>OY728129.1:256655546-266655546 GCA_963277665.1 Viscum album
CATTAAACCCTATAAAAATTCCCATACTAGGGAAAATTTCATATTCTAAATATCAAAACCAGTAAGGGAAAAAGCATAAAAAATAACTAAACATGCCAAACATGTTAACATATTCCATATTGGTTAATTCATTCTAATTACCAATTATCTCACCAATTTCAATTACAAGACATTTTTCCTTTAATCCAATTTCCATTAACATGCCAAGTTATCAATTCACATATCAATTAATATGATACAATTCTCATGAAATTCATTCCTAATCTCTAGTTTCATGCCATATTTCCAATGACATGAAAATTACAAATTTTACATAACAATTGTAACAATTACAATTCAAATTCTATTATTCCCAATTACCATTTCACATGCCAATCCAAGTCCAAATTCCAAATTTTACATTTCCAAGATGTTAAATTTCAAAAGGTTTGATCCAAATAATCAAGCCAGAGTTCTATAATTCATTTATAACTTCTCCAGGTTCACAAGTTCAAGTTCCAACATAAGGTTGAGGATAGGAACACCTCATGGGTTGCTAGAAGTTTAGGGTCTTATTCTCTAATGAACCTAAAAATATCCATGGGAGGCCTTGGCATGAGAATTTAAGAAATTATAGAGGATTCCAATTAATATAGGTCACATACTTGGTGTGTTAGCACAATCACACATGTTTTACATATAAGAAAATTGAAGTCGACCATAGAGATATGTTTTAGACCACCTACCTCAAAAGAAAGAAAAATAATCCAAGGATTGAGCATCAAGATCAAAGAAAAACTCCACGATTTCCTATGTAAAATGATAGAATTTTTCTATTAAGGATAGAAAAATAAGATTCAGGAAAAAACAAGAGGAATTCACTAATACCAAATATAAATTACCAATTCAAGATGTTTAGATAGAACCACAGATCAAGGAACCAATAGAAGGAATTGAAGAAGGAAAGGAAGACCTAGATAACCCTTCCAAAGAATTAATCCTTAATTAGAGTTGAAGGAGGTGGTTTAATTAATTAAATGGAGGTTTCAGAAAGTAGAAATATGATTATGTCTCTTATATTCCTAGCCTAGCCTATCCCAACATCACTAGCTAGCTGCTGGTGCCAGGTAACGTGCCTATGCCTTTAGAAACCCCACTGAGTGGCTGGTGGGTATAAATAGCTAGCTAATGTGATTATTCTATACTTACTAGGATATTTCCCCATCCACCGGCTATCTGGTCACACTAAAATATATTCTTTGTTGTCTTCCACTGCTAGTATTCACTATTCTACCTTTAATTATCCCCCAAGAACCATCGAAACACCATTCTAAACTAGGAACATGGCTTGTTTACAAAATTTATAATAGTTTAATAAAAAGTCAAAGAGAGAAAGCACTTGGTGAAAATAAAGGGTCTTAAAACTTCCTCACCACATAACATCTCATCCCCGAGCTATGCTCTTATGCATCACTGAGGGGTATCAGTGAACAACTTGGGCCACTACACCCGCATATCCAACTCCCTCTCATAGGACTCCTCCTAAACATGCCCATGATACCAATTCACTATCAATAGGGAAACCATATTTCCTTGGATATTATTATCACTATGGTCTATGATACAAATCAAATACTCCTCAAAGGAAGAATCAACATCATTATTAACATTATCAACATCTATCATGTGGTAAGGGTCAGGGTGATATCTCTAAAGCTATGACACATGAAACATGACATGCATTAAACTTTAGTTCTATGTAAGATCCAATTGACACACTATTGGACTGATCCTCTTCACTATATCAAATGACCTGATAAATATAAGTGCTATATCCACCTTTTTCTAGATATGGTGTTTCCACAAACTATGTGACACCCATAAAAAATGATGATGGACAACATTGAATTCCAGAGGTCATATCTAATGGTTTTCATACGATTTATGCCTACTATATATTGTTTCCAACTACTTTTTGATCAAATAAACCTATTTAGATGTCTGCTTCATGAGACTAGGTCCAATGAGTGCTAACTCGACCACCTCTAACCATCACAAAGGTGAACAAAATTGTATCCCATATAAAGCCTCAAAGAGATCCATTTGGATTGATTTCTTAAAGTTATTATTATAATAAAACTCCATGATTTCTAGAAACTTCTCCCAATAACTTACAAAGTATAGAATATAGGATCACAAAAGTTCCTCCAAAATATGATTCATCTATTCAGATTTTTCATTAGTCTAAGGTTGATAATCTATACTCAGAAGAACCTGTGTACCCAACACCTTCTAAAGGACATTCCAGAACTTCTATGTAAAATGGTGATCTCAATCTGATATGATTCTATGAGGAAAACCATGAAACTAAAATATATCCTATACTTATAGATTACCTAATTCATCAAAATTATAGGTTTCCTGATAGAAAACAAATGGGATACCTTCATTAGTTGATCCACAATCACCCACACTGCATCATTTTTCCACGGTGTCCTAGGAAATCCTTTTATGAAGTCCATGTTAATATCATCCCAGTTATATTACTGAATGGGAAAAGCCT
The DNA here is from genome assembly GCA_963277665.1 of Viscum album. NCBI lineage: Eukaryota > Viridiplantae > Streptophyta > Magnoliopsida > Santalales > Viscaceae > Viscum > Viscum album. The sequence goes on from OY728129.1 coordinate 256,658,089, forward strand.
GGAATAGCCTATAAGGACATTGATTATCTGCCTTCACTTGATGATAGGTGAAGTATCGTATCACGAATCCCACTATCTCTTTCTTGATCCCTGGACACCAGTACTGCCTATAGATATTATGATACATCTTTTTTCACCCAATATGTACTTCCCACTTTAAATAATGGGATTACCTTATCAAATCCTCACACATTCTCATAAGAACCCATATACATTTTTTGACATGAAGAACCACATTTCTATCAAAGGACCAATATAATGGTGGCTGCCAACCATAGATCCTATAACTTAGGGATAAATCCTCAAGATCAGATAACTATCTATTCTTGATAAAATTCAAACGTGAGGGAATAACTAAGGTCAATGTCATAGATTATTACCCTTGAGACTCTATAACATCCATATGTATATCTAAAAAAGAACCATATGACACCAATAATCACTTGATTCCCACACCGCCTCTGACTATGTATTTCTACTCAAGGTACCAACAAAGACATTAAACTTTCAAGGATTATATGCCGAATCAAATATGGAAGATTATAGATACTCGAACCACCTCCTCTATTGATGGTTTTTGTCCCACTATGAAAAGATATACTTCAAGATCTTATGATCCATGTATACTAAAAATATATCACACAATAGAATATTCCACCAACATCTCAGGGAATGTACCATTGTAGATAACTATAGGCCATGGGTGGGGTAATTTTTCTCATATAGTCTTAACTATCTAGATCTATAAACAACCACTTAATCTTCCTATATTAGAAATATTCTGATCCCAACTCCTATGATAACCCATATATTTTATATACTTTATTTTATGATTTATTAAATAAAGATACACATAATATAATCCCAAAATATTGAGAGGCCTAATGTCTTTGGGTAATCAGATACATATCACAATAACTTGAAAATACACTATAATGGCATTATTTAAAACTCCATAACATGCCCTTAAAATTCATTAATCTTCTAATACTACATGAGGTAACCTGGGGAAGTACATAAGAAAGGGGTGAACTATAAAAATAAGTAAGGTAATAATCTAAAAACATCATGAATTAAAGAAAAATAAGTGAGACAAAGGGAATAACATGGTGATATAAATAGGTTATAATCATAATCATTAATATCAAAGCATTGCATAATATGATAACATCAATGCATCATAGGAATGTGGAAATAACATAAAATAGAAAATCATAAGCATTATTTAAGGATAACCAATGAGACATCATAACATAGTGTGATTAAGAAAATAACCTATACACCATACATTGTATCTCAGGAGATAAAACATTACCCAATACATTGGAGGGCTATATATTTTGGGGCCTACCCTATCACAATCATATTATGTATATGAATTTGAATTCCACATGTATTCTCTAACATAAGAATATATTTCATCACTTTTAATCCCATGATTAAGGAGTGTGGGTTTCATACATGTAAGTCCCCAATAAATTAATTATTGGTACATCTAGGTTAATACCCATGAGTGGAAATAGGGATGGGTACTCACAACACAAAAGTTTTTCATAAAAAATACAGGATAATTTTGATAGAATAATGGGTGTACATAAAGGATCATGAAAGGGTTTAATGAGAGTGATAGTGGTTTATAATTAATTTTTAATCACAAAGAAAATAAATTTATATGTAAAAACACATTACAATATGAACAATTGGAAATAAAAAATCTTAGTACAGAGAAAGTACTTGAATAAAAAGCAAGAGAAGAGAATCACTTATTTTGAGAGAGTGATTCTAAAAGCTTGGGAGGAGCTTCTTAAGATATTGAGAACACCCTAAGATGGATTTATAGAGGGAGAGGGATAATAAATTTGTGGTAAATGGATTTTTAGTGAAGAGTATTTGGAGTTTGGGTGGATATTTATAGCAAAAGATAGGATAATTATTTATTAATTTCCAAACTTAGGTTTTGGAATCTAAGTAATAAAATAATAAAAACAAAAAAACTTCCCATGGTTTCTTCTAAAAAGGATTGGTTTTCAATATTTTATTAGTCTATGAACTAAAATCCTTAAAATAATACCATTTATGATGTAGAAGTGAGTCATGTTCATAAATAATTATTTTTAAAACCTTAAATTATAATATAGGTTATGGAGGATTCATTATAATATTTAAAATTAAAAAAATATCTTAAAAATTAAATTATTTTAAAGGGGAAATATATTTTTGTTTTGGATGCCCTTTATAGTATTTATCACATAAATTTTTATTTATTATGATGTCATAATTCATACTGTATATTTATATCATATTTAATTTTTACCCAAAAATTCAATTATCTCAATTTTGGATAATTTTGACATGATGATTTAAAAAATAATATTTATTTTATGAAAATAATTTTCTTAATATTATAATTTAATATTTTAAATAAAAAACCTTATTTATTGGAAAATAATAGTTTTTACCAAAGTAACAACTTGTCAAACCTTACAAAAATTGCATTGGAATTTATTATATTATCATTTATATTTATATAAATATTATTTGACAAGAATATTTCATGAAAATATCATTTATTTCAAAATTCTTGAATTTATCAGAAAGAGTATTTTAATTGATACTATATATTTCCCAAAAATACAAATTTGTCTTCTTCATATCAAAATATATTTTTTATTCAAATCAATATATAATCATGTGTATAAAGTAATAATGAAATGGGGTAAATATAATAATTATTTTATTAAAAATAAAATTTAAAAATTCATAATACTAGGGTCTAGATACATAACCACTTATTGAAACTATGTGAGCCTTAAGGGTAAGGCGTGTGATTATGGTACTTTCTTAGGGTGGTTTGGAAAAAATGTTTTGGGAGATGATCCTGATTAGATTGAATTTATCTCATAAATGGTTTCACTAAAGTTTTATTTGTTGAATCTTGGATTTTTCTTTCTCATGATAAAATCCCAGTGATTTTATCTCCCTAGGAATCTATAATAAATGGAATTCATACAGCATGATCCTACTAGTCATGGTAGTTTCTTCTTCCTTGTATTTCAATTAGATATTTTTATAACCCTTAATATATAATAATATTAATTTACACTATAGAACAACTATATTATCAATGGTTATGATTCTTAATAGTATTTTTATTCTAATAGTAAAATTATGGATATTTTTTATAATGGTCTAAAATAACAAATTAAATATAGTGCATGCATTTTCTTTAAGGAATTTATTTATTTATATGGGAATTTATTTTATAAAAGTTTGGGTTGGTACATTTTCCCCCTTAAAAAATTTCACCCTAAACATTTTATTTTATACACTAAAACAGATGTGGGTACTTCTATTTCGTTGCCTCTTTTAGTTCCCAAGTTGCTTCCTCAAACTTGTGGTTCCACCACAATACTTTTACTAGGTGAGTTATCCTATTTTGTATAGATTTGTCTCTATGATCTAATATCTTCCCCAGCTACTCATCATATGAAATATTTTTATACAAAAAGTTTCACATCTAGATTTAGTATATTTGAGGGGTCCAATATATACTTTATCAAGAGGGATACATGGAACACATCATTAATTTGAGATAGTTTAGGTGGGAGTACTAGTTGATAAGTTATAGCTCCGATGAGATCAAAGATCTCGAAGGGTATGATGTATCTTGGAATAATCTTTCCCCTTTTCCCAAACCTCATGAATTTATTCCATGGTGATATATAAAATAATACCTTATTTATGACCTAAAACTCCAGGTATCATTGATGATTGTTTTCATAGATTTTTATCAAATTTTCATGGATTTCATATTATTCTTAATTGTTTTAACCTTCTATATAATCTCATGGATAATATTAGGTACCATTAGTTTTTGCTCACGAACTTCATCCCAACATGTTGTATTCTAACACTTATTCCCATACAAATCCTCATAAGGTTTCATTTGAATTATAAAATGGAAATTGTTTTTATATGATAACTCCACTAGGGGAAGGTGATAATACAAACATCCTTATAAATCCATTAAATACAATATCAATATATCCTGAAGAGTTTTAATGGTTATTTTAGATTGAAAATCTATCTGAGGGTGATAAGAATTAATAAAATTCAACTCTATATCCAATGCTTGCTGAAGGATTCTCTAAAAACTTGAGGTAAGCCTAAGATATTTGTTAGATACAATGGAGAATGGTACCCTATTCAATCTTATCACTTCCCTTATGTATATCTTATCATGTTTGTAAAGAGAGAAATATTAATTGAAAGTATTGGAATGTGCTAACTTTGTAAGGTGATTGAATATCATACAAATAGTGTTATTTCCTTTAGATGTCATGGGTATTTCGATGATGAAATCCATGTTTTCCCATTTCTATATTGGTATAAGAAATGGTTTCATCATAACCTTAAAATTATATCATTCATACTTGACTTATTGATATACCAAGAATTGAGATACAAATTCTATAATATATCTCTTTATGTTATCCCACTAGAAGTTTTTCTTCAGATATATATACATCTTAGTTATTCCTGGATTAATAGAGAAGGATGGAATATACATATCATCTAGAACTTTCCCTTCAATTCTAGTTTTTATATGGTATATATTCGTGTTCCAAACCTTATGATTCTATATTTAGAAAGGTTGAACTCTTGAATATTTTATACCTTTCTCCGTATCTCCTCATCATCTTTTTGGGCCTTCTTGATACTTTCAAGAATGGATGGTTGAGAATTTATTTAATCAAGGTAGGATGAATTTTCTTTTATGATTCCCATGTATATTATTTGAATATATAAGAATATTGGATCCCTTTAAATCCTCATCATGGATACAATTCTATAATCCTTTCTACTTAGAGCATCTTCCAATTAATTCGTCTTCCCCAAATGGTAATGGATTGAATAGTGATAATCCTTGATCAGCTCTAACCACCTTCATTAGAACATATTGATCTCTTTTTGTGTGAATATATACATGAGAATTTTATAATATATATATATATATATCACACTTCTACCTATAGAGATAATGTCACCAAATATTTAATGAAATTATCACTGTATCCAATTCTATATATATCACTGTATCCAATTCATGAGTAAAAAACTAAATTCATTTTTAGATGAATAATTGTAAATTACAAATTGTTCCCCAATGGAGGGTAATGTGAGAACATGTTTAGTGATTTACCTTTTATTTAACTCTTTAAATATCTTATCACATTCATTAGTATAGAAAAAATTCACTCCCTTCCAAGTTATCTTGGTTTTTGGTCTTGAAAATCATGATAAGTTTCTAAAAAATTAACGATACTGCCCAAAAAATCCAATGAAACTATAGATCTCCATCACAAATGTTGGTTTGATCCACCCTTCAATTGTCCCTGTCTTTGAGGATCCATATATATCCCTTTTAAGTGATAATATACCCCATGGATGTTACTTTCTCCATAAAAAACTTTAATATACTATATTTCATATATAACCTTTCATTTTTTTAAGGTCTTTAGTAAAACATTACAATACTCCTTATATTCCTCCTTACTTTTGGAGTAGACAAGAATATCGTCCATAAATAATACCATAAATTTATTGAGTTAATTTCTTAAGGTTCTATTTATCAATTCCATAAATACACTTAGATCATTAGTGAGTCTAAATAGCATCACTATGTACTCATAGTGCCCATAACATGTATGAAAAGTAGTCTTGGGGATATCCTTCTTCTTCACCTTTACTTGATAATGTCCTGATCTAAGATCCACCTTAGAGAAGTATTGGGATCTACATTGATGACCAAACTAGTCATAAATATATAGTAAAGGATAATTTTTATTTATCATGATCTTTTTATGATCATTATAATCAATGTATAGGTGCATTGACATATCCCTCTTCTTGACGAAAAGAATCAGTGCACCCTATGGTAAAACACTTGAGTGTATAAATCCTTTATCTATATTATTCTATAGTTGATTCTCAAGATATTAAAGTTAAACAATGGAAATTATATATGGATTATTAGATATAAAAAATATCCAGTTATAATTCTGATTGAGAACTCAACCTCTCATCTAGGTGGAAGACCATGAAATTCATTAGAAAACACACCACTATATTCCCTTACAATATTCATGTCATCAAGGATGATCTTTTCTGTAGTCTTAGTCATTTGAGATAGATACTCTTGGTCACAAGGCAATAATATCCATGATTTATATGATTATTCTAAAGGAGATAAATCCTCATATTTACCCTTATATAGAATTAGAATTCAATTCATGATACAAATGTTGATTCCATTCTCCTAGATTTTTTTCTCTATATAAGGAAAGTCAATCCATACCTAGAATAGTATTAAATTCCATTAAAGGTAGTACCATAAGGTTCATTTTGAAATTAATTCTAAAAATATTAATAGGAAATAATTTATATATTTGGAATGTAATAATTTTACCATTTTCTATTTTCATCGATAACTTGAATTCCATGTTTTTAGGTGGTGTTTGAATAGTTCTACTAAACTTGAATAATATAAAAGAATGTGTAGAACCAAAATAAAATAGTACATTCACTATTCTTGAATGAATAACTAGCGTATCTATCACCAATTCATTTTTAGGGTCCACCTTAGTAGTTGTGATGGCATATAATCACCCTTTATCTCTAGGAATTAGAGGTTTTTTCACTAGTTATATTCAGAAACCCTTAGCTTAGTGCACTGATTCAAATAGTGTCCCTATTCTTTTTAGTTGAAAAATTGGACAATAGGTTGATGGTTTACTGAGGAATTACTTTATTCTATCACATTGGTGGGTTTATCCCATTGTAATTCACTATCTTGGTGTCCCTACTTACCACACCTAAATGGTTTCCTTATCCCCTTCGATCAATTTATGGGATGCTTGTTCCCAAAATTTTAATTAGTATGATGTTGGAATTTCTTTCCACTATGATATTTCTACATTGCTCCACCAGAATTAAAATACATTCTTCATTTCCTATTTCTATACCCATGAGACCCTAGAGATTCTTCTATACCCATTTAGACTTTTAGGACACATCAGAAAATTTATTCATAGATATCAAAGTCTCAAATCAAAAAATATTTTCATAGATTCAACTTTATCCCATTAAATAACTGGTCAAATTTACTTTTAGGCTCAATGATAAAGATAGAGGAATATCACACAAGTCTTGTAAAGTTTCCCTCATACACCTCAATGGATTAATTGTTCCTTTGGTTAAGTACAAGAAACCCCTTCTCTATTTTAAATCAGAGAGTGTGAAGAAAATATTTATCAAAAAACATTTTCCTAAATTCTTTCCACTCCATTACTTTGGTATCTTCGTTATGCTTAGTATTCTTTATCAACATCCACCATTGATCAAATTCACCCTCCATGTGATAAATAACCAAAAAGACCTTTTCTTGATCAAATAATTAAAGTACAAATAATATATTTTCAATGGTGTTAATCCATTATTCTACAATTAAGGGATTAAAATATATACTAAAAGATTAAGGCCTTTGTTGTATAAGGTTATCAGTTTCAAATTTCACTTTCTTAGGGGGATGAGAGTGTTCCACATAATTCATGTTTCTAGCCAAAACTTGAGTTAATTGAGTAAGTATTATAAAAAAGTTCTCGACTCCTACTCTCATTGGGTAGGGAATCTCTTTTGGGTAGTCATTATATTACCTATTACATTGGTTGTTGACTCAGTTCCTCCTATTTATAGCCATTGAATAAAATACTAAGAAAATTAGGGATGATGATTTTAAAAATATTAAATACACAAAAGGGAAACTATGAACACTAAAGGTATAACTAATTAATGATATATATTCCTTAAATTAATCATTTATATGTTTCAATCCAAGTTATCCACTGTTTATTTCCTAACATTAAATTTAATAAGATTTTTTTTCCTTTATAATAGTTCATAAAGATCTTGTGAATTTACCAAAGAATAACCCCTTAGAGTGTCAAACTAGGTACATGGACACTTTTTCATGCACTAGGTGATGATTGAGTAAATACCCAATCTACTCCTTTTGGGGTTATTATCCCTAAGTACAACTATACCAGATCCACATCCACTTATAGTATCCAGAAAAGGATTTATTTATTTGAAAACACTCTATAATTTCATAAAATTTAGGTATTTTTTTCTATGTTTAGTATTATACCTATGATTTTTAATAGGCTTTTATAATCCCAATCCCCCAAAATAAGTATACCTTTCTCTGATACCAAATATGTTAACCCATATCTTTTATATACTTTATTTCATTATTTTTTACATAAAGATACACATAATAGATTCCCAAAAGATAGAGAGGCCTAGTGTATTGGAGTAATTAGATATATATCACAATAACTTAAAACAATGATATAATGAAATTATTTAAAACTTTATAATATGCCCTTAAAATCCATTGATCTTCTAATAATGTATGAGATAACTTGGGGACGTACATAGGAAATGAGTGATATATTAAGCCTAGTAAGGGAATAATAAAATTATAGCATGAAGTAAATTAGTAAAAGTGATTCAAGGGGAATAACATAGTGATATAAAAAGGTGAGAATCATAATCATGAATATCAAGACATGACATAAGATGATAACATCAAGGCATTATATGAATGTGAAAACAACATAAAACATGACATAATAAGCATAAGTCAAAGATAAACACTGAGAAATCATAAAATAGTATTCTTATGCTAACCACTCATGTACCATACATGGTATATCATGAGATAGAAACATTACCCAATGCATTAGAGGGCTATGTATTTATGGTCCCACCTATCAAATTCATGTTATGTACATGAATTTTTGTTCCACATAGATCATATAGACAAAGAATGTATTTAATAACTATTAATCCCATTATTAAGTAGTTTGGGTTTCATATTTAGAAGAACAAAATAGATGAAGGGTTAGTATATCTATGTGAACACGCTTGAGTGGAAATGGTGATTGATACTCACAATATAAAAGTTTGTCATGGAAAATCATGGGATAATTTTGGAAACATAATGGGTGTTTCATGTAAGGGTTTATTGAGAGTTAAAGGTGGTATATCATTACTTGGGAATCATAAGTAACATAAATGGATGTGTAAAAATACATTATAACATGAACTATTGGAAACCAAAAATATTGGTACAAAGAAAGCACTTGAATAAAAAGAAAGAGGATAAAATCCCTTACCTTGAGAGGGTGATTATAAAGGCTTGGGAGGATCTTATTAAGATCTTGGTAATACCTTGGGAGGGATTTATAAAGGTATAGGGAGAGAATATTCATGATAAATGTGTTTTTAGTGAAGGGGAGTGGGAGGTTGGGTGGGTATTTATAGAAAAAGACAAGATAATTCATTATTAATTTGAAAACATAGGTTTTGGAATCTAAGTAATAAAATAATAAAAAAACAAACCTTACCATGGGTTTTAACCATTTTTTATAAAAAATAAGAGTTTTCTTAAATATTTATTAGGATAAGAACCAAACTCCTTAAAATAATACCATTAATGATGTGGTAGTGATCCATGTTCATAAAGAATTATTTTTAAAACCTTAAAAATATAATATAAGATTTGGAGGATTTATTATGAGTTTGTAAAATTAATAAAATAAATTTAAAAATAAATTATTTTAAAGGGTAAATATATTTCTAGTCATATATACTTTTTATAGTATTTATTATATCACTTTTGGTCTATTATGATGTCATAATTCATACTGTATTTAATTTTTACCCAAAACTTTGACTACCTCAAAAAATTAAGTAAAATTCACCATTAGATAATTTTGATGTGAATGTTTCAAAAATAATATTTATTTTACCAAAAATAATTTTCTAAATATGATAATTTACACTTTAATATAAAAATAATTATTTACTATAAAATACTAGTTTTTACGACACTACTAACTTTTTGACCCTTATAAATATTACATTGGAATTCATTATATTATCATTTATATTTAAATAAATATTATTTAATAATAATATTTCATGAAATATAATTTATTTCAAAATTATTTAATTGATAAAAAAGTGTGTTTTAATTGAAATTATATAATTCCCAAAAATACAATTTTGGTTTCTTCGTATAAAAATATTTTTTTATTCAACTCATTATATATTCATGTGTATAAAGTAATAATGAAAAGGGATAAATATAATCAATATTTTATTTGAAATAAAATATAAAAATTCACAATTCTATGGTATATATACATAAAATCTTATTACACTAGCATATGACCTAAGGGTAAGGTGTGTGATGATGAAACTTTCTTAGGTTGGTTCAACGAACATGGTTTGGGTGGTGATATTGACAAGATTTAAATTCTATCATAAATAGTTTTGCTCAAGTTTTAGTTGTTAAATCTCATCTTGGACTTATTCAAGGGAAAATACTACTGATTTCATCTCCCTCAAAAACTTTGATAAATGGATTTCATAGGGTAAAATCCTACTAGTTGAGGCCATCACTTCTTACTTCTATGTTAATTAAATATTATTATAACCCTTAATATATAATAATATTAATTGTCACTATAGAATAACTATATTATCAATGGTTATGATTATTAATTACCTTTTAATACTGATAGGTAAATTATGGTTGTATTTTATAATGACCCCAAATAAAAAATGAAATATAGTGTATGTGTTTTTTATAAGACATTTATTCATTCAGAAGGGAATTTCATTTATAAAATTTCGGGTTGTTACAACTCTTGAAGCCTCAAAATACATGATATTATTGTTAGACCTATAAATCTCCAAATCTCGAAGTCATTCTTGGGTCACTCCCAAGATACCATGATCACCACCTTATCTAGGCCCTTTGATACTTCATCCTCTGATATAACATGACCTAATAAGTGCACTTTTTCAATTTAGAAATAATATTTAGATATCTTAGTGTATATTCGATGCTCTTTCATCACAATTAGGATATTGTTAAAGTTTTAGGAATGATCACATCTATATTGGGAGTACACTAAGGTATCATCGATGAAAACCACCAAAAACTGATTTAGATATGGATAAAAGATCCAATTTATTAAGTCTATGAATATCACTGATGAATTCATTAGACCAAATGAAATTACCACAAACTCATACAAGCCAAACCTACTTCTAGAAGTTTTCATAGGTATATCAGATGATATTAACCTCAACTGATGGTACCCTAACCTCAAGTCAATCTTGCAGAATATCTGAAAACCTATTATCTGATCAAATAGATTGTCGATACACATAGGGGGATATCAGTTCTTAACTATCATATGGTTCAACCTCTAATAATCCACACATAAATTAAAGGTTCCATCTACCTTCTTATAGAATAAAATGGGGGAACCCCATGGTTATTTACTAATACATATGAATACCTTATCTTCCTGATCCTCAAAATACACTTTCAAATCTTGAATCTTCTATAGTACCATCCTATATGGTAGGATAGAAGCAGGTTTAGCTACAAGAACCAACTTGACAGTGAACTCAATCTCCCAATTAGGTGGTAATATAAAAAATATTTAGGAAATACATCCTAAAATAATCCCACTACTTGAGGAAAGGTACTCTTATATGACTCAACATCATCTAGAATAAGGATTGAAAACTATTCCATGAGCCAGCCTAATTTTTACTAAATCAGTCCTACATGAATAGCCTGAATATTCCATTCACCTTGATGGATATAACTACCCCCTTCTTGAGATAGAAAGGTCACCCTCCTCTAATAATATTTGATATAATCCTGGTATATAACTATCCAATCCATACCCAAAATGACATTGAATCTAGCCCTTTCCATAAAAAACAACTCCCAAAGAAACTGATAACTTCCAATTTCAATAAGACACTCCTTACAATATCTAACACCCTCTGATCTCACCCCTAATGGTGTGTTTATGGTTATAAATATATCCAAACTTTTCACAAAAAAGCCTAATCAAATTGAGTAGATATAATGGAATATGATGCTCATATATTAAAAAAACACAAACTGGGGTAGATTCCATAAGAATTGTACCTCTGGAAATGGAGGGTCCATCATCATGACTAATAGGAGTAAACTACATAGTGTGAAACTAAACTGGCCCTCTACCATGAGCTCTAGAATGAATCCCCTGAGATTCTCTTTCCTGATAATACTATTATTCCTACATTGGGGAACCATACCCCTATCCCATCCCAAGTGACCAATGGAACTCCAACTACCTATTTGATAAGGGGTATTTGAGTCCCTCCTAGACTCCAATATCTGACATGATGCTCCACCACCGCCCTATTTCTAATTTTTTCTTTATAAACTCTATAAGTGGACTATATTTCCATAATATCGAAACTCCACTATAGAAAAAGGACACTGTAAGTGCTTTTGGACAGCCCCACCACACTGATAGAACTACCCCTATATATGATCTTGAGATTACTATACACTACCCCGATTGATTTTACCACCACCATCCTAGAGGAAGTTCTCAAAGAGAAGTTTCTTACTACCTAAAGAGGAATTCCCTGATCATCCCACTAAGACTACTCACTTGACACTCAGGGATTATTCATGTTCCTTTTAGTAATGAGATATTGGTTTATCATGTTAGAGAAGTTTTTAAAATGGAATATGTTCACCCATGACTTGATCTCAGACCTGATACCATACTAGAAGCACATTTCCCTAATTATCTCATATACTTCCAATAATATAGAAAAAAACTACAAGTTGGTAAAATGAATAGCATATTCCCTCACAAACATGATCCCCTATGTAAGTTCCATGAACTCCTGAACCCTATTATCCCCCAACATCTTTTCATAAAAGTAACTTAGAAAATTCTCCTAGAAGCCTTTCTAGGTAAACTCTTCTTGTTTTCCAGCCTGTACTACAATGTTCCACTATTTCTTGGCTGTTCCTCATAGAATATAAGTAGTAAGCTTCACCTTCCACTCCATGGATGTCTTTAAGTGTCTAAAGATCATTCATATAGCCTTAATCCATAAATTTAATTCCTGAGGTCCTCCCTCTATAATAAATGTGGGTGGGTGTTATATCTGGAACTCCCTCGTCAACTCAGACATAGAAGGAATGACACTATTAGTCTCCCTATCCATGGATCACATGACCCACATGAAACTATCATGGAAATAATCATCCATTAGATTCCTTAGAGTTTTTAAAAGTCTTAGTTCTTCTAAGTTAGGTGTGTTCTTGTTACCAATCCCCTAACGTTCAACCAAAATAAGACACAAATGCATTTATCTACAAGGGTTAATGCACTCCTCATATCATAGGGTTCAACATAAGATCAAATTAGATGGAAAAAAGATAATAAATAACCATATAAACAAGGTCAGTTTATTCCTTATCTTAACAAGTTAATTAATCATATTTTAATAGAGTAATTTTATTCCTTTTTTAGGAATGTCATGAAATTTCATGTGTAATAAATAAATATCTAGCATGAACAATGTATGATAACATAATTTCCTATGTTCCTAATATGATTCATGCATATAAACCTTATTCCATACTATCCCATGAGTAAAATATCATAAAATAGTAACATCACACAATAAGTGAATCACCCAAGGTAAAATAACATAATAATTGTAACAAGAGAACCTTAACAAAAGCAATCCCATCCAAGGAAACTTGGGTTTTTATCCGCACATGGGTTAGTTAATCCCATATAAAAAATAATTACTAAGCCTTGATAAGTCATATTATTCTATATACCATTCCAAAATAGTAAAAATAAAATAAAATAACTCTTTTGATACCACTTTTTAACATCCTTGACCCATTTCTCCCTTATGTGATCGAGACAGGTCACCATGAGACCTCAAATGTGCATCCATATATTCTAGAGGATACCGAATAGCATCAAGAGTCTAATAAATATAATAGAAAGAATATAACCTATGATAACATATAAAAATAATAATGTAAACATGATAAAAAATAAATATACATCAACTCCAATGGATAAAAAATAAAATTCCAAATCAATCCAATATAATCAAACCATACAATGTCATATCGAATTCCATACTAAAATTTCATACAATAAACCAACTGTAAGAAAGAATCAATAAGTAAGACTCCAAAAATTGGTCCTGAATCCCATACTTGGTCCCATATCCAATATCCAGTCCCATTTATAAAATCAAATAGTTAAACATAGGCCCCTCTGATCTTATCCAAACCTGCATCCATGAAGTCTTCCTGGATAAAAAATGGTGACCCAAAAAGTGTGAGAGTAAAAATAAGAAGGTAACTACCAATGATGTATAATCAAATGAAATATTAGTAATAGTGCATGTAATAGTATGATATACATAGAAATTTATTCATAAGTTAAAAATGAAGAACAACAAAATAAACCCATCAGCCCTCGAGCTCTAGGTTGACACTTGGGGTTAGCCAAACCTGCTTCAGTATGATTCTAGAAGACTCTATCCAATCTCACCATTAAGTATAGTTGTATTTCCATGCTAAGGACCAATCATACATTAAATTTAAATCCAAAACATAGTGTATTACCATGCCAAGGGTGAAATGAATATCTCAAGTATCAATGGATCCAATGCTAATTCCAATGCCAGGGACACTTAAATTCTTGGAGTACATCAGATCCTATGTGAATTCCCAAGATAAGGATGATTTTATATTCCAAATATGAAAAGAAATAAGATCCAAATCATACTAAATCAAATAACATTCCAAACATGTTAACATATTCCATATTGGTTAATTCATGCCAATGACCAATTATCACACCAATTTAAGTTAAATGCCCTTATTACTTTAAGGAAAGTTCCATTCACATGCCAAGTTATAACACATCCATTAATATGATTAAAATTGTCATTACATTCATTTATAATCAATAGTATCATGCCAATATTCCAATGACATTCCAATCACCAATTTCATATAACAATTGTAAAAATTCCAATTCACATTATACTATGACCAACTACCATTTCACATTTCAATCTATGTGTGGATTTAAAATTTTAAACCCCTTGGGTGATAATTTTCATAAGTTTTGATCTAAAGAATTAACCAACAATTATAGAATTCACTTGTAAGGGTTCTAGGTTCACAAGTTTAAGTTTCAACCTTGGGTCGGGGATAGGTACACCTCTCAAATAGCTGGAAGTCTAGGGTCTTATTCACCAATGAAACCAATTGGATCCATGGGAGGTCTAGGAATGGGGATTTAATCAACTCAAAAGGATTATAATTAAGAGACTTCATGTTCATGATGTGCTGATGTGATCTCACATGTTTCACATACTAGAAAACCAAAGTATTCCTTAGAGGGATGTTTTAGACCACCCAACTCAAAATAAAAAAGAATAATCCAAGGATAAAGCATCTTGATCAAAGATAAACACAATTATTACCTATGGAAAATGATATAATTGTATCATTAGGGATAGAAAAAGAATATATAAAAAGAAAGTAGGATGAATTCACCAATTCAAGTAATAATTACCAATTAATGATGTTTATATCAAACCATAGATCAAGGAACCAAGATAAATCATTTGAGATTCCAAGGAAGCCATGAAGAACCCTTAAAAAATTTAAATCTCAAATTAGGGTTGAAATAAGAGGTTTAATCAATTAAATGGTGGGTTTTAAGAGATAGAAATATGATTATGCCCCTTGTATTCCTAGCCCATCTCAGTGCCATCGACTAGCCGGTGGTTCTGGGTAGCATTCCTATGCCTCTAGGAATCCCACTAATTGGTTGGTTGTTTTCCTATAGGAAACCCATTATGTTAGGTTTCTATCGATTGAATGGTGGGTCTCATTAGTTGTCTAGTGGACTTCCTGTAGCCTTACTAGGCTATTTACCCATCCACTGACTAGCCAATAGTAATTCAACATCTCCTGTGCTACATGCCACTACCGGACTTCACTATTCATCCTCCTTTAAGACCCTGAGAACATCCAAAACACTATTTTAAACCATAAACTTGGATTATTTAATAAATTTAAAATGTCTCAATAAAAAATTAAAGAGATAAAGTACCCAGGTAAAAGACGGGGTCTTACACCATTGTCTTTTTCTGGAAGAACACCTTCATGGTGTGACATAGGTTGTCACAAATTATCTTTTGTTTTATAGACAAAACTACATGATTTCATTCAAAAAACTCTACAAAAATACTTCATCATCAATTAATATACTTTATAATTCACATATCACACTAAATTTTTAATGACCTATGGATTTTAGGATTATTGTTTTTTAGAGAAAATTTGAATTTTTAGTCCCAAAGAAGGGGATGTCCTAATAATTGAGAATATAAGAATTGGAATATCTCCTTGATAAGATTTTTAGATATGGAATGAAGCATGTTTAGTAGTTTTGGTGCATGGGTGAATATCGAAGTATGGTTGGGGTGACCCTTAACTGATTTTTTTGCTAAGGGTAAATTACTACAGTGCGGTATGGGATGATATGGTGTGGTCAACCATGGATGAGGAGGACATATAAAAATGGTAAAGGGTTATTCCATGGCGGTTCTATGGTGGAAAGGTCATTATATAACCTAGGGGTTACATTGTGGAGGGTCCTAGAAGGAACTACTCTTAGGATGCCTCCTTGATAGCAACTACAATGTAGCCAGGGATTCCATGCACTAGAATGACATGGTGAAAAATCCCTAAATCACATCCTTAAGGCTACATGGTGGAGGCTCCTTGGGATATCCCCACTTGAGGTGGGTTTTTTCATGAAGCCTTTCTTTATTCTGTGGCCTAGGACTGGGGGTGACCTTTGCACCATAACCCAAGGGGTTGTGTAGTATGGCATCCCCAGGTGTGGGGAATTGTACCATGGATCCTATGGCCATGCCATAAGAGGACACCAACCCATATTTTTGTAGAGAGGGAAGAATAGAAATTTACCAATCATCCATCCTTAATTTTTAGAGAGAAGAGATACTTGGGGAGGGAATTTTCGGCTGACCACTCCCCCTTGCTCCCTTCCATTGACCCCCCATGGTCAGGGGATGATTCTTAGTGTGTTTTGATGGTGATATAAGGTATGATATCATTTTTTTATCAATATTCTTTCCACCCTTTATAGACCTATAACTTTTATGCAATTTAGCTAGGATTTTGGTGCTGATTCTAATAGAGCATGGTGGAATTAGGTGAGGATGATGAGGCTTCTACTAGAAATGGCTAGAGGACACATTGTGATGACGAACACACACAATATTTCACTATTTTGATTGAGTTACATTGTTTCCCTAATTTATTTAGGTCTTTGGTTAAATTAGATGAAGTTTATGATTTACAAGGTGTTATGTGTTAGATATTTTTCTCGATATGGTGTTAGGGATGTTCCACATACCTCCCTCAGGCGGTGGATCCTAGTTTTGGCATTGTGGATATTTCATGGGAGTTTTTAAACAATTATTACTATTTTTTTTAATTTAAATAATTAATTATAAATGTTTATAATTAATTATTTATCTTTTATGGTATGAGATAAGAGACAATGTTGTGGTAAGATATTGGATGAGGCATGGATGGGCTTAGCTGAGGTTGTATAGAGCATGGCATGGGAGGTAACTTTGTGTTGTAGGTAGGTGGTCCCTTTATCAAGAAACCATATTCCAATGAAAGGAAGGAGAAGATTACAGTTGGAAAGATCCTCTGGAAGACCTAGTTTGGTGGCCTAGTTTATAGCACCAAATTCATGGTTGTCTCACAAGACACTACTTACAACACATTTATGGGTAGACCATGGCTCCATCTACATGTGGCAGTCCCGTACTCATATCACCAATGCCTTAAGTACTCTCTCAATTTTCAAGTAGGAATAATCTAAGGTGATACATCCCCTTTTCCTCTTGTAAATATCGCTACCTAGATGCCAAATAAAACAAGAGAAAGGATAAGAAAATTCAGTCTAATAAGGTTCAACACGCTACAACTGCGACCGACCCATGGATAGATCTAGATGACACCTACATTTTCCTGATTCACATATTGGAGGCCATGACCCCAGATTTAGGGAAATAATTTTTTGTCTCTAAAATGAGGGGGAAACATGTTTCCAAGTATATGAAATGCTGTAAGATCACCTTGTATTACTACAAAAATCCTGCTCGGGTGATCCCAGATCCCCCTATACCTATAAGGTATCGGGATGTCGGCCCCATGGAAACAAAGATATGTCATAATTTCTTGTTTTTTCAGGCTGGAATAATCTGGCTCAAGTGAACGTGCCACTATTATTTTGATATTATCAAACATGGACCCTTGGTTTGAAGACCAGATGGGATCGGGTCAACAGCTTTCATCACCATGGTTTCGGTAGTATAGGAGTCCCCCGATGAGATTTCCACTTCTACTCAAGCTAGCACTATTGTCTCGTCAGAATCAGCCAATTCAGAATATTTTCCTCCCACCAATGATCCTATAACAATGTATGATGAAGATAATTTGGAATATTCCCCTCCCACATTCAAAGAGGGAATCTCCCCCACAGTCGATGAATTGGTACAGGTGAACCTCGGTACCGAGATAGACCCAAAACCAACACTGATAAGTGTATCTATGAATATAGAAGAGAAAAAAATGATACGTGGATTTCCTAAGGCAAAAAACTGATGTATTTTCCTAGATTTATGATGAGATTCTAGGGCTAGATCTTTAGTTCACCGTCCACCCTCTCGGTCTCCCAAAAAATCATCGCGGGTTCAAACAACCTCCTAGAAAGATGTACCGTTCTCATGGTTCCATGGTTGAGGTTGAGGTTGATAAGATCATCAAAGACAACTTCATCAAGAAGGTCTAGTACCCTAGGCGGTTAGCCAAAATTGTGCCTATCAGGAAGAAGAATTGAAAAATCAGAGTCTATATCGACTTCTAGGATCTCAACCATCATTGTCCGAAGGTTGATTTTCCCTTTTCTACGACATGACTATTAATTAACACCACTGATGGGTTCTAGTATCTATCTTTCATGGATGGATATTAAGAATATAATAAAATATGAATGAACCCCTAAGATAAAGATTCTACCACCTTCAAGGCACCACAAGGTACTTTCTACTACAATGTAATGCCTTTCGGTCTAAAGAATGTAGGTGACACCTATCAGCGTGTCATGCACCGCATATTAAAGCTGATCCTTGGGAAATTGGTGGAATGATACATGGAAGAACTAGTGGTAAAATCTCACCTATGTTAGGACCATCTCATGGATCTTGAGAATGTGTTTGGATTCCTCCATTCCTTCCATCTGAAGATGAACCCCTTGAAGTGTGCCTTTGAGGTCACCTTTAGAAAGTTTCTCAGATTTTTCATCAGATACATAGGAATTCAGATTGATTCAGAAAAGATCAAGTCCATTAGTTAGATGTCTCCTCTGAGCAACATTCAGGAGATCTGAGGCGTTCAAGGACACTAAGCCTACATACGCCGATTCATCACAAATCTAGCTGGAAAGTGTAATCCCTTTTACTAGATTATGAAAAAGGTTCCAATTATCAGTGGGATAAGGAGTATCATAATAATTTTGAGGAAGTCAACTAGAACCTTCTAAAACCTCTAGTTATTATGCCATCTATTTTTGGAAATTTTCTGGTGCTCTATGTGATCGCTCTGGAATGGTCCCTCGACAAACTTCTCACCTAGAAGAATAATGAGAGAAAAAAGAACAATTTATACTATCTCAGATGCATGATATTTAATACATATACTAGATATTCCTCTATCGAGAAGATATTCCTTGATAGGGTATTCTAAGTGTAGAAACTGCAACATTCCTTATAGCACCATGAGATACTGTTGGTGTCCCGAGTGGATCTGCTGAAGTACATTATGAACCGCCCCATGTTGACAGGCCATCTAGATCAGTGGGCAGTGATCCTTTAATAGTTTGATATCAAGTTTGTTCCCCAGTAGGCTATCAAGGGGTAGGCATTGGATGAATTTCTTTCTGCCCATCTAGCCATCGCAGAGCAGTCTCTAGATCTTGAATTTCCAGACGAGGCAATCCTCTCAGTGGATCAAGACATCCCGGGTTGGAAAATTCACTTTGATGGAACTTCCTAAAGCCCTACCAACAGGAGACTCAATGATCCCAAAATCAACAGAGTGGGGCTTGGTATCATCTTCATCATGCCTACATAAGTTGACCTTCCCTATTCTTTCCTATTGTCACAAGGCTACACCAACAACAAGGTAGAGTATTAGGCTCTCATCACTAGTCTCGAGATGGCCCTCAAGATTGATGTTCCCCAATTAAATGTGAAGGGAGACTCCAAACTAGTCATAAAGCATATCAATGGTGACTACATATTCATTAATCTAGATATCATACCCCTGTTAGAGTGTAATTTCCAGTTGATGACCCGGTTCTCTTCTCGGCCATAAGTTACTCATGCCCCTCGATCACAGAACTATCAATCTAACGCCCTGAACAGCATTGACGCATCTCTTTCAGAGATTGGATAGGATGATTTGATTATACATGTGGCACATCAAAGAGTCATTGATACCGTTACTTAGGATAATGATGATATCCAATAGTTAATCCAACTTACCGCTGATGCCTCTACACCGGGAACTCTAGGTCCCCCTACCATAGTATTGGAAGGCCCCCTAACTGGATGACTCCCTTAATCGAGTATCTACAGATTGGTAATATTCAGATAGATTGAGATGAACATGAGAAAATCCATCGATGCACAATGCAGTTCACCCTCCAAAGTAATTTTCCTCTGCTGCATTTAGGGAAATGAAATTTCCCAGATTATGTAGGAAGTTCATACCGGTTCCTGCGAAGCTCATCAGGAAGGACCAAAGATCTCCCACCAAATACAAATACTGGGCTACTTATGGCCCACCATTATTTATGACTGCATCGAGTTTTACAAAAGGTTTCATGAATTTCTGATCCCTAATAATTTTGTTTATCAACCACCAGATCCCCTACATACTACCAAGTACTCTTGGAACTTTTCTGTCTAGGGACTCGATGTTTTGGGGCCATACCCACCAGCGACAGCTCTCCAGTGCAAGTTCATCCTAACTGCTACATATTTCTTTTCCAAGTGGGAAGAGGTAATTACAATCAAGTAAGTCAAATCCTATTATTTTATTGATTTATTGAACTCTAATATCATCCTTCGATTTGGAGTCCCTCACTCCATCCTCACCGATAACGGAACAAACTTCTAGGTAGATGAACTGAAGAAATTGTATGCTAAGTATAATATCCATTCTAATCATACCTTTCTCTATCATGTGAAAGAAAATGGGAAGATAGAGACATTTTAAAAAACCCTATCTAAAATCATTCAGAACATGGTTGGTTAGAACAAGAAGAGTTGGTCAAAAAAACTCCCCAACGCTCTCTGGGATTACTGGATAACGACTCATAATTCCACCCAGGTGACACCATATTCCATGGTGTATAGAACATAGGTAGTATTTCCCACCAGGATTTAGTTTCCATCACTCCGTATGACTGTCTATGATCAATATACATCAGACAGAGTAGCAGAAATCTGTTTGGAAGAACTGGAATCCCTCGATGAGAACAGACTCCATGCCTTGCACAATCTGGAGAGGCATCAAAACAAGATAGCCAGGGATTTCAACAAGAAATTTTGTCTCTGTTATTTTCTTCAAGGTGATATAGTATTTTCCCTAAGAACACCAATGATACCTAGTAGGAAACCTCCAAATTCGGAGCCCTAATAAGAGGGATATTATATTGTTCACAAGGGTTACCCTAATGGCACATACTCTTTAATCATCATGGATAATGAGCATATTACTCCTCCCAACAATGATAAATTCTTCAAGTAGTATTTCACTTAAGATCCACAATTTTTCCATCTTCACCATAAGATGTTAAACTACGTGATCTATCTGGGATGAAGGATGTTAAACTACCCAACACTCATCCAGTATAATGATAAACTGTAAAATGGTCTGTGTTCTATGAACTTAAACTAAATCCCCACTCATCCCACATGATGTTAAATTGTATTATCATCTTAGAATATGTTAAATTACCTATCCTCATCCTTCATGATGATAAAATACAAAATGGTCTGAGTTCTATGACCTTAAACTAAGATGTAACCCATCCCATATGATGTTAAACTATATTATCATCCTAGGGGATGTTAAATTAATTATACTCATCCTACAAGATGTTAAAATATAAATGAACTGAGCTCTATGACCCTAAACTAAGATACCTTTCATCTCACATGATTACAAACTATGAACCATGAATACACCTAATGGTCTGATCTCTACGACCTTAAACTAAGATCTCCTTCATCCTTACCACAAGACATTAAACTGCACGTGTATCACCACGCTTCATGTGTCCCTCTATTTGAGTCTCCATCATCTTTTATATCTGAAAGGACCCCCTTAATGGACTATCCTCATGAAACCTTGGCTCACCTACCATTTTGGGCCAATGTCCTGGAAGATCTTGAACAACAATTTGATGCGAGTCTCGCGTTGCCAATATGGTCAGCGATCGATGACCAATTATTTGTTCCCATTCCAAGACACACGAGATGGATACTATGTTGTAAACATGGTCAGCTGTTATAATCAATTGTTATTTACATTCCCATAATCTCCCAAATTATGGTCACAATGATTCATCCTTTTTCACCCTTCTGTACCACGCACACAACATTAAACTGGGTTTCTATAGTCTAAGCTCAATGACCATAAACTAAAACATTCCATGTCCTTGTCACACAATGTTAAACTGCATAGAAATTTCATAACCATGTATGGATAGATTCCCATAATTATGGGATATGTAGGAACACCCAAACCATTCATCTGTGACCCATCCTAAGGAACCTTGACCTTTCCGGCCTCATGGACCAAGTTCTCTCTTAGGATTGTGTGGTGTGGTATAAACTCTTTTTCCACATTCACATCGGTCTATTTTTTTCCACACCACACATACCCCCTTGAGACAATCCTCCTTTATATGTCCTTGTCACAAGATGTTAAAATGAATGAAATTCCAAGAACTACATATGGCTTGATTTCCATCCTCATGGGATATATAGGAAATCCCGAACATTTTGTCTTCAGGTCCAATAATGTTTTTAAAAAAAAACTTCTCTTCCCTATGGCCCCTTGGCCTAGGTTCTACCGGGGGTATGTGGTGTGGTATGTAGACTTATGTCCTCAATCACATCAGGTTTTCAATAACCACACCACATACCTCTCTCTTGAGAGATCTCTATCCCCCTCTTCTCCACTCATCTCCTCAAGTAGTCTACTCTCAATTAGCCCCCTTGACCTCTATTATGCCTCACCAACGTGCTCAGATGCACTATAGTGTAGGACCTAGAGTGTTGGATTCTACATGGACATTTTTTAATCCATTTCCATGCTTCATGTTTCCATTTATTTGGGTTTCCTTCATCTTTCACATCCAAAAGGACCCACAAACTATATGGTTGCTCAACATTATGTCTTAACTACCACTTTGGGCCAACATCCCAAAGGATTTTGAATGAAATTATGAGACAGGATCCACATTTTGAATATGATCAACAGCCGAACCTTGGATGTCAGTTCCCATTTCATGTCACACGATATGGATGTCGTGTTTTGAACACGGTCAATAGTTATCCTTCATTGTTGTTCCACCCCCATTTAACCCTTAATATTGGTCACGTGATTCATGTACCATTTCACTTCATCATTCCCAAGTGGAATTTCAACAACCTTGGTGTTATCACTTCATGCATATTTATGCGTTGAGAGGACGAATCAATGTCATGGTGTCATCCTTGACTCTGCATAATTTCCCCTTACTATGTATTCCGTGTGTTGCGAAGATCTTCTTCACCCTTATTTACCACATCGAGCATATCTCACATGGGTTTATGGATTTGGTCAAGGTTTATGCCCTCTTGGAAGAGTATCACTTTTTTGGGTCTAAGATCTATGAACTTAAACTAAGATATCACCATATTTACCACATGACATTAAAATTCATGGCGTGTTAAGAACTATGTATGGCTTGATTCCCATCTATGTGGGATACAGAGGAACACCCAGACATTTTATCTTCGAGTCCATCTCAGGCTCTACTAATTATATCTTTTGTTCAGTCCATTGGACCTGATCCTTATTGGATTGCATTTTGTGTAATATGTGGAATTATTTCCTCATTCAGATTGGGTTTATAATAGCTGCACCACATACTTCCCCTTGTGATCTAGTCCCTCCTATCTCCATCCTTACCGCATAATGTTAAACTGCATGGAACTCCTATAACTACATGTGGATTGATTCCCATCCTTACGGGATACATAAAAATTCCCCAAAACATCATCTTTGGGTCCATCCCTAGGTCCTTCGATCTTTTTTATCCTCTTGTCCTGAGGTTTCCCCCCTAGGATTTATTGTGCATGTGGTGTGGACCTTTATCCTCATTCACGCTAGGTATACTTTATTATGCTAGACACATCCTCTTTAGAACCTTGTTAATCCATATGCGTCCAATAAATATGATATTAAACTATGTTTACTCATCCCACATGACATTAAACTATTGCATATTTTCCACATGGTGTTAAAATTCATGGGTTGGTCCTATCATACGACCTTAAACTTGGACACTAGTGTCCTGGACGCATGAAGAAAAATAGCACCGCATTGTGGTTTTCTCCTTTGAGGGGACATCATGTTTGGTATTAGTCATCCAACATTCCATTTTTCAAGGCCTACATATGGCTTGATTCCTATGGTGATGCCCATATTATTCATCTAAGGTTTATTGCTAAAAAAAAATACACCCACACTAAAAAATAAACAAGATCTATCAAATTCCTCTTCTTTCGATGCATGGGCTAGACCTTCATGACCTTATTTCCCCTGGAATTTTTACCCCACCTTTACATGTGTCATGAAATATTTATGGATTTATTCCCATACTCATGGGATATGTAATAATTCCTAGACATTTCATCCTCGGGTCCAGCCTCAGGTTCTCCTTTTCCTTCTCTCAGCCCCTTGGCCTGGGTTCTCTCCTGAGATCATGAATGGTGTGGTATGTGGAATTATTTGGTCCTCATTCACATAGTGTTATTATACCACTCCATACAAATTTCTATTAAGAAACCTCTACCACTTTCATCCTTACCACATGATGTTAAACTGCATACCATTTCAAGAACTACGTATGTATTGATTCTCATCCTCATGGGATACGTAGGAACACTATAACGACCCTGCTTTTTATTACACACTTAAAAGAGATTTATTACATAAAATATTCAATTGATACAAAATAGAATATCTATAGGTCTAGTGTATTTGGGGATTAAGAACATTACATAATAACTTAAAACATGAAACACAACATCTTTATTGAAAACTTCCTTTACATGACCACTACATTTCCTCGTACTTAACATTGCATGAGATAACCTATTGACATGAATAATAAAATGGTGAGCTATAAAGCCTAGTAAGGGAGTAAACAAGGTATAACATGAATAATACAATACATGTTAGGAAATAGACATATCAATGGAGCATAAAAGAAACATAAACATAGATTCATGATATAACATGATTATCATAACATGGAAATGTGACAACAACACTTAACATGGTATTAGAATGAGCCAAGGCTCATTTCACATGGAGAATGAACTTGAATTATCATGATTAAACCCTCATTGAACTTGACGTATCATGATACTAATCTTTACCCAATGCATTGGAGCACTACCAGTGAACACCCTTCTTAATCATTTCATTTCATGCATAAGTGTACCACATAGATCATACCACATGGATTCATTAAACATCATCATTTATTCCATTATAAAGGAATGTGGAATTAATACATGAAACTTTATAATCAATAAGTAAATGTTCACAAAGGTGAATACCCTTGATAGAGAAATGGGTATGGTATTCACTACACAATGACTTTGGCTTGGAAAAATCACAGTTCAATTTCAGCAGCATAACAGCATGACATAAGAATTTATAAAAATGGTTGATGAGAGAGAAAGGGGTGTCTCATAATATATACACTAAATTTACTATAAGGGGGTCATATAGATACATGTACCAACATAATTAATATAATTTAGATTCATAATACAAAAGAATTTCTTTATTGTAAATGAGGAAAGAGAAATTTCTTACAGAATTTCGGTATGGTAACAGGTGTACATGGGAGGCATTATTGAGAGAGAAAGGGATCTCTAATCATTCAAACATAAAGAGGTAAGTATGGGGGAGATGATAAATCATACTCCAACATTTTTAATTGAAATAAAAGGGTATAACATCTTAAATAAATTTAGACAAAAATGAGAAAAGATGAAATCATTTACTTGGAAGTGTGATCCCAAATGCTTGGGAGAGACTTGAGAGAGGCTTATTGGGAGATTGGGGCACCTTATAAGGATTATATAGAGAGGATTTAAGAGTTTTTTATAGCTCAAATGGCTTTGAGTGAAGAGTATGTGGGATCTTGGGTGGGTTTATATAAGAAAAGGGAGGGAATTCTTTATTATTTAGGTTTGGGACACTACACATTAAACTAATCAAAACCACAAAAACACCATGGTTTTTGTCCATGTTTTTTTTCAAAGGGGAGTGGGAAACATTATTTTATAAGGATAATGACCTAAATTGTTAAAATAGTATGATTTATTATGTGGAGGTCAGTCACACTCTCAAGGAAATCAATTTAAAAAGTTAAAATGTGTTATAAGTCTTGAAGGGTCCATTAAGGAACCATAAAATTAAAAAAACAAATATAAAATCACATTATTTTAAAGATAAAAAACATATTGACCGAAAATATAATTTATAGTATTTTATTACATCACTATTGGGTTATTATGATGTCATAAAACACATTATATAATTAAATGGTATTTAATTTTCACCCAAAAATTTGACTGTCTCAGAAAATTATGAAAAATTAACCGTTGGATAATATAGACATTCTGATTTCAAAAATAATATTAATTTTATCTAAATAAATTTCTAAATATGTGAATTTTTAATTTTAAAATAAGAACCGACATTTATAAAAAATTCTTTGGTTTTGTCAAAAAATGTTTTCAAACCTTAACAAAAATTACAATTGTATTCATAAAAATTATACGATAATTTATATTTAATAAAAATTAATTTAGTAATAATATTTTATTAAAATATTATTTAATTAAAAAAAATCCATTAATTCATCAAAATAGATTTCTTAATTGAATATTAACTAAAAATACTATTTGTGCTTTAAAAACTATTCAAAAAGTAAAAATAATAAAATGAATGTATATTATCTATAAAAAGTAATGTACATAATCATAGTGCTAGTGTCTTATTACATAACCCCTTATAACACCCGCATAAGGCTGAAGGGTAAGGTGTGCGATGATGAAAAACTCTTGGGGTTTCTTAGATTACATCGCTCGGGTGGTAATCTCTATAAACTTCCACTTCTCCCATAGGCGGTTCCATTCGAGCTTAATGTGTTGAAGCTCGGCTTGATATTGGTCAAGAGAGAAGCCCAGTGATTCCACCTCCTTTCTGAGATATGAAAAATGAGCTTCGTATGGAGCAGTTCTACTTGATGAGACCATCACTTCCTTTATATGAGTAAATTGGATTTGTTAAAGCCCTATATCTATACTAATCATGTGATCACTGTTCAACAACAATATTAGAAATGGTAACAATTATTAATGGTATTTTGAAATCCTAAATCATAAAACCAAGGAAGTGCATATGTTATATAACCATTTTACATAATAAGACATTTAATTAGATCAAGAGGAATTTTCAATGATAAAAGTTTGGTTCATTACAATCTTCCTCACTTAAGAAATTTCACCCTCAAAATTTCCTTTTCCCATAATAAAATAGATGAGGGTAACTCTGCTTCATCACTTCCTCTATTTCCCACATTGCTTCTTCAAACTTGTCGTTTCTCCACAACACCTTGATGGGGGGAATTGTCTTATTTTGTAGAACTTTTTCCCTACGATATAAGATCTTCACTGGCTTATCTTCATAGGAGAGGTCATTCTCCCATGGTAACACCTCTATATTGAGTACATGCAATGGGTCATTTATATAATTCCTCAATATTGATACCTGGAATACATCATGTACTTGAGATAGGTTTGGTGGGAGTGCTAGTCGATAGGACACTACTCCAATGAGATTAAGGATGTAAAAAGGGCCGATGTACCTTGGAATAAGATTTCCCTTATTCACAAATCTCATAACTATCTTCCACAGTGATATGTGAAGGAATAAAATGTCTCTAACATAAAACTCTAGGTCTCATTAACGATTATTATCATAGCTCTTTTTTCAACTCTGAGCAACTTTAATGTGCTACTGGATGGTCTTAACCTTCTCTGCCATTTATTCAACCATTTCTGGACCTAGGAGTTTTCTCTCCCCAAATTCATCCCAACATTACAGTGTTCTGTACCTTTTCCCATACAGGGATTCATAAAGATCCATTTGGATGTTTGAGTAGAAAATTTTATTGTAAGATAACTCAACCAGAGGAAGATGTTGATCCCATCCTCCTGTGAAGTCCATTGAGAATACTCTAAACATTTACTTGAGTGTTTGGATAGTCCACTCAGATTGATCATTAGTTTGAGGATGATAAGCTATACTGAAGTTCATCCCATTATCCAGAGCATGTTTAAGACTCTTCCAAAACATAGAGGTGAATCTTGGATCTTGATCAGATACAATTGATAGTGGTAATCCATGCAGCCTTACCACTTCTTTAATATATATCCATGCCAGTTGATCCAATAAGAAATCCTCTTGAATTTCAATAAAGTGTGCCATCTTTGTAAGATGATACACAACAACCCAAAGATAATTTTTTCCTTTGGATATCTTCATAAGTCTAGTGGCAATGTCCATGGTGATGTTCTCCCATTTTCATGCCGATATGGGTAATAGTTGCATCATCCCCTTAGACTTCTGCCTCTCATATTTTACTTGCTAAAATACTAGGCACTTTGATGTATACTCAACGATATCCTTCTTCATGTTATCCCACCAATAATGATCTCGGAGATCTCGATACATCTTTTTGTTTCCTGGGTGAATGGAGAAATTTGAACTATGTGTATCATCCAAAAGTTCATTCTTTAACTCCAGATTTTATGAAACACATAGTCTTGACCCAAATATCACAATTCCTTCTTCATTAATAGTAAACTTTGAGGATTTACCATTTCTTATAGTTTCCACTTTCTTATGAATTCTCACATCATCCTTTTGAGCATACTTTAATCTTTCCAAAAAAGATAGTTGAGAAATAATTTGTGAAAGGATTGATGATGTTCCCTTATTTATGATTCCCATGTACATCTTCATCAAATCAAATAATATTGGATCCTTTTTAATTCTCATTAGTGATAGAATTGTTGAGTACTTTCTACTTAGAGCATCTTCCACCTTGTTCACTTTCCCAGGGTGGTAATGGATTGAGTAATCATAGTATTTGATCAGCTCTAACCATCTTCGTTGGTGCATGTTCAACCTTTTCTGTGTGAATATATACTTGAGGATTTTATGATCCATATATATTTCACACTTATTCTCAAAGAGGTAATGATGCCAAATTTTTAAAGAGAAGATCACTGCATCCAACTCCAGATCATGTGTTGGATAGTTTTGCTCATGAAATTTCAATTGCCTTGAAGCATATGCAATGAATTTGTCATTCTGCATCAACAAAAAACTCATGCCTTTCTTCGAAGCATCACTAAATACCACAAAAAGTTATCTACTTGTGGATAATGTGAGCACCAGTGCAGTGATAAACCTTCTTTTCAACTCCTTGATGCTTTCTTCGCATTCATCACTCTAAGAAAATTTGACTCCCTTCTGAGTTATCTTGGTAAGAGGGTTGAAAATAGTGAGAAATTTCTCACAAATCGACAATAATATCCAGATAACCTCAAGAAGCTATGAATATGCATTATCTATGTTGGCCTCAGATATAACTCAATTATAGCTGTCTTAGAGGGATCCACAAATATCATATTGCTTGTGATGATATGGCCTAAGAATGAGACTTTCTTCAACCAGAACTCATACTTTCTATACTTTGCATAGAGATTATCCTTTTTAAAGGTCTCTAGTACAGTGATTAGATGCTCCTCATGCTCCTCCTTGGTTTTGGAATATATTATAATTTCGTCTATAAAGACAACCAATTTTTTTTGATTTAATCTATAAAGACTATATTCATCAAGTCCATAAAGATTTCTAGAAAATTATCAAGTCTGAAATGCATTACTATGAATTCATATTGCTCGTATCTTGTATGAAAAGTAGTCTTGGGGATATCCTCCTTCTTCAACCTTGGTAATATCCTAGCTGCAAATCCACTTTGGAAAAGTATTGTGCTCTATGTAGCTGATCGAACAAGTCATCAATTCATGGAAGAGGATACTTGTTTTTTATCATGATTTTTTGAGCACATGATAATCAATGAAAAGGCGCATTGACCCATCCTTCTTCTTGATGAAGAGGAGTGGTTCACCCCATGATGAAGCACTTGGGAGTATAAACCCTTTATCTAGATTATCCTATAGTTGATTCTTCAGCTCCTCAATCTCTAAAACATCCATTATATATAGAGTATTGAATATTAGAAATGAATCGGGTATAAGGTCAATTGAGAATTCAACATATCTTCTAGGAGGAAGACCAAACAATTCCTCGGTAAACACTACAGCAAATTCCTTCACAATAGGCATGTCTTCAAATATGGTTTATTCCTTATACTCAATCATCTGAGCTAGATACACATGCTCATAGGGCAGTAATATCCATGCTTGAGATGATGGTGTTAATGAAGATTCATCTTCCTCCTTGCACTTTTATAGAATAGGGGATCGATTCTTTATATGGAGAGAAATTTACCTCTCACAATAATTTATGTTGTATCTATATAGGGAAATCCAATCCATGCTAAGAATTGCATCAAATTCCACTAGAAGGAGTATGAAGAGGTTTTCCAGGAAGTTGAATCCACAAATTGTGACAGGGGAGAAGTTATATTCATGGGTTGAAATGATTTCCCCATTTGATGTAATCGCTGACATCTTGACTTACATCATTTTTGGTGGTGTTGAGATTGTTCTACTAAACTTTCGGGATATAAAATAATGCTTAGAACCAGAATCAAAAATTACATTTTCTATTATTGAATAAATAACTAGCATCTCTGTCACCACTTCACTGTCGGGGTTCACTTTGGCGGTAGTGATGGAAAAAGCTCACCCTTGCTGCCTTGGAGGTTGTTGGTTACCTCTGAAATCCCTTGGATTAGGGAACTGGTTTGAAAAGTTCCATGGTTCTTTGTATTTGAAGAAATGAACAATGTGTTGAGTTTCGAACAGAGTGTTCCTCTCCTCTGTCGCAGCCGCAAGTTTTTCTTGTTGGCAATTAATGGCCCTGTTCCCTTCTCTTCCACGCCTAAAGCATTTCCTCACCCCCTTTAGGAAATTTTCGGGGTGCTACTTTATACACCTTTGGAAAGTAGGGTGTTGGATATTATTAGAACCATTGGTTTTATCCATCAGACTACCAGAATTAAAGTCCAAATTTACCTTCTTATCCCCATGATACCCCTAAGATTCCCCAATCTCTATTTCAACTTTGAGGGGACATCAGAAAATTTACTCATAGCTCTCAAAGTCACAAATCACTAGGGATTTTCATATTCTAGGTTTTATCCCACCAAAGAAGAGGTCAACCTTTCATTCAGGGGTAACGACAAAGCCAGATGCATATCGTGATATCCTTGTGAAGTTTGCCTTGTACTCTCTGACAGATTCGTCATCTTTTTGATTGAGGGAAAGGAAGTCCCTTTCAATCTTAAGTTAGAGGGTGCGAGGAAAATATTTATCGAAATTTTTTTTCCAGAAATCTTTCCATTCCAATGCATCAATCTCCTCTTTAGGATTCATATTTCTGATCAATGTCCACCATTTACGAGCTTCACTCTCCATATGATAAGCATCTAGAAGAACCTTCTCTTGTTAGAAACATTGAAGTATGGAGAAGATATTTTCAATGAAGTTGATCTATTGTTCGATGATTGAGGGATCAGATGATCCATTAAAAGTAGGAGACCTTTTTCTCATGAAGCTCTTTATAGTGAATTGTTTTTTCTTAGGGGGGTTTGAACGTTACGCTTGAACCATGTTTCTATTCAAAGATTAAGTTAACTGAGAGAGTATTGTGACAAAGTCCGTGATTCCTACTCCCATCGGATTGGGAATCACATTAGAACAATCATCACATTGATCTTCGCATCAATTGTTAGCCTGAGTCATCCTATTACTTGCCATTGGCAAGAATAAAAGGAAATTTAGGGGTAACACATAAAGGGTAATCCAAGGAAAAAAATTGATGACTTATAAATAAATTTTATTTCCTTAACTTATGAATCTATAGGCTTAAATCTATGTTATCCATGATCTACTTCCCAACATATATTCTTTGGGGAATTTTTTTTATTCCCTTAATAATGTTTCATACTAAGATTATGACTTTACTAAAGCATATCCCCCGAGAGTGTTGTAACCAAGAGTGCAGTAAGGCCCATTGTTGTGTACCAGGATACCCCAGGTCAAACCCGAAACTCTTTGTCAGAGTTTTTACTCCTAGGTACATCTATTCCAGAGCCACATCTACCTACTCATATCTAGACAGAGATATATTTTCTTGATAAACTAATTAATCAATAATCATTAAAATTTAGGGATGTTTTTATTATAATTATTCTTATCCCTAAGGCTTTCACTAGGGTTTTCTTATCCTAATCACAAAAATAACTATACCTATCTTCTGATACCAACTATAAAAACCCTAAATTTTATTACACACTTAAACATGACTTACTACATAAAATATTTACTTGATAAAACATAGAATATTGAGAGGTATAGAGTATTTGGGTATTTTGAACATTACATAACAACTTAAAACATGAAACATAACATCTTTATTGAAAACTTTCTTTACATGAGCACTAAATTCCCTCATACTTAGCATTGCATGGGATAACTTGAGGACATGCATATGAAAAGGGTGATCTATAAAGCCCAATAAGGGAGTAAACAAGGCACAATGTCATGACCCATTCCCCAGGGCCCATGCCGTGACTACCCCAAGCCCTCCTTCCATAGGCTAGGGGCTAGCGACTAGCACCAAAGGCGTATTTACCTAAAACTGGGAAGGCATTTCCTTTATAACCGGTAAACACACACAGTAAGATACAAAAACAAGTAAACTGTATAACCAACAAGTGAGTACAGTAAGTAAAAAGGGGCCACAATACAAGCCCAACCGAAAAGCACAAGTACAACTGAAAAACAAGTAAAACCGAGGAAAAAGGTAAATCAGCTACTGGGTCATCCTCTGGGTTCCTACCTGAAGGGTAGGTACATATTTCCTCCTAAGCACTCCTCGTCCGTCTGTCTCCTCCGTGTACTAACATGCCGTATGGTCCACCTCCGAGTACCATCCAGTCCTGGTACTCTCAGCCTCGATCAACGTTGTACGTCGTCTGCATCCAACACAACGAGGTGCAGGCATATCCCATGCAGGGGTGAGTATAAAGATACTCAGTAGGGACCCTGAGACCCTCAAGGTATCACAAAATCCAAAAAGGATAAACCATAAAGTATGAAATCAACAGATAACCCCACTTAGGTATATGCCCATACATATACATAAGTTATCAATTAATCCATATAAATCATGAGGGAATCACAAAAGATACTGACTCAGCTCAAACCAGGATTTATTCTAGGGGTAAAACATTTCGAACACTTGGATGCTGGATAAATCCTCCTCTAACGAGTATAGTAGGTATGCTGCGTAACACAAAGGTGCTTCCCACTAACCTTGGACTGTTGACATACTCCTCCTGTCGAGTACCGTGGGTCTACTGCGTCACCAATCGCGCTCCTCCACCATGGGTATGCCAACACAACCAGACGCTCCCTACTGGGCTAGTAGAATCACTCCGAGTCAAACAGTCAGTAGTCATCAGGTCTCAGCCAGCTACTAGGTCTCCGCACTCTACTTGCTCGTCATTGGAAGGATCCACTCCACGAGCTAATTTTCGATACTCCAACTATTAAGAAATCCCATGAAGAAGTATCTCAGAAGTCCTCCACGTCATAGGGGTCTCAACGCAATAGACGGCACGTCAATCAGATGCCTGATCTGTGAGTTATTAGCCTTTTAGTTCCAGGGGCCTGGTTGGATTCGTGAACGATCCAACCTGATCGTATCTCAACTATACCCCAAAATCCAGTGGGTTAAGCTCAAAGGATACCGTCATGCTCCAAGGTTACCATCACCGCTGACGGTTCGTCAAACGGACGTCCGGTTCCAAAGATATGGCTAAAAGATATTAAAGGGTCGTAGTGGGCCCAGGTCCAGTCCACCCCGGTCGGACCGACCCAGTCTGGGCCGAACCTTTTTGGTTCGACTTGGCTTGACCCGTTGGGAGGGCCAGCTCGTTGGGTTTGGCCCGGCCCGTTGGGCCCGGCCCAGCCAGCCGTGAGGTGCCGCGAAGGGCCGAGAGGGCGCATACCGACCGCGAGGGCACGAACCGGCCACAGGTCGGCACAAGGGAGACTTGGCCCGGAGGGCGCCACGTGGGCAGCTTAGCCCAGAGGGCGCCGCGAGGGGACGGTTTGGCCAAGGTGCCGCGAGGGCGCGTGCCAACGTGATCGGGGCGGCTCGGGAGGGCACCACGAGGCCGGTTCGGCCGGGAGGGCGCGACCGTGGCGCGACGCGGCTCGGGCCGGTTCAGCCGATGGGTGGCACGAACGGCAAGCGGCATGGCTCGGAAGGGCGCCGTGAGGCTGGTTCAGCTGGGAGGGCGCGACTGGGGCGTAGTGCAGCTTGGTCCAGTTCGGCTGGTGGGGGGCGCGGCTGGTAGGCGGCACGGGCGACGCGACTTGGAAGCTGGCGGGCAGCGCGGTTCGGCCTAGGGCGGTGGAGCCGGTTCGGCCGGAGCGCCAGAGCATCGCGGGGGTGGCACAGGTTGCAGAGGCCATGAGTAGCGCGGTCGTTTCACTCGTCACCTTCGACGCCTTGAACTCCATTGTCACCTTCCTCCGTTTCAAAGAACACTGCAAAGAAGATTGGTGGGGGGTCAGGCCATGTTAGTTTGGCCCGCACCCTCCACGTTTAGAGTGGTAGCAATCGGTTCATCAAGAAAAAATCACAACAACCCTCCCGCAAAAGGAAAACATCCCCATTCTTCATTTTGAAAGAAAGGAATAACATGGGAATAAATCATAATTAAATGAAATTAAACCACTACCTTGTTCGTTTTTCGCCGACGGAGTTGTGGGGAAGAAGACAAATCGTTGGGAAAAGTCAGACATCGGTGTCATCGGCGTTTTCCTCGATCGTCGATTTGTGCGCAGGATCATCGTAGTCAAAGAAGTCCTAAGTGATAAACAGTTAAATGGATAAATGACATGAATCACGCCAACAAGGTGCACTGTAACATCCCAAGGTTTTGAAAATAAGTATAGAATATAATTTTATAATCTATCCATTAAACACAAGTTTTCCTCTTCTATGTTTTGAATTTTAAGAAATGGTCATCTAGAGTTGTGTTCAGTAAGTCATTTGGAGTTTGATAGAACAAAATTGATTTTTTTAAATAGTAATATACCCTTATGAATAGTAATATGAATAGTAATATGACCCTTGAATAGTAAATAATGATAGTATTTTATATGATAATGGGATCTTAATTAATTTTTCAATGTCACATAAAACTAACTGCACTTCAAGATTGTTATTTTTCGAATTAACTGTGACCTTATTTAAAAATTAAATTAATAATATTTAGAAAATTATTTTTGAAAAATGGATTTCACTTTTTAATTCTACACGTCGAGAAATGGTAGGGGTGAATTTTTGGGATTTTTCTAAAATACATGAATTTTTCATGAATAGTAAAAATACAGTTGTGAGTTTTCGGTAGTTTAATGACATCATAATGATGTAATAATTAAATATAAAAGTATGGTAGACTTGTGTATAGTAACTTATGACATGAGGTGTCCCAAGTGGCTTAAACCATGGGAAAATACCATTAGAAAGCCCGTGGTTTGGAAAAAACCACCAATGACGTGTCCCTTTGAAATTATTATAAAAATACCTCTCTTTTTCTATAAATACCCACTCATACATTCGTTTTCTTTCATTCCAAATCCCTCATCCTCGAAGCTCTGGTGGTTTTACCTCTCTAGAAGTCCTCCCAAGGTGTCCCTAAGCCCCCAAGGTCCCATCCTTCAAGATCTAGGAGTTATTATACAAGGTAAGGGAAACCTTCATTCTCTTCTTTAAGTCGACACTTCTTTTATGTTAGCTATTTGAAATTCCTTTCAAATATGTTGGGGTTTAATTTTATTCATTATTATTAATGTCATTTTTATTTCAATATGTTGAGATACCCTTTTGTTCTCATCATTTTATTTTATGAAATTTTAAGTGACGCCGTTAGGCTGCCGAATTTTCATAAGAGATCTCTTAACTTTTCTTTTATTTTCAAGTTCATCTCTTTTATTTTTCTCTCCTCACCTACTCTGTCCAAATTATCATGATAAATCCAGTAAAATCTATATACTGGATTTATTTCATGTGAATGGAAGAATGATCATAAATATTCTTACTCCCTCCCTTTTATTTTTATAAATGAAATCAACGTCCATGAGGTTCCAATTTATAGCCTTTGTGGACGACGAAGTTTTGTTCTTTAATTTCTTCTTCGTTACTGGTCATGAAACCATATTTATAGTTGAACCAAACTATAAAATATTTCTTATAACATAATTAAAATTCATGAACCAGAATATGTACATATAATTAAGTTATATGACAAAACTAGTTCATAACAATCCTAATACCGCTGAATAATCGAAGTGGTTGTCGTCTAAGGATTCTTCCTCATTACATGTAACAAAATGATATAAATGACCATTACCAATTCTTTATGTTCATAAATAATATATAACTCCAATCCTGGATATTTATAACCTTTCCACATGAACTCCATTACTTAAAAATAAGTGAACCGAATATGAAAATAAAGGAAACGAACACTCCAGAACGATGAAATTCAATAAAATAAATTGTCAATAAAGACATAAATGAACTAACAAGAATTATGGTTAACTAAATAAACGTCTAATAGAATATTAAATAAGTTATTAACAAGTATAATTTCATATTCCGGGAGCTTAATTACAAGATCAGAACACGTTTGGAGTTAAGATAAGTGTTTTCCACCCAAACTTCCATTTTCATTCGGGACACTTTCATTGTCTAATTACCTCAATGAAATTCTTATGTATTGTTATGTACTAATCATATATTCTGTGTAAGTATCATATATATTTTTACAAACTAGAAAACTTCCTTATTTTTTGGATAGTTACATGTTTTAAAAGGAACTTTCAAAATTGTTTAAAAAATACAAGTCCGATTCAAGGGAATTTCTCAAATTATTAACTATTTTCAGGGGCACTCTATAATCTATTTTTGGAAACCATTATCTTTATAAAATTAATAATTTTATTATGAAAATACTATCTTACTTCACTTCTGGTTTTTTAAAAATATTTTTCCAAAATAACTCTTCTTTTCAAAATAAAAGAGTATTTATCTCCAGAATTGCTTAATGATTTTATAAGAGTGTTTTCATCTAATTCAATACTCTTGTTGATTCCATGGTATTATTGGGTTTAATCATTTATGAAGTCATCTACCATATTTGAATTAATTTTTTATGACTAAATTTATTGTGGATGATCTATCCTAAAACCATTCACTATATTTCTCATAATGGTTAATGTTTTATGTTTAATGATTGGGGAAAGATAGTTACATTTCATATGATAGTTTCAATATGAATGTACATGTTGTTTATGTTCATCCCCACTCATATGATGAATTCATTGGAATTATTATGTGATGGGTGTGGCCCTTTATATCCCCTCGATGCATCGATAGGTCTCATGAGACAAACTATGGTCTTGGCACAAGGCCTTGACAAAATGATTATTTTATGGTCCTAGAACGAGGCTTGGATGGTATGGTTATGATGTCCAGCATATGAACTTCCCTCATTATGATGCTAATATTTTAAGTTCATGTGGTTATTCGACTAGTAGAAAATCCATGATTATGTTTTATTATAGCATTATTTATTTAGCTCATGTTTCTACCATAATGTGTTCAAGTTCATTATTAAAGGCATGAGTTTTCAATTATTCATCATGTATAATGTTTATATTAACTTTCAATGTATTTATCACTCTTACTGAGCATTTGAGATCACCCCTTTCTTATTTTTTATTTTCTCAGGACATGAAGAAGTAATTTATGAGTGACGTGCAAGCATAATCTAGGAGACGTTATGTTTCTAGTGGAATAAAATAATGTTTTTATTCCCTTCATGTTGTAATGATAAACTTATGTATGTAACTTGTTTATGATAATACTAAACTACTCAGTCTTTCCAGATTCATATTCCTTGTATGTATGCCAACATAATCAAATAAGGCACCATCTCTGGGCAACTGGGGTCAGGTCCTTATAGTTGGTATCAGAGGAAGTTTAGTAAAATACTTGGAAAATAGATTTAG
Source organism: Viscum album (assembly GCA_963277665.1). NCBI lineage: Eukaryota > Viridiplantae > Streptophyta > Magnoliopsida > Santalales > Viscaceae > Viscum > Viscum album. The sequence continues at coordinate 256,696,900 of OY728129.1, forward strand.
AAAATGTAGAATTAGGGAAGAGTCCCTAAGTTAGTCTTTGAGGAAATACATACAATAACATCATGGTATTTTGATAAGGAATAGATTTTGTGGATCTTTCAAGCAATACATCCCTGTCTGGATACGAGTAGGTAGAGGCGGCTCTGGAACAGATGTATCTAGGGGTAAAACCAGAAAACACCGCTTTGAGCTAGACTCGAACAGGAACTGGTGCACGACAACGGGCCTTGCTGCACTCTTGGTTACGAAACTCCCGGGGGATATGCTTAGGATAATTTACATTTTCTTTACAATCTATTATGAAGGATTGAAATATAAAATATTCCTCAAAGAAACCATATTTTTGAATATGGTATTATCCATTCGTAGGATCTCAATTTTTTTTCTAAGTATTTTGTTAAGTTAAGATTATACATTATGATTCATAACCTAATATAGTGTATGCCATTATCTATAGATGGTGCCAAGTGGACAGAATGGAAATCGCACGAATGCACATGTCCCCTATAGGGATTTTCCTCTAACGTAAGATAATGATGTTGTCTCTGATGCTGTGACTGGTGCTGAGAAACTTATAACTATAGTAGGACAACTTAATCAGGTTATGAATAATAACCTTACCCGTATGGAACATCCAGATCCACTACATGGAGGAGCCATGATAGATCGCTTTATGCGATGAAAACCTCTATCATTCAACGGTACTACAAACCCATTTGTAGCAGAGCATTGGATATGTTCCCTTGAGAAGATATTTATTGCTTTGGGATGTAATGAAAGAGAGAAGGTTATCATGGCAGTATATCGTCTATCAGGAGATGCGGATCAGTGGTGGTAATTAATCCAAAACACAAAGGAGGAAGAAGAGATAAAAGATATGGAATGGAGGTATTTTAAGGAAATATTCTTAGAAAAATATTTCCCTCGTGAGCAGCGAGCAGATATGGAGAGACAATTCTTGAATCTGAGGAAGAAGGAAGATGAGAATGTTGGAAGGTACAAAGATAACTTCACAAGATTAGAAAGACATGCTGTAGACTACATTCGAAATACAAGGAGAAAAATTGATCGATTCTTTTATGGCCTAAAGCCATTCCTCTGGTGGGCTCTAGTTTCCCAAAGTTTTTCATCATATGAGGATATAGTTTCATGTACCATCAAGACAGAAAAATAATTCTATAGGTCTTATGACTTTTAGGGAAAGTAAGAAAAGAAGAGGGCTGCTGAAAACCTTGGGAAAGTAAATAAGGAAACATGGAATAAGGGAAGAGTTGAATTTCCACCATGTGAAAATTGTGGAAAGAAACAAACTGGTGCATGCTTAAAAGGAAAAGGTGTATGTTACAAATATGGTCAGAAAGACCATCTTGCTTGTGACTACAAAGGGAAGAAGAAATCCAATGATGTTCAATGCTATAGTTGTCGGGAGATGGGACACTATGCTAATGATTGTCCAAAACATCAAGGAAATATGCAACAGAGAAGGACAAGGAATCAGAGACAAGATTATGCAATCACAACTACAGATTTTGAAATTCCTAATGACGTGGTGGCAGGTACTTTAATTATTTACTCAAGTTTATCCAATGCTTTATTTGATTCTGGACCTTCGCATTGTTTCATATCTTCCAAGTTTTCTAAGAAAATTAGATATTTAGAATTTGATTTAACAAGGGAGTTGTCAGTCAAAACTCCTAAGGAAAGTATCATTTCTACAAAGTTCTGTGAATAAATTCCCATTAGGGAATATAAATGTTCTTCATCTGATGATCTCATCATCATACCCATGATTGAATTTGATATAATCCTTGGTATGAATTGGATTTTGGAGCATGATGAAAAAATTTATTGTAAGAAGAAGGAGATACGATTTTTGATGACGATGATAAAGAACACCTTATTTTTAGAGCATAATTTTCATCACCTGATTCTTATCTAGATCCACCCCCAGTAGCTCAACTAAATTAAATTATTGGGGAGGAAGAGAATAAAATAACTGTGGGTGAGGAAAGAAATGTTCAAATAGAGTATTTACCTATTATGAGAGAATATGTTGATGCGTTTCCAGAAGATTTACCTAAACATCCTCCAGAATGATAAATTGAGTTTTCCATTGATTTAATTCCTAGTTCAAGGCCCATATCGAAGACCCCTTATATAATGGCCACTGTGGAATTAGTGGAACTACAGAAAAAACTAGAGTAATTGAGTAATAAGGGATTTATTTTCCGTAGTGTTTCTCCATGGGGAGCCCCTGTCCTTTTTGTTTAGAAGAAATATGGATCTATGAGGTTATGTATCGACTACAGGGAGATCAATGCTATAACAATAAAGAAAAAGTATCCCCTACCTCGCATTGATGATTTATTTGACCAACTGCATAGAGCTCAAAACTTTTCAAAGATTGACCTTCGATCCAGATATCATCAATTGAGTGTAAGGAAGGAGGATATTCATAAGACAACATTTCAGACTAGGTATGGGAATTACGAGTTTACAGTGATGCCTTTTGGATTGACTAATGAACCCTCTGTCTTCATGGATCTAATGAAGAAAGTTTTCAAGGAATATCTCAATTACTTTGTAGTGGTATTTATTGATGATATCTTGGTATAATCCAAAAGCTACAAAGATCATGAAAATAACATGCGCATTATCCTGAAGACTCTTAGAAGACATGAATTATATGGGAAGTTTAGCAAGTGTGAATTCTGGCTTCAGGAGATTTATTTTCTTGGCCATATTGTCTCTAATGATAGAATCCTATTTGATCCTGTGAAGACAAAGACAATTAAAGATTGGCCAATGACAACAAACATAACTGAGGTACGCAGTTTTATTGGCTTAGCAGGTTATTATTAGTGTTTCGTGAATTTTTTTTCCAGACTGACTAACCCGCTAATAAAGCTCACACATAAAGGGGTTAAATTTGTTTGGACAAAAGATTGTGAATAATGTTTCGAAGAACTAAAGAGAAGATTAGTTAATGCTCCTATATTGACTCTACCATCGGGGAATGACGGGTTTGTTATTTATAGTGATGCTTCAAAGAAAGGACTTGGTTGTGTCCTTATAAAAAACGGTAGGGTTATTGCTTATGCATCACGACAACTAAAAATTCAGGAGAAAAACTATCCTACTCATGATCTTGAGTTAGGTGCTGTAATCTTTGCTTTGAAGATATGAAGACATTATCTCTATGATGAAAAATGTGAGATTTATTCTGATCACAAGAGTTTGAAGTATATTTTCTCACAGAAAGAACTCAACATGAGGAAAAATAGATGGCTTGAACTACTCAAGGATTATGATTGCACGATACACTACCACTCGGGGAAGGAAAATAAGGTGGCATATGCTTTGATCATAAAGGATCATGGAGTTTTGAACTAGATGAGAGTTGAAAGGGATCCTATTTTCATGGATCTAGTAAAGATGGATATGGGAATAACTAGGGAAGGTGAAACATCAATACTTTTTCAAATTGTTGCCAAACCATCTTTACTAGAAAGGATAAAAAGTTCTCAGGTGGATGATGATAAGTTTCTAAAGAAGATTAAAGCTGTTAATGATGGGAGATTAAGTGACTTAGTATAAGAAGATGGAATTTTGAAATTTGGTAAGAGACTTTGTGTTCCTGATATACCTAATCTAAAAAGGGAATTGTTGGGTGATGCTCATAGTTCTAATTTCTCTATACACCCTGGTATCACTAAGATGTATTGATATTTGAAGGAACATTTTTGGAGGGACAACATGAAGAGGGAGATTTCTGATTTTGTGTCAAGATGTATGGTTTGTAAACAAGTGAAAGATGGAAGGAAACAGTCTGGAGGAGTATTGAAACCTATTCCCATACCTGAGTGGAAATGGGATAATATCACGATGGAATTTTTCATGGGACTACCAAAGACTCCTAGAAGTAACAATGAAATATGGGTCATTGTTGATCGTCTTACCAAGTCAGCACATTTTCTTGCTATAAGAGAATATCTACCACTTGAACGTCTAGCAAGACTATATATTAATGAAGTTGTGAGACTTCATAGAGTATCCCTATCGATTGTTTCTGATAGTGATCCACGTTTTACATCAAGATTCTGGAAAAGTCTTCAAAAGGTCCTAGATACAGATCTTCGTTTGAGCACTACCTACCACCCACAAACTGATGGACAATCAGAACGGACTATTTAAACATTGGAAGACATGTTGAGGTCTTGTTCACTTGATTTTCAAGGAATGTGGGATCAGTATTTACCTCTCGTAGAATTTTCCTACAGCAATAGCTTCCATTCAAGTATTCATATGGCACCCTATGAAGCATTATATGGGAGGAGATGTCATACACCAACTTGCTGGGATGATGTTGGTGAAAGAAATCCCGTGGGCCTAGAACTTGTTGAAGAAACAATTGAGAAGGTGGAGATTATCCAGAACCTTATCAAAATAGCTCAAAGTAGGCAAAAGAGCTATGCTGATAACCGAAGGAAGGATTTGGAATTTCAAGAAGGTGACCACGTTTTCTTAAAGGTATCTCCATGGAAGGGTATTATTCGATTCGGTAAGAAGGGAAAATTAAGACCCAGGTACATCAGACCTTTTGAAATTCTAGACCAAATTAGAGCCGTAGCTTACCATTTGTCAATGCCGCCAAGTCTCTCCAAGGTTCACAATGTGTTCCACATGTCAATGTTAAGAAAGTACATGCTAGAACCAATACATGTACTCACTTATGAAGAAGTGGAACTTGATCCCGATCTATCTTAATATGAAGATCCTATAAATATTCTTGATACTAGAGAACAAGTATTGAGAAATCAGACGACTTGTCTGGTAAAGGTTCTATGGAGGAACCATAAGATGGAGGAAGCAACATGGGAGCCTGTGGAGCTTATGTTAAAGACATACCCGAATATTTTTAGGTAATATTCTGTGAATTTCGAGGACGAAATTTTTGTAAGGAGGGGAGAATGCAGCACCCCATGGTTTTGAAAATAAATATAGAATGCAATTTTATAATCTATCCATTAAACACAACTTTTCCTCTTCTATGTCTTGAATTTCAAGACATGGTCATCTAGAGTTGTGTTCAGTAAGTCATTTAGAGTCTGATAGAACAAACTTTATTTTTGGTGAATAGTAACATACCCATATGAATAGTAATATGAATAGTAATATGAATAGTAATATGAATAGTAATATGACCCTTGAATAATAAATAATGATATTATTTTATCTAATAATGAGATCTTAATTAATTTTTCAATGTCACATAAAACTAACTGAACTTCAAGATTGTTATTTCTTGAATTAACTATGACCTTAAATAAAAATTAAATTAATAATATTTAGAAAATTATTTTTGAAAAATGGATTTCACTTTTTAATTCTAAATGTTGAAAAATAGTAGGGGTGAATTTTTGGGATTTTTCAAAAATACATGAATTTTTCATGAATAGTAAAAATACAGTTTTGAGTTTTCGATAGTTTAATGACATCATAATGATGTAATAATTAAATATAAAACTATGGTCGACTTGTGTATAGTAACATATGACATGAGGTGTCCCAAGTGACTTAAAACATGGGAAAATACCATGGGCAAGCCCGTGGTTTGGCAAAAACCACCAATGAGGTGTCCCTTTGAAATTATTAAAAAATGACCTCTCTTTTTCTATAAATACCCAATCATCCATTCATTTTATTTCATTAAAAATTCCTCATCCTAGAAGATCTGGTGGTTTTACCTTTCTTGGAGTCCTCCCAAGGTGTCCATAAGCCCCCAATTTCCCATCCTTCAAGATGTAGGAGTTATTCTACAAGGTAAGGGAAACCTTCATTCTCTTCTTTAAGTCGACACTTCTTTTATGTTAGTTATTTGAAATTAATTTCTCATATGTTAGGGTTTGATTTTATTCATTCTTATTACTGTCATTTTTATTTCAATATGATGAAATACCCTTTTGTTCTCATCATTTGATTTTATGAAATTTTAATTGACGCTGTTAGACTGCCGAATTTTCATAAGGGATCTCTTAACTTTTCTTTTATTTTTAAGTTCATCTCCTTTATTTTTCTCTCCTCACCTCCTCTGTCAAAATTATCATGATAACTATAGTAACATATATATACTGGATTTATGTCATGTGAATAGAAGAACCATCATAAATATTCTTACTCCCTCACTTTTATTTTTATAAACGAAATCAACGTCCATGAGGTTCCAATTTATAGCCTTTGTGGACGACGAAGTTTCATTATTCAATTTCTTCTTCGTTACTGGTCATGAAACCATATTTATGGTTGAAAAAAACTATAACATATGTATTAAAAAATAATTAATATTCAGGAACCAGAATATTTACATATAATTAAGTTATATGACAAAACTAGTTCATAATAATCCAAATACCGCCGAATAATCGAAGTGGTTGTCATCTAAGGATTCTTCTTTATTACATGTAACCAAATGATAGAAATTACCATTACCAATTATTTATGTTCATAAATAATATATAATTCCAATCCAGGAGATTTATAACCTTTCCACATGAACTCCATTACTTAAAAACAAGTGAACCGAATATAAAAATAAAGGAAACGAACACTCCAGAACGACGAAATTCAATACAATAACTTGTCAAAAAATACATAAATGAACTGACCAGAATTATGGTAAACTAAATACATGTATAATATGTTCTGAAATAATTTATTAACAAGTATACTTTCATATTCCAGGAGCTTAAGTACAAGAGTGTAACACATTTGGAGTTAAGGTAAGGGGTTTTCCACCAGAATTTCCATTTTCATTCGAGATACTTTCATTGTCCAATTACCTCAATGAAATTATTATTTATTGTTATTTACTCATAATATATTCTATGTAAGTATCATATATATGTTTACAAACCATAACCCTTCCTTATTTTATGGATAGTTACATTTTTTAATAGGAACTTTCAAAATTGTTTCAAAAATACAAGCCCGATTCAAGGGAATTTCTCAAATTCTTACCTATTTTCAAGGGAACTCTATAATATGTTTTTGGAAAAAATTATCTTTATAAAATCACTCATTTTATTATAAAAATACTATCCTACTTAACTTCTGGTTTTATAGAAATATTTTTCCAAAATAACTCTTCTTTTCAAAATAAAAGGGTATTTATCTCCAGAATTGCTTAATGATTTTATAAGAGTGTTTTCATATAATTAAACACTCTTGTTGATTCCATGGTATTATTGGGTTTAATCATTTATGAAGTCATCTACCATATTTGAATTAATTTTTTATGAATAACTTTATTGTGGATGATCTATCCTAAAACCATTCACCATATTACTCAGAATGGTTAGTGTTTTATGTTTAATGATTGGGGAAACATAGTTACATTTCATATGATAGTTTCAATATGATAGTTTCAATATCCCCTCGATGCATCAGTAGGTCTCATGAGACAAACTATGGTCTTGGCATGAGGCCTTGACAAAATGATTATTTTATGGTCCTAGCACGAGGCTTGGACGATATGGTTATGATGTCCGACATATGCACTTCCCTCATTATGATGATAATATTTTAAGTTCATGTGGTTATTCAACTAGTATAATACCCATGATTATGTTTTATTATGAAATTATTTATTCATCTCATATTTCTGCCATAATGTGTTCAAGTTCATTATTAAAGGCATGTGTTTTCAATTATTCACCATGTCTAATGTTTATATTAACTTCCGCTGTATTGCTTACTCTTACTGAGCGTTTGAGCTCACCCCTTTCTTATGTTTCATTTTCTCAGGACATGAAGAAGTAATTTATGAATGACATGCAAGAATAATCTAGGAGACGTGATGTTTTTAGTGGAATAAAATACTGTTTTAGTTCCCTTCATGTTGTAATGATAAAATTAGGTATGTAACTTGTTTCCAATAATACCAAACTACTCGGTCTTTCGGGATTTGTATTCCTTGTATGTATGCCAACGTAATCAAATAAGGCACCGACTCTGGGCAACTGGGGTCGGGTCCTTACATGCACATTCCTTTTTGAGAGCCTACCTAATTAGAACTCCACAGTTAAGTGTGTTTGGCCTGGAGTAGTGATCCAGATGGGTGACCTTCTGGGAAGTTTCCCAAGGTGCGTGTGAGTGAGGACAAAGCACACTAGAAAGGACATGTGTTGGCTTGTGGGGACTATCATTAGTACGATGACCTGTTCAGGCATGTGGATGGGCCCTAGGGTGGGAACCACGTGTCTGCGGGGCAACTGGTGGTACCTGATGGGCCAGGACCCGACGACCATGTTAAGGCAGGGTGTCCATGCTATCAAGGGGACCCAGTTGTCACATTTGGTATCAGAGGTGGTACCCAGCCTTAAGTGTTGTGCACTGCTTGGGTTGAGATATAGGAACCACAATGAGGATGTTGTGATCTAAGGGGGGGGGGTTGATTGTAACACCCCCGAATGATAAACAGTTAAATGGCTAAATGATATGACTCATGTCAACAAGGTGCACCTTCCTTTTCGAGAGCCTACCTGATTAGAGCTCTACAGTTAATTGTGTTTGGTCTGGATTAGTGATCTGGATTGGTGACCTTATGGGATGTTTCCCATGGTGTGTGTGAGTGAGGACAAAGCACACTATAAAGGACATGTGTTGGGTTGTGGGGACTATCATTAGTCCGATGACCTGTTCAGGCACGTGGGTGGGCCCCAGGGTGGGAACCACGTGTCTGCGGGGCAACTGGTGGTACCTGGTGGGTCAGGACCCGACGACCATGTTAAGGCAAGGTGTCTGTGCTATCATGGGGACCCAGTTGGCACACATAACATGAAGAATACAATACATGTTAGGAAATGGGAATATCAATGGATCATAAAAAAACATGAACATAAAGGCATGATATAACATGATTATCATAACATAGAAATGTGGCAACAACACCTAACATGTTATTAGAATGATCCAAGGATCATTACACATACAGAATGAGTAAACCCTCATTGAAATTGAATTAGAATGATTATACCCTCATTACACTTGATGTATCATGATACTAATCTTTACCCAATGCATTGGAGTGATATCAGGGCACACCCTTCTTAATCATTTCATTTCATGCATAAGTGTGCCACATAGATCATACAACATGGAGTCATTAAACATCATCATTTATTACACGATAAAGGCATATGGAATTAATAAATGAAACTCTATAATCAATAAGTAAATGTTCATAAAGGTGAATACCCTTGATAGATAAATGAGCATAGTATTCACTACACAATGACTTTGGCTTTGAAAAATTGAGGTGCAATTTTGGCAGCATAACAACGTGACATAAGAATTCATAAAAATGGTTGATGAGAGAGAAAGGGGTGTATCATAATATTTAAATGAAATTTACATTAATGGGGTTATATAGATACATTTCCCAACATAATTAATTAAATTTAGATTCATAATATAAAATAATTTCTTGAATCTAAATAAGGAGAGAGAAATTCCTTATAAAATTTCGGCATGGTAACAGGTGTACATGGGAGGAATTATTGAGAGATAAATGGGTCTATAATCATTAAAAAATAAAAATGTAAGTATGTGGGAGATGAAAAATTATACCTTAACATTTTTAATTGAAAGAAAAAGGGTATAACAACTTAAAGAAATTTGGACAAAAATTAGAAAAGAAGAAATCCCTTACTTAGAAGTGTGATCCCAAAGGCTTGGGAGAGGCTTGAGAGATCCTTATTAGGAGCTTTAGGAAACTTGGGAGGATTATAGAGAGAGGTGGCAAAATTTTGGTTGATCTCCAAAGGATTTTAGTGAAGAGGAAGTGGGAGCTTGTGTGGGTTTATATAGGAAAAGGGAGGGAATTCTTTATTATTTAGGTTTTGGACACTACAAATTAAACTAATCAAAACCACAAACCAAATCATGGTTGCTGCCCATGGTTTTTTCCAAATTAGAGTGGAAAAAATTATTTTATAAGGTCAATGTCCTAAATTCTTAAAATATTATGCTTTATTATATGTAGGTGAGTCACACTCTCAAGGAAATCAATTTAAAAAGTTAAAATGTTTTATAAGTCTTGGAGGGTCCACTAAGGCACCATAAAATTAAACAAAAAAAATCTAGAATCACATTATTTTAAATATAAAACATATATTGACCGAATATATAATCTATAGTATTTTATTACATCACTATTAGGTCATTAATATGTTATAAAACACATTAAATGGTATTTAATTTTTACCCAAAAATTCGATTGTCTTATAAAATTATGAAAAATTCACCATTGGATAATTTAAATGTCTTGATTCCAAAAAAATATATTCATTTTATCTAAATAATTTCATAAATATGTGAATTTGTATTTTTAAAATAAAAACCAACATTTATCAAAAATTCATTGGCTTTTTCAAAAATAGCTTTCAAACCTTAATAAAAATTAAAATCGTATTCATAAAAATTATACGACCATTTATATTTAATAAAAAGTAATTTAGTAATAATATTTTATTAAAATATTATTTATTTTAAAAAAATACATTAATTCATCAAAATAGATTTCTTAATTGAATATTAACTAAAAATAGTATTTGTGCATTAAAAACTATTCACAAAGTAACAATAATAAAATTAATGTATATTATTTATACAAAATAATGTAAATAATCATAGTGCTAGGGTATTGTTACATAACCACTTATAACACCCGCATAAGACCTAAGGGTAAGGTGTGCTATGGTGACAGACTCTTGGGGTGGCTCAGATAACATCACTCAGGTGGTAATCTCTATCAACTTTAACTTCACCCATAGGTGGTTATGTTCAAGATTAAAATATTGAAGCTCGAATTGGGCTTGGTCAAGAGTGAAGACCAGTGATGATACCTCCTTTCTAAGATCCAACAAATGGGCTTCGTATGGAACAATTCTACTGGTTGAGGCCATCGATTCCTTTGTCCGAGTAAATTGGATTTATTAAAGCCCTATATTTATACTAATCATGTGACCACTGTTCAATGGCTATATTAGAAATGGTAACAATTATTAACGGTATTTTGAAATCCAAAATCATAAAACCAAGGAAGTGAATATGTTATATAACCATTTTACATAATAATACATTTAATTAGATCAAGATGAATTTTCATTGATAAATGTTTGGGTCATTACAAATGCCCAAAAATTTCATCTTTTGGTCCAGCCCCAGGTTCACCAACCCATTTTCTCCCTTCTCGTGTGGACTTCTCAACCTCTATTATGCCACACCAACGTGATCAGATGCACCGTGGTTTAGGAACTAGAGTGTTGGATTCTACATGTACATGTTTTCATTAGTTTCCATGCTTCACATTTCCCTTTATCTGGGTTTCCACCATCTTTCACATTTGAAAGGACCCCCAAATGGTATGGTTTCTCAGGATTATGGATCAACTACCATTTTGTCCCAAACTCTCGGACGATTTTTAATGACATTATGAGACAAGTTCTGTTTCTCGAATATGGTCAGCGGTCAACCTCATTTATTGTTCCCATTTCAGGTCACATGATATGGATGTTGTGTATGGTCAAAAACTATCCTCCATCATTATCACACCCCCATTATTACCTAAATATTGGTCTTGTTATTCAAATCCCTTTCTACTTCATCATGTTTAAGTGGAATTTCTACACCCTTAGTGTTATCCCTTTGTGGACCTTTGTGCATTAAAGAGGATGAATCAGCATTATGGGGTCATCTTAGACTCCACACCATCTCCCCTATTGAGTATTCCATGTGTTGTAAAGATCTTCTCCACCCTTGTTTCCCACACTGAGCATAGCTCACATGGAAATAGGGATACAAGTAATCTTTTTTCATACATGGAAGAACCACACTTCTTTTCGTCTGAACCCTATGACCTTAAACTAGGAGTTCACATCTTAAACCAGATGCCCAAATCTAGATATTATGACTCTAAAATATACCTGTTCTCTTGTAAATTTGTGGTGTGGTGTGGAATTTTGTGTCCTCATTCACATTAGGATTTCTTTATATCCCCACATTACATATTTATGCCTCAAAATTATCAATATATAGTCCGAGATCTATAACCATAAACTGAGTTACCTTACATCATTATAATATGATGCTACACTATTCCTTTTGCACCCAGGTTGTATAACAATAAATTGCCTATCCATTTGATGTCTTCAATCGAGAAGACGTTTCCACTTTTGGTATTTGTTTCCTGCTATTCCACCTTCAAGAACTAAATGTGGATTTATTCCCATTATTATAGGATACATAGTGATGCCCACACTAGAATCTTTTTCCTCATTCATGTCAAGTTTGCAATAACCACACCACGTACCTCTCTCAAGAGTTATCCATTTTTTGTCCTCACTATATGACACTAAACTATGTGTTTATCATCCTCATTTACAAAAAATAAAATAGTAGACCACCCTAGTTCCTCGCTAGAGAGGTCCCTTCTGGAAGTAGGCCTGATCTTGATTCAGACTGCTATGCTCACCCATTGTACTTTCATCTTGGTGGAGTAATTTCAAGAGTGTTATATTTTATCCAAACATCATTTATTCCATCACCAAGCTTTGCATTACCTCTAGTTTGGATCCCCATTCTGTTTCATGTCTGAAGGAACACCCTAACAGTTAGGATGCTCGACCTTACAACTCGCCTACCATCTTGGGCCAACGTTCTGAAGGACATAAGACGACACTTTGAGTTTGTCCCCATGTTTTCGAATACAGTCAGCGGTCGACCCTCATTTGTTTGTTCCCATTTTAGGATAACGCGATTCGAGTTCTATGTTTTGAATTTGGTCAACAACTATCCTTTTTCATCATGTAATCCTCACTGAATTTTGAATTTAGGGTATCGTAATTCACATTCTTCATTACTCATTGTTTGGTTTTTTCCAACACCCATAGAATTATCCCACTCATGCGCTAGCGCATGTTGGGAGAGGGAGGTTTGGCTGTTTTGAGAATCTCATTCTCTAACCATGGCTCCCATGTTCTTCTTGGAAACTTGGAGTGGTAATTCAAAACCCAGATGTCTAGTTATTGGTTGTAACTCTCGTATTCAAGAGGAATAATGATGCGGTCATCCCTTGTTTTTCACATTGGGAACAACCCATGTGAGCTTAGGGATTTAGCGATGAATATTTCATAGGTACGATTGAGATGCAGTCATCAAAGTAGATAACAGGACTCAAGCACTCATCCAAAATATACAAGCAAGCATGAAAGTACATTTTTAAGTTCACAAAAATTACAACCCCCATGGATTGGACCCTCCAATAGATGGATCAAACTCTTCAATAGATCATCCCAACTCCACTTATCTCTGACTTGTGAAATCTAGGACCTGATATCACATTTTAAGATCCTGCTCCTCCTTAATAGCAATGGAGTGCAATTCATCAGCCTTGATCTAGGATTGATCCTCATCAACTTTGATAATAACCATCTCTTGAGAAGATGACCTCATCAGTTCGTTAGACTCTATCAACTATGCCTTTAGTTGCGATATGAGTCCCGATTGTGCATTGAGGAAAGAAAAATTCTCATTCACCCATACCCTAAAGCATTGGATCTCATTATCATCCTCCTGAAGTTTCTTTATGTTGAAGGACTTCCTCAGCTAAAATCCCACACTGAGGCCTTGGTCATGTTCTCATATTTTCTATGCCATGTAATCTCAAATGAGTATATGAGGACATTGAGAATCCACTCCTCCAATGCATAGTTCACGTAGTTGGAAATGAATCCTCCCCACCTAGCTTATTCAATATGATTGTGTGTCTCCTTGATGAAGCGCTTGATCAGTTTCCATGACCGATGATAGATGACCTTACTATCCTCTTCATCGAAAGCAGTCTTATACCAGTCCTCTGGGTTGTTAGGTTCGTATTCTATAAATGACTCCAAAAATTCATCAGTAGGATCTTCCTCTGGGGTCTGGTCAGGTAGGTTCTTTCCCATGTCATCATCTTGATGCTCATCGCTAGATTCCCCCTCACTGATCTTAGGTTCCATCCTGCCAACAACCCTATCTTTAATCATGATTGATGTGGTTTGGTCAGCATGAGTGTCAAATTACATGATAATCAGCATTTCCCTAGGAATGGGAGAACCGAGAGCCCCAACCATCCTCGCCAATAAGACCCACACCATTTGAAGAAATGTACATAAAGAAATACACAGATTTCAGTTTTCCTGGTTCAATGGACAATAGTTATAGATTCTACTAAGGAGAGAACTTACAGAGATCAAAAAATTCGTCTCTCTCTTGAGCCGATGCTGTGAAAACGCCGAGGCAGATCTTCCCATATATGGTTGGGAAATCCAAAGACTCTGAGAGAACCACCCTGGGTGTTGCATCCCTACTAGATTCTGCAATCACCATTGTCACAAAGTACAGACCCTAAAGCTACAACTATTATTGTGCGGGAATAGGTATTAAATATGAGGTTCTCCTACACAGGATAAATTTCACACTAGTAGAAATACATGATTTAACATCGAATTAATAATGTTGGATTTTTATAAACCGACGTCAATGGTTTGTGCGAGAAATTTTTGGCATCGGTTTTACTAAAAACAGACACCAAACACTAGAATACAATAATTGTTTTGCATCATTTTATGTAAAAACCAACGCCGAAAGTAAAAAAAGGTTTTACACATTGGTTTTAAGGAAAACCGATGCCATAGGTATAATTTTCGGTGTCAGTTTTCTAAACAATCGACGTAGAAAATAAAAAAACTGAATACTTTCAGCATCGGTTTTTACCAAAACCGACGCTGAAACTAAAAAAATATATTATGGACATCAGTTTTGGGAAAAATTGACGTGGATTTTTTTTTATTTTTAGTGTATTTTTTGGTAAAAATCAACGCTGAAAGTCATTTAAAAAATGTTGGGATTGGAAAACCCTCATCTTCTTTGTTCTTTGAAATCGAAACCCAAAGTGGCTTCTCTTGACTCGTGACGACTTCGAAGCCTTATTTGTGATCTCCAACCCCCATTGTTGATGATTTTCTTCCATTTTTATTATCTTCGGTCTGCATTCTTCATTATATTCTCTTCTTTGATCGTCTATGAATTATTTGTTATTCTGAATGCAATTTTGAGAGACTTTAAACCATGGTTTGATTTTAGTTTATTGTTTATTTTTATTTTTCATTATTACAATTATTTTTTGTCTAGATCTTGCAGTGATTAATTTTCCAAAACTTTATACTGATCAAAGTTCGGATTGGGGATCTATTTTCGTGTCAAACTCTAAATTTTGTAAGTTTTTTTTTTATTTTGAAGATTAATTATTGATTATTTAATTTTAACTTTGTTTTTCTACAAATATTAGTTTATAGTTTATTTAAAATGTTTTGGAACATAGTTAATATTCATCCCTAAGAGTGATTAGTCAATGTTCTTGATATGGATTAGAGTTGTGTGATTTTAGGTTATGAATTTTTATCTGACATTATTTTTATCTAACATTGTATGATTTTAGGTTATGAATTTTTATCAGACATTATGTATAAATTTATTATTAAATGTTCTTGACTAAATTATACCAAAAACCAATTGAATTATTTTTATCTGACATTATTTTTATCTGAAATTATGTATAAATGTATTGGTCAATGTTCTTGACCAATTGTATTAGTCAATGTGTGGAATTTTTTTTATTTGACATTATTTTTATCTCGACCAATTGACTAAATAATGTTCTAAAATTATTTTTATCTGAGATTATGAGTCCTCATAGGAATGAGAAAATATACCTAAGAGGGGTGGGTGGTGGGGGGCTTGAATTAGGTCTTCCTAAATTATACCAAAAACCAATTGAATTATTTTTAAGCTTTTCTACTACTTTGGTCCATTGAAACTCTATAGTCAGTTATGACATAAATAGATATTTTTATCTTTTACCCAATAATACATAACCATAGTTAATATAAAATATAAATAGAAAATCTAAATGTGTTATTTGTACTTGCTTTATACTAGATTTTGAAAACCTACTGACTATCCTATTCAACTCCCATTGAGACATATATTCTATGATATAATATATTAATCATTTATAATGGGTGTCCAAGGATTATCTTGACTCTGCATTTCTATAATTCACAAGAAGATACATAATATTACCCATGAAAAATTAGTACTACATCCCACAACACCTTTGTATTGGAATCACACTAGTTCTTTCTCAAACTACTTATTATTGAAGTTACTCACCACTAATATAAAGGTTGTCACTACATCCAAATAGTAGGACTTATTTCTCCCCACAACATCTTTGAATGCCTGTAGATCATAAAGAAATAAAAATATTTAAATTGGACTATAATATTTTGATCATTTCCCAATTCTTATGAATCAGTTTATAGAATTATCCACTAATTTCATCAGCAATGATCCTAACAAATAGAAATTAGATTGGCTTTCTCTTTAATTTCTTCATTTAATTCTTTGTGAGTTCACAACTCTCAGCTCAATCACACCAATAATTTATTCTTCCTAACAACTCATAGATATTTTTTCTTGCACAACTTCACTAAATAATCCATTTATATACTCATTAGAACATGTAATGGATCCACAACCACTTATTATTCCTCAAATGATTCTATTGTTCTCTCACCCAAATGCGTTGTAAGATATATCAATTTAGTAATGTATTTAATTTCATTTGTCATAATTTTGGGAGTATTAGGATTGATTTCACTTATAATATGAACATTTACTCTAATTATTATTTCATATTACAAATAATAACTAATTTTTTACCCTTTAAATTAATGCAATATTCAATACTTTTGACACATGAAACATCAAAATAATGCAACAACTATGTAAAAAGAACTAATAAATTTTAGAATATTGATATTATAATTTAATTATAATATCAATATAACACATGTATATAATATGAAAATAAAATGTTTACTATTTGTAAATGTGTTTCATATTTGATGTTTTATATCTAATTATAAATAGTTTTTATTAAATGTGTTTTTATTTACAATTTATCTATAACTATATATATATTTACATTTTTATATGTTTTAATATATTCAATCTATTTTTTGAACTATTTGTTAAGTTTGATTAGGATTTTTGGTATGTATATTATAATATTTATAAATAATATTACATATGGGTTCAAAAAACTAACTATTTTGATATATTATGTGTTTTAACCTATTAATAATAAAATTAATTCTTAAAAAATAACCAACAATGATCATACCGTAAATTTTAGGTATGTGTATTTTAATTCTAATTTATTTTGAAAGTTTAATATTCTGAATTTTATAATTTTTTTTGTAACTTTCGGCGTAGGTTTTTTTTGTTTATGCTTGTTATATGAAATAATAAATAATCTATCAACCATGTTCTGAGACGCTATGTACTATCCAAGATGAGATGAACCCATATCGTACCTACTACAACTCCCTTCCAAAAGGATAAAAAATACATTAGAAGTGACCAAGAACAATCCAAAAGTGCATTAAACATATTACATGGTATCCTTAAGGCATTGAGTATTGAGTCAAGACACAATGATGGTGAGTGAACATGTACTTGATATCCACATGGAATTAATTTCTTGCATGATACTTGGTATCCATAATGAATTGAATTTTAGGTCTCGCCACAGGCCTATCATAGGTACATCGTAGTCATTGTCTCATGTCAGGTCAACCACACTGGTATAATCATATCATGATGATCCACTTGTTCCAACTACCAAATAATGCTTCATTAGATATGGTAATACATTCAATAAGAAATATCATTAAAGGAAGCATAATACATGTCATAATGAGATATATTGATACATTGATCTTTAACTAGAATTCATTGAGTTCTCTCAAGTGCCTCTGCAATGTCTTTGTCTAATTTTTTATAGTATTTATTGATGCATTGATATTTAACTAGAATCCATGTAAAATTTTCCGTAACTCAAATGTATTGTCTTTGATATCAAATAATAGTTGGGTGGTGCGAGAACTGAAAATGCTGGAGTCGTGGGACTTGCAAAGGTCACAATTTTTTTGAAAGAAGTCATTGATTGTAGGTATGTTTATTTAAATTCTACTTTATAATACAAATACATAGATAATTTTTTGATTAAATAGATAAAATTATGTAAGTTACATAGTTTTATTTAATGGTAAATACTGTTTGATTTTTGTATATTGTGTTTTTATAGGGGTTTTAATTTTATTGGAATTGTAGTTTTTCTGATTTTTATAATTTTTTAACTTACAATGTTAGTTATTTTAAAAACCAACACTGATATTTAAAAAAAACAACAGGTTTTTGGCGTAAGTTTTGGATAAAATTGACGCTGTAAACCCGATCCTATTTTATTTTCTGCGTCATTTTTTTTAGAAAATCGATGCAGAAAATCGGTTATCGGTGTCAACTTATTTAATAAACCAACACCGAAACCCTCAACGAAAATGATTTTTAGTGTCAGTTTTTAGAAAACCAATGCCGAAAATAATATTATTTATGTCTCCTTTATAGAGGTTAGTTAAAACCGACATCAAAAATAAAAAATCTGACATTAAAATGTGTTTTTTCACAAGTGTCAGTTGAGAAAGTCATCATAGAGGACCTGAATAAGGACCATAGAAAAATGGTTTAGGGTTTACCTCAAGAGCCTTGAAATTTTTTTCCAGATCAGAGTTTGTAACCTCACCTGCCTCTAAGGGGATCCCTCTTCTACCCTATTACCCTAGGAGGACTCTTCTGATTCTTCGGGTAAGGGGAAACACTCCCTCAATTCAGAAACAAACAACTATGGTGGTACTGTTTGATTGAGAAGAAATTTCACCGGTCCATTATTAGATGAAAAGTGCCCCAAGAGTGAAAAAAGTCCTCTATCCTTGGCATGGACAATATCTGATAAATCCATCCCGAGATGGTTAATATGACGCCACATCTGGGAAGGACTAAGGATTTTTCTGTTAACCTCCTAGGTGTCCCAAGCCCTCAGGAAAATAACATCTTCAAGCATGTCTATGGGGCGTAGCTGCTTTCCCATAGCTTGAGTGGGTATTCTATGGAACCTTCTGGGTGGTCTCCCTTCCTGCCAGATCTACTCATATGGGACCATTGGGTCCGCCACTACCTCTTGCCTCTCAATCGGTGTAGTTCCTAGAATTATTCAACTCATCAGTCCTATAGCCTCTCCACCATGACATGTTCTTTCCACATTCTATCCCCAACCTTGAGGTTAAGGAGGCACCTCATCACTAGCATAGACGGTTCTTCTCTTTAACATTTCCCCTAGGTAGGCTGCTTCCTAACTCTTGGCATACTCCTTTCCTGTAGACAGTTGTGGGTGGAGGAAACTCATTCCGCATCTTCTCATCCTCTTGCATGAACATGAGCCATATATGCCTCATCCCACATGGATGGTCCTCATGGAGTGCTCCCAAGTAGACTTGCAGGGTCAATATATGCATGTACAAGAATTGCCTTGTAAAGCGGTGTGGGGTGTATGACTCACAGATAGGCTTGCGATCAATCTGTGCTACTAGAACTCCACCCTAAAAGGCTGGGATATAGGACCAATGATCCTTAGTTCCCTGACCCTCATAAATTAATACACCTGTTGGAAACATAAATGGATGGAAATTGAATTCATCCACCCTCCAGAATCTATTCATCACCAGTGATGGAGTCATCTTGGCCTTAAATCTTCCCACCACATTCAAAATAGCTGTTTGAAAGTATGATCCAGGAGGGGAAATATGGTTTGGATATTCATTGGCACCCAGGTGCACTTCTATCCATATATAAAAAATATATAGAAGTACAAAAACCTTATGTGGCTTATTCCCATCACTGATGTGCCACAACACCTTGTACAGCTTGTCCAACACCAGGATCTGCAAGTTGACATGCTCCCCCATCACCAGCACATATGCCATGATGAATATGTTTGGTCACACACTCATATTTGTGTACCAGAACGACAACATCCAACTACAGATAAACACAAAAATGAACCCAGCCAGCCTAACCACCAGATGCTGCTTAGTGTTGACACTTTACCCCCATAACTTCCATTGGTTATCCTCTAGGGTCCACCAATAAGAATTATCTTTACTACACTGGTCTCCCTTTGGAATGATGGGAGGCTTGACCGGTAGGTTCCTAGGTGCTTCCTCCCCTTTAGCGGTAGACCTTAATGGGAAGTTTATAAAACACTTAAACCACAACATGAAGTGGACATCCCTTACCGAATTATTGTCCTCTCCCAAAACTAGATACATTAGTGCCTTTTCCAACTATGAAATCCACTTATGATCCTCCCATGTGTTCAAATTGGGGAGGAACTCATCATACATTGTACCTAATATTGGAATCCTTGAGATCTTGTGAAGGTCCCAAATACTAATTTCGATCTCCCCATGGTGAAGATAAAAATTTTTGGTCCTCAATGACCACCTGCTCAGAAACTTTGGCATTAGGTGTTTCAGATAATAAATGTGGAATTGGGAGGCCCATGAAACTTCATACATCCCTACTCGCTTTAGCTCTACCTTGAATTCCATGTAGGGTGCACAAACCCCGTAAGACTAGGCCCAATCCTCCATAAATTTTTTCCCTGACGAAGGTCCGAATAATCAGTCCACCCCTTCTCAGGGTTCCCCAAAGCCTATATGAGAATGGTGTGGTACTGTGGGGGAGATACCTCTAGCTCTAGAACCTTCCAATCAACATTTCTAACATGATTATACATGCAGTCAGTATTGATGGGTGTTTGATCTTCCCATTTATGACTGCTAGAAGCCCTGAACCACTGGCATTGGCATGGCGTACTACTTAACCAATAGGTTTGTTTATCCCTACTTACTTCAGGGATGAGAACATCATCCCTTAGACCAAATCCATAAAAAGGAAATATTTTTCACAGAGGATATTTATTTTGGATTTCTGACCAGAGCTCTACTAGGGGTTCATGGTTTGAATGGCTTCAAACACATTCCTCGATGCCTGAATTATCCACCATCTCTTCCCTTCAGGAATCATCCACAATGACCCCTCAAGAAGCTTCTTGGTTGGCCATTATATCCCAATACTTTATAGTTTTTCTATTATGGTTTTCGTATCTCGACTATAGAGCTTGATCGCAGAGACCGACCACAGAGTTATACCACAGACCTCACAGACACAACTTGCGGAGCACACAATCGCATAGTCTAAATACTCACCGTGCGGCATAGAGAAAAAGAGAGCCTAGTTCACAAAGAGTGATCATAGAGAAAACAGATCTTCGCAGATCTATAGTTCAAACACCTTCTCAAAGGGCTTCATCACCCTAACTAACACAAAACCAAGGCCTTCTCTGTGCCCTCTGAAAAGGAAAGTGACAGTTGACTCCGTGGTTATGATGAACTTGGAGGAAGTATTCGTGGATTAGAGGGAATGTTGTGGCCTATGCAATTCATTAGAAATTGATATAATCCTTTGTGAACACTGTGGAGGGAATCAAGGAAGCCTCTATACCATAGAGGGGATGACAGCCGACTTCATGACTCCGAGAAACTTGACAAAATTTTCATCTGATAGCAAAGTGAAAGGTAAATTGGGGCATACCATCAAAGCTTCGCACCCCCTAGACCCTATAAATACCCAGACCCCCCCACTCCAAAAGGATCTACACCCTAATATTTCTACTTCCAAGATCCCAAATCCCAAATCACCCTTTTCTCTACAAACCATCGAAAAAATGAATCATCTTCGGCACTTGAGCATTATGCACTCCCTTTCCCATTACTCAAATTTACCCCCTCTTCAGGGAGGGATTACCTTCATGAATCCTATGGGCCATCGCCAAAGAAATAGACCCATTTGGGTACTCAAGACTTCATGAAGCACCTAAGATTTGTGAAGAACCCTCCAAAAACATGTGTACTCGATGCTGAGGTTGAGACAATATGCTTCAAAAATTTCTCCTCTTTGAAAATTCATATCCTATTCAAGACTTTGTGTTCTAAAAATCCCTATGAGCCACAAATACAAGTGCTCTGCAAGCCCATATGCTTCGTGATCCCCTGAGCTCTATGAAGCCCTGAGCTCTGTGAAGCCCTATGCTCTTCCACCCCTTGAGCTTTTCGAATCCCCTCTTTGTGAGACCTCTTTCTTCGTAAATACTTTTCTTATGTGGACCTCTAGGATTATACATAATGATTTCAAAATCCCTTGGTTAGTGATTTATGTTACATTTCTTTACCTCATGGTTCTTCACATAGGCATGATAATGGATGTTACTTCTTCACATACTCATGCTAACATGACCCCCTCAATAGATCACTCCACAACCCCATCTCTATATGACTTTGAGGGTGCCTTTCCTTCACCAAGGGTTAAAGTGTGCTGGTTATATAAGTCATAGGGGTGAGGAGTGAACCCCCACTATCTGAGATATAGGACGTTCAACTCCCAATAATTCGTGTCCCCAACACATGATGTTAAACTATGATCACTGCATAAGAGATAATCCCAAAGAGAACCGTGAAGGGGATGATCACTGGCTCATTGTCACTCTACTCTCCCTCTGAGATTTGTCGCCATGCACACCTCAGGTAGTCTCCCCGTAAGCCCTAGTACTATCTGATGGAATGTTTCTGATATGAAATCCATATCCTCCTCATATGTTTGGACACCTTCCTTTCTCATCAGGCCTACCTCCTGGGGTAATTCCCAATCTCCATCTCCCTGGGCCGTTAACCATGCATAGGCCCCGTTCCATTCCTTGTATATGCACCTTTCACGATGCAATTTTCTGGTTTTTGTTACCTCTTGTTTCTCACACTGATCATGACTCATATGGGCTTAGATTAACCATCAAACATGACATCCACTATGAGATACCTTAGTGTGTAAGACACATCCCCATCCAACCAAACTATGAAGACTTTGATCCTTTCCCTCTTTAGGAAAGGTAAATAAGAAGCCTCTATAAGGTTCAAGCCTATCACTTATCTGTCCTGACCATATTCACGCTGATTCACCCTTGTGCCTCATGAAGATAAACTATATGCCCCTTTCGTACCGTATGATGTTAAACTATTTTATTTCGAACTACATGGGTTTTGATCCATGTCTTCTATACAGGGTACATAGGAATCCTCCCTGAGGTTCAACCCCAAGCACTAGTAAACTTTGGCGTCCCCTTTATTAGTATCCATATCCTTGGTCTACTACTTAGTGGTGTTAGACTAGTTCCCAGGAAGATGACCATGCATAATCCCCACACTCAATTCATACTCCTCCAACCAAGAGTTTCCCTCTTGTGATTGGACTACAAACCACGGGTAAGCCCCAACATGTCACCGGGTCGCTATCCTTGGTGTACACCCCAAGACTATACCCCCATGTACAAACTATGTAGACTTTGACTCCCTACCAATGGGATACATAGGAAGCATCCTCGAGGTTCAAGCCCAACATCACCATCATCTTCAAGTTGTTTCCATCCTGTTCTTCCCATCCACTTCACTCAACCATCCATCATACACCCTGATTCTTACATGGGCTGCCACATCTAGGCGAAATCATGTCATCCATCCAGGTATCTAACCATGCATAATCCCCACACAATCCATAACCATCCAACCAAGAGTTTCCCTTTTACGATGGGCCACTATCAATGCATAATCCTCAGAATGTATTTGGGTTGTTGTCTGTCATGTACACCCTGATCCCATGATTCACTCTCTCAAAATACATGGGTTTTGATCCATGTATTCTATATAGGCTACGTAAGAGGCCTCCATGAGGTTAAATCCCATCCAATGGTAAACCCTGGTGACCCCTTTGTTGGGACCCAATCATCCTTGGATCCGTCCTCATTAGGAATCTTGATCCCCCCATCTAGTAAACCTCCTGGGTGCTCCCTCATAGGATTTTACCCATCTGATCTACTCCCATCAGTGTTCTGATCAGCACAATCCATCTATAATAGACATTAAACTTGTGGCATACACCCTTTTAAACATAGTAAGCCAAGTAAAACCTTGGATACATGCCTATGGAATACAATTACCCTCCCTAGACGTGGGATGCCTTAGGCTTTCACGCCCTTGAGAAGCCCTATCATAAGAGGAAGAAATCTAGGTGCACTAATGTTTCAGTGCCCAGACATACCAGTGATGCCCAATGTGACTAGTCCCATGAATGAAGGTTTCTACCCTGACTTGAACCCATGGAATTTCCTAACAGAATCCTTGTAATTAACCGGTGTCCAAAAAGATATGGCACCAGGAAGATTTTCATGAATAACGTCATAATCTTTGAGGGAGACCCAATATATATGATGAATTCTGAGGAGGAATCCATGGAAGGAGAGACTGAAATCCCATCATCCCATTTTAATCAAGGAGAAAATGACCTTGAATAAGTGACAGATGTCACCTGCATATAGAAAGTGGGAATTTGGGGAAATAATCAACATGTCGTAGCATGAAGATGCATGCCCCAGTGAAAGTGTCAGAAATAGGGTGCCCATGACATAGAAAACATTTCACAAGTTCCAACCTAGCCTACACATTTCTGAGAGTTCAAAACCATTTACCAAGAATATTTAAAAGTACCAAACAAGACTTAGTGTTTGAAATAAAAAACCATTTCTAAGGGGAACAACTTTCTTTCAAAAATCATTTCAAAAGACAAGGTGATATTCATCACACATTTCCAAGGTACCAAAAAGTCCTATAAATAAGTTTTATAAAACACCACCTCCTAAAATACCCAATGAGACTTCAAATCATAGGTTTAAAAGAACAAAATTTACATAAAATTTGAATTGATTTAAAAACAATGAAACCATTTAGAAGACATTCAAAAATTTTAAAATTATTTTAAAAGAAAATGGGATTAAGAATGGAAAGGTAAGCATTTGAGAAAGCCAGAGTTACCAAAGAAAAAATTCTATGGAACTTCCATTTATATGAATGAACACATCTATATGCACACCCCATGTACATATGCATATGAACATATTATAGTGAAATATATACAGACATCCATATGAATGTAAAAGAATAAATGAAATAAAAACCAAAATAATCTCATCAAAGAACAAGAGTTATCAATTAAGTTCCAAATCCACAAAGATTCCAAAAACCCATTCAATCCGAAATTACACTCATCAATAAACTTTATTAAAACTCCAAAAAAGACAAACATAATTTTCAAAACACCCAAATCCATTGGAATATCCACTTGGAATTTTATCAAACACTTATCATACATATATATTAAGTACATATAGGTATAATCATAAAAACCATTTAAAAAATCCTTTTTATCAAATAACCAACATAGAAAAGAATAAAAAAATAATTATAGAAAAAAAGCATAAATAACATAAAAAATTCATTTAAAAAGGATAAAGCATCACATGGAATGTTTTAGAAAGAAATGGAAATAAACAATTACCATAATGGTGTGAGAACACGATGAGACTTTGGAATCAGGAAGATCTAAGACCAAGAGATGGACCACACAACCTAAATTCAAAATAAATGATCTAAATAAGATAACCCTCACCCTAGGGTTCATCTAAGAGAGAACCATGTCAGGAAAGGAAAATAGAAAAAATAGGGGAAGAAAAAGAGAGAAGGAAAGATTCCAAAATCAAAGAGAAATTAATCAATAAGGATGGAGAAGCTTCAACCCAAGGATGGGGAGAAAAGGGAGAGGGGTTTGGGACCACCTTTGTGTACTAAGTTCAAATGTGGAGGGAGATGGGTTTAATCCCAATTTAATTTTATAATAAAAAAAGTTGAAAATCCAAGTCTTAGGGATTTTGGGAAAGCTACATAGTTAGTCCACATGGTTTACCAAATAATGTACCAACTGTGCACACCCTACTTGAAGGAAACACGTGCCTCACATTGTTTGTTCATATGGTTTAGAAACTGTGCTTCTTCCTCTATAAAGAAAACCACCCTTTCATTATTTGGATGTACGGTTTGGTAAAACATAATCCAACTATAAAAAATTCATCCTATAAAATTATAGACACCCATGTATGGTTTTCACATGGTTTTTTATAACTATGAACAAGTCATGTGCCAACTCTTAGACACACCAAGAAGGCAACACTATTACTCCTCAGACCCACATGTTTTAGGCTTAACCATGTTCTAACCATGCAAGAAAAACTGTTAAATAAGAAAACTAACTAAAAACACTTGTTTAATCAAGAGTTTGCATAGTTTCCTTCCAAATCTTGCATACTAACCATGCACAAATCCAAAAATCAACCAAAATCTACAAAACATAAAAAATTCATTGCGAACTCAACCCAAAAATAAAAAACAAGATTGTACACCATGAAATAAATAAAGTTATAAATAAAACTAAGGTCAGGGTGTGACACAATGATACTAAAATACTTTAAAGGAAGAGATTTAATTCCTTAGGGTTTTCTCCTATCCCCCTAGGTCGGTGGATATAGGGAAGTGCATGCACACTGTGAGTTATATTTCACTAAGATTTTGTGGAACCTTATGACTCGATCTATCTAATCCCCATGGATTATAAACTTGGTTTTATGATTGAAAATTACTAATAGATTCCTATGTTTATAATTTTTTATTAATTAATTCTTGAGTAATGAAATATTTATTCAAACCTATTTAATCAAAAATACATTTATATATCTATTTTTATGGAAATACATTTTATACCAGTTTTATACTAGTCATTGAAATGGTTTGGAAATCTTGGTTCATATTGAATTATGAAATTATTTTCATTCCATGTCATTATTAGAATTAAGAACTTTTGGTTTATTTGATATGAATTTCTTATGAAATTATTGGTGATATCCTACCAGGATATTTTTTCTCACACCCTACTTTTTTACTTTGGGTGTTTGTAGACTTTCTTATTACAAGTCTAGAAAAAGGGAAGGAACCACTAATAGATGGTGGATGTTCTTGATCGTGGGAACTTGGGAGTTAGTAGTGACTGGGGGAGCATTTGATCCACTAATTATGAGGAAATATTTTTTTGACGTTTTGATGGTTTTATGTGATGATTTTGGTTTATGTACGATTTTTGGGACTTGTATCAATCAGATTGTGGTATTTCTTCTCTAGAGGAGTGTCTGGCATACTGGCTGTTTATTGATTATTATCCATTTTTTTTGTATTTTTGAGTTATTATTGTGGTGAAAATTTTCCATATTGATTTTTATTGATGCACAAGAACTGGTTTCTATATTGTGGGGATCAGAAACATCCTTCAGGTTGTGTTAGAACTATTTCAGGTACTATTTATGTGGATTATCTAGGTCGGTTCATGAAAAGTTGACCCTATTAAATAATATAAATTATTTTGATTCCAATTATGGGATATATTTTAAAATAATCTATTTTTATAAGTGGTTGAATTTAATTTTCTATAATCATTCAAAATTCAATGAAAAAATATTTTTAGAAAAATGAATTTCTATACATAAAACTAAATTTACTTCCACTATATTCCTTTAAAAAACCATCAGATGAATGTTAAAATATTTGATTGAATATATAATCTAAAAATTTCATTAAATCCATTTATAAATATAGAAAAAATTAACTTATTTTGATAAAAACACAATGCAAGGATAGAAACAGTTTTTAGAAAAATGCGTTTTAAAGCCTAACAATGAACTTATACCAAAATCATGTATAATGTTGATTACTATGTATTTAATTTATAATTAAAGAAAAATTATTTTACTTTAATTTCAAATTAAAATAATAATGAAACTTTTAAATTATATGATTTAATGAAAGGAAATGATAGTTTAAAAAAATTGACATTTTCACTATTCACTAAAAAAATAAATATTTTTAGAAAAATCCCCCAAAAAAACTTAATATAATATTGAGATGATTATTTAAAAAATTATATTAATTTAATCATAAAAATTTATAAATTTTTTAAAAATTAATTATATTTTATACTCACAAAATGAAATAAAACAATTATCGAAGCAAACATATTTTTGAAACATAAAATGACTTTACTAAAAACTAAGTATTTATTTATTATAAATTAATAAATAAAATTTAATTATATAAAAACATAATAAATATTTTTTATAATATTTTTTATTCCTATTCATACTACTAATTTAATGATTAAGTTATAACAATCACATTTAAATGATATTTTTATAGCATATCAGTGTTCGTTTAAAGATTGATGTTGTATACTAGGAATGGTATTGGGAATAATATACTTTTAAACTAAATTTTAAAGGTTTCAAATAATCAATTTAATCAAAGCAATTGGAAATATTATTCCCAATATTAACCATATATGAAACTCGAAACCATGTATATAGGGAATGAAAAACAATTTGTGTTTACCATAAACCATATATAGATGTCACATTAGTATTTAATCATGAACTTGATGAATATTCTTTAGAGGTAGCCAAAGGACTCCCTAATCCATGATATATCCATGGTATGATATGAATTACTTGATCCTTGGGTTACATTATCATATATACCCATAGAATGATAAAATCTTATTGTGTCAAATAGAATAAGAGAAAGAGATAAATAGGTGAATCAGCCAAAGGATTAAGAAATATTTGTTAACCATATTAATGGAAAATATCTCATTAATATAGTTCTTATTACATTCCTAATTAGTCTATGGAACTTACTCATATGTTTCATAATTTTTGAGTACTTTATTCTCCTTACAACACTTTTGAATGTTCAAATGATAACATTATCCTATGCATTTCATCCTATGAAACATTTATGATGATGAAATATATTGGTGGAAGATTCATGATAATTAAACCTTAATTTTAAAATCACAATCTCAATCATAGTATTATTTTTGTTCCGTGGGATATGATCAAATTAATTACAATTTTCCCAAGATTTCAAATACAATAATCCATGGAAGTATCATAAAAACCATTTTTTATAATATTACCCTAGCATAATATATTATTTATCCAAGAACATCATATGTTTTATCAATTTAGGGTTTTTATACCTCATGATTCATAAAGTCACAAGGCACCTTATTATTAATGAATGAAAATCTAACATTAATTATTCATGTTTGGGAATCTTCCATTAATGGTTGTCATAGATTTCAATGTTTCATATGATAAAACATTGTGTAGAATGCACTTTTACAAGGGTTTAAGAGTATTATAACCATTTCCATTTACTCATACATTTCGTAACATATTATTAAATGGTTTTAATTATTGAGGATATTCCTAAATCCCTATATAAGGAGGAAAAAACCATTGAAATAGCTTTAATTCATTCATGGGATCATTTTATAGACATTTCCTTCCAATTATACCAATGATATCTTCCTTCTTATCACTTATCTTTTGAGAGATAATGGAATATAATGGTTATGAGGTGGATATCACTCAATAATTTGGTGATTAATCAATCCTTAGATAAAACTTCACGGAGAGAGTCCTTGGAAAATTCCTTAAAGATCTTCACTAACCACATTGATTGAAGAAGTAGGTTTTACCATCATCGATGAAAGGCATATGTTCTTTATTTATAATATACTTGTTTTAGATTTTTCATATCTTGGTGATATCAGATTTTTGTTTTCTAATATCTTATATTTCATTGAATAAGTGTTATTTTATCATTATAAACCCATAACTTAATCATTTATATATTATTTTTTGGGTTCTGATTTGGGTTTACCTATTGAGATTTTATCTAGTATTTTGTTTGTGAATACTTCAATTGGGTGGATGGAAGATCCTATCAAAAAATATTTATTCCATGTAGTTGATATTTTAAGTTATACTTATCTATGAGATTTAATTATTTTAGTGATTAATGGTTTTGATGTGATTATTGGGATTGATTGGTTATTGTATTTTTGGGAAGATATTGATTATTACTAGAGACACATGAAATTCTATTCATGTTCCAATGATCCATTTGTTTTTCTTTGAGATTGGTATTATCATTCCATTAGGTAATGATATGATTTGAGGTATCAAAGGAATATTATATCCTAGGTAGTGGCGATATATTTTGGTTTAGTTAATGGAAGTAATGGACATATCATCATACATATGTTTTGTAATACTCCACATATATAATATGCATGTATTCAGTCTAATTTTCACTATTTTTTTTGTTTTTTTGATGGTTTTGGGCTATTGGGAGGGGACCTAGGGGTGGATTTTTGAGAGTTTGTCTCAGTTTAATGATGATTTTGTAATTTAGGTGGATCATCATGCTAAAACATAGAGGGGTTGTGCTATGAATATAGGTACATATGAT
This sequence comes from Viscum album, assembly GCA_963277665.1. NCBI lineage: Eukaryota > Viridiplantae > Streptophyta > Magnoliopsida > Santalales > Viscaceae > Viscum > Viscum album. Next base: position 256,727,265 of record OY728129.1, read on the forward strand.
TAATATATCATAGTAGGTCGAGGGTCACATCCCAATATAGGGTATTATAGTGTAATTAGGGAATGATAAGATTAGATTTTGGTATAGTTGGTTGGTCACACTATAAAACATAGAGGTTACATTGTGAAATATTACTCAAGGGGGATATTTTATTCTATAGTGGTAGGTATTGTGCCATGAAGCCCGAGATGATGGGAGAAAATTACACTATTATGGGAAGGGTCACATCAAAGTGTGACCCATGAAGGTTGGGTAAACTTTTAGATTCTTCCTTGGGGTGAGGCATTACTCCATGACTAGGATATCCATGCCACAATTTATATTCTAAGAATTTATTTAGTTTTAATTAAAATTATTAAAAATAAAAAAATTAGATAAAGGTGTTATTCACATTTCTTTAATAACATTCATTCAATCCCTCTCATTTTTTCTTGTTTCTTACTCCTTAAAGCTTGGTTCTTCACCACTCAAGCCTGGATTGAATAGCCATATGTTATAAGGGAGAAATATGAGTGAGTCTTACATTCACCTATATTATATTTATATTTTTAATCACTTTTATCTGTACTGTGACAAATATCTTACATACATGATTATTTCACAATTTTTAAGAAATATAACATAATAATAATACAATCTAGAATTGAAAGGTTTAGTATCTTTGGAAAATTTGGTTTATACAACATGATTACATATTAAATTTTAAACATTATTTAAATTCATCAGCATGATCCTCCTAAAATCTAGCTTACTCCTATTAATACATATAATCATCAAAGTACACACATCAAATAAAGGGTGAGCTAAAATCCAAGTAAGTCGAGGAATAATAGGGAAGTAACATGAGACATGAATCAATATAGTACACGAGTGAGCATAATCATTATCATCATATCATAATCATAAGATCATCATCATAATCATGGGGGGATAATTTGAAATAGAAATTAAATATGAAATATTCATAATAATCATATATAATAACATTATAGTCAAAACCCACACACAAATTGTGAACAAATCTATCATCATGTTCACAAATAACATATGTGTACAAATATTTACTTAATAAATAGTGAACAAAGATATAATAATGTTCACACATAATACAAATAATCTCATGAGATATATCACATTACCCAATGCATTGGGTATATAATTCTAAGTCCACCCATAACATCATAAAATGATCATAATCATGAATTCTACATAGAAAAGAAACTTTTATCAACCATAAAAATTAAATAAACCCATGAGAAAAGAATGAGTTTCTTAAAAATTTCATAAGAAATATATCAAGGAATAAAACCTATAGGTTCCCCATAATAATAATGTATATTATATTTTTGGATGTTTAAGGGAAGAATTAAGAAAGAAAATATCATATTTCAAGGAGTAGAGAAGAATGGACATAAGAAGGATTGAATAGAGTTTTCTAGAAAAGTATTTGATCATAAACCATGAAGGTGTCTTAACACTCATATTAAAGAATTAAAAACTTGTATATCCCAAAAATAAAAAGGTAAATAAAATTAAAATACCTTTAAAATAATTTTTTAGAAGAATCATGTGAAAAGATAGAGGAATAAAACATAAACCCAAAAGAAGAGTTTAGTTCGAGAGTCCCATTATGAACATTAAAGGGTTTGAATTAGGAATAAATATTTGATATTATATTTAATGGATATTTAAATAAAAAAAGATCAATAAGAAAATTATTATGAGAATTGAGGTAGAATATACATAAAAATCACCTGAATTAAGATTAGAAAAAGGAGACAATCCCAAAGTGAATGGTTGAGAGAGAAAACACCCTTAGGAACTTTGTAATGTTTGACATAAACATAATTATTTAATATCACATTTAAAGTATATGTATATCCCAATAAAAGTTTAATAATAAAATTAATATTATATTTGGAATATAAATGGTATAAAAAACTTTAGAAATAGATTTAGAGAAAGGGAGATAATCCTAAATAGTAGGGTTGAGAGATATTCTCATTTTCTTATGTCCTATTTTATTCCATCATGTTTATGACTATTGTAGAAAAGATTTATGTTTATTAAAATACTAATAAAAATTCACTTTATTTATTTATTTTTTAGGTTAAATATTAAATGGTTCGATGACATGTTTGCTTTGAATTATCCTGCTTTCATTTCAGTTTTTTTATTTAGATTCATTTTAATTTATCTTTTTTCCCATTTAAATCTATAAGATTAGAATAAATTAAAATAAATTTATAAATAAAATATATAGTCTACACTAATTATCCAATTATTTGGTGATAAGTAAAGCATTGCAAATTTTCTCTTAGGTAGATAAAACAAACCAACAAACATGTCAAAAATAGCATAGAGAGAGAGAGAGAGTATATATTCTTAAAATAGATGAAAATAGATATACCATATAATAATAAAATTAATATGTCATATAAATATAAATTAAATAGCCCAGGAAGTTAAAAATACAAAATATACTGGGGGATTAGAAAATATATTAGAGAAAAAATGAAATGAAAAGATCATGAGATTACCTCTTCATTGAAGTTTTATTATTTTTCTATGGAACTAAAGCCATGATGTCTTTATGTTTTATGACATAAAGATGTTAATAAGGATATAATAATATTTAGGATTAACTAAATTGTCATATATTAGAATTTTATATGTGTATAAGATGTAATTTTCTAAGGGAAGGGAGGGGAGGTATTTATACCTAAGGGGAAGGGTATTTTTGAATTAAAATATTAAATAAATTATTTTTTGAATATTAAAACTTTCAATAGTAGTATTTTAGAATTTATGAACTATATTTTATTAAAAATATATGTTTTTAGGAATTTAAAACCATTTATACATTTAATTTATTAGTTTACATAAAAGAAAATAAGAAAGAAGAAAAATTGTCTTTTTAATGGAATACTTTACATTTTTAGACTTAGGATGTTAATTTTTTTGTTTATATATTAATTTTATTGTATTTAAATAATTAATTTATCTTATTAAATCAATTTTGGGTTTTTATAACCATTTTAGGATTTATTAGGTAATTATTATATATTTACAATGTTGTAAAACATATTTTATTTATAAAATGATATTTTTAATATTCACCTAAAAATTGATGTTTCTTAAAAAATTTAAAAAAATAACCCTTAGAAAATTTCAACATGATATTTACAAAAATTAAATTCATTTTATCAAAAATAATTTTCTAAAATAATTAATTTTAATTATTTACATAAAAACTGTGGTTTATGCAAAACATGTTAAAATATACTTTATCAAAAATACACTTATACTTTCTTTGATTTTATAATTTTAATATTTGTTTTGTGGAATTGTAATGTTTATAGTTAATTTATTCATTCTAAATATTATTTAAATGTCATTTTAATATTCTAATGGACAATTTAATATTCTAATAGTTAGGTTACTATTCTTAATGGCTAGGTTACTATTAAAAATAGTTAATTTTACTATCCCAATGGCCATATTGGTTTTATAATTCCAATAAATACATAATAATTTTTTCATCATTCACTTAAATTACACTCAAGGTTATATATTATTATTTTTATAAGGATGATGACATCACTAATGTTTATTTATTTTTTATAGATTTGTTTGAGAGTGTAATAATTATACGAGATCAAAATGATTCAAAAATTTCTATTGTAGTTATTTTATTTTTTGATTATTTTCCCATTATAACATTATCAATTTTATGGAGTATATTTATTTACGGTATGTAATGTTCTTATTTTATTGAAATAAAAGTGTGTTGGTTCATTTTTCATTCGTTTTATTTCATATCCTATACCTAAATACGAAACACATATATATTCAAAATAAAAATATCATATATAAAAGTATGGGTCATTATATTATTCATCCATTTAAAAATTCCATCCTTTAAATTTCAACTCACATCCTTGGTTGAGAATAGTGAGGGTAATTTTTGTTTTGTTTTTTACTCTAGTTCCCATGTTACCTATTAATATTTTTAGTTTTTTAAAGTACTTTGATAGGTTGAATTAGATTGTTGAGTAGAACATTGTCTCTAAGATTCAATATCTTCACCAATTTCTCCTCATAGGAGGTAATGCTCCAGTTGAACCGCTTATAAATTTAGTACATTTGAGGGATTATGTATGTAATTTCTTATTAGGGATATGTGAAAAACATCATGAACTTGTGCCATGTTTGGTGAAAGTGCTAGTCAATAGGCCAGAACTCCAATGTGATCAAGGATATAAAATGGGAAAATGTATCTAGTGTTGAGATTTCCCTTTTTTCTATACCATATGACTTTTTATTATAGGGTGATATTTAAAGGAACACTTTGTATCCAACTTTAAACCTCAAGTATCTTTAATTATTGCCATCATAACTATTCTATTGACTCTAATAATATTTAATTTATTATTTAATTGATTGAATATTCTTTATCATATCTTATAAAAATTTGGGTCCAGTCATATTACATTCACAAATGTTATCCCATCATGTAGTATTTATACATCTCTTCTCATATAGAGCTTTATACAGGGCCATCTGAATATTTGAGTGGAAACTATTTTTGTATGAGAACTCATCCAATATAAGATGTTGATATGAGCCTTATTTAAATTACATTGATAAATATATCAACATGTCTTAAAATTTCAGAATTTTCTTTTTAGATTATTCATCTGTATAGGGGTGATAGGATATAATTAATTTAAATTCAGTATTTAGGGATTATTAAAGACTATTACAAAACTTAGAGGTGAACCTTGTATTTTGATCAGAACTGATCAAAAGTGGTTACTCTTGAAACCTCACTAATTACTTTACATATATCTTATAAATTTGATCATGTGAGAAATATTATATAATGGAAATGAAGTGATAAATCTGGGTGAGTTTATTTACTATAATCCATATGGAATTATTTATTTATTTTCATTTGAAAGACCCATGACAAAGTATATAATGATGTTGTCCCATTTCAATATTTGTATGGGTAATGGTTAAAACATCCCTCTATACTTATGATTCTATTATTTTACTTTTTTATATACCAAAAACTTTGAGATTTACTAAAAAACATTTTTCTTCATGTTTCACCACTGGAAGTTATTTCAAGGATCTCGATACATCTTGTTACTTCCAGGATGGATAAATAATAATGAGATATGTGCATCATCAAATAGATCATTCTTAATATTTTTTTGATGATGACACATATATTATTGTTCTAAAATGAATGATTCTATATTTTTAAATATTTAATTCATAAATCTTCTCTTCCTTTTATCACATTATTTTTGAATCTCCAAACAACCCCTTTAACCTCTATGATTTCCCCTTGAATAGATGCATGAGAAATAATTTGGAAAAGGTAGTATGTCTTCCCCACCTTTATGATTTTTAGATTAATCCCATATACATCCATGAATATATGGTCTTTATAAATCCTCATAATGGGTTGATTATGAGGTTCCTTTCTACTATGACCATTAACTAATATATTTTCATTTCTAGGATGGTAGTGAATTCAGTAATCATAGTTCTTTATTAACTCCATTAATCTTCACTGACACATGTTCAACTCCTTCTATGTTGATATATAATTTAAACTACTGTAAACAATATATATGTCACACTTCTATCTATATAGGCAGTGTCTCCAAATATTCAATGAAAAGATCATAAATGATAACTCCATATCACACATCTGGTATTTATTCTCATGTATCTTTCAATTTTTGATAGGTATAGGCTATCATTTTATCATTTTACATGATTACATAACCCAATACATTTTTTGAATAATAATTTTATATAAAAAAACCTTCTCCACTTGAGGGGATTATGAGTATAGATGTATTTATTAGCCTCTTTTTTATCTCCCTAAATCTTTCTTCACATTATTCCATCCATACATACATTACCCCTTTTCATGTTAAATTATTTAATGGGTAAGACAATCATGAGAAGTTTCTCACAAATAATTGGTAGTAACTATATGATCTATGAAAACTATGGATCTCCACACCACTTATCATTTTCGAACATTACTCATACACCTATGTCTTAGAAGGATCCTTAGAAATTCTTTCACTCATGAACACGTACCCTAAGAATGTGACTTTTTACATCTAAAAGTAACAATTTCTAAAATTATCATATAACTTATACTTCCTTAAATTTTGGAACAAAATCCTTAAATGATCTTCATTTCCCTCATTTATCTTTAAATATATGTAAATATCATTAATAAATACCACCGAAAATTTATCAATACTATCTCTAAATACTATATTCACCAAGTATATGATAATTTTAAGGGAATTTGAAAGTCTAAATGATATCACTATGAAAACATAGTGTTTATATCTCATATTTAAGGTCATATTTTGAATTTATTCTTTCTTCACTTTTTGTTGATTATGAAAAGTGGAGATCCATTTTTGAGAAGTATTGAGATCCCTAAAGTTGATCAAACAAGTCATCAATCCTAGTAAATGAATAATAATTACTTATGGTGATCTTTTTGAGTTCCCAATAGTCTATGAAAAGCCAAATTGACCAATAATTATTCTTAGAAAAGAGTAATGGTTCACCCCAAGGTGATACACTAAGGTTTATTAACCCTTTATCCAAATTATCTTTCGATTTCTTTTTTTACTCATCCAGTTCTATCAGGGCTATCTTATAGGGGATCATGAATATAGGTGTGGATCTATTTATGAGTTATATTGATAACTATACCTCATGATCTAGGGGAATTACATGCAATTAATCCAAGAATAAATCAATATATTTCCTTATAATATGTGTTTCATCAAGTTTGATGCTTTCCTTTTATCTCAATCATTTGAGCAATATATGCTTCTTCAATGGATATCAACAACCACACCATTGAGGAATTTTCTAAAGGAGATTCATAATATTCCATGAATTTATATAGGAGCATGATATGGTTTAGGATATGTAAATAGAGTTAATTTTATAATAGTTTTTGTGAGATCAATATAATGAGAGCTAATCCATGCCTAATATACCATCAAATTGTACTAATGGAAGGATTATGAGATTCATTGGAAGAATTTTACCACAGAAACTAACTAGTGAAGAGTCCCAAACTTGGGTTGAAATTATTTAACCACTATGTGTTTTTACAAATATCTCTACTTAAAGATATCACTGATGTGAGTTAATAGTTCTATCAAACTTATATGATATTAAAGAACATGTAGAAAAAAAATTCAATAAATTTTTCAATAGCCATGAGTGAATATTAAAATTACCTTACACAATTTCATTCCATTGATTCAGGTTCCCACTATTTTCTAAAGAATAAAAGGTTAACAAAAACATAATTCAATAAATCATGGATAAATAACTTATTCACATGTGTAAATAAATTATAATGTCTTCACCTATCATATCCCTATGTTTATATTAGGTTATCTTTTACCAACCAAATTCCTAAATTAACTAGAACTTTATCTGATAGTAAATATAGAAGCCTATATCTTACATATGTGATTATTACATCATTTTTAATAAAAATCTGATAATAATAATACAATCCCAAAAAGAATGGGTTAGTGTCTTGTGAAAATTAGGTTAATACAACATGATTACATAACAGATTTTAAATATTACTTAAATCATTTAGAGCATTCCTCCTCAAATATTGTATAATACACTTAATATGAGTATTCACTTGAGGAAATACATCAAATAAAGTGTGTGATAAAATTATAGTATAGGGAGGAATAATAGTAAAATAATGTGAGACATGAATCAGTATGGTACATGGTTGAGCATTATCATCATCATTATATCATAAGAAAATGATTACCATCATAAGAATGATGGAATCATTTGAAACATACATGGAATGTATAATATGAATAATAATGAAGCATTATAACATTGTGGTTAATGAACACACATAAATTGTGAACAAATCTATCATCATGTTCACACATAATATATGTATACAAATCATTACTTCAATTTTTTTTAATAACACTAACATCATGTTAGCACATAATACATATAATGTAATGAGATATATCATATTACCCAATTAATTATAGGGATATATAATCCATTCCCCACTATTCATATCATAAAATTATCATAATCATGCATGATATATAGAAAAGGAACTTTTATCAATCATAAATATGAAATAAACTCATGAGAAAATAACTGGTTTCTTAATATATAACATCATAATAAATATACTAATGAATAAAACATATATTTTCCATAAAATAATAAGTTAAGACAAAATTTTGGATGTTTAAGGGTTAAATTAACCAATAAAAGATCATATTTCATAGAGGGATAGGGTAGGGGAGGGGATGATGAAACATATGAAGAATTGAAGATAATTTTCAAGAGAATTATTTAATAAAAAATCAAAAACAATTCTTAACATTCATCCCAAATAAGTAAGATAATATCCCCAGAAGAGCAAAATGTAATGAAAATTGAAATAAATTTAAATAAATTTTTAGAATAATTATAGTGAAAAGATAGAATAATAGAAGAAAAAACCCCAAATAAGAGTTTGGTTTGAGAGTCCCATCAATAAAATTATATAGTTTTACTTAGGAATAAATAATTGAGATTATAATTAATGGCTACATAAATTATAATGACCCAGAATTCTATCAATAGAATTTCCATTCTGATTATATAAATGTGTCATATTTTAAAAATTATATACACCACATGATAAAACAATAACATTATATTATATTAATTTGAACATTATAAATATAGAATAAAATTTTTCATAAGAATTTAAAATATTATAATGAGATAAAAACTAGAAAATAAGATAAATAAAATATGAATATTTGGATTTTCTCAATCCACCAGAATAACTTTACTCATAAACAAAACTATATAAATAAATTAGAATATTAGTAATGAAATATTTATTTTGAAAATGAAACTATTTAACCTTGAGATAAAATAAAAGTGAATAAATAATGAATGAAATATGTGGTATTTGTAGGAAATGGGGATCCTCTATGTCCATTAAAATATGACCATTGGAATAGGAATATGATTATTGGAATAATAATATGATGATTAAGAATAGTAACCTTACTGTAAGAATAGTAAAATCACTTATAGAAGTGTAAAATAATATTTAGGTATCTTATAAAATGAAAATATGATATATTTATTCCATTTTACAAGTAAATACATGTTTTAAAAATGCTAAATTGAGTATTTGTATTTTTATAAAACAAAAATGTTTTAATTGGACTTTTATAATTAATATAATGATTTAAAATAAATTTTACTTTCATAAAATTGATTTATTAATTATTAATAAGTTATATTATAATGATAAGACAATTTTATGAGGCTATAATTAATTTTTCAAAGGGCCAGGATATTGATAATAATATTAAAATTGATATTTTCCCAATAAATGTGGATTTTATTAAAAAAATTAATTTTCACATAATTAGAAAATTATTTTCATAAAATGGATTTTATTTTTTGAATCTATATATTGAAAAATGTTTAGGGATTTTTTTTGTATTTTTCTAAATTAGTTGAATTTTCACGGAAAAGTGAAATATGGTAAAATATGTTTTTTAAAATTATAATATAAATACATGAATATTTGAGTCATGGATAATTTAAGCACCAATTAGTTTGAAATTACATGAATAATTTACTATATATAGTCACAATAATCAATACTATTGGTAATTTTTGAGCCAAAATAATAAACTAATGAATATAATATTCAAAAACACCTCTCTTCTCAACTCATAAATACCACCCCACACCACCCATTCTCGTCACACCTTCTTAACCTTGGATATTTCCTAATTTATACCAAATTACGTTAAAAAATCTCTCCCCAATGTCTTAGTGCAGCTGATATCACCAAAATACTAATTCCTTGTTCCTTCAAGAGTATTTCAAGGAGAGGACATTTAAGAGGTAATATTCTCAATTTACCTCTTCTAAATTCATTTCTTCTTCAATCCTCTTCCCACATCCCTCATAAAACACGTAATAATAACTCTAGTATCATATATATAATATAGTGTTATATCTATAATTTAATATCTACCATGCACCCCTTTTTTATCTCCTCTTATTCTAAAAAATGGAATTATTGTCTGTATTATGTTGGTTCACTACCTTCATGGATAACAAGTTTTCATTTTCCACTACCACCTTCATGATAGGTATAAATTTACTTATAATGGTTTAAAATGAACTAGATATGTATATTATATATTTTTTTCACTATATTTAATGAATACATATCCATAATATTAAATAAAACAAAACTAGTTAATAATGGTCAGTAAAACCACCTAAATGAACTAACTATATAACACCCAAATTTTTACTAATAGAATCATCCATATGTCTAATAACATATAGTTATTTGGGACTATTTTAATTTATTTAAGAATATTAATACCATTTTATTTCACTTCTGAAGTTATAGTCTCATTTATCAAGAACATCAATAATTATCCTCAAGTGATCTGACCATGGAACCATGAAATGAATGCTCTTGGAAGAAAAAAATTAAAAATTATATCTCATAAAAATGATTATAAATGAATAGAGTAAAATTATAATAAATAATGAATTTATTAATTAATGAATCTAATTTTATTATCCAGTACATTAAGTGAAAGTGCTGAATGGATCCGTACATAAGGTAAGGGATATCTTCAAACCACCCTTTTCTTTAGGTTATAACCTTTATCTCTATAAATCACACACACAGGCACACAATACCTCTATCTATTTAATGTTATATAATGATTATAACTTATGTATATATGTCTCATACATATATACCAAGATTATTCTCCCTTCCTTTTATGGGGTAATACATGCCTTATGTTCATTTCTTAAGTTCCATATTTATGAAATATCCTTTGATTATGATATGTGGAAAAATTATGAAACCAATTTATTTCCATGGGTAATTATTCTATTTATTCCTAATGATTAATTTTATTTTTTTTGGAAAACATAGGCATAAACAAGGTATGGATGCTATGAGTTCATAGTGATCCTCTTTAGACTAACTAATTCTCAAAAAATCTTTATGGACTTAATGAATAGAGTCCTTATAGATTACTTAAAAATATTTATGGTAGGGATTATAGATGATATTATGATATACTCTAAGGGAAACAAGGATAATCTTAATACTATGCTAAAGACTTTGGTAAAAGATAATATATATTAAAATTATGATAAATTCTAGTTTTGGATGGAGGAAGTATCATTCTTGGGGAATGTTATCACCCTATAAGTGATATCTATGTACCCTTATAAGAAAAAGTAAATAGAGGAGTCACCCAAACCAATATATATATATATATATAATAGATATCTATAGTTTCCCTAAACTACCTGGGTATTACCAATTATTTATGAGTAACTTTCTGTGATTGTCAAACCCGCTAACCATGATGACTTGAAAGGGAGAAAATTTTATATGAACTGATTAATGTGAAGATAGATTTATGGAATTGAAAAAGAGGCTTAAAATTTGAACAATCCTCATGATTCCCTCAAATGAGTAACTTTTCATGGTATACATTGATTCTTTAAAGAAGGGTTAGGCTATGAACTGATACAAAATGACAAAGTGATAGCCTACACCTCAAGACAATTAAATTTTCTGGTACAGAACTATCCAACATGTGATCTAGAGTTATCTATAGAAATATTCACACTGAAAATCTAGAGGTATTATTTTTATAATAAGTGTGAAATATATATTGATTATAATATCATAAAATATATATTCATATAGAAGAATATTAACATATGATAGTGAAGATGGTTAGATCTTATTAACTATTATGAATTATCAATCTATTACCATCATTGGAATGAAAATAAAATGGAAGCTTCTCTAAGTAGAAATAATTCGAAAACCCTATCAATGACACTACACCAAAATCAGTGTTTAGTAGCCGTTTATTAAACTGCTAATTTTTTTAAATAATTTAGTGGTGATTTGTTAAAAACAACCACTAAATATTTCATTTTTTTTCAAAAACCCAACACTTTTCCTCCCCTAAACCCCCAAACCCCCAAACCCCCCACTCTCTAGACCCCTATGACCCCCTGACCCCCCCATAGCCCTACCCTCACTATGTCTCGCTGCTGCGCCTCATCGCCAGTCCCAAGCATTGCCACCCCTCGTCGCACCTCTCCACCCCTCACCACTTTTCGCCACTGGTCCTAAGCCTCTCCACCTCTCTGTTGTGGCTTTTAAACTCTTGGATCATCAAAAAGATATACCCATTAATCAAGGTAACTTCTTCTTCCTGTTTTCTATATTATTTTGATTATATATTTTGTATTATACCAATTGATGTTTTATCAAGATATTTTTAATTTTTATTGAAGATTGTGTTATCCTTACATAAATAATTTATTTATTTTCTCATTCTATAATTATGTAATTGTTATTAAGAATAAGAAATTATTTTATCTATTTATTTTTACATAACATGAAATATTTCCATGTAGGTTTTTAATTTAGTGATAAGATACTAATGAAATGTATAAATCATTTTTTATTTTGGTTTTAGGTTAATAATGGAAGTTTAGATGTTTCATTTATGGTATGCCATCATTAATAAATTATATAATCATGAATTGGAATTTTTAATAAAAAAAGTAACAATATTCATATTAGTTTCATTTACTTTGAAATATTATTGAGTATAAAATTGGGTTTTGAATAAAAATTAAATTTTATAAACACTGGTTGTATTTATTTTGGAAATTTATTATGCATGATTTTATTGAAACCAAACATTAAATTGAATATACACATTTTTCAATCTATTTATAAAAGTTTTCAGGTATGGGTTAGTTCATGACCCACACTTTAATTATATAAGATATTCTATTTTAAAAACATATCCTTTTGGAGTTTTTATTATTTTTTTATAATTCAATCACATTTATAAAATTTAACCCCACTTGATTCATTTAGTATGTCTTAAGATGTAAACATATTTTGTATAAATAGAACAATTATTATATTGAAAGTGTTCAATGTGTAAAACCTTTTTTCCTTAGATACTACATATTTTTCTAAATAGTTTTTTCCCAAAATTATGTTTTAAAACATTTAAAACTTATTTGGATGAAGAACATATATTTTTTCTTTTTGAATGTATTTATTGTAACTTAATCCAATACATGTTCTTTGATTAGCATGTTACTAGTATATATGATCTGTTTCTTATTCCATGTCTTATAATTTTTCCAAGTCACTACTACTATGCATCAATTATATAATATTCTATATCTTATGGTTTATGTGGATAGATACTAGAATGATTTAATTAATTTAAAATTAAAATAGGTATTTATATTATCTTGTTGGATTTTTTCTTTAGATATTTGATATTGGATTATTTCATGTGAATATTATAAATGATTTCCCTGATATTTTTTTTATAAAAGATAGGATTTTTCTTGTAGTGTAGAACAATGTTCTTCTTTAATAAATGTTTTCCATGACCAAAATATAGGTATTTAGTTTTGGAATTATTTTTTATCCTAATATTTATTCTTGATATTCAATTATTTTCATGAATTTTTTTATTATAATCTATAATTTGTATTTTTTAAAAATATTTTTTATCAGAATAGAGAGAATCTGGATGTATGATACTGATTGGATCTCAATTGAGTTTCAAATAAAGTATTTTTTTTTAATTTTGTATTTAATAATTCTTTAAATGTATGACTTATAAAATTCCCTTGCTATAGTTGCATTATAATACCTTGGTTAATTATTAATAAAGTGAGTTACCATATAAAAAAAGTTTTTTTCTAGATAAATAATTATGTTTGGTATTAAAATTTAGAGAAATAAGTCTCATTATATTCATGATAAAATGAAAGTTGTGTAATTAAGAATTCAATATTTAACTATTTTCTATTTATCCATCCTCACGAGAAATAAAGTGTAACAAAGAAAAAAGACAATGGGATGATTATAAATGATACAACTGATGAAAATAATGATGTTAAGAGAGTAAAAAAATGATGGATGATGTAAGGAATATATCAAGTATGTGGTAAAATAAATTAGTTGAAAATTTTAATGCGACTGTATCATAGGGAAAAAATGTATGTAATTTATAGTATTAGTATTAATTATATTCTTACCTTTATGAAAATGATTATTACATTTATACAAGTGTTTCTTACCTTTACATAAGGGTTTCTTACCTTTACAGAAGTGATAAGATACCCTTAAATGGCATGAAAAAAAATTGAAGTTACCCTTTTGTAGTGAACTATAACTCTTTAAATAGTGTATGGAATTTATTTTTTCCTTTACACATGCTTTAGAAAATTATTGTTACCCTTATGTAACTTCCGAGTGACTTTACACATCTTTTATAATTACCTTTACATGACCAGTTTAAGTAAAAGTTTACAATTACACAACATTACTAGTTACCATTATGCAGTGCTTATAATTCGTTCTTATCCTTACATAGAATTATAATTTACCTATATACAACATGTTTATAATGAATCTTATATTAATGCGAGTTTTATATTTTAAAAGTTTCCTTTATGAAAATTATAAAAATTATGAGGTACACTTATACAACCTGTGAAAAAATTATCTTACCCTTATATGAGCTATATAGGTATAAAATTTCCCTATTATATTTAAGTAGTAGAACATCTCATCTTTTTTAATGGTAGAAATCCTCTATCACTAGAAAACGATACCAAAACTAAAATACATTGAGTATTTTTGAATTTGAGCATGATACTTTATATAGTAATATGTTTCTATTTTTATTTCTAAATTTTGGGTTTTAAATGTATGATGAATAATTATAAAACACCCATGTGTAGAAGATTCAATGGATTTATAAAGAATGTTATCCATTGGTGTTTTATCTATAAATAGAAGCAAAGGAAAGAAGTGGATAAAGAATAAGAAATACATTTTGAACTTCATGGATTCATTATACTGATTTATTGAGGCATTTATATTTTCCCTATATCTCCTTGTTCTATATCAATTAAATAAGGGTCTAAGTTCACTACTTTACACCAATTTCTTCATAGAAATATTCTAATAGTACAAATAGTTTTATTATTTTTCAGAAGTGTCTATAATTCTTATTTCATAGATGGTTATAAATACATTTAAAAGGCAGTGTATGGTTATTTAACATATTCATATTTTTTCAACTAGTATATATGAATCACTTTTTATATTTAGTAATAGTTATGTGTTTTAATTTTTTTTCATAATGTGTAGTCACATTGTGATATATATGGATACAAGCTGGATCACATTACTGAGGAACACACCTCAGTATGCTAAGGGTTTGGAGGATTTTTTAGATTTTTAAATTTCAAAATCTATTTGTTGATAATATAATAATATTTACATGTCCAAAATTAAAATTTAGAATATGGTTTAAGAGAGATGAAGTTTATAAACACTTGATATTGAAGAAATTCCCTGCTCATTATTTGTGTTGGATTTGGAACAGAGAATCAAACATTATAGAACAGTTGAGCACTGATGTCAATCCACAAAATGAGCTCCCAAATTCATTGACAATGGAAAATTAAATGAAAAACCTTATAAATTATGCATTCGGCATTTTAAGACACCAAACATCAAAATCAAAACATATCAAAACAACCATTTAAGGGTGATACAAATATAAATGTGTTAAGTGATGTTTTCGAGACTGTAGGACAACCATATAAAGATTGTAACATATCATTGGATCCCTCTATTGATTCTATAGAGACTAATTTAAGAGAAAATTTCATTGAGTAGATAGATGAGTTTCATGGGTTAGTTGGTGATGGAAATCAATATTTTTATAGTGGATGTTTGAAATATTCGAAACATTATTTTCTGCTGAAGTTGTACCATATCAAATGCCTACGTTGAAATAAAAATAAAGAGATGTCCATGATATTGGAATTATTGTGTGATTCATTTTTTGAAGAAAATATCCCTAAGTATTTTTATGATATGAAAAAAATTGTTAACAAGGTTGGTCTGAATTATAAAACAAATCATACATGTCCCAATTATTGTATGATTTATTGGGGAGAGGATTCAGGTAGACAGGATTGAAATAAATTTTATTCCTCTAGATGAAAGTCTATGGGTGATGTTGGAAGTCTGAATCAAAATACTACCTTGAAGAAGATGAAAATTAACCCACCTTCAAAGGTTTTGAGTTACTTTCCTTTCAAACCACAATTGAAAAGATTATTCATGTCATCGAAAACCGCCGAACACATGAAGTGGAATTCTGTAGATAATAACAATGATGGGTTAATACGACATCCAAGAGATTCACAGTCATGGAATAAATTTGATTCATTAAATCCAGATTTATTTTTTGATCCTAGGAATGTTCGATTGGGATTGGATGACAATGGATTCAACCCATTTGAGACTTTGAGTACCAGCTATAGAATTCGAATGGTTATTTTGATCCCTTACAATTTTCCTTCGTGGATGTGTATAAAATAAACATATTTTATCAGTTAGATGATTATTACTAGAAAAACAATGCATGGAAATGATATGTATGTATACTTGAAACCTTTAATTGAATAATTATAAGATTTATGGAGAAACGGTGTTGAGTCATATGATGTATCTTTTAGAACAATGTTCAAAATGAAAGATTCTCTAATGTGGACAATTATTAACTTACCTAGACTTTGGGATTTATCTGGTTGGAATAATTACAAGGGTTTGTATTGTCCAGTTTCTAACTATGATTTTGAGTCTGAGTGGATACCTCACAATAGAAAATGGTGTTACTTATTTCATCAAAGATTTCTCGATGCATCTCAAAGATTTTGACTGAAAAAGTCAAAATTCAATGGTTTCATTGATTTTA
This sequence comes from Viscum album, assembly GCA_963277665.1. Classification (NCBI taxonomy): domain Eukaryota; kingdom Viridiplantae; phylum Streptophyta; class Magnoliopsida; order Santalales; family Viscaceae; genus Viscum; species Viscum album. The sequence continues at coordinate 256,744,229 of OY728129.1, forward strand.
TACCACATATAAAGTTTTTAATAGGTTATAAAATATTGAAACAACTTGGAAATGTTGAAATATAATTGTGTAAGGTTCATCATTGAATGATATTGGGAACGAGTTCAAAGTGCATCTTCAAGTGAAATCAGAATGCAACAATGGAAGAAAAAAAGTATATTCTTCAAACTTCCATATTGGGAATTTAATTTTTTGTGGAATAATCTTGATTTGATGCATATTGAGAAGAATTTTTGTGAAAATTTGTTCTTTACATTTCTTAATGAGAATGGAAATTCAAAGGATCATCTCAATGCTGGGAAAGACTTACAATAAATAAACATAAAGCGTGATCTCTGGACAAATGAGAATGGAAAGTATTCCCCAAATTTTTTTTCAATGAAAAGTAGGGATAAAGATACATTCCTTTGAATTTTAAAACATTTGAAGGTATCTGATGTGTATTCAAGTAACATCTCAAGGTGTGTTGACTTAAAGAATCATAGGTTACATAGATTTAAAATCCATGATTCACATATTTTGTTATAGCAGTTACTTCCATTGGAATTGCGTGAATTATTACCTAAAGAGGATAGTGTTGTTGTACTCAAATTCAGAATATTTTTTCAGAAAACTATGTGAGAAAACTATATATCCATTTCTACTTGAAAATCTTCCAGAGAGATTTGTATTGACACTTTGTGCAATGGAGATGATATTTCCTCCATCCCTTTTTATGATCATGATGCATTTAACTGTGCATTTGGTTGAGGAAGATAAATTAGGAGGCCCTGTACATTATCGATGGATGTATCTAATTAAGAGGTACTTTATTTATATGTTTTTGTTTTAGTAAACAATTATTGGAACTTCATTAAATACATAGTTATGTTTTTTTATTTTATTTTACATATATCTTGGGTATTTGAATTCATACATGAAAAATAAATCTCCACTTGAAGGCTCTATTTCTGAAGGCTATTTGAAAGAGGAGTGTCTTACTTTTTGTTCAAGATACTTAGATGATATTGAGACAAGATTTAATCGAGTTGGACATGTTAAAAACAGACCAACTCAATTTGAAATACATGGGAAATCAAAAATCATTTCTGCTATTGGTCGATCAGTTAGGAGGAGATTAATTGTTACACTAATAGAAATGGAATTATTATAGGCACATAGATATGTGCTGATGAATAGTGAAATTACAGATCCATTTATTGAATATTTTAGGATACAAACAAAGAGATGAATGAGAGGAAAAACATGAAATGAGAAAGATATAACAAAAGTTTTTAATAAAGAGCTTGTAGGGTGGATTTCACGATGTTTAAGTTCATAAATATTGAAATAAATACGGATATTAGATTGATACATATATTTTGTAAATATAATAATGTATATTAATTTTTTAGATCATTAATACTAATACTCGATCATAGTTTTTATAATATTTTAAGTTTCTTTCTCGAGGTCCTCTACAACAAGCTAGAAAGTTCGACGCTTATAACATGAATAACTTTAGATTTCATATATCAGGAAGAGGGTTTGAAAAAATATAATAGTGAAATTTTTACATTTGCTGAGGTGGAATAATACAGAAATTTTATTGATATTATCGAATTAAAATAAAATGTACATTTTTCAGTTGTTTTATTGAAATTCAATTGGGTGGATATTATCAGGGGTGTTAAAAGATATTACTTGCAATTTACTTATGTGAACTTCTCTTACTTGATGGATGTTGGTGACCGTGAACTAAATGATCAGTATATCTTATTATCGCAAGTGAAAATGGTATATTATGTAAAATATTTCATGGATGAAGGGTGGATTGTAGTTTCTGACGTAAAATAAAGAGTCTTGTATGATATGGGTGATGAAGTGGAAGATCTGGCCTCTGACATTGAATCCCATCAACATCAAGAAGGGGAATTATTTTTATATCATGATATTGAAAATATTTTTCTTTCTAGAGTTTATAAAGTAGATTAAGTAATAATGGAGCAAGAAACCGACATGATTGGAGGAGAAAATGATTGTATGTGTAGTTATCCCTTTATTTGTCAACCACTTATTTCATTTTTGCAGTCAAACATTATCATCTTTATATATATTTTGTTTGTTAGTACTGTGTATATGTTATCATTTCTATTATTTTGTCTACATGAATTTTTTGAAATATATGTTTTGAACTTAAATTTATTTGATTAAATGACAGGAATACCGAGGAAGCGTTATACTCACACTGTGGAGTCAAAGATTTTTTCTAGAAGCCGATTGACTTAGGTAATCTTTTTATTAGTTTAAATATTTATTATACAATGTTATTTATTTAATATATTAAATTATTGATTTATCTTTGTTTAATGTAGTCACCGAGTTTAGGCCACCAAACATCCCAAATAGAAGTGTGGTTAAATGTTCATAAAAAATATGATGGGAGTTTTGTTAATGAGATTGCTAAAGAAGTTGGGGTATGAATTTATTTTCATTATAATAACTTATTATTAGTTGTCAGTATGTTAATATATATCTCTTATAATATGAATGATATTTTATTTATAGGTAAAAATTAAAGAAATATGGGATTTCAATCCCACACAGTCCTACTCAGTCTCTCAGGATGACCTAGTTGGTAAAGTCCTTGGGAAGGAGCATCCTTGTCGAGTGTGTGGATGGGTTTGGGACTAATACCATTTGAGGTTTTTGGCAGACAAATGAGGATTGAAAGTGATGACTGGTGGTGAGAAGGTAAATAAAACAACCTTAAAATCATTTATTTCACAAACATTTATTGATTTTAAGTTTAAATATAAATATACAACATTGTTTAATTTTCAATATAATTGTCTTATAGGTACCGGTAGTAGGAAGTCAGGATGGGTATAGAGAGGGTGATGAGAAGAGTCCATCATTGTGAAATGATGAGTGGAGAGTTTTTTTTTCGTGTATCAGTATGTCCAATACAGGTATTTTTATCTTTTTATTATATTTTATAAGGGATCGGGATAACAGGTGACCTATGTATGTGTTGTATAACCATGTGTCTATATGCTATGTTTCAACTGGATATAGATATTGAAATTAATATATGATCATATATAATGTTTAGTTTCTTATCTCTTATTTACATATTGGTTGATTATTTTAATGTGTTTTGTTTTTTTGATTCTTTTAATGTATTGAGAAATGTATTATTTCTCTTAATGTGTTGTTTTACTTGTTCAATGTGTCGATTATTTATGTTTTAGTGTGAATCAACGTATGATGATTCTTTAGTTTTAACATGTTGTTTTCCTTGTACATTGATGACATATTTGATGATCTGGAAAAAAATTTAGTGTCCCTGTTTTGTTTTTCTGTCTGCAGGTTCTGGGGCTGCAGAACCTATAGCCTATTTTTTTAATTCATGATATAGCGGAGGTTTAAACCACCGCTATAGATAGATTTTTTTTTCACGATGGTTTTAACCACTGCTATAATATGGTATTTTTTAGGGGTGTCCATTAAAACCGCTGCTAAATATGACAAAATTTTACTTAGTGGTGGTTTTATCTGTATTAGTAGCAGATTTATCTATATTAGTGGAGGATTTTTTGGTAAAAAAGGCCAGACTTTAGCGGCGGTTGAAAATATCCAATAGATCCCCATTATTTTTAAATCTAAAACTGCCGCTAAAACAAAAAAACCACCGTGAAATGTGTCTTCTACGACACTTTCTAGAAACCACCCCTAAAAGGAAGAAACCACCACATGTTGATTTCCAACACCAATTTTAGTGGTAGGTTTTTGAAACCATAACAGAACCATATATAGGAGGTTTAAACTACCACTATATGGTCAATTTTTTATAGTGTGATTATAATTGAGAAGGATCCAATATTCTAAGACTTACAATAGATAGACATGAGAATCATAAAGTAAGGAATACCATCAATCCTTTATCAAATGTTTTATCAGACATAACTTTTGGAGAATATAAATGATGTTAAAAGAGATTATGTAGAAATATAGAAGGTGAAATATATAATAAAATGAAAATCCTTGTATTTCAAAACTCATTAAGAAGGAGTCTAGAGATTTTGGTCATGACTATGTATACCATAAAATCCTGAGATAAAGAAGGTGTTTTTGAATGATGCATATAAGTCAACTTTATCTATCCACCTAGGGATAATGAAGATGTATTGAGATCTCTAAGAGCACTATTGGTGGGGATGTATTAAGAATAGTATCATCGAATATACATCACAATTTATTATGGCATCCTACCTTATTATTACATAACTTTTCATTACATTTTACAAACAGAGGATCTTTAAAGTCTAGTGTCTTGAAAATAAGGAACAATAAAACATGAAAACATAAAAAATTCTTCTAATACACTTGTATGGATCCATCATAAGTTCATCCTAAATACAATTATTGCATCTCATAACCTGGATACATACATCAAAGGAAAGGGTGAGCAGAAATCCCAGTAAGGAAAGCAAGAGAATCAGTTTACTTGTGATATCAATAAGAACTTGATGAAAAACATAATGACATGAGAAATGGAAGTAGAGGAATTTCATAATTAAAATAACATAAACCATAACATGAATATGTGAATACAACATTTAATTTAGACATTCATGAACATATCACCAAGGCTCATCCCCAAGGTGTCATAAAAATTACCAAGGTTATTCACTAAGGTATCATGAAACTTGTCATCTCTAGAGATTAAATTCTTTACTCAATTAATTGGATCACTATAAGGGCACACCCTTAATATGTATTTATTTTCATGATATCCACATAGATAATAATCATAAATTTCATTAATAACCGAAAGAGAGTAACAAAAATGGGTTTCACTTCAAAATCCTGACGTTTTAAAAGTGATTAAAAAAATAAGACCATTATGTCATTTATAACCCATAGAAAGGTAGTGAGGGTTATATGTATGTCAATTAAAAAATAAATAATATAATTTAAATGTATTTATGAAAACCCAAAAAGAAAAAATAGGTCTGGGTATTCACATAAATAAGATAAGAGAATTTATTGAGAGAAAGAGAGAGAAATTTTGAGACGAAATTTCTATAGCATAACGACTATATAACATGGTTTTAGAAAAAAAATAAAAAGAGAGGGTAAAAGGGTCTCCCATACATAAATAAATAATTTTAAAGAATAGGTACATAATAAAATTAAAATAAGATCATGTTGTGGTTATTTTAATAACATACCACAGGAAAAGGAAGCTTGAAAGAAAAGAGGAAATACAAATTCTTTTACAAAAATTTGGAAGCCTAACGACGTCACTAAAAAATTCAGAAAATCAATTGATGAGATAGGAGAGAATATCTAATCATTTGGAAATGAAATGTACAGTAATAAGGATATATAAGAACATACCCCAACATAATAAGATGGAAACTAGAAGACATAACATAAAGGAAGTCATGACTTAAAAGATGAGGGTGAAAGGTTCCCTTGCCTTGCAGAGTAACTTCGAAAGCTTAAAGGTTGGGACCTTCGGGGATTGAGGGAAACTTGGTAGGTCTCCTTGGGAGGTAAAAAGACCATAGATTTATTTAGGAGGATTTTTGAATTAAATTAATGAGGGAATGGCTTGGTATTTATAGGGAAAGAGAGGGAATATTTAATTAATTTCCAAGGGACACCTCATTGATGGTATTTTCAAAACCATGGGATTTCCCTTGGTATTTGCCCATGGTATTGGACACTTGGGACACATCATAACATATATAACTATTCAAAAGTCGACCAGATTTATTAGATCATTATTATATCATCAATGATGTCATTAAACACCCGAAACTCAAAAGTGTATTTTTACTATTCACCGAAAATTCAACTATTTTAGAAAAATCCCAAAAATTTACCCTAACCTAATATCGATGCTCTGAATTCAAAAATGAAATCCATTTTATGAAAATAATTTTCTAAATATTTTAAATTTAATTTTTAAATAAATTCATTATTTATTAAAAAAACAACTCTAAAACTATAACTTGTTTTGTAACACCTTGAAAAAGTAATCAAAGTCCCATAAAATTATCATATAACCATAAGATAATAAAATAACAATTTATGATTAAATTTTATGAAAATAAATTTCCATTTTAAATTATTAAATTAATTATAAAATTATAAATAAATTATTTATGACATATAAAAATACCAAAACTTATACTATGATCGCTTTATATTTATACATTCATGGGTGAAGTTTCTATTTTTTGGCCGATTCACTATTCATTACTATTCATAGGGGTATGTTACTATTAATATTTTACTATTCACTAAAAATTAAGTTGATCTTATTAGACTCTAAATTTCTTATTGGTCATAACTGTATAAGAACATTTTTTGAAAATCATTTCCCATTATTAATTATTTAAAGTTTACATAAATATTTTAAAATACCCCTTTTTCCAAAATTCATCAATAATAATGAAATTCATCCTACATTTATTCAGATATTTAAAAATCACAAAATTTACCATAATAAGAAATAAAAATTTTATTTATACCAAGGGATTACAAAAAGAATCTAAGGCCTCGTTACATATCCCCTTATAACACCTGCATAGGACCTAAGTGTAAGGTGTGCTATGGTGATATAATCTTGGGGCGGCTTGGACAACATTGCCTGATTGGTGATTTCTATCAGCTTGGACTTCTCCCTTAGGCGATTCTGTTCAAGCTTCACATGTTGGAGTTCGGCTTGGGCTTGGTCCAGACCAAAGCCCAATGAAGCCACCTTCTTCCCAAGATCTGATAGATGGGCTTCGTATGACCCGAGTCTACTGGATGAGGCCATTGACTCTTCTTTATGTATTAACCAAGATCAATTGTATTTATAAACAATAATTGTAACATAAAGAGTTTAGTTTCCAATGGCCATATTGAACATTGGTCATATAACAGTCAAAACCCAATGGTCTCATTTAATTATACTCACTTCATTAATTAAAGGATATAGTTTTGTGGAGTATAAAATTAAATAACACACAAATTTAGGAAAAAAATATTATTCAAAATTTCAGGTCATTACATTATTCCCCCCTTAAGAAATTTCATCCCCGAAATTTTAACTCATACCCTAAGAAGAGAAAAGGTGTGGGTACTTCTGCCTCATAGACTCCCCTAGTTCCTACGCGGCTTCTTCACATTTGTGGTTCCTCCACAACACCATAAAAATGTGGCTAGTATTGTAGCGTATAACCTTTTATCTACGATCCAAGATCTCCACAGGCTTCTCTTAATAAGAGAGGTCATGCTCCAGTTGTACCACCTCTAGATTTAGTACATGTGAAGGGCCAGGTATGTACTTCCTCAAGAGAGATATGTGGAAGACATCATGAAATTGTGCTAGATTTGGAGGAAGTGCAAGCCGATAGGCCACTGCTACTACAAGATCAAGGATTTCATAGGGGCCATTGTACCTAGGGCTAAGCTTCCCTTTCTGTCCAAACCTCATGACTCTCTTACAAGGTGAAATATGAAGAAAAACTTTTTCACCAAAATCAAACTCCAAGTCCCTTTGACGGTTGTCAGCATAGCTCTTTTTCCAACTCTGAGCATCCTTAATGTGTTGTTGGATGATATAGAATTTTTTTATCATCTCTTGCACAAGATCAGGACCAGGAATCTTTCTCTCACCAACTTTATTCCAACAAGTAGGAGTTCTACACCTCTTACCATTTAGAGCTTCATAGGATTCCATTTGAATGCTCAAGTGGAAACTGTTGTTATAAGAGAACTCAAATAAAGGGAGATGTTGATCCCGTCCACCTTAAAATTCCATTGAGCATGTTATCAACATATCCTTAAGTGTTTGAATAGTCCTGTCAGATTGGCCATCGGTTTGGGGGTGATAGGTCGTACTAAAATTCAATTCAGTGCTAAGAGCATGTGGAAGACTTTTCCATAATTTTGATGTAAACCTTGGATCACGATTAGATACGATAGAAAGTGGAACTCCATACAGCCTTACCACTTCCTTAATGTAAATCTTAGCAAGTTGATCAAGAGAAAAATCTTCCCGAATAGAGATAAAATGGAAAGTCTTGGTGAGACGGTACATAATAACCCATATCACATTATTTCCCTTTGAAGTTCTTGGGAGACCAGTGATGAAGTCCATAATGATATTGTCCCACTTCCATGCTGGTATGGGTAGTGGTTGCAATACCCCTTTAGAAAGTTGTCTCTATGCCTTTACTTGCGGACATACCAGGCACCTTGAAGTGTATTCCACAATCTTCCTTTTCATATTATCCCACCAATAATGATCATGAATGTCTCTATACATTTTTGTGTTTCCAGGATGTATAGAGAAAGTTGAGATATGAGCTTCATCCATCAGCTCCTTATTTATTTACAGAATATGTAGAACACATAGTCTTGTATGAAATTTCAGTACACCTTCTTGATCAATATTGAACTCAGGAAAATTCCCATCCTTTACAGCCTCAAACTTCTTCTATAACAAAGGATCTTATTTCTGAGATTTCTTGATCTTCTCTAGTAATGATGATTGAGAAATCATTTGGGTTAGGGTCAATAATGTACCTTCCCTTATAATTCCCATGTCCATCTTTACTAGGTCATTGATCAAAGGATATCTTTGAATCCTAATCATGGAAAGAACAACTGGGTTTTTCCGTCTTAATGCATCAATGACTTTGTTTTCTCTTCTAGGATGATAATGAATTGAACAATCATAGTCTTTGAGATGTTCCAACCATATCCTATTCCTCATGTTCAATTCCTTTTGTGTGAAAATATACTTCAAACTTTGATGGTCTATGTATATATCAAATTTCTCCCTATAAAGATAATGCCTCCATATCTTCAAAGAAAAAACAACCACATCCAGCTCTAGATCATGCGTAGGATAGTTCTGCTCATGAGTCTTAAACTGTCGATATGAATAAGCAATGACTTTTTCATTTTTCATGAGGACACACCTAATCCCTTTTAGAGAAGCATTGCTAAAATAACGAATCCTTCTCCACTTGAGGGAAGATTTAACAAGGGTTCAGTAACCAATATCTTCTTTAGATCTTGGAAACATTCCTCACACTCTTTTGTCCAGATGAACTTGACCCCTTTTCAAATTAACATGGTTAATGGATTAGAAAATCCTAATTTTTTTTTCATAAACCTCTTATAATATCCCGATAATCCAAGGAAACTACGAATCTCAGTTATTGTTGTAGGCTGAGGCCACTCCTCTAAAACTTTTTTCTTTTCAGGGTCAACTGTGATTTCTTCATTGGTAATAATGTTCCTCAAGAAAGCAACTTTCTATAACCAGAATTCACATTTTCGGAACTTTCCAAAAATCCTCTCATTCCATAGAGTTTGAAAAATAACTCTTAGATGATCCTCATGCTCCTCACAACTTTTGGAATATATCAAAATATCATTAATTGAAACTTCCAAAAAGTTATAAAGGTAGTCCTTAAAGACTCTATTCATCAAATCCATGAAAATAACAGGTGCATTAGTCAGTATGAAGGGAATAACAATAAAATCATAATGCCCATATATTAGTGGAAAGACAGTTTTTGGAATATATTATTTCTTTACCCTCAATTGATGATAAATAGATTTAAGATCAATCTTAGAGAATAATTGAGCCCCATAAAGTTGGTCAAATAAGTCATCAATTCTTGGAAGAGGGTATTTTTTCTTCACTGTGATCCCATCCAGTTCTCTATAATCAATGCATATCCGCATCGATCCATCCTTCTTCTTCACAAAGATAACTGGTGCTCCCCAAGGAGACACACTTGGTTGGATAAAACCCTTTTTCAAAAGATCTTAAAGTTTTTTCTTTAATTCCTCTAACTCTAAATTTTCCATCCTATACGGGGTATTTGATATCAGATGGGATCTAGGTATGAGTTCAATGTAGAACTCTACCTCTCTTTTTGGGGGAGGTCCGGGAACTCCTCAAGAAATACGTCAATCTATTCTTGGATGATGGGGAAATTTTCTATCCTAAAACTCTCATTTCCTTCTTCTTCTTCACCGATCAACTCCATAAAAAATGATATAGGAGGTTCTTCTAGAAAAATATTAGGTTGAGATATCTATCCTTGGAAGATAACTGTAGGTTATCTATTCAAGACTACGAATATTTCCATGCTTCTGCATTTGATCATAGCATTATACTTTTAGAGCAAGTATATCTGATGTTATTAATATTTTAATGACTTATTATATTCCCTATTTACTTATTTTATATGAATTGTGCATAATTTGTGTGAAATATTAATGTTTTAATATTAAGTATAATATTTGAGCATTTTTAGAAGTAGTCCAATTGAGTCAGTTTAATGATTTAATTATAAATGTCACTATACTTATCCAAATTGTGTGGTTCTTGTTTTGTAGGATTCTCCTTTCAATATACAACATTTCATTAGCAGGAACCATGATCCAATTCTGCCATTTGAAGGTTCATATGGTCCTCACAAACAAGACCAAAGAATCTGTGAACAAACTGGACCAACCTTGAAGATTGATTTACTGGGCTCAATACAGAAGCCCAAAAACATTAACTCTCCACCATAATTCGGGGGACACTAAATGTCATCTTGGATAAAAATTTCATGGCCCAAATCCAAGTACAAGGGGCCCAAATGAAGCTTTGAAGTCCAGCCCACCATTCTGTCCGAGAATTAAAATCAGTATACTATTCATGACTTATCTCATGATGTAAGCATCAAATCGAGCTGAGATTTTTCAGTGGGAACGAGGAGATATAGTCGGCCGACTTTTTTGAATAAGTCACTCGGATTTGAAGGCATCATCCTATTCAAAAATCCATTCACATTTTGGCCATCGAAAAAGCATGGATAGAAATGGACAGTTTACCTTCGTTTAATAAAACCACCATAACTTTGGCTCCACTTGTCCAAATTCCTCCATATTTTGACAGTAGTCGTACAACTTTATTATATACAACTTTGAAGAAGGTAATATTTGGAGATTAGGCGTTCTGAATAGCCAAATTGGCGATGCAAGTGGAGGGACAGATTAGGAATGCAAACAGTCCACTCCTTGGGCTATAAATACTCTCCCCTTCTCTCCTTGAGAGGGGTTGGCATTTCAGAAGAGATGAGATGATATTGTCATGACCAAATCCTTGAAAAAGGCTTGGGAGGACTTTCCATACTCAATTTTTCACTTGAGAGACCTTTCCTCCTCTCTTTTTTTTCACTTACTTTTGTGTTCTTCATTTTTGTAATCTTGTAATTCTCTTTCTTTGTAATTATGTTTTAATGCAAGTTACTTATTCAATATCTCTTATTCTCATCCACCTTCTGTAGTTTAATATTTATGTTCTTAAAATAGTTTAAATTCAGTTGAATCCCCTTCCCTTCTTTTGCTTCCTCATTCAATTGAAAATCCGTTTTTAATTATCATCATCGTTCGTGTGTGTGTGTCAACGTACCACTCTTTTCTAATCCCTTTCTTTTTATTCTATTCTTAATTTATCATCATAATTATTTTAACCAGAATATTAAATATCCAAATGGCTAACTAAATCTCTCATTGGGATGAGTTATAATTCGGGGATGTTAAGTGATTGAGATTTTTGCTCGATGAGTATTCTTTAAATTAATATTGTGTATGTTAAACTTAATATGTCATGGATTAATGATATGTTTTATTTAACAAGTGGTTTACATGGATTATTGGAACCATAAATACACTACCATAAATAATTTTTGATTGATATTGGAACCCTAAGTTAAGTTAAGGCTTGGATTAAATCCTTCACACTTAGGAATTCCAATCAACGTCAACTTATGACATGGGTGTTAATTTAATGCAATACAAAGTAAGGCTCAAGGATATCACATGATTAACTCCCCAATAATGAACTCACCCCAATCTTCATCAATTTGTTAAATCAAACATCATCCATAAATTATTTCATAAGCTCTGCAAACAAACCCCCCCAATCAGAATACAATTAACTAAAAACAAACAACTATTACAAAGTATCATCGCCGAGGATTCGACCCGAGTGCTGCTATATACATTAGCAGAGCACCGGAACTTTGACCGGTCAATATGCAACAATCGTCCGTGCATTTCAAATGGCGCCATTGCCGGGGATGGTGCTTTAAGTAGTCATTAGTTACTGGTTATTGTAAAAAAAACCAAAAAAAATCAAAATTTTTGAAAAAAATTGAAAAAAAACACAAAGAAAAACCCGTCTTCTCATAAAAATCATAAACTGAAAAAAATACAAAGAAAAACCCATCTTCCTCTTTCTTTCAAAATCTCTCTGAATGCCCCGTAGCCTCCCAAACAATCCCTCGGATTTTTTTGACCCTGAAATTGATAGAACTCTTCGTCGAATTAGGAGGACCATTAGGGATAACCAAATCACCCAAGAACCAATCATTGCCCTACCAATTGAATTAGATATGGCCAATCCTAGGGAACAAACATTAAAAGAACTTGCTGCCCCTGATATGAATTACCAACCTCTTGGTATTCAATATCCCAACATTGAAGCTGACTTCAAACTCAAATCGGGTTTGATTCATCTTCTCCCTCATTTTCACGGGCTAGCCGGTGAGGATCCACATCTTCACCTTAAAGAGTTCCAAGTAGTATGCTCTACCATGAAGCCTCAAGGGGTTTCTGAAGAACAAATCAAGCTTAGAGATTTCCCCTTTTCCCTAGCGGATTTTGCCAAGTATTGGCTCTACTACCTCCCACCTGGTTCCATAAACTCATGGGTTGACATGAAGAGACTTTTACTTGAGAAGTTCTTTCCCACTTCCCGAACAGCTTCTATCCGAAAGGAAATAAGCGGCATCCGTCAATTCCCTAATGAATCACTCCATGAGTATTGGGAGAGGTTCAAAAAGCTTGTGGAAACTTTTCCACACCATCAAATCCCTGACCAACTCCTGATCCAATACTTCTATGAGGGGTTATTGGCTATGAAGCGAACTCTCATTGATGCCGCAAGTGGCGGTGCTCTTGTTGACAAAACTCCTGTAGCTGCACGAGAACTCATAAGCAACATGGCTGCAAACACGCAACAATTCCATACTCGAGCACATGCTTAAGTGAAACAAGCCCAAGAGAATCAATCCATAGAGCCCAACAAGATGACTGAGTGGATGAGTGAACTTACAGGTCCTGTACGTCAACTAGCGGTGGCTACCAAAGCCCCAACCTCATCTTCTCCACAGTCACTATTCCCTGGACCTATCAAGAATTGTGGAATTTGCAACTCTCCATCTCATCCGACTGACACATGTCCACAACTTCAAGATGATCCATCTGATTCATCTAGTCCAATGGAGCTCAATGCGGCATATGCTCAGCGAAACTTCAACCCTCAACAATCAGGTCAGTTTGTTAGAAACTTCAACCAACCCCACTCTGAGCCCTTCTCTTCTACCTTTAACCCACCTCTGAGGTATGGTAATCCCATTTCTCATCCTCCTCAGTTCCCTCATCAAAATCCAAACTAGTTCCAATATGGTCAAAGTGGTGGTAACATCCATCAACCTTATCCTTTTGTTACTCAACCCCAAAGGAACAATCCTCCTCCTAGATTCCACTATCCTAACGAGCCTTCCCAATTCCCCACCCAATACAATCGCTTTCCCAAGAACCAAAATCAAGGCCAACCCAATTTGGGACAAGCCTATTCTTCTAAACAACCATGGGAAAGTGCTGTAGAGGATCTTGATTCCTTCACCCATTCTAGCCTCAAGAACATTGAAACCCAAATAGGTCAACTTGCATCCCACCTTAGCCAGCAACAACCATCCAATTCATCCCAACTCCCAGCTCAACCATTACCCAACCCTAAGGGTAATGTAAGTGCAATTGCACTTATATCGGGAAAGCAAATTTCTATGCCCCATGCTGATTGCTCTACCTCCCCTTTTGATGTTGATCTAGAAAATGAAAAGAACAGAAAGCTGGAAAAGGAACTTGAATTCACTCCTTCACCTCCTTCCATTCCTCTAAGGAACCCAATTCCTTTTCCTCAAGCCATCTCCAAGCCTAAGAAGTCCTTTGAACCTGATCCTGAAATGCTTGACATGTTTAGACGTATTGAAGTGAACATCCCCCTCTTAGATACCATCAAACAAATCCCTAAGTATGCCAAGTTTCTTAAGGAATTGTGCACCCATAAGAGGCAACTTAGAAACATTGAAAATGTTTCAACCCAATAGTCCATTCCCATGAAGTGCAAAGATCCAGGGACCTTCATGGTTCCATGTCAAATAGGGAGTTCCAACTTTGATGATTCACTCATAGACCTTGGAGCCTCAATAAATGTCATGCCCAAATCCATTTTCTCCAACCTTGGTCTAGGTCCCTTGCACCCAACGGGTGTTGTCATTCAATTAGCCAATCGAAGCACTGCCAGTCCTAAGGGGATAATTGAGGATGTTCTTGTTCGGGTCAATGATCTTATCTTCCCAGCTAATTTCTATGTCCTTGACATGGAAGGTGAGACGACCTCTTCTCGATCTACCCTAATTCTAGGAAGACCATTCCTCATGATTGTGAGAACCAAGATTGATTTCCATTCAGGCATCTTATCCATGGAATTCGGTGACCAACTGGTCAAGTTCAACATTTTCCAAGCCATGCGATACCCATCTGAGGATCACTCTGCATTCTCAATCCATGCTTTTGAGGACACTTCTAAGATTCAATCGAACCCCAATCCACCATGTTCTTCATGTTCTAATGATAAAGGATCTTGTGAAATCTGCACCATGATTAACTAAGTCATAAATGGTGAAGTTGATGTGGACCTCTCATTCATAGACTCCATCAATCTAGAGGAACTTGAAAACTCTCTTGAATCCCACATCAACTCTGATCTCTACTACTCTACCTTGGACAGTGTTGAGAAAAATGATCCAAACCCATATGGAATCCCTTCTCCTACTCCTAACTTGTCTAGCTCTCAAGTCAAGGCTGAAACTGATCTAAAACCACTTCCTTCACACCTCAAGTATGCATTCCTTTTCCATGATCCCTCCTACCCTGTCATTATCTCTGCTTCACTTTCTGAAACTGAGGAGTCCCAACTTGTTCAAGTGTTAGAGGAAAACAAAATGCCTTAGGTTGGACCCTAGAGGATATTCCAGGAATCAACCCTGCCCTTTGCATGCATCACATCCATCTAGAGGAATCATCCAAACCAATTAGGCAACCTCAAAGAAGACTCAATCCACTCATACTTGAGGTAGTTAGGGAAGATATTACCAAGCTTCTTCAAGCTGGTATTATCTACCCAATTTATGATAGTGAATGGGTTAGTCCAATTCAAGTCGTTCCTAAGAAGGGCGGGATAACAGTTGTCACAAATGAACATGGAGAAGTGGTCAAACCTCGAGTGAAAAACAAATGGCGTGTGTGCATCGATTATCGCAAATTGAATGCTGAAACACGAAAATATCACTACTCACTTCCTTTCCTTGACCAAATGCTTGAGAGATTGGCCGAAAAGTCACACTATTGCTTTCTTGATGGTTACACCGGCTACTTCCAAATTCCAATCGCACCTCAAGACCAAGAAAAGACCACATTCACTTGCCCCTTTGGAACCTATGCCTATAGGCGAATGCCTTTTGGCCTTTGTAATGCTCCTGCAACATTCCAGCGGTGTATGATGAGTATCTTTTCTGAATTCATTGAGAATTGCATGGAGGTCTTCATGGATGACTTTACCATTTATGGCGAGTCATTTGAATCTTGCTTACATTCACTCTCTTTGGTCCTTCAAAAGTGTGTCAAGTGAAACCTTGTGCTGAATTTTGAAAAATGTCACTTCATGGTTTCAAATGGGATTGTTCTAGGGCACATAATTTCTCAAGAGGGTATCCAAGTTGATCCAGCCAAAATTGAGGTGATCCAATCACTTCCTGAACCCAAATCAGTTCGAGACATTCGGTCCTTCCTTGGTCATGCCGGTTTCTATCGGCGATTCATTCAGAACTTCAGCAATATTTCCCTCCCACTCACTCGTTTACTTCAAAATGATGTCACATTCAATTTTTATGAGGCTTGCAAGAGAGACTTCATTGAACTCAAATCTGCTCTCACATCTACTCCAATAATCCAACCCCCAGATTGGTCCTTACCATTTGAATTGATGTGTGATGCTTTTGATAGGGCCATTGGGGCTGTTCTTGGTCAAAGAATAGAAAACATTCCTCATGTCATCTTTTATGCCTCAAAAAAATTGGATGAAACTCAATCACACTACACTGTGACTGAAAAAGAACTTTTAGCTGTGGTTTTTGACTTGGATAAATTCCGGCCCTATCTCTTAGGTGCCAAAATCATCATCTTCACGGACCACTCAGCATTAAAGTTCTTACTTAAGAAAAGTGATTCCAAACCAAGGCTAATAAGATGGATTTTAATGTTCCAAGAGTTTGACCTTGTGATAAAAGATAAACCTAGAAAAGAAAACCCTGTGGCTGACCACCTGAGTAGAATTTCTAATTCTTCTCATTCTGAAATAATTGATCCTGAATTTCCAACTGAACACCTCTCATCTCTCACTCCAAAGTTACCATGGTATGCCCCAATTGTCAATTACTTGGTTTCTGGTGTTTTCCCTGAATATTTTTCAAAAGAACAAAAAGAAAAGATGAAAAGTGATTCAAAGCATTATTTTTGGGAAGATAATAAACTTTGAAAAACTGGGGATGACATGGTAATTAGTAGATGTGTTGATGAAACTGAACAACCCTCTATCTTAGAATTCTGCCACTCAATTCCTGGAGGTGGCCACTTTGGACCACAAAGGACTTCTCGAAAGGTCCTAGATTCTGGATTCTTTTAGCCTTCACTCTTCAAGGACTCACACGAGTTCTGTCAATCATGTCCCACTTGCCAAAAGTTTGGCACAATTTCCAAAAGAAACGAAATGCCTCAAAAGCCATTAATCTTCTGTGAGATTTTCGATGTTTGGGGCATCGATTTCATGGGACCTTTCCCCCCTTCCAATGGATTATCCTACATTCTCCTTGCTGTTGACTATGTATCTAGGTGGGTCGAGGCCAAACCCACTAGGAAAGATGATGCTCAAACTGTGAGTGAGTTCCTCAAAACCCATATCTTCCATCGATTCGGAACACCACGTGCTTTGATAAGTGACTTAGGAACTCATTTCTGTAATAAAACCATGGAGTCACTTTTGAAAAAGAATGGGGTTGTACATAAAACATCCACTGCATATCACCCACAAACAAATGGAATGGCTGAACTTTCTAACAGAGAAGTGAAAAGAGTGCTTGAAAGAATTGTTAAGCTCACAAGAAAAGACTGGCCCGATAGACTTGGTGAAGCACTTTGGGCCTATCGAACAGCCTATAAGACACCCATTGGGATGTCTCCATTTAGGCTAGTTTTTGGTAAAGCCTGTCATTTACCAGTTTAAATCCAACATAAGTCATTTTGGGCTGTCAAAACTTGTAATTTTGATTGTGAAAAATCTGGTGACGAAAGATTGTTGCTGTTGACTGAATTGGAGGAGCTTCGACTTGATTCGTATGAGAACTCCATTCTCTACAAAGAAAATGCAAAGTCACTCCATGAAAAGCACATTCTTCGAAAGGTATTTCATGAAGGTGAAAAGGTAATTCTCTTCAATTCTCGATTTCGACTTCACCCAGGTAAGCTTAATTCTCATTGGGAAGGTCCTTTTGTTATTACTAAAGTTTACCCATTTGGTGCAGTGCAAGTCCAAGACCCATCTTCCAAAAGGACATTCACGGTTAACGGACATCGGTTAAAGCATCACCATGAGAGGTCTCACAATTCAGGAACCACATCGACTTCCATCGAAACCCCATCCACTTCAATAGAACCACCACTGGATGGAGACCCGCCAAATCCAAACCAGGGGGCACCTCTTTGCCTTTAAATCTCTCTATCTCTTCCTCTCTCTACCTCTTTCTTCTTCTTCCTCTCTCTTTCATTTTTTACCACTTTATTCATCAAACCCTTTCTTTTTATATTTCTTGTGTGGGTGTGTATTTTTTTTAAAAAAACCTTAAAAACTAAAAAAAACCAAAAAACACAATTACTTAAAAAATTACAAAAAAAGAGTCGTGCTTACTCACCATCGAGTTTTGAAATTTTGTCCAACCATTTTGGGGAGTTAACAGACATATTTTTATCTAAAAAATTTTGTATTTTCATCATGACTTTGGATAAAGAATTTTGTGTCAAAACTAACACATTTTGAATGCTCAATTTTTGATTTGGAAAATGCTTTTCCCCTACCGTGAGGAATAACATTAGCCTTCATGACAAGGTCATCTATGGCCATATTTTTCATTGTGTGTCTTCACCACTGATTGTGAGTCTTGAGTTTGTGGACCTTCGAGCTGAATTTCCATCTTTTGTATGCATTAATATGATAGAGGCATTTTCTAAGCCACATGAGAATCAGATTAGCCAAATGGCCTCCCATTACCCTTACATTGATCCTACTTTTAACAACCCCTTTGAGCCTATGAAAACCCTTCTTTTGATAGCCACATTACAAGCCTAATACCTTGTCCCACCCAACATCTTCATGGATTTTCATTGTACAATTTATTGAAATTTAAGTGTGGGGGGAATGGACTTCATTTTTGGGCGTACTTTCATTGATTTCCAATGTGTCATCATATGCTTGAGGGAAAGAATCCATTAAAGTGCGGGGGAGAGGTTTTAATTTTGTGAGCTTTGGGGTGTATATGTGTAATTTTCATTTTTAAAAAAGTCATTGAAAAGTGTTCAAAAAAATGAAAAAAAAATTATATTAAAAAAAAATGAAAAAAAAGGAATGGGTTGTGTCTTGGGTGGGTCAAAAATCATTCATCATCAACCTTTGATTGTGTTATAACTACTAAAATTAGTTCCATTAGAAGATCAAACATGGGTTGGGAGATGACTGTGAGACTTGTTTCAAGCACAACTTTCGAAAAAAAAGAGCAAAAAGAGAAAAAAAAAGAACACTTGAATCATCTTGTATTGTGTCATTATTGGAAGTCTTCCATGTTGTACATATTCCATCATCTCACCCTATTCCATTTTCTATCTCTCTCACTTTTCATTCATCACACATTCATGCCCTTGTAAATATGTGTTTCTATTTCCTTTCAAATCAAATTTCAAAAAAAATGTGCATTGATTTTTCCATGTTGGTGTTTTTAACCCCTCATTTCCTTTGGACATTATATACCTACCGTCCCATAGCCACTGAAAAACCCCTTAAAATACCTCTTGATTCTTGTACACATTAGATTTGGGAATAGAAGCTGAGAGCTCTTACAAACTCTTGATTTTCACTTTTTGTTGGTAAATGAGTGAACCTCCTAAAATACATTTTTATCATCTTGAGAGGAGTAAGTTTTGAGTGCCTACATTTTCCAATTCAAACCATGAACATGAAAAATGAATTGTTTCTGATGCATTATTGCAAACCAAATATGTGATGGAATTCAATATGGATGAGTGAAATAGTCTAAACCTCCCCTGATTGGAGAAAACAAAATTTTAATATTTGTTGGTGAGTGAAAATGATTTTGTCATGTTTTTATATTTGTTACACATGAGGACACGCGCAAATCTAAGTGTGGAGGAGTTGATGTTATTAATATTTTCATGACTTATTATATTCCCCCTTTACTTATTTTATATGAAATGTGCATAATTTGTGTGAAATATTAATGTTTTAATATTAAGTATAATATTTGAGCATTTTTAGAAGTAGTCTAATTGAGTCAGTTTAATGTTTTAATTATAACTGTCACTATAATGATCCAAATTGTGTGGTTATTATTTTTTAGGATTCTCCTTTCAATATACAACATTTAATTAGAAGAAACCATGATCCAATTCTTCCATTTGAAGGGTCATATGGTCCTCACAAACAAGACCAAAGAATCTGTGAACAAACTGGACCAGCCTTGAAGATTGATTTACTGGGCTCAATACAGAAGTCCAAAAACATTAAATCTCCACCATAATTCGGGGGACACTACATGTCATCTTGGATAAAAATATCATGGCCCAAATTCAAGTACAAGGGGCCCAAATGAAGCTTTGAAGTCCAGCCCACCATTCTGTCCGAGAATTAAAATCAGTATACTATTCATGACATATCTCATTATGTAAGAATAAAATAGAGCTGAGATTTTTCAGTGGGAAATAAGATATATAGGCGGCCGACTTTGTTGAAGAAGTCATTCGGATTTTAAGGCATCTTCATGTTCAAAATTCCATTCACATTTTGTCCATCGAAAAAGAATGGATAGAAATGGACAGTTTACCTTTGTTTAATAAAACCGCCATAACTTTGGCTCCACTTGTCCAAATGCCTCCATATTTTTACAGTAGTCGGAAAACTTTATTATATACAACTTTGAAGAAGGAGATATTTGGAGATTCGGCTGTCTGAATATCCAAATTGGCGATGAAATTGGAGGGACAGATTAGGAATGCAAACAGTCCACTCCTTGGGCTATAAATACTCTCCCCTTCTCTCCTTGAGAGGGGTTGGCATTTCAGAAGAGAGGAGATCATATTGGAATGACCAAAGCCTTTACAAAGGCTTTGGAGGACTTTCCATACTCAAGTTTTCACTTGAGAGACCTTTCCTCCTCTCTTTGTTTTCACTTACTTTTGTGTTCTTCATTTTTTGTAATCTTGTAATTCTCTTTCTTTGTAATTCTATTTTAATGCAAGTTACTTATTCAATATCTCTTATTCTCATCCACCTTCTGTAGTTTAATATTTATGTTCTTAAAATAGTTTAAATTCAGTTTAATCCTCTTCCATCTTTTTCTTCCTCATTCAATCGAAAATCCATTTTTAATTATCATCATCGTTCGTGTGTGTGTGTCAACGTACCACTCTTTTCTAATCCCTTTCTTTTTATTCTATTTTTAATTTATCATCATAATTATTTTAACCAGAATATTAAACATCCAAATGGCTGAGTAAATATCTCATTGGGGTGAGTTATAATTCTGGGATGTTAAGTGATTGAGAGTTTTGCTCGATGAGTATTCTTTAAATTAATATTGTGTATGTTAAACTTAATATGTCATGGATTAATGATATGTTTTGTTTAACAAGTGGTTTCCATGGATTATTGGAACCATAAATACACTACCATAAATAAGTTTTGATTGAGATTAGAACCCTAAGTTAAGTTAAGGCTTGGATTAAAGCCTT
The DNA here is from genome assembly GCA_963277665.1 of Viscum album. NCBI lineage: Eukaryota > Viridiplantae > Streptophyta > Magnoliopsida > Santalales > Viscaceae > Viscum > Viscum album. The sequence continues at coordinate 256,765,484 of OY728129.1, forward strand.
CACACTTAGGAATTCCAATCAACGTCCACTTATGACATGGGTGTTAATTTAATGCAATACAAAGTAAGGCTCAAGGATATCACATGCTTAACTCCCCAATAATGAACTCACCCAAATCTTCATCAATTTGTTAAATAAAACATCATCCATAAATTATTTCATAAGCTCTGCAAACAAACCCCCCAATCAGAATACAATTAACTAAAAACAAACAACTATTACAAAGTATCATCGCCGAGGATTCGACCCGAGTGCTGCTATATACATTAGCAGAGCACCAGAACTTTGATCGGTCGATAGGAGAAAATCGGCTGTGCGTTTCACTATCCCTAGTATAAAGTTGAATTCCATCATGGGAATGACTACTAGATTTGTGATAAGATTTTTCTCACTAAAGTAAACACTAGATTTTTTAAACACTGATGATGCTTGGAAAATCCCACCAGAAGTATTGACCGATAACCCTACTTTTAGCAAATCGGGGGTTGATTCTAAATTCTTTGCAAAATTAGAGGAAATAAAGGAATGCGTAGAACCAAAATCAAACAAAGTACTTTCTAGATTTGAGAGAACAAAAACAGTACCTACCACCACATCATTTGGCACTTCAACTTTGGATATAGTGATTGCAAAATTACAACCTTTTCCCCTTGGACGTTGCTAAGGCTGATGGTGATTTCCCTCCACTACCCTCGGATTTGGATAGTGATTGAAAAAATGACCAAGTTTTCAACCCTTATAGCATTGGACATCAGGTAGGGCCTTCATCATCTTCCCATTTTTCATTAGTGTTGTGAAGTTGTGGCTTTACCTCACTATGACAATTCCACGCAATGTGGCCATCTCTACCACACTTTTAGCACTTACCGCTCCCGAGAAGGAAGTTCCCCGAATACTTCTTCCCACATTTATTACACGTGGTAAGTTGTACTTGCTTTCCTCCTCTTCCCTGATCAATGCTCCTCCCTAAGCTTGGATCCATAAATCTTTTATTTTTATTGGATTTACGATACCATTGTGTCTCACCAAAATCCAGTTCGACTTTCATCACAGTTCACACGATCTTCTCATAACTATCATAATCTCGGTTTTCTAGATTCTTCCACAGATGAGGTCTCAGACCGCTGAATAATCTATTAACCATACCATTTGGATCCATGAAAAAGAAAGATGTATAATTTGAAAACCTTGTAAAGTTCATCTCATAGCTTCCCACAGATTCATTCTCCTTCTGATTTAGCTCGATGAACTCCTTCTTCATTCTTATTCTTATTGATCGAGGGAAATAATTGTTGAAGAATATCCCTATGAACTCTTCCCAATCCATAGCTTCAACTTCCACTATTGGACTTGTGTTCTTAATCAGTTCCCACCACTGATCAGTTTCTCCCTCTAAGAGATAGATAGTCAGAGTGACCTTCTCTTTCTCTAAAAAGTGGAGTAGAGAAAAGATCTTCTCTATAGAGCCGATCCACTGTTCAGAAATCAATGGGTTAGTCGATACACTAAAGGTTTATGGTCATTGACGCATAAAGTATTCAACAGAAAGTTTTTCCCTTTGCAGTGATATCAGTCTCTTAGCTTGATTCAAGTTATTTTCCATAACTTGAGTTAGTTGGTTCATCATTCACATGAAAGTTTCCATTCCATCTTCCATCCGAGGGCCATCAGTGCATGGTCCATTGCAGTCACCAATTGCACTGTTCCTCATATTTCCCACCATTTTCTAAAATAATAAAACCTTAGAGAGAAGATAATTTCATTTATGAATATTTTAACTATAAAGGATTTTATGTCTTAAAACTCCATGCTTTAAACAATTACATTTCTCTATAAATCCTTTACAATGATTCATAAAAATCTTATGATTAACCAAACATATCCCCCAGGAGTGTCATAACCAAGAGTGAAACAAGGCACATTGTCATGTACCAGGATACCCCGGGTCAATCCTGAAGCTCCTTGTCAGAGTTTTCACTCCTAGTTATATCTGTGTCAAAGCCACCTCTACCTGCTCGTATCCAGACATGAATGTATTTGCTTGATAAACCACTTACCCAATACTCAACAAAATACCACGAAGTATTATTATATTTAAACTTTTCTAAAGGGTTATTCCTAAAGTTTTCATAAACTAATTTATATAAATAACTAAAATATCCTTTGATACCAACTATGGAATGCCACCTTATTATCACATAACTTTTCATTACATTTTACAAATAGAGGATCTTTAAAGTCTAGTGTCTTGGAAATCAGGAATAATAAAACATGAAAACATAAAACAGTATTCTAATAAACTTGTACGACTTCATCATAATTTTTTCATAAGTACAATTATTTCATCTCATAACCTGGAGACATACATCAAAGGAAAGGGTGAGCAGAAAGCCCAGTAAAGAAAGGAAGGGAATCTGTTTACTTGTGATATCAATAAGAACTTGATAAAAAACATAAGGACGTGAGCAATGAAATTAGAGGCATTTAATAAAGAAAATAACTTGAACAATAACATGAATATGCGGATAAAAAATTTAATTTATACATTCATGAACATATCACCAAGTTTCATCCCCAAGGTTTCATAAAAATTACCAAGGTTATTCACTAAGGTATCGTGAAACTTGTCTTCTCTAGAGATTAAATTCTTTACCCAATGCATTAGAGAGATATCATGGAACACCCTTAATATGTATTTATTTTCATTTTACCCACATAAATAATAATCACACATTTCATAAATAACCCAAAGAGAGTAAAATAAATGGGTTTCACTTCAAAATCATGACGTTTTAACAGTGCTTAAAAAATAAGACCATTATGTCATTTATAACCCACAGAAAGGGAGTGGGGGTTAAATGTATGTCAAATACAGAGTCAAGAATATAATTTTTATGTATTTATTAACACCCAAATAGATTAAATAGGTCTATGTATTCAAATAAATAGTATAATATAATTTATTGAGAGGAAGAGAGAGAAATTTTGAGACGAAATTTCTACAGCATAACGGCAATATAACATGGTTTTAGAAAAAAAATAAAAAGAGGGGGGGCAAGGTTATAAAATAAATAAATGAATAATTTTACAGTATAGGGATACAATAAAATTGAAATAAGATCATGGTGTGGATATTTGAATAACATACCACATGAAAAGGAAACTTGAAAGAAAAAAGGAATTGCGATCTCTCTTACGAAAATTCGACAGCCTAATGACGTCACTTAAAAATTCAGAAAATAAATTGATGAGAGTGGATAGGGTATATAATAATTTGGAAATGAAATGGATAGCAATAAGGATATATAAGAACATACCCCAACATAATAATATGGAAACTAGAAGACATAACATAAAGGAAGTGATGACTTAAAAGAGGAGGGTGAAAGGTTCCCTTACCTTGGAGAGTAACTTCAAAATATTGAAGGTTGGGACCTTGGGGGCTTTAGGGAACCTTGGTAAGAATCCTTGGGAGGTAAAAAGACCAGATCATAGTTGAGGAGGATTTTCTAATGAAATGAGTGAGGGAATGGCTTGGTATTTATAGGGAAAGAGAGGGAATATTTAATTAATTTCCAAGGGACACCTCATTGGTGGTATTTGCAAAACCATGGGCTTGCCATTGGTATTTTCCCATGGTATTGGCCACTTGGGACACCTCATAACATATCTTACTATTAAAAAGTCGAACAGATTTTTTACATCATGATTACATCATCAATGATGTCATTAAACACTCGAAACTCAAAAGTGTATTTTTACTATTCACCGAAAATTCAACCATTTCAAAAAAATACCAAAAAATTACCCTAACCTAATATCGATGCTCTGAATTCAAAATTGAACTCCATTTTATGAAAATAATTTTCTAAACATTTTTATTTTAATTTTTTAAATAAAATCATTATTTATTAAGAAAACAACTCTAAAACTATAACATGTTTTGTAACACCTTGAAAAAGTAATCAAGGTCCCATAAAATTATTATATAACCATAAGAAAATAAATTAACAATTTATGATTACATTTTATGAAAATAAATTTCCATTTTAAATTATTAAATTAATTATAAAGTTGTAAATAAATTATTTATGAAATAAAAATACCAAAACTTATACTATGATCATTTTTCCACTTTTAAGTTGTCTACATTATATTTATACATTCATGGGATAAGTTTCTATTTTTTTGGCCGATTTACCATTCATTACTATTCATAAGTGTATGTTACTATTCATACTTTAATATTCACTAAAAATTAAGTTGATCTTATTAGACTCTAAATTTCTTACTATTCACAATTGTAGAAGACCATTTTCTGAAAATCATTTCACATTATTAATTATTGAAAGTTTACATAAATATTTTAAAATACCCCTTTTTCCAAAATTCATCAATAATATGGAACTTCATCCAACATTTATCCGGACATTTGAAAATCACAAAATTTACCATAATAAGAAATAACAATTTTATTTATACCAAGGGATTACAAAAAGTATCTAAGGCCTCGTTACATATCCCCTTATAACACCGGCATAATACCTAAGTGTAAGGTGTGCTATGGTGATAGAATCTTGGGGCGGCTCAGACAACATTGCTTGAGTGGTGATTTTTATCAGCTTGAACTTCTCCCTTAGGTGATTCTGTTCAAGCTTCACAAGTTGGAGTTAGGCTTGGGCTTGGTCCTGAAAAAAGCCCAATGACGCCACCTCCTTCGCATGCTCTGAAAGATGGACTTCGTACAGCCTGAGTCTACTGGATGAGGCCATCGAATCTTCTTTTTGTATTAACCAAGATCACTTGTATTTATAAAAATTAATTGTAACGTAAATAGTTTAGTTTCCAATGGTCATATTGAACAACAGTCATATAACAGTCGAAACACAATGGTCTCATTTAATTATACTCATTTCATTAATTAAAGGATATAGTTTTGTGGAGTATAAAATGAAATAACACACAAATTTTGAAAACAAATATTATTCAAAAGTTTAGGTCGTTACATTTATAGTATGATAGTGGGTGAAGGTTGAAAGGAAAAAGTCTAAGGGGACGATGCAACCATTACCCACACCTACCTAGAAATTAAAAAACATCAATATAGGTTTTGTCATTGGTCTTACAAATATATCAAGAAGAAATAATGATATATGGGTTGTGGTGGACAATATTAAAAAGAATACTCATTTCACTACAATCTGATAATACTTCTCGCTCAATAAAATTTCAAGTATTTATATTAGATAAGTGTTAAGGATACATGGGACACCATTATCTATTGTATCTAAAAAATATCCAAAATTTTCCTATAAGTTATGGATACATATCCAATATGATCTAAATATTTAATTGAACTTTATTATGTATTATCAACAAAAAAAAGATAGAGAATATGAGTGGACTATCAAAACACTAGAAGATATGCTGGGAACATGCTCGATGGACTTCGAAGGAGGATGGGATCATCATCTTCCTCTAGTTGTGTTGTTATACAAAAATATTTTCCACTTAAGCACCCAAATTAATTCATATGAATCTATTTATGGAAAGAAGTATATAAAACCTAAGTTATGTGTTTAAGTTGATTAAAACAAGATTCTATGACCATAAATAGTCAAGGAAATGGTAAAAAAGGTTAAGACCATTCAACAATACATCAAGACTACTTAGAGTTGGTAGAAGATCTATGATGATTATCATTGATGATACCTAGAGTTTGAAGTTGGAGATAAAGTGATCCTCCACATATCTCCATGGAATATAGTAATGATTTTTGATAATAAAGATAAGATAAGTTCTAGGCACATCAATACCTTTGAGATTCTCAATCACATTGGAGTTGTGCCTTATTGATTATCACTTACACAATCCCTTTCTCAAGTATACAATGCATTCCATATATCCCTATTGAGTATGTACTTACTAGATCCATACCATGTATTAAATTTATGGGTGGTACAACTGGAAAATGATCTCTCTTATGAGGATAATCTGATGAAGATCTTTTACTATATAGATAAAGTTCTATGCAACAAGACAACTCACCTAGTCAAAGTACTATAATGAAATCAAAAGTATGAGTATGTGACATGGAGACCAGAGGAAGCCATGAAGTAAAAGTACCCACACCTATTTTCACCATAGTTTTCTGAATACAATTTTTGAGGGTGAAATTTCTTAAGGGGGGAAGAATTAAATGACCTAGAATTATATCAATAGAATTTTCCTTCTATTTATATAAATGTGTCATATTTAGTAATGTACATACACCACATGATTAAACCAACAACATTTTTTTATATTAATATGAACATTATATTTTGAGAATAATAATTTCCATAAGAATTGAAAATATTACAATGGGATAAATAATAGAAAATATGAAATCTAAAATATAAAAATTTGGATATGCTCGATCTTTCAGAATAATTGCACTCATGAACAACACTATAGAAAAGAAGTATAATATTAGTAATGAAATATGCATTTTAAAAATGAAAATATATAATTTTGAGAGAAAATATAAGTGAATAAATAATCAATTAATTATGATGTATTCATATAAATTAAGGATCCCATTTGACTATTACAATCTGACCATTGTAATAGTAATATGAATACTGGAATAGTAACTTTACCATTGGAATAATAATTTGACCGTTAGGAACAGTAACCTGACTATTAGAATAGTAAAATCACTTATGTAAGTGTAAAATAATATTTAAGTATCTAATAAAATTAAAATATGATATATTTATACCATTTTATAATTAAATAATTGTTTTAAAAATGATGAATTAAGTGTTCGTATTTTTATAAAAAAATGTTTCAATTGAAATTTTATAACAAATATGATGATTCAAAAGAATGATATTTTAATAAAATGGATTTATTAATTAATAATCAGTTGTATTATAATTATAAGATACGTTTATAAGATAATAAATAATTTTTCAAAGGGTTAGAAAATTGATAATAATATTAAATTTTATATTTTTTGAATAAATGAGGATTTTATTTAAAAATTAAATTCTCATATTTAGAAAATTATTTTCATAAGAAGGATTTCATTTTTATAATATAAAAATTTAAAAAAAAATTAGGGCGAATTTTTGATATTTTTCTAAAATAGTTGAATTTTTGGTGAATAGTGAAATACAGTAAAATACAGTATGACATTATAAGCTAACAACATAATTTTTTTGAGTCATGGAAGATGTAATCACCCATTATATCATAATAAAATTCACCATTTACAATATATATATTCAAAATAATAAATACTATTGGTATTCTTGAGCTAAAATAATAAACTAATGAATATAATATTAAAAAAACCCCTCCCATCCCCTTATAAACACCTCCCTCACCACCCCTTTTCCTAAGACATTATAATCCTCAGAGCTATCCCAATTTCTGAAAAATTTCCTTTTAAAACCTCTACCACATGTCTTAATGCTTTTTGTATCACCAAAATACCAATTCCATGTGCCTTAAAGAGTATTTCAAGGAGACGACTTTTAAGAGGTAATATTCTCAATTTTCATCTTCTAAATTCATTTCTTCTTCTACCCGCTCCTATACTCCCTCATACAAAATGGAACAATAACAAAAGTATAATATATATGTACTGATGTTTTATATTTATTATGTAATATCCACCATCCACCCATTTCTTATCTTCTCTTATTTTAAAAAAATGAAACAATTGTCCATATTATGTCGGTTCACCACCATCATGAATGATGTGTTTTCATTTTCAAATACCACCTTAATGGTAAGTTTAAATTCATTATAGTGGTTTAATATGAACTAATTATGTATATTATATATATTTTTTCTAATTCTATAATTAATATAGGACCATAATATTAAATAAAATAAAACTAGTTCATGATGTTTGGTAAAGGTACCTAAACCAACCAACTATATAACACCATTTTTTACTAAAATAATAATCCCTATGTCAAAACACATATATTTATTTGATAAATTTTAAATTTAATTAAGAACATTAATAATATTTCATTTCACTTCTATTTTTAGTACTATTTTTTCAAAAACATCAATAATTATCTACAAGTGATTCGACTTTGGAGCCATGAAACAAACGCTCCTAGAAGAAAAAAATTAATAATTTTATCTCATAAAAATTATTATAAATAAAATAAAATAAAATAAATCAAATATATATGGTAATGTTTCTAAATTAATGAATTAATTAATCTAATTTTATTATCCAGGACATTAGGTGAAAGTGTAGAATGAATTCAGATATAAGGTAAGGGATCACTCCAGACCACCATTTTTTTAGGTTATAAAATTTATCTATTTAAATCACTTTATAACAAAATTTAATTTTATGTGATGCTTATAAATTCTATATTTATTTTTCTAACATATATACCTAGAATATTATCACTTCCTTTTATGGGGTAATACATGCCTTAAATTCATTTATCAAACACCTTCTTTATGAAATATCATTTGATTATGATATGAGAAAAGATTATAAAACCCATTTCTTTCCATGGTTAAATATCATGTTTATGACTAATTATTAATTTCAATTTATGAAACACATAAGCATTTACATGTTGTGATAGGTAAACAAGATATCACTCAAATGCATTGGGTAATGTTTTTTTCTCATTCTACATTATGTATGGGATTAGAGAGAAAACATAATCTATGATGGGACTGTGTCCACAATGTGATGTTGTCTTAGTGCTTATCCTAGACTTATTATTATGTTATTTTATTGGTTGTTACTAATTTCCTATAATTCCATTATATTTATATTTTTCTTCTATATGATTATTCATGATACTTACTTATTTAAATTATCATTTTATGACTTTTTATTGATATGTTATGATTATCCATCATGTTAATTCACTTACTAGGATTTATATCTCACCACATTATTTTATATATTCCCTAGGTTATCCTATTTATTTTTTGGATCTCAAAGGGATTTAAGAGCTCATTATGGAGATTAAAATAAATAAGTTTTAATTTAGTTTCATATTTTTGTTCTATTTACCTAGTCTTCCAAAGACAATAATCCTATCAATACTTTGGTTGTATATAATAGATATTTTTTTAAAAATCATGTAATAATATATTTAAAAGGTTTGGTTAACTATATAAATCCTCATAAAATTTCAATAAGAAAATGATTATGAGAAATAGGTTATGATATTATTGTAAAAATCTTGAATGAAGAATATAAAAAAAGATAGAATCCCAACATGAATGGTTGAGATAGAAAACTCCCACATGAACTTTGTAAGGTATGACAAAAATATAATTATTTGAGAACATAATGAAAGGCTTTGTATATCTTGATAAAAGTTCAATAAGAAAATTAATATGATATTTGTATTATAAATGGAATACAAAACATTATAAATAGATTTAAATAAAGATAGATAATCTCAAAGAGTAGGGTCTAGAGAGTTACCTCTTACCTTAGGTACTATTTTGTTTTATCACATTTACACCTCCTATAAAATAAAATTATTTTTATTAAAATAATAATACAGAAGTGAATTTCATTTATTTATGTTATTATTTATCAATTATATCCATTATAATTTATTAATTGATCTTTTTTGGTTAACGATGAAATGGTTTGATGAAATGTTTTATTTTAATTATCCTACTTTCATTTATTTTTTTTAATTTTGTTTCATTGAAATTTATATTTTTATCAAATTATATACAAAACATTTGAATAAATTAATTTTTTTTATAAATATAATGTATAGTCTTCACTAACCATTCATTCAGGATGTGATAAGTAAATCATTGATAAATTTTCATTGGCAGAAACCATCCATTAACAGGATATGTTAAAAAGAGGGTGGAGATATATTATATATAATTTAAATGATTAAAATAATTATACCATATAATAAAAAAATCTATATGTTATATAATTATAAATTAAATAATTTAGTAATATAAAAAAATATTTGTGGAATCAAAATAATAACAGTGAGAGAAAAAAAATGAAAAGTGAGGATCACAAGTTTACCTATTCATTGAAGTCTTACTCCTTTATTATAGAGCCAAATCCTTGAGGGATTGGTTTTGGGTAAAACTAGAACACCCCAAAGGTTATAAGGATACTTAATAAGAAGAAATTGGGCATATAATGTGATATGATAAGTCTATAGAAGTAATTTTCTGAGGGAAGGGAGGGTGGGTTTATACGTGAGGGAATGAGTTTTGTTGGTTTAAAATACTGAATAAATTATTATTTCTAAAGTAAAACATTCAATAGTGGTATTTCCGATATTATAAACTATATTTTATTAAAAATACATTTTATTATAAATTTAAGACCATTTATACATTGAATTTATTAGTTGAGAAAGAATCAAAATGAAAAATTTTATTTTAATGGAATACTTTACATTTTTAGATTTTGGAAATTAATTTTTTGGTTTGAAAATAATGTTTATTATATTTAAATGATTAATTTATATTACTAAGTAAATTTTTTAAAAGGGTAACCATTTTAAGATTTATTAGTCCATTATTACATCATTAATATGTTATAAAACATGTAGTATTTGAAAAATTGTATTTTCTTACTTTTTATCTAAAAATTTATTTATTTTAGATGATTATTAAAATTTTACCCTAAAAAAATTTAAAAATGATGATTATAAAAATAAGATTCATTTTCTCAAGATAATTTTATAAAATATTTAATTTTAATTATTAACATAAAAATTATGATTTTCACAAAATAAGTTAAAATATACTTTATAAAAAATGAACTAATTCTTTTATTGAGTTTATACTTTGAATATTTTTCTATAAAATTATACTTTGTTTAATTAATTAATTTATTCAGGTTAAATATTATTTACATGTCATTTTAAATTTCTAATGGTTAGGTTACTATTTTAATGATTAGGCTTCTATTCCTAATGGCCATGTTACTATTCCCAATAACCAATTTTACTATTCCCACAATCATATTTATTTTATAATTATAATAAATACATCTCAATTATTTCATTAATCATTCAATATAATTATTCCCAAGGTTCTATAATAATAATTTTCATAATTTTGATTACATTTTTAATGTTTTGTTTCTTTTTTACAATGTTGTTTGCGAGTATGGTAATTATAGGAGATAAAAATGGTCTAAATTTTTATATTCTAGTTGTATTAATTTTTTTGCTTATTGTATCGTTATAATATTTTAAATTTTAGTGTATATTTATTCCTTGTATGTAATAGTATTGTGTTGATGAAATTAAATGGTTTTGGTTTACTTTTCATGTATTTTATCTTATACCCTATTCCTAAATATGGAGTACATATATATTTAAAAGGAAAATATCATATAGAAAAATCTAGGTCTTTACATGTATTATATCGTAGACTAAGACCTGAAGTGGTGGTGGTGGTGGTGGTGGTGGGGGGTGGTAATTTTTTATTATTTTGAATGATTGAGGCTAAATCATAAGATAGTTTTCAACAATGAAGACCCTACTAGACCTAGGTAGGTGGTCCATTTTATTACTATTGGTATTTACATATGTGGAAGTCATCATATGAGATGTAGGAAGTGCCAATTTATGCACATTCCCTAAAAATTTATTTAAATTGAATTATTCAATTTATACGGTACTAATTGAACTTTTTTTACCTATGATGCATCTATTGAGTGGTGTGATTCGATACCATGGTCACTGATGACCATTTTCTAGGTGCGTTGGAATGGGAAACCATGACCTTAGACTAAGGACTAGTGCTTATGATGATAATTACCTCTAGGAACCTATTAAGGTGTCCTAGATTGATTCTTAGTGAGAAAAAACTTGAGAAAGTGATAGGATAGGTTTGATCTAGCTTAGGATTGAAAATTTGAGTGGGGAAGTGGATTGAGAGAATAACCCCTTTATGCGTTGAGTAATTATAAATTCTATATGATAACTTATATATGAAAACCATTCATTATTGTAATTTCTTGGTGGTACCTCCTCTAATATTGATATGTTAGTAGTATCCCATGCACCTATAGTTAGTAATATGGTGGTTTCTCAGGTACCCTATAATGTGATGTTGATGGTGAACCATCTACTTGAGTAATTTTATTGGTTATATACTATATAAATTGATATTTTATATGGTGGTTCATTGTTCACTTAGGGATTCATGTTTGTGTTATATCAATCACTTATGAGTGCTGTCTCAGTGGTGCTTCATTAAATTGAGGACTAGTATTGGTGGTATATCATCCACCAAGAGTTTATTATCAGTGGTGCCTCATCCACATAGAGACTAGTAATGTTGGTACATCATCCACCTAAAGATTGATAGTGATGGTGTATAATCCACCTGAGGAGTTTATTTTACCGATGTATTGTTCATCTATAGTGAGCTTTATTGGTGGTTTATTTCCCACCTGAGTTATGTAATGATGGTATATCATACACCTAAGGATGGATAGTGGTGGTAGATTATCCATATCAGGTTTTTTGATGTCTTGTTCACATGGAGATATCTCGTTATACATTGAAATTGGATTAGTAATGGATCATGTTGGTTAGATATGATGAATTTTAAGACACAAGAGGGGGTGGGGGTCAATTGTTCACTATTAAAAATATTTAAAAATTTAAATAATCCCTCTTAAAATAAAATGATCATATTTTTCTATCTTAAATATGAGTGATGCAGGATAAAAGTAAATTAAATAAAGAGAAGTACAAGACAATGTATATTTTTTTTGGGAATAAAAATACCATAGTCAACTCCACCAACACTCTCTCTGTGAACTTGGTGATTTTCACTAAGCATGTTTTTTTATCCATAAACCTCAAAAATTAATTGTGGATATTTGAAATCATAAAAAATTTAGGTTCTTTTATAGTGAACCTTGAAAACCATATCTTAGTATAAGAAGTTGAAACTCCACCACAACTCAACAGAAGTAGTCAGCAATTTAGTAGAAAGATATGGGATGAAGATGTTGAATAATGGTTTGACTCACAGTTTCCTCCTCAACTAAAAAAATGATTTGATCTTCAATAAAGCACACGACAGCTGCTAATAGATCTTATGTGTAGGCTTATTATTCTTTAAATATAAGTAAATAAAATAATCAAATTCACACATGCTTTCTTTTTCTTTATACAAAGAAAGAATAAAAATGTATAGTGAAATGTTTTCTCTCTTATTCAAATATTAAATAAAAAAATGAAACATTAAATAAAATTTTCATTTTCATCAAATAAATATTTTTTCACACAAATCCTTTGAAACTACCAAATAAATATTTATATAGAAATAATAAAAACATATAACAGTTACAGTGACTCCTATTCCTTCAAAAATTTAAAATTAACCAAGCTAAGAGATTCTATAAATACATCAAAGAATATCACAACACTGTTGAATTATTTTATTTTGAAAATAATCTTCAAAATAAATATATTAAAATGAATTTAAATTATTCTAATATTAAAGCATCATTATTGAGCAATGATCCTATTAAAAAATATTTAAATTATTATTAAAATGTTCTATTAAATCATCTGAAATAATGTAGCACCCCCGATTTGAGGTATTTTGCCCTTGTTTATGCCTTTTTTTGTGTTTAATGTTTTTGGGATGAGTTGGGAAGAGGTTTGGAGAGTTTGGAATGGTTTTGGAAAGTTTTGGAGTCTCTTTTAAGGATGCATAGTTTGAGCACAGTTAGGGGGAAACAGTGTGAGATAAAACCATATGGGCAGTGGGGTTATTCATATATTGTGCATGTTTTGTCTAAATATGCATGGAGGCTGTGCAAGATTCCCCTTTGATGTAGCAATAGGTGCACAATTAGCACACAGTTTATCTAACCATGCGAGCTAACCATGTGGCCCATAAAAATGTGTTTTTAAAATACAGGATTTTTCTAGATTTCCCTAAAGACACCCAAACAGTCTCCCATTCTAGATTCACCAAGTATTTCCTCTTCTCAAGGCTTAGGGGTTCTCTACCACTGGATTTGGAAGGGATTTAAATGGGTTTCAAGGTGTTTTGAAGGTGATTCATCCCAGGTAAGTCTTCTCTCTTGTTTTTTTGTGGTTCTCTCTAGATATACTCTTCCCACTTTCTTGGTTTTCAAGATCTACATCCATTTCATGTAGATATAGGGTTTTTGTTTCCTTAAGTTATGATATTAAGGATTTTGATGGTAGGTAAGGAGATCTAGAGTGGTATTTTGGATCATTTTTCTGGATCTGTGGTGTGGTTTCTTATGGGTTGATTTTTCTAGAACCTTAAATGTAGGTGGCTTCTCTCTAGACCCCACTTGGTTAGAACTAGTGGTTTTTGTTAAAATTAATTTCTTTTTCTTGAAATTAATAGTGATAATGATGTGTGAATATTTTTTTAAATCCATCTGGTAATGATTTGTGGGATTTTGTGGAAAATGGGTTATTGTTGCAAAAAGGGTCTTTGTTTTGTGATTTTAATATGTTGATTTTAAAATCGTTAGTGGATGATTATGAAAATTGTTTTTTGAAATATGGGTTTCAATAAAGATTTTTTTTTATTGAAATGTGGTTGGGCATGTAAATATGGTTAAAGGGTGTTTTAAATAAATTAGTGATTTATTGAAGTGAATTGGCATGTGATTGAAATGATGGTTTTCTTATTGTGTGGCTCAGGTGATTTGTGCTTATTGGTTGAATAAGTGTTATGGCTTGTGTGGATTGTGTGGAAGTGGGAGGGAAGTATCACTATAAAAGGTAATGGATAGTTTATGGAAGATCCACCATTATGGATAGTGTTCGAGGTGTACCAATAATTGTAAATGTAGTGAACAGGTTGGACGGGAGCTCCATCGTTTTGGTTTCCTCGTAGTGTGTTTCTTTGAAAGATGGAATTTGTTGTGCTAACATGAAATGGTGAAATGGATTGTGGTGTGGTTGTTTGGATTTTCTTTATTTTGTGGGTATTTGGGTCTAAATTTCTTAGAAATTAAGTGTTTGGATTGGTGTAAGTTGTTTCACTATTTAATGTTTTATATAAACTATTTTATATAAATATGACAATGATTTTATCCTAGTGGTGTGTATAGGAAAGTCATTTGGGGAAAACAAAATGAGTATTTATACTCACCCACTACTTTAGGACTTTAGTATTTTTGTAGATGTTGTATTTCAGAACACAAGTAAGAGAAAATCATCTCATTTTTCTAGTGGTTCAACATGATTCTTTGGTGATTTGGTGGTGCTTGGTGCGCATAGATTGGTGTGGAGCTATGGATGGTGTCCTAGTTCTTTGGGGTCTTGTTATGTAGTCTTCCGCTTGGTACTCTGATTTTGGTTTAGTTGTATTGGTCATTGGGATTTGTTATGAAACAAATTGGTTGTCTTGTGTAAATGTTTTGTTTGGGTTTATATGTTAACATGTATCATGTAGTTTTGTTAGTAATAGCTTTTTGGGTTGGTTGATTCTATCTCAAGGGAAAATTATTCCCCAATTTATTCTCGAAGCCCTCAAAATTTATTGCTAGAATTTGGTGCCTTATGGACATCTCTTAATTCCAAATAGCATTCCTCCACCTTCTAAAGACAATGGGATGGGGTGAGATGTTACAAGTGGTATCATTTTGTTCGGTCCTTGGCTTTCACATGAGAGCAGTTGTTCAGTCCTTTGGCGTTGATTGTTGGTCTTGGTGTTGACATTCGTTTTTGGCCTATTTTGTGATTATGGTTTGTAGTAAGGCATAACATTATTGGAACTTGGAATGTATAAAATAAAATTATATAGCTAACCCTTTTATGTTGAACTCCATGTTACCAGGGAGTTGGGTACATAAGTGTTTTGGATACACTTATAAGAATTGGAAATATCATTGTCGTGGGTGTATCCAATGAGATGACCATTACATGCATGGTAGAAATGACTTCCAACTAGGGTTCATATTTTATTAGGGTATAATGATTTATGGTGTGATATGAATGTGGGGATTTTGTAAAATCTAAATTGGGTTTCAAAATGGAAGGATATGAAACATAAAAACTAGTGGTATTTTGAAAATGGGTTGATTTTGAAAACATGGTGGATTTTTCAAAATAGTGAAACAAAGGACATGTGAACTTGTGGAAATATTGGTTGTGATAGTTATTATGGAATTTTATTTGAAAATTGTATACCCTTTATTGTTAAGGGAGTGAGACTTATGGTTGTTTTTGTATTGATAGAAAAGGCACCAGGTAGGCATCGTAGAGACCTACCAGAGGAAGCTGTTGAAAATGTGGTTGCACCTGAGCCCCAGGTGAACCAATAGTTAGTGAAGAGTATTATACAAGCCTTATAGGCTGTGTAAAGTGGGAATAAAGGGGATGAACCAAAGCATGTGAATCATGTGGTTCAGTTTCAAAGGCAGAATCCACCCATGTTTAGGGGTGTTTCAGAGCCAGAAAGGGCTGAAGCGTGGATGAATAGAATGAATAGGGTATTTTAATTCTTGGGAACAATGGAAGAGATGAAAGTGAAGTTATCCACATATATGTTGGAAGATATTTACCTTTAGTTGTGGGAGTTGGTGGTCCAAGATGGGACGGACCAAGGTGTGACATGGGAAGGTTATGAGGAATTTTTTAACAAACAATTACACCCTCATACGTTCAGAATTCAACATACAACAGATTTATTCAGTTTTAATCAAGTGAATATAGAGGTAATGGAATATGAGGCTAATTTTATGAACTTAGTTTGGTTTTCACCTAAATTGGTGGGTAGTACATCGTTGAAGGCACAAATTTATGAAGCTGGGTTGGGATAGGAAATTCGTTCCAAGATAGAAGTGTTGTGTATAAATGATTACACATAAATGGTGAATAGTGCTACGGTGGTTGAGAGAGATCTTTTGGGGGATACAAGAAGAGGAATTATGTTGGTACCCATGAGGAATTGTGGGAACTCGAACATTGGGTTCAAGAAAAATAGGGACACTTATTTCCAGGGTGGGAGTACAACTCAGAATCTGAAGGCAGGATCAATGAATCTTTCTCCGAAGCCTCAGAGTAAGTTGAGATGTTTTCATTGTGGCTCTATGGGGCACATCAAGTGGGATTTTATGGAATAACCTCAATAATTTCATAATTGTAAGTATATAGGGAATCTTTAGTGGTATTTCCATAATGCTCAGAGGTTGGGTGTCTGTGACACTCCTCAGGGGTCACAGGGGTCTTATGCCTTGATGAGAAAAGGGCAGAGGTATACCCCCCGATAGTAGAGTAAAGTCAATCATGGTGATTTGAGGACCACCACGACCCCTTATCCAGAAAAAAAGAGCATAGTGCGGCAAGAAAGCAGTTGTTTGGAGTTGAAAAGGTTGGAGTGGATGATCGGTCGAGACCATCCATGGTGCGAGGTGTGATTATTTTAAATTCCACATTGATGTAAGATTTTTTTGATATGGGTGATTCCCATTATTTTCTTGCTTCTTGGGCCATTAGTTTTTTGGGTTTACATGTGGAAATGATGCCTTATATTTTGAAAATACAAACTCTTATGGGTCAAAGAGTGTGTCAAGCCTTCCTATGTAGAGTGTGTTTCTTAGTTGTGGACGACATTGAATTGATGAGATATTTCTCAATGCTTGAGATGGATGCTTATGATATAATTATGGGAATGGATTAGTTGGGAATGTTTAAGGCCCACATTGTTTTCTATGCATGAACGATTAGTTTTTTTTGTGGAGGATGGATTTAGACATCTCTTTAGCGGGGGGGGGGGGGTGAGAAGTAAGGTGAAACAAACTTTTTGGCACCAGAAGTTAGCACAATATCATATTATTTAGTAGCCATTTCATTGGCATTAGGGAAATGTGTTGATAAGAGTGTTCTTCTAGTAGTTGTGGATCAATTTATGGATGTACTTATAGAAGAATTATTAGGTTTTCCACCAGTGAGAGAAGTAGAGTTTACAATTGATCTTTTTCTGGGGACCAGTCTTATCTCACTTCTGTCTTACCATATGGAAACGAAATAATTATGGGAATTAAAGGTGCAATTGAAAGAGTTAGAAAAAAAGGGTTCATACAGCCTAGCTAGTCTCCATGGGTTGTGCTGATTTTGTTTGTTAAAAAGGAAGATGGAACTCTGATGCTCTGTGTTGATTATCGTAGAATTAATCAGGTTATGATAAAGAATCGATATACACTTACACACACTGATGATTTCTTTTGACTAGTTGAGGGGATCTCAGTGGTTCTCCAAGATTGAATTGAGGTCAGGGTATCATTAATTGTAGGTCAGGAAGGAGGATATTCCCAAAACAGCTTTCATAATTAGATATGACCATTACGAGTATGTGGTTATTCCCTTCAGTCTAATGAATGCACCAGAAATGTTCATGGAATTGATGAATCAGATATTTTAGAGATATTTGGATTCTTTTTTGGTGGTATTTGTTCATGACATACTGGTGTATTCGAGGTCAAGGTTAGAACATGAGCATCACTTGGTGATAGTGTTGGAGATCTTGAGGGATCATTAGTTGTATTCCAAATTGTAAAAGTGTGAATTTTGGATATAGGAGTTTTGTTTCCTTGGACATGTTATTTATGAGAGGGGTGTTTCAGTTGATTTGGAAAAGATAAAGGCTATTATCTCATGGAAACTTCCAAAGAATGTGTTCAAGATACAGATATTCCTTGGCCTAGCTGGGTATTATCAATGATTTTTTATGATTCCTCATGATTGGATTCACCAATGAATGCTTTAACAAGGAATAATATCCCATTTCAATGGGACAGGAAATGTAAAAAATTCTTTGAAGAGATAAAGGTTTTCCTTACATCAGCACCAATCTTGGTTTTACTTGAACTGGGGAAAGGGTACGTGGTGTATTATGACGCATCAGAATCAGTATTGGGATGTGTTGTCATGAAGGGGGATCATGTGGTTACATATGGATCATGACAGTTGAGGTTGCATGATAATAACTAACCAACACATGATTTGGAGTTGGAAGCAATGGTTCTTTCTTTAAAATGTGGCGTCATTATCTCTTCGGTGAGAAATTTATGGTGTTTACCAAACATAAGAGTTTAATGCATATTTTATAACAAATAGATTGGAACTTGAGGCAAATGAGATGGATGGAATATCTCTAGATGTTTTATTTAGATTTAATGTACACACTAGGTAAGGGAAATTCAGTGGTGGATGCATTAAGTAGAAAATCATATGCTCAGGTAGTGAAACATGCATAAGATCAATGACAGTTGATGTTAGTCATAGCCGACATGTAGTTAGAATGTTAAGAACATGGTAGAAGAGTGGTCTTCTTTTCGGTTTCATTGTTTCTTGACTTGGTTGGTTTGGTTAAAGAGTCACATGAATCTGATTCCAAGTGTATCGAGATAAAGTCTAAACTCAATGGTGGGGAGACCATTGAGGGCTGGGAACTGAATGTAAATTTTGTCTTGTGTTTTTGGAATTAGATAATGGTACCAGTGACTTTTCAAAAGCAACTTCTTAGAGATTATCATTATTCTCGGTGGGTTTTCCATCTTGAAACTCAAAAGATGTATAATTATTTGAAAGTTCAGTTTTGGTGGGCTGGCATGAATATGGATGTGGCCAAGTTTGTCTTGAGATACTTGATGTGTCAGTAGGTCAAGGAAGAGAATCAACAACTAGCAAGAATGTTGCAATCCATACCTATCCTAGTGTGTAAATGGGAGTAGATAGTGATGAATTTTGTGACAGGTCTTCCGAGAACTTCCAGGAAACACAATTCTATATGGGTGATTGTGGATCAGCTCACAAAGTCTGCCCATTTCATCCCGATTCATGAATAAAATATGGTAGGAGATCTATCCAAAATCTATATCTGGGAGGTGGTAAAGAGGCATGGTGTTGTAGTTTCCATTGTATTAGATAGAGACCCAAGGTTCACATCTATTTTTTGTAAATCCTTGCAGCAAGCCCTTGGGACATAGTTGATGATGAGCACGATGTATCATCCTCATATGGATGGCCAATCCTAGAGGATGATAAAAACTTTGGAGGATATTTCAAGGTCTTGTGTGATGGATTTTTGTGGTTCATTGGAGGATAACTTACTGTTGGTGGATTTATCCTATAATAATAGTTATCAAGCTTCAATACATATGGATTCATTTGAGTCATTGTATGGGCGTTTGTGTCGTTCTCCACTATGTTGGGTGGAAAACGGTGAGACTTTGATGATTGGACAGAGCATTGTCTAAGAGACTATAGATAAAATCAGGTTGGTTAGGAAGAGAATGGATATGGCTAAAAGTAATTAGAAATCATACACAGACCATCATCAACAACCATTGTCATTCGAGGTGGGTGATCATGTGTTTTTGAGAATCTCTCCTAGGTTGGTACATCACCAGTTTGGGAATCTGGGTAAGTTATATCTAAGGTATATTGGGCCTTTTGAGATACTTTAGAGGATTGGAGAGGTGAATTCTCAGTTGGATTTTCCACCATAGTTTAGCGTGGTGAACAATGTGTTTCATGTGTCACAGTTGAAAAAGTATCATCCAGATCAGGACCATGTGATTCGTTGGAATCATGTTGAGCTAGAACTGGATGCTTCCTGGGTGCACGTTCTAGTGTGGATTTTGGATAGGTAGAAAAAGGTCATGTATGGTAAAATCATCGGTTTAGTTCAGCTTTTGTGGCATCATGGTCATATTCAAGAGGAGACTTGGGAGAAGAAGAAAGAGATTGTCGAACAATGGCCTGAGCTCTTTTGGCAAAGCGATGGTTCTCTACTTTCTAAGGACAGAAAGTCCAATAGTAGGGAGAATGTAGCACCCCCATTTTGAGGTATGTATCCCTTGTTTATTCCTTTTTATGCATTTAAAGTTCTTGGGATGAGTTGGGAAGATGTTGGGAGTGTTTGGAATGGTTTTGGAAAGTTTTGGAATCCTTTTTAAGGCTGCACAGTTTGAGAACGGTTAGGGGGAAACCGTGCGAGATGAAACCATGCGGGGTATGGGGTTACACAAAACTTTCACATAGTTTGTCAAACCATTTTAGGAGACCATGAAAGATTTCCCTTTGAGGAAGCATAAGGTGCATGGTTATTTCACAATTTGTCTTACCGTGCGAGCTGACAGTGCGGCCCGTAAAAATAGGTTTTTAAAAATCTGGGATTAGTCGGGATTGCCCTAAAGACACCTAAACTTTCTTCCATTCAAGAATCACTTGGTATTTCCTCTTATCAAGGGTGAGGGGTTCTATCCCACTTTATTTGGAATGGATTTTAAGGGGTTTCAATGTGGTTTGAAGGCGATTCATCTTAGGTAAGTCTTCTCTCTTGGTTTAGTGGTTTTCTCTAGATAGACTCTTCCCTCTTTCTTGGTTTTCTAGATCTACATCTGTTTCATGTAGATATAGGGTCTTTGTTTCTTTATGTGATGATATTAAGGTTTTATTATTATAGTGATGGAGATATAGAGTGGTTTTGGTAAAGCGTTTGTCCAGATTTGTGGTGCGGTTGCTTGGGGATCGATGTCACCGGAACCCTAAAGGTAAGTGGATTCTCTCTCGACTACACATGGTTTTAACTAGCAGTTTTGGTTACAATTAAATTTTTTTTCTTGAAATTAATTTTGATAATGATGTACAAATCTTGTTGGAATTCAATTTGGTGATTATTTAGGGGATTTTATGGAAAATGAGTTATTGTTGCAAAAAGGGGATTTGTTGTGTGATTTTAAAATGTTGATTTTAAAATTGTTAGTGTATGATTATGAAAAATGTTTTGTGAAAGATGGTTTTCAATAAATATTCTGTTTATTGAAATGTGGTTGGGCATGGAAAGTTGTTTAAAGGGAGTTTTCAATAAATTTGGGATTTATTGAAGTAAAATGGCATGTGATGGGAATGATGGCGTGCTTATTGTGTGGCCTGGGTGCTCGGTGCTTGTTGGTTGAATAAGTGTTATTGATTGTGTGGATTGTGTGTAAGTGGGTGGGAATTCTCAATATAAAATGTAATGGACAGTGGAAATAAGATTCACTATAGTGGTTGGGAAGTACCACTAGTTGTAAATGTAGTGAATGGGTTGGACGAAAGCTCCACTATTTTCATTGCCTTGTTGTGTGTTTCTTTGCAAGATGGAACTTGTTGTGATAACATGAAATGGTGAAATGGATTGTGGAATGGTTTTTTGGATTTCCTATGTGTTTTGGGAATTTGGGTGAAAATGGATTTGTAAAGGAGTGTTTGCCTTGTTGTAAGTTGTTGCACTATTTAATGTTTTATATAAAATATTTTATATAATTGTGCTAATGGTTTTATCTTAGTGGCGTGTATAGGGAAGTTATTCAGAGAAAACCTACTGAGTATTTGTACTCACCCTCTACTTTGGAACTTTGGTGCTTTTACAGATGTTTTATTCCAGGACACATGTAAGAGTAAATCATATCATTTTGCTAGTGGTTCGACCTGATGATTTGGTGCTGTTGTGGTTCTTGGTGCATGGAGCTTGGTGTGGATCTATAGATGGCGTCCTATTTCTTTGGGGTATTGTTAATTAGTATTTCTATTGGTGATATGATTTTGGTTTAATTATATTGGTATTTGGGATTTGTTATTAAAAAAATTGGTTTTCTTTTAGAAATGTATGGTTTGGGTTGCTATGTTAACATGCATCATGTAGTTTTGTTAGTAATGGCTTATTGGGTTGGTTGATTCTATCTCAAGGGAAAATCATTCCCCAATTTAATATCGAAGCCCTCAGAATTTATTTCCATCCTTTTTCACCTTGGGAATGTCTCTTAAGGCCAAGTAGCATTCCTCCTCCCTCTTAATCCAATGGGATGGGGCGAGATGTTACAAATAATCCCTATAACATTGAAACAACCCACATATGAAAATAAAAATATTTGAAATTAAATTACATGGAGTACTTTGAATTCAAAAGAAAAATATTATAAAATGAACCAATCATTTTTTCCTTTAAATTATACACTAAAATCAATACAAACACTTTGGTTATAATCCTTGTATTTTAAGAAAATTTATCCAACTAATAAAACAACAAGAATAATATAGATGAAAATACAGTATATAAAAATATCAAAAATAGAGTACCATATTCTATTCTGAAATATAAAAAATATATATAAATATGGTCTTCTATTATTTCATAATTTTTAATAAATTAATTTTCTGTTATTCTGAAAATACTAATTAAAATAACTTCAGAATTCCATAAATTATTCTATTTATAGAAAAATCTAGATATTCTCATATTTCCTATAATATGAAAATCCATTTATCTAATTAATGAGACACATTGAATTCCTTATATAGTTACTATGTTCATAGGAAATGGATTTGAATTTTTTTAGTGAACTTACATTTATCCTTTATGTAGAGTTTTAAAGAGACCAGGTTCTATAATACATAATGATCATTATAGTACCTCTATTTCAAGTCTATAAAGTAATTCATAAGACTTCAGTTTGAGTCACTACAACAAATGAATGAGGTGAACTTTTCATGACCCCCTCACCTTAAAGTGTACCCCTCCAAGGCTATCAATGGGATTAGAGAGATAGTGACACCTGAGTCCCACATCCAATAAACCCTGAGTTGGTGACTATCACCAAGGGTATAATAAACTCAAAATGGGAGTCATTACCCTTTAAGAGAACACATGTGAAAGAGGGAGATAATAAAAACACCAACCAACTCCTTTATAGACTAAAATATAAAATAAATCCCAAGTGAACATATGTAATGTCATGTAAGAACTACTACAACTGAAAGGGAAAACTACAAGTACCAAAAGAAAGTAAAACGATATCGACCAAAAAGCTCGAACAACTCCTACAACCCCAAGATAGTAGTAACCAGTATGATCTCTAATATTCTCCAAGTAACCTAAAAAATAGTTTATATATAGGTAGGGTTAGTATAACAGTATCCTCAGTAGGATCCTCCTAGGATCCTCTTGTGTATATACAAAGAAATAATTCTAGAGCACATTGAACAACAAGTGAAACTAACTCATCACCTAAACATGTATACTATGTTCCCAACCTCACCATGAATACTATCACCAAGTATTTCATACAATATTATATAATATAATAAAGAATATCAAGGGTAACCCACTACAAATTCTACACTGGTTCTCCTATTTACCCCAACTTTTCACATCATAATCATCTCTCTTGAAAAAGGCTTGACTACAGACATTTGGACGAAGCACCACAACATGCACCTCATGCAACAAAACCACCACGTACATGTAACCAATGTAACTAGGTAGTTTCCAGGATCTAGCACAACTCGTATAACATGTATCATTCATTGGTTATTATACCTCAATCCATTATAACCCATACACTGAGTAAGAATCCTCAAGCCATCATAGCCTATACACGTTACACCTATAGTAGTCTATAAGAAACTATATCCAGAATATATGTGTGTGAATAACCAAAAGTCATTACATCCCTCTACACACATATATGAGGAAAGATAACCATCATTGAAACCATCACAAGTAACTACCAAGATAAGAAAGTAGGACTAAAGGGGGTAGTCAGTCATACATCCTCTCATTGAGATGTTGGAAAAAACACCCCCAGTGCTTATAATTATCAGGGTGTCAGTCTCCCTAAGTATAAAGTTATAGTAGCATATAGAAACAAAAAAAGTACAGAATTTACTATATCTCACATAAAAAATATGGGAATAAACTATTCTTAGACTCAAATATAGTTAACTTCTTTCAGACTCCTGGCTGTCACTTCTAAGACTTGGTATCCTATAAGCGCACAACCATTTAAAGAGCTACATTAGATTACTTTATCCCTTTTTATCAGTTTCACTTTACATTAATTAATTATTTAACCAATAATTAACCATTATAATTTCCATATTATATTTCATTAGCATCATAATATATTTTTATGCCCTCTAGTAATAACCAAATGAATTCCACAACTTCTTAGAAGTACAGCCTTAGCACTGCATCCCAGTAAGCTCTAACCCCATGGGTTCAACATCATTTATTTAACCATTTATTAATAGTAGTATCACTTTTCTATAATTAAAGGTATTCTATGAAAACATTATAAGATACCAAACATGGGGGGATCAACACAGTGAGTATATTGACTACTCGTTGAGTCTTTTCCAACTATAGCTGTCACATAGGCCCATCCTCCCTCGAGAAGCTAAACACAAAAAGCACATGGAATACCCCGTGCATCTTCAGATCTTTTGGAATAATGGTAAGAAATACCATATTACTCAAAAAGTGGGTATATTAAAGAAGATAAAAAAAAATAATATTTAACAAGCATCCAGCATTCACATCCAACCCATTTCATCAACTCCGATGTCCTCCCTAATGCCCACATGCATAAACTGATGCATCTCACCGGTCTAGGCATCAACTGTTGCCACCACAACCACTGGGCCTCCCTACCCCACATACCACAATATCCCTTTGGGATCATTTGTCCCAGGCTCACATCACAACACAATAACTAGGAAACAAACAACATAGTAACTGGGCTCTTGGCCCTAAACAAGGAATTCAACCTTAACACACAATGAGCACTCACTGCTCCAAAGAATAAGGTGCTTGGCCTTTAAAATCAAGAGGGTAACTCAAAACCCTTCAAGGTATTATTTTTATTACACAAATGGTCCTTTATTAAATATTTAATTAATCGATTCAATTAAATATGCATAACTGAATCCATTTGACTTATCACCAGACACAACAACAACAACCATATTCATTAACATGCCTCTTTATCTTTGGAAAAATAAATTTACAATTAATATCATCTTTATATTATTTACCAATTCTCATCAATAACGACATTATAAACAAGAAAGTCATAAATATCATGCTATCTAGAAAATCAAGAGGTAAACCATTATCACGGTATATAAAGCAATAACATATGATCAATACCAATTCTTTACTCCAGTTTAATATTTATTATGTCAATTTTAGTGTAGTCCAATGTCTAAATCATACTAACTATATGAATGCATGTAAAAAGAATATAGAATCCATGATTCCGCTACCTCAAAAGCTTTATGACATTATTTTCATGAGAATGGTCCTACACAATGGATCACAATCACCTCTCCTGCAATGATTGCATCCACCCAAGGATGCCGCGACACAACCGCATCAACCTTCACCCAAGAAATGTCCATTATAAACATGGAGATCACATGTCATAACATGGAATTGATAATTAGAGGAAATAGATCAAGGAACCCATAAGAATAGAGGTATACCATACCTTATATTGAAGACAGATCTACACTTCCTAGTTGCACCAAGACAGGGGGTGCACATATAGTAGGAATAACTCTAGGGAAAATAAGATCCAAGGTCTACACCATAATCAAACATCACCTCAAGAAATTTTTTTTGGATTCCTCATACCAAGAGAAAGTAGAATAAAAAAATGAAGGGAAGGACCTCATCTTAGAAGGATTAGATCTAAGACTCACGAAATGTGAAACAGTTGAATTTACATTAAATTTGGATCTCAATAACCCATGCATTTTAACCAAGTAAAAACTTAGGGACCCTTATGGATTTAATGATTGGAGTCATGAGATTTGAATTAGCCTTAAATCCCATAAAAAGTGGCTTTTAATGCATTTTATATCAAAGAAAATGTCAAAAAGGGGAAATTATAGGAAGCTGGAAACACTATTCACCAGTTGATCTGGAAACACTATAGCACCTATCGATAGATGAATCACTAATAGATGACTCACCGATAGATGAATCGCTGAAAGATGACCCACTGAAAGATGACTCGTCGACAGATGACTCGCCGATATATGACTTGCCGACAGATGACTTGTTGAAAGATGACTCGTTGACATATGACTCACCAACAGATGACTCGCCCACAGATGACTCCCTGACAGATGACTCACCGACATATGAATCACCAATAGATGAATCATAGATAGATGACTCATCGATGGATGAGTCACATATAGATTAATCACTGATAGATGTCGCACTGATAGATGAATCACTGATAGATGACTCACCGACATATGACTCGCCATTAGATGACTCAAGGACAGATGACTCACCGACAGATGACTCATTGAAAGATGAATCACCGACATATGTCTCATCGACATCAATGTTCACAGAACTGGAAACACTATTCACAGAACTCGAAATTTTTCAAAGTGTTGGGAATAAGTCTCCTTAACCTCCCATAATACCTCAAACACTAGATTTCAGCAAAGGAATGGATCATAGAGGTCCATAACATTATATAAGATAACTCTCAAAAACATTCTCATCCTAGAGAATCCAAAACCAACCCAGAGAGGAAAAAGAAAAAGGGTCTAAACAACAACCATTAAAGATACTTCTCAAGGCTCTCTCCACCAAATAAGATCAACCACTTCATCAAAGGAACAATGAAAAAATACACAAAAACTACAACCATCTCCAACTAATATCCTAGGGGAGATACCTCGCAAAAGATATCTAGACACAACAAGCAACAAGGGAGGCCATCTCATAAACAGGAAAGGTCTATAACAAAAATACTAACATCATTAGAAGAAAAGAGAAAAACATAAAATAACTCAGGGTATTGAATGTGTATTTATGAATCACATTCCCAGGTACTCTCCTCCACACCACCGTGCCACTAAAAGACACGAACCAAGGGGATAACATGCCCACACAACACTTTCTCCTTGTATTCCTAGATCTCTACATGTCGGTCCTCAAAGGTCGCATCCTTTTCAACATTGATCTCACCCCAATAGATGATGTGAGAGTCTTCATGAAGATAACTACAGAGCTATGAAACATAAAAAACATCATGTATCATACTCATCTTTGGGGGAAGTGCTACCCGATATGCCATAGCTCCAACATGATCCAACACCTTGAAAGACCCAACAAACCAGGGAGGAATCTTAATCCCATGACCAAACCTTCCTTACCCATGATGGGAATTCAACTTCGGAAACATATTATCCCCAAGATCAAACTCCAAAGGTATCCTCCTATGATCGACACAGGATTTCAGATGATCCTGCGCTACCTTCATCCTCTCATGAATCACCTGAACCATCTCTATCATGTTATATACCAGTTCCGGCCTGAGAATTTACGACTCTCCAACCCCATTCCAACACACTAGAGAATAAAAAGGTTGGCCATAAAAGGCTTCAAAAAACTCCATACTGATGGTGGAGTGGAAACTATTGTTGTAAGAAAACTCCACCAAGGGAAGGTGCCTCATCCAAAAACCTCCAAAATCCAGGACATAAGAGCACATATTTTCTTCAAGAGTCTATATGGTCAACTTTGTTTGACCGTCTATCTGTAGATGAAAAACAATGATAGGGAATAACGGAGAACTAAAATCATGTTGGAGACCTATCCACACCCTAGAGTTAAAACAAGGATCTTGATCGAAAATGATCATCCTAGGGACTCTGTGGAGTCTCACCACCTCCTCTAGATACTTCCTCAAAAAACCTCCACTGAGCTTGAAACATTGATCACTATGAAGTTGGATGATTTCATCAAATGATCCATAACTACCCATATGGAATAATATTCTGCCTGAGCTTGAGGTAAACTGGTGACAAAGTCCTTCGAGATGTACTCCCACTTCCACTGAGGAAGATTTAATGGATAGAGCAACTCACTGGGAACACGATACTCCGACTTCACCTTATGGTAGACCAAATATCATTATAAAAACTCCATAATGGCATTCTTAAACCTAGGTCCCCAAAATGGACTCCTCAAAGCTAGGTAAATCTTTGTTATTCCAAGATGTACCGATAAGGGAGAACTATGGAACTCTCTGGGAACCATCTCACGCATCACCAAAGTAACTAAAATCACTCCTTGAAACAACACCCAATGTTTTTCATCTTTAGACCAGCCATTAAGGGACTCACCAAAAACAAATCAGTCTCTCAGGACCTCCACCTCAAGATCCCCAACTAGGAATCTTCCATATTCTTCACCAATAACGACTGCACCGTCATCTAAAATAGAAAACCTCTACCCCCAACTTCTCCCATATCGAGATGTAATGCTAAAATTTCTTCCATTACTCTCCAGGAATTACCTAATTCACAAGCTACATCACTACATGAATTCCTTCTCAGTGCATCAGCTACAAAATTCGCCTTACTAGGTGTATATGATATTTCAAAGTCATAATACTGTAAGAACTCTATCCACTGAAATTGTCTCTAGTTCAAGTTACACTGGGAAAAAACATACATCAGACTTTTATGATTAGTGAAGATCACAAAGTGCTCTCCGATGAGGTAATGTATCCACCAATTCAGGAAAAACACCACTTCTGACAACTCTAGATCATGGGTGGCATAATTAAACTCATGGGTACGTAAATTTTGAGAACCATAAGAAATAACTGATCGTTGCTGCATCAGAACACATCCTATCCATAGATGTGAAGAATCAAAAAAAATGTCAAACTTAAATATTTTTTCTGGAAGAAAAAGAACCAGATAATTGACCAAATTCTTCTTCATACACTCGACAGCTGCCTAAAACTGATTAATCCATACAAAACCTGAAACTTTCTGGTCAATTCTTTCAGAGGTGTCATAACCCAAGAGAAATGGGCTATGAAACTCCTGTAATATCCTTAATGACCAAGGAAACTTCGCACCTCTACCACTGTATTAGGGGATTACCAAGAAAAAATTGCTTCTATATTCAATGAATCCAAAACTACTCCTTACTGGGATACAAAATGACCCAAGAAATGGACTTTATGATCCCAAAACTCACACTTCAACAAATTCCCACACAACAAATGTGGATGAAGAAATCCCAAAACAACATGCATATACTTTTCATGCTCCTCCTTAGACATGGAGTACATAAGGACGTCGTCGATGAAGACCAACACAAACTTATCCAAGAACTCACAAAACACATTATTCATCAACCTCACAAACACATCTGGAGAATTCATCACACCGAACAACATCACAAAAAAATCGCAATGCCCATAACAACAATATAAAGTCGTCTTCGTGATATCCTTATACTTCACATGAATATGATTATATCCTTACCACAATTAGATCTTCAAGAACCAAATTTCATGCTTCAGTTGATTCAATTAATCATCAATACATAGAAGAGGATAATGATTCTTCACTGTCACATTGTTTAAGTGACTATAATCAATATACAACCGCAAACATCCATCAAACTTCTCCACAAAAAAAACTGGTGCACCCCACAATGACACACTCGACTAAACAAAACTGCACTTTAATAGACAATCTATATTTATACACAACTCTCATAACTCATAAGGTGTTATCCTATACAGAGACATTGATATAGGATATTCTCTTGGCTGCAGCTCCATCCCGAACTCGATATCTCATCGAGGGGATAATGCTACAACCTCTTCTAGAAATAATTAAAGGTACTCTTCCATGAAACTGGGAAACACCAACTTCTTAACCTTCTACGAAATTAGAATCAACTCAGGCATCAAGGATGTCAAGGATGGAACATGCCACTGACCCATTCGAGGGTCTCACTCTCCAAAAAACACCACTAGATCTCCATCAGCATTGAATACCACCACCATCCTCCTAGAGAAATCCATAATAGCCTACACTGAATATAACCAATCCATGCCAAGGATGAAATCATATGGTTGTATCAAAAAACATAGGAAATCTCCCCAAGATTGCTGCTGCCCTAACACTTTCTCACAATCTCTATATACTTCAAACATGTCAGCTCGACCTCCAAATGGCATAGTCAAATCCAAGGGAACTAGAATCATATCTAACTTAAGTCCAAAGACATGGACCAGGGTAGGTAATATGATGGTGTTCATTTATCATGAATAAAACAAGGCATGAAACCAAGTACAAAACAATCAAAGGGTACCTCAAATGACGTCTAGATCACTCGACACTAGCAACGATAAAGCATGATGCTAACCATGACCTGCTCTATGAACTATCTAACCCTTCTGACGACCACCACCATCGTTGAAATTTGATCTATAAGGATGGGGAGAATCCTAGAGAAGTTCTCTGCCTATTCCATCTACTCTCTACTGGACCAAAGCTGGTGAAACCTACTACTGCTACCTCTGCTGAAACTACCTCAACATAGGAACTTGAAGAGGAACACCTAGTGCACGCTGACAACTCAGGAAGGTTAGAAACTCTCTCTTATAATGACCTTAGCCTCCACAATAAAAACAAGATCTTTATTCATTGGAATAGGTCTGATAGTTGTAGACCCCAGAGAAATGAGATACTAAGGGATGGGACCTACCCTCGACCGAACATAAATTCTTCTTCCCTAAAAACCGAGAACCTCGGACCACAACTCTACTTCATGATGAATCATGAATACTCCCTTCCCATGATAATCTTGTTCTGGATAACATCCTCTTGATGACCTCTGCCCTCACTAGCACCTCAAGATATATCTTCAGCATAAATGGGGTGACCTGGCACTGGATCTATGGATGTAAAGCCTCCTAGAAATGCCTCACATTGGCCTCCTCATATGGAAATATGTCTGAAGCATATTTTTAAAGGTTCTTGAAATGGATTCCAAACTATCACACACTAGAGATACCATGTTGAAGGGTAAGTAGCTCCTGGAAAATGGATTCCTTCACAGTAGAAGAAAGAAACTTGAATTTGAAATTGTCTTGGAACTCCTCCCATGATACTTCTAACTCCTCACAATCCACTAGGAACAAGAACCACCACCGCATTGCTGCCCCATGAAACAACATCACAACCAACTACACCCAGTGATCCTTCTAATAACGAATCAATCTGAAAGATATATTAACCTCCTCCAACCAGTCTTCCATGACTACATCTAAAAAGTATCCCTCATAATTCTATATAATTTGTCACTGGAACTCTCGAAGTGTCCTCCTATATGTTTTTTTATCGTCAACCTCTACTCTGTGGCGATCAGCTGGCATAGCCTGCTGAATATCTTCTGCGCAAACCTAATGAGGAAGTCGACTTGGAGTCATAACTTCAAAATAAAAAACAATTATAGATCCTATAACTAGAATATGGAAGACTCAACATTAATTAATTAATTATTTTCTTTTATTAATTTTAGGTTTACCTATCCCAAGGTCTACCCATTCAAACATAGACAAAAATAATAATGATGCATGATCCTTTCCTGGGAATCTACCTTGCAACAAGTATCACCTACTTTAGTAGCCGCTGTAAACTTAAAGGTCTATGTATCAGATCATAGGGGGCCATAAATACCCATGTCTCTTCTGTTCTCCTGTGTTTACAGTGCTTTCTAAACTTAGATGACATTGTTTCCCTACCAACCTATGAAACCTCACATGTGCCTAATTATAAACTCCATCCTATCCCTCAACCAAACCTATGATACCACTCTATCCCAACCCCTCCCCTCAAATTGTTCCCCTCCTAGGCTGGAAATGAGAGTAGAGAGATGGTGACACCCGAGTCCCGCTTCTAGTAGGCCCCAAGTTGGAAGATATCACCAAGGGTGTAGTAAACACACTAATGGGAAGCATTACCCTCTAAGAGAATACATGAAAAAGAGAGAGATAAGACATACACCAACTATATCCCACTCATACTAGAATATAAAAGAAATACCAAATACACATATGTAATGTCATGCAAGAACTACTACAACTAAAAGAAAAAACTGTAAGTACCAAAAGAAAGTAAAATAATAGTGACAACGAATTCTGAATAGCTCCTGCAACCCTAAGATAGTAGAAACCAGCCAGATATTCGACCTTCTCCAAGTAACCTGAAAAATAGTTTATATATACACAGGGTGAGTATAATGGTATACTCAGTAAGATCCACCCTGGATCCTCTTTTGAAAAAGTAAAGAAAGCATGCTAAATCACAATGAACAATAAGTGAAACTAGCTCATCACCTAAATATGTATACTATGTTCCCAGTCTCACCATGGCTACTCTCACTAAGTATCACATACAATAGAATAGAATATAATAAATAATATAAAGGGTAACTTTCTACCACATCCCCATTGGATTTCTGCTTTTCCCTAACATCACACGTCCTTAGCATCTCTCTCCAAAAAGGCTTACCTATAGACACCTGGGCGAAACACCACAACATACACCTCATGCAACAAAAAAACAAGTCCATGTAACCAAGGTAACCAAGTAGTTTCTGAGATCCAAAACAGCTTTCATAATATGTATCATACATGAGGCATTATACCTCAAGCCATTACATCCCATACATTGAGTAAGGATCCCCCAACCATCACATCCTATACACATTACACCTATAGTAGTCCATAAGAAAATATATCTAGAATATATGTGTGTGAATAACCACAAGACATTACATCCCTCTACACACATATATGGGGAAAGATAATCACCTTGCCTACCAGCATAAGTAACTACCAAGAGAAGAGAGCGGGGCCAAAAGGGGTAGTCGGCCATCCATCCTCCCATCAGGATGTTGGGGAAAACACCCCCAGGGCTCATAATCCCCAAGGTGTCATTATCTCTAACTGAAAGGGTGGAGTAGTGTATAGAAACACAAAAAGTAATGAATATAATATATCTCATAGCCATACTTTGGGAATAACATAGTATTGAACTCACATAAAGCTAACATCTCTCAGAATCCAGACTGGCTCTGCTAAGAATAGGTATGCTATAAGCATATAACAATTTAAAGACCTACATTAGATTACTTTATCCCTTTTTATATGTTTAAATTTAAATTAATTAATTATTTAACCATTAATTAACCATTATAATTTCCACCTTACATTTCATTAGAATCACAATAGAGTTGCATGCCCTCTAGGCATAACCAAACCAAGTCCACAGCTTCTCAGAATTACAACCTCAACACTGCATCTCTGCAAGATCTAACCCCATGGGTTCAAAATCATTTATTAAAAGTAGTATCACTTTTACATAATTCTAGGTATTCTAAAAAAACATTCTAAGCTACCAAACATGAGGGGATAAACACAACAAGTAGATGAAATACCTGTCGATTCTTTTTCCCCTATAGCCAAAGCGTAGACCCATCCACCCTCAAGAAGATAAACACAGAAAGCATGTGGCATAAACCACACATATTTACCTATTTTTGAAGGATCATAAGAAAAAACATATACCAAATATAGTGGGAAAATTAAATAATATAAACAAGCAAAAATATTCAACAAGCATCCACCATTCACATCCAACCCACTTCATCATCTCTGGTGTCCTCCACGACGCCCACATGCATAAAACGATGCATCTCACTGCTCCAAACATCTACTGCTACCACCAAAACCACTGGGTCTCCCTGCCCCCATATTCTACAAAATACCTCCAATCATAGACATCCTAGGATCACACCACAACATAATTAGTAGGAAATAAACAATATAGAAACTGGGCTCTTGGCCCCAAACTATGCATTCAACCTTCACACACAACGAGCACTCAAAACTCCAAAGAATAAGGCACTTGGACTTTAAAATCAAGAGGGTAACTCATAAACCTTAAAGGAATTATATTTATTTCAAAACTAGTCCTTTATTATCTATTTAATTAATCAATTCAGTTAAACATGCATAACTACATCCATTTGATTTATCACCAAGTACTACAAAAACAACCAGATTCATTAACATGCCTCTTTATCTTTGGAAAAATAAATTTATAAATAATATCAACTTTATGTTATTTACTAATTTATATCCACAATGAAATGATAAACAAGTAATGAATAGATATCATGCTATCTATAAAATCAAGAGGCAAACCGTTAT
This sequence comes from Viscum album, assembly GCA_963277665.1. Taxonomy (NCBI): domain Eukaryota; kingdom Viridiplantae; phylum Streptophyta; class Magnoliopsida; order Santalales; family Viscaceae; genus Viscum; species Viscum album. The sequence goes on from OY728129.1 coordinate 256,800,363, forward strand.
AACTATATATAAAGCAATGACATACGATCGATACCAATTCTTTACTCCAGTTTAATATTTATTATGTAAATTTCAGTGTGGTATAGTGGCTAAATAATACTAACTATATAACTGCATGTAAAAAGAATATATAATACACGAATCCCCTACCTCAAAATCTTTTAGATGTTCTTTGCATGAGAATGGGCCAACACAATGGATCACGATCACCTCTCTCGTAAAGACTGCATCCACCCAAGGATACCGCATAATAACCACATCAACCAACACCCAATAATGGTTCATTAGAAACATAGAGATCAAATTCCATAACATGGAAAGGATAATGGGAGGAAACATATTGAGAAACCTAGAATAACATTGGTATAACATTACTTATATCAAATATGGATTGGCATTTCTTAGTTTCACCAAGATAGGGGGTGCGTATGTAGCAGGAAGAAATCTAGGGAAAACATGATGGAAGGTCCAAAAAAAATAACACATATCCTCTATAAAGAAAGGTTTAAGGCACCTTGTACCAAGAAAAAGGAGAACAAATGAATGAAGGGAAGGCCCCTAGTTTATAAGGATTAAATATGAGACTCACGGAACATGAAACGGTTGAATTTCAATCAAGGGAAGATCTCAATAATCCATACAGTTTAACCATGTAAAAACCTCAGGACCCTTATGGATTTAATGATATGAATTATGGGATTTGCATCAACCTTAAATCCTTTAAAATTAGTCTTTTAATGCATTTTACGTTAAAGAAAATGTTACATAGGGGAAACTATAGGAAGATGGAAACACTATTCACCTGTTGATTTGGAAACACTATAGCACCTACTGATAGATGATTCACTGACAGATGACTCACCGATAGATGACTCACCGATAGATGACTTACCAATATATGACTCGCCAACAATTGACTCACTGATAGATAAATATGACTCATCGATAGATGAATCACCGAAATATGACTTACTGACAGATGACTCACTGATAGATGACTCCCCAACAGATGACTCATCAATAAATGAATCACTTAAAGTTAACTCACTGAAAAAATGACTCCCAGACAAATGACTCACTGATAGATGGATCCTTGATAGATGAATCACTGAAATATGAATCACTGACATGTGTTCTCACTAATAGATGACTCACAAATAGATGACCTCACCAACAGATGAATCACCAACAGATGAATCACTGACCGATGTATCACTGACAGATGCCTCACTAATAGATGACTCATCGACAAATTACTCATTGATAGATGAATCACCGATAAATAACTCACTAATAGATGACTCATCAATAGATGACCCACCGACAGAAGAATCTCTGACAGAAGACTCACTGATAGCAACTGTTCATAGAACTAGAAACACTGTTTACAGAACTGTAAATTTTGCAATGTGTTGGGAATAAGTCACCTTGACCTCCCAGAACACCTCAAACACCAAATTTCAGAAAAGGAATGGACTAGAGAGGTATGGACCCATTACAAAAACTAAATAAATATTTATAACTCTATATTAATTTAGTGAGGTGGCGTGTCCTTTATTCCTCTATGTGACAACTATTTTTTCGAGTTCCACCAACTAAGTGTTGATCAAGATGTATAGTTCATGTATGGTGAAGGTTTTTTATAGCTCTATTTAAGTATCACTATGATCTCTACATAAAGGATTCAATCAAAATAGTTTCTTCATAGTGTATAGATCAACATCAAAAGTTTAGAGATAAAACACATGAAACTTTATGTTCATGAACCTTAATTTAAACTTAAAAGTAGTGTTCATGCAAATACTAATGTACGAATAAAACCTTTTGAAAATATATACATCCCATAATTACAAAATTCACTGATATTTTAGAGGATATTAAAAATAGATTCAACATTTCACCTAGAATAATTATATTTAGATATTTTTGATACCTTGCACAACATATTAATAACCACCTCAATTTGAATTCTAAATATCATGATATCATTGAAAAATAGAATAAAAAGAAAATATAAAAAACCATGTCTTGGTAGAAATGTCACAGAAATTCGTTATAATTTATTGAGAATCAAAATGACCCTTTTAGACTTATGTGTAAATTAATGAAATGAAGATAAATTTCTTATATATCCATAAAACCATGTTTTATACAATTTAGATATTTTTATCTCATGTAAACATTGAAAAATGGAAGCCATCAAAATCTGTAGACTGTAGAATCCCTGAAATGTTGTAGAAATATTAGTAAATTTTTAGAGCAGAAAAGATATCATTTAAGACTTCCCCATAAATGAATTAAATTTAGATAAATCTCTTGGATATCAAGTATAACTAGTATCACACAAATAAAAGAACTATATATTGATATATAATCAAAATATAGATGTCACCTTAAACTGAAAAAATGTGATGTCACTGAAGAGTTATAACATCTTCATAGGATTTCCCCCCATTGAAACAACTGATTTTGAATTAAACATAAATAGAGAAAATGAAGAAAACCTAATTATATTTACAATGGAATAAATGGTGTAATAATACGATCACTATAGATTCAGATATAAAATAAACATAGAGGCATAGTAAATCTAAAATCACTAAAACAAACTTACTAGTAAAAAAATTGTTTAAAGTAATTATCAAAACCAAGTTGTGAATTGAATGGATAAGGAACCACCAAAAAATATTCCCTTTATTATTATTATAAAACATGAACTCTCCCCATTTTTATAAGGATAAAAAGATGAGTTAATGAGAAAGGCATGTAAAATATTTTTTTCAATATATGTAATAATATAAACTCTCCCTTAATTCATTCTTCCTTAAAAAAGATAAAATGATATACTTAAGGATCCACAAAAACAGTAATACATTAAACATGTTATTACAAGAAAAATAACTTTTAATATATTGACACATGCCAATAAAAATGTTTAAAGATCACGTATGATAGTGATTTTCTAACAAAATAATTCAAGGAATTAATTATATTTCTTAAAAAAAATATATATATATATATATATTCTTAAGCATCCACCTAGTGATATAAAAATGAATTCTGGTGGCATAAAATGGTAAAATATTAAATACATGTTACTTTTGGAATCCATATACGTTTGGGTCTTGCAATGTTAGTAATTGAAGAATTTTGTAACAAAAATATGTTTATTTTGAGAAAACAAATTATAGATTTAAATTTTGATAAATATTTTAAGAAATGAACACTCTTTAAAGAGGCCCTGATTTTTTTTACATGACCATTACATCATTTTTTAGATAAAAAAATAAAATTATTACAATACAGGATCTAAAGATTTAGTGTCTTGGAAAAATTAGGCTCATATATCTATTGAACATAATAAAACATAAAAATTTATTTGAATACATATTATTTTTTCTTCTAAAATATCATGTTCTCCTTATTACAAGTAGTCACCTGAGGATATATATCAAAGAAAGGGGTGAGATAAAATCTCAGTAAGAGGATTAATAAGGGACATAAATCAATATTACATGGGTGAGAATAATAATAATCATTATATACTAAGAATAGGATAATAATCGTAATCACATGGGAATAATTTGATAAATTCATGTAATGTGGTAATGTATAAAAATTAAACATAATTCCATAGTGGTTAAGTACCACACATAGTTGTGAACAAAGATAACATCATGTTCATGCATAAAATATGTACACAATCATAAAATCATCAATGTGAACTAATATAGAATCATTTTCACTCATAATAAACATTATTTCATGAGATACATCACATTATCCAATTAATTGGAGGAATATATAATTCCAGACCCACTTGTGACATCATAATATTTACAAAATCATGTGTTCCACGTAGAAAGTATAATAATCATAGTCATGAAATAACCCTTGAAAAGGAATGAGTTTCATAAGGATTTCAAAAATCATAAATTCATGAATAAACTTTGGGATTTTCTAATGAAAAAGGGAGATCATAATTTGGAATAAAAGATCATTTTTCATTAGATAAGAAACAAAACATGAGGGATCAATTATTTGTTCTGAAAAGAAAAGTATTTTTAGAAAATCATTGAATTTGGATTAAAATCAAGGCAGAAACATGTATATCCCAAAAAATAAAATGGAAAAATAAATAAATTATATTTAAATATTATTAGAGGAATATCCACACCAAAATGGCATAAAAGTGAGATAACCCAAATAAATGGAGTTGGGTTTGAGAATCCCCTTACCTTAAATCTCTCTTTACTTATTCACTTTTGTGCCTCCTAAAAATAAACTTAGATAAATTAAAAAATTTATCCAAATGTGGATTATTTTAAATTTTCACACTATTTATCAATTATAATCATTTTATTATATTTATTAATTTCCCTGGTTAAAGGGAAGTCATTTTGATATTGTGTTTTCCTTAAAATTTACCATTTTTCTTTAATTTTGTTATGTTTTTGAAAGTCATTATACACGAGTAGAATTAATTCCATGATATTATAATACATGTAATAAAATATTTATATATTATATATAATTAATAATATCCATATGTGATGATTATTATAAGTGTTAACATGTCAATGTCCTCATAGGTGGTTAACCGACCTTTTCCGAAACTTTATCAGAAGAGAAGGAGGGAGAAGTTTAATATATATATAAATATACATATATATTGTAAATATTTTACTTCAAATAGGTTAACATCATTAATATAATGTTAAAATCATTCCAAATTAATATTATAAGTTTTGGTTTGAAAGGGGTGATGAAATAAATATAAGAAGAAAAAAAGGTAAGATTCGATAAAAAATTACTTAATATAAAATCCCACCCCTCCTAATTGGATTGAGATGAGGAACAATTTCTAATAGGTCTTAAGCTAAATCCAGAAGGTGAAAAATGATGGCAATAAATTCCAAGGGATTTAATGCATATGGGGTACAATTTTCCCTTTTTAAAATAAAACAAACCAACCAAACATACCATAATAAAAAACTAAATGATGCCAGATAATAATGAAAACAACTAAAATTAATACCATTGATATCAAAATAAAACTACAAAAGAGTACCACAATAAAAGGAAACTAACATCAAAGTATACAATAGAAGACAAAACCAACAAAAACCAAAGACTCCAAAAACAATACTACAAATATCCGAACATGCTCCATGATCCAACTCTACAATACAACCCAAGCATCATGATGAGACACTAAATAAGTATGATACTTTACCTTTTCCTGTGCCCTTATGAATAATATCTTTAAAAGCACAAAATTTACAAAGTAGGGGTGAGTAATGAAACTCAGTTGGTTTTCCCTGAATGACTTCCTTACTCACACCACTAGGATAGAACTTGGTAGCACATTTATATATAATAATCTATATAAACAATTGAAAACAGTTTATAAGAATACAAGCAGTTTAATACCAAAACAATTTTCTCAAAACAAACCAATTCCAAAGGAAAGTAACTAAAAAAGTCATTTAACCATTTCACAAATTCTATCTTGGAATAATCTGTTTCATTCCACATATCTACAAATCCAACCATGAATGCAACCTTGTACCTCACTATACTCATGAGTGGTGATTCATCCTTTCACTAATCCATCTCTTAGTGAAACATTTGATGGTAAAATTTCATAAGTTTTCCATCCTTCTAATGATGGGGGGAAATTCAAACCCTTATTTTCCCCGAATGCACATAAACACAGAAAAACCATTATGCTGAAAACTAATGCCAAAACAACCATTTCAATAAAATTATTCTTTTATTGGAAACCCTCAAAACAACCCATTTCAATAAAAACAAAATTTTATGGAAAACACTTTTCCATACATCAGAAACAAAAAACCATTTTAAAACCATCATTTTAAAATCATGTTACCAAAATCAATTTCCACCAAAACACCCACTTTTCAAAATTCCATAAACTATCACTAAAGAGGGTTTGCTTCAATAATTGCACAAAAATTTCCCAATCAATTTCAATAAAAACAATCAATTTGAAACTAATCCTTCAAGTTCTAATAATAGTGTTCGGGAGTGAATACACCTACCTCAGGAATTATGAAAAAAACAAAGAAGGACAAGAAAACACCCAGAAAAACAGGTTGAAACGACAAGAGGCCACCTTAGATCTATTCCCCTATCAACAACAAGGATAAATATAACCCTGATTATCATCAAAAACCTTATATATATTTGAATTTTACTAGATCTATGAAACCGAGAGAGGGAGGAAAGTAGATCTAAGAAAAACCATGAAAACTACCAGAAAAGGAGAATTTCCAAAGGAATCAGGCTTAAACACACCAAAAAACACTCCCAGATCACTTCTAATTCGATGAAGATGGGTTACATAGCCTTTAGGAGGAAGAAATATCAACATGGAGTTTAAAATTTAATCACAACCTAGATCCACAATTTAATGATCTAGATTTTAAACTGGGAATAGTTAGTCGCACAATTAGTCAAATCATTTTCTAACCATGTACCGTCCCCCACCTCAAGGGTCATATCACAAGGTTGGTACGCATAGTTATAAGAGTCATGAACTAACCCTAAAAAACATCACTATCCCACTTTTCTTGGTTTATCCTTGGTGGCTGCACAGTTTAGAAAAACTGTGTGCCTACCTAGAAGCCCCTATTTCACATTGTACTGTTTCTTATAGGAGTTTCATTATTTTAAATAATCATGAACCAACCTTTCACCTTTATAAAATCCCCCCAAACATTCCAAAATTATTTCAAACCCTCCCAAACTTCACCCAAACAACTTACATAACCAAAAAACATAGGGAAAGGGTAACTTACTTGAAACCATGGGTGATAAATTCTCCCCACCATTAGCCTTTACATCCTCGAAAAGTAGGAAACTACTACTATTCCAAAAGAGTTCAGGCCATTGATCAACCATTTCCTTCTCCCATTATTAAGTTTCTTCCTAAATCTAACCATGTTTCCACAAAACCTACACTAGACTGATGCTTTTCCCATGCAATACATTCTCTTACCTATCAAAAATCTATACCAGAATATGAACCAATGAAGCATATAGATCAAGGTCAATGTGATCCAATCAAATCACATAGTCAGGATTAGGATGATAATTTATCATTTGAGATATATAAAACACATTATACACTGCACTGAACCATGGTGGTAATGCCAACCGTTATTCCACCTCTTTAAACCATCTAAGTATCTAAAAAGGGAATATGTATCAAAGAGATAACATTCCCCTCTTCACAAAATGATGAGGTCAAATCCTTGGAGAGATCTTTAATAATAAATGATCACCCACCTAGAACAAAAATGACCATTGACGACGATACACATATGATTTATGATGACTCTATGTCATCTACATCTATTTTATGATCTACTGAATCTTATCTATAGTTTCTTGAAAGGCTTTCCACAACTAGTGAAGTCTCACCTATTTCCACCCAAAAAAGTAGATAATAATAGGGATTACTATAAAATTATTCAAAATGAGCCATATTCATTGAGGCTTGGTGATTGTTGTTATATGAGAGCTACACTAATGGTATGTGATCTTACCACGATTCACCAAAATCTATTACAAAAGTCTACAACATGTCTTACAACATTTGTATCATCCTTTTTGGATTTTCCATCAGTTTAAGGATGATATTCCATACTCACAGTCAACTGAGTCCCAGGGGATTTTTATATATATTTCTAGAAACAAGACTTAAACCTTAGATTAATGTCTGATACTATCAAACCTGGTATACCATACCTATTTATGACTTCTTGGATATAGATGTTTGGAAAGTCCTCCATCGTATTATATTCATGAATAGGGATGAAATGAAACGACTCTGTGAACTAATATACTCTCACCCATATGACATCATGTTTTCGAATTGTTCTTTGGATACCTATTAAAAAATACATGGTTATATATTCCCATTTCCAAACTAAAATATGTAAAGACTTCTACATACCTGCTAGTCATTGATTCTATGCCTTAACTTGCTGAAAAGTTAAGAATCTAAAAAAACACTACCACTTCCCTTTTTATATCGATCCACTAAAACTATGATTTCAATACCTTATAAATATTTTTTATTCTAGGATGAACATCCCATATTGAATGGTGGTAAGCATAAACAAGTTTTTCTTGAGAATCCATAGGTATGAACATATGATCTTGGAATGAAAAAAATGAACTCCCATTTAGCTTCCATCCCTCAATGGTCTCCCCACCATAGAGTTTTGACCTCATCACAAAACATTATGAATCATAATTCCATGACTCTTTGAAAATATTTACCAGATCAAGAACTAAAGAAACTAGAAATAAAACCACAACATCACATCTTTCTTCACATTCCAAGTGCATGTCGGCTAGGATCAACATCAACTACCACTAATTTGAAGCCTCTTTTTACAACTGAGCATATAATTTTCTGCTTAATTCATTAACCACTATATTATCTTTACCCTGTGTATAAATCAATTCAAATTAAATCATTTTTAGATACTCCATCCATCTTCTTTTTCTTAGGTTCAAATTCCTTTGTGAGAAAATATGTTTCAAGCTCTTACAATCCATGAAGAATATAAATTTCTCACCAAAGAGATATTGAAATTTGGTATTCAAAGAATGGAAAACATAAGCTTCCTACAAATCTTGTTTTGGATATTTATTCTCATTAAACCATAAGTTTCTTGATCTATATAAAACAACATGATCTCCATTCATGAGAACACATCCCAACCCTGATCCCAAAACGTCACAGTACACCACATACCCTTTTCCTAATTCTAACAAAATAAAGATGTATGATGATGTAAGGTGAAATTTAATATCTTAAAAAGATTTATGATAGTCAAAATTCCATTTGAATGTAACATTATTCCTTGTCAAAACTATCATTGGTGACAACAGTCATGAAAAATAACAAAAAAAATAGATAATAACCATCTAATCTAAGGAAAGCGTGTATATAAAAGAAAATATTTGGAAGTTTACAATATATAAAAACCACTATCTTTTCTGGATCCAAAGAAACAAAACTTTCATAGATTACATGTCCAATTAAACCTACCTCTTGTATAAAAAAAATCACACTTTGATAATTTTTCATAAAACCGATGATCCCTCAAAATTAAAAACATTGTCGCCAAGTTTTGTTCATTCCCAAAACCTATCATTGAATACACCAATATTTACTCCAAAACCAAAACCAAAAAATAATACAAATATATTTGAAATATCCAGTTCATCCATTCTATAAATACTTTTGGTAAATTTTTATACTAAATGGAATTACCACATACTCATAATGGCCATATCTAAACCTAAAATATGTCTTTGGAATATCCTCCTTTAAAACCCACAATTGGTGATATCTTGATCATAGGTAAATTATGGAGAACCAATGAGCTCCCCAAAATTGATCGAAAAGATAATCAATGCATGGAAGTGAACAATAATTACTTATCATAACTTGGTTAAGATTATGATAATACACACACAACTGAAGAGTTCCATCTACCTTTTTGACAAACAAGATTGGTGTTTCCCATGAAGACATGCTAGGGAGAATGAAACCTTTTATTTCATGCTCATACAATATAACTTTAAATTCCTTTATCTCTGTTAGTGCTATTCTATATGACAAAAAATAAATAGTACTAGTTCATGGAAGGAGATCAATAATAAAATTAAATTTTCTTATGGGTGGAAACCTTGAGAAAATTTCGGGAAAGAAATCTAGAAACTGTTCAACAAAATTCAGAAAACTGCTTTTCTTGATCTCTTCCATCGATGCCAAGTCAAACTTTTCCAACTTGTATGTTATCATTCCAACTGTTGGTGCCAAAAATCCCATTTCACATACCTTTACATTCATTTATTCTCAAAATATATTCTCAACACCATCCTCATCATGAAAAAAATTGTTCTTCTATAATAGTCGATGTGATCCTTGAACATTTTCAACCAATAAATACATAGGATTATGTCATATACATCCATCTCAAGCACATATAAATCCCATATCATCATAGCTACATCAACAGTTATATAAAATGATTTACATACAATGGATCGACATTATATTTTTACAAGAATAGTTTGGTGTTTTAACATGGAATACATCATCTAAACTTTTAAACCCAATAAATCAATAGTATGAGAAGAAATAAATGAATGGGATGTAACCGTATCAAATAAATCTTACATAAGGGTATAATTAAAAATAATAATACATCTCACCTTCAATAGTCTAGAGTGATCATCCATAATAACTTGATTAGCTCCATATACTTTCTTAATCATGACACTTTTTACTTTATTTATTTCTTGAGATTTACCTTTCTACGAAGTCATGGTATTCCTAGAATCACCATATCTGTTTATGTTCTGCTTCTTAATAGGTATTCTACTTCCCTCTTCCTATCGAAGCATATGACATCTATGAAACATGATAAGTGTCCCAAACACCTAAACTCAAAGAACTTTGAAAATATATTTGAGCATGCCCCATCTGATTGAAATTGTGGTATGCTCTAGGTGGTTCTATACATTGTTGCTTCACATGGTCAAATGAACCACATTGAAAACATTCAAGCTGAATCTTTGGTTTTAAAGGAAGATTCACTGATCCAACCATTTGATTTTGAGACATCCCTATACCTTGAAAAAATGTGCCCCTCTTCCACTCACTCCCAGTATTAAAGTTACCATTATTTCCCTTAGGTATCAATATGCTTCTTACATCCCTAGCTCATGTGATGTATATTTATTCCACCAACACACTATTAACCATCTCCTTATAATTCATTAGAAAGAGCACACAAATATTTGATAGAATCTCCTATCTCAACATTGATTCAAATTTGGGTGCTTTCAAGGATGCACTAGCAACAAAATCGAGTGAAAAGTAGACTAAATTCACAAATTTATCTTCATACTCTATCATTGTGTGGATTTTCTACTTCAAGATGAAGAATTTTTTCATCCTTGTAATTTTGAATATTTGAGTATATAATTCTTTTTTGAAAAATTATTCAAAATCCTCCCAACCAATTACTTGGTATAATTTAGCTTGAATATATAAATCCCACCACCGACATTAAAAATCCTACAACATATATATTGTGTACTTGAATTTCGTCTCTTCTTGTGAGCTAAGGAAATCAAATATTTGATTCATCCTACTTAGCCACATCTATGCCTTATTTGATTTTGAATAATCTCAAAATATGGGTGGATATTATTACTGGAACTGAACAGAGTGATCCACTTTCCTTGGTCTATACCATCATTTACTTATAACCATAGCTTTAGAAGCTTATACTATACTTTAAACTAGCTTTTTGTTCACTTGTGGCTCATGTTCAGCCACATTCTCAGCATCCCCATCTGGTTGGTTTCTACGATGCCTACCAAGTTCCATTTCTATAAACACAAAAAATTCATTAAGTCTCACTATATAGAAACTTAAGGCTTAACAATTTCAAATTATACCACATCATAACTATCACAACAAAGATTTCAAAAATTCAATATTTTTCCCATTCAACCATTTTTTAAAATTCTACCAAGCTTTTCAAAATCAACCCCCTTTTCAAAGTACCCTTATCATTCCTTTTTCAAAATGTTACATTTGAAAACAATTCCATTTTTTTTAAAATCAACATATTTACACCCAAAATCATAAATCATTACTCAAAATGAAATATTCAATCCCAGTGGGAATCCATTTCTAAAAAGCATGTCATGCTCATCTCCTTGGATAAACCCATGACAATGATATTAAAAATCCTATCAATGTCTCCAAAACACTTATATACCCAACTTCCTTATAACTTTAAGTTTAGTTTAAAAATGTTAGCTATGTATTTTTATGCTCTACATTTCATGTCCTGATAATTCTACTCCTTTCTATGATCCCAACTAAATAAACAACCCTAAATTAATTTCAACTCCAAGACCAATAAAATTATTACCAAATCAAAGACATACCAAGAATAATAATACTTTCAAGTCAAGGACTGAATAAACTGATACCACTGGTAACATTCCTCCCGTCCTCATTTTCTTGAGATGAGGTGGAATTTATACTTGGCCTTAAAGACATCACTAAGGCACCAAAGGCTAGTAATAAATGTCAAGGGATTTAATATAGATAGTGGGTGATTTTCTATTTGGAAAATAAAACAAACCAACCAAATACACTATAACAAAAAACCACTAATTGATGCATGATAATAATGAAAAAAACTAAAAATAATTCCATTAATATCAAAATAAAACTACAATAGAGTACTATAGAAAAATACAACTACCATCAAAGTACACATAAAAATACAAAACCAACACAACCCAAAGACTCCAAAGGCAATACTCAAATGCTCCCAATATGCTCTATGATCCAAATCTACAATATAACCTAAGTATCATGATGAACCACTAAAGAAGTATGATACTTTAACCTTTTCCTGTGTCATGATGAATAATATCTACTAAAACACAAAATTGACAAGCATGGTTGAGTAATGAATCTTAGTAGATTTTCCACATATGACTTCCCTACTTGCACCGCTATGATAGAACATGTTTTCACATTTATATAAAACACTTTTTATAAACCATTGAAAATAGTTTATAACAAGAAAATAAGTTTAATAACAACCTAGTTTTCTCAAAACCAATCAATTCCCAAGGAAAGTAACCAAACAAGTCATTTAACCATTTCACAAACTGTATCTTGGTCCAATCCATTTCATTACACATATCCAAAAATCCCACCATTCATTCAACCATAGACCTCCATATACTTGAAAGTGTTTAGTCATCCTTTCACTAATACCTCACTTAGTGAACCATTTGATGGGGAAAATTTAATACCCTTATCCATACAAATAATAATGGGGGAAACTTCACACCCTTATCCATCCTGAATGTAAAATAACACACACAAACCATTATGCCAAAAAACAATGCCAAAAAAAACATTTCAATGATTTCAATAAAACTGTTCTTTTATTAAAAACCTTTCAAACTAACAATTTCAATAAAACCAAAATTTTATTTAAAGAAATTTTCTACGCATAAAAAACAAACAACCATTTTAAAATCATCATTTTAAAATCATGTTAACAAAATGACTTTCCACACAAACACCCAATTTTCAAAATTCCATAAATTGTCACTAAAAAGTGTTTACATAAAATAATTTTACAACAATTTCACAATCCACTTAAAATAAATAAATAATTTTGAAACTAATCATTAAAGTTCTAATAACAGGAGTTGAGCGTGAAGCCACCTACCTCAGGAATTATGATAAAAATGAATAACGACATGAAAATGTCCACAAAATTGTGTTGAAACTCCAAGAAACTTCGTTATATCTCTTACCCTATTAATAATAAGGACAAATATAACCATTATTGGAATAAAAAACCTTATATATATTCATATTGGACAAGATATAAGAAACTAAGATAAAGAGAGGAAAGTTGATATAAAAAAAATAATGAAAAACTAATAGAAAAGGAGAGTTACCAAGGTAATTAGGCTTCAATGCCCTAATAAATGCTGTCGAATCACTTAAAATTTGATCGGAAGGGTTAAAAAACCTTTGGGTGGGAGAAATATTGATTTAGGGTTGAAATGAAGAAAAAAATATGGGTTAAAAGTTAATCTCAACCTAGATCCATAATTTAAGGATCTACTTTTTAAACCGTGCATGGTTAGTCGCACAGTTAGGAAAACTGTGTGCTAACTATGTGCCAACCTTTAAATCAAGAGGAACCCCTAATGGTTGGTCTAAACGGTTATAAAACCTTTCAATAACAAATAAAAATATCTTCATCCAACTTTACACAGTTTCCTGTAGGAGTTGTACAGTTCTCACTAACCGTGCACCTTTAAAAAATCCCCAAAACATTACAAAAGTCTTATAAACCCTCCAAAACATCACCCAAACACCTTATATACTTAAAAATAATAAAGAAATGGTTACTTACTTGAAACTGGGGGTGATGAACATAATATTTGATTTAGTTTCTCTAGTATGACACTAAAAATCTCTTAATATTTGAAGTTGGTTTACTCTAGAATATCCCTAGGAATTATTAAAGTCTTGAGAGGGGTAATTTTGGTCAAGTATTGGATTTAATAATGAAGGGATTAATAGTTTTCCAAGGTAAGGGAGAGTGGTTTTTTATACACGAGGAGAGGGGTATTTTTAGAATAAAATATTAAATATAATAATTATATCCAAGGTAAAACTTGTAATATTGATTTTTTGAAAATATAAATCATATATAAATATAATATAATGTGTTTTATGTCTATAAACCTATTTATAATTACATTTCATTAGTTTATTAAAAAGTAAAGGTCAAATAAAGAAAAATTGTTATTTTAAGGGGTCACTTTTGACTTTAGGTTTTCGAAAGTGATTTTTAGGTTTGGAAATTGTGTTTATTTTATTTTAATGAATAATTTATGAAATTAAAATTTTTTTGGATGAAATTCATGTTATATAAATTTTTAGGTCATTATTATATCATTAATTATGTAATTTAAGATACATTGGTTTTGTAAAAAACTATATTTTTACTATTCACCTGAGAATTAAAGTATTTAAGAAAATTACCAAGGAAACACATTTAGAAAATTTTGATGTGATGATTTAAATAAGATATTTATTTTCTAAAAATAAATTCCTAACATAGTTAATTTTAATTTTTAATATAAAAATTATTCTTTTTATGAAATACTTTAAAATGCATTTTATTAAGAATGTGATTATATTTTCTTTGAGTTTTTTATTCATGATTTTTATTTGTTAGAATTATAATATTTACATTTTCATATATTATTCATGATAAATATTATTTATAGAAAAAGTTAGTATTTTCAGGTCAAACTATGATTCCAACAGTCATAATATTATTCCCAATAGTCACATTACTACTCAAATAGTTACATTACTTCCCAAAGGACACCTGACCTCCTATAAATAACATTTTTACTTTCACTCAATATTCAACCCAATTCCTCTCAAGTTTCTATATTTTAATTTTCAAAAATATTAATTGGTTTATGAATATTTTGTTTTTTCTATAGTGTTGGCAATGGGGGTGATGATTCAAGAAGATGGGGGAAATCCATATTTCCCCATTTTATCTTTTCTGTTATATTTTTTTCAGTGCTATTGTTTTTAATTTTAATTAGTTTCATTAAAGATTTATGTAATAGTATTTATTAATGAAATAAATTATTTTCATTTTTTTGTATAATAATATATATTATATTACAACACATATTTATTTCAAGAGACAAATATCATTTATAAACTCTAAGGTGTTACATTCTTCCTCACGTTAGAAATTTCATCCTTGAAATTTCAACTAGTATTATCAGTTAAGAATAGGTGATGGTACTTCTGTTTCATTGTTTCCTCTAGTACCCATGTTGTCTCTTCATACTTATGGTTCATCCACAACACTTTAACAAGGTGAGTTGTCTTCCTGCATAGAAAATTGTCTCTAAAATCCATGATATTCACTAAATTCTCTTTATATGAGAGGTAATTTTCTTGTTGTACCACCTCCAGATTTAGTAAATGTGAGGGGTTAGGTATGTACTTCTACAATAGAGATATGTGGAATATGTAATTATCTTGAACCATATGTGAAATATGATTGTTCACTACTCCTATGTGACCAAGGATCTCAATGGGGTCAATGTACATAGGGATAATCTTAATTTTCTTTCTAAAACACATGTCTCTCTTCCATGTTGATATTTTAAGGAAATAATTTTCTCCAAATTTAAACTAAAAGTCCCTTTAAAGTTTTTCAGTATAGATCTTTTGCTGACTCTGAGTAACTTTTATATGTTGTTGGATAGCTTGAATATTCTTTATCATCTCTTACACAAGGTTAAGTCCAAGTATATTTTATTCACCAACTTCATCCTAACAATTTGGTGTTCTACATCGATTCCCATATATAATTTCATATGTATCCATTTGAATACTTGAGTGGAAGCTATTTTTTATGAGAACTCAACCAATCAGAGATATTGATCACATACACCTTTGAATTCCATTGATCAGGATCTTATCATGTCATTGAACATTTTAATAGTCCTTTTAGACTGGGAATCAATTTTGGAATGATAGGACATGATGAAATTAATTTACATACTCAAATAATACTGAAGAATTATCCAAAATTGATATATGAACCTTGGATCATGATTAGAGATGATCAAAATTTGAACCCTAAGAAACCTCACCACTTCCTTGATGTATATCTTGGAAAGTTCTTCCAATGAAAAATATTTCCCAATGGTAATTAAGTGGGTAGTATTGGTGAGTATATATACGACAACCCATATCACATTTTTTCCTTTGGATGTCTTTGGTAAACCAGTTACGAAGTCCATAGTGACATTATCCCATTTCCACACGTGTATAAGAAATGGTTTAATAATCCATTTGAACTTCTATTGCTCTTTTTTTAACATTCTGTAATACCAAACCCTATGAGAGATAATTTGAAACCTTCTTCCTCATATTGATCCATCCTTTTTCTTTACAAATATCACTATCCCACCCCAAGGTGATTTACTAGGGAATATGAACCGTTTTCCCAAATTCTTCAACAGTTAATTCTTTAACTCTTCCAGTTTTATCAGGGCCATTCAATAGGGGAATTCAGATGTAGTATTGGTATTAGGTATAAGTTCTATTGAGAACTCTACCTCAAAATCTAGGGGAATTCTAAATAACTCTTCAATAAATACATCACTGTATCCCTCAAAATGGGAATTTCTTCAAGTTTGGTACATTAAATTAACTCAACCATTTGGGAAAGGTATTATTCTTCACATGGTATCTTCACTCACACAATTTAGGGATTTTAAAAATGATATTAGTGGTATTACTTGTATTTTTATAGGATCATGGGATGGTTTATAATATATAAAGATATATTTTTTCTTGATAGTTGATGTGAACTCTATATATAATGATCCAATCCATGCCCAATATAGCATAAAATTCCACTAAGGTAAGGATTACAAGAATCTATAAATTAATATTTATACATACACTAATAGGAGAAGTGTCCAACACTTGGGTTGAAATGATAACACTAATAGGTGTTTTTTTATATATATATACTTTAAGGTATCAGGGCTTCAATTCAATAGTTATATAAAACCTTCATTATAAAAAAGAATGTGTATAAATAGAATCAATTAAAACTCTTTTCCATTCTTGAGTGAATATAAAGTTTACATTATACAAATTTAATTTGATTCTCTACCTAAACAGTAGTGATGGCATAAAATTTCCCATACTCATTTATCTTAGGTGGTTGTTGGTGCCGATTACACTTAAGGACCCATGGTTTGGTGCACTGACTTTCATGGTTCCCTTTCTCCCTATAGTTGATCATTTAACCATGGGTGGTGAATTAGAAGGTGCCTTCCTTTCCTCCATCATATTGGCTTGTTTCTTCATGTCTCTTCAACATTCATGAGTTTTTTGGTCTACTCTTCCACACTTGAAGTATTTAATAGTCCATTTGAGGCAATTCCCATTATGTTTCTTCCTACATTTTTGAAATGTGGGTAGTTGGATCCTCTTCCCTCCTTTTCAATTTTACCCACCAGCTTGAAACTCCATTCTTCTATAATTATCCCCATGTCCAAATGTCTAATATCTAAACCCTATATCTACTTTGAGATCACATTGAACCACTAATTCATAACTCTTGAAGTCTTGGATAACTAGATCAATTCAACAATGTGGTTTTAAACTACTAAAGAATCTATCTATTTTTCTATCATTGTTGATAACAAAACCCTAGGTACATCTTATACTCCTTGTGAATCTTGCTTCGTAATATCTTCCATTTTCTTTACCTACATGAATTATCTCCCCAAATTTGTTTGAAGAGTTCAAGGGAATTGAATGTTAATAAATACTTTCTTAAATTCTTCCCACTCCATATCTTCCATTTCACACTTCACCATTATCTTCTTTATAAACACCCACCGTTAATCAGACTCTCTACAAAAATGATTGAAAACTAGATTCACCTTCTCATTCTCAGAATAATAGAGCACAAAAAATATCTTCTCCATTAAATTGACCCATTATTTTTTGATAAATGGATCAGATGATCCACTAAATTTTGGCGATCATTGCCTCATAAAAGAAATAATGGAAAATTGATCTTTATTAGGTGAAGATGAAAGTTTTACATAGTTTATGTTATTATTCACATCCCGAGACAATTGGTTAATAATCTCTATAAAGTTTTTAACTCAACCACCCATGGAATTTGGGATGTCATTCTGGTAACCATTGCATTTTCCCCCACACGGGTTATTGTCATAGTTTATCCTAGTTTCTACTATTTTATAAAATAGAAAGGGTTTGAACGTAATATAAGTCAAAAAATCATGAATAAATAATTTATTATTTTATGAAATTAACACTAATGACAAATATGATAGGATACCTATGTTTAGACTTTTTATAAAACAATGTTTCCTTAATATTTACATATATATAGAATTATTATAAGGGTTGTCACTAAAATTTTATTATCTTAATTCCCAAATTAACTAAACTATAACTATGGTAAAAACTATAGTGACATTAATTTTTATTGCATTACTAGAGATCATTTTTAAGATAAATAACATAAAATCATTACAATCTAGGATCCAAAGGTTTTGTGTGTTTAGAAAATTCAGCAAATACATCATTTTTACATAATAAAACATAAATATTTATTTAAATACTTCTTATTTAACCTTATAAAATATCCCATTCTATTTAGTACATGTAGTCACCCAAGGATATACATCAAAAAAGGGGTGATCTAAAATTCTAATAAGTGAATAAATAAGGAACATGAATCAACATAATATGGGTGAGAATAATCATCATCATTATATCATAATCATAGAATCATCATCATAATCAGTATGAAATTTTTTGATAAAGGCATGGAATGTGGAAATGCATAAAAAGGAAACATCATGTTATAGTGGTCAAATACCACACATAATTATGAACAAATCTAGCATCATGTTCACACATAACATATGTGAATAATCATAACATCATAATTATGAAAAAATATAGCATCATGTTCATGAATAGTACATATTATATCATGAGATACATCACATTACCTGATGAATTTTAGGGATATATAATTCCAGGCCCACCCATCACATCATAATATTTACATAATCATGCATTCCACATAGAATGTATAACAATCATAGTCATGAAATAACCCATGGAAAGGAATGGGTTTCATAAGGATTCAATAAATCATACATTCATGAATAAAATTTTGGGGTTCCCAAATGAAAAAGGGAGATCGTACTTTAGAAGAAAAGATAATTTTTCTTTGGATAAGAAACAACATAATAGGAATAAATGATTTGTTTTGGAAAGAAAAGTATTTTTGAAAAATAATTGTATTTAGATTAAAAATCAGGGTGGAAACATGTATATACTTGAAAATAAAATGGAAGAATAAATAAATTATATTTTAGGATCATTAGAAGAATATCCATTTCAAAAATACATGAAAGAGAGATATCCCAAGGAAATGGAGTTGGGTTCGAGGATCCCCTTACCTTAAATACCACTTTATTTAATTGCTTTTGTGCCACCTGAATAATAAAATTAGATTTATGAAAAAATTGATCCAGAAGTGTATTATTGTAATTTTCATAACTATTTATAAATTATAATAATTTTTTTTATATTTCTTAATTTCTTTGGTTAAAGTGCAATCATTTTGATATTGTGATTTCCTTAAAATTTCTAATTTTTCATTGTTTTCATTATTTTTTTTAAGTCATTATACATGAGTAGAATTAATTAAAAAAAATATTATAATAAAATTAATTATATGTTTATATATTTTATATAATTAATATTATCCATATTTGATTATGGTTATAAGTTTTAAGATGACAATTTCTCCGTAGGTGGTTAATCGACCTTTGACAGGACATTGTAAGGAGAGCGGGGACGAGAAGTTTAAAATTTATATATATATCATAAATATGTTACAAAAAGTTAGTTAAAATCATTAATATAATGTTAAATTACCTCTTAATTAAATATATATGGGGTTGTGGAAAACAAGATTAAAAAAAAGAGAAGAGTCGATCGAAACGTAATTAATTATCAGTGTAACTTCTCTTGTACAACACTAATACTCCTTTGATGTTTGGAGTTGGTTTACCACAGAACGTCCCTAGATATTTAAGGGTATTGAGGGGGAAGGATTTTAATAGATTATTATATTTGTTAAGATAGGTATGAGTGTTTTTCCAATGGGAGGGAGAGGGGTTATTTATACTTTAGGGGATGTGTATTTTTAGAACAAAATATTTAATAAAATAATATATCAAAGGTAAAACTTATAATATTTAATTTTTGATAACATAAATTATATTTAAATATAATTTAATGGAATTTAAGACTTTAAACTTCTTTATAATTTAAATTCATTAGTTTATTAAAAAAAGTGGAAAGATTTTTTTTTTATTTTAAGGTATCACTTTTGACTTTAGGTCTTGGAAAGTGTTTTTTAGGTTTGGAAATTATGTTTATTATATTTTAATGAATGTTTTTTTAAATTAAATACTAATTTTCTAAAAAAAATGTTCTATAAATGATTAATTCATTTTTACATAATGAATGATATAATTTAAGATACACTAATTATGTGAAAAACAATATTTTTACTATTCACCTAATGATTAAAGTATTTCAGAAAATTATTAAGAAATAATGTTTGGAAAAGTTTTATGTTCTGATTACAAAATTGATATTAATTTCATCAAAATAAATTATAAATAAGGTAATTTAAAATTTTAATATAAAAATATGATTTTTATGAAATACTTCAAAATATAGTTTATTAAAAATGTGCTTATATTTTATTTGAGTTTTTAATCAGGTTTCTTATGTTTTAGAATTATAATATTTATATTTAATTACATGAAGCGTGATAAATATTATTTTTATCACAATTTATTATTTTAAGGTTAAATTAATATTCCACCTATTAGGTTATATGTAACACACCAAGCTTCCACGGTATGCTTCTATTTGAATAATACAATAGCTTGCGCTGTATGCAACTTCAAGTTCTAGCACACCATAACCAATCAAACTAGCAGTTAAAAAAAAATTATGAATAGTAATACCCAATTTTTGAAATTTTATAAATTTTATTTTTAAAAATGGACTTCATTTTTGGATTCATAATACCAAAATTATCTTAGGGTGATGCATTGGTATTTTTCTAAAAACTTTTAATTTTTGATGAATAGTGAAAAACACTGCGTTATTGTTTAATTTTTTTTAAATAATTATTTATTTTATTTAAATTTAATTTAAGTCAAAATAGATACGTAATACCTATATAAGTTCAATATAATTCATTTGAGTCATTTTATAATAAAATTAGTTGTATAAAATTTTATTGAACTTTTTAACGCCATTTACCCACAATCTAGGCACACTTGCAAATTTGCATAAAACATAATTTTACCACTTTTGTGAAATGAATTTCAAAAATTTGAGAGACACGGTTGAAATCAGTAAGTAAAATGTGGTTCAATAGGTTGAAAGTAATTTTTGGTGAATATTAACCTTTTAATTTTATTTACCACAGTTAAAAGAAAATAGGGGAATTAAAGGTAAAAATGATATTATAATTACCCTAACACATATAATAATTCTATTGGATAAATTTTTTTCAACCGAAATCAACCTCAGGAGTAAAATATGATCCTATTTGATCCACCTGGATTAGATTAGGACATTTATTATTATTTTTATTTAAGGAATAGTTAAAAGTGTTAAATTCAAATTTCAATAACTAATTTTTTTTAATATAGGTTTATACATAAGATAAATTTTACTATAAATATTAATTAGAAATATAAAAATATTTCCTGCATAATGGTATTTTATTTATAAATTTTTAACATTAAATAATTAAATTTATTTATGAAACAATGATGATGCAGTAATTACCTTATTAATGAAAGACTAAAATAATTGATATTATAAATATCTAAATAAATTTAAATTGAGACTTTTGATGAATTCCACTAATTTTTTAGGTTAATATGACATTTTAGAGTTGATTTAATATACTTTTTTCGAAGTAATCAATTTTTGTTTACTTTCACAAAAAACAAAATACTAAATAGTGTTAAAATTGGCATAAATGAGTTTTTAAAACAAATCTTATATTATTAAATGATATAATATTCCTAAAACTATAATTTTTGTTGAAAAAGACTTATATAATTATATATATGTCATTAATGAACCACATGTGGTTCTCTTGGAATTTTATAGTAAGTTTATTAACCATTTAATATAAAAATACAAGAATACATTTTAAAAGCTAAACTATTTAACAAAGAGTTAAATCTAAAAGATAAGGTTAATATAGTGACCTAAAATTGTCTAAAACCTATTTTTGAGAGGTTTTCGACCCATACCCAAATTATACTATAAATAAATTCATTTGGATCCATTATAAACTGAAAATGATTTTATAATAAAATAATATTTCAAGCATTTCCTAAAGTGACCCTCACCTCTCTTATAAAAGGGTACTTATCCTTCTCTCAAAATCACACATCCAAATCTATTTGGATCAGACAAAACCTACTCAAATATCTTCCCAACTACCCTCTTTTCAACCTAGATGCCTTAATTTTATCATAAATCCAACCTAAGGATCTCTTTTGATCCAATCAAAAAGAAGCACCCGAAGAAGATGTAATAATTTCACCACCTCTTTCAAAGTTATTTCTTCTTCCACTTCCTATTTATTTGTTGTTTACATACCAAAATAATTACTCTAATACCTTATACATAATATGATTTTATTATAAATATGGTACAACCATATTCATTATTCTATCCATCCTATGAATGAAAAAATCACCATACATGCGTACGTACGGCTTACCGTCTCCACATCGTGGTGTAGTTTGTTATTCAACACTTCATTATTCAGATGAGTATAATAATGAGTATAATTGATGAAAATAATAAATATAACATGTTAATGATTATGTATATATTATATACCATCCAGTTACATATGATTTCATTATCAATAGAATGATATTTGTTCTTGTGCGTATGTACGGATTACCATATCCACGAACGCGATGAGATTAATTTCCCATCGTAACCATTCAAGAATAATTTTCATTTTATGATTTAAAATAATGTTTATGAACTTAATATAATTCTTTATATGAATCAAATACATCCTATAAATAACAAACATGACTTTCATAACAAAACATATAAGGAAAACGAATCAGTTAACACCCGAAACAATGATACTACATAAATATTATTAACAAAGCAATATTAGAAGATCATATATGGTATCATATTTATGTATGTGGTTATTTTATTATTTAATAAAAATTATTTAACTATTATACAGGAGGTTAATGTACCCTTGAATAAGTAAAAGTACAAGGTTAGGGTTAATTTTACAATCCCTTTATTTATCCGAGGTTGTTTATACGTAAGTATCTACTGGGACTTCTTTATAATCCACATATGTGTTTCTTAAAAATGTATTTCAAAACAATTTTAATATTTCCTAAAATACAGGTTAAATTAATTTATACCGCTATTTTACTTTTTATAAAATGTTTTGAAAGGAATCTTTTTGTTGTTTTCCAAACAAGGTACTTTATGACCTTTTCGACAAATTAAAGTAAGAATGTTTTTTTAACTTATACAATGGGTGCAGCTATTTTCCACCATTATAACACCTTCTAAGATTCCCTTACAAGATTATAAGAATATTTTCAAAATAAATGTTTTCTTTTATAATTATGTGACTTTTAAATGATTTCAAAATATAAAGAGATATTTCTCTCAAATAGTTTTGATTTCATCTATGTCAACATCCTTTGATGGATTTTAAAATTGTTTAAAGTTGATTTATTATGATAAAATCTTCTATATTGTATTGAAGGTTTTGTGATATGTTTGATTGTGGATGTGTTATTTTTATACCATCCATTATTTGTGGTAAAAGTATTAAGATTTTTTATGCTAGTTTTAATACGAATGTTTATGTTACACTTCAGCCTTTTCATATGAGGAATTCATTGGACTTAGTATGTGATTGGTGGAGCCCACTATAACTCCTCAATGCATCGGTAGGTCTCATGAGACAAACTAGTGTCTTGACACAAGGAGTTTACAAAATCTTATTTGTAGTCATGACACGAGGCCTTGACTATATGGTTATGATGTCTGTCATTATTCATTCTATCATTATGAAATTAGCTATTGATATTACAAGTGATTATTCAGCTAGTAGAATATCCATGTAAATAATTTAATGAAATTATGTGATTTATATTTTCCATATTATGCTGAATTTTAAGTTTAAAAGTATTGTGTTTTAATATTATACATTGGCTTAAATGTTTATGCTTATTTATGATAGTTTATGCTATATTGTTATCCTTATTGAGAATATGAGTTCCCCCCTTTATTATGTTTTATTTTTCCCTAGATGTGAAGAATTATATTATGATTGACCTACAGGGATAGACCAAGGGAAATGAGTGTGTTCAAAAGGGACACAATTTTGTTGTTTTTTTATTTCATGATGTATTGTAAAACTTATCTATGTATCTTGTACTTTCAAGGCTACTAAAATAATCAGCATTTTGAGACTTGATCTCTTGTGATCATTCCAATGTTATGTAATAATGCACTGACTCTGCATAAATAGGGTTGTGGAGTTATAGTTGGTATCAGAGAAAGTTTAGTATAAACCATGGAAACTAGATTTAAAAAAACCCCGATTAAAGAAAATTACCTTAAGATAAACTTTGAGGATTAGTATAGAAGAACTTCCTTGAATTTTGGTAATATAGAGATTTTGTGAGTTTTCCAAGAAATAAATCCCTATCTGGATACGAGCAGGTAGAGGTGGTTCTGGAATAGATGTACCTAGGAGTGAAAACTCCGACTTGGAGTTTTGGGCTTGACCTGGGGTATCTTGGTACATGACAACAGACCTTGTTGCACTCTTGGTTACGACACTCCCATGATATATGCTTAGGATAATTCACATTTTCTTTACAAACCATTATGAAGTATTTATGAGTAAATAATTCCTCAAAGAAAACATTTTTTTATGATTATGGACTATATTCATAAATTGTTCAATCTATGTTAGGTATTTTACTAGTTTGGAATTATGTATTGTGATTCATAAACTAATATAGTGTATGATATTATTTAAAAATGGCGCCTAGTGGAAGGAATGAAAACCGTATCAATTCAAATATTCCATGTATGGATTTACCTCTTACTGAAGTTAATTATAGCGGAGATGATGATGCAACTGGTGCATAACAACTTATAACCATATTGGGACAACTCACTCATGTTATGAATAATAACCTTACTCGTATGGAGCATCCTGGTCTACAATGGGGAAGATCAATGTTAGACTGATTCATGAGGTAACAACCACCAAAATTCAATGGGAATAAAAATCCATTTGTAGGTGAGCAATGAATAAGTTCCTTAGAGAAATGTTTTTTTGTTTTGGGGAGTAATGAAAGAGAAAAAGTTGTCATGGAAGTTTATCGCCTCACAGGAGATGAAGATCAATGGTAGTCATTAATTCAAAACAAAAAGGAGGATAAATAAGTAAAAAATATAGAATGGAGGTAGTTTAAAGATATTTTCTTAGAATAATACTTTTTGTATGACTATCGAGCGGATATGCTAAGACAATCTCTGAGTCTAAGGAAAAAGGAGGATGGTAATGTCACAAAGTATGAGGCTAACTTTATAAGGTTATCCAGACATGCTGCAGATTATATATGTAACCCAAGGTGTAAGATTGATCGATTCTTTTATGGGTTAAAACCATTTCTTCTTTGAGAATTAGTCTCACAATCCTTCTCATAATATGAAGATATAGTCTCATGTGATATCAAGATAGAAAAGGAATTCTTTAAGTCTTATGAATGTAAAGAAAAGCAGAAGAAGAAGAGATATGCTAAACACTCTAGAAATAGAAATAAGGGGAAGAATGAAAAAGTTTAATTTCCATCCTATAGTAAATGTGGGAAGAAACACCATGGTACTTTCCTGAAGGGAATGAGAGTTTGTTTCAAGTGTGGTGAAAAATTCCACTAAGCACGTGATTTCAAGGGAAAGAAAGAGAATGTTAATGTGAAATGATACAATTGTATAGAAATGTGGCATTATGAAAATGAATGTCCTAAGCACCAAGGAAACTTACCTCAGAAAAGGTTAGGGAGAAAGGCCAAGCATATGAAATCACTACTGCTGAGGTTGAAGATCTTAATGATGTGGGGGCAGGTACATTAATGGTTTCCTCAAATTTATACAGTGCTTTATTTGATTCTAGATAATCACATTGTTTCATATATTCCCATTTTGCTAATAAAATTAGATATTTACAATTTTAATTAACGAGGGAGTTTTCAATCAAAAATCCTAAGGGAAGTATCATTACAAAAAAGTTTTGTGAATCAGTTCCCATTAGGTCATATAGACATGCTTTATTTGATGATCTCATCGTCATACCCATGATTGAATTTGATATAATCCTCGTAATGTATTGGATTTTGGACCATGATGCAAAAATTTATTGTAAGAAGGAGGTTACAATTTTTGATGATGATAAGGAATACCTTATCTTTAGAGAAGAAATGTCACCATATGATTATTATCTAGATTCTCCCCTAGTACCTCTACTAAATTCAATTATTGGGGGTGGAAAAGAGTGAAATAAATATGGGTGAAGAAAGGAATGTTAAAATAGTGTATGTACCTATTGTTCAAGAATATATTGATGTGTTTCCAGAGGATTTACCTAGACATCCTCTGGAATAAGAAGTTGAGTTTTCCATTGATTTAATTCTTGGTTCAAGGCCCATATTGAAGACCCATTATAGAATGGCCACTTTGGAATTAGTGTAACTAAATAAATAACTAGAAGAATTGAGTAATAAAGGATTTATTCTCCCTAATGTTTCTTCATGAGAATCCACTGTTATTTTTGTTAAGAATAAGGATGGATCTATGAGTTTGTTCATTGACTATAGGGAGATCGATGCAATAACTATAAAGAACAAGTATCCCCTGCCTTGCATTGATGATTTATTCGATCAACTTAATAGACCTCAATATTTTTCAAAGATTGAACTTAGATTTGAATATCATCAGTTGCATGTAAATAATGAATACATTCTAAAAACAATATTTCAAACCAGGTACGAGCATTATGAGTTTACAATAATGCCTTTAGGACTGACTAATGCACCCTCTGTTTTCATGGATATAATGAATATTGTTTTCAAGTAATATCTTGATGAATTTTTAGTGGTATTTATTGATGATATCTTGTTATAAAAAAATCTATGAAGATCATGAAATTTACTTGCACACTAATCTGAAAACCCTTAGAAGAAATAAATTATATGGGAAGTTTAGGAAATGTGAATTCTGGATTTAGAAATTTTTATTCCTTGTCCATATCGTCTCTAAGGATGGAATCACTGTCAATCCTTTAAAGACCAAGGCAATCCCAAAATGGCCAGCACTAACAAGTATAACTGAGGTATACAGTTTTATTGGTTTAACAGGTTATTATCGACATTTCATCCAGAATTTTAACTGACTAGCTAACCCATTTACCAAGTTAACATGTAAAGGGGTTAAATTCGTTTAGACAAAAGAGGGTGAATTTTTTTTAAGAATTGAAGAGAATATTAGTCAATGCTCTTATATTGACTCTACCATCGAGGAATGATGGGTTTTTTATTTATAGTGATGCTTCAAAGAAAGTACTGGGTTGTGTCCTTATGAAAAATGATAGCGTTATTTCCTATGCATCATGTAAACTAAAAATTCATGAACAAAACTATCCTACTCATGATCTTGAGTTAGCAGCTGTAATCTTTGCTATGAATATATAGAGACACTATATATATGGTGAAAATGTGAGATATATATCAATCACAAGATTTTGAATTATATTTTCTCATAGAAATAATTCAACATGAGAAAAAGGAGATGGCTCAAACTACTCAAGGATTATGATTGCACTATACACAAACACCCGAGGAAGGAAAATAAGGTGGCAGATGCTTTGAGCAGAAAGGATCATGGATTTTTGAACAAAATGAGAGTTGAAAGGGATATTATGTTCATAGATCTAGTAAAGATAGATATGGGAATAATCATGGAAAGTGAAACATCAATACTTTTTTAAATAGTTTCCAAACCATCTTAACTAGAAAGGATAAAAAGTTATCAGACTGATGATGAGGAGTTTAAAAAGAAAATTAAACTTGTGAATGATGGGAGGTTGATAGTCTTCATATATGAAGATGAAATTTTGAAATTTGGGAAGAAACATTGTGTTCCAGACATACCTGATCTAAAAATGGATTTTTTGGATGATTCTCATAGCTCCAATTTCTCTATACACCCTAGTAGAACTAATATATATAGATATTTTAAGGAACATTTTTGGTGAGACAACATGAAGAGGGAGATTGTTGATTATACGTCAAGATGTATGGTGTGTCAATAGGTAAAGGCTAGAAGACAACATCCTAGAGGTATCATGTAACCTATTCCCATACTTGAGTGGAAATGGGATGATATTACGATGGAATTTTTTCATAGGGATAGCAAAGACTCATAGAAGGAATGATGCAATATGGGTCATTATTGATCTTCTTACCAAGTCAGCACATTTTCTTCTTATAAGAGAAGATTTACCACTTGAACGTTTAACAAGATTATATATTAATGAATTTTTTAGACTTTATGGTGTACCCCTATTGATGGTTTCTGATCGTGATCCCCATTTTACCTCAAGATTCTGGAAAAGTCTTCAAAAATCCCTAGATACTGAACTTTGTTTAAGTACTTCCTACCACCCTTAAAATTATGGAAAATTAGAACGGACTATTCAAACCTTAGAAGACATGTTGAGATCTTTCTCACTTGACTTTCAAGGTATGTGGGATCAATATCTACCTCTAGTATAATTTTCCTATAATAGTAGCTTCCATTCAAGTATTCAGATGACACCATATGAAGCGTTATATGAAAAGAGATATCGCACAAGAACTTTTTAGAATAATGTTGGTGAAATAAAACTTGTAGGTACAAAAATTGTTGAGGAAATAATGGAAAAGGTAAAGATTATCCAAACCCACATAAAAGCATCTCAAAGTAGAAAAAATATCTATGTTGATACCTGAAGGAAGGATTTGTAATTTCAAGTAGGAGATCATGTTTTTTTGAAGGTATCTCATTGGAAGGGTGTTATACGATTCAGTAAGAAGGGTAAATTAAGTCCCAAGTATATCAGACCTTTTGAAATTATAGAACAAATTGGAGTTTTAGCTTACCATTTGACAATGCCTCCAAGTCTCTCCAAAGTTCATGATGTGTTCCACGTATCACTGTTGAGAAAATACATGCGTGAAACAACGTATGTACTCACCTATGAAGAAATATAACTGGAACCTGATCTGTCTTATTGTGAAAATCTTATCAGGATTCTTGATACCAGAGAATAAGTTTTGAGAAACCTAACGACTTGTTTGGTAAAAGTTCTATAGAGAAACTATAAGGCGGATTAGGCAACGTGGGAACCCGAGGATCTTATGATGAAGAACCACCCAAATCTTTTTATGCAGTAATATTATAGAAATTTAGAGGATGAAATTATTTGAATGAGGGAAGAATGTAACACCCAAAGCTTCCATGTTACGCTTCTCTTTGAATAATACAATAGATTGAGTTGTACGCAACTTCGAGTTCTAGCACACCATGACCAATCAAACTAACTATTTAAAAAACAGTTATGAATAGTAATACCCACTTTTTGAAATTTTATAAATTTTATTTTTCAAAATGGACTTTATTTTTGGATTCTAAATATCAAAAGTATCTTTGGGTAAATTTTTGTTATTTTTCTGAAAACTTTCAATTTTTGATGAATAGTGAAAAACACTACGTTGTTGTTTAAAACTGAATTTTTTATTTAAATAATTTTTTATTTTATTTAAATGTATTTTAAGTCAAAATAGATAAATAATACATATATAATTTTAATGTAATTCACTGGAGTCATTTTATAATAAAAGTAGATGTATAAGATTTTATTGAACTTTTTCACGTCTTTTACCCACTTTCAAGGAACATTTGCAAATTTGCATAAAATGTAATTTTACCACTTCTATAAATTGAATTTAAAAAATAAGAGAGACACAATTGACATCAATAAGTAAAATTTTGTTCAATATGATGAAAATAATTTTTTGTGAATAGTAACTTTTGAATTTTATTTACCACAGTTAAAAGTAAATAGGGTAATTAAAGGTAAAAATGATATTATAATTATGCTAACACATGTCATAATTATATTGGATAATAGTTTTTCGACCAAAATCAACCTTAGGAATAAAATATTATCCTCTTTGATCCACTTGGATTAGATTAGGACATTTATGATTATTTTATTTTAAGAAGAGTTAAAAGTGTTAAATTCAAATTTTAATAATTAAAACATTTTTAATATAGGTTTATACATAAGATATATTTTACTATAAATATTCATTATAAAGATAGAAAATTTTACTACATAATATTATTTTATTTATAATTTTTATACATTAGATAATTAAATTTATTTATGACACAATGATGATGTAGT
The DNA here is from genome assembly GCA_963277665.1 of Viscum album. Classification (NCBI taxonomy): domain Eukaryota; kingdom Viridiplantae; phylum Streptophyta; class Magnoliopsida; order Santalales; family Viscaceae; genus Viscum; species Viscum album. Next base: position 256,831,217 of record OY728129.1, read on the forward strand.
AATTACATTATTAATGAAAGATTAAAATAATTGTTATTATAAATATCCAAATAAATATAAATTTATACTTTGATGAATTATAATAATTTTATAGGTTAATATGACATTTTAGGATTGATTTAATATATTTTTTTCTAAGTAATAAAGTTTTTTTGACTTTCAAAAAAATCCAAATACTAAATAGTGTCAAAATTGCCATAAATGAGTTTTTAAAACAAGCACTATCTTATTAAATGATATAATATTACTAAAAATATAAGGTTAATCAAAAGGACTTATATAATTATATATATTTCATTAATTAACCACTTTTGGTTCTCTTGGAATTTTATAGTAAGTTTATCAACCATGTTATATAAAAATACAAGAAGACATTGTAAAAGGTAAACTACTTAACTAAGAGTTAAATCTAAAAGATAAGGTTAATATGGCGACATAAACTTGTCTAAAACCTATTTTTTGAGAGGCTTTATACCCATACCCACAATATACTCTAAATAAATACATTTTGAGCCATTACAAACCGAAATGAATTTATAATAAAATAATATTTCAACCTTTTCCAAAAGTGACAATCACCTCTCTTATAAATGGGTACTTCCCCTTATCTCAAAATAACACCTCCAAAGCCAATTTTATCAGAAAAAACCTGATAAAATATCTTCCCAACTACCCTAAAACCAACCTAGAGGCCTTACTTTGATAAAAAATCCAACCTAAGGAGCCCTTTTGATCAAATCAAAATGAAGCACTCGAAGAAGAGGTAATAATTTCACCACCTCTTTCAATGTTTTTTTGTCTTACACTTCCTCTTTCTTTGTTATTTACATACAAAAAATAATAACTCTAGTACCTTATACATAATGTGATTTTATTATAAATATTTTACAACCATATTCATTATTCTACCCATCATATGAATGAAAAAGTCACCTTACATGCGTACATACAACTTACCGTCTCCAAGTCGTGGTGTAGTTTGTTATTCAACACTTAATTATTTGGATGGGTATAATAATGAGTATAATTAATGAAAATAATAAATATAAAATGTTAATGATTCTCTATATGTGATATAACATCCAATAACATATTATTTCACCATCAAAAAAATGATATTGTCGCTCGTGCGTACGTACAGATTACCAGCTCCAAGAATGCGATGAGATTCATTTACCATTGTAACCATTCAAGAATAATTTTAATTTTATAATTTAAAATAATGTTTAATAACGTAATATAATTATGGATATGAATCAAATACATCCTATACATACCAAACATGACTTACATAACAAAATATATAAAGTAAAATGAATCATTTAACACCCAAAACAATGATACTACTGAAATATTATTAATAAAGAAATATTTGATGATCATATATGATATCAAATTTATGTTTGTGGTTCTTATATAATTTAATAACAATGATTTAACTATTATAAATGAGGTTAACTTACCCTCAACTAAGTAAAAGTAAAAGTTAAGGGTTATTTTTACAATCTCTTTATTTATTCGAGGTTGTTTATACATAAGTATATACTGGAACTTCTTTATCATCCACATCCACGTTTGTTAAAAATGTATTTCAAAACATCTTTATCATTTCCTAGAATATGGGTTAAAGTAATTTATACCCTTTTTTTAATTTTTATAATTTTTTTGAAAGGAATATTTCTGTCATTTTCCAAATAAGGTACTTTATGAACTTTCTGGCAAATTAAGGCTAGAATGTTTTTTTAACTTATACGACGGGTGCGTCTATTTTCCACCGTTATAACACCTTTGAAGACTCCCTTACAATATTATAAGAATATTTTCAAAATAAATGTTTTCTTTTATAATTATATGACTTATGATTTTAAAATAAAAATATATATTTCTCTCAAATAGTTTTGATTTCATCTATGTCAACATCTTTTGATGGATTTTACACTTGTTTGAAGTTGATTTATTATGATACAATATTCCATATTGTATTGAAGGTTTTGTGATATTTTTGACTATGGATGTTTTATTTTTTTACCATTCATGGTCTATGGTTAAAATATCAACATTTCATATGCTAGTTTTAATATGAATGTTTATGTTATGTTTCAACCTTTTCATATAAGGAATGAATCGGACTTATTAAGTGATGGGTATAGCCTGACATATGTCCTTGATGCATTGGTATGTCTCATGATACAATCTAGTGTCTTGGAATGAGGCCTTGAAAAAATTTTATTTGTAGTCTTGGAACGAGGCCTTGACTATGTGGTTAAGATGTCTGACATTATGCATTACATCATTATGAAATTAGCTATTGATATTAAAAGTGATTATTCGGTTAGTATAATATCCATGTGAATAAGTAAATAGAATTATTTGATTTATCTTTCCTCTATTATTCTTAATTTTAAGTTTAAAAGGCTTTTGTTTTAGTCTTATACATTGCCTTAAATTTTTATACTTATTTATGATAGTTTCCACTATATTGTTATCTGTACTAAGAATTTGAGATCACCCCTTTCTTATGTTTCCTTTTTCCCAGGATGTGAAGAATTATATTATGATTGACCTGCCGGGATAGGCAAAGGGATATGAGTGCGTTCAAAGGGGACACAATATTGTTTTTTTTTATTTCATGATGTAATGTAAAACTTATGTATGTATCTAGTACTTCCAAGTCTACTAAACTAATCAGTCTTTCAAGACATGATCTCTAGTGATCATGAAAATGTTATATAATAATGAACCAACTCTGGGTAACTAGGGTTGGGGCATTAAATTACTATTCCCAATGGTCAGGTTACTATTCCCAATTCTCAGGTTACTATTCCCAATTCTCAGGTTACTATTCCCAATTCTCAGGTTACTATTCCAACGGTCACCATACCTTCTATAAATACTACTTTATTCTTTCACTCAATATTCAACTGAATTCCTTTTAAGGTTCTATATTTCTATTTTCTATGACATTTATTGGTTAACTAATATTTGTTTTCTTTTCTATTGTGTTGGTAGTGGGGGTGATGATTCTATCCGATTGTGGTGATCCATATTTTTCCATCTCAAATTCTATATTTTTATATCTTTTATCTAACTATAATGTTTTTAATTTTAATTGGTTTCATTTATTACTAATGTAACAATATTTTTTAATGAAATAAATTATTGTCGGTTTCTTTATGTGTACAATATTTTATAGTATATTATATTAATTTTTTTTTCAAGATAAAAATATCATTTATAAACTCTGGGTTGTTACATTCTTAACACTACATGATTTAGGATTTATAAGATAGAATTAATAATCATAATTACCATTTATACCACCATAATAACATCTAATAATGGACATTATTTTTCTCTCATAACTATGGAAAAAATAATTCCTATATAATTTAGGCATTTCTTCAATACTACTAAAATAAATATTTCCTTTATTAATTTTATTCTTACCAAGAATTAAATTTAGATAATTATCCTTTTGTAAACATTATATTATATTATTTTAAAAAATCAAATTCTTCCAATAAATCATTAATTTTATTTTCATGCAAAGCACTTGAATTTTTGGAATAATTAGATTTCAAATCCATAATCAACTTTTTCAAACTATCTTTTTCAATAAAAATAACATCCTACGATTTTTTTGAGTATTATACACTCTATATTTTAGGATTAAAATTTATCTTAAATTATATAAGAATATATAATATTTTCACCAAAATAAAGATTTATAGAATTAGAACTTTGAGAGAATAATTATTGTACCTCATCAATATGAGTCATAAGTTATTGATTTGACTTTTGATTTTCATGATCAACTTTAGAGATTGAATTACATTCGTCACTTGAATCTTATGATGCACTCTAAGTATCCTTCATATATTTATTCCCTTTTCTTTTATTATTTTATATTCTTTGATCTTTAAGAAAAAGTTATTTAGGTCTGAAATGAACTATCTTTTTTTTACATTCACAATATCTACTTCATTATCTTTATTGTTATTTAATTTATCCTTTCTATTTTCATAAATATTTCTGAATTCTCTATAAATATCTCCTAACTTATCACTTAATCCCAAAATACTATAATCTGAATTAGAAAATTTATCCTTTAAAACTTTGAGTGTAACATTTTCCTTTTTGAAAGAAATATGATCATTGACTCCAACATGCATCTCTAATTCATACATCATCAAGGATCTAATAAATTACTTCATATTTAAGTATTTAACAATTGTGGATGATCTAATATAATAAAATATTCTATTACATTTAGATGGAAATAATCAAAGTACATTTAAATCATAACCTAGTTCGGGAATATGAGTTCCTAAGGTAGAAACATCATTGAAAACTTCAGTCAATATCACATTCATCTGGGCGATATTTTCTTCTTCCTATATCATGAATGTATCAAATTTATGTTTATAAGTATTGTACCTCAGTTTTTTGACATTATTGATACCTTAAAAAGAAACTCTAATGGTTCCCCACATTTTATAAGCTATAGAACACTGAGAAAATTGATTAAATTCATCATTTCCTAAACCATAAATAATATCATTTGTCACCCACGAATTAAGACCATAATCATCCAATTGAGTAGTACTTCACTTTTCAGGTTCAACTTCATAAATATTATAAGGTTTGATAACATTAAAATACATGGTCATTCCAATTTTTTTTCCAAATATACCATCATGTGATCTTTCCAACAACCATAATTATCACCACTAAAATAAGGATCATGTATTTTTGATATACCTTCCCTTAGGTCTACTATTGAAATTCGTCTTGATCCTGGTATTTAACTTAAGCATGTAAAGGCCAAAAAAAATCTATAATATTCTCTAAAAGAGTGAAACCTTTGTTACCACTAGTTAGTATCAGGTATAAGAATCATTATATCTTCATAGATGTCCAAATATATAACCTTCACTATAATAACACTTGTTTTCCATATGTGAAAACAACAAAGACACAAGATGGTGGGGGGGGGGGTGAATTGTGTAATTTTATAAATATTGAAAAATTCAATTTTTCCTCTTAAAATAAAGAAAACATATTCTTATCTCTTAAGGATTAGTGATTTGTAAGAAAATTAAATAAAAGAAAGAGTAGGACATTATGATTTATATTGGTTTGGGGTAGAGAAATCTCCTAATACACTCTAGCAAATCTCACTTTGCAAGATTAGTTATATTCACTAAGAAAATAATTTTATCCAGGGACCTAAACAATTTAGTGTAGGTATTAAAAACCTTACAATAATTTAGGTTCATTTATAGGGAAACTCAAAAAACATATCTTAGTATGAGAAGCTGAAACTCCAGCATAATTCAATACAAGTATTTGAAACTTCAGTAGAAATAGATGAGATTTTTATTTTGAATACCAGTTTCTCTTATAGTTTCCTTCACAAATAAAAAATGATTTGATATTTAATCAAGAAAATAACAAAAACTAAGAGATATTAAATGCCATGAAATATTTTTATTCTTTAAATAATATCAAATAAAATAAACAAAGTCCCACAGACCTCTTTATTATTTACACCGATAATGAATAAATATATATAGAGAAATATTTTCTATCTTATTCTAAAATTGAAACACAATATGAAACTTTTAAACACTTTTTTATTTTCATTAGAACAATAGTTTTTCATACACATCCTTTGAACATACTAGATAAATATTTATAAAGAAATAATAAAAATATCAAGTAGTTGTAGAATCTTATCTTCCTTTATAAAATAAAAAATAATTTCACTCAAGAGATTCCAAAAATATCTCCAAGAATATCATAACACCATTTGAATATTTTCTTTTTAAATAATCTTTAAAATTAACCCATAAAAATTAATTTAAATTCATATAATATTTGTGAAACATTTTTGATAAATACTACTAAAAAATGGATTCAGACTATCATTCAAATATATTTTTAGAAAAATTAAATAATTCTTTAAATATTATAAGAGTATCTAAATGAAAATTAAAATATTTGAATTTAAATGACCTGGAGTCCTCCTAAATCTCATGAAAAACAATTTAAAACAACTTAATTATTTTTCACTTTAAATTATACTCCCAAATATTTTCAAACATTTTTATCACAATCCTTGGGGTTTAAGAGAAATTATCAAACCAATAAAACACCAAAAAAAATCTAGATAAAAATGAATTAGATAAAAATATCATCAATATAGTACATCATTCACTTATGAAATATCCACAATATTCAGAAATATGGACTTCTATTATGTCAAAATTTTCTATAAATAAATGTTTCATTATTTAGAAAATACTTATTAAAATAACTTCAGAAGTCCAAAAATTCTGATATATATGGAAATATCAAAATATTATCATGTAACGTCCCAGACCCGAAAGCCACTAAACCGGTGCTCTGAGCTGGGTGGTTACATCACCTAAAGTGCGTCTCCCCGTACGCCAAAGGCTACCGACTAGCAGTGGGGGTATATGAAGTCATGTGGGGAGACTATACCCCCTTTTTATCAGAGTAAACCGAAACAGAAATAAACCAAATAGCGGAAACAATAACCAATAAACAAGGAACATGTATAACCACCATTTCCAACAATACACATACCATGTCATACTACAAGTGCAAGAGTGAAAAAAACCCAAAATAAAGACAACGATCAAAATCCCCAAAATGGTCCCGACTCCAAGTACGGACCCTCCACCAAGTGCTACCCATGTCCACTCACTATCTAGCAGGGACCCTTTCCCTTCTTCTGACCTGCAAACATGAAGTCTACTCGGGTACCCAACGACAGCCCGAGCAGGGTGTGAGTACAACTCAGTAGACCACCACCAATGGTTTCTACAAAATATCCAGTATAAACAAGTAGTGCATGCAAAAGGAATACTAATGATAATCACCAAGTAATCACTTGAGGTTCCATTAACATGTTCATGGCCAAAGCCATTGCCACTTCCATTACCATTCATTACACACCAATTATCCTCACTTACCACTTCATCACATTTCCATGGGTTAATCACATACATTATGTTACATGGGTTTAAGGCCGACAATCACAAGAAAGAGGGTAAATACATCATTATACTATCTCACTAGGAATAAACCCTTCATGATAATCATATAATCACCTTGAAGCCTCAGTCCGGGTGGATGCAACCGTTAGAAGAATAGATCATCAGTCTTCATTCCTAACCCTTGCATTTAGGGTGGAGCTTAGAGCATCAGTCTTTGCTCGACCCGTAAGCGTAGATCCTCAAGTCATACCCCACTCTACCAAGCCATGTGCACATGAATATATATATAAGTAACCATCAACCATCCATACTATTGCCTCTTAGACAAACCATTCACAAAAAACCACATGGGAATTCACATCATGCCTGAACCCATTAGCACATTACCATTTCACATCATTTGACAATTCAACCAATTTCCATGTGTTATGTTTATCTCACTAAGAATTAAACACTAAACCTTTAATCCATCACATTATGGTCTTTATTCAGTTTACACATTAACCCATTTAACCTGTTCATCATTCCCATGAATCAACCATTCAAATCATTCCATATAACCCTCAGGTTTTTACCAAGTCTAGGTGCATCACCTAACTTCTATTCCAAGTTCAACCAAACATGCCAAAATATTCATCAAGGTCTCTACCCTTTATTACAACAAGGTCACTTGTTCAATCACATTCCCTATGTCTGGTAAAAGTTGTTACATCCCATGGATGGCCCCAATTAGGTCAAGTCATTCCCAACGCATCCCATGGGGATCGTGAGAGTTTCCATTTCTCATTTTAAATGCCTATATTACCAAACATGCCAAGGTTATTTAAAACTTAACCAAGGGAAAACAAGAACACAATTAAACATGCACAAATATCCAAATAACTATGGGATATCACTTCTAGACCACCTACCTCAAAACCGCAGTTGAACGCACCCTCAATCAAGTCCTTATACCTCAATCTAACTAGCCTTTGGAGCTTCAACCTAGAACTCACCCAAAAGATAGGGTTTTAGAGATTCAGAACAAGAGGGAGAGAAGATACAAACCCTAAACCAAATAGAGAAGCAAGGATGGGATTAGCCTTACCTGGAGCTTCAATACACAACCAAAAGAATTTTAAATGACCAATAATCGAAGGAGAACCACCCTTGGGAAGCTTGGGTCATCCAAGTTAGTCACTAGGGTTGAGAGGGGATGAATGGAGGAAAATCTCGAGTTGGGGTTTAAAATCCCGGAGTGGAAAACATGTAATTCTTCCCAATTTTAAGAGGCTGCACAGTTTAGCCACACAGTTTGAAAAACCATGCGCATGCTACTGCCCGGAGGAGAAGGGTTGCACGGTTTACTTGGGCAGGACACACGGTTTTCCCTGGCCATGCGCAGGCCATGCGTCCTGGCCTGTCTTGCCCAACTTTCCTTTCTTCCATGCCCCGAGCCCCTGAAACACCCCCGAGGCCTCTCATACTTTCAGAATATATCCCTTGAAACCCGAAACAAGGGATTCAACCAAAACATAATGAAAACATACCCTTCCAAAAATTGGGATCTTACAACCTCCCCACCTTATAACGGCTCATCCTAGACCTGAGTTCCCAAGCCTCATTGCTCCACCGAAGAGAAGAGTTCGGGCCACTAAGCCTGAATATCCGATTCCCATTCCCAAGTTTCTTCCTGAACTTTACTATGATGCCATAGTACTTGCACTAATGGCACAAACTTTCCCTGCAAGATCTTTTCACCATGATCCACCACACAAACCGAATGCTCCTCAAAGGACGCATCAGCCTCAAGCTCCACATTCTGAACATCAACCATGTGAGATGGGTTAGGGTGATACCGTCGAAGCTGCGACAGATGAAACGCATCATGCATCCCACCATACCACTGTGGAAGATCCAATCGGTAATCCACTGGTATGATCCTCTCCACAATCTCAAAAGGTCCCATATACCTGGGCGCCAACTTACCCTGCTTTCGAATCCGATAATGACCCAACCTTGGAGACACCCTAAGGAACACTTTATCACCCACCACAAACTCAAGAGGTCTACGACTCTGATCTGCATACAAATTCTATCTACTCTGAGACATAGCCACCCGCTTCATAATCAACTTAACTCTCTCTGATATATCTTGCACAAGACTTGGCCTCAACAACTCAGATTCACCGACCTCTATCCAACACAATGGAGATCTATATGGCCTCCCGTAGAGTGCCTCAAATGGTGCCATCCGAATCATAGCCTGAAAAATTTTGTTGTAGGAAAACTCAACTAACGGTTTGTGTCTCTCCCAAGAACCACCAAAGTCCAAGAAACAAGCTTTTAACATGTCTTCCAACACTTGGATCGTACGCTCTGACTGCCCGTCTGTCTGAGGGTGGAAAGCTGTACTCAAAAACACCTGTGTACCAAGCGCCTTCTGCAACCCTTTCCAGAAACGCGATGTGAAACGCGTATCTCAGTCCAAAACTATGGTTCTCAAAACACCATGCAACCACATTATCTCCCGAACATACATCTCACCCAACTGGTCAACTGTAAAGGTCTCCTGAATCGGTAAGAAATGAGTCACTTTTGTTAACCGATCCACAACCACCCAGATTGCATCATTATTACACAGTGTCCTCGGAAGACCCATGACAAAACCATTGTTACATCATCCCACTTCCATTCCAAAATGGGAAATAGATGCAACAAAACACCTGGGCGTTGATACTCGCCCTTCACCTGCTGACAAGTAAGGCACCGTACCACAAAGCTTGCAAATTCCTTCTTCATTCTAGGCCACCAAAACTGCCTTCAAAGATCACGATACATCTTGGTCAAACCAGGATGCACTGCCTACTTTGAGGCATGGAACTCACACATCAACTCTTCCCGCACACACTTTGGCACAACCACATGATCCCGAACCTGAACAAAACCTTCCGCATTGACGGCCCAACCAGAAGGTAGCTCCCCACCTTTAAGATTTTACTTCATGATCAAACACTCAGGATAATCAAGCTGAACTTCCTTAACTCGACTCAAAAATCTTCGAATCCATCGTTAAGGAAGAAAGAGTGACCTGACCACTCTCCTCCTGCACCTCTAGGTGCATCTCTGCAAACAAAGCCATCACCTTCCACTCGGTGCTGGACTCCTGAACCACCTGATTCTGAACCTTCCTGTTTATAGCATCAACAAAACTGTTTCCCTTTCCTGGAGTGTACACCAACTCAAAGTCAAAATACTGGATATATTCAACCCATATTCACTGCCAAATATTCAGATCCCACTGTGAGAAGATGTTATTTAGGCTCTTATGGTTGATAAACATGGTAAACCATTCTCCGAACAGATAGTGCCTCCAGTACTTCAAGGCATACACTACTGAATCCAACTCAAGATCATGAGTGGGATAGTTCCTCTCATGGGGTCTCAACTACCTTGACCCATAAGCCACAACCCACTCATCTTGTATCAACACAGCCCCAAGTCCGATTCTGTACTCATCACAAAATACGATGTACTTCTTACCTGGATTAGGTAAGATCAAGATAGGTGCGGTAGTCAGCTACTTATTCAACTCTTGGAAGGCGTTCTCACAAGCCTCAAACCACTCGAACCTAATTCCTTTCTTGGTCAAGCCCGAGAGTGGTTCTGCCAAGCGAGAGAAATCCTGAATGAACCTTCGGTAATACCCGACCAAACCCAAAAAACTCCAAACATCAAAAACACTCTTGGGCTACTCCCAAGATACAACTGCCTAAACTTTCTCTGGATCCACTATCACACCTACCTCTGAGATTATGTGACCCAGAAAATGAACCTCACATATCCAAAATTGACACTTTGATAGCCTGGCGTATAGCTGATGCTCTCTTAGCGTACACAAGATGATATCAAGATGTTGGGCATGATCATCATGATTTTTCGAGTACACTAAGATATCATCAACAAAGACAACCACAAAACGATCTATATAGGGATGAAAGATTCGGTTCATCAAATCCATAAACACCGATGGTGCATTGGTCAAGCTGAAAGGCATTACCACAAACTCAAACAACCCGTACCGACTCCGGAAAGCTATCCACGGTACGTCAAAAGACCTCACCATCAACTGGTGATAACCAGACCTCAGATCAATCTTAGAAAACACTAATGCACCCCTCAACTGATCAAACAGGTCATCAATTATAGGAAGAGGGTACCAATTTTTCACTGTCATCTGATTCAACTTCTGATAGTCAACACACAGCCTCAACGACCCATCGACCTTCTTTTCAAAAAGCACTGTAGATCCAGAAGGAGACATACTAGGATAGATAAAACCCTTACACTCCAACTACTCAAGATGAACCTTCAGTTCCTTGAGTTCTGTCAGTGCCATTCGGTATGGCGGAATAGAAACTGGCTCCGCTCCCGGTAGCAACTCGATCGTGAACTCAACATCCCTCTTGGGGGGTCACCCCGAGAAATCCTCAAAAAACACGTCCTGAAACCGATCCACCACAGGAGGAAAATTAGATTGTTCCCCTCCCTCATCATCATAAATCATGAGACATGCCACTTGAGCTGTGAGTCCACTCATCTGTTGAAAAAATGACCCCGCACTCCTTGCTCGAATATCCCATTCTCCACGGTGGACATAAACATCACCCTCAAGTGACCATAATGATACTCTATGATGATAACAATCTATATGTGCTAGATAAATCACCAACCAATCCATTCTTAAGATTAGGTCAAAACCTGACATCTCGAGAACGAACAAGTCCCACAGAAAATGATACCCACCAACTTACAAGGCACATCCCTTGCACTGCTTGATATCCTCAACCCTCACTCCCAACGGGGTGTCAATTGACATAACTACACACTCCCCCTCCATAGGTAAACCCATCACTACCACAAGTTGAGAAGAAACAAAAGAGTGTGTGGAACCTGTGTCAAACAAAGCACTAGAAAATGTAGAAGCTACAAGGATTGTACCTCGAACAGTTGACGGTCCGGCCTCTCCATCACCGGGCGCAAACTGAACTACCTGAAGCTGACTTGCCCCTCTACTCTGGGCTCCATCCTGAACACCCTGTACCACACTACCCTGCTGGAGTGAGCATCTTTCCCTAAAGTTCCACGTCCACCGCCCCTACCAGTATGACCCATGGAGCTCCAACTGCCTGCCTGATACGGGGAAACTGATCCCCTTCCCGTATCCGGTATCTAATTTTCCTCATTATGCTCACCCATTTTCCAAGGGTTCCTACAGAACCTCTACACATACCCCATTCTGCTGCATGAATGGAACTCAACTGGAGGTTGAGGACACTGACCACGCATATACCCCGTCCTGCCGCACTGATAACAAAACACCTATTTCCCACTCTGATAGGATGACCCCCTCTTCTGACCACCTTGCTGGAAACTTTCTAAACGGTGCTTCCGACCTTCAGAAGATTCACCACTTGTCCACCTAGCAGGCATGACAAGCCCACCACCCGAAGCTCCCTTTGGGTTCCCTTCAGAGATGAGTGCCTAATCCATCACATCTGCAAACTTCTTCAAGAAAAAGATATTCACTTGATACCAAATCTCATGTCTCAACCCATCCTAAAAATACCTTTCTATCACTGCCTCATCCCCGGCTAACACTGGGACGAAGCGTCACAAATCAGTGAAGTGACTAGCATAGTCCATCACATATAGCGATCCCTGAGTCAGGCTCATAAACTCTGTAGGCCGCTCCTTCCTCAAATTATCTGGGTAAAAATTCTCTAGAAACTTCTCCTGGAAAATGTTCCACGACATCCCCCCAGCCTGCTCGGTCTGAGCCTGAATGTCCCACCAACGCCTTGTCTAGACCCGCAACATATAAACGACCAACTTTACTCGCTTTCCAACAGGGGTCTCTAGATGATCCAGTATAGTCTAGATAGACTTTAACCATTACTCCACTACCTCCGGCCCACCCTCTTTGGTGAAGGTTGGAGGGTGCTACAATTGGAACTCCCTGGTCAGTTCAAACATACTCGGTGAAACCCTCCCTGGGTCCCGATCCATCATCTGCATAAGGCGAGCCAAGTTCTCTTAGAACTAGTCTTCTCTACCTTCATTGATCACCACATTTTCATGCTCTTCTACCAGAGGAGTGTTCTCAACAACATCCTCCTGTTTCCCAACTAGAAATTGATGTCGTGGTGTCATCTCTCTACATTGCCAAACACGAGATTTAGCACGCAAACCATAAAACTTTCACGAATTCATCAAAAGCCCTTTACTAGCCACACCAACCCATTTCATATACTCATTCAAAGACATTAACACCTCAAATCACCACCCCGACCATCCCTACCATGGGCCATGGTCCACATGGTGTAAACAACCATGCACTACCACCAAACTCACACAACATTTTACAAAACATTTTCCACTTCGTTTCAAACCCTTATGTTTCATTGAACATTCTTTACCCACTTGTTTTATTTCACTCTTCTCATTATTTCTTGGTTTCATGAAATGCATGATGCACCCTACTTTCCTGACTTACACACCCATCCCATGCATGTTCCTAACACGATTCATGCCACCTATCTCCCTAGCTTCCTACAATGACGCATGAATGCAAATCCTCGTGCCGTTAAGGCCATAGGCCAAATATCATAAAATAGTCACATAAAACCACATGTGAATCACCCAATGGTGAAATATCATCAATTGTAATAACACACAAGCAAGAACAACATTTCCTACCCCGGGTGACTTGGGTTTTCCCCCATACAAGGGTTAACTACTCCCAAGCACAAGATCATTACCAAGGCCCGACACATCTTAACCCTTGGAAACCTATCCAAAATAAAAAGACCTCAGAGAAGAGAAGAAAGACCACCTATGATACCACTTTGTAATGTCCCCGACCCAGAAGACACTAAACCGGTGCTCTGAGGTAGGTGGTTACATGACCTTAAGCACGCCTCCCAGTATGCCAAATACCGCCGACAAGAAGTGGGGGTCTATAGAGTCAAGTGGGGATACTATACCCCCTTTTTATCAGAGTAAACCACAACAGAAATAAAGAAAATAGCGGAAACAATAACCAATAAACAAGGAACATGTATAACGACCATTTCCAACAATAAACATGCCATGTCATACTACAAGTGCAAGAGTGAACAAAACTCAAAATAAAGAAAATGACCAAAATCCCCAAAATGGTCCCAACTCCAAATCCGGATCCTACACCAAGTGCTACCAATTTCCACTCACTATCTAGCAAGGACCCTTTCCCTTCTTCTGACCTACAAACATGAAGTATGCTTAGGTACCCAACGATGGCTCGAGCAGGGTGTGAGTACAAATCATTAGGCCACCACCAACGGTGTCTACAAAATATCCACTATAAAAAAGTATTGCATGAAAAAGGAATATGAATGATAATCACCAAGTAATCACTTGAGGTGACATTAACAAGTTCAGGGCAAAATCCATTGACACTTATATTTCCATTCATTACACACCAATTATTATCACATACCACTTCATCACATTTCCATGGGTTAATCACATACATTATGTTACAAGGGTTTAAGGCTGACAATCACAAGCAAGAGGGTAAACACATCGTTATCCTATCTCACTAGGAGTAACCCCTTCATGATAATCATATCCTCACCTTGAAGACTCAGTCTGGGTGGATGAAACCTTTATGAGAATAGATCATTAGTCGTCATTCCTAACCCATGCATTTAGGGTGGAGCTTAGAGCATCAGTCTTCGCTCGACCCGTGGGCGTAGATCCTCAAGTCATAACCCACTCTACCAAGCCATGTGCATATGATTATATATATAAGTAACCATCAACCATTCGTACCATTTACCCTTGGAAAAACCATTCACAAAAAACCACACAGGAATTCACATCATGCCTTAACCCATTAACACATTACCATTTCACATTATTTAACCATTCACCCAATTCTCATGTATTATTCTTATCTCACTAAGCATTCAACACTAAACCCATATTCCATCACATTATGGTGTTTATTAATTTTACACATTAACCCATTTAACCCTTTCATCATTGCCATGAATCAACCATTCAACCCATTCCATATAACCCTCAGGTTATTACCAAGTCTTTGTGCATCACCTAACTTCTATTCCATGTTCAACCAAACATGCCAACATATTCATCAAGGTCTCTACCCTTTATTACAACAAGGTCACTTGTTCAATCACATTCCCTAAGTCCGGGAAAAGTCGTCACATCCCATGGATGGACCCAATTAGGTCAAGTCATTCCCAACGCATCCCATGGGGATCGTGAGACTTTTAATTTCCCATTTTAAACACCAATATTACCAAACATGCCAAGGTTATTCAAAAATTAACCAAGGGAAAACAAGAACACAATTAAACATACAAAAAATACCAAAATAACTATGGTATATCACTTGTAGACCACCTACCTCAAAACTGCGGTTGAACGTACCCTCAATCGAGTCCTTAAACCTCAATCCGACTAGCCTTTGGAGCTTCAACCTAGAACTCACCCAAAAGATAGGGTTTTAGAGCTTCCGAACAAGAGGGAGAGAAGATACGAACCCTAAACCAAAAGGAGAAGAAAGGATGAGATTATCCTTACCCGGATCTTCAATCCGAAACCAACGACGCTCTAAATGGCCAAGAATCGAAGGAGAACCCCCCTTGGGAAGCTTGGGTCATCTAATTTCATCACTAGGGTTGAGAGGGGATGAATGGAGGAAAATCACAAGTTGGGGTTTAAAATCATGGAGTGGAAAACGTGTAATTCTTCCCAACTTTACGAGGCTTCATAGTTTAGTCACACGGTTTGACAAACCGTGCGCAAACCGTGTGCATGCTACTGCCTGGAAGAGAAGGGTTACACGGATTACCTGGGTAGGCTGCACAGTTTTCCCTGGCCGTGCGCAGGCCATGCGTCCTGGCCTGTCTTGCCCAGCTTTCCTTTCTTCCGTGCACCGATCCCCTGAAACACCCCCGAGGCCTCTAATAATTTCAGAAGACATCCCTTGAAACTTGGAACAAGGGATTCAACCAAAACATAATGAAAACATACCCTTCCAAAAACCCAGATCTTACATTATCATATTTTAGATAATATGATAATCCTACTGTTTTCTTCACGAGACACACTGCATTCCATTTCTAGTTACCATGTTCATAGGTAATGGATCTAACTAAATGAAACACACTTCCATTTATCCTTTATACAGATTTGTAAAGAGAACAAGTATTATACTGCATAGTGATTATTATAGTACCTCCAACTCAAGTTTTTATAGTAATGAAGAAGCCTTTAGTTAATGTCACTATAGTGAATGTATGAGTTGAAATGCATAAATATTTCTAACTCCATTTAAATGTTATGAAGAGGCATGGTTTTATTCCTATTCTTGAGTTGACAATAAAAATGTATGTTATCATATTCTTTAAGAATTTCTTTAGATGCAACCATGGTGTATAGAATGTGAGACTTTTCTATATATAGTTGAATGGTGTTCCACTTCACGTTCTATTTAAGGAAATATTATATGATATATATTAATACTAGTTTGAATGGGACAACTTTTGTATGAGTTCCACCAGCTGAGTTCTGATCAAGATGTACAATTCATGCATGGTGAGGGTTTTCTCCAACTCTATTCATGTATCACTATGAGATCCACACAAAGGCTGTGATCCAAAAAACTCACTCACAATTTATGGATAAACATACCAAATTTAGGTATCAGCACATGGATTTTTAGATTTCTAATCCTTACATTCAACATAAAAGTAGCGTTCATCTAATACCCATGTAGTAATGAAACAATCTAAAAATATTTTTATCCCACAATTACAAATTTATCAGATTTTATATTATTTTAACAATTGATTCAAGATCCATAACATAATAATTATATTTAGGTAATTTAAACACCCTTCCAATGGATCAAAAACCACCTTAATATTAATTCCATAGATCAATATATTATTAAAAAATAGAAGTAAAATAAAATCTAAAAAAATATAGTTTGGAAAAAACATCACAGAACTTAATATAATTTATTAAAAATAAAAACAACATTTTTATCCTTCCATGTAATTTAAATAAATATAGATAAATTTACTAGATATCCATTACACCATGTTTTTATGGATTAAGATATTTTTATCTCATGTAAACATTGGAACATTGAATCTATAAAAATATGTTTACTTTATAATCCATAAAATGTTACATCAAATTTGTTTAATTATTAGAGAACCAAATAAATCATTTTAGACTTCCATGTAAATGAATTAAATTTAGATAAATATATTTTACTTCCAAAATGAAAATTTTATAAAAAATTAGAGAAATGTATCTCTATATATCATCAAAATACATAGGTGAACTTTAAATGAAAAATTTCAATGTCACTGACCATTTATAACAACTTCAATGACTTTTAACCCATAAAAAAAATTTGATTTAGTATTAAAAATTAATAAATAAAATGAAAATAATATTCTTATATTTATAATGGGAAAAATTGAATATGAATAATATCACTATATCTTTATATATAAACTACACACAAAGACATATTAAATCTGAAATTAAAAAAACAAATTTATTAGTTAAAAAAATTGACTGAAGTAATTATCAAAACCAATTGAAAGGAAAAGTAGCCACTCAAAATTCTCCCCATTTTTGATAATTAAAAATCTCCAACTCCCTCCCCTCTTTTGTAAGGATAAAAAATATGATTTGATGAAAAATAAATGAAAAATATGTTCTCAATACATAAAATAATATAAAATCTCCCTTAATTCATGCATCCTTCAAAAAGACAAGATGTTACAATTAACTAGGTGTGAAAACATGTAAAATAATATTTAATGAATAAAAAATTATTTTCATGGAATTAAAATACTTTCCAAAAAATTTAATTCATGTCATAACAATAAAATATTTAAACACATGTTAAAATTTTAAAATAACCCCTATGACTGAGAAAAAATATTTTAAATATTAAGGAAATTTAAATAAAATATTTTTAAATAATTTTAATAAAAATATTTTTGATGTGTAATTAATTTAAATGGTAATAAATTAAACAAATTATTATGAGAAAAATAACTTTTTATAGATTAATATATTCAAAAATAAAAATTGAAAGAGTACGCATGATGGTTATTAGTTAAAAAAATAATTCAAAGAATTAATTCACCATATAAAATAATTGAGTGAATAAAATGATAAGAATAACCAAATACAGAGTAATACAAGATAAGATATTTAAAAACCCTTATCCCCCTATATAAAAAATTAATATATTTAAAGTTTAAATAGAAATGTAATACTTCCTAGATTTTAACTATTACAGCTCTAAGGATCTTTACTCTTAAATAATAAATCAGTTCAGAGTTGGTCAATATTTGTAAATTAATTTTGATTTTCATAAAAAATAAATGTCTATTTGTTTTATGAAACCACTTAATTATATAATAATAAATTATTGTAGAATAAACCTACAAAATATCAAATACACATTCCCTTTGGTACCCATATGCTTTTGGGCCTGGAAGTGTCAATAATTAAAGACTTAGTTAACCAAATCTATTTATTTTGAGATAAAATTCCAAATTTAAATTTTGATAAATCTTTTTTGAAAATGAAAATTATTTACATCATATAATTGAGTATTTATAAGATAGAATGTTTTAGCATAATTTCTTTTAATATCACAATTCAAACATTTAACAGTTAAAATACCTTTTATTTTAGAACCAAGAACAAAATAATTCCTATATAATTTAGGCATGCATCCATTACTACCAATAACAATATTTAGTTTATTAATTTTATTTTTAATAACAATTTTATATAGATAATTATTCCCCTTGGAAAACATGATAGCATATTTTTTTAAAGAATCAACTTCATCCAATTATTCTTTAATTTTATTTTCATGTAGAGAACAAGAATTTTTTGATGAATTAGATCTTAAATATGAATTCCATATTATCAAACTATAATTTTCAATAAAAATACTATCATAATATTTTCAGAGTTTTATATTATATTTTTTTAATGATTAATATTTATCTTGAATCATATAAGAATATTTACTAAGATCCCTAAAAGAATGATTTTTAGAATTAGAACTTTGAGATAAATATAATTAAACTTCCTCTACATGTTACATAAGAGATAGATTTAACTTTTTATTTTAATTATCGGATTCAAATATTGATGTATGTAAATCAATTTATACACTCCAAGTATCATTCATGGATTTTTTTCATTTCATTTTATAACCATATTTATTTTGATCTTTAAGAAAAGAATAGTTACGTCTTAAATGAACTTTATTTTTTTAAATTCATAGGATATGGCCTCATTATATTTATTCTTATTTAATTTATCTTTTATATTTTTATAAAACTTTATAACTTCTCTAGAAATATATGATAAATCATTACTTAAACCCGAATGACTAGAATATTAATTAGAAACTTCATCCTTCAAAACATTGAGTGCATCGTTTTAATTTTGGATTAAAATATGATATTCAGCTTCAACTTGCATATCAGCTTCATACATCATAAAGGTTACAATTAATTAATTAATATTTAAGTCTTTAACTGGTATTTATTTTTTAATAGTAGAAGATATTCCATTATACATAGAAGTTAATACTCTAGGTACCTTTAACACCTAATCTAGTTCTGAAATTGGATTTACCAAGGAAGCAACATAATTGAAAACTTCTATCAATATCCCATTCATCTAAGTGATATATTCTTTTCCCTATATACAAAATGTATTAAATTTAAATTTATTAGTATTTTACCTTAGTTTTAAAACAATATATATTCCTTTATTGGAAACTGTAACAGTTTCAAAAATTTTAGAAGTTATAGAAAACTAAGAAACTCAACTAAATTCATTAACTCTTAATCCACAAATAATAGAATTCGAAGCCCTTGAATTAAGATAATAATAAGACAGTTGAGTAATACTACACTTTTCATGTTCTCCTATATAAATCTCATAAGTTCTAATAACTTTCAAATACATGGTCAATCCAATATTTTTCAAATATATAATCATGTGAGATTTCAAACAACCATAATTATCACTATTAAAATATGGATTATGGGTTATTGATATACCTTATCTTTGATCATCCATTGAAGTTAGTTTTTTGATAGATATTTAAATTAGTATTTAAAGGATAGTAGAAATATTTAATATTCTATAAAATATCCTAACCTTTTATACCACTTTTTGGTATTAGGTAAAAGAAACAACATATATTTAATGATTTCTAGAAATAGTATTGTCCATATAATGCCACTTGTTGGTTAGATATGATGATGATAAAGATATAAGAGGGTGGGGGTGAATTGTTTTCTTTTAAAATATTAAAAAATTCAAATTATACTTCTTGAAATCAATAAATCCTATCCTTATCTCTTAAAGATGAGTGATAGAGTGAAAAAGTAAAAAAAAATAAAGATCATGAAATGACGATTTATAGTGTTTAAAGGCACATAAACCCCCTTGTCCTCTCCAACAATGACCTCTTCGTGTGATTATATATTTTCACTAAGAAAGACCTTTTATCTAGGGACCTAGAAAATTGAGTACATGAAGTTCAAAACTTACAATAAGTCAAGTTATTTTACAGGGAACCTCAACATCTATAACTTAGTGAAAGAAGCTCACACTCCCTCATGATTTAGTGTAAGTAATCAAAACTTAATTCAAAAGATATGAAATGTATATGTTTAATACTGGTTGAAATCATAGTTTCATCCACAACTAAAATAATATCTGATCTTAAATCAATCAAACCACAAAAACCAATAGATATTCTATGCCATGAAAGATTATTATTTCTTAAATATAAGAAAATAAAATAAAAAAAGTCATTAATGCCTCCTTCTTCTTTACATAGATAAAGATTAAAGTTATATAGAAAAATATTTTATGCCTTTTTTAAATGTAGAACAACAATATGAAACTTTGAATCACTTTTCTATTTTCATCATAGTAATTGATTTTCACACATATACTTTTAACATGCCAGAGAAATATTTATAGATAAAGAATAAATATATCCAATAGTTTTAGTGACTCCTATTTCTTTATAAATTCAAAAATAAATCAATTAAAAAGATTCCAAAAATATCTCAAAGAATATCACAAAACCATTGAATTATTTTCATTTGAAAATAATATTTGAAATAAACTCAGTCAATCAAATGAAAATACTCTTAATATTCTAGAATCATTTTTAATCAATACTCCTCTGAAAGAGATTCAAACTCTCATTTAATTCTTTCTTTATAACACTTGTATGAATTCTTTAAATATTGAAAAAAATCCATAAAAAATTAAAGTATTTGAATTTAAATGACTCAAAGTCCTCATGATTCTCATAAAAAAGTGGCTAAAAATAATTCAATACTTTTCCCTTTAAATTCTACACCAAAATCATTAAAAACACTTGAATCACAATCCATGTATTAAGATAAATTAACCAACTAATAAACCACCTGGAATAATATAGATAAAATAAAGTATATAAAATATCAAAACGAGAGTACCATATCCACCTTTGAAATATCAAAAATATGTAGAAATATGGTCATCCATTATTTCATAATTTTTGAAAAATTAATATTTTGTTATTATAAAAATACTGATTGAAATAACAATAAGAGTCTATAAATACTACTCTCTATAAAAAATATCCAAATATTCTTATATTTTTTATAATATGATAATAAAACTATATTTTTAATGATACATGCTACATTATACCTCCAATTATCATATTCACAGGTTAGGGATTTGGATAAATGAAGCACAATCCTTTTATCCTTGTAGAGTTGTAAAGATACTAGGTCCTATAATGCATAACAATCATTAGAGTACCTCTAACTCTAGTCTGTAAAGAAATTAAAAACCCTCTAGTTTGAGTTACTAAAGTGAATGCATGAGGAAAACTAAATAAATATTTATAACTCCATTTTAATTTAGTGAAGAGTCACATATTCATTCCTCTATTTAAGTTCAAAATAAAAACTCACATCATCATCTTCTTCAATTGTTTCTTCATGATGCAACTATGGTGTATTGAAGATGAGTCATTATTATATATAGTTGAAAGGAATTCATGTTCAACATTTTGTTTGAGGAAATATTCCAAGATCTATATTCATGCTAGTTCAAATGTGATAACTATTATTTTAGTTCCCCTAGTCGAGTGCTAATCAAGATGTACAGTTCATGTATGGTGAGGTTTTTCTCCAACTCTATTCAAGTATATCTATAGTCTATACATAATGGTTTCAATCCAAATATATTATTACCAAAATATGGATTAATATATGAAATATAGGTTTTAATATATGAAATTATAGATTCATGAACCCTACTTTCAACATAAAAGTAGGATTTTTTCAATACCAATGTAGAGATAAAACCTTCTGAAAATATGTATATCCCACAATTACAAAATTATTTTATTTTTAGAGTCTTATAAAAATAGATTAAAAATACTTATGAGAAGAATTATTTTTGTTTAATTTATATTACCTTCCAACGTATCAAGAACCAACTCAATCTAACTTACACATATCAAGATATCATTGAAATATAGAATAAAAAAGAAAAACGAAAAACTACAGCTTGTATGAAACATCACAGAATATAAAATAATTTATTTATCATCAAAACAAACTTTTTTTCATTTTATTTGAATTATAAAAATCAATATAAATATCTTGGATATCCATATCACCATCTTTCTCATGATTCAGATATTTTTAGCTCATGTAAAAATTGAAAAACTAAAGCAATCAAAATCTATAGACTATAGAATCCTTGAAATCGTGTATAAAATTATATAAATTTTTAAATACCTAAAGGTATCATTTATTACTTATTTATAAATGAACTAAATTTAGATAAATCTCTTGGATATACAATATAACAATTTTTTCACAAATCTGAGCACTGTAGCTTGAGATACTATCAAAATACATAGGCAACCTCAAATTGTAAAAAATGTTATTGAACACTTATAAAAGATTTAGATAATTCTTCCACTATCAAAAAATATAATTTTTCATTCCACATAATCAGTTAAAATGAAAATAGCATTATTATCTTTCCAACAGAAGAAATATATTACGAATTTGATTACTATAGCTTCAAATATAAAGTAAACATAGAGACATAGAAAATAGGAAATCACTTAAAAAAACTTATTATTAAAAAATTGGTTGAAGTAATTATCAAAACCAAGATGAAAAGTTTATAGAAAATTATCCACTAAATAGATAATTCAACTAAATTCCATATGATGGTGATATTACATTCACTTACTGATTGATAATGGTGATATATCACTCAACATGGATATTATATAAGGATTGATACATCATTCATCCTCTAGGTGTGTTTATAAAATTTGTATATCCTACCAATTCTACATTGTCTAATATAGGTGTTTTTACATGTGATTTGGTGATTGAGTACTCAATATGGTGATTTTTTTTATTTATCTACATTATTAGCATTCAATATTGATAATGAATCTGTATTACTATAATTTATAGAGATGCTGTTGTAGGTGTCTTACAGATTTGTTCTCACACCATACATGGGTGTTATTTTACCCAATAAAACTTTATGTTTCATGACCTAGGTAAGGTAAAGTTTTCTTCTAATTTAGATGGTTGATCTGGGATGTAGAGTTGGTGTTGGGATATTGGATCAGTCCAAGACTCATGACTAGTTTTGTTAATGTCTCCTTTAATTTTTTTACCTATATACCTAGTTTTATATTATACTCCCAAGGGAGTAAATATTTATACTGTATGAATCACATGACATGTTCAGTAATTTTTTTTAGCATAGCACGATGTTGATTTTTACTTTTATCTAGCATATAATTGTGATTTATATCTTATGATTTTGTTATATGTATGATTACTGCTACTTGATATTACTTCCACTATGTTTTATGGTTATCTATGTTTGGGGTAATAGTCTCCCTACTTTTCATATATGTTAGTTGGTAACCTTTGAAATATGGGGTGGCATGATTAATCTATGTAGTGACGTAGTTCAATTAAAGTAGAGGTGAATTGTATTAGGTATGTTACAACATGGTTTTAGGGTATTATTTTTATTTTGTATTACCATTTGGGATATTGAAGATAAAATATTGGGCATTGTGGGAGGTTAGTGTAGACCTTGTGCATGAGATTAACTAACCCACATATAAGAGAAGTCTAATTTACCAAGTATGGAACTATTATCCTTGAATTTTTATTTTTATAATTAGGTTACATTATCTAAATATTATGTGTTGTGATATTTATTTATGGCTTATTGGTTTTTACTCTTGGCCCAGAGTTACAAGAGAGAATAAGTTCATACATAATCCATGGTACATAGAGCTCCCATAAAATTTTAATTCTTTCTTTTTATTGATATTCTTGATTGATATTCTAATTATAATACAGGGTTGAGACATTTAGAATGAAAATAATAATTCATATCAAGTTTTTATATACAAATTATTGGTATCACTCTACCTGAATAAACACTGGTTACTGATTACTACTTCTGATATACTATGACTATTATTTGACCCTATGTTAGACTTCACCTGACCTAAGAGTAAGTAGGTTAGGATAAACCTATGTGATAGAAAATTTTATTAAAGGGTGTGTGTTTATAATAGAGTGGTGTGTGCCAGTTATTACTTATCCTAAACTATAATATTTAAATAAATTATATAAATGTATTTTGATTCATGTGCTTGGAATTATAGAAACATGTCACCATGGTGACCACTTATTTAGAGACATAAGGGTGGGGATGAACATTCCCCATCGATAGTGGAGACATAGCTACCTATTTTACTTGTTCTTCCTATCAATAAATAAATCATGGATATTTTTCTTTAGGTGTTACAATATTTTGGGTATGGTATATAGAGAGTCCATCTAACTATGTTTGAATTTACATGCAAGTTACAATTGTAACATCCTCCAATTTTTATAGGATAAAGTAGACCACATGTTTATACGTTTTGGATAAGGTCTATAAATACCATTTTTTATCATATTGAGATACCTATTTATAGGTGAGTGAAGCTTTCCACCTATATGATTCAAGGACCGACAAAGCATTAGTGGGATATTATGGTCCAAAAAGACAATTATGTAGGGATTTTCTAAAATAACATTCAATTCCCATTTTTAGTATTTATTCCCAATACTGTTAGGCACAATAGGGATAAATATATCATGCATATGGTACATGGGGAACATCAGTGATGGATTATTCTTACCTCTTTACCCATTTACTATAGTTTACACCTATGCTAGAAGGTGATGAGACTGAATATAGATAGATCATTAGGGAAACATACTTCCTCTTTTGGGGATGGGAGTGGGTCACTGGGAAGTAGAAATAAGATGTTTGATTAGTCTCACCATAGGTGGATATGGGAAGATTATCTAGGGTAGGATTTTATCACTTCTTTGACAGGGAAATCCTCAGTTGAGTTCTATCAGTGTGGGTGATAAGGGAATATTTAGCCTAATTGTGATAGACAAATAAATAAGTACCAATATTGTGGGAAGATGGGGAACTTATATAGTTATTTTAGTATAACACCATGGTTAGATCATGTCCAAATTTCTATTTAGACCTAGGAGTTAGGGATAAGACTAAGATCATAATAACAATCTAAAATTTAGTGATCCTTTGGTTTTTCAGGACTTGGAGGAGGTCATAGAGCCTAGGGGATGGGGTAGTTATTCCTGAAAGATTATATTTATTAGGGGATTATGGAAATGTGAGATCAGAACTCAGGTTCAAGATAGATTCACATCATTGAGTAGAATCATACCTTATAGGGAAAGTAGCCATCAACAGTTTGAGGTGTGATTCTAGTGGCACCAATCCTTGCATCTTTTCTAGTTGATACATGCACATCACATTCATTCATATATTCTAAACTAGTGCATGATCCAAAGATTATTGTATAGTTTCTATATGGGGTGATGTATATTAATTCACCCTTAAAGAAGTGATCAAAGGGTATCTGTAGATGTCTAGAGTGCACTATATTGATCATTGGATGTAGGATTCTATGAGACTTATTCTTTTTAAAGATGTGTAGTTTTAATGTGAGCCTTGGAATAGATTGGTTAACTCAGTACTAAGAATAAATAAAATACCACCATTATTAAGTATATTTTACATCCCCATAGGGTGATTGGTTTACCCACATTTCTAATTAGGATCTTCAAACATCTTGTTTGGGACCTAGCCATCTGAATTAGGGTAGGATCATGACCTAGCAAGATATCATTTTTTTGATAAATGAGAAGGTATGAAAAACGGTATTTTATTTTATCAGTTCTAGTATGTATTTCCAATGTATTTATTAGGATTACCACTTTATAATGAGATTGAATTTAAAATCAATATTAATCTAGGTACCAATAATACATCCATTCCACGTTGAAAGATAGCTCCTATATAGATTTGAGAGTTGAAGTCACTGTTAGGGAATTTGTAAAAAAAATAGATTTATTTACTTGATAATTTTTGATCAGGATACTCCTATGTTGTTCCCAAATAAGGAGAAACAATTTTTGTTTTATGTTTGGATTATTGGATTCTAATCCTGATGATAGAGAAGAACCAGTTTCATCCTCATATCTATAGACTATTTGATTAGCTTTGGGGATCCAAATGATTCTCTAATTTTGATTTGAGGTCAGGCTATCACTAGTTGTGGGCGATGCCTTATGATATTACACATAATTATTTTTAGAGTGGGAATATCTTATATGTGTATCTCATGATACCAGTTAGTTCTAAGAATGCACCAACATGGTTTATGGACCCAATTTTTAGGGTCTTCCATAATCATTGTATCACTTTGTAATTATCTTCATTGATTATATTTTAGTTTACTTATAATATAGGGAGTATCAATCTTTCCATCTGAATATTATTCAGACTAAACTAATAAAGCATCAAATGTATTCTATTTTTTTCTAAATGTTTTTTCTAGATTTGTGGGGTTATCTTCTTGGGGAACCTAATATCTGAGGAAGGAATATCAGTGAAACCTAATATGGCCAGGGGTGTGGTTTCTTGAGAATGAACTAATAATATATTCAAGATATAGAGTTTACATGGTTTGGAAAGTAACCAATGGAGGTTTATCATGTACTTCTTTAGGTTGGCAGTGCTGATAGCGATTTTGACTAAAAAGGGGGTGAAGTTCATGGGGCCTAATTATTCAGAGAGATCCTTTATAGAGATGGAAAAATGTTTTATGTTAGAACCTTTCCTAAACATACCTAATATAATTAAGGGGTATATATTATATTTCATTTCTTGATGACTTGAAATTGGGGATGTTCGGATGCAAAGTGCGTGAGTTGTCTCTTATGGGTCAAGGTAGCTGAGGCCGCATGAGTAGAACTACCTGACACATGATCTAAATCTAAAAGTGATGGTGAATGTACATAGATGTTAGCATCACTACCTTATGGATGATATGTTCATGGTGTATACTAAACACAAGAAAATAAATTATATTTTTTCTCAAAGGTAACTAAACCTTCAATGCATTAGGTGGGCTGATTAGAAGTAGTATTTTAATTTTGAGGAGACATATAACCTTACAAAATGGAATTCCATGGAAAATGTGTTGATTAGGAAGAATTATACATAGGTAGTTCATGTGTAAAGTAGAGGCTGATAGGTGATAAGACAATTCACTAATATGTATATTAACGTTCAGGAGTATCAGGGAAGAGTGACCTTAGAATCATTTAGTATTACATCTTCACTCATTGAGAGGGTGAAGGAGATTCCATTATCTAAATTAGACTATCTAGTGAAAGGGAAAATATACATGGTAGGGATCTGACACTTCATTGGTCCCAAGATGATAATGACGTCTTGTATATTCGAGAATGGGTAGTGGACCCTATAAGTATGCCTGAGGATATAATTCTTAATTCACACATCCTAATATAGGATATTCACCAGGGGTATACCAAGATTTATCATGGCATCCATAGTTAGTATTGGGGGTTGAGGATAAATAATGAGCTATCATATTTATTTTATGATACATTACTTATCATACAATTAATTATGATCATCATTGGACAATATATCTTCTTTATTCATTACCCATTTCCAAGTATAAGTGGGATAATGTGATGATGGATCTCATTAAGGGATTGTTGAGATCATCTTATAGATATTTTATAGTATGGTTTATTTTGGAATGGTTGATAAAGGTAGAACATTTCTTATTGATTCAAAAGGCCTATTTTATTGATGATATAGTCTAATTTTAAATTTAGGAGATAATTCATATATATGGGGTGCCTAAGAGAATCATTTTTACTTGGATTTCCATTTTACTATGGGATTTTGGCTGGGGTAGTATAAGGTACTTGATATGTACGTTCACTACTTAAAATCCTTATAAAAATGTGTAGTCTGAGTATACTATTTGGGTGTTATAATACATTATTATGTTCTATACATACATTCATAGATAATTTATGATGAAATTAAAATTGTTCAATTTCAATGTGGTTATTAGGATGGTAGAAAAAAATTTCTATGGAAGTGTATTATGTAGTGACATGAAAAAATGATTGTGGAATGTGAGAATATATTTAAGTTCCTTGAGTGGAAGAAAATTATTTAATAGGGGTCCCTA
Source organism: Viscum album (assembly GCA_963277665.1). Classification (NCBI taxonomy): domain Eukaryota; kingdom Viridiplantae; phylum Streptophyta; class Magnoliopsida; order Santalales; family Viscaceae; genus Viscum; species Viscum album. The sequence goes on from OY728129.1 coordinate 256,860,035, forward strand.
CCCATTATATATAGGGGTAGATGTGAATTTTGATATTCTATGTTATGCAGATGGTATAAAGTTTATACAGAGGAGTTTTTTTTTCTTCAGAATCTATTTATTTTTTGTCCCAAATGTATCCAATTATGAGGTGGGTTGGGGTATTTTTCAATATATAAAGTAGGTAAAAATTACTTGTGATAAACCTAAAAAATAAATTGAATATTTACAAGTAATGCAATATATAACCCCTATATTTATTACCTAACTATTACATAATTTTTAAGAAAAACAACATAAAAGTGTTGCAAAATAAGGATATAAAGGTTTAGTATATTGAAAAAATTAGGACCATACATCAGTTATGCCTAATAAAATGTAAAAATTTCTTTAAAATATTATTCTTTATCCTTTTAAATATCAAATTTTCTATAATAAATGTAGTCACTTGAAAATATTCATCAAAGAAAGGAGTGATCTAAAATCCTAGTAAGAGGATGAATAAGGACATGAATCATTAAAACATAGATTATTATAATCATCATCATCATAATATAATAATATTACCATCATCATAATCATGATAGAAAACATAAGATAAATTCATGGAATGTGGAAATGCATAAAAAATGAAACACCAAGTCTTAGTGGTCAAATATCACAAATAGTTGTGAACAAAGATAGCATCATGTTCAGGCATAATATATGTGAATAATCATAACTTCATATTTTTGAAGAAATATAGAATTATGTTCACACATAATATACTTTATCTCATGAGATACATCACATTACCCAATTCATTAGAGGGATATATAATTATAGGCCATTCCATCACATCATAATATTTACATAACCATCCATGCCACATAGAACATATAACAATATTATTTTTAAAATAACCCATTGAAAAGAATAGGTTTAATAATAATTTCAGAAATCATACATTCATGAATAAATTTTTGGGTTCCCAAATGAAAAAGGTAAAACATACTAGGTATATGAATAATCTCAAGAGGAGTCAAGATATGTTTTGGAAATAAGATTTATTTTGGAAAATCATTATATTTTTTATAAAATAAGTTGGAAATGTGTATATCATATAAAAGAAGAGGTAATAACAATGAAATTATAATTATGTAACATTATAAGGATATCTACACTGAGATTTTTCATGAAAGAGGTATAACCCAAAGAAAGGGAGTTGCATTTGAGAATCCCCTTAACTTATTTCTAAATTCATTCTACCCATGAACTTAATGTAATAAATAATCCAATTAGATTCATTAATTACTAAATCTAGAACATATTCTAATTTTATTTTATTTTATTTTGTTTATGGCCATTTTGATGAGTTATAGAGTTCAATTTTTTCATTCCTAGAGTGTTTATTTCATAGTTTGTCATTGGTTCCCATGTGTATAATTAATGGAGTTCTTGTCATATAAAAGAAAAATTATAGAAGTGGAATTAAATGGTATTTATATACTTACAAAATTTCAAATGGTCCTAAATATATATATATATATATATATTTCTGATATAAGGTTGATTCATTAGATAAAATTTTAAAAAAAGTTTAATTTATTTTGGTGGGTTTTATAACAATAACAAAAAAGTATAATTTTGTTTAATATTATGTATATTTATTGGTTATAAAACATAATACATGTTATGATATGTATATTACATTCTTATTTAACCATAATAATGGTTTTATGATCATTCCTGATGTTAGTAATGGAAAATGAAAAATTAGCATCCATGAAGGTGGTGGATCGACACATCACGGATGATGTCTTCATTTCTAGAATAAAGGGAGAAGATAAAATACTTGATTATGAATATTAAACATACATAATATAAATCTTTCATGTATAATATATTGTAATTATCATTCCAATTTGGATAGGTGAGGTGAGGAGAGGATATGAAAATAAAATAAATTAAAAGAGAATAATTGAGGATTTTACCTCTTGAATATGGTATCCTTGAGAATATCCTTAAAGAACTCGTGTTTGGTCTTTTTTTGAGACCAGAAACTCTTAGATGTAGGGAAGTTGATTTTTAAGGGAATTGGGAAGAATTTATACATGATTAATGTCTTAGAAGGTGTGAGGAGAAGAGGTGGTGAGGAGTGGTATTTATATGGTAAGAGAGGAGTTTTTTTTATTATTTTATTCATTAGTTCATTATTTTGGATAAATACTATCAATAGTGTTGATTATTATAAATAAATAAAGTAAATTAATTATGATATTTCCTTCCAATGGGTTATTACATCATTCATGAATCAACAATGACTCAAAAATGCTTGTATTTAGCATATATCATAAATTACCATATTTTATTATTCACCAAACATTCAACTATTATAGAAAAATACAAAAAATTAACCCTAACCATTTTTTGATGTGTAGATTAAATAATTTTCTAAATATGGGGAAATTAATTTTTAAATAAAATCATAATTTATTTGAAAAATACCAATTTTAATATTATAGTTGATTTTAAGAACCGTTGAAAAATTAATTAAGGTCTCATAAAATTAGATTATAATGATAATAAAATACAATATTAATTTATGAATTGATTTTATGAAAATAAATTTTCTTATAAATCATTATATTAATTATAAATTTGTAAATAAAATTTTTTATTTTATAAAGATACCAACACTTAATTTATCATTTCTAAAACATTTATTTACCTATACCATGACATAATTATATATTATTTTCATGTATAAGATACCTAAATTTTATTTATACTTTGATAGGGGAGGTTATTATTTTAATGGTCAAATTTCTATCCATAATGGTCATATTACTATTCTAACGGTCATATTACTATTCCAATGGTATAGTTTTCTTAATTTCTATAAATATCACTTATTTTATACTTCATTTTTGAGAATAAATTTTTTATTCGTTTCTCTATGTGATTCATGTGTTTTTTGAAATAATTGTAAAATGGAAAATTCCATTGATAAAATTTTGGGTCATTTCATTCTTCCCCCTCTAGAAAGTTTGTCCTTGAAATTTAATTTTATAAACTAAGTTGAAAATAGGTGAGGGTATTTCTTCTTCATTACTACCTCCTATTCCACAATAGATTCTCTATACCTATGGTTTATCTATATTACCTTGACCAAATGAGTGGTCCTGTTATGTAGAACCTTGTCTCTTCGGTCCAAAATCTTAACCAAGTGATCCTCATAAGAGAGACCGTTTTACCGTCATACCACCTTTTAGTTCAGTACATTTGAGGGATATTGTATATACTTACACAAGAGTTAAATGTGGAATACACCATATAATTGAGACATGGATGGTGGAAGTTCAGCCGAATATGATACTACTCTTATGTGATCAAGGATCTCAAAGTGGCTAATGTACTTGGGGATAAACTTCCCTTTATTTCCAAGCCACATGACTATCTACCATTTTAATATTCTAAGGAAAAATTTATCTCCAACTTGAAACTCCAAATCCTTTTGACAGTTATAAGAGTAGCTCTTTTCTGACTCTGAACATATTTTATGTGTTTTTGGATGTATTAAACATTAGCTGTCATCACTTACGCAAGATTAGGTTTAAGTAGTTTTCCTTCACCAACTTAATCCCAAAAAGTTGAAGTTATACATTTATTTATATACAGGGAATCATATGGGGCCATTTTAATACTTGATTGGATGCTATTTTTATATGAGAAATCGACTAATAAGAGATACTAATCCCATCCTACTTTTAATTCCATTGAACAAACTCTCAATATATACTCAAGAGTCTAAATTTTCCTTTCATATTGTCTATCAGTTTGGGGGTGATATGCCATGCTAAAATTTAATTCATTACTCAAAGGTTGTTGAAGAATTATCTATAATTTATATAATAACCTTGGATCATGATCATATATGATAGAAATTTGGACCCCATTTAGCCTCACCACTTCCTTCACATATATCTTAAAAAACTTTTCAAGTGATAAATATTCTTTAATGAAAATGAAGTGGGCAGTTTGGGTGAGTAGATCCACTACAACCCATATTGCATTGTTTACTTTAGATGTCTTAGGGAGACCAATGATGAAGTCCATAATGATATTCACTCATTTCCATGTGGGTATAGGTAATGGTTTCATCATAACTTTTTTTATTTCTATCACTATTATTTAACTTTCTTTCATACTAAACATATTGATATGCAATCAATAATCTCTTTCTTCATGTTATACCACTAGAAGTTCTCCTAGAGATCACGATACATATTGGTACTTCCATGATGGATAGAGAAAGATGTTCTATATGAATTATCCAATAGATAATTCTTTATCTCAAGTGATTAAGACACAAAAATTATAGTCTCAAATCATATAACACCATCCTCCTCGATGTGGAACTCATATAGATTCCCTTCCATTACTTCTTTCACCTATTTTGAATCTCTAAATCACCCCTTTATGTATCCTTGATCTTATCTTGGATTGATGGTTGGGAAATAATTTGAGCATGGTAGGATGCATTCCCTACCGTTATGATTTCCAAATCCATCATTTTCATATCCATGAAGATAAGGCCTTTCTCAATCTACATCATGGATAGAGTATAAATTTATTTTCTACTAAGATCATCATCTACCTTGTTCTCCTTTCCAAGATGGTAGTGAATAGATAAATCATAGTCATTAATTATCTATAACCTTATTTTTTAAGAATGTTGATATACTTATGTGTAAATATTACTTTATATTCATGTGATAAGTATATATGTCACACTTATCACAATATAGGAAGTGCCTCCATATTTTTAAGGAAAAAATCACATCTGCTCGCCTAATATTCTACATTGGGTTGTTCTGCTCATAGATCTTCAACTGTTGTGAGTCATAGTCTGTCACTTTATCATTCTGTATGAGTACACATCCCAATAATTTCTTTAAATCATCATTGTATATCACAAAATATTCTACACTTGTTGGTAGTGTGAGTACAGTTGCAATGATTAAACTCTTCTTGATCTCCTTGAATCTTTCCTCACATTATTCCATCCATACATACTTTACCCTTTTCTACGTTAACTTAGTTAGTGAGAAATACAATCATGAGAAATTTCTCACAAAACATCGGTACTCTAAGCCAAGAAAACTATAGATTTTCATCACACTAGTGGGTATGGGAAATTTTTCCTTCGACTCTACTTTCAAAGGGTTTAGAGGAATTACCTTAGTTGTGATCATGTCCCCCAAGAATGTGACCTTCTGCATCAAAAAGTCACACTTGTTGAACTTGGAATACAATTTCTCCTTAATTTAACTAGAACAATACTTATATATTCTTAATTTTTCTCCTTTATCTTTATTTATATGATAATATCATACATAAAAACAACAACATATTTTTTAAGGTAGTTTATAAAGACTACATTCATTAAATCCATTAAGATTTTAGGAGAATTAGTCATTATGGAGGGAATCACTAGGAACTCATAGTGGTAATACCTTGTATGAAAAGAATTATTATGAATGTCATCCTACCTCACCTTCAGGTGATGATATCCATAAAAATATCCACTTTTGAGATGTATTGAGCATCTCATATATGATAAAAAAAGTCATCAATCCTTAGAAGTGGATACTTTTTATTTGTGGTGATCTTATTGATATCCCAATAATTGATAAACGACCATATTGACACATAATTTTTCTTTAAAATAGAAATGGAACACCTTAAGGTGATGCACTAGGTCATATTAACCCTTTGTAAAAATACTCTTATAGATGCTTCTTTAACTCATCCAGTTTGATAGGATCCATACTTTAGGGGAATTTGGAGATAGAAGTGGTATGTGTATTTGTTCAATTGAAAACTCTACCTCACAATATGGGGGAATTCCAGGTAGCTCTTTGAAAAATATATCACTATATTCCATCACAATGAAAATTTCCTCCAGGATGATACATTTATTTGAATCCACTATTTGAGTGAGTTATGATTCATCATAGGGAATCAACACCTACACCATTGAGGGATTTTACAAATAATATTAATAATCTTCCATGAATTTATAAAGGATCATGGGATCATTTAAAATATGAAAATATATTTCCTTTTCCGAATATTTGATATGTCCCCTATATAATGAGAGCCAATCCATTCCTAGTATAGCATCAAATTCTACTAAGGGAAGTATTACAAGGTTCATCAAAAGAATATCCCCACATACAACAATAGGCTAAGAGTCTAACACTTGGGTTTTAAAGATCACACCAATAGGTGTTTTTATGGATATATCTACTTCATGGTATCATGGACTCAGTTCAATAGTTATTGAAAACTTGAAAGATATAAAAGAATGCTTATAACTAGAATCAAATAAGGCTTTTCTCCATTCTTGAGTGAATAATAGGTGTACTTTTTATGAATTTTTTTCTCCACATTATAAGTAGTGATGGAATATTATTTCCATTACTCCTTTGTATTTGGTGGCTTCTGATGCTGATTACCCTTAAGGACTCATGGTTTAGTGCATTGGCTTTCACAGTTCCATTTAACCATATATTTAAAGAATTGAATCATGGGTGGTTCCATTCTTTCCTCCACTACATTGGATAGTTTGCTTATATCTCTTAAACATTCATGAGCTTGGTGGTATTTTCTCCCACACTCGAAGCATTTTACTATCCTTTTGAGGTAGTTCCCATGATGTTTTCTCCCACATTATGGACATGTTTTGGTTGAGTTTTATTTCCACCTTTTCCATTAGATCCTAAATCTTGAAACTCCATATTTATTTCCTTATCTCCATATCCATGAGACCATTATTCAAACTCCATCCCCACTTTTAGATCACATAAAACCACTTCTTCATAACTACCAAAATACTAGTTAGAAATAACATTTTGAAGGTGTGGTTTTAGAACAAGAAATTATTTATATATTTTTCTACCATTATTGATAACAAAACCCGAGGTGTATCTTTCAAGCCTTGTGATGTTTTCTTCATAATCCATGATAGATTAACCCTCCCTTTTATTCAACTCTATAAATTATCTCTCCATATTTTTATGAAGAGTACAATGGAAATACTTGTTAAGAAATGTTTTCTTAAATCTTACCACTCCATATCTTCTATTTTATACTTTGGATCAGTGTTCATTATTAATTCAAACCATTGATTGACATTTCTATCTAAATGATAGGTGGAAAGAGTCACCTTATCCTTATCAAAATAGTGGGGAAGAAAAATTATATTCTCCATTAAGTTAACCCAATGGTCCAAAATAAGTTGATCAGATGATCAACTAAATTTTAGTGGTCATTTCTGCATAATGGACTCAATGTCTAGTTACTCCTTATTGGGTGGAGGTAGGTGTTTAACATGGTTCAAGTTATTATCCATGTACTATGACAACTGGGTAAGCATTTCCATGAAGTTCTGAACTCCACCTCCCCAAGCATTGGGGTTTTCATTTAGGTAATCATTACATTGTCCTTTATATAGGGTTTTGGCCTAATTTCTCTAGGTTCCCACCATTTTCTAAAATATAAAATGTTTTAAAATAATGTAAGCCAAAAAATCATTAATAAATGATTTATCCCTTTGTAAAATTAACTCTAAAGTCATATATTTTGGGATCTCTATGTTTAAAATTATTCTAAAACAAATCTTTTTTTTACATATACCAATCCTTATCCTAAGGGTGTTCTACAATTTTATAAAATTATAATTCTAAAATTAATAAAACCATGATCTGATACAAAATATAGTGACCCCACTTTTATTACCTAACTATTACATTATTTTTAAGATAAAAAACATGAAATTATTACAAAACCAGGATCCAAAGGTTTATTATCTTGGGGAAATTAGGTCCATACATCACTAATGCATAATAATACAAAAAAATTTATTTAGAATATTTTTCTTTATCATTCCAAACCTCCTATTATCCTTAGTACATGTAGTCACTTGATGATATACATCAAAGATAGTAGTGTGCTAAAATCCAAATAAGAGGAGGAATAAAGAAAATGAATTATGAAAACAGGGGTGAGAATAATCATCATAAAATTAAAATAAGGATCATATCACTATCATAATCATTATAGGAAACTTTAGATGAAGTCATGGAATGCAGAAATGCATAAAAATGAAACATTTTGTCTTAGTGTCCAAATACCACACATAGTTGTGAACAAAGCTAGCATCATGTTAATGTATAACATATGTGCATAATCATGAAATCATATTTTTGAAAATATATAGCATCATTTTCATTCATAATACACATTATATTATGAGATACATTACATTATTCATTTAATTAGAGGGATATATAATTTCGGACCAACTAGTCAAATCATAAAATTTACATAATCATGCATTCCACATAGAACATATAAAAATTTTAGTCATAAAATAACCCATGGAAAGGGATGGGTTTCATAAGAATTTAACAAATAATATAATCCTAAAAAATTTTTTTTTGTTTTAAAATTAAAAATGGAAAGTTATACTTAGTATAAGAATAATAAATTTTGAGTGGAGAAGAAACAATCTCAAGAGGAGTCAATATGTGTTTTGGAAAGAAGAGTTGTTTTGGAAAATATTTATATTTATTATAAACCTACTTGAAAACATGTATATACTAGAAAATAATATGGAATAATAATAAAATTATAATTAATTAACATAAACGGGATATCCACACTAAAATTTGGAATGAAAGAGGTATAACCCAATGAATGGGAGTTGAGATTGAGAATCCCTTAACTTTATGCCTGAAGATGTTCTGCACTTGAACTTAATGTCATGTATAATTAAATTAGATTGATTAGTTATGAAATTAATAAAAAATTATTTATTTATTTTATTTATTATAATTTTATTATGTTCGTTTATGGACATTTTTATGAGTTATATAGTTCAATTTCATAGTTTTGGGAGTGTTCATTTCCTGGTTTATGGTCGGTTACCTTGTGTATAATTATAAGAGTTCTTATCAAATGGAAGAAAAAATATAGAAGTGTAATGAAATGGTATTAATATAATTCCATAATTTTAAGTATTCCCATATATAATTTTATTTTCTAATATGAGGATGATTCATTAGATAAAACGTTAAAAAAGTTTAAATTATTTTGGCGATTTTTAGGACCATCACGAACTAGTATCATTTTATTTAATATTATGTATATATATTGGTTCTAGAAAATGATAAATGTTATAATATGTATATTAAATTATTATTTAACCATAATAATGGTTTTATGACCAACCATGAAGGGAATAATGGAAAAAAACTAATCATCCACGAAGGCGGTGAATCGACACATCACAGACAATGTTTTCATTTTTATAATAAATGGAGAATAGAAGAGATTTGATGATGGATATTCCATTAACATAATAAAATTATCTTATATTTAAAATAATGGAGTTATAACTCCAATTTTTATAGGGGAGGTGAGGAGATGATAAGAAAATAAAAGAAATTAAAAGGGAAAAATTTAGGATTTTATCTCTTGAATATCATATACTTGAGAACCTCCCTAAGGCACTCATGTTTAGTATTTTGTTGAGACCAAAATATCTTGGATGTAGAGAAGAGTATTGGAAAGGTATTTATCCAGAATTTAGACAAGATACAAGGCTTAGAAGGTGTGAGTAGAAGATGTGGTGATGGGTGGTATTTATAAGGGAGGAGGGGGTGTTTTTTGATTATTTTATTCATTAGTTTATTATTTTGGAATAAGAATATAAATAGTGTTGATTAATATGAATAAATACAATAAATGTATTAAGAAAGTTCAAACCAATGGGTTATTACATAAGCCATACATCAAACATGACTAAAAAATTCTTGTATTTAGCTTATATTGTAAATTACTAGATTTTATTGTTCACAAAATGTCAACTATTTTAGAAATATCCCAAAAATTCACCCTAACCATTTTTGACGTGTAGATGAAAATAATTTTCTAAATATTAGAAAATAAATTTTATATAAAATAATCATTTATTTGACAAATAAAATTTTTAATATTATAGTTGATTTTATGACCCTTTGAAAAATTAATTGTTGTCTCATAAAATTATCTTATAATTATAATACTAAATAATATTAATTTAGGAATCTATTATATGAAAATAAATTTTCTATTAGATCATTATATTAAGTATAAAATTTTAAATAAATATTTACATTTTACAAAATATTAACACTTAATTTATTATTTCTAAAACATCTATTTACTTACACCATGATATATTTAGATCATATTTTCATGTATAAGATACCTAAATTTTATTTATACTTTCATAGGAGAGATTACTTTTCTAACAGCCAAATTACTATTCATAGTGGTCATATTACTATTCCAATGGTTATATTAATATTCCAATGGTATAGGTTCCTTAATTTCCATAAATACCACTTATTTCATTATTTATTTATGAGAATAAAGTTTTTATTGGGTTCTCTATATAATGCATGTGTTTTATGAAATAATTATGAAATGTTAAATTCTATTGATTAAATTTTAGGCCATTAAACCTAATATAAAAACATGAATTCCACCAATTAAAAACCATGTGAATTGTGAGATATTTTCATGGGGTATGAATTATTTGTGATAGAGAGTCAAAGTTACTTTTTTGTAGTTTCATGGTGTTCATGCACGCAGCTCATTGTTTTCAAATAAAAAGAATGACATCCATGTATTTTCTAGAGTCTTTTGAAAACCCTTTTTATTTATAGTGAGCATGGAGTCTTCTCATGCGAACAATGATCATCGTTATGGGTGTATCCTCATTTGCGAATCCATTTGTAATGACCTCGACCCTAGTAACCCAAAGACAATGTCTGCTTTATTACATTGGAATAAGATACAAGGAATCACTTCTCAATGGACCAAATAGTTTAGTAGTCTTGGTAAACTAGATACATACATGATTACCAAATTACATTTGAAAACACAAATTGAAACATAAATTTTTTTTCTACAATAACATTATTACCATTATAATATTCTTGAATATCAATCATATAAAACTTCTTAGATTCATGGGAAATTAAATAAAATAAGAGTGAGATAAAATTTTTAGTATGGGTTATGTATAGAAGGATCTATCATGAATCAATAAGACTAATCAATATGGATAGGTAAATAGCTAAACACACATTTGATGTAATAAATAAACTAAAAAGGATGTGAACCCATAGATATTATCAATGCAAAAATCTCATAGATAATAATCAATATAGAAAGGTAAATAACTAAAAACACATTCTATTTAATCAATAACATGACTATCATAACTGGATAATGCATAATCAATATGGAAAGGTAAATAACTAAAAAATCCATTTAAATAATGAATAAATATTTATCAATATTTCCCCAGATAAATAAATAACTTTCAATGTGGAACACCATATGTAGAAGTGATATACGGTTTAAGAAATAAAAATATCCATGATAAATAATATGGATATTTAGGGGAAATTTAATGTCTAATAATCAAAGGTAAGGGGATATTTTATTGGAATTTAATGAATTAGAAATGAATGAATAAAGTGATTTTCAATACTTTCCTTGGTCAAAATGATCATAAACCATCTATATAAAGAATAATGATAGTATTAATCCAAAACATACCCATTATAGTAAGAATAAATGGATGTTGATGTTAATGAATAGAAATACCATAAAAATATATTCAAAATAATTTTGAGGAAAATATCCTTTTTTCATTTTGAAAATAAATTTTCTTATCTAAAAGTTCACAATATATTTTTAAAATAATTTTCCTTAAAAAAAATCAGCGAAACATACAAAGGAATATTTAACATATTTTTTTCATGATGGTAAGAAGTTATATACATGTTGAGAATTTTAAAATAAATATTCCTTTCACATTTTTAGTAAAAACGAAAGAGTATAAAAAATGGATTTCTGACCGAAGAAATAAATGAAGTCGGATTTTTATTAAAACATTTAATCAATTATTTTAATTACCAAAGAGTATAAAAATGGAACCATTACTTTAAAAATTCATGAATAACTAGTGTAGAATAAAATTAAATGGGTTTATCATCCATTGATAAAACAATTTCATTTATTTTAAATTGAAGCGTAAACAATCCTAATTAAAATGAGATTGTGAAATATACCCTTATAAGATCATAATATTGAAGTGAGGATTAACAAATAAAATGATTATGTGTATCAAATTTTGATCCATATAAAATAATTGGAAATATAAACTATTATATTCAAAAGTTTTTATACCCTAAATCTAATAATATATATTAAAAGTAAGAATTAATATAACCCAATGAAAATGAATTGAGTTATAAAATTATGCACCACTTAGTAATTTTCAAGTCAAATCTCCATGGATGAAATAATTCTAATTTAAACAAAAAATACCAAGAATTTTTAATGAATCCTAAAATTACATTTCAAATGGAATTTATATACACCATATTAAAAAATTTAAGTGTATAACATTACAATATGCCTCAATGAAGGGAAATTGAGGCGAAGTCCCTTACACCACACTTCTTTTTGGTTTAATGTCGATTAAAATCATCAATAGTGGTTTTAAAAATGTTAATAAATTATAATAGAAACATAATAATATTTTTAATATTATATATGATGTTTTTATGATATCTTAACACCATTTAATTAAAAATATTTCATTATTTTCATTGTTTCGGGTGTTAATTGCCTTTTTTTCTCATGCTTGTTTGTCATTAAAGATATAGTTATTTCATATTTTATGTAGTTAAATTATCCCAAGAAAAATAATAACAAAATAATCATCATAATTATATATTAATTATAATTTTAAGACCAATAATGAAATATTTTTTTCTTAAATGATGTATGTTATGAACATAGAGACAGTAAGTTGTACGTACGCATGTGTAACATTTACATTTTCAATGATCATTATAGAAAGAAGGTAAGTAATATTTTACCATTAAAAAATGATAATATTATCATAATTAAATTATTATTTATTTAATTATACTTATATATATCATTCATGAGGCGTTGTGATGAAAATAGAGTCACATCGCTTCATGAAGGTGGTATTCAACATATATATGAATGATGTTATCATTTTTAAGTGAGTGAAAAGGTATGAAATAAAATTAAATAATATGTTTTAATAAATATATATAAGTAAATATTATCATAATTATATCATTTATATTACATATATCTATTAACATTATTCTTATTACCATCCATGTAAAATGTTTGAAAAAAATGAACCACATCATTTTGTGAGGTGGTAGTTCGCCGTACACACAAGCAACTTTATCATATCCAAAACAGAATTGAAAGTAAAAAGGTATAAATATGATAGAATGAATACAGAGGCATAATTATTTTAAAAATAATATATATATACTTTATATCCATCTTCATACTCAACCGTGATAGGTGGTAATGAAAAAATGAATGACATCAGTTCGTGAGGTGGTAGTCCATTGTACACATGAATTATGATTTCATATATCATTTAATGGAAATGGGGATGGTTTTAAATCATAAAAATAACATAAAGACATATTATTATATTTAATATAATTTTTATTATATAATCATGGTTTAATAATAATTTAGGTATGTGGAGGAATAAATAAAATAAAAACACACATTGAAGAACGTTACATCTTCTTTAGGTAATCTCTTTAGGTTTGCACAAAAATCTTTCCAAGGCTAGATATTTAAAAAAAATAAGGATTATATGATTACATAATGGAATTTGGGAATTGATTTTGTCTTTGTGTTATAAAAATTATTTTAAGGTGTGAAGAAGTTAAGAGAGTGGGTGTCCTTTTATTAGTGAGGTGAGTGGCACACTTTTAATTTTTGAAAATAAAAAGGTGTACCAACAGTTTTTACATATATAAAGGGTCCAAAATGAATTATTTATGATACCTAGACATGATAAGGTCTAAATATTTCTATAAAATAGATTTTATAATTTTTTGGGTCATTTTAATCTTTATATTTTTAGTTTAACCCCTGGTAATCCAATTTTTACCTTAACCATGATAAATAATTTTAACTATTTTAACTATTCATTTTGCTCAAAAATAAATATAACCTCATTATATAATATATATTATTCTTATTATAAATATATATTCAATTTTTCCAAATTCCATTCACATAAGTGTAAAAATTTAATTTAAAATTAATCCCACAGCTGCGATGAGAAAGCTAGTTTTCAGTGAGAAAATGTTCAAAAGTTTATAATATTTTTATATCAAAATTCAATATGAAAATGATTACAATCAGCTAAATTGGATTAATATATATATATATATAATCTAAATAATTTTTTTTTTAAAAATAAAAAATATAATTTAACTTTTCAAATAATTTAAACGAAAAGGTAGTTCTCAATTAAAATTCAATATTTTTCACTATTCATCAAAAAATGAAACATTTTAGAAAAATCTAAAAAATTCACCATAATATAATTTTGGAATTATTATTTCAAAAATTATTTTCATTTTATACAATAAATTTTCTAATAGTGGTAAAAATTAATTTTAAATTATCTGTGCAAAGACGACTATATCATTTTTTAGAAAAAAAATATTTTTTTTATTTTAAATGATTCTTATTTTTTTTATAATAAATTGATAACCGATGAATTTATTTTACATATAATTTTCATAATTTATTTATCAATATTCCTACCTACCAATTTAACTACTATGTTATAATGATATATTACATTACAGTTTATTTAGACCCAGGGTTGCGTATTTTTAATGCTATCAAAGAGAATAAATTTAAATAAATATATATCATGGTTTTTTTAAGATCAGTGTTGGGTTACACATTAAATTATACAAACTTGAAATAAATTAAATCCTCACAATTTAAACTTGATATCGGTAATCAAGTGTTTTACATTTAGAAATACCATTTTTGAAAAACCCAAATTGTAAAAGGGTTAATAAAATATCATATTAATAATATAAAAAGGGAAGTATAATGATCATATGTAATAACACATAACTAGGTTTCTAAGTAGGAAAAAATTATTGATAAATAAAGATATGGTCATAGAAGAAAATAATAAATAATTATAGATATAGATAGAGGTCATCGATCATAAGAAATTGTATGATCAATGGAAAGTTATGGGCCTCAAAACTATAAATATGTGATGATTTAAAATACCATATGATTCATTATATATGAATTTTATATAATGAAATTTTTATTTTAAGATATTTTTCCTAAAGTTAAGGAATTATTTTACTATTTGAGAATACAATGAAATATACTTACTTGATACATTTCTATTTAATAAGCACAATTTTATCCATTAGTAATACTTTGATCAATTTCCAATTCATCACATTCTATAATAAATGAATATCCAAAAACTAATTTGTTATACCTGAAGCACTAAGATTCAATTTTAAGGGATTGCAAGATCTATAAAAACATGAAAATTCATTTCATATATCTCTTACTATTTTCCAAAACTAATATAGTTAGCATAAGTTATCCAATACAATGCATTAATCTGTAAACCTTAACAGCAATACAACTAATTCATCATTAATATTTATTCATTAAATTATCTATCTAGAAACAATGAAATATTAATCAAAACATCAATTATGATATTGTTAGGTGTTAAACCCTTATCATCCTTCAGTTGTGGGTTAAATCCCCATGAACATACCAGATAAGACATATTGTCACCCAACTTGTGTGTTATCCTTTTTCTAAAACTATATTAATACAATTCCTATACCATTACCAAAAAAATATGATAGACATCCTTGAAATAAAATTAATCATTAAATAACCTTTTTACTAAGGTTTTCAATAATTTTTTTTCTACAAAGTCTAATAGTCTTATCTTACTATTATTAAAATGAAATTAATGAGATGTTATAACAGAGAAAAATATCAGATCGGTTGAGTTTGTAAAATAATCATCTTCGAACTCCTTGAATACACTACTATTTATAGGAATCCATCCAAGAGTCATATTTCTATGTTTTTTAGAGTTAGTTTCAATGGCCTCATATGTTATCTACTTGAAATATTATAAAATTATTTCTTTATTTTATGTCATTTTGGAAACACCATAACAATGTTATAAAATATATTCTGACAAGTAGAAAAAATACTAACACTAATTATAAAATTATTATTATGATGGAATAAAATATTATAGCCTGAAGGATTAAACTCCTTTACAGGGACAGAATAAATATTATCACAATAATGGAATAAATATTATCATTTAATTATATTAGATATCATCACACCGATAGACTAATTACCATCATACCTATATATTAGATATCATCAAAATGATAGTTTGGATATTGCCACACTGATAGAAAAAATATCTTCATACTCATAGATTAGATATAATCACACTGATGGAATGGATACTATTATACCGATAGATTATATATCGTCACACCGATGAACTAATATTAGGTAAATATGATGGACATAACTTAGGTCAATCTGATGGACATGACTTAGGTCACTCTTATAGACACGACTTAGGTCGGTATGATAGAAATGAATTAGGTTAGTCTGATAGTTCAAACTTGTATGGAATGTTTGTATTCATTATTGAAGATATATTTCTAGGTTAGGTATAATAATTTGTTTTCTAAAAAAACTTTATGAAAACCTAATAAATAAAAAGTTTTTAAAAGATATTCTTAATGTGTGTGCTATAATTTTTAAAACTAAAGATAGAATGGGTAGAAAGTAAACTTTTGACTCAAAAATATCCCCCTTTTTGAAAATAACATAACATAACACTTAAAAATAAAAACTAAATATGGAGGTATAAAGTACCTAAAATGTAAGTAATAACAATTATTCAAAAAAAATAATGAAATATAAAAATTAATCCAAAATATAATATAAAAATAAAATTCATCCAACTAAAATTGGAAAAAATTCAATCAAAAATATAAATAGAATAAAATTTGATATTTAATTCATTAAAAAATTAGTTTTAATATCATGACATTAAAAGTTCATAAAAATAATTATTTTATTTTATGATTCTTTACAATGAATTAAAATTTTAAAAACTCCTCCTAATTATGATCAATTTTTCAATTTATTGCCTTTGGTTTTACAATTATTTATACTATAACTAGAAATCTTTGAACTTATTTCTTCAGACTTTCAAATTCTTGTATAAGTAATTTTTTATTTGTATTATAATCTTTTGGATTCTTAAATTTTTCTTTCATAATATTGGTTTTAATATTATCAGCCTTCATATTTTGAATTTATTATTTGAGTAACAAATTCTTATACTTCAGTTATTATATTTCTTTAACATGGGATTCCAAAATACAATTTAATTGGTCAACATGTTCAAATTGTAAATCTTCTTCAAAAGATATTTTTTTAAAGGAGTTAGCAATTTCTAGTGAATTAATTTTTACCATATCAATTTGTTCATCATGAAAACTAATATACCACTATATATATTTCAACCATTTGACTATCTATTTAACTCTTCATCTTTCAAATTTAAAATCATCTTTTAAATCCTTAAACTATGCTTCATTCTGTACAACAGTGTCATCCAACTAATTTAGTGCTTCTGGTTTCTCTAACACATGTAACCAGTTGTGAATAAGTTTGCAACATGATTCATTATTTGGAAGGTACAAAATTAAATCCACTAACTTCTTAAATGATTGACATAAATAATTAAATCTAGATTGTATTCTTTGAACTGAATGAGTTTCTTGAGAGTCTTTTGAATCAGATGAAATATCAGACACATATATTCTTAAAGGTCTAGGAACTAAATAATCATCCTATTTATCTTTTTAAATATTTGAAACTAATTTTACATCAAATATTATGTTGGAATATACCTTGTATGATATTATTTAATGTGACAGTTTATTTTCAACTTTGTTTCTGAACTATCTTATTTCTAATAATCAATAAGATATAAATTATTTTCTAATTGACTAGTAAATGATGAAGTTGATTATTTGAAAGTATTTTCTTCTTATTCCCCTTCTTATGGTTTATATTATAAATATTTATCTTTAAACTCTTATTCAATTTCTTCATCCAACTGTCTATCCAATTTTTTGTAACTTCTAAAATAATCTTTTCCATGTTTTATAGGATTTTATTAACTTAAACATTTAATTTTTCAGAAAAATATTTTTAAACTTATACCACATTGACTTTCTCTTTCTCAACTGTAAATAGAAATTGAGAAGTTCCCACAACTTCTTTTTCGGGAATAGACTAATCTAACCAACTTCTAATTGGAGAATAATTTGAACAAATGATAGAGGAAAAATAAAAATATGTATTTTTCTTTTATCTCAAGTAGTTGTATGAAAATATCCATATTCCCTCTCGAAACCTTTTACCAAGATTCCAACTAATATATATTCTTAAAGTCTTTTCTTTTGTGTCCTTTTACTTTATTCATCATTTAATACTTCTTTAGTTATTTCTTTTAGAGATAAGGATTCAGCCTTATCTAAACTAAAATCTGCATATCCTTACTTATTTTCATCTTTCCTTGTCATAAATTTATTATAAGCCACATCGGTCATGGAATTGATTTTCTTCTATGGGAACGAAATCAAAGAAACTACTTTTATATTCTATTGTAATTTATCTTTCATCTATTGTAATTCATATTCAGATAAACCATTTTATTATATTTATATGAGACTATTGAGTTCGAGAACAAATAAAGTTTCATCAATAAAACATTTTCCTCAATAATAAATGAAACATTTTCCCTTATTACAATGAATTGATTTTTAATCTTCATCACTAACATGAATTTTATCAATATTTTGCTGATAAATCATGGAAATAGAAAAATTATTAACATCATTTGGATTCTTTGATCACCTCAATAGAAATAAAAACATATTTTACTAGATTTATTTTGACCTTATTAATCAAAAAATCTAAGACAAATATATCAATAACCTGTAAGGTGATTCAATATCCTTTTATTGAAATTAAATTCCTTTTCATCTATAAACTGATTACTCTTATGTCTTATTTAAGTGATATACCTTTATTACTTTCTCAAATGATATAAACAAAGAATCTTCAACATTTTCTTTTTCAAAACATCTTAATTTATCTAATATCTTATGAGTAACAAGATGAGCTTCTTTATCTAAGGGAACTTCAACCAAATCTAATAGTTGTTGGATATTCGACTTATAATTCTCACAAAAAATATGAAAGGTTATAACTTATTTGTCATCAGTCATACTATATTCAATAGAAGAATAAAAATACTTTACAATAGTTGGGTGATGAAAATCAAAGTCTTCCTTCTATACACATACCTTCTCCCAACTCTAAAAATGAATTATTTGTTTTATAAAGGAATCATTATTGTAATATCACTTCTTTTCTATCAAAATATCCTTGAGAACTTCTCTATTTATAATATCATCTAGATTCATCATCTTGCAATATTGATCCAATTGAGGAGTTTTGAACTGATGAAGCAGAAACCAATTAGACTGATGCCAAATAATTGTATTAGCATAGAAAATAAGAGTTGAGGGTATCCAACAACTTAAGAAACTGATGTGGGATATAGTGACCTAATGTTCTATTTATATCCTTGGGGTGACTGTTTGAATTCATCAGTTATGACAATTCTGATTGAATTTCAAATTTGATCTATTGATCATGAATTTACCTGACAATAATTAGATATATTTTTTAACTATTAATATTTATATTTTTACTTATTAAAAAAACTTGTATCAGAGTAATATATTGTTAGGAAGTTAAAATTTTAAGATTTATAAAAATTAAACAATAGAATAAAATTAAAAAACAACTAATCAACTAAAACAAAATATTCTAAAAACTAATGATTAATATTTTTCTTCTTATTTTTATGAAAACTAAAAATTTATATTTTTTTGAGAATTCTAAAATTTTAAGAAAACCAACGTTTTTATCAAATCCTATAATTTATAAATTTTTTTGTAAATTTGAAAAACTGAAAATTAATGAATATGGAAAATTAAAAACTAGTAAATTCAAAAAACTAAAATTTACTAAATTCATTTTTTAGAAAAACTAATGGTTTAAAAAAACAAAACCATACGTTCCCCCATATGAAAATTATTTTATTAATTTAAGATGATTATTAACATAAATTAGATATGAATGATCACTTGATATTGATCCTTCCTAGATTTTGTTTCATATATTCAAATCCATCAAAAGTAAAGTGTTTATTAAATTTATCATCAAGTTTTTATTTCATTCCGATGAATTGTAAAATGATATATAATTTTTTGTGTGTGATATCAAAGGAAATTATTTCTTATATCTATGTTATTTACTCATTATTATTGTGAGGGGGTTTTAATTAATTCAATGGAACTTGTGTTATAACACAAAAATTTTTGTTTTTCTAAAACTTGTTCCATATTTAATAAGTATGTATTGCTTCTACAAAACTTAAGCACAAAAACTTCCAGTTACTATATATTCATATTCAGTAGAGAAAAGTTCTACTAAGTGTTGTTTCTTATAAGTCTAAGATACTAAATTTTTTTCTATGAAATGACATTATCTGGAAGTACTTTTTCTATTCATTTAAGAAACACTAGTCTCAGAATCTAAATAAAATTAATTTAAAATCATTACCAGAAATATAAAATAATCCTAAATCCATAGTTCCCTTAAGATAATTAAAAATTCACATTAAATCTTTAATACGAGACCCATTTTAATTTCTTTTATATCTTACACACAAGAATAAAAAAATATCAAATTTGGATGACTAACTATTAAGTAAAGTAAACATATAATAATATCTTTAAAGATATTATGATCAAAATGTTTCCAAGATTCATCAATATCTAAATTATTTGAGGTTATGATATAAGTACTGATACTTTTAGTATTATCATATATTAATTTCATAAGAATATATTTTATATACTTACATTGAGATATAAAAGTTCCTTATAGTTTTTATGAAATATGAATTTTTTTAAAAGAAGCGAGTTAAACCATCATGCTCATTTAAAAATCATATTTCATAAGATCCAAAAAGGACTCTATTAAATATTTTTTATTTAAACCAAATATAATTTCATCAATATAAATTTTAATAATGATGATGTTTTTAGAATTTTTTTTATAAAAAGTGTTGGATCCAAAACTCACATAACAATTTTTTTTGTAACAAAAATCCATTTAATCTATCATAATAGGATCTAGGGTCTTTTTTAAGTCTGTAAGGTGCGTTAGTTAGTTTAAAAGCATGTTATGAATTTAAATTAATTTTCAAAACCAGGGGTTTATTGTACATAAAATTTGTCATGTACATATTGTTTAATAAATGCACACTTCACATCCATTTTAATTAGTTTTAAATTAAGAAATGCTACATATGAAAAGTATATGAATAGATTAAAGTTTTTCTACTAGAGTATAAGTTTATTCATAATCTATGAACTCCTGTTCATTATATCATTTAGTAAAACGTCTAGCTTTATTTACAACTATAATTATATTTTCATCACAATTATTCTAAAAACCCATTTTACTCTTATTAGAAAAGTATCTTTGGGTCATTAAACTAATGTATAAACTTGTTTTATTTCAAATCCATTGATTTCATATTACAAAAATTTTATCCAATATTCTATCACTTAAAGATTCATTAGAATATCTATGTTTGAATTGTGATAAAAATTCAATATATTCGTCTTTATTCTATAAAGAACTTCTAGTTCTAATAGGTTGATCTATATGACCAATTATATTATCACTTGGATGATTCTTAGGGTTCAAATTAGTCCTTGGATTTAAAAAATACTATTCTTCAACAACATGTTGAAACTATTCATGATTTATAATTTCATAAATATACTATTTAGTTATTCTCTCATTAGAATAACATTCCAACATAGGTTGAAAATCAGTTTTTCAAATAAAATTTAAAGATATGAGTTGAGGCTGTTTGAGAACAAAAGGATCAGTTTCATCAAATATAATATGAATTGTTTCATCAATAGTAATTTTATTTTTATTAAATACTCTATATTAATTACTAGTTATAAAATAAAAAATATCCCTTCCTCAAATTTTAGAGAAAACTTATGTAGATTATATTTAGCATTCAAAATGAATACTTTTAATCTAGAAACTTTGAAGTAAGAAAGGTTTGTTTTCCTTCTATTCCATAACTCATAAGAAGTTTTATTAATAAAAGGTATTATTAAAACATTATTTATAGAATATAAAGTAGTACTAACTACCTCAACTTAAAATTTTTTAGAAATGGAATATTCACTCAACATTGTTCTATTAATATCTTGAAGAATTATATTTCTTATTTTGACTATAATATTTTTCTATGGGGTTCTAGGTTCTATATATTAATGCACTATAAAGTTTTTTCTAAATAAGTTTCAAAATAAAAATTTAAAAATTATCCACCATGATCAGTACAAATATTTATCCAGGACATATATTTCTAATTTTTAAATTAGGCTAAAAAATTTATAATACAACAAAAGGATTTAGAATTATTTTCTAGAAAATCAACCCATGTATATCTACTATAATCATCAACTAAAAAATATAAATTGTATTTTACACCAATAATTATATTATTTTTAGGACAAAATAATTCTATTTGCACTAAATATAAATCATCATATGTTGATACTTCACTAATTGATTAAAAACCTAACTTATGTGTCTTTTTGAATTGACAAGGATAAAAAACTTTTGAACTATCAAACCTAAGTTTCAGTACATCTTTATATATTCATTTATTATATGATTTTGATAAATTTATAATGTTACATTGTCCTAATGTCCTATTCTATAAGAAAGATTGATCTTAAATTTCACTAAGAGAAGGTAAATCATGGCTCCTTAGGTAATCTAAGTTTAGTGTGTAAACATTGTCACGTGGATTAGAAGAAAGAATAAATTCATCTTTTGAAATATGAATAGTACATTTATCATTCCTGAATTTTAAAAGATAACCCCAAACAAAAAAATAAATTACAATAATAAGGTTGTTCTCAAAGCCTATAATAGATAAAAAATTCAAAATTAAAACTTTTCTAATAAGAAAAGTGTTACATATTCTAATGGTTTAACATTGAGAATTTTTACCAAAGGTAACTTTTACACCTTTAATTTTTATAAAATTCTTGAAGAAATCCTTATTCCTTGTCATATTTCTAGATAAAATACTATCCATGTACCAAATATTGTTATTGTTGGTACATTTCATATTCTTCTAAAAACAAAAAGATTAGTTTTTCGAAACCCACATCTGTTTGGGTCTTGTATTATTATAAAGTAAAATTTTCAGAATCCACATTTTCCTAACTTTTGTGTGTTGAGAAAAATTTAATTATTTTTAGTAATAATCCTTATAAAAATCTAAAGAATAAACTATATTTAAATAAAATTTATTCTTCCAATGACCATCACTTTTTCATTTTGTAAAAAAATGGATCACTTTTTGGAATAAAGTAATTATTTTAAAAAACAAGTTTTGTACTTATAAAACCCATTCTAGACACATCATGATGTGGTCTAAATTGATTATAAATCTTATTCAAGTCTTTATTACCAGTGAAACTATGAAAAAATATTTTTCATACAAGATATTTTTTAGTTTATTTTTATAACTAAATTCTTATCCCCAGTAGTAGTTGTATCAAAATAAGTTTCTCTATATCATTAGATAAAATAATTTTATTGGAATTAGAAATATATAACTCTTTATAAAGATATTTTTTCCCAAAATTAGTTTTATCAAAATATTATGAAATATCTAATATTTAAATAGAAAAATTAAAATCCTTGAATTCTCTTTCACAAGTTTTTCTTGAGCAATATCAAGTTTTTTTAGAATTTTAGAATTTTGACTTTATAATTGTTTAAAAAATATAGATTTCTCTTGAAAATTAGATATAATGTTATTTTATTTAGATGAATAAGATTCTCCATTGGAAGATTTATAATTATTATTATCATTCTAAATATCATGATAGTTTACATTTAATGTGAGATTTTTAAAAGATTAAGTAATTAACTTTTCTATATAGCAATTATTAATCTTAGGAATATCTAGATAGAATACGATATTATTTATTTATTCAATTACACTATCTAAAGAATTTTAAGATGAACTATTTCCCCCAATATTCTAGGTATCTTAATCTTTCATAATGTTCTTATTTTTATTCTTTTAGTACTTCTTTAAATTCCTTTTATATTTTCTATCTTTCTTGTATTTTATTTTAAACTTTGGACAATCAAGTCTTATATGTGAAACCCTCTTACACTAAAAAAATGACTTCTGAAGAATCATTTTTATCACTTATTTTTTAAATATTATTCTTATATCTAAATCATAAATAATTATTTCCAACTATCTTGTTCATCTTTTTCACAAGATCATCAAGTCCATATCTAGATTTTTTTGAAGAACTACTATCAGATTCAACATTAACTTTCTTCTTATACAAAGGCTTTTGAATTATTTTCTAAATGATATATATTAGAAACATTATAATTTATAGAAAATATAACTCCTCCGTTATTCTTCTTCATTTTTTCTACATCTATTTTCTGTAACAAACCAGTCACTTATAATTTTTTTTCATTGCGTAATTAAATTGATAAATTCATTATAAATGTATAATAAAATAAGTGGTATCTATATAAAATTAAGGAATATATAATGATAGAATAGAAACATCATCTACGAAAATATAAATAATCTTTATGTATCTTATAATTGAAAATATTATATATTTATATCATGAATTAAGTAAATATTTTTTTTCTTCTAAAAATGATAAATTAAGTGTTGGTATTTTTGTAAGTCATAAATACTTAATTAAAATTTTATAACTAATATAATGATTTAAAATAAAATATATTTTAATAATACAAATTAATAAATTATTATTTTTTCTTATGATTACAATATAATTTAACTATTCCTTAATTAATTTTTCAAAGTGTTATAAAATCATTTATACTTTTTAAATTGGTATTTCTTGAATAAATTGGAATTTTTATTAAAAATTAAATTTCTCATATTTAGAAAATTATTTTCATAAAATGGAGTTCATTTTTTAATTTTACACATCTAAAAAAGTTTTGGGTTATTTTTTGAGATATTTCTAAAATACTTAAATTTTCGGTGAATAGTAGAATATTGTAATTTACAGTATATATACATTATAATTTAAGTACACTATTGGTTGATTAATTGATGACAAAATAAACACAATATAGAACTTTCAATTATTATTTTAATATATTTAGTGATAATTATCTAACTATTCATAGTCTTGATCCAAAATAATAAACTAATGAATAAAATAATGAGAAAACACCCCTCTCCTCCACTGTAAATAACACCCCTCACCACATATTCTCCTCACACCTAAAAGCCTTATATATTGTTTAATTTATGAAAAATTCCCTTCCTAATCCTCTTCCCTTGTCCATGACCAAATAGTATCAACAAAGGGCCAAAACCAAGTGCATTAAGAAGGTTCTTGAGGAGAAGAATTTAAGAGGTAAAATACTCTTTCATTTTTTTTATTTTCTTTTCAATTTATTTTAATTTCTTTTTCTATAATCACCTCCCCTCATAAAAAAGTCATGATAAATCCAGTATCTTACATATACTGTTATTTTATTGTGTTAATGAAATATCCATAATTAAACTTCTCCTCTTATCCACTTATTCTAAAAAATAAAAATATCTCCCATGATGTGCTAATTTACCATCACCGTGGATGATGTGTTTTCATTTTGATTTAACACATTCATGAATGGTTATAAAAGAATTATCATGGTTAAATAATATTTTATTATACATATTATAATTTATATAATATTCTGGAACCAATATATAAACATGATATTAAATGGGATGATATATGTTTGTGATGGTCGTAAAAATGACCCAAATAAATTAAATCATTTTAATTAATGTTTTATCTAATGAATAATCCTTATATTAGAAAAAATGATATATGGTATCATTTAAAATTATGAAAACATATTAATACCATTTCTTTAAACTTTTGGTGTTTTTGATCCATTTTTTAAGAAAATCCATAATGAACAAATCATGGAAACCATGAACTAAATGCACTTGAAATAATGAAAATAACAAAATATTATTAATAAATGGGTAGAAATATGTAATAATAAGATCATATAATGAATTATAAGTAATAATATGGTTATTTAATATATTAATAACACTCTTTATACCATTATACAGAAGTTTTGAAGACATTTTAAGTAAGACGAACCCGAGGTAAGGGACTTTTCTTTAAAAATCCTCTTAAATTTATATTTTTAAAAATTTAAAAGGAATGATTTTATAATGAAATTATTCTTATTTTATGATTATTTTTTGGTTCTTGGACATTGTTTATAATGAAGGGTGGTACCAATATATGCCAACAATTAATTAGGTATGTTTATATTGTAATTTTACCATAATGGGTTTTCCAAGTGTAACTGTGATGGTTACACCATAAGGTAGATGTGAGGGTTACATTGTAAGGCTTCCATGAGGGTTATTTTGTAATTTATCTATGAGTTTTACAAATTATATATTATCTAAGAGGGTTAAAATATTAAATAGGTAATTCTCCAAGTTACCTATATGGGTTTTTAATGTTTTCTATGTTTTATGGAAATATATTGTTTTTACAAAGTAACTATATAATACTTTATAGGTGACAAGTACGTATTTGTGAAAAGGGTTTCATATATTTATACATATTCATGGAATAATGATTTATTTCCTTCTTTTTATATTCCTTACTGATCTTTTTTTCTCATCCCAAGTTTTAAAATTTGTTCACATGGTTTATGGATTGGTAAGAAAAAATAAAAATCCAAGATGAATGTTTTGAATAATTTTCATGAAAAGAATTTGGGTTGTATTAAAAACTTTTTTATTATGAAATAAATGGACACTATTTTAGAAGTATCCACTTTGTATTCTTGTGGGCTATTATGTATGAATAATGTCCTAATTCTCAAAAAATCTAAACCTAAAAGATCTTTTGGAATGTAATAAGTGTATTATAGTATAATTAACTAAATTATATATTGCTAAAGGTCAGGTAATTATATTTTCAACCTTCCCCCATACCGAAGAAGTGTTCCAATAAAATCATCCATAGTTAGATGAGTAATCCTTCTTGTATCATCCAAAAAATTCCTCATAGACTCACATTCTTTAGGAATTATTTCTATAAATTTTTAAACTAAAATATCATATGTAGGATCTTTCTCTACAAGTGATTGTAAACTATTTACAATAGTAATAAATATTTGATGCATCTTCACAACAGATTCACCAGGTAGATAATCAAATTATTGATAGTCAATACAAAAAAATTCTGTTCTAGTTTCAATAACTTTTTATGATTCAAAATTTGTTACCTAAAATTTCCTAAAAATTATATTTTCAGCTTCAAAATATGATATCTAACTATATATGATCTAAGTCACTGAGAAAATTATATTCTTACTCACTCTATAATTCAATTGATATTCTAATTTTTACTAATTTGCAAAAGCGGTAACTTCCTCCACAGGAATCTTGTAACTTACAGCTAACATATTTTTTTTTCAACACCAGTATTTGTAAAAAAAATCTTTATCATGTATCTCTAATGATCATAATCACCACCATCAAATATTGGTTCTCCAATAAGATTTATATTCTCAAGAGTGAAAATTTTTAAACCTTTAATCTAATAGAAAAAAAAATCATTCTACAATTTAAATGTTAGTGTAATAATGAATTATAAAAAAATAGTTTATAACATTAAAAAATTTAGATAATTGTAGTAGATAAAAAAAATTAAAAAACAACAAGTAATATAGTAAAGCCTTATTCAATACCAATTGTTTGATCATAAGAGTGTATGATGACTACAAGAGGGGACGGGTGCATTGTAGTTTAATTTTTTTTTAAATAAATTAAAACCCAAACCTCTTATTATGTTTATTATAATAATATGTATCTAATGACCAGACTAACAAATGTTAGAATCAAAGTGTTGATAAAGTGTTGTTTTCAACAATACATAATGTTTTTATTTAAAGGGGGAGTTTTTTGAGAACAATACTTTATCTCTTTATGATACTTTTGATGCTCACAAATGCCCTTAATTATTTTATAATGATTTTATTTGTTAAGTATATTGCAGGAATTTATTATTCATTATATTTTTATTTTTGGATGAAATATTTAAGTTCTTGAACAATGAGGATTAATTACGGAAGTATTCATATTAGTGTGTTATGGAAACACTGTTCATGCTCTACATATTCGAGATCTACTTAAGTGTGTTCTGGAAACACTATTCATACCCTACATGGAGAAACGTAGCATAATGATGAAATGAAGTGTATACTTTATGAGTTATCAAAAAAGTATGGAAGAGGAACCCTAAGTTAGGAAGGAACCCTACGTTAGGGTTATTGAAAAAGTGTGGAAGAATAACCATACGTAAGTTTTAAACATTACATTTGTTTCTCAAAAGTATGGTTCATCAACCTTAATTTTGTAAACAACCATATGTTCTTAGAAAAGTATGGAGCAAGTACATTTCGTTTGGAATATTATAAAAGTATGGATCTTTTATCGTATGTTTGAAAGTTGAAGAGAAAAATAATGGATGGACAACCCTACATTTGTGATCAACCATACGTTGCCAACCCTACATTTGTGATAAACTATACGTTGACAACACTACATTTGTGATCAACCATATGTTGAAAACCTTACATTTGAAGGCTACGTCATCAATCTTACATTTATAATCTACATTACTTTAAGAGGATGCATACTGTATAACTCAACCTTACGTTTGGCGTCGAAGAGTTTAAAGTCGATATTATTATGCAATGGTCAGCAAGCTGTTTATTAGGCTTATTTCAAGTCATATTAAAAGCAGATTTTAAAATGTGTCTTTGACGAGTTCAGATCCGTTTAAGGATCAAATTAAAAGGAGTTTTTCTTGGTGAATTTAAAGGGAAGTTACGACTACTCTGTAAATTCAAATGTTTGAAAATCATGAGTCAGAAGGTTACTTTTGTGGGTTTAAATTTACAAGAGAAGTGTTCGACATTATTATATAGATGTGATATTTTTTTTTAAAAATATACATGTGGGTATTTTCAAACTACATCAATCGATCATATTCATAAAAAGGAATAAAAACAGAGACTATAAAAAACATAGATCTTCTGATTCAAAAGAACGACAAAGCTCTATTTATTGAAGAAGAAGAATCACAAAAGAAGATTCACTCTTTCTACATCGAAGATCATTTGTGAATCTACTACTGCTGAAGTTTTATATTATATTTCTATATCTACTGCAACAATATCAACTCAAAATTACTCTTATTTGAAGATCATTATTTCTAAAGGAAACAATCCATCTACTGTCAATTTCATTCTATTGCAATTGTGAAGAATAACTAGAAAGTATTTTCAAAAGTATAGATACCTTTATTTTCAATTCTTGAGAGACCAGATTCTCGTACTAAGCTATGTAGGTTCTGTGAGTGAACCAGAAGGCTTTGTTTTTCCTTAGATTGTAAAGGTGTCAATTTCCTGTACTTAGTTGTAAAACGGTCTGTGGAAACGTGGACCAGATAGTGAAAATCACTAAGCTTGTGGAGTAGATCGTTGGTGGAGTGGACTAGGGGCCTTCTGTTCCCCGAACCACTATATATCTTGTGTCTTTGCTATTTAAATTTTCACTTCATTAATTCATATGATTAAAGTTAAAGGGAAGAACATGATCTCATGAAGATTTTTTGAAAAGACACAATTCACCCCCCTCTTTTGTATATTTAGTATAATCCTATCCAATAATTGGTATCAGAGGTTGATCTTTCTGATAAAGCCTTAAAAAGATGAATGTGATTATACACAGAGCAAGTTGAATGATACAAGAGAGGGAATGTCTATGGTCAGAGCACCATACTTCAATAGAGAAAACTATGGATGCTGGAAGTCACGAATGATTATCTGTCTTAAAAACCTTGGATAAGAGTATATTATACGATTATGACTCCATATGAAATATCAGAAAAACCTGAAACATGGAGTGCATCTACTGAAGCAGAATATGATATGAACTCGAAGGAAATGAATGAAATTATATGTGGTATAGGACTTGATGAATTAAATAGAGTATCTCAATTCCCAACAACATATGAGATGTGGAAAACTATTGTTTTTTGCTTATGATGGAACTAACAATATCAAATAAATGAGATATGCTACTACTAAGCTTAAATTTGATACATTCAGAATGGTTTAAGGTGAAAGTATTACTCAAATGAATGGAATATTGACAAAGATTTTCAATAACATAACCGCCTTGGGAGATCCCATTAAACAATATAATCAAGCTTTAAAAGTACTGAGAGTACTGC
Source organism: Viscum album (assembly GCA_963277665.1). Lineage (NCBI taxonomy): Eukaryota > Viridiplantae > Streptophyta > Magnoliopsida > Santalales > Viscaceae > Viscum > Viscum album. The sequence continues at coordinate 256,890,571 of OY728129.1, forward strand.
CTACAAGATGAAATGGAATCTCTACTGCAATCAGACAGTCAACACCTGTCAAAGACTTAACCATGATAGAACTGATAGGAACACTAACGATGTATGAAGTTGAGATGAAAGATGAAAAAAATGAGCATACAGTGTTTATCAAGAGAGATGACACTGCCTTGAAAGTTTCATCACAGAGAAAAAACAGAAAGATGAAGAAAAGTGTAAAAGTGAAATCAGAAAGTTCTGATTTTTCAAATTTTGATGTGGAACTGGCTCAGCTAGCCAGAAAATTCACTAAATTATATAGAAAGAAGAATGGATTTAGAAAATCCTTCAAAAAGTATGACAAGTATGTCAGATGTTATGAGTGAAAGAAAATGGGGCACATCGTACCTTAATGTGCTCACCTAAAAGAATACAAGAAAAATAAAGTCTTCAAAAGAAATGATTATGAGCATAAGGACAAGAAAGCAATAAAAGCTATATGGAGTGTATTTGAAGACTATAATAGAACTTCTGAATCAGACTCAGAGAAGGTATAAGAAAATCTGAAATCCAACATGTGTTTTATAGCAGAAACAGATGAGGTACAATCTTACTACTCTTCTGACTCTAGTTCTTAATCTAGTTACTCTAATTAAAAAATTGCAGCCTACTAAAATATGCTTGAAGAAAAATATGATTATCTATTTAACAAGCATAAGTCTTTAAAGAACATTCATAAGGATGTTTCTGAAGAAAGAGATACAATGTTGAAACAACATAAAGAGTTAACTGAAAAGTTTAACTCAATTAACAATAAAAATACCGATTATGAATCAAATATAAAAACACTACAAACTGTAGTGGAAACTTATAAAAATGCAGCCCTTGTTTTTACTAAAGGAGAAAATACTTTGAATGAAATTCTTGGGAAAAATTTCATTAAAAAGGAAATATTTGGAATTGGTAGAAAAGGTGAAAAACCTAAGCTGTACAAGAATTATTTTATTCTAATTACAAAAAGATTAAATTGTAATTACTATGGAACAAGGGGAAATATTTCTAAAAACTTTTTATTAAGACAACCCCAAATAAATGTTATTAAGAATGATTTTGTAAAAAATAATTTATTTGACTCTTCTGTAATTAGAAAATCAAAGCAAGTCTGGATTCCCAGATCTTTGCTGGCTAACACTCCTGGACCCAAAAGAATATGGGTACCAAAGAAAATTGTGTAAATGCATTTGCAGGGAGCAGGTCACACATGAAAAAAGCACATATGGAATATGTACAATGGATTCTCAAGGCATATGAGTGGAAACTCATTGAATTTCTCTACACTCACTCAAAAAGATGGTGGAATCGTAACTTTTGGTGACAATTTCAAAGGTAAAATCATTAGTATTGGAAAAATTGGAGATCCAGAAGCTGTCTCAATCAACAAAGTAATTTATGTACAAGGATTGAAACACAATCTGATAAGTATCTCTCAACTATGCGATGATGGTTATGGTGTTGATTTTTCTAAAAATTGTTATTCTATTTTCAAAAATAAACTGCTTAAATTTAGAGCACATAGAACTAAAAATGTGTATACCCTGGATTTAAATTCCTTGTGTAAACAATAAGTAAACTGCCTAAATGCTAAAATAAATGAATCCTGGATCTGGCATAGAAAACTTAGACATTGTAATATATATGTTTTTCATAAATTATATATGAAACAATTAGTTTCTGATTTTCCTAGTCTCAAATTTGAAAGTTACAGATTTTGTGTTGCATGTCAACTTGGCAAGAAACACAAATCATCCTTCAAATCTGTTAACAAAATTTCTATATCTAAACCTTTAGAACTTATACATATGGATTTTTTGGACCTTCAAGAGTAGAAAGCTTGTCTGATAAATTATATGTATATGTTTTAGTTGATGACTATTCTAGATTTACATGGATTTTCTTTTTAAAATTTAAAAATGAAGCTTTTACTTAATTTGAATGTTTTTGTTAAGCTGTTCAAAATGAAAAAGGTTTTAGAATAATTTCATTAAGAAGTGATCATGGTGGAGAATTTGAGAATCTAGAATTTAATTCCTTTTGATCAAATATGGATATTAAATACACCTTCTCTTCACCAAGAACTCCTCAAAAAAATGGAATTGTTGAAAGAAGAAATAGGACTATTCAGGAAATGGTTAGGACTATCCTAAATACATACAATCTTCCTACCTATTTTTGGGAAGAAGCTGTAAGAACAGCCTGCTATATAATGAATAGAGTTTTAATTAGATCAATTCTGAAAAAGACACCCTATGAACTCTAGAATAATAGAAAACATAAACTAAATTACTTTAAAGTTTTTGGATGCATGGTTTACACCTTAAACGCCAAAGACAATCTTGGGAACTTTGATCCAAAATATGATGAAGGATTTTTCTTAGGATATTCCGCTACTTACAAATCTTATAGAATCTATAATAATAAGTCAAGTATTGTTAAAGAATCAGTTCATGTGAAATTTGATGAATCTAATCCCTTTGAGAAAAGGAAAGCTCAAATGGATGAATCTGACTCTAATGATAACATGAGACTTGAGAACATGAAAAATGATTTTGAAAATGATATAAATTAAATTTAGTCCAGTTCATAAGAACATGATACTGAAGAACCTATAAGTGTACTTCCTAGACAGACTAGAACCCTAAATAATCACCCTTTAGAAACTATAATAGGTGACTTAGACATAGGAATAAAAACTAGAAGAAATGTAGGAAACCTTGTAGAATTATCTTCCTTTCTATCCCAATTAGAACTTAAGTTTATAGAAGAAGCTTTAAATGATGAAAGTTGTATCATAGCAATGCAAGAAGAATTAAAACAGTTTAAAAGAAATGAAGTCTGGGAATTAGTTGAAAGACCATATAATTATCCAATGATAGGAACCAAATGGGTATTTATAAACAAACAAGATGATCAAGGAATAATAACTAGAAATAAACAAGACTTGTAGCTAAAGGATATAATCAGGAATAAGGTATAGATTATACTGAGACCTTTGTACCTGTAGCTAGATTATAATCCATTAGAATCCTTTTATCTTATGCATCTTATATGAACTTTAAATTATTTCATATGGATGTTAAGTCTGTATTTTAAAATGGTTATTTAGTGGAGTAAGTTTATGTTGAGAAACCTCCTGGTTTTGAAAATTCACAAAAACCAGATTCTATTTTTAAACATACTAAAGTTCTTTATGGCATTAAACAAGAACCTAGAGATTGGTATGAAAGATTAATATCTTTTCTATTAAAAAATGATTTTACTGTTGTAATGGAAGATCCAACACTTTTTAAGAAAACTGTAAATTCAAATATTTTACTGGTTCAAATTTATGTTGATGATGTAATTTTTCGATCAACTAATAAATCCCATTTTCATGAGTTTTCAAATATAATGAAAAAATAATTTAAAATGAGTATGATGGTAGAATTAAATTTCTTTTTAGGACTTCAAATTTATCAAAAATATTTTGGAAATGTTTTAAATCAAAGAAAATACATTACTGATTTACTGAAGAAATTTGGACTTGAAAACATCAAGACATATACAAATCCTATATGTACTAATATAAGGCTTGATTTTCATGAAACTGGAAAATCAGTTGACAACAAGTTATATAGAGGTATGATTGGTAGTTTATTATATCTTACTGATAGAAGGATAAATATAATTTATTCAGTATGTCTTTGTGCAAGATTTTAATAAAATCCTAAAAAATCCCATTTAACTGCTGTTAGAAGAATTTTCAGATATTTAAAATGAAATGTTTTTCAATATCTTCTTTATCCCAAAACATATAATTTTAATTTAATTTCATATTCAGATGATGACTTTAGAAGTTGTACATTAGATAGAAAAAGCACTTCAGGAACTTGTCACTTTTTAGGGAAATCCTTAGTGTCATGGACAAGTAAGAAAAAACATTCAGTTTCCCTGTCAACAACTGAGGCAGAATATGTTTCTATTGACAGTTGTTGTGCACAAGTGTTTTGGATGAAAACAATCATATGGACTTTGGACTAAATTTTAATAATATGCCTATTTTATGTGATAATACTAGTTCAATTAATATTTCAAAAAATCTTATTAATCATTCTAGGACTAAGAATATTGATATCAGATATTATTTTCTAAGAGATCATGTTATTAAAAAGGATATATCATTGGAATTTGTAAGTACTGAAATTCAATTAGCTGATATTTTTACTAAACCACTTCCCACTACAAGGTTTGATTTTATTAAGGGGGATCTAGGTTTATTTAATTTTAAATAATTTTTTATTTTATTATGATGTTTCTTTATCTTAATACTATTTTAAAATAAATTAGTTGTTTGTATTTCAAACAGAATAAGTTTTTTTCTCTCGCGCAATCAATTTTATTTGTTTTTAAAACCTAAGTAATAATTATTGATGACATGAGAATCAAGTCTATCAGAAACCTTTATAATTTTGAATCGTTTCATTTCTACCAAAAACCCTTGTCCATCCGAACCTAAAAACCTTCAGAACCCTAATCCTCTTTCGAACCTTTAGAGATTTCTCACAGAAATGGACAAAACCTAGAGAACCGATGAGGTTGAGACCAACACTGTCAAGAATCAACACTCCAAAGGAAGAACATTTTTTCAAGGAAAGGTCATAGACCAAGAATGTCTATATCAAAATAATCTTCTGTTGAAACAAGCTCTCGCTTTTCAAAATCTAGAGCATACCTTCAATGGTGAGAAGTCTGAGTTTTTGTATGAAGTAGAACTGCAATATTTCTTTAAGTCTGTTTAATTTAGTATGGGAGATGATGAGGTTTCTATGGTAGCTAAGATATAATATTGAGATGTCTCAATATCCTCTGTGGAGATTGGTCAGATTCTGACCTGCCCTCATGAGGGAGTTTTTCATTTTGATTTGAAAAATATAGGAGATTCTGTGCATAAGTTTGAAGATATCATGTATTTTATTTTTGGTTCTACTCATATAAAGAAGATGTTCATAATGTATCTGGATCCAGATCATAAAATTCTAGTAAAATTTGTGCAAACAAGGACTGCACCGAGGATGTCTGAGTTGGAGAAAATATTATATGCAGATATGTATATAATGTTTCTATTAATGAGTGATATAAGGATTAACTTTCCTAGGTGTATGATAAGGTATCTTCATTACTGCATTCAAAGTGAAGCTAGGATGAATTTTTATCCATTTGGTATATTCATCTCAAAAATTATATTAAAAAAGGATATGGTGAGGCTAGTAGAAGCCATAGTTAGATGCCATCACAGTAACACCTTTGGTGCTGGGACCCTGAGAAAAATTCTCTATTTCTGGAGCACATTAAAAGGGAAAATTTTACCAGTAGGAGTTGAGGAAGAAGAAGAGAGTGCTCAAGATCAGTCTGCTAAGTCCAAAGAGGGATAGTCTGAATCGAGAGTAAGTACTTCTATAAGAAGAATAATATTTAAAACTAAAGACACTAAATAATAAAGAATTCAGAAGGGACTTTATACTCAAAGGAAAAGAACTGTTAACGAGGAACTTGTTTCCCCTGTAATGAAAACAAGAGATTTACTCTCTTACAGGTTTTTCAGAGAAAAAGTTGTTGAGAAGCCATAAGAAGAGGATACTACTCAAATTACAGTGAATCCACAAGTCCAAACTGAAATTGAACCTCAAGTTGTAGTTAACGCTGAAGTTACACTTCAACAGAAAAAATAGGCAGATCCTGGTAAATTAGTGGCCAATCCTTAGGAAAATCCAGAAGATATTATTTTAGAAAATCCAATGGAAGAACAGCTTGCTGATGTTCATGATGAGAATGTTTCTGAAGTTCAAACTGAAGTACTTCATGAGTATTTTGCTGTAGAAGAGTCTATAAAGTACTCTTAGGAAAAATCTGCGGATCAACCATATCAGGAGAAGGAAAAAGAAAAATCTGATGCAGATTCACTGCCTTTAGTACTGCTGTATCACATTGAAACTGATAATGAGAATCAATTATAGGGTTCCTCTGATTCATTGAATAAGGAAGTAGAAGAGCTGTACAGAAAGTTGTCTAATTTGGAATCTAAAAATGTTACTCAGAGGAGAGCCTTAGAAACAGAACAGTTGAAATTTCAGAGAGTTAAGGGAAGTATAGTTTCACGACAAGAAGTTGAAAATTTTAATAAAGAGATTTTGATAGAGGTATACAAGATAAAATCAAAAATGGTAAAGAAGTCAGATCTGTTAGAGTTTAAAGAATTTTTGGAGACACAATTTGCATATGTTGGGACTAGTGCTACTGGTGGATCAGGTAATTCACCTGATTTAATTATAAGGATTCAGGATATCACTAATTCCATGAGCAATATGAATGATAGATTACATGATCTTTAATGTTGTAGTGTTCCTTTATCAGTCTTGTTAGATAATCAGAAATTTTTGGTTGATCAGTTGACCTCAAGTGAACTAAATATTAGAAATGTGCTGACTCAGTTCACAGAAAAGTTGTCCTTGTTTATGGAAAAGAAAGAAAGACTTCATGAGTTTTTTAGAGTAAACCTCATAGAAGACATTCATATGAATCAAGAGACTAGTGACCTTATTGTTAAGCTTGGTGATGGAATGATGAAAAGGATGAGGGAGTAGTTTTCAGAAATCAAGTCTGTAGTTAAGAATAGATAGACCCTATTTCATACCCTTACCAAACCTTTATTCATATGTTCATCATGATTGTACCTATTCCATGTTCTCAATGAAAATTGGGATTCATTTTTTTATTTTATTTGTTTTACTATCCTTGTTTAAATATTCCAGTAATCAATATTTAATTATTGAAAACTAGTTAATAATATAGAATTTACTTAAGTTCAGTGCTACATTAAATGTGTTCTATTCCATATTCTATGATTTTTTTTGATATCAAAAAAGCGGGAGAAATATGGATAAACAAAACATTTTATTTTAATTGTTTCATATTATATAATTTAAATGTTTTTTTCTCTTTATTGTGGGAGAAATTATAGGGAGAAATTAAGTTAAATCTAATATTTTATTTATCTTTGAAAAATTCAAAACTATATGTAATTAATTTTGCAAGTTAATTTCATTGGTTATTTTATGGGTTTGTGATAATCAAAAAGGGGGATATTGTTGAGAAAATTTTCTTTTAAACAATACAGAATATTTTTATTTAAAGGGGGAGTTTGTTGATAACAATACTCTATCTCTTTGTAATAATTTTGATGCTCACAAATACCCTTAATTATTTTCTAATGATTTTATTTGTTAATTATGTTGCATTAATTTATTATTCGTTGTATTTTTATTTCTGGATGAAATATTTAAGTTCTTGAACAACGAGGATTAATTACTAAAGTATTCACATTAGCGTGTTCTGGAAACACTATTCATGCTCTATATATTCGAGATCTTCTGAACCGTGTTCTGGAAACACTTTTCATACCCTACGTGGATAACTGTAGCGTAAGGATGAAATGAAGTGTATACTTTATGAGTTATCAAAAAAGTATGGAAGAAGAACCCTATGTTAGGAAGGAACCCTCTGTTTGGGTTATTGAAAAAGTGTGGAAGAAGAACCGTACATAAGTTTTAAACGTTATGTTTGTTTCTCAAAAGTATGGTTCATCAACCTTTCTTTTGTAAACAACCGTACGTTCATAGAAAAGTATAGAGCAAGTACCTTTCATTTGAATGATTATAAAAGTATGGATCTTTTATCATATGTTTGAAAGTTGAAGAGAAAAAGTATGGATGACCAACCCTACATTTGTGATCAACCATATGTTACGAACCCTACATTTGTGATCAACCATACATTGACAACCATATGTTTGTGATCAGCCATACATTTAAAACCTTATGTTTGAAGGCTACTTCATCAATCTTACATTTATTATCTACTTTACGTTCACAGGATGTACACTGTACAACTCAACCTTACGTTTGGCGTCAGAAAATTTAAAATCAATATTATTATGCAACGGTTAGAAAGCTGTTAATAGGATGATTTTAAGTCGGATTAAAAGCTGATTTTAAAACATGTCTTTGACGAGTTTAGAGCCGTTTAAGGATCGAATGAAAAGGAGAATTTCTTGGAGAATTTCAAGGGAAGTTACAAATACTCTGTAAATTCAAATGTTTGAAAATCATGAGTCAGAAGGAGACTTTTGTGGATCTAAATTTACAAGAGAAGTGCTCGACGTTATTATATAGATGTGATATTTTAAAAAAAAGATATATTTGGGTATTTTCAAATTGCATAAATCAATCATATTCATTAAAAGGAAGAAAAAAAAGACTATAAAAAAAAAGATCTGCTGATTCAAAAGAATGAAAAAGCTATGTTTATTGAAGAAGAAGAATCACGATAGAAGATTCACTCATTATACATCAAAGATCATTTGTGAATCTGCTACTGCTGAAGTTTTGAATTATATTTCTTTATCTACTGAAATAGGATCGACTCAGAATGAATCTTATTTGAAGATCATTATTTCTGAAGGCGATGATCTATCTACTGTCAATTGCATTCTGTTGCAATTATGAAGAACAACTGGAGAGTATTTTCAAAAGTACAAATACCATTATTTTCTATTATTTAGTGACTGACTTCTCGTACTAAGCTATGTAGGTTCTGTGAGTGAACCGGAAGGCTTTGTTTTTCCTTAGATTGTAAAGGTGTCAACTTCCAGTACTCAATTGTGAAACGATCTATCCAAACGAGGACCAGATAGTGAAAATCACCAAGTTCGTGGAGTGGAGCATTGGTGGAGTGGACTAGGGGCCTTATGTTCCCCAAACCACTCTATATCTTGTGTCTCTACTATTTAAATTTCCACTTCATTAATTTATCTGATTAAAGTTAAAGGGTAGAACATGATCTCGGGAAGATTTTTTGAAAAGACACAATTCACCACCCTCTTGTGTATATTTAGTATAATTTGATTCAATACAAAGTTATTCTCGTAAATCATAGTATAATTTTTTTACTAAAATAAACTTTGTAAACAAATTACACAATAGAAAAAACATAAATTGTAGAAATAAGTAAAATTAAATCTTAAAATAAAGTAATAATTACTTAATAAAGATTTATAAAAAGTTTACTACTCTTTAACCTTAAGAGTTAAGGATCTCTATAAACCTTTAATTTAGGTATCCAACGTTTAAACCAAACTACCTGGTATGTATTTCTTCAGTAGAAATCTATTGATCACTAGGATCAGAATCAACTCTATCTTCTTATCCCCAGAAGCTCTCAATCATCCTGGTAGAATTTAGATAAATCTTCCTATCCCCGGAATCTTTTGATCTTAACCATATACTGGATGCATAATACAAATAAAAAAACTGTTATATGGATTTTACAATTCATCACACATGATCCTTAGAATACAAACTCCCAAAAAAATTACAAAGTGAATGTAATGTGTAGTTACAACTGAGAAAAATATTAGATGTGTTGAATTTGAAAAATCATCAGATCCCAGCTCCTTGAATGCACTTCTTATTCTAATAGAATAAAATATGTGAGTTTGATGGATCAAATTTTGTCACCCTAGTAGACTAAATATCACCACATCGATGGACTAAATATAATCATACTAGAATATTAGATATTTTCAAACTGATGAATAAATATCATCATACTGATATATTAGATATCACCACACAAATATATTAGATATCATCAGATTGATAGAATAAATATCATCATACTGATAGATTAATTATAGTCACATAGATGGACTAGATATCATCATATCAATAGATTATATATTGTCACATTGATGGACTAATCTTAGGTTAATCTAATGGACATAACCTATTAGAATCTAATGTACATGACTTAGGTAAATCTGATGGGCATGAATTTGGTCAATATGAGGGAAATGACTTATGTCGATTCTATTGACATGATTTAGGTCATTCTGATGGATCATATTTGTATAGAAAGTTTATTATTCTTCAGTTAAGATATATTTCTACATTTAGTAGAATATGTTGTTTTCTAGAAAAAAATTATAAAAAAATTTAAATATAAAGTTAGTAAAAAATATTTTTATAGTGTTTGGTGAATTTTAAAACTTAGGATAGAATGGGTAGAAAGTAAAATGTCAACTCAAAAACTCCATCCTCATCTTCATTGTCAAGTTGGAGAGTTTGTTAATGTATAAATTGTTAATAATATTTCAGGAGAACTAATTAAGAATAATTATGATATATTTCACTACTATCATCATTCCATTTAGTTTCTCATAGTAACCATATTTTCTTTCATGTTCAATGTTAACACAATTCCTTTGGGTTCAGATGATTGACTAAAACCAAAAAGCATAGTTTGAGCAATAACAACGATAGTGGGAAAACCATATAATCATTTATATGATGTTTAAATAAAAAGAAATTATTTTCAATATAGGACACCTTAGGTTTATTATAGATCATTAATTTTCATAATCTATTCAAATAATTCATAATAGTTTGTAAATAAAATGTGAATTGTCCTAAGAATGTCCTATGAGAGTATAAAACTAGGTGTGAAACAAGGTCTATTTTTGTGCACCAGGTGATGATTGGGTCAAGCCCAATGTACCATTTTCAGCGTCATTACCCCTAGGAATATATATATTCCAAAACAACATCCACTTTTATTATCTAGAAAGTGATTTATTACATGGAAAAACCACATAATCTCTACCTTAAAAAATCTTTATGATGTTCTTCTATAATTTTACTCAAAGTCTATCACAAGGTTATTATCCCAAAACTATGTTTTCCTAAATTTAATTCCTAAGGTTTATACTAAAATTATTGTGATACAAACTATATTTATTCTAACCTTAGTAACCTATATATTGTGTCTACTTTATTACATTGGTAGAAGATACAAGGAATCAGGTCCTAAAGGACTAAATAGTTTTTTAGTATTGGTAAAATAGATAGATACATTATTCTCAAATTATATTTGAAACACAAATTAGATTTTTTTTCAAGAATAACATTATTATCTTTATCATATCCTTGCATATCAATCATAGTAAACTTCAAGGATTTTTGGGAAAGGAAAGAAAACAAGGTTGAGATAAAATTCGATGTAAGGGTTAACTATAAGGTAATCTATCATGAATCAATAAGAATAATCAATATGTTAAGGTAAATAACTAAACAAAAATTCCATGTAATCAATAAATTGAGAAGTATTTGTATCCACAAATTACATAAATGAAAAAATCTCATGTATAATAATCAATATGAAAATCTAAATAACTAAAAACACATACCATTTAACCAATAACATGACTATCATAACTGGATAAGACATAATCATTATGGAAAGGTAAATAACTGAAAACACATTCCATTGAATCAATAAATAAGAATTAAATGCATCAAGAGATAGTATCATTTCAATAATATCATGGATAATAATAAATAAATTCTTAATAATGGAAATGATTAATTATTAGGTTTAATTATCTTTGGAATCATGATAACTCTACCATCAAGATATTTCCTCAAAATAGTTTATAACCAATGGGTTGGTATACACCAGAATCCTATTTAACTAAGACTAGCCAATAGATTCACGTCATGATAATTTAAGGGGATATCTATAATTGGACACCACCCATTTCTACATTTCTAAAATATTCATCATATATCAAATTATCAATTTAATTCAAGAAAAATGTGCCTTATAATAAAATATCCTTATTGAGTAATGAATACATATTTATCAGTATTTCCCCAAATAAAAAAATAGCTTTCAATGTATAATATAGTATGTATAAGTGATATACGAGTTAAGAAATAAACATATTCATGATAAATTTTATGGATATTTAGGGGAAATCTAATGTACAATGATCATAGGTAAGTGAATATTTCAATGGAAAGTTAATGACTATAAAAAATGAATCAATAAAATGATTGTCAATACTTTCCTTGGTCAAAATGATCATAAACCATCCATACAAATAATTAATAGTATATCGAACATATAACCATTGGATTAATAATTAATGGTTATTTTCATTTATGAATAGAAATACTATAAAAAGATATTTAAAAAAATTCTTGAGGAAAAAATCCTTTTCATTTTGAATATCAATTTTTTAAAATAAAATATCACAATTTTTTTGTAAATAAATTTTTTTTAAAATAATATTTGAAACTTATAACGTAATATTTAAAAAATTGAGTGGTCATGATAGAATAAATTCCATACATGTCATATAGGTCAAATCAAATATTCCTTTCATAATTTCCGTAAAATCCAAATGAGACTTGTTTTGAAAAGGACATGAATATTCCATTAATTGTTTTTTGTAAAAAGTAAAAATGGGTAAAAATGACTTTAATAAATAATTTTGAAAAGTTTAAAAACATTTTTTGAAAACATTTTTAAAAAATATGTGTTTGGAAAAATCCAGTTTCCAACTTAAGAGATAAAAAAAGTTGGATTTTCTTAAAAACATTTTCTAACTTATTTTAAGTAAAAAAGAGTGGAAAATGATAATATTTCTTTAAAAATTCATTAATAAACAAAGGAGAGGAAAATTAAAGTGTTTTATTTTCTAATTATTAAATAATTCCATTCAATTGAAATTTAATCATAATCAATCATGATTAAAAAGATATTATGAAATAAAACCTTACAAGATCGTAACATTGATGTAAAAATTAATCAATGAATAAATTATGTGTATAAAAATTAAATCCACATAAAACATGTGGAATTAAAATATAAAATATTCAAAATTAATTACAGACACAATCTAAGAATATCAAAGACAAGAAAGAAGTAATATAACCTAATGAAAAGGAATTGAGTTATGAAATTATTTACCACTTGTTAATTTTAATGTAAAATACCCATGGATAAAACAATTCAAATTATAACATAAAATACCTTGAAATTTTAATTAATAATTACACATAAAAGGGATAATATACACACTATATAAAATAAATTAGATGCATAACATTACATTATTCCATAATGAAGGAAAATTGAGAGGCAGTCCCTTACCTCATACTTCCTTTTGGTTGAACATTCTCTAAACTCTTATATAGTGGTTTTAATAATTTTATTAACATATAATATAACCATATTAGTATTTATAATATCACATATTATTATTTTATAAAATCTTATTTCATTTTCATTCATAATCTCTCATTATTTTCATTGTTTTGAGTGTCAATTTTCTTCTCTTCTCATGCATGTTTTTTCATAAAAGATATAGTTATTACACATATTATATTGTTACATAATATCCCTAATAATAATCATGAAATAATTATCATATTTATATATAAATTAAAATTTTAATACCAACCATTAAATATGGTTTTGATAAATGAAGTTCGTTATGAACATGGATATGGTAAGCCATACACACACATGAGCAATGTTTCCATTTTTCAACAGTCATTACAGAAAATATTTAAGTAATATTTAATATTCCAGAATTATAGAAATATTATAATTACAATATTATTTCTTTATATATACTTATTTATACCATCCATGTGGTGTGGAGATGAAATTAGATCCACATCGCTTCATGAGAGTGGTAATCCCCATGTACACGAACACAGTTATCATCTTTAAGTGAGAGAAAAGAAAAGAAATAAAATTATATATTATATTTTTATATTGATAATATTTCATGAGTATAATAAATATTTAATTTATATAAGATATATTCCTCAAATTTATCCTCATTACCATCCATGTAAATTATTAGTGAAAAATGAATCACATTACTTCGTGAGACGGTAGTCCGCCGTACACACAAGGGATGTTATTGTATCCCTTATAGAATGGAAAGTAAAAAAGGAATATATTATATAATGAATACATAGTTATATTAATGTTATTAATAGAACATATATACTTTATATCCATCATCATACCCAACCGTGATAAGAAATAATGAAAAAACGAATGACATCGGTTCGCAAGGTGGTAGTCCGCCATACATATGAATGATATTTTGTAACCCATTTTATGGATGTGTGGATGGTTTTAGGTCATTACCTTAACATAAAAACATATAAGTATATTAACCTATTGATGTTATTATATCATAATTTTTTAATAAAAATTGAGGGAGTTCGAGGAAGAAATAAAATAAAATTTCTTATTGAAGAACGTTACCTCTTATTCGGGTAACCTCCTTTGGTTTACCCCAAAATCATTAAAAGGTTGGTTTTATAAAAAAACAAGTTTTGTAGGATTATAGGAGGTCATTTTGGATGTTATTTGGGTAGGTATTATTATATCAAAAAGGGATTTAAGGTGTGAATAAGATAGGATAGGGGGTGACCTTTTATAAGTGAGGTGAGTGACACACTTATAAATCTTGATAATAAAAAGGTGTACCAACATTTTTCACATGGAAAAAGTGTAAAAAATGGATTATTATTGATAATTATACACTATAAGGTTTAAATATTGTCTGAAAAATTATTTCCAACAAGTTTTTTGGTCATTTTAACCATTATATTTTCAGTTTAACCCCTGGTAAATATATTTTTACCTTAACCGTAGTAAATAAATTTATTGTTTTTTCTATTTATTATTATCAAAAATTAATTTGAAATTATTATATAATATAAATTATTATTATTCCAAAAAATTTAATCCATTTTTCAAACTTTAATTCACACAATTGGAAAATTTTAATTTAAAATTATTCCCGGAGACGTGATGAGAAAAGAGGTTTTCAATGAGAAAATATTCAAAACTTTACAAGAATTTTATACCAAAATTCAATATGAAAATGATTAAAATGATCTAAATTGGATTAATAAATATATTAATGAACTAATTTACTTTAAAAACCATTTAAAAATATAATTTAATTTTTTAAATAATTTAAATAAAAATGCAGTTTTAATTAAAATTAATTATTTTTCAGTATTTATAAAAAATGAAACATTTTAGAAAAAATATTAACCCTAAGATATTTTTGATATTTTTATTTCAATAAATAATGTTCATTTTATCAAAAAAATTTACTAATATTTATAAAAATCAGTTTTAAATTATGTGTGAAAAGAGAGACTAAAAACTATTTTAGAAAAAATGCAGTGTTTCAAAAAACATTACTTTTTCTTTTAAAATATTATTATTTTATTTATAATAAATATATAATGAATGAATTTTTTTGACATATAATTTTCATAATTTAGTCATTAATATTCATACCTACCGGTTTAATGTCTAGTTTATAACGGTATACCATATTACAATTCATTTAGACTCAGGGTTGGGTTCTTCACAAGCTATCAAAGAGATTAAATTTAAAGAAATATATTTCATAGTTCGTTTAATCATGGTGTCCCATATCATATAATCTATCAAAAAAATATTAATATTTTAAAATCTTGGTGGGTTATATTGATGTGGGAATCTTATGTGGTCACAAAACACCTTATACGACAACCGTACTATTTATATTGAGAAATATATTACTCTTTCTCCGATAAATTCAACTTTGACAAGTATTTCATGGAACAAAGTAATTTTTTAGAGGCACAATGTTAAATAAATTTCATTATTTATGAGTAAATTGTTCATGAGAATGTATTTGGTTAATAATTACCTAGGTAGTACTTAAATTAAAGTCAAAAAATTAGGGTGGTAATCCATGTCAGTTCATCATGGCCATGCCTCTCCCATATAATATTTTTATAAACTAGTCCGTTTAAATCCTTCATGAGGACCCATTTTCTTACTCCATGTGATTTATTTATAGAGGGATACACACATACATATTTTATGATCCCAAGATTTTAAATACCTTTCCCTTTGTGGAATCCATTGATTAATGAAAGTAATCAAATTTCTATGTATATATGAGCCTTCTTTAAGTACTTATTATCCTATGTACAATAAGATAGTATCACATAATATTTTAAATATGGTACCCCCCTTTAAAAAATTATAATTATAAGTATCCAAGTCTCTTTAGTACCCTAAAAGGCCTTAGTTACATCATTGTGTTGAAGTAAAAATATTTAGAAACCTCTCCCATAAAGGTCTCCTCTAAATCCAACTAATTTACATGACTGGATCACTATCCACCTTAATGTGGTCTATCTAATCATGTATTCCTTTGATAACTAGAAATTGAAAAATTATAGAATATTTTATTTAGGTTTTATCCCTAATTAGTAGGATCCTTGGAATATAGTGAATCATGTATTCCCTTAATAATAAGGGTTTATATCCTTTGACACCTAAATAAGACTTACCTAGAACAAAACACTCATATTAACCACTTTGAGTTGACGCTCATTGTTCACAAGAATCCATTCATCCTCCTTGTTTCCACTAGATGATATAGATACAAAAAATGGGCCTACTAATTGGTGTAAGTATAGACATTCCTCCACTAGTTCACATCACCCATGTGTTCAGTCATCCTTCCCTATCTAATTACCAATAGATAATAGATAATCAGGATGGGGAAATCATTCGTAAGTCCCACACAAGTCATTATTAAGTACATTTCACTTATCATTCCATTATGTATTAATTTGAACTTTTTGTAATAGTTCCTAATTGTATGACCTTAAACTAAAATACATAATGGACTTGGATGCAAGAATTTGAAAGGAAATTTAGTGGTCCTTAACACACTACCATAAAAGTAACTTTATTAGTCATAGAAACATGAACTTAAATGTACTTCAACAATACAAGATATTGACCCTAAAATTCAATTCATTAATGTTGGATGAAAGAACCTAAAAGGAACTTCATCAGTCCAAGATAAATGAACCTAAAAGTAACTTTATTGAACCTAGAAAAATAATCCTAAAAGTAACTTCATTTATCTTAGAAGCATGCCATTAAAAGGTACTTCATAGGTCATATATATACTACCTTAAAAGGCACCATAATGGTCCTTGTCACATGAACTTAAAATGTATAATGTGTATCATTATAATTAAACAAACTATATAGGTTTTGATTCAATTCAACTGGATACATAGGTATCCATTATTATAGGTGAAATCCCAACTCTATAACACTTATCACCATCCTAGATGGAAATGAATTCCCAAGTTCCCAACCACTTGGATTTAAACTAGAGGATACACAATAAATGTGATGAAAAAATAGGGAACCTATCATACATATATATATATATTTAAAACCTTTTATACCTAATTATGTTCACATAGGTCCATGTTAATAAAAAACTACTTTAATGATTAAGGGTAACCAGTATTGTTATTGGGAAGTATTTCAAGAACATATATTAAATAAATAATAGATTCATGGACAAGGAAGGAGAACCTTAAATGGATGATCTAACCTACCATCCCCTCAATATAGATGCGCAATTCAAAGCACCATTAGTTAATTTTTATGACCACACACCTTCGGAAAGTGGAATCAAAACCAAAACAATATTCATAAGTGAACATAGTTAGAATACCATGTATGTCATTTTATTTTCTAGTTTTGAATTCATTACTAGGTGAAATGTCTCAGGACCGTGCATAGAAAAAATGAATTAATTAAAATTATCCATGAATATTTATTTTGGAATCTAAATTATGAGGAAATTTATTATTATTATTATTAGACTTTGGAAAGACATTGAATAATATTTAAAATAAATTTTAAAAATGGTGTTTTTATTATTTAAAATTAATATTATTCTGGTAAAAACATCATGTCAATAGTTTATTATAATATTTATGTATATAGTTTTTTTATTATTGATATTATAAATTATTATTATTATTATTATTATTATTATTATTATATAAGATAAGGGTAAATTAAATTGTATATAGGGAAGGGTTTCTTGGGGGACAGTGGGTGGACAATGTCTATGGGAAGGATCATTTTTACTCATTTACATAGAAAGAGAACATTGAAATAATTTAGTTCCCCCATTTCCACTTTTTTCATAATTTAATTATTTTTAACCCTTTATTCCTTTCTCTTTAATGTAAAATTTATAAATAAACTTGGGATAAAATTTGGATTATTTCAATGGGACGATGATACCCTCAATTTTAGGGGGTGTTTTTCTCTAGAGTGATAGAGTATGTAATACCCTAACATTTTAAAAGTTTTAAATATATCCATATTCTACAAAAACTAATATATTTTAGTATATTATAGGTTATAGAGGGTTTAAAGGCGGTTTGTAATCGTGTTTTGATAAAATGAGGCAGTGGTTGAAATCTGCAATCATGCAGATTTCCCACCAAAAGTTCAGTTAGGGTCCAGTAGAGTTCTTGTGGGGGAGGTAGTGGCTTCTGCCACTACTAGTGGGAGGATATTGGTCATGAATAAGACACCTAGGGGGAAATTAGAGTTATGGTGGGTTCCTAATAAATTTTCAACTATGGCCAATCAGTTTTTATATATTTTTAATTTAAAAAAATTAAATGACTTAAAAGTGAAATAATTAAGGTTTTAATCCCTTTTTCACTCATGATCATCAAAAAACCCCTATACCTCTATCAAAACTCTTTATTATTCATTACATAACTTGGTTTTCCATCATTAGGCCTTATATGAGACTATCTTATATCACATGGGAGTTCTATAAGTGATTAAAACACTTATCTTCTCTCTCTCTTTTGGATTTCCCTCACCATCTTTCCATAAATCATCAGATAATCCCTAATTTGGGGGTTTCCCTCATATTTCTTGATTTAATTATATTGAGGCCGAATCATCAAAGTATCTTTAATGATCAAGACCCTGGAAGTCCCAAGTAGGTGGTCACTTTATTTTATATGAGTATTTTCCATGTGTGGCATTCATTGTATGAAATACAGAAACCCCAGATTATTTTAGATTTCTGAAAACAAAACCAATTAAGTTTCTTTAAATTCTAATGGTATGATTGGATCTTGTTAAGGCCATGAGTGGTTTGTGAGAGGTGTGTGTCATCCCCATTGGTCACTGATGACCATTTTTGAAATGAAGAAGAGCTTGAAACATGAACTTTAGACTATAGATTTGACAATTAAACCTAGGGGCTTAGTTTGGTGCCATAGTGGATTCTTGGTAAGGAATTTCTTGATAACGATATAAGATAATGATTATTTGGAACATGCACCTGAATTTTGAGTAGTTTTGTGGCTTGAGAGAATAATAATTTTTATATTAAATAATTTTTAATGATTTATAATGGTAATAAATGATAAAAATTTATTTTTATGGATTCTTGGTAAGTTCACAGTTTCTCTTATACATATATATGATAGGTGGTTATATATTTTCCACCCTTGATATGTGGAATTATCTCATCCACTTGAATAGGTTTGATGATCCAACATTCACCGTGAGGCTGATGAATTGGTGGAAATCTTTTCCACTTGAGATCTCTTGTCAATGGTATATTTTCCACTTATGGATACATGCAGGTGGTATATCATCCACCTAAAGGTGTAGTATTTGTGGTGTATTATACACTTAGATACTATTATAAGTTATATATCTTCCTTTTAGATATCATTAACAATGGTACCTCATCCACCTAAATATTAATATCATTAGTGTATCATCTTCCTAAGGAATAATGATGGTCTTACATTATTAAAACGATGGGTTGATTTTGGTGGTACATAATCCACCCATAGTGTGTTGTATTACTGGTATAACATCCACTTGATTTATGTAATGGAGGTACACTATCCACCTAGATATGGGTTGTGGTGGTGGATTATTCTTAAAAAATTGGTGACCCCTATTTCATTAAGAGATATCTAATTCTCTATTAAAATTTTATCGGTGATATATCATTCAATTTGATGGGTTGTGATAGTGATTCATAACTAACCAAGAAAATATGGTTATTATAGTTCATTCACCCTAATTATATGAGGAGTGATATATAATTTATCCTCAAGTCATGTTCAAACATTAGGTATATCATCCAATTTTGGGACTAACTGAAGTAGGTATGACCACATGTGGTTTGGAGGTTGAGAACTATATAGGGTTATAGGTTATTCATTTATGAAACCATTATAATTCTACATCGATCGTGCACATTTATTAACTATAATTTCTAGGGACACTATTGGTGGTGGCCTAAAGAGTTGTACAAAGACTCTACTTGAGCACCATGGTACCCAAGTAAAATTCATGTTTCATGAACCAGGAAAGGGAATTAAACCTGATATATTGGATGATTGAGCTGGGATGTATACTTAGCATTGGGATATGGGACTAGACTTGGACTCATTTCTAGTTTGATGGAGACCTCCCTTATTTTTTACATTTTGGACCATATTATATATGATCTACCAATGGGAATTCCTTTTTATGTTATATGACCTATGTGACATGTACAATAGACCATTTTGATATAAAATGAAATTTATATGTACTTTTTGTGTACATTTATCTTTGTAATCTATTATTTATGTTGCCATTATATTATGATGACTATTTCATTGATGTTTCTTTCTGTATGTTTTGATGGTAATATATACTCAGGGGTATAGTCCAATTACCTATTTATGTTTATACTTGTCACTTTCTAGTTGTATTTAGAGAATGGGGATGAATTTTTGAGGTTCGTAGCACTAATTTTAGTTAAGGAAGTGTTGAACTAGATTAGGGATGCTACAAGGAGCCTAAGGCTAAAATCACACACCTTGTTTGAGGATTCTTAGTGAGTATGCTAGCCCATAAGATTTTTCAAATTCTCTTTTTCTTATTGAAGAATATATATTTTTGAGTTATTATGGGTTTTTTGGGTATTTGATGGATTTTATAGAATTAATGGTTGTTTTTTATATTTAGATACTAATACAGAGAGGTAGGTGGATAATTTGAAATCCTAAGTTTTTAGGAGTTAATATAAAGTTTATTTTCAAGATAATATAACATTATTTTTTTTATAAATAATTCCTTAATTGACATGTTTTAATTTTTTTGGAGTAGTGAAAATACTTTACTTTTGAAATATGAAGGATATGCTTGGGAACCATAATTATTTGATTATTTTCTTATTTTTAAAAATAATTTTTATAAAATATTCAAAATTGGTTGATTATATAAGGTCATGTTTGGTTTAAGAAATGTGTTTATTTATATTGATTGACTTATTTGGAATAATAATTATATATTGGGATAATTTTAAATGTTTTGGTAGATTATTTGAGATATAAAATATATTTTTATCATTATTTTAGAGTTTTTCCTGGAGTGGGTCTTCAGGTGATGTCACATGAGTGTTTTGATATTATACATGTGTATTTTTTTTGAGATTTAATGGGACCCTTTGTTAAACAAAGTGGGATTATAGTGAAAAATACATTTTAGTTCAAGATTTTTACTTAACTTTCCTTGCCCCATCTATATATGAATTTCCCTCTATTTAGTATGTAATAGCTAATTATTTTTCTTAGGTAATCTTTATTATGGGAACACCACTAGTTTAGGTTTCTACTTCACCTAGTAGTCTAGATGCAGATCATAGATGAGTATAATGATTTTAGATTATTCCCTTATAATAATAGAGGATCTATCCAATTATTTAATATTTATTACTTGTTTTTATTTAATAAATTATATGGGTATGTGTTATAAAATTCTCTTTTATGATATTATGTTTTTTATTATAAAAAATTATTTAAAATAGAATAGTTTTAAGTGTGTTTCTTTATCTTATTGGATTCTTTTTTAACCAAAATTAATGTTTTAATGTTTATTTTATTTTGAAGCTAACATGGTTGGTTTATATTTAATATAGAATTTATATATATCCTTTAGAGGAATAAAATTGGATATGTTTATATACTCACCCCTCGCATGTGCACTTTGATGCACATGCAGATATGATTTCTTTTTTAGATTTCAAGTAAAGTGATGGTGTTCTACATTGTATTGGTTATAAAAAATAAAATTTTCTCATATAGGATGGTGGTTTATGGAGGATGAAAACAACTTAGACAATGACTATCATATTATTTTATCATTACAATATAAAGCATTATCTTGGATGCATTTATTATTTTTAATTTTATATATAAATGAAATCCAATTAATTTATTAGTGATATTTGATGGATTTTTTCCCAATAGTGAAGTTTTATCCATCATTGGTTGTTGTTATCCTCTGGTGATCTAGGAGAATTCTCTTTAGACGAGTGGTGAGTTTAATTAATTTTAATTTAATTCATGAAAGTTTGTTATAAGTAGTATCATTGTAGGGTTTTGAGAAGTTGATTCAACTAGATAGGAGATAATACTTTGACACTCTAGAAGTATATTACTAAAAATGTTTGACCAACATCATTAGTAACAAGGTTTGGGTTACTATGGGATGTTCAGGTATGAGAGTTTTTTGGGTGAGTTTTGAGAGGTCACTAATCCAATTTCATTTTATTTTATCCCACTATGAGGTTTATTTGACCACTATGGGAATATATGGTATTTCGGTGTCTCATGCATCATGTAACCTTATAGGGATCATCTTACATATGTGTGAATTACTATGACTATATGTTATTATTATATGATTTTATTTTTATATGTTTTTTCCTTGTAATGGTATGATGGTTATTATAATTTGTCTATGGTTGTTATTATAACATTGTATAATTGTATTGATCATTGAAGAATTGAAAATTCATTGAACAATCTCATATCTTAGGTTAAACAGTTTTCCACAATAGTGACTTAATTGACTGGGGTTCATTGGTCCGTTTTATGGATATTATGAGTTTTCTGATGTATTTAACTTATGTATTATTTATTAATTATATATGAAAAAGAGTTTTATCCAAATTTTAAAACCTTTTTTTGTTATTTTCAAAATAAAAGAATATATATATTAATTTAATTCTTTGATTTAAAATTGTTTGAATTTTTTTTCACATTAATTGATTTTTGGTGTTTTAGTATACTAAAAATATAGTGTTTTAAATTATAGATTGATATAGATTAATTATTTAATTATTTCCAAGAATTAACTAATTTTTAAAAAAAATATATTTCTAAGGAAATTTGTAATTACGAGTAGGTGTTTTACACCTTAAAATGATTTAATAAACTCTTTTGAAAGTTATTTCAGGAATCAAGGAACTATTATTTTATTTTTAAAAGGCTACATCTCAATGGAACTATACATACATATGTATGTATGTATGTATTTATGTATGCATGTATATGTCTATATATTGGTATTTTTTTCTTCAAATGATTGGGGAAATATTAATGATATTATATATGTTTATAAATAATATTTATTGTGAAATATTATAGTTTTCAAAAGGTATTTTAAATATTTTTTTCTTGGTTCGAGTGATGTTTTTGTTATGCATTGATTGAATTGATTCCATGTTTATGATAAAACTAATTAGTTATTATTTTCAAGTCATAGATGCAAGATATTATACAGTATGAGTAATGTTTTTATTTTTTTTATGGAAACATGGCCTATATTTTCATTGAGGAGTTTCCACTTATTTTTTCTAAGAACATTATAAAACCCATTTATATATATCTTAAATATTTATAAACATGTTTTATGGGATGATATAAAATTATAGGGGATGTTTTTATTTTGAATTAATTTAGAAAATTAGTTTGGATATGTGTGAAATTAGATAGTTCTCTATTTATAATGTAATAATTATATGATATATATATATATATTACCCCATGAGACCCTAATATGGGGGTGAATTAGGGTGTCACCCAAATTAAAAATTTTCATTTAATTGTTTGGTTCTCTATTAGGATATTGTTCTTGTGTTAACAGGAACTATGTTAAACCTATATCAGCAGACAACACAATCACCAAAACAATCATATATATGATAGAAAGTAAAGCATGCACAAATCATAAGGATATTACTTAGTAAAAAATTGGGGGTTAAATAGAATGAGAACACAACAATGAAGTGTTGATGTACTAGAATCCACTAAGATTCAATTTTTCTATATATTATAATGTTTTGACAGTAGTTTCTCAATTCTAGGTATACATCATTTACAATATTTAGTGTTTTTTCACTACTCACCCAAGGGGAACTCCCTCTTATTCACCTTTATACACCTATTTTATAACGACCCGATGTTTTATTAATGGAATTCCTTCTTATAATTATGACTTATAGTATAATCCCATTAGGAAGCACATTGAAATATTATGATACTATATACTATGTGATCATTAAATATAATTTTTCCACTTATATGTTTTGAATTTCGAAAATCTGATATATACAGTTGTGATCAGTAAGATGTTTGGAGTTCAATAGGAAAAACTTACTTTTTTTGAATAGTAACCTACCCTTATGAATAGTAACCTACCATTATGAATATTAATATGAACCTTATTAATATTAAATCATTAAAAATAATAGCAACCTTACCCATGAATAATTAAATAAAATTAAGGCATCTTATAAGTGACAATATGACCATAGTAAAAGTATTGGTATTTTTGTAAGTCATAAATAAATAATTATAATTAATTAATTAATTTAAAAGAAAATTTATTTTCTTAAAATATGTTTATAAATTAAAAATTCCATGTCCTATATTTTTAAGATAATTTTATAAGATGTTATGTAATTTTTAAAAGCATTATAAAATCAGTTTTAATTTTAAAAACTATATTTTTCAAGTAAATTATGATTTTAAATAAAAATTAAATTAATAATATTTAGAATTTTTTTTTGAAAAATGGACTTCATATTTAGATTCTACACATTGAAAAATGGTTGGGGTGAATTTTTGGGATTTTTCTGAAATACTGGATTTTTTGATGAATAGTGAAATACCATAATTTACAAAATAAGCTAAATAAGCTAATTATAGAGTCATGAATGATGTTATGATGATGTAAGACCAATTGTTTTGGGTTAACATGATAAAATTACTATTATTGGTAATGTAAGAATCACTACTCCTTTCCTTGTGGTGAAATAATAAACTAATGAATTTTATATTGAGAAAACCCCTCTCCCCTCCACTATAAATAACAACCTTCACACCCTCATTTCCTCACAACTCTAAAGATTCAATCCATGTACAAAATCTTCCCAAGAATCTTTCCTATCCCTTCCCCACGTTCAAGATCTTCTGGTCTCATCAAAAGACAAGTCTTAGGTCCCTTAAAGTGGATCTCAAGAGTAGGATTCAAGAGGTAATGTCTCGCCCTCTTTTCCTTTAATTTCCTTTCAATTTCAAGTTCTTTTATTATTCTATCCCCAAATATCTTCATCAAAATGGTATGGTAACTCCAATATAATATATATAATGTAATGTTATTATAATAATGGGATATTATACCATCCAACACCATTATCCTCTTTCTTTATTTTTATAAATGAAAACGTTTTCATGAGATGTTAATCTATCACCTTCAAGAACAACATGTTTTATTTTTCCATTTATAACTTCCAATATAGTCATAAAACCATATTTATGGTTGTAATATAATATTATATATTTATTATGTCCTATTTTATGTTCTATAACTAAGTTATGTACGTATTACTAAATGAGTAAACAAAACCAATTTGTTGTTATCGAAAAACCGCCTAAATTAACCAAAACAATCATCATTTAATTAGTATCTAATGATTCATATACATGGTATATAATATAATAAATTATAATATCATTTAATATTCTTTAATATAATTAATAACATGAAATTTAAGTTCTTTATGTTTATCCATGTTCTACACAAACTTTCATTTATGAACACTTGTGAACCGCTCAAGAAAACCATAAAAAAACATTCTCGAACAATGTTTTTAAATTATATAACTCATAAAAAGGCCCATAAAATAACTTAATGAAACCATAATGTACCATATTAATGTAAAAAAGGTTCTTAAATTTTCAATTAATGAATCTAATGTGGTTTTATAGGACATTAATGTGAAGGAAGCGTTCAAATACAAGGTAAGGGGAAAATCTCAAACCCAACTTTCTTTCTTCGGGTTCTCCATCTTTCACTCAATTTTTGATATATTAACTCCTTAGAAATAATTTTTTAATAATTATCGTACCTTTTCTGGGATATACATGTTTTTTACTTAAGTTTATTTCAATAAAATATTTTTCAAAAGAACTCTTATTTCAAAAACACACCTTTTACTTCTTACTCAAGGTTGATGGTTATCATATCAAGTATTTTATTCCCACTTAATTTTTGGAACCCACTTTTATGAATGTGTTATTATGAGATGAAACCCATTCATTTACATGGGTTAGTTATGTTCATTTTTGAGATATTTTTATTGTTTCATGCATGATAAATGATAATGTGACGGGTACACCCATAATTATATAGCGCAATATGAATGTTTCAATGTGACAGGTGCGCCCAGAATTATATAGCGCTCCAATGCATTGGGTAAAGAGATGAATCTCATGATTTAATTTGAAATGATGTGCGAACAAGATTCTAGATTTGTTCACAAGTATTTTTGGAAGTTAACCACTAATACATGATGTCTCAATTTTATGCATTGCTACATTTGAAGTCTCTTATTAATGCTTCCTCTCATGTTCATGATCCGTTGCCTATGTTATGGATATGATCACCAATTGTTATGTTATTCTTATCTATCTAATTACTGGTCTTTTATCTAACCCCTTTTTATGTATATCCTCAGGTTACTATATGTACTAAGGATAGGTCAAGTGCCAATATGAATCTAGAGAATAAGGAATTAAATAAATGTTTATGATTGATGTTTTAATTATCATGTAGGGTCCTAGTTTTTCCAAGACACTAAACCTTTGGATCCTATATGTGTAATAATATTATGTTTTTTATATTTAAAATTATTTAATAGTAACATAAGAAAATTCTGGTCCGCTATAGATGGTATCAGAGGCTAGGTTTAGTAAATTTGGGAATTAGGATTAGTGAACCCTAGAGAACACCTCTAGCAGGAGACTAAGTCCAAATATGAACACAAGAATATTTACACAGGGATCACATATGTTATGATTTTAGTATAAATCGTAGAAATGAATAAGTTATTCATTACTTATTGACTTATCTTTTGTTCAAACCTTTTCGATTATAGAAAATGGTGGGAACTAGGAGAAACCAGGACAACAACTCGTGCGAGGGCCAATGGAATGATTTACTGAACAAAATCCCCAATGATTTGGGAGGTGGAGTTCAAAATTGTGTGGGGATGATTACCCAAATATCTCAGGTTATGAAAAATAACCATAATAATGGGGAACATATTACTTTACCAAAGAGGAATAAACAGGATATTGAATGTTTTATGTGACAACGACCACCGTTGTTTAGTGGATCTTCCAATCCACTAGTTGCGGAATAATGGGTCAACTCCAAGGAGAAGATCTTTTCTCTACTTCACTATTCTGAGATGGAGAAGTTGAATCTAGCTATTTATCATCTAGATGGTGAGGCCGACGAATGGTGGGATTTGATTAAGAACACCAAGCCAAGGGGGGAAATTGAAGAGATGGAATGGGAAGACTTTAAGATAATGTTTCTTAACCAGTATTTCCCAAGAACTCTTTGAAAGATGATGGAGAGAGAATTAACAGATATCAAGAAAAAATAAGGAGAATATATCACAAACTACGAAGATAATTTCACAAGTCTTGTGAAGAACGCTTTAGGTTTTTTTATCCACAATGATAACAAAATCGATATATTATTTAGTGAATTATAACCACACCTTTGAAAGGCTCTTGTAATTCGAAACTTTTGGAGTTATGAAGTGGTTGTTTGATGTTCTCTCAAAGTGGATATGGAGTTTGGAGAATGGTCCCATGGCTATGGTGATAAGAAACAAAAGATGGAGTTTCAATCCAGTGGATATAATGACAAACACTACTGGAAATTTGGGCTATAGCCACGGTTCTAAACCGTGGCTATAGGCCCTAAAACCGTGGCTATAGGTAATAGCCACAGTTCCTCAAACCATGGCTAAGTTTGGCGTGGCTATAATCCTAGACCTATATCCACGGTTCCAAACTGTGGCTTTAACATTATATCCATGGTTGCAACCGTGGCTATACTAAAGGCCAGACAGACTTAATTGCCACGGTTTAAAACCGTGGCATTATGTCTATAGCCACGGTTAATAACCGTGGTAATAAACCAATAGCCACGGTTTAAACCGTGGTTATAGGGTGTCCAAATCCATAAAAAATACCCCCCCCCTCGACACCCCCTAGACACCCCCTCGACATCCCATAGACACCCCCCTGGACACCCCCCTGCCACCCCCCTGCCACCCCCTGCGAGTCCCCCCTGCTACCCCTGCCAGTCCCCCCAACCACCCCCCTGACAGTCCCCCCCTGCCCCCTAACACCCCCTGCTAGTCCCCCTTCCCCTGCTAGTCCCCCCCTGCCCCCTGCTAGTCCCCCCTGCCACCCCCCTGCTTGTCCCCCTGCCACCCCTCCCCCTGCCTGGACACCCCTCCCCCCTGCTGGACACCCCTCCCCCCTGCCTGGACACCCCTCCCCCCTACTGGACACCCCTCCCCCTGCTGGACAGCCCTCCCCCCTGCTGGACAACCCTCCCCCCCCGTGATGGACATCCCCTCCCCCCTGCTGGACAACCCCTCCCCCTGCCTGGACACCCCTCCCCCCTGCTGGACAGCCCCTCCCCCTACCTGGACACCCCTCCCCCCTGCCTGGACACCCCTCCCCCTGCCACCCCCTGCTTGTCCCCCTGCCTTTCCCCCCCTGCCCCATGCTATTCCCCCCTTCCACCCCCCTATCAGCCCCCCTGCCCCCTACCCCCTGCTGGTCCCCCCTGCCACCCCCTGCTTGCCCCCCTGCCAGCCAGCCCCCCTGCCCCTGCCAGTCCCCCCCTGCCACCCCCTGCCAGTCCCCCCTGCTAGTCCCCCTGCTATCCCCCCTGCCCCCTGCCAGCCCCCCTGCCCCCTGCTAGTCCCCCTGCCCCCTGCTAGGCCCCCTTCCCCCTGCTAGGCCCCATGTCAGTCCCCTGCTAGTCCCTCTGCCCCTTGATCTGATAACCAAGTTTATCTGATCTAATAACCACAACATCTTCAGTACTTACAGATTTAGGTTTAACAGGTACCAATTCACCAATTCTGACATGTTTAGCAGCATGAGATAAGACAGGAACAGACTAAACTACATCAGATTTATAGAACATGTTTAGCACCCCCCCTGCTGGACACCCCCCCTGCCTGGACAGCACCCCCCCTCCCTGGACAACACCCCCTCCCTCCCCCCTGGATACTGGACTCCCCCTACATATTTACCCCTTCTGGACACTGGACCCCTGCTGGACAATGGATCCATACTCCCCCCACCCCTACCAGCCCCCTTGTACCCCTGCTGGACACAAGACTCCCCCTGGAAACTAGTTCTTGGGATTCCCAAATCATATTTACCCCTATTGGACACTGGACTCCCCCCTAGACACTGGACTCCCCTACATATTTAACCCTGCTGGACACTGGACCCCTACTGGACACTGGCCCCATACTATAGGTTCTTAGCAGGACCACCCCATACTATAGGTTCTTAGTAGGACTTGGGAAACACTTGAAACAAAATTCATAAGTAGCTATATATGAGTAATCTAGGAAAACATACATATAATCAGTCTGGAAAATAAAACAGAATAAACTATAAATTTTTTATGGAAATAAAATAAAACATATTTGAAATTGGAAAACATTACCAGAAAAACTGTTTATCAACTAAACAAACTGCTTGGTGAAATCATGGTCACACATGCTCATCCTCAGATAAAATATGCTTGCATTTCATGTAGTACTGCATTAAACAAAACATTGGAATTATGATTTGAAATAGAGTTACCAGATTTTATAGCACCGTGCTCACTATCTATAGGTGGTGAAATAGTTATACCTGGTTCCTGTGAAGTATCTGTGGGATGTTTTATGATATTTTCCAGATATGGACAACACTTCATTTTCTCTATAGAGACATTCATAACCTGCATGGGCTTAAGTTCCTGGAAAACCCTCTTGCACCCCCTTGCAACCCCCTAGACAGCCCCCTTGAACACCCCCTGCACCCCCATTCCCCCCTTAGTCCCCCATGCCCCCCCCTGCACCCCACTGGACAGCCCCCATGCCCCAACTGGACAGCCCCACTGGAAAGCCCCACTGGACACCCCCTGCACCCCCTGGACAGCCCTCCCCCCCTTACCGGACACCCCTCCCCCTGCTTGGACAGCCCCTCCCCCTACTGGACACCCCTCCCCCTACTGGACACCCCTTCCCCCTACCCCCTTCCCCCTGCACCCCACTGGACAACCCCCATGCCCCAACTGGATAGCCCCACTGGACACACATCCGCCCCTGAAGAACTACCCCTGAATGTTGATTTCCCAAATGAGGCTACCCTCTTAGTGGATCATGTCAAAGAGTATTAGAAAACATATTTTGATGGTGATTTTCAAATATCGACTGAAATAATGCTTAATAATTCCAATCTTAATTGAGTAGGCCAGGTGGTTGTCTTTATCACACCAACACAAGACGTTCAATCATACTTTTTCCTATTTTTATAAGGTTTCACTGATGATGAGGCAAATTATTAGGCTCTCATTACTGTTCATCAGTTATCAGATGATATTTATTTCCCCCAAATGGATGTGAAGGGAGAATCCAAGTTAGCCCTCAAATATATTAATGGTGACCGGAGGAGGGGAGTCCGTCGGGGGAGGCGTGGTCGTCTGAGGAGGAGAGGTCGTCGGGAGGAGGGGAGTGCATCGGGGGAGGAGGGGAGTCCGTCGGCATCGGGGGAGGCATTGTCGTCCAGGGAGGGGGGAGGCGCGATCGTCCGGGGAGGGGATTGCATCGGGGAAGGGGAGTGAGTTGGGGAGGGTTCCGTAGGAGGAGCCCGAGAGAATATTGGCCAAATCGCACATATAGGCACAGATGAATTTTCATCCGTTGGTATAACCATGCTATAGCCACTAAGAACAACACAGAATATACATTTCTTGGAACATATTATTTGCGAAACAGGTGGAAGGAATACAAGTTGAAGATGTATATAAGGTGTGCTAAAGGTTGATAGAAACAGAGGACACACATTTTTTTATGAATAAAATTGAGAGAGGAGAAAAACAAGAAGGTACAATGGTAAATTTCTGTATTGAGATCAAGCAGTATATATAGAGAGAGAGTTACAGTTTGGGGGAGAAGAGGAAGAAGTGGAAGAACCATTCACCAAGTCCTTTCATAATCCGTTGAAGGACCATTCGCTGAGTCCTTGCATAATCTGTTGAAGTCCAAAAAAGAATAACAACAATAGACACCGCTACTGGACACCCCTCCCCCTGGACCACCACCCCTGGACACCCATGGACCACCCCCATGGACACCCCTCCCACATGCTGGACACCCCTCCCCCCTGCCTGGACAACCCCTCCCCCTACTGGACACCCCTCCCCCTGCTGGACACCCCTGCCCCCTGCCCCCTGCCCCCCTGCCCCTTGACCCTGGACACCCCAGGACATACCCCACCCCAGGACAGACCCCCGCCCCCCAGACCCTGGACACCCCTGCCAGTCCTGCCCCCCCCCCCCCAGACCCTGGACACCCCAGAACAGACCCCCCCCAGAACCTGGACAGCCCCCCAGACCATGCCCCCCCCAGAACCTACCCCCCCAAACCCAGACCCCCCAGGACAGAACCCCCTAGACCCTGGACACCCCAGGACAGACCCCCCCCCACTGGACCCCCTAGACACCCCATGGACAGAGCCCCTAGGACAGCCCCCCCAGACCCTGGACACCCCAGGATAGACCCCCCCCACTGGACCCCCTAGACAACGGATGGATGTCATGGGCTATTGCTAAAAGACCGAATCCGGCTACTGAAATCAGAAGTAAGTAAGAAGAGGTAAATGAAGAAAAATGAATAAAATTTTCCCAATATACTTGAGGAATTTTATTCATTAGCAGGAAGAAGAACAGAAGAACGGTAGCTGATAGTTCCTTCCCCAAAGGTGGAGAATGAATTTTTTACATAGGATCTGTCTAATATTTAATGGAAGAAAGAGGGAGAGGAAATTAAGTACCTCATTAAAAGTGGCAGCATCCAACAAATTCTCTTCCAATGGAATAATATATTACAAAAAAAATATATAAACCTTATCTCTCCTCTTGTGGCTTCCAGGTGTCCAGGTGGTTAATAATTTGGTTGAGGTGAGGCTGTGGACTCATGGGGGAAAGCATGAAGAAAACTAAGTTGAACTGGATTTTAAGTAGGCTGCTCTTGTTTTTCTGAAGTTTCAGGGATGATTGGGTCTAAAATAAGTGAGTTGGAACAGGAATTTAGATGAGGGATTAAAATGTTAAGGGGTTTGGTTTAATTGGTTAGAATTGGGTGAGGTCTGGAATGGTTTTAAAGTGGGATGCCTGGTGGAAAATGTGGGGTTGGTGGCTTAGAAGTTGAGAGGTGGGTAGGCCTGATTGGTGGTCAAGTTGTGGATGGGTTGCCTAGGTGGATTGAAAAATGGTGGGGGACTAGGAAGGAGTTCATAGTGGCTAAATTGAAGTGGGATCTTGGAATTGTAGTAGGGCTTGAGTTTGGATTTTTTAGTGAGAGTGGAAATGGTCCTGGAATAGCTGGTTTGATTTTGGTGGGTTGGCCATGGTATTTTTATAGTGCATCGAAAAATAGTCACTAGCAGGGCTTGGTTTGGTGTGAAATTCAGTCAAACGGTTGTGGGAACCATCATGGAAGCAACTACCAAATACAGACCAGAGCTTGTCTCCTCTACAGTGAAGACCCTTCATGGAAACTCTTCAAGTAAACCAGGTCTCCAGTTTCATGTTTGTCCATAACAAACAAGACCTGTTTGCATAGGCCCAAACAGACCTCCCTTTGCTAGCTTGTGGGGGAAATGTGGGAACTCCAGCATGAAATAGGCCCTTAGAATAGAACATCCTCTTTGTAATTGCATCAAACAGATTGTGTTCAGCCTTTAAAACTTAACTTGGAAGTGATCATCCTCCTCTAATGAGTGCTACATGAGATGAGGGAATTATGGAAGGAATTTCATCTAAAATATCCAAAAGAATACATTAAATTTCCATCACAACAGGCTGATCCGGTTCAGACGACATGTGCAGAGGATGAGGATGATCTAGTTCGGACAACATGTGAAGAGGATGAGGAAAAAGAAGAATTACCGAACAAATATTATGTGATACATGTACAATAAAATATGCCAGACAATTCCAAACCAATTTTTTCAGTTGAATTGAGCCTTTGTACCACCTGCTATGCACGTTTTGTGGAAAGATGGATGAGAGGCAGTTCTGAGAGGAGATATAGTTTAGGAATGAAGAAATACGAAAAATTATAGAGCTAACCATTCAATGTTTCTCTAAGGAGGAGTAACCGTCGCAGGGTGTCGTCCTGGAGCAGGGCCAAATCACGGCGTGACCGCGGCGTGACCACGGCGTGACCGCCGCAGGGTGTCGTCCTGGAGGAGTAACCGCCGCAGGGTGTCGTCCTAAAGTAGGACCAAATCACGGCGTGACTGCGGCGTGACTGCGGCGTGACCGCGGCGTGACCGCGGCGTGACCGCGGCGTGACCGCGGCGTGACCGCGGCGTGACCGCGGCGTGACCACGGAGTGATCGCAGCGTGACAGCGGCGTGACCACGGTGTGACCGCGGCGTGACCGCCGCAGGGTGTCGTCCTGGAGGAGTAACCGCCGTAGGGTGTCGTCCTGGAGCAGAGCCAAATCACGGCGTGACCGCGGCGTGATGGCGGCGTGACCGCGGCGTGACCGCCGCAGGGTGTCGTCCTGGAGGAGTAACCGCCATAACGTGTCATCCTGTAGTAGGGCCAAATCACGGAGTGACCGTGGCGTGACCGCAGCCTGACCGCGGCGTGA
This sequence comes from Viscum album, assembly GCA_963277665.1. Classification (NCBI taxonomy): domain Eukaryota; kingdom Viridiplantae; phylum Streptophyta; class Magnoliopsida; order Santalales; family Viscaceae; genus Viscum; species Viscum album. Next base: position 256,924,475 of record OY728129.1, read on the forward strand.
CCACGGCGTGACCGCGGCGTGACCGCAGTGTGACCGCAGCGTGACCACAACGTGTTGGCCCGGTCCAGCGATATCTGCGGGGCAACATCTTCCACTTAGTTTCAAATAGGATGATATGGATGGCATGAGAGGATGTTTTCTCAGAAGATTTAAAGAAATGAATGCTAATCTGTGATGACTAGAGGATTGGATGACCCCTGATATACCTAATTAGGTGAGGTTTGGAGATCTAGAAATTTGTAGGAATACCTAGAGGAATACCCCATGGGATCAGGAAAATCACAGGTTACATAACATGTAATATGACATTACTGGTACTGTGGGACCCCTGGGCTGTGGAACTGGGCTTTTGGTTGGATTTAAATATCACATTCCATGTGACATGGTCACACAACATGGGACCCATCTTAAAAGTCTAACGGCACTTAAAGATTGTCTTGGTTCAATCAACTGTTTTAATAAAAAGAGGGAAACCCCCTACATGGATATAAAAAGTGTCAAGTACGATGTGTGATTTATGACTAACAATGGCATCAAGTATAAGGAAAACATCAATGCAATAATGTTAATCAAGGTATACCACTGTGAGTTTTCGCAGACAGTGCACCTCCGTTGGAGGGGTTTTATTACAAAACCAGGACTTATTTATCAAACAAAACAATTATCTGAACTAACACTTATTCAAGAATTTCAATTTAATATAAACATGAAAAATTAAGAAGGAAACTAAATGCAATTTAAAACATTATCGAATTAAATGGGCTAGGAGAGGGACCCTACCTCAACCTCATAGCAACATAAATGAAATTCTGTATAGAAACGATTCAATTACATAGAATAAAATCATGAGAATAAAATACCATATTCAAGATAAACATTCCCAGGGGATATGGATTCTTGTATAAAGAACCAAACTAGTAAGTCTGAATAGATTCTAGTAGAAGCCATGATTAAAAATAGTACAAGATAACACATAACATTCTATGTGTAGGAAAACCAACTTTGATATATCAAATGAACAAAGTGTACCACTCTTCACTTGTATGCATGGAACTGTTCCACAAAATCAACAATAACTTCCTGTTTGAGACCCTGCAGGAAAACACAAACATTACCAGTAGCTAAGGTTGATATTTCCATTGAAAACTCAAAAATATTTTACATGTGAATAATTCATCGGTTTAAAATTCCAGAACTTTTTATCAGAAATGAAATCACACCTTCCCCCCACTATTTTTTCTTGGGGCTGATGGAGTTTCCCTGGACTTGAGATTAGTACTTTTCAAGGAATCCTCTATTCGTTGGGAAATTGTAGAGAAATATCGTTCCCCACCTGTATACATCAACAAGATGAATTGTGTTGACATCTCGTCATGGGATTGTTGATGCACATGAAAAAAAATAGAATGCATGTTTCCAGAACAACAGAAATTTAAAAACAACAAAATAACAAAAACAGAATGCAATAGAACAAACAAAAATAATAACTAATCAAAAATAGAATAAAAAAACAGAATGCAATAGAACAAACAAAATAATGAAAACAGAATTCATGTTTGGACACCCCCACCCCTGCAATGAAATATTTTTTCAAGATGATGAAGAATTGAAAAGAGTTTATGTGAAAAGTGTTTGAAAATGTTGTTAAAAAAGTGATCCATGCTTTGGAGAAATTGCATAAAGTATCCATGAATGTTAGTGATGCTCAGTTAGAAGTGAAGATTAAGAAAATAAAATAGTTTAACGACTCTTTATTTGGGAGATACCAAATCCGAGGATCACCCCCTGCCCCCTGCCACCTCCCTGTATAGCTTCCCTTGCACCCCCTGCACATCCCCCCTTGCACCCCCCTGCACACCCCCCTTGCACCCCCTGCACATCCCCCCTCCCCCCTAGAAAACCCCCTTGGACACCCCTCCCTCCCCCTAGAAAACCCCCCTGGACACCCCTCCCTCCCCCCTAGAAAACCCCCCTGGACACCCCTCCCTCCCCCCTAGACACCCCCCATGGACCCCCCCCCCCCTAGACACCCCTCCCTCCCCCCCTAGACCCCCTGATAAGTGCAGAATTGTACATAAATTCTGCAAGCCATCCTCTATTAATACTTCGTTGAAAGATTCTCTGAAAGGGAAAAATATTAATACCAAACACTATGTTAGAAAAAAATACAAAGAAGGTTAAAAAGAGGTCACCTGGGATAACAATTCTGCTACTAGTAAATCCTAGGAAGACTTAGTAGAGGAATAAGAATCCTAAGGATGTGTTCATGCTGAAACTGGTAACTCTAATGGTGCGGAAATACTAAGTGATTTTTCTAAATAATCCTTAATTTTCCAAGAGGCATCGGATTATATTCTCTCTTTTTCTTTAAATTTGCAGTCTGAATCCCTCTTTTGGAGTTCATTACCTCAGAATTATTAAAAACAGTTGATATGGATGACAGACTTACAGCTGGATTTTCTCAGGCTGCTCTCTCTATGCAATTGTCAGAGCACACACCTTCTCAACATATAAAAATCAGTATAAAAGATTCATACCCTATAATGAAAGGATTACAAACCAGGGAAGATTATTTTAGGTTGGGGATCAAGCTCACTATAAAGCAAGTTTATTCTACCAACCATTCCAACAAGAGAGAGTTGAGAAGCTCCAATTAAAAAAGTGAAACTGAGAAATAACAGAAAGGGGGACTTTCCCCCATTCAGAAACAATGATGTGTATCCTCTTCTAGAGTTTCTAGGGGCTAGCCAACCCTAGAACATAATGTTGCCTTAGTCTTCTTGTGAGTAAACGGAAACCTGATTTCATTGGAATCTATGAGCGAAAATCTAATAACATCACTTCTGGTTCTTTTTTCCCAAAATGGTAATTCTTTTCTATGTTCTGTGAAATATATCAATAGTATTGAAATAATTTTCTTAGTTTTCCATCATAATGTTACTAATCCTTCCATTTTTTGAGTGGACAACCAAATTATCTCTTGCAGCTTCCTTAACGAGGGTCAGATCTCTTTTTGTTAAATGGTTTATGATTTCTACTGTTACATCAGTCAAAGAAATCATTGGAAACACATGAATGAGATTTCAAGAGTTATATTAGATCCCTCGGTTATAATGGGAGATTCTAATGCTATTTTACATGCAGATGACAAGATTGGACATGTTTCCAATGCTACCACAATGAGATATTTCAGAGCTTGTATTGAGGAATTAAAACTTATTGAAACCAATCTGATTGGTGCCAAATACACTTGGTATAGGAGGAATCTAAATGGAAGTGGGGCCTGTAGGGTTGACCGTGCCTTTAGTAATCACTCTCTTCATGGAAGTTGGAAAACCATCTCTTGTGTCACTCTAGTAAAGCTCAATTCTGATCACCATCCAATTTTTACAACCTTCATTGCTAAGGGGGACAAGCTAACAATTCCCTATATGTTTAATAATTCTTGGACCATCCAATTCTTACAACCTTTAGATGCTTTCCCTGAAATTTGGAATTCACTCAACCACTCCATGATTACCTCCTTAGATATTATCCACCAAGGAAAAGAGTAAAATTAAGGATGCACTGTAACCACATACTGAAGTGGTTGAACCCCTTACACATGAGGAAGGATTTTCTCAATAGGTAGAAGATTTGAAATAATTGAGAAGAATCAGTGAATAACTTCTCTGAGGTAGCGTTCCTGCTGGATATATTCTATAAGCAGATCCTCAACTCGTACTCTCAACTTGAGCACCTTATCAAAGAGGGTTCTCTACCGCAACTAGAATTAAGATGAAACATCCTATCAACATGGGGTACCAACAACCAACATACATGAATCAAGAAATAGAAAATAGAGAGTTCCCAACATTTTTTACACAACCAAAACATGTCTAGGAGCATCATTACAGACCTCACCCTATAGGTTACACATGAAATATACTAATAGGGCTGCCACATTTTACTCTACCTGTTGTTGCAACTATTCATGATCCTTCTCAGCTAGACGTTCCTCAAGGGCTCATAAAAATTGTTGATTCTCTAATGGATTGATTAGAATCCATAGAGGTATAGTGGGAATTGGTACAACTATAAAACAAGCCTTACCCTAAAGGGGGGGATCTGAATTTTCCCCACTAAATTTGGGAAGCACTACATTTCCAATTTTCAATGGTTTAGGGGACCCAAAGAAGAATTTGACCCATTTTGTGTCCCGTTGTGATTCCATGATGGGGACCCCTAAAAAATAAGTAGTGAAACCCAAGATCTTTATACATAAATTATAGGGACCAACATTTGTAGGGTACACCGGTTCATCGACTCAATCAATTACAAGGTGGGAAGATCTCTATTGGATGTTTCTGTTCCAATTCAGCTTGATTCTATAGAAGAAAACCATACTAAATCTCTCAAACTACAAATGGTAGGATTATGAGAGGGTTTTATATTTCATTTCGTGGTGAAAGGAGTTGACATACTCCTTAAGCCAACATTTTCCTCAAGAATATTTTTTGTTCATCTGTATATAGAATCTTCATGATGATTTTCACATACCACTCACCCCTGTTAAATATATAGGAGTGTTTTGGGATCTTGCCACAATTTCATAAATAAGGGAAGAATTCATAGCATGAACCAAGTCTAAGTCCTATTTAATTCCCCCTACTGGAAACCCCTCCGCCACCCACCTCCCCCCTGCTGGACATCCCCTCCCCCTGCCTGGACACCCCTCCCCCTGATGGACAGCCCCTCCCCCTGCCTGGACACCCCCCCTGCTAGACACCCTTCCCCCCTGCTGGACACCCCTCCCCCTGCTGGACAACCCCTCCCCCTGCCTGGACACCCCTCCCTCCCTACTGGACAACCCCTCCCCCTGCCTGGATAGCCCTCCCCCCTACTGGATACCCCTCCCCCCTACTGGATAGCCCTCCCCCTGCTGAACAGCCCTCCCCCCTGCTGGACAACCCTACCCCTGCTTGAAAGCCCTCCCCCCTATGGGACATCCCTCCCCCCTGCCGGACAGCCCTCCCCCCTACCGGACAACCCCTCCCCCCGGACACCCCTCCCCCTGCCCCCTCCCCCCCTCCACCCTGCCCCCTGCACCCCTCCACCTTGCCCCCTGCCCCCTCCACCCAGCCCCCTATCATACTTCAATACATCCCAAAGATATTATCAAAAACACTTCAAGACATAAAATGACTATTTTCAACAAATATAACAAAAGACCAAAATATATGATGCAAGAACCACAAATCAAAGACCCCTCTCAACATACATGATGTAGTATGGTAAAAAGAAATAAATGAACTTGCCAACATGTTACCATCATACAAAATGGTTCCTTAAGAGTAATTTGGGTGCATATTTCTTTTTCACCCTAAGCCTATATTTTACCTACAAGAAATAAAGAAAAAAAGATCAAAATAAATCAGAAGTAATTATGTAGAGAATAAATAATTGATAAGAAATATATTTGTGTTTATGTGCCTGAATACAAACATGTATCCTGCAAAAATAGTAGATGCAAGAACCACAAATCAAAGCTTACTTGAGAGGAAAATGTTTTGTTTTGAAAAGTTACTATTAGAAATTAGAGCTTCAAAAATTTCATCACCAGTTTCACCCTATCTTCATCAAACTGTAAAAGGTTTATAGAAGAAAGAAGGTGATACAATCATATCGAGCACAACAATTGAGTACCGTAGAATTAATCTCATAAAAAAGATTTTATAATTGCAACCATAAAACTATGATTAAATTTTTATTTTATGTTTGTAAAACTACATGTGAACAAAATAATATGTTAATATCACTCTAATAAAAACCAATAACTGAGAAGTGAAGTTCACATAGATGCCCATTACCAAGAATGGATGTTCCCCCTGGCTTGTCGGTTTCATGCCAACGTGCCCGCATTAGAACCAACACCAACCACCTCGTCCTATGGTAGAAATGATTAATTATATATATGCATCAATTTGTAACAATAATGAATTTTTTTATCTAATTACAAACAAAGAATATAACTAATATATTAAAAACAAAATAAATGAAGAACAAAGAGTTCAAACAATCACACAAAATGCATGAATGATACCCACTAGTTACTATATTAACAACTTCAACACATATTCATGGGTTTTAAAGTAGATTCATGTTAACATTTGAAGTTCAAAAATGATTTTTAGTAAAACATTAAAATAAGAATACACACCATAATTTCAATACACAAAGGTAGTAAAAAAGGAAGAAACAACCAACAGATTTAACAAGATGATATCAGCATACAAAATTTATTAAAAGGAAACTTCCAACAATTTATTTCAACTAAAAAAAAGAAGTGAATTTTCAAGTTTAAGTAGAAAAATCACAGAATTTAAACTATTACTCCCATGGTGTAGATGCTCTATTCATTTGAGATCATTGGAAAAAATTTCCCTTCTTTTCTTGATGACTAAATACCTTTGATTTCCAAAATTTCATCTCCTATAAGTGTAAACATATACATTAATTTATAAAATTTAAAGTTCAAAACAGAACAAATTTGGTGCTTTAATTTAGAGATTTGGTAGTGTTTATAGATCATGGTCAGTGCATCCTATAATGGAGATGAAATTGGATTCGATAGAGTAGATGATGGAATGGTTTCTACAATAATTAGAACTCATGGAAATAAAGATAGATGAAGCGCTACAGCCATCCGAGTAGTATCCAGTGTAGGAAAAATGATTGAAGGGGCTATCAAATAGAAGAATCAAAGAAATATTATCAAGTAAACACTGCGACAAATAGAAGAATCAAAGCACCCATCATTAACACACTTGTGCGAGGAGGGCGCGACAAGGTGGGCGCGGCGAGGAGGGCGCGACACGGAGGATGCGTCGGCGAGGAGGCGTCGGGGAGGAGGGCGTGGTGAGGAGGTTTCGGCGAGGAGGGTGCGGAAAGGAGGAGGACGCAGCAAGGAGGGCATGGCGAGGAGGGCGCGACACGGAGGAGGTGTCAGCGAGGAGGCTTCGGGGAGGAGGAGGGCCCGACAAGGAGGAGGAATCGCGAGGGGGGGGGGGGAAGTAGCCCGATAGGTTTGGAAAAAAAAAACGGGGCTGCTGCATATAGCCATGGATGAAGATATTAACGTGGTAGTATATAAGATATAGCCACAGACCTATAGAACCTTGGCTATAGGTCTCTGGCTATAGGTCAGATTTGTAGTAGTGAAAGGTTGGAAGAAAAATCAATGACCCACATGCCAAAAATATGGGAAGTTGTGCCATTGGAACTGAATCAAATGGATAGGGAAGTGCTTAAAGTGTGGGAAAGAATGATACCATACTCAAGAGTGTCTAAAAGACATGAAAAGAAAGGAGAATGTGGTGGAATATAGGAGAGAACCACCCATGGTTCAATGCTACAACTGTAGGGAGCTAGGGCACTATGCAAGCCAGTGCACTAAACCTCAAGTTCTCGAGGGTAATCAATGTCAACATCCACCAAAGCCAAAGGAACAAGGGAAGGCTTATGCCATCACTAATATAGAAGTGGAGCAAGATAATAAAGTCATAAAAGGTACAATTCCTATTCACTCAAGAATGTAAAAATTCTTATTTGATTTTGGTACTATTTATTCCTTTATATCTTGAAAGTTTGCTAGTACTATAGAATCGAAGCCCCGAATCCTTGAAGTAAAGATATCTGTAAAAGCACCATGTGGTGAAATCATTGTAACCCAAGTGTTTGTCTCTTCTCCTATTGGAATATGTGGGAAGATTCTTCCAGTGAATCTTGTAAAACATCCCTTGGTGGAATTCCATGCTATAATGGGAAATGGATTGGATCTCGTTATATAGAGAACATATCAACTGTCTAGAAAAGGAAATATCTTTTCATATTTTTAACCATCTCATGCTTCTCCATAAATGAAAGTAATATCATGAATCTCCTTTAAAAAATCCTTCAATGGTGGGGGTGTTGATTCCCTATGAAGAATCATACCTCTCCAAAATGGTTGAGTCAAAGGATTGCACCAACCTTTCGGGAATTCCCATCATGAGTGAATACAGTGATGTATTTCCCAAAGAGTTACCCGAAATTCCCATAGATCATGAGGTAGAGTTGTCAATTGAACTCATACCCAGAGCTACTGCTATATCAAAGTATCCCTATAGGATGACTCCTATCGAATTGGACGAGTTAAAGAAGAAGATGTGAGGGAATCTGGACAAAGGGTTCATACACCCTAGTGCATCACGATGGGGTGGTACAGTGCTCTTTGTGAAGAAGAAGGATGGAACAATGAGGCTATGTATTGATTATCAGGAACTCAACAAGATTACCATAAAGAACAAGCATCCTATTCCAAGGATTGATGATTTGTTCGATCATTTAAAAGGAGCTCCATACTTTTCAAAGGTGGATGTTCGTTCTGAATATCATTAGTTAAAGGTGAAGAAGTATGATATTTATAAGACTAAATTCTGTACAATGTATAGGCACTATGAGTTTCTGGTGATTCCCTTCGGACATACTAATTCCACTGCAATCATCATGGATTTTATGAATAGATTATTTATACATTACCTATACAAATTTGTGACAGTGTTTATTGATTATATTTTCATCTACTCCAAGAGCAAGGAGGAACATGAAGAACATATAAAACTTGTGTTGGAGACATTGAGAAAGGAGTGGTTGTATGCCAAGTTCCTAAAGTGTGACTTTTGTATGGAGAAATTCATGTTCCTGGGAAATGTGATCACAAGTGAGAGAATTTCTATGGCCCCTTAAAAAAAGCAATTAAGGAATGGACTAGGCCTTCTAGTGTCATAGAAATCCATAGTTTTCTTGGATTAGCTAGGCACTACCAAAGTTTTGTGATAAATTTATCATGATTTTCAAGCCTTCTAACAAAGTTAACAAGTAAAGGGGTAAAGTATGTATGGAAGGAAGAATGCAAGAAAAGCTTTGAGGAGCTAAATCGAAGTCTTATCATTACACTTGTACACACACTACTGAAAAGTGAATAACGTTTTGTGATATACAGTGATTATTCAAAGAAAGGCTTGGGATGAGTACTCATGAAAAATGATAATGTGATAGCCTATGCCTTAGGGCAGTTGAAGATCCATGAGCAGAACTACCCAACGCATGATCTAGAGTTGGAAGCCGTGATTTTTTCCTTGAAAATGTGGCGACACTACCTTTATTGCGAGAAGTGTGACATATACACTGACCATAAGATCCTAAAGAATATATTCACACAAAATGATATCAACATGTATCAAAGGAGATGGTTAGAGATAATCAAGGATTATGATTACTCTATTCACTATCATCCTAAAAAGCTGAAAAAGGTAGATGATGCTCTAAAAATAAATGAACCTGCTACTCTATCCATTTTATGGATTGAGAAAGACCCTATCTTCTTGGATACACAAAGGGTGGATTTAGAAATCATAAGAGTAGGGGATATATCCTACCTTTCCTAAATGATTGTGCAACCATCCATCCAAGAGAAGATTAAGAAAGAACAAAGGGATGATGTAGAGACACAATGGAGGGTGAATACAGTAAAGGAATGGAAGTTGTACGAGTTCCATATCGACAATGATGGTGTGATTTGGTTTGGAATGTGGCTTTGTGTGCCTTCATCACCCGGGATAAAAAAAGGAGCTATTGGAAAATGCACAATCCTCAACATTATATATCTATCCTGGGTGTACCAAGATGTATCATGATCTTTGTAGGTTTTGGGCGTAGCGGAAGCACGTTGGTGGGTTTTTCCAACATTAATTTTAGCATTATCAATGATCAATCCAAGATCCATCACGATAATAAAACACCATATATTTGGAATAGAAAGAAGAACGAAAAATAAAGAGGGGAATCTCAGAACCATATATATGATCATTATATGTTGGTTATAAATAATTTAATTAATTGGAAAAAATTACCTTGATGGAATTCTTTCTTCATTAATGTTTTCAGTCATGATCCAATGTGATCCATCGTTGTGTCATAGAATCCAAGTATAGGATTCCTCTAGCAGTGATCCACATGTGCTCCATGTATATTTGGACGTTTCCGAAGGGATCTTCAGGTGCTAGCACAGAAGAGCCTACCCTTGCGATGTATGCCTTCGATAGCCTTGATTTAGTGGAGGTGGATCTCTCTCTCGTAGCTTGAGAGCGTTCTTGGTGGAAAATGACTTCTCTCTTGGCTTGAGAGATTTTCGAAATCTGTTGTCGAAAACAACTAAAAAAATGGCTAGGCTAAAGATAAATAAATAATTGGGATTTAAATTACATAGAATAATAAAATGAATTAATTACCCGAAAGCATTTATTAATTTCATTTAATTCTTAGTAATACCCCAAGTCTAATAATAATAGTTGAATGTTATTAATACTTGACATGCTCCTAGAGAATTACACCTAATATTTTTTAATTAAATAAATAATATTATATCTCATAAATTCCCAAAAAAATACATGGTGTGTATATATAAATATACACAGTGTGTATTTTTTAATTTTCCTTTTTATTTATTTTCTTCACCACATTTATTAGACCTTGAATAATGGATATTTACTTATTAAATAAATATCACTTCATTACTCAAAAATAAATATATATTATTTCACCCACAATACATTCTCTCGAATAACTAGTGTTGAAATAAATGCGATCAGACATTCTTGAATAATTATTAAACCATAGTCGGGAATAATATTTATTCAACTTGTTAAATTAATATTTAACTAAGATTCTTGGACACACTTAGTGTGTGACCCTAGAGGCCTCTTTCTCAGTGGCATTAAGCAGAGCATGCATAAAGTCCAAGGTTAGCGTCTAAAAACAAGCCAAGGCACCCATTGATAAAGAAGTTAACACCACAATGATGTATCACCTCCTACAAATGCTTACCGCGTAATGTAATCCCTTTGTCTCGATATCATGAATCAAGCGGGTTGCATGCTAGTGCCATCAACCGGTGTGCTCGAATATTCTTTCTTTGACTTTCTGAAATTGAACATGTCCATTTCTCACCATGGGCATGGATTTATTTAGGCTATATCAATTCCATGAAAAGACCTAAGATATCTACTTCCGTTATGGAACATAAGGGACAAATAATTTATCACATTATCTATTAATGTTTTATTACTCGTGACACAACCAACATATCCCACCTCACTATGAATAGTGTGTCGTCACAGTTTTCATCAATACATCTAAGTGCACAAGTTGTAATACCCATTAATAATAATCTTAAAGTCTAAGGACCAATACACACACCCATAGATAAGAACATCCAATGACACTATGAAATGTGGATTTCCTACTGGCGGGTCTCATACTCGTAATATCCTCTTTGATATTACCAAGGGCGCACACCATGAGAAGATGTCTCAATCTTTTATGAGTCATCACCCCTAATGGTCTGTATCATTTGTGTCCCTTAAATAATATCATTCGGCTATCGAACATATATTTAAGAACAATGTTATGGCACTTACGGATTCTCATTATAGCATGGATCCTCTATGACCCTTTAATGCAACAGTTGTCCTTAGGAAATTATCACATGAATTGTCACGTAGAAGAACAAACAAGATGTGATAAATTATTTATTAATGAATAAAGTAAAAAGTAGTTGGTTCTAGGCCACCAACTCCAAAAGACTCTAACCTGTACTAGAGCCAACTGCTAACAACCTTTAACCCAGTAGCTCTCACATGAAATTCATGCTTCTGCTGAGATAGGTCTTTAGTCATGGGGTCTACCACGTTCTCTTCCGTGGACACTCTTCTCATTGAAAATTCACCCCTTTGATAGAAATACCTAAAGAGGTGATACTTTCGGAGTATGTTCTTTGTCCACTAATGTGACCTTATTTATTTTGAAAGAGCCACCAATGCAGTATTATCACAATACAATGCAATAGGATATTTAATTCTAGGCACCACATCAAGCTCTTGGACAAAGTTCTGAATCCATACTGCTTTCTTGGCTACATCAGAATCCACTATATATTCGGACTCCACTGTAGAATCGGCGAAAACTAGCTTCTTTAAACTATTCTAGCTCATAGCTCCTCCATTGAGACAAAAACATATCTAGATTTCAACTTTAGATCATTCTGATCTGTCTGAAAACCAACATCAACATACCCTATGATGACAAGCTCCTCGTATCCTCCATACAGTAGGAACATATCCTTAGTTCTTCTTAGATACTTAAGGATAGTCTTGACAGCAGTCCAATGATGTTCTCCTAGATCTTCTTGATATCTGCATACCATGATCAGTGCATAGGTAACATCAAGACTAGAACATAACATGGAATACATGATGGATCCTATAGCCAAAGTGTATGTGATCTTAACCATTCTATATTTCTCCTTTTGTGTCTAAGGAAACATTTTCTTAGAAAGATGTAATTCATGTGACACTATAATCAATCCCCTATTGGATTGTTCCATAGTAAATATCTTTAGTATCTGGTCAATGTATGTACCCCTACTTAGTCCAAGCAGCCTCTTGGATCTATCACGAATGATCTTCATCCCTAGAATGTAGGCTTCTTCACCCAATTCCTTCATGGAGAAACACTAGTTTAACCAGTCCTTAACTAACTGTAAGACTTGTACATCATTTTCAATAAGTAATATGTCATCAACGTATACTACTAGGATAACGATTCCATTCCCATTGAACCACTTATAAACACATGGATCACAGTCTTTCTTAATGAACCCAAATTCCTTTATGGATTCATCAAATCGAATGTTCCATGACCTAGATGCTTGGTTTAATCCATAAATGGATTTTTGTAACTTGAAAACCCGTTTGGCTTCACCTAGTGTCACAAACCCTTATGGTTGTGTCATATAGATATATTCTTGAAGGTTCCTATTAAGGAACACTGTTTTTACATCCATCTTCTAAATCTCGTAGTCATGGTAAGCTACTATGGAAATTATGATTCTTATGGATTTAAACATGGAAACTGGCGATAAGGTTTCATCATAGTAAATTCCTTGATGTTGTATGAATCCTTTAGCCACTAGCCTTGCTTTATAGGTTCAAACTTGACCTTCCATGTCCAGTTTTTTCTTGAATACCCATTTTCATTTAACGGGCTTTACATCAACTGGATCATCGACTAGAACCCAAACATGGTTCTGATACATGGGATCCATCTTAGAATTCATAGATTCTATTCATCTTGTATCTTCTGAGATTTTTACTGCTTTATTATAGGAGAGAGGTTCATCATTGTCTAACAATAATGATTCACCATCCTCAGTGACTAGGAAACCAAATCTTTCTGGTTCCCTTACTTCTCTTGAGCTCCTACGCAGTACATGTCTTTCTAGAACCTCTTCCACAAGGACCTATAGAACTTGTTCATGTACCAAATCCTATGTATCTTGAGCATTAACTTCATAAAATTCAATCTTGCACCCACTATCCTTTTTGAGGATGTTATACCTCTTAATAAAGACAACTTTTCTTTCAACAATCACTTTTTTTATGAAGGGTTATATAGGTAATATCCTTTCGTTTCCTTGGGATATCATATAAAGATACACCTCATGCCCCAGGGTGCTATTTTTATAACTAAGAAGGCCTTAACAAATGCCTCTAATCACCATAAACATGTGTAAAACAAAATGGGTTTCTTTACATTCCATAACTCAGAGGAAATTCCATTTGTCGCCTTAGTTGGTACTTGGTTTAATTGTATGATGCAGTTTGTAATGCATATCCCCAAAAGGATAATGGAATATCTGCATGAATAATCATCGACCTCACCATGTCCAACAAGGTGTGGTTCTTCATTTCACTAACACCATTACACTATGGTGTATAAGGAAGTGTGAGCTGAGATAGAATCACAGACTCCCGTAGAAGATCGATGAACTCCTGGTATAGATATTCTCCACCTTGATCCAATCAAAGCTTCTTTATCTTCTTACCAAGTTGATTATCTACTTCATTCTTTAATTACTTAAATTTCTTTAAGGCTTCTGACTTATACCTCATCAAGTATACATAGCCATATCTACTCAAATCATCAGTAAATGTAATGAAGTAAGAATATCTACCTCTAGCTTCTACTGGAAATGGTTTACACACATCTGTGTGCACTAATCCTAGAAGCTCTATGGCTCTTTCACCTTGTCCACCAAAAGGTGACTTGATCATTTTTTCTTATAAACAAGCGTGACATATATCAAGTGCTTTCAGCTCAATAGAGTCTAAATAGCCATCTTGTTAGAGTTTTGTGAAATGATTCTCATTTACATGACCTAGATGGTGATGCCACAACTGGGTGATGTATGAGTCATGTGAGTCTATTTTTTATCGATTTCCAACACTTGGTTTTCATAATTTAATACATACAAACCATTATTTAAATGAGTCATACCATAACATACATTGTTCTTATAAAAGAGACAACCCTTATTTCCAAACTTGAAAAAAAAGCTATCCATATCCGAACAAGATACAAAAATTATGCTCTTGGTACCACTAGGAACATAATAACTATTATTTAAAACCAAAATCATCCCAGTTGGTAATGAGAGGTGGTAATCGCCAATGGATAACACAGCTAGCCTCACATCATTGGCAGCTTGAAGATCCACCTCTACTCTGAAAATATTTCTAAATCTACTTGGTTCCTATATTTGAATACAAATGTGATCCCCACAAGCTATATATAATACCCAATGTGTAGAAATGGAAATATTACACTCAATAATGAATGAAACTTTAGCATACCCATGCTTGTGGGTTCAGTTATTCTTCTAGTGTCATTGCTTTCCACATGGAAAACATTCTGCCTACCATTCCTTTCCTCTCCTCTAGATCATCCCCTTCTTGGAGGGACGATGCTTAGGGGCTTCAGACTATTTATAAGTCTTTGGCCCCTTTGCGTTGTCCTTCCTTTTCTTATTCACCATAAGGACTGCGGGTTTGTCATGCCCCATGTCCTTATCTACCTAGTGAATTAAGGTCATAAGTTCTGATAGACTCTTCTCATTATTTCTCATGTTATAATTGACAATAAAGCTAGAGAAGGTCTTGGGCAGTGATGATAGGATGAGATCTGTACACAAATCATCAGGAAACTTAATCCCTAAGATGTTCAAGCATTTAATGTAGCCAATAAGCTTGACTACATGAGGCCCAGCTGGTGCAGAATATCTAATATTAGTTGTAAAAAAAGTGATGGAGATCTTATATCTCTCTTGTCTTGCCATCTCTTGATAGAGATCCTTAAGGTGAGACATAATGCTATACAAGTCCATGTTTTCATGCTGCTTCAAGAGCTCATTAGACATGGCTGATATCATGAAACATTGGAAATATGTGGAATCATCCATATGTTTCTTATAAGAGATAGTTCCTCATCATTGGGCTCTTTTCCAAGCACAACTAGAATAAGCTCTTCCAACACATAAAATTTCCTCTCATGGCGAAGGATGACATGTAAATGCCTCTGCCATTCCTGGAAATTGGTTCCGGTGAGAAGGTTTTCCTTCTTGAGTATGGTTCGAAATGATATGTTTGAAGTCATTTTTCTTACCATTTCTAAAAATTAATATGAGCAAATGTTTAGTAATTTATTATGATAAAACTGAGACAAATAAATAAAATGATACTTATTAGTCTCCCACTATTTTATCAAAATCCAATATCCCTTACCATTGACTTCGGAATATTCTGTTGACTGAATATTCTAGTGGTAAGGATCCATATATCCCTTCACATTACCCCAACTAGGGTTGGTCAAGAAACATGAAGGGTTTTAGGTAGGAATTCTAAATGCCAAATGCATTAACTCGCAGATCTTTGATCCGCTAAGTGGGATCCCCAATCCTAAAATACATTTATTTTGGATTTCCTCAAACATTGCCACTTGTTCACTATAAGAACCCTGTTTTTACTGTAAAAGACTCCGGAATATTCTTGATATTATTCTAGAGGAGCGCCTTCAGACGGCGTGCGATTCCGAGCCCCAGTGTGGTCGGAATTAAATTTTCAGTGCGTTCACACTGGGAATGAAAAATAAATGGGATAACTCCTAAATGGTGATTTAGATAAAAAATATGAGGGTATGAATGGGTCTGAAATGGGGTGTTTACCCTAGGAACGATATAAAACATGTCGGCGCGGGGCGTTTGGACCCCTCACTCTCTTTCGGAACGTTAAACGGATAAATTAAATAATTAATTTATTTGTTTAATGGGTAAACTCAAGTATCTCTTCAACGGTGGCTCAGATTGGAAAACCGAGGGCACCGTTGAGCCCGAAACATGCCTTTTACCCTAGGAAGGGTGTATGTTTCGCAGGTGCGAGCCTTCTGTGGAAAATGGCCCTGGGGTGTTTTCGTAATTTGGCGACCTCGGGCATTGAGTTTAATAACCTTTGAAAGGGGTCTCAGAATAAGATTCGGAGACCGCCGTTGTGCTCGAGAGGTGGTTTTTACCCTAGGGGAGGCTTAACCTCGACCCCGTCGTGAGTTTCAGATGCGGGTAAATTTTGAGGTTTTAACTTAATTAAAATTTTATTAAGATAATTCTTAATTTTCCTTACTTAAACACTCAAACCATCATTCTTCCTCCCCCTTGTCCAACTCTCTGGTGGAAGGAACCCAAGCAACCAGAAGCACCTCCCATCTTCCTCTCCTCCTCCTCCCAAGGCGGTTGCGGATCCGGCCGGCAGATCACCACGAAGCGACGGGCTAAGCCCCACCAGGAAGGAGTTTTTCCATTTCGTTTTTAATTTCAAACCCTCCCTTTGAGCTCATTTTGCATCGTCTAAATTCTGTTTAATCTTTGAGAAAACCCCATGGTTGTGTAGTATGAATTCTCTCCTTCTGAATGCACATTTCAGTTGCGAATTTGGAGTCCCGAGACCTCCGAAATCACCCGCTGAAGATTGCAGGTATTTGGTGTTTATCCGGCGGTTTTGGGGTTGTCCGGCAGTTTTCCCAGGCGGTGGTGGCTGGTTCGGCCGGGTGAGCGTAGCGGAGGCGCGGCGACTGCCGGTTCCGCCGGGTGAGCACCACGGAGGTGCGGTGGAGCGGGATTCAGCTGGGTGAGCACAGCAGGGAGCTGTATTAGAGTAGGGCGGCTCGGCGGCGGAGGTCCTCCTTGGCAGCGACAGCGCGCGCAACGCCGACGGCGGCAAGCGGTCGAGCGGAAGGAGGTCGCTCGAGACGACCTGGGTCGCCATGGAGGAACCATGACCCGCATCCCGCGGGTCTGTTGAGTTTCCAAGGTTGAAGACGATCGAAAAAAAAAGAAGAACGTGACCTCTCTTCTTGATTGGAGGGAGGGGAGAAATAAAAAAACGGGTCTTTGTGGAATAAGGGTGTTAAAAAAAGAGGAATTTATTATAATGTATTAATAATATAATAATAATATAAATTGTTATTATTATAAAATCATATTTTAATCGTAACACCCACCTGTGGTGTTGGATTGCCACGTCATCTGCGGCAGTGTGACCCAGCTTTTAATGCAGTCATTTTGATGTTAATTTTAGATGTCTTTTTCAGGTTTGCAGATCGGTTCCCCGAAATGCTCAAATAATAATAATATCATATTATTGTTTAAAACCTCGACCCGCAATAACTTTTTCATGCAGAATCCGATTGGTGAGATGTCAGCGACTACGTGACCCTCGCGTCATGCCGAACTTTTCATAATGGTTTTGGAAACTTAAAGATTCTTTTTTGAAGTCGCGTTGTGCGAAACGCTCATGTTAATAATAATAAAATATTTATTATTTTTTTGCGGACTCTTCGGACGAACGCTGCGTCCACATCCGAAGTCCGATTTGAGCGCCGTCAGTGGTGTTGCGACCTTGGTGCCGAGGTGATGTTTTCCAGTCTGGTTTCTGGCGTTGAAGCCGGAGTTGAGGCGTGGGCCCCACGGCCCATCTTTTGAGTTGTACGTAGATTTTTGTAACGTTTTCATCGGATGTCCGTTCAGGGCGTGTGACCAATCAATTTTGGGTGTTTTTCCGAGGGCATTGCATTGGCGCAATCTGCCTGCTTTAATTCTGCACGCTGGTGCGGGCCCCACGAGGGCCGTTTTGGAGTTGGCGGTGATTTCCAACTTAATCACCGGTTGTCAATTTTGGACAAGCGAATAGTACATCTTGTGTACTTTTTTGAGAGTATCGCAACAGTGCGATCCGTTCATTGTACTTCGGGACCGGGGTGCGGGTCCCACACAGCACCGCTTGTGTGCGGTATGTTGGAATGCAACTTTTTCTCCGGATATCCGTTGCACGCAAGTAAGCAGTCAATTTGATGTGTTTTTCTGAGAGCATCGCGATGGCGTAGTTCGTCCGACCTTTTTCTGGATCGTGGTTTGGGTGCCACCCGAACTGGCTATGACAAATAGTACATTTTTCACCGGGTGTCCATTTTGGGCAATTGAGTAGTCAATACCATGTTTTTTCCAAGGGGATCGCAGTGGTGTGATCTGTTTGTTCAGTTTCGGGATCTTGGGGTGGGCCCCACATGGGCTGGCTATAGTGAATAGTACCATATTCATTGGTTGACCGTTTCGGGCGAGTAAACAATCTATCTCGTGTGTTTTTCCTCTAGGATTACAACAGTGCGATCCGTTTGGATGTGCAGAGTCTCTTTTGATACCTAATTTAAATGAGGAAGCAAGTAAAGTGCTCCGGTGGCAGATCTTCTATTTTGTTTGTAATGGGCCCTTGGAGTGTGATCGCATGCACTCCCGTGTGAGTGAAGTAATTCTTGAAGAGTTGTAGTTAGTCGTGCTTGGGATTATAGGGTGGAAAGTTGGAATTGTTATGCTTATGACTTCGCGTTGACATTGGGTGCCCTGTTCATGTTAGCCTCTGGGTTGGAAACGTGGTATAATCTTGGAGTATATGGGAATGACTGGAGGTACACATTGTGGTTTGTACCCAATGAAATTTGTGCTCCCAGTTGGGGTTGACCTGGGACCACACGTCGTGTGGGCCCCATGTGCGTGTCATGTTCTGCTTTACGTACCTTAGACCTCTCACAACATAGAGGGTCCTCCTATTCATGATGGTTTAGACTAGCAGGGTTGAGTGGTTTCCCCTGGTTTTGTTCTATAGTAGGGTGGTTGCACGATACCCACTCCGAGTTCTGTTAGCCAGTGTTGTACCATCCAGTAGGGATGATAAGAGCAGTTTCGGGTTTCCCCTCCAGCAGAGATTGGGCAGTGGGTTGCACATCGACTTCTATGGTTTACCCTCCAGTAGAGACTGGGCAGTGGGTCACCCGACGACTGTTGAGGGTCTACCCTCCAGTAGGGTTGGGCAGTGGGTCGCCCGTCGTCTTGTTCTGGGTTTACCCTCCAGTAGAGACTGGGCAGTGGGTCACCTGTCAACTTATTCCAGGTCTACCCTCCAGCAGAGACTGGGCAGTGGGTCTCCTGTCGACTTGTTCAGGGTTTACCCTCCAGCAGGGTTGGGCAGTGGGTCACCCATTGGAATTTCAGACTCAAGCCTTCTTATGAGGCTAGTCGGTGACTTTTCTCCATGACTACCTGAGCGGGACCCTTGGTTATATGGGTCAGTGTGGGGACGACCTTGAATTTGAAGAGACCTCTCGACTGCGGGGCAGTGACGAGGTGTGGTTCAACTTTCCCCAGAACTCTCAAGTACGAGGGGCACTTTACCCAACAATACGTGACCTTGTGATTCGACCTAAAATTGTGCAGGTGAGTCAGTGCCACCCAAAGCAGATAGTATCAAGGTGTAGTGATTTGAGCCCCTTGACTTGCAGTTCGGGGAAGACGTGCGGGATGTTGGGCATCAATGGTGTTTACTTCTGGGACTGTTGGCTACTCACTTTCTTAGGCTGAGTTACGTGATAGATATACCTTTATGAGCTTGTTCGGGTTTCATGACAGAGCATATGGATATGTATATACCTTGTACCAGTACCCACTTATTGGGCTTGGTTACTCTCACTCCAGGAGAGACGAAGACGCGCGAGGTATGCCACGTGCATTCCATCTCTAGATTCTCATGGTTGGATGAGTCTACTCTCCTTCTATAGGTAGCGAAGGCTCGACGGGAAGTTCATCTTCTCACCATTTCTGGCTCCTTGTGTTAGGAAGAGTCTACTTTCTACCTCTTGTTGGGTTGAGCTGTACTCTTTACCGCACTCTCGGTTGTACTCTTTTACTTTTCCCATGTTCGATCTACTGCTCACCCTTCAGTACCTCCTTTGTTACTCACTCGAGCATTCGGTGTATCCTAATAAGTATTCTTATACTCACCCCTGCTTGGGATTTGCCCGCACTTGGAGTGCCCTTGCAGACGATGGATAGGTTGGTCGTGACTTCAGCGAAGCTTAGGAGTTCAGGAGCTTGGACCGCGTGCGGTGGTTGGAGATGGGTTCCAGGTGGGGGACCCTTCTAGCTGTTTTTCTTTTTTTACCTATTTCCGGGTTGTGGCACCTTTTCTAGTTGGGCGTGTGTTTTCCCCTTTCATTTTTCAGTTTACCTTCATCACTTTCTTTGTACTTTTAGAGGTCGATGCTCGTTTTGGTTTATTTATAGCAGTTGGTACTTTGCTTTTCTTTTTACTCTGCACTTTTGCATTGAGAGTTCTACGTGTGTGTGTACAGGTACTTAGGCAAAGGACTACCCGATTTGTTGTGCCTTCGGCGCTGGTCGCCAGCCCTTGGCCTATTGAGGCGGGCTTGGGGTAGTTGCGACTCGAACCCTGGTAGGGTCAGGTCATGACAGTCACACCAAGTCCTGCTGTGACAGTCAACCCTTGATGTGAACCAAGTCAAGTCAACCCAAAACCTTGAATTACAGTTCCCTAATAATTGAAAGCACCCCAACTAGGGTTGGTCACACACTTTGGACTATGGTTCGATTCTAACCAAGATTATGGAAGACTATACCGACTTAACATTTCATTGAGGGATTTTATCCTTATACGTAAATTGGCACTTTATTATCTTTGATTACATTCGTTTTAATATAAAGTGGGATATACTTAAGTGATTAACCATGTCTAAGATAATATTTACACATAAGTCGATTTTCTTTTAGTTCCATATTGCATGATTTTTAATTCATTAATTGTGTGATCGTGACAACACACCCAAAATAAATAAACCATGCAACTGAAAGAAATAAAATAAATGGTATGATCATGAGATTGTTTTATTGGTTAGTTTATCTTGCGGTTGATAAACTAACATAAGACCCATAGTAGAAACACCTTGAACCTTTCAGGTTCGTGTTTATAGCTTTCCACCAATCCACCTTTGTATCTCTTTAGATTGGTTTCACCTTGGATCCTAACTTGATCCGCCTCCACCAACTTGGGAGCTCCATCTATTACATATGAATTTATCTCACACGTTGGTGAGGGGTAAAAATGGGTTTCACATAAAATAAACCTTGGGAGTTCAAGCCCTATATATTAATGAGGAGAAGGCTCACAGGCCAACAAATTTAATTTAAATAAATAAATTAAAAGAAACCATTCACATATAAAGGTTTTGGTCTAGCTCATGATCATCCATACATGCAATGATATTTGTGCATAAATACAACTAGCATTCAATTCTTTAATCATTATTGTTTAAGATAAATCACACTCGAATCAATTAATTATCTTTAATTAATCAATCCTTTTATCTAAACCCTTTTCTAAATTTATTTGAGATTGTCATCCATCATAATTTTAAACAAATGAATTAATTTAAAATTATCTTTGTACGTAACTTGTACCTTGGAGGCAACCCGGTGAATTTCCGTTCATAACTACCCAATGAGTAGAAATGAACATTACACAGATGTTAAATTAAACACATATATATAAAACACCTATCACCTGTTGTACCAAAACTTTACGCCTACACTATGGTACACGTCTCAAAGGTTTTTATAATATAATAATAAATTTTAATAAATATGTGTAATTTGTATGAGTACACGGTGTGTAGTTATGACTACATGACATGTACTTTTATTCACTGTCTATCCGAAGTACACGCTCAGGGACATGGCGTGTAAATGTACTTCAAAACTCTTCAGAGTAAACAACGTGTTTAGCAGGACATACACCATGTAGTATCCATGTTACACAATTTCCAACTGGGCAAGCCATGTACAGGGTACACAGTCCAACTGTAGCCCAAAGGGAATACACGCTGTGTTCAGTGGACCACATGATGTGTAATCCGGAAAACATGTGCCACTTGTTCCTGGTTAACACATAGTTTCATTTAGAACTTACTTAGGAATACTCCAACACACGACCTGCTTTAGAGGATCAATCTGATGCATTGAACCTAGACTACACAGCGTGTACTTCGGAATACACACTGTATATTCTGGTGTTGTACGACCAGGAACGTTTGGAACCTCCGGATGAGATCCTCTATTTTATTTTAATAAAAATTAAAAGAAAAATATGTTTCTATAAGGTGAACGAGAAACGACAGAGGAGGAACAGATCTTGAGATTTAATTTTTAAAGAATGATTAACTTGAATTGAAACAACTAAATTATTAAATGCATAAATCAACAATGAAAAACTAAACAATTATAATCAATGATATGACCCCTCTAATACCACTTGTAGGTTCTGAGTGTAGAGGATGCATGTTGGTGGGTTTGCCTAACTTTAATTTTAGCGTTAACAGTGATCAATATGAGATTCATCACAATAATAAAACACCAAATCTTCGGAATATAATGAAGAAATAAAAAAAAAGAGGGGTGTCTCGGAACTATAGATAGGATCATTATATGTTGGTTATAATTAATTTAATTAATTGACAAGAATTACCTTGATGTAATTATTTCTTTGTTGATGTTTTTGGTCATGATCTGATATGATCCATATTTATTCATAGAATCCATGTGTAGGATTCCTCTAGTGGTGATCCACACGTGCTCCACGTATCTCTAGATATTGCCAAAGGGATCTCCGGGTGCTAGCACAGAAGTGCCTTCACTTGCGATATCCACCTTTGATCGCCTTGATCTTGTGGAGGTTGATCTCTCTCACGTAGCTTGGGAGAATTCTTGGTGGAAAAAGAATTTTATCTTGGCTTGAGAGCTTTTCCAAATCGGTTGTACACAACCACTAAAAAATGGCCAGTCTAATGAGAAAATATAATTGGGATTTTAATTACATAGAATAATAAAATGAATTAATTACCGGAAAGAATTTATTCATTTCATTTAATTCTTAGTAATACCCCATTTCTAATAATAACATTTAACTGCTATTATTACCTAACAAGTGCCCAACAAATTACACCTAATATTATTTAATTAAATAAATAATATTATTTCTCATAAATTACCAAAAAATACATGGCGTGTATATATTAATATACATGTCATGTACTTTCTATTTTTCCATTCTCTTTATTTCCTCCACCACATTTATTAGAAGTTGAATAATGGATATTTATTTCTTAAATAAATATCACTGCATTACTCACTAATAAATATATATTATTTCACCCAAAATACTTTCTCTTGAATAACTAGTGTTGAAATAAATGCGATCAGGCATTCTTGAAAAATTATTAATCCACAATCAGGAATAATATTTATTCAAATTGTTAAATTAATATTTAACTGAGATACTTGGACACACTTAGTGTGTGACCCTCTAGGCATATTTCTCAGTGGCATTAGGCGTAGCTTGCCTAAAGTCCAAGGTTAGCATCTAAAAACCCGCCAAGGCACCCATAGAGAAATAATTTAATGCTGTAATGACGTGTCACCTCCTACGAATGCTTACTGTGTAATGTAATCCCTTTATGGCGATATCTCGAATCAAGCAGGTTGCATGCTAGTTCCATAAACCCGTGTGCTCGATTTTTCTTTCTTTGAATTTTTTGAATTGAGCTTTCCCATTCCTCACCATGGACATGGATTTATTTAGGCTATATAGATTCCATAAAAGGGCCTAATATATCTACTTTTGTTATGGAACAGAATGAAAAAATCATTTCTCACATTATCTATTAATTTTTTTTACTCGTGATGCACCCAACATATCCTACCTCATTGTGAACAGTGTGTCTTCATATTTTTCATCAATACATATAAGTGTGCGAGTTGTAATACCCATTAATAATAATCATAAAGTATAAGGACCAATAGAAACGTCCATATATAAGAACATTTAATGACACTATGAAATGTGGATTTCCTACTAGTAGGTCTCGTTCTCATAATATCCTCTTGGATATTACCAAGGGAGCACACCATGAGAAGGTGCCTCAAAGTTTTATGAGTCCTCACCCTTTATGGCTTGTATCATTTGTGTCCCTCAAATAACATCATCCTGCCATAGAACATATATTCAAGAACAATGTTATGGCACTTCCGGGTTCTCATCATAACAAGGATCCTCTATGAACCTTTAATGAAATAGTTTTCCTTAGCACATTATCACAGGAATTGTCACACAAAATAACAACCATGATGTGGTAAAGTATTTATTAAGGAATAAAGTACAAAGAAGTTGGTTCTAGGACACCGACTCCAAAAATCTCTAAGAACACTTCTGGTGGGATAACATTAATAAAGTGATTGCAGAATATATATCAAGGTGCTTGGTATGTCATCAAGTTAAAGAAGAGCGACAAAAGTCCAAAGGGATGATGAAACCATTTACTATACCCATGTGGAAATGATAGAATTTCACTATGGACTTTGTCATGGGTCTCTCGAAGACGTTGAAGAGAAATAATGCAATATGAGTTTTTGTTGACTGACTCACTAAGACTGCCCATTTTATTGCTATTCGGGAAGACATCTCACTTGAAAAACATGCAATGATATATGTCAAGGAAGTGGCGAGACTAAATGGAGTTCCACTCTTGATTGTCTATGATCGTGATCCAAGGTTCACATCTAAATTATGATTGAGTCTTTAACATGCTTTGAGTATTGAATTAAATTTTAGCATGACCCATCACCCCCAAACGGATGGCCAATTTGAAAGGACTATTCAGACACTTGAAGATATGATAAGAGAATGCTATCTAGAATTCAATGGTGGATGGGATCAATGTCTCCCTTTGGTTGAGTTCTCATACAAAAATAACTTCCACTTGAGTATTCACAAGGCTTTGTATGAATCTCTATATGGAAAGCGATGTAGAACTCTAACCTATTAGGATAAAGTTGTAGAAAGGAAGCTACTTGGACCCAATCTTGGGCAAGAGAAGACATAGAAGGTTTATGTGATCCAAAAAACATCAAAACTGCTCAGAGTTAGAAAATAAGCTATGCTGAAAATTGTTGAAGGGACTTGTAATTTGATGTTGGAGATAAATTCTTCTTTATAATATCACCATGGAAGAGAGTCATACGGTTTAAAAAGAAAGGGAAGCTAAGACTAAGGTACATTGGACCCTTTGAGATCCTTGACCGCATAGAAGCTGTGTCCTATCGGCTTGCACTCCCACCGAATATGGATCAAATTCATGATGTGTTTCATGTATCACTCTTGAGGAAGTACATACCAGATCCCTCACATGTACTAAACTCAGAGTTGATACAACTAGAAGATGATCTCTCTTATGAGGAGTAGCTAGTGAAGATTTTGGACAGGAGAGATAAGGTTCTATGAAACAAGAAAACCCACCTTGTCAATGTGTTGTGGAGGAACCATAAGTTTAAAGAAGCTACTTGGGAACTATAGGTGGTGATGAAGGAGAAGTACCCTCACCTTTTTGTTTAAAAAGAAATTTCGAGGGCGAAATTTCATAAGGGGGGAAGAATATAAGGACTTGATGTTTTATTAATGGAATACCCTTCTTATAATTATGCCTTATAGTATAATACCATTAAAAAGTACAATTAAATATTATGATACTATATACTATGTGATCATTAAACATAATTTTTCCACTTCTATATTTTGAATTTTGAAAATCTGACATACACAGTTTTGATCAGTAAGATGTTTGGAGTCTTATAGGAAAAACTTAATTTTTGGTGAATAATAACCTAACCTTATGAATAGTAACCCACCATTATGTGTAGTAACACAAACCTTATGAATAGTAAATCGTCCAAAATAATAGTAACCTTACCCATGTATAATTAAATAAAATTAAGGAATTTTATAAGTGACAATTTTACCATAGTAAAAGTATTGGTATTTTTGTAAGTCATAAATAATTAATTTAAAAGAAAATTTATTTTCTTGAAACATGTTCATAATTTAAAAATTCCACTTCTTCTAGTTTTAATATAATTTTATGAGACCTTATGTAATTTTTGAAAGCATTATAAAATCAGTTTTAATTTTAAAAATTGTATTTTTCAAGTAAATTATGAATTTAATTAAAAATTAAATTAATAAAATTTACAAAATTATTTTTAAAAAATATACTTCATTTTTTTATTCTACTTGTCGAAAAATGGCTGGAGTGATTTTTTGGGATTTTTTCTGAAATACTTGAATTTTTGATGAATAGTGAAATACCATAATTTACAAAATAAGCTAAATAAGCTAATTAAAGAGTCATGCATGATTTTATGATGATGTAAGCCCAATTGGTTCAGGTTAATATGATAAAATTATTATTCTTGGTCATGGAAGACTCGCTATTTCTTGTCTTGTGGTGAAATAATAAACTAATGAATTTTATGTTGAGAAAACACCTCTCCCCTCCACAATAAATACCACCCTTCACACCCTCATATACTCACTCCTCTAAAGCATCAATACTTGTCTAAAATCTGCCCAGGAATCCTACCTAGACTCGACCACAAGTCCAAGAGCTTCTGGTCTCATCAAAAGACCAAGCCTAGGTCCCTTAAGGAAGATCTCAAGAGGAGGATTCAAGAGGTAGTTTCTCTCCCTCTTTTCCTTTAATTTATTTCAATATCAAGCTCTTTTATTATTCTCTCCCCACATATCTTCATCCAAATTGTATTTTAAATATATTATCATAAATATAATGAAATTTAATGATAATAATGGTATATTATACCATCCAACCCCTTCTCCTCTTCCTTTATTTTTATAAAATAAAATGTTGTTCGTGAGGTGTTAATCCATCACCTTTAAAAAACGATATGTTTTATTTTTCCATTTATACCTTCAGATCTGGTCATGAAAACATTTTAATGTTTGAACTATAATATTATATATTTATTATGTCCTATTTTAAGTTCTAGAACTACCTTATGTATGTATTACTAAATGAGTAAACAAAACAAGTTCATTGTGGTAAAAAAACCGCCTAAATTAACACAAAAAATCATCATTTAATTCTTATCTATTGATTCATCCACATGGTATATAGTATAATTCATTATAATATCATTTAATATTATATAATATAATTAATAACATGAAATATCAGTTCTGTATGTTTTTCCATGTTCTACATGAACTTTCATTTATGAATACATGTGAACCGCTCAAGAAAACCAAAAAAATGAACATTCCCGAACAATGTTTTTAAACTCTATAACTCATAAAAAGGGCCATAAAATAACTTAATGAAACCATAATAAACCATATTAATGTAAATAAGATTATGTAATTTTTAATTCATGAATATAATGTGGTTATACAAGAAATTAAAGTGAAGGAATCATTCAAATACAAGGTAAGGGGAAAATCTCGAACCCAACTTTCTTTCTTCGGGTTCTCCATATTTCACTCCATTTTTGATATGTTCAATCCGTAAAAATAATTTCTTCACAATTATATTAAATTTGATGGGATATAAATGTTTTATACTGAAGTTCATGTTAAAAAAATGTTTTCCAAAAGAACTCTTCTTTCAAACACACACCTTTTACTTCTCACTAAAGGTTTATGGCTATCATATCAAGTATGTTATTCCCACTTAATTTTTGGAACCCAATGTTTATGGATGTGTTCTTATGATATGAAACACATTCCTTTACATGGGTTATTTATGTTAATTTTTAATATATGTTCATTGTGGCATGCATGATAAATGATAATGTGATGGGTGCGCCAAGAATTATACAACATGATAGGAATATTTCAATGTGAAAAGTGCACTCAGAATTATAAAACGCTCCAATGCATTGGGTAAATTGATGAATCTCATGGGTTAATGTGAAATTATGAATGAACAAGATTCTATATTTGTTCACAAGTATATGTGGTAATTAACCACTAATACATTATGTTTCATTTTTATGAATTTCCACATTTCAAGTCTCTTATTAATGTTTCCTCTATTGTTCATGATCCTTTGCATATGTTATGGTTATGATCACCCATTTTTATATTGTTCTTTTATATCCTATTACTAGGATTTTAGCTCACCCCTTTTTATGTATATCCTTAGGTGACTTCATGTACTAAAGAGAGGTCATGTTCCAATAAGAAGCTAGAGAAGAAGGAATTAAATAAATGTTGATGCTTGATGTTGTAATTGTTATGTAAGGTCCTAGTTTTCCCAAGACACTAAACCTTTGGATCCTCTATGTATAATACTATTATATTGTTTATATTTAAAATTATGCAATAATAATGTAAGAAAAGGCTGGTTTGATATATATTTGAAAAAGAATGTCTTAATTTATATACTTTAGGGTCTCTTAAATCATATAAATTTTGGTAAGAACAAATTGTATCTTTAGATTTAGATAGTTGAACTATGAATTCCACTCTTCTGATCATTTTCAGTCTTCAAATTAAATGATACCAAATTCTCTATATAGGAGTTGAGTTATTTTATTCCATAAAACTACTATAGTAGCAATATATCCTAGATGATAAAGATTCCACGGTTGAAATTATCTTTTTCAGAACTTATTTTTCTAAATCCAATTAAAGAAATGGATAGCTTAACTATAATATATTAATAGATATAATAATCGTATTTATTATTTTTATTTTTAAGAGTATTTAATTAAATTATTTAAAATTGAATCACAATAAATAATTATATTCGTTATGATCACTGAGCTATATATTCAACATTCTAAAATCGTCTTCATACAATCATATTGATGCTTAAGAAACAACTACACCACTCTTTATTCAAATGCTTCATGAAACTTATTACTCACTGGAATTATGATTCTAAGACAACTGAATGTGTAACCATACACACATCACATCATACATGTATGTTAAATGTGGCATGAATGGTGTTATTAACACATGAAGTAACATTAATTTAACTTGAAAAAACTCAAGTGTTAACAAATATATTCATGCACATGTGATGACATCTTATTAAGCACACAACATGAATTTCATAACTGAATTCTTATTTTTTACATTTTCTACTCGGTGTAGAGTTTTAAAATAAGTATTTTAAGGATCACTTTATTCCTCACACAATTATTCATGTATGATACACCATTCATGTAAATATGTATATTGAATGATATTCAAGCTCTAATTCACATAACAATGAAGTATGTATAACCACTTTTAAGGTTATTTATTCTTTATACAACACTCTAGGCATGTTAGTACATGAAAAACTAGGTGGATGACTTTTCTATTCTTGATATGAGTTAATTTACATGAGATATCCTTCTTATTTCTTCATTAAAGTATATATTAATTATGAAAATAAATTATGAAAGTGTATCAATACGTTTTATGGATTTCATTTATATATTTCTATTAATACAATGTATAATATCCTATGGTAGGATAATTCCTTATTCATGTAAGAATGGATCTCTCATATCAATTATTTTGTTCAACTATCAACCTCGATGGTGATATCTTTTTTTGGGTCATGACAATAAAGTGGCTACTGATATTTATAGAAGTTTTCCCATTTACTTAGTGCATTTGATGAATTGATATACATTTCTTTGCCTCCAAAAATCATGGTATACTATTTGTACAACTTATTTACCAACTCTTAATTATTTTTTACAACATTATGATCCAATTTCTTTAATCTACTACTTTGATGGTATTAAATTAGTTTCAACACTCCATAAGGGGAAGTCGAGTTTTCTTAACATGAATTAACTTTTATGTCACCCATATATTACAGTAATATTTAATTTTATATTATTTAAATTTATTTTTAGTTGGTTAAAATTTCAGTATTTATGGGATTGAGTTTTTTAGAGATTTTTCTGCCCATGGGTTGCACACGATTATTAGTAACCATTCATAAATCATGCATGAGGGTCTATTAATGTTGTAGTTCTATTTGGAATGGTTTGCGTTTGGGTAGTATGACTATGTTGGGTCCTAGGGGAAATTGTGTGCAGTGTTTTGGGGGTCCAATATAGGAATCATGGTTTCCACATTGTTTGGAAAGTGTATGGGAAAATTGTGTGTGTTTTCTAGGTTCTAATTTTTATAATTTCCAAAATTTTAATTAACGATAGAAATTCAAAATATCAGATCACTTCATCTTCCCAACCTTAGTATCACATAATACCTCTTAGGATAACCCCATGACTTATCCCATCCCCTCTCCTAATTTCCCTCCTTACATATTGATTCCTTGTTTCTTTATGGTTTTTAGATGAATCTCCGATGTAATATTTTCTCGACCCTTATTTCTCCCCATAATCACATTTTTCTCACCCTTATTGAAGAATAATGGTTTTTATTAACCATATGGGTTCTAGGTTGTCTGATTTTGATTATGTTTCTTAGTTTTAGAGTTATTGTTGGTCACTTCATGCCGGTTTGGGAATCCACCATCAAAGGTGATACATTATTACTTGATTTCCATTGATATAAGGTAGGTATTTCTTTTGGATATCCACTTTATTATATATTATTAAATTTATTATGGGTTTTAAAATATTTATTATGAATTTTGAATCATATTATTAGATCTTAGTAGGCTTGAAAAAAATTTGAATGGATTTATATATTTGAAAGGGCTTAAGCCACATTCCAAGTGTAAGTAAAATTACTCGAGTGACACTTTTAAAATGATTTTAGTGCATTGAATTTTTTCTTATATGAATTTATGTATACATCATTACCTTTTTGGTTTTAATTTGATTTCAAATGATTTAATGACTTAGAGTGTACTTAATCTATTTTAAAAGTATCAATTTATAGTCTATTTTGGATTTTCTAAAGGAATTTAAACTAGTTTAAAAGCATGTTTGATACTGGTATAATTTTATAAATGGGTATTTTATATTCTAAATTATATTTTTTTGGAAAAATATAGGTTTGGACCTTGGTTTAAATGTTTAAGATCATCAGGTCTTGAGGCTACTCTTATATTCTGAAAATGGAAGTGTGGCTTTGAGACAGGGTTCTTAGGACCGTTTGTTTTCTTTTGAAAAGGTGAGATTGTTTTAAAAAAATATATTTTTTCAAATGGTTATATTTACAAATGGTGTTTCATGTGAGTTTTGATAAAAAAACTAAAATATATTTTAAATGTAGTTTTTGAATAGTGTGAAAATAACTCAAATTTCTGAGAAGTTTTGTGAAACTTTAGTTTAAACTTAATGTGAAATGGTTTTATAAATATGTTAGACCCTAAAGTATTATTTGGGTGATTATTTTTCATTGAGTCTTGTGAACCAATGTGGGGATTATTTATATTGAAATAAAATTCATTTTTTGATTCATAAGGATGGATATCGGATTAGGGTTGTTGCTGGTGAGGGTGTCAGAGTTAAGGTGTGAGTAATTTTACATTTTTTATATTGGTTATATGTGATTATTTATTAATAAAATCCATTTAAATATTTATTGGAGTATTAAGAATATAATTGGAGTCCTGCATGAGGGAAAACATAGGTATATATTATGGGTCAACTAGGGGTGTTTCTTAGCTAATTTAAGATGGTAAGATTGGAAAGGGTAGCAATAATTTATGCTAGTGATCTTATTTTTTTCTTGTGGTAGTGAAGGATCTCCAAAGTTGTTTATTTCTATATAGTATTATTGGGATACTAGGGACATTTATAGGGTCAGTAGTTCCAATATAGGTTTATTATCATTAGTTCTGGTCCTTTATTACTAGAGCCTTGAGATGCTTCCCATGATTCTTAGGTCCTTATTATAATGTTTTAGGGGATTTTCATCATTATTATATTTTATATCCTATCTTTAGTGATTGTATTAGCACCATTTCTTGGTTGGGTTCTTGTATTTTTCTTTTCTAATGTTTGGGTTCCTATATGTGGTGTATGCATCATGTGGGTGCATGTTGGTTTACATTCAAATGAGTTATTTTTATATGGTTTGAAAGTATATAATTAAATTTAAAATGGTTTTTTTCTTAAATGTGTTTTTAAAAAACTTCTTTACTTGTTATTTTTTATAAAAAGAAGTTTTTATGAGATTCTTCAGAAATAGGGGAAATAGTGATTTGGGTTTTTATGGTTTTAAAGTCATGTTTCATTGGTTCAAAAATCTTAATCTAAAGTTTATAATCATCCTTGTTTTTTATTTTATAAAATGTACTATTGTTTGGAAATGTGCATGTGGAATGTTGTTTGGATTTTTTTATAAAAAGTGTGAAAAAATATTTTATACCTTAGGTTTACACTAGGATTTTAAATAATATTTTACTAAGGAGTTTCATATGTTTTGGCATTTAGTGACCATTTTTGAATTTTTATACTGATGCTTATATTATTATATCATCTTTAGGTACATTTCTTGATCATAGTTGGAGTTTTTTTATTTGGGGTTAGATGGTGACTAGTGTAGTAATATATATATATATATATATATATATATATTATTTTTTCATTTAATTTTAGTTTCCTCTATGTCTATTATCTAATTATTATTTATTTATGTTTATCTGATTTTGGCTTGGAAATCCAAATTTCTGATAAATAATGTCAGATATTTTAGATAATGTATGCTATGAAAAAACTATTATTATTGGGATAAATCATTCCCAAGTATGTTACTATGATACATAGGCACTAGTTTCTATACCTTGGGGATCAGGAACACCCTTCAGGCTAGTGTTAAATCATTTCGGGTGCTATTCATGATGATAGTCTGAACCGATTCATTAAAAATGGCATTAGAGAGAGTATTATATTTTCTTAGTAGAAACCTAAGAACTATTTGTAAGTATCCCTCTTTTTATTTGGATTTTTCATGGTAAGATCAAGTTAGATTGTGTCATCGGGGCATATTAGGTTAATCATGATTGGTTTCTTGATCACCACCCTTCGTGACAATGCTTGAGTTACTATTGTATTTGGGATTGAATTATGAAGTCAGTTTCTTTTGATTTACTTTTTATTATGTATTGTTACCTATTTTCATAGTTTGAGTTACATTGGGGCCCATATTGGATTTTGGAATGAGTATGGAAAGATGATCAGTGGCATGAGGTTGGTCTGCAAAGTTTAACCAAATGATCAATCTTGAAACATCGTAGGAAATGTTGCATGTAAAGATTGTGATCCATCAAACCATATATATGAGTTAGGCACAGTTTTAAATCCTTTTTAACTTATTATTTATACCTATATTGAGAGATACATAATTGATGGGGATGATTCATGGTGTATATTATGATATATTAATGATATGTATTGGGTTTTGATGGATTTCTAGTTTTCCTCCTTTTGGTTTGATTATTGTGTGAATTGATTTTTATGAAAAAATGATTTTATAGAAAAAAATTGTGGTTTGAATTGAACCCTTAAAGAATGTTTATAAAATATATTTGGATTTCATGAAATAACTAGGTTTTTAAATTTATACTTTGGGCTTGTATGTTAAATAGAATTGGTTTTTTGAAAAAAAAGGCTTTAAAATAAGTTAATGGTTTTAGTGAAAGGGGTTTTTGGAATCTATTAGGGTATGTTCTTACAGAAATTGTTTTCATTTAATGAAAATAAAATGTAGAATGATTTAAAACCACTTTAAAATTGGAGTTAATTTTTTAAAATGTTTTACAGAATTATCTTTTGGAAGCTCGAGTGATTTCCATGTTTTACAAATGAGTTCATGGTTTCTAAAAATAAATAAAATGTTTTGGGAAAATGGGTTTTTAATACTTTAGGAATACGGTAGTTTTGAAAAGAATTAGTTTTTTGGAATGTTACTTTCCATTATTGATTGATTTTCAGTATTTTTCCTTCCATGTGGGTTGTGAATGGTTAATTTGATTTGGGGAACATATCTGGGTTATGTTCATGTACCATTTTAAGAAAAGTATACCTCCCAGAAGAGTATTGATTGAAGTGGAGGATCTATCCCTAAAAGTGGTTATTCTCTTATTTTTGGATATTTCCTAGTATCCAAGTGGAGTGGAAATTTCCACTTACATTTTAGTTATGTGATAGTGTGTTGACTATTGGTTTTGTTTAGGAAACTAGGATTGGTGATCCTTGGATAGTTAGTTAGATAAATTGAAAAGCATCAATCCTATTGATATTTTGGGTGAAATTTTTATCTTCGTATAATGGTTTTTTTAAGGATTCATTATCTATGATTTTATATAATTTTATCCTTGAGGTGTATTTAATATCATTTTCTCTTTTGTGAGCAGTTTTGGAGTGTGAATTAGTGTATTTTCCTAGAGGATGTTTTTTTGGAGTAATAGTTATTTGGATTTGTTCGTGCCACTTTCTCTTTATTCCATGTGTGATATTTTATTTGATTCTAGCCTTATAGAGATGTCCTTTAATGGGTTTAAATTTGTTTTTTTTGTAATGATATGACCATAGGGGGTTATTCGAGTGACTGGGACTGGTATGGAACCAATTGAGATTATTCACTGACCTGTGTCAGATTAGATCTAGTTGGGTTCACTATGAGAGGGTGGAGTAGTTATGAAGTCCTAGTTTTCATTTTTTTCTCTCAGTATATGATCCAAGGTTAGGGACCGTGTCATTTTTTAGATTGAGGAATGTTTTTAATCACTAATTTCTTTGGGTTTTTGAAATTCTATGGTTTTTCTAATCCATTCTTGCATCCTTTGGTTGTTTTGGGTGTATTGGTTGTGATCATTTTGGAGAACTGATCTTAGGATCTTGGAAATTCCATGGATTTAGGTCCTTTAAGTTTTTATTTGGTAGTTCTTCCTTTTTATAGATGATCTAATTATGGATGTCTATTATTAGTTTAATCCTATGGTTTCTCTTATTGTTTGGTGGAAATTGTGGTCGTCTTGCTAATGATCCAATTGTAGGAGTGGTTGTTCGATGCTTCATCATTTATATTAGTCCTAAATGGTGGGGATACCTCTATTCATTCACCCTCAATTTATAGTTTCTTATTGGATACTCATGTTTGTTCATGTTTAAGTAAGTTATCATTTTTAATGACTTTTGGTGGTTCTTTAGAGGATTTATCATGATTTTTATTTCTAAGGTCTTTGGATTTTTGGGTTTTCCCCGAACGTTTTCCCTTCTTGCAGAGTGGTGATGGTTTTTCCTCTTTTTCCATTACCTTTACCTTGACTAGGGACTTTCTAGGTGTTAAAAGTGGCATGGTGGTAATAATTGTGACACCATCCTATTACTATATTAATTTATTATATATATATATTTAATTAATTTTGGGATGATTAAAATTTAAGGAGTTATGATATTGAGCTGTAATTAGTATGATTGTTTTGTTATATGAATAAGCTACACATGATTAGTAGTAACCATGCAACAACTGTGCATGTGAGTCTATTAATAAGGTGGTTCTATTTATCATGGTTGTATCATAAGTAGTCAGAATATGCAGGGTCCTAGGAAAAATCATGTGAAGTGTTTTGGGTGTCCAGTGCAGGAGACATAGTTTGGTAAACTGTGAGGATAACCCATGCGAGTTGACAATGTTCTAATTTTTAGAATTTCCAAAAATCAACCTTAATGGGATAATATAAAAACATTTGCTCACTTATTCTCCAGAGACTTGGGATCACATGACACCCCCATGAGGACCCACATGGTTTTGCGCCTCCCCTCTCTATAGTTCCCTCTTTATATGATGATGTTTCATGGTTCCATCATGGTTCTAGGCCGAATCTACATAGTAATATTTCTTCTCCCCTTATTTCCCCCCTTATCATTTTCTCCTACCTTTTGTAGCGTACTACTTTAGAAAATCCCTAGGGGTTCCAAGTTGTCTGATTTTGATTCCAGTTCTTGGTTTTAGGGGTTGTGTCAGTCCCTTCAATCTTGTTTGGTCGTATACCATTGAAGGTAATACATTATGTCTTGATTGTCATCGATTTGAGGTAGGTTTTTGTTTTTAAATCCCTTTTATTATATGTTATAATTTTTTATGTGTTTTAAATACTTTATTATGATTTTATAATCATATTTTAGGCCATTATAGGATTTAAATGGTATTCAAATGGCTTTTTCACTTGACACATGCATATACCACATTCCAAGTGCATGTAAAATTGTCAGAGTAGAACATTAAAATGTTTCTCGTGATTTGAAATTGTTATTATTGGATTTTATATATCCTATATTTTATTGTAGGTTTTAATTATGTTTAAAATGGTTTAAAGACATGGCATGGGATTAAGTCACATATCATATGTTGGTTTAAATGTTTTCTTAGATTTACTAAAGGGATTAAAAATGATTTGAAAACATGTTTGATTCCAATCTCATTTTAGAAATAGGCGTGTGATGTTTTAAAGGTGTTTTTGTGAAACCCATAGGGTTAACCATAATTTTAAATATTTCACTACCATAGATCCAGAAAAGGGATGTGATATATTTTATTAGAGATAAGTATAAATATCTATTAAAATATTCTCCATTATCATCACTTACTAAAAGTGCTGATAAATGTAACTTTTAAGAGCACTAAAAATATGCTGATAAAGGGTACACCACTATCCTTGCGTTTTTTAGTGATGATAAATGATATATTTATCATCACCATTCTTAGAAATAATAAATGTTTTTAATAAAAAATATTATTAATATATATAAAATTATTATATTTATATTGAAAAATAATGTTTATTTATATACATTAATTAAAAAACACTTGTTTATAATTAATATAAATTTTCTAATAATTGAAATATATATATAATGTTTTAAAAAAGTATATATATAATTATATATATATATATTTAAAGAATTATAAAATTGTAATAAATTTTTAAATAATAAATATATTTATTATATTTATAAATATTTATTTATAATTTCATATAAATAATTTTTAAATATATATATTTATTTATAATTATATAAATAAATATATATTTATATAAATATATGTCTCCAATGAATTTGGTCATTAAATATATATATCAAGAGATAATAATGATATTCATGGACATGACTGACATTATTTATGTTCAAACATTGATGTGTGAGTATGTATAATTGACTTTATCTGACCATAAGTTTATTTGTAGAGATGATTGTGGGTTGTCATGTTCCAAATTTTAAGATTACCAATATTATGATGACAGATACATATGTTATGTATTCCTGACTCATGAATGTTCATTTATATATACATTAACACCCTTACAAATCATGCTTTCCACATATATGTGATGACTCATTTTTTCAAATTAATGCCTTATTAGGTATGATTCATTCATGTTATACTCACTAACTTATTATGTTTCCATAAATACTTATAAAATTATAGTAAATATGTTTAAATAATAAATATATTTATTATATTTATAATTATTAATTATTAATTATATATAAATAAATTTTAAATAAATTTATTTATAATAATTATTTTTATAACTATATATATCTGTGTGTGTTTAAATAATTATAAAATTACAATAAATAAATTTATTATTAGTTTATAAATATATATATTTATATATTAATAAATAAATATTTATAAATATATTTATAATTATATGAAATATATATATATATATATATATATTTATAATTATAATTATAAATCAATATATAAATTTAAATAATTATAAAATTATAATAAATATATTCATTATATTATAATTTTATAAATAAATATAATTAAATAAGTATATTTATAAATATATACAAATATTTATAATTATAATTATAGATAAATATATATAAATATATATATTTAAATAATTATTAAATTATAATAAATATATTTATTATAATTTTATTATTATAAATATGTATTTATTTATAATTATAACTATAAATATATATATATATTTATTTAAATAATTATAAAATCATAATAAATATAATTATTATAATTTTCTAAATATATAAAAATATTTATTATATATATAATTATAAATATATAAATATATTTTTATAATTATAATTATAATTATAAATGTATATATATATATTCATTATATAAATAATTTTATAAATACATATAATAATATAAATAAATTATTTTTAGATCTTTATTAATTATTTTTTAACACTGTTAAAGATTTTCCTTTATACGCGCTAAAAAATGCTAATAATACTACTTTTTTATCAGTGATATAATTTTAGCGATGATAATGACATGTTTTATCATTAATTTTTTAGCACTGATAAAGGTATCCCTTTATCGGGGCTAAAAAAGCACAGATAAAGAGTTGTTTTATCAACACTTTCAATTTTCACGTTGGTAAAACTAATCTTTATCAGTGATTTTTTAAAAGTGTGGATAAAAGCCTTATTCTTTTTTTAAAATAACCATAAACAATTGTCTTCTCTCACACACCTTCAAGATCTTGCATAAGCCGATTATTGTCGCGCCACCAGTCTCACCGAACCCTGCCACTACCCTACCGCTGCTTTGATGCTCTCATATAACCGAACTACTGCCATCGCACCAAAACTCTTTCCAAACCATATTCTCACCATTTTTGCTCTCATCGAACCCCAGTTGCCTCATCGAAATCGATTGTCGCCTCACCCCACTGCCTCACTGAACCCCAATGTCGCCTTACTAAACCCCACTTTCCAGCACATCTATGTTGTGACTTTTTTGACCATTTTCAATGAATCAAGATCATGAATACTAAAGGTATTAAGTAAAAATCTTGTTTTATGTATTTCTAAACTAATTCTCCTCATGGTTTACTTTTTTTATTCTCAAAAAATAGTGTGTACGACACCCCCTTTATGTTATTCTTGTAATTTTTTGTGTCTCTAGTTATAATATCAGGCTTTTTAAAGATGAATATGTTTTAGTAATTTGATATGGTCTAGTTATGTAACGGGAAATTTGGTTTATAAAGGTTTTATTTAGTTGTGTGGAATGTGATCTACCAAAATTTGGACTTTATGTTTTGGGTATAATTAATGATATTTTAATATAAGGATTTGTATAGGAAGAAGTTTGAGTGTTAATATAATAATGATGGTATTTGGGTTCACTTGAGAGATAGAGGTGAGGATGATAATTCATTGGAATTTTGGGGAAGTGTTTTGATAATAGTTTAACTTTTGATGATTTGGTAATGGATTATAGACTTTTATAGTAAATCATTGATTTTATTAATGTTTTCTTTCTTTGGTTTTGAAGGCGTAGTCAGTGTAGGGTGAATTGTGAGTTTGGGTACCCTAGATTTGTTATGATAAAAAATTACAATTCTTCTTGTCTTTTCTAACATGTAAGGATGATTTTGATTTAGGAAAATGATTGTTTTTTCATTTGGGTAGGTCCTTAGTTACTTTTGTTATTTTTCCAACTTTGGAAAAATATACTTTCAATATGGTTATAATAGTCGAATTCATATTAATATAATGTTTTTAACACACCATAATTAGATACTTTTAGTTATTAGTAATTTCATTAAGGATATTCAGAATCAAATTGAAGAAATTAACCCACAATGGGTGAGTTTTAATAGATTCATGGTTTCCCAAACTATGTATTTCTATATAGGGGTTATTTATTGTTTAGTGCTCAATTAATCCAATTGAGAATCCAAATCACGTATTTTGGAAAAAATGTTATCATTATTACTTCTTTCAATAATAATGATATTATAATTGTGTTTTTTTGGTGGTTAATTTCATTCCTTAAAATATGAACAAATAAATGTATTTTTAATTAAAATATAAAGTGAATTTTAGAAAATAAAACACTTTTTAAAATTAATATTTAACGTAAAATTAGAAAGTTTTAATGTGAATTTCATGATTTGTTTTCAAATGATTAGGGAAATACGTGTTTGATTCAACAGGCTTATAAGGAATTTCGGGTTTTCATGATTTTTATTTTATAGAAATAAAATCATATGGATAGTTTAAGAGTTGAGATTTCACTATAATAAACATTTCATTATAATGGACATTGTACAACACATGTTATTTTATCTCATTAATATAATTCAAAACAGAAATAAAAAATTAATGTAACAAACTAACTCAGGTAAACTTTCCATGTCACCCGAGTCAATTTTTCACAAGGCTTGAAGTGCATTCTTGATTTACCCAGGAATAAAACAAGAATCGAGGGATTCAAACAATATTAAGAGTGTAATTATAGAATGAAACCCAAAGTGTGACATAAGTTTAAGGTGGATACTAATAATCGAATTCCTTGGACTAATGAGAGATAAGTTATTGGAGGAAACCCAAAGGGAAACATAAGTGAAACCATTACCATGTAATCAAAAAATAAATATCCTATGATAATACCTAAGACGAGGAAATGTAGTAAAAATGGTAATAAAAGTGGTAGCCCTAGTTTAATGCCTCTTGAATTGAATATTTATATTTTAAGCTGGGAAATTTCCAAGGGATTTTTTAAAAATATCTTTGTATCCTATGGGTTTTCATAATAAAGATCTTCCTTGTGATTCTTAATAAAGAAAACCCATTTATAATTATCATTTTATATCCCAAAATTTTAAACATAAAACATTTCCCTATATTTTTTCAAAACCATCAAATTAAAATTTAACTTTATAAAAGATTTAGAGAAGTATTTATTTCCATTTAAAATTCCACTTCAAAACCCCTTCTTAAATTTCAAATTCTAGTTTACATGTAACATTTTAAATTTCATGAATTTTCAATTAAAAAAACATTTACTCACATCACTATATTAAATCCCTTGGGTCTCATGTAACGGCCTGGATTTTCATAATGGTACGTATTGTTATTTTTAAAAATATAATAATATCTTGTTTTTATTAGTGAAACAATTATTATATTCAATAGCTATGTTTTCTATTATGAAAAGGGTTTTAAAATAATATAGATTTTAATTTTCTATATTTCAATTATTACATTAAATATCTATATTTATAAATTTCCTTCAGCATGTTTTTGTTTTTGATCATGTGGAATGATAAACTGTTTTTCAATATTTCCATTTTCTTTTAATAAATTCATGAGATCCATCTTCAATTTAACATATTTTGTGTATTTTTTTTGTTCAATATTAATATTAATAAATAAAATAGTATGGACATGAATAAATAATGGATGAATTCTAGTCATATGACAAAATATTATTAATATGGAGAGAGAGAGTTCATTAAGCTTGCAAAATATCATGCATATAAACCTTATCAAATCCCTTTTCCATGTTTTTGATATTTTTATTCAAGATAAATTAGTCTATAGGACTTGGAAGAACACTTGATCTATCACAAAATAGATCAAAGTTATAATTTTTGGAATAAACATGTTGAAAAATGAATATAGCTAGCTGTTGGGATATAACAGTGTTTTTTGGATCATCTTATATGATTAAAAGTCTGGACAATGAAGAAGATTTTATTGGTGATGTGATTACAGATGTGAATAATGATAAAGATCATATTGATGAAATAATAATTTTTTTTGAAGTTTAACTTAGTCATTAACCAAAATTGTTCAAGAAGTTAAAGAGTTACGTAAAGATTCCATTTTATATTGGTTATAATAAATATAGAAAATTTTTAGCTGTACTAAAATTGTATAATTTAAAAGTAGGAAATAGATGGAGTGACACCAGTTTTACTAAAATACTTGATCTCTTGAGTGATATTCTCCTAGAAGATAATGAGCTTAATAGATGAGAATTCAAGGATAAATGAATGATATGATTGATGGGTATGATC
The DNA here is from genome assembly GCA_963277665.1 of Viscum album. NCBI lineage: Eukaryota > Viridiplantae > Streptophyta > Magnoliopsida > Santalales > Viscaceae > Viscum > Viscum album. The sequence goes on from OY728129.1 coordinate 256,966,424, forward strand.
TCTAAAATAATACATGCCTTCTTGAATTACTATATAATATTTGACAAGGACCAAAAATCACTTAAATAATTCCCAATGTGTGATGCTTCTCAATACAGGGAAGACGAATCGGGTCTTACAAAAGTTGGATGGTACTTTACAATAATTACAAGGTTTAGGTTCCTATATATAAGTGAGGATAATGTAGGTAAATTGATGAGGTACCCAAATAAAAGAAATAAATAGAGGAAACTACATCACCCAAAAATCTCTCCTCAGTGGAATAAAATGGACCATGAGTATCCTAAATTTGTAAACAAGACAAGACACCTTTGTCTTGCATTATCTACAGATGGAGTGAATCATTTCAGTATTCAAATCAGCACTCATAGTACGTAGATGGTTATATTGGTAAATTAAAACATTCCACCATGATAATACATGAAATGAAAATACATAATGTTATTTATTCTTATATCAGGACCAAAATAACCAAGTGATGATATTGATGTTTATTTAGATATATTGATAGAGGATTTAAAATTATTATGGGATTCAAGTGTTACATTATATGATTCTTACAAAACTGAAGATTTCACATTGAGATCCATGTTGTATAGGATGATAAATAAATTTCCTCCTTATGGATTTTTTTAGGATATAATATTAAAGAAACTCAAGGGCTCACCATTTACGAAAAAGATAGATAGTCAATTAGTTTGAAATATTTATCGAAGACTATGTTTTTAGGATATTTCAAATTTATACCCTAATGGAATAAGTACTGATTTTGGACAATATCATTCAATGGATGTTCATATGAACATAAAAAACCATTTCCACTAATAACTATTTGGGAAATTAAAATATGTGGACAATTATTTTGGTAAAATATTTTTGAAAAACCATACAAAAATAGGTTGGGAAATGAGATCTTTTTTTTAATTACTATACTGGAATTGTCTATACGTAAAAAAATTTCTTAATGTTTTGATTTTATTAAAAATGCATGTGATAGTTTAATTGGAACATTACTAAATGAACCCATTAAAACAATTGATGTATTTAATGCTTGGTTGGACATTGTCAACATGGGAATATGGGAAGAGTTGGTATTAGTGAAGTGTGAAAAATGAACTTTTCTTCCTCCAACTTCTCATATTCTGTCCAGGTTAGAGAGATATGAGTCTTGCAACTTCTTGAATGATTTAAAAGATTTATAGGGGTATTCATTAAAAATCAATAATATCACGTTAATGAAAAATTTAAAGTTAAAGGGTTTCAAATAACATAACTTCCTTGTTTTGATGTATGATCTAATTCATGTATCTTTATATTGTATTTTTTTCCAAAAATTTCCATCATATATTAACCAAGATCTGTTTCTTTTTCAAAGCTATATGCAGAAAATTTATAGATCTAGAGAAATTATAGACTATAGAAAGGGAAATTTATGTCATATTATGTGAATTAGAAATATTTTTCCCACCATTATTCTTTGATATGATGGTTCACTTGGTGAGAGTGATTCAACTATATAGTCCTATACACTATATATGGATGTACCACATTGAATGACATATGAAGATTTTGAAAGGGTATGTCAAAAATCGAACTTGTTGAGAGGGTTGTACTGTAGAGTGATATATTATTGATGAAGCCATTGAATTATGTACCAATTACCCATTCAGTATGGAATTAATTGGTCTAATGAAATCTTGTCACATGGGGCAGCTTGTGGATGAATTTCATTTTGGAAGAGATGTTTTCAAAATCAATATTAGAGATCCGGGGGAGGCTCTCTTTTATATATTTCATAACAGTTTAGAGGTTTACCTATATGTTAAAACCCCAAAAGAAATTATTGGAATTTAAATATTTCAAGGGATGGAATATGGATATCAAATAAACAGAAAAAATAGCGTCTAAGATGGTTTTGAGAACATTTTTAAAGGATTCAGATGAAAATCTAGATTTAATTTCAGAACGAATTCGATGGCCTGCAATAGGACCAAGTTTGTACGTATTATATTATAATGACTATGTAATTGAGGGTTATATATTCTTTAAATATTAACATTATGAATACAATAGCATGAATAACAGAGTTACACTTTTGGCAGAAGTGATGTATGTTTCTGTTACTAATGATATAAAACCAATTTATGAAAATATGACATACTTTGGAATCATCAAAAAAATATGGTAGTTGGATTATACAACATTCCAAGTGCTTATTTTTCAATTTAAGTGGGTTGATATCATGAGTGCTATTAAAATAGATGAATTAGGATTAGTTAAAGTGAATTTCATTAAGGAAGGGTAAAAAGAAGAACCGTTTCTAATGGAATTATAGCAAACACAAAAATTTTATATTCTAGATCCCGAAAACTAAAAGTCTTCAATTATTATGTTATCGACAAAAACCACTGAGGGGTCAGATAAAAACTCAATTGAGGATGCCCATTTCATTTTGACATCATAATCATTTCATAGTGGTCCCAATTTTTAAGGGGTTTTGTATGTCATAGGAGACCACAATAAAGGGATTTTGATACTCCATAGAGGGGTAAAAATCCATCATCCTTTAAAAATAATCAAGTGAAAATAATCAGGTTATATTTTTATAATATACATTATGTTACTTAATCTTATTATTTTTTCACTTCTGAATTTATGTAATCTAAATTAAATGTTAGAAAAATTCTATAGATAATTACTTTTTCATATGCTCATTCTCCAAATCATGAGGAACACAGGTCTCTCAACTTGTTGTTGCTCCCAGTGTATAGGAACAAATAACTTCTCTACATACTAGTGCTCCAAATCCTAAAGAAAAACAGGTTTCTTAACCTGATAATACTACGAGTGCATAGGTATAGTCAAATTTTATATATGTTAATGCCACTGATCAGGAGTAACAACATATTGATGATATTAAATTCAACAAAATGGTAGGCGATGAAGGAACAATGATGTAGAAAAAATAGGATTGTCATAGTTTGATGGTGTTAGAAATAACCATTAAGAAAAAATAAAAAGGCATCAAATTTGAGGTCAGATGGAATGTGTGGGGACAACATGTTAATCCCCAAAAGGCCATGTACAATAGTTACATTGGACTAATCACTTGCCAACATGTTCCAATTGATGTATATTCATGGAACCATGTTATTCCCATGCTTAAGGAACTGATGTGGGAAGATATTACAGTAACATTATGATATCATTTTATTTATTTTACTAACAAATATAATATTGAAACATTGTATTACACTTCATCATTTATTTTATAGTGAATTAATAATACGTGAATACGACAATAAATATGTATTAATTCTTGTTGGAAGGATTCACAAAAGATTTTTCACAATTCTAATGAGATTTAATCTTAAAGATTCTGAAGGAAAAATAAACCCGCACGCACCGCTTATGTATACACACATGATAGCCCAAGAATCATAGGATGAATTTACCACCCATCATGAAAAGGTTTCTTTTTTAGGTTCATTGTGGATATTAATAAATTTTTTAACAATATGTATATTTATAAATTTGATTGAAATTTTTGTTATTTATGAAATAGAAACTGAGTGCTAAAAATAAGGAACTTGCAACAAAATTGATGTACCCCAACTGTAAAGAAAGGATGTGGTACAATTCATTTGAAAAAAATTAGTACATATTTTAAATCCACCGTAATAATTTGTTGTGACATGAAACAAAAACATGATTGTGTTCCTATATTTATATGTAGATTGATGAATCTAAATCCAAAGCCACTTTCACCCCACACCCTATGTTATAAAATGAGGCACTTATAAAGAAATATGGGATACTAATAGATGAAAACATATAAAAAGTGTGGGAAACATGTGTAATTATGACCAAATAAAAAAATATTTTCCTTTAAATCACTATTACATAATTGCAATTACGTATTTTCCTATATTTTATATATAACATAGTCATAGAAATCATTAAAACCTATACCAGATGAACACCTATGATCGGTGGACTTAAAGCAGCCAGAACAGTATGGTCACGTCAGAGGTGCAGATTTTGGGGGGACACCCTGAATATAGTTTGATAAAAAAATAACAAGATGATAAAGATAAAGAAACTATATAGATAAAAGAAAGATTATATTCCCTTTAAGAACAATTTCATTGACATACTAAGTTGGTAGAAATTGTTATGGGGGGGGGATAAAAGAGAAGAAAAAACTCAAGAACAACTGTTGTGTGAAGATCCTGCCCCATGTCCACCATCATGGAGGTTATCCATTCCCCTCAAAGAGACACTTAGTTTAGGTAAAAAATATTCTAATAATTGTTTCTATGAAATGTGAATTAGATAGACACTAATACCTTTCATGTAATGATATTCTATAGGGTATAAAATACTATGATTTATATTTATCAACACCCACCCATTTCTTTGTAGTAAGGGATACAATGTTCAATATTCAATATAGCAGGATACACAACAGACCACTTCCGATAGGTCATGTGAGAGTGGTGATTAGCATAGCTCATGAGCTGAGTGCCGAGCTACCTATTACACTTGATGAAAATGATATTCATAAGTTCAACCAGATTGTTTTAACATTTGTGACATGTCTACTAGTTCTTGTAAAAACAAATATTGACAAAGAGGTATTCATTTATAATTTATTTTTCGTGATAAATTTTTAACAATTAATGAAAAAAGGTCTGAACCGATCAATGTTATTATAGAAAGACAAAGGGAAGGGAATGAAATGAAAGGTCGACTCAAAACCATCCAAAGGAACAACCAACCGATTGAAAAGTACTTCTAAACGAAACTTTACCCCAACCATTCATAATTTACATTTACAAACATTGAAGGTTTATACAGATACAAAGTTACAAAATTTTAGTAATAACGTAGTTGATTTTAAAGAAAAAATGTACGAAGATGACATTATAGACTACATTTATTTTGAAAGTGTAAATAAAATCATCAACTATGATTGGCTAGGAGCCTTAGTTGTACATGTATACATGAGGTATGCTTTCATGATTTTTTTGAAAAGTTAATATACTATGTTAATTATGAGTAAATAGGTTTCATATTTTTTTCATTTGTATATATCAATAACAATTGAAGGGATTACCCCATGAACATAAATTTTGACTCATTATTCCTTATATAACTTATACAAAAAAACATAAAATAGATTCAAAATCATTGAATGAAATAATGAGTAAATTGGAAAAATCATTTGAAATAAAACTTATTGATGACAAACTCTTCTTAATACCAATGTTGCAGGGGTAAAAATATACAATTTAACTATAGAAAATATATTTTAATTTTTTTAATTACTTATTCCTTTTTAGGAAACATTGAATGCTTATTAGATCAATTTGGATACTCCAAAGATTTATTTCCTAGATTCACTGCATAAATACATAAAAAATGACCACACATGATGGTGTTTTTCAACTTTCAATACACTACGTCCAAAATTTTAGAACTAAACTTCAGGTTATATAAGTTATATTATGTTTTAATGATAATTTTGTTATGATAGGGTGTTTTTTAAATAATGTAAAATTCATAAAATGAAGATAGGAATTAAGAACATAGATCCTGACAAGTTCTAAAAATACAAAAGTATCAGGGTATATATAATAAAATTTCACTATCCAAACACATATCAAAACAAATTACTTATTTTTATTAATGCATCTACAGTGACCAAAACAAAAAAGAAAAATAAAAAATATTTTGGTTATTATGTTAGTATATTTCTAAAATATATCATATTATATCAACAATCTAGAATCCCTAAAGAGGTATTTTCAAAGATAAGTACTATTTTATTTTAAATATTTATTAATCCTTTGTGTATTTATATTTTTCTAGTACTAATATAACTGTAAAAAATATTCATATTCAAAAGATGATATAGAATTTCATAGAAATTAATGGGAGGTATACATGATGGTAGAATGTACACAAAAACATGAAGATGTAACTTCCATATAAGTAATGAATTGTTTCATATTTATGTTTATTTTATTTATTTTTAATGTTAATCACATAATAGTTGTTTTCTTAAACCGGTTGATTACTTTTTTTGATTTGGGGTGGTTTGTTCAAAGATGCTTATACTCATGAGAGATTGGACTTTGAGGCTACAACTTAGATAATGAAAATAAGGAAATGGGTCAATAATGCATACAACTATAATGTAAATGTGAATTCATACTACTTATTTAATTAATGTTTTCATCATTTTATCAAATATTTGTAAGTTATTTTCCTTATCATTTTTATCTAATACTTATTTAGTTTTTTTATATATCTTTTGGGAAGAAATATTTTTCTTTCAACTATCTACAACAAGACATAATAGAGACATCATGTTCCTTTTTCCAATGTTAACATGATTTCCATTGGTTTTCATTATCAACCTGAAGACATTGCATATTGATTCGTTTTTTTCATCCGAAAAACCTTTTAAAATCTAGAAAACTATAAGAGTGGAAGAAGTTATTGTTCCCATTTTTGTGACTTCTCATGATATAATGGGAAGAATATGTTCCTATACTTTTCTTGCTTTCAACAATGACAAAGGTTTTTTTAACTAAGAGAATCAAATCAAAATGAAATGTTGGTAGTTCAATAAATAAGGAAAATCTTAATCATGGTAACATTGTAAGTTAGTATTTTTTGAGACATTGGGACATATAGGAATCACCCGCTTACCAACCCTACACATAGTGTGGCCAATATGACTCTAAGTGCTTCTTTTTATTTAAAATTGACATCAATTTTAGTAAAAAAGGAAACTAACATACTCAAAACTGAGAAAAAAAATTCATATTATCTTGATACTTTATGAAATGATCCATATGTAATTTGAAATGTTTGGGATTTAACCTCACCTCAATATGATAGACGATGTACCTAGTATGACTCAAAGTGTCAGTTATTAGTTTAAAATTGACATTTTATTTCATAATATTTCACTCATTGAAAACTAAAAAAATTCACTCATATTTTCTTGATAATTTATGAAATAGATTCATAAATATTTTTTGATGTATAAAAATTAATCTCATGTAAAACCTGTACATGATGTGACCGATATGAGTCAAAGTGCGTGTTTCTAGTTTAAAATGGTATTTTAGTAAAAAAGAAAAGTGAAATAATGAAAAATAAGAAAACACATTCATATTGTTTTGATACTTTTGTAAAATGATCAATGAGTAATTTAAGAAATTTAGGAACAATACACACCTCAAAATGACGCACGGTGTGACTGGTGTGACTCCAAATGCACATTTTTATATAAAATTGACATCAATTATAGTAAAAAATAAAACTAACCAACTCAAAACCAATAAAACACATTCATATTGTTTTGATACTTTCAAGAAACAATCCATAAGTCATTTAATAATTATACACACAACAATATTATGCATGGTATGGCCGATATGACTCTAAGTACGTCATTTTATTTAATATTGACATAAATATTAGTAAAAAGGACAACTATCCTAATCCAAACAGAGAAAATACATTCATATTATTTTGATACTTTAGGAAAATGATTCATAACTTATTTTTGAGGTTTAGGAGTCAACCACACCTCAATCCAATGTATGGTGTGATAGATATGAATCAAACTGTGTCTTTTTATTTTAGATTGACATTAATTTTATCAAAAGGAACAAGTGATGTACTGAAAACTATAAAAAAATTTATATTGTTTTTATACTTTAGTAAAATTATCAATGAGTTATATTTAATGTATATGAATCACCCAAACCTCAATACGACTAATGGTGTGTCTAGTATGACTCTAAGTGCATATTTTTATTTAAAATTGACAACAATTTTAGTAAAAAAGACAACATACCTACTTAAAACCAAGAAAAAACAATCATATTGTTTTGATACTTTATAGAAACAATCCATAAGTCATTTAAGATATGTAGGAATTATCCTCACCACAATCCGATGAACAATATGACTATAATAACTCCAAGTGCATCTTTTTATTTAAAATCGACATCAATTTTAGTAAAAAGTAAATTTAAACTAATAAAAACAAATAAAATTCACTAATATTGTTTTGATACTTTATGAAAATGATTCATAAGTCATTTTGGATGTGTAATAATGAACCACACCTCAATCTGACACATGGTTTGACTGATATGACTCAATGTGTTTCTTTTTATTTTAAATCGACATTAATTTTAACATAATGAACAAGTGAAATTCTGAAAATTAAGAAAACCCATTCATATTGTTTTGATATTTTTGGAAAATTATCTATGATTCATTTTTTATGTGCAGGAATCATCCACACAACATTTTGATGCATAGTGTGACTAGTATGACTCAATGTGTGCCTTTTTATTTAAAACTAACATCAATTTTAGTAAAAAGTATAACTAGCCTATTCAAAATAAAGAAAATGAATTATTTTTGTTTTAATTCATTAGGGAAATGATTCTTAATTCATTGTATATGTGTAGGAATTATCATAACCTCAATATGACACATGATGTGATCAGTAAGACTCAAAGTGTGTCTTTTTATTTAATATTGACATCAATTTTAGTAAAAAGGGAAACTAAACTACTCAAAACTGAGAAAATGAATTCATATTGTTTTGATACTTTATTAAAATGATCCATAACTCATTTTTTATGTGTATGAATCAACCAAACATCAATATGACATGTAGTGTGACCAATATGACTCAAATTGTGTCTTTTTTATTTTAAAATGTCATTAATTTTTAAAAAAGGAACATTTGACATACTGAAAATAAAGAAAATGAATTTGTACTATTTTTATACTTTTAGAAAAGACCCATGAGTCATTTTTGATGTGTAAGAATAACCCTCACCACAATCTAACACATGGTGTGATGGGTATGATTCCAAGTGCATCTTTTTATTTAAAATTGACATTTATTTTAGTAAAAAGGACAACTAACCTACTCAAAACTGAAAAAATATATTTGTATTGTTTTGATACTTTATTTTAATTATTTATAAGTCATTTTAGTGAGATAGGTATTATATTCACCTCAATATGATGCACGGTGTGACTAGTATGACTCCACATGTGTATTTTTTATTTAAAATTGGCCTAAATTTTAGTAAAAAAGACAACTGACCTACTCAAAATAGGGTATATGAATTTCGATTGTTTTGAAACTTTAGTAAAATTATCTATAAGTCATTTTTGATGTGTAGAAATCAACAAAAACTCAATATGATTAACTGTGTGATATATATGACTCAAAGTGTGTCTTTTTATTTTAAATTGAAATTAATTTTTGAAAAAGGAACAAGTAACATACTGAAAACAAAGAAAACACATTCGAATTGTTTTGATACTTTAGAAAAATGATATGTGATTCATTTTTGATGTGTAGTAACTACCTTCACCTCAATATGACATACAGTGTGATCAGTATGACTCTAAGTGAAGCTTTTTATTTAAAAATGATATAAATTTTAGTAAAAAGAACATCTAACCAACTCAAAACCAAGAAAATTCATTCGGATCTGTTAGATACTTTAAGAAAATATTCTTTAGTCATTTGGGATGGGTAGGAATCGGCCTCTCCCCAATACAATGTACTTTGTGACTTGTATAACTCCAAGTGAATCTTTTAATTTAAAATTGACATCAATTTTAGTAAACAAGACAACTAACCTACTCAAAATCAAGAAAATGAATTCATATTATTTTGAAACTTTACAAAAATGATCCACAAGTTATTTTTGATTTGTATGAATCAATTGTACATCAATATGATACATGGTTTGAATGATAAAACTCCATGTGTGTCTTTTTATTTTAAATCGACATTAATTTTAGAAAAAGGAATCAATGACATATTGAAAACCAATAAATCACACTTTTATTACTTTGATACATTAGTAAAATTATCCATGAGTAATTTATGATGCAAATAAATCACCTAAATCTGAATCCAATGCATGATGTGATTGGTATAACTCTAAGTGCATTTTTCGGTTTAAAATTGATATTTTAGTTCAAAACATGTGTTACTCACTGAAAACCAATAAAATGTGATTTGATTTTTTTTGATAATTTAGGACATTAATTCATAAGTCATATGTGACGTGTATGATGTAGTCTCACATCAATCGGACACCTGATGTGACTAGTATGACTCAAAGTGTGTGTTTCTAGTTTGCAATGACATTTTAGTAAAAAACACAAGTGGCATACTAAAAACTGATCAAACAAATTTGGATTTTTTTTGAAACTTAATTAGAATGATCCATAAATAATTTGGTACCTATAGGAATCATTCACACCTCAATACCATGAATGGTGTGATCGGTATAACTCCAAGTGTGTGTTTATTAAAAATTAACATTAATTTCAGTAAAAAGAATAATTGACATACTCAAAACCAAGAAAAAACATTCAAATTATTTTGATACTTTAGGTCAATGAACTATAACTCATTTGTGATGCATTGGAATCAACTGTACCTCAAAAAAATGAATGGTATGAATGGCATAACTCCATGTGATTCTTTTTATTTAATGTTGATTTTTTTAATTTATTTACTTATAATAATACTAACATAAGATTTTTTTTCTTATATAGGTGGATTCTTTTTCCCGGGTTGAGGTGATTTATTTTGCAATAGATATAATGGGAGGTCCTTTTGGAGACGAGATCATCAGTTCCAAAGATGATGAAACATTTATGATATTAATTTTTTGGATAGTAATTATAAATGTAATTATATAAAACCTTGATTTAAATATATATAGTAGTGTTTATTTATATTCATGATGTAAAATATATTTCAATTAAAAAATATATTTTGTGTGTAGGTTGTCGGTTACTGCAGTGTACTGTTACAAAAATAGAACACAGTAGTAGGTGGTCCCTTTATAATCACCTTTTAGCATTGTTAAAATCCTTTTTGTGATCTATTAAATGGAATATCTATACTGTTGTTTAATACTATTAGGTATTGTGGTTTCATTAATGTTCTAAAAATGGAAGTGTTGCTTTGTGAGTGGGTAGTTAGAAACATTAAATTTCTTATGAAAAAGGGTGAGACTTTTTAACAAGGAGATTTTTTTGAAATGGTCATATTTCTAAATAGAATTTTAAGTGTATTTTGATAAATTAGATTTCAATGGGGATTTTAATTGTGGTTTTCAAACAGTGTGAAAATGGCTCGTCTTTCCAAGAACTTTTTTGAAATACTAATTGTAACTTTATTATAAATTTTTATAAATGTGTTAGACCCTAAATTAAGACCCTTTTGTTTATTTCATACTCGTTTTGGCTTATAACCCCATGGAGGGATTCTTTATTTTTGACACAGACATCCTTTTTTATTTATAATCATGGATATGTGATTAGGGCTATTTTTAGTGAGGGTTAAAGAGGTGAGGTATAAGTACATTTAAATGTTTTATACTTATTATATTTGATTATTGATTTCTCACCTCAATTTGAAATTTCATGGGAGTTAAAGGAATATAATAGGTTACCATTTTGAGGGAAAATACTACTATATAAATTCGGTCAATTAGGGGTTGTTTCATGATTACACTAAGATGGATAGTCCAGAAGGTCTTATAAGACGTTATTCTAGAGATCTTTATTTGTTCTTATGGTAGTGAATGAGTCCCAAGGATGTTTATTTCAGGATAGTTTAACAAGGATATCTGGGATGTTTACACATTTCTTAGTACTAGAATAGGTTACTTATTTCCATTTCAGGTGTATTATTAATAGAGTCTAGGGATGTTTCCCATGAAATTTAAGTCTTACATAGGAAGTTTTAAGGGATTTTGTTTTGAGATTTATTTGTATCCCCTGTACTGACTGATTTTATTGGAACTATTTCTTGGTTGTGTTCTTATATTGTGTTCCCATAATGTTTGGGTGCCTTTTGGTGGTGTATTTATTATCGGAGTGTGTGTAGGTTTACTTTAAATTGAGTTATTTTTGTATGGGTTAAAAGTGTATATTTAAAAGAAAAATAGTTTGGGTTTTCTTAAAATATTTTTTAGGAAACAATTTTACATTAAAATTTTTATTCAAAAAGAGTGTTTATGTTATTCTAGGAAAAGAGGGATAACTAATGATTTGGTTTGTTTTTCATAGACCTAACGAATTCTTTTTATCATTCCAAAATATTAAATTAAAATTTTTAATCATTATTTATTTTTTAGTTTATAAAATGATGGTTGTTTGGAAATGTGAATGTGGCATGTTGTTTTTATTTTTCAAATAAATTTTATAAAAATCCATATTTTACCTTATGTTAAAACTATCATTTAATAAAATATTTTACTAAGGGGATTTTATTGTGTTTTCAGGTGGTGAACTATTAGGAATTTGTATGCTATTACCTATATTAATATCTCAATTTTATCTTTAGTTCATGATTTCTCTTTGAGTACTGTTTGTTTAAGATTGGATGGTGACTAGAATTGTAATATGGAGGTATGAAAGTTGTCCATTTTATTTTATTTTTCTTTATCATAATTTCCATTTAGGCCTTTAATACTTTCTATGGTTATAGGTGTAGTACTATTTTAGTGGAATTAGATAGCCATTACGGGAGTCTTTTCTATAGGGGAGGGTATTTTGAGTGTGATAAGAGAGATTATTTTCTATATTTGTTATTTTATTCTTGTCTATTTTTTCTTATTTGATTTTGGAATGGAATCTAAACTCAAAAAGGGTACTTTAATATTTTTGGGTGAAATTACATTATAAAAAACTCTGATTATTTGAAAAACTAATTCTAAAGTGTGTTTATGTGATTCCAAGAAACTATTATCTAACCTATGTGGATCAAAAATGTAATTTAGGCCAATGGTGAATTAGTTTGAGTGTCGATTCAAATGGCATCCTAGATTGGTTCATTACAACTTCAAACTTTGAATTCACTTGTCTTTAGAAGATTACACTACATGGCATTTAATTAGTTTCATGGAAGCCTTTGTTGAGACCGATTCATTCTCAGAAAAAACCCTTACCATATTATCATTATAATAGCATCATTTGAAGCATTATTTTGGAGGGAAACTTACAATAATACTAATATAATGAAATGCATATATCTTACTCAAAAAGTGTAACAACGCGAGATTTTATGAGAATTATTCTTTTTATTTTAATTTATGTCTTGTGTTGTACACTACAACAAAGGGATATTACATTACACACATCCATGATTTGGCTTGCATTACACACAATCGTGACCTTCCTCGATAGCGTGTGTAGTAGGCAATACCAAGTTTCACTAAACAATGATATATTGTTATAATAATATTATAGACTATCCATTATGAATAGTATTTACTACATTTTGAATTTTATAGCATTATTATTCATCTTACATATTTTCTAGAACATGGTTTGAGAACTAAATAAATTTTTCGGGTAAAATAAGTATTTTTAAAAAAAATGTAGTTTTGCTTCCTTTTGATGGCGCACCCACTTTAAATCTAGTTTTTGAAATGTTTATAAGTTAAATTTGAAAAAAATAAAATTCTTCCTTGGAATCAGGATATAAAAATTTAATTTGGATAAAATTTTCATATTATTCTGATAACTTTCATATTTTAATGAATAGTAAAAACACGTTATATTTTAATTAAAAACTACTTTTTTCATTGCAATAATTTATATGGTTAGATTATATTTTTAATTGTGATTAAAGTGTAATTAGAATATATTTTTACCATTTAATCCAATGTTGGTCATCGTAATTAATTTCACTTTGAAATTGGACATAAACAAGTGTCGATCTTTTGATAGTTATTGTTTCTTAAAAACACGCTATTTGTTTTGATAACAGGAATTAATTTTTAAATTAATTAATTCCACTTCTATGTTTTGAATTTGGAAAAATAGACATCATTTTTGAATTCGGAATATCAAATATATCTTAGGCTGAATTTTTGGTATAAAACTGAAAAACTTCAATTTTTGATGAATAGTGAAACCACTTAGTGGTAGTTAAAAAAACCGACTCTTTCATTTAAATGAAATTTTACCACTTCTGTGAATTTAATTTCAAAAATCCGATATTCATGGTTGTTATCAAGAAGTAAAATGTGGTTCAATAAGATGAAAATAATTTTTGGTGAATAGTAACTTTTGACTTTTATTTACCGCGGTTAAAGGTAAATAGGGTAATTCAATGTCAAAAGAATATTATAATAATTCAAAATTTCCTTAACAATTTTATTAACCTTATTTGATGAGTAGTGGCCAACCATATGCATCCTTGGGTATATTTGGGACCCCATTGAGCCACTTGGTAGTGATAATGACAATTTGGAATAATTAATTTAATGTAAAGGCAAAATTTACATTAACAAAAATATTTTAGTAATTAATTTTTATAAGGAGTTATATAAATTATATTTTCAACTATAAATATTCATTGGAAATATAAAACTATTTCCTACATTATAGTATTTTTTTTATAATTTTTAGACATCAAATAAATTAAATTATTTATGACATAATAATGATGCAGTAGTTACCTCATTAATAAATGATTTAGATAAATAAGATTATAATGATTAAAATAATATCCAAAACATGTCCAATTCTAATTGGATGGTTTTATTTATACCATGAGTCATCTTATCTTCATCTTTAATGAATTTTGGACCTTTTGAAACTGAAGATAAGTTTATAATAAAATAATATTTTCACACTTTCCAAAGGTGCCCCTCTCCTCCCTTATAAAAGGGTACCTCCTCCATCTCCTATTCACAACACTTTGAGCCTTCATGATCGTCCAAACCCGGCCCATTTATCTTCTCCACTAACCTAGAAACATTCTAGAGGTTCTTGTCTTTTCAAAAGACCAACTCTAGTTCCTTAAGAGGAAGCTTAAAGGAGGTGCGTCGAAGAAGAGGTAATCTCTTCTACCAATTCTTTCAAGTTTCTTTCTTCTTCTACTTCTTATTATTTATTTGTTTCATCATAAATTGATAACATAAGTATCACTCATATAATTATATGTTATTATAAATATGAAACAACCCTATATCACCTTCTATCCATCCTACGAAAAATGAAATCACCGCGCGTGCGTACGTACGGAATACCGTCTCCACGCCGTGCTGTAATCTGTTTTCCACCACCACCTTACTTGGATGGGTATAATGGTGTAAAGAATAACTATATATGATTATTATTACATGATTATAATTCTGATATATTATATCATCCACTCCAATTTCATTCAATAATTATGGGGATGATATCATCGCTCGTGCGTATCTACGGATTACCGTCTCCACGACGCGATGGGATTCATTCTCCATGATAACCATTCAAGAATGATTATAAAGTATATATAACTAATAATAATGAAATATATGAAATAATAATTCTACTATATTTATGTATATATATATTTCATCTACTTACTTCCATTAAATTCAATATGGAAATAAAAACAGCGTTCAGGCGTACGTACGGTCTACCGTCTCCATGAACGGTGTATTTTATTTCATGTATCTATCAATTATATATATATATATATAATTAATATATATGATATATAAATTATTAATTACATTCTGGGAGTATTTAAATCATAATATAAGTAATAATATAAAGAACAACAATTCTAAACACGTACGATAAATGAAACAATTTTACCCAAAACGCTGCTTTAACATGGAATTTACAAAAGGACGGGTAATATAAAGTCATAAGTGAACCATATAGGACATAATAACAATTAAAATGAATCTGTAATGAGTCAATGACCTTATTTAAATCATTACATAGGAGGTTCTGATACGTATGAAGCATATCGAATCTAAAGTAAGGGATAACTTTTCCAATATCGTTTTTATCCGAGATTGTTTATTCATAAGTATTTTCTGGGGTTTTATTTATCATCATTTTCCATATTTTATAAAAATGGTTTCATGTATGTTTAAATTAATTTTTACCCATTTTTGACTTTTACTACATGGTATGTAAGGAATCTTTCTTTTGTTTACCATACGAGGTGCTTTTTGACTTTTTCGGTAAAAGTACGAGAAGAATGTTTTTTTAACTTATACGGCATGAATGAATTTTTAAAATTTCATAAATCCTTATTTTCATGAAGATTCCTCCACAAGATTTCATGATTATTTTCAAAAAATCTTTTTTTTAAAATTTCATGGCATTTTGTGAAAAGAAAATTATTTTTAATAAGAAAGGATATTTTCCTCAAGAATTCATTTCATGTGTTTTATCAAAACCATTTTCCATCTAAGATGACATTATTTCATATGTGTATGTTTCAAGTATAATTTCTCTATGATTTATATGTTTTCAAATTTCTTATGATGAAATGATATCCATTTCTTTTATATGGATTATGTTATGATGGGATAATGTTTATGAAACCCATTTTGTTCGTTGGGTTATTATGAATAATGTATGTTTATTTTGTGGCACACGAAATAATGATTTCATTATGAGATGGGTGGGACCTATTTCTCCCTCAAATGAATTGGGTAATGATTTATATCTCATGAGATAGACATGGCTGGAACGGTAAGTTAATCTGGTTTAGTGATACAGGACTGGAATGAGGAGTGAAGTCGATTTAGAAAGGGACTTTGTCCACTAAGATGGTCTTGGCAGAAATGCCTTGGATACTTTGGAAATCATATCATGTGATTAATGGTTTTCCACAATTAAATGTTTTATTCCCATTCTATTTTATCATGATTTATGTTCCTTTATGATATATGCCTTACATACTTCCAAGATTTATGTCTTTCCTCAATATTTTGATGTTTAGATTTTATGTTCAAGTTTTCTTCTCATTCATATGTTTATGAATTGTTTTATATTCTCTATGTTTACCCTTATTGAGCATTTGAGATCACCATTTTTATGTTTTATTTTCCCCAGGATATAAAGAAAGGTTTTAGGTAAGAAAATAAAAGTGGAAGATCTTTATGGGAGATCTTGAAGCTCTTTCACCATGATTAGAAGATTATGTTCCGAGTTTCTAAAGACACTAAACTATTAGGGTCCTTGAGTGTTGGTTTTTGTTATGTATTAAGTATTCCGAAAAAGTAATGTAATGTCTATGTACGTCAAGCTTTGGGTCTCTAAAGTTGGTATCAGAGGAATGGTTTAGTCAACCTTTGGAAACTAGGATACGAGAACTTTAAGTGAGATCCCTAGAGATATTTCTAAGGTATGTCTAGGGATGTCCCTAAGGTTAAGTATAAGTATAGGTTATAGTCCTAGAATTACGATAATGATATTAGAATTAAACCTAAGATGTTATATATTGAAGGTACTCCCCCTTTATTATGTTGTTTTCCTAGAATGATTTTTCCTCTCACACTATTCTTTTTGGGTTTTAGATGATGGCTGGAACCCAAAGGAACCGTGTTGATCAATGTAAGGGACGATGCAATGATTGTAATCCTGAACAAACCAACGTTATGTGAGATGGAATGAAAAATATTATTTCTATACTTACACAAGATATAAATCATTCTGGACTTCCAAATGAGTAGAAAAGGGAACAATATTCTATTGAGTCCTTTATGAGGCAATGTCCACCTTCTTTCAATGGGTCTTCTGATCCACTTATTGCTGAACAATGGATCAGTACCATTGAAAAGATATTTTTCATACTTCGCTGTTCAGAACATGAAAAAGTCATTTTAGCTGTTTACCATTTAAAAGGCGAAATAGACCAGTGGTGAACTCTAATTAAGAATACAAGGCCCCAAGATGAAATTGAATCCATGGAATGGGACGAGTTCATGAACTTGTTTTTCAGTAATTACTTCCCTCGTATTCTTCAAACAAAGATGGAAAAGGAGTTCCTTGAGATTAAGAAGAAGGATTATGAATATGTTGGTATATATGAAGCGAATTTTACTAGACTTGCAAGGTATGCATCTGGCTTTATCATCCAACCTAAAAATAAAGTTGATCGATTCTTCAGTGGATTAAAACGAAATCTTTGAAGGGAATTAGCTATAAGAGACTTTAGTAGCTATGAATAAATTGTATGTTGTGCTATCATGGTAGAAATAGAAGTTGGTGTAACATATCCATCTCATGGTTTTGACAAGAAACGAATGATGGAGTTCATGGAAAAACCTCAGGAAAATGGTGAAAAGAAAGTGAATGTTTCTTTATGCTCAAAGTGTGGAAAGAAGCATGGTGGAGATTTTCTAAAAGGTACTAGAAAATGTTTCAAGTTTGGGAAAGATGGTCATAGAGTAGTTGAGTGTCGAAGTAATGGGAAAAAGGCAGCTAATGATGTGAATAGAGAAAATACTACAGAGAATCCTCCACAAACACTTCAATGCTTCAAGTGCAAGGAAATGGGGAATTATGCTAATCAATTCCCTAATCCAAGGGTAAATGATGATTGACGTGAGAAACCTCTTAAGGCAAAAGACAAAGGGAAGTCACATGTGATCACTATTGGCGATGTTGAGTATGACAATGATGTAGTGGAATGATTATGTGTTTATGTAACAGGATTCCAAAATAATGTTGTGGAATCTAATTTATAGTACTGTGGAATATTGGAATATTTATGTATTGGTTTATTATGGTTTTCAATAATTATATGGTACCGGTAACCATGAAACATAATTCAAATATTTTGGAAAGCAGATGATATGCGCATAAAGAAGGGATACGAAGAAAATAATATTAATGAGCTCATGACTGATATAAGGACAAAGTGATATCATGGTTTGAGTATATAGAAATTTTGGGATTTTGGTATGTGGAAAGAGTTTAATTTTGACAGCATTCATGTTTTCACTAAGGTTCAATGGGTATTCATTTTTCAATAGAATACATGATGAAGTCATTCAGATGTTTGTAATGTGACCAACCAGACATATCTTATATGGGGATAAATAACGGTATTTACATGTTTGGTAGATGACCTCTCTATAAATATTTTTCCTTATACTATGAGTTTAAGTAAGACTAAAGATTGGAATTGATTAAGTTAGACATCAAATAGTATCGTTTAAGGATAGAACCTTTTTTTTGATATTATTTATGGAATGTTATAATATTATAGTTTTAAAAAAAGGACAACCTACAGGACGAGCGACAACCTGTTGCATCGGACAAGGATGTGGGAATCGAACACACAACCGAAGTGTGACATGCCTTTATCACCTACCACTGACCTACAAGAAGACCCTGATTTGTAGAAATTAGTTTTATTTTATTAAGTAGTATGATAGTTGAAGTATAAGACCATTTTTGGAACTATATCCGATTAATCTCACCATAGATGGACTTATGTAAATAACATTTGCTAACTGATGTTTGAGACAGATGGAATTACCCATCATTCTATCACATGATCTGCTAAAACTTCGCAAAAGGAAAATTCAACTTCATTTATTTAAGATATGAAGTAAAAATTGTTCAAGGCACGAGCAATGTTGAGATTGTACCAAAGTAAAGAATGTATTTCTTTTAATTAAAAAATTCTTCAACATTTGGGAAATGATATTGAAAACCAAAAATGTTGTCCTAGTGACCTTATATCCTATGAATCAGATGGTACCTTAGATCATCACAAATTTATGGCTTTGTGAATTTTGGATTCTTCATAGCCATGTTCTCTACCACTTTCCATTAGAGCATGATGGTTACGTTTCTCTTCCATATACATATTTTCACCTACATTATCCTATTTGGAAACCCAGTGATGAGTCAATTTGGGTAACCGATATGTTTCATACATCACTTTTTAAAATTAAGTTTTATTATTCCTTTTTACGACGTGGGTTTCTATGAAAGAAACTTTCAAGTAGTAAACCATTTATAACCTCGATGAATTTCAAGGACGAAATTCATTTTAAGGGGGGTAGAATGTAACAACCTGAGATTTTATGAGAATTATTATTTTTAATTTCATTGATATCTTGTGTTGTACGCAACAACAAAGGGATCTTGCACAACACGCATCCCTTATTTGGCTTGCATTACACACAATTGTGACCTTCCTCAATAGCGTGTGTAGTACACAATACCGAGTTTCACTAAACAACGATATATTGTTATAATATTATTATGGACTAGACATTATGAATAGTATTAACTAAATTTTGAATTTTATAATATTATTATTCATCTTACATATTTTCTAGAACATGGTATGAGAACTGAATAAAATTTTCAGGTAAAATAAGTATTTTCCAAAAAATGCTGTTTTGCCACCTTTTGATGGCGCACCCACTTTAAATATAGTTTTTGAAATGTTTATAAGTTCAATTTGACAAAATAAAATTCTTCCTTGGAATCAGGATATAAAAATTGAATTTGGATAAATTTTTCATACTATTTTGATAATGTTCATATTTTAATGAATAGTAAAAACACGCTATATTTTAATTAAAAACAAATTTTTCATCACAATAATATATATGGTTAGATTATCTTTTTAATTGGTTTTAAAGTGTAATTAGAATATATTTTTACCATTTAATCCAATTTTGGTAATTGGAATTAATTTCACTTTGAAATTGGACATAAACAAGTGTCGATCTTTTGATAGTTATTTTTTCTTAAAAACACGATATTTGTTTTGATAACGGGAATTAATTTTAAAATTAATTAATTCCAATTCTATGTTTTGAATTTGAAAAAATAGACATCATTTTTTAATTAGAAATATCAAATATAGCTTAGGATGAGTTTTTGGTATTTTTCTGAAAAACTTCAATTTTTGATGAATAGTGAAACCACTTAGTGGTAGTTAACCGACTCTATCATTTAAATGAAATTCTTCCATTTCTATGAATTGAAAGTCAAAAATCTGACATACATGGTTGTTATCAATAAGTAAAATGTTTTTCCATAAGATGAAAATAATTTTTGGTGAATAGTAACTTTTGACTTTTATTTACCGCAGTTAAAGGAAAATAGGGTAATTCATGGTTAAAAGAATATTATAATAATTAAAAATTACCTTAACACTTGTCCTATCCTTATTGGATGAGTAGTGTCCGACCATGGGAATCCTTGGGTTGATTTTGGGACCCCATTGAGCCACTTGGTAGTGATAATGACAATTTGGAATAATTAATTTAATGTAAAGACAAAATTGACATTAACAAAAATCATTTACTAATTAATTTTTATAAGGAGTTATATAAATCATATTTTCGACTATAAATATTCATTGGAAATATAAAAATATTTCATACTTTATGGTATTTTATTTATAATTTTTAGACATCAAATAAATTAAATTATTTATGACACAATAATGATGCAGTAGTTACCTCATTAATAAATTATTCAAATAAATAAGATTATAATGATTAAAATAATATCCAAAACATGTCCAATTCTGATTGGATGATTTTATTTCGACAATGAGTCATCTTATCATCATCTTTAATTATTTTCAGACCTTTTGAAACTGAAGATAAGTTTATAATAAAATAATATGTTCACACTTTCCAAAGGTGCCCCTCTCATCCCTTATAAAAGGGAACCTCCTCCCTCTCCTCTTCACAACACTTTGAGTCTTAAAGCATGGCCAAACCCTACCCATTTCACTTCTCCATTACCCTAGAAAAATTCTAGAGGTTCCAGTCTTTTCAAAATACCAACTCTAGTTTCTTAAGAGGAAGCTTAAAGGAGGTGCGTCGAAGAAGAGGTAATCTCTTCTACCGATTCTTTCAAGTTTCTTTCTTATTCTTCTTCTTTACTTTTTTCATTATCAATTAATAACATAAGTATTAGTCATATACTGATATGTTATTATAAATATGAAACAACCCTATTTTAACTTCTATCCATCCTACGAAAAATGAAATCATCACGTGTGCGTACGTACGGAATACCGTCTCCGTGCCGTGGTGTAATCAGTTTTCAACCACCACCTTACTTGGATGGGTATAATGGTGTAAATAATAACTATATATGATTATTATTACATTATTATAATTATGATATATTATATAATCCACTCCAATTTCATTCCATAATTATGGAGATGATATCATCGCTCGTGCGTACATACGGATTACTGTCTCCACGATGCGATGAGATTCATTCTCCATGTTAACCATTCAAGAATGATTATAAAGTATATATAATGAATAATAATTAAATATATGGAATAATAATGCTACTAGATTTATGTATATATATATATGTCATATAATTACTTCCATTAAATTCAATATGGAAATAAAAACAACATTCATGCATATGTATGGTCTACCATCTCCATGAACGGTGTATTTCATTTCATGTATCTATCTATTATATATATATATAATGAATATATATGATATATAAATCATGTATTACATTATGGAAGTAAGTAAATCATAAAATAATAATAATATATAGAACAATAAGTCCAAAAACGTACAATAAATGAAACAATTTTACCCAAAACACTGCTTTAACATGGAATTTTCAAAAGAACGGGTAATATAAAGTCATTAGTGAACCATATATGATATAATAAAAATAAATATTATTATGTGATGATTCAATGACATTATTTAAATTATTATACAGGATGTTCGGATACGTACGAATCATATCAGATCTAAGGTAAGGGATAACTTTTCCAATCTCATTTTTATCCGAGATTGTTTATTCGTAAGTATTTACTGGGGTTATATTTGTCATCCTTGTCCCTGTTTTCTAAAAATGGTTTCATGTATGATTAATTTCATTTTTACCCATTTTTGACTTTTACTACATGGTATATAAGGAATCATTCTTTTGTTTACCATATGAAGTACTTTTTGACTTTTCCAGAAAAAGTACGAGAAGAATGTTTTTTAACTTATAAGACATGAATGGATTTTTACAATTTCATAAAGCCTTATTTTCATGAAGTTTCCTCCACAATATTTCATGATTATTTTCATCAAAATCATTTTCTTTTAAAATTTCATGGAATTTTGTGAAAGGGAAATGATTTTCAATAAGAAAGGATATTTTCCTCAAGAATTCATTTCAAGTGTTTTATCAAAACCATTTTCTATCTAAGATGACATTATTTCATATGTGTATATTTCATGTATAATGTCTCTATGATTTATATGGTTTCAATTTTCTTATGATGAAATTATATCCATTTCTTTTATATGGAATATGTTATGATGGGATGATGTTTATGAAACCCATTTTGTTTTTTGGGTTATTATGAATGATGTATGTTTCTTTTGGGGTACACGAAAGAATGATTTCATTATGAGATGGGTGAGACCTATATCTACCTCCAATGAATTGGGTAAAGATTTATATCTCATGAGATATACATGGATGGAATGGTAAGTTAATCCAGTTCAGTGATACAGGACTGGAACAAGGAGTGAACTCGATTCAGAAAGGGACTTTGTCCACTAAGATGGTCTTGGCCGTAATGCATTGACTACTATGGAAATCATATCATGTGTGCTTAATGGTTTTCCAAAATTAAATGTTTTATTCCCTTTCTATTTTATCATTATTGATGTTTCTTTATGATATATGCCTTACGTGCTTCCAAAATTTATGTCTTTGCTCAAGATTTTGATGTTCATATTTTATGTTCAAGTTTTCTTGGCATTCAAATGTTTATGGATTGTTTTATGTTCTCTATGTTTACCCTTACTGAGCATTTGAGCTCACCCTTTTTATGTTTTCTTTTCCCTAGGATATAAATAAAGGTTTTAGGTATGAAAATAAAAGTAGAAGATCTTTATGGGAGATCTTGAAGATATTTCACCATGATTAGAAGATTATGTTCTGAGTTTCCAAAGACACTAAACTATTATGTTACTTTAGTGTTGGTTTTTGTTATGTATTAAGTATTCCTTAAAAATAATGTAATGTACATGTACGTAAAGATTTGGGTCTCTACAGAAAGAAACCATCTTCTTTAGCGTCATACAATCTAACACGTGAACCCATCACTATCACATCATTTCAATATTATAGTGTGAGATTATTGGAAAAAATAGGATCTTATCATGAAATTTTATGATGTATTTACATGATCACTATAGTCTTTTGGTATGTAAGAACTCATGAACATAAAACCTCAAGACTCGAGTTTGATGATAATTCTAGTGCAACTTCATTTTACTCGGGTTGAGTGTGTATCCATATCTTTTAATG
This sequence comes from Viscum album, assembly GCA_963277665.1. NCBI lineage: Eukaryota > Viridiplantae > Streptophyta > Magnoliopsida > Santalales > Viscaceae > Viscum > Viscum album. The sequence continues at coordinate 256,990,595 of OY728129.1, forward strand.
ATAGAGTAATAGTATGAACTTAATACACGATTCCCACATCAAATTAGTTTTCATTTTCACACCACATAATAATATTTGATTCTTCCTCAACAATCCAATGAAATATATTTGGTGATGGTGCTTTCCTATATATTCCCATGCTACCCAATACGTGAGAGGATAAGAACCACTTTGTCTCCTGTGTTCTTCCCTTACACATATCTGGCTCTGGTTGAGATAGCACCAAGGTATGTATGTCCACTGGTTGGAAAAAAATTCAAATGAACTCCATTAAATTTCTTACCAAATATAACTTTCCATAATATTTCATCCATAATAAAACCATGGCTCATCCCAACTTATTTATAATGTTACTTTTCAAAATAATGTTTCACTATATAATAAAAAACTTTACAAGTTTATAGTAATTCCCTAGGTCATATCATTATTTACTTCCTCATTTTATAGTTACCCAAGATATATACATATATTATTAAATCATTATAACCACCAAACATAGAAATTAAAAATGTATTTCTATCACTTTATTCATGTAATGTATTTTCACCACTTAAAGATCAACATACCACTCAAATGCACCTCAAATATAATTTTCAGCGTCAAAATACTCCTTATATTCACTAAATTTCATTCAAATGATTCTTGAAAACCATAAAAATTACTCTTCAAACTAAATCAAAAAATAATTATTTCTTTGATTTTATACTATCCTTTAATTAATTTGACACAAATCTCATGTTGTTCACCATATATAGTAACTTTTCAACATCATTAACACAAGTATTCTTCATCCACTTCTACACTATGATAACATAACTATTTTTAAGCATCACTAATTCCATAAATCTATATAAATTTTTAAAAAACCCAACATTCAACCTTACCATTGCAATAATACCACCCTTAGTTTTTTGAAAATATCCCATAAAATAATTATCTTGATGGAATTTGTATTTTTAAAATATTCTTTCTCTACATTTGTCAATAAAATGTAAAGGTAAATGTGTAAGTGAAGTATTTTTATTATTTTCAATAATTTTATGAATGGAAAATATTATTCACCTCTTTATGATCACATTATTTCTTAGGTGTAGGGTGACATCAAACCCCAATTTTTTACAATATAACAAAATATTATTAAAAATGATCCATCCACTAATCAAATATATATATACATGGGAAAACCTAGTGTAGAAAATAATAGTGACTAATGTAGACCAAAACTTTGTCTATAAAATAAACTTAATATGATTCCAAATCTATTTTATTAGGGAAACTACATTAATTATTCATGATAATATCTTATATCCACCACAAAAAATTGATAAAAAACATTCATTCATAAAGAAGGTTACTCTCCCTATAAAGTTGCCTTTATTTTATATTCAATTAATCATTATCTCCCAATTTTTTGTTTCGGATATTTATTTTCATAAATGGATAAGAGAATGTGTTTAATATACATCATGGATGAAATCCAACAAAACTCAAACTTTAACTTCTTTATATACTTCCCAAAATACAAGATTTACATGAAGTAAAAAATCTCTACAAACTTGTTCAACTTATTACATACCCATTAAGGAATTTTCATCAATAAACTTCATAATGGTGGATATTTATTCAAGTATAATCTTTTTCATTAATGAAACTATTTTAATATTGATACCAAAGATATAATAATTTGTTGTAAGAAGATAAAAGAAATTGTTCTTCATGATGGACATCTTCCTAAACATTATAAAGAATTAATTTTTTAGATCTACACCTAAATGTATACATTACATTAAATTCCTCGTATAGAAGATAAAACAAAAAATATAGGTCTGAATAAGGTGGGTCATTCCTCATATTATTAGTTAAAGAATCAAAGATAAAATTTATTTATCATCCTAGAAACTCCTTTCCTTACAACTTGTTACCTCTTTATACTGTAACCCTTTATTGTCAAATCATTAATCTCTTTGGGTAACATGTATTTCTTGATCACTTCATATATAATATTATATATAATATGATTCCTTTTATTAATAAAAACGAATATATTTCATTATTATATTATTGTTTTAATTCATATCCTAATCTCTCATATTTAGAAATATGATTAATTATTATTTTGATATATAATCAATCTCATTTCTTTGTGTAGATTACTTATTTAGAGTCAGATTTTCAACACAAGAAGTCATAGGGGGTTTCCCCCCTTTAATTTTCAATACTTCCTCATGTCCAGGTAATAATTTTATGTACTTGATTTTGTATGCCTATAATGTTTTTACCTTATTTAAATATCTCACATTGTCTTAAGGTTATCCCTTTCCAAACTAATTCATTCCTTGATTTAATATATCTCCCCATGTACCCAATGTTCATAGAAAATTTACAATGGTCCATGATTTGGAATTTTCTACCATAATTGAAGAAAATTTTCTTAGATGGCATGAAATCAATAAAAACATTATTACTGTGTTAACTTTGTTCATCCCCTTTCATCTTATTGTTCACTAAGTCACAATTAATTCTAATTTTAATTTACGTTTTCTATAATTATGGCCTTTTTTCCTTAGTAACATATGATTTTTTCTTGATTGGTACATACCAAAAATCATTTTAACTATAGCCAATTATTTTTTCAACAATTAAAAAAAATTCAAGACATTCATATCTATTCATGGTGGAGAGGTTTATTTTTTTATGTCTTATTTCAACACAATAATATTTTTATTTTCTCCATATATAATCCCCGGAAATACAGGACTGCTGAATTATTCATATTTTTCCTTTTGTTTGTACTTCTAATAGCACTAACAATAACCAATATTTTTTTTTCCATATAGATAGAGTCTATCTTGAATTGATTTCTCACTATTCTTGGATAACATTTAAGATCATCTGAGAAACATTCAAGGATTTGTTATTATTGGATATCCTTTATCCACCCTATATGAGGTGATAAATATATTAGAATTTGTATTCTTCCACTATTGACCAAATTTTGATGTTTTTCCCATACTAGAAGATGAAACTACATTAGTACAAAAATATCAATATAGTCATTGTCCATTTCTTTGTGGTCAAAGTATATTGATGATACAAAGGTTCCAAGATCTGTTTTCATTATAATGATCCTTTTTAGAATCATGTTTAGTAGTATATCTATTTTCTATAGTGTGATAACTCTTAGCTCAAGTAGATTCTATACTTATTAGTTTGATCTCCATATCAAGGAACTTAATTTTGAGAGTATTTTCCTTAACTTCAACAAAGATAAATATTTCTACCTTAATTCTTTTGTTTCTATATTTGATCTTGATTCATCATATTTTCCTCTAATAACAATCTATAAAGATATTTTAACCTCTTTTCATTGATTATATTTGATTGTATTACTAGATTTATAGGATTATTTTTCTTTTTTTAGTTTCTCATATTGTGTCCTGACTGTTAATGTTTCTATATATTGATTCAAGAGAAATATTTATAGTACTTATTCTAAAAGTATCTCGTATGATACTATTCCTCTCTTCACATCAATAATTTTTTTCAAATCTTCTTTATAATGGATTTAATTATAATAAATATCTTACCTTAATAAATAAAGCTCCAGAAAATATTTACTTTAAATCCATTATTAAGAAAAGTATCCCTAAATAAATTCATTTCAAAAAATTTATCCTCAAGAAATTCAATCATCTTTTTTATTTATTCAAAAACAGCCTTTAAAATTTTAATTTCCTTTGATTTCTCTTAAGTTATCTATTTAAATTCCTTCATTTCTTTTCACTTATTTTATAATTTATCTATTAACTCTTTCTCTAGTAATTCAATATCAACTTCCAAATCATTAATATTCAGAGGATTATTTCAAAAAACCAACAATACATTGGTTTTTTCTCTTTGAATATGTAATTTTTTAAGTGCACTAACTATCCCCCCTGAAGGTCAACGTTACCTCTTGGTTATTTTTATTTTTATTTTTTTGAATTTATTCTCTTGAAACATTGGTTATTTCTTCTCTAGAACTTTCAGAACCCCTTTCGAGATAAGTGATCTATAACAACTAATAGTACTTATTCATGATTTTTATAGGAAGGTTGAACACCACATCAGGACATTTTTATCTCTAATACCATTTTTTGGCATAAAAAACCCTAAGGGGGGGGGGTGAATTAGGGAAGAATAATTTTCTTTTACATGTTTGGTTCTATTTTAGGATTTTTTCTATGTTAGTCGAAAGAATTTTCAATTTAAATAATTAGATAACAAAATGACAAATAAAATCAAAGATATGAAAGAATTTAAAGCATATACTAAACACAATGATTTTAGTTTGGTCACCACAAAGGAATTTCTCCAAGGGGAAAAAAACCAACTATGTGTCAATGTGCCAAAATATTCTAATATTCACTTGTTATATGGATTAAAAAGATTTGGAAATGGCCACTATGTGCTAGGTGCACTTCCTTTTCAATATTTAGGGTTTGGTCACTCCTTACCAAATGGGAACTCCCTTTTATTCACCTCCACAAACTACTTTGATAAAGGATGTGTTAGTTTATTTACTTAAGGATCTATTTACTCATATCATGTTATGAAATAATAGACTACATCACTATCCATTAATGGATTCACTATGAATTCCATTTTCCTCCATCTTTTCCTTCTTCCAATCAGATAATACCAAATTCCTTATATGGGATTTGAGTTGTTGTATTCCAATACTATAACAACAATATCTACCAGATTATGATTATTCAAAGATTGAATCTATTTATTAAAATAATTATTTTTTCTAACCCTTTATAAATTAGTGACAGGATTTAGTGTCTTCCAATTTTAGATATAACAATAGTATTTTTTCTCTTCCTTTTTTCGAGTCTTCACTACATTTAATTAAAATTCAATCTATGTAATTACTTCCACTATTTAAGATCACTAAAATATATCTTCAATTTTCTACCAATTCCTTCTCACGATCATTGTAACATCCCAAGCTTCCACGATATGTTTCCCTTTGAATAATGCAATAGCTTGCATTGTACGCAACTTTGAGATTCTAACACACCGCGACCAATAAAACTAGTCGTTATGAATAGTAATAACCACATTTTGAAATTTTATAAATTTTATTTTTCAAAATTGACTTCATTTTTTAATTTGGAATACCAAAATTATCTTAGAGTTTTTTTGGTATTTTTCTGAAAACTTTCATTTTTTGATGAATAGTGAAAAACACGGCGTTATTGGTTAAAACTGACTTTTTATTTAAATAATTATTTATTTTATTTAAATTTATTTTATGTCAAAATAGATACATAATACCTATATAATTTAAATGTAATTCATTGGATTTGTTTTATAATAATTTTTGATATATAGAAATTTTATTGAACTTTTTACCGTCTTTTACCCACCTCCTAGGAGCATTTGCAAATTTGCCTAAAACTTAATTTTACCACTTCTGTGAGTTGAATTTCAAAAATATAAGACAAACAGTTAATATCAGTAAGTAAAATGTGGTTCAATAAGATGAAAATAATTTTTTGTTAATAGTATCTTTTGACTTTTATTTACCACGGTTAAAAGTAAATAGGGTAATTAAAGGTAAAAGGGATATCATAATTACCATAACTCATGTTATAATTATATTAGATAAATATAATTAGACCAAAAAAAAACCTTAGGAATAAAATATGATCCACTTTGGTCCACTTGGATTAGATTGAGACATTTATTATTATTTTATTTAAAGAGTTAAAAGAGTTAAATTCAATGTTTAATAACTAAACCATTTTTAATATAGGGTTACACAAGATATAAATTCGACTATAAATATTCATTAGAATGATAAAAAGATTTCCTACATAATGTTATTTTATTTATTATTTTTATACATTAAATAATTTAATTTATTTATGACACAATGGTGATGCAATAATTACCCTATTAATGAAATTTTAAAATAATTGATATTAAAAATATCCATATAAACATAAATTGAGACTTATGATGAATTAAAATAATTTAATTGGTTAATATGAAATTTTAGGGTTGGTTAAATAAATTTTATAGATTGTGATAAAGTTTTTATAGCTTTCAAAAAAATCAAATACTAAATAGTGTCAAATTGACATAATTGAGTTTTAAAACAAATACTATATTATTAACTGATATAATATTCCTAAAAATATAATTTTTGGAAAAAGGACTTATATAAGGTTATATATTTTAATAATGAACCATATGGGGTTCTCTTGGATTGTTATAGTAATTTGTTTAACCATATAATATAAAAATACAAAGAGACATGGTAAATGTCAAACTATTTAAGTAAGAGTTAAATCTAAAAGATATGGTTAATATGATGACCTAAACGTGTCTAAAACACATTAGTTGAGATTCTTTTGACCCATAACTACCTTATACTAGAAATAATTCATTTTTGATCCATTATAAACTGAAAATGATTTTATTATAAAATAATATTTTAAGGTTTTCCTAAAGTGACCCTCACCTCTCTTATAAAAGGGCACTTCCCCATCTCTTAATTTGATACCTACAAAGCATTTTAAATCGGCCAAAACCTACCCAAATATCATCAAAATCCCATAAAATCATCCTAGAAGACTTCATTTTGTCAGAAATCCAACCTAAAGAGCCCTTTTGAACAAATCAAAAGGAAGAACCCGAAGAAGAGGTAAATATTTCATCACCTCGTTTAAGTTATTTGCTTCTTCCACATCCTCTTTCTTTTTTTGTTTATATTCTAAAATTAGAACTCCAGTATATTCTATATACTATGATTCTATTATAAATATGGTACAACCATATTCGTTATTCTATCCATCCTATAAATGACAAAGTCACCATACATGCGTACGTACGTCTTACCATCTCCACGTCGCGGTATAGTTTGTTATTCAAACACTTCATTATTTTGGATGGGTATAATAATTAATATAAATAATGTAAATAATAAATATAACATGTTAATGATTCTTTATATATGATATTACATATAATTACATACGATTTCACCATCAATATAAGGATATTGTCGCTCATGCGTACGTATGGATTACCGTCTCCACGAACGCGATGAGATTCATTCCCCATCGTAATAATTCAAGAATAATTTTAATTTTATGATTAAAAATATTTTTTAAGAACATAATATCATTCTATATATGAATAAAATACATCCTATCCATAAAAAACTTGTCTTATGTTACCAATCATATAATAGAAAACAAATCAGTTAACACCCGAAACGATGATAATAATGAAATATTATTAACAAAGCAATATTAGAGGGTTATATATGATATCATATTTATGTATATAGTTATGGTATAATTTAATAACAATTATTTAATTATTATATAGGAGTTAAAGTACCCTCAACCAAGGAAATGTACAAGGTAAGGGTTAATTTCATAATATCTTTATTATCTGAGGTTGTTTTTATGTAAGTATCTTCTGGGACCTCTTTATCATCCACATCAGTGAATTCATAAAAATGTATTTCAAAACATTTTTAATATTTATTATAATATAGTTTAAAGTCATTTATACCCTTATTTGAACTTATATGTTTTGAAAGGAATCTTTTCGTCTTTTTCCAAACACGGTACTTTATGACCATTACGACAAAATTAAGGTAAGAATGTCTTTTTTTAACTTATACGGCAGGTGCGACTATTTTCTGTTGTTATAACATCGTCAAAGCTTCCCTTACAAGATTATAAAAATATTCTTAAAATAAATGTTTTATTTTATAATTACATGACTTCTAAATAATTTCAAAATAGAAAGAGATATTTCTCTCAAAAAGTTTTGATTTCATCTATATCAATATTATTTGATGGATTTTAAACCTGTTTGAAGTTGATTTATTATGATAAAAATATTCCAAATTGTATTAAAGGTTTTTTGATATGTTTGACTATGGATGTGTTATTTTTAAAAAATTCATGGACTATGGACAAAGTATTGACATTTCATATGCTAGTTTTAATACGAATGTTTATGATATGTTTAAACCTTTTCATATGAGGAATTCATTTGACTTAGTAAGTAACAGTGGAGCCTACTATAGCTCCTCTATTCATCGGTAGGTATCATGAGACAAAATAGTGTCTTAGCACAAGGACTTGAAAAAATATTATTTGTAGTCTTGGCACAAGGCCTTGACTATGTGGTTATGAAGTCTGTAATTATGCATTACATCATTATGAAAGTGGCTATTTATATTGCATGTGATTATTCTACTTGTATAATATCCGTGTAATTAAGTAAATAGAATTATTTGATTTTATCTTTTCCATATTATTCTGAATTTTAAGTTTAAATGTATTTTTTTCAGTCTTATACATTTCCTGAAATGTTTATGCTTATTTATGAATGTTTCTGATATGTTGTTATCCTTACTGAGCATCTGAGCTCACCCCTTTCTAGGTTTTATTTTTCCCAAGATGAGAAGAAGTATATTATTACTGACCTGCAGGGATATTATAAGGGATGAATGTTTTAAATGAAGACAATGTTGTTGTTGTTTTTCATTTTATAATGTAATGTAAAACTTATGAATGTATCTAGTACTTCCAAGGCTACTAAACTGATCGGTATATTGGGATTTTGATCCCTTGTGATCGTGAAAATGTTATGTAATAATGCACCGACTCTGGGTAACTAGGGCAGGGCATTATAGTTGGTATTAGAGGAAGTTTAGTACAAACCTTGGAAGCTAGATTTAGTAAAACTCTTATTAGAGAACATTACCCTACGATAGACTTTTAGGATTAGTATAGAAGAACTTTCTAGAATTTTGGTACTATAGACATTTTGTGAGTTTTCCAAGAAATACATCCCTATCTGGATATGCATAGGTAGAGTCAGCTCTAGCACAGATGTACCTAGGGGTAAAACCTGAAAACACCACATTGAGCTAGACTTGAATGGGAACTTTTGCATGACAATAGGCCTTGCTGAACTCTTGGTAACGACCCTCCTGGGGGATATGCTTAGGATAATAATCATTTTATTTACAAACCATTATAATGGATTTATGAGTATACACCTCCTCAAAGAATTTTTTTTATGATTATGGATTATATCCATAAAATTTTCAATTTATGTTAAGCGTTTTATAGGTTTGGAATTATGTATTGCAGTTCATAAACTAATCTACTGTACGAAATTATTTAGAAATGGTGCCTAGTGGAAGGAATGGAAATTGTATCAACGCACGTAATCCATGTAGGGATTTCTCTCCTGATCAAGATAATTATAGCAGAGCTAGTGATGCAACTGGTTCTGATCAACTTATCACCCCGCCAGGACAACTCACTCAGGTTATGAATAATAATCTTACCCGTATAGAGCACCTTGATTCCCAACACAAAGGTTCAATGTTTGACCGCTTCATGAGGAAACAACCACCAACATTAAATGGGAGTACAAATCCATTTGTAGCTGAGCAAAGGATAAGTTCCTTAGAAAGAATATTTCATGCTTTGGGGAGTATCGAAAGGGAAAAAGTTGTCATGACAGTTTATTACCTCATGGGAGATGTAGATCATTGGTGGTCATTAATCCAAAACACAAAGTAATATGATGAAGTATCAAACATTTAATGGAGGGAGTTGAAAGATATTATCATAGAAAAATACCTTCCTCATGACCATTAAGCAGATATGGTAAGACAATTTCTGAGTTTGAGAAAAAAAGAGGATGAGAATGTCATAAAATATGAGGCTTACATTACAAGGTTACCAAGGCATGCAACAGATTATATACATAACCCAAGGAGGAATATTGATCAATTATTAAATGGTTTAAAACCATTTATCCATTTATCATTAGTCTCATAATCCTTCTCATCGAATGAAGATATTGTCTTATGCGCTATCAAGACAGAAAACGAATTCTCTAAGCCTTACGACTTTAAAGAAAATAAAGATAAAAAGAGGTATTTTTAACACTCTGGAAATGGAAATAAAGGGAAGAAGAGAAAAGTTGAATATCCATTATATGGTAAATGTGGGAAGAAAAACCCCAGTACTTTCTTGAAGGGAATGGGAGTCTGTTACACATGTGGTGAAAAATGCCACCAAGATCGTGATTGCAAAGGGAAGAAAGAGGCTGTCAATGTTGAATACTATAATTGTAGAAATAAGGGGAATTATACAAATGAATGTCTTAAGTTTAAAGGGAACATACCTCATAAAAGGCCAAGGGAGAAAGGCCAAGCTTATGCGATCACTAGTGCTATGGTTGAAGTTTCGAAAGACGAGGTGGCAGGTAATTTAATGGTTTCCTCAAGTTTAGCCAATGATTTATTTGATTTTGGATCATCTCATTGTTTCAAATCTTCTCCGTTTTCTAATAAAATTAGATATTTTCAATTTTACTTAACAAGGAAGTTTTCAGTCAAAGCACTTAAGGGAAGTATCATTGCAACAAAGTTTTTTGAATCAGTTCCCATTAGAGCATATATATGTTATTTCTCTGCCGATCTCATCGTCATACCCATGATTGAATTTGATATAATCCTCAGAATGGATTGGCATTTAGACTATGATGTGAAAATAAATTGTAAGAATAATGAGGTTACAATTTTCAATGATGATAAAGAGTACCTTATTTTTAGAGCAGAAACATCACCACCAGATTCTTATCTTTATCCACCCCCAATAGCTCAACTAAATTAAATTATTGGGGAGGAAGAGAATGAAATAATTATAGGTGAGGAAAAGAATGTCTGAATAGAGGACGTACCTATTGTGAAAGAATATGTTGATGTGTTTCCCGAGGATTTACCTGGACATCCTCCAGAATGAGAAATTGAGTTTTCCATTGATTTAATTCCTAGTTTAAGGCCCATATCAAAGACCCCTTATAAAATGACCACTATGGAATTATTGGAACTAAAGAAAAAAAAGAGGAACTGAGTAACAAGGGATTTATTTTCCCTAGAGTTTCTCCATGGGGAGCCTCTGTCTTTTTCGTTAAAAAGAAAGATGGATATATAAGGTTGTGCATTGACTACAGGGAGATAAATGCTATAATAATAAAGAACAATTATCCCCTAACTCACATTGATGAATTATTCAACCAATTTTGTGGAGCTCAATATTTTTCAAAGATTTACCTTTGATCTGGATATCATCAGTTGTGTGTGAATAAGGAAGACATTCTAGAAAAAAACCATTTTGAACCAGGTACGGGCATTAAGAGTCTACAGTAATGCCTTTTGGATTGACTAATGCACCATATATCTTCATGGATCTAATAAACAGAGTTTTAAAGGAATATCTTGATGACTTTGTAGTGGTATTTATTGATGATATCTGGGTATACTCCAAAAGCCATAAAGATCATGGAAATCACTTGAGCATTATCCTAATGACTCTTAGAAGAAATGAATTATATGGGAAGTTTAGAAAATGTGAATTTTGGCTTCAGGATATTTCTTTTCATGGATATATTATCTCTAAGGATGGAATCTCTATTGATCCTTCTAAGACAAAGGAAATCCAAGAATGGCCGACACTGATGAGTATAACTGAGTTGCGTAGTTTTATTGGTTTATCAGATTATTATCAGTATTTTGTCTAGAATTTTTCATGATTGGATTAACCAGTAACCATGCTCGCTTGTAAAGGGGTTAAATTTGTTTAGAAAAAATAGTGTGAAAAATGTTTTGAATAACTGAAGAGAAGATTAGTCAGTGCTCTTATCCTAACTCTACCATCAGGGAATGATGCGTTTGTTATTTATAGCGATGCTTCAAAGAAAGGACTTGGTTGTGTCCTTATGCAGAATGATAGAGTTATTTTCTATGCATCACGACAGCTAAAAATTCATTAGCAAAACTATCACACTCATGATATTTAGTTAGCATCTATAATATTTGATCTGAAAATATGTAAAAACTATCTATATGGTGAAAAAATGTGAGATTTATACTGATCAAAAGAGTTTGAAGTATATTTTCTCATAGAAATAACTCAACATGAGGCAAAGACGATTGATTGAACTACACAAGGATTATTATTGCACTGTACAATACCACCCGAGGAAGGAAAATAAGGTGGAAGATGCTTTGATTAGAAAGGACCATGGAGTTTTGAACAAGATGAGAGTTGAAAGGGATCCTATTTTCATAGGTCAAGTAAAGATGTATATGAGAATAACTATGGAAGGTGAAACATCAATAGTTTTTCAAATGTTTTCCAAACCATCTTTATTAGAAAGGATAAAGAGTTCTCAGACTGATGATGAGGAGTTTCAAAAGAATATTAAAGCTATAAATGATGGGAGATTTAGTGACTTCATATATGAAGATGGAATTTTGAAATTTGGGAAAAGACTTTGTCTTCCTAACATAATTGATCTAAGAAGGTAATTGTTGGATGATTATCATAGCTCAAATTACTCTATACACTATAGTAGCACCAAGATTTATATATATTTGAAGAAATATTTTTGGTGGGACAACATGAAGAGGGATATTGTTAATTTTGTGTCAAGATGTATGGTTTGTCAAAAAGTGAAAGTTGGAAGGAAACTACCTAGAGGAGTCATGCAACCTCTTCTCATAACCGAGTGGAAATGGGATGATATTATGATGGACTTTGCCATGGGGCTACCAATAAATCCTAGAAGGAATGATGCAATATGGGTCATTGTTGATCGTCTTACCAAGTCAGCACATTTTTTTTCTATAAGAGAAGATTTACCACTTGAATGTTTAGCAAGACTGTATTTTAATGAATTTGTAAGACTTCATGGAGTACCCCTATCAGTTGTTTCTGATCGTGATCCCAATTTTACATCAATATTCTGGAAAATTATTCAAGAAGACCTAGATACTAAACTTCATTTAAGCACTGCCTACCACCCTCAAACTGATGGACCATCAAAACGATCTATTAAAACCTAATAAGACATGTTGAGATCTTGATCACATGACTTTCAAGGTATGTGGGATCAATATTTACCTATGGTAGAATTTTCCTATAACAATAGCTTCCATTCAAGTATTTAGATGTCACCATATGAAGCATTATATGGAAAGAGATATCACACACCAACTTATTGGGATGATATTGGTGAAAGAAAACTCATAGGACCAGAACTTGTTGAGGAAAATATGGAAGAGGTGAAGGTTATCCAAACCCACATCAAAATAGCTCAAAGAAGGCAAAAGAGCTATGCCAATAAATGAAGGAAGGATTTGGAATTTCCGATAGGAGATCATGTTTTCTTTAAGGTATCTCCATGGAAGGGAGTTATACGATTCAGTAGGAAGGGTAAATTAAGTCCCAGGTACATCAGACCTTTTGAAATTCTAGAACGAATTGGGGCTGTAGCTTACCATTTGGAAATTCCACCAAGTTTATCCAAAGCTCACGATGTGTTCCATGTATCACAGTTGAGAAAATACATGCCTGACCCAACGAATGTACTCACCTATGAGAAAATTGAACTGGAGCTTGATTTTTCTTATTGTGAAGATCCTATCAAGATTCATGATACCAGAGAACAAGTGTTGAGAAACCAGACGACTCGTCTGGTAAAAGTTCTATGGAGAAACCATAAAATGGAAGAGGCAACATGAGAACCAGAGGAACTTATAATGAAGAACCACCTGCATATTTTTGTGTGATAGTATTCTATAAATTTTGAGGATGAAATTATTTTAAGGTGGGAAGAATGTAACACCCCAAGCTTCCACGGTACGTTTCCCTTTGAATAATTCAATAGCTTTCATTGTACGAAACTTCAAGATTCTAACACACTGTGACCAATCAAACTAGCCGTTATGAATAGTAATACCCACTTTCTGAAATTTTATAAATTTCATATTTCAAAATGAAATTCATTTTTGAATTTGGAATATCGAAATTATCTTAGGGTGGATTTTTGGTTTTTTCTAAAAACATTCAATTTTGATGAATAGTAAAAACACTGTGTTATTGGTTAAAACTGACTTTTTTATTTAAATAATTATTTATTTTATTTAAATTTATTTTAGGTCAATATAGATACATAATACCTATATAAGTTGAATTTAATTCATTGGAGTCATTTCTTTATAAGTTTAGATATATAAAATTTTTATTGAACTTTTTACCGTCTTTTAACCACCTCTTAGGAGCATTTGAAAATTTGCATAAAACTTAATTTTACCACCTCTGTGAGTTGAATTTCAAAAATCTGAGAGACACAGTTAATATCAATAAGTAAAAAGTGGTTCAATAAGATGAAAATAATTTTTGGTGAATAGTAACTATTGACTTTAATTTACCACGGTTAAAAGTAAATAAGGTAATTAAGGGTAAAAATGATATAATAATTACCCTAACACATGTCTTAATTCTATTGGATAAGTATAATTAGACTAGAAACAACCTTAGGAATAAAATATTACCCACTTTGGTCTACTTGGATTAGATTAGGACATTTATTATTATTTTATTTAAAGAAGAGTTAAAAGAGTTAAATTCAAAGTTTAATAACTAAACCATTTTTAATATAGGGTTACACACAATATAAATTCGTCTATAAATATTAATTATAAATATAAAAATATTTCCTACATAATGGTATTTAATTTATAATTTTTAGACATTAAATATTTTAATTTATTTATGACACAATGATGATGCCGTGATTACCTTATTAATGAAATATTAAAATGATTATTATTATAAATATCCAAATAAATGTAAATTGAGACTTATGATGAATTAAAATAATTTTATAGGTTAATATGACATGTTAGGGTTGGTTAAATAAATTTTATTTGAAGTGATAAAGTTCTTATGGCTTTCAAAAAAATAAAATACTAAATAGTGTCATAATTGACATAATTGAGTTTTTAAAACAAATACAATATTATTAATTGATATAATAATCCTAAAAATATAAGGTTTAGACAAAGGAATTATATAAGGATATATATATTAATAATTAACCACATGGGGTTCTTTTGGCTTGTTATTTTATGTTTATTAACCATATAATATAAAAATACAAAGAGACATGGTAAATGTCAAACTATTTAACTAAGAGTTAAATCTAAAATATAAGGTTAATATGATGACATTAACTGGTATAAAACATATTGGTTGAGATTTTTTAGACCCATACCCACCATATTCTTGAAATAACTTATTTTAGATCCATTAGAAACTGAAATTTATTTTATTATAAAATAATATTTCATGCTTTTCCTAAAGTGACCCTCACCTCTCTTATAAAGGGCACTTCCCCTTCTCCTACTTTCACACCTCCAAAGTGTTTTGGATCAGCCAAACCCTGCCCAAATATCATACCAACTCCCATAAAATCATCCTAGAGGCCTTCCTTTGGTCATAAATCCAAACTAAGGATCCCTTTTGATCCAATTAAAACGAAGAACCCGAAGAAGAGGTAAATATTTCATCACCTCTTAGAAGTTCTTTTCTTCTTCCACTTCCACTTTCTTTGTTTTTTCCATTCTAAAATAATAACTCCAGTATATTATATATACTATTATGTTATTATAAATATGATACAACTATATTCGTTATTCCATCCATCCTATAAATGACAAAGTCACCATACGTGCGTACGTACGGCTTACCATCTCCACGTCGCGGTATAGTTTGTTATTCAAACACTTCATTATTTTGGATGGGTATAATAATGAATATAACTAATATAAATAATAAATATAAAATTTTAATTATTATTCATATATATACCATATAATTACATACAATTTCACCATCAATATAATGATATTGTCGCTCGTGCGTACGTATGGATTACCGTCTCCACGAACGCGATGAGATTCATTCCCCATCGTAATCATTAAAGAAAAATCTTCATTTCATGATTAAAAATAATGATTCAGAACATAATATAATTATTTATATGAATTAAATACATCCTATCCATAACAAACATGGCTTGCGTAACCAAGTTTATAAAGGAAAACGAATCATTTAACACCCGAAATGATGATACTACTGAAATATTATTAAAAAAGAAATATTATAGTGTCATATATGATATAATATTTATGTATATAGTTCTTGTATAATTTAATAACAATGATTTAACTATTATACAGGAGGTTAATTTACCCTCGACCAAGGAAAAGTACAAGTTAAGGGTTAATTTCCCAATCTTTTTATTATCCGAGGTTGTTTTTACGTAAGTATATACAGGGACCTCTTTATCATCTATATCTGTGTTTTCTTAAAAATGTATTTCCAAACATTTTTACTATTTACTAGACTATGGGTTAATGTCATTTATGACCTTATTTTACCTTATATTTTTTGAAAGGAATCTTTCCATCATTTTCCAAACAAGGTACTTTATGACCTTTTCGACATAATTAAGTTAAGAATGTCTTTTTTTAACTTATACGGTGGGTGAAACTATTTTCCATTGTTAAAACATCTTCAAAGTTTCCCTTACAAGATTATAAGAATATTTTCAAAATAAATATTTTCTTTTAACAATGAAATTACTTCTATATGATTTCAAAATAGAAAGATATATTTCTCTCAAAAAGTTTTAATTTCATCTTTGTCAACTTTCTTTGATGGATTTTAAACCTGTTTGAAGTAGATTTATTATAATAAAAATCTTCCAAATTGTATTGAAGGTTTTGTGATATGTTTGAAAGTGGATTTGTTATTTTTACACCATTTGTGGTTTATGGACAAAGTATTTACATTTTTCATGACAGTTTTAATACAAAATTTTATGTTATGTTTAAACGTTTTCATATGAGGAATGCATTGGACTTAATAAGTGACGGGTGGAGCCTGCTATAGCTCCTCGGTGCATCGGTAGGTCTCATGAGACAAAATAGTGTCCTAGAACAAGGCCTTGACAAAATCTTATTTGTACTCTTGGAACAAGGCCTTGAATATGTTGTTATGAAGTCTGGAATTATGCATTCCATCATTATGAAAGTGGATATTAATATTGCATGTGATTATTAGACTAGTAGTGTAAGAACCCAGACCTTATTTTCAAGTATATGACCCCTGTTTGATGCTTTTCATGGGTATAAATTTAAGGTTGATGAATGGGAGAGTCGGGAGAACTTTGAATGAAGTTTTGAGGCAAAGAAGAAGTTGCACGGGCGGCACACAGTTTGTCTAACCTTGCGGTCAAACTGTGCATGGAGGGTCTGCCGAGGCAGTGGATAACACACGGTTAGCACACGGTTTGTCTAACTGTATGGACAAACCATGCATGGAGGGTCTGCCGAGGCAGTGGCTAACACAGTTAGCGTACGATTTTTCTAACCGTGTGATCAAACCGTGTAGGAAGTTAAGTAAGATCCTAAAAAAGTGGATCTCACATGTTTTTGCTTCTAAGTGGATCGTTTGTCCTCTTAAGCGGCTATAACTAGGGATTTTTCTCCCCCTAAGGTCAAATAAGGTTCTCCCATCGATCCAGAAGCGATCCGAAGGATTCTCTAGGTGAATTGATTCTGGATTCTTGAGGTATGTAGACGTTCTTATTCGTTCTTGTTTAGTTTCATAGATCAACTTAGATATACTTCTCCTCTTCACTCAGTTTCTTAGATCTATGCCCATTATGGGTATATCTAAGTGTGCAGATGACAAGTTTGATGAGTTTTGGCCTTGTTCTTTTTAGGAGAAGAGATATAAGGCAGGTTCTTGGAGAATCAACCCGGTTTTCTTGTGCGTTCTTCGTTTGTTGGGGTTTTCATCAAAACCTTTGAGGTAGGTGGTTTGTGACTTTCTATATAAAGTCTTTGAGTATTTTGTACAAATTCCGCCAATACCCTTGAACCGGGTATTGCGTGTTTCTGGTTTTTCCCTTTTTGTTTGCCTTCTTTTCTTATATGCATGAGTAGAGGATATTGTTTGTGAATAGGGTAATTTTACTGTGGTTTGGATGTTTTTCCCATGCATGTTTTGCTTGCTTATGACCATTTGGTCTAGTTTTTCCTGTTAGGATTTTTCCAGTTCCATGCCTAGCTGTAGTATTGTGTGATTGTTTTTCTTCTATGCTGAGATGCTGTATCATGCTAGCCAAGTAGTTATTTAGGTTACTCTGTCCGTTACGCGATGTGATACTTGATGACTTTACACAGGGCTATGAGAACCTAGTGTAGTAGACCATAGGGAGAATGGACGTAAGGGATTCTCTAGAGTGTCTTTATAATACGATGTGAGACCACAGGGGGAATTGATGTTGAGTGCTTCCTCAGAGTGTATGTGGTTCCCTTATGCGGGCCATAAGGGGAATTAACGTTGAGTGCTTCCCCAGAGTGCCTTTAGTACGATACAAGACTATATGGGGAATTGACGGTGAGTGCTTCCCCAAAGAGTCTATTCTTTAGCTGAACCAGAGGGGTGAGACTATGTGTTCCTCCCAGAGGGTAGCTAATACTTATAGGTTGAACCAAAAAATGGTTAGACAATGAGAACTACCTATAGGGTTACTTGTTTGTTCTACTTGCTTGAGTGGATGTTTCTTTGTTTGTACATTATATGCTAGAAACTATGGATTGTTTGCTGCTAAGTACTTTTCTGTTTACTGTTTTCTATACTTTTACCTGCCATATATTCACTGAATTTTAGGCACAGATCTTCGGTTGGTTTTCTACTGGGATTTTTGTCTCAAACCCTGTTTGGTTCATGATTTTGGGCCCAAACAAATTATATTGTCGAATGTATAGATAAGGGAAAGCACCCTTCTACTCCAGGTTATTGATTTCACTAGAGTTAGAGAGAAAGGGGCCAAGCTATGTCTTGCGATGATGAGAAGTTTATCTTATTTCTTTTGTACTTGGGTTTAGTACTATATTTCAGCATTGTGATTTGTTTGACTGCTTTCCTAGATGCATTGTATCATGCATCATTTATATATTTTGCTCTAGTTGTTTATTTACCAGTCTTCCACTGTTTACTGTTGTTGGATATTTACTGCTTTTTCTATTGTATGTATTTGTGTACTTCCACTATGTACTCTGCCAATGAGGGCATAGTCTCCCCACTACCACACCCAAGGTCCTCACTGCTAGTTGGTAGCCTCTAGCGTTCAAGGAAACACACTTGAGGCCATGTGACCAACCGGGTATGGGGCGCCTTTGGGTGGATTCTGGAATCAAGACATTACAAATTGGTATCAGAGGGTTTGTCTTCTATTGATTGACTATTTGGAGACTTTTTACAGGGATAGGAAATAATAGGTACTTGGTATTAAGTTGTGCCCGAGAGTAGCTAACTCGTGTAAAGGGAAAAACCAATCTACCTCATTGATGCACTTTTCTGGTTTTGCAAGTTTATAGTTTCCTTGATTTTTACTGTTGGTGACTCTCATGTTTTGTGATGGTTATTATTTACGTTATTGAGGTTCTGTTTCTGTCGTAACCCGATGAGATGAGGGTATTCCATCTCATTCATCATATAGGCACTTTCTAGAAATCACATGTCATGCATTATTGCCATGTCATCTGGGATGCATTATCAATTTCATGTTTTTGTGATAGATGTTGTGTAGAATATTCATGATGTTGTGATATATGTCTCGATAAAAATATCTTCTTCTTTTTAGATCATTTATTGTGTAAAGTTTTGTTTGGATGAATGCATATCTTTGGTTCTTGAGGTATTATGGGCCCTCATGGACCAGAATTTGGTGGATCATTGCTTGTTTTCCTTGTTATAAATTGTAAAAGATTCCAATATTGATTGGAAGGGAGTATGGGCCCTCAAGGATCAGATTTCGGCACCTTCAATGTGCATTTCAGTGTTTTTCTGGGCTCTAGAGTAGTTTCTAAGGCTTACTATTAGGAAAATCCCAGAATACACACCATATAGTTTTGACTACACGACTTGTGTTCTTCTGTTCGGGAAGAAATAGCCTTTCTCTATACACGCCATGTAATCTTATATTTTTTCCCTGTTAATCTTGATTTGAGGTGTGCGTTTGACCTTGCAGAGTCATCTCACCGAGATTTCCTTGGGTTGTACGCCAGCCACAAGGCAGTGATCAGACACCGGATATGGCTGATCATAGGCCTCCTGTAGATCCTCCTGCTGTGCCAGCCTTGGCACCAACAGTTATACCAGTTTAAGGCATTGATGCATAGTTTAGGGATGTATTTCTGAGGATGGTGTAGACCTTCTAGGGTGTACCGCCTCCTGCCTCGTCTATGGTAGACTTGACGCGGGTTTTCCAGCAGCATCATCCTCCCACCTTCATAGGGGAAGAAGGACCTCAGGCTGAAGGGTCATGGATAGAATCCATACTGAATATCTTCAAGTATCTAGAGATGCCTCCAGAAAGGCGGGTCAAGCTCGCAACCTATATTCTATGAGACTCCAACAAGAGGTGGCAGGACGTGATCTCATAGGTGGGTCATCACTAGGTTATGGCATGGGAGGAGTTTCAATGCATCCTTTATGACTACTTCTATCCGTAGACTTTGAGGGCCGATCTATCCTAGGAGTTCATGAGTCTGGAATAGGGTACTCTTTCAGTAATGGAGTATTCCTCTCGTTTCACCGAGCATCAGCATTTCACACCCCTCCAAGGTGGAGATGGGTTGTTCTTGGAAAGGAATTTTGAGGATGGTCTGAGATGGGAGATTCTATCGCAGGTGAATATCTTCAGGTTGACTTCCATCGCTTCCATCATCAATCATGCACTGATTGCAGAGCGAAATCTGAGAGATTCCGAAGATGAGGGTTAGGGTGGTTCTGTTTCTAGAGTTAGTGGCTCGCCAGCTGATAGCAGGATGCACCGTAGGGAGTCTACGTGTGGGGATCCAAGGCAGTGATACACATCTTCAGGTAGCCTGGTGGTATGATACAAGTGTGGAAGGGTTGGGTATACGAGGCCATAATGCCAGAGAGACCTGGTGGATTGCCGATATTATGTAAAGATGGGTCACCTTCAGCATTTTTGTCAGGTTTTCTCACCAGTAGATGGTGACAGGGGTTCTTTCATGACTCCTCGTTTAGAAGCAGCTCTTCCAGTTTCTCAACATTTTGGGAACTGGAGTTCTTACAGCCGTTCGGGCCATGGTGGAGGTTGAGACCTTGGTGGTCAGTCGCCGGTCTATCAGCGACAATAGGATGGATCTACTCAGAGTGGTGAGGCAGGGTCACAGGGCCGTCGTACAGGTCATACTTTTGCAGTGGAGCAGACCCAACAGAATCCGGATCTCAGACCCGCTACAGATCGAGGTAACATTTTATTAGCCTCAGTTATATCTTCTACTCTTTTTAATACAGGGGGTTCCCATAGCTTTATCTCTGTTGATTTTGTGGAGAGCCTTGATCTCTTCATCTTTTCCTCTACCGATATCTTGATGCTAGACACACCATTGGGGGCTAGGAAGGCTAGTGTACGTCAGTGCAGGGAGTTCCCTCTAGAGGTTGCGGGGTGTCACTTTCTATGGGACCTCAATTTCCTAGAGATGACAGGCTATGATGTCATTCTTGGAATGGACTGTCTAGTTCCCTTCCAGGTAGTCGTCAACTGTTATCAACATATGGTGAGTTTTATAACACCAGAGGGTGGATCTTTTCTTCATAGGGGTGAGTGGGATGTCCAGGCGAGTAGAGCAGGACCCGAGCATCATGGGCTAGGAGGAGTTACAACCTAGATTTCCAGTCTATATCCAGATGACCAGGGTACATCACAGTTAGACCTTCCTCCAATGGGTGATCATTTTAGGGATGTCTTTCCAGAGGACTTTTCAAGTTTTCCTCCAGAGTTTGAGGGAGAATTTTCTATTGAGCTAGTGCTATGAGCGGCACCAATGTCCATTCCTCCTTATAGGATGGATACACCTGAGTTACAGGAGATCAAGAAGCAGTTGGAGGAGTTGCAAGAAAAGGGTTTCATATGACCCCGTACTTCGCCCTGGGGTTCGCCTGTCTTGTTTTCAAAGAAGGAAGATGATACCCTTAGGCTTTGTGTGGATTATCAAAAGCTGAACTAGTTAATGGTAAAGAACTGATATCCTTTTTCGAGGATTGATGATCTCTTTGATCAGATTCGAGGATCTAGAGTGTTCTTGAAAATTTAATTGAGGTCCAGTTATCATCAGTTTCACGTTAGACCATCAGATATACATCTTACAACCTTCAGGAGAAGGTACGGTCTATATGAGTACTTAGTTATGTCGTTCAGTCTCACAAACACACCTGAAATTTTCATGGAGATGATAAACCAAGTGTTCCATCCTTACTTGGATTCCTCCGTGGTTGTCTTTGTGGACAACATCTTGGTGTACTCTCACACTCAACACGACCATGCCACACATCTTGAGATCGTTTTGAGTACACTAATAGAGCATCAGTTATATGCTAAGCTCTCAAAATGCCACTTTTGGATGGACCAGATTCACTTATTGGGTCACGTTATTTCAGAGACATGAGTACCAGTAGACCTAGAGAAAGTGAGATCTGTAGTCTCATGGGAGCAGTCGAATAATGTCTTTGAGGTGCGGAGTTTTCTAGGGATGGATGGATACTATAGACGTTTCATACAGGACTTTTCAAGCTTAGCAGCACCGCTAACAGGTCTGACCAAGAAGGGTGCGAAGTTATTATGGTTAGATTCCTGTGAGTTATCCTTTCAGGAGTTGAAAGAGAGGTTGACTTCAGCACCTATACTAGTCTTTAAAGAGCTAGACAAGAGCTATACTATTTGTTGTGATGCTTCAAGTATCGGATTGGGAGCTGTGATTATGCAGGGAGATGGAGTCGTTGCGTATGGGTCTCGATAGTTGAGGCCACATGAGAGGAACTACCCAACGCAATATGTGGATTTTGAAACTGTTGTCCATGCCTTACGCTATTTGAGAAATTACTTTCTAGGAGATCATTTTATGGTTTTCACTGACCACAAAAGTCTCAATTAAATTTTCACTCAGCGTGATTTGAATCTGAGACATCAGAGGTGGGTTGAGTACCTACAGTACTTCAACTTTGAGCTTTCCTATACCCATGGGAAAGGCAATGTTGTGGCTGATGCGTTAAGCCAAAGGACTCAGATACATGCTATTTAGGAAGCCAGCAGTGAGTGGCAGCTAATGGATCTATTCTCTGAGATGCATTTGAAGGGGCATGATTAACAAGGGTAGACATTTCTATCTTTGGTAGCTGTTACCTCTACTCTTCTTGATCGAGTGCGAATGAGGCATTTATTAGATTTTAAACGCCTAGTCCTACATGAAAGTGTGTTAGGAGAGGACCCTATTCTTGGATAGACCATAGGTGAGGATGAGATCTTGCGTTTCCAAGGATGCGCATGGGTGACAACAGATATACGTGAGGAGCTGATGTGGGACTTTTATTCCTCTGTTTGGGCAGTTCATCCTGGTTCCACCAAGATGTATCGTGATCTACACCACCAGTATTGGTGGCCAGGTATGAAGAGGAATTTTTCTGGTTTCTTCATGAGATGTTCTACGTGTCAGCAGATAAAGGTGTAACAACAACGACTAGCAGGTCCTTTACAGTAGTTACCCATTCTTGAGTGTAAGTGGAATGACGTTGTGATGGATTTCATGATAGGGTTGCTAAGATCACCTCGAGAGAATGATTCTGTTTGGGTTGTCATTCACAGGCTAACGAAGGTTGCTCACTTCTTTCCAATCAAGGATACCTTCAGTATTGATGAGATGGGACGGTTGTATATCCGAGAGGTTATGCGTATACATGGAGTTCCATACTCCATTATTTTAGAAATGGATGAACGTTTTTATTCTCGGGTCTAGAAAGGGCTATAAAAGGCTTTGGGTACACAAGTACTTTTGAGTACAACATACCATCCCTAGGCAGATGGCCAGTCTGAGCGTATAATACATGTGCTTGAGGATATTCTCTGAGCTTGCATTTGGGACTTTGGAGGTTTTCGGGAGAAGCATATACCTCTTGTAGAGTTTTCGTAAAACAATAGTTTTCAATCAACTATTCATATGGCACCTTATGAGGCCTTGTACGGTAGACCATTCCGATCACCCTTATGTTGGATGGAGGCATGAGATGCAGCTTTGCTGGGACCTCGTCTTGTTCAGGAGACCACAGAGCAAATAGAGTTGATTTAGAAAAGTATGTCTACTGTAAAGTCTCGATAGAAGTCTTATTCTGATCAGCGGAGACGACCTATGGAGTTTGAGGTCCGGGATCAGGTTTTACTACGTGTCACATCGAGGTTGGCGTACAAAAGGATTAGGATACAAGGTAAGATTTCACTGAGGTATGTCAGACCATTTGAGGTGTTAGAAAGAGTTGGAATGATTGCCTATCGATTTCAGTTACCTCAGAGATACCGGGATATGCATGACATCTTCCCCATTTCTCATATTCGACATTGCTTCTCAGACATGTCTCATGTCTTTCAACCCGAGGACGTTGAGTTAGAGGTGGATGCCTCATTTGAGGAGCATCCTATCCGGATTGTTGATTAAAGTACAAAGGTTCTTAATGGATGGTTTGTTCCTCTGGTATGGGTGATATGGAATCACAGGTGAGTATAGGACGAGACTTGGGAGAGGGAGGTCGATGTACATTGGCAGTGGCCGGAGCTGTTCGAGGTTTCTTCTTCTGTGCCTCCTTGTTAGGGAAATTCGAGGACAAATTTCTTTAAGGGGGGAATTTTGTAAGAACCCGAACCTTATTTTCAAGTATATGACACTTATTTGATGATTTTCATCATTATAAAGTTAAGGGTGATGAATGGGAGAGTTAGGAGAGCTTTGAATAAAGTTTTGAGGCAAAGGGGAAGTCACATGGTCTGCACACGATTTTTCTAATTGTGTGGCCAAACCATGCGTGGAGGGTCTACTGTGGCAGTCTCTAATGCATGGTTAACACACAGTTTGTCTAACTATGATGCCAAAACATGCGTGGGGGGTATGCTGAGGTAGTGGCTAATGCATGGTTAGCGCACAGTCTGTCTAACCATGTGAGAAAACTGTGCGGGCACTTAAGTGTGATATTAGAAAAGTGGATCTCAAATGTTTTCCTCTAAGTGGCTCGTTTTTCCTTCTAAGTAGCCACATATCAGGATTTGTCTCATCCTAAGGTCAAAGAAGGTTCTCCCATCAACCCAAAAGTGATCTTAATGCTTCTCTAGGAAAATCGAAGTCGGATTATTGAAGTTTGTAGATGTTATTCTTCTTTTTTGTTTGGTTTCTTAGATCTACTTGGATCTACTTCTCCTCTTCTCTCGCTTTCTTAGATCTATGCCTGTTATGAGTAGATCTAGGTGTGTGGATGACAAGTTTGATGAGTTTTGGTCTTGTTATTGTTATGAGAAGATATTTAAGGTGGGTTCTTGGAGAATCAACCCAGTTTTCTTGCGTGTTCTTCTTTTGTTGGGGTTTTCATGAAAACCTTTGAGGCAGGTGGTTTCTGCCTTTCTGTAGAAATTCTTTGAGTATTTTGTTCAAATTCCTCCAATACCCTTGAACTGGGTATTGCGTGTTTCCTATTTTTCCCTTTTTGTTTTCCTTCTTTGCTTATATGCTTGAGTAGAGGATATTTTTTGTGAATAGGGTAATTTTACTTTTATTTAGATGTTTTGACTATGCATGTTTTTCCTTCTTATGACAGTTTGGTCTAGTTTTTCCTGTTAGGATTTTTCTGGTTCCATACGTATTTTTAGGATGGTGTGACTATTGTTCTTCCATGCTGAGATGTTGTATCATGCTAGTCAAGTAGTTCTTTAGGTTAATTTGGCCGTTACGCGATGCGATACTTGCTGACTTTACACAGGAATGTGAGAACCTAGTGTAGTAGACCATAGGGAAAATGGACGTAAGGGCTTCTCCATAGTGTATTTATAATAAGATGTGAGACCACAGGGGGAATTGACGTTGAGTGCTTCCTCAGAGTGTCTGTAGTTCCTCGAAACAGGCCACAAGGGGAATTGACGTTGAGTGCTTCCCCAAAGCGCCTTTAGTACAATACTACACTATAGGGGGAATTGACGGTGAGTGATTCCCTAGAGAGTCTATTATTTAGCTGAACCAGAGGGGTGAGACTATGTGTGCCTCACAGAGGGTTTCTAATACTTGTAGGTTGATCCAAAAAAAGTGTTAGGATGTGATAACTACCCAGAGGGTTACCTGTTTGTTCTACTTACTTGAGTGGCTGCTTCCTTGTTTGTACATTATATGCTAGAAACTGTGGATTGTTTTCTGCTGAGTACTTTCCTATTTACTATTTTCTATACTTTTACCTGACATATAATCATTGACTATTAGGAACAGATCTTCGAGTGGTTGTTTACTGATATTTTTTTCTCACACCATGTTTGGGTCACGCATTTGGGACCAAACAGATTATATTGTTGAAGGTATAGATAAGGGCATGCACCCTTCTACTTCAGGTTCTTGATTTCACTGGAGATGGAGAGAAAGGGACCAAGCTATCGCTTACGATGCTGAGGATTTTAACTTCTTTCTTTTGTACTTGGGTTTAGTACTATATTTCAGCATTGTGATTTGTTTGAATTCTTTCCTAGAAACATTGTATCATGCATCATTTATATATTTTTCTCAAGTTGTTTAATTACCAGTATTCCGCTGTTTACTATTTTTGGATATTTACTACTTCCCCTATTGTATGTATTTGTGTACTTCTGCTGTGTACTCTTCCAAGGAGGGCATTGTTTCCCCACTACCACACCCAAGGCCCTCGCAGCTAGTCGGCAGCCTATGGCGTTCGAGGAAATGCGCTTAAGGCCATGTGACCAACCAGGTATGGGGTGCCTCTGGGTGGATTCCGGAACCAGGACGTTACAAGTAGAATATACTTGTGATTAAGTAAACGGAATTATTTAATTTTATCTTTTCTAAATTATTATGAAGTTTAAGTTTAAAAGAATTCTTTTTATTCTTGAACATTTCCTTAAATATTTATGCTTATTTATAAATTTTTTTGCTATATTGTTATACTTACTGAGCATCTGAGATCACCATTTCTATGTTTTACTTTTCCCAGGATGCAAAGAAGTATATTATGACTGACCTGTAGGGATAGTCTAAGGGATGAATGTGGTCAATGGAGACAATGTTTTTTTTTGTTTTTCATTTTATAATGTAATGTAAAACATATGAATGTATCTAGTACTTTCAAGGCTACTAAACTGATCGGTCTTTTGGGATTTTGATCCCTTATGACCATGATAATGTTATGTAATAATGAACTGACTCTGGGTAACTTGATTCGGGGCATAAAAATCATACCAATGATTCATAAATAAATTTTCCTCTCTTTAACCAATAGCTTTATAAAGATTATCACTCACATAATTGATGGTTCTAAGATAACTAAATATGTAGCTCTTCTCATACCACTTAATTGTTTTCTTGTATTTTGTATGTATAATGTTATTTAAAACTATTTTATAAAAATAAACTTATGAAGGAACCTCACTTTAACATGAACCAACTCAAGTCTGTACAAATATCTTCACGAACGTCTGATATCACCTTATTTTTTTTCAAACATTCACACAATTTCTATATTTTTATTTTATACACATTGTTATTAGTTTAGAGTTTCACGACATACTATTTTGATGGATCATTTTCTTGATCACAAATTTTTTCATCAATTCTATACATTTCCTGAAAAAAATGTATATTATAGGAGATTTAAGTTATCCTTCACACAACTATAGAGTATGTGGAACTATTTTTATGATTATTTCTTCTTCATGCAACACTACAAAAGCTGTAGTACACGAAAAAATAAGTTTATGTGTTCTCTATTATTCATATAAGTTATTTTACATGGGATATTGTAACAACCAACCATGTTTTTCAATTATTTATTTATTTATTTGATTTGAATATTTTCATGGGTGTTTGGGTTAATTTCTTGGTTGATGTTTTGGGTTTTGGATGTTTTTGGGGAGGTATATGGGTGGTGCATAGTTATAAACTGATTTAGAGAAATTGTGTTCTAGTCCATAAAAACCATGTAGGCTCAAGAAGAAGAACCCAAGTCTCTAGAAAGTTAGGAGTGTGGGAATACGAACCGCTCGAGGAGGTCGTGCAGCCTCAGGTTAAATCTTATATGGCCTCACAAGGTTAGGATCAATGTTTGTGAAACTGTGTGGCCACTTCTTGGTGGATATACGTGCCAACATGGTTGGAACATAGTCTCCCAGACTATGTGACCAAACCATTCATCTTGTAAAGTTTCATTAAGAATGATATTTCTCTATTTTTCCTTCTATGTTTTTAAACCAAATAGGCCCTCTTCCCTTCCCATTCAACCTAGGTGCTCTATGAGGCACCCTATCTTTCTTACTTTGGATCTTTATCCATGATTTATTATCCTCCAACCTTTTAAGTAATTTTACATTGGGTTGTTAGGTGATTTTCTCCTCTTATCTTTGTCCTCTATGGGTTATTCTTTAGTTGTTGTCAATGGTTCTTCTTATCTAAGCCATAGAGTGTGGAATAGATCATGTTGGTTGATTCCTTTCATGTTAGGGTTTCGGTTTAGTTATTTATCTCTCCTCATCCCATGCATGGAGCTTCGTTGCGATCACACACCATTAAGGTAGGTGTTTATGTCCATTTCCATTCTGAAACTTGCCTTTAAATGCTTGATCATCCCAAAATGATTCTTAAATATGTTATTCATACTTGTAGTTGTTATCATGGTTGTTTATAGTTTACTATGTTAGTTTTTGGGTTGGAAAAAGGGATTTGAATGGATTTCCATAGTTATGACTATATGTAATAACTTTTCATGTATTCTATATGTTTTAAAAAATTCCATGTGTCTATTCAAATGTGTTTAGGTGTGTTAAAATGATGTTTTCTCATTTTAAAGTTTTGATAAATGGGATAACAAGTGGCATTGTTATTTGTATAGGTTTTTTGGACTCTTTTTAGATTTTGTGCTTATGTGATACCTCTTGGGTGATGTTATGATGCTCCCTTATGCTTCTTTGAAAAAACCTTCAAAATTTATTTGGATATCAATGTATATAAATTTTTGTGATATGAACATGTCCAGATGTGAAAGATGTGTATATGTAGACATATATTTTTATATAAACGGTAAATTCCATCTAATGTATGCTTTTAGAAAACCTTTTTTCCATAAAATGTTTTTCTAAATTTATAATTTTTCTTAAATGGTATATTAGGATTCAAATGTTTTCTAAATGACATTTTAAATAGAATTTTTTAATACTTTTTGGAAAAAACCATTAGGTACCTTTGGATATATCTTTGGAAAATTATTGTGTGTTCTTATATATTTAGGCTCGGTTGGCACTTTTATGTATTTATTGAGAAATAGTTTTATACAATCATAATGTGTAGGCCTATTTGGAAGCTTTAAAATGATTTCTTTATGATATGAACCCTCATGTTTTCCTCTATTTACAAAAGTTATCGTCATAGATAGTGAGAGAGAGTGGGAAATGTATGCACATTGGCATCTGTGTTGTTTTCAATCATGTGATGACCTACTCATCCCTCTTCTGTACTATCATCGTGAGATTCTATAAGTCATTTAGAGGGTAAAGATATGTTTAATTTATTAAAAAAATTAGATGGAGTGGAACCCCCTTGATAGAGGATAGTATAGGTGGGTTGTACCATAGGTGAGGCTAGATATAGCATCTAGGTTGGTTACCAACTATGGATCACATCACATATCAACAGATGATTCTAAATCGAGTTTTTCTTATATTTCCTATAAATATTTTTATGAAATTACCATGGCTATTATTTTATTGTTCCAATTTTATCTTGAAACACTTTGGTTACTTATTATACTTATATTGGAATGTTTACACCCATACTGTTTTTCTGAAATTTTTTCCTTTCTCTAATACATCTCATTAATTATGTTTAGTTGATACCTTCTAATTTGTATTTATCTAAGTTTTCAATCTTTTTGGGTGTTGGTTTTTAAATTGTTTTTGAAATATAATTTTTTTAATAATTAAATCATTTTTTTAGAAAGAGGATTTTGGGAAAGCTATGTTTGGTTAATTAAAATTATAAAAACATATTTTTATATATGTATTATCAAACTAGTATTTATGTACTATTTTGATAATGGAAATGTATGGATTCTATGGTTATTACATAATGATATTTTTACTCTCACACCATACCTATGAAACTCGGCATCTATTGAATCAAGTTATTTTTCAGGTTCAAGTTCTTGTTAGGGTATCTATTAGAGCAAGAAAGGTTTTATGGATAGTGTTAACCCAGAGTTCACACAAAGATTGTATCAGGTCTCAGTATGTTTTATTTATTTCCATACAGTTGTTTTAGTTTATTTTTTACTCTATTTAATTTTATGTTTGGGATTATTGGATGAAATCATCTTAATTGATTTCTATTTGATGCCTTCTAGAGGTTTCTATCCCATGGGTATCAAGGACACTCTTCAAACCTACCATGAACTGGATTAGGTTCCTGGTTTTAGGTTCAACCGAGGATGGATCATGAAAAATGGTATCATATCATTCATTATTTGGGGGTTTTAGGAAGACTATAGATAATACTTTTGCAACTCAGTACGTCACCACCATCTTTGATGAGACCTGATTTACCAGGGGTAATTTGGATTTGAGTCTTTCATTTTAATTTTGGGATTATTCTATTGGTACTTGTTTGGTTCTACGAGCTTGTTCATGTTTGGGGGTCACATTAGAAGTGGATTGTGTCACGTGGTGAGACTAAATGGTCTAGAAAACCATGTGAAGCATGATTTTATTTTTCAATATACTTCCAGTGGTTGATGCATGATTATAACCTAGTTCACTAAACCATGTGGATAACGTACGTGTAACCACTAGTTCCCTATATCAGATATTTCAACGTGAGTTATGCTTTATCTATGTTTTTTTGGTGTAGGTGTATTTGGAATGTAAAATGGTATTTAGGGTGATAAAATGGTTTTTAAATGAAAATGATTTTGTGACGTGGTTTTGGATTAAAGTAGATTTGTTTTATAGTGGGATGTGTGGTTCAAAGGTAAAGTGATAGTGGTGTTTGATGTTTTAATGTGAATTAAATGGAATTTTTATTATTTGAGAGGAATTGAAATGAGAAATTATATTTTTAAATTGAGTTTGAAATGTTTGGGTTACATGAAAAAGGGTTCTTAGAGTGAGTTGTGATTGTTTGGTTTGTGATATTGATTTTTTGATTTGATGAATTTCCTTGGATGTTTTTTGGTTTAATGTTGATTTTTTTATTTTTTTTTGTTTTATTAAGTATTCAACCTAGAAAGTCCTAGAGAGTTTTAAATGAGTATCTTCCATTTATTATCCCTAACCATACTTCTAGTAAAGTGGTGGAGTTGAGTTGTCTCAGTTGATTCTAGTTTTCTATGGTGATCGAGGTTGATTTGAGGCTGTGAAGTGATTGATGAAGTTTAGAGTATCTTTAGTTTTTTTGGAAACTTTTTATGTTTTCTGTGTGAGTTTTCTTAGGTCTATTTAAAGGATCATGCTCTTTCAATTAGAAAATTTTGTTCAGGGGAGTTGGTGGTGAGGAATTTTTAGTCAAACTGGTTTATAAAGGGAAAACTATGAAAGTTGACAGCCTAGTTTATTTTTGTGTTAGTAAAGGTTTTCCACATGATGTGGGGTGTGAAACATAGGAACATTTTCCTAAGGAATTTATTTCAATATTTATTGATTTTTTAAGGTTCCACTATATTATTTTCTTCATGTGTGGTTAGTTTGAAAACTCTAAGCCATCTAATAGTAATTCCCCAAATTATTATCATTGGTGTGTCCATTTGAGACACCTGAAGTGGTTTTGTAAATTTTGATTCTATAAAAGGAAGTATCAGTTAAGAATTACTAGATCTTGTCTGTGGGGAAGTAGATTCTTCAAGACATCAAGGCACCTACTATAGGTTTTAGAGTGAAACTTTTCACACAGAGGGGGTGATTTTAGGTATTAGTGGGTTCTTTTAAAATCCTCTCAATCTTATTTTTAAATATTTCTATTTTGAGTTATATTTTAGATCACATATATTTTTGGTTTAATTTTTATAAACCTTTATTCCTAAAATGTTATGCTCCTTTCCTCCTTACCTTCTTTTAGGATATGAGTTATAATGGTGGTGTCTTTCAAGAAGTGGAGGTTTTTATTATTTTTTCCATTATTCTCATAGTTTTAGATCTTTTTAGGAATAATTGGGTTCTTCTATATCGATCAGTTAGAGGTCAGTAAGATTTCATAAATGGTGGGGATCCCACCATGAATAGAGCTCACAATGAATACTATCCTTGTAATTTCCTTTTATGAATTTTGAATTATGGTGATTAAGTGATTCTTTGTCTTCCCTCCACTCAACCCTAATATTAGAGGTTTGGTTGGATTGGTATGTGGGTCATATGATAGATGCTTATGGAGATCTTGAAAAGACCATGATGGGTTTTCTTGACAATTCTATATTATGGGTGGGGGTTTTACATGATTTGAGAGTGTGATTGGATATTTTAGTCATATTATATTGAACCTTTTTTTGAATTGTTCGTAGTTTTATTAGGATTCTATGAATGTCGCTTCAGGTGATTCACTATTTTGTGTTAGTTTATAGATGAATATTTTTTTTGGAAATTATGAATCATAGTATGATCATGTGATCTATTTGAGCTTCATGGGTGGTGTCCTTATCATATTTGGGGGAGGTTGAACATTATGCTAGTTTGTTTCTTAAATGGTGGGGTTAACAATCATAAATCATTTTTTTATCCTTAGAGTGGTCAGGTGTGATGTGTGGAGATAGAGGTTACACTGGGGTTGATAGTGTTGTCCCTTACCTCAGTATGGTGACTTTCTTGGGAAAGAATGTTGTTATGGTAGGGATAATTTTCACACCCGACCTTGGTTTTCCATTTTCTTATTTATTTCATGGATATGGATCTTATATTTGTTGTTTTTATTGAGTTTCTAATCACATTTTTTCAGGTTTTGTGTGTTTTTGTAAAGGAAAGAGGGTGGTGCATGGTTGGTGCATTGTTAGGGGAAACAGTACAATGGCCCCTGAAAACTACATGGGCTCAAGAAGAGTCACCCAAGGCCCCACATGTTTAGGAGCATGAGCATGTGTCCCTGAACAGGTAGTTGTGCGACCTCAGAAAGAATCCCTAGGGCCTCGAACAGTTTGAAAAATGATTTTTGAAACCTTAAGACCTAAATTATATGGCCCATTCATAGTGGATAGAGGCTCCCACCAGGTTAGAACATTGTCTGTAAGACTATGTAGAAAAAAATGTATCCTATCCAGGTTCATTAAAAATTATATTTTTCCATTTTCCATTTTTGGGGTTTATCCCAAATTGACCCTCCCCCATCCCATTTGACTTAGGTGTGTGATGGGGCTACCAAGACTTATTACCATGGATCCTCCTACATTATTGATACTCATATAACTTTCTTGTTAAGTTGTATTGGGATTTTCTGGTGATTTCATCCACTTCTATTCCACCACTATTGGTTATCATTTATTTCTTTGCTAGTGTTCTTCTTAGCCAAACCCTATAGTGGGGATTATCTCATGTTGGTCGATTCCTTTGATTTTTGGGTGTGAGGATTAGTTCTTTGGAACTCCTCATCCAATGTATGAAGTTTTTCTACAAAAAAACACCATTAAGGTAGGTGATTCCATCCATTTACTTTCCAAAATATTCCTTTAGATTCATGAGATTTACAAAATATTTCCAAAATGTGTTATAAATTTTTTTTTGTTTTTATCTTGGTTATTTATAGTTTTATATATTGGTGGTTGGGTTAGAAAACGGGTTTTCACCATATTTCTATAGTTATGACTATATATACTTAATATATTTATATATGATATGTGTTTGATAAAATTCATAATAGTATTTAAAATGGATTTGGGTGTTTTGAAATAGTTTTTGTCTATGTTAGACTTTTTATAACTAGGATATAATGTTGAATTGTTCTTCGTATGGGTTTTATGGACTCTTTGTGGATTTAGAGATTAAGTGACACCTCTTGTGTGATGTCAAGATGCTTCCTTGTGATTATTAACAGAACCTTAAAAATTCATATGGATTACCATATATATATTGGTACGATATGAACATTTCCATATGTTCATAAGGTGTATATGGTGAATCATGTAGGCATATAAATGATAAATTCTATAGAATGTATGCATTCTTAAAACTTTTTTTCTTTAAAATATATTTCTAAATTTATAAATGATTTCTAAATGGTCTCTTGGGTTTAATTTTTTTTGTCTAAATGAGTATTCCAGTGGTATTTTCAATGGCTTGTTTGAAAGTTCTGTTTGGTACCATTGGATGTCTGTTTGAAAAATGATTAAGGGTTCTCATGTACACATGCCCCATTGTAACTTTTATGTATTTCTAGGAAAAAAGTTTTAGAATATTAATTAAGCGTTGGATCATTTGGAACCTTTAAAATGGATTCTATATGATATTACCCCCCATGGTATTCCTCCAGTTAGAGAGGTTATCCACATGGATAGTGTCAGGGAGTGGGGAATACATGTACGTTAACATCCGTGTTGGTGTCAATCATGTGATAAACTCCTCATTCCTCTTTTATAATATTGTCATGGGATCCTAGATATCATCTTTAGGGTCAAGATATGGTTTATTTAAAGTCAATATTAGATGGAATATAACACACTAGAATGTGGATAGTCCAGGGGTTGTCCCACTATTGAAGATAGATATAGTATCTATATTGGTTATTGACTATGGATCACATCACACACCAGCAGATGGTTCCAAATAGAGTAATTCTAGGATTTACTCTCAATATGTTAAGGAAATTCCCATGAATATTACCTATATGTTCCTATTTTTTCTTAAACATCTTTCGTTACTTGTTATTCTTATGTTGGTATGCTTGTACCAATACTGTTTTCCATTAATTATAGAATTTCATTAATATATCTTGCTGATATTGTTTATTTTACCCCGTATAATGTGTATTTATCTAAGTTTTGTATCTTTATTAGTGTTGGTTTTAATACCAGGAATTTAAATGGAAATATTTTTAATAATTAAATACTTGTTTTTTTAGAAAGTGGATTTTAAAAAGTTATGTTAGGTTAAGTAAAATGATAAAAATCTATTTTCCATCTGTATTTTAAAAATAATATTTATAGACTATTTTGAGAAAGAAACTGTATGGATTATATGGTGATTACCTACTGAGCTGTTTTATAATCACACCCATCCTATTCCACTTGATGTTGGTATATCCGAGATGTTTTGGAGGATAAGGTTCTTATTTGGTTAGCTCTTGGAGAAAGTAGTTTTTTATGGATTGTGTTGACCAGAAGATCACACAGAGATTATATCATGTCTTGCTATGTTTTATTTATATCCATAAGGTTTTTATTTTATTCTATATACTCATTTTTTAGGTTTGGGAATATTAGGAGAAAGAATCCCCATTGATTTATCTTTAATTCCCAGAAATGGTTTCTAGTATGTAATGATCGAGGATGCCCTTCTGGCCTTGCCATAGATTAGACTGGGTAACCCATTTTAGGGTCGAACTGGGTTGGTTTGTGATATATATCGTTCTTATTTATTAACCCAAGTAGATCATACTCTTGGAAAGACATCATACATGTTTATCAAGACATTTCATAGAAATTATTTCTCTGTTTCACATGATATGGGACACAACATTGTGTGATATGATACTTCCTTATTCATATAAGAAAAATCTCTTGTATCAATATTTCCTTTGGATTCTCAATCTCAATAATTCTCTATACATTTTTGTTTAATTTAAATTAAGAAGCCACCAATTTTTTAGACTTTATTCCACCATCTCAGTGACTTATACTCACATAATTACCTTGATCTTCCTTCAACAATCACGATCGACCATTTATTCCACCACCTTACCCACTCTTCCCCTCCATTTTCTATGTCATAGGAATTATTATGTGATCTACTTAATTTTTGGTAGCAAATCAACATAAATTTTTTTCAAAAAAACCCAAGTTCTCTTACCATTTATACAATTCAACCTTATACTTCACTTGATTTTAGTAGATTTCACTATGAAAGAATTAACTAGTAGCATCAATGAATTTTATTTTTTTGATTTATTTTCAGAACAACCCCTATCCACAACATCTTCCTAATAAAAACAACTATGGATTTTAGTTTTGGAAAAAAACTCCCATGCATGAGTGTTTAAACACATGCATGTATTACACTTTTATAGACACCTTATTCTACTGCATCATACACTCAAATATACAAACACCTCACCATCACTTTATTTGAATATTACAAAGCAATATTCATGGTAATACTATGTTTTTATAATGATCTTATATGATGGATTTTCATAATAATTGGATTTATATAGAAAGTAATAATTCATGTTTGAAAACCCTTGAGACCCATGTTTGAAGATGATACTAGTGAAGAATTTTTTAACTCGGCGTGCACATGTCTCCATATTTTTTTAATGATGGAGTGAAAATATATGATTAATACTTGGGTCCCAAATAAATTAAATTTTATCCATGGACCACTTAAAAAGCGTCATCACTCCTCCAACCATACAATGAAATATTTTCAGCGACGGTGCTCACCTACAACCTCTCACATTTCCCCACACATGAGAAGCTAAGCAACATCCTGCCACTTGCATGTAGTTGTGCACCCATCAGGATTTGGTTGATCTAACCTCTAGGTCTGGTTAGAATTTTGTTGGAAAAGTTTTTCTAAAATAACTCCATTAAAATAATTACAATTTATAACCTTCAATAATATTCCAACCCTAATAAAACCATGGATCTTACCAATCTCATTATAATGTGCCTTTTCAAAAATATTTTTCACTATATAACGAATATCTTTGGAAATTTATAGTAATTACAAAGGTCTTCCCATCACATCCTTCTTAATTTTAGAGTATAAAATAACCTCCAAAAAACTTATTAAATCATTATAGCCACCAAAATTATACATTCAAAATGTTTTTCAAACAAATTCTTTATGTAATTCC
The DNA here is from genome assembly GCA_963277665.1 of Viscum album. Classification (NCBI taxonomy): domain Eukaryota; kingdom Viridiplantae; phylum Streptophyta; class Magnoliopsida; order Santalales; family Viscaceae; genus Viscum; species Viscum album. The sequence goes on from OY728129.1 coordinate 257,027,652, forward strand.
TTTATTCCTTTTGAAGATAAATATATAAACTCAAATTCACCTCAAATATAAATTTTAATGTCAACATGATCCTTATCTTTATTAAATTTTACTCAAATTATACTTTAAAACCATAACAAGTATTTTTCATACTAAATCATTAAATAATTATTTATTTGAGTTTCTACTAGCCTTTACTTTATTCAGAACAACTCTCAAGTTGTTCACTATAGTTGATAACTTTTCAATATCATTAACACAATTATTATTCATCCACTTCTTCACTATGAGACTATAACTGTTCTTCAAGAAGAACAAACTACAAAATAACATATATATTTCATAAAAATCAAACATTCTACCTTATGGTTTCAATATATATAAATATATATATATATATAAGGACATAGATATAGAGTTAAGTTTTTAAATACATATGTTTAATATTTATTAGTATTGGATGAATATTTTAACCAAATTAGTATAGTTTTATTTAAATATAGTAATTATGGTTTTTTTGGTTTAGAATATATATTTTTTTTGATTAAAAAATCATTTTATTTGAATTTAAAAAGTGTTTATTTTTATAAATTTAAATTTTAAATAATTATTCGTAAGGTATTATTGAAATGAAAAGGGAATTTTTGATTTAAATGAAAAGGTATTTTGTTCAGTGTATGTTTTATTTTAATGATGATTATAAAATTTTTAAAAACTATTTTATTTTATTAATTATGAATTTATTGGTAGTTTTGATTTCATATATGATGTTTAATTGTTAATTTTACTGAGGTGAACTATGGTATTTTAGTCCTTTGAATCATTTGAATTGAATGATATCTCGATTGTTTAAAATCTTCTTTTAGTGGTGTTTAAAAGGATTTATTGATTTAATTTCATTTGGGTTGTTATTATATATTTGGTTTTGAAGAGAAGTTTTTGAAATTTCACCCTTTTGTGAATGGATGTTCATAATTTTAGAGGAATGGGTAATATGTAGTTTGAAATGATTAATTTTTGAGTTATAATTATGGTGTATAAATGATATATATGGAATTAATTTTCTATATTTTTTTGCATGATTACTTCAAAATTTAGTCTCCTGGGTTGATGCTTTGGTATATGACTAGTTTTTTAGTAATTTGGATTAACTTGGTGAATAAAGGATCTTCCATGTTTATTTAGTCCATATAGGATTTTTGATTTTTAGTTTAATGGAAATTGAATGGGAATTATGAATTTGGGAATTGCGATTATTTGATTTGGTGAAACAAAAGGGAAAGAGAGGTTATGTGGATAGATATTTATAATTTTATTTATTTTGGGATTAATTGATTTAAACCCACTATATTTAGAGATAAATTTATGGTAAAAGTTTATGTTTTGATTTTGGGGACCAAATTGTAAAAATGAGCCATAAATTTAGCATTTTTAATAGAATGCATGGTCTAGAGTAGAATAAACAGTTTTTTCATGATCTCGAGGACTATGAAATATGAAATTTGTATCTACTAATAAATAAATGATTATATGAATGGAAATTCATGAGGGTTATGCATTTAAAAAGAGGTTCCATGTCACACCCCAATATTTTAAAATGTATTTTTCTCTATTAAAAAAATACCATATTGAGTAGATTATTTATCACATTAAAATGAACTAAAACAATACATGAAACTTTTTATTGAGAAAAATCATTATAATGAAATGAAAAAATTAATACATTATTATAATATAATATAAAACATCATTAATAAAATTATTAGTGGAATAAATAGGAAATTAAATAAAAATTCCATGAACATAAAATCTTTTTTCTCATGGTTTTCTATAAATATCATAACCTAGACTAAAAATATGGAAATAAGGAAAATAATTAGTAATATAATAGACATTTTTAGAGAGAAGAAAATGAATAGGATGAATTATTTTATTGATATATAAAAGGATATATATAAGTATGAAATATAAGAATAATATATAATGTTTTTGGAAATCATTCATTTGAAATATAGTTATTTGATATATGGCCAACTGGTATTCATGTATAAAATAGTTATATAAAAGTTAATTAATTTTTAGTAACAAATTGAAAATAATATAATTCAAAAATGATAAATAATTTTTTAAAGAAATAAAAAAATAATATTTAATTAAAATATTTTATGTTTTATATTATTTTTATTAAGGAATGATTTGATGTATTTATAAACATTAAAGAAAATTATAATACCAAAGTGTTGATAAAATTTATTGTTTATAAGATATGTAATTAATGTGATTTATAGAGACCCGACCTTTTCTTACATTAATATTAATCATTTCAAAGATAAACAACATAATATTATTACACATAGAGGATCCAAAGGTTTAGTGTCTTGGGAAAACTAGGACCACACATAACAAATACAACAACAACCAGAAATATTTATTCAATTTATTCTCCAAGAGCTTCTTAGTGTAACTTGTACTCTCCTTAGTACACGTAGCCACCTGAGGATATACATCAAAAGGGGTGAGCTAGAAGCCTAGTAAGAGGATAGATAAAAATAACTTAGCATGGGGTGAGAATAATCATAACACAGGGAAAAGATCATGAACATGAGAGGAGCATAAATAAAAGACTTGAAATGTGGCAATGCATAAAAATGAAATATCATGTCTTAGTGGTTAACTACCACACATACTTGTGAACCAAGCTAGCATCTTGTTCACACATCATTTCACATTTACTCATGAGATTCATCACTTTACCCAATGCATTGGAGTGCTATATAATTTTGGGCGCACCCGTCACTTCATAACATTATCATTTATCATGCATGCCAAAATTAACATATAAAATAAATTAACATAACTAAACCATGATAAGGAATGTGTTTCATCTCATAATAACACATTCATAAACTTTGGGTTCCCAAAAGAAAGAGGGAATAACATACTTGATACAAGAACCATCAACCTTAAATGAGAGGTAAAAGTTGAGTTCTTAAGAGAAGAGTTCTTTCAGAAAACATTTGGATTGAAATAAAATTCATTATAAAACATGTATATCCCAGAAAAAGAAATGACAATGATGAAAAAATGATCTTTAAGGAGTGACCATATCAAGAACCCGAAGGAAGAAAATTGGGTTCGAGATTTCCCCTTACCTTGTATCTGAATGCTTACTTCTCTTTAATGTGCTATATAATGACATTATATTCATTAATTAGAAATTAAAAAAACTTTTATACATTAATAGGGTTCATTAGGGTTTCATTATGTCATATTATGTTTCTTTGGATGACTTATAGAGTTTAAAAACATTGTTCGGGGATGTTCGTTTTTATGGTTTTCTTGAGTGGTTCACTTGTATTCTTAAAATGATGTTTTGGTAGAACATGGATAAACATCCAGAACAGATATTACATGTTATTTATGATATTACAGGATCTAGAATGATTTTGTAATGAATTATATTAGATCCATGTGGGTGAATCATTAGATAAGAATTAAATGATGATTATTTGGGTTAATTTGAGCGGTTTTTGGATCACAACAAACTTGTTTTAACTTTTCACTTAGTAATATGGCCATAGTTTATTTATAGAACTTCAAATAGAAAATAATACATATAAAATATTCTGGTTCAATAATAAAAACGTTTTCATGACCATATCTGAAGGTAGAAATGGAAAAAGAGAGCATCTCGTTTTTGAAGGTGATAGATTAACACCTCATGAACAACGTTCTCTTTAATAAAATAAAAGGAAGAGGGAAAGGGTGTGGGGTGATATAATATCCCATTATAATCATAAAATTACAGTATATGTATTATAATGGAGTTACAAAACAATTTGGATGAATATAGGTGGGGGAGATATCAATAAAGGAACTTGAACTTGAAAGGAAATTAAAGGAGAAGAGGGAAGGAAATTACCTCTTAAATCTTCCTCTTGAGATCCTCTTTAAGGAAGCTAGGATTGGTCTTTTGATGAGACCAGAAGATTTTGGACGTGGGGGAGGGCTAGGGAAGGTGTTTGGGAAGAGTTTAGAGATGTCTTGGAGCTTGAGAGGTGTGAGGAAATGAGGGAGTGAAGGGTGGTTTTTATAGTGGAGGGGAGAGGGGTTTCCTTAATATAAAATTCATTAGTTTATTATTTCCCAAAAAGACAAGGAATAGTGAGTCTTGAAAGACCAATAATACTAATTTTATAATGTAATCCCGAACCAAGTGGGATTACATCAGCAGAACATCATCAATGACTCAATTAATACATTATTTAGCATTTATTGTGAATTATCAGATTCTACTATTCATTAAAAATTCAAGTATCTCAGAAAAATCCGAAAAATTTACCCCAACCATTTTTTGACTTGTAGAATCCAAAAATTAATTCCAATTTTCAAAAATAATTTTCTAAATATTATTAATTTAATATTTATTTAAAATCACAATTTACTTAAAAAAACAGTTTTTATGTTTAAAACTGATTTTATTGTTCTTTCAAAAATTATGTAGGGTCTTATAAAATTATCTAAAAACTATTATACATTGATTCAATATATTTTAATGAAATAAATAGTTTTTTTTAAATTAATTAATTAATTACAATTAATTATTTATGACTTACAAAATACCAAAAAGTTTACTAAGGTCAAATTGTCACTTTCTAAGATGTCTAAATTTTATTTAATCATTCATAGGTAATGTTACTCTTATGTTCGATGATTTACTATTCATAAGGGTCATATTAATATTCATAAGGGAATGTTACTATTCATAAGGGTAGGTCACTATTCACCAAAAATTATTATTTTTTCATTAGACTCCAAAAATCATCTTGAACACAACTGTGTATGTCGGATTTTCAAAATTCCAAACATAGGGGTGAAAAAATTATGTTTAAAGGTCACTTATCACTTAGTAGCTCATTATATTGTGTTTTCAGGTTATTTTATGACATAAATATAAGAAGGGAATTTTCCATTGAAGAAATTTGGGTCATTAAATTCTTCCCCCCTTAAGAAATTTCACACTCGAAATTTCACTTTACACAAAAAGGTGAGGGTACTTCTCCTTCATTTCCTCTTCTAGTCCCCAAGTTACTTCCTCAAACTTATGGTTCATCCATAAAACTTTGACAAGATGGGTTGTCTAGTTTCTTAGAACCTTATCACTTCGGTCCAGAAACTTTACTGGATGCTCTTTATAGGAGATATCATCTTCCAGCTGCACCACCTCTGAGTTTAGTACATGTGAGGGGTATGGTATGCACTTCCTCAGTAGTGATACATGAAACACATCATGAAATTGATCCATATTCAGTGGAAGTGCAAGACGATAGGCCACGGATCCTATGTGGTCAAGGATCTCAAAGGGGCCTATATACATTTGGCTTAGCTTCCCTTTCTTCCTGAATCGCATGACTCTCTTCCATGGAGATATTCGAAGGAAGACTTTATCTCCAATGTCAAACTCCAAGTCCCTTCAATGGTTGTCAGCATAGCTCTTTTGCTAACTTTGAACAGCTTCGATATGTTTCTGGATGACTTGAACCTTCTCGGTCATCTCTTGAACAAGATTGGGCCCAAGTAGCTTTATTTCTCTAACTTCATCCCAATAGGTTGGATTTCTACATCGCTTCCCATAAAGAGATTCATACGGTGCCATATGAATACTCGAGTGGAAGCTATTGTTGTAAGAGAACTCATCCAATTGGAGATGCTGATCCCATACACCTTTGAATTCTAGAGAGCAGGCTCTCAGTATATCTTCATGCATCTGAATAGTCCTTTCAAACTGGCCATCAGTTTGGGGGTGACAGGCCGTGCTAAAATTTAATTCAGTACTCAAAGCATGTTGAAGGCTCCTCCAGAACTTAGATGTGAACCTTGGATCATGATCAGAGACAATTGAGAGTGGAACACCGTGCAATATTACCACTTCTTTCACATATATCCTTTCACGTTGTTCAAGCGAGAGGTCTTCCCGAATAGCGATAAAATGGGTAGTCTTGGTGAGTCGGTCAACCACAACCCATATCACATTAATTCCCTTTGACGTCTTCGGGAGGCCTGTGAAAAATTCCATAGTAACATTTTCCCATATACACATGGGTATAGGCAATGGCTACATCATATATTTGGACTTTTGTCGCCCAACTTTAACTTGCGGAAATACCAAGCACCTTGATATATATTCAGCAATCTTCTTCTTCATGTTATCCCACCAGAAGTGTTCTCGGAGATCACGATACATCTTGGTACTCCTAGGATGGATAGAGAAAGTTGAGATATGTGCATTATACAATATCTCCTTCTTTATCCTGGGTGATGAAGGCGCACAAAGATGCGTTCCAAACCGAATCACACTATCATCGTCGATATGGAACTCTTACAGCTTCCCTTCCTTTACTGCATTCACCCTCTTTTGTATCTCCACATCATCCCTTTGTGCTTCCTTAATATTCTCTTGGATGGATGGTTGCACAATCATTTGGGAAAGGTAGGATGTATCCCCTGCCCTTATGATTTCCAAATCCATCCTTTGCATATTCAGGAAGATTGGGTCTTTCTCAATCCGTAACATGGATGTAGTAGTAGGTTATTTTCTACTTAGAGAATCAGCTACCTTGTTTTCCTTCCGAGGATGATAGTGAATAGAGAAATCGTAATCCTTGATTAGCTCTAACCATATCCTTTGATGCATGTTGAGCTCCTTTTGTGTGAATATATATTTTAGGCTCTTGTGGTCGGTGTATATGTCACACTTCTCGCCATACAGGTAGTGATGCCAGATTTTTATGGCAAAAATCACAGCTTCCAACTCTAGATCATGCGTCGGGTAGTTCTGCTCAGCGATCTTCAACTGTCGTGAGGCGTAGGATATCACATTATCATTTTCCATGAGTAAACAACCCAAGCCTTTCTTTGAAGCATCACTGCATATCACAAAACTTTCTCCACTTTTTGGTAGTGTGAGTATAGGTGCAGTGATCAGCCTTCTCTTTATCTCTTTGAAGCTTCCCTCACATTCTTCTATCCAGACATACTTTACCCCTTTCCTTGTTAACTTAGTTAGCGGGATTGAAAATCGTGAGAAGTTTCTCACAAAATGTCGGTATTACCCTGCTAATCCAAGAAAACTATGGATTTCTGTGACACTAGAGGGACTGGGACATTCCTCAATCACCTTTTTCTTTGAACGATCCACAAAAATTCTCTCACTTGTGATTACATGTCCCAAGAACGTGACTTGATTCATCCAAAAGTCACAATTACTGAACTTGGCGTACAACTTCTCCTTTCTCAATGTTTCCAACATAAGTCTTAGATGTTCTTCATGAAACCTCCTTGATTTTGGAGTAGATGAGAATATCATCGATAAACACTACCACAAATTTGTCGAGGTAATGTCTAAATACTATATTCATCAAATCCATGAAGATTTCAGGGGCATTAGTAAGTCCAAAGGGCATCACAAAAAACTCATAGTGCCCAACCTTGTATGGATGGCAGTATTCTGAATATCTTCCTTCTTCACCTTTACCTGATGATATCCAGAATGAAGATCCACCTTTGAGAAGTATTGAGCTCCTCTTAACTAGTCGAACAAGTCATCAATCCTTGGGAGAGGATACTTGTTCTTTATGGTGATCTTGTTGAGTTCCCGATAATTGATACACAACCTCATTGTTCCATCCTTCTTCTTCACAATGAGCACTGGCACACCCCAAGGTGATTCCCTAGGGCATATGAACCCTTTGTCTAGATGCTCTTGCAGCTGCTTCTTTACCTCCTCCAGTTCGATAGGATCCATCCTATAGGGGCACTTCGAGATAGGAGTAGCTCTGGGTATGAGTTCAATTGAGAACTGTACCTCACGATCTGGGAGAATTCCGGATAACTCTTCGGGAAATACATCATCGTATTCCCTCACGATGGGAATTTCCTCAAGGTTGGCACTTTCCTTTGACTCAACCATTTGGGCGACATATTCTTCTTCATAGGGAATCAAAACCCACACCATTGAAGGATTTTTCAAAAGAGATTCATGATCTTCCTTGCATTTATAGAGGATCATGGGATGGTTTGGAATATGAAAAGATATTTCCTTTTCCTGAAAGTTGATATGCGCTCTATATAACGAGAGCTAGTCCATTCCCATTATAGCGTCGAATTACACTAAGGGAAGTATTACGAGATTTTCTGGAAGAATCATCCCACATACGCCAACATGAGAAGAGTCAAACACTTGGGTTTCAATGATTGCACCACTTGTTGTTTTTATAGATATCTCTACTTCAAGGTTTTAGGGCTTAGATTCTATTGTTCTATCAAACTTGCAAGATATAAAGGAATGCGTAGAACCAGAATTAAATAATACGTTTTCCATTCTTGAGTGAATAAGAAGTATACCTTGTACGACTTCATTATCATGCTCCACCTCCGCAGTAGTGATGTCATAAGCATTCCCTTATTCCTTTGGCTTTGGTGGCTTCTGACACTGATTACCCTCGAGAACCCAAGGTTTAGTGCACTGGTTTTCATAGTGCCCATGCTCCTTACAGTTGTAGCATTGAACCATGAGTGGTTCTCTCCTTTCATCGGCTACATTATCATTTTTTTCATTTATTTTAGACACTATTGAGCATGGTGTACTTATTTCCCACACTTGAAGAATTTCCCCGTCCCTTTGAGGCAGTTCCCATGGTGAAACTTCCCACATTTTTGGCATGTGGGTTGTTGATTTTTCTTCCCACATTTCTCACTAGATCCACTAGCTTGAAACTCCATATTTGGTTTCTTATCCCCATAGCCATGGGACCATTCTCCAAACTCCATCTCTACTTTGAGAGAACACCGAACAACTTCTTCATAACTCCCAATGTCTCGAATTTCCAGAGCCTTTCGAAGGTGTGGTTTTAATCCACTAAAGAATCTATCAATTTTTCTATCATTGTTGATAAAAAAACCCGAAGCGTACCTTGCAAGCCTTGTGAAATTCGCTTCATAGGTTGTGACAGATTGTCTTTCTTTTTTCTTGAGCTCTATTAATTCTTTCTCCATATTTGTCCGAAGAGTTCGTTGGAAGTACTTATTAAGAAACATTATCTTAAAGTCTTCCCATTCCATCTCTTCAATTTCCTCCCTTGGCTTAGTGTTCTTAATCAAATCCCACCATTTATTGACTTCTCCATCTAGATGATAAACATATAGAGTTACCTTTTCCATCTCAGAACAGTGAAGAACAGAAAATATCTTCTCCATGGAGTTGACCCACTATTCCGTAACTAGTGGATCAGAAGATCCACAAAATGCCGATGGTCGTTGCCGAATAAAACATTCAATTTTCAGTTTCTCCCTCTTTGGTGAAGGAGGACATTCCCCATTATTATGGTTATTGTTCATAACCTGAGATAATTGGGTAAGCATTTCCATGATGTTTTTAACTCCCCCTCCCAAATCATTGGGGATGTTGTTCAGGCAATCATTGTGTTGACCCTCGTAAGAGTTGTTGGCCTGATTTCTCCTGGTTCCCACCATTTTCTAAAATAGAAAAGGTTAGAACAAAACATAATTAAACAATTCATGAATAACTTATTCATTTAAATAATTATACAAAAAACATAACATATGGGATCCCTAGGTAAATATTCTTGTGTGCATATTTGTACTTAATCTCATACTAGAGGTTTTCTCTAGGGTTCACTAATCCTAATTACCAAATTAACTAAACCTTTCCTCTGATACCAACTATAGCGACCCTTACTTTTCTTACATTACTATTACATCATTTCAAATATAAAAAACATAATAGTATTACACATAAAGGATCCAAAGGTTTAGTGTCTTGCGAAAACTTGGACCACACATAACAATTACAACATCAACCATAAATATTTATATAATTTCTACTTCACTAGATTCTTTGTGGCACTTGTCCTATCCTTAGTACACGTAGCCACCTGAGGATATACATCAAAAGTGGTGAGCTAGAAGCCCAGTAAGAGGATAGATAAGAATAACATAGCAAGGGGTGAGCATAATCATAACATAGGCAAAAGATCATGAACATGAGAGGAGTATAAATAAAAGACTTGAAATGTGGAAATACATAAAAATGAAACTTCATGTCTTAGTGGTTAACAACCACACATACTTGTGAACCAATCTTGAATCTTTTTCACACATCATTTCACATTTACCCATGAGATTCATCAATTTACCCAATGCATTGGAGCGCTATATAATTCCGGGCGCACCCATCACATCATAACATTATCATTTATCATGCATTACACAATTAACATATAACATAAATGAAAATAACTAACTCATGATAAGTAATGGGTTTCATCTCATAAGAACACATTCATAAACTTTGCGTTCCCAAAAGAAAGAGGGAACATCATACTTGATACAAAAACCATCGACCTTGAAGGAGAGGTAAAAGTTGAGTTCTTAAGAGAAGAGTTCTTTCGGAAAAAATTTGGATTGACATAAACATCATTAAAAAACATGTATATCCCAGAAAAGGAAAGAAAATGATGAAAAAAATGATCTTTAAGGAGTGACCATATCAAGAACCCGAAGGAAGAAAATTGGGTTCGAGATTTCCCCTTACCTTGTATCCGAATGATTCCTTCTCTTTAATGTCCTGTATAATGACATTATATTCATTAATTTGATATTGAAGAACCTTTTATACAATAATAGGGTTCATTAAGGCTTCATCATGTCATATTATGTTCCTTTGTATGGCTTATAGAGTTTAAAAACATTGTTCGGGGATGTTCGTTTTTATGGTTTTCTTGAGTGGTTCACTTGTATTCTTAAAATGAAGTTTTGGTAGAACATGGATAAACATCCAGAACTGATATTACATGATATTAATGATATTATAGGAGATTGAATGATTTTATAATGAATTATATTATATCCATGTGGGTGAATCATTAGATAATAATTAAATGATGATTATTTGGGTTAATTTGAGCGGTTTTTGGATCACAACGAACTTGTTTTAACTTTTCACTTAGTAATATGGCCATAGGTTATTTCCAGAACTTAAAATAGAACATGATAAATATAAAATATTCTGGTTCAACCATAAAAATGGTTTCATGACCAGATCTGAAGGTATAAATGGAAGAAGAGAGCAAGTCGTTTTTGAAGGTGATAAATTAACAGCTCATGAACAACGTTCTCTTTAATAAAATAAAAGGAAGAGAGAAAGGGTGTGGGGTGAAATAATATCCCATTAGAATAATAAAATTACATTATATGTATGATAAATTAGTTACAAAACAATTTGGATGAATATATGTGTGGAGATATCAAGAAAGGAACTTGAACTTGAATGGAAATTAAAGGAGAAGAGGGAAGGAAATTACCTCTTAAATATTCCTCTTGAGATCCTCTTTAAGGAAGCTAGGATTGGTCTTTTGATGAGACCATAAGCTTTTGGACGTGGGGAGGGCTAGGGAAGGTGTTTTGGTAAATTTTAGTGAAGTCTTGGATCTTGAGAGGTGTGAGGAAATGAGGGAGTGAAGGGTGGCTTTTATAGTGGAGGGGAGAGGGGTTTCCTTAATATAAAATTCATTAGTTTATTATTTCCCCACAAGACTAGGAATAGTGAGTCTTGAACGACCAAGAATATTAATTTTATAATGTAATCCAGAAAAAAGTGGGATTACATAAGAAGAACATCATCTATGACTCAATTAATACATTATTTAGCATTTATTGTGAATTATCAGATTCTACTATTCATCAAAAATTCAAGTATCTCAGAAAAATCCCAAAAATTTACCCCAACCATTTTCAACGTGTAGAATCCAAAAACGAAGTCCATTTTTAAAAAATAATTTTCTAAATATTATTAATTTAATATTTAATTAAAATCACAATTTACTTAAAAAAACAGTTTTTAAGATTAAAACTGATTTTATTGTTCTTTAAAAAATTATGTAGGGTCTTATAAAATTATCTAAAAAATATTAGAAATTGATTCAATAAATTTTAGTGAAATAAATATATTTTTTAAATTAATTAATTAATTATAATTAATTATTTATGACTTACAAAATACCAAAACGTTTACTAAAGTCAAATTGTCACTTTCTAAGATGTCTAAATTTTATTTAATCATTCATAGGTAATGTTACTCTTATTTTCGATGATTTACTATTCATAAGGGTCATATTACTATTCATAAGGGAATGTTACTATTCAAAATGGTAGTTCACTATTCACCAAAAATTATTTTTGTTTCATTAGACTCCAAAAATCATCTTGAACACAACCGTGTATGTCTGATTTTCAAAATTCCAAACATAGTGGTGACAAAATTATGTTTAAAGGTCACTTATCACTTAGTAGTTCATTATTTTGTGTTTTCATGTTATTTTATGACATAAATATAAGAATGGAATTTTTCATTGAAAAACATTTGGTCGTTACATGATTAAAATCATATAATGTTAAAAAAGAGATATTTTTTAAAGAACAATTGTTTAAAGAGTTGTGTTTTTTTATATTAATAAATTAAATTCAGAATCCAGAGGAATAATTTCAAATTAAAATTTTACACTTTTGTAATTAGAATTTCAAAAAATTGATTTAATATTTGGAATCATAATAATATATATTATCTAATGAGGCCAAATTAATTTTTTATTATAATGAATAGTAAAACAAGAAAAAATTATTTACCGTGTTTAAGGTAAACTGGATTTACTAGGGTATTAAACTAACATTATAAGGATTAAAATGACCAGAAAACATGGATAAAATATATTTTATGGACATATCTAGACCCTATAATTTAAAATTATATATAATACTCTATTTTGGACTATTTTTTCATGTAACAAATGTGGGTAAACCTTTTTCTTTTCTAGAATTTCAAATTTGCTACTCACCTCACTTATAAAAGCCTACCCCTATCCTATCATATTCACACTTTAAAACCCTTTTTTTCAGAGAAAAACCACCCAAATAACTTCCAAAATTCCATTCTATCTTCGTAGAAGCATTAATTTTGGCATAAATCTAAACTAGGAAGGATTTTTTTGCAAACTTAAGAAGGTTATCCGAAGAAGAGGTAACATTCTTCAACAAGTGTTTTTATTTTACTTCATCTTCCACATCCTTAAATTATTCTTAAACCCTGATGATATTATAGAAATAATATCTCCCATATACCTAAATGATGTTTTTAAGGTAATTACCCACAACCACGCCCAATTCCATAAAATGGGTTATGAAATCATCATTAGTGTGTATAGAAGACTGCCACCTCACGAACTGATGTTATTCTTTTTTTCCATTACAACCTTTAACAGTTGGGTATGATGATGGATATATAGTATATATATGATATTTATGACATAATTATACATTTGGAGTCATTATATAATATATAATGTTTTTTTACTTTCCATTCTACAGGGGATATGATAATGCCAGTTGTGTGTTAGACATACTGCCTCCTCGTGAAGCGATGTGACTCCTTTTTCACTAACGCTTAGCATGAAATATGATACAGAAATATTTAATAAATATATGTTATATAATTGAAATAATTATGATATTAATGACATATTTATCATTATTAAATTATAATAAATCATTTTTACCTTTTTTTTCACTTAAATATGATAACATCGTTCGTGAACACGTGGAAAACCGCCTTCACGAAGAAATTTGACCCTATATCCATAACCAAACCATAAAGATGATAGATATAAGTGTATTGAAATAAATAATATGGTATTTGTGATATCATTATCTTCCTTAAAATATAAAATATAACTTACTACCTTTCCATAATGATCGTTGAAAAATGGAAATATTACTCATGCGTATATATGACTTTCCATCTCTATGACCGGAACATAATTAATTTCACAAAACCATATCTCATGATTGGTCATAAAAATATAATTAATGTATATATATGATAATTATTTTATTATTATTATACATTATATGATTAAACTATATAATATACACAAGAACACGAACTTTCATAAAAAACTACGAATGAGAAAACATGGTTATTTACACTTGAAATAATAAAAATAATGAAATATTATTAATTAATGAGTGATAAGATACTATAAAAGGATCATATATGATTTTATAAATATTAATTTTTTTCTATTTTAAGTTAATAACATGTTTAAAACCAATATACTTGAGGTTAAATCATGCTGAACCAATAGAAATCATGAGGTAAGATATTTTATCATAATTTACCTTCATTAAGTCACATTATAATGTTATACACCTAATTTATTTTATATAGTGTATATACTTCCCCTTTAAAATGAAATATTATGAATAATTAATTTTTAATGGTATTTTATGTTTTTATCTGAACTATTTCATCCATTGGGATTTGACATGAAAATTAATAAGTGGTAATTAATTTTATAACTCGGCTTCCTTCATTGGGTTATATTACTTATTAATTATCTTTGATATTCTACAATTATGTGTTTATTTACTTTTGATTACATTAATTTTTTATATCTACTTTTTATGTGTACTTACATATTATACACATAATCAATTCTTTGGTTAATTTTCACTTCAATGTTATGATCTTTGCAAGTGTTTATTTCACAATCTCGTTTTAATCGGGATTGTTTATACTTGAATTTACATTAAAGGAAATGAATTTATAATTATTTTATAAAATCTATAATTTTATTTTACTTTGGTTATTTATGATGTTTTCAATTAATATTGTCTTTTTCCCACTCTTTGGTACTTAAAATAACATAGAAAATGTTTTTATGAAAATATGAAATCCTTTCTCGCTTTGGTCGAAAGTCCATTTTCTTCAAAATACATGTTTTAAGAAAAATAGAAATTGTTTTGAACAATTTAAATATTATTTATTAAATAAAATGTTACCCATTTTTACTTTTTTAAAATGTTTTTTAAAGTAATATTCATGTATTTTTTAAAATAATGGCTGTTTGGATTTTACTAAAAAAGTAAAATTAATATTATTTTTAACGTGTATGTCATGAAATAATTATAAACCATCATGAATAGTAAATTTTTTAAAAACATTATTTATAATTTTCAAAGATTATTTTCAAAGAAAATTATTTTTGAAATGTTTTTAAGTTTTTATTTTTAAAATGTTATTTTCAAAATGAAAAGGATATTTTCCTTACAAATGTTTTTAAATATATTTCTATGGTATTTATATTCATCAATGAAAAAACCATTTATTATTACTCAAATGGGTATATGTTGGATATATATAATAATTATTATTTATATGGTTGGTTTATGGATATTTTAAGTACAGATAATGTTGAAATTCAATTCCTTGATTTATTTTTTTAGTCACGAAATTTTCCTTGAATTATTAAAATTTCTATAATCATTGGACATTAAATTTTCTATAAATATACATATTATTTATCATATATATTTTTAATTATAAAACCATATCTCATTTATACATAAATTTCATTATATTGAAATTTATTTTATTGACAAGGGAAATATTGATAAATTTGTATTCTCTACTCAATATAGATATTTGATGATAAGGAAAATTGTTTATAAATTAAATTAATATTTTGATATATGAGGAATGATTTGGAAATACAGACATGGGTGGGGAATGGTTATGGATATCCCCTCGATGCATCGATAGGTCTCTTGAGATGAAATAGTTGGTTGGACTGAGTTAAATGGGTATTTACTCATCAGTTTTAAACTATCTTGAGGAAAGGTTTTGACAGTAGAGGTATCATGATTCCTGAGGTCATGATGTATAATAATTAAGCATTTCCTTTATTGAGAATAAATTTATTATCATACATGATATTTTCACAATGATATTATCTCTGGATGTATTTCATTCTCATTTTATCGATTAAAGGACATGTATTTTCAGTTATTTACCTTTCTATATTGATTTTGAATTGTCCATTTATGATAGTCATGATGTTATTTAAATAGAATGTGTTTTTAGTTATTTAACATTACATATTTATTCTGAATTTTCTTATCATGATAGTTAAAATTTTTAAATGAAATGTGTGTTCAGTTATTTAACTTTCTATGTTGATTAGTCTTATTGATTCATGATAACATCCATTGTACTTCATCCTTTCTGATAATTTGAGATAACCTTTATTTTTTTCCTTAGGAATAAATTAAGTGTACTATGATTGATATAAAAGGATATTCTAGAGGGAATAATGTTATTTTTGAAAAAAATTATATTGTAATTTGTTTTCTCAAATGTAATATAGGAATCATGTATGTATCTAGTTTACCAAGACTACTAAATTTTTCAGTCAATCAGGATAAAACTCCTTGTATATTATGCTAATATAATAAAGAAGACATCACCTCTGGGCTACTTGGGTTTGTGTCTCCACAGTTGATATTAGAGGAAGTTTAGTAGAAAAATTTGGAACTAGATTTAGGAAGTCATAGATTTGGGATCATATCCCTATGATATAATTTAAGGATAATTATATAAGAATATCCTAATTTTTTTAAGGTATAGATTATATGGTTTTCCTTACAATACATCAATGTATGGATACTACAAGTAGACATGGTTATAGAACATATGTACCTAGGGGTAATAACTATGAAAATGTTACATCAAGATTGACCAAATTATTAACTAGTGTAGGAAAATGGGCTATACTGAACACCGAGTTAGGCACTCCTAGGGGATATGCTTAGGATAATTCACATTTTCTTTTGAAACCATTATGAAGTATTCAGATAGATGATGTAAATTAATGACATAGGTTAATCTTAGTGTGACTTATATTAACAAATATCATGATTTAAACATCATATAAATGATTATATGGTTTTACCACTATGATTATTGTTTCATACACTATGATTTTTGGTTTTAGTCAATGGAAAATCCCAATGGAATCATTTTAACATTGAATATAAAGAATAAAGTGGTGACTATGAGAATCTAAATGGGATTATTATGAGAGTGAAGGATATTGTGATTATTCCAAATCTATTTTCCCTAAATATGATTGACAAGAAATACCTTAACAAACTCTCAGACTCAACAATAGAGAGAAGGATGGAGTTCGATAATTACTCGAATATTGGAGTCCATGGAGGAAAGTAGGCTCTATTTCTATCATGTGAGAAATGTGGAAAGAGACACTTAGGAAAGTGTCTTAGTGGAATGAAAAAATGATTGATGTGTTGAAAAGAATGGTATAAAGAAAATAAGTGCTATGAAAAAAAATGAAGAGTATAATAGAAAGAAATAAATAACATCCCAGGGATCTATTTATAGTTTATTGTATTAAATATGGAGAATTTGGGAATTATTTGATTCGATGACCACTTCTAAATGTTAAAAAATAGACTATGGAAGGACATATGAGGAAATTAAGTAGATTAATTATTTGTGTAAAATATGAGAATTGTGAAGAATTTATGTCTTTATTAACTTAAGAGTTATGGATACCATCACAGATTTATAATTTTAAGGTTGATCATAAGTTCAAAATATTAAGCACCCATTTTTTGGTTTTATGTGATAGGATTCTACCAATATTAATGATGTTTTGAGACAAATTTATGAAAAAAACCCATTGGTTTATTATATATTTTATTGAAAAAGTTATTTTAGGAATAATTACATTACATTTTAATGAAATAAGTTTTAAGGTAGTGATAACCTTTATGGTTAATAGGATTATTAATGACACTGTAATAAGATTCAAATAAGATTATTAGACTTTCTAAAAAAAGGTACAATGAAAAAAAATCATAAAAGGGTTATTAATGATTAATTTTATTTCAAGGATAACCATCAAATATGTTTTTGAGAATTTTAATGGAATTATATTAATATAATTTTAGATACAAGACAACACACATACCGGGTGACAACAATCATATCCGACATGTCCATGGGGATTGAAACTTTTAGAAAAGTATGCTAAGGGTTTAAAAAAGACCACAAGACTGTGTGATGTATTATAATTTTTTTAGGTAAAATATTTGATAGATAATTGTTAATGATAAACCATTGGTTTTACTATTTAGGTTTAGAGATTAATGTATTCTGTTGGATAACTTGTGCCAACTATATTTGATTTAGAAGATAGTTATATACATAAAAAAGTCTAGTAACTATTTTATGGATATTAAGATTCTTTAGAAGTGAATTTTAGTGATTCAGGAATAAAAAATTAATTTCTGGATATCAATTCATGGAGTAAGAGATGAATTAGAAATTGATTTAAGCACAACCAAAGGATGAAATTATTCTTCATAAATAGAAAGACATTAAGTAAGTATATTTCTTTATATTCTTAGATAGTAAAACAATTCATGAAAATTAGGTAAAGTATATTGAAACAAAATTCTTATCCTATTACCTTTATATTATATGAATCATATGGTGTTTTAAATCATTGTAGATTTATGGTTTTGATTCCTTAAATTTCCTTTGATCATTTAATTTTTTTGATCAATGACTTATATTAGTATCTATAATTATTTATTATTTTTTATAATGATGATATATTCAATCTAAAATAACGTTCCATTACTTATAAAACTATATATCTTTTATTCCATATGACATTCATATTTACCTTTCTATCTAATTAAAAGCATTTTTTATTAACCCTTTTACGATGTGGGTGTTCAACAATGGTATTTTCAAATGAAAACCCTTGATTATCGAGATCAAGTTAAAATTGTGAGCACCCAATTTAATTAAGGTGGTTAGAATGTAACACCCCAATATTTTAAATGAATAATTTTTATAGCATATGGAACACACAACACTGATATTAAACATCCCACAAAACATATTTCTTTAAATTTAATCTCTCTGGTAGCTTTTAGAAAACAAAACCTCGAGTCAAAATGAATCATAATATAGTATAACATTATAACCTAACTATAAAATTTATAGGTATTAATAATAAATAAACAAATTATGAATTTTTTTTATTTATTTATTAAAAATAAAATAATAATCATTTAAAATAAAAATAAATGTTTGTTGAAAAAACTGTACTTTCTCTAAAAGATGGTTTAATCGTGCTTTGTGAACATAATTTAAAATTATTTTAAACCAATTAAATAAAATTTATTTTAAGAAATAAACTTATATTTTTAAATCATCAAATCAAAATTATCTTAGGGTCTATTTTTTAAATTTTTCTAGAATGTTTTATTTTTTGATAAATAGTAAAAAATAGAGAATTTTAATTGAGAACTACCTTTTTGTTTGAATTAATTAGAAAGATATACTATTTTTAAAATTAGTTTTAATGTAAAAATATATATATTATATATTTATTAATATAAATCATGTTCTTTTAATTATTTTTATATTTAATGTTTATATAAAAACATTATAATCTTTTCAACATTTACTCATTGAAAACCCACTTTCTAGTTAGTATTAGGGAATTAATTTTAAATTGAAATTTTCAACTTATAAGATTCAGATTTTTAAAAATTTATTTAATATTTGGAATAATAATAATTTATATTATCTAATGTGTTTAACTTATTTTTTTACCATAGTTAATAGTAAAAGTAATAATTTTTTTACCAATATTAAGGTAAAAATGGAATTATTGGTGCGTTAAACTAAAATGAGAAGGCTGAAAATAACCTAAAAACTTGTATGAAATAAATTTAATGAAAATTTTTAGACTATATATTGATTAAATATCAATAATAATCCTTTTTTGATCCTCGTGTCATGTGAAAAATGTGGGTACAACTTTTTATCATCAAAACATTAAAGCGTTCCACTCCCCTCACTTATAAATGGACACCCCCTCTTCTCTATTATTCACACCTTAAATTTTTTTTATTCATACAATAACTACCCAGATAAATTATAAAATTTCATCTCCTCACCCAAAATGTTTATTTTTTTAAAAAAATCCAAACCAAGAAGGATTGTGCTGCAAACCTAAGGAGGCTACTAGAGGAAGAGGCAGAATTTTTCAACGAGTTTTTTTAACTTATTTCACCCCATATCCTTAAATTATTATTTATCCATGATGATATAATTAATATAGTTTATTATATATAATTATATATTGTATATTAAGTGAATGGCCTATAACTATCCCCACTTCTATCAAATGGGTTATGAAATCATCATTCGTGCATACATCGAACTACGGCCTCACGAATATATGTCGTTCATTTTTATATTACCACATCTCATGCTTAAGTATGATGATGGATATAAAGTATATTTATGATATTTATAATATAATTATACATATTTAGTTATTATATCATGTATAATTTTTTTTAATTTCCATACCATAGAGAATATGATAAAGTCAATCATGTGTACGATGGACTACCGCCCCATGAAGCGATGTGATTAATTTTTCACTAACTATTTACATGTAAGGTGATAAGGATAAATTTAATGAATATATATGATAAAAATGGAATAATTACGATATTCATGAAAGAATTATTTTTATTGAAATATAATATTTCATTTTTCCTTACCTTTTCATTAACATTAAAATGAAAACTTTATTTGTGTACATGTGGACTACTAGCTTTACGAAGCGATGTGACTTTATTTTCATCACCAATCCACATGGATGATATATATAAGTATATTTAAGGAAATAATATGGTATTTATGATATCATTATCAGAATGTGAAGATAAAATTTTACTTACTACCCTTCCGTAATGATCAATGAATAATGGAAATGTTACTCATGTGTACATATGGCCTACCATCTTCATGATCATAGCACAATTAATTTCTCAAAACCATATTTTAGGATTGGTCTTAAAATTATAATTGATATATAAATATTATAATTATTCTATTATTATTATTCTAAATATGATTAAACTCTATAATATCCCCAATAACCTAAACTTTTAGGACAAAGCACGAATGAGAAAACAAGGAAATTAACACAAGAAACAATAATATAATGAAATATTATTAATGAATGAGTAAAAATATATTTTAAAAGGATCAAATATGATATTATAAAAACTAATATGGTTATTTTATAAGTTAATAACATTATTAAAATCACTATAAAAGTGGTGAAATTACATTCAACCAAAAAGAAGCGTGAAGTATGGTACTTCGTCTCAATTTACCTTTATTGAGGAATATTGTAATGATATGCACCTAATTTCTTTTATACGATGTATATAATTCCCATATGAAATGAAATATCCTGAATAATTTATTATATAAGGTATTTTAAGTTTCAACGTGAACTATTTCATCGAAGGTGATTTTAATTGAAAATAACAAGTTGTAATGAATTTTATAAATCAATTTATTTCATTGGGTTAGATTAATTCTTTGTTTTCTTTAATATTATATGATTATGTGTGTATTTACTTTAAAATAAAATATTTTTTATATCCAATTATTTTATGTGTATTTATATTTGATACAAATAATTTATTCATTGGTTAGTTCTCACTTCAATTTTATGATCTTTTCATGGGATTATTTCAAAATCTCATTTAAATGAGGATTTTTTATACTTGAATTTCCATTAAAGGAAAATATTTTTACCATTATTTAATAAATAATTTCATTTTATTATCCTCTAGTTATTCATGAAATTTTCATGTAATAGTACAATTTTCTCACTTTTTAACACATAAAATAATTTAGAAAATGTTTTAAATAAAATCCAACATCATTTCTCTCTTTGGTAGGAAATCTGTTTTCTTCCAAAAGCATGTTTTCTATTTTTTTTAATTTTTTAAACTTTTTCAAATTATTTATTAATGATATTTTGACTATTTTTTTCTTTTTAAAAATGTTTTTAAATGAATATTCTTATCATTTTCAGAATAGTACCTTTTTACTGTAAAAGTGAAAGGAATCCTTATTTTAACATGTATGGCATGAACAAAACATATAGCTATCAAGAAAACATAAATTTTTTAAATATAAATTTATAATTTTCAATATTTATTTTCACATAAAATTATTTTCAAAATGTTTTGTGAATTTTTAGTTTTAATTTTTTTTAAAAATAAAAGTTTATTTTCCTCACAAATGTTTTTAAATATATTTTTATGGTATTTTTGCCCATTAATGAAAACAACCATTTACTCATAATCCAATGGGTATATGTTGGATTTATACTATCCTTATTATTTCTCTGGATGGTTTATGAAAATTTTGACCAATAAAAGTATTGACCTTCACTTCCTTGATTTATTTTTTTAGTCATTAACTTTACCTTGAATTAATCACTTTCCAGTGACTATTGAATAATAAATTTCCACTAAATATCCATATTATTTATCATTGATATGACATTTATTAAACTTAATATAAATTATACATATAGTCTGTTACTTTTAATATTGTTTGATTGACTAGTAAAACATTGATATATATATATATTATTTATTTAATATGGATATTTTATAATAAGGAATATTTTTCATGAATTAAATAGTTCATTCGATATTTAATGAATGGTTTAAAGATGTAGATATAGGTGGGATAGATTATTGGTATCCCATCGACGCATCGATAGGTCTTATGAGACGAAACTGTTGGCTAGTCTTAATTAAATGGGGGTTTACCCATTGATTTTAAACTATCTTGAGAAAATATCTTGAAGGTAGAGGTATCATGATGTCTAATAATTAACCATTTCCTTCCATGGGAATTACTTTATTGTTATCCATGATATTTTTTTCAATGATATTATCTCTGTATTTATTTCATTCCTAGTTTATTAATTAAATGGCAAGTGATTTTAGTTATTTACCCTTCACTACTAGGATGCTGGGTTTTTCCAAAGCTTTTATACCAACGGTTCAATAGAACCATTGGTATAGGGGTCCTTTACCAGTGGTTTGAAAAAACTGTTGGTAATGGTTGAGTTAGTGAAGGATTTCCCAATGGTTTAAAAAGACCGTTGGGAAATCTACAAAATTTTCCCCCTTTACCAATGGTTTGTAAAAACCATTGGTAAATTCTATACTTTTCCCAACAGTTTTTAAAAACTATTGGAAAAAGTACCCCCAAATGCAGAAAAACCACCCCTAATTATAGAAAAGAGGATAAATCTATATTTCCCCAGATTTCCAGAAGTCCCTGCATAGGTAAACCCTAACCCGAGGTATTTTATCCGATCAACTGCAACTCCCCCATCTAGGTTATACTCCTTCAAACTCTTCCCAAATATTGACATAGAATCCATTATTGAGGTAATTGACATGGTTGGTGTGTGGTCTACCAAAATTTGTGAGCTAACATGGTGATTTGAGGTATCTTATCCATTTCTAGTGTTGTTCATCCCAACTATGAGATATTTATAAGGATATCCTTCAATTCTCAACCTTTCTCCATTTATTTCACTATCAATAAATATCACTTCATTATTCCCTATTTATAGGGATTTTAGAAAATTTTATGATTCACACTATTTGATATTGAATAAATGACTAATACTTTATTGGTATATGTCTGTGAGTATATAAAAGATGGTTTATAAACTATCGCTTAAAATTATCACTATTT
Source organism: Viscum album (assembly GCA_963277665.1). Classification (NCBI taxonomy): domain Eukaryota; kingdom Viridiplantae; phylum Streptophyta; class Magnoliopsida; order Santalales; family Viscaceae; genus Viscum; species Viscum album. Next base: position 257,051,182 of record OY728129.1, read on the forward strand.
TGTGTTCTTTATGATGTGTAATATCATTGACATAATTTATTATTAATCTCAAATTTAAAAGTAATTTTTTTGTCTATAATTAATGAAATTAAACCTCTTTACAATCCATGAACAACCTATTACTGTAGAAGCCTAAACTTTATCCACCCATGGGGTGTGATTGACTTGAGGAACTAATTGGGTAATGAAAGGTATGACCATAGGGGTTCCAAGAATGAGTTATTGAACATGAGTGAATGATTTGGGATGAATATAACACATAATGGGACCTAAGGGATGTTCCTCTTATACGAGACATATTGAAAATGAATATAAATAAATTTTAATTTAATTTTTGAGTACTTGTTCTTTGATTAGTGATTTGGAATTCCTTGAAGAAATCAACCAATGATTCATTTTAAAAAACCAGATTTAATTTTATTTGGAAATCCCCTTTGATTTATGATGATTTGGTTTATAATACCTTTAGAAAATCTACCTTAGATTCATAGTGATTATGATTTAGGAATCCTTGGGGAAGGCCCCCTTGGATTCTAAACTAGAGTCCTCTCTCTTTACATAGGCTGGGAACTCCATCCTCTATATTAATCCATCTGAATTCAATAAATTTTTTAGTTCTACACTCCCTATCTATAAGGCTTAACTTAGTTTTAATGTTTTTCATCTATTATTCTTTGTTTCTATTTGGATTGAACCTAAACCAAGTGGTGACGTATGTGGCATGACATACCCAATAAGTGTAGTTTTATTTGTTTTCTATTTTAATTTTATAATTCAAGTGTCATGATTATATGAATCAACTTGATTTGAAGTCTTCAAATCCAATCATTTTGTGTAGTTAGTGAATCATATCAACTAATGAAGGTGCTTTTGAGATATATCACCACTCAAATATGGTAAATGGTTTGTTTAGTAATATTTTCTCAAGGTGGGTAATGGATATAAGGATGATCCATTTGAAGGGATTGGGGATGGTTGGGGTAGTGGGGTAGGTGGTTTTACTTTTTTTAGTGGGGTTATATGGTACGTTATGTGGACTTTAGTTTGGGTGTTATAAAATGTACTAACGTTTCAAAATATTTCTATTTTTTATCATCAATAACTTATTTAAAAAACTCTTTTTACACATTCTGCATCTTCCATGAAAAGCCTTCACTTTGTAATATCTTGAACAACATTATATCAGGTCTATGGTGTCTTCTTGTATGTGAAAAATGGAAAAATTACAAAACACATCTCACCTCAAATTTAGACACACATAACTGAATTAGTATATTTTTACATTGTTTTAATTGTTCACTACATCAACTAGACACTTCTTCCTTTATCATTTACATAAATATATTTTGGATTAAACTTTAATCTTATTGAATTGATTATGAAGAAATGACCCATAAAAATTCTTTTTACAGAATGGATAGAAGTTGGATGTATGAAACCGATCAGATCTCAAGAGATTTTCAAAACAATTTGGAGAGATTTTTAGATTTTTCATTTCACAATGCTTCAGATAGTGGTCGCATACACTTCCAATGATCTAATTTTGTTGGAAGACCTAGGCTGAGCTGTGAAGAAGTTGGTTACCACATAACCAAATATGTTTTTCAAGAAAACTACAATGTGTGGCATCACAATGGGGAGAAAATGAAATCTCAAATTGTTGATGATTAAAATGAATGGAATGGAATGGATAATTTGTTAGATAAACGGTTTCCATTTATTCGTCATCATGAAAAATAAAGGATTTCGACTTAAGAAGACTTCGATATGAGGACAAATGATGCATCTAATGAAAATGATGATATTGTCAGGGTCAAAAAATAGAATGATGTTTCAACGACTCTTGTATATCGACAATGCGATAAAATAAAAAAGATGGAATTTTTAATCTAATTGTTTCATGGGAAAACTATGTATTGGATTTCCAATACAACAATCGATTACATTCTTACTTTCTTGAAGGATTTACTTCTAGATGATGTAAATGATCCCTCAAACCACTATATGGCATGGAAGTTAGTTGAGGAACATGGATTTTCAAGAAAAAAAATTCATGCTTGCCCGAAAGATTTCAGTTTATTCTAGGAGGAAACCACTGAATGAAATGATTATATAAAATGTGGCACATCCCACTGGAAGTCAAAATCTGATGGAACACCATCTTGTGTGCCACAAAATGTAATGTGGAACTTTACATTGATCCCCAGACTCCAGAATATTTTTATGTCTGATGAAATATCAATAAAAATGAGATCGCATGATAATAAGAGAAAGGAGACTAATGATGAGTTGGTTCACCCTGTAGATGGATTTGTATGATAGAGATTTTGTGCTCAATATATTTATTTTGTATTTGATGTGTGTAATGTGAGGCTGGGTCTTTCACGCGACGATTTTAATCCATTTGGGCATATGCTTACTTCTCACAACACATGGACAATTTTTATACACATTTATAATCTTCCCCCATAGTTGTGTATGAAAAAACCTCTCACTTTCATGAGTATACTCATATTTGGACCTTCTGATCCCGATATTGATATTGACATATACATACAAACTTTAATAAAAGAGTTGAAACTTCTTTGGGATGTGGGTGTGTGCACATACGATGCATATTCGAAAGAAATATTTCAGATGCGGGCTGTGGTTATGTGGATGATCAATGATTTTCCGGCTTATGCAATTATGTTGGGATGAAGCATGAAGGAAAAAATCCCATTTACTATTTGTTTGAAGAATACATGATCCAGAAGACTGAAACATCGTTGTAGTTTCAATTTTATGGGACATCGACGATTCTTTCCAATGGACCATCAATAAAGAAATAATCGTCGAAGATTTGATAATACCATTGAGATTGATGATCCACCTCAGCATATGTCTATAACTGATGTGCTTAATGAATTGAAAGATTTCATTTTTTCATTTGGGAAGGGTTAAATGAAATCTATAAAGAGAAATTATATTTCCACTGAAACATGTTACAATTGGAGGAAGATGAGTATCTTTTTTGATTTTCCTTATTGGTCAACCAATTTTTCACTTCATTTCTTAGACGTAATGAACATTGAAAATAATATATGTGAAATTTTTCTTTTGATACGTCTAAATGTTAAGGGAAAGAAAAAAGATGATTTACGGTCTCGACGTGACTTGGTGGATTGGCGCATCAGACTAGAATTGTATTCTGTGTGTATCAGTGAAAATAAATGGGAAGTTCCATGTGCTTCTTATGTGATGAAACCTACAAAAAAATTTCTAGAAGTATTAGAGACTATTAAAGTTCCTAATATCTATTCATGAAACATATCTAAACGGGTCAATAGAGGAGAGTTGAAGCTCAAATCTTTGAAGACTTGTGATTATCATGTTCTTCTGCATGTGTTGATTCCAATAGAAATTGGTCATCTTTTTTACAATAATGTAAGGGTAACTGTTATTCATTTGTTCCATTTTTATAGATCTTTGTGCTAAGAAGTTGTCCAAGTCTTTATTGTAAAAAGTGTTGATAGATGCCCCATTAATTTTGTGTGAGTTGGAGAAAAAATTTCCTCCATCATTTTTCACATTCATACTACATCTGACTATCTATATTCCCACTGAAATACTTCTCAGAGGACCTGTTTCTTTTTTTAGATGTATCCAAATGAAAGCAATATGTACACATTAAAGTCTTATGTCCAAAATAGGAATCATTCCGAAGGTTCTATCATGAACGGTTACTTGGCTCTAGAATATATTGATTTATGATCAATGTATTTGTATGATATTACTACAATAATGAACAGACCAATAAGAAATGAAGAAGAGAAATATGAGAAAACTGAACGAGTTTTTCCATCACTTCCTCAAACAGGAGGAACTCTTTGATCATATACATTGAAGACATTAAGCCGTGAAGAGCAGGAGATGGCACATCACACCATTTTTTTCAACTGTGATTTGTTAGATTACAACACCAGGTAACTAAATTGAATATGTATATCTTACATATATATATGTTAAAATATTCATATTTTTTTATCTACATGGAACATAAAATAATGATAAATAAAAAGAATCATTTTTTATCTTTGATAAGGAGGGATAATTTTCATAACAAAGTGTTTCTTGCTTGGTTAAAAATAAAGTTAAAAATATTACTGTTTAAAATAATTAAATAAATATTTAATTAAGTTTAATATGAATTTATATTACAGGTATTGAGTTTTCCTACTGACTCGGTCTCTAACAAAATAAGAGCTTTGGATTTTGGTCCTAATACCATAGTTCATGACTATAAATCAATTTTTATCAATGGGTACAAATTTATTGTCACTGACGAGCAAAGAACATGAGAACATAACATGATGGTGTTATGGTTACTTCCACAACATATTTTTATGCTAGTGAATCAGATAGTAGACCGCGATATGAAAATGTTGGTTATTATGGAGTCGTTGAATTAAAATAATAATATTGGATTATTACTCTGATGGACGAGTCATGATGATGAAATGACATTAGTTTGATTCGATGACAAGACATGACACATTTATTGATGATTGTGTATTTCGAGTAATTAATATGACTCTCACTCTTACTACCGAAGAACCATATGTATTGGTATCAATGGATAAAAAAGTTTTTTATGTTAAAGACCAACTTCAACCTGAATTTGTTGTCATAGTTGAAGTAATTCTAAGACATATTTTTGATGATGGTGAGGATGGAATTGACACTTTACCTACTTCTATTGGAACCAATCCATTTATTTCTTTTGATGACTCTAATATCTCAATTTTAAGATTTTATTATGAACCTAAAGTTATGGTGGAAATTATATAGAATCATCCATCCATGTTCTCAATTCTTTTGGTATACCTAGAGTTGGGTTATTAAGGTTGGTACTATTCAAATTTATTTAATATTGATTACAAATATGTTGTATTCGACTTGACCATTATGTAAATTTTTAATGTTTATTAGTTGGAATTTTTATTTGAATTTCATTTTCTAATTTGGAATTGAACTGTATTTAAACCTACAAAACCAACATTTATAACTTGGTGAACATTTCAATGCTTCAACTATGACTTGTATAAAATTTGTAGGACTCTAATACATCTCTTTAACATTTTACAAGGTAATAAACATGACGGTTTGTATTTTTCTGAAAAAATTGTATTGAAACCTACATTATCAACCCCACCTCAATCCGAGACATGGTGTGGCCGATACCACTCAAAGTGTCTCACTTTAAATTGAAATGGACAAAATTTTAAGTGAGAACAATAACTAGCATACAAAAAACCAACCAAATGCATTCAGATTGTATTGATACTCTTGAACAACGATCTAAGGTCATATGTGACATCTACGAGTCAACCCCGCATCAATCCAAGGCATGGTGTAGACAGTATCACTCGAAGTGTATTTCTTTTGTTTAAAATGAACACCATTTTAAGTAAAAACAACTAAATTAGGGAAAACTGATAAAACGTATTCCGATTATGTTTATACTTTAGCACAAGGATTCATGGGTCAATTCTGAAATGTACGTGTCAACACTGACTCAATCCGAGGCACGGTGGGGCCGGTACCACTCATAGTGTCTCACTTTTATTTGAAATGGACAACATTTTAAGTGAAAACAACGACTGGCATATGGAAAACAGACCAAACACATTTAGATTCTATTGATACTTTAGGAAAACTAACCATGGGTCATTTTTGACGTGTACGAGTCAACCCTGCTTCAATCCAAGGCACGATGTGGATGGTACCACTCAAAATGTATCACTTTTATTTGAAATGGAAAATATTTTAAGCGAAACAAACAACTTTCATATGGAAAACCGACCAACTACTTTCATATTGTATTAATAATTCAGGACAACGATCCATGAGTCATTTTTGATGTGTACGAGTCAACCACAGCTCAATCTGAGGCACGGTGTGGCTGGTATCACTCAAAGTGTCTCGTTTTTGTTTAAAATGGACATCATTTTAAGTAACAACAACTGGAAAATGGAAAACCAACCAAACATATTCAGATTGTGTTGATACATTAGCAAAACGATACATGGGTCATTTGTGATGTGTACGAGTCAACCTAGCCTCAATATGAGGCACAATGTGGCCATTACGACTCAAAGTGTCTCACTTTTATTTGAAATGGACAACATTTTAAGTGAAAACAACAACTGGTATATGGAAAACTGACCAAACGCATTCAGATTGTGTTGATACTTTAGAACAATGATCCATGGGTCATATGTGACCTATACGAGTCAATCACGCCTCAATCCGAGGCACAGTGTGGCCGGTATCACTTTAAGTGTCTGTCTTTTGTCTAAAATGGACATCATTTTATGTAAAAATAACTGGCATACAAAAAACCAACCAAACATATACTGATTGTGTTGATACTTTAGCAGAAGGATCCATGGTCTAGCCTCACACAATCCACTTCTCATGTGAGGAACTCCTACCCCTATTCTAAAACACATGGAATTTAATATTCCAAGGACAACTACATTCCATAAGTCACACAAGATCATTCATACACACCCCTTATCATCATCAATAAGTTAAAAGTCACCTTCCCCAAACCATGGTACATTATATGTGTGTTTGGTTTAATTCATTTATCCATTTTCTTATTTTTGGGTTATTAGCTTCTAATTTCTGAATTCAATCATGTATGTGTTATACAAAATGCAAATTTTTATGTATTCTTAATTCTGTATAACACATATAATTACGTATTTAGTTATTTTATGTATTTTATTCATAATTGATAATTACATTATGTATGTATTCAATTCAGTATTCAATTATGAATTGAATTTCAGATTTCACATGTAATTTTCATATCAATTCTGAATTCAATTCTAAATCAATTATGTATGTTTATAATTACCTTACGAATAATGTTTTATTTCTGTATGTGTATAGTTGCAGGGAAAATTTTGTGTTCAATATATATGAATTAATTATGTATATGTATGTGTTATAGTTGGTTATTGCAGGTAATTGGAGTTGGGGAAGCTGGAAATACAGAAAGGGTGGCATGCTAAAGGAAATAACATATCACCAAGCTGCTGCCTGAATTGTATAGAAAATCCTATGCCAATGGTTTAAAACTATTGGAATCGGGTGTGAATTTGTTTTATACCAATGGTTCTAAGAGAACAGTTGGTAAAAAAACTTTCCCAATGGTGTAGAAACCATTGGGATATTGGTGAAATGTTTAGATATACCAACGATTTGTGTAAACTATTGGAAAAAAGCTTTACAAAACTATATTCCAACGGTTTGAAACTGTTGGAATAGTATGTTTACCAACAGTTTGAAACTGTTGGTTCAACGTTATAGCAACATCTTGACATAACCATTGGTATAATTTATATTTCCTAACATATACCAACGGTTTTCCAGAAACCGTTGGAATATGTTTTTCCCAATGGCTTACATCCCTACAGTTTGGATAACCGTTGGTATATATTATACCAATGGTTATCCAGCCTTTACCAATGGTTTGGAACCATTGGTAAAGGGTTTATTTCCAGTATTTTTTCCATATTGATTATGCCTTATCTAGTTTGGATAGTCATGTTGTTAATTAAATGGAATTTATTTTAAGTTATTTACCTCACCATATTGATTATTTTGTATCTTATCATGATATTAAAATTGTTTAAATGACATGTGGGTTCAGTTATTTACCTTTCCATGTTGATTATTATTATTATTATTTATTTATGATATATCTTACTATACTTAACCCTTGTTGATCACTTGGGGTTGCCCTTATTTTTTTTGTTTTCCCAAGAATAGATGAATTGTACTATGATTGATATGTAAGTATATTATAAAGAGAGTAATGTTATTATTTGAGAAAATTATGATGTAATTTGTGTTTTCATATGTAATATTTGAATAAGGTATGAATCCAATTTACCAAAACTACTAAACTATTCAGTCCTTCATGATGAAATTTATTATATCTAATTACAATGTAATAAAGCATAAAATGGCTCTATTTTATTGGGGTTGGGGTTGGTACACTAAGAAGAAAGCCTAAAACATTGTTATGAAGGATTCCATGCCAATGAGTGAATTCATCAATGTATGTACCTATTTCTTCAATATATTTTGTTATTGGCTTATCATATCCTCACATTATAAATATCACCCTTCACTATAATGATGTTATATTAACAATATTATTATTGTAATAAAATTATACTACTATTACAAAACTCAGGAATCTTATTTATTCTTTACCATGTTCTTGTTTAGGTTGGTTCAACCACCCATATGAATTATTCCATGATAACATCATCATTCTCATCGTGAATGAGTATCCTAAAAATAATAATGGTAATATATGATATTAAAGATTATTTTTTTATTAATATGGATCTATAAGTGAATCAAAAACATTAATAATCAATATAAACTAACTTTTTTTTATTGGTAAATTACAAGAAACATGATCCTCATGGATTTCATTCTCACAAACAATACCCATAAATTACATCAATTGAAAATGGGATTAAATAAATAATTATATCATAATAGTTCAACTACCTTAACTAATATAGTAATTATTACCTCGGTATCAATGAATGGTGATCAAAATCTTCATTACCAAATTTTTAGAATGAAATCATAATTACTAACATTTGATGATGAAAATAAAAAATAAATAACTAGTAGATGTGTAACAAATGATTATAATTGAATATTATAAATGATAATATATATGAATAAATCTATGAAATCATTTATTAATATGGTTATATTTATTATACATGAGGTAAAATCACATCAATAGAAGTCATGAGTAAAGGTAAGGGTTTTCTTTCCAATCACACTTTGAGTTTGAGATTATTTATTACTAAATTTTTATCTATGGAAATTTTGGAATATATTACTGTTAAATACCATCTATTTTATTATTATTTTGTTATTTGTGGTTTTTATAAGTATTATTACCACTTCACCTCCCTTTGGTTCACAATTTGATCTAAATGATGTTTGTAAGTAGACCAAACCCCATCGATTCTATTTGGTCATGCATATTTCTCACCCATGTACATTTTATTTAAGTTATTTTATGGATATCCTTATATATAATTCTATTATTATTATGGTTTTTTAAATTTTCTATACTTTTATTAAAAAAGGAAACTTTTTTTAACATTTTTAGTTTGTTTATTTTCCACTAACACTGACTCCCTTTACAAAAGTATGAAAAAAATATTCTTTTTTAATCGTTTCCACATGAAAAACATTTCCTAATTTTATAAAAAAAATTATTAATGAATATTAATTTAAAATATTTCACGTTGTTAAAAGAAACTTTTATTCCCATTATTTTTCAAATTATTTTCTTTTAAAATAAAATTTATTAAGAGTAAATGATATTTCTCTTCATTTTTCAAAGAAAATTTCAAATTATATTATAAAAGTTTTTTTCATTCATGCCCACATCCGTCAATATTTCTTATACCTAAATTGGTATGTTATATAATAATGTTATCCAACTTTTTTCTATGGATGTCTTGTGATAATTTCTTATGGAATTTTTCATGAAACCAATTTCTTTTCCTGGGATAGTTAATCTATAATGGAACTATGAATTTATTTAAGTTATAGTGGCACACATATGTATGATTTATCATTATGTGATGAGTGGGTTTGATATAACCCTCTATTATATTGGGTAAAGCTTAATTTATCATGAGATAATAATGTTAATTATGTACCTTATTAAAAGTTTCACAATGTTAAGTGTAAACATTATTGAAATGTTCATAATGTTAAGCGTGGTTCTTAATGGAATGTTTACAATGTTTAGAATGGACCTTATTTAAATGTTCACAATATTAAGTATTGCTATTATTGAAATGTTCACAATGTTAAGTATGGACCCGATTGAAATGTTCATATTGTTAAGCATGGAACTTATTGATATGTTCACAATGTTAAGTATTGCACATATTTATTATTGAACCACATGTCTATGTTATGCACCAAAACTCATGGTTATTTCCTCATGTTATCACATAATTAATCCATGATATATGTGTTATGTATCCATGGTTCCCCTTTCATATAACTATGTTCCCATATCATGATATTTTTAATAAGATATTTCTCCCTTTCTTATATTCTTGGATCATGATTACGGACATAAGTTTTTATACATCTATGACTCATGTCTTAAATTAAGATGAAATACTTATGTCATAACTCTTAATTTATGATCAATGTTTTATTGGTTATGATTTATTTATGTTATGTTCATGTACCTTGATAATGTTCTCATACTCACATTTTTGGATTATTATCACTGATGGTCTGTGGTTGATATCTATTATGTTTACATTTTTTGAGTGTTTTAGCTCACCCTTTTTTATATTTCCATCCCTTAGGAAATAAAGGGGAGTGTTTTGTATGATATTTATTGATGGATAACATGTATGGATAATACTATGGGAATTACTGAAGAATTAATGTGAAATAAAGAGGTCATGCAGTTAATATCCAATTACATTAAACTTATAAGCTATGTGGTGTGAATTAACTTGAGATGTAATGGTTATTTATATAAAATTATGTAATATTTATTCATGCAATGATTGATTTGCCTTATTTTTTATCAGATAAGTTTATATTTATTTTGGGGGATTACACTATGAATAATAAGAGGATAGATCCTAAAACAACCCATGACTACCAAAAATGAATTAGTATGAACCTAATATGGCATAGTTTAAAATAAAGGTGTCATAATTTTGGACATATTTGGATTTATTTTACTTATAATGTAATTTCTTACTCTGATTATTATTACTTATCAAAGGATAGAACTTGGAGTAATTGAGTTAATAAGAAATATGCTAAATATTTTAATGAATGTCCCAATGAGAAAGAAAAAAATTGGATTTAGAGTGAAACATTTCATGGATATGCTCACCCAAATCTCTCATGATATGAATAATTATATTTTTTTAAGAAAGTGATGGGAAGACCCCTTTTATTGAACAAATAAAGGCTTCTTTTGAAGACTGGGAAAAGGAGGAACCCATTACAAGAACCAATTGAGAAAGAAAGGAAACCAAAGGGCACAAGGCCTTATATGGACTCAAACGCCAAAACGAAAAAAACATCAAAATAGGAACCAACCAAGAGTATTTTTGCCTCCTATTTGACCCACAATAGCAGAATCATTCAAGGATGATGTGCCACCCCCTTGCCAAAGAATGTATCATGCTGGCAACACAAACAAGGAAAGGCACTCCTCCATCCAACATCTAAATGAAGGAAGAGGACTGAGCAATAGATTCCATCACACCTATCTCTCAAAAGTGCCACCCACCTGACGATGCAAGTGATGAAATCATTACATTTTTGACCAGATGAAGTGTAGAACCAGAAAGAAAACACCATGTAGAAACCAACAGAGAACCCATCCATCCAAATGAGGACCAAAAACTGAAAGATGGGTGTCAGCACACCCATCCCTCTTATGAGGCCTCCCACCTGACGCCATCTACAAGAAACAGGCATGCGTTCCAAATCCAAAGAGACATTGACCAATTCTCACAAAAACATCTACATCTCATCCAACATTTAGATCTAAAGCAACTTGAAGAAAAGAGAAACACATACCAAAGAAGTGAGATAAAACCAAAGAGAAACAGAAATAAAAAAAGATCAAAAATCATAAGAGAAGTCACAATTGAAGTCATATATTTAACTATAGTAAGAAGAGGACAACCCAAAACCAAAATCCACCATTCATATATCATCCCTAGAAAAAATCAAGGGGAACATATAAAAAAATACAAGAAAAGTGCATCAAAGCATGTGAAAAAATGGTCCTCCATCCAAATTCATACTCCCCTTCAAACATTGATCCTCAAATAGTATTATTCAGAAGAGGCCCCAGGCAGAGGCACCCTGATGACCGCACCTCTCCGTATGAATGACGAACAATCAGTGTCGGGGAGGCACCGTTCTGAAGATCAGATTGAACCATAGGGTGACACTGCCTACTAAATGAGATCCCAACACCAGATGGAGCATACCCGAGCACAACGATCCTCCGTTGAGATCCCATTTAGGACACCACACCGAATGTATCATAGCATCTCATCAAGAAAAATATGAAGAACATCCAAAGAAGGTAGAACCCGAAACACATCAAGTATGAAGAAACTTACCCAAATAATCCACATACCTCCACCGATTCAGATTCCACCACTCGAATGGTTCTGAGACACTCATAGATCTTCTCCTTCAAACCACCATCAACAACCAACCACTGATGTGTAGATCCTAAAAAAACATGAAGGAAGGGATGAAACCTTTTCTACTACAAGAATATGTAACCACTTCCTGCAAGATCCTGGAAGCATGCTTCAAACTTTCCGGACCGGAATCTATGAATAATAATAAAAATCATTCTGAAATCACAAAAAACCTAAGTAAGTGACAAGTCTCAATTAATTATTTATATAGAAATGAACACCTCCCTTCAGTGGGACTTTAGGTCTACTAATTACTGAGAAATGGATTAACACAATAAAAAAGATATTTTTCATTATCCAGTTATAAGAGGATGGAAATATTATTTTAACTAATTATCAGTTGAATGGTGAGGTATATATATAGTGTAATACAATCAAGAACGTGAAGAAAAAGGAAGAAATCAAATCCATTTTATGAGAGGAGTTTAAAATAAATTTTTCAATAAATATTCTCCACAAAAACATTGCACTAAAGTGGAAAGAGAATTCATTGGTTTGAATCAAAAGGAGAATGAATCCATTAGTACCTATGAATAAAAATTCATAATAGTTTCAAGGAACACCTTTGGTTTTATGCTTGATACAAAAATTAAGATTAATCATTTCATTGGTTTCCTAAAAGTGTTTCTTCAAAAGGCATTAGCTAAAACATAATTTGGTATCTATAAGGAAATTATTCAATGCAAACATAAGATGGAAATGGAAATTTTAGACTCTCATTATTCTCATGGATTTGGTAATAAGATAAGGAAAATAGAGTTTCATGGTAACTAAAATGATAAATCTCATTGAGGAAACAACCCTACCTACATGCCAAAAATGTGGAGGGGGAACCCAATAATTTTACTGAAAGGAATAATAAATTGTTCTATGTATGTAAATATTGAACATAGAGATTGATATTTTTGAGGATATCTAAGGAGGCATGTAAATATAATGAAGGATAATAAGGTCTCAACTAATGCACCACTTACATTCTAATGATTTAATTGTAAGGAGTATAGACATTATGACAACTAGTGAACCAATCCAAGGGATAATAAAGACAATAAATATAAAAAACCTCATAATACAAGGGATAAATGGGAACCTATACAATAAAAAGTGTTCAAGCAGGTCAAAAAAATAATGTTTTGAAATGTACACTAATGATCCACTCAATAATTGTAGATGTTTTTATTTGATTTTGGTTATAACCACTCTTTTGTATTTGTATAATTTTCCTAGGGTTCCAAATAATCACCCATTAGATGAGATGTTGAATTATTATAGAAAAATTATAGAGGTAAGATTATTTAATCACAAGTCTATAACTCCTCTTTGATAGATATTTGTGAGAATTTAATTAATGAAAATCTTATTATTATCCATTTAGTATAATTTTATGTGATTTTGGGCATAGGTTGACTCTCCATACATAGATCCCATATTAATTTTTAGGATTGGGAAGTCAAATTTTATATCCCAAAGAAACCTATGATCATATATTATTATAATAATGAACATGAACATAATATGGAAATCAATTCAATTATATGGGTCTTAATACAAAATCATTAGGACTATTTAGCTTAAATGGTCGAGGAGAAACTCAATAGGGAGTATATTCTAATTGTTAAAGAATACATTGATGTTTTACCCATATGGTTTATTGGTATTCCCCTAAATCATGAGGTTTAGTTTTCTATATAACTCATATATTGTGTTATGCCTATATCAAAGACACCTTATAGAATGACCCCAATTGGATTTTAGGAATTGAAGAAGAAAATCCAAAAGAATTTGGATAAGGGTTTTATAAAACCAAGTGATTCCCCATAGGGTACTTTAGTCCTATTTTTTAAGAATAAATATTGATAAATGCATCTATATAATGATTAGTGTGAATTAAGAAAAAATAATAAGAACAATTTTCCTCTACCCCATATTTATGGATTGATCAATTAGCTATGAGAAGCTCATTACTCCTCAAAGAATGAACTTCAATTAGGATATCATTAATTATTATTTAATATATATTATTTAATCAAGACAACCATCGGTAAAATATATGATAACTTTGAATTCATATTGATGTAATTATAACATAGGAATGGCCTACTATATTCATGGATATGATGAATAATGTTTTTAGAGATTACCTAGATCAATTTCTTACAGTATTTATAGATTATTGTCTCATATATTCTAAGATAAATGAAGATCATGAATATCATTTTAGGAATATGATAATGACCTTAAGAAAGGATAAAATATATGCCAAATTTATGAAGTGTGTAGTTTTTTTATAGAAAGTATCATTCATGGGTTATGTAATCATATAAAATGGAAAGTTTGTGGATACATAAAATATATAGGTGATTGATAAATAGAAAATAACAACCAATATAACTGAGAACCCTATTTTTCTTGTATTTGATGGATAATATTGATTCTCTGTGAGAAATTTATCATATTTTTCAAACTAATTAACCATTTTAACTTGGGAGAGAGTCAAGTTCCTTTGGATAAATGAATGTAATGAAGAGTTTAAAGATATCAAGAGAGGGTTGGTTACTGCACTTATACTCACACTATCTTGTAGTTGACAAGAGTTTATAATATATATCGGTGCATTAATGAAGCGACTAATGTGTTTCCTCATGTAAAATGACATTATGGTATATTAGTTATCATGTAAATTAGAAATTCTTACGAAAAATAACCCTATACATGATTTAGAGATTTAAATGAAGATATTTTTATTAAATATGATGAGAAATTATCTCTATGGTGAAAATTATAAAATCTATACTAATCATAAAAACTTAATGTATATATTCACATATAATTAGTTACACATGAACCAAATGAGATGGATGGAGTTGATAAAAGACAATTTATACTCAATACATTACCACTATAGTATAGAAAACATGGGGTCTGATGCTTTGATCAGGAAAGATCATGCCACTTTATCCATGATGAGGACTGAAAAAGAACTACTACTCATGGGATTATAAAGGACACTCCTAAAATTGGATGGCATATTTGTAAGGTAGAATGAAATACCCAATACTCCTAAAAACTATATCTACTCTAAATCATTATATGTGGTATGTATTATTTCCTCACATGAACATGATGGTAGCACAAACCTATTCAATATTAGAGAAAATTTTCACTCCTCAGAGCTGGTCGATTAGGTCATCTATATGAGGAAGTAGATGCCATTTCTTTATGGTATGCTAGTTTAGTTGATGGTAATCCACAAAAAATATAAGGGTACAATCCTCCTTCATGGAATAAATGGTAGGTGAACCCCATGGTGATGTGTTGGGTTGGATAAAACCCTTAGCCTCATGTTTTTCAAGCTACTTATTCAAATCCTGCAGATCTGTAGGTTCCATCTTATATGGAAGAATGAAAATAGGCGTCGCACCCGACATAAGCTAAATGGTGAACTTGGTCTCTCTTTCAGGAGGTAAGATAGAGAAATATTTAGGGAATGCATCTTTGAAATGATCCATAATAGAAGAAAATTTGACAAATATAATTCCCAAATCACTCATGAAGAGACTCGTCATCTAGTATTTCATTCTTCCTAGCCCATTATACATTGATCCAACTCAACTTTCCTAGATATCTGATTCACCCTCTTGAATGTGTTTTCTTCCCTTGGGTGATATGAAAGTTACCATATAGTGAGATAAATCCACCTGGGATTGATAAAGAATAAGAAAATCCATAACTATAATTATGAAGAAATTGGAAATCTCAAGGATAATGAAACTCCACAAAAAATGGTACCCACCTATCTCAAGGGGGAACTCCTTGTACTAGAATATACCCTCATCTTGAAATATGAATTGCTTGGAAAGAGTCATCACACCACTGGAATACTCTATCACTAGGTCCATGCTTCACATAATTATAGAATATAGAAATGAGTGTGAATAACCTATATAAAAAAGGGACGAGACTAGAGTGGAGGCTAACATAATAGTAACTCTAACTATAGATGGCCTTAGACTCTTGTTGGACCTGTGACACTCACAAAAATGAACCAAAACCCCACAGAGTGCAGTCACTAGGGATGCACTAAACTGGGACACTAACTGGACTGGGTTTAAGCACTATCCCCCTATGAGCAGAGGATTTGATCTCGCCTCCATCAAGAATCAAATCCAGGGCTGACTGGAATAGTAGCCACAATGGAATTATCCTAGTGGTAGTCGAGTAAGCTATCTAGTGGCTATTATGCCAGTCAGCCCTCGGTTCGATTCTCGACAGAGGTGATATTAAATCCCCCACTTGTAACGACCCAATGTTTTTCAATGGAAATTCCCTTCTCATAAGTATGTCATAAAATCACATGAAAACACAACATAATAAACTACTAAGTGCTAAGTGACCTTTAAACATAATTTTGTCACTTCTGTGTTTGGAATTTCGAAAATCTGGTATACACGGTTGTAATCAGTAAGTTATTTGGATTCTGACAAGGAAAAATTATTTTTTTGGTGAATAGTACCTCACCTATGGTGGTATAAAAATAATATTCTTGTTGGAAGTATGATATACCAATATTTTAGAATAAGTTAATGAATTTTTTAAAACTAGTTTTGATAATAAATTATTATTTTAATTAAATATTAAAAAAATAATATTTAGAAAATTATTTTTGAAAAATGGACTTCATTTTTGGATTCTACACGTTGAAAAATGGTTAGGGTGAATTTTTGTATTTTTCTGAAATACTTGAATTTTTGATGAATAGTGGATTCCGATAATTCACAATAAATGCTAAATAATGGATTAATTGAGTCATCTAGTATGTTATGCTGATTTAAGCCCATTTGGCTCGGGATCACATATTGAAATCACTATTATTAGTCATGTAATACTTACTATTCCTTGTCTTGGGAAGAAATAATAAATTAATGATTAAAATATTATGAAATCCCTCATTTCATCCACTATAAAACCCCCCTTCACTCCCTCTTCTCTCCACTCCTCTCAAGCCTTGTTACTTTCCATTATTCTACCCAAATCTCTCCCCAAGGTCCTCCCCTACGTCCAAAATCTCTCAGCCTCCTCAAAATACCAAAACCTCCCCCTTAAGAGGTTCTCAAAGGAGGAGGTCTCAAGAGGTAAATTCATCTTCTCAATATCTTCTTTTCTTTTAAGTTATTTTTTTATTTCTTTCCTCACATCCCTTAACCATAATAGAATGAAAAATCTAGTAACATACATGTACTGTAATGTCTTCATTCAAGTGGTATATTTCATTATCTTCTCTCTTTTCCAACCCTTTTATTTGGAATAAATGAAAGCACCATTTGAGATGTGCTAATTTAGCACATTCAAGGAAAACAGTTTATCAATTTATATTCTTATCTTTAATTATGGTCAAGAAACCATTTGTGTTATGGTTAAAACAGATTATTATATATGTAATATATCCTATTTTTTGTTCTGTAATCCTTTGGTAAAAGTGGAATTAAGTTATAAATCAAAACACATTATTTGTAATCAAATCCACCAATTAACAAAAACGGTTATCACTATGGTTATATATATATATATATATAATAATTCATCTTCACTCTAAGTAACCTAATTAAAAATAAAACCATTTAATCTCCTAGATATGAAAAAAATAATATAACTTCAATTCTGGGAAACCACTTTCATCTTGCTTATAATCCAAACTAGAATATAGGTGAACTGATCTTTTAAAGGAAAGTAAACAAACGAGCCCGAACAATGAAATTGAACCTTTCAAGTAATCCAAAAGGCTTTGAATGAACTAAAAAGGGTTATAATAAAATAAATTTAATATATAAGAGGTTCTGGATTTATTAATTAATAATCCTAATTTGTTTATTTAGTTCATTAATAACAAGTGGAGAACACCAACAGATTTAAGGTAAGGGATCCTCCCCTTTTCACTCTTAATCAAGATTGTTCTCTATGATATGCCTTTTTGTGTAATACCAAGTGATTGGGTATGTTTATAAACCTTCCCCATAGTTCCCTAATGTTTTATAAGTGATGAAAATCCCCTTATCTCTCTCATAAAACCCTCTTAGTTACACCCGATACCATGCCAATAAACAATGATGGATTCTACCTGAACTTCCTTTATTCCTTAGGGCTGCTCTATCGTTCCTTTTACCAAAATGTTCTTTATTTTATTTTATTTAGAACTTCAAAATTATATTTATATTCTTCAAATTAATATTACAAGATCCATATCTCATTCTATTTCGGGGATATACAAGATTTTAAGAGAATCTCTCTTTGATACTTCCCAATAAGCACACTCCTTTTAAAGGAACTTCCTGAACTTTTACCCAATTTCAAGTGCACTCTATCTTCTGTTTTAAGACACCATTATATTTTTAAATTATGTATTTTTATTGTGAAAACTTTTTTGGTTCAATTATGGTTTTATATAAAACAATTTCTTCTTTAATATTTTAAAATCTCTATAGTATTTTCCTTAAAACTGAAAAAAATGTTTTAATGCTAATGTTTCTAAAATACATTTCTCATATGTTGTCACTTATGTTTGACACCACTTACCATGTTATATGCTTATTTAACCCTATTAACTTCCATGTATTTTCTAATTCTTTCCGTATGTGGACACTTTCATGATACACCCATTGGTTATGATTTATGTCAGGATTGTGGTACCCAACTCTTTCCATGGGTACCCTTATGTTTGTGTATGGTTGATTATGTATGATTGTATATGCGGTATGAATATTTATGTGGCATGAATATTCATGAAAATGTTGATATGGGTGCACCCAGATAGCACTCTAACACATTGGGTAAGGTTAAATCTCATGAGATGCAATGTGAAATGGGATTGGCGTTTAGCCTTGACCCGTACTAAAAAGGGAAACGTGATTGCAGTTAGCCTTGACCCGTACTAAAGATATGATTTATGATTCTGCCACATTTATATGATTCCATGTTTATATGATCTAATTATTATATTAAATGATTTCATAAGTTTCATGCTCTGGATATCATTATGGCATGCCTCCTAACTCATGTGCTTGAGATGTATCCTTATGTTCATTCCCTTACTGGGATTTTTAGCTCATCCATTTGTTCATGTGTTCTCCAAGGTACCCTCTACAGATGTAAGGGCTCAAAAAAAGTTAGAATCTCTTTATGGAGATTAAATAAAGAAGTTTTTTTAGCCCCACGTTTTATGTTATATGTACCCAGTCTTTCAAGACACTAGACTTAACGATCCTCGACTTGTACTCTGAGGATTAATTATGCTTAAAATCATGAAATGTTTTATGTAAAAAGCTTGGGTCTCTATACCACTGGTAGGGGGAGAGTTCTTGAACCATTCCCAGTTAGTGGCCCAATTGAGTGCATCCCTAGTGAGTGGGATCTGTGGGGTTCTGGTCCATTTTTGGGAGCATCACGAGTCCAACAGAAAGGCACCTTTTTATCAGACCATGCACCACTAACTGGGTCCCAGGTTATGCACCCCCAGCCCCTAACTCAGGTACTAGGCTAATCTGGGCCACTCTCTGGGCTGGTTCAAAGTACTATCCCTGGGCCCTACCGAGATTTAATATGCCTCCCCCGCGATTCGAACTAGAGAGCTCAGGCATAACAGCCAACCAGGAGCATCATGAGTACCACTAGATACTATGGAATAGTCTATACATAAAATATATGGCATGATCTATGACCTTAAGATGCTTCCTGAGTGTCCTGACTAGGTTCACTCTGCAGACGATGAAACTCTAAGGCCTAACTACCTCAACCACAACCACCTATTCTTCCCAAAAGTCCAATAGAAGACCAAATTCTATCTTGATGTGGATTTACTAATCCCAATCCGGAAGGTGGTGTTGGTATAGAACTCAATACACTAGGAACTAGAGGAAATGATCAGAAGAAACTCTAGAGGTGGACCATCCTACCACAAGCCCAACACTCGATCGGGTTCCTCATACACTGGGGCTTTTTATAGCCTGGCCTTCCACACTTGTGACACACCACAAAGATTCTGGTCCATTCCACTGGATGATAATACACCCAAGTGTACCCTCAAAGTTCCATTTCCAACCTCTATATAAAAAAATAATCTTCTTGGAAGCTAAACCACCCTACCTCAAATTTCTAGATTCCCTCTTTTTCTGCTCAGTGATGAGGGCCTAGTTCAATATCTCTGAAATAGTGGTCATCCTAAAGATGTTCACCTGTGATTAGATGGAATATACAAGCCCATACTCAAACTGCCTTGTAGTAATTATCTCATCACCAAACAATGTCAGTTTAAAACACTAAAATTCAAGGAATTGAACTGAATATTCCATAATTAACATGTCTGCTTTCTGAAGGTGTATGAACTCCCAAAAAAAATCATTTCTCAAGGTATGAAGAAATAATTATTTGAATAAGTCTTTATAAAATTCCACCCAAGACATGTCCTGATGTTGAACATCCTGAGTAAGAACATCCCACTTATTTCTAGAGATGTCACATAGCATGTAGACTGCAATCTTGATCCTCTACTCTAGTGGTATCTCAATATGCTTGAAGATGGAAAAAATGGCATTAATCCATGACTCAGTAACCATAGTTCCACCATCCCCCCAAGAAGGCAGGAGGATGATACTACTGGAAATGATAGTTCAACTCTTCTATATAAGGAGCATGCCAGGGAGCACCCTGAAAATAATTCATGAACTAAAATAAGCTATTAAAGAAATAGGAATCAACACCTAGTATAGGATCTACATGAGTTGCCTTAGGTGGCACTCTAGGAGGTACCATGGGTGGATCAAGACCCCCCACCTATGGTGTATTCTCATCGCCACTCTATTGGAATATATCAAGAAGAAATCATGGTGACATAGCTGTAAAATTTACAAGCACACACCTTAGATATGATTTATAATATATTGGTAAAGTGAAAATGAAAGTACAGGCAAAAGGCCATCCTACTAAATAAAAAACCCCCATTAGCTACTCCTTTAGTTAGGTATGGGTGTTAAGAATATATTATGGAAGGATCATAGGAGACATGACCTACTTTCCACTACTATGGTCGGTTTAGGGTCATGGCCTCATGTTGCACATGTATGATGACCATTTTCATTAAAGTATTATTTTCCATTTAACTTAACATTCAATTATATATTAAAATTCTATTTAAATGATTAGGTTAGATGGATCACCAATCCCAATTTATAATGGTATATACACATTTTAAATTGAAATGAAACATACATTTAACTCATAACCATAACATGTTCTAGACCATGAAACTAATGGTCCATTGATCAACATTCCACAACTAGCTATTTGAAGTATCATTTTTAACCGATGAAAGAAAAATTGTTAGGTTAAATCCTAAAATTTATGTGTTAGTTATGTTCTTCTCAATCCTACAAGGAAAAATTATCACATATTTATATATAATAATCAATTAACTATATAACATGACAATCAAGTCACATACAATAATTACAAGAAACAAAAATCAATGTATGATGATAAGTAGACATGGCATGGCATAACCCATGATATATAAATCCAAGGGTTCCCATTATGAAGCATTAATTATGCGCCTTCATATCACTGATCCAAGAAAAAAAACACATTTCTATAACATAAACATAAAAAAGATCAAAACAAGTGTTTCACCCAATAGTAAAATCCATGAAACTGTAAAAATGAAACCGACAATAGAATTTACTCATCCCAGGTAATTTGGGTTTCCCCTATACATGGGTTAGCTACTACCTAGAACATTCTCATAAAAAAATCCAAATATATTAGTCTTCTTTCTAAAGATAAATAGAAAGGAAAAAAATAAAATAGGATATAATACCACTTTGTAGTTCCCCTCCCCAGATGCCAGTTAATGGCACTCCGAGACATAGGCCACGAGACCTCAAGTGCACCTCACCAAACACCAGAGACTACAAACTTACAGCGAGGGCCTGGGGTGTGTCCATGGGGAGACTATTCCATTAATGATCATATTATAGCACAATATATATATATATATATAGGAAAAATAATAAGAAGCAGTAAAAGTAGATTCAATATGACTGAACCAGTATCCCCCTATAACAGAAGCAGTAAAAAAACATAGATAACATCAGAACAATAATAATAAAACATGTAAGATAAATAAACAATAAGAGGAAGATGAATAATTAAAAGATACAAAGTGATGATGACACTCATGTAGTAATAAAAAAGTATTCATGAGAAACATGGGATACAAGAACATTCCACATGATAAAAACATATACAAAAAGGCCAAAACAACAATAAATAGAATCCTGAGCATAAGACCATTCTTCTACCCCCGAATTCAAACATAGTAATTAGGATCAAACATCAGAAGATGGCTAGTTCCCTTTATCTATTCATGCAAAAATATAGTCTACATAGGTACCAAAGCTTTCTAGAGGAGGGTGTGAGATAAAATCCCAATAGGCCACCACCAACAGTGTGTTTCTCAATCCAGTACGTGCAATATTAAATGAGCAGTCTATCATAATTGTTTAATTCAAAGAATAAATAAATAAATAAGTAAATTGTACTAGGTTCTTCATGGGACACCTGTTCATATCTACCTACTTCGGCCTAAGATAATGTTCCTAAACCAATGGAGACTACATGAGTAAAGTGAGCAGAATTATATAATAAGAGGTGGAAAATCCCCAATATAGTTATTTTTCTTGGTTGATGTATCCTAAAGTTCCATTTACAATATTTCAATTCTTATTTAAAATCCTTGAATTCCCCATTAATTTAATTAACCTATTTATAAATTATTAAGAGTCCCCCTATGACTATACATGGAAATTCTAATATAATTCTATGTATCACTCTAGGAGATCAACATAAGTCCAATGCCAAGGGAGTCAGTCCAAGGTGAACAAAAAAATGAGATTATAAGTTTTACTTCAAGAATGATGTTATGGCATCATGAACTAACCTCCAAGTTCATCCATTATATCGTATTTTGGGGACTATGTATCTCTTATGGAATGTTTTAACTATTGTTCCACCAAGCCCATCCATGGGGTCTCCCATAGGGAATTAATATTACTTGTTTAGAGGTAAAAATAAAATGAACAATGATCTCATCCTAAACATAGCTACTATTTCCCCTGGCGTGTATAAAATCCATTAATAAATTCTGAAAATAAGGAACAAAGAGACTGTCCAAGGGTTTCTTAATACGAAACCCCTTGTACCACTCTCGACACTAAGGTGATGGAATTTAATTTAAGTTTAAATTAAAACACAATGTGAATTAAGGTATAAGGCATAAGTCATGAGGTAAGGATACCTAAACAATTGGACCACCAAATTCTTTAATGCCATCAACAATTATAATTAGGAGAATATAAACCTTCAAGGTAATTTATAAAGCTAAGAAGGTGGAGAAATTTGTCTATTTTGGAAAAGCACACCAAAAAGGGGTGTCCTAGGCCAAGGAAACCAACACCGTAGGGTGATTTTCTATTCATAATAGTCATACGAAACATGGAAAAAACTTAATATAATTTATTAAATAATTTAGAGGTGTCACCAGAAGGGTAAAACTCACAACACAAAAACACGTGTTATAAAATTCAACAAAACCAGTGGTAAAGAACTAGATCACATAAATTATCCCCATAGAGATCCCCTCGTCTATCTTCTCCCTTTGATTCATGCTAGAACTGAAGATATCGAAGAAAACACCGAATGACCTAAAATGGGGAAATTGAGATTGCACTAAAATAGTGCAACAACGGAGAAGATAAACTAGAAATAGAAGAAAGAGGATTGTATATCTTTCCTTAAGATTTCTTATGCTTCTGATGGTGAGAGATTTGATTACAGGATGGTGGAAATATCTTAATCTCGAGTTAAATGAAGATGAGATCTTATGGAATGATAAAGAGGGTCCCTAGTGATAGAAAAGAGAAGGTGAAGATAGGGGTGAATTAAAACATTCTTTAAGGGAAAAACATAATTCCACCCACACAGGAAGGGGCGCACGGTTTGGTTGCTTATTTGGCCAAACAGTGTTCCAATTGTGTGTTATTTTCTACTCCAAGGGGCACCCCACATGGGATAAGAACAAAGTTAGGTTAACCATGTTCAACCCATGAAAAACATCTATGAAACTCGTCTAAGACAAGTTGC
The DNA here is from genome assembly GCA_963277665.1 of Viscum album. Taxonomy (NCBI): domain Eukaryota; kingdom Viridiplantae; phylum Streptophyta; class Magnoliopsida; order Santalales; family Viscaceae; genus Viscum; species Viscum album. The sequence continues at coordinate 257,075,679 of OY728129.1, forward strand.
AAGGGTGTGCAGGCCCCCTCACATAGTTTCAGAGAAACCGTGTAAAGGCATACACCCCAATTTCTAAAATCACATGGTTAGGAATACCATGTAGGTTGGGATGAAAAGTTTCTACAAATCAAGTGACCTAATCCAACTCTTTCAATTTCATGTATCTGAGCTCTGAATGATCCCCAGACACCCCCGAGACCTCCTTGACTTCCTTAGACAACATTATATAAGGAAAAAAGTAATTTAAGCTAAAAACTAATGGTCTGTATGTCTCAGAAAATAAAATATGTTACAATGAAACTATCTTCATGATTGTAATTTATTTCTAATTTTTTACTTATTAAAAAAGTAAATTAAATTTTTGGGCAATATTAATAGAGTATTTATTCAATTAATAAAAAAATAAAATAAATGATTCTAAAAAACATTAAAAGTAATATAATTTGAGTGAGTCATAATATATCTTGAATTTTTTAAGATAATATAATAAATTAGTTATATATAAAATAATTATATTTTAATTTCCTCTTTATCTTGGTGTCTTGAAATTCAAATTAAATGAATAGTTTGAAAATTGGCATTAATGATATTTTATGGAAATAATATTTATTAATTATTTTAAAAACATAAAAATATTGAATTAAGAAAATTAGGATAATATATTCTCATAAGTTTCATACCTTATCAATTTATAATTAAATAGTTACCTAATAAGTAAAATTATAACCCTTTAAGAGAGAAAAAATGTGGTTACTGTGGTTAATGTTAAAATGGGTTAACTAAGGGGATAAACTAAAAGATATGGTTTAAAAAACTATATAACCTTGTCAATATTTTATTATTTCATTAGATTACAACCAAATAAAAAATTATATTTGAATATAAAACCATTTGGAAGTATTTTTTTGGAGAATGAATTTATTATAATTTAATCTTTTAAGAAATTCCAAAAGTGATCCTCACATAAACGATAAAAGGGAAACTACTTCCCTCACATCCCTACACCTTTTGATCCATCTATCTCGACCCAAACCTAAAAAAATACCTCCACAAAATCATTATCTATATTCTAAAGGTAATTTTCTTCCCAAAAGATCAACCCTAGTATGAGGTCTCTGCCTTAAAACATTACATTATCTTGATATAAGTTAATAATAAGACTTTAATTCACATTGAGGATCTTTTAAGGTATAAAGTTTTAGAGAATTAGGACATTATTAATATATATCATCCCATAATCATACAAGAGGATAATATCAAAACAATATCCATTTTTTCCACCAAAAGAAAAACGTTTAAAAATAAAACATGATTTCTTTTCTTGATAAAAATATTCTTGAATTCTTGAATTCTTTTACTCATCCTTATACCCTATGAAAACATTTAAAAAACTTGGTATGAGTATAAAAACTCAGTAAGGGATAAAATAAGGAAATAAAACATTATTCCATGAATATTTATAAAACCATGAATTCATATGAATCATGAAAACTTCATAAAAATCATAAATTATAATGGTGACTCGTGGAATCCATATCATACTTATGTCGTAGCTTTCATAGCAAAAAGGGAGTAACCTTAATGGTTACCTTTAGAATACCCATCACTGTATATTCCCTAAATATATTAAAACAAACCTCATTTTTTAACTTTGTATCATTACCCAGTGTATTAGAGAGCAATCATGGGTTCACCTGCCCTCAGTTTATCACAAAACCACCCGTATACATAATAAATTCCCAAGAACCATAAAATTATCATAACACATAAACCACGTATAAAGGAAAAACATAAAGTTTTCACATTTCAATCATATAATCTCAAGATATTAATATAATAAATTATTTATTAAAACAATTTTAAATTCTAAAATACATAAAAAGGTAATATGGTGTTTAATTTTATTTTCAAAAACATTACAACTTGTAGAAGAATCCAAATACCAAATAATGGCCATGGCAGCAGAAAGGTTATTATCACCACATTTGTTAAAAAAAATTCCTTTTTTCATTTAGTAAAATTATTCATATAGAAAATATTACTTTTTTAAACTATTTAATGAATTTAAAAGTCAAAAGGGGTTAATTATACACCATATAAAATATGGTTGTGTATAACATCAAATTATGCATCAATGAATGGAGATTGAGATGAAATCCCTTACCTCAAGTCTCATATGTCTCATTCATTCTTTATATTACTGAATAATAAACATATGTTAATTTCTACTATCCTCATTTCCTTTTTCAGGTTTATTATTCATTTTATATTACTTATTACCAATTTATAGAGATTAGTTAATTATTTGATTTCATATCAGATGTTTTATCGATGTTCGGTACATGAGTCAAAAAAAACTTGTTATGATTACAAATTGTCCTTGTGGTCAAAAGTATGTTATCTATAGCATAATATTCATGATTTAAATAAAATATATACCCAATATATATTTATTTATAATAATCCATAATATTTGGAGATAATAAATTAAATGCACCATTCATGGAGATGGTAGGCCGTACGTATGCACGAACACTACTTTTATTTCTTTGTCATATTAAAGGAAATAAAACTAAATGATACATTGATATATTATAATTATAGTATAATACTTATGTTACACATGTCACATAAGTTCATTAACAACATTATTTATACCTTACATGTATGGAAAGAATGAGTCATATCACTTTGAGGGGGCGGTAGTCCACACTTCCTCAAATGAAATTATCTCATTTACACATTATGGAAAGTATAAAGGTATGTTGTAAATAAAAATTGAAAAGCATAGAGACAATATAAATATAATATATATCATATATAAATACATTTCCATTATAATTTTTACCATGATAGGTGGTTGGAGAAAATTGAAAAATCATCCTTTCGTGAGGTAGTGGTTCGCTGCACATAGAAACCGTATATTCTATATCCTTTAGATGGATGCGAGTGTAAGTGTAGGTAAACAAATTAACCTAAAAATATACTAGTATATTTAGTATACTATTTTTGTTATAACATAATGTAATAAAATATGTTAGGGGGTTTGATAATGAAAATATAAATGAAAGGAACTTGACAGAAGATGTTACCTATAAATCGGGTAACTCCTTTTGATTTGAGCCAAAAGTATTTCTTGAATTTACTTATGCCAAATATAAGGATTCTTAGAGTAGGTGAAGTATTTTGGGAGATTATTTGTGTATAATTTTTATGATTCAATGGTCTTGAGAGGTGTGAGTAAGTGGTTATAGGTGGTGGCCTTTTATAAGGAGGAGGATGGGCACTTTGAGTAAGTATTGAAATATTATTTTATTATAAATTAATTTTAGAATTATAATAGCTCCAAAGTGATAAATTTAGAGGATAAAATAATGATGTATCTACATCCTCTAAACCAATATATTTTGTACAAGTTTATGTCACAAATGTAACCTTTTCTTTTGGATTTAACCCTTACTTAAATAAATTAACTCTTACTATTTCTTCTTGAATTTTTACACTATATGGTTAATATATTTACTATAAAATGTGAAGAGAACCTAAAATGGATAATTAATAAAAATTTTAACATTTTATAATTCATTTGTCTGAATAATATATTTTTATGACAATTATATCATTTAATAAAATAATATTTGTTTTAAAAACTCATTTATGTCAATTTTGACACTATTTAGTAATTTATTTTTGTTAAATTCTAAAAAACATGAATAATTTGAAAAAACTACATAACATAAATTATAAAATGTCAAAATCATTCATAAAATTAATGTATGGAATCAAAATTTTAAAATTACATTTATTTTAATATTTATAATATCATTTAATTGAATCATTCATTAATAAGGTAATCATTGCATCAACATTGTGTCGTAAATAAATTTATTTATTTAATGACTAAAAATTTAAAATAAAATACCATGATGTAGGAAATTATTTTATCTTTATAATGAATATTTATAGTAAAATATATCAGTTATATAACTCTATATTAAAAAATTTATAGTAAAAAGATACATGTTTATGTTATATTTCTCTTTGCTTTAAATTAATTATTATAACATATCATTATCAAACCCAAGTGGCTCCCAAATGACAAAGGTTCTTTATAATAGGATTATTACACATGTTAGGGTAGTTTTAAATTATTATAATATAATTTTTACACTCATTTACCTAAGTTACACTTTAACCATGGTAAATAAATATAATTATAGAATTTACTATTCATAGTGTCCAAAAATAAAAGGTAAATATTTAAATAATTTGGAACATATGATTCCAAATATGGAATCAATTTTTTATAATTCAAGACATATAAGTATCATTAATTAATTTAAAATTAATTCCCGTTGTCAAAACCAGAATGTGGGGTTTTAAGAAGTAAAATCTATCAGATGATTGACATGTGTTTATGTCCAATTTTAATTTTTAAATTACATAAAATGACCAAAATTGGATTAAATGATAAAAAATTAATCCAATTACACTTTAAAACCAATTAAAATGATATTTTTAATATATAAATAAAATAGCTGAAATGACAGTTTTGAATTAAAATGTAGTATTTTCACTATTCATTAAAATCTGAATTTCATCAGAAAAATACCAAAAATTCAACTAGAATAAATTTTTATGTCCTGTTTATAAATAATAAGTTTTAAATATAAAATATAACTTAATAAATTTTCAAGAACTATTTTTAAAAAGGGTTATCCATCAAAAGGCGGTAAATCTACCTTTTAAAGATATTAGAGTATTTAATGCTTACAATTGATCTTATTCTACTTTTAGGCTTCTAAAATTCATTGGATAAATGAAAAAACATTTCAAAAACATTTATAATCATTTTATTGTTATTTATATTCATTACCAATAATAAAATATCTAGGAGTTAACTATAATTTAAAATAATAATATTATTGTTGTATTATTTGTCGGTTCAACTCAGTGTTGTGTGCAAAATAAGATATTAGAGAAACCTGTTTTTATGTGTCGAGTATGATATCGAAGATAGCATCTACATTAAGGTAAAAAAACTATATAATTCATAAATATTTAATAGATATGAAAAGGTATTATTCTATAATTACTTGGGATGTTACACCTTGGATCATTAAGAGGATATCTAAAGGAGTTTATTCAAAGAAGGTGTAATCATATTATCCTACCTATTTGAATTTATTTCATATTACACCTCCTTAAAATATTATTCAAACATGATTATATAATAACATAATTATCTAATATCTAATTATATGTTATCATATTAAAATACTAATCTATATCAATCTTCTCATCTATGAAATGGGAAACGAAGCAATCGTCCGTGTGTACGAAAAACTACCACCTTAGAAAATGATGTAATTCTTTATTTTTATTTTCAATTTACATAGATGGTAATAAGGAAGGATTTAATGAATATATATGATATATATTATATAATAATGAATCTAAAATGGTTAATTACTAATTTCTTTTCCCTCTTTCTAACCATCAAAAATAGAAATAATGTTCTTGCATATATATGACTTGCCATCTCTCTCATGAACCAACCAGAATACCTTGGTACCCTAATACCCGAACCGAAACTGACATAGCCCAAAGGGTATTCATAATCCCCATGGTTTGGATACTATCAACTATCTTTATACAAGATAAAATAAGAAATGAATTTTTCACAAAATAGTGGAAGATAAAGACACATGTCAATATGATCAACACTCTAAAAAAAGATACTATCAAAAACCAAATAGGTATATCAAAACCAAAAATAGTAAAACATCAAAGTATTCAAATACTAGGAATAGAAAACTCAAACATCCCAAATTAATCACAAATGAAATATCAAATGATCAAGAACATCCACCTCCCCCAAGAGGCGCTTTCCCTTTGCACGAACCTGGAAGAAGGAAATCTACAAACACCTGAAGGCGAAAGTAAGGTGTGAGCTATAAATCATAGTAGTATCTCACCAAGTGTTCCAAAATAAGATCCCATAATAATAAACCAAAAAATATTTTTAATTTTAAATAAAAAAGGCCAGGGTGATACAATTTTATATTTGATACAAAACATGCTTTCATTTCAAAATGATGGAAAATATTTTAAACATGGATTAAATAAACATTTTATTTTAAAAAAAAATATTAATAAATATGTATAAATAAAACAGTTTCATAATAAATGGAATATATTTCAAAATAACCATACAATGAATCATGGTTATCTACCCTGCAGTTTGATAGTTTCTAGTTATACAATTCTCACACATCTTTTATCTTTTATCATGGAAATATGTGTACATACATTCCCCAGTCTTAAGAAAAATATGGCTCATCAATAGACCATACATTATAAGATCTTCCATAATATATTATTGTTATATTTTTCATAATCAATCCATTTCTGTGGAATTAATATCCTGGAATTATTTTCTCAAATAATCCACTAATTACATGGGCTCGCATGTTCTCAATAAGTGAATGATTAATGGGAATATCATCTAATTTCAAATAAAATAATCATTTATAATTCAATTGCTTAATTTTACTTTTCAATATTCCACGTAAATTTAAAAACCAAAACATGGGTTTTTCATCATTTCATAAATTTTCAATATAAAAACAATCATATATTTTCATCAAATCAATTTAAGAAATTTTCTAAAGTCAATTATCAAATCATTTCAAAAATTCCATCGATTTCAAAATATGCCCAAATTCCAATTTTATTGGAATTAGGGGATTTTACCAAAATTAATTCCATATAAAATTCCAATTCCAATTCACATTAATTTTTTTTTTCAAAAATAAATTGAAAGAAATTTTAAAAAACAATAAATTCAATGTTTAATCAAATGTCCAATATCAAATGAAACCACCTACCTTTAATCAGGGATATCACAACACACAACATTTAAAATAGGATTTTCCAGTGAATGACATTGGAAATTGAGATATATAAATACAACCTAGAATCATGATCCAAATAAATAGATATTTAAGACATCAAATACAAGACAACCTATCAAAATAGAAGGAAGAAAGAAAGAGAGATCGGGATAAACCAAGGAGAAGGGATTCATATACCCAGACGAGATCAAATGAGATCCACCATGCTTAGATCATCTAAGGAATGGGTTTAGAGGGGAAAAAATTGGTTGATAATATCCTCTCAATCCTAGTAATTCAATTTAGGTTAATTTAGGGTAATGTTGGGGTTTAAATGGGGGTTCAAGAATTTTTTAATAAATTTTCAGAATAAAATTAGCCTATGTGTATGGTTACCTGGGTAGGGCCACACGGTTGGACAAACCATTCACACTAACCATATGCCCCATTGGACTCACTACACAAGTTTCACATTTTATACTAGGTGGGTGTATATTTTTTCAAACCATGAAAACCCTAACTATCTATGGTTCCACAATTTTCTCTCAAGGAGAACACTATTTAGGAAAACTATGCATCAACTGTGCACAATCCAAAAACTTCCAAAATTTTACAAAATTCTCATTAACCAACCTGAAACCCCCCCCCCCAAAATCATGATCAAAAGATGTTTTCTGGAGTACCTAAAAACTAATAACAATATGTTTCAACCTCCCCACCATAGAAACTTTTTTATTTTGAAATAATATAAAGAAGTTTCCATATTAAAATATTTCACCACTAATACCTCATCAGTGCCTCATTATCCCAAGTCTCATGTTTATCAAAAATATGATAACATAGAACAAATACCTAAGGTATTATCCTCCCAAGAATTACCTTTGTCTCAAAATCAACTATCCTAACTGGGTGCTCAATCATTGATAAATCAGGCTCGATATCTAGATACACATAACTCAATAAATGAGATGGGTCTGAAAGATACTTCAAAATCTGTGATATATAAAACAAATTATGTTTCAATGATAACTATGGAGGAATTTATAAATGGTAAGACACTTTAACCACCTATTAGAAAACGTAAAAATGTCCCAAAAAATCATGGAGGAAGCTTATATTGGTTCCCATGCCATCAATGACCCAAACATGGTGAAACTCTCAAAAAAACTTGATCACCAACAAATAACTCTAAAGTTTTACAATGTTGATCAACCTTATATTTATATCATATTTATGACATCATCATCCTCTGATGAATAAACTAAATATTTTTTGGTATCTCTTGAACCAAGATCAATATAACCAAAAAAATTTCACCAATCTCCAATTAATAGAATGGATATTTACATTGACTGAAATACAAGGACTTAAAGGGATACGTTCTAATTTTGGACAATAACTATTGTTATAAGTGAACTCAACTAGTCCCAAATGTTCATCCCAAGCTCCACCAAAATCAAGTATGCAGGCACAATGAATATCCTCAAGAATCTGTACAACCCTCTCTATCTGTCCATCCATTCATAGATGATATGTTGTATTTAAATGAACCTAAGATCCTGGTGCCTAGTAAAGGCATCTTTTAATGTAATAAGTAAAACATGGATCTCTATTAGAGAATATAGTAGATGAAACTCTGTGGAAATGAATTATTTATTCCACATAGAAATTTCCCAAATATTTTATGTTGGTTGCATCATGAATGGGTATAAAGTGATCTTGTTTGATCATCACATTGATCAAAACCCATATCGTATTTATCTCTATAGAGGTACGTGGAAACCCAAAAACAAAGTCCCTAGGAATATAATCCCAATTCTAGGTTAGTATCATAAGTTCTTGAAGAAAACCTAAGGGTCTCTAATGATTATCCTTGAACATTTAGAATGTATAGAAAGACGAAACAAATTCAGTGATGTCCTACTCATATTTTTCCACCAAAATCATCGCTACATATCATAGACCATATTTGTGGTACCAGGGTACACTTCCCACTAATAATTATTTCAATCCCCCCATTATGAATTTTCTCACTAGAAATGATACAACTAACCGATTTTGAAAACATTGAATTCCCTCTAGTGGGAACGACCACTCACCAACAGTCTCCTCACCATAAATAGAGTTATTAATGTCACAGAATTTATAATCAACCTATTTTTCCTCAGGAATCATATATAGAAGATAAGGGTATGACTGAAAACTAGATAAGAAAACCTCATCGCCTATTTCCCAACCTTATATATGAATCTATGAAAAAAAATCCATCAAGTTCTACTCTTCCAATTATTTTTACATAGATTAGGTTAGAGGATTTATGCTCAAGGAATAATCAACAAAATTAAATTTCTATAGGTTATATGATATTTCAATGTTGAAATATTTTAGGCACTCCAACTAATGCCTCTAGAATATATTAAAATCTTTTTGAGAGAATATATAACTCAGGTTCTTATGGTTTGAATACACGGTAAAATTTCTCTAAGAAGGAAATGTGTCCAACTCTTAATCGCATGCATCAAAACTTTGAGTTCAAGGTATTGGTTCAGTTAATTATTCCAATTTGACCTAATATTTCAAGATCCATAGGCTACTATGTGATAACTCTAAATAAAAACACATCCCAAGCCAAAAACTGATGCATCATAGAAGACCACATAGCCTTGACCAGCCTCTAGAAGATTAAACACCAGAATAGATTCCAAAAGACACTTCATCTCAAAAACAAATTCTTATATTTCTCATCCCAAAAACGTCCACTCTCTTCCAAGTGATATAAGTCATCCGAGAATCAAAATTTGATAAATAATTAAAAAATTGGTGATAATACCTAGATAAACCAAAGAATCATTGAATCTTGAAAATGTTTTGTGATTTCTCCCATGTCATAACAACATTAAACTTATCAGGATAAAATGAGATACCGTGTTCTAAGACCACGTTTTCCAATAACTTCACTTCCCCAATATAAAAACCACATTTTGATACTTGGCATAAAGTCAGTGATTTCTCAACAATTCCATAACTACTCTCAGATTATGTAAATGATCCTCTTATGATTTAGAGTTAACCAAGATGTCATCCATAAATACCACCATGAGCGTGTCAAGATACTCATGGAATATTATCTTCATCAAATCCATAAAGACTAAAAGTGCATTGATTAGACCAAAAGAGCTAAAAATATTCTCATAATGGACATACCTTCTATAGAAGGGTTTTTTCTAAATATAAAATTCTTTTATTCTCCAATGGGGAAAAAAACTCAAAGATCAATCTTAAAAAACCACTTAAACCATTTCAATTGGTCAAATTGATCATTAATACATGGTAATAGATACTTATTCTTTGACGTAACTCAGTTGAGTTTCTGTTAATCAACACATAGGAAAAGTATTCCATCAGCTTATTTAGAAAAGATAATATACACTGCCCAAGGTGAAACACTTATGTGTATAAATAATTTCTCTAATATATCATTCAACAGAGTCTTCAAAACATTAATTTCACTTGTTTCCTTAAGGTAATACAGTATATATACCAACTAATTATTAGTAATTAAACAATATAAAAATCTACATCTCTTACTAGTGGTAAACTAGATAAATTAAAATGAAACACGTTAAGAAAATAGGTGAAAACTGGAGGGAGATCATCACTTAATGATTCCCAATCTAGATAAAAATTGGACACTAATATTTCTTTCCCTATCTCTAGATAATAAGGTCTAGCTCTACTTGACCTCAAGTCCCATTCTCCGTGAAATATATGGAACAACCTATGGGGTGTAGTAAAGAAGACCCATTAAAGATAACTGTCAATCAGGGCCTTATTAATAATAAAATAATTTATCTCAAAAATTAAATTAATAGGTTTCATGTTGAGTACTAGGAAGTCCCATGTAAGGTCAATCTCTGTTAAAGTTAAGATACATGTGGGACAATAGAGTCCATGCTCTCCCTTTATTCTAAGGGGTGTATTAATATCCATCATATAAGATAGAATCTCCATAGGAATTTTAAGATGATTCAAAATACGATTTGATATAAATGAATGAAATATAATTTTATCAAATGAAAATTCACTAAAGATGAATCTATAGTTATGTTACCTCTCACAGTCACCAGAACCATATCTGATTCCTCTAGAGACTCTTCCACTACATAAAGAATCATAATTCTAGATGCATATGGATAGAACCCCTTTGTTCATGAAGTGTCTAATTAAACCATAGTACTTTAAGTTAATAATGATATCATTCCACCATGTGTCTCATATAAGATATAAAAAACTTCTACAAGTGAATTGAGTGTACACATGAAGTACATATCTTGTGTGCCTTAGTGAAAACCCGTTTTGAATTCCCATACATTCCACACTTGAAGTAAGTCAAAGGACCTCTTAATGTCATTACATGAGGTCTAAAAGAACTATATTTCCTAGAACCACCATGAGACTCATTATAAATTCTCTTTCCCTCGAAGGAACTCGCATATCTTCCATTGGGAGAAAAGAGAACTCCAGTAAACCCTTACTAGCCATTTCAAGTTCAACCATTAAATCCTTATCTATATCATGAGTATAAGAGGAGATATTCAACAAGAAAACATGAGAATTAATATTAAATAAAAGTCCCATATCAAACCATATATTCTTCATATTATCATTTTGTACAAACTCATGTGAAAACTGTATAATCTCAGTAAAATAGTTTTTATACTCCATCACTATCATTTCAGCATGATCGAGTTTTGAAACATCCATATCTTTATCCAACACTATAGAATATAGATAGAAAGTATCAGTGAAAAATATATTAAAGTCCTTACACTCTAAGCCCTCATGATTTTTCCCCATTACCATCAAATCCCAGCATCTACTACTAGGTCCCTCTAGCATGAAGATGTCACATTGCACCTTAATCAAGCAAGGCGTTTCTATGAAATTAAACAAAAACTATATCATCCTAAAAAAAATCCTTAGACTATTTAGGGTAATTCGAGACTTGAAATTTAGGTGGTTTCTAGCCAAGGAACACATTATCATTATTTTGAGATAAATGTTTTTGAGGTTCCCTAATTAGAGCCTAAATGGGAATGGGTGTAGGTGTCTGTCCAAGAGCTTGGACGACACACACAATAATCCTAATGAGATTCTGGTCTCTGGAAGTATTTATCACTATAGTTCATCAGGATATTCCTCATAAGGCCTATTCATACATCTTCTCACATGAATGATTCTAGAAAACATTAGAAAATAAAATTGAAGATATCATAATATTACTCAATCAACAACTCAAATAAGAGAAATGAAGAATTCAATCCTATTAGATAAGACATGATTTGGATTTAAACCTATCAAAATCAAAAGAATGGAAAATTGTAGAATTATTCCTCAATATTCCTTTCCTAAACTACCCTTGGTGACATAAGGCTTTTTGTGATGAGATATGGCCACAAAATAATTTATAACTACCTCATAAGCCTTAACAAGATATCTCAAACTGCATACTGACATCACATAAAGATTCAAAACATTCACCTTCGATACAATTTTTCATGAACCATCTTAGATACCCTGGTACCCAAATACCTGAGATAGAACTAACATAGCAAGAAGGAATTTTTTGATCCCCATGGGTTAGTGAATAGAACCTGACATCATATAAGATAAAATATGGGAGAAATTTTCCGAAAAAATAGCAGAATATAAAGATACATGTCATTTTACTAAACACTCCAAAAGGATAAAAATTCCACAAACCAAACAAGAATATAAAAACCCAAAACAATATATCATCAAAGTACTCAACAATTGGAAAGATAAAACTCAATCATCCCTTAGGAATAATTACTATAAGGATAAAGGATCAAGAACATCCACCTCCGCAAAGAGGTACACACCCTTTACTTGGACCTAGAAAAATTAAATCTACAAATTACCTATAATGACTAGTTGCTGAGAACAAGTTCCCCATAAGAAGATTCCATAATAATAAACCAAATCATGATTTCAATTTTATATAAAAAGTACATGGAGATAGAATTGTATATTTAAAACAAAACATGATTTAATTTAATTATATTGGAAAAAAACTCAAACATGGATTGAATAACATTTTATATAAAATAGTTTATACAAATCCATTGGATTGAATAAAAAAAAATTCATGATAAATTGAACATATATAAAAATAACCAAAAAAAGAACCATGGTCATATGCCTTGTGGTATGATTGTTTCAAGTTATAAGATCCTTATACATCTCATATCAGTGATCACGGAAATATGTGTACACACATCCCTCATGATCAAACTGAATATAACTCATCAACATCTCATTGATGATAAGATCTACCTAACTAGTTTTTTTGTCATATTTTTCATCATCAATCCATTGTTTGGGAATTACCATCCTAGTGTGCTTGTACCAAATATTCCACTAACTAACCAGGGTCTCATGTGCTCAATCAATCAATCAATAATGGGAAAATCATTTCATTTACAATTAAATTTCCCAATTTTCCATTTCAATTTTTAAATCAATTTCAAAACGAGAAATGATTTTTTTCATCATTCCATGCATTTTTAATACAAAAGAATCCTACATTTTCATAAATTGAATTTATTAAATTTTATTAAATCAATTCTCAAATCACTTCATAAATTCTATCAATTCCAAAATATGCCTCATATTCCAATTTAATTAGAATTGGTGGTTTTACCCAAAATTAATACTATATCAAATTCCAATTCTAATTCACATGAAATTGTATTTTCACAAATTAATTAAAATGAATTTCAAACAAAATTAGAATCAAGGTTTAATCAATTGGCCAATTTTAAATGGAAGCACCTACCTTCAATCATAGATATCACAACAAAAAACACCCACAAAAGTATTTTACAACAAATGACTACGAAAATGGATATCAATAAATACACCCTATAATAAGGATCCCAATAAATAGAGTTTATAACCATCAAATACAAGATGATTTATCAAACTCGAAGGAAGAAATAATAAAAATCTTGAGAAACCAAAGAGTGGAGATACAAATACTCATAGATGAATGAATAAGAACCCCCATGATTATATATTCTAAGGAATAGGTTTTTAGGAGCCAAAAATCTAATCTTGGGATCCTACAAATCTAAAGAATATGATTTTGGTTGAGTTAGAGATGGTTTAAATGAGGTTCAGGAAATTTTCAATAAATTTTTAGAATATAATTATCCCACATTCATGGTTAGCTGGGCAAGGATACATGGTTAGGATAACTATGTTCCATAACCCTACAACCCCTTGGACTCATTATCAATTGTGTATGGTTTCTAAAAGGTGGGAAAATGGTTTTTCAAACTGCGTTCCAACCATGAAAACTCCCTTTGTCCAGTGTTGTGCTATTTTCATTAGAGGGGTACACGGTTTGGGAAAACCGTTCTTAAAACATTCACAACCCATAAGATTCTAAAAGTTTCAAAACAAATATCCCAAAATAACTTGAAACAATCCCCAACCAAATTATTATCAAGATAAGGTTGATGAGTACTTGAAAACTAGTAACATGATGTTATAGTCTCTATGAATAATGTGATTCATTTTTCTATATCTATCATTTACGGATGACTATAATTATATATATATATATATAATATTATGATTATATTGTAGTTAATTTTTTTTAGATGATGGAACTATGACTAAGGTACTAGTACAAAAAATATAGAACTGCAATAATAATGATAAATGAAACCATTAACAGCTGGAAATGATGATTTTAATAAGGAATTATTAATAACTAGGTTTTGAAATATTATAAATCAATAATATATGATATTATAAGTATGTAAATGATTATTTTATATATGTATAATACATTTTAATTGATTATATATGAGGTTATATCTCCTTTGAACTAAGTTGAACTTAGGGTAAGGGTTTATCATCTCAAATTGTCTTCTTTGGGACATATGCTATTTTATGCACCTATCTTCTATTATTAGTGGTAAATACAACAAAATTGACATCTTATGTCATGAATGAACATATTTTAATGATATTTTACGTTTGATTGGAATTTATTATCTCATGGAACTTATGGTGGTTTGGAAGAATACGACCTTCAACATATTTCTAAGAAGGCCTTGGTTACATAAACATGCGACAATCCTCTCATAATACCATCAATGAATAAAATACATAATTAAAGAAAAAATAAAGATTTTTCATGCCAATAAGGTCCAATTAAATTCCTATAAGAAAAATTATATGGATGCATGATTGTATCAGAGGAAAGAAAAAATATTCTTGGTTGATGGTATTTCCTGGGACATTGCCCTGAACGGTCTGAAAATGATCCCAAGGAACCCCTTTAAATCACTCAGTGAAGAGTATGTATTTCCCATAAACCATTTTTATGTATGATCCCAAATATAGGATCATATTCTAAAATATTTATGGTTTAATTCATGACCACTAAGTCTAAAAGTGTTTAAAGGTTTGCTGACTACCCAGAGACTTATGAAATCTTGGAGGAAAATTCCATCATTCCATCCCTAGAGCTCCAGGAAATCCCTTTCTGACCAGCTGAGGTAGATAAGGTTGTATCTTCATCTTGAGAGGATTAAGACACTTCTTATCCTTCTCTCACTATATCCACTCCAAATATCCAAGGATATACCACCTTGTCAGTTAGGTCATAGAATTGTATTTCATCCTCATAATTCCAAGATATCGCCTCCTCCCCCAACTCTAGAGAACTTATCCCACTACTTTCTACCCTAATGGAACAAAAGGAAAAAAGGGAAAGAAGAGGATGCAACCTTAGGGATGCCCCTCCAATCATTTTATGAGGGTGTCTCTACCACCATTTATGATCTTAGGGAAATAAATATGTACAGAAGAAGACCCACACCCCAACATAATCAGTGCATCTGTGTATTTTGAGGATAAAAGGTATATACCTCCTTTATGAATTTGAATCAGAATTTATTCACCTAGAATTGCACAAAAATTTTAGTCCTAGATTATGAGGTGTCCACTCACCACATTAAATTACCATAAGACCATAGGGTCTATAAAAAGGTATCCAAAAGGGTTAAACCGACACATACAACCAAAATCGAAGTTGAGGGTGAATATATCATATGAAAAAACTTCACTCGGGAGGTCTAATAGCCCAAATTTATTTCCAATAACATACTAATAAAGAATAATAATGGGTAAATCATAGTCTTCATTGATTTCATGGATCTCATCTGACACTTTCCAATGGATGATTTCCATTTCCAGATCACAGAACTATTGATCGATGCAATATCTATATATTAGGGTCTCTCCTTTATTTATAGATTTTCAGGATAAAATAAAATCCAAATGGCCCATGAATATGAATAAGACACAAACTTTAGGGCCCCTAGGAAGTATTTTTATATCGGGTAGTTCCCTTTGGCTTGAAGAATGCTAGAGCCACATACCAACACACCATGCATCACATATTTAAACCCTACTCGGGAATGCTTATTGAATGCCATATTGTTTGTTTGGTGCATAAATATCAACAACACTCTAGCCCCTCAATGGATCTTAAAACCTTCATTATAAAACTATGACAACACAGCCTGAAAATGAACCCCTTGTATTTTCATTTGTACATTACCTCAGGTAAATTTGCCAACTTCATCATATGACATAAGCGAATAAAAGTAAATCTCGGGAAGACAATATATATCCTTTTCATGTCACCTCCTCACAACCTCATAGAGTTGAGAATAATTTATGGAACATTGGTATACTTTCGAAACTTTATTTACAACCTTACAAGAAAATGCCTTCCCTTCACCTGGTTGATGAAAAATGGCATTACATATTAGTGGAAAGACAATTTTTTGGAAGCATTTGATAGTCTTAAAAAATAAGTCTATCAGCCAGTGAAAATTTCCACTTTCATAGGGAGCCCTATTATCCTATATTTTATAGCCTTAGAGTGATCATTAGGTCCTTTCCTCACACATAATAATGATTCTTGAAGTTAAAATAACCTTTATTACCTCATCTGAACCATGATAGATGATGAGAATCATTATTCTGATATCGATAAGAGCTATCTAGAGCTAATATTTGTAGTAAAAAATCTAAGGAACTATGTAAAGCATCAAAAGGTCTATTTTTTATCTCATTGAAATCCACTAAAATACATTCTCAACTATCTAATGCTGAACAGATGCCTGTCATGGTAGATGATCATCTATAGTAGTTTGAAATCCAATTTATTCCTCAAAAGGTGTTCAATGTCCAAACATTAGATTTTTTTGGTACATATCCCCTTGTAAGAAATGAATTCATTAGGTGTTTAACTAACTAATGAAGAAGTTTTCTTTGTTCAAGAGTCACCCTAGATATGGGAGATATATTTTGATGGTTCATCTAGAAGTATGATAGGGAAGTGGATGGAAGACCCCAAACTCAACAAAGTGGGGCTGGGAGTCATGATCGTCTCTACAGCAAAGGCAGTTCTACCTTTCTCATTTCTACTATAAAAGGGTGTAAAAACAATAAAGTCTAATATCATGCTCTAATTTTTGGGTTAGAGATATCGATTTAGGTATAAGTCAGACAAATGAAGATAAAAAGTGATTTAGAATTGGTTATAAAGAAAATTTTTGGAGGTTATGTAATCAAAAAGGGAGAGATAATACCCATGCTAAACCATATCATGGAACTAATGGATGAATTAAAATTAGATCTGACATTGACTCGCCTCCCATGGTCACAAAATTCCCAGTCCAATGCATTGGAAAATGAGGCTGCAACTCTAGCTGATCCAGACTAGGTTAAAACATCATCATTATTTTTATTCACTATATGGTCTCACCCTTGAGTCAATCTTTCTTGGAAGAGATCAATGAGATTAGTCCCATATTTGATCTATACAGTCCTACCACTGGATATATGAAACCCCTTGTGGTCTATGTTCAAAAGGGAGATCTCACACAAGACAGATCTAGGAGAGAGAAAATCCAAATATTGGAAATTAACTTTGTTCTATATGAGGACATGAATAATAAAAAGTTACTCTATAGGTGGATACTTGATGGGTCCTTCTCATGTAAATTAATGGAGAAGAGACTGTTGATGTGAAGAAGGATGTTCACACTGGAGACTGCGATTCCCACCAATCTGGATCCAAGATTTCCCATAAAATCCAAAGGATTGGGTACTATTGGCCTATTATAATATATTACTACAATAAATTCACAAAAAATGTTTCATTTCTTATAGGCCCACACCAAATTCAATCACAAAACCTTCGAGTTTCATTACACAAAAAACTACTCCAGTCCATTTTCCATATGGGGAATCGACATTATGGGACCATATCCTCCCGCTACAACCAATAAGTACATGTAAATTCTTCCTACTAACAAATTATTATCCAA
Source organism: Viscum album (assembly GCA_963277665.1). Lineage (NCBI taxonomy): Eukaryota > Viridiplantae > Streptophyta > Magnoliopsida > Santalales > Viscaceae > Viscum > Viscum album. The sequence continues at coordinate 257,094,007 of OY728129.1, forward strand.
GTGGGATGAGGATATACCCCACAAATAAGTCAGAGAAAGGAACTTTGTTAGACTCATAGAAGATAACATCATTACCATATTTGGAATCCCTCATACAATACTGATGGACAATGACACCAATTTTTGTTCTTCAGAATTAAAAAATCTATATTAAGAGTATAACATCAAGTCTAAAAATTCATCCAGCTACCATGCAGTGGATAACAAATAGATAGAGGCCTTCAAAAGAAACTATAAAATATACTTCAGAAGATAGTAAATAAGGGTAAAAAGTCATGTTAAAAAATTCACCTACATTCCTTATGGGCTTATCTAAGTATGACATGTACTGCCATGTATGATACCCCATACTCACTAGTATATGGGATATAGGTGGTTCTTCCCATAAAAGGTGAATTTACCTCTCTCCTCATTGCTAACTATGATCAGTTATCAATTGATGATCAATACTAAAAATTTATGGATGAATTGGTGTGACTAGATGAGAAGATATTTCACACCGTTCATCATTTAGATGTACACCAAAACTAGATTTTATGATACTTTAACAAAAAATTAAACCATTGATACTTCCTCAAACGAGAGACGATGTTGGTCCTTAGGACTTTGATGATACCTAGAATAAAACTATGAAGTTGAAACTAAAATGGGAGGGACCTTACGCCATATACAAAATGAGATTCAATGGATCCTATTCCTTAATTTCAATGGAAAAATCCTTAATAAAACTCCCAGAAGTGGATGGTTTTTAAAAAATTATTTCATGTAATCCCACCATTAATATCTTCCCCAACTACAGGACATTATACTACATAGTTAGTATTTATCACATGAACATAAAAAGAATGACATTTTTTCCAGGTCACAAGATAGTAAACTACATGATACCAACTTCCTCAATATATTATTTTAAACTACACAACAATAGATTTTACTAACTAGAAATGGATTCTCTCTAGGAATCATTTATCTACCATTCCATATTCAAGAACTATGTGTGTATAGATTGCTTCCATTACAAGATACGTAATGGCAAACAAGTGACTAATCTTGGGCCCAGTCACAATACTCTTTTTCGTCCATAGCAGGTGACCCATGTCCATGCTGCAATGCATTAAACTACATTGTTCCTAAATAAATACATGTGGCATGACTATTATTCCAATGGGATATGTAGTGATTCCTGGACAGTTTGTCCTTGGTCCATCCGTGAAATATGGAAACCCCCCCCCCCTATGCGTGTGGATCAGACCTGTTTAGAGAGTGTAGAGACCCCAAAACTTGACATACATGTAAATTAAATTTCTTTTGCAGAATACTTAATACATGACAAAAACAGACGCCCAAAGACCATATTATTTTAGTGTCTTTGGAAACTCGGAACATAATTTTCTAATCATGGTGAAAGATCTTCAACATCTCCCATAAAGATCTTACCCTTTGGTTTTCTTATCTAAAACCTTTCTTTATATCATGGGGAAAAGAAAACATAAAAAGGGTGATCTCAAATGCTCAGTAAGGGAAAGCATAGAGAACATAAAACAATCCATAAACATTTGAATGCAAAAACATGAACATAAAATCTAAACATCATAATCTTGAGAAAAGACATAAATCTTGGAAGTACATAAGACATATATCATAAAGGAATATCAATCATGATAAAATAGCATGGGAATCAAACGTGTAATTATGAAAAACCATTAATCACATGATAGGATTTCCATAGTATCCCAGACATTGCTTCCAAGACCATATTAGTGGACAAAGTCCCTTTCTGAATCGAGTTCACTCCTCGTTCCAGTTCTGTAATACTGAACCAGATTAACTTATAGTTCCAGCCATGTCTATCTCATGAGATAGAAATATTTACCCAATGCATTGGAGGGAGATATAGGTCTCACTCATCTCATAAGGAAAACATTCTTATATGTGCCACAAAAAAAACATAAATCATTCATCATAACCCAAAGACAAAAATGGGTTTCATAAATATCATCCCATCTTAACGTAATCCATATAAAACAAATGGATATCATTTCATCATAAGAAAAGTGAAACCATGTTAATCATAGAGACATTATACTTGAAATATACACATATGAAATAATGTCATCTTGTATGGAAAATGGTTTTGATAAAACACTTGAAATGAATTATTGAGGAAAATATCCTTTATTTTCAAAATCATTTTCTATTCACAAAATTCCGTGTAATTTTAAAAGAAAAGGAATTTTTTTGAAGATAATCATTAAATCTTGTAAATGAAGATTTATAAAAATTAGGCATTATGAAAACGTAAAAATCAGTTTGTGTCGTATAAGTAAAAAAAAAATTCTTCTCGTACTTTTTCCGGAAAAGTAAAAAAGTACCTCGTATGGTAAGAAAAAAAAAGATTCCTTACATATAATGTAGTAAAAGTAAAAAATGGGTAAAAATGACTTTAAACATACCTAAAACCATTTTTAGAAAATAGGGACATGGATGATAAATATAACCCCAATACTTACGAATAAACAATCTCGAATAAAAATAAGATTGGAAAAGTTATCCCTTACCTTAGGTCTGATATGCTTTGTACGTATCTGAACCACCTGTATAATAATTTAAATAATGTCATTTACTTATTAAAAAATCATATTAATTTTTATGATATCATATATGGTTCACTTATAACTTTATATTAGTCGTTCTTTTGTAAATTCCATGTTAAAGCAGCGTTTTGGGTAAAATCGTTTCCTTTATCGTACATGTTTCGACTTGTTGTTCTTGATATTATTAATTATATCCTGATTTAATTATTTTCAGAATGTAAAACATGATTTATATATAATATATACTCATAATATACATATATTTATATATTATAGATCGATAAATGGAATGAAATACACCGTTCATGGAGACGGTAGGCCGTACGTACTCATGAACGCTGTTTTTGTTTCCTTATTGAATTGAATGGAATTAAGTAGATGACATACATATATATATACATAAATACAGTGTCATTATTATGTTATATATTTCATTATTATTAATTATATATACTTTATATTCATTCATGAATGGTTAACATGGAGAATGAATCTCATCGTGTCGTGGAGACGGTTGTCCGTACGTACGCACGAGCAATGATATCATTAGCATGATCGTGGATTTGTATTAAAGTGTAGGTATAATATTTCAGAATCAGTATCACTTTAAATTAATCATATATAGTTATTTATTTACACCATTAAACCCTTCCATGTAAGGTGGTGGTTGAAAATAGATTATACCATGGTGTGGAGACAGTATTCCGTACATACGGATGTGCAGTGATTTCTTTTTCCGTAGGATGGATAGAAGGTGAAATAGAGTTTTTTAATATTTATAATAACATGTCAGTATATAAGTAATAATGATGTTATTACTTTATAATGAAACAACTAAAGAAGAGGAAGTAGAAGAACAAAGACACTTGGAAGAGTCGGTAGAAGAAATTACCTCTTCCCCGACGCACCTCCTTTAAACTTTTTATTAGGGCACTAGAGTTGGTCTTTTGAGAAGACCTGAACCTCTATAATGTAACTAGAAATGTTTAGAAGTGGAATTGGAAGGGGTTGTTTGAGCGTCAAGGCTCAAAAGGGTGTGAAGAGAAGAGGGAAGGGGTTCCCTTTTTATAAGGGAGGAGAGGGGCACCTTTGAAAAAACATAAAATATTATTTTATAATAAAGTCATATTCGATTTATAATAGCTCAAAATTTATTTATTCATAATCTAATGTGGGGATGGGTCGAAAACCTCTCAACCAATTTGTTTTAGACAAGTTTAGGTTACTATTTTTAACTTTATAGTTTAGATTTAACTGTAAGTTAAATAATTTATCTTTTACCGTGTCTTCTTGTTATTTTATACAACATGGTTAATAAACTTACTATAACAAGACAAACGAACCCAAAGTGGTTCATTATTAATATATATAATTTTATCTAAGTAATTTGGCCAAACGTTATATTTTTAAGAATATTATAACAATTAATAATATAATATTTGTTTTAAAAAATATTTTTTGTCAATTTTGACACTATTTCGTAATTGATTTTTGGGAAAATCATAACAGCATGATTAGTTAGAATAAAGTTAATTAAATAAATACTAACATGTAATATTAACCTATAAAATTAGTGGAGTTCATTAAAAGTCTCAAATTACATTTATTTGGGTATTTATAATATCAATTATTTGAATATTTCATTATTTAAGTAATTACAGCATCACCATTGTGTCATAAATAAATTATATTATTTAATGTATAAAAATTATAAATAAAATACCATTAAGTAGGAAATATTTGTATATTTATAATTAATATTTATAGTTGAATTTATCTTATTTATAACCCTATATTAAAAATGTTTTAGTTATTAAACTTGGATTTTAACTATTTTAACTCTTTTTTAAATAAAATAATAATAAATGTCCTAATCTAATCCAAGTGGACCTAAATGATAATATTATATTAATAAAGTTGTTTTTGGTCGAATTATACTTTTCTAATAGAATTAAAACATGTGTTAGGGTAATAATAATATCATTTTTACCCTTAATTACCCTATTTACTTTTAACCGTGGTAAATAAAAGTAGAAAGTTACGATTCACCAAAAATTATTTTTATCTTATTGAACCACATTTTACTCCTTGATATTAACTGTGTCTCTCTTATTTTTGCAATTCCACTCATAGAAGTGGTAAAATTATGTTTTATGTAAATTTTCAAATTCTCCTAGGAGGTGGTTAAAAGACGGTGAAAAGTTCAATAAAATTTTTATATATCTAAAATTATTATAAAATGACTCAAATGAATTACATTGAACTTATATAGGTATTATGTATCAATTTTGACCTAAAATAAATTTAAATAAAATAAATATTTATTTAAATAAAAAGTCGATTTTTAAAGAGTAACCCAGTGCTTTCACTATTCATCAAAAATTGAAAGTTTTCAGAAAAAACCCAAAATTCACCCTAGGATAATTTTTATATTCCAAATCTAAAAATGAAGACCATTTTGAAAGATAAAATTTATAAAATTTCAAAAATTGGGTATTACTATTCATAAAGGCTAGTTCATAATAATATTACAATAATATCTCGTTTAGTAAAACTCGGTATTGCGTACTACACACGCTATTGAGAAAGGTCTTGATTGTGTGTAATGCAAGCCAAGTCAGGGCTGCGTGTAGTGAAAGCTCGGTTCAGTGTTGCGTACAACAGAATCAAAACTTTTATTTATTTATATATTAAACAAAATCTATACTTAATGTTTTGTAGAATAATTTCTACAAAACAAACTAGAAATTCTGCATAACATGATCCATGTATAGTGTTGCATATACTGCAAGATAATATGGTGTTGCGTATAGTACAAGCTAATCTTGGTGTGGTGTATAATAAAAAACATCAAAGAAATTAAATGTAATATATCTCATAAAATCTCAGGGTGTTACATTCTACCCCCCTTAAAATGAATTTCGCCCTCAAAATTCTTCGGGGTTATAAATGGTTTATTACTTGAGAGTTTCTTTCATAGAAACTCACATAGTAAAAAGGAATACTAAAACTTACTTTTAAAAATCAATGTTAGAAACAAAACGGATACCCAAAGTAACTCATTACTTGTGTTCCCACATACGAGATAATAAGTGAAAATATGGATATGGAAGAGAAATCTAACCATCAAGTTCTGATGGAGGGTGGTAGAGAATAGGGCGATGAAAAATCCAACAGTCACAAAGCCATAAAATTGTGATGATCTAAGGTACCATCTGATTTATAAGATATGAGATCACTAGGAAAAGTTTTTTGGTTTTCAAGATCATTTCCCTAAAGTTGAAGAATTTTTGAATTAAAATAAATACTTACTTGATTTTGGTACAATCTCAACATTGCTCGTGCCTCGAACAATTTACACTTCATATCTTAAAGAACTGAAGTTGAATTTGTCTTCCGTGAAGTGTTATTAGATCATGCAATAGAATGATAGGTCATTCCATCTATCTCAAACATAGGGTTAGCAAAATTTATATACATAAGTCCATCTATGGTGATATTAATCGGATATGGTTCCAAAATGGACTTATACTTTAACTATCATCCTGCTTAATAAAATAATACTAGTTTCTACTAACCAGGGACTTCCTGTAGGCCAGTGGTAGGAGATAAAGGTCTGTCGTACTTCAGTTGTGGGTTCGATTCCTACTTCCTTGTCCAACGCGATGGGTTGTCGCTCTTCCTATGGGTTGTCATTTTTGTAAAACTATACTATTATAACATTCCAGAAATAATATCGAAAAACAAGTTCTATCCTTAAATAATACTATCTTATGTCCAACATAGTATATTCTAATCTTTAGGCTTATCCAAAATACATCTGTCCAATCTCATAGTACAAAAAAAATGGTTACTTGAAAGGTCACATAACAAGCACATGAATACCATCATTTATCCCCCATATATCATAAGATATATCTTATTGGTCATATTCCAAACATGTCAATACCTTAATCATGTATTCTTTTGAAACATGAATTACCATAGAACCTTAGTGAAAAAAAGAGTGCCGTCAAAAGTTAACTCTTTCCACATACCAAAATCCCAAAAATTCTATATACTCAAAACATGATATCACTTTGTCCTTATATCAGCCATGAACTCATAAATACTATAAAACATCTCATTATCTCCTTATCCCTTCATTATGTGCATATCATCTACTTTCCAAAAATATATGAATTAACCTTTCATGGTTACCGATACCATTCAACATATACTTTAAAATACTTTAGAAAAAAATAGTGTAATAATCCTTAGATGTGTCTTTATTCTATAGTACCATTTCCTATACAACATAACTCTTGATAAACATAAATCATTCCACTAACTTCTTAAACCATTGACCAAGCTTCAAAACTTCTTTCATCTCATATATCATTTGTAGTCTCCTCATCATCATCCACATAAATATTACCCATATGACCATGTTTATTCTCTTCATGAGATTTTCCCTTAGGGCATTGGTTTTCATAATTCCCATTCATTCCACATTTAAAACATCTAATCATTGTTGATGTCGTAACACTACCATTATCCTTCTCCATGGTGTTAACTGAACCTTTTCCTATGCACTTACTGAATTTGTTTCCTTATTTTCTGCACCCAAAGAATCTTCCAGTTCCGTTGAATCATTATCCTTGATGCCTCTTCCGAAATGATTTACATGAGAGAAATTGAACTTTCTTTCCTCTATGATCATCATGAAACTCCATCTTTCTATTATTAGCTAAGTTGGGAAATCTACCAATGTTGATATTATTGATCATATTATGAGATTGTTGATTAGGCATAATAACAAAGTTTGGACTTCTAAATCCCGTTTCATTTGGTTTCTCATGAAGAATATCATTCCATTGTCCATCATATCCTCCATTATCGTGAATCATCCTGTTTCCATCCATTTTTAAAACCCAAAAAGAATAGTGTGAGGGGAAAAAATCATGCTAGGGAAAACAACATAATAAAGGGGGAGTACCGTCAATATATAAAATCTTAGGTTACATTCTAATATCGTTACTGTAATTCTAGTACTACAACCTATACATATACTTATCCATAGAGACATCCCTAGACATACCTTAGAAATATCTCTAGGGATTTAACTAAAGTTTTCACATCATAGTTTCCAAAGGTTAACTAAACCTTCACTCTGATACCATCTTTAGAGACCCCAAACCTTGACGTACATGGAAATTACATTTCTTTTGCGGAATACTTAATAAATGACAAAAACAGACGCCCAAAGACAGTATTAGTTTAGTGTCTTTGGAAACTCAGAATGTAATCTTCTAATCATGGTGAAAGATCTCCAACATCTCCCATAATGATCTTCCCCTTTGGTTTTCTTACCTAAAACCTTTCATTATATCCAGGGGAAAAGAAAAAATAAAAAGGGTGAGCTCAAATGCTCAGTAAGGGAAACCATAGAGAACATAAAACAACCCATAAACATTTGAATGCAAAAACTTGAACATAAAATCTAAACATCATAATCTTGAGAAAAGACATAAATCTTGGAAGTAGGTAAGGCATATATCATAAAGGAACATCAATCATGATAAAATATCATGGGAATAAAATATGTAATTGTTGAAAACCATTAAGCACATGATTATATTTCCATAGTAGCCAAGACATTGCTGCCAAGACCATCTTAGTGGACAAAGTCCCTTTCTGAATCGAGTTCACTCCTCGTTACATTCCTGTAACACTGAAACATATTAACTTACCATCCCAGCAATGTCTATCTCATGAGATATAAATATTTACCCAATGCATTGGTGGGAGATATAGGTCCCAACCATCTCATAATGAAACAATTCTTATGTGTGCCACAAAATAAACATAAATCATTCATCATAACCCAAAGACTAAAATGGGTTTCATAAACATCATCCCATCTTAACGTAACCCATATAAAAAATGGATATCATTTCATCATAAGAAAATTGAAACAATTTAAATCATAGAGACATTGTACTTGAAACATACACATATGAAATAATGTCATCTTAGATGGAAAATGTTTTTGATAAAATAATAGAAATTAATTATTGAGGAAAATATCCTTTCTTTTAAAAATAATTTTCTTTTCACAAAATACCATGTAATTTTAAAAGAAAAGGAATTTTTTTGAAAATAATCATGAAATATTGTAAAGTAATATTTATGAAAATTAGGCATTATGAAACCGTAAAAATCAGTTCATGTCGTATAAGTTAAAAAAAATTCTTCTCATACTTTTTCTGGAAAATTCAAAAAAGTACCTCATATGGTAAGAAAAAGAAAGATTCCTTACATATCATGTAGTAAAAATAAGAAATGGGTAAAAAGGACTTCCGACATACATGAAACCATATTTAGAAAATAGGGACATGGATGATGAATATAACCCCAGTACTTACGAATAAACAATCTCGGATAAAAACGAGATTGGAAAAGTTATCCCTTTTTTTAGGTCCGATATGCTTCGTACATATCCAAAATCTTGTATAATGATTTACATAATGTAATTTACTTATTAAAAAATCATATTCATTTTATGATATCATATATGGTTCACTTATGACTTTATATTACCGGTTTTTTTGTAAATTCCATGATAAAGTAGTGTTTCGGGTAAAATCATTTCATTTATCGTAAATGTTTCGACTTGTTGTTCTTGATATTATTACTTATATCCTGATTTAATTATTTTCATAATGTAAAAAATGATTTATATATAATATATATTCATCATATACATATATATATATATATAATAGATCGATAAATGGAATGAAATACACCATTCATGGAGACGGTAGGCCGTACGTACTCATGAATGCTGTTTTCATTTCCTTGTTGAATTGAATGGAATTAAGTAGATGACACACACATATATATATACATATATCCAGTATCATTATTATTTCATATATTTCATTATTATTCAATATATATACTTTATATTCATTCATGAATGGTTAACATGGAGAATGAATCTCATCACGTCATGGAGACGGTAGTCCGTACGTACGCACGAGCGATGATATCATTACCATGATCATGAAATTGTATTTAAGTGTATGTATAATATTTCAGAATCAATATCACTTTATAATAATCATATATAGTTATTTATTTACACCATTATACCCATCCAAGTAAGGTGGTGGTCGAAAACAGATTACACCATGGCGTGGAGACGGTATTCCGTACGTACACACGCGCGGTGATTTATTTTTACGTTGGATGGATAGAAGGTGAAATAGAGTTGTTTAATATTTATAATAACATTTCAGTATATAAGTAATACTTATGTTATTACTTTATAATGAAACAACTAAAGATGATGAAGTAGAAGAAGAAAGAAACTTAAAAGAGTCGGTAGAAGAGATTATCTCTTCCTCGATGCACCTCCTTTACAATTCTTATTAGGGCACTAGAGTTGGTCTTTTGAGAAGACCAGAACCTATATGATGTAACTATAGAGTTTTATAAGAGGAATTTTAAGGGGTTGGCCGAGCTTCAAGGCTCAAAAGGGTGTGAATAGAAGAGGGAAGGGGTGCCCTTTTTATAAGGGAGGAGAGGGACACCTTTGGAAAACATAAAATATTATTTTATAATAAAGTAATATTTGGTTTATAATAGCTAAAAATTGATTTATTTATAATATAATGTTGGGATGGGTCTAAATCCTGTAAAACAATAGGTTTTAGACAAGTTTAGGTTACTATTTTGACCTTATCTTTTAGATTTAACTCTAAGTTAAATAATTTAACTTTTACCGTGTCTTCTTGTTTTCTTACACTATATGGTTAATAAACTTACTATAACAAGCCAAAAAAAACCACAAGTGGTTAATTATTAATTTATATAACCATATCTAAGTATTTTGGCCTAACCTTAGTTTTTTAGGAATATTATAGCAATTAATAATATAATATTTGTTTTAAAAACTATTTTATGTCAATTTTGACACAATTTGGTAATTGATTTTTGTTAAAATCATAACAGCATGAATATTTAGAAAAAGGTTAATTAAATAAATAATAACATTTCATATTAACCTATAAGATTTGTGTAATTCATAAAAAGTCTCAAATTACAATTATTTGGGTATTTATAATATCAATTATTTTAATATTTCATTATTTATGTAATTACTGCATCACCATTATGTCATAAATAAATTAAATTATTTAATGTCTAAAAATCATAAATAAAATACCATTCGGTATGAAATATTTTTATCTTTCTAATGAATATTTATAGTCAAATTTATCTTATGTATATACCTATATTAAAAATGTTTTAGTTATTAAAGTTTCATTTTAACGATATTAACGCTTTTTAAATAAAATAATAATAAATGTCCTAATCTAATCCAAGTGGACCTAAATGATAATATTATATTACTAAGGTTTTTTTTGGTAGAATTATACTTATCCAATAGAATTATAACATGTGTTAGAGTAATAACAATATCATTTTACCCTTAATTACCCTATTTACTTTTAACCGTGGTAAATAAAAGTAAAAAGTTACTATTCACCAAAAATTATTTTTATCTTATTGAACCATATTTTACTCTTGATATTAAATGTTTCTCTCGGATTTTAGAAATTCCACTCACAGAAGTGGTAAAATTATGTTTTATGTAAATTTTCAAATTCTCTTAGGAGGTGGGTAAAAGATGGTGAAAAGTTCAATAAAATTTTTATATATCTAAAATTATTATAAAATGACTCAAATGAATTACATTGAACTTATATAGGTTTTATGTATCAATTTTGACCTAAAATAAATTTAAATAAAATAAATAATTATTTAAATAAAAAGTCTGTTTTTAAATAGTAACCCAGTGTTTTCACTATTCATCAAAAATTGAAAGTTTTCAGAAAAATACGAAAAAATCACCCTAGGCTAATTTTGATATTCCAAATATAAAAATGAGGTCCATTTTGAAAGATAAAATTTATAAAATTTTAAAAAGTGGGTATTACTATTCATAACAGCGAGTTCATAATAATATTATAATAATATCTCATTTAGTGAAACTCGGTATTGCGTACTACACATGCTATTGAGGAAGATCTTGATTGCGTGTAATGCAAGCCATGTTAGGGATGCATGTAGTGAAATCTCGGTTCAGTGTTATGTATAACATAATTAAAACTTTTTTTATTTATACATTAAACAAAATATATACTTAATGTTGTGTATAATAATTTCCACAAAACAAACTTGAAATTGTGTATTACACGAGCCAAGAATAGTGTTGCGTATACTGCAAGATAATACGGTGATGCATATAGTAAAAGCTAATATTGGTGTAGTGTATAGTAGAAGACATCAAAGAAATTAAATGTAATATATCTCATAAAATCTATGGGTGTTGCATTCTATCCCCTTTAAAATGAATTTTTCCCTTGAAATTTGTCGGGGTTATAAATGGTTTATTACATGAATGTTTCTTTCATAGAAACCCACATCGTAAAAAGGAATACTAAAACTTTCTTTTAAAAATGAACGTTAGAAACAAAACGGATACCCAAAGTAACTCATTAATTGTATTCCCACATAAGAGATCATAGGGTAAAATATGGATATGGAAGAGAAATCTAACCATCAAGTTATGATAGAGAGTGGTAGAGAACAGGGCTATGAAAAATCCAACAGTCACGAAGCCATAAAATTGTGATGATCTAAGGTACCATCTGATTCATCAGATAAGAGAGCACTAAGACACCATTTTTGGTTTTCAAGATCATTTCCCTAAAGTTGAAAAATTTTTGAATTAGAAGAAATACTTTCTTGATTTTGGTACAATCTCAACATTGCTCGTGCCTCAAACAATTTCCACTTCATCTCTTAACGAATTGAAGTTGAATTTGTCTTTCACGAAGAGTTAGCAGGTTATACGATAGAATGATAAGTCATTCCATCTGTCTCAAACATAGGGTTAGCAAAATTTATATACATAAGTCCATCTATGGTGAGATTAATCGGATATGGTTCCAAAATGGACTTATACTTCATCTATCATCCTGCTTAATAAAATAAAACTAGTTTCTACTAACCAGGGACTTTCTTTAGGCCAATGGTAGGTGATAAAGGCCTATCGTACTTCAGTTGTGGGTTCTATTCCCACAACCTTATCCGACGCGACAGGTTGTCGCTCGTCCTATGGGTTGTCCTTTTTCTAAAATTATACTATTATAACATTCCATAAATAATATCGAAAAACAAGTTCTATCCTTAAATAATACTATCTTATGTCCTACATAATCCATTATAATCTTTAGGCTCATACAAAATACATCAGTCCAATCTCATAGTATAAAAAATGGTTACTTGAAAGGTCACATAACAAGCACGTGAATACCATAATTTATCCCCCATATATCATAAGATATATCTTGTTGGTCACATTCCAAACATGTGAATACCTTAATCATGTATTCGTTTGAAACATGAATTACCATAGAACCTTGGTGAAAACATGAGTTCTGTCCAAAGTTAACTCTTTCCACATACCAAAATCCCAAAAATTCTATATACTCAAACCATGATATCACTTTGTCCTTATATCAGCCATGAGATCATCAATACTATAAAATATATCATTATCTCCTTATCCCTTCATTATGTGCATATCATCTACTTTCCAAAAATATATGAATTAACATTTCATGGTTACCGATACCATTCAACATATACTTTCAAATACTTTATAAAAAACAATAGTGTAACAATCCTTAGATGTGTCTTTATTCCATAGTACCATTTCCTATACAACATAACTCTTGATAAACATAAATCATTCCACTACCTTCTTAAACCATTGACCAAGCTTCAACACTTCTTTCATATCATATATCATTTTTAGTCTCCTCATCATCATCCACATAAATACTACCCATATGACCATGCAGATTCTCTTTATGAGATTTCCCTTAGGGAATTGGTTTTCATAATGCCCATACATTCCACATTTAAAACATCTAATCATTGTTTATGTCATATAAATACCATTATCCTTATCCACGGTGTTAACTGAACCTTTTCCTATACACTTACTGGATTTGTTTCCTTCTTTTGCGCACCCAAAGCATCTTCCAGTTCCTTTGAAACATTATCCTTGACGCCTCTTCCCACATGATTTACATGAGAGAAATTGAACTTTCTTTCCTCTATGATCATCATGAAACTCCATCTTTCTCTTATTAGATGAGTCGGTAAATTTACCAAAGTTGAGATTATTGATCATATTATGAGATTTCTGATTAGGAATAATAACTATGTTTGGACTTCCAAATCCCATTTCATTTGGTTCCTCATGAAGAATATCATTCCATTGTCCATCATATCCTCCATTATCATGAATCTTCCTGTTTCCATCTATTTTCTAAAACCTGAAAACACTAATGTGAGAGGCAAAAATCATTCTAAGGGAAACAACATAATAAAGGGGGAGTACCGTCAATATCTAACATCTTAGGTTAAATTCTATGATCGTTACTGTAATTATAGGCTACAAACTATACGTATACTTATCCTTAGGGACATCCCTAGACATACCATAGAAATATCTCTAGGAATTTCACTAATGTTTTTGCATCATAGTTTCCAAAGGTTAACTAAACCTTTGCTCTGATACCAACTGTAGAGACCCCAAACCTTGATGTACATGGAAATTATATTTCTTTTTCTGAATAATTAATAAATGAAAAAAAACAGATGCCCAAAGACCGTATTAGTTTAGTGTCTTTGGAAACTCGGAATGTAATCTTTTAATCATGGTGAAAGATCTTCAACATCTCCCATTAATATCTTCCCCTTTGGTTTTCTTACCTAAAACCTTTCTTTATATCCTGGGGAAAATAGAACATAAAAAGGGTGATCTCAAATGCTCAGTAAGGGAAAGCATAGAGAACATAAAACAATCCATAAACATTTGAATGCAAAAACTTGAACATAAAATCTAAACATCAAAATCACGAGAAAAGACATAAATCTTGGAAGTATGAAAGGAATATATCATAAATGAACATAAATCATGATAAAATATCATGGGAATAAAACATGTAATTGTTGAAAAACATTAATCACATGATATGATTTCTATAGTAGCCAAGGCATTGCTGTCAAGACCATCTTAGTGGACAAAGTCCCTTTCTGAATCGATTTCACTCCTTGTTCCAGTCTAGTAACACTGAACCACATTAACTTACCGTTCCAGCCATATCTATCTCTTGAGATATAAATCTTTACCCAATGAATTTGAGGGAGATATATGTCTCACCCATCTCATAATGAAAACATTCTTATGTGTGCCACAAAATAATCATATATCATTCATCATAACCCAAAGACTAAAATGGGTTTCATAAAAATCATCCCATATTAACATAATCCATATAACAAAAATGGATATCATTTCATCATAAGAAAAGTGAAACAATTTAAATCATAGAGACTTTGTACTTGAAACGTATACATATGAAATAATGTCATCTTAGATGGAAAATAGTTTTGATAAAACACTTGAAATGAATTCTTGAGGAAAATATCCTTTCTTTTCAAAATAATTTTCTTTTTAAAAAATGAAATGTAATTTTAAAAGAAAAGGAATTTTGTTGAAAATAATCATGAAATCTTGTAAATGATGCTTTATGAAAATTAGGTATTATGATACTGTAAAAATCAGTTCATGTCATATAAGTTAAAAAAAACATTCTTCTCATACATTTTCCAGAAAAGTCAAAAATTACCTCGTATGGTAAGAAAAAGAAATATTACTTACATATAATTTAGTAAAAGTAAAAAATGGGTCAAAAGGACGTTAAAAATAAATGAAACCATTTTTAGAAAATAGGGACATGGATGTTAAATATAACCCTAGTACTTACAAATAAACAATCTAAGATAAAAACGATATTGGAAAAGTTATCCCTTACCTTAGGTCTGATATGCTTCGTACGTATCCAAAACTCCTGTATAATGATTTAAATAATATAATTTACTTATTAAAAATTATATTCATTGTTATGATATCATATATGGTTCACTTATGACTTTATATTACCCGTTCTTTTGTAAATTCCATGATAAAGCAATGTTTTGGGTAAAATCATTTCATTTATCGTAAGTGTTTCGACTTGTTGTTCTTGATATTATTACTTATATCCTGATTTAATAATTTTTGGAATGTAAAAAATGATTTATATATAATATATATTCATCATATACATATATATATATATGATAGATTGATAAATGGAATGAAATACACCGTTCATGGAGACGGTAGGCCGTACTTACGCATGAACGCTATTTTCGTTTCCTTATTGAATTGAATGGAATTAAGTAGATTACATACATATATATCTACATAAATAAAGTATCATTATTATGTCATATATTTCATTATTATTTATTATATATTCTTTATAGTCATTCATGAATGGTTAACATGGAGAATGAATCCCATCGCGTCGTGGAGACGGTAGTTCGTACGTACGCACAAGCGATTATATCATTCCCATGATCATGAAATTGTATCGAAGTGTATGTATATTATTTCAGAATAAATATCTCTTTAATGTAATCATATATAGTTATTTATTTACACCATTATACCCATCCAAGTAAGGTGGTGGTCGAAAACAGATTACACCACGACGTGGAGGCGGTATTCCGTACGTACACACACGCAATGATTTCTTTTTCCGTTGGATGGATAGAAGGTGAAATAGATTTGTTTAATATTTATAATAACATGTCAGTATATAATTAATACTTATGTTATTACTTTGTAATGAAACAACTAAATAATAGGAAGTAGAAGAAGAAAGAAACTTGAAAGAGTCGGTAGAAGAGATTACCTCTTCCTCGACGCATCTCCTTTAATGTTATTCTTAGGGCACTAGAGTTGGTCTTTCTAGAAGACCAGAACCTCTATGATGAAAATAGAGAGGTTTATAAGAGGTATTGGAAGGGTTTTTCCAAGCCTAAAGGCTCAAAAGGTTATGAAGAAAAGAGGGAAGGGGTTCCCTTTTTATAAGGGAGGAGAGGGGCACCTTTGGAAAAACTGAAAATATTATTTTATAATAATGTCATATTAGGTTTATAATATCTCAAAATCGATTTATTTAGAATATAAAGTTATAATGGGTTTCAATAATCTCAACCAATAGGTTTTAGACAAGTTTAGGTCACTATTTTAACCTTATCCTTTAGATTTAACTCTGAGTTAAATAATTTAACTTTTACCGTGTCTTCTTGTTTTCTTACACTATATGGTTAATAAACTTACTATAAAAAGCCAAAAGACCCCAAGTGGTTAATTATTAATATATATAACCATATATAAGTAATTTTTACAGACCTTCTATTTTTATAAATATTATAACAATTAATAATATAATATTTGTTTTAAAAACTATTTTATGTTAATTTTGACACTATTAGGTAATTGATTTTTTTGAAAATCATAACATCATTATTAGTTCGAAAAAGGATAATTAAATAAATACTAACATGTCATATTAACCTATAAAATTAGTGTAATTCATAAAAAGTCTCAAATTACATTTATTTGGGTATTTATAATATCAATTATTTTAATATTTCATTATTTAGGTAATTACTACAACACCATTGTTTCATAAATAAATTAACTTATTTAATGTCTAAAATTTATAAATAAACTACTATTAGGTAGTAAATATTTTTATCTTTCTAATGAATATTTATAGTCTAATTTATCTTTTTTATAACCCTATATTAAAAATGTTTTAGTTATTAAACTTTGATTTTAACTATTTTAACTATTTTTTAAATAAAATAATAATAAATGTCCTAATCTAATCCAAGTGGACCAAAATGATAATATTATTTTACTAAGGTTGTTTTTGGTCTAATTATACTTATACAATAGAATTATAACATGTGTTAGGGTAATAATAATATCATTTTTACCCTTAATTACCATATTTACTTTTAACCGTGGTAAATAAAAGTAAAAAGTTACTATTCACCAAAAATTATTTTTATCTTATTGAACCACATTTTAATCCTTGATATTAACCGTGTCTCTCGTATTTTTTAAATTCCACTCACAGAAGCAGTAAAATTATGTTTTATGTAAATTTTCAAATTCTCTTAGGAGGTGGGTAAAAGATGGTGAAAATTTCAATAAAATTTTTATATATCTAAATTTATTATAAAATGACTCAAATGAATTACATTGAACATATATAGGTATTATGTATCAATTTTGACCTAAAATAAATTTAAATAAAATAACTAATTATTTAAATAAAAAGTTGGTTTTTAAATAGTAACCTAGTGTTTTCACTATTCATAAAAAATTGAAAGTTTTCAGAAAAATACCCAAAATTCACCCTCGGATAATTTCGATATTTGGAATCTAAAAATGAAGTCCATTTTGAAAGATAAAATTTATAAAATTTCAAAAAGTGGGTATTATTATTCCTAACGGCTAGTTCATAATAATATTATAATAATATCTCGTTTAGTGAAACTCGGTATTGCGTACTACACACGCTATCGAGGAAGGTATTGTTTGCGTGTAATGCAAGCCAAATCCGGGATGCGTGTAGTGAAAGCTCTATTTAGTGTTGCGTATAACATAATCAAAACCTTTTTTTATTTATACATTAAAAAAAATCTATACTTAATGTAGTGTAGAATAATTTCCACAAAACAAACTTGAAATTATGTATAACACGAGCAAAGAATAGTGTTGCGTATACTGCAAGATAATATGGTGTTGCGTATAGTACAAGCTAATCTTGGTGTAGTTTATAATAGAAGACATCAAAGAAATTAAAAGTAATATATCTCATAAAATCTCGGGGTGTTACAGAGAGTTCCCATCTAAAACTAAATGTGGATAGATTCCTGCCATTGTAAGACATTTAGTAATGCCTAAATCTCTAATTGTGGCCTAGCCACCTTGAAATAAAAATTCCCTTATTCCTTGTATCTATCACCATTTTACATTAGAATAAATCTTATCCACCCCTTATTTCTCACATTGAGCGTAGAACATGTGGGATTAGGGGTTTTGGTAAGGAATTCCTCACATGGTTAAGTCATATCCTTTCATGACATGATTACTATGGTCCTAGTCTCAAGACCTTAAAAGGAACACCAGATGTCCCTACCACATGATGTTAAACTTCATAGTCAATGCTTGTTTGAGATCTATGTATGGATTGATTGCTGCAACTATAGGATATGTAGTGACACCCAAGCCTTTTTTCCTTAGCTCTAGCCTAAATATTTTCTCTTTATATTGAGGCAACTATATCCTTACCACATGGTGTTAAACTTAATAGATGTTATTGAACTATGTATGGATTTATTCCTATTGTCAGAGGATACATAGTGATGCTTAGACCTCTTACGCTAGGCCCAACTGCATGTTTCCTTCTGTTCATAAGATTATTTTATTACTGACCTTTGTCATCAAGGAATATTTTCACATCAAGATTATGTTTCTCACTAGTTAATAAAATAATCATCCCCATAACTAAAATGCCCAATCATCCAAACCACATGATGTTACAAACCATGGTACATCATCCATGTCACAAGACAATAATATACATGACACCAAATCTCCTCATTGTATGAAATTAAAATGCATAACCCCTTAATTTTCCAAACATAGAGGAAATAAACCTCAGAATTGGTCACCAACCATGACCCATTCAAGAACTTTGTGCGGATTTATTCCTATCCAGAGAGGATATGTAGTGATGCCTGGATTTTACATCTTGGTCCAGGTACCCCAAAATTAAAAAATACCCCCACCCTGTGTATGGGTCAGACTAGCATGGAGATTTTGAAATCAAGAACTATGTTTGGCTTGATTACAATTGTCATGGGATATGTAGTGCTTCCAATGTTTTTAATCTTAGTCTAGCCACCATAAATTCAAAAATCCCTATCCATATATTTTCCGCCTCCATGTGGCTGAATAAAAATTTTCCACCCCTTGTTTCTCACACTGAGCATAGCTCATATAGGATTAAGAGTTTCAGCAGGGGATTCTATTCATGATCAAGGAATATTAATCCACACCAGTGTTTTCAGTACTAGTATAAATTCCTTGAATGGAACACTAGATTTTCTTACCGCATGTCATTAAACTACATGGTACCTCATGAACTATGTGTTACTTGATTATTATTTTATGAGATACTTAGTGATACATAGACCTAATATCCTAGTATCATCCTTATATATGAAAAACATTCCTCATCTCTAATATGAAAAAATATCTATGCAGGATATCTCAATTCTTGGTTCACCATTTAGAGATCTATCAATGAAACTAAAATTCCCCTACATATAAGTTTAATATATATAGAAAATTTCACACCCAATGGATAATTGAAGTCTGGATTTTTATTATACACCTAGAAATATTCCTCCCATTAATCATACTATGTTCCCTAGGTAGTAAAGGATCTTCACAATCTTAACCTATACATCTCTAATTGAGGGTCAGTTCCATGGGGGCACCATTGTTTGACTATGCATAATATGCCCCAGTTGGCTCCGCATAAGTTTCCCACTAAAAAGATCTATCAACCAAAGTCAAATTTGTCTCTAGAAGAGGAATTTTCTATCGTCATAAGAAGAAATATAATTGTCCCCATATCATTTATTATAAATTTAGAATCCTAGAAATCATTGTTTACACTTTCTTTACCCTCACGTTCGAGGCATGTCAGAACATCAAGACCAGATGGGCCTCATGTTACTCATCATTTTAGTGAAATATGATCCTATCCATACAAACTAAAACTGTAAAACCCCATGAAGTCCTCACCTCATGATGATAAATTTTATAGATGATGTCCTAGTATCATGACACTAAACTACATGAGGTTTAGAACTACATGTTCCTTGATTCCTTCCACTACAAGGTACATAATGATAAAATAATATCTAATTTTCGGTCGAATCAGAACAAAAGTAAAAAATGTACATTTCATGTTCATGGGCCAGAACTATGAGGGGTACCCTATAAGATCCATGTATGGATTTATTACCATTTTCAAGAGATACATAATGATGCCCATACCTTATATATCAGTCCGATCAAAGATGAAAAAATTATTCCTATGTATGGGTCAGACCTGTGTGAGGGAAAAATATCTACCCATTCCCAAGAAAATTTGACATGAAATGATCCTTTCAGGTTTAGGAACACTAATTTCACAAACCAAAGTCTATGTATGTGGAAGTATAAATCTTTATAAACCTCCATGTCCATTAGAAATGGAGGGTCAGTGTAATAAGGACACCTTTGTTTGACTATGAAAAATATGCCTTGATTGGATCTACATAAGTCTCTTACAAAAATTCTTGTTAACCAAAGGAAAATTCATCCCCATTAGAGGATATTCCTATCTATATACACCATAATGACTTTTTCTTCTCATATCACCCCTCAGATTCCGAAACCCTTAGATTAAATCTTACACCCATTACCATTCATTTCTCAGGATGATTGAATATTCTAAGAAGGATTACAATGAAAATGGAAAATCATTTATACCATAGTTAAACTTAAGTGATCTTAAATCTTAGATCTAGATCATCCTTACTGTAATAGTTTAAACTACACAATCCATGTCCTATTTTCACAATATTATACTACATCATTCGACGACCCTCCTTTAGAAAAGCCAAATTCATGTAGGCCTGGTTTCCCATTCATGCCCAGTGCCGATACAAAATCCCTCATAATTTTCACACATCATTCCCTTAACATAAAACCTTTTGAGGTCTTGATAAATCTTTATTTTCATAAATTATCTGGCCATCGAAAATATAGGGTCAGTGTCCTAAGGACACCTTTGTTTGACTATGAAAAATATACCCAAACTGGATTTGAATAATTCACCCACACCAAAAAGAAAAATAAACCAAAGAAAAATTCATAATTATGATCATATTTTAATATATTTGTATGCCTTGAAAACATCACATTGGAAACTATTCTTTTGGTTACTCCATGTGTACTTTCCCTATATCATGTCTCAGATTCTGAAATCACAACACCATGGTTTAATAAACAAAATACCCCATTCAAATCTAAATAATATTGATACATTATTGGTCAATAATTTTTATCAGGTTTTTCACCCCATGAATCATGGTCAAAGTTGTTCAACATAAAAAATTAGTTTCATTAGTCCAGTTTTCAAGACTCTAAACTGCCCAAAAAAGAGACACAAAACTCTCTAGGTGGAAAAACCAAAAATGGAACCCTGAGTAAAAGTAAAATAACAGATTTATAGACCTATAATTTTCATTATTTCAAAATAATTGAGTAATAAAAATAATATAAAAAATTCACAAAACTTGTTAGGTCAAAAACCCACAAAGGGAAGGCTAAGAAAAATTCATGTTACACCCGTTAAGACCACACCATAGTGGACATAGGAAAAAATTATGGTGGTAAAAAAAATCCTAATTTTTTAGGGTTTTTATGTAACACTAGATATATTAAAAACTATGACCAGTGAGTCCCTTGGATCTAGATAAAATTAGATTATTATATGATCATGTTAATTTTCTTATCTCAGGTTCTGATTAAAATTTATATCCAGTGGAAATTATCTTTCAAAATGTGAAGAATTATGATTAATTTTCATGGAAAGATAAGATAGAGGATAACAATTGGATGTATAAATGTTTTAATGTATCTATTAAATGAGAAAAGAGGAGTATTCACATCTTGTAGTCTCTCCCAAATGTTACTAAAAGAACAAAAAAGTAAGAAAGTAATGATGGCTATAGTGAAACTCGGCCTACCAAATTTAGTAGACTGGTTAGTGTCTGACATGATCTGTCAGGAGACTTATCAAGATTGGATATTTATCCTACTTAAAATTCCTATAGTAGTCTCATTTGTATAATGATGACCCTTATCTCTTGACCTCTCTGTTTGGGGGATTCATGTTCTATAGTAGTTGATGATATTTGTGCCTTTAATCTAGTTATGCATAACTTGGAAGCTCGAGTCTCTATTTTTTTTGGCAATAATCTGGTCATAAACTTGTACTTATTCAATAACTATTTACACAACTATGTAGAAGCATCCTTTATAGATTCTACTTTATGGTTATAGGCGTTAAATCAAACAAGTTCTTATTTAGGTAAATCCACTTCTTCTTGATAAATGAGAACATGGTGGATATAGATATATAGGTTCTGATAATCAATTCCTCATGTTCCTGAGAGAATTACAATTTAATGGAGGGTGTCAACCTTATTAGTAACCTTCTATAAGGGGATCTCTGTGATTATAGTGAAGATTTAGTTCCATGTTCATTTCCACATAGCAAGATATTCGATAAAGGAATCAGGATACTAGCCCTATTAATATACATCCACAAGTATATATTTCGAGATTACAACTATGAAAGATTAGATCACCCTAAACCATGACACCCATTCGGTGATGTCCTTAGTCTCTGTTGGGAGTTCGATCACAAAAACTAAGCTGAGAGGGTTGGCATTAGTCAAGGGAATTCTTGATGTTGTCCCATGTGGACCATCCTCGATGGAAGTTCCAATGGTGCTAATAAAAATTATAGGTCCCACAACACTAACCAAAAAATGACTTGCAAATGAATCTCAGTCAGAGTACTTTTAATGATGGTATGAATGTATTTCTCCCATAGAAGTGGGTTGAGATGACACGATAGGTAAAGGGACCAGAGTAGAAAATAGTTTATGCACCCATCAGACTTACTTCCCCAACACTACATAAGGATACTACTCCACCCACATGTGGTCATACTCCCAAGAGGGTGTGATTATTTTTTTATTTGGGTAAGGGGTAAATATGAAACCTATTGTAGGAATCTAAATTATCATACAATCTTATAAAGAGTGTAAGGTTTGCAAATGGATACCTCATCAACCCGAGTGGTCAAAATCCAATCTCGAAATGAGATGATGTATGAAAATTCTTCTAGATAACCCTTTATTTAGTCCAATTCCACTCCATAGAGTGAAATATAAGGCATGAAATCAAATTGATAAAAATTATTAACTACTAAACAATTCCATATATGAATAGTAGTTTCATGTGAATGGCATCAATATTGTTCAGGGTAGGGAGAAAGTTGGAATGATGAATTATTGCAGTATTCTAATACTCATAACATCAATAGGGTTTCACCACCTAGGAATATAAGAATTGAAATGGCCTGCTAAGGTGATTTAGGGATTTTACCTCCTATATTTTACCCAATAATTTTTAAATAAAATCAAGGGTGGGTAGAACTATGTTTATTGGTTGTCAATCCGCTAGTTTGGCAGCCATCGTTAGGGTATAAACTCTGACACAAGTATTGGCATGATCGGATGGAAAGATCCATCCACCCAATAATATGGTAAAAAATCATGCTATTCCAAAGACTAAAGATATTTATATCTAGATTCTATAGCCCCATATTTTATTTTTTCATTCTTTAAGAGTAGCCCAGTATGAATCTGGAATGCCTTTTGAGTGTTTAGTTGGATGAGTCCTACAAAAGATAACTTTCATCCTTGGACCGTTGAATTGTTGAAAAACATTATCCAGTAATTAAATTGAATGATGTATCATGTTTGGAGGGTATGACCATGATATTCCACTATTGTGGTCTATAATCCTATTTCCAATGGAGACACTTGCTCATTTATTTTCTCAATTATTGAATTTAGGAAAGAAATAGTCATACATATTACCAATAATAAAGATTCCTCCAAATTGGTAGAGATCTCATAAGCTGACCCCAATTTCACCATGTGATAAGTGGAAGGTACTAGTGCTCATACACAACCTACTAATCAATTTAATCTGTATCCTGGTCGGTGAGTAAACCAATAACTGAGAAACCCACATAACTTGGTATAAGCCAACAACCTTTAATCATCTGGAAAATTACTTGCAATTCTACTACACCTAGAATTCCCAATCCCATTCATCTGGGAAACTCCCTTAAAACTGAAATTCTTACTTGGATCTCTAACCTCCATTGGGATCACCTTCTGAGATGTTTAAACTTGGTGGATAATCATGAATGGTGGATTACGAGGATAATTCATGACTATGTTAGTTTCTTTGAGTCCACATAGAACCATTCAGATTAAAGAATTTCTCTTAACCTGACTTGGAAATGATTTTTTATGAATTAGAGATGTTAACTTGGGCATGATCTTGAGACATCTCGAACCAAGTTGATGGAATATACTAATCAACTAATGGAATTTGCACATCATCTTAAATCCTGATGTTGTAAAGAGGTATTCGATTAGATAGTGGGTTGGTCAGAAGTTCTAGTAAAATAAGGTTCTTATTAATACCTTCCTAAGGGATAATGTAAAGTCAAGGATTATATTACATATTTTCTACCATGGAAGTTATTATTTTGATAAATGTTTTCAAGGTGGAATCCAGTACCATTTTATCCATATGATAAGTTTAGATTGTTATGTGAGAGTCCTTGAGAAAAGAGAATATAAAAGTTTGAATAAATATGACACTGAGGCCACAAACTATGAGTTCACGAAGCACTAACCCATAAAGATTTGTCCAGTAAATAATTTCCCATGAGGTGATAGTTCATGGGATGCTCAATCCCTAGAGAAACTGAGTATTCACTATGCAGAAGTTGAAATTACTGTCTATGGGAGACAAGGTTCAATACACGGAAAGGGAATTCAAAAATGATAAAATCTACATGAAATTAGTTGATGATTGAGATTCTGTGGAGGGATCAAGTTCATAGAGAAACTGGTAAATAAAAAATGGCATGTGACCCTATTTATTGGCATGTTATCCTCTTTTAGGTCTTCTTGTATACCAAAAAGTTGTTCAAAAAAGGAACCTTCTCTTTATTAGAATTTCCTCCTATTCATCCCAATCAAATACAATTCCTATGGAGGAATTATTTGGGTCTTGAAAACTCCACATACAAGGAGAAGTTAATCCCTGAATTTGGGAAGGGAAGAAGAAAACTGAAGATTAACTTTAAGAATAATGTTTAAAGGGGATGAAGTTTCAAAGGAAGAATTGATCCCATGAAGTCAAAATCCCTTCACAGACCACCACTCTATATGGATTTATAACACTTCATAAAGAGCACTGTGAATGAATTATTTCTCAGGTTGACATGGTAAAATAAACACCTATAAATGAAACCAAGTCATTTTTAGGTCTAGATGGTGATTTCCACCCCAAAAAATAATTGTCCCCCAAAAATAAAATTGATCATAGGATGAGATGACAAAGTCAGTGACCGAAAAAAACCATGTCATTTTCATGGATAGAAGATGGGTTTCACCCTTGAAAATGACTTCCACCCACATATACAATCATTTGTGCACTGGGGCATCCTCCATTGGCTACCACAACATAAGCATTGCGACCCATCATGGAAGATCGGCCATTCTAATACCCAGTTCCTCTATTATTCTATAGAATACCTCACTAGGTAACCAAAAAAGGGGATGATAGGAGGGGAAAAAATTGATGAGTGATGATAAGTATATACAAAAATAATAGCCTTAGGGATGAATTGGGAGGGAACCGTTTATTCCCAGTAGGTAAAGGCACTTCATGACATTAAGGAGGAAATAAAAATCAATCAGATGCCCAAAAAATTAAAACCCCTCTACACACACCATTCTGTGAGGCCAAAATGGACGAACCCTTTATGGATTAGCACCCCGTATAGTGAAATGCTATGCGGGTGGAAGCCTACCCTACATAATAAAGTACTACATAGGAGGAACTTGACATCACGTAGAAAAACTCTACACTAGAAGAACCTAGTCCCATAAAGAAACATGCTACGTGGGAAGAACCTAAGTCCACATAGCACAATTCTATGCAGATGGTACCCTCAACCATGTAGAAACATTCCATATGAAGGGAACCCCATCCCACGTAAGAACCTTCTATGTGGAATGGGGCATCTAAGGGAATTATACTCTCCAATTCCTATCACTCCCTTCTATTATATCATTGGACCCTAATTTGGAACCTCTATGAACCAGTTTAATTGAATCAGGACAAGGCCTCTCCCAAAGCCACCAAACATGTATGATCAAATCATTGGGAACATTAGTATGTTCTCTTGAGTATACATGCCCATGGTAAGTTGAGTCAGGTCGACAACCTCCATAACAAGGCGGACCCTAAGAATGTATTCATGTCTATATTCCCATGGTAATGAGTATTTCAATCTTGGAGGTGATCGCATGAAACTCCCCATTCTAGGGATTTTGGGGAACTACTGGCCTTATCCTTTGATGATGGACAGTGATGGTCACTCCTCTATCTCCTTGAGGACTAGTAGGGAATCCCTATTGAAGTAATCCCCTAAAATTTCTTTCAATATGAAATATTCTTTCTCCTCTTCACTATCCTAGTCCATAACTAGATATATCACTAGTTGTGACTATATAAGGTAAACAAATAAAATAGAATATAAACACACTCAATACCTCTCCCTATCCCTTTGGGCTCCAGTGTCAATTCACCCGAAGAGAAAAGTGAATTGTGTGATCTTCAGATCCACTGCTTATTCTTATTTTTTACACCGAGCATGACTCAAATGGGCTCATAAATTAGTGGATATCATGAAATCCGCATGATCCAAAAAACATGGGCCTCCTAAATGGTGTAAGCCCTAATTTACCTAACTATGTGGTCTTTTCATCCCAACTAACTGGGATATGTAGGAAGCCTTCCTGAGGTTTAATACCAAAATCCAAATTCACCCTAATGTTCTTCGATACACATCCCCAGTTGGATTTTATCCACCTAGGAGATCATATAACTTTCAAGTCCTATAGGCCTCCTCAACATAAGTCATGCACCATACTCAAATGGGAACCTTTCACTTGGGAATCCTTTCCCCATGATGTTAAAATGCATGGTCGGGTAATTGTAACATGACCATAAGAGGTGTTGTTTCCTATTAAGAGGAACCAAACTACATGGGTTCTGATTCTTTTCACGAGGATACATAGGAAGAACATTATATGGGTTCAATCCCGATATCAAAAAAACTTTTTTATCCCCATATTATAATAAACTCTAGAGTTACTCACAACATTGATTAAAACCAACACTATCCTAATAGATGACTAAATATTCTATAATCTAATAATAAAGGGTACCATTGCTATAAAACCTTGGATACATACATATATCTCTATTAATAGAGAACCTCTAACACATACTGATAAATATATACCTATGCATGTTCATAATTTATCATTACCTCATAGTGATTTATATTATACATACTTTGGAATGGACAAAGGACTGATGAACATATCTTAAATTTATAAGTGGGTATCATAATAGTAAATTTTTCACCCCAAAATATTGTGATCTGCCTGAATTACCATCCTATCGACCAGTGTGAGTTTTTAAGTGTATTTGACTAAGTTCCCAAATGAAACCCTACCTTTGGAAATTAGGTCGATGAGTCATCATGGATATGAGAGTCGTTGGGAGTTTCTAGCTCCATGAGAAAAACCGTTCGATGCCTTTAAGAAGTGATATAACTGATGTGAATGATTTCACATAATTCAACCCCCTTCAATCAACTGCTTGGCACATGAACATTTATTCAGAAACAAATTTAACAAAGGAATTTATGAAATATAATCAAATGATTATTATTTTTAAATAGTGGTCAAAATTTCAATAATACACTGCTGGATTAATGTTTTAATAAATCCATGATTATTATTTTACAGGCACAAAAGTGACAAAATAAAGCGGGATTTATGGTTAGGGGATTCTAAAACCCATATCACTTTCTTTAGGATATCCTTATATCATGTAATTTTGGTATTTATATTCATATACTGAGAATTAAATATATTTTTTTTGTAACTTACTGTCCCAACTTCCTATAAAACCAGTAGTTGGATCATCCACCAAACGATTTCAAGCACACCTCCCAGTATTCTAAAGGCTACCGACTTGAAGAGAAGGTCTATGGTGGTGGTAGTGGGTAGAATATACCCTCATGATCATATTATCACAATAGTATATCAAGAAATAAATAATATCAACTAGTTAAAGAAGTAATAAATGAAAGACAGATCTGTAGAAGAATAATGCAAACTGAATTTAAAATATTTCAAACAATAATATATAACATTGAATGCATGGAAAAATGATGAAACAAAAACAAAAATAGTAAACATATATGAGAAAACATGATACAATGCAATATATAAATTATAAGAGAAATAAAAATCCTAAAGGGAGATCTCCTTGAGCATATTGAGCTCCAGCTCAGTTCCTTTCTCCTAACTCCTAGGTAAAAACATAACATCACAAGCAATATTCCATGGTCCTACAACCATGAGATCTTCTTGGGTACCCTAGTGAAATGGCAGTCCAAGAAGAGTATGAGATATACTTAGTAGGACACCACCAATGGTTTCTGGAGCTAAATCCAATCTTTGAAAATAAGTTACTGTAATGTTCAGGTATAAATAATAATAAAAAAATCTGAATAAATAAATACCAATATGCTCAGGTTCATGAAGGACGTCTGGTGGCTCTACTAGCTTTGGATCCTGGTCAGAATGAGTGTATGATCAGTAACTATATATTTAGTAATAATAATATATATATAGTTTATTTATATAATTCATCCACCTATATTCCCTAATTACATGCAGATGTAAGTAGACATATACCTAGAATACTAGATTATGGATGGATTGGGTCATAACTCAGGCATCCATAACTAGTCCAAATGAGTTTATAAGCTCATCCGATGGTACAATACCTTTATATCAAAATGAATGATAGATTTCATGATTATGAATCAAGATGGTGGGTGAGTCATCATGCCAACACCAAAAACAAGGGACATAGTGCGTCATGCCCAACATCCAAATAGTGTTAATGATGCGAGACATCATGATCAACAACTGATGTAAGAGAGAGTGAGATAACATTCGAAACAAGTCCATTATCTATTATATCATAGACACTATCAATGGTTTATTAATATTTAAAATAATAATACATTACCTATTAAGAATAGGTAGTCCATAATCCCTATATAACTAAAGTAATCTGACTTCATACTTTTCATATAATTAATTATTATTTATATATAGAAAGAGGTTTGGCCATACCACCTAATTTTATTTCACTTAATTCAAACCATTGAATTTAAAAATAGCATTAAATTTATCATGGAATGGAAATTTATAATCAAGGATTGCTAACCCACTTAGAAGGTGGTTGGCCTTTGAAATAAGTAGTAATAAGAAATTACCGTCCATTTTATTTAATAAAGTTAAGAATATGAATAGGTGAAATTTACTAACCATTCCTTATATCTAAAATCTAACATGAAGGAGTAGGAAACAGAAATTCTATAAATCCTAGAAAATATAAAGCACTAATCACTATAGTTTAGTTTATAAGAAATCACACACCAACTAGGGGGTTTTATTATAAAACATGATATTATTAACAAAAAAATTGTTTAGATCAAGAAAGCATCACATTCTAGGGGGATAACCTAATTAACCAAAAAATATCATTTCAGAAATCTAAAAAACATAGAAATCCATCATAATCATAGTTAAAATAATTGAACACACCCAAAGGGTGGATTAATCATAAGGAAACCATTGTTTCATCATGTTATTTAACTAAATCACCTCAAAGGTGGTGATTTAGGTTAAGGTAATCACCTATATTGATGTAATGGTTTCTAAGAAATTCAAAAAATGATCTAACAATTTAATTAAAAGAATTTCATAAAATTAGGAGAGACAACTAGATTGTTTGGTTCATGACATAATGGAAACATTTATAAATAAATAGAAACTTGGGAAAAAACTATATTCCACCAACCTCATTCTTAGGACACTCTAATTATCCAATATCAAGGTTCAATTTGGCCTATTTTGAGATAAATAAAAGAAATGAACATCCATCCTGAAAATAGGATGAACGAAATCACACCAAAATAACTCAACATATATGAATGATCAAATTTGATAGGGAGAAAGATGATTCAAAAGCTTACCTCTAGCTATCCAACACATACAATGTCAGTCGAATCAGAGTCTAGATCTAAGATATAATGATGAAAATATAATATGGAGGAAGGGGAGCTCAACATGTTAGGGATAGAATCCATCCAGTGGAAATGAGAAAAATAAAAGAAGGGTATTGTTTTCTAAGTCATTATGGAAAAATAAATAAATTCATCCTCAAAATTGGGGGCACACAGTTTTGTTGAACGACTTGGAAAAACTATGTAAAAGCTATTCTTCCATCACTACCAAGAATCCACCTCACATGAGTAGGCTACATGATTTGGCTAAACATGCATAGCCTGCGAAAAAATAAACTACTAAGAACCTACAATATGAAACACACCATTTGACTCCACTTTCATATTTAGATCAAAATGTTAGAGACCTAAAGCTTGAATGAAATATCTTCCTAGTTTCCTTTGGGGGCCACACAATTTTAGACAAACTGTGCACTCAGATTAGTAACACTAGTCCCTCCTATTTTTGAGTTTTCAGAGACCGATTAGACCAAATCCATATAGAACAACCGAGGAACCCCTTGAGACTTTAACCAATTCCAGAAAAACACTTTTGAGGGATCCAACTCTCAAAATTATATTCTGAAGCTCATATCAAATAATGGCCTGACCACCAAACACCAAAATTAGAATCCCCATGGAATTATACCTTGTCACAAAACACGGGTCATTACAACCTCCCCACCTTGGAACTTCTCATCCCTAAAAATACTATAAAAGAAAACATCACCCAACCTACAAGGTTCAGGAGGTATTGTTCAAATGGACACTTTGTATTTCCAAATTCCCAATGCACCTCTAAGAATTACATAAGTGTACGACACTTAAGCTGTCAAATCCTAGGCCAATAATTATTTTCTGACTAAAACACTGAAATAGTGCTTACCTGAGGCCGTTAATATGGAGATATGATCACATAATCATCTATTTTAACATCTACCAAATAGTTCTCTACACAATAGGTTTTAACATCAAAAGGGGAAAATTACAAGCCACGATATCTCCACCATCAAAATTGTCTACAAATCAAACCCTAATCATTTTAACGATGATATTTCCATGATTTTGAATTTTTCTAATGATTGATTCTTCATCGAAATCTTTTAAAAGGTTGAGAAAACCTTTCATGAAAATCCCTATCCCAAGAAACTAAACTACTCTTCACCCAAAGATGTTCCCAAAAAGGGTTCTTCACTAACTATATTCCATAATACAAACGAAAATAAGTTGATCCACCTCTGGATAACTAGTTTCAAAATGGTTAAATTAGTTAGTCGGTGTATTACCACCCAAAAAATGATGTCTTTGACCATGTCATTTTACATTACCAATGATCAGGTCTACTGAATCTCATTTCTAACTTCCAATGACATTTCAATCAAAATATCCACTCAAGTTGTTGTGACTAAAAACAAACATTAGTGTACACCCAAACTGATATACACAGATCATCACTCTCAAAACATCTCATATGAGCCTGATTGAGGTTTGGGTTAACCTAAAAGTCATTAATTGGAATTTTAGGATCTCATGTAAGATAGCCTATAATATAGAATTTACAAGTGATACATAGGTAAAAAACCAAGACATCCACTAAATAAGAACACTAACTGATCCCAATGATAGTCATGTCATGAACTGACTGGTTTTTGTGAGTCTGACCAAGGAATTCCTACTTAGGAACCAAAGTATCCCTAAGGACTTACCATTCCTATTTAAACAACCATGTTATAGAAGAATAACTCTTATGAGGTTTATTTATCGAGCCCAATGATTTTATATGTATTATCATGGCATATTGTGGACACTCTCTCAGTGTACCGGGATGATGTCAAGGTAGGGGACTTGATTGTAACCAAAACTAGAGCACACTAAGAGGATATTAAGGATAGCCAATAATATTTTAGACACTTATATCATATACAAGATGATGTTTTATATGGGTTTAAACCAACCACATTACTACTACATAAAATAAGGGCACTCGAATCACTACTAGTCGAATTCTCTGGAAAGAAGATTGTCTTCACCTATCGACACATCTTCATTAATCAATCACAATTCCTTTACCACAAAATGCATCTCATGGCCACTCAAGCCTTACCACCAAAGTACATCCACGACCAATGATGTTTTCAAAGGATGCATACCCAACCAATCATTCCATTTCCACAATACAAAGAAATCACCAACCACATAAGAATTCAAAAAAATATCGACCATTTTCAAATGGAATTCCTCGACTTTGTCCCTTCTACCTAGAAGGAAATGTATTCCTAAGAACTGACATGATTCTCCCCAAATTATGAGTTTCTTAGTTTTCATACAAAGAGATAGATTATCCACTCATAAGTTTAGTAGATCAAATTCACCTAAATAAAACATGTGAAACTCCTCTCATTCTCTCTCACATATGTCATAAAATTTGGCTCAAAATCTAAAAACGAACCAGATTGGCATGTAAAAACACCTAATACTCTTGTAACACCATCCCAATCATTGAGATTAATTTTATTCCGTTAACGACCAAGTCAATCTACTCTGGATATGACCCAAAAACATAATTAATAGCCCAAGGCTCAACGATTCAACTGAACTCAACCAGTTTTTTATATAATTTAGGAACTTGATGGGTACCATGTATATGAACACACACTACCCTGAGGATTCAGAAGAATGACAACATATTTTCAATACTATCCATAGGATGTATTCCCTATGAATCCAAGTATCACATGGTATGTACAAGAGATTTAACCTAGAGTATTATCTCCCCATATGACTAATAACATGGATGATTATGTACTAATTTTTCAATCACTGAGGAAGATGAGAGGGTCACATGACTAAAAAAGCAGCCAACCATTCCCTACACATTTCTAACATACTATAATCGAGCATTACTTGATACTCGTGTTTGTAACAAGGGTCAAGGATACAATGACCACCTATCCAACCAAGGGTTTCATTTAGAATATAATATTGATACTAGGGACCAATACACCCAAAAAAAACCATACATAAAAAATATCAGAGCATTTAGAAAGTTATTTAAACTCTAAGGTTTCTACCTATCTTAGGATAAACCCTTTCAAAAGAATAAGCATCGACCCTATAATTGGGTCATTGAAAACAGATTTCACTAGGACTTATGCCTATCATTTATGACCTTTCTAAAAAAGTACTATGGAAAATGCATAAGTTTCATTTCTATGGAAACTCAAAGAGATGATTAAACTACCTTACATGAGGGTATAATTTATGGATTCCACCTAAGGTTCTATTTTAAGTCATTAAAACTATCCACATTCAATATTTAAACATTTAAAATATTAAATTCATAACATCAAATACCGATTATAAGAAAAAATCACTAGGTACCTGATTTAACTAGCACCAAAAGTAAAAACAGGTAAGTATTATCAAACATCCCTTTTAAACATTAATCATTTTTTGACATCCCATCATAATTTGGTAATTTATCAAATAAATTTATTTAATTCATAAAAGATAAGGTGGCCTATGATGGTATCTTTAATCCAAAACAGGTTCATCAAAATGAAACAAAATATCCTTTGTTTAATTATAAAAGTTTCAAGACATATTTTGTGGGTTATCTTATAAGAAACATTCCCCAACTAACTTACTTGTGTTTTGTTGTTCATTTATGAAGTTAATTATACATACCATGATTCTTTTGTGATAAAGACACAAGCCTTTATAGTTTTAACCTTCAACATTTTAAAATTTTAAATTTCTCTTGATGTGTTTTATTTGATAAACATAAATACCATAAATGAGCTACTAGGTTCGAGTCACATAAGGGGTCCATAAGCAACCAATTCATTTCAGATGAAAATTAAAAAAAAATTACATTTACAACCATCTTAAAATATATCATTCTATTATATGATGGTTCAATTAAATGGGTTTCCATATTACAATCTATAAAGTCCCCATACACTTAACAGATTAGAATTTGGCTCCCATTAATCAAGACCCATATGTTTTTCCCATGAATCCAATGGTTCTTGCCTCAAAAATCTCATAATTGGTTAGTTAAGGTTTCATCATCGATCTATACTAGAAAATGACATTAAATTGATTTTGGAACTTTAGAAACTAATTATATATCAAAATCATAACTAGGAATGTTATCTCACGTAGAAAACACATAAGAACATTCTAAATAAGCATAGAAGCATGACACATAGGAAGGAAATGATCAATAACCAGGAAACATGGCATATAATTACCTAATCATGGAAAAAGATTAACATGATAAATAAATCACCCAAACATTATATAAATAGGTATTCAAAAGATATGCCTAAGTTGTTAAAAAATAAACATGCCAAAAATATACCTAACATGGTATATAACATCTAGGCTAATAAATATACAAGTCACATTATCACAATCAAAATGTATCCTAGAAATGGAAATACATTGCATGGAATATGCTTAGCATGTGAATATAAATGTGCTTATAATGGTGCATGAAATGTTACTTCCTTGAAATACTGGTCTAATGGAAAAATAACATATATTTCATAAATCAAGAAGTAGTGGAAAGTACACAATCACTCAATGTGAAATAATAATAAACTCTTATTGTAAATTACATGAACAACAATCCGATCCATTAAAACATGGAATTTTCCCTATGGGTGGGTCGATCACTATCAAGAATGACTATTTACCAAGAATAAAAACATTCAAAGCCTCATATTTTCCAACCACAAGTAATAAGACAAAGGAAAAAATAATGCTTTGATACCACTTTGTAACATCCCAACCTGAAATCCTATAAAACCATTAGCTAGAACGATCACCACATGGCCACCTACCCATAAATTAGAGGCTTCTAACTAGTGGTCTGGGTATAAGGATGTGATAGTGGGGAGGATATACCCTCATGATCAGAGTATAACAATGGTATATCAAAAAAAACTTATAACATCAGAAGAATTAATAAGTGAAAGATAGAGCCTCAAAGGAATAATGTAAATTGAATATAAAAAATGGCCAACTCAAATATAAAATAACAAATTACATTATCGGTGAAGATACATAAACTAAAATAGTATAAATACAATTATAAAAATGATACATTTCATTTTATGAATAATAAGAGATATAAAAATCTCCAAGGGTGATCTCCATGAGCATCCTAATCTTTGGCCGAGTCCCTTGATCCTAACTCCCAGGTACAAGCATAAAATCACAAGTAATAATCCATGGTCCTGTGAACATGAGATATTCTCAGGTACCCTAGTGTAATGGAGGCTTCTGTAGGGTGTGAGATATACTCAGAAGGACACCATCAACAATGTCTACAACTAAATTCAATCTGTGAATTTAAGGTACAAAAGTGTACAAGAATAAAGAATAATAAAAAACTAAATAAATAAATATTGGCCTTATAAAGTTCATGAAGGACACCTGGTAACTATAACTTCATTGGAATATGGTCAAAATGAGTGTCCAATCAGTAAATTTATATATAGTAGTAATTTATCTATATTTTAGTTATACACAACATACTCCAATATGCACTAAGTACTTACAGATGTAAGTAGACATACACATGGAATACTAGATACTAGATAGACCAAGGTCTAACTTAGGCATAAATAACTAGTCCAAACAAGTTTATAATATCAGGAAAAGGGTACAATCCATATATATCAAAAGTAATGAGAGACGTCATACTCATCACTCGATATGGTGGGTGAGTTTTTATGTGAACACCAGAAACAAGGGATGTGGTTCATCATTCCCACTGTCTAAATATTGTCAATGGTGAGAGACATCATGCTCAACACCCTATGTAAGTGAGAGTGAATCTTCATACCCATCAAGTCACTTAACCATCATATGATAACCCATATCAATGGAATATTAATAATGATAATAATAAGGAATTAGCTCTTAAACATGAGTAATCTATAAGACCAATAAAACCTGAGGCATCATAATTAATAGTATTCACATAATCAATGACTATTTATATATTTTAAGAGCCATGGATATACCACTCAATTTTATTCCACTTAACTTAAACCATTCAATTTAAAAATTCCATTTCATTTATTAAGGCATGGTAATTTATAATCAAGTCATGAAAAACCACATATAAAGTGGTTAGTATTTGAAATATTTTGTCACAAGAAATACCATTCTATTTTATTTAATCCACTTAATAATATCAACATGGTACATTTACTAGGCTTTCCATATATCTAAAAATAAACATGATGTCAAAGGAAACACCAATTCCATAAATCCTAGAAAATTTAAAACACTAATGACCACTTATTAGTTTTGAATAAAGCACAACTAAAATGAGGAGTTTTATTATAAAACATGAATTAGTTAGAAAAAAATA
Source organism: Viscum album (assembly GCA_963277665.1). Classification (NCBI taxonomy): domain Eukaryota; kingdom Viridiplantae; phylum Streptophyta; class Magnoliopsida; order Santalales; family Viscaceae; genus Viscum; species Viscum album. The sequence goes on from OY728129.1 coordinate 257,131,137, forward strand.
AATTTAGCTCAACCAAGAATCACATTAAAGATTCACAACTCAATTCAAAAAAAGGATCATTTTAGAAGACTAATATACATGTAAATTCCTCAAAAGAATAGCCAAATTAATTTAACACACCCAAAGGGTGGATTAGTCATAAGGAAACCCGTGGTTCATCATGTGATTTAACTTATTCAACCCAAAGTGGGTTATTGGGTTAAGGTAATCACTTTTAACCATGTAATGGGTTTTAATATAGTCATAATTTATTCTAACCATTTACCTAAAGACATTTCATAAAATTAAAAGTGACACCCAAAAAGTTTAGCACATGGAAAAATGATGACATTTATAAATCAATGAAAACATGGGAAAAAACTATAAACCACCTACATCATTATTAGGACTCTCTAATCATCCAATATCGTGGATTTATTTATTCTGGTTTGAGTAAAATCTAAGAAATGAATATCCACCCTAAAAAGAGGTAGAATGTGATTGAACCCAAATAGAAAAACATATAGAAAGAGAAACTTAGGTCGTAAGAAAGTGGATTTGATATCATTCCTCTAGCTATCCAATTCTTCTAATAGATCTTGAATCAGAATCTAGATCTAAGATATATTAAAGTACCTAGAATAGGGAGGAAGGGAAGATCAAGGTGAGAGGGAGATAAGATATATGATAGAAATGAGGGAAATAAAAGAATTTTTTTCCAATTTAATTAATTAAGACAAAAACATAAATTTACCCTCAAAACGGGGGTGTGTGGTTTGGCCACACTATTTGGCAAAACCATTAAAAATAGATGATTCTAGAACTACCGAAGAACCCTCCTCACATGGGCTAGCCACACGGTTTGGAAAAATATGTGTAGACTGTAAAAAATACTACTATGAAGAACTTACAACAAGGAAAAAAATATGTGAACATTTGCTCACATGGTTAGATCAAATCGCGTGAGACCTTTAACTCTATCAAAAGTGTTACACAACATCCTTTTATGGGCCACACAAATTCAGATAAACTGTGCTTCTTGAACAGTCCTTCCAAATTTTATGTTTTCGGAGCCTGATGCTCTTGAAACCCAATGGAAGACCTATGGAACCCATAGGGCCTTTAACCATGTAAAACAAAAACAATATGTTTGAGGATTCCAACTATCTAAATTATTTTTTTAATCCTGGTTCAAAGGATAGACCGTCCACCAAATGCCAAAATTCAAATTCCTTGGAATTATACCACATCTCAAAACATGGGTTGTTAAAATTTATTCTACACTTTTCTTTTTCAAGATATACTTGTTTCCACCTTTATTTTTAATCCAAGTAAAATTATTTTCCAAAAATTCTTTTGTTTCCAAAATAATTCTTCAACCCCTCACGTGTTTCTTCTTATTTAGAAAAAATTTTATTTTATTCAAAATCATGATCTCCCTTTTTCTTTTGGGAACCCCAATGTTTATTCATGAATATATGATTTATGAAATCATTATGAAACCAATTCCATTCCATGGGTTATTTAATTACTATAGTTTTTATATGTTCTATGTTGCATGCATGATTATGTAAATATTGTGAGGTGATGTGTGAGCCCAAAATTCTATATACTTTCAATTCATTGGGTAATGTGATTTATCTAATGAGATAATGTGGATTATTCATGAACATGATGTTATCTTTGTTCACAATGATGATGTTATGATTATGCACACAAGTTATGTGTGAATGTGATTCTATCTCAGTTCATAACAAAATGTGGTATTTGACCAATATGACATGATATTTTATTTTAATTAATTTCCATATTCCATGCCTTTATCAAATGTTTCCATGATGATTATGATGATGATAATATGATTATGATATGATGTTGATGATTATTCTCACCTATGTTATATTGATTCATGTACCTTATTCATCCTCTTACAAGGATTTTATTTCACCCCTTTATTTGGTGTATATCTTCTGGTGACTACCTATACTAAAGAGAATGTGGGATTTTAGAAGGATAAATTAGAAGTAATTTAATAAATGTTCATGTTTAATTTTGTACAATTGATGTATGAGCCTAATTTTCCCAAAAATCTAAACCTTTTCATCCCAGATTGTAACTCTTTTATGTTGTTTGTTATAAAAATGATGTAATTGATTATAAGAAAAATTAAGGTCATTATAGTTGGTATCAAATACATTGTTGATTTAATTTAAGTATTATGATTAGAAAATGTTAGTGACATGACTTAGGATAAGTCTAAGTGTATGTAAATATGCAGGAAACATTGTTTTAAGTAAAGGATATATATAGGGATCATGTAAGATATTCCTTTAGTTTTAATTTCATAAAAAAATAAATTATTTATTCATTCATTTATTGAATTATGTTTTGTAAAAAAATATTTTATAAAATGGTTGGAACTAGGTTAAACCAGACCAACAAACTGTGTGAGGGAAAATGAAATAATTTCCCAAACGACATCCCTAATGACTTGGTAAGTAGAGTTCAAAACATCCTAGGGATTCTTTCCCAGTTGTCTCAAGCTATGAATAATAATCTAAAATATATGTAACGTCCACCTCATCCTAATAAAAATAAACTACAATTTATTAATTTATATAGAAACGACCACCAATGTTTAGTGGATCTTATGTTTCACTTTTCATAGAATAGTGGGTTAAATCAACGGAGAAGATATTTCTTGAAGTTCTCAGATTAGCGTGAATCACTAAGAGTGGGAGGGAGTGAATCAGTGATCCATTCCAATTGATTATTTTCAATTAAAAATCTATGGCTGGATAAAGCCTCGATCCATTATTCTTGTGTCTCTCAGCCATATCTTGGATGATGCTGTAAATGTAAAGGAACTGAACACAAAGATTTACAAGTTTCTGTTCAAAGACCCACTCCTTGCTATGTTGGTTATTATCCCCAACACAAAATCTCCAATATAATTTGCTTAATAATTACAATGGTCAATACAGAGTCCCACTGTATCTCTCCTGAGTCCCATAGGAGGTTGTTTATACTTCTTCCCATAGCATTACAAGAGTCCCACTGGCCTACTTCATAGTCCCACTAAGGACTTCTTCTACTCCCTGAATATCTTAGGGGTCTTCTAACTCTCGATTCACATGATCCAATTCCTTCTTTAAGTTTTTATTTCATTCACATTAGATGATATTCCAATCATCCCACACAATCATGTTGAATCATAATTTCCTATGTATCTCTTCACGAATCATCAACAACCTTTGGTAAGGTATGTTGGCCTTGATTAATAATTCCGATCAATTCAATTGATCAGTCCTCTACTAACAATGCACAAACAGTTATTTCTTCTTCTGATGAAGACCTAGCGTCACTAATATGTGTGCAAGTTGTGCACACAACCTATTCAAGAATGCAAGAATAATCCTGAACAATATCAGCTCTCTCTCCCTTCTTGGATTCTCAAATAAGATATACTCAAATAGAATATGTTGTTTAACTATCTCTAACATCAGTCTCAGAAATCATTCACTTCATGCATGAATTTCATGGTATCCAATACCTCTTGTATTTGGATATCTCAATTTTTTCTTCATTAGTGAAATAACTGAATGCACTAAGACTTCTCCATGTTTTCTTGGAAATAATCACATATGCTTATGTGATTATTCAAACACCAAAGATCAGATCACAAGGAATCATCTGAATTGACACACATGCATGTGATTATTCTTGATTGCATGCATGGGTCTCATTCTTTTGAACAAGAACTATCTTATCTTCTTCTCTCAATATACACACACACTTTTGATTCTTTCTTTACGTGTGCATGTGGATGCATCCATGCATTCCCTCTTTCTTTTATTCTTCCTTGTGTGAAAACTCCAATGGGTGTAATATTTTGTGCATACACACTTCCTCTTTCTTTTTCTCACTTAATATCACACACACTTTTTTTCTTTTTTTCTCCGCGCACAGACACTTATTATTTAGTTTAGGTTCAATATAAGTGTGTGTTTCTTTGAACCTGAATGGGTGATCATATTTATGTGTGTTATTTCTTCTTTCATCATCCTCCTCCACATGCACACACACTTTTTATTCATTTTTTCTTTTCATGAAGATGGTATCAACTCATGCATGTGTATGTATGTGCATCATGCATGCCATTTTTCCTCTTATGCACTGTCTCGAAAACTTGGGTCTTTTTTCTTCTCAAAGGGCCTCATGTTTCTTCTCCTTAAAATATTGAACACACAAATATAATAGGTATGTGAGTGGTGTATTCATGGGTTCTTCTCCTTTTTAAAATAAGGGAGGCATCCTCATCTTGGGTAACTTCAAAGAGTATCACAAGGATGCTTGCACCTGTTGTGTACTTGCAGTGTACTACGCACAAAGGAACAACGAGGGTTCAAAATAACCTATCGTGCACTCATGGTTTCTCATCACACAGAGCGTGAAAGTTCTTTTGTGACCCATGAGAGGTTCATGACTCTCCTCCCCACAACAAATGTGTGGGACTCCTTTGCGTAAGGTATGAATAAGACGCCTTCTTCGTGCAAGAGATTCATGAATATTCTTCTTCATATAGATTGGCCAGGCAGAAACCTATGCCTTTCGCAAACCATAGGGGTTTGTAGTTTCTCTATTTCATTGGAGAAACATGATCTCTTTTCTTCAATAATGGTATCACTTTTCTTCAAATCAAGGGTCTTCTATTTATAAATGAGATATCTTCCTCGATTCTTCTTCAAAACCCCAAGATATACACATCAAATATTTATATGAATAATTCAAGATCCTTGGTTTAAATATTTTCAAACCTGTGAAAATATTTTTTTTCATATTGTGGGATCGTAATTCTTGAGTTATTTTTCTTCTTCTCACTGAGAAGATCATGTTCAGGTGATACTGATCACATGAAACTTATTTTCTCTAAGGTTAAATCTCTATGACACGACCTCACACCTTCGATTGCTTCGACATTCATGGATTTATCATTTTAGTGGCATGCATGCAACTTTTAATGCATGCATGTGTTTGGTTCATCCATAAGATCATCATGCACTAAATGTGAGCTTAAACGGTGACCAGAAGAGAGACCTCAGAGGGTCAATAGTGGCAACGACATGACGGTTCGTGTCGCGGTTGGAGGATGAAGACAACCCGGCTGTATGAACATCAGATGGATCAGGTTCAACCATGCAACATACGATATGGATGAATGATGGAGATTAAATTGTGAACTATAGATGTGATGTACATCCATGAATACACACAGGATCAGATGCATAACTAGAATTTATTCCATGATTTTAAAATTTTTCCTACATCAAAACATTGTGATGTTTTCATGTGGTTTAAGTATCAAGCCACGAAAACAAAAGCTCAGAAATCTCCTCCTCCCCTCATGGTACCACCTTGTACCGTGTTTTACGGATGAACTATTAGCACCAACTATTCTTCTTACAGGAGCACTACACGCACCCATGCTGCACAGGTTCACCACTGCACGACACCTGCGGGCTTATACACGACCCGTGCACATTGCCTCATGCAGGGATGGCCTTGAGGGATTCCCTCAAGCACGATTGACCCTCGGGTACCACATGTTCTTGAGGCTATGACCTTGACTATTCTCCATGGATAGCCCTATTTTTTTGATAAAGGGATATATACTATGTACATAGTATAAAAACTAAGTAATCCAAACCACCCTTCTTCATTTAAATATCATGCATGTAAAATTCACTTAGTAAACTCCATACTAAGCCCTTCCTCCTCTCTTCTTCATCTTAAAACTTCATCCTTCTTTTTATTTTTAGAATAAAAACTCCAAGATCTTCAACACTACATAATATATAATCATAGATGATGAATCCATCATTTCTTATTCCTTATGCATTAAAAAAATTCGTGGATTCTCCGTGTTGTGAGGGATGTGTTCTCTATTAACACCTATATTAATCATTGAGGATCAACACAAAAAATCATCTAATATTATAAATAACCTTCATCTAATTAGAATCCATTGGATGGATCTTCTTAATCCTCATGAAATTGAGTATTTAAAGGTCTTCTTTAGGTGTTTTAATAATGTATCACCTTAATAAAAGTCTTGTAACTTCAGATCAATTCTACAATCATCTGATTTATATCCTCTTGGAGAATTAATCAACTATATAATTTTATGCTTTGAATAAATAAAAATTATCCAAGACTTCACCAAATTATTCATCAATACCTTTCATTCACATATTGACTTCTCATTGACAACAAATGAAACTCTTATGCACTTCAATCCATATTGACAACAAATGAAACTCTTTTTCACTTCAATATCACCATTTTTATTTTTTCCCATATCACTTAAGCACACTTTGAATCAGTCAATATGTGTTCCAAACATTTCTCCCTATTATTGGCAACCAAATGAAATGGTGTTAGTGGGGTCTCTTCAAAAACATGTCCTACTCCCTTAGAATAATATCTTTTGGAATATTTTTGAGAGAGGGATGATGTCACATGGTTCACTTAGCAAAGATCCATTGGTTAATCAACTCTATGTCTACTTGGGATAACCCAGTGTAGAAAACATTAGAGATATGACCGAAGTTTTTAGTTCTATCTATAAACAACCATAAAAGTGATATCATGCTCAGAATGGTTCAATTCTTTACCATGGGATTGGAGATAATTTGATTTATCAATGAAATGCTAAATCCTTCACATACTTCACCAAACATATTAAAAAGTTAAATTAAAAGATAAATATACCCCTTTCATCCCATATTGACATAATCAAGAACTCCCCCTTAATTGACATGATAAATACAATTAAGAACAAGGGATGGAAGTGTGATTGGAATACCTTAGTTTTATATTCTTGAGATGATATTAATTTCAATTTTTTGTCTTGACATAATCCATGATATAATCTCCTTCATTTTTTCTCCCGCTCAAGGGGTGAACTCCCTTTGATTTGAATTGGGGGAAAATAATCATCAAATGATCTTCAAGATATTCATATTGGTAATCTTCCACTATGGAACACTTCAAGTAATGATCAAATCATGAATAATGAGTCCAACTTAGAGTTCTCCAATTTTTTCATTAAATTATCCTTTTGAGAACGACCTTCATATTAAATTACCTACAATGTAAGAACACATATACAACACAAATATAATGGACTAATATGGAAGAATTGTGAGCTTCTTACTAAAAGTAGTAGGGATGAGAATTTTCTCTCAAACCAAGAAATCCTTTCCTTAAAGATCTAAAGTGTTTGGTATTATTCATGCTAGTGTTTCTTCTCCATTTGAAATTTTGATGTATCATTTTCAGAATGGACCCTTTAATTTCATTTAACTTCAACCTTTTTGGATTTTCTCCCTTTTATTCTGCCTGTAGTGAAGTAGCTTTAATTGGTGCATGATTTTCAATTTTCAACATCTCAATTTGGCTTGGTAAAATAGTTTTACATTTGTTTGCGTGATATATAAATTTCATGAACCTTATACATAGTAGCGGTGAGACACTTGGGTTATCATATGATGACAAACTATCATGAAATTTGAATTTTATTTCATGTGGAATGACCTATTTACCTTTTACCTTTGCATTAGATAGTACTTCATCTTCAACTATTTGCAGTTCTCTATAAATTTTCAATTGATTAGTATAAATAACTAAAAAATCCTACTTAAAATTTTCCATATTGGATATTGCACATGGATTCTCCATTTTCTTCAAGTTACCTATCTTAGGTAACTTATTATCTTCAAGAATGTCTTTAGTCAATCCCATCTTCTTCTGGATTGATTCTCTTATTAGTTTCATCTTTCTTCCATTTATTTTCATGGATTGTTTGTAGTGATCCATGGTATGGACTTTCTTTCCACATTAGAAGCATATTTTATTTGTTGAGATGTCATTCTTAGAATCAATATTATACTTATTCTTGGTAATAGATTGTTTCACAGTTTTCTTGACTTTAGTGTTTTTCATATTCCCAATAGAAGACTTTTCAAATATTTTTTCCTTCCTCATACCATTGTTTGGGTATATGATTCTTATGAACTGCATGAGGCATGGTAGGACTAAACCAAAAATCATCATAACTATGACCACTTTTTTTGCAATTATCACATAAGTCTTCATGATAATTAAATCTGTTCTTGATAGAAAAATTCTTCTTTATCTGTGAATTCTACCTTTTCTTTGCAAGTTTCTTCATTTCTTCACATATACTTTCCCTGAATATAGGCCTTACATAATTTTCATATGATGACATATTATTCCATCAATCATTTTCTTGATGCCCAAAATTACAACAACACAAACACAAGCTAACAAATCTATTTCTATTTCTTGTAGTATTAGTTTGGCTAGATTTAGTGAATTTTTGTTTTTGGAATTGTATTTATTTATTTGGATCATCATTATGGGAATTTCTATTATTAATCATTCCTGTATCCACTGTTGAAGTTTGGATGGATGTATAATCATTTTTATCAATCCATATCTTCCCAGCTTTTGGTTTTGAACCTGTACTTGCAGATGAAACTTCATTAGTAGAAAAAAAATAACTGGGTTATGGGATACCTTCTTCTTGGAGGATGTTTCCCTTGGATGGGAGTATGATCTATTGTTCCTTTTTGAATCATATTCCTTAATGAAAACTTGAGTGGAAACATCTCTTCTTTAATTTGATTGGGAATTTTTAGCTTGGGGTTATTGTAGTTTTTTCAATCTCAACTCAAATTATAAACATTTCTTATTGAGAGAGTTCTTCTCATCCTCAAATGATATCAACTTACATTCCCAATTCTCCCTCGACATTTTTTTATTTTTTATTCATGAAAATTTCTTAATTATTGCAAAGAGATGTCAAGATCCTTTAGCTTGATGGATTTTTCTTCTAGTTGAGCAGTTTTGACAACCTTAAAAACTTTGTGAAACTTTTCAAATGAATGGGAAGCTTCTAGAAATACAATCTCAAAGAATTGTTTCTCAGAAATACATCCCTACCGTTATTCAGTAACATGAGTATTCTGTTCATTGCAAAGAGAAATTTTTTCTTTCCTTTCCTTCACAAGTTTTTTGAGAGTGTTGGATATTCCAAACCTTTTATCCAATGTTTCTTCCATGGAATTAGCTTCTTCTTCCTGCTATAATTTTTCATCTTAAAGAGCACTAATGCATAAAAACATTTGTCTTGCCACTTCTCTAGGGACTTTCTTCAGATGATCTTTCTGTGTAGTATGAAAATCACTAATCGATCTATCATCATAATAGCTTAAGCGACCTTAATCAGATGAATAATAAGTATTATCACATGTTGTACCTATCTGATTACGTTCAATATAAGGTTTCTCCCCATTATTAGTAAGCTTATTCTTAATCTTCCTTGCTGATTTCTTCTTTCTATTTTTCTGAGTCTTCGAAGAAATCTCCATTTGAGGTTGCTCATTCATCTCCTCAAATCATCACATCATAAATACTCCCTTGGATCTTTTAGAGGTAACCTACCTCTGATACAGATTAAAGTTCCCAGACCAGTGTGAATCACTGAGAGGGGGAGGGGTGAATTTGTAATCCCATTAAATATTTTTACTAATTTATTATTTTCAATTAAACCTCTATGGCTAGTTAAAGACTTAATCCACTCTTCTTGTGTCCCTTAGCCTTACCTTGAATGATGCTATAAATGCAAAGGTAGTGAACAAAAAGATTTATAAGGTTCACTTAAAATACCTACTCATTGTTGTGTTTCTTATTCTCCCGAACATAGATTATCCACTATAATTCAGTTATTAATTAAAATGGTTGATGCAGAGTCCCACTGTATCTCTTCTAAGTCCCACAAGAGGTTCTTTATACTGCTTCCCATAGTGTTACCAGAGTTCCACTGGCCTAATTTAGAGCCCCACTGAAGACTTATTCTCCTCCCTGAATCTCACAGGGGTCTCCTAGCTCTCGAGTCACAGGAGAATATTCCTTATTTGAGTTCTAATTTGATCCAAAGTAAATGAACTTTTGATCTTCCCACACAGATTTTCTGAATCACACTTGTCTGTTTATCTCTTCAAGAATCTTCAATAGCCATTAGTAAGTTCTCTTGGCCTTGATCAATAATTATGATCACATTAGTTGATTAGTCCTCATCTCACAATTCTTTGGAAATTCTTTCTTCTTCTAATAAAGACCTAGCCTCACTAATATGTGTGCAAGTGGTGCACACAACCGGTAACACCCCGAGATTTTATGAAAAATATTCTTTCTAATTTCATTGATGTCTTGTGTTGTACACTACACCAAAAAGAGATTGCACTACATGTATCCCTGACTTGGCTTGCATTACACGCAATCACGGCCTTCCACTATAGCGTGTGTTGTAAGCAATACCGAGTTTCGCTAAACACCGATATGTATAGAAACTAGCCATTATGAATAGTAATACCAACTTTTTGAAATTTTATAAATTTTATCTTTTGAAATGGACATCATTTTTGGATATGGAATACAGAAATTATCCTAGGGTGAATTATTTGTATTTTTCTGAAAACTTTTAATTTTTAATGAATATTGAAGACACTGGGTTACCATTTAAAAAAAGAATTTTTATTTAAATAATTATTTATTTTATTTAAATTTATATTAGGTCAAAATTCATACATAATACCTATATAAGTTCAAAGTAATTAATTTGAGTCATTTTATAATAATTTTAGATATGTAAAAATTTTATTGAACTTTTCACTGTCTTTTACCCACCTCCTAGGAGAATTTAAAAATTTACATAAAACATAATTTTACCACTTCTATGAGTGGAATTTTGAAAATCAGAGAGACACAGTTAATATCAAAGAGTAAAATATGGTTCAATAAGATAAAAATATTTTTTTGGTGAATAGCAACTTTTTACTTTTATTTACCACGGTAAAAAGTAAATATGGTAATTAAAGGTAAAAATGATATTATTATTACCCTAAAACACATATTAATTCTATTGGATAAGTGTAATTAGAAAAAAAACAACCATAAGAATAAAATATTACCCTTTAGGTCCACCTGGATTAGATTAGGACACTTATTATTATTTTATTTAAAGAAGAGTTAAAATATTTAAAATCAATGTTTAATAACTATTTTTTTTAATATAGGGTAATACAAAAGATAAATTAAACTATAAATATTCATTAGAAATCTAAAACTATTTCCTACATAAAGGTATTTTATTTATAATTTTTAAACATTAGATAATTTAATTTATTTATGACACAATGATGATACAGTAATTACCTTATTAATGAAATATTAACATAATTGATGTTATAAATACCAAAATAAATGTAATTTGAGACTTTTTATGAATTGAAATAATTATATAGGTTAATATGACATGTTATTATTGATTCAATTAACTTTTATTGAAGTAATAATGTATTTATGAATTTCACAAAATTCAATTACCAAATAGTGTCAAAATTGACATAAAATAGTTTAAAAAAAAATATTATATTATTAATTGTTATTATATTCCTAAAAATATATGGTTCAAACAAATGACTAAGATAAGGTAATATATATTAATAATGAACCAATTGGGGTGCATTTATCTTGTAATAGAAAGTTTATCAATCATATAGTGTAAGAAAACAAGAAGACACGGTAAAAGTTATATTATTTAACTTAGAGTTAAATCTAAATGACAAGGTTAAAATAGTAACCTAAACTTATCTAAAACCTATTTATTGAGATTATTTCTACCCATACCCACTTTATCTTTGATGTAAATCAATTTGGAGCGATTATAAACCGAATATGACTTTATTATAAAATAATATTTTATGTTTTTCCTAAAGTGCCCCTCTCCTCCCTTATAAAAAGGGAACCCCTTCCCTCTTTTATTCACACCCTTTTGATCATTGATTCTTGTAAAACCCCTGCCCATTTCCCTTCTAATCTTCCCTAGAAACATTATAGAGGTTCTGGTGTCCTCAAAATACCAACACTAGTCCCTTAAGAGGACGTTAAGAAGAGGCGCATCAAAGAAGAGGTAATATCATTTACCGATTCTTTCCAATTTATTTCTCCTTATACTTATTCTTATTTATTTGTTTCATCATAAATTAATAAAATCAGTATCACTAATATACTGATATGTTAGTATAAATTTTAAACAACCCAATTTCATCTTCTATCCATTCTACGGATATGAAATCACCGCGCGTGCGTACGTACGGAATACCGTCACCACACCATGGTGTAATCTGTTTTCCACCACCAAATTACTTGGATGGGTATAATGGTGTAAATAAATAACTATATATGATTATTTTAAAGTGATATTTATTCTGAAATATTATACATACACTTCAATACAATTCCACGATCATGGAAATGATATCATCGCTCGTACGTACGTACGGACTACCGTCTCCACGAATGCGATGAGATTCATTTTCCATGGTTAACCATTCATGTATGATTATAATGTATATATAATAAATAATAATGAAAGATATTATATAATAATTATAATGGATTTATGTACATATATGTTTCATTTACATAATTCCATTTAATTCAATAAGGTAACGAAAACAGCGTTCATGCGTACGTACGACCTACCGTCTCCTTGAACGGTGTATTTCATTTCATTTATATATCTATTATATATATATATACTGTATATATATAGGATATGTAAATCATTATTTACATTCTGGAAGTATGTAAATCAAGATATAAGTAATAATAATATCAAGAACAACAAGTCCAAACACGTATGATAAAGAAAACGATTTTACCCAAAATGCTGCTTTAACATGGAACTTACAAAAGAACGGGTAATATAAAGTCATAAGTGAACCATATATGATATCATAACAGTGAATATGATTCTGTAATAAGTCAATGACATTATTTAAAACATTATACAGGAGGTTCAGATACGTACAAATCATATCGGACCTAAGGTAAGGGATAACTATTCCAATCTCTTTCTTATCCGAGATTGTTATTCATAAGTATTTACTGGGGTTATTGTTATCAACCAGGCCCATGTTTTCTAAGAAAAATTTCATGTATTTTTAAATTTTTTCCCCATTTTTGAAATTTAACACATGTTATAAAAGGAATCTTACTTTTTTTTACCACATAGGGAACTTTTTGACTTTTCCGACAAAAGTACGAGAAGAATGTTATTTTTAAATTATACGGCGTGAACGGATTTTTACGGTTTCATAACACCTCATTTTCATGAAGCTTACTCTACAAGATTTTATGACTAATTTCAACAAAATACATTTCTTTTAAAATTTCCTGGAATTTTGTGAAAAGAAATTGATTTTTATGAAGAAAGGATATTTTCCTCAAGAATTCATTTCAAGTGTTTTATCAAAACCATTTCCATCTAAGATGAAATTATTTCATATGTGAATGTTTCAAGTATAATGTCTCTATGATTTACATTATTTCACTTTTCTTTTGATTAAATGATATCCATTTGTTTTATATGGTTTATGTTATGAAGGGATGATATTTATGAAACCCATTTTATTCTTTGGGTTATGATGAATGATTTATGTTTATGTTGTGGCACAAGTAAGAATGATTTCATTATAAGATGGGTGGGAACTATATCTCCCTCCAATTCATTGGGTAAAGATTTATATCTCATGATATAGACATGGCTAGAATGGTATGTTAATCTGGTTCAGTGTTACAGGACAGAAATGAGGAGTGAACTCGATTCAGAAAGGGACTTTGTCCACTAAGATGGTCTTGGCCACAATGACTTGGCTACTATGGAAATCATATCACGTGTTTAATGGTTTGACACAGTTAAATGTTTTAATACCATGCTATTTTATAATGATTAATTTTCCTTTATGACTTATGCCTTACGTACTGCCAAGATTTATTTCACAACTCAATATTTTGATGTGTAAACTTTATGTTAATGTTTTGAAGTTCAAATGTATATGGTTTGTTTTATTTTCTCCATGATTACCCTTACTGAGAATTTGAGCACACCCTTTTTATTTTTTCTTTTCCCCAGGATTTAAGGAAAGGTTTTAGGTAAAAAAATTAAGATCTTTATGGGAGATGTTGAAGATCTTTCACCATGATTAGAAGATTATATTCTGAGTTTCCAAAGACACTAAACTATTACAGTCCTTTGGTGTTTGTTTTTGTTATGTATTAGATATTCCAAAAAAGTAATTTAATGTATATGTACGTCATGCTTTGGGTCTCTAAAGTTGGTATCAGAGTAAAGGTTTAGTTAACATTTGGAAACTAGGATGAGAAAAATTTATTGAGATTTGTTGAGATATTTCTAAGGTATGTCTAGGGATGTCCATAAGGCTAAGTATAAGTATAGGTTATAGTCCTAGAATTATGGTAAAAATCTTAGAATTAACCCTAAGATGTTATATATTGAAGGTGCTCCCCCTTTATTATGTTGTTTTCCCTATCATGATTTTTGCTTCTCAAACTATTCTTTTTGGGTTTTAGACGATGGCTGGAACCCGAAGGAACCGTGTTGATCAATGTAAGGGACAATGAAATGATTTTCCTCCTAAACAACAAAATGTGATGGGATATGGAGTGAAAAATATTATTTCTATAATTACACAAGCTATGAATCATTCTAGATTTCCAAATAATCAGAGAAGGGAACAATATTCTATTGAGTCCTTAATGAGGCAACGCCCACCTTCTTTCAATGGGTCTTCCGATCCACTTGTTGCTGAACAATGGATTTGTACCATTGAAAATATATTTTACATACTTCGCTGTTCGGAAAATGATAAAGTAATTCTAGCTATTTACCATTTAGAAGGTGAAGCAGACCAGTGGTGGAATCTAATTAAGAATACAAGGCCCCAAGATGAAATTGAATCCATGGAATGGGACGAGTTCAAGAACTTCTTTTTCAGTAAGTAATTCCCTCAAATTCTTCAAACAAAGAGGGAAAGGAGTTCCTTGAGCTTAATCAGAAAGATGATGAATCTGTTGGTATATACGAAGTGGATTTTAAAAGACTTGCATAGTATGCATCTGGTTTTATCATCCAACCTGAAAGTAAAGTTGATCGATTTTTCAGTGGCTTAAAACTAAGTCTTAGAAGGAAATTTGCTGTAAGAGACTTCAGTAGCTATGAAGAAATTGTGCGTTGTGCTATCATGGTAGAACTAGAAGTTGGTGTTACATATCCATCTCATGGTTTTGACAAGAAACAAAAGATGGAGTTCAAGGAGAAATCTCAGAATAATGGTGAATAGAAGATGAATGTTTCTTTATGCTAAAACTGTTGAAAGAAGCATGGTGGATATTGTCTTAAAGGGACAAGAAAATGTTTTAAGTGTGGAAGAGAAGGTCATCGAGAATTTGAGTGTTGAAGTAATGGAAAAAGGGTTTCTAATGATGTGAATAAATAAAAGACTGTCGAGAACGCACCACCAACACTTCAATGCTTCATGTGAAATGAAATGGGGCATTATGGTAATCAATGACCTAATCCAAGGGTTAATGATGATCAATGTGAGCAACCACTTAAGGAAAATGATAAAGGGAAGTCACATGTGATCACTATTTGTGATGTTGAGTATGAAAATGATGTCGTGTAATGATTAAGTGTTTATGTAATGGGATTTCAAAATAGTATCATGCAATCTCATTTATGGAATCGTGGAATTTTGGAATATCTATGTATTGGTTTTCAATAATTATATGGTACCGTTAACCATGAAAAGTGATTGTAATATGTTTGGAAAGAAGATGATATGTGCATAATGAAGGGATAAGGAGATAAGGAGATGTTTGATAGTATTATTGATCTCATGACTGATGTAAGGACAATGTGATATCATGGTTTGAGTATATAGAATTTTTGGGATTTTTCTATGTGGAAAGAGTTAACTTTTGATAGCATTAAAGTTTTCACCAAGGTTCTATGGTAATTTATGTTTCAAGAGAATACATGATTAAGGTATTCACATGTTTGGAATGTGACCAACAAGATATATCGTATGATATATGGGGGATAAATGATGGTATTCACATGATCGGTAGATGACATTTCTAGTAATTGTTTTCTTTATACTATGAGCTTCGACTGAAGTATTTTAGATAAGCCTAAAGATTGGAATGAATTATGTTGGACATAAGTTAGTATTGTTTAAGGATAGAACTTTTTTTGATATTATTGATGTAATGTTATAATAGTGTAGTTTAAGAAAAGGGACAACATGCAGAACGGGCGACAACCCGTCGCGTCGGACAAGGATGTGCGAATCGAACCCACAACCGAAGTGCGACAGGCCTTTATCGCCTACCACTAGCCTACAGGAAGTCCCTGGTTAGTAGAAGCAAGTTTTATTATATTAAGCGGTATGATATATGAAGTATAAGTCCATTTTAGGAACCATATACGATTAATCTCACTATAGATGGACTAATGTATATTTAATAACTTTTACCATAATTTTGTTTGAGACACATGGAATGACCTATCATTCTATCTCATGATATGCTAACACTTCATGGAAGACAAATTCAACTTCATTTCTTTAAGTGATGTTGTGGAAATTGTTCAACGCACAAACAACAGTAAGATTGTACCAAAATCAAGTAAGTATTTCTTTTAATTCAAACATTCTTCAACTTTAAGGAAATGATCTTGAATACAAAAAAATGTTGTCCTAGTGTCTTTATATACGATGAATCAAATGGTAACTTAAATCATCACAAATTTATGGCTTTGTGATTGTTGGATTTTTCATAGCCATGTTCTCTACCGCTCTCCAGTAGAACATGATGGTTAGATTTCTCTTCCGTATCCATATTTTCACCTATGTTCTCCTATGCGGAAACCCGAGGATTAGTTAATTTGGGTAACCGTTATGGTTTATAATTTAGCTTTTAAAGATTAGTTTTGGTATTCCTTTTTACTATGTGGGTTTCTATTAAAGAAACTTTCGAGTAGTAAACCATTTATAACCCCAATGAATTTTTAGGGTGAAATTCATTTTAAGGGGGGTAGAATGTAACACCCCGAGATTTGATGAAAAATATTCTTTCTAATTTCATTGATGTCTTGTGTTGTACGCTACACCAAAAGGATCTTGCACTACATGAATCCTTGACTTGGCTTGCATTACATGCAATCACGACCTTCTATGCTAGCGTGTGTTGTACGCAATACCGAGTTTCGCTAAACAACGATATGTCATATAAACTAGCCGTTATGAATAGTAATACCAAATTTTTGAAAAATTATAAATTTTATCTTTCGAAATGGACTTCATTTTTGGATTCGGAATATCGAAATTTTCCTAGGGTGATTTTTTTTATTTTTCTGAAAACTTTCATTTTTTGATGAATAGTGAAGACACTGGGTTACTATTTAAAAACTGACTTTTTATTTAAATAATTATTAATTTTATTTAAATTCATATTATTTAAAAATTCATACATAATACCTATATATGTTCAAAGTAATTAATTTGAGTCATTTTATAATAATTTTAGATATATAAAAATTTTATGGAACTTTTCACCGTCTTTTACCCACCTCCTAGGAGAATTTGAAAATTTACATAAAACTTAATTTTACCACTTATGTGAGTGGAATTTCAAAAATCCAAGAGACACGGTAAATAACAAGGAGTAAAATGTGGTTTAATAAGATAAAAATAATTTTTTGTGAATAATAACTTTTTACTTTTATTTACCACGGTGAAAAGTAAATAGGGTAATTAAGGGTAAAAATGATATTATTATTACCTAAAACATTTCCTAATTCAATTGGATAAGTGTAATTCGACAAAAAACAACCATAGGAATAAAATATTACCCTTTAGGTCCACCTGGATTAGATTACGACACTTATTATTATTTTATTTAAAGAAGAGTTAAAATAGTTAAAATCAATGTTAAATAACTAAGTTTTTTTAATATCGGGTTATACATAAGATAAATTGGACTATAAATATTGATTAGTAATATAAAAAGATTTCCTACATAATGGTATTTTATTTATAATTTTTAGGAATTAAATAATTTAATTTATTTGTGACACAATGATGATGCAGTAATTACCTTATTAATGAAATATTAACATAATTGATGTTATAAATACCCAAATAAATCTATTTTGAGGCTTTTTTTTGAATTCCACTAATTTTATAGGTTACTATGACATTTTATTATTGATTCAATTAACTTTTTTTGAACTAATAATGTTGTTAAGAGTTTCAAAAAAATCAATTACCAAATAGTTTCAAAATTGACATAAAATAGTTTTTAAAACAAATATTATATTATTAATTGTTATTATATTCGTAAAAATCTATGGTTCGGAAAAATGACTTAGATAAGGATATATATATTAATAATGAACCACTTGGGGTTATTTTGGCTTGTTATAGAATATTTAGCAACCATATAGTATAAGAAAACAAGAAGACACGGTAAAAGTTTAATTATTTAACTTAGAGTTAAATCTAAATGATAAGTTTAAAATCGTAACATAAAATTTTCTAAATCATATTGGTTGAGAGTATTTTGACCCATCCCAACTTTATCTTTTAAATAAGTCAATTTTATGTTATTATAAACCGAATATGACTTTATTATAATATAATATTTAAAGTTTTTCCTAAAGTGCCCCTATCCTCCCTTATAAAAAGGGCACCCCTTCCCTCTTCCCTTCACACCCTTTTGAGCCTTGAAGCTCAGAAAACCCCTGAAAATTTTCCTTCTAATATTCCCTAGAAACATTATAGAGGTTCTGGTCTCCTTAAAAGACCAAACCTAGTGCCTTAAGAGGAAGTTAAGAAGAGGCGCGTCAAAGAAGAGGTAATATCCTTTACCCATTATTTCCAATTTATTTCTTATTCTACTTATTATTCTTTATTTGTTTCATCATAAATTAATAGAATAAGTATCAATCATATACTTATATGTTATTATAAAAATTAAACAACCCAATTTCATCTTCTATCCATCTTACAGAAACAAAATCACCGCGTGTGCGTACGTATGGAATACCATCTCCACACCGTGGTGTAATCTATTTTCCAACACCACCTTACTTGGATGGGTATAATGGTGTAAATAAATAACCATATATGATTATTTTAAAGTTATATTGATTCTGAAATATTATACATACACTTAAATACAATTCCACGATCATGGGAATGATATCATCGCTCGTGCGTACGTACGGACTATAGTCTCCACGAACACGATGAGATTCATTTTCCATGATTAACCATTAAAGTATAATTATAAAGTATATATAATAAATAATCATGAAAAATATTATATAATAATTATACTGGATTTATGTACATATATGTTTCATTTACTTAATTCCATTTAATTCAATAAGGAAACGAAAACAGCGTTCATGCGTACGTACGACCTACCGTCTCCTTGAACGATGTATTTCATATCATTTATATATCTATTATATATATATATATATACTGCATATATATATGATATATAAATCATTATTTACATTCTTTAAGTATGTAAATCAACATATAAGTAATAATAATATCATGAACAATAAGTCCAAACACGTACGGTAAATAAAACGATTTTACCCAAAATGATGCTTTAACATGGAACTTACAAAAGAATGGGTAATATAAAGTCATAAGTGAACAATATATGATACCATAGAAATGAATATGATTCTGTAATAATTAAATTAAATTATTTAAATAATTATACAAGATTTTTGGATACGTATGAAGCATATCAGACCTAAGGTAAGGGATAACTATTCCAATCTCGTTCTTATCCGAGATTGTTATTCGTAAGTATTTATTGGGGTTATTGTTATCATCCATGATAATGTTTTATAAAAATGTTTTCATGTATTTTTAAAGTCATTTTTACCCATTTTTGAAATTTAACACATGTTATGAAAGGAATCCTACTTTTTTTTACCACATGGGGAAATTTTTGACTTTTCTGACAAAAGTATGAGATGAATGTTATTTTTTAATTATACGGTGTGAACAGAATTTTATGTTTTAATAACACCTCGTTTTAATGAATATTACTCTAAAATATTTTATGACCATTTTCAACAAAATACTTTTCTTTTAAAATTGCATGTAATTTTGTGAAAAGAAAATGATTTTGAAGAAGAAAGGATATTTTCCTCAAGAATTCATTTCAAGTGTTTTATCAAAACCATCTTCCATCTAAGTTGACATTATTTAATATGTGTATGTTTCAAGTATAATGTCTCTATGATTTATATGATTTCACTTTTCTTATGATTAAATGATATATATTTGTTTTATATGGTTTATGTTATGATGGGATGATGTTTATGAAACCCATTTTATTCTTTGGGTTATGATGAATGATTTATGTTTATGTTGTGGAAAAAGTAAGAATGATTTAATTATGAGATGGATGAGACCTATATCTCCCTCCAATGCATTGGGTAAAGATTTATATCTCATGAGATAGACATGGCTGGAACAGTAAGTTAATCTAGTTCAGTGTTATAGGACTAAAACGAGGAGTGAACTCGATTCAGAAAGGGACTTTGTCCAATAAGATGGGCTTGGAAGTAATTCCTTCACTACTATGGAAATAATATCATGTGCTTAATGGTATTACACAATTAAATGTTATATTCCCATGCTATTTTATCATGATTAATTTTCCTTTATGACCTATTCCTTACGTACTGCCAATATTTATTTCACAACTCAAGATTTTGATGTGTAAACTTTATGTTCATGTTTTGAAGTTCAAATGTATATGGTTTGTTTTTTTCTCTCCATGATTACCCTTACTGAGCATTTGTGCTCACCCTTTATATGTTTTATTTTCCCCAGGATTTAAAGAAAGGTTTTAGGTAAAAAAAGGAAGATCTTTATGGAATATGTTGAAGATCTTTCACCAAGATTAGAAGATTATATTCCGAGTTTCCAAAGACAGCAAACTATTATGGTCCATTGGTGTCTGTTTTTGTTATGTATTAGATATTCCACAAAAGTAATGTAATGTCTATGTACTTCAGGCTTTGGGTCTCTACACAACCTCTTCAAGAATGTAAGAATAATTTTAAACAATATCAGCTATGTGTGCCTTCTTGGATTCTCAAATACTATAAACTTAGATAGAATATATTCTTTAATTATGCATGTCTACAGTCTTAGTAATCATTCAATTCATGCATGGATTTTATTGGATCCAATACCTCTTGTATTTGGATATCTCAGTTTCTACTTATTTATTGAAATAATTGAATGCACTAAGAATGGTCTTTGTTTTCTTGGAATGAATCACATACGCTTATGTGATTATTCAAACACTGAAGATCATCTCAATACGCATCATCTGAATTGACACACATGCATGTGATTATACATGATTATATGCATGGGTCTCTTGATTTTGAACATGCACTGTCTTCTCTTATTCTCTCAATATGGATACACACTTTTGTTTCTTTCTTTATGTGTTCATGGGGATGCATGCATGCAGTCTTCCTTTTGTTCTTCCTTGTGTGAAAACCCCAATGGCTGTAATATTTTGAGAATACACAATTACTCTTTCTTTTTCTCACTTAATATCACACAAACGTTTTGTCTTTGGTTCTTCACACACACACACACTTATTATTTAGTTTAGGTTCAATATAAGTGTGTTTATATTCAATCCCGAATGGGTTATCGTATTTATGTGTGTGCTTTCTTCTTTATTCCTACTCCTTCACATGTGAACAAACTTTTCATTCTTTTGTTTTCTTTTCATGAATATGAAATCAATTCATGAATGTGTATTAATGTGAATCATGCATGAACTTCTTCCTCTTATGAACACACCCAAAAACTTGGGTCCTTTTTCATATCTAAGTCCCTCGAGTTTCTTCTCCTTTGAATAATGCACACAAAACCAGAAAAGATAAGTGAGTGGTGTATGCCTGGGTTCTTCTCCTTTGTAAAACAATGTAGGAATCCTCAGCTCGAGTAACATCACAAAGTATCACAAGGGTGGATGCACCTATTGTTTACTTGCGGTATACTACACCCAAAGTCACAGAGAGGGTTTGTATAAAATTGTCGCATACTCGTGGTTTCTCTTCACACAGAGGGTGAAATTTCTATTGAGAACCATGAGTGGTGAACGAATCTCATTCTCACAAGGACAACATGAGACTGCTTCGTGCGAGAGATGCATAATACTCCTTCTTCGTGCAAGATATATGAACACTTCCTCTTCACATAGATAGGATGCATGGAAACCTATGCCATTCATGAACCAGAGGGGTTCATAGTTTCTCTATTTATTTGGAGAAATAGGATCTCCTTTCTTTAGTAATGCGATCAATTTTCTTCAGCTTAGGGGTCCTCTATTTAGAAGTGATGGATCTTCCTCGATTCTTCTTAAAACCCTCGAGAGATATGTTTCAAATATTTAAATGAATAAGACAAGATTCTTAGTTTTAATATTTTCATACCAGTGAAATGATTCTCTGCATATCATGGGATATTCCTTCTTGACTTATTATTCTTCTTCTCAGTGAGAATATTACGTGAAAGTGATATGGATCACAAGAAACTTATTTTTGAGAAGGTTTGAGCTCTATGACGTGGCCTTGCACCTTTGGTTTCTTTGGCCTTTTTGGATTTCAAATTTCAGTTGCATGCATGAAAATTTTACTGCATGAATGTGTTTTGTTCGTCCAAGTGATCATCATTTACTAACTTTGAGCTTCAACGGTGACCAGAAGCGAGACCCCATAGGTTTGGCAGTAGTGAGGGCATACTAGTTCTCATCGTGGTTAGATGATGAAGATGACGCAACTGCATGAGCATCAAATGACTCAGGTTCAACCATGAAACATGTGAGATGGATGGACGATGGAGAATATATTGTGAACCGCTGATTTTATGTGCGGTCGTGATTACACTCAGGATCAGATGGACGCTTAGGATTAGTTCTGCATTTTTAAAATGTCACCCACATCGAAACACCACAATGTTTTCTCAGGGTTTAAGTATCATGTTTTGGCATTAGTGGCTCATAAATCTCCTCTTCCCCTTATGGTACTGCCCCGTACCGTGATTTGTGGGCGTGCTTTTAGTGCCCAATATGCTTCCTCTAGGCAAGATCTTAGCACCCATGCCGTATAGGTTCACCACCGTGTGACACATGGGGGCTTACACACGGCCCTCGAACATTTCCTCATGTGGGTCTGGCCTTGAGGGATTCCCTCGAGCGTGGTTGACCCTTGGGTCCCACATGTGCATGAGGTGAGGACGTCGACAAGTCTTCATTGATGGACCTATTGTTTTGATAAAGGGATATATACTATGTACTTATTATAAAAACTAAGTATGCCAAATGATCTTCCATCATTCAAAGATCATGCATGGACTATTCACTTAGTAAAATCCATGCTAAGCCCTTACTCATCTCTTCTTCATCTTAAAACATCATCATTCTTTTTCATTTTGGAATAAAAACTCCAAGAGATTCAACATTCCTCAAAATCCAATCATGAATGATGCATAGATCATTTCTTCATGCTTCATTCATTAAAACATAATTCATGGGTTTTTCTTTATTGTGAGGGATGTGTTCTACATTAACACATATCTTCTTCATTCAAGATCAACACAAACAATTATTTGATATTGTAAACAACCTTTATTCAATTAGAAGCCATTGGATGGATCTTATTAAACCTCATTAAATTGAGTATTTCATGGTCTTCTTTAGGTGTTGTAATAATTTATCACCTTGATACAGGTCATGAAACTTAAGATCAATTCTACAATCATCATATTTATATTATTTTAGATAATTGATCAAGTTTAGTATTCAATGCTTTGAAACGACAAAAATTCTCCAAGGATTCACCAACTTCTTCATCAATACCTTTCCTCCACATATTGACTTCTCATTGAGAAAAATAAAACTCTTAAGCACTTCAATTCATATTGACAATGAATGGAACTCTTATACACTTCATTTCTTATGCTCCTCTATTCTAATATGGATAATGTGACTCAATACATGAACCATTTAGATGGTAAGTCTGATCAATTGTGGGGGTAGATAAATAACAAAATTCTAATGAATGAAATGGAAGAGATGGAGTGGGAAGACTTTAAGAAAATATTTCTTAACAATTATTTTCCTCACACACTTAGAAAAAATATGGGGAGAGAATTCAGAGATATGAATCGAAAGGAAGGTTAATCCATGATAAATTATGAAGAAAACTTTACATGTATTTCAAGATATTGATTGGGGTTTGTTATAAAAAATGATATAAAAATAGATAGATTCATTATTCATTGAGAATAACTCATTCGAAAGGCTTTAAATATCCAAGACTCCATGAGTTATAAAGAATTTGTTTGATGTGATCTCAAATTATATATGGAGTTTAAAAATTAGACATTTGGACATGGGGAGAAAAAAAGAAGAATGAAGTCCCAAGCTGGGGAGTTCAATTGAAAAAAGAGAAAAGATGACCCAACTACCCACATGTCAAAAATGTGTGAAGAAACATCATGTGAATTGTCTCAGAGGGATGTAGAAATTATTCAAGTGAGGTAGATAATTCCAAAAAAATCATAAATGTCAAAGAGACATGATGAAGTCATAAAAAATGATGTAGTAATGAAGGGAACCTCCAAATTCACCACCCATGGTTCAATGCTTCACTAGTTGGGAGAAATGAAAATTTGTAAGATAGTTCACTACACCATGGGTCCTTGAGGGTAATGATCATCATCAAAAAACAAAGAAAAAGGTGTAAGATAAATCTTATTCCATCACTACTACTGAAGTGGATTATGAAAATGAATTCATACAAGGTACACTTCTCATTTGCTCAAGAATGGAAAATGTTTTATTTGTTTCTATTTATGAACATTCGTTTATATCCAACACATTTTCTAGTACTATTGAACTGAATCCCCAATACATTGACATGGAGATATTTTCAAAAACATATAATGGTGAAATAATTGTAACCCAAGTATTGGAATCTTATCTTGTTATAATATGTGTGAATATTCTTCCAATTAATCTTTTAATCATTACCTTGGGGAAAATTGTTGTTATACTATTCATGGATTGGATCTTGTTATATAGATCACACAACAATTAGTGAGAAAAGAAAATAAATTTTCATATTCCAAACCACCTAATGCTCCTATACTAATGAAATTAAGATCATGAATCTTACTTGGGAAATCCCTCAACGGTATGGGTTTTGATACCCTATAAAGAATAATAATTTTCCCCAATGGTTGATTCAAAGGAAGGTATCAACCTGTAGGAAACCCCAATTGTTATGGAATACACTGATGTATTTTTTGAAGAGTTACCTAAACTAACCCCATATCATGAGGGAGATTTCCCAATAGATATGTTACGCATAACCACTTGTATATCTAAATAACCCTATAGGATGGTCCCAATATTACATGAATGGTTAATAAAGAAACATAAATAGAATTTGTACAAAGGGTTCATACACCCTAGTGATTACCTTAGGGTTCACCAAAACTCTTTTAAAAAAATGATAGATCATTGAAGATGTGTGTCTATTACAGGGATCTCAATAAGATCACCATAAATAAAAAGTATTCTATTATAAGGACTAATGAATTATTTGATCAACTATGATGAGCTCAGTAATTCTAAAATGTATATCTTTATTCTATATATCATCAAATAAAGGTGAATAATGAAAATATTTAGAAGAGTAGTTTCACTACAAGGTATGGGTACTATGAGTTCTTGGAGATACTATTTGTACTTACTAATTCCTCATCAATATTTTTGGATTTTATGAATAGTGTCTTTAGAGACCACCTAGAAAAATTTACGGATGTTTTCATCGATGATATTCTTATTTACTCCTTGATAATGGAGTGACATAAAGATAATCTAAGGATTTTTCTAGCAACATTAAAAAAATAACATCTATGATAAGTTAAGAAAGTATTCCTTTTGGATATAACATGTACAATTTTTGGGGCATGTGATCATAAGTGGGGAAATATCTTTGGAAAATTCCAATACAAAGGAAATTGAGGAATGTCCCAGACCCACTAGTGTCATCAAAATCCATACTTTTTTTGTCTTAGAAAAGTACTGCCAATGTTTTTTGATAGATTTATCACAATTTTCTTTCTTACTAACTATGTTAACATAGAAATTTGTAAAGTATGTACAGATAAAATAATGTGAGGAAAGATTTCAAGAGATCAAGAAATGGTTAATAACTACACCTGTACTGTCACTACCAACAAGAGGAGAATGTTTTCTGATATTCAATGATTCTTTAATGAATGGATAGTTTTTCATACTCATGAAGAATGATAATGTTATAGAAAATTCATCACAATAGATGATTATCCAATAAAAAACTACCCAACGCTTGATATAGATTTATTAGCTGTGATCTTTTCCTTGAATATTTGGTGGCATTATCTATATGGTGAGAAGTGTGACATATATACCAATCCTAAGAGTCTAAATTATAAATTCACATATAAGAAGCTAAAAAAATATCAAACAAGATGGTTATAGATAATCAAGGACTATGATTAATCTATTAACTATAATCTATAAAATGTGAATAAGGTAGTTGGTGATCTTAGTAGAAAATAATATGATACTTTATCCATGAAAACTATTGAGAAAGACCATATCTTTATGGATATGAAAAGGATGGATATTGAAATCATTATGATAAGGAATACATAATACATTTTTTCAAATGATTTCCCAACCATATATCGAAGAGAAGATCAATTTGGCATGAAGGAATGATGTGGATCTATAAAATAAGGTGAAAAAATTAATGGATGGGAAGCTATATGAGTTATGATTTGATGAGGATAGTTTCATTCGATTTGGAAAAATATTTTGTGTGTCTGCATCACCTGGGATAAAAAATGAGCTATTAGATAATGCACATATCTCACCATCCTCTATCAATCCTATAATTACCCTAGAATAGCATGATTTTTGAGATCAGTTATGGTGGGACAACATGAAGAATTAGGTTGCGTAGAATATATCATGGGGTTTGGTATGTCATCAATTTGAAGAAAAAAGTTATAATTCCAAAGGTATGATGCAACCATTTTTTATACCCATGTAAAAATGAGACATTTTCACTATATAATTTGTCACTAGTTTCCCAAATACATGAAAAGGGAACAATGTGTTATGTTTTGTGGTGGATTGACTCGCAAAGACTACACACTTTGTCTCTCTTTGGGAAGATTTATCACCTGAACAACTTTCAATGATATACATCAAGAAAGTGGTGAGGATGCAAGGGGTTCCACTTTCTATCATCTTGGTTCGTGATCCAAGTTTCACATCTAAATTATAGAGACTTCTTCAACATTATTTGAGTACTGAATTGAATTTCATCATAACCTATCACCCCCAAACCAATGTATAATATGAATATACTATTCATATTCTTAAAGAGATTCTAAGAGCCTACTCAATGGAATTAAAAGGTAAATGTGATCAAGATATCCCATTGGTGGAGTTCTTATATAATAATAAATTACACTCAAGTCTTCAAATGGACCCATATAAAGCCCTGTATAGGAAGCGATGTAGAAGTCCATATTTTTGGGATGAAGTTAGTGAATGAAATATACACAGACTTGAAAATATTTAGAAGATAATAGAGAAGGTTCAATCCATCCAAAAACATTTAAAATCTGCTCAGAGTCGGAAAAAGAGTTATGTTGAAAATCATTGAAGGGACTTAGAGTTTTAATGATTCCTTTGAATATCACCATAGAAGAGATTCATTTGGTTTATAAATATAGATAAACTTAAACATAGGTGCATTTACACCTTTTAGATCTTTGATCATATAGAAGGAATGTCATATCATCATTCACTTCCACCAAAAATGGATCAAGTGCATGATTTCTTCCCCCTATATATCCTGAGGAAGTACATAGATAAACCCTCACATGTACTAAATCCAGAGGTGGTACAACTGGAAAATGAACTCTCATATGAAGAGAAGTCGATGAAGATCATATATTGTAGAGACAAATTTCAATACAATAAGACTACTCACATTGTCATTTATTTGGAAGAACCGTATGTATAAAGAGGTGACATGGGAACTAGAGGAAACAATGAAACAGAAGCACCCTAACATATTCTCAATTAAAAATAAATGTTGAAATTCTAAGGATGAAATTTCTAAAGGGGGGAAAATGTAACAACTCATAGTTTATAAATGATATTTTTCTCTTGAAATAAATATCTCTTATAAAATAGTATATAGTATTATACACATAATAAAACTTAAAATAATTTATTTCAATAATAAATAATATTTTATTAATAATAAATGAAACCAAATATAATTAAAATCATTAAAAACGGACAAAAAATATAAGATATAAAATATAAAATGATAAAATATGGATCTTTATAATCTACTAAGATCATTACTCCCACTACTACCACTATAGAAAAGAAACAAAATATTAGTAAATAAATCAATAGCTTATAAAATTAAAATATATAACATTGATAATAATTGAGTTGAATATTAAGTGAAATAATAAAATTGTACATATAGGAGGTAAGGTAACCATTAGAATAGTAATGTGGTCATTGGAATAGTAACAAGACCATTGGGAGTAGTAACCTGACTATTAGAAATAATGACCAAATAGTTTGGATAAATATTTAACATGAAAATAATAAATTTGGATATAAATATTATTAATTATTAATTAAATAACTAAATATAAATACTCTAATGCTATGAAATAAAAATTATGATTAAAAAAATATATAATCACATTTTTAATAATATGTATTTGAAATTATTTTGTAAAAAACATAATATTTTTATTAGAAATTAAAATTAATTATTTTAGGAATTTATTTTGATAAAATTAATTTCATTTTTTAATAAGTATTTCAAAATTGTCCACAAGTGATTTTTTTGGTAATTTTCTGAAATACTTAAATTTTTAGGTGAATAGTAAAAATATAGTTTTCACATTACTAGTGTGTCTTAAATTATATCATTCATGATGAAATAATGACCTAATCATTTATATAACTGATGGTTTGATAAAAAGAAGTAATTAATTTCTCAAATATTTAGTAAAATAGAATAAACTTAATTTCGAAACCTAAAAATTTCTTTCAAAATCCTAAAGTGAAAAGTGATCCCTTAAAATAAACATTTTCTTTTCTTTCCACTTTCCTTTTAAATAAACTAATGAAATAAAATAATAAATGGTTTTAAAGTATTAAAACCAATATATTATATTTTAATATTATTTTTATTGTAAAAATTCACTATTAAAAGTTTTGCATTTGATATTTTATTTTATTTAATAATTTATTCTAAAAATACCCCTTTCTTCAAGTATTAATAACCCATATCCCTCCCTTAGAAAACCACTGATCTTTATCTTACTAAATTTGATAGTATTCCAATATTCTCCCTATAAATCCCCTTATAATACCTAGGTACATTATAGAGTAAACTAAATCCAAACACCAATAGAGTTTTATTGTAATACAAGAGAAGCTGCACTAATGATTAATTAAGTTTTGATCGACACTTCTCTTTTTTTCTTATTCTATTTTTTCACCACTCCTTTCAAAAAAAATTTATAAGATTAATTATTATGTTATTTGACATTATATTAATGATTTTAACATACTTTAAGTATCATATATATATATATATATATATATATATATATATATAAATTTTAAGCCTCTCTTTTGTTCTCTCCCAATAATGTCCCATCAAAAGTTGGTTAACCACCTATGAAGACACTATCATTTTAACACTTATAAACATCATCATAGATGGATATTATGAATTATATATAATATATAAACATGTAATTAGCTATATTATAAGATTATCAAATCAATTATACTAACATATAATGAATTTTAACAAAATAATGAAATCAAATAAAATAATAAGTTTTAAGGAAAACATGATATCAAAATGACTTCCTTTTAACTAAAGAATTTTATAAATGTAATCGAATGATTATTTTTGATAAATAATAGTAAAAATAAAAATAATCCACTTATAGATCATTTTTCTAATAAATCTATGTTTATTATAAAAGAGGTGTAAAAGAAATGAAATAAAGCATGATTTAAGGTAAGTTGATTCTCAAACCCAACTCTTGTTCTTTGGGTTATCTCTCTTTCATGTCATTTTAGTATGGATATTCATCTAAAAATACTTAAATTTAATTTATATTTCATTAAATTTTCTTCTCTATGATATAAATGTTTCCACCTTGATTTTTAATCCAAATGCAATGATTTTATTAAAAAGATTTCCTTTCTAAAAGAAATCTTCAACTCCTTATGCGTTATTTCTTATCCAAAAAAAAAAATCTTTTATTCCAAATTATAATCTCCATTTATAATTTTGGAACCTTAAATGTTATTCAAGAATTTATTATTTATGAAGTCCTTATGAAAGCCATTCCATTACAAGAGTTATTTCATGACTATAATTGTTATATTTTCAATGTGGAATGCATGATTATGTAAATATTATGATGTTATGGGTGGTACTGAAATTATATATCTCTCCAATTAATTGTTTAATGTGACGTATATCATGCGATACTGTTTATAATGTGTAAAAATGATGATATATTTTTACAATATAATGATGTTATGATTATTCACATATGTTATGCATGAACATGATTCAAGCTTTGTTCACAACTATGTGTAGTATTTGGCCACTGCTACATGGTGTTTCATTTTTATGGATTTACACATTTCATAAATTTATCAATTTTTTACCTCATGATCATGATAATGATCACATTATTATTATACAATGATGATTATTATGATCAACAATGATATATTTATTCATGTCCCTTATTCATCCTCCTACTAGGATTTTAGATCACCCTTTTTTATGTTTATCCTCAAGTGAGTACATGTACTGAGGTGAATGTGAGATTTTAGAAAGATATAGAAGAAGGGTTTTAAATAAATAGTTAATTTTGATTACCTAAAATTGATGTATGCACATATTTTTCTGAAGACACTGTACCTTTGGAACCATTATTGTAATTATTTTATGTTGTTTATCTTAAAAATGATGTAATAGTAACGTAAGAAAAAGCAGGATCTCTATAACTAGGGTTGGTGGTGGTGAAAAAGGGGATTGACCCTCATGTGATATGAATATTTTTAACATATGGTTTTATTCATTTTTTATTTTATATCCTACTCATCTAGTGTATCCCACCTTATCGACATACCATCCAACTTTTTTCTCATATTATGGATCGTAGATTTAACAATTAAACTTGATTTTTAATATGGTTATATTTGAGTATTGTTTTAATTTATTTTTATGAATAGAATTATTATGATATTTTTATTACTTAATGGTCTATTTAATTATTATTACATATTAATAAATACTTATTAGAATCATAAAATTTCAATAAATATCATGGTTAGGCTTGGATCCCAATATGATTTATTTCTAATAATGTTTTTTTTGGGTGAAACATTAAAAAGGGTGTTTTTATTCCCATGCACTATATTCCAACCCATGGGGACTAGTAATTACATTTAGGCATTATGATTTCCCAACTCAAGAAATGAGAGGGGTTTTCACCGGTCAATTTATGAGAATAAAATTCTTCAAAAAATGAAGAATTAGGTGAAATAAGGAGTTTTAAAATACCAAGAGATGAAAAACCCAAATAAACAAAACCCCATGATTTAGAGTAAACATAACCATACATTTTACACAATGGTTGGTTAGGGAAAATAAAAATAACAATGATATAATAGAAGAAGTGATAAGGTAGAATGCAGAGAGAAAATAGAGTCAACATAGGTAAAATAACTTAAAACCAAGAGAAGAAGAATATAAATATTGGAAAATAGGGGAGGTCATTGGCCTTGGATCTCCTAGAGATGTATATAATTGATGAGATGGGGATAAATCACCTAAAAAATAAGGAGAAAAATATAATGTTTTAAAATATATGAAAAAAACATAGTTATGTGGAATAATTAGACTAAATATAGAGATACAGGCTTAACATTCATGGATATTACATCATTTTAGATGAATACTCCATACATTACAAAAATATATTCCCATGGACCATAATAGTTTATTGTATTTGGAAACATAGAAACAAAATCTACTATCCTGGTGAAATATATTCAGTATCTACCATTAAATAAATCCACCTTTAGTACTTCTACATAAAACCTTTATTAATAACCTTGGAAAAGAAACATAAGAAAGGGGTGAGCTCAAAACCTCAGTAAGGTAAAATAAAGGAAATACTTAAGCATAACATAAAATAATGGGTATGGAAGTTTATAATAACATTTGAAGATCATACCCATCATATTAGAGATCATAATAAAGACTGAAGGTTCATAAGAAATAGTTCATAATAGGAATAAGAGCATAAGTCTTGAAATCATAACATAATAACAAGGAATGGAATTTGTGGCATGCACATTTGTTTATAATGTATGAACATGTAAAATTAGAAATAAGTTCACTCATTAAGTTAAAGACATGAAATCAATTCCTCACATCAACTTATGTACGTACAACTAGGTCCATGTATAACATTGTCACCATCTTCGAGTAAATATTTATTTAATGAAAGAGTACTATGGGAACAAGAAAACATGGATCACGGGGGTCTGATGTAGTGTAGACCGAGGGAATCCCCTCAAATCAAAATAACCCCTTCGGGTTTCAAGGACATCTCATTTTGGAGGTCATGTGGGAAAGGGATAGAAACATCAAGGGATGAAAGGTAATCCACAACTTCGTTTCCTTCTCTCCACATGTGCAACACTTTGATTTTGCTACTGAGAATGCCTATTCACATTTTGACGATGTAGGAAATAGACCAGGGGGTGGGACTAAGACCAAGAATAGCATTGTGATGGATTTTGGAGTCAGTTTCGACCTCCGATAACTTGATGATCTTATGATGGCATAAACTAATACCCTAAAATATATCTTCGACCTCTACTTAAAGGGAAGACCCACTACCAAGTAGTGAGGAGAAAGAAAGGATAACTGACCCTTTGTCATCACAAACCACTACTCCACCTTGGAGTACCTCCAAGTAGCAAGAACCATCAGATTTCAGTTTGAGAACTCCGGAGGGGGGGCAGAGCCATCAGACCTTGTGACCTGTGCTAGATCTGGAGCAAAGCTGGGCATCATAGGAGCTTCATTGGAGAAAGAGAAAGGATGGAGATTCTTTCCAGCTATTCAAGAGGCGAGCCAAATATAAGAGAAAATATTTGGTTCTGATGAGGATGTCGCTACTAGAGGAGGGGACTCCATTGTGTCTAGCATTGTTATGAGTATAACACAGGTTTCAAATCCCCGCATGGGGGATAATGTTTTGAGCCTACTTCTCAGGTCCCCTGTCACCCGAACCATGAATCCACCTCTACATGAATAGAACATCATTCATGCTGGGAGCAGAGGAGGCCGTGAATTTGACAAGATCACTCCAAACACCACACACCCAGTCTCCTTGGAAGAATAGGTGATCCACAATGTCCTCTATGTTGTTCCTGAAATAGGGGAAATGAGACGCTATAGGAACACCACAACATTTGATATTTTCATCCGTAGGAATTTCTCTATATCAAATTTTCCATGATAGATAGTTATATTTTGAGGGAAGGGACTTGGGCCATATGATCTTATTCCATGAGATCGTTGTTTCTTAAGAGGGAAGTATTATATAGAAGTCCTGGGAGGAGAAGAACCCTGAGTATAAAGGAGTAAAAATAAAATGTTTTGGTTTTGTAGAGAGGTCAATGAGACTGAAAGTCCCAATTGATCACCATCCAACACTATGTTAGTGAAGGCCGGGTAGCATTTGTCTTATCTGAAAGAAATATTGGGTGTTGGGAATCCTAGAAACCAAATGGACTCCCTTGCCTAGTTTTTGCACCAGAATGAGATCTCTACCTGCCCCGCGATCCATCGGGTGTGCGGTTAGAGGGTAACAAGAAGGGGATGAATAATAGACCAAAGTGGAGAACCTTGGATGGTCTCCGATGAGGGATTATGAAAATTAAAGGAGTGCATGGAAATCCCCGACATAGTGTACTATTCCAGAATCTCCCAAACGATTTTTTCATGCATGCATATGGAAGTGGCTTTGAGAGAGAGGACGTTGATGCCACCTTCCCTGACCGGACAAGACACTTTCCACCGGGATTCCCAATGGTGATTTCTTTATGAAACATGGTAATGTATGAATGATTCCAAGAGATTATTGATGTTATGAAGAACCCCCTACAGGACATTGACCAATGAAATAACATGCATAGTGGTTGTAAGAAACACACTATTTATGAGAGAAATATGACCTCCAAAAGACAGATATTTGTTATTCCTGTTGAGAATATGAACAGTAATATTTCAGGATATAAAATCAATGACTTTGATATGAATTCTACATAGGGACATAGGGGATTAGAGATAATCCTTTAGTAATATGCCTCTTTTCGTGTCAAGGGAATGATGGATAGCCAAGGTTCGGGTTGGAGAACATTTTCTAGAGATATATAAGGTGCTTTTTTATTTATCTACCACCTGGCCACTCTAGAGGGAATAATCCTCCTAAAGATTCATAATTATATGGATGGATTTCATCCTTGCATTACTAAATATGATAATATCATCTAGGACCATCAAATGTGAAATGGGTTTAGATTTAATAATTATTTTAAACAGAATCATCTCTCCTTTTTTTATCTTTATTTTGAGGTGGAGATGGAGAATTTCCTAGGACTGAATGAAGAGACTTGGAGAGATCAACTCTCCCTGCCCGATCCCATGGGTGGATTTAAAGAACCCATAATACTTCCCCATAGCAGTAACTTCCATACATGAGGAACTGAAACACAGAAATAGGATATAAGTATTCCAAGAGTCAAGGCCCATACTTACCAGATACTTATTGTTGAAGCTCCACACCACCCGGTCATAAGCCTTGTTCATTTACAGCTTAACGACATCATTGGATCCACAAGACTTGATATTCATATCTTTGAGCATCTCATGGGAGAGTGAGATGGAGCCTTGGATCGAGCGGACTTTCACAAAGCTGTGTTGTTCCATTAAAATCCATTGAGGGAGATTCATAAAAAGGAGGGAGTTGATCACAATGGCTAAAATTTTGTAAAGAATGTTTTAGAGGCTCACTAGAAGTTAGTAAAAAATAGAGGATGTTTCTTTTCATGGAATAAGCACAAGAGAGGTAGCATAAGTAACACATGTAAGTCTGACCCTGCGAAAGAAATATTGGATATCCGAGACAATGTCTTCCTTCATCACGTCCCACATGGCCCTGTAAAATGCGCCTAAGAATCCATTGAGTCCCGAAGCACTGTCTGGATTTAGGTTCAACATGGAATCATGGATTTTTTCCTCCTCAAGAATCACACTAAGGACTGCGTTGTCTTGGGTAGAGAAGACGGTGGGAATAAATTCAAAGAATTTAGTTTCCTCACTCAGATAGCCATTGGGAATCAAGGGATTTGGACCTGTGAGTAGATTTTGGAAGAAAGAAAGAGCTTGGGATCCTAGTATAACCCTATCGTCAGAATAAAACCCATCATCTAAAAGTTAATTGGGCTTGGTTGGCCACTTCTTCTCTTTGATGCACGAATGAAAATACTTAGTATTTTTGTTACCCTCTTGGAGACATTGGACACACGATAGGTCCCTTGCCATTATTTCATATCTTAGAATCATTTCTACCATGATCTCTTTCTTGCAGAAGAGAACCTAGAACAGTTGATCATCCCAAGCCTCCTTGAGATTTTTCTCTAGACTAATAACTTCCTGCATGGTGTGATCCCCCTCACTTTCATAAAAGAGAAGATCCTTCCCCCACCCCTAAAGATTTGGTTTTAACCGGAAGACCTTGTTGTGAAAGGCCACCCATGAGTGCCCTTGCGGAGGTTAATTCGAGATGTTAATAAAAGTAAAATAACTTATAAGTATATTTTGAAAGCATTTTTTTGATGGAAATATCCTTTCTTATTTGTAATACTATCTTTAAAACATAAAAACATTTGGAGACCATTTCCTTTTAAAATATTTTAAAAATATATAAATAAGGATGAAAAACATTTTGAAAACCATTTTCCTTGAAAAATTATAAAATAATATTGAAAACATTTTTAAAACCATTTCCCTTGAAAATTTATGAAATAAGCTTGAAAACATTTTTAAAACCGTTTTAATTGAAAATTTATAAAAGGAGCATGAAAACGTTTTCAAAACCATTTATTTTGAAATCTCTTTTAAAAAAATTTCATAAAAATCTAATGCTTAAAAATATAAATTATTCTTTGAAGGATTAACGGTGGATAAATCCATACATGTCATATGAGGTAAAAAGAACATCCCTTTTTCCTGGTAAAAAGGATAGAAAAATGACTCATTCAGAAAGTGACAAGAAGAATAAATTGAAAACCTTGGTAAACTAAAAAAGTTTAAAAATAAATTTTAATGATAATAGGATATTATTATAATTTTCTTTGATTCCATTTTTAGAAAACATGGTTTTAAAGGAACACAGATTTTCAACTGAAGAGAGGGTAAAGTCGAGCTTCGTTAAAAAAACTATTAACAATATTATTTACCAAAGAGTGTAATAAATGGTACCAATATATGAATAAATATTTAATAAATATATGAGAAGAAAATTAAATAATTTTCTTGAGAGATGGATTATAAGGTTTCATCAAAGGAAGCATAAGAATAAACAATCTTGAAAAGTAATGAGATTGTCTCAATAAACTCTTATAACTTAGTAACTTGGGATAATAATCTCCATGAAAGAAAAAAAATAAATGAATATTAAAATATAATTAATGATAATAAAATTTTAAATATTACATGTAAAATGGAAGTATATACTAATTAAAAGATAATTTAGGTGCCTAACATTACATGTGTCTCAAAGAAGGAAAATTGACACAAAATTATTTTAATGATTTGAAAACATTTGAAACATAAAACCCATGAAGGAAGTATCAAAGAATGGATATGTGAGTAACTATAAATTTAAGTATAAGATACATATAACAAAATCTTGTATAGTAAATACAACACAAAAATGTAAATAGTGGAAAATATAGCATGTATCTAAAGGAAATAAAAAGTGTGATGAAATCCCTTTACTTTTTGTCTTCACTCTCGTCGTACTCGATCAAATCACCTGTAAAATAAATATATATTTATTTTAAATATTTTTAAGTACCATATTTTTATATATAATACCATATATGGTTTCATTATTATTGTATATTACCCTCTTTTTAACATTTCCATGTTAAGGTTTCACTTCGGGTAATATTTGCTTTATTATTCATATGTGTCTTAATTTGTTATATCATTAGTATTTATATATTATAAAATTATTTACAGAATTAAAAAAATTATATAAATATAATATATATACACTATATATATATATATTTTTATTAGAATAATATATCAAATATATAAGTGTGAAATCAAATACGCCGTTCGTGGAGACAGTATGTCATACGTACACATGAATGTTATTTCTGTTTAATTGTCATGTTGAAATAAAGTAAGTAAAAGACACACACACACACATATATATATCATTATTATATTATATTTATTATATCATATATATCTTATATATTCACAAAAACTATCTTTAATATAGTCCATGTATTGTATGAACGAATCTTATCACTTTAAGGGGGCGATAGTCCACACTTCCTCAAATGAAATTATCATCTTAACACCAAAAGGAAAGTAAAAAAGGAAATGTGTTATAAAATGAATAGAAAAGATTAAATGAATATAAAATATAAAATATAAAATATATATAAATAGTGTTTCCATCATAATGTCCACCATGAGAGGCGGTAATGAAAATTGAACTATCATCGTTTAGTGAGGCAGTAGTTCGCCATACACATAAACAATATGTTCGTTATCCATTAGATAGAGAAGTGTAAGTTTAGGTTGAAACCATAGAATAAAAATATCCTAGTATATTAAGGTTAATAGTGTTTTTATACAATAATGGAAAAAATATAGTGGAGGAGGTAGTGAAAGAAAATAAAATAAAGGACTTGAGAGAAGATGTTATCTCTTAATCAGGTAACTTCTTTTGGTTTGTGCCAAAAGGATTCCTTGGATTATAATCTACCCAAGGGAAGGATTATATGAAAAAAGGGAGGAATATTGGGAAGTGGATTGGGAATATATTGGCTGAACCTAATATATTTGAGTTATGTGAGGATGTTGGAGAGGTGGTGGCCGTTTATAGGGAAAGAAATAGACTCACATGAAATATTTGAAAACAAGTTAGGTCTATACATGTTATTACCTAAAACAAGTCATACCAAACCAAAACAATCAATAATGGAAGTTTTAAGATAGAAATATTTCCAATAAATGGGTATTGGACAAGTTTATAGGTCATTTGTGCATCTAATATTATGTCTTGGTCCCTAATTAAGATTAATTTGTCCTTAATCGCTGTGATTAATTTTAATACGTTTTACTAATCATTTTGGTTAAAAATAAACATGATCCCATTAAGAACTAAATATTATACTGTTTAAAATGGTTTTTTTGTTTTTTAAATTTCTCTCACAGAAGAATAAAATTTTATATTAATGCTAATCCCACAGACATGATGAAATTATGGGGTTTTATAGTAAAAAGAAGTTCAAATGTTTTTTACGTTTTTTCATTCAATTTGAAATTTAAATTGATTATAATTAAGTATATTGTATTAATAGATATATAATTGATCTAATTTGGCCTCAAAAGATTTTAATGTATAATTTAACCTTAATAATTATTTAAATGAAATGGTAGTTATTAACTAAAATGTAGTATTTTCCACTATTCATCAAAAAATGATGTTTCTCAGAAAAATCCCAAAAATTAACCCGAATATCATTTATATATTATAAATTAATTTTTTTGTTTCTTTTATAAAATTTAATTTCTATATGTGTCTAAAATTAATTTTTTATTAAAATCAGTTCATTCGAGAAAATGATATTTTTAAACATAAAGGACTTTACCAAAAAATATTTCATTCATAATTAATATGGTTTACCTATATAAAACAATTATAAATAATATTTAATTTTTTATTACTCTTCATATAACTATGAATAAGGGCTAGTTTATCATTATCTCATTTAAATAAATATAACAATAAAATGATTTTTCGTAGAAACATCTGTATTGTGTATAACATACGCCAAATCAGTATTGTGGGTAGTGAAAGCTAAGTCAGTATTGTGTGTAATGCACACCAAGTCAGTATTTCATGTATTTCAAGAAAAGTTATATATATATATATATATATGTATATATATATATAAAGATATATTTATACTGTCAT
Organism: Viscum album; assembly: GCA_963277665.1. Lineage (NCBI taxonomy): Eukaryota > Viridiplantae > Streptophyta > Magnoliopsida > Santalales > Viscaceae > Viscum > Viscum album. Next base: position 257,170,640 of record OY728129.1, read on the forward strand.
GTGAAATGAAAAATATTAAAATGATAAATTAATTTGAAAATAAATAATTCAAAAATTCTTATGGTATTACATTATAGGCGCCATAAAATGAATTTGTCCATCAAAATTCATCTAGGTTACCACATGTTTCATACATAAAAGTTTCACTTATAGAAACCCACATCATAAAAATGAATACTATAACTTCCATTAAAAGGAAATGTTGGGACTATAACTGTTACCCAAAGTAAAATTTAATTGGGATTCCAAATAGAAGGACATTGGTTGGGAGTGATGATTGGGCATGGAGGGAAATTGTAAATATTTATAGGGAGTGATTGATGAAATAAATCACAAAAATTTGAATGATCAAAGAAAAGTAGAGGGCCTGAAAGTCATAAGTTAATGATCATTTAAAAGGCCATCAGTTTAACAAAATAAAGGTACTAGTACAAACAATTTTCTTTTGATCATTATCCTAACATTGAGTAATTATTTTATCGACAATTAATATTAGGAAATATAATTACTTGAAATATTTCTATAAACAAAATTTCATTCATTAGTTATGATTTTATAAATTTTTAATTTTCTATTACTTCATGTAATGGAATTCCATAAATTACCTTTTATGACATAAGTGTTAAAATACAATTTTTGATTATCTTAATGCTTATAAAATAATAAAATGTATCAATATTTATCTATAACTGTTCTTAAAAATGAATACATTTAATACATTAATATCTAAAGATAAAAAGTAACATAATTGTTTCATGAAAAATAATTATTTATCAAAAATAATTATACAATAACCAGGACATTGTATAGGACAATGATAGTCGTGAAACCATTATAATCCTTTGGTCATGGGTTCAAGACCCACAACCTTGATGGACATGATTGGTTGTCACCTGAAATACATGGTGTCATTTTATAAAACCGTACAAATATAATTTTCAAAATATAATGGACATCTCTGAAATAAGGTTTGTCACTAAATATTATTTTAACAAATGATTTCAACACGATCTCAATACATAAATACTTCCTCCAAAGTTTAACTTAAAATTTTCATGAATGGATAACATTATAAACCTTATGAAAGAAACAAAATACAAAAGCATAGAACTAAAATCATGAATCCAACATAACATTGATCCCCATATATCATAAATTATCTCTTGGTTGTCACATTCCAAAAATTTGAATACCCTCATCGTATATTCTCTTGAAACATGGAAATAACCTTAAATACCACAAATCCTTTTGGAAAACATGCTTTATTCCTTACTCCAATGATTACTGGATATACTAAATAAATCCAAGAAGTTGTAAACTTCATCCCTGATGACATATAGGACTTTTTCAATAATATGTTCTAGGGTAATCCATATGGTCCAATTTACTTATTCATATCCAACAAATCATTATCAAAACATCATAATCTCAACATCAGGCTTTAATAAAGGGTTACCCTACCTTAATAAAAATATCACCTTTATATGAAATCATTTTTCAATTTCTTCACCACCATAAAAAATAACCTTTTAAATCCTTAATTAAATTTTATACGAAAAATAATCATATATTTTATGATTCATATAACGTAATATTTGAATTCCAAAACATAAATAATTCGTTCCTAAAAATTTATTCTTGAACCATTACATAGGCCTCATTAAATTTTTCCTTAATACCTCTTTCCTTTAATATGAAATATGAATCATGTATTAAGGTTAATCTACCTAAATCTAACCATACATCTTATGTTTAATGTAATAAATAGTGAAAGAAAACTACATACCTTTCACATGTCTTTTTAGGTCTCTTTATCTTAAAAAGTATGACCAATACACGTACAACCTTCCTAATTCTCTTTATGATATTTCCACTTGGGAAATTGTTTCACATAATACCCATAATTTCCAAATATGAAACATTAAAAGTGAACCTTCTTCCTTTGAGTTATCTCTATTGACTAAAACCAGAAGGCATAATGTGAGCATTACTTATCATAGTAGAAAGCCACATAATCATGAAGATAATTACTTATAGTTTGACTAAATCATGACACCTTATTTAATATATTACACTATATGTTAATCATAGGTTATTCATAGATGACATATATTTAAATCCTTCATGATGTTTTGTAAAGAATTAGTGAATTTCTAATGTATATCTCTATGTAGTGTCAAACCAAGGTGTAACAAAGCCCGTTTTCATGTACGAGATTACCCCGAATCAGGCTCGGAACATCTTATCAAAGTTGTAACCCCTAGGTATATATATTCCATAGCCACATAAAATTTTATTATTTAACTCCCCAAGCTTCCACGGTATGCTACTCTTTGAATAATACAATAGCTTGTGTTGTACACAACTTCGAGTTCTAGCACACCACGACCAATCAAACTAGCAGTTTAAAAAATAGTTATGAATAGTAATACCGACTTTTTGAAATTCTATAAATTTTATTTTTCAATATGGAATTTATTTTTGGATTCGGAATATCAAAATTATCTTAGGGTAATTTTTTTTGTATTTTTCTGAAAACTTTCAATTTTTGATGAATAGTGAAAACACATCGTTATTATTTAAAATCGACTTTTTATTTAAATAATTATTTATTTTAGTTAAATTAATTTTAAGTAAAAATAGATACATAATAAATATATAAGTTCAATTTAATTAATTGGAGTCATTTTATAATAAAATTAGATGTATAAAATATTATTGAACTTTTTAATGTCTTCTACCACCTTCGAGTCACATTTGAAAATTTTCATAAAACATAATTTTAAAACTTTTGTGAATTGAATTTTAAAAAGTAGAGAGACGTGGTTTAAATTAGTAAGTAAAATTTGGTTCAATATGATGAAAATAATTTTCAGTGAATAATAATTTTTGAATTTTATTTACCACAATTAAAAGTAAATAGAGTAATTAAAGGTAAAAATGATATTATAGTTACCCTAAAACATGTCCTAATTCTATTGGATAAGTTTTTTTCAACCAAAATCAACATTGGGAATAAAATATGATCTTATTTGATCCACTTAGATTAGATTGGGACATTTATTATTATTTTATTTAATGAAGAGTTAAAATTATTAAATTCAAATTTTAATAAATAACATTTTTTTAACGTAGAGTTACACATAAGATAAATTTGACTATAAATATTCATTAGGAAGATAAAAATATTTCCTACATAACGGTATTTTATTTATAAATTTTAGGTATTAAATAATTAATGTTAGTTATGACACAATGATGATGGAGTAATTACATTATTAATGAATGATTAAAATAATTGATATTATAAATATCCAAATAAATGTAAATTGATCCTTTTTATGAATTAAATTATTTTTATAGGTTCATATGACATGCTAGGGTTGATTTAATATATTTTTTTCCATGTAATAAAATTTTTTTTACTTAAAAAAAACAAATACCAAATAGTGTCGAAATTGACATAAATGAGTTTTTAAAAAAAATAATATATTATTAAATGATAAAATATTATTAAAAATATAAGTTTTAGACCAAGGACTTATATAATGATAGATATGTCATTAATTAACCACTTGGGGTTATCTTATCATTTTATAGTAAGTTTATTAACCATGTAATATAAAAATACAAGAAGACATTGTAAAAGTTAAACTATTTAACTAAGAGTTAAATCTAAAAGATAAGGTTAATATGGTGACGTGAACTTATCTAAAACTTATTGGTTGATAGGATTTATACCAATAACCACCTTATCCCTTAAATATATCCATTTGGAGCAATTATTAACTGAAATTAATTTATAATAATATAATATTTCAAGCTTTTCCTAAAGTGAGCCTCACCTTTCTTATAAAAGGGGACTTCCCCTTCTCTAAATATTACACCTCCAAAAGCATTTATATAGGCAAAAACCTGATCAAATATCTTTCCAAATACCCTTAATTAAACTTATAGGCCTTTATTTTATCAGAAATACAACCTAATGAGATCTTTTTGATCAAATCAAAAGGAAGCAACCGAAGAAGTGGTAATAATTTCACCACCTCTTTCAAAGTTCTTTTCTTCTTACACTTCTTCTTTCTTTGTTGTTTCCATAACAAAATAATAACTCCATTAAATTATAAATAATTTTTTATTATTATAAATATGGTACAATCATATTCATTATTCAATCTATCAGATGAATAAAAAAGTCACCATACGTGCGTACGTACGGCTTACCGTCTCTACGTCATGGTGTAGTTTCTTATTCAACACTTCATTATTTGGATGGGTATAATAATGAGTATAATTGATGAAAATAATAAATATAACATTTTAACTATTATTTATATATGATATACCATCCAATTAAATTCAATTTCACCATCAACAGAAAGATATTGTCGCTTGTGTGTATGTATGGATTACCGTCTCCACGAACGCAATGAGATTCATTTACCATCATAACCACTCAAGAATAATTTTTATTTTATGATTTAAAATAATGTTTAAGAACTTAATATCATTCTGGATATGAATCAAGTATATCCTATCCATAAAATAAATTACATATGTAACAAAACATATAAAGGAAAACGAATCTGTTAACACCCTAGACAATGATACAAATGAAATATTATTAACAAAGAAATATTAGAAGATCATATATGATATCATATTTATGTATGTGGTTATTTTATAATTTAATAACAATTATTTAACTAGTATACAGAAGGTTAACGTACACTCGGCTAAGGAAAAGTACAAGGTTAGGGTTAATTTTACAATCTATTTATTTATCTGAGGTTGTTTATACGTAAGTATTCACTGGGACTTATTTATCATCAACATCCATGTTTCTTAAAAATACTTTTCAAAACATATTTACTATTCTATATAATATGGGATAAAGTGATTTATAACCTTGTTTAAATTTTTATAAAATGTTTTGAAAGTAATCTTTCCATCGTTTTCCAAACATGGTACTTTATGACCTTTTTGACAAATTAAGGTAAGAATGTTTTTTTAACTTATACGGTGGGTGCAGCTATTTTCCGCCATTATAACACCATCGAAGGTTACCTTAAAATAATGTAAGAATATTTTAAAAATAAATGTTTTCTTTTATAATTATGTGACTTTTTAATTATTTCAAAATAGAAAGATATATTTCTCTCAAATAGTTTTGATTTCATCTATGTCAATATCCTCTGATGGATTTTACACTTGTTTGAAGTTGATTTTTTATGATACAATCTTCCATAATATATTAAAGGTTTTGTGATATGTTTGAATATAAATGTGTTATTTTTATACCATTCATGGTTTATGGTTAAATTATTAACATTTTGTATGATGGTTTTAATACAGATGTTTATGTTATGTTTCAAACTTTTCATATGAGGAATACATTAGACTTAGTATGTGATGGGTGGAGCCATCTATAGTACTTCGATGCATCGGTAGGTCTCATGAGACAAACTAGTGTTTTGACACAAGGCCTTGAAAATATATTATTTTTAGTCTTGGTAAGAGGCCATGACTATGTGGTTATGATGTCCAACATTATGCATTCCATCATTATGAATTTAGCTATTGATATTACATATGCTTTTTTGGACAGTAGAATATCCATGTGAATAAGTAAATGACATTATTTGATCTATCTTTTTCATATTATACTGAACTTTAAGTTTAAAAGGCTTGTGTTTTAGTCTTATACATTTCCTAAAATGTTTATGCTTTTTTATGATACTTTTTTCTATATTTTTATCCTTAATGAGCATCTAATCTCACCCCTTTTTTATGTTTTATTTTTCCCAGGATGTGAAGAAGTATATTATGATTGGACTACAAGGATAGGCTAAGGGATATTCATGTGTTCAAAGGAGAGAAAGTGTTTTTATTTTTTTATTTTATAATATAATGTGAAACTTATGTATGTATCTTGTACTACCATGGATATTAAACTAATCAGTCTTTCAAAACATGATCTCTTGTGATCATTCCAATGTTATGTAATAATGACCTAACTCTCGGTAACTAGGATCGGTGAATAACAATTAGTATCAGATGAATTTTTGTACAAACCATCGAAACTAGATTTAGAAAAACTATGATTACAGAACATTACCCTAAGATAATCTTTGAGGATTAGTATAGAAGAACTTTCTATAATGTTGGTAATGTAGATATTTTGAGAGTTTTCCATGTAATACATCCTTTTTTGGATATGAGAAGTTATAGGTGGTTATGGCACATATGTACCTAGGAGTGATAACTCTAACAAGGAGTTTCAGACTTGACCCAAGGTATCCTAGTGCACAATAATGGGCCTTTCTTTACTCTTGGTTATGACACTTCTGGGGGATATTATTATGATAAATCACATTTTCTTTACAAAATAGTATTAATGATTTATGATTAAATACTTCCTTAAGGAAAACATTTTTTTATTATTATGGCTTATATGCACAAACCGTTCAATTTATGTTAGGTATTTTACTTATTTAGACTTATTTGTTGTGATTTATAAACAAATATAGTGTATTAAATTTTTTAGAAATGGAACCTAATGGAAGGAACAAAAATTGTATCAAAGAACGTAACCCATGTAGGGATTTCCCTCCTACTAAAGATTATTATAGTGGATATGCTAATGCAATTGGTGCTGAATAGCTTATTACCATACTGGGAAATCTCACTTAGGTTTTGAATAATAACCTTATCTGTATGGAGCACCCTGATCCACAACGTGGAGGATTAATGTTAGATTGCTTCATGAGACAACAACCACCAAAGCTCAATGGGACTAAAAATCCATTTTTATTGGAGTAATGGATAGATTTTTTAGGGAAAATATTTCATGCTTTGGGAAGTAACGAATGGGAAAAAGTTTTCATGGAATTTTATCACCCAAATGAGATGCAAATCAATGGTGGTCATTAATTCAAAACAAAAAGGAGGATAAATAAGTATTAAATATGCAATGGATTGAGTTTAAAGAAATTTTCTTATAAAAACACTTTACTTGTGACCATCGAGTGGATATGGAAAGTCAATTTCTGAGTCTAAGGAAAAAGGATGATGATAATGTCACAAAGTATGAGGATAACATAACAAGGTTAGAAAGTCATGTTTCAGATTATATATGTTACCTAAGAAGTAAGATTGATCAATTATTTGATGGGTTAAAACCATTTCTCCATTGAGAATTACTCTCACAATCCTTCTTGTCAAATAAAGATATAGTCTCATGTGCTCTCAAGATAGAAAAGGAGTTCTCTATGTCTTACGACTTTAAAGAAATGAATGAGAAGAAGAGATCTATTGAAAACTCTGTAAATGGAAATAAGGGGAAGAAGGGAAAAGTTGAATTTCTATCCAATAGTAAATATGGAAGGAAACACTCAGGTAATTTCCTGAAGGGAATGGAAGTTTGTTAAATGTGTGGTGAAAAAGGCCACCATGCACGTTATTTCAAGGGAAAGAAAGAGGACATTAATGTGGAATGATACAATTTTAGAGAAATGTGGAATTATGAAAATTAATTTCTTAAGAGCCAAGGAAACTTACCTCAGAAAAGGCCAATGGATCAAGGAAAAGCTTATGTGATCACTACTACTGAGGTTGAAGCTCCTAATGATGTGGTGTTAGGTACTTTAATGGTATCCACAAATTTTGGTAATGCATTATTTGATTATGGATCATCACATTGTTTCATATCTTCCCAGTTTTCAGAGAAATTTAGATATTTCCAATTTGATATAACAAGGGATTTTTAGTCAAAACTTCTAAGGTAAGTATCATTGCAACAAAATTTTGTGAATTGGTTCCAATTAGGGAATATAAATGTGTTTTATTTGATGATATCATCATTATAGAAATGATTTAATTTGATAAAATCTTAGAAATGGATTGGATTTCAGACCATGTTGTGAAAATTTATTACAAGAAGAAGAAGTTTACAATTTTTGATGATGATAAGGAATACATTATCTTTAGAGTAGAAACATCATCATCTGATTCTTATCTAGATCCACCCTAAGTAGCTCTATTAAATTCAATTATTGGGGAGGAAGAGAGTGCAATAACTATGGGTAAAGAAATAATTGTTAAAATAGAGGACATACCTGTTTTGTAAGAATATGTTGATGTGTTTCTAGAGGATTCACCTGGAAATACTCTAGAATGATAAATTGAGTTTCTTATTGATTTAATTCCTAGTAAAAGGCCCAAATTGAAGACCCCTTATAGAATGAACATTATGGAATTAGTGTAACTAAAAAAAACTAGAGTAATTGAGTAATAAATTATTTATTTTCCATAGTTTTTCCTTATAGGGAGCCCCTGTTCTTTTTGCTAAGATGAAAGATGGATCAATGAGGTTGTGCATTGACTATAGGGAGATCAATGTTATAAAAATTAAGAATAATTATCATCTACCTCACATTGATGATTTATTCAATCAACTTCATGGAGATCAATATTTTTCAAATATTGGTCTTCGATTTGGATATCATCAGTTTTGTTTGAAGAAGGAAGACATTCCAAAAACAACATTTTGAACCAGGTGCGGGCATTATGAGTTTATAGTAATTCCCATTTTGGACTGACTAATACACCCTATATTTTCATGGATCTAATGAATAGAGTTTTCAAGGAATATATTGATGACTTGTTAGTGGTTGTTAATAATGATATCTTGGTATACTAAAAAATCTATGAAGATAATGAAAGCCACTTGTGAACTATTCTAAAAACCCTTAGAAGAAATGAATTGAATGAGAAGTTTATCATGTGTGAATTATGGATTTAGGAAATTTATTTTCTTAGCCATATTGTCTCTAAGGATAGAGTATCTATCGAACCATCAAAGACCAAGGAAATGCAGGAATTTCCAACACCAAGAAGTATAACCGAGGTATGTAGTTTTATTGGTTTAACAGGTTATTATCGATGTTTCATCCAGCATTTTTCTTGATTGGCTAACACATTAACCAAGATAACATGTAAAGAGGTTATGTTTTTTTGAAAAATATCATGTGAATAATGTTTTAAAGAATTGAAGATAATATTAGTCTATGCTTCTATCTTGACTCTACTATCACGGAATGATGGATTTTTTATTTATAGTGATAATTAAGAGAAAGAACTGGGTTGTGTACTTATGAAGAATGATATTGTTATTGCCTATGCATCACAATAGCCAAATATTCATGAACAAAATATTCATACTCATGATATTGAGTTATAATATGTAATCTTTTCTTCAAAGATATGAAGACACTATCTATATGGTGAAAAATGTGTGATATATACCGATCACAAGAGTTTGAAGTATATTTTTTTATAGAAAGAACTCAAAATGAGGCAATGGAGATGACTCGAACTACTCAAGTGTTATGATTTCACTATACATTACCCCCCGAGGAAGGAAAATAAGGTAGAATATTCTTTGATGAGAAAGGATCATGGATTTTTGAACAAAATGAAAGTTGAAAGTGATCCTATTTTAATGGATCTAGTAAAGATGGATACGGGAATAATTATGGAAGGTGAAGAATCAATAATTTTTCAAATGGTTCCAAACCATCTTTACTAGAAAGGATAAAAAGTTCTCAAACTGATGATGAGGATTTGAAAAGAAAATTAAAGTTTTGAATGATGTTATATTGATTGACTTCGTATATGAAGATATAATTTTGATATTTTGGAAGAGAATTTTTGTTCCCGTCATACCTAATATAAAAAGGGAATTGTTGGATGATGCTCATAGCTCCAATTTTTCTATACACACTGATAGCACTATGATATATAGAGATTTGAAGGAATATTTTTGTTGGGACAACATGAAGTGAAATATTGCTGATTATGTGTCATGATGTATGGTTCGTCAATACGTGATTGATGGAAGACAATATCCGACAAGAGTCATGCAACCTCTTCCCATACCTGAGTGGAAATGAGATGATATTATGATGAGATTTGTCATGGGGATACCAAAGACTCCTAAAAGGAATGATGCAATATGGGTCATTATTGATCATCTTACTAAGTCATTATAATTTCAGGCTATAATAGAAGATTTATCGCTTTAACATTTAACAATACTATATATTATTGAAGTTGTAAGACTTTATGGTGTGCCCCTATCGATTGTTTTTGATCGTGATCCCCATTTTACACCAAGATTCTGGAAAATTCTTCAGAAATACCTAGATACTAAACTTCATTTAATCACTTCCTACCACCATCAAACTGATGGAAAATTAAAACATACTACTAAAACCTTAGAATACATGTTGATATCTTTCTCACTTGACTTTCAAGGTATGTTGGGTCAATATTTACCTCTATTATAATTTTACTATAACAATATCTTCCATTTAAATATTTTGATGGTACCATATGAAGCATTATATGGAAAGAGATGTCGCACACCAACTTGTTGGGATGATGTCAGTGAAAGAAAACTCGTAGGCCCAGAACTTATTGAGGAAAAATTAGAAAAGGTGAATATTATCCAAACCCACGTCAAAGCAGCTCAAAGTTTCCAAAATATCTATGTCGATAATCGAAGGAAGGATTTGAAATTTCATGTAGGAGATCATGTTTTCTTGAAGATATCTCCATGGAAGTGTGTTATACGATTCAGTAAGAAGGGTAAATTAAGTCCCAAGTACATCAGACCTTTCAAAATTCTACTACGAATTGGAGTTGTAGCATACCATTTGGTAATGCCTCCAAGTATCTTTAAAGTTCATGATCTGTTCTACATTTCGCTGTTGAGAAAATACATGCCTGACCCAACGCATGCAATCACATATGAAGAAATAGAACTGGAACCCAATCTGTCTTATTGTGAAGATACTATCAAGATTCTTGATACTAAATAAAAAGTGTTGAGAAACCGGATGACCCATCTAGTTAATTTCTATAGAGAAACCATAAGATGGAAGAGGCAAAGTGGGAACCTGAGGAACTTATGATGAAGAACCACCCGAATCATTATATGAAATAATATTCTATAAATTTTGAGGATGAAATTATTTGAAGGAGGGAATAATGTAACACCCCAAGCTTCCATGGTATGCTTATCTTTGAATAATACAATAGCTTGCGATGTACTTAACTTCAAGTTCTAGCACACCACGACCAATCAAACTAGCCATTTAAAAAATAGTTATGAATAATAATAACCACCTTTTCATATTTTTATAAATTTTATTTTTAAAATGGAATTAATTTTTTGATTCTCAATATCAAAATAAGCTTAGAGTGATTTTTTTTGTATTTTTCTAAAAATAGTCAAATTTTTATGAATAGTGAAAACACTACATTATTGTTGAAAACTGAATTTTTATTTAAATAATTATTTAATTTATTTAAATTTATTTTAAGTCAAAATATATACATTACACCCATATAAGTTCAATTTATTTCATTGGAGTCATTTTATAATAAAATTAGATGTATAAAATTTTATTGAACTTTTTAACGTCTTTTAGCCACCTTCTAGGCAAATTTTCAAATTTTCATAAAATGTAATTTTACCACTTATGTGAATTGAATTTAAAAAATATGAGAGACACGATTGACATCATTAAGTAAAATTTGGTTCAATAGAATGAAAATAATTTTTTTGTGAATAGTAAATTTGGAATCTTATTTACCACGGTTAAAAGTAAATAGGGTAATTAAAGGTAAAAATGATATTATAATCATCATAAAAAATGTCCCAATTATATTGGATCAGTGTTTTTTGACCTAAATAAATCTTAATAATATAATATGATCCTCTTTGAACCACTTGGATTAGATTAGGACATTTATTATTATTTTATTTAAAGAAGAGTTAAAAGTGTTAAATTTATATTTTAAATACTATTTTTTTAATATATGGTTATAAATAAGATAAATTCGACTATAAATATGAATTAGAAAGATAAAAATATTTCCTACATAATTTTATTTTATTTATAATTTTTATACATTAAACAGCTAAATTTATTTATGACACAATGATGATGCAGTAATTACCTTATTAATGAAGGATTAAAATAATTGATATTATAAATATCCAAATAAATGAAAATTGAAACTTTAGATGAATTAAAATTATTTTTTGGGTTAATATGACATGTTAGGGTTGATTTAATATATATTTTTTTGAAGTAATAATGTTTTTTTAATTTCACTAAAAAACCAAATACCAAATAGTATCAAAATTCACATAAATGAGTTTTTAAAACAAATACAATATTATTAAATGATATAATATTCCTAAAAATATAGGGTTAGATCAAATGACTTATATAATGATAGATATGTCATTAATGAACCACTTTGGGTTATCTTGGCATTTTACTGTATGTTTATTAACCATGTAATATAAAAATACAAGAAGACACTGTAAAAGTTACACTATTTAACTAAGTGTTAAATAGAAAATATAAGGCTAATATGGTGACCTAAATTTGTCTAAAAACTATTGGTTTAGAGTATTTATACCCATACCCACATTAGGATCTAAATAAATTAATTTTGATCCATTATAAACCTAAAAAGATTTTATAATAAACTAATATTTCAGGCTTTTCCTAAAGTTACCCTCACCTCTCTTATAAAAGGGCACTTCCCATTATATCAAAATCACACCTCCAAAGCCATTTTTCTCGGCCAAAAAATAATCAAATATATTCCCAACTACCATAAATTCAACCTATATTCCTTACATAGATCCTAAATCCAACCTAATGATCCCTTTTGATCAAATCAAAAGGAAACACCCGCATAAGAGGTAATAATTTCACCACCCCTTTCAAAGTTGTTTTCTTCTTCCACTTCCCCTTTCTTTGTTGTTTCCAAACCAAAATAATAACTCCAGTACCTTATAAATTATGTGATGTTATTATAAATATGGTACAACCATATTCATTATTTTATCTATCATTTTAATGGAAAATTCCCCATTCGTGTGTATGTATAGCTTACCGTCTCCATGTCGTGGTGTAGTTTGTTAATCAACACTTAATTATTTTGAAGTGTATAATAATGAGTATAATTGATGAAAATAATAAATATAACATGTTAATTATTATTTAAATATGATATACCATCCAATTACATATGATTTCACCATCAATAGAATCATATTGTCACTCATGCGTATGTACGGATTACCATCTCCACGAACGCGATGAGATTCATTTCCCATCATAACTATTCAAAAATAATTTTCATTTTATGATATAAAATAATTTTTAAGAACATTATATTATTCTGGATATGAATCAAAAATATCCAATCCATTACAAAATGACTTACGTAACAAAACATATAAAGGAAAACAAATCTATTAATACCTGAAACTATGATTCTACTGAAATATTATTAACAAATAAATATTAGAAGATCATATATGATATCATATTTATGTATGTGTTTATTGTATAATTTAATAAAAATGTTTTAACTATTATACAGGAAGTTAATATACCATTGACTAAGGAAAATTACATGGTAAGGGTTAATTTTACAATCTCTTTATTTATCTGAGGTTGTTTACACATAAGTATCTACTAGGACTTCTTTATCATCCACATATGTGTTTCTTAAAAAAGTAATTCAATTTTTTTAATATTTCCTAGAATATGGATTAAAGTCATTTATACACTTGTTTTAATTTTTATAATGTTTTTTAAAAGGAACCTTTTCGTCGTTTTCCAAACAAGGTACTTTATGACCTTTTCAAAAAATTAAGGTAAGAATGTTTTTTTATCTTATTCAGTGGTTGTGTCTATTTTCCTCCATTATAAAACCTTCAAAGCTTCACTTAAAATATTATAATAATATTTTAAAAATAAAATTTTTCTTTTATAATTATGTGACTTTTAAATTATTTCAAAAAAGAAAGATATATTTCTCTCAAATAGTTTTTGATTTCATCTATGTCAAAATCCTTGGATGGATTTTACACTTGTTTGAAGTTGATTTATTATGATAAAATATTCCATATTTTATTGAAGTTTTTGTGATATGTTTGACTGTGTATGTGTTATTTGTATACCATTCATGGTTTATGGTTAAAGTATCAACATTTCGTATGCTAGTTTTAATACGAATGTTTATGTTATGTTTCAAACTTTTCATATAATGAATGCATTGGACTTAGTAAGTGATAGGTGGAGCCCGCTATATCTCCTAGATGCATTGGTTGGTCTCATGAGACAAACTAGTGTCTTGTAACAAGGACTTTACAAAATCGTATTTGTAGTCTTGGCATGAGGACTTGACTATGTGGTTATGATGTCTGACATTATGAATTCCATCATTATGAAATTACCTATTGATATTACATGTGATTATTCGGATAGTTGAATATCCATGTGAATAATTAAAGGACATTATTTGATTTATCTTTTCCATATTATGTTAAATTTTAAGTTTAAAAGGGTTGTGTTTTATTATTATACATTGCATTAAGTTTTTATGATTTTTATGATAGTTTCTGCTATATTGTTATCCTTACTGATCATATGAGCTCACCACTTTCTTATGATTTCTTTTTCCATAGATGGGAAGAAGAATATTATAAATGTCCTACATTGATAGGATATGGGATATGAGTGTGTTAAAAGGGGGAGTAATGTTGTTTTTCTATTTCATGATGTAATGTAAAACTTATGTATGTATCTAGTACTTCTAAGGATACTAAACTATTCAGTCTTTTGAGACTTGATCTTTTGTAATCATGGTAATGTTTTGTAATAATGAACCAAGTCTGGGTAACTAGGTTTAAGGCATTACATAGAATATAGACAATGATTTATTTCTAGTAGTCTAGTAACTCTTTCATTAACCAAATTTTGGGGACATTTTCCTAAATGTTAACTCATTATTATACTTATCCTTATTGACATCCATAGAAATATCCTTAAAAATATACCTAGAGATCTCACTAAAGTCTTCTCATACTAGTTTCCAATGGTTTAATAAAACATTCCTTTTATACCGACTATCATAAATCAGAATTAACATACATAGATATTACATCATTTTATAAGAATAGTAATTACATTACAAAAATACATGTATTAGGACTATAATAGTTTGGTGTAATTGAAAAAATGTAAACAAAATTTTTTATAATAGTTAATGATCATAAAATTATCCCATTAAGATCTCTAACTTTAGTAATTATAACTAAAACATTTCTTTATAACTTGGGGAAAGGAAACAGAAGAAAGAGGAGAGCTCTCATGCTCAGTTATGGAAAATAAAGGAAATGTGTAATCATAACGTCAAACTAAGGGTATGGAACATGATAATAACATTTTAATATAATACATTGAATTTTCATAAGACATAGATCATAAAGGGATTAAAAATATAATTCATGAAATCTTAACATAGTAATAATGCATGGAATTTGTGTCATGCCCATTTTTTATAACTTTGTGAACATGTATAGGTAGAAAAAGGTTCACTCATTATGTTAAGGAAATGAAATAAGGCCCCTGAATTATCTTATGGACATGAAACCAGGTCCATTCCTAATATTTGGAACATGTAATCAAGTTCAAACATAACCTTATGGACATGAAACTAGGTCCATGTATAAATTTTTTAACATATAATCAGGTTCATGCATAACATTGTGAACATGAAATTAGGTTCAAGAACAAACTTATGAACATGAAATATGGTCCATTCATAATGTTTTGAACATGTAATAAAGTTCACTCACAGCATTATGAATAAGTAATCAGGTTCACACAAAACATTATGGACATAAAACCAATTACATTCATAACATTATGAAAATGTAATCAAGTTCATGCATAACATTTATACTCATGATTCATCCATCATTTCTCAATTAATTAGAGGGAGATATAGGTCCCACCCATCTCATATTAAAAACATTCATACATGTGCCACAATATAATAACACATTCATCATATCATGACCCATAAAAAGAGAGGGGTTCTATAAACATCAAATCATAACCCGTGAAATGAAATGGGTATCATTAACATTTCATCACATCATAAACTATGGAAAATAGATAGGTGTCTTAATAAATTATTTAATGCATAACCACTGAAAATAAGTGGATTTAAAAATAATATAACCCATTAAATAGAAATATGTGGCATAAATATCATTCCCTCAAAACATAAACCATTCAATAAATAATAATAATTAAACCTTGGGAATATTTACTAGAAGGGAAAAACTAACATCAATGGATGTTATCATAGAAGTAAAATAACATAGATAAATTTTCTAAAAACATTTCTTAAGGAAAATATTTTTTATTCATTGAAAAAAACTCTTTAAAAAATAAAACCTTTTGTAAACCATTTCCTTTGAAAGTAATTTTAAAAATTAGAAATATAGCTTGAAAACATTTTGAAAACCATTTTCATTGAAAAATTATAAAATAATCATGAAAATATTTTAAAAACCATTTCATTTGAAATATCTTTCATAAAATGTTTTTGAAAAATTAAACTTTAAACATGAAAATAAACTCCAAAGGATTAACAATGGATAAAATCTTTACTTGTCATATGAGGTAAAAATAAAATTAATTTTTCATGGTAAAAAGGTTTAAAAAATGCCTCATTCAGAAAGAGACAAGATGATTACATTGAAAAACACGAAAAAAGAAATATAGGATAAAAATACCTTTTAATCATTATAGGATATTTTATAATATTCTTGGAATCCCTTTTTAGAAAACATGGTTTTAAAGGAACACAAATTTCTAACTAAAGAGTGGGTAAAGTTAGACATTCTTAAAAAAAATTATTGACAATATTATATACCAAAGAGTGGGATAAATGAAACCAATATATTAATAAATCAAAAAAACTAGAGAATAATAAAATTCATGAATGTTCTTCAGATATGGATCATAATATTTCAACTAAGTAAGCATAAATATAAACAATCTTGAAAAGCGATGAGATTATCTCAATAAAATCTTATAAATTGGTAACTCAGGATCATACTCTCCCTGTAAGAAAATTAAATTAAATTAAACTTAAAATATCATGGAATAATATAAATTTTATGATATAACATGAGAAATTGGATTATATACTCCTCTAATGAGAATTTAGGTGCATAATAAAACACGAGTCTCAAAGAAGGAAAAATTGAGACAAAACTATTTCACCGATTTGATAAATTTTGAAACATAAATCCCATGAATTAAGGATAATAGAATGGATATGTGAATAACCATAAATTTAATTATTAGATACATATAATACAATCATGGTTAGTACATACACAACACAAAAGGAATGAGTGGAAACATAACATGTATCTCATAGAAACAAAATGTGAGATGAAATCCCTTTACCTTGTATCTTGACTCTCATCGTACTCATTCAATACACCTATATACTAAATATAAATTTATTATAAATATTTATCAGAACAATATTATTATATATAATACCATATATGGTTTGATTATGACCTTATATTACCCACTTGTTAACAATCTTATGGTATGTTTTCACTTCGGGTAATATTCTCTTTATTATTCACATGTGACTTAATTTGTTATATATTTGGTATTTATCCATCAATCATGATTTAAATAATGTAAACCATGATTTAAATAGAATTTATATAAAATATATGTGTATTTTAATAATATAGAGAATATATAAGTATGAAACTAAATTCATCATTCATAGAGATTGTAGGCTATACGTACACATGATCATTATTTCCGTTTAATTTTCGTATTGAAATAAATAAAGTAAAAGACATAAATGTGTATATATATATGTATATATATGTATATATATGTGTGTGTATATATATATATATATATTATTTTTTAAATAGATTTATAATATAATATATATCTTATATATTCAATTAAACTTTACTTAATACAATCCATGTAGTGTATGACCAAATCATATCTCATTGAGGGGTAAGTAGTCCACACATACTCAAATGAAATTATTATATTAACACCCAATGGAATGTAAAAAAGAAATGTGTTGTAAAATAAATAAATAAGCTTAAATTCACCGTAAATAATATATATATATATATATATATAAACATAGTGTTAATCATAATTTCCACCATGGGAAGCTGTAAGAAAAATTGAACAATCATTATTTAGTGAGGCAGTAGTTCATCATACACATAAACAATATGTTATTTATCCCTTAGATGGAGGTGTGTGTAAGTGTTATAATGAACCAATATTTTATCAATAGAAATTAACTTCTTATAATTATTTCATATAATCACATGAAATAACAACTCAATGAACTAATAAGTATTATGTGACCTTTACACATAATTTTTCTACTTCTGTGTCTTGAATTTTGAAAATATGAAATACACTGTTAGGTTCAGGGTGATTTTTGGGGTCTGATTGTACAAAATTATTCTTTGGTGAATAGTAACATACCTTATGAATAATAATATGAACCTTAAAAATAGTAAATCATCCAAAAGAATAATAACCTCACCCTTGAATGTATAAATAAAATTTAGGCATCTTATAAGTGGTAATATAACCATAGTAAAATTATTGGTATTTTTTAGGTCATAAATAATTAATTACAATTAGTTAATTAATTTAAAATAAAATATATTTTCATAAAAGTTGTTCATAAATTAAAATTTTTATGTCTTTTGGTTTAGATATAATTTTATAAGACCTTATGTAATTTTTTTTAAAATATTATAAAATCAGTTAGAATTTTAAAATTTGTATTTTTTAAGTAAATTTTCATTTTAATATAATTTTAAATTAATCATATTTAGAAAATTATTTTTTTTAAAATGGATTTATTTTTTATTATACACGTTGAAAAATGGTTATGTTGAAATTTTGGGATTTTCTAAAATACTTGAATTTTTGATAAGTAGTAAAATACGATAATTTACCAAATATATACATTATAAGTTAAATGCACTATTCCTAGGACCATCGCTAAAGCAAGCCCTACTTTTTAGAACTCACATGAACATATTGATATTTTTTTCACATAATCATCAATATTTATTTTCTTATGGGATAATAATAAACTTATTATTAAAATATTAATAAAACCCTCCTCCCCTCCACTATAAAAACCAGCCTCACCACCCTATTCTCTTCACTCCTCTAAGGCCTTGTGAATTATCTAAATTATGCTCAAATCTATCCCTAAGATACTCCCCCATATTCAAAATCCATTGGTATCCTCAAAATACCAAATTCTCCCCCTTAAAAGGCTCTCAAGGAATATAAACTCAAGAGATAAATTCCTCTTTTCAATTCTCTTACTTTCTTTTCAAGTTACTTTGTTTACTTTTCTATCCTTACCTATCCTCATCCAAATATTATGAAAACTCCATAAAAATACATGTAATGTAATTATTTTATGATAATGGAATAATTTATTATCATATCTCCTATACAATTATTTTGTACTCTAAATGAAAACACCATCCGAGATGTGTTAATTCATCACATTGAAGAAAGATGGGTTTTAAATTTCATTAAACATCTACAATTATTGTCACAAAACCCTTTTTATGCTTAAAACATACTATAATATCTATATTATTTTTCATCTATAGTTCTATAATCATTTTTTATATATGGTCTTGATTTATAAAACAAAATGTGTTCATTCTGATCAAAAATTGCAAATTAACCCAAAAGGTTATCACTAAAGATTTACATAATGATTCATCTTCACTCAAAGTAAAAAAATGAAATTTACAACCATTTAACTTTTGGATTCTCAATTATAAAATGTTACTCCAATCCTAGACAACCATACTCATTTTACATGATTATCTGTTCATGTATATATATCAACTGATCATAAAACAAACAGACCCGAACAATGAAATTGAATTTTATAAAAAATCAAAAATGTAATGAATGAACTCAAAAAGCTTATAAAAAATCAATTAAATGTAAAATATTTTCTGTAATTATTAATAAATTAACCTAATTTTATTATTCATATCATTAATATCAATTTTATAACACTATCAGACATAAGGTAATGTATTCTTCCTGAACCTCTATTATTATTTTGTGTTGCTCTAGCTTTATTTTTACCTAAATCAAGTTATCTGTTATTTTTATGTAAATATTTTAAATGTTTTGTAAATTCTCGAAACTCATGTATCAAGATCCATTAATTATTATTTTTCATGGATATACATGTTTTAAGTTGTTCCGTCCTCAATACTTTCAGATAAGAAAACCTGTTTTAAGGGAATTTACTGAATTCTTACCTAATTTCAAGTGCACTATATAATATATTTTAAGACACCATTGTTTTTATATCATAAGTATTTTTATTAAATAAATATTTTTATTATGAAAATCATATTTTTTCACTTTTGGTTTTATATAAACTATTATTCCCCTTTTAATTGTAATGTCACTTTAGTATTTTCCTTAAAACCACACTAAAATGTTTTAATTTATTAAATAGTCTTCTTACATGGTGTCACTTCTATTTGAAATCAATTAATATGATATATGACTATTTTCACTTATCAATGTTCATGTATATTTTAATTAATTTCTTTCATGGACACTTGTATGATACACCCATCTATTATTCTTTATGACACGATTATGATACCCATTTCTTTCCAACGGTACCCTTTATGTTAATGTATGACTGATTATGTATGATTATTTATGTGAAAAGAATATTAATTAACATATATAATGGGTGTGCCTAGATAGTGCTCCAATTAATTGGGTAATGTTGAGTCTCATTAGATGTTTTGTGCAACATTCTTGGTAGTTAGCCTTGACTCGTGCTACCATGTGCAATGGTATTTCTTGTTAAACTTGTGTTCCTCTATGTGCAACAAGCCTTGACTCATGCTAAAGTTTTATTTTATGTTACTTACACATTATTATGACTCCACATTAATATAAACCCATATTTATATGCTATGATTTCACATGTTCCATGCCTTTTTATATCATTATTCCATGCCTTCTAACTCATGTGCTAAAGCCTTATTACTTTGCTTTTCCATTACCATGATTTTAGCTCATTCCTTTGTTCATGTCATACATAGGTTATCCTATGAAGATGTATGTTCACAATTGAAGTTAGGAGATCCTAATGAAGATTAAATAATGATATGCTTTATTTAGTCCCACATTTTTCAATTTTATGTACCTAGTCTTCTAAAACACTATACTTCATGATCCTTGTCTTGTAATATGATGTTTTATTATGCTTAAATTAATGTAATGATATGTGCAAAAGGATAGGTTTTCTATAGTCAGTATCAAAGGATGGTCTAGTTTTTCGGATATTAGGATTAGAGCACTTTAGTAAGAACTATATGGATGAGAATAAGTATAAGAAAACAACCCTAATTTTTTATGTATAGAGTAAGTGGTTTTTCAAGAAAATAAATCGATGTCTAGATAAATATAGGTAGAGGTGGCTCTATAATAGATGTATCTACGGGTAAAATACAAAATATGGCTTTTATCTAGACTCAAACAGGAAATGGTTCATGAAATTGGGTTTTTCTGCACTCTGGGTTTGAAACTCCAAGGGGGTATGCTTTAGTAAATTCATGATCTTGGTTCAAACCATTGTTAAGGGAATAAAAAAATATCCCATAAGAATATAAGTTACAAAATAGATAAAGGATAACCTAGATTGAAACCTATGGAATCACAAGTTAGGGTATACTTTTCCTTTATGTGTTTATCCATTTATGATTAAATTTTCTTTTTTTGATTATTATCTAAGTATTCAAACCCCATAACTATACATTCTTTTTCTTAGTTAATATAAGTAAATATAAGAACAAATTCCAATAATCAATGTTATTGAGAATGTGAATATTTACCTAATGATATTCCAAATATTATGGGAATGGGTGCTCAAAACTACATGATAGTACTTGCTCAGTTGGATCATGTTATGAATAATAAGGGGAATCAAGTGGAATGAACTTAACCTCTAAGAAAAGAGAAAGTTTCTATAGAACCCTTCATGAAAAAAGGCCTCCCATGTTTAGTGGATCTTATGATACTCTCCTCGAATAATAGTGGATTTACTCCATTTAAAAAATATTCTTAGTCCTCTAGTGCTCATAAGAAGAGAAATTCGTACTGGAAGTATATCGTTTTGATGGGGATGATGATCAGTGGTGGAAATTTATCAAGAGTATGATGTCCCAATAGAAAATTGAATCCATGGATTGGGAGGAATTCAAGAAAATATTATTCAATAAATTGTTTCTCCGAACCCTCTGCCTCAAGATGGAATGGGAATTTATTGGACTCAAGAAAAAGGAAGATTATTCTATCAGGACATATAAAAAACATCAATGTCTTGAAAGATTCACCTCTGATTTTATCATGAACACCGATATAAAGGTGGATCGCTTCGTTAGCATACTAAAGACAATTCTACAAAAAGCATTGGCTATTCGAGACATTGATTGTTATGTAGAGATTGTTTGTTGTTCCCTCAAGGATGAAATGAATATTAGAGACTCCCAATGTTCTCATTGTCTTGATGACAAAAATCATAAGATGAAGGCTAATATCGGTGGTTTGAAAAATAAATCCCATAAAGGATAGAATATCGAATATCTCACATGTCAAAATCTAGGGAAGAAGAATCATGGGAACAGTATCAAGAGATCCAGGTATGGATTCAAATGTTTATAGATTAGATATCTTGAAAAGAACTATGAAAGGGATATGAGGAATCCTTCTAATATAGAATAAGAACATAAGGTTCATAAAAATGATCAGCTAGTAGTGTAGTGTTACAACTGTAAGGAGTATGAGCATTATGTGAAAAATTTCCCTAATCCAAGGGTT
Source organism: Viscum album (assembly GCA_963277665.1). Lineage (NCBI taxonomy): Eukaryota > Viridiplantae > Streptophyta > Magnoliopsida > Santalales > Viscaceae > Viscum > Viscum album. The sequence goes on from OY728129.1 coordinate 257,193,502, forward strand.
GTTGGAGGAAATCAACAATAACCTCCAAGGAAACAAGGATGGGTTTATTCTATCTCTACTACTAAGGTGAATTCAAAAAATGATGTGGTGACATGTACGTTAGTTTTTCATTCAATAATATCAAAGAAACTATTTGATTCTGGTTCTATTCATTATTTCATATCTTGAATGATTATAAGAACTATTTAAACACCACCTCAAAATTTGGAGGTTAAGTTATCTATAAGAATAGTGAATGGGGAAATCATTGCATCCAAGGTTTATAACTCCTCCCCAGTTAATGTTTATGGATTGAACCTCCTATAATTTTTTTTATACTTCCTTTAGTGGAGTTTGATGTTATCTTGGGCATGGATTGACTATCTTTATACAAATAAAACATCAACTATCACGAAAGGGAGATAAATCTTCACATCATGAAGCATCGTCCAATTTTTTAAAAGTGTAAGGAGGAATTTGAATCTATTTTTGAAACATTTTCTCAACTGTGGATATTAATTCCTCATGGGAAAGTATGTATAACTCAAATTATTGAGAAAATAGAGAAAATCATGGTCAAAGATATGCCCATTTTTAATGATTAAACTGCTGTATTCCCTGAAGAGTTTCATGGTCTTCCTCTGGATCGATAGGTTGAGTTCTCAATTGAACTTATTCTTGGATCCTTACATATATGAAACACACCTTAAGAATGAACACTTTAGAGCTAGAAGAGCTGAAGAAGTAGTTACAGGGGAATCTTGAAAAAGGTTTTATATACCCATGTGCTTCACCATGGGGTGCGCTAGTCCTCTTCATCAAGATGAAGGATTAATCAATGTTCCTCTACATTGATTATCATGAGATAAATAAAATCAAGATAAATAACAATTATCCCCTTCCACAAATAGATGACTTGTTCGATCAGATTTGTGGGGCCTGTTATTTCTCAAAGGTGGACCTTCGGTCCGGATATCCATAATTAATGGCGAGGAAGGAAGATATTTCCATGGATACCTTTTGAATTAGGTATAGGTACTATGAATTAATAGTGATTCCCTTCAAACTCACTAATTCTCTAAAAAGGTTTAAGGATTTGATGAATAGAGTCTTTAGATATTACTTCAAAAAAATTTGGTAGTCTGTATCGATGATATTCTGATATACGCCAAGACAAGGAGAAACATCAGGAGAATTTGAATACTATGCTAAAGAGTTTGTGATGGGATAATCTATATGAAAATTATAGTAAATGTGAGTTCTGTATGGATTAAGTATCATTATTGGGGCATGTTATCACCAACAAAAGAATATATGTGGACCATTTCAAGACAAATCAAGTTGAAGAGTGTCCCAGACCAGCATTTTTAATGGATATCTACAGCTTTCTGGGTCTATAAAGGTCTTATCAACATTTTTTGAAGAAATTTTCATGATTTTAGAACCCAATGATGAAGCTGGCATAGAAGGGAGTGATGTTTGTCTTAACTCAAGAATGAAAAAACTATTTTAAGGAGTTGAAAAGGGGACTTATCACTATGACAATACTAACAGTCCCAACGAGTGGAGAAATCTTTGTGGTGCATAATGATGATTCATTGAAAGTCTTAGGATGTGTACTAATGAAAAATTATAAAGTTATATCCTCCACCTCAAGACATATTAAAATCCATGAGGACAACTATCACACGCGTGATCTAGAGTTGGAAGTTGTGATCTTTGCATTAAAAATATGGCGGCATTGTCTTCAGTGGGAGAAGTGTAAGATATATACTGATCAAAATAGTCTCAAATATAAATTCACAAAAAAAGAGCTTAATATGTTCCAGAAAAGATAGTTAGATCTTATCAAGGACTATGAGTGCTCAATCCACTAGCATCTCGCTATGAAAAAATAAGGTCGCAGATGGTCTAAGTAGAAACGATCCGGTATATTTATCAATGATGATAATTGAAAAGTATATAATTTTCTTATATTTTCATAGGATGGAAATGAGAATCATTAATGGAGGAACATAATCAATCTATTCTCAAATGACTGATCAACCATCCATCTTGGTTATAATAAAGGATGCTCAAAAATAAAATATGTGGAAATTCAAAAAAGGGTGGAATCCATTTGAAATGGGAAATCCCCTGAGTTCAAGATTGACGAAGAAGGAGTTGTAATATTTGGGTCATGAATATGTGTATCATATGATCCAGATATAAAGAAGGATATTTGGAATGATGCACATAGCTCAACCTTCTCTATTCACCTAGGGATCACAAATATGTATCGAGATATCTGAGAGAACTTTTTGTGGGACAATATGAAGAGGGATATTCTTGAGTATGCATTAAAGTGCCTGGTATGTCAGAAAGTGAATGATAAAAGATATAATTATAAGGGGATGATGCAACCACTACCCATACCAACATGGAAGAGGAAGAACATCTCCATGGAATTTATCACTAGACATCTAAGGAAATATAGAGGAAACAACTCAATATGGGTTATTGAGGATCATCTTAAAATGATAACTCACATTATTGAAATTTGAGAGGACTTATCATTAGATTAAATTTTATAGATATATATCAAATAGGTTGTATGGATTCATGGATTATCACTATCTATAGTATCTGATAGAAATCTGAGATTCCCCTCGATGTTCTGGAAAAGTCTCTAACATGCTCTAAGCACTGAACTGAACTTCAGTACAACCAATCTTCCTCAAACTGATGGAAAATATGAGTGAACTATTTATACACTAAAAGATATACTGGGATCATGTTCTATGGACTTAAAAGTATTATGGGACCAACATCTTCCACTGTTCGAATTATACTGCAATAATAGTTTCCACTCAAGAATATGAATGGTACCATATGAAGACCTTTATGGTAAAAGGTGCAGAACATCATCGTGTTGCGATGAAGTTAGTGAGCATAAGCTACTAGGACATGAAATGGTCAAAGAAATGGTGGAGAAAGAGAAACAAATTCAGCATTACATCAAGGTAGCCCAAAGCCGACAAAAGAGTTATGCAGAAAATAATCGATGATACCTTGAGTTCAAGTTTGGATACATGGTATTCCTCTACATATCTCCATGGAAGAAGGTCATGAGGTTTGAAAAGAATGGAAAGCTATGTCCCAAATATATCTCCCCCATCAAGATTCTTGATCACGCCGGGTTTTGGCCTAATGACAGACACTTCCACCTACCATGTCTAATGTACACAATATCTTCCATGTATCCCTCTTAAGAAAGTATATACCATATCCTTCATATGTATTGTATTCATAGGTGGTATAGTTGGAGAATGATCTTTCTTACGAGGAGCAACAAGTTAAGATCTTGGATCATAGAGATAAAGTTCTATGCAGTAATACTACTCACCTGGTCAAGGTACTATGGCGGAACCATAAGTATGAAGAGGAAACATGTGAATTGGTGGAAGCAATGAAGAAAAAGTACCTTCACTGGTTTATGGATGAGAAGGTAAAATGAATTTTCGAGGGTGAAATTTCATAAGGGGGAATAATGTAATGACCCAATGTTTATAAATGGAAAATACCTTCTTATAATTATGTCATATAGTCACATAAAATCAATACTTGACAAAAAAATAAGTATTATGCGGAATTTAAATATAATTTCATCACTTCCATGTCTTGAATTTCAAAAATCTGATATACACAGTTGCGTTTAGGGTGATTTTTGGGGTCTGATGGAAGTAACATCATTTTTTTTGGGGAATAGTAAAATACCATTATGAATAATCACCTATCCTTATGAATAATAATATGAACCTTATGAATATTAAATCATTCAAAAGAATAGTAACCTTACCCTAGAATGTATAAACAAAATTTAGGCGTCTTATAAGTGATAATATGACTATTGTAAAAGTATATGTATTTTTGTAAGTCATAAATAATTAATTACAATTAATTATGTAATTTAAAAAAATTAAATTCCTAAAAGGTGTTCATAAATTAACAATTTTATGTCTTATGGTTTTAAGATAATTTTATAAGACCTTATGTAATTTTTTGAATACATTATAAAATCAGTTATAGTTTAAAAATTTGTATTTTTCAAGTAAATTATGATTTTAATTAAAATTAAATTAATCATATTTAGAATATTATTTTTAAAAAATGGATTTCAATTTTGGATTCTACACATTAAAAAATTGTCATGGTGATTTTTTGAGATTTTTCTAAAATACTGTAATTTTTTATGAATAGTAAAATATGGCAATTTACCAAATATATATATATTAGAAGTTAGATGCACTATTCCTAGCAGAATTCCTAAGGTAACCGTCCTTGGTTCAAACCCAAATGAACATATTATTATTTTTGGTCATGGAATTGCTACTATATCTTGTCTTAGAGAAAAATAATAAAATAATGATAAAATATTAAGAAAACCCTCCTCCCCTCCACTATAAAAACCAATCTCACCACCTCTTCTCTTCACTCCTCTAATTCCTTGTGCCTTGTCTAAATTATGGTAAAATCTATCCCTAAGCTTCTACCCTACATCCAGCAACCCTTGGTCTCATCAAAAGAAAAAATCTTCTCCCCTTAAGAGGCTCTCAAGGAAGATTAACTCAAGTGGTAAATTCATCTTTTCAATTATTTTTCTTTATTTTCATGTTCTTTTTTTATTTTATATCCTTACCTCTTCTCATCCAAATATTATGACAAATCTAGTACCTTACATGTTATGGAGTTTTTTTATGATAATGGAAAATGTTATTATCATATAAATAACTTTAACAACTAGGTTAACATTATCTTATTTAAATAATTATGACAATAATATAATGTTTTATAGAAACAATTATTTTACTTATAACTTATGCCAAATCGGTGTTGCTAGTAGTGAAATCCAAGTCGGTATTGCATGTAGCCCAAGACAAGTTATTACTGTGTGTACCACTATCCATGTAAATTTAGTGTGAAAGGAATGTCTTAATTTGTATTTTATTATTTTAATATATATATATATAGACCTATTTCCAGTGTCACTTGAAATTAAAAATATCAAAAAGATAAATTAATTTGAAAAAAAATCACAAAATCTCAGGGTGTTACACTAACTATTCATCTAACCTTGTATAACGAATAGATTTAAAATTACCCAAAATGGTTACCAATCATGATTAGGGTAACTATTCAACTTAACCAGAAAACCTAGTAGAATCCTCAAAATTATAAAAATTTCACCCCAAAACTCAAAATTAAATATAAAACAAATAAATAATAAATCCTCTTATAAAATAATAAGTGATCTTAGAACTAAAAGAGAAGATTATATTTATACCTCATAAATTACTCCCTCTTTTATATCTCATGGATATCCATATCCTGATTCCATAGCACACAAACCATAGGAATGGATTTACTCTATAACTATAGTGACCTATATTTTTCATACATAAATATTAAATCTTATCATATGAATATTCAATACATAACCTTATGATCCATGCCAAAATAATATAGGTTTAGTTAATTTGGAAACATAGACATATAAACAAATTGTTCATAAGTGATTAACATCATCTCCCACTATATTCTTTTTAACCAACACCCTTCTTTGACAAATCATACTTAAAACCATGTTTCATAGACTAAGGAAAGGAAAACTATAAAATGGTGAACTCAAATACTCAATAAGGGTAAAAAAGGTAGATATAAATAATAACTTTAGAATAACTTGAAAATAATAGTATGAGATCATGAGATTAATGTTTCAAGAACACAACCAATATATCATATAACATATTATGGGGTCATTTCATAAATCATGGCAGTTTATAAGACATGAATCATAAAGGAATGAAAGATCATGGTCCACGAGTTCCTAACATTGGCATAAGACATAAGTTTTTAGAATACACAGAGGCCTAGAAAATCATTTCCTTAGTCAAGTATCACAGTGAATACTATCATAGTGGATTGGATTCAATTTCAATTCCATCAAATCCTTAGTCAAGGTTTACTCCAAAGATAATCATTGTAGATAAAGTCCCTTACTGAGCTTGGTTCACTTCCTATTCTAGTACTTTTTATCTCATAAGGTATCCACCATTACTCAATTCATCATAGGAATATATAATTATTGTCCCACCTATCACATAATCATAATCCATTCATATGTGTTAGAACCCAGATCTTTTTTTCAGGTATGTTTTTCCCTTTTCTGGTGTTTTTGAGAAAAAGCGAAGTTTTTGGATGTTTTTGAAGTATACACAGTGTACGTATATGTACACGGCATGTACTTATATGTACACATCGTGTAATATTTTTCCGCACATAGTCGTGTGCTAGACATGTAACGGTCGAGCACAAAGTTGTGTGTGGTGACCTAGAGACCGCCTTATGTGGGGGACGAATAAGGCTAGGACACGATGTGTGCTTCAAAAGTACACGACCTGTGATTCAAAAGTAAACGCCGTGTACTTTATTTTTTTTCATTAAATAGACCGGGGTCACGTTGGATGGACAAAACACATCTCTTCTCGACCTAGTTCATATGATAGAATCTGTATGATGCATATCTTCGCTGATCTCCCGATCATGCGTTTGTTCTCCGAATTGAACTTCGTTGGTTGAGTTGGAATCACATCGGTGAGTTATCTCTCCTTCTTGAACACCTTATTCTGATTCCTTCTCTCTCATAAGATATCCTAGGTTGAACATTTTAGATGTTTTTGTAGATCTATGGAGTTCTATGTTGATTCAAGGCCTAAGGTTCACGTACAACGATCCTGAAACACCGAGGTTAGTGGATTATGCCTTTCCATAGTTAGTCTTTGAGTTATATGTGCAAATATTCCCAATACCCTTGAACGAGGTATTGAATGTTTATGGTTTTATCCATATTTTTTTGCCTTTTATGCCTTGGTTGATTCGATAGAGGTTATTTGTTGTGAATATGATTTACTTTTCCATGATATAGAGGTTTTCCCCATGTTTTCTTATTTTGATCGTTTGTTCTAGATTTTCCTGATAGGATGCTATTTACTTTCCATGCCTAGAATTGTTAGGATGGAGTGATTACTATCTATCTTGTTGTTATGTTGTAGACTGGTTAGTCAAGTATTTCTTGAGGTTTACTTGGGATGATTTTCATTTCTATGCTCGTTTGACTTACATAGAGCCGTGAGAACATGGCGTAGTAGACCATAGGGATAATATACATAAGGGATTCTCCAGAGTGTCTGTTTGTTGTTATGATGTGAGACCACAGGGGGAATTGACATATGTGCTTCCTCAGAGTGTCTGTAGTTTCTCGATGCATACCACAGGGGGAATGAGACGTAAGTGCTTCCCCAGAGCACCTTTTAGTTACCGATATGAGACTATAGGGGGAATTGATGATGAGTTCTTCCTTAGAGAGTCTATACTAAATATGAACCAGAGGGGTTGGACTATGAGTACTACCCAGAGGGTTTCCTATGTTTTTTTTCTAGAACCAGAGGGGTTAGGCTGTGTGCGCTTCCCAGATGGTTGCCTGTGTTTGCTAGTTAGGACCCAAGGGGATAGTCTGTGAGTACTTCCGAGAGGGTTACCTAGTTTTGATTATCTATATACTTGATATGTTGTATTTGAATGCTTTGAAACTATAATAATGTTTATTGTTTAATACTTCCTTGTTTACTTCTTCTTTTGTTTACTGCCATCCATATATATTCACTGACTATTAGGCACAGATCTCTTGGTGTTTGCCTACTGAGATTTAGTCTCACACCCTATTTGGGCCTTGCTTTTTGGCCCAAATATATTATATTGATGCAGGTATAGATAAGGGAAATCACCCTTCTACTTCAGGTACATGACTACCTTGGACCAAGAGATCATGGGACTAAGCTGAGGCTTACGATTCTGAGGAGTTGTTTACTGTTTTCTTTCGTACTTTGGCTTAGCACTATATTTCATCATTGTGATGTGTTTGGATATTTTCATAAACATATGTATTATTCATCATTATATATGTTCTTCAAATAATTATTACTTTCAGTCTTCCGCTATTTACTATTGTATTCCATGATTACCGCTTCCGCTATTGTTACTTGTTTCTCTTCTTCTATGTTAATATGCCAATGAAGGCATAGTTTTTCCACTATCACACCTAAGGCCCTCGATGCTAGTCGGCAAACTCCTTCATTAGGGGAAATGTGCTTGAGTCCATGTGACCAACCGGGTATGAGGCGCCTCTAGGAGGATTCCAGAAATGGGATGTTACAAAGTGGTATCAGAGGGTTCTTTTCTTTTAACTTACTATTTGGAGCCTATATCCAGGGATAGGAAGAAAATAAGTACTTGGTAATAAGCTGTGCCTAGGAGTAGATAACATGAAAACAAGTAAAAGCCAATTTACCTCGTATATTTTGATTTTTATAGTTTTTCTATTTTATAGTTGATTTGATTTCACTGTTGGGAAATTCACATGTTTTGTTCTAATATCGTTGATATTATTAAGGTTCTATTTCTATTGCAACCCGAGGAGATGAAGGTATTACATCTCATGCATCCTATGGTCACTTGATAAGAATCACATGTCATACATTCTTTCCATGCCATTAAGGGGGCATTAGTGATTGCATGTTGTTGTGATAGGTGATGTGCTAGATATGCATGCTGTTATGATAGATTACTTGATAGAAATACCTTTTGTTTGATAGGTTTTTGGTATGTGTAAGGTTTTGTTTGAATGAATGCCAAACATTGGTTCTTGAGGTGTTATGGGCCCTCATGGATCAAAATTTGGTGGATCATTAATATTTTATGCTTGTATATGACATATATAAGATGCCATTATTTGATTCATGGGGTGTATGGGCCCTCACAGATCAGAATTTGGCACAAAAATGATTGTTTCAGTGTTTTTCTGGGCTCCAAAGTAGTTTCTAAGGCTTACTGTCTAGTAAAACCCAGAATACACACTGTGTAGTGATGGATACAGACCATGTGTTCTTCTATTCAGGAAGAAACTATTTTTCTTAAGTACACGCCATGTATTGTATGTAAACACCATGTAGTCTCTAACCGTGTCACTAGCAGTGTGAGTAGAGACACAGGGTTGGGAAATCCTTGGGAGAACATGTTGTGTACCGGTTGTACACACCGTGTTGTGTAGACCATGTGTCCACCCGTGTGACTAACGACACAGATGGATAAAAACTTAAGTTATACATGTCGTGTTAGTCTTGAACATTTCGTATAGTGAACCCCTTGAATTCGGCTGTGTAACGAACAACACAGGTCAGTGAAATCCATTAGTACACACGATGTTCATATGGAACATGCCGTGTAGTGTGAGCCATGTAATCGGCCGTGTAACTAACAACACAGGTTGGTGAAGTTCATCTAGTACAGGTTGTGTTTGGAACTAACACGTCGTGTAGTCCTGTTCTAGGAGAACAATGTGGCTTAGCCGTGTAAGTGAACTCATGCAGGGGAAGAGGATTCAATTAAAAATTGTGTTTTAGGATAACACGCCGTGTATGGGGTGTTACACGACCAGTTTTGGCAAAATTACATGCCCATGTTAATGGTTTAAGGGAACACGATGTGTAGTTATATATAAATTCCATGTACTAACATTTTAAAAAACTTGAATGTTTTCTTTCTTCTATTCGATCCTTACACTCCTAGTTTCTAGTCCTTGTTAATCTTGATGTAAGGCGTGCACTTGGACTTGCAAATTCATTCCACCGAAAAATCCTCTAGTTGTACGCCAGTTACAGGGCAACGATTAGACACCAGACATGGCTGATCAAGGACTTCCAACAGATCCTCCAATTGTGCCAGTCTTGGCACCATCCATCATTCTGGATACAAGTGTTGATGCACAGTTCGAAGAGGGCTTTATGAGGTTCTTGCAGACCTTTTGAGGAGTACCACATCCTACCCCTTCTATCGAAGAGTTGATGCGGGTCTTTCAGTAGCAACATCCTCCCACTTTCACTGGGGAAGGAGGACCTCAAGCTAAATAATCATGGTTATAGGCCATGCTTTCAATATTCGAGCAATTGTTGATGCCTCTAGAAATGAGGGTGAATCTTGCTACGTATATGATTTGGGATTCAACTAAGAGATGGTGGGATGTGATCTCACAGACGGGACACCAACAAGTTATGGTCTGGGATGAGTACCTGTGTTCCTTTAATGACTACTTCTACCCGGTGACTTTGAGGGTCGATCGAGCTTGAGAGTTCATGAGTCTGGAGTATGGTACTCTCTCAGTAATGGATTAATCTTATCATTTCACAAAGATGCAGTGCTTCATGCCTATTCCAGGAGGTGATGAGTTATTCTTTGCAAGGATGTTTGAGGATGGTCTAAGGAATGACATCTAATCACAGGTGAACATCTTCAAGTTGACTTCCATCACTTCTATAGTCAACAGGCACTGATCACGAAGAGAAATTTGAGAGATTATAGAGTTGTGATCTAGGGCGGTTCGAAATCTAGAGTTAGTATCCCTCCTACTGACAGCAGGAAGTGCCACTGGGAGTCTTCGCGCAGTGATCCAAGGAGGAAAGGCACTTCTTATGGTATCCAAGAGGTGTGCTACCAGTGCGGGAAGAGCGGGCATACGAGGCCACATTGCTTGAGGGACCCGGTGGAGTTTTGATCTTGTGGCAAGATGGGACATATTCATCATTTATGTTAGTTTTTCTCACCAGTAGCTAGCGCCATGGGTTCTTCTATGACTCCTCATTCAGGAGAAGCACTTCCATTTTTTTACCAGTCTGGGAACTAGAGTTTTTCTAGCCGTTCATGTCAAGGTGGAGGTCGTGGTTATGGTACCCAGTCACCAGGCATTCAGCGACAACTGGGTGGGTTAGCTCAAATTGGTCAGGAAGGGTCACATGGCCGTGATGCATGTCAGACTTTTATTGTAGAGCAGACCCAGCAGGAGAAAGATCCAAGACACTTTATAGTTCTAGGTATGATTTTAGTTGCGTCAGTTTTAGCTTCTACTCTTTTGATGCAAGGAATTCCCATAACTTTATGTCTGTTTTTGTTGTGGAGAGACATGGGATCTGTATCTTCTCTTATACTAATATCTTGACACTAGACACTCCGCTAGGGACTAGAACGGCTAGTGTACGTTGGTTCAAGGAGTTCCCTAAAGAGGTTGGTGGGTGTCACTTTTTATGGGACCTCTATGTCATAGAGATGACAAGCTATAATGTCATTCTAGGAATGGACTGGTTAGTTCTCTTCAGGAAGTTGTTGATTGATATCGTCATAGGTTGAGTTTCACATAATCGGAGGGAAGATCATTTCGTCATAAGGGAAAATGGGATGTCCTAGTGAGAATAGTAGGACCCGAGCATCAAGGGTTGGGGGGGGGGTTACATCCTCGATTTCTAGTCTATATCTGGATGACCAGAAGTCATCACATATGGACTTTCCTCTAGTGGTGGATCATATCAGGGGCGTCTTTCCAGAGGACTTTTTAGGTTTTCATCCAGAGTGAGAGGTGGACTTTTCAATTGAGCTTGTTCAAAGAGCGGCATTGGTGCCTATTCCTCTTTATAGGATGGCTACACTAGAGTTACAAGAGCTGAAGAAGCAGTTGGTGGAGTTTCAGGAAAATTGTTTTATCTAACCCATTACTTCTTATTGGGGTTTGCTTGTCTTTTTTGTGAAGAAGGAGAACGGTACCCTCCAATTTTGTGTATATTATCAGAATTTTAACCAGTTGACAGTTAAAAACCGATATCACATGCCCAGGATTGATGATATCTTTGATTAACTTCAAGGAATCCAGGTGTTTACGAATATTTATTTGATATTCGGTTATCATCAGTTGTACGTTAGACCATCATATATACCTCTTATAGCCTTTCAGAGTATGTATAGTCTATATGAGTATGTTGTTATGCCGTTCGGTGACATGAACACACCTCTAGTTTTAATGACACTAATGAACAAAGTGTTCCATCCATACTTTGATTATTTCATTGTAGTCTTCGTGGAAAATATCTTGGTGTACTATAACACTCGACACGACCATGCCACACATCTTGAGATTGTTTTTAGTACATAGAGAGAGCATCCGTTATATGATAAGCTCCCAGAATTCCACTTTTGGATAGACCAAATTCACTTCGCGGGTCATGTTATCTCAGAGGAAAGAGTATCAGTAGACCTAAAGAAAGTGAGAGCAGTAGTTTCCTATGAGAATCCGTAAAATGTCTCTGAGGTATGAAGATTTATATGTCTGGATAGTTATTAAAGACATTTTATACAAGACTTTTAACACTTAGAAACACCACTAATGGGTCTGACTAAGAAGGGTGTGAAGTACTTGTGGCCAGATTCTTGTGAGTCATCCTTTCAGGATATGAAATGGAGGTTGACCTCAGCACTAATACTAGTATTCCCAGAGCTAGGAATGAGTTACACTGTTTACTGTGATGCTTCAGGTATCGAGTGGGGAGAAGTGCTAATGTAGGGAGAAGGGGTTTTTGCATACGAGTCTCGACAGTTGAGGCAATGTGAGAGGAACTACCTGACACATGATCTCGAGCTAGCTACAATAGTTCAGGATTTACGCTGTTGGAGAAACTACTTGTTTGGAGATCATTTTGTGTTTTTCACAGACCACAAAAGTCTCAAGTATATCTTCACGTTTCATGACCTGAATTTAAGACAACAATGGATGGTTGAGTACCTTCAGTATTTTTACTTTGAGATTTCTTAAATTCATGGGAAGGGAAACGAAATTGCTTATGCATTGAGCAGGAGGACTCAGGTAAAACTAGTTCAGGAATCCAGCAATGAGTGGCAGCTTATGAATTTGTTCTCTACGATGCATTTGCTGGTGCACAACAGTCAGACGAAGATGTTTCTATCTTATGTAGCTATTACCACTACTCTTCTAGATCGAGTACGAATGAGGTAGCTGTCAGATTTAGAATACCTGGTCTTATAGAAAAGTGTGTCAGAAGAGGACCCTATTACTAGATGGACAGTAGGAGAGGATAAGTTCTTGCATTTTCATGGGCACATATGGGTGCCAAAAGACATACATGAGGATTTGATGTGGGATTTTCATTCCTCAGTTTGGGAAGTTCATCCTCGTTTCACCAAGATGTATCATGATCTACACCTTCTGTTTTGGTGGCCAGGTATAAAGAGAGATGTTGATGGGTTTTTCATGAGATGTTCCACCTGTCAGCAGGTGAAGGCAGAGCATTAGTGATCAACATGGATTTTGCAGCAGTTACACATTCCTGAGTAGAAATGGAATGATGTTGCGATGGCTTTTGTGATGGGTTTACCGAGGTCGCCACATGAAAATGATGCAGTATGGTATATCATTGACAAACTCACGAAGGTTTCTCACTTATTTATGATCAAGGAAACCATCATTGTTGATGAGCATGAGAGGTTGTACAACCAAGAGATTGTGAATTTACATGGAGTTCCACACTCCATTGTTTCAGATAGAGATGCACGTTTTACTTCTTGGGTATGGCAAGGGCTTCAGAAGGCTTGGGGTCCATAGGTACTTTTGAGTACAACTTACCATCCTAAAACAGATAGCCAGTCCAAGCATCCGATTCAGGTGCTTGAGGACATGATTCGAGCATGAATCCTAGATTTTGGAGGTTCTTGGGAGAAACACAAACCTTTTGTAGAATTTTCTTACAATAATAGTTTTCAAGAAACTATTCAGATATCACCTTATTAGACTTTGTACGGTAGGACATTCCGATCACTCTTGTGCTAGATAAAGGAAGGAGGGGAAGCTATGCAGGGACCTAAACTTTTCTAGGAGACCACGGAGCAGATAGAGTTGATTCAGAAGAGGATGACTACTGCACATTCATGAAAGACGTCTTATGATGATCAACAGAGACAACCTATGGATTTCTAGGTCGGAGATTAGGTTTTCCTACGTGTCACAGCAAGGTTAAGACACAAGAGGATTTGGAGACAAGGTAGGCTTTTTCCGAGGTATGTCGGGCCATTTGAGGTGTTGGAGAGAGTTGGTCCGGCTTCCTATCAGTTTCAGTTACCTCAGAGGTGTCAGGAAATGCATGATGTCTTCCATGTTTCTTCTCTTCAACATTACTTCTCATACCCGTCTCAGTTTTTTCAACCCGAGGAGGTTTAATTAGAGGTGGATGCCTCATTTTAGGAGCATCCTATTTAGATTGTCGATCGAAGTAAAAATGTTCTCCGTGGATGGTCTGTTCCTATGGTAAGAGTGATATGGTAGCATAGACAAGTACAAGATGAGACTTGGGAGAGGAAGGACGATGTACAATCATAGTGTCCGGAGCTATTTAAAGATTATTCTTCTACGCCGCCTTTATAGGGAAATTACAGGAAACTTTTTATTAAGGGGGAAGTTTTTTAGAACCCATATCTTCTTTTCCGGTATGTTTTTCTATTTTATGGTGTTTTTTAGAAAATAAGAGTTTTTGGAAGATTTTTAAGTACACGCTATGTACTTATATGTACACAGTACTATTTTTTTGCATATAGCCGTGTGCTGGCCATATAATGGTTGAGAAAACAACCATGTGTGGTGACCTAGAGACCGACTTATGCGGGGGACGAATAAGGAAAGTATATGCCATATACTTCAAAAGTACACATTGTATAATTTCTTTTTTTCATTAAACGAACAGGGGTTGTGTCTGACGGAAGAACACATCTCTTATCGACCTAGTTCGTCCAAGAATATCTGTATGACATAGATCTTCTCTAAGCCCCCGGTCGAGCGTCTTTTCTCCGAATCAAACTCCATCGATAGCGTTGGAATTGCATCAGTGAGTTCTCTTTTAATCTTGAACACCTTCTTTTGATTCCTTCTCCCTCGTGAGATATCCTTGGTTGAACGTTTTAGACATTTTTTGTAGATCTATGGAATCTTACATCGATTCAAGGCTTGAGGTTCACATATAACAATCTTGAAACACCGAGGTAGGTGGTTTTTGTAAGAACCCAGTTCTTACTATTGAGGTATGAGTTTCTTCTTTTCCTTTTTCCTTATGTGTTTTTGAGAAAACAAGGGAAATGTGGGAAAAATCCAAAATTTATGGGTACACACCGTGTATTTTTTTCACACATCGTGTACTTTGGCCATGTGGGATGAGTATACAGGGTGTGTAGGCATAGCGGAGATTAAGGGTGTAAAAAATAACTATACACTGTGTACTTAATAATACATGCCGTATAACCAGTCAACATATAAACAGTAAGGCGGTGAAAGTACCCACCAGAGGAATGATAGTATACTCCATGTGCTTAGTAATACATGTCGTGTAATGATATCAGCATATGAATAGTGAGGCGGCGGAAAGAAGACACCAATGGAACAATTAAAAAAATGGAAAGTACACACTGTGTACTTCAGATTAAATGCTGTGTAGTTATGTTTTTTCATTAAAAACAGGCAGTAGCCTCATCATTTAGAAGAGGAGGCATAGAGCTTTCCAGGAGCCGTGGGAGAGGAGGTCGGGACTTGGAGGAGCTCCCGATCGTACAACGGGGCTTCGATTATTTCATCGTCAATCTCGTTTGAACTATGCAGGTAAGGCCTCCCCTCTTCTTGAATATTTCTTTCCAATTATTTCCCTAATGGATGTTATTTGGGTTTGAATGGGTAGTCATTTATCTCAGATCTACATCTTTCTTGGTCATTTTGGGAGGTTCCTTTCATGTATATCGATTAGAGGAGAACGAGGTAGGTGGTCTTGTGTTTATTACAACTATCAAGTTGAATTTTTTATACTATTATGCCACGCACCCATGTTTAGGTGTCATGGGTCTGAGAACTTGACTTTTTAAATACCTAGAATTGAATAGGTAATCTTTTTTTATGTATAGACTGTTGTTTGGGATCATTTCTTTGATCCAGGGCCACCCCGAGGGTGCGGTTCCCTTGTTTATCCATTTGGCCAAGATACCCATTGTAATGCCATGATTATAGCATGTTTTGAGTTTTCTTGAGAGGAAACATATATAAATTTCTTGCTTATGAATTGGGATCGGTCCGGTTACTTGCTTTTTTATGGAATGCCTAAGGGCAGTGTATTGTTTAGCATGAGGGAAATGTTTCTTATGTCTGAGGACAATAACTTATGTGCCTGAGGGAAATATCTCATATCCCTAAGGGAAATATTTATAATGCTTGTGGGAAATCACCTACGGGTTTTGATTCAGTTTACCTTAGGGTAAGAACATGCATGTTTGAGGAAAATATTTATTTTAAATATTCACTGTGGTGATTTCTTATGGTATACCTGCAAAGCCAAACCATAGGCTTGAAATTGATAAATTATTATTAACATGGAAATGAAAATGGTAGAGATAGTTACTTTTGAGTACTTTTTAGTTTACTGCATGATATTATTGCACACTGTTGTGGCACATTTTCACTAAAAGATGGGCACAGGCCTTGGGTGGTTGCCTACTAAGACTCATTTCCCATACCCTGTTTGGGTCGTGTCTATTTACCAAATAGATTATATTGATGTAGGTGTCGACAAGGGAAAGGGTACCTACATAGGTAGATGATTGTTGTAGGGGAGTAAGAGGGCATGAGAACGAGGTTATGTTTGCGATGCTACTGAGTTTCTGTTGCACTATTTTGGTTTTGTTTGATGTACTTTTATACCTTGTGCTATATTGTATCTGATTGTAGTGTATCTTGTTTTGGATGAATTATTATAATTAGTGACATGTTTCATCATTATATATATATATATATATTACTTCTGGTTATATTTTACTTAATATATTCATTTTAGGTCTATATTGTTTACTGCTTTAACTTTTGTATGTTTATATTTTTTTTACGCTGTGCTACACTTTGAAAAATGAGAGCATAGTTTCCCCACTATCAGTACTAGGCCCTTACTGCTAGTCAGAAGCCTCTGGCGTTTGGGGAAATTCACTTGAGGTCATGTGACCAACTGGGTCTGGGGCCCCCATTGTGTGGCACCTGGGTCCAGGACGTTACAGTTTGTGCATTTCTGTAGTTAGTCTTTGAGTTATATGTGAAAAAGTTCCCAATACCCTTGAACGGGGTATTGCGTGTTTATGGTTTTAGCCCTAATTTGATGCCTGCTATACCTTGGTTAATTGGATAGAGGTTTTTTGTTGTGAATAGTTTTTTACTTTTCCATGATATAGATATTTTTCCCATGTTTTCTTGTTTTAACCATTTGTTCTAGCTTTGCCTGTTAGGCTGAAATTTACATTCCATGCATAGTATTGTTAGGATGGAGTGATTATTAGCTATCTTGATGTTATGCTGTAGACTGGTTAGCCATGTAGTTCTTGAGTTTTACATGGGTCTCTTTGTATTTATATGCTCGTTTGTCCTACACAGGGTCGTGAGAACCTAGTGTAGAAGACCTTAGGGAGAATTTATGTAAGAGCTTCTCCAGAGTGTCTGTTTGTTGTTACGATGAAAGACCACAATGAGAATTGATGTAAGTGATTCCTCAGAGTGTTTGTAGTTCCACGACGTGGGCCACAGTGGGGATGAGATGTATGTTCTTCCCCAGAGAGACTTTTAGTTACTGATACGAGACTATAGGGAGAATTGATGGTGAGTTCTATCTCAGAGAGTCTATAATAAAGCTGAACCAAAGAGGTTAGACTACGAGTACATCCTAGAGGGTTTCCTATGTTGTTTTTCTAGAACTATAGGGGTTAGGATGTGTGCGATTCCCAGAGGGTTTCATGTGTTTTCTAGGTAGGACCAGAGGGGATAGGGTGTGAGTACTTCCTAGAGGGTCACCTGTTTGTGATTATTTTCTTACTTGATATGTGGTATTTGAATGCCTTGAAACTGTAGGAATGTTTACTATTGAGTAATTCCTTATTTACTGCTTCTTTTTTATTGCCTGCCATATATATTCATTGACTATTAAGCACATATCTCTTGGTGGATTCCTACTAGGATTTCGTCTGACACCCTGTTTTGGCCATGCTTTTGGGCCCAAATAGATTATATTGTTTTAGGTATAGATAAGGGAAAGAGCCCTTATACTTCATGTACTTCACGACTTTGGAGCTGGAGAGCATGGGACCAAGATGAGGCTTGCGATGCTGAGGAGTTGTTTATTTTTTTCTTTCGTACTTTGTTTAGTACTGTATTTCAGAATTGTGACATGTTTGGATATTTTCCTAGACATATGTATCATGCATAACTATAAATATTCTCTAGCTGCTTATTACTTTCACTATTCTACTGTTTACTGTTGTATGCCATTATTACTGCTTCTGCTATTGTTATCTGTTTCTCTTCTCCTGTGTTACTCTGCTAATGAGGGCATTGTTTTCCCACTATCACACCCAAGGCCCTCACTGCTATTCAGTAACCTCTGGCGTTAGGGGAAATGCTCTTGAGGTCATGTGATCAACCAAGAATGGGGCATCTCTGGGCGACATCCGAAACTGGGATGTTACAATATGTTTACCATGAGATCATAAATCATTCATCATATATCGTCACTCATAGAAAATAAATTATTTTCATAAACATTTCAACAATTCATCATATCATAACCCATGAAAAAAAGTTTCATAAAATTTCATCTTTATAATCCTAAACCAACCAAATAAATAAGAAGTATGGTATCCTAGGATCATATACCCAACAGATCATATTTTTCATAAAAGGATGTTATCATAAATGAAAAACATATTTAAAATATCTATAGAATATCTATTGAGGAAAATACCATTTTCATTTTTAAATAACTTATTTAAAATTTAAAAATTCTGAAAATATTATAGGGAAATTTTATTTAAAAACAACATTATAAACTTTTAAATTAATCTTCAATTAATTGATCACTCATTATGGTGTGAAATTCCATTCATTCCATGTAAGTAAAAATAAAAATCCCTTTTAAATTTTTGATAAAAATTCAAAAGTACCTTATTTAGAAGATTATAAGTAGATTAAATTTAAATCATTATGTAAAAATTAAATAAGAGGTTAACATTACTTTAATTTTTTTTAAAAATATTATTTTTTTCTATTAAGCATGGATATGGAAGAAAAAGGATTTTTGAATAAAGAGTGAAATAAATTCAGTTATCATTAAAAAAACCTCTTTCAATATATTTAATTTTTTAAGAGTGTAAAATGAAACAAAAACTTGTAATATACATAAATAAATATCGAATATTAAAATTCAATGTATTCTTGAGATATAGGTTATAAAATTTCATCATCAGAAACTTCATCATAAAGAATCATGAAAAACAATTAGATTGCTACATAAATAACTTACCACAAGTACAAATTTCTCTAAAAGTTCCCTAAAATACAATATAATAAATTTTAATTCATTATAATTATATAACATTGTGATGTGAATACTTATAATATAATATGTGATCCACTTATAACATTTCTACACCTATAAATTTATAATTCATTTTTAAAATCATCGTTTCCATTTGTTAAATGATTCATTTTTCTTGAGAGTTATTATTTGGTAATTATAGTCCTTATACATTGATCATGCTTACATTATCTAATTACTGTTAATAATGATATAAATATTATATATTTTCATTATATATATGTTTTCTTTAATAAAAGGTAGGGATAGAAAAATGAATTACATCATTCATGGAGATGGACATGAATGTTGTTTTCACTTTTTGAAAGATGGAGCCTAAGAAAGTTATATAATAATTCACCATTATAGAATAATTATTATTTCTTATATATATATATATATATTAATTAAATCTATCGTTATTTCCATCCATGTAAATAAAAAATAAAAAATGAATCACATTGCTCCATAGAGGTGGAAATCAACATGTACGTTGTAACGCCCTGACCCCAGTAACCCAGAATCAGTGCATTATTACATAACATTGTCATGATCACAAGGGATCATGTCCCGAAAGGCTGATTAGTTTAGTAGCCTTGGATGTAATAGATACATTCCTAAGTTTTACATTACATCAGGAAATAAAAACATCAACAAATTTTTTTCCCATTTTGGACACACTTATATCCTTAGCCTATCCCTACATGTCAACCATAAAATACTTCTTCACATCCGGGAAAAAATAAAACATATAAAGGGGTGAACTCAGATAATTAGTAAGGATAACAATATAAGAAAAGTTTCATAAATAATAATGAACATTTAAGGAAATGTATAAGACTAAAACAATATCATTTTAAACTTAAACTTCATCATAATATGGAAAATATAAAATCAAATAATACCATTAAATTATTCAAATGGATATTCTACTAGTCTATTAATCACATAGAATATCAATAGCCACATTCATAATGATGGAATACATAATTCCCGACTGCATAATCACATAGTCAAGGCCTTACTCCAAGACTAAAAATAATATTTTTTCAAGGCCTTATGCGAAGACACTAGTTAGTCTGAAGAGACTTACCAATTAATCTAAGAGATATATAGGGCTCCACCCATCACTTACTAAGTCCAATGCATTCTTCATATGAAAAGGTTTAAAAATAACATAAACATTCATATTAAAAATAGCACTATAAATTTCAATAATTTATCCATAAAGAATGAATGGTGTAAAAATAACACATCCACCGTCAAACATATCACAAAACATTCAACACAATTTGGAAGATTTGTATCATAATCAATCGACTTCAAACAAGTTTAAAATCTATCAAATGATGTTGACATAGATGAAATGAAAACTATTTGAAATAAATATCTATTTATATTTTGAAATCATTTAAAAGTCACATAATTATAAAAGAAAATATTTATTTTAAAAATACTCTTATAAAATTATATGGGAAGCTTCGACGATGATATAATGGAAGAAAATAGCCACACCGACTATATAAGTTAAAAAAATACATTCTTACCTTAATTTTGTCGAAAATGTCATAAAGTACATTGTTTGGAAAACCAAAGAAATATTCCTTTCAAACCATTTTATAAAAAGTCAAACAAGATTATAAATGACTTTAAACCATAGTCTAGTAAATAATAAAAATATTTTGAAATAAATTTTTATGAAACATAGATGTGGATTATAAAGAGGTCCCAGTAGATACTCACGTAAAAACAACCTCAGATAATAAAGAGATTATGAAATTAACCATTAACTTGTACTTTTCATTGGTCGAGGGTACGTTAACCTCCCGTATAATAGTTAAATCATTTTTATTAAATTATACAAGAACTATATACATAAATATTATATCATATATGATCCTCTAATATTGCTTTGTTAATAATATTTTAGTAGTATCATCATTTCCAGTGTTAACTGATTCGTTTTCCAATATATGGTTGGTTACATAAGACATGTTTGTTATGGATAGGATGTATTTTATTCATATACATAATTATATTATGTTCATAAACATTATTTTTAATCATAAAATGAAAATTTTTCTTGAATTATTACGATGGGGAATGAATCTCATCACGTTCGTGGAGACGGTAATCTGTACATACGCACGAGCAACAATATCATTATATTGATGGTGAAATAATATGAAATTGGATGATATATAATATATACAGAATCATTAACATGTTATATTTTTTATTTAAATCATTTATATTCATTATTATACCCATCCAAAATAATTAAGTGTTTGAATAACAAACTACAACACGACGTGGAGACGGTAAGCTGTACGTTCGAGCATATGGTGACATTGTCATTTATTGGATAGATAAAATAAATAATATGGTTGTACCATATTTATAATAACATCATATCATATATAATATAATGAATTTATTATTTTACAATGAAAAAAAATAAGAAGAGGAAGAAGAAAAGAACTTGAAAGAGGTGATGAAATATTTACCTCTTTTTTGGGTTCTTCCTTTTGATTTGATCAAAATGGATACTTAGGTTGGCTTTATGACCAAAGTAATGACTCTAGGATAAAGGTAGGATAGTTTAGAGGATACTTGGGTAGGGGTTGGACGAGCTAAAATGCTTTGGAGGTGTGAAAGTATGATAAGGGTAAGTGCCCTTTTATAAGAGTGGTGAGGGTCACTTTAGAAAATTCTTGAAATATTATTTTATAATAAAATCATTTTCGGTTTATAATGGAAAAAATATTTATTTATAGGATAATGTGGGTACAGGTCTACAAAATCTAAAAAAATTGATTTTAGACAGGATTAGGTCACCATATTAACCTTATCTTTTAGATTTATCTCTAAGTTAAATAGTTCGTCATTTACCATGTCTCTTTGTATTTTTATATTATATGGTTAATAACATTACTATAAAAATAAAAGAGAACCCCAATTTGTTAATTATTAATATATATAACCATATATAGATCCTTTTTCCAAACCTTATATTTTTAGGAATATTATATCAATTAATAATATAGTATTTGTTTTAAAAACTCAATTATGTAAATTTTGACACTATTTATTATTTGGTTTTTGTGAAAATAATAACAACATGATTACTTCAAAAAAAAAAATTAATCAAACCTAAAATGTCATATTAACCTGTAAAATTTGTGTAATTCATCAAAAGTCTTAAATTACATTTATTTGGATATTTATAATATCAATTATTTTAATCTTTCATTAATAAGGTAATTACTGCATCATAATTATGTCATAAATAAATTAAATTATTTATGGTCTAAAAATTATAAATAAAATATCATTATATAGGAAATAGTTTTTTTCTAATGAATATTTATATTATAATTTATATTTTGTGTAACCCTATACTAAAAATGGTTTAGTTATTAAACTTTGAATTTAACTCTTTTAACTCTTCTTTAAATAAAATATTAATAAATTTCATAATCTAATCTAAGTGGATCAAAGGGGATAATATTTTATTCCTAAGGTTTTTTGGTCGAATTACACTTATCAAATATAATTAGGACAGATGTTAGGGTAATTATGATATCATTTTTACCCTTAATTACCCTATTTAATTTCATCCGTGATAAATAAAAGTTAAAAGTTAGTATTAAAAAAAATATTTTCATCTTATTGAACCATGTTTAACTTACTGATATTAATCATGTTTATCGTATTTTTGAAATTCAACTCATAGAAGTTGTAAAATTATGTTTTATGCTAATTTTCAAATACTCCTAGGAGATTGGTAAAAGACGATAAAATGTTCAATAAATTTTTTATATATCTTAACTCATTATAAAATGACTATAATGAGTTACATTAAACTTATATAGTTATTATGTATCTATTTTGACCTAGAATAAATTTAAATAAAATAATTAATCATTTAAATAAAAAGTCGGTTTTATATAATGACTCAATGTTTTTCACTGTTCATCAAAAATATAAGTTTTTAGAAAAATACCAAAATTTTACCCTAACCTAATTTTGATATTTAGAATCAAAAAATGAAGTCAATTTTGAAAGATAAAATTTATAAAATTTAAAAAAGTGGGTATTAATATTCATAACGGCTACTTTGATTGGTTCTGGTGTGTTTGAACTCAAAGTTTCCTACAACACATGCTATGGTATTATTCAAAGGGAAACGTATCGTAGAAGTTTTGGGTGTTACATTCTCCCCTAAAAATAATTTTTTCCTCATAATTTCTAGAATATTACCACATAAAAAGTTTAGGGTGGTTCTTCATCATAAGTACCTTTGGATCCAATGTTTCATCTTCCATATTATGATTTCTCCATATAAATTTTACCAAATGAGTCATTCAATTTCTTAGCACTTGTTCCCTTGTTTCAATAATTTCGATAGGCTCCTTACAAAATGACAGATCAGGTTCCAGTTCAATTTCTTTATAGGTGAGTACATGCGTTGGGTCATGAATGTATTTCATCAATAGTAATACATGGAATACATCGTGAACTTTGAGAGACTTGGCGGCATTTCCAAATAGTAAGATACAACCCCAATTCTTTCTATAATTTTGAAAGGTCAGATATACCTGGGACTTAGTTTACCCTTCTTACCGAATCGTATAACTCCCTTCCATAGAGATACCTTAAATAAAATATGATATCCTACCTGAAATTCCAAATCCTTCCTTTGGTTATCTGTATAGATCTTGTGCCTACTTTCAGCTACATTGATGTGGTTTTGGATAAACTTCACCTTTTCCATCGTTTCCTCAACAATTTTGGGGCCTATGAGTTTTCTTTCACCAACATCATCCCAATAAGTTGGTGTGTGACATATCTTCCCATATAATGATTCATATGGTTCCATCTGAATACTTGAATGGAAGATATTGTTGTAGGAAAATTATACGAGAGGTAAATATTGATCCCACATACCTTGAAAGTCAAGTGAGTAGGATCTCAACATGTCTTCTAAGGTTTCAATATTCCATTCTTATTGTCCATTGATTTGAGGGTGGTAGGTAGTGCTCAAACGAAGTTCAGTATCCAGGGAATTCTGAATACTTTTCCAGAATCTTGATGTAAAATGAGGATCATGATCAGAAACAATCGATAGGGGTACTCCCTGAAGTCTTACAACTTCATTAATATATATTCTTTCCATACGTTCAAGTGATAAATCTTCTCTTATATCAAGAAAATGTTCTGACTTGGTAAGACAATCAACAATGACCCATATTTCATCATTCCTTCTAGGAGTCTTTGTTAGCCCCATGATGAAGTCCATCAGAATATTATCTCACTTACACTAAGGTATGGGAAGAGGTTTCATGACTCCTCCAGGTTGTTTCCTTCCAGTATTCACTTTTTTATATTCTATCCATCGAGACAAAAAATCAACAATCACCCTCTTCATGTTGTCCCACCAAAAATTTTCTTTTGAAATCACTATACATCTTACTGTTACTAGTGTGTATAGAGAAATCGGAGCCATGAGAATCATTCAACAATTCCCTTTTTAGATCAGGTATGTTAGGAACATAATGTCTCTTCCCAATTTTCAAAATTACATCTTCATATATGAAGTCACTTAATCTGTCATCATTCACAGCTTTAATCTTCTGTTGAAACTCCTCATCACCAGTCTTAGAACTCACTAACCTTTATAGTAAAGATGGTTTGGAAACAATTTGAAGTAGTATTAATGTTTCACCTTCCATTGTTTTTCCCATATCCATCTTTACTAGATCTATGAAAATAAGATCCCTTTCAACTCTCGTCTTGTTCAAAAGTCCATGATCCTTTGTACTAAAAGCATCTACCAACTTATTTTCCTTCCCTGGGGGGTAGTGTATAGTGCAATCATAATCCTTGAGTAGTTCAATCCATCGTCTTTGACTCGTGTTGAGTTATTTCTATGAGAAAATATACTTAAAACACTTTTGATCTGTATAAATCTCAAATTCTTCACTATATAGATAGTGTCTCCATATCTTCCGAGAAAATATTATAGCTGATAACTCAATATAATGAGTGGGATAGTTTTATTCATGAATTTTTAGTTTTCGTGAGGCATAAGAAATAACTCTATCATTCTACATAAGGACAAAACCAAGTCCTTTATTTAAAGCATCACTATAAATAACAAAACCATCATTCCCCGATGGTAGAGTCAAGGTAAGAGTATTAACTAATCTTCTCATCCGTTATTCAAAAAATTCTTCACACTCTTTTTTCCAAACAAATTTAACCCCTTTACGATCGAGCTGGGTTAATGGGTTAGCCAATCGGGAAAAATTATGGACAAAACACCTATAATAACCTACTAAACCAATAAAACTATGTACCTTAGTTATACTTGTAAGTTCTATCCATTGTTGGATTGCCTTGGTATTTCAAGGATCAAAAAATATTCCATACTTAGAGACAACATAGCCAAGAAAAGAAATCTCTTGAATCCATAATTCACCCTTGATAAATTTACTATATAATTCATTTCTTCTAAGAGTCCTTAGGATAATGTGAATGTAATTTCCATGATCTTTGTAGCTTTTTTAGTATACAAAATATTATCAATAAATACCATGAAAAATTACTCAAGATATTCTTTGAAAAATCTATTCATTAGATCCATGAAGATAGAGGGTGCATTAGTCAATCCAAAAGGCATTACTGTAAACTCATAATGCCTGTACCTAGTGTGAAATTCTATTTTTGTAATGTCATCCTTGTTCACACTCAACTGATGATATCCAGATTGAAGTTCAATCTTTGAGAAATATTGATCTCCATGACGTTGGTCAAATAAATCATCAATGTGAGGTAGGGGATACTTGTTCTTTATTGTTATAACATTGATCTCCCTATAGTCAATACACAACATCATAGATCCATCTTTCTTCATAATAAAATGAATAGGGGCTCCCCATGGAGAAACACTAGGGTGAATAAATGCATTATTACTCAATTCCTCTAGTTGTTTCTTTAGTTCCAGTAATTACATAGTGGCCATTCTATAAGGGGTCTTCGATATGGGCCTTGAACGAGGAATTAAATCAATGGAAATCTCAATTTCTCTTTCTAGAGGATTTCCATGTAAATCCTCTAGAAACACATCAACATATTATATACCAATAGGTACATCCTCTATTTGAACATTCCTTTCCTAACCCATAGTTATTTCATTCTCTTCCTCCCCAATAATTGAATTTAGTTGAGCTACTGGGGGTGGATATAGATAACAATCAGGTGGTGAAATTTCTTCTCTAAATATAATGTACTCATTATTATCACAGAGAATTGCAACCTCATTATTCTTACAATAAATTTACATTTCATGGTCTGAAATACAATCCATTACAAATATTATATCAAATTCAATCATGGGTATGATGATGAGATCAGTAGAAAAAGAATATTTATATGCACTAATGAGTACTGATTCACAAAACATTCTGGCAATGATACTTCCCTTAAATGTTTTGACTAACTAATCCCTTTTTAAATGAAATTGGAAATATATAATTTTCTTATCAAACTGGGAAGATATGAAATAATGCGATGATACATAATCAAATAAAGCATTGGCTAAACATGAGGAAACCATTAAATTACCTGCCACCACGTCTTTCAGAGATTAAACCTCAGTAGTAGTGATCGCATAAGCTAGGCCTTGCTCCCTTAGGATTTTCTAATATAAGTTTCCCTTGGTGCTTATGAAATTTATTTTCATAATTCCCCTTTTCTCTATAATTGTAACATTCAACATTGGTAACCTTTTTCTTCCCCTTACAATCACGAGTTTGGTGGCCTTTTTCACCACACTTGTAACGGACTCCAATTCCCTTCAGAAAATTACTGGGGTGTTTCTTCCCACATTTACCATAGGATAGATATTCAAATTTTCCCTTCTTCCCCTTATTTACATTAAAATAGTTTTCAAAATACCTCTTATTCTACTAATTTTCTTTAAATTCATAAGACATAGAGAATAATTTTTCTATCTTGATAGAACCCGAGACAATATCTTTGTATGATAAGAAGGATTGTGAGACTAATTATCATCGAAGAAATGGGTTTAACCTATCAAATAATCGATCAATCTTACTCCTTGGGTTACATATATAATCTGCTGTATGCCTTGATAACCATGTAAAGTTAGCCTCATACTTTGTGACATTCTCATCCTCTTTTTGTGTCAGACTCAGAAATTGTATTTCCATATCTACTCGATCGTCATGGGGAAAGTATTTTTCTAATAAAATATCTTTAAACTCCATACATTCCATGTTCGATACTTATTAATCTTCATTCATGTTTTGGATTAATGACCACCATTGATCTGCATCTCTTGTGAGGTGATAAATTTCCATGAAAACATTTTCCCTTTCGCTACTCCCCAAAGCATGAAATATTTTCTCTGAGGAACTTATCCATTGTTGGGCTAAAAATTTATTTGTAGTCCCATCGAATGTTGGTGGTTTTTTCCTCATGAATCAGTCTAACATTGATCCTCTACATTGTGTATTAGGGTTCTCTATACGGGTAAGGTTATTATTCATAACCTGAGTGAGTTGTCAAAGTATGGTGATAAGAAAATCCGCACCAGTTGCATCACCAACTCCACTATAATTATCTTGAGTTGGAGGGAAATCCCTACATGGATTACATGTGTTGACACAGTTTCCATTCCGTCCATTTCCGATATTTCAATACACTATATTAGTTTATGAATCACAATACATAATTCCAAACTATAAAATACTTAATAAAATTGAAAATTTTATGGATATAATCCATAATCATAAAAAAAATTCTTTGAGGAACTATATACTCATAAAACCATCATAATGGTTTGTAATGAAAATGAGAATTATGCTAAGCATATCCCTTGGGAGTGTCGTAACCAAGAGTGTAGCATGACCCATTTTCATGTACTAGTTCCCGTTCGAGTCTATCTTAAAGCAGTGTTTTTATGATTTACCCCTAGGTACATCTGTTCCAGAGGTACCTCTACCAGCTGGTATCCATACAGGGATGTATTTCTTGGAAAACTCACAAAATTTCTACAGTACCAAAAATCTAGGATGTTCTTCTATACTAATCCTCAATATCTATCTCAGGGTAGTGTTCTATAATTAGAGTTTTTATAAATCTATCTTCAAAGTTTTGTACTAAACTTTCTATGATACCAACTATAATGCCCCGAACCCAGTTAACTAGAGTCGATGAATTATTACATAACATTGTCATGATCATAAGGGATCAAATCCCAAAACACTAATCAGTTTAGTATCCTTGTAAGTACTAGATACATTCATATGTTTTACATTAATTAATGAAATAGAAACATAAAAAACATTTTGTCCCCTTTTTAACACACTTATATCCTTATCCTATCCCTACAGGTCAACCATAATATAATTCTTAACATCCTGGGAAAAATAAAACACAGAAAGTGGTGAGATCAGATGCTTAGTATGGATAACAATATAGCGAAAACTTTCATAAATAAGCATGAAAATTTAGAGGAATGTATAAGACTAAAACAAAAACATTTTAAAATTAATCTTCAGAATAATAAGGAAATGATAAAATCAAATAAGTCCATTTACTTATTCACATGGATATTCTACTAGTAAAATAATCACATGCAATATCAATAGCCACTTTCATAATGATGGAATGCATAATGCCATACTTCATAATCACAAAGTCAAGGACTTGTGCCAGGACTACAAATATGATTTTTTCAAGGCCTTGTTCCAAGAAACTAGTTTGTCTCATTAGACCTACCTATGCATCGAGGAGCTATAGCGGGCTCCACCCATCATGTACTAAGCCCAATGCATTCCTCATATGAAAAGGTTTAAACATAACATAAACATTCGTATTAAAACTAGAATAAAAAATGTCAATAATTTATCCATAAACCATGAATGGTGTAAAAATAACACATACATTATCAAACATATCAAAAAACCTTCAACACAATATGGAATATTTTTATCATAATAAATCAACTTCAAACAAGTTTAAAATCCATCAAAGGATGTTGACATATATGAAATGAAAACTATTTGAAATAAATACCTCTTTCTATTTTTAAATCATTTAAAAGTCACATAATTATAAAAGAAAACATTTATTTTGAAAATAATAATATAAGCTTATATGGGAAGATTCGACGATGATATAATGGTGGAAAATAGCCACACCCACCAAATAAGTTAAAAAAAGGCAGTCTTACCTTATTTTTGTCGAAAGGTCATAAAGTACCTTGTTTGGAAAATGATGGAAAGATTCATTTCAAAGAATTTTATGAAAATTAAAACAAGGGTATAAATTAATTTAACCCATAGTATAGTTAATAATAAAAATGTTTTGAAATACATTTTTAAGAAACATGGATGTGGATGATAAAGTGGTCCTTGTAGATTATTACGTAAAAAAACCTCGGATAATAAAGAGATTGAGAAATTAACACTTACGTTGTACTTTTCCTTCGTCAAGGGTTCATTAACCTCCTTTATAATAGTTATATTATTTTTATTAAGTTATAAAATAACTATATATATAAATATTATATCATATACGATCCTCTAATATTGCTTTGTTAATAATATTTCAGCAGTATCATCATTTTAGGTGTCAACTGATTTGTTTTCCATTATATGGTTGGTTACTTAAGTCATGTTTGTTATGGATTGGATGTATTTGATTCATATACAGAATTATATTATGTTTATAAACATTATTTTTAATCATAAAATAAAAATTATCCTTGAATTATTACGATGGGGAATGAATCTCGTCATGTTCATGGAGACGGTAATCCGTACGTACGCACGAGTGAAAATATCATTATATTGATGGTGAAATAGTATATAATTGGATAATATATCATATATACAGAATCATTAACATTTTATATTTATTATTTACATCAATTATTTTCATTATTATACCCATCCAAAATAATTAAGTGATTGAATAACAAACTACACCACGACATAGAGATGGAAAGTCGTACATACGCACGTATGGTGAATTTATCATTTACAGGATGGATAGAATATTTAATATTATTGTACCATATTTATAATAACATCAAAAAATATATAAGATATAATATTTTATTTTATAATGGAATCAACAAAGAAAGAGTAAGTGGAAGAAGAAAAGAACTTGAAAGAGGTGATGAAATATTTACCTCTTCTTTAGGTTCTTCCTTTTGATTTGATCAAAAGGGCTCCATAGGTTGGATTTATGGCAAATGAAATGACTATAGGTTGAAGGGAGGATATTTTCGAGGATATTTGGGCAGTTTTTGGCCGATAAAAAAAGGCTTTGAAGGTGTGAAATTAAGATAAGAGGAAGTGCCCTTTTATAAGAGAGGTGAGGGACACTTTAGGAAAAGCTTGAAATGTTATTTTATAATAAGATAATTTTCAGTTTCTAATGGCTCTAAAATGATTTATTTATATGATAAGGTGGTTATGGGTCAAAAAACTCCCAACCAATAGGTTTTGGATAGGTTTAGGTCACCATATTAACCATATCTTTTAGATTTAACTCTTAGTTGAATAGTTTGTCATTTACCATGTCTCTTTGTATTTTTATATTATATGGTTAATAAACATACTATAACAAGACAAGAGAACTCCAAGTGGTTTATTATTAATATATATAAACATATCTAAGAAATTTGGCTGAACCTTAGATTTTTAGGAATGTTATATCAATTAATAATATAGTATTTGTTTTAAAAACTCAATTATGTCAATTTTGACACTATTTAGTATTTGGTTTTTTTGAAAATCATTACAACATTATTACTTTCAAGAAAACTATTTAATCAACCCTAACATGTCATATTAATTTATAAAATTAGTTTAATTCATCAAAATTCTCAAATTAAATTTATTTGAAAATTTATAATATCAATTATTTTAATCTTTCATTAATAAGATAAATACTACATCATCATTGTGTAATAAATAAATTAAATTATTTAATGTCTAAAAATTATAAATAAAAGATTATTAAGTAGGAAGTATTTTTATATTTCTAATGGTTATTTATATTACAATTTATATTGTTTGTGACCCGATATTAAAAATGGTTTAGTTATTAAACTTTGAATTTAACTCTTTTAACTCTTCTTTAAATAAACTAATAATAAATGTTCTAATCTAATCCAAGTTGACAAAAGTGGATTATTTTTTATTCCTAAGGTTTTTTTTGGTATAATTACACTTATCCAATAGAACTAGAACATGTGTTAGGGTAATTATGATTTTATTTTTACTCTTAATTATCATATTTACTTTTAACCGTGGTAAATAAAAGTCAAAAGTTACTATTCACAAAAAAATATTTTCATCTTATTAAACCAAATTTTACTTACTAATAGTAACTATGTCTCCTAGATTTCCGAAATTCAACTCATAGAAGAAGTGAAATTAAGTTTTTTTGCAAATTTTCAAATGCTCCGAGGAGGTGGGTAAAAGAAGGTAAAAAGTTCAATAAACTTTTTATATATTTAAACTAATTATAAAATGAATCCAATGAGTTAAATTGAAATTATATAGGTATTATGTATCTATTTTTAACAAAAGTTAATTTAAAAAAAATAAATAATTATTTAAATAAAAAGTCATTTTTAAACAACAACTCTGTGTTTTTCACTATTCATCAAAAATTGAAAGTTTTCAGAAAAATACCAAAATTTCACCCTAAACTAATTTTGATATTCCAAATCCAAAAAATGAATTCCATTTTGAAAGGTAAAATTTATAAAATTTCAAAAAATGGGTATTACTATTCATTACAGCTAGTTTTATTGGTTGTGGTGTGTTTGAACTCGAAGTTGCGTACAACACAAGCTATGGTATTAATCAAAGGAAAACGTACTATGGAATCTTGGGGTGTTTCATACGTAGGAGAAAAGTTATCATCTTCTAACATTTTCATGAATATTAGTTTGTTAAAAATGTGATAAGAAGATAACTCTAATAGGTTGTTGGGTTTATGTCTCTTAAATATAGAAACTTTTAAAAAGACAATAACTAATTCGACCCCCTTATGTTTCTCTATAATTTTTAAGATCATCAGTTAAATAATTATGAAAAAATATTACTATATTTAGGATATGAAATTTTTTATTTTATTATTAATTACATATATTTAGAGGATTTATAAGAAGAAATATATTTAAATAGGTTGTGTGGGATGATTACCACTTCCCCAATAGTTCTTCTTAATATAGTATTTTAAGAAGGCCAGAACCTCTAATTTAGGATAGGGAATTAGAGAAGATAATTGTTTATATTTTTTATAAACTATATGGAAAAAAGTTATGTAATTTTTATAAATGATAGGTTTCCTTTTATAAGTGTGGGACATGACACACATGAAATTTCTTAAAATATTTAAATAAATTAATGTCATACTTAAGAAAAATACTTCCAAATGAAAAAATATCAAATGGTGGGAAATGATGAGTTTGGAATATGAAAGTATAATATTATTTATACAATTTTAATTGTAAAAAATAGCTTTATCTATTCAGTTAACCCACGGTAAACCCACTTTAACCTTAGCCACAATAATGAATTTTCACTATTTTTACTATTCATCATGATAAAAAATTAGGTTTAACTTATAATATAATATAAATTATGATGATTTAAAATAAATAAATAATTTTATTAAATTTAATTCATTGAATTGGATGAATTTAATTCATGTTTAAACCCACAATACGGGATGAAAAGTGGTTTTCACGAAAAATGTTTTCTTAAGTACAAATAATTTTTGTTACAAAATACTACATAAAATTAATTAAAATGAAAATAATTTAATTAGTAATAATATAAATTAACTAATTTGACTTTTAAATCATTTTTAAACAAAAATTATAGTCTTAAATTTACGAAACAGAAATACATTTACAATAAAAATGAGTATTTTTCAAAAATTACTGAAAAATAAATTCTTTTATAAAATTCACAAAAATTCTCTCTAAGATAATTTTTAAATAATGATTTAAAAAATTAATTTTGTTTTTACAAATTAATTTTTTAATATGGATAAAATTAATTATATTTTTTTCTCACGAAAATAAATTGAAATATTTTTGTGGAAAATGTAATATTGATGCATATAAAGATTACTAAAAGTTGAGTACTTATTTATCAATAGATTTTCTTTATTAAAAACCTGTATACAATTTTTTTAAAATGTGGTTATTCATATTTAATCCCAAAATTTTATTTTTAGGATATAATTGAATACAATATTACTGTTCATTTAGGCACAACTACAGATGTATCATAAGCTATTGAAAAAATTAAATTTATTTAAAGAGAAATATATAATAACATATCTGGGTGTTACATTATAAACCCATTAAAATGAAACTTTTCCTATAAATTATACCACTATTATATAAATAAATTTGGATATCTTGGTGTCATCACATCTTTAGGATCCTAAGTAGCTTAATCAAATATTAAATTCCTCCTGATAACTTTAACCAGGAGAATAGTCTAGTTTCTACAACACTTTATCTCTATGATCTAAATTTTTATGGGTTATTATTCATAGTAATGATCATAATGTAATATTAAAACCTTTTTTAGAACATATAAAAGATTATGTATATTCTTTATCAATAAATATACATAGAACACATCATGAACTTGAGAGGGGTTCGGTGGAAAGAAATAAGCTACCTTCCAAAAATGATCATGAATATAAAATGGGATAATAAACCTGTGGATCAAATTTCCATTATTTATGAATATAATAACGTAATTAAATTTAGAAATTTTCATGAATATCTTCTCACCAACTTCAAACTCCATGTTTCAAAAATTATTTTCAATATATCTTTCTTGTTGACTCTAAACTATCTTAATGTGATTCTAAATGGCTTGGAATTTCTCAGAAATTTCATCATCTAACTTAAGTCATAATTACTTCATTTATCTATATCTATCATAGCACATTAGAGTTATATAATTATTTCCAAATATTTATTCATATGGATCCATCGGAATGATCGAGTGAAATCTATTATTATAATATAATTTAAAAAGATGAAGTTGTTGATCTTAGACACATTTGAAATCCATAGAAAAAGTCCTCAAAATACCGTATATCATTTTATTTCTTCTATTAAAATGACCATATATATAAGAAAGATAATAATCATTAAAACATAACTTTGATTCTTGAGCTTCCAGAAGACTTCTCTATAATTTGAGGTAAGCCTCAGATCTCGATCATATACAAAATAATGTGGCCCCCATTGATCCTTACCACTTAATGAATATTTTGTCTAGCTGATCAATGGATAAATATTCTATGATAGGAATTAAGTGTTTTGATTTCATAAGGAGATTTAATATAACCCAGATAACATCGTGGTGATTATATGTTTTGCATAGACTGATGAAAAAAATCCATGGTGATGTTTTTCCCATTTTTATTATGGTATTGTTAATGGTTTTAACATCACCATAGACTTCAGTCCCTCAATAATAAATTTTTTAGAAACCAACAATCTAGATATATATTATTCGATATATCTCTTCATTTTTTCTAACTTGAAATACTATTTTAGATATCTATACATATTCTTACTTCTAGGATGAATAAATAATGATGAACTAAGATCTTTATCCAATAACTCATTCAAATTTTGTATATTAGGAAATATAAATGGTTCATGAACCTTATCCTTCCAACATAACCAAGGTTGTTCTCATGATCATTTTTATCTTGTTTTGTAACTCTTCATTATCCTTTTATACCACTTTAATCATGACTTGGATAGATAGTTAAACACTAATTTGAGAATGATAAGATTTCACATTTTCCTTCAATATTTCTAGATCCATCTTTTTCCAATATAGAAATATTTAATATTTTGTGATCCCCATCAAAGATAAGATAACATGATCATTTTGAATCAAATAATCAGTCACATTGTTCTCTTTCCTATTGTGGTAATTTATTGAGAAGTCATAATCTTTAATAAACTCTAATAATATTCTCTGGCATATATTCATCTATTTTTGAGTGAATATATACTTTAAAGATTTATGATCTACATATATTTCATACCTTTCTCTGCAAAGAAAATGCATCAATATCATTAATAAAAACATTATTGTAGGTAACTCCAACCCACAAGTTGGGTAATGTTTCTCATGAACCTTCAATTTTAAAGTGGTATAATCTATCTTCATATCATTTTGAATGAAGATGCATATAAATCCCTTTTTTCATGAATAACCAAAGATAAAAAACACTTCTCTACTGTAGGGTAGTGTAAACATAGGTGTACTGACTATCCTTCTCTTCAGATTCTTGAAAATTTTCTCATATTCATCTATATAAATGAACTTTACTCCCTTTCTAGTTAACATGGCGATTATATTAGATAATTGTGATAAATTATCTAAAATTCATTGATAATATCCTATCAAACCTAGAAAACAATGTCTCTAATTCCGATATGTTAGTATGTTCTAACATTAAATAACTTTTCCCTTTTATGGATCCACCAATATACCCTTAGTTGATATTATATGACCCAAAAATGAAAGCATTTGTATCCAAAATTCATACTAGGTAATTTTTTCACAATAATTATCCTTCCCTAGGGTCTTAAATACAATCCTCTAGTGATCTTAATTCTCTTTATTACTCTTAGAATATATAAGGATTTCTTCTATAAATACTACCACAAATAGATAAAAGTAATAATGAAAGTATTTATTCATGAAATCCATGAAGATAATAGGGTTATTGGTAACCAAATGGAATCACTACAATTCATAGTTTCTATACCTCATATTAAAGGTTGTATTGGTCATGTATTCACATTTCACCCATAGTGGATAGTATCATGATTGAAGCCCAATCTTGGAAAAAAAATTAATCTCTTTATAATTGATTAAATATATCATTAATATGGGGAAGAGGATACTTATTCTAGAGGTTGATATTATTATGTTTCTAATAATCAATTCAGAGTTGCATTGATCCATATTTCTTTTTAACAAAAATAACATGTGCAACATGTGGTGACGAACATGTATGAATGAATCATTTATCATGATTCTCTTATAGTTTTGTATTAAATTCCTACACTAAATAGGGTCAAATATATAAATATTATTTGAAATAAATATAGTACCATGTAAGAGTTCTAATGAAATCTCAACTTTATGATTTGAAAGATGGTTATGATAAAATTTAAAAAAAACAACAATAAACTCTGGTAAAATAAGAATATATTAAATTTTTAGTTTCTCCCCAACAATTTAAGATAAAAACCCATTTTGAAAAGAATTAAAGTCCCATTAAATGGATGTAATTTCCCTAGGAATTTCATATTTATCTTCACATTGTTAAGTGACCATAGGTTGGTTTATATTATCAAATGTGATATCCTTTTTATTAGAAATTTATGTTGTTTTTGTATAATGAAATTCAATCCATATCTAAGATTAAATCAAATTAAACTAGAGAGATAATAATGAAATTTACAAAATGTATAATCCCAAAAACATAAATTGGAGAAGAATCATATAATTGAGATGGAATAATCATACTATCATGTTTTACCCTATAAATTCAATATCTAATTATTGAGTTGGTGTTTTAATACCCTTAAAAAATTATTTAGATATAAAAGAAAAGGTAGATAAAAAATTAAATAAGACATTAATAGTTCTAGAGTGGATGTTAAGTGTATCATTCAAAACTTCATTATCATACCCCACATCAGTACTAAATATGAAATAATATTTACATTCTCTTATAGTAATAAGAGGTTAATAATAGTTATCATCATCAATAACCTTCAAATTTGATCAGTAGTTATCATAATTCCAATAAACTGTTCATTTGAAACACTGAAGTGGTGGCGGTAAATTTTAGGATACATTTTCTCCATATTAGATAACATATTCTCATCATCACTTAGAAATTTGATTGACTAATGAATTTATTTTCTAAACTTGTACCATTTACTAGTTATCTTAATAAATTTTCCTCTATTTCCTTCCACACTTAGAGAATAAAAAAATATCATCTTATTTTGTATATTTTTTTATTATTTGAAATCTATTTAAATTACATATTTATTTTCTAATGAAAACCATGATATTGAAGAGTAATTATAATCTCCATTTCTACCATGATATCTCATAAAGAAATTTATTTATATCTACATAACTATTTTATGTATTGTTTATTATTGAGACTTGGTTTTAATCCAGTAAAGAATAGATTAATCTTACTTTTAGTTTGGATGATGATACCTAAAGTGTAGCTCAAAATTCCAATAATATTTTCATCATATGTACTAATTGATTCATCATCCTTATACTTTATATATGGTAATTAATTCCTTGTTTTCATATTTATAATATTAGGAAAGTAGTTATCAAAAAATATTTTCCTAAACTCATCCTACCCCATGGATTCAATTTCATCCTTTTTGTTTGTGTCATTTATACGAGTCCACTATTGATTTAATTCACATTCCAAATGATAATTATATAAATATATTTTTCCTATCATGAACACTGGATAGAAAAAAATATCTTTTAATTTGTATCAGTCAACATTCTCAATAAATAGTGGATCAATAAAACCACTAAAATAAGGTCTATGTTTCTTCTTAGAGAACTCAACAGAAAATTGTTCATTTATTTTCTCATTTAGAATACTAAAACGATTCAAACCTTGATAAATCTACATAAACATAGAAAAAATAATTTTCATTCCATGTATAATAAAATTTGATATCTTAGAAGGACAATCACTGCATTTCCCATCACATTCCACATTTACACCATTCCATTAGGCAGTAACCACTGACTGAAACCAAAAAACATAGTGTGAGCAACAATAATACTATTTTGATAACATATAATCATAAAAAATAATTTATAATATATATAAATCATGACACATTTTTTTCAATATATGAAAAATAACATTTATCTTAGGTCATTTATGGATATCATCTATTCAAATCCTTCGTAATGGTTTATAAAGAAAATTTTATTTAACCTAAGAATATCTCTGAGGAGAGTAAAAATATTTTCACATCAATGAAACACTCACAATTCACCTAAATTATGGTTGATATATACTTGATCAACTCTTTTCTAGGTTATTACCCTTAGTTACATCTTTTCCAAAACATCATCCACTTGTAGTATCTCGATAGAGTTCTATATCTAGTAAAACCACATAATATCTTCTTTAACTATACATCAGAATTATATCCTACTCTTTTAATGATACCTAGGGTTTTCAAAAAAGTTATTTGATCCTAATATTTGAATATGAACTAAACCCTAATATGATACCAATTATAAATTCCTATAAATTTAAAACATAAATATTATATCTTATTAGATGAATATTCAACAAATAAAATTTTGGTCCATGCCATATTAATATATTTCTAGTGTATTTAGAAACATGGATATGAATAAAAACTAGTTTATAAGAGATCAAAATCATCTTTGAGTAATTTCTTCATAGATACCATCCTTTATAGATATCATACATAAAACCTTTCTTCCTAACATGGGAAAGGAAACATAAGAAATGGTGGGCTCAAATTCTTGGTAAAGGTAAACAAGTGAGATACCAATAATAACATAAGAATAACATGATCATAAGTTTATGAGAACATGATTGTAACATTTGAAAAACATAACCAATATATCAGAGATCATAATATTTAGTGCTGGTATAAATATTAGTAATTCAAAATACATGAATCATAAAGCATTCAATTATCATGATCTATGAGAGCATAAAATTAGAAACATATATAAGTTTGTGGAATACAAATAAGTATAGAAAATAACTTCATTAGTCAAGGATAAATTATAATAACACCATAGTGGATTTGGTTCACTCCATATTCCTTCATATCCTTAATCAAGTTTCACTCCCAAGACTATCATTGTGGACAATTTCCCTTAATAAATAGGGTTGACTTCCCACTCTAATCCTTATTAGATCATGATATATACATATTTACCCAATTAATTTTAGGGATATCTAATTATGGTCCCACCCATCAATTAATAATAATTCAATCATATGTGTACCAAAATAAGATAAAACATTCATCATATATCATAATCTATGGAAAAGAAACAAGTTTCATAAACATTTCAACAATTCATCACAACATGAGCCTTGGAAAGTAAATGTGTTTCATAAAAATTTCATCATCACAATCAAAAAACTTCTAGAAAAATAATAATAATTGTATCCTTGGATTGTATCCCTATAAAATTATAAGTAACATCAATGTATGTTATCATAAATAAAAAAAGTATTTAAAATATCTCTTTAATATTTTATGAATAAGATAACCATTTATTTTTTATGACACTTATTTAAAGTATATTAATTTAAAAAATATAATTAAAAAAATATCTTTACAAAACCTTTGAAACTTATGAAGGAATATTCAGATCATATTGTATTTATTATGGTGGGAAATTATATTCATGCAATGTATGTAAAAAAAAATATTCATTTCACTTTTTTGAAAACAATTAAGAAGTACCTCATTAGAAAAATGAAAAGTAGAATATTTTTAAAACATTTAATAAAAATATTTATAATGGATAAAAATTAATTCAAATAGTCATATAATAATATAATATAAATTCCTGAAGAAATTTTTAGAAAACATGGATATAGTTTAAAATTGATTTTTTTAACAAAGAGAGAAATAATGTATATTTTCCTTAAAAAAATATTTCATTATCTTCAGTTCATAACGAGATATAAATGAAAGGAAAAATTTTTAATCTCCTGATATAAATATATTATAAAAAAATTCATGGGATTATTGAGATGTGGTCATAAAATTTCATCATTCAAAACTAAATCATAAACAATTCTGATAAACAATGAGATTAAAATATAAATATATTAACTCAAGTAAAATTGCATTGAAAGCATTGTAAAATCCTATATAATAAATTTAAATTTATTATAAGTATATAGTTTTGTAAATTAAATACATATAATATCATATATAATTATATTAAAACAATTCAAAAGCCATTTATTAATAATTACTTATTAAAATCGGTATTTCTAGGTGTTAGTTGTTTTTTTTTCATGATAATCTCACTTTGTTAGTTTTAGTTCATATACATTGATCACAATTCCATAATATATATATCTATAATGATATAAATATTATATATATATTCATTTTATATATAGTGATATTATTAAATAATAGATATAAAAAAATGAATTGCATTGTTCATGGATACGGTATGTCGTATATACGCATGAATGCCATTTTCTATTTTTTATAGATGTAAAAAAGAAAGGGAAATAATAATTCTCCATTATAAAATCATTATTATATTATATATTTAATATATATTCACAAAATATATCCTTATTTTCATCTACATAAAACAAAAATGAAAAATGAATCACATTGCATTGTGGAGGAGGTAGTCCTCACGTACACATGAGAAGTGTAATTGTCTTCCAACGGATGCTAAGGTAATAAGTAAGAAGTGATATTATAATTAAAGAATAATAATAATTTCATATATATCATATATAAACATTAAAACAATCATAATAACTTCCCTTAAATTATGGTTATGGAAAATTAATTTTAACTCTATGTGGTGGCGGGAGTCCACATGTGCGCACAAACGATACTTTCACATACTATTTCATTGAAAAGAGGGTTAATAAATGTGGTTACATAATAATTAGAAAATTTAATTATATTAAAAATATAATTAATTTATTATTTTATGATCGATAACATTCATTTATAGGAGGTAAAAAAAAAATTAATTTAATGAGGTTGTGTAGGATGATTACAACTTATTCATTATGCTTCCTTTAGATCCATCCTTAAAGAACCTTGTAATATTTTTTTAAGAATAAAAGTAAAACTAACTCTTGTATATGTAAGATTATTAGAGAATATTAATACTTTGGGTTGATCTAGATGTCTAAAATTTGTGTAAAGATGATAAATGTGGGGTTTCCTTTTAAAACTGAGAGGGAGGACATACATGGAATTTCATAAAAGATAAAAATATAATAATGTCATACTCTATGAAAATGATTAAAAATCACAAAATATTTAAATATGGGAAAATATGAGGTCAAAATATAGTCATTAAATAGTAATAATAAAATATTATGTGTAAAAATTACCCTTATCTCTTGTTTTAACCCCTAGTAAATTCACTTTAACCTTAAATAGAGTAATGATTTTTTACACTTTTTACCATTCATTATGACAAGATATTTAGTGCAAATAATTATATAATATTAATTATTATTATTCCAAATATAAAATATATTTTATCAAATTCAATTCATATAATTTGTCAAATTTAATTTAAAATCAAACCCACAAAATGTGAGGAAAAATTGTTTCCTATAAAAATAATTTCTTAAGTATAAAATGTTTTTATACCGAAATAAAACATAAAATTGATTCAAATTTCCGTAATTGAATTTTTATTGATTAAAATTAACTAATGTTACTTTTAAATTAATTTCAAACAAAATTAAACTTTTTAATTGGTTGAAACTAAAAGTCAGTTTTCAACAAAAATCCACATTTTCCAGTATTTAGTGAAAAATCAACCTTTTCTAAAAATTCTTCAAATTAAAAAGAGAGATAATTTTGAAATATTGATTTTAAAAAATGAACTTATTTTTTTCAAAATTTTTAATAAATGTTTAAAAATTTAATTATATTATTTTCTCAGAAAATAAAATTAAAACCATTTTTGAGGAGAATTTATTTTTGAAATAGATAAAGACATTAAAAAAATTTAGTTCATAATTATCAATATAGTTGATTTATATAAAAAAATTACACTAAATTTTGAATATTGGTTTATTCCTATCATTTTATCCAACTTAATGTGTCGGTTATAATGGTATACAATATTATGGTTTTTTAGATCTAAGTACATGTGTATCACAATTTATCGAAGATATTAAATTTATTTGAAGAGAAATATGTCATAAAATATCAGGGATTTACAATAAAACATTATTGTGATGGTCAAAAATAATAATAGCTTACTCTAAAATAGTGGCATCATGTTTCAGATCCAAAAAATCCCATTGAAGAATGTGATTTGGGTAATGATAATATTTATTCATCTTGGTTATATAAAATATATCATAAATGAATGAAAACAGAGGAGGGAAATCCAATCGATATGACATTTTTGAATGTCACTAAACAATATGAAAAATTCTGATATATATCAACATGAGATTACCCTTTTTTCCAATATCTAATGATCCAGTTGAGGAAAGAATTTGAGAAACATCCAATCACCAGCTATACCATAATAAAACTTTTTATTAAATAAAGAGGGATCCCCTGAAGAGATGGGGTCCAATGACGGAAGATTCACATGGGGTCTATAGAAGTGGAGACCAAGAGAATCTCCATTAACAATTCTTACACCATCATAAGGAAATGACACAATGGAGTCAAAGTAGGACACACCATTAGAAATAGGGGCTTTGGAGGACAGAAAGTCAGCTACCCTATTTCCCTCTCTCCAGATATGAGTTATATCTATGTCATCATAAAGCAGATTCCTGCTCTTTTGACCTTGGAAGATGACTAGCTATAAACTTTAGTGGACAATGAAATTAATTGATATATGTTTTCAAAAAAATCTAATATATCTAAAATATCTTATAAATCAATTAAACCTTT
Organism: Viscum album; assembly: GCA_963277665.1. Classification (NCBI taxonomy): domain Eukaryota; kingdom Viridiplantae; phylum Streptophyta; class Magnoliopsida; order Santalales; family Viscaceae; genus Viscum; species Viscum album. The sequence continues at coordinate 257,236,642 of OY728129.1, forward strand.
CTCATTATCTCCAAGATAATGCTCAACCATAATAAAGAGTGTTCATCCACTTTATCCTAAAAAAGAGATGACTGAAACGACTGACCATAAATTCCCTCAAACAGAACCGTCCTAATTGATGATGGGTTTTCATTACTATAATAAAATTAAATCAATGAAAAATTGGTCAATCATGAATGTAACATACCAATATTTTACTATATAATGTTCCCAATTAAATAAACACTTTGTTGATAGCTTGTTTCCTATACAACACCAAAATAAAATGAGATGCAAAATATAAGATAAATATTATTAATTTTTTCAATAATAATAAAAAAAATTATAATTAAAAACATGTTAATAAATTATAAATTCATTAAAAATATGATAATAATTCTTAATGTTTTATAAGGGATTTTATTTTTAATAAAATTAGTTTTCTTAATATAATTGATTTTTAGTTAAATGAAAAATTTATAAGTTTTAGTATTTTTATTCTATAACATGAACGTCATTTTTTATTTCCTCATATCAAAAATCACTTTTATTTTTTTGTATTTTTTTAGAGGAATTAGTTTTATATGAATTGTGAAAAATAATGTTTTTTCCAAAATTACGAGGTTTATTACTTTATAAATATATAATAAAACATATATTATTTAATTTTTTAAAAAATATTAAAGGAATAAATATATTCATTTTAATTTTATAAAACCTATACTTAAACATTTATAACAAAAGTAATGTTTAATTTCTTATAAAAACTGGTTTTGATCTTTTGTTATAACAAAAAATTATAATACTAAAATTACATTTATTTATTACATTGAAATATTAATAAGTATTTTGGTTTTATTATCAATAAATTTATGAAATGAAAATTGATAATTATTATAACTATGGCTTACACGTTAGATTTATTCATGAAAAAACCCTTTTTTCTTAAAAAATATCCTTTTATGTGATTTGTGTATTTCTTTTAAAATTAAAATTTCACATTATTAGAAATTTTATTTCATAAAATTATTTTTTATTATGAAATCAGATGGTTCAAATTAGTTTAATAGATTAATTTTTTATTATGGTCATTAAAATGAATTACAAAGGATCGAAAATTAATTACTGTAGTAAAATTAATAACGGTAAAATTTGATTTACTACGATAACAAATCCCGAAACATTTCCAAAATATACTTCCAAATGGAATTATGATGTGTGTATTGACCAAAATTTACCTAAAATTCATCTTTTTCTCTTTTTTATTCTTTTACCCTTGAATAATAACTTTACATTTTTGAAAATGTAAAAGGTTCTTATAAAACCTCCCTCCCCTTCACTTATAATCGTGGATCATTCCACCACTTCATGTTAAAAAATTAACTTCAAATTTATTCCAAAATATCAGAAATTGATTTCCACTTGGAACTATATACCACTTCATTAATCTTATATTAACCATTAGTTACATTAAATCTATTTTTTGCAGGGGATTTCCAAGAGAAAATTCAAGCTCTTGATGTAAGTATTACCTCACTCTTAATAATATATTCTTAATATTCCACTTATAAAACCTTTTCACCAACTTATTATAATGAATTAAGTATAATAAAGCTACAAATAAGTAATTATATTAATGTTAAGGACATTATTTATTCATTTCAATCCAAAAAATAAATACAAATGAATGTTGATAGTGCGTAGGTACAGACTACATCCTCCAGGGATCAACATCTTTTGATTCTAATAACCACCTATCAAGATAGTTAATAATTATTGAATTTATAAATAAATATGGTATATAAAATATATTCTTTTTTTCATATTATAAATTAATATTCACATTTAATCCCTAGAATTCATTGAAAAATAAAAACATCATCATGCGTACATGAATAAAACTACCTCCTTGAATGATGTGTATTATTTTTCTTAACCCCCTAACATGGATGGTTATAAAAGTGTAATAAATTATAAAATATGATATTTATAATATTATTAAGGTTGTGAAATTATAATTCATTCTCCACCTTCACCTCATTCTTTAAAATAAATAAAAATATCATATGTGCATTGCCCCCACAAAAATGATGTATTTTTTTTCATATAGTCATTTCTTTTTTGTCCAAATATTTTAAAATCTGATTAAACACCTTAATAAAATATAATTAATTTAAATATACATATTTAATAATTATATTACTACTAATCAACCCCATGAGCATACATATCCCTTAATTATAGAAAGTTCAGGTTTTGGCTAGTTTAACTACCGACAAGAATAATGCTATAAATTTCAATTGTGGGTCACTATGAAAAAATAATAGTAATGATATTAGATAATAATAACCAAATAATTATTTTTTAAGTTTAGATAAATATAATATTAGACATGTTATAAGTGATATTAATAATTAACTATCACCATAAATTTAACCACCAATACAGAACATTACAAGTTTTCTTTCATGCATGAAGATCATTTTGGAAGCCAATAGAAATATATAAACTTATTAATAATGTAATAATATAGTACATGAAATAATATATATATATATATTGATGTAATTTTATAACACCATTTACCAATTTCAATATACAAATAGTGTAACAAAAAATAGATCGAACAACCCCAAGTAATCGATATAATCAAAAAATATACAATAAAAAAAATAAAATATAAAAATAATTAAAACTCAGAATATTAAATATATAGTAATAATTTTATTAATAATGATTTTAAAAAATTTAATTATAATATTAATGATGTGTAGCACATGCGAAGAACGAATCAGTACCAATTTAAGGGGGTTTTTATCAGAAATTTAATTTATTGGGATATATTTCTTATTATGCACCATGAAATCATTAATACAGTATGACTAATACCTAATTAATATATTTTAACATATTAAATTAATTTAAGGGTTTTAATATCTGTATAATTTTTTTAATTTCAATTTCCTTGGATTCAAAGGACACCAATGTCGTAAGGGTTTTTGCATACTCAATTTCCTTCCACGGAGTGAGAATATTTCTTATTGAACTCCATTTTTCTAAGTCAGATTTATTATACCTAATGAATAATTTTTAATTTTTTAATTATTTATTTATGTTTTTATTGTTATGTCTTATGACCTCATTATCAAATTACTCACACCGTAAATATTATGCTTTTTTATGGGTTTCTTGGTCTCAATTCCAAAATATTGGGATATGCTTCTTATTATACACAATTTTACTTTTATATAGTTTATATAATTAAACAATTTATATTATATTCTAAATTATCTTTTACTCATTTAATTTTAAGTTAAATTTCAATCGATTTCTCTCTTAATGTTTTTAATTAACTATTAATCAAACTTTTAGGGTTTTGTTGAAAATTTTATTCTAAAATAAATATTGTTTTTAAAAGATAATCCATCTAGGGAATTTTTATTTCTTTATAAACCACTCATATTTTTCTTTTTTAAAGGGGTCTTACACGTTGCTTCATAATTTAATTTCCCCTTGACTCATATTTTACCTAATGTGTCTCTTGTAATTGAAACTTCCCCCATATCTTTTTTTATCAAGAATCTCCCTTTTTTCTATGTACTTATTCTCTGGATGGTTTTTAAAATATACTTATCTAAGACTAAATAAATTATTATGTCTATTTTCTAATACTTTAATTAATTTAAAAAATTTTAAGGAAATTTTTAACATTTTTTGTATGTTTTATTCTCATCTAAATTTAAAAAGATTAATTGTTAATTTTTATGTATAAACACGTTTTTTTTACAATTTTTTCATTTTATATAATTTTTTTATACAGTTTCATTATTTTTAAAAGAAATTAATTTTATATAATAATTATATAATATTTTTTAAATGATTTCTAAATATCATGGATATTTCTTATTTTGAATGTAATTTTTTTAAAATACTTAAAAATTATTTTTTATCTAAGTAATTGTCCTTTGAAATGTATTATTCTTGAATGAGGATATTTTTCAAGTATACCCCTACAATTTCTTTATATAGATGAGTTAGGTAATATAATTTTATTTTGGAGGAATAATACAACAATGACTTGGCCTTTCCTAATCTTCTTTGATGTATGACCATACTATTTCTTCCAATACCATTCCTTTATAAATAAAATATTATATTTTAGTTTGACTGATCAAGGTTCACCTAGATTCCATACATTAGTTGATTGGTAAAATTATTGACTTAATAGTATAACATTTATATATTGAGTTTAAATACCACATGATTTATTATCTTTATTGAATGGGTATTTTTATATAAAATTACAGAATATCATTGGATACCCATTTATTTTCCATGGAATATGTTTCTAGGTATATTGATGTAATTATGAATTATTTCCTTATGTGATTCCATTTTAAAAATATATAAAATCCATTTTCATTCCATGGGTTCTTTTTTAAGTAGATAATTAATCCCATTTTTATTTCTATGGGTCCTTCATGATATGATATATGATTGATTTCAAGTGGCACTATTATATATTGATGAGAATGGGTGGTGTCTAATATCTCCCCCTAATAAATTGGTAATGTTTTTTTATCTAATGAGATAAGTATTCAGGAGTACATTTTCATTTCTCATAATCAATAGAATTGATGGTGTGGATCATAAAATTTATACTTCCCTATACTATTTTTATTCAATATGAAAAATATTTCATAGTTGTCTACTTATTCAAATAAATATGTTATTCTTTCATGGACCATGTTTGATGATTAATGTTTCCACAGTATTATGATTCAAGCCTAATTTTATTCCATGCCATACTAAATTTATCATGTTTAATCATCTAATATATTTTTTATTAAATTCTTATTTTCCTTGATGATACCTATCTTCTTATGTCCTGCTCACTTATGACCATTTATTTTTATGGCTTAGGTTAACCCTTTCTAAGTGTTTGAGCTCACACAATCTTATATTTCCATTTCCCTTGGTTATTAAAGTAAGTATTATGTATGGTTTATATACAAGTTTATATTGTGTGGAGAATTTATGGAAGATACCAAAGACTCATTTTTGATTAATTAGTTTGTTATATAATGGAAAAAATATCCATTTGATTCAAAGAACCTGGGTTTAACTAGTTAAATATTCATCTTAACTCTATATAACTCTAAACCTTAAAATGTATGTGAAATTTAATTGTTAAATTTTGTGAGAAATATCTAATAATTATAGATATGTATCAAATTAAGTGTGTAATGTTCAAGTATTTTGTACCAGAACTAGGACTTGGGGAGCATTATTTCAAATCTGAGGATTTTTTAGATTAGTTTATAAGTTATTTTATTATTTTTTAATGATAATTATCCATGTTATAAAAAAATTAAGGATTTAAATGTTAAGGTTGATCATAGTTTAAAAGGTATAAATAAACCTTTTGGGTAGTTATATTGAATATTTTATGTTGTTTTTGGGATTAGGATGAGTGAGAATTAGTTAAATCCCTAGGGATAAGTCTAAAGTATAAGTCTAAATATAGGATGATATATTAATATTTGGGTAATGTTTTGAGTATTTGGATTTTCTAGAAATTAAATCATATATAGTTATTTTGTAGTGGACACAACAATGACATAGATTCACCTAGGGGTAAACACCTTGAAAATGATAGTAGAGTGTCAACTCAATATTCACTCCAATGCACGATGTGTGTGCCGAAAACTACCCACCTAGATAAAAAAATTTCATGGATATTATTTCATTAATCACATTTATTTTATGATCAATTAAAAATGATTTATTATATAATGTAATTAGGTTAATGAGTATGAGATAAACCAACATAATTCATATGAGTATGAGATAACCCAACACAAATGATTCACTCAATGGTTTCTTTTATATAAATCCATTAACCAATCCTTTGGTTACCCTCACCTATATGTGAGTAAACGAATATGAAATTGATATAGCTCCAAATATAATGGAGGCAGTTCCATTTTGGAGTGGAGGTGAAACCAATAAAAGAGAGATGCATAGGTGGAAAGGTGGAAAGCTACAACATGAACCAAAAATGGTTCAAGGTGTCCCCCCAGGTCAAAATTTAGTTTAGCATATACTGGATAATGTAACCATTTGTAAAATCTCATGATCCAACCACTTTATTATTTTATTTCTACCATGTTTCATGGTAATTCCATTATAGATTCTTTTTCATGATCATATAAATTAATGAATTAACAAACATGAAATAATGAACTAAAGTATATTGTCTTATACTTAAAAGTTATGTAGGACATGGTTAATAAGTTAAGTAAATCCACTTAATATCAACAATCATGTAATAAAGTTAATAATTTTTAATTTTCACATAATGGTAAAATCCATCAATTATGTATATTATGTAAATTTATCCTTCCACTACTTAAGTTAAAATAAAACCATATTACAAAGTACTTGAAAACCCAAAGATATTATGCTTTCAATTATTAGATAATACTAACTTGATGTTTTGGATTGACTAAACAGAGTTTATATCAAGGAATGGCTTAAAAAGAATGACTCAATGTAACTAAGTGGAAAAAGTTGTGTAAATTCAATTTAACAATTTTAGGATTAGGGAGTCCACTCGATAGATCAGGTAACTACAAGTTAACATAGTTGGAATTTAAAAAATTTATAAAAAACTTTTAAATTTTTTTGACCATCCAAATCCAGGGTGATTAGAGGGGGAATATGGATTGTTTTCACTATAATTTCCATGAAATAGGATATTTTGAATCTAATTTTTAGGTATATATTGTTTTTATTTTTAAAAACATTTGTGACATGAATTGGTCATCCAATTCATGCCTCAAAAAAATTTATTAAAAATCAAGAGTAGTAGTACAAAAACGACGTGTAAGGATCTCAAACTAGCAGGGATTGAGGGAAGAACAAACGAACAATACAAAGAGAAATCAAACAAAATATTGAGTAGGAGAAAGTGATCTAAAAAAATTTCATCAACCATTTGATGAGCTCCATAAGGGGCAGTATAATGGGGATGCCACCATCAGGCCTCCATTCGGTGGCCAGAGCCTTAAAGCACTGAAACCAGCATTTAAAAATTAGAACTAATAAATGATTAAATCAAAAAGTTGTCGAGAAGAGGACTAGCCTTGCTTGAATGTCATATTACACATCACCGTCCAAAGAAAAGAAATTGAAGTAGTGAATGAAGATAAGTGGAAGGTTTCAAATTGAAGCATACCATAAAACGGATATGCCATCAATTGTCCTCACATCCAAAATTTATACATCACACCCAAACATAGTAGTGTAGGCATCCCAAATCCCATTACTAGATTGTAAGTTCCACTTCTCCATAAAAAAACCACTTAACGAAAAAGTTTCAAATACTGAAAAGTACAGGTAGAAACCCAAGAAATAAATGCAAACACAAAAAACTATGGCCAGAAAATTTGTAAAAAAAGTTATTACCAAGGAATGTCTCTAAACATGAAGTCAAGATCCTTTTTGAACTCATAAACCATTCTCATAAACATGCGATTACTAATTTCAAGATACATCTCAGCTGAAATTTCACCAGTTTGGTATTTATGGAATTTAATTCTATCCTATTCATCCATCTATGCATCAACTTCATCACTCACATCATCATCAATCTTATTGGAACCTCAGTTCACAAGATAATTATTTGGATCATACTCCTCTTCTAAGTCAGTGGTTGCAACAGGTTCAGCAACAAACGATTGTTTTGGAGGCTCGTTGATTTCTTTCCTAGAGGCTTCATGAAATCTTGTAACTATTGTTCTTTCAAGAATAGAGTAATCCCTACATTTGTTAGTTTTTTTTGGGATTTGGAATAATGAAACAATCATCATCCACCATCAGCTTTTTTCATTTCCTAGAACAAGATTTTAGGTATGCTTCCTCAAATTGATGTGTGTGATCCTCATCCTCCTGTAAAGAACAAGAGTCAAATATATCCTCCTATCCTTCATCCCACGCATCATATCATTCATCATGATTCTCCTACTCCTCCACCAAAGAATAAGAGGAAATTATATTTTTACGATAGTAGCAGTTCCAAACAATCCCTTCTTTTCAGAGGGATGTTCAATCTTACCCAAAGGATCCTTTCTCACATCAGTCTTCTTCCCTTATTTATGTATCCCAGAGGTACCAAACATAACCATACTATTAGCCACCAGTTTCAAATTTTGCTAGGATATTTCAACCCAAGTGGATTTGAATGCCTCAGGATGTATGGTCTTCTGCCCACAATTTCTTGAAGGAAGCCCAAGCTTGAGCCAAACTTGACAGTAATCTAGAAGTCTTCCATAAAAAACCTCTTGAAAGAAACCATAATCTCTATTATGGATCCAAATTTGAGAAGGTATATCCTTAGGGACATCAATTTCCATGAAAATTCTAGTGATAGATGGTCTTGAATGATTTTTCATCTCCGAATCTAGCATCAATGGATTACCAATGAAAATGGATATTGGGAACAAAGTAGTTTGTTTAAACAAATTCAATGGCAATACAAGGAATCCAATCCAAATTGGTACATTGGGAGACTCATATTCGGGGGTCAAAATCAGGTGTCCATTTAAAAACCTTCATGGAACAACACCCCAAAAATCATGCTCATTTCACCCTTATATGATAATAGTCCTCCTTAGAAGCAAGGTGGAAAACAGAATTTAATGGGTTTAATAGGCTGATATGGAAACCCGTAAAACTGATGGATTCAAGTGAGGTTCATAAAAATCTCAATGACATTCTGTGATTAAAGAAATTCACAACAAGAACAATCCTAAGATCGGATGCAAGAAGGGTTACCTCATTTGTTGAGAATGAAATCTCTAGTAGTCCATGATGAAGAAAATGCGTAGGGTTAATGCACTGATCATGAGACATAACTTCATTTGAGAAAGGCCCTTTGTTCGCAGTTCTTCAAGAAACCATGTCCGCAACAATGATCCATACTTGAAATGGATAACCTTCTCACCAGCACAAATTTCCAAGAGTGGAAAAAAGGCAATACATGTTATCATATACAATGAAAGGAAATTATATGTGGTGGACGAACCTATTCCAAAATATCTTGTTAAAGAGGCTAGTGAGAAAGAGTTATTCCTCTATAAGAAACATTTTAATTATGATACAAATGTTTAGTGTTTCATGTTATCATCTATGACCAATGACCTTTTTAAGAAACATGAAGTCATGTATGTGTATAGCATGACGTCTAACCTTTTGGATCACTATAAAGATAAAGAGTAAAAAGTGAGATACAATATTTTCAATTCAATTATTACAACTAATCATAAATATTAGGTGCAAGATGGGCCTCATGAAGTTAAATTAATTTTATACATTGAACACTAAGAGATATTAGTTTTTAAATTCACCAATGATTTAAACAAATATCTCATACTTTTTACACTAGCCAAGCCTTTCTCTAGTTTTACTATTAATTATAACATGAGAAATAATGATAAGAGTCTTTTAGAACTTCTTACTATTATTCATCAAGTAGAAAAGGGAATTGTCCATGAAAAACCTATGATCGTTATCGTGAATTATAAAATGAATAAAAAGGTGAAGGAAAATAAGACTCAAAAAATTATAAATAATCCAAGCAACATCCTCCCAAGAAGAGGAAGATATAAAGGTAGGGAAAGAAAAAGGAAGTGATATGTTTTAGATGTGGTAATAAAGGAAACTGAAAGTGGAACTGCACCCAGAAGTAAGGGAAAGCTAACAATGTGTTAATTATCAAGTAAAATATTTTAATATCTACACATTAGGTATTATATAAATCTTTTGGTGGTAAAAATATATCCAAATTAAGGAACAAAGTTGATTATGAAATATTTATAGGATTGGTGGATATGCGAGTTTCCACTAGTCTGAGGCTGGTTTCTCTTTCCATTGGATACCACCACCTTTTGTTGCCAATATACATGATATTAGTTTTAAGAGATTATTTTTATGTACCAATTTTTACCAAGAACATAATTAATCTATCCTACCTAGATACAAATTTTTTTAATTTAATATTTGGAAATAAAATTTATTTATTTTATGAAGACAACATATGTTAGGGTATAACACATTTAATTAATGGTATTTTAATATTAAATCATGAAAAAACGTTTATGAAATTGATAAAAATTCATGTCTATATGACTCAAAAAACACTTAGTTATGTAATAACCCTCTTGGCCATGTAAGTGATAAGCACATGAAAAAGCTCTGTCAATATGGTTATTTATTATAATTTGAGCTAAAACCATTTCAATAATTTCTTGCTTGTTCCCAAGGTAAAATGACCAAACCACCATATTTTGGATAGGGTGAAAGGTACATAGAGATTTTATAATTGGTACATAGTGATGTGTGTGGACCATTTGTAGTAGAATCTAGAGGTTGGTGTTCTAATTTCATAACTTTTACTAATTATTTGAGTAGATATGGATCTGTCCATTTGATCATGTATAAATATGAGTACTTTAATAAATTCAAATAATTCAATAATTGAGTAGATAATCTAGTTGAAATGAATATAATGGAGATTTTATTGGATCGTGGTGGGGAATATCTTAACCAATATTTTATCGAAAATCTATTGGAGTTTTGGATTCTATCTAAACTCACTCCAACATACACACCATGATGGAGTGGTGTTAGTGAAAGGAGGAACCATGCCTTTCTAAGCATGGTAAGATCAACGATAATCCATGTAGATCTTTCATTATAATTTTGGGGATATGCATTAAACACTACAATATATACACTAATCAAAGTATTAACTAAAGAATAAAAAAAATTTACTTTTAGTTATAGAGTGGAAATAAACCCATTCTATAACATACACGTGTATAGGGTTACAATGAATTTTTAAGGCCTTATTAGGAAGAATAAATGAATCATAGGTATGAAAGTATATATTTATAAGTCATAATAAGGAAACAAAAGGTTACTACCTATATAACCTATTAGATAAGAAAGTGAATGTCACCAGACAAGCTGTCTTTCTTGAAAGGGAGAGAATATTAAAAAAATATAGTAAGAGAATGATTGGATTTGATGAAGGTGATGTTGGTAATACAAAAGAGTTGGTACAAGAATAGATTCCATACATCCCCATGGAAGAAGTATTTTATAAAACACAAATATTTTGAAGGGGCATTAGAGTATTAAGAGAACCATAGAGATATGTTTTGTTGTAACCTACAATTTTGACCCATTATTAGTTGACAGTGATGAACCTCTCCCCTACAAAGAGGCATTAGAGATCTCAGAATATGCAAGATGGAAGGATTCCGTGAATTCTAAAACAGATTCCGTGTATCAGAACCATGTTTGGGTTCTGGTCTATGTTCATATTGATGTAAGCTAGCAGTCTGAAAGTCAGTATTCAAAAGATAACATTAAATGGATGGTAAATTAAATACCTATAACTCAAGGATAGTGGATAATGGGTATAAACAACATCAATGAATTGAATATGAACAAATTTTTTCCATAGTTTCCTTTTTTAAACCCATCATAATTTTACTTTCTATAACATCTTTCCATGACTATGAAAATTTTAAGATGGACATAAAAACTGCTATCCTTAATGGGAATATTCTTGAAGACAACAACATGACACAACCAAAAGTCTAGTGAATCCAACTAATGCCAAAAAGATTTTAAAGTCAATAAAATACATTTTATAATTTAAGTAAGTATATAGGTCTTGTAACATCCAATTTGATGAAGCAATAAAACAATTTTGGATCTTTAAGAATGAATGCGGGCCATTTATTTACAATGGGTTTACTGGGAAGGTTGTCCTTATCCTAGTTGTATATGTTTATAACATACTAATTATTAGAAACATCATACCCGTCTTACAGTATATTAAGGATAGGTTAAATAAGTGTTTCTACATGAATGAATTAGGTGAAATAACCTATATTATTGGGATGAAGACCATTCATGATGGACCAAATAGGATTATTGGAATATGTGAAAGTATATACATTGAACATATAGTAAATATATTTATAATAGATATATCTAGTAGAGGATTGGTTTAAGTGTCTCAGGGTACACATATTTCAAAGAAAATGTTTCCGAAAAAAGATAAGAAATAGAGAATGAGTAAAATCTAATATGGTTTTGTGATAGGATCAATACCATGTTATGTAATTGAATTAATGTTTTCTATGCATTGATCAAGGTAAGAATAAATAAACATAATCTAGGAGAAAATATTGTTATTATATTACGACCATATTTATGTATCTAAAAAGAAATAAGGTTATGTTCCTAGTTTATGGAGGGGATGAGGAACTAGTCATCAGGGGTTATACTGAAGCAAGATTTAAAATAGATTAGAATGATCTTAATTCACATTCAGGATATGTTTTCAGTCTACACAGTGAATCTGTGAGTAAGAAGAGTTCAAAGAAGAAAGTTGTCGCTGTTTTTATAGTGGATTCTGAGTATATAATGACCTTTGATGCAACCAAGTATGAAATTTTGATCCCAAATGTTGTATAGGATCTTGATGTAACACCTATATGTAAAGACCCTATCACATTATATTATGATAATAATTTAGTGGTGGATCTTTAAAAATATCCAAGGACACACCAATAGGCAAAGAACATACTCAAAATGTATCATCTGGTTATGGAATTTTCTTAGAGGGGTGAAGTTGAATAAAGTAGATTAACCAAAGAAGAAAATATAGAAGACTCCATAACTAAAGTCATATCTCATCAGAATCATGAGTATCATGTGAGAGATAGAATATTGAAGGTTGCTAGTATTTGTACCTAGATAAAGTGGGATTCTTTTAGACTTGGTGACCAAGAACCCACGTATATGAACTTCATGATAACATGTTTTAATTGTTTTTAATACCAATAAACTTATTTTCACATCATGATTTTTTAGGCATAAGACAATATTTGATAATTCCTCAAGAGTATCTGTCCCATTGAAAGGTCATAATATTTCCCCACTATGATGAGAACCCAGAAGTTCCTCGAATGTATTATTCAATATATATTATATAGTCGAATGAAATAATTTGATAGACACAAATGATACAGTCTATCAGGGGTGGATACTCATAAGAATTTTACATACCTTCTCATGATGTAAACCCTTGGTAATATATAAATTAGGACATTATGAGAATGACGCCTACTAGTAGTAAATACACATTTCTACGTGACATTGGATATTCTTATCTGTTGATGTGTTTACCAATCCTTATACTTTATGATTATTATTAACGAGTATTATAAGGTACATAATTTGATGTATTGATGAAAACTGTGATGACATATATTTGTGGTGAGGTGGGATACATTGGGTGCATCACAAGTAATATTTCATTAATAAATAATGCAATAAAAGATTTTTCCCTTCTGTTATTAAATGTAATTTGATATTTTAATCCCTTTGATGGAAATTATATAGCCTAAAAAATCAATGGAAATAGTGTTCTATAGGAAAGTTTAATTTCCAAATAGTAAAAGAAAGATACATCAAGTATATAGATTGATGGAACCAGCATGCAACCTACTTTATAAGAAAAATCATGATAAAGGGATTATATTACATAGTTAGAATCCATATGAGGTATTATCTCATTAGGAAATTAAATTCTTTCTCTATGGATTACTTTTCGTGTTTCTAGATGTTATTCTTGGACTTTGGGTTTCTTTTCCTAATGCCACTAAAAAAGAGGCCTATAGGGTCACATACTAAGTGTACCTAGAATCCCAATTAAATAATAGTTTATTATTTTGTATTTAACAAGTTGAATAAATATTATCCTCGAATGTGGTTTAATAGTTATTCATGTTTTCATGATCGCATATATTTCATCACTAGTTATTCAAGAGAAAATTATTTGAGAAAAATATTTAATAAATTTTTATTTTCTATTTAATGAATATAATATTTATTTATTTATTTTTAAATAATGCACTTATTAAAAAATAATATTTATTCCACTCTTGATAAATATAGTAGTTTAATGGAAGACCGAGTTTAATGATTTCGTGAGAAAAATAAAAATAGAATATTATTTGAATAAATAATATTTAAATAAAATAAGGATTCTAGCACATGTAAAGAAATAATAATAATACTATTATTATTATTTACTTGGGTTTCTGTAGTAATTAAATAAATAATATGTTCACATATGTAATTATTATTTTCTAACCCTAGTGGTATATAATAACAATTATATTATTTTATTTAGGATAATGTTTTTTATTGTGAATGACATGATCTATATAGAATCATCTTAATTCCCTTGAGATATCCCTCTCTAAGAACCCTTTAAAAAATAGAGAGCGGTCCTCCTCCATCACCACTCTAAATTCTAGATAGATATAAGATAACTCTTCCTTGATGTGATTCTTGAGGCAATCAAAGAAGAATAAAAGAAGCATTTGGATTTTCCATGAAAACAATGAAATATTCCTATAACAATATTAATAGGTTCATTGAACATGTGTAGATCACCACTGAAAGGAATATATTTTGGATTTATAGAAGGAAACAATGATACAACATAGATACATTGTCCTATTCCACAAATAAGTAATAATTCCTCACAATGAAATTCTTTAATTTATTAAATAAATTATAAATAATATGTTATTATTCAATACATTTGTTCCAATTTTTTATATTTTCTATATTCTCTTATTCCATTCTGTTATTCACTATTTCTAGCATCATGAAAATGTCATATTAATTATCACTCTTGAAAAAAAGTTGAGTTGGGCATTCCCTGTCCCCCACTTCAAATACACTTGGAACCTATATATTGTCCCACTAAGAATGCTCTTAGATATCCTGATACATCTTTATGCTCTCAAAGTGAATGTTGAAGGACAAGATATGTGAATAATTCAATAAATTATTTTTTATCTCTGTATTTGATGATACACATAGTCATGGAGCAAATTTTACAACTCCTTTTTCATCAATTCAGATCTCTAAGTATTTTTGTTTTCTTATAGCCTCTTACATTATTCTATTTCCACATCCTCTCTTTCAAGATATTTTATATTCTCCAAAAGATATGGTTGATAAATAATTTAAGAAAATAATGCTGATGTTCCTTCCTTTATGATCCCCATTTCCGTCCATTTCATGTTTATGAAGATTGGATCCTTCCACAATTGGAAATTAAATCATTTGCAACGGGAGCTCTTCTCGTCGCAAATAGTTTATATGGGTTTTAATAAAACCATTTTGTGATGGTCCATCACAAATACTTATTTGAGAGATGATTAACTACCCCTCACAAAAAAATAACAAAAATAATAAAAGTAATAATAAAATTTAAAATAAAAAAAATATTAGTAAAAATATTGCAAAAATAATATTAAAATAATAAATAATTAATAAACTACTAAAAAAACTAAATAAATAATAAAAATAAATAATATTAATAATAAATAAATAAATAATATTAATAATAAATAAATAAATAATAAAATAAATTAAAATAATAATAAAAAATAAGAAAGTAATAAAATAAAAAACACAATATTCATAAAAATATAAAAAATGCACTATGTAGAAATGAAAACATATTGATTAATAAAAATTGTACAATAGAATTGCATTCAAATAATTATAAGAAAACGTATATAAATCACTAAGGGGGAGAGTCATCTGGAGGAACTAGAGGATCTGGTGGAGGGAACTCCATCCCTAAATCAGGAGTCCAATGTCGCATGTACTCTATTGTCTGTTCATGTTGCCACTACTTCCATCAATACATCTCCTCCTACTGTTATTGTTGTTTTCGACAGAGCTCTTCCAGCTCCCTATGCATAGTCTATAAGCTCACCCTGATCTCATTGATAATCCTCATACTATGTATTAGATGAAGATGACTCTCTATGATCTCCTCTCGAGTATCACAATGACATCGCAGTGGCACCATAATAACTCCCAGGTGTCAATCAAGAGTCGATACCAATAACTTGACCTTTCTTGAAGACATACTAAGTTTCCTATATCCATGTCACATAATCAAAACCTTCTGCACATGAGCTATGATCCTTAATCTCAGTATGACTCTAAGTCTGTATCTAAGACATCACAGCCGCATATGAATCCTTCAATTGAAATTGAAAATTAAAATAGTTAAAATATTATTTTCAGTTAGTTTTAAAACTAAAAAAAATTATTCTAACTATAATATGACGTTGGAGATCACCTATAATCTCCCTAGTGAAAAGATAGTTGTATATCCTCCTATAAACATCAAACTCTATAATATTGGGTTTTTCAACTACCTATATGAGAATAAAATGAACAGTTTACTTTTAAAGTTATATAAATTATTAAAAAAATTACATACCAAATGTTGTCGATACGTAATGAATGTATGACTACCAACTTAACGAGTCACCTCCTGTCTCCCCAAGTTCGGTAGAACAAATGACACAGTTATTTGAAAAGTATATACCATCCAATATGAACATAATCCATCCCAAACCTTAGATGACATGTAATATGGTCATTGGGTGCAACAAGATTGATCAAAATCTCTGGCTCAAACTTTTTTCATTTTTATTTTCCTCAGATTGTGAAAAACCGGACAGAAACACTCATGCATACAACCATCCCTTGACTTCCAAATAGAGTCTCACGTGATATCATCGAAGGGATTCCATAAAACCTATAAATAACTAATATTATATAGTTATTAATTAAATAAATTTCGAAATAAATATTTTTTATTGATATACCATCCAATGATCTAACATGTGGTGTTGAACATTAAGGGGAATATGATCCCATGTAAACCATCTTCCAAATAAATAATTCTGTAATATAAAATATTCATGTCAAACAGCTATATGAGAAAAGATATGAAAAAATAAAAAACAATCAAACAATTATTTTATAAATAAATTAATGAAAATTAACTAAAATACATAGCTAAACATACCTCTGCATGAAATGACTGTTATATCAAATAAACTTTCATCGGTCATCTAAAACATGAAAAGACTGTTATCAAAAAATAACTAAAAACTAGTATTATATATGGATATATATTATTTATGAATATAACCAATTTTTAGTTATGTCAATTTTAATACTTATCTTCATATATTACAGTGTCAATATCTTTACATTCCTCCCCTGTATCATCAATTTCCATTGGAGTTTCATCTTCATCATCTCTTTCTATTTCAGATCCACATGTTACATAAACAACATCATCACCTCCATCGATCCATAACTATGGGGTGTCACCATCTATATTCATGTCTCTTCATGGAAAATATGGATTTGGTGTTGTCTCTAGAAAAATTTAAATTCCTTTCACTTCAATGGAACTGCATTTACTTTGGATAAATTTATTTTCACAAGATTTAATTTTTATTATACTCCATCAATCTCTCAACTCTCTTGAAGTAACACAATAATATTCATAATAAATTTGACATGCATGATGATCCAATAAAAATGGTTCATTTACTATAAGATGTATTTTATTTGTATTATCAACGATTCCATGGAATTGATGAACACACAAGCCTATATTAGTATACAAACAATGACTTTTAAACATTGCTACATAATTTTTTTCTAGATAACACAATTCAATTATTTCATCCAACATGCCATATATTTCAACATTACTTTCTCTATGATGAGATCCTCTAATAAAACCAACACTATTGATTGTTTTTATAATTCCCTATATAGACCTGTATGAAATCAAAAACCATTCACCACATATACATTATAATATTTATAAATATTGGATGGTGAGTTACCCAATACACACAATATATCATCAATTTTATTATCCTTTTGATTTTATATAAAATTTTCAAAATAATTTTCAATATAATAGTTAATAAATTAATTTTATATCTTAAAACATAAAAAATTTAATGTACCCATTTTTGAAACTAGTCATAATAGTTATTTTGCCAATGTTCTTCAAGAGCAGCTGTTTTAATTTGTAGAAATTGTTTCTTTATATGATTATCATATAATCTATAAATAAAATAATATAAATTTATATAAAAATATATATAATAAATTATATGGGCACTCACAGTGAAAATGGTGTCATTTCATCACAGTTGAGCAGAACATATGCATGAGATCTCATGTTTTCATCATCTGAAATCCATCATTCCAAAACTCCAATAAATAAAAGGTTTGGATGATTAAATTATGAAAATTGATTAATCATTTAATCATAAAAATTTACCTCTTTAGAGCCCATGGAGTAATTTTTTATAGTGATTTTATGATTAAAAATAATTAGAGAAAAAGAAAGTAATTTCCTTCTACAAATAAGTTTCTATAATCGATCATTCAACCGATTATTTGTTATGTACCTTTTTCTTCAATTTTTTACATGCATCTATCTAATAGACACATCCATCGAAAATGTACTAGACCTCATTATTTTTCTTCATGCAAAAAAACTAATATCAAATATTCCATTAAATCAAAGAAATCCAGTTGGAATGTTTTTCCCAATTTATATAAAATTAAAATAGCATCTTCTTGTGGTATACTTAGGGAATCATTATATATTGTCACTACACAAATATATCAAAAAAGATGATATTTTTGTTAGAACATCCCAAATCATATAATTCAAAAAACTTTTGAATTCAGTCTGTAGAATTCTTTTTATTATAACATGAAAATCATGACTTTTAAATCTGGTAATATGACTATTTCTAACACATATAGATAAATTCAAATCATAACTATCTAAAAGAATAAAATTTTCAATCCATTGAGAAAATAATAAATAATTATATTTATAAAATTTATAATCTATTATTTTCTTCCTTAACTTTTGTGATCTAAAATTTTCAAACATTTCAAGTTTTGGTAACCTATAAATTTGGAAAGAACTAATTATTATTTTACATTATCTTTGGTCTGACCAGGTGTTCCAAAAACTGTATAAAATATATTATCAAAACACTTCTTCTCAATATTTATGACATCCGACATGTGATGGACCAAAAAATCAAACCAATATATAATAACCTAAAAAATTATCCTTTTCTTTAATTGTGTTCTTCCCCAATGCCATCTATTTTCTATTATTTTATAGTGAGTGTAAAGGTAATGGGAGGTAATGAAGAGACAAATATATTTTAACTCAATACTTGAGATCATTTTTGGAGGTCCATCACATTCAATTATAATATTTTTAAAATGATTTTTGTTACTCTGAAAATAATCATCAATTGGATGAAATTAGTGATGATTGTCGAAAAAATAAAGTTTTCTTCCATCGACGAGCATAAATTCATTACGATATATCATATAATATGAACATGATTATTGACCAAGTTTACCCTAGACAGATAACATTCCATATTTTGGGTAGTCACTAATTGTCCACATCAATGAAAATTTCATTAAGAATTTTCTTTTCACAACAACATCATATATACTGACACCATTACCCAAAAAAAATTAATACATAAATCAATGTATTCAAATAAACATCAATATTATTTTTTTGGATGTCTTGGAATTAGTAAGGTCAAAAATATATATGCCTCATTCATCAACATCCAAATAGGTAAATTTTACAGAGTTATAAAGATGAGACAATGAGAATTTTAACGACCATAGGAACCAAATGGATAGAAAGTGTCAGTAGAATTACCCAACCTTATGTTTGAGCTTATAAAGAAAAATATGGATGTACTTGATCAAAATGTTTCCATGAATTACCATCTTCATGATGGTTTCAACTTTTACCAGTTTAAATATTGGTTTTGTGCTATGAAATCAATGATGTTGTGTTTTGAGACATAAATAAATTCTTAAATCTGGGTGTAAGTGGGAGATACATCAACTATTTAATAGGAATAAATCCATCCTTTCCTATTTGAGACTCTTTGTACCTCAAATTTTCACATGTATAATAGTTAACTAACGATTCATTTTCATCATAATATAAGATGAATTCACTGTAATATCCATGAATAATCTGACAATAAACACCTAAATTATGAATTGGCCTCTTCCTCTCATATAAATTTGTAGGAAACACATTTTTTCAGGTAACAATTCCTTGTCCAAAGTGAATATGTGATCAAAATAGAAATTTGACATTACATTATCTAATTTAATTACCATAAATTCTTCAACCGCTTAAAATTTACTTATCTTACAATTAGGATATAAGGCATACTTAGGGGAATTCAATAACTCATGAAATTGGGATTGTTCTAAATCAGTTGTTCACTCAATATCATATTGAGTTTCTGTTTGTTGAAATAATAGACCAGCCACATCATTTACTAAATTTTAAAAATGTTATGGATATAGAACCAAATTGTTAGTATCTTCTCCAAAACTATGTCCACCATATTGATACCAAAAAACATAATCTTTTATAAAACCAAATCCTAATATATGACCCCCAACATTTTCAAATGTCTCATGAATCCTCAGATCACATATCTTATATTGAAAATTAATTATTCCTTCTAAAAAAATTCTGATTTTCATAAGGTAATTGATAAAAAAGATTCAACACCCTCAATATATATAGGATTTATTCGAGAACTATTTAGATTCATATGATGCCTAATATAATCATGATCATATTATAAAGACTATTGTTTAATTTCTTCTTCTATATTTTTCTAAAAAATATAATATAATTAAACGTTTTATGATTAATTTGATATAAGAAAAACATGATCCAAAAAGATCCAAATAATATAAAAAATAGAATTGACTTATAATTATAACTAATTATAACTAATTATTACTAATTATCACTAATTATTAATAATTATTACTAATTGTTACTAATTATTACTAATTAAGATTAATTTATAATAATTAACGTTAATTAACACTTATTAAATCTAAATAACTCTAATTATTACTAATTATCTCTTATTATCACAAATTATCATTAACTATCACTAATTATCACTAATTATATGTAGTTACGATTAATTATCACTAATTATCACTAATAATAACCAATTATCACTAATTATTACTAATTATTATGAATTACCACTAATTACCAATAATTATTAATAATTATGACTAATTACCACTAATTACTACTAATTATTACCAATTATTACTAATTATAACTAATTATTACTAATTATTACAAATTACCATTAATTATTACAATTTTTTTTACTAATTGTCACTAATTTTTACTAATTATTTCTAATTATTAGTAATTATCACTAATTATTACTAATCATTACTAATTATTACTAATTTCCATTAATTAATAATAATTATTACTAGTTATTACTAATTATTAATAATTAATTCTAATTATTACTAATGATTACAAATTATTATGAATCATTACTAATTATTACTAATTACCATTTATTATTTAAAATGTTTACTAATTGTCACAAATTAGTACTAATTATCACTAATTGTTACTAATTATTACTAATAACCATTAATTAATTATTATTATTACTATTTATTAATAATTATTACTAATTATTACTAATTATTACAAATTATTACAAATCATTACTAATTACCATTTATTATTTCAAATTTTTACTAGTTGTCACTAATTATTACTTATTATTACTAATTATCAGTAATTGTTACTAATTATTAATAATTACGATTAATTAATAATTATTATTACTAGTTGTTACTAATTTTTACTAATTTTTACTACTTTGTAATAATTATTACTAATTATTACTAATTACTAATAATTACCACTAATTATTACTAATTCTTACTAATTACCACTAGTAATTACTAATTACCACTAACTACCACTAATTCTTTACTAATCATTACTAATTATTACTAAGTAGCTCTAATTATTACAAATTTTTACAAATTATCACTAATGTTTATCTAATTATTACTAATTATCATTAATAATCATTAATTGTTACAAATTAGTACTAATTACCACTAATCGAAGCTAATTATTACTAATTACCTATAATTATTATTAAATATTTCTAATTACCACTAACTATCACTAATTATTTTTAATTATCACCAATTGTCACTAATTGTCACTAATTGTCACTATTTATGACTAATTATAACTAATTATTACTAATTATTATTAATTATTACTAATTATTACTAATTACCACTAATTACAACTAATTATTACTAATTACGACTAATTAGAACTAATTATTACTAATTGCGACTAACTACCACTAATTACTACTAATTATTACTAATGATCCCTAAATATTACTAATCATTAATAATTATTAAAAATGTTTACAAATTATCACTAATTTTTACAAATTATCATCAATTATGACTGATTATCACCGATTGTTACTAATTGTTTCTAATTACAATTAATTAATAATAATAACTAATTATTACTAATTGCCTATAATTACTACTAATTATTACTAATTACCACTACTTATTACTAATTACCACTAATTTTTACAAATTTATACCAATTTTGACTACTTGATACTAATTACCACTTATTATTACTAATTATTATCAATCATTACTAATTATTACTAATCACCACTAATTAATATAATTTTTTACTAATTATCACAATTTTTACTAATTATTACTTATTATTACCAATTATAACTAATTATCACTAATTGTTACTAATTATTACTAATTACTATCTAATTAATACTAATTACCACCAATTAATACCAATTATTACCAATTATTACTAATTATTACTAATTATTACTAATTATTAATAATTATTACTAATTATTACTAATTATAAATAATTATTACTAATTACCGCTACTTATTACTAACTATTACTAATTGCTATTAATTATTACTAATTGTTACGAATTGTTAATAATTGTTACTAATTGTTACTAATTATTACTAATTTTACTAATTTTTACTAATTGTTCTGAGTTCTTACTAGTTACTTCTAATTATTTCTAATTAATGCTAATAAATACTAATTACTGTTAATTTTTCCTAATTACCATTAATTTTTACTAATTATCGTTAATTTCAACTAATTATAGTTATGTTTAATTAATTGCCTCTAAATTTTACAAATTACTGCTAATTTTCACTAATTGCTACTAATTTTTACTAATTTTTGCTAATTATTACTAATTACTGGTAATTATCACTTATTATTACTAATTGTTTTTAGCTTATCACAATTTTTTACTAATTGATGCAAATTATTACAAATTATTTCTAATTATTACTAATTATAGCTAATTTTTAATAAATATATTGATTTATCGCTATTTTTTTACTAATTACAGCTTATTGATAATATTTTCTACTATTTTTACTAATTACCATTAACTATCAATAATTGATGCTAATTTTTACTAATTAGAACTAATTATTACTAATTACCAATTATTGTTACTATTTTTTATTAATTTATTACATTTTTTACTAATTAATGGAAATTTTTAATAATTATTTTGATGTATTTCTAATTTTTACTACTTAACACTAATTAATACTAATTACCATTTTTTTACTCATTATCATAAATTCTTTTTAATTACCTCCAATTCTATCCATTTACCGCTAATTAAAACTAATTAGTGAAAATTAAAAGTATTAGTTTTTTAATTACAAACATTACAACTAATTAAAACTAAATATTAAAAATTTAAAATCACTAATACTAAATATAAATAATTTTTTTAAATATATATAATTACTTATAATTATAAATATTTTCTTCTAATTAACTCTAATTAGAAATAATAAATAATATTAAAATCTAATAATAAATAAATCAATCAAATAAAAAGTTAAGACATTACACGAATACCTCAAAAATGAAGCTTTTGTGTGATGCAAACATCAAAATTTGCATCCTTGTAAAATTTTATACTTCTACTAAAAGGAGGGAAGAATGAAAGAAACGAGAGGTGAATTGGTGAACGAAAAGAAAAAAAATTAGGGGGTGGAGTATATATAGGTTAGATTAACAGCGAAGAGACAATTTACAATGGGGTTCCCATCACAAATAGTTCCCACAATAAATATTTGAGGTGTCGGTTAAAAAACTAATTGTGATGGGTCTCATCGCAAATGCTCACCTGCTGAAAGAGTATTTGTGACGAGTGAATGATCCCATCATCATTAGTATTATTTGCGATAGGTCCCATCACAAATAGTTCCCACAATAATTGTTGTGGTTAAAAACTAATTGTGACGGGTCCCATAACAAATACTCACCTGTTGATAGGGTATTTGTGACAGGTGAATAATCATGTCACAATTACCTTTACATGATCGAGGGTATTTGTGACAACACTTGGTTCTCATCCCAAATACACATTTACATGTTTTGGAAGGAAGGTTCATTAATAGTATTTGTGGTGGGTTTTTTACCCAATGAAAATACATTTATCTTTTACAATATTTTCAACGGGATTCTAATTTCATAAAAAATAGTTCCTTTTGAAAGACTATTTGTGATGGGCACAAGGCCCGTCGCAAAATTCATTTTTCCCATAGTGTTCTCAATTCATATCATTTAAAAGGTTATGGGATCCTTTCAACTTCTAATGTCTACCAAATAATTTACATTCCTAGGATAAGTTTGGATTTTTTACTCATAGTCCTTGATTATATCTTACCGTTTTCAATGTCCCATATTAATATCCTTCCATGTGAATATATATTTTAGGATCATATAAATTATATATATTTGACACTTCACCATATAAAGATAGTGCCTCAAAATATTCATTTTGAACATCACTACAACAAACAATAGGTCATGTGTTGGATAGTTCAGATCCCGAACCATTGACTTGAGATATAGGTAATCACTTATTCATTTTCCATCAATGAAAAACCTAATCCCTTCTTTGAATCATCGTTGTATACCGTGAAATGTTCTCCACATGATGGCAGTGTGAGGACCGGTGCAGTGATATGAATATCATAATTTCATTGAAACTCACTTCATATTCATTTATCTATGCAAAATTACCCCCTCCGATTCATCTAGGTTAGCTGGTTTAAAAATCATGAAACGTTTCTCACCAATCAACAAACATACCAAGCTAGCGAAAGGAAGATATGGATATCCAATATAGATGATGGACTGGGTAACTCTACAATTTCCACTTTCTTAGAAATTATCCATATATATCCTATTTCATGTGATAACATTCCCCAAGATTGATACTTTCTCCATATTGAACTCACATTTACTATACTTTCCATAGAACTTCTCTTTTCGCAAATTCTTTAGCATAATATTCAAATTCTCCTCATGGTCCTCTTTGATTTTTGATTATATCAAAATATAATCTATATATACCATGACAAAGTTTTTGAGTTAATCACTAATTAATTTATTAATTAAGTCCATGAAGATTTCTAAAACATTAGTAAGTCGAGAGGGCATCACAATGAACTCATGATGTTCATACCTTGTTCGAAAGGCAGTCTAGAGGATATCTTCTGTATCCACCTTTAATCGAAGAAATCCCAATCTAAGGTCTACCTTAGATAAATAATGGTACCCACATATTTTTTTGGACATGTTATATATCTATGGAAGGGGATACATGTTATTTATTGTGATTTTATTGAGCTCATGATATTCAATGTAGAGGTGTAATGACCAATACTTGTTCTTGAATAAATAGTCTGGTGTAACCAATGGTGAAGCTACCATGTGTATAAAACAATTGTCTATATTCTTTTGCAACTACTTCTTTAGTTAATCATATCAATGGAATTGATTCTATAGGAATTCTAAGACATATGTAGAGATATAGGTATATGTTTAATTCAGAACTCAAAATATCATATAAGAGGAAGACAAGGAAAATATTTAGGGAACACATCTATATAATCCCTCACAATGGGAATCTATTCAAGCAAGATTTTATCATTTGTCACAATCATTTTAGAAATATATGCTTTCTATGACATCCCAAACCTAGGTGTCACTCAAGGGTTCCCCAAGCCTTGTTGGCCACATGGCCTTAAGCGCACCTCCATGTATACTAGAGGATTCTTATAACAGTAATTCACTTTATTACAAAATTAAACATTATTTATTACATAAAATTTCACTTAAGAAAACTATGAGGATATAGAGTTCTAGTGTCTTGATAAATTTTGAATATTAAATTAAAACATAAAACATTAAATAAAACATCTTTATTGAAAACATCTTTTACAAGACCACAACATTCCTTCGTACTTAGCATTGCTCGGGATAGCCTGCAGACATACATAATAAAAGGGTGAGCTATAAATCCCAATCATAGAATAAACAAGGAATAACATTAAGAATACAATACGTGTTAGGAAATAGGAATATCAATGGAGAATAAGAGAAACATGAACATAAAGTCATGATATAACATGATTATCATAAACTAGAAATGTGGCAACAATATTTAACATGATATTAGCATGAGCCAAGGGTAATTGCTCATGGATTACGAGTAAACCCTCATTGTAGTTGAATTAGCTTGAGTAAAACCTAATTTCAATTTAATTATCATCAGTAAACCCTCATTGCACATGGATCATCATGATATGATTATTTACCCAATGCATTGGAGCACTATCTGGGGCACCCTTTATAAACATTTCATTTAATGCATAAGTGCGCCACATGGATTATACAACACGAAATCATTAAACATAATCATTTATTCCATGATAAATTAATTTGGAATAAATACATGAATATTTATAATAAATAAGTAAATGTTTATAAATCTGAATACCCTTGATAGAGAAATGGGTATGATATTCACTACATAATGTCTTTGGTTTGGAAAATCGCAGTGTAATTTCTGCAGTATAACGGCGGGACATAATAATTCATAAAAAATGGTTGATGAGAGATAAATGGGTTTATCAGAATATGTACATGAAATGGAATGTATGGGGTCATATACATACATATTCAAATATATGTAATGGAATTTAGATGCATAGTATAAAATAATTGTTTGAATATAAATGAGGAGAGAGAAATCCCTTACAGAATTTCATCATGGTAACAGGTGTACATGTGAAGCATTAATGAGGGAGATAGGGGCCTCTAATAATTAAAAAAAATATGGAAGTACAGGGGAGGTTCAAAATCATACCCCAACATTTATAATTGAAAATAAAAGGGCATAATAATAAAAGGAAACATGGACAAAAATAAGGAAAGTGAGGATCCCTTACTTGGAAGTGTGATCCCAGAGGATTGGGAGATTCTTGAGAGAGGATTCTTGGGTGCTTGGGGAACCATGGTAGTATTCTATAGATTTTAGATAAGATGTTTGTAGAGCTCCAAATTGTTTGAGTAAAGAGAAATTGGTGATTGAGTGGATTTATATAGGAGAATAGAGATAATTCATTATTATTTATGTTTTGGACACCACACATTAATCTAATCGAAAACACAAATCCCCCCATGTTTTTTGCCCATGGTTTTTTCAAAATTGGATTGGAAAAAATTATTTTATAATACCAAAGGCCGAAATTATTAAAATATTAGGCTTTCTTATGTGGAGGTGAGTCACACTCTCAAGGAAGTCATTTTAAAAAATTAAATCATTTTATAAGACTTGGAGGGTTCACCAAAGAACCATAAAATTAATCAAAAAAATCTAAAATAACATTATTCTAAAGATAAAACATATATTGGACGAAAAATATTTTTATAGTATTTTATTACATCACTATTGGGTCATTATTGTGTCATAAAACACATTATATATTTAAACAGTTTTTAATTTTAACCAAAAAATTCATCTATCTCAGAAAATTATGAAAAATTCACCGTTAGATAATTTAGACATCCTTAATCCAAAAATTATATTCATTTTATCAAAATAAATTTCTAAATATGTGAATTTTTAATTTTTAAATAAAAATAGATATTTATAAAAAATTCACGGGTTTTGACAAAAAAACGCTTTGAAACCTTAATAAAAATTACAATTGTATTCATAAAAAATTATATAATCATTTATATTAAATAAAAAATAATTTATTAATAATAATTTATTAAAATAATATTTAATAAAAAATCTATTAATTCATCAAACAATATTTATTAATTGAATATTAACTAAATATACTATTTGTGCTTTAAAGAACCATTTACAAAGTAACAATAATAAAATGAATGAATATTAATTATAAAAAAATAATGCACAAAATCATAGTTCTAGGTTCTTGTTACATAACCCACTATAACACCCGCATAATACATAAGGGTAAGGTATACTATTGTGACAAACTCTTTGGGCGGCTCTCATAACATCACTCAGTGGTAATCTCTATTAACATCCACTTCCCCTGTAGGTCGTTCTGTTCAAGATTAATGTGTTGAATCATAGGTTTGGATTGGTCATGAGCAATGCCCAATGATGCTACATCCTTTTTGAGCTTTTAAAAATGGTCTTCGTATGGAGCAATTCTTCTAGATTAGGCCATCAATTCTATTGGTTGAGTAAATTGGATTAGTTAAATCCATATATTTATACTAATTATGTGATCATAGTTCAATGACTATATTATAAATACTAATAATTCATTATGGTATTTTAAAATCCAAAAACATAAAACCAAATAATTTCATGTCTTATGTAACAATTTTACATAATAATACATTAAATTATATCAAGAGGATCATTCATTAATAAGAGTTTGGGTTGTTACAATCTCTCCCCCCCAAATAAGTTTCACGCACAAAATTTTCTTTTCCCACCCTAAAACAGATGAGGGTGACTCTTCTTCATAACTTCCTCTGATTCCCATATTTCTTCTTCAAAATATTTGTTTCACCACAACACCTTAATGAGGTGTATTTCCTTATTTCGTAGAACTTTTTCCCTATGATCTAAGATCTTCATCGGATTCTCTTCATATGAGAGGTCATTCTTTAATAGTACCACCAATGGATTGAGTACATGCAATGGGTCAGGTCTGTACTTCCTCAAGAGTGATACATGGAATGCATCATGTACTTGAGATAGGTTCGGTGGGAGTGCAAGTCGATAGACCACTACTCCAATGCAATCAAGGATCTCAAAAGAGCCGATGTACTTTGGAATAAGCATTACCTTTTCCCCAAATCTCATAACTCTCTTCCATAGTGATACGCAGAGGAAAACCATTTCTCCAATATCAAACTCTAGGTCTCTTCAATGACAACCAACATAGCTCTTCGGTCAACCTTGAGAAGCTTTAATGTGATTATGTATGATCATATCCTTCTCCACTATTTCTTTGACCATTTCTAGACCTAGGAGTTTTTTCTCCCCACCTTTATCCCAACATGCCAATGTTCTACACCTCTTCCCATATGCCATTCAAATGCTTGAGTGGAAAATATTATTGTATGAGAACTAAACCAGAGGATGATGTGGATCCCATACTCAATTTAAATCCATTTATCATTATCTCAACATGTCTTTAAGTATTTGGATATTCTGCTCATATTTTCCATAAGTTTGAGGATGATAAGTCATACCGAAGTTTAAATTAGTATTCAGAGTGTTTTGGAGACTCTTTCAGAACATAGAGGTGAATATTCGATCTTGATAAGATACAATAGAAAGTGGTAATCCATGCAGTATTACTACTTATTGGATGTATATCCATTCTAGTTGATACAATGAAAAATCATCCCAAATTGTAATGAAGTGTGTATTATTGTAAGATGATCCACAACAACCTAGATATCATTGTTTCCATTAGATGTAATTAGAAGTCCAGTGAAAAAGTCCATAGTGATATTTTCCCATTTACATGTTGGTATGGGTAATGGTTGCATCATCCCCTTATACATTTTTCTATCAACCATTGATTGTTTTCATACCAGGAAATTTGATGTATACTCAGTGATTTCCTTCATCATTTTATCCCACCAATAAATCCCTCATAGAGATCGATACATATTATTGTTTCCTGGGTGAATAGAGAAATTTGAACTATGTGCATCATCCAAAAGTTATATCTTTAACTCTAGATTTGATATAACACTTGGTCTTGACCCAAATCTCACAATTCATTCTTCATTAACATTAAAATCTAATTATTTCCCTTTTCTGATGGTTTCCACCTTCTTCTAAATTCCTAAATCATCCTTTTGAGCATCTTTAACCTTTCCAAAAGAGACGATTGGGAAATAATTTGCGAAATTATTGATGATGTTCCCTTCTTTATTATTTCCAAGTCCATATTCATTAAATCTAATATGATTGGATACTTTTCAATTCTCATTAATGATATAATTTTTGGGTCCTTCTTACATAGAGCATTCCCCACCTTTTTCGCTTTCCCATGGTGGTAATGTATTGAGCAGTCAGTCTTTGATCTGACCTAACCATATTCATTGGTGCCTATTCAACTCTTTATGTGTGAATATATACTTGAGGCTTTTGTGATCCGTATATATTTCACAATTCTTCCCAAAGAGGTAATGTCAACAAATTTTTAAAGCAAAGATTACTACATCCAACTCCAGGTCATGTGTTGGATAGTTTTTCCCATGAACATTCAATTTCCTTAAAGAATAAGTAATGGATTTTTCATTTTTCATCAACACAGATCCCATGACCTTTATTGAAATAACTGAATACCACAAAAATTTATCCACTTTTGGGTAGTGTGAGAATGGTCGTAGTGATAAGCCTCCTTTTCAACTCCCTGAATAAATATTTACATTCATCACCCCAAGAAAACTTGACCCCTTATATGTTATCTTGGTAAGAGGGTTTGACAATCATGAAAAATTTATCTCAAATTCGAAATAATATCCATCTAACCTTAAGAAGCTGTGGATATCCATAACCTATGATGGCCTCAACCATCCCTCCTTTGTAGATTCGTAGAGGGATCCATAGATATCCCATTTCTTGTGATGATATGACCCAAGAATGAGACTATCTTCAAATATAACTCACACTTTTTATACTTTTCATAGAGGTTCTCGCTTTTCAAGGTCTCTAGTATAGTGCTTAGAAGATCCTCATGCTCTTCCTTGGTTTTGGATTATATTAGAATATCATCAATAAATACTACCAAAATTTTTCAAAGGTAATCTATAAAGACTATATTCATTAAGTCTATGAAGATTTCTAGATAATTAGTGAGTTTAAAAGGAATTACTATGAATTCATAGTGCCCGTACCTTGTACAAAAAATAGTGTTGGGGATATCCTCTTTTTTTTACCCTTACATGGTAATATCCTTATCGTAGATCCACCTTGGATATGTATTGTAGTCCATATAGCCGATCAAACAATTCATCAATTCATGGAAGATGATACTAGTTCTTTATGATGATTTTTTTGAGTTCATGATAATCAATGAAAAGGCACATTGACCCATCCTTCTTCTTGAAGAAGTGGAATGGTGAACCCCATGATGAAACACTTGGGCATAAAACCCTTTATCCAGTTTTTTCTATAGTTGAATCTTTAGCTCATCAAGCTCCACAATATCAATTCTATATGAAGTCCTTGATATTGGAAGATCCCCGGTTATAAGTTAAATCAATAATTCAACTTCACTTATAAGAGGAAGGCCAGGAAATTCCTTGGGAAACCCTTAAGTGAATTTTCTCACATTAAGAATGTATTCAAGGATGATTTCCTCCTTAGACTAAATCATTTGAACAAGATACAAATTATCATAGGGAAGTAATATCCACACTTTAGATGATGGTGATAAAGAAGATTCATACTCCTCTTTGCACTTGTACATAATCGGGGGTAGATTCTCCATATAGAGAGCAATTTCCCTCTCACAGAAATTTATATTGGATCTAAATAGGGAAATCCAATCCATGCTATGAATTGAATCATATTATACCATAGGGAATATGACGGGGTTTTTCGGGTATTTCAACTATCAAATCTTGATAGGGGGGGAGTTATATTCCTGGGATGAAATAATTTCCCCATTTTCCGTTCTCACCCACATCTCTGCTTACATGATCTGTGGTGGTGTTGGGACTATTCTACTAAACTTTTGGGATATAAAATAATGCATTGAAAAAAAATCAAAAAGTACATTCACTATTCATGAATTAATAACTAGCATACCTAACACCACTTCGTCATCAAGATTCACTTTGGAGATATTAATGTCAAAAGCTTACCTTTTTTTCCTTGGAGATTGTTGGTTGTCTCCGAAAACCCTTGGCTTAGGGAAATAGTTTACAATGTTCCCTAGTTCATTGCAGTTGTAGTAATGAAAAATGCATTGAGGTTTGAATATTGAATTCCTCTCCTCTGTCATAGAAGTGGGTTTTTTCTTGTCAGTAATTAATGGCCATGTTCCCTTCTCTTTCACACCTTAAACATTTCTCTTCCCTTTCAGGAAATTTTTGTGGTGCTTTTTTCTACACTTTTGGAAAGTGGGGTGTTGGAATTTCATAGTACCCTCGAATTTATCCATCAAAACTTTATAATTAAAGTCTACTTTTTTCTTCTTATCCCCATGATGGCACTAATATTCATCAATCTCTATTTCAACTTTGAGGGTACATCATACATTTTCCTCATCACTATCAAAGTCATGGATCACATGGAATTTTCATAGGCTAGGTTTTATCCCACAGGAGAAGTGGTCAACCTTGTATTCGGGGTAATGAAAAAGACGAAGGCATATTATGAAAACCTTAGGAATTTTTTCTTGTACTCTTAGATGGATTCATTATCTTTTTTTTCTTTAGGTAAGGGAATTACTTTTCCATCTTATATCAGAGGGTGAGTAGAAAATATTTATCGAAAAACATTTTCTGGAAATTGTTCAATTCCAATGCCTTGATCTCTTCCTAAGGCCTTATATTTTTTTTATCAATGTATAAAATTTCTCAACTTCACCCTACATACAATAACCATCCAGAATAACCATCTCTTGTTCATAACATTGAAGGATGAAGAAGATCTTATCAATGGAGTTGATCCATTGTTCGGTGATTGAGGGATCAAAACATCCATTGAATGTAAGAGGAATTCTTCTCATAAATATCTCTATTGTGGCTTGATCTTTTTAAGAGGGGGTTAAATGTTCCTCTAGACCCTTGATTTTATTAAAAACATGAGTTAATTGAGAGAGTATCATGACAAAGTTTTCAATTCCCTCTCCCATAATATTGGTCATCTCATTAGAATAGTCATCACATTGATCTTCACATCGGTTGTTAGCCTGAATCCTCCTTTTAATGTCCATTGGCTGGAATAAAATGAAATTTAAGGGTAACACATAAATGATAATCCAATGAAAAAAAAGATAACTTATAAATTACATTTATTTCCTTAATTTATGAATTTATTGGCTTCAATCTATGTTATCCATGATCTACTTCCCAACATATTTACTAAGGGGAATGTTTTTTATTCCCTTTATAATGGTTTATTCCTAGATTATAAATTTAAAAAATCAAATCACACAGGAGAGTTGTAAAAAAGAGTGTAGTAAGGTCTGTTGTAATGCACCAGTTCCCGTTTGAGTCTAGCTCAAAGCAGTGTTTTCGGGTTTTACCCATAGATACATCTGTGCAAGATCCACCTCTACTTGTTCGTATCTCGAGAGGGATGTATTTTATTGATGAAACACTTACTCTATAATCACCAAATTTAGGGATTTTTTTATTATACATAGTCTTATAGACAAGGATTTAAATAGGGTTTTCTAATCTTAATCCCAAAAATAACCAAACCTATCCTCTGATACCAACTATAATAATCCTACTCTTTATTACACACTTAAACATTATTTATTACATAAACATTCACTTAAGACAACTCTGAGGATTTAGAGGTTTAGTGACTTGGAAAATTAAGAATAATAAGTTATAAATTAATACATAAAATACAACATATTTATTGAAAATTATTTTACACGACCACAACATTCCTTCGTACTTAGCAATGCATGGGATAACCTGATCATATACATAAGAAAATGTGAGCTATAAATCATAGTAATAGAGTAATAAAGGAATAAAATTAATAATAAATTTCATGTTAGTAAATAGGCATATCAATGGAGCATAATATAGAAATGAATAGATAAGCATGATATAGAATGATTATCATAACATGGAAATCTTTCAAGGATATTTAACATCATGTTAGCATGATCCAAGGCTCATTGCACATGGACCATGAGTATACCCTCATTGAACTTGAATTAGAATGAGTAAACCATCACTTTACATGAATTATTATGATTAAACCCTCATTTTATATGGCACATAATGATAATATTCTTTACCCAATGCATTAGAACGCTATCTGGGCACACCCTTTATAAACATTTCATTTCAGGCATAAGTGTTCCACATGGATCATACCACATGGAATCATTCAACGTCATCATTTATTCCACGAATAAGGAATGTGAAATAAATACATGAAACTATATAATCAATAAGTAAATTTCCATAAAGGTGAATACCCTTGATAGAGAAATGGAAATGATATTCACTACACAATGACTTTGGTTTGGAAAATCATAGTGTAATTTCAGCAGCATAACAACGTGACATAATAATTCATAAAATATGGTTGATGCGTAATAAAGGGTTATATCATCATATTTACATGAAATTAATAGTAAAGGGTGTAATATAAATATATGTACCAACATATGTAATGGAATTTAGATTCATAATATAAAAGAGTTTCTTGAATGTATATGAGGAATGGGAAATCCCTTACAGAATTTCGGTATGGTAGCAGGTGTACATGGGGGTCATTAATGAGAGAGAAAGGGAAATATCATCATTAAATTATAAGGAGGGAAGTATAAGGGAGGTTTTAAATCAAACCCCAAAATTTTGTAATTGAAAATAAAAGGGCATAACAATATAAGGAAATTAGGAAAAAATAAGAAAGGAAGGAAAGTGAGGATCTCTTACATGGAAGTGTGATCCCAAAGGCTTGGGAGAGGCTTGAGAGATGCTTATCATGATATTGGGGCTCCTAGAGAGGATTATAGAAAGTGTAAGGTTGAGGTTGGTGGAGCTAAAAATTATTTTAGTGACGAGAAATGGTAGATTTAGTGGGTTTATATGTGAAAGGAGAGGGAATTCTTTATATTTAGGTTTTGGACACTACATATTAAACTAATCAAAACCAAAAAACTAACCGATGGTTTCTCCCATTGTTATTTCCAAATCTGATTGGAAAAATTATTTTAGAAGGCCAATGGCCTAACATATTAAAATATCAGGTTTGCTTATATGGAGTCGAGTCACACTCTTAAGGAAATCATTTTAAAAATTTAAAACATCTCACAAGTCGTAAAGCGTACACTAAAAAACCATAAAATTAATAAAAAAAATCCAAAATCACATTATTTTAATAGGAAAACATATATTGTTCGAACAACCTTATTATAGTATTTTATTACATGACTACTGTGTCATTATGATGTCATAAAACACATTATATATTTAAGTAATATTTAATTTTTTCCCAAAAATTCGACTATCACAAAAAATTATAAAAAATTCACCATTAGATAATTTCAACATCATGAATCCATAAATGATAAAAATTTTATCTAAATAATTTTCTAAATATTTGAATTTTTACTTTTAAAATAAAACCCATCATTTATCAAAAATTCATTGGTTTTGACAAAAACATCTTTCAAACCTTAATAAAAATGACAATTGTATTCATAAAAAATGATACGATAATTTATATTTAATGAAAAGAAATTTTGTAATAATATTTTATTAAAATATTATTTAATTAAAAAATCCATTAATTAATAAAAATATATTTCTTAATTGAATATTAACTAAAAATACTATTTTTTCTTTTAAAAAACCATTTACAAAGTAACAATAATAAAATGAATGTATATTATTTGTACAAAAATAATGCACAAAATCATAGAGCTAGGGTATTGTTACATAAGCCCTTATAACACCCGCATAAGGCCTAAGAGTAAGATGTGCGATGGTGATAGACTCATGGGGTGGCTCGAATAACATCGCTTGTGTGGTAATCTCTATTAACTTATACATCTCCCATAGGCAGTTCCATTTAATTTTAACATGTTGAAGCTCAGCTTGTGATTGGTCAAGAGCGAATCCCAATGACAACAACTCCTTTCTGAGATCTGAAAAATGGGCTTCGTTTGGAAAAATTCTATAGGATGTTCTCATCACTTTCTTTGTCTCATTAAATTGGATTTTTTAAAGCTCTATAATTATACTAATAATGTCATCACTGTTCAATAACTATATTAGAAATGATGAAAATTCATAATAGTATTTTAAAATTAAAAAACATAAAACCAAGGAAGTGCACATGTCTTATATAACAATTTTACATAATAAGATATTTAATTAGATCAAGAGGAACTTTCATGAATAAAATTATGGGTCGTTACAATGCTAACTAGAAGTGAGGTCCTAGGGTTTGTCCATGGGGATATTATTCCATCATTACCAGAGTATAGAAAAACAAATACATATAATAATAAGTAAATAGTTTAAATATATGAATAACCGACAAAAAAACTGAAACATGAACTATAAAAACCTCACCATTAACCCACCTTAGTGGAAGAAGACACAAATAAGATGCAACTGATAATAATATTGAAAAGATGTAAAGTGAATAATATACATAATGATGATAATTTATATCATGTCTCTAGAAAGATAGAAAATAGGTATACATGGAAACGGTAAACACATGCTATAAAAAAAGAAAAAAGAATCCAAAAACTATCCAAGAATCCCAAGAACTAGCCCAATCATTTGCAACCAAGCTCCATCCTAATGCAAGCAATCATGATTAGTTGTCCAAAGTGGGATGCTTCCCGTTGTTAACACATGCATACATATAATCTTCCTAGGTACCAATTTAGTCTTGGGTAGGTTGTGATATAAATCTTAGTAGGCCACCACCAACGCCATCAATACTATCTAGTTGAAGAAATATAAATTGATAGTGTCAAGTATGTATAAATGTAAAGAAATATAGTAATGTAAATACCCAAATACCCACTTCAACCTAAAATAGTGTCTAAACATATAATAATTTAATTAATTATGTTCGAGTTTAAAATAATTCACATTAGTTATAACCAATATTGATATAATATCATTATAATTATAGTAAATGATCCAATATAATTAAAAGGTGTCCTAAAATGATGACAATAATGAAGAGGATCCAAGGTAATAACCAAGGAATCCTATGACCTGAGAAGTCCATCCAAATTAGTAATAACCTATAGACTGGATAAGGGTTATTCATGTAATACAAGGGGAATTTCCTATGTCAGTTCACTGTAATATGATTTTAACTGTGTCCAAGTATCTTATCCAAGGTAAAATGGGATAAGTAATGACTAGGACCAATGGGTGTCCCAGAGTGCCACATGTTTGAAGATGTAAATATTTACCCAATGAGTGTATCCCTGACATCATAATTTATAAATGATAATATAGGGACCCTATGACGTTATTTTGAGCATCCACTAGTAGACAAAGACATTGTTTCATGGTGGGCATCTCCCTTGGCAAATGGAATATTAGATTCAGAATGATATCCTCTGAGTGCTCAAGGAATTCCCTTAGGAATCCTAGGATGGATCAAGTATGACCACTCCTATAAAGATAAATAGGTCCACATTAGATATTAACTCATATACTAAATTTATAATATATATTAGTAAATTTTATACTCATTAATTTTTAATAAGTTAATTGGTTCATTCTATTACCTTTCATTAATGTGACAAGGTATAATAAAGATATTTTGTCATTTATTATTTTAATTACATATTTAATTAATTAGTTTACTAATTTACCTTTCATAAACAGGATAAGGTGGGATAAGGTCTTTTACCCAGTGACCATTATAATTTATAAAAATTCATTAGGTTCTTCCCAATTCATTTTATTAGATAGAACCGGGAAAATCCAGATAAGAAACCAATTCTGTTTATATAAGTCAAGGGAAAGTTATATCTATAGTGTAATTTTATTTTAATAATTCATAAATTCATTTATAACAATTACCTAAGGTGGTCCAACTAAGATGACACCTAAATGGTGGGGCATATAACCATATCAAATTAATAAGAGGTATAAACAAGGAAAACACGTTAATTGGGGTGGTCGATGTTGAAGTCATAATCTCCAAAAATGAGAAACACATATAGAATGAGATATTGAATATGGGAAAGATGATAATAAGAAATGAATATGAATAAAATTGGTAATGCCTAATGAAATTTTCATTCAAATAATGACAAAATTTTATAAAACTGAGAGACTTAAGGGATAATTTATAAACCACGCACCATAGCCCTGTAACACTTTTCTCATCCAGTATCAGCCTTTAGTTCATCCTAGACTGGAAGAGAAGTGAATAATGGATTAATATCCTGAAAATAGGGTATATGACCCTACACCAATATAGCATCATTGATAGGATGACAAATTTATGAACTGCACCAAAGGACTTAAGCACTTACCAATGTGCATTGAATAAGAAAGACGAGGATCAAATAATACAGTGATCAGAGAGTTATTGAAAAACCTAAATTTAGGCTTCCAAGGGATATCAAACATGAGAGTATGGGTATTACATAGGAGGAATTAATAAATAGAGGAGGAGGGTTATGTTTAATTTGATTTAAGGTAAAATGGTCATTTTACCCAAAAATATTTGGGTTGTAAAGTTTGGCTGAACATTTTTCCAAACTGTGTGACAACTGTATGCCTCAACTACTTAAGGAGGAACCTCACATGGTTTCACGTGCATGGTTTGACTAAATTTGTGAAAACTATGAAAACCCCATACTACATTTTTCATAGATACACACACGGGCGTTTTACCCAAGGAATATAGTTAGAGGAAACCTTTTACCCTATATTCTCTTTTTCCCAGCCCACATGGTTACCGGTAACCATATGTGCTACCCCATATGGATTCCTCTAACAATGAGTGTAAGATCAAACTGATGAATGTAAATTCTCAATATACAAGAGGGGGGGTGAATTGTATACTTTAGAAAATTCCTTTGGAACCATTAAAGCTATGTTTAACAAGGTTAAAAAAACATTAACCAAACCTATTAAAGGAAACTTTTCTATTTTATTAAAATAAAGATTCTACCTTAAAGAATATAGAATATGTAACATAATTAGAGTAAAATTATTAGAAAGTATAAGAAATTTATACTTTCTTACATTAACAAAGTTAAGATTACAACGAAAATAAAAAATCATGAAATAGAAAACAAGTAACAACAAGATTTTTTAACCCAAAGAGAAGTGTATCTAATAAACTTGAATAAATATACATTGATTTATACTTTCAATAAAGTCTGTTTTACCCAAAACCAGGTAATCCCTCAATCCGAAGATTAGTATCTATCTTGCTATCCCCACAAGCCCTCGATTTAGAAGGAAATCAGAACCTCTGTCTTCCAAACCTGGAAGCCCTTGATCTAGAAGGAAATCAGAACCTCTGTCTTCCAAACCTGGAATCCCATGAGCAGCATGATCAGAGTCTACATAGAGTAAGTCTGAAATTTTTTTTTACACCCAAACAAGTTGTTCATGACATCCACATGAAGCACTGAGAGTTGTAATAGCCTCTCTCTCTAGAAATCACTTTACATATTTTTCAAATGCATCAAGTTCATCCACTCTCTGAATTTGTAGTATAATTATTAAGCTCATTCAAATGAACATGTATTAACAGGAAACTCTTCCCAATGGTTGGCTCCACTCCGATGTTCATATTTCCCTTAAATTTCAGAGGGACCTGAACATGTTTCAAACATAAAATGGTTAGTTTGTAATAGATTTTACGGAATTATTTCAAGTAGGAAACGATGTTAAGTTAAAGATAAATTGTAAGTATAAGAAAACATGGAATTCAATAATATTGGAATGATACATTAAACAACTATAACATTATTAAAGAAAATGGATTCTTAAGAAAAAATATTATCAAGAAAAAAATTTCACAAGTAAAAGTAAATTGGATTGTTAAATCGGTATCTCGTTTGTTCCAGAATAGGAATCATAAAATTGGAATCACTTATACACCAGGTTTAGAATCATAAAACAGAATCACTTTTTCATAGGATTCAGAATCACAAAACAGAATCACTTTTTCACCATATTCAGAATCACAAAACAGAATCACTTTGGCACCAGATTCGAAATCACAAAACATAATCACTTTTTCAGCGGATTCAGAATAAAAAAACAGAATCACTTTTGCACCAGATTCAGAGACGCAAAACAAAATCACTTTTTCAATGAATTCGGAATCACAAAACAGAATGAAAAAACTATAAATCTATCAGAATGGAAAAATCATAATAATACATTTGTAAGTATAACATAATAACAAATCGTAATGATACATATGTATGTAAAACAAAATTACAATTCCAGATAATAAGAAAAAAAAATCAAAACTTAAGAAATAGACATAAATTAAGAAAAAGTGTTTGTTATTTTCAAAATATAAAACAACAAGGAATGGAGAAGTCACAAGATAACCTTATTGACCCAACAATCTCCCCCTTTTTGGAAATCACAAACAACTTTGCTAAGGAAGAATATATTGACTTATATAAACAAGTATGAAAAACTTATCTCCCCCTTAGAATGAGATTTCTGATGAATAAGACTAACCCCCCGTTGTTATTTTTCCCAAGAATCGTATTCCTGATATTTAGTGTCTGGTTTTATTTCATAAGAAAATATCTCCCCTTTGATTAACTTATCTTCTTAAAAGAAAACTACCCCTTACTCGGTCATTATCCTTTCATACCATACTATCACTTAATATATTATCCTCCTTTGAGATCTTCATTAAATTCTTCCTTTAAATAAATTCTCCCCCTTTGTGATTTTTAAAAAGAGGGAATGGATTGGAGAAGTATAAGATGTACCTGTAAGGTTAAGGAAGAATACATTCGAAAACAAAAGAAAGATAAGAAATTTCTTAAGGAGAATTTTGTAAATAAGGATTAGATTACTACAAAACACCAGAATGGAATAAAATCATTCATCCTTATTGTTCTCAGAAAACAATTTCTTTATTAAGGCTTTGAGTTTATTTATTTCATTATGATATTCCTCAAAATTCTTCAACAATATCTCCAGATATTGATTCTTCATTTCTAATGAAATAATTCTTTCTTCTTTAGTAGACACCTTTCTATCTAACTCAGCTCTGACTTCCTTCTCACTGCTTACAGATCGGGTAATGAAATTGAGTTGAGCAGCCTTTTCAGAATTGATTCCTTGACCTTGTTGAACTCAGTTTCACAAGTATTGAATGCTCTATTTGTTGAATCCATGAAGTCACCGAACTATCTTAGCTCTTCATTGATAGTCTTGGTGCAGTTGAGGACTTTCTTAAAAGTCACCTTATGAGCTTTGTAATGAATCAAATGATTACTAAAGTATGCTTCTTGCTTGACAACCATGTACATAAGCATATTGGTTAATTCCCTCTTCTGATTCATAATTTCTTCCATTATTTGACTTTGGGAATTAATATTTATAAGAACTAGAATGGTGTTGACCAACTTTCTTAAAGATAGCTTGATAATGAATTTTTCAACAGACGATGAGGATTCAAAACCTGAAACATCTTTTCCTTTCTCAACTGCTCTTGGAGTTAAGGAATATGGCTTTTCTAATCTTTTGAAAGACTTCTGAGGCGTTTCTTTTTCAGATGAGGAAACCAAAACACTTATACCTTTGACATGATTTCAAACTGGAGATTTTTCATCTGAAACTTTGATAAAATTTAGATCTCCATGTTCATCTAATTTTCTTGAAACTCTTATTCTTCACCACATTGGTGATAAAACTCTTCTTTATCTTCTTCTTCCACTTCAGTTTCTACTTTTTCATATTCTTCAACTTTTACTTCTTCCTTAACTTCTACCTCTTCCTCAACTTTTACATCTTCCTAAACTTCATCTTCAACTTGTTCTTCAATTTTTTCTTCTAAAATAGATTTAGATTCTGAACTCGAAGGAGTTCCAATATAGTCTTCTACTTCCCTTAAAACATAATCATAGTATTCTTGAACTATCTGATATTCTATTTCTTGAACAGGTTCTGATAAAGATAGAATACTCTTGGATTTTTGTATTTCTAGAGTAGAAACCTATTTCTTTTGAATAAATTCAGATTACTATACTTTTTGAGACTTCTTTTCCGCCTCTTTTAGAAGAGACTGACAAACATGGGCTTCCAAGGATTTCTTCTTTACCATATTCTCCTTCTTTTATTTCTCAAGATTTTCAGCTTGCTTAAGTTTTAAGGTGTTAGCCTGTGCAGGATTTAATACAATGGAAGGATATTATTCTTTTCTGGTAGCTACCATTTCTCTCCACTTTGACACTATTTCATCGGAATAGGCTTTTAGTTTCCTTACAGGAGTGGTGCTGATACTGGGACATTAGGAACTGGTATAGGCAGGCTAGGTTCTTCTTATCTCCTTTTCTTAGGTACTGATTTAAAGACTCCAGAACATCACCTTATTTCTAGATAACCATTTCTTCAAAAATCTTTGATTACTGTAATAAATATACCTTCATCCACCTTAGAGTGTCATCACTGAGAAAAAAAATATTAAAAATCTTTGAGACTAATCCGCATGGAACATTCAACTCTTGAAGGAACATTACGATTATCTTAGAGATAGTTGACAGATACATAAGTATCATAGATTTGATGGATCCACCATTTATTGCCTGGATTGTGAGAAAGATGTAATTCACAATGTTGATCTTCCTTAAGTTGACGAGAAAGTCGAACAAAAAGATATCACATATATTTAAAGAGTCCTTATCTTCTTTTCTTGGTTTAAGATATCGTTTCATCTAAAGATATACCATCTTGTGTTTCTTGATAGATTCGTAATCTTTAGATTTTTAAAATATTTGAGACCATGATAATCAAGATGATTAACTTTCGCAAAAGAACCTTTTTTCTTAGAGAGTTTTTGAGAGCATAGAATAACATCCCCATCATAAGGAATGTTAAGAACATTTGCTGCCTTATTATAGGGGAATGTATAGGTCTTGTCATAACTTTTGAACTTAAATAGATCCTCACCATCCTTTTGGAATAAAGTAACAAATTCATAAAACTGAATAACCAGGTCTAGATAAACTATATCCTGACCTTTCTCCTTATCCACACAAATAATTTCTTATATGTTAGTTCTTATCACCTTAGAGATAAGGGAGTTATATTTTTCAAATAAGTTAGGGCAAACCAACCTTTTTCTAAATATTTACCAATCCTTTATTTCCTTTCAAGTCGACATCTAGTCTGCTGAACATTCAAGAGTCATTCAGGGAGAAAAAGAATCGGAACGAAAACATTGATTGCAATAGAGCTTCGGCACAAAGATCAGTAAGGATGGTGTGATTCTTATAAACTAGGCACCCCTTATATAGATGAGGCTATGGATTTTTAGCTTCCATAAGATAATCAAATGAATGAATATAACTTCATCTGATCTAACAGTTTACGATGGATATGGGAAATATGAATTCCGATATTTTTTAGTAATGTAAACCAAAATTAAATTTTTTGAAATACCAACAATTGTAATTTAAGATACGAAATTAAAGGGTAAGAAAATTTATTTTTTGGAAAACTCCAAAGTGTTTATCAGTATTATAATAATTTTCTTGGAAGTTTTAGAATCTGGGATTCCAATACCAAAATTTCGAATACTGAAATTTCTAATATCAAAATTTTCAATACTAAAATTTCTAATACAAAAATTTTCAGTACCAAAATTTCCAATACCAAAATTTCCAATACCAAAATTTCAAATACCAAAATTTCCAATACAAAAATTTCTAATACCGAAATTTCCAATACTGAAATTTCCAATACCGAAATTTCCAATACCGAAATTTCCAATACCGAAATTTCTAATACCGAATTTTTCAATACTGAAATTCAATAAAAAAATTTTCAATAGTAAAATTTACAATAAATATATTTTTTAAAACATAGAGAAAGATAAAAAAATTTTTAAAAAAAATATTAAGAAAATAATAAAAACAAGCAAGCATATTTACTCCCCCTGAAATAAGGAGTAGTTTAATGTTAGGAGATGATTTAAATAGGAAGTAGATATGAATGATTACCTTATAGAGATCATTCCTAGATTCTATTTAATGTATTCAAATCTATCAGAAGATAATGGCTTTGTAAAAATATTAGCAAGTTGTTCTTGAGTTCTGATGAATTGAAGAATAATAAATCCTTTAAGTGTGTGATCCCTAAGAAAGTGATGTATAATATCTATGTGATTTTCATGAGAGTGATGTGTAAAGTTTTTACTTGGGGAAATGGAACTTGTGTTTTCACACATTATATGTGTTTTAGTAAAACTCATACCATAGTATGTGAGTGTGTGTTTCATCCTCAACTCTTGAGCAAAACAACTTCCAGCTGCAAATATTCAGCTTCAGTAGTGGAAAGTGCTACATAATGTTTTTTTCTTGCATGACCATGAAACTAAGTAATCTCATAATAAGTTACAGGTTTTGGATGTACTTTTTCTATCCATTTTAAAACCACCGAAGTCAGCATCTGAAAAACATTTAAGTTCAAAATTATTTTCAAAGGAATAAAAAAGTTCCAAAGCTAAAGATCCCTTTAAGTAGCAAAAAATACTTTTCACCACCATTATATGATATTCCTTTGTATTTTATTGGAATCTTTCACATAATTATACTGAGTACATTACGTCAGGTCGACTAGTTGTTAATTAAAGTAAACTTCTTATCATCCCTCTATAAGATGTCTGATCCACAGGTTTCCCTACTTCATCAATATCAGGACTATTAGAGGTTCCAATAGAAGTACTTATACTCAAAGCATTATCATACCT
This sequence comes from Viscum album, assembly GCA_963277665.1. Classification (NCBI taxonomy): domain Eukaryota; kingdom Viridiplantae; phylum Streptophyta; class Magnoliopsida; order Santalales; family Viscaceae; genus Viscum; species Viscum album. The sequence goes on from OY728129.1 coordinate 257,281,560, forward strand.
GAACTTATTAAAAAGATATTTGATATAATTATGTTGAGATATGTAAGTTCCCTCTGATTTTTGAGAAATTTGAAAACCAAGAAAAAAGGTTAACTCACCAATCATACTCATATCAAACACATATTTCACAGGATTTGTAATGGAATCAGTTAAAGATTACTGAGTTGATCTGAAGATGATGTTATCAACATATATTTGGATAATAAAAACTTCTTTATTATATTTTTTAATAAAAAGGGTTGGATGAACAGTTCTAATAACATAGTTATTTTGAAGCAAAAACATTGAAAGTCTATCATAAAAAGCTCTAGGGGATTGTTTAAGTTCATACCACGATTTGGTAAGTTTATAAACATGATTAGGATATTTTGTATCATAAAAACTATGGGTTGATCTACCTATACTACCTTCTATACATAACCATTAAGAAAGTTATACTTTACATCGATTTTGTAAAGTTTGAAATTAAATAATTCTACAAAGGACAGGAGAATATGAATAGATTCAAGTCTTGCTATAAGAGAATAGGTTTCTTCATAATCTATACCTTCTTGTTGGTTATAGACTTTAGAAACAAATCTTTATTTATTTATAACAATGACTCCATTTTTTATCGCATTTGTTTCTAAAAACCCATTTTACTCCAATAACAGAAGTTTCTTAGGTCTTTCAACTAGGGTCTAAACCTGATTCCTTACGAATTCATTGAGTTCATCTTGTATAGCCTTTATCCAACCTTCACCACCCAAGGCTTCTTTAGGAGTCTTTGGTTCAAATTGGTAAAGAAAATAAACATGTTCAAATTCATTACTTAAAGAACTTCTAGTTTTTACTGGTTGATTAACATTTATAATGATATTATCAATGGGATTATTTATAAGTAACAACTGATTTGGGTTTTGAAAGACTTGATCAACAGCATAGGGTAGAAAATATTCAGGGGTATTTGTTTCAAAAAAATTATTGAACATTATCATTATCTAAAAGGTATTCTATCAAAGGTTGGTGATCCATTTTAGAAAATATATCAGAAATATGTTCAGGTTGTTAGAAAACAAAAGGATCATTATCATCAAAATAAACATGTGATTTTCTTCAACAGTGCAATTGTTTTTATTGAAAACTCTATATTACTTAGAGTTAGTAGGGTAGTCTAAGAAGATTCCTTCATCATAATTATTTGGAAATTTATCTAAGTTATCCTTGGTATTCAAAATAAATTCTTTGCAACCAAAAACATTAAGTAAGATACTTTCTGTTTTTGGCCAGTATATAACTCATAAGGTGTTTTATTAAGAAAAGTTCTTATTAAAACTAAATTTATAGTATAACATGAAGTATTTATAGATTCATCCCAAAAATGTTTAGCTAAAGAATATTCACTCAACATGGTTCTAGTCATCTCTTGAAGAATACAATTTTTTCTTTCAACAACACCATTCTGTTGAAGAGTTCTTGGAGATGAAATATTGTGAGTAATAACCTTTTTACTATAGAAAGTTTCAAAAATAGAATTTTAAAATTCCTCTCTATGATCACTATGAATAGTTACCAAAGAAAGGTTTTTCTCATTTTTAACTTGATCTCTGAAAACATTGAAATAAGAAAAAGTTTCAGATTTCTTTACGAGAAAATAGACCCAAGTAAATATAGTGTAGTCATCAACTAAGACAAACACATAGTATTTTCCTCCAATAATTCTAGTTTGTGTTGGACAAAATAAGTGCATGTGCACTAATTGAAATTCATTAGAAGTTGTAACTTCACTTATAGATTTAAAGCTAGATTTATGTTGTTTTCCATATTGACAAGGATTACAGACTTTTGAAGAATCAAACCTATGATCCAGTAGATCCTTAACAAGTTCTCTCTTATAATGTTTACTAAGATTACTTAAGTTACACTGTCCTAGTCTCCTATTCCAAAGCCAAGATTGATCGTCAATTTCACTTAGGCAAGGAAGATCCTAACTTCTATGGTCTTATACGTTTAGTGTGTATACATTCTCTTGCCTATGTGCTAAGAGAATAAATTCATCCTTGTAATTGTGTTGTAATAACATGTCATTCCAAAACTCATAAGGTATCCTTCATCACATACCTTAATTATGTTGATGAGGTTTCTCTTAAGACCTTTAACAAATAAAACATTTTAAATTAACGATTTTATAAGAAGAATAATGTTACCTATACCGACAATTTCTCCTTGAGAGTTATCTCCAAAGGTTAAGTTTTCCACCTTTAGTCTTTAAAATATTTTTGAAATAGTCTTTGGTTCCAGTCATGTGTCGAGAACATCCACTATCCATGTACTATATGTTTTTGGTACTTTCTTCAAGGAACTGAAAAAGAAGAGTTAGATTTTTGGAATCCAAACTTGCTTTGATTCGGAATTGCTAGATAATAAAATTTTGGGTATCCACATTTAGTAGAAAAGTAAACTTTATGAAACCCAAGGGATTGAACATTATTTAAAGAAAAGTTCTTCTTCCAATGCCCACCACTTTGACACTTAATACATAAATGGGCTCTTGGAGGAACAAAATAATTGTTTCTAAAAATAGGTTTATCATGAGAATAACCTAATCCTTGATTATTACTATGAGGTCAGATCTGAGAATACATATTGTCAAAAATGTCCTTACCAGAAGTAAAACTTGCATGAATTTTCTTCAAAGGAAAAATTTCAGACTTTAGTCTTAGGACTGAATTTTTATCCTATGGAATAAAATACTTAGAGTTAAGATTATCCTCTAAAAAATATTTTCCAAAATATAGATTTTAAAAAACATTAGAATGATTTTCATTATAACAATTAGCTTCCTCGTGTTTCCTAGAAATAATTTCTAAAACATAATTTTTCTTATCAAGATCTTCAGTAAGGTCAGAAATTTCTTTTGTTAAAATAAATTCTATAGAATTTTCCTTTTCAAGTTTCTTAGAAACATTTCAAATTCTAAACTCTAGAAACTTATCAAACCTAGAAAGTTCCTCATATGAAGGAAAATAATTATCATTATCGAATGAAGAATATTTTTAATTTGAAGAAAAATCATTATCAGAAAATTTTTCACTCAAAGACATATTGGTTAAGGATTCAGAAGTTCATACCTTAGCCATACGACATTGATTTTGAAATGGATTTTGGGATATTAAACCAATATTCTTTTAATCAGAAGATTCATAATCTGAATAATTTTCAGAAGAATCTCCACCACTAGCACTCCATGTGTCATTGGATTTTATGACTTTATTATGATTTGATCTATATAACTTCTTCTTTTTTCTCTCAAAATTATTGTCCTTCCTTTCTCTTTTCTTATGTAAGGGACAATCAGGTCTGATATGAAAAATTATTCTTCATTAATAGAATGTCACTTCTCCATATTTCTTTTATTTTCTATTTTTCTTACTATATCTATATTAAAAGTTCTTCTGCCCAAAAATCTTGTTCATCCTTTGAGAAAGATTTTCCAACTCATTTTCTGAAGCTTCACATTCCCTAGATTCAGATTGAACAACAACCTTCTTAGATTTAGATCTTATAACTCTATCAGGAGTCTTAGCTATCATATGATTTGATGTAGTTGTAAAAGTAATACATCCATTACCATTATGCTTTTTAATATTATCAGCATCTCTCTTCAGTCTAGTTTCATGTTGAATAAGGGTTCTAAATAGTTCATCAAGAGAAATCTGTGTATCTTTTCAATTTTCATCTATAGAAGTTCTCTTGGATTCCCATTTGTTAGGAATGATGTCTATAGTCTTGTATAAAAGAGCTTCATCATATAAACCTTTTTCACCCATTTATTGTAATCTATTGAAAATAGTCATGAATCTTTATTGTATCTTACATACAGGTTCTCCATAAGGAAACCAGAAACCATGACACTCAGCTCTGAGCATAGCTCTTCTAGTTTCAATAACTCTGGGAGTTCCAAAGTGAGTTACTTTAAGCTTCTTCCAAATACTATTTATAGCTTCATAGGATGAAATTTGGCGGTATATATTTATTTTCATGGAAAAAATCAAGTTATTACATTCCTTAATGTTCAGATGGTATTCCTCCTTTTTCGGATTAGTGATGGTTCTATGTTCCTTATCAGGAATCTTATAAATTCTAGTTAACATAATGTTGTTGTGTATGCCTGTTTTTATCAAAAAGGTCTTACTTATTTATCTATAGTACTCATAGTCATTTCCATCGATGATTGGTAGTCTAATAGGATTGATATTATCTAGAGATCCAACATGAATGCCTGCCATACTAAAAATGAATTTCTTTCCAAAGAACTTGTTAGAAGTAAAAGTTTATATTCGAATAAGAAAAATAAAACTTTAGCAAGAAAAATTATATGTGGATATAAGTATTTCATGGAACTCCTCTGATACCAATTGTAGGATAGAAATGATGAATGTAAATTCTCAATATACAAGAGGGGGGTGAATTTTATACTTAAAAAAATTCCTTTGGAACCCATAAAGCAAATTTTAACAAGGTTAAAAAAATATTCACAAAACCTCTTAAAGGAAACATTTCTATTTTCTTAAAAAGAAATATTGTCCCTTAAATCTTATATAATCTATAACATAATTAGAGTAACATAATTTTAAAGTATAATAAATATATACTTTCTAACTTTAACAAAGGTAATATTATAGCGGAAATGAAACAGTTTAAAATAGAAAACAAGTAACAACAAGATTCTTTTAACCCAAAGAGAAGGGTATCCAACAACCTTGGATAAAGGTTCCGTGATTTATACTTTCAAGAAAGTATGTCTTACCCAACCCCAGGTAAGTGCCCAATCCAAAGATCGGTATCTGTCTTGCTATCTCTGCAAGCCCTAGATTTAGAAGGAAATTGGAACCTCTGTCTTCCAAACACAGAAGCCCTCGATCTAGAAGGAAATTAGAACCTCTGTCTTCCAAACCTGGAAGCCTATGATCAGCATGATCGGAGTCTAGAAAATCAAATATGAATAAGTTATTCAAACCCGAAAAAATTGTTCACGACATCCACACGAAGCACTGAGAGTTGTAAGATCCTCTCTCTAGAAATCACTTCATAGCTCTTTCATATGCATCAAGTTCATCCACTCTCTACATTTGTAGTAAAAGTGGTGAGCTCATTCAAATGAACTTGTATTTATAGGAAAAGATTCCCAACAGTCGTCTCCACTCCAACGGTCATATTTCCATTTAATTTTTGAGGGGCCTGGAAACGTGTTAAACATACAATGGTTTGAATTTAATATATTGTACTATATCATTTCAAGTAAGAGACTATTTTAAGTTAAAGATAAATGATAAGTATAAGAGAACATGGAATCTGATAACATTGGAATGATACATTAAACAACTCTAACATTATTAAGAAAAAAAGATTTTTCAGAAAAACATTATCAAGAAAACAGAATCATAAGGAAAATTAAATCATATTGAGAAACTGGTATCTCATTTGTTCTGGAATCAGAATCATAAAATTGGAGTCACTTATACCCCAGATTCAGAATCATAAAACAAAAGCACTTTTGCACCAGATTCGGAATCACAAAACAGAATCACTTTTGCAAAGGATTTAGAATCACAAAACAGAATCTCTTTTTCACTAGATTCTAAATCACAAAATATAAACACTTTTGAACCAGATTCAGAATCAAAAAACACAATCACTTTTTCACTAGATTTGGAGTCACCGAACAAAATCACTATTGCACAGGATTCGAAATCACAAAAAAAAGGAAAAAATGTAAATCTAACAGAATGGAAAAATTGTAATGATACATCTATAAGTATAACAAAGTAAAATATTACTAATGTCTACTTATATAAACAAGTATGAAAAACTTATCTCCCCCTTTTTAGAAAGAACAAACAACTTTTCTAAGGAAGAATATATTGACTTAGATAAACAAGTATGAAAAACTTATGTCCCCCTTATAATGAGATTTTTTATGAATACAACTAACTCCCCCTTAGGTTATGTTTCCCAAGGATCGTATTCATGATCCTTAGTGTCTTGTTTTATTTATTAATAAAATATCCCCCCCTTAGATAAACATCTATTCTTAAAAGAAAACTCCCCCTTACTCTGTTATTATCCTTTCTTACCACACTATCCCTTAATAGATTCTCCTCCTTTGAGATCTTCATTAAATTATTTCTTTAAATAAATTCTCCCCCTTTATGATTTTCAAAAAGAGGGAAAGGAATGGAGAAATATAAGATGTACCTGTAAGGTTAAGAAAGCATAAATTTGAAAACAAAAGAAAGATATGCAAAAAATTTCTTAAAGAAATTTTTTTAAATAAGGTTTAGATTATAACAAAACATCATAATGGAAAAAAAATCATCTATACTTATTCTCAAAAAACAATTTCTTTATCAAGGCTTTGAGTTTATTTATTTCTTTATGATCTTCCTCAAACTTATTCAACAAGATCTCCTAATCTGGATTCTTCTTTTCTAATGCCAATATTATTTCTTCTTGAGCATCTACCTTTCTCTATAACTCAGCTCTGACTTCCTTCTCACTTCATACAGATCAGGCAACAGAATTGAGTTGACTGGCCTTCTCAAATATTGATGCCTTGACCTTATTGGAATCGGTTTAACAAGTATTGAAAGCTCCATTTGTTGAATCCATGAAGTCACTGAACTATCTTAACTCTTTATTGATAGTCTTGGTGTGGTTAATGACTTTATTACAAGTCACCTTCTGAGTTTTGTAATCAATAAAAATATTACTAATGTCTACTTCTTGATTGACCACTATATCCATAAGAATTTTGGTCAATTCAATATTTTGATTTAGATTTTCTTGCATCATTTGACACGAGGTGTCTATATTTGCAAGAACCGGAATGGTGCTGACCAACTTTCTTAAAGATATCTTGACAATTTCATTTTCAACAGTTGTTGAGGATTCAGAACCTGAAACATATTTTCCTTTCTCAACTCCTCCTAGAGTTAAGTAATGAGGCTTTTATAATCTTTTGAAAGACTTTTGAGGAGTTTCTTTTTCAGATGAGGCAACCAAAACACTTTTTTCTTTGACAAGATTTCGAAATGGAGATTGTTCATCTAAAACTTGGATAATATTTAGATCTCCATATTCATGTTCTTTCTCTTGAAACTATTCTTATTCACCACTTGGATGATCAACCTCTTCTTTATCTTCTTATTCCACTTTAGCTTCCACTCATTCTTCTTATTTAAATTCTACTTCTTTATCAACTTCTACCACTTCCTCAACCTCTAAATCTTCCTCAACTTATTCTTCTTCTTTTTATTCAATTTGTTCTTCTGAAACCGATTAGATACTAAACTCAAAGGAGTTCCAATATAGCCTTCTACTTCCCGTAAAACATCATCATAGCCTTCTTGAAATTTCCGATCTTCTATTTATTGAACAGGTTTTGATAAAGATATAACTTTCATGTCTTTTTGGATTTCTGAAGTGGAAAAAAGTTTCTTCTGAATAAATTCGGATTCATCTACTTGTTGAGACTTCTTTTCTACAGCTTTTAGAAGAGACTGAAAAACTTGTGCTGAAAAGGATTTATTCTTTACCTTCTTCTCGTTCTTTTGTATCTCAATATTTTTATCTTTCTGAAGTTATAAGGATTATCCTCTACAGGATTTATGACAAAGGAAGGATCTTCTTCCTTTATGGTAGCTCCCATTTCTCTACACTTTTCCAATGTTGCATCAGAATAGGCTTTCTGTTTCTTTGTAGGAGGAGGTGATGATACTGGGACATCTAGAACTAGTATAGGCATGCTAGGTTCTTCCTATTTCCTTTTCTTGTGTACCGATTTTTAAGACTCTGAGACATCACATTAGTTTTGGATAACCATTTCTTCAAAACTCTTAGATTCTGGTAAGAACACTACCTTCATCCTCCATAGAGTGTCATCACTGAGAAAAAAATCTTAAAAGGCCTTGAGACTGATCAACATGGAACATTCAACTCTTGAAGGAACATGGCAATTATCTTGGAGATAATTTCCAGATAAATAAGTATCTGAGATATGATGGATCCACCTTTTATTGCTTGGATGGTGAGAAAGATGTACTTTAAAAAGTTGATCTTCCTTAAGCTGATGAGAAAATCTAACAGAAAGATATCACATATCTTTAGAGAGTCCTTATCTTTTTTTCTTGGTAAAAGAAATCCTTGAATCCCAAGAGCTACCATCTTGTGGTTTGTTGAGAGATTCTTAATATTAAGATTCATAACATATTTGAGACTAAGAAAATTTAGAGCTTTAAATTTCTCCAAAGTACCTTCTTTCATAGGGAGATTATGAGAGCATAGAATAGCTTCCCCTTTATATGAAATGTTAAGAACATTTTCAGCATTCTTATAGGGGGCTATATATGTGTTATCATAACTTTTGAACTTCCTTCCTTTTGGAAGAAATTAACAGATTCATAAAACTGAATAACCAGGTCAGGATAAACTGAATCCTAAATTTTCTTCTTATCCACACAAACACTTTACCATACATTAGTTATTATCACCTTAGGGATAAGGGAGTTGTATTTTGAAAAGAAGATTGGACAATCCAACCTTTCCCAAAATATTGTCCAATCCTTTATTTCCTTACTAGTCGACATCTGGTTTACTGATGATTCAGGAGTAATTTAGGGAGAAAGATAATCAGAAAGATAACTATGATGGCAATAGATTTTGGCATAGAGATCAGTAAGAATGGTGCGACGCTTATAAATGAGTAACCCCTTATATAGATGAGGCTATGGATTTTCAGCTTCCATAAGATAATCAAATGGATGAATATAAACTGATCTGATTTTATGGTTGAGGATGGATATAGGAAATATGAATTCTAATCTTTTGTACTAATGGAAACCGAAATTGAAAATTCTGAAATGACAAAAATTGATTCTTACGATAAGAAAATATAGGGTAAGAAAATTTACATTTTGGAATACTCTTAGGAGTTTATTGGTATTATACGAATTTTCTTGGAAGTTTTAGAATCCGGGATTCCAATACCAAAATTTCTAATAATGAAATATCTAATACCGAAATTTCCGATATAGAAATTTCCAATACAAAAATTTATAATAACTAAATTTTCAATACTGAAATTTTCAATACCGAAATTTATAATACCAAAACTTCCAATAACAAAATTTCCAATACCAAAATTTCCAATACCAAAATTTACAATACCAAAATTTCCAATACCAAAATTTCCAATACCGAAATTTCCAATACCAAAATTTATAATACCACAATTTCCAATACCAAAATTTCATTAACGAAAATTCTAATACCAAAATTTTCAATAATGAAATTTTCTTAAAAACTTAGAGAAAGATAAAAAAATTTAAAAACAATTTATTAAGAAAATAATAAAAACAAGCAAGCATATATAATACCCATGAAATAAAGAGTAGTTTAATGTTAGAAGATGATTTTAACAAGAAGTATATATGAATGATTACCTTACAGAGATCATTACTAGCTTCTGTTTAATGTATTCAAATATATTGGAAGATAATGGATTTGTAAAAATATCAGCATGTTGTTCTTGAGTTCTGATGAATGGATGAATAATATCTCCTTTAATTGTGTGATCCCTAATAAAGTGATGTCTAATATCTATATTATTTGCATGAGAGTGATGTGCATGGTTTTACATAGGGAAACAGCACTTGTGTTGTCATACATTATCTGAGTCTTAGTAAAAATCAATCCATAGTTTGCGATTGTGTGTTTCGTACACAACACTTGAGCACAACAACTTCCAGCTGCTACATATTCAGCTTTAGCAGTAGAAAGTGCTACATAATGTTGTTTCTTGCATGACCATGAAACTAAAGAATATACTAAGAAGTGAAAAGTTCCAGATGTACTTTTTATATCCATTTTACAACCACCAAATTTAGTATCTGAAAAACATTAATGTTCAAAATTATTTCCAAAGGAATAAAAAAGTCCCAAACCTAAAGTTCCCTTTAATTAGTGAAAAATTCTTTTCACCACCTTTAAATAAGATTCTTTAGTATTTTCTTGTAATATTGAACATAAGAATACTAAGAACATTAATTAAGGTCGAATATATATTAAGTAATGTAAAGATCCTATCATCCCACTATAAGATGTCTGATCCATAGGTTTCCCTGCTTCATCAATATCAAGAGTATTAGATGTTCTGATAGGAGTACTTATACTCTTAGAATTATCATACCAAAACTTCTTAATAATAACTTTGATATACTTATGATGAGATATGTATGTTCGCTCTGGTTTTTGAGAAATTTGAAAACCAGGAAAAAGGTTATCTCACCCATCATACTCATCCCAAACTCATATTTTATAAGATTCATAAAGGAATCATTTAAGGATTAATGAGTTGATCCAAAGATTATGTCACAAAAATAGATTTAGACAATCAAAAAATCTTTATTATTTTTCCCAATAAAAATGCTTGGATCAACAGTTCCATTAACATAGTTATTTTGAATCAAAAATCCAGAAAGTTTATCATACCAAGCTCTAGGGTCTTGTTTAAGTCCATAAAAAGCTTTGGTATCTTTATAAACATGACTAGTATATTTTATATCTTCAAAACAAGGGTGTTGATCTATATAGACTACATCCTGTACATAACCATTAAGAAAAGAACACTTTAAATCCATTTGATAATGTTTTAAATTAAAGAATTATGTAAAAGGATAAGATAATACGAATAGATTCAAATCTTACTACAGGAGCATATGTTTCTTCATAGTCAGTGCCTTCTTGTTGGTTATAGACTTTAGAAACTAATATTTCTTTATTTCTAATAATGACTCCATTTTCATTGCATTTTTTTCTAAAAACCGATTTTAATCCAATAAAAGAAGTTTCCTTAGGTCTTTCAACCATGGTCCAAACTTGATTGCTTATGAATTCATTGAGTTTATCTTGCATAACCTTTATCCAATCTTCATCACCCAAGGATTATTTAGTTCAAATTGGGAATGAAAAGCAACATGTTCAAATTCTTTCATTAAAGAAATTATAGTTTTTACTAGTTGATTAGCATTTCCAATTATATTATCACTGAGATTATTTCTAAGTAACAACTGGTTTGGGTTTTGAAAGACTTGATCATCACCATAGGTTAGAAAATATTTTGGGGTAATTGTTTTAGAAACATTTTCTTGAACATTATCCTTATCTAAAATGTCTTCTATCAAAGGTTGGTGATTTTTTTTAGAAAATATATCAGAAATAAGTTCAGGTTGTTTGAAAAAAAATGACCATTTTCATCAAAATTAATATGCATTGTTTCTTCCATAGTGAAAGTGTTTTTATTGAAAACTCTATATGCCTTAGAGTTAGTGGAGTATCCTAAAAATATTCCTTCATCAGATTTGGGTGCATATTTATGTAAGTTATCCTTGGTATTCAAGATAAATGCTTTGCAACCCAAAACTTTAAAGTAAGATACTTTTGGTTTTCAGTGAGTCCATAGCTCATAAGGTTTTTTATTAAGAAAAGGTCTAATTAAAACTCAATTTATAGTATAACATGCATTACTTACAACTTCATCCAAAAAATTTTAGGTAAATAATATTCACTCAACGTAGTTCTAGTCATCTCTTGAAGAATATGATTTCTTCTTTCAATAACACCATTCTGTTGAGGAGTTCTTGGGGCTGAAAAGTTGTGAGTAAAACCTTTTTTACAACAAAAAGTTTTAAAAAAAGAATTTTGAAATTCTCCTCCATGATAAATATGAATAATTATCAAAGGAAGGTTTTTCTAATTTTTAACTTGAGCTCTAAAAACATTAAAATATTAAAAAGATTCATATTTCGTTGTGAGAAAATAGACCCAAGTAAATATAGTGTAGTCATCAACTAAGACAAACACATAGTATTTTCCTCAAATACTTCCAATTTCTGTTGGACCAAATATGTTCATGTGAAATAACTATAAGGCATTAGAAGTTTTTACTTCACTTTAAGATTTAAAGATAGATTTATGTTTTCATATTGACAAGGATTACAGACTTTTGAAAAATCAAACCTAATATCTGATAGATCCTTAAAAAGTTCATTCTTAGAACGTTTTCTAAGATTCTTTAAGTTACGCTATCCTAGTCTCCTATTCCAAAGCCAATATTGGTCTTAAATTGCACTTAGTAAAGGAAGATGTTGACTCTTAAGGTCTTCTAGGTTTAGTGTGTATACATTCTCTTGCCTATGGGCTGAGAGAATAAATTCATCCTTGGAATTGTGTACTAAGCACTTGTCATTCCTAAAATTCACAACATATCTTTCATCATATAATTTACTTATGATGATGAGGTTGTGCATAAAACCATTAACAAATAAAACATTTGAAATTAAATATTTTCCAAGTGGAATAATGTTACCTATACCTACAATTTCTCCTTGAGAGTTATCTCCAAAGGTTAATTTTCCACCTTTAGTATTTAAAATATTTTTGAAATTGTCTTTGTCTCCAGTCATGTTCTAGGAACATCCAGTATCCATGTACCATATGTTGTTGGTACTTTCTTTATAGACCTGAAAAACAAGTGGTAGGTTTTCGGAATCCAAACTTGCTTGCATCCAGAATTGTTAGATAATAAAATTTTGGGTATCCACATTTGTTTAGAAAAGCAAGCTTTATGAAACCCAAGGGATTGAACATTATTTAAAGAATAGTTCTTTTTCTAAGGCCCCCACTTTGAAAATTATTACAAAAAGTGTCTATTGTGGGAATAAATTAATTGTTCTTAAAATAGGGTTTTCATGCGAATAACCTAGTCCTTGATTATTACCATGAGGTCGAATCTGAGAAAACATCTTATCAAAATTTTCCTTTCCAAAAGTAAAATTTTCAATAAGTTTCTTCAAAGAAAAAATTTCAAACATTAGTCTTAGGACTAAATTTCTATCCTCTGATATAGTAGACTTATAGTTAAGTTTATATTATAAAACATCTTTTTCAAAAAACTTATTTTTATGATCTTTTTAAAGCTTATACTTTTTAGAATTGGATTCCTCATGTTTCTTATAAATAATTTATAAAAAATAATTTTTCCTATCAAGATCTTTCGTAAGATCTGAAATTTATTTTGTTAAAATAAATTCCCTATAATTTTCCTTTTCAAGTTTCTTATAAAATTTGAAATTTCTAATCTCTAGAAACATAGAAAACCTAGACACTTCCTCATTGGAAGGAAAATCATTATCATTATTTGACGAAAAAGATTCTTCATCTGAAGAAAAATCTTTATTAGGAAAATTTTCACTCAAATACATATTGGTTAAGGATTTAGGAGTTCATACCATAGCCACAAGACATTGATTTCAAAATGGAGCTTAAGTTATTAAACTAATATTCTTTTTCTCATAAGATTCATAATCTAAAGAATCATCAGGAGAATCTCCACTATTGGCCCTCCAAGTGTCATTGGCTTTTAGGACTCTTTTATGATTTGATCTATAGAAATGCTTCTTGTTTCTCTTAGAATTCCTATCCTTCTTGTTTCTTTTCTTTAGTGAGGGACAATTAGGTTTGATATGACCAATTATTATACATTCATAGCATGTCACTTCTCCATCTTTATTATCTTTTCCATCTTTCTTCTTGTATCTATATTGAAAGTTCTTCTACCCAAAAATCTTGTTCAACCTCTGAGAAAGATTGGCCAACTCATTTTTTGAAGCTTCACTTTCACTAGATTTAGATTGAACAACAAAATTCTTTGATTTAGATCTTGTAACTCTCTCAGGAATCTTGGATTTCATATGATTTGAAGTAATTGTAAAAGCAACACCTCCATTTCCACTATTCTTCTTCATATTATCAGCATCACTCTTCATTCTGGTTTCATGTTGAAGAAGGGTTCCAAACAGTTCATCAAGAGAAATCTGTATAAATTTTCTATTTTCACCTATAACAGTTCTCTTGGATTCCCATTCGTTAGGCATGATTTCTATAATCTTGTCTACAAGAGGTTAATCATCTAAAACTTTTTCACCCATTTATTTTAAGTTGTTGACAATAGTCATAAATCTTTGTTGTACCTTACACATGGGTTCTTCATAAGGAAAGAAGAAACCATTATACTCATCTTTGAGCATTACTCTTCTAGTTTTGATAACTTTGGAAGTTACAAAGTGAGTTACTTCAAGATTCTTCCAAATACTATTTATAGCTTCACAAGATGAAATTTGGCTGTATATAATTATAGTCATGGAAAAAATCAAGGTATTAAGTACCTTATTGTTTAGATGGTATTCCACCTTTTCCGGATTAGGGAAGGTTCCAAGTTCCTTATTAGGAATATTATAATCTCCAATTAACATAATGTAGTTTTCTACACATGTGTTTATCAAAACGGTCTTCATTCTATGTCTCTAGTACTCATAGTCATTTCAATTGAAGATTGGTGGTCTAGTAGGATTGAGATTATCTAGAGATCCAACTTGAATGTCTTCCATACTACAAATGAATTTATTTCCATAGAACTTGTTAGAAGTTAAAGTTTGTAATCAAATAAGAAAAAGAAAACTTGAGAAAGAAAACATATATGTGGATATAAGTATTTTAGAGACCTCCTCTAATAAAAATTGTAGGATCAAAATGATGAATATAAATCCTCAATATACAAGGGGGGGGGTGAATTTTATACTTTAAAAAATTATTTTGGAACCTTTAAAGCTATGTTTAACAAGGTTAAACAAACATTCACAGAACCTCTTGAAGGAAACTATTCTATTTTATTAAAATAAAGATTCTACCTTAAAGCATATATAATATGTATCATAATCATAGTAATAGATTTAGAAAATATAAGAATGTTATATTTTATAACATTAACAAAGTTAATATTAAATTGGAAATAAAACAGCTTGAAATAGAAAACAAGTAACAACAAGATTATTTTAACCCAAATAGAAGGGTATCCTACTACCTTAGATAAAGGTTACTTTATTTATATATTCAAGAAATTATGTCTTACCCAAATCTAGGTAAGCCCTTAATCCAAAGATTGGAATCTGTCTTGCTATCTTCGCAAGACCACGATTTAGAAGTAAATCAGAACGTACGTCTTCCAAACCTGGAAGCCCTTGATGTAGAAGGAAATCAGAACCTCTTTCTTCCAAACCCAGAATCCCACGATAAGCATGATCAGAGTCTGCACAAAGAAAGTCTGAACAAGTTGTTCACACCCAAACAAGTTTTTCACTACATCCGCACGAAGCACTGAGAGTTGAAATATTCTCTCTCTCTAGAAATCACTTCACAGTTTTTTCACATGCATCATGGTTATCCACTCACTGAATTTTTAGTATATGTATTGAGCTCATTCAAATGAACTTGTATTTATAGGAAAAACATCCCAACGGTCGGCTCCACTCCAACGGTCATGTTTCTCTTAAATGTTGGAGGGACCTGGACACGTGTCAAACATACAACAGTTAGTTTGTAAAATATGATACAACATCATTTCATGTAAGAATCGGTGTTAAGTCAAATATAAATGCTAATTATAAGAAAAGTTGGAATCCGATAATATTAGAATGATACATTAAACATTACTAACACTATTAAGAAAAACATATTCTTAAGGAAACAATTATCAAGAAAATAGATTCATAAAGAAAATTATATCAGATTGAGAAACCAGAATCTCATTTATTTCAGAATTAGAATCATAAAATCAGAATCACTTATAAACCATATTCGGAATCATAAAACAAAATCACTTTTTCACCGGATTCAGAATCACAAGACTGAATCACATTTTCACTGGATTCGAAATCACAAAACAGAATCACTTTTTCACTGGATTTAGAATCACAAAGTAGAATCATTTTTTCACCAGATTCAGAATCACAAAACAAAATCACTTTTGCACCAGATTCCGAGTCACAAAATAAAATCAATTTTTCACTAGATTCAGAATCACAAAATATAATGAAAAAAATGTAATACTAAGAGAATGGAAAAATCATAATGATACATCTGTAAGTATAACATATTGACAAATCGTAATTATACATTTGTAAGTATAACAGAAAGACAATTCTTGTTCTTAAGAAAAAAACTTAAGAAAAAGTGTTTGTTATTCTCAAAACATAAAACCATAAGGAATGAAGAATTTATAAGATAACCTTATTCACTCAATAATGAGGCTCATCTGTTTCTCCTAAAATCCATGCTATGGGCTCTAAATAATCCTTAGACACCCTCAAAACACCCTTGAACTCATTAGGAATCCATATTAGGCCCAAAATAAATGATTAGACAAAAATTAAAATGATCTATACATGAGAGAAAAATTGGGTTCTTACAGCCTTCCCACCCTAAAGAAACCCATCCCCAAGTTCACCTTCTATGGATGAAAAAACATCATCTTAAAAAAACTGTAACCACTAAGTACGTATGTCATATTTCCACAACTAAGTATCACCCTAAACATAATCATACTGAAGGGACATTCAAGCCTCAGAGAGATAGACTCCCTTACCTTTGTATCAATCTATGCCTATGCCCATGTGACACATACTAGAAAATAAAATCCCCAACCTCAAACTTTAGAGGTTATCAACGGTAATCTTCATACAATTTTTTTCTATTATGAGAATTATAAATATACTTCATTATCAAATAAGCCTAGTCCAAAGTCTACTAAATAGAATGTGGACCCAATAGCACTACCTCTCCTACCTCTAACCAGCACAGTGGTGAACGACACAACCTACTATAGAGGGCCTCAAAAGAAGCCATTTGTATCATCTCCTAAATTATATCATTGAAAGATAAATTTATGAGAGGGATATGATTCTCAAAAGGACCAATAAAATCAAGGATTTATGCTCATAGTATGTCCTCTAGCACCTTTATCATCTGTTTTGACTGGCCATCTGTCTATGGGTGTAATGTTACACTTAGAAGAACCTATGTACCAATATCTCTCTGTAACCCCTTCCATAGACATGATGTAAAATGAGCATCCCCATCTAAAATTTTAGTACAAGGGACCCCATATTGTCATATGGTCTCATGGATATACAGTCTTCACAACTCTTCAATAGTGAAAGTCTTCCTGATAGGAAGGAAGTGGGATACATTCAACCGTTGATCAAAGATGACCCAAAATATGTGTCTACCTCAAGTATACCATGGTAATAGAACTAAAAGGTCTAGGTAAATGTCTCCCCATTTCCATTTTGGGACTAGAAATTAATATAATAATCTAGCAGGTTGTTGGTTCTATACCTTCACCCACTGATAGGTGGAACCACTAGGGAATAAACTTGCCATCTAAAATTTCTTCCCAGGTCACCAATACTTGAATCATATATATTGATACATCTTTGAAATGTCTGGATGAACTTCCCACTAAGATGTGTGAGAATATTAAATAATTTATTCTCTCATATCTATTGTAACCTAGATGTGTCTATGTATATAGAGGATTCATTTGAATCAATGTACAGTTTCGGAGTTGGGACCTTTTTAGTAATAATATCCTAGAGAACCGACAACTCCAGATCTAAAAATTATCCTCTATTTCCATCTAAAAGAGTTAATAGGTAACTATGAAAGCTATGATATAAGACTCTCATGAATCTGATTAAACACTAGATTCATATCAGAAAAGTGATTGATCAATTTACATTCCTCACTATCTTCTTGTATGACATGTTCCTGAGTTTTCCAACACAGCACATCCACTATCACCTTTCCCTTTCTAGGTATATAAGTAAGCTCAAAATAAAATGATTGAAAATATTAGACCCATATTCACTTTGTAAGGTTCAATTCACATTGTTTAATGATATATTTTAGGATTGTTTTATGTATACGCAAAAAAGAGTTCACCAATAACATAGTGTCCCCAACAACGTAAGGCATGGACAACAGCTGCTTGATCAAGGTCATGCATCAAGAAATTTATCTTATGAGCCCTCAAATGTTGAGATCTATATATAACTACTCAATCATCATGCATCATAAATGAACCTAGGCTGATGCGTAATGTATTACAGAACACTATACAGCTTCATCCAAGCTCTCTCAGAATGAATATCGTTGTCGAGAAAAGCCTTCCTTTCAGATCCTAAAAGGATTTTTTTCACTTATATGACCATATAAACATAACACCCTTCATTTCCATACCATTAAGAGGTAAATCATGTCATAATATGTCCATCATGAAACACCTTTAATATACAGCCAGCCATAAAAAACTCTATATATAAAAAACATTCTTGGGATAATCCCAAGAAACCACATCAATCACCTTCTCTTGTCAATAAATACTCTTTATTCTGAGATAATATGACCTAATAAGTTCATATTATTGATATAGAAGTGTCACTTATCAAGATTATCATAAATATGATTCTTTCTTAGTGTATTCAAAATGATCGCAATGTGTCTATAATAGTTGAAAAGATTATGAGAATACACCCATACCGATAGGGGTGGAAATCCATATTCAGCAAAGACATTAAAATGGAGGTTTCATTCATTAGACCAAATTACATGTTGATATACCCATACCGATCATACTGGATATGAAAAAGTTGTACAAGTTATGTTTGAAGACCTGAATCACACATGATGATAAACCGATCTCATGTTGATATTAGAGAAATCCCCAACTCCACAAAGCTGGTTAAGGAGATAATCTATTCTACAAATTTGATATTATCTCTTAACCATTAGCTAGTTCAATCATCTATAATCTACACAAATCATAAGGTTCACAACATCCTTCTTGGTGAAAGAACGGGTGGACCCTAAGAGGAAATACAGAGACGTATAAAACCGTTGGAATCTAAACCTTATAACTGTCTCTTGAGCACTTGGAGCTCAGTGTGTGCCATCCTATAAAGTGGAATATAAACTATATTTTAACCTTGAACAATCACAATTATTAACACTAACTCTCTCTCAGGAGGTAAGGTAAAAAATCATTCGGAAAGGAATCCCTGAAACAATCTACTTTAGGAGTTTAATCTACTATATGTACTCCCTACTCCTCCATCAAGAGACTAGATATCTACTTTGTCACTGAATCTATCCCATGGTGATCTACTCTATCTATACCATCCTGGACATCCAACTCACCCTTCTGGAGATAAATGATTCCCTATAGTGATATAAATGACACAGTGTAGAAATAATAATCCACACAGTTTTGATACTGAGCAAACCAATCCAGATCGATAATTACATTGAATCCCATCATCTAGAGAACAAGGAGGTCCCATAAGAATGGATAAATTCCTACAACAAGGGGAAATTCCCTGCACTGGTGTATGCCCTTAGACCGCACACCTAATGGCGTGCCTAGGGTCATCACCAAAAAATAATATAGAATTTACGAACTGATATTTTATAAAATCAATAAAGATATAAAGGAGTGTGAGGAACCAATATTGAATAAAGAAAATATAGTAATAGTGGATACTATAATAGTACCATTAACTATAAATATTCCTACATTATGATCCTCAAGTATTAGCTATAATGCATGAAAATGGCCTAATCCATGACCATGTGTTACAATATGACTACTCTGAGCTAGTCTTATTTACTATCACTGACAACCAAAAGACTTACTATCATGGCTACGACTTCATACTCGTCCTATTTTTCCAGTTCTACTGAAAATCCCTATCTGATGTAGGAGAAAATATCCTACCCTTGAAGGCGGATATATTGTAGAACCTCTTCCACTGGAAGAAGATAGAAAGGTATGACTGAATCTATGATGATACCCTATATATCCATAGCCCAACACTATAAAGGGACTCTACCACATTGAGGATCTAGATACACCTAGTATCCAGCCTGATAGAAAACCATAGAGTTACCTATACAGGTACTCTGGCTGCCACTTCCCTTATGAGAAACCTGAAAAGATCACTTCCTACTGCCAGAATAACTATTTCCCTATCTCAGCATTGAACCTCTATACCTAGAACTATAACCTCTCCTAAGGCTGAGATCAGTAATAAGGGTCTGTTTTATGATATCATAGAAGGATGGTAGGTTAAATACATTCACTTGAGTATGAATGGAATACTAGAGCCCATCCTCAATGCGTTTATCTTGTGACAACTCATCAATAAGTAGAAGTGGAGAAAATATTTATAACTCATTAAAATGTGCTGAATAATCCATGAATAATGTAACACCTTACTCCAGATGCATGAATTATCTAGCTCTGACATCTATCAACATCTGAGGAATTAAGTACTCATAGAAGATCACTTTTTTGTCATTCCATACCACACACTAATGACAACTATCCTAGGTAATCACACCCCACTAGTGCTTGGTCAAACCACATAGAATATTAAGTAACAAGATTGACCCTCTACTATAGAGGCATCTATAGATGCTCATAGATACATATGTTTTCCTCTATCCAAGAATCAACATCCTAAGGACCACCATACCCCATAAATATGGGAGGATGCTGCTATTGGAACCCACATGTTATATCAACCATCATAGGTGTTAGTCATGCAGTACCCTACGTGGACAATGAAAAACATAGAAAACCCTAATGAATCTGATAATTATTTCCCAGTTTGAGTATAAGATTCTATTCCTCAAGTGGCACTCTTTGTGGTAAGACTGGTGGCTCAGTCCCCACCATATTTGGAGGATGGTTGTTTTCACCCTCCTGGTGCACAACACAAGGATGCTATGGTGGAATAACTCTACAAATGACAAGAACATGCCTCATATCAATATTAATGTAGATAAAATAACTTGAGTAATTAGAACATATTCATAAGTTCTCACTACCCATGATACGACCCCAAATACCCTCTTAGATGGCTAGGTATTGGTAAGTGATTAATTTGGATTTATGGGGGTTCCAACAGGTGAAGGTCCAATCACATTTTTCCACATCATTTACTAGAAATAATATCATATTAAGTTATTATTTTATTATTTAAATATATAAATATTAGATTAAATATATCTCTATTCCTAGTGAGTAAGGGCCCATACAACTTATCACTAAAATCGACACCTAATCAATTTATATTTTACTCTATATATATTTGTTATTAGAATGTAATGTCTTGACTGATTAAATTACCCATTTTGAACCATGAGGGTCGATACAACTCCTGAATGGAAACTGGTAATTACTCAATCATATCAAAAGATCATCTCATGTAAAAATGATTATATATTTTTCATTTTTAGAAACCATCCATTTAATATTCCACCATTAACCTATACAGGAAAAAACTATTTAGATTGATGATGATAGTTTAAATAACAAACTCCCTACCCTGTAAAAAATGGTAAAATCCTAGGTAGATATATAAAATATTAAGGATCACTCAAAAATAACATGCAACATAAGAAATTAAATCATTGAAATTCACCTATATGGAATGGTGTGGGCATGAAATGTGAATACTAGGTGTCTATAATGATTCATGTAACAATTCCTCCTTTCCCTCATCGGATAGTTCCACAGATAAATATCAATAAAGTATAACAAATACCACAACTCATACAAACCACAAAATGGTCAAAGTATATCAACTACAATATCAAAAAAATAAACAAAAGTTTTTTATTCCCAAGAAACTTGGTATTTACCCTAACGATGGGTTAGCTACTCACAAACACAACATATAACCAAGTTCCATTATGTTTGTAAAATCCTATATATATTTCACAACCAATAAGATAAATGAAAAATAAAATTATTTGATACCACTTTGTAATGTCTTGAACCCATGTTCCACTCAAGGGTTCCCTGATCTCGGTTGGCCACATGGCCTCATGCACGCCTCCCCATACACCATAGGATTCTAACTAACATGGAGGGACTAGTGTGTCTCCATGGGGATAATATTAACTCATTAGTAGAAAACATGTTATAGTATATATATAATGAAATGTAAATATAATAAGCATAAGAATCACAAACAACCCAATGGAAATAAACACAATAACAACTGGACCAGTAACCCTTCATAGTGAAATAAGACATAAATAATATACAACTGATAATAATAATAATAAAATAAAAACTAAATAATATAAATAATTATGATAATGTACTACATGTCACTAGAAATATGGAAAATTGGTATTTATGGAAACATACAACACATTCTATACAAAAAAATCAAAAAAAATCAAAAAGGAATCCAGGTATCCCAAGCACTGGGCTGGTCATGCACTACCAATATCCATCATAATGCAAGATATCAATATTTGGTTTCCAAAAGTTGTATGCTTCTCATTTTCAACACCTATATACATATAATCTTCTTGGTACCAATGGAATCCCAAATAAGGTGTGATATAAATCTCAATAGGCCCCCACCAATGACGTCTATACTATGGATTCTGAGAAAAAATAAACTTACATTGTGCATGTATATATAAATTTAAATCATTAATATAATGTAAATTCATTGATACCTGCTTCAATATCAGCTTGTGACTAAACGGGTAATCCTTTAATTAATTATGTTCCAACTTATAATAAGTCATATGAGGTATGAACAATATTGTCATCATATCATGATAATAATAGTAAAAGACTCAATGTCATAATAAAGAAACATGAAATGATTATAATAATGAATAGGATCTATGGTAATAACCAAGGAATCATATGACATCGAGGGTCAATCAAACTCAATAATAACCTATAGCATGGCTAGGGTGTCTTCATGTAATCCATGGGGTATCGCCCATGGAATTCCACTGTAATGTTATTTAAATTAAGATTAAGTATCTCATACAAGGTAAAAAAGATAATAAATCACTCGGCCCAATGGGTGTATCCATGATGCCACATGTCTGAAGATGTCAACCCAGATTCAAAGAGTGTATCTAGGGAATCATAATTACTGAATACTAATGGAGGATTCTTTGAACTCATTCTAGGCATATAATAGTATACAAGGACTAGGTTTCATGGTGGGTATCTCCCTGGGAAACTAGAATCCTTGAATTGAAATAGCGTCTTCTAAGTACTCAAATAATTCCCTCAGGAATCCAAGGATTACTTGATTCCCATAACACATATAAAGATGAATAGATTCATATTAAATGGGTTTTAGGACTAATATCATAAGCATGATTATCATATTCAGGTACTATATTGTTTTCATGAAAGCTGTTTAAGAAGAAATAAAATCACCTCACATTGAAATTGTTGAAAATCAGACTCATTAAGGTTAAGAAAGTCCATTTTATTGGAAAATTGTTTCTAAATGAAATGGTTACTCAGACTTGCCTTAGTTACGAAGTGGAAGAGAATATAATAATGAGGCGATGAATTGGATTCCTAATGAAATTGATGAAAATATGATGATTCTTTGCTGATATTGGAGTTCTCATAAATCATAAATATTATGTAAAACTTGTGATACATGCTTGATAAATGAAAGTGGATAAAAGGTTTTGGAAGTCATGTTTAGTCTTCTTGTAATCCTGGAAAACATATTCAAGCTCATAAGGAAAGAAATATAGTGATAGGTAATTCACAATACATTCCATTGTAAGTTAGATGATGTTGAAACTAATTATTAATGTAATAAAATTCATGAAGGAATTCATCATGAAAGATGATGTCTGTGAAAGAAGAAAGTTGGTGAAGCCTATGTTTTCATATCTCAATATCATATTAATAAGTTTTTATGGATGCATATTTGTTTAATACTGAGAAGGATTATTGTAATAAAGAAAATACAGAAGTTACTAAAGTTGAAGCTGCTGACACTAGCCCATTGTATTTGGTATACCATCATATTCATTAAAGGAAGAATTGTTTTCATCGTGATATGTTAGGACAGATGATAAAGGAATTGAGATTTTTGGTTTTGATAAAAAAATAAATGTCAGAGACTAATCAATAATGTAGTCAACCATTCATCAGGTTAAATTGTTTTGATTTCAAATGGGTTATGAGCCATCATATTAAATTTGACTATGATTGTCTGAATGAAGGCAAGACTAATAAATATAAGTAACCTGACACCGATAAATTATTTGGATTCAGGATCATCTTCCTGGAGTAACGGAGAAGAAGAAGAAAATTTTTTAAAGACTTTTTGAAAGTTTTTCCATAGGGATCAAGAAACAAGATGAGTTTGATGCATAATATGTTTGTTATGAATTGGTGAATATAAATGTAGTATGATATAATTAGTTATGATTTATTTAAAATAGGGTCAAGAAAATTAAATTTACTAAATTCCCACATCATAAAGAAGATATCGTATTGAAAATCCGAATTGTTAATCAAAGTCAGATTGATGTTTTCGAATAAATTCTGAAGCGAGATGAAGTTTTTGTAAGATATGAGAAGGATTGAGAAGAAATGAGAAGAGTTAAGAAACTTTGACAAAATCAAGATACAGTAGAAATTTAAAATAAATGTATGACTCAACTAATTTGGTTGAGCGGGAAAAAATTAAGAATCATGCCCAAACCATTTTTGAGGCATGTATAAACGGGAAAGTATGTTTTACATTTTATAGATGTATTTTTCATGATGAGTAATAGAGAAGGAAAACATTTAGAGAGAAGACGAGTTTATCCATATTATTTTTCGTGAATAAGTCATTTCGGATAAAAGTGGAAGGATAAGTGACAAGATTGCATTGTTTTTATATAATCATATTATTAGGATGTGTCATCATATTCTGACTTCCATAATGAATAATAAGTGGTTTAAAATTGTCTCAACTATATTATGAAAAAGTCATATATTTTTCGTATTGGGAAATCTATCTAGGGGAATAAAACTAGGAAATCATACTATGTTCTATAAACAATTCTAGAAAATTTCCTACCATATTCTAGGTAAGAAAGTAAAGATTTTGTTTAAAAATTAATACATTTGTGAATGTTGATAAATAAGCCCCATAACATTTTTTGTTAAAAGAATTGTAATACACCATTTATGAATGAAGAAGCACGCGAAATTTTAAATTATTTACATTGTGATACATGAGTGAAAGGGAATATCCTACTCATTGTATTCCACACAAAAGGATTGTTTTCTAGTGGATTTTTTGGTATTAGTTCATTTCCAAACCATAACAAGGATGTAGATATTCTTATTGAATAGCGAACCTTGTAAATTCTTGAGTTCCTATGGATATGTGTTTGAATTTTTTTCAGTAGGGAAATAAATCTTTAATAGGAGGTGAAAGTTGTTTCTTATATACAGAAACATAAAAGAAAATGATATAACCAATTTACCCCCTCCCCCCATCAGTGATATAGTTATTATTACTTGGAAATTACAATAGTAATCATGTCTAATGGTTCCCTTTATTTATTCTTTGCTGATGTTCTGAAGAGAATTTGATGTGGAATTTGGTTCTTTTAAACAGTAAAGGTATCCTACTTTTTGATTTTAATAACTATAAGATTTGGAATGAAAGAATGTTGAATTATATTATGACTATTGGGTATGATTCTCTTAATATTTAAATAAATTTATTTCCTCATATCGATGAAAATATTCTTCTTACACCTATCGATAAGAAGAATCATGAGAATGATGGAAGAGATAAAAATTATTTACTCTCCTCACTTTTTGAAAGAGAGTCTTTAAGAGTAAAATATTTTTTCCATAACTAACGGTATCTGGGATAAGTTGAAAAACATCAATGATAGAAATAAAAAACTGAATAAGTAAAAATATAAAATCTATAGGCTGAAATTATGAATATTGAAAATGTATGAGTATGAATCAGTTGTATATTTCATTACTAGAGTGAATGACATTGTTAGCACTATCAGATGTATTGGTGAAATGTTAAAATATTCTACAACGTCCGAAAAGATCATAAGAATAATTGTTAATAATTTTTATGTTATAGTTTAATAATTAGAAGATAGAGATCCTAAAACATTATCTCTAGATAATTTTCAAAGCAATATCATCACTTATAAAATGAGATCAAAAAAAGTTATGAACATAAAAAATGTTGATAGAGAAATATCTTTCAGGCCTACGATCAGGCCTACGAAGAAAGAGAATAAAAACAAGATTATTATTAAAGAAAAAGTTGGTGAATTTGACTTTTAATATGAGGTATGTAAAAATATTGATGATAATTTTTCCTTGTTTTCAAAAAACATGTGAAGAGGTAT
The DNA here is from genome assembly GCA_963277665.1 of Viscum album. Lineage (NCBI taxonomy): Eukaryota > Viridiplantae > Streptophyta > Magnoliopsida > Santalales > Viscaceae > Viscum > Viscum album. The sequence continues at coordinate 257,307,729 of OY728129.1, forward strand.
AAGTAAATATTAAGGTAAAATTTCATTTAAAATCAATTAATGTAGAGGTGTTGGGACCTTTTCTTCTAATTTTCATCAAATTAAGAAATAATAGGATAGATGTGAAAAATAAATAAAACCAAGAAGATCATGGAAGGAATAGGGTGATAAATAAAAATATTTTGATAGAGGTAATTATAAAAAGTTCTTAAAATCCAAAATAATAAGTTTCTTATATAATGATGAAGAAGAAAAAGGTCGTGATGGTGATTCTGAAAAAACTACTGATTATGTTGGTGAGAATAATTTTATTATAATAGTGAATAATTAATAATTTTGAATAAACAGATCAGAAGAAGAAGAAAATTATTTCGAATAACATCTCAATGAATAATTAAATGAATGCATGAGAAATATTAGAAGGTAATAAAAATAAATCAAGATGTTTAAAAATAAAAGTTACTTAATAAATAAACAATAATTTTTTTTGAAGAGAAAGTTAATCTCGTGAAAGATACTGATGAGTTTAAAAATTGTCTTAATGAAGAAAATAACCGAAATGAACATCTTGATGTTAAGATATAAGAAAAAATGTGGAGCTGAAACTTATACAAGAAAACATTCTAAAGTTTAATAGATGGATATTTTTTAAAAAAATTCTATCTCTAATGTTGGTGAAATTTATTTTAAGTAGAAAAATGAGAAGTATCAACAAAAAATACCATCAAATTTTTAGAATAAATCTATAATTCATTTGGAAATAATAATTCATAAAAAGTTATGTATATGGACAAGGGTAACAAAGTTGCAAATTAATTTTTTTTTTAAAAACTGAGTCCAAAAATGTTTATAAAAATTCAGAATATGAAAAAATATATATTACTTTATATTCTAATTAGGATAAAAAGGAAAAATAATATTTTTATGTATAATAAGGTTGGTGTTCAACAATGTTTAGATAATAAAGAAAAAAATGTTGTTGAGAAATATGTTCACGACTCTGGTAAGTATGGAAATTTCAGAGGAAAATACTCTTTTTATGGGTATTGTAGGTATTGTGGTGGATTCAGATGAATGGAAAATATTTGTTAGTTCAACCCATAATATTAATAATATTCTAAAAAATACCAAAGAAAAATATTTAAGGGAAATTAATCACATAAAAGGAAGAAGTGTGACAAAGTTGTTTTAATGAAATCTGAGAAGGATGGAGTAAAAATTGAAAATAGTTTCCAACCATCAAAAAATATTTTCGAATGGTGTGAAAAACCTATAAATATTTTAAATTTTTTCTTTTTTTATTGGTATAATAAAATGTTGTTAAAAAATATCAGAAATCCAGAGATGAAGAAAGAAAAAGCTATTGTTGTAGAAACCGCTTTGAAATCTAAAAAAGGAAGACGAATTTAGATTATTGATAGTGTATTTTATTCTCATTTTATAGAAGATTTAATGTTGATAAATAATGTAAAATACTTTAAAGAAGGAACAATGAAATTTAGAAATGATGAATCATTGATAATAAAAGGTATTGGATCATCCATCATTAGTAATGAAAGATGAAATCAAGAATGATTTAAATGATGATGGGATAAATAATAACATTATAAGTGTTTCACAACTCTATTATGAGTGCAAAAAAGTTATTTTTATAAAATATAGGTTTGTTTAGTAAAGCGAGGATGATGGAAAGATAGTAATAGGAGGCCAACATATAAAAGGAAACATGTTTGAAGTTGGTGAAATACCAAACTCTTGTAATTTGAGTATAGTGGAAGAGAATCAGTTGTGGAATAAACCGATGGGACACATGTGTAAAAAAACATGGGAATGTTATCAATGTGAGATAGTGTTCAAGATATTATTATTTTCCAAGAATAAGATATTGGTGTTAAAATATTTTCCATAAGGTAAAAATTTCAAACTTAGTGAATAAGATAGTTGAGATTAGTTCAAAACCACCAGCGGAACTTATTCATTATGATGTTTTTGGGACAATGACCCAAAAATAAAAAATGGACATAAGTATTTCATCATGTTAGTTAAAAATTTTACTTTCATTACTTATTTTATGTATATTAATCATAATTCAAATGCTTTAATTTTTTTTAAAAGTATCAGGAGGAAAGTTAAGAAGGAAAGTGAGTATTCAGCAAAGTAGTTGGGAACTAATAATGGCGATGAGTATAAGAATAAATAATTTTATTTTTATCTTGATAATAAAGGAATAAAGCATGAGTATAGTTCCCCATACACTAATAAACAAAAATGTGTTTTTTAAAGGAATAATAGATGTTTTGTGAAAATGGTGAGAACTATGTAACTTGAACATGGTCTTTTTCATTACTATTGGAGGAAAGCCATGAGTACAACTGTATATATTCAAAAATGATGTTTCTATATGAAAAATTCACATATTAATCCATATGAAATGTTTTATGATAAAACTCCATGTTTTAAGCACTTGATAGTTTTCTAAAGTCTATTCATTATAATGAATAAAGGTGGAAACCAAGGAAAGTTTGAGCTGAAAGGTGAAGATGGAATTTTTCTTAGCTATGATCCAAAAGTAAGAGGATATATATGTTTCAAAAAATAAATAGGAATAATTTTTTATTCTATTATTTTGAATGATTTTGAAAAATATGTGTATGATAAACAGACTCATTAATATAAAGAGGTTGAGTAGGATAGGGAATTTTTTATTTACAATTATGATAAAGATACACACAATTGTAATCCTAAAAAAAGAAGAATCAGACTCAATTATTTCCATTGATGAAGAAGACACTAAAAAATATAATCCTAGATCGAGGAATCATGTGGATGCTTAGAACATTATGGGTGATCTACATCATAAAGTTCAAAAAAGAAGAACATTAAATGTTATAACACGTACTTCTTTGAATTCAAAGGTTGAGAAGAATGATGTGAAAGAGGCTTTTTAGTAACCAAAATGGGTTCAAAACATGAATGAAAAGATGGATCAGATAGAAAATAATGATACATTGTAACTTCTGCCTAAGATAGATAACAAAAATATTAAAGGTACAAAGTGGGTTTTTCAAAACAAGATTAATGAACAAGGTGAAGTGATAAGAAACAAGGAAATATTAGTATACGAAGGGTACTCTCAAAAGGAAAGTGTTTATTTGGATTAATTTTTTCTCCAATTTCATTGTTAGAAACAATAGAAATTTTCATTGCTATTACTACAAAATGAATTTCAAAATTATTTCAAATGGATGTTAATTCCACATTTCTGAATGGGTATCTTGATGAGGAAGTTTACATTGAACAACGTCATTGATTTCTTTTGGGAAAGATGAACGTTACGTATTCAGATTGAATAAATAATTGTATGGACTGAAATAATATTCGGTGGAATAATATTCCAAATTGGATACTTACTTAAGGAATATGAGTTTTAAGATTGGAAGATTTGATAAAAATATTGGACTATTTGATAAAAATATTTACATCAAAGAAATTCAAGTGTTTTTCCTCAATATAATTTCTTATGTTGATGACATTATCTTTATTGGTAATGATAAATGATCTTGTGAAATATTTGATAAAGAAATGAAAAAAGTTGTTCGAGATTTCCATGTTGGGGGAAATGAAATAATTTCTTGGGATACAAATTTTTAAAAAAGAAGAATCAAAATTTTCTCTCTCAAGAAAAGCATGCGAATGAACATCTTAAAATTTTTTTTATGGAAAATTAAAAACCCATTTCCACTCTGATTTCATTGGGAACAAAGTTTTCTAAATATGAATAAGGAAAGAAAGTTTATCTGAAAGAGTTTCCAAATCTAATTAGAAGTTTTTATGTTTTTTGTTCTCAGGACCCAAAATTGTTTATGTCGTTACCTTATGTGCAATATTTTAGAGTGCTATTAAATAATCACATTTAATTTCTGGAAAAAAATTCTCAGATACAATAAAGGCACAAAAAATATCAGAATCATGTATTGTATCTCAGAAAGTATTTATTTTTTTGGGTATTCAGATGATGATTGGGAAGAAAATATTTATGATTGAAGATCCATATAAGGTGGAGTTGTCTATTAGGGAAAAGTTGTATTAGTTTGCATAAAAAGAAACATAATTTAATAACTTATATTTCAATAAAATATGGTTATGTTGCTTCTACTCAATACACTACCCAACTTATGTGGATGAAGTCTCAATTGGAAGATTTACCTATTGAAGTGAAGTTACCCCTGCTCTTGGGTTGTGATAATCAAAGTGAAATAAACCTCACTAAGAATCTGTTACAACATTATAATTCAAAACATAATGATATCAAATATCATTTCATCTAATATCATGCAGAGAAAAATGAATTGAAGCTAGTGTATGTTCCTACATCAGAACAAGTTGCTAAAATTTTCACAAAACCATTACCGAGGGAACATTTTTCTAAATTGAGGTTGAACATGGGAGTCCAGCCTCTTTCTCATCAAGGTTGTGGTATGTTTTTCCCCTCTCTTGTCTTAGCTTTGGATATTGTTTTCAAGGGGGATAATTGTTTCATAAATTTATCTTTATGGAAAAATGCATAAGGGGGGTTTGTTTAAGATGTGAATCTAGTATTGTATGTGTGTGAATAATTATAAATATTTGTTGGAGTGGTTGTGGGAAAAAAAATTATTATGCGAATACTGAAAATTTGATAAAGAAAAGTTGAATAAGAAATATAAAGAATAAAGCTGAGGATGTTTTCATAATCACTACTTTTAGAAAACATGGATTTGTTATCAATAATTATTATTCCCTAGAATGAGTTATCTCATGTAGTCATAGAGTTTTTGATAAGTAATCCATAGCTTGAGGTTACAAAGTTCAATGATTTATGAACCTTGGATGATAATAAAATTCAAAGGGGGGATTGTTATGACCAAGCTGATATGGATGGTGATCATATTCAGGTATTGTATTTGTTATCAACGATGTCTAAGAAGAAAAGAAATCACCTCCATTTTTATTCGGTGAAAAATGAATACAGAATGGTTAAGAAACTACATCATATTGGGAATTTTTTCTAAATGAAATGGTTTATTATACTTAACTTGGGTATGGAGTGGAAGAAAAGATCATAATGAGGTGTTGCATTGGAGTCTATTTGACATTGAAGAAAATGTGATTATTCTTTTTTGATCTTGGAGTTATCATAAATCCTTTGTATTATATAAAACATGTGAAACAAGATTGATAAAGAAATGGGATAAAAAGTGATTGAAATCATTTATAGTCCACTCATAATCATGTCAATTCTATTCAGTCTAAGATGGAATGAAAGATAGTTATTGGGAAGCCACAATAATTTCTATTATAAGACAGTCGATGTTTAAGCTGATCATCAATGTAATCAAAGTCATGAAGGAAGTCATGATGCAAAATGACGTTTTAAAAGAATAAAGTTGGTGAAACCGAAGTTTTTTAGTCTCAAGATCATCGTAATGAGTTTACTAGATATAGATTTGTTTAAATGATAAGAAGGATGATTGTAAGGAATAATATAAAGAAGTTTCTCAAGTTGAATCTGTTGACACTGAACCATCATATTCAGTATACCATAATATTCATCAATGGTAGAATGTTTTCAATCAAGAGATGTTGGGGCAAATGATAAAGGTATTAGGATTTTTAGATCTAATCCAAAATAAATTTCAGATACTAATCAACAATGTAGTCAACCATTCATCATGTTGAATTGTTTTGATTTCAATTGAGTCAATATCCATCGTATTATTGTTGACTCTAATTATATTAATGAAGGCAAGACTGATAAAAATAAGTAACTTGACATCGATTGATTAATTGGATTCATGATCACCATCCTAGAAGAAATATTAAGATGAAGAGTCTTGTTTAAATACATTTTGAAAATTTTAGGAAAGGGATCAAGAAACGTGATGAGTTTGAAGAAAAATATGCTTGTTTTGAATTGGTGCAGAGCAACGTAGTGAGATATATTCAGTTGTGACTTGATTACAAGAGGGTCAAGAAAAGAAAAGTGACTAAACACCCACATCGTAATGAAGATATCATATTGACAAGTCAGAATGGATAATCATAAGTAGACTGATGTTTATGAATAAAGTCAAAATTGAGTTATCATTTTTAGAATATCTGAGGAGGACCGAGAAGAAACGAGAAGACTTGAAAAATGTTGAAGAACTAAAGATTCACCTGAAATTCAAATGAAATTCATGTTTTGGGTAATTTGGATTATCAGTAAAAATTTATGGAATCCCATCGAAACCATTTTTAAGGCGAGTATAAAAGAGAAACTACCTCTTACTTTGTGAAAGACATATTGTTCATGCTAAAGAAGAAATGGATTTTTATTAAGGAATTCATATAAGATAGAAGTGAAACATAAGAGACGTGCTTGCATAATATTTAACTAATCATCATATTGGGCTGGATCATCATATTGGGATTTCAGGATTGAATAAGAAGTTTGAAAGAACTGTCTCAACTGTATTATAAAAAAAGTTATATATTTTCTGTATTGAGGAATCATAATTGGACAATCGGTCTGGGAGAATATAACTAAAAAATTAGACATAGTTTTATAATGATTTCCATAAACGTTCTTACCATCTTTTGGATAAGAATGTGAATAATTATTTTAAAAAGGATACATTTGTGAATGTTGATAAAGAATCACCATAACATGATTTTTTTAAAAACTTTTCATTACGTTATTTGTGCTAGATGGGGCACACAAACTATTGAATTGTTTACAAAGTACTACACGAGTGAAAGGGCATATCACACTTGTTGTATTTGACACAAAAGTATTTCTTTCTAGTAGATTGTGTGGTATAATATCATTTCCAAACTATACCAAGGAAATATCTATTCTTTTTGAATAGTGAACCTTATAAATTCTTGAGTTCATGTGGATGTAAGTTTTATTTTGTTTAACAGGGAAATAAATATTTAATTGGACATGAAGTTTTTTTATTATGTAAGAAAATATAAAAGAAAAATATATACTCAATTCACCCCTCCCCCTCTCAGTGATATAATTATCCTGACTGTGCAATTATAATAAGCACCTTATACTTAATTTAAAATATATATTAGAACATTTAATACTCGTTACATTTTAATAATTCAACTAGTTTATTCTGTTAGCTTTCATTATTATGACAAGGTATAATAATGAAATTCTACCATTTAGTTTTTTAATTCCATATTCAATTAATTAGTTTAGTGTTTTATGTTTTATAAGTATGACAAGGTAAGATAAGGACATGTACCAAATTACCATTTCAATTTATAAACATTTAATTAGTTCTTCCCATTTATTTTTATTGGGAATAACAAGTTAAATCAGGATAGGATACCAATTCCATTTTAATAATTCAAGGCCAACTTATATATATATATATATATTATAATTTTATTTTAATAATTAATAAATTCATTTTTAATATTTAGCTTAGGTGGTTCATGTGAAAGAACGCCCGAATGGTGGAACATATAACCGTATCAATGACATAAGAGGAATAAACAATGAAAACCCTATACTTTCTATGGCCTAAATTGAGTTCATAACCTCCAATGATAAATAAAACATATAAAACGTGATCAAGATTATGAGAAAGATGATTACAATCAATGAATTTGAATCTAATAGGCAACAATTGATGAAATCATCATGAACACAACAAAGAATGTTTATAAAACAATGAGACTTGGGGAATGAGTCGTATACCACAACATTATCCATATAAAACACGCTCCATCTAGTATTTGTATTTAGTTTAGACTAGATCAGAAGAAAATAGAACAACAGATCAATTACCTAAAAATATGGCATATGAGCCTATGTCAAAATAGCCTCATTGAGTGGAATAAAAATGATGAATTTATCTAAAGAATCTAATAACTTAACAATGCATATCCAAAGAGAAAAAAATGATCAAATCATACATCAGATCGGAGGGTTATTGAAATTACTATATTTAGGATTAAAAAGGATCTCTAACATGAGAAGAGGGGGCTTACACGTGAGAAAATATGAAATAGAGGAGGAGGGGTATGTTTAATTATATTTAAGGGGAAAAATCATTTTACCCCAAAATATCTAGGTTACATTGTTTGGCCACACAAATGGACAAACCATGTACTAACTGTGCACCTCCCATTTCTTAAAAAGGGAATCTGCATTGTTTCATGTGCGTAGTTTGAATAATCATATTAAAACCATTCAGTCCACTCTACTACATTTTGTTAAGATACCCACATGGGTATGTGTCCCTAGGTGAATTATTTGGGAAAAAAGTGTGCCCTACTTGCTTTTTCCTCCATCCCCACATAGTTATAGGTAATCGTGCATCCTTCACTGTACGGTTTATCTTAACTATTCATCTAGCATGTTTCTCACAAAAAAACTAGGATCCAGGCTCTAAAAAAGCCATGAAAACCACAAAAACACATGTGAACTCACTAGACATCCATTTTAGGTCCACTATAAAATATTAGACCAAAATTTTAAGGATCCATACTTGAGATAAAAACTAGGCACTTACAAATTCTGATAAGGAAATAATATGAATACTTGATATGAATATTACAAAGAAGATTCATCCTCATCCTTACACTTGTAAATATTCAAGGGATGATATAGAATGTGAATAGTTATATCCCTATCCCAAAAGTTAATGTTGAATTTATAAAAGAACATCCAATGCATGAACAATATATCATAAAACTCTAATGAAGGAAGTATAATTATATTTTCTTGGATTTTTATTCCACAAGCATTATTATAAGGGGAGTTATATAGTTGGGAATAAATAATTTCATCATTTTCTATTCTCATAGATAGCTCCACCCCAATGTTTTGTGGTGGTGTTGGAATATTTCTAATATCCATATGACATTAACTTTATATTTTTATTTCAAGTTGGGAATTTCCCAATACAAAACAAAACTATGGAGGGATAAAGTAATGTAGACATAGTGCATCTATCCGAACTATATTACTACATGCCTTTGGAAGAGTCCCCGACATAGAAAACAAAAAAATTTGATCACTATTAGTTATAACAATATCCAAGAAGTCAGCAACCTTGTTCCCATCTCTCCATGTATGGTTAAGTACCACCTATGGGTCTAGAATATGTTTTCATTTGTGAATGATGTAGGCAATAGTCCAAGGGTTTTCAAGATTCCCCTGCATCAAACCATAGAGAATATTCATTTAACTTTCCAATAACTATAATTCAATGTTTTGTGATTGACATAGATTGATTCCTTTCAGCATCACGGAAGCCTATTCCATGAGGGAATCCCCCACTCCAAAGCCATCACTGAATCCCGATATCATTTCTTCTTGAGGTTTACAAACCACTCCACCCTCATAAATATAGACACGTATGATCGATCTATGTAGAGTTTCAGTCTGCTTCCCAGATTATTCCACTTCACCCATTTGCCTTGCCTATTAGTAGTCTGTAAGGTGTGACTAAAAGAAGTACCCACCATGAAATCTCTCATAAAAAGAACAAACTCCAATCCTTTGATGGGGGAGACCAATTCCACCCCAATACACATGGCTCTAACCACCATGGCTAGGAAGGATCAAGTAATTCCCCCACCCCATGTCAGCTTAGATTTTCTATTATTCTAGATAATCCAACAACCTTCAACAAGAAGCACTTCCCTTTCCTTCTACTCACAAGTGTTATTTTTAGTTCCAGAGAACCAAGATTGAAGAAAAGAGGAAAGCATAACTACCCGACCTCCCCACCCGAAGGCCTCCCCTAGATAACATTATACTGTAGTCTCCTAGTCATTGGTAAATAAGATATTTTTGTCCTATTACTCTTTGTAATTAATGTATAATACTCGTTAAGATACCAATGAGACCCCTTTTTCCTCACATGTTCATCTGTTTAAATAGCTTGGTTCTGAAGATGCAATATAAGAATGTCTTATTTCACTGGGAGGTCATTACACCAAACACTTTCATTCTATCTATCTGGTATGTCATGATCCTGAGTCACCAAGTGGTACCCCTTAGCCTTGAACGAACCTAAAATCGACCACACAATGATAAGTTTTTCCAGTTCCTCATTTTAACCGATGTCATCAAAAATCTTTTGTTGCTTGGGTGAAAGAATGGATGGAATAAAGGGAATGATTATAATATAATGGGAAAATGAAATTTCAGGGGTCAAATAGATTGGAAAATCAAGTGGTTAACTAACCTAGTTTTCATTCTAGAAGTTAATTTTTCCATATCCCACAAGCCAGTTGGAGTGAGTGGGAAGCACTGGTAAATGCTTAGAAATCATGAGCCAGAGTCGATAGGTAGTCCCTCTTCCACATTACATTTTTTTCATGTATATTATTAATAAATATTTTCCAAAATGATTTATTTTATATAATTTCCCATGAATGTTTAAAATTCATGCCCAACATTTTCCCTTTGACAGTTAGGATATTAATACCACCATCATAAATTTCCCTGTCCAGTTTGTCCTACGAAGTCCAATGAAATATGATTTCATTGTGTGAGTCCCATAATAATCCCATAAAAACATTTTCATTTGTATTCAACACCAAATTTTTAACATTTATCTCTGATAGCACATGCATGTGTATCAAGGAAATGACACAATTAACCAACATGATGTGCCCCTAAAAGATAAAAACCGATTCATTCAATTTTCACCAAAGGTTGTAATTTTAATAACTAGTATATCAAAGTGATGAATTAAAAACCGTATTAGTTCAATAGTAAATCCATGATATTCCATAGGAAATGATTTTTTATTCATGTCCATCGCTTCCATAATCTTTTTTACCTTCTTTACAAACACCTTTTCAAGATAAACATGAAACTTTTCTCCCTATTGAAGGCATAACCACTCCACTTTATTATTTTTCCGTGATATTGATAAATTATTTAATGAACTTCCTATTACCATTTATGAGAAATAACATGTATTCAGAAAAAAAGATATGAGATATTCCACTAGTATTGGCTCTACCAACATATAAAATAATTCTTCCACTAAGAATATTCCCCTCAAGATATTAGCTAAGGGTGTCTTACACAAAACTGGAAAGGCTGGGAGAAAGAGGATCTATCTTTTATAATCGATAGGTGGGTTTGAAAACCCCACCTTAATTCCCCATGAAATATAGACCAAGCCATGGAGAGGTAAAGATTCTAAATAGTTGGTCCACAACCTGTAACGACCCAAAAATTCATTAAAGAAAATTCTTGTTGCTCTAATTAAATGTCTTATTATGGTTATACAAAATGTGAACTTCAATGGTTTTATATTTCAGGATTTTAAAATACCATTATGAATTGTGAACATTTCTAATATAGTCGTTGAACAATGATCACATGATTAGTATAAATATTAGGCTTTAACAAATCAAATTTACTCAGAAAAAGTTAGAGATGGCCTCATCCAATAGACTTGCCCCAAACAAATACCATTTTTTGGAACTTGGAAAGGAGGTGGCTTCATTGGGATTCACTCTTGACCAATCCCAAGCTGAGCTAGAACACAATAAGCTTGAGCAGAACCGAATATGGGAGAAGTGAATGTTAATAGAGATTACCACCCGAGCCATGTTATCCGAGCCACCCCAAGAGTTTGTCACAATTACACACCTTACCATTCAGTCTTATGAGGGTGTTATAAGGGGTTATATATTAATAACCTAGTACTATTATTATAAACATTATTTTTGTATAATTAATGTGCATTCATTTTATTATTGTTACTTTGTAAATTGATTTTAAATCACAAATAGTATTTTTAGTTAATATTCAACTAAGAAATCTATTTTTGATGAATTTATAGATTTTTTAATTAAATAATATTTTAATAATATTTTATTATTATTAAATTAATTTCATTAAATATTAATTATCATATAATTTTTTTGAATGCAATTGTAATTTTTATTATGGTTTGAAAGCCGTTTTTGTCAAAACTCATGAATTTTTGATAAATATCAGTTTTTATTTTAAAAGTAAAAATTAACATATTTAGAAAATTATTTATATAAAATGAATATTATTTTTTGAATCAGGATGTCTAAATTATCCAATAGTGAATTTTTCATAATATTTTGATACAGTCGAATTTTTTGGGTAAAAATTTAATGCCGTTTAAATATATAATCTATTTTATGACCTCATAATGACCCAATAGTGATGTAATAAAAAACTATAAATGATATTTTCAGCCTATATATGTTTTATCATGAAAATAATGTGATTTTATGTTTGTTTTATTTATTTTACAAAACGTTAGTGGACCCTCCAAGAGTTATAAAACATTTTGTATTTTTAAATTGTTTTCCTTGAGAGTGTGACTCACCTCCACATAAGAACCCTCAATATTTTAAGACGTTAGGCCATCGGGGTTATAAAATATTGTTTTCCACTCCCATTTGCAAAAATCCATTGGAAAAAATCATGGGTTGGTTTGTGGTATTGATTAGTTTAATGTGTGGTGACCCAAACATAAATATTATAGAATTCCCTATCCTTTCCTATATAAACCCACCCAAGCTCCAACTTACTCTTCACTCAAAGCCTTTGGAGTTTGACCAAACCCTGTAATCCTCTATCTAGAGTCCTCATAAGGTTCCCAAATCTCCCAATAATCCTCTCTCAAGCCTCTACCAAGCCTTCGGTATCACACTTCCAAGTAATGGATTTCCTCTTTTCTCATTTTTGTCTCAATTTTATTATGTTGTTATTACCTTTTTTTAAATAATAAATGTTGGGTTATGATTTCAAAACTCCCACATACATTACTCTATATGTTTTAATGATGATATACCCCTTTATCTCTCATTAAATGCCTATCATGTACACCCATTACCATGCAGAAATTCCATAAGGGATTTCTCTCTCCTCTTTTACATCCAAGTAATTGTTTTGTATTTTGAATATAAATTCTATTAAGTTTGTGGGGACATGTATATATATGACACCCTTACATTCAATTTCATGTATATATTATGAGACACCATTTTCTCTCTCATCAACCATTTTCATGAATCCTTATGTCACGTCGTTATGCTACCGAAATTGCACTGCGTTTTTCCAAGCCAAGATCATTGTGTAGTGAATACGATACCCATTTCTCTATCAAGGGTATTCATATTTATACACATTTAGATATTTAATGTTACTTTCATGTATTTATTCCACATTAAATAATACTGGAATAACATATGATGTTTATTGATTCCATGATCTATGTGGCACACTTATGCATGAAATGAAATGTTTAAGAAGGGTGTGCCCTGATAGCACTCCAATGCATTAGGTAAAGATTAGTATCATGATAAAAAGAGTGTAATGAGGGTTTCCTCATGCTAATTAAGGATTAATGAGGGTTTAATCATTCTCAATGTGAAATGATCCTTGGATCATGCTAACATCATGTTAAATTTAGTCGCCACATTTCCATATTAAGATTATCATGCTTTATCATGCCTTTATGTTAATGTATCTCTTGTTCACAATTGATATTCCTATTTTCTAACATGTACTATATTACTCATGTTATTCCATGTTTATTCCCTTACTGGGCTTTATAGCTCACCCTTTTCTCATGCATGTCTTCAGGTTATCCTATGCAATAATAAGTACAAGGGAATGTAGTGGTCATGTAAAAGATGTTTTAAATAAAGTTGTTGTATTTCATGTTCTAAGATGTAATGTAAAGATATTAAGCCCCAAATACACTATAAATATCTATCTTCTATGTCTAATCAAGTAAATTTTATGTAATAAATCAAGTTTAAGTGTGTAATAAAGAGCAAGGTTGTTATTGTTGGTATCATATTATAGGTTTAGTTATTTTTCGTATTAGGATTAGAAACCCTAGTAAATACTTAGAAACAATAATATTTATAATAAAACATCCCTAAGTATTGGGGAGTATTGAGTAAGTGGTTTATTCAGAAAATACATCCCTTTCTGGATATGACCAGGTAGAGGTGGCTCTGGCACAGATGTATCCTAGGGGTAAAACCCAAAAACACCGCTTTGAGCTAGAATTGAACGGGAACTGGAGCAAGAAAATGGGCCTTGCTGCACTCGTGGTTATGAAACTCCCAGGGGATATGCTTTGGTAAATTCACAAGCTTAGTATGAACATTTTTTAAGGGAAAAAATTCCCCTAAGAATATATTTTGGAATGTAGATCATGTATAACAACGATTAAAGCCTATAAATTCCTAAGTTAAGGAAATAAAAGTAAAGAATATATCATCCCTTTTGTATTTGGATTAACCTTTACGCGTTACCCCTAAAATTCATTTTTTACAACCAATGGCCATTAATAGGAGGACTCAGGATAACAAATGATGTGATGATTAATGTGATGTTTGTTCTAAGGAGATGCCCAATCCAATGGGAGCGGGAATTACAAACTTTGTCATGCTTCACACTCAGTTAACTCAATATTTGAATAGAAACATGGTTCAAGAAGATCATTAATCCCCCCATCCCCTAGGAAGTAATTAGTCATTACTGAGAGCTTCATGAGACAAAGGACTCCTACTTTTAATGGATCATCCAATCCCTTAATCACCAAACAATGGATCGGCTCCATTGAAAAGATCTTCTCCATCCTTCAATGCTCTAAATAAGAGAAGGTTCTCCTGGATGCTTATCACATAGAGGGTGAAGACGATCAAGGGTGGAAATTGATAAAATATATAAAGCCTAAGGAGGATATCAAATCCTTGGAATGGAAAGATTTCTAGAAGATGTTTTTGATAAATATTTTCTGTGCACCCTCCAATATAATATAGAGAGGGACTTCCATGCCCTAAAGAAAAAAATATGATGATTCTATTAGAGCGTATGAGGAAAACATCACAAGGCTTTCCTGATATGCCTCTAGATTTTTCATTACCCCCTAATGCAAGGTCGACCACTTCTTTGGAGGGATGAAACCTAGTCTACGGAAAGCACTGATGATCCATGACTTCGACAACTATGAGTAAATTGTCTGATGTGCCCTCAAGGTTGAAATGGAGATCATAGAATCTCAGGGGTATCATGGGGATAAGAACCGTAAGGTGCATTTCAATGTTGGAGGTCCCATGGATAAATCCAATAGTTCTAAGAAGATATAGCACCCCACTTTCCAAAGGTCCAGAAAGATGAACCCCAGAAATTGCCTGAAGGGGAAGAGGAAATGCTTTAGGTATGGAAGAGAAGGGAACCTAGCTATTAACTGTCAGAAAGAAAAACCCACAGATGAGATAAAGGAGAGGAACACTCCACTCGCCCCTCAAAACATTATTCATTGATTAAACTACAACGAACTAGGGCACTTTACAAATAAGTTCCCTAAGCCAAGGGTTTTTAGAGGTAACCCACAACCTCCAAGGCTGTAAGGGTGAGCTTTTTCCATCACCACCTTCAAAGTGAACCCCGACAATGAAGTGGTTACAGGTACACTATTTATTCATTCAAGAATAGCGAATGAGCTTTTTTATTCTGGTTCAACACAATCTTTTATATCCCAAAATTTTAATAGAACAATCCCAACACCACCAAAAATCATGGAAGTAAAGATGTCAGTGAATATGGAAAATGGAGCAATCATTGCATGACCTGAATATAACTCATCCCCTATCATAATTTCTAGATTGAACTTTCTAGAGAACCTCATCATACTCCCTCTGGTGGAATTTGATGAAATTCATGGCATTTATTGGATTTCCTTATATAGAGCCAACAGAAATTACCGTGAGAGGGAAATCACTCTCCATGTTGAGAATCGAACCCTGATTCTATACAAATGCAAAGAGGAGGATGAATCTTCATTAGCTCCATCATCTCAATCATGGATATTACTACCCTATAAGCATGCGTATCTGGTGTAGAATATTGATTCCAAGGAAGAAACCATCTTTGAATACATGCCTATTGTGAGGGAATTCACTGAAGTGTTTCCTAAGGAATTACCTGGTCTTCCTCTGAGAAGAGATGTTGAATTCTCAATTGATCTTAGACCTGGGGAGTTTACAATATCCAAGACTCTATATAGAATGGCTATTGTTGTGCTTGAGGAGCTGAAAAAATAACTAAAGGAGAATCTGGAGAGAGGGTTTATATGCCTAAATGCTTCACCATGGGGTGCACCAGTCATCTTCATCAAAAAGAAGGATAGATCAATGTGCGTTTTCATCGATTATCATGAGCTTAAAAAAATCACGATAAAGAACAAGTATCCTCTCCCATAAATTAATGATTTGTTTGATTAGCTGTGTGAATAAAAATACTTCTCCAAGGTTTATTTGCGGTTAGGATATTATCAAGTAAGGGTGAAGAAGGAAGATATCCCCAAGACTGCTTTTCATACAAGACACTGGCACTATGAATTCATAGTAATGCCTTTTAGACTCACCAATGCTCTATAAATCTTCATGGAATTGATGAATAGATTCTTTAAAGATCACCTCAGAAAATTTTTTGTAGTCTTTATAGATGATATTATAATATAATTTAAAACTAAGGTGGATCATGAGGAGCATCTAAGAACTGTACTAGAGACCATGCAGAAGGAGAAGATCTATGAAAAGTATAACAAGTGTGAGTTCTGGTTGAAGGAGGTCTCATTATTAGGAAATATAATCACATGTAATGGGATATCTATGGATCCCTCCAAGACAGCTGCTATAGAGGGATAACTGAGGCCATCATTGGTAATAGATAGTAGTAGATTTTGGGATTAACAGGATATTATCGACAATTTGTGAAAAATTTCTCACAGTTGTTCAACCCTCTTACCAAGATGACTTGGAAGGGGGTAAAGTTTTCTTGGAGTGATGAATTTGATGAAATCTTCAAGGAGTTGAAAAGAGTCCTATCACTGCACCCATGCTCACTTTACCCACAAGTGGATAACTTTTTGTGGTGTTTAGTGATTCTTCGAAGAAGGGCCTGGGATGTGTGTTGATGTAAAATGAAAAATCCAATGCCAATGATTCAAGGTAATATAAAGTTCATGAGAATAATTATCAAACACGTGATCTGGAGTTGGCTTCGGTGATCTTCTCTTTAAAAATTTGTTGGAATTATCTCTTTTGGGAGAAGTGTGAAAAATATACGGACCAAAAAATCCTCAAGTATATTTTCACACAAAAAGAGTTGAACATGTTCCAATGAAGATGGTTAGAGATGATCAAAGACTATTACTTCTCAATCCATTACCACCAAGGGAATGTGAACAAGGTGGCAGATGCTCTATGTAGAAATCACCCAGCAATTATATCATGGATGAGAATTGAGAAGGATATAATATGCTTATATTTGATGAAGATAGACATGGGAATCAAAAATAATGGAATGTCATCAATACTTTCACAAATGATTGCTCAACCCTATATTTTGGAGAAAATAAAGGATTCTCAAAGAAAGGATGTAGAAATTATGAGAAGGGTGGAAGAAATCAAAAATGGGAAATCCTCAGAGTTTATTGTTGACAAGGATGGAATTGTGAGATTTGGGTCACAAATATTTGTACCATCCGATCCAGAGATAATGTAGTAGTTTCTGGATGACTCACATATCTCAAAATTTTATATTCACTAGGGGAACAAAATGATGTATCGAGATATCCGATAGAACTTTTGGTGGGATAATATAAAGAAGGAGATTTCCAAATTTACATCAAAGTGCCTCATGTGTTAGAAAGTGAAGGTAAAGAGGCAGAAGTCTAAGGGGATGATGCAACCTTTACCCATACTAGAATGGAAATGGGATAACATCACCATGGAATTTGTCACTGGAATTCAAAGACATCCAAAGGAAACAATGAAATCTGGGTTGTTGTGGACTGTCTTACCAAGTCTGCACACTTTATTGCTATTCAGGAGGATTTATCACTGGATCAACTAACACAGATATATATCAGAGAAGTGGTAAGGTTGTATGGAGTACCACTCTGTATTTTATCTGATCAAGATCCATGATTCACCTCTATGTTTTTGAAGAGTCTTCAACATACTCTTGATACTAAACTAAAGATCAGTACAACCTATCATCCTCAAACTGATTTCCAATCCGAGTGGACTATAGAAACACTTGAGGACATGTTGAGATCTTTCTTAATGGAATTCAAAGGATGATGGAACCAACATCTTCCACTGGTTGAATGATATTACAATAACAGATTTCATTCGAGCGTCCAAATAGAACCATATGAATCCCTTTATGGGAAAAGGTGCAGAACACTTGTGTGTTGGGTTGAAGTCGGTGAGAGTAAGCTTCTAGGACCATAAATGGTCAAAGAGATGGTGGAGAAGGTGAAAACCATTCAGCAGCATATCAAGGTAGCCGAGAGTTGATAGAAGGGATATATAGATAACCGTCAATGAGACCTTGAGTTTAAATTTTTAGATATGGTATTTCTACGCAAATCTCTAAGGAATAAGGTCATGAGGTTTGGAAATAAAGGGAAGTTAATTCCTAGGTATATCGGCCCCTTCGAGATTCTTGACCGTATCGGGGCTCTGGCCTATCGACTATCACTTCCACCTACCATGGCCAAAGTACATGATGTCTCTCATGTATCCCTCTTAAAAAAGTAAATACAAGAGCCTTCACATTTACTCTCTTTATAGGTGGTACAATTGGAGTATTATCTTTCTTGTGAGGAGTAACCAGTGAGGATCTTAGATCGTTGAGAAAAAGTTCTATGAAATAAGACAATGCCCCTCTTCATGGTGTTGTGGTGAAACCACATGTTTGAAGAAGCGATGTGGGAATCAGAGGAAGTAATGAAGAAGAGTTACCCACATCTGTTTTAGTGCGGGAAAAGGAAATTTCAAGGTCTAAATTTTTTAAGGGGTAATGATTATAACGACCCAAACATTCATTAATTAGAGTTCTTCTTGATCTAATTAAATTTATTATTATGGTTATATAAAATTTGAACATTAATGGTTTTATGTTTCTTTATTGTTAAGTTCCTTTATGAATTGTAAATGTTACTAATATAACCATTGAACAGTGATCATATGATTAATATAAATACAAGGCTTTAACAAATCCAATTTACTCAGATAAAGGAAGTGATGCCTCATTCGGTAGAATTGACCCATACGAAGCCCATTTTTTGGATCTTGGAACGGAAGTGGAATCATTGGGATTTTCTCTTGAGAAATCCCAAGCTGAGCTTGAACTCATTAATCTTGAGCAGAACTGACTATGGGAGAAGTGGAAGTTAATAGAGATTACCACCCGAGTGATGTTATCTGAGCCACCCCAAGAGTCTCACAATCGCACAACTTACCCTTCAGTCTTATATGAGTGTTATAAGGGGTTATGTAACAATACCCTAGAACTATTACTATAAATATTTTTTTCGTATAAATAATCTGCATTAATTTTATTATTGTTACTTTGTAAATTCTTTTTAAAGAAAAAATAGTATTTTTAGTTAATATTCAACTAAGAATTTTTTTTATGAATTTATGGATTTTTTAATTAAGTAATATTTTAATAAATTATTATTATTACAAAATTAATTTTTATTAAATATAAATTATCATATAATTTCTTTGAATTCAATTTTAATTTTTATTATGGTTTGAAAGTCGTTTTTGTCAAAACCCATGAATTTTCGATAAATGCCGGTTTTTATTTTAAAAGTAAAAATTCACAAATTTAGAAAATTATTTAGATAAAATGAATATTATCTTTGGAATCAAGAAATCTAAATAATCAAATGGTGAATTTTTCATATTTTTCTGAGATAGTAAAATATTTGGGTAAAAATTCAATACCGTTGAAATATATAATGTGTTTTATGACATAATAATGACCCAATAGTGATGTAATAGAATACTATAAATGATATGTTCGGCCAATATTTGTTTTATCATTATAATAATGTGATTTTAGGTTTTTTTATATATTTTACAAAACTTTATTTGACCCTCCAAGAGTTATAAAACATTTTGTCTTTTTAAATTGTTTTCCTTGAGAGTGTGACTCACCTCCACATATGGACACTAAATATTGTAATAAGTTTGGCCATTGGAATTATAAAACACTGTTTTATACTCCACTTTACCAGAAACCAAGAGAAAAAGACATGGGATGGTTTGTGTTATTGATTAGTTTAATGTGTGGTGACCCAAACCTAAATATTATTGAATTCCCTCTCCTTTCCTATATAAACCCACCCGTGCTCCCACTTCCTCTTCACTCAAAGCCTTTGGAGTTCAAAAAAACCCTTCCCTAATCTCTCTAGAATCCTCCCAAGGTTCCCCATTCTCATAAGAAGACTCTCTCAAGCCTTTGGGATCACACTTCCAAGTAAGGGATTTTCTTTTTTCTCATTTTAGTCTCAATTTCATTATCATGTTATGCCATTTTGTTTTCAAGTATAAATTTTGGGGTATAATTTCTCACCTCTCCCATACTGCCCTCTATATGTATGAATGATGACCTAATCCTTTATCTCTCATTAAAATCCCCTCATGTACACCCGTTATCATGCCAAAATTCCGTAAGGAATTTCTCTATCCTCTTTTACATCCAAGTAATTCTTTTGTATGATGAATTTAAATTCCATTAAGTTTGTTAGGACATGTATATATATGACCCCATTACTGTCCATTTATTTTATATATTATGAGACTCCATTTTTTCTCTCATAAACCATTTTCATGAATCCTTATGTCACATCGTTATGCTGCCGAAATTGCACCGGGTTTTTTCAAGCCAAGATCATTGTGTAGTGAATACCATACCCATGTCTATATCAAGGTTATTCACCATTATACACATAAACATATTGAATGGTACATTCTTGTATTTATTCCACATTAATTAATCGTGGAATAACTTATGATGATAATTGATTCCATGATCCATGTGGCACAGTTATGCATGAAATGAAATGTTTAAGAATGGTGCGCCCAGATAGAACTGCAATGCATTGGGTAAAGATTAGTATCATGATACATCAAGTGAAATGAGGGTTTAATCATGGTAATTCATGTTAAATGAGGGTTTACCCATTCTCCATGTGCAATTTTCCTTTTATCATGCTAAAATCATGTTAAATGTTGTTGCCACATTTCTATATTAAGATTATCATGCTTTATCATGCCTTTATTTTAATGTTTCTCTTATTCTCTATTGATATGTCTATTGTCTTACATGTACTATATTACTCATTTTATTCCCTTACTGGGCTTTATAGATCACCCTTTTCTCATTAATGTCCTCAAGTTATCTTATTCAATGCTAAGTACGAGGGAATATAGTGGTAATGTAAAGGAAGTTTTCAATAAAGATGCTGTATTTCATGTTCTAAGTTGTTATGTAAATATACTAATCCCCAAAGACACTAGACCACTCAATATTTTTTGTTGTATAAAATCTTGTTTATGTAATAAATCTTGTTTAAGTTTGTAATAAATATCAGGGTTGTCATACAACCCATATGGAGAAGCCCATATTCCCCAAAACTTTAACGAAAAAGTTCCATTCCATTTTATCATAGGATTAGTGAATGTCCAATTTTATACTCACATTGGATCAATGTGATTTCATGTTGATATCCCCCACCAACTCATGTATCATGGAAATGGACAACTGAGTAGATCTCCCTTTTATAAATCCCAATTGATTTTCTAAGACCAATTGTTGAACATGAACTGCTAGTCTTCTACTGATAATTTTTGCAATGACGTTGAATAGGAAGTCACACATACTAATTCTCCTATATTTCTTGAGAGAAGAAGGGTATTTGACATCGAAATGTGGATCATAGTAGATGCAAAAGTAACCTGAGGTAGATGTCCCCATCAAAAAAAATATTCAATGGCCTCAACCAACTCCCCATTAACTAGACCCCAGAAGCTAATGATGAACAATTCTAAATAACCATCTAGACGTAGAGCGCTATAAGTATTAAGGGCCTAAAATGAGACCAAAATCTCATCTTCATCCAGCATTTTTTCCAAAGAGATATTTAACTCATTGGACACCACCCTTGGAAAAAATATAAAAAATTTAGTTTGTTGAGATGAATATCCTTCCTACATAGATGGGTTAGGATCAGGAAGTAATGTTTTGAAATAATCAATGTACATACCTACCATGACCTCAATATCTTGGGTAAAAGACCCACAATCCATTAGGATATTGGTATCATTTTCATGTCTCCATTATTTGATGTGGGCCTGAAGAAAGGCCGTATTTATATTCCCTCTATAAGACTATATTTCTTAGATTTCTCACAAAAAATTCTTTCTTTATATAATAGTAAGATAGAAATTTGATTTCTCTTTTCATGCAAGGTTCCAAAACATTTCTCATCCCAATTATCTTCTATCATTCTCTCATTATTATCAATTTCATATTTTATCTCCTCTTAATTATGTGAACTATTGGGTCTATTGATGTGATAGTTCTAGAGTCCTTCTATGAGCCTCCTTAATTTGTTTTGTAATCCCAACCAATGCCTATAGTGCATGTGCCTTTCTCTTGAATAGAGAACTACTGAGTGGAAAATACTATCCAATTTCCATTGACTGGAATAGAAAAAACATCTATTATTAAACGAACCATGCTCTAGCATAAAGAGAAGGGGGCATGATCTGATGTATCTTGCACAAGATTTTCCACCCTTTCAGTCACGAAAGAGGAGATAAACTGAAGGATAGAAAATCAATGGTCCAATATACACTTGGTGAAATGATGACCTCCTAGGTTTTTTATCCACATAAATTTAGTTCCCATATTTCCAAAATCTAGTAAACTTTTGTGGGTGGTGTAGGACACAAAGGATTATCAGTCACTATTGGAAACCATTACACCTCTTTATTCTTTAATATATCCATAATGATATTAAATCCCCCTAAAAATCGTGCTGAATTCCATTGATAAATTTTTTCCAGACTATGCCATAAGGCTTCCCTCAACATGGCGTCACACTTGCCATAGAAGAATGAGAAAAATAACCCCTGATGAACTTTAATGATATTTATAGATAGATTCTAATTTTAAGCTTCAAACAAGTCTACTAAAATATTTACAAATAGAAAAAATTGATATTTCCATGGTTGAAAACCATGTCCATAGCCTACAACCACAATTTTTCCTAACTGTGGGTGTTATCACAGTGGAAATAGGATCTGATCTATTGCTATGGTTTAAACCGTGGAAATATATCTTGATGTTTTTCAACCATGGTAGTTGACCTATAGGCATGGTTTAAACCATGGCCATAGGATCAATTTCCACAGTGGTCAACTATGGTTATAGCCTTAGTAAAACATGGCTATATCCAAATATATATATATTTCGCCAGCCATATTTAATCCCTACACCTCACCCTTACATTTCGGTCACCAAACCACTACACCACTAACGAATTTAGGTATATATATATATATTATTAAAAACTATGGAAATATCCTTAAAACCATTATAATAATAGGCGATGAAAAAATGTTTATGGCCACAGTTTTATAAAATCATGGAAATTTCCTACCTATAGACAATGTTTTAAAAACTCTGGCTATAGATCTATGGAAATATCCAATTTTTCTAGTTTTGGATAATTTTATAGAATATCCAAATATTTATTAATTGGATCACCATAAATAAAACCCCTCATGTCAAGTCTCATGGAAAATCTATAGTTTTTTTACCAGTGTTGTTTATGTTAAATAAATGAAACCACTGATTCCGTTGTATGGCGAAGCTAAAAAACAAGAAAATAAGATTTAGTAAATTCCCTATGTCCCTGGGAATTGAAAATAATGAGTGATATAATTGATATTGAGGGCACCTAGGCTTGGCCTCAGATGTCACCAGGACTTTATTATTTCTTGAAAGAGAACTCTGATAATGATTGGCTTGTGCTCTGGTGAAAATGCTACTAACCAGAGGGGACTACATAGATTCATCTAGATAGAAGCCTTTCAAAACATATAATAGGGTTATAAAACAATTTAATAATGACAGCAAGGAACTAATGAGGGGTTTTTGTCTTTTTAGAGACTTCATATTCAATTATAAAATAATCCAATCCTCCCATGTCGCAACCCGAAGACTTGAGGGTCTCCCTCAGACACTCTTGACACTGTGACCCCAATTCTTGTAAACCATTCCCTTTCACCTACTTAGGCAGCTCCAAGTGTCCAGAACAGATAAAGTCCATTTCCAAATTGTTGCAGAGTGAAAATCATCCATTTGATAAACATGAGTTTGGAATAATGGATCACACCCAGAGAACACTCTAAACAATCTCCATATGAAGATATCTTATGAGTTTCTTCAATCATAAAAGGATACACAGCTACATAAATATATTTGTAAGAAATCATAAACATATTCAAGAGGATGAGGAAAATGAAAACCCACCCCAGATTGAAAGGATGGAATTAAATACAAGCACAAAGTATTGTCCAAAGTAGAGGAGATAGTAAACATATCACCTACAACCCCCTCTTCCGTAATAGTGGAATAAAGATTCGTATAAGATGTCACTAAATTTCCTATGAAAGGCCTGGTCTGATTAGAAATAATTTGAGAATGAAACTTCGAATCCCCATAATTTCATAAGATATACACTTGAAAACTTTTTGTGTGATTCGAACGCTGTCTATGGTAGGAAGAAAATAAATTCCCTTAAATCTTCCATCCCGAACAAAAAATTATTGTTGAAGGATATGATAGAGGTTATGACCAATCTTCCATTCCAACCACTCTAAGAGTGATCCTCAATGGAAGAGGCTAGGCGAGATCTACATCGATGTAGATCTAGTACATCGCTACATCCTCGAGGTGGATGGTTATCTTCTCAACACAAAGAAAGATATTGATCAATTTCTTGATCCCATGTAGGAGATGTGAATTCTAAAATAGTAGATCCAATCTTGGTAATGATATTTAGACCGTTTCCCTTAATGAATCCATTCCAAACTGAGATTACATCAACCATCATCACAGATGAAAATTCTAATGCCCAAAATCCAAGGGAAAAGAACTCTAAGCTTGGATTAAGTCATCATTGGAATCCATTACAATGCAGAAGCTACTCTTGTTCGGAGCCAAGATCTTGGATGGATGAGATAAATTCCAAGGATTCATAAAACTTGTAAATAGTTGCACTGGGGGGGGGGGTGTACCTTCTAAATCTTACAACCAATGTCTATTTTAACATGTTTGGTGCTTCCTAAAAATATGTCTTCAAATAGATAGTATTAGATAACATCCTTCATGGAAGATATTTTTTCAAGGGGAAGCACTGGTGAGGAAAATTCCCCTTTCTCCAAGGCAGGATGAGGATGATGGAGAACATCTTTGAAGAAAGGAAAGGGAACTAGTCATGGATCCGTTAAAGAATTTGAGGCGTCTAGAAAGGCCTTAATGCAGAGTGAAAGAGGTGGAAAATATTCAGTAGACTGGAATCTTGATTACCCAGACACGACATAGGCCGGAATCTTAGAGGCAGTAGTCAAAGGATTTTGGAAAATAAGTGGTGCATAATGCATTATATTTTCCATTCTCCAGCCCTATTGAATATTTCTACTAAACATGAATGATATAAAAGAATGTTTATAACTAGAATCAAAGAGTATGTTCACTAATCTCTAATGAATAACTAGCATAACTATCACTATATCATTAAACAAATCCACCTTATAAGTGTTTATACCATATTAACTTCCATCATGTATATGCTTTACAATTTATTTTCATTTTTTTAATTTAAGACCCCTTTGGTTTAATAAATTGGTTCACACAATTACTTTGTTCCTTGTAGTTTAAATGTATTACTACATACCAAGTGTTGATTTGAAACTTTTTTTCTTCCATTTCACTAGTGGGATTATTTATATTACTTTGACACTATTTATCTTGATTCCCTTATTTTCTAAATTTATATTATCTCTTTGTTTCCTTAGGATTTATTTTACGATTCTTATTATCACATTTTTTAGATTTGGTAAGATGATATTTATTTCCTCTATGAGATTTAACTGTTTATCCACCCGAATTAAACTCCATTTTATTATTTTTTTCTCCTTCACCAAAATACCCTAAAGATTCACTAATCTCTTTCTTAATTTTAAGGGCTCAACTGATAATCTCTTCATAACTATAAAATTATCGAACCATTAAATATTTTTATATACTATTCTTTAACCAACTAAAAAATCAATTCACCTTATATTCCATGTTGATGATAAAGTCACAGGCATACCGTAAAGTCCTTGTGAGGTATTACTCATATGACTTGATTAAATCATATTCATTTTCTTTCAGTTTGAGGAACACCCAATCCATTATAGGATAGAGAGTTTAGGGAAAGTAACTATTGAATAATATTTTATTGAACCCTTCCTATTACATGGAATAATGTTTCTCTTTGGATATCGTGTTCTTGATCAGTGTCCACTACTAGTCATATTCCCCCTCTTAGAAATAAACATACATTATTACATTATCTTGTTCCAAATATTAGAGAAAATATATTATCTTATTAATGGATTTAATCCATTGTTCTATAATATGAGGATTATAATATTCCCTAGTGGTTGGAGGCCTTTGTTGTATAATAGCTTTAACTGAAAATTTCTCTTTATTGTGGTAAAGACGGAATCCCAAATGATTAAAGTTATATTTAATAGAATATGTTCTCAAAGAAATTTCTACCAAAGTTATCCTATATCATTATCCCATAGGTTAGTTATATCATTAGGGAAATCATCACATTTTAAATCACATTGGTTTTGGTCATGATTCCTCCTATTTACCCCCATATTAAACTAAAAAGGGAAAATATAAACATAAAAGGAATAAATTATATATGGAATGTATATCATAAATTGCGAGTCTCTGTGTTTCAATATAGGTTATCCAATTCAAAGTCTCTTATTAGGTTTTCTAACATAACAATCTATTCATGTCCTTCATAATAGTTCATAACTATTTTGTAAATTTTCCAAACCATATCCACTACGAGTGTAAACTAGGTGTGAAATATGGCCTCTTTTCCAGGTATTAGTTGATTATTGAGTTAATACCAAATGCACTCTTTTGTGGTCATTGCACCTATGTATATCTTTCTTAGATCCACATCCACCTATAACATCCCAACATGGATTTAATTTCTTAGAAACCACTCACTCTATACTTCAAAAAAAAATTATTATATTTTCTTATACATGGACTTATCCCAATGGTTATCCCTAAATTATTCTAATACTACTCCATAAAAAACACTATACCTTACTCTGAAACCAACTATAGTGATTGAATTATTTTACATGTACTGTTACATGATTTTTAATATAAATATCAAATAAACACAACCCAAGGATCATTAAGTCTACTGTATTTGGAAGAAAAGTTTCATAATACATTAAAAATAAAATAAAAAACAACATATTTATTTTATCCACAATAATGAGATCTTAAAACTATATAGGATAACCTAGGAATACATAAAATAAAATGATGGGCTATAAAGACCAACAGGGGAATGAAGACAACAACAAATAATAACATTTGAGTCAAATGTCATTAAATGATATCATAGAAGAGAGGGATATTGAATAAACACATGCGATATTAATATAAAGAACCCAGTATCATAATATCATATTAAATATAAGAAACTGGAATGAATATTAAATTTTAAATAATCATAAATCGTGGTTAACTTCCAAGACAACACCAAATGGTGGATAGTTATTTATGTTCATTTAAAATGGGACTATAAATTTTGAATTGAAATAGAATGTTATTCATGAACTTTTATAAGTTTAAATGGTAAAAATAAACATATTTTTTCTATCATATGGACAATTAACTTATTAAAAATGTTGACGTTATATAGTTAGTTCATTTAGGATGTTTTATCAACAATCACAAAATAGATTTTTTATATTTAATATTATGTCTATATATTAATTAAAGAACATGGAATAAGTTATAATATTATTATTATCACCTTATATTTACACAAAAATATTTTCATAAGCATCCCCAAATGCGGTAATGAAAAAATAACTCATCATACACTGAGGTTGTGAATCGACATAATACAGACACTGACTTTGTTTTTAGAATAAGTGGAGAATATAAGAGGAAGGATGGAATATATTAAATTATAATTTCAATATTATATTATATATATATTTGATACTATAGTTCTTATTCTATGTTGGATGAGGGAGGTGATGAGAAAGCATGAGAAAAAAATAATTTAAGAGTTTTAGTTTGTGAATATTACCTCTCGAATTCCATCTCCTTGTAAAACTCCTTAAGAAACTTGGAATTGGTATTTTGGTGAGAAAATAATAACTAATATATATGAGAGTGTATTGGGAAGATAATTGTGCAGAAAATTCTAAAATCTATAAGACTTAGAATGTGTGGGTGGAAGGGGTTGTGATGGGTGGTATTGATAAGGGGTGGAGAGGGGTGTTTTTGAATATTATATTTATTAGTTTATTAATTTTTCTCAATACTACCCATAATATTTATTATTATAACAATATAATTTTAACAGAACATTTTTTACAAACTAATGGGTCATTAAATCATCTCTGACTCAAAAGTTCATATATTTATATTATAATATTAAAAATCAGTTTTCAGCATATTTCAATATTCACAATAATTTAAACTATTTTATAAAAAAATAAAACTATTTTTTTCAATGTATATTTTATAAGAATGAAATAAATTTTATGAAAATAATTTTATAAATTTGATAAATTAAATTTATTTATAAAATTATCATTTATTAAAAAAATATCAATTTTAATATAATGATCATTTTTACAAGCCTTTGAAAAATTATTTATAGTCGCATTAAATTATCTTATCATTATAATAAAACATAATATTAATATTTAATTACTTTTTATGAAAATAATTTTTATTTTAAATAATAATATTTAGTGTATTAGTGCAATCCCAATATGTGAGTTTTAAAAATTTCAAACACTTAATTTATCATTTTTAAAACATTAATATATTTATACAATGGTCTGAATATATCATATTTTCATTTCATAATATATCTAAATTTCATTTTACATTTTCATAGGTGTGGTTAATATTCTAATGGCCATGTTATTCTTCATACTGACCAAATTACTATCTTAACAGTAAGATTTGTAATTATCAAATGGGTTCTCAGCATTGTATAAATTACTCATATTTCATTCATTATTCATTAACATATATTTTATATCAATTTTATATATTTTCATTTTTATAATGAATATTGCATTATTATAATTTTTGTTTATTTATATAGTGTTATTTGTGAGTGTGATGATTCATATGGGTTGAGCATATCCAAATTTTCATATTTCAGTTATGTTATTTTCTTTTTTTATCAAATTTTAATATTTTCAATTATTTTGGAAATATTTATCCATGAAATTTTATTTCCAAATTAATATAATAATTTTTTTCTTTTCAATAGGTGGTTCATGTTCTTTATACTATATTATTAATGATGAAACATTTATTATGACGTATCAGTTGCAGATGCCATTAAACGGTCCCCTGATTGTGGTTGGACACATGGCGTCAAGATCATCTCCCATAACTGTAGATACTACCAACCAGCGGAGAGGGCCAATGGTGTGTCCATGGGGAGACTATTCCCTCTTTACTAGAGTATAACATAATGGATATATAATATAATAGGTAAACAGTGTATGAAAAAGTAAACAGATAGATGAGTAGAAGAAGACACTATACTTACTGGACTAGTAACCCACCTTAGCGAAGGAAGATATAAATATATAGAAATAGATAATAATAAAAATTGGTAAACATAATCATATAAAAAAGCTGATGATAATGTATGCCATTTTTCTAAAAATGTTAAAACAGGTATACAAGTCTGTAGGAAATACATTCTTTTCAAATTGTATAAAAAGTATGAAAGAACTATCTAATCATCTCGTGATCCATAGCAATCATTTTATACCAATATCCCATCTAAAATCATACATGAAGTCATTCATCCATAAGATGATGCTTCCCCATTTCTACACATGTAAGCATTCAATCTTCCTAGGTGCCATAGGTGGCCCGAATAGGGTGTGAGATAAATTTAGTAGGCCACCACCAACAATGTACATAAAAACCATGTCTATGTGTATAACATGGTAGTGCGTAGTTATAACCTTTTAAAATAGTAATAACAACTATAAATGCGTTATCTATGGTTTCTGAAGGAAAATTGGGCAGACACTACTTACTTTGAACCACACAAGAATATATCTGAACAAGTATCAAGGTAAGTAATGCCTGATATCACATTTATAAGGGACACCATTCCCAATATCATAAAAATAAAGGGAATTCCAATCCTAGTATAATATTTATAAGGGACATCATTGCCAGTATCAAAAAATAGGGATTCCTTGCCTAGTATCACAGAATTAAGGGATTCTATGCCATGTATCATATGTAGGGATGTTATACCCATGCCTCAATATAGGGACGACATGCCCAATACCCCAGAATATGGACGCAATGCTTGGTATCATAGTAGAAATGGAATCCATGCCCTTATCATATTCATATAATGGGCCATCGATACCATTTATATATAATAAGGTCTTTCTTTTACATTTAGTATAAAGAAAAGGGTCCCAATTCCTATTTAGATATAACAAGCTTCTTCTTTCCCATTTAGTAAAAAGTAGAAGTGATTATCTGTGTAAATACCTAGAAATTCCAAATTTTTTTATTATATGGAATTATTATGAGAATGAAAAAATTGAAGGCATGTGATTCTGAGGCCCAGAGAGCCGAGAATGTAAATTTGAACATTTTTATGGCATGTTCAATAAACATACGAGTGTGAATTTTTATATTTCAAACTAGTTCTCTGACTAAAAATCTGATGGAATGGTTGAATTTGTAGCACCGATAATCTCTTAGGTGAAGCTCAAATTTGTTCATAAAAATGAAAACATAATTTTTTTTTTTGGACATTTAGAAAAACAAAACTAAAGATGTTATTTTATTCTTTTTTAAACCGTTGAGCAACAGTGGCGGGACCACAAAGTTGGTCAGTCATTTAATGTTGGTCATTATGTGACCAGTTACATGTGGTTAAGTAACCACTATTTTCGAGTAATTAATTGGTTCATTAATTGCAGTTAAATTATGAACCACATTAATGGACCAAAAGTTAAACTCTTAAACTCTATGAGTTAATTAATCCACTGGGATTTGGGAGGAACGTATGAGAAAACATCGATGTAACGTCGACGATGTCTACCTCCAACGAAGAATGAATATTTGACGATGTTGTTGAGGATTCAATCCAAAGATCAAGGAACGCCAAAAAACATCTTCAATCAAAATATTATCTTCCTTCATCATCAAAGAATCCAATGTGTTCAAGTAGGGGGTTAATGAGTTTAATTTTTCTCCTTTACCGTTCTAGGAAAATACAACAAACACAGACCAACCGACTAACAGGTTTATTCACATTTTTTATTTATTGTGGGAGGTTGATTCATGGTTTCATTAAGAGGTTTTAATGATTATTATTCTTCCAAATGTTTAAAAATATGACACAGAGGGAGTGGGAAGATCCGAACAAGGCCCAAACCCTCTGTGGATCTAGGTTTTTTGGTGTTTTTTTGGGGTAACCGAGTAACAAGGAAGGAAGGTAAAACCAAAGGCCACTCAGTGAAGGTAGAATCCCGAGACACCTATAGGCATAGATAAGAATAAAATTGGACCACTGTAGCTTCATCGGTGGCTCACAGATGCACCGCCAACATGGCATCATAGGCACTCGTAGGCGCCGCGATGAATAGGGGGAAGCGGACCATCACCCACTATGGAGGAGATGTTGCGTCTTCGACTGTAGTGGTGGCGGACCCACGTCCACGGTTCCCTTATTAGACCAGTCCACCAGACCGATCAGATGGAGGGGAAACACCAACCTGGCACTGCTAGATGGATAACTCGAATGGACTGAATCCATTAGGGAGGAAAGCAGACCCCGTACCCAACTGGCAGGACATGCCCAACCGGTGGGTCAGGCTGGTCACACAGCTCGATAGGCCACGCCCCGCTGGGTGGTTTGGGTCAGTCAAATGGCCTAGAAGGCTTTTCCATGCCAGTTCAGGCCAGGACCAGTGGGTTGGGTTCGGTCGGTTCGATCGGGTTGGACCGGACCCATACCTAATTTGACCCAGTTTCGCTTAAAGGCCCATAACTTATAAACCAGACATCCATTTGATGAACGATCTAAGGTGCTAAAACCCTTAGGATGAGGCCGCCCTTTTGAGATACTCCAATTTGGTTTTAGAGAAAGTTGGAGTATGGTCAGGTTGGATCAAACTCGAATCCAACCGGGCCCTTGGTACTAAATTACCTATAACTTACAGACCGAGTGTCCGATTGATGTGTCGTCTATTGCGTTGGAACACTTATGATGTGGTGGTTATTCAGGTTACTTATTCATGAGAATTTTTCATATTTTTGGTATGAACAATGGATTGAGGATTATAATCTATGGAACTCAAGCACATCAAGTGCGAGAATCCTATGGATGGCTGTCGTATAAAGAGAGACCCTTTGTGGATCGACATCAGTGACTTATGACCCTATGTGGATCAAAAACTTACGACCCTTTCTGTATCAGCAACAGTTTGACCCGATGAGGACTAGCCATAGAGTTTCCCATTGTGGAGCAGTAACGTACGACCATGTGTGGATCGACGACTTATGACCGTTTGTGGATCAACAGTAGCGCGACTTAACAAGGACCGACTTTAGAGTGGACCATCATGGATCTGTGACTCACGAACCTATGTGGATCGATGACTTATGACCTAGTTTGGATCGATGACTTACGAACCTGTGTGGATCATTGACTTATGTACTTGTGTAGATCAATAATATAAGAACTTATTCATGGTTTTCGGTGGATCTTCTTAGTGGAATAATGTTTATTTAGCTTTATGACTAATCATTGTTATTCCTGTCCTTTATGTTATATACCTTGTGTGAGCTATATTTTACTTTCCATTTTGTTATTAAGGTCATGCTTTGTGGTTTTTCCTTTACGGAATTCTGGGAGTCCATCGGGGGTCTTATAGTCCCTACTGGGTATTGTTATACTCACCGCTACATGGGATTCGCCAGCTCCTTGTTGTGTTTTATGCAGAAGACGAACAACTTTGACCAAGATTTGGGAGTGAGGACTATGCAGTGTACATAGGTGATCGATTGATGTGGAGAGCTGCAGTGATGATCCGTTCCTTCCCTTCAGGTAGGATCCTTAGCGGATGAACTCAGGAGTTGTTTTTCCCTTTTTTCTATACATTGTTTTAGTTGGGATTTTATACTATCCCATTCTTCCTCACTTTACAATTTTTTACTTTTATCAGTTATACTATGTGGTTTTCTCTTATTGTGTACCTATTTTGTGTTTTTGAAGGTTTAATGTTATTGACTTCCCATTTTAAGGGATATGACTTTCCGGTGCTAGTCACCAACCTGTGGCCTATGGAAGGCAGACTTGGGGTTGTCATGGAATGGGCCCTGAGTGATAAGTCATGACAAGGTGGTATCAGAGGAGTTGGTTCTATAAAAGAACTATGACACTGATTTTTTCTATGGGGAAATGGTGTTAAGTGTTTTGAGTATAGTTCTTAGTTTGAGGAGTCTAGTGTTGGTTTGGAGGACGACATATCCATACACCAGGTCCCTAAATTTTGATTTCAAACTCGGTACACAAAAACACTGATTGCCTGTGTTTTTGAAATTTTTTCATTTTGACCATTTTGAGTCAAATCACCTGGTATAACTTATTTACATTGGTTCAAATATTTCTTTATAGTATTCCACCATGTAGACAACCAGCCAGGATTCTATAGAGAGTTTGTGAGGACGGCCCACCAAGAGATGAGGCTTCGGTGGGGGCCCTCATACAACAATGGTACCTTTGGGTGGTGTACCAGTAGAACCACTAACTATAGGGATGCAGATTCCACCAGCCCCACCCATAGACAGTGTACACAGACTTAGCACACTGCATGAGTTCTATCAGTAGAGGTCTCTAAGGTTTCAAGGAGAGAAAGATCTGTAGATATCTAAGGACTGGCTTATAAGGCCCCAGCCTTAAACCTTACTTAATCTTGATTTATTACAAGATTACACATTGAGTATCTTTTCGGGTTTAGAGTTTTAGAGAATTAGATCATAAAACATGCATTACATTCCACATATAAACAAAGTGGTTACATAAAGATAGTATTCTTCATTCCCATCAATGGAAACACATTTAAAATAAAACATGGATTATTTCTTGACACATCCTTGACTCTATCATCTTATCATGTACCTTTCCTTTGACCTGTGAAAAACATTTCAAAAACTTGTGATGAGCATAAAAACTCAGTATGGGTTATAAAAAAAACATGGAAAGGAAACATGAGTTCATATATACATAAGAATGAAATCATACTTTACCCATAAAACATAGGCACTTTAACATACCTCATAAAATCATGAATAAATCATAGAAATCATAATACGTAAAGGTAACTTGAGGCATTCATAACATTCTTACGTGGGGAGTAACCCTCTTGGTTACATTTGGAAAACCCATCACAGTATATTCCCTAAAATCTCTTCGGAGAAACCTTAACGTTTCACTCCTTCACGTTACCCAATGCATTGGAGAGCTATAACGGGCTCACCCGCCCTTAGTTTATCATGGAACCACCCGTCTTCATAATAATACTCAAGAACCATAACATAATCATATCACATAAAACATGCATAAAGGAAACATAAAATTTCCACATTTCAATCACGAGATATCAATACAACACATTGATATAAAAACATTATGAAAACCATTTTCAATACTAAAATAAAATAAAAGTAAAACATGGTATTTATTTTTCTTTTAAAAAAAAGTATGGCTTGTAGAGGAAGCCGCAACTCAAATAACGGTCACGACGGCGGAGAAGTCGTTGTCGCCGCATAAGTACGACAAAAACATTCCCCTTTTGTCGTTTAGTAAACGCTTCGTATAAAAAAAATATTCCTTTTGAATAAACGTAAAAGTCAAAGGGGTTTATACACCGTATAAAAGAAAGTTGTGTATAAAACAAAATATGCCTCAATGAAAGGGGATTGAGACGAAGTCCCATACCTCATATCCGACTTGACCCGACCGTTCTTTAATCTCCTGAATAATAACCTTGAGTTAATCTCTACTTGATTATGAATATTTTTCAAGTTCATTATTCCTTTTATACCATGTTATGAACATCATGTAATCAGTTATGTTAATAATGTTCATTTTGTCGGTATTTGGTTCTTAAGTCAAAAATAGACTTCTTACACTTACATGTTGTTAATTTGGTCATAGGTTCGTTATATCCAGAATGGTATTCATGATGTAGATATAATATATGTCATATATATATATCCAGTACATACATGCATTTATAATATTACATAATCATTTAGAGGTAAGAAATGAAATGCACCGTTCATGGAGACGGTAAGTCGTATGTACGCATGAACGCTACTTTCATTTCTATTTCGTATTTTATAGAATGGAATCATAATGATATAAAGGTATATTATAATTCCAGTATAATATCATATATAATATCATAGTTCCATACTATATATGTCCCACATATGGTATTAACGAATCAAATCACTTTTAGGGGGCGGTAGTCCACACTTCCTAAAATGAAGATATCGTGTTTACCCATAATGGAAACCATAAAGGTATGCCAAAAATGAAAAAAACAGAAGCTTAAGGAAAACATAAACATATTATATATCATATATAAAAATAGTGACATCATAATGGCCACCTTTGAAGGTGTTAAATGAGTGTTGAACAATCATCGTTTCGGGAGGCAGAATTTCTCCATCCACGGAAACCGTATGTTCTTTAACCATTTGATGTAGTTGTGTGAGAGTGTAGCTCAAATAAATCTTATAACAACATCCTAGTATATTTAATATACTGTTGTTGTTACAAAAGGAGTAAATAAAAAGAGTTTAGGGGGTTGGAGAAGCAAAATAAAACAAATGAACATGAGAGAATGAATTACCTTTAAAAGTGTAACTCCTTTTGATTTGAGCCTAAAGGCTTCCTTTGAAAGGATTCTGCCCAAAGGGAATCCTCTAGGATGAGAAGAGGGATGTGGAGAGAGTAAATGGGCAGGGGTTGGCCGAGCCAAAGGCTTGAGAAGTGTGTGAAATGAGGTAGAGGTGGGGGCCTTTTATAAGAGGAGAGGAGGGGCACTTTTGGAAAGTAAAGAAATATTACTTTATTTGAAAATGTGTTTCGGTTTCAAAAGGTCCCACATTTATATAATTCGTGGATAAGGTGATAAGGGTTCAAAATCCACTCATCCAATTGGTTTTGGACATGTGTAGTTCATAGATTTTATATTATCTTTCCATTTTATTTAAATCGTCAAATAATGATGTCATCGCTGTATCATTATAATGTCATAAATAATTTAATTTATTTAATGTCTAAAAATCATAAAAAAATACTATGATATAGGAAATCGTTTTATCTTTACAATGACGATTTATAATCAAAAATCAGATCTTTATAACCCCATGTAAAAATTGTTTTCGTAAAACATTTCTTGTTTGTGTCATTTTTACTTTAACATTTAATAAAAAGTTATTTATGTCATTTCCAAACCAAAATGTCTCCATGGGGTCCCCAAGTTGACCCATGGCTTGTCTCGGTCGGCCATGACACAACCAATAAGGTTGGGACATGTGTCTAGGTCATTCCATATTATTAAAGCATTATTTATACCTTAAACTACACTAATTACCACTAATCGCGATTAAAAACGCAATAAGTTACTATTCACCAAAAAAATTATTTTATTCTCATTGAACCACATTTTACTTCTTAATGACAACCATGTATGTCGGATTTTCCAAATTCAATACACATTAGTGGTAAACTTTAATTTAACTGAAAAATCAGTTTGCTTGATTACCACTTAGTGGTTTCACTATTCATCAAAAATTGAAGTTTTTCAGAAAATTACCAAAAATTCACCCTAAGCTATATTTGATATTCCGAATTCAAAAATGAAGTATATATTAAAAAATTCAAATCATATAAGTCACATTAATTAATTTAATAATTAATTCCCACTGCCAGATCAAATAGCGTGTTTTTACAAAACAATAAGTATCAAAAGATTGACACCAGTTTAAGTCTAATTTTAAGTGAAATTGATTCCAATGACCACCATTGGATAAAATGGTAAAAATATATTCTAATTTCACTTCAAAAACAATTCAAAACATAATCTAATCATATAAATAAATTAGATTAAAAAGAAGTTTTGATGTAAAATGCAGTATTTTTCACTATTCATTAAAAAATGAACATTGTCAGAAAAATACCAAAAATTCACACAAGGTAAATTTTGATGTCCCAATCATAAAGGATAATTTATTTTGAAAAACATAGTTTGTAAAATTGTCAAAATATAGATTCAAAAATGGTTTGCCATCAAAAGGCACTAAAACAATCTTTTAAGAATATTAGTGTATTCCATGCATAAGATTGTATTTATTTTCATTTTAAGCCTCTATAACACTATCTTAATCATTAATAGACATAGATAAAAATATATATTATTCATTACTTAATTGGGGTGTTACATCCTTCCCCCCTTTAGAAAATTGTGTCCCCGCAATTTATTTACTTATCGAATAAATGGGGGTACTTATCCCTCATTGCATTTTCAGATTCCCATGTTGCCTCTTCACTCATGTGGTTTTTCCACAAAACCTTTACCTGCTTAATCACCTTATTCCGTAACACTTTCTCCATGTGGTCAAGAATCTGGACCGGTTGTTCCTCATAAGATAGGTTCTCTTCCAGCTGAACCCCCTCTGGACTCAAAACATGAGATGGATCTGGCATATACTTTCTCAACATCGAAACGTGAAAAACATTGTGTACCTGAGATAAACTCGGAGGTAAAGCCACTCGGTATGCAACTGATCCAACTCTCTCAAGAATTTTGTATGGTCCAATGAACCTTGGACTTAGCTTTCCTTTCTTACCAAATCTCATCACACTTTTCCAAGGAGAAACCTTGAGAAAAAAATGATCACCTACCTCGAAAGATAGATCCTTCCTCCGGTTATCCGCATAACTCTTCTGCCTTCTCTGAGTTGTTCTCATGTGTTTCTGAATCAGCTGAACTTTTTCTGCCATCTCTTTTACCAATTCTGGTCCCATAAACTTTCTTTCACCCACTTCATCCCAGAAAGCTGGAATTCGACACCGCTTCCCATATAATGCCTGAAATGGTGCCATCTGTATACTGGAATGAAAACTGTTATTATATGAAAACTCAACCAAAGAAAGATGTTGGTCCCAACTTCCCTGATAATCCATAGAACAAGCTCGTAGCATATCCTCCAATGTCTGAATTGTTCATTCTGACTGCCCATCTGATTGAGGATGAAAAGCTGTACTAAAATTTAATTCAGTACCCAACGACTTCTGAAGGCCTTTCCAAAAGTTAGGAGTAAACCTGGGATCACGATCCGATACAATGGAGAGAGGAACTCCATGTAACCTGACTATCTCTTTAAGATACACACGGGAAAGTTGATCAAGAGAGAAAGTATCTCGTATAGAAAGGAAATGATCATATTTGGTCAAGCGATCAACAATAACCCAGATTGCATTATTACCTCGAGATGTCTTCGGTAATCCAACAACAAAGTCCATGGATATATTCTCCCATTTCCACTCTGGCACTGGTAAAGGCTGAAGCATCCCTTTCGGTAACTGTTGCTCGGCTTTAACCTGCTGACATGTCGAACACTTCACAATAAAATCAGCAATATCTCTTTTCATTCCATCCCACCAGTAATACTCCCGCAGATCTATATACATCTTAGTACTGCCCGGATGAACTGAAAACGGAGAACTATGAGCTTCACATAACAACTCTCTCTTCAACTGTGAATCAAAAGGCACACACAATCTCTTCCCAAATCTCAAAACACAATCACTATCAATGTTGAATTCAGGCAACTTACCTTTCTGAACCAGCTCTACCTTTTTCTGCAACTCACTGTCTTGCTTCTGTGCTTGCTTGATTCTATCTGATAGAGATGATCTCACTGATACATGAAACAAAATAGAAGGACTTCCTGCACCAACAACTTCTATGCCAAAGTTCATCAAATCGTTAAACAAAGTATCACGTTCCAACCACAACATTGTTAATGAAGCATTACTTTTTCGACTCAAAGCATCAGCCACTTTATTTGCTTTTCCCGGATGGTAATGAATTGTACAATCATAATCTTTTATTAATTCTAGCCATCTCCTCTGTCTCATGTTTAACTCTTTCTGAGTGAATATATACTTTAAACTTTTGTGATCGGTATATATTTCACACTTTACTCCATACAAATGATGCCTCCAAATTTTTAAAGCAGAAACAACACCAGCTAGTTCCAAATCATGTGTAGGGTAATTTACCTCATGCGTTTGCAACTGTCGTGAAGCATAAGAAATTACCTGATCATTCTGCATTAGGACGCAACCAAGTCCTTTCGATGAAGCATCACTGTATATAACAAACTCACCATTCCTGGAAGGTAGTTCCAAAACTGGAGCATTCACCAATCTT
The DNA here is from genome assembly GCA_963277665.1 of Viscum album. NCBI lineage: Eukaryota > Viridiplantae > Streptophyta > Magnoliopsida > Santalales > Viscaceae > Viscum > Viscum album. The sequence goes on from OY728129.1 coordinate 257,347,449, forward strand.
CTTTTCAATTCCTGAAAACAACTATCACATTCTTTTGTCCAGATAAACTTAACACCCTTCCGAGTTAGCTTAGTCATTGGACTAGATAACCGTGAAAAATTTCTAACAAACCTTTGGTAATAGCCCGCCAAACCAAGGAAGCTACGAATCTCGGTTACATTTGGGGGTCTTTTCCATTCTTCCACAACTTTTGTTTTTGCAGGATCAACAGTTATTCCATCTTTAGAAACAATGTGACCAAGGAAAGAAATTTGTTGCAACCAAAACTCACACTTGCTGAATTTCCCATACAGTTTCTTTTCTTTTAAGTTTTGCAAGATAACCCTTAAATGTTTTTCATGCTCCTCTTTACTTTTAGAAAACACCAAAATATCATCAATAAAAACAACCACCATTTCTCACCTGATTCAACTAAGACATTACTGCAAAAAACTGTTTAGTTCTGATTCTGACCATCTCTGGTTGCTGATTCGGAAAGTCATTCTACATTGTATGCCTTCCCTGAAAAGCTTCTCTATTTACTTTATGAAAAACCATTCTTGACACTGAAATATCTTAGGCGAAGCAACATGGTAATCTTCAAATGATATATCACTTCAAAAAAAAATATTTTTGGATAATCATTTAATAGAATTCTAACTCCTAAAGCTATCTAAACCGACCTCTGATTCCAACTATAAGGCCCCAGCCTTAAACCTTACTTAATCTTGAGTTATTACAAGATTACACATTGAGGATCTTTTCGGGTTTATAGTTTTAGAGAATTAGATCATAAAACATGCATTACATTCCACATATAAACAAAGTGGTTACATAAAGATAGTATTCTTCATTCCCATCAATAGAAACACATTTAAAATAAAACATTGATTATTTCTTGACACATCCTTGACTCTATCATCTTATCATGTACTTTTCCCTGGACCTGTGAAAAACATTTCAAAAATTTGGGATGAGCATAAAAACTCAGTATGGGTTATAAAAAGACATGGAAAGGAAACATGAGTTCATATATACATAAGAATGAAATCATACTTTACCCATAAAACATAGGCACTTTAACATACCTCATAAAATCATGAATAAATCATAGAAATCATAATACGTAAAGGTAACTTGAGGCATTCATAACATTCTTACGTGGGAAGTAACCCTCTTGGTTACGTTTGGAATACCCATCATAGTATATTACCTAAAATCTCTTTGGAGAAACCTTAACGTTTCACTCCTTCGCGTTACCCAATGCATTGGAGAGCTATAACAGGCTCACCCGCCCTTAGTTTATCACGGAACCACCCGTCTTCATAATAATACTCAAGAACCATAACATAATCATATCACATAAAACATGCATAAAGGAAACATAAAATTTCCACATTTCAATCACGAGATATCAATACAACACATTGATATAAAAACATTATGAAAACCATTTTCAATACTAAAAGAAAAGAAAAGTAAAACATGGTATTTATTTTTCTTTTAAAAAAAAGTATGGCTTGTAGAGGAAGCCACAACTCAAATAATGGTCACGACGGCGGAGAAGTCGTTGTCGCCGCATACGTACGACAAAAACATTCCCCTTTTGTCGTTTAGTAAACGCTTCGTATAAAAAAAAGTTTCCTTTTGAATAAACGTAAAAGTCAAAGGGGTTTATACACCGTATAAAAGAAAGTTGTGTATAAAACAAAATATGCCTCAATGAAAGGGGATTGAGACGAAGTCCCATACCTCATATCCGACTTGACCCGACCGTTCTTTAATCTCCTGAATAATAAAATTGAGTCAATTTCTACTTGCTTATGAATCTTTTTCAAGTTCATTATTCCTTTTATACCATGTTATGAACATCATGTAATCAGTTAAGTTAATAATGTTCATTTTGTCGGTATTTGGTTCTTAAGTCAAAAATAGACTTCTTACACTTACATGTTGTTAATTTGGTCATAGGTTCGTTATATCCAGAATTTTATTCATGATGTAGATATCATATATGTCATATATATATATATCCAGTACATACATGCATTTATAATATTACATAATCATATAGAGGTAAGAAATGAAATGCACCGTTCATGGAGACGGTAAGCCGTACGTACGCATAAACGCTACTTTCATTTCTATTTCGTATTTTATAGAATGGAATCATAATGATATAAAGGTATATTATAATTCCAGTATAATATCATATATAATATCATAGTTCCATCCTTTATATGTCCCACATATGGTATTAACGAATCAAATCACTTTTAGGGGGCGGTAGTCCGCACTTCCGAAAATGAAGATATCGTGTTTACCCATAATGGAAACCATAAAGGTATGCCAAAAATGAAAAAAAATAAGCTTAAGGAAAACATAAACATATTATATATCATATATAAAAATAGTGACATCATAATGGCCACCTTTGAAGGTGTTAAATGAGTGTTGAACAATCATCGTTTCGGGAGGCAGAATTTCGCCATCCACGGAAACCGTATGTTCTTTAACCATTTTATGTAGTTGTGTGAGAGTTTAGCTCAAATAAATCTTATAACAACATCCTAGTATATTTAATATAATGTTTTTGTTACAAAAGGAGTAAATAAAAAGAGTTTAGGGGGTTGGAGAAGCAAAATAAAACAAATGAACATGAGAGAATGAATTACCTTTAAAAGTGTAACTCCTTTTGATTTGAGCCTAAAGGCTTCCTTTGAAAGGATTCTGCCCAAAGGGAATCCTCTAAGATGAGGAGAGGGATGTGGAGAGAGTAAATGGGCAGAGTTTTGCCGAGCCAAAGGCTTGATAAGTGTGTGAAATGAGGTAGAGGTGGGGGGCCTTTTATAAGAGGAGAGGAGGGGCACTTTTGGAAAGTAAAGAAATATTACTTTATTTGAAAATGTGTTTCGGTTTAAAAAGGTCCCACATTGATATAATTCGTGTATAAGGTGATAAGAGATCGAAATCCACTCATCCAATTGGTTTTGGACATGTTTAGTGCATAGATTTTATATTATCTTTCCATTTTATTTAAATCGTCAAATAATGATGTCATCGCTGCATCATTATTATGTCATAAATAATTTAATTTATTTAATGTCTAAAAATTATAAAAAAAAATACTATGATGTAGGAAATCTTTTTTTCTTTCCAATTACTATTTATAATAAAAAATCTGATCTTTATAACCCCATGTAAAAATTGTTTTCGTAAAACATCTCTTGTTTGAGTCATTTTTACTTTAACATTTAATAAAAAGTTATTTATGTCATTTCCAAACCAAAATGTCTCCATGGGGTCCCAAAGTTGACCCATGGCTTGTCTTGGTCGGCCATGACACAACCAATAAAGTTGGGACATGTGTCTAGGTCATTTCATATTATTAAAGCATTATTTATACCTTAAACTACACTAATTACCACTAATCGCGATTAAAAACTTAATAAGTTACTATTCACCAAAAAATTATTTTAATCTCATTGAACCACATTTTAATTCTTAATGACAACCATGTATGTTGGATTTTCAAAATTCAATACACATTAGTGGTAAACTTTCATTTAACTGAAAAATCAGTTTGCTTGATTACCACTTAGTGGTTTCACTATTCATCAAAAAATTGAAGTTTTTCAGAAAATTTCCAAAAATTCACCCTAAGCTATATTTGATATTCTGAATTCAAAAATGAAGTCTATTTTACAAAATTCAAATAATATAAGTCACATTAATTAACTTAATAATTAATTCCCGCTGCCAGAGCAAATAACGTGTTTTTACAAAACAATAAGTATCAAAAGATTGACACCAGTTTAAGTCTAATTTAAAGTGAAATTGATTCCAATGACCACCATTGGATAAAATGGTAAAAATATATTATAATTTCACTTCAAAACCAATTCAAAACATAATATAATCTTATAAATAAATTAGATTAAAAAGCAGTTTTGATGTAAAATGCAGTATTTTTCACTATTCATTAAAAAATGAACATTGTCAGAAAAATACCAAAAATTCACACAAGGTAAATTTTGATGTCCCAATCATAAAGGATAAGTTTATTTTGACAAACATAGTTTGTAAAATTGTCAAAATATAGATTCAAAAATGGTTTTCCATCAAAAGGCACTAAAACAATCTTTTAAGAATATTAGTGTATTCCATGCATAAGATTGTATTTATTTTCATTTTAAGGCTCTATAACACTATCTTAATCATTAATAGACATAGATAAAAATATCTATTATTCATTACTTACTTGGGATGTTACATGGCTGGAGGTTGTGGCTAGATTTTTCTACCTAGTTGGGACACAAGCTGAGCAGATGGCGATTCTTGATACTAGTCTCTTCTAGGGAATGATAGGGAGATGGTGGAGTCTGACTCTCCAATTTCACGATGAGGAAACCCACACCTGGTTGGAATTTTAGGGCCTCTTCAGGGAAGAGTTAGTTCCATCGACTCTATTCTCTACACATATTCCGGAGGTCCTACACTTATAGTAGTTCAACCTGACAATAGCCCAGTACTCGGTGATATTCACTGACCTCTCCCACTACTCTACCAAAATGGTACGAGACCCTTCCATCAGGGCCCAGACCTTTGATCAGGGTCTTCGACAGGTGATTATAGCATAGATGATATCACTCAACATACCAACGTAGGTTGGAGTGGTATAGAGAGCACTTCTAGTGGGTAGTTTTTTAGTGGACCAGGCACCGACACCGAGAGGCACCTACAAAAGAAATGTACCTGAGTTATCTGAAACATGTAGTACTTGGATGATTTAGAGGCCCATGTGGGCCAGACCATCTATTGGATGACCCTAGGATGTAGGGTCAGAGGTACGGAGCTCACGGGACAGAGGAGGTCATCAGAGGAGCATACTGTGCTACTCGTGCAGTGGACAGGGTTACATGGATCGTGATTGACCAACCCACTACACTGGTGATCAGCGGATAGTTGAGAGACCGCCGAGGTAGATGCAGAGATTTGAGCAGGGGGGCCACAGGGTGGTACATGTTATAGAGGATTTGGCCATGCAGTAGATGGTCGGTGGAGATTTGAGGTTCTACCACCACCACCACCTCCAGGTGGTCCACCCCGACCATAGGGAGTAGGTGGACAGGGATGGACACAACATCGGGCAACTGAGGCCTAGGACCATGGTGCTTCAAAGAAGATTCGAGATATGATCTATATCTAATCCACCATTGTTTTAGTTCTTATAGACACAGGTTTCAATCACTCTTTTATTTCCATTACCCTTATTCAAAGCTACGAGATTCCGGTGGAGCCATTGGCTCAATCCATACATTTAGAGACTCTTATAGGAGAGGATTTGATGATTTCACACTGGTTTATGTAGTCTAATATTACTCTAGGAGGTGAGAGATTGAGATGAGATCTCTTAGTAGCAACATCGAGGCCTTACGATGTCATCTTGGTTATGAACTGGTTGTCCATGGTCCATACTTAGATCGACTGTTTTAGGTGCAAGGTGAGGTGTTTTTGTGAGTATGGGACAAGGGTCCCCTTCACCAGCAAAAAGGGAACCTTTGTAGCTCAGGATAGACATTCTCGGAGGATGTTTCATCTGATCACTCGTTAGTTGGCTAGCCTTACCTTCAGAGCAGTTGATGAGAGGATTCAGATCTATGCTATAGTGGTGGACCAGTATACTAATGTTTTTCCAAAGGATGTTCTAGTAATACCACCTCCTATAGAGGAAGACTTATACATGGAAATTTACCCTAATAAGTCACTGATATCTACACTAGCATATTGGATGGCTCCCGTAGATCTTTTTGAGTTGAGGTTACATCTGGAGGACTTGTAGGGGAAGGGGTTCATAAGGACCAACGTTTCTCGATGGGAAAACCCCAATTTTTCCACCAAGAAGACATATGATATTTTGAAGATTTTCATGGACTACTGGCACATGAAACAAGTAACCATGAAGAACAAGTATCTACTCATGAGGATTGATGATCTCTTCAATAAGCTGGATGGAGCTCGGTGGTTTTTAATGATAGACCTCATATCGGGCTATCATCAGCTCAAGGCACGAGATGAGGATATGCCGAAGATGACCTTTAGATTCTGGAATGGCCACTAGGATTTCTTGGTGATATAAGTTTGCATGACCAACTCCCCAAAAATATTCATGAGACTCATGAAAGGGATCTTTCAGCCTTACCTCAATTACTTCACGGTGGTCTTTATTGAATACATCATGGTGTACTCAGCATCGAAGGAGGAACACACCACTCATATACATATAGTTATGGATACACTCCAATAGCACTATATTTATGGTAAGATATTGATGTTCTAGTTCTAGATATGGGAGGTCCACTTTCTAGGACACATTTATTCAGAGGCTGTATTTGCAGCAGATCTGGTGAAGATAGAGGCAATGCTTTCTTGTGAGCCTTCCAAGAGTGTGACTGAGGTCACGAGTTCCTTGGAGTTGGCAGGGTACAGCTAGAGGTTCGTAACAGAGTTTTACAAAGTATAAATACCCTTTTCATCTTTGAAAAATAAGATACAACCTTTCTTATGGATAGAGATATTCCAGAAGAGTTTTCAGGAGCAGAGGTAGAAACAGAAGAGTGCCCACATCTTAAGGCTACCCGAAGTAGGAGTTGGGTATGTAGTCTACTATGATGCATTAGGGACCAGACTAAGATGTGTCATGATGTAGGAGACTGCGATTATCAGCTATGTCTCATGATAGTTGATACAACATGAGTAGTACTATGCTACCCATGACATTGATTTAGCAATAATGGTTGTTTCCTTGAATATGTGGAAGCACTACTTGATGGGTGAATGGTTTACTATCTAATTTGATCATAAGAGTCTCATGTATATATTCACATAGAAAGACTTGAACCTGAGACAGCGAAGATGGATGGAGTTCCTCTAGGACTATGACTTTGAGATAGTCTATACTCTTGGGAAGGGGAACGTGGTGGCAGACACACTCATCAGGATGTCTAGTTTACAGATTCTGAGTGAGGCATCCGAGTATATAGCCGCATTGTAGTTATCCTTGATAGATAGTTATGAAGAAACTTACCTCCATTATATGATAGTCACTCCCCCACTTCCTTAGCAAGTTAGGGGGAACAACTTGGGATGTTGACTATGAGAATCAACATTCTCAGATATCCTTAGGATATGATCCTAAAGAATTTTTTGAAGGTGGTGAGCACGTTATCATTTTCAGAGGATGTACCATAGTACTGGTGATGCTGTGAGGGGAGGTGTTGAGAGAGTTCTACACACCCCAATTGGTGGTACATCCTAGTCTGGAAAAGATGTACCAGGACCTTCGGGGTCAGTACTGGTGGCTAGGGATGAAGAAAGCAGTGGTAGAGTTTGTTTCACGATGCCTCATTTTTTTACAAGGGAATGTCGAACATCAGGCTCCAACAGGCTAAACACAGGCACGTGAAGTGCCAAAATGAATGTTGGATGGAATCTACATGGACTTTAGGATATGGCTACCACGTATGTCTAGGGGCCATGATTCCATCTTGGTGATTGTTGACCGACACACGAAGTTGGACCACACCCATCCAAGAGAAGGTATCAGTAGAAGGCTTGGGAAGCCTCTATGTATAGAAGATATTACTTCTTCACTGGGTTCCATCAACGATCGTCTCAGATCATGATGATTTTTTTACATCCTGGTTGAGGAAGTTATTTCTGGAAGCATTCAGGACTCAACTACATTTGAGAAATTCCTTTCTTCCTTAGACGGATGGTCAGATGGAGTGGACCACACAGACACTTGATGACATGCTCTGTTCATGCATCCCTGATTTTGATAGTAGTTGGGAGGATCACTTGACCTTGGTTAAGTTCTTAAACAATAATAACTCTCATTTCACCATCAACATGAAACCATTTGAGGCCTTGTATGAGCAACCATAAAGATCACCTCTATGCTAGACAAACCCAGGGGAGTCAACACTCATGGGTCCAGAGTTGGAATGGGCTACCACTAAGAAGGTTTTGGTTATCCAGGAGTTGATGAAGACTGCACAGAGTAGGCAGAAGTCTTATGATGACATGAGATAGAGACCCCTTGAGGTTGAGGAGGGATACCATGTCTTCATACAAGTCTCACCTCAACATCATTTAAAGAGATTTGGATAGGGTTACAAAATATCTCTGAGGTTTGTCACACCATTCCACATTTTCATCAGAGTTGGTGAGATGGTGTATAGCCTAGATCATCCCCCATAGATGCACAGGGTGCACAATGTTTTCCACGTGTCACAGATGAGGAGATACATGTATGATCTATCGCATGCCATAGATAAGGGTGAGATGGAAATTTATAATGGGGAGACATTTTAGGAGTTCCTATTGGAGATAGAGGGTCGACAAGATTGGGCCCTTCATGGATGGTCGAATCATCTCAGGTGCATTCGATGGAAGAACAAAAACCTCCATGAGAAGATATAGAAGTGGGAGGCTCATATTCATGCTCAATACTCCCATTTTTTTATTATCCTTTTCCATGGATTTCAGATACATAAAGCCCTAAGGTTCAGAGAATGTAAAGACTCGGAAATTATGTATAATATTTTTTAATTATATTGAATTATTACGAAACTGTGAAAATTAAAGGCACTTGATTATGAGGCTCAGAGAGCTAGGAATAGAAATTTGAACGTTTATTATGGTACGTTCTGTAAGAACCCAGGTTTTCGTATGAGGTAAAAATCCCTTTATTTTTGGTTTAACTGTTTTTAAGGCCTAATGTGGATGCCTAACTTGACCGAGGGAGTTACGGAGGTGTCCGGGGCTTATTCGGAGCCTAGAATGAAGTTTTAGGCTGGAAATGGCCTAGCACACAGTTTGCGCACGGCCTGCGCACGACCTGGGTAAACCGTGCGCCTTGGTGCAGGCTTGCTAGAGGCTGGGGCACGACCTTCTCATGGTTTGAGGAAACCGTGTGGGGTTTCTGTGCAGTTTCCCACTGCATTACAGGAAGTTCCACACGGTCTCCACACAGTTTACCTGGCCTTGAGGGTAAACTGTGCGACCTGATGTGTTTTGAAAATTAATTAATTGATTAATTTTTTTATAAAACCTAATCCTAACCCCATTCTTCAACCACACAGCAGGGGGGAGATCTCCAAGGAAGCTTTATGGGATTTGAGCCTTATCCTTCGCCTGATCTCCGTTTCAACCACTGTTCATCTTGTTAAATCATCAACAGTATGTCCTCATTTCCTTTTTAATCATTCTCGATTTTTCTGGTTATAACGAATGCAGATTGGATTAAGGCTCATATGCCCTAATTTATCGTTCTTCGTCTGTTCTTTAGATTTCTTCCAAACCTGGATGAATTAGAGCCTGATACTGGACAATCTATCTTGTACGATCTTAAGGTTGGTGGTCTCGTCCTTTTCGTTGATTGTCAATTTGTTTATATATTTCGAAGTTCCGCACACCCACTTTTGGGGTGTCGCTTGAACCAGAAATTTAAACCTGTTATTACCTAGTGTGTTGTAGGTAATTTTCATAGGATGGTATGTGCTTGAGTTAGGTTGTACACCTTGGGCAGGAACCACCCCTTGGGTGGGTTGCCTTGAATTACTCTTTTATGCTTTTTGACCCAGGATGCCTTTGACGCATGTTTTTCCTTTCCCTTGCGGGTTGTTAAAAATGGAAATTGAATATGAATGGAATTGCAATAAAATAAAATTGTAATTGAAATGGTTTTGGGTATGGGATGGAGTTTTTCCCCTTGATCCTTGTATGAAAATTCTTGAATTTCTATCCCATGTGAGTTAAATGGTTTGAACTGCTTAAAATGTGAAACTATGTCATGGGTGAACCATGGAACCAATGTGATTTCCATAGACGGACTCATACGAGACATGTTACTGAAGTGCCAAGTAAATCATGGATCCCACATGAGATGCCATGGACGAACTCAATAGGGAATGATATGTCATGGGCGATACCCAGATCCTATTTATAGGATCTCGGGGATGGGCTTAGATGACAGAATATACCACACCTAGAGCGATGCTGGGTTCCTAGGAGGTTCCTCCGAACGAGATTGTATGGTGTTGGTGGATTTTATCCCTGAACGATGTCTGGTTTCCGAATTGAGTATTCCAGGAACATGTTCAAGGAATGACTGAACACTTGAATGAAATGATTAATGAATGGAATGGATACCTCAAGCAATGCCAAGCCAAAGAACAATCTTGGGTCAGTCTTTCTTGTCTACTGCTTTCCATGTTACACTGCCGTTTTATATATTCACTTACAGATTAGCACAGATCATTGGTGTTTTCCTACTTGAATTCAATCTCACACCCAGTTTGGGTCATGTTTTGGACCCAAGCAGATTATATGATTGCTGGTAATGAGAATGGAAAAGGCCCTTATATAGGTACTTGACTAGCTGCTCAGAGTAGGAGCACACGAGACCAAGCTGAGTCTTGTGATGCGATAGGGGATAAATTTTGGTTTCTTTTTGAGATTTTGTATACTTGTACTATATTGTATTGAATTGAACCATCCCACATACATATGTATTAGATCCTTTGGATTTTTATCTATTTCTGATGTCTATGTGTTGCCTATTGGTAACTTTCTTCTGCTGTAGTATGTTTGTAATTCTACTGTGATGCTTTGGTAATGAGGGCATAGTCTCCCCACAGACTCACCTAGGCCCTCACTACTAGTCTGCTGCCTCTGGATATGTGGGGACTATAGGAAGCTGTGTGTGGACTATCAGAAGCTGAAACAACTGATGGTTAAAAACCGATATCCCTTATCGCGGATAGATGACATGTTTGATCAGCTTCGAGGATCTAGGGGGTTCTCGAAAATTGATTTCAGGTCAGGGTATCACCATGTGTGTGTTCGACCTGAAGACACACGTTGTACAACTTTTCATAGAATGTATGGGTTATATGAGTATCTGTTTATGCCATTCAGTCTCAGGAACGCACCAGCAAATTTCATGGATTTGAGGAATCACGTGTTCCATCCTTACTTGTACTCATTCGTCGTGGTTTTCATGGATGATATTTCTGTGTATTCTCGAAATCTAAATGACCATTCCAACCATCTTGAGATCATCTTGAATACACTAAGATAGCATCAACTATATTTAAAGCTTACTAAGTGCCACTTTTGGACGGATCAGATTCACTTCTTGGGCCATGTTATCTCTGAGACAAGAGTGTCTGTAGACCTAGAGAAGGGTAGAGCTGTGGTTTCTTGGTATCAACCCAAGAATTTATTTGACATATGAGGTTTCTTGGGGCTTGCTAGATATTATCTTCATTTCATACAAAATTTCTCATGCTTAGCAGCGCCGTTGATAGGCCTGACTAAGAAGGGCATGAAATTTGTATGGATTGATGATTGTGAAGAATCCTTTTAGGAGCTGAAAAGATGGTTGACATCAGCACCAGTCTTAATACTGCCAGAATAAGGAACGAGTCACATGGTCTATTGTGAAGAATCAGGTATTGGGCTGGGTGCAGTTTTGATGCGGGGTGATAGAGTCATGGCGTTTGGATCTCGGTAGCTGAGGCCACATGAGAGGAATTATCTGACGCATGATCTTGAACTAGCAGAAGTTGTTCATGTGATGCGCTGTTGGAGACACTATTTATTGGGAGAGCATTTTGTGGTGTACACAGAATACAAGAGCCTCAAATATATCTTTCCTCAATGTGATCTGAATCTTAGGAAATGACGATGGGTGGAGCACCTACAGTCCTTTGATTTCGAGCTAGCTTATACGCCTGGTAAGGGAAATATAGTGGCTGATGTATTGAGTAGGAGGACTCAAATACGGGTTGTGCAATAGGCTAGCAACGAATGGAAGCTTATGTCCTTGTTCTCTGAGATGCATCTTGATGTGTAGAATATCCAAGGGTAGTCTTTTCTATCATCCATAGTTGTGACTTCTACCCTCCTAGACAGAGTAAGGATGAGACCGCTATCTAATTCGGAAGGCCTAGTTCTACGGGAAGGCGTGTCAGGTGAGGACCCTACTTTTAGTTGGACGATAGGTGAGGATGAATTTATTCGCATCCATGGAAGTGTATGGGTTCTAGTGGATATTAGAGAGGAGATGATGTAGGAGTTTTATGCTTCGATTCGGGAAGTTCATCCCGGAGTCGCTAAGATGTATCATGACATGCGCCGACAGTACTGGTGGCCGGGTATGAAGGGGGAAGTGTCAAGTTTAATCATGAGATGTTCCACCTGTCAATAGGTGAAGGCGGAACACCAATGGCCAGCTAGTCTTTTACAGCAGTTACCTATCCCGGAGTGGAAATGGGATGATGTTGCGATGGACTTCGTTACTATTTTGTCAAGGTCACCTCGAGGTAACGATGATATGGGGGTTGTGGTTGATAAGATCATGAAGGTTTCTCATTTCTTACAGATCAAGGAGACCTTCAGTGTGGATGAGATGGGAAGGTTGTATGTCTGATATATAGTATGAATCCATGGGATTCCTCACACTATTGTTTCATATAGGGATGCTCGTTTTACATCACGTTTCTGGTAGAGTTTTTAGAGGGAACTTGGTACATAGGTGCTTCTGAGCACATCATACCACCCTCAGACTAATGTAAAGTCAGAGCGCAAGATACAAGTGCTCGAAGAAATGCTACGAGCATGCATCCTAGATTTTGGGGGCTCTTGGGAGAGGCATATTCCCCTAGTTGAGTTTTCCTATAACAACAGTTGTCCGACGACTATAAAGATGGCACCGTATGAGGATCTATATGGTAGGCCATGCCGATCACCCCTGTGCTCATTATAGGTAGGTGAGGCAGCTTTACTGGGACTACATTTTGTTCAGGATACTTTTGATCAAGTCCAGTTGATACGGAAGTAGATGGATACCACATAGTCTTGTCTAAAATCTTATGCTGATCGCTGTAGACGACCCATAGATTTTGAGGTCGGGGATCAGGTTTTCTTGCATATTTCACTAGGGCTGGGACACAGGCAAATCAGAAGACAGGGTAAGCTATCACCGAGATATGGTGGGCCTTTTGAGATTCTGGAGAGGGTTGGGCTGGTAGCCTATCAGTTACAGTTACCTGAGAGGTACCGAGTCATGCATGACATGTTCCATGATTCTCAGTTACAAAAATACTATTCAGACCCATCACATAACTTCCATCCTGAGGAGGTTGAGCTTCATGTAGATGCATCCTTTGATAAGCGTCCGATTCATATCGTTGATAAAAGCACAAAGGTTCTCTGATGCCGGTCAGCTCCTCTAGTACGAGTGCTATGGAAGTACAACCGTTTACATGATGAGACTTGGGAGTGGGAGGAAAACATACGTGCTCAGTGGCTAGAGCTGTTTGCTGACGAATCTTTACCACCCTTTAGAGATAAATTTAGGGATGAATTGCTATAAGGGGGAAGATTGTAAGAACCCGAGAATCCGTACGAGGTAAAAATCGTTTTTTTGGTTTAATTGTTTTGTTGATGCCTAATGTGGATACCTAACTTGACTGAGGGAGTTACAGAGGTTTTTGGGGCTTGTTCAGAGCCCAGAACGATGTTTTAGTGTGGAAATGTCCTGGAACATGGTTTGCGCATGGCCTGCGCACAGCCTGGGTAAACCGTGCGCCTTGGTGCGGGCTTACCAGAGGCAAAAACATGGCCTGGGCATGGTTTGAGGAAACCGTGCGGGGTGGCCGTATGGTTTCCACTCGCCTTCCAAGAAGGTCTGCACGGTCTCCACATGGTTTTCCAGGCCATGCGGGTAAACCGTGTGACCGACTGTGTCTTTAAATTTAATTGATTTTTAATTAATAGATTAATTTTTTTTATAAAACCTAAACCTAACCCCATTCTTCAACCGCATAGTAGGGGGAGCTCTCCAAGGAAGCTTTAGAGGATTTGAGCCTTCTCCTTCTTCTGATCTCTGTTTCAACCGCCATTCATCTTGTTAGATCCACAATGTTAAATCCTCAATTCCTTTTTAATTCTTCTCGATTCTTCTTGTTATAATGAACATAGATTGGATTAAGGCTCATATACCATAATTTCTCGTTCTTCATCTGTTATTTAGATTTATTCCGAACCTAGACGAATCAGAGCCTGATACTAGATGAGCTATCTAGTACGAGCCTAAGTTAGGTGGTCTCATGCTTTTCACTGATTTTCAAGTTGTTTATATATGCTGAAGTCCTGCGCACCCACTTTTGGGGTGTCGCTTGAACCTGAAATTTAACCATGTTATTACCTAGCGTGTTGTAGGTAATTTGTATAGGATGGTATGTGCTTGAGTTAGGTTGTACACCTTGGGTAGGAACCACCCCTTGGGTGTGTTTCCTTGAATGATTATTTTATGGTTTTTGACCCAGGAAGCCTTTGAGGCATGTTTCCCTTTCCCTTGTGGGTTGTTAAAAATGGAAATTGAATATGAATGGAATTGAAATAAAATGAAATTGTAATTGAAATGGTTTCAGGTATGGGATGGAGTTTTTCCGCTTGAGCCTTGCATGAAAATTATAAAATTTCTAGCCCACGTGAGTTAAATGGTTTGAACCGCATAAAATGTGAAACCAAGTCAGGGGTGAACCATGGAACCAATGTGAGTTTCCATGGACGGACTCATACAATACTTGTTACTAAAGTGTTGAGTAAATCATGGATCCCATGTGAGATTCTATGGATGGATTTAATACGGCATGATATGTCATGGGCGATACCTGGATCCTATTTATAGGATCTCGGGGATGGGCTCAGATGACAGACTATACCGCACATAGGGCGAGGCTGGGTACCTAGGAGGTTCCTCAGAACGGTCTTGTAAGATGTTGGTGGATTTTCTCTCGGAACGATGCCTGGTTTCCGAATTGAGTATTCCAGGAACAGGTTCAAGGAATGGCTGAAGTCTTGAACTAAATGATTAATGAGTGGAATGGATACCTCAAGCGATGCCAAGCCAAAGTACAAGCTTGGGTCGGTCTTTCTTGTCTACTGCTTTCTATATTACACTGCCATTTTATATATTCACTGACAGATTATCACGGATCTTTGGTGGTTGCCTACTGGGATTAAATCTCACACCCCGTTTGGGTCATGTTTTGGACCCAAGAAGATTATATGATTACAAGTAATGAAAAGGGAAAAGGCCCTTGTACAGTGACTTGACTTGCTGCTCGAAGTAGGAGTGCGTGGGACCAAGATGAGGCTTGTGATGCGATAGGGGATACATTTTGGTTTCTTTTTGGGATTTTGTATACTTGTACCTTATTGTAATTACTTGCACCATCCCACATACGTATGTATCAGATCCTTCTATTTGTTATCTATTTCTGCTGTCTATGTGTTGCCTACTGGTTACTTTTTTCCACTGTAGTATATTTTTAATTCTGCTGTGATGCTTTTTTAATGAGGGCATAGTCTCCCCACGGACTCACCTAGGCCCTCGCTGCTAGTCGGCAGCCTATGGCATTTGGGGAGATGTGCTTGAGGCCATGTGGAAACGGTCCGACTACCTAATTAAATGGTAAGTCGGGTCGGGACGTTACACATTCAGTAAACATGTGTGTGGGAATTTCTATATTTTAAACCTGTGATTGGATAAAAAATACAATAGAATCATTGAATTTTCAAAGTCACGATTCCATTAATAAAAGCTTTACTTTGTTCATAAAATTCTGGGCAGAGATGATATTTTTTAGGATATTTTGAAAAATAATAATAAAATAACTAAAGAAGTTATTTTATTATTTTTTAAACCATTGAGAGATAGTGGTGGGGCCGTAGAGTTGGTCAGTAATTTACTTTAGATCATTATGTGACCTGTTACATTTGGTTTAGTAACCACTATGATTGGGTAATTAATAGGTTCATTAATTGTGGTTCATTTATAAACCAGATTAATGGACCAAAATTTAAACCATTTAACTCTAAAGGTTAATCAATCCATTAGGATTTGGTAGGAATATGGGAGAAAACATTAACGTACTACCGACGACTTCTACCTCCAATGAAGAATGGAGATTCAGTGAAACCATTAAGGGTTCGATCCGGAGATAGAAGAATGCTGATGAAAATCTTCAAATAATGAATTCTCTTCCTTCACCCTTAGTAAATCCAACATGTTAAAGTAGGGTTGTTTATGAGTTTAATTTTTCTCCTTTCCTGTTCTTCGAAAATATGATGAAGGTGGAAAAACCGACTAACAGGTTGATCCGTATTTCGTTCTTTATTAGGGGAGGTTGATGTGGGGTTTCATTATGGGGTTTTAATGATTATTTTTCATCCCCATTTTGAAACACTAATGTGGAGGGCGTGGGCCAATCCAAACAAGGCACGAACCCTTCAACGATATTAGTTTTGTTGCGCTCTTCGGGGGTGACTAGACTACATGAAGGCAAGGTGAAACTAAGGGCCGGGCAGTGAAGGCGGTGTCCCGAGAGACCTATTTGCCACAAATGTGAAGGAAATCAGACCACAAGAGCTTCATCAGTAGCCCACAGAAGCACCGCCGGTGTGACACCACTAGTGCGACGGTGCCGAAGACTCGCGGTGATAGCTGACTCTCGCCAGCCGTGAGAGGGTGGTGGCGCCCGAAGGTGCCATGACTGACAGGTGCAGCCGACCATTGTCGACCCCGTTGAAGGCAAGCGGTGCGATGCAGCTCCGGCCTTGACGGTGGCGAACCCATGTCCGTGGGTCCCTCCCATGACCGGTCCACCAAACCAGTTAGCTGGAGGGGTGACACCAACCTGGAGCCGTCGATTGGAGAACTTGAACAGACCACATTTGTTTGAGTGGGGAGTGGACCCCGTACCCAGCTGGCGGGCTGAGCCCAGCGGGTCGGGTCGGGTCGGCCTGGACCAGGTTGGGTCATCCCCGACTGGGTCGGGTCAGCCCGAACCAGGTCAGGTTGGTCCAGACTGGGTGGGGTTAGCCCGAATGGGTTAGGTCGGCCAAGATAGGGTCGGGCCGAGTCGGTCTGACCAGGTCGTACCAGACCCAGATCCAATTTGACCTAGTTTCGCTTAAAGAGCCATAAATTCTAAACTGGATGTCCATTTGATGAATAGTGTGCAGTGATGGAACCCTTAGGATGAGGAGGTCCATTTGAGATACTCCACATGGGTTTTGGATTAATTTATAGTATGGCTTGGTTGGATCGATCTCGAATCCAATCGAGCCCATTGTACTAAATTGCTTATAACTTACAGACTGGGCGTCCGATTGATGCACCGTCCTTTCTATTGAAACCCTTATGACATGGTAGTTCTTCGAGTTACTTATTTATGGGACTTTATATTAGTTTAAGTACAATCGATGTATTTAGTAGAATAATCTATGGAACTCAAGTGCAAAAAGTTCCGGAATCATGTGACTGGCTATTAAGTGAAGAGCGACCATTTCTGGATCAACGTCAGTGACTTACAACCCTATGTGAATCGATGAATTTTGAACCTATGTGTAACAGCCCAATCTTCCACAGTATATTTCCCTTTGAATAATACAATATCTTGCATTGTATGGAACTTCAAGATTCTAAAACACTACTACCAATCAAACTAGCCGTTATGAATAGTAATACCCACTTTTTGAAATTTTTGAAATTTTATTTTTCAAAATTAACTTCATTTTGGAATTCCGAATATCAAAATTATCTTAGGGTGAAATTGCGGTATTTTTCTGAAAACATTAAATTTTTGATGAATAGTGAAAAACAATGCGTTATTGGTTAAAATCGACTATTTATTTAAATAATTATTTATTTTGTTTTAATTTATTTTAGGTAAAAATAGATACATAATAACTATATAAGTTCAATGTAATTCATTTGAGTAATTATATAATAAATTTAGATATAAAAAATTTATTAAACTTTTTACCCTCTTTTACCCACCTCCTAGGAGCATTTGCAAATTTTCATAAAACATAATTTTACCGCTTCTGTGAGTTGAATTTCAAAATGATGAGACAAAAGGTTAATATCATTAAGTAAAATGTGGTTCAATAAGATGAAAGTAATTTTTGTTTAATAGTAACTTTGGACTTTTATTTACCACGGTTAAAAGTATATAGGGTAATTAAGGGTGAAAATGATATCATAATTATCCTAACACATATCCTTATTTTATTGGATAAGTATAAATAAACAAAAACACAACCTTAGGAATAAAATATAATCCTATTTGGTCCACATGGATTAGATTAGAACATATATTATTATTTTATTTATAGAATATTTGAAAGAGTTAAATTCAAAGTTTAATAACTAAACCATTTTAATATAGGGTTACACACAATATAAATTCAACTATAAATATTAATTAGAAAGATAAAAATAATTCCTACATAATATTATTTTATTTCTAATTTTTAGACATTAAATATTTAAATTTATTTATGACACAATGATGATGCGGTAATTACCTTATTAATGAGATAATGAAATAATTGATATTATAAATATCCAAATAAAATTAAATTGAGACTTTTGATGAACTACACAAATTTTCTATGTTAAAATGACCTATTAGGGTTGGTTGAATAAATTTTATTCGAATTGGTAAAGTTTTTATGGCTTTAAAAAAATACTAAATAGAGTCAAAATTGACATAATTGAGTTTTTAAAACAAATACTATATTATTAATTGATATTATATTCCTAAAAATCTAAGGGTCGGCCAAAAGACTTATATAACGTTATATATATTAATAATGAACAAAATGGGGTTACCTTTCCTTGTTATAGTATGTTTATTAACCTTGTAATATAAAAATAAAAAGAGACACGGTAAATGTCAAACTATTTAACTTAGAGTCAAATCTAAAAGATAAGTTTAATATGATGAACTAAACCTGTCTAAAACCTATTGGTTGAGAGTTTTTCAACCCATACCCACCTTGTCCTCAAAATAATTCATTTTGGATACACTAGAAATTGAAAATGATTTTATTATAAAATAATATGTCCAGCTTTTCCTATAGTGACCATCACCTTTCTTATAAAAAGGCACTTCACATTATCTTAATTTCACACCTCCAAATCCATTTGGCTCAGCCAAAACTGACCCAAATAACCTCCCAAAATTCCTCCCTTAATCCTAGAGTCCTTCATTATTTCCGAAAGCCAACCTAGGGATCCCTTTTGATCAAATCAAAAGGAAGAACCCGAAATAAAGGTAAATATTTGATCACCTCTTTCAAGTTATTTTCTTCTTGGACTTCTTATTTATTTGTTGTTTCCATTATAAAATAATAAATTCAGAAACATCTATAAAATGTTACATTATTATAAATATGGTACAACCATATTCGTTATTCTATCCATACTATAAATGAAAAAGTCCCCATACATGCGTACGTACCACTTACCGTCTCCACGTCGTGGTGTAGTTTGTTATTCAAACACTTCATTATTTTTGATGGGTAGAATAATGAATATAAGTAATGTTAATAATAAATATAAAATGTTACTGATTCTGTATATATGATATAATATCCAATTAAATATGATTTCACCATCAATATAATGGTATTTTTTCTCGTCCGTACGTACGGATTACCGTCTCCACGAACGCAATGAGATTCATTCCCCATCGTAATCATTCAAGAATAATTTTAATTTTATGATTAAAAATAACGTTTAAGAACATAATATCATTCGGTATATGAATCAAATACATCCTATCCATAACAAATATCGCTTGCGTGACTAATCATATCAAGGAAAACAAATCAGTTAACACCCGAAACGATGATACTACTGAAATATTATTAACAAAACAATATTAGAGGGTCATATATGATATCATATTTATGTATATAGTTCTTATATAATTTAATAACAATGATTTATCTATTATACAAGGGGTTAATATACCATCGACCAACAAAAATTACAACATAATGGTTAATTTCACAATCTCATTATTATCCGAGGATGTTTTTACATAAGTAGCGACTAGGACCTCTTTATCATCCACATCCATGTTTTCTGAAAAATGTATTTCAAAACATTTTTACTATTTACTAGACTATGAGTTAAATTCATTTATAACCTTATTTGACTGTATATGTTTTGAAAGGAACCGTTCCATCATTTTCCAAGCAAGGAACTTTATGACCTTTTCGACAAAATTGAGGTAAGAATGTATTTTTAATGTTATATAGTGGGTGCAACTATTTTCTTCCGTTATAACATCGTTGAAGATTCCCTTAAAATATTTTAAGAATATTTTAAAAATAAATTTTTTATTTTATAATTAAATGACTTCTAAATGATTTCAAAATAGAAAGAGTTATCTCTCTCAAATTGTTTTGATTTCATATATGTCAACATTCTTTGATGGATTTTAAACCTGCTTGAATTTGATTTATTGTGATACAAATATTCCAAATTGTATTGAAGGTTTTGTGATATGTTTGACTATGTATGTGTTATTTTTACACTATTCATGGTTTATGGACAATGTATTTACATTTCATATGCTAGTATTAATATGAATGTTTATATAATGTTTAAACCTTTTTATATGAGGAATTCATTGGACTTAGTAAGTAATGGGTTGAGCCCGCTATAGATCCTTGATGCATCAGTATGTATCATGAGACAAAATAGTGTCTTGGCATGAGGCATTGAAAATATCATATTTGTATTCTTGGCACAAGGCTTTGACCATGTAGTTATGAAGTCTGATATTATGCATTCAATCATTATGAAAGTGTCTATTGATATTGCATGTGATTATTTGACTAGTATAATATCCATGTGATTAGGGAAAAAGAATTATTTGATTTTATATTTGACATATTATTCGGAATATTATATTTAGAAGGCTTTTGTTTTAGTATTATACATTTTCTTAAATGTTTATGCTTATTTATTAAAGTTTCCGCTATATTGTTATCCTTACTGAGCATCTGAGATCACCCCATTCTATGTTTTATTATTACCATGATGTGAAGAAGTATTTTTTGGTTGACCTACAAGGATAGTATAAGGATATAATTATGTTCAATAGTGGAAAAAATGTTGGTGATGTTTTTATTTCATGATGTAATGTAAAACTAATTAATGTATCTAGTACTTCCAAGGATACTAAACTGATCAGTCTTTCAGGACATGTTTCCTTGTATCACGCCAATGTTATGTAATAATGCACCAAATCTGGGTAACTGGGGTCAGGGAATTATAGTTGGTATTAGAGGAAGTTTAGTACAAACCTTGAAAGCTAGATTTAGAAAAACTCTGATTAGAGAACATTACCCTAAGATAGACTTTGGGGATTAGTATAGAATAACTTCCTAGAATTTTGGTATTGTAATGATTTTTTTGAGTTTTTCAAGAAATAAATCCCTATCTAAATATGAGAAGGTAGAGGAAGATCTGGAACAGATGTACCTAGGGGTAAAACCCAAAAAACACTGCGTTGAGCTAGACTCGAACAAGAACTGGTGCATGACAATGGGTCTTGCTGCACTCTGGGTTATGACACTCCTCAGGGATATGCTTAGGATAATTCACATTTTCCTTAAAAACCATTATGAAGGATTTATGAGTATATAAATCTTCAAAGAAAACATTTTTATGATTATGTATTATATTGAAAATCTTTTCAATTTATGTTATGTGTTTTACAAGTTCGTTATTATGTATTGCAGTTCATAAAGTATTCTACTGTATGACATTGTTTAGAAATGGCGCCCAGTAGAAGAAATGAAAACTCTATCAGTGAATGTAATCCATGTAGGGATTTCCATCCTTCTCAATATAATTATAGCAGATCTAGTGATGTAACTGGTGCGGATTATCTTATCACCATACTGGGATAACTCACTCCGGTTACGAATAATAACCTTACCCGTATAGAGCACCCTGATCCCCATCACAGATGATCAATATTAGACCACTTTATGAGGAAACAACCAAAAAACTTTAATGGGAGTATAAATCCATTAGTATTTGATCAATGGATAAGTTCCGTAGGGAAAATATTTCATCCTTTGGGGAGTAGCAAAAGGGAAAAAGTTTTCATTGTAATTTATCACCTCACGGGAGATGCAGAACAATGGTGGTCATTAATACAAAACAAAAATGAAGATGATGAAGTATCAAACAAGGAATGGATGTATGTTAGAGAGATTTTATTAGAAAAATACATTCCTCATGACCATCAAGAGGATATGGAAAGATAATTTCTGTGTCTGAGGAAAAAGTAGGATGAGAATGTCACAAAATATGAGGCTAACTTTTCAAGGTTAGAAAGTCATGAATTAGATTATATATGTAACCTAGGGAGTAATATTGATTAATTAATTGATGGTTTAAAAATATTTCTTCATTGATAATTAGTCTCAGAATCCTTATCATCATACAGAGATATTGTCTCATGCACTATCATGATAGCAAAATAATTCCCTAAGTATTATGACTTTAAATCAAAGAAAGAGAAAAATAGATCTTCTGAACAATATGGAAATATAAATAAAGGGAGGAAAGGAAAAGTCGAATTTCCATCCTACGGCAAATGTGGGAGGAAACACCATAGTACTTTCTTGAAGGGAATGAGAGTTTGTTACAAGTGTGGTTAAAAAGGCCACCAAGCTCATGATTGCAAGGGGAAGAAAGATGCTGTCAACTTTGAATGCTATAATTTTAGATAAAAGGGGTATTATGCAGATGAATGTCCTAAACTCCAAGGGAAAAATCCTTAGAAAAGGCTAGGGGAGAAAGGCCGTGATTATGCGATCACTACTACTAAGGTTCAAGCTCTGAAAGATGTGGTGGTAGAAAATTTAATGGTTTCCTCAAGTTTAGCTAATGATTTATTTGATTATGGATCATCGAATTGTTTCATATCATCCCAATTTGATAGGAAAGTTAGATATTTACAATTTGATTTAACAAGGGAGTCTTCAGTCAAAACTCTTAAGGAAAGTATCATTGCAACAATGTTTTGTGAATTAGTTCTCATTAGGGAATATAAATGTTCTTTATCTACTGATATCATAATCATACCAACGATTGAATTTGATATCATCCTTGGTATGGATAGGCTTTCAGACCATGATGTGAGAATTTATTGTTAGAAGAGGAAGGTTAGAAGTTTTGATGATGATAAGGATTACCTTATCTTTAGAGTAGAAACATCACCACTTTATTCTTATCTAGATCCACCCTTGTAGCTCCAGTAAACTAAATTATTGGGGAGGAAGAGAATGAAATATTTATGGGTGAGGAAAATAATGTTTGAATAGAGGACATACATATTGTGCAAGAATATATTGATGTGTTTCTAGAGGATTTACTTGGACATACCCCAAAACAAGAAATTGAGTTTTCCATTGATTTAATTCCTGGTTCAAGGCCCATATTGAAGAACCCTTATAGAATGCACACTATTGAATTAGTGGAACTAAATAAACAACTAGAGGAATTGAGTAACAAGGGATTTATTCACCCAAGTGTTTCTCCATGGGGATCCCCTGTCTTTTTGTTAAAAATAAAGACAGATCTATGAGGTTGTGCATTAACTATAGGGAGATAAATGCTATAATAATAAAAAACAAGTATCTGCTACCTCGCATTAATGATTTTTTTGACCAACTTCATGGATATTAATATTTTTAAAAAATTGACCTTCGATCTGGATATCAACATTTATTTGTTAAGAAGGAAGACATTTCGAAAATATCAATTCAATCTAGGTACGGGAATTATGAGCTTACAGAAATGCCTTTGTGATTGACTAATGAAACCTCTACCTTCCTGGATCTAATGAATAGATTTTTCAAGAAATATCTTGATGAAATTGTAGTTGTATTTATTGATGATATCTTGGTATACTCTAAAAGCTACGAAGATCATGAAAACCACATTTTCATTTTCCAAAGCAATCTTAGAAGAAATGAATTATATGGGATGTTTAGAAAATGTGAATTCTTGCTTTGGGAGAATTCGTTTCTTGGCCATATTGTCTCTAAGTATGGAATCACTATTGATCCTTCTAAGAAAAATTCTATCCAATAATGGCCAGCACAGATCTGTATAACTGAGGTACACATTTTTATTGGTTTAGCAGGTTATTATCAGCATTTTTTCCAGAATTTTTCTTGATTGTCTAACCCATTAACCAAGATCACTCGTAAAGGGGTTAAAATTTTTTATACAAAAGAGTATGAAGAATGTTTTGAATAATTGAACAGAAGATTAGTAAATTCTCCTATCGTGACTCTACCATCAGGGAACGATGGGTTTGTTATTTATTGTGATGCTTCGATGAAAGGACTTGGTTTTTTACCTTATGTAGAATGATAGAGTTATTTCCTATACATCACAATAGCTAAAAATTCATGAGCAAAACTATCCTACTCATGATACTGAGTTAGTAGTTGTAATCATTGCTATGAAAACATGGTGACACTATCTATATGGTGAAAAATGTGAGATTAATACTGATCACAAGAGTTTGAAGTATATTTTTTCATAGAAAGAACTCAACATGAGGCAGAGATGATGGCTTGAACTACTCAATGATTATGATTGCACTACACACTACCACCCGGGGAAGGCCAATAAGGTGTCATAAGCTTTGAGTAAAAAGGACCATGAAGTTTTGAACAAGATGAGAGTTGAAAGGGATCCTATTTTCATGGACCTAGTAAATATGGATATGGGAATAACCATGGAAGTTGAAACATCAATAACTTTTCAAATGTTTTCCAAACCATCTTTACTAGAAAGGATAAAGAGTTCTAAGAATGATTATGAGGAGTTTCAAAAGAAAATTAAAGCTGTGACTGATGGGAGATTGAGTAAATTCATATATGAAGATGGAATTTTGAAATTTGGGAAGAGACTCTGTGTTCCAAACATACCTGACCTAAAAAGGGAATTGTTCGACAATGCTCATATCTCTAATTTCTCTATACACCCTGGGTGCACCAAGATGTATAGAGATTTGAAGAACTATTATTGGTGGGACAACATGAAGAGGGAGATTGCTGATTTTGTGTCAAGATGTATGGTTTTTCAACTAGTTAAAGCTGGAAGGAAACATGATAGAGGAGTCCTGAAACCTGTTACCATACCTGAGTGGAAATGGGATGATATTATGATTGAAAGTTTCATGGGGATACCAAATAATCATACATAAAATGATGCAATATGGGTCATTATTGATCATCTTACCATGTCAACACATTTTCTTGCTATAAGAGAATATTTACCTCTTGAACATTTAGCAAGACTATGTATTAATGAATTTGTAAGACTTAATGGAGTACCCCTATTGATTGTTTCTGATCGTGATCCCCATTTTATATCAATATTCTAGAAAATTATTCAGAAAGCCCTGGATACTAAACTTCATTTGAGCACTGCCTACCACCCTCAAACTGATGGACAATCAGAATGGACTATTAAAACATTAGAAGGAATGTTTATATCTTTCTCACATAACATTCAAGGTGTGTGGGATTAATATTTACCTTTGGTAGAATTTTCTTATAACAATAGCTTCCATTCAAGTATTCAGATGGCACCATATGAAGCATAATATGGAAACAGATGTCACACACCAACTTTTTGGGATGAAGTTGGTGAATGAAAACTTATAGGACTAGAACTTGTCGAGGAAATGATGGAAAAGGTGAATGTTACCAAAACCCACATCAAAGCAGCTCAATGTAGGCAGAAGAGCTATGCGGATTACTAAAGGAAGGATTTGGAATTTCTGGTAGGAGATCATATTTTCTTGAAGGTATCTCTATGGAAGGGAGTTATATGATTCAACAATAAGGGTAAATTAAGACCCATTTATATCCGACCTCTTCAAATTCTAGAATGAATTGGAGCTATAGCTTACAGTTTGGAAATGCCACCAAGTCTATCCAAAGGTCACGATGAGTTCCCCGTATCACTGTTGAGAAAATACATGCCTGAACCAACGCGTGTACTGACCTATGAGGAAATTGAACTAGAACCTGATTTGTCTTATTGTAAAGTGCCTATCAAGATTCTTGATACCCGAGAACAAGTTTTGGGAAATCGGATGAATCGTTTAGTAAAAGTTCTATTGAGAAACTATAAGATGGAAGAGGAAAAGTGGGAACCATTGGAACATATGATGAAGAACCAACTGAATCTTTTTGTGTGGTAGTATTTTAGAAATTTTGAGGATGAACTTATTTGAAGGAGGGAAGAATGTAACACCCCAAACTTCCACAGTACGTTTCCCTTTGAATAATGCAGTAGCTGGCATTGTACGCAACTTCGAGATTCTAAAACACATCGACCTATCAAACTAGCCGTTATGAATTGTAATAGCACATTATGAAATTATATAAATTTATTTTTCAAAATAGACTTCATTTTTTGAATTCTGAATATCGAAATTATCTTAGGGTGAATTTTTGGAATTTTTCTAAAGACTTTCAATTTTTGATGAATAGTGAAAAACACTGGGTTATTGGTTAAAATTGAATTTTTATTTAAATAATTAGATATTTTATTTAAATTTATTTTAGGTTAAAATAGACACATAATACCTATATAAATTCAATTTAATTCATTAGATTCATTTTATAATGAGTTTAGATATATAGAAATTTTATTGTACTTTTTATCGTCTTTTACGCACCTCTTAGGTGCATTTGTAAATTGGCATAAAACATAATTTTACCACTTATGTGAGTTGAATTTAAAAAATCCGAGATATACTGTTAATATCAGTAAGTAAAATATGGTTCAATAAGATGAAAATAATTTTTGGTGAATAGTAACTTTTGAGTTTTATTTACCACAGTTAAAAGTAAATAGGGTAATTAAGGGTAAAAATTATCTCATAATTACCCTAACACTTGTCCTAATTCCTTTGAAAAAGAATAATTCGACTGAAAAAAACCTTAAGTATAAAATATGATCGTCTTTGGTCCACTTTTATTAGATAAGGACATTTATTATTATTTTATTTAAAGAAGAGTTAAAAGAGTTAAATTCAAAGTTTAATAACTAAACCATTTTTAATACAGGTTTACACAAAATATAAATTCAACTATAAATATTAATTAGAAAGAAAAAAATATTTCAAATATAATTGTTTTTTATTTATAATTATTAGACATTAAATAATTTAATTTATTTATGATATAATTGTGATACAGTAATTACCTTATTGATGAAATATTAAAATAATTGATTTTATCAATATCAAAATAAATTTAGATTTAAACTTATAATGAATTACACTAGTTTTAAATGTTTTTATGACATGCTATATTTGGTTAAATAAATTTTATTCGAAGTGATAATGTGTTTATGGCTTTCAAAAAAATCAAATACTAAATAGTGTCAAAATTGTCATAATTGAGTTTTTAAAATAAGTACTTTATTATTAATTGATATAATTTTTCTAAAAATATTAGGTTCAGAAAAAGGAAATAGATAAGGTTATATATATTAATATTGAACCAAATTTGGTTTTCATGTCCTATTATAGTAAGTATATTAACCATGTAATATAAAAATACAAAGAGACATGGTAAATGTCAAACTATTAAACCAAGAGTTAAATCTAAAAGACAAGGTTAATATGATGACCGAAAACTATCTAAAACCTATTGGTTGAGATTTATTTTAACCATCCCCACCTTAGACACGAAAAAAATAATTTTGGATCCATTATAAACCAAAAATGAATTTATTATAAAATAATATTTCAATCTTTTCCTAAAGTTACCCTCACCTCTCTTATAAAAGGGAACTTCCCCTCCACTTAATTTTACACCTCCAAATCCATTTGGTTTGGAAAAAGCCTAAAAAACTATAATCCCAAAATTCCTTCTTTCATGCAAGATGTCTTCCTTTTTTCATAAAGCCAAACTATGAATCCATTTTGATCAAATCAAAAGGCAGAACCCGAAGAACATGTAAATATTTCATCACCACTTTCAAGTTCTTTTCTTCTTCCAGTTCCTATTTCTTTGTTGTTTCCATTATAAAATAATAACTCTAGTATCTTATATATACTATGATGTTATTATGAATATGGTACTACCATATTCGTTATTCTATCCATCTTATAAATGATAAATTCAATATTCGTGCGTACGTACAGCTTACCATCTCCACGCTGTGGTGTAGTTTGTTATTCAAACACTTCATTATTTTTTATGGGTATAATAATGAAAATAGAAAACATAAATAATAAATATAACATTTTAATTATTCTGTATATATGATATACCATCAAATTACATACTATTTCTCCATCAATATAATGATATTTTCGCTTGTGCGTACGTACGGATTACCGTCTCCATGAACGCGATGAGATTCATTCCCCATTGTAATCATTCAAGAATAATTTTCATTTTATGATGTAAATAATTTTTAAGAACATAATATCATTTTATAAATGAAAAAAATACATCCTATCCATAACAAAATTGGCTTACGTAACTAAGCATATAAAGGATAATGAATTAGTTAACACCCGTAGCGATGATACTACTAAAATATTATTAACAAAGCAATATTAGAGGGTCATATATGATATAATATTTATGTATATAGTTCTTGTATAATTTAATAACAATTATTTAACTATTATTAAAGAAGTTAACATACCCTTGACCAAGGAAAATTACAAGGTAAGGGTTAATTTCACAATCTCATTATTATATGCGGTTGTTTTTACGTAAGTTTCTACGAGGACCTCTTTATCATCCACATCCATGTTTTCTTAAAAATGTATTTCAAAACATTTTTACTATTTACTAGACTATGGGTTAAAGTCATTTATACCCATATTTGAACTTATATGTTCTGAAATTAATCATTCCGTCGTTTTCCAAACAAGGTACCTTATGACCTTTTCGGCAAAATTAAGGTAAGAATGTCATTTTTTAACTTATACAGCAGGTGCATCTATTTTACACTTTTATAACATCATCAAATCTTCCATTAAAATCTTATAAGAATATTTTAAAAATAAATGTTTTCATTTATAATTACATGGATTTTAAATGATTTCAAAATAGAAAGAGACATTTCTATCAAAAGTTTTTATTTCATCTGGGTCAACATTCTTTGATAGATTTTAAACATGCTTGAAGATGATTTATTATGAAACAAATCTTCCAAATTGTAATGATGGTTTTTTGATATGTTTGACTATGGATGTGTTATTTTTACACCATTCTTGGTTTATAGACAAAGTGTTGACATTTCTTATGGTAGTTTTAAAACAAATGTTTATGTTATGTTTAAACCTTCTCATATAAGGAATGCATTGGACTTAGTAAGTGATGGGTGGAGCCCATTATAGCTCCTCGATGCATCGATATGTCTCATGGGACAAACTAGTGTCTTGGCACAAGACCATGATAAAATCTAATTTTTAGTCTTGGAACAAGGCCTTAACTATGTGGTAATGATGTCTGGAATTATGCATTCCATCATTATGAAAGTGGCTATTGATATTGTATGTGATTATTTTACTTGTATAATACCAATGTGATTATGTAAATGGAATTATTTGATTTTATCTTTTCAATATTATGCTGAAGTTTAAGTTTAAAAGGCTTTTGTTTTAGTCATATACATTACCTCAAATGTTTATGCTTATTTAGGAATGTTACAGATATATTGTTATCCTTACTAAGAATATGATCTCACCACTTTCTATGTTTTATTTTTCCCAGGTTGTGAAGAAGGATTTTTTGGTTGGCCTACAAGGATCGACTAAGGATATAATTTTTTTCAAAAGGGGACAAAATGTTATTGATGTTTTTATTTCATGATATAATGTAAAACTTATGAATGTATCTAGTACTTCCAAGGATACTAAAATGATCGGTCTTTCAGGACATGATTCCTTGTATCATGCCAATGATATGTAATAATGCACTCACTCTGGGTAACTGGGGTCGGGATAATACACTATGTGGATCAGAAGTAGCGCGACATGAAGAGAACTTTACTTAGAGTGGCCTGTTGTGGATCAACTACTTATGACCATGTGGGGATCGAGGGCTTAGGACCCTGTGTGGATCGCCAATAGTGAGACCCAACAAGGACTAGCCTTAAAGAGGACCATCAAGGATCAGAAACTCACAACCCTATGTTGATCGATGACTTACGACCCTATGTGGATCGCCGACTTATGACCCTATGTGGATTGGTGACTTACGGCCCTATGTGGATCAGCAGTAGAATGAATTCTTCATGGTTCTATAGTTGAACTTATGAATTTAATAACATTGACTTAACATTATGAATAATCATCATCATTCCTCTTCTTTTATGTTATATACCTGATGTGAGTTGGATTTCACTTTTTTCTTTTTGATTGAGGTCATGATTTGTGTTTTTTCTATTGGGTAATTCTTTTATTCCTTTGGGGGACTTGGGGTTCCTACTGGGTATTGTTATACTCACCCCTACATAGGCTTCACTCGCTCATTGGTGTGTATTTTTTCAGATGAAAGATAGATTTGACCAATATTTGGGATCCTGGACTAGACAGTGTATAAAGGTGACCGGTTGACGTAGAGAGCCGCAGTGACGAGCAGTACCTTCCCTTCAGGTAGGATCCTTGATAGAGGACCTCATGAGCTATTTTTCCCTTCCCATTTCACGTTCTATTAGCTGGGTTTTTATTGTGGTCCATTCTTCCTCAGTTCACAATTTTTTACATTAATAGTTATACTATGTGGTTTAATATTTTTGTGTACCTGGTTTGTGTGTTTGGAGGTTTAAAGGAAATGCCTTCCCATTTTTAGAGATATTCCTTTTCTATTCTAATCACCAACCCCTAGCCTATGGAATGCAGCCTTGGGGAAGTCAGTGCATGACCCCTAGGAGATGATTTGTGACAATATGCCCATTTTGATATAAGATACATAAGGTTCATCATTCCCATTTACTAATATTAACAAGCTTCATAGTTCTCTTATATAATTCAATATTAATGAAGAGTCAAATTGGATTTACAACTATTGAAATTTATTTCTAATAAGGGCATAACTGTTATTCCATTTTGAAGGGTGATATGGTTATATCACCTACATTAAATTCATTTTATTACAAATGATAAAAGAATTGGCCATGCCACACCACTAAATTTATTATATATTAGTATGATATCATCATTTTAAAATAAGACAAACACTACATTGGGTTTTTTGGGTGTGAAGTCATGAAACAAAATTAGTTATAAAGAGGGAAGATCTAAAGGTATGTCTCACTACAAGTTTTATATTAATAAAAATGGTTTGGTTTCTAGAAATTATTTTGGTTCCATGGAAGGAAAACCATTTAGAGAAAATAAAAAGTATAGGAAAAAATGGTGAAACCATCATGAAGAACATATAGAATTATATAGAACACTTATTCCTTGAGGAATTATTATTAATACACCTAACATGATCTCATTGTACTCTCCACATATAATATCAACCATTCATTTGTCCTAGATTAAGAGAAAACTAAAGAACAAATAAACAACCTAAAAATATGGAATATGATCTTACATCAGCATAGAATCATTGAGAGAACCATGAATGGATAAAAGAGTCTTAGGATAAAAAAATTATCCATAGGAATCCAATGAAATGAATATAGATCAAATCATACATCAGATCATAATTTTATCAATAAAACTAGATTTAGACAGAGGAGGGGTCAAAATGAGAGGAAAATTCTTATCCACTAGAGAAATTATTGAAAAAGGAGGTAGGGTAGATTAAATTATATTTAAGGTAAATTTTTTAATTTCATCAAAAAATATAGTTGTTCTCAATTTGGTTTCATGGTTAGCCAAACCATGTGCCAACCGTGAAAAGATCACATCCTTACAAGGGGATATGAATGGTTAGGCCGAATGATTAGGGAAACTATTTTCTATACATGTGACTCCTCTCATCTAAAAATAGTAGAAATACCACATAAAAATGAAACCCTAGATTCATGGTTAGGGAAAACTGTGCCCCCTACTCTAACTCTCTTACCACCCATCACATGGTTTGGGAAACCATATAGATTGGCTCAAACAGTTTCTACTAACCATGAAACAATTTCATTTTCCACCGACCGAGGCTCTATGATCTACAAAAAACCCCAAAAATATCTGAAACAATTCTGAACTCATTGGGAATGCATAAATGGTCTAAACTAAGAAATCAATTCAAATATAAAATATTTGTACCTTTAATAAATACTGGGTTCTTATAGTTTCCACACCTTAAATAAACTCATCCCGGAGTTCACCTTTGAAGGGTAGAAAAAATTAGTCTTAGAATAACTCTAGTAAATAAGAACATTATTTGGCCTCCCTCCCCCAAGTCTCATCCTGCACCCAATCGTACTACCATAGGACCCATACTAAAGGGATAGACCATCCTCAAAAATACTTCCTTATCCAATAAAGGTTGCATATATGATACAGCTGAAATGAATAATCGACATCTTACTCAACCTCTTTAGGATAAAAATTATTAGAATAGTCTACATGATATCAGGGAAGATTTGAAATGTGGAATAATTCATGAATAAAATAGTACCAATTAAGTAATAGAATTTTATAGGCTGTTAGACTACCTCTCTCTAGAATCTAAAAAGGCATGATAAAAAATGGTGACATCTTCCATTTCCTCTCTATTCATTAATTCCCAATCCTGAGTGATACCTGAAGGAAAAAAAGATCCTCGACCTCAAACTTCAGAGGTCATCTATAAGAATTTTCATAATATCTCTATCTAGATTGAGAAATATACATATACTTCCTAATAATATGAAATAACTTCAAAGTCTCAAGAACAGGATAAGGAACCAGTAAATTTAACTCTCCTACCATTAATCATTATAGGGGTGAACATAATGGACTACCATAGAGGGCATCATAGGTATCCATCTGAATCATCTATAGATAATAATTATTGTAGGAGAAATCTATGAGTGGGATATGCTTTCCCCAAGAACCACCGAAATCAAGGGAACATGATAAGATCACTTCCTCCAAAAATTTAATAGTCTATACTGATAGACCATCATTCTGAGGGTGAATATTTTTTATCATAAGAACCTATGTACCCAAATCCTTTTGCAACACATGCTATAACCTCAATGTAAAATGAGAATCCCTATCTAAAATGATAGTAAGAGGGACCCCTTTCAGTCATATGGTCTCATGAACATATAATATTTCCATATCTTCAACTGATAAAGTCTACCGTATAGGAAGTAAATGAGTTACATTATTCAATCAATCCACAACTACCCAGAATTTGTTGCTTCCTTGAGGTGACCTTGGTGAGTTGATGAAAAATTACATAGAAACATCCTTCTATTTCTATTTTGGGATCAATTCCTACAATATAAAGACTAAAAATCTATAGTTATCTACCTATACATACTAAAATATGGTATACCTTGTGGTAAAAACACTTATCTAATGTTTCATCCATTGACAACAGCACTGTTGATGCATATCTTGAAACATCTTGGACATTCCTGGGTGAACTGCCCAATAAGAAGCATGTGACTCCAACATCATATCCTCTCTCATATCTATAGGAACCCACATATTCCTCTGTATATATTGGATGTAATCATAATTAACATACCAATTCAGAGGTAGGTCCTCTCTAATGATAATCTCTTATTGGACAAAGCCATCAGGATTAGAAAACTAAATCAACTTCACCATCTTCATAAGTGAAGAGGTCACTAATAGTGATAAAAGTACAAACTATTCCTGAAGGTTCTGAAACTATATGTGCATCTCAGAAAATAGATCCATAAGATTTCATTACCTATTGGCCACTTGAACTGGCTATGTTAGAGTCCTCCGACTCATAGAATCAGCAACATCACTTTCTTTATTAAGCATGCATGCTAGCTCAAAGTAAAATGAAAATATATATTCAACCTATATTCCATGCCTAGGGTTAAAATATTACGGAACGAAGATATAAATATGGATTTAGTGATCCATAAACACAAAAAAATTATCTCCCAGTCAGTAATTCCTCCAACAACACAAGACATGTACAACATCTTCAAACTCGAGATTATGTGTCAGGTAATAATTCACACAATGCCTAAATTTCCATGATTCATATGAAATGAATCAATCTTCATATAATAGAATATCTCCTAGGATGATACATGATGCATCATAATAGACTATATATCTTATACCCAAATCTATAAGAATAAGGATCAAAATTGAATTCAATCTCTCTTTCATCTCCTTAAAGGATGTCTCATAAGATCCATACCATACAAACATCACACTATTCTTAGTCAAGCCTATAAGAGTTTATTCTATGTATGATAATTCCTATAAAAAAATTAAAGCAGTAACTAGCTAGCCCCATGAAACTATGTATATCAATGATTTTATTGGGATGTTCCTAGGTAACCACAACACTCACATTCTCAAGATTGACTGAAACTCCTACCACTGAGATAATAGGACCCATTAAGTACACATTTTCAATCAAGAAATTACATTTACGGAGCTTAGAATAAATCTTGTGATGTCTCAGCGTATTAAGAATGATCTAAATATGAGTATCATTATCTCTTATATTTTGAGATTTCAGTAATATGTCATCTATAAATACCACGATAAAGGAATCTTAAAAGGTATAGAAACCCATATTCATCAAATCCATTAATATAGAAGGTGCATTTGTAATATTGAATAGTATCACAAGATACACAAAATGTTTTAACAACTATGGAAAGCCATATCTGGAATATCTAAAGGCTTTAATCAAATCTAATGATAACCTGATCTATAGACGATATTCAAGAATATCTTCAATTATTTGATATGGTAAAAAATATCATATATAAAAGGTAGGGAATATCAAATTTCCACTATAATCTATATGAATTTATGATAATCCATGCAATTTTTGAGTGTTCTATCCACCTTCTTGATAAAATGGATCAGTGAACCCTAAGGAGAAGTACTAGGATATATACATCTATTTGCCTCTAAATCCTCTAGATTTCTCTTGATATACTATAACACATCACTTTCCATCCTTTCTGGGGGAACGTATACTGTGGTAGCTCAAGTGATTTGATCAATAATAAACTCTATATATCTCTTAGGAGGTAGTTTAAATAATTCCTTGGGAAAGATATCCTTAAATTGATCGATTGTAGGAGGTAAATCAGTCTAATATAATCCCTGATTCTCTATGTAATGGAAAGAAATATGGGAAGTCACTCCACCTATCCCATGATTTTATGGTCCATATCTACCTACAAAGACATTGTATTCACCCATATGAGTATAAGTATCACCCTCTGGTGATGTAAACGACACCCTCCATTGATAAAAATCTATATAGGAATGATATAGAACCAAATATATCCATCTTGATAAAGACATAAAATCCTATCATCTTATGGAAAAAAGAGGTTCCATAAGAAATGATGGATTCTTACCTTAATAAGAATGTCATTGCACTACGTACACTCTCTAATCGTATAGCCAAATGTGTATCAAGCATCATTATTCCACAAGAGTACTAAACACGATGCCCAATGCTCTCTATAATAGGCATATATATAAAATAATACAATGAAATTATATTGAATAAGTTATAAGAAATAGTATTGGATACTAGAATAGTACCTCAAACAATAGACAGTCTGTCATCCTTCTCTTCTGGTATAGGATGCACTCTATAAATCTATCATGAACCCCGACCCTGTGCTACAACCTGATTACCTGGAGTGGGTCCACTCTATTGACATTTAAATCAGGAATCTTGGATACCATGACCACAACCTCCTCCTCTACATGTATGGGTAGTAGTACTCCATCTACTTTCTTATAGAGGTGCTACTAAACATGATCTTAAAGGTGGAACTGACAAGGACCCTATCCCACTAAAAATTGATGGGAAGGTCCTATAAAAATTCTGAATATGCACAAATATTTCATATAATTTTCACTTTATTGGGTCTTTAGGACACTGAGGATTCTTATTATATGGATTCCAACAACTGATTACATACCAGATAACTGTTTGTGAAGTCTAACTAGCTATCACTGCTCACGCTTTCAGTCTCAAAGCGTCACATCTGAACACTGATAGAAACAATAACTTGTTTAGGTTTTGAGTCTCCTTAGCTCATTCTATATTCTCCCCTCAAGGTTTTCTTAGTGATAAGGTCCCGGTTCACTATATCTGATACGATAGTCAAAAAATGTTATTTACCTAAAAATGAGTAGGATGCCTCAAGCCATCATCGAACTACCACACTTTTACTGGCTTATCTGTAGTATAGATGGATACAAAGTGATAAAGCTCTATGAAACATGTTTGATAGTCATTAAAATTCATTAAAACCTATTTCATGTTCATTAAATCCCTAGTACAATTGGTCCCCAGGGTCTCAAGGAAAAAATCGTCAATGATGCTTGACTATAAGTCCCTCTAAGTCGCTTCTCGATATAGACAAACTGAATTTAGAATATCCCACCATCATTTGGAGGATCCTTTAAGAATATAAGTTGTTATTTCCACTCTCATATTAGGAGGTTTCTCTAGATGATCTACTATATACATGAACGTTATGATCCACAACTCAATATCCTATAGTCCTTTGTCCCAAAAAAACATGGGGAGTATCTACTACTAGAACTCCTTAGTCAACTCTCCCATAGAAGGGGAAGAGTGAGGAGCTACCCAAATCATCTTCATATGTAATATAAATTCCTCTCAAAATTGAGAATAATCACCCTCATCAAGAAGAGGAATAGGTTGCATAGGAGGCACTGTTGGTGGTATCACTGGTAGATCATGGCCCACCACCTCGAAGGCTTGGTTGTTACCAACCTCCTAGTAAAAAATCGAAGGATGTCAAGCGGGAATTGATATACAAATGAAAAAAACAAAACTCAAATAGTATTAACTAATGTAATAATACAATGAAATAAGATAAGAACATGGAAAAAGCCTATCTATGTAATATTACACCTCTATTCTAGATCAAAAAGTCAATTCTAGGTGAGAGAATAATTTATAGATCAATAAGATGCTACTACTACCCACTGCTAAGGCTAGAACTGGTTCAAGCTCTGTGTTTTTCAATTTCAATTTCAATTTTAATTTAAATTAAAATTTATATTTCAATATGAATCCAATGGTTGAGCCAAGTGGTTCCCACATCCTATAAATAAGTTCTCATACACCTTATGAACAAAAATGTGATGTACATTTAATCTATATCGTAACATGTTCCAATCCATGTGACCAATGGTCCATGACTAAAAGATCAATAGTTGACTACTTAGGGTGTCTAATATAGTCTATTTAGGAAAATATTCATTAGTTAATGAAGGTAGTCTATGTACCGACTATATTTTATCAAATCCCCATTCAAATTATTATCGAAAAACAATTCTATTTATAAGAATCATGATCTCATGGAAATCATAGGTTATACAACAAACACAATGCTATTATATGGCATCACATATTCATTCCATGTGATTTTTCTAAAATGAGCCTAATATGATGTATACTAAATTATTCTTTTCCCTCATATCACCATGCCGAGGATTAAGGCATAACCTCAAATATATCAATAATAATATCACAATTCATGTGCATCAACCAATAGTGGAATAAATTCAATTATAACAAGAAAAATAAAAAAATAGAAATTTCCATTCA
Organism: Viscum album; assembly: GCA_963277665.1. Classification (NCBI taxonomy): domain Eukaryota; kingdom Viridiplantae; phylum Streptophyta; class Magnoliopsida; order Santalales; family Viscaceae; genus Viscum; species Viscum album. The sequence goes on from OY728129.1 coordinate 257,385,159, forward strand.
AGGAAATTTAGATTTTCTCTATACATGGGTTAACTAATAAAAGACATATCTCATTACAAAATCCATTAACATTCCTAATGTCCTATATATTATCTAAAAATAGTAAGGGAAAACATTTTCTGATACCACATTGTGATTTCCCATAATAGGATTCAACTAAATGGTGCACAAACCCCAATTAACCACACATCCTCAAGACCGTCTATTAAAATTCTAGATGATTCCAACAAGAAATGAAGGACTGGCGTGTTTCCATGGGGAGAATATTCCCTCATTAACATATTGTAGTACAATGGATAAGTAATATAAAAGGTAAATAATATAAGAAAAAGCAAACAGATGGAACATCAAAAGCAGAAACATAAATGAATGTACCAGTAACCCACCTTTGTGGACGAAAATATAAACATATAGCAACAAATAATAATAAAAATTAGAAAACAAAATCATATACAAAAGCTTATGATAATTTATTCCATGTCCCTACTGACTGAAAAATAATTTTTATTTGATTTTCTAAGAAGCTGCTTTAAGGGAGAGCAGTAACCTATAGGATACAAAATGACAGGATACAAAATCAAAACATTCCCAATTAAAATTCAAAAAGAAACCATCAATACACATAACCCAATACGATCAGATAATCACACTAGTCGCCAAACAAGTATACCATATAACTACATCACCATTCCGTCAGATGAAATCCTATCGTCTTCAACCAACATCATCACTGGAACCTTCACCATCACCATCCAATCAACACTATTGACGTCGCCAACCAGCACTAGAGCCCATCAAGAAACATTGAACTTACAGAAAACAATAATTTCTACTATCATCACTGACCAAACATCACCTGTCACCGGAGACTGATAGAGTCTTCCATAGACACCATCAAAGCTGTCGAGCGAAAATCAAGCCTCCTGGAACTCCTAAATTCCCTCAAATAGCACCTCTCAAACCTCTTTTGGAAACCATATCACCAGAATGACCCGGGGAGAAGAGATGAAACATGAAGCCATGGAAGAGTAAGAGGGGAAATGAGCCTACAGGGAGTCAAGATCATCGGCAAGAACCATGACCTCACCATAAAAACTTCACACCAGTCACCAAAGATCATCAGATACTATCGTACTCCATGTCTCTAGAAAACTGAGAAACATGTATACAAAACATCCGGAAATACATGCTATACAAAATGAAAAAATGACCAAAAGGATTATCCAAGAATCCTAAGATCAAACCCCGAGATCTAATTCCAAAATTTTATCACAAATCATGAAAGAAGTTATGAATCTATATGTGGAAACATCCCCTTATCTACACCTAAAAGGCTGTTATCCTCCTAAGTTCCATCAACGACCCAGATATAGTGTGAGAAAAACTCTATAGTCCACCACTAAAAATGTCTATAAATACCATGTCCATGTTTATAACATAGAATTGTGTACATATAATAAATTAAAGTAGTAATAACAATTGTAAATGGTCTAGTTCTAGTTTATAAAAGAAAATTAGGCTAATAATACCTACTTCAACCTATTCCTAAATATGTCTGTATAAGTGTCAAGGGATGCAATGCCTGGTATAACATTTATAAGAGACACCAAACCCAGTATCATTATAGTAAAGGGTATTATCTACCCAGTATCACATTTATAAGGTATTCCATGCCTAGTATCATAGAATAGAGATCACGTGCCCAATATCAAATATTTAAGGGATGCCATGCCTAGTATCACATATAGGGATTTTATGCCCATATCACAGTATAGGGATGACATGCCTAAAATCATAGAATTGAGATTCCATAACTGGTATCACAATAGTACATGACTTAATGTCTATAACATATTTATATAAAGGTTTATCTTTCCCATTTATATATATCAAGGTTGATCTTGCTGATTGAGTATAATGATGAAGAAATACATTACCAAATTATATATATTTAGGGTTGTCTTACCTGTTTATTATAACGAAGAAGGGATTCCATGCCCATTGATAAATAATATTCATAAGGTTCATCATTCCCATTTACTTATATTAACAAGGTTCACCATTAACTTATATTATTAACAATTAATAAACATTCAAATCCTCCTTACAACTATTAACAATTTGTTCTAATATGGGCGTAACAATTTTTCTATTTAGAAGGGTGGTGTGGTTATACCACTCTAATTTTATTCAATTTATTATAATTGATAATGATTTTGACCATGAGACGCCACTATATTTATTCCATATCAGTATGATATCACCATTTTAAAATAATACAAACACACCATTAGGTGTTTTTGGTGTGAACTTTTGAAAGAAAAATCGACATAAAGAGTGAAAACCTAATGGGATGGATCACTCCAAGGTTTATAATAAAGATATGTGTTTGGGTTCTAAAAAGTCTTCATGTTCCATGGAAGAAAACACATTTGAGGAAAATACAAAATAATAATAACACGTGGTGGAACCAACATGAAACACATATCACATATTATAAAATAGTGATAAATTGAGGGATAATTCTTATATCACCAACCTCGATCTCATAGTACTCCCCTCATACAATATTGGCCCTTAATTGGGCCTAGATGAAGAGAAAACATAAGAATGGATAGAATCCATGAAAATAGTGCACATGAGATTTCATCAATATAAAATCATTGAGAGAACTAGTAACAAAGAAACATGCCTAAGGATATAAGACATTATCTTTGGAGTAATCTAATGATATGAACAAGAGAGAATTGGGTTTTAGATCAAAATGTTTTCGAAAAGCCTATATTTTGTCAAAGGAGATCTCAAAATGGGAGAAAAACTCCTTTATAAAAGAGAAATTTGAATAAAAGGATATGGGGGTGGATTTAATTTGATATAAGGGAAATTTCTCAAATTTCACCAAAAAATTTAGGGGTACATTATTTTACAAACCATGATTCAATTGTGCACAGGTCAATTCCTTTGAAGGGGACACACATGGTTAAGACTTAGGGTTAGGGAAATGGTGCACTAATAGTGTGATTTTACTATGACAAAAAATATCGACTTTCCTTATGGGTGAGCATCTATTGGAACATATTTATGGAAAACATGCACCTTACCCTACCTCTTTGCCTATTCATCCCACTGTTTAAGAAACTGTGCATACTAGCTCACACGGTATCTACTAACTGTGTGGCTAGTTCATTTTTTCCACTCGCTAGGGATCTAAGCTCCGAAAAAGCCCTAGAAATCCATTAAACAACTCTAATATAATTTTACATCCATAAAAGGTCAATAATAAATAATTATATTGAATTTAAAAGGAACTATACCTCAAATAAAGACCAAGTTATTTGAATTGTATATACAGAAGACAAAGTCCAATGATAAAATTCATGATTGTTAGAGACATAATGCTCATATTTATATACCACAGATAGTTCAATATATAAATTTTTGAAGAAATGGACATTATCTAAGTAAATATCGTAATATTAGGGTTTGTGTGGATGGTGGAAATTAACAACTTTAAAGACAAGGGAACACCTGAGAGACCACAAAAATGGAAGTGATTTATAAAGGTGATGGGGAATAAGGATCACAAATCATCCACTCAATAACTATGGGTTTCATATTTTATCTTTATTCTACAGACTTATTTTTTGGTTAAATGTTTTCTATGAAGATAAAACCACCACCCCAATGACAATATGACATTTTATTAATAAAAAATTCTAATGTATTGATTATGTTAACCCAATTCTATATCTCTTCTCTGATTAATATTTATATGATCTCTATAAATTCCAATTTTCCATCATTTAGTCAATATTAATGTGGTATTGGTCATCGAATGAATATTTTTATATAGAGACCATGATAATTTCATAGATATGAAAAACACAATTAATAATACTAAATCAATACATAATCACCTATTAGTATAAGGTTGATTATAAACTTCCTATAAAAACACTCCATATATATATGTGTGTGTGTGTGTGTGTGTGTGTTTATACAAAATAGTGATGGGTAATTAGATCAAACCAGTAGAGTGGAACTCAATATTAGTGATATACCTATTATAATGGAAACAATGATTTCACTAGATGTACCTAATATAGTAAGCATTGAACCTCATAAGAAATAAAATCTTGAGTCATTTCTCTATTTTAATACCCTTAACGTTTGTCACTAATAAGTAATAATTACAAGTATGAGGATTAAAATTATTTAGGTGGGGTGTAGATAATCTAATAACCCAAGATTTTACTAAAGGATCTTTCCCATAAAATATACACACTATTGATATCTTGTTTCCCATTAAACACTAAATGAAATGGGTCGTGATATAATAAATCACTATTACTAGGAAATATCAAGAGTAATAAATAATATAGTAAATAAAAACACTGTAATCAATCATAAATTCATAAAAAATAGGTTAATAATACTTAATGTTTTAAAAGGAAATTATTCAAAAAAAAGTAATTTTCATTATTTAATTTTTTATATAGAATATAAATTTATAAATTTTAGAATTTTTATTTTTTAAAATTATTTTATTTTTTAATTAATTATATAGAAATTGAATTATTATTTATTTTTATAATTTTTCTAAGACATGTTATTTTTAGATGAATATGAAAAAATAAAGTCTTTTCCAAAATGATTTCTATTTTTTATTTTATCAATTTATAAGAAAGGCCTCGATTTTTTGATTAATCCAATATTTTTTGAGTATTAATGTTATTAGTTCTAAATATATTGCTTTAAATTTATAAAACATATGTTTAACATATAAAACCAAATTAATGATTTAATTATAATAAAAACTATTTTTAAAAATTTCATTCAATTATCTATTTTAATGGTAATTTTTGGATTTATTCGAAAGATACATACATAATTTTATTAATAAAAAATAAATATATATCATAAAAAATGATAATGTTGATAACGATAGCTTACATGTAGGTTTTTATCTAAGAAATAGACTTTTCCCAAAAAAAAATTACATGATATGTGCATTTGTTTTAAAATCAACATTTAAAATTATTTGTTTTTTTTTCATAAAATGATTGTAAAATTAGAAAGTATGAGGTTAAAATTATGTTAAAAGATCAATTTTTATTTTGGTCATTAAAATTAATTACTAATGTTAAAAAATTAAATACCCTAAGAAAAGGTGAAATAGTAAAATAGTGGAAGTTTGTGTGAATAGTAAAATATGAAATAATATGATATTTAACATTATAAGCTAAATATATGAATTTATGAGTCAAGGATGATTTAAGAACCGATTTATTCAAAATACAATGTTTAATTTACTATTTATGGTTATAAGATTCATCACTATTGGTAGTCTGGAGCTAAAATAATAAACTAATGATCATAATATTCGAAACTACTCCTCTCCTCCCCATATAAATACTACCCTTTACCACCCTTCTCATAAATTCTTCCAAGCCTTTGTGTTTGCCTAATTTATACCCAATTCCAATAGAAATTCACTCCCCACATCCCTATTTGGATGTTCTCGTCCCAAAATATTCTAAGGAGCCTTAAGGGGTAGCCGAAAAGGAGACATCGATAAGGGGATGAAAATTTTAAAAAAATTAATTTTAAGTTTATTATTCTTCTGCCACAAACATATGATCTCAATAAAACAAAAATAGTAACATTGACATCTTAAATATTCTTATTTGTCATTACTAATCTGAAATTTTCATGTTATACTGCCTTATTTAATTTATAAAATGAAAATGTTGTTCGCAATATGGTTGGTTCACCACCTCCCTGAACAACACACTTTTTTTATCCACCACCATAAAGGATGGTTATAGAAACAAAATTATTGTTAAAGATGATTATAATACTTATAATTTTATTTATATAATGTTTTAATAATAATTTAATTAAATATAACGAATCTAGTCGAATCTAGTTTGTGACGGTTGGTAAAATGACATAAATGAACTAACTACGTAACATTAACATTTATACAATGTCATAATCCATATATTATAACAAAAAATATATATTTGAGAGAATTTAAATTTTTTTAAGAACATTAATAAATTATCATTTCACTTTTTTAGTTGTATTTTTGTATGACCATTACATTAATAATTATCCATAAGTGACCTGACATTGGAACCATGAAACGAACAACCTAAGAACAATGGGATTATATCTTATATATCATTGAAATAGATATAAATGAACATAAAAAAATAATATTAAATAATTTATAGATGTAATTTTTTCTAAATTAAGTAATTAATTTATCAATTTTGATTATCCAAGATGATAATTTAATGTTCAAAATGATTTTGGAACCTAAGGTAAGGGATCTCTCCGAACCACACTTTTGCATTGTTTTATGACCGTTCTCAATATAACTCACTTAATCTCTCTCTTTGATGTTATGTAATGATTCTAAATTATGTATATATGTATATTACGTATATAAATATCTTATTATCCATTACTTTTATGTGTTAATTCATGACATTAGTTTATTTCTCAAATACCATAATTAAAATCAAACCTAATAAAGGGGAACTTTTTGTCCCTTAATCCGTTTATGTGACACCCATTTAAGTATTTATACCCATTCATAATATTATTAAATAAAAAAAATACTCTAGTTATAATCATATTGGTTTACCTATGTATTTTATATAAACTTACATTCTTATTCTTTCTTCAAAAATATTTAACCTATTCCTTCAACCACCATTTGGAAAGTTCATTTCAATACCCAATTCTCTACCCATTTTCATAACATTTATATTTTAAATGAACTCTATATTTTTGGGACCTATGATTATGAATTAATACTTGAATATCTAAAATATTTAATTAATTATTCTCTTTAGAATATTTATGAAATATCATTTAATTGAAACACAATATATGATTATGAAACCCTTTTATTTTTATGGGTAATTATTATATTTATGCATTATGTTTTATTTATGTCTGTGGAAAACATAATCATGTACATGTTATGAAGGGTGTAACCGAATGGTACTCTAATTCATTTATTAGTCTTTTTGTATCATGATATGATATGTATGAGATTATGGAGTATAGCTAATCGACGATGGGACTCTTTATACCATGTGACGTTGTCTTGGAAGTTAGCATAGACTTATGAGTATATCATGTTTCATGTTGCTTCCTCATTCCAATGTTCCCATAACCTTATGATTCCATTCTCTCTATATTATCCCTCTATATGAATATTCATGAGACTTGTATTTTATGATATATTGTTATTCCCTTTTACTCATATGTTATGCTTCATTATCATGCTCATTCCCTTACTAGGCTTTGTAACTCACACCTGTTGTTTATCTATTCCACAGGTTAACCTATGTGATTTTGTGATATGAAATATATTCATAGATCATTTTGGAGATTAAAATAATGAATTTTTATTTTAGTTCCTTTTTGATATATTATGAACCTAGTCATCCAAATACACTAGGTATCTCGATCCATTAATTGTGTTAATCAAATATTTATACTAAAAATCATGTAAAAATATGATTAAAAGGCTTGGATATCTATAGTTAGTATCAAAGGGGGGTTTAGTTATTTTTTTTGGGATTAGAAGTCGAATGATTTAATTAGAATCCTAGGGATAATTCTAAGTATAAGAAAATATCTTTAAATTTTGGTGATGTATAGAGTAAGTTGTATTGAAGAAATTACATATTTGTCTAGATACTACTAGTGTATATGGCTCTGGAATGGTTGTACCTATGGGTAATAACTATGAAAAGGAAGGATTAATAATTAACTCAATCTTCACATAGTGTATGATAAGGCGTCCTTGTTGGGATCCTTATTTGAAACACCTGGGCATATGCTTTTTCAAATTCACACACTCTTTATGAACCATTATAAGGAGCTTAAAAAAATTGTTAGGTTATAAAAAATAATTAGAAAATTACCCTAGATAGCCTATATTGAAACCTATTGATTCATATTTTAAGATAATATTTCATTTATATGTATACATTATATATTAATAGTTTACATTCTTATATTATTTCTTGTTTGAGTATTATTATCCCAAAGATTATTTTGGATATAGTAAGTGACGAGACCCAGAATAAAATAGTAAAGGGTGCACTCATTATCCATACATGAAAATAAAAGGTCCTATATGATTATATTTTAATGAATTATTTCAAATCTTTGAAGATTAAAAAAATCATTCTATCATGACCTCAATGCATGGGGATTGATCTATCTATGAGAATAAAAATGATAAAATTATTGCATCCTGAGTATATAACTGCTCCCCAAAAAAATTGTTGTGAATTGAACCTCCCAAAATATGTTATCATACTTATTTATGAATAATTTTATGCCTCATTGGTCACAGATTTGGTTTTTTAATATAAATGCAACATAAAATTTTGGGATGGGGATATCACTCATTAAATTTTGAGTCATCCTTTGATGTTGTACAAGTGTAAGGAGGAGGATGAATCTTCTCTATAATATTCATATCCAAAGTCGATAATATTGATTTATAAAAAATAATATCTACATCAAATGATTGAGAACAAGAAGATAATCACACATAAAGACAAGCCCATTGTGATGGATTATAATGATGTATTCCTTAAAGAGTTTCCTCATATTATTCCTAGATGAGAGGGTGAGTTCTCAATCAAACTAATACCTAGATCTCTACCAATATCCAGTACTCTATATAATAGACACCATATAGTATATGGAACTAAATAATTAGTAACAAGTGAATCTATGAAAGGGATTTATATGCCCGAGTGCTTCACCATCGGGGGATTCAGTAATTTTCTTCAAGAAGAAGGATGTGTCAATTTACCTCTTCATTGATTATCAAGAACACTAGAAAATCAAGATAAAGTACGAGTATCACCTACCATGGATTAATGAATTTTTTGATCAATTTCACATGCCCAAAATTATTTATCTATAGTGTACCTTTGGCCATGATATCACGAATTATATATGAAAAAGGAAAGTATTCCCAAGAACGAATTTCGAACAAGGTATGGAAACTATGGGTTCATAGCGATTCCCTTCAAACTCACTAATGTTAAAAAAATATTTATGGAGTTAATGAATATATTATTTAGATTTTCATTGAAAAAGTGTTGAAATATCTATATATGATTTTATGATATAATCCAAAATTAAATAGGAGCATGAGGGGTACTTTAATACTATTATAAAAACATTGTAAAAGGATAATCTATATGAGAAGTATAATAAATGTGAGTTCTGGATAGAGAATGTCTCATTCTTGGGGTATTTTATCACTAGAAAAGTGATATATATTGATCCATCTAAGATAATGGAGATTTAGGAGTTCCCTAAACCAAAAATTATAATAGATATATATAGTTTCCTTGGAACAACAGGGTATCTTCGATGATTTTTTAGAAACATATATCAATTTCAAAACTCGTTAATCAACATTACTTTAAAGTGAGTAATTGTTTTCTTGGATAATGAAGGTGAGAATATTTTAAAGGAATTGAAAAAGAGACGTATTACTAAACCTATCCTCATGATACCCTCATGTTGAAAAATTTCTAGGTATAATTATATGCTTAATTGAAGGGATTAGGATCTATACTAATGAATAATAATAATTTGATAGCATAAAACTCAAAGATATTGAAATTTCATGAATAGTACTACCCAACACATGATCTGGAGTTGGATAAAATGATCTTTTACTGAATGATTTGTTGACACCATCTTTATGGGGAGATCTGTGAAATATATATGTATCATAAGAGCTCAGATATATTTTCACATAGAAGAATCATAATATTCACAATTGAAGATGGTTAGAGAGGATCAAGAGTACTGACTCCTCAATTCACTACCATCCTAGGAGAGAAAATAAAATGGAAGTTTCTATAAGTATAAAGGATCTAAAAAACTTATAAATGATGAGAATAAAGAGGGATCTGATCATATTAAACATGAAAAGGATTCACATGAGAATCATAAAGGAAGGAACATAATTATTCCATTCTAAAATGATTTAACAACTATAACTTCTAGAAAAGATTAAGGATATTCAAAGAGATGATTTTGAAGATCAGAAGAATGTGGGGGCTTGAATAAAAGGGAAATCCTCAAAGTTCAAAATTGGTAAATATGAGTTGTAATATTTTGGTCATGAAAAAGTGTACCATAAAATCTGAATATAAATAAGGTTTTTTAAATGATTCACATAGATTGACCTTCACCATCTATATAGGGAGTGATAATATGTATCAAGATCATTGTGAGTACTATTTTTGGGATACTATGAAGAAGGATATTGCAGAATATACATCAATGTGCCTAGTATGTTTGTAGATGAAGTATAAAATGAAAAACTCTAAGGGGATTATGCAACCATTAACCATACCTTTATTTATATTAGAAACAATCACTATGTAATTTTTCACTCGTATAACAAATAAATCAAGAGTAAATAGTAATATATGGATTGTGTTTGATCAATTTACAAAAAATGACTCATTTCATTGAAATTTTAGGGACTTCTCACTCAACCAACACAGAAGGATATACATTATAGAAGTAGTGAGGCTAAAAATAAACAAATATAAAATATATCATAATGAGATATGATATTAACATCTATGATTTAAAAAAACATTAATATGATCGAAAAACTGAATTGAACTTTAGTGAATATTATCACCAAAAAACTGATGGACGATTTAAGCAGAAAATCCAGACACTAGAATCCATGTTGTAAAAATTCTCAATGGCCTTAAAAGGAGGATGTGATCAGTATTTTCCTTTGGTTGAGTTAACATATAATAATAGATTAAAATCAGGCACTAAAATGTATCCATATTAATACCATTATCGTAAGTGTTTATAACATATCCATACTGAAAAAATGATGCAAAAGGTAAGCTATTGGGTCTTGAGACGGTCTTCGAAATGGTGGAGAAGGTTAAAACCATTCAGAATCACATCTGGGCTAGTCAAAGTTGACAAAAAAGATATGATGAAAATTATCAGCAAGGCCTGGAGTTCTAGGTTAGAGATAACATTTTCCTCCACCTTCATCCATAGAATAGGGTTATTTTATTTTTGAAGAAGGGAATGATAGTTCTGAGGTATATATTTCCTTTTTAGATTCTAAATCTCATTGGAGTTGTGACCTATTAACCATCACAACCATGAACCATTTTTCTTGTAGATGATGTTTTCCTTGTATCTTTCTTGAGGAAGTACAAATGAGATCCATCACATATACTAAATTTAGAGGCAAGAAAACTAAAAAATTATATTTCATTTAAGGAGAATCTAGCGATGATCTTGTACTATAGAAATAAGGATCTATTAAAGAATAGAAATAACATTGTAAAAGTACTTTGAAAAAACCATAAGTTTGAAAAGGAGTCATGGGAACCAGGGGAATCCATGAAAAAAACTATCCTCACATATTTTAACCTTAGTATATAAAATGAAATATAGAAGAGAATTTTTCTTTGGGGGGGAGAATGTAATGAACCAAAACTTCAACAATGTAATTTATCTTCAGATTATATAATTATATTATATTTTTTAATATTATATTGTATAATTAACACACACCACATGATAAAACCAAAAAAAATTATGATATTAATTTAAATATTATATTTAGAGAAAAGTTATTTCCATACCAATTAATAGTATTAAAATGAGGAAAAATAGATATAAGATAAGAATTAGAAGAAAATTTAGATCATCTCGATACTACAGAATAATCACACTCACAAATAACTCTTTAGTAAATAAAGTAGAATATTTGTAATGAACTATAAAATTTGAAAATGAAAAAATATGTACAACTTTGAGATAAAATAAAATTTAATTAAAATGAATAAAATATGAGGTATTTATAGAAATTAGGAATCCCAAATTACCCTTAAAAATGTGACTGTTACAAATATAACAATCATAGTAATAATCTGATCATTGGAATAGTAGTATGATTATTGGAATAGTAATATGAACATTAGGAATAGTAACCTAACCATTAGAATTACAACCACACCTATTAAAATTTCAAATAATAGTTATGTTTTATATAAGATGGATATATGAAATATTTATATAATGATACAAGTAAATAAATATTTGGATTGATAGAATAATTCTTTATATTTTTGTAAAACACAAATGTATTATTTTAATTTTTATAACATGTATAAAAGTTTAAAATAAATTTTATTTTCAAACAATCGTTTCATAAATTAATATTTATTTTTTTATTATAATGATAATATAATTTTATAAGATGAAAATTAATTTTTCAAAGGGTCTGAAAATTGATCATAATATTTAAATTGATATTTTTTGAATAAATATATATTTTATTTAAAAAAAATTCTCATGTTTATAAATTTATTATCATAAAATTTATTTAATTTTTTTAATATATGCATCAAAAAATGGTTTGGGTGATAATTTGGTGTTTGTCTAAAAATAGTTGTCTTTTTGGGGAACAATGACATTCGACAAAATAACAAATTTAATATGATATGATAAAATGTGAATTTTTGATTCATGGATAATGGAAGAACACATTTAATCAATATAAAAAGAACCATTTACTATAAATAGTAACATTAATTTTCACTATTGATAGTTTTAAGCCAAAATATTAAACTAATAATTATAATATTCAAAACACACATCTCCTCCCCTTATAAATAGCACATCTCACCTCCCATTCACCTAACATCTTCCAAGACTTGTATCTTGATAAATTTATTCCCAATCACCTTATTAATCCTCTAACCCATGTCCTAGTGTGGAAAGTCTCATCTAATGACCATTCCAAGGAGCCTTAAGGGGTATCCAAAACGAAGGAAACCAATGGGAAAGATAAACTCTAAAAGAAATTTCTTTTAATTTTATGCTTATTCTACCAACCCCATATGATCTCCATGTCCCCAAACATAGTAACATTAATATCATATATTTATTAATATTTTATTATTTTGGTGTAATATCCATGTTATGCCCTATATTTTTTATCTCTAAAATGAAAACGTTATTCACAATAGTTTGGTTCACCACCTTCAAGAACAATGTTATTTATTTTTCTCCACCATCTTTTCAGAAGGTAATTGAAAAATATAATTGTTAAAAATGATTATAATAATTATATTATAACAAATTTGAAACAATTTTTTGTTTTAATAATAAATTAATTATATAAAATGAATATCTTTCATGATGATCAATAAAATTACCTAAACAAACTAACCACATAACATTACAAGTTTAACTAAGTGAATCATCCTTATGTTAGAACAAAGAATGATATTTGAGAATATTTATATTTATTTATATATATTAATAACATTTAATTTTACTTATGTCATTTTAGTCTCATATTACAAGAACCTAAATAATTATCCACAAGTGATCCAACCTTGAAACCAAGAAATAGATGACCTAGGACCAAAAAAATTAACATTATATCTCATTTAAATAGTTATAAGAGAACAAAATATAATAATATTAAATAAAAACATTTATGTTAAGTTTATAAATTATGTAATTAATTATTATAATTTTATTATCCATGATGTTATGTGAAAGTGACGAACAATTCTTGAACATGAGGTAAGGGATCTCTTTGAACCACCATTTTGCATTGGGTTATGACCTTTCTCTCTATTACTAAATTTCAACATCCATTTGATATTATATTGGGAATTTAAATTATGTATATATGTCTCTTGAATATATTAATAGATTATTATCCCTTCTATTTATGGGTTAATACATGCCTTATGTTTATTTCTCAAATATATTCAATAAAATAAAACACGATTAAGGGGATGTTTTCTATCCCGTAATCCTCTTATACAATGACCATTTAAAGTATTTATTCAAATTAAGGGTTTAACTACATAATATAATATCTTATTTATAACAATTATGGTTTACATATATTTTTTAATTGTAATTTTTATACTTATTTATTCTTCGAAATGATTGACGAATTCGTTAAAGAACTATTTGGAAAGTTCATTTCTATACCCAATTCTATACTATTTATCCTTCCTTTTTTTTCAATTGATCACCATATTTTTAGACCGAATAATTTTAATTTATATTTTAATATCCAAAATATATAATTCATAATTTTATTTGGAATCATTTTAATATTTACATTGACTGTGATATGAGACAAGATTATGGAACCCGTTTTATTCCTTGGTTAATTAATATATTTATACTTTACATTTGATTTATATTTCTGGAACACATAATATATTAACATAAAGGATGAGTGTTCTTAGATAGAGATATAATTAATTGGGTATTTTTTGTATCATGATACAATATTTATTCAATTAGGAATTAAACCTAATCCATGATGGGAGTCTGTCCAACACGTGAATTTGCCTTGATAAATATCCTTAACTTATACTTATGTCATTTTTTATATTTTTTATATATTATTATGTTTCCAAGATAAAACTATTAAATTTTAGTTATTCTATTCTAATATATTTTTATTCATGAGCCTTTTATTTTATGATATCATGTTATGCATTCTAACAAATATATCATGCTTTATTATCATGTTCATTCTCTTGACAGACTTTATATCTCACCTTTTTGTTTACGTATACCTGAAAAAATCATATGAGGTTTTAGGGGAAAAATTGTATTTATGACATCATTAAGTAGATAAATTAATTATTTTTTATTTTAGTTTCTTTTTTTGTATTATTGTTCTAGTATTCAAAAGATACAATACTTCATGATCTTTTGGTTGTGTTTTTGGAGATTTATCTAAAAATAATGTAAAACTATGTGTAAAAGGATTGGTTTTATATAAATTATATATATAATTTCATTATAAAAATCAAGAATTATGTTCATCCTAGAACTCTATCCATCTTCCCTATGACTCTAGTCACCATTAGTTAACTTGGGGCCTCCATTTATAAGGATATTTCTAAGATAAAACTCAAGATATCAATGTAAATATTATGTCCTTATTAATAATTTATTCTTAATATTACTATTACAAAAACATTATAACAAAATTAATATAATTAAATCAGTATAATTAAAATAATAATATGATATTATATTAAATTAAATACCTTTAGTTATTCTTTTCTATCTACTAAGAAAAAGGAATGTTGATAATGTGTTTGTGCGGACTACCACCTCTACTAATTGATGTATTAATTTTCTCAGAAACAAAATTAATTGATGGTTCTAAAGATGAAATTAAAGAATAAATATTATATATACAATATATTTATGTTTATGAAATGAATAATTAATATTTACATTCAATCCTTCAAATTCATAGAAAAATAAAAGCGTTGTCATGTGAATGTGCGAACTACCACCTCCATGAATGATATGCCTTATTTTAATAACCAACTAACATGTATGGTCCTAATATTGTGATTAGTGAAATATTATTATATTTATAACATTATTAATGTTCTGAAATTATAATCCATTATCCATATTCAACATATTTCTTGAAAAAATGGAAATTACATATGTTCGTATGTGAGATATACCACCTCCCTAAAAATGATGTATTTGATTTGTCATATAGTTTATTATTAATTATCCAAATATTTTCTAGTAAGATTAACCAAAAAATAAAATATAAATAATGTAATTATAATTTTTAATAATGATATTATAACTAAATCACCTCATAATCATACTTATCAATTAATTATAGCGGGTCTAGGTTTTGGTCGGTTTAACCTCCCACATGAACTATGCTATAAATTTATATCATGGGAGACTATAGAAAAATAATTTATTGTGATATTGGATAATAATAACTAAATAATTATTTTTTAATGGTTATGAAAATACAATATTGGACATTTTATTAGTGATATTAATAAGAATCCGACATAATAAATTTAACCGTAAAAAAAGATAATTTCAAGTTACCTTTATTAATTGGAGACTACTTTGGAAACCCTTATAACTAGATAAATTTATGAATAATGAAATAATAAATGAGATAAATATATATAAATATATATATTATAAAAAAATTCACAATAACATTTACCTTTTTCAATATAAACCAAGACTTATGTAAAATTTAACATAACTACCCCAAGCAATTTACATAAGAAAAAACGATATAATAAATAAATAACCTATGATAATATATAAACATTACAATATGAAAAATATAAGAATAAGGTTATTAATAATATATTTAATGAAATTATATTTATTATTCATGAAGATAATAATATTCTCATAAATAATCAATACTAAAATAAGTGGTTCTTGTCTCATATTTTATTTCTTGATACAAATATATTATTATGCATCCAAACCGCTTTAATATGGTGAGATTACTTCATAATGAAATACTTTTACTATATTAATATAATTATTAGGTTGTGAATATATATATAGATTTCTTTATTTAAATTGACTTTGATTCTAAGGATATAATGGTTGTAAGGGTTTTTGGGAACTCAATTTCCTTTTGTTGAGTTACAAGATTTATTATTGAACTATATTTTTCAAAGATTCATTTATTATACCAAATTTAAAAATTATAATGTGTTTAATACTTATTTTATGGGGTATTTTAAATAATTTTTATGACCTATTTATCAAATTACTCTTACATCAAAGATTTTTATTCTCGTAAGGGTTTATTAAGAGCATTTCAAAATTCTTGTGACATAAGTCTTGTTATGCACTAGTTTAATTTTATATGGTCTATATATGACATATTTATTATATTATATCATGAATAAAATTATATTAATATTATTTTTATTAAATTTTAATCTATTTTCCATCATGGTTTTTTATTATAATGTTTCTATTACCCTTTTGGTTTTCTTGTTGATCTTATTTTCAAATCATGAAATTTTTTGAAAGAAAATCTATTTAGAGAATTCATATTATTTTTAAAACCTATAATAATTTTATTTTGTTACTCTTGGGTATTTTTAATACCCATAAATTTTAAAATAAGAACATTTTATTTGATATCTTATGTAACATTCAACACCGATATTAAAAAACCCATGAAATATGTTTCCTTAAATGCAATCTCTTTGATAGCCAACGGAACAAACAACCCCAATTCAAATTGATCCCTAATATAGTATACCATTATGAAATATTTTTTAAATTATATGGTATGAATAATACTATCTAAATTATGAAAATTTTGTCTATCTATTGATTACAAAAAATAAGAATCATTTAAAATAATAATAATTTTTTTAAAAAACTGTATTTTGTTTTAAAAGATGATTTAGTCGCCCTTGACGCACACAATTTTAAATTAATTTTTAACACTTATTGAAAATTTATTTTAAAAAATAAAATTAATTTTTGAGAATATAATATCAAAATTTTCATAGGCTTATTTGTTTTGTATTTTTTAAAAATTCTTGATTATTTGATGAATAGTGAAAATACTGAATTTTAATTCAAAACTGCCTTTTCATTTTAAAATAACTATAATGATAAATTAGATTTTGAATTTATTTTAAAGTAAAATTAATTATATAAATGTAAATTTATACAATTTAAATCATTTGAATCATTTTCATGTTGATTTTTTATATAAAAACATTGTAAACATTAGAACAATTTTTTTTTTCAAAAACCGGATTTCTCATCCTGTGTGTGACAATAATTTTTAATTAAATTTTTATGTTATATTAATTTAATTATGTATGATGGAATAAATATTTTGACTAATAATAATTTAAATTTTATAATAATTTGATCTTAATTTTTCACCATAATGATAAGTGAAAATAGTAAAACTTAATTACCATAGTTAAGGAAAAAAAGTGTTTACCTGGGGTTAAACAAAAAAGATACGTTTTAAAATGAACACTAAAATTAACAAAAATATATTTTATGGAACCATTTTGACGTTATCACGTATAAGACTCTATAATAATTCATATTGGACCCTTTAGTAATGTGAAAAATGTTGTTAAAACTTTTTATTTTCAGTAAATTACAAGTGTGCCACTCACCTCACTTATAAAAGGCCACCATATCCTCTATTATACACATCTTAAAACCCAATTATTTTGGCCAATAACCGCAGAAACAACTTTAAATAATATTTAATATAATTATAGAATGCTTATTTTAGTTATAAATTCAACAATGGAAGACTTTTGGGGAAAACCTAAGGAGGTTACTAGAGGAAGAGGTAACATTATTCATGAAGCATATTTATGTTTTTTATTACTCTATCACATTCCATTATTATTAAAACATGGTAATATTATTAAATAAGTATTGTACATATGCTTATATTTTTTTTATGTTAGGTTTATTATGTACACACATCTCCACTTCCATTAAATGTGTTACAAAATGATCATTCATGTGTACAACGGACTACAACCTCACATACCAATGTCATTTGTTTTTTCCATTAACACCACTGAATATTGAGTATGATGATGGATATAAAGTATATAGATGATTTTTATAATATAAATATATCTAATAAGTTATTATATAATATATATACCCTTTTCACTTTCTATTCCATTGGGGATACAATAACATTTCTCGTGTGTACGGAAAACTGTCGCCTCACCAAGCGATGCAATTTGTTTTTCACTAAGGCTTTACATGGAAGGTAATAAAGAAAAATAAATTGATTAAATGATATATAAATTAAATAATTATAATATTAATAATATATTTATAATTATTAAAATATAAAATGTAATTTTATTTCTTAAATTTTTACCCGCTTAAAGATGATAACATCATTCTTGTATGTGTGGACTACCGCATTCACAAAGTGATGTGACTCTATCTTCATCACCACACCACATTGATGATATATATAAGTATATTAAAATAAATAATATATTATTTATGATATTATGATAATTATTTATAGATAAAATATTACTTTTCTCTTTTCCGTTATGATCATTGAAAAATGGAAATGTTACCCATGCGTATGTACGACCTACCATATACATGAATGTAACATGCTTCATTTTTCAAAACAATATTTTATTATTAGTATTTAAATTATAAATGAGGTTTAAATAATATAATTTTTTCACGATTATTATTATGTATATTATGGAACTATATAACATGCACAAGAACCTGAATGTTTTTGACAAAGCCTAAATGAAAAAAATAACCAATTAACACTTGAAACAATAAAAATAAAGAAATATTAATATTTAAATGGTGATAAGATGTTATAAAATAATAATATATGATATTTTTAATATTAATATGGTTATATAATAAGTTAATATAAACAAAAAAATATCTATACATGAGTTTAAATCACGTTCATCCAAAAGGAAGTTTCATGACAATGTTTCTCGTCTCACTTTTACTTCCATGAGGCATATGACATATTCACCACTTATTTCTTTTATGTGGTGCATATAATAAACCATTTATATTTTATATCATGAATCTATTTTCCTTCATGGTATTAAATGTTTCATTTGATTATATTTCTCTTATGGGGATTATTACTCAAATGTTAACAAAGTGGTAAGGGTTTATTTCACTGTTTCATCATTACTCCGGATTGTTTATGTGTAAGTCTCCCCTGAAGGAATTAATTTATATATACATATAAAAATAAATATATATTCTTTTACCCAATTTTATTATGAACTATTTCATATAATGGTACCATTTTCAAAATCATTGGTACTTAAAATGATTGATAAGATGTTTTTAAGAAAACATGTGTTCAATTCCCTCTTCGGTCAGAAATATTTTTTCATCAAAACCCATATTTTATGAAAATGTTTTAAAAATTTGGTTTAAAAATTTTAAAAATCATTTTTTTAATAAATTTATAACCATTTTTATTTTTCATAAAAAAAATAGAGTGGACTCATCATGTATTTTTTAAAAATAATAGATGTTAGGAATTTATAGAAAATATGAATGGAATCTTTGTTTTAACATCTAACTCATGATGATAATTTTCCACCATAATGACAACTAAATTATTAAAAACTTATTTTACAATATTTAAGGTTGTTTTTTTAAAAAATTATTTTATTTTTTTCAATGTTTTGTTATAAAATAATATTTTAAAATAAAAGATTATTTTCTTAAAAAATGGTTTAAATGTATTTTTATGGTATTTATGTTCATCAATGTCATCGAACCTTTATTAAAAACATGATGAACATGGAATATGTTGTAATAATAATATATTTATTATTTCTTTTGAAGTATTATGATCAATTGAACTGGGGATTTACCAATTTAATACCATTCATTTTACTCTGGATGGTTTATAATTATGTTTATTCATTGAGGAATGTATTTACATTTCATATGATTGTTTAAATAGAAATGTTTATCTGGATTATGTTTATCACTTTCATGTGAGGAATGAATTGAACGTACTATTTTATGGGTGAGGTCGTCTCATGGAAAAATCTAGACTGAGTTTTGGCTGAGGCCTTACCCATTTATATAAATTTCTAATCACAAGGCCTCAACTGTATTAGATATATTGGAAAAATGCATCAATAATATGTTTTATATGCCTATAATTGTGTATTACATCATTATGAATTCATTTATTTATATTTCATTTGATTATCCAATTAGTTATAATATCCATGGTTATATTTTCAAGCTCATGTGATTATTTATGGGTCATTATTTTATCATATTAATTTCTACCATATTATTCTCAATTTATTTATTAAATGAAATGTGTTTCAATTATTTTCCTTTATATGTAGATTATTACTTATTTATGATTAGAATTTTCTATAAAATCACTATTTCTGAGCATCTGATCTCAACTATTTCTCATGTTTCTTTCACAAGAATACAAGGATGTGTTTTGTGATTGATATACACGGATAAACTATGTGGAATAATGTAATTATCAATGAAAATTATTTGGATATTTTATGTTTTAACATGTAATGTGAATTTTAAGTGTGTATCTTGTTTACAATGACTAATAAACTATTTGGTCCTTTGGGATGTGATTCACAGTATCTTATTCCAATGTAACAAAATTGACAACAACTCCAAACTACTATGGTCTGGCGTGCTACAGTTGATATAATCTTACATTTTTTAAGACCCTTGGGATCTATATTTAGGGAAAAAATATTAGGGAACATAACCATATGAAATAATTTTATGATAAGTATATAATAATATCCTAAAGGTTTGGTAAGGAATATATTATGTGGTTTTTTCTAAGAAATACATACCTCTCTTGATACTACATGTGGATGTGGTTCTGGCATAGATGTACCTAGGGGTAATAACTCTGAAAAGAGTGTATTGGGATTATCTCAACCATCACATAGTGCATACAAATATATCTTAATACACAATTAGTTATTCTTAGGATAATCAACATTTTCATTAAAAACTATTTTTATTTATTTGAAAATAATGATATAAACAAAGGAAAAATGTTTTATGATTATGAGATTAGTTATGCATAAATTTTTGAATTTTTGTTATGTATTTCTATATTTTTGGGATTATACATTAGGTTTCATAATCTTATGATCTAATAAAATGTATTTCATTATTTATAATTGGTTCCTAATGAAAGGAATGAGGATCATATCAATGAACATATTCTATGTAGCAATTTCTCTAATGGGAAAGATAATAAAGTTAGAGTTGGAGTAAAATTTTTAATTGGTAAAATTATAATCGTATTGGGGTAGTTAACTCATTTTATGGGTAATAAACATTAATGTATAGTATAGGATATTTATCCAAGATTTTTGTAACAAAATTATACCACTTCATTCATCAAAAACCACCATCGTTCAATGATACGAAAAATCTAATTAACCTATCAATAGATAAGTTCTGTTGAGAATACATTTGTTTCTTTAGGAATTATTAAATATGATGTTTTTTTCATGAAAGGTTATGATATAATAGTATATATAGAAGAATCATGGTCATTGATTCCAAATAAAAAATATTAATAAGAAATAAAAAACATTGAATGAAATGATTTTAAGGTACTATTTGTGGGAAAATATTTTCCTCAAGAGTATTGAGAGGATATGGAAATAAATTTCTTGAGTCTACTATAGAAAGAAGAGGAAAATATTTCTAAGTATGAATATAACATCACAAGGATATCAAGGAATGTTTCATACTCAGTTCATAATCCAATGATCATGATTTAAAATTTCATTAATGGGATTAATATAATCCTCCAAATGGAGCTAGCATCCAAAATGTTTTCATCATAAAAGGATATAATATCATGTGATATCAAGATAGAGAAATAATTCTCCATGTCTTTTGAATTTTAAGAGAAAAAAGAGATGATGAGGAACAAAATGAAAATTATAGATAAAGAGAAGAACATAAATAAGCATTTTATAACAAGTTATACTTGTGGAATTAAACAACTTAGTACATGCTTAAAAGGAAAAAAGAGTTTTCTTTAAGTGTGGGGGAAAATGACTTCATGCTCAAGATTGAAATGGAATGAAATAATATTCCCATTTGGAACTCTTTTAATATGTGGGGATGGGGCCTAGCACAAATTAATTCCATAAGAATCAAGTGAATATACCTTAGAATAAGCTAATAGATATTGTTTTAGATTACGTTATTTATATAACCAAAGTGGAATGATTTTTTTTCTTATGTGTTTGGATCTAATAAATAATTTGAAAAAGTATTTTATTAATGACATTATAATTTTTGGAATCATGAAATTTATATGTATTTTACTATAATGACAATTATTAAGTATTTTATACCATATATTAAATGGAATTGCTGACTAATAAAATTGATTCATTGAAAATTTGAACCACTTAGAAAAAACTTGATTGAGGGAGGATGATAAATAATTTTTGTCGGATGTTGAGATAATAATGATAAAGTGGTTTTTATTAAGGTATTAAAAACCTTTATGTTTTTATTTAATCTTTTATGATGTGGTAATTATGGGATATTACAATTTGGTAACATTAAAACTGTTTTATTAATATGGTTTCATAAAAAGTAAAACCCACATTCTAGATGACAACCCGTTACATCCAGCAAGGCCATGGGGCATAATCACATAACCAAATGATGATAATGGTTAACACATACCAATGGGATATGTGATGTTATTATTAATATATTTTTATTTATAGTTAAATTATTTGAGTAATAAATATTAAATATGAATCAGAGGTGTAACTATTGAGATTTATATATTAACATATTATATTTGATAACTTTTTCTAACCATATATGTTTTTTTAAAATAGTTAGAGACATACGAAAATATGTGACAATATTTTATGGATATTTTAATTAGTTAAAAGTGTATTTAAGTTTTTTAGGCATAAAAAATAATTTTGGGATATTCATTTTATGGTATGAGTGATTAATTGGTAATCGATTAAAGAATAATAAAAATTGGAAATTTTGCCTATGAAATAGAGATATATCAAGTATTTACTTTTCCAAATGTTCTCTATCAAGATGGTAAAGGAATTACTAATATTTACGAAATGGATAGTGAAAATAAATTATATAATAATGTCTTTGTATATGTTGAACTGATGTTATTCTAAATCATTATAGATTTATGGTTTTGAGGTACTTAACTTTCCATTGATCATTCACTTTATTATGATCTATGACCTCTATCATTATCTATAATTTTTTTATGATTTTATTCCATGTCAACATATTCACATTTGAAAAATGTTAT
The DNA here is from genome assembly GCA_963277665.1 of Viscum album. Taxonomy (NCBI): domain Eukaryota; kingdom Viridiplantae; phylum Streptophyta; class Magnoliopsida; order Santalales; family Viscaceae; genus Viscum; species Viscum album. The sequence goes on from OY728129.1 coordinate 257,408,917, forward strand.
CCAAATTGGAGACCTATCTTTCTATTATTCTATATGGCCATTTTACTTCCCTTTCTCTCTTATTAAGATTATTTTCTATTAACTCTTCTTATGATGTGGGTTTTCTAGTAAAATTAATATTCAAATGTAAAACAGTTTATTTCCGAGATCTTGTTTAAATTGATATGAAAAAATTTAATTATGTTTGGGAGAGTGTAACAGATTTAAATTATAAACTAAGAAAATTATATTCTATATAATATGTGTTTCAAAACTATGAGTTCAAACAACCCATGAAATATATTTCATTAAATTTAATCTCTTTGGTAGCTTGTGGAACACACAACCCCAAGTCTAAATAAACTCTAATATAGCACACCTTTATAAAATAGTCATTAAATTGGGGATTATAAATATTCATAAATAAATTATCCAAATTATGGTTGTATATTGATTACAAATAATATAAATACCATTTAAAAGAAAAAAGAAATGTTTTTTAAAAACTATAATTTTTTTCTCTAAAAAACAATTTTATTGCTCACTGCACACGTGATTTTAAATTAATTTTTACCACTTATAGAAACTTTATTGGAATATATGAACATAAATTTTTAAAATCATAATATTAAAAATATCTTAGGATTAGTTTTTGGTGTTTTCGGAATTTTTTCATTTTTTGATAAATAATGAAAAATATTGAATTTTAACTAACAATTGGCCTTTTAATTAAATTATTTTTAAAGATAAATTATATTTTAAATTTATTTAAAAGTAGAACAAGTTAAATTATATTTCCATTTATACAATTTTCATCATTATAATCTATTTTTTTATTTAATTTTGATATCAAAGCTTTGTTAACTTTTGAATATTTTTTCCTTGAAATCCCACTTTCTCACCGTGTTTATGGGATTGCTTTAAAATTAAATTTTACCAATTTTGTGAACTGAATTTAGTAAAATTGATAAATTATTTGGAATAATATTAATTTATATTTCCTAATAACGTCAAATTAATTTTTTACAATAAAGAAATGAGAAAACATTAATAATTAATTACTATAGTTAAGGTAAAAATGGGTTCTTTGATAGTTAAACTAACAACATAAGGGTCCAGATAAGATAAACAAACATGTCTAAAATAAATTATATAGATAATATATAATTTATAATGTCTAATTATCCATAATACTCCATTTTGGACCATTTTTTCATGTAAAACATGGGTATGACTTCTTCTTTTTAAAAAACTATAATCGTGCCACTGACCTCACTTATAAAAGGCCATCAACTCTCCACTCGTCTTCACACCATAAAGATTTTTTTGGAAATTAAATACTCAAATACCTTCACAAAATTATTCCTACCATTTTATAATCCTTATATTGGTTATAAATACCACCATGGAATGTTTTTGTTGCAAACCAAAGGAGTTTACCTGAGGAAGATGTAACATTCTTCATCGCACATTTTTATTTTATTTCTAAGTCCACAACATTTAATTATTATTATACCATAATGATATAATAAAATATTTATAACAAATATAATTTGGTATTTTATGTTAATTTAATTACTTATAACCATCCACAATTCTAAAAAATGGTCTACAAAATCAACTTTCAGGTGTACGGCAGACTACCACCTCAAAAACCAGTATCATTCAATTTCTATTACCACATCTCAAAGTTTGGTATGATGATGGATATAAAGTATATATATGATATAAATAACGTAATTATACCTTTTTTCATTATATCATCTATATCATCTTAATTTACCTTCTATAGGGGATATGATGATGTCACTCGTGTGTACATCGGACTACCGCCACATGAAGCAATGTGTTTTTTTCTAACGCTTTACATGAAAGATAATAAGGTTAAATTTAATGATTATATGTGATATAAATGAAATAATTAATATATTAATTGCACACACACACATATATATATAATTTTTAAAATATAATATATCATATTATTTCTTATGTTTTCACTCACTTAAAGATTATAGCATCATTCATATACATGAGGACTACCTCCTTCATGAAGTGGTGTGACTCTATTTTCATCACCACAACACATGGATGATATTTATAATTATATTTAAGGATATTGTATGGTTTTTATTATAATATTATAATTCTATAAGGATAAAATATCACTTCTCTAATTTTAATTTTTAATGTTGAAAAAAATAAACGTTACCCATGGGTTCGTATGATATACAATCTCCATGGTCATAATGTAGATTATTTTTCAAAGATATATTACATAATTAGTATAAAAAGTATAAATGATTCATAAATATGATAATTATTTCATGATTATTATTATGGATATCATGGAACTATTTTATATTCAAATAATCGAAACTCTCATTATAAAGGATGAATGAGAAAACAAAGCAATTATCATTTGAAAAAAAATTAAAATAATGAAATATTTTTAACAAAAATGTGATAAGGTGTTATAAAAGGATAATATATGATAATATTAATATTAATATGGTTCTTTTATAAGTCAATAACAAGTATAAATCCACTACAAAGGAGGTTAAAGCACATTAAACAAGAAGGAATTGTGTGGTATGGTTTTATCGTCATACTTTTACATTAATGAGACATATGCTATATTCAAAAATTATTTCCTTTATGTTTTGTATATAATTACCCTTTTATATGTTATATCCTGAAAATATTTATATACACGACATTAAGTGTTTCATTTGCTGTAATTTCATTCATGAGGTTTACAATTCCAAATTTACCAAAGTTGTAAGGGTTTATTTTACAATCATATCATTATTCCAGATTGTTTTTATGCAAGTCTCCCTTGGGGGATTAATTTATATTTATATCTTCAAATAAATCTATATTTTTCTCATTTGGATATTCATGAAAATTTCAAGTAATAGTACCATTATTTACTCTTTGGTATATAAGATGATGGAGATTTTTTTAAAGAAAATCTAACTTTATTTATCTCTTTGGTCAAAGTATATTTTTCAAAAAAACACATGTTTTCTAAAAAAATTGAATGATATTTTTTAAACATTATAAAATGATTTATTATATAAATTTTCTTCATTTTTACATATAAAAATGTTTTTAAAGGAATATTTATTCTATTTTCAAAAAAATTCCCACATGATTTTTTTAAAAAATGGCAAGGGAATACTTTTTTTAACATGTACGACCAGAATGGAATTTTCTACCTTAATTACCACTAATATTTTAAAAAATTGTTTTATAATGTTTCAAAGTTATTTTCAAATAAAATTATTTTATATTTTCTTCTGATTTTTTTAAAATTCGAGTTTCAAAATGGAAATATTAATTTCATCGATATTGTTTTAATGTATATTTTTATGGTATTTATATTCATAAAAAACATCAACCATTTATTGTAATTATGATCTACTGAGGATATGTTTTAATGATACAATCCTTGTTATTTACTTGGATGGTTTATGATTATTTTTAATAAGGATTCACAATTTTGAAAACATTCATTTTATTCTGGATGGTTTATGATTATGTTTATTGACTAGGGAAAGTATTTTTTTATATTCTAATATAATTATAAATGTTTATATGGATTATGTTTCACTAATTACATATATGGATTTCAGTAGACTTGATAAGTGATGGTTGGGGCTCGTTATAGCACTTTGATGAAACAATAGGTGTCATTAGAGAAACTAGATTGGGTTTTGGCTGAAGAAATCCCATTTATATAAATTTTTTTTTGACACAAGGCCTTAGAAATATTAGATTTCTTGGAAAAATTCTTGAATGGTATGTTTTAGATGTCAAGAATTATGAATTCTATCATTATAAATTCAATTGTTGATATTCAATGTTATTATTTTATTTCTTATAATATCCATGATTTAGTTTTTATGTTGATGTTATTAATTATATGGATTTATTTGATAATCAATTATTCCTTCAATATTATTATTAAGTTATTAATTAAATGTACGATGTTTTAGTTATCTACCTTTCCATATTGATTACAAATTATTTATTCATAGCTTCTATTGTATGATTACCTTTACTAAGCATCCAATATCACCCCGTTATCTTCAATGAGATACGAGTCAATGGGTTTAGATTGATTTGAGGGGATACACAATGGGTAATAAGGGAATTATCAAATAATATTTTTTTGTATTTTTTGTTTGAAAATGTAATGTGAATTTTATATATGTGTATTCTTTATCAAGAATATTAAACTATTCAATCATTCGGGATGGTATTCCCTATATCTTAGTAAAATCTAATAAATTTGACATTGGATTACAGCTATTAGAGTCAGGGGAACTACAAGTTATATATATTCCCTCTAATAAATTTGAGGGTATTATTTGGATTCTTTTTAAAATTTATTTTTATATTCCTCAATAAGTGATTAAGTTCATTTTTAATACTTAAACATATTCTAAAAGTTTTAAAGTAATTTTTAACATCTCTGAAATGGTTTTTTTCATAAAAATCTTAAAAGGATTTTTTTATGTGTGACTATGTATTTCGGCCACATTTATCATTTTAAAGGAATTTTTCCCTCTACAATTTTTTGTTTCTAAATAAATTATATTTCCTTTTTTTATTTACCAAATATATCTTTTAAAATTATTTCAAAATATCAAGGATAGATCTTATTTAAAATTTATTTTTATAAAAGTTTTATTTGATTCATTTATGTCATTATCTAGTAACATATATTATGCTCGATCGAGGATATTTTTCAAAATTATCAATATTCATTATTTGTATAGAATAATTTTGTAATTTTGTTCTCTTTTGGAGGAATGGTACATCACCGGCTTTGTCTTCCCTAATATGTTTTGGTCTTTGATCACAATGTTTCTTCCAATTAATTTCCTCTATGAATAACCTATTTTTTATTCATTTTATTGAATGTTGTTCACTTATATTCCATAAATCAATTTATAGGGAAAATTATTGATTCAATTGTATACCCATTTCCTATATAGTGTAAATACCATATGTGTTATTATGATCATTTAAATGGTATTTACCTATAAAATCACTTAATATCATTGGATACCTATTCATTTTCCAAGGGTTATCATTCAATTATTATTTATAGAATTATAAATGATTTCATTATTTTATTCTATTTTAAAAGGTTATAAAAACATTTTCATTCCATGGGTTTTTTATTATGTAGTTAATAAAGCCCATTTTCATTCCATGGATTCATTTTGATTCAAGGAATAAAACAAAATTTTCTTTCTGTGAGTTCTTTATGATATGATAAATCAATTACTTCAAGTTCAAATCATATGTATAAATGATAAAATGTGGTTTAATGACCCAATCCCTACATAGGTACCACATCTAAATCAGAAATAAATGAAGATAGATAATGACTTCCCATGTCTCACCTCTAGTAGGCTACAGGTTAGTGACAAGAACTGAGGGTATAAAAAATCCAACACATGGAAGGAATATCATTCTATTATAATTAAGTATTTATAGAAAGGACAAAAAACCATCAATAAGGACCAAAAAATAATATAAAATTAAACACAAAACTATCCCATAATGCACTAATATTTTCAAAATATAGAAAAAAAATCTTTAAACAAATACCGAAAGAAAAATCTTACATGTTATGATGATATTTGAACCACTTTATGTTTTTATAATTTAGAATATTTTTTTCATTACATTAAAATTATTAATAATTTATCTAAGGTATTTATTAATGTATGGTTAACATTGATTATATCATAACATTTATTTCTTTTAAATATATTTAAATTTCATGTTTTTATTAGTCAAAACATGTTCTTTAAGTTTTATATTGATTTATTTTAGGTCCACTAGGCCAAATAACATGATTGGGGGTGAATCAGGGTTTTATAGATTAAAAAAATTCCCCTTTTGATCTTGTCTTGTTGTTAAATAAAACTCTCTTCTCTCTCTTTCCCACATTAAAGTATGACAATATATTAAAGCACGAATGTGACATAACAATTTTTATTTGGTTCAAAATCACTGGAATACATCCAAGGAGCATACAATAGAAATGTACCAATGTACCTAATTCACTAAAAGCACACTACTATTTATAATGTTTGGAGTGGACTCACTATCCCTCTATGTTTATAACTAATCACAATTTGAAAGTTCTCTACTCTATCAATTAATGTTTTCTAAGTAATTAATCAGAAGATCCACACAATGTTTATAGACTTTTAGGTCCCTTAATTATCTGAAATGAATATATCTTCTAATATATTAATATTATCTATTGATTTCCAACATTCAACAACTGAGGAATTCAACTTTACCGTATGTGTATTGGGAAAATTCAATCTTCTCAATAACCCTAGGTTGACTTACATGATACTTTAAGCATGGTTCACAAGTGTTAACTTTTTATACAAAAAACATCATGTGAAATACTAAAAACATTCATGAAAAAAACGTATTATACTCACAACTTATGTGACACACACCCTTTTACGGCCAACCCACTCTTGGCACACAACTATCATCTGGTGCATAACTTCTAAATAACTCTATTCTTATATTCCCACACAACTTGTGCAACCAAATCAATGATTTTCTATAAGTGTTGAGAATTTTAGAAATGAGGGGGTAACCGTCTATTTATTTGAATTTCGGTGACCCTGAGTGCACACCATTTAACCTTACCCCAGACGTGTATGTATTTTCTCCCATGCCTCTGTCACCCACTTCACCTTGTTCACCACTCCAAAACATGCCCATCCTTATATCCGTTAAAATATTTTTATTTTATGATTTTGAAACAAGCATAGAGTCCAAATTTTCAAGGCTCCTTGACACTGGAATGCAACTCCCATTTTAAAAAACACTATTCTCTATTCTCTAATTTTTAGGCCCATTTATTTCGTAAAAAATAGAAAAAAAGAGATATTGTATATATTTTTTTTCATAAAAAATACATACCATCAATTTATAGTTCATAGTTATATGTCAAAATATATTATAAAAAATATCTCTAGAACAAAACAACTTTCCAAGGAAACCCTCTTTTACAACAAACATAATCATCCCATAAATACTTCAATGTTACCTTAATGGATTTTTTCCCAGAACATTACATGGATACATTTAACATTTAATACCTATAAATATCATTTTTATATTTGTTTAAATATTCCCATATATCAAATTCCCCCCACATAGTTAATTCCCATAGCCAAATATCCCACACAACCAAACCACATCAATGAATTTCTAAATTCAGTTAACAACTTTATATTGGTTGTAGAAATGGATAAAAAAACTAAATATTGAGTGATTATTATTCAGTTAGAAATACAATTTTTTTTATAAATTGATATATATATATATATAGTATTCCAAATTAGGATATAAATCACTACATGATTTGAATTATGCAGTTTTCCAAAACACTATTTATACTCAATTTTGAAGATAACTTGATATATATATAGGTTCAATTAAGATGATTGTTGATTATTTGTAAAGTTAATCAAATTTTATAAATATATGTAAAATCGAGAAAAATAAAGTTCTATCATTTTGAAATAATTATTTAGGTATGAAATTTGAGAAATCATGATGTTTAAAATTTTTTAGAATCAACTATGCGGTTCACATATGTGAACTAGCCTACCTGATTTTTTATATATAAATTGGATACATGATCAATTTAATTATGTGAAATCATCTATGTGAGATATTATCAAATTTTGAAACCAATTATTTTGATAAATTTTCTTTGTCGGTATAATTTGGTTACATGAAATATATTATCATTCTAAATTATATCCCAATTAGTGTAAATCAATGTTTTCATAGATCTAAAATATTATTAAATTTTTTATATGAATTATGAAATAAAATTTTGAGAGAAATAAATTTTAGTATTGATTAAAAACTCACATGTGATCATATAGGTATGAAATAAAATAAATATGGAAGTAAGTTCTATTTTACTTGGTGTTGCATATTTCTATTTGATGCATGTTTTTCATGAATCTTATTAGTTTTCTATTTTCTCTAAAATTACACATTAATTTTTTAGGATCTATGAAAACCGTCTTTAAATTGTGTTATAATGAATCAAACAATATCCAAATGGTATTATGCATGTAAAGATATTCACACTATTTTTTTTTAACTTGACATATTCAAATTTAAAACCCTTGAAATAGAAAGATCTTATATTGAAAATTAACATGTTATTTTCCCATCATATTAATACTTATTATTTAATACTATTTTATTTTTTCAAATGATTTCAAATTTTTAAGTTTTATTTTTTATGGTATATCATCAAAGACTCATAGGAATTATGTTTTTCATTAACATGTGTATTTTTATTTTGAAAAAATTGTGGAAAACTCAAAAGTACTTCATTTAAAAATGATAAATTAAATGGTTTTCATATTTAGGATATTTTATGAAAAAAGAATCCATATAATTAAATCTGAACAAACAAGTGAAAAGTAAGACATATAAGGTTGGGAATTATATTGAAATTTATAAGTTTCATATACTTTTTCAATCAACTACTTCTTACGGATAAACATAAATCATTTGATCAATTACTACTGGATAGTTATCTACTACCTCAACACTCTGAATGTGAAGTTTTCATATGGTTATATATATTTTCTCCTTTCTATTTCATTTTATAGAAATAATTTTCTGTGGTTATACTACCCATTATAAAGTTGCGTTGTGGGTTTTGAATCCAAAAAAAAATCAGGCATTGGGTGGTGCCTTTAGTTGGGAAAAAGGAATAATATTAAAGTTGTTCCTCAAGAGAGAAAAAATCAGGGTTGTTTTGACTTTAACCTTCTAGGTGGAAAATATATTTTTAATTGGGTTGTGACTCAATGTGTGAAAAATACAGTCTAAGATTCCATTATAGTGGTTATAGTGGGTTCTATTTCTCTCAGTTAATATGAGGGGTGAAGAGTGGACTAGGGTAATTTAGATTATAACCCCTATATAAATCACTACATCCAGTTTATTTTATTATTCATATATATTAACTTATCATATTTACTCTGATATAACATAAAATTATATAACTCATTTAAAAATTCCAATTAATCCCCCCATTTTCTATATTCCATATTCAGTTTGGGATCAGAAATTAGCATTAGATCTGGTCCCCAACCTCAATATATATATATATATATAATTTATTTGTGATAACAAATTTTCAAATTAACAATTAAACAGAAATATCATTTTAAGATGGTTATAACTAGTTAAAGTGATGGATTGATACCTCAAAACCATAACATTTTGATTGTATTGATTACTGATATTAAAAATTTTATACAGATGATTTCTTTATATAACATAGAACTAATCATTGAATAATCATGGAAAATTGTAAAAATATTTTAGAAGGTTAAATTAAATATTTAGTTTAAAATGATGTGGTAAATTATGTTTTAAACTACATTTTGATTAATATTTTATATTATACTATAAATATAAATGAATTTTTAAATGTTTCTTCAAGTAAAACTATAAATTCCATTTGGAAAATTCTTAATGTTATACATATTATCTTGGAAAATATTATTAGTAATATGTTGGGCCTATTAAGAGATGAATATCAATAATTTAAAATGGTTGGGGATGAAACATTTAATCAAATGTTCCATATATTTACTAGTATTGTCATGTAAATAGTATGATTTCTTTTGGAGAGACTATACAAAATCCTATTCTTGTTGAAGGAGTATTTAAATAACTTGCTAAGAAGTGAAATTCTAAAAAGGTTTTAAAAGCTCAAATTAATAACTTAAAGGAATATTCACTTTATGAGATTATTGGACCATTGTTATAAAATGAGTTGGAAAATAAAAATCTTGTTGAAGAAGATAATCAATTAAGAACATAATTTATTCAATTAAAATGTATCTGCATACTCTTATAATTTTTATTAATATAGTACTGAAAAATATTATACAACATATGTCACAAAGGGAGGATATATATGAAATTAAGGCTACTCAAGGTGATCTTGAAAATAGTATCCTAAATATTGTCAGAAATATAATATGGAAGGTAATTTTATTTTTCATAATTCTCAAGATATAAACTTTTATGGGTGTTTATAAAAGGGGTATATTAATCTTGTTTACCAAACAATAAAGAACTAAATAAAATTATTGAATGGAATATAATAATTTAAAAAATGAAATGGAACTAGGATTATGTTTCATTGAGGATTCATGTTCTGATGAAGCATCTATTTTTGAGAAAGAAGTTGAAAACTTGTTTTTAACATCATAATCAATTTAAATAAGTGATTACACTTATTATTATTGTATTTAATCTAAATATAAAAAATCTACTATAGATTAATTTATAAAATAATTTTAAAGACTTTACTATAAATTTAAAAATGTTATTTTTTATAAAAGAACCTTAAGATCCAACGTAAGGTTGTTTTTAAAGACAATGAAAATATGAGGAAATGTATCAAGAATAGTAAGATTTATTCACCTATAGATCTGAAAAATACACAACTAAATCTAAAAAATATCTTACTAAAAATGATAAATAAAAAACAGAGGATTATTTCATGTCAAAATTATATGAAGAATAAATAATGAATTTTAACAATGTTCTTAAAGGTAATGAACAACTCAAAAATGATGTTGAATTTTTAAACTCAAATCTATCCACTTTTTTTCAAGTTAGAGAAAAAATTGATAAAATGATTAGTTTTAATAAAATGAAAAAAAAGAGATATGTTCTTGGTTATGATAAAAAAATTACCTTAAAGTATAAGTCTTTATTTATTAAAATTAGTAATGAAGATAAATCTATGGTTTTATGTTTTATAATTCATAAAAAATGTTACTACGAAAATAAGCACTACTGGATATTTCCACAATATCTTGGAAAACTATGTCTTTCATTTCAAAATCATTATGTTTTATATTTCCTATAAACCTATGTTTTAAAATGTTTTCTTTTTTAAAGAAGTCATATGATAATCCCATTACACCAAAATTTTCATGAGTAAAAAGAATCGATAAAATATTTTTTTATATGAAATATATATTGGGGAAATCAAAAGGGTTGCTTGGTACATGGTTAGTAGATGATCATGACACCTAAATAGTTATATATAATTTTTTTTGTCATTCAATAAGTTTGATGGTGGTAATGTTAATTTTGGTGACAATTCTAAATGAAATGTGAATGGTTTAGGTGTGGTTGGAATTTAAAATTTAATAAGTATTTAAATATTTCAATTTTTTGAAGGATTGAAACATAATTTATTAATAATTTTATATGTATGTGATGACGTAAGGTTTGTTAAATTTCAAAATGATAAATTCTCTATTTTCAAGGATAAATTTATGTTATTTTACACAAAACAAAAATACAACATATATTAAATTAGTTTTATTAAATTAAATAATAAAAATTTAAAAGGATTAAATGTTGTAAAATATTATTAAATTTTATTGAATATGAGGTTTGGAAATGATAATTTTAAGTTTACTTACAAGATGTACAAGAACTAAATGGTTATATTGTTAACTAAAAGTGAAGGAAAAAAAATTTGTTTATGAATAAATATTGAAAGATAAATAACAAAAAATAATTGTTAATTCAATTAAAGAAGTATAAATTTCAATTCTTCATGATCGTATTCATTTAGATTTTTTTGGTCTAATAAAAATCACTAATTTCATGGGTAAGAGATATTTTTTTCTAGTTTTGATTATTTTACCAGATATACAGAGGTTTATTTTCCTATAGTTAAATATGAAAATTTACCTATCTTTATCACTTTATTTTAAATTGTATCATGATTATATATGGAAATAAATTGAATAAATTATAAATGATCATGGTAGTGAATTTTAGAATATATAATTTATCTAGTTTTGGGAATAAAACTGATATTTTCACAATTCTCTTGCCCCTATAAAACTAGAATAAATGGTGCAGTAGAGTGGAAAATAGAACACTTCATGAAATGGGTTGTACCATCATAAAGAAGTTTAATTGAACTAAATATTTCTATAATTAATATTTTAATAAATCTAATTATTTTACCAAAAGAATCACATTAAAATATTTACTGAAAAATACACCTTGTGAGATTTTTGTTTGGAGAAAACCTAATATTTCTTATTTTTTAATCATTGGATGTAACATTTTCATTCTTATTACTGAAGATTACTTAAGTAAATTTGATGAAAAATATGATATAGTTATTTTCCTATGATATTAAAATAATATTAAGTCATATATAATATACAAAAAAAGATCCATGGTCATTGAATAATCAATTCAAGTAAATTTAAAGGAAATTTAATAAAATAAAATTGTTGATAATATTGATCATCTAGAGGTTGAATTTAGAGATTTTAATTTTGAATATGAATTACATAGAGATAAAAATAAAAATTTCAAGGGGGAGAATATTTCTTCTCAATCTGAACCTATCAATGAAATATCATGAAAAATCCATAAAGACCATCCGATAGATAATGTGATTTCTAATGTTGAATCAAATGCTCAAACTAGAAAATATGATAGGAATATTTTTATTTTGATTTAATTTTTGATTTTTTACTAAATAATATTGATGATGATTTAAGTAACTCTAATTAGTTCTTTCCTATGTAAGATATAGTAAATTATTTTACTGTAAGTATTTTATCGACATTTGATGATCCACTAAAATATGATCATGTTATTGGAACACAATGGTCTTTAGAAATAAGCTTGATGAATATAGAAATATAGTCAAAATTAAACATATATTAGTTTATCAATGATACTTTCAAGAAAAATAAATTTATTTTTAGGAATATTTTTAAAATGACATAATATTAAAAGTTATTAAAATATAATTTTCTTTTTATGATTTTAATGGATTTAATTTATTTTTGTGATATTTCGATGCCAATTTTCTAAATGGTTATATTTTTGAATAATTATGTGTTATACAACACCCTATTCTTGAATATGAAATGCATCCTGATTATTTTTCACAATTTTACAATGATTTATATGGTTTTAACTATCCCCCTGAGCATGGAATAAAAGGTTAAATATTTTCATTTAAAAATCAATTTTATGATTTTAAAGGTTGTGGCTAATTTATTTCATAAAAAAATTTGTAATTAATATATGGTTATAAAAATTGTTCCAATGATATTATTTTTAGATCTTCCAATTAAAATATTTTTAATGGATTTTTTGAATTAATGTCTTATTAATTTTAATTGATAATGATGAGGGAATAAAAATTATTCATTTGTTTGAAAATATATCAAAGAAATGATGGTATTTTTCTAAATAAATCCATGTATACCAAAGGTATAGTTAATATATTTAGATTAGACCATTCTAAAACCAAAAAACTCACACAAGAACTATTTGTAAATTTTATTTATGTAAATTTAAATAATACTATTATCTACACACTTACAAAGGCATGATTAGAATTTTGTTATATTTAACAAATTATAGGTCTAATATTATATTTTCTATTTTCATGTCTGTAATTTTTCAAAGTGACCCTAAGAAATTTCACATTAAATTGAGTAAGATAACTGTTATATATGTTAAAGTATCATTGAATATTGTTTATTTTACCCTACTAAGGAAAAATTTTATTTCAAAAGTTTTTCTAATTCTGATTTCTGTTGATAAAATATAGATTGAAAAATAACTTTAGGTAAGTGTCATTTACATGGTAAATCTATAATTTTATAGGATTAAAAAAGAAAAATTTTGTTTCTATTTTAACTACAGAATAGGAATACCTAGCTTATACATCTTTTTATTATCAATCATTATGGTTTAAGAAAACACTTTATGATTTTGGTATTAATTTGGATAATATTTATATATTTTAGGTTATAATTCTATTATTTCTATTTCCATGAATCCATTATAGCAGTCTAAGAATAATCAGATTGATAATAAATTAAATTTTCTTATAGACCATGTTAAAAAAGGAAATATATGTCTAGAATTTATTTCTATCAAAAATCAACTTATATATATCATTACTAATACAATTGATTTTTCTATTATTTATAAAATTATGTTTGAACTTGATATAATTAATTGTTAAAAAAACATGTCTTGAATTTAATGTGAGAGGGAGATTGAGTGTGTGTTTATCCTAAAATTTTTCAGACCTGAAATCTTTTTTATAGTTTAATATTTTTTAGTTTTTGAATATATATTTTTATTATATTATTGTTTTAAGTATTCTTATATGTACTATATGGTGTTAACTTTCTATTTAAGTTTTGAAATAAGGATATTTTAGTAAGGGTTCGGATTATTTTTTATAATTGTTATTAAAATTATTCTTAATGTATAACACATGACGGTTTTAAGGTAGATCCTGCACATAGGTTTTGAAATATTAATGTTTAATAATGTTATGAATTACAATGTATAAAATATTTACATCCAATTTTTTAGAAAAAAAAGTGTTTAACACTATATTGAATAAGTAAAAGGGGAAATATTTTCATCTAATTGGAGGATTTTTTATACTAAAAGTTTATCATTTTTATAATTTAAAATGGTGGATAAGTTTTGAAATTATACTTGATCTTGTAATAAAAAAAATGGGGGAGAATTTTGAGTGGCTCCTTGAACCGCTTTTTGTTTTGAAATTAAGAATGTATTAATAATTTACCTTATTTATTGATTATAGTATTCCCAAAAATGACTATGTAATAATAAATATTTTCCTAAAATATATTAACATTTCTTATTTTCATTGGTCATTACATGTTCTTAAATATTCAAATTTATTTCCAAAGATAAATATGACATTTAAAACCTCTAAATATAAGTTTCACATGTTTTTTTATTATTATCACATATCAAATTCACATAGCCTATTCTCTCACATAAACAATTCACATTTCTAATTCTTTTATGCAGCTAATTAATGTAGCAAAATCTCCAACATTTCCAAATCATTTTTCTGAATTTAAAAATTCATCTACATTATATATTTCGATAATATCTTTGGATGAAGAACTCAAAATTGATTGATTGTTTTTTATTTTAATACATAAAAAATTTATAAAAAATTTATCTTCCTGATAAAAAATTCTAAATTTATCTATATAATATTAAAAATTAGGTTATAATTCAATTGATGTTTTCGATTTGAATTCTATATTTTTAGATCACTTTTTATACTATATTTTGAGGATAACTTGAGATATAATGTTCAGATTCAGGTGATTCTTGATTCTATGGAAATATAATAAAATTATATAAATATAATTCAATTTTAAAAAATATTAATCTATCATTTATAATGAATGTTTTGTATTTATTATAGATAATTCATGATATTTACAAATTTCCAGAATCAGTTATATGATTTGACTACTTGAATTCACCTATGTGATCTTCCTATGAGATTCACAGACCTGAATTCACATACATGAATTATCTAATATGAGTCTTTATATGATATGATTTCTTATATAAATAAATTACATGTGAAATTCACCTATGTGAAAAGATGTTACGTAGATAAATTTTCACACATGGTATAATTCGACTATGTGAAATATATTATAATAAAAAATAATATTTCAATCACTATAAATAAATTTGGTCATGGATCTAATTTATTTTTATCCTTTATATATTTATCAAGAATTAATTTTGTAGAAAAACCCATTTTATTATATGTTAAATACTCAGATGATATCTTTGAGATATACACTTTACCTAAATATAAAAATGTGTTGTATTTTATGTAATGTTTCATATTTCAATTTTCTTCAAGATTATCATGAATATTCTTATTGTTTTAGTTATTATAAAATTACTCAATAAATTTCTTAGACCCATGTAAATAGATTTTAATTTTTCAATAATGAAATAAATGATAACCACATGGGATTAATGATGCTTGGATGTTCACACTAAAATTATGGAACATTAGATATTCATATTCAATTTAGATGAAATTTGACGTGTTAATCTTGAATATCACCCAGGAGTTTTCTAAGGATATTAATACATATTATTTACTATTATATCAATTTTTCTAACAAGTTTCACTATTTATTTTTTCACTTATTTTTTTAAATATCTAGAAATACTCATAGGAATACATTTTTTATTTTCCACGTGGGTTTTTATCAAAGAAAGAGGAAGAGAATACTATTAATTAGTAAGTTTGAAAAAGAACAATGAAAAGGATTTCAAATTTAAAATAATATATAAAAAATAAACTCTATAATTAGACATAAATGAACCAATGAAAAGTAGTACATATGAGGTTGAGTATTCTCTTGAACTATACAAGCGATGCATCCTTTTTTTGATCGAAAACATCTTCTAGCTGACTTAAAACCATTTGATCTTTTGCTATTATAGATTTGTATGAAACCTCAAAACTCAAACACTGAAGTGTTTATTTTTTTCTTTTTTAATAACTTATTTATTTTTCATTTTCTATTTATAATATTAATGGGTTATTCTACCCATTAAAATGTATGATCATGGGTTGTGATTCTAAAAAAAGACAGACATTGTGTCGTGCCTCCAAGTGGGAAAATATAAGACTATCCAAGTTATGAATCTAGGGAGAAAAAGGTATGTTTGGTTTGGGTTTAAGTCTCCATGGGGAACAAGGATATGTAATTGGGTTTTAAATTCTTTCATGAAAAAGGAAATTTAATATTCCATTATAGTTCTTATAGTGTGTTCAATTTCTCTCATTTCATGGGAGGGCTGAATAGTGG
Source organism: Viscum album (assembly GCA_963277665.1). NCBI lineage: Eukaryota > Viridiplantae > Streptophyta > Magnoliopsida > Santalales > Viscaceae > Viscum > Viscum album. The sequence goes on from OY728129.1 coordinate 257,425,692, forward strand.
ACTAGGATCATTCATATCTTAACCACTATAAAAATAAATAGGTCCATTTCCTTTTATTATTCTACTATATTTACATCAATTAAATAAATTTTACGTATTTTTATTTTTTTAATTATTTTTTAAAAGGTAATTAACCATCTCTTGGCTCTATAACATATTCAATTTTTGACCAAAATTATGGTAGTGACATAAAAACTGCTCCAAAAAAAGTCTAGTAATGTCCATACTAGTCCCCAAATTTCTCCTAGAATCTTCAAAAATAATTTATATACATGGGGTAAGAATAACATTTACACTCAGTAGGATCATACCCAAGGACTCAATTTCACATGTAAAAGGAGCATACTAATGAAATAATGAATGAATAACAAAGCCAATATGAACCTAAATAGTTAAAATAACTAATCCCTTCTACACCATGGTATTTTCTCTAAATCAAGAATCTAATATAGTAACACAGTATCAATAACATAACAAAAATGACCTACAGAAACATACCCATGAAATTTATACTCTCTCACCCCAACATGAAATGTAATATTCTCCCAGACCTTTTATAAAAATCACATCACTTATACAACCATCTATGATGTGGTTTGGGAAACATCCATACCCACCCCACCCTCATAAGGTCTATCATCTGGTACTATAATGTTTCATCATAACATCAAAACCTCATCACATCACCATGGTAGTAGGGTGTCATGAATGTGAAGAACATCAGCGTCATTCCATCTTCCCACCAAGCATATCCCCACCACATATCACATCTTTATCACCACTTAATAATCTCAAACATAGATCTATATCATCAGTAGGTAATCTTCAACACAAAATGAAACCATCAGTACTCAATAAAGATCAGGAAAGAGGGGTATCCATCCATCTATATCCCCACTATCCCAAATGTTTGGGAAAACAATTGAAACCCTAAAACTTTGTCCATTGGTGAGGATATCTAACTTTGTTGGGTCATATAGAGAAACAATATAAAATACATATTGATAGATCGAAAATAATATAAAATCTATGAGTTCACATAGAGTACACTAGTATATATCTAAATGATTCCATTTCATCACATGAGATTATTCATAGCCACCCTTACCACTAAATATAGCACCCCACAAAACCACCACACATATCCAAAAAATTCCACATTTAATTATAGGTTACACAAATTTCCTAATTAAAAAATTTCCCACCATCTCCTATTTACTAATAAATTTAATTTCCCATTTAAAAATATCGTTCATTTATCATTTAATTAATTTAATCCAATTATCATACATAAATTGAATCTCATATTTATTTATTTAGTAACCCATGATTTTAATTTCACAATTATAATTTATTCAATGTATAACCTAGAAACTAATATAACCAGACCAGAAAATATATCTCACATCTCACATCAACAATCACTACAACACCACATCATCTAAGACATCTCACTATAACAATCACCCCTATCAACCACCACAAATCAAAACTACCACACCACAAAACCATTTCACCTCACAACCACTACATGAAACAACCAACCAAATTTCATCCAAGAAAATACAACAATCACATTATTACCCCATGAATTTTACAACCCTTCTAGTCACCACCATCACCGAATAAAAACCCACATTCCACAAGAAAAAAACACATATATAACCAAAAATAAAATCACATACTAGATTTCAAAAATTATGAGCAAGGGATTATATATATTAACTTTACTATTTATCATGTTTGTTATAAAAAAATTATAGATTTTCATGGTCAACTAATTAATAATTCATATAAAACTTTTTATACTATTATTCAGGGTGATATAAAATTGTCAAAACAACAAGGGTCACACATACATATTAATGAAAACACAAGAAAGGACCCAAAAAACCATGATTTTAGAAATGTTAAAAGGCATGTATAATATCAATAGAAATTACATAATAAGTAGTAAAACATGTGATTTTACCTATTCCCCTCAATTTGAGATTAATACAATTTATTTTGTATATTAATATGGCCCTTACTATTCACCCAATGGATGGAAAAAGAATGAAATCCTTACACATGAACAAAAATAGTGATAGAATAAGGATCCCATTCCTCAAAGAATCTTTTTGAATATATATACATAATAGGGTTAAGGAGAAACAACACAAATATCATGAATGAACAAGGTATCCCTAGATCAACTTGGATCATATCAAAGGATTATAAAAATTAGAGCCTAATGATACATGAATGAAAACAACATCACTACTACAAATCCCTAATATAATAATAAATGGAAACAAGGAGAAAAGGATGAGAAGTATCCTTTGATTTATAATGTATAATCATTTATAATACAAAGATAAAATTATGAGGAAATGGGTTTGAATATTTTCCAAAAACACTAAGGTTTTACTCAAAAGAAATAAAAAAGGGAGGAATCAGGTAAAAATGAGGGCCCTAGAATTTATAAGCAAGACGGATACGGATAAATTCATTGAATGAAACCCCTATTACCTTCATGAACTTTCATGTGACCCAAAATAAGGTCATGAATTCTGTTCAATTCATGAATTAATTAAACTCCAAACATAATGAACATCATTTTATTTTCAGGTATCCTTGGCCTTGATTTAATTAACACAGTCAATTATTCTTCGACACTATTAAATATTTTGACCATGACTCCTCATTCAACCTTAATCCTTGAATGAATATAAAAATGGTTGTGAATGAACTTCTCATGATGTGAATTTATATTTATTTCATGAACTACCTATTACAGCAAACCTGTAGCCTGAACTCCACTAAACCCTCTTCGATCATAATTCAATAACCAATAAAGACCAACATGGAAAATGATATGGGTGAGAAGGAATATACCATTAAATTATAAACCTCTCAAGAGATTATCATCCTTGAGAATAAAAATTAAACCTGAAAAAATTGAAATGGTCTAAATAACTATCCCATGTGATACCTCATAAAAATATCATTACACCGCAAATAGTATCACAAAACAAACACATAAAACTAAATAATTTATTAAAAATCCCATAAAACTACATCACCAAATTATAGGGTACAACACCACATAATCTCATAGAATCCACAAGGCACCTCATTCTAATGTAACCAATCACACAACTATTCAACCTCTATATAACCCAAGCCAACAGCCACCCCGAACATCACACAACGCTGTCTGGAGCACATAGATCATGAAAAAAACCCTCAATATAAAGAAATTGTTCTTTTTGGGAATCACTAGATCACCTTCATGGTTTTAAAATTTGTCATAGACATATAAAATCTTGATTAAGATGGGGTGTTCACCACTTTATATAATCGAATCCATAATAGAAATCCCCAATAATGGGAAAAGTGTATATCATAAATCAATATGGTTAAAACATCACATCAAAAAATAAAATATGGACAAAGAAAAACTCAAAACACCTCAGGGTACTAGGAAAAAATATACATATCATACTCTCACTAATATCCTATAAGACACCGTTTATCTATAAAAATTGAACCAAGTGGATGGTTCACCCACACAACACCTTCATTAAACAATACTAGATGATTACAGGTCACTCCATGAGCATCAAATCCTTCTCCACATCCAAATATACAAATTCAATGGCTTAGGGGTCATTGTGAAGGTATAGATGAAGCGAAGACATGTTAAAAACATTTAGGATCTAGTCCAACTATAGTGGAAGTGAAAATTGGAATTTCAAATCACTAATATTCTCCAATACCGCAAAATACCTAATGATCCATGCAAAAAAGATTACACCCCTACCAAATATCCATTGTCCCAGAAGAAGGGAAACCCTCAATAACACATGGAATCGAAACTAAAAATCTCGAGGTCTCTACCTATGAATAGTGCAAGGATTCTGAAATCCATGTTCGTCCCATATCCAGTCGTGAAATAACTATGCCTTCTTAGACATTCTCTATACTACATCAAGATAAAGAACTGCCGACTTACTAAATACTGTCTTATACAAAAAAGAATGAAATGGAAGCCCATAAAACACCTTAAATGAAGAAATTAGGATAAATATGTGATAGATATTTTTGTAGGTGAAATTAAAAAAATCATTGTTCTTTTTCCATGATCCACAAAAATCTAGGATGTAAGATCGCAACATATCCTCCAACGTCTATATGATTCTCTTTATATATCCATCATTTAAGGGTGGAAGGTAGTGTAATGAAAAAACTATGATCTAAATGAATTTTTCAATACACTATAGAACCATGAGGTAAAATAACAATCTCAATCATAGATGATGGTCCTTTGTACCTCATGAATCCTAACCACATCCACATCGATAAATCCCTAATCTTGATTTCTGAATTTCTAGAAAATGGTCCAAATTCATTAGCCAATCCAAAATAACACAAACTACATCAAATCCTCCCTAATCCTAGGTTAACATAGTGAATAAATCTATTTATATGACATCTTATTTCTACACAGTAACATTTAAGGGCTGCGAAAAACCCTCAGGAACATGGTGTTATACATTCACCTACTAAAAAACTAGACACACATCCACATTTTCTTCCACTAATCATTCCATCCCTGATCTTCAAAGAGGTCACCTCAATCCATTGTATATTACAGTAATTATTGTATGTACCTCTAAAGGTGAGATTTGAAACTCAAAGAGAAATCCCTATCACATTTCTAATATAATAAAAAAACCACCCCTAGAACTACACCTAGTATTTACCATCCTTTGACCATCCCTCCCCAACATCGTTATTACAAACATGGTCACACATTACCTTTACCTCTTAGACTCCCCACTAGGACTCCTTCACTTGATATATCAAGGATGAATCCATAGTCATCTGATACAGAAAAACCCAACCAATGATTTCATCCATATAAAGATATATCAATGTAATATACTCAATCCATTTCTAAAAACATGCATACTTTTGAACCATAACTCTTCTAGGCTTCTGATTCATTGCATTAGTACCAACATTCACCTTGTTCTATGAGAGTTCTCAAAATAATAATGTCATGAACCCTCCTTCCAAATATGCCACTCCTGAGATGGTAATGAAGGAAGAGAGATAATGACCTCGAAGTCCCACCTTAAAAAGTCCTTGGAGTGGAAACTAGCACCAAGGGTACATCACAATATGGAAAGAATTACCTTTTATATGAAAAAAATATCTGGAGATAATATGGTTTAACCCAGTCAACTCAAATGCACACACACACACAAAAATACATGAAATCTAAAACCATTCCACACAAACACAAATATAAGAAATCTATAACGATTCCACACACATGTTTGAAAAATATAACTGATAAAAAACAGGAGTCCCCAAAGTAAATACAAAAAATAAGGCAAATTTGCAACACAACAACTATCCCAAAATATGAGATAACAATTCTCGGAATGTTCCATGTAGTCCTCCTAGAAACTTGAAAATAGTTTTTTATATATAGGGTGAGCATACAAATATAACCATTAAAGATACCCAGGTTCCTCACGCACAAGTGGAAGAAGCATACTAATGCTCCGGTGAGAAAACAACAGAAACCAATTGAACCTAACAAGAAATTCTAGCCATCCTAACCTCACCGAGGCATACTCACCAAATCACGAAAGTCATGTAAAGTAACATAATAAGCACATCGATGTTTGGGTACCCCACAACACTTCCCACTAGTTAGATACTCATACCCTAATAGAAAATATCTGGGAGCTTCCACACTCTTCCACAAGACCCATGTCACAACCTACCAGCATAAACCTTGTACTTAGAGATAGTACCACATCCTGGGAAAATTAACCTCATCTTATCCCACCCACAGACACATAGACCATAACCATACCACATCCCACTAGAAAACACCTAGTCCGCAAGCACATATCATCCCATAAAAACTTGGGAAAGCACACCATCCTGTAGACACCCGGGCTTCACAACTGCACCAAAACCTACCCTAATAGTCTTAGGATACCAATGCCAAGACGAGGGAGTGGGGAAGATCCAATAAACATCCATCCATCCTCCCACATGGATTTTGGGAAAAGATACACACCCTCTTGACAGTGGGGGTATTCGACACATAGTGCATAACTAGGGTGGGATGCATATATAAATCATAAGGATGTACATCTAAATTTATATAGGTATCATGCACTCATCCAAGCCTATACGTTTCTCTAAAAAACCATCCCAAAAATCTGCATTTGTTTCTACCTCTAAATGCATGACAACATAAAAAGTCCCAACATAAAACATACCCCCATCCAATTCATTTAACTAGTTATCATTCATAATTAAAATATTCATTTATTTAATCCATCTATACTCAAGAAACTACCAAGAACAACTGGAAACAAGAAACATAGGAAAACGATCAACACTACCATAGTCATTTTAGATGGAAAAGAACCTACTAGTTTACCACACATCATATTTCTACTCGGTTTAACACCCATACCAACCAGTACTATCATCCTTACTAAATGTAATCACAATCAATCCATCATTCCAATATTAATAACCCCAAATCATAACCACAGACAACACAACTTACCACAACCATCTTGGAATCCCCATTGCATAACAACAAAAAACCCATCACACCCAACAATATAAACACAATTTAACCTAATTGTATTCTCTCTATACAACACTACCCAAAAATTCTATTATTAATCAATATCTCAACCTAATATTCCATTTCACCATATTAACCACCCCACACATAGTTTTACCCTCAAAAATAGCACCACATAACCATACCAGGCACAATGTCTAGATTTAACAAGGCTCTCATTCTTTAATTTTAGTTTTTAATTTAGGGGTGATCCCGTAAGAAGTATAATCCTATGGAATACATTTAATTAACCTATTATATGTGGTTTATAAATTACATATATATGGTTGTTCAACACATTATCAACAATAAACCATCATGAGTGTGAAAACAAGGACCAACAACAACCCTGATTTTCAGTGAATGATTAGCTATTCAAAACACAATATTACCAACAAAATAATAAAATAAAAGCATGCTTCACTTTTCCCAGACCCTGTATATTGATCTAAAACCAATTAAATTTTCTTTATCTATTTGGATTTTTTTTCTTCATAATGGAAAATATTTCACTCTCACCCTTCATGATAAATAGATTAAATAATGTTGAAGGGATCCCTACATCAAAGAACAGAAGATGAGAAACTACTTAATGCACAAAAATAGTGCATATGTAGTAGAAAAAACTCAATGGAAGAATGATCCAATTCCAAAACACAAACACATGACTCTCTAAGAAGAATGGTTCTAGGTAAAGTCCCATATCAAGAGAAAATGAAAACACATAGATAAGATAGGATATCACCTTTAGAAAGTCCATATCCTATTTCAATGGAGGAAACTATTTCATAATCCAATAAAGTTGAATCATGATCAAAACCACAAGTTTTGACTATATAAACAGCTCCTAAGAGTTAGGAATTTCAATATATATTTGTATATCTGTTAAAACAACTTCAAAATCACTAAAATATTGTATTAAACTCATTGTATGTCAAATAAAATGTTAAAGAAGTGAAACTAGAAAAACTGGGAAAACTGGAAATTTGAGAGAACTGTTGGAAATGACTCAATAGGGGATGACCTACTATTGGATGGATAACTATTAGGTTACCTACTATTATAAAACTCACTATTGGATGACTCACCATTAGGTAACCTACTGTTGTACAACTCACCATTGGACAACAAGCCATTTAATGAGTCACCATTGGATAAGTCACCATCGCGAGTCACCACTAGACGATTCACCTTCACGAGTCACCATTAGACAAGTCACCATTTCAAGTCACTACTAGATGAGTCACCATTGAAAATAATTGCTAGCTAGCTACTGGTGTGATTCAACATTAAGATTCACCATCATGATCTACGATTAATGACTCAATAGTCATGAAATACCGTTGCAAGTCATCATTGGAAAAGGCATTTATGGGACTCACCATTGTGAGCTACTGATGAATGGATCACCATTAGATGAAACACTATTGGGAAACTAGAGTTTTGGAAAAAAACATTTGAAATGAGTCACCATTACATCCCAGAACACCTTAATAACTGGATTCTCATAAAGTAATGAATCGGGGATGTCTAGGCTATTATAATAGATACCTCTTAAACAATTATCCTCCTCGAGAATCAAAAACCCGCCCAGAAGAAATATGGGTCCAAAAAACCATCCCGTGAGATACTTCTCAAGGATCCCGTCACACATGAAACACTATTACCGACAAAACACATCAATTTTCAATGATAATCACCATGTGTTGTTCAAAAACTAGAGTGGGAAACATCCTCATCCAATAACACATCCTCTAACATCTACTAACCCAATTGACCAAAAGAAACACCACACAATCACAACAACCACACTATATAAACATGAAAATCTAGGAAATTATTCCTCCATGTTAAGATATTATCCACTCTGGGGGTCTTTAACTCGCCTACATGGGTTTAATTTCATCACAATTAATTCATCTTGATTAGGAATTAGTCCATCCCCTCTTAATGAATCAGGACGTTATCACACATCAAGGAATAAAGAAACATCTAATATCATAAAAACCAAGGTTCAAACACTACATCACAAGGAAAAATAGAATAATACAAAACCCAGAGAAACTCTGGGTACTGGGAACACATATGTGATTCTCACTCCCATGTACTCTCCTCCATACCACCATGTCTCCACAACTCGCAAACCAAAAAAAAATTCCATCCATGTAATAGCCTCTCCTGATGATCTTGGATCTCTAATAGCCATTCTGAATATGTCACATATTCTTTGATATCCAACTCTCCCTAGTTGATGACATGGGAGTAATCGTGGAGATATCTACGAAGCCGAGAGGTGTGAAAGATGTTGTGGAACCTCTCTAACTACGGTGGCAGTGCCAACTGGTATACTGCCTCTCCAACTCACCCCAATACCTCAAAGGGTCCAATGAACTTGGGATAAAGCTTAAACCCTATTCCAAACCTCCACTTCCCACATCAAGGGGAAACCTACAAGAACACATGGTCTCCAACCTCAAAATCCAAAGGCCTCCTCCTACAATTGGCATACAGATTTGGTCAGTCATGTTCTTCTTTCATCCTCTCACAAATGAGATGAACCTTCTCTATCATGATTTGAACAACCACAAGTCCATGAACAACTATCTTCCTAACCTCTATCCATCACAATGTTTAAAGACATGGTCTTCTATATAAATGTTCAAAAATATCCATGATAATGGAAGAGTGATATCTATTATTGTAAGAAAACTTTACCAAGGGAAGGTGTCTTACCCATGATCTACCAAAGTCCAAGATTCATTCTTGTAAGAAATCTTATAGAATTTGGATGGTTCGTTCTGTATTTCTATATGTCTGTGGGTTCAAGGAAGTTCTAAGTTGTACCTAGGTTACAAAGTCATGTTGTAATCCCCTCTAGACTTGTGAGGTAAATCATTTTTCCCGATCTGAGACTATGTACCTCATAACTTCATACAACTGCACCACCTCCTCTACATACTTCTATGTTAAGGAATCCACTATGACTGACTCTTTAATAGCTAATATTTGATATGATTTCATTAGATAATAAACTATTACCAAAAAATAACATCATAGCCTCCCAAATCTCTCGAAAACCCTATGATGAAATCCATTAAGATATCATCCCATTTTAAAGGGGCTGCAACAAACCACCAAGAACACAGTTCTCAATCATCAACTATTAGCACACTTAGAACTTCTCCACAGACATCACTTCTTCCCATTTCATCTCAATCCACAAAATATGCATCCTTAACCCATGATATATCATAGAAACTCCAAATAATACTGATAAGGGTGAGTTATGAATCTCAAATACGACTCCCTCATTCATTTCCATTGGTAAAAACAGCCTTCCATGGAACATAATTAGTTTTTTCCATTTTATGACCATCCCTCTAGAGCATTAGTAGGGTCAATGCGATCATGTATCACCTATACCTATAAGTACCCCCTATGAGACTCCTCCACCTACTACATCTGATAAAAGTTCAGTTCCATCTGAAAAAAAGCCTCTACTATCATCCAACCTTGTATCCAGGTGCAAGGCTTCAAACTCCTCCATTTGCTTCCAAACATCCACATATTTCTAAACAAAAACCTTTTCCAAATTACTACACAATGAATCATCCATGACATTCCTCTTTACTAAGGTGTTGGATATCTCAAAATCATATTCTAGAAGAAACTTCATACACCACTTTTTTCGTAAGTTTAGATCAAACTATTAGAAGATATACCTCACGATCTTGTGATCCGTGAAGACCAAAAATCACTCCCCCCATGAGTTAATATTTATATAATTTCATCATGAACAACACCGCTGCTAGATCTAGATTATGGGTGGTACAGTTATGTTCATGGGGTCATAACTTCCTAGACCCATAAGAGATCACTTCCAAAATGTTGTGTCAGCACACATCCCAAACCTAGATGGGAGTCATCAAAAATCACCTAAAAAATTACCCATTCCCCTAGAAACTGTAGAATTAGAGAACTCACCAACATCCCCATCAGATAGATGAACTCTTCCAACCACTGCTCGCTCCACAAAAGAGCTTGGCCTTTCCTGGTCAATGTCGCCCACCAAGCTGTAACTCAGAATAAATCAAGTAAAAATATGCCATAATATCCCACCAGATGAATAAAACTATAATCATATGCCACATTCTTGGGTGATACCCAAGAAAAACTATGTTGATCTTTGATTGGTACACTTATACAACCTATTGTGACACCACATTTACAAGGAAATTCACCACTTGTGTTCATAACTCGAACATGGATATCTTTTCATACATTTGGTGGAATCGAAGGACCTACAAGGTAGACCTGAGGTGCTCGATATTATACTCCTCTGAGCTCAAGTAGATCAGGATTCCACCAATGAATTTGACGATGAAAAGATCTAGGAACTCATAAAATATAGAGTTCATAAGCCCCATGAACATGTTTAGTGTGTTATTAACACCGAATGGCATGAATAAGAACATGAAGTGACCATACCTAAACTTGAAACAAGTGTTCATGATATCTCATTCCTTTAACCTCAAATAGTGATATCCCGAAAATAGATCAATCTTATAAAACCAACTTTCCCCTATCAGAAGGTCCAAAATATCATCTATCCTTAGGAGGGGGTAACAATTCTTGATTGTTACCCGATTCATCCTCTAGTAGTCTATAGAAAACCTTAGACTACTTTATTCCTTCTTTGTAAACAACACTAGAGAACCCCACAATGACACACTAGGTTGGATGAATTCATTCTTCATAATGTCATCTATTTGGATCCTCAACTCCCGCAACTCAGAAGCTGTCATCTAATAACCATCTGTTGAAATTGGGGAAGAACTGAGCTATAATTCTATATCAAACTCTACATCACATCAAGGTAGTAGAGTCAAAAACAACTTTGTAAAAACATCAACGAAATCCCCAACAACTCTGGGAACCTCGACCATCTTAGCATCTAATTATTCCATTGACAACTCATCCAATAAAGAAATAAGAGGATAAACATGTCGACTTCACACCTGACAGCTGTGCTCACTGAATAAATTCACACAGTGACCATCAATGTCTAAAAAACCTTTATTTTGAAGCTGTTGATAATAGAATTCATAGTAAACAACCAGTTTATTCTTTTAATAACACCATATGGTTACATGTGTAGTAATTAAATATCCCCACAAGAATAGTGTAGTCCCATCATCAGTCTCCTTCCCTAGAAAACATCAAACAAGATTGAATGTCATCTGACTGGAAGGCTCAACACCAGAGGCATGAGAAGACTCTCTAAATTTAGTTTTAGAGAATGGGATAAAAAAGGTGAAACTGAGGAGTGAGAAACTCCTAAATCAAAAAAATTACAAGTAATGGTACTACAAAAGATGATTGTACCAGAAACAATCTCTAGACCTACTTGAACTACTAAATCTAATGTGTGTAACTGACCGCACCTAGATCCACTTCCCTTTTGCTGACATCCTCCTCCTCTACAAATCCCAGGTTGAGGTCCCTAAGGAACACACTGAGGTCACCCCCCCACATGATCAATATACCCTCACTGGAGTTGGAGTCTTCTCTCCCTGCTACTAGAACAACCTGGATGGAACATCCTACAGATGTGGGCACTAAACCTACCCACCCCCACTATAATGAGATCAAAGGGCCACTGGTCACTAAATCTGAAGATAGATTTGGGCCCCAAAAGAGAAACAAATCAGTCACAAGTTCATGGTAAAGGCATGAGGACCAGAAGATAGAAACTTAAACTATTGAGGTCGACTCCCCAAAAGTAATAACCTCAATGGCCCTGGTGCATGAAACCTACTGCTGGTAACCATACCCTTTGAAGATCCCTACTTAATCACCTCTCATGGTAGACCTCCTCCAGATTAAATATTCTCAACTACATCCACACTCTTCAAGACCTCAAAGTACGACTATAAGGTAAAGGGAGTAACCACGTACCTGATATAAGGATGAAGTGCCTCCTCTAAGTGTCTCTCATGTGACTCCACATCGAGAAAGAGATTTGGATAAAATAATAGGAGATTCTTGAACTTTATCCCTAGATATCATACCAAAATACTCCCTTAATGGATGGAGATCAACTCTTACATCTTATAAACATTCATTGTTGATGAAATGTATTCATCATGGAATTAATTCTAGAAATTGTCACATAAAACATATCCCACCTTCCTATCCCCTAGGTACAACATCCAACACTGACATGAAACTCCACACATTAGACTCACTGATAATGAAACCTAGTACTCCATTTGAGCCCAGATCAAAATAAAAGTTATCACAGGATCCACGAGCCATCTCTTTGTCTCCATATATAAAACTCAACCATCGTACTTCCCCAGATCCTACCAGAGGAAAGCACATAATGTTATCTTTTACTGGCCTTCCTCCTCCATTGGATCAAACCTCTACCAATAGACCGAGTCAGCTAGTTGAGTCTCCACAACATGAACTACATGCAGACGATGAACGGGTGCCATGACTGAAAATTTTAAACCCGGAAACCCTAAGACCAAGTAGTATGGAATTTTATTTAAGATTAATATTAACTCATTTAACCCACTCCATTATCCATTTCAATTTTCTCCCCAAAAAAACCCAAATTTATATAGAAACACATATAATTATGATGTATGTACCTTTCTTGTGGTCTCTACCCTACAAACGATGTAGCCTTACATGGTTGTTTGGTAAACTCAGAGTCCTTGCATCAGATCACCCGAGGTGGATAAAATATCATATCCTAGCCATTATTCCTTAGCCTATGTCATGAACCAAGATCACCTGACATTATTTCCCTACAAACCCATTCAATCCTCACTATTCCTAATTCCAAACTAAATCTTATTTCTCAACCATCACCTATGATACCATTCTGTAATAACCCCTCCCTTTAAAGATTCGTATCATAAGTTGGAAATGAAGGAAGTGAGATAATGAACCCCAATTCAAGCCTCCAGTAGGCCTTGAGGTGGCAACTAGAACCAGGGTACAAAGATCTAAAAATATGAGAGGAATTACAATTTATAATAAAAAAATCAATATATAAGATAGTTCATCCCAAACAACTCTAATACACACACACACACACACACAGATATATATATATATATATATAATCCAAAAAAAATTCTACATGCATGTTTTAAAAATATAAATGATAAAAACAAGATTCTCCAACGTAAAGACCAAAAAACAATCCAACACAATGACACAGAAATTATCCCAAAGTCCAAGGTAGTAATGCATAGAATTGTCCACATAGACCTCCTGGAAACCTGAAAATAGTTTTTATATATGTAGGTTGAGAATATAAGTATACTCAGTGGAAAACCCCAAGTATTTCATTAATAATTTGGAGAAGCATACAAATGAACCCATGAGAAAATAGAAGAAACCAACAACACCTAATAAGGAATAATAGCAATCCCAACCTCACCAAGGCATGATCACCAAATAATTAATTTCAAGTAAACTAATATAATAAGAACTCTGATGTTTGGGTACCCTACACCACTTCCCACTGGATAACTACTCATACCCTAATAGAAAACATCCTATAAAATACACACTCTTCCACAAGCCCCATGTCACAACCCTCCCACATACACCTAGGACAAATATCTAGTCCCACAACATAGGAAAACAATGATCACCCCATTCTTCACACAAAAACATGGCCCCAACCATGCCACATCCCTCCCACAGACAACTGGGTCACAAACATATTACATCCTATACAAAGTTAGGACATCACACCTTGATCCTAGACACCTGGCCCTCACAACCACACCACAGCCTACCCGAAGAGTCTTGGGCTACCAATTCTTAGAAGAGGTATAAGGGAGGATCCCATAACCATCCATACATCCGCTACATGAGATATTGGGAAAAGACACCCTTTACAATGAAAATGAAGGTTTTTAGAAACTAGATTTCAACTAGGGTGGGGTTCCTATAGAAATAATAAGGATGTACAACTAAATATATTGGTATCAAACACTCTTCTCAACCTATGGGTTTTTTCAAACAAACAACCAGCCCACGAAACCACATTTGTTGCTACCTCTAAATGTACAACCACATAATAAATCAAAACTCAAAACAAACCCCGATCCAATTCATTTAACCAATTATCATTCATTATTAAACAATTATTTTATTAATTCCATGTATACTCAGGAAACTACTAAGCACAACTAGAAACAAGAAACATAGGAAAACAATAATTGATACTATAGTCATTTCAGGCCGGGAAGAGATTTCTATCTTACCACACTTCACATTTTCACTATGTTTAACACCCATACTGTCCACTGCTATCATCACACTTCAAAGTAATACTGTTGAATCCATCATCTCAATAGAAAAAACCCAAACTCATAGTCAGACATAACAAAACGTACCACAACCATCTTGGTCACCCCACTACATAACAACCCCACACCCATCACTCCTAGAAATATAAACACAACATAACCCAATAAAATTTCTTTTTCACAACACTAGCCCAAAATTACCTAATAAATAAATATCTAAACCTAGTATTCCATTTCACCATCTGAACCACCCCACGCATAGTCATACCCTAAAAAGTAGCACCACACAACCATACAAGGCACAATTTTTATATTTAATAAGGCTCGTGTTCTTTAATTCCATCATTTAATCCAGGGGTGATCACAAAATGAGTTTGAAATAGGGAATCCATATATTTAATTGAATATACATGGTTAATCAATTTCTTATATACATCCTTTCAATACATGATAAAGAAAAATCCATAATAGTTTTCAAAACAAGGGCTAACAATGAACATGATTTTCAGAAAGTGATTATCCTATAAAAACACAATATCAATAACAAAATAATAAAATAGAAGCATTTGTCACTTTTTCCTAGTACCTGTATATTGATCATAAACCAATTCTGTTATCTTTTTCTATTTTGAATTATTCTATTTTGAAAAATTAAAACATCGCACACCAACCCTGTATTATACATAGATTAAAGAAAGAAGAAGGGATCCCTAATTCAAAGAACCGATGATCAGAACTCCATAATGTTCCAAAAATTGAGGGCATTCAGTAAGAAAAACTCTAGGGAAACACGATCCAAGACCATAGAACAAAAAAACAAATCCTAAGGAATGATGGTTCTGGAGAATTTCCCATAACAAGAAAAAAGGGAAACACATAGATTAGAGAGGATATCATCTATAGAATGTTAGGATCCTATATCAATGGAGGAAGTAGTTTACAAATCCATTAAATCTGGATCACGATCAAGACCACACATTATGACTGCATAATCACCTCCTGAGAATTAGGAATTTAAAGATATATTTTATATCTTCTTAAACAACTTTAAAATCACATAAATATGGTTTTAAACTCATTTTACACCAAATAGAACGTTCAATGAGTGAAACTAGAAAAAACTAGAAATATTAAAAAAATATTAGAAATGAATTATTGGTGGATGGAATAACATTGGAAGACTCACTGTTATGTGACCTACCATTGGATTAATCACTTTTGGAAGACTCTTTAGTGGGTGACCTACCATTGGATGACTCACCATTGGATGTCTCACAGTTGGATGACTGTCCATTGGATGAGTCACCATTAAACACTCCAAATTCACGAGTCTACACTGGATGATTCTCCATCATGATTAAATATTGTATGAGACACCATTACGAGTCACAGTTGGATGATTCACCAATGTGAGTCACCATTGGCGACCTACCAAATTGAGTCATCATTGCGACTCACTATTGCGACCAATAATTCACGACTCATTGATCTTGACCAACTATTACGAGTCACCATTGGAAAAGTAACTAATGAAACTCACCCTTGTGAGATACTAGTGAATGAATCACCATTAGACAAGCTACTTTTGGAAACCATGTTTTTTGGAAAACCCCTTATATGAGTCACTGTTATCTCCCAGAACACCTTAAAGAGATGATTTTCACAAATTAATGGATCAAAGATGTCCGTTAAATTACTTATAATCCTCAATAAAATCCATAAACATTCACTAGAGAAGATTAAAACACTATTGAGAGGTGACATATTTCAGTCTCTTATGGTATAAGAAAACTAAAAAGTGATCACCAATGAGGTAACGATGCCAAAACTTCAGAACAAACAAAAGTGCCTCTAAAAAATCATGGGTTGTATAGTTACACTTCTTTGGGAATAGATACATATCCCCATAATAGATCACTTATCTCAACTACATCAATACACATACCAATACTAGAATGGAAACATCACTTAAAACTACTAACACCACACCCTCATCAACCATCTATAGCATTGGGGCACTGCTCAACTTCTCCTTGAGGTGACTGAATGTGGATTGAAAATGATTATTCCATACAAAGTATTATCCCTTCATGGTCAATGATGTCAATGGGGAAATAATATGAGATATATTATACAAATATATCTGATAATAGGGTGAATGTCCATGAAAACTAGTTGTAACAACCCAAACTTTTATAAATAAAATTCCTTTCTTAATTAATCTAAATGCTAAATTCTATCATTTGGTATTGGAAAACACATGAACACATTTTTTTATTTTTGAACTATATAAGTTATATATTGTTGGATTTAAAATACAATTTATCATTATTATTTTTGATAATATATTAATTTAACAGTGATCATATGATAATTATATATATAAGGTTATGATAAAGTCCAATTGATACAGATGAAAGAATTGATGGCCTTAACCAATAAGAAAATGCCTTTTGAAGACCATTTATCAAATATTATGATTGATATAACATCACTATGATTTCCCATTGATCAATCCCAAGACAATATTCAAAAACTGAAGCATAATAAAAACCATTTATTATAGAATTCATGTTCATCAAGATCATGACCCAAACCATGTTCACTGAACCATCCCATGAAAATCTCACCATCATGCTCCTCACCATTAAAGAATTAGGTAGTGTAATAAAGGTTATATATATAGACCCTAATAGTATGTTTTTTTAAATTTTTTATAAAACAATTATTATCTTAATCTTCTATTATTGTTTTAATTTTTTTAATGATAATATAATGTTTTGATTAAAATTAGATGATTTTTTTTGGAAATGTATAGTTTCAATAAAAAATATATATATAAATGAATTCAAGAATTTTTAAATAAATTATTATTTAATATGTTATTATTATTAAAAATATTATTTAATATTAATTATAATATATTTTTTTGAAGTCAAAATTTTATTTTTATATGGGTCAAAAAACTATTATTGTCCAAAAACATGTATTTTTATATAAATGTGTATATTTTATTTTTAAAGTGTTAATTCTCATAAATAGATATTATTTTGGATAAAATAAATATTTTTATTGAAATAAATATGTTTAAATTATCCAATGTTTCTTTTTTACGGTTCTCAGAGACAAGAAAATTTTTGGGTAAAAATTAAATATGGTATAAATATATAGTTTACATTAAGACATCATAATGATTAAAAATTAATGTAATATATTCCACAAAGGGAATACATGAAAAAATATATATTTACCATTTAAAAAAATTTGTTTTTAAGATTATTTTACTAATTTAATAAACCCATTATGAATCCTCCAAAACCTATATTATATATTCATGTTTTAAAATCAATTCTTTATGAAAATGACTTACTTCAACTTTTGAGAGGGTAATAATTTAATGATATAAATTCATAAACATGTAATATAATGAAAACTAATTTAAACTGATAGAAATCATGTTCAAAAACTATGTTAGGGTTTTCAGTTTTGAATACTGAATTATATAGTGTCCAAAACCTAGGTTTGGGAAATAATAAATAACCCCTCCTATATTTTCCTATACAAACCCGACCACAATCCCATTCCTCTTAAAAAAACCATTTGAAAAAATACTCTTAAATTATCTCTATATATCCCTTTTATGAAATCCACAAGATCTCAAGAAGATTCTCTCAAGATTTTGGGAACACCCTCTCAAAGAATGGGATATCTCGCTCTTCTTTTCCTTTCATGCACCTTAAGAGAATTTAACCTTTTTAATATCAATTGTTTATATTTTCATACCATTAATAATTTATTTTAAATATCCAATTTATGCTCTCATAATTATTAATCAATGATATCCTCTCATTATAATATTTACCTATGTAATTACTATGCCAAAGTAAGGGAGTTATCTCTCTTCATTTCCATTCAAAAACTTTCTTTGTATTTATCCTTTTGAGTATAAATTTTTTATATTGAAACACCATTATAAATATACATTTAATATAAAAATTATGTTCTAATAATGAGTTATAAATTATCCTCTCTTGTTATAATATTTACGAGGTCCTCCCATTATTCTCTTATTTATAATCACCTTCAATAACTTATGCCTTTTTATTCCCCATTATTCATGTTAGATTATATTCTTAAATACCCCTATCATGGAACTTATGATTTAAAAGTGATTAAAAACCCATGTCACTCTAACTAATCCCTCCCATTAATGTTTTGTTACAACTTTTATGTTGTTGAAATTATCATATGATCTTCCATGATAAACATTTCTTTGGAAATACTAATCCCCATTTCAAATAAAGGGTGTTCACTGAGATATAACCATCCTTTATTTATATGGTAATTTAATGTATGTATCCCAAACTTCTTAATCACAAGATTAAATGTGATTAAATATGATCACATGTTGAATGAACTACATGGTTCACTTATACATGTACATGATATGAAAGTGATGGGTGAGAAGAAAATAATATATCCATCCAATGCATTGAGTAATCTTTTAATCCCATTAGATTCCATTTTTAGTATGTGTTAGGTTATATTAATAATACTATGTTATAATTTCTTGGTTTTTATCCTTGAATTATTTTTTTGATTCAATGATTTATCTTGTTACCGTAATCCCATGTTTCCTATATGTTTTTGTCATCTATCATGCATCACTATTCATGTTTATGATTCTAACCCCTATTGTATCCCCATTGGATGAATAATAATAAATTTATTATTTTATTCATGTTATTATTTTTTTATTACCTAAATGTTCCATATAGCTCACCCCTTTCTTATATATGTTCCCAAGTTATCCCATATAGTTTTAAAAGAGTAATAGAGTTTTAGAAAATGTTTATGATGTTTTAAATGATGTTGTTGTATCCATATATCATCTTCATATTCTATGTACCTAATCTCACAAATATATTATTATTCAATATATTTGAGTATTATTTTAGGTGTACATTTTTTTAATTAATCAATAAATAATGTGTATTAAAATATGGGTTTTCATAGTTAGTATCAGAGAAATTTCTAGTTATTTTTGGGATTATGATTAGAAAAAATAGTTAAATCACAAGGTATAATAATAATCATAGGAAAATGTACCTATATATTGAAAAATTATAGAGAAATTTGTTTCCAAGAAAATTAATCCATGTATGTGTACTACAAGTGGATGTGGACTTAGAACAGATATAGATAGGGGTAACAACCCCAAAAACAATTTATTGATCTATAATTAATCATGAGATGGTGCATGAAAATGGGATTTTTGTAAAAAAATTTACACTCTCCAAATATATGATTTGATAAATTCCCATGATCATTATGGACCATTATTAAGGGAACAAAAAATCTAATGAGATTTTATATTATGAAATAGATCATGGATAACATATATTGATCCCTATGAATTTATATGTTAAAAAAGATATGTAATTTATGAGTTATCCATTTAATGTTCATCGTTTATAATTTATGTGTTTAATATATTCAAAATACTCACCCATAATTTTCCCTTTATTCAATTTATTATCTAAAAATGGGAAGAACTGAGTCAGAAAAATGTGAGGGAAAATGTGATGAATATCCAAATGAGATTCTTAACCTGAAAAGAGAAGGAATTGATAAATTTGTGACTATAATATATCAATTATATCATGTTTTGGACTAGAAACTAAATTAGGTGGAATTCCCAAACCCCCTAATAAAGATCAAGTTCTAATTGATATATTTATGAAACATATACCTCCGGCTTTTTGTAGATCTCCCAATACCTTAATTGTGGAACAATGGATTAGATTCATTGAAAATATCTTCTTAATACTTTAAATCGTTATAAAATAGTTGTTTGTAATAGATTTTTTTTGTATATAATCAATGGTTTACGTTGGTAAAAAAATTCTTAGTCTAAGGAGGATATCATAGTGATGAAGTTGATGGAATTCTAGAAAATGTTTTTCAACAAATAATTTCATCACACTCTCCTACATAAAATGGAGACGGATTTATTTTCCATTAAGAAAAAGTAAAATGAATCTATTGGGGTGTATGATGAAAATTTCACAATAATTTAAGTATATTACTGTAGTATTGTCATTACCCTTGAATGTAAATTTAACCACTTATTTGGTGGCGTGAAACAAATTAGATAGAAATATTTGTATATTCTGAACATTGGTAGCTATAAGTAAATTATCTAATTCTACATCAAAGTAAAAAATAAGGATTTTAAAATATCAAGACTCACACATGGATAATAAGTGTAATGGGTAGTTTAATTTTGGTAGGTTGATGGAGAAATATAATAGTGGTTTGAAATTAAAACATTCCTCCTATCAAAGCTATTGTAAGAAGCACCCTAGAAATTTCCTGATGGGGATAAAGAAATTCATTGGGTTTGGGATGGAATGGTATTATGCTAGTTATTTTCTATGGGAGAAAACCACATATGTGGTGGAATAATGGAATTACCCATTCGATCCTCAACTCATTGAACACAATTAAAACTACAAGTAATAAAGGTAAATTGTGAATAAATTCACCAATACAAGTATTATTGATAACAACTGATGACAACAACCTCAAAATACTAGATAGAAAGGGAGAGATTATTCCATCACAATTATAGTGGTGGATCCCGAGAATGATTCCATGATAGGTATGTGAGTTATTTTTTCAAGAATAGAAAATATAAATTTTGATTATGGCTCTAGAAACTCTTTCTTATCATGAATGTATAGTATAACTATTCAAAAACCACCACAAATAATGGATGTACATCTATCAGTGAATATGTAAAATGGTCAAATTATTGCATCCCATGTATAAAACTCCTCCCCTATCAAATATTTTGGAATGAAAACACCTAAAAAAACATTGTGATGATCTATTTAGCAGAATTCGATGATATTTTGTATGGATTGAATTTTTTATGTATATCTAATATAAATATAATAGATAATGAAATTAAACTTTGTAACATGTATCACCATCTTATTCTATACAACTTTGAGGATGAGGATGAATCTAACTTGGTATCATCATCTTAAGAATGGATATTCCTGACCCATGAGAAAGTGTATCTAGATAAAATTATTGATAATTAGGAAATGATAATCCTTGAAGACGTGACCATTACGTGGGAATACTATAATATTCTATAGGATTAATTGAATTTATTTTATCCTAACATAGAGGTTGAATTTTAAATCGAGATTATACCGAAATATATTACAATATCCAAGAATTCATATTTAATGTTTATTGTTCAAATTGAGATGAAAAATCAGTAACTACAGGAGAATCTAGATAAAGGTTTCATACACCCAAGTGATTCACCATGGTGTGTACCAGTCCACTTCATCAAGAAGAATGATGAGTTAATGCACCTATACATTTATTATCATGAGATCAACAAGATTAGGATAAACAAAAAAAATATCCTTCCACTGATAGAAGACTTGTTGGATCATCCATGTGGGCCCCAATATTTCTATAAGGTGGATCTTCAATCCGGATACTATCAAGTAAAGGTTAAGAAGCATGATATCCTCAAGACCAATTTTTTATAGAATATAACATCACTATGAGTTAAAATTGATTCTTTTGGACTCAATATTGCTCCAAAAATCTTCTTGGACATAATGAATAGAGTCCTTAAGAATAAACATAGAATAGTTTTAGTATCATTTATAAAAGATTTTATGATTTACTCTAAAATGAAGGAGAAACATTTGGATCATTTGAATACTATACTAAAGACCTTGTAGAATTATAATTTTTATGCGATGTACATTAAATGAAAATTATTGTTGGATAAAGTAAAATTCCTGGGGAATGTTATCACTATCAAATAGATATACTTAGACCTTAAAAATATTGTATATTTAAGGATAACTGATACTGACCTCTGGGATGTAAATCATGTTTTTACTTGGACTAGTTCAGTACTATCATCAATTTATGAAAAAATTATCACAATTATAAATCCCCCTTACCAAGAAAACTCAAGAAAGGGTCATTCATTTGAATAAAAATAAGAATAATTAAATTTTAAATAAGATTAAGAAGAGGTAAATCATTGCACAAATTCTCACATTTCCCATCAATGGGGAAAGATTTGTGATCAATAGCAACGCATCAAAAAATGGATTGGGTTTTGTACTCATGTAAGATGAAAAAGATATAGATTATGACTTTTAATAACTAGATATTCATGGGAAGAACTAACCAAATCATGATATATAATTGGTTGTAGTGATCATCACAATAAATATTTTGAGGCATTTTATCAACAGGTAGAATTTTGATATATATATACAGATCATAAAATACTCTAGTATATATTAAAACAGAAGTATCATAATATGTAGAAACAATGCTGGTTAAATATGACCAAGTATTATGATTATTATATCCATTATCAGCTTGTGAATGAAAAAAATTTGTAGATGCCCTAAGTAGAATGGATCATGCAACTCTATACATGATAAGGATTACAAGGGATCTGATATTATTACACATACATAGGATGGATATGGGAATAATAAAAGGATATTCATCCCACATTGTTCAAAAAACTACTCAACCATCCATTTTTTAGAGGATTAGAGAGACTCATAATAATTATGAGGTGTTATAGAATGAGGTAGTTCATATTATAGTGTTCAACATTTCTAATGATGGAGTTATAAGAGTTGAAACCCAAATTTGTGTCCCATCAAAACTAGAATTGAAGAGGGTACTTCTGGATGTTATGCATAGCCCATCCTTGACTCTTCATATTGGAATCACTAATTTTTATAGAGATATGAAGTGAAATTTCTAGTGGAATAAAATGAAGAGAGATATTGTGGAAATTGTATCTCAATGCTTGGTATGCTTATAAGAAATGTTTGAATGATATAATTTTATGGTTATGATGAAACCATTTCTTATAAAAATATGAAAATGGTAAACCATAACCATGGACTTTATCATAGGACTCTAAAGGAAATATAAAATAAGATAATACCATTTTGGTGGTATTCGATTGACTTAAAAATTCAACACTTTTCATTTCTATCATGTATGATTTCCATATTGTCCAAATCTCCATGATATACATAAGGAGATTGGTAAGAATACATAGAGTTCCACTCTCAATTATATCTATTTGAGATCTTATTTTTTCCTCAAGGTTTTCGAAGACCCTTTAGAAAGAATTAGAAACACAACTGAGCTTCATCACTACTTATCATCCACATAAGGAGGGTCATTTTGAAAGGACCATTCAACCTTTAGAGGATATTCTGATATCAGGTTCAATGGATTTCCAAGGATACTAGGACAATTACCTTCTACTTGTGGAGTTTTCATATTACAAAAAATTCCATTATTTCATTGAAACAACTCCTTATCAGGATTTTAAGGGGAAGAGGTTTCAAAATACAACATGTTGGGATGTGGTTGTGGAGAAAATGATAATGGGTACAAATTTTATCTATGATATGATAGAAAAGATTTAAACCATTTAGTGTCATATTAAATCCTTACAAATTCAATAGAGAATATAAGTGTTCAATCATTGATTAGACTTATAGTTTGAGATCAGTGATAAATTGGTCCTTAATATATATTCATTAAGAAAATTCATGGGAGATGGGAATAATGTAAATCTTAGTTCTAGATATATAGGCCTCTTGGAGATTCTTGATTGCATTATAGCGGTGGCCTATCAACTTGCACTCCCACCTAACCTATCTCAAGTACATGACATGTTCCATGTTTACCTCTTGAAGAAGTACATACCAAAAACCTCCAATGTACTAAATCCAGAGGTGCTACCATTGGATAATGACCTTTCATACGAGGAGAAGTTGGTGAAGATATTAGATCATAGAGAACCTGTGTTACGAGATAAGGCAACTGGCCGACGCTTGTCGTTGGTTGAAGTTTTATGCACCCCAAATTAATTACCAATTCTTATAACCTTAGTATAGCTTAATTTCGGGGTCGATCCACAGAGAACCATGGTGTGCATGAATTTAATTAAGTTAATACTTAATTAGGTGAAGTATGCAAATTTAGAAACGATTGGGTTGATTTTTGGGTTTTGATTTAAACTAAACTGATTTACTTTGAAGAATGGATACAATTTTAACGAAAACAATGGTTAAATTTAAAAAGTTCTTAGAAATTGAAAGAAAAGCCGTGTCAGGAATGTGGTGAATAAGGATTTCTTATGAAGATTGTTTAAATAGTTGTGCTGTTCATAATAATTCGATCATTCAGGATTTCAATTTGTTACAAGATTTCCTTGGTCCGGTTCCTCTTGTTTGGAATTAGAGCAGTTGACTCCTTGGTCTGGTAGTCAATGTCCTTAATTCTTCATTATGTCCAGTCCATTACTTTAATTGGTGAAAACCTTCCAATGGTCATGGATGTTTTCACCGTTACTTTTCTTTTGTATCGCCGAGAATCCTTCCCTTGGTCTGGCCAAGAATTGTCAGTTATATTAGACAGTGGCTTAAGAAAAGTAAGATGAATTAAAATGAATCAAACACAACAATGTAAAACAATATACAAATTATAATCCCATCATCCATATCCCCAACATGAGGGTTTTAGTTACACATAGAATTTAGGAGAGAAATAACACACGTGATACCTGACGGATGCATTGTGTAGGTGTTGGGGTAGAGTATCAGTGGATGGAATGGTGGAATAGCGGAATGACAGCACTTCGGTGGCTTCAGTAATGGTGGTAGCAGAGCTTCTCCCTTCTCCAAATTCTGAACTCCCAAAATTCGTAGGCTAAGGCCTCATTTTATAGAAAAATAAAGTACACGACATGTATAGAAAGTACACACCGTGTACTTTTCGTCAATGCGTTTTGGCGCCATTTTCTCCACTGGCAGGTGGCCGAGCACGCCGTTCTTGACTTTTTCACATGGCGCCACCTGCAAGTTGAGTGAACACGGCATGTAGTGCCACTATACATGGCGTGTAAAAGTTCAGACATGTCATGTCTTTATCAACGGCCATATGGGCGTGTGGACTTTTCTCTGCAACCACCGCTTCTAGAAGGTGGTACACGGCGTGTAGCATTGACCCACACGGCGTACATCTCTACCTGGAGACATGGGCGTGTACTCCCTACTTTGTTCTGTGTCCTTGTCTGGATGTACATGGTGTGTATAGAAAGTACACACTGTGTAGTTTCAAAAATTTCACAAATTTCCCTTGATCCGTGTATTAAGCCAGAAAGCTCCTGCAAGTAAACCGATTCACCAAAATCAAAGAATATGTTCATGAAACCACATATATTTTCTGAAAACATGCTTTTATCTTCAATTATATATTTGGAAATGTATACACAAATTGGGTGCATCAAATTCCCCCACACTTAATCGTTTGCTTGCCATCAAGAAAAATCTCAACATCTAATTAAGATAGCCTATACTTTGAAAAGGAAGGCATTTAGTTAATCAAACGTATAACTGATAAATTTACTGAGGAAAAATTCTAAAAGGCACAAACAAATTCAATTCATATGATATTAAAATCATGCCTCATATATAATTTAATTAACTACTCTCATCCTCTTTCAACACATTGTTCAACCTTTCAAAAATAAGCATGCCACTTGATGATTTACCTTACCAGTTAAAATAACACTCCACACTCAAGATGTTTTTAATCGAAGTTATGCTCAATCCAAGGCATATAAATTCTATTCATAGGTTTGCAAGATATCTTGTTCTCCATTT
Organism: Viscum album; assembly: GCA_963277665.1. Classification (NCBI taxonomy): domain Eukaryota; kingdom Viridiplantae; phylum Streptophyta; class Magnoliopsida; order Santalales; family Viscaceae; genus Viscum; species Viscum album. Next base: position 257,452,436 of record OY728129.1, read on the forward strand.
CAGAAAAATTGAATTACAAAAATCATAAGGGCTTTGTCCATAAGGTTTAGATGTTTCTGTGGCTAAGGGTTGGTAGGTTCAGATGTGAAAATAAATTTTGAGGCTTGAAAAAGGATGGATAATTCCTTTAAAAAACATTTCATGATATTCAAATTAAAGATCATTGAAAATACATCCTTCAAAAGACTAGTCAAAAGATTTTTTAATCGTTACCAACTCCCTTAGGTAAGTAGGGTTTATGGGCAAAGAAAATATAAGGTCCCCTCGTTGCTTGTTTTTTCTAAAAACAAAACACAAGGGAATCCCATATGAATACAATGAGTACAGGTTTGGAACCCATTCTGCCCCAAATAATCAAGAGGCACTCTCCCACACTCTATATCATGGCTGTAAAAAAATATTCCATGTATTACCAACTCCCTCTTTAAAGCTTAAATGAATAATCATGCAACGTGTAAAAATAAATAGGGTAGGAAGGGAAATAGGCCTGTAATGTGGCTTCCTATAAAGGCTGTTCATGGCTTCAATGGGTTTAACTATGATTAAATGTAGGGTAGGTCTCAAGATAAAGGGGTAGAAATAATCTAATGCCTCAATCATGTTAATGTAATTCAAAAATTTCTTCATATTTCGAAAAGAAAAACTTTCAAATTCTGGTAGTGATGCATATCCTAAGAATCTCTCAAGAAAGAGGGTATTAGAAAAAAATATGAAAAACGGTTTAGAATACCTCTCAGGAGTGAAAAAAATAATAAAGAGACAATCAGGTCATGACATGTAGATAAATGATTAGCCTAATTAATGTAATTTAATCAAGGATGAAAAGTTTTAATTGAAACTATATCAGCAATCATTTCAAAATACTTAAAAACTAAAAAACATGTAACCTTTCCAAAAGTTCCTACTGATAACTCTAGCATTTATAAGACAGATTAAAAAAATTTCTTTAATTTTACAAATATAGAGTCTAATAATGATGTCTCCTAGGTTAGTTTAAGGGCAAAGACTAAGGTGAAAGATATAGATGCTCCCCCACACTGAACACTGCACATGGTCCACCAAGTGCAACACCAACGTAAAGGGTAGGAAGCAGGGAGGAATGGGGTACGAAATGAGGGAATGTAGTGGAAGAAGTTAATCGAAAAATAAAGAAAATAGAAATGGAAAAATACTCCCCTCATGAAAAGTGATACCCAAAGCGCGCCATGCCTGTACCTGTGACTGTCGAGAAAAAGAAAGAAGACTACAAACATGCAGAACATCTCAGCATAGAAAATGAAAGAAGAGATATATAAGAGAAAGGAAAATGTCACTATCATGGGGTCACCTCAGGGGAGGCATCATTCAGTACAGAATCGACCGGGAGAGATGGCGTAGGAGCCATGGAAGGGTGAGGCTCGGACTCGGCATCGGGAAGGGTAGCTTAATAAGTAGGAGCCGCAGGTGCTAGACTCGGGATCAGAAGCTCAGCAGCAGGCCCTGGCCCGACAGAAGTGGTAGCAACATAGCTCACCGTAGCCATCAGAACAGAAGTTGTGGCCGACACGGGAGACGGCGGTGGAGCAGCAACAGAAGGGCCAGGAACGGCGGCAGGGGCTGGTGGCTGAGGCAATGGAACACCAAGATGCTGAGCAATATGTACCAACAGATGCTCCATCCGGTCCTGGAGGCCGTCCAGACGAATCAAATGGCGAGCAATGGTGTCCTGGCGGCCGATGATATGTGAAAACTGCTGCTCCATCGTGTCTAGGTGGAGGGAAATGGCGAGATCAACCGAGGGTGCGGGGGTAGGTGGGATGGGAGAGGGGACAGAAGAAGGAAGGTCAGAAGAAGTAGGGTCAGTAGGAGGTGGGTGAGGGGTAGAAGCTGGAGGAGGTGGGGAAGGAGGGGCATGGTCAGCAAGAGGGGTAGGGTTAGTAGGTGGGGCAGGGCTCGAGCCTGAGCAAGGACGTAGGCACCCCCTGCTTCCGGACCAATCCCATGCGAATGAGAATGAGGAAGTCCATCCGCTGGGGTGAACCTAACATGTCATGAGGTAATGAGGGCTCGAATACCCCCAAGTGGTGGGAAAGACGGGTGGTGTAAAACCCGCCGTTCATGTTTCCCTGACGGCCGGTAAACATGGTGTGAAAATTGGAGGCGGCAAGAAAGGGGAGGTCCGGGTAGGTGTGCCGGATGACACAGGTAAGAATCTCCATGTCACGGCCGGTCACGACCCCCATATCCTCATGGCGGGGAAGATTGTGGCGCTGAAGCACCGGTGGGTGAAGCGAAAGATGGGGTCATCTATCAGAGTGCTCTTCTGAGAAGTGGGGGAGTACCGGTGGTCTGGCCCAGCGATCTCCCGCCAAATGGAAATGAGGTCAGAGCGCTCGGGCCGGGTCAAGTCAGAAATGGGGGGTGGGGCGAAAGGATCGGGGTAGAAGTTGCACCCTCGGCCGAACTCTATCATCGTCAGAGAAAAATGTCGGCCGCCTAGCAAGAATCGAACTACTGGCACCGCATCGCCAGGGGTCTCTCGGTACTCCACTCCATCGAACTCAAAGGAGGCTGCAAACTCTAAAAATAAATCTCGGAACACAGGAGTGCTGACCTGAAAAATCGCGAGGAGTGCCGTGTGCCTGAGAAGTACCTCCAACTCCTCCCAAATACCGAGCCGCTGTGGAATGCTGCTATCAAGGTACCGACCGCTAAATGGTATCAGCTGATGAGAAAAGCGTCGGAGCCTGTCGTATGCAAGGTTGGTAACCTTGAATAATGTGCAGGGATAGGGAGCACCTGCAGGTCCCGGTCCAGGTGCCGGTGCAGCATCAGCAGCTGACTCTAGAGGTGGATCCACTGAAGAAGAAGGTGGCTCGGTGGAAGGGGTGCTCGAAGAGGGACCAGCTACTGAGGATGATGGTACATCGGTAGTGGCAGTTGGTACAGTAGAAGGAGGCACTGCCTCGTCTGAGGGAGTGAGTGGTGGCAGAATGGCCAACAGAGGGAGCTCAAAGACCGGAGCATCGGGGTCCGGTTGAGTATGTGGTCGGAGTCGGATCCGACGATAACTGGACTCCTCGCCCTCAGTGGCGGAGGCTGGCTACTTCCCGCACGAATGATCTTGATCTTCCATATCCTGAAGTAGAAAGAAAAAGAAAAGGAAAACAAAACAAAAGAAGAAACATAAAACAAAGAAAATGTGAGAAAACTGGAAAATTAAAGTACATGACGTGTACTCAGAGTACACGGCGTGTACTCACAGCTAGAAGGTATCCCGTGTTCTCTGGAATGACATGCCGAGGGTGGAAAAAGACCATGAAATAGGACACTTCATGTACCGAACATACACGCCGTGTGCACATCAAAGACCAGGTGGTCGTGTAACAAAGGACACGGCCATGTAGTTTTTTTTACAGTTCAGAAAACACAAAACACGCCGTGTAGTGTCTGGACATGGCGTGGACTACATACGAAGAACATGGACATGTAGAGGGTTAGACATGGGCCGACCACAAATATAGAGGGCACGACATGTACCAAACATACACGCCGTGTTCTGGAACATGGGGTGACATGCCGTTTTATGTTCCACACACGGAGGGGCCAACACTAACAACGGACATGGCGTGTACCAAACACACACGTCGTGTAAAAGAAAATGGTTTGTGAGACCGTGTACAAAAGTGTACGCGGGCACGATGAAACGGACACGGTGTGTACCAAACATACACACCATGTATATTCAAATTTCCGAAAATTCATTCTGAGGTCGTGTTCAGATGTACACGGCGTGTGTTCTTCATTTCGTGGACGTGTACTACCGAAAGCCAAACGGTCGGCTGATCCGAAAAACACCCTAAAAGAGTCTAAAAATTTGAAACAGAGGGTGTAGAATGGTGTACCTGGATCGAGGATCACAATGTGAGAGGAATCAAAACTTGAAACGCCCCAAATCAACGGATTTGGCAAAAGGGGGTTCAGACGGCGTTTGTGAGAAGAAACGGGAAGAAGGGGAAGAATCAGGCAGCCGTGCAACATGCCCTCAAGCCGGGTGGCCCGCGGCCTTTATAGCCGAGGTACACGGCGTGTATAGAAAGTACACGCCGTGTAATTTTTTTTGAATTAAGAAAAGTAAAAAATTTAATTATTATAGTAACTATATAATAATTATTAAAAATAGAAATATTGAAAAATTCTATTATACACAAGCCTATACACGATGTATATCGGGAAATACACGCCGTGTATTTTAAAATAAGAAAAAGAGTAGTACAACCTTTGGTCTGGTGCTTGGGGCGGAATTCGAACCGGCGATCGGCTGATTCGAATGGACGCCTTCACCCACTGGAGCAAAGGTTGTTCTGCTATTCATATTTAATTTATATATATATTTATTCTATATTTCTTATACACACAGAATGAAAGAAACACATGGCGTGTTGTTTTTATTTAGGAAAGGATGGGGGTGAAGCGAGGAGATTAGTGCGATTCGAAACCGGGTCTTGTGAACCTGCTGTCGAGACTTTGAAAATCCGCCAACTTCACCCGCATGTAATTTCTTATTTTTAAAAATTTTTTGATTTATATTTGAAAAATCATGGCACACACGGGATATATCGTAGTACACGTTGTGTGGTTTTATTAAAAGAAAAAATGATGGAAATGGGACAGTTGGTTGGATTTGAACCCGGGTCTTTTGAAACCAGATCACGATTCTAGCCAACCGGCCCATCCCCACAATGGGTTTTATTAAACACATGTACATATATATATATATATATATATTGACAATACCACACACGTCGTGTAATTAAAAAGGAGGAACCTCGTGCCGAAGGTAGGTCAGGAGGATTCGAACCGAGGACGGCTCGAATAAACTTCAGTGACTTTGCCATCAGCACCAGCATCATCCCTCGTTAGTTATTTTTTATTCTATAGATTTATACTATTAAGTTTATAAATGAAAAAAAATTAGTACACGCCGTGTATATAAGTGGGACACGGCGTGTAACCTCTGGGTTGCCTCCCAGGAAGCGCCTTTGTTTTAGGTTGTTGGCTCGACCTACTTACCTTGCATACCTGAAGAGTATGATGGACAATGTTCCCACCATGTTATCTGTAGTATGGAAAGATTTAAACCGCTGCCCATTTACCTTGAATGGTTGACCATCTTCTCCAGAAATTTCTACCACTCCGTGATGGAATATGCGGATAACGTGGAATGGTCCCGACCAGCGTGACTTTAACTTCCCTAGAAATAAGCGTAGACGAGAATTAAAGAGAAGTACCTGATCACCGGGTTGGAAAGATTTTCATGATATCATCCGGTCGTGAATGGATCTTGTCTTCTCTTTATACGACTTGGAATTCTCGTATGCCTCTAATCGGATCTCATCTAGTTCCGACAGTTGGAACTTCCGTTTTTCTTCAGCTGCCTTCAGATCAAAATTTAGGGCTTTGATGGCCCAGTAGGCTTTGTGTTCCAATTCTACTGGAAAATGGTAGGTCTTTCCATAGACGAGGCGGAACAGGGACATTCCCAGTGGTGTTTTGAAAGCAGTCCGATATTCCCATAAGGCATCATCTAACTTCTTAGAGTAGTCCTTCCGTGAAGTGTTCACTGTTTTTTCCAGGATCTTCTTGAGCTCTCGATTGGAGATCTCGACCTGTCCACTGGACTGGGGATGATATGGTGTCCCCATCTGATGCTTTACTCCACACTTTGACAGTATTCTTCTCACCAGTGTGTTGTCGAAGTGGGTCCCTCTATCACTGATTAGTACTCGACGAACTCCAAACCTGCTAAAAATATTTTTCTTTAATAAATTTGTGACTACCTTGGCTGTGTCGTGAGCTATAGCAATAGCATCCACCCATTTGGAGATGTAGTCGACACAGACCAGGATGTAAGTGTTCCCAAAAGATGGGGGAAAAGGACCCATGAAGTCTATGCCCCAGACGTCGAAAATCTCGACCTCCAGGATGGGGTGCTAAGGCATCTCGGCTCTACGTCCCACATTACCCGTCCTCTGGCACCTATCGCAACAGGAAACAAATGCTCGAGCATCTCTATGCATGGTGGGATAGAAAAATCCAGACTGTAGGATCTTATCTATGGTACGGTCCGGGCCATGATGTCCTCCTACTGGTGAGGCGTGACAGAACTCCAGGACATCGTGAACTTCATTCTCTTGGATGCAACGACGGATCACTCCATCTGCACAGGATCAGAATAGCAGAGGATCCTCCCAGAAGTACCTTTTCACATCAGAGAAAAATCTTTTCCTTTGTTGGAAGGAGAGGTCAGGATGAACGACACCTGTAACCAGAAAATTAACGATATAAGCATACCATGGTCGAGGTGTTTCACTGATCGAAAAGAGGTGCCCGCCAAGAAAATCCTCCCGGATCTCCCGATCTTCTTCCTTATCTAAGTGTGGCAGCTTGAGGCAGGAGAGATGGTCAGCAATGAAGTTATAACTCCCGTTCTTATCCCGGTTCTCCATATCAAATTCTTGTAGGAGGAGTACCCAGCGGATCAATCGGGTCTTCACATATTTCTTGTTGAGTAGGTAATTTAGTGCTGCATGGTCAATATAAACAATAACTTTAGACAACAATAAGTAAGAACGAAACCTGTCAAATGCGAAAACCACTATGAGCATCTCATTTTCTGTGGTGGTGTAGTTAATCTGTGCCTCGTTGAGCGTCCTGCTGGAATAATAGATAGGTTGAAAAATCTGGTCAATGCGCTAGCCCAGGACTTCTCCCACTATGTAGTCGCTCGCATCACACATCACCTCAAATTGTTTCTCCCAGTTCGGAGAAATCATAACTGGAGCGTCCACAAGGCGCTGCTTCAGATGCTCAAAAGATCTGACACAATAGTCATTAAACTCAAATATGGAATCCTCGGTTAGAATATTGGTGAGGGGTTGGGATATTTTGGAGAAGTCGCGGAAAAACCACCTGTAAAATCCTGCATGCCCCAGGAAGCTGCGGATGGCGCGGACGGAAGTCGGTATTGGTAGTCGTGAAATGACTTCAATCTTCTCCGGGTCAACCTCTATCCCTTTTGCTGAAATTCTGTGGCCAAGGACTATGCTACTTTGTACCATAAAATGACGCCTTTCCCAGTTCAAAACTATGTTAGTGTGATCACATCTTTCCAAAACAAGCTCTAGGTGTCGTAAACAAATGGTAAATGATTTTCCATAAATGGAAAAATCATCCATGAATACCTCCAGGATTCGTTCCACCATGTCGTGGAAGATGGCTAGCATACAGCGCTGGAAGGTGGCGGGGGAATTGCACATGCCAAAAGACATCATTTGATAAGAAAATGTGTCATAGGGGCAAGTGAAATTGCTCTTTTCTTGATCCTCCGGAGCAATGGATATTTGTTTGTAACCGGAAAAACCATCGAGGAAGAAATAGAAGTTGTTCCCTACTAGCCTCTCCAGCATTTGATCCATGAATGACAAGGGGAAGTGATCTTTTCTTGTTGCATCATTCAACTTCCAGTAATCCACACAGACTCGCCAGCCCGTGATAGTGTGTGTAGGGATGAGTTCGTTCTTATCATTTGAAATCATAGTGATACCCCCCTTTTTGGGTACCACTTGGAGAGGACTCACCCACGGACTATCCGAGATGGGATAGATGATGCCTGCATCCAATAATTTGATCACCTACTTCTTTAAAACTTCTTTCATGGGTGGATTCAAGCGCCATTGTGGTTGCCGAGATTTCTTGGCACCCTCTTCAAGTAGCACCTTGTGAGTGCAAATGGTAGGGCTAATGCCCTTTAGATTAGCGACTGTCCACCCAATAGCATGCTTCCATTGTTTGACAACCTGAAGAAGTGCATCTTCCTGCTCCAGTGATAGTTTTTCATTATGTATAACAGACAGGGTATGATTGGTTCCTAGATACCCATATTTGAGAGAAGATGGAAGAGGCTTCATTTCGAGTTCAGGCGACTTTAAAATCAAAGGCACAAGTGGCTGCACCTTGTCCCGTTCCAAACTATCAGGAACAACTGCACGCTACCAATAGTGGACGCCCTGGCCTTCTATGAATTTTAAATCTTCTAGCACTTACTCTAATAGAATATCTGGATTAGTTAAATTATTAGAAATAAAAGAACATACCAGTTCATCCCCTTTGTCGCTAAAATGAATATCCATGGTGGACACTGCATAACAGTCCTCATGCTCTGATAAGGAAGCATGTTTGATGGCTTTGAGGACGTTATAGGAAACCCTTTCATCACCTACCTGAAAAATAAGCTCCCCTTGGTGCACATCGATCAGGACCTTCCCAGTTGCCAAGAAAGGCCTTACAAGTATTAGAGGTGCTTCCTGGTCATCCCCCATGTCGAGGATGATGAAATCAGTAGGGACAATCAGCCTACCCACCTTGACCAGTATGTCCTCAACTAGTCCCTTTGGGTGTTTGATGGATCGATCATCCAGTTGAAGGGCGACGTGGGTAGGCTTGAGCTCGTGGAGTCCTAGCTTCTTGAAAACTCCAAGGGGCATAAGGTTTACGCTGGCCCCTAAGTCATAGAGGGCCTTACCAAACACACATGATCCAATAGTACAAGGAATGGTGAAACTACCTGGATCTTGGAGTTTGGGAGGAAAGGAATGTTGAACCACCGCAGAGCACTCCTTCGTTAGTGAAATTACCCCCAAATCCTCCATTTTACATTTATTCAAGAGGATTTACTTCCTAAATTTGGGGTATATTGGCATTTGTGTCAGAGGCTTTGCAAATGGTATGTTGATGTGGAGCTTCTTGAAAACATCCATAAATTTGCTGAATTGGTGGTCCAGCTTTCTCTGTTTCAATCTTTCTGGAAAGGGTAAGGCAGGCTTGAATGGTTGGATTACTTCCTTTTCTTTATTTTGTAAAGCCTCCTTCTGTGAGATATTGGAAGAGGAGGGGTCGGTAGTGGTACCTTTTTCTTCAACAGTGGGCGTGGATGCACCTTGTTGTGCTGATTGGTTCTAGTGGAGCTCTTTTCCACTACAGAGCATAATATCATTGGCCTCCTCCCTTGGGTTCTTTTTGATGTTCCCTAGTAGTGTACCAGGATTCCTCCCTGATATTTGATTTTCCAGCTAGCCAATCTGATTCTCCAAGCCTCGAATCGAGGCTTCCTGATTCTAGAACCGAGTCTCAGCAGTAGATATGAATTTAGTCATTAGATCCTCTAACCTGGAGGTGTTCTCCTGCTGAGGTGGTTGTTGAGCCGGAGGAGGAGGTGACTGCCGTGGCTGCTTTGGATGAGGGTTTTGATACCCTTGTTGCTGATAAGGACCCTGCTGGGGTTGTTGTGGCCTTTGGAATTGGTTATGGTATGGAGGTTGGTTGTAGATGGACGGTCGCTGGGGTGGAGGATTCTCCTGCTGTTGGCCCCAGCCTGTGTTCTGTTGATCTCTCCATGTTGGGTTCTAGTACTGCTGGTACTGGTTGGGCCCTCGATTGTGGGCAACATAACTCACCTCGCTCGTCGAGGTGCCTCCAGTCGAACCCGGGCATTCTCCCATGATGTGGTTATCACCACAATCGTCGTATGCTGGGTGGTGCTCCGTATGAACTTGAGATGTTCCTTTGAGGTTCAATGCGTCGATTTTCTTGGAAACAACGTCCAACTGAGCAGCCAACATTGTGGTAGCATCAATATTGTGCATACCTCGCTTTTGAGTCCGCCGCTTGGAATGACACTGGAAGCTGTTGGCTGACATATCTTCTAGTAGTTCGAATAGTTCTTCGGGGGACTTCCGCATCACCGTACCTCTAGTAGAAGCGTCCACCACAGACTTGGTATTCATGCTAAGTCCTCCATAGAAGGTCTGGACTTGCATCTAGAGTGAGAGTCCGTGATGGGGGCATTTTCGTAACATCTCCTTGAAGCGTTCCCAGGACTTGTACAACGACTTGGAGTCGTGCTGCTGGATGTTATGAATCTCATTCCGGAGTGTCACCGTCTTGGATGGCAGGAAGTACATGGAAAGGAACGCTTGGGCTAGCTCCTCCCAGGCGAGGATAGATCATTGTGGCAGCCCCTTAATCTATTCCTTTGCCTTATCCCGTAAGGAAAAGGGAAATAGGCGAAGACGGATGGCGTCCTCAGACATGCCATGGTACTAAAAGGTGTCGCAGATCTCCAGAAAGTTGGAGAGATGGGAATTCGGATCCTCGCTGGCCAGGCCTCCGAATTAGACTGTGTTCTGGATCAGCTGCATGATAACAGGCTTGATCTCGAAGTGCTGGGCATGGACCGGAGGATAGACGATGCCCGTATTAGCTCTGTGAATCGAAGGAAGTTCGTACTCCATAAGGGTACGTCTTAGAGGTTGTTGTTGATGGGGTGGAGCTTGCATAAACTGCTCCTAAAGGGAAAAGTATGGTCATGGGAAGAGTTTTTGCGGCAGCTGTTGGTAATCCCTTGGGATGAATTCCATGAAGGCTCCAGAAGGTTGCTCCGGTAGACCAGCAGCGGGAGGCTACTGATCTTGGTATTGATGCTTAGTCGCAGCATCTACGGTTGGTGCTCCCTCTTGCTTGTTCTCCATAGGGCTTTGTAGATGGTTGTGAGTTTCTTTCTGTGTACGCCGGTGATGAAGCAAGGTCCATTCGATTTTCGGGTCAAGCGGAACTAATTCCGAAGACTCGGCACTTCTGGATCGTGTAAAGCGTCGAAACATACATTTGAAGCGCTACACAACACAAAAATGAACACCAGGCGTAAAAGTGAAAAAATAAATAAAATTTGAATTGAGATTTAGAAAAATATTGTTGATAATTTTTGATTTTTGAGTTTTATGTTCACTCAAATCAATTATTAACACAATTTAAATTTCAGCACTAAACGGGGTCCCCGACAATGGCGCCAAAATTTGGCCAATGCTTGTCGTTGGTTGAAGTTTTATGCGTCCCAAATTAATTACCCGTTCATATAACTTTAGTATAGCTTATGTTTGGGGTCGATCCACAGCGAACCATGGTGTGCATGAATTTAATTGAGTTTATACTTAATTAGGTGAAGTATGCAATGTTTAGAAATGATTGGGTTGATATTTGGGTTTTGATTTAAACTAAACTGATTTACTTTGAAGAATGGATACAATTTGAAGGAAAACAATGGGTAAATTTAAAAAGTTCTTATAAATGGAAAGAAAAGATGTTTCGGGACTATGGTGAATAAGGAGTTCTTGTGCAGATTGTTTAAATAGTTGTGTTGTTCATAATAATTCGATCATTCCGGATTTCAATTTGTTACAAGATTTCCTTGGTCCGGTTCCTCTTGTTTGGAATTAAAGCAGTTGTCTCCTTGGTCCAGTAGTCAATGTCCTTAATTCTTTATTATGTCCAGTCCATTACTTGAATCGGTGAAAACCTTCCAATGGTCATGGATGTTTTCACCGTTACTTTTCTTTTGTATCGCTGAGAATCCTTCCCTTGGTCCGGCCAAGAATTCTCAGTTATATTAGACAGTGGCTTAAGAAAAGTAATATGAATTACAATGAATCAAACAAAACTATGTAAAAAAATATACAAATTATAATCCCATCATCCACTGCCCCAACACTAGGGGTTTAGTTACACATAGAATTTAGGAGAGAAATAACACATGTGATATATGACGGATGCATCGTGTAGGCGTTGGGGTAGAGTATCGGTGGATGGAATGGTGGAATAGAGAAATGAAGGCACTTCGGTGGCTTCGGGAATGGTGGTAGTAGAGATTCTCCCTTCTCCAAATTCTGAACTCCCAAAATTCGTAGGCCAAGGCCTCGTTTTATAGAAAAATAAAGTACATGGTGTGTATAGAAAGTACACACAGTGTACTTTTCGTCAACGCATTTTGGCGCCATTTTCTCCACTGGCAGGTGGCCGAGAACGCCGTTCTTGACTTTTGCACAAGGCGCTTCCTGCAAGTTGAGTGAACACGGCGTGTAGCGCCGCCATACACGGAGTGTAGCGCTACCAGCCCCTTCTAGAATAGCAAACACAACGTGTAAAAGTTCAGACACGCCGTGTCTTCATCAACGGCCACATGGGTGTGTGGACTTTTCTCTGCAACCACCGCTTCTAGAAGGTGGTACACGGCGTGTAGTGCTGTCCCACATGGCGTACATCTCTGCCTAGAGACATGGGCGTGTACTCCCTGCTTTGGTCCGAGTCCTTGTCTGGATGTACACGGTGTGTATAGAAAGTACACGCCGTGTAGTTTCAAAATTTTACAAATTCCCCTTGATCCGTGTATTAATCCAGAAAGCTCCTGCAAGTAAAGAGATTCACCAAAATCAAATAATATGTTCATGAAACCACAGATATTTTCTGAAAACATGCTTTTATCTTCAATTATATATTTGGAAATGTATACACAAATTGGGTGCATCAACAACTCACTTGGGAAAAGTGTTGTGGTGAAAACACATGTTTGAGGAAGTGATGTAGGAATGAGAAGAGGTGATGAAACAAAAGTACCCTCATCTATTTCAGTGTATGAAGTGAAAAAAATTAGTGAAGATTATAAGAAGGGAAATATTGTAACATCCCAAACTTCAAAAAAAAAATCCAATTGTGATTAAATTAAATTCCCTATTATGTAATGTTGTTATTGAATACACATTCCCATATTTGGTTAGTTTATACCATTTAAAGTTATGTACTATCAGATTTAAAATACCATTAAGAATTATAATGTTTGGTAATATAGATATTTAACGATGATCATATGATTAGTATATATATAAGGTTATGATATTGTGTAATTAATACACGTGAAAGAAGCGACATCCCCAACCCGTAAGATCGTACCCTATAAAGCCCATTTATCGAAGCTTTCTAGAGAGATAATGTCACTATTATTTTCCATTGATAAATCCAAATATGATATTTAATAACTAAATCATGTGTGAAACCATTTTTAAAAAATTTCAATCTCATTAAGATCTTGACATAAACCATGTTCTCCAAACTACACTATTAAAATACCACAATCAGACATCTTACCCTTAGGGTTTTTACCAGTGCAATAAAGTGATATGTATCAAGAACCTAATAGTGTTAACATTTATATATTTTAATAAAATAATATTTATATTAGTTTTTATTATTATTATAATTTTTTTTAAGGATTAGATATCCAGTTGATTAAAAATAGACAAAACACAAATTTTATTTTTTTTAAAATGTATATTTTTAATAAAGTTGATCTATTTTAATGAATTAAATAATTTATTAAGTTAATTATATTTAAATAAAATATTATTATTTAATAAATATTATTAAATATAATGTTAATATATTTTTACAAAGTTAAATTTTTTTATAAGGGTCAAAAAATTATTATAGTCAAAAAACTGAATTTTTTAATAAGGATTTATGATCTAAAAGAGTATATTTTCATACATAGATTTTTTGTGGATAAAATTAATAATATTTTTTAAATAATCAGGTTTAAATAAGTTAATGTTTATTTTTTCATTATTTTTTGATATAGTTCATTTTTAGGTAAAATTTAAATACCATAAGAATATATAGTGTGTATTATACCATCATAACAAAAAAATGAGATGTAGTATATTCCAAAAATGATATCCACATAAAACTACATATTTCTAATTTAAAATAATTTGTTATAAATTTTATTTAATAAAATATATAAATTCTTTCCAAAGCCAAAAAACCTAAAATATATATTAATGTTTTAAAATCAGTTCATTATGGACCTAAATCACTTTCATGTCCATAAGGGAAATTTTTTACAGATACAGGTTCTTAAAATTTTAAAACAAATTAAACCACTTCACTTTGGTCGTAAATATGGGGAACAACCTAATAAGTTTTTCAGGTTTTAATACATTATTGTATAAAGTCCAAAACCTATGTTTGGGGAATAAAAAAGAATTCTCCTCTATTTCCTTATATAAACCCACCTATGATCCCATTTCTACTCACACATGACCCTTTTATAATTAAAATAATATAACTTTACTTATCTATATTCATATTAAGGTTCCCTAAATATATTGGGAAGCTCCTCCCAATCTTTTCAAAACACCATCTCAATGTATGGGATGTCTCTCTCTTCTTTTCCATTCAAGAACCTTCTTTGTATTTAGCATTTTGAATCTCAATTGGTTATGTTTTCATGAAATTATAAATATTCCTTTACTATCCAATTTATTTTATAATAATTATATATCAATTATCTTGTCTCATAATAACCATTATCTAAGTCTTTACTATTCTAATGTAAGGGATCTCACCCAATCTCTTCTTTTCCATTCAAGCAACTTATTTATATTTTTCCTTTTTATCCTCAATTGGTTATGTTTTAACCCCTTTATAAATATCTCATTACTATAAAATTGATGTCATAAAAATGAGATATAAAGTATCCCCTATCGTTATTATCATTACCTAAGTCGCTATTATGCCAAAGTAATGGATCGTCTCATTATCCAATTTATATAAGCCCCTTCTTTGTCTTATGCATTTTTAATACCAATTGTTCAGGTTGGAATATGTTATTATATGTCCCTAATACCACCCTTAAGATTTAAAAGTGATTACAGACCCCTTTCACTCTCATCAATGCCTCCCAAGATCCCTAAGCACCCCTATTTTTCTGTCATAATTATCCCATGAGTTTTGATGAAAAATTTTGTTTTGTGAATAATCAAAACCATTTACAGTATTGGGTATTCACATAGATGTACCTATCCATTATTTATGGGATACTTCCTTGTATTTATACAATAATCATTAATTATCAGATTCAATGTGATGAAATATTATCCCATGTTGAATGATCTATGTGGATCACTTATGCATATACATGATATGAAACTGATGAGTGGGAGTTGAATAGTTTCAAATGATTTTTTTAAGGTTTTAGTTTAATGATATTACATGTATGTTACATGTTAGGTTATCATAATAACAATATGTTGTGTTTTCTTGTTTTTTATCCTTATCATATGTATTTGAGGTCACATTTTAATTTTTTTTCTACATTCCCTTGTTTCCTTTATGTTGTCCTCATATATCATGATTCCATGTACATGTTTATGATTCTCAACCCTTTTATATCCCATTAAAATTTCTATTGACTAACATGTAACAATTACTTCATGTTATTCTTTTTTTATTACCTAATTGAGATTTATAGCTCACCCATTTCTTTTGAATCACCCCGGGTTATCTTGTGGAGTTTTAAAAGAAAAATATAATTTTAGATCATGTTAATGAAGATTTCAATAAGGTTATTGTATCCATGAATCAATTTTTTATGCTCAGTACTTAATATCCCAAAAAACTAGGCTTCTTGATTTTTTTAATATTGTTTTATGCATATATTTATGATATAAAACACAAAATAACATGTATTGAAATACGGTTTATTATAATATAATCCCCTAACATGCTCTTGGGTGTTTTCCACTAACAAATTACCTTGATATTATATTCACCCATGACCACACTCTTTTGAGACACTAAATGTGAAAGTAAATTCACCTATTACATATGGATCTTTCCCTTGGATACCTTCTTATATAGTTAGTAATATTGAAGAACCTAAAATACTTACCCTCAAATGATCAAAATTCTCATCCTCTGACTTTGAGTAGGTTAAGATATCATCTATGAACATGATGGTGAACTAGACCAGGGACTCATGGAACATGGAGTTCCAGAACCCCGTGAATATTACTAGTTTATCTACGAAACCAAATAGAAATACCATGAACTTAAAGATATCATACTTGTATAAAAATGCATTATTCAGGTTATATTCATCTTTCAACCTCATCTACTGATATCTAGGATACAAATTGATTTTAGAAAACTAAATTTATCCTTTCAGAAGGTTTAATAGATCAAGGATCCTAAGGATATTCTAACAGTTGATTGTTACCTAATTTAACATCAGGTAATCAACCCACAACCTCAAACTACCATATTTTTTCTTTGTGAAGAATACCAGAGAAACCCAATCCAAAAGGGCCCGAAGGCCTTATTTTTTTATTTTTATTATAGATAACTCCGCTTTTAATGGTTTAAGGGGAACCCGTACTTGACCTATAGGCCCAAGGCACAAGGCCTGATATGACCCGGAATACATAACCTGAAATCCCAGATGCATACCATGACCATACATGACCCGTAGACCCAACACACTAGATCTTCCCCTTCATAGTTTATTGATCATTGATCTCCTTACCTCCCCACCTTGCATTGCTGACCAGCTTGCATTTCCCCGTACAAGGTTGCATTGTGCCTGGTCCCGATGGAGGTTTCCATACTCTCTCATTCTTCCAATTCGGTCATCGCTGCATCTAGTCTCTGCTACTCTTGTTTCTCTAATCATCTTCTGATTTTTGATCTATGTGAACTGGGCTACTCCATGGTCTTTGTGGCCCGAAGGCCCTGTGGCCCGAAGGCCCTGTGGCCCGAAGGCCTTTGATGACCCGAAGGCCCTTGAGACCCGTAGGCCCAAACCTGTGGCCTAAAGGTCCAAATCGGGTGAATAATTCTATCTGCTACAGCAATGAATAATACTTTCTATAGTACCTACTACAGTACTACTACAGTACTGCTATAGTACTGCTACAGTACCCCAAAAATTCACCTTCACCCAGTTTTGAAACTAGGTCTCTTGGATGCCAAGCAAGAGCCCTTACCACTCGGGTACAAGCTCATTGGTGAGAACCCCAAGGAGACACACTTGGTTGGATTACACACCTATGCATTATATCATCAACATTAAACATTAACCCGCACAACTTTGTAGGAACCATTTGATAAGGATCCATTGAAATCAAAGGCATACCCTGTTGAAATTCTATCCCAAAATCGATGTTATTCTAAAGGGTTTGTTTTGTAAACTCATTCGAGAAAACAAATAATAATTCCACCACATCCCAAAAAAATCATATGTCTGAGGTTATTTTTACTGATCTTCAAATTAAGATTAAAGAGGAACCGTTGTCCTTGCACCCTTTTGATAACCCCGCTCACCAATGAACTCCACTAACTCGACCTCCACATCTGAAAAAAACATCTCATATGAAAACAATATATAGCTTCATTTATAGTATATGTACTATCCATTCCAAGGATAAAATCATGTTGATGTATCTATATAAATAATAAATCCCCCATGAGATAGTATTTCTCCTTAAGAAATCTACATCCCTAGAACAAAAAAACAATGCATCTTGACCTCCAACAAACATAGATAATGTTAGGGGTACAAGAATCCTTTTCACTACCATTCCCAAGAAATGGAATAAAGTATAATCAACAAAATACTATGAGGATCTAGGATAAAACATGAAAAAAACATGGGTAGCCAATAAACAAATTACACCTTAGAAAAACTCAGGCGCTACTGGCAATGCTGCCTCCATCACATGAATCTGACTATTTCAAGTTACTCTACCACTCAAAATATGACCTTGATGAACATTCTGTGAACTAGGTACCTAATTAATGGGACCATTATGAGGATTATCCATTCCATTAACATCTTCCCTTAGATACTGAAAAAGCATCGGTGCTCCCTCCTACTAAAACTTCCTCTGAGGAAATAGTCATTGCTACCAAAATTGCATCTAAAACCCCATATAAAACTAGACTCCATGAGAGGATGAATAAAAACCTATTGGGGGACATATACCCCAAAAAAGTAGCATGAAAATATGAATTCTATAAAAGTTTATTATAATCCACCTGCCCCATATAGACATGAAAGGATCTTCCATGGTCGGTTCCCCACTGGAAGCACTACAAAAAAACAGTACATTAGAGGGGGTTATTTAGAAGGGGTTCTGCACAAACCAATCTAATCATAGAATTTTTATGGGGTTATAAACCACCTAAAAATAAATACTATATAAAAATTAGAGAGGGATTATGAAAAATCACCTATTAAATTTTTAGCATTGATTTTTTTAATATTTTTGTTTTATTTTAGGTCTGGTTATATCAAAACCACTGCTAATTTAATAATTAGTGGCAATATATATTCGGTTGGATTTTAGAGGATCTATATATATAACATTCGTTTGGATATATATATATATACATACATACATAAATATATATATATATTAAATTTTATTTAAGGGAAATAGTGGGGGTTCACAACCCCCTCTAATTTAAGATATTATAGGGGGTTCATGAAACAACGTTAATCCCTTAGATTAGAGGGGGTTTTGAACCCCTTCTATTTTAAGAAATTAAGTGGTGTTTTGAACCCCCTATAATTTATGACATTAGAGGGGGATTTTAACCCCACTCTAATTCATGACATTAGTGGGGGATTTGAACCCCTTCTAATATAAGAAATTAGAGGGGGTTTGGAACCCCCTCTAAATGATAACATTATAGGGGGTTTTGAATCCCCTCTAATTGATGACATTAGAGAGGGTTTTGGACCCCTTCTAATTTAAGAAATTAGAGGGGGTTTTGAACTCCCTCTAATTTATGACATTAGAGGGGGTTGTTAACCTTTTATAATTTATGATATTTGATAGGGGTTATGAACCACTAGATATCCAATTGATTAGAAAGGGTTTTAAAGTCAATCTAAATTTATATTTCTTTTATAAAAAATCTCATATAAATTAAAAAAACATAATATATATGTGGGTGTGTTCATGTGTGTGTATATATATTACATAAAATGTTACGACCGGTCCCACGGGGCTCGTGCCGTGACTACCCCAAGCTCACCTTCCATAGGCCAGGGGCTGGCGACTAGCACTGAAAGGCATATTCCCCAAAACTGGGAAGGCATTGAATTTATAACCTGTAAACTCACACAACCATGAAAAATGCAGGATACGAGCACAAAGTAAATTGTATAGTGAAAAGAGTGTGTACAGAAAATAGGGGGCCAGAATACAATCCCAAATGTAAAGTACAAGGAAACTGAAAAGTACAAGTAAACTGGAACAACTAATGTGAACACTCACCAGGGATCACAAATAAATGGTAGGTATAGCTCTCAAACGGTCATCTCTATGGTACACCTCGTCTAATGTCAACCTACGAGATTTTTCCAGTCCTGGTACACTCTTCCTCAATCAGTGCTATCCGTCATCTGCACCATACACAACAAGGTGCGGGCGTAGCCCGTGCATGGGTGAGTATAACAATTCTCAGTAGGGACCCCGAGACCCTCTAAGGTCTCACCAAACCCACAAAGGTTAAACCAAAAAGCATGAAAACATTAGAAAACCATACCTAGGTATATGACCATACATATACCTATGTTATCAAAATTACCCAACTCATTCATGAGGAAACACAAGGCCCAACTCATTAGCTCAAAGATCAACTATTACATATAGGAAAGAATACCACAAAGGCAACACCACAAATGTAAGTACAACAAAGGTAAATCCACATAGAAGAATACCACAAAGGTATCACCACGAAGGAAAGTACCACATAGGTTCGCCACACAGAAGAATACCACCAAGGTATCACCATGAAGGGAAGTTCCACACAGGTATGCCACACAGAATAATACCACAAAGATATCAACATGAAGGTATGTACCACACAGGTATACGACAGAGAAGAATACCACCAAGAATTCACCATGAAGGAAATCACCACACATGTACTCCAAATAGAAGAATACAAAAATGGTATCACCACGAAGGAAAGTACCACACAGGTACGCCACACAGAAGAATACCACAAAGGTATCACTACGACGGTAAGTACCACATAGGTACTCCACAAATAAGAATAAAACCAAGGTATCACCATGAAGGTAAGGACTCATCTCACACCAGGTATAACTGAGGTACAGTAGTAGAGATGATTAGATGTAACTTTTGAATCATCTTACTCTGTTAAGAGGAAGACCCACGTATGATCCAAAATCATCAGACTCACACAAGATCCTAGTAAATCATCAAACACACACATGATCCTAGTACATCTGACCCGCATAATATCCATTTACATCATCATACCAACATAGGATCCTAGTACAGCAGACCCACATAGGATCCTAGTACATCATCAGACCCACGCAGTATCCTAGAACAATAGACCCACACATAATCCTAGTACATTATCAAACCCACACTGGATCCTGGTACAGAATACCCACACAAGATCCTAGAGTAGTCCCACATGGATTCCTAGAGGGGATCCATGTGGGATCCTTGAGAACAAACCCACAAAGGATCCCTTTCTCATGTTATATCCAGCTACAGGTTTCCCGCACTAAACTCACTCGATTTCGAGTGGATCTGCTCCTCAAGACATAGTTTGATACTCCAACAGACACGAAGTCCCACGAAGATGTATCCCAAAGAAATTCAATGAAAACGGGGTCTCTGCGTAACAGCCGGTGCGACAATCGGACGCCCGGTCTATATGTTGTTGGACTTTTAGTCCCGAGGGCCCGGTTGGATTCTGGATCGATCCAACCCGGCCGTATCCAAACATTAACCAAAAATAAATTAGGGTATTCTAAAAGATCTGCTTCTCTCCATGGTTTTCGGAACCACTGAAAGTTCGTCAAACAGATGCTCGTAGCCCAAGATGCGGCTCAAAGAGAGAAAAATGGGTCGAAGTAGGTCGGTGCCCGGTCCGACCCGGCCTAGGTCGACCCAACCCGATTCGGGTTGACCTGCCCCACTGGGTCCGGCCCAGCCCACCTACGGGGCCCAGGTCGTGGCGTGACGGCCCTCGATGTGGCGACCCATGGTGTGACAACCCGTGGTGTGGTGGCCCGTTGGGCTCACGGTACGGCGCTGACCGTTGTGGCCGGTCGAACGGCAAACCACCTTTTCTGCGCGGCGAGTTGAGCACCATGCCTTCGCAAGCTGGATGGATGTGCGCTGTTGTCCTCTTTGTGTGGTCGACCTTCGACGACTGCCTCCCATACTCCGCCACGGTCGATGGGTCGCGGTCACACTGTCACCTTTATTGGGGCCGGTTGTGGTTCTAGACGCCATTTCTGGGCCCCGCCAGTGTCGGCCTCCATCCTCCTCCATCGTGAAGAACACAACCATAATTATGAAGAATTGTGGAGAGTTTGAGCCATGTTCATTTGGATGGAACCCTCTGAGTTAGGGCAGTAGCAGGCAACTCAATAATTCTTGAATCACGAAGAACATCAAGAATGGGTAAGGGGGTATAAATCAACAACAAACCCAACAAGATATCCTGCAAAACCTCCCACAAGGATGAAAGAATCACGGGTTAACCCATTAGTCGGTTGACCTATGTTCTTTTTATAAATTCAAGAAAGGGGAAGATGAAATCAAAAACACAAAAATGAAATAACCCCCTACCTTGAACGTCGGAGAATCGTCCGCGCTTGCCGGTGGACCGTGTTCTTAGTTCCCGTGACTGGATCCCAAAGACACCACTCGCACATTGCCCATTGGTGGTTTAATGTCGTCTGTCACCTCCCACTGGGTCGGCTTCGTCTTCTATGGTTCTAGCATCGGGACATTCCTTCAACTATTCGCTGCTTGGTGAAACTCCTTGATACCCCTTCCCTAGCTTCATATTTATAGGAGAGGTGGAGGGTAAGTAACGATGTAGAGAGTTAATGAGTATAATTAATTAAGAAGATTCCTAATTTACCCCAACATTTTTATTACTCATATTGGAGGTTCAATCCATTTATTGGCCTGACACGTAGTTGGTCCCATCATACCGCTTGTCCTTTGGAGGAATTGAATAAAAATAAAATAATAAAGTTATTTTATTTATTCTAGTAAAAGTTCCAAAAACTATCCTTTTATCAAGACCTACTACGGTCAAAGTGAAGGTCTCTATAAGAGATTATTGGCGCTATGAGTTCAACAATGTCCTCATATTTCAATTCTGAGCACCGGTTCAAAAGTTACAAAACGCCGCTTGCGCGTTTACTGAACGTACTCGAAAAAATGTTTGGAAAAAATTATAACAGTCACCCTTGACCCGCGCTGGTCAAGTTTAGGCTCTGTCTAAGTGAAACACGTCCCAAAGAACCCAACCATACTCTCGGATTTTCAATCCATGTTACCTTTTAGAAGTGATGAAATTTACAATAAGATAATTTTCACTTAATTATTTTATTTACGGTAAAAACCTAACTTTCACTGGTGGCCCGATCCGACCAATGTTAGTATCTGCCTAAAGAGACTATATCCCCACAATTTTAGTGGTGGTATCATATATTCAATACGAGTTACCGTTTTTGAGTTATATGCATTTGAAAAATAAAATAATTTATTTAATTATTTTATTTACAATTATGCCATTTTTGAGTTTTTTCACTGGAGGCCCGCGCTGACTAATCATACATCGCGCATAGGGTAAACTCGCCATCTTGAACATAATAGTGCTCTCAGATTTCTTACCTGAGTAACCGTTTAAGTGTTATTCTACTTTTTAAGGAAAACTGCTTACGCGCACTAATTAAAACTTTACCAAACTTCGACGGATCATTCCGGGCACCCCGGGCCTCAGAATCGCGTGCCGCCAGATTTCGCAGTCTCGTAATAATTCCATATAATTAACAAAAATTATATGGAATTTTCGAGAAATTACATAAAAACATTATATAAATGTATTTAAATACATTATAACACACATATATAAGGACATTATATAAATATTTTAAATAAATACTTATACATATAAAAAAAGCTCTATACATATATATAAATATTAATATATATAATATAAATGTAATTATAAATATATTTATTTGAATTTATAAACTTTATATATGGTTTTATTAATACTATACATTTATATTATGATTTATATTATACATACAATATATTAAATAAATTTTTATTATAGATTTTTGTATAAATACATTTATATTATATTATGTATACAAATATATATAATTTAGAAAAAATTAAATATAAATTTACATAAACATATATATTTTATATATTAATATTATATAACTAATATATATATTATAAATATTTAATAATATATATATTATATAATTATTTTACATATATTGTATCATTCCATTTTATTTATAGATTAATTAAGTAGATATATATATAGACCATATAATAATTAATAATATTATTGTTACAGACACACGTACATAAATACATTTTTATTGTATACTTATGTATAAATACATTTATATTAGATTATGTATAGTAATTTACATAATTTAGAAAAAATTATATATAAATATAAATATAAATATAAATATATTATTTATTTATATATTATATTATATTATAAATATTTTATTTTCAATAAATTTATATGTAATATATAATTGTTTTATGTATATTATAGTATAACATGTTAATTATAAATTAATTTAGTACAAATATATATATATCATATAATAATTAATAATTTTATTGTTACATACACACATACATAAACACATTTTTATTATATACTTATGTATAAATACATTTATATTAGATTCTATATACTAATTTACATAATTTAGACAAAAGTAAATATAAAATTAAATATAAATATATTTTTTATTTATATTATATATTATATTATAAATATTTTATAATAAAATAAATTTATATGTATTGCATAATTATTTTATGTAGATTGTAGTATAGCATATTAATTTTAAATTAAATTAGTATATATATATATCATTTAATTATATTATTTATTTCCAATTATATGAATGCATTTAATTGTGTGTGTGTATATATGTGTGTTGGTGATATAATATAAATGTATATAATTAAATAAATTAATATATAATATAAATGTATTTAATATAATATATGTATAATATATATTATAATTATATTATATCTATAAATACAAAAAAACACACACACACACATAAATATAAATATATTTATTTATATATGTATAAATATGTATTTATATATTTTAAATATACCCAAATATGTATATATATATTATACACAAATATAGTATAATTATACACAAATATATTATAATTATACATAAATACATATTATATATACATATTATACACAAATATATATTATATTTTAGAGAAATATATTATATATATACAAATATATTATATTTTTTATATTTCTAAACACAAATATATATATATATATAATATAACATAATACTTTGGATTTAATTAAATATAATACAACATATATTATATACATAATCGTGCACAACTATGGGGTTCAGTGTTATGCGCTGGATCCAATAGGTGAAGGGTTCGAAACCTGCGGGGAACTTTTTACGCCACTGGCGTTGCACAACTGGTGTGAAGGGGGTGCACTGGGGTGTCTCAAGGTGTCAAGGGAACATGCTGGGGTGTCATGGGTGTGTGCAGGGCGTGCTAGGGGGAAGGCTCGAGTGTCAAGGATTGTCATGGGGGTGCCTTGGGCGTGTTGGGGGGCGTCGCTGGTGTAACACCGTGAGATTTTATGAGAAATATTTTTTTTCTTATGTTATACGCAAAGGAATCTTTCACTGCACACAACACTAACTTGGCTTGCGTTACATGCAATCACAACCTTCCTCGATAGCATGTGTAGTACGCAATACCGGGTTTCACAAAAGAACGATATATTGTAATAATATTATTATGGACTAGAAGTTATGAATAGTATTAACTACATTTTAAAAATTATTATTCATCTTACACATTTTCTAGAACATTGTATGAGAACAAAATAAATTTTCCAGGTAAAATAAGTATTTTTCAAAAAATGCAGTTTTTCCGCCTTTTGATGGTGCACCCACATTAAATCTAGTTTTTGACAAGTTTATAAGTTCAATTTGAAAAAATAAAATTCTTTTTTGGAATCAGGATATAAAAATTTACTTTGGATAAATTTTTCATATTATTCTGATAAATTTCATATTTTGATGAATAGTAAAAACACACTATATTTTAATTAGAAAACAACTTTTTTCATCGCAATAATTTATATGGTTAAATTATAATATTTAATAATTTAATGTATAAATAGAATATATTTTTACCATTTAATATAATGTATGTCATTTACATTAATTTTAAATTGATTTCATGGGAAAAAACATTTCAATCTTTGGCAATGTTTTAACTTTTAAAACACATTTTCTTAACAATGGGATTAATTTTAAATTAATTACTGCAACATCTGTGTTTTGAATTTTGTAAAATAGATTCCATATTTGAATTAATTTGGTCCAAATTATGTTAATATGTTACATTGATTTTTTTGATATTATGAATAGTAACTACTGTAATTTTTATTTACTACAGTTAAAGGTAAATCCGGTAATTAAGGATAACAATAAGATTATAAAATTACCCTAACACCTACAAAAATTCTATTGGATGACTAAAAGATGAACCGTATCACCTAAGGGTTGGAATAGATTAATTTTATGGACTTTGGACCATTAAAATAAATTAATTATTATTAAAACCAAAGAAAGTGACAACATGTCACTCTCTTAAATTTTATAAGAATAATAAATTTAATTTAGTGATAAACTTCCTGAAACATCAAACATGAATAGTCTCCAAAAATCTAATACAATTATCTACATCATTTGAATTTATTTATAATTTTTTAGGGATTAAATAATTCTCATTAAAGGTGACACAATAATGGTGTTGAAATTATTTTATTGATTGAAATATCAAATAAATGGTTTGAAAAATATTAAAATAAATATTATATGAACTATTTAATGAGCTACACTAATTTTATAGATAGAAATAACATGTTATTAATCTATTAAAGCTTTTATTTTTAATATATCCTATATTTAGATTTTATTTAAATTCAAATAAATGAATTGTGTCAAAACTGACACTATTCTTATTTTATAAAAATAACATATTATAAAATTGTTTAAAAATCAAAAAAATATTTATAAATTATAAATTTAAATTTATATGGTCTAAAATTTCATAAAGATTATAATTATGGATAATTCATATCACATAAGTAATTATTTACATCAATTTAAAATTTAAAATATTATTACAACAAATAAAACAAAATAGATTAAATAAGGATAAATCAATTTGATATGGTTTAAAATAAATTAAAAACATGTATCAATTATATTGGATGATTATATTACAACCCTATCTCATCTCATATTCCAAATGAGTCATTTTTGGAGGTTTTTATGTGGTTTTGGAATTTATTATATATTAATGTTTCTTATAATTCCAAAGGTGCCCCTCTCCTCCCTTATAAAAGGGAACCTCCTACCTATCCTCCTCACACCTCATTGAGCCTTCAATCTTGGCCAAACCCTACAAATTTATCTTCTCCACTTCCCTAGAAAAATACTAGAGGTCTTGGTCTTCTTCAAAGACCAACATTAGTGCCCCAAGAGGAGGTTAAGAACAGGCACATCAAAGAAGAGGTAATATCCTTTACCGATTCATTCCAATTTATTTCTTCCTCTACTTATTATTCTTTATTTGTTTCATCATAAATTAATAACATAATTATCACTAATATACTTATACGTTATTATAAATATGAAACAACCCTATTTTACCTTCTATCCATCCTATGGAAAATGAAATCACCGCGTGTGCGTACGTACAGAATACCATCTCCATGCCGTGGTGTAATATGTTTTCCACCACCACCTTACTTGGATTGGTATACTGTTGTAAAGAATAACTATATATGATTATTTTAAAGTGATATTTATTCTTAAATAGAATACATACACTTCAATACAATTCCCCAATCATGGGAATGATATAATCGCTTATGCGTACATACGGCCTACCGTCTCCACGATGTGATGCGACTCGTTCTACATGATATTCATTTAATAATGATTATATAAATGAATTGAATGAATAAATATGATATATATTAAACTAATATCATTCTGGAAATGATATATCTATAACCTAAACATAAAAATAAGAATTTATTTGACAAAACATGCATAAGAACATAAAGCAACGAACACCCGAATGACAAGTAGCAATGAAATATTACTAATAAGAAGATAAGAATATGACCATATATGATATCATAACAATGAATATGATTCATTAATAAGTAAATGACATTATTTAAATTATTATACATGAGGTTCAGATACCTACGAAGCATATCAGACCTAAGGTAAGGGAAAATCTCACAATCTCATTTTTATCCGAGATTGTTTGTACTTTAGAATTTACTGGGGAATATTTATCATCCACATCCATGTGTCGTCAATATGTAATATAATTTATATCGTCCTACAATTTTTTAAATCAAAATTTACTCATTGGTGAGTA
This sequence comes from Viscum album, assembly GCA_963277665.1. Taxonomy (NCBI): domain Eukaryota; kingdom Viridiplantae; phylum Streptophyta; class Magnoliopsida; order Santalales; family Viscaceae; genus Viscum; species Viscum album. The sequence goes on from OY728129.1 coordinate 257,479,680, forward strand.
TTTAGTAAAAGATATGAAAGGAATATTTTGTCGTTTTTGGTACGAGGTACTTTTTGACTTTTCTGGCCAAAGTACGAGAAGAATGTTTTTTTAACTTATACAAAATGAATGGATTTTTATGATTTCATAGAACATTATTTCCATGAAGCTTAATTTAAAAGTTTTCAAGTTTATTTTTAAATAACTTTTTAGTTTAAAATTTTATGACATGTTAAGAAAGGAACCATGTTTTTGAAGTAAAAATGATATTTTACTTAAAAATGGAGTTCAAGTGTTTTATCAAAAATATTTTCCATCAAAGATAATATAGGGTTATGTATATATACCTATTTTTACATTGATTTTATTATGTTATGATGGAATTATTTTTATGATGGTCTTTTATCTTATATGGATTTTGTTATGATGGCGTGATGTTTAAGAATCTCATTTTTATTACATGGGTTATGCTATGATGTATGATTTTTGATCATGTGGCGCACATAAGAATGATATAATTATGATATGGGTGGGAAATATATCTCCCTCAAATGAATTGGGTAATTATTTATATCTCATTAGATAGACATGGCTGGAACAACAAGTTAATCCAGTTCAGTGATACATGACTGGAACGAGGAGTGAACTCGGTTCAGTAATGGACTTTGTCTGATATGATGGTCTAGGAAAAGAGCCTTGACTAATATGAAATGATTTTCTATGATTATATGTGTATGACATAGAGTTTCATGTTTTATGTAATGATTATTGGGATTAAATTTCACTACTATGATTTATCCCATGTTATGATATTATGATCTCTTTTGCAAGTTAAGATTTTCAAAATGTTATGTTCTTATGAATATGATATGATTGATATTTATTTTATTTACCCTTACTGAGCATTTGAGCTCACCCTTTTGTATGTCTTCTCTTCCCTAGGTCAGGAAGATGGGTCTTTCGTAGGATATGACAAAAGGGAATCTTGATATGATGAAATAAATGGGGGACAATGTAGATGATTTATGAACCAGTTGTTTAAGTTTCCATGTTTCTAAAGACACTATACCTATACGTTCCTATCATGGTTTTTTTATATGTTTTAATAAGTATGCTTCAATTTTGAAGTAATAGCCATGTATGCAAAGTATGGGTCGTTATAGATGGGGTGTCAAGGGGGCTGGCTGGGGTGTCACGGGGTGCCATGAGGTGTCATGGGGGTGCCCTAGGGGTGCCATGGGCGTGCTGGGGGTGGCACTGGGCGTATCAAGGGGGCGAGTTCCGGTGTCACAGGGTGTAAGGGGGTGACCTGGGGATGCCCTGGGCATGCTGGGGGCAGCTCTAGGGGTGTCAAGGGGGAAGGCTTGAGTGTTAGGGGGTGTCATGGGGGTGCATTGGGCGTGTTGGGGGGGGGGGGGTGCTGTGGTGTCACGAGGGAGGGATCGGGTGTCAGGGGGTGTCAAGGGGGCTGGCTTGGGTGTCAGTGGGTGTCATGAGGGTAGTATCGGGTGTTAGGGGATGTCAAGGGGGTGCACTGGGCTTGCTGGGGGCGTCAAGGGGGCGGGCTCGGGGTATCAAGGGGGTCAAGGGGGTGCACTCGGGTGTTAGGGGGTGTCAAGGTGGAAAGCTGGGATGGATGTGTAACGACCAAAAGTTTTTCAATGGAAAATTCCCTTCTTATATTTATGTCATAAAAATACAAAATAATGAACTACTAAGTGATAAGTGACCTTTAAATATAATTTTGTCACCCCTATGTTTGAAATTTTGAAAATCCGACATACCCGATTGTGTTCAAGATGGTTTTTGGAGTTTAATGAAACGAAAATAATTTTTGGTGAATAGTAACCTACCCTTATGAATAGTAACCTACCCTTATGAATAGTAATATGACCCTTATGAATAGTAAATAAGAGGAACATTACCTATGAATAATAAAATAAAATTTAGACATCTTAGAAAGTGACAATTTGACCATAGTAAACGTTTTTGGTATGTTATAAGTCATAAATAATTAATTATAATTAATTAATTAATTTAAAATAATATTTATTTCCATGAAATGTATTCATAAATTATTTAATCAATGTCTAATAGTTTTTAGATAATTTTATAAGACCCTACATAATTTTTTAAAGAACTATAAAATCAGTTTTAATCTTAAAAACTGTTTTTATATAAATTATGATTTTAATTAAATATTAAATTAATAATATTTAGATAATTATTTTTGAAAAATGGAAATCATTTTTGTATTCTACACGTCAAAAAATGGTAGGGGTAAATATTTGGGTTTATTCTGAAATACTTCAATTTTCGGGTGAATAGTAAAAAAATACAGTTTTTCACATAATCAGTATATACTAAATTGCATCATTATTGATGTAATGATGAAATAAACATTTTATAGCATTAGTTTCGGCAAAATTATTTTAAATTTCATAAATGGTTCTTTAAAATACAATAAATCCAATTCTCAAACCTAAAAAGAACTTTCCAAAGACTAATGTCAAAAGGTGATTTCTTAAAGTGTCTTTTTCTCTTTCTTTCCATTTACTTTTAATATATTAATTAATTCGAATTATAAAGAAGATTTAATGCCTAAAACAAATTTTATTATATTAATATATTATTTAGGATGTCAAAAAACTACTATTACAAGTCTCACTCATGATATATTATTTTATTTAATATTTTATACTAAAAACACCTCCCTCCTCATGTATAAATAAGCCCTCCCCCTCCTCTTGCCAAACCACTCCTCTCAAGAATCTAGAATTGTCTAAACTCTACCCAAACATCTTCCCTAGCCCCTCCCACACGTCCAAAAGCTGCTGGTCTCATAAAAAGACCAATCCTATATTCTTTAAAGACGATCTCAAGAGGAAGATTCTGGAGGTAATTTCCCTCCCTCTTCTCCTTTAATTTCCTTTCAAGTTCAAGTTCCTTTCTTGATATCTCCCCACCTATCTTCATCCAAATTGTTTTTTAACTCCAGTATTATACATATTATGTAATTTTATGATTCTAATGGGATATTATATCACCCCAATCCCTTTCTCTCTTCCTTTTATTTTCTTAAAGAGAACATTGTTAATGAGGTTTTATTTTATCTCCTTCAAAAATGACATGCTCTCTTCTTCCATTTCTACCTTCAGATCTGGTCATGAAACCATTTTTATGGTTGAACCAGAATATTCTATATGTATTATTTTTTATTTTATGTTCTGTAAATAACCTATGGCCATATTACTATGTGAAAAGCTAAAATAGGTTCATTGTGATCCCAAAACCGCTCAAATTAACCCAAATAAACATCATTTAATTCTTATTTAATGATTCACACACATGGATATAATATAATTCATTATAAAATAATTAAAGCTCCTGTAATATCACTAATAAAATGTAATATCATTTCTGGATGATTACCCATAATCTACCCGAACTTCAATTTAAGAATACAAGTGAACCACCCAAGAAAATCCATAAAAATGAACATCCCCGAACAATGTTTTTTAAAATCTATAAGTCATCCAATGGAACATAATATGACATAATGAAACCATAATGAACCCTAATAATGTACAAATGGATCTGTGTTTCTAATTAATTAATATAATGTCATTATACAGGACATTAATGAGAAGGAAGCAATCAGGTACAAGGTAAGGGGAAATCTCGAACCCAATTTTCTTCCTTCAGGTTCTCCCTCTTTCACGCCATTTTTGATATGGTAACTCCTAAAAGATAATTTGTTCATCAATTACATTAATTTTATGGGATATACATGTTTTTCACTGATTTTTATGTCCAACAACATGTTTTCCAAAAGAACTCTTCTTTTAAGAACGTTCCTTTTACTTCTCACTCAAAGTGGACGGTTCTTGTAACATGTGGGTTATTCCCTCTTTCTTTTGGGAACCCAAAGCTCGTGAAGGTGTTATTATGAGATGTAACCCATTAATTTTCATGGGTTAGTTATGTTCATTTATGTTATATGTTCATTTTGGCATTCATGATAAATGATAATGTTATGATGTGATGGGTGCACCAGGAATTATATAGCGCAATATGAATGTTTAAATGTGACGGCTGTGCCTGATATTATATAGCGCTCCAATGCATTGGGTAAAGTGATAAATCTCATGAGTAAATGTAAAATTATGAGTGAACAAGATTCTCGCTTGGTTCACAAATATGTCTTGTAGTTAACCACTAAGACATGATGTTTCATTTTTATGCATTGCCACATTTCAAGTCTTTTATTTATACTCCTCTCATGTTCATGATCTTTTGCGTATGTTATGATTATGCTCACCCCATGATATATTGTTCTTATCTATCCTCTTAATGGGCTTTTAGCTCACCACTTTTGATGTATATCCTCATGTGGCTACATGTACTTAGGAGAGGACAGGTGCCAATAAGAATCTATAAAAGAAGAAATTAAAATAATGTTAATGCTTAATGTTTATTTGTAATGTATAGTCATAGTTTTCCCAAGACACTAAACCTTTTGATCCTCTATGTGTAATGATATTATGTCTTTTATCATTAAAATGATGTAATAGTAAAGTATGAAAAGGCTGGGTCTCTATAGTTGGTATCAGAGGAAAGGTTTAGTTATTTTGGGAATTAGGATTAGTGAACCCTAATGAAAACCTCTAGCATGAGACTAAGTTCAAAAATGAAAACAAGAATATTTACCTAGGGATCCCATATGTTATGTTTTTGGTATAATTGTTTAAATGAATATGTTATTCATGTCTTGTTTACTTATGTTTTGTTCTAACCTTTTCTATTTTAGAAAATGGTGGGAACTAGGAGAAATCAGGACAACAACTCTTGCGAGGGCCAATGAAACGATTGCCCGAACAATATCCCCAATGATTTGGGATGTGGAGGTCAAAACTTCCTGGCAATGGATACCCAATTATCTCAGTTTATGAATAATAACCATAATAACGGGGAACGTCCTCCTTCACTGAAGAGGGAGCAACTAGCTATCGAATATTTTATGTGGAAATGACCACTGACGTTTAGTGGATCTTCCGATCCACTAGTTGCGGAACAGTGGGTCAACTCCATGGAGAAGATCTTTTCTGTTCTTCACTGTTCTGAGATGGAAAAGGTGACCCTAGCCGTTTATCGTCTAGATGTAAAAGCCGATCAATGGTGGTCTTTGATTAAGAACACCAAGCCAAGGGAGAAAATTGAAGAGATGGAATGGGAAGACTTTAAGATAAAATTTCTTAATTAGTACTTCCCACGAACTCTTCGCACAATGATAAAGTGAGAATTCATAGAGCTCAAGCAAAAAGAAGGATAATCTGTCACAACCTATGAAGAAAATTTCACAAGGCTTGCATGGTATGCTTCGGGTTTTGTTATCAACAATGATAGAAAAATTGATAGATTCTTTAGTGGATTAAAACCTCATCTTCGAAAGGCTCTTAAAATTCGAGACTTTGGGATTTATGAAGAAGTTGTTCAGTGTGCTCTCAAAGTGGAGATGGAGTTTGGATAATGGTCCCATGGATATGGTGATAAGAAAAGAAATAGGTAGTTTCAATCCAGTGGATCTAGTGACAAAGGTGGGAAGAAAAATCAACGACCCACATGCCAAAAATGTGGGAAGTTGCACCATGGGAACTGCCTCAAAGGGACAGGGAAATGCTTCAAGTGTGGGAAATAAGGGAACCATGCTCAAGAGTGTTGAAAAGACATGAAAATGAAGGATAATGTAGCCGATTAAAGGAGAGAACCACTCATAGTTCAATGCTACAACTGTAGGGAGTAAGTGCACTATGCAAACCAGTGCACTAAACCTCGAGTTCTCGAGGGTAATCAACGTCAGCAACCACCAAATCCAACGGAACAAGGGACGGCTTATGCCATCACTACTGTGGAGGTGGAACATGATAATTACGTCATAAAAGGTACACTTCCTATTCTCTCAAGAATGGTAGAAGTCTTATTTGATTCTGGTTCGACGCATTCCTTTATATCTTGCAAGTTTGCTAGAACTATAGAATCAATGCCCCGAAACCTTGAAGTAGAGATATCTGTAAAAACATCAAGTAGTGAAATCATTGAAACCCAAGTGTTTGACTCTTCTCCTATTGACGTATGTGGGATGATTCTTCCGGAAAATCTCATAACTCTTCCCATGGTACAATTCGACGCTATAATTGGAATGGATTGGCTCTCGTTATATTGAGCACATATCAACTATTGAGAAAAGGAAATATCGTTTCATATTCTGAACCATCCCATTCTCCTATAAAAATTCAAGGAAGATCATGAATCTCATTTGAAAAATCCTTCAGTGGTGTGGGTGTTGATTCCCTATGAATAAGCATACGTCGCCCAAATGGTTGAGTCGAAGGAAAATGCCAACCTTGAGGAAATTTCCATCGTGAGGGAATACGATGATGTATTTTCCGAAGAGTTACCCGGAATTCCCCTAGACCGTGAGGTAGAGTTCTCAATTGAACTCATACCTGGAGATACTCCTATCTCGAAGTTCCCCTATAGGATGGATCCTATTGAACTGGAGGAGTTAAAGAATTAGCTGCAAGATCTTCTGAACAAAGGGTTCATACGCCCTAGTGCATCACCTTGGGGTGCGCCAGTGCTCTTTGTGAAGAAGAAGGATGGAACCATGCGGATGTGTATCGATTTTCAGGAACTCAACAAGATCACCATAAAGAACAAGTATCCTCTCCCAAGGATTGATGACTTGTTTGATTAGTTAAGAGGAGATCAATACTTCTCAAAAGTGGATATTCATTCTGGATATCATCATGTAAAGGTGAAGAAGGAAGATTTTCAGAAGACTGCCTTCCATACAAGGTATGGGCACTATGGGTTTTTGGTGATGCCCTTCAAAATTACTAATGCCCCTAAAATCTTCATGGATTTGATGAATAGAGTCTTTAGAAATTACCTCGACAAATTTGTGGTAGTGTTTATCGATGATATTCTTATCTACTCCAAGAGCAAGGAGGAACATGAAGAACATCTAAGACTTGTGTTGGAGACATTGAGAAAGGATAAGTTGTATGAAAAGTTCAGAAAGTGTGACTTTTCGATGAATCAAGTCACGTTCTTGGGACATGTGATCACAAGTGAAGGAATTTCTGTGGAACCTTCCAAGACAAAGGCGATTGAGGAATGGCCCAGGCCCTCTAGTGTCATAGAAACCCGTAGTTTTCTTGGATAAGAAGGGTACTACCGACATTTTGTGAGAAAATTCTCACAATTTTAAAGCCCTCTAACTATGTTAACAAGGAAAGGGGTAAAGTATGTATGGACGGAAGAATGTGAGGGAAGATTCAAGGAGCTAAAGAGAAGGTTGATCACTACACCTGTACTCACACTACAGAAAAGTGGAGAAAGTTTTGTGATATACAGTGATGCATCAAAGAAAGTCTTGGGTTGTGTACTCATGAAAAATGATAATGTGATAGCCTACTCCTCACGACAGTTGAAGATCCATGAGCAAAACTACCCGATGCATGATCTAGAGCTTGTAGCCGTGATTTTTGCCTTGAAAATCTGGCAGCACTACCATTATGGTGAGAAGTGTGACATATAAACTGACCACAAGAGCCTAAAGTATATATTCACACAAAATGAGATCAACATGAGTCAAAGGAGATGGTTAGACCTAATCATGGATTATGATTTCTCTATTCACTATCATCCTGGGAAGTTGAATATGAAAGATGATGCTCTAAGCAGAAAAGAACCTGCTACTCTATCCATGTTGCGGATTGAGAAAGACCCTATCTTCTTGGATATGCAAAGGATGGATTTCGGAATCATAAGGGCAGGGGATACATCCTACCTTGCACAAATGATTGCGCAACCATCCATCCAAGAAAAGATTAAGAAAGCACAAAGGGATGATGTGGAGATACAAAAGAGGGTGAATGTAGTAAAGGAAGGGAAGCTGCAAGAGTTCCATATAGATGATGATGGTGTGATTTGGTTTGGAACACGGCTTTGTGTGCCTTCATCACCCAGGATAAAGAGGGATCTATTAGATAATGCACATAGATCAGATTTCTCTATCCATCCTGGGAGTACCCAAAAGTATCATTATCTATGAGAACACTTCGGGTGGGATAACATGAAGATGGAGATTGCAGAATATATATCAAGGTGCTTAGTATGTCAATAAGTTAAAACTGAGCGACAAAATTCCAAAGGTATGATGAATCCATTTCCTATAACCTTGTGGAAATGGGAAAATGTTACTATGGACTTTATCATAGGCCTCCCAAAGAAATCAAAGGAAAATAATGTGATATGGGTTGTGGTTGATTGACTCACCAAGTCTGCCAATTTTATCGCTATTCGGGAAGACCTCTCGCTTGAATTACTTGCAAGGATATATGTGAAGTAAGTAGTGAGACTGCACGCTATTCCACTCTCAATTGTCTCAGACTGTGATCCAAGGTTCACATCTATGTTCTGGAGGAGCCTTCAACATTCTTTGAGTACTGAAATAAATTTCAGCATGACCTATCACCCCCAAACTGATGGCCAGTCTGAAAGAACTATTCAGACAATTGAAGATATGCTATGAGACTTCTCTCTTGAATACAAAGGTGGTTGGGATAATTATCTACAATTGGTTGAGTTATCATACAACAATATCTTCCACTCATGTATTCAGATGGATCCTTATGAAGCTCTTCATGGGAAGCGATGTAGAACTCCAACCTGTTGGGATGAAGTTGGAGAAAGAAAGCTGCTTGGACCTGATCTTGTTCAAGAGATGAAAGATAAGGTTCAAGTCATCCAGAAACACATCAAAGCTGCTCAATGTCGGCAAAAGAGCTATGCTAACAACCATCAAAGGGACTTGTAGTTCGATGTAAGAGATAAAGTCGTCCTTTTAATATCTCCATGGAAGAGAGTCATGCGATTCAAAAAGAAATGGAAGCTAAGCCCAAGTTACATAGTCCCCTTTGAGATCCTTGACCGAATAGGAGCTGTGTCCTATCTTCTAGGACTTCCATGGAATATGGCTCAAGTTCATGATGTGTTTCATGTATCACTACTGAGAAAGAACATACCAGACCCCTCACATGTACTAAACTCGGAGGTGGTGCAGTTGGAAGATGATCTCTCCTATGAGGAGAAACAAGTAATGATTCTGGACTGAAGTGATAAGGTTCTACACAACAAGACAAACCATCTTGTCAAAGTGTTGTGGAAGAACCATATGTTTGAGGAAGTAACTTGGGAACCACAAGAGGAGATAAAGGCGAAGTGCCCTCACCTATTTTTGTATGTGAAATTTCGGGGGTGAAATTTCTTAAGGAGGGAAGAATGTAACGACCCAAAGTTTTTCAATGGAAAATTCCCTTCTTATATTTATGTAATGAAAACACAAAATAATGAACTACTAAGTGATAAGTGACCTTTAAACATAATTTGTTCACCCCTATGTTTGGAATTTTGAAAATCTGACAAACATAGTTGTGTTCAAGATGTTTTTTGGAGTCTAATGAAACAAAAATAATTTTTGGTGAATAGTATCCTACCCTTATGAATAGTAACCTACCCTTATGAATATTAATATGACCCTTATGATTAGTAAATAAGAGGAACATTACCTATGAATAATAAAATAAAATTTAGACATCTTAGAAAGTGACAATTTGACCTTAGTAAACGTTTTTTGTATGTTATAAGTCATAAATAATTAATTATAATTAATTAATTAATTTAAAAGAATATTTATTTCCCTGAAATGTATTCATAAATTATTTAATCAATGTCTAATAGTTTTTAGATAATATTATAAGACCCTACCTAATTTTTTAAAGAACTATAAAATCAGTTTTAATCTTAAAAACTGTTTTTTAGTAAATTCTGATTTTAATGAAATATTAAATTAATAATATTTAGAACATTATTTTTAAAAAATGGAAATCATTTTTGGAATCTAAACGTCAAAAAATTGTAGGGGTAAATTTTTGGGTTTATTAAGAAATACTTCAATTTTCGGGTGAATTGTAAAAAATACAGTTTTTCGCATAATCTGTATATACAAAATTGCATCATTAATGATGTAATGATGACATAAACATTCTAGACCATTAGATTCGGCCAAATTATTTTAAATTTCATAAATTGTTCCTTAAAATACAATAAATCCAATTCTCAAACCTAAAAAGAACTTTCCAATGCATAAAGTCAAAAGGTGATTTCTTAAAGTGTCTTTTTCTCTTTCTTTCACATTCCTTTTAATAAATTAATGAATTCGAATTATAAAGAAGAGTTAAAGTAGAAAACGAATTATATTATATTAATATATGATTTAGGATGTCAAAAAACTACTATTACAAGTCTAACTCTTGATATATTATTTTATTTAATATTTTATACTAAAAACACCTCCCTCCTCATGTATAAATAAGCCCTCCCCCTCCTCTTGCCAAACCACACCTCTCAAGCTTCAATAATTGTCTAAAATCTGCCCAAAAATCTTCCCTAGCCTCTCCCCCATGTCCAAAAGCTGCTTGTCTCATCAAAAGACAAATCCTACCTTCCTTAAAGAGGATCTCAAGAGGAAGATTCTAGAGGTAATTTCCCTCCCTCATCTCCTTTAATTTCTTTCAAGTTCAAGTTCCTTTCTTGATCTCTCCCCACCTATCATCATAAAAATTGTTTTGTAACTCCATTATTATACATATAATATAATTTTATGATTCTAAGGGGATATTATATCACCCACACCCTATCCCTCTTCCATTTATTTTATTAAAGAGAACGTTGTTCACGAGGTGTTAATTTATCACCTTCAAAAACGAAATGCTCTCTTCTTCAATTTATACCTTCAGATCTGGTCATGAAACCATTTTTATGGTTGAAATAGAATATTTTATATGTATTATTTCCTATTTTAGGTTATGGAAATAACATATGGCCATATTACTAAGTGAAAAGTTAAAACAAGTTCGTTGTGATCCAAAAACCGCTCAAATTAACCCAAATAAACATCATTTAATTCTTATTTAATGATTCACCCACATGGATCTAATATAATTAATTATAAAATCATTCAAGATCCTGTAATATCACTAATAACATGTAATATAATTTCTGGATTCTCACCCATCATCTACCCGAACTTCAATTTAAGAATACAGGTGAACCACCCAAGAAAATCCATAATAACGAACATCCCCGAACAATGTTTTTTATAATATATAAGTCATCCAAAGGAACATAATATGAAATAATGAAACCAGAATAAACCCTATTAATAGACACATGGTTATTGATTTCTATTTAATGAATATAATTTCATTATACAGGACATTAAAGAGAAGGAAGCAATCATGTACAAGGTAATGGAAAATCTCAAACCCAATTTTCTTCCTTCGGGTTCTCCCTCTTTCACTCTATTTTTGATATGGTTACTCCTCAAAGACAATTTTTTCATCATTTACTTTACTTTTTTGTTATATACATGTTTGTAACTGGTTTTTATGTCCAAAAAAATGTTTTCCAAAAGAACTCTTCTTTTAAGAACATTCCTTTTACTTCTCACTCAAAGTGGACGGTTCTTGTAACATGTGGGTTATTCCCTCTTTCTTTTGGGAACCCAAAGCTTATGAAGGTGTTATTATGAGATGAAAACCATTAATTTTCATGGGTTAGTTATGTTCATTTATTTTATATGTTCATTGTGTCATGCATGATAAATTATAATGTTATGATGTGAGGCGTGCACCAAGAATTATATAGCGCAATATGAATGTTTAAATGTGATGGGTGTGCCTGGGATTATATAGCACTCCAATGCATTGGGTAATGTGATGAATCTCATGAGTAGATGTGAAATGATGTGTGAAAAAGATTCTATCTTGGATCACAAATATGTGTTGTATTTAACCACTAATACATGATGTTACATTTTTTTGCATTGCCACATTTCAAGTCTTTTATTTATACTCCTCCCATGTTCATGATCTTTTGCCTATGTTGTGATTATGCTCACCCCAAGATATATTGTTCTTATCTATCATATTACAAGGATTTTAGATCACACCTTTTTATGTATATCCTCATGTGGCTACATGTACTAAGGAGAGGACAAGTGCCAATAAGAATCTATATAAGAAGAAATTGAAAGAATGTTTATGCTTAATGTTGTATTTGTTATGTATGGTCCTAGTTTTCCCAAGACACTAAACCATTGGATCTTATATGTGTAATTAAATTATGTTGTTTATCATTAAAATGATGTAATAGTAAAGTAAGAAAATGTTGGGTCGCTATAGGATTTCAAGGGGGTGTTAAGGTGTTGTCAAGGGGGCGCGCTGGGGTGTCAAGGCGGTGTCGAGGGGGCACTCTGGGGTGGGAGTTACAGGGGCGTACTGGGTGTCAAGGGGTTAGGGGCGGCTGTATAAAAACCTCCCATAATTCCCTAAATGCAATCCCCATTTGGGGAGGTTCAAACCAACCCTAATCCCTATATTAGAGGTAGTTTTTGTTATAAGCACCTCTAATGTGGTAAATTTTGAGCGAAAATAGATGGGGTTTAAACCCCCTCTAATGTAACCGTCGCTAGACTCACGATTAATTTAGTAGTGCTTTCCCACAACCGTCTCTACTAACATTAGGTGGGCACATTAGCAGTGGTTTCCTACAACCTCCACTAATTTCTTTATAAGGGGTTATAACCACATATAATGTAAAAAATAACCCCTTCTACCGTAGATACCTTAATGTTCATGACCTAAAACCTATAAATCTAAACCTTGATACTCCATTATAGACACTCTATTTAGGCTCATCTCATAAATAAATAATATTCTAAAAAACATCCATATTTATATCAAACTCCATGTATATAAAAATAATTAATGAGTTGAATACATACCAAATCATTGGGCACAAAGCCTCCTCTATATAATGTTCTCTGGACTGCTCACCTAGAATGTCATCACACGAAGAGTTTTGGAGGTTCCTAAAAATAATCATAATATTCCACAAACTTAATATACCTTACTAAATGGAGGTTAATCTTTCCTTTTTTGTTTCCTTCATTGTTGATTAATGTAGTTCTAAATATGACTCATTATGAAAGTCTATACACAACACATCTTCCACCCTACGTTAACAGTGATATAATATTCACCATTAAAATGAAGCTACATGCATCTAAATAACTATCAATGACACCCAAAAATCATATTGATATCAAATATGACTAAATTATATATCACGATCGTCAAACTAATTCTCTATGAATAGATCATAGATGCTCTCTTCATGAATCCACAAGATCTTCCTCTGATAGAAACAAAAATAGATCATCCATGCATCATCCTCCTTTATGTGGATGATTCTCCAATGATCAATTAGATCATTATACTAATCCTATACATCTTGATCTACTCACATAGATGATTACTATGATCTATTCCTCAAAATTAATGAGGAATCATCTTCCCAGTAACATGGACTATCATCAAAGATTATCTAATTAATTTATTTTATTTTTCATAATCACCTAATACAATCATGAAGACAATAAATCATGATGCATGAATATATACTAGGTCCATAACCTACAAATAGTTCCACCTCATTTGGTTGTTCAATAATCTTATATTATTTTCATTAGATCATGAGAAACCCTAAAATCCCATGTCTTAATTAGTCATCTTATACTCTATCACACACCAAGATGAACTGTCATTTTTCCCTACCAACTCATGAAATTTTCACAGTTCCTAACTCTAAAATCCATCATACCTTTCTATAAAAACCTATAATACCACCTTTTCATGACCCTGTACCTCAATAGGTACTCCCAAAACTATTAAATTCACCTGCAACCATGGTTTCTAACCCTAGAAATATCCTATTTACAAGGTTTTTCAGAACTGTGGTGGCTAGAGACATTGAAATAGGTATTATATATTTCTACAATTTAAATTGTTGTAATAGGTAATTTATATCCACTTTTTAAACTATGGAAATTTCTATATATAACTATGGTTTAACTGTAGAAATTAGGGAATATTAAAATGGTTAAAACTATGCTAGTGGGTAAACTATATCAAAAGTTTAAACTATGGATATTCTTTTCTACAACCATGGTTTATCCATGGAAATTAGAGTCAATGTCCACGATTAAAACCATGGAATATAGTCCTTTATATTCATTCTTTTTACTGGGGATATTTCATTATACAATAATGGTTAAACCATAGAAATTTAAAGAAAATTCCATAGTTATAACTATTTTTATATGCTTTATATTATGTAAAAAAATATTACCCAAACCATATAACTGAACCTCCAGCTACTACAGGATACAAAAAACAAACAAGAAGCCATCAAAATTTTTTTTATTAACTATGGTCATCATAGAATATTCAAGATTAAAACAAAATGCATAATAAAAAACAAAAAATAAGGTTTACTGTAATTTATCATTCCCATAATTGGGATAAAATTGATTTAACCATTATAAAAAGAAAATAACACCAGCTTAAGTGTAAGTAAGATAAATCATATGAAAATTATAAAATATCTGGTGAAGTGGGGAAAAAATTAACATACCTCCTCAAGTAATAAAATATATTTTCTTCTATACCTCCACCTCAGGGTATACAATTGAATCCATCATATCAACAACTTGGGTAGGAAACTAAACATACTACTCCTTTAGAAATGGATCCTCAGTATGGTAATTCTCAAAGGCACATGGGGGGGCCTCATAAATCCTAACCTGGTGCCTTATTGTGTCATTTAAAAGAACCTACTTTCCTTTAAACAACTTATATTTTGGCTAATAATAATGCTATGAATTAATAGAATGTAATATTTTTTATTAAACATTTATCTAGTGTAAATGTTTATAAAATAGTGGTTAGTAAAATATTTACCACTAAGCAAGAAGACTTTGTTGGTATATTGTAGATGTCAATTTTCCATGAATTTTTATCATAATAAACTATATATAAGGAAATTATGGGAAAATAAGTGAGATATAACAACTTATTATATGTATGTGATCAGTGTGTCAATGGAAATCAAGATAAATTGATTTTTAATACTATGTAATAATATAAATTTTTATGGAGTGTTTGGTTTTTGGTATTTTAGAAATATTTGATTTCTTTAACATTTTATGTAATGAATATGACCTTGAAATTACTTTTTCACATGATCAGACTTAGTCTCAAAGGATATATTAAGAAATTAAAAAACTGATTCATAGTGTTTTTTATTTTAAGACAGTCGGCTTAGTTGGAAACCCAAACTCATTTTTTTCCTACATCATAGAAAACTACATTATTCAATAAATTTACAACAATATATATAGGATATTATATACATAGCTAATACATACTATATATTTTCTATAAGGTTGTTTTGGACATGAATTTCATGGTACATTTTCCAAAAATAATGATGGAGATAGATCCATTATCATAACTAACTAATATTTGAATTCAAAATATATAAAAATATATATTAAAGTTTGTCCAACATGAATTTCTTTGACAATAATTTGATATATTTTAATGGATCAAAATTATCTTGAACTATAATATATAACCTAAATTATATAAACAATATAAAAATTTTGTGTTCAATCTTCTTGAACGAGAAAATAAATATCATAATGGAGGATGAATTTCTAGGAAATAAATATACCTTGAACCAGAAGTTCCAAATTTATCAAGTTTGGAAAATAATTATGAATATTATAATGTTTCTCATGAGTTTTATATATATAAAAAAATATTTTTTTAAAATTAGAAGTGATGTGTACTAAGATTCCAGACAACGATTTCATGTCCAAGATATATCATGAGAAATTTTTATTAAATATCACAATCAAAGAATGAGATGTTAAAAGATAAAAGTGTTTTTTATCTATATTTTTTGAAAATTATGATAATTGTTTAAGATATGGATTTTAGTGGAAATATTTTTCGAAGGAGATACTTGAGGATTTATAAAATTCAATAATGTATATCCATCCATGAAAGAGAGAAAATGAGAAGAAAAATAAGGTTATTTTTATAATAATCATGGAAAAAAGTTGATGAGGAAAAATAATAGAGGAATATGGGGACACACTATTATGAGAGGTTAGATAGAAGAATATATGGATGATCGTGGATTCTATAAATGATATATATTGATACTTTCATTTATGTTAATATAAGATAACCCAAAAAAAGTGAGGAAGCCTCTATTGAAATTTTTTAGAATGTATGATGAAAAAAGGTACTATAGAGATTAGAAGTGATGTGCTATGAAAAGATATAAATAGTGCAGAACCATGAAAAACTAGACTAGATCGTAATGAAGTATAGAATTTGATACTGAGGTTTGAATTTAAACATTTTGTGTATTAATGGAGAAGAATAAAAGGAGAAATCCAACCACCAATCTCATATTATATTATGTGATCTGAAATTGAATGAAGAAGAAAAGAACATATGACATTGATTATTGTAGAGGTACCAGTTTAAGGAAGAAGAAAAAATATAATAATGTAGACCATCATGACACCCTACCTAATATTTATTAGTTTTCA
This sequence comes from Viscum album, assembly GCA_963277665.1. Taxonomy (NCBI): domain Eukaryota; kingdom Viridiplantae; phylum Streptophyta; class Magnoliopsida; order Santalales; family Viscaceae; genus Viscum; species Viscum album. The sequence goes on from OY728129.1 coordinate 257,496,256, forward strand.
AGATACTTGTGTGATTATTTCCTTTAAAAAAATCAGAATAATATTTGGGATTTTTGATGAAATTGATACTAGGTTTCCTGTAATTATTACAAAATATCTTTTAAAATCAAAATAATATATGTGTAGAATCATATCAAATAAACCTATGTAGTTAAATTCTGTTCTTAATGGGATCAAATTAAATCTGGTTAGAGTTTTTTCTTATAACGTGTAGTGAGAAGCTAAAAATTCTAGTGGGACCCTAAAAATTGTATAAATTTTATAATTTTATTTATGTGTATAAAGAACAATTGGATTGGATCATAACCTATCACACCACTATTAATTTTGGATAAATATAATTGTATATGATCTATTATCAAGAAAAATAATTGACCACAACAAGGAGTGGGTTAGAAACATCGAGTCCAAACATCATAAAAACACATGATGCATACTTTATTTTTTTCTTTATTGGATGTTGTTTATATGAATGGTAAATTATAGAATGTACCCAATAATATCTTAATAGATGTAATTGTTTTAAAACAAAAGGGGGTAATATAAAAAATATTATTTGTATTTTATAAAAAATAATCAATTATTGATTTAACCCCAATCAGGCGTTTTCACTGGTCATAAGAGTATTTCACAAGGTTATAACAACCCCAATATTGACCATAGACCCACAATTTGTGTTAATAATCTATAGAATATAGGATGGAACCCAAGAGGTCTTACCCTGCACTAAATCTATATGGGGAACCTAAAATGTAATTTTACAATACTCACGCAAAGATATATTTAATCCAATATTTTCAAATCCATCATGGAAACCATTTTGATATTTATAATATGTTGTTACTATAATTTAATTTTCTGGTCTTTGATATCTGGTTGTATAAGGAATACATTAAAATATAAATTAGCTAAATAGAAGAGAAAATATACATTCTTTATATGGATATACATGAGGAAAAAATAAAGACAGAAATAAGAATACTAGGATAAATTGTATGTAGAAGAAAAAAATATTCCATAAATTCAAAAAGAAAAAATGTAAATAATGATTAAGAGTTAAATTGAATTAAAATGTTATTCATAAACTACAATAAAGCCTATGAGAAAATGTAAATATGTTAATGAAAATTATTATTAAATGTGTACCTTGTGTATTGAAAAAATTGAATTTATTTAGAATATTCCAAGATAGATGGATCCTATATTATAATAATAAGAAAATAATGATTAAGATTTACAAAAAATATATAATTCCACACACTGTAACATACCTAATAGAACATGATGAACATGTATGACATGTGAAAAATAAATTACTCTATTAATTAACAAGTGGTGAATACTCATCATCGATGTCTAGAAACTAATCTCTCTATAAGAAAAAAATGTCTTTAATATGTCAAAATTGTTTTAATTGAAAAAATTATTAATATTTGAATATCATGTTGATTATTTCAAGCAAAAATATCAATATTTTTTATTAGTTTTTTTATTTTTTAAATTTAATTTTATTATATGAAACTATATTATAATTAAACACGAAAAAATAAAGTTAAAAAGATTATATTGTAGTATATGACAATGTGTATGTATTTTAGTATTTCTAGAATCATAAGAATAAGTTTAAGCACTGTAAACATGAAAAGGTCTATATATTATAGTATATCAATAATCATGTGTAGAAATATACAGGGAGAAATATGAAAATTTTTATTATATATGTTTCACTATATGCATTTTTTGTAATAATGACCATAAACATATTTATATGTATGTAAATAATAGTGGTTTTGTATAAGAATAATCCAAATAAAAGGAATTTTTTATGAATTTTAAAGATTTTATTTTTTACATTAATTTAATATTATAGTATTTGAAATTCTGGAAGTACTATAATTTTTTATAAGCATGTATATAAATAGAATCATTGGAATTCACACTGTGAATTTCATAATTTTATTTTATTGTATCAAGTGTTTAAAAATATGCATAAAAACATGAACAATAACTTAAATTTTTTGGTATTTCAGTCATTTTATAAGGATTACCATGATCATGGGAATATGCATAATCACATGTGTATATGTATTGATTTTTTTATATCAACACGAGCATAAGAAAATACAAAAGTAATTACTTGGATATATATAATATAGCATTACAATATTCTTATATTTTAACTGAAGCATATGTAGAAGAACTACAAAAATGTGTATCTTTTCATATCTATTGTCATGTATAAATTATTTCCTTTTTAAAAATTTGAATCTTTTAGTATTTTGTAAGAATAAGTTAGAGCATAATAATTTAAGAATGAGAAAAAATAATGACATTATTTGTTTTAGTATCAAAATTAGTATTTGAATAAACATAATCATATGTGCAAGATATGTATATATGTTTGTTTTAATATATTATAGTACTTATAAATTTTATAATTTCAGATTTTTTATGTATTGAGGGTGTTTTATCTTATAATTATATTCTTAATTGTTACACATTATTGAATTCCATTCAGATCAATTTTATATTTATAGATAAATGTTATTAAAGGTTGATAAAACTAACATTAATGTATATGAATGTAGTAGAAATTATTTACGAAGGAATAAAAAATATAATATAATCTATAGTGTTTCAATAGACAGATATATACAAAAGAGGTACCATTATGGAAAAATACATTACATTTATTGAAGTAAACATTTTACAAACAATTTTTGAAGTAATTGAATGAACTATAAATACCAGGTGCATTCCACAGTGGTTCTATCCATTCTAGATAACTAAAATCGTGAATTATACAACTCCAGTATTTAACTATGATGCTCCAATGACCTCTTAAAACTTGTATGAATTAATGTAACATAGTTCAATAACCTCATGTGGAATGATAATGATACGAATAAGAAAGAAAAATATGGAGAATTGTTATGATAATCCCTTTAAAATAAACATTCTAGGTACTATAGCCAAACATATTTATAAAAAAAGACTACCATGATATAATTCAAATATTTAGAAGCACCATTATAGAAAAAATATAAATATTATGAGTTTTTATATCATTCTATGATGTTTGGATGTTTTGGAATTAACACTTACTTAATGTGATTAAGAAATCATGTAATGCGAAATTACATGAAAAAAAAATATCAAATAGAAAGAGTAAAATTGAGATAATTTTAAAGATGTAGCACCATATATGGAAGGTTTTAGTTTTATAGATAATATAATTTAACATCAGCATGATTTTATTCAATATTAAACTCTACTATATGCAAGGGATGATTTATGAAATGAAATCCCTGATTTGGATTTCATTAACGAAATTATAAATGAATAAATACTTAAAACAAATACATTATAAATGTATTTATGATATCCACCAATGTAAATTGATAATATATAATTAAATTAAAATATTATAATTAAATTGTAATCTTATTCTTAATATTTGATGTTAAATTCAAATATAGATATCTTTGTTTTCGGGAAACTCATGGTACATTAAAAAATAGAGTTGGTATTGTGTTTAGTAAAATAAATAATTTTTTTTACTAAATATCTGTTTTTATATAAATAAATAAAAATAAAAATGATATCGGGTTAATTGTATTCAATTTCTACCAAAAGAACAGGTCAATGGATAAAAAGGATTTTATATTGTGTTTATGAGATGGATTTTATGAAAGGAAATAATTCAATATCATATTATCTGTAATTATGGTATAAATAATTCTAGTATCCTAAACTCTAAAATAATTGGAATAAACCATAAAAAAATATTGAGTATACATTTAATTGAGAAAAAGGTAATTATTAATCATCTATTTGAAATGTGAGAAACACATGACATATTTTCGTAATGATTCTTAACATGTATAATAACATCTACCTACAATGTGTTTCTCATGGAATAGAAATTGATAATTTTAATTATAAAATAAATAAATATATAGTATATTGGATAAAAAATGAAGGTCATGTTTCAATGCTGCAAATATAAAATTACAACTAAATTAATAAATAAAATATATGAAATCAAAAATTATTGTGAAGGAAAAAAGTTAATAATTCTTTTTTTACAGTATTCATATAGATAGTGATTGGAAGAAAAAATATATCAATAAACCAATTATACCATAGATATTTAGTTGTTAAATAGACACAGAGAACATGGAATTTAAAGAAGACCCATTTCAAAACACTATAGAGAGTAGAATTTAGATATAAAACTGAGACTCTGGAGGTTCACAGATAACAATTGGATTATAATTAAAAGAGATGAATTATAGAGATTATTATTTATCAACTATGAATAAAAAAATTGAAGGAGTGAAATCATACCTGTGATGCAATGGATGACTCAATATTGTAAATAAAATCTAAAACATTCTTCAAAATTTGATGAATTTTAGTATGTTTTGTCAAACCATTTTATAATATTTTCTAAAACATATATTTGAATTTGTAATTTTTAGATGGGGTTTATGAATGGAAATAATTCAATTTTTATCTCTTATCATGGTAAAAAAAATTCTAAAATCTGAACCTCTAAACTAATTGGAATACAACATAGAATAATATGGAATATACATTTAATTGGGAAAAAAATTATTAATTATTTCTTTGAACAATGAGAAACACATGGAATAATATCTTAATGTTTATAAACAATTCCAATAAAAAATACATAAATTTTTAAATTATTATATGGAAATTAAATTTTCATAACTACAAAATAAGAAAAATTATATTGTATATATGAAATGGTAAATAAATTAATAAATATAATATATGGAATAAATTTTTTATGTGAAGGAAAAAATTACATAATTTACAAGTTACGGTATTTATGTAGATGGTTATTGGAAGAAAATATACCTTACATAACATGACACACTTTAAATATTATGTTGTGAAATGAAATCAAAGAATATAGAATATATTAAAGGTCTGGTTGAAAAAAGGAGAGAAATAATACTCATGATGCTGAGAAAAGATTAGCATTTTAAGGGAAAGATGAAACATTTTAAAGAATTCTAAAAATTATAGGAAGTTTAGTTGAACCATTTTATAAGAATTCATATAATTCTTGCATATTTGTTTATAAAAATCTATCAATGTCTTCATTTTTCAACATTACTACCTAAACATCCGATAATTATATGAAGAAAAACATACTAAACAGATTTAGAAAGAAAATAAAACTTTCACATTCTTACTCAAAACTCATAAATCCTAATAATAATAAAATTCATTAACATTTCCACATCAAAACGCCTCACCTGGTTTCCATGAACAACCTCTATCAATTTTATAATTCCCTTGAAGACTCTAAAATACCTATTGGACATTTAAAAAAACACTTACATTATTATAGAAATAGTAAAATATTAAAATATAATCAATAAATAAATTTTTTGGATAAAAATTATCTGAAATAAATAGAAATATAAACAATAATTTAATTTATTGGAAAATTATTTTTTATAAATTTTAATATTGGGTATTATTTTCTAAAATAAATGAAATAACTACAGGTTAATACACTGAAAACAACGAACCAATAATAGAATAAAAGAATATAAATTTAAAAATAACTCAAAGAATGTGAAAGGCATTTGAACTTATAAATTATGTCTTGTACACATAAAAAATATATTTTAAACTAGAAAACATAATGGTTTTAAAATATTTGACAGCACACTACAATTCAATTGACACTAGAACAATTGAAGAAATAATAAAACATATTTCAAATCGTAAAAAAAATAAATAATAAATTAATAAAAAATATTTTTGATGGTCAAAGGAATACAATTATAAAAAAACGAAGAATATTTCAGGACAAATCTGGAAACTTCCCCCAAAGATGATCGATGAACACCATCCACTAACAATGGATAAAACAAAAACCAAATTGACATCACAAATAGATAGGTGAGAAGAGTGTAAGTCAAGATATATAAAATATATGCATCAGTGTGAGTGGGTGTTAAGGTAAATGGGATGTATTTCATATGATACTAAACATTAGGAATTATAGAGAAGCATCAAATATTTTTAGAGGAGACCCAATCCAGTTTGTAGTGAAAAAAAGGAACTATGTGGTGAAATGTTAAATGTACCACATTGTAAAATATACATAGTTCATTATAGTAGTAACATAACTTTATGGTAAAATAATTATATGGTAACTTTGGAAAATGAGATCTGAATACACTGTGTAAAATTAGACAACAATCATGGAAATTATAGAAAGTAAATTCACAAAGAATTTCTAGCCACAATAAAACATCAATTTATAGGATAAATTTTTAATTTTATAAGTTATTTATAGGATTTAAATATATATTTATAAATTAATTGTTTCATATCAATAAATGAATCATAAATCATGATACATATACCATAAATCATGTCCTACAATTTAACAATTCCCTTGTATTCAATATAATGCTTCAATTTTTTAGTGCCTGACCAGGTGTATATAAAAAACCACTAGTAATTTTATAATTAACTTGAGGACTCCAAAAGACCTATGAGACTTTAAAAAATAAAAAACATACTTTATTATATAAATAATTAAATTCTCAAGAGTACTCATTAAATAAGTTTTGTTTGGATAAAAAATAGCTGAAACAAACCAAAATAGAAATAGTGGTTAAATTTAATAAAACATATTGGCAAATTATTTGAATATTGGAATTCATTGCTAAAAAATATTGAAACCGAAAAAATCCAATACATTGAAAAAATTTTATTTTGAAGAAAATAAATAAACATAACATTAAAAATAATTAATATCATATGAAATTCATAATTTCTTATAAATTATGTCAAGTACACATCAAAACATTTTGCATTTTAATCTAGAAAAAATAATGGTCGCCCAATTATATGATAGAAAACCATACATCAATTTACAAGAGAACATTTAGAGATATTAAAAAACATATTAAACACTATAGATAATAATTAATAAAAAAATTGACTGAAAATATTTTTCATTTTCAAATGGATATTATTATAAAAAAATTTATAAGATTTCATTGGTCATCTAGAAAATTTCTCAGAATATATTCGATGAACACCATCCATTGAAAATGGATAAAACACAAACCAAATTGAAGGAAAAGACAAAAATTTCAGGAGAGTGTAAGTCAGGATCTACTAATTGTTTGGATCGATGTGAGTGGGTTCTAAGGTAAAAAAGGTGGAGTTATAGTGGGATTACACCTTAGGAGTTATAGAGAAGCATAAAATATCTTTATAGGAGAGTGATTCCCCATCATAGTGACTAAAAAATATCATTGTGTGGAGTAGATAGATGGATGTAGATGATGCGTCAACAGATGAATATTATGGAGATATTTCTAAAAAATCCTTTATCCATATTTGATTTGGTCAATATAGAGCGACATGATGAGATTAATTTAGAACGTATCATGATTTCAATTCCAAAATATATTTCATTGTTTTTATAAGGATCTGGTGGAAGATGAAATGCTCCAATCCAAATTTATAAAAAATAAATTCTATGATATCCAACTGATATTTGATCCTAAAATAAATAGGTTTTTTTATTGATATATGGGATGTGATTTCATAAAATGTATAAAGTGGAAAACTCTAATGGGGTAGGAAAAATAGCGGAAGGAGGTGGTGTTCGGGCCGGAATCATGGAGGTGGGGAGTCAGAAATGGAGTCAGGGAGCAGTAAATGGGAATGTGTAAGTGGGGAGGAGGTTGTATGGAAGGGGTAGTGGAGGTAGGAAAGGGTCATGTCCGAGAGAAGGATAGAAGGTAGAGGTAGAGGATGAGGCGAGGAGGAAAAACCGACAATGGGGAGGAGGCTAGATGGAAGAGGTAGAGGAGGAGGGATGGAGGCAAATGACATGATGGAAGGAGGTGATTGAATGAGAATAGGGTAGTATGGTATTTTTGGATAGGTGGGTTGGTGTCAAAGGAGTAGGGTCATCATGAGTATATCTACAGAGGTTAGGAAACACTTTTTGGGAGAATCTGTAGAGTTAGGCCTATCATGAGGGATTCAGCGAAGGGCTTAATTAGGTGGGGTGAAACCATATGACTATTTCCACGGTTAAAAAAACCATGAAACTAGCTAATCTATTTCCACTATTCTAATAAACCACGAATATATGTGTGTGTGAATGGGGTTTTTCAAGTTTTTTCCTAGGATGATAATGAAGAAAGATAGATAATGACCCCTGAGTCCTTCCTCCAGTAGGTCCTAGGTTAGCGACAAGAACTGAGGGTATAAGAAATCTCACACATGGAAGGGGGTACCCTCAATAATAATTTTTTATCAAGTGATATGATAAATAACTACCAATACACTCTATCTCATAACATAATATTAAACCAAAAACAATTCCGTAATACATGAATAATGTTAATAAATAAAAATAAAAGACTCTAATTAAATACCAAAAGATAATCCCTATGAAAACTATCAGAAGAAGCTATAAAACCAAAGCTAGTAATGTTTATATAGATCCCCAAATTCCTATTGGAAACCTGAAAAATAGTTTTTATAAATATGTTTAACATGAAATTTATACTTAGTAAGATCATACCCTAGGGTCTCAAGTGAACAAGTGAAAGGGGAATACTAATGGACCATTGAACAAACAGAAGAGACAAGATTCACCTAAATGGGATAACTAACCAATTATATAATTATTATAGCTCACTCACTAAATCATACATCTCATATAGTAATATAGTATTAAGAATATAAAAAAGGAACCTCATAGAAACTTTCCCATTGATTTTTCACTCTCATTCCCCAACGTAAAATGTCTATTTCTCCCATCCCTTTTATACTTATCATAACACATATCCAACCGTCTATGATGTAGTTTGAGAAACATCTATACATTCCCTACCCTCACAATGTTTAGTATCCAGTTGTAGCATTAGTCGTCAACAGATCACAACCTCATCACTTCATCAGGGTAGTATGGTATCATGAATGTGAAGGAGACCAACCTCATTACCTCCTCAGACCACACATGAACTCCACCACATATCACATCCTTATCACCACTTGGTAATATAAAATACTAACTTAAAACAACACAGGGTCATATTGAACACAAAACCATACTATCACTGATGATGGAAGAGTGGGTATGATGGGGTAGCCAACCATCCACATCATCACCATCCTAGATGTTGGGGATACCAACTGAATCCCAAAACAATTGGGAAATAGTCTGTTTATCTGACTTAGGTGGGGAACATATAGAATAACAAAAAAATACATGATATATATAGAACACAATATCCATCACATGGGTTCACATCAACTACACTAGATTATTCCGCAACACCTCCATTTCACCACACAACATCTATAAATGTTGTCTCTAACATTAAATGCATCACACCACACGAACACCACTAATGGCCACACAATTCCACTTTCAATTAAAACTTACCCTATTTTTCTTATTTAATAGTTTTCTACTCACTCTCATAAACTAATCCAATTTATTTAACATTTAAACATTATGTTTGTTACCATTCAATTATTTTAATATAATTATCAAACTTAAATTCAAGCCTGTTTATATTTATTTACATACACAAGATATTTAATTTTATTATTATAATTTATTCGATTGATAATAGGGCAATTAACACAACCACTATAGAAAAAGTCTCACCCATCTTACATTAACCACCACCACAACACTATATCATCCAAGATATAGCTCCACAAATACAATATGTATCCCCCACCCAACATCAAAACCATTTCACATCATAACCACTATACATCAAAAACACCATATGATATAACCACCCCCGTTTAATCCTATGCCAACCAACCATCACTTCACATCCACCACCAACTAAAAACCTATCTAGTTATAACCATAACAAAAAAACAACCCACATCACAGTGTGAAACAGAATTAACACAACCACATAGAGTATCACATCCTATATTTCACAAATTATGTTCAAGGGATTACATTAATTCACTTCAATAATTAGGATGATAATTATAACAAAAATTATATATTCCTAAGGGCAATCAATTTAATATACATGTATACATTATGATCCTTTTAGTTAGGGTGATATTAAAAAATCAACATAGAAAGGGCCTCATATACATATCAACTAAAATACATTATAGGATCCCAAAAACCATGATTTTAAACAATGATAACATGCTTGTATAATCTAAATAGTAATAAAATAAAAGAAGTAAAGCATGCGATTTCTCCCCATTCCCCTCAATTTTAGATCATGAATAATTATTTTCTATATTAACCAGGCACAAGTATCAACCTAATGGAAGGAAAACCATACAATCCCCATAAATTCACATAAATATAGAGAGAAAGAGGATCTTATACCTTAAATAAGCTTTCTAAATCACAACTAATAGTAGGGAAAATGAGAAATTGAAAAATACCACAAAAAAACAAAGAAAACCTAATTGGAACATGATTATATCAAGGGATCATAAAAAAGTCATCCCAATTATATCTAACCTAGATCAATATCAGCACTGAAAATCCACAAAATAATAATAAAAATAAACAACGGAAAAATGTGGAGAACTCACCTTCTATTTCCAATGATCTACCTCTTAAAGTTAAGGATCTAATAAGGAGGAAAATAGAGGTACGATCTTCCCAAAAACCCTAGGGTTTAGCCAAAACCAGGAGGAACAAAAGAAGAATGTGGTAAAACATAAGACCCGAAGAATTTATAAGAAATAATAATTTTGGTAAATTTATGATAGGCAACCCTTATACATATCCTGAATTTATATGAGGCCCTTAAATTAACAATGGGAATCTAGTTTATGAAATAAATAATTTAATTTCAATCCTCATGAACATTTATTGATATTCATTGAACCCCATACTTGATTTAATTTATTCCATAAATTTTTCTTTCACATTGTGAGTTCATTTAGTACAAGAATACTTATCCAAACATAAAACATGAATCTGTAGATTCTTATCCATGAATCATCCTATAACAACCTGAATAAATATTCACATCATTAAATTCATAATGAAAAAAATACAGCCTAAACTCCATTGAACCCTCTTTAAGCCTCATATGGAAACCTCTAACTATGAAAATGAAAAATCAATGGGAGAAGAAGGCACATACCATTATATGTTGGGTCTTATATTTCCCTAAAATTAATTAGTTAAAGTTTATATCACATAATATAATTATTCATGTGTATATTTTAGTTTCTCATAAACTTGAGAATAAATATTATGGCTCCTGAAATTATTTTTCTGTATTTTAATTTTTATGCTACATTTGAATTATTTCATAGTGTTATTATTATCCATATAACCAAGTTAGAATTTCATGGATCATGTTTAATGACTAAAGCATACACACTCATATGAATCATTCCTTGTTTTATTCCATGCCATACTCTATGACTCTTGAATTATGATCTAGGATTTGTTGGGTATGAATTTTTTATGAGTCTGTATAATACACATATGCTCATCTAATTCTCACTTATAATAATTTATTTTTATTACTTTTGTTGAAAATAATTGTGATTTTGATATCTCAATTTACTATGTTTTAATTTTCCCCAGATTTTGAAAGGAAATATTATCTATGATTTATCTATAAGATATTATTTTATGTATAATTTATAAGAGATATAGATGAATGGTTTTGGATTAACTATTTTCTTATATAGTGGAAAAAATTTCATTTGATATGAAAAACATGGATTATACAAGATAGATATTTTTTATAACTATCTAAATTTATAAAAAAAAAATAGTCATTTGAATGTAATTATTACATTATGTGAGAAAGATATTTTAATTATAGATTTCTATCAAAGATAGTGTGTAAAGTTTATTTTTTTGTGGCACTAAATCTGGGAGTGTGGATCATGGGGAACCGTAATGAACCAACAAATTAAATCATACAGGTTCTGAAGATATCATTAAGTATTTTTTTGACTCACACTATTGGAATATTAGTATGTAAAAGATATGTTATACTTATGTTTTAATAAGTAAAAATCACTTTCTAGATAACCCTCCAAAACCATGAATTAAAGATAGGGTCCTGAAAAAAAAACAATGCATGCCATTCCATGTAAATTCATGACATCCCATACATAAATATTTTTAAGGTCATCCATTTTCATACTCTCTTTGATAGGAAAAAATTGGTCGATTTAGCTAATTGATGAACAATGAATTATATTTAATTTTTTCCCAAGGTGATCAAGGTATATATATTACAATTTACATAGATATTTTATCCCACTTCTAAAAAAGAATGGTAAGTAGTTCAAAAAAATATGGTGGACTCTGATGCTCATTATTTTACCTTTTAACAAGGAATTAAGACACAATACAACAACACCATACCTTATCCTTGGACACCGATATCAACTATGGATATTGTAGAACCTTTTATTAGAACCTAGGTGAGTAGATCTAATAAAATACTTATAATATTTAATAATTTATTACCACAAGGAATGGAGGACTACTAATATTTTCTTGAAATAAGGATCTCTTTCAAAAGACCGAGACAAATAATCCGAGGTCTCCCTATAATTTAGAATTTACTTAATATGATGGAAATATATATTATATAAATTTTTCTACAGAATTAAACCATACAAGGAGGGTTTGAATTGTATAATATCCCAGAATGATGGCACTCCTTCTATTTTAGATTCAAGTGAATTTCATTAAAAATTCTCATCAACAGACATTATTCCTGAAACATTTTCATTGAATACATAGAAAAATCCATTTAAAGAGCATCAATGACTACATTTACCTAACATTGGTTATAAGATAAAACAAAATACATGATCTAAACATACTATACATAGCATGTTTCATTAAGGTTAAAATATTTTTGAAAGAAAATAATCATTATACTCTTATGATCTATTTACACTAAATTTATTCCAAAATTGGTAGTGTGACCATGTTTTCAATGTGAAAATCATGAAAGATAACTAAACTTTATGGGTGGGATAGTTTATTTCATAAGATAGAAATTGGATATATCAAAACATCATAACATGTTCTTATTCCATCAAAACACACCCAAAACGCCTACCAAAAACACATAACAAATTCTGTAACCCTCATTAGGCTCAATAAGGGTTTGGGCATGGGAATAATTCAATATATTATTTAACACATTAAATTACATATATCCATCATCATTACATATAAATTTCACCCATTTCATATCAATTTTTTCAACAAAGTCTATATTAGAAAATTCATAAATTGACCATTTATAATATATAACAAGACCAGATAAAATTTTGATTTTAAACAAATTATTGGGATTCTCCCAAGGTATCCCCACTTAAATTTTTTTAAATAACAAAAATAAATGTTAAGAATGAAAATAGACAATAAAAATACTTACTAAATCGAAAAGTAACATTTATAAAATTTCACACACAAGTGATTATCCTACAAAGTTATAAAAATAATCTCATGATAATCCCCTTCGTATTCTTTCAACGTAGAGTAAACTAGGATAGAATCTACAAACACAAACAAAAAGAGTATCACAGTACCTATAGAATATGTGTTTCATTAGTTCCATGAAGATAATTGGAGGATTTATAAAACTGATTTAAAAATGAGATATTCATAAGTCCCATATATAATACTGAATATGGTCTTTGTAATAATTCCCTTTTTTATCCCCAAAGGGTGATATATCAAACTGATATCAATTATAGAAAAACATATTACTATCCCATTCTAACCAAAGAGATCACAAATATAGGGTAATGGGTATTTTTTGATAGTTTCTTAGTTTAGTTTTTGGCAATCAATGCATAGATTTAGACCTTCATTATCCTTTATTTCAAAGAGAATCAGAGATTCCTGTGGTGACATGTTATAAAACCATCGATCATAATATCATAAATCTAGACTTTAAACACATCCAGGTCATATAATATGTTTTTATGAGAAGATAATGAAAGGGTACTTATACCTATAAGTAGGTTTTAAAAAAAATAAATATCCATTTCTATTAGTATTATAATGAAATATTATTAAAAAACCATTGGATTCCTATCAAAAAATATATAAAATTTATCATTAGGACTCTATTTGATTGAATAAATATGCGAGTTCAAAAATTATAATGATATAATTATTATATCCTGAAGAATATGTCAAGATGTACCTAATTTTTGATCCCATCAAACATATAATACATGAGTGTTTCCATTATAAGAAATAAATAGAATATTTTATAATGAAAATATATTAAATAAATAGAGTTAATCATCAAGTCCATACCAATGATGATTTAAAATATTCCAATATCAAGAAAGAAAAAATCACAAACATTCTCAAGACTTACGATATCTATCTAAAATGAAATTTATTTAAATATTTTCTAATTACTCTTTCCCTAATAACTACTTATATCTATCACAAATAGACTAATATACACTTGTAAAATAATTATGGATATTAAAAAAGATCGTTATTCTCTAATATAAAAAAATTCAATTGGAATAGAAGAATCAATAAGCAGGGTTCCTCTAATCATCATAGGGTAATTTCTAACTATAGACATGCATGGTCAGTAATATCGAACCATTTAATTTTAGGAATACCCTATAAAAAACATATGAGACTCCACTTTCAATGTAATTCATTATTAAAACTTAGAAGTATGAAATAATTGTGTATTAGTTATATCTGATTACATATGAGATCCCATTTTAAAATAATAACTGACCTTGCTTCATTGAGGAGGAGGGATCTTACAGAAGTGTTTCCTATTTCCTATTTACCAATTAATATGATATATATTTAGAGTATTCTTAAACTTTTGCTTTTAAGGGATAACCTTCCTACAATAAAATCATATCATTGGTCTATAATTTGATGGAATCATAGTAATAGGTTTAGGTGGTCACTGAATACTCCCATTACCTTCCCTTTATAGATCCTCATTATTTCTATTTTTTAGAATAATTAGTATATATTATACCTTCTACGACCCAATAAAATAAAATTATAATAATTACCTAAATATAATTTTAGTTCACCACGTTCTTATTCATCATTTTAACATATGTGGGTATGCCATGAAGAATAATTTTATATCAAATATGAATTCACAATCCCAATAAAAACTGATGATATTTGTGAGTATCATTAGAGAAAATATAGGTAGAAAGCGAAAATAGTTTATCAAAATTGGAAACATATTCCATCACTAAATAACCCATTATAGATTATTTATAATCTCTATAAACATATTTATCTTTAATGTTTTTGGATAAAACTGTTGATTGAACATTTTCATTTTACCTTACCTTGTGATTTCTTCATGAAACTTGGCCTGCACAATTGAATCCCTCCATTAATGATTTAATATTTCCAACATGTACATGATTTTTTAGTTTGGATTTATTATGTGTCTAAATAATGTCAAATATTCATTCTATTTTCATAATCCACTTCTTAGGATCCTATGTCCCCAGATCACTATGGAAGGATGACATATTCTGTTTGGTGAATTCATGAGTATAATTCACTATTTGATCATAATATTACATGCCTTATCTTTCCAAGGATTTTATAGTATCAATAACTTACTCAATAAGGTTATATCCATAAGAGTATTTCCTTGTAAAAGTTTTATATAGCTCCCTCTCTATGATTCAAAGGTTTTCTTATGAGGGGAATTTTTTATAATAACATGTAGTACAAAACTAAGTAAAAACAATGTTTATGATCCAAGAATAAATAAATTCAAACACAACATAACAAAAAACTATTAATACATTTTAAAAATCTTATTTAATCAATCATAAACTAGTAACAAACAACAAGAAAGAAAAGTTTCAATCATTAGGAATCTAAGTAACACAAAATATGTGGGGTTTTCATAAAGAAAATATTTTTGATACATTGTTTACCAAATCATTCTCCTGACTATGGAAAAATACTATATCCCTTAAAATGGGTCCCATAGTTACCAAAAATGGTTAGTAGTATATACTGGATAAAAATGAAACCCTGGAATTCCATATATATTTTCATTATAAAGAATAAATTTCTCAAAATAACACATATAGCTTCGATATAAACCATAATAACATTGAATTAGGTTAAAAAAATATCAAAAATAGATGATTAAAAAATATTATATTCAAATTCAAAATCCATATTACCCACAGAAACTCATGGATCCTCATGAGAATGGGTTGGCCCAATTCTCTCTCATGAAATGCCTCTCAAATCTTAAAAATCATATATCCAATAAACCTTTAACCTTCAAGGATTAACATGGATTTGATACTATTTTCTTATGATCTAAATCGATTTAACTAAAAAATAATATGTGTCAACCCTCCACTTTCCCTGAAGCACATTCCTGATCAACATAGGCTAGAAAAAAGCACTGAGGGTCTCAGATACAGACTATGGAAATAATTTCACACTTAAAATGCGTAATACATCAAATTACATTCTTTCATAGAATTTAACATGAAGTATCCATACATTTGGCATCCACATATACAGAAATAATAATTTATTAATAATAAATCTAATCAAATAAGGTATATAACATCACATATTTTCAATAAATATATTTATAATTTTTTTTAATAAATTATATATGAAAAATGAATTTATTCTCTTTTTTAAGGATATGAGACTATTATTTATTTATATAATAATTAATAAAAAATTATTAATTAAATTTTAAATAATAATTAATTCATCACCTCTCATCCTAAAAATACAAAATTATTTTTCTTATTTATTTTTAATAATTATTATTTTATGAATAAATAGATAAATTATAGTAAATGCATGTATCATAATTGAATTTTATGAATAATAATTATATAAAATAAAACCTGTATAAAATTTATTTTAATGAATTTATGATTATTTTTAAAAAACTAATTTTATTTGATTACTAAATTAAACTTATTTATTGTTTTATTTTCCTAGGGTTATTTTAATAATAATGAATCTATTACCATAAAATTTCTATTTTAATATTACACATGGTTTTATAATGATATAATTTTATTATATAGAGGCATAGAAATTAATATAATATTGTCATATGAACAATTTGTGCATAATATGAAAAAATAAATGGTTATATTATATTTTTATAATAAAACAATATTATATTTATTTATTTTAAATTTTATATAAATTTAATGTTTAAATATGTTATCACATATTTGATGCATGTGTTTTTATTATACAAATTTCATTTTAAACCACTAAGAAATATGTTTCACATTAAAATATCATATATACATAGTTTTTTATAAGGATAAAATTCTTGTTACATTTCAATAGTGTAGTTGATATAAAATTAATATGTTCTTTTATATAGTATTGTATCCATTATGAATATTGAACATCACACAAAAATTGTTTCAACAAGTATTTATTAAAATTTTAATATATAATTAATTTGAAAATTAATTTTAGAAAATGATTTTAATTTTTGGAACCATCCCTGAGAAATTATCTTGGGATTATTATTTATTATTTTTATGAAAAAATTAAATTTTTATAATATTGAAATATATCATTTTTTAAATTATTTTATGTTTTAAGACATCATTATGATGTAAATCCAACTAAATAGTTTTTAAAAAAATTTAATTAAAAATGTATTTAATAAGTAAAATAATATATATTAAAATAATAAAAAAATTTATAAACCTCTAAATCAATTTTTAAAGCATAAGATATATTTTATTTGAATAAATACTGTATTTTATTTTTTTTCCTTTGAAAAAAATATTTACAAGGTTACATTTAGTTTTGGTTTTGATCAAATATGAATGAAACCAATATTTTTTAATTAAAAAATACAAAATATCATTATAATAAACATTATTCATAGTCTTGGGCCTATGTAATAAAATAATAATTTTTTATTTAAAAATACCCCTAGTTTTTAACTATATAAACACCGTTACTTCACCCCTTTCTTCTCCATCCTAAACTTATTCTATTTACAAATATCTACCCAAATCTATATCTAAACATCCCATGATATATTACTAATTCCTCTATATTACGAAAAGAGCCTCTATTGAATGATTTAGTTACAATCCAAATGAAGTGACTCAAAAAACATGGTGAGGGTTCTTAAGTCTCACCTCCATCTATTATTTAAGATTTATTTTATTTTGTTAAAATCTTTAAAAATTCATCTTTATTTTTTTCATTATTATATTATCATGATATTAATATGAATTTGTATAATATTGAGGATAGATTACCCATTACCTATCGTAGAGCCCTATTTATAAGTTGTTACTATGTGAAAGTAAGGGTTTCAAAAACAATTTTTACATTTTAGTTCTCCCATCACCATTATCCACACCTTAAATAATTTTTTTAAGTACCTTAAAGAAAATATCTGAATTATTATAATTTTTTTAAAAAAACATAAATAATTAATAATTTTACTCTTATTTTTAACTCTCTTAAAAACATTGTTAATTCATAATAGTTTTATTGAATATCACACACTATAAAATAGACCGCATCATGGTTAAAGTCACCATACAGTTGTCTATTCCCTATCATTGGAATTTATAAAATGAAATGGTGATCTTAAAGAATAATATATGATATTATTCATTCAAATCTTCCAAGATAATTATCATATTTCTTCTGGTTCTGACACATCATGCAATGATTTGTTGACAACGCAATAATTGTTAATGGAGTTTAACAATTGGATTAATTAATGTGGTGGATGCCAAAATATTTTCCATTTCAAAATGTTTTAAAATTTATAACTCTAAGATACTCCTTCAATCAATGAAGTGGGCCTTTAAAATGAAGCATCATGGACCTCATTCATAACAATGATGTTCATTATCTATTTTTCTAAAACTCTTTCTCTATAAAATTTCTCTAAATTTTCCATCATGGAGAAGGTTATATCACACAGTTATAGAGAAAATGTACCATTGAAGAATTTAATGAATCCAGTGGTTAGTGGATACCATTTTTTATAGTAACCCATTGGTTTATTCTGAGGTTACTCAATAAAAATCACTGACAGTGACGATCAAAATCATATATAGTGAGGTTTGAACATTTTATAGTTTTCTTTATCTATCTTATTGATTCCACTCATTATCAATTTTGGATTTCTTTTTTGTTTTTTCATCTGTTATGTTTAGGTATAATGGTGTTCTGTTAAACCCATTAATGGTATCAAATCCCTAATTTATTATTAATTTATATGATGAAAACAAGTATTTCAAAATTATTTTTCTGTATTTTTATTGCACTACAGTCATGATTGTAATACTATTATATGGTTAGTGATGTTTTTCTCCAATGTAGTATGGATTTATAATTACCAAGACAAAGAATGTAAATATTTGATGGAAAATTATGTTTTTAAGGGAAAACATGCATAATAGTTTTAATCATAAAATATGATATCATTTTTTCATCACCATGATATTGTCAGCTAATCACTTTGATATGGCCAGAGCCACCAGGCAGAAAAACTAATCTATAGTGAACATTTATTCTCCATGTTACTTAGTGAGAGAAAATAATTAAAATGTATTATGGAATTGAATTATTACATGGAATAAAATATTTTGGAAAATTTTACTATGAAATGGTGTCAAATCATGTTCTTTAGAATAATTATAAAAAAACAATTTCCTAAAAAATCCATTCCTTTCAATGGCCCTTCTAAACTATATGAAATCTACAATATTTTAAATCATATAATAAGTGGTTTTCATTATTATTATTATCTAAAATTTTATATTTCATGTTAAATAAATGAATTTTGAATTTATTTATGAAATAAATAGTTAACTTTTAGGTATATAAATTATTTATATAATACATATATTGAAATATTTAGTTAATTTTTTTAACTTCTTAATATAAGTTTTTATACTATGCATATGAGACTTAATTTTTTGGTGAAATAATATAATATTATACTGAATTATACCTTTTATTATTTTTAATGAAGTTAAAATGATTAATTTATAATATGGTTATAGTTCACATATATTAGTTGTTAGGTATATGATGGAATTGATGTCTATTTTAAGTAAATATTCATGGGTAGAGGAAAATTTTGTAATATTTTTCACTCAATAAGAGCCTTATACCAGTTATAGGAAAGTGTGTTTTGGATACCTATCACTCTATGCTTACACTTGTGTATATTTTTTTCATACAATTATAAGACTTTACATTAAAGGGTTTCATGTAACTTATTCATTTGATTCATTTAACTATATGTAGATTTATTTGGCTTTTATTTTTTGATTATTATCACTGTTGTTAGAATCCTATAGATGAAACCACCTTGAGAGGGTGGGGGGAAATCAGGATATATGTAGTTATTTCTTTAACAAGGATCTTGTTTAGTCACATTAAGGAACAATTTAATTTCTCTTTATATTTGACCTTAATGATATATAAAATCAATTAACAACACATGTTAATTTACATGGTTCACATGAAATCAGATACATCCAAGGGGAAATCATGAGAATTTGAATATAAAAAAATCATTAAAATCTAATTGATTTAAAGTTACAACTTTGGGTGGTCTCACTAACCATCCCATTTCAATACCATGAACAACTGTAGAACTATTTGCTCTCCTTCAACATTAAACTCCCGAGTATGTTTATTGAATCTTTATTCTTTATATAAGGATGATATGAACATACACCCACATTAGGTTTATATTCATCATAAAAATTTCTCTTTACAGTGATGATAAGACTCCAGAAATAATTCCTTCATCAATATTCAATCATCCCTATGATATTTGGAACTATGCCGTCGAAAAGTTTCTCTATAATGATTCCCTATGTCAGCCCCTGTGTTTTTCAATATTTTTAAAGTAGATATATTCAATTTTAAAATCAATCAAATGGTTATGAATTAATTTTCTATTTCTAAGATTGTTCCAAGTGTCCCATATATTTCTCAGGGCCATCATGAACCATAAAATCTTAAACTATCTTTGGGAGTTTCATCATATAACCCAATTAACTTAAAACAGTCAGCAGATTGAAATGACCTATATAATGTGCGGCCATATATATTGCTTTATAGTATCAATGTTTTACATAGTTTACAACATGGACACCTCTAATATGGTGCAATGACTTATTTATTTTAATTCATTTAGTGTGGTTCTCAGAAATTCAATATTGAGTCCTTCAGTTGACTAAATCCACATTTCTCATGGATAACTATAACAATAACATACTTTTATGATTCCATGCATGATATTATTGAATAATACCTCACAAAAAATTGGATACGTTGTAAAGAAAATTGTAATAATATAGCCTAATGTTGTATACGATATCCCAAAATCTTTCCTTTATACCAATTTCAGATACTACATGTAATAATGTATAGTTGTGGAGTGAAATCCTTCCTATTTAAGAGGGTCGCAATGTATACATACGTACTGCATTGTGGAAACCCAAAAAACTCATGTGCAACATAAAACCTTTGAAAATTACTCTACATCATGGTCTATGTTGGCTACAGAATAACCCATAAACTTTTTATCCCACACCATACTTTCCCTTTGGAAATACCTTAGTTTATAATCCATTTCCTCCCATTAAATTACCAGATGTGAGTAACGAATGTGGTCTCAGCCTATTCCATGATTATGTCATGTATCGTGGATAACTTCTTCCATATTTTCACCCATGTATCATGAACAATATCCCCATATGAACTATAACTTATGTGTGTTCTCTCCTACCATCCAAGTTCAACCATGGTTGGGTAGAATAGATAGTTCCCCTACATGGCTGATATTTCTCCCATATATGTGGGGTAGAGTTGGTTTGTATTTCTTGTGTAGTTTGGAATTATTTTTTAGAAAAGAAACTAGGATTAAACAAACTCATGGGATTTTAACAAAAACTCTTGTGTGGACTTTTTGAATTCATCTTCAAGGAATCCATTTTAATTTTTTCAATAAACACAACACATAAAAACATCCAAAATTAATTTTTTCCAATAATATCATCCTTTAAATTATTGTAAAACCCTCAAAAAACTTCAACCACATTAAAAATATAAAGAAACTACTTTAATAATGTTTATCAAAGATCCAATAATCACCTATTATAATCATATGCGATAAATGATCAGTCATAGAAACTTGAATTGATTGATAATTATATCATGATCAGATTTAAATTATTTAAACCCAAAAAAACACCCAATGAATTAAATTTTACATAATCTTCCCCTAGTTCTCTACCTTTTATCCTCCTTCTAGTATCACTTGGACAGTTAACCTCACATTGAGTTTTTCTCCCCCTTTGAAAATGAATCCAAATAGTGAACTACTCTTTAAAATCTTAAATAGAGGGGTTTAAAAAATCTATCATATTGAGGTGATAAATCATACCATTCTCATTAAAGAAACTTTATAGTGTGGGGGTTCTTAATAGAATAAATTAAGTGGAAAAATGTGGTTGGACTTCAAGATCCAAACATTTCTTCTCAAAGCACACATTTGGTAATTCCTTTGTGTATATATCTATAACATGATCTTATGTTGACACAAACACTAACATCATAACACCTTGATCTACTTTCTCATTCATGAAATGATATTTGATCTCAATGTTCTTATCTTGTGAATATGGGATAATATTTTTTTTCTAAGATTGATTTCACTTGAGTTATTTCACATAATTGTATTGGGATAATATACATCAACACCCACATAATCAATTTGTTGTTTCATCTAGAACAATTAGGTCAATTATTAAGTGGAAACAATGTACTCATCCTCCATGTTTCTTAAATAAATAATATCATTATTATAAATTTGTGATGAAATACAAAAACTCCGAAAATAAATAAACCACTCTAAGTCAATTTTCTGTCATCAACTATACCAACATAATTCTCATTATTTAATCCTACCAAATTATACTATTTATTACTATGATAGAACAACCCATAGTCTGTTGTATGATGAATATATTGAGGGATTTGTTTCAAATATATCATGTGAATCTAAATGGTATCAATCTGAAAATAAGGGCCTAAACAAGTATAAAATAAAATATATGATTGAGTGGTTGTAAAATATAGTAAACATCCAATAATTTTATGATACTAGGTCACATAAACTATGTTTCCCTCCACATATTTTGATAATTGTAGTTTTTTCCATCGAAGATTCCATAGGCCTTATTTTTCCCTTTGTAATCTTCTAAAACCTTCTTTTCATATTATGTTTGTGGGATAAATATATTATCCAGTCATTAAAATACCTATAATCCACGAAAAAAATGAAATTTCTCCAATTAGATATTTACTGAATTCACACCACATGAGTTATGAAAATTTCATTCATTTTTTGTTATCTAATACTCCAAAAATTAAATATTGTTCATAAATGAACACCATCAACTATTGTTCATTTTCCTTCTTGATATAGATATTATGATCAAATACTCTTCTATAAAAATTGTGATTATATAGAAATTGGTCTAACATGAAATACAGTTCCCTTGGTGATTTATTGATTCTATATTATACCTTCATTATATGAAACACTTTCCCTTCATCTTCATGAATGATAATGTCACGACCCGTCCTCGGGGCCCGTGCCGTGACTACCCCAAGCCCACCTTCCATAGGCCAGGGGCTAGCGACTAGCACCAAGGCGTAAATCCCAACAAAAAGGGAAGGAATTGCCTTTGAAAAGTAAACAAGCACCATAGAGTAAGCAAGCGGAAAAGTAAAAGGGGTCGGAAATACAAGCCCAACTGTAAAGTACAACTGAAAGAAAAAAACAGCAACTGAAAGGGAAAACTGCAGCGTCGAGCCGTCCTATGGAAGTCCCACCTGAAGGGTGGGTACAGATAGCCTCCACTGCTCCTCGGGTCCACCTGACCGCTCCAAGTACGTCCCGCCCAGTGGTCCACCTCAAGGTACCGTCCTGCTCTGCACGCCTCCACCACGATCAGCGCTGTCCGTCGTCTACAACCAACACAACGTAGTGCGGGCAAAGCCCGTGCAGGGGTGAGTATAAGCTACTCAGTAGGGACCCCGAGACCCCTGAAGGTCTCCCAAAATCCCCAAAGGATAATCCACAAAGGAAAGATACAATCACGAAGTAACATCCGACACGGCTTAGGTGTATGCCCATACATATACCTATGTCATCAATTCCCGTTCGGCTCCAACGTCCGAGCCCAAGCACAACCCAGTCCACACAGAAAAGCGAAACGTATACCCACACAGGATAGCACAACACAATCCACAAGGAGAGTAAACAATAAATCCACACAGGATAGCTCAACACAATTCACAAAGGAGAGTAAACAGTAACTCCACACAGGATAGCTCAACACAATCCACAAATGAGAGTAAACAGTAAATCCACATAGGATAGCTCAAAACAATCCACAAAGGAGAGTAAACAGTAAATCCACACAGGATATCTCAACACAATCCAAAAAGGAGAGTAAACAGAAGATTCAGCTCACACAATCCACAAAGGAGAGTAAACAGTAAATCCACACAGGATAGCTCAACACAATCCACAAAGGAGAGTAAACAGAAGATTCACCTCACACAGGTATACTTCGTCGAAAAGGTGAAAGGGATGATCAGGTATGGATACTGAATCATCTACGCTGGGACCCACATAGGATACAAGACCAGAACGGCTGGGACCCACATAGGATACAAGACCAGCACAGCTAGGACCCACATAGGATACAAGACTAGCTGTCTTCATTGATTCATCTATACAGGGAACCACATAGGATATAAGACCAGTATTGAATCATCCAAGCTGGGAACCACATAGGATACAAGACCAGCACAGCTAGGACCCACATAGGATACAGGACCAGCTGTCTTCATTGATTCATCTATACTGGGACCCACATAGGATACAAGACCAGTATTGAATCATCCAAGCTGGGACCCACATAGGATACAAGACCAGCACAGCTAGGACCCACATAGGATACAAGACCAGTATTGAATCATCCAAGCTGGGACCCACATAGGATACAAGACCAGCACAGCTAGGACCCACATAGGATACAAGACTGGCTGTCTTCATTGATTCATCTATACTGGGACCCACATAGGATACAAGACCAGTATTGAATCATCCAATCTAGGACCCACATAGGATACAAGACCTGCTGTCTTCATCGTCACAGTCCACTGAGGATTTCTGCATAGTCGTCGTCGTCGAAGTAGCAGTTGCAGCCAGCCCTAGGGTTCCCGCACACAGCAAGCTCATTCGGGAGGGTCCGCTCCACAAGCCGAGAGGCCGAAACATCAACTGTCACAAAGACCGATGTTGATGTATCCAAAAGTTCCGTATCGTCAAAAGGGACTCAACGTCGCAGATGGCGTGTCAATCGGACGCCCGGTCTGAGAGTTATTGGCATTTTTGTCCCAGGGGCCCAGTTGGTTTTTAAGGCAAAACCAACCCGACCACACTCCACCTGCGTCCAAACCTCAGGCGGAGGATGCCAACAGATCCGTCTCACTTAGAGGAATTCAACGAAATAGACGACGCGTCAATCGGACGCCCGGTCTGTTAGTTATTGGCCTTTCCGTCGCACACCCACCCTGGGAAACATCCCAGGAGGTCACCCATCCTAATCACTACTCTAGGCCAAGCACGTTTAACTACGGAGATTTAACCATGTAGGCTCCCGAAAAAGAAGGTGCACCTTGAGTATAGTATACCGAAATGACCGTCTCGATCCAAGGATCACGTTGCCGCTGACGGCGCGTCGTTCGGAGGACCGAAGCTCAAGTTATGAGCATTTGAACGAAAACCTCCCGAAGACGGGGGTCCGGGCCCGGGCCGACCCGACCCGACCCCCCCCCCCCCCCCCCCCCCCCGGGGTCGGCCGAACTGGGTCGACCCGAACCTGGTCGACCCGACCTGGTCCGGTCGGACCGGCCTGGCTCGGTTCGGCCGAGCGGCCGAGCGGCCGGGGCGCCGCGGAGCGCTGCCCCCCGCGGCCTGGGGGTGCCGCGGCCCCCCCCGCGTGGGGCCGCGCTGAGTCAGGGACGCGGCTTTGCCGCGTCCGTGTGCACCGGACCCGCGTGGCCGTGGGTCCGCGGGTGCCGCTGCCGCCGGGGCGCCCCCGCTCCCGGATGCCGGCGCCGCTGCGCCGGCGACCCGCGCCACTGGCGGGTTCCGCGGGCCACCGGGATCGCTCCAGTGGTCCGATTTTGTTCCCGTCTGCGCCGCTGCTACTCCCGGGACTCGTTCTTCACTGCCGGATCATCAAACTTCCGTTGCGGCACGTTCCGCCGTCGCCCGCCAAATCCGCACAAAATGAAGAACGGCGGAGGGTCATCGGGCCGTGTTCGTTTGGCCCGCACCCTCCGCGTTAGAGATAAACAACGGGAGGAAATTAAGTTCAACACATGAACGCATATCCGAAACAATTTTTAATGAAAAAAAATTGTTTCATAAATGGGTTCCTCATTTGAACGGAAACAACATTTTTTATAATTTTAAAAATTGTTCACAAATCCAGTTCCTTACTTTTTAAAGAAACAATTACGTGAATATAAATAGAGAAGGGGTGATTCTCAAAATAAATCCCTACCTCGTTGGTCATCGCGCGCGAGCGTTCTTCTCGGAATTGCTCGTCGCGGAAGGCGGAGATCGTCGCGTCGTCGCAGAAGGGCGTCGCGTCGTCGCGAAACACGACGTTGAGTCGGCAAACTCAACGCACCATGAAACAACAGATTTAATTTAATTAAATAAATCCGTGTTTTGGTTAAGAACCACGAAGGAGATAAAAAGGAAGGTCTGAGACTCTTAGCTCAAGCAGCTGATCGAAGATCCGTCATGGAGGAAGAGACGTCGTAGAAGAACGTTGTCTGCGTTGTGGATCACGGCGTCGCGTCGTCGATTTCCGGGTTCGGCGTTCTTCGCGTTCTTTGCGTTCTTCGTGTTCTTCGCGAAGGAGGAAGAAGAAACAAAGATTCTGTCTCAACGAGTAATCTCTCAAAAGATTTTGGTTAGTCTTATTTTTTTATTATGCCAACACACGAAAACGTGTAAGAAACGACCCATCAATTCGTTGAATTAATTCAACGAAAGAAACAACTCATTTAATTTATGAAATAAACCACCCAATTAAATGGTCTGTTAAGAAATTAAGAAAATGCGTCAGTTGACTTTCATAATGACGGGTTTTCGCAGGTGCGTTACTTAGCGGAAAGAAACGGTGGGGCTCGTGCATGCCCCACCTCACAAATATCCTACCAAGAGGGTAGGATATTTTTGGATAGTATCCTATCAGGTTCAACTCAGTTCAAGCCTCCTTTATGTGGATTCAAGTGGCTTCCAAGTGGCTTAAGTGAAATAAAATAAAGTTGTCGCAAAATTATTTTATTTCTTAACTTTAAGCCCGAAAATTAAAAACCACAGCCGAGCAAACGCAACTCCGAAAGAGGCGTTTCTAAGCGAATACCGGCGCTGCGATTTCATCGGTGCCCTCAGAATTCGATTCCGGGCACCGGTTCAAAAGTTAGAAAAACCCGCTCATCCGTTTACTGAACGTACCCAAGCCAAACTTCAGAAAATGATTCCAGGCACACCGGGCCTCAGAATCAGGCGCCGTCAGAAACTGCGCTCTTGTAAAATTCCAAAGAAAATTAAAAAAAAAATTCCTTGAAATTTACGGGTCTTTACATTACTCCCACCACAGGGCTTTACGTCCCCGTAAACCTTCAACACAAACTAGGGATACAAAGGCGGTACTGAGCACGCATCTGAGCCTCCCGCTCCCAAGTGCTCTCCTGGAGGTTCTCGTGCTGCCATCTGATGCGCACAATAGGAATCGATCACCCACGTAGGACCGCTCATGTCGATCCTCTATGTCCACCGGGACCCCCGTAAAACTCGCCCAAACATCCACGTCTAGCTCCCCATTGTCAAAGGTTTGCGTCGGGTCGTGCACCTATCTCCTCTGCTGAGATACGTGGAAGACGTCGTGCACCCGGCGCAACTATGGTGGTAGAGCCAGGCGATAAGGCACCTCGCCAATCCTGCTGAGGACCTGGAAAGGTCCGATGAAGCGTGGAGACAACTTGCCGCCTCGTCCAAATCTCCGCAAACCACGTCGAGGTGATACATGCAAGAAGACGTGGTCGCCATCCTCGAACTCTAGTGGCCTCCGCCTCCTGTCAGCATAAGACTTCTGCCGACTCTGAACTGTACTCATCGCTCCTGGATGACCTGGACCTTCCCTGTCGTGGCCTAGACTATCCCCGGTCCCACAAGAGCTGCTAAGATTTCTTCTTTGCCGATAAGAGAAATCTGGTCCCACCCCCTGGATGAACCACATTCTTTGCCTAATACAGTCAATCCTGGCATAGATGATACTAATCCATACCAAGGATGACGTCGTAAGGCCTCGACGCTACTACCAAGAGATCTAACCGTTACTCTTGCCTCCAAGGGTTGAGTCACACTGTCGACATCAGTGTGTGGTAACTGGGTCTCCTCCAGTAGATGTCTCACAAGTGAGGGTCAAGTCAACAGTCAAAACTGGAACCTCTTAGTAACAACACAAAAGAGGACAGGAATGAAAACATCACAAAGGTATGCGTCTTTTATTATTGCAGCTCATAATACAAAGACGCTACACAAAAGCAACAAGGAACTAGAAGTACAAAGGATGTATCCACTAGTTATACTCCTGTCCATCTGCTCCCAGAGCTCCATGATCGAAGGCCTCAGCTGCTGAAGCTGAGCTCTCCCATGTCCACCAACTCCCTGCGGTCGGGGTGGACCTCCTGGTGGTGGTGGAAACACCTCGAGGTGTCTCCCACCATCGGCTACCCGGCCAGCTCCTCTGCCTCGTCCGCCTGCACCCTGCAGACCACCGTGGCCGAACCTCTGTCTGGGAGGTCCCTCTACCGCCTGCTGCTCATCTGTAAGACGAGTCGGGTAGTCTCGAGCCATGTGACCTCGCCCACTGCATGCGTAGCAAAGTTTTCCCCTCACGTAACTGGCTCTCCTTCGGGTGCCCCGCAAAACCGAATCTTCATCCTGTGACTGCCCATCTGATGGTCTGGCCCGCTTGGACCTCTGCGTCACCTGTCTACTGCCAGCTGCAGATGACCCTGCTACGGGCCGTCCTGCGGAGGGCCCTGTCACTGGAGCCTGCTCGGCGAGAAAACTCTCCACTAGAAGGGCTCTCTCCAACACCTCTCCCTGTGTCGGAATGTTGAGGGAGATCATCAAAGCCCTGATCTCGTGCCTCAGTCCCTGCTCGACGGTCCGGGCACGGAAGAACAGGTCCCGTACCATATCTGTGGAGTAACGCGAGAGATCAGTAAATCTCGCCGAGTACTGGGCCACTATCAAGCTGCCCTGCCGCAGCTGAAGCAGCTCCTGTATGCGCACCGCGTGGAGGGTGGCTGGGACGAACTCGGAGCGGAAGATGATCTCAAAGTCCGTCCAGAGAAGAGATGTCTCATCGTGCACCTGGAGCATCAAGCTCCACCATCGTCCTGCTTCTGCGTGCAGTAGGCTCGCCGCGAGGATCACCATGAGGTCTGCTGGTGTCCTCACTAGCCTGAAAACTCGTATGACCGCCTCCAGCCAGTCCTCGGCTGCCTGGGGGTCCATCTCCCCACGGAACCTGGGTGGTCGCTGGCGCTGGAACTCGTGCAGAGCTCCGAGGCGTCATGCATCGTCAGCTGCCAGTGCTGGAAGCATCGGGGGCTCGGCGGGTAAAGGTACTGCCGGTGCCTCTGTGGACAAGGAGCCCTGCACCGAGGCCTCGACGCTCGGTGGGCTGTCATCACGCTCCACTCTCGGAACCCTAGCTAGCTGCCGTCGTGGGGCCATCCTGAAAGAAACAGGTGCGCCATGGTCAGAACATTATACCTGGTGAGCTGACACAAGTAATCACAAAGAAAACATGAACACACATGCAATCAATGTTTTCGTGCATTAAGTCAAAAATCAGAAGTCAGGGTCCTGGTGTACGGATACGTCGGCCGCTGCACCAACACTGGACTCCCTGGACTGATAACCACACCCAATACGCTAAACACTATTGCTTCACATAGAAGAAAGATCAGAGTCCCCGGTAGAACCGACCACCTCTGATACCAATTTGTCATGACCCGTCCTCGGGGCCCGTGCCGTGACTACCCCAAGCCCGCCTTCCATAGGCCAGGGGCTGGCGACTAGCACCAAGGCGTAAATCCCAACAAAAAGGGAAGGCATTGCCTTTGAAAAGTAAACAAGAACCACAGAGTAAGAAAGAGGAAAAGTAAAAGGGGCTGGAAATACAAGCCCAACTGTAAAGTACAACTGAAAGAAAAAAACAGCAACTGAAAGGGAAAACTGCAGCGTCGAGCCGTCCTCTGGAAGTCCCACCGGAAGGGTGGGTACAGATAGCCTCCACTGCTCCTCGGGTCCACCTGACCGCTCTGAGTACGTCCCGCCCAGTGGTCCACCTCCAGGTACCGTCCTGCTCCGCACGCCTCCACCACGATCAGCGATGCCCGTCGTCTGGAACCAACACAACGCAGTGCGGGCAAAGCCCGTGCATGGGTGAGTATAAGCTACTCAGTAGGGACCCCGAGACACCCGAAGGTCTCCCAAAATCCACAAAGGATAATCCACAAAGGAAAGATACAATCAAGAAGTAACATCTGACACGGCTTAGGTTTATGACCATACATATACCTAAGTCATCAATTCCCGTTCGACTCCAACGTCCGAGCCCAAGCACAACCCAGTCCACACAGGAAAGCAAAACGTATACCCACACAGGATAGCACAACGAAATCCACAAGGAGAGTAAACAATAAATCCACACAGGATAGATCAACACAATCCACAAAGGAGAGTAAATAGTAACTCCACACAGGATAGCTCAACACAATCCACAGATGAGAGTAAACAGTAAATCCACACAGGATAGCTCAACACAATCCACAAAGGAGAGTAAACAGTAAATCCACACAGGATAGCTCAACACAATCCACAAAGGAGAGTAAACAGAAGATTCAGCTCACACAATCCACAAAGGAGAGTAAACAGTAAATCCACACAGGATAACTCAACACAATCCACAAAGGAGAGTAAACAGAAGATTCAGCTCACACAGGTATACTTTGTCGAAAAGGTGAAAGGGATGATCAGGTATGGATACTGAATCATCTACGCTGGGACCCACATAGGATACAAGACCAGCTCGGATGGGAACCACATAGGATACAAGACCAGCACAGCTAGGACCCACATAGGATACAAGACCAGTATTGAATCATCCAAGCTGGGACCCACATAGGATACAAGACCAGCACAGCTAGGACCCACATAGGATACCTGACCAGCTGTCTTCATTGATTCATCTATACTGGCACCCACATAGGATACAAGACCAGTATTGAATCATCCAAGCTGGGACCCACATAGGATATAAGACCAGCATAGCTAGGACCCACATAGGATACAAGACCAGCTGTCTTCATTGATTCATCTATATTGGACCCACATAGGATACAAGACCAGTATTGAATCATCCATGCTGGGACCCACATAGGATACAAGACCAGCACAGCTAGGACCCACATAGGATACAAGACCAGTTGTCTTCATCGTCGCAGTCCACTAAGGATTTCTGCACAGTCGTCGTCGTCGAAGTAGCAGTCGCAGCCAGCCCTAGGGTTCCCGCACACAACAAGCTCATTCGGGAGGGTCCGCTCCATGAGCCGAGAGGCCGATACATCAACTGTCACAAAGACCGAAGCTGATGTATCCAAAAGTTCCGTATCGTCAACAGGAACTCAACGTCGCAGACGGCGCGTCAATCGGACGCCCGGTCTGAGAGTTATTGGCATTTTCGTCCCAGGGGTCCGGTTTGTTTTTAAGGCAAAACCAACCCGACCGCACTCCACCTGTGTCCAAACCTCGGGCGGAGTATGCCAAAAGATCCTTCTCACTTAGTGGAATTCAACGAAACAGACGGCGCGTCAATCGGACGCCCGGTCTGTTAGTTATTGGCCTTTCTGTCTCACACCCACCCTGGGAAACTTCCCAGGAGGTCACCCATCCTGATCACTACTCTATGCCAAGCACGCTTAACTACGGAGTTTTAACCCTGTAGGCTCCCGAAAAGGAAGGTGCACCTTGATTATAGTATACCGAAACGACCGTCTCGATCCAAGGATCGCGTTGCCGCTGACGGCGCGTCGTTCGGAGGCCCGAAGCTCAAGTTATGAGCATTTGAACGAAAACCGCCCGAAGACGGGGGTCCAGGCCCGGGCCGACCCGACCCGACCCCCCCCCCCCCCTCGGGGTCGGCCGCACTGGGTCGACCCGACCCGGTCCTTTCCGGTCAGGGCGCGGCCCGGCCGGTCGGACCGGCCTGGCTCGGTTCGGCCGAGCGGCCGAACGGCCGGGGCGCCGCGGGGCGCCGCGGGGCGCTGCCGCCGCGGCCTGGTGGTGCCAAGGCCCCCCCGCGTGGGGCCGCGCTGAGTCAGGGACGCGGCTTTGCCGCGTCCGTGTGCACCGGACCCGCGCGGTCGTGGGTCCGCTGGGGCCGCTGCCGCCGCGGCTTTAGCCGCGGCGCGCCGGGGCGCCACTGCTCCCAGCTGCCGGCGCCGCCGCGCCGCCGGCGGGTTCCGCGGGCCACCGGGATCGCTCCGGTGGTCCGATTTTGGTCCCGTCTGCGCCGCTGCTCCTCCCGGGACTCGTTCTTCACTGCCGGATCATCAAACTTCCGTTGCGGCACGTTCCGCCGTCACCCGCCAAATCCGCACAAAATGAAGAACGACGGAGGGTCATCGGGCCATGTTCGTTTGGCCCGCACCCTCCGCGTTAGAGATAAACAACGGGAGGAAATTAAGTTCAACACATGAACGCATATCCGAAACAATTTTTAATGAAATAAAATTGTTTCATAAACGGGTTCCTCATTTGAACGGAAAGAACAATTTTTATAATATTAAAATTTTTTCACAAAGCCAGTTCTTTACTTTTTAAAGAAACAATTAAGGGAATATAAAAAGAGAAGGGGTTATTCCCAAAATAAATCCCTACCTCGTTGGTCGTCGCGCGCGAGCGTTCTTCTCGGAATTGCTCGTCGCGGAAGGCGGAGATTGTCACGTCGTCGCAGAAGGGCGTCGCGTCGTCGCGGAACACGACGTTGAGTCGGCGAACTCAACGCACCATGAAACATCAGATTTAATTTAATTAATTAAATCCATGTTTTGGTTAAGAACCACGAAGGAGATAAAAAGGAAGGTCTGAGACTATTACCTCAAGCAGCCGATCGAAGATCCGTCGCGGAGGAAGAGACGTCGCAGAAGAACGTTGTCGGCGTTGCGGATCATGACGTCGCGTCGTCGATTTCCGGGTTCGGCGTTCTTCGCGTTCTTCGCATTCTTCGCGTTCTTCGCGAAGGAGGAAGAAGAAACAATGATTCTGTCTCAACGAGTAATCCCTCAAAAAATTTTGGTTGGTCTTATTTTATTATTATGCCATCACACGAAAACGGGTAAGAAACGACCCATCAATTCG
This sequence comes from Viscum album, assembly GCA_963277665.1. NCBI lineage: Eukaryota > Viridiplantae > Streptophyta > Magnoliopsida > Santalales > Viscaceae > Viscum > Viscum album. The sequence continues at coordinate 257,529,903 of OY728129.1, forward strand.
TTGAATTAATTCAACGAAAGAAACAACTCATTTAATTTACGAAATAAACCGCCCAATTAAATGGTCTGTTAAGAAATTAAGAAAACGCGTCAGTTGACTTTCATAATGACGGGTTTTCGTGGGTGAGTTACATAGCGGAAAGAAACGGCGGGGCTCGTGCAGGCCCCACCTCACAAATATCCTACCAAGAGGGTAGGATATTTCTGGATAGTATCCTATCTGGTTCAACTCAGTTCAAGCCGCCTTTATGTGGCTTCAAGTGGCTTCCAAGTGGCTTAAGTGAAATAAAATAAAGTTGTCGCAAAATTATTTTATTTCTTAACTTTAAGCCCAAAAATTAAAAACCACACCCGAGAAAAAGCAACTCCGGAAGAGGCGTTTCTAAGCGAATACAGGCGCTGCGATTTCATCGGTGCCCTCAGAATTCGATTCCGGGCACCGGTTCAATAGTTAGAAAAACCCGCTCGTCCGTTTACTGAACGTACCCGAGCCAAATTTCGGAAAATGATTCCGGGCACACTGGGCCTCGGAATCAGGCGCCGTCAGAAACTGCGTTCTTGTAAAATTCCAAAGAAAATTAAAAAAAAATTCCTTGAAATTTACGGGTCTTTACAGATAAACTCATTTTGTTCGCCATATATACTTATTCTTTAAAAAACACTCAATGAGAAAGAATTTAACATCCATTTAATTTATTTTGAAACCCTTATATTTTTCCATGAATATAAATAACCATATTGTTTCAAAAAACAAAATATGTTCATATGACTCATCCACATCAAATCATTCAATTTTGGAATATCCTTTTCACATGAGTTTTTCTTCATCTTGAACCACCATTCCATCTTTATTTAGTACATTTATGAATACACACATGGTTATTATGTCATTCATAGAACATATACTTGAAAAGAATCACATATATTATTCTTATCAATTTTTATAAGCTCTTAATTCATATTCTTGAACCAACTATCATAATTTTTACCATTTTAAAATATTTTGGTACTTTCAAAGATAAAAAAGATATCTACTACTGAACCTTAATTATCCTTGGGTGTATTGAGGCTTTTTGGTATCCAACATTGTTTATTTTAGTGATTTAATCACTATTTTTTTCTTTATGAACCTTCTATAATTTATTAACTTTCATCATAATTTTATCGTTCATCAAAGTTCTCTTCATTCCTTAAAATTTCCCTTGAAATTGGAATCTCTTTGTTACTCATAGATTCATAAATATGATGGTTGTAGAGAATATTCAACTCATTTGTTTTTTTTATTTGTCTATACTAAAGCACCACAACACCCATAATTTGAACTATCTTCATAGGCCACTTGTTATAAACCGGTAATATTTACACATTGATGTGTATCTAAAAAATAATAATTCATCTCCCATGTCTTAAAATATCTTCCACTTTCACTAATTGAGAATAAAACATTTACTTCCAAACGATTAGAAGTATTTCATTATTGTATTATTTTAATAACACATTTCACATGGATTTATCTCTTTATTTTCACATATAAAATCTATATTAGATATGTAAATAGTTGTGATAAGCACTTCTTTTCAATATCTTTCTGGATTTATTCATTATATCAACATTGTTTGACTCAGGTAATTGATTATACGATTTATTGTTTATAAAACCCCATTCTGTTGTAGTTTTTTTATAGTCTATACATGATGTTGAACACCATTCTATTCAATATATTCTTTAATTTTATGATTTCTGAATTCGTTCTCATTTTCAGTTCTAAATTTATTAATCTTCACACCAAAATTAATTTCATATATCCTTTTATATAGAGTTATATATCTATATACCTCATCCTTATTTTATATAGTCATAATCCATACCATTTTTTTTAGTAACATATAAATAAAACATTATTCCTACTTATATCCAATGATTTGGGTAAAATTATCCCACAAACATCCACATGGACAAGTTCCAGTAAACGTGATGCCTTTATCTACTTTGGCTTATAGGAATACTAAATAATATTAACTTTTGATGTGAATTAAATTTTTTAGTATGATCATATGTGAGATGGGAGAAATTATAAGCTCCATTTATTTTCACCAACCTCTCCATATATTTTTGGACCAGATAGATTAGTTGTCTAAATTATAACCTATTCTTGTCTTATTCAGATAACATAAAAATATTTCCTGTCCAACATGGTATGAATTTACCTTAGTTATTTATCTCTAAAGAATAATTGAATCATATTTTTCATTTATGATACCGCGCTTTTGACTAAACTCCATTTCATTTTTGTGGTCACATAATTGGATGACACGAAGAAGATTATGACTCATCCCATCAAACAAGAGTGTGCTAGTTCTCCTGATATATTTTCCCCTAATCTTTTATTTTATAAAACCAGTAATATTAAGACCCTTATTGTTCTCAAAATTAATGATTACATCAACTTCGTCTTAAAATTCACAATGAGGTCCTTGTTTCTAGTCATATGTGATGTGCATCCACTATTAAATATTTATGAGCTTGACCAATTTGTTTCTCTCGAGGATATCTCAAAAACATTAGCCTTATTTGAAATACCCTATATTACCTGTATTGGTGATGAGTGAACCTTCATAGATGATGTACATATGAGGTATTATTCTTCTTATAAAACTAAAAAACATGTTTTGTGTTTCGATTTTCTTGGGTGAAGGTTCTAATTTTTTCATTATTCCACTTCAAGATTCTTGATAAAACTTTTTTCATTCTTGAAGAACAGTAAATATCCTTATGAAAAAAATCCTTCCCTACAAAAATAATAACCATTTAAATAAAAATAATCATTATAAATTATTCTTTCCTATTTTAATTGATGTTTTTCTTGGAAGGACCTCTTAGTAATAAATACAAAAAGTGTGTCCCAAATTTCCACAACAAAAACACCTAACTCTTGAAGTAATGGAATTCATAGTGGAATCATATTTAGTTTGTTTTCCCATTTTGAAAATATAAAAATTATTATATGGATTTGGTTATTGAGGCTTAGAAATAATCACATATTTGTATCTATCTTTAAACTAATGAACTTGAGGATTTGGTGTACATTCTCCCTTTGGAATTCTATTCGCTTGATTTGATAATGATTCATATGGATTTCCTATCATCATACACAATGTTCATAATTATTATTAATCCTCACACTTATGAGTAATGTCCATAACTTCTTCTTCCATCTCCCTAATTATCTTCACTCTTTCATTCACAATTTTATCCAAAAAATCATTGATTTATGTTCGTTCTTAAATTTTAATATTTAGTTAATCTACCTTCCCATAATTTTCTAAACTTATTGATTTTAGTTTTTCAATTTGATATTTATAATCTAACCATTTATATTCTTCTTGTTGTATGTAGATCATATAATCACTCACCACTTCATTGAAATTATTAGTCTTTTCTCTACAAACATAATGTTTTTCAAGGGTTGCCTCAAGTTCTTCCTACATATAAACCCTTTAGATAACTTATTCATTCTTATCACCAATATCATAATTTTAAGGATTATTTTAAATATACATTAATGAACATTAAAATTTATAGTTTTCAACATATTCTACCTCACATTGTTTATAACCATCTTCTCCTTTATAAATAATATTTCTTCTTTTTAAAGACCTCTTCTGAGAAGTCACTGAACCTTGTATTTTCATCTTACTGATAGGTTTTTATTCACCATCATACTCCTGATATTTTTTAAGGAATTTGGACATAATATGTCCCACCTTTCCACCCTTGAAGTATGAAAGGTGAATCTTACCATTAAACATCCATATTCATATTTTAGTATTTGAGGAAAAAAATTATATCCCTTATAACACCCGAAACAATTTATGACATATTTCTCTTAAATGCATTCAATTCATTAGATAGACTTTATTTCATGAACAATTGAGTCTGTATGAAAAAAATCCTGGTTATTTATAGTAGATATTCATAACCTATCCATTAAACATTAATTTTCCACTTCTGTCTTTTGAAATTCAAAAAAAAGAAGAAATACATGGTTGCGATCAGGGTAATATTTAGAGTTTGATAGAATCAAAATTATTTTTTTGTGAATAGTAACTTAACCTTAGGAATTTTAAATTACCCTAATAAATAGTTAATTAACCTTATAAATATTAATACGACCCTTATGAATGGTAACCTTACCCATGAAAGTATAAATAAATTTATGAACCTTGAAAATGAAGATGAATATTTCAAGTGTTGGTATTTTTTGATTAAAAAATTATTTTAATTTAAAATTAAATCTATCCTATTTAGAAAATTATTTTTGGAAAATTGATTTCATTTATGGATTCTACATGTTGATAAATGGTTATGGTGAATTTTTGGGATTTTTCTAAAATACTGGATTTTTTGTTGAATAGTAAAATGCATTAATTTACAATACAAATACATTATAATTTAAATACCCTATTCCTAGAATCATGAGTGATGTATGAACCCAAATCTCGAACTCACATGCACTTATTACTGTTATTTTTCATAGAATCCTCATCATTTCTTGTCTTGTGGAGAAATAATAAATTAATAAATATAATATTAAGAAAACCCTCCTACCTTCCACTATATAAACTACCCCTCACCCCTCTTCCTCTCACACCAATAAAGCTTCAAGTAATTCCTAAAGTATTATAAAATATCTCCCAAATAACCCCCATATTAAAGGACTTATGGTCTCACCAAAAGGTCAAAAACAAAGGCGAACCTCTCTTCCATTATCTTTTAAATTTTTTTATAAGATCAATTCTTTTGTTGCACTCTCCTCAACTAACCACATCCAAATGCTAAAATAATCACATAACCATAAATAGAATAGAATTTTATAATTCTAATGTAATATTTCATCATCATCCCTCTTTTCCCTGACCATCTATAATAAAAATGAAAACACAGTTTGACATGGGTTAATTTATCATATTTAAGGACAAATGGTTTTCAATTTCCAATACAATCATAAATACTAGTCATAAATCCTTTTTAATGGTTGAAACAGATCATAATATATGTAGCATATCTTATTCATTATTTTAAAATCCTTACATACTCATAATATAAATTAATTATACAAAACAAGTTTATTATGCACAAAACCGCCAGGTTAACCAAGCATTTGTAATTAAATTTTAACTGATGAGTCATCCTCATGGTATATAAACCAAAATAATTATAAGATAATTTATATCTCTTTAATGTCACTAATAATATATACTAACAATTATGGATGTTTTAACACATTTCAGATGAACTCCCATTCCTGAATATAAGTAAACCGATCATGAAACCATTGAATAAAATGCTTCAAAACAATAAAATTGAACCTCTTAAACCTATCAAAAAGGTCATGAATGAACCTAATAAGGTTATAATAATTAAATTAAATGTTTATTAGGTTTTTTAATTATTAATTAATGATTATAAATATGATTATTTAGGTAATTATGATCAATCGAGAACACCTTTGGTCATAAGGTAAGTGATTTCTTATCTCCCATTTGTTTCCATGTGATATCCATTGTTCACCACTTATTTCTTGTATGTTTTGTATGTTTAATTCCATTATATATATAATAACATTATAAAATTTGTATTCAAGGTATCTAATGGTTCACATGATGATTATTAACTCGATTTATTACAATGTTGTTAGGGATTTCTTATCTCACTTTTAATTCTGTGAGATTTCAATTATTCGCCACTTATTTCATTCATGTGCTGTATTGTGTAACAAAACATCATATATATTGTCATGATTATATTTTTATTCATTGTATTATGTGTTTAATTTTGTGTTTTTTAATTTTTGGTCGTACGATATGATTGATTACAACGTGGTAATGGACTCTGTCTCAATTTTCATTTCATTGTCATTTATTTGGTATTTTCCACCTAATATTTTATATGTGGTGTATTCCCTCCCCATTTCAGATAATTTTTCATTTTAAATTGTAGATATATTACATATCCATATTCTGGTTTCTTGGAAAATACTATTTTCTTAAGATGTATACCCTTTTACATACGATGTTTATTTGGAATGTTGTTTTAACTATGGAAATATTAATGAATCTATATTCTCTATTCTATACATATATTGAGATAGAAGGATTTTAATTTTTTTAAGTATATGGATAAATAATTATTTGGACACAAAGTGATGGGAATGACCCTCTATATCCCCTTGACGCATCTACAGGAATCACGAGACAAATCATTTGGTGACAAACCCTTTGAGTTTGTTTCCGAAAAGCAGACGGTTTTTTTCCCACAAACATAAACTGTTTTGATGGTATAGTGGTATCATGTGAAAGATATAGGGTTTCCAAATAATAAAAATTGTATTTATTCAATTTTAGTTATTACTATCCTTGAGGTTTTCTCTATGAAAAAATCCATGGATGCAGTTTTATTATCAGTTTAATTGTGGTGTGTCTTTTTCATTTAATAATCGTGACTTATTGACTATGCCAATTTGATTACGATTAAATTATTTTTGATTCATGATACCACTATTATTAACCCAGAAAAGCATTTTATCCCACCCCTTTCACTCATTTCCATTAGATAGGTGATAAAGAGGAGACCATTTATTGAGTTGTCATGGATGTAGTTTATTAGTTTTTGTTATGTGTTGTAGTTTGTTACCTTCCCTATGTAATGTGAGTTTCATGTATGTATATAGTTTCTTAAAGACTACTAAAATGAATGTTACTTTGGGATTTCATTCCTTTTAATCTTATAATGTAATTATTTATTCCCCAACTTCGGGCTTCTGGGGTCAGGGTGTTACAGTTGGGATTCGAGGAAGTTTAGTAGAAAACATGGAAGCTAAATTAGAAAATATAGATTAATTAGAAAAGCCCTATGAATGTATTTAAGGATAAAAAAACAGGAGAATCCTGAAATTTTGTAAACAAATAAATTGTGTGGATATTTCTAGAAAATGCATCTCTATATAGATAAAACAAGTAGAGGTGGATCTCGTAGAAATATATCTAGGGGTAAAACCAAAAAACACTACTTTGAGCTGGACTCGAATGGTAACTAGTGAATGATAATGATCCTCAGTGTACTCTTGGTTTGAAACTCTTGGGGGATATTTTTAGGATAAAAAAAAATTACAATCCATTATGAAGTATTTGAATGAAAATTTTCCTCAGAGAAACCATGTTAATGGGATTAGCTATGTATATAATTTCAAATAATGCTAAGTAATTTTCTAGTCAAGATTATAAATTATTATTCATAACCTAATATAGTGTATGAATTTATTATGAAATATCACGTAATGGAAGAAGGAGAATCAATAATCATGGAAAATGTTAGGATTTCCCCACTAAGCAAGTCAACATAGTCGATGTTGGAGCGGATCAGATCATGATCATATTGGAAAAACTTACCCAAGATAGCACAAATAACCATGAAACACATCTTTTGGATCATTTAATGTAGAAGAATCCCCCATATTTCAGTGGGAATACTAATCTAGTGGTATATGAGAAGTGGATCAAGTCCCTTAAAATGATATTTCAGGAATTAAGATGAACCTCAAATGAAAAGGTTGTACTGATAGTATATTTCCTCAAGGGTGATGCTGATCAATGGCGGTCATTGATCTAGAATACCAAGGAGGAAGAAAAAATAAAATATATGAAAGGGATACCTTTTAAAGAAATATTCATCAAAAAATAGTTCCCTCATGAACAATAAACTGAAATGAAGAAAAAATTCCATATCCTAAAGAAAATAGAAGAAGAGAGTGTTTTAGTGTATGAGGATATCTTCACAAGATTATCCAGTTATTCTATAGATTACGTACTTGATTCAGAAGACAAGATTGATCATTTCTTTGAAGGTCTTAAGCCATGTCTTTAAAGGGAACTATCTTCTCAAACATTTTCATCATATGGTAAAATTGTATTATATTCTATAAAAATAGAGAAGTAATTTTCTAGATCAAATTTGGTTAATGGAAACCAAGATAAGAAGCGGTACTCTGATAACCATGGAATATGTGAAGTGCGAAAAATGAATAGGGGAGTGAACCAATTCTCATTATGCAAGAACTGTGGAAATAATCATCCTAGGAAATGATTGAATGACATTAGAGTCTGATATAAGTGTGGAGAAAAGGGTCATAGATCTAATTAATTCAATGGGGACTAAAAAAGTCAATGATGTTCAATGTAACAATTTTAGAGATATGGAACGCTATGAAAATGAATGTCCTAAGTTCCAAGGAAACATGCCTCAGAAAAGGCCACGAGAGCAAGAGAATACTTATGCGATTACAACCGTGGAGGTTGAAGTTCTTAATGATGTGGTGGTGGGTACATTAATTGTATCGTCAAACTTATCCAATACAATATTTGATTTTTGGATCATCGCATTAATTTATATCATTGGAGTTTTCCCAAAAATTAGACATGTACAATTTGATTTAATAAATGAGTTGTCAGTCAAAACTCTTAGGGAATGTATCATTGCATTAGAGGTGTGTCGATCAGTCTCCTTGATGAAACATAAAGGTGATATAGTTTCTAACCTTATCATAATACCAATGATTGAATTTTATATAATTTTCGTTATGAATTTGCTGTCAAATTATGATGCGAAGACCTATTGCAAGAAGAAGGAAGTTAATTTTTTTGAGAATGGTTTAGAATCCCTTATCTTTAGAGAAGAAACCACACCATATAATTCTTATCTAGATCCACCCCTAGTAGCTCTATACAATGAAATTATTAGAGAGGAAGTGAACACGATATATATGGATGAGGAAAGAAATATTCAAATTGAAGAATTAATCTTTTTTAGAAGAATACATTGACGTGTTTCAAGAGGATTTACCCGAAAATCCTCTAGAGTAGGAAGTTGAGTTCTGTATTGATTTAATTCCTGGCTAAAGACTAATCAATGATAGCCTACAGAATATCCACTGTGGAATTAGTGAAGATAATGAGAAACAAGATAAATTGAGTTACAAGGATTTATTTGACCTAGTGTTTCTCAATGAGGATCCCATGTCCTCTTTGTCAAGAAGAAAGATGGGTCCTTGTGTTTATTAATTGATTATAAGGAAATGAATGATATTTATAATAGAAAATGTATTATCTACCATGAATTGATGATTTATTTGATCAACATCATGGATCCCAATTTTTTTCAATGATTGACATTCGATCTGGATATCATCAGCTATGTGTGAGGAATGATGATATTCCAAAGACATCATTTCAAACCAGGTATGGGCATTATGAGTTTACAATAATGTCTTTTGGACTGACTAATACACCCTCTATTTTCATGTATCTAAAAAATATAGTCATTAAAGAATATCTTGATTACTTTTTTGTAGTATTTATCAATGATAGCCTGGTATACTAAAAAATATATGAAGACCATGATAATCACTTGTAGATTATTCAGAAAACTCTTAGAAGAAATAAATTATATGGGAAGTCTAAAAAATGTTATTTTTGGCTTCAATAAGTTTATTTTCATGGACATATTGTCTCTAAGGATGGAATCTTAGTTGATCCAATGAAGTAAAAGGCAATCCACGAATGGCCCACACCAATGAAAATAACCAAGGTACCTAGTTTTATTGTCTTGGTAGGTCTATATTGATGTTTCATTTAGAATTCATTCGATTGGCTAACCCGCTAACTACGCTCACACGTAAAGGGGGTATGTTTTTATGGATTAAGGAATTTATATAATACATTTATTAATTGAGAATAAGATTGTTTAATGCTCTAATTTTGACTCTCCCTTCTGCAAACGATGGATTTGTTATATACCGTGACTCCTCAATGAATGGGATAGGTTGCATCCTTATGAAAATTGATAATGTCATTTATTATGCATCAAGGTAGTTGAAGACTCATTAAGAAAATTACTAAAATCATGATCTTGAGTAAGAAGACATAATCATTGCTCTAAAAATATAGAGACATTATATATATGGTGAAAGATGTGATATATATACAAATCACAAGAGTTTGAAATTCATTTTTACACAGAATCAACACAACATGAGGAAAAGGAGATGGCTCAAGTTACTCAATGATTATGATTTTTCTATGAACTACCACATTAGGAAAGGAAAATAAGGTGGAAAATGCATTAAGAAGGAAAGATCACATAATTCTGACCCAAATGAGGATTAAGAGAGATCCCATATTCATGGATCTACTGAAGATGGATATGAAAATAGTTAAGGATGGGGAAACATATTTCCTCTTTCAAATGATTTCTAAACCATCATTACTACAGAATATAAAAATATCTCAATCTAAAGATTAAAGTATAAAAAACCAAATTAATGTTGTTAAGGATAAAATATTGGAAGACATTGTGAATGTGGATGGAGTTCTGAAATTTGGGAAGAGGATATACATTCCATTACTACCTGAGTTAGAAAGGGAACTATTAGATGATGCTCATAGATCAAATTTTTCTATACAAACCAGTAGCACCAAGATGTATAGAGATATAATGGAATATTTTTTGTGGGATAACATGAAGTGAGAAATTTATGATTATGTGTCAAGGTGTCTAGTTTGTCAACAATTGAAGGTTGAGGGACAACATACTAGAGGGATTATACAACCTCAACCAATTCATATATGGAATTGGGATGACATTCTGTTGTATTTTGTTACAGGACTACTCAGTAAACCTATAAAGAATGATTAAATATGGGTAATTGTTGATCGTATAAAAAAATCATCACATTTCCTTTCTATAAGAGAGGATTTACCACTTGAGCACCTGTCAAGAGTTTATATTAATGATGTTGTAAGACATCATGGTGAAAATCTATCAATTGTGTTTGTTGGAGATCCCTAGTTTACATAAAAATTCTAGAAAAGTATTCAAAAGGAATTGGCTAATTATCTTTATACGAGTACTGCTTATTACCCTAAAACTAACGAACATTCTGAAATGACTATTCAAACATTGGAAGACATGTTGAGATCATGCTCTCTAAACATTAAAGATTTGTGGGATTAATAATTTCTTTTGGTGGAATTTTTCTATAATAATATTTTTCATTCTAACATTCAAATGGAACCATATAAAGAATTATATGGTAAGTGGTGGTGAGCACCCACTTGTTGGGATGTGGTTTTAAAGGGGAATCTTATAGGTGCCGAACTTTTCAAAGAGAAAACTACAATGGTAAAGAAAATTCAGGATCATATTAAGGTATCACAAAGTAGGCAAAAGAGTGATGCTGAAAACCGAAGAAAGGATTCACAATTTTAAGTATGAGATCATGTCTTTCTAAAAGTATATCTGTGGAAGGGTGTCTTAAGGTTTGGTAAGAAAGGGAAACTGAGCCCCATGTACCTTAGACCATTATAAATTATAGAAAGGATGGGATCCAAAGATTACTATTTAGTAATACCACCAAGTTTCTCCAAAGTTCATAATGTGTTCCACATGTCATTGTTAAAGAAGTACATGCCATACCCAACACATTTACTCACCTATGATGAAATACAGTTGGAACCTGGTTTTTCTTACTGTGAATAGAATATTAATATTCCTGACATAAGGGAGAAAGTATTGATAAATCAGATGACTCATCTGGAAAAGGTTCTATGGAGAAATAATAAAATGGAGTAAGAAACGTGGGAACCTAAGGATATTACAAAAAAGAACCACCCACATCTTTTTAGGGAGAATTATATATGAAAGATTTTGAGGACAAAATTTCCGAAGGAAGTAATAATATAACACCTCAATAATTTTATGGTATGTTTCTCTTAAATATATTAAATTCATTAGATAACCTTTATTTCTTAAAGAATTTAGTCAATATTAATCAACTCATTGTTATTTATATGATAAATTCATAACCTATCCATTAAACTTAATTTTTCCACTTTTGTGTTTTGAATTTTGAAAAACGGACATAGACAGTTGCGGTAAGGGTAATATTTGGAGTCTGATATAATCAACATAATTTTAGGTGAATAGTAACTTACCCTTATGAATTTTAACATAACCTTAAGAATAATAACATAGCCTTATGATTAGTAATATGACCCATATGAATGGTAACCTTACCCAAGAAAGTATAAATAAACTTAGGCTCCTTGAAAATAAAGATGAATATTTTAAGTGTTAGTATTTTTGGATTAAATAATGATTTTAATTAAAAATTAAATTTATTATATATTGAAAATTGTTTTTGAAAAATGGAGTTCCTTTTGGGATTCTACCCATCAAAAATGGTTAGGGTAAATTTTTGGGATTTTTCTAAAATACATGAATTCTTCTTGAATAGTAAAATACATCAATTTACTGTATAAATAAATTATAATTTAAATTCTCTATTACTTGAATCATGAGTAATGTAAGCACCCAAATAACAAACTCACATGAAATTATTACTATTATAGTCCATATAATTATAAATATGTTTTTTCTTGTGGAGAAATAAAACATCAATGAATATAATATTAAGAAAACCCTCCTCCCCTCTACTATATAAACTACTCATCACCCCTCTTCCTCCCACACCACTCAAGCTTCAATACATTCCTAAATTATGATCAAATATCCCATTAATACTATACTCAAAGTTACATTCCATATTGTCTCACCAAAAGGCCAAAAACAAAGGCCTTAATAGGATTGTCAAGGAGGAGTACTCAAGAGGTGATACTCTCTTCCCTTTTCTTCCAAATTCTTTTATAAGTTTCATTTTTTTTGTTGCTCACTTATCAACTCTCCACATACATATTCTATGATAATTATAGTAACTTAAATGGAGTATAATTCAATTATTCTAATGTAATATTTAATCATCATCTCTCTTTTCCCGAACCTCATACACTAAAAATGAAAATATCGTCTGAGATGTGTTAATTTATCCCATTCAAGGACACGAGATTTCAATTTCTATTACTATCTTCATGAGTGGTCATGAAAACTTTTCAATTGTTGAACTATATCATAATATATTTTTTTACCTAATTCAATGTTCTATAATCCATATACACTCAGAATATAATATAATAATACAAAACAAATTCATTATGCAAAAAAACCGCCATGTTAATCCAAGCATTTACAATTGACTTTTACCTAAAGATTCATCATCATGGTATATAACCCAAAATAATTATAAGATAATTTATTTCTATTTATTCTCAAAAATAATATATACCAAAAATTCTGTATGTTTTACCACATTTAAAACTATCATTCATTCTTGAATACAAGTAAACCGATCCTGAGGACCAAGGAAGAAAATGCTTCCAAAACAATAAAATTGAACCTCTTAAACCAATGAAAAAGGGCATGAATGAACCTAATAAGATTATACTAAATAAATCAAATGTTTATGAGATTATGTAATTACTAATTAATGAAACTAAATATTATTATTCAGGTTATTAAAATCAATCAAGAACACCTTCGAGCATATGGTAAGGGGTTTCTTATCTAACTTTTATTTCCATGATATTTCCATTGTTCACCACTTAATTATTGTATGTGGTGTATGTTTAATTACATTTGATATATAAAATCATTAATCTCTTTATATTCATGGTATTTAGTGTTTCACTTGATGATTATTCACTCAATTGATTTCAATGTAGTTAGGGGTTTCTTATCTCACTTTTAATTCAGTTATATTTCCATTGTTCACCACTTATTTATTGCATGTAATGTATTATGTTTTTAAATTTGGTATATATAATCATGATTCTAATTATATTCATTTTATTCTCTGATTAATTTTTTTGGTATTATTTTTTGGTCATACGACTCGATTGATTACAATGTTGTAAGGGACTTTGTCTTAATTTCCATTTCATTGTCATTTACTTGGTATTGTACACATAATCTTGCTTATGTGGTGTATCCACTTCCCATTTGAGAAAATTTGTAATTTAAAATTGTACATATATTATATATCCATTTTATATTTTAATGGATATGTGTATTTTCTTAGGCTGTATAGCCTTTTACATACGGTGTTTATATGGAATGTTTTTTTAACTATCGAAATATTGATGAATCTGTATCCTATACTCTATTAGGATATTGAGAAGGTAGATTGAAATTTTATTAAATCTATTTATTCGTGTTGATTTGGACTGACAGAAATGGTCAACACCTTCCATATCCCCTCGATGCATCGACTTGTCTCATGAATAAAATCAGTTGGTGACAAACCCTTTGAGTTTGTTTCCAAACATCAGACAAGTTTCTACCAGCATAATTAAACTGTTTCAATGGTATAGTGGTATCATGGGGTAGATACATGACATAAAACATATAAGAATTTTATTTATTAATTTTCAGTTATTACTAACCATGAGGTTTTTACTATAACAAAATCTATGGATGTAGTTTTATTATCAGTTTACCTGTAGTTGGTGTTTTTCATTTATTCAGCATGCCGTATTTATTGTGCTAGTTTTATTATGATTTAATTATTGTTGATTCATGATTATTCTATTAGTAACCCTTAATGAGTATTTAATCTCACCCCTTTTATTTTTATACCTTCAAAAAGTTATGAAGTGGACACCGTTTATTGGGTTCTCGTGGATGTAGTTTATTAGTTTTTGTTATGTATTATATTTTGTTACCTTCTTAATGAAATGTGAGTTTCATGTATGTATATAGTTTCTTTATTGCCTCTAAACTGAACATTCCTCTTATATATAAATCCTTTTAATCATTCCAATTTAAAAAGTAATTCACTGGATCTGGACTTCTTGGGTCGGGGCGTTACATCATCTATTGAAATTCAACAACTTTTAATTGTTCATAACTATGAGATTATTTATTGAAATAAATTACACCTCCTGAGAATTTTTTGTTATTATAAAATCATTATCATCATTTTTTTATTATATAATCCACTAGTGTGTTATGATAGATATCAATAAAGAACCATTTCATAACTTTTTCCTCTAGAAAAAATTATTTTATATTGAAATAAAGAGGGAGACTTCTCTTGATTTTCTTCATGAAATTTTTATCATTGAGATCCCCACTAATACCACATATCCTCAACATGAACATTTATATGATAAAAAAATCCATCAATTGTCTCATTTGAATTCAATATAAAATCATCATAATTGTTCCAAAACTCCTACTACATGGTCTTTCAAACCATTGTGATGATGTGATAGGAAAGTGAACATCAAAAATCATTAATTGTTTTGGAATCCACATAAAATTATTGATGGTATATTTACATCAAAGATCCACTTTCAATATTCTCAGTGATTATATAGTGTAATTCTTTGTAAACATCTACGTCCAAAGATCTAAAATAATTTTTCATATTTATTTTTTATAACTATAAATTATTACCTCTAAAGATAGGGAATTCTTTATTGTTGAAAACATATCTCATGCTTCCAAGAGAGAAAAATAATAATCGTCCCTATGATACCATTTTTAGAATCATATAGTTTGTAACACCATGATAGGGGGTTGAATCAACATATATGTCATTCTTTCTTTAATGAGGATCTTGTTCTCTCACGTTGATGAACAATTTTATTTTTCTATACCTTTCCCCCCAATGAGAGATGAAATAACTAAACACACAAGTGATTTTACATGGTCACCCACACTAGTAAACACTCAATGAGAATTCAAAACAATGTTCTTAGGAACCAAATTTAGTCATATCTAACTGATTTATAGTTAGAATTTTGGTGTTGTCTTAGTGACCCTCCTAGTTCACTACCATGTATAATTGGATAACTCACTACTCTCTTTTAATAAGAAACTCACATCTTAATCAGTTGAATCTTATTTATTCACACAAGTATGATACAAATATAAATTCACATTAGGGTTTCACTTTAGTTTAGAGATATTGATTTCTAGTGAGGATCAGACGCATGGAATAACTCATCCTTCGACCTTTAATATTCTAGATGAGTTCTTGATATATACCTCTATAAATCATCTCTATAAACACTATTTTCATCTATCATGATTTTTTTATTAGTTTTATCTTGGAATATATCTTCCTTTATTGATATAAATACAATCTTTAGGAGTAATTCTTATATTTATAGGATTTTCCATGTTTCTGTGGGTTTATTGAGGTCACCATACACTTTAAAAATAGAAACAACTCTTGGGTGATTCAATACATAAATCCCCATAAATGAAAATAGTCAGTTGTATGAAATGGAATGGATACGGCGTGGCCATAAAGGTCATGCTAGAATATCACATGTTTACCCTATACTACGATGTGGCCACCCTTACAATGGAGTAATGAATTATTCCTTTGAATTCCTACACTTTGGTTATATGAAATGTTGTCTGGATTCATTAAGTTAACTATGTCCACTTTTCTCATGTATAACTCCATAAATAACATCCTCATGTAATTCCATGAATGATATTATTAAACTATATCTCACATCAAACTAGCTACGGTGTAGATAAAACTATTGTGGCATAGCCACATATGGTTTAAGAGATCTTAAAAACGTTTCTTCTTCTAATTTTGGACACTCCACAGAATAATGTAGGGATTTAGCATGGAATCATTCCTATTTATGGGGCTATGATTTAACCCTATGGGTTTTGGAATGGGATACAAGATAACTCCAGTTCCATTGAAAAACTATGCAAATTTTTAGGTTCCATAGTTCATCACTCCATTAGTGGAACCTGTAAACCATTCATCCCACATAGAACATGCCTTTATAAATCTGGTGACACATAGATCATTTCCTCCCATTGACTCACCATATAAAACTAATTTTTTACACTCCAAGCCTCTTCCATGGTGTCTCCATCCGTCTTGGACCACTTCCTCCACACTGCTACCCCTATGATGTAGACCACTTCCCCATCCACACACTAATCTTCGTGAATTCCTTCCCACCTTACTGGTGAAATCATAGTTATCTATCCTAGCTAGTTTTCCTGTATAGTCGAGCCTACTCCCATATATATGGGTTCAAGCTAGTTATGATTCCTAGATGATGTTGGACTTTTTTTATGTCACTTCCATCTTGGTTCTAGATTAATCATGTGACTATGGTTCCACTTCTATGAATTCATATTCAATGAATTCTTCTTCTCATTTTAAACAAACACGACTCACACAAACATAGAAATGGATTTTTCCAACAATAATCATTGATTTATTTAAATACATACATAATAATATAATTTATACATATTAATTTGGCGGAAGTAATAGGAATTTCAAAACTAAATTTCAATAAGAATGTAAATAAATAGGAATTAAGTGAGATATAAATATTGCATGAGATATTATATTTATATATGATATACATATAATTCATATAAAAATGACGAGACAAATAAAACCCATCAAATATTATGTATTAAATTCCTTATAAAGAAAACAAATGTAAATACCTAAATCATCTAAATAGGTAGGTTATTTCAAATATTCATGAGAATGGATTATTTTGGGAATGGCATGTTGGATATGGGTGACCCTAATATGATTTACTATGAAAAATCGACTACATGTTTTGATTTACACTTATCCAGGAGATCAAAATAGGATCATGTTCCTAGATCAATTGATTTATAATAATTTAAATAGTAAATTCATTAGTTTTCCATATCATTTTCGAAGATTAGTTTGTGATATGATTTGTATAATGACCTACCTAAATAGATTTTTGTTGGGAGAAATTTCAAAGTAACCCAATATTTATTGAAATTTAGATATTGGACCCTAAATGTATATGATGTATGGGGTCATTATTTTTAGTGGGAGTATATAATTAAAATTACTTAATGAAAATGTATAAAACAAGATACCCACCAATATATAAATCCGTATTTTATATTATTACATTCTTTATGATTATCTTTTTGAGATATCATATAAGAATAACATATAATATTTTAACTGATTTGTATATAAGGTTAAGAGGAGTTCTCAAAGAGAATAATTCTATGTAAATGTGTGTTAATGTTATAGAAATAAATTTCTCTAATTACGACTCAGGGTTATTAGATACTAGGTGTGTTCACACATTTTTGATAATAGAAAAAGACTCATTAGTATGAGAGAATTGATAGAAGGTGAAGTATATCTATGTGTTTGAAATAGGGAAAGAGTTCCTGTATTGGAGTTTTACACCTATGGTCCATGTCTATCAAGTGGATTAGTTATGGATTTAGAAAACCATTATTATTTTCCATCATGAAATAGAATTTTGATTTATTTATGTTGTTTGAATAGTATGGTATGTTCAGTCATTATTAAAAAAATTGTTATATATATATATATATTTATGAATGAAATGTTTATGGCATTGGTCATATGTTCAATGGTTTATATATTTGGTATATGGATACTCCATTATATATATGGGTTCTGGGTTTTCATCAAATAAACATGATAGTGAAAGAATACCCATATTTGTGCTCAACATATCCTAGATTGTATCAACTTTTTTAAATGAATAACAAAAAGTAAGCATACTGTAAGTGATATATAATTCATATTTTACTATTCCTTATACAATTATTTATTACCATAGTATTATTTAACCTATTATTCCTGCCTCTAAGGGATTACACCATTCAGAGGATCATAGTACATAACCCAAGGACTCTCATACGTAATGTGGGGAACTAGTGCCTTAATTATTTGTGATGAATGATGATATAGGAAAGAAGAGGGATTTCATATGATTTAAAAAAATACACAAATAGAAGGGATTAAATCTCTTTATATGTCTATCATAAACTCTCATATAGTAATAAAGAGTGTAATACATATAAAATATAGTTCCATATCATGACACCCATATGTTACATCACATTAGATGAATAATTAACTTATTTAATGAATGTGAACTCAATTAATGAGTTGTGTAGAAACAGCTATTTCTACATTACATTTAAAAAAACACAATACATAATTTTTCTGTTTTTACTTTCTCTAGCATTGTAATTTTCAAGTATATGTTTTGTACTGTAGTTAAGTTCTTATGAATAGTAAATATGATCATATTCACTTTAATTGGAAGGATGTTTCCAAGAGTAAGTATACAAAAATAGAATGTTTAAGCAATTTCTATTTATAATAAAGATATATTGTTATATAAAACATTTTGCAAGATGTTTCATTGTTTTTTATATATAGAGTACTTAAAATACCCCAAAGTTGTTTCAAATAAATTTAATATTGATTGTATGAAACACTCAGTCTATAAAAAACACTTATTTGTTAAAAACTAGTCAGAAAACATAATTTTACCACCACTGTGATTTGAATTCCGAAAAATGACATACACAGTTGTATTCAGTAAGATATTTAGAGTCTGATAATATCAACTTAAATTTTTGGTGAATAGTAACATGACCTTAAGAATAGTAACATAACTATATGAATAGTAATATGACCCGTATGAATATTAACCGCACCAATGAATGTATAAATAATATTATATTCCTTATAAATGAAAGAGTATTTTAGAAATTTATAATTAAGTGTGGGTATTTTTGTGAGTAATTAATATTTAATAATAATTTTAAATTAATACATTGATTTAAAATAAAATTAATTTTTATAAAATTTATTAAAAAATAAATATTTTGTTGTCTTATAATCTTAGGATAATTTAATAAGACCTTAGATAATTTTTTAATGTATTATAAAATCAGCTTTAGCTTTAAATCAGTATTTTTCATGTAAAAAATTAATTTATTTAAATATTGAATTTTAGTTATTTTGAAAATTATTTTTACATAATAGAGTTAATTTTTTTTATTATACACATCAAAAAATTATTAGGGTGAATTTTTGGGATTTTTCTGATATACTCATGCTTTTGGGGAATAATGAAATTTGATAATTTACGAAAAGTGCTAATTAACTAAATTTATGTGTGATTCTTGAATCATGGATGATGTAAATAGCCATTAGTTCAACCTCACATGAATATACTACTATTATTGGTCACAAAAATCAATACTATTTCTTTTATTAGGAAAAATAATAAAATAATGAATACAATAATCAAAAATCACTCCTCTCCTCAACTATAAATTCACCCTCACTCCCTCTTCTATTTATTCTTATCAAGGCATTTTAGTTGTCTACATTATACCCAAATCTCCCTCCAATATCCTCCTCAACGTACAACATCGATTTTTCACATAAAAAGACCCAAAACTCTACCATAAAGAGGCTCTTAAAGAAGATAACTTTAAGAGGTAAATTCCTCTTCTTATTTCTTTAATTTCAAGTCCCCTCCTTTTATTTTTCTTTCTTTAGCTCTTTTATTCAAAATTTTATGATAACTAACGAACCTTACAAGTACTATAATTTTTTTATGATAATTGAATAATTCATCATCATCACTCCTTTCCTATTCTCTAATATTAGAAATGAAAACACCATCTGAGATGTGTTAATTTATCACATTCAAGGATGATGGGTTTTGAATTTATATTTCTATATTCAATTATGGTCATGAAATAATTATAATGGTTGAAACAGAAAATTATAATAGTGAAATTTGATAATTTACAAACAATTTCTAATTAACTAAATTAATGTGTCATGCTTGACTCATGGATGATGTAAATATCCAGTAGTTAAAACTCACATGAACATACTACTATTATTGGTAACAAATATCAATACTATTTCTTGTCTTAGGAAAAATAATAAAATAATTAATATGATAATAAAAAATAACTCATATCCTCCACTATAAATTCATCCTCACTCCCTCTTCTATTTATTCCTCTTAAGCCATTTTAGTTGTCTACATTATACCCAAATCTCCCTCTAAGATCATCCTCAACGTCCATCATTATTTTTTCACATAAAAAGACCAAAACCTCTACCCTAAAGAGGCTCTTAAAGAAGATAAATTTAAAAGGTAAATTCATCTTCTCATTTCATTTATTTCAATTCCCCTTCTTTTATTTTTCTTTCTTCAGCTCGTTTATTCAAAATTTTATAACAACTCAAGAACCTTACATGTACTATATTTTTTATGATAATGGATTAATTCATCATCATCACTCTTTTCCTATTTTCTAATACTATAAATGAAAACACCATATGATATGTGTTAATTTATCAGATTCATGGACGATGGGTTTTGAATTTCTATTTCTGTATTCAATTATGGTTATGAAACAATTATAATGGTTGAAACAGACCATAATATAAGTATTCTAACTTATTTAAGGTTATTCATCCCTTTCTATAGATAATATTAATTTATAAATAAATATGAGTTCACTATGAACAAAAACCGCCAATTAACCCAAACAATTGTCGTTAATATTTTATATAATGATTAATCTTCAATCCAAATAACCAAAATAATTTTATAAACATGTAATAATATGGATGTTAACTAAAAATATAAAACTTTTATTCTGGATAACCATTTTCATTCTACATGTTTATCCGTACATTAATATAAGTAAACAGATCATGAAAACCAAGGAAGAAAACCCACCCAAACTATGAAATTGAATCTATTAACCCATCAGAAGTACTTTAATGAACAGAATATGTTTATAATAAATCATTTAAATATATAGTAGGTTTTGGAATTATTAATTTAAGAACCTAAATTTTATTATTCAGGTTATTAAGATCAAGTGAGGAACACCTTCATACTTATGGTAAGATTTTCATACCCATACCTCAATTTAATTTCGTGTTACTCTTTATTTCACTTAATCCCAATTAAATTATTAATTATTATTATGAAATACTCATAAATTATATGTCAATGTTGTATATATTTGTACAAACCATAATCCTTCTTTATTTTATGGGAGTTACATGAGTTAAAAGGAACTTTCAAAATTTATTCCAAAAGACAAGCTCGATTTAAGGGGATTTCTCAAATTCTTACATATTTTCAAGGGAACTATATTATCTATTTTGAGAAAAAATAACTTTATGAAATAATTAATTTTATTATGAAAAGTAAGTCCTAATTTATTTTATATATATATATATTCTTTTCTGAAAAAACTCTTATTTTCAATATAAAAAAGTATTTTTCTTAAGAATTACTCGATGATTTTAGAAGAGTATCATCATACGTTTCAACACTCATGTTTATTTTTATGTATTATTGGGATTAATATTTTATGATATCATCTAACATATTTAATTTAATGGTTAATTTTTAGTTCGAATATGGATGATCTATCTAAAAACCACTCACAAATTTACTCCAAATGGTTATTGTTTATGCTTAATTTTTAGGGAAAGTTATTTACATTTCATATGTTAGTTTCAGTATGAATGTATATGTTGTTTATGTTTAAACCCATTAAAATGAGTAATTAATTGGACTTATTATGAGATGGTTGGGTCCTGCTATTTCCCCTCGATGCATCTGTAGGTCTCATGAGACAAACTACGATCTTCACATGTTTCCATTACAAAATGGTTATTTATGGTCATAGAATAAGGCCCTGACAGTATGGTTGTGATGTTTGACATTATGAATTCCCTCATTATGAAACTAGTAATTGATTTTTTAATGTTTTTCTTCAATTATTAGAGTACCCATGATTATGATTTATTATGGAATTTTTTGTTATGCTCCATAATATGTTCTAGTTTACTGTTAAAGGCGTGCGTTTTTAGTAATTCTCCATGCATAATGTCTATGATTATGATATCATCCAACATATTACATACCCTTACTGAGCATTTGAGCTCACCACTATCTTATGTTTCATTTACCCAGTCCATAAAGAGGTATATTATGAATGACATACATGGATAACCTAGGAGTTATGGATGTTGTCAAATGAGTTTCTATATTGTTTTTTCTTTCATGTTGTAATGTTGAACATATGTATGGGTCAAGGTTTCTAATACTACGAAGTTGTTCGTTCCATTGTGATACTACTTTCTTGTAATCATTCCAATGTAATCAAACAATGCATCATCTTTGGGTAATTGTGGTCAGATTCTTACAATTGCTATCAAAGGAAGTTTAGTAGAAAACATGGAAACTAGATTTAGAAAATATAAATTGGGGAACAAAACCCTAATATAATATTTAAGGATAAGAATACAATAACATCCTGGAATATAGGTAAGGAATTGATTATGTGGATATTTATTGAAAATACAACCAATGTATGGATACTACAGGTGGATATGGTTCCAAAACCAAGGTACTTTAGAGTAAAAACTCTTACAATAAGTTTCAGGCTTGACCTGGGGTATCCTGGTACACGAAAACACACCTTATTGTGCACCTGGTTTGAAACTCCAGGGGGATATTCATAGGAAAATTAAAATTTTCATTAAAATAAATTAGGATGGATTTAAATGTAAATGTTTTTCCTCAAATAAACCGTGTTTATGATTATGAGATTAGTTATGGTAAGTATTTTTCTACATCAAGATCATAAATTAGGATCCATAACCTAATCTAGTGTATTCAATTATCTAGAAATAGTGCCTTGTTTAATGAATGGAAACCACATGAACGTGCATGTACCATGTTGGGGTTTACCTCTGATGCAAGATAATGATGTTGGCTGTTGTCCTATGACTGGTGTTCAGAAACTAATAACTATATGGTTACACTTGACTGAGGTTATAGTAATATCATTACCCATATGAACAATCCTGATCCACAACATGGAGGAGCTATGCTGAAACTCTTTATGCGACAAAATACTCTTCCATTTAATGTGACTAAAACCCCATTCAAAGAAGATCAGTTGAAAATTTAATTAGGGAAGATATTCCTTGCATTTGGATGTAATGAAGGAGAGAATTTTGTCATGGAGGTTTATCGTCTATTGAGAGATACAGATCAGTGTTAGTCTTTAATTAAAAACAAAAAAGAGTAGGAAGAAAAATATGAAATGTAATAGAGGTATTTTAAGGAAATATTTTTAGAAAAATACCTCTCTCATGAATAGTGAGAAGATATGGAAACGAAGTTTCTGAATCTGAGGAAAAAAGAGGAAGAGAATGTTGCAAAATATGAAGCTAACATCACAAGGTTAGTAATACATGTCACATATTTCATAAGTAATCCAAGGATTAATATTGATTGATTCCTTGATGGTTTAAAACTATTCCTATAATGTCCTCTAGTCTCCCAAATTTCTTCATCATATGATGATATTATCTCATTTGATATCAAAACAGAAAAGTAATTCCCTATGACTTCTGATTTTAAGGGAAATCATGAGAAGAAAAGGGCTACTAAAAACACTGGAAAATGAAATAAGGAAATGGGGAATAAGGTAAGAGTTTACCTTCTAACCTATAATAATTGTGGGAAGATATACCCTGGTACATTCCTAAAGGGTATAAGTGTCTGTTACAAGTGTGGAGAAAAATTACACCTATCTCATGATTTTAAGTGAAGGAAAGAAGATACAAATTATTTATGAAATAATTTCAGGGATACAAGGATCTATGCTAATTATTTTCCAAAGCGTCAAGAAAACAAGCCTTAGAAAAGTCCAAGGGAGAAAGGCCAAGCTTATACGATCACAACTATTGATGTTGAATCTCTAAATGATGTGGAGGAAGGTACAATAATTTTTTACACAAACATAGATGATGCTTTATTTGATAATGGATCATCGTATTATTTTATATCTTCCTAGTTTTCCAATAAAATTATTCATATACAATTTGATTTAATAAATGATTTGTTAGTCAAAACTTATAAGGGAGGTATCATCAAAACAATGTTGCGTCGATTAGTCCCCCTTATGACATAGAAACATGATTTAATTTCTAACCTTATCATAATAACAATGATTTTATATGATATAATTCTTAGTATGAGTTGTATTTCACATTATGATGTGAAGATCTATTGAAAGAAGAGTAAAGATTTAATTTTTGTGAATGTTGTTGAATCAAATTTCTTTAGAGTAGAAATCTCACCATCTGGTTTTCATCTAGATCCACCCCTAATAACTCTACCAAATTCAATTATTGGGGAGGAATAGAATGAAATATAAATGGGTGAGGAATGAAATGTTCCAATAGTGGATGTAACTATTATTCTAGAGTAAGTTGAAGTTTTTCCAGATGATTTACTTTGACATCCCCCAGAACAGGAGGTTGAGTTCTCTATTGATTTAATTCCTAGTTCAAGTCCTATATCAAATAATCCTTATAGAATAGACACTATGGAATTAGTATAATGGAAGAAACAACTAAAGGAATTGAGTGATAAGTTATTTATTCCCCCTAGTGTTTCCCCATGGGGATCACCTATTACTTTCATTAAGAATAAAAATGGGTCAATGAGGTTTTTCATAGACTACCAGGATATTAATGTTATAATATTAAAGAACAAGTATCCCATACCTAACGTTGATGAATTATTTGATCAAATTATTGGAGCTCAGTATTTTCTGAAAATTCACCATCAATCTAGATATCATATGTTTCCTATGAGGAAGGATGGTATTTTAAAGACATCATTTCAAACCAGGTATGGGAATTATGAGTTTACAGTAATGCCTTTTGGGCTGACTAATTCACCCTCTGTTTTCATGGATATAATTAATATAGTTTTCAAATTAATACCTTGATTAATTTGTGGTGGTATTCATTGATGATATCTTGGTATACTCCAAAATATCCAATGATCATGAAAATCACTTGCACACTATTATGAAGACACATAGAAGAAATGAATTATATGGGAAGTATAACAAGTGTGAATTTTGGTTTCAATTAGATTCATTTCTTGGAAAAATTTATTCTAGAGATTGAATATATGTCTCTCCTATGAAGAAAAAGGCTATTCTATAATGGCATAGTCAAATGAACATAAATAAGGTATATAGTTTCATGGATTTAGTAGGTTATTATTGGTGATTAGTTCAGATCGTCTACCATTTATCCAACCTAATTACGAAGATTATAGGTAAAGGGGTTAATTTCATATGGACCATATAATGTGATGAATTATTTGAGGAATTAAATAGGTTATCAGTTAATCCTCTGATCCTAACTCTACCATCGGGAATTGATGGGTTTGTGATCTACAGTGATGTATCAAAGAAAAGGCTTGCCTATGTCCTTATATAAAATGATATATTTATTGCATATGCATCAAGGAAGTTAAAAATTCATGAATAAAAGTATACAACTCATGATCTTGAGTTAGTATCTGTAATCATTGAATTGTAGATATAGAGACGTTATCATTACGGAGAAAGATGTGAGATATATATAGATCTTAAGAGCTATAAGTATATATTCTCACATAAATAATTGAACAAGCGGCAAATGAGATGTCTCAAACTACTAAAGGATTACAATTTTTCCATACACTACCACCCAGGAAAGGAAAATATGGTAGTTGATTCATTGATCAAGAAGGATCGTGGAGATTTAATCAAAATGAAGATTAAAATGAATCCTGTGTTCAGGGTTCTAATAAGGATGGACATGGGAATTATAAAAGAAGGTGAAAAGTTATTACTTTTTCAATTGTTTGTCCAACCATCATTATTAGAAAGAATTAAAGTTCTCAACCTGATGACGAGAATCTTCAAAATAAAATTAATATTGTGAATTATGGGAAGTTGTAGGGCTTCGTATATGAAGTTGGAATAATGAAATTTGGGAAGAGGATTTGTGTTCCATATATACAAGAGTTAAAAAAGGGGTTATTGGATGATTCCCATGGTTTGAAATTCACTATACATCATGGTATCACTAATATGTAGATTGATTTTAAGGAACATTTCTGGTGGGAAAACATGAAGCAGTAAATTGTTGATTATGTATCACGATGTTTAGTCTGTCAATAAGTGAAGGACGAATGAAAACATCCAAGATGATTCATGAAACCTATGACTATTATTACATGGAAATGGGATGAAATCACCATGGATTTTGTAACTTGATTACCCAAAACTCCAATAAATAATAACACAATATTGGTAATTACGGATCGACTTATTAAATCTGCACATTTCCATGTTATAAAGAAGATTTTCCACTAGAGCACATTGCAAAACTCTATATCAATAAAGTTGTAAGAATTCATGGAAAACCTATTTCAATATTTTTTTATCACAGTCCTTGATTTACATTACAATCATGCAAAAGTATTTGGAATGCTTTTGTAAAGACCCGTAAAATTCAAGGGAAATTTTTTCTTAATTTTCTTTAGAATTTTACAAGAGCGCGGTTTCAGACGGCACCTGATTCCGAGGCCCGGAGTGCCCAGAATTAATTTCCGAAGTTTGGCTCGGGTACGTTCAGTGAACGAACGAGCTGGAATTCCTAATGCTGGCTGCGACTGTTCTACTGCTACGACTGCTACTGTGACTGCGACGGCGACAGTACAGAGATCCTGTGTGGATTCGACGACGACAGTACATGGATCCTGTGTGGATTCGACGACGACGACTACAACACTCAGCGATCCTTCGTGGATCAGTGCTACAGGTCCTGTGTGGGCCCGATCCTGTGTGGGTCCTTGCGCTCAGCGGTTCTGTGTGAGCCAGCGCCTACAGGTTCTGTGTGAGCCCAATCCTGTGTGGGTCTTCTGCGGGGGTTAGTTACCTATCGATCCTTCGTGGGTCTGACGACTTAGATGGATCAGTGATCATCATTATCGTCCTTGAAGAAGTATACCTGTGTGAGCTAAATCCTGTTGCTTTCCTGTGTGGATTGTGTTGTGCAATCCTGCGTGGATTATGTTTTGCTTTCCTATGTGGAATACGTATACTTTCCTGCATGGACTGATTTGTACTTGGGCTCGGAGGTTGGAGCGTAATTTAATTGATGACTTAGGTATATGTATGGGCATATACCTAAGCAGAGTCGGTTGTTACTTTGTGATTATACTTTTCTTCGTGGTTTATCCTTTGTGGATTTGAGAGACCTTCAGGGGTCTCGGGGTCCCTACTGAGTAGCTTATACTCACCCCTGCACGGGCTTTGCCCGCACTACGTTGTGTTGGTTGCAGACGACGGACAGCGTTGACCTTAGCTGAGGCTTGTAGAGCGGGACGGTACCCGGAGGTGGACCACTGGGCGGGACGTGCACGGAGCGGACGGCGGGACTCGTGGAGCAGAGGAGCTATCTGTACCACCCTTCAGGTGGGATTCCAGTGGACAGCTCGGTGTAGCGGCTTTACTTTTTAGTTGTTGTTTTCCCTTTCGAGTTGTACTTTACTTTTAGTTTGGGTTTGTATTCTGGCCCATTTACTTTTCCGCACTTTCAGTTGTACTCTGCTTTGTTTAGTGTTTACTTTCCGCTTGCTTACTCTGTGGTGTTTGTCACTTTTCAAAGGCAATGCCTTCCCTTTTTACTGGGATTTACGCCTTGGTTCTAGTCGCCAGCCCCTGGCATATGGAAGGCGGCTTGGGTAGTCAAGGCACGGACCCCGAGGGCGGGTCGTGACAAATTAATGTAAAGACCCGTAAAATTCAAGGGAAATTTTTTCTTAATTTCTTTAGAATTTTACAAGAGCGCGGTTTCAGACGGCACCTGATTCGAGGCCCGGGAGTGCCCAGAATTAATTTTCGAAGTTTGGCTCGGGTACGTTCAGTGAACGAACGAGCGGGAATTCCTAACTTTTGATCCGGTGCTCAGAATTGAAATCTGAGGGCACCGATGAACTCGCAGCGCCGATATTCGTTTAAAGAGACCTTTTCGGGAGTTGCGTTTGTTGCGGGTTGAAAGTTAATTTTTAGGGGTTTTTAGTTTGAGTTAAATAAAATTTGTATAGAACAAATTTTATTTGTTGAAAACCCACCAAAGGGGGTTGGAAGTGGGACCCACACCCACTTAACCTCCCTTGGGAGGATTAAGTGTGGTGGGGCCCACACGAACCCCTAATCCTTTCAAATTCTCTCAACTTGCTTAACCCCTAATTTAATAACATGAGTTACTTAATTATTTATGGGAGTTAAACCTTTTTGAATTTCAAACTTTTGAAATTCTGATGTGTTTTGTAATAATAAAATAAGATGTTGTCTTATTTTATTATGGGTTGTTTGTTTGTCTCCTTGAGAGCTTTTGGAGAGCTTCTTCTTCATCTTCAAGCTCTGACGAAGAACGAAGAACGCTCAAACTCCGACGAAGAACGACGCCTCTCTTCTTCGTCCTCGGTGTCAACAAGAGGGAACGCTGCTTCCTCCTCGGACCTTCTTCGTCGGCATACGAAGATTCGCCAACGACGTATCTCTTCTGGCATATCTCTTCGTCAACGGATTTGACGAACGACGACCGCAACGCCCGACCTCCGCGACGCCGTCTTCCGCGGAACGTAGACGAATCTTTGAATCTTAAACCCGAGGTAGGGGTTGTTGATTCATTATTTATTTATACCATTTCTTGAATGTGGATCTCGCATGTCTAACTTGAGGCTTGAATGTTTAAGTTGAGTTATTTTTTTAACGTGAGGGGGGCCGGACCGCATGAACACGGCCGAACCCCCCTCCATCGTTCATGTTGATTATTCTTGCGTGAGGAAGCAAGTGGCGTGGTTCCGTCGCACCACGCGGATGATCGTGCAAATATTTTACGCGGCGCCGTCGCGCTACGTCGAGGAAGAATCTTCAAGAACGTGACGCCGTCACGCCGCGTTGAAAAGAATCATGGCACGGCGAAAGGGGCGCGGTGCCGTCGCACCGCGCCGGACGATGAACACCGCGGCCGGTTCCGGGCCGCGGCGGGACGAGGAGACCGCGGCCGGATCCGGGCCGCGGCGGGATGTGAAGACCGGCGGCCGGGCCGCCGGCGTCGGAAGTCGAAGGCGGGATCGGAATTTCCGGTCCCGTTGGTAAAAACCGGCCGGCCAGCTGGCCGGCCGGATGACATAAAACCGGGGGAATAAATCCCCCGGCCGGTTTAACAAAACCCCCCTCTTAATTAGGGGGGCGGTTCCTTGAAGGAAGGGGGGCAGCCGGCCCCCCGGTTTGTTCCCAGCCGGCCCCCACGTGCGGGGGCCGTGTCTTGCAAATGGCGCGGCACAAAGGCCGCACCGCCACCCTAATCAGCGGGGGGCTTCGCCCCCCCACCCCCCCCCCCCCCCGCGTGCAGCAACCCCGCGGCGACAGGCCGCCGCGGCCCGCCACGCCGCCGCGCCGCCCCGGGGGGGGGGGGGTCGGGCCGGGTCGGCCCGGACCCGGACCCCCCCGTTTCGTACCAGAATTGGTTTTTGGCCCATAACATGAGCCTCGGACCTCCGAATGACGAAACGTCTGCGGCAACACGATCCTTGGATCGAGACGGTCGTTTCGGTATATCGCACTCAAGGTTTTGGTTTACTTTGAGTTCGGCCGGGTTGGTTCGTTCACGAAACCAACCGGGCCTTCGGAGCGGAAACGCTCATATCTTGAGCTACGGACGTCCGATTGACGTGCCGTCAGTCGCGTAGTGTTCCTCTTAGTGAGACGGATCTTTTGGCATACTCCGCCCGAGGTTTGGACGCAGGTGGAGTACGGTCGGGTTGGTTTTGCCTTAAAAACCAACGGGGCCCCGGAGACGAAAATGCCAATAACTCTCAGACCGGGCGTCCGATCGACGCGCCGTCTGTTGCGTTGAGTTCCTGTTGACGATACGGAACTTTTGGATACATCATCTTCGGTCTTCGTGACAGTTGATGTATCAGCCTCTCGGCTCGTGGAGCGGACCCTCCGAACGAGCTTGCTGTGTGCGGGAACCCTAGTGCTGGCTGCGACTGTTCTACTGCTACGACTGCTACTGTGACTGCGACGACGACAGTACAGAGATCCTGTGTGGATTCGACGACGACAGTAAAGGGATCCTGTGTGGATTCGATGACGACGACTACAGCACTCAGCGATCCTTCGTGGATCAGTGCTACAGGTCCTGTGTGGGCCCGATCCTGTGTGGGTCCTTGCGCTCAGCGGTTCTGTGTGAGCCAACGCCTACAGGTTCTGTGTGAGCCCGATCCTGTGTGGGTCTTCTGCGGGGGTTAGTTACCTATCGATCCTTCGTGGGTCCGACGACTTAGATGGATCAGTGATCATCTTTATCGTCCTTGAAGAAGTATACCTGTGTGAGCTGATATAAGTAATCACAAAGAAAACTTTGAAACACACACGCAATCAATGTTTTCGTGCATTAAGTCGGAAATCAGAAGTCAGGGTCCTGGTGTACGGATACGTCGGCCGCCGCACCAACACTGGACTCCCTGGACTGATAACCACACTCAATACGCTAAACATTATTGCTTCACATAGAAAAGATCAGAGTTCGCGGTAGAACCGAACTCTTCTGATACCAATTTGTCACGACCCGCCCTTGGGGTCCGTGCCGTGACTACCCCAAGCCCGCCTTCCATAGGCCCGGGGCTGGCGACTAGCACCAAGGCGTAAATCCCAGTAAAAAGGGAAGGAATTGCCTTTGAAAAGTGACAAACACCACAGAGTAAGCAAGCGGAAAGTAAACACTAAACAAAGCAGAGTACAACTGAAAGTGCGGAAAAGTAAATGGGCCAGAATACAAACCCAAACTAAAAGTAAAGTACAACTCGAAAGGGAAAACATCAACTAAAAAGTAAAGCCGCTACACCGAGCTGTCCACTGGAAATCCCACCTGAAGGGTGGGTACAGATAGCTCCTCTGCTCCACGAGTCCCGCCGTCCACTCCGTGCACGTCCCGCCCAGTGGTCCACCTCCGGGTACCGTCCCGCTCTACAAGCCTCAGCTAAGGTCAACGCTGTCCGTCGTCTGCAACCAACACAACGTAGTGCGGGCAAAGCCCGTGCAGGGGTGAGTATAAGCTACTCAGTAGGGACCCCGAGACCCCTGAAGGTCTCTCAAATCTACAAAGGATAAACCACGAAGAAAAGTATAATCACGAAGTAACAACCGACTCTGCTTAGGTATATGCCCATACATATACCTAAGTCATCAATTAAATTACGCTCCAACCTCCGAGCCCAAGTAAAACTCAGTCCACGTAGGAAAGTATACGTATTCCACATAGGAAAGCAAAACATAATCCACGCAGGATTGCACAACACAATCCACACAGGAAAGCAACAGGATTCAGCTCACACAGGTATACTTTTTCAAGGACGATAAAGATGATCACTGATCCATCTAAGTCGTCGGACCCACGAAGGATCGATAGGTAACTAACCCCCGCAGAAGACCCACACAGGATCAGGCTCACACAGAACCTGTAGGCGCTGGCTCACACAGAACCGCTGAGCGCAAGGACCCACACAGGATCGGGCCCACACAGGACCTGTAGCACTGATCCACGAAGGATCGCTGAGTGCTGTAGTCGTCGTCGTCGAATCCACACAGGATCCCTGTACTGTCGTCGTCGAATCCACACAGGATCTTTGTACTGTCGTCGTCGCAGTCACAGTAGCAGTCGTAGCAGTAGAACAGTCGCAGCCAGCACTAGGGTTCCCGCACACAGCAAGCTCGTTCGGAGGGTCCGCTCCACGAGCCGAGAGGCTGATACATCAACTGTCACGAAGACCGAAGTTGATGTATCCAAAAGTTCCGTATCGTCAACAGGAACTCAACGCAACAGACGGCGCGTCGATCGGACGCCCGGTCTGAGAGTTATTAGCATTTTCGTCTCCGGGGCCCGGTTGGTTTTTAAGGCAAAACCAACCCGACCGTACTCCACCTACGTCCAAACCTCGGGCGGAGTATGCCAAAAGATCCGTCTCACTAAGAGGAACACTACGCGACTGACGTCACGTCAATCGGACGTCCGTAGCTCAAGATATGAGCGTTTCCGCTCCGAAGGCCCGGTTGGTTTCGTGAACGAACCAACCCGGCCGAACTCAAAGTAAATCGAAACCTTTAGTGCGATATACCGAAACGACCGTCTCGATCCAAGGATCGCGTTGCCGCAGACGGTTCATCATTCGGAGGTCCGAGGCT
Organism: Viscum album; assembly: GCA_963277665.1. Lineage (NCBI taxonomy): Eukaryota > Viridiplantae > Streptophyta > Magnoliopsida > Santalales > Viscaceae > Viscum > Viscum album. The sequence goes on from OY728129.1 coordinate 257,562,842, forward strand.
CAAGTTATGGGCCAAAAACCAATTCTGGTTCGAAACGGGGGGGTCCGGGTCCGGGCCGACCCGGCCCGACCCCCCCCCCCCCCCCGGGGCGGCGCGGCGGGCCACGGAGGCCTGTCGCCGCGGGGTGGATGCACGCGGGGGGGGGGGGGGGGGGGGGGGGCGAAGCCCCCCGCTGATTAGGGTGGCGGCGCGGCCTTTGTGCCGCGCCATTTGCAAGACACGGCCCCCGCACGTGGGGGCCGGCTGGGAACAAACCGGGGGGCCGGCTGCCCCCCTTCCTTCAAGGAACCGCCCCCCTCATTAAGAGGGGGGTTTTGTTGAACCGTCCGGGGGATTTATTCCCCCGGTTTTATGTCATCCAGCCGGCCAGCTGGCCGGCCGGTTTTTACCAACGGGACCGGAAATTCCGGTCCCGCCTTCGACTTCTGACGCCGGCGGCCCGGCCGCCGGTCTTCACATCCCGCCGCGGCCCGGAACCGGCCGCGGTGTTCGTCGTCCGGCGCGGTGCGACGGCACCGCGCCCCTTTCGTCGTGCCATGATTCTTTTCAACGCGGCGCGACGGCGTCGCGTTCTTGATGATTCTTCCTCGACGTAGCGCGACGGCGCCGCGTAAAATATTTGCACGATCATCCGCGTGGTGCGACGGCACCACGCCACTTGCTTCCTCACGCAAGAATAATCAACATGAACGATGGAGGGGGGTTCGGCCGTGTTCATGCGGTCCGGCCCCCCTCACGTTAAAAAAATAACTCAACTTAAACATTCAAGCCTCAAGTTAGACATGCGAGATCCACGTTCAAGAAATGGAATAAATAAATAATGAATCAACAACCCCTACCTCGGGTTTAAGATTCGAAGATTCGTCTACGTTCCGCGGAAGACGGCGTCACGGAGGTCGGGCGTCGCGGTCGTCGTTCGTCAAATCCGTTGACGAAGAGATATGCCCGAAGAGATACGTCGTTGGCGAATCTTCGTATGCCGACGAAGAAGGTCTGAGGAGGAAGTGGCGTTCCCTCTTGTTGACACCGAGGACGAAGAAGAGAGGCGTCGTTCTTCGTCGGAGTTTGGGCGTTCTTCGTTCTTCGTCAGAGCTTGAAGATGAAGAAGAAGCTCTCCAAAAGCTCTCAAGGAGACAAACAAACAACCCATAATAAAATAAGACAACATCTTATTTTATTATTACAAAACACATCAGAATTTCAAAAGTTTGAAATTCAAAAAGGTTTAACTCCCATAAATAATTAAGTAACTCAAGTTATTAAATTAGGGGTTAAGCAAGTTGAGAGAATTTGAAAGGATTAGGGGTTCGTGTGGGCCCCACCACACTTAATCCTCCCAAGGGAGGTTAAGTGGGTGTGGGTCCCACTTCCAACCCCCTTTGGTAGGTTTTCAACAAATAAAATTTTTTCTATACAAATTTTATTTAACTCAAACTAAAAACCTCTAAAAATTAACTTTCAACCCGCAACAAACGCAACTCCCGAAAAGGTCTCTTTAAGCGAATATCGGCGCTGCGAGTTCATCGGTGCCCTCGGATTTCAATTCTGAGCACCGGATCAAAAGTTAGGAATTCCCGCTCGTTCGTTCACTGAACGTACCCGAGCCAAACTTCGGAAATTAATTCTGGGCACTCTGGGCCTCGGAATCAGGTGCCGTCTGAAACCGCGCTCTTGTAAAATTCTAAAGAAAATTAAGAAAAAATTTCCCTTAAATTTTACGGGTCTTTACAGCTTTGGATACTGAGATTCATTTGAGTACTTTTTATCACCCTCAAACTGATGGGAAACCAGAAAGTATGATCCAAACTATAGAAGACATGTTGAGATCATGATCACATGATTTTCAAGGTATGTGGGATCATTATTATCCTTTGTTGGATTTATCCTATAGTATTATTTTCCATTATAGTATTCAAATAGAACCATATGAAGGACTGTACTGAAAGAGATGTCATACACCAACATGTTGGGTTGGAGTTGGTGAAAGGAATCTTGTGGGCCCAGAGGTTGTAGAAGAAACAAAAATGAAGGTAAAGACTATACAAACCCATATCAAAGTGGCTCAAATCAGGAAATCACCTATGCTGATAATCGAATGAAGGATTTGGAATTTCAACTAAGAGATCATGTTTTCTTGATGGTATCTCCCTGGGAGGGTTTTATAAGATTTGCGAAGAAAGGGAAACTGAGCCCTAGGTACATTGGGACTTTTGAAATCCTAGTGAGAGTTGGAGATATTTCATATTGTTTGAAATTTATTTTTATCCTGTCTAATGTACACAATGTGTTCCATGTCTCATTATTGAGAAATTATATTCCAGACCCAATGCACGTACTCTCTTCAAAAGGAATAGAATTGGATCCTCATCTATCATACTATAAAGAGCCTATCCAGATTCTAAACACTAATGAATATGTGCTATGGAATTAGACAACTCGACTGAAAAATGTAATTTGAAAAAAATCATAAAATCGAAGGGGTGACATGGGATCTTGAGGATATTATGATGAATACCTACCCAAATCATTTTATGAGGTAACATTCTTTGAATTTCAAGGATGAATTTTTTTTATGGATGGGAGAATGTAGCACCCCTTGGTTTTTGAAAATAAATTTAATATTGAATTAATGAAACAATGAGTATTTTAAAAACATAACATTGGTATAACCTAGCTAGAAAACATAATTTTACCACCTCTGTGATTTAAATTTTGAAAAACTGACATACACGGTTGCATTCAGTAAGATATTTGGAGTCAGATAAGATCAAATTACATTTTTGGTGAATAGTAACTTTTCTCTTATTAATTGAAATGTACCCTTATGAATGTTAATATGAACCTTATAAATAATAACCACACCCATGAACGTATAAATAAAACCTAGACATCTTATAAATAAAATAGAATATTTTAAAAATTAATAGTTAAGTATTGGTATTTTTGTGAGTAATAAATTATTAATTTTAATTTTAAATTAAAAAATTAATTTAAAAGAAAATTTAGTTTCATAAAATTTATTCCTAAATAAATATTTGTTTGTTTTATAATTTTAGCATAATATAATTAGACCTTAGTTAATTTTGGAATGTATTCTAAAATCAGTTTTAAATTTATATTTTTATTTTAAATGTAAATAATGAATTGATTAAAAAATTAAATTTTTCTTATTTATAAAATTATTTTGATAAAAGGGTGCTCATTTTTAAATTCTACATGTTGAAAAATAGTTATGGTGAATTTTTGGGATTTTTCTGAAATACACAATTTTTTTTTGTGAATAGTGAAATTTGATAATTTACAAAAAATGCCAATTAAGTGATTTTTTGGATGATGTAAATGGAACTTAGTTACAAATAACATGAATATATTTATTTTATTGGTCACAAGAATCAATACTATTGCTTGTCTTGGATAAAATAATAAAATAATGAATAAAATAAATAAAAATCACTCTTCTCCACCACTATAAAAACCCCCATAAATCCCTCTTCTCTTCACCCCTCTCAAGCCTTGTGCCTTGAAAAAACTCTTCCCAAATATCCTCTCAGGATCCTTCCCCACATACATAATTATGTAGTAACATAAATATACAAAAACCCTTTCCCTAAAGAGGCTATCAGGGAAGATTACTTTTAGAGGTAAATTCCTCTACTCATTTCTTTTATTTCAAGTCCCTTTCTTTTATTTTACTTTACTCATATCCTTTCATCAAAATTTGATGATTAATACAGTAACTTACATGTATTATAACGTTTTTATGATAATTTAATAATTAATCATTATCTTTCATATCCTCTTATATTTTAGTAGAAATTAAAACACCATCACAAATGTGTTAATTTATTACATTCAAGGATGATGTGTTTTCAATTTCTATTTCCCTCTATAATTATAGTCATGAAAGAATTTTTATGGTTGAAATAGATATTAATATATGTATTATAACTTATTTAAGGTTACTTAATCCTTTTGTAAACATGATATTAATTTATAAATCATAATGAGTTCCTTGTAAACAAAAACCGCTAATTAACCCCAACAATTATCATTAATGTTTTATATAATGATTCATCTTCACTCAAAATAAACAACTTAATTTTATAAAAATGCAATCATATGTTTTTTAAATAATAACACACATATATTATATTCTATACAACCATTCTCATTATACATGATTATCCATGTATGAATATAAGTAAATCGATCATAAAAACCAAGGAAGAAAATGACCCCAAACAATGAAATTGAATATATAAACCCATGATAAGTCCATGAATGAACATAACAATGTTATAATAAATCAATTAAATTTATATTATATTACTTATATATTAATTAATCAACATAAATTTTATTATGCAGGTCATTAAGACCAAGTGACGAACACTTTCAGACATAAGGTAAGGGTTTCCTACCCGAACCTCTATTTTCTTTTATGTTAATGTTTGTCTCTCTTAATCCAAATAAAATTATTAATTATTCTTATATAATCATCATAAATTATATTTTAATGTAATATTTATGTGTAAAAACAATAATCTTACTTTATTTTATGTGATTTTCAGGATTTAAAAGGAACTTTCAAAATTCATTCTGAAATATAAGCCCGATTCAGGGGTATTTCTCAAATTCATACCTATTTTCAAGGGCACTATATAATCTGTTTTTAGAAAAAAATATTTTTCTAAAATAACAAATTTTATTATGAAAATACTATCATACTTAATTTATAGTTTTATACAAAATGTTTTCCAAAAGAATAATTATTTTCAAAGTAAAAGAGTATTTGTCTCAAGAATTACTCGATGATTTTATAATAGTAAATTCATATATTAAAACATTATTGATAATTATTATTTATTATTTTAATTACTATTTTATTATATCGTCAACAATTTTTAATTAAATGGTATAGTATTAGTTTGACTGTGCATGTTCTTTCTTAAAACCCCTCACTAATTTATGCCGAATGATTACTATTTATTCTTAATGTTTGGGGAAGTTATTTATATTCCATATGTTAGTTTCAAGATGAATGTATATGTTGTTTATGTCTTTCCCCATTCATATTAGCAATTAATTGGACATATTATGTGATTATTGGGGCCCTCTATATCTCTTTTATGCATCAGTAGGTCTCATGAGACCAACTACGGTCTTTGAACGAGGCCTTGATAAAATGGTTATTTATGGTCTTTGGCACGAGGCCTAGACGATATGGTTATGAGGTCCGACATTATGCATTCCCCCATTATAAAACTATTAATTTAAATTTCATGTGGTTATTAGATTTGTAGAGTACATATGATTATTCTTTATTATGGAATTGTTTATGCATCTCTTATTCCTTCCAGAATGTGTTCATGTTTATTTTTAATGGCATGTGTTTTTAGTTATCCATCATGCCTAATGTGTTTGTTTATGATATATTCCAATGTATTTCTTACCCTTACTAAGAATTTTATCACACCCCTTGCTTATGTTTCATTTTCCTAGGACATGAAGAGGTATATTATGAATAACATGAAGGGATAACCAAGGAGTTATGGATGTTGTAAAAGGAATTTCTATATTGTTTTTCCATTCATGTTATAATATTAAACTTATTTATGTATCTGGTTTTAAAAAACTATTAAAATATTCATTCATTCTAGATATGAACTTATTATAATCATTCCAATTTAATTAAATAAGATACCGTCTATGGGTAACTAGGGTCGGGTCCTTATAGAACTATTATAGGACAGTATAACTTCATCAGGTGTAGAAGAATGAAAGTAAATCTATTAGAAGACAATGTTTAAGGTATTTAAAAAATTACAATTGAACCCAATAATTGTGGAATTTGAATTTTGGAGTTATTTATGACCAATTTTATAAAAAGTATCAGGATTTCAAGGTGAATAATTATAAAATAAAGAATCTTTTAAAATATTTCAAACATCTCGAAGAATAGAACATATTATTTCCTTAAGTGATTCTGTTTATAATATTATCAAAGTTTTTTCTTAAGATAATATATTTTTAAGGTTTTCTTATAGGTTATATTAATCCATTTATTATTTTTATTATTATTCCAATCTATAATATCAAGATATTCTATGTGGAAGATAAAATTCATTCTGATCTGTATGATTAAAGGCTTCTGGAAAGAAAACATTAGTTGTTCTAATCAGGTTAAATAAGGGATTCCAGAGAATGGAAGATATAATTCATGAAAGTTTTGTAATAAGGGATATCTAGATTTTGGTATACATAATTCCCTCATTATTTGGTTTTAAGTGAATACCAAACTTAGTTGAGGTATTATATGTTTTTATATATTTTTAATGTAGTATGTTGTATCTGTTAGTTTCAATCTCTTTGTACTTCACATTTATTGTTTATAAAAGTTTTTTATTCTGTTTTGAATATGTTTTTTATCAATATATAATTTATTTATTTCTCCATTTTACTAATACCATATGTTTAATATTATATTTATATGAATAATATCATCCTAGTAATTTTTTATATGTAACACTTTTTATTTAATGATAAAATAGTGTGAATTTTTTAGTTATTTTAATGAAAAAAATTCAACCCCCTATTGTAAAATTATTTTCAAACATTCATTAGAAGAAATTTGGTATCAAAAAATTCTTTAAATATTATTATTCATATAATTTATGTTCTTTTATACATTCATATAGTTTAATATTATCCATTTTTAAGATGTGAATTGGTAACAATAGATAGTCTATGATATTGTAGAAACAATGGTTGGTTTGAAGAGTATCTAGGAAAAATATCCTATAGATTCAAATAAGATTAAGAGTATAATTAAATTGTTGAATTAATTAGATAAAGATATGAATATTCATTATGAATAGGATTTCAGTATCAAAAATTATTATAAAATACATTATAAGGTTACTAAAAGTCTCATACTAATGGTAGAAGAACAATATAGAGTGGTTAATGATTTAAAATTTTTTACTGTGAAAAATAATAAACAAATACATGATTTTAAGAAGAAACAAAATTTTAGAGATGAATATTTTTAAAAGATGGAGCAAGAGATGAATAAAATAATGCATTTGAAAAAAAAATATTTTAAAAAGGCTTAAATTCTTTCAGAATTTCAAATTCTTAAAACTATAAAACTTTATTTTACATAAATATGAATGATTTTCTAAATGTTTTATATAATTTTATAATTTTTACTAATATTTTTCTTAATATTTTTCAAGAAAATTATTATTTCAGGTCATTTCACATTCAATTTCTACTACCGTTGTGTTCTTTTTTTTAAACACAAAAGGGAGAAAATTATAGAACATAATATTTTTTTAATTAAAGTTTTTTGTAAATATGTGTTAACATGTTTTTAGGCATAATAGTGTTAGTTTTAAGTTAGTTCTTATGTATTTTTATTTTCAAAAAAGGGGAGACTATTCAATCAAAATATATCCCTCTAAAATAATTTTTAAAAAAAATTCACACCTTTTTTATTTCTACGTGTGTATAATATTGGTTTTTCATGTTGATCTTTTGTTGTGTTTTTATGTTCTTTAGAATAGTCCTTCCAATAATCTTCACATTTACTTGAAGGGACTCTCCAAGAGTAAGTTTACTAAAATTTAATATGTAAGTAATTTCCCTTTATTATAATGATATATTCTAATCTTAAATGTTTCAAAATACCGTTCTTTGTTTCTATTTTATGAAAAGATTACTATTGCGATGCTTTAGAACTTCATCAGTAGAATCATAATGAATGTATATACATTAAAATATAATAATGATCCTTCTAATATAGTTACAATTGTACCTGATAATCTTAGAATTTTAACATTGGAGTTAGTTATGGCATAGATCTATAAATAATATTATGAGTCTGAGGTGAAGAAGTATAGAATGATGAAGCTATTATAGGATTTCAAATATCATGAATACTACAATATCTCACCGTGTTATGTGATTTAGTTTGTAATATTTTCAAAGAGATTTTTACTTAATAGAATTTATGTGTGAGGTTTTCGTATAAATTATCTCAGTACCTTTCCAATGTTTTTTTATTTGTAATAATAAGGTATTATTTAATGAGGATATAAGTCATTATGATTTGTAAGATCAAGGGATTCCCTAAGGAAGAGAGAATTCATTCCAATCAGGCTGGTCAAGGGATTCTAGAGCTTCAGTGAATGGTCTTTTGATAGATTAGTAGTCGGGGATACTTAAAGTAAGGTTTACATACTTCATTTCCACGTTTTGTTAAAGTGAATACCTCACTCAATTGAGATTTTGTATGTTTCTTCTTATATATTTTTAAAATATTAGGTTCCATCTTTTAGTTTCAATATCATTTCTCATTTGATGTATTGTTTAAAAAATTATAATTTTATATTTTTCATGATTTTCAATAAACATTTAATTTAATTTTTTTCTTGTATTTAATTAATATCAAATTACAAAAATTATATTTCTCAAAATAATATCATTTTTATTTTTTAGTCATTATTATGTTTATTTGATAATGGAAGAGTATGAAATGTTTTGAAGTTTTAAAGGTTTAATTCACCCCTATTATAGTATTTATATGATGTATTTTTAGGAAAATATAATTAAAAAACTATTTATGTCATAGAATAACCCACTAGGGCCAACCTAAACTGCAATATGACGAGAATGACACCCCAAACCAACCTCCAAAATGAATGGTGCTGGAAACAAGTAGAGAGTTTTTATATCAAAAAATGGGAGGTCGTAGCCTAAATTAACTGGACACATACACACATCTCCACACACATGTAAAATATAAAAATGGTAAACAACTGATAGTATATATACATTCAGAACAACTATCCCACATCAGAGTACAACAAGTAGTAAATAAAAGTGAAAGGACCAAATAAAATCTCAATAATAATGTAACAGAACCCAACACACTTAAATAAATGGGTAAGCTACCCAAAAAAAGCTCATGGGACCATTCACAGTTCATCTTTCTTGACTAAGCCCCAACTAGTCTGGTTCCTCCCAAGACTTTGTTAGAAGGCCTTTTATATATATATAAGATGTGATATGTGTATGTTGTACCCATGCAGGGTGAGTATAGACATTTCTAGTAGGGTAATCCAAAATCACTAAAAAATAATTAAGGCGACTAGTTAGATGATCACTATGAATTCATTTCAATCAAAATATGATACAATAACCATAATAACCTAGATATACTCAATGTTAGATACCATGTCTCCATGTGTGGTCACATACTCACTTTCAACCAAGGATTCTACTAGAGGATCAGAGATAACATCCTTCCAATAAAACTCACTCATTTGGTCTCACTATACTAATTGAACACATCCAAGAAGACATTATCGTCGAGTATTTCCCTAAAGAGTCACCAAATAAATTGAGAGGTCTCAACTGGGATACTCACTCCACTAAATTACGACCTTCTGAAATATAACAGATGTCGATACATTGATATGGGATCTTAATTAGGGATAATGGGAGACACATGACCATAATTGGAATAACATGCTAAATAGGGGATTAAACACCCTGATACATAGGCCACATGATTCTTGAAACCTTCTAGGGAAGATTAATTGGAATGGGGATACAGCCTATTGGTCTCATAGAGACATTCATTCTATATTTCTCTAAGGGGGTAATGTCCAATGTTTAGAACAATATGTCACACTGATCTCTCTTAGAGGTGATCTGAGGAAACTCACCCTAAAATAAAAGATGGATGTGACACACTAAAACAGATATAATTTGAGTAAACACACCCAAGATCATAACATAGTTGGTATTAGAAGATAATGGGATCCATCTTTCCCTAAAATGCGTATACACTGTGTTTAAAGGGGAACACTATGTGCCACCTTGATTTTTGAATTGATCATGACCCACCGTCTCACACAACATGTCTTTATCCAAGTACATGATGTTTCCACTAGGGGTACACGATGTGTGCAGGACATGCAATAAATTGGTGTGTGAACATGTACTCTTGTTATACCCATTTACACTGGCTATGTCCATGTATGTTGGTCGTGTCAGGGTACTTTTCGATGTACCTGGGGAGTACTTGGCATCATATGGTTTATAAGAATCAGACTTACACACAACATGTGTTGTCATCCCAAGATAATATGTTCTATGAAGTATAGGAGATGTCCCATTAAAATTGGAATATTGGGTCACATGATCTCCTATGCATGTACTCCATGTACACACTAAGCTGGCTAGCAAAGTTTCACATTGTGTGTGGGAGGCCCACACAATGTGTGATATTTAACTCAACATGAAACCCAAAACACTATCCATAGGTGACCACACCAAATTTTTTATTCCATAGTAAATCCATTATATATTAGGATTTCACATAACCTCCTACAGGTCCCCACATCTTCACTCACATGTCTCCTCTACCAACGAAACCTACAGGAATCACAACACAACAATCAAATCTGGTTTGACCACCATCAATAGGAAACCAAAAGTCATATTATATCCATTATTCACCATTGAAACAAATATTGTCTCCATACAAGGTGCCACATATCCCAACTCATATAAATGACTATACTTATGCCAAAATCAAACTACTGCAATCAATAGTGTTTAGTTTCTGACCACCTATTTCTTTGAAATCTCACATCGCTACTCCTCCTATGATATCCACTCAACTAGAATCATAGATATACCCTTAATTGATAAATAATTATATTATCTTAATCACCTCCACACCTCTAAAAAATCTCAAAAACCCAAAATTTAACATATAAACATGATCTGTTGCACTAAAGAATAAACTCACAATGATCAATCCTCCCATGTACTATCGAATCGTCTGCCAACAAAAATACCTGTGAAGAATGGCATAAAAAGAGGGGGAAAGTTGGAAGAAACAGCGTGACTAATGAATAATAGAAATTTTAAATTTTCCATCTTAATAGAATCCAAATAATTGTGGATTATCAAAAAAAATCGCTTCTTAATTTCTAGAATAGATAACATCACCTGTAAATCAAACGATCAATCGATAAATCAATTTTTTAGAATAATTGATTCATGTTTGATAAGGAGTAAACAAAATATTGATTAAAGCATTAAAATATACACCATACCTAGAGTTAGGTTTGATCACTAAAGAATAACATTTTTGTGTCACTATCATTTGTGAGATATAAGAACTCCATCGATGGAAGTGATCCTCACAGTATTTTGATCCTTAGTCTCATGATCATCATCCAACAGACACTCCACCTAAGATATACGTACTCTCATTAACTCTAGGGATATGTGAGATACAAAAGAAAATTCTTCAAAATATAGTTTATATATAGGATATTAGGTTTTGGTCCATTTAGTAAAAAATACAATGATTTATTAATATATTTATCCATCCATAAACACATGTAAACCAAACACCTGATTAAAAAATATGTTATGTCATGCCTATTTTAAAAACAACCTTTTAGATTTAATGGTGATATCATATTTCCCATCAGGAAAATCTTTCATTAGATATTCCATTATTTCCAAAAAAACTGCATTCATGTGAATTATTATATTTTATATTTTTAATATATAAACCCCGAGGCTCCTATAAAAACTTTTTTCCGTACCATAAAAAATATTCCTTGAAATATTCCAAAGAGTTACATGATGTAAATAATGTCATTAAATTTTCTGCATCTTTAAGTATTTTCATCCCTAAAAGTGAAAACCTACTCAAACATGTGAGGATACTGATCTTGTATCTAGATATCCCAAAACTATGAGCTCTCATGGAGGATTTCTCATGTTTTTAACATAAACTCTTCCCTGGAAAAACATTACCCACATAGTGTCTTCTTATACAAGATCTCAAGCACCACCAAGATCCTTGAAAAGGTAACTCCACCCTCAATTTCTAGATCATTTCTTATGAAAATTTGAAACTCATCATGCACATATCTCATCAACAATGAAATGTGGATTAGATCATATGATCATTCTAACAATGGTGGTAGGGATAAGTTGTATTCCACCTCACAAACCCAACATAGTAACCAGAAAAGGGCCCATAAACCTTATAGATATCATACTGCCTTGGACGAATTTCCCCCAAACTTATCAATGGATGTTTCTCAAAACATGCAGTCAACCTTATCAATCCCATAATTCACATATAATTGGTCTATATTGGAATCATGGTATATTTGGGAAGTCATAATCCAGCCCTGTATCAAAATCACCTTCACCCCTATTTTTCGTACCAACTCTTGGCCCATACATGTTGTTCCCCTAGATCCGAACCATATAGTGGTGACATGTAGGACCTACCATACAAGGATACAATTGGTTATAAATTTAGGTTTTCATGATAATTATCATTATACATAACCATTGGTTTATGATCCCCTCATACATAGCCAAAATGATGCTGGAAACCCAAAGCATATTCTTAAGAAACTGAATGTCACTCTTTCCCTGTAAATCTTACTAATAGTAGAAACACCATGATTAATCAAAATTGAGTCCCAAAGCATCCCATTACCCACCAAATAAATATATCATAAATTTATTATCATGTTTTGAAATTATCATTGAGGAAAATCCATGAATATAGACTTCCTAATACATTCATAGACATCCCCAAATACACTCTAAGATCTACTATTGTGTGGATAGAAAGTCAGTTTACATGTTGAGTATTCCTAAAATCACTCAAATAGAATAATTAATTATCTATGATTAAGGAATTTCCATCACAAAAAATATACCATTCTATTCTCACTTCCATCCGGGGACCTCAAATTTCACCTATTATTAGGTGAGTTGTCCTAAGGTAAATTCAACAACATGCTACTCCACCCTTAGCTATGCAAACTGGGGCTAACTATTTCTGATACATATTCACATCTTCTAGATGTATTTATAATATAAATATTGAAACTTATTTATCACCTACTATCACAACATGAATGGTTTCATTATCCATCCTCAAATAGGGAGGATGTGATCCCCACCCTTATGAAACTTGTCTGGAACATGTCTAGTGGTTATCTAGTCACAAAATCTCTCACTGTATATGTCCTCAAGTTTTCCTCCCTATTATACTTAATAAGAGGAGGGATACAACCATTGTTTTTGGGTATGTTACACAATCCTTAACCATAAGGTTCAACTATAAAGAGGTCAATTGATCTATCACCTCACTCAACAACATTGAACATAAAATGTTATGGTGATCATTTGATACCAATTATACACACTTGGGAGAATCCCAAGCTAGAAATACCTCCAACATTACTAGGTCTACTATCACCTCCATGTATAATGTAACATATCCCAAGATGTTGACCTCCCGAATCCTGAAAAAACACTTTGAGATCTTCCCCTAAAGATGTTATTCTAGGAACATGTTCAAGACCATCCTAAAGTGTCTCACATGCTCCACTTATGAAATTGAGTACACAATGATGACATTAAAGAAAACTACCTTTAACCTATCCAACGAGGAATGAAATATCCAATTAATAAGTCCCAAAAACATGGCTGGAGCATTCATCATGCCAGAAGTCATCACCATGAACTCAAATTAACTGTAGAAATTATAAATACACCTTCAATACATTTTTATCTCAAACCAGGATCTGGTGATAGCCTACCCTAAAATTAAAATATGAGAAGAACTTCACCCCAAAAAACTAGGCAAGGAATTAATTACTTATTATGGGTGGATAATCCTTCTTGATAGTCACTTGGATTAAGAAACATTAATCTACAAATATCCTCTAACTCTCATATAATATCTAGGTGAAGAAAATTTGGATGGATAAGGGAACTCACTAGGTCTAGAAAAGATCCTAATCTATATATTCTCCAACCACGACTTTATTTATCATAGCTACATGGGAACTTTTAGTATTCTCAAAAAAATATGGGTACATCCATGGGTGTAGGCCTATACAGAAAAGAAACTTCTTTATTGGGAGGTAAACATGTCATATACACTGGGAAAATTACCTCATATTATATCACAGCCATAGAGAACTAAAATATCATAAGATATGATTATCTAAGGGTCATAATATTCGACTGATAATAAATTGATTAAATCCTACTACACATGATATTATGTTATTCTTCCTGGGATCCCTTCTCTCCAAAGAAGAAAAATTTCATCCCATAACTCCGATACAGTGAAACTATCACCAGTAACATTCAACCGAGCATGTACAGTAGGAAACCAATCTGTACTAATGAAAAAATCCTAGATCACACTGCCACTATAGAAAAATTCTATATGATGCTCTCTATTCTCCCAAATTTAGGTCACACTATTGGTATAAGTGTTTAGTCACTGAATCCTCTCTATTAAAGACTCCAAACATAAGGGTCAAGATAAAATTTTCTACATGTTTCACTAGGTCTTGAATAGGGGATTTATTTAGGAAAGACAATGGTTTTAATATATGTACTAAAACTATAGCTGATGTAGGGAGTATATAAGGCATACTTTTAAACACACATGGAGCCTTAGGTTCACAATCCCCCACTTCCTAAAGTCATCCATCCCCTTTCCCACATGTTCTCCAAAACCAAGTCTTTCTTTGACACCATAGCAAAAAACAACCTTAAAAAAAAATTAAATAGAAATCATCTACCACTCTTTTATACTATCTTCTTTCTTCCATAATGACTGGTTGTACAAAGTTAAAACATGTCACAAGAACACATCTTGATGGGGCTACTTTCCATCTTATTTTCATTCCCAAAGTAACATAAAAATTACCAGAACAGAGATCTAAAAACACCTTTTTTCTATTTGTATATGTATCACCCCTAGGACCACTATAGAGAGGGGTATTAACAAAGTAGGACACTCACACACAGACCAAAACCAGTCCCCAACTTCTTGAGTAGGGGGTATAGATCACCATGAAACATAGAAGTTCTACATCTCTGAAACTCACATATTTCAATCTTTATAAGAGATTCATATTTTGTTATTTTTAGGACTAACTACTATCCATCATAATGGGTATCATACTTCTAAAACCCCATAGGTGAGTTAACATGCTATAAAATGGGTTAGATACTACTCTCTATCCACCTAGAAGAACTGACTCCTTGAAAGGTACCTATATTAAACCCTAATCACTAACTATATCATAATCATGGTCCTTTTATGTAATTGTAATTGGTTCTCATCATAGAGGTATCGATTGAAATCAATGACGTACCATGTTAAAAAGAGAATATTTGGAGAGATGACTCAAGAAGGAAATGGAAATAACAACCATTCCTATGTGAATCATGTACTAATGTTTCCCCTATAACCAAAGCCTATATGTTACTAGTCAACAGGTTGGTTATCATATTTATAGTGAATGTATATATCAACATACATAATAAAACTGTATTCCCTGGCCTTAGATCCAAACTCAAGACACTTTAACATTGTTTCCCGTGTTCCTAAACCAATCCTAAAAACTAGAAATTCCCAAACTCTGATCCTAAGAAAAACCTTATTTGATACCACTATATCATGAAAAAACCCATAGAGACCTACCTTACTAAAGGTAAGATGATATTGACTCCCCAATACCACCTCTAATAATCCAGGGGATGGTTAATAGCGTTGAAAACATTCCGTCAATGGAGTACACAATATATCTCAAGGGGTGTATGATGTGTCTTTCTAATTTTCACACTACCCATTCCCTTCAATCTTATATCAAATGTATTTCCCTAGATACATGACATGTACATTATAGGAACATAAGTTTTAATGGTCGGGTGGGAACTCCCCATGTTCTATCTACCATAGAACATGTACTTTGGTCATTCCCATGTATTATGATCATTCCAACGTGTTTTATCCATGTTCAAGTACTTTATCAAGTACATGGGGAGTACATGTAATCAAAAAGTATGTGGGATATGGTGTGACACACTGTGTGTGCCATCATCCCAATCCTGTATACTCTCTTAAGTAAACAGGTTGTGTCCCATCGCACATGGTGTATAAGTCTACTTGGCCTCTTGGGCGTGTACTCACTATAAAAATGGAGCTGGCCAACTAGGTGTCCCAAAAAGTGTGTGAGGCCCTCACTTTGTGTGATATTTAACTAAACATGAAACCCTAGATGCCTCATAGAGGGGACTACATGGTGTTTTTTCTTACATAACTCATGTAATTTTTTTCAATATTTCATTAAACCTATCACCTATTCATGTATTTCTAATCACACACATATATTTCCTTTAAAACACTAATAATAATTCCATAACACTTGATTATGGGTTGAAATCCCTCAACAGCCTACTAGTAATAGTATTTTGTGCATTATTCAATATTAAACTGATTCTCATTTCCATTAAAGGTACCACAAATTGGATTTCCTAGAAACCTCCATGTTTGTACCGAAATTGAAGCACCACTGTTACTGGTGTCTAGATTCTGGACACCTTTTGTATGGAAATTGACCGTCGTTTCTCCTCTAGAGTGATTCTCCTAGTCTATATTGTAGTTCCATTATTATCAAAACCATCATTGGATTCCCTTCATCATCTCTACACCTCATTCATGTCTATAAAATCCAAAATCGAACCCATTACCATGATCATCTATTCATATGAATTAACACACATTGATATTTTCCCTCATGTATTATTTAATAATCGTCCAACTAAAATACTAATGGCAAAAATCATGAATATAGATGGAAATGCACAAGACAGAATTTATGCATCTAAAAAATTCCATATTAGTTTTCCCATCATTGAAGGAATCCAAATAATATTTTATTTTAAAAAAAAATAAATTCAGAATTTTATTAAGATAAAACATCACTTGTAAATTTAATAATCCATCTACAAATCAATTTTTCATAATGATTGATTTGGGTTTGAAAAATTGTAAAAAAATGGGGTTTAAACCATGAAACAAATCCCCTAACTCGAGTTTGTATTTATTTATGATGTAGAATGTTTTAGTATTATTTTTGTTGGTGAGTCTCTAGAACATCATAGAGAGAGATGATTCTCATGGTTCTTATATCATCAATCCCACGATCATCCTCCAACAATATCTCCACCTGAGCTCTCCATCCTCTCATTCTCTCTTGGGTTATATAAATATCCCTAGGAACTTATCCATAATAGGGTTTTCATAGAGTGTATTACAAGTTGTAACATTAAATAAATACTATATCAATTTATTGATTTATTATTCATTAATCCTCCCATGACCACACTTAAACAGAACACCCGACATACACAAGGGTTATGTTGTGCCTAAGGTAAAACCTATATTATATATTTAATAGTGGTCTTGGATTTCCCCATTTTAAACACCATTTAAGAGATATTAAATTATTTCTGAAAAACTATGTACATGTGATATATTGTATTTAATAGATTCAATATATCAATAGTGAGGCTCCTTAGGACCCATAATCCCATTCTAACTCTATTCCTTACTTGAAATATATTCCTTGAATTATTCCAAAATGTTACATGATGAAAATAGTGTCCTTATAATTTAGAATATAACAAATGGAAATATGTGAGAGTGTAGTGGAAGCATAATTCACTAATATTACATTACATTTTTAGAAATTCAGTGTTGGGTTACATCGTATGAACACAAAACTACTTTGGAACCAATTTCTGATCATGCACCTGCTTAAGGATACATTGATGGTACATCATCTGTAATCTATATATGTAACATCCCAAGTAAATAAAGAATAATAAATTTTCATATTTATTAATACTTCTGAATTAAATATTAATTTTACTTTAATGGAGACGCTTTTTTCGATGGCTTACCTGATACGCAACAATAGGTTTATATGAAATCTTATGTCGCACACTAATAATATAATATCATTATTTTAAATATTAGTTAATTCCTAGTCATTGTATTGGCAGGAATGAATAGAACTAATTAAAATATTATTATACATGTTTGTTAAATGTTTTTACATTTATCCAATAAATGTTAGGGGATTAAAATTTGAATGAATCTAATTTTAAGCATAAACACTCTAATATTTTTTAAAAGGCCGATTTACCGCCTTTTGATGGAAAACCCTATTTAAATATAGTTTTGGTAATTTTTATATGTTATATTTGACAAAATAAAGTTCTTCTTTAGGATTGGGACATCAAAATTTACTTTGGATCAATTGTTGGATTTTTTCTGATAAAGTTCATTTTTTTAATGAATAGTGAAAAATACTGTATTTTAATTCAAAAGTTCCTTTTCATATAATTGATTTATATGGTTAGATTATATTTTTAATTGGTTTTAAAGTTTAATTAGAATATATTTTTACCATTTAATCTATTTTTTTTCAATGGAATAAATTTCACATTTAAATTGGTCATAAACAAGTGTCAATCTTTTGATAGTTATTATTTCTAAAAAACACACTATTTGTTTTGACAACGGGAAATAATTTAAAATTAATTAATTAAACCTAAATGTTTTTAATTGGTTAAAATATAAATCTTTTTTGAATTTGGAATATCAAATATATCTTAGGCTTAATTTTTGATATTTTTCTGAAAAACGCCAATTTTTTATGAATAGTGAAACCACTTAGTAGTAGTTAAAAAACTAAATTTTTCATTTAAATGAAATTTTACCAGTTCTGTGAATTGAATTTTGAATATCCTACATACATGGTTTTTATTAGTAAGTAAAATTTGGTTCAATAATATGAAAATAATTTTTGGGGAGAGTATCTTTTGACTTTTATTTATCGCGACTTAATTTAAATAGGGTAATTCAAGGTAAAAAGAATTTTATAATATAAAAAATCACCTTAACACATGTACTAACATTATTTTATGAATAATGGCCGACCATTGTCATCTTTGGGTCTATTTTGGGACCCCATGAATCCACATAGAAGTGATAATGACACTTTAGATTAATTAATTTAAAATAAAGGCAAAAATGACACAAAAAAATATCTTTTAGTAAATTAATTTTTACATAAGGATAAATAAGTTATCATTTCAAATTTAAATATTCATTGGAAATATAAAAATATTTCCTACATCATGTTATTTTTTTATAATTTTTAGACATCAAGTAAATTAAATAATTTTTGACACAATAATTATGCAGTATTTACCTCATTAATAAATGATTTATACAAATAAGATTATAAATATTAAAATAACATCCAAAACCTGTCCAATTATTATTGGATTAATTTATTTCGACCATGAGTCATATTATATTTGACTTTGATTAATTTTGGACCTTTATAATCCAAATATCATTATATAATAAAATAATATTTTCACACTAGCCTAAAGAGCCCCTCCACCCCCTTATAAAAATCCCTCACTACTTACTCATTCCTCACACCTCTAAAGCCCCTTGGATAATCCAAAACTTTCCCATATAAGATCTAAATATCCATTTAATCCTCCTAGAATCCTTACCTTAGGCAGAAGTCACTTCAGGAAGTCCTTTTGCTTCAAACCAAAGGGAGTTACCCAAATTAACGGTAACAATTTATCTTAACTTCTTTTATTTTATTTTAGTTCTCCAACCCCTAATTTTTTTTATTACTATATTTTAATAAAAAAATAGTATCCTAAATGTACTAGGATGTTTTTTTGAGAATTATTCGAACAAAAATTACACACACCTCTATCTAATTGGTGAAGAATATACTGTTTCTCTGGATGGAAAACTAACGCCTCACGAAACAATGATTTTTCGATTATCTATTACCACCTCTCATGGTGGCCATTATGATGGAAATTTATTTATATATGATATAAATTTTATTTATTTATTTTTATGATTTTTTATTTTCCATTTATAGAATACCTTTACGGTTTCCATTATGGGTAAACCCGATAATTTCATTTGAGGTAGTGCGGACTACCGCCCCTCAAAGTGATATGACTCGCTAATGCCATGTGTGGGATGTATAAAGGACGGAGTTACTGATATTATATAAGATATTATACTTTAAATATAATATAACTCTATATCATTATATATTAATTCTATTAAAATTATAAATAGAAATGAAAGTAGCGTTCACGCGTACGTACAGATTACCATCTCCATGAACGGTGGATTTTATTTCTTACCTCTAAATGTTTTGTACTATTATAAGTACATGTATATTATAGATATTTATGATATATATGATATCTGAATCATGAATATAATTTTTAATATAATTAACTTTTGACCATGTGACCAACTTGTAATTATAAGATGTCCATTTTTGACTCAAGTACCAAATATCGAAAAAATAAAAATTATTAAATTAACTTATTACATAATGTTTATAACATGGTAATTATTGATATAAAAGGAATAATAAACTTAAAAAATATTATTAATCAAGTAGAATTTAACTTTAGGTTATTATTCAAGATATTAAAGAATGAACGGGTCAAGTTGGACACGTGGTAAGGGACTTCCTGTCATACTCCATTCATTGAGTCATATTATATTTTATACACAAAATTATATTATATGGTGTACAAAACCCTTTGAATATTTATTTCATTCAAATGGAATATTTTTATATGAAGAGTTTTAATAAACAAGAAAAAAGGAATGTTTCTTTTAACATAAGCAGTGATAATGGCCTTTTTCCGCCGCATCGAGTATTATTTGATATTTGGCTTCCATAACAAGCCATAATGTTTCTAAAAGGAAAATAAATACCATATACTATTTTACATATTTTGGTATTGAAAATGGTTTTGATAATGGATTTTTTATATCAATATATTCTAATTATATATTGTGATTGAAATGTGGGGGTGTTATCTTCCCTTTATGTTTGTTTTATGTGTTATGAATGTGTTATAGTTCATGGGCATTGTTTACATATATGGGTGGTTTTGTGATAAAACTAGGGTGGGTGATCCTGAGATAACTCTCCAATGCATTGGGTAATGTGATAGAGGTAAACATGAATGTTTCTCCTAAAAGATTTAGGGAACATACTATGATGGTTATTCCAACGTAACTCCCTATGTAGTTGTGATTGATACAATGTAGATATGATATGAATTACATAAATACCTATATGATTTTTGATTACTATGTGTTATTCATAAATCATTTGTTTTCAGGAGGTAAGTAAAAGAGTTTATGTTTTTTATGTATTGATGGACTTGTGATTTCATTCTTATTTTATAATCTTTACTGAGATTTTTATTCTCATCCCATGTTTTGAAATTTTTTTCACAAGACTAAAAGATAAATTTGGTCAAAGATGGGATCATGGAAAAGTATTGTTGTCTAAAGCATGGAACTAGACATGACTCTTTTTTTTCAAGAGTTTTTATGTTATGAATCAAATGGACACTGAGTAGAATTCTCTACATTTAATATTCATGTTATTATGTGTAACACCCCGAACCCGGTTACCCAGAGTCGGTGAATTATTTTAATACATTGGCAAGATTACAAGGAATTAAGTCCCAAAAGACCGATTAGTTTAGCATTCTTGGAAAATATACTACATACATGAACATTACATTACACATTATAACATACCAAAGAAAAATCCTTTGAGAATACCATTGTTCCCTTAGCTTAAGCCTGCAACTCAAACATAAAACACTTCTTGGGATCCGGGGAAAATAAAACATAAGAAAGGGGTGACCTTAGATTCTCAGTAAGGGTAAATAATTTAGAGGCAGTTAACATAAAAAATAGTCATAGTGAATAATTGAAAACACATGCCTTCAAAAATAATAAACATGAACCCTTTATGTTAGAAATATGATATGAGTAAATAATGCCATAATAAAATACAGTAATGTGTATTCTACTAGTCAAGTAACCACATGAACTATTAATATTATTTTCATAATGGGGGAACATATAATGCCGGACATTTAAAAAAAAAATTTCAAGGCCACGTCCAAGACGTCTAAAAATGATTAAGGCCTTGGCCAAAACTATATATAAAATTGGGAAAGACCTCATCCAATTCCACATATAATTATCTTAGGAGACCTACTGATGCATCGAGGAGCTATAGCGGGCTCCACCTGTCACATTCTATGTCCAATACATTCCTCGTATGTAGAGGTTGAAACATAACATAAACATTTGTGTTAGAAATAACATACGAAATGTCAATACTTTAACCAGAAACCATGAATGGTATAAAAATAACACACACACAGACAACCATATGAAAAAACCTTTAATACAATATAGAATATTTGTATCATAATAAATAAACTTCAAACAAGTTTAAAATCCATCAAATGATTTTGACATAGATGAAAATTATTTGTAAAACTCTTTGAGATAAACAATCATATTTCATGAAAATATTTAAAAGTCACACAATTTAGAAAGGAAGAAATTTAAAGAAATTTTTGTATCCAATTGTCTCAGAGCACTTTGAAACTTATGAATGAAATTAACATTTTAAAAACTTTCATGTCCATATAAATAAATCCTTAAAACCCCATTTTGAAAACCTGGATATTAATGAGAATGATTTAGAAGAATAAATGTTTAAAAATTTTAAAATGATGTTTTAGTAAAAATGTCCCTTAAAAATAATCCTTCTGAAATCTCTTTTATAAATCATGGACATGGATAATAAATATGTCCCAGTAGATACTTACATAAAAACAAACTTAGATAAAAAAGAAATTGTGAAATTAACCCATACCTTGCACTTTCCTTTGGTTGAGGGTACGTTTAACCTCTTGTATAATGACCATAGTATGTTATTAAATTATACCATAACCATATTCATATTTATTATATCGTACATGATTCATTTATGACTTT
The DNA here is from genome assembly GCA_963277665.1 of Viscum album. Lineage (NCBI taxonomy): Eukaryota > Viridiplantae > Streptophyta > Magnoliopsida > Santalales > Viscaceae > Viscum > Viscum album. Next base: position 257,585,661 of record OY728129.1, read on the forward strand.
ATACTACCCATTTAATAATTATTTTCATGTTAAATTAAAATTTTGGGTAATAATCACCTTCATTATTGTATGTGTTTTAACTTGATATTCATGATTGTATCATTTAGATAATGATTAAAATGATTACAGAATATATAACTTGATTTATATATCATATATATTTAGAATATAAATATTTATAATTGATGTATATATGAAGTGGAAGGCATCGTTTATGGAGACGGTAGGCCGTACATACACATAAACGTTGTTTCCGTTTTCACATCGTATTGTACAGAAGTAAGTGAATAAGATATATGTAAGTACATAAGTACATAAAAAAAATAAACATATATTTATCTCCTAAATAATTATTATTTCATATATTACATACTTATTAATAATATATATATTTTTATAATCGACGTTGAATGGTGAACAAGGAAATGAATCTCATCGCGTCGTGGAGACGGTAATCCATACGTACGCACGAGTGAAAGTATCATTATTTTGATATTAAAATAGTATATAATTAGATGGTATATCATATATACAGAATAATTAACATGTTATATTTATTATTTACATCAATTTTGAATCAATATTATACCCATCCAATATAATAATTTATTGAATAACAACTACACCACGACATGGAGACGATAAGCCATACATACACACGAATGGGGACATGTCATTTATAGGATGGATAGAATAATGAATATGGTTGTACCATATTTATAATAAAATGACATTATATAGAATATACTGGAGTTATTTTTTTACAATGGAAACAACAAGTAAAGAAGAAGTAGAAGAAGAAAAGAACATGAAAGAGGTGATGAAATATTTACCTCTTCTTCGGGTTCTTCCTTTTGATTTGATCAAAAGGGACCCTCAAGTTGGATTTATGACTAAACCAATACCTATAGGATGAAATGAGGATTTTTGGGAGGATATTTGGGTAGGGGTTGGCCTTTCCAAAAGGCTTTTAAGGTGTTAATTTGAGAGAAGTGGAAGTTCCCTTTTATAATAGGGGTGAGGGGAACCTTAGGAAAATATTGAAATATTATTTTATAATAAAATAATTTTCGGTTTATAATGGCTCAAAAATAAATAATATAAAGGATAAGGTGGGTATGGGTCGAAAAACAGTCAAAAAATAGGTTTTAGACTGGTTTGGGGCACTATATTTACCTTATCTTTTAGATTTAACTCTTAGTTAAATAGTTTGACATTTACCATGTCTCTTTGTATTTTTATATTATATGGTTAATAAACTTATAATAAACATTCTAGAGAATCCCATGTGGTTAATTATTTACATATATAATTGTATTTAAGACCTTTGGCTGAAACATATATTTTTAGGAATAGAAACCCAATTAATAATATAATATTTGGTTTAAAAATTCTTTGATGTCAATTTTGACACTATTTGGTGTATTTTTTGCTAAATTCATAAAAGCATTATTACCTCAAAAAAATCATTTAATAAACCCTAAAATTTCATAATAACTTATAAAATTAGTTTCATTCATTAAAAGTCTAAAATTACATTTATTTGGGTATATATAATATCAATTATTTTAGTATTTCATTAATATGGTAATTACCACATAATCATTGTATCATTAATAAATTAAATTATTTAATGTTTAAAAATTACAAATAAAATACCAATATGTAGGAAATATTTTTATCTTTCTAATTAATATTTATTGTCGAATTTATATTATGTTTAACATTATATTAAAAATAGTTTAGTTATTAAACTTTGAATTTAACACATTTAACTCTTCTTTGAATTAAATAATAATAAATATCCGTATCTAATCCAAGTGGATATAAAGGATCATATTTTATTTATAAAGTTTTTTTTCGTCGAAATAAACTTATACAATAGAATGAGTTCATGTTTTAGGGTAATTATAATATCATATTTACCCTATTTACTTTAAACCGTGGTAAATAAAAGGCAAAAGTTACTATTCACCAAAAATTATTTTCCTCTTATTAAAACACATTTTAGTTACTAATGTTAACCATGTCTCTCATATTTCGGAAATTCAACTCACAGAAGTGGGAAAGTTATGTTTTATGCAAATTTTCAAATGCTCATAGAAGGTGGGTAAAAAACCGTAAAAAGTTCCACAAAATTTTATACATCTAATTTTATTATAAAATGACTCCAATGAATTAGATTCAACTTATATAGGTATTATATATCTATTTTTACTTAAAATAAATCTAAATAAAATAAATAATTATTTAAATAACAAGTCGGTTTTAAATAACAACATAGTGTTTTTCACTATTAATAAAAAATTGAATGTTTTCAGAAAAATACCAAAAATTCACCCTAAGATAATTTTGATATTTAAAATTAAAAAATTATGTCTATTATACCAAATTAAAAACATAGAAGTTTTATTTATTAATTGAAAATTAATTCTTGTTGTCAAAACCAAAAAACGAGTTTTTTAAAAAGTACAAACTGTCAAAATATTGGCATGTGTTTAAGTAAAATTTAAATGCAAAATTACCTATAAGGACTTAAATTGTATTAAATGATAAAAATATAATCTAATTATAAATCCAAACAATTCAAATGTATAATTTAACAATATAAATTATTTCGAAAAAAAGTTGTTATGAATTAAAATTTAGTATTTTTCAGTATTAATCAAAATATGAAAGTTATCAGAAAAGTACCAAAAATTTATCCAAACTAAAACATTATGTCTCGATTATAAAGAAGAGTTTAATTTCATTAAACTGAACATATAAAAGCATAAAACATTGGTTTTAAAAAGGTTTCACCATTAAAAGGTGGTAAAATTTCATTTTTTTTAAAATTGTTCTTTTGTCTGAAAAAATGAATTTGTTCTTATACTATGACTAAGAAAAAAAATATGGTTGTTAAAGCTATATAGATTATATAAGATTAAAAAAGAAGTTAATACTATTCATAACCTCTTTTTGAATGGCTAGTTTGTTAAGTTGTGGTACGCTCGAAATCAGTGTTGCGTGTAGCACAAGCTATTGAATTACTTTAGTGAGATAACATACTATGAAATATTGGGGTGTTACATTCTCCCCTCCTTCAATAAATTGCATCCTCACAATTTGAAATTGTTCTTAGAATATAAAAGGATAAAAATAGAGAAATACCTTTGTGGAAAGACCACATCAAAAATTGGGTTAATAAAATTTAATCTTAATAAGAGGGAAAGGGAAATGAAAAATTTACCACCAAATTATGATCTAAATTAAGAGAAAATTGGTGGAAGTTAGAGACAGATAATTAGAGGGAAACGTAAATATTTTTAGGGAGTGATTGAGGTCAACAATCACAATATATCATTTAAATATATTGACATAAAAAATCCATTATCAAAACCATTTTTGATACCAAATTACGTAAAACTTTTATATGGTATTTATTTTCTTTTAAAAAAAGAATTTTGGATTGTTAAGGAAGAGAAAATTCAAATAAAACTCGCAGAAGTGGAAAGGTCATTTTCACTACTTACATTAAAGAAAAAAATCTTTTTTTGTTGTTGTTTAGTAAAACATTTCATAGAAAAATTTTCCCCTTGAAATGAAAAGTCAACGGGTTTTATACACCATATAAAAGAAATTCATTTAGAAATCAAAGGATGCCACAATGAAAGGATAATGAGACAAAGTCCCTTAACTAATGTTTCAGAATTAATTTAGTCATAAAATAAGATGGATATATATATATACACTTGACAAGTATAGTTACACCCTTTAACTGATTCCTACCATAAACTCATCTTTCTATCCAAAATATTTCAAAAAAAATTATATCTATCTTAATCATATAGGGTTACAAAAATAATGAATTTATAAATCTCCTATCAGACCCTTTAAAAAATAAACTACATTATACAATCCAAGACATCACGTAGGCCAGTGGTATGTGATGCACCCTTGTCACCCTTTGGTTGCGGGTTCAAGTCTTGCGGCCTTGTCAGACACAACTGATTATCGCCTGACCTCTGGGTTGTCCTTTTTATGACAATCCAAAAATAACATTAACAATTGTATCCAATTTCAAACATAATCCATTCCAACCATTAGACTTATCCGAAATATTTCTATCCTAACTCACATGCCAAAATTTATAATGAAGTTAAACACAATGAAGATCCTTTTTTCCACGTAATTACATGTGAACACCTTAATCATGTATTCTGTTAAAACATGGTGACACCCTGAGTTACCATAAAACCTTATTTATTAAATTCATGCCCTCTTATTTTTTATAGAATACTAGATATATTCCTTATATCAAAATTTTTATAATATTATAACAATGATTAAATAAACAAAATATTAATCAGTTCCATTTAAGTCAAGAATATCAAATATAATTAATCAAAATCAACCATCTCTTATTCGAAAATCACTACCTCATTATGAAGACCATATAAAGGATTACCTTTCCTTCAACCATGTATTTTCCCAAAATTGTAGCTTACTATTAAGTCACTTTTTTAGAACCATATAATCTCAAATCCTTAATAAAATAGTACTACAGTACAATCCTTATTTATCTCCATAATTCATATAACCAGTATATTGTGGACAAAACACTCAAAAGAAATAATTTTATAAAAACAACATAAGAACGCTAGTTATTCCTCATCATTTGAGGTTGTTTCACAACTTGATTATTATCCAATAGCATCATTTTCGGTAGATTATGATGATTGGGACATTAATTCTCATAGTGTACCAACGCCTTGTAGATAAATCATTTTACATTTGAAACCATTTTCTTACCCTTAAAATCAAGTACATACTGTCATTTTCCTCCACACTTATAAAAAACTCACATTCCCTTCAATCATTACCAAGGTGATTCTTTCTACATTTATCACATATGTGAAAATCCTTCTTTTCCCTCTTCTCTTTATCCATATTTCCATATACCATCATTTTCTTCTTTTTCTTCTCTTCAAAGCCATAAGACTCAAAGATCTCTTTACTTTTCTTATAAACACAAGATATTATTTCTTTATATGTTGATAATACATGTGATAATATTTCCCATCTAAATTTTGTCTTAATACCATGAAAGATATGATCCGTTTTACTCTTTGGATCATACATAATCCTGGAGTTCTCATTTCTTCTACTAGGTTCCATTTCTAAACAACGACATACAATAGGTCAGTTTGTGAATTGCAATGAATAATTCTAAACTTGTGTAATACCTAATGTAATTTTAACAATTTATGGATATAATCTATAATAATAAAAATATTTTTTTGAGGAAGTATTTACTCTTAAATCCTTCATAATCGCTTGAAATGAATATGTGAATTATCATAAGAATATCCCTCAAGGGTGTCATAACCAAGAGTGTAGTAAGGCCCATTGTCATGCACCAGTTCCCATTCGAGTCTAGCTCAAAGCAATGTTTTCGAGTTCTACCACTAGGTACAATTGTTCCAGAGCCACCTCTACTAGCTCGTATATAGACATGGATGTATTGCTTGGACAACATACGAAATCTCTAAATTACCATAATTCATGGAAGTTATTCTATACTAATCCTAAAATTCCATCATAGGGTTTTGTTATCTAATCAAAGATTATCTAAATCTATTTCCAATTTGTTGCTAACCATCCTTTGATTCCAACTATAATGCCCTGACCATAGTTACCCAGTGTCGGTGCATTATTTTAATACATTGGTATGATTACAAGGAATCATGTCCCGAAAGACCGATATGTGTAGAAATTTTGGAAAATATACTAAATACATGAACATTACATTACACATTCTAACATACAACAAAAAGATAATCCTTTGAGAAACTTCATTTTTCCATTAGCTTAACCCAACATCCCAAATGTAAAACACATCTTGGGATCCTGGGAAAATAAAATATAAGAAAGGGGTGAGCTCAGATTCTCAGTAAGGGTAAATAATTTAGCGAAGGATAATATAAACAATAGGCATGGTGAATAATTGAAAACACATGCCTTTAAAAATAATAAACATGAACACTTTATGGTAGAAATATGATCTGAGTAAATAATTACATAATAAAACATAGTCATGGGTATTCTACTAGTCGAATAACCATATAAAACATCAATATTATTTTCATAATGAGGGAATGTATATTTCAATACATTCTGAAACAGTTTTTCAAGGTCTCAGCCAAGATGTCTAAAAATGATTAAGGCCTCGGCCAAAACCATATATCAAATTGGGAAAGGACTCAGTGAATTCCACGTATAATTGTCTCATGAGACCTACCGATGCATTGAGGAGCTATAGTGGGCTCCACCCATCACATACTATGTCCAATACATTCCTCATATGAAAAGGTTGGAACATAACATAAGCATTCGTATTAGAACTAGCATACCAAATGTCAATACTTTAACCATAAACCATGAATGGTATAAAAATAAGACATCCATAGTCAAACATATCACAAAACCATCAATACAATATAAAAGATTTGTATCATAACAAATCAACTTCAAACAAGTTTTAAATCCATCATAGGATGTTGACATAGATGAAAATTATTTGTAAAACTCTTTGAGGGAAATATCCCTTTTTCATGAAAACATTTTAAAGTAACACAATTTAGAAAGGAATACATTTAAATACATTTTTGAATAAAGTGTCTCATAAAAATTAGAAACTTTTGAATGGAAATTTTTTTTAAATACATTCATGTCCAAATAAATACATCCTTAAAAACCCATTTTGAAAAATTGGACATTATTAAGAACGATTTAGAAGAATAATCATTTAAAAAATTTAAAATGATTTTTTAGTAAAAACGTTCCTTAAAAAGAATCCATTTGAAATCTATTTTATGAAACATGGAAATGGGTAATAAATATGTCCTAGTAGATACTTATTTAAAAATAACCTAGGATAAAAAATAGATCTTGAAATTAACCCTCGCCTTACACTTTCCATTGGTCAAGGGTATGTTTAACCTCCTGTATAATGACCATAGTATGTTATTGAATTATACCAGAACCATATTAATATTTATTATATCATACATGATTCATTTAGGACTTTATACTACCCATTTAATAATTATTATCATGTTAAATTAACTTTTTTGTGTAATAATATCTTTCTTTATCGAATGTGTTTTAACTTGTTATTCTTGAACGTATCATTTAGATCATGATTTAAATGATTACAAAATATAAACCTTGATTTATATATCATATATATTTAGAATATAAATATTTATAATAGAAGTATATATGAAATGAAATGCACCATTTATGTAGATAGTAGGTCATACATACCAATAAATATTGTTTTCTTTTTCAAATCGTATTGAACGGAAGTTAGTGAATAAGATATATGTAAGCACATACATACACACACACACACACACACACACACACAAATAAACAAACAAACACACACACACACACAAATATATATATATATATATATATATATATATATCTCCAGTAGCATTATTATGTCATATATTACATACTTATTAATAATATATTTTTTTTATAATCAACGTTGAATGGTGAACATGGAAATGAATCTCATCGCGTAGTGGAGACAGAAATCCGTATGTATACACGAGCGACAATATCATTTTTTTTATATTAAAATAATATATAATTGGATTTTATATCATATATAAATAATAATTAACATGTTATATTTATTATTTACATCAATTATAGACCATTATTACAACCATCCAATATAATAATGTATTGAATAACAACTACACCACGATTTGGAGATGGTAATTCGTACGTACGCACGTATGGTGACATGTAATTCATAGGATGGATAGAATAATTAATATGGTTGTAACATATTTATTATAACATCATAGTATATAGAATATACTGAAGTTATTGTTTTATAATGGAAACAATAAGGAAATAAGAAGTGGATGAAGAAAAAAACTTGAAAGAGGTGATGAAATACTTTCCTCTTCTTCGGGTTCTTCCTTTTGATTTGATCAAAATGGATCCATAGGTTGGATTTATGACAAATTTATGACCTCTAAGATGTATCTAGGATAGTTGATAGGATATTTGGGCATGGTTTGTCCAAGACAAATGGCTTTGAATGTGTGAATTTGAGAGAAGGGGAGGTGCCCTTTTATAAGAGGGGTGAGGGGGACCTTAAGAAAAGATTGAAATATTATTTTATAATAAAATCATTTTCTGTTTCTAATGGCTCCAAAATGAATTATTTAAAAGATAAGGTGAGTATGGGTCAAAAACCACTCAAACCATAGGTTTTGGACAGGTTTGTGTCACTATATTAACCTTATCATTTAGACTTAACTCTTAGTTAAATAGTTTGACATTTATCATGTCTCTTTGTATTTTTATTTTATATGGTTAATAAACTTACTATAAATTTTAAGAGAAACCCATGTGGTTCATTAATGACCTATATAATACTATTTTATCCCTTTTGAAGAACCTCAAAGTTTTAGGAATAGAATACCAGTTATTAATATAATATTTGTTTTAAAAATTCTTTTATGTCAATTTTGAAACTATTTGATATTTTGTTTTTTCTAAATTCATAACAGCATTATTACTTCGAAAAAATTTATTTAATCAACCCTAAAATGTCATATTAACCTATAAAATTATTTTAATTAATTAAAAGTCGCAAATTACATTTATTTGGGTATTTATAATATCAATTATTTTAATATTTCATTAAAAAGGTAATTACTGCATCATCATTCTGTAATAAATAAATTAAATTATATAATGTCTAATAATTAAAAATAAAATACCATTATATAGGAAATATTTTTACCTTTATAATGAATATTTATATTCGAATATTTCATATTTTTAACCCTATATTAAAAATGGTTTAGTTATTAAACTTAGAATTTAACACTTTTTACTCTTCTTTGAATTAAATAATAATAAATGTCCTAATCTAATTCAAGTGGAACTAAAGGGTAATATTTTATTTCTAAGGATGTTTTTGGTAGAATTACACTTATACAATATAATTAGGACATGTGTTAGGGTAATTATTATATCATTTTTACCCTTAATTATCCTAATTAATTTTAACCGTGGTAAATAAAAGGAAAAAGTTACTATTCACCAAAATATATTTTCATCTTATTGAACCAAATTTTACATACTAAGGTTAACCATGTCTCTCAGATTTTTTAAATTAAACTCATAAATTTGGTAAAAATAAGCTTTATGAAAATTTCCAAATGCTCCTAGAAGGTGGGTAAAAAACGTTAAAAATCATCAAAAGTTTAGACACCTAATTTTATTATAAAATGACTCCAATGAATTAAATTAAATGTATATAAATATTATATATCTATTTTTACTTAAAATAAATTTAAATAAAATAAATAATTATTTAAATAAAATGTTGGTTTTAAATAATAACGTAGTGTTTTTCACTATTCATCAAAAATTTAATGTTTTCAGAAAAAAACCAAAAATTAACCCTCAGCTAATTTTGATAATCAGAAATCAAAAATAATGTTTATTTTACCAAATTTAAATTATATTTTTTTGGATTTATTAATTTAAAATTTATTTATGTTGTCAAAACCAAAAAGCGGGTTTTTTAAAAAGTAAAAACGATCACATGATTGGCATGTGTTTATGTGAAATTTAAATGTGAAACTACTTATAATGACCTACATTGTATTAAATGATAAAAATATAATCTAATTATACATCCAAGAAATTCAAATGTATAATTTAACACTATAAATTATTTCTATTAAAAAATTTATTTTCCATTAAAATTTTGTATTTTTAGTATTCATCAAAATATGAATGTTATCATAAAAGTATCAAAACATTATCCAAACTAAACTTTTATGTCCTGATTCTAAAAAATAATTTCATTTCAATAAATTGAATATATAAAAGTGTCAAATATTGGTTTTAAAAAGGGTTTACCATTAAAAGGTTGAAAAATTGCATTTTTTGAAAAATACTTCTTCTATCTGAAAAAAATGAATTTGTTCTTATATTATGTCTAAGAAATACATAATATTGATGTTAAAATTATATAGAGTATATAAGGTTCAAAATACCGTTAATGCTATTCATAACCGCTTTTTGAACGGCTAGTTTGTTAAGTTGTGATGCGCTCGAACATGATGTTGCATGTAGCGAAGCTATTGAATTACATTAATAAGATAATGTAATATGAAATATTGGAGTGTTAAATTATGTAAATTTTATGTCCTAATTCTCTAAAACATTAAACATGTAAGGATCCTCAATGTGAATTATTCATTTAATTCAACATTATTTAATGTTTAAGGCCGTGTACTTATATTTGGTATCAGAGGCCGGTTCAGAAAACTTTAGGAGTTAGAATATAGTTAAATTAATATCCATAAATTATTTTTTAGCTTAATTTATTATTGAAATGATATATCACTTAAGGATTACCATGTTTCTTCACCTAAGATATTTATGTGTTCAGAATGGTTTTCCATAGAGGAAATAGGGCTGCTATTTTGGGACAACATCTGGAGGAAGACAACCATTCAAATTAGAAACCTGAGATAGTCGGAATCAGAACAGAACAGTTTGTTACAGTGATGGAACAATTGATTCAGTCTATAACCAGTGGTGGAATCCACGCATGAGATCAGCCAGATCAACCATAGAAGAACATGTCAGTAGTGTAGCATTTCACGAGGCAACATCCCCCATCATTCAGAGGATTATATGACCTTTTGCTTGTAAAAGGGTGGATTAAAGCACTATAAACGATTTTTGATGTAATGGGGTGTTCATAACATCAACAAGTTAGTCTTTGTGTTTAATGTTTTTAAGGTGAATCTGATCAGTGGTGGTCGATGGTGAAAAATATCAAGTATAGTGAAGAGATTGATGCTCTTGATTGGGATTAACTCAAAGGTATGTTTCTTGAGAAAAAATTTCATAAGGTGGTTTATCTTAGAATGGAAAATCAATACCAAGAATTGAGGTAAGAAGATGACTCTATGGCTGATTATGATGCAACATTCACTCAAATGGAAATGTATACTCCAAATTTCAAATGAGATCTTGATAATAAAATCAACCATTTATATTCAAGATTAAATCCAAAATATCGAAGGGATTTAGCATCTAGTATATTAAAAAGTAATGAAGAACTTTATCTTTGTGCGGTGAATGTGGAAATAGAGTTTTCCAATGATCAGGTGTTCTTTGACGAACAACAGAAGAAGAGGTCGAGGTGGCATGTGAAAGGGAATATCTCTTCAAAAAAGTCTGATGGTTAGAAACTTATGTTTATGGTTTGTGAAAATTGCTGTAAAATGAATGTATGTGAATGTCTTTTGAATTATGGTAAGTGCTAAAATGTGGTAAAATAGGACATAAGGCTCCAAATTACACTCAAAATGATTAGGTTAAAGGTAATACAAAATCCTATTTACAGTCCATAAAATGTTTTAAGAGCAATAAAATGGGTCATTATGCAAATGAGTGTCCAACGAAGAACTAAACTGAGGGAAAGCAGCCAAACTACAAGCAGAAAGGGGTGGTGAAATCCTTTGCAACTACTTCAGAAGATGTTGGTCCATCGCATGAAGTAGTATCAGGTTTACTGTTTGTTTTTTCATAATATACCAATGTGTTGTTTGATTTAGGATCTACACATTCATTCATTTCGGAGAAGGTTTCTAGTAAATTGGGAATTATATCTCAAGATATGAGTCCTGAACTTATGGTAAAAATACCAGGGGGGAATGTTGAGACAAAAAGAAATTATAATAACATTCATGTCCTTTTGTGAGATAAGAATCTACCTACAAACCTTATTGTTTTCCCTCTATTAGAGTTTGATGTTATTATGGGCATGTATTGGATTTTTGTATCATGCTATTATTGACTACAGAGAAAAAGATGTTTCATTTCAGAAAGATTTTTAGTTTCTGCACAAGAATGATCCCTTTATTATGATAACATGTCAGGAATATGAGAAACTAGTAAAAATATGGAAATTAATGTTACCTTACCCATATTATTGAAAATAAACGAATTGTGGATATAAATGATGTGACAATGGTAAATGAGTTCCTTGATGTTTTTCATAATGAGTGGCCTGGTATTATACCTGGCCGTTATGTTGAATTTAATATTGACTTAGTTCCTGTTGCTAAGCTAATTTCAAAATTGCTAATCGAATGGCTCAAATTCAACTTTTAGAGTTAAACAGGTAGTTGCAGGAGTTAATAGATAAAGGTTTCATTTGACCTAGCACATCACCATGGGGTGTTCCTGTCTTGATTTCTAAAAAGAATGGTTTTTCACTGAGACTTCTCATTGATTATAGAGCATTGAATAACATCACTTTTAAGAACAAGTATCCTTTGACTCATATTGAGTATTTGTTTGATCAGCTATCGGGAGCTTAGTAATTTTCAAAGATTGATTTGAGTATGGGGTACAATCAGTTGAAAGTAAAAGAAGCTGATATTCTGAATATCATGTTTCGTACTCGATATGACCATTATAAATTTTTAGTTATTCATTTTGGTTTAACCAATGCAAATACTGTATTCATGGATCTTATGAATAGAATTTTCCCTAAGTTATTGGATAAGTTTTTGGTTGTGTTCATTGATGATATTTTGGTTTATTCTAAAATTATTGAGGAACATGATTGTAATTTAAGGGATGTCTTACAAACCTTAAAAGAAAATAAACTTTTTGGGAAATTCATCATGTGTGAGTTTTGGTTATATAAATTTATTTCCATGGTCACACTGTTTCAAAAAATGGCCTAACGGTTGATCCTTCTAAAACAAAAGTTGATGAATAATGGAAAAGACCAACAAATATAACCGAGATCCATAGTTTTCTTGGTTTAGTTGGTTATTATCATATGGTTTTTGATAAATTTTAATGGCTATCTATCCAATGAATATTTTAACTCAAAAAGGTGTTAAGTTCCTTTGGAAAAAAGAATGTGATGACTGTTTTTGAATAATTGAAAAGAAGATTGGTGAATGCTCCAGTTTTGGCTCTGCCTTCCAGAAATGGTGAGTTTTTTTATTTATAGTGATTCTTCATTGAAAGGACATGGATGTGTCCTTATACATAATGATGAGGTAATTTTTTTTCTTCACCATAGTTGAAACCTCCTAATTTAAATTATCCCACAAATGATTTGGAAATAGCTATAGTTGTTTTTGCTTTAAAAATTTGGAGGAATAATTTGTATGAAGTAAAATTTGAAATAAATACTGACCAAAAAAGCTTGAAGTATATATTCAATTAAACATAGTTGAACATGAGATATAGGAGTTGGTTGGAATTAATCAAGGATTATGATTCCAGGATTCATTACCATCTAAAAAAGCAAATAATTTGGATAATTCTTTAAGTCGAAAAAGTAATCCTTAATTAATTATCATATATTTGGAACAAGATCCTAAGGTTTTTTATTTAATGAATTTTGGCATAGAACTTGTTGGTGTAGTAAATTATTCTCTTATTTCTCAGATGTTAGTGAAATTATCTCTATCAGATAGAATAAATAAAGTGAAAAAAGAAGACTGTTAGTTGAAGAAAACGGTAGAGTTGGTTTAGAAGGGTATGTTGCCTGATTTTAATGTTGATAAAGATTGTTTTTGGAGGTTTGGAAAAACATTATGTGTGCCATGTGATTCAAAGTTGAAGAATGAGTTGTTATTTGAAGATCATAGTTCCCTATTTACAGTTCATCCTGGCAATACTAAGATGTACAGAGATCTTCGGGGAGTATTATTGGTGGGATGGAATGAAAAGAGATATTTCTGATTTTACTGTGAAGTGTCTGACATTTGAGCAGGTTAAGGAAGAGTGGATGTTTCTAAAAAGGGTTATTTAGTATTTACCGGTGCTAGAGTCGAAATGGGAAAATATATCCATGGACATTATTGTGGGATTAGAAAAGACATCTCGAGGTAATAATTCAATTTGGGTTATTGTTGATCAGTTGAATAAATCTGCAAATTTCCTTCCTATTCAAGATACTTTGTCTCTAGATCATATTTCTCGGTTGTATGTTAAAGAGATAGTCTGGTTTCATGGAGTTCCCATATCCATTGTATCTGATCGTGATCCTAGGTTTACTTCTAACTTTTGGAAATTACATTAGAAGTCGTTGAGTACTGAATTAAATTTTAGTAAACTTTTGAACCTCAATCAGATGGGTAGTCAGAACGAACAATTAATACCTTAAAAGATATGTTATGTGCTTGTTCACTGGATTACCAGGGAAGTTGGGACCCACAACTTTCTTTGTCTTAATTTTCATATAATAATTGTTTTCATTCCAATATACAGATTGCTCCATTTGAGGAATTATATGGAAATCGTTGTCTAACTCCATCATTTTGGAATGAAGTTGGTGAAAGGAAGTTGATAGGACCAGAATTGGTAGAAGAGATGGAAAAAGGGTTCAGTTGATTCATAAGAACACGAGAACTACTCAGAGTAGGATGAAAAGTTATGCGGATTACCCGAGGAAGGATCTCTCTTTTGAAATAGGTGATCATGTCTTTCTAAATGCTTTTTTATGGAAGAGTGTGATGTGATTTTGTAAGAAGGGAAAAATGAGTCCGAGATTCATTAGACCTTATGAAATCCTAAAGAATGTTGGATCAGTTGCATACCGATTGGCTTTACCTCCATGTTTATCCTAGGTACACAATGTTTTTCATGTTTCAATGTAGAGAAATTATATTCCAGATCTGTCTCATGTTTTCAGCCTAGAGGAAGTTTAGTTGGAATATAATATCTCTTATGAGGAATAAACAGTCTAGATTCTTGACCATAGAGAGGAAGTATTGTGGAATAAGGTAATTCACAAGCTAAAGGATTTATGAAAAAACCATATGGTTGAAGACGCAATGTGGGAATCTGAAAATTCAATGAAGGATAAATAACCCCCATATATTTGATAACTAAAAACAATTGCGAGAACATAATTCCCAATAAGGGGAAGGATGTAACATCCCATGTAAATAAAGAATAATACATTTTAATATTTATTAATATTTGTGAATTAAATATTAATTTTACTTTAAAGGGAACACTATGTTCGATGGCTTACCTGATACGCAACAACGAGTTTCTTTGAAATCTTACGTCTCATAGTAAAAATATAATAATATAATTTTAAATGGTAGTTAATGACTAGAGGTTGTATTGGTGGGAATGAATATAACAAACATAAATATTATTATAAAAGTTTTTTAAATGTTTTTACATTTATCCAAAAAAATATAGTGGCTTAAAAAATAAAAGAATTTAATTTTAAGCATAAATACTCAAATATTATTTAAAAGGTCGATTTACCACCTTTTGATGGTGAACCCTCCTTAAATATAGTTTTGGTAATTTATATATGTTATATTTGAAAAAATAAATTTCTTCTTTAGGATTGAGACATCAATATTTACTTTGGGTAAATTTGTGGTATTATTACGATAAAGTTCATTTTTAATGAATAGTGAAAAATAATATATTTTAATTTAAAAGTGACTTTTAATATAATGTATTTATATGGATAGATTATATTTTTAATTGGTTTTAATGTTTAATTAGAAAATATTTTTTATCATTTTATCCAATGTTGGTCATTGGAATTAATTTCACTTTGAAATTGGACATAAACATATGTCAATCTTTTGATAGTTATTGTTTCTTAAAAGCACGCTCTTTGTTTTGACAATGGGAATTAATATTAAATTAATTAATGAAAATTTTCTGTTCTGAATTTAGTAAAAAAAGATATCATTTTTTAATTCGGAATATCAAATATAGCTTAGGTTTCATTTTTGTTGTTTTTTTTGAAAAACTTCAATTTTTAAAAAATAGTGAAACCACTTTATAGTAGTTAAAAAACTAACTTTTTCATTTAAAAGAAATTTTACCAGTTAGTTGAATTGAATTTCGAAAATCCAACATAAATTTTTGTTATTTTTAAGTAATATGTGGTTTAATAAGATTAAAATAATTTTAGGTGAATAGTAACTTTTGACTTTTATTTACCGCGATTAAAGGTAAATAGGATAATTCAAGGTAAAAATAATTTTATAATATAAAAAATTAACTTAACACTTTTCCAAACCATATTGGATGAGTAATGGCCGACCATTGTCATATTTGGGACTATATTGGGACCCCATGGTACCACTTAAGAGTGATAATGACACTTTAGATTAATTAATTTAAAGTAATGACAAGAATGAAACAAACAAATATTTTTTAGTAAATTAATTTTTTAATAGGGTTATATAAGTTATATTTTCAACTATAAATATTTATTGAAATGAGAAATAGATTTTCTATATCAATTCATTTTTTTATAATTTTTAGAAATCAAATAAATTAAATAATTCAGGACATAATAATGATGCAGTATTTACCACATTAATAAATGATTTAAATAAATTAGATTATCAATATTAAAATAACATCCAAAACCTATCCAATTATTATTGGATGAATTCATTTCTACCATGATTCACCTTATATTGGAATTTAATTAGTCTTTAACCTTTAGAAACCGAATATCATTTTATAATAAAATTATATTTTCACACTTTCCTAAAAATCCCGTCCCCCCCCCCCCTTATAAAAAGCCATCACTTCATACTCATTCCTGACACCTCTCAAGCCCCTTGGCTCATCCAACCCCTTCCCAAATAATCTTTCAATATCCCTCTCATCCTACTAGAATCCTTACCTTAGGTAGAAGTAACTTCAAGATGTTTTTTTGGTTCAAACTAAAGGGAGTTACCCAAATTAAAGGTAACTGTTTCTCTTAACTTATTTTCTTTTATTTTACTTCTCCAACCCCAAAAATATTTTTATTACATTATTTTATAACAACAAAAATATTCTAAATATACTAAGGTTTTTTTATTATTAGTATTGAAACTACACTTACACACACCTCCATCTAATGGGTGAAGAACATACTGTTTCCGTGGATGAAAAACTAACGCCTCACGAAATGATGATTGTTCGATTATCTTCTACCACCTTGCATGGTGGCCATTATGATGGAAATGTATTTATATATGATATATATTATGTTTATTATTTCTTTATGATCCTTTATTTTTCATTAATAGACTACCTTTATGGTTTCCATTATTGTTAAACACGATAATTTCATTTGAGGAAGTGCGGACTACCACCCCCTCAAAGTGATAAGACTTGTTAATGACAAATGTGGGACGTATAAATGATGTATTTAATGATATTATATGTGATATTATACTGGTATTATTATATAAATATGTATAATTATGTTTTAATTCCATTAAAATAAGTAATAGAAATGAAAATAGAGTTCATGTGTACGTACGACTTACCGTCTCCATGAACGGTGCATTTCATTTCTTACCTTCAAATGTTTTGTACTATTAAAAATACATGTATATACTGGATATATATGCCATATATTATATCTAAATAATTAATATTATTCTGAATATAATTATGTTTTTACCATTTGAACAACTTGTAATTATAAGAAGTCCATTTTTGACTCAAGTACCAAATATCGACAAAACAAACATTAGTAACATAAATTAATACATAAGGATTATAACATGGTAATAAGTGATGTAAAAGGAATAATAAACTTGAAAAAATTTATTAAGAAATTATAAATTACCTTTAGTTAATTTTTAAGAGATTAAATAACGATCAAGTCATGTTGGACACGAGGTAAGAGAGTTCGTCTCAATCTCCTTTCATTGATGCATATTTTGTTTTATTCATGACATTATTTTATATGGTGTATAAACCCCTTGGACATTTAATTTCGTTAAAAGGGAATATTTTTATATGAATTGTTTTACTAGACATAAAATGGAATGTTTCTTTTAACATAAGTGGTGACAAAGATCTTTTTCCGCCACTGGGAGTATTATTTGATCTTTGGCTTCCTTAAAAATCCATATTGTTTTTAAAACGGAAATAAATACCATATAATCTTTTAAATATTTTGGTATTGAAAATGGTTTTGATAATGTATTTGTTATGTCAATAAATTTAAATAATATATTAAGATTGAAATGTGGATTTATGTTTGTTTTATGTGTTATGAATGTGTTATGGTTCTTGGGAATTGTTTAGGTAAATTGGTGGTTCTGTGATAAACCTATGGTGGGTGATACTGGGATAGATCTCCAATTCATTGGGTAATTCGACGGAGGTAAACATGAATGTTTATCCTAATATATTTAGGGAATATATTGTGATGGGTATTCCAATGTAACTCTCTATATAGCTGTGATAGAAACAATGTAAGTATGATACGAATTCCATAAATACCATTATGATTTATGATCGATATGTGTTATTCATAAATATTATGTTTTCATGAGGTAAGTAAAAGAGTTTATTTTTTGTATGTATTAATGGACTAATGATTTCTTTTTTTTATAACCCTTATTGAGATTTTTTATCCTCATTCCATGTTTTGAAATGTTTTTCACAGGACTTAATGATGAATAGGGTTAAAGATGGGATCAAGGAAAAGTCTTTCTATCTAAAATATGGAACTAGACATGACTCTATTTTTTCAAGAGTTTTTATTTTATGAAGAAAATGGATACTAAGTAGAATTGTCTTAATGTAATATTCATGTTGTTATGTAAATGTTATGACCTAATTCTCTAAAAGACTAAACCTGAAAAGATCCTCAATGTGAATTATTCATTTAATTCATTATTATGTAATGTTTAAGGCCTGGTCCTTATAATATGTATAAAATATATATAAATTTTTTACATCTAGTAATATCCCATATGCACTGGAATAACTTAGAACCTTATGAATTAACTTTAGAATTATTTGTAATTTTTTTAAAAAATCAATTTAGATATAGTTTTTTTACTCACTTAATTTTGGAACAAACAGATTTTTTAAAACTTAATCCTTATCTAAAGGGATAATTATCTGAAACTGTGGTCTTTAATATAATTTTTAGTAATATTAAATCCTCATTTAAAAGATATATTAAAATTGAGTCAACTGGTAAAGAATCAGTGCAACTCATGCAACTAAGGGGTATGTTGTGATCATCATCAAACATACTAATATCTTAATGAAAACATTTTCACCACATGATATATCCTATAGATCATATTTACACCTATATCATCTATTTTACCATTACATAAATTGGACAATAGACATAGAAAAATATCAATCTAGTAAATCCAATGTCATAATTTAATAATTATCTAAATAATACTAAACTATGTAAATAGATACATCACATGTCATTAATTTAAAAAATAATTACATCACATGTACCTCAGATAAGTAGTTGAACACGTCATATTTTAATGTACTAATAATTACCATGCATTTATTTATTCTAATTCAATCAAGGTCCAAATTCCATTTCTCATCATATGAGTGGAAAAATTACATCGTGGTCATTCTTCAACTGGAGACATGTTGAGAAACATATCCAACCACCCCCTAATTAGCTATGTCACAATGCCATGCATAATAAAAGCATTAATGTATCAAATTTATCATTCTATGTTTCTCATAAACCATAGGTAATATGGATTCATCATAATCATAAACCCATAGGTATATCAATTATTTTATGAAATTCCATTAAATATAATTGGAGAGTCATCCTATGTTATAAGCCACTACATATTACATCACAAATTTATTTTTTGTATATCATATGGGAAAAACTCAATAACCACTAAATTATATTAATTATAATATTATAATATCATCACAACCCAGAATAATATATCATGATCATCAATTAATGAAAAGTCAAAGTTGATCTTTTGAGGGGATATTATCGTTCAAATATTCATGTATAGTAAATTGTTGTACACATGAATATATGATAAATGTATTTTTAATTAATAATAATAACATGATACATTCTATATTCCAAAAAATTCGTTTAATAATTCATACAATAACCCTACATAATCACTTTCCTATCATATCATATATTATAAACATCAAGACCAATGTTATGTTTGTTTCATTTTCTAGGGTTTTGTTAACTAATTAAATCATATGTAATATTTTCACATATCTAGGTAATCATCTAATAAAACTACGCCAATATACTCTTTCGTGAGTGATATCGATGATGTATTATGTTCTGACTAATGATGATATATTGGATTCATATTACTAATGTTTAACTCCTTGAAATTATTAAAAATATTTAACATCACAACATATAAGATTATGATATTAATAACCCATGTTGTCAAATTATAATCTTTCTATGTTCTTTATTAATATTGTGGAACCCTTTTCAGGAAAAATTTCCTTGAAATCAATCCTTGAATAATGTTACTATCTTCATTTTTAGTTACCATCCCATCATAAACTTCATTTTTTGGAAAAATTGACACCAAATTTAGTAATGGTAACTAAATGTAACTCTTTTTATTTTTATTTTCCACCATACCAAACAAAATAATGTAGGATATTTATTATAATTAAATTTTTATTTTGACTAGAATAATGGTCAAGGAAATAATGATATTCACTTTCGCATAACAAGTAAATGTAACCCTATACATTCATTTCTCTTTACCATTACATATCCTAATTTATTTATGAAATTAAGTGAAACAAATTTTAATTTTATACTCGTGTAATATTTTATTTTTTAAATTTAAACTTCTTAAGACTCTACATACATTTATTTTATTCTTAAAAACTATATTAATTTTAGAATATCATGCTAAGAAACACAAACTAGTTTGTGTTATAAAATGACTCTAATTTACATCCAATGGTAATATTTAACAAATAAAGTATTATTACAATATTATATATGATAATATATGTGTCTAATGTATTTTATCTCTAAATAGAATATTTTATTCTTTTAAATATACTCTTTATTTATAGAGAATGATCTTTCCCTAAAATTTAAAAAAATTAGATAAACCTTTTATCATGGACACAACATTTTTATCTTTATCATATTTTTAAAAATGTTATATAATGTTAAAAATCATAAACCATGTGAATGATATTATATTAATTATAATAATTCATTTTTTAACTAAACAATTATCTTATTATATAATATAAATGAGATGAAGTTACACATCGTATCTATAGATATTTATGATCTTGATAAGCTCATTTTCATAAAATCTTTTAAGATAGAAACTCTTTTTTAAATAAAATGTATGAAAGAGGCATGATCTTACAATTCATCCATTTATTGTGAATGGTTATATATTTACAACACATGTAAATATAAACTCTATATCACAAACCATTCAAAAAGAAAAAATCAAACTCTATAATACAGATACCCATCAAGGATAATCCATGGAGTTTTAGAAACTTATTTAGATATATTGATAATTTCATCATATAGAATCAATATTAATCATCCATTATAAAACCTTATATTTTTTATGACCATAACTGGACACTTAAAGACACTTTTTTGGAATTTATAACTAATTCTTCTTCTTAGGGTTTAGAATTTTTCCCATTCATACAAGATCTACAATACAATAAACTAAAAATAATGTTCACAATTCATTTATTATGAAATATTGAGAATATTAGGTATACATTTATTTTATTTATTCAACCTTTCAGATCATTTTTATAGATGAAAATTAAATGAATTTCATATCTATAATATGACTTGATAGAAATCCTCAATCCCATAAAGTTATTACTATATCCAATCATATTGAATATACAAAAAACACAAAATAAAATTCCGTTGGTCATATCTAATGACTTATAAACATTATTTGATCCATTATATGATACACATAATAATCTAGATTCATCATTTAAAAAGCATAAAAAAATTCATTTACTTAGGATGGTGTTAATTTGATATAAAAAAATCTTATTGAATAGTTTTTCTTATGTTATTAGTCTAAGGTGTTTTTAACTTTAATATTATTCTTTATAAGGGTTTATCTCAATGTTATGTTTTGTGATGATGATACTATTTATCTATAAAATAAGATTTTATCATATGAGTATCAAATGTTTTTATCAAAGAATTTTAACGAAAGAACTCACACTAAAAATATGACCCCATATGTCATATCCATTTGGTGATCCAAGATACCTATTTTACCATGACCAAAATTGGTTTGAGAACCTAAACAATCCATGAATACATCTGATAGATAATTTTTTTTTCAATCATATCATATATGATTCATAGATAGCTTAGTGTATCAACTCTTTATAAAAATCCATTAAATGAATTTACTCAACTATATTCATTTAGTATCTTAACTATTAGTGTTTCTTAGCTAGTGTAACCTTATGAAACCACTAAGAAAAAGGATCCTACCCGTTATAATCACCTTATTACTTTCCTTCCATAAAAAAGATACTTCTTAGTAACCAAACTATTAGGGTTATCCATACTAAATGATCAAGGTATTTAAAAGTTCCTCTTTAGATGGAATCCCACACTTATTATTGTAAAGGGTTTTCTTTACAAATATATAACTAGTTTAACATACAATAAATGAATACTAAACCCATTGCATCCCATGAAATATTTATTATCTAATGTTTTATTGCTTTATTTTTACAATATTGAATTGACTTAGTTTTGGAATCTATATTACATCAACAAAATTAATATTTTCACACCACATTAATGAGAAACTCTTTACAAAACACAAAATTCTGTGTTACTTAACCAACAATAGAAAAAAATAATATATATTAATACATATTTTAATACATCTCGTTCATATAGTAAATGAAATTTTCATTTAAAGTCATGGGGTTATATGAGATTTTCAATCTCCATATGAGTAATTCTAGAATGATAAATATCCAACCCCTTGCATTTATAAAACAAAACATAAGCCTCCAGACTGGTGGCTAGTCTGAACTAAAGTTCCTCCCCCCTAGAAGAATTTACTCAAGATAAAATTTCATTCATGATATATCTAACAAATAATTTTAAAAATATATATTCAATAACTATTATCAATATCATAACTCTAAAAAAACGGAGGCCATGGTAGGTGAAAAATAAATCTTATGGAGTCTTACCTAGAATGTAGTGCAAGAATCTATATCCTAGAATAAATCCACCATATGAATTTCAAGTACAAAAATTCATATTTCTTAAAAAAAATACTAAAAATTAATATTAAAGAAATTAAAAAATAAATAAACACATTTTTTTTAAAACATGATATACAAATATGAAATTGTTTATATTTAATTTAGGGATAAAAATAATATTTTATAAAGACTAAAACTTATCATTTAAAAATTATTTATAAACTGTGTGCATAATTTTAAAAATAAGTCAAAAGGGCCAACCCTATCCATATTTACTAACCATCCATCAATCACAAAGTATAACAACAAAGATCAGAAGAATGTTCAGAGAGAGTAGAAGAGGAGGTGTAGAATTTCTGTATGGGTTAGTGTAATCATGAAGAACATGGGACGACACTAGGGTAATTCCTCTATATACGGAATCATAGATCTATGTAGTTGTGTTGTGTGGTGACTTCTAAAGAATTAAATGATTTCCCATAAAGAATGCAGGGTAATTAATAAGAATGCATTTGAGGTGATGTTAAATGTGGGTCTCATTTGATATGTGAAAATTGTTCATCATTTCATCAGGAACATTAGTGGCCCACCTTTAATTGTCTACCAAGATAATGTCATGATTCATTCAACACATGAAATTACATCTTCTTATAACCTAATTTAATTATCACTCAATCAAATTATATTGATACTAAATATAATTTAGAGTGTTTATTGGGCATTATTTTGACTTTCAATGTAACATTTTTTTGGAAAAAATACTCCATTTTTCCGTATATGAAGTAGACTGCATTATCTTAGTAACATATGATGCACCATACACTACACATTAAAATTACTACTTAACGTAATATTGAGTACCCAATAAAGTTAAATTATCATATAATCACATATTTAGGGACTCATTGGTATTATGTTAATGCTTATTGTAGTGTCAAGGTGGAGGGCCTTATACTATGTTATAACAAAATATTATCTCAAGTAATAAACTTAATGTTACATTACATAATAAAAAAAATATAAACTAAGGATTTATAGTATACATTGAGATATACATGTTATTTTCTAAAAATGAATGAAACATGAAGATTCATCAAAAAATAATAATTATGATATAACTTGTTATTTTTTGGTGTTTATAAAATTATAATAGCTGTAGAATAAAACCCATATTTGTGCCTGATTTAATTTATACCAAGGATTGAGATTGATAATAATTTGACACAATAGTATCCTGAAGTAATATGTATCATATATATATCATTTTAATGAACATGAAACATATATAACATTAAATATAAGAAGATAATGGTTGATTATATCCTTAATTATCTTTTTCATTTTCACTTTGGGTATATAAATGATAAATACATCCAAAGGCTTCATTACGATGTATTTTTAAAATCATTAAATTATAAATTATTTGATAATTGGTAATATTAATTAGAATAAAAATAAACAAATCACATTTTAGTGGGAAATAAGAAAGGTCTAGTGTATTATTGGAACTAACACAAATTAATGTATATATAGTAATAAGTACTCAACTGAGGGGTGGGTATAAGTACTTTATAACCGTTACTAATGATTTTTTTCAGTATTGTTTTTATTTTCAATCATGATAAAAGTTTGAAACCATATAAATGTTATAATTATTCAAAATTTATGTACCAAATAATTTAGGAAAAAGTATTATTATTCTGCATCCAGATCAGGGAAATGAGTACATAAGATATGAATTCACGGATTAGTTTGTGGTTGATGGAATCGTTTTATAAATCACTCCTTTTAGAACTCTATATTGGAATGGTATGATTACGATGAGGAATCATTACTTATTAATCATAGTTTTATTTTTTATGAGTTAATGTGAACTTATAATATCATTTTGGGGGTATTTTCTAGAAACTACTACATTTCTACTTATCTTCTTCCATCTAAAGATAAAGAAATTTAACATATAAAATAAATACTAATAAGAATCTGAATTTGTATTTTATTATTTATTTTGGTAGTAAAGAATATATATATATATAGTTTTTATAATAGAAAACTGAACCCCAGATCATTGAAATACATATTTTTATCCCAGGGAAACTAAGGGCTATTATTTCAATAATCCAACTATGAAAAATGTCTGTGTGGCCCAAAATAGTAAATTCATTGAGAAGGAAAATATAAATGGAATATTTATTAATAAGAAAGATAAATTTGGATAAATTTAGAGCTAAAAATAGGAATTATCTATGAGATATAAGGTAGTAAATTTATTTGACTAACTGTGGAGGAAATACCTATTCTATTTACACAATAACTGTGATGGTATAGTAAGATATGTACAATCCCTGAGAGGTAATTATTTCACATAGAAAATGTTGATAAATTAATCTGAATAGATGATAAATATATTAATTTAAAATATCCCATTAAAAATTTATATTCTATGAATTGATTTTAGTCTATGAAATAAATTATGGACTCTATGTATTCTACCCATTTTAAATAAATTATATATTTACTAAAAGGGTTATCCCCATATGTTTAATGTTTTTTATATATGAGAAAATAGACAAGAATGATAGAGTGTCTGCCTATAATGTAATCTAGGTAGGTTAAGGTTACAAATAAATTCATTGTATTAATGATAATAGTAATTTTCCCTAATTTTTATGATAAATTCCATTCTGATAATACATTACATAATAAATTATTATGAATATTTTTGGCCAGAGTAGGAAAGTCAAGAGGGGGAGAATTGAGTTCCTATAAAAATTCCTATTAACATATTATCTAAAAGATTCCCCCAATTTAAAACATAACAACCCAGTTAATCAAAGTATTGAATTTATAATAGTCTAACAACTCAACTAATTTATCAAAAGATTTAATATTTCTTAGTTTTAACAATATGATATATTGATACATCTTTTGAAACTAATCTAAAAAGCCAAAATAGTTATAAACACTTGAAAAGACTAACTATCTAAGTGAAATTCAATTTTCTAAAATACAAGTAGAAACAGAGAAAACTAAATTTGAAAAAACAATATATATAAAACAAGAGGTTCAGTATCAAGATGAGACATAATCCTCTTCATATAGAGATAACCTACCACAAATAAATCTCTATAGATAATGGTTCTGATCCAAACTATGGATTAGGGTTTACACAATAGTTTATATCTTTCTAGGTAAGCTGACCTCTACAACAATTTTATATAAGAAAAAAATACAACCAGGTCACATAAGACCTGTACCATAGTTCTAAGTGGGATAAACAAGTGTAACAAGATAGTTGTATAAGGATATCTAGTATCCTCTAGTTCAGTATAGGAGATAGTATGTCTTTTATAGACAAACAAACACATTGCTCAAAAATTTAATAAAAAGGAACAAAAAAGAGAAATAAATATTATATAGGGTTTAGAAGGTTTTGTGTGTTATGTAGCTCATATCTAGAATCTTTGATGTATCAGAGTTGAAGATTGAGTCCTCTTCAAGAAGTATACATTGAAACAGAGTTTCGTGGAGCAACATGTTTTATCTTCTTCAAAGATGAGATGTTCTTCTCATTAGGTTCACTAAAAGGATGTAGAGATGTTGAAACATTGATGAACAATAGTACTCTGGTTCATATAAAGCATGAATGAAGAGTTCCTCATGTGTTATTTCTTTTTGAATATTGCTTGTGTGTGTCTACTTTTTCATCTACATGTATATTTGTGTATATCTATCATGCCCCTTTTTTCAGCTCTAGTCCTTTTATTTTATATTCTTTTAGTCCGACAATTTTCATGTTTGAGGTAGGTGTTGTTCCTCGTATTTCTTATATCATCATTAATGATTTTTTCAAAAATAATTTCATTAATTAGTCTCATTAAAACACTAAAAATAGGACCATTGGAAATAATATAAAATAAAAGGAAATTTAAATAGTATATCAATTACTCCTTTGATGGTGAGTAATATCTCGATGACTCATTCCATCGGTGCGTCCTTTTATTGGTATGAGTTTCTCATTATACAGGTGATTCCTTCTATTGGTCTGCCTGTGTGTCGGTGTGTCCATGCATCAATAGCACCATGTGTCGGTAGTAGCATGTGTCAGTAACACTATGCGTTAGTAGTACCATGGGTTGGTAGCACCATGCGTCAGTAACACCATGCGTTGGTAGCACCATGTGTTGGCAGAACCATGTGTCTGTAGCACCATGCATCGATAACACTCTATAGCAGTAGGTCAGTCCTTCTATTGGTGAGAAAATTGAACTGTCGGTGAGTCGGTTGAACTATTGGTGAGACATTTAGTCTATTATTATCAGTGAGTCCTTTGTACTCTCATCATTGGAGACTACATTATTTGTTAGTGACTGGTTCTCATACATAAGAAATATTTCTTTTTGGACTTTCTTACAACATAAAGATTATAATTTTTTTAAACATATATGTGATCATAGATAATAATAATTACACATATTGAAACTTAAACAAATATTATTAAAATTATTAGACAAGATTAATAAGATTTTACATGATTTGTGATTATTAAAACCGAATAGGGTGTCCAATAATTTCCTATCATCCAATAATCTCCTACTTTTTGATGATAAAAAATAATGGCGTGATAAATTACAATAATTTTATGTCTAACATAATCATTATAATTATCATATCTCAAAACTAGTGAACTTTCTCAAAATATAGATATGTTTCAAAGGTAAAAAAATATTATTATCAAGGAAACAAAAATAATGGTATAAAAGACTAATTCTTTTTTTACCCATATGTAATCAGAGGTGAGGAAAAAAATTACATAAGAGTGGTATCAATGTTAAAATAAATAAGGACAATGCCAAAATATTCTCCCCCTTTTGGTTTATCAAAAAGTTAAATGGTATAAAAAGGTAAAATCAATAATGAAAGGGAATCAAAGGAATAATAAAGAAGAAAATATATATCAAAGGAGAAAGATGTATTAGATAATAAGAGATATAACACAAATAGATGAAAGGAAAGAGCACTAAATTCCATTTAATAGTTTATTACAATAGATAGTACAATACCTATACCCTATCAGGGAGTTATCCAAACAACTTCTTAGGATCAAGATAATCATTCCCTTTCTCATTAGGGTCAATATAAGGTACAGTAGGTGGTGGATTAGAAGTTGTAGGGTTTGAATAAATATTCATAAGAGGTAGGATTAATCCTTCCGGAACATTAGGGGCAGAGTTGGGTTTGTGTTGTGACAAAATAGAAGGTTGAGGATATTATGTGATAACTAGCCAAAACTGAATGAATGCCTAATCTACTGTAATCTAAGGTGGATGAACTGATCCAACAAGTCTAATAGGTGTAGCAGTAGGCACGACAATTGCTTCACATTTCACATAAAGGTATGGATTCAACATCTTGATGAAAAACTTAATGATTTCACCACCATAATTTATTTATTTTTCAAAATCTTCTTTATTCTCCATGAACTTGTCCAAAATTGGAGTGAAATCCTATAATATTTGTACTTGGTCTTTAAAGGATCTGGTCACTGGAGACAGTGTCAAGCTCACTTTCAAATACTTAAAATGGTTGTTCATCTGATTCTTGGTAATAATCTTCTTGAAATAATAATCCACCTTCTTTGTAATCTGATAATTGGAAATCTTCGCACTCTTGGAATAGATACTGACCATATCTTGAAAATGGTCACTATTCTTCTCTTTTTTTGCAAGGTTTTCTAATCTTGAACTACCAAACATATATTGAATCACTTCTTTAAGAAAATTTATAATTGACGTGATTTCCATGGCCTAAGATATCTGACTATAGGTATAAGGAACAACAAGAGCTCAAGTGTGGTCCTTAATAACTTTGGGCACCATCTCCAGATAGCCTTTATACTCAGTGGTCAGATAATTTATTGCAGAGAAAAGTCCAGTCATTTCTTTTCTAAGCTTGGTGGTGTTGGAAATAATTTTTTTAGTCATTGTGAATATGTTTAGTTAAATCATGGCTATAACATTATATGAAACATTAACTACATCAACCACATTCACACCAAATGTATAAAATGTAATAGGACAAGCTTGCACAGACTACTTTATCTCTTCTATTGATGTTTTGAGAGATTGTAATTTATTACTCTACTGAGTGTTTTCTATTCTATATTTTTGAATCTCATGGACCATCTAATATTGAAATTATACTCTCCTAGCTGAACAAATGTCATCCTTTAACTTCTCAAAATACTATCCAGTGACATAGTCACAAGGAACTGAAATAACATAAGGAGCAGGTACTAAGCTAGATGCCACTTCCTAAGGTGTCTCAACAAGAAAATTTTCTACAAACTATGGTATCTATTTAAAAACTATACTATCTTTAGATCTAGATTTAGAATATCCTAAGTTAAAGAAAACTTTCTCATGATGCATTTTCCATTCAAATAGCACCCAGGGTTCTAAAAGTGTGAGTGTGTTAACATTAACTCTTCTAGCTTGAGGATCCTACTCATCTTGATCTAATCTATCATAAAGCTCCCCCACAATCTATTCTCTCCTCACTGGTTGCTGATTCTCAACAAAAGGCCTCCTCCTTTCACACACTAACTAAGGTGTAGGGATAGTTTGAGTTGATAATTCTGTTTGAGTTTGAACTATTCTTCTGTCTTCAATACAAAAAATAGAATCTTCTACATCATCGTTATAAAGAAAATCATCAACCATCTCTACATATCAACCTTGATCATCCTCATGATGTTCATAATCACTTTCTTTGCCTTCACCACTTCCTTCATCATCATCATAATGTCCAGAGTCATTCTCTTCACATCCATTTTTATTAGCATTATCATTATCTCCTCTTTCACTACCTGAACCAAAACCACTTTCACAACCACTGTTACTTTAATCACTGATAGCTTCTTATTATTTCTCATATTATTGTTCTACTTATGATTCAACTTCAGAGATAGTAGACTTTCTAACATACTCTACAATGCATGATACTTCCATCTCCTCTTCTCCATTAGTGACAAGTGTTGGTTTATTAGAGAGCAAAGCTAAGGGAGGACTAGGAGGTCCATATGATATACCTTTGCGAGATTCAATGCTGTTAGGGTCACTTATATCATCGATAGGTGAACATTGATCTATGATTGGTGTGGAAGGATATTCTTCATCTTATGAAGAATAAAAAACATTAGAATCTCATGGAAGGCATGGATCCACCATATTCCATGGCCTAACAGGATGGTTCAGTAGGTTGAACATGCCCTATAATTTCTTCTCATCCCTAATCCATTCATTAATCCCATGGATTATAATTGATTTTCACCATTATAACTATTTATTTTATTTGGTAGATCCCACTACACTCAGAAAAAATCTCATTAGCATCACTAACACATCCCTTCTCTTTCAATGTGACTGATATCATTCTTGGGTGAAACAATGGGTGGGTCTTGCAAGATTTATTGATCATTTAACTTACGTGCATAATAAGGTATATATATAAATTTATCTTAATCACTTTCTTTATATGATATATAAACTATAGATATTGAAATTTTAAGGAAGAAAAGTGTCCTTTTCCTAGGGAATATTTGGTGGTGATTAAACATGAATATAATTATTCACTCTGCTGTAATTCAGTAGCAATATGGCTCATATGCTAATCATTGTTAGTAAGCTGTTTCGAAGCTGTCTAAAAGAATAAAATCTCACTCTCAAGTGGAGAACTACATTGATATTCATGAAACACACCCTTATGGGGTACCTTAAGACATTCAACCCACTGTATAAATGGAAAATAAATTCACATTCCTTTCAATATGCACATAATCCAAGAAACATCACGTCCTTATACTAGAAACTCCATATTTAAGTAAAACTCATGATCTAAATTTGGGTATAAATGTCTTTCGTTGTCTAAAAACCAATCATGCCATACCTAATCCTATAACACCCTAATATGTAAAGACATTATTTCCAACAACCATTCTATAAGAAAGTCCTTTTCTAGAGTCGCTACATGGTTCACTAGAAAAGGATTCACAGGTCTATAATATTTTCTTGACTCCCCTTTATATTTCTTAGACGCAAGAGACACATTTCCTAAACAACATTCAAGAGACCACATCACATTCTCCATTCTGATAGTTCATATTGAAGGGGGGGAGGTTAGTGGTTGAGGTTAGAGAGAGAAATGAAAGAGTGAGTGTAAGGGTAGAGTAGAGTAGATCGACTCAGATTTATATCATTTATGAATTAGATGATGTAAAATTGTGAAATTGTGAACCTGGTTTATGAAAATAAATGAAACAGTGTAATTTTGATAAAAACATAAAATAGATAAAAATAGTGAGTCATCAGTGTCAGCATGACATATTTTTCATAACACTAATGGTATTGGCATGACAAGGTGTCAGTGTTAGTAAGACTACTATGTTGACATGACATTGTCATCTTCATGCTATTAGTGTAGGTATGAAACTATATATTTGACATTTCTTGTGTTGATAAGACAACTTCCCATAAAAATTATCAAATGAATAATAACATAAGGTCCTATAGATTGATCATTACTAACTCGTTTTTGATGTAATTAATTATTTTAATGTTCAATGGTTTAGTGAAAATTTACGCAAGCAGATGTTTAGTTCCCATGAACTGTAATGTTATATCACCATTTTAGATAATTGTCTCTCATAAATTGATATCTTACATCAATATATTTTTCCTAGAATTTGATAAAGGATTATTTGAAATATTTATAGAGCTTGTGTTATTACAATTTATAGGGACATGTCTGAATTGATATTCATAGTCTAGTAATGTGTGTTTCATCAACAAAATTTGTGCACAAAACTACCCTCAACTATGTATTCAGCTTCAGTATATGATAATGAAACATAATTCAATTATTACTACACCATGAAACTAGAGACATTACCATAGAGTGACATATTCTAGACTTGATATTTTTGTCTAACTTATTGCCACCAAAGTTATCATCTAAAAAACTCACCAAATCTAAGGTTGTCCTCTAGGATAGAAAAGTCCTAAATTGTTTCTATATTTGAGGTATTACAAAATCCTTTTGTTGGGATTTAAATGAGTTTATATTGGGTTTTTTTTGAAAATATGCACACATTCAAACACTTAACATAATATATGGCCTACAAGGAGTTAATTATATAAATTCCAATCATTCCTCTTTAAGTGGTTTGATTAACATATTTACCATCTTCATTAAGGTACAACTTATAAGTGGTAGTCATTGGAGTGTCACTACTCTTAGTGATTTCAAAGACAAATATTTTTTAAATATCATAGTTATATTTAAATGTATTAAAAAAAATTCTTTTTTCTATTTTGATATATTTTAAATACAAGAAAGAATTTGAGTTCCCCCATCAAACTCATTTAAAAATCGCTTTGCATCATCTATAAAAAATAAACACATAAATAAATTTTATAGGATCCAAAAATAATATCATCTACATAGATTTTTACTAATAAATCTTCTTTTTAAACTCATTTTATAAATCAGTAGGATCAACAATACCTTTTGAAAACCCTTTATAAATATTAAATGTTCAAGGAATTTCATGCCATGCTCTTTGATATTTCTTTAAACCATATAAAGATTCATTTAATCTAAAAACATGATTTGTAAAGTGGGTATTTGTAAAACCTGAGTGTTGTACAATAAAAACATCATCAATTATATAACCATTTAAGAATGCACTCTTGACATCCGTTTGATAAATCTTGAAATCTAGATGTGCTTTAAAGCAAGAAAGATTCTAATGGACTCACGTCTGGCTTCTGGTGCAAAGGATTCCCCATAGTCAATCCCTTCTTCAGGATAATAACATTTAGCAACCAATCAATATTTTTTCAATATATACTACCAAATTCATCTAATTTATTCCAAAACACACATTTAGTGCTTAAAGTCAATGTTCCTTTAGGTCTATCTATAGTTTTCCAAACATTGTTTCTTCCAAACTAATTTTACTCTTATTGCATCTTAATCACCCACAATTCATTTTTGATTGCCTCATGATGTTATTAGGTTCACGATGTGACGAGAAAGCTTGAAGTTCATCCTTATTTCAAAAAGAATCTCTAGTCTGATTTCCTTTGCCTAAATCTCCAACAATAGAATCTAAAGGATGGTTCTTGAGAGTTCTAACAGGTCTAGAAAAATATGGTCTAGTCACTTCAGGTTCTTCAATAGGTTCTGGTTCATCATTACTAGAGACCTGACAATTTCTATAACTGGAAGTTTTAACATATTCCTTACTAGGATGGTGAGAAGATTTAGTTTTGATGTCTATATTGGACATATCATCCTCATGATTTCTAGAGAGGTCATTGAATTTTATAGATTTGTCACATAAAACATGACATGCACAGATCACCCCACATTTGGTTCTCTTATTTAATTCTCTATAGGTTTTACTAGAAATTGAATAACCTAGGAAAATTCTTTCATTACTCTTGGAAGAAATTTTCTCCAAATTATCCTCAGTTTTGAGAATATAGACTTTGTAACAAAAAACTATGAAGTAGTTAATCTTGGGTTTTATATTGTTACAAAACTCATAAGGATTTATCATAAGGATATGTATAATGAAAACTATATTTATTATATAGAATTTTGTATTAAAATGTTCTACCCAAAATTATATAGGTAGGTCATACTCACTATGCAAGGTTCTTGAAATTTATTACATTGTACTATTTCTTCTTTCTACAACTTCATTTTTTTTAGTGTGTACTAGGATCATAGAAGTTATGACTATAGACATTTTGTGAGAAAAAAGATTTAAACTCTTGGTTCTAAAACTCACATCAATGGTCTTTTCTTAGAGTTTAAATTCTATGAAAACTATGATTTTCTATATTCATAGAATAATTAGTAAAATGGGATCAAGCATCACTTTTGTGAGACAATAAAAAGGTTCAATAATATTGAGAGTAGTCATATACAAAAACATAAACCTAGTGCTTCCCACTTAGAACTGAAACTATAGATGGTCCAAATAAATCCATTTGAACCAACTCGAGAGGTTGAGAAGATAAAACTTCTTTATTTGGTATGAATGATATCATGTGTTGTTTACCCTTATGCAATGATTAAAAACTTTGTAATTTTGAAACTCAATTTTAGGTAGATCCTTGAAAAATATTTTTCTAGTAATATTTATAAGTGAGTGTATATTTTAGTTCCCTAATGTCCTATTCTAATGCCAAGACTATTTAATAAAATTTCTCAAAAAAGAAATTTTTTAGAAAATAAAGAATCCATATCAAAAACATAAACATTTTCATTTATAAATATGGAAAATACTAACTCATTTTTATAATTAAAAAAATGCATGAATCATACTCAATATTATTATTAAAACTATGATAATATGTAGGATTTATTGTAATCCACCGACAAAAAGTACTTTAAAAATTAAAACTGAGTTAGAATTACTAATATGGACAAGGCCAATTATTTTTCCTTTTTCATTGTCACCAAAGTTGACATGACCACCATAAATATTTATTAGATTATTGAGGCATTAATAACATCATATCTTGTTTCTTTAACATCCACTTTTCAAAAAACATTGACTTTTACATGATCTATTCAAACAACATTCCTATAAAAACTTATTAAACAAGAAATGATTTTGGTACCCAGATTTTTTTGTCTCCTGCAACATTAGTAATAAGAGCTTTGGGAACCCACATTTTAGTCATGGGTTTGCTATAAGTAGTATGTAATGTATTTGATAAATATACTTTATTTGGTATAGAAAAAAATGAAATAGTATAATATGTTTCATGGATGGAACTTGAAAAAAAATTCAAAAACTAGGAATAAAACATGATTTTCTAGATTTAGGTACATAAATTGGTTTTGAAAAAATTTCTTTTACCAGGTTGGTAGCCAATAACACTAGTATATTTTGGTGAATCTTCTTTACAAATAATTTGGACCATGATATATTTTCCATTTCTAAAATTTTCAAAATCCCTTTTTGCATTGCTCATTTGATAATTTAAGCTCATTGTTTTCCTTAAGCAATTGATCATTTTCCTCTTTTTCTACAGAATGTTCAGATTTAATAGTGGTAGTCAAAGAATGTTATATCTTTAATTATATGAGTTTATCTTTTAGTTAATTATATGTTTCCTCTATAATTTTTAAATAATCAAACATTTACTCATTTTTCAAATTTTCATAATCACGTAAATCTCCAGAATAATAGGCAGTTTGTTCATGAGAGTTTAGTGTTACATTATGTTTTGTCATAAAATACATATTTTTCGTATTATCCTTTTCATCATGAGTGTATTATAAGTCATGTGAGCTATCCTCCGAATCACTCCATGTTTCTTTTATTTCTGTTTTATACTTTTTTTTCCGTATCATCATACTTCTTGTAATTTAAATTGGGATAATCAACCTTTACATGTCCCTTTATTTTTCATTTTTAGGAGACTGTTTAATTTGAAGTGTTGATTCTTTTTAAAACCTTTAATTCAATAGAACTTATCATTATATTTTCCTTTGTATTTGAGATTTCTGAAGATGTTTTTCTTATTGAGGAATTTCTTAAACTTTTTGGCTATCTAAGCCATTTCCTCATCATAGTCTATTGATGATTGTTCATCACTTGAACATTCAGTTTCATCTTGATCATTGTACTTCTTTTTTAATGTAATATATTTGAAAGCAACAATTTTTTTGGGTTCATCATCCTCTTCATTATTAACTTTTCATTTTTCCCTAAACATCATCAAGTGGCCTATCAGCTCCTTTACTAGAAAAGTGTTGAGGTATCTAGATTCTCTTATTGATACATAAGTCCCTCTCCATTTATCAGGTAAGCATTTGAGTATTGTCATGATTTCTTCCTTTGTTGTAACAACTCTTCCTAGAGAGATCATGGTGTTCAAAATTTCATTAAACCTAAGAGACATGCCAAAAATATCCATATCATGCTTCATCTAAAAATTAACATACTTAATAGTATATGTTTTGTTTCTTATTTCATTAACATTAGAACATACTTCATGTTAAATATATAAAGTTTCCCAAGTTTCATAGGAAGGTATAAAAGAAGATATTCTCTTAAATTATTCATCACATAGTGAACAAAAAAGAGCATTCATAGCTTTGCAATTTTTGTTACAAGCAGTCATTGTGGCATAACTACAGCTAATTATAACAGTATTTGGTATTTAATA
The DNA here is from genome assembly GCA_963277665.1 of Viscum album. Classification (NCBI taxonomy): domain Eukaryota; kingdom Viridiplantae; phylum Streptophyta; class Magnoliopsida; order Santalales; family Viscaceae; genus Viscum; species Viscum album. Next base: position 257,622,017 of record OY728129.1, read on the forward strand.
TTGATCTTCTATAACTATCCAAATATCAAATCCCATACTTTCTAAATTCATTTTCTCCTAATTTTTCAAATGTTTATATTTTGTTCTACTAATGTAGGGAGTTTTGTTTGTAGATTAATCTTCCAACCTACTATACATACCATAGATAATATTTTTAAAGAGAAAAAATTTTGATGTTATATAAATTTTGAGATCTTTAAAACATAACTAAATAAAAGTTTTAAATACTTTAAAAAACATCTAAAGAACCATTCATAAAAAAGTTTGTTCTGAATATGACACTCAAGAGGGGGTGAATTAGGTTCCTATAGAAATTTCTATTTAATTTTTTTTAAAGATTCACCCACATTAATACTTAAAAGGACAGTTAATAAAAGTTGTGAAGTTATAATGGTCTAACTGTTCAACTAATTTCTTAGAAGATTGACTATTTCTTATTTTTAACAATATGGGATATTGATATAACTTTTGAAACAAATATAATAATCCAAAATAGTTATAAACACTAGCCATGACTAACAATAATAGTTAAATTCAATTTTCCAAAATATAGGTAAAAACAATGAAAACTAAATTTGAAAACACAACCAATATAAAACAATAGGTTCAGTATCATGATTTGACATAGACCTCCCCACTTGGTGATCACCTGCCACCAAGAATACTATATAGATAAAGGTTTTGATCCACACCCTAGATTAGGGTTTACACAATAAGTTACAGCTATCCATGTCACTTAACTTCTACCACAGTTCTACGTGAGAACAAAATACAACCAGGTTACAAAAGTCCTCTAAAATAGTTCTATGTGGTATAAACAAGTGTAAAAATATATTTGTGTGAGGATATATATTATCCTCTAGTTCAGTGCATGATACAATGTGTGTTTATAGACAGATGCACACACTACTAAAAAATGTAATAAAATGGAATATAATAAAGAAATAAATATTATATAGGGTTTATAAGGATTTGAGTGTTATGTAGTTATGCTCTGGAATCTTTGATGTATTAGAGTTAAAGCTTGAGTCCTCTTCTGGAAGTAGACACTGAAACTGAGTGTCATGGAGCACTGTGTTCTGTCTTCCAGTAAGATAATATGTTCTTCTCCTTAGGTTCAGTTGAATGCTACAAAGATGTTGGAGCTTTAATGAAAAATGGTTCTCTTGTTCACATAAATTAGGAATGATGATTTCTTTGTGTGTTATTCCATTCTATATGTAGCTCTTGTGGGTCTACTTCTACATCTACACGTGTCTTTGTGTGTATCTTTCATGCCACTTGTTTTAGCTTGAGTCGTTTTCTTTTATATTCTTGCAGCCTCACAATGTGAATATTTGAGGTAGGTGTTGTACCTCATATTTATGAAATGCTTATTAAATATATATGAAAAAATCAGTAAATTAATTAGTCGCATTAAAACACTCATAATGTGAACTTTAGAAATAATATCAAATAAAATGAAATTTAAACAGTCAATCGGTGACTCCTTTTTTGGTGAGTAATGCATCGGGGACTCATTCCATAAGTGAGTCCTTTTATCAATATCAATGTCTCATTCTACTAGTGTATCCTTCTATCCATTTTTTGGTCATCAATGAGTCCTTTCGTCTTTAGAACCATGCATCGATAACACAATCATTTGGTAGGTCAATCCTTCTATCGACGAGACAATTCAATTTTCGGTGACTCATTTGAACTATATGTGATATATTCTATATGTCATTGTTGGTGATTCCTTCGTGCTGATGGCATCAGTGACTCAATTATCTATTGGTTTCATCTTCTCATAATTTAGAAATATTTATATTTGGACTGTGTTACAACATAAATATTATTATAATTTTTTAAACATATATGTGATCATTATAATCATAATTAAACAATTTGAAACATAAATAAACATTATTGAAATGATTAGAAATGATTAATAATATTTGACATGATTTTTGATTATTAAAACCAAATAGGTTGTCCAACAATATCATATTGACCAACAATTATGAAATATAACAATGGATATGAAAATCATTTTCCTTAATGGGAATTTATTCTTTAATATTTTGGGCATTGGTTAAGAGATTATATGGAAAAGAATACTTTTATTTTTTTTCATAAATGATGAATAATATGAGATATACATGATGGTGAACATCATTAAAAAAAGGAAAAAAATAAATATTAATTGAATTATGAACATCATAACAAAAAAGAAGGATCATCACGTAGAATTAATAATTAATTTATAAATTTATTTATATTTACCATTTTTATTATGTTTTTAACTAGACTGATCATAATGTCATTTCATTATATTATTGATGGGAAAACATATCTAGTGATGATCCAATAATACTAAAAAATAATAGAACATCTCCATATAATTTATGGGTGCTAGGACGGGTAATCCCAAAAACTTGTGTTGTCCATAGTAGATTAGTGCAAGAATCTATTTATGAATGAAATATTCAAAAGGTTCTGTCAAGTTCAGGAGAGAGTGGAGGGGGATTAGATATCTATCTTTTGAGAATATTCGGGAGAGGTTTATCACATTGTCCTTATGACAATTCTATTTACGTTTTTATGTCTAATAAGTAGATAACCATGAAAAGTTATATAACTGGGTATTTATAGAGTTAGGTCAATGTTGATAATTTTACATAATCTTTTATCCAATTCTATATTCATTGGTGAACCCCATGTCGTATAATAATATAAATATTATTATTAATTAATTTGATTGTGTAATATATGAAAATAAATAAATATCATTTCTAAGTAAATATTTAAATTTTTATTTAAATGATATTTAATATATCATTTAAAAAAACCATTAAAATTAATTTGTTTATTTTCCTTGGTACTTATCAAACCTCTAATAATGACTATTAATTTAATAATTAAATGTTACTACATTATTCACCAATTGATATAATTAATATAATATTAACTAAATCCTAAGAATAAATATAAATTATTATTTAACTCATATATCTATTGTACAAAATAATACAAAATTAAATATTAGTGATCAACCATGCCAGAATAATTTTGAAACCAACTATTGGGAATAATATGTATTCTAACTTGTTAAATTGAAAATTCAATTTTACCAAGATTTTATATACACATAATGTGTGACCCTCTTAGCTTCTTTCTTAGTGGAATTAGGTAGAAATGATTAATGTTGAATGATAGAGTCTAGAAACATACTGATTAACCCATAGAGAAATAAGTAATATTCCAATTACATAAAAACTCATATGAATGCTCTCTATGTAATATAATTGATTAATCACGATATCTCAAATCATGAAAGTGGAACACTAGTCTCATAAACCTATGTTCTCACCAACACTTTCATTGACTTTATGGAAATGTAGTTTCGCACAGAAAACTATTTCCATATATTTAATTATCCTATTATATTCCCAGAAAAGGGAATGATATATTAACTTTTATTAATGAAAAAAAGGGACAAATCCTTTCTCACATTATGCATTATTTCAATATCACCTGTAAGATGCCCAGTGTATCGTACTTCGTCCTTAGTATATATCATCACAGTTTTTATCCATATATTAAAGTACAGAACTCATGATACTAATTTATAATAATATTAATTTTTTGGGATCAATACACATTTCGAAAGATAATAATATCCAATGACCCATGTAAATGTGAATTTCTTACTATCTGGTCATGTTCTCATAATATCATATTTTTAAGATTACCATATACATACACCAAGATTATGTGTTTTGAAATCCTATGTTTCTAAACCCATAATATCCAATAACATTTTCATCCTATAAAAGTGTTTCATCTGGCTATAAAACATATATTTAATAATACTTTTAAGACACTTATAGGGTCTCATCATAACTGGGAACAACAATAGAATTTTCAATGTGTTAGTCTCTCTTAGGACATTATAAAATACTATATCACAAATCTTAATAATCATTATGTGATACTAAGTTTATAAATATTCTAAATAAAGAATATGGGTAATCATGAAATATATAAATTTTTGTTCTAGGACATGAACTCAAAAATGACCCCCCTGCATAAGAGTTAACTACTAAAAACCTTTAGTTCACTAATAATGAAATGATATTCATACTTCTACTGAGATACGAATTTATTAAAGGGATCCACCATGTTACCCTCTGTAGAAAATGTACTCACCTTTAAATCATCCCTATGAAAAAATACATCAAGAGGTTATGCTCCAATAGAATGTACTCTATCAACTGGTGTAGCCTTAACTCCATTATAGGATCTACAACTATTGTATTATCGTGATATAATGTGATAGGGTATTTACTTCTAGTCACCACATTAATATCCTAGAAAAAGTAATATCCAAATGGATTTTGTTGGCTTCATCAAAAGATTTTATATACATAGAATCCACTATAAAATCAACAAAAACCAGCTTCTATAAACTATTACATCACATAGTTCTTATAAACAATTAATAAATATCTTCTCAATGAAATCATATCATTTTAATATATCTAAATGCAGAATATTTATAACCCCAATTGAGTTACTCTATATCTCCTCCATATTCAAGGAACATATCATTAGTTAACTTTAGATACATAATGATAGTCTTAACATAAGGCTAATAGGGTTCACGGGGATCTCCTTAATATCTCCCTTTCACTCTCAATGAATAGAAAAAATTAATCCATATATATAACATGGAATATTTTATTGATCCTATCATAAAAAAATAGTTGATGTTATTCACTCACTCTATCTATATATCTATCACCCCTATTGTGTCTGAGGACACATTTTCTTAGAGAGATGCATTCCATGTGACATTGGGACTAATTCCCTCTTGAATTGTTCCATAATAAATCTTTTTATTATCTGGTTAATCTAAGCTACTTGAATTTTGAAAAGTATCCACTTGGATCTATCATGAATGATCTTAATTCCAAGTATGTATGATTCTTCATCTATGTTAGTCATGGAGAAGAAATTTTTTTAACCAATACTTAACTTATTTTATGACTAGTATTTAATTTTTAATAAGTAATATGTCATTGACATATACTAATAGAATAATAACTGCACTCCTAACAAACTTTTTTTAAACACATGGCTCACCTGAATTCTAAATGAAACAAAATTATTTTATAACTTCATTAAATTGCATGTACCATGACCTAGATTATTTCATCAATCTATAAATGCATATTTGAGACTTGAATATCTTTTTGGAATTATATAGGTGACAAAAAAACTTATATTTGTGTCATATTAACATCTTCTAAAAGGTTATAGTTATGGAAGGTCACTTTGACATCCATCTTCTAATTATCATATTCATGGAAGGCTATTATAGAAAATAAAATTATGATCATTTTAAACATTCCAAATAATGAATAGGTTTTATCATAATCAATATATCGAAAAAGTTTAACAAATTTATCTAGTAGATATTCTTTTTAGGTATTCAATTAAACATACATGTCTAGTTTTCTCTTCAATACCAATTTACACCCAACATGATTTACATCAATTGGTGGATTGAACGTAACCAAAAATTAGTTCTAATACATTTAATACATCTCTAATATCATGGAAATTTTCAATATTTCATTTTCTAAGAATTTTATTTCATCCTTATATGAAATATGGTCATTTTTTTCAACCAATAATGAGTTGCATTCAATTTTTATTAGAGAAACAAGTCTTCCTGGTTCTGTAGAATCAGTGATACTCCTCCTCTGTACATAAATTTTCGGGAAAAAATATTCCTTAAGTAATTATGGAATCTATATATGAACCAAATATTTTGTATCTTGAGTATCAAATTTATAAAAATCAACTTTTTTACCACTATCCTTCCAGAGGATGTTCTCCCTTTCATGAAATATGGGATGTCTTGTGATGATTAAATTTTTGTATGAGGAGTTGTATAGATAATATACCCTTGTTTCCTTAGGATACCCTACAAAGATACACATAAAGCCCCAACATGATAGTTTTCCTTCTAAGTTAGCCTTAATAGACACCTTTCAAGACAATAGACATGTATAATGAAAAACATGTTTCTTTCTACTCTATAAGTCAAAGGGAATATTTTTTTCTACTTTAGTAGGTACACAGTTTAGTGAGTAAGATGCAGTGTGTAATTCATTATCCTAAAAGGATAATTAATGATCATCATGGATCATCATTAACGACACCATGTTAAGAAAGTTACTATTAATCCTTTCCCTAACATCATTCCCCAATGATTTGAAAAGGGGAGTGATTAGAGATAAAATCCAAAACTCTTAAATATAGTTGATAAAAACTAGGTTAAGATATTCACTACATTGATCAAATCAAATGATTTTTTATCTACTAATGTTATTTTCTACTAACTTCAGGAATTATATGAATTTATAAAGGATATATATATATACCTCGTCATATAGACATAACCATATCTACTCAATTCATCAGTAATACTTATGATGAGAGAATCTTCAGCTATAGATTCTATTCGAAATTTTTTGACACACATCATTGTGAAACAATTCTAGGATCTCTATATCTCATCCACAAATACCACTAAATTGGGTTTCAGACATTTTGACTTAGAATACAGTGTGATATCTTGCCATTATTTTTATCTCAAAAGAGTCTAAATGACCATCTTAATAGAGATTCATCAAACACTTATCGTTCATATGAACAAGATGGTGATGCCAAAAATAGATGTGAAAATAGTTGTTTGAACATGATTCATTATATATGTACAACACTTTTTTATTATTTAATATATAAATACATTTATTTATTTATTCCATACCATAAATAATTACATTGATATAAACATAGAGATCATTACTTCCAAATTTAAAAAAAATCCATTTCAAGTAAAGAAATATACTTAATGTTCTTGGTAAAACTGGTACCATAATAATATTTCTCTAAAATAAAGATTGACCATATTTGAAATGCGATATGGTAGTCTCAAATGTTTATAATAAACATCCACTCTCTATTGAAATCCCATATATCTACCTCTACTCATTCAATCATTTTAAATATACATGGTTATTATATGTGAATAAAAATGATGGAAATAAAAGATGTATCTAATACTCAATATGTAGATATAGAAATATTTTAATGAATAATGTACCCACTTGAGTGTTTCCCTTGTTTCTTAAAAAATTACAGGTCTTCTTTTAGTTTCCAATCTTTCCACTTGTAAAACATACTATGCTTTTTTGTTAGTTATTCTTCTTCTTGGAATAATTGTTCTTAGATTCCATAAACATGGAACGAGTATCATCATTCCATTTAATTTTCCTTAATTTTATTATTAAACATATGGAATACATGATTTTCATTCCTCATTACATTACCAACTTGCAAAAATTAGAGTAAATGTTTCTAAAAGAGTCTTCTCAATATTTCTCATGTTGTAATTCATAATGAAATTGGAGATAAATTTTAATAGTTATTATATAATAAGATATGTTCACATCTTATCATGAATCTTAATAATCAAGAGGACTAGTTTCTCTCTATATCCAATAATCATGACAATATGAGTCATATATAGTGCTAAATCTCCAAGATTACACATGAATAGTGCAGTGGAGATCTTATATCTCTATTTTCTTACCTTCTAGGGATAATGATCATGAAATTGATCCCTAATACTATATGAATACATATCATTTAATGCTTTATGAGATCATTAGACATGGATTATATAATTAAACACTATATATTTTAGGCATTTTCCATGTTCTTAAGTTAGATAAATACTTCTCCCTCACTAGCTTATTTTGAAAGAAACATAGAATATAAGGTTTATAAAATGTATAATTTTCATTCATGGAATATTATAATGCATAAGTGTCTATAAAATTTCTTGAAATTCAAGTGAGTGATATTTTAGTCATTCTATAGAAAGGATTCTGGGGATATAGTCTACTTCATTTGTTTTTTCCATTAAGAATATGATTTTAATGCTTTACTAGGATCGAAAATTTAATTAATAAAAATTAATTTATCAGTTTATTTATCTAACACTATTTCAATGAAACTATATAACCCCACTATTTGGATTAGTATATCCTAGTATATGTATATTTTTGGGACAATGATCTATATTCCATTCCACATAACCCAAACATGGGCCTAGAATGTTATTTGAAGGGTTTTAGGTAGGCATAATATGCCAAATATAGCTCTTTCATTTATTGAATGGGCTCTACAATCTTGAAATATTGGATAAATATTTCCTCCACCCTTACCTACTTGTTAAACAATGTCCTTATTTTCTAGTCAACCCTTGATGTTTATTAAGATTTTGTCAACCCAAAAACCTGAGATAAAATTCAATAATTAGATATGGTTTATTTTAAAGTTGTGAAATAAAATCTATACTGAACTAATATATTTATTTCAGGGTTTTTATGTTTTATACATAAATTTCAGATTTTATCTTGTTACATCCTTTATAATATTAAGTAGATTTTACTTAAGTGATTAACCATTTCTATGATTAAATTTATATATAGTTCAATTTATTTTAATTCCGTAATGGTTGATTGTTAATTTATTAATTTATTTGATCAAAACAATGCATCCATAAATTTATTAGCCAATAAAAAATGTATGAATTTAATAATAAATGTTGTACTATAATGATATTTTATAATGGTTAGTTTATCTAGTGGATGATAAACTAACCCAAAATCCTTAAGGAATAACATCTTAAAATGTATATGGGTCCATGATACATAATTACACATATCCTCACAATAATCTTCTCGATTTGTTTTTGTAAAACCCTAATATTTTATAACAAATTTATCTTTAAAGAAATTAATTTTGCTGATAGGATGTGATATAAGCATACCCAAGTCTAAATAAACCATAACATAATATACTATTATAATCTACCCATTATATTTAAAGAGTGAATATGAATAACCATATTTTTTAATTTTATGTATAAATATTTCATATAAATAAAATCATTCAATAAAAAAGTATAAATTTTTCAAAAAAAATTATAAACATGAAAAAAAATTCTATAAAAAATGGTTTTTATTACACATTATGGAAAAATAATATAATTAATTTAAACAACTATTATAAAATTTATTTGAAAAAATTAACTTAATTTTTGAAATAATCATATAATAAATAACTTAGAATGAATTATTAATTATTTTATAAATATATTTATTTTTTGATGATTACTGAAAAATACTGATTTGATTGAAAAAATTTATTTTCATTTAAAAAATTAACAATGTTATATTTTGTTTTAAATTTGTTTTAAAATTAAAATTATTTCATCTACATTATGAATAATTCAATTAATTGCATTATTAATAGTTTTATACAGGATTTTGGAATAAAAACATTTTTATACTTAAGAAAATATTATTTCTAGAAAACATTTCTTTATTGTATTTTGTAGGTTTAATTTTAAATAAAATAATATTAATTCTATAAATTTAATTTCAAAAAATGGATTTAATATTTTGAATCATAATTTTCAAAAAATTTAATTATTCATATTTTTTCATTATAAATAATTACATTGTTAAATTTTTGTCACCTTTGTAAGGTTAAAATTGGTAAAACAAAGTTAATTTTTTTAGATAAAGCTCTATATTTTCAATAACTCATTAATTTATCCTATTGGATTAGTGTAATTTGACCATTATTAGTTAATTAATAATAAATATACACCTTTTTACTTTGATTATGAACTTTATATTATTTTAATAAGAGAATAAATAAAAAATGTCACTCTATTGAATTTATTATATATAATACCTTATGATAATGATAAATAGTTTTTATTATGGGTTATAAATTTTCACTTGAAATACATTTTCTTATCATAGTAATTTATTTTTAATTTTTATTTATTTAATAATTAACATAAATTCCTACACAAAGCCAACATAGTATTTATTCAATTAATTGAAAAATTAAATAAATGATTTTAAAAATACTAAAAGTAATATAAATTTGGAGAATTATTTTGTTTCATGAATTATTTAGTTAAATATAGCATAATATTGGTGTTTTAAAAGTATATTTTTTTAATTAAATTTGAATAATGTCACATTTAAATTTTATCTTTGTGAAATGTACTTAAAAGGACTTTAATGGAATCTTTAGATAAATAATATTTTATTAATTTATTTAAAATTCATTATAAACCCATACTTATCAAATTGAACTAAATATTGTGTAAAATATTAACCATGTCCTATTTATGGGACACTTCTAATATTATGGTAAACTTTTGGACACATAAATTGTAGAAAAACGTGGTTTGTTTCAGTAATTATAAAAAGGATTAAAGTGGGTTAAAACAAAAATATAAGTGTGAAATAACCTAAAATACTCCAAATTTTATTTTAAGAGTTTATTTAGACTCATAGACATCATATACTAGAAATATATCTTTTTGGAAGCACTATAAACTGATAATTGATTTATATTAATTTAGTACTTTATGTAACTCCAAGAGTGCCCCTCTCCTCATTTATAAAAGGACACATCTTATCCTCTATTCCTCACATATCATGAGAATCCTATCTAATTAAATAATTAATAAAATACCATTATATATTCCTTCCCCAGGTTTTATAGATTCTTTTATTTCCAAAATATCTTCATTTCAAGGCAAAGGTGGAAGGAAAAGAATGTTTCTAAAATTCAAAGGTAAAATTGTTAACTGAGAAATTTAAATTTTATTTCTTCCTCATCCTCTTATAAATATATGGTTTCTATTATAAATTAATAAATTCAATATATTAAATATAATTAATTTTTATTATGATTAATTAAAATTCATTATCCACCTCCTTTATATCCTATGGAAAATGAAAATATCGCTCGTTTGTAGGAATAACTTACCATCTCTATGTAATAGTGTAATTATTTTCTCATAACCATTTTATATAAGTGGTTAAAAATATGGAATAAATTTTTATATATTATATTTATGAAATTATTATCGTATCATAATTATAAGACATTTTTATGTTCCTTTCCTTCAATTAATTAGAAAATTAAAATAGTGTCCATGTGTATGTATGACCTACCGTCTCCATGAATAGTGTGTATATTTTATTTAACTATAGATTTTATAGATGATTGTAAATATATAAATATATTTATAATGAATACATATTATATTTATATCATTATTAATATTTTTGGGATTATAGAACCAGGATCATAGTTCATGGACCATAACTACTGAACCAAAACACACATGAAATACGAAATAGTTATCACCGAAAAAGTGATTTTAATATTGATTTTTATTGAAAAAACGTTAATATATTATATATAAATCATATACAGAATGATATACATGGATATTTATTTTTAATATATTTTTAATCAATTTATATCAATTATAAATGTTTTCGAACACGTACGAGTAAAGATGAGACTTGAGGTAAGATATTTTCAACTCACTTTTATTTTAGGGATACACATTCAATAATCACCACCATTTTCTTTTATATAATGCATATACTTCCCAAGAATGAATTTTATGATTCCTAAACTAAACATTATGGGTTTCATGTATTCATATATGTTTCTCTCTTTTATGAGGTTTTTATTAAAAAATTACCAAATCGGTAAGCGACTATTGATTGAATTCCAATTTGTTTGGGATTATTTTTGTTTAAATATACATTGAGGAAATTTATGATCCTTATCAGATAAATGAATTTAATTTTCCTCTTCTTCATTTATTCATGAAATTTTAAATAAATTGTATTATTTTCCTTTCTATGTTACTTAAATGGATTGGGAAAATATTTTTGAGTAAAAAACATTTTTCCTCAATGATGAGAAAAAAAATTCATCCTTTTTGATATTTTCATTAAAATTTATTACAAAAATAAATATTCTCCTTAGAAAATTTCAAGTCACATTTAACCATGTTTAAATTTCTATAATAAAAATTCAAGTAAAAATTCATGTTGTTTTCGGAATGATGTTCTTTTGAATTTTTACCAAACATGTGAAAGAAATATTTTTATAAATGTACATGACATGAACAAACTTTTTATTTTCTCGACCACTAAAATTTTTAATCTTACATTAAACATTCCAAATTTTATTTTTAGAATAATTATTTCCATAATATTTTATAAATATTTTAATTTTAAATAAATGAATTCTAAATAAAAGGGTGATTTTCATTAAGAAATATCTTAAGGGGTATTTTAACAGAATCTAATTTTATTATAACATCCATTGATGTTATTTATTATTTGCAAGGGAGATGATCCAAGTATATAATCCTTATTCTTTTTAATTATTTAATTGGATTATTATAACGATATTTTTATAAGACCTAATCATTTTCCATTGGTTATGATATGGTGAATTGAGGAAATTTTTATGAAACCCATTTTTTTGCCATGGGTTATATTTTAATGATATGATGAATGATTTATGATCTTATAGAACACATATGAATGGTTTTAATTATGGGATGGGTGGGATCAAAATTATATAGCCCCCCAATTCATTGTGTATAGATATATATCCGATGAGATAATTTTGGAAGATATGCTTATGTGCTTGATCCACTAGAAGAAACATATAGGGATGCAAGATCCACTATGTGAAAGAGGTAGGGATTCCTGATCTAATATAGTAAACAAGTGTTGATGTCTAACTCTTTATTATAAGGGTATTTGGGGTTAATGTCTAACCCAATTTTATGTGATGTTATCAATTACAAATCTTGTCATATGAAATTGTTTCTTTGTTTATGATGATGACATACTTTTAGGACATTTTAATGCATATGATTTGAAATCTTGGTTCATGATTAATTAATGATTGTTTTTCACTCTTATGATTGAAGTCTTTCAAATTCTAAATATTTATTTCATGATTCATGATTATGATTAATGATAAATTCGGTATGAACATTTTAATTCAGGATCATAATATCATTCCCTTATACTTATCCTATTCTTGCATATGATACTTGATTGGTAAATCCCATGTTAACACTTATTAATAATCTGAGTTCACACTTTCTTATGTTTCATTTCCCTATGTTATGAAGAATGAATTTAAATAAGGTATCTAGAGAAGGGTAAAAAGTGATATGAACATTTTGATAGATTATTAGGAATATACCTAAAAATATGTTTTTATTTACTATTATCCAAATAAAAGAAACCATTATAGTTCAATTGTAGATCATAATTTCATTAAATGAATATTCATTTAATAATATTTAATATTTATGTATGAAAACTATGGGTTACCTCATTTGGTATCACAACAGGGCTTAGTAAATCATTGGAAATTAGGAATATATAATTTTTGTTGAAAAATTATAGATAATCTTAAGTATAATATAAAATCATAAATTTTTGATAAGATGGATATTATGTAGTTTCATTGGAAATAAAAATATATTTGGATACTAAAAGTGGATACAGTTTTGGCAGAAATGAATCTTGGGTTAATTACCTAGAAAATAGTTGTTCAAGTATATCTTGATCATTATTCTGGTTCACGGTGAATATGACCCTGTTACACAACTAGTTTGACACTCTTGAGGTAAATTATTATCCTAACATAAAATTTCCTTATGAAATATTATGAAGGATTTGAATATATTGTAACTAAAATTGACCTAGATCTAACCGAAGGTGATATAAATCAAAAATATCGTGTCATTAATTTTGCATCCTATTAATTATTTTTTTGGATTATGTGTTTTACACTATGATTTTTATTGATCACACTATGAGTTTTGGTTTTAGTAAAGGCATGAATATAGAAGGATGATGTTGAGTTGGTGAAAGGCATGCTCAAATGTTGAAGTATCTTATTTTAACTTAGTCATATGAATTTATTTATATCATGAAAAGTATCCATGAATGATAATTTCCATCCCAACTGATTAGATGTCAAGATATCCGTAAAACCCCCTAAAGGAATGATGATCATATCTATAGACTAAGATTCGTCTTCGATAAAAGTGTGTGGGAATGTGATTCATATAAAACGCATTATTCCTCCTTCATATAAATTTAATTTTATTATAGGAATGGATTGTATTTCTTTATATAAATCTTGTATTGATTGGTAAAGAAGAGATATCAAATTTTATATTCTGAATGAAACTATTATTTTTTATCAGTGTGATTTTGAATACAAACTTCCAATGAAAATCACATCAATGTTATGGGTATTAATTCTTATCCATGATAGTTATATATATCATATGGTTGGGGAGACCATAAAAAGTGATTAAATTTAATTTGTATGATACATTGTAGTTTTTTTTCGAAACAATTTCCTAGTCTTCTTCTAAATCATGAAGTTTTGTTTTCAATAAGAATTATACCAGGGGTTTTAAATATTTTAAAAAATAATTATTGAATGATGGTTCAATGCCAGTTATAGTGTGTTCATCAAAATAATTTCTAGCGTAAATTAAATTTTGTAATGATGGGACTCAAGTTTGTATTTAGAGGGGACACTGTTATGGGTGATTCTCACTTTTGATTGGTTGGTTAAATTGTTTTAAAATAGTTTGTAATATTAATTTCAGTTTGGTTTAAAATCAATTTATGGATAAGTGGAATAACATTTAATATCCCCTTACTAACCTGTTAAATCATTATACATTTTTACCCTCTAGTTTCCTCCCTTAATCAAATGAAATCTCACTTGATTATTCTCTCATTAATGTCTTGGTTTAATATGAGGGATTAAATAATAAATACAACCCTCCAATATCCCCTAAGCCCAATAATCAATGATAAATGATTTTCCTTAAATTAACTCACTGGTCATGATCAAAAGTACTAAATAAGCCATAAGTGTCCTATGTGTGAAATCCAGATAAGAAGAGAAGATAAATTCAAAAGACATGGAATAAGAAATATCCTATTTCCAATACTATTTAAATTAATCTAGAGAATAAATGAAGATATTGATTAATTATAATATATAACTAATTAATATGGGGTAGGGATAATCTCCTTGGTGCAGACACTAAGGGATTAGTGTGCCATATTGATAGTTTATTACAAATAGAAATTAAATAAAGAATGAATGTAACAACAAATGATCTTCTGACATTGAGAGAGTTTTATTGAGTGTAGAACCTTTCAAGAATAGTGAAATGTGATATTTATTTAAATAAGAGTTATTGGAGGTATGGGTACACTTATAAATTATCTACATGAGAACCACATGGATCTCTAACTTCACTGATAATGTTATGTTATTTCCGTGTTGAGCAGGGAGTTTGGATTATGTACATGTGTCCAGTTCAGGGCTACAATGTTATTTTCTTGACATCAGGGACATTTTAAAACTAATTCACACTCATACGGGGATCATTATTAGTATGTTTTGGAGGTGAATCACTTCAGTACATCATAGAATAGTGGACATTGAAATTTTATTTTAGGAAGATGACGAATAGAGAAATTGTGCTTTATCCTGGATTCCAATTGATCGTGAAAGGGTAGAAAATTCTTGGAAATATATGTCACTACAATTGTTAAAAAAATTATTATTATTAATAAATAAATAAATAAATAAAAATAAAAATATTATATATATATATGTATGAATATAATTATTATATATATATATATATTCTTTTTATCTTCTCTTTTCCCTTTCTTTCTGAATCATCATTTTTATTCATCAATCATAAGGGAATGATTTATCCTTGGAAGTGGTCATATTTATCATTCCCAATGGATCCTTATTCTAAGGAAGGCGGTAAACAATTTCAGGATCTTCAATCTTCAAATTGATCTAGGTTGAGGTTCATGTGACCAGTCGATTCATTATTAGCTAGTGGAAATAGTTGAAACAAGATTTATTAGTTTTTTTCATCCAGGGTGAGGTTAGTATTCTCCTCAGGAAGGAAACACGTGCGATATTTAATGATAATAGATACATGGATTTTATTCCTAGAGATATTAGATTTATCGAGTTGTTCTCACATGGTGAAGCAACGAGACCCCCTTTGGCATCTGCCCCTAGTGAGCACAAAAGTTCATCTTCGACAGTCATAGATTTTAACAGGTGACCTTGGAAATACATCAAGGTTCCAACTTAATGATTTATAGATATAAGTTTCTATTACCAAATTTAGTGAGGATGCACGACTGGATTAATAGTGGGATCATACATGATGGATCCACCAGAAAATGGTCATGGTGGTGAATGAGGTCTCGATTTCAATAGGGTTGTGCATAGACTTCTTATTCCATATCAAGTTTGGGATTTGAAAATGGATTTATCTTCATCATTTTAAAATTTTATTTCCTTATTGAATATTAAAATTCACAATTTTTGGTTCTAAATAGTTAAATGCCAAGATCTTCAAATAAATAAGAAATTATTTAATGAATAAAAACACAAAAATAATAATAATAAATTTCGAGATTAAATTCAGATAATATTATTTAATTATTTAAATGAAAAATTTAATTGTATGGTTTCTTAAATTAATTTCAAAAATCAATAAATCATGAAAATATATATTTTATGGAATTTTTCCATATAGACCAGAATACAAGAAGGTATCATAATTGAGTTAATCACCCAATATTTGATTTAAATTAGGGCTATTTTTAAAGAATAAAAGTCAAATATTTTTAACAATTTCAACTCAGATCACTCCCCCACACTTTAACTATTTCATCCCCAGTAAAAGTTTTACATTGAACCAAAAAATGTTTTTTAGCCTAACATCAATTACACATCCAAAATTGATGAATATCACGGAACTCCTTTACTAAATCGTTATGCCTCATATGTGAGTTTCACAAACAATTTTAAATTAATTCAAATCCAAATTCCAGTTACATGACTGAATGTGATAGATTTAAGTAGAATTAAAATTATATCATGTATCAATTCCATATTTGTCTTGTTACAAAATCTCATAATCCAATGTTCACTTCCACACCGCACTAATACTCACTAAATAATATTTTTATAAGTCATTTAACACTTTCAAGTGTTAAAAATTCTCCGCACCTAAATGAAGTTATCTTTTTCAAGTGGTCACTTTATTATTTTTTTAATATATACTATTTCAATTTTTCCCAACTATGTATGTGAATATTAATGTATTAAATAAATTATTTGAGTATGGATATGGGAAAACCACACACATAGTGACGTTGTATCATGTATTCATTATGGGTTCCCAATTATCCATTTTAATTCTAGGTTCAAAAAAATTGTATGAATTTATTTTAGGGTGGCTCCCTAAGTTGTTACTTAATTATTAAAGTCATATTACTCAAGATCGAGTTCCAAATTTCGTTGACCACAGTTTATAATTCTTATTCCCCAATGTTATTTTTAGTCATCTCCCTATCTCTCTAGTTCCCAAATAGAAATATTATTTAAGAGAGGATATGTTCACTGATCAATCATTGTAATTCAGTATATGAGACCCTCTCATCCAGAATGAGTATTTTTATCAGTATCACACCACTTATGTTCAAGAACGGTTTTCGAAATCAAAATATAAAACTAAAAAAACTATATAAAGAACCATTTTTTGACATTTTTATGTCTTTAGTATTTTTTGAATAAATTATATAACCTAAAGTTAAAAAAATGGTATTTATAATATTTAATAACATAATTTATGTTATGTTTTTTTAAACTCATAAAATATAAAAACAATGATATACAAAACATTGTATAGATTCCTAAAACATAGTTGAGGTTTTTTTTATTTTTAAATTTTACATGTTTTTGTTTTTTTTATTTTTTTATTTTTATTAAGTAAAACCTGAATAATTATATTTAAATCATTAAAATATTTTGTCTCAATCGCCATCACATAGTCTATACACTATACAATTCTTGTCCGGTATGCATATTTTCACGAAAATCAATTAAATAATGAATATACAAAAAAATAAAGAGGAAATAAATAACTTCGATTCATTTAATAGATGGAAGAATAGAGGATATTAGTCTCTTATATGGTCACTTTCCATTAATATTCATATAAACTCTTTTACTTATTACCCTTCACTCGGAAGTGATTCTATGAATCAACTCCCAAGATATTTAAAACAATAAATAAATGAATGTTAGTCACTGTATAAGGTCCAGTATCCTTAGAATGATTCTTACAATGAATTATTATTATTTGAATATTTCAACAAATATTTGTCAATAATTTGAAAATATATCTTCTAGTTGAACTCTTTATGGTAATAACAATCTGTTTATTTGAAAAATAGAGTTTTCTTAGGGGTTTATAATCATTGTTTCTCTAACATCATCTTCTTCGGCATCCACGGTTTTCCAGCATTTATTGACATTGGGTTTAGGTTTAACTCCATTAAGAATTATTCAAGTATTTTACCTATATCTCATTAAAGAGTTAATCCTTTCTTGCACTCTACAAAGATAATATATATATATATATATATATGGTGGTATGAAATTATAGTAAATTATCTGAATAATTATCACTAGTTCTTTCAAACTATTTACTAATGAACACATCTGCCAGATAAATCATATTTTCAAAAATATTTTTAGTAGAACCTTGATATTTTCAATCTACATTTAATAGAATTATATCATCCAAACCTTGATTCTCTTAAACTAAAAATAATGACACTTCAAAAAATATTACAGTAAAGTCTGTTTGTTCTTTATTAGGGTATATTTTTGAGTCTGATATATTGAAATATAATATTTATTCCAAAAATATCGTTTAAAGTATTATGTCAATAATATTTATAATTTTTATTTATTTCTGAGAAATTTCATACACAAGATGATGGGATAAATATTTTTACCTTCTTATTCCTCCATGTTCGAGATGTAGCAATTATCTGAGGATGGATTACCTTTTAAACATACCAAACTTTTTTCTAAAAAAACTAATGGGTAAGTATTGGATGTATTGAAAAGTTTCACAACCACTCTAGTGAGTTTGAATTATACTATCTGTAGAGATGAGTAAACTGAATATGTTATAACATTAATTGATGCTCCAAGATCACATAATTCATTATAAAAATTTCAACTCTCATATGGTGTAGTGGATTAAAAAATACCTAGATCTTGGAACTTATGGGTGATTTGTTTATTCACCATGGATATTCATTTTTACATAATCATTCATATTAATTATATCCCAATATCCATCTTATAATTCGCATATAATTAGTAAAATTTTCATTCCTTGGTATCTTTCGGATGATATCTAACAGGGGATATTGATTTCCACTATCAAGAACAAATACAACGTCTCATGTTCAGGTGAATATTCATTGGTTTTCATGGGTTGTTGAATTCTTGAAGGGACGTGTGATTGGGGTTCATGTGGGCCTTCCATATTTTATTTTCATTTATCCATATTCCCTTGGGGTGTTTTTGTGTGTAATTCTTTATCAATATATTTTGTAGGGGTAATTTCTTCAGATTCGGCGGGCTATCCACATACATTTTCTTCTCTAGGTTAGATATTATTCTTCATTTTCATCCATATTACTTCCACTACTCAATGTAATAGAGATAAATTTTCCTCTAAGGTAAGAAGATTATTATGAAGGAATACAACCAGAGATTAACTTATTTATT
Organism: Viscum album; assembly: GCA_963277665.1. Lineage (NCBI taxonomy): Eukaryota > Viridiplantae > Streptophyta > Magnoliopsida > Santalales > Viscaceae > Viscum > Viscum album. Next base: position 257,641,667 of record OY728129.1, read on the forward strand.
TAATTTAAGATAGTTTGGATCTAACCACTATTCATTACAACATCTTTTATCAGGTCCTAAATTGAAAAATATTTTCCTTTAATCGATTGGTAGCTCATAGAATGTTGATAATTTTGTCTTTGAAAAATTAATTGATGGTAATTTTGTTAAAATCCTTACTAAAAGAGTGGTTTCTAAAATTTTTGGTTGATATATTTATTATGAATATTGTAGTAATCTTTTTTATTTGATTGTATCTTGGATATTTCTAGTATGGTCTCTAGTATAAGGCTTCATTGTTTTCTTAAACATGTGGACACCCATCCATGAAGTGTACCTGAGGTAAAGAGAGTTTACAGAACCCAAGGAGTATGGTGGATAGTGGTTCATAATATTTTTTCATAGAAATTGTTTTATCAATAGAGGGTAGTTCATTAATTGTATCAAATAAAATATAGTTATAACTTTTAACCTAATGTAATCCCCTTGTGGAAGTTCTTATACCTAATTGTTGAGGATTATGGGATATTCTTTCAATGATGTCTCTTACTTTAGAAAGTTTTTTTTCAATAAATTATCCTCCTAAGGAATAATATAAAATATTTTAGTCTCTATCCATCAATACTTGGTAAAATAACCCAATGAATTTATTTTATTCACATGCATGGTGTGGTTATGAGTTTTTTAATCCATTATATTTATCCCAACACCCATACATGGTCTATCCACTAGCTTGTTTGATTGCATAAATCTTGTTCCTCGGCTAGAAACTCCTTGATTAGGATAAATACTTCTAGGGGAAGGCTCAATGCTTATTATTCCAGGTAAATATTTCTATAGGTTGAATATTGTTTATCCACTCTTTAAAAGACCCTTCAAGAGATAATGGGAATGGTTTATAGCTTATTTGAGCCTTAGTGAGTCCTCTAGTTTTGAAACAATTCAATATTTTTCCAAATGATCGTAGATTTATGTTGAGGTATTCCGTTGACAAGCCATGAAACATAGGAAAGCGAATAATTATTCTAGTTTTGAGCTCACAATATTGTTGGTCATTCATTTTTAATTTTAAACTATTGTTGTTGAAATTAGGTTCATATAGTTTTTTTATTTATCTATTAAATTTTATTTTATAATGTTCTATGTTTTTATTTTGTAAGGTGACATTTGTTGAAGCAGAAAACAGGGATAAGGATTTAGTCAATTGGATAAGGATAAACTCTCTTCCACTTCCTCTGTGATTCTAAAATTTTTTATTCTATCCAAAATAGTTCTCTCATCCTTGGGATAAAAACCAATAATGTTAGATGAGTTTGAAAAGGAAATTTTAAATAATTAAAAATAATGAACAAAGAAATCTATCCTCACCAAAAATTATTCTAGGTTTTACAACACACCTATCATGGTGTGGTTCTTAAAAAAAATTTGGACACAAACAGTATGTAGTACTAGTGGAACTCTGGTTTTTATATAGAGATGAAAATGTTATGGGTGTGGTTCAATTTTGTTTTTAGGGTTCAGTTATTGAAAATTGTTTGGAAGATTTAATTTTGTTTGTTTTAAAAATAATTAAAGGATAAGTGGAATAACATTGGATATTCCTTTACAACCCTATTAAATTAATGTTCAGTTTTTACTCTCTTGTTTTATCTATTAATTAAATGAAATATCTCTCGATTAGATTATCCTTGATTATTATTTTTAATCTAAGGGATGAAATACTCACAAAAATTTTCAGTATCGCCTAAGACCTGTAATCAAAGATTTACAATTAGAATTAAATTAACTCACTACTCATGATCACATTCAATGAAGAAGACATAAATGGCCTCTATGTGATGCAGAGCTGAAGGGAAGATAAATTCAAAATACAAGGAATAATAAATTTCATATTTCCTATTGAATTTGAATGAATCCCAAGATTAAAAAAATATATTGATTAATTGAAATATAGAATTCATTAACAGGGGTATCAGGAATCTATTCAGTGTATCCAATATGGACATAGTTCACCATCATTTAATTTTATTACGAAGAGAAATAAAATTAAAAAAATAAATATATAGAAAATGATCTTCTATGATTGATTATGTGTGACCGAGAATCCAACCTATCAATCATAGTGAAAAGTTATCTTTAATGAAAAAAGGATGATCAAAGGTCTTGGTGTGATTTAATATTATCTTGATTAGAAGCATCAGAATATCTAACATGATTGGGAATGTTCAACTGTTTTAGTTCTAATAGTCAGTCTAGATTCTTAACATGTTTCCATTTGATGGTCTTTGTTTGGCATCAAGGATATTCTAAAACTGATTCATTATCCCTTAATAATAATTTGTGGTGCATTTTGGAGGAAAATCACTTCAATAATTTTCAAAGTTGGGTATGTAAAAATTTCTCCCAACAAAGATGAAGAGTGATGAAATTGGAATAGGGCATATTTTCCAATGGATCAGGAAAGGTTAGACAAAACTCAGGCATTATATTTCATTTCAATTGGTAAAAAAAATTACAATAATTAATTTTATCGAGAAATTATTATTATATATATATATGTGTGTGTGTGTGTATCTGTATAGAAATATTCATGTATATACTTATTAAATATATATATATTGTTTCTTTTTCTATTTATATCCATTTTTTTCTTTATTCTTAAATCTATATTTTTATTCTTCAATCGCAAGGAAGTGCATCCATCACCCTTTCTAGTGACTGTCTTTATCCTTTACAATGGATCCTAAATTTGAGTTATGTGGCTAGCAAGGATGGGACCTTCAATATTCAAATCGAGTTAGGTTAAGATACTGGGGTCCAGTTGATTATTCATCAAATATTAGAAAAAGTTAATGCATGATTCATTTAGTAGCTTAACAAGGATATGGTTGGTATTCTCATTGGTTTTGATAAGCATTTGAGATTCATGAATCTTTAATGGAAACATGTATACAACTTTGATTCTTGGGGAGCTCAGATTGCTCATGTGTTTGGATAAGGGGAAGCTTATGTTATAATTTTATTTATAAATAATAATAAATTAAAAAATGTTTTTGATTGGTCATTATTTTTCTGATTTGATTGATGAGGTGGAAATGATGTTAAATCCCACATGGAGTTGGGGGTATAACTCTAAATGATCCCACTTATAAAATGGAGACTTTAGAGTTGATATTTTTAAAAAGAAAATTAAATTATTTTAAATTATTTTAAATAAATAAATAGTATAATGGTTATATATATATTATAAATAAAATAAATTGAAAATACAATATTTCATAAAAAACAGCTAATAATGTGATTATTCATAACCATTGGATTTTGAATTTAAAAAATTCCAGACGGATGCCCACCACTAAAAGTTTTCTCCATTTGGTCGATCCAAGGTGTTCTTTGACTGAAATGGTGTGATCAAATTGGTGTTATTCACACCAATTTTGATCAATAAATAAGTGATGATGAGAACACATGTTATAATTAATTCTCCTTTAGTCTATGAAATACTCTTGATATTTTTTCCCAACATTAGTGTTGTAGAGAAAAAAAATGTTCAACATTCCCAAAATATTTGTGAAATACTTGTGGGAAACATCCATCGAGAACTCTACAACATAAATGTTGGAGTGGATCAAACCACTTCAGACAGTGTATTAAATTCACACATCGAGATTCAATCTATCTTTTCAAACTACCTTCCTATTTTCCAAAAACTATGTGATCTCTGCCAATGTCTAAAAATTGTCATAATGATGGTTCATCTTCACTGATCACATATTTAAATTGGTGACCCCAATAGTTTATTGAGGTTTAATCTTCATGACTCTTATATAGAAACATCTCTTGAAATATTTTGTGCAGATGAATGTCAAGATTAGCAGTATGATCATGCATTATGGATTCAATGAAAAATGGTCCCAAGGATGACATGGGTATCAATTTTGACTGGTTGTCACACATAGTTCTTCTTCCTGATCTGGTTAGTTTTTTTCCAAATTTAATGCATCAATGATTTTGATTCCTTATTCATTCCTTGTGGATCTCAGCAGAAACAGTTGATGGCACGATTGAATTACGGTATTAGAAGAAGAACGTTACTACCTCATGGCAGTAGAAGGTTAAAAGTGGTAATATTGTGGGGCCGTGATACCAATGAATGAAAGTGTTAGAGAGATGTGGCGGTTTATTATGTTAGATACCATTGGTGAGGTAATGTTATTAGGGAATGTAACATGGGAGTGGTATATTGTGAAACTGCGGGGATTGCGGTAGCTTTTTCATCAATGGAAAATAATGTTTTTTTCTTACCGTAGTATTTTTTATTATTAGTAATACCAGCATTTAGGTGAGAGAGGGGTATCATTTTTCTAATGGTACCACTAGAATATAAGTATATAATTGATATTATGAGAATTGGGATGGTGGTAGTTTGTTACTATAGGTGAGTAGTAGAAACAATTTTTCACTAATGGTAGCAGGGTGCCACCATTGTAAATTTTTGTCCAACGGTCGGAAAATAGGACGATAACAATGAATTTTGAATTCACATGTATGTTAAAATAAAAATCATTTTAGTTAATTTTTTGATAAATTTTTAATAAAATAAATGATAAAACAATAGAATTAAAAATTTCACCATCTAATTAATCAATTCGAAATTCAATTTCAAATTCAGAAAAATGGATCAATATAAATCTTATTTTATAAATCTATTTTCTAAACATTTTAAAAATATATTTCTTGATTGGACACTAAAATTAATAAATTCATGTTTTAAAGAATTAAATTGTTATATGATCAATAAAATAAAAAAATCTTAGATGAATTAAAACTCAAAAAATTAATCAACATCCAGATTAAATCCAATTAAATTTATTTTCTATTTTAAACCAAAAATAAAATCATATGGCCTCTCAAATTAATTTCAAAAATAAATAAATAATTAAAATACATATTTTATCTTTTTCCCATGATAAAAAGAAAAAAAGTTTCTAAATTGTGTTAATCATACGATATTTTAATTACATTATGGGTATTTTCAAAGAAAAAAATTATAATTTTTTAAAAAAACGTAACACACAATGGATTTTCCTAATTGAGTTGAAGGAATTAAAGAATAAACCATAAGAGAATCTTGATAAAGGATTTATTCACTCATGTGCATCATATTGGGGTGAAATTGATCTTTTTTGTTTTGAGGAAATATGGTTCAATGTGTCTTTGCATTGATTATCGAGAACATAACAAGATAATTACCAAGAGTATTTTTCCTCTACCACATATCGATGATTTGTTTGACTTGTTACAAGGTGCTCAGTACATTTCCAAGATTGGACTTTATTATGGATATCATCAATTGATGCTTAAGAAAGTGGATATACCCATGATATTTTTCCATATTAGATATGATCATTATAAATTATTAGTGAGACCATTTTTACATACTAATAAACCTACTATATTATTGTATTTAATGAATAGAGTCTTTAGAGATTACCTAGATCAGTGTGTGGTAGTCTTTATAGAGGATATTCTCATATATTGAAATATAAAGGAAGAAGAAGAAGATAATTTGATAATTGCAATTAAGACGCTGAGGTAAGGATTAATTGTTTGAAAAACTTACTAATTGTGAATTTAGGTTTAAAAAAATTCATTCATGAGTTATATAATCTCAAGTGAGGGTATATTAGTGGATCCCTCAAACATAGAAGTTATTGAGCAATGACCTAGACCAACCATGGTAACCAAAATCAATAGTATTATTAGGTTAATAGGATACAATCAATGTTTTTTATAGATTACTCATTACTATATAATCCACTCACCATGTAGTCTTAGATGGGAGTTAAGTTCTTCTGGATGGATGAATGAGAGGATAATTTCATCGAGTTGAAGAAAATTTTGGCCAATGAATCATTGTTCACACTACCCTATAGTATATAAGAATTTATGATATGTAGTGATTAATCCAAGAAGGGTTTGTTATTTGTACTTGGGAAAAATGATATGTTTATAGAATATGAATCATGGAAATTGGAAATAAATGAAAAAAATTACACAACTCATGATTTCGATCGGGCTTTGATAATATTTTTGTTTAAGATATAGAGGTATCATCTTTATAGTGATTGGTGTGTCATATATATAGATCATAAATGATCAATGTATATATTAAAATAGAAATATTTGAATATGCACTCTAGAAGATAGTTAGAATTTAATAAAGACTATGAATTCTTAATACATTAACACAATGGGGAGGCGAACAAGGTGACTGTTGCTCTATGTTAAAATGACCATTATAATTTTTCCACAATGAGGATTGAAAGAGATCCAATACTTATTGACTAATAGAAAATAGAACATGAAATACCAAGGAAAGGGGAAATATCCTATCTTTATTAGCTGAATGTCCATTTATCTATCCATGTGAGAATTGGAGTGGCATAGAAGAAAGATATGAGACTACAAAAGATGATTAAAAATGATCCTATGTATGATAATTATTATGATGAAATAAAAAGGATTAGGAACAAATTATGTTTCCTAATAATACTATTTTTTAATAACGAGCTTTAAGATGAATCTTAATGTTCTCCATTCCCTATTTATCATACAAGTATAAATATGTATATAAATCTGAAAAAACATATATATGGTGGGAAATCATGAAAATAGATATTTATGAGCATGTATATAAGTGAATGGTATGTATGAAATTTAAAGATGAGAGATTTAATTTTATTGGTATATTACAAACATTACCCATTATAGAATATAAATGGGAAATAATAACCATATATTTCATTAGTAGACTCCAAAACTTATAAGGGGAACATTTCTATTTTGGTTGTAGTTGGCCACCATATAAAATCATCACATTCAATTATAAATAGATAATATTTATCTATTGATGATATTACAAGGATATACATTAATTGTGTGGTAATAATGTACATAGTTCAACTCTCCATTGTATTTGATTAGGACCCGAGGATTATTTCAATGTTCATGAAAAGCCTTGTGTGGGATCTTGATAGTGATTTGAGGTTCATTACTTAATATCATCCATTGACATATGGTCAATATTTATAGTAAATTAAAAACCTAGAAGATATGTTGAGAAATATTTTGATGTATTTTAATTTTTTTGGGATAAAAACCTTTCTACAGTAGAATTTTATTGTAATAATATCTTTCAATGAAGCACTCATATGGATCCTAATAAATCCCTCTATTATAGGATGTTCTTCCCACCACTGTTCTAGGATAAAATAAGAGAATAAATGAAACTAGGACTTCATATTTATACAAATATTTTAGAGAAGTTTATATGAATTAAATAACATATAAATATATTTCGAAGTTATCAAAAAATGATGCTAAAAATATTCGATGAGATCTGTAGTTTGATGTTGGTGAAAAGGTATTCCTATAAATATATCCCTGTAAAAAAATTATGACATTTGGAAATAATTTAATGTTGAACCATATATATATATATGTTGGTCCCTTTGATATTATTAATACATCTAGACAATATCATACCTTTTTGTACTTCCACCCAATCTCTCATAAGTTCACGATGTGTACCATGTACTTATCTTGTGGAATTAAATTACTAATCCTTCACATGTATTGAAATCATAGGATATAAAAATAGAAATTGATCTTTCTTAAAAATAAAAAAGATGAAATCTTGGATCATAGAGATAAAGTGAAATTAAACAAGGCTACCCACATAGTTAATGTTCTCTGGATGAATCATAATTTCGAAGAAGAAATATGGTAAACTAAGAATGGGATAAAAAGAAGAAATCCCCATTTTTTGTATCAAAACAATGTAATGTCGAAGGTAAAATTAATTTTTTGGGGTATAATATAAAACAAATAGATTTTATGATGTATTTCTCTACAAATAAATTTAATTTCATTGATATCTTGTGATATACACAAACCCATGCCTAAATAAACCATAATATAGTATACCATTATAACCTAGCCATTAAACTATAAGAGTGAATATAAATACACAAAATTTTAATTTTATTTATAAATTTTTTAGATAAATAAAATATAATGGTAAATAAGAATTCAATTTTAAGTAAATTTATTACAAGTTTTAAAAAAACATTTTTACTCATTATTTTTATTTCTTTTTTGTGAGAAAAAAATACAATTAATTTCAATCATGTTTAAAAAAATTATTTAAAAAAATGAACTTAATATTTTAAATAAAAATTTTAAAATTATCTTTGAGTATGTTTTTTCTAATTTTTGGAAAATATTTATTTTTTGATGAATAGTGAAAAAATACTAATTTTATAGAAAATAGTCTTTTCATTTAAAGTATTTACAATGTTTTATTTAGTTCTAAAATGATTTTTAAAGTAAAATTGCCTAAATTATATTATAAATAACCAAATTAATATTATTATAATTAATTTTATTTTGGCCTTTTGTATAATTATTTTATACTTTGGAAAACATTATTTATGGAAAACTACTCTCTCATGTTTTACGACTTTAATTTGAAAATAAATTATTCCATTTTAATAAATTGATTTTGAAATTTTTTTCCCATATTTAGAATAATCTTGTTAAAATTTGGTAAATATATCACTTTTATTTTTATTCGTTATTAATAGGGACCTTGGTAAATTTTTTTCACCTCAACATGTGTAAAACATGGTCCAAACATTGGGATATGGCTTTAAATTTTCATTAAAACTACCGTTATCCTATTGTATGAGTGTAATTCATCAATTATCATCCAATTATATAAAATATGACCACTTGGGGCCTTTTAATCTTTAATTATGACATTTATAATTTTTTATGAAATGAATAAAAACAAAATGGCATCTCTTGACTTTAATATCTCAAATACATTTAAATAAAAATAAAAAATGATTATGTTCGATTATGACTATTTATTTAAGATATAAATTAATTAATTTAATCATAATAATTTTTAAACATTTTTTATTTAATAACTACATTTAATGCTTACAAAATGATGACACAATATTTATTCAATTTATATAAAAATAAAATAGATGATTTTAAAAATATTAAAAGTTATACAATCTGAGAAAAAATACTATGTTTCATAAAAATTATACATAAATTGAAAATAATAGTTTATTAAAATTCTATATTTTAATTCCATTTAAATCATGTTCCCCTTAATGTCAAACTTTTTTGTATAGTATTGAAAACAACTTAAATGGTATATTTTGTTAAATAATATTTTATTAAATGTTTTAAAATTCATAAAAAATACATATTATTCAATTTAAATGGGTATGGTTTAAAATATTATCCATGGTCATTTTTTGAGACACTTTTCTTTATATGATAACATACTTGAAAATTAAAGAATAAAAAATTGATATTATAGTCATGGTCAAAAGGGTTAGTTAGGGAAAAAACAGAGAGATATTGGTGAAAAAATCGCCTAAAATATTCCAAATTATATTTGGTGAAAGTATTTAGACTCAAATTATTATATATTAATAAAATAACAATTGTGATCCACATGAACTAGATAATTAATTTAAATCTTTAGGTAATTCGAAGAGTTCCCCACTCCTCACTTATAAAAGGAATCCTCTCCCCCACTTTTACTCACATATTTTTATCATTATATCTCCACAAAAATCTACTATAATTCTTGAATATAATCCATATTCATTTCCTAGAGATTTTGGAATTTCAAGAATATCATCCATTCAAATATTACAGTTTAAGCCAAAGAAATGTTCTCCATGAAAAGGTATAACTCTTAATCGAGTACTTTCAATTTTATTTTATCTTATACATCATATAAATATATTTTATACACTGTAAAATATAGAATTAAATATATTAAATATATTTTATTTTTATTCTGATGTTGGAATAACCATTATCCACCTCATCTATCACCCTATAGAAATCGAAAATATCGCTTATTTGTACGTATAATTAACTGTATCTACATATTATTGTAATTTTTTTAATCACCACTTTAAAAGGATAGTTATAAAGATAATACAAATTTTAATATATGATATTTATAATATTATTATGGTTATGTAATTATAAAAAATTGCATATCTTTCTTTCCTTTATTTCATTAGAAAATGAAAATAGTGTTCATGTACACATACGACCTACCGTTTCCATGAACAATGTTAATTATTTTTATATCTATAAATTTAATAGATGATTATAAATTTGTATATAAATAATATATATTATATATATATAATTATTAAAATCCTGGATATTAGAATACCTTGATCAAAATTCATGGACCAGAACTGGCGAACCGAAACAAGCATGAAAAATGAAATAGTTTTTACTCGAATAAATAAATTTAACCAAGAATTATTTAAAATATGGTGATAAGATATTATAATTAAATAATATATTTTGTTATATAATTTTTTATTTCTCTATAACACATGTATAATTAATATATATTTATTATAAAAGTTGTTCGAACACATATAATGAATGACAAGACATGGTGTTAGGGATTTGTGACTCACATTTATTTCTATGAGACACATACCATATTCACCAATTGTTTATTATATGTGGTTTATATAATAACCATAAATGTTTTTATGATTAATACCATGAAGATTATGGGAATTTAAATATCTATATAATTTTCACTCTTTCAAGAGTTTTTATTTAAAAGTTACTAATGTGTTGAGGGATTTTAGTTTTAATCACATTTCAACCAGGGTAGCTTATGGTTTAATTTCTATTTTGGAATTACTATGATAATTAAATGATAAATAAATTTCATTTTATTCTAACGAATTTATTCATGAAATATTCAAGTAATCATACCATATTCATCTCTATGGTACTTAAAATGACCGAGAAAATTTTTTTCACAAAAAAAATTCTTCTTTGATTGGTATTGTTATCATTATATGTCCATATTTTCGTAAAATGTTTTAATTTTTTTACTATTATACTATGAATGTTTAAAGTTATTTTTACCCATGATTTACTTTTTATAAAAATGTAGCAAATAAATCTTCTTGTTATTTTATGAATGAGGCAATTTTGAATTTCTACCAAAAATGTGAAATGAATTTTTATTTTAATGTGCATGGAAGGAATGAAACTTTTCATCAACATGACCACTAAATGAGTTAATGATTCCATGTTCAGTTTAGAATAGTTTTTTTCAAAAACATATTTTCCCTTAGAATTTAATAAATTTTTAATTTTAAATAATTTATTCCAAAATGAACATGGTATTTCCCCCAAAAAATATTCCAAACAATCCTTTAAAACTATATTCATTTATAAAAACATCCATTTATTTTACCAATTATTTAATTAGGATATGATCAAAGGATAACATATTTATTATTTATTTGTATTATTTATGATGATTATTATAATATTTTTTTGAAAATCATTTATTTTCCATGTGTTATGATATGATGAAATGATAAAATATATATATAATGTGTTTCACTACTCTATGTTTGGTTATGGTGATATGATGAATGTTTTATTATATTATAAACACATGGGTATGTTTTTTATTATGTTATGGGTGGTATTAAAATTATATATCCCTCTAATTTATTTGATAATGATTTTTATCTCATGAAAAAATTATGGGAAGTTGGTTGGTGTGATTGATCTAATATGGAAAACTAACAGGGATTCCTGATCTACCATAGGAAACAATTAGGTACACCTAATCTATAATGGGAAACATATTGTGATTCCTATTTTACTATGATATGATAAAAAGGTTTTGATGCTTAACAAACTATTATTTGGTGTCCCTGATAGTTAACATTGATATATGAAATTTCTACTTTCTCTATGGTGGTTACATACTTTTATCAAATGTTTTTATGATTTTATTTTGAACTCATGGTTAATGATTGAATTTTGATTAATTTTCACCATTATGATTCATGAATTTCAAATGAAAAAGATTTATATCATGATTCAAGACTATGATAAATGATAAATTGAGTATGAACTTTTTATGTTGTGATCGTAATATCAAAAAATTATGATTATGTTATTCTTTAATATGATAATCAAGTTATATCTCTCTTAAATACACTTACTGAGAATCTAATATGAAGTTTTTATGGCGATGTTACACCACTGAGAAGGGGGGTGATTGAAATAGTGGTGTTTTGTGAAAAAAAATCTCATTTTAAATATACGGATTTTGAAATGTTGGGATCATATCTACTATTATGATTGCACACACTTTCCCAAATTATATAAAAGTTAGTATAACATGAACCAAACATGTTTACAAGGTTTGGTATCAATGTGATCCTAATTCTTTCTATCATTGGTTAGACACCCCAATTAATGATTCTCCACCATAATCACAAGAAGTTAGAACATAAAATTATTCAACTGCATAGAATTTCACCATAAATTCTAGGTTCCCAATGGAAAAAAATATTGAAATTTACTGAAATAAAAACAAACACAAAATGTAAAAGAACGAAAAATTATGAATATTTTCTACTCCTACAACTGTTGATTTAGATCGTTCTTTTTAGTAATCAAGATATCTTGATAATAAATTGATCACTTTATCATGATTCATGAAAATAATTATTATTTATCTTATCCACTATCATATTTCGGTTTTCATCCAAAATTATTATAATATACAATGATTCTTGCAATGTCTGTCCATTTCATGAATGAATTCACAGCCTCATATGAAGCACATTATCTATGAAAGGTTATTCGATCACATATTCAAAAAATGCCTCAATCACCCTTTTAAGCTTCCTCTTTATTTTTTCCACCAAACCATTTTAGTTTAATAGAGATAGTATATAGTGTGTATGGCTTACTTGAGTTCTGTGGAAGGATTTATAAAAGGTCTCTCTGTGTGACCAAGATGGGTTCATGCAAACTGTACTCCTTTAAGAACATTATTCTTGTGAAATCATGGAAAGGATTGTAGGTGATACCCCAATTAAAATTAATATATCACTCAATATTAGCTTTTCAATATGAAATAACTTCACAGGATATAAATACATAGTATGCAGGTCCTTCACATGACCCTAATTTTTCTACAGATTTAGTCGCGTGAACAAGTATTTTTCTATGAGCGTCTATCTCAATATATTCAGAAGACATGGATGGATCATGATTTACTTTCTCAATAAATAAATTGTGTTGACATGTTAATTCATGAGACAAGATATCATTCGTGATATGCATTCAAAGGATTCAATTATCTAAACCTATTCTTCCTTCATGTGAATGATTCATAAGGATAATCAATGACCATTATAACAACCCAAATTTTACATACATGGTTATTAATTCAGAATTGAATCAAACTTATTACAACATATAACAAAACCATGATAGGATCGTATAGGTATAATGTCTTTAGAAACTAGGAAACATAAACAACTTGTTCCTAAATCATTTACATTGTCTCCTGTTTATTTTATCATATATAGAGTCCCTTTTGAATATCCTACTTAATACCCTTCTTCATATCCTGGGGAAAAGAAAACATACAAAAGGGTGATTTCAAATTCTCAGTAAGGGTAAACCAAAGAAATATCAATCACATCATATTCATAAGAACATAAAATTTTGAAAATCTTATCCTACAAAAGAGATCATGATATCTTAACATTAGATAAGTCATAGTAGTGAGATGTAATCCCAATAATCATTACATAAAACATTAAACTTTTTAGTACACACACATAATCATAGAAAATCATTTCATATTAATCAAGTTTCTTTTCCAAGACCATCACAGCGGACAAAGTCCATTACTGAACCGAGTTAACTCTTCATTCCAGTCCTGTATCACTAAAATAGATTAGCTTTCCATTCTATCCATGTCTATCTCATGAGAAATAAATATTTACCCAATGAATTGGAGGGAGATATAGGTCCCACCCATCTTATAATTAAACCATTCTTATGTGTTCCATAAAATCATAAATCATACTTCATAGCATAACCCATGTAATAAAAATGGGATTCATAAACATCATGACATCATAACATAATCCATATAGGATAAAAGTACATCATAAAAATAATACCATCATAACATAATCAAATCAATTTAAAAATAGGGATGAAAATATAACCCTATATTATCTTAGATGGAAAATAATTTTGATAAAACACTTGAACTCCATTCCTGAGGAAAATATCCTTTCTACATTAATTTTTTTTCCTTTCTTAACATATTATAAAATTTTAACCTAAAATAAGTTAATTAAAAATAAACTTGAAAACTTGTAAAGGAAGCTTCATGGAAATAATTTTCTATGAAATCATAAAAATTCGTTCATGCCGTATATGTTAAAAAAACATTCTTCTCTTACTTTGGCCGGAAAAGTCAAAATGTACCTCATACCAAAAATGAAAAAAGATTCCTTTCATATATTTTACTAAAAACACTCCAATGAGTAAAATTGGATTTAAACAATTGTTGGAGGATATAAATTATATTACATATTGATGAAACATGTATGTGGATGATAAATATTCCCTAGTAAATTCTGAAGTATAAACAATCTTAGATAAAAATGAGATTGCGAGATTTTCCCTTACCTTAGGTCTGATTTACTTCGTACATATTCGAACCTCATGTATAATGATTTAAATAACGACATAGGCTTATTAAAGAATCATATTCATTGTTATGATATCTACATGGTCCTATTATTATCTTCTTATTAGTAATATTTCATTGCTACTTGTTATTCAGGTGTTCATTGCTTTATGTTCTTATGCATGTTTTGTCGAATAAATTCTTATTATTATTTTTACGTTATGGTTACCTTAGTTAAATAATGGTATTACTACAATATATATCATATTTATTCGTTCAATTCATTTATATAATCATTATTCAGTGAATATCATGTAGAACGAGTTGCATCACATCATGCAGACGGTAGGTCATACGTACGCACAAGTGATGATATCATTCCCATAACTATTGAATGGTATTGGGTGGAAGTTTGAATTTCTCAAAATTCTATATTAATAATATATAGTTATTATTTACACCATTATACCCATCCAAGTAAGGTGGTGGTGGAAAACAGATTACACTATAACGTGGAGACGGTATTCCGTACGTACACACGAGCGGTGATTTCATTTTCCGTAGGATGGATAGAAGGTGAAATATGGTTGTTTCATATTTATAATAATATATTATTATATGAGTGATACTGATGTTATTACATCATAATGAAACAACTAAAGAATAGGAAGTAAAAGAAGAAATAAATTTGAAAGAATCGGTAACGGATATTACCTCTTCTTTTAACGCCTCTTTGAAACCTCATCTTAGGGAACTAAAATTGGTATTTGGAGAAGATGAAAACTTCTAGTATGTTTTTTCGGATGTTGAGAAAGGAAATAGTCAGGGTTTGGCCGAGATTTAATGCTCAAAATTGTGTGAGGAGGAGAGGGAAGAGGGGCCCTTTTATAAGGGAGGAGAGGGGCACCTTTGGAAACCTAAAAAATATTAATTTATAATAAATTCAAACCCCATATAAAAACTTCCAAAATGACTCCAATATGAAGATTAGATGCGATAGTGTTGTATTCTCATCAACCAATAAATTTTAGGCATGTTGTGAATTTATTTTAAACATTATGACCTTGATTTATCATAATTTAATCTATTTAATTTTATTTGTGAAATAATATTCTAAATTTTAAATCATTATAAATAAATACTTATATGTTTTTAATTGTACATAATTTTATACTTTATGACATTTTCGACCATATAAATTATAATTTTTAATTTTTAAATAATTTTTGATTTTTAAACAATTTTATAATATGTTATTCTTATAAAATAATAATAGGGTCAATTAATTTATTTGAATTTAAATAAAATATAAAAAGAAGATATGTTCGAAACAAAAGCTTTAATAGATTTATAACATGTCATATTGGTCTAGATAATTCTTGGAGTACATTAAATAGTTCATATAATATTTATTTTAATATTTTTAAAAACATTTATTTGATATTTCAATCAATAAAATAATTTCTACATCACTATTGTGTCACCTTTAATGATAATTATTAAATACCTAAAAATTAAAAATAAATTCACATGATATACATAATTTTATTATATTTATGGATACTATTCATGTTCAAATTTTTGTGAAGTTTATCAATAAATTAAATTATTATACTTACATGATTTAAGAGTGACATATTGTCACTTTCTTTAGTTTTGATAATAATTACATAATTTTCATTGTCAAAGGTCCATTAAATGAATATATTATGACCCTTAGGGTATATGGGTCTAATTTTATTCATCCAATATAATTTTGTCAAGTGTTAGGGTAATTTAACAATCTTAATTTTACCCTTAATTACCCGATTTTCCTTTAACTGTAGTAAATAAAAATTACCGTAGTTACTAAAAAAATAAAAGTTACCTATTAACATAATTTTTACCCACTAAATCCAAATATGGAATCCATTTTTAAAAAATCAAAACACATATGTTACAGTAATTAATTGAAAATTAATCCCATTGTTAAGCAAACAGGTTTTAAAAGTTAAAACATTTCCAATGATTGAAATGTTTTTACCTATGAAATCAATGTAAAATTAATGCCAATGAAACAAATTATATTAAATGGTAATTGTATATTATATTTATACTTTAAAATCTTTCAATAATATATTTTAACCATATAAATTATTTTGATGAAAAAAGTTGTTTTCAATTAAAAATTTTCACATTTTCATTATTCATCAAAATATGAAAGTTTTCAGAAAAGTATAAAAAATTTATCCAATGTAAATTTTTATATCTTGATTAAAAGGAATAATTTTATTTTTTAAAATTGATCTTATAAACTGGTCAAAAATTAGCTTTAAAATGGGTGCGCCATCAAAAGGCAAAAAAATGCATTTTTGAAAAAAAATGCTTTTATCCAAAAAATTGATTTTCTTATAGTATCATATTTATAATGAATTATAATGTTATATAAAATTAAAAAATATTTTAATACTATTTATAATGGCCACTTTATATAACATATCTTTGTTTAGTGAAACTCGATATTGTGTAAACACACGCTATCGAGGAAGGTTGGTCTTGCGTATAACGCAAGACAAGATAGTGTTGTGTGTAGTGAAATATTCCTTTGATGTTTTGTAAAACATAATACATAAAAAATATACATCTCATAAAATATCATGTTTTTACATTCTACCACCCTTAAAATGAATTTTTCACTAGAAATTAGTCATTTCGTAAGAAACAGAT
The DNA here is from genome assembly GCA_963277665.1 of Viscum album. NCBI lineage: Eukaryota > Viridiplantae > Streptophyta > Magnoliopsida > Santalales > Viscaceae > Viscum > Viscum album. The sequence goes on from OY728129.1 coordinate 257,658,957, forward strand.
GATGATAACTCTCCCTCATCATATCCTCAATCTCCCATGTAGCTTCTTCCAATTGGTGGTTCCTCCATAAAACATTCACCTAGTGAGTGGTCTTGTTCCATTGAACTTTTTCGCTATGATGCAGAATCTCTATCGGCTATTCTTCATAAGAAATATCCTTCTCCAGTTGTACGACATTTGAGCTTAGTACATGTGAAGGATCAAGTATGTACTTTCTCAGGAGAGATACATGGAACACATCATGAACTTGAGAAAGATTTGGTGGAAGCGAAAATCGATAAGCTACTTTCCCAACATGATCCAGTATTTCGAAAGTACCGATATACCAAGGGCTCACCTTTCTCTTCTTCCCCAATCTCATTAATCTCTTCCAAAGAGATATTCGTAAGAACACTTTATCTCCCACTTCAAACTCTAGGTCTTTTTTTCGGTTTTCAACATAAATTTTTTGTCGACTCGGAGATTCTCTTATGTGTTGTTGAGTAGATCTGACCTTTTCTACCATCTCATCAACAATATCATGTCATATTAGCTTCCTTTCCCTAACTTCATCCCAAAAAGTTGGAGTCATGCATTTTTTTTAATAGAGAGCTTTATAAGGATCCATCTGAATACTGGAGTGAAAGCTATTATTATAAGAAAATTACAAAAAAGGTAGGTGTTGATCCCAACCACCTTTGAAATCCATAGAGAAATCTCTTAACATATCTTCTAGAGTTTTAATTGTTCTCTTAGACTGACTGTATATTTGAGGATGATTAGTAGTGATGAAACTCAACTCTGTATCTAAAGTATGCTGAAGACTTCGCCAGATCATTGAGGTAACCCTCGGATCTCGATCAGATATAAGGGAAAGTGTTACTCCATGAAATCTTACCACTTCCTTCACATATATCCTAGAAAGCTGATCCAGAGAGAAATCTTCTCTAATAGCAATGCAGTGTGCCGACTTCTTAAGATGATCAACTATAACCCAGATAAGGTTATTGACTTTGAATGTTTTAGGATTTCCGGCGATAAAGTCCATTGTGATGTTTTCCCATTTCCATTCGAATATGGGTAATGGTTGTAACATCCTCTTAGACTTCTGTCTCTCAGTTTTAACTTGCTGACAAACCAAGCATCGAGAGACATATTCAGCAACATCTCTTTTCATGCCATCCCACCAGAAGTACTCTTTCAGGTCCCTATACATCTTTATGCTTCCAGAATGAATAGAGAATGAAGAATTATGAGCCTCATCTAGCAGCTCCCTCTTTAATTCTGGGATGGGAGGAACACAAACCTAATTCTTGGAACTTATTATTCCATCACAATCAAGGTTGAATTCAGGAACATTTCTCACCTTCTTTAGTAATTCTACATCTTCTTTTTGTGCCTCTTTAATCTTCACATGTATAGATGGTTGAACATTCATTTGAGAAAGACAAGAATTTTCCCCTTCCATTATAATTCCAAGATCAATAATTTGTAAATCCATAAATATTGGATCTTTTTTCATCCTCATCATGGATTAGATAGCATGGTCTTGTCGACTTAATGCAACTGCCACCTAGTTTGCTTTCCCAGGGTGATAATGAATTGCACAGTCATAGTCCTTAATCAAATCCAACCATCTTCTTTGGCGTATATTCAGCTCCTTTTGTGTGAAAATATAATTTAAACTCTTATGATCAGTATAAATATCACACCTTTCACCATAAATATGATGCCTCCATATTTTTAATGCAAAGATTACCGCAACTAACTCCAAATCATGAGTTAGGAAATTTTTCTCATGGATTTTCAACTTTTGTTAGGCATAATATATCACTATATCATTTTGCATGAGAACACACCCTATTCCCTTCATCGATGCATCACTGTAGATCACAAACCTTTCTCCACTACATGACAGTGTGAGCACAGGTGCACTAGATAACCTTCTTTTTAACTCTTTGAAATTCTCTTCACACTCATCTGTCCAAAGGAACATAACTTCTTTTCGAGTCAACCTGGTGAGTGGATTAGATAACCTTGAAACAATTTCAACAAAACTTTGATAATATCCAGATAGACCAAGAAAACATCAAATCTCATATACTATTGTTGGTCTCGACCATCTTTTGATAACCTCTATTTTTGTTGGATCCACAGATATCCCCTCTTTTGAGATTATGTGGCCCAAAAAATGTAACTTTTTGAAGCCAAAATTCACACTTGGTAAATTTGGCATAATGATTCTTCTTTCTTAGAGTCTTTAATACAATTATTCAGTGATCTTCATGTTCTTACTTTCTCTCTGAATAGACAAGAATATTGTCTATAAATACTACCGCAAAATTATCCAGATAGTATCTAATGACTCTATTCATTAGATCCATGAAGATAGCAGGGCATTAGTAAGACCAAATGGAATCAATATAAATTCACAGTGTCCATAACTTGTAAAAAAAATTTCTTTGGTATATCCTTCTTTTTTACCCTTAATTGATGATACCTTGAAAGGAGATAAATCTTGGAAAAGTACTGAGCTCTGCGTAGTTGGTCAAAAGATTCACTACTGCATGGGAGAGGTATTTGTTCTTCATAGTGATATTGTTATGTTCTCGATAATAAATGTGAAGCCTCATTGATCCATATTTCTTGTTAAAAAATAGAATAGGTTCTCCCTAAGGTGACACATTATGGCGTATGAATCCTTTATCAAAATTCTCTCTGAGTTGCTTCTTCAATTCCTGCAACTCAATTGGGGCCATTCTATATGGTGTCTTTGAAATAGGCATAGCACCCGATATGAGTTCTATTGAAAACTCATCTTCAAGATTTGGTGTAAGACCTAGAAATTCCTCTGAAAAGACATCATCAAACTCTCGTATAATGGGAATATTCTTAATCATGAGTTTCTCTCCAACCATTTGAGATAAATGACCTTCATTTATTGGATTCAAGACCCATAAGAAGGAAGAAATTTCCAATGGTAGGTTATATTCATCCTTGAATAGATAGATGATAGTAGATTGATCGGGAATATTAAATGTGATTTCCCTTCTTTGGAAATTGGTATGATCTCTATATAAAGAAATCCAATCCATGCCAAGAATCACATAAAATTCCACTATAGGAAGGATTCCATGATTTTCAGGAAGCAATTTCCCTGAAACTTCAATCGGAGAAGAATTGTAAACTTTTAATGCGACTATTGTGCGATTAAGGGTTGCCACAGCTAACTCAACATCTAATTCTTCAGGTATTATTACGATACCATTAGAAAATTCTTCAAAAATAAAAGAGTTGGTGGATCTAGAATCAAATAAAACATTTGCTACTTTAGAGTGGATGGTAAGTGTACCTTTCACCACTTCGTTATCGTACTCCACATCGCCGATAGAAATTTCCTCTGACTTTCTTTGTCTTTGGCCTTAATAGTTTATTGATGTCGATCATCATCAACAACCATTGGATTAGGGCATTGATTGGAATAATGCCCCATTTACTTGCACTTGAAACATTGAATTGTAGGAGGTGCATTCTGTGTATCCCTTTCTCTTTTTGTATCATTAGACATAATCTTCCCATTATTTCGATGTTCAACTACCGGATGACCTTCTTTTCCACACATAAAACATTTACCTATCCCTTTAATACAATTCCCTCCATGTTTCTTTCCACAATTTTAGCATAAGGGAAAACTAATCTTCTTTTCAGTGTGGTCTTTAGATTTTCTGTTGAATTCCATTTTCCACTTCATATCAAAACCATACGATTGATGGGTTACTACAATCTCCATCTCAAACGTGAGAGCACATCAAACAATTTCCGCATAGCTATTGAAGTCCCTTATGGATGATGCTTTCAGAGACTTGGTTTTAAGACACTAAAGAATCGATCGATTTTACTCTCATGTTGGATAATAATTCTGGAAGCGTACCTGGAAAGTCTTGTAAAATTTGATTCGTAGGTACCAACAGATTCATCATCCTTTTGCTTCAGTTCAAGAAAATCCTTCTCCATCTTTGTTCGAAGAATATGAGGGAAGTACTTATTGAAAAATAAGTTCTTGAACTCGTCCCATTCCATGGACTCAATTTCATCCCTTTGCCTCTTATTCTTAATAAGATTCCACCATTGATCAACTTCACCTTCCAAACGATATACTGATAAGATGAATTTATCATGTTTAGAACATTGTAGAACTGAAAATTTATTTTTAGTGGTACTGATTCATTGTTCAACCACTAATTGATCATAAGACCCGCTGAATTAAGGTGGACGCTGCCTCATGAAGGATTCAACAGAATGTTGATCCTTCTTTTACTCATTTGGAAGTCATGCATGATTCATAGCTTGAGAATGTTGTGTGAGAATTGCTATAAGATTTTTTCATTCTAGCTCCCATATCTTTTGGTTGCTCAGGGGTACAATCATTGCAATGCTCGTCAGATTCAGTATTAACACGGTTCCTTTGGGTTCTAGCCATTGACTGAAACCAAGAAGCATAGTTTGAGAAACACTAATCAATAAAGAAAACCACATAATCAAGAATAAAATTTCACACTTTAGGTCTTATCATAGGTTGTTCATGTCCATTTCTAAAACACTAATATTGTGTTCTATGTTCAGACATATCCTTATAGTTCTTACTAAGGATTTCACATCCTAGTTTCCAATGTTTGACTATACCTTTCCTCTGATACCAACTATAATGACCCAAACATTACATACATGGTTATTACTCCAGAATTGAATCATAATTATTACATCATATAACAAAACCATGATAGGACCGTATAGGTATATTGTCTTTAGAAACAAGGAAACACAAACAACTGGTTCATAAATCATCTACGTTGTCTCTCGTTTATTTAAACATATCTAGAGTCCCATTTGGCATATCCTACTTAATACCCTTCTTCCTGGCCTGGGGAGAATAAAACATACAAAAGGGTGAGCTCAAATGCTTAGTAAGGGTAAAAAAAGAAATATCAATCATATTATATTCATAAGAACATAACATTTTTAAAATCATAACCTGCAAAAGAGATCATGATATCATAACATGGGATAAATCATAATAGTGAGATGTTATCCGAATAATCATAACATAAAACATGAAACTTTGTACAATACACACATAATCATAGAAAATAATTTCATTTTCGTCAATCCTCTTTTACAAGACCATCATAGTGGACAAAGTCCATTATTGAACTGAGTTCAATCCTCATTCCAGTCCTGTATCACTGAACAGGATTAAATTGTTGTTCCATCCATGTCTATCACACAAGATATAAATCTTTACACAATGAATTGGATGGAGATATAGGTCCCAACCATCTTATAATGAATCCATTCTTTTGTGTGCCACAAAATCATAAATCATACATCATAGCATAACCCATGAAATAAAAATGGGATTCTTAAACTTCATTCCATCATAACATAATCTATAAAAGAAAAAAGGACATCATAAAAATAGTTCCATCCTAACATAATAAAATAAATGTAAAAATAGGGATGAAAACATAACCCTATATTATCTTAGATGGAAAATAGTTTTTCTAAAACACATAAACTCCATTCTTGAGGAAAATATCTTTTCTACTTCAAAAACATTTTTTCCTTTCTTAACATGTCATAAAATGTTAAACTAAAAGAAGTTAATTAAAAATAAAATTGAAAACTTGTAAAGGAAGATTCATGGAAATAATGTTTTATGAAATCATAAAAATTCATTAATGCCATATAATTTAAAAAAACATTCTTCTCTTACTTTGGCCGGAAAAGTCAAAAAGTACCTCGTACCAAAAACGACAAACGATTCCTTTCATATCTTTTACTAAAGAATCACCAATAAATAAAATTGGATTTAAACAATTTTATGAGGATAGATATAATATTACATTTTTATGAAACATGGATGTGGATGATAAATATTCCCCAGTAAATTCTGAAGTATAAACAATCTCGGATAAAAATGAAATTGCGAGATTTTCTGTTACCTTAGGTCTAATTTTCTTCATACGTATCCGAACCTCCTATATAATGATTTAAATAATTTAATTGAATTATTAAAGAATCATATTCATTATTATGATATCATATATGGTCATATTCTTATATTCTTATTGGTAATATTTCTTTGCTACTTGTTTTTTGGGTGTTCATTGCTTTATGTTCTTACACATGTTTTGTCGAATAAATTCTTATTTTTATTTTTAGGTTATAGATAACTCATTTAAAAAATGTTATTAGTGAAATATATATCATATTTATTGATTAAATGCATTTATATAATCATTATTCAATTAATATCTTGGTGAATGAGTCCATCACATTGTGGAGACGGTAGGTCGTACGTACGCACGAGTGATGATATCGTTCCCATAACTATTGAATGGTATTTTAGTAGAATATGGAATGTCTCAGAATGTTATAATACTCATATATAGTTATTCTTCACACCATTATACCCATCCAAGTAAGGTGGTGGTGGAAAACATATTACACCACGGGGTGGAGATTGTATTCTGTATGTACGCAAGCGCGATGATTTCATTTTCCGTTGGATGGATAGAAGGTGAAATACGGTTGTTTCATATTTATAATAACATATCAGTATATGAGTGATACTGATGTTATTACTTCATAATTAAACAACTAAAGACAAGGAAGTATAAGAAGAAATAAATTTGAATGAATTGGTAACAGATATTACCTCTTCTTCGACACGCCTCTTTGAAACCTCCCCTTAGGGCACTAAAATTGGTATTTGTGTAACGCCCCGACCCCATCTACCCAGAGTCGGTGCATTACTTCGTAACATTGGCATGATCACAAAAGATCAAGTCTCGAAAGACCGATTAGTTTAGTAGCCTTGGAAACACTAGATACATTCGTAAACGTTACATTACATCATAAAGTGAAAAACTACAATAACAAAGTCTCCATAGTCCACACTCATATCCTCTTCTGACTATCCCTGCAGGTCATTCATAAAATACTTCTTCACATCCTGGAAAATATTAAAACATTGAAAGGGGTGAGCTCAGATGCTCAGTAAGGATAACAATATTGCGGAAGCTTTCATAAATAAACATAAACATTTAAGGCAATGTATAACTAAAACAAAAGCCTTTTAAACTTGAACATCAACATAATATGGCAAAAGTAAAATGAGATAATGCCATTTACTTCTTCACATGGATATTCTACTGGTCGAATAATCACATGCAATATCAATAACCACTTTCATAATGATGGAATGCATAATGCCAGACTATCATAACCACGTAGTCAAGGCCTCGTGCCAAGACCACAAATAAGATTTTGTCAAGGCCTCGTGCCAAGACACTAGTTTGTCTCATGAGACCTGCCGATGCATCGAGGAGCTATAGCGGGCTCCACCCGTCACTTATTAAGTCCAATGCATTCCTCATATGAGTAGGTTTAAACATATCATAAACCATAACATAATCGTATGACATAAAACATGCATAAAGGAAACATAACATTTCCACATTTCAATCACAAGATATCAATACAACACATTGATATAATAAAAACTCTTTCAAAACCATTTTCAATACCAAAATAAAAGAAAGTTAAAACATTGTATTTATTTTTCTTTTAAAAAAAGGTATGGCTTGTAAAGGAAGCCGAAACTCAAATAATGGTCACGGCGGCGGAGAAGTCATTGTCGCCGCATATGTACGGAAAGAACAACATTCCCTTTTTGTCGTTTAGTAAAACACTTCGTATAAAAAAGATTCCTTTTGAATAAACGTAAAAGTCAAAGGGGTTTATACACCGTATAAAAGAAATTTGTGTATAAAACAAAATATGCCTCAATGAATGGAGATTGAGACAAAGTCCTTAAAAAGATCATTTTTAAAATAAAATAGATCTATTATGTGTATTCACTATAGGTACACATAAAGAAATTAAAAATACAAAATAGGACATAATAATATCATGACATAATTTGAAAGTAGGAGATTAACCCAAAGAATGGAAGTTGGGTTAAGAAATTCCCTTACAAATAAAATAGATCTATTAGGTGTATTCACTATAGATACACATAAAGAAAGTACAAATACAAGATAGGACATAATAATATCATGAAGTAATTTGAAAGTAGGAGATTAACCCAAAGAATTGAAGTTGGGTTAAGAAGTTCCCTTACCTCGTGACTGACTTAACTCAACCGTTCTTTAACCTCCTGAATAATAAACTAGAGTTAATATATACCTTATTAAGAACCATTTTCAACTTCATTATCCTTATTATATCACTTATTACAATGATATGAACATTATGTAATTATTTAAGTTAATAACGGTCGTTTTGTCGATCTTTGGTACTTGAGTCAACAATAAGCTTCTTATAATTACAAGTTGTTTATGTGGTGAAATATCCATTATATCCAGAATTATATTCATGATTTAGATGTCATATATATCTTATATATCCAGTATATACATTCGTTTATAATATTACGTAACATTTAGAGGTAAGAAATGAAATGCACCGTTCATGGAGACGGTAAGCCGTACGTACACATGAACGCTACTTTCATTTCAATTTCATATTTAATGGAACTAAATCATAATGATATAAATTTATAATATAATTCCAGTATAATATAGTGTATAATACCATTTACTCCATCCTTTATACATCCCACATATGGCATTAACGATTCAAATCACTTTGAGGGGGCGGTAGTCCGCACTTCCTAAAATGAAGATATCGCGTATACCCATAATGGAAGCCATAAAGGTAAGACACAAATGAAAAATAAAGAAGCATAAGTAAAACATAAACATATTATATATCATATATAAAAATAGTGACATCATAATGGCCACCTTTGAAGGTGTTAAATGAGTGTTGAACAATCATCGTTTCGTGAGGCAGAAATTCGCCATCCACAGAAACCGTATGTTCTTTAACCATTAGATGTAGGTGTGTGTAAGTGTAGCTCTAATCCTTATTTTAACAACATCCTAGTATATTGAGGATACTGGTGTTGTCACAAAATAAATGAATAAAAAGATTTTAGGGGGTTGGAGAAGAAAAATAAAACAAAACAACATTAGAAAAGACATTACCTCAAAATCGGGTAACTCTTTTTGATTTGAGCCAAAGGCATCCTTGGGAAGATTTATGCCCAAAGTGAGGCTTCTATGAGTAAGGGAGGAATGTTGGGAGAGTATTTGGTCAGAGGTTGGCCGAGCCAAATGGCTTGAAAGTGTAAATGAGGTGGGAGAGGTGGGGGCCTTTTATAAGTGGAGAGGAGGGGCACTTTTGGAAAGTAATGAAATGTTATTCAATTATACAATGCTTTTCGGTTTCTAAAGGTCCCACACTTATATAATTCGAGGATAAGGTGATAAGGTTTCGAAAGATCTTCATCCAATAGGCTTTGGACAAGTGTAAGCCTTGGATTTTGCGTTATCTTCTCATTTTATTTAAATCGTTAAATAATGAGGTCATCACTGCATCATCATGATGTCATAAATAATTTAATTTATTTAATGTCTAAAAATTATAAAATAAATACTATAATGTAGGAAATCTTTTTAGCTTTCTAATGAATATTTATAATCAAAATTTGGACTTCTGTAACCCTACATAAAAATTGTTTTAGTAAAACATTTTATGTTTGTGTCATTTTTTTACTTTAACATTAAATAAAAGGTGTTTATGTCATTTTCTAACTAAAGTGGCTCCATGGGGTCCCCAAGTTGACCCATGGGTTGTCTTGGTCGGCCATGACTCATCCAATAGGAGTAGGACAAGTGTCAAGCTCATATCATATTATTAAAACATTGTTTTTACCTTAAACTACACTAATTACCTCTAATCGCGATTAAGAACTTAAAAGTTACTATTCACCAAAAATTATTTTAATCTCATTGAACCACATTTTACTTCTTAATGACAACCATGTATGTCGGATTTTTGAAAATCAAATCACAGAAGTGGTAATATTTCATTTAAACGAAAAATCAGTTATTTAACTACCACTTAGTGGTTTCACTATTCATCAAAAATTGAAGTTTTTCAGAACAAGGCCAAAATTTCACCCTAAGCTATAATTGATATTCCGAATTCAAAAATGATGTCTATTTTACAAAATTCCAAACATATAAGTTGTATTAATTAATTTTATAATTAATTCCCACTGTTACAACAAATAGCGTGTTTTTAAGAAACAATTTATATCAAAAGTTTGGCAACTGTTTATGTCCAATTTCAATGTTAAATTAATTATAATGACCACCGTTGGATAAAATGGTAAAAATATATTCTAATTATACTTTAAAACCACTAAATAGTAGTATTTATCATAATAAATTATTTTTATTAAAAAAATTGTTTTAAGTATTTTTCACTATTCATAAAAAAAATTGGAAGTTCTCAGAAAGTTACAATAAATTCAACTTAGGATAATTTCGATATTACGAATACAAAAATGAAGTCCATTTTGATATATAAAATTTATATAATTTCAAAAAGTGGGTATTACTATTCATAATGGCTACTTTGATTAGTCGTGGTGTTTTAGAACTCGAAGTTGCGTACAATGCAAGCTATTGCATTTTTGAATGAGAAGCGTATCGTGGAAGCTCGGGGTGTTACATTCTCCCCTCCTTCAATAAATTGCGTCCTCGCAATTTGAAATTTTTCTTGGAAAATAAAAGGCTGAAAATAGAAAATACCTTTGTGGAAAACCCACATCGAAAATAAGGTTAATAGAATTTAGTCTTAATAAGATGGAAAGGGAAATGAAAAAGTCACCACCCAATTATGATCTCGATTAGGAGAACATTGGTGGAAATTAAAGACATATAATTGGAGGAAAAACGCAAATATTTGTAGGGAGTGATTGAGGTCATCAATCACAATCAACTGTCAAATTGAGGGCCTCAAAGCCTTCAATCTATGTTTATTTAAAATATCATCAGTTCAACAAGACATAAGGTATTAGGATAACACATTTTTTTTATTTTAATATCCCTTTACTAAAGTTTAAGAATTAATTTATTCATTGAATAAGAGATAGGTATATATATATTTATGTTTGACAATTATAGTTTCAACCTTCAACTCATCTTTCACTCAAAAGACAATAGAACTCAAAAATATTATACTTATCCTAATTGTATAAGGTTCCAAATGTTAACACATACCATTTAGATTAGTAAAATTATTTTGTAATAACCAGGGACTTCCGGTAGGCTAGTGGTAGGAAATAAAGGCTTGTCGCACTATGGTTGTGGGTTCGATTCCTGCAGCTTTGTCCGACGCGACGGGTTATTCCCCACCCTGCAGGTTGTCCTTTTCCTAAAAATATAGTACTATACTATTCCAAAAATAATCTTCATAAATGTTTTAACCTTAAACAATACTATCCAAAGTTCAACTTAATCCACTCCAACCTTTATAGTTATCCAAAATACCTTCATCCAGACTTTCTCTAAAAGGTCTCTAAATTCCAAAATTAATTGTAACATCAGATTCCCCAAACAAAGAAAAGTTTCTCTTATTGTCACATACTAAAAATATGATTACCTTAATCATATTAAAACCTTACTGAAATCAAAAAGTACTGCAGTACAATCCATATATATATATTACATTATTCTTATAACCAGAATATAATCCTTGAGTCCAAAAGCACCAATACATTAGTTATTCTTCTTCAACTGTAGTAACAGCATAAGATTGTCCTTGATCCCTTGGCCTTTTCTGAGGTAAGTTTCCCTGACGCTTAGGACATTCATTTGCATAATGACCCATTTCTCTACAATTGTAGCATTCAACTTTGACAGCCTCTTTCTTTCCCTTGCAATCACGAGCCTGGTGACCCTTTTCTCCACATTTATAACAAACTCCCATTCCTTTTAGGCAAGTACCAGGGTGATTCTTCCCACAATTATCACATAATGGAAAATCCTTCTTTCCCTTTTTCCCTTTATCTGTCTCTTGTTCCCCCGTTCTCTTCTTCTCTTGCTTTACTTTGTTGTCATAAGACTTAGAGAATTCCTTTTCTGTCTTGATAGCACACGAGACAATATCTTCGTATGATGAGAAGGATTGTGATACCAAATCTCGACAGAGAAATGGTTTTAACCCATCAAAGAAACGATCAATCTTACTCCTTGGGTTACGTATATAATCGGCAGTATGCCTCGCTAACCTTGTAAAGTTAGCCTCATACTTTGCGACATTCTCATCCTCCTTATGCCTCAGACTCAGAAATTGCCTTTCCATATCTGCTCGATGGTCACGAGGAAAGTATTTTTCTAAGAAAATATCTTTGAACTCCCTCCATTCCATATTCGATACGTTATCATCTTCCTTTGTGTTTTGAATCAGCGACCACCACTGATCGGCATCTCCAGTGAGGCGGTAAACTGCCATGACAACCTTCTCCCTTTCACTACTCCCCAAGGCATGGAATATTTTCTCTAAGGAATTTATCCATTGCTCAGCTACTATAGGATTTGTACTCCCATTGAAGGTTGGTGGTTGTTGCCTCATGAAGCGGTCTAACATTGATCCTCCACGTTGCGGATCAGGGTGCTCCATACGAGTAAGGTTATTATTCATAACCTGAGTGAGTTGTCCCAGTATGGTAATAAGTTGATCAGCACCAGTTGTATCTCCAGATCCACAATAATTATCTTGATCAGGAGGGCAATCCCTACATGGAGTTCGTGCATTGATACGGTTTCCATTCCTTCCACTAGGCGCCATTTCTAAACAATGGCATAAACTAGATTAGTTTATGAATCAAAATACATAATTCCATACTTGTTAAACACTTTACATAAATTGGACTCTTTATGGATATAATCCATAATCATAAAAAGAAACGTTTTCTTTGAGGAAGTATGTACTCATAACCCTTCATAGTGGTTTGTAAATAAAATGAGAATTATCCTAAGCATATCCCCCGGGAGTGTCGTAACCAAGAGTGCAGCAAGGCCCGTTGTCGTGCACCAGTTCCCGTTCGAGTCTAGCTCAAAGCGGTGTTTTCAGGTTTTACCCCTAGGAACATTTGTGCCAGAGCCGCCTCTACCTGCTCATATCCAGACAGGGATGTATTGCTCGGAAAACTCACAAAATCTCTACAATACCAAAATTCTAGGAAGTTCTTCTATACTAATCCTCAAAGTTCATCTTATGTCTATGTGCTCTAATCAGAGTTTATCTATATCTAGCTTCCAAGGTTTGTACTAAACTTCCTCTGATACCAACTGTAACGCCCCGACCCCAGCTACCCAGAGTCGGTGCATTACTTCGTAACATTGGCATGATCACAAAAGATCAAGTCTCGAAAGACCGATTAGTTTAGTAGCCTTGGAAACACTAGATACATTCGTAAACGTTACATTACATCATAAAGTGAAAAACTACAATAAAAAAGTCTCCATAGTCCACACTCATATCCTCTTCTGACTATCCCTGCAGGTCATTCATAAAATACTTCTTCACATCCTGGAAAATATTAAAACATTGAAAGGGGTGAGCTCAGATGCTCAGTAAGGATAACAATATTGCGGAGCTTTCATAAATAAAAATAAACATTTAAGGCAATGTATAACTAAAACAAAAGCCTTTTAAACTTGAACATCAACATAATATGGCAAAAGTAAAATGAGATAATGCCATTTATTTCTTCACATGGATATTCTACTGGTCGAATAATCACATGCAATATCAATAACCACTTTCATAATGATGGAATGCATAATGCCAGACTATCATAACCACGTAGTCAAGGCCTCGTGCCAAGACCACAAATAAGATTTTGTCAAGGCCTCGTTCCAAGACACTAGTTTGTCTCATGAGACCTGCCGATGCATCGAGGAGCTATAGCGGGCTCCACCCGTCACTTATTAAGTCCAATGCATTCCTCATATGAGTAGGTTTAAACATATCATAAACCATAACATAATCGTATCACATAAAACATGCATAAAGGAAACATAACATTTCCACATTTCAATCACAAGATATCAATACAACACATTGATATAATAAAAACTCTTTCAAAACCATTTTCAATACCAAAATAAAAGAAAGTTAAAACATTGTATTTATTTTTCTTTTAAAAAAAGGTATGGCTTGTAAAGGAAGCCGAAACTCAAATAATGGTCACAGCGGCGGAGAAGTCATTGTCGCCTCATATGTACAGAAAGAACAACATTCCCTTTTTGTCGTTTAGTAAAACACTTCGTATAAAAAAGATTCCTTTTGAATAAACGTAAAAGTCAAAGGGGTTTATACACCGTATAAAAGAAATTTGTGTATAAAACAAAATATGCCTCAATGAATGGAGATTGAGACAAAGTCCTTAAAAAGATCATTTTTAAAATAAAATAGATCTATTATGTGTATTCACTATAGGTACACATAAAGAAATTAAAAATACAAAATAGGACATAATAATATCATGACATAATTTGAAAGTAGGAGATTAACCCAAAGAATGGAAGTTGGGTTAAGAAATTCCCTTACAAATAAAATAGATCTATTAGGTGTATTCACTATAGATACACATAAAGAAAGTACAAATACAAGATAGGACATAATAATATCATGAAGTAATTTGAAAGTAGGAGATTAACCCAAAGAATTGAAGTTGGGTTAAGAAGTTCCCTTACCTCGTGTCTGACTTGACTCAACCGTTCTTTAACCTCCTGAATAATAAACTAGAGTTAATATATACCTTATTAAGAACCATTTTCAACTTCATTATCCTTATTATATCACTTATTACAATGATATGAACATTATGTAATTATTTAAGTTAATAACGGTCGTTTTGTCGATCTTTGGTACTTGAGTCAACAATAAGCTTCTTATAATTACAAGTTTTTTATGTGGTGAAATATCCATTATATACAGAATTATATTCATGATTTAGATGTCATATATATCTTATATATCCAGTATATACATTCGTTTATAATATTACGTAACATTTAGAGGTAAGAAATGAAATGCACCGTTCATGGAGACGGTAAGCCGTACGTACGCATGAACGCTACTTTCATTTCAATTTCATATTTAATGGAACTAAATCATAATGATATAAATGTATAATATAATTCCAGTATAATATAGTGTATAATACCATTTACTCCATCCTTTATACATCCCACATATGGCATTAACGATTCAAATCACTTTGAGGGGGCGGTAGTCCGCACTTCCTAAAATGAAGATATCGCGTATACCCATAATGGAAGCCATAAAGGTAAGACACAAATGAAAAATAAAGAAGCATAAGTAAAACATAAACATATTATATATCATATATAAAAATAGTGACATCATAATGGCCACCTTTGAAAGTGTTAAATGAGTGTTGAACAATCATCGTTTCGTGAGGCAGAAATTCACCATCCACAGAAACCGTATGTTCTTTAACCATTAGATGTAGGTGTGTGTAAGTGTAGCTCGAACCCTTCTTATAAAAACATCCTAGTATATTGAGGATACTGGTGTTGTCACAAAATAAATGAATAAAAAGAGTTTAGGGGGTTGGAGAAGAAAAATAAAACAAAACAACATTAGAAAAGACATTACCTCAAAATCGGGTAACTCTTTTTGATTTGAGCCAAAGGCTTCCTTGGGAAGAGTTCTGCCCAAAGTGAGGCTTCTATGAGTAAGGTAGGAATGTTGGGAGAGTATTTGGTCAGATGTTGGCCGAGCCAAATGGCTTGAAAGTGTAAATGAGGTGGGAGAGGTGGGGGCCTTTTATAAGTGGAGAGGAGGGGCACTTTTGGAAAGTAATGAAATGTTATTCAATTATACAATGCTTTTCGGTTTCTAAAGGTCCCACACTTATATAATTCGAGGATAAGGTGATATGGTTTCGAAATATCTTCATCCAATAGGCTTTGGACAAGTGTAAGCCTTGGATTTTGCGTTATCTTCCCATTTTATTTAAATCGTTAAATAATGAGGTCATCACTGCATCATCATGATGTCATAAATAATTTAATTTATTTAATGTCTAAAAATTATAAAAAAAATACTATAATGTAGGAAATCTTTTTATCTTTCTAATGAATATTTATAATCAAAATTTGGACTTGTGTAACCCTACATAAAAATTGTTTTAGTAAAACATTTTATGTTTGTGTCATTTTTTTACTTTAACATTAAATAAAAGGTGTTTATGTCATTTTCTAACTAAAGTGGCTCCATGGGGTCCCCAAGTTGACCCATGGGTTGTCTTGGTCGGCCACGACTCATCCAATAGGAGTAGGACAAGTGTCAAGCTCATATCATATTATTAAAACATTGTTTTTACCTTAAACTACACTAATTACCTCTAATCGCGATTAAGAACTTAAAAGTTACTATTCACCAAAAATTATTTTAATCTCATTGAACCACATTTTACTTCTTAATGACAACCATGTATGTCGGATTTTTGAAAATAAAATCACAGAAGTGGTAATATTTCATTTAAACGAAAAATCAGTTATTTAACTACCACTTAGTGGTTTCACTATTCATCAAAAATTGAAGTTTTTCAGAACAAGGCCAAAATTTCACCCTAAGCTATAATTGATATTCCGAATTCAAAAATGATGTCTATTTTACAAAATTACAAACATATAAGTTGTATTAATTAATTTTATAATTAATTCCCGCTGTTACAACAAATAGCGTGTTTTTAAGAAACAATTTATATCAAAAGTTTGGCAACTGTTTATGTCCAATTTCAATGTTAAATTAATTCTAATGACCACCGTTGGATAAAATGGTAAAAATATATTCTAATTATACTTTAAAACCACTAAATAGTAGAATTTATCATAATAAATTATTTTGATTAAAAAAGTTGTTTTAAGTATTTTTCACTATTCATAAAAAAAATTGGAAGTTCTCAGAAAGTTACAATAAATTCAACTTAGGATAATTTCGATATTACGAATACAAAAATGAAGTCCATTTTGATATATAAAATTTATATAATTTCAAAAAGTGGGTATTACTATTCATAATGGCTACTTTGATTAGTCGTGGTGTTTTAGAACTCGAAGTTGCGTACAATGCAAGCTATTGCATTTTTGAATGAGAAGCGTATCGTGGAAGCTCGGGGTGTTACAATTTAAATAAGACCAGGACCTCTAGTATGTTTCTAAGGGAATTTAAGAATGAAAATGGGTAGGGTTTGGCCGAGCTTTAAAGCTCAAAATTGTGTGAGGAGGAGAGGGAGGAGGTGCCCTTTTATAAGGGCGGAGAGGGGCACCTTTGGAAACCTCAAAAATAATAATTTATAATAAATTCAAGCCCCACATAAAAAATTTAGAAATGACTCATATCCAAAGCATAGATGGGATATGGTTGTAATATCATCAACCAATAAAATTTAGACATGTTGGGAATTTTTTTAAACATTATCAACTTGATTTATCCTTATTTAATCTATTTAATTTTATTTTTTTTATAATATTCGAAATTTTAAATCATTATATATAATTAATTATATGTTGTTAATTGTCCATAATTTTATACTTTATGAAGTTTAAGACCATTTAAAATTTAATTTAAAATTTTTAAATAATTTTGTGATTTTTAAACAATTTTATAATATGTTATTTTTATAAAATAACAATAGTGTCAATTCATTTATATGAATTTAAATAAAATCTACATAGAAGATATGTTCGAAAAAAAAGTTTTAATAGATTCATAACATATCATATTTGTCTAGAAAATTCGTGGATTACATTAAATAGTTCATATAATATTTATTTTAATATTTCTAAATCCATTTATTTGATATATCAATCAATAAAATAATTTCAACATCACTATTGTGTCACCTTTAATGATAATTATTTAATCCCCTAAAATTCTAAATAAATTCACATTATGTAGATAATTTTATTATATTTCTATATAATATTCAATTTTTATTTTTTATGAAGTTTATAACTAAATTAAAATTATTATACTTATAATATTTAAGAGAGTGACATATTGTCATTTTCTTTAGTTTTAACAATAATTACATCATTTTTGTAGTCAAAGGTCTATGAAATGAATCTATTAAGACCCATAGGTGTTATGAGTCTACTTTTATTCTTCCAATAGAATTTTTTAAAGTTTTAGGGTAATTTTATAATCTTATTTTTACCATTAAATACCCGATTTACCTTTAAATGTAGTAAATAAAAATTACCGTAGTTAGTAAAAAAATAAAAGTAACCTGTTAAAATAATTTAGACCCACTGAATCCAAATATGGAATCCATTTTTCAAAACTCAAAACACAGAAGTTACAGTAATTAATTTAAAATTAATCCCATTGTGAAGCAAACGAGTTTTAAAAGTTAAAACATTGGCAAAGATTGAAATGTTTTTACATATGAATTCAATGTAAAATTAATGCTAATGACATACATTATATTAAAGGGTATAAATATACTCTATTAATACATTAAAACCATTCAATAATATATTTTAACCATATAAATTACTTTGATGAAAAAATTTGTTTTCAATTAAAAATTTGCGTATTTTTACTATTCATCAAAATATGAAAGTTATCAGAAAAGTATCAAAAATTTATCCAATGTAAATTTTTATATCTTGATTCAATGGAATAATTTTATTTTCTAAAATTGAACTTGTAAAATTGTCAAAAATTAGCTTTAAAATGGGCGTTCCATTAAAAGGCAGAAAATTGCATTTATGAAAAAAAAATCTTTTATCCAAAAAAATGAATTTTTTCTCGTATCATTTGTAAAATGAATTATAATGTTATATAAAATTCAAAATGTTGTTAATACTATTTATAATGGATAATTTATATAACATATCTTTGTTTAGTGAAACTCGATATTGCATACAACACACACTATCGAGAAAGGTTGCTCTTGCGTATAACGCAAGCCAAGCTAGTTTTGTGCGTAGTGAAAGATTTCTTTGATGTTGCATATAACATAAGACATAAAAAATATACTTCTCATAAATTATAAGGGTGTTACAACCATTATGTGTATGGTTCTTGGGATGGATTTTTTTCAATAACTCACACAATATACTAAATATCAACACATGTTCCCTTGTCCATGACTTAGTTTTTATATTGTATAATTCCTCTTCTTTTCATGTTCTATTCAGGACCTATTCAAATGACCAAGGTTATCGGGATATCAATAATGATAACACTCATTGTTTATCTTTTTATTTCTCAAATAATCATGTGATCATGTGGTTTCTTCACATCATCACTTTGTTGATTGTGCAATGTATTGTTGGAAATACCCTTAATAACCCTATCTATTCATCAATAATTCTATCAAATGATGATATATTATCATGGTTGAAGATACATTTTTCTTTACACAATGGATTCAGTAATTTTCCACATGTCACCATGCGATATTTCTTATTCTAAATTGTTCATAACCTCACTATCATGTGATCCATATATCATCATGTGATTATTTTCATTCAATCTTGTGGGGACACTGGTTAATACAATGGATTCTCCCTCATATGACTACATTATTTATCCTCAGTTACATCCCTCGTCAAATCATGGAATTCATGGATGAAAATGATTATGTGCATGTTCTCAGTGTTATTGACTTTGTCTTGATGTCCTGTGAATTTTAGTTGTGTGGAGGTTACATGGAAATTACCATCATTATCCAAAGGTTGATGATGATAGGGATATTTGAATACACATGATATGAGTGATTTATGTGAGGAGATCTCTTAGACCAGATGACACTTGTCTTTTTCATATTTTTAATGGATGTGCGACCAATATCCATAATAGAACTATTTAAATCAAATTCACAAAAAAAACTTCTCTCCAATTTTTAAGAAAATTGGTGACTCTTGATCTATCAAGCCAACTATAGGGTTCGACACTCATTACACTTCCACACCACTACCTCATGGGCCATGTCGCACCTATGCTAGCCCACTGAAAACATTTGGCATATGGACAACCTATGCATCTTTTAAGAATGTTCTATGTGGTCATTATACCTGATCACACCTACATGATGTTGGAAATATATTTCTTCTGCTGCCAACATGATTTCTTGGGGTCCACCTATTAGGGTGGTCATCCTTCAAGTCCCACAATGAGGATGTTGATCTTCGAATAGTTTGGATAGTGGGTTAACCCTAATAATTTTATATAAATTCTTCATAAAATAATTATAACAAATATAAGAATAAAATATAAAAAACCAAGTATTTATTAAATCCACTTTATGAAATTACCTTTCATGGAAATATTCTTCTTCTTTATGTAGAATACTAAGTGTCATGAAATGACATAAGTTCTTAGAATTGCAGATCACTTCACCAATCCTCAGATTTGTAACAACGAGAACTTATCAAACATGAACCATCCAATACCATTACATGAATCAAGTTAATTCTTTCAAGTATCACCATTTCATCTTCCGACACATTTTGACTTATTTCTAATAAATGAAACCTATGTTATATAATATACCCTTTTATATTTGTTTTTCAATATCACCACATAAAAATAAAGTAAATATATTGGGAAATATTCATCCACCATATTTTCAATCAAATGAAATGTTTTTGTGGGATCTGTAAAACTCATCTTTCTTCACAAAAACCTGTTCTCTTCCAAGTGATATTAATTTCATGAAAACTTCTAAGAGATGAGTGACATCACATAATGTTCTATATAATGACCCATTGGATAATAAACTCTCTGTCAACATGGGATAAATTGATATAGAATAATAGAGTGATATAACCAAAGATTTATAAGAAATACATAACAACCATGCATGTGAAATCATGCTCAAAAAATCTCAATGGTTCTTGTTGGGGTGGAAATAATCAGATTTATCAATGAAATGCTGAATATACACACTTCAACAAAAATATCAAAAAGGTGAAGTGAAAAAGTGATATTTCCCCCTTTTTCTCATCCTTATATCATGATGGATACCCCTCAAGGGATGCAATCATTTGTTATCAACATGGAACATAATGAACTCCATGATGAATGAAACTTCTCCTTTAATTCCATACATCATATAAAATTATATAAACATAATAGGGGAAAAAGTGTTATTTTTTTCAGTATTCTAGTGTGAAGAGAAGTTTGAATGTGAAGTATCAACCTATGTTCCAAAAATATCTCTCTTGGAATTAATTTCATGAAAATTTATGTGACTTGTTCTTTTGTACAAATTTATTCTAGATTGATATATCTCCATGCCACCTTTTCATTGATTAATTTATATCTTATATCAATATTATTTATTCTTGAATGTTGAACTAGGGTTTTAAAAAACCGTATAACACATTTTTTATCACATGAAATTATTTTTATTTTCTCATTTTCAATATTTATATCATATCACTACACTTTCATCCAAATCATATTTGCATAAGAATGTGCAGCTTCCATATATTCTACATTAGAAGTGCTCATTGTCAATAAATTTTATTTCTTTGTATACAAACTGACACAACCCTCTCCCAAAAAGAAATATGCCTATAATGTTATTATTTTGATTATTAAATCACCTAAGCAATCCTTATTTTCAAAACCTAATAGTTTCAAATATACTATATGCCTGTATAGTCTCCTATATTTCAATGTTCATTTCACATATCTCAAAACCCATTAATTGTCTGAAAAAGTGACAATATTTATGTTAACATTTAAATATGGAATATAGTGTTACTGTGTATGTTTTTTATATCCATTAATTCATTTTATAAAGAGGACTATCAATTATTCCTATGAATTATTTATTGTTAACATTTCTTCCAGAATCATCATTTCAGAATTTGGTTCCAAAAAAATGGGTGTTGAAACTTTATTTTCATTTTCTATTCAATTTTTTTTATAAATTATCTAGAATACTCTTCATGAGATAGAAATATGTAATTTTATTTATAATAATTCTAATATCCAAGAAAGTATGTTATCTGACTAGTAATAAACATCATAAATTTAATTTTCATCTAATATTAAATTCATCAAATATATATTGCATGTTTCCATAATAAATGATTTCATACACATACACAATGATGATGAAATAACTATTGGACATTTCCATCATAAAAATATTAATTTAAAATTTACATTTTACAAAACACGTATCCCATAAAAAACTATATATTTTTGAATAATATGATTTAGTGTACTCTTTCAATCCATACAAGGATTTTTTCAATCTACATACCATGTCTCCTTCATTGTATATGAAAAAAATTACATTTTTTAATATAGAATTATTCCTAAAGGTAACTGTTTAAAAAGGATGATTCCACATCCATTTAATAAAATCTATAATATTTATGTTTCTCTACTTCGATGAATGTTCTAATAGTTTACCATATTTCTACTGGTTAAACGTTTCTTCATAATCAATTACTTCTATTTGAGAGTATCATTTTCACACCATTCTAACTTTGTTCCTTGGTAGCTCACCGTTCTCTTTCATCTTATTTCTAAAAACCCACTTTGTGCTAATAACATTTTTATTTTTAGGTCTTGGACCAAGATCCGAAGTGGAGTTTTTCTTAATCTAATCTAGTTCCTAATTTTTACAATGTAAACACTCTTCTTTATCAAATTTGTATTCCACTATATGAGGTTCAATTTTTGAAATAAGTTAAATTTGATCTTCATTTCTCAATTACTCTTCTAGTTTTAACAATATCCTATTAACAAACAATGATATTTCAAGTTTTAATATGTTTCAATAATTGTTTTTACTATTTCCCCTTTTTTCCAATAGCTTCATCTTCACCATTGGTGTATTAAGTATCAATATCAGAAGTGTTTTGTTATTTCTAAATAACTTTATCATTATTATATTTCATTTTCATCGCATTTTATATTGAGTTTTCCTTAAATACATCAATTAATCTATCTAATTTGTTCTTATTTTCAATAATTTTAACATCACTAAAGTCAA
Organism: Viscum album; assembly: GCA_963277665.1. Lineage (NCBI taxonomy): Eukaryota > Viridiplantae > Streptophyta > Magnoliopsida > Santalales > Viscaceae > Viscum > Viscum album. Next base: position 257,681,923 of record OY728129.1, read on the forward strand.
ATAGCTTGTATAGTTGTTTGTTATAACATATTTATCAACTACCAGTAGATAGATAGCCCATGAAAATTCTTTCCAAATTTTTTTATTCAAATTTTCCCCAATCTATGTTCTTGATATTTATAATTAATGGACTTAAAAAAACACTAAAATATTTAACAGCTGGGTTTTTCTAGAATCACATCTCAGATATTTTATTTTTTTCTCGTAATAGTATACATATATTCATTATATTTATGGTTGAAAAAATAGAAACACTATAGAATTAATTTGAAATGTTATGTTTAACTAACATAGTCCTTACCATCCCTACTATGATTCTCTTATTTCTTTAACTACCCTATTTTCCTATAGATTATACAATGTAGTATACTAAGGAGTAATTCTATGTGTGGAAATATAAATTTCAAAACCATAAAATTTAAACACTTTTCCATTATCAGATCTCACTTTCCTGATATAGAGACCCATATATTTCTCATATTTCCTTATGAACATTTTATAAATTTTAATTTTCACCCACATTTGTTTTATAAACATGAAATTAGTTAACCATGTATTGTCATCAATAAATGCAATGAAATAAAAATATGATATGGTATAATTTTGTCTCATTATACCACATAAATCAGTATAAAAAATTTAAAGGGTTATAGAAGATAAAATATCCACTTCTTATTGTGAACATTGATACAATTTCAGCTTTTGACAGGTTTCATTGATTTCATCCCTATATCTCTTTATCTTAGGAATATCTCCCACAATATCATGCTATAAAATTTTATTTATACTCATTTTTTAAAGATATATAAACCTTTTAGGCTATAAGTTATTTTCATCTTTTTCACTCAAGTATCATTCATTTGTTGGATCTTCAATTTGAAATAGATTTCCATTGGTTATTTTCCCTTAAGTGATAATTCTTCCTTAATTTTTTATTTTTAGGATACGTGAATTGTTTTTGAATAACACCTAATGTACGTTATCACATTGTTTGATGACCCTAATAAAATTCTTATTTATCCCTGTAATAAATTACAAACTATTAGACTTCATATTTTCAGCTTCAATCTATGCTTTTTTGACTCCATTAATTTTTAAGGAATAATCATTTCAAGATGTTAAAATTCCTCATTCACAATTATAAATTTTAGAATTTTTTTATCACCATTCATGTGTAATGAACATCAAATAGAAATAATACATGACTTTATTCATCTACTATATTTCCACAAAACTTCAGAAAAACATTATTTTTATTAATTCATTTTTTATCTCCCATTATATTCTAAAAATTGGATGTGCGTTTTGGAATAAAACTCATGAAATTTTCCAAAATATGGATTTAATGATTACATAGGCTATATATTTATTCTAACTAGCCAAATTTGGGTTTTCTTGGAAGTAAGATGAATTTAGCATAACTACATTCTTACTTTGAAATTTTTTTATCCTTTGATCCGAACAAATACCCTTTAATTTATTCCTCATTTATCTTAGAGACATGTTATACCAACATAATTATTCTTTGTGACAAGAACTCCACAATAGTAGGATTTTACAATGAAACATAATCTCTAGAATCAATATTAGATTTTTCATGAATATTGATGATCTTGTCTTTCCATATACTGAGATTGTCTTTACTTTGGAGGAAAATATTACCTTGGACAATTTCTTTCTTAAATTGAACTAAAATATGGGTTTTCCCAAGTATTAAATCTTCATAATTTTCCAAAATTTATTTTTGTAACTAAATTTTTAGTGATAATAGATTTATTTTGAAATTCATAGAGTGTTGAATTAACAGGTTTTTAACCCCTCTTTTCACCATTTTTTTTATTATTCTAGCCTAACCTCAACAACATTATTATAATATTCTCTAATAATTTACATGATATTATAAACACGAAGACATTTATATTGAGTCTTATACTATTATTTTTCATTTATAGAAGTAATTTCATCAAGGACTTTTACAATATTTTCTATTTCATCCACTTTAAGTTTATATATTTTAATTTCATTATTTTAATGAATCACTTTCTTTGAAAATTCATCATTTCCATTGTCTATATTTTTTTTTCATTTAATAATGTTATCTATTCCTTATATATATTTTTTGTTTTTATCATGATAATATTCCAATTAATTATTCAACACATGCCCTATATCTTTTCATTAACTTTTGTCATATTTACTACTAAAGGTGTCAAAAACATTTCCACAAGATACATGCAGTTAGTATTGTCTTATGATTGGGTATCAAGGTGGTGTCATCAATGTCTTTTTTATCACTAAATTTATTCTATAAATTTTAATTAATTTATTCTTGCTCCCATCAATTTTCATTGTTTCTTGTAATCTCTTTCCTCATTTCTTTTTTTTTCAGTGAGTTCTCATCATTTATCCCAACCTCCAAAATATATTTTTAGGAAAATCTACATAAAAATTTCCAATGTCCTTAAAATTGTAACACATTGGTGGTAATTTAACTTTACACTTAAACATTCCCTTATTGAATCATTTTACTACATGATAAGTGATTTCATTAAAATAATATTTATATTAATCATCAGAGTCATTTGACATTAAGATTTCATCATCTCTGGTTTTGATATTTCTAATTCCCTCAAAATCCATCTCATCTTTGATATTATTTATAAAGGATGAGATCATTCACATTTAATAAGAAATGAAAATTTTATTTAATTAATTGAGAGTAATATTGTATCAATAATCTTAATATAATTCCTTAGGATCAAACATGTTTGAAAAAATTATCATTAGTTTTATGAAAATAGTGGAACCATAAATCATTTCTCTAAAATGATGAATAATATTGATAATTTAATTAAATATTGTATAGTAGCCATCAAATATTTCTTCCTCGCCTATCTTTATATCCTCAAATTCTCTCCTCCAAATTTTCAATTTTCCCTCATTTACATTCATGTTTACTTCATAACTACTTTCCAATGTATGCTAAATTTCCTTGGCATCTATGAGTCCCATAAACCATGTGTATACGATTTCAAAAAGAGTCATAATAATGGCATTTGAATATTCCCCACACACTTCCATATTTCCATTATTGGTAAAATTCATAATAATATATTTAGTGATAGGTTGGAATCCTATATTAATTTTATATTTTACTTCAAGGCCACAAGATATAATATATTAAAACATTTTATTATTCAAAATATTATAGTTACATTCATAAACAGTATGAACACCCCTACTATTTACTTAAATCATATTATCCATATTCAGTACATAGTGGATCATAATAGAGGGAACCAACCCACAGATACCAATTGATGTTCCTAAAGAGATGTTACACAACCGAGGATTGGGGTTGAATCAATGGTTATTTTTACAGTTTTCATTATTTTGAAATTAACCTCAATTGTAAAATTAGAATCCAATCAACTCTTATGATTTCAAAACCTTTCCCTAATGATGTAAATGTTTATATCACAGGAAAAAATTTATTTAGACAGTTCAGTCTCAATTTGAGCCTACTCCGTTATATGATTGATTAGACACCTCAATCACAGATTCTCCACTATAATCACAGTAGTTACGATATAAAATTCTTTAAATGTTAATAATCATACAATTATTTTCATATTTACATTAGAAACAATAGCATCACATTTCTTGAAACAAAAATAAACAAATTAAATATAATAAATACCCCTTATGAATATTTCATGCTTATGAAACTATTGATGATGCTATTTCTTTTGGGACATCAATATAATTCGATTATAAAATGTTTAATTTATCAATACTCTTATTTATAATTATATTTGATCTTGTACTTTGACTTATCTCTCACTGTATTTAAAACTTTTTATAATTCACAATTAGACATGCACTGTCTTTACACATCATACAAGAATTCACAACCTCATGTGAAGTGCATGATCTGCCAAATGTTATGCGATCTCATAATCAAAAAATGTCTCAAGAACCCCTTCATAATTCATCTTATTTATTTATTTCAAAACATTATAGTTTAATAGAGATGGTGTTTAGGGTGTATGTCATTCAAGAGATACATGAAATGATTTTTAAAAGATCCCGTCACATGTATAATATGGGTACACGCGAATGGTCCTTCTTTAAGTACATAGTTCTCACGAAATCCTGGAATGGTTCATAGGATATATTATTCATTTTCATAAAGAGATCACAATATTTCCATTGTTATTCATGAAATTACTTCAAAAGGTCTCAAGAAACTATCCACATGTCCTCGTAACCCTGGATTTTTTGGTAAATTGCTTCACGTGAATGAATGTTTTTCACTTGTGTCTATCACAAACTCATTAAATGACTTGGATGGCTCACGAGTTACTTTCACAAGACACGGGTTATGTTCATGTGTTTCTTCATGAGAAAATACATGATAAACAATATGGCTTCATTTGATTGAATCATGCAAACCACTTCTTCCATCATGTCATTGATTCGTATGGATTCTCACTTTCCATTACAGGTATGGTTCATATGATGTATATGTTTCAAGATCCCCTATAATATACTCTATAAAAACACTTGTTCCTTCTTCCATGCCCATGTTTTTATATAGTATAATTCCTCATTTTTTTATATTGCGTCAACGACCTATTCAAACGCTCTAGTATCTTAAGATCTCACGAATTCTAAAACAATTGGCTTAGTCATGCGACACTAGAATCATCAAAAAATCACGTGATAGCTTTACATGATCATTTTTTTGATCATATGATATCTTATTAGAAATCCTCTCAATAATCTGAATAATTCAGTAATAATTATTGAAAATTATTAAAAATTAATGTAGTTATAGATATGATGCTATTTACATGATGCCTTAAGTTATTGTCCATATGACAGCAGGCAATGTCGCTTGTTCTTAGTTTGTTGTCACCTTACTGTCATGTGATCAATATATCATCACAAAATTATAGTCATTAGACTATGTCACAAAACATGTTATTGTGAGAAATAATCATTTATCCAAAAGCAATATTTACCCTTGGTTGATACCTTCTTCTAATCATCGATTTTATGAAAAAAATGATTTTATGAATGATCTTAGTGTTATATAATTTTCCTAGATATCAAGTGGTGTCCGTTTGTCTTAAGACCATGTGGGAAATACCATAGTCATACAAAGTTTGAAGATGATGGTGATATTCAAATACACATATTATGATAGATAAAATAGTGGAGATATATCATGATTATCATTTTGTTTGACTTTTTAATAGATGGGTGAACAATATCTTTTGGAGTACATCTAGAGTCCAATATGTGAAGTAGCTTCTCTCCATTTTATAAGAAATTTTTTGACCACTAATATATCGAACATAAAAAGGGTTTTGATAACCATTAGACGTAGAATCCTCTACCTGATGGTTTGTGTCTTACCTTCACTTGCCTACTGGAACATACAGGCATCTTTCCCAACATATGTGCCTTTCGAGTACGCTCTCTAGAGGCTTTATACACGGTCCCAACAACATGATGAGGGAGTTATTATTACTCATCCTCCCATGGGATAGCTTGGGATACTCCATTTAGTGTGGTTGTATTTATAGTCCCACAATTCCAAGGGCGATCTTGGTAACACCCCAATATTTTTATAAAATATTTAGCTTGTGTTGTACACAACAAGATTTTAAACGAAATACGATATACTATTAAAATATTATTATTTTAACATGAACATTATAAAGCATCCATTGAATTGGAGGGTATGAATTTGAGTACCCATATTATTAAATATATTAATTATTAATAAATAAACACTAAAATTTCAATATATTCATTATATTCATTAAAAATATGTTTTCATAAGTAAACTACTTTATATTATTCCATGAGAAAATAAATATAAATAATTTTAAAAATTTAGAAATATTTTTTACAAAATAAAATTAGTTTTCTAATTCATCATGTCAACATTATCTTCAGTTAAATTTTATATAATCTTCTAAAAAGTTTGAAAATGTAGTGAATAGGGAAAAATAAGGATTTACATTAAAAATAGTATTTTTAAAAAACATTTAAAAAGTAAATTTATATTTTGGATCAATTTTAAAGTATTATTAGTAACATTTTATCAATTATAATATAATTTTGGCCTTTTAAATGAATTTTTTTACATGTATATAGTGTAAAATCATTTTAAATGAAACAATGGTATTTTTTCTGAAGAATTGTTTTTAGTTTCATTTTACCAGTTTTATTTTAAATTAAATTATTCCAATTATATGTTTTGAATTTGGGAAAATTGTATCCATATTTTATTATCAAGGAGACTAAATTTAGAAAACATAACCATTTATTTTTTATCAATATGAATAGTAACCATGGTAAAATTTATCACCATAGTAAAGGGTAAATCGGGCAGATCAAGATTAAAAATAAGTGATATGGAAATAATTATTGATCAAAATTATTAATGGATGAATTACATATTTCCCATAACACCTATGGTTAACAATTAAGATAATTAATGGAATCTTTTCCATGGAAATGAATTAGACATTTCTAAAATCAAAGAAAGTGACACAATGTAAACTCTTATTTTTAATAAGTATAATATTTTTAATGTGTGGTTATTCATAAGATATAATAGATCATAAATATTATTTTTAAATTGAAAATAATTATATACAAAAATATTTTTTTTTATTTTCTAGTGAATAAATAGTTTCCTTAATTTCATTTAAAAAATGATTCATTGATTATTAAATTAATAAAAAATACAATAAATGTTATTAAAAATAAAAAAATATTATGTGAGATATTTATGCTAATAAAAGAAATATGTAGATGGAAATGACATGTTTAACATATAACATTTTTTATTCTAATTTTACTTTTTCTATTTTTGTTTCTAAATTTTAATATAGTGAATAATATGAAAATTATTAACAATGATATTTTGTGGGATTAATATTTTATTATATTTTTAAAAAAAATCATAAAAATATATTAAAAAATTATTATTTTATCAATAATTTCATAAATTTGTAAATTAATGTCAAATTGACACCATGATATTAAAAAAAATACATCCTTTTAATATTGAAAAAAATGTTACCAATGTTTAAATTAAAATAGGTTAACTATGGGTTACTAAATATTATAAGGTTTAAAATAAAATAAAAGAATATCTATATTTTATGGGATAATGATACATGAGGATTATCCTATATAAAATTAAAATACATGGTCATTTTATGTAATTGTGATAGAAAATTATTTAATTTTAATATAATCATTTGAGAAATTTCAAAAACACCTCTATCGTCCATTGTAAATACCACCCCTCTCAACCCCTTCTCCTCACACCTTAAAAGGCATGAATCTTTCCCAAATATCAGAACAATAACCACCTTACCAATATCCCGACATAAAATTTCTTATGGTCTCCCAAAAATACCAATTCTATTTTCTTTAATGGGTCATTCAAGGAGGTGATATTCAAGAGGAAACACTTTCGAACTACCTATATTATTTTATTTTCTACTTCTACATTGTCCAAAAATATTTCTTCCATCAAATAATAATAAATCCATTATCATGTATATACTATAATTTTATATTTATAATGTAATATTTTCTATCCATTTATTTTTATCATCTTCACTAATTCAATGAAATGAAAACTATTTTCCAAATTATGACAGTTTACCATCTCCAGGGATAATGAGTTTTCATTTTCCATTAATACCTTCAAAAATGGTCAAAAACAATTATTATCATTGAACAATATTATTATATTTATATTATATGTTTTTTTGTGTTCTGGATCTAATATATATTGAAATAATGTTAAATTAAATGGGACTAGTTTGTGACAATTGAAAAATCATCGAAATAAAATAAACATTTATCATTAACATTTTACCAAATTAATCATCCTAAAACCATAACAAATTATATGTGAGACCATTTAAACATATTAAGTGCATTAATACTATATAATTTCACTTATCTATAATTATTCCCATTTTACAATAACATCCATAATTATCCACAAGTGAACTAGCAATGAAACCTACAAATGGACACTTTTAGAATGATGAAATTGAACATTATAACTCAATGAAATGGTCAGAAAAGAACCTAATAAAATTATAAAACATAAAACACATGTATAATAGGTTCTTAATTATGTAATTTATTAATAAAATTTTATTATCTACAACATTAATTTCAAGAAAATAATGTGTTTTGTCATAAGGTAAGGTATCATTCCAAACCTCCATATTTCATTTATGTTACGCCCTATATTTGTCTACCTCAATTTATAACATCATATTTATTATAAAAATATTCTATATTATGTATATATGTCTCACACATTTATTACATGTTTATTTAATATTTATTTTATGGTTATATACATGTATTAAAGGTTCCGTTTTTAATTTCTTTTAAAAATTTGATTAAAATAAACTTCTTCGTTTTCTTTGTCTATTTTAAAGTACCACTCAATGAATTTTTTAAATCATATAAGATTTATAAATAAAACTTCATTTTTAAAACCATTTTATTTCAATTCTTGTTTTATTGAAATTATTATTCTCTTACACATTTTAAAGGATCTTTACATCTTCTCTTAAAACCCCACTTAAATAGAACATTTCCAAATACACTTAACCACTATTGTTAAATGTTTTGGCATTAATTGAACACCATCAGTCATGATTTAGGTTTATTATTCATTTTTAAATGTCCAAATATGATTTAAATCCCTTATTTCATTGATACCATTTTTATACTCCCTCGGGTTATGCCTAATGAAATTATTACATAACCCATTTCCTTATATGGGTAAATCTTATGCTTAATCATTATGATTGATTATTTATGTGTAACACATATGCATGGACATGTAATAATGGATTCACCTAGATATTAATCCAATTAATTTGGTAATTTTCAGTCTCCTGAAATTTCATATATGGGATTAGGGAGTAAACCTAATCCATTATATGACTTTGTCCTCCATGTGATGTAGTGTTGGTTGTTATCCATGGATCATGTTTATGTTATGATATATGTTGCTGAAAAATTACAATAATTCAATGATCATATGATTCCATATGTCTATTAATGGTATTTGAATTTTATGTCATCATGTTATTCTTTCTATATCATTTTCTATTCTTTATTACCTTCCCTTAATGGGTGTTTTATCTCATCCCTTTTTATATGTATTCTCCAGGTTATTCTATACAGATGTAGGATCTTAAATCATTTTTTGAGATTATTATTAAAATATTAATAAAAATATATTTTATTCATGTTTCATGTTATATAACCATGTACCTAATATTTTAAATCCACTATACTTTTAAATCATTAGTTTATATTTTATGGACAATTTTTCTTAACTGATGTAAAAATATGTGTAAAATGAATGGGTCCATTTAGTTTGTATTAGAGAACACTCCTATTTTTTTGTGTTTTAGTACAAGAAAACATTAGTATGAATGCTATGGACAATTCTATCACCATGAATATACTATATTTAATATTAGGAAATCACAAGTTATGAAATATTTTTTATTTATAATGTTATCCTTATACTCTCATAATTGATTTTTTATTCTCATTTTTTAATTATTAAAGCCCGTAGAATTTCATTTTTCATTTCCATTTAATTGTTGGAAATAGAAGAAGCATGCTAACAATCAATATGATAGGAAATGTGATGATTTACCTAATGAAATTCCCAAACTGATTGGAAAGAGATATCAAAACATTATGACAGAACTAGATCAACTCGATCAAGTTATGAATAATAAATTGAATCTACTAGAATTCCCTATATATCCTAATAAAAAGAATGTTGTGGTAGAATCCTTTATATGATAAAGGCAACCTATATTTAGTGGATCTTATGATCCCCTAATCGCAGAATAGTTGATTAACTACATTAAGAATATATTCTCTATACTTTAATTCTCAAAAGAAGAAAAATTTATACTGGAAGTCTATCATATTGATGGGAAATTTGATCAGTGGTGTACAATAAGAAAAATACATTATTTCTATGTATAAATATTTTTATATGGAATGCGAATCATTTAGGAAAATATTTTTCAATAAATATTCTAACCAAAATCGTAGTCTTAAAATGGAGATGGAGTTCATTAGAATTATGTAAAAGTAAGATTAATTTATCAAGAACTAGGAGTTAGAATTTACAAGGACTTCATGATACACCACAAGATATTTCATGAAAAAATGATAGAAATTTGGATTTCTTATTTAGTGGATTCAAACTGATTTTATAAAAAGTATTGTAAATTCAAGCCATTGACAGATATGAATATATTTTTAACTCTTCTCTTAAGTTTGAGATGTATATTGGAGACTATCAATGGTCTCTTGGTCTTGAAGATAAAAATAGGAAGTTGTATTTTAATATGGGAGAATCAACAGATAATTCTAATGTAGTAAAGAAAACCTAATAACCTACGTGTCAAAAGTGTTGGAAGAAGCCTTCTAAAAACTACACAAGGGGAACCAGAAGGTGGTTCAAGTTTGGAAAAGAGGGGCAGCAATATAATCACTACCAATGTGAAATGGTGAAACCCACTAATTTGGAATATTTAAAAAATGTTTATAAGAACACAATGCCCATTTTGTTGTGATTTAATTGAAAGTAACATGGAAAAAATGCGTTCTAAGGCCCTAATCCAAGGGTTGTTAGATAATATCAATGATAACAACCTCCAAGGTAGTATGTAAGAAAATTTTCTATCACTGATGCTAATATATAGGAAGAACATAATGTTGTGAAACGTATGCTCGTTATTCATCCATGTAATGAAAATATAATTTCGTATTATATATCTATGAATTATTTCATTTCATGAAATGTAAGTTGAGTTGTTCAAACACTAACACCAAATATGGAATCTAGATTATATTTTATAGAAATAAATAAAGAAATTATTGCATCTGAAGTGTATAACTCCTCTCAAGTTATTTTTTATAGACTAAACATCCAAGAAAATTGTGTATTACAACTTATGTTGGGATTGATTCTATATTGGGCATTGATTGGATATAATTATATAATGTCAACATCAACTGTTGGCAGAGGAATATCAACCTTCAAATGATGAGGAATATTCTAATCATGTAAAAGAGTAAGGAGGAGGATGAATCTCTTTAATAATCATCAACTAAACTATGGATATTATTTCCTTATGATAAATAATATCTATCTCAAGTTATTGAGGAAAAGGATAGGATAATGCTTGAAGATATGCCCATTGTGAGGGACTATACTGATGTGTTCCCTAAATAATTGTCCAGTCATCCTCCTGACTAAAAGGTTGAATTATAAATTGAATTTATACAAAGAGATAATCCCATATCAAATAATATTTATAGGATGACAACCATTGAGTTGGAGAAATTGAATAAGCCATTACAGGAGAATCTGTACAAGGGTTTCATACACCTGTGTTCTTCACAATGGGGTGTGTCAGTCCTATTAATCAAGAATAAGGCTTGGTCAATGAGTATATGTATTATTTAAAAGGAGCCTAAGAAAACCCTAAAAAATAAAAAGTACCCGCGAACAAGTATAAATTAATTGTTTGATCCACTGCGTGGGGAGGAGTATTTCTATAAGGTGGACCTTGGGTCGGGATATCACCAAGTAAAGGTGAAGAAAGAAGATATTCCCATGTCTGACTTTTAAATGAGTTATGGAAAATATGAGTTCATAGTGATGCCCTTTGGATGCACTAATTCTTTAGAAATAATCATGGTCTTAATGAATATAGTCATTATAGATTACCTCATCAAATTTTTGGTACTATTTATTGATTATATTGTGATATACTACAAGAGTAAATAGAATCACGAGGATAATTTGAATATTTTTTTAAGACATTCCAAAGGTATAATATTTATAAAAAGAAAAGTAAATTTTTGTTTTTGATGGAGTAAGTCTCATTATTAGGACATGTTATCACAAATAATAGGATATTAATCAAACCTTATAAGACAATGAAAATCAAGGAGTGGCCCAGACCAACATTTTTATTAGAGATCCATATATTCCATTTTCAAGTTGTGTATTTCATATGATTTTTGATGAACCTCGCATGATTTTCAAACCCTCTAACCATGATGACTCAGGAGGGGTATTGTTTTTCTGGACTAGTGAATGTGAAGACTACATCATAGATTTGAAAATAAGACTTAGCACTGCACCAATAGTCACACTACCGACACATGGGAAACTATTTATGATATATGGTGATGCATCAAAGAAGGAATTGGGATTCGTACTGATGAAAAATGATAATGTTAATGCGAAAACTTTATGTAAATTGAAATTTCATGGTAAAAACTATCCCACAAATGATCTAAAATTGAAATCTATAGTCATTGTGTTGAAAATATGGCATCATTATATCTATAGGGATAACTGTGAGATATATAATGATAAAAAGAGCCTCAAATAAATATTCACATTGAATGATATTAATATACACAAGTGAATATGGTCCCAACTCATATATCATTATTAATGCTCAATCCACTACCATTTTACTAAAAAAAATAATGTTATATATGCTCTAAGTAGGAAGGATCCTGCAAATTAATCAATGATGAGAATTGAGAACTATAAAATCTTATTATACATAAATAATATAGACATAGGAATCAGAAATAAAGATACATAATTGTGAATTTCACAAATTATTTATCAACCATCTCTTTTATAAAGATAAAATATACTCATAGGGATGATGAGAAAATTCAGAAGAAGGTGGAATCTATCATAAATATGAAATATTTGGATTTTAAAAATTAATGACTAATGAGTTGTAAGATTTTCATAATGAATATATGTACCATAAACTCTTGAGATAATGGGGGATATTTTTAATGATGCACAAATATGGATCTTCTTTATTCACATCGGGATTAAAATGAAGTATTAAGATATCAAAGAGGACTATTAGTTGGTTAATATAACTAAGGAGATAACAACATATGCATCAAAGTTCTTATTATGTTAGAATGTGGTGGATGAAAGATAAAACTCTAAATAGATTATGGAATAATTACCTATACCTTTATGGAAATGGGAAATATCACTTGGACTTTGTTATTGGGCTTAATAAGACATCCTGAGAAAATAATTATATATGGGTTGTTTTAGATATTCTAACAAAGATAAATCACTTTATTACCAGTTATGATGACTTATCACTCAACCATATTACACAAATATACATCAAAGAATTGGTGATGCTACATGGAGTACCATTATTGAATGTATCTGCTAAAGATCATAGATTTACTTCAATGTTCTGGAATTGTATTCAATATTATCTAAACACTGAACTAAAATTCAGTATGTATTATCACCCTAAAACCGATGGATAGTCAGAGCAAACTATTACAACACTGGAAGACATGTTGAGAGAATCCTCAATGGACTTTAAAAGTGGACTGGATCAACATCTTCCATTGGTCGATTTTTATTACAATAATAGTTTCCACTCAAGGATCCAAATATCTCTATATGAATTCCTTTATGGGAAAAGATATAAAACACCTACATGGTTAAATGATGTTGGTGAGTATAAAAACTAGTTCCTAAAATAGTAAAGTAAATCGATAAAAATGTGAAGACCATCTAGTAACATATTCGGGCTACCCAAATATGATAAAAGAGTTATTAAGATAATCTTTATAGAGATATGGATTTGAGGATGGAGACAAGGTATTTATATATATATCTCCATAGAATATAATAATGAGATTTGGCAAGAAAATAATTTGATGTCAAAGGTACATCGACCCCTTTTAGAATCGTGATCACATCAGTACCATGAAATATCAACTAGTACTTCCAAAAACCATGTCTTAAGTACATGATGTATTCCTTGTATCCATATTGATTAAATATATACCAGATCCATCAAATGTACTAAATTTATAGGTGATAAATTTGAAAACTGATATCTATTATGAGGATCAACTAGTGCAGATATTAAAATATATACATAAAATTTTACATTTCATGACCACTCACCAGGTTAATGTATAATAGAGGAACCACAAATATTAAGAGGCAACGTTGGAACCGAAGGAAGAAATAAAGTAGAAGTACCCTTTCCTATTTTCACCTTAGTATGTAAAACAAAATTTCATTGGGGAAATTAAATAATGAGGGGATGGAATGTAACACCCCAATATTTTAAAAAAATATGTATATTTAAACAAATATTTTTTGGTAGGTGGTGTTCCACACAACACCGAGTTAAAATGAACTATGATATACTATTAAAATAATATTATTTTAACATGGACATTATAACATAGCTGTTGAATTATAATGTCTGAATATGAATAACCACATTATGAAATATATTAATTCTTAGGAAATCAACACTTAATTTATAGTGAAGTAGTTTTTTCTCCAAAAATATATTTTCTTCAAAAAACAACTTTAATGATTTCTATTAGAAAATATATATAGTTAATTTTAAACCTTCTAGAAAACCTATTTTAAAAACTAAAATTCATCTTTTAATTATTCATGTCAAAAATATCTTAAGAATAATTTTTCGGAATTTTCAAAAAAATTAAAAATATTTGTGAATAATGAAAATTATCAATTTACATTGAAAATTTTATTTTATTTTAAAATCTATATTAATTAAAATTATATTTTGGATTAGTCTAAAATAATAATTAGTTACTTATAAAAATTAATAAAATAATTTCAGTGTTTTAAATGTTTTTTATAAATGTATTTAGTATAAAAAAATTTAAATTTAAAAGCAGCATTTTTCTGGAAAAATAATTTTTACTCAACTTTACTGGTTTAATTTTAAATTAAATTTTGACCCTTTAATGTTTTGAATTTCGAAAAATAGATTCCATATTTGGAATCAGGATTTTGAATTTTAGTAAAAAAACCCCTTTTATTTTATGTATATATGAATAGTTACTATGTTAAAATTTATTAGCTCGATAAAGGGTAAATTAGGACAATCAAGATTACAAATAAGTTATAAGGCCATATGTTTTAAAAAAAATATTATCAAATGATTAAATTCTACACTTTAAGCCTATTTTTTGAAATATAGTTATCTAAAGGACACGTTTTCAGGAAAATGACTTAGAAATTATTTAAATCAAAGAAAATTATAAAATGTCACAATCTTATTTTTAATTAGTATAATATTTTTAACATGTGGTAATCTTGAATATATCGTCGATCGTAAATATTATATAGAAATATGGAATAATTTTCTGAATCATGTAAATTTATTTTTAATTTTTAGTTAATAAATAGTTACCTTAAATTTTTACATAATAATGATGATATAATAATTAAATTAATGGAGAATTATAATAAATGATATTCAAACTGTATAATAAATATTATTTGAGATATTTAAGATAATTAAAGAATTATATAGATGAAAATTACATGCATATGATATAATAAAATAGTTGGTTTTAATATTATATACTTCCTTGATGTTTTAAAAAATCAAAGTAGAAAATAGTATGAAAATTGACAATAAAGATATTTTATAGGATTAATATTTTATTGAATTATTTAAAAAACATAAAAATATTTTAAAAAGTTAAAAATTTCTGATATGATAAAAAATTTCAAAATTTGTCCATTTAACGTCAAATTCACACTGTACAAGTAAAACAACATAACCTTTTAATATTGAAAATGTGTTTCCACAATAAAAAATAAAATAGGATTACTAAGTGTTATTCAAAATGATTTGGTTTAAAGTAAAATAAAATCATGTATAAGTTTTATTGGTCATTGATATTACAACTATTTCTTATCTTATCTTATAATTCATGTCCATTTGGCGGTATTTGGATTGAAAATGAATTTATTATAAGTTAATTATTTGAGAAATTCCAAAAATTATCCTCTCCTCCCTTATAAATACCACCCTTCACCACCCCTTCTCCTCACACATTAAAAGACATAAATCATTCCCATGGAATTTAAAAATACCCTCATCCACACTATCCTCACATATAAGTGCTTCTAGTCTCACCCAAATACCAATTAAATGTTCTTAAAGGGGTCCTTCAAAGAGGTGAAATTCTAGAGGTAACAATCTCTAACTACTTCTCTTTATGTTTGTTTCTTCTTATACCTTCTCCCAAAATCTATCATCTATCAATGAAAAATAAATCCGGTATCATGTTTATACTAGAATTTTATATTTATAATGGAATATTTTCTATCCATACCTTTTTATCATCTCCTCTTATTCAATTAAATGAAACAATTGTCCAAATTATAGAGGCTTACCATCTCCGTGGATAATGAATTTTTGTTTTCCATAACTACCATCAAGGCTAGTAAAAACCCATTATTATAGTTTAAACAGATTTTAATATGTGTATTATAAATTTATCATTGTCCCATAACAAATATTTATAGACATAATATTGAATAAAATGAGACTACTTTTTGATTATTGAAAAATAGACAAAATAAAAAAAACACATTTATCATTAACATTTTATCAAATGAATAATCATCATACTAGAAAAATGAAATATTGTATGATTTAAACATTTGTAAGTTCATTAATACTATATAATTTCACCCTTGGATAATCATTTCCATTTCACAAGAACATTCAATAATTTTCACATGTGAACCGACCATGAAACCATGAAAAGAATGCGTCTGGAACAATGAAATTCAACATTATAACTCATTTAAATGGTCATAAATGAAAAAAAATATAATAACTAAAATAAATGTATAATAGTTTCTTAATTAATTAATTAATTAATGAATAAGATTTCAATATGTTGGATATTAATTTCATTTTCAAAACAAATTCAGACATAAGGTTAGAGATGTTTTTATTCTACATATTTCCTTTAAGTTATGTTCTCTCTATATTTTCCTCAAATTATCACTTCATTTTTATTTTATTATTATTCAATGTTTTTTTATATATATCTCAAAAATATATAAAATGTTTATTTAATATTTTTTTATAGGGGTATAGATGTCACAACGATTTTGATTTTAATTATTTTTCAAATAGTCTATTGAAGGAAACTTCTTTATTTTCGTTATCTCCTTTAATGTGGAATTCAATGAAATGATTTAAAACTTATATTATTTATAAAACACTAAATCTTATTTTTTTCAAAAAATAGTTAAATTATGGTTTTTTGTAAAGTATTAATCTCCCCCCTTTCAGAGGCTTTTTCATCTTTTCTTAAAACCTCTCTTAAATGACACATTTCCAAAGATACTTAACCACTAATTTCACATGTTTCCAATTTATATTGAAAAAATTAAGAATGATATATGTTTATTTTTCATTTATGAATGTATAAGTATATTTTAAATCTTTTCTTTCATGTACACCATTATGATACGCCCTTTGGTTATGCCTTGTGACATGATTACAAAACCCATTTCCTTCAGTGTATAATTATTATGTTTGTTACTTATGATTGAATATTTATGTGGAACAAAAATTCCTCATCATGTTATGACAGGTGAACAATGATATATCTCTAATGCATTGGGTTATTTTTATATAATTAAATGTTATTTATGGGATTATGGAGTAAACCTATTCCATTATGGGACTTTGTCCACCATATGATAGAGCCTTGGAAGTTATCCTTAACTCATGTTTATTTGATGATATATGTTACTAAAACATTATAGTATTTGTTTGATCATATAATTCCATGATCTATATTTTATGATTCCATATGATTATTAATGATCTATTGCTTTTATTTTATCATGTTATTCCTTCCAACTCATAGGATATGCTTTGTTACCTTGTTTATTCTATTACTAGGATTTTCAAATCATAACGTTTTCTATGTATTCCCCAGGTTATCTTATGAATATGTAGGAGATGAAAGGAAATTATTAGATTATGGAATTTAATAAAAAAATAATTCTCATTTCATATTTTCTAATCATGTACCTAATCTTCCAATGAAATTTTAATTTTCAATCCTTAGTTTGTATTTCATGGATAATTATGCTAAAAACATGAAAAAAATATGCATAAAAGGATTGAGTGAATAAAATATTGGCCTAAGATGGATAGTGGGTTGGCCCCATTTTTATAATAAATCCCTAATAAAATACATAGAATGATCTAATCATAGAATATATAAAACTAATACTTTATCAAATCCCCTTAATAAAATTACTTATCATATAAATATTCTTCTTCATAATGTAGAAACCAATGTGTCATAAAATGGAACTAGTCATTATTTTAAAGATCACATCACTAATCATAAGGGTTATAACAAAGATAATTGTTCAAGCATGACAAATATAATTCCATTATATAAACCCATGATAATTTTCCAAGCATCACCACTTCATCTACCAAACACAAATTTACTTATTGAAAGAAATTCAACCTATGATCAATATGATCTCATCCTTTATTTTGTTTCTATTCTCTTAGTTTTGAATAATTGTTTTAAGTATGTTATGTATAGAAGGTTAAAATGTTAGAATAAAATAATGATGGATGATGTATAATGTTTCTAAATAATATGTTTTTGTATAATATTATCAAAAGAAAAAAATTTAGTTCTAGACTAGATTTTAATATTTTGTATTGACTATTCAACTAATAATATATAATATTTATGTAAGAAAAGTTGATTTTACCTTAGGTTTATCCTTGGATATAAACTATAAACATCTCCACTCACCTGGGAACACCAACCATTATATGATTTTTACTCACTTGATGGTGTGGGGAACCAAAATATTAGTTTAGGGGGGTTTACATAATAACAACTATAGGAACACATGCACATAAAAAATTAGATTAGGGGATAACATGCATACTATCAATATAATAAAATAATAATAATAAAATAAAATCTAACAAATATCATAAAAAAATATTTTCAATGATTATGATCACTCGTAAACATGAAATGAATACACATTATCAGTTTTTATATAATTTACTTCTATTACATTCCTAATTATGAAAAAACACCTTGAATCAATTTAATTTATTATATGATTAATCAACTAATTCAATTTAACTTATTTCCATCTAAAACATCTTGATTGTTTCTCTTATCCATAGTTATAAAAATCTTGTATTTAAATTTAATAATGTACACCTGTGTACTTGGAGGCAACAAAATATACACATCCAAACTACTATGAATAGTATTTGTACATTGTATTTATATGGAATAAAAAATCACCAAATGGAATTAAAAGGTGTGAATTATCAATAAATGATGCATGATATTATTTAAATTATTCCAGCATGTCATTTTGTCAACGAGCATAGAATACACTACAAATAATGACCATAAATAACTTGCAGTTCATAAATTCATTTGGAATGCAATTATATAATAAAAAATAATACTATCAGACGGTGTGGACTATCAATAAATTACAAAAATGAAATATTTAAATTCGTTTATTTATATGATTAATTTTTTTATCCATTTTATATTAATTACAAGAAGTAAAATTGGATAAAAGGCGTGTACTTGGGCTATACACTATGTAATGTCTTCTACCCATGACTATAATAAACGCCTAGGGACTAGATGTTTTTTTATATTGGATGTGTATAGAAAACATGACACGTATTCTAGAAACATTCATGTGACATCAATGTTACATAATTTTTTAGTCCTTATGATGTGTAAAAATGAAAGATACATTTTGGACCCCCATGTTTTCCATCGGGAAAATACATAGACATATAGCATGTACACAAGGTACTTGACAATTAGTCTAGAAAAATTTGTAGTGACATAGCTCGATCCACCCATAGTTAATGTCTAATTCATATTGCTTATAATTATTTCATGACTACATGAATTTTTGACAGTTCATCCTGGTGAAATTAAAATGGGTATATGATATTTACTAATGGGATACATGTCATTAAATATTGTCTTATCCATACATAACCTTGGGAACCTACTGATGGAGTCTTAAAATTTTCATCATGTTTATTTTACCCTTTACAAGTTACATATTTGAGAAGAAAGAAAGATAATAGAAAATTTCAGTATTTGGATTTAAGAAAAAATAATTGTAAAATGAATACTAACTACAAATTCATATCGTCATTAAATGATTTGTAAATTATTAAAAATTAACTAAGCGACCACTATTATGCCACATCAAGGTTCTTGGTATAGTGGAACAAACATATTGGGAATAACCATAAAATATTTTTATTGTAATCAAGAAGTAATATGAGATGTACATAATAAATCATGTTATGAACCATGTAATTAAATAATAGATTAAAAAACATATGAACATTATAATTAAGACGTAGGATCATCCCATAAAATCCAAAATTAATTTATAGATAAATTTATAATTACATTTTCTTGTAATTATTTCTTTGTTGATGATGTGGTTGACTACAATATTAATAACATCATAGCATCATATGATCCATGTGTAGAATATCTCTAGTAGTGAATCAAACATTCTCTAAAATCGTAGAGCGTTTTTAGAATAAATGGGTTATAGCACAGTCAATACTGATGCTTGAATCATCAATCATTGAATTAAAGATGAATATCTTAATGGATGAAATATTCATTATGTTATCTGATTAAGGGAATGGAGGAGGATTAGAGCTAGATTTATTTAAAATATTCTTATGATATTTTTCTCCAAAATATTGAGATAATTATTTTTAGGTTTTATTTACAAAAAATTGGCTATCCCTGTAAAGTGATATAACATGGTATTTATAATGTTGGGTAGGGATGATAATTTCACATAATCCCTTATCCAATTCAGTATTACCCAAATAACACCAAACCTAATAATAATAAAAAAATTAAATTTTTTTTCCTGACATGAAAATTGTATACAACTAAAATAATATCATTTTTTTAAAAAATAAATTAATATTTATTTACAGTATATTTAATATATCAATCTATGTTGGACTATTAAACACAACCACTCTATCCTCCTCAGTATTTACTAAACCGTAAATAATGACTATTTATTTAATAAATATATATTACTAGAATATTCATTGGTAAATATAATAAAAATTATATTTACTATATCTTGTGAATAAATATTTTATTAATTAACAAATATATTAATTCATCCAAAAAACTTAGGATTACATATTAGAAATCAACTGACTTTAAATAATTGTTAAACCAAAAAGTGAAAATAATATTTTTTCTGAAATATCATATTCAAAATATAATTTAATTAGGATTACAGATAACTAAATTTGTGATTATCTAGGATTCTTTCTCAATTTCATTTTCAACAATTACATAAAGTCTAAGGATAGAATCTTGAAACACAATAAGACATTCATGTAAAAATAATTTAATGTAAAACTGATATTAAATCCCATTACAATGTTCACTATGTAATATAACCTCATTATCACGATATTTCTTATCAGATAGGTTTTATTTTTATTTCATCAACCCATGTCATAAAAAACTAACTTGGGTAAACTAGATGTGTCTTCTGAGATGTCCCATCATAGGACATAGGCAAAATAGAAAAATAGAAACAAATAATGAATTTAAAAAAAACAAGACATACAACCCCAGTACGAAGAAGAAATAGAAGAGATTCCATAAAATAATACAATCAAAGCCAAAATATGCTTAACTAGAAAGTATAAAAAAAATCACATGACCAATAGTCACCTCAAAACTAACCTTAACTGAAAGAATAAGAAAAAAGAGAAACCAACATACACTTATAGAAGATCATCCCTTTACCTAAATCATATAATAAAACACCTAAAACCCCTAAAGGCAGAAGTAGGGTGTGACCCAAAGCCCAGTAGGATACCGAAACTGTTTCTATTCATGGTTAAATATCATGACTGAAACAATTATATAATTTAAAAAAATATTTTTACAATGAATTTTATTAATCCAAAAAATTATTAAATCATTTTACATTTTTCTCATATGGATTTCCTAAAATCATTTCATATTCTCAAAAAAAAATATTTTATGAATAAAAATGATAAAAAAGGAAAGAATATACACGTACAAATAGGTAAATAGATAAAAACATATCCAAGAAACCACCTATCATTCCATGCTATGTGATTCAACCTTGTATAAATATTTTGAGCAGCAATCCATGATAAAAACAACCATGTGACAAATAAACAATAAATACCAAATGATAAAGAACATTGTATTATTTTATAGCCTATGGGACTGTGTATACTAGAAAAATGAAATCATAAACATGAATACATTGGATCGAATAGATATTAAGAACATCCTATCAATATCACAAATAATACCACCTAGTTTTGAAAAAACACCTATTAAGGCTACCTGTGTCTCTTTCCTGAAACACGCAATGTTGCCGATGTGAATTTTTCAAAATAAATTTTAAAAAAACATGTTCACAATTCCATAATTTTAAAAAAATATCATATATTCACTACTTGAGATTTTGAAAACACATTTCCAAATCAATTAAATCCATTTTCAAAGAAAACCCACCTTTTCAAAAAAAAATTCTTTTCCCCCAAATCATTTAAAAAAATATCACTTCTAATCAATGAATATCCCAAATGAATTTATCATCAGCGAACTGAAATTCATAAAATTAACCCATTGAATAAAAAAACGTACCTCAACATGGTAGAAGCCTACTTGTTGTAAAAAAATTGTAACAAAAAACCTAGATAATGGGATTTAAAAGAAAAGGAACACTGAGAAACTAAAAAGGGTCATCAGAAAACACTATCCAATCATAAAACTGAAACCAAACCATATTTAAAATGAAAGATAAATAGAACCTAAAGTAGAATGCACTTGAAGAGATAAAATTTTACCAAAATGGTGATCAATCACTGAACAGAACCATCCAGATGGGATGGAGTCCGGAAAAATCACGTAGGAAGACCTCTGGGTTGAGAGGGGTGAGAGATGCAACAAATTAAATGAGAAAGAACCCATGATGTGCCCTAAACCCCATATTTATGACTATTACTTGGATTGTAACCCCATTACACATTTTTTATTCCATGAAACCTAGATACACTAAAAACCCATCACCTTTTTATAAAAAATGATCTTTAACATTTACATAACATATAATATGTATATGACATTTAACCTTTAACATTGTTTTCCCATTTCATGGAATATTATAGTTTATGATTACATGTCATGTAACCATATTACATGGTGTGTACATCCATAAGATATTATAGAAAATAATGGTTTTAGGAAGAAAATTAAAACAAATACCTGACTTCACCATTATAGGTGTCCTCTTAATTCCTTTTCATCATTACTCAAAAAAAACCCCAAATGAAGGTTAAAATATACCTGATAGAAAGGTAATATGGAATTACAATCTCCCCACCATAAATTATTTCTTTCCCTAAAAATCTCTCCATATACTAGATCCAAAAAAATAGAAGGCCAATGTTGCCTCAATAATGATACCTGCTCCCACATCTACTAGATATCCTTTATGAACATTCAAAATACCCATACATGGGGGATAATTTTAGTAGGAAGTAACTTATGAAATTTATCCATAATACGAACTTTCTACAATACCAAAGTTGTATCAGTCTCAAGATCAACATCCTTTAATTTAATAAAATGGGATGGATCTGGTATATAAATCCTCAACTAGAAAACCTGAAAATTTTCATTTATAGATGTCAAGAAAATAGTAATTGAAACCTATAGCCCACATTAATTGGTCATAAAATGATCTCATAGGGCCAAAAAAACCTCAGTTTCAACTTACACTACTTACCCAACCGATGATGTCCCAAGCAAGGTGAAATTATAAGAAAGACCAAATTACCCACCTCCAACTATAGTGGGCAACACTAATGGTCTATATTGGATTTTTGATGACTCTTTGTCCTAATCAGGTACCTCCATATCAACTGTACCATCACTATTGTATCCTAATTGACACTGGGCCCAACCTAGGACCACTCTCCCAACTCTTCCATGAAGAAGGGATATGTACATGGACTCTTGTACAAAGATCATAGGGTTCCATCTTGATAGAACCCAGATAACTATTTTTGGAGGAAAATTCAAAAAAAAATATTTTCCAAGATCCTTTTAAATAAATCACACAAGAATATAGAAAATCCACTAGAACCTAAATAGTTCACTCTATCAATCCATCCAGATATGGATCATAATATGTGATTAATGTAATATGGGAACCCATCACTTACTAAAAACCATTCTAAAACCTAGGTGTGAACTATATATCCCAACCACAAACAACTGTATAAGGAACATTGTGAAGACTCATAATCTTTTAGACATAAAATTCCATAAGATGGTTCACTTGCATTGTCAAATTTATAGGTATGAAATGTGAAAATTTCATGAGTTGATCAATTATCACAAAAATTTAATCCTTCACACTGAGAGTCCATAGAATAAAAGGATGAAATCCATAGAAATATCATCCCACTTCCATACCAGAATGGGAAAGGGTTGTAAAAACCATTCATGTCTTCAGTGATACTCTTTAATTATATGATATGTAAAGAACCATGATATAAAATTCACTATTGACCATATCATCCCCTACCACTAATTTTGATTCCTTATGTAATGATACATCTCAGGAGTACATGGGTGTACAGACCTAAAAAAATGGTGTCCAGTATCTAACAACTTCAATCTCTGGGAAAATAGAACAACCAATATATTATAGAAGCACAATGATCCACTAGGAGACTGATACCACTCACCTAAGGTCTCCCCACTATATGGTCGTTTTCTAAAGAATTGGTTCATGGTATCTACCACATTCTCAATAAATACTTGATCTTTAAAAGATGAGGTAGGTTACATAAAATCTATGAACACTTATCCATCATCCTCATCCACTCCCAAGGTAATATTGGAAAAAAACTCAATAGATGCCACTACTCAACTGATTCCTTCTTTGATTGTGTTAGTAATTCTCTACTCAATGCATCAGAAAAAAAAACCACTATCAAGGGAATAATAAATATCAAAATAAAAATTATAAAGATTGAATATGTAGAATCTCTAGTTAAAGTTATTATCCCTCTAAGTGAAATTTATTTAGGCTCTTATGATCACAATACACTATAACCTACTCCTAAAAGAGATATTGACACCACATTTTGGGTTCATGAATAATTATTTACAACTCAAGATAATGGGAAGTGTTATTCTTCTCATGAGGGTGTAGCTAGCATGATCCATAAGACATAACCTGTTTCCCCTTTATGATGTTAGATCCAAAACATGTTCCAAAATCATCTAAGAAAACAACATTACCTAACCGAAGAATAGGAATAATAAAAATTGCTTCAAAACATAACCACTACTTCATCTCCTAAAACAATCTATATGAATTGTAATTCCATTCAAACATTAAACTACTATGGGTTAAAGCCTTCATTAATGATGTGAGCTTGTAGAAGTCTAAAACAACCAATTTATGGTAACTATTCAAACCCATGAAGCACTAGATCTCAAATAAAATTACAAGATTATCTGAGGACAGAACCACCTCCATCATTTTAGTTTTTACTAAGTCACCCCACTCATATATCACATGTACTAGAAACATCACCGATTGGATCCAAAATTCACAATTGGAATTCTTTTCATACCAAAAATATTCATTCATGGTTCGAAGAATGATATCCAAATGGTATATGTGCTCCTCCTTTGAATTAGAGTACACAAAAATATCATCCATGAACATAAAAATAAATTATTCCAATATATGATGAAAAATTTGGTCAAAAAAATCCATAAACATCGTGAGAGAATTTCTGTGAATGAATGAAATAACAAGAAACTCAAAATGTTCATATCAACTCCTAAATGATATCTTAGATATATCATCTTCTTAGAATCTCAACTAGTGATACCCTGACCATAGGTCAACCATAGAAAACCTAAGAGACACATTAAGATAATAAAAGAGATCAAAATTCCTTTGAAATTGATATTTTTTCTTAAGATTCACTTGATTCATCTTTTGTTGATAAATATAAATTATGAGGATCCCATGGACCTTCTTAGAAAATAGGACAGAAAAAGCCCATGGTGACACACTATGATGAATAAACCCTTTAACCTCTTAGTCATCAATTATGACATTAAGTTACAGAAACTCAGTACATTCTATATGGTAAGAAGACTTAGAAATAATTATCATACTTGAGAGAAGTTATATAGTAAACTTGGCCTCTCCTAATGGTGGTAAACCAACAAAATCATTTGTAAAGTCCTCAGGGTACTCACACACAACTTCAATAAGTCGACCACCCAAGAAAGGGTCAACTACATAATGAAATGTCTTTGATAACAAAAATGAGAATACCTCAACATATGGGACAAAAAGACCTTCCCCTATTGATCTAGAGTTATACTCTCCTTATAAAACATGAGTTTCTCTATTTGAAGATAAGAATGGAGCTTGAAGAAAATATATCTCAATCTGGGCCTTAATACTAATCATCCAATCCATGATTATAATAATGTTGAATATGTCATTATCAAGCACTAATAATTCCCACTCAACCTGAATGTAGGCTATCATCACTTAACCAATAGGACATCTGAATCCTTGTTCAGACCGATTTACCAAAGGATATAAATATCCAACAATAATGTCATAAGTTCTTATGTGAATCCAAACATGTAAACTAAATTTTATGATATAAAATAATGAGTATGACCTATATTAAACAAATATAAAACCATAGAATATGATATAAACACCATAACTCTAACAATATTTGGTATTACATTAAATTACTCTCGAGTATACCATACTATAAAAAGTCATTTGATCTTAGCCACATGAAAACCTCACATGGCATGAAGATTATAACCTCCAAGATTAGAAGCATATGCAAGATCATATGAACCCTTATTGAAACTGGATCCCACCTTAATGACTTGAGGTATCTTTTCACAAAATCATTGTAGATGGATAGATCATTCAAAAATATGAAAAGTACATGGATACTCCACACATTAATTCTTTGTATGACCTCCCCTTCTACACTAGTAATTGAAATCGTGCTGCATCCATGTCTTAGACGCTAAAAATGGT
Source organism: Viscum album (assembly GCA_963277665.1). NCBI lineage: Eukaryota > Viridiplantae > Streptophyta > Magnoliopsida > Santalales > Viscaceae > Viscum > Viscum album. The sequence continues at coordinate 257,709,092 of OY728129.1, forward strand.
CTTGAAGAAAAATATACACCCTTATGCTTCCTTTTATGGATAGAACATACAAGTTGGATAAACACTGAACTAACTAAATCTTATCCCAAACCTATATTACCATATATTCTTACCTTAGAAAAATCTACCTTGTCAACTACCTCCACAAAGTTCAATAGGAAAAAGAGTGTCAATATCAACTAAATTTCAGGCCTCAGTCATAACTCAAACCTCAGAGACTTCATGTACTCATTAGTGACAAGCTTTAGTGCCAAATAGAATAAATCAAAAAAATAGGTAGAATACTCTTGAATGTTATACACACTACATTATGGTTAGAAACATGTAGGTCTCCTTCGCATGTAATATCTCAGAATAAAACTACTGGTAAAATATTTTGTTTAAGGAATTATAGGTAATATCCTCATACATCTTAACTTTCACAATGGAATTCCACCATATTCTTTGTGATCCCTCAATCATATATCTAAAAAATCACACCTTATAGTATTTAGGATTCTTAAAGAAGTTAAGAATCCACTATATCCTCTCAAGCCACTCCTTGGATTCTTGGGTTTATTAGTCACAAGGAATGACATGTGGATACTTCTTAGTAAATTTTGATCCATGATCCACTATAAGTCCAAGTTTCCTAGCACCTTCTTGACCTAAACTCTAAATAGTGTGGATAATAGTTCCTACCAAAGTTGGTTCCACTTGATGATTCACCTATAGAACTTATCTCTTAGAGTTCTCTATTATATTTTGAATATCTCTTCTTGTAAAAATTTTCTAACAAAATAAAAGACCAATAAGTCATGAGAAAATTCCAAAAAATAGAAAAAATTTATAGTATTGATAAAGGATATTTAAAATTTAAGAATTTAAATCAAAAATGGAAATAATACCTTACTTAAAAATGAACAAGTGAAATTTACTAATTATCATATACAATTCATTGAAATTACCTCAAACTCCAAGTCCAAATCCTTGTAAAAATCCGAGACTACCCATGATAAATAGGTTTCAGTAATGAATGTGAGAAGGACATACCCATTTTATACAATTATTATCAAAATTCTAATAGTACTATCACTAGACTACCTTTGACATAGAACACAAAAAACATGAAATTCTAAGACAATTTCGGATGAGAATCTTCTTTGATACCAAATCTTAACAAAAAAACCCTAGTCTGCTAGATAAGCATCCCAAGCCAACCCATTACAGAATATAAGTAAAACCAAAAAACCAAAACCGGTCCATAATATAAGTAAATTAAGATATATAACCTTATTATGATATAGAAATAGATGAGATACCAAAAAAACAAACAATCTAAGACAAAGCTTCTAAACTAAAAAGTATAATAAAACCCACATTATCAACTGTCACATTTAGACCAACTCAGACTAAAGCATCAACCATAAGAGAAGCCATCATACTATAAGATAATCTTCCCTTTTCCTGAATCATACATTACAAAATATATAAATTCCCAAAGTCACAAGTAGGGCGTGAGATAATGCCAATTATGATACTAATACTATTTCTATACAAGGTCTAATATGAAGAATTAAATAATTATAGCCTTTGAAACAAAAAAAATTATAAATCATTTTATAAATCCAACCTGTATATAAATCATTAATAATATTTTCCTTTATTTTTTATAAAATTCTTTAAAATTTATTAAAAAGTAATATGAAAATTAGAAGTTATAAAATAAAAAATAATATCCATGTATCAAAGGTAAATTGGTAAACACATGACCATTAAAAAACCTATCATGAGATGGAATGTGATATAACCTCATATGAGAACACGTGAGCACTAATAGATGACAAGAAATGTCATGCAATATATAACCAACAAATGTAAAATTAAAAAGCACCTTGTATTGAGTAATAGAGTATGATAAATTACATATTGGACACTCACAAGACTAATCATGCATATGTTCAATCCAATATATATTGAGTCATGTATTTTGATATAAAAACATATACCTATGAGTGGTGAAAACAATCCACTAAGGAAACATGTGCCTCTTTGTTTGTTCACCCATGTTTCCCAAAGTTTATTTTTAAAATAATTATATTTGAAACCATGCACTCAATTTCATTAAATGTTTTCAAATCCATGTCGATCTTCTTGAGAGTTTGGAAACCCATTTCCAAATAAGGAAAATCTATTTCCAAATCAATACCCCCTTTTGAGAATATTTTATTTTATTGTTTATCATTTGAAAAAATTTATCACTTCTAATCAGTTAATAGACTGATGAAAATTTCCCAGAAAAACATTTAATTCATCAAATTAACATGTTTTATAGAAACTCCTTCCTTAATAAGGTAGAAACCGAACTTCTTTCAATAAAGGTCACTATAAACAAGAGAATGTCCTTCGAAATACAAGGTACTCCAAGAAACTGAAAATAATTTATAGAAAACAATATCTGATCACAAAACCATAGTCTAACTATAGAAAAAACAAATGTAAAAGGTAACCAATAGGATTACATACCTGTATATAAGCAATCAAAACAAAATGGTGACCAATCACTGAAATAAGTGATACAGAAGAGATAGAGTTACCTAAAATCTCCAAATAATATATCTATATTGAGAGGGATGAGGTATGTAATTAATTAAATGAAAAACCACCCATTTATCACCCTAAAACTCAAATTTGTGACTATTAAATGGAATGTAACCCCCTTACATGTCATGTATTCCATGAACCAAGATACGCTGAAAACCTGTAACCTTTTTATGAAAAAGCAATCATTAACATTTAAATGATGTGTAATATGTACACATTGTGTAACATTTCACCATGTGTACCCATTTCAAATAATCATCTAGTCGATTATTAAAAATCATGTAACCATGTTACACGGTGTTTAAATCCTCTAAAGATTGAAAAAATAGTATTTTTTATGTTTAAATTTTTTAGAAACACATAAATTTACTATTATAGGTATCCTCCTAATTCCATCGTAGAATTACTCAACCAATGAAAAATGAAAACCAAAATTGTTAAAACATAGATTATTGAAAGGTGCCAGGGTGTTACATATGTTAACAATGTCCCTTTCTTGGAATTTTAAAAAATGAACTTGTCGACATAACACCAGGCCCGTGGATTTAATAATAGAATTTAATTCCCATCAAATGTTCTAAGATATAAACATCCATTAAATAAATCAATGTCAAAATCCTTTCACTCATTAATCATTAATGAAATATCACTCGTGACACAACCAAAATATCCTAAATTATCATAGTCATATATCATAAATGTTTTAATTAATACATCAATTTTCATGACTCATGATATGATTAATAATAATATTAAATTCGAATCATCCATAAACACATCAATATATAGTAACATCCAATGACACAGATAAATGTGGATTTCTACCAGTGGGTCATGCTCTCATAGTAACCTTCTCTAAAGATTACCAGTGTCACACACCATGAGAATGCTTCTCAAAATTACTAGGAGTACCTACAGCTAATAGTCTCTATCATTTTCATCTTATAAAATTATATCAAATGATTATATAACATATATTTCAGAATACTATCCTAGAATGTATATATTATCATAATATTAGATAACTTATATAACCTTTTTAGTGTGATAGTTACTCTTAATACACTGTCACATACTATGTGACATACTAAGATTTTCAAGTTTCAATGGCCCATTTATTGATCGAATCAAGATACTCATATTTAGAAAATTTACTTTGGAAATGTAATCAACAAGTTTGGTTTAATTAATAACATGGATTATTATTACATGTGGATGAAATACCACTTATTGAAAAATATTTATTTACAATACATTCTTAACATATGTTTTTGGGAAGTACTTCATGAGGAAGAGATGGATTAACTAGACTATAAAGCAGGTAGGAATATTAATAGATATAAGTTCAAGTGATCACATTGACTGAGTCAAAACATATATATTGGTACTGTGAAATATGTTTAACATGGAGAACTATAATAAGTGTTCTTTACTAGTGTTAAATGAAAATAATCTTATAAATATTAGAGATCCTTATAAAGAGTTATAATGGATGGATAAGATTATTTATACATTCTCCAATGGATATATTAGTATTCCATGTTATCTACTCAACCCAATGTTACATGTTCTTTGATAATAAAAAGTATATTTCAATCTAATCGTGATGAGATTAGTTCGAATGTTTTAAATAATATCCTTAAGTAAATGTGATGAAGTAAGGATATATTCTTAGACGCTGTAGGTGATTATGAGATCATTGAACGGGGCTTCATTGATACTAGTCTCCTAAATGAAAAGGATAATATGTGATACCAATCTAGTTGCATTTTTTTATAAAAGTGGATTTGTTAGTCTTAATAATTCTAAACAAGAAAATATGGAATACTCGATAGCGAAGTTAGATTATTTTATTACATCATATGTCTTGGAGAATTTATTCAAGATCCAGAAGTTCATTATTTAAATTATGTTAGTTTCTATAATTGAGGGAGGGATAAATATTTATTTTGATAATAATGAAGTTATTTTTCAGTCAGTGTAACCCCAGTCTATCCAAATTACCAAACACATCCTTCAAAAATAATATATCGATCAATAGATTTTTTAGGGGGTGATGTAAAGATCATTTGGGTGGATAGAGATGAAAATATGGTAAATCAATTTCAAAATCCATTAATGTAATAAATTCATGAGGTTCATGTTGAATTTATTTTTATTTTAAATGTTAGAGATTATATGTAATAATTATAAAATAAATCATGATTTTTTAATTAATTAAATATCCATTTAATGTTTATTCATGAACATTATATATTTTAAACATGAATAATGGAATGACCCCCCCCCCCCTCAAAGTATGAATTTGAGTAAACAAAGTCAATTATATTCGTGAAGAATTATGGGTTATGATGATATGTTATGATTATCATGAATAAAATCCTGTATATGATAAACAGTAGACTTATGAGATAATAAGTGGAGAATTATTGTATAGAATTAAACATGAATGTATATCACCTAGAATATCATAAAATTATCGATATAATAAGGTTATATGATTAATATGAATCCATAACACCTGGAATTGAAAAAATACATAACATATTAACCTTCATATTTTGATACCTTTCTTATGTCATCCATAAGATTGTGATAATTAGTGGGGGTTGGTTATGTTGCTGAATATATTTTTAATTGAGTTTAAAAAACATTGGATATGTCCTCTTTTATGAAAGGTGTGAATTTTGGACCCATTATTGAATTAAACATAGGGAATTCATGGCCATTATTAGCTATGTGACATGTGATGTGATTAACTACTTATATGAATTATGCATTATATATTCATAAAAATTAGTCAGTCTAATTCACATTTTTATGAATATATGATATTTCCTATACTAGTTTTATATTCTCAATGTATATTTGTCATTAAATTTATAATAAAATTTGATTATATAATCCGGTATATGACGTATAGAGATACATCTTGGGAAGAAATTTTCCTAAAGAGATATGAGTGTGTTTTATCATGACCATGCCATACCCCTTTATAGCTAGCGAAATAATGATAATTTTCAAAAGGTCACATTTTAATTATAATCCTTGATTAAAAAATTCATAATTATTTCCAACACTAAAAAATCCCACATGGTTACACAAAGGGCCTAAGATTAAGGATTTATTTTTTTACAAATTGATTGTCTAAAATGGAAGTGAGATTATGATAATCCAGTCCAATTTTTTTGATAGATTAAAAAGGGATTATAATATTTAATATAATGTATGTGAATGTTTAGTGAAAGTATAATATTATTCAATATTATCCATTAATAAAAATCCATTAAATGGTGAATGTTACCATTCCATGGTCAGTGTCTTCCCATAGTCTTTTTCGTACATCATAGTAATCTCATGGAATAATATGTTATATCATTTAACAAAATCATTAAAGGTGATTATCATATTCCATAATAAATTGGAACCTCAAACAATGATGTATAGAAAATTTATTAATTGTTAATGTATTTTAACAGTTGAATTAATTAATGAGGTGGACGTAAAATGGTTTGGTGATTTCATAATGTTCGATGAATTATAACTATAAGAGGATCCTTCATTAAATTAAAGAGGCCCATAAAATAGAGTTTATTATTCCTCATTCATAATATTAGAGTACATTATATATTGGTAAAAACTGTCTCTCTATTTCTTTTCTCCAAATTTATAGTCAAGAAAAAGGAGCGATCAAAATATTTTTCATATGAGATTTAATCAATGAATTTAGTGATTTTAGTGAGTCATAGATACCTTTGATATAATGAATCCATTTTTTGTTTCTAGTTGAAATTAATATGACTTACTTATAGTCAAGATCAAAATCATTGATAGTGAGTTATTCACATTTTATTATTTTATTGTTTTATATTTTTTATTACAATCTTCTTAGATCATAGAATGGGTTTTGTTTTTTCTTCTACAATACAACAGTATGATCATATCCTCCAAAACCAAATAATCTTTACACCACCTACAAGAATGATGATTTTTTTATATTTTTACTTATGACCATATTGAATTAATTTAAAATGATACTAATGTATAACTATAATATTATTAAATAAATTAAGTTATTTTTATATCCATGAATAAAAATATGAACTATATTACTAATTTTAATGATAATTCATCATGTCCAGTTTAATAATTTTAAAATAGTTAACTAGTGTAACTCGAGTTTCTATGGGTTTTTATTGGGTAAATATGAGAAGTATAGAAGATAGGTTTTTGTAGTTGAGTAATGTTTTTTTATTTGGAATAGAAAAATATTTAGAGATACATGTAAAAATATTGGAAGATATTAGTGGATTTTATAGGGTTATTTATTTCTAAAGGAGGTCAATCATGATGCAATGATATATATCACATAATTTTATTCTATGTATAAGAATAAACTGATATAACATAAGCATAATCTTATTATAGTTATTTTCAAATCTATAGAGGTTATTTTATATAAGATTAATTCTAGATAGGTATCACTGTAGAAGTCTATTCCCTGAATCAAGTGTGGTTGTGAAAGAATAATTTTTTTTGGATATGAAAAATGAAGTGTAACAAAATGGAGGTTACCAAACAATTACTGGAAACGATTAATATTAACTCATTACTATAGAAGAATAATTGGGATTATAATTGATTTCATGAATAATTTTGGAAGATACCACACAATATTTTCTCTCATGATTGAGTAAAACAATGTTATGGAAGAGTAACTTATAAACTATTAAGCCTTAACAGGTACCATCATATCATGATAGATGATATATAAAATTACGATTACTAATATGAGGCATGTTGTATAGATCCATGCTATAATATTTAGTCATTAAAAATGTGTGATCTTTCAATATGAAATCAATTTTTAATATGTCATGATTGGAGGACAGCAATGCAATAACTCTAGATTTTGAGAATATTTCATATATTAATATTATGGGTATTTAAAAATTAGATATACCTAAATTTCATGATTGTTCATATTGACTATTTATCATTACCTAGTGGAGATCATCATTCCCCAACATGGGAGTTTTTATGAGAGTCACATCTCAATAGAGGAGATCATTCCATTAAGTATAAAATCCATAAATTTTTCAAAATTCATATAAAAATTGGGTTTTATGTGATTTCGTTTTACTATTTAAAACATAACTAAAGTTTCATTTGAGTATTTAATACACAATTAATGGTTCACATGTGGAAAATTCAGGGATATTTTTTAAAAATTTAAATACATAATATTATAGAAATCAAGAAATTACTGATAACATATTTTTTATTATAAATTAACATATTTCACAATTTTAGATACATGTTTCCATTGTGATTAATTTCATTGAAATTATAAAGTTTATGAAATGAACATAATTACAATTACAATAACCATTATTGTTTATCATTAATTATTTTTGAATAAGTCTAATGAGATATCATCAATTCATGAAATATTTGACGCTCTACTTTGATAGAGTTAGTAGATAGGGAAAAATATGGTGTATCCCTTGGATAAATAAGTAATTATTACAAAACTATATAGTCATCTATAGGGATTATTGACATCCCCTGGTATATCAACACAACATCATATTATTCTATTAAGTGAAATTGTTAGTGGTGAATTAATTAATATATTCATATTGATGTATTTTATTTTTATATCTTAATAATTTGTATTAATGATAATTATATATTTTAAGTGCTCATGTAAATGTGCTAAAATTATCTTATTAAATAAGAGGAAAACATAAGACCGTAATTCAATACCCTCATAGTGTATATTTAGCCATGTGGTTGCAAGAAGTTCCATTTGAGAAACAAGGTTCATTCTTTCTAAAACCATCACTTCATAATTTATATCATAGATAATTACAAAAATTAAAAAGGAGTTAATTTATTTGATGAATGAAATTTGCAACTAGAGAAAAACCAAATTATATATCATTTATAATAACTCAGAATAAATGATTACTCATTAGTGGTGCATGGAATTCAGGTAAGTGGTCATATATATATCGATGATTAAAGCTTGAATGAAGCTTCTAAAAACAAATTCTAAGCCTGAAAATTATTTTTTATGGAGAAACATAAAATAAAATATATCTTAATGAGTTTTATTTTAATTTAAAAATATTAATTTTGCATAAATTTCTCAAAATCTATGTAAGTGACACCAAATTTAAAGAAGACAAAATAATAAAAAAATTTATGATTTAAAACTAATAAAAATGAAAAAGTTCATTTTATTCACAAAAAAATAATTATGGTTATAAGATTTATACATGGAATCAATGAATAAATGATGGATTTTAAAAATTTTAAGAAAATTAATCGGAGATTTCCACTATTGTACAATCTGAATGTGTCATCTCATGAAAAATGAAATCATGAAAAATTTTCTTTTGATGATATTCAATACAATCCTATGTCATATGAAATTTGTGTGAATATAAAGATTCCATTAATTAAATAATTAAATGGTTTCAAATTTAAATCTTTATAGTTACTTTATATACACAATTCTAGAAAACAATAATAAGATATTAGTGATGATTTTTTTTCAATATCAGTTAGTAAATTTATATAAGGAAAATAGAGGTTTGATGGATATATTTTCTAGCTTCCTTTAATTATATAAAAGGGTTGAATATAAAATTTATAATTATAAGGATGGTAAATGAAAAGGTGGAAAGTTATTTCATATCATAACGAAAGATATTTTTTCCATCAAATTAATAATTAATTCTAGGAATTAATATTATAAAAGATTTTAATGAAAAATTTATGATACTAAAAATGTAATGATGGGAATGTTTGAGAATAAAAATTTTTAAACTGATGAATAAGAAAAATATAAGGGTTTATTCATTTACATAAAAACCATTAAATTAATATTATGAATATTGACATATATTAGGATAAAAAAATAAAAATGAACTAATTTTCCAGAAATCATCTAAATATACTCATCAATTAAGAGATAAAATTACCTCAGAAGAGAATACATTGGAATAACATAGAACTTATTAAAATACATCAATAGAGATATATAGTTATAAAGTAATGATAAAACAAAAAACATAAATGATTTATGACCCTACTTCTTTGATCAAAGAGAGAAAAAAAGTGTTCAATACCTTGAAGTTATAGTTGTATCCTTACAATAGAAACTTAATGATTATGAAAAGGTAGGTTATAATAAAATAAGTATTCAATTTGAAAATATAATTGATAAAGATTATATATAAAGGGTTTAATATTGTGTAAGAAGTATTGAGAAATGTATAAGTGAAAAAAATAATATACATATGGGAAAGGGTGGACAAGATTTTTTAGGTGAGACATCTATAAATAAAGGATCTACTACAAAACATAAATGAAAAAGAAATATTGGTAGTACCCCTAAAAAATTTATAAGTCACTAAAAAATGATGACCATAATTAGAGGCTAGAAATATTTATAGATAAATGATGATATCTTTCCCTTGATAGAGTGTCTATTTTATTGATATATTATTTATATAATTTCTTATTTCAAGGAAGGGAAAAGATTATTTAATAGATAATCACTTGCAATTCAAAAAATAATGGTGATAACATCTCATATATCTTATGAAACAAATAAATTAAGAATATTATTTTCATTGATCTGAATTTGGTCACAAGGTTTTGGATTTCATGTAATAAAAGATTCATAATTTATCTATTTGAAATTTAATGAAAAAAGTTGTAATGTAGTTGAATTTTATTTCTTCAATGAATATTTATTATTCGTTAGGAGAAAAATAGAATGACCTCACTACCTATGATGTAGGAAATGGGGTGTGACCATACCTTTTTTAACCTGACCATGAACCTCTTGGTATAAAAATTTGATGAATGAGATGATAATATTAAATCAAATTAATCTTTAAAAACGTAGAAAAAGAACACATGGATTCGTTAAAGTGGGTAATCGTGCAATATGATAAGAAACAATAACCTCTTGATGAATGTGATGGTTTTTAATTGTGAAAAAAACATCATTTTCAAAATGACGGGGATTTAGAAGTTAAACGAAGTGGAAAGGAAATGTTAGTTTGAGATGAGATAAAAAATAGGAAAATTATCTATTTGGATTGTTTATAACACAATATTTTGAGGGTTAACCAAATTTGTGACTCAACACTTGAAGTCACATTCATTTAGGAGTAATTCTTGATCAAAGGACCATATCGAAAATTATTAATGAAAAGATTGAATAAAAATGAAATCTTACAAAAAAGTTGATAATAAGATTACATTTTTTATCATTATACTAGAAAAAGAAAACTAGCATTGAAAGTGAAGGTTCAGGTATATCCATAATAAATCCTAGATAATTTTTCATAGTTAAAGGTTTTATTGTATATAAAAAATATATTACATGAACAAGATAATAATTGCAATGTATTTGTAAGAGAAAAAATAGTGAAAGATCCCTACTATATAAAGAAGTAAAGAGCTTCAAATATATTGTAAATAATTCATACTCATGTGTGAAATCCAATTGGAATTCTAAAAATATGTGGTGATGAATAATTTAACCTATTAATTAATGATTATAGTAGAATGGGTTGTGACATGTTAATATAGTAAAAAATGTTAATGATTATATCAAGTTACTTTTATAGAGATCAAAAAATACAAAAAAAAGAAAAAAAACTAATGTTTTGTGAACAGATAATGTCAAATAGTGTAACTATAATGAGATATGAATTTATTTAGAAAATTATAGAATCAAGAATGATGTATAATTATTTAGAAAACAAATTTTTTTTGTCTCAATTTGGTACTAGATAGTGAAAAACACTGCCGAAACATTATTCATAGAGAGTGGTAAGTCTTGATATTATTGGAAATAAACACTAAAAGTGGTGGTTTCTTCATATAATTAGACTTTACTAAGTCCTGGAAAAATAAATATTCTATAATAATTGTTTCACGGTTGGAATAGATTACTAAGACACATTACTATGTCTGATAATAAATTTTATATCCCTATAAAATAGTGAAATCATAGAAAATACAAATATACAACATATGAAGGATATTCCAAATCTACTCATTCATGGGTAAACCCTACAAGTGCTTAAAAAATATATTTAATAATATTATATGAATCAATAAGATTATGTTTTTCAGAAAATAGTGCTATAAATAATTATTGAAATCCAAATTTTATCAAAAAATAAGAATAAGAAGAATGGATGTTTGATACAAATTCTGATGGATAAAAAAATTCATGTGAAGAGAGTTTTGAGATTGAATTGGAGGATGAATAAGATACTAAAGGGAATTAAATAAAACACATAAAATAAATATATGAGATAATATTGATGAGTCAAATATTATTATTGATGAATTTACCCCTACCCAAACTCAAAGAATTGGGAATATACATCATAGTACTCTATTTTCTCCTAACATCATCCATTTTTGAAGGAATTTAAAATAAATGAGTCATTGGACAATAGAATGAATAAAGAGTTGGATCAAATATATAATAATAAAACGTGTGATCTTGTTAATATAATGATATATCAACATTATCAGAATAAAATGGGTGTTCAAGAATAAATATTACCATCTTGTAATAGATATAAAAAAGGAAATGTCTGTGTGAAAATTGTATACACAAGTCGAAGGTATTGATGTGTAAGAAAATTTTACACAAGTGGAATGAATCAAATAAATAAGACTCTTATTAGAGGATGAAATTTAGTAAAACATTATATTTCATAAAACTTATGTCAAGATGTAATTATAAAATTTAGTTGTCAAGGATGGTGTATATATAGTAAAACTAGTTGGTTTTATGATTGGTGATAATGAACCAAAAGTGTTCAGGTTGAGAAATTTTTTTATAGATTGAAAGAAGTTCATGGATATTGTAAGGTTGTTTATATTATTTCTTAAAGAAGATGAAATTTATAAGGGGATGTTTAGATTGTAATCAACATTTAAAATAAATTATGTAAGGATATTTCATATTGATTGACATTTTTTGTGACACCATATTTTGTGGTATAATTTTTTGATCTGTGGAAATGTTTTCCTAGTTAATGAATTGAATCCTTAAAATATCAATGATTTGAGAGATTACATGTTTTATTTATCTACAAGTCAATAAAAAATATAGATTGAAATTTTTTCCCCAATATAAATATATAAATCTACCACTGAATATGTTTTAAGTGCAAGACAGTAAACTAGTATCAAAAAATACATTTATTTTTAACAATGTTTGGTTAGCATGAAGACAGAAAATCAATTGATCCTGCATTATACTATAATATGTTTTTTTTATTCTATGTCATAGTGGGATACCCAAACATAGTTTATGTTATAAGTTGGGATACTAATTATTAATGTTTTCATAGGGAGTAACTTATCTCATATGTGAAATTAACCACAAGGTACATTCAAGGTAAAATCAATTACAGTTTCGTGTATTTTATAATAAATGATATAATCTTGTATTCATATTTAGATTCATATTTGGTATGAGTTTTGTAGATATAAAATCCATAGGTGGAGGAGTGTTATTTTTTAATGTAAAGTGAATTAGATGGATTATCCATATGTATGAAATTACTTTACTGATCATGGATGAATTAGATTATATTTTATCCAAAAAAGCATGAAACCAACTATTGTGGATGAATCAATAATTGCAGGATCTTGGAGAATAATTTCAGCTACTCAAAGTGATCGATTGTGACTTGAAGAGTTAAATTGATCTAATGAATAATCTTATAAAACACTCACTCATAAAATATATTTATATTTGATATCTTTTTATATATAGATATGTTTGATAAAGAAATCCTCAAGATATAGAATATTGGTACGAATCAACTGGTGGATGAAATATTTCCAAAACAATTAAACACACAAAATTAAAGAATCATTTTTTTATATTAGGTTTCCAAACACATCCCTCACGTTGAGATGATTTTAAAAAATCCCCCATCCCAAAATAAATATAATTTCTAACTTGGATACTTGTTTTCATTGGAAATTACCTATTATGTTTTGTGTAAAATGAGTAGAAATTATATTCAAGTTAAATTCATAACTAGATCCCTCATCTCAAGTGGAAACCTCCCTTTGAGGGGTAGTTATATAGTGTAAATACTAAGCGGAAACACATTCCATGGGAATGAGAGTTTAACATGTCCTTTAATATAGTTGAAGATAGGGGATATTAATAGAAATTTATGATATTACCAATGAAATTTTTATTATTATTAGTAAGTGGTTTGAGTTGAATTTAGAAGGTCAACATAAAAATCACTCATGATATCTTTTTTATACACTGAACATGGATCATGTATACTTAATCTTATGTATGTTAATGTATATTTCTATATTTGTATTATTGGATTACAATTTATCTATAGGAACATTGCGTATTTAATATACCCAAAGGGGAATAATTTTGGAACCAATATTTACATTAGTTGTGTTTGTTGGATAGACAACAATATTGCACAACCAACATGTTTTTATTACTGTATTTAGATTGATATCTTTTATAACACAATATTAAAAGATACATGGAAAGGAATTAAAATAATTCAAAGGATTAACTATAGTTGTCTCTAAATGAAGAAGTTCAATCAGAGTGCAATGATGTACATCTTTCCATAACAGTATATGTGAATGTATAAACTAAGATAACATAAGAATAATATTATTCTACACAATATTAATTCGATATATATTATAAAACATAAGATTAATTCTAATTAGGTTACACCATAATGGTCTATATATTGATATAAGGGTGTTTATAGAAGAATAAATGAATTTTTAATAAAATAATTAAATTCACTGTGAATGGGGTAACCATGTTACAACTAGAGTTTTAGGTTTTTGGATGAATAGATTTAACAGGAATAAAGAAAACACATCACAACTAGTTTTTTATAGTTTAAAATTGTGGTTATATAAGAGTAACTTCTAGAGACTCACACCATAAAAATTACCATTACAATATAATAATCTATGTAAAATATTATGAATTGTAAACTAAGGCCTAATGGATAGAACCACACCCCAACACTATGTCATGAGAAATGAGTGTGGTTATATAATACACAATCTAGTAAAATAACATTTTAATCGATGTAAATTAATATAATATGTTAAAATTTTAAAGATATTTTAAGAGATCATGATGTTATCTTCATGCTATTAAAAAATAACATTTTCTAATAATTCTTCGATCTATTAGTTGAATGAGGATAACCCCATAGTGGAGATAATAAATCCAAAATAATCGAGTTTCTATAAGATTCACACCATAATATGGTGTTCATACCCAAAAATTTGACAACTAGGACGTTTTAAAAAATAAAAAACCTTCTCAAATTTTTGGGAGATCAAATATGACTTTGTATGTCATAATTAATTTTTAATGGGAATTTTGAAAACCTAGTTAATGGATAAAATGTTGAAAATTAATAGATAACATTATAAAAATTCCAAACCCTTAATATTAGGAGATAAATAAAGAATGAAATAGTTTTTTGAATATTTTATTTACCTATATGGAGTTATGATAGTGTTGTTCCTTATCTAAAAATATCTATTTAAGATATAGAGTTAATGAGAATAATAAAAAAGAATAATGAAAACATCCTTGTTGGTTTAGAGTTCACTATTAATAAATAATTCTTGTGGGCGATTATTAGGTAAAAAATTATTTGAAACTCTACATTGAATTAGAGAGTGGATAGTTATGTATATGGGGATAAATAGGGAGTAACCATTATATTTATAGTGTTTCCTTCTTGAACCTTATTTTCTTTTGTAGTTAGTAGTGATACCCCATACTACATCAACACACCATTTTTGTATCCTCCTTGGAGTATCCCTTAGTAGTGAACCATGTAAAATAGTAATGTCATTGTATTTATTGTATATATAAGGATATCTCTGTTTGTATAATATTTATCTATTTAAAGGGTTATTTACAACATGATCAGAAAATTTATTTGAAGTAGAGGACAACTTAACATCCAAATTCACCACCCTATTAGGGAGTATTTTGGATTTGGGTTTCAACACTTATTGAAGAAGATTCAATAAATTATATCAATATACTAAATTATTTATCTTAATTAATTATAAAATAACAAGAAAAATATACATTGAAACTTATTGAGATTATAGAACTATTATATAGTGATAATAAACCATTACCATTACATCGAATTCATTTTGAAATAATGGACAAAACCACCTCAAAATAATCAACTCCTGAAAACATAATCCTATAAATCAATAATAAATGATAATTAATGAATTAAAATGAATAATAAAATGATATAAACATTAAAATATTTTTAAAAAAGTAAATGATGAATATAATTTAACAACCCAGGAGGTTATAGGAAATTTAATGTGATTCATGACATGAGGTAAGTGATTTTCATTCCAAATTTCTATTATTTCCAAGTATTTATCCATTATTTCCCATATTATGTTATATGTTTCCTATAAATGTATTCACTTTATACTTTACAATTTTCTATTTATTTTAAATTTATTAATGTTCTCTTTTTCACTAATTTTTATTTATAGTTCATGTCTTGTGATGTTCGTATTGAGACTATAACACTATATTTATTTCTAATCGTTATATTCTCTATCAATATCTATGTCACTTTTTTCATCTTTATCTATTTATCATAGGATATATATATAGTCATTTATAAATTATTTTTTGATTATTTACTGGGTATATTAAAAACATTATTGTCTCTTATTTTTAATTCTTTTAGTCAATCATTACATAGTTTATAAGGTAAACATTTCCCTTTACCATCTTCCACTCTATGAATCCTCTGTTTTAGCTTAATTCTATTCAAGGATACATTATTGGGAAATTTTTTTAAAAATATTTTTTTATATTCTTTATATAAATAATTGAAGGCATCTTATTTATCTGTATTTATGACAGTATCACAAAATATTAGAAAATAAATTTTCATGATTTCTCTTCCATTTCATTATATTTTCTTATAATGATTAATTCAAAAATATTTTATTTATATTACATGTTTTGTTGATTATCAACTTTTAAAAGTTCATTGTAAAATACTATATTTATGTACTTCCTTGGAAATTGTATTTTCCTGATTTAATTTAATGTTTCAAAAAAACTAAACAATTTTTTCCTTAAAAATACAATAATTTCTTATATTTTTTGAATTTATTTATCAAAATTAATAATCGTTTAAATTTATCCCATTGAATATTTAGTATGTTATATTTTCTCCAATGAAGTTTTTTTATAAGATATTACCATTCCAAAATAATCCTTTGATCCATTATCCATGTTTTTATGTATATGTTGCATGATGGATATGAAAAATTTGTGAGAGGAATGATTGAAAATTGTATTTGTCTCACCTAATCATAAATCATGCATAAAGATAATATATTCTAATAATATTCCATCGTGAATACCGTATAATTATTAATTTTTATTTTTGGGTTATAAATTTTTTATGGAAAACTAAGATCCTTCCAAGAAAAGAAATGTCCCTTTATTAGAAAAAAACATACATAAGTCTGAAACTTGAAGATTTAAAAAAATCCTTCCTAAAAAGGGGATGGATATCATTTGGAACATGACCGACCCAATGAAAATCTTTAGTATTGAAAACTTTTGTAGTAATACCAACTGCCAACGCATTTTCCTCTCTATACACATGAGTAAAAACATGGTCTCCTGAATAGAGAGAATCTAGACATATAGTCCAGAGATTAGTGAGATTCTAAGAAAGATGAAATTCCCCAGTTCAAGTGGTAGAGACTACAACTTTGGACTCACATTCAATCTAAACCTTGTTCGAACCCCACCTTTCTGCTTTCCCCACCACCAAAATGACACCAAATATTTCCGCTTCAAGAGAAGAAGAAATACCACATGAGCCATATGTGCACCCAAGAACACTTCCCTGATAGTCCATAAAGATGACACCAAAGCCAGAGGGACCCGGATTACCCCATGAATCACCGTCCGAGTGGATTTTAATCCACCCATAGAAAGGGTCATGTCATATGAAATCCATTATACCACATAGAGTATCAAAGTTACCATTCATCCTAATTCGATTAAGCACCGATAAATCATGTACTGAGTTTGAACATAAGAAACCTCTTAGTGTTTCCACCTCACGGGCAACCACAACAATCCCTGTAGAAATATTATTGTACCAAAGGCATAATAATTAATGTCCAAACTTATTTCTTAATGTACAAATTATATGGAAAACCTTATTTACAGTAGACTAAACAAAATATTGAGTTACAATGACAGGTTCAATGAGATCCAGCTCTTTGTGAAGTCTCCAATTGAGTTTAATTGAAGTAGGGTAAATTCAAACATATCATAAACATCCCTCCACATCACCGAATCCTCCACAAAACTGAGAATGATATGGTCCACATTTCCCCTATTCTAAAATCACAAAGTAGAGATGGAGAAAATTGATATACCAGATACCTGCATGAATTCATCAGTTGGTATTTTTTGTGAGCCAAACTCCATAAAATAATAGACTGAGATGGCCTTAAAAACTACATTTTGAGATTCCCCATCGATTTATAATCATGTGATCTTCTAATAGAGTGATTATAATACCCTTTGGAAGTGATAATTCCACTAAAATTAGGCTCCCATGCCCAAAAATCACTTTTAGAGGACAAGTAATTTTCATCCACAATCAAAGTGATATGATTTTGAAGATTATACATGCTACCAAGCTATTCCTTAATTGAAAAATCAAAATCTAGATGTGAATACCTCTCTAGGGCCAAGTCAATCCGATGATTCCAAGTCCAATTAGATTTCTAAAAAAGATGAGAGTAATCCTTGGAAACAATCCACTGAGAGTCAACATCAATTTTTGAAAAAATATTCTTGATTGATGGGCAGATAGAGGATGTAACATAGTTTAAGTATCAACATTAATCCTATAAATAAACCTAGACCAAAGAAAACTAGTAGCCTTATATTTATTCTTTATAATTCTCCATATAAACCTGGCTTGCAAAGAGTCATTGAAACACCCTATATTTTTAATGCCCAAACCACCCTCATTATGAGGCTTGCAGACAACATTCCATGGAACCATTTTTTAGCCTACTTTACAATATGCTTCCACTCAAAATAAAATTATTAATAGATTTTTTTAATTCTCTTTATTAAATAAATCGACCATTTATACACCATAAAAGAGTATAAAAATTTGGAGATGATGATTTATTTCACCAAGAAAACCTGACTAGCCATTAATAAAGATTTTACCTTCCATGTAAAAAGGAATATTTTAATCATGCTAAAAATTCTATAGAAATGAGAAAACATTCGTCTCCCCCAGAACATGGGCACTCCCAAATAATTTAATGTATGATTTCCCCCACGAATTCCCAATTCTATAATGATATCATTTTTCCTGATAGAAGATAAGTTACTTCCAAAGCAAACAAAAGATTTTCTACAACTAACCACCTTCCCAGAAACTAGTTCATAGTGAAAAATGGTATCTCTTTATATTCTTGAGGTTTCCCTTATCCCTTTAAGTGAAGAGGATAATGTCATCAGCATATAAGAGTAAAGAGCGATCAATAATCCCCCTGCCAGCATGAATAGAATTTAATTTTCCATTGCCATCTATGATAGAAAATATTATACTGATATAATATTTAGTGATAGAGAATAGGATGGCTGATAAATGATCACCCTACCTTACACCACTCAAATAGTCATAATATCCATCATGGGACCCATTTATGAGTACTAAAATATGAGAAAAATTTGAAATGTTTTTAACCCAGTTGATGAAAACATCATTAAACCCATAAATGACAAGGATCTAGTAAATGAAACCCCAGTCTATTGCATCAAAATCTTTCTTAATATCAAATATGAGTGAAATATTTCCACCTCCGATGGGTTTGGTTTTGAGAATATTAACACACTCTGAGACGGTAATAAGACAATCCCGAATTTATCTCTCTTTAATGAAGCCAAAATAATTTCTCAAAACAATTTTGCAGATAGTGGAGGATATTCCATTGTAAAGGATGATTCAAATGACATTATAAATGGGGTTAACTAGTGAAATAGTCTTGTAGAGATGAAATTCATTGGCATTCTCCTCTTTCGGGATAATGAAAAGAAACTATGTATTCAATCCTCCTGGGAGAGATCCACCCCAGAAAAAATAAATGACTAACCTTCAAGCATCTGCACGAATGAGATCCCAAAAAGTTTGAAAGAATAAGTTACCAAAGCCATCAGGACTAGGTGAGATATTATATTTGAGAATATCCACAACATCCTTAATCTTTGGATCAAGAGGCACAACAATGAGAGTGGAGTTGTCCTTTTGATTCACCAATCGTGTCATCACCCCTCCATAGGATCCATAGTGGAGTGGGGACCATTAAAGAGATATTTAATGTAATATGTGACATGGTTTGAGAGATCCACTCTATTTCTAATGAGGATATCCCCATTATAAATCAATGAAAGTCGTTTAGAAACATTCCCGATTATTTCAATAGAATTGATGAATTTTTAGTTTCTGTCACTGTCCTTTAACCACATGTCTCTAAAGGAATACCTTTGCAGGGCGTATTTCATATCAATAATATTGTTCACTTTAAGAGAAAACTCATATTCCACTCAAATTACACCAAATAAATCACTATTGGTGTTAAGATCTTGAACCCTTTGAAGAGAATCTTCCAGTGCAGAGATATCAGATTCAAGGGATCTGTAACGATCTTTGCTCCCCATTATTAAATATATCTTTATAATTTTGAGTTTTCTGATTCAAGAAAAGAAATAATACCTATTATTCACTAAGATCCAGGTGCTATGAATAATGTACCACTTTCCGGGTGATATACACAAGCCTTGTTGAACCTGAAAGGAAAAAGATGCTTGGGTTCCTTCTCACTGAGATACCCCAAGATAGGGTGATGATCATAATTGAGTCTGGAGTAGGTTGAGCATGATATAGAACCCCATGTGTCCAGAGAAGCTCCATTAACAAAGGCCCTATCAATTGTTCTTTCCACGAATCTGTTCAGGTGCTTCCTAAATTATGTATATTTGGCACCTACCAAATTAATCTAAATCCTGTCATTCTGATCAATGCATAATTTTAACTCCCTGGAGGAGATTGAGTTGTTTCCTACTACCATTTTCTCATTTGGAGTACAAATTAAATTAGAGTACCCCAATATTAACCAAGGAATAGAGATGATAGATTTAAGAGATGTTATATCCATCCACATATTCTGGTGATCCTGATACATGTTGTGAGCATAAATGAAGGAACATGTAAAATATGAACCAATGTATCTGAAGAAACAAGTGACATTCAGATCACATGAAAAAACCATAGTGGTATTTTCTATAGAAATATGGGCCTTCACCTATAGACTCTTGGAATATGTTTAACACATATTATTTTCAATTAGATGAAACCCCTAGTTATACAAGTTAGAAATACCAGAGGAAAAGAATTTTTTGGGTTCAACCAAACCTATAAGGCTTAGTTTATGTTGTTGAATAAATAACTGTATGGATATACATGTTTATTTATTTCCTAGGCCCTTATAATTCCAAAACATAATCATTATTTAAAACTGAAGTCGTGTTTTGGACCCATTAAATTTATACCTCTAGGTTATTAGGTGGTCTTCCAACATTCTTTTCAGGAGAAGGAGACAATATGTCACTAATATTAGCATTAATTCCTTTTGGAAAATAACTTTGGGTTAACCAAAGCTGTCTGGTTTTCTTGATTTGATTTATTTCTAGAGGTTTTGAGATTAGGAAGCCCTCATTCCTTGGGTTTCACTCAAGAAATTTTATTTCAACATCACGTTCCATTGGAGTGGTACAAATAGCTACATGGGTATGCCCTATGAAGAATTCATCTTCTTGAATCTCAGAAATATTTTCTGGGATGCTATGAGTCTGTGTCACTACTGAGCTAGGTAAACTTTTAGAATTCTTCCCTACTGATGGGGTCTTCTCAGCTGATTCAGGACCTACCATTATATGGGTCTCTTCTACTAGAGAAATGAGACTGATAGGGGTTGGGTTGTCTTCCAGTTTTATGGTTCTTTTTGGGGAATCCTCATTTGATGTGTAACTATCCCTCATTGACATGACCAAGTCCCTGAAGTCATAACAAAAATTCATTGAAATGGATTCATCCACCATTTATGGATGGAGGTCAAAGACTAGATTATAAATATCATTATATATTACCAAACCCAGATCTTCCCCCAACTTGGTTCCTAACTCATAGAAAGGATTCCTTTCATGTTCTACAATGGAATTGGGGACAAGAGTAGCATCATCTTGAGCCTCTTCCTCCTCTATTATATATGCTCAGGTTTGTTCCACAGAGGTGGATGTTCTATGTTGGGAATTCGCATGAGGTTGTATCTTATCAGTAACTTGTACCTGTTTAGGATACAAATGAGTCTTCAAAAGAACATCATAAGGTCATGAATTCTACCTTATGATGCACTTATTTCCCAGTAGAATATTTTTAGATCATATACTCTTGTTGGGTTTAGTCCACTACACAACATTGGGTACACCAATCTGTTTTAGAAGCACTTTCTAGTTAGAGTTTGAGTGACACACCATTTTACAGATTTTACAGAAGGGTAGAACATTCTCATACACAACCCTTATATTTTATTTGTTCCCACTAGCATTAAAATAGATTCCCTCAGGTCTCTTGGTTTCCATGTTAACATCAACTAACTTACGACAAAAGAATCACAATTTTCCATCCATAGTCTACTAATCTATTCTAATCGGTGTGCTAATACAAGATGCAAGATCATTCAAAATATTTTGATGCTAGTAAACCCTGTTAAGCCTATGAAACCACACCCATACATGTTCATTCATTTTCTTGATTTTAAAGGGATTATAATTGATATCCCATTCATAGAATCTGTTGGAATCCTCTTATGTTAATAATGTTTTAATGATCACAAATCCTATTATAGTTAATTAATCTCAATCTTCATTGCAAATCTTTCTAATGCTCTTCAATCTCAAAAATAACTACACATCATGTTTTAATGATAACAAATCTTATAGATGTTAATTACTCTCTTTATTATTTACAAGTCTTATGCATGATCACAAATCTCACATATATTATCAAGCCTTTATATTTATGATTCAAGTTCTCTTACTCTCTAATGATTAAAATTAATCCATATTCGGCATAGTACTGTCTAAGTCCAAATACAGATATTTTTCTAAGTATGGACACACTGTGAAGGACTCACCATGACTCATACACCGTGACCCACACACTGTGAAGGACTCACCATGACTCAGACACCGTGACCCACAAACCTTGAAGGACTCACCGTGA
Source organism: Viscum album (assembly GCA_963277665.1). Lineage (NCBI taxonomy): Eukaryota > Viridiplantae > Streptophyta > Magnoliopsida > Santalales > Viscaceae > Viscum > Viscum album. The sequence continues at coordinate 257,732,143 of OY728129.1, forward strand.
CTTAGACACTGTGACCCACAGACCGTGTAGGACTCACCGTGACTCAGACACCATGACCCAGACACCGTGAAGGGCAAACCGTGACTCAAACACCATGACCCACACACTGTGAAGGACAAACCGTGTTCCAGACACCGTGAGCTTCACACTGGGAAGCTCATACCGTGAAGCACATACCGTGAAGCACATAATGTAAAGCTCATACCATGAACTATATACCGTGAATAAGACACCATTTGCTTAATCACTATGACACCATTTCTTAACTTTTTTTTTCAATATTATTTAAATAATTCTTACAGTCATATTTGATGTTTTTAATGAAATTAATGTTATTTAATGATAGTTTTTGGCATGATAGGAAACCGTATCTCATACCTATGAAAAGGGAATCCCTCCTACTACAATAACTAGAGGAATATAAGAAATATTGAGATGCAGTACATGTTCAACAAGCGCAAGTAGTGGCGTGAAAGTGTGAATTTACAACGAGAAGAACTTGCATACACCCGAGATCACTATGCTGAATGAGTAGAACAATTCTGAGAAATAAAGAGATTGCAAGACATTCAAATAACTCTTATGAATGCAATCCAACACCACTGAAGAACACACAACGAATAAAGAGATCATTCTCACTCCTGTAAAAGACAAGCTTAACTACAACACTGTGTTTTTCAACAGAAAAACCAGAGAAGGACTCAGAAGCATTCCTGCTGAATCCAACGAGTACAGAGCTGCATTGATAATCAGTAGATCTTTCTAAACTCTTATCTTGTTGGGACCATGTTTAACGGATAAGGAAGTAAGAAATGCTTCCTATATTAAAGTGTTTTCTTTTGTTGACAAAGAAGCTAAATCAACTCACTTTGTAAAATACTTACAAAATCAGACGATGCTTTGCTGATTTGTATATCACAAATGTCATAAGTTTTAAGAACTTGTGATGCAAGCCTTATGAAGTAAAGGGAGTGACAAAGAAGTGTTTTTGGTAAAGTCATATCACAAATATCATCAGATCAAAAATATGGCAAAGGAAAGAAGTTGGCGCGCAAGTCAAGAATGTAGAGGCGCACAAGTCATATTTCAAGAGATTATTATTTCAGAAATATGGAAAAGGAAATAAAGTGGTGTGCAAGTCAAAAATGGCATGCAAGTATTTGGCGCGCAAGTATGTCACGCATGTGGTGGCGCGCAAGTGGTGGCGCGCAAGTTGTGGCATGCAAGTTGTGGCGCGCAAGTCTAGGGCACGCAAGTCACAAAAATTCCTATAAATAGACAACTCGCCTCCTCATTTGTTAAGGATCGAGACTTAGAGAAATATTTTGAGCTCTGAGAGAGCAAGTCGAAGAAGTATGCCACGCAAGTGTTGCCACGCAAGTCTGTCGTGCAAGTGTTGCCCCGCAAGTTTGTCGCGCAAGTGTTGTCGCGCAAGTATTCCACACAAGTCTATTGTGCAAGTCTTTTCACGCATGTATAGGGCGCGCAAGTGTTGTGGTTTCCATAAAAGAGGCACGCAAGTGGAAGGAGGCACGCAAGTGGGAAGGAGGCACGCACGTGGAAGGAGGCGTGCAAGCTGTTTTCTCCAGGAGGTTTCTACCAGCTTCTCGGTAGGAAAGTGAAGAGTTGTTTTGAAAGATTTGATCTATGAAAGGACATCAAGAAGTATAGAATTATTTTATTACCCTATTTGTGCTAAGAGGGATCGTACACACTATTGTATTGTTTTCAAAATGCTACACGAGTGTAATGTTATATCCTACTCGTTGTATTCCACATAAAAGGATTGTTTTCTAGTGGATTGTGTGGTACTGGACAATTTCCGTACCATACCAAAGATGTAGCTACTCTTATTGAGTAGTGGACCTTGTAAATATTGTGTTCCTTTGGTTGTGTGTGTTCAGTAGGGAAGAAACTCTTTAACAGGAGGCGAAGGTTGTTTCATAAAGAAGGAAACTTAAAAAGAAAAAGATACCACTGATTCACCCCTCCCCCTCTCAGTGATACTTGGATCCTAATTGGGAACTTCAATTGGTTTCAAAGGTAAGTTGTCCATCGTTTATTTTTTGCTGAAGTGGTGTAAGAGAAGCTGTGATGGAAAATCATAAATGTGTGAACAGTAAGGGGATTCCGATTTTTGATGGAAAAAATTATCACATCTGGAAGGAAAGAATTATGCATTATCTTATGTCTCTTGGATATGATGTTCTTCAAACTACAACAGATGGATTTACTACTATTGACGACAAGGCTCCTCTTACTCCTGTCGATAAGAAGAATCTTGAGAATGATGGAAGAGCAAAAAATGTGTTACTCTTATCTCTATCCGAGAGTGAATTTTTAAGAGTGAAAGGTGTTGCTACAGCTAAAGGAATATGGGACAAACTGATGAAAATATATGATGTAAATACGAAAGTGAAGAAGTCTAAACTACAAATCTGGAGACTAAAGTATGAAGACTTTAAAATGGGAGAAGCTAAATCTATTGGGGACTTCTTTACCAAGGTAAATGAAATTGTCATCACTATCAGATGTCTTGGTGAAAAGCTGGAGAATTCTACAGTCGTTGAAAATATCTTAAGAATTCGTCCTGACAAATTTGATGCTAAAGTTTCTTCACTGGAAGACAGAGACCCTGAATAATTATCTCTAGATGATTTTCATAGTACTCTTATCACTTATGAAATGAGAAGGGAGAGGACTATGAAGAATAAAACCAAAGTTGATAGAGATATGTCTTTTAAATCTACCATGAGATAAATATCTAAGAAGGCCCATGAGGAAGATGATGTTGTTGGCTCTGACTCTGAAAATGAGGCATGTGAAAACATTGATGAAATTTTATCCTTGTTTTCTAAAAATGTGAGAAGAGGTACAAGAAAATATAAAGGGAATATTCCCTTGAAATGTTTTGAATGTGGAGCTGTTGGTCACTTTGCGGCTAATTGTCCTAAAAAGATGAAATGTGAAGACAGTGATAAAGAAGAAAGAAGTCCAAGAAGGTCTTGGAAGACACAGGGTGGAAAAGATAGTTCTTCTAGAAGAGTTAAGGACAAAAATTTCTTCAAATCAAAAAGAATAAACTTGTTTTTGAAAAGTTGAGAAGAAGATGATAGTGAGACTGGATCTGAAAATTTAGTTGCTGAGAAACCTAGAGAAAAGACCTTTGTTTCAACTGTGAAAAATTATGATTATGAGAGCAGTAGTTTTAAAGAAGAAGAAACTCAAATTGAATCCTATCTGAAAGAAGAGTTGAAGGAATGTTTTAGAAATATCAAATTGCTTGAGAAGGAAAACAAGAAGTTGACAAATGAAAATTCTGAAATAAACAATCAAGAAGGTTTTATTGATGAGAAAATAAATATGAAAAAAGAGATTGATGATCTGAGGAATTCTCTTTAGAATGCAAAGAATCACAATTATCATCTTGAAGTAAAGCAGAAGGCAAAAGAAGGAGAGTTGGAAGCTATCCAACAAAAACTTTATAAAGCTAAAGAAATGAGTATCAGTTTCAAAAACTCTATCTCTGAAGTTGGTTATTGTTCTTTTAAGGAGAAACCTAAGAAGGATAAAAAAGGGTTGCCTTCAAAGGTTGAAAAGCAAAGTAAAAGTGGTTCTGAAATGAAGAATACTGGTAGAGTTATTTATGTTGAAAAGACCATCAATATTGGGAATTCTGATGTTTCAAAGAACCCTGAGTTCAAAAATGATTCAAAACAGAAAGGCTATTGGCTCAGAAAGGATAAATCAATTCATGGATTTATAACAGAAAGTATATTGGCTCAGAAAAGAAAGACAGGAAGGTGGAAGAGAAATGTGTTCTCAATTCTAGTCAGTATGAAAGTTTCAGAGGTAAATACTCTTTCTATGGATACTGCTGGTATTTTGGTTGATTCGGTCATTCTGCAAATATGTGTTGGTTCAACCAACAACATTACTATTATTCCACAAGTTATGAAAGGAAAGGTTTGAGGGGGAGTCAATCTCCACAATGAAAGATGTCAGAAAAGGTGGTTATAATGAAACCTGAGAATGTTGGAGTAAAGATTAAAAATAGGTTCCAATCCCTGGAAACTATTTGTGAATGATGTGAACAACCTAGACATCTTGAAAAAGGATGCCTTGTTTTGTTACCAGCACAACAAAAGCTCAGTAAAAATTCTCACAAGCCGGAGGTGAAGAAAGAAAAGGAAGAAGTAAAAGGTCTTGTTTTTGAAACCGCTTTGAAAGCTATAAAAGGAGAACGCCCAGGGATTCTTGATAGTGGATGTTCATCTCATTTGACCTGAGACATAAAGCTACTAAAGAATGTGAAAGACTTCAAAGAAGGAACAGTGACATTTGGAAATGATTAGTGTCTAAGGATCAAAGGTGTTGGATTAGCCATCATTGAAAAAGAAAAGATGAATTCAAGGAAAACATTATATGTTGATGGACTAAAACATAACCTGCTTAGTGTGTCACAACTCTGTGATGAAGGAAACAAAGTTATCTTCAGAAAAGATGGATTTATTATTAGAAGTGAAAATGGTGGAAATATAGTTACGAGAGTCCAACACACAAAATGGAATTTGTTTCATGTTGGTGAAGTGAAGAGCTCTTGCTACATGGGTGTAGTGGATGAAAATCAGTTATGGCATAAAAGGATGGGAAATATGTGTCAGAGAAATATGTGCAAGTTATCAAAGAGAGATAGTGTCCGAGATATGCCTGATTTATCAAGAAAAAGAGATTGGTGTTGCACCATTTGTGAGAAATGGAAGATTACCAAATCTATTCATAAGAGAGTTAAAATTCACTCAAAAGGCCATTGGAACTCATACACTCAGATATCTGTGGAACAATGAGCAAGCAATCTTCAAATGGAGATAAGTACATCATTACTTTCATTGACGACTTTACTCAAATTACTTGTGTTATGTACATGAGACATAAGTCAGATGATCTGAAAATGTTTAAGAGTTTCAGGAGGAAAGAAGAGAAGGAATGTGATTATTCAGTGAAAATGTTGAGAACTGATAATGGTGGAGAGTGTAAGAATGAGGAGTTTGAAAGATACCTTGAAAAACATGGAATTCGGCATGAGTTTAGTTCACCATATACAACTCAACAAAATGGGGTTGCTGAAAGGAAGAATCGAAGTCTGGTGGAAATGGGGAGAACTATGTTACCTCAACATAGTATTTCTCATTATTATTGGAGGCAACCCATGAGCATTGCAGTTCATATTCAGAACCAATGTATCTACATTCCAAACACATATATGTCTCCATATGAAATTTTCTATGAAAAATCTCCAAGTCTGAAACACTTGAGAGTCTTTGGGAGTCCATGTATTATAAAGAAGAAAGGTGGAAACCTAGGAAAGTTTGAGCAAAGAGGAGATGATGGTTTTTTTCTTGGATATTCTCCAGAAGGAAGAGGTTATAGATTCCTCAATAAAGAAACAAGAATAATTGTTGATTCTTCAGATGTAAAAGTTGTTGAAAATGTTGAGAGTGAAAAGAAGTCATATGTTGATGTATAAGTTGAGTAGGATAGAAAAGTTTTTGCTAATAATTCTGATAATGTTGCAGAATGTGTTAATCCTACTCAAGAAGAGGAATCTGACTCAGAGATATCGAGTAATGATGAAGAAGTTCAAACAACTCATCCTAGATTGAGGAAGCAAGTGGAGGCTCAAAACATTATTGGAGATAAAGACCAGAGGGTTCAAACAAGAAGAACAAGAAATGTTATATCACATACTTCGCTTTATTCGAAAATTGAACCGAATAATGTAAATGAAGCATTTGAGAATTCAGAATGGGTTCATGCTATGAACAAGGAGCTTGATCAGATAGAGAAGAACAATACTTGGGAACTTGTACCCAAGCCGGACAACAATAACATTATTGGCACAAAGTGGGTTTTCCGGAACAAGGTGAATGAAGAAGGTGAAGTACTAAGAAACAAAGAAAGATTGGTTTGAAAAGGGTATTTCCAAATTGAAGGCATTGATTTTGATGAAACCTTTTCTCCAGTAGCAAGATTAGAAACAATCAGAATCTTTCTTTCCATTTCTGCACAACGAGGTTACAAAATATTTCAAATGGATGTCAAATCTGAATTCTTGAATGGTGACCTTGATGAGGAAGTTTACATTTATCAACCCTGTGGATTTGTTATTGTAAAGGATGAATGATATGTGTGCATATTGAAGAAGGATTTGTATGGGCTAAAACAGGCTCCAAGGGCATGGTATTCTAAATTGGATACTTGCCTGAAGAAGATGAATTTTAAGAAAGGAAGAGTTGATAGAAATCTTTACATCAAGGAGGGCCAGTAGTTTTCACTGATTTTTATTGTTTATGTTGATGACATCATATTTACTGGGAATGATGAAAGATCATGTGAACGATTTTATAAGGAGATGAAGAAGTTATTTGAGATGTCCATGCTAGGTGAAATGAAATACTTTCTTGCGTTACAAATCTCACAGAAAAGGAATCATATCTTTCTATCTCAAGAAAAATATGCTAAGGAACTTCTGAAGAAGTTTGGCATGGAGAATTCGAAACCAGTGTCCACACCTATATCAGTTGGAACCAAGTTTTCTAAAGATAAGGAAGGAAAGGAAGTTGATCATAAAGAGTTTCGAAAGCTATTTGGAAGTCTATTGTATTTGACTGCCTCAAGACCCGACATTGTCAATGTTGTCACCTTATGTGTAAGATTTCAAAGTGCTCCTAAAGAATCACATCTGATTGCTGGAAAATGAATTCTCAGATATGTCAAATGAACAACAAATTTTGGAATCAGGTATGATGCCTCAGGAAATATTGATCTATAGGGTATTCTGATGTCGATTGGGCAAGAAATGTTGACGATCGAAGATCCACATCCGGTGGAGTTTTATTTCTGGGAGAAAGTTGTGTTAGTTGGCATGCCAAGAAACAGAATTTAGTAACTCTTAGCACAGCTGAAGCTGAGTATGTTGCTGCTACTCAGGCTCCAACTCAACTAATGTGGATGAAGACACAGCTGGAAGATCTACTTGTTGAAGTAAATCTACCATTGCTCTTGGGTTGTGATAATCAGAGTGCAATCAATCTTACAATAAATCTTGTACAACATTATCGTTCAAAACACATTTATATAAAGTACCAATTCATCAAAGAGCAGGTATAGGAGAATGAATCATGGTTGGAGTATGTTCCTACATTTGAACAAGTTGCTGATATATTCACCAAACCCTTACCGAAAGAATCATTTGAAAAATTGAGGTTGAATATGGGTGTCCAACCTCCTTCTCATCAAGGTTAAGGAACATGTTTCTATCCCCTCTCTCATATTGCCTTGGGATAGTGTTGTAAAGGGGATAATTGTTTCATAAATCTATCCTTATAGATGTATGCATAAATGGGGAGTTGTGGGTAAGCTATAAATCCAGCATGTATGTGCGTGAACTAGTCTAACTGTTTGTTCGAGTGGCTGTAGGGAACAATGTTGTATTCCAGGAAAGTTGAGGAAGTGAAGAATACTGAAGTAGAAGCTTGAAAGATGTTCTGAAGAAGGCTGAGGAGGTACACTCATGAGATTTCATAGTGACTGCTTTTGGACAGCATGGTTTTGGCTATCAATAGTTCTTGTTTCCTACAATGAGTTAGCTCACGTAGGATTAGAATTGTTGATAAGCAATCCATTGCATAAGGTCACAAAGATCACTGATTTATGAATCATGGTTGTCAACAAAATCCAAAGGGGGAGATTGTTGGGACCAAGTTGAATGGATAAGGAAGTAAGAAAAGTTTGCTATATTAAAGTGTTGTCTTTTGTTGACAAAGAAGCTAAATCAATTCACTTTGTAAAAGACTTGGAAAATCAGATGATGCTTTGCTGATTTTCATTTCACAAATATCATAAGTTTGAAGAACTTGTGATGCAAGCCTTATGAAGGAAAGGGAGTGACAAAGAAGTTTTTTTGGAAAAGTCATATCACAAATATCATCTGATCATAAATATGGCAAAGGAAAGAAGTAGGTGCGCAAGTATGTAGAGGCACACAAGTCATATTTCAAAAGGGAATTACATCCGAAAAATGGAAATGGAAATAAAGTGGTGTGCAAGTCAAGAATGGCGCGAAAGTATTTGGCGCGCAAGTGTGTCACGCAAGTGGTGGCACGCAAGTGGTGGCGCGCAAGTGGTGGCGTGCAAGTTGTGGCGCGCAAGTTGTGGCGCGCAAGTTGTGGTGCGCAAGTTTAGGGCGCCCAAGTGACAAAAATGTCTATAAATAGATGACTCACCTCCTCATTTATTAAGGCTCGAGACGTAGAGAAATATTTTGAGCTCTGAGCGCGCAAGTCGAAGAAGTCTTCCACGCAACTGTTGTCGTGCAAGTCTACCATGCAAATGTTACCCCGCAAGTCTGTCGCGCAAGTGTTTCCACGCAAGTAAGCCACGCAAGTCTGTCGCGCAAGTATTTTCGTGCAAGTATAGGGTGCACAAGTGTTGTGGTGTCCATAAAGGAGGCGCGCAAGTGGAAAGAGGTGCGCAAGTGGGGAGGAGGTGCGCAAGTGGAAGGAGGCGCACAAGCTGTTTTCTCCAGGAGGTTTCTACCAGCTTTTGGGTAGGAAAGTGAAGAGTTGTTTTGAAAGATTTGATCTAGGAAAGGTCATCAAGAAGCACAGAATTATTTTATTACCCTATTTGTGCTAAGAGATATCACACACACTATTGGATTGTTTTCAATGTTCTACACGAGTGTAAGGGTATATCCTACTCATTGTATTCCACATCAAAGGATTGTTTTCTAGTGGATTGTGTGGTACTGGATTATTTCCGTACCATACCAAGGACGTAGCTACTCTTATTGAGTAGTGAACCTTGTAAATATTGGGTTCAAGTGGTTGTGTGTGTTCAGCAGGGAAGAAACTCTTTAATAGGAGGCGATGGTTGTTTCATAAAGAAGGAAACTTAAAAAGAAAAAGATATCACTGATTCACCCCCTCCCCCTCTCAGTGATACATGGATCCTGATTGGGAACTTCATATCTATTCTCTCTAAGTGATTTATTTATTATCTTTTGAGCAGTTTGGTGTACTCTATATTTCATATACACACACTATCTCCTGCACTGAACTGGAGGATATCAAAATCCTCACTCCAAATCTCATAACTCTTGTTTACCCACGTCAACTGTGGAAGAGGTCCCTGTGTAGCCTGGTCTTTGTTTTTCTCCCACGAATAATAGTGGTAGAGGTCCCTGTGTGTCCTGGACAGTTTTGTAAACTTTTGTTAACCCTGATCCAGGGTGTGGATCAAATTTATATAAATTTTAGAGGACTATGTCTCGTCTTGAGACTGAACCTCTTGTTGTATCTGCAGTGCATCTTTAGTTTAAGTTCAAAGTACACTACATATATCTTATTTATTCCGCTGTTATTACTTTGAAATACAAAACTATTTTAAATCTACTTTGATAGTTAAATTAGCAAGTTTTTACTGTATCACCCCAATCTTCCACGGTACACTTCTCTTTGAATAATACAGTAGTGTGTGTTGTACGCAACTTTGAGTTCTAACACACACCACAACCAATCAAAATAGCCGTTATGAATAGTAATACCTAATTTTTTAAATTTTATAAATTTTATCTTTCCAAATGGACTTAATTTTTTGATTCAGAATATCGAAATTAGCCTATGTTGAATTTTTGTTATTTTTCTGAGAACTTCCAATTTTATTTTGAATATTGAAAAATACATAAAAACAACTTTTTTAATCAAAAAAATATATAGTGATCAATTATCCTATTGAGTGGTTTTAATGTTTAATTAGAATATATTTTTACCATTTTATCCAATGGTGGTCATTAGAATTAATTTCACTTTGAAATTCGACATAAACAATTGTCAATCTTTTGATATATATTGTTTCTTAAAAACATGCTATTTGTTGTGACAGCAGGAATTAATTATAAAATTAATTATTGAAACTTATATGTTTAGAATTTTTTAAAATAGACAACATTTTTGAATTCAGAATATCAATTATAGCTTAGGTGAAATTTTGGCCTTGTTCTGAAAAACATCAATTTTTGATGAATAGTGAAACCACTAAGTGGTAGTTAAAAAACTGATTTTTCGTTTAAATGAAACATTACCACTTCTGTGATTTGATTTTAAAAAATCCGACATACATGGTTGTCATTCAGAAGTAAAATTTGGTTCATTGGGATTAAAATAATTTTTTTCTGAATAATAACTTTTATGTTTAATTAATCGCGATTAAAGGTAATTAGTGAAATTTAAGGTAAAAATGATATTATAAAAATATGAAAGTACCTTTACACTTGTCCTACCTATATTGGATGAGTCATGGCCGACCATTAAAATCCATGGGTCAACTTGGGGACCTCATGGAGCCACTTTGGTAGTAAAATGACATTAAAAACTTTTTATTTAATGTTAAAATAAAAATGTCGCAAACATGAGTTCTTTTACTAAAAAAATTTTTAAATAGGGTTATACAAGTAAAATTTTCTTACTATAAATATTCATTAGAAATATAAAAAGATTTCCTACATCATTATATTTTTTATATAATTTTTAGACGTTAAATAAATTAAATTATTTATGACACCATGATGATGTAGTGATTACCTCATTAATTAAAGATTTTAATAAAATGGAAGGGTAATGTAAAATCTAAAAATTAAACTTGTCCAAAGCCTATTGTATGAGTATATTTCGAACCCTTATCACCTTATCCTCGAAATATATAAGTGTGGGACCTTTAAAATATGAAATTCATTATGTAATAAAGTAACATTTCATTACTTTCCAAGAGTGCCCCTCCTCTACTCTTATAAAAGGCCCCCACCACTACCACCTTATTCACACCTTCAAAGCCTTTTGGCTGAGCCAAACTCTGCCCAAATACTCTCTCAACTTCCCTCTATTGATACTAGAAGCCTCATTTTGGGCATAAGTCTTCTCAAGGAAGCCTTTGGATCAAATCAAAAAGAGTTACCCGATTTTAAAGGTAGTGTTTTCTCTTGTGTTCTTATGTTTTATTTTGCTTCTCCAACCCCCTAGAATCCTTTTATTCATTTCATTTGTAACAACACCTGTATCCTCAATATACTAGTATTTTGTTATCATAATTATTTGATTTACACTTACACACACCTTCGTCTAATGGTTAAAGAACATACTGTTTCTGTGGGTGGCGAAATACTACCTCACGAAACAATGATTGTTCAATATTCATTTAACACCTCTAATGGTGGCCATTTTTATGACACTATTTTCATATATGATATATATATTATGTGTATGTTTTCCTTAGGCTTATTTATTTCTCATTTATGGCATAATTTATGATTTCCATTATGGGTAAACGCGATAAATTCATTTTAGGAATTGCGGACTACCGCCCCCTCAAAGTGATTTGAATCGTTGATGACATATGTGGGATGTATAAAGCATGGAGTAAATGGTATTATAAATTATATTATACTGGATTTATATTATACATTTATATAATTATAACTTCATTCCATTAAATACGAAATATAAATGAATGTAGCGTTCATGCGTACGTACGGCTTACCGTCTCCATGAACGGTGCATTTCATTTCTTACCTCTAAATGTTATGTAAAATTATAAATGAATGTATGTACTGGATATATATGATGTATATGATATATACATCACGAATATAATTATGAATATAATGGATATTTTACCACATGAACAACTTGTAATTTTAAGAAGTTTATTTTTGACTCAAGTTCCAAAGATCGACAAAACGACCGTTATTAACATAAATAATTAAATAATGTTCGTAACATGGTAATAAGTGATATAAAATGGATAATAAACTTGAAAAAGGTTCTTACGAAAATATAAATTAACTATAGTTTATTATTCAGGAGGTTAAAGAGCGGTCGAGTCAAGTCGGACACGAGGTAAGGGAACTTCTTAACCAAATTTCCATTCATTGGGTTAATCTCCTACTTTCAAATTATGTCATGCTATTATTATGTCCTATCTTGTATTTTTACTTTATTTATGTGTTCTTATAGTGAATAAACATAATAGATCTATTTATTAAAAAAATTATCTTTGTATGGACTTCATCTCAATCTCCTTTCATTGAGGCATATTTGGTTTTATACACAACTTTCATTTATACGGTGTATAAACCCCTTTGACTTTTACTTTTATTCAAAAGGAATCTTTTTATACGAAGCATTTTTACTAAACGACAAAAGGAATGTTTTTTCATATGTATGAGGCGACAACGACTTCTCCGCCACCATGACTATTAATTGAGTTTCGGCTTCCTCTATAAGCCATAACTTTTTTTAAAAGAAAAATAAATACCATGTTTTTCTTTTCTTTTATTTTGGTATTGAAAATGGTTTTGATAAAGTTTTTATTATATCAATTTGGTTTATGATATGTTTAAACCTGTTCATATGATAAATGCATTGGACTTAATATGTGACGGGTGGAGCCCGCTATAGCTCCTTGATGCATCGGTTGGTCTAATGTGACAAACTAGTGTCTTGGAACGAGGCCTTGACAAAATATTATTTGTGGTCTTGGCACGAGGCATTGGCTACGTGGTTATGATAGTCTGGAATTATGCATTCTATCATTATGAAAGTGGTTATTGATATTTCATGTGATTATTATACTAGTAGAATATCCATGTGAGTAAGTAAATGACATTATTTAATTTTACTTTTTCCATATTATGCTGAATTTCAAGTTTAAAAAGGCTTTTGTTTTAGTTATACATTGCCTTAAATGTTAATGTTTATTTATGAAAGCTTCTGCAATATTGTTATCCTTACTGAGCAACTGAGCTCACCCCTTTCAATGTTTTAATTTTTTCGAGGATGTAAAGAAGTATTTTATGAATGACCTGCAGGGATAGTCAGAAGAGGATATGAGTCTGGACTATGGAGACTTTGTTATTGTAGTTTTTCACTTTATGAAGTAATGTAACATTTATGAATGTATCTAGTGTTTACAAGGCTACTAAACTAATCGGTCTTTCGAGACATGATCTTTTGTGATCATGCCAATGTTACGCAATAATGCACGGACTCTGGGTAACTGGGGTCGGGGCGTTATAGTTGGTATCAGAGGATGTTTAGTACTAACCTTAGAAGCTAGATTTAGATAAACTCTGATTAGAGCACATAGCCTAAAGATATAATTTGAGGATTAGTATAGAAAAACTTCCTAAAACTTTGGTATTATAGAGATTTTGTGTGTTTTTCTAGCAACACATCCATGTCTGGATACGAGCAGGTAGAGGCGGCTCTGGCATAGATGTACCTAGGGGTAAAACCTGAAAACACCGCTTTGAGCTAGACTCGAACGGGAACTGGTGCATGACAACAGGCCTTGCTGCACTCTTGGTTACGACACTCCCGGGGGATATGCTTAGGATAATTCTCATTTTCTTTACAAACCATTATGAAGGGTTTATGATTATATACTTCCTTAAAGAAAACATTTATTTTTATGATTATGGATTATATCCATAAATATTTCAATTCATGTTAAGTGATTTATAAGTATGGAATTATGTATTTTAATTCATAAACTAATCTAGTTTATTCCATTGTTAAGAAATGGGGCATAGTGGGAGGAATGGAAACCGTATCAATGCACACATTCTGTGTAGGGATTTCCCTCCTGCTCAAGATAATTATTATGGAGATGGAGATACAACTGGTGCTAATCAACTTATTACCATACTGGGACAACTCACTCAGGTTATGAATAATAACCTTACTCATATGGAGCACCCTGATCCGCAACGTGGAGGATCAATTTTAGGCCGCTTCATGAGGCAACAACCACCAACATTTAAGGGGCGTACAAATACATTAGTAGTTGAGCAATGGATAAACTCCTTAGATAAAATATTCAACGCCTTGTGGAGTAGCGAAAGGGAGAAGGTTATCATTGCAGTTTACTGCCTCACTGGAGATTCCGATCAATGGTGGTCATTGATTCAAAATAAAATGGAAGATGAAGAAGTATGAAGTTTGGAATGGAGAGAGATGAAAGATCCTTTCTTAGAAAAATACTTTCCACATGACCATCGAGCAGATATGGAAAGGCAATTTCTGAGTCTCAGGCAAAAGGAGGATATGAATGTCGCAAAGTATGAGGCTAACTTTACAAGGTTAGCGAGGAATGCTGCAGATTATATACGTAACCCAAGAAGTAGGATTGATCGTTTCTTTGATGGGTTAAAACCATTTCTCCGTCGAGCATTAGTCACACAAACCTTCTCATCGTATGAAGATATTGTCTCATGTGCTATCAAGACTGAAAAGGAATTCTCTAAGTCTTATGACTTTAAATCAAAGAAAGAAAAGAAGAGATCTTCTGATCAATCTAGAAATAGAAATAAGGGGAAAAAGGGAAGAGCTGAATATCAGTCCTGCAGTAAATGTGGAAAGAAACACCCCGGTACTTGATTGAAGGGAATGGGAGTTTGTTACAAGTGTGGTGAAAAAGGCCACCAAGCTCATGATTGCAAGGGAAATAAAGTTATTGTCAATGTGGAATGCTATAATTTTAGAGATATGGGACATTATGCAAATGAATGTCCTAAGCATCAGGGGAAATTACCTCAGAAGAGGCCAAGGGATCAGGGCCAAGCTTATGCTATCACTACTACTGAGGTTGAAGCTCCTAAATACATGGTGGCAGGTAACTTAATGGTTTCCTCATGTTTAGAAAATGCATTATTTGATTCTGGATCATCCCATGGTTTTATATCTTCCTAGTTTGCTAAGAAAATTAGATATTTCCAATTTGATTTAACAAGAGAGTTGTCAGTCAAAACTCCCAAGGGAAGTATTATTGCAACAATGTTTTGTGAATCGGTCCCCATTAGAGCACATAACTTTTCTTTATCCACTAATCTCAATGTCATACCTAGGATTGAGTTTGATATAATCCTCGGTATGGATTGGCTTTCTGACTATGATGCAATTATTTATTGTAAGAAGAACGAGGTTATGATTTTTGATGATGATGATAAGGAACACCTTATTTTTAGAAAAGAATTGTCACCACCTAATTCTTATTTAGATCCACACCAGTAGCTCAACTAAATTCAATTATTGGGGAGAAGAGAATGAAATGACTAAGGGTGAGGAAAGGAATGTTCAAATAGAAGATGTACCTATTGTGAAATAATATGAAGATGTGTTTCCGGAAGATTTACCTGGACATCCTCCAGAACAAGAAGTTGAGTTTTCCATTGATTTAATTCCTGGATCAAGGCCTATATCGAAGACCCCTTATAGGATGGCCACTGTGGAATTAGATGAACTAAAGAAACAACTAGAGGAATTGAGTAATAAGGGATTAATTCACCCTAGTGTTTCTCCATGGGGAGCCCCTGTCCTTTTTGTTAAGAAGAAAGATGGATCTATGAGGTTGTGCGTTGACTACAGGGAGATCAATGCTATAACAATAAAGAACAAGTATCCCCTACCTCACATTGATGATTTATTTGACCAATTGCATGGAGCTCAATACTTTTCAAAGATTGACCTTCGATCTGGATACCATTAGTTGTGTGTGAAGAAGGAAGACATTCCGAAGACAGCATTTCGAACAAGGTACGGGCATTACAAGTATACAGTAATGCCTTTTGGATTGACTAATGCACCCTCTATTTTCATGGATCTGATAAATAGAGTTTTCAAGGAATATATTGATGATTTTTTATGGTATTTATTTATGATATCTTGGTGTATTCCAAAAGATACGAAGATCATGAAAATCACTTATGCATTATCTTGAATACTCCTAGAAGGCATGAATTATATGGGAAGTTTATCATGTGTGAATTCTGGCTTCAGGAGATTTCTTTTCTTGGCCATATTGTCTCTAAGGATGGAATTTCTGTTGATCCTTCTAAGACCAAGGAAATCCAAGAATGGCCAGCACCGACGAGTATAACTGAGGTACACAGCTTTATTGGTTTGGAAGGTTATTATCGACGTTTTGTCCAGAATTTTGCCCGATTGGGTAACCCATTAACAAAGCTCAAATGTAAAGGGGTTAAATTTGTCTGGACAAAAGAGTGTGAAGAATGTTTTGAAGAACTTAAGAGAAGTTTAGTCAACTCTCTTATATTGGCCCTACCATCAGGGAATGATGGTTTCATTATTTATAGTGATGCATCAATGAAAGAACTTCGTTGTTTCCTTATGCAGAATGATAGGGTTATTTCCTATGCATCAGGCAGCTAAAAATTAATGAGAAAAACTATCCTACTCATGATCTCGAGTTAACTGCTGTAATCTTTGCCTTGAAGATATGGAGATATTATCTCTATGGTGAAAAATGTGAGATATATACCGATCACTATAGTTTGAAATATATTTTCTCACAAAAATAACTCAACATGATGCAAAGGTGATGGCTTGAACTACTCAAGGATTATGATTGCACGATACACTACCACCTAGGAAAGGAAAATAAAATTGTAGATTCTATGAGTAGAAAATATCATGGAGTTTTTAAGATGATGAGAGTGGAAAGGGATCCTATTTTCATGGATCTAGTAAAGATGGATATGGGAATCACCATGGAGGGTGAAACATCAAAAAAAAATTCAAATGGTTTCCGAACCATCTTTACTAGAAAGGATAAAGTGTTCTTAGGCCAATGATGAAGAGTTGAAAAAAAAGATTAAAGCTGTGAATGATGGGAGATTGAGTGACTTTGTGTATGAAGATGGAATTTTGAAATTTGGGAGGAGACTTTGTGTTCCCGATATACCTGATTTAAAGAGGGAATTTTTGGATGATTCTCATAGTTCCAATTTCTCTATACACCTTGGGATCACAAAAATGTATAGAGATTTAGAAGTAAATATTTGGTGGGACAAAATGAAGTGGGAGATTGGTGATTTTGTGTCAAGATGTATGGTTTTTCAACAAGTGAAAGCTGGAAGGCAACTGCCTGGTAGAGTATTGCAACCTCTTCCCATACCTGAGTGGAAATGGGATAATATTAAGATGGATTTTTTCATGGGACTACCAAAGACACCCAGAATAAATGATGCAATATGGGTCATTGTTGATCGTCTCATGAAGTCAGTACATTTTCTTTCTATAAGGGAAGATCTACCACTTGAACGTCTAGCAAGACTGTATATTAATGATGTTGTGAGACTTCATGGAGTACCCCTATCCATTGTCTTGGATTGTGATCCTCGTTTCACATCATGATTATGGAAAAGTCTTCAGAAGGCCTTGGATACTAAAATTCATTTGAGCACTACTTACCACCCTCAAAAATATGGACAATCAGAAAGAACTATTCAAACCATAGAAGACATGTTGAGATCATGCTCACTTGACTTTCAAGGAATGTGGGATCAATATTTACCTTTGGTAGAATTTTCCTATAACAATAGCTTCCATTCAAGTATTCAGATGACACCATATGAAGCTTTATACGGGAAGATATGTCGCACACCAACCTGTTGGGATGATGTTGGTGAAAGAAAACATGTAGGCCCAGAACTGGTGGAGGAAACGATGGAAAAGGTGAAAGTAATCCAAAACTACATCAAAGCAGCTCAAAGTAGGCAGAAGAGCTATGCCGACAACTGAAGGAAGGATTTGGAATTTCATGTAGGAGATCATGTTTTCTTGAAGGTATCTCCATGGAAGGGATTTATACATTTCGGTAAGAAGAGTAAATTATGTCCCAGGTACATCGGACCCTTCGAAATTCTAGAACGAATTGGGGCTGTAACATATCGTTTGGCAATGCCGCCAAGTCTCGCCAAAGTTCATGATGTATTCCACATATCACTGTTGAGAAAATACATGCATGACCTAATGCATGTACTCACCTATGAGGAATTAGAACTAGAACCCGATATGTCTTATTGCGAAGAGCCTGTCAGGATTCTTGATACAAGAGAACAAGTGTTGAGAAACCGAACGACTCGTCTGGTAAAAGTTCTATGGAGAAACCATAAGATGGAGGAGGCAACGTGGGACCCCGAGGAACATATGATGAAGAATCACCTTAGTATTTTTATACAGTGATATTATATGAAATTTTTAGGATGAAATTATTTGGAGGGGAGAATGTAACACCCCAAGATTCCACGGTACACTTCTCTTTGAATAATACAGTAGTGTGTGTTGTACGCAACTTCGAGTTCTAACACACACCACAATCAATCACCATAGTCGTTATGAATAGTAATACCTAATTTTTGAAATTTTATAAATTTTATCTTTCCAAATGGGCTTCGTTTTTGTATTCTGAATATAGAAATTAGCCTATGTTGAATTTTTGGTATTTTTCTAAGAACTTCCAATTTTTTTATGAATAGTAAAAAATACTTAAAAACAACTTTTTTAATCAATAGAATTTATAATGATAAATTATCCTATTGAGTGGTTTTAAAGTGTAATTAGAATATATTTTTACCATTTTATCCAATGGTGGTCATTAGAATTAATTTCACTTTGAAATTGGACATAAACAATTGTCAATCTTTTGATATATATTGTTTCTTAAAAAACACGCTATTTGTTGTGACAACGGGAATTAATTATAAAATTAATTATTGAAACTTATATGTTTGGTATTTTGTAAAATAGAAATCATTTTTGAATTCGGAATATCAATTATAGCTTAGGGTGAAATTTTGGAACTGTTCTGAAAAACTGCAATTTTTGATGAATAGTGAAACCACTAAGTGGTAGTTAAAAAACTGATTTTTCGTTAAAATGAAACACGACCACTTCTGTGATTTTATTTTCAAAAATACGACATACATGGTTTTCATTAGGAATTAAAATTTTGTTCAATGGGATTAAAATAATTTTTTGGTGAATAGTAACTTTTAAGTTTCATTAATCGCGATTAAAGGTAATTAGTGAAATTTAAGGTAAAAATGATATTATAAAAATATGAAAATACCTTTACATTTGTCCTACCTCTATTGGATGAGTCATGGCCGACCACGAAAATCCATGAGTCAACTTGTGGACCCCATGGAGCCACTTTGGTAGGAAAATGACATTAAAATATTTTTATTTAATGTTAAAATAACAATGTCACAAACATGAGTTCTTTTACTAATATAATTTTTAAATGGGGTTATACAAGTCATATTTTTTAATATAAATATTAATTAGAAAGCTAAAAATATTTCATACATCATGATAATTTTTTTATAATTTTTAGACAATAAATAAATTAAATTATTTATGACACTATGATAATGCAGCGATTACCTCATTAATTAAGGATTTTAATAAAATGGAAGTATAATGTAAAATCTAAGAATTTCACTTTTCAAAAGACTATTGTATGAGTATATTTCGAACCCTTATCACCTTATCCTCGAAATATATACGTGTGGGACCTTTAAAATCCGAAATTCATCATATAATAAAGTAACATTTCATTACTTTCCAATAGTGCCCCTTCTCTCCTCTTATAAAAGGCCCCCACCACTACCACCTTATTCACACCATCGAAGCCTTTTGGATCAGCCAACCTCTGCCCAAATACTCTCTCAACTTCCCTATCTTACTCCTAGAGGCCTCACTTTGGGCAGAAGTCTTCCCAAGGAATCCTTTGGATCAAATCAAAAAGAGTTACCCGATTCTAAAGGTAGTGTTTTCTCTTGTGTTCTTATGTTTTATTCTGCTTCTCCCACCCACTAAACTCTTTTTATTCATTTATTTTGTAACAAAACCAGTATAATAAATATACTATGATGTTGTTATGATAATTATTTGATTTACACTTACACACCCCTTTGTCTAATGGTTAAAGAACATACTGTTTCTGTGGGTGGCGAAATACTCCCTCACGAAACGATGATTGTTCAATATTCTTTTAACACCTCTAATGGTGGCCATTTTGATGACACTATTTTCATATATGATATATATATTATGTTAATGTTTTCCTTATGCTTCTTTATTTCTAATTTATGGCATACTTTATGATTTCCATTATGGGTAAACGCGATAATTTCATTTTAAGAAATGCGCACTACTGCCCCCTCAAAGTGATTTGAATCGTTAATGCCATATGTGGGATGCATAAAGGATAGAGTAAATGGTATTATACATTATATTATACTGGAATTATATTATAACTCTATATAATTATAACTTCATTCCATCAAATATGAAATAGAAATGAATGTAGCGTTCATGCATACGTACGGCTTACCGTCTCCATGAACGGTGCATTTCATTTCTTACCTCTAAATGTTATGTAAAATTATAAATGAATGTATATACTGGATATATATGATGTATATGATATATAAATCATGAATATAATTATTAATATAATGGATATTTTACCACATGAACAACTTGTAATTTTAAGAAGTTTATTTTTGACTCAAGTACCAAAGATCGACAGAATGACTGTTATTAACATAAATAATTACATAATGTTAATAACATGGTAATAATTGATATAAAAGGGATAATGAACTTGAAAAATTTTCTTAAGAAAATATAAATTAACTCTAGTTTATTATTTAGGAGGTTAAAGAGCGGTCGAGTCAAGTCGGACACGAGGTAAGAGAACTTCTTAACCCAATTTCCATTCTTTGGGTTAATCTCCTACATTCAAATTATGTCATGATATTATTATGTCCTATCTTGTATTTGTATTTTCTTTATGTGTACTTATAGTGAATACACATAATATATATATTTTATTTTAAAAATGATCTTTGTATGTACTTCGTCTCAATCTTCTTTCATTGAGGCATATTTGGTTTTATACACAACTTTCATTTATACGGTGTATAAACCCCTTTGACTTTTACTTTTATTCAAAAGGAATCTTTTTATACGAAGTGTTTTTACTAAACAAAAAAATGAATTTTTTTTCTTACGTATGCGGAGACAATGACTTCTATGCCGCCGTGACTATTATTCGAGTTTCAGCATCCTCTATAAGCCATAACTTTTTAAAAAAAAAAAATACCATGTTTTACTTTTCGTTTATTTTGGTATTGAAAATGGTTTTGGTAAAGAATTTATTATATCAATGTGGTTTATGATATGTTTAAACCTGTTCATATGAGGAATGAATTGGACTTAATAAGTGACGGGTGGAGCCCGCTATAGCTTCTTGATGCATCGGTAGGTCTAATGAGACAAACTAGTGTCTTGGAACGAGGCCTTGACAAAATCTTATTTGTGGACTTGGAACGAGGCCTTGGCTACGTGGTTATGATAGTCTGACATTATGCATTCTATCATTATGAAAGTGGTTATTGATATTACATGTGATTATTCTACTAGTAGAATATCCATGTGAGTAAGTAAATGGCATTATTTAATTTTACTTTTTCCATATTATGCTGAAGTTCAAGTTTAAAAAGGAAATTGTTTTAGTTATACATTGCCTTAAATGTTAATGTTTATTTTTGAAAGATTATGCAATATTGTTATCCTTACTGAGCATATGAGCTCACCCCTTTCAATGTTTTAATATTTTCCAGGATGTGAAGAAGTATTTTATGAATGACCTACAGGGATAGTCAGAAGAGGATATGATTCTGGACTATGGAGACTTTGTTATTGTAGTTTTTCACTTTATGATGTAATGTAACATTTATGAATGTATCTAGGGTTTTCAAGGCTACTAAAGTAATTGGTCTTTCAAGAATTGATCTTTTGTGATCATGCCAATGTTACACAATAATGCACCGACTCTGGGTAACTGGGGTCAGGGTTTTACATTTACACTTATTGTAAATCAGTAGGTTAGCTTCAAAAGTTAGTTTGATATTTTGGTTAAATTAACTGAGACCTGATTAATCATTGAGAAGCTAAGTGAACATTTACAATCTGTATAAATTCACTACAGTATAACTTACTTTTTAAATTGGGGGATTTTAAATAGATAATATTTTAACAGAATTATTAATTGGAACTCAAATCACCCCTCTCTTGAGTATCCACTCCGACCAACATTTGGTATCAAATGTTTTGTTTTTGTTTAAGGACATTTGAAATACAGTATTTTTTCAACTGTGATTTTTATTGCATCTTTAATGATCTTAAATTTCTGTTAGTTCTAAATTTTATCTCTTTAAATTATAATTCTAAAATCTAGTTATGGATAATAGACTATAGGGTGCTGCTACTAACATGCCACCTTTATTAAATGGTACAAACAATGCTCAGTGGAAACCTAAAATGAAAATTCATTTAGAAAGCATGGGTTTTGATATCTGGACCACTATAGAGTCACAATATAAAATTACAGAAACTGAAAGAACAACATGGGATAAACCTACAAAGACTGCCTATAATAATAATTGTAAAGACATAAATGCCTTGTAATGTGCTCTAGGAGATGAAGAGTTTAACATAATTTCTACTTGAAAAACTGCTTTTGAAATATGGGATACTTTGGGTGTTTCTCATTAAGGAACAACCAATGATAAATAAATGAGATTAAATACTTATACTATGAAATATGATAATTTTAAAATGAAGACTGATGAACCAATTTCTGATATGTATCTCAGGTTTAATGAGATTGTCAATATAATGAATTCACTCGGAAAGGTTGTTCCAGCAAAGGAACATATTATGAGAATCTTGATATGTTTACCAGACCGATGGAGAGGCACATCTATTTCAATCAGAGAGTCATGTGACATTTCTTCTCTACCTGTCAAACAACTCATTGGTAAGCTTATGATGTATGAGGAAGAACTCAATGTGAATTAAGAGGAAGATGGTGAACCTAAAAGAAAATATGTGGCTTTCAAGACTACTGCTTCAAAGAGTAAGGATAAAGAAAAAGCTCAAATACAAACTGACAGTTCAACAATTGAATGCTCGGACTCTGATTGTGATGCTGAAATGGCTCAAATAGCCAGGAGGTTTTAGAAATTTTATAGGAAGAAGAAATTTTTCAGAAAATTAAATTACAAAGGAAATTATGACAACAAGGGACATTGGAAGAAGGATTGGAAAAAATACAGATAAAAGTGATGAAGTTGATTTCTATGAGTGGAAGATGAAAGGACACATTAAAGTAGATTGCCCAATGCTCAAATTCAAGAAGAAATATGATTACAAGTACAGTAAGTACAAAAAAGCTATGAAGGATAACTGGAGTGCTTATGAATATAGCACAAGTGAATATGAAATGTCTGATTCTGAAAGAAATCATGCAAACATGTGTTTCATGACAAACACATCTGAGGTAACCTCAGATACTCCTATTTCAAATTCATATTATTCTGGAGATAATGCAGAATCTGATTCTGATCCTGAAAAATTGACTAGTAAGGAATTATTTGAATACTGTAATATGTTGGAAGCGACATGGAACGAACTTAAGGATAAATACAAATCATTAAAGAAACATCATGCTCTCACTACTATTGTTAAAACCGAACATTCTATTGAAAAAGTGAAAAATTCTCAACTGTTAAAGGAGAACACTAAACTGAAAATGTCTAAAGAGAAACATAGAAAAGACTTAGAGAAGTTCACAAATGGAAAAGATACACTAACTCAAATGCTAGGTAAGTAGAATTCACCTAGATATACTACTGGTATAGGATACCAACCTGGACAAAGAAAAATTACGAAAACTAAATTTATTCCTAAATCTAGACAGAATAATGCTAGTTCTAGTTCTGGAAATTCATATGCTTCAACTAGTTATTCACATAGTTATAAATCAAATAGAGTTTATCTTTCAAAATCTCTAGATTATATAAATTATATGAGACCCATAAGACAAATGTGGGTACCAAAATCTTTGATTGCTAACCTGTCTGGACCCAAGAGGATCTGGGTACCAAAATCATTTCCTATCTAAATCTATTTTGTAGGAAACCTGCTTGAACAGTTACCACAAGAAGACGTGGTATTTGGATAGTGTATGTTCAAGACATATGCTTGGGGATTACTCATGCTTCAAGAGTTTCATAAAGGTTGATGGAGGACATGTCACCTTTTGTGAAATTCTAAAGGAAAGATCATCGGCCTAGGCCAAATTGGTAACACCGATTCAGTTTTAATCGCTAAAGTTTTATTTTTTGATGGAATTAAATATAATATGTTAAGTATTTCTCATCTGTGTGATGATGGTTTTAATGTTAAATTTGAAAATTATTCATGAAATGTTTTTAATTCTAATTTTTTTTTAGTATTTTCTTCTATAAGAAATGAAAATATTTATGTTGTTGATTGAAATTCCTTAGCTAAGAAAAATGTTACCTATTTAAATTCTTTTAATAAAGAGTCTTGGCTTTGGAATAGAAGATTAGGTCACTGCAATATCCACTCACTTAAAAAACTAACTAGAAAGAACTCAGTTAGAGACATACCTAAACATTAGTTTCCAAATGACAAAGTTTGTAATCCCTGTCAAAAGGGAATGAAACATAAGGTTTCTTTTATATCAAAGAAAGAAGTTTCAACTTCTCAACCTCTCGAGTTGGTTCACATGGATTTGTTTGGACCACCTATAGTTTCTAGCTTAAATGGGAAGCACTATGGATATTTCCTAGTAGATAACATTTCTAGATATACTTGGGTATACTTCTTAGCTCACAAAAGTGATGCTTGTTCTTATTTTGTTAAATACTCCAAATCTGTAGAAAATCTTAGTGGACTTAAGATTAAAACCCTATGAAGTGATCATGTCCCTGAGTTTGATAATAATGAGTTTGAATCCTACTTCTTACAAAATGGCTATATTCATAACTTTTCTGCTCCTAGGACACCTCAGCCAAATGGTGTAGTAGAAAGAAGAAATAGAACCATGCAAGAAATTGCTAGAACTATGCTTAATTAATATGACCTGCTTATTTACTTTTGGGATGAAGCTGTGAATACAGATTTTTATATTATTAATAGAGTCTTAATTAGACCTATTCTTAAGAAAACCCCATATGAGTTGTGGAACAATGGAAAACCTAAAGTTAGTTTCTTTAGAGTCTTTGGCTGCAATGTTTTTATTCTCAATACAAAATATAATCTTGAAAATTTTGCTTCTAAGAGTGATGAAGGAATCTTTTTAGGATATTATTTAACCAGCAAGGCTTATAGAGTTTTCAATAAAAGAACCAAGTGTGTGGGAGAATCTTTTCACATCAGGATTGATGAAACTGATCCACATGAGCCTAAAATCTCTCTTGAAAATCTTGAAGAATATTTATCTATTCTAGACCATAATGGCAAATCTAATGAACCTGTTATAAAGACAATCAGTTCTGGGATTATACCAGAACCTGCTTTTAATGAACCTGAACCTAGATAAGAACCTGAAGTTTCTAGTCCTACCATTACTAGATCAACTAGATTTATAAAGAATCACCCTTTAGATATTGTTGTAGGAAATCTTGATAGAGGGACACAAACTAGAGCTTCTCTTAGAAATTAGGTTGAACATCAAGCCTTCTTGTCACAGCTTGAACCTAAAAACATTGATGATGCTATTAATGATGAATTTTGGGTAATTTATATGCTAGAACAACTCAATCAATTTGAAAGAAATAAATATTGGAATCTTGTGGAAAGGCCTAAGGACACTTTCACAATAGGCACTAAATGGGTGTTTAGAAATAAAGTAGATGAATCTAGAAACATAGTTAGAAATAAATCTAGGATAGTTGCACAAGGCTATTGTCAAGAAGAAGGTATAGACTATTAGGGGTCCTTTTCTCCAGTATCCAGATTAGAAGCTATTAATATTTTACTTGCTTATGCTGCACATCTAAATTTCAAACTATATCAAATGGGTATCAAGAGTGCATTCTTAAATGGATATATTGTTGAGGATGTTTTTGTTGAACAACAACATGGTTTTTCAAACCCTCATTTTCCAAATCCTATTTTCAAATTATCAAAAGCTTTATATGGTTTAATACAAGCTCCAAGAGCTTGGTACGATAGATTAAGTACTTTTCTAATTTCTAAAGGTTTTATAAAAGGAATATCTAATCCTACGCTGATTATAAAACTAATTTCTAAAGATGTTTTAGTAGTAAAAATTTATGTAGATGGTATTATTTTTGGATCTTCAAGAAATTCCCTATGTAATGATTTTTCTAAAATGATGAAAAATGAATTTGATGTGAGTTTAATGGGTGAACTTAATTTCTTTCTTGGATTTAAAATCTTTCAAAATGACAATGGAAATATTTTAACTCAAAGTAAATATACTAGAGATCTTTTAAAAAGTTTTGGATTGGATAGAAAAAAAGGTAGTGACACTCCCCTGAGTACCACCTGTAATATGGATCTTGATGAAAATGGTAAATCTATTGATCAAACCAATTATAGAGGAATGATTGGAAGTCTACTCTAAATGAATACTAGTCGTACTGATATTATTTTTAGTGTGTGTATGTGTGCTAATTTTCAAGCAAACCCTAAAGAGTAACATTTAAATGATGTGAAGAGAATTTTCAAATACCTCAAGCATACTCCGAATTTAGGAATGTTCTATCCCAAATGACAATCATTTAAATTATTCAGTTATTCTAATGCCGATTTTTGTGGATGTAAGTTAGATAGAAAAAGAACCTCTAGAACATGTCATTTTTTTGGCATGTCACTAGTATCATGGTATATTAAGAAACAAAATTTTGTTGCATTATCTAATGCAAAAGTTGAATACATAGGTGTTGGAATTTGTTGTGCACAAATTTTGTGGATGAAACACACTTTACTAGACTATGGATATCAATTCAGACATGTCCCAATAAATTGTGACAAAACAAGTGCTATTAATATTTCCAAGAATCCTGTTTCTCATTCTAGGAAAAACATATTTAAGTAAGACATAACTATTTGAGGGATCATTATCAAAAAGGTGATATCACTTTGGAATTCATTGGTACTGAATATCAACTTGATGATATATTCACTAAACTATTAAATTCTGAATGATTAGACTACATCATACATGATCTTGGTATGATTAATAATAAGTAAATATCTTACTGATCTTAATGTTTAATACTTTACTGTACTCTACTTTATGGTTTCATGGTCACTGTTTCTAAGGTACTGTTTTATGCATACGGTCTAACCGTCCAGACTTTATGCTCATGGTCTGTCAACTCACTGTCTCATCGTGACTACACAGAATGCTCACTATCTCACCATGAGGACTACCAACTGTCTCACCATGATGACAAGTTTTCATCTCACCATAATGCCTACTCACGGTATCACCATGAAGATTATTTATATTATTATTTTAATGCATATCACAGTAATTTTTATTTCACCTCTATTTGATTTCCCGGGTTTTTGTTTTTATGACGTTTGACATTCCCAAATGATAAAACTTAAGGGTTTCATTCGATTCCTTACCCGAACTCTCTCTTGAACCTTCTCTTCCCTCTCGCCCGAAGCTTCAGTGAATTCCAAGGATGAAGCTCCCATATTCACCCACGTCTGAAAAGTGCCTCTCTAAGAAACCGAAGAGGATACCGAGGATATCTCCCGAAGGACCTCTAAACCCAAACCTGGTAAGCTGTACAGTTGTACCTGAAAGAATGGTTTTCCCAGAGTGGTTTCTGTCTAGCAGATCTTTAGTTTCGAAAGTGTTAAGAGAACAAGGATGTCTTGAATGGGTCACTGGACAGAATATACCGATTTAACCGAGATATTTATCTCAATTATATCAGTATATGATGTTTTCCTTTGAGTTTGGAGAAAGATTTATGGTGACAAGATGGATAAATGGCCAGAAGTTCTCCTTCTCTTCACGGTTGTGGGCTGCATGCCTAGGGATTCCACATGAAGAGGTTTCTGAGGATTACCAGAGAGACCCTCCTCCAACAACTAACATCTTTGACCTGGAGAATTCATTGGAAATACTGACTGGAAATGGCACCAAGCAAAGGGCCATAGCTGCTGAATTAGATGGGGAGACTAGACTTCTGTTGAAGTTTGATCAGAATTTGACTATTCTGAGAAAAGGAGAATTTTCTATGATGAAGTATCAGGATGTGTTCCTGATTCACCTGTTGATGAATAGCCATAAGATCAACCTATGCAAGTATGTTATTAACCATATCTGTGAGCTGATCAAAGTCACTTCCAAATCCACCTCTTTGTTTTACACAAAGATGATCTCAACTATATTAGTTGCAAAAGGGATGGTCGGACCTAATGAAGAAAAGTTAGAGGACCTTGATTATTTCCTATCCATGCCTATCATCAGAAGGATGAAGATTAGCTGGAACCCCTGGAACAAGCATTGGGTTGAGGATAATGATCAGTTGTATAAAAATTTTAATCCTATTGATTATCCAAGAAGCCCTAAAAATCTATCTGATCCTAGTTTGGAACCAGATGAAGTGGCTGAGTGTTCTAAAGAAGAGGAATAAGAGGAAGTAACAGCTGAAGTATCTCTTAGAGAAGAATCTAGAAGACCTCTAATGGAAACTGGTCCTATTGAAAAGGAAAGGACTGTTGTCCCTACTGTTATCCCTGCTGAAATACCTCAAGGAGAGGGTGTTGTTGTTGGTTTGAGAGAAGAATAGGCTCTTTCTTCTAGTGAGGATTTTAATCCAGAAGCTCCTCCTTATGCTGCAAGAAAATTGATTTTCCCTGATTCAGAACAGCAAGAAACCTAAGAGACAAATCGTGTTGAATAGGTTCTTTCTATTGATAATGACACAAGTCTGGAAGCTCAACCAGTGGAACAATCAGTTACTGAGATTATTCCCTCTACTGAAGAGAGGATGGAAATTGCCTTTCAGTTGGAAAGGCAAGAGTTTTCTGAAGAGATTAGA
The DNA here is from genome assembly GCA_963277665.1 of Viscum album. Taxonomy (NCBI): domain Eukaryota; kingdom Viridiplantae; phylum Streptophyta; class Magnoliopsida; order Santalales; family Viscaceae; genus Viscum; species Viscum album. Next base: position 257,760,977 of record OY728129.1, read on the forward strand.
GATGATCCTGTGGATCTTGATTTTGTTCCTGAGCCTCAAGAATCTGGAAGGGAAGCACAATTTGAGGGGGAGGAACCTAAAAACCTTGAGATTACAGAATCTGGATCTTCTGAAGCTTCTCAACCTTCTGTCACATATTCTGTGTACACTCGGTATGAGTTCCCAAGATTTTTTGATGTAAATGACTCACAAAAAGTGAATACAACTAGAATGGATCTTTCTTTTCTGATTCAACTAAAGTCTATCGCTCATCTAGAACCAGAATCAGAGCCCTATCCTCAATCTGAATCAGAATCTGAGTCTGAAGATAACTCTGAACCTCAACCAGAATCTAAACCTATGTCTTTACCTACACCCTTACTTGAGCTTCACTCCTTTGTGACCAAAGATGATCTGAAATTTTTTGGAGAGGCTTTGTTAGCTGGAGTTGAGAAAATTGTCTCCACTCCACCTCGTCCAGTGACTCAGTTAAGTCAATAAGATGCATCAATTCACTTGGAGAATATTATCTTGCATATTCAACCAAGGATGATCTGAGAAATTCAAGAAGTCATAGTTGAGAATAAGCTGCTGAGTGCTGATGATGCAAATATGAAAAATATGATAGCAAACTTGCAGAATGAGTAGTCTTTGAGATCAGTGATTGCTCCTGTTTCTACCCCTGCACCAATTGCTACTTCTCATGTGCCATTTGATTCCCTCCTTGCTAGGGAAATTGTGTCTCAAGTTCATCTATATCTACTTTATTTTGATGAGAATATTGGAAATAGACACACCAAAATGATGGAACACATGAGGGAGCTTGTAGAAAATCTGAATAAGCTTACAGATGAATACACTGAGTACCTGCAAAAAGTTCTGAAATAGCTCAAAGTTCTAACCTAAGCTGTCAAGGCTTCCCCTGCTTCTGTTCAGACTTCCACATCTTCTTTGGATGATTCCCTGCTAAGATCCATAATAAAGGAATAACTTCAGAGGTCCTTCAGTGGCTTGGATCAATCTTATTTATCTGAAGTGATTAAGAACAGTGATAGGGCATTGGACTTGGTTAGGATTCATTCTATGATAGCCAATGATTCTCAACAAGAGATTACCAAGAAAATAGATTTGTATCTCTCCAGGATTTTCTCTAAAAGTGATATGACTGATCACTTTAGATATCTTGTGGAAAATTTGATAATCCCTTCGGTGAATCATGCTTTTAAAGCTCATGTTCATAAACTTACAGAGTTCACCAGATTTTAGGACAAATTCATGGAGAATAAGGATGATTTTGAAAAGGCTATGCAATATGGTGGTGAAATCATTACTGATTTCATCAATCTTTTAAATCTGTATCTTCATGTGCAGAGTAATGCCATAGTTGCTCTAGCTATTTCACCCATTAGACATGGTCTACCTACCTTAGCCTCAACTGCCATGACAGTTTTCCAAGATCTTATTCAGATCCGGCCAGTCATTCTTAACAAACCCCAGCCTAGATCTTCTACTGCTCCTACTTTGGCTCTATTTGGTTTTGAAGGTCTACCCTTACCCTCTTTGTCTACGGCATCTATGCCTTCTTCTACTTCAGCACCAACTCCTGCTACTAATAAAGGCTAGGAAAAGATGGATCCCTGAAGATTACATGGACTGTTTTCTTTTATATGGGATATCATTTTTTTTATTGTTTGTACTTCTCCTGTATGATCTATTCTGAACAATTTTTTAATGAATAATTCTTTGTTTTATATATTTTTATCTTTTTTGTGATAATCCCAAATGGGGGAGAAAACCTACAAGTATAAAAGGGGGAGAAAAAAACTACAAGTGTCAGTACTATAATGATTTTTCCTATTCTGATATGCTAGTTTCGTTAATGTTACATTTCATTTATATGTTGACTATATATGATTTGTGATCATCAAAAAGGGGGATATTTTTAGACTCCACTTGTGTTAATCATGTTTTAATGATCACAAATCCTATTACTGTTAATTAATCTCAATATTCGTTACACATCTTTCTAATGCTCTTAAATCTCAATAATAACTACACATCATGTTTTAATGATAACAATCTTATAGATGTTAATTACTCACTTTATTATTTACAAGTCTTATGCATGATCACAAATCTCACATATATTATAAATCCTTTATATTTATGATTTAAGTTCTCTTACTCTCTAATGATTAAAATGAATCCATATTCTGCATATTACTGTCTAAGTCCAAATAAAGATATTTGTCTAAGTATGGACACACCGTGAAGGACATACCGTGACTCAGAAACCATGACCCACACACCGTGAAGGACTAACCATGACTCAGACACCGTGATCCACACACCGTGAAGGACTCACCGTGACTCAGACACCGTGACCCACACACCGTGAAGGACAAACTGTGATCTAGACACAGTGAGCTACACACCGTGACGTTGATACCGTGAAGCACATAGCGTGAAGCTCATACCGTGAAGCTCATACCATGAACCATATACCGTGAAGAAGACAACATTTACTTAATCACTGTGACACCATTTATTAACTTTTTGTGAATATTATTTAAATAATGCTAACAGTCATATTTGATGTTTTTATTTCAATTAATGTCATTTAATGATAGTTGTTGGCATGTTAGGAAACTGTATCTCGTACCTATGAAAAGGGAATCCCTCCTACTACCAAAACTAGATGAATATAAGAAAGATTGAGATTTAGTACATGTGAAATAATTGCAAGTAGTGGTGTGCCAGTGTGAATTTAAAACGGGAAGAACTTGCATACACCCGAGAGCATTGTGCTGAACGAGTAGAACAATCCTGAGCAAGAAAGGGAATGCAAGACTTTCAAATAACTCTTATGAATGGAATACAACACCACTGAAGAACACCTGATGAATCAAGATATCATTCTCACACCTGTAAAAGACAAGCTGAACTACGATACTCTGTTTTTTAATAGAAAAACCAGAGAAGGACTCCGAAGCATTCCTGCTGAATCCAACGAGTCTAGAGCTACATTGATAATCACTAGAGCTTTCTAAACTCTTATCTGTTGTCTCTAAGTGATTTATTTATTATCTTCTGAGTAGTGTGGTGTACTCTATATTTTTTATACACACACTGCCTCCTGCACTGAACTGGAGGATATCAAAATCCTCACTCCAAATCTATTAACTCTTGTTTACCCATGTCAATTGTGGAAGAGGTCCTTATGTGGCCTGGTCTTTGTTTTGTTTCCCACAAAGAATAGTTGTAGAAGTCCCTGCGTGGCTTGGACAGTTTTGTAAACTGTAGTTAACCCCGATCTAGGGTGTGGATCAAATTTATATAAATTTTAGAGGACTAAGTCTCGACTTGAGACTGAATCTCTTGTTATATATGTTGTGCATCTTTAGTTTAATTTAAAATTATACTACATATATCTTAATTATTCTGCTGCTATTACTTTGAAATACAAAACTATTTTCATGCTACTTTGATAGTTAAATTAGCAAGTGTTTACACTTATTGTAAATCAGTAGTTTAGCTTCAAAAGTTAGTTTGATCTTTGGTTAAATTAACTGAGACCCAATCAATCTTTGAGAAGATAAGAGAACATTTACAATCTGTATAAATTCACTACAATTTAACTTACTTTTTTAAATCAGGGGATTTTAAATAGACAATATTTTAATAGAATTTTTAATTTGAACTCAATTTAAACCCCTATTGAGTATCCACTCTAACCAACAGAATCGATGAAATCATGGTTTCGATTGTTGGTTTACAATGTTCTATATATCATTCAAGGCATCCTTCGATTGAATAATGATATGAAAGAAGCCTCACCCCATAGGTATAATCCTCCAATCACGATTACCCTAGTAGTGGGAGATTTTATTCTTGATATCAACATAAGAACAAGGATTATCCCCCTTTTAATAGATAATGTGTCTGAGGATAAAGAAATTGTAGAGATTGATTCTTTTCTGAAGATATTATAGATCATCCACTACATATAAACCCCCATTTTTTGAGTCGTGATATGTTGGAGGGTCTGAGAGACTCATCCTTGGATGGATTTGTAGAACTAGAGAGCACTTCTGCATAAGAGAATGCCTTCTTCTTTGAAACTGAGGGATCCTGAGTGTCAATATATTTAATTAGTTTTTTAGGGTGCCTTGTCCTTCATGAAAGGACAATTCCAATTCAGAGTTCAATGAATCCATTGATGAAATCATGAACATGGTCAAATAGGAAAAGGTTTTCCATTTCCAGATTCAAAAAGGAGAGCTCCCATGTACACCATCTCATCTTGTTATTTCATCAGTTGGTTTTCCACTTAGACAATAACATGATTCAATTAAATGTGGAAATCATTTTTATTAATAATATACAATTTATTCTATATAGTGTGAGTACTCTAGAAATCATTATTTTAATCTAAGGGTATTTACCTAGATAAGAATTTATTTATTTGGATTCATATTTTATATCAATGGGTTAATCTTGTTATGATTTTTATGGATTTATAATTTTTTTCATATTTTTGTGAAACATATTTTTATGGACATGTCATTATGTGAGTGGTGGTCCTGAAATTATATATCCATATAATACATTAGGTAAATCTATATATCCCATGATGTTACAATGTTATATGAAAACATTGGTTATCCCAACCCACTATGTTATGTGACATGGTTGGTTAGCCTGGTCCCTTATGTTATGGGACATAACTGGTTAACCACATCCACTATGTTATGGGATGTAGGTGGAAATACAATTCTACTCTGATATGAATATATATATGGTTAACCTTGAAATATGATTATTATATCCTTATCTTTTCATTTATTACATTCATATTTCATGCAATATTCATATTTTATGTTCATATGGTTTATGATTAATGTATTATGATTCCACATCCTTATACCATTGTGTATTCCATACATTCATGACCATCCATTGTGTTTATAATTCTTTGTGCCATCTTTTATGTTAATTTTATTTCGCATCATGATCAATTTTTTGATTTCATGATCTTATTAAATTAATCATTCCATTTATCCCATTATCAAACATATATCTTTATAATGATCTATTATAACTATTTTACTTATCATTGTTAATGTTTTACCCCTTATTGAGTGTTTGAGATCACTCATTTCTTATATTTAATATTTTCACTAAGTGAATATAATTGTTAAATAGAAAGAGATAAATTTATAAGTGGTGTTTAAAGAAGGATTTTATTTATTATATAGTATAATTATAGGTTGATGTTATATTTTGTACATAGTTCCCAAAGTCACCAAACTTTTGATTTTCTATGTTTTTTATTACATGTTATGAATAATAGTAAGTTTGTTTAACACTAAATTTGAAGGTTCTAGTATAGGGAGATATGACGTATAATTAATATAAACCATTTAAACAACAAATATAGACATTAAATATAAAATTTATAAAGTTAAATATAATATGCTATGTTATAAAAGTGAGTGAAATGAGAGAATATGACTGATACAAATGATAAATGATACATCCTGGTTAATCAAAAATTACCAAAAAACTATATGAGTATATTTTTGTGACTTGATGTCCTAACAAATCATTATCATCCTAAAAAATGAAATAAGAGTATAAGTAACAGTGGTAAATGAATATGTTACTTTTCCATTACCACTAACAAATTAAACAAAATTTTTATTTTCACAAGAGTGTGTATATAGGGTGTGAGATAATTCCTAGTATGATACCACCAAGAATATATATAATTAATATTTTTATGTAAATCTAAAAATATTAGTTTAAAAAACAATAATAAAATACCTTTTTTATAATTTTTTAATAATAAAAACAATTAGTATTTAAGTTAAAATCAAAAAATTTACCTTTTTGAAAATGTTGAAATTAAAATAAATGGAAAATAAGACAATACAAATCATATAATATATGATATTCAATAAACCAAAAAATAAGATAACAACCTTGATAAAGTGAATACAATATATTAACATCCTAATTGGATCCATCCATCATCTTATGATGTGATCCTATAATCATATAACAATAATTACCCCCATTGGCCTTTCTAAACAATAATTAACTAGCTAGGGAATGCACTAAACAAGGAGAAATTATATAGAGAATAATAATAATAGGTTAAAAACATATCCTCTATTTCTCAAATTGATACCCAATGAACCATGTATATCCAAACAATGTCAAGCATACAAAAATATAATCCAGTTTATAAACTATTAAACTCATATCTCACATCTGAAACACCCTATAGGAAATAAAACTTTTGAATTAAAATTTAATATATCAAAGATTAATAAATCATATAAAATAATTATATCAATAATAGAAAGTGTAATCTATTAAAGTGGTTATAAATAATCAATAACAAAAATAATTATTCAAAACATTACTTTATAATTCACAACATCATTAAAATGATAAATTTTTCATTATAAAAATTTAAAATCATTCAAAAAATATATTATAAATCCACTTAAAAAAAAACAAGTCTAAAATGTATTTTATAAAACACCTTGCAGGAATGAAATAAAATATTAGAAATATAACACTTGATAACCATTGAATTCACCTTTATAACAAAGTCAAAAATAAAAAAACTCATTAAAAAGTTATAAACTAATCATTAATAATTTATATCGATAATAATTTTTATAAATTGTATTTGAAAATCACATACATTGAGAGAATTTAAATCAAATTTAATTATATCAAAACATTAACCATAATAAATAATATTGATGAACTTCCTCAAAAAAGAAGTCTTAGTTTAATAGAGGAGCTTCAAATCCCTATACATCAAATCCCCAATGATTTAGACCAACCTTAACCACAGTTTTGACCATCATTAGTTAAGGGAATATATAATGAATAATGAGATAATACAATTATATTGAAAGAAGTGTAATGAGAGAATTGATATTTTACCTAGGTTGAATAACATGAATCCAAGGGAAAATTACAAGGATAGAGGAGAATATGGTATGGAATCCTCCTTGGGGATGCAAAATACATATTATATTAATGTTAAGGGGAAAAGTTATCTAAATACAAACATGGAAAAATACCAAAATTTTAAAATATAAGAGAAATACATGGTTATACGAAAAATTCCTAGCTACTATATTTGGAATCACCCTGGATGGTTACCTTACATGGCTAGGGTAAGCATGCACCATAATCAATAAAACTTGTAAAATCCAAATAAAAATAAAAATTTCACCTTGAATATCAAATTAAATGATAAAATAATTAAATAATAAATTGAATTCCAAATAATGGAATCATTGGTGTCACAGACTAAAGGGTAAGGACATGTTATTTATAAATGGCCTGGAATATTGTTTCTATAGAGGATTTTAATAAAATTAGCTGACATATCATGTTTCATATATTTAATATATTTGGATTCAATGATAATTTAATTGGGTTGATGTAATTATTCTTTAAATTAGTTTTGCTCACTATTTTTTTAATGGAATAATATAAAGTAACAAGTATTGTGTCTTTGGTGTTAGGAAATATGATCGTATATATTTCATCCTTTTTAGTATTATAAAAGAAATATTTTGAATTTGTATTATGAAATTGGTGGATTAGGATTTATTTTGCCTCATCCAAGATGAATGATGAATTCTAGATCCTGTAAATATTTTTATACTAATAATACAATAGTTTTTATCAAGGGATAAAAAAATATTTTACTATTATGAATGATAATTTTGATCACTTTTGGGATATTTATGGTTAGTAGATTAATTATTATAAATATAAATGGATTTAATTATAAACCAAAATAATAATTTCCTCAATTATTTAGGGTGACTTTATTTTGGGGAAGACATAATGTTTCACATTGTAATGTGGTAACTTGTAAATTTAAAAGTAAGATGGATACTTAGAAAGATAGTTTTATAAAACTGGCTTATAGGATTTCACTTATCAAATATATTATTATTCAAAAATCTATGTACTCTTTCATAATTTAAAATTTACTTTTATATTTTAATAAGAGAATTTATATATTAATGAGGAACATAATTTGGGGTGGAAATATATTTAAGAGGGAAATTGATTCATTTTTATTCTAATATATATTAAAAATTTATTATTGATATAGAAGAGAGAGTTAAACATGAAGATTTTCAATGAATTGTTTACAAGTTAAAATTATGTGTATATTATTATCAAGGTTCTATGGCATAACAAAAGTGGTTGGGACCATGTCCAATAGTAGTTTTTTATCAAATCCATTGGATTTATTCTCAGATTTAGATGAAATAAAATCCATGGAATCCAAAAGATAGGATCATCACATATAATTTATAAATAATTTTTATTCAGGAATAAAAATTATATATATTTTTAATTCATTCTTTTTCAATTATTGGGTTGAGATATATTATCATATCATCACTTCCTCAACAGAATTAAGGAATGATTCCCTCAAGAAGGGGTTTTCACATGCTACATAAAGCACTGATTGTCTTCTTATAATTATATGGGTGAGTTCATTGATAATACAACAATTTATTTGGGTTTCATTTATTTTAATATAATCCTTCATGGTAATACACAATTACACTAGTTTAGTCGAGAATCAAGATAGAAATGGTGGAGGATGACACTCCATTCTTAAGAGAATTCTTAAAGAATAGATCTCTAGGGATTGAGAGTCCCCCCCCCCTAAATAAATAATTCCAAACAATAGTGTTTAGGGTTGTCCTTAGTTAAAAAATGATATAGCCTTGTATTATAGAAACATGGTTAGAGAATAATTAATTGTAAATAATACCTTATTATTATCTTAATTCTTTGTGAACACGATGTCTAAATAATAATAATATTATTAGTTTTATTTATTTGTAATTATTTAAATCCTAAAAAAATATATTGTTTCATTAGATATATAAATTAATATTTACTCAAATAATATTCTATATATCAATCCTTACTATAATATTAATATCGGTCTGTCACTCCTCATTATTTATTTTACTTTCAATAATGTTTATTTAAAAAAAAATATCATCGTATTATCATTCGATAAATATATAAATATTATATTCACTAGACCAATGAATGCAGATTTTTTAAATTCTCACATAACCATATAAATAAATACTTGTTACACTGAGAATATACTATAGGTATGTAAATATTATATATTCATGTAATTAAATAAATAATAACCAAGAAAATAAGTAATCGTTTAATATTCAACTCACATAGTATTCTATCAATTAGCTAGTAAATTAATTTAGTACCCCTGGTTTCTGTTAAGTAACCCTTATTTTATGCTTTTTATGTACATGAAGCTTATGAGAAATGGTTGGGGAGAGTATGGAGACTTTTAAGGTGTTAAAGGGAAAAAGGTGGTAATGCACGGGCCTCACACGGTTAGCCCAAACCATGCGGAAGCCATGAAGGTGGTGGTCACCTGGACAGAGGAGACCGCATGGTGTGCACACTGTTTGGGAAAACCGTGCGCGGAGGTTGTGCGGAGCACCCCTTCAATGAAGTGACTACCGCATGGTTATCACACAGTTTGACTAACCGTGCGGGCTAACCATGCGTAGAGTCAATAGAGATCCTATTTTTAAGGATGTAATCCGTTTCATAATTAAACACACTCGTTTTTTCTCCTAGAAGGCCCTAACTCAGTACTACTCTATGGTGAAGGTGGGAGAACACTTACCAGGCGTTTAGGAAGCCATATGGAGGGTTTCCTTGGCGTTTAGAGGCTTATTGATCGAGGTAAGAATCGTTTCATTTAGTTTTCATAGATCTCATTATTCCCTCTTGATGGATCCTTAGATCTACGCCCAAGGTGGGTAGATCTAAGGTAGTGCATGACCTTTAATTCAGGTCTTGGTATTGAGGGTGACAGGGGAAGAAATCTATGGAGGTTTCATGGTGTTTCGACCCGGTTCTTGGTTGGTTTTGCCTATTTTGTTGAGTTAGGTGGATTCACTCTCGATTCCTATTTCTTAGAACTTGACGGATTAGTTTCAAATTATTTTCCATGATTGAAATGGTTTGTTTATCTGTAGTGAAATAATGGTTGAAACCCCTTTTAAGTAATGGGTGATGGAAATTGTGTGTTTTTGGAATGTTATTGTTTAAGTGAATTTAAAATTTTGGTTTTAAAATGTTTATTGTTTTTCTACTTGAATTAAATGATTTTAAATAAAAGGGTTTGATGATTTACTGAAAGTTTTTGACCACACTAGGTTTGGCATGGATTTTCATGGGTTGTGGTGTGTGTTCATATTCATTAGTATGGATAAGGGCGAGAAGTAACCCCATCAAAAGGTTGGGATGGATAAGGGTGATAAGTAACCCTATCAAATGGGATGGATAAGGGAATGAAATACCCCCGTCAAGGTAGCCCACTATGTGATGGCTTAATGGAAGGATAACTCACCACTCGCGATTATTGAGAGGTCCAGGTTGCATGCATGGTTGGTTGTGTGGATTTTTGAAATGGAATGAATGTGCCAAACTGGTAATGGGAATTTTATTGGAAACATTACATGGTTTCTTTTCTTGAGAAAGATGGTTTTTGTTTGAAAATGGTTTTGACATGGGACATGTTATATTTTGAACTTTTTCGGAATTGTTTTATATAAAAATTTTTATATTAATCTGCTAACATGATTTATCCTAGAGGCATGGGTTGGGAAGTCATTGGGTAAATCCTACTGAGTTTCATTACTCACCCCCTCTTTGGAACGCTGGTGCTTTTGCAGATGTCATATACTGGGATGTTTTCAAAGTAAAAGTGTCACAAGTGTATAGCACTACTTCGTGATACATGGTCTGGTTCGTGATGTTGGAGCTTGGATCTTGTAGAGCATGGAGTTGGGTTGTCGTCTTTTAGTCTTTTAGTTTGTATTTTCGCTGTTTACTCTGATTTAGTGTTGGTTTCCACTGTGGTACTTTTGGTTGGTTTATGATAAAATAAATGGTTGAGCTGTCTTATCTTTTATCATGCATCATTTAGTTGATTAGTTTGGTTATGGATGTTAGTTCTGTGGTATGATGAAAAGGGTAAATCATCCCCACTTGTTTTTGAAACACATAGGCATTTATTGCCAGCCTTTGGAACCTTTGGGATGTCTCTTAAGGCCCACTAATGACTCATTGTACTCTCAAGCCAATGATGATAAGCAGGTTATTACAAATGGTATCAGTTTGTTCGGTCCGTGGGGTATAAATGCAATCAACTTGTTATTTTCTTTGTGGAATAAGTAGTCATCAGTTTTTTTGGTCTCGGAATTGAAATATTATGTGTCTATTCCATGGGTGTTCATCTTAGGAAGGAGTATAATTGTCGGAACGTGGAATATATAGCAAAAAAAGATGTAGCTAACCTTTTTATGCTGAACATCAAGTTTCCAGGGAGTTGGGTACATAAGTGTTTTGGAGACACTGGTAGGATAACAAATATAATTGTCATGGGTTTAACCAATGAGATGAGCATGACCTGCATTAGAGGAATGACTTCCCACAGGGAGTGAATATATTATTTTGAGAAATGGATTATGGTTTGATGATAAAGTGTGATTTCTAAAAAATTTAAAATTGTTTTCAAATGAAATACTTTGAAAAGAGAATGGTATATGTATTTTGAAAATGGATTTATTTTCAAAATAAAGAAATGATTTTTTAGAAATGGGTAAATGAGAAAAAGTTGGATATCTGGAAAAAAATGTTGTGATAGTAATGTGATAGAAATTGAAATGCTAAGCCTTCAGTTTTTATGAAGTGAGACTAACAGTGTGCGTTGTTTATATAGAAAATGGCGCCCGTTAGGTGCCATAGAAACTTAACTGATGAGGCTGTGGAGAATATGGTCTCACCTAAGCCACATGTGAACCAGAAGCTAGTCCAAAGTATATTTCAAGCATTTCAGGGTGTGGACACGGGGAATTAGAGGGAGGAGTCAATGCATGTAGACCATTCCGTCCAGTACCAGAAGCAAAATCCACCCATCTTTCGGGATGATTTTGAACCAGAAAGGGTGGAGGTGTGTCTGAGTAGGATGAATTGTATATTAGATTTCATCGGCACACCAGCAGAACTGAAAGTAAATTTGGTGACGTATATGTTGGAGGATATTTCATGACAGTGGTGGGAGCTAGTGGTATAGGCTAAGGTGGATCAAGGCATGGGCTTGGAGGAATTTGAGGAATTGTGTAATAAAAAATTCTATCCTCACATGTTCAATATCCAATGAACGATGGAACGTTTCAGTTTGAAACAAGTGAATCTCTTAGTCACGGAGTATGCGGAAAAAATCATCAATAAGGTGTGATTTTCACCAGAAGTTGCTGCAAGTACATCTATGAAGGCACACATCTTTGAATCAGGGTTGCGATAGGAGATTCGTTCGAAGATAGCTATGATCTGTATTAAGGATTATACGGAGATGGTAAACAGAGCAAAATTAGTTGAATGAGACATCTCAGGAGTTATGGTAGGAGGAATTATGATGATACCCACAGGAACAGGTGGAAACTATAATGCTGGGAATAAGCAGAAGAGGGACACCTACTTCCATGGTGGGAGTGCGAATCAGAATCACACGGCTGGATCGGTGAATCTTCCTCCACGAACAATGACGATAGCTGGGTGTTTTCAATGTGACTCGATTGATCACATGAAATGAGAATGTACAACACCACCGAAAGCATGCCACAATTGCAATAAGATGGGGAATCTTTAGCGATATTTTCGTAGTGATCAACGGTTGGGTGTTCGTGAAACATCTCAGGTGTCACAAGCATCTTATGATTCGACAGGGCAAGAACAAAACAATATTTTTTTTTCCAGTAGAATAGAGCTAGCTATGGCGATTCTAAGAATACCATGACTTCTCAGGCAGGCCAATCTCAACAAGACAATAAGGACCAATGTGCAGCAACAAAGCAATTGTATGGAGTGGAACAAGTGATTGTGGATGACCAGTTTGGACCATATATGGTGAGAGGTATGATTATTTTTAATTCTACCCTCATAGAAGTGTTGTTTGATACTGGTGCAACACATTCTTTTCTTGCTTCTCGTATTGCTGATTTTCTGAACATAAAACCTGAAATGATGCCTTTTGTGATAAAACTTCAAACTCATATCAGTTAAAGAGAATTTAGAGCTTGCGTGTGTAGAGAATGTTCTATAACTATTGATGGAGTTGAGATGAAATGGGATTTCTCTGTGATAGAGATGGATGTTTATGATATAATCCTGGGTATGGATTGGTTGATAGATTTCAAGTCTCACATCCACTATTATAGTAGAACAGTCAGTTTCACAAATGAGGATGGCATTGAGCATCTCATTAGAGAAGAAAGAGTGGTGAAGGCAGGTGAAACGGGGTTGTTGGAACTAGTAGTGGCAACGATCTCTTACCAGTTGGCTGCGTTAAACTTGGAATCGATGGATGAGATCACGAATAACAGTTTTCCAGTAGTCGTGGATCAATTTCCTGATGTTTTTACTGAAAACTTCTCAGGGTTTCCACCTGTAAGAGAAGTGGAGTATATGATTGATCTCATTCCAGGGACCAGTCCTATCTCACTTCCATATTATAGGATGGAACCAACGGAGTTAAAGGAATTGAAAGTGCCATTGGAAGAACTGGAAAACAAATATTTTATTCGGCCAAGCGTTTCTCCATGGGCAGCACCGGTTTTTTTTGTCATGAAAGCAGATGGAAATTTGAGGATATGTGTGGATTATCGTAAACATAATAATGTTGCGATAAAGAATAGATCTCAACTTCCATGCATTGATGACTAGTTTGATCAATTGAGGGGATCTCAATGGTTCTCTAATAGTGACTTGCGGTCAGGATATCACCAGTTGCGAGTTCAGAAGGAGGATATTCCGAAGTCAGCCTTCAAAAGTATATATGGCCACTACGAATATGCAGTCATGCCTTTTGGTCTTACGAATGCACCAGTAGTATTTATGGAATTAATGAATCAGATATTTCAGCGATATCTGGATTCTTTTGTTGTGGTGTTTGTGGATGAAATATTGGTGTAATCAAGAACAATGGTTGATCATGATAACCACTTGGTGATAGTGTTGGAAATCTTGGGAGACCATTTTTTGTATGCCAAATTATCAAAGTATGATTTTTGGATACAAGAGGTACGCCTTCTAGGCCATGTTGTTTCTGAGAAAGGTGTTTTAGTGGATCCAGAAAAGATAGAAGCTATTCTTCCTTGGAAACTGCCGAATAATGTCTTTGTAATACGAACTTTTCTTGGTCTAAATGGTTATTACCGGTGCTTTGTGAATGAATTATCATGACTAGATTCTCCTATGACAACATTGAAAAAGAATAACAGTGCATTTCAATGGACTGAGTAATGTCATTGATCTTTTCAAGAGTTTAATGTTCGCCTTACATCAACACCCATCTAGAATTTTCCGAAATCTAGACATGGAAGTGTGGTGTATTGTGACGCTTTAGGATCTGTGTTGGGATTTGTTCTCGTGAAAGGAGACCATGTTGTTGCTTATGGATCAAGACAGTTGAGAGTGAATGAAAAGAATTACCCAACACATGATTTAGAGTTGGCTGCAGTCATCCATGCTTTGAAAAAATGGAGACATTATCTCTTTGGTGATAAATTTACTGTGTTTACAGATCACAAAAGCATGAAACACATTTTCTCACATCAATATTTAAATCTCAGGCAAGGGAGATAGATAGAGTATCTCCAGATGTTTGACTTTGACTTCATGTACACAACAGGTAAATGAAATTTCATGGTGGATGCATTCAGTCGAAAGTCATACGCTCAGTTAGCGAAAGTAGCTTTAGATGAGTGGAAATTGATGTCTGTCCTAGACGACATGCGTATGGAATGTAAATAACGATCTGATGTTGCAATTTTCATTCCAGTTTAACTTGTTCCTGATTTGGTGGAGATAGTAAAGGAGGCACATCCATCTGACGTAGACTGTGTTGCAATGAGTTCAAAACACAATGGTGGGGAGACCATTGAGGGATGGAAGCTGGATGAGAGTAAATTTTTGAGGTTTAGATATCAGATAGTTATACCTTTAACTGCTCAGGATCAAATCTTTAATTCTTACCACTATTCTAGATGGGTTGTTCATCCAAGAATATAGTAGATGTATAAGGTGATAAAGGAACAATTTTGGTGGAGTAGCATGAAACAGAAGGTAGATTAATTTGTTCAAGGTGTTTAATTTGTCAGAAGGTAAAGCAGAATATCACCGTCCAGCGGGTATGATACAGTCTTTACCTATACTAGTGTGGTAATGGGATCAGATAGTAATGGATTTTGTTACAAGTCTTCTAGGAACGGTCCAGAAACACGATTCCATTTGGGTGATAGTGGATCATCTAACCAAGTCAGCCCATTTCATCCCTATTTGTGAAACTCATATGATGGAAGATCATTCAAAAATCTATATCCATGAAGTGTTAAAGAGACATGGAATACCATTTCTAATCGTGTCAGATAGAGATCCGAGGTTCAAATCTCGTTTCTGGTGATCCTTACCGAATGCCCTGGAAACTCACTTGAATATGAGTACGGCGTATCATCCTCAAATATATGGACAATATGAAAGGACGATACAGATGTTGGAAGTCATGTTGTGGGATTCTGTAAGGTATTTTGGTGTCTTGTGGGAAGATCACATGCCTTTAGTGGAGATCTCATATAACAATAGTTAGCAGGCCTCGATACACTTGGCTCCATTTGAAGCATTGTATGAGCGTCCTTGTCATTCTCCACTATACTGCGGGGAAACAGGTGAGACTTCACTAGTTGGGCTGAGCCTTGTTTAATAAACAATGGAAAATATTCAGTTGATAAAGTAGAGGATGCAGACGACATAGAGTGGTCAGTCTTATGTGGATCATCACCGAAGACCGTTGTCATTTTCGGTGAGTGATCGTTTCTTTTCTGAAATCTCTCCAAGGCTTGGACATATTCGTTTTGGGAAGTATGGAAAATTATCTCCTCGATATATAGGCCCTTTTAAGATACTGGAATGGGTTGGTGAGGTGGCGTATCGGTTGGCATTACCACCATAGTTCAGCGCAGTGCATAATGTGTTCCATGTATCTCAGTTGAAGAAGTATCAGCCCGATCCTAACCATGTGATCTGATTGGATCATGTTGACCTATTGCTACATGCTTCATTGGTACATATTCCAATTCATATTGTAGATAGGCAGGATAAAGTCTTGTTTGGAAAAAGCATCAGTCTAGTGCAAGATTTTTGGCAACATGTTCATATTCAAGAAGAGACTTGGGAACACAAGAAAGAAATGAAAGAGTAGTGGACAGAACTCTTTCACGCAAGTGATGGTTTTCTACTTTCCGAGGAAGGAAAATCCAATGGTGGGGAGAATGTAGTAACCCTAGTTTCTGGTATGTAACCATTATTTTATGATTTTTATATACATGATACATATGTGAAATGGTTGGGGAGAGTTTGGAGACTTTTATGGTGTTAAAGGGGAAAAGATGGTGATGCACGGGCTTCACACAGTTTGCCCAAACCATACGAAATCCATGAAGGTGGAGGTCACCTAGACATAGGAGACCACACGATGTGTGAACGATTTGGGAAAACTGTGTGAGGAGTCCATGCAGAGAGCCCCTTCCAAGCAGTGGCTACCACACTGTTAGCGCACTGTTTGACTAACCGTGCGGGCTAACCGTGTATAGAGTCTACTTAGATCCTATTTTTAAGGATATAATCCGTTTTATAATTAAACCCACTGATTCTTCCTCCTAGACGACCCTAACTGGAGATTTCTCTCTAGTGATGGTGGGAGAACACTTACCAGGCGTTTTGGAAGCAATCCAGAGGGTTGCTTTGGCTTTTAGAGGTCGGATGATCGAGGTAAATATTTTTTCCTCTAGTTTTCTTAGATCTCCATATTCCCTCTTGATATATCCACATATCTACACCCAAGGTGGGTAGATATAAAGTAGTTGTTGACCTCTATGTAAGGGTTTTGTCTAGTTGGTGATAGGGGGAGGAATCTAAGGAGGTTTCGTGGTGTTTCAACCCAGTTATAGGTTGGTTTCACATATTTTGTTGAGGTAGGTGGATTCACTCTCGATTCCTCTTTCTTAGAACTTGATGGCTTAGTTTCAAATTGTTTTCCTTATTTGAAATAGTTTGTTTATCTTCTGTGAAAGAATGGTTGAAACCCCTTTTATGTAACGGGTGATGGAAATTGTGTGTTTTCAGAAAGTGTTTGTTGAAGTGAATTTAAAATGATGAATTTAAACTGGCTATGGTTTTTCTGCTTTAAATAAATGGTTTTAAATAGAAGAGTTTGATGATTTATTTAATGGTTTTTAACACACTTGGTTTGGCATGGATTTGCATGGGTTGTTGTGTGTGGTCATATGCATTGGTATGGATAAGGGAGAGAATTACTGCCATAAAAAGTTTGGTATGGATAAGAGCGAGAAGTACCCCCATCAAAAGGGATGGAAAGGGTGTGAAGTACCCCCGTCAAGGTAGTCCATTAAGCGACGAATTAGTGGAAGGATAACTAACCACTCACAAGTATAGGTGGGTCTAGGTTTCATGCATGGTTGGTTGTCTGGATTTGTGAAATGGAATGAATGTGGCACACTGGAAATGGGAATTTGATTGGAAACTTTGTTTGGTTTCTTTTCTTGAGAAAGATTGTTTTTGTTGGAAAATGGTTTTGACATGGAACTGGTTATATTGTGAACTGTTTTTGAATTGTTTTATATAAAATGTTTTATATAAATTTTCTAACATGTTTTATCCTAGAGTCATGGATTGGTATGTCATCGGGGAAAACCTATTGAGTTTCATTACTCACCCCCTACTTTGGTACATTGGTACTTTTGAAGATGTCATATTCTGGGATGTTGCTAAAGGAAAAGTGTCACATGTTTATATAACTACTTCATGATACTTGGGATGGTTCGTGATGTTGGATCTTTAATCTTCTGATGCATGGAGTTGGGTTTTCATCTTATAGTCTTTAATTTGTCTTTCCGCTGTTTACTCAAATTTAGTGTTGGTTTCCGCTGTGGTACTTTTGGTTGGTTTATGATAAAATAAATGATTGAGCTATCTTATCATTTATCATGAATAATTTAGTTGATTAGTTTGGTTATGGTTTTTGGTTCTATGGTATGTTCAAAAAGGATAAATCTTCCCCCACTTTTTTTTGAAACCCTTCGATATTTATTGCCAGCCTTTGGGGCCTTGGGGATATCGCTTAAGGCATAGAAATGACTCATTGTACTCTCAAGCCGATGAGGATAAGTTGGTCATTAAAATTAATATATTTTATCAACCAAGAATTAATAATTATTAAATAAAATAATAAATATTATTATTTAACACGTTAAATTCATATTTAATTTAACTATGGTTCTGGATAAACTTACTATGTAACCCAATAAATACCTTTCTCAGTGGCATTAAGATGTACCACTTAAAGTCCAAGGATACCATATAAAAACACATAAAGGATATCATAAGAAAATTATTTAATGATAAAATGGTATATAAACTATTACAAATACACATAGTGTAATATTATCCCTTTATCCCCATATTTCTAATCAAAGAGGTTACATAATAGTGTCATTAACCTATATGCTTGATGTCTCTTTATTTGACTGTCTAAAAATTAAATCTTCCATTGAGTACCATGAATATAGATTTAATTAATTAGTTTAATTCCCATATAAGGTCATGTGATATAGAATTCCAGTAAATAATATATGGTAAAAATCATTTCTTGCATTATTCATTAATGAAATAGCACTCAGGACACACCTGATGTATCCTACATTACAGCAAGAAAATGTCATCTCACTTTTCATCAATTAATATATGTATGAGACTCCTGATATAAACTAATAATAATACTCAAGTATAAGGACCATTAATGAAGTCAGTATATATGAACATCCAATGAAACATTTAAATGTGGATTTCCTACAGGCTGGTAATGTACTTATATTCTTATTATCTGAATATTACCATAGGATTACACCAAAAGAAGGTGTCTAAAAGTCTTAGGAATCAACACCCATAATACAATGTTTAATAAAATTACTATAAAATTCTATCATACGAATATAGAACATATATTTAATAATATTGTCATAGTACTTCTAGGTTCTCATCATAGAAAGGAAGTCTTATATCCTTTCAGTGATACATATACCCTTATGAAATTATCACATAAAATTTATTTAGAAGAAAAATCATACAGTGATATGATATAAATTAATATTAAACATTATTAATATTATTTTCATTTATTTGTATTTTATTCTAGTGAAATAACTCCATTATAATCCTACATGAATTAGATCCAACTCTTAACAACTCAACTAGTTATCCTCACATGTAAAACATTCTTCTACTGAGATATAGCTATAGAAACTAATCCCACCACACTACTTGTTACTGATCTTCTTACTAAAACCTAATATCTATGAAAAAAACCGTCAATGTATTAGATTCAAAAGTATAATTTTTTTTATTTTGTCCCTACCATTTTGGATAATACCTTAGTGAAATGTTTAGATTGATATAATTAAATTTGACTATGCAGTTTAAAATTTATAATATGGAACAAAATGTCACTAATCATGATTCTAAAGCTATATAATATTCCGAAACAAACTCAATATATTGTTGATATAGAAACTATTGGTTGTATTATGATTAACATTTTCATGATACATAAACATTAAAATAATACAAGATCAATTGATCTAAAATAATATAGTTTTAAATCCTTTTAAAACAATTATTTACATCTATCTAATTACAAGAAACGTATCCAGTACTACTTCCACATGCACTTTCATATAGTTCTTAATTCATGACAATGTATTTCTACTAGTCTCAATCAAAATTTTCATTATATTATTTATAAAAAATCATGATCAAATTTATTTACAAATCACAGAATGTGAGATGTATTTATATTATATTGTTAGGTATATGTAGTCTATAAGTAAAAAATACCAAGTGACACAAGAAATTTTTTGTTGTACTATAAAATATTTTATTTTCAATACCATTTCAACCTGTTACGATAATATATATTCAATAACCCTAAATCTAATCAAGTAAATCATGTTCCCTATGACATGGGATTTTATGTAATTCATTTTTAATAGAAATTATTTATCTTAATATATATATATGACTAATCACTTAGTTTCAATATGTTTTTAAACATTCATTTCTTGAAAACATTAGGGCTCCCACTAATCAGTTGTAAAAACTTGTAAACATTTAATTCTGAATGAATATAAAATGATTATTATACTAATTTTCAACCGTAAATAGATCCATGAAATTTTAATTTCATATTGTTTATCTTTTATGTCAACTACCTTTCTAGTTGCATCATATAAATACAAACCTTAATGTGATATCCATGGGATGTAACCATTACACACAATGCATAATATAATGATTAAAGTAGCTATGACGAGTAGAATTAAAATGGATTTACTGATAATGGCATGGTATTACCAATTAATCACTATTGGTATCAATATTCTATCATCCATGTATTTTTTATATTGAGTACCCACCAACGGATTTACATCAACCATAAAAATACATAATGAATGTTTTGGTACATGAAATATACCTATGAATTCATAAGAACAATTCAATCTTATACACTTGAATATTGCTACCCTTTATTGAATTTATTATTCTTATGAAATAATATATCAGTCTCCATAGTGGATATAAAATAACCACTATGGATTTAATAATCCTTTATATTATGTACCTTTAGAACAATTCCTCCCACTAACACTTGTGAATTTTATTTTTCTTATTCCATTTTGTGAATCTAGATCCAAGATTCTACTAAATTATTCTTATTATCATTTTCTAAAAAATGTTTTTCCCCATCATAGACACAATATTTGTTATGATTAATTACATTTCCAATGTTGGGAATGTTAATATCAGTAGAGGACATATAATCATTAATTGAGATACACATTGTTTCTCCAAAATGTATTTTTGAATCATTCACCAGATTTACAAATTAATCCCATCAAAACACCTGAGGTTTTGTCATAAAATACATCCATTATATTGTAACTTTATAATATATACATTAGTCAATATATTTGGAATATGGGTAATTTTAACGTTTCTATTTTTATAATCATGTCTAGAAAGGAATCATGGAATAGTTGAAGTATTTATAGGAATCATAAATGATATACCTTGTACTATGACCATATATATAATGTGAAAATGTAATGCAATTTTAAGAAAACATTCAACATATATTTAGTGATAAATAAATATTTAATTAATATACTCTCTAGAATATTGTCCCATAGGGTCTTATATATTTTACTAATTTCATTAATTAATTTAATTTATCATTCTTATAATTTCATAAATGTATTTAGTGTCATCTATATGTTTACCACAATGGGATATTTAATGAATTGTTTTTTTTAATTAATTATAAAATTATTGTGTCATACTATAATTTTGAAAAGGTTTCTTGGTTTAAAACCCAATATTTATATATATATAAACTAAAGAGTTTTTACATATTAAGAGATTAAATTCTATTTTAGGTATATAATTTGGAAATAAATGTTTAATTTTTCTTAACAATGAATTATATTTCCACAACTCGGTATGAATTTTATAATTTATATTCACCGTTTTTATAGGTTTAATGTGGGTGATTCTAGTATAACATAATTAATAGAAATATATTGAGAGACATAGATAAACATATTCCATCGATAAAATATATCACATTGTGTCTAAATGTAAACTTATATAAATTTTTCAAAATAATAAATAGAAACTAGAATTAGTTAATTTTGGAAATCTGAAGTTATGTGCTCC
Organism: Viscum album; assembly: GCA_963277665.1. Classification (NCBI taxonomy): domain Eukaryota; kingdom Viridiplantae; phylum Streptophyta; class Magnoliopsida; order Santalales; family Viscaceae; genus Viscum; species Viscum album. The sequence continues at coordinate 257,782,919 of OY728129.1, forward strand.
CCTTGGATAACATAGGAATTGCCCTTTCTCATCTCCTTTTGATGTAAATGATTATTGTATTACTAAATTTTCAATGAAATTTTTAATACTATAATAAAATAATTTGAAATGAAATAATGTCTCATTATATCCAAAATAACAAACAAATAAATTTATTGGTGTAACAGGTCTGAAACCATACACCTAGATTAGGTTTTAAAAACATTATATTTAAATTTATAACATGATTTTAATAAATGTAACAAAATTTTAGCCATAAAAAAAACATAAACCATCCAAAGGAAATATGAGACCACTTATATACCTAAGTAAGTATTAAATTATAGAATTTTATAGTATTAGTAAGGATCTTACATAACAATACATGTATCAAATGCGATCATTTTTCTTAGATACACCCATTGTTTTGTTATTTCACAATACGTATTCAATATCTCCAAAAATATTATCTAAATATGAAATTTTTATCTATCAGAATCATTTAAATTAATTATTTATATAATATGGTAATGGAAACATATAAAGGGTGTGAAAAAATGTATATTAAGTCTAACCATAACCATAAACAATTGAATGTCATCAGTGAAGATCAAATGAAAATAAGGGTACAATAACATAATAAAATTTCATGAGAATAACAACAAAAGTTCATACCCATCAATATAATGATCATAACTAATGAAAAATGGAATAATTATTTAAAAATAAGATATTAATTTAAAACAATATTCTTGATCCTTGTCATGTAATTCTTGATCAAAGGAATCATTAAATACCTATAGCAAGAATAGAGAAAAATGTGTTTGTATCATGGAATATTATGTTCATAACCTATGTCAGAAATAATTTGAACCTTGTTGAATCTATAGGATAAACCACACTGGTACAATTATTCTTTATTACATATAAATAAAAATATAATTACCCAATGCATTGGATAACTATAATGGGGCTCAACCCTTAGTATAAGCTATATCAAGATCACCCATTCATCATGATCTATAATGGGGCTCAACCCTGGATATATGTTGTATAAGGATCATCCATTTATCATGAGATATAATAGAGATCAAACCTTTATATAATTATTATTATCATCACTTATTTATCATCAATAATTTCAATGTACCATTCATGAATAAAACCATTAGAATATTTACATAATCATAATAATAATAATAATTCTTCATTCATTTCATGATTCACCCATGAAAAAGAAAAATGATACATGTAAATATCATAATCCATTCTAAGAAACAATAAGTATGACCCAATGAAAACATTTATAAAATGGAGTTTATGTACCATAATAATTTTTTGATGTTCATGAATGGAAATTCCTTTAAAATAACACTGAAATTTTTGGAAGAAATTATCCTTTTAACTTTGAAAATAACTTTTAAAAACTAAAAAGTTCACAAAATATTGTAAAAATGGTTTTTTGAAAAAATAACATAGAATATAATAATGTAATATTAAAAATAAATATTTTTCATGAAGGTGGGAAAATAAGTTCATATGGTAAACATAAATAATAAATATTTTTTTCAACTATTTTATAAAGAGAGTTTAATGTGACCCATTTAGAAAAAAATTATGAAATTTACTTTTAAAAGAATTTATTATAAGTTTAAAGTGAATTTGAATTAGATTTAGTAAATAATTTATGTTCATAAAAGAAAAGTTTTTAAAACAATTTAGAAAACATCGATATGGAAGAGAAATATTTCAGGTCTAAAATATAACACATGATCAAAATCATGAAAAAATGACTTTCTTGATGTTTCATTATTAAATAAGAGAATAAATAAAAATTATAAATATAAAACACATTCATAAATAGAGTATAATAAAATATATTTGGTTCAATAAAATATTATTTTATCATTTCCTCAAAAGTAATCTTGAGAAAAAAATTATCTTGGAAAGAAATGACATTGTAATAGAAAACCATTACTTCTTTGATACCTTTTGAATCAAAATTAATTGAAAGTAAAAATATTATATGGATATTTGAATTCCATGAATTACATATAGTAATATTTCAAAATTAATTCATGGGTAAATAAGTACACCATTCATGAAAATCATGGTGAATGACATGAATCAAGTCTCATGAAAATGAGATTGAGACAATGAAAACCCTTGAAAATATCAGAGCTTTTGATTCAAAAATAAATCCCTTAAGTGATTATGTGATCATATGTAAATCAAATTTTATTAATATATAATAATAATATTTATAGATAAATTAACACATAATTATGTAAAAACAAAGTCAGTGAAGAAAAATTATAATCCAATGAATGTAAATTTAGTCAAGAAACACATTGTTGGTTGGTATCTTTCATATCGAATCCTATTATACAGAATAATTTGAATTGAAACTCAAAATATCATGAATTATTACTTATTAATTAAATAACTAGTATAAAGGTATTTATACAACCCATAGAAAGGAAATTAGGTTCATAACATCAAAATATGCCTCAATGAATGGAAATAGAGACAAAGTCCTTTACGTCGAGTCTGAACTATCCATATATATCTGTTAACTCCAATATAATAAGCTCATCTGAATCAATTTAATTATTAATAAATTTTTATAGTTTTAATAACATTATCATAAATCATTTATTTCATTTATTTTAATTACATATTTAAATATATAATTATTTAAGTCCATGTTGGGTTCTTTGAGGATGTTCAGACAATAATTTAAAAACTGCTTCGGTATATTGACTATTATTAAAGGGGTCAATGATCCATAAGCTATAGAATAATAATTTTTCAATAATTATTACTTTTATACATTAACATATCTTTTAAAATCAGCCATAAAATTTCATAATGAAAAATGAACTAATTTACAACCTTGAAGACACTAGGTTGTACAAACGCATGAGTAACATTTCCATTTTTCAACCATCATTATAGAAATAAGGTAATTATTCTTTTTTACATTCAAATAATAATTTTATTACAAATAATAAATTATTTATTTAAATATACTTATATTTATCATCCATTTTACGAGGTTATCAATAATGAATCACATCAATTTGTTGAGGATGTAGTCTACCCGTACACACAAATGATGTTATCATTTTTCAGCGAATGGAAAGGTAAGAAATTTAATGATATATTAACATTATATAATTATAAATATGTCATTAATATCACACACACATATGCCTATATATATATATTAAATCCATCATTACAACCATCTGTGATAGATGGTGATGGAAAACAAATTACATCAGTTCCTGATGCTTTAGTCCTCCACACACATGAACGATTGTTTAATTTACAATATTATTGAAGAGAAGTTTGATATAGATTTTTAATTCTACATAAAAACATAAAAATTTAAGTAATATAATTGTGTTATTATTTTATCCTGGTTGAATTATATTTCATGGTTGTGGAAGAATAAAAAAACAAAAAACAAATGGTTCAGAACTATACCTCTTATCAAGACAACCTCTTTAGGGTTACACCAAAAGAATTCATGGGTCGTTTTAATGGTCAAAAAAGGAATCTAGTATATGGTTATAGATGTAATTATGGGATTTGGGTTGTTATTTTCTAAACCAAATGGGTTTTTATGTGTGTAGATAAGAGGAGTAGAGGTTCCCTTTTATAAGCAGGTGAGGGGAACTTTAGGAATTTCTTAAATTATTAAATAAATATAAATTAATTTTTATGAAAAAAAAGATCCAAAATAAATTATATATAATATATGATGATAATGGGTTAAAATAGTATCATTCAATATAAATTTTACAAGATTATGTGATGGTTTTTACCTTTATATTTTTAAAAGGCTAGTTTACAGCAGCTGTTGGTAGCACACACACTACCAACATGAAAAGAAATAATGAGGCCTGGGGACTCAACCCCACGATCAGAACCCCTAATCCCCTCCCTACCTTCCACCCTAACTACCTTCTGGGGGAAATATAAATATTTTAACCAATTTCTATATTTATTTCTATATTTATTTTTATATTTTTGTTTTAACACATTTTAACCCTTTTTTATAATTATCATGGTAACAAATGTTTTATTCTTTAGGGGTAAATATAGTTAATATAAAATAATAATCAGACAATAAATGGACCATGTCTAACATTTTAAACAATATCCCAATAATTTGGATGAATATAGTATTATTTGGGGGTATTAAGTCATTTTTTAAATATTATTTATTATAAAATATATGAATGTCGAATTTAGAACTATATATTTAAATTAAATTTTAAAAATAAAAGAATAAGAAATAATTTGAATATAATAAATTAAAACAAATATAATGATAAATTTTATCAAAAAAATCATATAACAAAAAAATACAAACATATAATATTATTTTTATATTTTTTAAATTCATTTTATTCACTATTTCACTTATTGAACAAGCACAATGTCAGTTTTTATTAAGAATTTAAGCTAACTATTTAATCACAAAAAATATAAATAAATTTGAATTAAAAAAAGATAATTAATATTTCAAATGAATTTTATTAACCAAAAAAATTCACTATATATCCCTTTTTCAAAAATATAATGATAATAAAACAATGAGAATGAAAATTTTTAATTTACTTTATATAAAATAATATAAAGGTAAAGATCATGTACAAAAGTAAAAATTCCATATATTATACTTTTGGATGACTATAGATTATTTATAATTATTACTTTGAATTATGTCATCTGTTATAGATATTTTTTAGTCCTTACCATTTTATTTCTAACTATAAGTAAACCAATTTACCTTTAATATGGTAGGAAAATTTAATACGAATAATATTAAAAATGGATAAAAAATTTAATAACCCTATTTAAAAAATTATAACATCTTAATTCCAAATATTAAATACATTTTTTAACAATAATTTAACATAAGTTTCAGAATTTAATTTAATATTAAAACACAATACATAGTGAATAAATATTTTCTGAAAAATTTTATTTTTAAGTATAAAAATGTTTTTAAACCAAACTAAAAAATAAATTGCATCCAATTAAATTAATTAGACTATAAATAATATAATATAAATAATTTTAATTTGAAAAATTTTTAACCTAAAATAGAACTTTGTGAATGCTTTAAATAAAAATATAGTTTTCAATGAACATCAATATTTTTTAATATTTACTAAAAAATCAAACTTTTCAGAAAGATATCAAAATATCAATTTTATATGTTTTTATGATAATTTAAATATTAAATTTCATTTTATAAAAAAAAATTAAAAATTTCTAGAATTTAATTAGAATTTTATCTCACAAAATACACTAAAATTTATTTTTGAAGACAATGTAATTTTGTAGCCTAAAATGAATTTACTAAAAATAAAGATATTATTTACTAATAATTAATATATACATTTTAATTGATTAAGAAATTTAAATATGATTCATAATTTGGTTAATCATATTCATACCAACCAATTTTATGGCATGGATATAACACTCTAATTTAAATATTAATATTTCGTGATTTTTTTACGCTTGATGTTACATATTTTGTACGCTATGAAACCTAATAGTTATTTTAAAATAATGTGATAAAAAATACCCTCTTTAATAAATTTCATTATCACAATTTGATCTTGTACTCAGAAATCAACAGTTTTACATTTTAAAATAACTTTTTTAAATCGTCCATCATATAAAATGGTTCGTAAAACTTCCTCTAAAAAATTGGGAAAGGGAAATAAGCAATTCATCAAGAATAACACTTAAATAGGATTCCAAATAGGAAAAAATAGTGGTTAGTGAATATATGGATATATAAGGAAAGTATAATTCCCAAATAATGATTAAGTGTGATAAAGATCATTGATCATAAGAAAGTTAATGAGAATGAGGATGTTGATGACCGAAAAACCATAAACTAAAGAGGGGTACAAATTACTATTGATTCATTATAAATTATGTTAATATGATAATATTTTTGTTTAAATATAATTTCCTAGTATCATGGAATCCCATTAAAATATCAACTATGAATATAAGGAAATATAATTTCTTGAAAAGTATAATTTCATCCTTTAATAAATTTATACTGCAGTCTCATCTTTTGATCCAAAAGATGAGTATTCAAGATTATTTTTATGCCTAAATCACTAAAATAAGATTTTAAATAATTCACATAATCCAATAAAGGATTAAATATTATTCCTAATATCTTTATAAATTAACTAAAAGTAATTGATTCGAATATTATAACATAATTTTTAAAAATTAAAAAATACTACATTAATATCTAAAATATGATAATATATTTCTTAAATAAACTACAACACCCAAAAAACAAAAAAAAATGATTCTAGAATCTAATTAAACCATTATTCCCCAAATAATATCCCATTATATAATATTCCCCCCAATTATAGTGATATTTTTTCTAAATAAAATTCCTAACTTAATCACCAAATCATTTTTCAATCCATGGTTATCTATATAATAAAAATTTGGTTCCAAAAATAAAATTATTCTCTATTTACAATGTCATAATTACTAGTATATTACCTATTCTAGTAGTAGGTGCTTCAACCCTATCTCTCTTTAGTTGTGGATTTAATTCCCAAGACATTTCTGGTTGAGACGTTTTGTTTCCTAGCATACGACATGTCCTTTTTATAAATTAATATATTTCCTACCATGTTTCCATAAATATAATGAGCATCCTAAAAAATTAAATTGTATTTATTTGAAATAATAATTCATGTTAAACATAAGATATTCATATACCACAACCCAATTAAACATGTCACAAAATAATCTAAATAATTTTATACTTCCCTAACTTAAAACCTCAAAAGAGGGTGTCTGTGCCTTTGAACTTATGGTTAACCTTAAAGTAAGACTCTCATGAAAATATCCAAATCTCCAATGATTTATAATCCCTGATCTAATACCTATTGTAAGAAACTGACCATAAAAAATATATATTCTTTTATCTTTAGGGTAGAATTTATTTTCTTACATTCATTAAGATATTATTATATTTATAGTTTTATATAAAAAATAAATGTTCTTAAATAATGATACCCATGTCTTTAAGTTGTTATTTGTTCTAAAAAAACCAAACTTTTCTTATTTTAATATAAGCCCACTACATATCACATAAAATTTTCCAAACATGAATTATTTTGAGACCTAAATAATTTAACATAATTCCACATAATTTTGAGAAAATGAAACATAAGAAGGGTGACATCAAATTATCTATAAGTGTAAACATAAAAATTAACAATTGATTGTCATTAGTGATAATAATATAAGTATAATCTTATGATGACATGATCAAATTTCCTGAGAATAACATAAGATAAATAATACTAATAAATATTTGGATCACCAATCATGAAAAATTTTATAATTATTTAAAAAGTAAAGCGTCATTGGAAAAAAATAATCTGGTTCCATGTAATGTCAACCTTTATCAAAGGAATCATTAAATACTGATAGTAATCATAAAGAAAAATGTGTTGGTATTATTGAGAACTATATTTAAACTATGTCATAAATTACTAGATCTTAATTATATCCATAAGATAAACCACATAGTTAAACACCATTTTCATTCATATAAGGACAACGAACATTATCCAATGAATTTAAGAGTTAAAATGAGTCTAGACCCTTAATAAAATTTGTATCGGGCTTACAGATTTGGCATAATATATAATGGGGTTCATCCTTTATATAAGACAAAATGCGATCACATATTCAACATGATATATAATGGGTACCAATACAAAATATAAGTTCTAACTGTCTCACTAATTCATCAATAATTTCTATGTTCTGTGAAAGATTAAATCATTTATAATCTTTTACTTTTTAACATAATAAAAATTATTATTTATTCATTTCATTATTAACCAATAGAAAATAAATGAGTTCAAATTAAATATAATAATCTATATAGATATATAATATGTTAAGGTACCATTATAACATATTCATATTGGAGTGTAACTAACAGTAAGGGTTATTTACCTTAACGAATAGAAATTTCATTAAAATATCATTAAAACTTTTTTTGTCAAAATTTTATCTTTCACCTTGAATATTACATTAAAAACTAAAAAATAAAAAAATAATGTGAAAATAGTTTTCTATGAAAAATACTTTTGAAACAGATAATTTTCTTCAAATAAAATAATGGTTATGATACAAGGAAATTTTGTTTCTGTTGTAAATTTTAGAAATTGTCATTCTTTTAAAAAAATTAAAGAGAGTCTAGAGTGACGCATTTGAAAAATGATAAGAATTTTCATTTTTAAAACCATTAAAAGAAGTTCAAAGATGGGGTAAAATAGATTTAGGAATTAATTTATTTTTTGTAAATTACTTTTTAAAAGAATTAAAAAATTTGATATAGAAAATAATGAATCAAAATATAAAATAAAATAAAAGTTTTGTTTCACGTACAAACAACTTTCTTGATGTTTATTTAATATATAATGGATGAAATGGAAATTAAAAAATTCTAAAAAATTTCATAAATATAATATAATAAGAGATATATGTTTTATTAAAATTAGAGAACATTATTTCACCAACATGAATATTGAACATGAATAAGCTCATAGTAAGTATAGATTGTAACATAAATCCTTTAATGTATTGATACATTTTGATTCGAGGGTAATTAAAAGTAACAATGTTATATGGATATTTAAATTCCATGAATAAATTGAATTAATTTTTCAAAATTCATTGATGATTAAATACTTAAACCATTCATGTTTATCATAGTTCATGTTATGAATCATGCCTTATGAAAATATTATTGAGATAAGGAAATCCCTAAAAAATATATTAACTTTGGAAGTGATAATAAATCATTGAAGTGATTATGTTCAGTATGTAAATCCACAAAAAACAAGTGGAAAGATAGAAAAAACAATTTATATATCAATTCACACACAAACATGGTGCGATAAATTAAATTAAGAATCAGTATAACTCCATGAATAAAAATTAACATAAAAACATGTTACCACTTGGTAAATTTCAAGTCAAATCCCCTTCTATGGAACAATTTTAATTTAAACAGACAATACCAAAAATTATGAAATATTAATTATATAACATGTATACAAGGATGTATATACTCTATATATAATAAATTATGTTGATAACATAAAAATATTTCTTAATTAAAGGAAATTGAGATGAAGTATCCTACCCTAAATATAGAAATTCAATGTTTGTCTTTTAACTTATTTATAACAAGATCATATCAAATATTTTATTTATTAAGAAAATATTATAGGAATATTAACTTATCCATTAATCATTTATTTTAAAGTCATATCAATATTTATTATCAGTTAAGTCTATGTTGGGTGTTTTGAGGGCATTCAGTACATAATTTTAAAATGGATTTGGTATGTGGCCCATGCTCAAAGGTTCATTGATTAATCATATAAAAAATAATTTTATTGAAATAATTTTATTTTTAAAAAATTATTTTTATCATTAAAACAATACAATTTTTTTATGAAAAATTATATATGTTACAACTATTGAGAAGGCATCCCATACATACTCCTGAGGAACGTTTCCAATTTCAATGATAATTATGGAAATAAGTTCTGTATTATCTTACCCATAATGAATTATAATTTTATCATAAATAAAATTTTATTTCCTTAAATATATTTATATGTATCATTTATTTGATGTGTTTATGAATAAAAACTCACATCATTTCATGGAGGTGCTAGTCCACATGTACAAACGAATAATGTTAAAATTTTTCAGTAAATGAAAAAATCATAAATTAAATGATACATTATCATTGAAAATTTATAAAAAAACAATTAATATCATATATATACAATAAATATATCCTTAATATAAGATTCTAGAGATGATGGTGGAAAACAAATTACATATATTCACGATGTGGTAGTCAACCATACACATGAATGATGTTTTCGTTTTTCCATTTACAAAAGATAATATGGTTTTTTTATTTTCACATTAACAGAGATATATAAAAATTTATTTACTATAGTTGTTTTATTATTTCATTTTTGTTTTATAATATTTTAATAGGGTGAAATAAGAAATAAAAAAATATTCTTGTTTGAGAACTATACCTCTTTTTATAAAAAATTATTATGTTTTACACCAAATGCATTTCTATGATGGTTTTATAATAAAAAAGGCCTATAGGATGTGGTTCAGGATTTAATTAAAGTATTTATGTTGGAATTTTTATATCCAAATGTTTCGTTAAGTGTTTAGATAATAGGAGATGAAGTTCCCTTTTATACATGAGGGGAGGGTCACTTTGGGGGTTTATTTAATTTTTAAATAAATATATATTAATTTTCAATCCACTTTTATAAACACTATATAGATAGACTATAAGATGAGCATTGGTCAAGATAATATCATCCAATAAATTTTTTACAAGTTTATGAGATGGCTTTATCCATTGTTGTTTTTAACCCATTTTAACCCTTTTTCAATTGTCATAGTAATAATGATTTTACTATTTAGGTGTTGATATATTTAATATAAAAATAAAATTGGACCATAAATGGGACATTATTGATGTTGTAAACCACATCCAAATCACTTGTATGAACATATGATTTTTTTGAGTTTGAAACCATTGAATGAAATAATATTTTTTACAAAATAACATTAATATCATTTTTAGAACTATTAATTTAATTTGAATTTTCAATATAAAATAAAACTATAAAATTATAATATAATTCTTTAAAATTATTTAATATTTATATTTTTATCTAAAAACGCAATGAATAAAAAACTCACTCATATCATATATTTTTGAGTTTTTAATATCATTTTATAGGTTTTTCTATTGCTTACTCAAATAATGTGTCGATGATTCATAAACATTTAAGGTAATTATATCATCCCCAAAAAATAAATAAACTAAAATGATCAACAAATAATTCTTTATTTAAAATGAATGTTTTAAACTGAACAAATCCTCTATTTATCCCTATATCAAAAATTTAGAGATTATAATAGAGTGAGAATGATATTTTTTGGATTTTATTTATATAAAATAATATAAAGGTCCAAATAATAGAAAATGTATAAATGCCATATAATATTCATTTGGATGATTATGGTTGATAAATACTCATCCAGTTAAATTTATTCAAGTGTTAGGGGTAATTTTTAGTCTTTATCATTTTATTTTTAACATTAATAAACCCAATTTACCTTTATCATTGTAACCAAATATATTATTATCACTATTTTTAATACATAGAAAAATAAAATAGAATTATTTAAAAAATAACAACCACTTGATTACAAATATTGAATAAAACATTAAGCAATAAATTAAAAGAATTATCATAATTTAATTTAATATTAAAACACCAAAATTCAATGAAATATAGTTTTCTCATAAAATATGTTTTCTTATGTATTAAAATGTTTTTTTATAAAAAACCAACACTAAAATTTATACCAAATAACTTAATTGGATTATTAATAATATAATATAATTTTTTTTACTTTGATACCATTTTAGTACAAAATGTCACTTTTTGGATACTTGAAATAAAAATATAAATTTCAATGGAAATCATTATTTTTATATATTCAATGAAAAATGAAACTTTTTAAAAAACATAAAATGTTCACATTAAGATAATTTTTAAGAGATGATTTAAAAAATGAATTTAGTTTTATGAAATAAATTTTATGAGTATTCCATAAATTTATTATAATATTTTCTCATAAAATAAATTTAATACATTTTCAAATAAAAAATATATTTGAAGCATAAATGAATTTACAAAAATTGAATGCTTAATTCATAAAAATTAATCAATAATGTTCAATTCATTATTAAATTTCAATATATTTTATAATCCAGATAATCATATTCATACCCTCCAATTGAATGACTAGTTTATAACCTTCATATTTAAATAATAATATTTTACTGTTCGTTTTTTATCAATGTTGTGTATTTTATATACAATCAAACATAGTTATTCTTTTCAAGTCTTAGGATATTAAATTCTCCCCTACATTAAAAATTTGAATCATTGTAATTTTTTCTTTTTCATATAAATCAATGGTTTCATGTTATAAAATATGTTTTTTGAAATTCCCCATCATAAAAATAGTTAATAAAACTACCTATAAAAAATAAGGAAAGGGAAATATAAAGGTTATATAAAATAACACATAACTAGGTTTCAAAATAGGAATACATTAGTGGAATTGAATATATGGATGTATAATAGGATAATAATTCCCAATTAGTGATGGTGAGTTTTAGAGATAATTGATCACATGAAAGTGAACGATCATGAGAGTGTTACCGACCTCAAAACTATAAACTAAAGACGTGTGAAAATGACTATCAATTCATTAGAAATGAAATTAGTAGGATAACATTTTTTTAATATCCTTTAATTATTGTCAATAAATAACATTACAATCTCGACTATGAACATAATTAAATACATATACATGAAATGTATAATTTCATCCTTTAATAAATTTTTACCACAATATCATTTATTTCTCCAAAAAATTCTCATTGAAGAAGAATTATTTTATGATTTAAGAACAAAAATCAACTTATAAATAATTTATATAATCCCTAAAATGTTAAAAATATATTACACTTTTTATTATACATTAAATAAAACAAAATGGTTATCACAAGGTAAGATATTTATTACTCTTTTGAATAAATAATACATAATCTCAAAAATACAATAATATTTTCCATAAATAGGAAAAATCACAAACAAAAGACTCATTAAAATTATTCTACAAGCTAATATAACAAATATTGCTCAAATAAAATCTCATCATAAAATGTTTCCAAAAATTATAGTTAACTTCTTCTAAAATATCATTAATCATTAAATCAATAAATAATATTTCAAGCCATTATTATCAATATGATAAAAAATTTGTCCCCAAAATCAACTTATTCAATATTTTTAATGTCAAACTTATAAGGACATCACATATTTCATTGGTAAGCAATATATTTTGGTACTAATTTTCCATATAGTTTTTTTTCTTTAATTATTTTGTAAAAGTAAAAATTTAATGGATTAATTAATAATGGTAAATAATTTAGTGTTTAACTAATAATTTACAGAATTATTATTTTTGTTTAATATTGTATTTATTTTTTAATTTTGATTTTTTAAAAAAATTTATTTTAATTACATTTTCTAATTTTATGTTCTATTAAAATAATTTACCATTTACATTTTTTATATTTAGATACCTAACTATAATTTATCATTAGATTTAATTTTAGTAAATAAATTAATAATTAGAAATAGTATATTCTAGTTATTTTATTTAATAAAATGTATAATATATTTATTTAGTTAATTAATTAATCAATTAATTATTTTTATCCATTTATTTTTAATTTAATAAAATAATTAGTGTAGATTTTATTTTATAGAAATATTTAGTTTTCTTTTTAATTATGTAACAAAAGAAATTTCAATTTCAATTTATTTTTATTACTTTTGTTTCTAAATTGTAAAATATTATCTCATGGTTTTTTATTTATAAATTATCTTTCCATTATTTTGGTTTGTTTATTTTATTTGTAGTATATGATGTTTACTATGGATAAATATTTTGTATCTATGATGCACGAGCAAAGGAAAAATAGACAATTAATGCAAGGGATTTACTTGGGTTTGAAAATTTCCACCTGACATTAGAAAAACCCATAGCCTCTATATAAGATAATTTTTGAGACTCACTGTGTATGATAATTATGGTCATAAAACAAAATATGTAGCAGAAAAATATATTTTTGGATGGTGATGCTTCAAATAAGTTTAGCATATGAACCATAAGAAATATTTATTTGTGTATCAGTCTTTTAAAAATTATATGAATCTATGACATTGATTTTTCATGTATGATAAAATAAAAGATTAATATAATTTTCAGAGCTCATAGGATAACCCAACCGCATAACGTAAATACTGTTTAAGATAAATTTATTTTATATGGAACACTAAAAAATAATTAGACCAAATCTCTGTTTTAAAATTTGTTCATCTACTGGTTTCAAAGCGAGTATCATCATGGGAAATCAAAGACACCCAATATACATTTGCCTAATTCATAATATGGGTTTTTCATTGAATTTGACCTCTATTGCCATCTTAAGGATGAGATTCCACAGTGTGAATTTGAGACCACCAGAACGTGACAAGACTGAGCACCCTCTTTCAAGATAACTAGAAATCCCAAACCCATCTACCACCAATAATTTGAAAGTTGATTCCTCGTCAATTAAATATTTAAAATTAATGTTAGGGTCACCTATGTTCTAGTTTGTGGTTTCCAATAATTTCAACATAGGTTCTTACCTAGATGATGAAGATTAACCAGATATGTAAAGAAGAATAGAAACCCTACACCATCAAGATATTATGAGGTGTTATTAAACATTGATTTTATCTATGATATCCATCCAAGAACATCCGATTCGAATCCTTCTTTCGATCATGAATAATTCAATATATAGATCTGTAATGATCTATACCACCATCTCCAATTTTTTACACCTAGTTTCATTGCATAGATCCACCCAAAACTAAACAGAATTCGGCATTGTTGACTCTGAGAATGATGACGTCACTACACCAGACTCAACGATATTTTGGTTGAATATGAACTAAGGTATTTCCATATATATTGTTTGTAATGAACTATAATTAAGCTCAAGTGAATTCAAGAATACTTCATAATATTCGTCTTCATCATTGGAAGATTTAATCAAAGATCCAAATTGGTTTAAGATAGTGATTAAGCATAACTAGATCTGAGTGAGGGTAAACCCTATGAAGATGAACCAATCATGGATTGGGATGTTTACTGTAAAGATGAATCGAGTGTGAAGTTTACTTTGGTAATCTATATTCATTCTAGATGAATGAGTTTCTCCTACTCTATATTATTGTTGAGTGGAAGTTGTATCTCTTTAATGTACCGGTATTTTGAGATTTATGATATTTTGAGGCTAAATGAGGATGATGTATGACACAACCACTGATTCTATCCATAACCACTACCTTGGATAGAAAGTAATCAAAAGCTACTTTTGGTTGATTAAGATATGAGGTTGAGTGTCAATTTTTTTTATTAGAACCAAATCTAAGTATAGGATTGAAGATAAACTAATGTCTTCAAGTAAATATCATCTGATGGTCTTTGCAAAGATGAGGAGTTGGCAACCACTTACTGATTGGAAGTCAATGTGTTAAGCTATAACAATCCATGTATGATGGTCAGGATCCATTGATTTGTTTTAGAAAATGAAGTCAAATGTCAATGGTTGTAGTGAAAACCATTGATCCAGATAAACCTGAGATGATTGTGCCCCTGATTGGTTGCATTATGATTGAATAAGATTTCTAAATGGAGAAACATTGTTGATAATGTTGATTTAATATAATATTTAAAATTATTAGTCTTAAACTTGACGAACCCAAGTCCAAATTCTAGATGATGTTTTAGTTTTATGATATCAGGTTAAATCTATTGGTGTCTTATGGGATTTTGATCCTGCATTTTTGCAGCTATTGGATCAAGATATGGAGCATGGGGTGGTCAACATAAATACTCTATTAAAAAGATGTGTTGATGATGAAGTTGTTTTTTAGGTTGATAAGGGGAGTCTTGGTGAAATATATTTGTCGATAAAGCCACGTGATTGTTTGACATGTGGGTGGAATGGTGTTAAACATAAAAAAATAATAATAATAAAAAATGATTGTTTTATGCAGTATTAAATGATTCTTATATAAGTATAGGGAGTATGTAAGAGTTTTTCTAAACCTACATGGGATCAAACAGAAAGTCAAAAAATGCAGTACCCACATTTGACATCCACCAAAGGGAGAAGTGATTTTTTCATGATATTCTAGGAAGATAAAATGGAAAAAACTCATGATATTATATATTCTGGATTAATTCAATATTAGGAGAATTAGAAAACAAGTGGAACATATTTTTGCATCAACGAATAATAGTGAATGAGATTATAGTTTAGATATCTTTCGGTGAACTTGAAAAAGATATAAAGTTGATCATGGAGACAGAGATCCAATGTTGGTTGTGTTCTGTAGAAATGATTGGATAATTTACTAATAAATATACCTTATGTTTTTTCTTGGATAATTTATTCTAATCTTTTACTTCTTTCATTCAAATTTTAATTTTCTGCAAATTTACAATTATACGATATGTGATTGTTATTTTATAATTATCTTCTTGTCATTTTGTTAGATTATCTCTTCCATTCTTTGACATATTCATTTGTGATCAATGTGTATTTTTATTTAGGTTTGGACTCTTAAGTAAGTCTGGTCAGGATATTTTTTGTTTGATTCTTATTATTGTATCTTCTCAATTCTTGATCAATAATTTTGAGCATATCACTTTGCCTCTTTTAAATTGATTGACAATTGTTGAATACGTTTACCATATCTTAAAGAAAAATGTTTTAAAATATGATCATAGTTAATGAATGTTACTTCTCAAACAAAATGAGACACACTATTTAGATATTTTTTATTTTGCATGAAGAGAATTATGGAATTCATTCTTTCAAATAAATATATAATTGATGAACTTGTTGAGTCACTTGGGAAGATGCTGATATTTAATAACTTCTATCATGTTTCCATTCAGTACTACTTATTTTATTCTATTTACATGTTTTGTAAGTTTATAATTAGTATAGTTTCATTTATTATCATCAAAAAACCGTATTGAAAAATATTGGAAAGTTATAATAAAAATTGTCTCAAATAAACTCTTTAAATGTAGTCTCATTGGGAGACAACACTAGTTACTACTATATCAAAATTGTTAAGAGATTAAAAATATTGAATAGGTTTAAAAAACTAATTTTTTTTTCAATTAGTTCTATTTCTTGGGATTCAACTAAAGAGTTTCACAAAAATGACTTGAAAAGATAATTTTTTTAAAAAAAAATACCATAACTATAAAAATAATAAAGGACAAATGAATTCTGACCCAAACTTGGATAAAGATGTTATATATTTTTCCTACACCACTCATAGGTTATCAAATAATAAAAATGAAAATAAATATAATGTAATTATGGAATAACTTAATCACGATATGAAAAATAAAGACTTTGAAGATTTGGATAAATAATTAAAATAATTATCACATTTTCCCCAAGTTTAATATAGGATAACATAGATTTCTAACTTTTAATTAAGAAATCCTAGAGGTTGAGGTAAAACATAAAGAATATTAAATTTTAGATACGACTGATTTTCCATATGGTAATAAAATATGAGCAATGAATTCTAAATATCCCATTTCATAAAGATGTCATTTTTTTCCATATTTGTTTAGATCTTCTTTAATATGAGAATTCAACCGAATCCCATAGTAGTTACATTGTTGGAAACATAACCTCCTCAATAACCGATGAATTTTAGAACTATTTTAAGAAAAGGATTAATGAATGAAGATGTATAGAAGGATATAATGTTAGAAACATGGACATTAAATTTACATGAGAATATAAATATGGAAATGGATGAGAAGGATGTATTTTTTCAACTGTGAAAGTAATTTTTTATCTTCCTGGGTTGTCCCTAAATGATGTGGAGGGACTTTAGGACAACAATCACCTTATAAAAGTTGTTTTTGGTGGAAAATATTTTGTACTTTAATCCTCAACCAAATTTTTTTACCAGATTAATAGGGGTCTTTATAAACTTTAAAATTATAAAATAGACACTCACAAAGTATTACAACTGACCAGCTATGGAATGGAAAGTATGTGGTGATTCTTACCACATAATACCCATCCACCATTGTATTGGGGATATTCTATGAGAATTCCATATATGGAAAACATAAAAAGAAGCACCTTTTAGGGGATTTAACCCTTGATCTCTCCATTTCATTACTCTTTATTCATTTAATTTTAATTCTAGTTTTAAAATTTCTTTACTCATTTAAATTTGTCTATTTTTTCTTGTAGAAAATATTTTAAAGACCCGTAAAATTCAAGGGAAATTTTTCTTAATTTTGTTTGGAATTTTACAAGAACTCGGTTTCTGACAGCAACTGATTCCGAGGCCCGGAGTGCCCGGAATCAATTTATGAAGTTTGGCTCGGGTACGTTCAGTGAACGAACGAGCGGGAATTTCTAACTTTTGAATCGGTGCCCGGAATCAAATTCCGAGGGCACCGATGAACTCGCAGCGCCGATATTCGCTTAAGGAGACCTTTTCCGAGGTTGCGTTTATTGCGGGTAGAGAGTTAGTTTTTGGGAGTTTAGAATATGTTAAATAAAAATTGTGGAATACAAATTTTTATTTTAACTTGTTGGTTAACTTCTCCCAAAGGGAGTTAGAGGTGGGACCCACATCCACTTAACCTCCCTTGGGAGGATTAAGTGTGGTGGGGCCCACACGAAGCATAACTCTTCACCTTTTTTTTTTGAAAATCCCTTAAACTCCTCTTTTAATGAACATGACAACATTGGTTATTAAATGGGTGGAGTTGTTTATTTTCAAACCTTTGAATTTTCAAAATAGTTTGGTTAAGTAAATAAAATAAGACCTTAGCTTATTTTATTTGGGTTAGAATTCTCTAGAAAATCATGGGAGAATTTGGATCCTTCTTCTTCTTCTTCTTCTTCTTCAAGCTTTGACGAAGAACGCGAAGAACCATCGAACATCGACGAAGAATGCCACGTTCTCGGAAATCGCCTTCCGTGACGCCATACCCGCGACACCGACGACGTCTTCTTCCGCGTCATCTCTTCCGCGACGATTTCACGCGACGAAATCGCCATCAAAGAACTTCGAATCCTCGCTTCACGACATCGATGTCCTTCCGTGATGCCGACTACCGCGACGCGTCTTCTGCGGGTCGTTGACGATCATCGTTCTTGAAACTGAGGTAGGTATTTGTTTTTGATTATTTATTTATTCTCGTTCTTGGTTCTAGCATGACAAACTTGAGGATAAATGTTTATGTGTTATCTTATAACGAGAGGGGGGCCAGACCGCACAAACACGGCCGAATCCCCCCTCCTTTGTTCTTGAATATTATTATTTTCTTGTGGATGAACGAGATGGCGTGGTGCCGTCGCACCATGCGGGAATCGCACGGCTATAGTTGCGCGGTGCCGTCGCGCCGTGCCATGGAAAGATTATCATGAACGCGACGCCGTCGCGCCGCGTCGAAGGAAACCGAAGGCGCCGCGATCGGAGCGGGGTTGCGGCGGAGGGGCGCGGTTCCGTCGCACCGCGCCGGTTGATGAAGGCCGTGACTGGTTTCGGGCCGCGGCGGAACGGGAAGACCGGCGGCCAGCCGGGCCACCTGTGTCGGAAGCTGGAAAGGGGACCGGCCTTGCCGGTCCCGTTAAGGAAGGACCGGCCGGCCAGGTCGGGCTGGCCGGAAGGGAGAAGAACCGGGGGAATTAATTCCCCCGGCAGGCCAAAACCGGCCCCCCATAATGGGGGGGCCGCGGTTACACCAAGGGGGGGCAGCGCCCCCCCCCCCCCGTTTTTCTCAAAAGCAGGCCCCCACGTGGGGGGGCCGTTGAATCAAAGGCGCAGCTTTCAGTCGCGCCGCCATCAGAGAAGGGCGGGGGCCTTTCCCCCCGTACGTGGCACCTAAGTGGCGCCCAGGCCGCGCCGCTGCCGGCCGGGCCGCGCCGCCGCGCCGGACCGCGCCGCCGGCCGGACCGGGTCGGACCCGGGTCGGGTCGACCAGGACCCGGACCCCCCGTTTTCGAATCGACTTCGGTATTTTTCTCATAACATGAGCTATGGACTTCCGATCGACGAATCGTCAGCGGCGATGGGATACTTGGATCGAGTCGGTCGATTCGGTATATCGCACTCAAAGTTTCGGATTACTTTGAGTTCGGCCGGGTTGGTTCGTACACGAAACCAACCGGGCCCTCGGAGCGGAAACGCTCATATCTTGAGCTACGGACGTCCGATTGACGTGCCGTCAGCTTTGTTGAGTTCCTCTTAGTGAGACGGATATTTTGGCATACTCCGCCTGAGGTTTGGACGCAGGTGGAGTACGGTCGGGTTGGTTTTGCCTTAAAAACCAACCGGGGCCCTGGGATGAAAAAGCCAATAACTCTCAGACCGGGCGTCCGATCGACGCGCCGTCTGTTGCGTTGAGTTCCTATTGGCGATACGGAACATTTGGATACATCAACTCTGGACTTTGTGACAGTTGATGTATCAGCCTCTCGGCTCGTGGAGCGGACCCTCCCGAACGAGCTTGCTGTGTGCGGGAACACTAGTGCTGGCTGCGACTGTGACTGCTACTGCTACTACTACTGCTACTACTACTGTGACTACGACGACGACAGTACAGAGATCCTTGGTGGATTCAACGACGACTACAGCACTGAGTGATCCAACGTGGATCAGTGCTACAGGTCCTGTGTGGGCCCGATCCTGTGTGGGTCATTACGCTCAGCGGTCTTATGTGAAACAGCGCCTATAGGTCCTGTGTGGGCCCGATCCTGTGTGGGTCTTTGCGGGGGTTACTTACCTATCGATCATTCGTGGGTCCGATGACTTAGATGGATCAGAGATCATCTTTATCATCCTTCGATGAAGTATACCCATGTGAGCTGAATCCTGTTGCTTTCCTATGTGGATTGTGTTGTGCTATCCTGTTTGGATTTCGTTTTGCTTTCCTGTGTGGAATACGTATACTTTCCTGTGTGGACTGAGTTGTACTTGGGCTCGGAGGTTGGAGCGTATTGGAATTGATGACTTAGGTATATGTATGGGAATATACATAAGCAGTGTCGGTTGTTACTTCATATTTGTATCTCACCTTTGTGGTTTATCCTTTGTGGATTTTGGGAGCCCTTCAAGGGTCTCGGGGTCCCTACTGAGTAGCTTATACTCACCCCTGCACGGGCTATGCCCGCACTACGTTGTGTTGGTTGCAGACGACGGACAGCGTTGATCGTGGTTGAGGCTTGCAGAGCAGGACGGTACCTGGAGGTGGACCACTGGGCGGGACGTACTCGGAGCGGACGGTGGGACCCGTGGAGCAGTGGAGCTATCTGTACCCACCCTTCAGGTGGGATTTCCAGTGGACAGATCGGTGTAGTGGCTTTTACTTTACAGTTTCTGCTTTCCCTTTCGAGTTGTACTTTACTTTCAGTTTTGGGTTTGTATACTGGCCCACTTACTTTTCCGCACTTACAGTTGTACACTGTTTTACTTAGTGTTTACTTTTCCGCTTACTTACTTTGTGGTACTTGTTTACTTTTCAAAGGAAATGCCTTCCCTTTTGTTGGGATTTACGCCTTGGTGCTACTCGCCAGCCCCTGGCCAATGGAAGGCGGGCTTGGGGTAGTCAGGGCACGGGCCCCGAGGACGGGTCGTGACAAATTGGTATCAGAGGAGTTCGGTTCTACCGCGAACTCTGATCTTTTCTATGTGAAGCCATAATGTTTAGGGTATTGAGTGTGGTTATCAGTCCAGGGAGTCCAGGGAGTCCAGTGTTGGTGCGGCGGCCGACATATCCGTACACCAGGACCCTGACTTCTGATTTCCGACTTAATGCACGAAAACATTGATTGCGTGTGTGTTTCAAAGTTTTCTTTGTGATTACTTTATATCATCTCACCAGGTATACTGTTCTGACCATGGCGCACCTGTTTTTTTTAGGATGGCCCCACGACGGTAGCCAGCTAGGGTTCCGAGAGTCAAGCATGACGACATCCCACCGAGCGACGAGGCCTTGGTGCAGGGCCCTTTGTCAGTAGTGGCACCGGTGGTAGCTCTACCCGTCGAGCCACTGATGCTTCCAACACCAGCTGCTGACGATGCACGTCGCCTTGGAGCTCTGCACAAGTTCCAGCGCCAGCGACCGCCTAGGTTCCGTGGGGAGACGGACCCCCAGGCAGCAGAGGACTGGATGGAGGCAGTAGTACGAGTTTTTAGGCTAGTGAGGACACCTGCAGACCTCATGGTGATCCTCGCTGCGAGCCTACTGCACGCAGCAGCTGGCCGATGGTGGAGCTTGATGCTCCAGGTACACGATGAGGCATATCTTCTTTGGACGGACTTTGAGAGCCTCTTCTGCTCAGAGTTCGTCCCAGCCACGCTTCGTGCGGTGCGTATCCAGGAGCTTCTTCAGCTGCGGCAGGGTAGCATGACGGTCGCTCAGTACTCGACAAGATTTACTGATCTCTCGCGCTAGTCGAACGACATGGTACGAGACCCATTCTTCCAGGCCCGGACCTTTGAGCAGGGTTTGAGACATGAGATCAGTGCATCGCTGATCTCCCTCAGCATACCGACTCAGACAGGAGTACTGGAGCGGGCCCTTTTGATCGAGAGCTTCCTTGCTGAGTCTACACAAGCACCGAGACCCATCGTAGGGCGGCACGTGGCAGAGTCTTCTGCAGCTGGCAGTCGACGGATGACTCAGGGGTCTAGGCAGACCAGACATTCAGGCAGACGACCTCAGGACATTGGCTCCGCAGTGCGGGACACACAGCGTGGAGCCAGTCTTTCGAGAGGCAGACAGTGCTACTCGTGCGGCGGGCAGGGCCACATGGCTCGTGACTGCCCGACCCGCCGTGCCAAGGAGCAGCAGACGGTTGAGGGACCACCGAGGCAGAGGCAGAGGGTCGACCGTGGCAGTCCGCAGGGAGGAGGCGGACGTGGCAGAGGAGCTGGCCGAGAAGCAGTTGGTGGGCGACGCTTTGAGGCTCTACCACCACCACCACCAGGAGGTCCACCCCGACCACAGGGAGCAGGCGGGCAGAGACAGGCACAGCTCCAGGCAGCAGAGGCCTATGACCACAGCGCGCCAGAGATGATTCGAGGTACTATCTGTGTCTATTAAACCCTTGCTGCAGTACTTATAGACACAGGAGCGAGTCACTCTTTCATAGCCGCTGCCCTTGTTCGGAGCTCGGAGATTCCGACAGAGCCGTTGGCTCGATCCTTACAGCTAGAGACTCCTACGGGAGAAAAATCGACGATTACGCACTGGTGCCGACAGTGTGAGCTTACTCTAGGAGGCGAGAGTTTCGGCTGGGATCTTCTTGTAGCAGCGTCGAGGCCTTACGACGTCATCTTTGGCATGGATTGGCTATCTATGGTCCTTGCACAGATTGACTATTTTAGGCACAAGGTGCGATGTGTACGCACCGACGGGAGCAGGTTCACCTTCACCGGTGAGAAGGGAGCCTTTGCAGTACAGGATGGACTTCCGCGGAGGAGAGGAAAACCCATCACTCATCAGTTGGCTAGCCTCATCCTTGGAGCAGTTGATTTGCGGAGTCCTGGTTTTCCTGCAGTGGTGGATCAGTTTGCGGACGTTCTTCCCGACGACGTTCCAGGGCTACCTCCTCGCAGAGAGGTAGACTTTTATATTGAACTGTACCCCGAGACAGCCCCGATATCCACTCCAGCATATCGGATGGCCCCCGCCGAGCTTCGAGAGCTACGGGTACAGTTGGAGGACTTTCAGGGAAAGGGGTTCATCGGACCCAGGGTTTCACCCTGGGCTTCCCCGATATTGTTTGCCAAGAAGGCGTACGGAAGATTGCGACTTTGTGTTGACTACCGTCTCCTGAACCAGGTGACAGTGAGGAACAAGTATCCACTACCGAGGATTGATGACCTCTTTGGTTAGATCAAGGGAGCACGGTGGACCTCAAAGATAGACCTCAGGACAGGCTATCATCAGCTCAGAGTCAGAGACAAGGACGTGCAGAAGATGACCTTCAGATGTCGGTATGGCCACTATGAGTTCTTGGTTATGCCTTTCGGCGTAACCAATGCTCCAGCAGTGTTCATGGCCCTAATGAACAGGATCTTTCAGCCATAACTTGATCGGTTTGTCATGGTCTTAATTGACGACATTCTGATTTACTCTTCGACTGAGGAGGAGCACGCCTATCACTTGCGAGTTCTACTAGACACACTCTGAGAGCACTGGCTTTATGGTAAGCTCTCGAAGTTCCAGTTCTGGATACATGAGGTCCACTTCTTGGGACACATTATCTCTGAGGCGGGAGTTGCAGTGGATCCTTCGAAGATCGAGGCTATGTTAGCATGGGAGCCACCTAAGAGCATGACTGAGGTTAGAAGTTTCTTGGGACTAGCTGGATATTATCGGAGATTCATGCCAGACTTCACTAGAGTTGCGGCACCACTCACAACCTTGAAGAAGAAGGGGAAAACCCTTCGTGTGGTCAGACAGATGTCAGCAGAGCTTCCAGGAGCTGAGACAGAGATTGACTAGCGCACCTATCTTGAGGTTGCCTGAGGAGGGAGTAGGGTACGTAGTCTACTGCGATGCATCAGGGACCGGACTCAGATGTGTTCTGATGCAGGAGTGGGCATTGATCGCCTATGGATCACGTCAGTTGAGGCCGCATGAGCAGAACTACGCTACCCATGACCTGGAGTTAGCCGCAGTGGTCTTTGCTCTGAAGACATGGCGACATTACCTGACGGGCGAGCACTTTACAGTCTTTTCTGATCATCAGAGTCTCAGGTATATCTTCTTGCAGAAGGACCTGAACCTGAGACAGCGGCGATGGCTCGAGTTCCTCCAGGACTATGTCTTTGAGATAGTCTATACTCCTGGGAAGGGGAACGTAGTAGCTGATGCCCTCAGCAGGAGGACGGGCATTCAGCTACTTGAGGAGGCGACGGAGCAGCTAGCCTCTTTGCAGATATCCTTCGTGTATAGAGATGGAGCAGCCTTCCTCCAGTCTCTCACAGTCACCCCTCCACTACTGAATCGGGTCAGAGAGGCACAGCGTGAGGACGCTGACTGTGAGACACGGCGTGCACAGATATCCTCGCGAAAGGCACCTGATGGTTTCTCCCTTGGAGCAGAGCACAACATCTTTTTCAGAGGACGTACCATGGTACTAGTCACTTTGCGAGAGGAGGTGCTGAGAGAGTTTCACACTTCTCCTTTGGTGGTACATTCTGGAGTGGCGAAGATGTACTAGGATCTCAGACGACAACACTAGTGGCCGGGCATGAAGAAGGCTGTAGTAGAGTTCGTATCTCGATGCCTCACCTGCCAGCAGGTGAAGGCAGAGCATCATGTACCAGCAGGCTTGGTATAGCCCTTGGAGGTCCCGGAGTGGAAGTGGGACGGGATATCTATGGACTTCGTGACTGGACTTCCACGCACTTCCAGAGGTCACGACACCATCTGGGTGATTGTTGACCGACTCACCAATTCAGCACACTTCTTACCCATCAGAGAGTAGGGCTCAGTGGAGATCTTGGGACGTCTCTACGTTCAGGAGATTGTGCGGCTCCACGGTGTGCCATCATCTATCGTCTCTGATCGAGATGCTCGCTTTACTTCCCGGCTTTGGAAGGGGTTACAGGAGGCGTTCGGGACGCAGCTACGTCTGAGCACGGCCTTTCACCCCCAGACGGATGGTCAGATGGAGAGGACCATTCAGACCCTCGAGGACATGCTCCGCGCATGTGTCCTCGACTTTGGTCATAGCTGGGAGGACCACCTACCCTTGGTGGAGTTTGCGTACAACAACAACTACCACTCCACCATCGGGATGGTACCGTACGAGGCGTTGTACGACCGACCTTGTAGATCTCCTTTGTGCTGGACAGACCCTGGGGAGTCAGCACTTGTGGGACCAGAGATGGTCCCGGCCACGACAGAGAAGGTCCAGGTCATCCAAGAGTGGATGAGGACAACTCAGAGCCGGCAGAAGTCATACGCTTACAGGAGGCAGAGGCCACTAGAGTTCGAGGATGGTGACCACGTCTTCTTGCGGGTCTCACCTCGACGTGGTATATAGAGATTTGGCCGAGGCGGCAAGTTATCTCCGCACTTCATCGGACCCTTCCAGGTCCTCAGCAGGATTGGCGAGGTGGCTTATCGCCTGGCTCTACCACCTCAGTTGCACCGGGTGCACGACGTCTTCCACGTGTCTTAGCTGAGGAGATACGTGCACTACCCGACACACATCATTGATCATGGGGAGATTGACGTTGACGATGGGGCGACTTTTACGGAGGTTCCGGTGGAGCTAGAGGATCGATAGGAGCGGGTCCTACGTGGGCGATCGATTCCTCTTGTGCGCATCAGATGGCAGCACGGGAATCTCCAGGAGAGAACATGGGAGCGGGAGGCTCAGATGCGTGCTCGGTACCCTCATTTGTTTCCCTAGTTTTGATGTATCTTCACGGGGACGTAAAGCCCTGAGGTGGGAGTAATGTAAAGACCCGTAAAATTCAAGGGAAATTTTTCTTAATTTTCTTTGGAATTTTACAAGAACGCGGTTTCTGATGGCACCTGATTCCGAGGCCCGGAGTGCCCGGAATCAATTTCCGAAGATTGGCTCGGGTACGTTCAGTGAACGAACGAGCGAGAATTTCTATCTTTTGAACCGGTGCTCGGAAACAAATTCTGAGGGCACCGATGAACTCGCAGCGCCGAAATTCGCTTAAGGAGACCTTTTCCAAGGTTGTGTTTATTGCGGGTTGAGTGTTAGTTTTTGGGAGTTTAGAATAAGTTAAATAAAAATTGTGGAATACAAATTTTTATTTTAACTTGTTGGTTAACTTCTCCCAAAGGGAGTTAGATGTGGGACCCACATCCACTTAACCTCCGTTGGGAGGATTAAGTGTGGTGGGGCCCACACGAAGCATAACTCTTCACCTTTTTTTTAAACTCCCTTAAACTCCTCTTTTAATGAACATGGCAACTTTGGTTATTAAATGGGTGGAGTTGTTTATTTTCAAACCTTTGAATTTTCAAAATGGTTTGGATGAGTAAATAAAATAAGACCTTAGCTTATTTTATTTGGGTTAGAATTCTCTAGACAATCTTGAGAGGATTTGGAGCCTTCTTCTTCTTCTTCTTCTTCAAGCTTTGACGAAGAACGCGAAGAACCTTCGAACATCGACGAAGAACGCCACGTTCTCGGAAATCGTCTTCCGTGACGCCATACCCGCAACACCGACGACGTCTTCTTCCGCGTCATCTCTTCCGCGACGATTTCCCACGACGAAATCGTCGCCAAAGATCTTCAAATCCTCGCTTCACGATGTCGACGTCCTTCTTCAGTGACGCCGACCACCGCGACGCGTCTTCCGCGGGTCGTTGACGATCATCGTTCTTGAAACCGAGGTAGGGGTTTGTTGTTGATTATTTATTTATTCTCGTTCTTGGTTCTAGCATGACAAACTTGAGGATAAATGTTTATGTGTTATCGTCTAACGAGAGGGGGGCTGGACCGCACAAACACTGCCGAATCCCCCCCCCCTCCTTTGTTCTTGAATATTATTATTTTCTTGTGGATGAACGAGATGGCGTGGTGCCGTCGCACCACGCGGGAATCACACAGCTATAGTTGTGCGGCGCCGTCGCGCCGCGCCATGGAAAGATTATCATGAACGCGACGCTGTCGCGCCTCTTCAAAAGAAAACCAAAGGTGCCGCGGCCGGAGTGGGGCCGCAGCGGAGGGGCGCGGTGCCGTCGCACCGCGCCCGTTGACGAAGGTCGCGGCCGGTTCCGGGCCGCGGCGGAACGGGAAGTCCGGCGGCCAGCCGGGCCGCCGGTGTCGGAAGCCGGAAAGGGGACTGGCCTTGCTGGTCCCGTTAAGGAAGGACCAGCCGGCCAGGTCGGGCCGGCCAGAAGGGAGAAGAACCGAGGGAATTAATTCCCCTGGCTGGCGAAAACCGGACCCCCATAATGGGGGGGGGGGGCGCGGTTACACCAAGGGGGGGCAGCCCCCCCCCCGTTTTTCTCAAAAGCAGGCCCCCACGTGGGGGGGCCGTTGAATCAAAGGCGCGGCTTTCAGCCACGCCGCCAGCAGAGAAGGGTGGGGGCCTTGCCCCCCGCGCGTGGCACCCGAGCGGCGCCCAGGCTGTGCCGCCGCGCCGGACCCGGTCGGACCCGGGTCGGGCCGGGTCGACCCGTACCCGCCCCCCCCCCCCCGTTTTCAAATCGACTTCGGTCTTTTGCTCATAACATGAGCTACGGACCTCCGATCGACGAACCGGCAGTGGTGATGTGATCCTTCGATCGAGGCGGTCGATTCGGTATATCGCACTCAAAGATTTGGATTACATTGAGTCCGGACGGGTTGGTTCGTACACGAAACCAACCGGGCCCTCGGAGCGGAAACACTCATATCTTGAGCTATGGACGTCTGATTGACGTGCCGTCAGCTTTGTTGAGTTCCTCTTAGTGAGACGGATCTTTTGGAATACTCCGCCCGAGGTTTGGACGCAGGTGGAGTACGGTCAGGTTGGTTTTTCCTTAAAAACCAACTGGGCCCCTGGGACGAAAAAGCCAATAACTCTCAGACCGGGCGTCCGATCGAGGCGCCCTCTGTTGCGTTGAGTTCCTGTTGGCGATACGTAACTTTTGGATACATCAACACTGAACATTGTGACAGTTGATGTATCAGCCTCTCGGCTCGTGGAGCGGACCCTCCCGAACGAGCTTGCTGTGTGCGGGAACCCTAGTGCTGGTTGCGACTGTGACTGCTACTACTACTGCTACTACTACTGTGACTGCGACGACGACAGTACAGAGATCCTTGGTGGATTCGACGAGGACTACAGCACTCAGCGATCCTACGTGGATCAGTGCTACAGGTCCTGTGTGGGCCTGATCCTATGTGGGTTCGATCCTGTGTGGGTCATTGCGCTCAGCGGTCCTGTGTAAACCAGCGCCTACAGGTCCTGTGTGGGCCCGATCCTGTGTGGGTCTTTGCGGGGGTTAGTTACCTATCGATCCTTCATGGGTCCAATGACATAGATGGATCAGAGATCATCTTTATCATCCTTCGAAGAAGTATACCCGTGTGAGCTGAATCCTGTTGCTTTCCTGTGTGGTTTGTGTTGTGCTATCCTGTGTGGATTTCGTTTTTCTTTCCTGTGTGGAATACGTATACTTTCCCATGTGGACTGAGTTGTACATGGGCTCAGAGGTTGGAGCATATTGGAATTGATGACTTAGGTATATGTATGGGCATATACCTAAGCAGTGTCGGTTGTTACATCATGTTTGTATCTCATCTTTGTGGTTTATCCTTTGTAGATTTTGGGAGTCCTTCAGGGGTCTCGGGGTCCCTACTGAGTAGCTTATACTCACCCCTGCATGGGCTATGCCCGCACTACGTTGTGTTGGTTGCAGACGACGGACAGCGTTGATCGTGGTTGAGGCTTGCAGAGCAGGATGGTACTTGGAGGTGGTCCACTGGGCGGGATGTACTTGGAGCGGACGGTGGGACCTGTGGAGCAGTGGAGCTATCTGTACCCACCCTTCAGGTGGGATTTCCAGTGGACAGCTCGGTGTAGCGGCTTTTACTTTACAGTTGCTGTTTTCCCTTTCGAGTTGTACTTTACTTTCAGTTTTGGGTTTGTATACTGGCCCACTTACATATCCGCACTTACAGTTGTACACTGTTTTACTTAGTTTTTACTTTTCCGCTTGCTTACTCTATGGTACTTGTTTACTTTTCAAATGCAATGCCTTCCCTTTTGTTGGGATTTACGCCTTGGTGCTAGTCTCCAGCCCCTGGCCTATGGAAGGCGGGCTTGAGGTAGTCACGGCACGGGCCCCGAGGACGGGTCGTGACAAATACTGTTAAAAAAAGAAAAATAAATAAATTCCAAGGCTTTCCAAATTATTTTTTGATTAATTATTCACCAAGAGAAATCCACTAGTGGTTACTCTCCAAAATTTTTAGTAATTTCTTTATAATTTATATGGTGAAATGAAACTGCAAGATCAAGGAACATAAACTAACACCTTAATTTATGAAACTATGATTTTATTCTACTTGAGATAAATTTTTTCTAGGATTACATGTAAATATAATTTTAATTTTATAATATTTCAAGTTAACCATATTATATATGTTACAGAAAATATGGGGTTTATTTGAATCCTTGAAAATGAAAATAAGGATTAACATTTAGGGAGTTTGTATATTTTAAATTGTTCTCAATATTACATGATTTTAAAATTCTAGTTACTAATACTCATTTAGTTACATTTAGAATTTTTTTTCTACTAATACATTGTTTATGAACAGTTTAGAAAAGATAAAATCTGGTGGATTATTTGCATGATGAATTCTAAGCTAAAACTTGCTAGTTATTTCAATTAAATAGGTTGTTTTTATTGAATGTTAGGGCTAAATAATCCCATCCTATGATGAAATTTTTTATACATATTTCTTTAAAAATGTAATACTATAAAAACATCATTTTTGAATTGGGCTTTTGATTTAGTAACCAGTAGTAAATCTCTACCCATGTTGTCCCATGTAGTTTCTTATTTATTTTGTGGAAAAACATCATTAGAAATTCTTGATAGCCTTTGGAATGTTATTTTTATCAAAGGAATTGTCAAATCTATTTGAACTATAAAAATTTAATAGAAATTTTTTCTCTACCTTGAATTCAACATTGAGGACAATTTTTTTACCTCAGTGTGGGGAATGGTATTTAAATGTTCTAATCTCCATAATAATGTGATCCCATTGAAAATCTATATTTTTTCTAAACATTTTTTTAATATTTCAATATATCAATTCTAGAGTTTATAAATTTCCTTGATGATTGAATGATGTGTATATATTTTAAGGAGTTTAATATTTTATTACCCCTTGTATATAATTGAGAAATTAATTTTTCAAAACCCTCTTAAAAAGAGGCGGACTTTTAGACAATAATTTGTGTGAATTTTTTAAAATTATCATTTTAATTTAAATATTGTTATTTTAATTAAAACTCATAAGATAAGAATTCATATGAATTATGAAATGAAAATCTTAATCTATGTGGAACTTATTCTTTTACTATCTAAGCTATAAGATGAATTGTTTATTCACTGTTTAATTCATTAAGTTCACCCATCCAAATAGAGTATATCAATTACTTGATTGATAATTTATATGAGTTGGTTCTACTAGGTTAAAGGAAAGTATAGATATACATTTGAATGAAATTTTAAAATGTTTTAATATGAATTCAAAATTTTAGATTAAATTGTTTTTATAAAAAAAGGAATCAATTTTGATGAAAAATATTTAAATTCATGAGGGTAAAATATTATCACCATTGGAAAAAATCCAATTGGGGAAATATTTTTCAAAACTATTTCTTCATTACCACCTAGTTTCTCAAATATTATATATATTTCAATCTTCTAAATCTGACATATTATTTTCCTAAGGACATGGAAAACCTTAGTTTGTGGAAATTGATGTGGCTATATTTTGGTATTAATTTAGCCCATAATATGTATAATTAAATTATGTTTTTGTTTTTAAAATAATGTTTTAATAGATTAATTAATAATTTTATTTAATTCAGTTTTTAATAAAAAAGTACTTAATTATATGTTTAATATTTGTTTTTATGTTTAATTAAAAAATATTAATATTAATTTATTATTTAATATTGAAGTTATTTTAAAAATATTATATTAATGTTGTTATTTAATTCTATGTTCTATTAATTTAATTTTTCTTGACCATTGTTCATATACTTAGTTCATTGATTATAGTTTATCATTAGATTTAATTTCATTAAATAACTTAATAATTATAATTAGTGTCATGTAGTTATTTTATTTACTAAATTGTATATTTTCTTTATATAGTTAATTAACAATTTAGTTAATTATTTTTAATAAATTTTCTCTAAATTAATAAAATATATAATCTATAAAATATTTTATTATAATTTTTAATTTTATTTTTTAATAATTAAAAAATGAAATTGGATTTAAATTTAATTTAAATTTACTTAAATTTAGTTTAAATTAAAAAGAATTATCTATTAGATGGTTATGTTTATAAATTATCATATATTTATTCTGGGTTATTTTTTTACTGTTGATTTTTTATTGTGGGTAAATATTTTTCATCAATTGTTCATGTGTGTAGGAAAAATGGAAAATAAGTGCATTGTATTTTCTTGTGTTTGATAATTTTCACTCAATATAGGAAAAAAATAAAATCCCATGCATAATTTAATTTAGTAGACTCGCTGCTTAGGAGAATTTTGGTCACAAAAAATATATGCATCAATGGAAGTTATTTTTAGATGGCGGTTTCTCTCATAAATTTAACACATTCCCATAGGATAAATTGAATGGTGTATAAGTGTTTTAGAAATTCAGAAAATATGTAATCATTCATTTTTCATATAATATAAAAGATAAGAATTATATAATTTTTAGATATCATAACATAATGACTCCTTGTAACATAAATATTGAGTTATTTGAATTCATCTTACGATGAACAATAAAGAAGAACTAAACCTAAGATAAATTTATAAATAAGTTTATCCACTGGGTTCTATGTGAGGATGCTCGAGTTTGATTAAAGACACCCAATCCAGGTTCAACTAATTAAGAATCCTTGTTATTTCCTTATTTTTTACTTCTATAATCATTGCAAGTAAAAGACTCCACCTTATAAATTTGAGACCATCAAAATTTTTGCAGACCGATATACCTCTCTCAAGCCGACCAATGGTCCAAAAACCAATCTCCTATCAATATTATGAAATCTGAGTCGTCATCATATGAAAATTAGAAATCACAATCTTCAAAACCCATGGTCTATTATGGGGATACTAATGATTATAATCAGCATTCTCACCTATACATGGAAGATCACCCATATATGTAAATAATAACTGACCCCCACTGCCTATAACACCCCAAACATTTTATGTTATGATTCTATAAAATACATTCTATTCATAACTGTGTTCCTTTGAGACAACACTAGGTTATTTAATCGATAGTCAAAACCAAGACATTAAATATAAATTATCCACTTCTATGTTTTAAATTTTGAAAAATAGCCATCTAGATTTGTGATCAGTAAGTCATTTGGAGTCTGATAGAACAAACATTATTTTTGGTGAATAGTAACATACCCTTATAAATAGTAATATGAATTGTAATATGACCCTTATGATTAGTAAATAATAAAATTATTTTCTTTTCTTAAGGAAATAAGATAATGAGATCTTAATTAGTTTTTCAATAAGAAATAAAACTAATTACACCATTAAGATTGTTATTTTTCGAATTAACTATGACTTTATTTGAAAATTAAATTAATAATACAAAGAAAATTATTTTTAAAAAATGGAGTTCATTTTTAAATTATACACATGAAAAAATGGTTAGGCTAAATTTTTCGTATTTTTCTAAAATACATGAATTTTTTATGAATATTAAAAACACAATTTTTAGTTTTAAGTAGTTTAATGACATCATAATGATGTAATAGTTAAATATAAAAGTACGGTCGACTTGTGTATAGTAACTTATAACATGAGGTTCCGCAAGTGGCTAAAACCAAGGTCAAATACCATGGGCAAGCCCATGGTTTGGCAAAAGCCACTAATGAGATGTCCCTTTGAAATTATTTAAAAATTACCTCTCTTTTCCTATAAATACCCTCTCATCCATTCTTTTTAATTCTTTACAAATCCCTCATCCGCGAATCTCTGGTGGTTTTACCTCTCTATGAGTCCTCCCAAGGTATGATTAATCCCCATGGTCCCATCCTTTAAGATCTAGGAGTTAATGTACTGGGTAAGGGAATATTTCATTCTCTTCTTTAAGTCTGCACTTCTTTTATGTTAGCTATTTTAAATCCTTTCTCATATGTTGGGGTTTGATTTTATTTATTCTTATTACTTTCCTTTTTATTTCAAAATAATTAGATACCGATTTTTTTCATCATTTGATATTATGAAATTTTAAGCGACGTCGTTAGGCTGCCGAATTTTCATAAGGGATCTCTCAACTTTTCTTTTATTTTTAAGATCATATATTTTATTTTTCTCTTCTCGGGGGGGGGGGGGGTGAATCAGGGTATGGATATTCTTTTTCAAAGTTATTCCTACCCCACTGGATCTTGACCTCTTTATTACAAGGGTCACTTTGTTTTCTCTTGTGTGTAAACTATGATCACTTCTTTACTTATTTATCTAATGATGATGCTTTGAATTCAATGTAGGGAAGCAAACAGGAAGACACAGAGATTTTTACTTGGTTCACCCTCACTGGGCTACGTCCATGGAGCATACGCCGACAAGTTTCCGGTCGTACCAAATTCCAATATTCTTCACTATATTTGGATACAAAGTTCGGGCTACATCACTTCTATGCACAGGCTCACTACATTTACAATGTTTAGGGTTAGCTCACTGCTTTCCCAAGGGTCACTCCCTGTTTCTCTCTCTCTGGCACACTGCCAGTGGAGAGGATCACCTTCTTCCTCTTCCTTCGCTCACTGCTCTGGAAAGGATCCACTCACTGTTTATAGACATGTAGGTCTCTTCATTTTCATGAAGGAATGCATTTTCCTCTATATGTAGATGCTCTGTTGAAGTAAAACTTTCACCCGTAGATGAATATCTCTTTGCACCGAAGGTATCGGGAAAACCCCCAGCTTCCACGCAGCCCGAAAATCACTGCTGGAAATAAACCGTACATGGCGCGCAAGTCAATCTCGGTGCGCAAGTATCGGCGTGCAAGTCACAACGGGCGTGCAAGTATACCTCATACACTTGCGAGACTCAAGCTTACTCAACTCCAAACATGCACAACTCTCTTTCTTTTACGCCCAAACCAATATTGGCGTGCAACTCCCAACCGATGCGCAACTTCTAACACCGGCGCACAACTTCAACCACTGGCGCGCAACTCCACCTGCGCGACCATACACACCACTTGCGCGACCACCACACCTGCGTGATGGGAGCTATGATTTCTCAAAGAGTTGAACTCCATTAAGAATGAAGAGGGGTGGTCCAGTATTTATAGGCAAACTGGACTCCCTATGCGGAGGCGCGCAAGTCCCTCAATGGCGCGCAAGTCTCGTCTCCTGAAACCTCTGTCGCGCAACTCACTTGCGCGACCCAACCAATTCTTGCGCGACTTTCTTTCCTTATCCAAATTTTGAAGTTATGATCCTCAAAGACATATGGCGCACAAGTATCCTATACTCCAAGACCTTGGCGCGCAAGTACCATTGCAAAAAACACTTTTCTTTATTGGCTAATTTGCATGCCCAAAAATTTGGCAAACACTGGAAAACGGCGTCACCTTGTATCTGTTCTTTTGTAATGCCTCCAGATCATCCATTCATTTTATCGACTTTCTTGAATCAAACATGGATAGTTGACCACAACTCTTGAACTCGACATTCCACCATGAAATCATCTTTGTCAACAAATTTGTATGTCATTGTTTTTCTTTGTCAACAATCACTACTCAGATGTCCACTTTGTCAACAAACACAATCACCTCAAAAATGCTTCAATGATACCTTGAGGGATTTTTTCCCAACACACCTCCTCTGTCCAGATGAACATGTTAAACTCTAGTATCATCTATATAATGGAATTATATCATGTTAATGTAATAACCATCATCAATATTCTTAATCCCCCTTATTATTTTTATAAGTGAAATCAACGTCCATGAGGTTCGAATTTATATCCTTTGCGGACGATAGAGTTTTGTTCTTCACTTTCTCCTTCATCACATATCATGAAACCATTTTAATCACTGAAAAAAAAGTAATATATATATTTAATCTCATTAATGTTCTTGAATCTTTACAAACTCATAATATAGAATAATAATACAAAACGAGTTCATCGTATACAAAACTGCCAAGCTAAATCTAAGCGTTTATAAAAAACTTTTAACTAATGATTTAACCTCAAGTATATAACCTAAAATAATTATAAGAACATTTATATATATTTAATTTCACTAATAATATAAATTAACAACTCTATATATTTATCAAAATTTCAAAATAAATTCCATTCATGACAGCAAGTAAACGGATCTTGAAAACCAAGGAAGAAACAAATGCCTCCAAAATAATAAAATTCAACATCTAAAACCCATTAAAAGGACCATGAATGAACCTAATAAGGTTATAATAAATCAATTACATGTATATGAGGTCCTGGAATTATTAACTACTGAATCTAAATTTTATTATTCAGTTCATTAAAACAAATAATGAACACACTCGAGCAAAAGGTAAGGGGTTTCTCATCTCACTTTCATTTCTATGAGATTTTCATTATTCGACACTTAGTTTTTGTAT
Organism: Viscum album; assembly: GCA_963277665.1. NCBI lineage: Eukaryota > Viridiplantae > Streptophyta > Magnoliopsida > Santalales > Viscaceae > Viscum > Viscum album. The sequence continues at coordinate 257,819,136 of OY728129.1, forward strand.
TTGGTATATGTGTACTTAAATTTGATATATAATAACATTATTATTTTTATATTAATGTTATTCAATGATGTAATTGAGGCTTATTAAGTTCTGGTCATATGATTCGACCGATTACATTACGGTAATATACTTTGTCTCAACTACTATTTTATAGTGACTAACATTTTATGGTGCACCTAATAATACTCATATTGTGTACCTACTAAACATCTAAGATCAATTTTCATTTGAAATTATATTTATATTAAATATCCATAATCTCAAATCATGTATATGTTTTTTGTCTAAACCGTATACCATTTAACATATGATGTTTATTTAGAATGTTATTTTAATTATGGAAGTATTGATGAATCCATATACTCTACTCAATAAGGATATTGAAAATACATATTGCTCTAGTGTTGGATAAATTTATAAATAATTATTTGGACATGTTATGGCGGATGGGGCCCGTTATATCCCCTCGATGCATCGTTATGTCTTATGAGACAAATCAGTTGGTGAAAAACCCTTCAAGTTTGTTTCCAAAAATCAGACGAGTTTCTACCCATAGAAATAAACCATTTTTACGGTATGATTTTTTCATTTTCCATATACATTATGTCAAATTAATTAGAATTATCATTATTCATTATCAGTTATTATTATTATCCATGAGGTTTTCACTATGGAAAAATATATGGATGCAGTTTCATTATCAATTTAATAATGGAATTAGTTTTTTATTTAATCACTATCCCATATTGATTATGTCATATTGATTGTGATTCACTTATTATTTTACTCTTTCTTCCGCTAATTGTAACCCTTACTTCACATTTCAGCTCACCACTTTCTTTGTTTACCATTAACAAGTGATGAATAGAAGGTCAGTTATTGAGTTCGTGTGGTTGTATTTTTTAGTTTTGTTATGATTTATATCTTGTAATCTTCTTCAATGTAATTTGTGTCACATATATGTATCTAGTTTCTTCAAGACTACTAAAATGATCATTATTTTTGGATTTTCATTCATTCTAACCATGCCAATATAACAAGTAATGCACGGGCTCCGTTCTAGCGGGGTTGGGGTGTTACAGTTGGTATGAAAGGAAGTTTAGTAGGAAACTTGGAAACTATAGAAAGAAATGTATAACACGTAACAAAGACCTAAGGTACTATTTGAGGATAAACATACAATAATATCATGGTATTTTGGAATGGATTGGATTATTTGGATTTTTTTTATGCAATACGTCTATGTTTGGATACGAGCTGGTCGAGGTGGCTCTGACACAGATGTATTGAGGGGTAAAACCCGAAAACATAGCTTAGAGCTAGACTTGAACATAAATGGGTGCAGGACAATGGGCCTTGATGCACTATTAGTTACGAAACTCTCGGGGGATATGCATAGGATAATTAACATTTTCTTTACAATCCATTATGAAGAAGTTTAATGTATATTTTTCTTTAGAGGGACCATGTTTATAAGATTAGATATGCATATAATTTCAATCTATGTTGAGTGCTTTTATTTTTGAGATTCATAAACTAATATAGTGTATCCCATTATTTATAATTGATGTCTAATGGATGAAGGGGAATAAATACTTGTGGTCAAGGTAGGGATCTCCCTACCAAGCAAGTCAACACACTCAATGTTGGAGTAGATCAGATCATGAAAATATTGGGAAAACATAATCAAGCTGTAATGAATAACCACTCCACACCTATGATGCATCGTTTCATGCGGAAAAATCACCTATCATTCAGTGAGACTACTAATCGAGTGGTTTTTGAGCAATGGATCAAGACCCTTGAAAAGATATTCATGGAATTTAGATTCAATGAAAATGAAAGGGTAGTACTGGTGGTATATTGTGTCAAGGGTGACGTAGATCAATGGTTGTCCCTAATTCACAATACCATGTAGGAAGAAGAAATAAAAAATATTTAATGGAGGACTTTTGAGGAAATATTCTACGAAAAATATTTCCCTCATGAGAAACGAACTAAAATGAAGATGAAATTCCTTAGCTTAAAACAAAGGTAAGAAGACAGCGTTGTAGAGTATGAGGATACATTCACATGGTTGGATAGGTATGCTGGAGATTACATACGTAACTCGGCTGACAATATTGATCATTTCATTGAATGTCTTAATCCATGTCTTCTATGGGCACTGGCTTCTCAATCATTTTCATCACATGATAAATTTGTTTCATGTGCCATCAAAATAAAGAGGGAATTTGTTAAATAAAATATTTTCAAAGGAAACCAAGATAATAACCAGAACTCTGATAACAAAGGAAAAGGAGAACCACCAAATAAGAGCAAGGGAACAAAGCTATTCCCATTATGTGAGAACTGTCGAAATAATCATCTTGGAAAATGCTTGAAAGGTATGGGATTCTGCTATAATTGCGGAGAAAAGGGTAATCAATCTGATGAATGAATGGGGAGGAAAAAATTCAATGATATTCAATGATAGAATTTAATATAGATGGGACATTATGCAAATGAGTGTCCTAAGTGACAAGGAAAAATTCCTCATAAAATCCAAGATAACAATGGAGAGCCTATGCGATTACAACCGGGGATGTTGAATTTCCCAATGACGTGGTGGAAGGGACTTTAACTGTTTCCTCAAATATATCTAACACTTTATTTGATTCTGGATCATCACATTCATTTATATATTCCTATTTTTCTATGAAAATTATATATATCCAATGTGATTTATTAAAGGAGTTTCCAGTCAATACTCCTAGGGGATGTATCATTGCAACAAAGGCATATTGACTAGTCCCCCTCCAGACACCAAAGGGTGCTTTAGTTGCTAACCTTATCATCATACCAATGACTGAATTTGATATAATTATTGGTATGGATTGGATTTCAAATTATGATTAGAATATTTATTATAAGAAGAAGGAAGTTACAATTTTTTAAAATGGTGTAGAATCCCTTTCCTTTAGGGTAGAATCATCGCCACCTGATTCTTATCTAGAACCACTGCCAGTAGATCTACTGAATGTAATACATGGAGAGAATGATAAAAAAATAACTATGGTTGACGAAGGAAATATTCAAATTGAATATGTGCACATAGTGAAAGAATACATGGATGTATTTATAGAGGATTTACCAGGAAATCCCCCAGAACGGGATGTTGAGTTATCTATTGATTTAATTCCTAATGAAAGACCTATATCAAAGACTCCCTACAGAATATCCACTGTGGAGTTAGTGGATCTAAAGAAAAAACTATAGGAGTTGAATGGAAAAGGATTTATTCGGACTAGTGTTTCTCCTTGGGGATCCACGGTGTTTTTTTTTTCAAAAAGAATGATGGATCCATGGGGCTATGAATTGATTATTGGGAAATCAATTTTATTATAATAAAAAATAAGTACCATCTGCCCGGGATTTATGATTTATTTCATCAACTTCATGGAACTCAATAATTTTCAAAGATTGACCATAAATCCAGATATCATCAACTGTGTGTGAGGAAAGAATATATTCCAAAGACAACATTTTGAACCAGGTATGGGCAATACAAGTTCACGGTGATGACTTTTGAACTGAAAAATGCACCCTCTATATTCATGGATTTAATGAATAGATTTTTAAAAGAATATCTTGAATACATTTTTTTGGTATTCATTGATGACATCCTGGTATACTCAAAAATATATGAAGACCATGAGAATCACTTGAGAATTATTCTAAGAACTCTTAGAAGCAATAAGTTATATGGGAAGTTCATCAAGTGGAAATTATGGCTTCAATAAGTTTATTTTATAGGCCATATTGTCTATAAGGATGGAATCCTCACTGATCCTACAAAGATGAAGGCAATCCATGCCAACAGAAAAAACTGAGGTACGTAGTTTTATTGGATTAACAGGTTAATATCATTGTTTCGTTCAGAATTTCGCCCGACTGGCTAACCTAATAACCTAGCTCACATGTAAAAGAGTTATGTTTTTGTGGAAAAAAGAGTGTACATAATTTTTTGAATAATTTAAAAGAAGATTGGTGAATGCTTCAATTTTGACTCTTCCATCTTGAAGTGATGGATTTGTGATATAGAGATGCATCAAAGAATGGTATGGGTTGCATCCTTATAAAAAATAATAAAGTTATTTCTTATGCATTAAGATTGTTGAAGACTCATGAGAAAAATTATCCAACATATGATCTTGAGTTAGTAGCTGTAATAATTGCTCTAAAAATATGGAGGCATTATATCTATGGAGAGAGATGTGGGATTTATACGGACCAAAAGAGTTTGAAATATATTTTCACACAAAAATAACACAACATGAAGAAAAGAATATGGATCAAGTTACTCAAAAATTTAAATTTTTCAATACACTACCACCCAGGAAAGGCAAATAAGGTGACAGATGAATTAAGAAGGAAGGATCATGGCCTTCTGACTCAAATTAGGATTGGAAGACATCCTATGTTCAGGGTTCTAATAAAGATGGATACAAGAATTGATAAGGAAGTGGAAACATAACAACTCTTTCAAATGATTTCTAAACCATCTTTACTAGAGAAGATAAAAAGTTTTCAATTTGATGATGAGAATCTGTGCAAGAAAATTAATGAAGTCAAGGATTGGAGACTGGCTGAGTTCATGTATGGAGAAGGAGTTCTGAAATTTGGGAAGAGGTTATGTGTTCCATCAGTACCTGAGCTAAAAAGGGAACTATTAGAAGATTCCAATAGCTCCAATTTCTCTATACACCTAGGTAGCACCAAGATGTATAGAGATCTGAGGGAATATTTTTGGTGGGATTATATGAAGCAAGAAATTTCTATCTACGTGTCAAGGTGTCTAGTTTGTCAAATAGTGAAGGTAGAGAGACAACATCCCAATGGAGTGAATCAACCTCCACCTATTCCTATGTGGAAGTGGGATAACATTATGATGGATTTTGTCACCGGACTACCGAGGACACCTAGAGGGAATGAAGCAATAGGGGTAATTTTTGATCGTCTCACTAAATCAGCACATTTCCTTCCAATAAGAGAGGATTTACCACTTGAGCTCCTAGAAAGACTTTATATTAATGAATTTGTGAGACTTAATTGTGCACCTCTATCAATTTTCTTTGATCGAGATCCCTAGTTTATGTCAAAAATATAGTAAATCCTCTAGAGGGCATTGAATACTGGTCTTCATATGAGTACTACACATCACCCCCAAACCGACAGATAGTGTGAAAATACTATTTATACTCTAGAATATATGCTTAGGTCATGTTATCTTGACTTCCAAGGTATGGGGGATCAATAATTGACTTTTGTGGAATTTTCATACAACAATAGTTTCCATTCTAGTAATCAAATGGCTTCATATGAAGCATTATATGGTAAGAGATGTCGAACACCAACTTTATAGGATAGTGTTAGTGAGAGAAAACTTATAGGCCCAGAACATATTGAAGAGACCATAACAAAGGTGAAGAAAATAGAAGACCATATTAAAGCATCCAAAAGTAGGAATAAGAGTTATGCTGACAACCAGAGAAAGGACTAGGAAATCCAAGTGGGGATCATGTATTTCTGAAAGTATCTTCATGGAAGGGTGTCATAATGATCGGTAAGAAAGGGAAACTGAGCCTCAGGTAAATTGGACCATTTGAAATTTTGGGAAGAATAGGAGATGTAGCTTACAGTTTAGCGATGCTGAAAAATATCTCCAGAGTTCATGATGTGTTCCACGTATCATTGTTAAATAAGTACATGCCAGACACAACGCATGTACTTCCATATGAAGAAATATAACTGAAGCCTGATTTGCCATATTGTGAAAAACCTATCAGAATTCTTGACACAAGGGAGTAGGTATTGAGAAATTGAACAACTCATCTAGTAATGGTTCTATGGAGAAACCAGAATATGTAGAAAGCAACATGGGAACTTTAGGATTTCATGAAGAAGAACCACCCACATTATTTTGGTGGGCTTTATACATAAAATTTTGAGGATGAAATTTCTTGAGGGAATAATATAACACCCCAAACATTTTATGGTATGATTCTATTAAATACATTCTATTCATCATTTTTTTCCTAGGAAACAACACAAGGTTATTTAAGAGATAGTCAAAACCTAGCCATTAAATATAAATTTTCCACTTCTATGTTTTGAAGTTAAAAAAATGGTCATCTAGAGTTGTGATCAGTAAGTCATTAGGAGTCTGATAGAACAAACTTGATTTTTGGTGAATAGTAACATACCCTTATGAATAAAAATATGAATAGTAATATGTCCCTTATGAATAGTAAATAATAATAATATTTTATTTTCTTAAGGCAATAAGATAAGGAGGTTATAATTAGTTTTTCAATGAGAAATAAAACTAATTGCACCTTTAAGATTGTTATTTTTCAAATTAACTACGAATTTATTTAAAAATTATATTAATAATACTTAGAAATTTATTTTCAAAAAGTGGATTTCATTTTTGAATTCTACACATTGAAAAATGTTTCGGGTTAATTTTTGGATTTTTATAAAATACATGAATTTTTCATGAATAGTAAAAATACAGTTTTGAGTTTTCTATAGTTTAATGAAATCATCATGATGTAATAATTAAATATAAAAAATATGTATACTTTCGTATTGTATCTTATTACATGAGGTGTCCCAAGTGACTAAAACCACGGGCAAATACCATGGGCAACCCCGTGGTTTGGGAAAAACCACTAATGAGGCCTCCCTTTGAAATTATTAAATAATTACTTCTCTTTTTCTATAAAAACCCACTCATCCATTATTTTTAATTCATTCCAAATCCATAATCCTGAAATATATGGTGGCTTGACCTCTCTAGGAGTCCTCTCAAGGTTTTCTTAATCGATCAAGGAGTCATTTTACAAGGTAAGGGAATCCTTCATTCTCTTCTTTAATTCGGTACTTCTTTAATGTCAGCTATTTGAAATTGCTTTCTCATATCTTGGGGTTTTATTTTATTTATTCTTAAACCTTTCCTTTTTATTTAAATATGATGATATACCCTTTTGTTTCTATCATTTTATTTAATGAAATTTTAACCAACATCGTTAGGCTGTTGAATTTTCATAAAGGATCTCTCAACGTTTCTTTTATTTTCAAGTTCATCCCTTTCCTTTTTCTCTTCTCACATCTTCTATCAAAATGAACATGATTAACTCTAGTATCATATATATAATGTATTTATATCATGTGAATGGAATAACCATCATCAATATTCTTACTCTCCCTTTTTATTTTTATAAGTGAAATCAACGTCCATGAGGTTCCAATTTATAACATTTATAGACGATAGAGTTTTGTTCTTAACTTTCTCCTTCATTGAATTCCATGAAACAATTTTAATGGATGAAAAAAATCCCAACATATTTATTTATTCTCATTAATGTTTTGGAATATTTACACACTCATAATATGGAATAATAATACAAAATCAGTTCATTGATTACAAAACTACCAAGCTAAATTCAAGTGTTTATAAAAAACATTTAACTAATGATTCATCCTCAAATATATACCATATAATAATTATAAGATCATTTATATCTATTTAATTTCACTAATAATATATATTAACAACTATGGATATTTATCCACATTTCAAATGAACAACCATTCATGAAATCAAGTAAATGAATCATGAAACCCAAGGAAGAAAAAGCTTCTAAAATAATAAAATTGAACCTCTTAAACCCATTAAAAGAGCCATGAATGAACTTAATAAGGTTATACTAGATAAATTACATGTATAGGATGTTATCGAATTATTAATTAATGAATATAAATTTGATTATTTAGGTCATTAAAATAAACAAAGAACACACTTGAGCAATAGGTAAGGGGTTTCTCATCTCACTTTCTTTTTTGTGAGATTTTCATTATTCGCCACTTATTTATTATATGTGGTATATTTGTATGGACATTTGATATATAATAACATTATTATACATATATTCAATTTATTAAATGATTCATTTGAGGTTTATTAAGTTCTGGTCATATGATTGGACCGATTACATTGTGGTAAGATACTTTGTCTCAACTACTATTTTGTTATGACTAACTATGTATGGTGAATCTAATAATCCATATGTGGTGTAACTACTACCCATATGAGATAAAGTTTCATTTGAAATTATATTTATAGTAAATATCCATAATCTCATATCATGGATATGGTTGTTTTCTCAACCATATACCATTTAACATTCAATGTTTATTTGGAAGGTTATTTTAATTATGGAAATATTGATGATTCCGTATACTATACTCTACACAGATATTGAAAATAAACATTTCTCTTGTATTGAATCAATGTATAAAGAATTATTTAGACATGAAGTGGCGGGTGGGTCCCGTTATATCCCCTCTATGAATCATTAGGTCTCATTAGACAAATCAGTTGGCGACAAACCCTTCTAGTTTTTTTCCAAAAATCTGATGGGTTTCTACCCATAGAACAAAACTATTTTATGGTATTATGGTTTCATGTTCCAGATTCATGACATCAAATTAATAATAATTTTCATTTTGCATTATAATTTAATATTTTTATCCATGACGTTTTCTCTATGACAAAATTTATTGATGCCGTTTCATTCTCAGTTTATTAATGGAATTAGTTTTTCATTTATTCACTATGCCATATTGATTATGTCAGATTGATTGTGATTCACTTATTATTGTACTCTTAATTCCACTAATTTTAACCCTTACTAATAATTTGATCTCACCCCTTTATTTGTTTACCATCAAACATTGACGAAGAGAAGATCATTTATTTAGTTTGTGTCGTTGCAGTTTTTAGTTTTGTTATGTTTTGTATCTTGTAACCTTCTTCAATGTAATTTCTGGTACATCTATGTATCTTGTTTCTTCAAGACTACTAAACTGATTGTTTCTTTCATGGTTTTAATTCCTTTTAATCATGCCTATATAACAAGTAATGCACTGAATCCGGTCTAGAGGGGTTGGGGTTTTACACTGTCATCACGATCAAATGACCCATCATTAAACATAGACCTTACATCGTATCTCCAGCTAAGAATCACTAATTAAATTCCCCCTTTAAAGATGGAATAAGTTGAACTACAGATATATGAGGATTTGGGAAACCATCTCCTTTTGATGAAACCCAATATCTTTGCATCCAAATCCAATATCGATGAATTTTCCACATTGAGCTCACAACTATTTAGGATGATGATGAATTTAGATTCATCCAAATTTGTTTTTGATGAAGAATCCTAGATTTTGAAATAGATTATTTGAGAATACATCGAAACCGTCACTTCCATAATTTCAAGGATGAACCAAAGAACGTAATAGGTTTAATATGGTGATTATGCCTAACCAGGTATGAGTGAGGGTAAATCCTATGAAGAAGAACCGAGAATAGATATGGTTATAGAGTATAATGAAGACTCAAGTTTGATGTTTTTTTAATATCCTCATTTATTATGGTTGAATGGGATTCTCCAGCACCATATGAGGTTCAAAAAAAAGTTGTATCAATTGTAGGTAATTGGATTTCAGGATTTATTATGTAATGATGCCATATGAGGATGATATACTAAAACTTCCACTAATTATATCCGTAACATTGACTGTGGTTGGAAATGAATTTGAATCCAATTATTTTTTATTAATATTTATTGTTGAGTGTCTAATTTCATGATCATTTTTGAATCCATGTAAAGGGTTGAATATGAAAATTTGTCTCAAAGTGATGAACACCAGATAGTCTGAGTGTAAATGAGGAGTTGGTCACTGGTGACCAAATTGAAGTTGATGTGTTGAGCTGAAATTTTTTGACTACGATGGATGTGATCCATTGAGTTGTGTTTGTAAACAAAGTTGATTCTGGAGGGTTGTTGAGGACACCATTGTGCCATTTGAACCTGATCTAACCATAGCCAAGTGGGTTGCATGGGGATTGAATAAAATGACTGAATTTTAGGCAATGAAATGCGAGGAATTAGGATGTTGATTTAATCTACATTTTTTTATTCTGAGTCCTATACTTTATTAACCTAATGCAAAATTCCAACCATTATTTTCATTCTGCATTTTCTAGTTAATTTTTTTGATGTTTTATGGGTTTTGATACTCTATTGTTGTGGCTATCGGTTCAATACATGTCACAAGATTTATTCAATGTAATTACTAAATTAAGAATATGTGTTGATGAAGAATATATGTTTTCTGGTCAATAAGGGGAGGTATGTAACATCTAGATTTTTCTAAAATGAACAAATAATTATTATTATTTAAATGTTACCATTATAACCTAGTCATCAGAATGAAATAAATAAATAGTACTAACTAAATTATGAAAATATGGTTTAAGTATATATAAATATATAATACATTGACAAATTAATTATAAATCAATGTAAAACCCTTGCTAAAATTAAAGAAAATATTTTTATGAAAAACAATTTAAATGTGAAAAATTGTCTTTATACCAATAAATAAAAACATAACCAATTTTGATTTATATTAATGATATATATAATATATTAAATATAATTTTAAAAAGTGATCTTATTTTTTTCTAAACATGATAAAAGATAAAATTTAATTTTATGCATAAAAGTGTATTTTTTTCAAAAAGAATGTTTTGCTGCCTTTTGATTAATCACTTTTTTTAAATATAGTTTAAAAAATATTTATATATTACATAAGATATAATAATATTCTAATTTTAATTAGCAATATATAATATTTAATTTTTTGAATTTTTGGTATTTTTCAGATAAGTTTCTTGTTTTGATGAAATGTGAAAAAATACTGAATTTAAGTTTAAATCTTTCTTTTCATCTAAATAATTTATAATGTTATATTATATTAACGATAAAATTTAAATTATTATTAGATTATTATTTTATCATGTAATCTAATTAATTTGAGTAGAATAAATTTTACAATGAATTTAGATATAAAAAAATTTCAATCTTTCACACATTTTTACTTTAAAACTTCGTTTTCTCGATCAGTCAAGGAGATTAATTTTTAATTAAATTTTCGAAATTCTGTGAAATAAATTTTGAAAATTTTATTCCATATTATTAATCCTATGCTATAATATTACTAAATAAGGCCCTTTTTGAGAAAAAATAAATTGTAACTTTGATAATTTTTTTACAACGGATAATGGAAAATTCGGTAATTAAGGGCTAAAATAATATTATAAATATTATAAAATTTCCATGACGCTTGTCCAAATTATATTAGATGATCTATTGTCCAAAAAAATTAAACATGGAGTTATTTTATGATCTCTTGGTTCCAGTTGTATGTCTTTAATCTATTTATAGTATTTTATTCTATGAAAATTAAATTTTTTCGTACTTTTGATTTTAACAATGAAATTATTATTAATATGGGGTTATATAGAAGAAATGCTTGACTATAAATAGTAATTTAAATCTAAAATTTTTATCGTCATTATGGAAATTAATTTATAATTTTTTTTAAATAAATAATTAAATTAAATGCTTACACCATGATGATGTAGTAATTGTTTAATTAAAGGAAGTATCGAATAAATGATATAAAAAATATTAAAATAAATATAATTTTACATACATAATGTCATAAAAGAAGTTTAAGGATCACATTGACATTTTAGTGATGTGTCAAAATAGGTTTTTTGAAGATATCATGTTTTTATGATATTTATAAAATTTCAAAAAATGACTAGTTTAAAATTTGATATTAATAATATTTTAAAATAAATAAGATTTTACAAAATGATATAAAATTAAAAAATTATAAAATATTTTAAAATGAATGGTATATGTTTTAAATTGTCCTAATTGATTAATTTATTGGGTTTTTGGATATTTTGTAGTAATTTTATTAAACCTTAATATGTAAATTATATGATATCAATGTAGGAATTGCAAAGCTTAAATAATAGTTAAACCAAAAATATTAGGATAAAAAAATAAAAACATATATAATTTTTATTGGATGAATGTATATATACCAATTAACATCCAATATTATAAAAAATCTGTTTTTATATATTTTAAATATTAAATTAATTTATATTAATATAATAATTTCAAGAATTACAAGAGTTCCCCTCTCCTCTCCAATAAAAAGGACCCATTATTCTCTTTTTTCACACCTCAAAAACAATTTGATCTGGAAAATATCTTACCAAATCCCTTCCTATAATACTTTAATATATTCTATATCTCTTATTTTAGACATAACAATCATTTTAGAGGTGTTAAGGTGTTAATCAAAATTGGTTTTTTGAAGAAAGAGTATCGTTTTTATTAAGAGTTTTTGTTTTGTTTGTTTTGTCACATTCATTATATATTTTTCCACCATGTTGAAATCATAACTCTATTATCCAAAATATATTGAGATATTTTTATATTAATATTATCATCTAAATCCATCTCCACTTCCATCAAATGAGAATATAATTAATCATTCGTGTGAAAGGCGGAATACCACATCACGAACTGAAATAATTCATTTTCCATCACCATCTTTCAAGAAGGGTTATAATTATGAAATTAGTGTTCATATATGATATTCATGAAATATTTATATTTATAAATGAATAAAATATCATTTCTATTTTTACCGTTCCATACACATAAAAATGATAACTTCGTTTGTTCGTACTTGTGAACTATCGCCTCCATGAAGCGATGTGGCTTCTTTTTCATCACCGCATCAAATGTATGATATATAAAAGTATATTTAAATTATTAATATTATATTAATTATATTATGATAATTATTTAATTTTAAAATATTATTTATCGTCTTTCTATAATGATATTTGAATAATGAAAATGTCACTCACGAGTACGTACAACTTACCGTCTCAAAAACTATAAGGTAGTTCATTTCTCATATACATATTTAATAGATGGATTTAAATGTATAATTTCTATATAAAATTTATTATTAAGTCATTAATATTATTCTAGAGATGATTTAATAGTTACGACTATTATTATTGAAATTTTACCAACGTCATTATGCACTCAACTACCGAATATTACCAAAACATACAATGTGAACATAAAAATTAATTAATAGATATAAATTTGTAATAATTGATATAAAAAGTATAATAAGATTTAAATGGTTCTAAATAAATTAAATTATTGACATAATTTTATTATTTATGAATGTAATGTATATACTTGGTGAATTAGACTTCAGGCAAGGGACTTCATCTCAAACTCCTTTCACTGAGGCGTATTTTGATATTATAAAACCACCTTCTTTTATAAAGTGTATATTATTCCTATTTGAATTATAATATCATGAATTTATATATTCTTAGGTTTTTTAGGTTTTTTTTAATTTTATTATTTCATGGAGCCCATGATTTAACTTTTTAAAGTTGTATGTAACATTTTGAATGTTTAAGGATCTAATTTTAAAATAATTTTATCCATGTAAATATTCTTAATATTATTTTATATATTAATTTTTATTGATATATATGATATTAAAATGAAATTTACTGTTTATTTTTATTTTCCTTAAAATGATTTAAAAAAGGACTCTTTTTATGTGTTTTGTACAAAATGATTATACAAGTGATAAAAGTAATGATATATTCTTAAAGTAAAAATTGATAATGACTTTTACACCACCATGACAATTATGAAATTTATCATTTACTATGAATGATTATATATTTTATTAAATTAATATACTAATTCTTTTTCATGGGTATTTTGTAATTGAAAATGGGATTTTAAAAGAAAAAGATTATTTTTATTTGAATGAGTTTTACATATGGGATAAATAAGTGTTTTCAATGGGTTATATGATGTATCTATTTTATTAATGTTATGGTACATGAGATTTATTAGAAATGGGTTATACCAATATATCATATATATGGGGTGGCCCAGATAGCACCATGGAATCCTATTGCAGCTGAACATGGGGTGGCCCAGATAGCTTCAAGGAACCCCATCACATCATAACATGGGGTATCCTAGATAGTGTCGAGTAAGTATTTTATAGCCTATCATGGGGTGGATCAGTTAGAGTTGGGTAATCCCATAATAGCAGAATTAGCATTCACCCCTATCGTTATTCTAATTGAAAGGGTTTTTGAAAGGGTTTTATGTATATAATTCTCTATGTCCACTAAATGAGTGTTAATTTCTTGATATGGGTTTTACTTATTTTCTTTGAGAAACAATGTGACTTTTTATTTTATTTGAAAATGTTTTATTTCATATAATCAACAAACTTTAAAGATAAAGGTAATATTTATATCACTTTTCAGATTATTTAGGAACTAATGGTTTCCTATTTTTTATATCACTTACTAAGATATATATGATCATCACAAGTTTTAATATATTTCATTTGATTTAATGAAGAATACATATAAGGATGAGATCAGGGGAAAAATTATGATGAGTGATCATGAAATTAAGTCTTGTTTTATATTAAATAGTTTTATATTTTGAAAAAATGGATAATGACTAAATGTGTGCACTTGTAATATATGGGTTTACCATATAAGTGTTTTTTTTCAAATTCTCAAAGACTATAGATTTAAAAGATCTCTATGAAATGAAAGTGTTCTCTAGTTTTAAAATAACTGGAATATGTTATGTTTAAGTTTGGGTCCTTACTATTTGTATCAGAGCAGGGTTTAGATAACATTTTAGATTAGTATGATCTTTTAAATGTTAATAATTTCATCAGTGGATTATACTTTTAATGTTTATCCTAATTTTAGTGTTTTATAAATATATTTTTAGGCATTAATTTATGATATCTTATGGTGACTAGCAGTATTTTTGGAGACATTCATTTTTAGGTAAGTATGGGTTAAAAAAATTTATATTAAAATGAAAGGAATGAGATAACTGAGGAGGTTAAATAAGATTAAGGTTATTTTATAGTATGTTTATAAAATTAATGGAATTTTATAAGAATTATATTGTTTTATAAAAAAGGACAACCTAATTGATAGGAGAAATCCTATTGTGTCTATTAAGGATACATGAATCAAACCCACAACTGATGGCCGATAAAGGCGCATCATATACCAATAAACCATGTGAAGTCCCAATTATTATAACATTATATTTTATGTTAAACTATTTTATGGATGAAGAATTAGTTTATTTTGGGAATATATATTTTATCAAAATGATATCCTTGGGGTCAAAAAATGATTTGGTGATTAAGTTATTATTGTTATTTTAGATGAGTTAAATAGAATAATATTTGATTTTATTTAAGGAAATATGGTTTAATAAGTTTGGAAGAAAATAAAATTTTATTTTCAACTTATGGTCGTTCAAGTTATTTATGGAAATGGTTTTCATATCATCAATAATATTTGGAAAATTACTTATTGGTTGATGAATTCAAGAGTAATTTACTTTATTGGTGATAATTTGTAAAATTTCCATAGAAGACTTTGTGAAGAAATCCTTCTATATTTTGGGTTTGAATATTTTGGATGAATTTTAAGGGTATATATTTATTGCATGGTCTATGTTGAACATTGGGTATTACTGTTGAATTTCGGAGATTGAATTAGTTTTTAATCATAAAATGGTTTATTAGTTTTAGATAATTATCTTATATTTTTTTAACCATTTTGGTTTTTCATATTGTTTCAAGAAAGTTTAAATATATTGACAATATTTTTTTGATTATCTGAGAATCTAATAGTTGATTCTAGTGCTTCAGGTTTTAAAACAACATCTTGAATACACATCATTTGGAGAAAAGATGAGTTTTTCGTTGAAATTGATTAACGAATGAAACTATTATTTTCAAAAATGTATGTTTCCTTATGTGCTTATTACAATTAGAAAAATAATTTTTCAACTCTATGAAAGATTTATTAAAAAAAAATTATCTGTTTACTTGTCATACTAAGAAATCAATAACATTTTAACCCACAATAGTTATATGGATTTATGATAGTGAATTTATTCATGACCATGTTCCCTATCAGTTTCCTTCAGAAGTCGATAGTTTTTTTTATTTCATGTCTATTGTCACGACACTTCCCCTATGGGCCGTGTCGTGACTACCCCACGACTGCCTCCCTATGGCCAGGGGCTAGAGATTAGCACTGAAGGCATCAACCTTTAAGTGGGAGGAATTTTCTAGGATACCTGTATGCACACACACGCCCAATTAAGTCTCAAATCAAAAAATTAAAACAACATACCACTATAAAAACTAAGAACAAGTATAGATGAATGTAAAAGGGGCCATAATACAATCCCAACTAAAATGAAAAAAATAGTGAAAAGGGAAAACATATCCTCAGGTTGTCTTCTAAGGATCCTACATGAAGTATAGGTAAAGCTATTCATTGCATCTATCCATGTGAAATGTCACCCCCATCTACCATCAGGTCCTAGCTCCTCGTGTCCCAGTCAAATTTTCCTAGCGTCTGCACAAGATAAAACAATGTTCAGGCGAAGCCCGTGTAGGGGTGAGTATAAAAATACCCAGTAAGGACCCCAAGAATTCAAAAGGACTCCTATAATTACACAAACGAAAAAAACCACATATAACTCAGTCATAAGAACAATGAAAATACATCTCACACCTGGTATATTCTAAGGTAGTAATAGTATCATCACTAGTCACATTTTCATACACCTTGGCTACTGGAGAACTCCTCCTATATCGAGTATAGTGGGCCTACCATGTCACACATAGCCTCTTCCCACTAACCTTGAACAGCTTTGGTACACATCCCCATCACATATTGTGGGTCTCACGGGGCACACAGAGCCGCTACCTGTCATGGCATGCTGAGGTAATTCTCTTTTCAAGTACCTTGGGTATGCCAAGTCACACAGAGGTGCTTCCCACTGGTCCGTCAAGTCACACATAGTTGAAAATCAGCAGTCTTCAGGTCTCAGCCAGTCGTAGGGTTCCAAACGTAGCACGATCGATAGAATCTCTGGTTAGGTAATTGAACATATTTCAACTGGCACGAAGTCTTGAAAAAAGTAACATGATTATCCATCGGGTCATAAGGGTTCCTACACAATATACGACGCGTCAACCAGACGCCCGGTCTGTAATTTATAGAAATTTTAGTGTCGAGGGCCTGGTTTTATTTCGATATGATCCATCCCAGAAAACTCCAAATTTATCTAAAAGTCATGTGGAGTCTCTCAAAGAGACTACCTCTTCTTAAGGGTTCTGGTGCCACTGATGGTTCGTCAAACAGAAGTCCAGTTTAGGAGTTACACCGAAAAAAACGTAACAAGTCCAAAAGGGGTTCAGGTCCTGTCTGACTCAGTCAGACCAACCTAACCTGACACGGTTAGGGTCAACCCAACTTGGGTATGACCCTACTGGGTTGAACCAGCCTGTTGGGCCTGGCCCAGCCTAGTTTGGAACGAACCACCCCCACAGACCGCGGGTTCAACCCGCTGGACCTGTGGGCTCAGCCTGCTAGGTCGGCATGTTCGGTCCAGCTGGCCTAGCGGCGTGGCCCGCCAGGATCACCCCGGCCGATAGTTTTGGGGTGGCTCCATTATCCCCTAACATAGCATAGCCATGTCCAAAACCTTCTCACATGGTCTTTGGACTCAACCGTGCCTTCCTCATCAACCTGCTCAACGGGTTGACTCCTCCATGTGGTGACACGCTGGCATCACGGAACTCTAGTGTGTTGCGGCCTGTCGAGGGCATAGATTCTTCACCGCCCTGGTGTACCGTCAGGATGAGTCTCCTCCAGAGAAGCGACCTATCATGGTCGCTTCTTCTACTTCCCAGGCGCGCCACTGGGGTGTTCCTCCTTCTACAGCTGTCGACTAGGCTAGCGGCCCATCACTTCTCTGTCGGGCATGCAGTTGGTACCACTGCGTGCCACCATAACATCCAATCACCCATGGAATACAGATCCAAAACTGAAAACAGTGGAGGTTCTAGACATTGTTCATTTGGATGATGCACTCCGCATTAGCATTATAACTTGGGAAGGATTACTTAAATGTAAAAAAACTCTCATAAAGGAAACCCTACAACATTCTCCCATTATTTAGAACGAGACACAGATATACCTATTGGACGGTTGATCTATTTTATTTATAATAATAAATAATGAAGTAAAGGAGAGAAATCAAGCATAAAAACTCCTCCCTTTTATTCATTGGAAGGTATTGTAGATGAAGAGGGAGTGTACACGTCTAAATGTGTTCGTCAGAGCTTGTCATCACTCGTCGATTCCTCTAATGTCCATCTCTCGATCATGTTCTTAATTGGATCACAATGTTGTCGACACTTCATCATAGATTCCTCTCATAGCTCTCCCGAAACCCAATCCCATGTAGATATTCAATAGAGGGTAGGATAGGATCAATTCCCCATACAATTAATGAGGTTCATTAATGAGTACAATTAATGAACCTCTTCAATTTTCTCAACTGTGTGGTTATAAATTCTTATAATTCCCCCCAATGATAATGTTATACAAACATAAGAGTCAATCCATTAAATGGCTTGATGTTGCACTGCGGTCCCACCACCATTTGTCCTAGGGTTGCAAAAAAGAAATATAAAATAATCCTTATTTATTGTAAAATCTTATTTTAAGGTCTACGAAATTATCATTTTTGTCCGACCCTTTTCGGTCAATGTTAATATTCCCTTAAGCGAATCCGGGAGTTGTGGATTCAACGGTCCCCTCACGTTTTTTAATCCGAGTACCAATTACAAAGACAGAAATTGCTGCCCGCACATTTAATGAACATACCTTAAAAAGAAATTAAAAATTATGTTCCAGGCTCTCCGGGCCTCTAAAACATGTGCCGTCAAATTCCTCAGACTCATAATAATCCCAAATAATTTAAAAAAATTATATATTATTTCTAGGTCATTACATTCTCCTTAACATAGGGCTTATCTACCCCGAAATCTACAACAAAAATAAGAGAACAAATGGGGGGTATTGAGCACGTATCTAAGCCTCCCTCTAACATGTGTTCTCATAGAGATTCCCATGTAACAAAAAAACTCGTACTAGAGGAATCGACATACCATGAAGGACATGCTATTGTCGATCATCTATCTCCACCAGGAACACAGCAAACGCTGCCCCATCGTCGATGTCCATCTCACCCAAGTCTATAATGTGTAATTGATCATGAATGTATCTCCATAGTTGTGACACATGGAAAACATTATGCACTTGGTTCATCTTTGGGGGAAGAGATATATTGTACACCACCTCACCTACTCTGCTGAGGATATGGAAAGGTTTGATGAACCGCAGGGTTTTCTTTTCACCCCGACCAAACCTCCATAATCCTTGTCGAGGTGAGACCCTTAAAAAGACATGGTATCCCTCCTCAAACTCCATGCGTCTCCATCTCTGTTCAGCATAATACTTCTACCATATCTTGGAATTATTCATCCTCTCCTAGATAATATTCATCTTCTCCTTGGTATTTGGTACCAACTATAGACCCATAAGTTTTGACTCACTTGGTTCTATCTAGCATAGTGGTGATCTGCAAGGTCACATGTACAAGGCCTCAAACGGAGCAATGCTGGTGGTGGAGTGATAACTATTGTTGTAAGAAAACTCTACCATTGGAAGTTGATCCTTCCAACTATGTATAAAATCAAGTACAAAAGAGCGATGCATGTCCTAGAGGGTTTGTATTGTCCGCTCCATCTGACCATCTCTTTAAGAATGAAAGGCAATGCTCAATTGTAGCTGAGTCCTGAATTACTCATGCAATCCCCTCCACAAGAGGAATTTAAAACATGCATCATGGTCTGAGAATACTATCAATGGAACCCCATAAAGACATATAATCTCTTGTATATAGAGGCGTCCCAAGATGCTTACTGATCCCTACTCTTAGATGGGTAAGAAGTGGGACGACTCGGTGAGTAAGTCAACAATCACCAGGATGGAATCATGGCCCATGGAAATACATGGTATACCTATCATGAAGTACATGGATATACCATACCACTTCAATTACACCACCTCATGTGGCTGAGCTAAGCTTACTTATAATATATTTTCAACCTCCACTTTCTAAAAAGTGAGGCATTGCGATAAGAACTCTGCCACCACTTTCTGTATCCCTGGCCCGCGGTACTAACACCAGTGGTCCTTGTAAATATTTTACACTACAGTATGTACCGCCTAAGGGGATGTGTGGAACTACTTCAACACATCCTCTCGTAGCATCACTGGTACCATGGGGTGTCCTCTATAGAGGATGAAAAACTCCCCACCTTTAGAAAATTATTCAGGAGACTGTCCTGAGGATATCTGAGCACATTGGGCCTCCTAGTCAACATCCCCAATATAAGCCTCCCAAACTCACTGAATGTGTTGGGGAGTGATATTCATAGACTGGAGGTAAGACACTCCATATCTATCTACAAAGGATATCTAAAACACGGCTAGCTGCTCTATCGCCTCACTCAGTAACTGTATACCATAACTTCTACTGAGTGTGCATGGATTTACATTTCCTTTCCAATGAGTGTAGACTATCTTAAAGTCATAGTCCTTGAGGAACTCCATCCATCATTGTTGTCCCAGGTTAAGGTCTATTTGTGATAATATATACATGATATTTGTGTGTTTAGAGTAAACAATAAACCATTCACCCATCAAGTAGTGCCTCTACATCTTCAGTTCCAAGATAACTATACTAACTCCAAGTCATGGGTAGCATAGTTTTGTTCATGATGCCATATATTTTGTGAATCATTGGTGATCACCAATCTCCCCTATCTCAGGATAGAACCTAGTCTGGTCTCTGATGTATCGCAGTAGACTACATACCCAATGCCCTCTTCTGGTAGCCTCAATATGGGGGCACTCATCAATCTCCACCTTAGATCCCAGAATCTCTTCCATCACTTCTCCATCCACAAGAAAGGCTGCCCATTATATTTAAAAGATGATAAGGGTGCCAATACCCTAGAGAAGCCAGGTAAAAATCTATGGTAGTACCCTACCAATCCCATGAAAATCAGTACCTTGGTCACACTCCTCGGTTGTTCCCAAGCAAGAACTATCTCTATCTTCGCCGGATCCACTACAACCCTAGCCACCTAGATAATGTGCCCTAGGAAGTGGAATTATCATATCTAGAACTGGATCTTTGAGAGATTTCCCTAAAGATGGTTCTCTCGGAGTGTATCTAGAACTATATGTAGGTGCATGGCATTCAACTCCTCCGATGCTGAGTACTCCAAGATATCGTCAATGAAGACTACCATAAAGCAATCAAGGTAAGGATAGAAAATTATGTTCATGAGCCCCATGAACACTATAGAGCATTGGTCATACTGAAGGTAATCACCAAGAACTCATAACGGACATACCAACATCTGAAGGATTTCTTTGGTATATCCTCATCCTATACCCTAAGCTGATGATATCCTTATCTGAATTCTATCTTCAAAAACCCTCATGCTCCCTTCAACTAGTCAAAGAGATCATCGATCCTAAAAAAAGGATACTTGTTCATCACGGTCACCTGGTTCAGGCACTGATAGTCCACACAAAACCTCAGACTCCCATCTGACATCTTGGAAAACAAAATCGGGGATACCCAAGGAGAAACACTAGGCCTTATGAACCCCTTCCTCAGTATGTCTTCCAACTATTACCTAATCTCACAAAGCTATGAGGGATCCATCTGATATGCTGGTGTAGATATCCTCATCGTACTAGGGTACATGTCGATGTAAACATCTACCTCTCTAAGAGGAGGTAGTCCTGAAACATCATCAGGGGAGACATTAGTATACTGGTCCACCACTACAGGATAGATTAGACTCCTCTAGTACACTACACTAAGGGTGAGGCTATCCAACTGATGAGTGATCGACTTCACCCTCCTTCGAGAGATCCCATCCTGTGATGCAATGGTTTCTTATTCACTGGTGAAGGAAATCCTGATCCTATAATCACGAAAACAACAAACATTATTCCTAAAATATTCAATATTATCATAGACTGTTGATAGCATGTGCATAGCCAAGATGACATTGTAAATCCTCAATGCAGCTACTAGGAGATCCCAACCAAAGCTCTCACCTCCTATAGTCATCTCACACTACCTGCACCTATGTGTTATCATAGAATACTCTCCCATAAGAGTCTTTAAACCTAAGGATCTAGCTAATGAATCCATCAGAATCTCCAAGCTCTGAATGAGTGTTGTGGGAATGAACGAGTGATAGGAACATGTGTCTATAACAACTGCAAATAGGCTGGAATAGACACATATCATACCTCTAACCATCTCAGTAGCACTGTGGTCATATTCCTCTACCACATAACGATGCGTTCTCCCCTATCCACCTCCTATTTATGGTATGGGAGGACCACCTGGGGGTGGTTTTGGTAGAACCTCAATTCATCGTCCACCACGTACAGCATGACCAGCTCCTATTCTACAACATCTTCCATATGGACCTCCACGCTCGAACCTCAATCGCTGCATCGAAAGTCCCTCGAACATATGTTGGTAATATGTTTGGACGGTTAGGTATTCTTATGACATGTGTCTTTCCCCACTGCATGTAAAGAAAAGCCTCTCCCCTTCTAACTCTCTCTAGCCTAGGATCCTCACATAGCTACCCCTGAGTCTTGGGGTCAGCCTCTGAAAGACCTAGCCCACTTGGACCAACACATCTGTTGTCTGTTACATGTCGAGGACTCTTCCTCCTGGGGTCTACTAGAATATATATTTGCGAGTGCCTGATCCTCCATGAATCTCTCCATTAGAAGGGATTTTTCTAGCACCCTACCCTGGGTGGTGATTCTGAGAGAGACTACCAAAGCCTGAATCTCCCTCCTGAGTCTGTGATTGAAGCCTTGAGCCCTGATGAAAGGGTCTCACACTATTTTTATGGAGTAGAAAGATAGGTCATTAAATATTTCTGAGTACTGGGTCACTATCATGCTATCATATTGAAGGTGAAACTGCTCCTGATTGTGCACAGAGTGCAACATCACGGGGAAAAACACATCCCAAAAAAGCATCCCAAAGTAATCCCAAGTGAGGTTTTCCTCATTGTGAGTAAAAATGGTCAATCTACGCCATCTACCAGTCGATCCTAGTAGAACCCTCCCTATAAAGATCGCCATTTGGTCAGGCAATTTCCTCACATGACCCGAATCCCAGCCTCTAAGCCAGTCATCAATGACCTGAGGATCTGTCCCTCCCCTGAAGCTGGGAGGTCATTGTCTCTGAATCTCATGTGGGTCAACAAGCCTGTGAATGTCCTTTTCCAGAACCACTGATTGTATATGTTGAACATCAGGTGGTGGTAGCACAGGTGCACCACCCAGTGGTGACATCTCAAACACTTTTCCGTAAGTGGTCGCCTCTTCGCTAGGTGGGTTGTCCTCAAGAACTCGTATCAGGATCCTATATAGTCTTCTATATGGAGGCATCCTGAGATAGATCATGGTGTAAAATTGTTAGAACATTTTACATGGAGAGTTAACTCTTATTCAAAATCATGATACACTTATGCAACCATTTTTTCATGTATTTTTCCGAAAAGAAGAATTCAAGGACCTAGTGTATGGATATGTCGGCTGTAGCACCTACACTAGACTCCCTGAATCTGAAATTTAGACTTGTAAAATTTAACACTATTTATCCAAGGAAAAACATAGACTCTCGATCTTTGAGGGGGAACTGAATGCCCCATTGATACCACTTTTTAATGACCCGTTCCTCAGAGCTTGTTCTGTGACAACCCCAAGCCAGCGTCTCGAAGGCCAGTGGCTAGAAAATAACTCTAAAATAATTAAACTGAAAGTGGGAGTCATTTTCTTGTATATCTTTATGCACAAAAATGCCCTAATGAGTCCTCACTCACAAAAGAGAAACAAAATACCACTAAAAAACTAAGCCCAAATTCAGATGAAAGTAAAAGGGGGAAGAATACAAGCCCAACTGAAATGGAAAAATATTGAAAAGGGAAAACAAATTGATTAGCCACTAAATGAGGATAATATTAATTGGTAATATATATAATATTCATGTTCTTTATTATTCATAAACACCATTTTAGTGCATTTTACACTTTGAACATCATTTCACATTATGATTGTAATACCTTCTTAAAATGCACTATTATGTGGTACATTTTTGAACATAATTTAAAGTACCAAATGATGCATCTGATTATAAATATTTTAATTTGATAATTTATCTACACTCCAATATGAACATGTTTCATTCAGGGATCAATGGAGAATTCACGAAGGATGATGGAGATATTTGGCAATGAAAGGAAGCAATTCTGGAGAAGGTAGATTGGACACCAGCCCACTGATGAGACTATGAGGCCCAACATACAGGCCCAATTAATCCCACATTTCGTGGGATGCTAGAAGACATGTATAGGAACAAATCACGCTTCATGGGTTAATGCTAATTCGTCCTCCATGGTGGTAATTTATGCGGCCCAAGTTAGAGATACAATTCTGGGCCAGATTCTGCGGCCCAGAAAAACAGCCCCCTAATTTGATCATATCTCGGACTACACAACTCCAAATGGGACCAAATTTACAGGCAGTTAGAATACATCCAGAGCTCCATTTGCTTCTTCTATGTCCCACTCTGATTCGGCCTTCTAGAAGGTCTTCCAGAGACGTCTGTTCGGTGGATGAAAACTGGCTGCCACCTCGTGTCAAACGTGGAAAAGTCCAAATTCCACAAGCTTTCCACCACCTATAACCTTCCAAAATTAATTAAGATACTTTGTACTGTTGGTGGCTCGACCCAAGGCTCCCAAAATTCCTATTTAAGGAAGTGGTGGTGAAGGAGTTGAGGATCTTGGATGCTTTGTTCAATTGTAATGTTATGCTGCATTTTTGTTGCCTCAATTTTGTCGTTCACATGTAAGTTGTTCAATTCACATTAGTTTCTTAATAAAAGTTCTTCTTCTACTCTTATTCTGTTTTTCTTAATATAACTTTGATACCATTGGATCATGGTGTGAATTTATTCACACCAACCCTTGTGAAATTATTCACACAACGGTGGAGTGATCATTTTATTTTTGTTGTTTTCTTTACTTCTCCATTTCCTCCCTCATGAGTCTACTTTCCGCTTCCATTGAAACCATGGGATCAATGGAGGGATAACCCAATTATGGGTTGATCCAAGGGAGTATAAAGGGGCTGGATTGGATGTTATTTGTCACCTAATTAATTTATAATCACTTCTTTAATTGGGATTTTTTATTTGATGATTTTTAAACTCCATCGTCCTTGTTGAATTTAAGGCCACACACTTCAAGTACTAATACGATCCTTTACCTTGAAGTGCTCAAATCTTTGATCCTTAAAGTTTATAGGTGATTAGTATTAGAGGGTGTAGGCATTAAACCAGTAAGTGATGATGTTTTTTTATCTCCTTAAATGAAACCATCTCAAATTTATGAAATTGAAATCATTAAAAAGAAAATACGTCCAATCCACCCCGAGCGATAACCTAGGTTCAACTCATTATTATAATTTGAATCCACTTAAATCTATTAGATATCGTTAAAACCCATCCAAAATCAATCCATGTTGGCCACTTCATAGACAAAAATCCATCCCTTAGGTTGTGTATCTTAGGTATCTTCTTTGGTCTCTGTGGAATCGACAACCCAAGCTACACTACAAGGACCGTTCTACCCTTATTCTCTTGGGTAAATTTGGGCGTGAACCAAATTTTGGCGCCGTTTCTGAGGACCAAGTAAGTACCTTAGATCAAAAAAAACCTTCTTTCCTCACCTCCATTCTTCTACTCTCACCCATGATCTCTTATCTGGTCCCTTTCACGCTTTTTTTTGGCGCATGTCCGCCTACACCCGCGATTTATCAAACAGACTAGTTAGGGTGGAAAGTCCTAGGATAGGGGAGTCAAGTGCACCAAAGGGATTGTTTAAATCAGATTCAAATATTCTTGAAACCCCAATCTCAGAACATGAAACAATTCCAATGGAGGGTCATCCACAAAATAAAATTGTAAGCCCTGGGGGAATCAAATGGGAAACCAAAACCAAGAAGCTCCAAACTTAGGGAATGTAGTTGATCAAACCATGAACGACTACCTCACTCCAGCTTGGACCAATGCCCCCTCATGCATTAGAAACAATTCCATAGGAGACACCAACTACATATTCAAACCCCATGTCCTAAACCACCATCCAACCTTTCATGGGATGGAGTCAGAAATGCCATACCTTCATGTCAAAGAGTTCAACGACATTGTTGAAACCATGTGTCCCTCACATGAACTAGAATCCGCTAAGATGAGGCTATTTCCTTTTTCATTAAAGGATCAAGCTAAAAATTGTCTAAACAACTTGAGACCTGTATCAATCCACTCTTGGGACCAACTGCAAAGAGAATTCTACAAAAAATACTTCCCACATCACAAAACAATTTCACTTAAAAAGAGCATCCAAAAATTTTTGGAAAAAGAGGGAAAGTCATTTTATGAAACATGGGAGAGGTTCAAAGACACCCTAAACATGGATCCACACCATGGGTTTTCCATACCTGAACAAGTGAGAATTTTCTATGAAGGGTTGGGTCTGGGGAACAAACAGTTCATTGACATGATGTGTAATGGAACCTTTAAAAACAAGGCCCCAAATGATGCTTACGAGTATCTCGAATGTCTGGCTGAACAAAACCAAACTTGGGGAACTTCACCTTATTCTGAAAAGCCACAAAGAACCACTGGAATTCATACACATTGAGAATAGGAAATCCTTAAGGCTAAACTCGCAGCACTCTCTAGGAAGGTTAAAGAGATAGACCTTAGGAAAGTCCATGAATTCCAAAATGTAGACCTTGTTTTCACAATTTGGGACAAACATGACCATAAAACAGACAACTGCCCAACCATTCCATCAATCAAGGATGTTTTTCTAGGAGGACCCCCAGTGGAAGTCAATGCCCTAAACTTTCAAAAGCCCCAATACCAAAACACCTTCAATCCAAGGTACAATGACCACCCAAGCTTCCGATGGAAGGATAACCAACAACATAGCCAACCACAAGGGAAAAATCCTTACCCTAAACAGAACTACCAAACCCAACCTATCCAATACCAACAGCCACCGGTCCTTTTTCAACAAACCATCCCACCTCCAAAATATCCCCCTGGGATAAACCAACCTACTCAAGCACCAACCCAAACTGTTCCACAAAGCCAACTAGAACAACTGTGCAAACAAATGGAGAGGATGAACTCAGAAGTATCTTCCCTAAAATAAGAACTTCAAACCATCAAAACTGGAAAGGCACCCATGCCTACTCAGGCGGTGTCGTCCTCAACTTCAAGGGGAGAGTCAAGTTGTGCTCAAACAACTCATGAACAACTAAAGGCTATGACTGTTTTAAGAAGTGGAAAATTAATTGAGAAACCTGAACAACTAATTCAGAACCCACCTGAAGATTCAAACTTGGATGAAAATTCAAATGAACCACATGATCAAACTGAGGAAACTGATAACAATGTGAAAGAAACAACTCTTCAACAAACAACCCCACAACCTGCACCATTTCCCCAATGCATGAGGGGGAAATCCAAGCCTGAACTGAGTGAAACGTTGAGGGAAATATTTTCACAAATCAAGTTGAACATACCCCTTCTC
This sequence comes from Viscum album, assembly GCA_963277665.1. Classification (NCBI taxonomy): domain Eukaryota; kingdom Viridiplantae; phylum Streptophyta; class Magnoliopsida; order Santalales; family Viscaceae; genus Viscum; species Viscum album. Next base: position 257,846,814 of record OY728129.1, read on the forward strand.
GATGCCATCCAAACTATACATGCCTACTCAAAGTACCTTAAGGACTTGTGCACTTTTAAAAGAAAATTTTCACATAAAAACCAAGTCCTTTTGGATGCTAATGTGAGTACCACCATTCAAGGGACCATTCCTCCTAAGTTGAAAGACCCAGTTTACCCTTACATCAATGTTGAACTAGGAGAAAGCAAAGTTGTCAAGGCCTTGTGTGAACTAGGTGCTAGTGTCAATCTCATCACATATGTTGTGTACTGCCAGTTAGGCCTAGAAGAGATCCAACCCACATCTGTCACACTTCAGATTGCTGATCGTAGCATTAGGGTTCCAAAGGGGATTTTAAAGGATGTTCTGGTAAAGGTTGAAAACTTCATCTAACCTGCTGATTTCATTGTCCTTGACAACCATCCAAATATAAGAAATAAGAACAAACCCCAATCATCCTTGGCCGTCCTTTCCTTGCAACAATCAACTCTGTTATCCGAGTCCGAAATGGGAACATGACCATCACCTTTGGGAACATGAGTCTAGACTTGAACATCTATAATGCAAGCTCACAAATAGGGGATGACGAGGATATTCATGAAGTAAACATGATAGGAAGCATTGATAATGAATCCATGGAACATCAAGGAATATTTGATGAATGTTTAAGTCAGGATGAGATTGATTTCCTTTGTTCATATAAAGGAAGTTTATCTCCTTGGCTTGAATCATTTTTAAATTACTCTTATGATGAAGTCTTAGGTCCAACAATCAGTGAAACCTTTCAAGAAACCACTTTCATAGAGACCCCTCTAAATTCCTTCCCTAAATCTGATCAAGCCAATCTAGTAGCTGAAACTTTTACATGTGAGGAATCTATCCTATCTGAAACTCTAAAAAAAGAAATTGATCTTGATCCAACGTCCCAATCATCTGCTGAAATTCTGAACCAACCTGATCTTGAATTGAAGGAACTTCCTGCTGCACTAAAGTATGCCTTCCTTGGAGAAAATCAAACAAATCTTATTGTCATTTCTTCTTCTCTTGAAGCCAATCATAAGAGGATGCTTCTAGATGTCCTTAGGAATCATAAGAAAGCCATTGGTTGGACCCTTTCTGATATTCCTGGGATTAGCCCACTTATCGGGACTCATAGGATTGTTTTGGAATCTGATTCAAAGCCATGTCGTCAACCTCAATGACGACTCAATCCTAATCTCATGGAGATAGTAAGGAAAGAACTTCTGAAATTTTTGAAAGCTGGTATCATATATCCCATAGTTGAGAGTGAATGGGTGAGCCCAATCCAAGTGGTTCCAAAAAAGGCTGTAATCACAGTGATAACCAATGAGGATGGAGAGATTCTTCCAACAAGGGTGAGTAGTGGATGGAGGGTCTTCATTGACTATAGGAAACTAAACTCATTCACGAAGAAGGACCATTTCCCCTTACCATTCATTGACCATTTCCTTGAGAGAGTGGCAGGTCATGCCTTCTACTGTTTCTTAGATGGGTACTCGGGGTATAATCAGATTGAGGTCTCCCTAGTGGATCAAGGGAAGACTACATTCACATGTCCTTTCGGTACCTTTGCCTTCAAACGCATGCCCTTCGGGTTATGCAATGCCCCTGGAACCTTCCAGCGGTGCATGATGGGAATCTTCTCAGACATGGTAGGAGATTTTCTTGAGGTCTTCATGGATGACTTCTCTGTGTTTGGGGATACTTTTGAGGGATGTCTGCAGAATGTGGAGAGAGTCTTGTCAAGATGTGAAGAAAACAAATTGGTCCTAAAATGGAAAAAATGCCATTTCATGGTTAAAGAGGGACTTGTTCTAGGCCATCTTGTCCCGAGTAGGGGGATTGAAGTTGATAAAGCCAAGGTTGACATCATTCGTCACCTTCCATCACCCAAAACTGTCAAGGAAGTGAGGTATTTCTTAGGACATGCTGGTTTCTATAGAAGATTCATTAAGGACTTTAGTTCAATATCCCATCCCCTTTGTGCTCTCTTAATAAAGGATGCTCCATTTGTTTGGAAAGAAAGCTGTGAGGGTTCATTCTCAACCCTCAAATCCTCTCTCACCTCTCCTCCCATTATGAAATCTCCAAATTGGAACCTTACTTTTGAACTTATGTGTGATTCCAGTGACTTTGCTGTTGGAGCTGTGTTAGGACAACGTTGTGATAAAACTCCTTATTTCATTGCTTATGCAAGAAAATCCTTAAATGATGCCCAAATCAACTACACCACCACTGAAAAGGATTTACTTGCTATTGTGTTTGCCTTAGAGAAGTTTAGGTCCTACCTCTTAGGATCACCCATCACTGTGTTCACTGACCATTCTGCACTAAAATACCTCTTCCAAAAACAAGATGCTAAGGCTAGACTGATTAGGTGGGTCCTTATCTTACAAGAATTTGACCTCACAATCAAGGATAAAAAGGGAGTTGAAAATGTTGTAGCCGATCACCTCTCTAGGATGGAATTCAAAGACAACTCAAATCACCTTTCTATGTCTGATTCGTTTCCTGATGAACACCTATACTCTGTGAGTGAATGCCCTTGGTATGCTGACATAGAAAATTTCTTAGTGACAGGAGTCATTCCAAAATTCTTAGGCACTCAATATCTAAGGAAATTCCTTTCTGATGTTAGACACTATGTGTTTGATGATCCATACCTCTATAAGTTCTGCCCTGACCAAGTCATTAGGAGGTGTGTTCCAGAATCTGAACAAGAGTCCATCCTTAAATTCTGTCATAGTGAGGAATGTTGAGGTCACATTTCCTCTAATAAAACATCTCCTAAGATTCTTCAATGTGGTCTTTTCTGGCCCACCCTTTCAAGGGACTCCTACACAATTTTTCAAAGCTGTCCTAGGTGTCAACAAGTAGGGTCCATCACAAAAAGGAATCAAATGCCACTCACTCCCATCTTAGTGGTTGAAATCTTTGACTGTTGGGGAATTGATTTCATGGGTCCCTTCCCAAACTCTCGGGGATACCTCTACATACTCTTAGCTATTGATTATGTCTCAAAATGGGTTGAGGCCATTCCCACAAAATCCAATGATCATCAAATTGTGATTATATTCCTAAAAGAAAACATATTCTCTAGATTTGGAATTCCTAGGGCTATCATAAGTGATCGTGGAACTAATTTTTTCAATCGTCCATTCTCATCAATCATGGAAAAAATATGGAATTTCTCACAAAGTGTCCATTGCTTACCACCCACAGACCAATGGTCAAGCTGAGTTAGAGAATAGGGAGATTAAGCAAATTCCTGAAAAAACTGTCAACCCCTCTAGGAAAGATTGGTCTGAGAAACTCTTAGATGCTCTTTGGGCCTATAGAACCGCATATAAAACCATTTTAGGAATGTACCCATATAGGTTGGTTTATGGTAAAGCATTCCATTTGCTAGTGGAGATTGAACATAAGGCCTTTTGGGCAATTAAGAAAATGGATTATAACCTCTCATTGGCCAGAACAAAAAGGAAATTAGATCTCAATGAACTGGAGGAACTAAGGATGGAGGCTTATGAAAATTCAAGGATCAATAAAGCTAGAGTTCAAGCCTACCAATATAGGAATATCAAGGTCAAACATTTTGAACTGGGAAAACTTGTGCTCTTGTATAGTTCAAAACATCATTTACATCCGGGAAAGTTAAGGTCTAGATGGTCAGGACCTTTCATAGTGCATCATGTATTCCCCCATGGGGCAGTAGAAATTCAAGATCCCACAAGTGGTCACATTTTCAGGGTCAATGGTCAAAGGTTAAAAACATTCGTTGAATCATTCAATAAACAGGAAATAGATGTTGATTTAATTGATCCAATCTATGAACCAGGATAAAATTGATAAATTTGGGATCTATGTCGGGCTAACAACGTTAAACAAAGCGCTACATAGGAGGCAACCTGTGGTTTTTATGTTTCTAATCTTTCTGAATAATCTTTATTTTTCAAATAATATTACTTAATCATTTTTATATTTAAAAATAAAAAAATAGACTTTTGACCTGTTCTTCTATTATGAGTATGGATGGGTACGAAAGAGGAGCACCATATTCATCCGTGTCACGTGGTGTGATCCTTGAGTAATACCTTACCCAGAAATTTAAAAAGAAGACAATGTATTATCCGTTTATTTTGTTTTTATTATTCAATAGGTTAAAAAATAATAATAATAATAAAAAAGTCCACGTCATAGGCCGTGGGGCAAACCCCGTCACAACCGGCGAAGCCGCGGGGACTCGAACCCGGGACCGAAGGGAGACCGGGGCGCGTGCTTACCACTGACCTGCGGCTTCTTGTGCTACCTTATTCTATAATTTTTATATATATTCTTATATTTAACATCCTTTATTATATAAATATATATATATATATATTGTTTGTTTTTGTTTGTTTTGTTTTTTTTGTTTGTTTGTTTTTTCCTTTTTCCACTAGGGAACTTTGCAAGCGACATGGATATCAAAGGAATAAATTTGAGCGGCAAGAACTTCAAACTTCAACCACCAGGTGACTTCATTCCATAATCCTCATTTTCAATTTCCTTTTTAAATTTTTATTCCCTACCTCTACTCCTTCTAATTTTTCATTTCTTCAAACACTGGGGACAGTGTTGTTTTATGTTGGGGGGGAGATAAAAAAAATGCTTTTGTGTCAAAAAAAATGAATGATTTGAAGAAATATTTAAATGGAAAGAAAAATTCCTTTAACTTTGAACATGGTAATATGAATTGCACACTTTTAAACTAAATATCAAATAATTTAGAATACCCTAATTCTGATTTTAATCCTTGTATAATTTCATGAGCATAGATTTTGGAAAGTGTGGCTGTCCAATGTGATATTTCATCGTTTATATTTTCATCCAAATAAAAAAATTGCCACAATGCACGTCCTCTAGACTGTGGGGTACTAATTTGAATTTTTGGGGTCCCATAATAAATAGCATAGGATGGTTTTATTTTTATGAATAATATGAGTATTCAAAAAAAAATTAAAAAAATTAAAAAAAAAATAAAAAAATAAAAAAATAAAAATTTGCGTGTAGAGCAATGGATTGATAAAATGCGAGGCTTTCGGCACTTGGGGATCGTGACTCCAGAGTTTTCTAGCCCTGAGTTTTTCAATATATCTCTATTTATGGTAATATGACTTTGTTTTTGATTAAGTTAATTCGAGACGATGCCCGAGTATGTGGGCTTCACTTGGTGCCCTAAGGCCTTTTAGTCTGGGACTCCTCAGCAAAGTCTTGCTGCATGGGTTAATTTGATTAATTGCAATATCAATTACTATAGCAATATTGCAAAAAAAATCAAAAAAAAGAGGGGTGAAGAATACTCATATTAGGATTAAATGTGATTCCACCTAGCGCTTCCATGATTTTCCCCTTGAATGAAAATGAACCCTCATATCTATTGTGATTCACAACACATCATTACACCTAATTGAGTTGGATGAAGAATGATAATGGATTTGATCAAAGAAATGGGCTTGGTATTGGGATATGCTTATGAAACTATCTCGTATTATAATATTTTTATGGGTTTCATGATTGTTTGGTATAAGGTTTTTTGGTGATCATTGTGTATTAAAATGTTTTTGGAAAAGGGGATTCAAATTTCATTTTTGATGAGATATATTTTGCTCGGGACTGGAAAAACTCAAGTTGGGGGGTGTGATTAGCCACTAAATGAGGCTAGTATTCATTGGTAATATATATAATATTCATGTTCTTTATTATTCATAAACACCATTTTAGTGCATTTTACACTTTGAACAACATTTCACATTATGATTGTAATACCTTCCTAAAATGAACTATTATGTGGTACATTTTTGAACATCATTTAAAGTACCAAATGGTTCATCTTATTATAAATATTTTAATTTGATAATTTATCTACACTCCAATATGAACATGTTTCATTCAGGGATCAATGGAGAATTCATGGAGGATGATGGAGATATTTGGCAATGAAAGGAAGCAATTCTGGAGATGGCAGATTGGACACCATCCCACTGATGAGACTTTGGGGCCCAACCTACATGCCCAATTAATCCCAACTTTCGTGGGATTCTAGCAGACATGTATAGGAACAAATCCCTCTTCAGGAGTTAATGCTAATTCGGCGGCCATGGTGGTCATTTATGCGGCCCAAGTTAGAGATACAATTCTGGGCCCGATTCTGCGGCCCAGAAAAACAGCCCACTAATTTGATCATATCTCGGAATACACAACTCCAAATGAGCCCAAATTTTACAGGAGGTTAGAGGACATCTGGAGCTACATTTCCTTCGTCTATGGCCCACTATGATTCGGCATTCGAGAAGGTCTTCCAGACACGTCTGTTCGGTGGATGAAAACTGGCTGCCACCTCGGGTCAAACGTGGAAAAGTCCAAATTCCACAAGCTTTCCACCACCTATAGCCTACCAAAATTAATTAAGATACTTTGTACTGTTGGTGGATCGACCCAAGGATCCCAAAATTCCTATATAAGGCAGTGGTGGTGAAGGATTTGAGGATCTTGGATGCTTTGTTCAATTGTAATGTTATGCTGCATTTTTGTTGCCTCAATTTTGTCGTTCACATGTAAGTTGTTCAATTCACTTTAGTTTCTTAATAAAAGTTCTTCTTCTACTCTTATTATGTTGTTCTTAATATCACTTTTATACCTTTGGATCATGTTGTGAATTTATTCCCACCAACCCTTGTGAAATTATTCACACAACGGTGGAGTGATCATTTTATTTTTGTTGTTTTCTTTACTTCTCCATTTCCTCCCTCATGAGTCTACTTTCCGCTTCCATTGAAACCATGGGATCAATGGAGGGATAACCCACTTATGGGTTGATCCAAGGGAGTATCAAGGGGCTTGATTGGATGTTATTTATCAACTAATTAATGTATAATCACTTCTTTAATTGGGATTTTTTTATTTGATGATTTTTAAACTCCATCGTCCTTGTTGAATTTAAGGCCACACACTTCAAGTACTAATACGATCATTTACCTTGAAGTGCTCAAAACATTGATCCTTCAAGTGTATAGGTAATTAGTATTAGAGGCTGTAGGCATTATACCAGTAAGTGATGATGTTGTTTTATCTCTTTAAATGAAACCATCTCAAATTTAAGAAATTGAAATCATTAAAAAGAAAATACGTCCAATCCACCCCGAGCGATAACCTAGGATCAACTCATTATTTTAAATTGAATCCACTTAAATATATTAGATATCTTTAAAACCCATCCAAAATCAATCCAAGTTGGCCACTTCATAGCCAAAAATACATCCCTTAGGTTGTGTATCTTAGGTACCTTCTTAGGTCTCTGTGGAATCGACAACCCAAGCTACACTACAAGGATCGTTCTACCCTTCTTCTCTTGGGTAAATTTGGGAGTGAACCACAACTCCTGAGGTCATCTTTCAAAGATCCTAAATGATGGGTAGGTACATATCTTCACTGCGCCTCTCCACATCAACCATCAACTCCTTCCACCATCTGGTATTGGATATCCAAGTCTCAGTCAATGATGCACATCTGCTCCACAAGACACAACACGGTGCGGGCGAAGCCCATGTAGGGGTGAGTATAACAATGCCTAGTAGGGATCCCAAGACCCCGAAAGGTATCCTATAATTACAAAATAGAAAACCAAATAGTATAATCTCAATCACAAGAACAATTCAAAGATAGTTCACACATATATATTCTAAGGTAGTATGAGTAGCATCACAATTCAAATTATCTAACACCTCAGCTACTGGAGAACTCCTCCTCTATCGAGTACAGCGGGCCTTCTGGGTCACACAAAGGAAAATCTCACTAACTATAAAGTCTTTACTCCTCCCCATCATGTACCGTTGGGCTGTTGGGACCCAAAGAGTCACTCCCCATTGTGGCCTACTAAGGTACTCCACCTGGTGATACCATGGGTCTGCCAAGTCACACAGAGGCTCTCCCCACTGTGGTCCAACCAAGTCAAATCAAGGTACTTACAACTGGGACATTGTGTCACATTGAGTCAAAAATCATTAGTCTTCAGGTCTCATCCAGTCATACGGTTTCGTACATAGTGCTCTTGGGAGAACCACTCATCAAGCCATCCGTCATATTTCAACTGGAATGAAGTCCCCAAAATAAGTAACCAGATGATCTGTAATGTCACAAGGGTTCCAACGCAGTAGATGATGCATCAACCAGATGCTTGGTTTGTATGTTATGGGCATTTTAGTTTTGAGGGAATCGGTGGATTCAAGTACGATCCAACCTGGAAAAACTCCAGCATTCTATGATAGTAACGTGGAGTATCTCAAAAGGACATCCTTTTCCTAAGGGTTCTAGCATGACTAATAGTTCATCAAATGAATGTATGTGTTGGGAGTTACACCTAATAAATGTAACTGTCCCGAAACGGATTCTGGTCAAGTCCCTCTTGGTCGGACTGACCTGACCCAAACCGTTTGGCTCTGAACTGGCCCACTAGGCCGCAGGTCATGCCCGATGGACATACATGCTTGGCATGTTGGTCCGACCTTCCTAGCGGTGAGGTCTGCCAGGATCACCCCGACCCATGGTTTTGGGCCTGCTCTATTTTCCCCTGATGCAGTATAGCTGTGTCTGGCACGTGCTCACATGGCTGGTGGACCCGGTCACTCCTTCCACGTCTCCCCTCTCGGTAGGTTGACTCCACCACAAGGTGCCACGCTGGTGCCGCGAAACTCCAACATGCAGTGTGTCGTTGTGGCCATGGCGTCTTCGCCGCCAAGGTGCGTCGTCGGGGTTTGCCTCTTGCTGTGGCTTCCAGCTAGGCCAGAGGCCTAGCTATTTTCTATCGGGAATGCCTCTGGTACCACTGCGTGACTCTATAACTTCTTGTCATCCATGAAATACACAACCAAAATCGAAAATGGAGGAGGGTATCTGCCTTGTTAATTTGGCATGTACCCTCCTCATTAGCATTATAACATGGGAAGGATTACTAAAATGGAAAAAAATCTCCCATAAAGTAAACCCTACAACATACTCCCACATTTTAAGAATGAAACACTGATAGACCCATTGGATGGTTGATCTGTATTCTTCATAATAATAATGAACATGGTAAATGTGAGAAATCAAGCATAAAACCCCATACCTTGTATTCATTGGATGATGCTGCAGAAGAGGAGGGAGTGTACATGTCCGGAGGTGTTTATCGGTGCTTGACATCACCCGTTGATTCACCAAACACCCATCATACAATCATGTTCTTAATCAGAACAGAATTTCATCGGTGCTTGATCAGAGATTCCTCTCGTAGCTCTCCCAAATCCTATGCCCGATCTCAAATTAAATAGAGGGGAGTAGAGGATCAATTCACCACACAATTAATGTGGTTCAATAATGAGTATAAATAATGAACATATTTAATTCTCTCAACTGTAAGGTTACACATTCTTTTAATTTCCATTAATGGAGTGGTTACAGAAACATAAGATTCAAGACGTTAGATGGCTTGAAGTTGCACTGCTGCCTCACCATCTTTTGTCCAACGGTTGCAAAAAAGACAAATAAAACAATCATTATTTATTTTATTATTATTTTTATTTCCAAGAAATCATCTTTTTGCATCTGACCCTTACTAGTCAACGTTAAGATTCCCTTAAAAGGATCTCGGCATTGAATATTCAATAGTGACCTTGGATTTTTAATTTGAGCACTCGTTCAAATGATAGAAAACTCTGCCTTCACGTTTACTAAACATACATTAAAAAAGTTTAAAAAATTCATTTCTGGGCTCTCCGAGCCTCGGAAACGTGTGCCCTGAAATTTAGCAGACATGTAATAATCTCAAATAATTTTAAAAAATAGGTATGGAATTTCCAGGTCTTTACATCCCGAATTTCCTATATCGAACCATAGTATGTGACATATAACATTACCATTGTACTTCCCTTTCATTATTTTAAATGTTGATGTTTCATTAATACTTTTTCAGATGTGGGATGTCAATAAAGGTATTTTGAGAATTCGAACCACAGTTACTTATCCCGAATTAAAACTTCAAAGACACAATTTCCAAAAGGGGTAGAATGTTACATCCTTTGTTTTAGAAAAATAAATATTATGTTTAATGGTGTACATGATATGCCCGGTCGAGCTTAAACGAACAACTAAATATTGTTAATTAAATTGTATCACTATAACCTAGCCATTAAAATGGTAGGAATGTAAAATATTAATTAAATTATTAATATATGGTTTACACTTTTATATGTTGTTCCTTGAATAATTAATTATATATTAATTTAAACCCTTTTAAAATAAAAAAGTGTTTTTATAAAAAACATTTTAAACATGCACAAGTGTGTATTATACCAAAAAATAATCAAATATCCCTTATTGGCTTATATTAATGAAATATATATATATATATAATATTTAATATAATTTTTAACTTTCATATTATGTTTTTGTTATACATGATATAAGAACATATTCAATTTTACGCATAAAAGAAGTATTTTTAAAAAAATATATTTTTCCACCTTTTTGTGGAAAAATTATTTTAAATATTATTTGTGACACATTTATAAATTATATTTGTTAAAATAAACTTCTTATTTTAATTATTAAAATAAAAATTTACACTGGTTTAATTTTTGGGAATTTTTGATAAGATTCATCTTATGATGAATAGTGATAAAATAATGAATTTTAATTTAAAACAACTTTTACATATAAATAATTTTTAGTATTAAATTAAATTTATGATTGGATTTAATGTGTAATTATTTTAATATTTTACCATTCAATCCAATTAAATTTATTTTAACAAATTTCATATTTAAATTAAATAAAAAAACAATTTAATCTTTTAAATGTTTTTACTTTATATCCAAATTTTCATGATCCGCCAACAGAATTAATTTTTAGGTAATTTTATAAAATTTTGGGATTTAAAATTAGAAAAATGGCTTCCATATATAGAATCATATGTTTAAAATTGATAAATATGTCCCTTTTTTAGACTAGAAACTGAATAATAACATTGGTAATTTGTGTTACAAAAGTTATGGGTAAATCAGGTAATTAAGGGTATAAATAATATTATAAATATTCAGAAATTACCATAAAACTTTTAATAAATTTATCGGATGAGGTATTGCTAATAAAAGTAATTATTTTGATGATTTAAGGATCCCTTGGTCTAACTTTTATGACATTAATCTAATTACAGTTTTGTATTCAGTAAAGTCACTTTTGACATTCTTTTGTTTATAACAAGTTTAATATTATAAATGAGGATTATATAGGGGATATGTTAAAATATAAAAAGTAATTTTAAATATAAAATATTTATCTCCATCATGGTAAGTTATTTTTTATTTTTCATATAAAATTAATTAAATTAATGGCATTCAAGATGATGATGTAATACTTGTTTTATTAAAAGAAATATCAAATAAATAATATTAATTTGTTTAAAATAAATATAATTTGAGATAATTATTGTCATAAATTATTTTATGAATGAATTTTACTTTATTGTGATGTTCTAAAAAAGTTTTTTTAAAGATTTCATTTTTTTTGATATTTTTATAACATCATGTAATGAATAGATTCCAAACTGCCATTAATGGAATTTTAAAATAAATAAGATTTCATTAAATTATATAAAATTAATAAATATGAAAAATTTCACAAAATGATTTTTATAAGTCTAAAAATCAATAAATTCCTCATTTATTGTTTTTTGTTATTTTATATCAATTAAATTAACCGTCAAAGTGAAAATTATGTGATATCATTTATATAATTTAAAAGGTTTAATGCAATATAAAATAAAATGATAAGGATTGAAAATAATCAAAACATGTATAATTTTGAATGACTAAAGTTTTACCCAGAATCCCTTTATATTATAAATAGTTCAGTTTGGATCCATATTTTATATAAAATTAATTTGTGTTAATTTAATAATTTGATGAATTCCAATAGTTCCCCTCTACTCTATTTTAAAAGAAAACTCATTCTTCTATTTTCTTAACACCTCAAAAACTATTTTGTTAAGATCAAGATCTTCCCATATACCTTCTTTAAATCCATCTCGTTGTTCTATAGATCTTATTTTAGGTATAAAACTCACATTATAAGTGTAAACATGATAATAAAAAGAGATTGAATAAAAAAATCATATCGTTTTTAATTAAGTGTGGTTGTTTTGTTTCTTCTTCCACTTCATTAAAACATTCATTCACCATGATGTAATAATAAATATATAATTATAAATACAATGATTTGTTATTATATTAGTTTCATTACCTAAATCCATCTACACTTCCATCAAATGGGAAAATAATTAATCATTTATGAGTACGTAAAAATAAAACCTAGTAAACCGATATAAATCATTTTGCATCACCACCCATTTAGACTGGTTATAATGATTCAATTACTGCTAATATATGAATTTATTTAAATATTTATAATTATTAAATAATAATATATAATTAATATTCATACCTTTCCAGGCACATAAAAATGATAACGCCGTTCGCATGTACGTGTGAACTATCTCCTTCACAAAGTGATGTGATTCATTACTCATCACCACAACACATGGTTGATGTATATAATTATATTTATATTATAAATATGATATTAATTGTAGTTATAATTCTTTATATTTAAAATAATAATTACCTTTTTTTATAATGGTCAAGGAAAAATGAAAGCTTTACTAATGTGTATGTATGGCCTACTATCTCTATGATTGTAGCGTTGTTAATTTTTCATTTTCATATTTAATGGATTGGTTTAAAAGTTTAATTTATTTTTAAAATTGATTATTATATCATAAATATGATTATATAGATGATGTAATAATTACCAATTTGATTATAGACGTCATACCAAATTCATTTTGGGGTCAAGTACCAAATATTGTTAAGACATTCAACACAAAATTAAATTATTAATTAATTGTTAATAAATGGTAATAAGTGATATAAAAGGAAAAATAATCTTTAAAAACGATATAAATAATATAAATATTTAATATAATTTTATTATTCATGAAATTAAATGACATACTTGATGAATCAAACTCAATGTAAGGGACATCGTCTCAATCTCGTTTCATTGGTACATATTTTAATGTTATATACCCACCTTCTTATATGAGTAGTATATGAAACCACTTTGAAGTATAATATAATTAATTTATTTAATATCGTGTTATTTAATGTTTTTTAACTTCTATTACTCCATGTAGCCTATGATTTAGATGTTCAAAGTGTTATAGTCATTGCTGAATGTTTAATGATTTAATTATAAAATATTTTTTCCTATGTCAATATTCATGATATTATTTTATATGTTAATTCATATGGATATAAAATAATTATAATGTAAATTCAATGTTCAATTTTAATTTCATTAAAAGGTTTTCAAAAAGTAATATTTTTACGTGTTTTATAGGGAACATTTAGATTAATTAACAAAAAAACGAATGTTTTATTCATAATATACACGACAATAATGAATTTTATACTATTGTGACTTTATGTACTTTTAACTTTCTTCTAATGATTACATGTTTTATTAAATTAAAGGATGTATTTTCCATTTTGTTTATTTTGGATTTAAAAATGTGATTTAAAAAGAAATGGGTATTTTTATATGAAAGTGTATTTCATTTGGGATTAAAAGAGTTTCTCAATGGGTTTTATGATGAAATTTTTTTATTAATGGTATGGTACTTGAGAGTTAAAGGAAATGGTTGTTCAAGATATATATTATATATGGGGTATACCAGATAGTGTTGGGGAAGCCCGTTACATCTTAACATGGGGTGACCCTGATAGTGTCAGGGAAACCCATTAAAACTTAACACGGGGTGGCCCATATAGTACTGAGTAAGCCCATTATAGATTAACATACAGTAGCCAAGATAGTGTCAGGTATGCCTATAATAGCTTAATTAGAATTCATTTGTATGGATCTTCCAATTTAAATAGTTTTTTGTATATAATTCTTTATGTCACCTCAATGGGTTTTAATTGATTTATTTTAATGGTTTCATTTGAGAAAAATGTGTTTTTCCGGTGAAAATGTTATATTTTATATTTCCAGATAACATTGAAGATAAAGGAATACATATGAGTTTTTATTTTTTTAGGAACTGATGGTTTCCTTTAATTTTATATATATTACTGATCTTTATGTGATCATCCCACTTTTTAAAATATTTTCATAAGATTTATCTATGAATAGAGACAAGGATAAGATCAAGGGGGAATATAAGGACGATTGATCATGAAAAGATATAATGTTTAATTTTAAAAAGTTTTATATTCTGAAAAATTATATAATGAATTTAAATTTTCACTTGTAATGTATGATTCTATTTTGTAAGTGTTTTTCCTAATTCTATTAATCTCTAAAAATAGAATATATTTCAGAAAAGGGATTGGTCACTAGTTTTTAAAAAACTAGAATAAGTTATATTTAAGGTAGGGTATTTATAAGGAATATTGAACACTAGTTGTCGAAAAATACGCATGATTGTTTGACACATGGAAAGCATTTTTTTATACATAAAAAATAATAACTATTAAAAATAATGGTTTTAGGGAAAATTTAATTTTACCTAGAATGTTATAGAGTTGGTGGAGGATTTTTACTAAATTTTCTTGGGTAGTGCTAGAAGGCTAGAAAAATTAGTTATCTCATTTAGAAATCACCAAAGAAGATGGTGATTTAGTTCATAATTTTCAGGGAGAATAAAAGGGAAAAAACTCATGATATTATATACTCTAGATTAATTTCAGAAGGAGTTTAGTAGAAAAAAAGAAGAAAATAAATTCACATCACTAGAGTAGAGTGATGTAAAGTAAATCTAGGATATCTTTTTGAATAGTTGAATGATAAATGTTTCCAACAATGGATACAAATATTGATGGTTGATCACATTATACTGACATTATTGGAAAATTTTCTTGTGCTTGTACCTTGTGGGTTTTCCGAGTGAATTATTTTGGATCTTTTCTTTTTGTGTTCATAACTATGATTTTCTCCAAATTTAAATTTTTTAGATATGTGATTGTTGTTTAAAAATTTCATTTTTATCACTTCATTCCATTTTCTCTTCTATTTATTGACATATTCATTTTCAATTGGCATGTATTTTACATTGGACATAAAATATTAAATCATTCTAGTTAAGAGTTCATTATTTGATTATTGTTGTTGAATCTTCTCAAATCACGATCGAGAATTGTGAACACAATTCTTTGACCCTATAAAAGTGTTTGGTGATCAATGAAAACATCGAACAACTATTAATGAAATGAGATTTAAAATGATATCTCTGTTTATGAAGATGAATTTTCTAACATAATGAGGAACATGGTTTAGATAATTCATACCATGTTCTGAGAGAATTATTGAATTAATTTATTTAATGAAATGGTAAATGGAGGAACATTTTGAGTCACATCTCATGGCCACTAATCTTTTCTTACTACTCCATAGTTTTCATTCACTGCTATTTTTTTTATTTTTTTACATATTTTGTTAGTTTATAGTCATTTTGGATTCATTTCACATCTTAAAAAATCACCTAACAAATATTTTAGCTTGTTATAAAAAAGTCATGCCTAATAAACTCGTTAAATAGAGTCTCATTAGGGTAAAACCTTTATTTCATCTATATTAGAGTATTTAGAAGATTAAATATATTTTAGAGGGTTAAAAATGTCAAAAAATTATTGTTTCATTGAACATCCAAAAAATGTAATATTATTCATCTGAAATAATAAATCATTTCAAACATAATATGTAAATATACCTCAACCTAATAAAACATATCCCAATATAATATTAATTATATTATATTTCCATCATATAAAAACATAAAAGGGGTGTCTATTCTTTTTAAATTATTTTTATCATTAAAGTAATCCTCTCATGATAAGATAATAATCTCTAAATTTATCTAAACCATACTCTAATACCTACTGTAAGGACCTATCATTAAACAATACATATTCAATTACCTTTATACATGAATTAATTTTAATTCATTCAAAAGTATTTTTTAGGTTTTGAGTTTTAGAGAATCATGAAAATTATTACATAATAATATAAATGTATTTAAGTGATCAATTTTTACACTTACACCCTATTTTCATATTACAAAATAATTCATCAATATATCGAATACAACTCTCTGCACATTATTCCCTTCTCTAAAAAAAACATATAACAGTATTCCTCATAACCTTGAGAAATGGAAACATAATATGGGTGAGTTTAAATTCTGAGTAATGGAAATCATAAAAATTAAAAATTAAATGTCACTATTGAGAATAGGAAAAGAAGAAGGGTATGATTAAATACATTAATTTCATTAGTATAACATTATAGAATTTATACCCATCAATATCTATATCATCAATTAGAAAAATGGAATAATAATTTTACAATGGAAAGTTTAATTGGGAATGATAATAACGATCCATTTTATATTAATCTTGATAAAATGGAAAATTAAATACCTATATCGAGCATATCAAAATATTTCTTAGTATGTTTGAAAATTATATTCATAACCCATGTCAGAAATAACTATATCCCAGTTAAATCCATAGGGAAACCAACACTGATAAACATACTCCTTCTTACCTATGAAGGTAATGAGCATTTCCAAATGTGTTGGATATCAATAATGGAGATCAACCATTATTATAAGATGTATTGGGCTCACTAATTCATCGTGATCTATAATAGGGCCCAACCCTTTGTATATGCTATATTGGGATCACCCATTCATCATGATATATAATGAAAATTACCCTTTGTATAAACCATATCAATCTCACCCATTCATTATTAATAATTCCCGAGAACCGTTCATGAAAAAAACATTAGAATATTTCACTTTTCAATATAGCAATATCAATTATTCTTTCATTTATTGATATACCCATGGAAAAGAAACGAGTTCCATGTCAATCTCATAATCCATTTAGTTAAATAATAAGGATGTTACCATTAAAACATATTCATAGTTGCGTGTAAGTAACATCAAAGGTTGTTAAACATTAAGAATGGAAACACCATTAAAATATCATTAATTGTTTTAAGGAGATTATCCTTTTCACTTTAAAAATAACATATAAAAACTAAAAATTCATAAAAAATTGTTAAAAATATTTATTTAAAAATAAAAGGGGAAACTATTAAATGATGTTTCAAATAAAAAAATGGTTATGATGGTTGGAAAATCTGTTCATGTTTAAATTGTATAAAATCAAAATTATTTTCAAATATTTTGTAAAGAGACTTAAATTGATACATTTAGAAAATGTTAAGATATTTATTTTTTAAAAACTTTTATAATAAAGTAAAATATCCTATTAATTGAATTTAAGAAATATTTTATTCATAGAAAATATCATTTTTTAAAATATTTTAGAAAATATGGATATGGAAGTCAAATATTGCTGATCTAAAAGAAAATAAAAAATTATTACCACTTATAAATGAAATTCTTAATGTTTCGTTAAAAAATAATGGATTGAATATAAATTAAAAATTTGAAATAAATTAATAAATATAAGATAATAAAGAAATTATTTTTCAATATGATAATATAGAATTTTTACTCAAAAGGAATTTTGAACATAAACAATCTTGTAATGAAATTATATTTTAACATAATGCATTTACCATTTTGATACATTTAGAATCAAAATTAAATGAAAATTTGAAAATAATATGGATATTTAAATCTCATTAATTACATGAAAAAATAGGTTAAAATTCATCCAAGAGGAAATACATACACCATTTAATGGAATTATTGTTCACGATATGAATCATCTCTCCGAAAAAATTAAATTAGTACAGTGAGATCCCATGCAATGATTATAACATTGGAAGTGATAATAAATACTTGAATTGATTATGTAAAAATATGTACAAACAAAATAAACAAGTTTAAATACATAATAAAACTATTTAGAGAACAATTAACACATTATAATAGAAAGAATAGTCAGTGTATATGAGTTATAACATAAAAATTGAAATTAAATTAAGAAACACTTTACCACATGGTAAATTTCATGTCAAATAACCTTAGATGGAATAATTTGATTTTTAATTCAAAAAACTATGAATTATGATTGGTTCATTATAAAAAACGTAAAAGGGGTAGTATATACACAAATTATTAAATTAGGTGAAAACATCTAAATATGCCTTAATGAAAGAAAATTAAGATGAAATCTCTTATCTAGAGTCCAGACATTCAATGTTTTCCCTTTACCTCATCTATAAGGAAAAAATATAAATTATTTAATTTCATAATAACCTTTTATAGGTTCAATAAAACATCATTAAATCATTTATTTTATTTATTTTAAAACATAACATAAATACATAATTAGTTCAATCCATGTCATCTATTTCGAGGATGTTCGGTCCATTATTTCATAATGGATTTTGTATTTTTATAGTTGTAAAAAGGTTCAATGATATACTAGGTAGATAATAATTATCATGAAATAATCATCATTTTTATAAATTAAATATACTTTTTAAATGAATGATAAAACATGGCTATGAAAAATGAACTAAAAAATATTTATAGAAAGATTTTTTTTCATAAATAAAAAATATTTTTGCTAAAAATAATTATATTTATAATACATGTGATTTGGTGATTAAAAATGAATAACATTTCTTCTTGGAGGTGTTAGTCCATATGTACGCAAGAATGAAATTTTCATTTTTCTGTGAATGGTAATGTAATAATTTAAATTATATATTATCATTACATAATTATAAATATTTCATTAATATCATATACATACATATATACATACATACATACATACATACATATATATATATATATATTAAATCCTTAATTATGACCATATGTGAGAGATGGTGATGGAAAAAATATTACATCGGTTCGTGAGTCGATAGTCTATCATACACACAAACAATGGTTTTGTTTCCCATTTAGTGGAAGAATAATTTAATATAGTTTTGGAAATTTACATCACAACGTAAAATTATATGGAATATATTATTATATTTATTTCAAAAAGGTTGAATAATTTTTCATGTGGGAGGATGAATAAATAAATAAAATGCTTGGTTGAGAATCATACATGTTCTTTGGACAACCTTTCATGGTTTACACCAAAATACACTCTAGGTGGATTTTATGATAAAACCAAAGACTATATGATGTTAATTAGGTGTAATTAAGTTATTTTGTTATGTATATTCAAAAAATGGATCTTTGTATTTATATAGAAGTGAAGTGGAGGATAACTTTTATAAGTGAGGGGAGGGGAACTTATGGAATTTCTTGATGTATTAAATTAATTTTAATTACATTTCATATTATAATGGTTCAAATAAGATTTATTTATAATATAGAATGATAAAGATCCAAATTATATCGTTCAATAAATTTATTACTAGCATAAGTGATGATTTTTTCCATTATTTTTTTATTCAACCAATTTTAACCCAATTTGGTAATTACCACAGTGTCAATGTTTTTACTCATTGGGGATAAATATAGTTACTATAAAAAGAAAATTGGAATAAAAATAGATGATTTTTATAATTAAACAGTATCCCAATAAATTGGTCAAACATGCATTTTTTGGATTTTTAAATCATTTAATAAAACACTATTCATTACATAATAAAAATAATGTTAATTTTAGAACTGTTCATTTAATTTGACTTTTAAAACTATACTAAAATAATATGTTTCAAATATAATGATTTAAAACCACTCTAATATGTAAATTTTTTTTAAGAATATTTTTACACAAAAAATAACTCATAAAATATTATTTTTATTATTTTAATATCATTTTATTTATTTTTCCATTACCTATACGAAGATAGTGTCAGTGTAGAAAAATAATTTAATGTAGTGATTTCATCACTAAAAATTATTAATATATTAATATTAATAAATAATAATTATTATTTGAGTTTAATATTTTGAGCTGAAAATATTCTTTGTTTATCCCTCTATCAAAAGATTAGAGATAATTAAATGAAGAGAATTATATTTTTTACATTTATTTATATAAAATAACTTAAAGGTCAAAATAATGGCCAAACGGAAATAAAATGATATATATTATATTTTATGATAATTATAAATGATACATAATAAACCAATTAAATTATGTAAATTGTTAGGGTCATTTTGTATTCCCTGTCATTTAGTTTTAACCTTAATTTACTCATTTTACCTTTACCGTGGTAATTTTTTTTATTAGGATTACTATTCATAATGGATAAAAAAATAAAAGGGAAATTCATACCATATTTTTACCTCCGAATTAAAAATATGGAATAATTTTTTCAATATTCCGGTTATATATGTGTAAAAACATAAATTAAGATTAAAACAAAAAATGTAACAAAAAGTAGTTTTTCAGAAAAAACATATTTTTATGTATATAAATGTTTTTATACAAAATGAAACCATAAAATTGGTTATAATGAAAAAAATTTAATTATTTATAATATAATATAACTAATTTTACTTTGAAACCATTTTATAAAAAAAATTAAAATATTTTAATTCTTTAAATAAGAATAAATTTTCAACAAAAATCATTTTTTAACTATTCAATCAAAAATCAAAATTTTCGGTAAATTATCAACATTTTACAATAAGATAATAAATATATTATTATTTAAAAAATTAATTTAACTTTATAAAAAAAATTTTATAAATTTTTTTTCGAAAATTAATTAATTATTTTCTCCCAAAAATAAATACAAAACATTTTTGAAAAAAAATATATTTTGAAGCACAAAATGACTATACTAAAAATTGAGTTCTAATTTTCTAAGAATTAATCAAAATATTTGAATTATTTCTAAACATTAAATATATTTAATAATTTTTTAAATCCTATTCACATACACTAATTTAATGGATATGCTATAATGGTCATGTTTATATAATAGTATTATGTGGTTCATTTTTGCTTGGTGTTGTGTATTTTTGATGCTATTGAAAACCGCCATTCTTTTATAATAAAGGGATATTCACATAGGTAAAACTTAAAATAAAAAATAGTTCAACTATAATTTATCCATTGGGAGAACTCACATCACTTAATTTTCCTTATAATGAAATTAAAATGTATAAATATCCTAAGAAGTGAGAATGAAACATAATATGATGAATATATTCCAAAATTAGATGAAACTAATAACTTATTAGACACTTAATTTTAGTTAATTTTTAAATGAACATAAAATTCTCTTCGGAATAGAATATATTCCTATTCATCACACAACCTATTAATACATTTTTCTCATTTAATGAATTTGTGAAGTAACTATTTATTAAAACATTTATGGACTTCTCAATATTTCCATTCATGTTTAGAACTACAAAGGTTGTATAACAAAGTTTATATCAACTATTATTTACCTAATAAATTTTATTTTAAATTTTCTTAAAATTAACCTCTATATTTTTCATCTGATAATATTATTATGGATAACCTTGAAGTTAAGGAGGTTTTTATGTGATTAACAACCAATTTCTTATACATATGGAATCCCAAATTTTACTAAATGATCATTGTAAATAAGTATATTGAAGACAAGATCCATAAATAAATACCTTATTATATATTACACTACTATAGTGTAGCTAAAAATAATTTATCTAAATCATCACTTTCATATTCTCAAGACATGGGAGATGAGGTATCATGTTATATACATTCATGAACATAATTTTCATTATATGTTTTTCGGACATAACTGATATTCTTACGCAATGATTTATTGAAGAATCCCTATATAACTACTGTAAGAATCATAATCTTATTTAATTTATTAATAAGGTGTTTTAATAGGTATATTTTTTACACCCATATTTTTTAAAATAATTTTTTTTTATAACAGAAATGATACACAATAATGATATTTACTTATTGTGAAATAATATTATTATAAATATTATAGTGATAACTTATCCATTTAAATAATGGGAATGAATTGGATTTATTGAATTATGATATATATATATATATAAAATTTATTCTCAACAAAATTTGATAAATTTAGAGGGAATAAGTTATCAATTTTTAGTAAAGTCATTTTACGCTTTGTAGATATGTTTTCTTCAAAATATGGGTTTTATAGCTTTTTTGAGTGAATAATATTATTAATTTTAGTCACTTTTAGAGAATTTATTTCATAAAAATGATATAATTTTTAAATTAATCTTATCAAAATTATCTTAGGGTGATATTTGGGTAATTTTCTTAAAAGATTATTGTTTTTCATTAAATTCTAAAAAAATACCGATTTTATAGAAAACTGTATTTTCAATTTAAGTATTTAAAAAATCAAAATTTATTTAATTTGATTTTAAAATTGAATTATTTGTGTTGTATTAAATATAATCCAATTATTCCATTATTAAATACAATATAATTTATTTTTTAATTAAGATCTTTTTCTACATAAAATGCATTTTTCTATAAAGCCATTTTTCATCGTGTTTTTCATATTTATATGAAAATAAATTTCTATAAATTATAAGGAATTAATTTGATGAAAAAATTAAATATGTTTTATAAACATTAAAAATATGGTAAATCATTCAACTTTATTTTTTCCCATAATTAATAGTCAACTAGATACTAATTTTTCACCTTGGTGAGGGAAAATCCAGTAATTAAGGTTAAAAACAATGTGATAAAAATAAAAAATATGTATAACCCATGGGTTATTCCTATTTTATGAGTTTATATTGTCCATAACCGTAAGGTATAAAAAATGTAACATTTTGGTTTCATTTATCCTTGATAAATGAATTTATATTATTTTATGTGAATGAAGATTCACAAATATCAATCTCTTCTCTTTAATTTATATTATAAGTTAAAAAATTCATAATAATATGTGATGAATAAATAAAAAATATTATTTTAAAGTATTTAATTTATTTATATGTTGATAATTTCTTTTTAATATTTATTTATGGTGAAATTACTAAAAATTATTACACAACATTGACATAGTGTTTATGCATGTATTATAAAAATAAAAGTAAATGATTATAAAAAAATAAATATTAATATTTTTTTGGATAATTATTTAAAAAAATAATTTTATGGTTAAAAATAATGTATATTTTTGTTGAAATTTTTATATTTTAATTTTTAATTATTCTGATTTTTTAAAGTCAAAATATGTTAATATTTTTAAAATAATTTTAATGGTATCTTATGTTAAATAATATATTATTAAATGAATTACAAATCATAAAAAATAATAAAATTGAGGGGAATTTTTGTAGTCTATCATTATAAGGCCCCAGCCTTAAACCTTACTTAATCTCGAGTTATTACAAGATTACACATTGAGGATCTTTTCAGGTTTAGAGTTTTAGATAATTAGATCATGAAACTTGCATTACATTCCACATTTAAACAAAGTGGTTATATAAAAGGCAGTATTCATTCTTCCCATCAACGGAAACATATTTAAAATAAAACATGGATTTTTTCTTGACACATCCTTGACACTATCATCACATCATGTACCTTTCCCTTGACCTGTGAAAAACATTTCAAAAACTTGGGATGAGCATAAAAAGCTCAGTAAGGGTAATAAAAATATGGAAAGGAAACATGAGTTCATATATACATAAGAATGAAATCATACTTTACCCATAAAACATAGGCACTTTAACATACCTCATCAAACCATGAATAAATCATAGAAATCATAAGACATAAAAGGTAACTTGATGCATTCATAACATTCTTACGTAGGGAGTAACCCTCTTGGTTACGTTTGGAATACCCATCACAGTATATTCCGTAAATCTCATTGGAGAAACCATAACGTTTCACTCCTTTGTGTTACCCAATGTATTGGAGAGCTATATCGGGCTCACCCGCCCTTAGTTTATCATGGAACCACACGTTTTCATAACAATGCCCAAGAACCATAACATAAACGTATCACATAAAACATGAATAAAGGAAACATAACATTTCCACATTTCAATCACCATATAACATTTTAGTATATCTAAATAATGGATCCATGCAAAAATAAACCATTTACAAAACCATTTAAAATATTTAATAAAGAGATTTTTGAATCAAAGTGTCCCATACAACCATGAAGCTTTTAAAATTTTAAACCATTAATATCCATATAAATAAATCCTTAAAACCATTTTGAAAACATGGATATTAATAAGAAAAAATATTTAAAACATTTAAAGTGATATTTTGGTTAAAGGGGTTTTACCAAAATTAGAGACACTTGAATACAATAATTGAGAAATAACATAAAACAGTGTACGTAAAAAGAAAGAGTGGAGTAGGATCCCTTACCTCAAGTCCAACCTGTCCTGTTCATTTCTTTATATTCTTGACTAATAAACTTTGGTCAATTAATAATTTCCTATGTACTTCCATTAGAGATTATTATTCAGTTCATATCACATAGTATAATTTTATAATAATTGTTTAATAATGTTAGTTCATATCAGACGTTTTTGCCGATGTTTGGTACATGAGTCAAAAATGAACATGTTTGAAAAAAGATTGCCCATGTAGTTATATGTAAATAATTTCCAGAATAGTATTAATGATTAAAATATCATATATATCCAGTAAATATTCATTTTATACTATTCTATATCATTTGGAGATAAAAACGAAAAGCACCGTTCATGGAGACGGTAGGCCGTACGTACGCATGAACGCTACTTTCTTTTTTTCTCATATTAATGGAATTGAAACAAAATGAGATATATATATATATATATGTTATAATTCCAGAATGATATCCATAATTTAGATATAATATATTACATATATATCCATTATATATATGTACTTATAATAGTACATAACATTTTGAGATAAGAAATGAAATGTACCGTTCATGGAGACGGTAAGTCGTACGTACGCATGAACGCTATTTCCATTTCTATTTCATATTTAATAGAATTAAAACATAATGATTCATAATAGTATTTTAATTCCAGTATGGTATCAAATATAATATCATTAAATATACCCTTTATACGTACCACATATGTTAATAACGAATCCAATCACTTTGAGGGGGCGGTAGTCCGTGCTTCCTTAAATGAAGATATCACATTTACCCATAATGGAAACCATAAAGCTATGAAATAATTGAATAATACATAAGCTTAAGTAAAACATAAACATATTATATATCATATATAAATATAGTGTCATCTTAGTGGCCACCTTTGAAGGTGTTAAAAGAATGTTGAACAATCATCGTTTCGGGAGGCCGAAATTCGCCATCCACGGAAACAGTATGTTCTTTAACCATTATATGTAGGTGTGTGAAAGTGTAGCTCGAATCCTTCTTATAAAAACATCCTATTATATTGATGATACTTTATTTGTTACAAAAGAAATTAATAAAAATATTTTAGGGGGTTGGAGAAGCAAAATAAAACAAAAGGGCTCAAGTGAAGACATTACCTTAAAATTGGGTAACTCCCTTTGGTTTGAGCTCAAAGGCTTCCTTGGGAAGACTTCTTCCCAAGTTGAGGCTTCAAGGAGTAAGAGAGGGAAGTGTAGAGACAAAATGGGCAGAGGTTGGCCGAGCCAAGGGCTTTGGGAGTGTGGGTAAGGAGGTAGAGGTGGGGGCCTTTTATAAGAGGAGAGGAGGGGCACTTTTGGAATGTAAAGAAATATTACTTTATTTGAAAATGTGTTTCGGTTTTAAAAGGTCCCAAATTGATATAATTCGTGGCTAAGGTAATAATGGTTCTAAATCCACCCATCCAATAAGTTTTGGACATGTGTAGTTCATATAGTTTACATTATCTTTCCATTTTAGTTAAATCGTCAAATAATGATGTCATCGCTACATCATTATAATGTCATAACTAATATAATTTATTTAATGTCTAAAAATTAAAAAAAAATACTATGATGTAGGAAATAGTTTTATCTTTCCAATTACTATTTATAATCAAAACTCTGACTTGTATAACCCCATTTAAAAATTGTTTTAGTAAAACATATCATGTTTGTGCCATTTTTTACATTAACATTAAATAAAAGGTATTTATGTCATTTTCCAACCAAAGTGGCTCCATGGGGTCCCCAAGTTGACCCATGGATTTTCTTGGTCGTCCATGACATATCCAATGAGGGTAGAACATGTGTCTAGGTCATATCATATTATTAAAGCATTATTTTACCTTAAACTACACTAATTACTACTAATCGCGATTGAAACTTAATAAGTTACTATTCACCAAAAAATTATTTTAATCTCATTGAACCACATTTTAATTCTTAATGACTACAATTTATGTCGGATTTTTGAAATTAAATACACAAAGGTGGCAAAATTTCATTTAAATGGAAAATCGGTTTTTATAAGTACCACTTAGTGATTTCACTATTCATCAAAAATTGAAGTTTTTCAGAAAAATACCAAAAATTCACCCTAAGCTATATTTGATATTCCGAATTCAAAAATGAATTCTATTTTAAAAAATTAAAAACATATAAGTCAAAATAATTAATTTAATAATTAATTCCCGTTGTCATGACAAATAGCGTGTTTTTGTGAAACGATAAGTATCAAAAGATTGACACTAGTTTAAGTCTGATTTCAAAGTGAAATTAATTCCAACGTCCACTATTGGATTTAATGGTAAAAATATATTCTAATTTAACTTTAAAACCAATTCAAAAGATAATCTAATCATATAAATAAATTAGATTAAAAAGTGGTTTTGAATAAAAATACAACATTTTACACTATTCATTAAAAAAATGAACTTTATCGGAAAGATACCAAAAATTTACACAATGTAAATTTTGATGTCCCGATTCTTAAAAAGAGTTTTATTTGGTTCAATAGAATGTATAATAGTGAACAAAACTATATTTAATGACGGTTCACCATCAAAAGGCGATAAGTGAACCTTTAGTGAAAACTTGGGCATATACGCCTAAAATTGAATTATTTCTGTATTTTAAGCCTTTATCTTTTATTGGATAAATGTAAAAACATATAAAAACATATATAATCATATTTTAGTTATTTCTATCCATTCCCACCAATACACCGGCTACATGTTAACTACCATTTAAAATAATATTATTTTATTATTAGAGTGCAACGTATGATTTCAAAGGAACTTGTTGTTGAATGTTGGGTACGCCATCGAGCATAGAGTCCCCTTTAAAGTCATATTAATATTTTATTCAAAAATATGGATAAATATTAAAATTTCATATTATTTATTTACCTGGGGTGTTACATCCTTCTCCCCTTTTGGGAATTACGTCCTCGCAATTTTAAAATTGCTCTTGGAAACATCCTTGAAAGTCCCACATCGGAACAAGAGTCGGTAAAACAAATCACTTTAAAATAAAGAAAGATAAGTATAAAGGTCACCCGAGTTAACCCATACTAGGATTCCTTGTATGAAAACATGGACATGGAGGAGAAAACATAGGGTCATGTTCTGATGGAGAGTGATAGAAAACATGTTTAGGAAAAATTTAACCACAAGAAAATCACAAACTTGTGATGGGTTAAACGGTATTCGATTCCCCAGTAGGAAAAGTTAATAGACAACATTTTTGTTTTAAATTACTTTTTATTGAGAAATTTATTTTTGAGCTTAAATAAAACATAAGGAAACATACTTACTTGTCATGTTGACTTTCAACTTTTTCTAGATTTTTCACACAGACTCATACTTTCTCCAAAAGACGAGTATTTAGGAAGACTTGTTCGCATTAAGAGTACTATAAACAACTTCTAAAGGAGCACCTAATCAACAAAAAAAGAACTATACACTTCCCATGTCTTTAGGCTTTAACCAAAACCAAAACCAAAAAGGTTATTACAAGGTCAGATAATCCAGAAATGGATAACCCTTTAAAAAGAAAATCTATGCTTCATCTCCAAAATTTGTCCAACAAAACCCAAAATTAAACGAGGAACATCCGATAAACAGTCTGTCCATAAAATTCATCAAAGTAAACCAATCTATGATTGAAACCCAAATATTTGAAGGATTTAGTCACATAGTCTTCCATGATAAATCGTAACATTTATCTCCAAACAACATCAGTTGCTCCTAAAGTACCGTATTGAAAAGTAATTAACCTAATCACATATCCCCCATGATAGGTTAATAATTTTCATAAATAACCCAAAATCAACTTACACTTAATTCATAAAATCATATAACTAAAAAGAATCAGTCAAACTAACCAGGGACTTCACATAGTCTAGTGGTAGGCGATAAATACCAGTCACACTTTGGTTGTGGGTTCGATTCCCGCAGCTTTGTCCGACGCGACGGGTAGTCACACGGTCTGCGCGTTGTCCTTTTTCCAAAACTATATAATTCTTAAATCATTCCCCAAAAAGAGATAAAATCATCAAAAATGATCATAACATATTTTATCCTCCAGTTTATCTCATGCCTTTCATTTTCCAGCATATCATATAATAACCCATAATTACCTCAAAAGTAAGGATCATATAAACTCTAATGGTTACCTTTATAATTATTACCTGAACTTCCACATTGATTGGTCATCTCGTACATGATGCATTAAAGAACACACCAAGGTTCAAGTGGTTGATCCTGACTCCTTGATATTTGGTTTAGAACAACCATGAGTTTCCTCATTGAATCCCCCATTTTATCTAGTATCTTAATCATAGAACCACCACAGTTTCCTTAAAACATGTTGTCTCTTTGGTGCCTGCTAGATCCATCCATTCACTAAAAACAGAAATGTCAGTGTGAGTATATCAACAAAACCATCATGTACTAATGAGGAAGGTAAACACTAAGATACACTTACTCATTCACTTTATCTAAAACTAGGAATCTTTCTGAAATCCCAACCATTATGGTAATGCCACTTATGCTTAAAGAATACCCTAACCTCTAAAGTTATCTAATCCGACCTTTGATACCAACTATAAGGACCCGGCCTTAAACCTTACTTAATCTTGAGTTATTACAAAATTACACATTGAGGATCTTTTCAGGTTTAGAGTTTTAGAGAATTAGATCATGACACTTGCATTATATTCCACATTTCAATGCGCATCCAATCCCGCACTAGGGTCATCAATAAACTTATGTTTGGACCCATAAGTACATAAGTACTTCCTTCCACTAAGAAAGTAGACCAAGTATATTATGGGGAACCAACAAAGGATACCCCTAGTAACATATCCACCACAAATTCTTGTAGCATTGGCACATCCAGTTTTATCCCATGGAACACCCACCCAAGATCATGTCTGACATGATATGCATCAAGGGATATTAAATACCATCAAGAAAATAAAAAATTGACTAGAATCCATAGAAGGGTGGGACACTCCGATACAACCAGAGTGAAAACCCTAACCTAATTGGGTGAAAATTTTTCTTCCACCACCAATCATAAAAACCCAATATTCTAAGTGTTTAATGGTTAGGGAGACCCAAAACCAAATCTAATTCACTATTCCTCTTACTGTGATCCCATGATGTGAAATCTTGAGAAACAATATTAAATAAAACTCTGGAGTTTCATGGGAACCCTACTTGGTTCATCCTTAGTATGGTGTACTATCTTTCCACCTAACACATTTAGAGTTTAGGAGGATCTATGGAGATATTTTCCCTTTCAATTATGTTTGATAATTCCTAAGACAATCATCAGTGATCTCTTTAACTAATAATATAAATTGAATGAAATAGTTTCAGACTTCATTTTCACATGACAAGGCCTGACTTATTCCCTGAACCACTCAATCCCCCATGATGTAATTTAATATATGAGGAACAATAACCTCCGTGATTAATTGCAAACACCACTAATCCTAATGATATACAGAAGTCTGTTCCGATATGTCTCTTTTATTTCCCAAACAATAGAAGACTTCATGTAGTGGACCAATCTCATGTTCTATATTGTCTCATTATCCTCAGGAAAAAGAACAGGGAAATATGATGTAGCTTATGTCATGTTTAATCCATCCCCGTCGCCAACTCCAGTAACGATGCCCCCACCAAACCTTACAGGACCCACTAGATTCAAACATCCACCCCCAACTCGGTATGATGAGAGAAGAGGTTAAAAAAATTAGTTCAAGTAATGAATAAATAATTTCTAATCATTACGAAATGATAAATTCTATGGCTAATTTTAATCATCCATGAATTGAAACTTGCTCCGACTACCATAGAAAAAGAGTTCTGATGATGTGGGTCTCAATGACCGTCCAAATTTTTGTCCCTGTCATAGGATACTGGGGCACAACATCCAAGAGTTCTTAATCTTAAAATATCTCTTGCAAAAGCTGGTGTATTTCTAGAAAGTCATGTTGGGTCCGCTGAAAGTACAAGTGGCATATGTCTCCTCCTTAGAACCAAGAGAGGAAGAGGATTGAGAATAAATCACTAGAAAAAAGGGGAATCATTTGATAGATGAATTACCTAGAAAATAGTCAACAGAGCTCATAACATCATCCATGAATAGTTTAAGCAACCAACCATTCCCCCAATAGCTCTTGATGCAATACAACCATCATCCTCAGCCCTACTATCCTCTGAGGGCCAGAAGGGAAAACGCAAGATCAAGAAGATGAGATGGAACCAAAGCCAAATCCATTTTTGACACTTTCAGAAATTATTGCAGCATATTTGGTACAATGTGAACCGCCCTATCAAAAGGTATAATGGGAAGCATCCCGCCAAATGACAACATCAAGAGAAAACAATCAGATAGAAGCATTGTCAGATCAAGAGCTGATCTTCAGTTCTATTAACGTCATCCACTTGATGGAACCCTACTCTGATGAAGACAATAAATGAAAACGTGAATTCCTCACATCCAACCTATAACACCCCATGATTAAAAAAAATTAAAATGCACGAAAACTTTATTTTAATAAGATATTTAAAACTATACTTTAAACATAATTTTTCAACTTCTATGTTTTGAATTTCGAAATACGTTCATCTACCATTATGATCAGTAAGTTATTTGGAGTCTCATGGAACCAATATGATTTTTGGTGAATAGTAACATACACTTATGAATAGTAATATGAATAATAATATGACCCTAATGAATAGTAAATTATATTATTATTTTATTTACTCAAATCATTAAGATAATGACATCTTGATTAATTTTTCAAGGTGATTTAAATTGAGTTACAGTTTTAAAATTGTTAATTTTTTAATAAAGTATGATTTTATTTAAAAATTGAATTAGGAATATATAGAAAATTATTTTTGAAAAATGGATTTCAAATTTAAATTCAATACATTGAAAAATGTTTAGGGTGAATTTTTTTGTTTTTTTTTAAATTCATGAATTTTATTATGAATAGTGAAATATGGTAAAATACCGTATATTAAATTATCAGTTAAATACAAAATTTATGACATGATAAGTGATATATTCCCACTTTGTTCAACCTAACATTCCATTATAACTATTTTGGGTCAAATGAAGAAATAAAATTTATAGTCTTGGTAAAAAAATATTATAATAATTTTTAAAATAATGTAAAATCCCTCCTCCCCTCCACTATAAATGCCTCCCACATTTCCATCTCCACCTCACACATCTAAATCCTTGAAAATTGTATATTTTCTGTGAAATTTAATCCCACAGCCTCTTCCCCACATCCTAGAGTTGCTAGTCTCACAAAAAGGCTTAAAAAAATTTATATGGAGGATCTCAAGGTTAAGAGATCAAGAGGTAAACATCCTCTTTTGTGTTCTTTCTTTTCATTTCATTTTTTTCTATTCTTCTTCATTCCAAAAATACCCTTAACCAAAAGGTATGAATTATCGAGTATCATATATATTATGTATTTCATAATTTTTATGGAAGATTCACCATTATAATTCTTTTTCTCTCCCACTTATTCAAGAAATTATAACATCATCTATGATATGCTGATTTACCGACATCGTGGATGATGTGATTTCAATTTATTTTAATTCATTCAAAACTGGTATTGAAACCATTTTTATGGTTTAACCAAAATATTGTTTAGTTATTATATCTTATATATTGTTATGGAATAATTTTTTACACATGTTATTAATTTATGAAACAAAATGTGGTTATTACGATTGAAGAATATCCAAAATAACCTAAACTAATATCAAAAATATTTTAACATATGAATCATCCTAATGTGAGAATTCAAAATAAAAAATGGTATAATTTATGGTACTTGAAATATGTAAATAAAATTTCATTCCAATTATGGAGTTTCACTTCCAATCGACAGGAATATCCATCATGAACTGATCATGGAAATCATTTAACGAATGCAACCAAAACAATGAAAGGCACAAATACTAATAATTAAAGGGTGAAATGATGTAATTAAATGATCATATAAGATATTTAAAGATATATAAGTTTATTTAGTATATTAATAACACTCTTTTAACTGTAATTCATGAGTTTTAAACAAGTTTTAGGAAACACAAACCTGAGGTAAGGGAATTCTCCACAAGATTTCCATTCATTGGGTTTACCATCAAACTCATTATTTATGTTGTAAGAAAAACTTTTGTGTGCTTGGTTTTGTATAAATTATATTTAATTATGTTTATTTATAGTTTATATACATATTACATCCACTTTAATAAGTACCACATGAATTATATGATATTTATAAGGGGAATTTAATTTTAAAACCCCCTTTTAAAATTCTGTTTGACAAAAATTCAAAAACAATGTTTTTATAAAATTATTCATGTAATATTATTATGTTATGGTTATTGGACATTTTTTATGATGTTTTTTGGGACCTATATCTCCCTCCAATATATTTGGAATGTGTATGTTGGAGGTCAGTCGTATGGTTACTCCAACTATAACTGTAATGGTTACACAAATTGTAAGGTAACTATGAAGGTTAAAAATTATAAGGTAGCCTAGAGGTTTAAAATATTATAAGAGATGCCCAAAAATTCCATTATGGTTCAATTTATGTTCTATGTGTTTTATTGAAATATCATGGAAATCCCATGTTTCACAAGGTATGTTTATATGGGTGACAAGTATGTCTTTTTGAAAATGATTTCATAAGTTACAAGTATTCATGGACTGATGTGTTCTTTCCATCCTTTCATATCCTTTACGGATATTTTTGTGATCATACCATGTTTTTAAATTATTTTTACAGGTTATAAGGATGTTTCAAACATATAAGGAATCCAAGTTTAATTTCAATAATATTTTTCAAAGAAAACATGTTTAATTTGAAAAGCTTTATATTTTGATAGAAATGGATACTATTTTGTGGTATCTTCCCTATATAAATTTATAACGTAATTTATAGATTATATAAAAATTATATAATACTATAAACTAGAAAAGATCCTCAATATAAATTGAATAGAGTTTTTTATAAAATTCACATTTATGTATATAAGGTTGGGTCCTAATAGTTGGTATCTAAGAGTGGTTTAGAGAAATTTAGGGGTTAGTATGATATTAATAGAATAACATAAATGATTTTTACATTATGATTATTTTATAATTATATAGAATTTAAATATTTCCATGTTTCTTTGACTAAGATACATTTTTTC
This sequence comes from Viscum album, assembly GCA_963277665.1. Taxonomy (NCBI): domain Eukaryota; kingdom Viridiplantae; phylum Streptophyta; class Magnoliopsida; order Santalales; family Viscaceae; genus Viscum; species Viscum album. Next base: position 257,880,505 of record OY728129.1, read on the forward strand.
AGAATGTTTTTCTTTAGAATAAATATAGAATGAGAGTGGAGACGCACCGATAGAATGATACACTTCCAAATATGCAACCTGGAATGGTTGGGATTGGAACCAAATAGTTTGTGATAGTAATGACTCATCTAACAGATGAAATAAATTGTGGTGGAATTCATGGAAGAGAAAAACCAGAGGTACCATTGTGGAACATGATGATAGTGCAACATTTTATGAGACAACACTCTCATGATTTCAATGGATCTTCTAACCCAATAACATCTGAAGGATAGATTAATGCCCTTGAAAAGATATTTGATTTCATGGGAAGTTCATATAATATAAAGGTATGTGTTACCATTTATCTTTTTGAAGGTGAAGCTGATCAGTGGTGGTCAATGGTCAATAATATTAGGGATATAGAGGATGTTTATGCCTTAGAGTGGGATGAATTTAAAATTCTATTCCTTGAATTTAATTCATATGGTTTTGAGACAAAGGATAGAGAGGAAATTTCTTGAATTGAAGAATAAGGAGGAAGATTCAGTGGCTGTGTATGAAGAAAACTTTAGTCAACTAATGATGTATTCTCTAAATCTTATTATGGATCTTGATAGAAAAATCAACTACTTTTACTCAGTATTGATTCTGAAATATCGAATGGCATTGGCCTCTTGTGAGTTCAAAAGTTAAGAGAAACTGTTTCAATGTGCTGAAAAGGAATAGAGGGGGTTTTTTATGATCATGTGCACATTGATAGGAAGGAGAATAAGAGATCCATATAGAAAGTGATGGGTAAGAGTCAACTGAAGATATCTAATAGTAAGAAATTCCAGTTTCCAATTTTTAAAAAGTGTGGAAAAATCACCCCAAGGAATACCATACCAAAAATGGGAAGTGTTTTTGATGAGGTAATATTAGACATATGGACCATGATTGTAAAGAAAATTATCCTAATAATAATGTTGATAAATAAAATTTAAAGTGTTTTAAATTTTGAGAGATGGGTCATAATGAAAATGTCTTCCCAAAGATAGATCTAAATGATGAAAAAAGCTAGACTATAAGTAGAAAGGGGTAGTGAGATCCTTTATGACTATGTGAGCAGAATTCAGGCCATCAAATGATGTTTTGTTAGGTACTTTGTTTTTTTACATATATTTTTCTAATGTTTTATTCAAAATAATTTATTCACCTTCTTTTATTTCTGATTATTTTTCTAGTAAATTTGAAATATCACCTCAAAAAGTCTACAATGACTTTTTGATAATACGCCATGGTGAATATTATAGAAAATAGGAATTATAAAAATATTTCTATTGTGGTATGTGTAAAGACCTTAACTACAAACCTTATTGTTTTTTTCTTAGTAGATTTTGATGTCATTATGAGAATGTATTGGATTTCTATTTATTATGATAACATTGACTGTAGAGCTAAAGAATTTGACATTCCAAATGAGTATCATTTTGTATACAAGAAAGAACCCATACAATTGATAACATATCATGAAGATGAGTAATTTTTGAATGATGGAAATGAATGTTATATTTCTTATATTGATGAAAACAAGGGAACTATTTATATTAAGGATGTTCCAATGGTAAATGAATACCTTGATGTTTTTTTCTTAGGATTTACCCAATGTCATAACTGATAGGGAAGTAAATTTTAAAATTGAATTTCTTCCTGATGCTAAACCACTTTCAAAACCATCATATCTAATGGATCAAATAAAACTTATTGAATTGAAAAATTAGTTGTAGAAGTATCTTGATAAGGGATTCATTCATCCTACAACTTCACCATGGGGTTCTCTTGTTTTATTCATTAAAAAGAATGAAGGTTACGTGATAATTTTCATTGATAATGGATCCTTGAATAACAACACTATTGAAATTATGTATCTTTTCATCATATTGATGACTTCTTTGATCATAACCAATGAGCTCAGTACTTTTCCATGATTTACTGGAGATCAAGATACCATCAGCTGAAGGTAGAGGAGAATGAAATACCAAAAACATCTTTTCAAACAAGATATAGAAATTATGAATTTTTTGTTAAGCCATTTTGGTTAACTAATGCACCTACTGTATTCATGAATCTAATTAATAGAATATTTCATCAGTTCTAGGATAAATTTTTGGTTGTGTATATTGATGACATTCTGGTATTTTTTCGGAGTAAATAGGCACATGAAAAACATATAAGGTGTATTTTGAAAACCATAACAAAAAATAATCTATATGAAAAATTTAGAAAGTATGATTTTTGGATGAAATAGATTTGATTTCATGGGAACATTGTAAATAAGGATGGAATAACAATTGATTCTACCATAGAAAAAGTTGTTTAAGAATGGAAATGGCCCAAAAATGATACATAGATTTATAATTTTATTGTATTAAAAGGTTGTTAATTACAATTTGTTATAAAAATTGAACATTTATCTAGCCTTTTGGATATGTTAATGAGAAAAGGGGATAAATTTATTTGGATATAAGAATGTGATGATTGTTTTTTGGAACTGAAGAAAAGATCGGTGAATACTTCAATTTTGTCTTCGCCTTAACGAAATGGAAGGTTTTTCATCTAGAATGATGCTTAATTGAAGGTAATTGGTGGTTTTTTGATGCAGAATGACTTGGTAATTTCATATGCTTCAAGAAATCAGAAACCTCCTAAGTTAAATTACCCCACACTTTATTTGGAATTGGAAGCTATGGGTTTTTGTGTTGAAAATTTGGAGGTATCATTTATATAGATCCAAATGCATCATATATATTGACCATAAAAGTCTGAAGTATATATTCAATCATATGAAATTAAACATGACGTAGAGAATATGGACTGAACTAATAATGAATTATGATTGCATGAACAATTCACACCTAGGAAAAGAAAACAATGTGGTGGATTCCTTGAGTCAAATACATCATGCATCATTAAAATTTTTACATTTGGATCATGATACCTTGAGTAATGATTTGATGAATTTAGGTATAAGAAGTTATTAGTGAAAAAGTACCTCTGTTTTTTTTTGGGTTTCAGTGCAGTCATCTTTACCAAAAAAATTAATAAATCATAAAATGAAGATCATGAGCTACAAAAAATGGTAGAATTGGTTAAAATGGGTATGTTTCCAAAATCTAACTTTGATATAGATTGGGTTTTATGATATTGTAAAATGTTTTCTTTGCCTTCTAATACCCATTTAAAGAAATAATTATTGTGTGAAGCTCATGGTTCTCTATTTTCAATTCATTCTAGCAGAAAAAATATGTATAGGGAACTTTAGGAGTATTACAGGGGGGATGTAATGAAAAAGGATATTGTTTATTTTTCTAGGAAATATTTGACATGTCAATAGGTTATATCAGAGTGGTAGTTTCTGAAGGGGATGCCTCATCCTTTTCCAGTTCCAAAGTGGAAATGAGATATTATATCCATGGACTTTGTGGTGGGACCGCTAAATACATCTCAAGGTAACGACACAATGTCAGTTTTCGTTGATCGGATAATTATATCTTACATATTATCTTTATTCGAGATACAATGTATTTGTATTAGCTTTTCCAAATTTACCTCAAATAAATTGTTAGGTTACATGGAGTTCCCCTTTCCATTGTATCTGATCGGGAAACCAGGTTCACTTATAACTTTTGGAAGGGGCATTAGAAATTGTTGTCCACATAATTAAATTTCAATACAGCTTTTCATCCTCAATCATATGGGCAGTCAGAATGAAATGTTACGATTATGGAGGATATGAATCGAGCTTGTTCAATGGACTACCAGGGAAGTTGGGATCAACATCATTCTTTGGTTGAGTTCTATTATAATAATAGTTTTCATTTTAGTGAACAGATGACATCTTTTGAGGCATTGTATGGGATGCGATGTCAAACTCCGAATTTTTGGGATGAAATCAGGGATAATATGTTAATGGGACCAAAATTAGTAGATGAATTGGATGATAAAGTGAAGATAATCTGGAAACACATGAAGACAGCTCAAAGCAGGAAGAAATTTATGCACACAATAAGCAGAACAACTTGTATTTTACGGTAAATGATAATGGTTTTCTTAGAATCTCACCATGGAAAAGTGTTATTCAAATTGGTAATAATGGAAATCAATGTCCACGATTCATTGGACCTTATGAAATCTGGGAGATGGTTGGACCAGTCGCATATTGTGTAGCTTTAACCCCAAGTTTATCTTATGTACACAATGATTTTCATGTTTCGATGTAAAAAAAGTATGTTCTAGATTCATCTCTTATCATGAGCCCAGATGTAGTTCAACTGGATGAGAACCTTTTTTATGAAGAGAAACCATATCAGATTCTTGATCGAAGGGAACATGTATCGTGGAATAAGGTAATCCACCAAGTAAAGGTTTTGTGGAGGAATTATATATAGTTAATTTTATTTACAGTATATATACATATTCCATCCACTCTAATAAGTCCCATGGGAAATATATAATATTTATAAGGGGATTTTTCTTTTAAAATACTCTTTTAAAATTCTGTTTTACAAAATTTAAAATAAATGTTTCTATGAAATTATTCATGTTTTGTGATTATGTTATGGTTCTTGGTCATTTTATATGATGAAGGGTGGGACCTATATCTCCCTCCAATTCATTGGGGTATGTGTAAGTTGGAGGTCGGCTATATGGTTATTCCAACTGAAACTGTGATGGTTACAAAAATTGTAATATATCTGTGAGGGATAAAAATATTAAGGTAGTTGAGAGAGTTACAAGATTATAAGTGATTCCCTTAGAAAACATTATGGTTCTATTTATGTTGAATATCTTTTGAGGAAATATCATAGAGATCCCATGTTTCACATGGTATGTTTATATGGGAGACAAGTATGTCTTTTTGAAAATGATTTCATATATTACATGTATTTATGGAATAATGTGTTCTTTCTTTATTTTTATATCCTTTACTGAGTTTTTTGTGCTCATACCTTGTTTTGAAATTATTTTCACAAGTTATAAGGATGTTTAAGATATAAAAGTAATCCATGTTAAATACCATGAATATTTGTAAAAAAATTGTTTTACTACGGCAATATGCGGATTTAGCAGCGGTTCTTTTCCGTTTCATAGCGGTTTAAACCGTCACTAAATCGCTTGGCAGCAGTTTTGAAAAACCACCGCTAAATTGTGCATTAGGAAACTATTCGCGGTGGTTTTCATGTTTCATTGCGGTTTTTTAACAGTGGTTTAAAAAGCCGCTAAATGATTTAGCGACAGTTTTTTGTATTTTTTGTATTTCTTTTAAATTATTATTTTTAAATAATTAATTAATTAAATAATTTTTTTATTTTTTATTTATTTTATTCCTTTTATTTATTTTATTTTATTTATTTTATTTATTTAATTTATTTACATTATTTATTTATTTACTTAATTTTATTTGTTTTATATTATTTATTTATATATTTTATTTTATTTTATTTTTTTTTATTTTTTTTATTTTATTTATTTCGTATTTATTTTATTTATTATATTTAGTTCCTATTTATTTTATTTATTTACTTTGTATTTTATTTATTTATTCGTATTTATTTTATTTATTTATTTCTTATTTTTTTATTTCTTATTTTTTTTATTTCGTATTTTTTTTATTTCGTATTTTATTTATTTATTTCGTATTTCATTTATTTATTTCATATTATATTTATTTATTTTGTATTTTTTTTATTTGTTTCGTATTTGTTTTTATTTATTTCCTATTTTATTTATTTATTTCATATTTTATTTAATTATGTCATATTTATTTTATTTATTTCGTATTTCTTTTATTTATTTCATATTAATTTTATTTATTTCGTATTTATTTTATTTATTTCATTTAATTCTCATTACTTTTTTACTTTATCCATGCATGCATGCTCATGCCTATGCACATGCCCATGCAAATGCCTATGCACATGCCCATGCAATATAAAGAAATACAGAATTTGGTGAGATTTTAACCCCTAACCTCTTGCATATTTTCCAAAGACATTACCCCACTAGAAATCTCGTCATTTAGTTAATAAAAAGAATTTAATATACTTATATATACTAATTGAAAAAACAAATAATACATAACTAATAGATATAAACTCAATAATAATTAAACAATATGCAATAATCAATAATTAATAATCAGTAATTAATAATTAAAAATTATTGATTTATTTGTTATTTACTAATTCATTTATTATTATTTACTATTTATTATAATAAATAACAAATAAATTATAATAATATTTACATAAATTATAAAATTATGAATATAAAACAATAAAATAATAAAATTACGAAATTAAAATAATAAATAATAAAGAATAAAAAATAATGAATAAAGAATAAAGAATAAATAATAAATAATAAATAATAAATAATAAATAATAACTAATAAAAAATAATAAATAAATAACAAATAACAAATAACAAATAAAAAATAATAAATAATAATAAATAATAAATAATAACAAACAAATAATAAATAATAAATAATAAATAATAAATAATAAATAATAATAACTAATAAATAATAAATAATAAATAATAATAAATAATAATAAATAATAAATAACAAACTATAAATGATAATAAATAACAAATAACAAATAATAACAAATAATATTTAATAAATAATAAATAATAATAAATAATAAATAAATAATAATAAATAATAAATAATAATAAATAAATAATAATAATAAATAATAAATAATAATAAATTATAAATAATAAATTATAAATATTAATAAATAATAAACAACAAATAACAAATAACAAATAAAAAATAAAAAATAAAAAATAATTATAAATAGTAAATAATAATTAAAAAATAATAAATAATAAATAATAAATGATAAATGATAAATGATAAATAATTAATAATTAATAATTAATAATTAATAATAAATCATAAATAATAAATCATAAATCATAAATGATAATAATAAATAATAAATAATAAATAATAAATAATAAATAATAATAAATAATAAATAACAAACAATAAATAATAATAAATAATAAATAATAAATAATAATAAATAAATAATAATAAATAATAAATAATAAATACTAAATACTAAATACTAAATAATAAATTATAAATTATAAATTATAAATTATAAATAATAAATAATAAATAAGAATAATAATAATAATAAATAACACATAATTAATAATTATAATTAAATAAATAATAAATAATAAATAAATAATAAATAATAAATAAATAATAAATAATAATAACAATAAATAATAATAATCAATAATAATAATAATCAAGAAATAATAAATAATAAATATTAATAATACTAAATAACACATAATTAATAATTATAAATAAATAAATAATAAATAATAAACATTAAACATTAAACATTAAATAATAATAAATAAATAATAAATAATAATAAATAATATATAATATATAATATATAATAAATAAAATATTATTATTATTATTATTATATAATATATAATAAATAATAAATAACCAGTAACAAATATTATTTTTAATAATATTAAATAATATATAATAAATAATATATAATAAATAATAAATAATAAATAATAAATAATAAATAATAAATAATAAATATATATAAATAATAAATATATATAAATAATAAATAATAAATAACCAGGAACAAATAATAGATAATAAATAAATTAAAGTATATTATAAATAATAAATAATAAATAATAAATGAAACACATGAAAATGTACGAATAAGCGTGATAATGGATGAAAAATTATGAAAACGCATGAAAACAGATGGAGAAGCATGAAGAATGACGCATTAGAAAGCATGAGAATGTATGAAAACTCAGGAAAACTCTGAAAAACCCCTTCAGAATTCAACATAATCATCATAATAACCCATAAAACACCATGGATTAAGATAACAAGTCATGAAAACCTAAATAAACAGTAATAAATGGAGCAACCGTTAAAACCCTTCAAAACGGTCATAAAGTGATAAAAACATTAGACTCACATTAACAGAGATAACATATGATCCGAGAGTCCATTCAAGATCTTTGACTAGTCAAATCAATGATTATAAAATGATCTTTGAGCTGATAGGTGAAAGAGACAGAATGGACCGGTGAATCGGATGTTACGACCATTTAAAAAACGGTCAGGGAAAGGGTGCTAGAAACGGGGCATCGAAAAACATAACAAACCCGATACCCACAAAAAAATACATAACATATGATCTGTGAGTCCATGTGGGCACCGCGACCAGTCAAAATGGAGCTCATAGAACAAACTATGATCCAGATGGTGGAGGAGTCCGAACTGACACGAGCATCGAAAGTTAGGTCCATTTGAAGACAATTTCGACGGGACACCGGTGACAGAAATGGGGTTTAAGAGGCCTTCGGAGGGGATTTTGGGGTCAAAAAACACAACAGAAGCTTTCTTCTATCAAATTGATGCATAGCTCTCTTCGCTGGCTTTGATTTGATATGTGGTAGAGCCCAAACGGACACCTGGAGTGAAGGTTATGTCCGGTTGAAGTTGGAGAAATTGTTTCAATTTTCTTATAACTCTCATATCCTCCGAACCATAGACTGTCTCACAGTTTTGATTATACATGCCTCTAGATCTCTTCATGAGGTTCGATTTGACTGGTCATGGCACTCCAACGGACCCTTGGATTAAAAGTTATTATCGTTTTAGTGATTTCAGGGTTTCTCATGTTTTTTTATTTTTAACCTTTCATTTCGTAGCGGTTTTACCCAAACCCCTGCTATTTCGTGGCGATTTTTAAAAAAACTGTTGGAATCCTCGAAAAAATATAAAACAAATTTAAAAAAATAAGACATTTGGCGGCAGTTTTTAAACCGCCGCGGCAAAACCGCCGCGAAACGACCATTTTCCTATAGTGTTATTTGATTTGATTTTTATTTTGAAAGAAATGGATACTATTATTGTTTTATCTTCTCTATATAGATGTGGAATTTAATATATGTATTATATCCCAATTATCTAAAACTCTAAACCAGAAAACATCATCAATATTAAAGGATGTGAGTTTTTGACTAAAATTCACGATTATGTAATGCAATAAGGTAGATTCCTTATACAATCGGTGTCCAGATGGATAGTCCATAATTGTCAAGGGTTTCCTGGAAGGCATGATCATGGTGGAAGTCAAATTCCTTGCCTTAACATAGCTCAAACCATTAATATTGTGGAAACTTGTAGAAGAACCCGCCAGTAGATACAATAGGAACATGAATGTTTCTCTACCCCCGTTAGAAGAGATCCAAGCTCATCTTGTAGTACCATTAGAGATAGAACATATATCTAATCGCTTAATGCATACAAGAAAACCAATTTGGACAAACATGAAAAGTACAACAACACAATAATCTCCTGTCTTAGAGGTCAGGCCAACTACATCCAAATATCAAGCCCCTAATGTTCCCATTAAAGAGCATCCATGATCCGGGAAGAACTGACCTTCAAAGAAAATATATGATATTCTAAAGAATCTAGCCTCAGTACCGGTGAATCTATCGGTCATGGATTACACGGTCCCATCTTCAGACCATAGGGAGGCACTTATAGAATCCTTATTAAGTCCTCAGGAATTCGAGGCCGAAGTATCAGCAATTGAAGTCTATCGAATGAAGAACAATCTCGATGAATGTCATGTTTTCATAACTTTCTTGGAAAAGGATGAATACACCTTCAAGGAAGGGAACATAAAAACCTTATATGTGTCCATTAATATAAACGAAATTGATGTTCAATGAAATTTCATCGCAAACAAATCATTATTCAACCTCCTCCCACTACGAACACTTATTTGGTTGTGCAACGATGAAGACAATTTAACACTATTCACCACAACTCTGCTAAGATATGACAAAAGTTAGAAGAATCCATTGGGGAAAATCAAGAAAAAATCATAGCTTGGTGGAATCATGTTAGATTCCATGTTTCTGGTTGTGTGGAAAAGCATGACCGTCAACAACCTGTTGGGGAGGCCTTAATTGCGTCAATAATTTTCAATTCTATCATCAACCAATTAGTGCATAAAATATTTCTTTAATGTAAAAATTGGACATTTCATACTGATAAATTCCCATTCAAATCTTGTGAGTCGCATTACATTGATGTAGGGTTATATGAACAGAAAGGGAAGAAATCCTTGGCCAATGATGTTGACTTGATCACTGCACCAAATGGATTAGAAATGGCTCCCTCTGATCCCCTCCAATAGCTTGGGGGAGAGTATTTATTACCCATCAACCATGTTGAATGCATAACTTCATGCTCGGATTTATACTCATTCACCTACTTTTTTTTGAGATAAATTGATATCATTAATGACGAATATCAGCAAATGTACAAATGCAAAGCCACAAAGGAAAATTGTCCAGCTAGTTGGCCTCGAAGGGGCCAGATGTTGCCAACTGGTGGGCTGCATTGTTGCCTTCTCTTTTGGAAAAGGAGAAGGTGCATAAAAAATCATTGGAAGAGCGAGAGAATTCTCCGGATAATGAGGCCAAACAACTGGAGTCTGCCATTGTTGTGGTTAATGGCATCGATCACGATGATGTAGTCAGATTCAATGCAAATATCAACCCACCCATGTTCCAAATCTAGCATCAAAGCTGCCAGGATGGCATTAGACTCTTCCACAACAGGTTCCCAAAAGGCCTGATGTGATTCATACTTTTCTGCGATGATTTTCCCCATATGATTTTGGGCCAAGAGACCGAGGGAGACAAGTCCATCCTTTAGGAGAGACGCGTCTACCTTGATCTTAAGAACACCTTCCATTTGGGGGTTCCACTAAGTGGGATAGGAGGGGGGAGCATCCGGAATATTTTTTCCATTGTGGTGATTCCATCCCTCAATCCATGAGGTGGCCCGTTCAATCTAGAATTCAGGAGTTTTATGCTTGTTGTGGAAGACAACATCGTTATTCCGTACCCAGATGATCCAGGCCAGGGTGCAGAATGACCTTGCCTTAGCCGTTGAGAGAGAGGAGCACCATTGCACCAGGAGAGTGGGGAGGTCAGAAGCTGTATCCAGTGATGCATCAGGGGTTGGGCTCCACTTATTCCAAATTTCCTTAGTTTCTGGGCAGTGAATGATGGCATGCAAGGGGGTCTCTGGGATGTTCGGGCAAAACGTGCAGTAAGTGACATTGGACATATTTCGGTACTCATTCATCTAATTGATTTCAGTTATGACCACCAAGTCTAAATAAAATTAAGAGCACACCAACTTCTATGATGTTTAGAAATGCCCAAATAAAGAAAATCTTGTCTTGTCCTCATAACCCCAAACTTTTCCAGCCTTACTCACTATCTCAGAAGACAGTTTTATCCCAAAATCAAATAGTTCATCTTGATAATACTCTCTCCATTAGAATATGAAGAAGATGATAAATAAGACGATGATGAATACCTCAAAGCTTTCCTCCCACAATTGAATAAGGTGTCTCGACCACAATCGATAAACTCATGGAGATAAACCTGGCACCGAAGATGACCCACAACCCACTATGATTAGTGTGGATTTCCCTTTTGAGGAGCAATATGCATATAACTTCTTTATAAAAATAAATTTAGTTTTGTTTATGGAACTACATAGAAATATCTGGTCTCTATCATAAGGCCACCGCTCATCATCTGGGTCTGCCGAAAGACCATTGTGTCACTAAGTAGGCAACCAGAGGGACCCACCTAATTCATGATACCATAATAGAGGTTGTCTATGAAAATATAATCAAAGAAACATTCATCTAGGAAGTCCAACATCTGATATGGATGAAAAACATAGTCCCATAAAAAAGAAGAATGGACATATTAGAACCTCCACCGACATCAGGGACCTCAATCGACACTACACAAAAGATTTTTTATATGATACCGATGATAGAATTGTTAATCGATTCAACCAAAATATATGAGGCCCCCTATTTCATGGATGGATATTATCGATACAACCATATTTGAATGGCTTGAGTAAATAAAGAATCTAATACTTATGGGCCCCCTCAGAGAGTGTTATATTTTAAGGTGATTCCCTTTGGTCTAAAATTATTTGGCACTACATATCAGTGCTCTATGAATCTCAATTTCAATCCCTTCCTACAAAAATTATTCAAGTGATACATCGATAATCTGATGGTTAAATCCTGACAGCAGTCAAACCAACTAATAAGTATTGAAACAATATTAAACAAACTATAATAACATAATTTAATGATAAATACCTTAAAGTGTTCCTTCAGCGTTTCCTCTTGAGAATTACTCAGCTTCTTTGTATGGAATCATGGAATTGAAGATGAACATAAAAATATAGATTCTATACTCATAATGTCTCCACCTCACAAACCCCTTAGTTGAGCAGTCTCTGGGGGAACCTATCCTACATTCGGTTCTTTATGGCCAACATTATATGTAAATGTTTACCTTTCACCATGTTAATGAAGAATGGTGTTATGTATGATTGGGATAATTATTATCAAGAATAATTATACAATCTCAAAATATATATCTAATATCACTAGTGTGAATGCCTACTGTTGAGGGGAGACCACTAATTATGTATGTAACTGCCTTGGAATAGTCATTAGGTGGTTTCCTCATGCAGAAGAATGATGCCAGCATCCAGAACACTCTCTATTACATCTTCTGAAAAATGATCGATGCTAAGACTTTATATTCAATAATTTAAAATAACTGGCTTGCCAAAATCATCGCGGTTCAAAAATTCAGGCATTGCCTGCATCACCATAAGGTTCATCTAGTTTCCTTCTGCAACCCACTTAAGTATATCATCAATTGTCCCATGAAAACTGGATGCATATCATGGTGAGATATCATCCTACAATAGTTTGACATATAGTACATTCCCCATAATTCCATCTAAGTACAGGCATAAACAGACATACTGGTGGAGCACCCTTCAAAATAAACAACCATGTTGGATGCTGAACATCCTAATGAAGAAGTGTTTCTTGTCAAAGAAGGCTCCCAGGCACCGGAAATGTACATCGACGGTGCTTCCAAAATCCCAACATGGAAAAGGATGGGGTATCCCAATCTCAACAAAGTAAGTCTAGAAGTTACACTAATATCCCTCAAGAAATCCTTCCTTCCATACTCTTTACTACATTCAGAGGTATGCACAAATAATGATGCCAAATACCAGACCCTCATTGCAGGCCTAGAGCAGTAACTTCATGCATGAGCCAAAAACCTAATGATAAAAGGTTACTCAGAGATAGTCATGAACCAGGTCCTTGATGACTATTCCATTAAAAAATAGATATTGTCCCCCTTTATGAACCATGATTGAGAAATAATTGTATAATTCCTATCATATCAAACTCTGACCTATGTCCCCCAGTCGCAAATTGATAAAGCCGATGCATTGAAAAATGAAACTACTACCCTGGCTGATCCATACTGAGATGAAATGGTTATTACCATTTCCATACATTGGGTGGTCTTTCGATTTATTCAGAATAATACAGAGTAAATCAATGAGATTGGCCCTGTTTTGTAGACTTATGGTCACACCACTGACTGGATGACTCCAATTGAAAATTACCTCTGAAAAGGGGGAACTCCTACTAGATAGGGATAGAATATAATAGATCTAGAGGTGGGAAATCGACTTTGTATTTTGTAGTGGCATAAACTGAGAAAATGTTCTCTATAAATGAGTCTTTGAAGGATTATTTCACAGGTGTATCAATGGATAAGAAATTGTCGCCATCATGAAATAATTACATGCCAGATCTTGTAGAGAGCACCAATCAAAAACCATAACCCCCCATCAAATTTAAAATCATGGATAATATTGTCCCACTATGATAACTAATTTTGATATATTCACCAAGAATTTCCATTCCTTCCATGTTCATTCCAATTTTATTCACAAACCCTTGGAGCACTCTTGGGAATTTTCCCCCAAGGGGAGGGATGTTGTGGGGCCATATCCCCCACCACATCAAGACAATTCATGTTCATTATCATAATAACCAACTTCTTCTCCAAATAGGCTAGAATCCCTGACCCTTAACGAGGTTAGGGTAAAAATAATTGTTATATTTGTGAAGTCTGACATCATTACCAGATTTGGTGTCCCTCATATAATACTGACGAATAATGGCACCAACTTCTGATTTGTTAAGTTGGAAAAGTTATACCATGATTATGGAATCAAATCCAACCATTCATCCCTATACCATGCACCATTCAACAGTAAGATAGAGGCTTTCAAAAAACATTGTCCATCATACTCCAAAATATGGTAGATAAGGAAAATAAATTGGGGCTTGAAAATATCATTCATGCTTTATGGGCTTACCAGACCATGACCTACACTACCACCTAGGAAACCCTGTACTCACTAGTACATGGGGCTGAGGTGGTTTTGCATATTGATATTCAAGTGCAATCACTATGTTTGGCCATTTGTGATAAAATGTCCATGGATGATCAATCCCAAAGACAATTTGATTATTTGAAGTATCTTTATGAAAAAAGGATGCACACTTTGCACCATTTGGAATTTTACCAAAATCGGGTCACATGATCCTTTAACAAAAAGGTTTGCCTTTGGTCTTTCCCTGATGGAGAGATGGTGTTGGTCCTCAGAACCCCAATGATACTCCGGATGAATCCCCAAAATCTTGAGACAATGTGGGTAGGACCATATGTCATACATAGTGTCTATTCCAATAGAGTATACACCTTAATATTAATGGATGGATAGCTCATCATGGCTCCCAACAATGAAAGGTTTTTGATGAAGTACTTCACATAAAGGCAATGTATGTGGTCCAAACTATGTGAACATAAACTATGAGACTTTATCATAAAAACATGATTTTAAACTATGTGTTATTGTTCCCTAAAACATGACATTAAACTGTGACACCAATTCCCTCGCTACATGACTCTAAACTACACAACATAGCATCTTAGTAGCAAGATGTTAAACAACATAGCATAAATCATCTTAATTGCATGATGATAAATTGTGAAGTCCCCAAAGAACTATGTATGTTATGATGTCCATTTATTATTGGGATACGTAGGGGCACCTAAAGCCACGATCTTGGCCTATCCCCCGCATAAAAAATTCATTTATTGTACCCTCTATCTCCCCATATTATGAAGGAAATCCTTATCACTCGTTGTTTCTGAGATCAAGTATAACTCAATTAATATTATGATTAGTGCTAAGGACTCCCACATGTAAACAATCTATAATGGAATATTATAGACCTGACACCCATTATAGATGAAAACAAAATGATTTTTCTCCTATGTCTGAGTGCGATCAATACAGGGAATATTTAGAACTATGTATGACTTGATTCCTACCCTTTAAATATTAGTAGTGACACCTAGATTTAAAATATGAGACCAAAAACCCACAAACAATTCCCTCTCATGTCCCTACATGTGAACTAAACCTTTTTAGGGAACATTCATAAATACGTATGTCTTGATTCCCATTTATCTATGGGATATGTAGTGATTCCCAAATCCTTTCCCAGTCCTGCCACCCCAAAAAAAATCAATGCCCCTTCCTCCATGCATAGGTCAGAATTGTACTTCGGAATTCATGAATGGTCATAACCACACAATGAAAAACTGTAAGGTTCCTAAAGAGTCATGTGTGACCTAATTCTCAATTTTTTGAGATCCCACACATGCCCCCAAATTCCTTCACAAAACGTTCAATGAAATGATGAAAATTCCATGTATGAATTATGAAACTCATATGGAGTCAAAATATCAGGATTTCCCCTACATATGAGTAAAATATATGTAGAAGCTGTAGTAGTTCACATATGATCATGGTCTGGATAATTATTAAGTTCCCAAACACATCTTCCCAATTTTTCACACTCCATTACCCATGAATGCCAGGGTCACCACAAGCATTCATAAACATCAGATATGGAAGGACAATGTTCTATGGACACCTTTACATCATACCATAGTGGCTCTGAATATTTCACCAACAAAAAAACTGTTAATTAGAGGAAAATTAATCATCAGGAGAGTCCTCTCCTACATCAGTATGCCCAATGGCTTACAAGCCCTAAGTCACTCCTCCTAATGAAAGACCCCCCCCCCCCCCGGGGGACTATGGTTTACACCTTCTATCATCACTCATGTCTAAGGAATTCCAAAATATCCAGGATAAGATTAACTTAAATATATTTATGGTAACTGTGTCATAATTTCCTTATTGAATGGCACAAAAATTCATGGAATAATTTCCTCACTAGATTACTCTAAACTGCACAACATTATTTCCTCGCTGCATGACTGTAAACTAAATGGAATAATGTCCTCACTATATGAATCTAAACTGCACAACAAAATTTCCTTACTCCACAATGCTAAACTGAAAGGTAATAAGTGTCTTGGATGTAAAATTTTATTCTACATGGTACTCCAAATTTGGGACAAATTCGTCACCCGGTGTAGTATCCAGATATGCGTAGAGGATTACCTGGTCCCATGAGCGAGTCACGACCCGAATGTTTCTAATGTATCTTGATAAACTCCTACCATACATCATGCTTCTTTCTTTGAGTAATCTTGAGCCTCTATAATATTCAATTTCCATCAGAGATGTAAGGCTAGTGTCCTATGGACACCATTGATTGACTATGAACTTCATGACCTAGGGGATCTATAGATGTCTTCTATAAAACAACCATCAACCAAAAGAAAATTTGACCTCAAGAGACTCATATCCTACCATAGTATGACAGAAGGATTCCATGCCGTGTGACATCCATCTTGATTCCACAACCCTCAGAGTCATGGTTTACTTTCTTTTTTTTACGCACGTACTTTATATATCGGAATATTCAGGCCCGATTCACCAAAAATATTTCATGAGTCTTCTTTAAAAATAAAGATACCCTAGGAACCTGTGTAACGTTTATTAGTGTATGAAAAGGTAATTCCCCCACTTATTTTCAAGATTCAAAGTAAATTTCATCCAAATAAATGTCCCCTTTCACGCTTAGGTTTACCCCTTTTTAGAGGACATATGCCATGTTTAGAAAGTTCCCAATATCCATAATCCTTCATGTCCATCAGATATGGAATACCAGTTCCCTATGTACTCTTTTGTTTGATTACGCACATCATACCCTAGTGGCTCATCATATGTTTCCTACAAAATGGATATCAATCAGAGGAAAATTATTCCTCATGAGAGTCCTTCCTAGTTTCCTTATGCTCGTATGTCATTTATGTACCATCTCACTCCCTGGATTTGTAAAACCCCTGGATAATGGCCAACATGTCTTTTTATTTTTAAATACTCATACATTAAAAGAACTAATAATTTCACTAATAAATCATTTACTCCCCTTGGGATAGAGAAAAATGATCCCCCATAATACGTGTCAAGATTCCTCGTTGTATGACGTTAAATTATACCATTCACTGGCCCTCCATTACACATGTAAAATTTGTATGGGAGTGGTTTCCCATTCAAAGCCAATAAAAATTCCCCAAATACTTTCAGAAATCATCCCTCCGACATTCCAACCACTATGGCCCACAAACCCAAAACAAATTCAATTTGTTATAAATCCTCCCACGCCATTGAAGATGGGAGGCCACTATCCTATAGACTCCATTTCTTGACTATGAAAATCATTCCATGGTGTCTTTCCATACGTTTCCTACAAAAAAACCATCAATCAAAGGCAAATTTATCCTTAGGGGAGTCCTCTCCAACCTCTGTAAGCCAAAATTGCTACCAAGCCTGATATTCATGCAAACCTCCCAAAGTTAGGGTATCGAAAAATACAACATTCATGTTTGAGATTATTACATAATTCATGATTGATGAATCCCAAATTAGAGCCCACACCACATCATGTTTTGTCAAAACTGTTCAACCTAACGAATCAGTTTTATGTATGAGTGGTGAGACTATAAACTGCCATTGAAAAGGATGCAATACTCACCAGAGTAAAAACACAAAAAGGGCACCACTAGATAAAATTATAGTTCCATATCATTAAAACTATAATGCATATGATTTAGGGAAAAAAATATTCAGATATCAAATATTCAAAATAGACATAGAGCTTCTCGAGGAAAAAACTGAAAAGGAAAGCCTATGAAAAATCCATGTTGTACCCACAAAGCCCGTACAAAAGAGGCAAAGGAAAAAATTAGGGTGCTAATGGAAAAAACAAAAAATGATCACGAGGACTTCCACATGAACCCAAAAAAGATTCAAACAATGCTCACTGAGACCCTTAGCTCTAGCCAAAATTATAGAATTATCTGATCATTCACAATGGGATCGCCGCTACATCATAATAGCCTCCTCTTCATCCCGATCAGATCCCATTCTGATGGGGGCATTTATATGGCCCTGAAAACTTGAAAAATGGATGAAAATAATTCCACAATCACTTTGTAGAAAGAATAAAACATTCATAGGGATCCGTTAATGTGAATGAATGAAAATTGAGTCACATGATTCGAAAGAAACATGAGGAAATTGAATTTCTCAAAGAGTTTTAGGTGACCCATGTACCATCACCAAGAAGGGTTCACAAAACACATGAACCACAAAACACCAATACAGGGAAGGACCCACGTGGAGCTTCCACATGGAGCGATGGATAGGGAACCAAGAAACCAAGAAACCACATCCTTTTTGGGGTCATGCATGCTAAGGCCATCCACATACTATCTCACGAACTAAGAAGTTCATGGAGGAAGCAAATCAGTAGGGTCCTACGGACCATGACTCTTGAACCGCATCCTCTTAAAAACCTAGCTGACTGAGTCTTACACAAACCAAGATATCTCTTCATGGGATTTTAAAAAAGGTATCATGTTTCTTTAGATATTATTTTCTACAATTATTTATAAAAGGAGCATTGACAGATGAAGAAAGGAGGTAAGAGAACCTAGATGCTAGAAAAAATAATTCAGAGAGGATTCCAGCTTCAGTTTCAAATCATTGATGAAGTTCAAATCATGAACCATTTTTCCATAGGTATAACCAGCTACGAACCATAAAAATATGTAACTTAAAATTAATGGGAAAACTATGAAAATAATTAGTGTCATCGTGAACCAAAAATTCCTCGCAGATGAACTCCCCAAGAATGACTGGTTTCAGGACCCTCCTTCAATAGGGTTCACAGTATAGTGCATCACTATATGGATTGAAACTTGTGCCACATACTGAATTTTTATGTGGATAGAACCTAAAGTTGCATGGAATTCCAAATCCAGGAGTGAATACCAATTTGATATGTCGTGGTCCATGCCCAAGCCCATGTACTTCTTCGGTACGTAGATTAACCCAATACACGAATACCACTATGGTATTCAGCGCTCCCCCCATAACAAATGAAAAAATAGTACGCGAAATGAAAAGTATTCAGGTTTCCTTCCCCTAGATCCAATCTCACTCCTCCACTACTGTGTATTCCTCCATAGCCCTTCCACAAACCAGTACCCAACATCCGGCCAAAAGCCTCCTCCAAAGACACCAAACCCGTATGATTAGATAATCAGACACATTAGTGTGCCCCTTTAAGTATACGTACCCATGATAAGAGGAGACATGAGGGATCTCCATACAACGTTCTATACTCTCGTGATGTATGTAAGTATATATTCCCATGTTAACCTAGAGACTAACCTTGGGACACTGATGTGAACCTCCCATTTCGTAGGATTTAGGGTGATCACATGCTTTTCCATTCAGTGAGTAATGATGATAAGTCGGAGAAATCAGGTTCACTCCTCATTTTTTTGAGAGGTGACATTCCTCCCCATTACCAGACCACATTTTAGGGAACTCCCACTAAGGTAAGAACCTAATATTTTGATATCCAAGACACATGACCCCCAATGTCATCCCACATTGAAGATTTAATTGTTTCTTGCCCTCACACACCATCACCTTAGATTATTCCTCTGTAAGACCGACCTCTACCATCAACTGGAGAGAAATGGAGTGGATGGTTGGATCTATGACATCCTCTTGTTTCTCACCCCATGTATGACGCATGTGAGATTAGAGATTTTTGATGATCAAAACATCCACAAAACCAACTGGTCTTGAACTATGTAAACTCTAATTCCTGGTCAAACCAGGATATGTAGGATTCCTTCTTGAAGGCCTGAGAATGAAATGGGTGCCCTTACAAAAGGGTCCACCAAATCATGTTCCCCAAAAATGGGCCACTCACATGCGTAAGCCCCAACCCATACAAAACTATGTTGGCTATGATTCATCTCTCAAGGGTATATAGGAATCCCATATTATGGGTCCGATCCTAACATCCAGCCATCTTCCATCCCCCTGGATTAAGATAAACTCTATAGCGCCTTATTGAAAGGCTTAAGTCGGAATTGCCTCCATAGAATCAAATCTATGTATGCCTATGATGATCCTGGAAACCAGTGGTTGCTTGTACATAATCCCTCCGAGAATGAACCAAGGATTCAAAAAAATATTAGCATGACTTAAATACACAAGGGTTAATTGGAATGAGAAATAATTCCCCCCAAATGGGTGAGATGAGCCCGACCTCCCATCCTCTTAACCAATGGAGTCCATAAGTGTTGCTGGACAAATCATCATCCAATGAGCACCTGCGTTGGGAAAGAAGGTCCATGAATCATGGATACCTGGTCTGTGGGTGTTTCTAGATCCATGAATAAACCCTCTGGTGACCATCCAAGGAATTCATATCCTATGAGGACTGATTTCACAAATACGTAACCCCACACAATCGCCCTTTGGGACAATTTGACTGTGGCGCCTCCTTTGAAATGCAGAATATATAAACTTCCCCCTCCCTGTGGGGTCAATCCAATCCCCTCGTAAAAAATAATAACATAGATTGATTTGAAACAAATCTGTCAATGGAAAAATATCTACAATTACAGATGAATTCTCATCACCTATTAGACCATTCTTGCCATTTTATCCAAACTCATAAATTTTCCACCTCGGAGGCAGAAACAATCACAACATTTCATGTTTGGTTATTATGATTGATTTAATTAATATATATTATAATTGAGAAATTATTATCATTCTATGAGTATAATATATCATCTATTTTATTACCTTTATATCCATTGTAAAATGACAATGTCATTCGTTCATACATGTGGGTACCACCTCCATGATGTGATGTGATTTGTTTTTTATGTATGACTTTCATGAAAGGTTTTGAAATTATAGTGACTCTATAAAAATGAAAATTATATATTTATTATTAATCTGGTGATAATTTAACTATTATAACTTAAACCGTGGTCAATATACTAAATTATTTTTCAAATCATGAAACAAACATCCTCAAAACACCTAATGTGGAATAAACTGATTAAGTAATTAAATATGTCATTTAAGTCAATTAAGTAAATGGTATAATGAAAACTCATTAAACCTATAAAAGGATATTATGAAATTATTAAATCAATATAATTATACTATACATGAGTTAAATAATGTTCATGACAAGTCAAACACGAGGAATCAGATTTATGGTCTTAATTCCCTTTCCCCGAGACCTTAGTTATTTTTTACACATATATCCTATTTGTGGATTATAAACATAATGAAGGATATATTTTTATTTCTAAAATTATGATTTTCACAAATACATTCAATTATTTTTCATTAA
This sequence comes from Viscum album, assembly GCA_963277665.1. Classification (NCBI taxonomy): domain Eukaryota; kingdom Viridiplantae; phylum Streptophyta; class Magnoliopsida; order Santalales; family Viscaceae; genus Viscum; species Viscum album. The sequence goes on from OY728129.1 coordinate 257,902,227, forward strand.
ATGATTCATTGGATCAACTTTATCATATAGTAAGGGAGATATTACCTTAAATCGTTATTTTAAATTTTCTAAGGATTTTTTTTCTAAATGTATTTCTTCCATTTATTCATTCATAAAATTATCTTATGAATGGATTTTTATAGAAATAAATATGTTTTAGAAAAAAAATTTATGTTAATTTTGTTACCTTTTTTCAAAGTTTATAAAATGAATCTTTTAGAACATTTTTACGGAACATTTTTACGTTAATTATAAAAGGAAAATAGAATGTTTTATTTTAATATATTCAATATTTATGTATTTTAACAACAACACTTCTATTACAATGTTTTTTTATTCCTTTATAACATAAAAGTTTCTCATTAAATAAAAACCATCCTTCCAATTAATTTGGGTATTTAATTTTGAAATTTAATTTTAATGGAATGTGATGGGTAAATATCCGAAATGTTTTTTGTGTGTGATAAATGTATAATTTTATGATTTTTATAATACAAACACAAATCTTTATGTGTTTATTTTATGTTATTATCAATTGAATTTTCTTATTATTATGGTTGAGACAGATATACCTCTCCAATTAAATGGGTAATGATTATTTTCTCTATAGATTTATGTTCAAATTAAATGAGTAATTTATTAAATTAAAATGTGTTTTTGTATGGGTTCAATATATATGATTTCACAAGTCAAAAAAATGAATTTACTATACTTATTAATGTGTTTTAATGAAATTATTTTTATTTCTATGTATATGTCCATTTTTGATATTTTTATGGCCATCCCACATTTTCAAATGTTTTTCATAGGGTTTAAATATAGATTGGAATAATTATCAAGACATAATATGGAAATAATAAAATCTAGTTATATTAGAAAAATATCTTACTTAAATATAAGGGTATTGTTATGTAATATTTTATACAAATTATCTAAAAATATAATCATAAAAGGTCCTTTTGTATGTATGAGACCTAATATTTCCATTTTATATTATATATTTTGTATGGATAAAATTATTCCTTTTTTTAATTATCAAATTCATAAATAGAAATTTTATTTTTTAGCATCAGATTAGGTAGTATGGGTTTTAGGAAGTTATAATAGGGTGTTCAACACATAATATAGATTTTCCAATAGTGTTTGAGTGTATAAAAAACAATACCAACCGTAGAATTATATTTGATAAAGGATATTGTTTGTATCCTGAAGTATCATATTATTATAATGATTTCTATTTTAATATTTTAAATTAAATAAAATAATATTTTTGTTATATATTTATTACCAAAAGTAGTGACATAATAAAGTTTTATTTATTATTCTTCCACATATTTATCTAAACCTAATATCCCTCACCAGTAGTTTTATAACATCCCATCGCATAGATATTCTGGTGGGAAGGATCCATATTCCCCTTCTCATAACCTAGACTACAAACAGAAAAGATATTTAAAGGATTTGAGGTAGGAATAAATTTCAAACTATATTTGGTCACACCTTTTTGTTTTATCAGTGGACACACCAAACATGAAATACTAGTTAAGAATTAACTTATTAATATTCCTTTTATTTACACAAATTTCCTTTTGGGAAGTCATCCCTCAATGTAAACTATATTATGCACACCCAACAAATCTAGTTAAAATTCACCTATAATTGAAATAACCCCAACATAGATTGGTCAATATATTTGAACAATAGTTCGATTATAAATTATATAGTAGAATGTTACACTGACTAAATTATTAATATAAGGGATTTTCCATTCTTTGTAAACTTCCTATTTTTTATAGTTACATTATTGTTAATATTATGTTTTTTATATATGCGATTAAACATGTGTAGAAAAATTTGACACATATTAAAATATTAAATTTAAAAAAATCTTTCAATTTTAATTTACTATTTAATTATTTAAACATCAATAAATATTTAACTATATAATTGAAAAAAATGAAATAAATAAAGTGAATAACGATGAGTTTATCTATTATTAGGTTTTTCTAGTACATGACATACCAAACCTTGAAGGTAGGATATTAAAACTTATAACCATTCTTGGTAAGATTTAGAATATTCCACCAATTCTCATTTGTACCTCACATATTGGTTTTACCTTGGCTCTAACTTTGAACCACCTTAACTCTCCAGAGGGCCCCATACATTTCTTAATTTTACTCATAAACTAGTGAGGGAACCAATGGAATTGTTAAAGGGGTTTTACATTAACAATAGCATAGGAACACAAGACCTTAGATAATGATAGTATAAGAGTGGCTCGTGACACATTATTTAATTTAGTAAATTCTTTCAAAATCTATATAATAATAATAATTTATGTTAACCCATAATATACATAGGCTGGTGTATGATCATATTCTTCTATATATATTCAAGGAATATGAAAAGGTATATTATTTAATAAACTCATAAATATGTTCTTTATTAATAACATAATTGCATTTTAATTAATTAATAAATTATATCTATATTAATCACTATATGATATCTCTTGGAGATACCCATATTAAATGATACATTGGAAATGAACATCTTAACTAATAATTAAATGTAATTACATGTAATGAATTGAGATGTTATTAATTATAAAAAACATATTACCTAGAGAACACATCGAATAAAAATAGTGTGTTTAAGGGTTCTTTAATACAATAGTTAATTACTATTTTTATAATATAATTTAATTCTTTATTGGGTGAATACACGACATGTACTTATGAGATTCATTCCATGTTTACCAATTTTCATGTAATTGGGATAAATAACTTTGTACTTTTTGTGTATCTCGATCAGATTGAATGATGTTTACTAATGAGAAACATGTCATGTGTTCAACTTTCTATTTATCTACATCACCCTTATATGGAATTTTCAAATTCTATGAATGTTGAAAACAATTTTTCACATGGTGTGTATTATATTCATGTGTTGTCTATATCAATAATAATATAACTTATCTGTCGCACACAATGTACAACGTGTGCTTGACTACACAGTTATCATGAATTTCACTACTAAACTCTGTATACTACACAATGTGTATGCTATCAATGTGTTGTGTGGTCAAATAGATCATGTCTCAGGAAATCATGGTGAACACACAATGTCTATTTAATACATTGTGTGTTATTACTATTTAAAATTCCATTTATTGCTCAACACGTCTAGGGGAAATGAACTAGGGTAAACGATATATATGTTTGGACACATATATTCTATCATTGTATACCCGATAGAATCCCCAACACCTATTAATAACATATCTAATCATTATTAATATATTTCTAATTTATTTTAGATGTTATGAAACCTGAATGGATAAAAAAAATACTTCATAACCAAATTAAATAATTTATATTTTAAAAAATATATAAAAGAAGTAAAAAACTAATAAAAATATAGTATAATATATTAATAGAGAATAAATAAATCTAAATTATTATGTGACACCTTATGATACCACTCCAAGGTTCTCAGGTGTATTGAAAGTGGTCAATCCCTTGACCAAAAATGGGTTTTCAAAAAATACATTAGATTTTTCCTCAAACCTAGATGTAATAGTAACCTTGTAATCTGTGAGATAAGCCCATTATAAATAATTTATAATTAATATGAGTAAATAATAAGAATTTACTCTAGTTAAAAGTATTTATTCATTAATGATTTAGTTGGTATATCTTGTCTTACCATCATTTTATTAGAGGAATCAAGGTTACATTCCCAATATAGGTGATCTAAACATGTTCCAGAAACATTGTATTATCACCATAAAATTATTTGCATGCAAGAATATATGATTCTAGTTATTGTGTTGGTTGTTTTTTATTGAAATAGAATACATAATGGTGGGGAGGAATTACTTTGGATCTCTTTAGACTTGATACGATAAGTGTGGAGGATCTCTCACTATTCTTGAGAGTGTTCTAGGAAAATATCTATCCTGGGATTTAGAGGGTTTTCTTTACAAATAATTGTTAAAAATGGTGTCTAGGGTTTGTCTTAGTTATAGAATGATATAATCCAGTATTTATAGATATATGTTTAGAGGATAAATAATTAAAAATAATCCCTTATTATTCTATTAATATTTATGAAACCTTGTGTCTAAATTATAATTGAATTATTATTATTTATTTGAACTTCATTAACCTCAATGATAAATAAATATTATCTTGTAAAATAAATAAAATAACCTTTACATTAATAATATTTCATATATTATTCCTCCAATCATCCTTAATATTTATCATACATTTAAAATTGTATATTTATTTAAATAAGTTAATTTCAATGCATTATCTATCGAAAAATAGATAAATATTATATTCACTATATTAGAGATTCAATATTTTCTAAATGACCATATAACCAAATAAATAAATATTTTTTACCTTTTGAATATACAAATGGTAAATAAATATTATATATTCAAATAATTTAATAAATAATTTCCTGGTGAATAAATATGTATTTTATAATTAACTCACATAAAATTACCTTGAATAACTTGTGGCTAAATATATTTCATCACCAAATGTTAATAATTATTAAATATCTTATAAAAATATTATGTATTCAGCATATCTAATTCATATTTAATTTAACCATGGTTCTTGATTCACTTGTTGTGTGACCCTAGAGGTCACTATCTCAGTGTAATTATGATACAATAAATAATGTCCACATTTGTCATCTTGGAATATAATAATGATTCTATAGAGAATGATGTTAATGTCAGAGTGAAATATAACCTCATATGAATTAACACTATGTAATATATTCCATTTTCCATGATATGTCTAATAAATATGGATTCATAATGTTGTGATCAACCTATGGGATTTATGTATCGTTGTTTTAATTTTTAGAAATAAAATTTCTTATATAACCCAATGTCCATGAATTTTATTAATAAGTTCAGTTCCCATAAAAGGGACAAAGATATAAATTTTCATAAAATAATAGCAATGAAAAATAATTATCACAATATCTATTAATGAAATAATACTCGATACATACCCAACATTTCCTACTTTTTCATGTGAATATACTGTTTTAGTTTTTTAATACATAAAACTACACGACTCATGATATGTATTAACATCAATCTTCTATTACAACTACTATTACACATTTACACATATAGTAACATCCAATGACATATAAAAATGTGGATTTATTATTGATAGATCATGGTCTCAAAATCTTATACTATGATGATTACCCATAACATAAATAATGAGAAGGTGTCTCATATTCCCACAAGTCTCCACTCTTGATATCTTATATCATTTATGACCCCTCAAATTATATCATCTATTTAACGACCTAAAATTTTATAAATTAAATTACCTTTTAAATGAATAAATTACTTATTATGTAATTTAGTTATTGAAAACCCATATAGTACATTGGTTGTTTTGGACCATTATAAAATATGGATTGTATGATTTAAAAGATAATTATGAATCATAATCATTTATAACATATCTTTTTTATAGGGACGATTAATATAAATATATGCTAAATTCAAATTACAAAATATGTAATAAGAAATGAAATTGACCAGTAAGATCATACCATATGAGTCTTATTTATCATAGATTCTGAGGGATCTTGAATCATTGGTAATTAGTCTCAATCAATCCAAATATGAGATTTAACTACTAATGCTGGAGAGAAACCATTTGTTGGATAATTTCAACTGTATTAAGATCACAACCCAAACCATATTATTCAAACCACCCCCCAATAAATAACCATAACCACACATCATATCTTCAGGGGTACGTTGGGGAAAAAAGGGTTTATGTATATTGACCATCATAATTGGAATTTTTATATTTTATTTTTGTTAATATTATGATTATATTTTTCCATTTTTATTATTACATTATAAATTATTATTTAATGTTCTTGATAAAAATATTATTTTTATGTGAAGAAATTAAAATGAAAATTTTTTGGGAAATATACAATTTGAATTAAAACACACATTTTGATAAATTTAATAATTTTTTAAATAATTTTTTTTTCATTATTTCATATTATTATATTGTTTGTATTTATATATCATCAATAATATAATTTAATTAATTTCAATTTAATTTTTATAAGCTTCAATAATATTTTAGTATCATAAAAAATATTTTTCATAAAATTAAGTTTTTTTTATGTGAAAATTATCATATTTAAATGATTATTTAGATATAAAATGTTTTTTGAAATAAAAACATTGAAATTATAAAATGGTAAACTTATCATTTGTTTTTGAGATAGTTGATTTTTTGGGAAAAATTAAATATGGTATAAATATATGATATATATTATAACTTCATAATAGAAAAAAAGTGATCTAATAAATACTATAAAGGGTATCCATGACCAAAAATTGATTCCCCTATAAAATAATTTTTTCTGATATTATTTGATATTTTTATATACCTTTAATGGATCCCATGAAACATATATTATATTTTTAGTTTTTAAATTCAATTATTTATGAACATGAATCTCTTTCACATAAATGATGAAATTAATTTAAATTTTTTGGTTATTTTCCTTATAAAATATAGAAAACCACATCTTCTTGGAAAAAAAAGGGTAAATCAGGGGAAGGTATGTGTTTTTTTATTCTATTATATATTTTCCAAGACACATGTTATGAAATACATAAAGAATTATTATATCTTTTGATATGAATACACAACCAGCCTACCACTTGTCATCCAATAATACACATTGAGAAAAAATTTTATCTCCATCTCCCCTTATAAATTCATTTTAATGTGTTCTCATGATCTTAATAAGTACATTCAATGATTTTAGAAGATCACTTTGAAATTATGGTATTCTATTCCTCATCATATTTATTCAAGTATTGTAAGATCTCATAATCGATTGAGGTATCTTCTTGCATAGTTTTCTGTTTAACTACCTTTAATTCAGTCAATTAAATTATTACATGCTACAAAAGGAGTATCAGGGGTGTCCCTGGGGTTCATTGATTGTAGAGGGAGAAATAAAGGTCATCCAGTGGATATCGAATGGCTAGTGCATGACTAGTGGTAACCATAAACCATAACTATGAAGTCCTAGATGTAGAGATGCATGGTTGATAAACATTAGGGTTAGAGGGATCCAAATTAAGTGGTATTAGACAGATCCATCTGGCATGGCTACCCCATTAGCGGTTAAACTATGTGTCTTCCAATGAGATCGTGTGACCCAAGCCCCCTTTGGATAGAGGTTGGTGCATGGCCTGGATAACCATGTGACCCAAACTTGATCCTCATTAAACATAGTAAAATTACTAATTTACCAATTGGTTAGTGTAAAACCTCACTTGATCTTCTCCCCCTCTCACCCTATAACAACCTTGATGGTGAACCAAACCCATCCTATCTTACCAAAGATCAATATTTATCATTTCTAGGCCATTTAGATAATGTTTTGTGGGAATCAATGATCTGGGTATGCCTAACACTCCTCCTCCATATATTTTCTAGAATATGGATTATGAGATCATTATTATCCTTCATAATCCATAAAACCTCACTTTTCTAGTATATTATATGTTTTTTCATAAAGGATTTATTGATTTTCAACCAAGGGATAAGGTTAAGGGAATTTTTTCCTTGAACTCGAGGTAAGTGGTGTACATATTATATCCCATATTCTTGATGTGTCATTTTTATTTGAATGTGATTGTGTTGTGGATCATTATTACTATTCATTAGTTTTATTGGTGGGAAAGGATGAGTGGGTTTATTGATTAGAAAATTGAAACTCTTAGGGTCACCATGGGAACTGATGAAGTTGAGTTGAATGGACCTATGAACACCCATGGGGTGGATCAACCCCCGAAATACGAAATATTGGGATGTGAAATGATAAATTTTTGGGTTTATGATATTAAACCAATGGTAAATTAGATTAACCCTATGACATCTCAGGTAAATAAAGAATATGACATTTTATTATTTATTAATATTTTGGAATTAAATATTGATTTTACATCAAAGGGGATGATATGTTTTATGGAGTACCCAACATGCAATAATGTGTTTCTCTGATATCTCATGTTTCACATAATGTCGAGTCATACTGAAAAAATATAATAATATAATATTATTTGAAATGGTAGATAATGCCTAGCCATTGTATTGGAAGAAATGAATAGAACAAACTACAATATCATTATGCATGTTTGTTAAATGTTTTTACATTTAACCAAAAAACGTTAGAGGCTTAAAATGTGAATGAATCCAATTTTAGTCATGAAATACTCTAATATTCATTAAAAGGGCGATTTACAGCCATTTGATGGAAAACCATTTTTTAAATATAGTTTTTCAAACTTTATAGGTTAGAACTGACAAAATAAAATTCTTTTTTAGAATTGGGACATTAAAATTTACAATGGATTATGTTTTGGTATTTTTCTGATAATTTCCATATTTTTAATAAATAGGGAAAACACTGCATTTTAATTCAAAACAACCATTTAATAAATTTTATTTATATGGTTAGATTATCTTTTTAAATGATATTAAAGTGTAATTGTATTATATTTTTACCATTTCATCCAATATTGTTCATTGGACGTAATTTCAGTTTGGAATTAGATATAATGAAATGTCAATATTTTGATAGATATTATTTTGTTATAACAAATTTTATAGTTTTGAAAATGGAAATAAAATTTAAATTAATTAATGAAACTTCATTATTTTGAATTTGGTAAAATATAAATCATTTTTGAATTCAGAATCTCCAAATTAGTTTTGTGTGAATTTTTGGTATTTTTCTAAAAATGTTCAATTTTTTTTGAATAATGAAAAAACACTACATAATAGTAAAAAATCGACTTTTTCATCTAAATAAATTTTACCTCTTATTAAAATTGAATTCCAAAAATCTGAATAACATGGTTTTCATTAGTAAGTAAAATGTGGTTCAATATGATGAAAATAATTATGGGTGAATAGTAACTTTTAACATTTATGTACGCAGTTAAAGGTAAATAGGGAAATTCAAGTTAAAAAAATATTATAATTATATAAGATAACATTAAAAATTTTCATATACATTTATGTTGAGTCATAGATTAATATATTAACCATATAGTATGAATATATAAGAAGACATTTTAAATAATAAATAAGATAAAAAGGGTTATCTAAAAAAGATAAGGATTGAAAAAAATCCAACACCTGTCCAATTCTTATTTGCTAATTTAATTATAATTATATTCATATTATCATTGAATTTAAATAGTTTTGGACCTTTTGGACCTGAAAATCATTTTATAATAAAATAATACTTTCAATCTTTTATAATGACCCCCTCCTCCCTATTATAAAGGCCATCACCTCAAAACCATTTCTCACACAACTCAAGACCATTGGTGTAAGAACCCAGTTTTTTCTGTGAAGGACTTTGGAATATTCTTGATGATATTCCAGATCAGCGCCTTCAGACGGCGTGTGATTCGGAGCCCCGGAGTGGCCAGAATTAAATTTTCAGTGCGTTCACACTGGAAACACCAAATAAATGTGATAACTCTTAAATGGTGATCCAGATCAGAGATCCGAGTGTACGGATGGGTCCGGAATGGGGTGTTCACCCTAGGAACGACATAAAACTTGTCGGCGTGGGATGTTTGGACCCCTCGCTTGCTTTCAGAACGTTAAACGGATAAATTAATTAATTAATTTATTCGTTTTATGGTGAAGCTCTAGTATCTTCTAAACGATGGCTCAGATGGGAAACCCGAGGGAACCGTTGAGTTCATAATGTGTTGTTTACCCTAGGAGGGGTATAAGTTTTGCAGGCGTGGGAAATTTGTGAAAAATGGCCCAAGGGGCATTTTCGTAATTTGCTGGCTTCGAGCGCGAAGTTTAATAACTCTTGAACAGGGTCTCAGATTAAAATTCTGAGACCACTGTTGTGCTCAGGAGGTGTTGTTTACCCTAGGGGAGGTTTAATTTTGACCTCGCCAATGGTTTCAGATGCGGGGAAAATTATGGGTTTAATTAATTAAAAATCTTTTTAATTTATTTAAACCCTCATCCCCTACCCCTCTCCCTTGTTCACACCTTGGTGTAGGCAGCCCCTCCTCTCCCTCCTCCTCCTCCACTCAGGCGAGGAAGCTCCAGCAAGGCGACGGTTCGGCGGCGAAGCTCCGGGCATCGCCCAAGAGGTAGGAGGTTTTCTTTTGTTGCATTTTTATTCCCGAACATCCTTTGGATCCAAATTTTTGTGTCGAATTGCGGTTGGATTTTCAAACGAACCACATGAATATATAGCCGAGTTTTTCTTCTTTCCATCGCTTGTTTCGGTTCATAAATCCGAGTTGTGAGGAGGCTGCAGCGGCCCACTGAAGTTTATGGGAATTTTGGGTTGCTCCGGCGGTTCCCGGCCGGTTTGGGTGCTTCGGCAGTCCGAGGCAAGGTGGCAGGGGCTTCGGCGGCGGCCGGCTTGGGTTCTAGGCAGCGGGGCAGCCGGACGAGGCGGCTGCAGACAGCGGCGGTCGGTAGGGTATCGGGCGGCGCCTGCGTAGCGCGAAGAGGGGGAGGAGTCGCGGGGTGCGCGACCCCGCGCGGCGTGACAGCAACCCGCGTAACGCGGGTCGCTACGGGAGATGCAGAGACCGGCCTTGACAGCCGGTCAGTGGAGGCAGGCCGCGGCCATCTGGCCACGGTGGGGCGAACCGGACTCATGGCTAGGCCGTGGGCCGGCTGTGGGCGGACCGGCCGGACCGGGCCGGTCCGGCCCAAGGGGGTTCCCCCCCCCCCTTTTGGAATTTCCGACAACTGTAGTTTTCGCTACAGGGGTCTGTTTTGCGTACCTTCAGTGGCAGCGCGAACCTTGCATTGGGGGGAATGTTTTGAGATGGTTTCGTTAATTTTTAATTCCCGAAACAAGGGTCCGCAGAGGCGTGACGTGTCTTTAAGTGGATGAGCATTTTTCTCAGGATTCTTGTTTTGGACGGCGTAGACGCGTCCGACGTCCATTTTGAGCGATGTCAGTGGCGTTGAGACCCTGGCATCGAGGATGAGCTTTCCAAAGTGGTTTCAGGAGTTGTGGCTGAAGTTGAGGTGCGGGCCCCATGGCCCTTCTTTTGAGCTGCATGCATCTTTTAGCGACTTTTTCCTCGAACGTCCATTCGGGGCGTCCGAGCTGTCGATGTTGGGTGATTTTACGAGGGCATCGCATTGGCGCAGTCTGCCCGCTATAATTCCGCACGATGGTGCGGGCCCTGTGAGGGCCGTTTCCGGAGTTGACTGTGATTTCCAGTTTTATCACCGGGTGACCGTTTTGGACAAGTGAATAGTCCATTTCGTGTAATTTTTCAAGAAGATCGCAACAGTGCGATCCATTCGTTGTGTTTCGGGACTGGGATGTGGGTCCTACGTGGCACCACTCGTGTGCGGTGCGCTGGGATGCACCTTTTTCTCCGGATATCCGTTGCGCTCAAGTGGTTAGTACTTTTGACGTGTTTTCCAGAGGGGATCGCAATGGTGTGATGCGCCCAACTGTTTTGGGGGCTGAGGCTCAGGATCACGGGACGCCGTCCGAGCGTGAGGCCGTGTTGGCGACTTTTCTGTCGGATATCCGTTGGAGGCAAGTAAGTAGTCTAACTCGCAAGTTTTTCCGCGAGGATTACAACGGTGGGATCCGTTTGGTTGTGATAAACCTCTTTCACAATCTTATTGAATGTGGAGCATGAGAGGTGCTCTAGTGGCGGTTCGTCCTACCTTGTTTGTAGCGGACCCTTGGCGTGTGATTGCGCACTCTTGGGAGAGTGATGTAAATGCTTCACAAGATGTGGCTGCCCGTGCCTGGGCCTTTGAGGGGGAGTTGTTACGTCACGCCTTCGCGTTGACGCTAGGTGCCATGTGCACGATAGCCTTTGGGCTAGAATGAGGTATACTCTGGGAGTATATGGGTGCTATTGGAGGTACGTGTGGTTCGTACCTGAGAAGTTCGTGCGCTTGGTTGGGGTTGCTATGGGGGCACACGTTCTGTGGGCCCCACCTGCGTGTCAGGTTCTACTTTACGTACTTTGACCTCTCGCGACGTAGTGGGTCCCTTTGTGTGTTTGTTTGACCAGCAGGGTGGAGTTTTTCCCCTGGCTCGGTGCTCGTTTGTTGACCAGCAGGGTTGAGTGGTCTCCCCCTGGTTTTGTTCTCGATAGATTGGCCAGTAGTAGTGCTAGTGACACCCAGTGATGGAGCAGGCGTTGAACATCTTTTGGGCGAGTTGTTCTGGAGTTGGGTGGTTGCGCGATACCCACCCCGTGTTTGGTTGGCCAGTGTTGTACCCTCCAGTGGATATGGCCAGAGCAGTTCTATGTTTTACACTCCAGCAGGGCTGGGCAGTGGGTTACTCACCCGATGCTCTTAGGGTGTACCCTCCAGCAGAGATTGGGCAGTGGGTCATCCGACGCTCTTAGGGTCTACCCTCTAGCAGAGACTGGGCAGTGGGTCACCCGACGATCTTAGTGTCTACCCTCCAGCGGAGACTTGGCAGTGGGTCACCCGACGCACTTAGGGTCTACCCTCCACCAGATACTAGGCAGTGGGTCTCCCAACGACCTCTTAGGGTGTACCCTTCAGCAGGGCTGGGCAGGGGGTCGCTCGTCGTCAATTCCAGGTCTACCCTCCAGCACAGCTGGGCAGCGGGTCGCCTGTCGACTTATTCCAGGTCTACCCTCCAGTGGGGCTGGGCCGTGGGTCCCTTGATGAAGTATTAAGGTCTACCCTCCAGCGGGGCTGGGCAGTGGGTCTCCAGATGTTGTGTTATGCTTTACCCTCCAGCAGGGCTGGGCAGTGGGTCACCCAGTATCTTAATATGGTTTACCATCCAGCGGGGCTGGGCAGTGGATCACTTGATGATGTGTTGGGGTTTACCCTCCAGTGGGGCTAGGCAGTGGGTCACCCGATATCTGGTTATTAATTACCCTCTAACAGGGCTGGGCAGTGGGACACCGTTTGGCATTCCATACTTAGTTCTTCCGACTAGGCTAGTCTGTGGCTTTCCTCCATGATTACCGGTGTGGGACCCTTGGTTGTACGGGTCGGTGATGGAACAACTTTGACTTTGAGGATACCTCTCAATTGCAGGGCAGTGATGAGGTGTGGTTTCACTTTCCCTAGAACTCTCAAGTTCGAGGGGCACATTCCCCTCCAAGACGCGTTCTTGTGACGCGATCTCAAACCGTGCGGGCGAGTCACTGCCGCCCAAAGCGGATAGTGTCGAAGTGCGGTGATTTAGCCCTTTGGCTTGCGGTTCGGGGTAGATGTGCGGGATGTTGGGCATCAATGGAGTTTACTCCTGGGAATGTTTGCTACTCTTTTCTTGGGAATATCTACGGGACGGTGATCCCCTTACAAGCTTGTTTGGGCTTCTTGTAGGGAATACATATATTTATATACCTTTTTTGATTACCCACTCCTTGGGTTTTGGCTACTCTCCTTACAGGAGAGGCGAAGACGCGCGTGGTATGCCATGTGCTTTCCATGTCTAGCTTTTCGTGGTTGGATGAGTCTACTCTCCTGCTATAGGTAGCAAAGGCTTGACAATAAGTTCATCTTCTCACCGTTTCCCGCTCCTTGTGTCTGGACCAGTCTACCTTCTTTCCTTTTGTTGGGTTGCGCTGGACTCTTTACTGCACCCTCTGTTGTAATTCGGTTCTAATCCCTGTTCTCTCTACTGCTCACCCTTCGGTACCTCCTTTGTTGGTCCCTCGAGCCTTTGGGGTATCCTATTGAGTATTTTTATTATACTCACCCCTGCTTGGGATTTGCCCGTACTTGGTGTGCCCTTGCAGATGACGGACAGGTGGAGCGTGACTTCAGTGGAGCATAGGAGCATGGGAGATTGGACAGCGTGCGGTGTTCATGGCCAGCTTCCAGGTGGGAGACTCGCCAGATGTTTCTTTTTGTTTACCTATTGCCGGGTTGTGGCACTTTTTTGTTGGACGCGTGTTTTTCCCCTTTTCATTCCAGTTTGTACCCTGTACTGTTTAGAGGTCGATGCACTCTGGTGGTTTATTTATAGAAGTTTCCCTTTTACTTTCCTTTTTTACTCTGCACTTTTGCATTGAGTGTGATGTGTGTGTGTACAGGTGCTTTGGCAAAGGCATCCCCGAGTTGTTGTGCCTTCGGCGCTGGTCGCCAGCCCCAGGCCTATGGAGGCGGTCTTGGGGTAGTTGTGGCTCGAGCCCGGGTAGGGTTGGGTCATGACAAAGTGGTATCAGAGGGTGGTTTGTTCCTTGGGGTGTTGTGCAGACATCCCTAAAAGAGGAATTGGTTGGGATATATGGAAACATGTTTAATGTATCTCGAGAGTGTCTCTCAGGCCAGGGAGTCCAGTGATGGTGCAGCAGCCGACGTATCCATTCACCAGGACCTTGATAACCCACTTGTCAACTCGGAATGCTGAGACACTTGTTGCAGGGAAATTTGTTTGTGCATCACATAGGACTGTGTCTTGACTATCCTTTTTGAGGCAGCTCCCCATCGTTGTTGTTGTTGGTATATACATTATGCCCATCTGATCGTGACACTCCTTGATAATATTCAGGATGTCTCCGCGAAGACAGCCAGCCAAGATGTCACCTTTAGTGTGTGACGACGACCCTATGAGCTACGAGGCCATAGTCCAGGACCCATCGTGTGAGCCCATTTCTCTGGGTCGGCCGGTAGCAGCACCCCCACTTGTTGAGAAGCAGACACTTTCAGCAGAGTAGGCTGAGGTTGAGCGCAGGTTGAGCGTGCTCCGTGAGTTCCAGCGGTAGAGACCGCTGAGGTTCAGTGGTGAGCCAGACCCTCAGGCAGTAGAGGTTTGGTTTGAGAAAGTGGTTCGCCTTTTCTGTCTTTTGTAGATGCCGACAGATCAGAGAGTGCCTTTGGCAGCCAACCTTTTTCGTAGAGTAGCTCAGCATTAGTGGAGTCTGGTGAATCAGTTTCTTGACAGGTCGTCGCTTTTGTGGGACGACATCCAGTTGTTGTTTCGAGAGGAGTTTTTCCCCTCCTACATGTGCTTTTTTCGGATTCAGGATCTCCTGCAGTTTCAGTAGGGAGGGATGACGGTGGCCGAGTACACGACTAGTTTTGCAGAGCATGCATGCTTTTACCCGGACTTGGTCCGTGATGATAACCACCGAGCGCGGAAGTTTGAGCAGGGTATCCGCTGAGAGATCCGTGCTGTCATAGTACCCTTGGGCATTTCCACATATGTCGGGGTGATAGAGCAGGCACTGGTGACAGAGAGCTTCCGGTCACGTTCTGGAGAAGGTGGTGGCAGCAGACATTTCGGAGCCGCAACGTCAGCCGCAGATAGTGGGCGTTGGCAAGCAGGACCTCGACGCAGGTGGATTTCTGAAAACCAGACTCAGGGGCGTGGACGTACAAAACAGTGGTGCTGGAGGGCACTAGGGATGCCCAGAGAGAGTCGGTTCTATGCTTGTGACAGGGGAGGTCACTTGGCATGAGACTGCCCGACCCGAGATGCTGAGAGCTTCGGGTAGGCAGAAGGCGCACCGCCACGGCAGAGGCAGCGCCGTGATCGGAGTAGCGCCCAGAGAGGTGGTTCTAGAAGAGGAGCGGGAGGAGCTGGTGGTGGGGGACGACTTTACGAGGTCTTCCCACCACCACTATTCGGTCCACGTCAGGCTCCGGGAGATGATAGTTGGGACCACGGACACCTGTGAGCTTGGATGTCTACGATCCTGCAGATCATGGGATGGTGAGAGGTACCCCTTGCGACTCTTCTACTTCTTGTAGTAGAATTCTTAGACTCTACATGTGAAAGGATTTTCTCCGTGCTCTTTTTTTGAGGTGTTACCAGGGTGATGTAGGGCGTCGGGTGTAACCTTGTGTTGGTAAGGAAAAAGGCATGTGACCTTTTTCTTTAGTCGATGGTGATGAATCCATCACCCTCCGATCGTGTGAGAGAGTATTGGTTGAGAGACATCGACTGTGAAATCTTGTGTGACCAGATATCTTTGGGTGTTCCAAAATATGGATATTCTGAAGGAGGGAATCACTGGGCCTTGTCTCATGCCCAAGCGGTGATTCCTGTCATGGTGTGCGACGTAAATGTTTGGTCGGGGAGGTGAGTTACCCCCGAGGGCCTTTGGTCCATTTGAGACGGTGCGAAGGGATGGAGAGGTTCCCTACTGCCTTGCCCTAGCCCTGAAGTCTAGAGTGGGTGCACGACATCATCAAGGGCCAACCTAGCGTGAACAGATCAATCCTTTGGTCTATGTGCGGTGACGCAGAGCTATGCGTGGGTTCTTCTGGGAATGAGGAAGCCAGGTGTAGGCTTAATACCCTGTGTTGCTCCCTAGTTTTTCTTTTTTGGGATGAAAAGCGTGAAGGAGGAAATGATGTAAGAATATATTTTTTTCTGTGAATGACTATGGAATATTCTTGATGATATTCTAGAGTGGTTCCTTCAGACGGCGTGCGATTCTGAGTCCCGGAGTGGCCGGAATAAAATTTTCAGTGCGTTCACACTGGAAACGCCAAATAAATGTGATAACTCCTAAACGGTGATCCGGATAAGCGATCTGAGTGTACAAATGGGTCCATAATGAGGTGTTCACCCTAGGAACGACATAAAACCTGTCGGCGCAGGATGTTTGGACCCCTCGCTCGCTTCCGGAACGTTAAACGGATTAATTAATTAATTAATTAATTCGTTTAATGGTGAAACTCTAGTATCTTCTAAATGGTGGCTCAGATGGGAATCCCAAGGGCACCGTTGAGTTCGAAATGTGCCGTTTACCTTAGGAGGGGTATAAGTTTTGCGGGCACGGGCCGTTTGTGAAAATGGCCCCAGGGGCATTTTCGTAATTTGCCGGCTTCGAGTGCTAAGTTTAATAACTCTTGAACGGGGTCTTGGATTAAAATTATGGGACCACTATTGTGCTTGGGAGGTGGTTTTTACCCTAGGGGCATTTTAATTTTGACCTCGCCAAAGGTTTCAGATGCAGGGAAAATTATGGGTTTAATTAATTAAAATTCTTTTTAATTTATTTAAACCCTCATCCCCTACCCCTCTCCCTTGTTCACTCAATGGCGTTGGCAGCCCCTCCTCTCCCTCCTCCACCTCCACTCCGGTGAGGAATCTTTGGCAAGGCAACGGTTCAGCGGTGAAGCTCTGGGCATCGCCCAAGATGTAGGAGGTTTTCTTTTGTTGCGTTTTTATTCCCGAACCTCATTTGAATCCAAATTTTAGTGTCTAATTGATGTTAGATTTTCAAAAGAAACACATGAATACGTAGTTGAGTTTTTCCTCTTTCGATCGCTTGTTTCTGTTCGTAAATACGAGTTGCGAGGAGGATGCAGTGGCCCGCCGAAGTTTGCGGGAATTTTGGGTTGCTCCGGCAGTTCCCGGCCGGTTTGGGTGCTCCAGCAGTCCGAGGCGCGGCGGCAGGGGCTTCGGTGGTGGTCGGCATGGGTTCTCGGTAGCGGGGCAGCGGGATGAGGCGGCTGCAGACGACATCAGTCGGCGGGGTCTCGGGCGGCACCAACGTAGCGTGAAGAGGGGGAGGAGTCGTGGGGTGCGCGACCCCGCACGACGCGACCTGCGTAACGCGGGTCGCTGCGGGAGATGCGGAGACCGGCCTTGCCGGCCGGTCGGTGGAGGCAGTCTGCGGCCAGCTGGACACGGCGGGGTGAGACAGACCTGTGGCTGGGCCGCAGGCCGGTTGTGGGCGGACCAGCTGGACCGGGCCGATCCGGCCCAAGGGGGCTCCCCCCCACCCCCTTTTGGAATTTCCGACGCCCATAGTTTTCGCTAAGGGCGTCTGTTTTGCGTACCGTCAGCGGCAGTGCAGACCTTGCGTCGGGGGGAATGTTTTGAGATGGTTTCGGGAATTTTTAATTCCTGAAACGAGGGGCCGCGGAGTCGCGAAAAGTCTTTAAGTGGACGAGCATTTTTCCCGGGATTCTTGTTTTGGACGGCGTGGACACGTCCAACGTTCGTCTTGAGCAACGTCAGTGGCGTTAGGACCCTGGCATCGAGGCGGAGCTTTCCAGAGTGGTTTCAGGCGTTGAAGCCAAAGTTGAGGCACGAGCCCCATGGCCCGTCTTTTGAGCTGCGTGCAGCTTTTAGCGACTTTTTCCTCAGACGTCCATTCGGGGCGTGCGAGCACTCAATGTTGGGTGTTTTTACGAGGGCATCACGTTGGCGCAGTCTGCCCGCTATAATTCGGCACGATGGTGCGGGCCCCGCGAGGGCCGTTTCGGGAGTTGACGGTGATTTCCATCTTTATCACCGGGTGACCGTTTTGGACAAGTGAATAGTCCATTTTGTGTACTTTTTCGAGAGGATCACAACGGTGCGATCCATTCGTTGAGTTTCGGGACCAAGATGCGGGTCCCACGTGGCACCGCTCGTTTGCGGTGCGTCGGGATGTACCTTTTTCTCTGGATATACATTGCGCTTAAGTGGGTAGTTCTTTTGATGTGTTTTCCCGAGGGGATCGCAATGGTGCGATGCGCCCAACTGTTTTCGGGGCCGAGGCTCAGGATCACGGGACGCCGTCCGAGCGTGAGGTGGTGTTAGCGACTTTTCCGTCGGATATCCGTTGGAGATGAGTAAGTAGTCTAACTCGCATGTTTTTCCATGAGGATTACAACGGTGCGATCCGTCTGATTGTGTAGAGCCTCTTGCGCAATCTTATTGAATGTGGAGCAAGAGAGGAGCTCCGGCGGTGGTTCGTCCTACCTTGTTTGTAGCAGACCCTTGGCGTGTGATCGCGCACTCTTGGGAGAGTGATTTAAATGGTTCACGATATGTGGCTGGCCATGACTGGGCCTTTGAGGTGGAGTTGTTACGTCACGCCTTCGCGTTGATGCTGGGTGCCGTGTGCACGTTAGCCTTTGGGCTAGAATGAGGTATACTCTGGGAGTATACGGGAGCACTTGGAGGTACATGTGGTTCGTACCTGAGACGTTCGTGTGCTTGGTTGGGGTTGCTATGGGGACACACGTTGTGTGGGCCCCACGTGTGTGCCGGGTTCTGCTTTACGTACTTTGAACTCTCGCGATGTAAAGGGTCCCTCTGTGTGTTTGTTTGACCAGCAGGGTGGAGTTTTTCCCTGGCTCAGTGATTGTTTGTTGACCAGCTGGGTTGAGTGGTCTCCCCCTGGTTTCATTCTCGATGGATTGGCTGGTAGCGGTGCTAATGACACCCAGTGATGGAGCAGGCGCTGAACTTCATTTGGGTGAGTTGTTCTGGAGTTGGGTGGTTGCACGATACCCACTCGTTTTTTGGTTGGCCAGTGTTGTACCCTCCAGTGGATATGGCTAGAGCAGTTCTGAGTTTTACCCTCCAGCGGGGCTGGGCAGTGGGTTACTCACCCGACGCTCATAGGGTCTACCCTCGACCAGAGACTGGGTAGTGGGTCACCCAATGCTATTAGGGTCTACCCTCCAGCAGAGACTGGGAAGTGGGTCACCCGACGCTCTTAGGGTCTACCCTCCAGCAGAGACTGGGCAGTGGGTCACCCGACGCTCTTAGGGTCTACCCTCCTGCAGAGACTGGGCAGTGGGTCACCCGACGCACTTAGGGTCTACCCTCCAGCAGAGACTGGGTATTAGGTCACCCGACGACCTCTTAGGGTCTACCCTCCAGCAGGTCCGGGTAGTGGGTCACCCGTCGTCTAGTTCCAGGTCAACCCTCCAGCACAGCTGGGCAACAGGTCGCCTGTCGACTTATTCTAGGTCTACCCTCCAGCGGGGCTGGGCAATGGGACGCCGGATGATTTGTTATGGTTTACCCTCCAGCAGGGCTGGGTAGTGGGTCACCCAGTATCTTAATATGGTTTACCCTCCAGCAGGGCTGGGTAGTGGGTCGCTTGATGATGTGTTGGGGTTTACCCTCCAGCGGGGCTGGGCAGTGGGTCACCCGATATCTGGTTATGAATAACCCTCCAGCAGGGCTGGGGAGTGGGACACTGGTTGGCATTCAAGACTCAGTCCTTCCGACTAGTCTAGTCTATGGCTTTCCTCTGTGATTACCGGAGTGGGACCCTTGGTTGTACGGGTCGGTGATGGAACGACTTTGACTTTGAGGAGACCTCTCGACAGCAGGGCAACGACGAGGTGTGGTTTGACTTTCCCTAGAACTCTCAAGTTCGAGGGGAACTTTCCCCACTGAGACGTGTTCTTGTGACGTGATCTAAAACCGTGCGGGCAAGTCAGTGCCACCCAAAACGGATAGTATCGAAGTGCGGTTATTGAGCCCCTTGGCTTGCGGTTCGGGGAAGACGTGCGGGATGCTAGGAATCGATGGAGTTTACTCCTGGTAATTTTGGCTACACTTTTTTTGGGCTGAGCTACGAGATGAAGATCCCCTTACAAGCTTGTTCGGGCTTCTTGTAGAGCATACATATATGTATATACCTTGTTCGAGTACCCACTCCTTGGGTTTTGGCTAGTCTCCTTCCAGGAGAGGTGAAGACGCGCGGGGTATGCCACGTGCTTTCCGTGTCTAGATTCTCATGGTTGGATGAGTCTACTCTCCTACTATAGGTAGCGAAGACTCAACGAGAAGTTCATCTTCTCACCGTTTACAGCTCCTTGTGTTTGGACGAGTCTACCTTCTTTCCTTTTGTTGGGTTGAGCTGGACTCTTTACTACACTCTCTGTTGTACTTCTGTTCTACTCCACGTTTTCTCTACTGCTCACCCTTCGGTACCTCCTTTGTTTCTCCCTCGAACCTTCAGGGTATCCTACTGAGTATTTTTTTTATACTCACCCCTGCTTGGGCTTTACCCGTACTTGGTGTGCCCTTGCAGAAGACGGACAGGTGGAGAGTGACTTAAGTGGAGCGTAGGGGCTTGGAAGCTTGGACCACGTGCGGTGGTCGTGGCTGGGTTCCAGGTGGGAGACCCTTCAGCTGTTTCTTTTTTTTTACCTGTTGCTGGGTTGGGGCACTTTTTGGTTGGGCGTGTGTTTTTCCCCTTTTCTTTTCAGTTTGTACCCTGTACTGTTTAGAGGTCGATGCACTCTGGTGGTTTATTTATAGAAGTTTCTCTTTTACTTTCCTTTTTACTCTTCACTTTTGCATTGAATGTGCTGCATGTGGGTGTGTACAGGTGCTTAGGGAAAGGCCTCCTCGAGTTTTTGTGCCTTCGGCACTAGTCGCCAGCCCCTGGCTTATGGAGGCCGGCTTGGGGTAGTTGCGGCTCGAGCCCGAGTATGGTCGGGCCATGAAAATTGGAACATCCAACCTCTTCCCAAATAATCTCCCAACATCCCTATATTCCTTCTAAAATCCATATACTAGGCAGAAGGCACTCCAATAAATCCTTTTAGTTCAAACAAATGGGAGTTACCCGATTTTATTGAGATTAAATAACAAAAGAGTCAAGTCGGATACCAGGTAAGGGACTTCATCTCAATCTCCTTTCAGTGAAGAATAATTGTATTTATACATGTCATTATTTTATACGATGTATAAACAACATTGACTTCTTATTTCATTCCAAGGGAATATTTTTCTCTAATACTTTATACTAAATGAAAAAAGGAATGTTTGTTTAACCTAAGCGGTGACAACAACCTTTCCGCTGCCGTGTGTTTTATTTGATCTTTTCCTTCCTTAACAAAACATACTATTTTTTTAATGGAAAATAAATACCATATACTCTTTTACGTATTTTGGTATTGAAAATAATTTTGATAATGGATTGTTTTTGTCAATATATTGTAATGATATATTGTGATTGCAATGTTGAAATGTTATATTTCCTTTATAATTGTGTTATGTGTTAAGATTATGTTATGGTTCTTTATAATTGTCTATTTATATAGGTGGTTCCATGATAAACCATGGGCGGGTGAGCCTGAGATAGATGTCCAATTTGTTGGGTAACATGATGGAGGTAAATGTTAATATTTCTCCTAAGAGATTTATGGAATATATTATGATGGATATTACAAACCAAAATCCTTATGCAGTTGTGAAAGGTATTTTGTATGTTTGATATGGGTTCCAAAATTTTACTTTATGATTTATGATTTTTATGTGTTATTCATAAATCTGATGATTTCATGATGTATGTTAAAAAGCTTATGTTTTTTATGTATTGTCTGACTAATGTTATTTTTCTTCACTTTATATCCCTTACCGATCTTTTTATACCCATCCCATGTTTTTGAAATGTTTTTCACATCGTGTAAGGTAGGGTAAGAGAAAGGACGAATTCAGTAATATTTATATCAAGAAAATAATACTTGTTTTATTTTAATGAGTTTTTATTTATTAAAGAAATTGATACTGAGTAGAAGTTTCAAATTTGTAATATTTGACATGTAATATAATAGTTTTGGCCTAATTCTCTAAAACTCTAAACCTGAACTGATCCTCAATGGGAATTATTCCCTGAATTCAATATTATGTAATATTTAAGGTCAAGTAATTATAGTTGGTATCATAGTTTAGTTTAGACATATTTAGGAGTTAGGGTATTGTAAAATTAATATCCATAAATTAATTTATGTTAATATTGAAATGATATAGCAGTTAATGAATACTATGTTGCTTCGCTTAAGAAATTTCTATGTTAAGAATGGTTTCTTATAGAGTAAATCGAGCAACTATGATGGGACAACATCAGGAGGACAGTCTCCCAAATCAATAACCTGAGATGGTCAGAATCCTAACTAAGTAGTTTGTTGCAGTGATGGCACAATTGACTTAGGATATAAATTTTGGGGATATTTAAGCCTCATATTAGCCAGATCAACCAATAATGATCATGTCAGTAGTGGAGCATTTTATGAGGCAACATCCCCCATCATTCATAGGATCATCTAACCCTGTGCTAGTTTAAGGGTGGATTAAAGAACTGTCGAAAATTTTTGATCTCATGGGATGTTCAGAACATCAACAGGCTATTCTAGCAATTAAAAATTTTAAAGGTGAATCCGATTAGTGGGGTTTGATGGTTAAAAATATTAGGGATAGTGAGGAGATTGATGATCTTTATTGGGATGAATTAAAAGGTATGTTTCTTGAAAATTATTTTCCTAAGGTGGTTCATCTTAGGATGGAAAACTATTCTTGGAATTGAGGTAGGAGGATGAATTAGTGGATGCTTATGAAGAAAAATTCACATAACGTTCAAGGTATGATCCATATTTCATATGAGATATTAATTGTAATGTCAATCATTTTTACTCAGGATTAAAGCCAAAGTATTGAATGGAATTACCTTCTCGTGAGTTAAAAAGTTTTGAACAACTTGTTCGATGTGCATAGACAGTGGAAATGGATTTTGCGGATGATTAGGTGTTCTTTGAAAATCAACCAAATTAGTGGTCGAGGTTACAGATCAAAGGTAACAAATCTTTAAAAAGAGTCTGATGGTAAGAAACTTAGGTTTGCAGTTTGTGAAATTGTGGTAAAAATCATGTTAGTGAAAGTCTATTGAATTTAGGTAAGTGGTATCGATGTGGTAAAATGTTACATAGGGATTATAATTGATCTAAAAAAGATCAGGGTAATGGTTAGACAAAATTTGATTTAACATTAGTAAAATGTTTTAAGTTTAATGAAATGGGTCATTATGAAAATGAGTTTCCATAAAAGAACTCAGATAAGGGAAAGAAGCTGGACCCCAAGAAGAAATGGGTGGTGAAATCCTTTGCAACCACTTAAACAGATGTTGGGCCATCGAATGAAGTTGTATCAGGTATAATTTTTGTTTATTCAAGTTATTCCAGTGTTTTGTTTGATTTAGGGTCTATACATTATTTCATTTTGAAGAATTTTTATAGTTAATTGGGAATTCAATCCTATGATATGAATACTGAACTTATAGTAAAATACCAGGAAGATATGTTTAGACAAAATGAAATTATAAGAACCTTCATATCCTTCTGTGCTAAATGAATCTACCAGAAAACTATTTTTTTTTGCTTCTAGTAGAATTTGATGTTATTTTGGGTATGGATTGGCTTTCCATTTATCATTCTATGATTGACTTCTGAGATAAAGAGGTTTTTTTCAGAAATAATTTTAGTTTTTTGTAAAAGAATAAACCTTTTTTTTTATGACATATCAGGAAGTTGAGAAACCAGTAATAGATATAAATGAGTGTTACGTGGCACATATTGTTGAAAACAAAGGAACTTTTCAGATTAATGATGTTCTAGTGTTAAATTAGTGTCTTGATGTTTTCTTTAATGAGTTTCCTAGTATAATACCTAATTTGGAAGTTGAATTTACTATGGACTTAGTTCCTAATCCTAAGACAATTTCAAAACACCATTATCGAATGGATCAAGTTGAACTTGTAGAGTTAAAGAAGCAATTAAAAGAGTTAGTAGATAGATGTTTCATTTGACATAGCACATCAACATTGGAGGATTTTAACTTGATTGTTAAAAATAAATATGGTTCAACGAGACTTTTCTTTGATTATAGAGCCTTGAATAATATCACTGTTAAGAACAAGAATCATTTTCCACATATTGATGATTTGTTTGATCATCTTCAGAAATATCAGTACATTTCAAATATTGACTTGAGGTCGGGGTACCATCATTTGAATGTAACGGTAGAATAGATTCCGAAGACCACATTTCGTACTAGATATGGCTATTATGAATTTGTTGTTATGCCTTTTGTGTAACCAACACACCTGTGGTATTCATGGTTCTTATGAATTGTATTTTCCGTGAGGTCTTGGAGATGTTTTTGGTTGTGTTTATTGATGATATTTTGGTTTATTCCAAAAGTAAAGAGGTACATGAAAGTCATTTAATTATTGTCTTGAAAACCATAAAAGAAAATAAAATGTATTATAAGTTAAGAAAGTATGAGTTTTGGTTACAAACAATTTCAGTTCTTGGTCACATTATTTCAAAAAATGGCATAACTGTTGATCCGGCTAAAACAGAAGTTGTTTTTGATGGGGAAATACTCACAAATATAACTGAGATCCGTAGTTTTCATTGTTTATCATGTTATTAATGGTGGTTTCTTTAAAAGTTTCCATGGTTATCCAACATAATGACTATGTTATATCGGAATGGTGTTACGTTCATTTTAACAAAATAATATGATGATTATTTTCATGAATTGAAAGAAGATTGGCGAATGATCCAGTTCTGGAACATCCTTCCAAAGATGGGGAATTTTTTATCTATATTGACGCTTCGTTGAAATGACTTGGTTTTTTCCTAATGCATAATTATCAGGTAATTTCTTATGCTTCACGTCAGTTAAAACCTCATGAGTTAGATTACCCTACACCTGATTTGGAATTAGCTATTGTTGTTTTTTCTTTTAATTTGTAGGAATCATCTGTATGGGGTAAAATGTGAAATATATAATGACCACAAAATTTTGATGTATATATTCAATAATAAATAATTGAACATGATACATATGAGATTGATGGAATTAATCAATGATTATGATTTCATAATTCATTACCATCGAGGAAAGGAAAATAAATTGGTTGATGCTTTGAGTAAAAAAAGTAATACTACATTAACCATTATATGTTTGGAACAAGATCATTTGATTAAATATTTGTTGAAATTTTGCATAGAAGTTGTTGGTGCAAGAAATTCCATTATTGTGTTTCTGGTGTCAGTAAAATCATCTCAATCATATAGAATTAAGAAAGCACAGAAGGAAGAAAGTGAGTTGTAGAAAATGGTTGAATTGGTTTATAATGGTATGTTATGTGATTTTAACATTGATAATGATTGTATTTTGAGATTTTTGGAGAGATTATGTGTGCCTTGTGATTCACAGTTGAGAAATGAGTTGTTTTGTTACTATCATAGTTATTCTTTTTCAGGTTATCCTGTAAGTACTAAGATATATAGAGATATTCGAGTGTATTACTGGTGGGATGGAATGAAAATTGATATTTCCGACTTTACTGTGAAGTGCATAACTTTCCAATAAGTTAATGCAGATCTGCATTTACTAAAAGTGATGCTTCAACCTTTATCGTTGTCAGAGTGGAAATGTGAAAATATATACATGGACATCATTTTGGGATTAATAAAGGCATCTCGAGTTAATAATGCAATCTGGGTTATTGTCGATCGATATACTAAATATTCTAATTTCCATTCTATTTGAGATAATTTTTCTCAAGAACAACTTTCTAAGTTGTGTGTTAAACTAGTAGTTAGGTTTCATGGAGTTACCCTCTCCATTATATCTGATCATGATCCCATGTTTATTTCGAAATTTTGGAATGTCCTTCAGATGTCATTGGGTACTGAATTAATTTTAGTACATCTTTTCATCCAAAATCAGTTAGGAATTTAGAATGAAAAAATTCAGACATTGGAAGATATGTTACGTTATTTCTCAATGGATTTCCAGGGAAGTTGGGACCAACATCATTCCTTGGATAATTTTTTTTATAATAACAGTTTTCATTCTAGTATACATATGGAACCATTTGAGGCATTATATTGAATGTGGTGTCAAAAATTAGATTTTTGGGATGAAGTATGTGAATGGAATCGAATGGGACAAGAATTAGTAGTGGGATGGGAAAAAAAGTTCAATTGATTCAAAAGCACATGAGAATAGCTTAGAGCCGACCAAAAAGTAATGCGGATAAACGGAGAAGATATCTTTTTTTTCATGGTAGGTTACCATGTTTTTCTCAAAGTCCCTCCATAGAAAAGTGTGATGCATTTTGGTAAGAAGGGAAAGCTGAATCCAAGGATCATTGGACCATATAAAATCCTAGAGAATGTTGGATCGTTTTTCTAAAGAGTGGATTTACCTCCTTGATTATCGCAGGTACAATGTTTTTTCATGTTTCAATGTTTAGAAATTATATGGGGGATCCATATTAGTTTTTGAGTCGAGTGGTATATCGGTTGGAAGAGAATCTTTCTTATGAGGAACAACTAGTCCAGATTCTTCACTATAGAGATAATGTGCTTCTGAATAAGGTAATCCATAAGGTAAAAGCTTTGTGAAAAAATCATATGGTTGAAGAGGAAATGGAAATATGAAATTTTATGAGGCATAAATACACCCATTTATTTGATAAGTGAATAAAATTGCGAGGACACAATTTCAAAATGGGGGAAAATATGTAAAATCCCTTCTAAATAAATAATATGACATTTTCATATTTATAAATAATTTTTAATTAAATATTAATTTTAATTTAAATTGGATTTTATGTTTGATAGGGTACTCTAAACACAACAATGGGTGTCTCCAAAATCTCATGCTGCATAGAATGTTGAGTCAGACTGAAAAAAATATAAAAATATAAAATTATTTTTAATGGTAGTTAACAACAAGATGTTGTATTGGAAAAAATTAATAGAACTAAAAAAATATAATTATTCATATTTGTTAAATGTTTTTACATTTATCCAATAAATTTTAGAGGCTTAAAATGTGAATGACTCCAATTTTGACCATGAATATTCTTTGAAAGGTTGATTTAACACTTTTTGATGATGAACCCTTTTTAAATCTTGTTTTTTGTCACTTTTATATGTTATAATTGAAAAAATGATAATATTTTTTAGAATCGGGACATCATAATTTACATTGGATGAAATTTTGGTATTTTTCTGATAATGTTCATTTTTTTATGAATAGTGAACAATACTGCGTTTTAATTCAAAACTGCCTTCTAATCTAATTTATTTATATGGATAAATTATCTTTTTAAATTGTTTCAAAGTGTAATTAGATTATATTTTAACCATTTAATCCAGCATTGGTCGTTGGAAGTAATTTCACTTTGAAATTTGATATAAACTAATTTCAATATTTTGATAGTTATAATTTCATTAAAAACGCTTTATAGTTTTGATAGAGGAAATTAATATTAAATTTATTAAGGTAGATTCTATGTTTTTAAATTTATTAAAATAGATGTCATTTTTGAATTTGGAATATAAAATTTTGATTTAGATAATTTTTGGTATTTTTCTTAAAATGTTCAATTTTTGATGAATAGTGAAAACCACTACATAGTTGTCCAAAACCAACGTTGACATTTAAATGAAATTTTACTATTTTTCTGAATTGAATTTCAAAAATTAGACATACATGGTTGTCATCAGTATCTAAAATTTGGTTCAATAAGGTGAAAATAATTTTGGGTGAATAGTAACTTTTGACTTTTATTTACCACCGTTAAAGGTAAATAGGTTTATTCAAGGTAAAAATGATATTATAATAACAAAAAATTTCCTTAACACATGTCCTAACCTTTTTTTATGAGTCATGGCTAAAAAATATAATCCATGGGTGAGATAATGACATTAATAACATTTTATTTAAAGTAAAAATAAAAATATCAAAAACAATTAATGTTTTGCTAAAACAATTTTAATGTATGGTTATATAATTAATATCTTTAACTATAAATAGTTATTAGAAATCTAAAAAGATTTCCTAAATCATAGTGTTTTATTTATAACTTTTAAACATCAAATTAATAAATTTATTTATGACAAAATAATGATATAATGATTACATCATTAATGAATGATTTAAATAAATGAGATTATATGTATTAAAATAAATTTAACTATTTATGTCATCTACGAATTTTAGAGATAATTATAAATTGACTTATTTTAATTAATGATGGTTTTTAGAAAGAATCAAGTTGGTTTCGATTTTTTTAAATGTCATGATATGAATATTATAAAAAGTGACATAATGAGTTTGTAAACCAATTAATATTTTATGAAATTATATTATTATCCTAAAAATATATGAATAATCCAAAATACAGATATGATGTTAAAAATTTCTTTAATGATCCATTTTGGGTCTCTTTGAATTTTATAGTAAATATATTAATAATATTGTATGAATATACAAAAATACATGGTAAAAGTTAAATATGTTAACAAAGGGTTAAGTAAAAAAGATCAGGATTAAAAAATATTCAAAACCTATTAAATTCTTATTGGATGATTTTTTTCGACTTATATTCATCTTATAATTGAAATTAATGAGTTTTGGACCTTTTAGAATAGAAAATAATTTTATAATAAGATAATACTTTCAATATTTCCTAAGGTGCCATCCTCCTTCTTATAAAATTCCATCAACTCTATCCCACTTCTCACACCTCTCAAGCCCCTTCTCTTGTCCAAACATTTCTCAATTAAGCTCCCAACTTCCCACACTTCCTCTTAGAAGCCGTACCTTAGTCAGAAGGCACTTCATGAAATCCTTTTGGTTCAAACCAAATAGAGGTATCCGATTTAAAGGAGATTAAAGAACGAAAGAGTCATGTCAGGCATGAGGTAAGGGACTTCGTCTCAATCTGATTTCATTGAGTAATATTTTAAATTATACATGACATTTATTTTTATGGTGTATAAAAACCTTTTAATTCTCATTTCATTCGAAGGGAAGTTTTCTATGATGCGTTTTAGTAAACGACAAAAATAAATGTTTCTTTTTAGCGTACAGAGTGACAAAGATTTTTCTGCCCCTACGAGTATTATTTGATCTTCAGCTTCCATAACAAGATTTAGTGTTTTTTAATGGAAAATAAATACCATATACTCTTTTACGTATTTTGGTATAGAAATTTTTTTTGATAATGGATTGATTATGTCGATATATTGAAATTATATGGTTTGATTTAAATGTTAAAATGTTATATTTCCTTTATGCTTGTGTAATGTGTTATGATTATATTATGGTTCTTGGTCATTTTCTATGCATATGGGTGGTTCCGTGATAAACCTAGTGTGGGTGAGCCTGACATAGCTCTCCAATTCATTGGGTAACGTGACAGAGGTAAATGTTAATGTTTCACCTAAGGGATTTAGGGAATATACTGTGATGGGTATTCCAAATGTAACCCCCTATATAGCTATGAAATTTATAGTGTATGTTTAATATAGATTCCACAGGTTACCTTAATGATTTATTATTTATAATTGTTATTCATAAATCTAATGATTTAATGAGGTAAGATAAAAATATTATGTTTTGTATATATTGAAAGACTAATGTTTTCTTTCATTAATTTATATCCCTTACTGGTATTTTCATGCTCATCCCTTTTTTTAAGTGTTTTCACTAAGTGTATGGCATGGTAAGAGAAAGAAATAATTCAAAAAGATTTATATCAAGAGAATAATGCTTGTTTTATTTTAATTAGTTTTTATTTTACGAAAAAATGTATATTGAGTATAAGTGTCTACTTTGTAATATTTGAGATGTAATGGTTATAACCTAATTCTCTAAAACATTAAACATGAACTGATCCTCAATCTGAATTATTTACTTAATTTGATATTATGTAATGTTTTAGTCTGGGTCCTTATAAACCCAGTAACATATAAAATAGTATTTTTGGATTAACTTGAAGGGTTAATTAATTGATAATGGGTAAATGAATGATAATGAGAACTGGTTAATTAGGCTTGGCCTCATGTTCTTGTCTTGGAAGGGGAAATTAATGGATGTAGTGTGTTAAATGGTAAAATGTGATTATATTGTGAATTTAGAATATGTTTTTTTCTATAAAATCGTGAAAATGTTTCTAAATTGAAATGGTATACCCGTTTTATAATTAAATGGTTAATGATGATGAACCTATGTGATTTTCATATATGGTAAAGGCATGTTCTACTGATGCTCCACTCTCGTGTGTGGGCCTGAATGACGTTTGGCTGCCCCTATTCATAGTAGTTATTCATGGAATGGACTATTTGTACTGAACACAAGGGTATGAAAATGGTGTTCCATATCATCATTGAGATGGTCATACATGGAGTTTTGAGTCATAGTCAAATTCATGGACTAAGGATCCATGTTTTTCGGCCTGTGAATTTTTTGACAAATGGATCAGATGACCGGTAATGGCAGAAGAAAGTTTGATGAAATTGTTATGACATACAAAATGGAAATGGAAGTAATTGATCTAAGAAATATAAATAGGTTAAACCGTATTTCACTCTGATGATCTTATTTTTAGCTATCATATGCATACTATGTAATCCTTCCTTATTATTACATAACATTTTATTATATTTTACAATCAAATGATCTTTAAAGTTTAATGTCTTGGAAATCAAGAACATAATACATGAAAACAACATAAAACACCATTATAATAAAATTTTAAGGATACATCATATGTTCACCCTAAGTACTATTGCTTCATCTCATAACCTGGAGACATACATCAAAGGAAAGGGTGAGTAGAATGACCAGTATGGAAAATAAGGGAATCAGTTTACTTGTGAAATCAATAAGAACATGATAAAAACATAAAGTCATGAGTAATGGATGTAGATGAATTTAATAATTAAAAGAACTTGAACCATAACATTAATATGTGGCTACATCTTTTAATTTGTAAATTCATGAACATATCACAAAGATTCATCCCCAAGGTATCATAAAAATTACCAAGGCTATTCACCAAGGTATCGTGAAACTTGTCAGATCTAGGGATTAAATTTTTTACCCCATGCATTAGAGCGATGTCCGGGAGCACCCATAATATGTCTTTATTTTCATGTGAGACACATATATCATGATAAAAAATTTCATAAATAACCCATAGAGAAAAAAATAAATGGGTTTCATTTCAAAATTTTGGCATTTTAAATGTTCTTAAAAATATGGTCATAATGTCATTTATAACCCATGGAATTGGAGTGAGGTTATATGTATGTCTATTCCAGAACCAAAGAGATCAATTTTATGTATTGATGAATACCCCTATAAATGAAAATATATTTGGATATTTTCTTAAATAATAAAGAGAATTTATTGAGAAAAAGGGTGAGATTTTGAGAAGAAAATTCTGCAGCATAACAGCTACATAAAAAAATTTTAAAAAACATTAAAAAGAGAGGGTATAATGGTAACCCTCCCATAAATAACTCATAATAATATATAAATACAGAATAAAATGGAGATAAGAACTTGGTATGGAAATTTTATTAACATACCACATGAAAAAGGAAACTTGAGAGGAAAGAGAAGATGTGAGAAATAGAAGAAGACAAATAAGAGCAACATGAGATTCATGGAAAAGAATTCACCTCATGCACTAAGAGTATTTCAATATTTTTTGACCCTTTCTGCATCAGAAGGCTGCGCACAGGTGGGGAGCACTTCTCATTTGACTTTCGACCCCAGTGTTCTAGTCATGGTAGTGCCTCAACAGTATCTAGAGCATCCCGACTCCCCTACTTTGTATCTTCTTCCTAAGATATCCTTTAGAGATACGTTGTGCAGGGAATAATTCGATTATATGTGGGTTTGATTCCCGTCTGTGCGTTCGGTTGATCCAGTGGTGTCGCAGGATGGGCACTGTGTTTCGATGGAGGTTACCCAAGCTGCGTTCTTGGAGGTAGTGGCATGCCTCAAGTGGACTCTTGCGGCCCAGTTTGGTGTTGAGAAGCCATCTCTATCTGTCTTCAACCGATTTTTGGAGTCTTGGGGTCTGACCGAGATGGTTTGGATTTACTCGATTCATCGTTTTCCCTAATGCATGGTGCTGGACTCGTAGGAGGATTTCCTTTTTGGCATGTTACAATGATCCTATAGAATAAGTTCATTGGTGGGTTAGCTTGGCTCCTCGGTCGATGGAGGCTCCAAAGGGGATGGAATTCTCCCATGCTACAGTTTGGGTTGGTCTCTCTAGCATCACACTCCCTTTCCAAAACATCACGTTATTAAAGGCCATTGGTGATTCAATTGGGGGTTTTCATTGTGCGAATGATCAGACCCTCTCTTGTGAAAATGTTTTGGTTCCTAGGATTTCTGTAGAGCTGGATCGTTGCCTCCCAGTCCTGAAAAAACTCATGCTAAGGGTGAAGGGTGGGGTGGCTTGGGATCCTGAGATTTTTTATCCAGTGTTTCCTAGGTTTTTATCCTCTTGCTGTCTGCAGGGTCACTCAATAAAGGTTTCCAGGAGACGGAGATCAGGTAGTCCAAGTCTGAATCTCAGAGACCGCTCGCGCGTGGCAGTCATGGCAGAAAGGCATGGTGGTTTCGCGTTCATACCCTCTCAAGCTGAGATTTCTGAGATGGCAGCACTTCAACGGGTGGTTCCAGATTTGGCCCCCCAAGCCTCTTCTCCTCTGGTTCCTAATATGATCCAGTACTATAGCTTGATGGAGTCTGGCCCTGAGGCTGTTCCATCGAGGCTTTCCCGTATGGCGACATGGTTGGTCAGTCCCCAGCAACTGATCAGGGTTAGAAAGTTGTGGGGTAGTCTGCATTCTACCCTCCTACCCTCCAAGGATGCTCGGGTGCTTCTTTCCCCCCTTTCTGAGGTCCCTTATGATTACTCTAAGGTGCTTGTGGTGGAGGATAATGCGTCCTCGCCTCCCCTTCTGTTTGTTATTGGTTTGGAGGGTGGGTTTTTCCCTAACCTGTCTGATTTTGAGTGGCCCATTTCTAGTGTTTTGGATAGGGAGAATCTTGTCTCTCTTTTTCTTTCAAAGGTAAAGCGAGGGAGGAATTATAAGGACTTATCACCATAGACACCACTAGTTACTATTTCTCCATTTCAGAGTCCTAGAGTGAGTACGCGTGCGATATATAGACTTATCAGGGAGGGATCCTCTTCTAAGAGAAACAATACAGAGATGTTGGGAGTCAAAATCGGGCTGCACATAGCTTAATGTTATCTCTGATTATTTTGAACGCTCGAGGCCTAAGAGCTCAGGTAAATACTGACTTCATTTATTCAAGATGTTAAGAAAAATAAGATTGACATTGTGGATGTCTTGGAGCACAAACAAAATTTGGATATAATGAAGGTTTACTATTACAAGATTAAGATTTATGGCTTCATGAATGATAACCTAACAAACCAACATATCTGGATTTTTTTGAATAGGGAGGTCATGATGGATTTGATTAAGGCTGGAGATCAATTCATTACTTTGAAAGCCCTAAAAGGTGTGGAGGGGTTCTTTGTTTCCTTTGTATATGATAATTGTGATGCTCAAACCCGAAAGTGAATTTGGAAAGAGCATGGTTCTTTTGATGCAGAGGATCTCTCATGGCTCGTGGTAGGGGACGTCAGTGTTGTCACGGACCTTGATGAGAGGAAGGCCAGAAGAGCATTCATGCACCAGGATAGATGGGAATTCACCCAGTTCACTGCTATCAAGGGTCTTCTTGATATGGGATTCTCTGGAGATCGTTATACATAGAGAAATGACCAGCATGGAGGTAGGCGGTGCTGGAGCCACATTGACCACTGTCTGGATAATAGCCATACTATCAAATCATTTCCAAATTCCAAGGTTAAACATCTGGTACGTGGGTTATCTGATCATTCTCCGCTGCATGTTTCCTTGCTTCCTTGTCAGGATTCGCACAAGCACTTTATGTTCAACCATCAATGGGCTCATAATTATGGCTACCAGAGTGTGGTCCGTGATCTGGAGGAAGAACCAACCTTGGGGAATTCTTGGGTGGCCCTTCACAATACGCTTCAGAGGTTAAAGTAGGGCCTACAAGAGTGGTCCAAGACATTTCTGCCCTTCTATCAGAACTTGGAGTCCATGAAATAGAGCATCATCAACGTTGAATCTCAGTTGGAGGATGAATGGAGAATCTTAGATTTTGAGGAGTTGTCGAGCAAGAATGAATGTTGGGTGGAGCTGCTTCTTAAAGTAGAGCGTTTGGAAAGGTATTGCTCTCAGGTGAAATGGATGAAGGAGGATGACAGTAATACTGTGTTTTTTCATGCCTGTATCAGAGAAAGGAAATGGTTGATTCAGCCCAATATTTTACTTGAGGATGGCTCATTTACGAATGATAGGAACACGGTGGGGTTCATGGCGCTATCATTCTTCAAGGATCTCCTTGCGGCTCCAAACCCGAGGATTCCTAGAGGCTACCCAAGTGGTAATGATGATATTGGGGAGGAGGTTCCCATATTTGTGTCTGCCCAAGATAATGAGGACATGGAGGGGATCCCGAATGAGGAGATTCATATGGCTATGATGCATCTGGACTGAGGGAGTGCATAAGGTCTAGATAGTATTTATGGATCGTTTTATAAGGGGCATGGGATGTGGTTAAGGGAAAAATCATTGGAGCTATCCAAGACTACTTCCATGGAGGGAGCCTCCCATGTGCTACGTGTGATACTGCCCTCATTCTCATCCAAAAAGTCAAGGATCCCTCTCCCCTATTGCATTACAGGCTATTCAGCTTGTGCAACTTCCTGTATAAAATCCATGTGAGCGTGATTAACCAAAGGTTGTCTAGATTCTTACCCTAATGGATCTTGATTGAGAAGAACAGGTTCATTAGGGGTCACTCCATTCACGGAGCTATTTCATTGGCGCAGGAGGTGATCAGGGACATCAACTTCAAAACCCATGTCTCCAATTTATCTATCAAACTGAACATGAACAAGGCATATGACCAGATCAAATGGAGAATTATTAATAGAGTGCTTTCAACTGTGGGACTCTCATCTAGGTTGATTGATCATCTCTTCCACTGCTTCAGCTCATCTTGGATGGCTCTTTCATTTCTGGGTAAGTCTCAAGGTTTCTTCAAGGCCACTAGAGGCCTCCGACAAGGGGACATTCTCTCCCCGAGTCTCTTTATTTTAGCACAGGATGCTCTCAGCTGCCTATTGAACTAGGGTCTGTCCACCAGAGCCTCCTCCATTAAAGAAGGAAGAATAACCTCCCATAAATTTCGAGCCTCATGTTTTCTGACGATACTATCATCTTTATCAATGGTGGGAGGTGCTCAATCCATGTTCTTAAGAGAATCCTCGATGAGTATTTCTTCAAGAGTGGCCAGGTGATTAGTAATTCTAAAAGAAATATTTTCTTGAATTCCAAGTGTAATCCCATCCGCGTCTCCTCCATTTGTAGTCAACTAGAGACGTAGAAGGGGTCCTTCCTCATGGGGTAACTAGGCATGCCTATTTCATCATGAAAGGTGCAGGTTTGTGATTTTGTCTATGTGGTTAATAGAATTACTAGTTGCATTCTTAATTGGAAGAATTTTTATCTAAATGTTGGGGGCCGTATTTCCCTTGTGAATAGTTTCTTTTCTACAATTCCTATTCATGCTTTGGCATCCATCAATGTCCCTCAGGGTTTCATCAAAACCATTGACATGGTCT
Source organism: Viscum album (assembly GCA_963277665.1). Lineage (NCBI taxonomy): Eukaryota > Viridiplantae > Streptophyta > Magnoliopsida > Santalales > Viscaceae > Viscum > Viscum album. The sequence continues at coordinate 257,938,390 of OY728129.1, forward strand.
TGAGCAGTTTCATTTAGGACGCCCTGTCTGAGGGGAAATGGTGTTGGGCCTCATGGGGAAGGATGGCGAAACCAGTTCATGAGGGAGGGATCAATGTTAGGAACCTCCGAAGTAATCTTCACTGCATAAAGTCCATTCTTTCATGGGATGTTATTGAAGAGAACACATTGTGGGGTAATTCTATGTCACAATTAATGGGAGTTAATGAGGAGGTAGCTCATGGTAATGCTTCCCCTTTATGTGAGAAACTCTTCATTATCATCTAGGTCCTCCAACAGAACTCCCGTTGGATTGCTGGAGAAGGCAACATTTCATTCTGGTTCAATAACTGGGGGGTTCAATGATTAGCTTTCCTGGGTGTCCTACTCCAACAATTACCTTAAAAGAGGCTTTGAGATTTCCCGGGTTTTCAAAGGCTATTTTGAATAAGGATAATCATGATCATCTGAAGTCCATTAAAGTTAACTATGAGCCAGATATATGTGTCTTCACACCATCCTCCTCGGGTTCGTTCAATGCGAGGGATTTCTGGAAGCTGTTTACCATTCAAGAACCGCGAGATAACTAGCATGACTTGATGTGGTGCAAGAGGATACCAGCTAATCTCAACTTTCGTAGGTGGAACATAAATAATTGTTCTATTTCCACAAATTAGAATGTTATAATGATTGGAATTAGTTTTTCCTCTCACTTTAATTGCTGTATTTCTTGGTAGGAGGAGAGTACCAGTAACCAGTTCTTAGAAGGGGAGTGGGCTCTTAAGTTGTGGACTTTCTTTGGTGGTTATACTGCTTTATCTTCTCAGGATCAAAGGGATTCTTCCTTTTTGGAATGTTTTATTCGTGGTGCACATGACTATGGAATCAAAATACAGGCTAGTTTAGTGATTTTTAGTGCAGGTTGTTGGTGATTATGGCAAGGCAGAAATCAGGAGAGGTTTGAAGGGGCTCCTTCTTTAGTGAGGTCGATCATTGCAAGGATCTGTTTCCTCTTGGTGGAATTGTTTTGTCTTATCCAAGGTTTTTGGTACACCCAATCCTGTCATTTTCTGTAGGATAACATTCCCTCACATCAGCCCCCTCCTATCAGTTCTTCGGGATGATGGGTGTGTTTGTCGCCTCCTGTTACTGGTTACAAGTTGAACACCGATGGGTCTTATTTTCGTGGAATCATGAGGGGAGGGGGGGGGGTGGTTCATGGGGCTGGGGGAATGTGGTCTTTTATTTCTCTTCGTACTATGGCAATGTAAATTCTATCATGGCTGAGGCCAAATCCATGCTCACCGGGATCTCTCTTTGTATTTAACAGAATATTGTTATCTCTCAGGTGGAGACTGACTCTTTGATTCTTTATGACTCCCTGCTTGGTAAAGGATCCACCCTATGATCCATTTGCTACATTTTATAGAAATTTAAAGCTCTACTCTTTAACATCCAGGTCTCCCATACGTGGCGTGAAGGGAATCAGGTTGCAGATTACATTTCTTCTTTGGCAGATCAGAGCTCCATCCACATTGGTATTCTAAAGCCCACCAGCTTAAGGCCATGGAGAATTAATTTGATAAGAGGAAATTCTCTCGGCCTTAATTATTTTAGGCCCCCTTACTTTGTTTTCATTCCTGGTTTTTACTTCCCCCCTTTTTAATAAAATTATGTTTTGGATATGAGAAGATGTGAATTCTTTTACAAAAATTTCGACATCCTAATAGTGTCACTTAAAAATTCAGAAAATAATTTGATGAGAGTGGAAAAGGTCTCCATTAATTTTGATATGAAATGGAAAGTAGTAGTTATATAGATGAACAATCCCCCACACAATAAAATGGTAAGTAGAAGACATAACCTAAAGGAAGTCATGACTTAAAAGCAGTGGGTGAATGGTTCCCTTGCCTGGAAAGGTATATTCAAAGGATTGAAGGTCGGAACCTTGTGAGGCTTGAGGGAACCTTGGGAGGACTCCTTGGGAGGTAATAGACCATAACATCATTAAGAATAATTTTAGAATGAAATGTATGAAGGAATGGATTGGTATTTATAGGCAAAGTGAGGGAATAAATTATCAATTTACAAGGGACACCTCATCGGTGGTATTTACAAAACCAAGGGCATACCCTTGGTATTTTCCCTTGGTATTGGCCACATGGGAAATCTCATAAGATATCGTAATATTAAAAATTCTACCATATTATTTATATCATTATTACATTATCAATGATGTCCTTAAACTCCTGGTACTCAAAACTATATTTTTACTATTTATCAAAAAATCAACTATTTCAGAAAAATCCAAAAAAATAAATCTAACCTAATATCAATGAACTGAATGCAAAAATGTACTCCATTTTTTGAAAATAATTTTCTATTTATTTTTAGATTAATTTTTAAATAAAATCATTATTTATTCAGAAAATAGAACATTAAAACTATAACTCATTTTGTAACACCATAAGAAAGTAATCAAGGTCCCCTAAAATTATCGTATAACAATAAGATAATAAAGTAACAATTTAGGATTAAATTTTATAGAACTAAATTTTCATTTTAAATTATTAAATTAATTATAAATTTGTAAATAAAATATTTATGATATACAAAAATACCGAAACGTAAACTATGATAGTTTTTCTCTTTTAAGATGTCTATAATTGTTTTATACATTCATGGGTGATGTTTCTATTTTTTTGTCGATTTACTATTCATTACTATTCATACGGGTATGTTACTATTCATACTTTACTATTGTCTAAAAATTAAGTTAAACTTATTAGACCCTCAATTTCTTACTAAACACAACTATAAAAGATCATTTTTTGAAAATCAAATCTCATTACTAATTATTTAATTAATATAAAAATATTTTAAAATACCCCTCTTTTCCTAAATTCGTCAATAATATACATCCAATTTTTATCTCAAAATTTGAAACTCATAAACCTTACCATAATAAGAAATAATAATTCTATTTATATAAAAGAATTTCACAATGTAGATAAGGTCTCATTACATAGCCCCTTATAACACCAGCATAGGTCCTATGTGTAAGGTGTGTTATGGTGATAGAATCTTGGGGTGGCTCGGACAACATTTCCTATGGGGTGATTTCTATCAGCTTGAACGTCTACCTTAGAAACTTTTGTTCAAGCATCACTTTTTCAATTTTGGCTTGTGATTTGTGTAGAGAAAATCCTAGTGATGCTACCTCCTTCCAAAGCTCCGACAGATGGGCTTCATATGGCCTAAGTCTATTAGAGGGTGCCATCGACTCTTCTTTCGGTATTAATTAACCATGACCATATAAATTTATAAACACTAATTTAAATCTTAAGATTTTAGTTTCCAATGGTCATATTGACCAATAGACATATAATCGTCGAAACTCAATAGTCTCATTTAATTATACTCACATCAATAATGAAAGGGTATATATTTTTTGAGTATAAAATAAATTAACACACAAATTTAGGAAATAAATATTATTAAAATGTTCGGGTCGTTACATTATTACCCCTTTAAGAATATTTGTCTATGAAATTTTACCTTGTACCATAAGAAGAGAAAATGTGTGGGTACTTTTGACTCATAGACTCCTCTAGTTCCCTTGTGGCTTCCTCACATTTGTGGTTCATCCACAAAACCATGAAAAGGTGAGTAGTCTTGCTGCATAGAACCTCGTCTCTACAATCCATGATCTCCACCGGTTGCTCCCCATATGAGAGTTCATGTTCCAATTACACCACCTCTGGATTTAGTACATGTAAAGGGTCAGGTATGTACTTCAACAAGAGGGATACAAGAATTAAATCATGAACTTGTGCTAGATTTGGAGGAAGTGTAAGCTGATAGGCCACTTCTCCTACATGATCAAGGAGTTCATATAGACACAATGTAACTAGAGTTGAGCTTCCCTTTCTTCCGAAACCTCATGAATCTCTTTCAATGTGAAATTCGAAGAAAGAATTTATCAACAAACACCAAGTGTAACATCCTATGTAAATAAAGAATATTGAATTTTCATATATTTTTTTACATTCTTAAATTAATTATTAATTTCACTTTAAAGGGGAAGCTATGTTTGATGGTGTACTTGATAAACAACAACTGGTTTCTTTGAAATCTTACGTCACAGACAATGTTGAGTTATACTAAAAAATAATAATATAATATTATTTAAAATGACAGTTAATTCCTAGCTGTTGTATTGGTAGGAATGGATAGAACAAACTAAAATATGAATATACCTATCTGTTAAATGTATTTACATTTATCCAAAAAACTTTAGAGGCTTAAAATGCGAATGAATCTAATTTTAAGCATAAATACTCTAAAATTAGTTTAAAGGTCGATTTACTACCTTTTGGTGGAGAAACCTTCTTAAATATTATTTTGGTCAATTTTATATGTTCAATTTGAAAAAATAATATTCATCTTTATAATCAAAACATTAAAATTTATCTTGGGAAAATTTTTGGTATTTTTCTAATAGAAGTCATTTTTTAATGAATAATGAAAAATACTGTATTTTAATTCAAATCTTCATTTTAATCTAATTTATTTATATTCTTAGATTAACTTTTTAATTGTTTTTAGAGTTTAATTAGGTTATATTTTATCCATTTAATCTAGTGGTGGTCGTTGGAATTAATTTCACTTTTAAAATGGACATAAAAAGTGTCCATCTTTTGATAGATATTATTTCTTAAAAACACTCAATTTGTTTTGACAACGAGAATTAATTTTAAATTAATTAATGAAACATATATGTTTTTAATGTTGTTAAATTGACATAATTTCATAATTTGGAATATCAAATATATCTTTGGCTGAATCTTTTGTATTTATCTAACAAACGTCAAATTTTAAGGAATAGTAAAACCACTTAGTAGTAGTAAAAAAATTTACCTTTTCATTTAAATTTAATTTTACCACTTATGTGAATTAAATTTTGAAAATACAACATACATGGTTTCTATTAGTAAGTAAAATTTTGTTCAATAAGATAAAAATATTTTTATTTGGCGAATAGTAACTTTTTCCTTTTATTTTCCACAGTTAAATGTAAATATGGTAATTCAAGGTAAAAAGTATATCATAGTAACAAAACATTACCTTAAAACCTATCCTAACATTATTGGTTGAGTCATGTACGGCCATGGTCATCCTTGGGTCAAGTTGGGGACCCCATGGAGCCACTTAAGGGTTATAATGACACTTTATTGTAATTAACCTAATGTAAAGACAAAAATGACAAAAACAATTATCTTTTAGTAAATTTATTTTTACATGGGGTTATATAAGTTAAATTTTTGACTATAAATATTATATGGAAGGGTAAAAATATTTAATACATCATGACATTTGTTTTATAATTTTTATAAATCAAATAAATTGAATTATGTATGAAAACAATGATGCAGCATTTACCTCATTAATAAATGATTAAAATAAATTAGATTATAAATATAAAAATAACATCCAAAACCTCTCCAATTATTATTGGATGAATTTATTTAGACCATGATTAATATAATATTTGACATTAATATGTTTTGGACCTTTAGAAAATGAATATAATTATAAAATAAAATAGAATTTTCACACTTTCCTTAAAAAACCCTCCTCCCCTTATAAAAACCCGCACTTCTATCCCACTCCTCACACCACTCAAGCCCCTTTTATTTCCCAAAATCTGCCCAAATAATCTCTAAATATCCTTATATTACTAATAGATGCCTTACCTTAGGCATTAGGAACATTAAGAAGTCTTTTTGGTTCAAACCAAAGGGAGTTATCCGAATTAAAAGTAACAGTTTCTCTTAAATTCTTTTCTTTAATTTTACATCCAAAAATAGTAAACAACATTCCGTCCTTTATATTATAACAAAAATAGTATAATAAATATACTAGGATTTTTTTATGAGAATTATTGGAACAACACTTACAAAAACCTCCATTTAATTGTTAAAGAACATACTGTTTCTATGGATGAAAAACTAAAGGCTAATGAAACGATGATTGTTCAATTATCTTATACAACCTCTTATGGTGGACATTATGATGAAACATTGTTTATATATGATATATATTATTTTTATGTTTTATTTATTCTTCTATATTTTTAATTTATAGCATACCTTTATGGTTTCCATTATGAGTGAATGCGATAATTTCATTTGAGGAAGTGCGGACTACCACCCCCTCAATGTGATATGAGTCGTTCATACCATAGGTGGGACATATAATGGATGGATTTATTGAAATTATATATTATATTATAATGTAATCATAATATAAATATGTATAAATAATTATTTATTCAATTAAAATATGAAATATAAATGAAAGTAGCGTTCATGCGTACGTACGACTTACAGTCTCTATGAACGGTGCATTTCATTTATTATCTCCAAATATTATGTACTCGTATAAATACATATATATGTTGGATATATATGATATATATGATATCTAAATCATTAATATAATTCTATTGATAATGAAATCTGGACCACATGGACAACTTGTAATTATAAGGTGTTCATTTTTGACTCAAGTACCAAATATCGACAAAACGACCATTATTAACTTAAATGATTAAATATTGTTTATAAAATAGTAATAAGTGATATAAAAGGAATAATAAACTTGAAAAATTTTTCTTAATCAAGTATTAATTCACTTAAGTTTATTATTCAGGAAGAAAAAGGAACAAAAAAGTAAAGTCAGACACGAGGTAAGAGATTTCTTATCTCACATTTAATTCCATGAGATTTGCATTGTTCACCACTTATTTATTACATTTGGTGTATTGTGTACTTCCATTTGATATATACTATAATTATTCAATTTATATTCATGGTATTCTGTGATTCATTTTGTGGTTATTAACTTTTGTTTATATGGCTCGATTGATTACAACGTTGTAAGGGGTTTTATCTAACTTTTTATTCACATGATATTCATGATATATTTTCCACTATTCCCTTTTGTGTGGTGTATGTAATGACCATGATTGTATTATTTATTTAATATAATTTAAATTATGGACATTTACATCTTCATTTAATACTCTTTTCATGAGGTATATGTTTCGTAAATATCCAAATCGGTAAGGGTACTTCTTAACCCAATTTATATTCTTTGGGTTGAACTTCTACTTCTTAATTACGTCCTGATCTAATTATGTATGGAATAACTATTTATTTATTTATGTTGTAATTTTCACTCCACTTTGTGTCGATATAATTTTTATACACATAATGACTCCATTTATAAATTCTCAAGTCATAGATATGAACTAGATAAGTGTAATTTTAACTCAATGTCCATTTATTGAGTTAAACATATAAGTCATCGGTGTTGTTTTTTAAAAAATATGTGTGAATGTTCTATGATTAATTTAAACTAAATATCCAATAATATAGAGAGTATTTATATTTTTCACACATAATTATGTCATTCAATTATCCTAATTATAAGGATACCTTCTTTATAAGGGATTTCGTCTCAATTTACATTCCATTGAGACTTCAGTTTTGTTATGCACCAATTAACTATAATATGGTCTATATACTATCCTTTTGAATTTATATCATGCATCCCTTTATTCTCGTGATATTATAATGTTATAATTAAATGTTATTCCTCAATTATTTATATTCAAGCGTCACTTATTTTGTTAAAAACTCTTTAATTAAAATATCGATTTAAATGTTTAAATGTTTTATTCTTCTAAATATTTCTCATGAATGTCCATGTTTTAAAATAAAATTAATTATTTATTTATAAGAATATTAATGGGTTAAAATATTAAATCCTTTAAATGCTTAAAAATGTTATGGGACATATTGATTCAAAAATTTCTTTATTAAATGTTTAAAATGGTTTTGAAAGTGGTTTGATAAACCATTGATTATGTCAATATCTAGAAATGATATAATGTGATTTCAATGTGGAAATGTTATGTTACATTGTGAATTTTTTACATGTTATAAATATGTAATGAATATTGGGAATTGCTTACATATACGGGTGGTTTCATGATAAACATAGGGCGGGTGAGCCTAAGATAGCTCTCCAATGCATTAGGTAACGTGACAGAGGTAAATGTTAATGTTTCTTCTAAGAGATTTAGGGAATATAATGTGATGGGTATTGAAAACGTGACACCATATATAGTTGTGATAGTTACAATGTATGTTTCATATGGATTCTATAAGTTACCTTTATGATTTATGATTTATATGTGTTATTCATAAATCTTATGATTTTAGGAGGTATGTTATGATTGAAAAGTATGGTTTCATATATTTGTATTTTTTGATGGTCTAATGATTCTTTTCATTATTTTATAACCCCTAATGATATTTTTATGCTCATACCATGTTTTGAAATGTTTTTTCATAGGACATAAAGTTGAATAAGGTCGAGGATTAGATCACGGAAAAGTAATTCTATCAAAAACATGGAACTAGAAATGTCTCTATTTTTCAAGAGTTTTTATTTTATGAAAAATGGATACTGTGAAGTATTGTCTACATGTAATATTCATGTTGTTATGTAATAGTTATGGCCTAATTCTCTAAAACTCTAAACCTGAAAAGATCCTCAATGTTAATTTATGACATAATTCAATATTATATAATGTTTAAGGTCAGTTTCTTATAGTTTGTATCAGAGGTTAGCTTAGATAACTTTAGAGGTTAGGGTGTTATTTAATCATTAGTGACATAACCATAATGGTTATCAAATTAGAATGATTCATAGTAATTTTATATAAATTGAATGAGTTTAAGATAACATGGATATATATATCTTACTATTTACCATCCTCATAAGATATTTTATGATGATTTTAATGACATAATCAAACTAACCTTTTTGGTTTTACTAAATGGTTGTGTTTATTAGGCACCAAAGTAATAGTGGATGTGATGAAAGTTGTGACTGTTTTCTGAATGTGAAATTTAATGAATGGGAGCTACAATGAGAACTCTTGTGGTTATTCTAAACCAACTATCTGGAGTCATGATTGACAACCTAAAGCATAGTTATTTTTATATGTTATCATATATGCAAGAAAAAAATTCCTTCATAAGTTCATGTAATAATCATAAAGGTAAGTATGTTAAAAAACCAATGTGTTAAGGATGTGGAAAGAAACACATAGGAAAATGCTTCAAAGAGATAGGATGATGCTATAGACGTGGGAATGAAGGTCATAAAATAAGAACCTTCCATGGAAAAAGGAAGTGTCCAGTTGACTCTTGAAAAGGGAAAGAAGTTCTTTCTGAGGGAACAATTTAATGTTTTAAATGTGGTGTGCATGGTCATTATACAAACAGTTGTCTGATGAAAATGCTTCAGGAATGGGATCACCAGGATCATACAATATTTTTTATCAACACCTAAAGCCTCTCCGATTGAGGATGAAAAAAATGACAATGACCAATGGAAGGTCTGGATTATTTATTAACATATGTTTTGATAATATTGAGTCTTAGGATTTGATTCATGATTTTATTCATAGGAAATAAGTATTTCAGAATAAGTTTGTAAATAATGGTTAATGAATCATGAATAACATTGAATTATTGAGAAGTTAATATGTACGGGATTAATAAGTTATGGTATATTTTTAGATAATGAAATTCTCAAAAGTATGAAGGCCCTTTTTATGATTGGATTACATTGAATGAATTTTTATAGTATGTGTAACCCTGAAGTTTGATATTAGAAAATTCTATTCAAGGAATAATTATCTTCCCTTCTGATGAATAATGGAGGAATTTAATTTTGGAAGAATCCATGTTTTTATTATGGACATATGATTTTTTTGGTTATTAATGGAAATGATTAACCTATCATAGATAATATTTGATTAGGTTAATTACACTTTAGAATGAGACTTTAAGAGTATTCAATGTTTTTGAAGATAATTTTTCAGATTTACTGTGGAATAATATATGATAAAATCATTCTGGGTTTTTGGTTTTAATCTTATATTGGATTATTTTGAATAATTTTAAGGACAATTGAATATTTAATGGTCTTTCTTGATCTTTGGGTACTTTTGGTTGAATTTTGGAGATTAAGAGTAGTACTTATTTTTATGAAGGATTATCTTTTTGGGGATTATCTGGTCACGTACTAATCGATTTTGGTTTTGGTTTATGTACAAAGATATGGGAAATATATGGTTCATATTATGTGGATCATGTTATCCACTAAAATTTGAATATAACGCTTTCAATGTGAACAAGTCATCTTGAATACATACCGTTTGGTGAAAAGATGATTTTGTGGTAGAATTTTATTAAAGGATGACACTACACATGACAAGTATGTATATTTCCTTACGATATTAGTTTAGTTGTTAAAAAAAATTCATCAACTATATGAAATGGATATTGATGTAAAATTGTTATAAGATCTATTTTATCATCATAATTTTACCCAACCACAAATTTATGGTATTATGGTGTTTAAATTTCCATGATCAAGTTCTCTATCACTCTCGATTAATCTATTAGAGTACGTTTCTCTTCCATATCCATGTTTTCCTGGAATCCTAGTATTTTTTATCTCGGGTAACCTTTTTTAATTCCATTCCATTATTTTAAAGTGATAGTTTTACAGACTCTTTTTATGATGTGGGACTTTCAATGATGTTTTTGGGCCCAAGTTTAAAATTGCGAGGATGCAATTCACAAAAGGGGGAAGGATGTAACATCCCAGGTAAATATAGAATATGGAATTTTCATATTTTTTTAATATTTGTAATTTAATTATTAATTATACTTTAAAGGGGATGCTATATTCGATGGCGTACCAGATTCCTAAAAATTGGTTTCTTTGAAATATTACATTGCACACAACATAGAGTTATACTACAAAATAATAATATAATATTATTTTAAGTGGTAGATAACACATAGATTTTTTATTGGAAATAATGGACAGATATATCTACAATATAAATATAAATGTTTTTTAAATGTTTTAAAATTTTTCCAATAAAATTTAGAGGCTTAAAATGTGAATGAATCTAATTTTAAACATAAATACCCCAATATTCATTAAAAGGTCGATTTACCGCCTTTTGATTGAGAAACTTCCATAAATATAGTTTTGGTAAATTTAATATGTTCTATATGAAAAAATAAAATTCTTCTTTAGAATTAGAACCTTAAAATTTACCTTGGGTGAAATTTTGGTATTTTTCTGATAAAATTCATTTTTAATGAATATTGAAAAATACTGTTGTGTAATTCAAATCTGATTTTTAATCTAATTTATTTATATGGTTAGATTATTATTTTATTTGTTTTTAAAGTGTAATTATATTATATATTGACAATTTAATTTAATGGTGGTTGTTGAAATTAATTTCACTTTGAAATTAGACATAAATAAGTGTCAATCTTTTTAAAGAAATTGTTTCTTAAAAACATGCTATTTGTTTTGACAACAGGAATTAAATTTAAATTAATTTAAGAAACCTCTATGTTTTGAATTCGGTAAAATAAAAATCATTTTTGAATTTGGAATATCAAATATAACTTAGGGAGATTTTTTGGTATTTTTTTGAAAAAACGTCAACTTTTGGGGAATAGTGAATCCACTTAGTAGTAGTTAAAAAACTGACTTTTTCATTTAAATAACATTTTAATGCTTCGGTGAATTGAATTATGAAAATATGACATATATGGTTTTTATTATTAAGTAAAATTTCATTCAATAAGATAAAAATAATTTTTGTGGAATAGTAACTTTTGACTTTTATTTACCACAGTTAAAGGTAAATAGGGTAATTCAAGGTAAAAAAATATCATAATAATAAAAAATTAGCTTAACACTTGTCCTAACCATCATTGTTGAGTCATGTCCGACCATGGTCATCCTTGGGTCAATTATGGGACTCCATGGAGCCACTTAAAAGTGACAATGACACTTTATATTAATGAACTTAATGTAAAGAAAAAAAATTACATAAACAAATATCTTTTAGTTATTTATTTTTTACATGGGGTTATTCAAGTCATCCTTTAGACAATAAATATTATTTGGAAATATAAAAATATTCCCTAAATCATTGTGTTTTTTAATAAATTTTATAAATCTAATAAATTAAATTATTTATGACACCAAAATGATGTAGTATTTACCTTACAAATAAATGATTTAAATATATAAGATTATAAATATTAAAATTACATCCAAAAACCTATCCAATTATTATTGGATGAATTTATTTCGACCATTATTCATCTTATCTTTGACCGTAATGCATTTTGGACCTTTATAAACCGAAAATTATTTTATAATAAAATAATATTTTCACACTCTCCTAAAGAACCCCCCCTCTCCCATAAAAAAGACATCACATATAACCCATTCCTCACACCTATCAAGCCCCTTGGATCGTCCAAAACCTACCCAAATATTCTCTTAATATACCTATATTTTCCCTAGAAGCCTTACCTTAGAAAAAGGCACTTCAAGAAGTATTTGTGGTTCAAACCAAAGGAAGTTATCCAAATTAAAAGTAACAGTTTCTCTTAAAATTTATTCTTCTATTTACTTCTCCAACCCCTAAAATCCATTAATTCCTTTATTTTATTACTAAAACAGTATCCTCAATATACAATGATGTTTTTAGGAGAAGGATTCTAACTACACTTACACACACCTTCATCTAATGGGTATAGAACATACTGTTTCTGTGGATGGTAAACTAAAATATCACGAAACGATGAATGTTCAATTATTTCCCACAACCTCTTATGGTGGCCATTATGATGACACTATATTTATATATGATATATATTTCGTTTATGTTTTCTTTATGCTACTATTTTTATTAATTTATATCATACCTTTATGGTTTCCATTATGAGTAAACGCGATAATTTTATTTGAGGAAGTGCGGACTAACGCCCCCTCAAAGTGATATGACTCGTTCTAACCACACATGGGACATATAAAATATAGAGTTATTGAAATTATGTATTATATTATACTGGAATTATAATATAACTATGTATAATTAATTTTTCATTCAATTAAGATATGAAATATAACTTAAAGTAGCATTCATGCGTACATACGACTTACCGTCTCCATGAACGGTGCATTTCATTTCTTATCTCTAAATGATATGTAATATTATAAATAAATATATATACCAGATATATAGATATATATGATATATAAATCATTAATATCATTCTGGAGATAATGGACTCTTGACCACATGGACAACTAGTAATTATAAGGTGTTCATTTTTTACTCAAGTACCAAATATCAACTAAACGACCATAATTAACTTAAATGATTACATATTGTTTATAAAATGGTAATAAGTGATATAAAGGTAATAATAAACTTGAAAAACGGTTCTCAATAAATTCTAAATTAACTTCTGTTTAATATTCAGGAAGAACAAGGAACAAACAAGTCAAGTCTGACACGAGGTAATGGATTTCTTATCTCACTTTTAATTCCGCGAGATTTCCATTGTTCGCCACTTATTTATTAGCTATAGTGTATTGTGTACTTCCATTTGATAAATATATTATCTTTATTATCTTTATATTCATGTTATTATTTTATTCATTTATTTTTTATTATCTATTGGTAAAACAACTCGATTGATTACAATGTGGTAAGAGGTTTAATCTCACTTTTTATTCCCATTAGATTAATGCTATATTAGCCACTATTTCCTTTTTTTGGTCTATTTAATGCCCATAATTTTGTTATATTTTTAATATAATTTAATTTATGCCCATTTACATCTTCATTTATACTTCTTTCATGGGGTATATGTATCGTATTTATCCAAATTAGTAATGGAACTTTTTAACCCAATTTCCAGTGTTTGTGTTTAACTTCTACTTCTTAATTATGCCATGCTATGATTATGTGTGTAATCAATATTTATTTATTTATGTGTTTAATTTACACTGCCCTTTGTGTGGATATACTTTTGATACACATAATCACTCCATTTATAAATTCTCAAGTCATCGATATGAACTTGATAAGAGTAATTTTAACTCTATTTCTATTCATTGAATTAAACATCCAAGTCATTGGTGTCATTTTTTAAAAAAATATGTTTGAATGTTATCTGAATGATTGACACTAAATATCCAATAAAATTGAGTGTATTTATTTTTGTCACGCATAATTATGTCATTTATTTATCCTTAATCAAAGGATACCTTCTTTATAAGGGATTTCATCTCAATTTACATTCTAGTGAGACATCAGTGTTGTTATGCCAAATTCTCTCTTACATGGTGTATATACTGTCCTTTTACATTTATACCATGATTATTTTTAATCTCATGATATTATAATATTCTTATTAAATGTTATTCCTCAATTATTTTTTATTCAATTGTCTCTCATTTTGTTAATAACTCCTCAACTAAAATATCGTTTTCAATGTTTTAATGATTTATTCTTCTAAACATTTCTAACTAATTTCCATGTTTTAAAAATGGTTTTAAGGATTTATTTATATGGATATTAATGGTTTAAAATGTAAATTCGTTTAAAAGATTCAATGTGGTAAGGGACACATTGATTTAAAAATCACTTTATTAAATGTTTTAAATGGTTTTGAAAATGGTTTGATAAAGCATTGATTATGTAAATATCTAATAATGATATATTGTGATTGAAATGTGGAAATTTTATCTTCCTTTATAATTTTTTTACATGTTATGAATATGTAATGAATATTTGGAATTTTTTATGTATACGAGTGGTTTCGTGATAAACCTAGGGTGGGTGAGCCCGAGATAGCTCTCCAATGCATTGGGTAACGTGATTGAGGTAAATGATAATGTTTTTCCTAAGATATTTAAGGAATATTCTATGATGAGTATTCCAAATGTGACTCCCTGTGTAGCTGTGACAGCTACAATGTAAGTTTGATATTGATTCCATAAGGTACCTTTAGGATTTATGATTTGTAAGTGTTATTCATAAATCTTATGATTTCATGAGGTATGTTATGATTGAAATGTATGGTTTCATTGATTTTTATTTTTTGATGGGATACTATTTCTTTTCATTATTTTATTATCCTAATTAAGCTTTTTATTCTTATCCCATGTTTTTAAATGTCTTTCACATGATATAAGGTTCAATAGGGTCAAGGATGATATCTAGAAAATGTCATTCTCTCTAAAACATGGAACTAGACATGTCTCTATTTTTCCCAAGTTTTTATTTTATGAAAAATGGATACATGGGTAGTAGTGTCTATGTGTAATATTCGAGTTATTTTGTAATAGTTATGGCCAAATTATTTAAAACTCAAAACTTGAAAAGATCCTCAATGTGAATTCGTGACGTAATTCAAGAAGATGTAATGTTTAAGGCCAGCTCCTTATACCAATTCCCTTCGACGGTTGTCGGCATACCACTTCTAGCGACTCTGAGTAGCCTTAATTTGTTGCTGGATGGGATGTACTTTTTTTGTCATTATTTTCACAAGATCAGGCCCAAGAAGATTTCTCTCACCATCTTTATCCCAACAAGTAGGTGTTCTAGATCACTTCCCATATTGAGCTTCATAGGGTCCCATTTGAATGCTCGAGTGGAAGATGTTGTTGTAAGAGAACTCAACTAAAGGTAGATGTTGATCCCATCTACATTTAAATTCCATTGATCCTGTTCTCATCACATCCTCGAGTGTTGGAATAGTCCATTTAGATTTTCCTTTAGTTTGGGGGTGATAGGCCGTACAGAAATTCAATTCAATAATTAGAGCATGTTGAATACTTCTCCATAATTTTGATGTGAACCATGGGTCACAATAAGATATTATAGAAAGTGGAGCTAAATGCAGCCTTATCACTTCCTTCACATAAATTCTGGCATATTGATCAAGAGATAAATCTTCCCAAATGAAGTGAAAATTAACAGTTTTGGTGAGACGGTCCACAATAACCCATATAAAATTAATTTTGTTGGAAGCTATTGGGAGACCAGTGACGATGTCCATAATGATATTTTCCCACTTCCATGCTGGTATGGGTAGTGGTTGCAATACCCCTTTAGGAATTTGTCGCTCTGCCATCACTTGCTGGCATACTAGGAAACATGAAGTGTAGTCAGCAATCTCCCTTTTCATATTATCCCACAAACAATGATCGTGAAGTTCCCTATACATTTTATGATTCTAGGATGTATGTAGAAATTAGAACTATGAGCTGCATCCATCAGATCCTTCTTTATTTCTGGAATAGAAGGAACACGTCATCTTGTAAAAAATTTAAGTACACTTCCTTAATCAATATTGTACTAATGAAACTTCCCATCCTTCACAGCCTCAAACTTCATCTGTAACAAAGGATCTTATTTTTTGGGATTTCTTGATCTTCTTTAGTAATGGCGGTTGAGAAATAATTTGGGATATGGTTGATGAAGTCCCATCACGTATAATTCCCATGTCCAGTTTTACTAGGTTATTTATCAACAGATCACTTTGAATCCTTATCATGGAAAGAACAACTAGGTATATTATTCTTAATGCATCAGTGACATTGTTTTCTCTTATGGGATGATAATTAAATGAACAATCATAGTCATTGAGAAGTTCCCACCATCTCTTTTGTCTCATGTTAAATTCCATTTGTGTTAAAATATACTTAAAACATTGATGGTCAATGTAAATATCACATTTCTCACCATATATATAGTTCCTCCATATCTTTAGAGAAAAAAATAACTGCATCCAGCTCCAGATCATGTGTAGGATAGTTCTTCTCATGAGTCTTCAGATATCGATATTCATAATAAATGACTATCATTTTTCATGAGGACGCACCAAATACCTTACAAGGATGCATCACGAAAAATAATGAATCTTTCTCCACTTGAGGTCAGAGATAAAACGGGTGCAGTAACCAGTCTCTTCTTCAGCTGTTGGAATCATTCCTCACAATCCTTTTTCCAGATGAACTTGACACCTTTTCATGTTAACATGCTTAATGGGTTAGAAAGTCATGAATTTTTTTTCACAATCCTATTATAATATCCCGTTAATCCAATGAAACTGTGAATATCATTTATTTTTTTAGGCTGAGGCCACTCCTCTATAAATTTTGTCTTTTCAAGGTCAACTGTGATTCCTTTCTTGGTAACAATGTGCCCCAATAATGCAACTTGTTGTAAATGGAATTCACATTTACTAAACTTTCCAAAAATCCCCTCCTTCTATTAAGTTTGAAAAATAACCATTAGATGATCCTCATTCTACTTGATTCATTTGGAATATATACGAATATAATAAATAAAACTACAACAATGTTATCAAGGAAGTCCTTAAATACTCTATTTATCAGATCCATAAAAATAGTAGGTGCATTAGTCAGTCTGAAGGGAATAACAACAAACTCATTATTCCCATATCTTTATCAGAAGGATGTTTTTGGAATATCTTCTTTTTTCACCCTCCATTGATGATAACTAGATCAAAGTTCAATCTTAGAGACGAATTGGGCACCATGAATTTGGTCAAATAATTCATCAATTCATGGAAGAGGGTATTTTTTCATTACAATGATCCCATTCAGTTATCTATAATCAATGAATAGCCGCATCGATTCATCCTTCTTCTTCACATAGAGAACAGGTGCTCCCCCAGGAGACACACTCAGTCAGATAATCCTCTCCTCTAAAAGATCTTGGTGTTGTTTCTTTAATTCCTCCACCTCTACAATTTTTATCCTATATGGGGTCTCTGATATTGGATGAGATCCAAGTGCGATTTTAACAGAGAACTCTACCTCTTTTTCTGGGGGAGGTACATGAAACTCCTCAGAAAATACATCATCGTATTGGTGGTCAATGGGGACATTTTCTAACCTCAAACTCTCATTTTATTCTTCTTTTTCTTCACCGATCAACTCCATCAAGAATGTTATAGGAGGTTCTTCTAGACAAAGAATAGGTTGAGATATATCTCCTTGGAAGATAACTGTAGGTTCTCCATTTCAGCTTCCAACGGAGGGCCGTCAGTGCATGGTCCCTTGCGGTCACCATTTTCATGGTTCATCCTATTTACTTCCATTTTAGAAATGAATAAAACCTTAGTGGGAAACTTATTTTATTTACGAATATTTTAACTATAATATATTTTATATCTTAAAACTTATTTAATCAATTTTATTTCTCTATATATTCATCATAATGATTCATAGAAAGATTTTGATTAACCAAAAATATCATCTAGGAGTGTCGTAACCAAGAGTGCATAAAGACCCATTTTCATGTACCATGACACCCCGGGTCAAGCCCGAAATTCCTTGTCAGACTTTCACTCCTAGGTACCTCTGTCCCAAAGCCACCTCTACATGCTTGTAATCAAACAAAGATGTTTTTCCTTGGTAAAATACTTACTCAATACTCACCAAAATACTAGGGAGTTGTCCTATATTTAATATTTTCTATAGGATTCTTCCTAA
Source organism: Viscum album (assembly GCA_963277665.1). NCBI lineage: Eukaryota > Viridiplantae > Streptophyta > Magnoliopsida > Santalales > Viscaceae > Viscum > Viscum album. The sequence continues at coordinate 257,956,875 of OY728129.1, forward strand.
TGTTTCATAGCATAATTTTCATAAATAACTAAACTATCCTTTGATAAAAACTATGGTATTCTGCCTTTTTATTACATAGATTTTCTTTACATTTTACATACAGAGGATCTTTATTGTATATTGTATTGGAAATCAGGAAAATAATACCTGAAAGAACATAAAACATCCTTATAATTCACTCTTAAGGATTCATAATAGGTTCTTCCTAGGTAAAATTACTGCATCTCATAACCTGGAGATGTACATCAAAGGATAGGGTGAGTAGAAGGCCCAGTAAATAAAAAAATTTAATCAGTTTACATATGAAATCAATAAGAATTTTATAAAAACCTAAAGACATGAGCAATGGATGTATATTCATTTCATAATGAAAATAACTTTAACCATAACATGAATATGTATGTACAACATTTTATTTTTACAGTAATGCACATATCTCCATGGTTTATCACTAAGGTGTCATACAAATTACAAAGGTTATTCACCAAGGTATCGTGAAACATGTCATCTCTAGAGATTAAATTATTTATCCAATGTGTTGGAGCGTTTCCCGGGACCACCCTTAATATATCTTTATTTTCATTTGATCCACATATATCATAATAAAACCTTTCATAAATAACTCATAGAGAACAAAAGAAATGGGTTTCATTTTCAAATTTTTGACGTTTCAAAAGTTTTTAAAAATAAGTTCATAATGTCATTTATAACCCATGGAAAGGCAATTAGGATTATATGTATGTCAATTACATAATAAAAAAGATAAATTTTATGTATTTATGAATACCCATGGAAATGAAAATATATTTGGGTATTCTCATATATAATAAAGACATTTTCTTGAGAAAAATAGATATTTTGAGATGAAACATTTGCAGCAAAACGACTACATAACAACATTTTAGAGAACATTAAAAAGAGAGGTTACAAGGGTAAAACAATCATAAATATCTCATAATATTGTATAAATACATAATAAAATATAGATAAGAACATGGTATGGAAATTTTATTGACATATTACATGAAAGGGTAACTTGAGAGGAAAGAGAAGATGTGATTTGTTTTACAAAACTTTCGATAGCCTAATGTCATCACTTTAAAACTCAGAAAATAAACTGATGAGAGAGGAAAGGTTGTCCTTTAATTTGGAAATTAAATGTAATGTATTAAGTAAATAGAAGAACAAACACCCAAATAATAAAATAGCAACTATAAGACATAACATAAAGAAAGTCACGACTTAAAAGAAGAGGGTGAAAGGTTCCCTTACCTTGAAGAGTAACATAGAATGATTGATGGTCAAAACCTTAGGAGGATTGAGGGAACCTTGAGAGGGATCTTTTGGAGGTAAAAGACTTGAACTTCATTGACAAGGATTTTGGAATGAAATGGATGAGGTAATGGCTATGTATTGATAGGAAAAGTGAGGGAATAAAATTTTAATTTCCAAAGGACACCTCATCGTTGGTATTTGCAAAACCATGGGCTTGCCCCTGGTATTTGCCTATGGTATTTTCCACTTGGGGTATATAATAACATATCATACTATTTACAAGTCTACCATATAATTTACATCATTATTACATAATCAATGATTTCATTAAACACCGAAAACCTGAAACTCAAAACTGTATTTTTTATATTCAACGAAAAATCAAATGATTTAGAAAAATCACAAAGATTAACTCTAAATTAATATCAATTCTCTGAAATCAAAAATGAACTCCATTTTATGAAAATAAATAAATATATATTTTTAATTTAATTTTAAAATAAAATCATTATTTATTCCAGAAATACAACTTTAAAACTATAACTGATTTTATAATACCATAACAAAGTAATCAAGGACCAATAAAATTATAGTATAACTATAAGACAATAAAGTAACAATTTATTATTGAATTTTATGAAAATAAATTTCCAATTAAAATAATTAAATTAATTATAAAATTTTAAATAAAATATTTATGACATACAAAAATACACCAACATAAACTGTGAGTGTTTTTTCAAATTTAAGATGTCTAAAATGTTTTTATACATTAATGAGGGAAGTTTCTATTTTTAAGTCAATTTATTACTCATTACTATTCATATGGTTATGTTACTATTCATACATTACTATTCACTAAAAACATTGTTGATCTTATTAGACTCTAAATATCATACTGAACACAATAATAGATGATCATTTTTTAAAAATAAAATCTCATTAATAATTATTTAAAGAATACTAAAATATTTTAAAATACCCATTTTTCCTAAATTCATCAATAATATACATCCTATATTTATCCAGATATTTGAAAATCACAAACTTGACCATAATAAGAAATAAAAATTTTATTTATATAAAAGGATTACACAAAGTAGCTAAGGTCTTGTTACATAGCCCCTTATAACACCAGCATAAGACCTAAGTGTAAAGTTTGCTATCGTGATATAATCTTGGGGTGGCTCAGACAACATTTCCCAAGTGGTGATTTCTATCAGCTAGAACTTATCCCTCAGGATATTCTGTTCAAGATTCACATATTGAAGTTCATCTTGGGCTTGGTCCAAAGAAAATCCCAATGATGCTACCTCCTTCCAAAGCTCCGACGGGTGGGCTTCATATGGACCGAGTCTACTAAATGATGACATCGAATCTTCTTTATTAATTAATTAACCAAGATAATTTTAATTTATTAACAATAATTATAACATTAAAAATTTTATTTCCAATGGTTATATTGATCAATGGCCATATAACAGTCGAAACACAACTGTCTCATTTAATTATACTCACTTAATTAATTAAAGGATATAGATTATTGAGTATAAAATAAAATAACACACAAATTTAGGAAATAAATATTATTAAAAAGTTCAAGTCGTGTATAATTTATGGTTACAGGTCTAGAAAAGGTCGAGGGACTTTTTCTGTATGGTTGATTGGGTATTGAATGTACATGGAGAAGAGGACCATACTTGATATCGGGACCCATTTTGGTGATTCTTTATTTTGTCTTTATTTTGGGTTTGATTTATCACAGATGACCATATTACATGACATGGAATAGTTATTGTTTGTTGTGGGCATGTACCTTGTTTTGGGAAATGGTTTGTGTTTTTTGGATATATTTTTTATTGTTTTTTTATTTATTATTTTAAATGTGGTGGCATATAATGATAAAGAGTGTATAGTCTCCCCTCATATTATTATAACCTTGCTACTAGTTGGAATCCATTGGTTTGTGGGGAGGAATTCATGAGGTCACGTACCACACTGGCTCGGGCACTAGTTATAATGGCATCGAGCTAGGGAATTACAAAGATGTATAAAAATGGTTATTTTTTATTATTTATTTTATTTTGGAGGCGTAGATAGTAGATTATGATGTGTTGGGACATGGAAATGATCTCATGCATGGGAGTGGCTAACCCATGTGTGGGGGAAAACCCAAGTTCCCAGGTTGGGATTGATGTTCCTGATGTTTTCTATTACAGTTTTATGTTACTTCACTTTTAGTGATATAATTATAGTGTGATGTAATTGATTTTTATATTTCATATGCGACTTCACATGACATTAGGTCTCACATTCATGCATCATTATAGGCACTTTGAGATACATGTGGCATGAATCATGTTAGGGACGCATGGAAAATGAGTTTTGGTTGAGTATGGGAAATGAAAATGAATTCGGATTGTTTTGAAATTCTTAAAAAATGATCAAAAGGAAAATATAATACTTAAGAAAGAAAGTAAGAATGTTTTCTGAAATAGTTAAAATGGTTATTAAAGTAAACATATATTTTGGGAGTCTATTTACCCATTGTTTGAAATAGACCAGGTTAGGGAGGATGAAAATGGTGTTGTGTTTGGGGTTAATCATGTTTAGTAATGTATGTAGAGTGGGTTTTTATGGATAGTATTGAACCCAATTTTTTTAAACTATGGAAACTATATGTTATTTGTTTTGAGACATATTTTTGGTATTTTAGAGTGAGACCATTGTGACGATGTCTACCGATTGGGTGAAAAGAGTGTATCGGTCAGTCGGAATGGCCCGAAGGCCATCATTTTTTTATTTTGATAATCCTACTTTCATGTGGTGTGGCTAAACCCATACAAGGACCGAAGCCTTAGATAAAATTACATGACCAATAAGACTTAGCGGGAATCAATGAGACAAGAATTATCTTTTTATAGAGGAGTATGTAACCATGATTGCTCCAGGTAATAGAAGGGGATATCAATTATGTGAGAAACCTTTTTCTATAATGTAATTTATAGATTGATACCTATGGTGGGATACATCGATTATGTTTGATTTGACAAGATTTTACAAGCTATAACACCCTTCAATGTTTGCTGGAGAGGGTGGACCTGAAATGGAAGAGCTATGTATTGAGTCCATACATATGATTATTGATAACATTGAGACCCCACATAGGTATATAGTTAAGTTTGAAACATAAATATCTTTGGTGACCAATGAAGCGTTGGTGGGATATAATATCCTATGATGAGAAGGAATACAGAATGGCATGAATGGAATTCCAGGAGACGTTCCTGGAAGACGTTTACCCTGATACCTTTAGGCGGATTAAGGCTAATGAATTTATGACCTTGACTTAGGGTAGTAGGACAATGATAGATTATAATGAATTCTTTATAGATATGTAGTGTCATTCTCCAACGCTGAAAGGTGATGAGGTAATTATGTCTAGGTTCTTCCAATATGATCTTAGATGTGAGATTAATTCCTAGGTAAATATCTTATTCTTGAGGAGGTTTATAGTGTTAGTGGACTAAGATATCATTTATGAGGGGAACCTAAATAAATATTTGGGTTTTGCTCATGTCATTGTAGTTGGGTGATTTTTTTGTACATCTTATAATAGTAGGAATTGTCTTTGTTTGAGTTTCAACCAAAGTAGTGGTAGATAGAGTTGTCAGGGAAGATGAACCATCACTGTGGGGGTAAAATCTTTCATTTTCTATCACTATAGTAGGACAAATAACACATGATATTAGTGTCCATGAAAAATGGTGGAATTTTTGGCATGCATAAATATGGTTCATATGTAGATTTTCTTCCATAAACCACAACAGACAGGTAGTGGTGGAGGTTGTAAGACAGTATAGAGTGTTGATAGAGGGTCAGCCACTCTGTATCAGTTAGGAAGATGGATAATTACCTATTTTACCCGATGAGTCATAGATAATAATTATTTTGGAAAATATCATCCTTATTAGTAGGGCAGTGTTGTATCAGGGACCCATACCAAATTTTAGCGGACAGTGGTGAGTTTTCTTCATGTAGTTCATCCTATACCTAGTGGTGGTGAGCCTGGTCCATCGACTATTCAGGGTATGATCCTTGTATATTTCAAACATTATAATTATTTTTTTCGTATATGGGCTTGAAATTATTTCACATCTACTCATTTTTACTTGATTTTTTTTATTAGTGCAATATGTGTGTGGGGATATGTCAATTTTTACATTGTTTGGTGGAAGAGTAGAGAATGTTTGGTAGTGCAAAGAGTTTTCTCTCATGTTTGGTGGTAAACGTTTACTTTTGGACTTGTTTATGATTGAAATTTTTGGGTTTAAAATGATATGATCTTTATAGATTTAAAACATACAAATTATTATTTTTTATATATGGTCCCCAAATGCTTTCATATCTACTCAGTTTGTTCTTGATTTGGGTCTTGTGGTGAAACATGTGTGGGGTTATATCAATTTTCACATCGTTGGGAGTACAATAAAGGAATATTTGGTAGTGCAAGGAGTGTGACATTATGGATGGTGGTTAAAATTTCTTTCGGGACTTGTTTATGATTGATAACGTAGAGTTTAACATGATTTATTTGATGGATTGGTTGGTGTCATATCAATCCAATATCGACTATTACCACTGAAGGGTAATGTTCACATACAATAATGAGGACACTTATGTCCATTGTGGGGAATGTGATATACTGGTTGGTAATGCAAGGCCATTTCTTCATTGGTTTTATTAGCTCCCAACCTAAGTGTTATGTATGATGCTTGATGATTGGGTGTCAGGAGAGATATATTTATTCAAGAGGAAGATTGATTCCATGATATGTTTCTGAAGGAGTTCTTAGGGTTTATTCTTGAGAGATAGATGGAGTTTACTATTGAGCTAAGGCTAGGAGATATGTAGATTTCCATTCATCCATATATAATGGAATAAAAAGAGCTTCAATAACTCAAGATTCATCTATATGAGTTGGAGGTAAATGGGTTTATCTCATCCACTAAGTCACATTGGGGTTCACCAGTCTTGTTTTCCAAGAAGTTCGATAGATCGTTATTCTTGTGCATCGATTATATGAGGTTAAATAGGATGATCCATAAGAATTAGTATCCTGATACACATATTTATGATTCTTTTGACCAACTCATAACTGCTTCTATGTTCTTAAACATCAATTTGAGTTTAGGTTACAATCATATGAGGCTAAGACATTTTGACAAACCATATATAATTTTCTGAAGTAGATATGGTTAGTATGAGTTTTTTGTGATATTGTTTAGTCAAAAAAACTCACCTACTATTTTCATGGTCCGGATTATCCAAATATTCCACTCATACATGAATTATTGTATTTTTTTGTGTGGATAAAATCCTAGTGCACTCCCAAACTCATGAATATCATGCCAAACATATTGAAATTGTCATGATTATACTAAGAGATCATTGAATCTATGAAATGATATACAAGGGTTAGTTCTAGATCGACAAGGTACATTTATTGGGTTAGATCAACTATAAAGAATGTGTGTTAGTGTAAATAAAAAACTACAAATTGTTGTATCTTAGGAGAAGCATAATAATGTTGTTGAAATCAAGACCATTCACGGTATAACAAGTTATTATCAAAGGATATTCAATGTGTTTTATTACATGGAATCACTATATTCTATCTTAAGCAAGTAGGGTATCAATTTAGAATGGTCAAGAGCATGTAAAAATTATTTTTTGGATTAGATGAAGAGTTTTAATATTATGCCAATTTTGTTCAATCCCATGCCAGATAAGTAATATAATATATTTTTTGAGGCATCCGGTGTTGTTCTTGGGGTAGTGTTGAAGTAAGAATATAAGGTTTTGACGTATGGGTCACAAAAATTGAGGCCTTTAGAGAAGCATTACCCAAATCACATCCTTGAGTTAGCCTCATTGGTTTATTCCTTAAAATTTTGGTGGCATTACCAATTGGGTGAAAATTTTAGGGTGTATATCGACCAAAAAATCTTGAAGTACATGTTTTCTCAATAATATTAGAACAATCGGATGGGAATATGTGTCAGGTATATTAATTCCTTCTACTCTGAGTTTTGATATACACCAGTAAAAGGGAACAATGTTTCATATTCCTTATGTTGAAAGGTACAGAATAAGGGCTGAAAGGCACATGATTAGGGTTGAATGGAAAAAACTCAGGATATTTAAGAGTCTAGTTATGAGAGAAATATGATGTGTTTGTTCATAGAGATACATGTAGATGTTTGGGAGGGCTAGGGAAAGATGACCTTCATTTACATAGAGATTCAGTCTATACTTATGAGTTAGATCCAGAAGAGGCAGTACATGGATTTTAAATGTTTATCCTTGAGGGAAATCCTTAAGGGTCGGGAGACACCTTTTGAGAGGACTATAAGTGATAATGAGAACATTTATGTGTAAGATCTGGTTTTTGTGAACTCATGTATACTGGGGGGGTGCACTAGTTTCATGCCTTGAAATGGAAGTTCATCCAATTTCAACCTAAATATATTTTCACCTTAATAAATAATATTGGTGGTAAAGGATGAAGAATGTGGTTGTGGTTTTCATGTCATTGTGTTATACCTATCTTTAGGTGAAGGATATGAAATAGTGGCTGGGATGTATGTTATAATTGTTTCCAATTCTAACATGGAAGTGGGATTATGTCACTATGGAATTTATGTTGGTTATTCCAAGGAAGCCTTGTAATAATGATTCTATATGGGTAGTTGTGGATCAAATAAAAAATGTGCATCATTTCTTACCAATATGGGAATCTTTTACAATGGATCAGAAAGGTGACATATTTTACTTCTAGGTAGTACGTTTGTATTGGGTGTATTAAAGTATAGTTTCAGATTGTGATCTATGATTCACTTCACACATCAAGAAGGGATTGAATAAGTCACTTGTTACCAAGTTATTTTGAGAGAATATTTCTATTCACAGAGAGACAGGAAATCAGGGCCTACTATACATGTGTTAGAGGACATGTTGTGGTTGTGTGTCCTAGATTTTTGTGGAATATGTGAAAATCACATGTCGCTCATTGATTTCTCCGGCACAAAAATTTATCAAGTTAATATTTAAATGATACTATATGAGGGACTCTATGGTTGACTGTTTAGGTCTCTGTTGTGTTGGATATTAACTGTGTAATTTAGGTGTTTAGGGCCATGTCTAATGTAATAGACCATGGATCAGTTACAGTTGATTTGAAAATGTATGGATGTAGCTCAAAGTAGGCATAAGTCTTATCATTATCAACATTTTCTACATATTTAGTTTATACTGGGAGATCATGTGTTCCTTAAGGTGTCACCAAGGTTGGGCCACTGACAGATTTGTAGGAAAGGAAATTGGGCACCAATGTATGTGGGGTCCATCGATATTGCGAAGAGGTTCATACCAGTGGTGTATTGATTGTCTCTTAAACATTGGTATAGTGGAATGAATGATGTTTTCCATCTTTCATATCTTTAAAATTATAGAAGCATTGTAGAATCCAAGAGAAAATATGCGAGAGAGGTCTGGATATACTGGCCTAAAGGGCTGATATTTTTACTTTAGAAGCATAGTGATTCTTCAGAGTGTGGATTTGAGATGAATTATTATAATATGCGGAGGTTATATGATCCTGAACTCAAGAGAGGTATTTTCTTATTTGAATTTTGGATGAACTCTATTTAATCTGGTTAATGGAATATTTACTAGGTGTATAAGGATTCCTGGTGGTGGCCTGAGGGTTCATATCTTGAAACATGGAAAAAATGCCATCATGTGAATGTTTTATGGTTGGCACATGATTTTTTGTAATTATGAACCACAATAATGTGGTCTTGGATAATTAGTTCAGGGTTAATACAATGTATATTTTGGGGATCCAAAATATGAAGTTTTGGATATATCCATCCCAAATGGATACTACTAGGGTTTTCAACCCATGCAGCTTACTAGGAGACAATCCAAAACAAAACCCCTTTCGAAAAAGGGTTGTGCATAGTTGGTGCACAATTTAGCCAACCATGCAGCCTAAATATTCCCCTCATTAAACATAGAAAAATTACTATTTTCCCTTTGGGATTAATGAATCCTCACTTGACCCCCCCCCCCCACTCAAACTACAACAACCTTGGTAATGAATCAAAGCCTCTCAAGTTTTCCAAGGATTAATATGCTTCATTTCTAGGCTGTATGGAGCATTTTTATTTGTGAATCAATGATTTAGGAGGGTCTAATGATCTTATTTTTTTTATTTTCTAGAATATGGAATGTGAGATCAATTTTCCCTTTCTAAATTCATAAAAGTGAGTTTTCTAGAAGATTCTAGGTTGTGGATTAAAAGGGTTATTGAGTTCAAATCATGGTTTATGGTTAAACAGGTGTTCATCTATGTACTTGAGGTAGGAGATATAGAAGTTATATCCCACAATATTTATGTAGTATTTTATTATGTATATGGTTTTACTGTGGTTCATAGTTATTGTCTATTTGTTTGCATTATAAGATATAGTGAGGGGGTTAATTGAATGGGGAATTGAAACACTTAGAGTCCCCAAGGGATCTGATGAGATTGTGTTGACTGGGCCAATTAACAACCATGTGGTGGACCACTCCCTAAAACATGGACAATTTTGATGAAAATGATAAATTTTGGGGTTTAATATTTTAAACAAATACTAAATTTTATTAACTCTGTGACATGGAAAACATAATATTTGACTTAACTTGAATGGTTATATAATTGATGATGGGAAAATTAATGATTATAATAACTTTTTAATGGGGAATGGCTTCATGGTCCTATCATATAATGGGAAATAAATGGATGTAATGTGTCTAATGGTAAAATGGATTTTTTGGGAATTTTGTTAAAGGTAATTCCATGGTCAAAGACCAAGACACAATTTTTTATAAACAAGAAAGGAAATAAAAATGTCGGAAGGAGGGGATTTTATTATAATCTCTTTTATATAGAGGAATAAGATCAACCACCAGATCATCACTCCACATAACACTCTTTTTAACTCATTTATTGGAAATAACATCAACCACCATGTTCTCTTCATGATAAGAATGAGGGAAAATGTAACTGATCTCCTAAAGAGAATTCAGACAGTTTATCCATCAAGATGTAATCGGCCAAGAAAGGTTGTCCACCCCATTCTAAATAGACTGGGCAAAGGTGGTTGAATCACTTTCCATCCAGATGTCGTCCCAACCTTTGATTTTAACAAAGTCAAAATCATGGATCACATACATCATTTCCGATTCTAGAGAAGTGGCATTATGGTATCATCCAAAGAAACAATCATTGAAGTTTCCCAGAAAATCTTTGAAAATAGCTCCAAATCCCACTAGACCTGGATTTCGTTTGGAAGTAATTGATCTAATAATATTAAACAGGTCTAACATTTTTTACATTTATGAGATTATTATTACTTTTACATCAACATCCACTACAATAGACTTGATATTTTTTATACACAATTGGTGGTGGCCTTCATAGTTGTATTGACACCCTTATAGGGCTTCTCTTGGGTCCCCTAGAAGACTTTATGGTTGCTCGTAAGGATAAGATAAAGGAACCTCCTCTAGATGGTTGATTGGGATTGAGATGTGAATAGAGGAAGGGACCAGACAAGGTATTGGGACCTTTTTTGGATTGTTTTGTATTCCATTATTTTGGTATAATATTTTTACTTTCCTCTATATGAAATGACATGGAATTGTTATTTTTGGTTGTGGGTATGAACCCTATTTTGGGAAGAGTTTTTTGATGTTTGGTTATTATTTATATTATTTATATTATTTAATTTATTTCATATTTTATATATTGTGAACACTCTAATAAAGGGGGTATAATATCCCCACATGTCTCATCATACCCTTAATACCATTCGTTAGACTCTAGTATATGGGGAGGCTTGCATTAGGTTATTTACCACAACAGATTGGGCACCGATTATTGTGGAACTGACTTGGGGTGTTATAAGCACAATATCTGTATTATGCCTTTTTATTTCCAATTGATAATTTTTTCATATGTTTTCACACATCTACTTACATTCCTTATAATTCCAAATTAATGAGAGACCACATTTCATTGTCATTAAATTCTTCTATGAATCATTATGTACACCCGTTATTCTACCAAAATTATATTGGGATTTTACATGCCAAACAATTATATAGTGTATACTCATCCCCATTTATACTAAAGGGTAATATCCAAGATATAACTATACTTCACTTATTGGGTAATCCCATACATGTAACCCGTAGTCTGTAATCATGGGATTGAAATTGATAAAATACATTCTCATTGTGTATGATCTATGCGACACAGAAATGTGTGTACATGATTTTAATGAGATGGGTGGGCCTAGAATTTTATATCTATATAATAATTTTTTTAAAGATTTTATCTTATAAAATACCAGGTATGGTGGATGGAATGTTATCTTATAAAAACTATGTTATGTTTTCTCAGTGGTTAGTCTTCACATATTCATAGTATTTCATGTTTTATATTGTTTTCACATTCCTATTTTTCATTAATGATATCATATTATATCATCCTTCGATGTTAATGCTTACGATTCTCAACCATTTATGTCAAATTTATATGCCTTTTGATTCACATGTATTACTTATATCATGTAATTACTTATTGATTCCATTACTAGAATTTATATCTCACCCCTTTCATATATACATCCTCAGGATACCCCGCACAGTATTATTAGATCAATGGATTTTAAGTACATGTTGTGGATGTTTAATTAATTTCATTATATACATTTTAATGCTAAATTTATATTAATCAAATTTCTCAATGACACTATGCCTCTTGATCATCCTATATTGTATTATTGGTATCATTATTAGATATATCAGGAAATAAGATATATATATATTTATATAAATATGGATTTTCATAATCCTGTTATATAACATATAATTAATACTATTATTATTTAACCTATGGGTTCGCATCATAGTGGGGGAACTGTTATAACCTTATGTGTGATATATTCCCATATGAAATTATGGAATATATGTTACATATAATTACAATAAACGTTTTATATGATATAAATTATTATTCAATACTTTTAATATTATAATAATCGGATAATATTTGGTTGTAGGGATCTAACTACAATATATTATCTAATAATCCTAATAGAAACTCTTTTCTTAAGATGTAATTTTGGAAGACATTGAAATATGATTGGCTATTTTATCTTTGATCCAATTTCTGGATATCACTTAACCAGAAATTATATTTTATTATTAATCATTAGATTTTAATGGTTTATTAAACATATATTTATATGTTTAATATGAAAATTTATTGGGATCCCCTTTAATTAACCACACATTGGGGTATATAATAGATTTTTTATGTCAATGTTAGTGATAAAATTATATATCCTATGGATGATCTTCCATTTCATTACAAAAAGATGATATATTAGTATTATTTTACAACTAATAATGAAATTTTGATATTGAAATTTATTAAACATGAAAATTTTAATATGAAACTTTTCTATCAATCTAATATTTGAAGAGAAAAAGTTTTTTCTTAATGGTTATTTAGATTTCATAAACTATGGATTAATGGTTTGAAATATATATTCATTTATAAAATTATATACAATAAACTACTTATTAATATATACTTAAACATTTCATGCTTAACATTTTTCTATATTTTCAAATTTTCTAATCATGGTGATGATAGTATTAAGAATATGTTTCATAAATGCTATTATAAAATGGCCCTATAGTACATTATCCTCAAAATTTTTGAATAATTTCCATTTCAAGTATATTATGTGAAAAAAATTCATAGAATATATATTTATGTTTAGATATAAGAAATATATCAACGTGGTTATTGTTAATATGTCCGACATCATTTTGTAGAATACATTCCCATTTGGGGTCAACATTCAACTCATCAATCTGTGAAATTCCACGGATGATATTATGTAATCTTTATGTATGAAGACTATTTGTATTCTATCAAGGAACGAAACTCCATTTATGATATATCTATTCTTGATAAAATTAGAATTGATGGAATTTAAAAAAAACCATGGCTATAACTATATTTTCTAGTAACTTATAATTATATGATGGAAAAAAATCCACACCGAGGGATTCATGAGTGTATTTCCATGACTATTCAGTTGTGGAATAGTTTTCATAGACTTTAATAGAGTTCCCAAGGACATTATTACATGAATTTTGGGATAAAAATAAACACCAAGGATACAATATAATTTTTTATCTCAGTGATATATATTACCACATTCAATTATTATAGAAAGAAATAGCTAATGGTGGATTCAACGTGCAGCATCCATAATCTCAATCTCAAAAAAACAATTTTTCATGATTTTAGTGTCCCAATGAGAGGATTTTTTAGAATTTCCTAAATTAGTATACTTAAATATTTCTTATATAAATAGATAAGTTAATGTTATAGTATATGATTAATATAATTTTGAGATTAATTCAATGAGTATTATATGTTTTTATAGTTTTCTTGCTAAAACTCTTAAACAGATTTGTTGGGATGAACATAAAACTCCAATTTTCATTTTTAACTATTTCAGGGACTTAAAGTGTTTATTCTATGATTATTCCATTAATGATCATATTCTTTATAGTCATCATTATGATCATCATTTTCATCACCACAAACATTAATACTATTAGTGTTTTTTTATTTGGTGTGTAGTGAAAATATTTTTCCAACAACTTATTATTAAAATTATGTAAAAAACATGATAGTATTTTTATAATAATTGATAATAAAAATAATAATTATTTTTTTATTATTACTAGTAGATAATGGAAATTGGGAAGTAAGTGGGATATATGGGAGGGGTTTTTGGGTAGCTCCTAGGAAGATGAATAACATAAGGAGGATCTCATTAAATTTATCCACATCTACATGAAATAAGAACATTTGTATAGGTTATAATAGTCATTTTTTCTTATTTTAAACTCTAAAAATCCTTCTTCGCCTTTCTCTAATCCTTATTAATGAATTATTACTTCACCATAATTAGGGACATTAATTTGGTTTTTCCCCATCGTATAAAAAACCCCCAATTATTCTTATTTATTTTTCCCTTGGATGATAGAGGATTATAAGATTAAGATCAAAAATATAATTTGAGGATGATCTTTTTTTTACTTCCTAGTGAGTATATTGATGTTCAAACATTTTTAGGATCTTCATTTATTCTTAAATAAATTATGGTGGTTATTTTATATAGGATATAATGTCTATTTTATGGATTATATATCATTAATGGTAATATAGACGGTTAGTTGGATCTATACCTATTTTATTTTATGATATATACCATTATGAATACATTTTTAATCTAAAATTACAGACACACATAGAGGGAGAAACACACACACACATATATATAATTTTTATCTAAAAGATAATACCTTCAATTAAAATATTTTATGTTTCAATATATTGAAATTATAAGTGTTTTGGAGTGAGTATAATGTGAATGTACAAGGTAACATAAAATTATTCTTTTTGAGAAATGCAATTTTGAAAGGATTATAATTGATAGAAAAGTAAAAATAATTTCCCTTATAAATAAAAAGTCCATCTTTGGGAAGCATAACTATTTTATTTCTTAATTATTTATTTTAAACCATTTCCAAGGATTATTCCAAACTACACTATGAGATAATGTTAGTTTGGATAGAAAAATGTGTTTATTTATATTAATTTATATATGTGGGTCACCTACGATATATATTTGTATTTATGAATGAAGTCTTTTGATTATATGAGATATAAAATATATTTTTGTCACTTATTTGAGGTTGTTTCCTTGAGAGGGGTTTATGTGATGTTATATGAGCATTTTGAAATTATACATGTGAAATTTTATTGTTATTTAATTATATAATTCAGATAAGTAAGTGGGAGTCTAAAAAATAAATTTCTAGGAAATGGTTTTTCATTGACTAACCTTCCCCAATCATGTTATATATTTTCATCAATCTAGTATGAACTAGATTATAGTTTTACTCTGGATGTCTCAATTCTGGGAAACCAAAAGAATATGATTATACTATATTTGGTGGAATTTATATAGTTGGTTAAGGAGTATGAGGTTACAAGATAATTCAATTAGAATCCTAGAGGTCTTATCCAATAATTAAATGATCATCACTTTGATTTATTTAATAAATTTATCCTTTATGATATTAATATATTTTTATTAATATAGATTTAAGAGCAAAAATGGAAATTATATATCATTGGATGATTAAATTATTATTGATATTGTACCTATGGGGGAATCATACAATGTATGTTTATATAATCATAATCTACATGTTCACTTGGATAAATATCATAATTTGATTTTTTATTATAAATTTTTATTAAAGATTTTTTTATTAATGGTATTGGTAATAAGAGGGAAAGTGCTCTCATATGGATCTTAGAGAATGGTCGATGGTATTTAATTGAGGTTTTTGTCTACATAGGTCATTATTATAATTTTTTTAACATTATAATGTAACGAGTTATTTAGATTTCATATATTATTATTGTATTTCATTTGAAATAATCATATATTCATTACAATTATTTATTTTTCTATATTAAGAAGATTTAGTTTATGAATTAGTGATATATGAGTGAAATAATTATCCCAAGAGTCATTTTTATGTGTCACCACATGTTAACATCATCTACTGACTGGGGGAAGTTCACATGAGGTTAGTGAAAGAACAGATTGGGTTTTGGGTAAATTTGGTTGGTTTATTACATGTAATTTCTTGAATTTTATTTTAATTTAATTCTGTTTTATGATAATAAAATTAATAAATAAATCCTAAAAATATACTAAATAAATATCTATTTTTAATTCAAATAGTTCTATGTGAAAATTCTTCTTCCCAATAAAGATCCCACCATTGGACAAAAAAAATTTCTACCTCAAATACAATATTAAAACCATGATTATTCTATAAAATACCTAAAACCATGTTCTAATAAACGTCCGGTACATTCAAGAAATCCTTCAGATTAAGTATCTTTATAATGATAATCTCAAAATTAACCACACGATTTATTTATAAATTTATAGTTATAGATTTTCACATGTATAGTATTATCCAATCATTATAGATTATATCATATTGGAGAGTGATTTATTACTGAAAACATGTCATGATTCACCAAAATCGATCCACAAAAAATAAATATCCTCTAGCACATTGGATTTGATGATTATAACTATAAATATTCATAAAATTGTTTATAGTGTTACTTCTTTTTATATAGATGATATAATCAATGGAAGTGTCCTATCATGAACCAAATTTAGCATTCCACATTCTTATTCTTGAATTACACCTTCACATTTGAATGTTTCACTATATATTTATGTGCCTTAAAGAACACTGATAAAGAAGCCCCATCTTCCAGGTGAAACTTAGAGTTATTATATTTATATTCATTTACCTCCATTTATTTTATTTATTCCTCCTTAATTTGAATATAGTTTAGAAACATTGAGAGAAATATCATTCTTTTTATTCTTTATAGAATATAGAACATTATTCTAAGAATGATGGATCTTATCAAAGATAGATATAAGTTTTATGATATGAAATATAATAATAATTACATAAAATATTATAATGTGAATTTAATTTCATAAAACACATGAACTATATAATTATTATCAAATATCTTATAAGAATTAAATTCTATTAATGTTAACTTTTTTCACCATATACATGATGATGTACTCTTTCTATAATGAATACCATATCTCTTTGTTTATTATAATTAATTAATATAAATTGAATATATATTACTTCTTTAAGTTGAGTATGTATCCTTTAATCATTAAATAATCATTCTACCATTTTTTATACATTTAAGGATATTGAAATGTCTCATCATTAGATGGAGGGAAATTGGAAGTTCAAATAACATGTACCACTTTTAGAGTTATGAGTAATAATTGTATCAATATAGGAGCATCAATATTGGTAGGTAAGATGGATAATACTGGGGAGATCCTTTTCTTGAGTATGAATATAATGAATAATGATTCTCAACCAAACTATGATAATGTTTTCCATCCATGGAAGAATATAACATGGAGTCTCAAGGAATATGTTAATGATTTTATTCTAGGATATGAGTT
The DNA here is from genome assembly GCA_963277665.1 of Viscum album. Taxonomy (NCBI): domain Eukaryota; kingdom Viridiplantae; phylum Streptophyta; class Magnoliopsida; order Santalales; family Viscaceae; genus Viscum; species Viscum album. The sequence continues at coordinate 257,974,400 of OY728129.1, forward strand.
ACATCTTTGGAAAGAGACATATAATTTAGATTGAGATAAAAATGGTTACAATCCCTTACATATTGTTCTCCCTTCTTCCATATCTACTGAGATAAAGGAATGGGGATATATGATAGAGTCACACCCTTGACCCAAGTAATATCAAGGAAGGGCACACTAAATTTGGATCATAGGAACTATTTTGAAGTATTATATTGAAAATACTCAAATTATGAACACAGAGAATAAAATCCTTTTTTTGTATAAGTAAAAATATTAGGATATATAATCCAAAAATATCCTATTGTATGATAAGATGAATGTTGTGGATATACGACCCACTTCCAAGACTCTCTTAGGTGTGGAAACAATTATATGTTTTTAAATTATTACATTGATGATATTTAGGGGAGAGAATTATGCTGTTAAAAATTTAATAATGTGAAGAAATGAATTTGTGATTCTAGGAACTAGAATGTTAGAAAATTGAAAAACTAAGAACTGGTAAATATTATTCACATTTTTCAAAACACATGGTTATAATAGTGAAAATTCATTATGTGGTATAAAAATATCTCAGTCTAAATCATATCAATCATGAGAAATAAAATAATAATGTTATTCTATTTTAGAAAGAAGTTAAATTTTTTATGTATATGTCTATTGAAAAATAATTCAAATAGGGGGTGCAGTGGAATATACATGACAAGGAAATTAATAAAGTGTTTGATAATCGGTCACCTACCTACTTATACACTCCATGTAATTTATGATAGATAGATTTATAATTTAATTATTTGAAGATTAGGAATAAATGATCTTCAAAATAAATATCCAATTAACTAGAAATGAAAAGAAACTAGATTGGATAAACACCTTGGATAAAATCTTGCTCCTTAACTTCATTGAAGGTATGATTAACTTGGAGGAGTATCTGAAGACCTAGGATAAATTGAATTATCTCTTGAAGGATAAAATCCATTAGTAGTTGTAATTGTATTTTTATTATTTTATTTGAACCTCTCAAGGGTGAAAGGTTATAATAGTAATGTATTAGTTATAGAAAATAAGAATTTTATGTTCTCTAGGAAAAAATGGTAATTGTTCATTTATTGTATCAATTCCCATTAAACCCCCTTTAAAATAGACCCTTTTGTATTAGAAAAATATAATTATAATGAAAAGATTAATATTTGTATTCACTTCGGTCACATATTAAATTTATTTCGATCAAATTTATATAAGTTCATAATATTATTTATAATATCTAGAATTATATTAAATATTTCAATTTTCACTTATGATTGTTATAATATGCTGGATAAAGATAGTGTAGAAATAATATATACTTTTAAAATGATGCAATTAAGACACATTACCATGAATACTTCTTTAAGAGTATATTCAAAAATATAATTTTTGTAGTAGAAAGGGTTTTAGGTAATTATATTCAGGATAAAATAACAGATCATCACTAGAAACTAGTACTTATTAATAAGCGACCCTTAAGGAGACGTGAAAAAAAGAGAGTATAATAGAATATTTGTTTGGTTAAGCTATAATAAATACTCTAATGTGATTTTAGAATAAAATAAAGGTAATATAGATGTTTAGAATCAAAAATTTAATTTCCATCCAATGAATAGATTAATTTAAAAGTCCTAGAAAAATTCCTTCATATAATATATCATATACTTCCATATGGTATTGAAACTTATCCAAGAAGGGTATAAATTTTATTATAAATATTTTCGATTATGTTAGAAAAAAATAAATCAATATTTATGATCACATTTATCAATTAAAAATATATATTAGATACCACTCAATTAGGTATTCCAAACGCATCACACTTTCTCATTGAACCAATTCAACCCATTTTATTTTTCATTTTTGGAAATAGATTCCTAAAATATATTCTCATAAAGTACCAAGTGAAAAATAATTTTAACTAACCAATAATATCATTAATTGGTACGAGATATTGATCTTATTTGTTACCCCTTAGACCAACTAATCATAGTTGAGAAAATATTTGACCATCCACTATTGAAAAGTGTTGAAAAATCAAAGAACCTCGCACTAATGTGATTAGTGAAGTGAAATGTGTTCTATCACAATTACCCATTACAATATTTCACTAGCCCATGTGGATAGTTCACTACACCATAAAATAATATAGATTAATTCTATAATATTTATTTTTTTAATATTTACAAAGTGATCCCAAATATAAGGTTCCCCCTATTACCACACTTTTCTATGTGGGACTTCAATTATATTTCCTTACCCCCCTTTTCTATGCGGGACATCAATTATATATCCTTAACCACCTTTTAAAATAAATTAAATTTTTTATTAATAAAAATATAAAGTACACTTAAACATCATAGATACCTTCAATGTATTTCAACCCTGTCTCCAAATAATTCCTTGAGTCACTCTAAATAGGGTCTTCAAGTAACTATTAGTGAATTTTTTAACCTTCAAGTAAGTAAACAGTCTCGAAACCATATTAAGAGGATTTAATTTTAAGCATACATTATTAGGGGATTTTGAGTCAATCCATGAAAATTGTGACACCATAAGTTAAATTGAATCTAAATAAACATTGTTGTAGTCTATAAGTCAATGATCAAATGTTATGTTTTCAATTTATCCCTGAAAAGTTACATAGATATATGAACCCCCATAAAAAACAAAATAATTTAATTTCACCTTTAAATATAAGGTCTTTAAATACGTTGAGTAATATATTTTATTTGGGATTATTTTATAATTTTTAAGATAAAAATACAAAATAAAAAAATAAATTCAAAAATGAATGCTATAATTTCTTAGGAATATTTGGTTCATAAAACATTAAAATATATAAATAAATAAACATTATTTAAATATTAATTCATAGTCATATAATTTTATTTCATAATCTTATACATATATGTGATTAACTGGGGATACATATATAAGAATGGTTGAGTTAAAATCCTAATATGGTGCTTAATAACAATGAGGTCATGAGTCATAAACTAACAGGAGAAAATTGGTGATAATAATCGTCATCATATTATTATAAGCATAGGATCATAGCCAAAATAATCACATGAGAGATAAATGTAATGTGGAACATTAATAATAATGGATAATTTTAAATACAAGTCACGTTTTATTACCTAGACATCATAACATTATGATCAAGGACAAATGCATCATTTCCATACATAACATTGTATACAACGTTGGTTGAATAAAGTCAATGCATAATGATCTAATGAGATATAATAATTTACCCAAATAATTATATGTATATTAATTATAGTCACAACATTCATATAATAATATTTTCATAATCATGCATGACACATAGAAAAGAATTGTATAATAAGTATAAAAATGAAATAAACCCACGTTAAAGGAATGGGTTTCTTAATAATATTATAAATAATATGTCAATTATTAAACAATTTGGTTCATAAAATAAGAATGGAAACATTATTTTGGGAATTCAATGGTATATAAAATATATGTACTTGAGTAATTAAGAGAATAAAATACAATACGAGAAGAATTAATGAGATGTTTGTAAAATAAAGGCTTTACCAAAATTATTTGAGGTGGATAAGAATTTACCCCACAGAAATAATGGAATGTAAAGCCCCCAAATAAAGAAAGGATGAAAATAAATTAATAACCTTTAGAAAGAATTAAATGATGATTTATAATAATCAAAAGGAATGAAAAATGAATATATAGTATAAACCCAAAGAAAAAAAATGAGTTTTGGACTCCCCATACCTTAGGTAAAATATTGTTTCATCACAAGTACACCGACTATATAAATAAATAATATTTATTAAAAATTGATATGGAAATATATTATATTATATTAATTTATTTTTATCAATTATAATTATTAGAAGTTATTTAGTATCATTTCATTAATGATAAAATGGTTTGATGATATGTTTGTTAAATATTCATATTTTATTTTATATTTCATTTTTTAATTTATTATTATTTATTAATTTTTAAAATTACCTCTATAATCTAAAAAATACATAATATTACTTATTTATATGTCAAATATTGGATATAAAAACTATAAGGTAGTGATAATTAATGAAAAGAAAACATCTTCGAAGGCGGTTAAACCAAAATTAATAATATTTTCTCAAAAAGAGGGAGAGGGATTAATATGTATTATAAATAGTTTTTAATCATTTTAGAGTATCATAGTAACACACACACATAAATGTTTCACTGAAAAGTCATAAATGTAGTGATACATAAAGAATTTTCAACTTGCTCATAAATAAATAAATTAAATCATTAATAGATTATGTTAAAAATAGGGGAAGAGAATATGTATATATTATAAATATATTATAATAATTTTTTTAACAACACTAAAATTAATATAATATTAATATAATTATTAATTAAATTTTAAGAAAAATTATTTAATGGTAACAAAATATAATGGGAGAATAGAATGTCAAATGTTAAATGAAAAACAAAGTAATGCTATATTTTCCTTTATTTTTACTCCTTTTATAAGGGGATAATTCCTATAAGGATTGGAGTGAGGTGATACTAGAGAATCTCTAAGGATCTAAGGAGGATTTAGAGAATGAAATTGCATATAAAATTAGAAATGGGAATGATTTGGGAATTTATTTTTCATAGGGGTGAGAGAGAATATTTAAACTTGAAGGGGAAGTGTATTATGGATTAAAATATTAATAAAATATTATTTCAAGACTAATACTTGAAATTTTTCTGAAGAAATCTAATATTACATCTACTTTTAACCAGAATATTTTATTATATATGGCTCAAAGGGCATGCCTGATCCTCATAGACTAGAAACTACGGTATGGTCATCATATGAATCCATTTGGGAATGATTTCACTTCAATCAAAGATAAATAATTAATATAATAGTAATATATAAAAAACAAAATTATATAAACATGATAAAAAGTCATAACCTACCAAACTAATCCAACCAATATATATAAATAGTAAACACAATCCATAAATAAAATGATACAACATGGAATAATTAAAATAAGGAAACCTAATAGAAAGCCGGAACAAAGAGTGGCTACCTTAGCCAATACATCACTAAAAAAGAACTAAAAACCCAACATACCTATACCGAAAACCATCTAAATGAATCCTCAAGATTGTAACCAATACCCAACTAACTTCACACTGATCAAAAGGAATGAAAACCTAATAAATATAAAAATTTCTGATCTAAAAGTTGTTGTCTTCAGCTAAGAAACTTAACAGGTCACCACAACCCTATGAGAAAATGAAATTCATTTTATAAGTCAATTCAAAAAATTTAGTCTGAAAATAAAATAGAAATTAGTCTTTTATGATATAAATTATGAAAAAATCTGTAAGAACCTTCTAAAACAATCCAAAATTTTCTATTAATGTTAAAAAACACACCTTAAAAACATTACGACTGGCCAATGTCATTTCAAAACCACACACCCATTAACATTTCTAAAAAAAATCATTTTCTAAATTAAATTAATATGGTCACTTTATAATAATTTTACTATCAACATACAAACATAAAATTAAAAAACCATTTTGAAATCCACTTTGAAAAACAAAATAATATTTTTTAAATAAAAAATTAGTTTTTCAGAAATCAATGAAAAATTATTTTCCAAAGTAAACTACCCAATACACAATGGAAAAACATAACATACAAGGACCATATATCATAATTAATATAATAATCATATGATAGACATGGATTCCACAACAATATAATAAATTTTAAGTGATATAATACAACACTATATCAAAATAACCTACATAAAAAACTGATTATGAGATTTAAGGTGTCATTAGATCTACCCTAGATCCCTAATGTGAGAAACATATAATATATTTAATTTTTCCCCTACTAAAAGACCAGTTGAAGGCCTATACTAATATGAAAACAATAATTTGGCCAACATTCCCACATAAATATCATTTTAAGAACACCCCCTACTATCCATAGTGTGTAGCATAACCAGAGGGTTGACAATGGAATATGAACCAACCAGTGTTATAGAATTATATCTCCAACATAGTAATCTAGTTCCTATAACCAATAATTATGTGATGTTAGGAAACAAGAAAGCCAAGAATAATATGAATGGAACATTTTACAAATATCCCTCACCATCAACACACTCACAGTGACTATCCCCACATATATAAAATGTATCCATGACATAAAAAAAATTACCATACAAGTGGATAAAAAACATCACATACTGATAACAAATCCACATATGTGGATAATGTATAGAGGAAAATCATATATATTATTCCAGATAGACCATTTTAAACCATGGTTTCAAATATTCCTATAATTTTAGATATGGTTTGAAATATATATCCCTTTTAACAGTTACTAAAACACAACTTTACATTTTCTAAAGTTTAAATAAAATCACTCACCTCATTTAATCATTTCAAAGATACCCTTAAAACATGGGTCTTACTATTTGAATTAAAAAACATTGCCAAAGGCCTACAATTTCCTACAAACACATTTTTAATGTTCCTTTAAGCTATATCTCATAATATTAAACCACATACCCAACTCAAATCATCATTTGAAAATTATAAAAGAACACATTTATCAATTATTTGGAAGCCAACACCAAAATTTAAAATAAAAATCCCATTAATTGTTTTACTAGATAGAAAATAAAAAACAGATAAAAATATAAAATGAACCATTAAAACCATCTCATCTATCCTTATTAGTATTTGAAAAAATCTTAAAGCAAGAAAACATTCCATTTAATAGACGAAGACATAGATTATATAAGAGAAACCCATTATTCAAAGCTCAAAACAAAATTATAAGGTTTCAAATCATAACTAAGATATCAAATATATTTAAAATTTTATAGAAAAAGAATTCACAATGAAAAATAATATGTTGAATTAAATAATGAAACAATTTCATATAAATAAATACTTGGATGAAGTGGAAACATAGAAAAAACATTTCACCTTCAATGATGACCACCAAAGAAAGAAAGAATACCTCCTATATAATCCATAAGAGAAACAATAATTAGGTTAGAAGCATTCAAATCCAAATCACGAACATGAACATCCAAATAAGGTCCTAGGTGGTTGGAGAAAGTTAGGAAATACGTAATAAAAAGTATTATATGAAAAATATAGAATCAATTACCACAATATATCTTGAAAATCATCAAAGGAGGACCAATAATCAAGTAGGAGGGAGCATGGGACTCTTCCTTTGATCACAAGGGGATAGATAATTATTATATTGATTAATATCAGAAAAAATCATTTAATTTAACAATGGAATATTGGGAAATTACCCAAATTTTATCAACTGAAAATGATAAAGATTTTTCAATATATTTAAAAAATCAAGTGCCAAATAGGCGCTAGCCTATTCCTAAGACAATGTTACTACATAGTTTTCTACGGATCTCCTCAATGTTTAACAAACCATACGAAAGCTATAAGAAATGACCCTATCACCATTATAGGATTGTCTATATGGGAACCTAAAAATTTCTTATAAACATTCTAGTAAACAATGATACACTAAAAAAATACATAAAATACTCTAAATTAATTCTTGAAAACTACTTAAATCTAGAACAAACCATGATAAGTTAAAATTGAGAAATTTAATCCCTAAATTGACATGTGGGTTTAAAAATTATCCCCACTATGTATGTTTCTTCCACCATAAATTTAATTGTGGAAAAAAAAAGGTGAGAGAAAATGAAGTATCCATATATTTATTTAAAATTAGAATCACTCAACATGATTTGATTTCAAATACAACAAGTGAGATAATTTAAAAAAGATCAAATAAATAGACCATAGGATATCCAAATGTCTCCAAGGATAATAAAACCTCTAAACTCAAACAAGAAGTACTAAAACTGATGGGCGATCGAACCTGTTCACCATACTATTTTTAATTTTTCTATCTTGGTGGATTCATAAATAACTACCAAGATATACACTATTGAATAACCTAGGCCCCACAAAATAAAATAAATCTCACACAAAAAGACCTTCAATCCCAAATAAATGAGTAACAAAAAAGTATCCAAAAATAAATGAAATAGGAATCCACCACATGTCATAACACATGTGGATAAACTAGGTTCAAACTCGAACGCCCTACTATGGTGAATCCTAAATAGTACATGAAAATTAACATCTAGTATAAAAACTTTCCTGGAAAATAACAGGTCATAGTTACCTAATATTCACCCATGACCATTCTCATGTTTATGAAATTATCACCTCAATGGCTCATCAAAAACAACGGGATCAAGAAAAACTCATAAGGAAGGTTCACCAAAATCAAGAGGCATAGAAAAATATCACTCACCAAAAACCAATAATTCCACCCATGTGGGTTATTCCATTAAAAAAACTGGTCATTCCAAAAAATAAAATAGAAATACATCCCAAATAATATTTTAAAAAATAAATAATACATAAGATTCTAAAAAAACAAAGCTCTGAATCTGAACCCATATTATAACTATAAAAAAAAGGTCCCAAAACCACATATCTATAAAAGGATAAAACCCAATACCCATTTTTAAAACCAATATTAAAAAAACATTAAAAGATGTTCCAAATAGACACAACAAAGGAAAATCATGTCATACATAAGATGGGTGGGAATATAATTCCTCATATCCACATATTGGAAGATAATGAGAGTTGATATACACCAATAAGAAAATCCATTTGATTATATCTCTTTCCCATCCTACTTATTCTTATCACTCTCTATGTCACCCTCATTCTCCTCTAATTTAACCAAGGAATCACCCACACATAGATATGAATATTGGTTAACTTTCACTCAAATAGAATCATTTAACACATCATTAAGAGATATTATGCTAAATGGAATTATATCTAGACCAAAATATGGGTGAATAGAACCTCAGAATAAACAAACATTATCATTATCGATTATAACCAAACTTAGAGAAAATAATACAAACTCTAAAAGGTGATTAGTTTACTCCGTCACCAATCGGTATTCCAAATAAAGAATCACATGGTCAAGTGTTCTATCTAATTTCAAAACCTCATAAAAATTAATAGATAAAATCCATCCAAAAAATTCACAAGACATACCATTAAACAACTGAGAAGTCACTATAAACCCCTACCAATCATGGATAAAACAAACAATAAAACTCTAAACAAATCTTACTAGTGAATATTATATAGTCCCAAGAGAATAAAGGATCACCTAAAAATATTATAACTCCCATACCACTTCCATAAACCATTTATCACTTCTAGAAGAAAAGTGATAGATATTTAATAAGTCTAATATGGGATTCAATAAAAAGGAAGGTTACACATCCACCACTGCACGAAAAGTCTAGGAAGATACTAGAATTGAAGAGACAATTTCAACCATTCTAGAATGAATAAAAAAATTAATAGAATAGATGATGAATATTAGTTCATTCCTTAAAACATAAATCAAATGGTTCTTACATAAGATAAAAATCAAACCAAAATAACACGATATCAAGAAAATAACAAAGAAGTCACACCAAGAAGGAAAAATTTTGTTTTTAAAACATCTGATTTTAAAAAGGAATTTTAGAATCACCCTCAACTAAGGTGTATTTTTAAAAACCAATAATTTAAAGAATTATTTTCAATGGTCACATTCCTCTTTCAAAATTCCTACAATGTTTTAAAAAAACATAATTTCAATCCCAAAACCCTTTCAACACACCTTTATTAAATAAATTACATTTAATAATACCCTTGGGAGAAAATATAATACTTCCATTTTTCGAAGAAATGTAAGGGAAACAATTTATAAATAATTTTATGAAAAACAAGGGAATATGTTATTCCCAATAATTCATAAAACCGTGTTTTAAAAACAAAAATATCAAAATTTATATTTATTTATGAAAACAATGATTTAAAATCTTGTTCACTAAAAGAAATACACAACATTTCAAGTAAGGTTCACAAGAACCACATCCAAAAATGAAAAAAAATATTAGATCAAACCCCAACAATTAAGAATTATTTTAGAAGAAATATTATATGGAGAGGATTCAAAACAACTGATCATGGGAAGAAATATTGTTACACATTTTTTGGCCACATGAGTTGGGAAACCATGTTCCAACCATGGAACATTCTCTATGAAGGAGGTAGAATCAACTGAATAATAATTTCATGGTTTTTTATGACATGAAATTTAACTATGTTGCTTGAATTCTGAAACATCGTAGAAATTTGTTCTTCAAATAAATGTTTATTTAATAATGATTTTTTATTTAAAAAAACTAAATTATAGTATAACATAAACATAGATATATTTCATTAATAATTTTAGATCTTGTTAATAAATTAATATGAAACATAAAATATTAAATTTGTTTCCAATAAATAGTATTAGTATAGTTTAATGAAAATATATTAACATATATGTTTATTCATTATGTAAATTTATATTCATCAAACAAAGTAAAATATTAAATTCATTACATAATGACATTTTTTATTGAAAGATCATGTTTAAATATTATATGCGATTAAAATATTATTATTTTGGAAGAAAAATATTTTATATAAATTATATATATAAACGTTGTCTAATAGTTATATCATCTCGTGTAGATCTTATTATATAATTTACAAGAATGTTAATTTCTTCATTTGTTTCTATTGAACTATAGATTTCTTTCAATATTAAAATATATATTTTCATTTATTTAAGAAAAAAGAAAAAAATTTGAAATAATATTCAACTTTAGAAACAACATACATAAAAATAATAACAATAATACTTAGTATATAGTAAAGTAATTTTATGTTGATTTTTCTAAAATAATTTACTAGTTTAAAATATTATATCTTGGAGTTTAAATGTATGAAATAAAATAAGATAACATATACGTATGTTAATTTTATACTTCAAGAGTTATGTTTTATAATTTTTATATGAAAAAACTAATCCATCCAAAGGAATGGTGGAATTATCCATCTGAACCATAATGGGAGAACATTGTAACATGATAAAACATAGTGGAAACTTGAACTGGTGACAGAGCATAGAGGAAAAGACCTAACATGGGTTTCCCACTTGGGCCGGTGGGGGCCCCCCTTTGAGATTTTGTGTTAGTAACACAGGTTTTAGCCCATGGGGTGTTAGCTGAGTGGTACCCGCTGGTTGTACCCCTCGCTCTACGTGGGAACTGGCACATGATCGAGTCCCACCAGGCTCAAACACTGTTCGTATTATCAACAGGGTGACTCAAAGAAATTTCTTAGCTGGGGAATGTGGCGCACACTTGGGCCGGTGCCCCCCCCCCCCACCTCTGGGAGTCGGTGTTAGCAACACATGTTTATGAAAAAGGGGTTCCAACAATTGATTAGTTAATGGTAGGTAAACTGTAGAGTGAAATGGAGTTTTCAATGAACGTACCCTACGCGCCGTCGAGAGTTTCAAATTTTTGGTCCGTTGGGTCGTCGCATGCTCACCCGTCGGAAGTCTCCCCCGCAGGCCCAGATTTCGGTCCAACTTCTCTTGTCGGTGATGGTCTTATTGCGCCATCCGAGAGTGGATCATTTAAGGAGGATCTTTGTGGTTATCTTCTTGGTGCCTAGCATCCTTGTTTTATGGGAGGTTTGCATCTCATCCTTAAAGGTTATACGCGAGGATAGAGGCCTTTCCTTGGACTTCCCAGCGCCGACCATTGCTTAGGCGGAGGCATGCCTGCAATGGATACTGGTTGCGCGGTTTGGATTTGAAAAGTCGACTTTAGTGGTGTTCCAGCATTTCGCCCACTCCTAGGGTATCCAATCCCATGTTTAGATATCGTATTTTTATAGGTTCTCTTTCTGCCTTGTTATGTCCTTGAAAATAGATTTCATGCATGTCTGGTGTAGGGTCCCTTGAGCCTTTGGTCGATGGCAGTTCAACCTCTCTCGGTGGTTGATGGATGCTCACAGGGGCAAAGAGAACCCCCTTGCGGCCGTGTGGATTTATCTCCCAGGTCTCCCTCTTCCCTTCAAAATGAAGATTTTTTGAAGGCGATCGGCGATGCTCTTGGTTGTTTTCTATGCTCTGATGTCAGAACATCTAGCGGGGTGGATGTTTCTTTGGCGCGTATTTGAGTAGAGATGACCACATCTCTTACTCCTCCAAGAAAGTTATTTTATAATGTGCATGGTGTGCTTTCATTGAACCAGGAGATTATCAACCCCGTGTTCCCCTATTTCTGTTCTCATTGCCTCCTCCAGGGGAACCCCATCCAGGTTTTTCGTTGAAAGAGGCAAGGAGATGGGAATATACCTCCTAAGGTCTTGTCCTGTAGAGGTTGGTTGTCGGTATCACCCATCCTCTCTTCCTCTGAGGCTCTGCCATAGGAACCCATAGCTCATATAGATCTCCCTATGAAGGATCTCCTATCTCTTGTTTTGGAACAAGTTATGCCCTTAGGTTCTTTTCTCAATGAATGTTTGCTGTAGTGCAAGGAGATGGATCCTTTAGTTCAAAATGTCATTCCAACCTCCAGGGGGTATTCCCTTGCCCCCTCTTCTTTCTCTTTTCCTGAAGAATGTGCTCTTGGAAGGTGGTTTTACGGGTTACAGCCCTTCTCTTCAGATCCTCTTACTCTGCCGCACCCGGCTTCTGGTTTTCTGGTTATCTATCCCAAGCCATGGAGTGCTTCTTCTGGTATGAATCTTCATATCCTGTATGTTCATCCTGGGCCAGCCCCATCTGGCATGTTCCATGAGAAGCAGTTTGCTCCCCAGCTACCTTTCCACTCGGCTTCAGAGAGAACTCCCCCTCCTTTTCTCAAGGATAAAGGCTCTCCCAATAAATGTTATGTAGTGTTTGTTCCTTCCCCTGATAGAATTGTGTTAGTTAGGGAGGGTGTGTGCACTTAATCTCAAGAAAGGAATTGTAAAGAGGGATCGATCTCCCATGTTAAGGAGGCTATTAGCTATGGGACCAATGCCAGAGCTATCTCCTTCCAATGAATGCTTCTCCCATCTATAATGCTCGTGGCTTTAGGGACCAGGTTAAATCTGATTTTGTTTCCTCTTTCTTATGAAAGCATAAAGCTGCTATTGTGGCCATCATTGATCCCAAGCTCTCATCTGCCAGAATTCAGGGATTCTCTTTAAAGTTTAAGCTGCATGGATTTTTGCATGGTGGATCTTCCAACAGCCATATATGGATTTTCTGGAACAAGAGTATCTCCATGGAGCTCGTCCAAGCAGGTGACCAATTAATCACTCCAAAATTGAGTAAGGGGCATCTCTCACACATCATGACCGTGGTGTATGGGAGTTGTGATCCCCTCCAACGAACCATGATTTGGATTTATCTTAATGCCTTTCTCCCGAGAAATCAACCTTGGTTTGTCGATGGGGATTTTAATATTGTTTCCACCCCAGAGGAAAAGAAACATAGTGGGCCTTTTCAAAGGAGGGTCAGTAGGTAGTTTACATAGTTCATGGTCGGGAGTGGTCTCATTGATTTGCGGTTCTCCAAAGACTACTTCACATGGTGCAATAACCGACGGGGTCTGCATCATTCATGGAGTAGATTGGATAGATATCTGGCCAATATGGAGGATATCTCTAAGTTCTACAATATTAAGGTGAGGCGTCTCGTTGAAAGCATTTATGACCACTCCCCCGGCTTGTCTCCTTTTCGCCTGAGTAGGATCATCGGGATAGGTTTCATTTCCTCCATCAATGGGCCAATAAACCGGGATAAATGGATGTGGTTGGTGGTATTTGGAATCACCTAGCCAAAGTGGCCCGTGGGTATCCCTCCATGATAAACTGCACCATCTCAAACATAGACTTCAGTTGGGGGCCATAGATTTCCTCCCGATTGACAGTGAGATCAGTGATACCATGAAGGAGGTTGAGAGGCTCGAAGCCATAGTTGTAAGAGGAATGGGATGACCATACTTTTGAGCAGCTTGTTACCAGAAAAGAAGAACATTCTATCATGATCTTGGCCCAAAAGTGTTTTTCCAGGGACTCTGTGAGAATCAAATGGCTAAGGGAAGGTGATAAAATTACTGAATTTTTTCATGCATGCATTAAAGAGAGGAAGAGACCTATCAAACCGAAAATTCATCTGGATGATGGCTCTTACACGGATGATAGGGATATTGTTGGAGGTATGGAACTCTCTTATTTCAATGATCTTCTAGCTAGTCCCAATAGTCATATGCCCAATGGATATACAGGAGTTGATAATGGGATTTTTAAGGTGATTCCCCATTGTTTTTCAGACCAGGACAATGATGGGCTGGGCTCTATTCCGGTGGGGTGTTGGTCTATCTGGAAGGCCAGAAATAAAACCAGACATGAAGGGGTTTAATCCACTGGCAAGTCCATCATATTTTCGACCAAGAACACCCTCCTAGATTTGGCTCACCTTTCTGGAAACTGGAGGGATGCCCCCTCCTTGCGGTGGATGATCCCTGCTTCAGACTCTGCACAGGCTCCTGACAGCAACTCCTGCAGCCTCTGGGTGCGATGGAATCCTCCCTCTAGGGGCCTTAAACTCAACACAGATGGTTCCTACAGGACGGGAGTCTTTAGAGGGGGTGGAGATGTCCGGGACTCCATGGGATCAGTCCTCATGGATTTATTCTCCTACATAGGACATGGTTCCTCTATACAGGATGAAGCCAAAGCAATGCTCATGGGTATCAATATTTGTCACCAGCACTGTACTATCTTATCTGAAGTGGAAACGGATTAAAATATTCTACATGAAGCCCTGAATTATTTTTTCCCTCATCCATGGTCGATCATCTATATCATCAGAAAGTGTGAAGGAATGATCAAAAACAACATCAAAGTGCTTCATTCTTGGCGTGAAGGTAACAAAGTGGCGGATTACCTAGCATCTTTGGAAGTCATGGGGCATGACCCTGTCTGCCTCCATGATATTTTCTTCTTGAAACCCAAGGGGGTCAATTTTATTATATGGGATGCCCTCGACCTTCACCATTTCAGACCCCCAAGTTGTTTTCTTTTTTTTTTTTTGGTTTTTTCTACATTTCTTGTTTCGGATGTTACAGATCCTTATAATAAAAAATTAATGATGATGATGATGATATCATAGTCATTATATCAATACTCTTTAGTCATATGATTCCCCTCCAAGTCATATTCTTCCTCAAGAAGCCTCTTTCCCATGTCTATTCACCGCTTCACCCATAAGTTTATTCAACATAACCACCATTCTTGGTTGTATTATTCTTCTCCACCTTTTTGTACAATAGTACCATAGTATAATCAATCTATGCACACTATCCTAGTCCACTATTGATGATCAAGATTTAAATCCGGAATTCTTATTTTTTCAAATCAGTCTATTTTATTAAAAGACCCATATATTCCTAGAAATTTCTTATACATGAATCAAATGTAATTTAACATCTCGATCAATGACAATTGAGTAATAGTCCTATTGTTTTAACTTTCATAGCCCTAACTTTTCTAGTAAGCCACTACCTAACCAAATTTTAACACACATGCACACACACACACACACACATATATATACATATATATATATCTGTGTGTATGTGTGTTTTTAGACATAATAATAACCCCATTAATTTGTTTTGAATAATAAACCCCTCATGAGCCAAGCCTTTTATATTTTTTTTACACCCTTTACACTGGTTCAACTTCCACCAAGGAGGTAGAAGCCCCTCTCTTTTTGTCTACAGTACATAAAATTGGATTATATAATTTTTAGGAAACTATATTTATTTTCAAAAATTTTAAAATATACTTTTAATTTAAAAAAACTATTTTTTTTATAAGGGTTTCCATATATGTATATACTATTTATAAATATCATGTTTATATTTGTATGATTCTTAAATTATAGTCATTTTTATGTATTTTAATTATTAAAGATAGTATTTATATATATATAAGGGGACTTGTATAATTTTATATGCTTATAATATCAAAAAACATATTATATTTCATTTATATCCCATTAAATTTTATGTGATAAAAATAGTTTTATCCATGTTTTAATAGTTTTTTAGTTGTGTGTGTTTGCGAACACAATTATTTATCATTTCATAACATGAAGTAATATTTCACATACCTAAATTTTTTCTTAAAATATATTTTATGATCAAAGTAAATTTGATATTTTCAATTGATTTAAGGATGAATGTTTTTATTTAATAGTGTTACTTTTATAATTTGCTTCTTATTATATAGTTTTTTATTTATATGATTATTTTTAGAAAGAAAAAATTATATATATATATATATATATATTATTTTATTTGATTATTTATTTATAATTTCTATTATTTTATTGTAGTGCTCATACATTTACACCGTTATTTTATGTATAAATGTGTCAAATTATGAATTAAGTAAATGGGTATCTAATTTTATTATTCAAGGATGAGTTGTAAAATTTATGGTTTAACAGTAATTTCATTTTTCAATAAAATTTATTTCATGAGTTTATGAATGAAGTTTTAAATACATGGATTTTAATTTACATTACATTCATTTATGAGAATAATGGATGTCATAATATTTGGTTTTACCAAATTTAATATGTGATTTCCTATGAAAGTTTCTATATATGTGTCTATGTGTGCATTTTTATGCATGTATTGTCATGTTTTTTTAAGAAAAAAATCATGTGAATATATATATATATATATATATATATATATAATAGGAATGATAAATTGTTTTTATAAAAAAATGGAAATTGGAAGTTTTAAACATAAAAGGGAGGTGGGAGTAAACCCATCCCTAAAGAATGTGGTAGGCCCAGACATCATTCAATGTTTTATGTTTCCCCATGGTATTGTTTTCCATATATTGCTTAATATTTTATGAAAAATATATATATTATTTTAAAACATTTTTGAATCATAATTATTTTCAATAAGTATTACATAATTTTTAAAAGTTTTGGTATTTTAAAGGTATTAAATTATGTAAGTATTTTAAAAATTATTATAATGTTTTCAAATTACATATTTATTTTAAATCAAAAGTTTTATAATGTTTTAAAAGGTTTGAGTATTCTCAAATCCATTATCAAAATAATGTTTTCAATAGATTTTCAAAGTTGTTTTCAAAAATCTAATATATTATGAAATGTGTTTTCAAAATTAGGTTTTATAAATTATAAGTATTTTCAATTTGTTTTTAAATTGTTTTCTAATGAAATATATTTTTAAAAAATATATTTTAAAAAGTATTTTCAAAAATATATTTTAAATGGATTTTTAAGAACCTATTATTATAAATTTATGATCAACTTATGTTTAATAAAACATGTTCATGATCATTTATATGTTTCAGGGAGATTAGCTTCAATAAAAATCTATCATGCGCAAAGTCTTCTATTGCCTTTTTATTTATTCGTTTAACATTGATAATAAGTAATAGTGGTCATTTTCTATCAAATACTCAATCATAAAATATCCTATGATGTAAAATGTAATATATATTTTCATTTTCCATTATAAAAAATATAGATCAATATTTTGTACAGGATTTAGAAGCACGAGTCTCAGGGCCTTATATTTTATCCTCTATATTCACCCACAAACCAATAAATGATCCCCAAATATCACTTTCATACTCAAAGGGTATTAAAAACATTAATCCACATCAAAATAAATGAGAAATAATAATAAAAACATTAATTCACAACTTAAAACCCATCCTCGTCGGGAATCTTGAGGTTCAATATGAGGAATGGCTACGTAGTCTCTCCCCTGTGTTACCTCTTATGCTTCAACAAACATATTCTACATTTTACCCGGACATCCCCAAATTACAAAGGGATACTCCAGAAGATTATAATCATACAAAATAACCAAAAAGGTCTCTGATACCATTATGTAGTTAAATAATCAAATATGTTATCTACAAATTAGCTGAACTAGTTTTTCAAATGTCCTAAAGGGTATTATTAATACCCATAGTCTAACAAATAGTGCATGAAAATCATAGAATTCCATTTGGGAAGGATTTCACCCAAATTAGAGATAAAAAAGTAAAACATTAACATATAAAAAAATAAACATTCAAATTTGGTCATAACCAACAACACTAATCCAAACCAATGGAATAAATAGTAAACATCATCCTGTAATATGATAATAGAATACATAATAATAAAAATGATAAAACATAATAGATTTAATCTGCAAATAGAGGTCATATTGAATGATAAAATACCTTCCAAAAGAGAATAACTAAAAACTAACTCTATCAATCTATAAAACCATCTCCATGAATTCTTTGGGTGCTCACCAAAACCAAAATTTCCCCACAATGACATGAAGAAATGGGAACCAAATCTAGATAAAATCATGAAACCAAAAAGATATAGTTTTTACCAAAAAAATATTAGTTGGTCACCATAATATACTGAGAATATGAAATTCATTTCATAAGCATATTTAGAAATTGTAGTTTGAAAATTAACTAGGAAGTATCTTTTCGATATAACATATTAAAAAACAAACAAGCCCATAAGAACCATTAAAAAAATTTCTCTTTATTTTGTTAAACTAAAAACATACACCATGAAAACATTTCCTCTAGCCTAATTCATTTCGAAACAATAGTCCTATTAACATTTATAAAAAAAATATTCTGTTTTACTTAAATAAAAATAGTCAATTTTTAATTATTTAACCAGACGAAAAACTATTTAAAACAAAAACACCCATTTTGAAATCCATATTATAAACCCACAAACGAGTCCTTAATTTCAAAACATCATTGAAAACTCATTCTCAAAATTAAATTGACCAACAAAAGAAATTAAAACATAAAAATTCAACAACGATATATCATAAAATATATAATAAAAATATGAAAGATATAGATGCCAAAACAATATAATAAAGGTGAAGTGATATAATCAGTAACAAGATCTAAATCCCCCACATCAAAAACTGATCATGAAATTTAATGTATCATTGGATCTACCCTGGATCCCAAATATGAGACATATAAAATTTATTAATATTTTTCACTACTCGCAGACTTCCTGCCTGCCTATATTTAAATCTAAACCACGAGTCATATATTTATCTAACACAAGCAACATTGTGATGAAACCCGCTCCTAGACCTAGTTTCTAACATGAACGGAGGTCCACTAGTAGGGACTAAACCAAATACCATAATAGAGTTAGATTTCCTACATAGTACCTAGATTTTCACGATTAATAATGAAGTGAAAGAAAATAACATGAATCCAAGGTTTACAAACTAGTAAAAAGCAACAGATCACCATCATAGCTAACAACCTCACAATGAGTATCCCCAAATATATCCATTGAACCCATGACATATGAAAAAAAATTCCCACACAAGGGGGGAAATAGTATCACATAGTGATGAAAAACCCACACAAGGGGAAAAAATTTCAATGGGGGTAAATCAAGGGGTTTTGTTCATATAAAAAAAGAAAACCGAGGTTCTGAATAGGCCTATAATAGAAAAACATTTCTCAAAATATTGATTCATTATTATATTTCATCAAACATAGCTTCAAACAATTTTAATGGTTCAATAAAATCACTTACATCATTTAAACATTACAAATATACCCATAAAACAATAGTATTCTTATTTTAAATAAAAATCAAGGGTAATGTCCTACCCTTTCCCATAAGCCCATTCCTTATGATCTAATAATAGATTTATCAAAAGAATTAAACCAAACACTCAATTAGAATCACTAATTAAAAATTCATAAAATAACCTATTCATAAATCATTTGGAGGCCAAGACCTCAAATTAAAATGAAACACTCTTTAAAACATAGTTTTCACTCATTGAAAATAGAAACTGGATAAAATCTTGTATTCACCATTAAAACCATTTCAACCAACCTCTTATATGATTCAAAAAATCTCAACACATTAAAAAATCTATTTCAAACATGAAAACATGGAATTTTTATGACACTCCCTTTATGCCAAGAGAAAAACAAAAAAAATGATTTAAATAATTTCAATGATATCACAAATATTAATAAATTGATAAAAAAGTAATTTAGAGAAAATAAGTATACATTGAATTCTAAAATTAAATTATTTCATAGAAACTCATACATGGAAGAAGGAGAAACAAAACCAAAATGTGCTCACATCAATGGTGACCACCCAAGTAAATAAGAAGAACTACTACACAAGACATGAGAGAAATAATAAATTAGTTAGAAAAATATTTTACCTAATATCCCCAGATTTCACAGCTAAATAGGGTTTCTAAAGGAAGGGAAAACCTAGGAAATAATGAATAATGAGGATTAGTTGAGTAAGAGATAAATAATTACCTCAAAACATATTGTAAAAGTTTAAAAGAGGACCATGATATAATAATTATAGAGGTTAAAACTCCTCCTTGGCTCTCATGGTCATAGAATATTATTATGGGGGAGAATACGGTGAAAAAAATTTAATCTGATAAGGCAATTTTATTAAATTATCAAATTTTAATACTTGGGAATGACACATAGATTACAAAACAATGTTCCAACCATGTGATGAACCTTATCTAGGCTAAAAGACCACACAATATATAGGGATCTTTTCATGATTTGTAAAACCATTCAAAAATACATTTATAAAGACTCTTTCACCAAAAAAATATCCATTTCATGGGAACTTCTTAGTTTCTCCTCAATGTAAAAGTAAATTATGATAACCCCTAAACGCTAAAAAAAATCTGACTAAAAAATACCAAAACCTGGAACTAATAAATATAAGATAGAAAAGAAAATTAATCTTGATAGTTACAAGTGTATATAATATAAATAGTGATCTTTTTTAGGACTAGGAATAATATTTAACTACAATTATGGGTTGTTAAATATTTTAAACCCTAAAACAACTGAATTTATTAGTTTATACAAAATAAAAGAAGAAAATAATAATAGTTTTCATATAGAATATGTTTTTTTTACTTTGTAAATTTGTTTCTAGGGTTGGAAAATTAATTTTTTGATTTAAAATACATTATTTATCTTATTAAACTGAGATTGTTTGGATCAAACAATTTTATAATTAAATAAGTCACTATTAAATGAATATTATGTTATACAATACAATATATTTGATTGGATTTATTTATACTATTCACTTTAATATTCATGTTTTTTAGAAAAACACTAAAAAATTTCGGTTAAGATAATATTTTATGAAAATTTAAAATTTTTCATCCATTTTTTTCAAAATAATTTTCAATATTATGTAATTTTAATATATTTTGATTTATATAAAACTTTTGGGTTTTTACGTATACATATACATTTTTTGAGGCACCAAATATAAAAATTTACCTTATAGAAATATAATATTTATATTTACATATTTTATTCTTGATAAATGGTATTTATGAGTCATTTTACCATTCTAATAGTTACGTCTCTATTTTAACTACCAGTTTTCAATTTTAACAACCATGTAACTATACAAATATTCATGTTATAATTGTAATGGTCATGTTATAATTCCAACAGTAATATTTCTTTTTTAAATCCTATAAATACTATACATTTTATTTATTGATATTTCGCATAGTTCTCTATTAAATTTCTTTAAATATTTTATAAAATTATAATCATATTTCTAATGTTTTTTTCTATTTATTATGTTTTTCTCAATGTTTGATGTTTTAATAAAACCAAGACCCTATGGAATTTCAAACTATACTTATTATGTTTATTTATATTATTATCCCCTTTTAATTTTATTAAAAAAATGGTGTGTATTTATACTCCATATATAAATTTTTACATTAATGGAATAAATTTAATTTTTTTATTAGATAGGGTATTATTTTGATTCTAGAACTTAATCCTAAATATGATACACATATATATCGAGGAAGAAAATTTTTATTTTGAAAAAGTATGGATTGTAATATAATTTACCCCTTAAAAACATTCATCCTCTAAATTTAAACTCAAATCCTTGGTGGAGAACAATTGCAGGTACTTATGTTTCATTTCATCCTCTATCTCCCTTATTGTCACTTCACACATATGTTTTTTCTAAATAAAATTTTCAATGTAACTTGTCTTATTCTATTCAATTGTATCTCTATAGTCTAATATCTTCATTAGTTACTACCCATAATAGACTCCATGCTTGAGTTTTACCACCTATAAATTTATTATATAGTATTGATTCAATACATAATTCCCCAAGACATAAACATGTGACACATTATGCCCATAAGCCAGGTCGGAAAAAATATCCAATTGATTGAATATAAATCCTACATGGTTACATATTTCGAATGAATTAATATACATAGTGCATAGCTCTCTATTCTTTCTGAACCTTATGATTCTATTACAGTGTGTATTTCTAATGAAAAATTCATCACCAAAATAAAACTATAAGTCTCTTTAGTGGTTATAAACATAGATATTTTTTCAACCATATGCTAAATTAATGTACTGTTGAATGGATCAAATCTTATTTATTATCTCTTCATAAGTTTAGGACCCAACAGATTCTATTTTATAACTTTATTAAAATGAATTATATTTCTTGTATCTCTTCCCTATATAGATTTGAATATAGTTCTATCTAAATATTTGAGGGAAAAATATTATTTTAAGAGAACCCAACTAAGGGAATATATTGATATTTATCTCCTTCAAAGTTTATCGTGTAATATCTCAGCAAGACTTGATGTTTTTTAATTGTTCTCTTTGATTGAACATCATTCTAGGGGTGACCGTCTGTAGTTAATTGACACTTAGTATTCTTATATCATTGAAGACTCTTCCAAAAGAGTGACATAAACTATTTATCATGATCAGATATGATAAAAATTTGTTCCCTTTGTAGCCATACTACTTCATTTAGATATATCTTGTAATGTTTATTAAGTGAGGAATCTTCTCAAATAGATATTAAGTGAGCAGTATTGGTATGTTATCCCACCACAACCCATATAGTGTTGTTTTCGTTAAATGTCATCGGAACAGTCATTGAAATTTACATTGTGATGTTATCCTATTTTAATATTTGTACTAGAAATGTTTTGTTAATCCCCATGTACTTTTTATGCTCTACCTTATCTTTCTAGTGTTCCAAAAACTTTTATGCATACCCCATAATCTATTTCATTATGTCATCTCAATGGAATTTATATTAAAGATATCAGTACAACTTAGTACATATTAAAAGAATTGAAAATTATTATATATATGTTTAATCTAGTAGAAATTTATTAATCTCTTTTTTTAATGGATCATAGGCTATAGTTCCAATTCAAATACAACCATCTTCATCAATTTTAAATTTATAAATCTTTCATTCATTATTTATATCCATATGTTATCAATATCCATATCATCCCAATGGTCCTCGTTAATTATTTATTATATAGATGGTTATGAATTAATTTTGGAAAGGTATGATATCTTACATTCATTCATTATTACAAATTCTATCATTAATATATTCATGAATGTAATTTATTTATCAATACCCATCATCAAAATAATAATAGGTTCCTTTTTGATAAGATAATTAGATACATTAACAATCCCAGATATTGATGTATCAAGTAGTTATATTATTTGATTAAATATAAGCATCTTTATCAACCCATATTCAGATCATTCATAGTAAATATATACTTTAAACTCTTATGATTAGTATATACTTTAAACTTCATTCTATAAAGGTAATGACTCAAATATAAAATCTAAAAACTTTTTATGTGTTAGGTAGTTCTATTTATGGATCTTTAAATTTAGTAAGGCATATCCTATCACTTTATTATTTTTTATGACTACACAATATAATCCCATATTTTAAGAATCACTATATATCACAAAACAGTCCTCTACATGATGGTTGAGTAAGTATATGATCCAGGAGTTACCTCTTTTTGAGATCCGTAAATATAAATTTACAATAATTAATTTATAAATACGTTACTCACTTGTGTGATAACATAGTTATTAGGCAATAATGTAATGATAAATTTAACAAAAAGGATTGGTAGTATATAGATAATCCTTGAAAATGATGAATAATCATGACACTTGTTAGTCTGGTATATTTCTCAATTTCATTTACCTATAAAGGATCCATGAAAATTACCATTCCTGTTATTATTTCCCCTATTTATTTTACATGATTTATACAAAAGACAGAGTTACTACACATTGAATACAATGTCACCTTCTTTTAAGTCTTTATCACGGACTTTAGCTATTCTGTGTGTTCTTCGTTTTTTATGTATTATATAAGAATATCATCTGTAAATATCATTGATAATTTATCAAGGTAGTCTCTAAATACTCTATTAATTTATTCTATGATGATTTTTTTTGGTTTTATAAGTCCAAATGACATCATTATGAAATCATAGTTTCCATTTCTTATACAAAATATAATATTTTTAATATCTTCCATAATTATCTTCAAATGATGATATCCATAACCAAAATATACTTGTCATAATTATTAAGATCCAAAATGTTTATCTAAATTGTCATATATCTGTAATAGTGGGTTCTTTTCTTTACTATGATCTTATTATGCTCTTGTTAATCGATAAAATGACACATTACTAAATCATTATTTTTAACAATGAGTTATAGTTCACCCCAAGTTCCTAGAATATGATATATGAAACCTTTTCCAAATCATATTTAAAATACTTATTTAATTCCTCCAGTTCTATCAAGTCCATTCATTATGATCTTTGAATGAAAATTAATTTTTATTACCACAATCCCCATTTAATATGTTTGGGGGAAAACCAAAATAACTTCAAGGACTTAAGTACAAAAAACTGTGACCTAACATCCCAAAAAACATCAACACGCATAACAAGACAACCGGAATAGCTCCTCTGCAACATCAAAATCATTAATTCTGGCTTCCACCTTTTCATATTTTCTCAGCTAGATGTTCAGTGTATATCTTCATGGTATTGTTATCGATGAAAAAAATCCATACCCTCTCAAATGTCTAAATCAAGATAACAACAGGCAGGTGAAACCTTCCTACTCTGAACCTCACATGAAGCACCCCTTGAATTATTTATGGAAGTAAGGCCCTTGAACGTAGTCCAAAGGAAAATAGGGACCACCAAAAAAACATTAAAAAATCTAGAAAACCTATGAAAATAAATAACACAAAACCAACTACCCAGATACCAGGATTGTCACCGAACGAAAGACGCACTGCAACCACCCTTGATGCTCCCAACAAAACTGCATCCAATGATGATCCATCCAAAGAAGACACACACTCCAAGATGCTAGAGGTTATGCCAATGTCTCTCAGGGAGAGAAGACCCAGAAACCACACCAATGGAATGTCACCATAGAGGGAAACCATGTTGATCTGGGCCAGACACTCCCCTCTTGGCATGAATCAATGTAGACTAGAGCCTAGAACAAACCTACATAGGAGACCAAAATAATAAAACACCTATGAATGCTATAACGACCCTTCCTTTTCTTACATTACAATTACATCATTATAAAGATAAACAATGTAATAGTTTTACACCACATGGATTTAGAGTTATAGTGTCTTGGGAAATCTATAACCATATATAAAATTTAAAAAATCAAACAAAAACATTGATTTAATTCATTCTTCTGTATCTTCTTGTTGTCCCTTGAAAACAACTTTGTACACATAATCACCAGAGGATATACATCAAAAAGGGGTGAGCTAAAATACTAGTGGGTGGAAAATTATGAACAATATAAAAATTGGTGGGAAAAATCATTACCTATGAAAAGGATCATGACCATGATAGGAAACATAAATAAATGACTTGAAACGTGGAAATGCATAAAAATGAAACATCATGTCTTAGTGGTCAACTACCACACATATTTTTGAAAAATTCCAGCATCATGTTCACACATCATTTCCCTTTAACTCATGAGATTCATCACTTTAAGCAATGCATTGGAGCACTGTATAATTCTAGGAACACCCGCCACATCAAAACATTCATATTGTGCTATATAACTCTTAGAGCGCCCGTCACATCATAAGATTTACATTATCATTCATGCCACATAGAAAATATATCAAATGTAAACAATAAATAAACCATGGAATGGAATGGGTTTTACATCATAAATAATAAATTCAAAAAAATTTGTCTCGAAAAATAAATAGGGTATAACATTCTTGATATAGAAAAATCAACGATTGGTGAAGTAAAAACAATATTCAACAAGTAAAACAAAGGTGTTTATTTGTATGTGGAATTCTTTTGGAAGAACATTGGGTTTTCCCTAAAATCAATTAGAAAACATTTATATCACTAAATAGTCAATATGATGATGAATAAATGAGTCTTATAGAATATCCATTTTGAAAATGGGTTGAAATAGGGATAACCCAAAGTAGGAGACTTGGGTTTGAGAATTTCCCCTTACCTTGTATCTAAATGCTTTCTTCACTTTAATGTCGTGTATAACCACATAAGATACATTAATTATAAATTATAGAACCTTATGTACATGAATATGGTTCACTATGGTTTCATTATGTTATTTTATGGTCCTTTGGATGAGTTATAGAGTTTAAATCCATTATTTGGATGTTTTCTTTTACTTAGTTTTCATAAATGGTTCACTAGTATACATAAATGAAAGTATGTGTTGGACATGGACAAAATCCAGAACTGTTATTAAATTTTATTAATGATCTTACAATATTTTAAATTATCATTTAATTAATTATGTTATATACCATGGGAATGAATCATTAGTAAATAATTTAATGATGACTGTTTTGGTTAATTTGGGCGGTTTTTTGACCACTACGAACTTGTTTTGTTTAATCATTTAGTAATGTTTACATAAGTTAGTCCAAGAACATTAAATAGGATATAATAAATATAATAGACTATGTTTCAACCATAAAAATGTATTCATGAACCGATGTAAAGGCGGTAAAGGAAAATGAAAACATGACTTTTTTAAGGTGACAAATTAACACCTCACGAACAACATTTTACTTTCTAGAATAAAAAGAAGAGAAGAAGGGGGTTGGACAATATATTATCCCATTAGTATCATAACATAATAGTATAGGTATGATACTAAATTTTACATACCATGTGGATGAGGATAGATGGTGAGAGATTAAGAAAAAAACATGAAATTGAAAGGAAATTAAAGGAAAAGAGAGAGGGGGGATTTCCTCTTGAATTATTCTTAATACACCTTGAATATGTATTTTGATGATACCAGAAGCTCTTAAAAGTGGGGGAGCGGCTAGAGAGATGTTTGGATAGAGTTTAGACAAGGATTAAAGGATAATATGTGTGAGTAAATGAGGGTGTGAATGGTGGTATTTATAGTTTAGGGGATAGGGGTTTTCTTAATATTATATTCATTAATTTATTATTTCTCTAATAAATATGTAATTGTGATGATTTCATGACCAATAATAGTAATAATGGAATTTTATTTCGAACCAATTCGGATTACATCAGTAGAAAATCATATATGACTCAATAATTAGTGTATTTAACTTATTTTGTAAATTATAGTATTTCACTATTCATCAATATTCAAGTATTTAAGAAAATCCAAAATATTCACCTGAACAATTTTTTGATCTATAGAATCCAAAATTGGACTAAATTTTTCAAAAATTAGTTTCTAATTATAATTAATTAATTTTTTAATTAAATTCATATTTTTCTAGAAAAATACAGTTTTTAAACATTTTTTTACTTATTCAAAAACATAGGTACAATATACTTTCACATAAATCCTATATATATACTATCATAATTGAGGTCACTTTTCATAATTGAATGAATCTATTCATAAGGCTAACATCACTATTTATAAGGGCATCACACTATTTACCAAAAAGTTATGTCTGTTCTATCAGACCCCAAAAATCATCTTGAACACAACTGTGTATGTCATATTTTCAAAATTCAAAACCCGGAAGTGGGAAAATAGTATTTAGTATCATGATATTTTATTGTTCTTCCTAATTTTATTATAATATAATTAACAATTAAAATAAGGGAATTCCATTGATAAAATGATGGGTCATTAGATTCTTCCCCCTTATGAAATTTCACCCTCGAAATTTTATTTTACATAAAAATTTGAAGGTACTTATACTTCATCACCTCCTATGGTTCCCATGATACTTCTTATAAGTTGTGGTTCTTCCAAAACACTTTGTTTCTTAGAACCATATCTCTTTAGTCCAGAATCTTCACAAGCTATTCTTCATGAGAGGTATAATCTTCCAGTTGTACCACCACTGGGTTTAGTACATGTGAGGGACCTGGTATGAAATTACTCATGAGTGAAATGTGAAACACATCATGAACTAGAGACATATTTGGTGGAGGTTAAAGACCATGTTCCACAGCTCCTACTAGGTCATGGATCATAAAGGGGCCAGTGTACCATGTGATTAACATCCCTTTCATTCCAAAACGCATGGCTCTCTTCCATGGTGATATTCAAAGGAATACTATATCAAAAGATTCAAACTCCAAGTCCCTTTTATGGTTGTAAATATAGCTCTTTTTTTTACTCTGAGCAGCTTTGATATGTTTCTATATGACTTGAATACTATCTGTCGTGTCTTTTACAGGATCCAGTCTAAGTAGTTTTGTTTATTTATCTTTATCCCAATAGGTTGTAGTTCTACATCACTTTCCATACACAGCTTCATATCGATCCATCTAAATACTCTAGTGAAATATATTATTGTTTGAGAAATCAACCAATGGGAGATGTTGATCCCATCCACCTATGAATTCTATACAGCATGATTTTGGCATTTCTGTAAGCATTTGAAAAATCATTTTAGATATGCCATCAATTTGGGGGATGATAAATAATGATGAAATATAATTTAGTAATCAAAGTATATTGAAGGCTCCACTAGAATATAGATGTGAACCTGGGATTAATCAGAGACAATCAAGAGTTGAACACCATGCAGTCTCACCACTTTCATTATATATATCGTTGCAAGTTGTTCAAGAGAGATATCATCTTGAATAACGATAAAATGGGCAGTCTTGGTGAGTCATTCAACCAACACCCATATCACATTATTTACCTTTAACGTCTCATATTCAGGAGACCCATGACATAGTCTATAGTGACATTCCCCATTTCCACATGCATATAGGGAACAGTTGGATCATCCCTTTGGACACTTATCGCTCTCCTTTAACTTGATAATATACCAAGAACCATGAGATATATTCTACAATCTCCTTCTTGTTATCCCATTATAAGTGTTCTTGAAGATCACAGTACATGTTGGTGCAACCAGGATAGATAGAGAATGTTGAGCTATGGGCATTGTCCAAATATCATTTTTTATCCCATGTGATGAATGAAAACAAATACTCGTTCCAAACTGAATCACAACATCATCATTGATATGGAAATTTTTATCTTCCCTTCCTTTACTACATTCACCTTAACATGTAACTCTAGATCATCTATTTTTTCATATTTAATCATATCTTGGACTGAGGGTTTCAAAATCATTTGGGAAAATTAGGATGTATCCTATTCCCTTATGAATTCCAAATCAATCCTTTTCATATCCATGAAGATATGGTCTTTATCAGTCCATAACTATGATATAGGAGAAACTTCTCTTCTTCTTAGAGCATCAGCTACCTTGTTCACCTATCTAGGATAATAGTGAATAAATAAATCATAGTCCTTAATTAACTCTAACTTTCTCCTTTGATTCATGTTGAGCTCCTTTTGTGTGAATATACACTTTAGGATCTTTTGATTGCTATATATGTCATACTTATCACAATAAAGGTAGTGCAACCAGTTTTTCAATGAAAAAATAACTATTTACAACTCTAGATCATTTTTTGTGTGGTTATTCTCATGAATCATCAATTGTTGTGAGTAATAGGCTATCAATTTATCATATTTCATGAGTATACAACCCATGAATTTCATTGAAGAATCACTGTATATCACAAAACATTATACAATTTTAGGTAATGTGAGTACAGGTGATGTGATCATCCTTCTCTTTATCTCCTTGAAGCTTCTCTCACATTCTTCTGTCCAGAAATACTTTACCCCATTCCTTGTTATCTTAGTTAGTAGGCTCAAAAATTATGAGAAGCTTCAAAAAATGTAGGTTGTACCCAACTAATCCATTAAAACTATGGATTTCTATGACACTAGAGGGTCTGATCCATTCCTTAATCGCCTTTGTTTTTTATGGGTCCCCATAAATTCCTTCACTTGTGATCACATGTATCAGGAACATGAATTTCTTCATCCAAAAGTTGTACTTGCAGAACTTGGCATAGAACTTCTCATTTCTCAATGTCTCTAACACATGTATTATATGTTATTTTTGTTCCTCCTTTATCTTGTATTATATGATAATATCATCAATAAACACTTCCACAATTTTTTTGAGGTTATGTCTAATGACTTTATTCATCAAATCCATGAATATTTTAGGGGGATTGGTAAGTCTGATGAGAATCAATAGAAACTCATAGTTCCAATACCTTATAAAGAAGGCATTCTTAGGAATATATTCCTTCTTCACATTAAGTTTAAGATATCAAGAAAAAAGATTCACCCTTGAGAAGTATTGATCTCCTATTAAGTAATCAAAATTTAGTGTATCCTTGGAAGAGGATACTGGTTCTTTATGGTTATGTTGTTGAGTTCCCAATAATTGATACACATTTTCCATGTTCCATCCTTCTTCATTACTGAGAAAACTAGAGAAACCCATAGTGATGAACTAGGGTTTATGAACACTTTGTCCATGTTCCCTTGATGCTTTTTATTTAACACCTTCAGTTCAATAGGAGACATCCTATCATGACACATTGCGATATGAGTAGCTCTATGTATGAGTTCTATAATGAACTCTACCTCACGATCTATAGGAAGTCTGGGTAACTCCTTCAAAATGCATCATTGTATTCCCTCACTATGGGGATTTATTCTAGGGTGACACATTCTTTTTACTCAACCATTTGGGTAATGTATGCTTCTTCATAGGGAATCAATACCCACATGGTTGAACGATATTTAAAAGTATATTAATGATATTCATTGAATTTGTAGAGAATCATGGGATACTTCAGAATATAAAAAGATATTTCCTTTTCTTGATAGTTGATAAGTTCACTATATAATGAGTGCCAATCCATTCCCATCGTAGCGTCGAATTCCACCAAGTAAGTATTGCAAGATTAGATGGAAGAATCTTCCCACATATGCCAATAGGAGAAGAGTCAAACAATTGGATTGCAATTATTGAACCACAAGGTGTTTTTACAGAAGTCCCTACTTAAAGGTTTTAGGGATTCTATTATGTCGTTCTATCAAACATCTAGCATCTAAAGGAATTCGATGAACCAGAATAAAATAATATTTTTTCTATTTTTTGATGAATTGATGTGTACCTTGTAAAACATATTTAACTTGATCCAAATCTGTAGTAGTGATGGCATAAGCCTTTCTTTGTTTCTTTGTCTTTGGTTGCTACTGACGCTGATTAGCCTTGGGGAATCAAGGTTTGGTGTACAGGCTGGCATAGTGCCCTTTCTCCCTATTGTTTTAACATTGAACCATTACTGGTTTTCTCCTTTATTCTACCACATTATTTTTTCCGTCTCATGTACTTTTGACACTCTTGAGCATGGTGGCCTTCTTTCCCACACATTAATCATTTACCCATTTCTTTGAGGTAGATCCCATGACGAAACATTCCACATCTTTGGCATGTGGTTCATTGAGTTTTTTCCCACATTTATCATTAGATCCTGTGGCTTGAAACTCCATATTTATATTCTTATCAACTTATCGATGAGACCATTCTAAAAACTCTATATCAAAATTGAGAGAACATTGAACAAATTTCCATAAACCCCAAAGTCTCAAATTTCAAGAGGCTTTCAAAGTTCTGGTATTAATTTACCAAAGAATATATAAATTTCTATATAATTTTTGATTAAAAACCTGATGCTTACCTTACAAGACTTATTAAATTCACTTTTTAGTTTGTGAAAGATTCTGAATCTTTTTTCTTGATCTCTAAGAATTCTCTCTCAATCTTCTAATGAAGAGTTTCTGGGAAATACTTGTTAAGTAACATGATCTTATTGTATTCTCATTCCATCTATTTAATTTTGTCTCTTGGCTTGGTGAACATAATCAAAGACCACAATGGATCAACCTCTCCCTCTAGAAGATAAATGGATAATTTCACCGTCTATATATTAGAATAGTAAATCAAAGAAAATATCTTTTCAATGTATTTGACCCACTATTCCACAACTAGTGTATTGTAAGACCCACAAAACAATGTTGGTCGTTTCCTCATAGAAATTGTGATAGCATGTTTCTCTCTCTTTGGCGAAGGAGTATAT
This sequence comes from Viscum album, assembly GCA_963277665.1. NCBI lineage: Eukaryota > Viridiplantae > Streptophyta > Magnoliopsida > Santalales > Viscaceae > Viscum > Viscum album. The sequence continues at coordinate 258,006,907 of OY728129.1, forward strand.
TCCCCATTATTCAGGTTATTATTAATAACCTATGATAGTTGGGTAATCATTTCCAAGAGTATTTTAAATAATCTCCCAAAGCATTGAGGATGTCATTCAGGAAATCATTACGTTGAATTTTTCATGGATTATTGGCATGGTTTCCCCTAGATCCCACCATTTTCTAAAATAGAAAAGGTTAAAACAAAACAGAAGTTAATGAGTCATGAATAACATATTCATTTTTGCAATTTACACTAAAAGAATATCTTATGGGATCCCTATGTTTAGAAAATATTTTTGTGTGAATATTTTTACATAGACTCATACTAGAGGTTTTCTCTATTAATCCTAATTCCCAAATTAATTAAACATTTCCTCTGATACCAACTATTACGACCCTTACTTTTCTTAAATTACTGTTACATCATTATAATTATAAACAAAATAATAGTATTACTCTTTTAGGATCCATAGGATTAGTTTCATGGGAATGAATGGACCATAATTAATATTTACAAAATCAAACACAAAAATGTATTTAATTTATTCTTCTCGAACTTCTTATTTTCCCTTAAAAACTCTTTAATACACATAATAACCTAAGGATATAAATCAAGAAGTGGTGAGAGAAAATCCTAGTAAGAGGATAAATATGAACAATATAAAAATTGATGAGCACAATAACAACATATGAAAATGATCATGAACATGAGAGTAAGCATAAACAAATGACTTTTCATGTGGCAGTGCATAAAAATGAATCATCATGTCTTAGTAGTCAACTAACACTCATAATTTTGAACAATTCTTGCATAATGTTAATAAATAACATCCCTTTAACTAATTCAATTTATCAATTTACCTAATTCATTGTATATCTATATAATTTTATACGCACATGTCACATCATAACATCATATTGCACTATATAATTCTGGGCGCACCCATCACATCAGATCATTTACATTACCATGCATGCCACATATAAGATATGTAAAATGAAAAAATTAAATAAGAAATGGAAAATAATGGGTTTCACATAATAAATAATACATTAATAAAAAAATTTCTCCCAAAATAAAGAGGGGATAAAATTCTTGACATAGAAAAATCAATGATGATTGAAGTGGAAAAAATCTTTGAGAGTATAAAGTGGGTGTTTATTTGTAAGGAGAGTTCGATTGGAAGAACATTGGGTTTGTCATTAACTAAATTAGAATATAAATATATATATATCTCAGAATAGGTAATATGAATATAATTAAATTATTCCTAATGAATAACAATCCGTGAAATGGGTTGGAAGAGGGAGAACCCAATGTATGAGAGTTGGGTTTGAGAATATGACCTTACCTTATATCTGAACACATTATTCACATTAATATTATGTATAACCACATTATATTCATTAATTAAAAATTATAGAAACTTTTTTTTCATGGATATAGTTCACTATTATTTCATAAAGTTATTTTATGGGACTTTGAATGAGTTATATAGTTTAAATCCATTGTTTGGGAGTGCTCTTTTTCTTAGTTTTCATGAATGGTTCACTTGTACACATTAATGGAAGTTCGTGTAGAACATGGATAAATATCCAGAACTAATATTAAATTTTTTTTATGATCGCCAAATATTTTAAATTAACTTTTAATTAATTATGTCATATTCCATGTGTATGAATCGTTAGTTATGAATTGAATGATTCTCAGTTGGGTTAATTCGGGCAGTTTTTCGACCACAATGAACTTCTTTTGTTTAATCATTTAGTAATACATAATTAAGTTAGTTCTAGAAAATTAAATGTGATATAATACAATAAAATAATCTATTTAAATAATATAAATGGTTTAATGACCCAATATGAAGGCATTAAAGGAAAATGAAATCATGTCGTTCATAAAGGTGATAAATTAACACCTCACGAACAACATTTTCCTTTCATAAATAAAAAGAAGAGGAGAAAAGGGATGGATGATATATTATCCCATTAGTATCATAAAGGTTATTTATATTTATGATACCAGAGTTACCATGCCATGTGTATGAGTATAATAGGGGATAAATTACGAAAAGAACTTGAAATTGAAAGTAAATTAATGAAAAAGAGAAATGAGGAATTACATCTTAAATCAACATTAAAGAACATTGAATTAGACTTTTTATGAGACCATAAGATCTTGGACATGGGTGAGGGTCTAGGTATTATTTTTTGTTAGATTTTAGTCATGTACTAAAGATTTAAAGGTGGGAGGAAATGAGGGTGTGAAGGGTTGTATTTATAGTGGCAGAGAGAGGGGTTTCCTCAATATTATATTCATTAATTTATTATTTCTAAAAAAAATAGTAATAGTGATGATTCTGTGAACAATAATAGTAATAATTTTATGTGATTTCAAAAAAATTGTACTTACATCAATATAAAACCAAACATGACCCTATAATTAGTGTATTTATCATATTTTTTAAATTACAGTATTTCACTAATCATCAAAAATTCAATTATTTTAGAAAAAACACCAAAAATTCACCCTAAACATTTTCTGATGTATAGAATCAAAAAATGAACTCCATTTTTCAAAAATATGTTTCAATATATGATTAATTTAATTATTTAGTAAAAACATAATTTACTTAAAAAATAACGTTTTTTTAAAACATTTATTTATTTCTTCTAAAACATAGGTACATAATTATTTCACTTAAATACTATATATATAATATTATCGGTGAGGTAACTATTCATAATGGTATTTCACTATTCATAAGGGTAATATTACTATTCATAAGTTGTGTTACTATTGACCAAAATATCATGTTTGTTCCATCAAACAAAAAAAAACACCACAAACATTACTGTGTATGTCAAATTTTTGAAATTAAAAACCAAAAAATGGAATAATAGTATTTTGAATCATGGTATTTCCTTAATCTTCTCAATAAGATTATACTATAAAGCATAATTATAACATGAGAATTCCATTGAATTTTTTTGGGTAATTACAAATGCATCAATATATTCCCTTAAGTTGGTGAGGACTTGAAATGTGCATCCAAGAGACCCAATATCAAATCTAGGTGAAGAAATATTTCCATGTTACTATTGATGTATTGTAGCAAGAACTATAGAAGGTATTATAGTATGTAATGTTCAATACAGTAGAATACCTATTCATCTATACGGGCCTCTAGGCCACCAGTTTGGTCATTGGGTCCTACAAGGCTTTCGGGCCACCCAAGGGATTCATGCCAATGGTCTCTCAAGGCATTCATGACACCTTAAGGCCTCAAGACCACTCAAAGGCCTTCATGCCACATGATTGTACGGATGTACAAGTCATATTTCAAGGGGTAAGGCTTTAGATGATTATTCAGGGTAGACAAATTCACTATAGAAAATCTAACTAGAATTAGAAGATTGAGAGGGAATGGAATTGCGATTTGTACCTAGCCTAGGAAGATTTGTATAGGATAGACAGCCGACCAGCCCTGTGAAGGTGGAGTGTTGATATCTTGACATATGCTGGGAGGAGAAGTTCTATGTTTCCTTTTTTGGGTGATTCCCTTTAATACATATGGGTTATGTAACTGTCTCTAAGACATCGGGCCTTGTAAGGGTTCCACCTCACCCCTTGAATAAAGGATTCTCAAAATATATAAATAATAAAGGCCTTTGATCCATTCTGACCGAATGCTTCTTTTTATTCCATTATAATGATCATTTATTAAATGAAAATTCTAAAAATTTTATCGACTATTTGTGAAATATATTATTCCTTATTTTGTATTAAAACCCATACCATCGAGAGGTTTACTAATGGATATCCATAACATTTATTAAAAATATATAAGATAATGGTATGGTTTGGGATATGGAAACAAATTTCCTTCTCTTAGAAGTTGATAAGATCTCTATGTAATGAGAATAAATCAATTCCTAGTATTGTATCATTTTATACCCAAGTAATGATTATGAGGGTTTGAAGAAGAATAATACCATAAATTCTAATTGGGGAATATTGAAAAACATGAGATATACTAATTGCTCCATTATGTGATATATCTAATCTTAAAGGCTTTGAGAAGATTGTAATGAACCACATCATTATGTATTGTGAAATTTAGATGGAATTTTATTTTTGGTCTTAGGAGGTGGGTATTTTTTCAGAATTAATACTCAGATATGAATTATTTGGATTAGGACATCTCTATGAAGTTTTTTATATGTTATTAAGATAGGGGTTGGATGTTTCATTGAAGTATGATTAGTTGGATCCAATTTTTTCAGTAGGTTTTCATTGGGAATATAATTGTTGTACATTAGGTACCCAATGGATGATGTTGCGGTACATACCCCTTGGATAGGAAATTGGATGTCTATTAGAACTGGTATAGGTTTCCAGTGAGTATTAGTTTCTTGATATAAGGTAACTAAGTACCCGGTAGTGTTGGAGTCAATTTCGTTTATGAGGGGAAGAAACAGAATTATTACCCCTTCTATTAAACCCCATTTGAGGGTCCCCTTAGTAGCTTAGAGAACCAAGGGGAGGGATGGAACTATCATCCAATCTATCTCACCCTTTTATCCAATGAATATTATGTAGTGGGAAGTTATTTATTTGTTCCAAATCAAGATATATCTCACTATTTATTACCAAATTATTATTTAAAAGAGCCTTATCCAATTTTTTGTACCACCTGGATAGGATTCATGTTATATTTCATCAAGTAATAGAGAAATATACTTCATATGATTTGGATTTGTAGTATGGAGGCATTAGGAAATTGATAGAGGATGAATTCCACTTCTTTTGCATAATTTTGATAGAGGTATGTCACTCAGTGAAACATTCATGGGATTTTGAAAAATAATCATGAATTGTTTATTGTGTGTGTGTAATTTGAACAAGATTTAAATTGAATGAGTGTTAGATGTATGGTGTGATTCTTTTACACACTATTTATGATATTTTAGTGTTGTATTGGTGCTTGGATAATTTTTTAAAATTAATCTGTTTCAATTAATTTTCAATTAATTTAAAATGCTTATAATTATTTATTTGGGACTTGTGATATGAGATAAGGGTTAAGAGCTTGGACTGAATTTATTTAGAAATAGATGTGACTTGGTAGATTATTTTTTAGGATAGTAACTACATTTTTATGGTAATGGGTTCATTATACAATTAACCATGTGTGTGTGTGTTTGTAAATTCCATGTTTGTGCCTTAGGTGTGGGATTAAAAATTTGTTAATAGCTAGGGTGATTCTGCGAATGAGGAATAGGCCAAGGTAATGCCTTTTATTAGATGATTTATTATGTCGTGTGTGATTTTTGGATTTAATAGTTATACAATATTTTTTGCACCAGGGGTGTGATGTTAAAAAAATGATTAAAAGACACTGAAGTGGTCTTAGATCATGTGATGAGTTGTGCTCAGTATGGAATTATTTTTTGCGAGTTAGTGGAGGGGATTTTTGGTGGCTATCCCTTCAGGAATGAAACTGTTCATGTTAGCCTTTTGAATTGTATGGGAGATGCTATTATAATAAACATGAGACTATGGAAAAATTAGAGAGAGTGGAGTGAGATGATGGGAATGAGCTTATTTTTCCATGAAATCCATAAGGATTGCAATTTTTGTGACATTAATTGGTGGGTTAGGTATCACACTCTATTTAGACTTCCTAGTGAAACTTAATGATGGTAAAGTAAGGCTTGGGATTTAATGAGTTTAAAAAAACTATGGGATTGAGATTACAGATTAAAATTTCCATAGATATCTACTAAGGAACCATGTGAGGCTTCAATAGTATTATAAGGGGTATGAATTTCTGTTGAAACTAGATGGATTTAGGGTTATTCACATATGGGATTAATGTAGGGATGAGTTAAAATACCTTGACCATGTTTTATATCTATAGATGATAAGGATGTTACATAGAGACCTTGAGACCAGGATGCAATGTTACAATTCCCAGGATATAATTTTTCCTAAGATATTAGAGGATCAAAATTATAGTAAGGAATTCAATAGTTTATATAATACATGTGACTAGATGTTTTTTCCTTTAACTAGAGTTGTTTTTAAAAAAATCATATTGATGATGATGAGGTGGCTCAGGATAAGGATTAGCATGGGACATCTTAATTAGGGTTTGAAGATAATATCTCTAAGGTTCTAGTCATTCACAAGTGTAAGAAGGATTATTATCATATGAGGGGATACCCATATAATCTATATGTCTGATACTCTCTATTGTGATTCCTTTACCTAATGGATTTACCATATAACTATTATTGGTTATTGATATACCATTACAATGATGGGTTTTCTTTATGGCCAAGACTTGCTAATATGGTTCCTTTCACTGACATGTTTTCTATATAGCCAGGTTTCGGTACTTAAATTATTTTCCCGTGATTGGTTTGCTATATTCCCAAGAATGTATAAGGAGATTAGTTTCCCTATATAAATTTTAATAACATGTGGTTAAAAAAATTATTACCATCATTGGTCAAACCAGGTGAGGTCTAATGTCATCTTGTCCTAGTTATAACAAGTTGACATGATGTAATTTATTTCTTTTAATATATTTCAAACTAATTTAAATTAAAAAACATTCATACACTATATATTATGGATTATATAATTTACTTTATATTGGAACCCTATTGAGTTATATTCTCACACCCTATATAGGAACCTGATGCATTTATCGATATTATTTTTGACTTTTAGAAAATAGGTTGCATGAGGGACTCAATTAAGGGTAAAATAGAGGTTGATGGTATATGGGACTGAGGTGATACCAAGGTTCATGGATAAGTCTCCAAATTTATTTTTCATCTTTATTTATTTTTTACCTTGTTGGACCAGTGATATAGAGCCATTGATGTATGTTTTTATGCATGTCATCATGAAATGAATTTTGAAATCTCATATTAATATTAATCTATAATTAATGGTTGGATGTTAATTATATTTATATGTGTTTAATTTAGTCCCCCTAGAGTCACTCTATTAGATGTAGTGCTATAAATAACATTACACACTAATGTATATACCAACTAAAATGACCCAAAACACATACATTATTATATATATCATCTGAATATTAAAATACAAACCCAAGACCCAAAGGTTGGGTATTTTAATATTATAAAAATAATTGTATTATTTCACATTAGTGCTGCAATACCTCCAAAAATTTTCTCCACTCATGATTTCCTCCTCAATATAGTCTTTTATATAAGTTCCTAGGAAAATAAGGAAACATATGAATGGAAAGATCCTAGATTTTCAATAAGGGGAAGAAAAATCAATTAATCATGGTGGATTAGATCATAAATATTTTGGGAAAACCTAAACATGGGATAAATACTAGATTAAATAATAATATCCTATTAAGTGATCATAAAACATAATATCATAATCATATATCATGACATAGAAAAGTATAACCACAATATAGATCATTATTATTTCATAACTTTTACCATGACATAGGAATTTGAATACATAAAAAACAATCATGATCTATAGAAACATAACTTTGGAATATGAAATAAACATAAGCATTGAAAAATCACAACATATATCAAGGTTGTCTAACAGGACCATCATATCATAGTTGATTATGCATCACCACTTACATCCTAGTAATAATGGTTAAATAATCACTATTGTATATAATAACATAGTGGATATTTCATCACTACCCACATCTCATAGTTGATCAAGCATTATCACTAATATCTGATAGTAATATAATGATATATAAATCTTTTCCCATTGAATTGTAGGGATAAATCAGATTCACTCTTCACAAAATGATAAACAATGAATATATTTTCCACACGACGTAATGAAAATTCATAGAATGACTAAACAATGTAAAACAAAAAGAGTTAAAAAAATTTCATAATGTAAAACGCATAAAAATAAGGATTATGGTTTCCCTAGTAAAAAATACTCAATCAAAATAATGAAATATAGAATATTTACACTATATATAATCAAATGGTACACATTTAAGATAATAGATTTACTTAATCAATAAAAATATATAATTATCTATGTGAATACACATCAATTAGAAGAAGTAAATTTATACTACACAAAATGTAAATGAATTGTAGAAAGGGTTATCCTTGTAAAATGTTTCCAATTATGAAATACAAAGGCACATAATTATTGTATAAATATTTAATTTTATCATTACCATTCATACACAATCATTTTGACAATAAATTAACGTATTAAATGAGAATAAGATATAAAGAGGGACATTATGCCATGTAAAACATTTAAAATATGGTATATAAACATGTATTGACATATATGTAATTTATTATTATGGAATATAAGATATTTAATTCTGATTATGAAATAAATTCAATAGTTATTTTACATACCATTAAAATAGTGGAAAAGTATGGAACGAACTAACCTAAACATAATTTTCAAGATATAACCTAATGATAATAATATTTACATAAAATAGTGATTTAAATATATTTTAAGCAATTAATATAAATAATTTCATTGAAAACTAAACTTGATAATAAATAAAAAATGATAGAAATTTTTTTAAATGGTTTTCTAAATATTTTCTTAAAACAAATATATAATTCAATTTTAATAAAAATTTTAAAAAATTTAAAATGACATTTATATTTTTTAATAAATTTTAAAATAATGCATCCATGAAAATAAGTAAATTTAAATAATAATAAATATACAGTTAAAGATAAAAAATTTATAAAAGTAAGGAAAATTCATTTGAATGGGTTTTTAGAAGTTTTAATAAATCTCACAAAGATAAAAATGATATAGAAATTAATTTTGATAGTATTTAATTAAAAATACGATAATTAAATTAGAGTCTATATGTTTAAATTTAAATATAATAAATTATTCACATTTTAAGAAATAAAATGGATATAGAAGAAACTATTTCCTAAAATAGAAAATGAAATTTTTTCCATCATAATATCATGTATTTTTTAAGAGATAATAAAAAAAATTGTATTGATATTTTTATGAAATAGAAATAGAAGAAATCATATTGTATAGTAAAAAAGAAAAAAATAAAAATTTATATGAATATAATCTTAGAAGAGGGAGAATAAATCAATGAATAGATTATTGATTCAAGATGAACATTATGAATTATGTTATGAATAATGAAATTAAAAAGAAAGAAAATACTCTAAATAATATTTATTAAAATATGTTCATAATCTAAATAATATTTATTAAAATATGTTCATAATAAGAATAATGTCTCATTACAAGGAAATTGAGATGAAGAACCATAATAGATATCATCGTTAATGAAGAGAGATTAATTTAAGAAAATGGTAATGGGATATAAGTGTAATTAATAATAAAATGAAAAAGAAAAACATAATAAAATAATGAATTATAATTTAACCAACTTAGAATAATGAAGTTCAATAATAAAGATTATAAATCAATAGAATACCTTTTTTCAACAAAAACCCTTATGACAATAGTAATGCTTAAGAAATTGAAAATAAATGAGAGGAGAAGAAATATATGATTAAATAAAATGAATAAAGAGTAAATAATGGTAAAATATTTCTAATATGTAGTTTATAAACTATATAAATATATATAGATGCATAATAGGAATAATGTTTCAAAAAAGACAAATTGAGACAAAAAAACCCTTACATTGGATTCACATAAGGTCAGAAGTACTATAGATTCATGTATAATAAAATTATACCCATTAATCATCTATATAATAAAATTACTCATATATAATAACATACATATTGAATTTTTTTATTCAATTTTGACATAGTTACTAATTATATTTAGTTCATATTGATCATCAGTTTTTAGAATTTTTAATTTTTCTTGTCTATTTTTGTATGCAGGACTCAGTAATAAATTTTTATTCATGATTTCATAATCTATAAAATATTAATGTTACTATAAATATATTTTTATAAATATTTATGGTGTTATATGTTAATTACATGGGATTTTATTGTATTTTTTATAAAGATTAATTCTAAATTGATATTATATCAATAATTTTTAAAAAAAACGATGTAATGTGTTAAATGCTAATATTTCTATTATATAAGAAGAAAAAACATTGTTTAGTTATTGAAATCAATTATTATGATTAATTAATTTTTCATTATCATCTAGGGGAAATTTCTCATCTTCATTGTGGGTGGTGAAACCGACCCAAATAAGAACATGTTGTAATCAGGGAATGTATATGATTATGATATTGTTTTATTAAATATAAATTTTAAAAAATTATAATGATATTATTTATATTATATAAAAGTGATAAATCATAATTATTAATATTTATGGGGAAAATATATACGTAAAAGAAGGATAATAATATATTACTTACAAAGAAAAAATATATCATCTGTTGGAATCCATCCTACATTTGAAGGAATTGAAGTATTGTATTTTGGACCAATGGATAAAAAACAATAAGGTATTTATTAGAAAATTAAACATGATGTATAATAATGAGTAATTCTAATTTTAGGTGGTTAATTGAAATTCAAGTGGAGGGGGCTTTGTATGTGAGGAGGGGTGAAATTATCACAAATACATTATCCGTCTTATGTAATCCAACTATGTTTTCACAAGAATCGACACCCAAATTGTCCATTAAGTAATGTAGGTCCAAATTTCTCTCATGAATTTAATCAGGTTATAATTATGGAAATATATTATCAACTTTATTCCTTACTAAAACTATTTATCACATTTAACACTATTATGTTGTAACTAACTTTTATGTTAGTAACATACTTTTATGACGAAAATTGAAATTAAATATTTAAATAATGAAAAAATTATGATTAAATTTATTAAATTTATTTTATAATTTTAAAATTATAAAATTTATGTAAATTATATTTAAAATCATAAATGTATAATTTATAAGAGTAGCTTTTTGAAGTAAAACATTTTTAAACACAAAAATGGATCTATTTTTATTCCATACCATATAGTATTAACTAGATGAATGGTAATTTGTTTTAATATTTCTATAAATAAAATGATTTATTATAATAATACATTATTAGTGATTAATTTAATTTATTATGTTAAAAATACATGATATATGTATATATATTTTGATAACTACATATTCTTAGTATTAAAGGATTTAATCTTTTTTTCTAACAAATTAATAATAATTAATTACATTTTAATTATACATATATATATATATAATTAATTTAAACAATTGTTTTTTACTTTATTAATGATGAAATTCACATTTAAATGAAAACATATAATATATTATAAAAATGATGTTTTTAAATAATTTTTTTTCTCTTAATACGAATCATTAATTTTTTTATTTTTTATAATTTACTTTTTTATTATAGAATTTAATTACATAGTCAAAAAATCATTAATTAAATTTCATCAATCCACTATATTGAAATCAAGAATTAAATGTAATAAATGTAATAAATATGTATAATTAAGAAAACATTCTATTTAGAATAAAATAAAATTTTTAATGAATTATAATTTCCGTTATATCAAACAATAATGTATTTTATTTCAAATAAACTATTTATATTGTTAATATATATAATTTAAATCTGTAAAAAGTTTATTTATATGTACCACATACCTAAATTTATGAACTAGTAATATGTTTACTAACATTATACGTAATGGATAGATACCCATTTCATTTGATTTATATCTAGTATAATTTGTTGTCAACTAATGTTAGATAGAATAAAAGATATAAATTAGGGAATGGAAATTAATATATTAATTATGGGATCTTACATTAACCCCACATTTAATAATTTTATTCCTATTAATTTTAATTTTCTCTCCCTAGTGAAAAAAATATGGACATGTATACGATTTGAATGATTGAAGATATAAATCATAATGAGATATCAAATTCACTATATTGTTTAAGTCCATGAAACTAATATATTCCCTCATAATATGAATATATTAAGTTTTTTTCATAAAATATTAATGCTAAAAATATTTCTTATTTAGTTATTATACTTTGGAGTTTCTAGAGGCATACCTTTCAATATTTCATTTTCATGAACTTTTTACAAACTAATTGTTAAATTAAAATAATAATGATAATACTAAATTCATTAAAATGATCATATCAACATGAAAAACTAATAATAATATACATTATCATATGAATCCTTCATTTCATCCCATGAAAATTTTTATTTAATAATGAAACTATTGGTTCAAAATATAACTCGTTTAGTTCAAACTAGTTTTTCGTGGTTTTTATTTCATGAATAATAATATATAATCTCAAAAAATAATTAAACCCAAATATTGGACCAACATATATACCCCAATGTTCATGAAACCTCAATCTGGTGCTATAAAAAAATTACATGCTTACTCTGATATCAATTATTGGGACCTAAATACTGATACTATAATTTACATATAATATCTCTATTATAATACACACCAAGGACCCATATGTTTAGTGTATTTATATATTAGGAACATGAAAATATTATTACACATTTTTGAAGTAATGTCTTCAAATAAATCCTCCACACATGATTCCATGATAAACAAAGTTTTATATATAAGATCCTAAATAAATGGGTAAATACATGCAAGGAATGACCTCAAACACTCAGTAAAAAAACATATCAACAAACCATAGACAATCTGATCAAAATCTTGTGATAAGAAAACATTAACATGATATAAAAATTTTATTACGGAATAAGATCATAGTGAGTGATCATGAACCATGATTTAATTATATAATTTCAATACATTTTAATGTATAACCATAATATATATCATTGTTAAATAATAAATTTTATTATATGATAGAAATGTAAAAACATAACAAAAAACAACATTACATGGTGACATGACATAAAAATTTATATATATTTATGCATAGTAAAATCATAATATATATCTAGATTGTCTACTAGGAACATCATAACATAGTGTATTGGGAATCTCCACCTACTTCCCATAAAATAATGAACCATGAATCGTAACTTATATCCCATAACATAGTGGATCAGGTGTCACTAACAACATCCCATAGTGGATCAAGAATCCTGAATCACATATCTTAGTAGTATAATGATATATAAATCATTACCTAATTCATTTGAGGGATATATTAAACTCACCCATCACATAATGATAATCCATACATAAGTGTTCATTTGAAACAACGATAATTCTGGTCATGATTAATCCACTGAAATTAATGGTATAAATACAGACATTTAAGAAGTAAATATCATCGAAATGATGAGAAAGGATGCCTAGGTAAATTTAATTGAAAGAAAATAATATTTGATAGTGTATTTACAATATATATAATAAAAAAATATTCTTGAAAATATATTTCCCAAATAAATAAAAATATATAATTATTAACATGAATAGTTTTTATTCATTGGAAAAAACTATTTGGTGACCATAGTGTAATGTAATTAGAAACAATTTTTATCATTATAAAATGTTTTTTATATGAAGTATAAAAGTAGTGTAAGATAAATGCTATCATATTGATTTATTTTCCTTATAACCATTGATGAACAAATGTATTGATAATAAATTAAATGAATTTTTGAAAAGAAGCTATAATGAGAGGACGTATACCATGTAGAATAATTAATTTATTTTTTGTAAAAGAGTATTTACATAGGTGAAAAATATTTCATAAAATTATAATAAAGTGAAATAGGTTTATGAATGTGGTTTATAATTAATTTTATACAAAATTGAAATAACAGAATAAAAGGAATGGGCCGACATAAACATAATTTTCATTATATAACCTAAAGATGGAAATATTTTCATAAATAGTATGATTTAAATATAATTTAAACATTAAATAGACATAATTTCATTAAAAATTAAACATTAAAAATAAATTGAGGAAAATAGAAGTGAAATATTGAAAATAGTTTTCATAATATTATCATAATCCAAATTTATAATTAACATTTAAAGTTATTTTTAAAAAGTTTTAGAGAGAATTTCAAAACATAATTTTGATTAGTAAATTAAAGAATAATGGAAACTAGAAAATAAATGAATGTATGTAAGAAAATGAATGGATTTGATGATACCAAAATTTTGGAATATAGAGAAAATACACTTTAAATCATTGTTTTATAGTTTTTAAGAATCCCACATCAACAAAGATGATATAAAAATTTATTTTGAAGAGAATAAAATAAAAATATGATAATTAAAAAAGATAATACATATTTTAATTTTAAAATAATAAAATCATGTATTTTTATTAATTTAGAATATGAGAATTGGTGAAAAATTCACATCATAGAAATTGGATTTTTTTCTTTTATAACAACACATATTTATGAAGCAAGAATAAATAAAAAATTAAAATTATGAAAAGAAATGATTACTAAATAGAGATAGAAAGTAAAATATTGGATAAATAAATGGTAAATACAATAAAATTAATAGTAAAGAATCTAGGTAAAGAGAGGATGCCTCAATCAATAGAATATCATGTCACTAAAAACAAAATAATATAGGTAATGGATGAGATAATTGAAAAATAAAGAGGAAACTATAAATGAAACATTACATCCCATAAATAAAAAATATTCTGATAACAGATATAAAATATAGGTAATATATATGCCATATCAATTTAAATATATCCATAATATTAAATAAGTCATAATGAAAGGAAATTGGGACAAAGCACGCTTGCAAGCATCATAATTTAGGAAGAAAGTGTCATTTGAAAAGGAGGTTATGAGAAATATATTTTTATGCATAATAAAATTATATGAAATAAAGTATAATAAAATAATAAAAATTAATTTTCCCAACATGTAATAATGAAGTTTAGGAATATGTATTATAACTCAATGAAAGGAAATTACGTCAATAAAAACCCTTATTACAATGGGAAAGAAAAAATAAATTAAAATTAAAGAGTATACATGAAATGTAACATTATATATCATTAATAAATAGGTAATTATAATAAATTATGTAAAATTATATATATATAAAACATACAAATGAAAAAAGTTCGTAATATGAAATATGTATCAATGAAAAAAAATTAAATGAAAACCCTTAGCATGGATTCCCTCTTTCTCAAATGCACTCTAAATTAATATATAATAAATATATACCCACTAATAATATATTAAATAAAATTATTCATGATTATTATTTTCTTATTTAATATTTCATTTTCATTTAATACGTAGTTATTACTTATTTTTAGTTTATATTATCATCACTTGAAGAATTTTAATTATTTATTATTTTTTTCAATATGGTGGTCTCTATCATCATTCCCTGGTCATGATTTCATCATATATAGTATATTAAATGCAATTTATTGTTATTTTAATAGTTATTTATGAAGTTATAGGTTCATGAAATTTTATTTTCAATTTTAATTTATAAAATAAAATCCATGATGATCTGGTTCAAGTAATTTTTAACAAATATATGGTGTTATTTTAATAATGAGTTAAATATTAATATTTAAATTCCACAACTATTAATGAAAAATTATTTAATTATTAATTTTATATATTACATATAATTATGTTTTAATAATACTCATTTATAAAAATATGTGTCATCATCAACGTAGTTGATTAAAAAGACCTAAACAAAAACATGAAATAATTAAGGGATTTGTATTATTATGACAAGATTTAACAAAAATAAAATTATTAAAAAAGTATAATTATATTTTTTAGATGTTATAATGGATATAAATTAGAGGAATGAAGATACATGTGATTAAAATAAATGTAAAAGAAGGATAATAAGTCCTTATATATGGAGAAGAAACTGTATCTTCTCTTGGAATCCTTCTTGCATTTGAAGGAATTGGAGAATTTTTCTAAGATCAGGGAAAAAAATATATTATTGATGATTCATAGGGAAGGAAATATATTATATTATAGGGAATAATTATAATTTTATTTTTGGTTAATAAAGTGTGGTAGAGGGGTCCTTTTATATGTTCGGAGGAGTGACATTTTTTAAAATACTCATTCCTTCTAATGTAATCCAACTATGTTTTCATTGGAATAAAAAATATCAATGATTAAATGTGTATATATATATATATTCATCCAATAAATTAATTTAATTGACAAGGTATAAACATATTTTATCAATTTTAGGCATTATATTATCTATTTATCACATTCTACCCATTACCATGGAAACATTCTTTAAACATAGTAACTTATTTTTTTCAATAAAAATGAAATTCACCATACTAAATAATTTAAATTTTATGTTTCTAAATATAAAATCCACTATATTTAATTCATCGTCTAAAATTGATAGAAATTAATTTTAAAAATTAATATATAATACATAATTTATTAATATATATATACACACACATATATATATATATAATTTAAATATAAAAATGGGTTTATTCTAATTCCTTAAAATGAAATAATGATTATACAGATTATAATTTATATATATGTGAAATTTTAATAAAATTTTACTTTAATAGTTATAAATATAATTTTGAAATTAAAAATATATAATATATATATATAAATCTTAAAAAACGTGTATTTTTATCATTGAATTATTTAATATTTATTTTAATCCAGTTAATAAAATGTTTATAAAATTTTATTCATTTTTTATTTATATAAAAACATCATTTCAATGAATTATATACATTATGTATGAAATTTTATCTTTTAAATAAAAAAATCGAATATAGAGTAAACCTAACGGTTTTTCAGTAATACATATTTCATAGAATTTGAATCATTGAATTTTTTATTTTATATAATTCTTTTATTATTTAGATAAAGATATTTACATATTATAGTAATCATTATTTAAATTTTACCAATCTATTTTATGAAATCATCCATTAAAAGTAATCAATTTAACAAAAACATATAATATATAAAACATTTTATTTTGAATAAAAATAAATTTTCTAAAATGAATTAATATCTTTTGTATATACTAAAACAATTGATATTATTTTATATAAATTATTTATAATGAATATATATATATATATATATAACATCTGAACAAAAAAATTTACCTCAATTACATAACAATAATTTTAAAGTGGTGATATATTTAGTAGTATTATACTATATTGGTATATAAACGTTTAATTTGATTTATATTTTGTACGATTTATTTATTACTCAACTTAGAAAGAATAAAA
Organism: Viscum album; assembly: GCA_963277665.1. Classification (NCBI taxonomy): domain Eukaryota; kingdom Viridiplantae; phylum Streptophyta; class Magnoliopsida; order Santalales; family Viscaceae; genus Viscum; species Viscum album. The sequence continues at coordinate 258,024,136 of OY728129.1, forward strand.
CAAATAACTTATGGAAATAAAATGCTTACTTAATTATGTGATGTTACATTTTCTATGATATTATATGATATTACTGTTATTGATCTGTTATTTTATATGATATTACTATAGGTAGAATATATTTATATCAGTTATATACTATCATTTCTAGTCATAAGACTTTTTCATGCAATGAGGCCTGTGTGATGCCTTTTGTTTCCTGAACTGGAGTGTTGTTTGGTAAATTTTATCCTGACTATTAGAAAATCGTATCAAATAGTTTTTTTAAAATATTTTCTACTAGTATTTTTATGTAGGATATTGTTTAATCATGGTATGGATCTCTTAATTGTTTATTACTTAAATATATATTTATAAAATATAAGTTACATGGGATGTTATTATTTTTCATTATTATTTTATTACTATTGAGGTGTTTACACAAGATTTATGTTCTAGGTGAGATTGTTATTTATGTTTTACACATGGACTAGAGTAGTAAGAGATATATAATTTAATGGATCCTTTTAGGTAATTATGTATAATTAACATGTTAATGACTCCTTGTGGGTGAGGAATTATTTTTTAAAATTGAAAAATTGTAAAAAAGATAATTCTTTGAGAAAAAATATTGAGAAAAGAGTTCCCCACTAATAAAATAGATATTAATAACTTATTTTGAATTTTACCATACAATTTATTTGTGACAAATTACTTAATTGATAACACCATGATGGTTTTTGTGTATTGGTTGGTCTATATTATGACTCTACATATTCCTATCGTAGAATAGAAACCTATGATGGGTTGGTCTTGATATGAGATGCTCTGCATTGGTCTTAAGAATGATTTTCAAGTAAGATATGTCCCAATATATTGGTTTTAGTTGATTATAGAACCCTAATGAAAATCAATATGGTATTTGTTATTTTATTTATATGGTTATCTGTTCTAATTAATGATGTGGGTTGAGTTATATCGAAGATATCTCTTGTGGTTAACCATGTTTGGGCTGTTGTTTATGGTTGGATAGTAAGTGTTGGTTAACCCTCATTCTATTGCGATATGTGTCGGTGAATTCTTAATTTTGATATTTGTGTATGAGAGGATTGATAGGACCAAATGGAATCATTATATCCCACATGTGTTATAAAAAAATATCATTTTCTCCCAAAAAAACAATAACAACAAAGGAATATTAAATTGGATTTATAGGGTCGAACCCACAGTGTGTGGGGAATGAGGTAGAAAAATCATGACCAAATATTGGGTTACTATAATTTTAGTTGTTTTTATTAATTTAATTAAATGATAAAATTAAAAAAATTAATGTAAGAAGAAATAAAAGAAGAGATCGAGGTCAATTTTTGAGTTCTTGACAGAAGATAATCTTATATTTAGCATGGGGTTGTCCTACGTCTTAAGCTAGAAAGTTGTTCAGGGGTCACCAATTTGTTTTGTTCTAACCAATTGTATCTACCTATGTTGTAACTATCCCATGGTCATTATATAGATGAAATCATAGGATCATTATTTTTGGCATCTATGAAGAAAGCTTCAAAGGACAATTTTCACAATCCTTCTCAACTCCAACTAGGTTTGTTCAGTTCAATTACACTTCCCATGGATGATATTATGAAAAAGATTGTGATGGAAAATTATTATTAACAGAATTACTACCAATATGGTTTATAATATTCAATATATAAAGTCATTAGGTTCATAAATTCCCCTTACTCTAGAGCCATAACCCCAAAAAGAATATCTTCACCCAACATAATTGATCAAGATAAGAGAACCAGATGACATGATCGATGTAATAATTAAACGATTCAAAATGAGGAAAAATGAAAACCTGATTAAAAACTAACTTGAAGAAAGAGTAAATGAAGAAATCAGAAATGTAATAATTAATGAGATAATTAATAATGAAATAAAAGTGATAAAAATAAAAATAATTATCATTCGGTCATTACATTAAGAAAAAAATAGTGAAAATTCTTAAATAAATCCTATCTTTGAAGAAATATGGATTTAAATCTTTTGGAAGCCTCTTTCCAGTTGATCTTATCCACGCTTGGATTAAAAATAATATCAATCAATCAAAATCTTTATTTATAATCCTTTAGGTCAACCCCAAGACTCTATAGGTAAAATATCACCTTATGGACAATACAGTCAAGAATATCAAACTCCCATCAATTATTTTCAAACAATTTCCATATTTTAGTCTGTATGACACATACATGTAATTTAATATTTACACAATGTGTAATATTTGGGTTTTGAAAAAAAAACACATCATTATACATATCGTGGAAATTTCACTGAATGAATTATGAAGTTTGATGTAGTGACATATATGTGTCGCACCATGATACATGTGAACATCACTCCAAGAGATTCTTCATCTCATCTTGACTGATAAATGGTTCATGCATTATATATTTAAATGACATGTAATTTTTTCACGATGTGTAAATTCATCTTCTAATACCATAAGAACTGTTTTATACTTTGTTATTTATTTTTGTTTCTCTATAAAATCCCATTATCTTCGAATAATCATGGAAAATCATCATTAAATGGGTATATAGTTCTATTGGGCATAAATATTCAATCTTAGCTTCATCGTATTCCCATTTTCATGTCGAGCCTATTTCATTATTTTCTTTTGTATTACTCCAATTATAGATCATGTATAATAATAAACAAAAAAATTAATATGACTAATGAATTTGAAATTTAATCAATCAATATTCAATGAATTCCCATATTTAAACCTATTAATATATAGATATGTAGTAGAGTTATCAAGGATGCATAATAGGTTAAGAGGAGAATGATTAAATTCATTAGTTGTAGAGTGATGCTCGAACTTGGTGGGATCCATCATTCAATTTCTAATACTCATTTCCCATAGTGTATTTGGAATAACGGAAGCATGGTAAACTCATGATTATAATAATTGAATTATATAACTAGATATTCTACAAATGGCTCATTGTTTTAGTTTGAAAATCATAGTTGTGTTTTTAATCAAATTGGGGCTTGTTTTTATATCTTGAAGAATTTGAATCCATTATATTCATGGCTATTTGAGTGGAAAGGATCTATAACATGGTTGAAAATGAATGTTTTGGGATGATAATGGTTTTTGGATTAAGGGTTCAGGGACCCTTGGAATGTTTAACTAATGAAGATCTTATGCATCAGTGGTGGAATAATTATTTAATTAATAAAAAATAATATAAATTATTTTTTAAAATGTAAAAAATAATATAAATAGAAATAATATTCCTATTTAAGTAATTTTAAGATAAAAATAACATATTTGAATGGGTTTTATTTATTTAAATAAAATTAAAAAAATTCATGTAGTTGTAATAGTAAAATTAAAGGAATAACTACAAAATTGGCATTATTGACATTTTGTAATAAATAATATTTTACTAAATAATTAAAAAATCATAAAAATAATTTTTATAACCAGGTGATAATTATATGTCTTAGAATATAAATCAAATTTTATTTACATGACGTTTTTTTCATTTATATTGACTATATTCACCCTTAATGAGTAAAAATATTATTTTCAAAGTGTGAAAAGTGTTAACCAAGGGTTAAAAAAACATAAGGGTAAAAATATACACTCCAAACATGTAAAAATATTATTTTATGTGTTTATTTTGACTCATTCCCATATTATCATTGAATATTTCTTATTTAGATCCATTAGTATATCAAAAAATATTTATATTAATTTAATATTTTAAGAAATCCAATTTGTGCCCCTCCAATCTCTTCTAAAAGGGAACCACTTGTTCTCATTTCATCACACATAAAAAGAATTTTGGATCATCCAATAGCTTCCTAAATGTATTACTTACATACAAATACACAACCTATATGCCTTATTTATGGAATATAAATAATGTTATAAGCTAGTGCTGTAAAGAAAATTATGTTTTTTAAAGGAGAGGTGTAGTTCTTAATCAAGAATTTTTTTTCTTCCACCAACTTTAAATATTATTTATACATAATTACATGTTATCATAAGAATATAATATATAAATATACTTTATTATGTAAATTTAATAAAATATATTCATATCCAACATCCATCAAATGGGATAGGAATCTATCCTTCGTGTGTATAGTTGACAACTACCTCATGAACTGGTGTAATTATTTTCCATAAACACCTCTTACAGCTAGTTGTAATGAAGCATTATAATGAATAAATGTGATATTAGTTATATATTTATATTTATTAAAATATAAAATATAATTTTCTTTCTTAACTTTTCAAGGACCAAAAAAGATAATTTCATTTAGGTATATGTGTGGACTACCACCTTCACAAAGAGATGTGATCTATTTTTCATAAACACATCACATTGATTATTTATATATAAATAAATAATATGATATTATTGATATAATAACCTTTTTAAAAAAATAAAATAACACTTACATTATTTCTATAATAATTATTGAAAAACAGAAATGTTACTCAAACATACTTACAACATACCGTCTCAATGACTATAACATAGTTGATTTTTCATAACTACATTCAATGATTAGTTTTAAAAGTATAATTTTTCTATGAAAATTATTATTATTATATATATAATGTAATAAGGATTTCATTATACATATTAAACCTAACAAAGTCATTTTGGATATATTATCTGAATATCATTAAAGCAGTCGACAAGAATATAAATCATTAAGTAATTATATATAAGATAGTAATAAGTGAATTAAGAGGAATAATATTCATGAAAAGCTTTTTCATTCAAGTAACTAATTAGAATAAATTTATCATTTATGAGTATGAGGCACACATGTGAAAAGTTGGGCTTGAGGGAATGATAACATTAACATAAAACCTCATCTAAAATTTAATAATGAATTATTTAAAAAATACCTTCATTCATGTCTAGTTTTTTAAAATTATTTTATTAATGTATTTCTATGGTCATAAAATAAAAATAATATAATTTTATTCTACTTAATTTCAATGGTTTCCTAAAAAGAATATTTAAAAAAATGGATTTCATTACAAAAGACAGAAAGAATTTTGTAATTTAAGATATATAGCGACAATGAATTTTCTTTCCACTATAGAAAATATTTCACATTTTTATTCTTTTTAAATTGTTCAAGTTTTCCCCAAATAAAAAACATATTTCCAATTTTATTGGTGTTTTGTAATTGAATATTTTTATGATAAAATGGTACATTGATATTCAAAAGTGTTTTATACACAGGTTTAAAAGTGTTTTTCACAATTGTATTCATTACACAGTCCTTTGAAATTGTTTATAAAGGCATGAGACCTATTATACCTAACATGAGATCCTGGTATAACTTATATGATTTGTGCACTAAAATAGTTCTCTAACATGTTGGATAATGATTATGTTCTCTAGATAATTATATTTTATGTCAATCATATAGTTATTTCAATTGAAAGTGTGATTTTAGGGGTTATGTAAGAATTCTGGGATAATGATGTCCCAAAGAACCACCATGATTTTTTTATTCTTTATAATGAGTTTTCATGGAAATAATTTGACTTCAAAATGTATGATAATGATATTTTTAAAGAATAAATGAAACCTTTTTTGAGTAAATGGTATCTTTTTTTGAATTTTTTTTTCATGGGTTTTCATTTTTTTCACAAGACTAATGGATTTTTTTTTTATTTTTTCTTACTATTCTTTTCATCCTCATCTGAAAATTTTAAAAAATTTCAATATGGTTTAAAAATGGTTATGGATAGAGAAGAATTTATCTTGAAAGTCATAATTATTTTTCCCTGAAAATAAAATGTGTCTCATTGTAAAATTTTTATATTATGGGATTAATGGATGGTGATTAAAAGTGTCCATTTTCTAAAATATAGGGGTTTAATGAATTAGTTTTAGAATAATACTCTAAAATTATAAATGTAAGTGACTTTTGGTAATGATAAAATGATTTATAGTAAAAATAACTAGATTTGGTAATTTTTATGGATCAGTAATTATATACTTCCAAGACTATCATAGTAGACTGGTTTCACTCCCCAAACCGTCACAGTTTTTAAGGATCACCCTGAAGACAATTTTAGTTGATAAATTGACTAATTGAACTGGATTTAACCCCCATTCTATTCCAATTAATCTCATGAGATATCTATTTTTACCCAATGATTTGGAGAGATATATAATTCAGGGGCCACCCATCATGTAATAAAAATCATATATATGTGTGGTACAAGATAAAAAATCATTAATCAGGTAATTAATCAGTTTTTTTAACAAATTTATTTTCATTAAATCATTTTTAAAATTATGATATGAAACGTTGAGACGACGTGTGATTTTGAGGCTCAGTGTACCCCAAATGGTTCGATGAAAACTATTCTGTTTTTAATAACACGCAATGTTTTTTTCATGAAAAGTGGAATAATTTCTAAATGGGTTTGGGAATTAGAAATACAAAGAATGAATTTAATTTAGAATGGTAGGTTTTCCTTATGCGCAACATAAATTTAGTCAATGTGAGTCTTTAGTGAGAAACCCTATAGAGGGCATAATTTTTTATCAAATAACTAAAATAAAATATTTTATTTTATAATCCTAATTACTCATGAATGGTGACTCATATTGGGAAACTTTTGGACCTCTGGTGAGTTCATAATATGGCGTTTTACTTAATCAAGGCCTAACATCGACCATTGTGGGTTGACCCCAAAAGATAATTTTTGGGCATTTTAAAAGAGAATAAAATAAACATAAAAAGATTATATTTTTTTCTTTTAATGTATCATAGAGACACAACGATGCAATAATATAGTGACGATGCAACATGTTTTGTTGCTTAATGCAATAGCATTGTGATGCTGCAACTCAGGGATGAGGTGATTCATTTCCCATTGTCTTTAATTAAATAAGAATTCACGGTTAATTATTAACCCCAGAATTCTCTATAACCTCTTGATAAAAAATGATGGTGGATGGAAAACGATATATGACCAATGACAAAAACCCTCCTCATTTTAGGATCTCACCAATTAATACAACACGCTAATCGATCGTTATCAGTGAGGTATCCAATCCCAAATAGGGCTTGTCTTTTGAATTCTTTTCTCGTTCTTGTTTTCAATGACTAATTTCGACCAACCAATGAATATGTTGGTCTGTGGTTCGATTATTTTTGTGGGATGGTTATACTATGGGATTTAATGTGATTGAAAAATAGTAATTATCCTTAATATTTCATCCGACTTTTTCTAATGGGGATAATGAATGATGAAATTCGTTCATTGGGTTTCCTGGTGTTTTCTTTTACCACGTTATTTATTCTTCACTGACAGACCCACGTGGTCATGTCGGGCTTTACTAGGTGTTTCCAAACATCGTCGGACCCCCATAGTGAAGGTAAAGTGATTTGGATCCCACGTTAATGAAGAAAAAAACCGGATGATTGCATGGGTGTTCTAGTTTCAAAAAACGGGGCACTAGAGGACATGAGGTGGTACATAGAGTAGATCATGCTGGTGGCGGTGCATGATGTCGATGGTGGGTGTGGTCCAACGAGACTACGCCAGTTGAATGGGAGCATGGTGCACAACCACAGGAGGGCACCAAGCCCACTAGTAGGGCGGTCGGTGGTGACCGAGTATGAAATGCAATAGGAGGCCGCATCATATGACAAGAATCCATAATCCAATGAGACCACAGTGGGACCCTACAGTAACCACAACGAGGCAAGTCACGTGGCGGCCAACCGTGTTAAATGTGAGGGCTGACCGCGTTGACTAGGCGGTGATGTAGTCACGGCTATGTTCGGGTAGACTGAACCTTCTTGATTGAGAAGGTTAGGCGGGATCATGTCAGTCAGGCCTGTAGTGGTGCGGGTTAGGTCGGTGGGTCTGGGACTGGTCTGGTTGGTTCGACTAGGTCAGACCAAACCTATATCCCAAAAACCAATTTTAATTAAAAGGCCCATATATTTCAAACCGTATGTCCATTTTATGACCCATTTGCGGCGTCAGAACCCTATCAAGGAGGCGGTCCTTTTGAGATAATCGACAATAGTTTTAGTAAAGGATGAAATATTACCATTTTGTCTCGATAATTAGGTGCTCTCAGAACTAGAATGCTAATGGAGGAATCTAGTGGCTTGTAGTGACCTATATGGATTGTGTATCCTTTTTATACACGGAGTGTGTATTCTACGATGTGTGTATCCTACACCTATAAGGAGTGTGTCTCTTATAGTGTGTTCCTCTATCAGATTGTGTCTCATGTGACCTACTTGAGGTGTGTCTCCAATGGAGTGTGTCTCATGCACCTACACATAGTGTTTCTCATGTGCCTACAAGGAGTGTGTCTCCTATGAAGTGTATCTTCTAAGCCTATGTGGAGTGTGTCTCCTTCAAATAACCAAAGTGTGTCTCCATGTATTTTTAATAGGTTTGGACTTTCTTCATATATGTATGTAATATACATATACTATTGTGATCTGACTCTAATAACTCTCTTGACTATACTTCTTTGAGGCTACACATCACATAGCTCTTTGGTAGTCATAATTTTGTATTGATTTGTGGTATACCTTGGTGGTTTGGGGTCCCTAAAGAGTATTATTTTACTAACCATTGCATGGTCTTTTCCTTCCCATGTCTTGTCTTGTGCAGATTACCAACATCATTGATGGGACCCTTGGTAGGCTGGACACAAGGGTTACATAAAGGGATGCTGATAGACGAAGTTCACTACAATGACTTTGGAAAGCTTTGGTACCTACCCTTTAGGTAGAGTTCTTAGCAGATGGATTCTAGGAGCTTGAAATTCTTTTTATGCTTGTATACTGGCCCTCTTTACATTCAGTTTTTTTATTTACTTTTTTTCAATTTTTCTTCGTAGTATACATGCATGCCTGCTCCATGTTTTCAGTTTAAACACTTTTTCTTGGAGGAAAGTGTGTGTTTACATGTATTTGGGAAAATGACTCCCACTAGTGGGACATGCCTACTCGACACTAGTATCCTACCTCTTTCTTATGGGAGGAAGGCTTTGGGTAGTCCCGACATGGTCTCCTGGGGATGGGTCATAACAGAGTGGTATTAGATACCAGGATGGTTCTATCATAAGGACAAGGAGTCTTTGAATTTATTTTGGGGAAATAGTGTTAAGTGTTTTGAGTTCAAATTTCAAGCCATGGGGTCTAGTGTTGGTGTGGAAGACGATGCATCCAAACAACGGGACCATGAATTATTATTTTCAACTCCGTACGTAAAAACACTAGTTGCATGCATCATGTAGGAATTAAGTGTGTTTCATGTCCGTATTGAGTCAGAGTAACATCACAAGGTGTACTCTATTGACTGTGGTATGTCTCATTTTACTTCAAGATGATTCCTTGAAAATGGACAAATATGATTCCACCACATGATCATGAGGATAATTTAGGTTGTAATAAGATATTGGTACATAGATTTTTACTATAGAATGTACCTCCATGTGGTGTACCAGCTATTCCACAACCTGTAGAGTACCACATGGTACCCTTTATTCTAGAAAATGAGATGAGTAGGCTAAGAATACTTCATGACTATTTTTGAAAAAGACCCCTTAGTTTATGAGGTGTTCCCTACACATGGGTGGATAAGGATTGGTTTGAGGGGGGGACTGAGTTTTCTATCCAGTTAGATCACCTACAGAATAGATGGTGGTCCTGGAGGGGACCCTTCTACATAGGTCGGAAGGGAGATGGTGGGGCTTCAATTACTTGATCATATGATGAGGTGACTCTTATATGGATAGAGTTTGGGAACATTTTTTAGATAAGTATTCATCACCTTAGAAGCTAGGGGATATGAGTTTCTATGAGCTTCTAAAGCTACAGTCAGATGACATGTTTGTATCTAAGTATTAATTGAGGCCTACCAATATTTCCAGGAACTCTATGAATAAGATACAAGTCCAGTTCCTTAGGGGTCGAACCATAGAGATAGACGTGTTTATGGACACTTGACCTTGATTTATTCCTCTCTTCATTCCTACTTATTCTAGGGTTCAAGATTAACCCATTGTAGTTGAGTGTCCCTTGGATGAGAGGATACATATAGTGAATTTTTGTAGTAGAAACGTAAGGGTAGAGATATCGGGATTAAGAAACCAACGTTAGTTTTAGAGACCAGATGTGTGAGATGTTCCGATAGGAGGTCCCAAGATAGGGGATCTACAGATTGGGGAAAATAGGGTGAGTCTAGTCTGCCTGGAGAGAGGTGATGATTTTAATGTGATGTCTTGGGAAATCACACATTATATTTTCTATCCCATCAAATTTATGGTAGGGAAATGGTGGATGGGACACCAAGGAAGAGATAGTTATAGGAACATATGGATCTACAAGGAAGTAGATTTGGTAGAAGACATGTGAGAGAAGCATGAGGAGGTATACATTTCGACATGTTTCCGCCAACACCCTTATGTGGTTGACACCAGGCATAGGGAGCAGGAGGAAAAGGGTGGGGAAATCTTCTTGTGATCGAGTAATATGAACCTAGGGCTCCAGGAATGATTCGAGGTATGGTTTGTGTCTACTCTTAGATACCATATTATTAGAAATAGGTAATAATAATTATTTTATGTCCCAAATATTGTTTATGTCCTATATTTTACTTTTTAACCGTTTAATTCAACCTTACATCTGGATATAACTATAAGAGTAGAATCGATAATCACAAATATTCTTACAATATGATATGAACCTTGAAGAGAGAGTTTTTATTAGAGCCTCTTGGTGGCAACATTTATGCCTTACGACTCATGCATAATAGGGTACATCAAATCACTTGGGAGTCATCTAGCCTTACCTTCATAGAAGAATATGTTATATGTTTTCAAGTTCCCATTAGTAGTGCTAGAGTACGAGGATGACTTCCACCAATATGTTCCTTGATTTCCAGCCCATAGGGATATTGACTTCTGCATTTTTTACACCCCTGAATGGCATCAATATCAACATCAGCATATTGGATTGCTTCCACAAGGATTAACAAGCTAAGGGTGAAGATGTGGTTCTTGTATAGTAAGATCCAAGTAAGACCCAATTTTGGATGTTATCTATAGATTAGCCATAATATAACCAAGTAAGCATGAAGAATGAGTATCCACCTCCAAGGATATTTGACCTCTTCAGTATGTTGAGGTAGAGTTTGATGAGTGCCCTGATATTGGGTTTCTTATAGGAGAAATTCAAGTATATAGTGTTTTGAGATACATCAGGGACTGAACATGGTTGTGTTTTACAGTATAGGAAATCAGTTATTGTCAATGGATTGTTCCAGTTGAGGAAGCATGAGTAGAACTACACGGCCCATTATCTTGAGCTTGGAGTAGTTCTCTTCGCACTGAATATTTGGCGACACTACATAATGTGTGATAGGTTTAATGTATAATCTGACAAAAAACATCAAAAGTACATTTTCTACCAGAAGGATATACAATTGTGATTGAGGCGGTGTCCAGATATCCTCTATTATTATGACTTAGATATTGTCTATATTCATGGAAAGAGGAAGGTGGTGGCATATGCACTCAGTTTGATATACAATTTGAAGTTGATGAGTGAGGAGTCAGAGTAGTTATTCGTGATGTGAATATACTTTAAGGATTATGATGGAGCAACTTATAATTAGTAGATGGTTTTCACCCCTCCACTATTATAGTGATTCAGGGAGGAACAACAAGACAATATCGACTCTGAGATATGATGTGTTTAGTTTTCTTCATAGAAGGCCCCTGATGGATATTCGATAGGTAGGAAGCAGGTCATACATCTTAGAGGGCACATAATTTTACTGTTGGTGTTGCGGGAGGAGGTACTGAAGGAGTTCCGCACATACCCATTGGAGGTACATCCGGGTGTGGAAAATATGTACAAGGATCTCAAACGTCATTAATTATTGTCGGGAATGAAGAAGGTTATGGCATAGTTCGTTTCTCGGTGCCTCACTTGTCAGAATGTGAAGGCAGAGCATTTGGTTCCACCAGTATTGATGCAAAAACATGAGGTGCTGGAGTGAGTATGGGATGGGATATAAATAGACATTGGGAGAAGTATACCACACACATACAGGGGAAACAATACCATCTATGTGATCATTTAACGAATCACTAAGTCATCCCACTTCATTGTTATCTGAGAGTAGAGCTCAGTTGAGGGATTGGGATGCCTTTATTTTCATGAGACAGTTCGACTTCACGAGGTACCCTCGATGATCATTTTTTACCATGATACTTGCTTCACATCCTGACTGTGGAAGGGATTGTAGGAGGCATTTGGCACTCAATTGCACATGAGAATGGTTTTTCATCTGTAGATGGATGGCCAGACATATATAACTATCAAGGTGCTATAGTATATGTTGTGTTATTGCATCTTGTTTCATTGGCCATAGTTTGGAGGACCACCTACCTTTAGTAATGTTTTTAAACAAAAATAGCTACCACTCAACCATTGGTATGGCTCTGTTCAAGGCCCTATATGGGTCACCATGAAAGTAACTTCTTTGATAGATGGACCTTGTGGAGTTAACACACATGGGACCAAAGTTGGTATGGGATACCACTAAGATGATCCATATTATCTAGGAGTGGGTGAGGACTACACATATCAGACAAAAATCATATGTGGATAAGAGATGTAGGAACTTGGAGTTCGAGGAGGGAGACAATGTTTTTCTTCATGTCTCACCTCAATATGGATTGTGAACATTTAGATGGGTAGGAAAGTTATCTTTGAGATATATCTTCCATTTCTAGATTATGATTAAATTCCGAGAGGTGGCATACTTCATAGATCTATACCCATATATGCATTGGGTGCATGATGTCTTTCACGTGTCACAACTGAGGAGGTATGTTCATGATATATTCCACATTATCGACTAAGGTGAGATAGAAATTGACAATGGGGTGATGTTGTGTACTACACAGATGAGATAGTGGATCAATAGGAGTGGACCATTTGTGGGTGGTCAATTACTCTGGTTCATGTTAGGTGGAAGCACGAGAATCTCAAGGGCAACACTTGGAAGAGAGAGGATCATATTCATGATCAGTACCCCCATGTTTTTGTTGTGTAGCCCTTGTATGGGATTTCAGTGACATAAATACCTAAGGCGGGGAGGATTTAATGAATTTTATTTTTCTCCAGTTTATTTTTATAAATTTATTGTGAAAATTCCAAGACCAGTTTCTAAGACATCGTGTGATTCTGAGGCCCAGTGTGCAGGAAACCGTTTGACAAAAACTGGTAAGTTTCTATAGAATTCGTAAGTGGTTTTCCATAAAAAGTGGAATAAATTCTAAACGGCTCCCAATTTAGAAATATGAGAGAACTATTGCGTTAAAAATGTAATTATTACACTTGTAATGACATAACATTAGTCAGAATTGATCTTCTATGAGGAGTCCTAAAAATGGATTAATCATAAATAAAAAAATAAGATAAAATATTTTATTAAAAAATCCAAATGAATCATTAATGGTGACTCAGATTGATAATACAAGACCACCATTGAGTTCATAATGTGGAATTGTACATAGGTAGGTTCATACATCGATGATCTTGAGTCAAATATGAATGATAATTTTTTTTTGTTTTAAAGGAGAATAAAATATGCATAAAAAGTTTATTTTTTTTTCTTTTAACTTTTCACATCCACACAATAATGCAACAACGAGGTATATATAGTAACCTAGACTTTTATTACATTACATTAACAACATTTTTAAGATAGAAAAAATAATATTATTACACCTAGAAGATCCAAAGGTTTAGGGTTTTTGAAAAACATGGACCCTAGATAACAATTACAACATCAATCATAAACATTTATTTAATTCCATCTTCTCTATATTCATATTGGAAATTGAACATTACTTAGTACATGTAGCCACCTAAGAATATAAATCAAAAGGGGTGATCTAAAATCCTAGTAAGAGGATATATATAAGAACAATATATAATGGGGTGAGCATAATGATAACATAAGAAAAAGATAATGAACATTAGAAGGATCATCAAAAAGAGATTTGAAATATGGAAATCCATAAAAAATAAAACATCATGTCTTAGTGGCTAACTACCACACATACTTGTAAAAAAATCTTTCATCTTTTTCACACACCATTACACTTAACTCATGAGGTTCATCTCTTTATCCAATGCATTGGAGCGCTGTATAATTCTGGATGCACCCGTCACATTGAAACATTATCATTTATCATGAATCCCACAATGAACATATATCATAACTAAACCATGGAATGGAATGGGTTTCATATCATAAGAAAAAATTCATAAATATTGGTTTCCCAATAGAATTATGGAATAACATACATGTTACATGAACCATCAACAATGAATAAGAAGTAAACAGTGTGGTTTTGAAAGAATATTTATTTTTGGAAAACATTTGTTTGACAAAAAATTCAGTAGAAAATAGGTGTATATAATAAAAGGTATGATAATTATGAAGAATTTATTTTTAAGGAGTGACCATACCAAAAATGGAGTGAAATAGGGGAACCCCATGAATGAAAGTGGGGTTTGAGATTTTCCCATACCTTGTATCTGAAAACATTCTTCACTTTAATGTATAGTATAACTAAATTAAATTCATTAATTAACAATTAAAGAAATTTTTTTACATGAATATGGTTCATTATGGTTTCATTATGTTATTGCGTGGGCCTTTGGATGACTTATAGAGTTTATAAAATATTGTTCGAGAATGTTCATTTTTATGGTTTTCTTGAGCGGTTTACTTGTATTCATAAATAAAAGTTCGTGTAGAACATGGATAAAAATCCAGATCTGATATTTCATTATATTAATGAAATTTTAAAAGACTTATGATCTTATAATTAATTATATTACCATGTGGATGAATCATTAAATAAGAATTAAATGATGATTTTTTGGGTTAATTTAGGTTGTTTTTTTGACCACAACGAACTTGTTTTGTTTAATCATTATGTAGATAAGTTAGTTACAGAACATGAAATAGGAAATAATAATTATAAAATAGTATGTTTTAACCATAAAAATGGTGTCATGACCAGATTTGAAGGTTGAAATGGAAAAATAAAACACGTTTTTCTTGAAGGTGATAGATTAATACCTCATGGACAACGTTTTCTTTTTTAAAATAAAAAGGAAGAGGAGAAGGGGTTATTTGATATAATATCCCATTAATATCATAAAATTCTTATATATACATATGATACTGGACTTACCATACTATGTGGATTAAGATAGGTGGGGGACAATAAGAACAAAACTTGAAATTGAATGGAGATTAATAAAAAGAGGGAGAGAAATTACCTATTGAATCCTACTCTTGAGATCGTCATTAAGAGACCCAGGCTTGGTATTTTGATAAAACCAAAAGCTATTGGACGTGGGGGAGGGGCTATGGAAGATTCTTGGAAAGATTTTAAAGAAGTAATGAATCTTGATAGGTGTGAGGTAATGAGGGTGTGAAGGGTGGTGTTTATAGTGGAGGGAAGAGGGGATATCTCAATATTAAATTCATTAAGTTATTATTTCCCCTAAAGACAAGGAACAATGAGTCTTACATGACCAGTAATAGTAATTTTATCATTGGAACCCAAACCAATTGGGATTACATCAGCATAAAATCATGCATGACTCTATAATTATCTTATTTAGCTTATATTGTAAATTATAGTATTTCACTATTCATAAAAAAGTCATGTATTTCAAAAAAATCCCAAAAATTCACCCAAAACATTGTTTGACATGTAGAATCCAAAATTGATGTCCATTTTTTGAAAATAAATTTGTCAATATATTTTTTTATATTTAATTAAATTCACAATTTATTGAAAAAACTCATTTTAAAACACTTATTTACTTATTGTAAAATATAGGTATATCATAATTTTAATTGAATATCATCTTCATACTATCATAGGTAAGGTTACTATTCATTATAGAATATCTCTATTCATACGGTCAGGTTACTATTCATAAGGGTAGATTACTATTTACAAAAAATATATTTTTCTTATCAGACTCCAAATAAGTTACTTATCAAAACCGTGTATGTTAGATATTTGAAATTCAAAACACAGAAGTGAAAAAATAATTTTTAAAGGTCACATATCTCTTAGTAGTTAATTATGTTGTGATTTTATGTAATTATATGAAATAATTTTATAGATGAATTTCTATTAAAAAATATGGGTCATTATATTCTTCCCCCTTAAGAAATTTCCAACTTGGAATTTCTTGTTACACAGACAGGTGAGGGTACTTCTCCTTCATTGCTTCCTCTAGTTCCCAAGTAGCTTCTTCAAACTTATGGTTCCACCACAACACATTGATAGGGGGGTTTGTCTTGTTGTGTAGAACCTTATCTCTCATGTCCAGAATCTTCACTGGATTCTCCTCATAGGAGAGATCATCTTATAGATAAACCACCTCCGTGTTTAGTAAATGTGAGGGATCCAGTACGTACTTCCTCAAGTGTGATACTTGAAACACATCATGAACATGATCCATATTTGGTGGAAGTGCAAGCAAATATTCCATGACTCCTATGAGGTAAATGATCTCAAAGGGTCCAATGTACCTTGGTCTTATCTTCCCCTTCATTACAAACCACATGACCCTCTTCAATAGTGATACTTGCAATGGAAGGATTTATCTCCAACATCGAACTCCATGTCCCTTCGATGGATGTCAGCGTAGCTCTTCTGCCGACATAGAGGAGATTTGTTGTATTTCTGGATGACTTGAACCTTCTCCATCATCTCTTTTACTTGATTGGGTCCAAGTAGCTTTTTTTTCTCCATCTTCATCCAAACAAGTTGGAGTTCTACATTGCATTCCATATTGAGCATCATATGGAGCCATCTGAATACTCGAGTGGAAGATATTGTTCTATTAGAACTCACCCAATGGGAGATAATGATCCCATCGACCTTTGAATTCTAGAGAGTAGGATCTTAGCATATCTTTAAGCATATGAATAGTCCTTTTAGATTGGCCATCAATTTGGGGGTGATAGGTCATGCTGAAATTTAATTCATAACTCAATGCATGTTGAACAATACTCTAAAATTTAGATGTGAATCTTGGATCAAGATCAGTGAAAATCGAGGGTGGAAATCCATGAAGTCTCACAACATCCTTCCATATGTCATTGCAAGTTTTTCAAGTGAGAAGACTTCCTGAATTGTGATATAAAAAACAGTCCTGTTGAGTTAGTAAACGACAACCCATATCTAATTAATTCCCTTTCATGTCTTTGGGAGACCCGTGAAAATGTCTATATTGATATTTCTCCCATTTCCACATGTGTATATGAAATTACTGCATCATCCCTTTGGACTCTTTTTTCTCTACTTTAACTTTCCAACAAACCAAGCACCTTGATATATATTTTTCAATCTCATTCTTCATTTTATTCCACTAGAAGTGTTCTCGGAGATCACGGTACATATTTGTACTCCTTGGATGGATTGAGAATGTGGAGATATGTGTATTGTCCAATATCTCCTTCTCTATCCTGGGTGATGAAGGAACAGAAAGTCGTGTTCCAAAATGAATCATACCATCATCATTGATATAGAACTCTTTGAACTTCCCTTATTTAACTGCATTCACACTTTTTTGTATCTCCACATCATACCTTTGTGACTCCTTAATCTTCTCTTGGATGGATGATTGTGCATTAATTTCGGCAAGTAAGGATGTATCCCTTGCCCTTATAATTTCTAAATCCATCCTTTTCAAATCCATGAAGATAGGGTCTTTCTCAAACTATAATATGGATAAAGTAGTAGGTTCTTCTTTACTTAGAGAATCAGCTACCATGTTTGCCTTTCTAGGATGATAGTGAATAGATCAATATTAATCCTTTATTAGCTATAATGATCTCCTTCTATGAATGTTGAGCTCCTTTTGTATGAAGATGTACGTTATCCTCTTGTAGTTAGTTTATATGTCACAATTCTCACCATAATGGTAGTGCCGCCAAATTTTCAAGGGAAAATCACAGATTCCAGCTCTAGATCATTTTTCGGGTAGTTCTGCTCATGGATCCTCAATTTTTGTGAGGCGTATGCTATCACATTTTCATTTTTCATGAGTATGCAACCCAATACTCTATTTGAAGAATCACTATATAATACAAAACATTCTCTACTTTTTGGTAGTGTGAGTATATGTGTAGTGATTAGCCTTCTCTTTAGCTCTTTGATGCTTCCCTCAGATTCTTCCATCCAGCCGTATTTTCCCCCATTCCTTGTTAACATAGTTATCAGGCTTGGTAATCATGATATGTTTCTCAAAAAATGCTAGTAGTACCCAACTAATCGAAGAAAACAAAAAATTTCTGTGACATTAGAGGGCATGGGCCAGCACTCAATCACCTTTTCTTTTTAAGAGTCCAAAAAAAATTCCTCCCTTGCGATCGCATGTCCAAATAATGTGACTTTAGAGGGCCTGCTGCCATGGGAAGCAGCAGAAAACACATGACAAACCAGCCCGCAGGTGTCAATAGTCACCCCAAACACATAACCAATGTAATCCCATAGTAGTTTTGCATGAGAGCAGCCCATAGACACATGATGAACTGGATCTTCATCAACATTACACATGGAACACATGGAGGCCATGTGAAACCAAGCCCTCTTGAGAGCATCCGATGTGGGTAGGCGATTTTTCCTGATTCTCCAGATCAGAGAAAACCGAGCAGGTCTGATGAATCACGCTCTGTATTTCAGCAACCATGAAGGTGTAGGGGATTGGTCCCCACAAAGGGTCCTATAATAATCCCTTCTATTGAATTTCCCGGTTCTTCTATGCATCCAGATCATAGTATCCTACTCCATAAAAATGTAACCATTTACTTCATGCTCCACCTACATAGGACCAATAATAAAAATAGATTGTAGCTATGATAGAAAACTGAAAATTGTCAAATTGGTTGCCTCATGTGGCACATTAGAATCACAAAGTGGCTATGTGAGCCACCTTGTGATCCAATAATTCAGTGTGCAATCCCTTAAAACCAACCATCAGGTATCGTACATGATTATGACATAAGCCTGCTTGATAGAGGTCCAAACCGATGAGGCCAGGTGCCATTTGTGTCCATTTAAGAGCCTTCTTGTGATCCTGTTTGAAAGAAAGACATCGTCAGCTTCATGAGAAAACATGTTCCAAGTTAACATCCCAATCAAACCATCATTAAATGTCAGGAGATCCTTGATTCCTAGGCCCCCCATCTTCACAGGCTTGATGCACTCCTTCCATACCACTGTAACTAGCTTCCTCTCATGTGGAGACCCCGTCCATATGAAATTGCGTACCATACTCTGAAGTTCCTTTAGAAGACCCCTCATCCACTGATAAATGGAGAAGGAGTATAAAAAATTCAATTTGATTACTGAATTCACAAGGCAGACCCTCCCGGACAGGGACATAGCTTTCCCATTCCAGCTGGCCAACTGATGAACAATTCCAGCAGATATTCCTTCAAGGTGTTGTCTTTTCACTTTTCCCCAAAACAATGGGACTCCACGATATTGGAAGGGTAAGGAGCCCCTCCTCACCCCAAGAAGTCTGACAATTCTGTTTTGTTTCCCAACTGGAATTCTACTTCCAAAAACAATGGAAAATTTTTCCCAACTAATGGCTTGTCCAGACACCTCCTCATAATAACGGAAGATGGCTTTAATAGAGGAGATAGTTTTCCTTGATGCCTGACCAAGGAGCAAGATGTCATCGGCATACAATAAATGAGACGGGGAATACTTACTCACACCAGCCCTAATTCTTTTATAAAGACCCATTTGTGCAAGATCATTAATACACATACTAAGGTAATCCTCTTCCATTGAAAAAAGCAGGCCAGAGAGTGGATCACCTTGCCGCACCCCCCCTGGTGCAAGGAAAGAAGCCCCTCAGGGCACCATTGATAAGAACTGATAACCTAGAATAATCCAGAATGGTACGGATCAGATTCACAAAGTCATTTGATAAGCCATACCTTCAATGGACATCAAGAAGAAAGCTCCACTTAAGAGTGTCAAAAGACTTGGAGATAACAATTTTGATGGAAAAACTTCCATCCTTTGTCTTTCTTATCATAATATTGACACTCTCCGAGGCCATAAAAAGGAACTTTTGAATGTTCCTCCCATGGAAAAAACTCAATTTATTCACAATGACTATGCCATTAACCAACCCAGCCATCCTATTTACCAAAACCTTTGTAATGATTTTGGGGATTGTGTTCCCAAGAGAAACTGGTCCGAAGTCCTTGATGTCAAGGGAGTTAACTTTCATAGGGATAAGAGCAATGAAACAGGAATTCATTCCATGGGGCATATATGAGTGTGCAAAGAAGTACTTAATTCCATTCATAATGTCATTCTGCAAGATGTCCCAATAGAACATAAAAAATTTATTTGTGAACCCATCAGGACCTGGGGAACTCTCAAGATTGAGGGATAGGAGAGCAGATCAGATCTTATCTTTTCATGGGGGAGCAAGTAAAAGCTGATTCATGTGATCATAAATACAGGGGATGATGTTATCAACCATGCAATGAATGTGGGACTGCCCATTATCAGAATATATACCTTTGATGTATTCAGCAACAACCTGTGAAATCTCATTTTCTTCACTGTACAGGTTCCCATCAATGCTGATCACCATGTTCCCGACCTGTACCCTCTTTTTCTTATATAACCTATTGAAAATCATGGAATTTCTATCCCCATCCGTTAACCATTTAACTTTCAGTTGATTTCTAACCATCCTTTCCTTTAACATTAGGAGGTCATTCATCCTATTATTGACCGTTATTTCCTCATTGGATATAGTGGTCTGCTGATCATGACAAACCTGAATCCTGGCCAGCTCCTCCTCTGACTTTCAGATGTCCTCATCAATTTTCAAAAAAGATTTTTTACTCCATTATATTAGCATCCCTTTAAGGTGCTTGAGCTTGATGGAAAGTCGGTGACGAAGACTCATAATGACTTCCGAATTCCATGCCTCTAAGATAATATCCCTGAAACATGGAGTCACAAGCCATCCATTGTTGAATTTGAAGGGAATATGGACCAACCTTTTGAGCTGGGTATTAACCTCAATAAACATCAGGTTGTTGTGAGAATGATGCTTAGGGAGTGTGAAAACAGAAACTCCATGAGAAGTATCATGATCACTAATAAAGACAAAACATCTATCATGCTTTCTTGCTTTCTTCCCCTCACACGTGTACCTGCACCATGTAAAATCTGCACCAGCTATGGTAACTTGTTCCAGATTACAATCTTCAATGCATTCTGAAAAATCAGCACCAGCAGCCCTATTGAAGTTTGAACCAGTTTTCTCCTCAGGATTCAGTAATGTGTTGAAATCACCAATAACCACCTAGTTTAGCATCATCCTCCTAGAAGTGGCATTAAGATCTTCCCATAATTCCCTCCTCTTTATATAAGAGTTGGAGTCATAAACAAAAGAGACCGAAAAATCCTGCACAGCAAAGATGTAGTTAATCTGGACACTTTGGATCCCATTAGAACAGGAAGTAATATTAATTCCATCATGACTTAACACCCATAAGTGGTCCATATGAGATTAATTATGATTGATGGAAATGAAACTGTATCCTAAAGGGCCCCATTTGAGTCCTTGTCGGTCTTCAAAGAGTAGTTTTGGTTCAGCAATACCAACAAACATCAGTTTATAGGTCATGACATAATGTCGAAGGGCCCTGACCGTGTGGGAGTTACCCAGCCCTTGACAATTCCGAAAAATGATCTTCATTTCTTGCTAGCCATTCCTCTTGTCATAGGCCTTCCTTTCCTATCCACCTGTATCTGTTTCTACTTTTTCTTCCCCTGACCACTATGACCTCGCTGTCCAGCAGCAGTAATGTTATGAGGACCTTTTGTCACCTGGGATGCCCCACTGTCCCCTTCCTTCGGTGGGACAGTGTTAGCACTCTTCTCCAAACCTGGGCCAGATGAGGCCCGACCTATACTCCCCCTCACCCGCTCGACCTTGCTGCCAGCATTCACATTCCCAATCATTTTATCACTGCCACCGCCACTGGATGAAACATCGTTCACTTCTGGGCATATTGTGCCTTCATTATTACTAGAACCTTTTTCGGCAACCAGGCACCCATCCAATCCATCAATGGAGGCATCAATTCCACCCCCTGCCATGGGCATATAATATTTTTCAATACCTTCCACCTCATCAGCCCATAAACGTCCACTGAGGGGCATGAAAGTGTTCCCATATTTGAGCGGGGGATCCACTACCACAAAACTGGGCAAGGCATACGCCTGCCTTTATCAGCACTAACAGAATAGCATTGATAAAAGGTCGGACCTTTATCAGCGCTAACAAAAGCGCTGATAAAGTGGACCTTTATTAGCGCTAAACAAGTGCTGATAAAGGTTGTATTTATCAGAACATTTCATTTTAGTGCTGATATATACACCCTTTATCAGCGCTTTTTACTAGCGCTGATAAAGGTTCGCGTGGATTTGTTAAAAACACGCGGGTCCTCTTCCTCCTCCCTGCACCCGGTTAAGCTCTCGCGGAATCCCTCCTCTGCGCCGCTGCCACCGTGGCCGCCTCCTCCTCCTCCGCCGCGGCCGCCTCCTCCTCCTGATCCTCCTCCTCCAGCCGCTGCCTCCTCCTCCTCCACTGCAGCCTCGTCCTCCTCCTCCTCCACCGGCGCTTCCTCCTCCTCCTCCTCCTCCGGCTGTCGCCTCCTCCTCCGGCCGCCGCGTCCTCCTCCTCCACCGTGGCCTCGTCCTCCTCCTCCTCCACCGTCTCTTCCTCCTCCTCCTCCTCCTCCACCGGTGCCTCCTCCTCCTCCTCCACTGCCTACTCTGCTACCTCCTCCTCCACCGCGGTTTGAGAGGTGCCTCATGTACTCAGGTGAGTCTCAGAAGCTTTATTTTAGTATTATATGATTTTTTAGGAGATTTTTCAAATGGAACATGGTTTTGTGTTCATATTTTTTGAGAAACAATGTAGAACCTTGAGCATGTGGAGGTTTTCCTACCTCATGTATAAGAGGCATCATGATGGTATCTACAAGTCACCAATCATTATGAAGGATTCGTGTTTCCTTTTGTAGTTTTCATGGATATTGGATCAACTTATATAATGTTGTCTATATATTTGGTTCTAATGGTTGGGTATTTTTCCTAAGATGGCACTAATATCCCACATCAGATCTTATATGGGTTTTTGGTCTTGGTTCTAACATGAAAAGTCCCCAAGATGAGTTTCTAGTGAATATAACTAGTTTAAATTGATTTGGCTAGCTAATTAATTATAAATGTTATAATTTTTTAATTTTGGTTTTTTGGAGAGAGGTAGGAGCTACATTGATGATTTGATCTTGGGGTAGACATTGGACGAGGCTTAGCGAGCCTAGGAAAAGTTTTCAACTTGGAATTAAAATAGTAGAAACATATAAAATATGTATGTGGTCTTGGTAATTTCTTTATGGATTTATAAATTCCTTATGGTGTATGTGGATGTTGAGTCTCACCACTAAGGTTGAGAGACCTCATTTTAATAAATAAATGGTGTAATTTAACATTAAATTGTTAAAAACTTATAAAGTTATATGAACTGAGAAAAGTTCCAAGGGACACCATGGACCCTTGAACAATGACTTACTTGAATAATCTACTGATGTTTGATGCTATGAATATTGTTTTGATGTCCTATGACATCCTGAAACCTTAATGGGTGTTATTAGAGTGAGTGTGACTTAGAGGATCTTGTTAGGGGGAACCCGGAGACCTCTTGGAATACATTCTGTGACTTTTATGTATTTGTTCCCATAGGCCACACATGGAACTAGTGATACATCAGAGCCCTTGGACTTATTGAATTGAAACTAAAGTGTGTGAACATCCCCCTTGGGGATTTGACTACTTGGGTGGGTATAACATTGTAAGGTTGTTGATAGGCTGGATGTGTAGACTGACCCAAAACAAACCTATATATTGAAATGGGACATGAGCCATCTCTTGAGACTATTTATAGTATGGATTACCATTTAAATAGTATGAGGCTATACCATGTAAGACACTGATGAATAATATGATGCTCTCATGCGATGAGGGTTTCACTACATCATGTGCTTCTGTTGGATGGTGACTTTGCAATGATGGTCTTCATTCTTAATAGCTTATTGATCCAAACCATTAATGGTTTTCCTTTCTAAACATTGGTTTTAATGTATTACGGTCTTTCTCAGGTTTCATTTCATCCCTTCATTTTAAAATAACAACTGTATAACAGCATGAATAACAAAACTCAATCCCTATTGGTGTAAGTTAGTTTCACCTTGTGTTTGTACTTATACTGTTTTTTAATTGAGTCCTTTGAATTAGGTGACCAATTCATGTCACCACTTTTATTAAAAAAATGACCCTGAGGTGGTATTTTATTAAAATGGAAAAAATTACATAGTAGTGAGGTCTATGATACTACTAATAGGGATGCCATTGATTTTGAGTAGTGATTATATTTGTTATGAAAAGTGGATAGGTCAGAGATTTCAGTTCTTATTGTGTATTTGGCCTATTTGGTTGAGTGTCCTGCACTACTGGGGTTAAGTTGTTGGGAACAATTTTATACTAGTATGGATACTACTCAAGTTGTGATAATGGGATGGAGGTTTTCCAGGTTATTATCATATTCACCAGGGTGAGTTTATATCTAGGGTAATTATCAATGTATACTAGGGTGAAAGCCCTCATGATTATTTTTATGGTTGGTATAGTCATCACAATGTTCTCAAATACACTTTGGCACTAGCCATGGTTAGTATAGATGATGGAGGCTATGAACCTGAGGATCAATGATGATTTATTTATTTATTTATTAGATATTATTTATTTATTCAGAGCATGAAACATGCACATATAACTAAAAATTAGAATTTATGAAACCACATTGGTGGTTCCCTACTGAGTACCCAAGAAATCCTCATGTATTGAAGGTCAGGTAGAATTGGGTCCCAGTGTTTCCAGATCGAGTTGGAGTAACTTTGATGGGTATTAGAGATCTAGATGATGTGAGGCTTGGGGTTGTAGTGGTTCCCAATAAATTTTTTATTTTGGTATTTATTTATTCCTTTATTTCCTTGAATCCTTTTCCTTTAACATATATACTTATTCAATGGATTTTAAATAGGATGAATATAAATAAAGAATGGATGAATGCCAATCGGTTGACAAAAGAGTATGAAGATGGCATGAAAGAATTTATCAAGTTTGTAAAAGATCATGCATGTGACTCTTCTCAAATCCTTTGTCTGTGTTTACGCTGTTGTTATTCAAAACAAATTAGTCCAGATGAGTTAGAAGAACACTTGATCTGTCACTGAATAGATCAAAGTTATACATGTTGGAATAAACACGGGGAAACAACGAATGTAGGTAGTGACTGGGGTGACACTACGTTTTATGGATCATCTGATATAATTACAAACATGAACAATGAATATGACCGTATGGAGGATGTGATTACAGATGTGAATGATGATGAAGATCGTATTGAGAAAATGACAAGGACCTTCGAAGATGAACTTTGTGATTTCCCAAAATTGTTTGAGATGTTAAAAAGTTGGTCAAAGATGCCATTGTATGCTGGTTTCAATAAATATATAGCATTGTCAGCCATACTAAAGATGTATAATTTGAAAGAAGATAATGGGTGGAGTGACGACTGTTTTACGAAACTACTTGCACTCTTGAATGACATGCTCCCAGAAGACAATGAGCTCCTGAGCCGAACATACGATGCCAAAAGAATGCTACGCACTATGGGTATGATCTCTTAAAGAATACATGCCTGCCCGAATGACTATATACTGTTTTTCAAGGACCACAATTCACTTAAAGAATGCCCAAAGTTTTGTGCTTCTTGATACAAGAAAGATGAATCCAGTCCTACTAATGTTGTATGGTACTTTCCAATCATTCCAAGGTTTAGACGCCTATATGAATGTGAGGAGACTATAGAACAATTAACATGGCATGTAAATACAAGAATTAAATATGGGATACTACGTCACCCGGAAGACTCTCCTCAGTGGATGAGAATCGATCATGAGTATCCTGAATTTGGAAACGAGTCAAGAAACCTTCATGTTGCGTTATCTACAGATGGAGTGAATCCTTTTGGTTTTCAAATCAACAGTTATAGTACATGGCCGGTTATGTTGATAAATTATAACTTACCACTGTGGTTATGCATGAAACGAAAATACATCATGTTATCTATGCTTATATCAGGACCAAAACAACCGGGTAATGATATTGATGTTTATTTAGCTCCATTGATCGAAGATTTGAAATTATTGTGGGATTCAGGTGTTACATTGTCTGATGCTTACAGAAAGGAAGATTTCACATTGAGAGTCATGTTGTATGGGATGATAAATGACTTCCCAGCTTATGGAAATGTGTCAGGATATAGCATTAAAGGAACTCAAGGCTGTCCCGTTTTCGAAGAAGGTACACAATCAATTAGGTTGAAACATTCATCGAAAACCGTGTTTCTAGGACATCGTAGATTTCTACCGCGACAACATAAGAACCATTCATGGAAGACATCATTCGATGGATGTTCAGAAGAATGTACAACACCATCTCCACTAACAAGGGATCAATTGTTTGAGAATGTTAAAAATTTGGACACTACTTTTGGTAAACCAACTTCGAAAAACCTTACGAAAATCAGTTGGAAAAGGAGATCATTTTTTTTTTGAATTACAATACTGGAATTGTTTGTATGAAAGACATTTTATTGATGTTATTCATGCAGAAAAAAATGTATTTGACAGTGTTATCGGCACGTTGCTAAATACATATGGAAAAACAAAAGATGGAATTAAGGCTAGGTTGGACATGGTTGAGATGGGAATACGAGAAGAGTTGGCACCAGTAAAGGGTGAAAAACGAACATCTCTTCCTCCTGCTACTTACACTATTTCCAGGCAAGAGAGATATCAGTTTTGCAACTTCATGAATGATGTAAAGGTTCCAGAGGGGTATTCTCCAAATATCAGTAACCTTGTGTCAATGAGCGACTTGAAGTTAAAAGGTCTGAAATCACATGACTATCATGTTTTGATGAAAAATATCATTCCAATTGCTTTACGTTGAATTTTTCCTAGGAATGTCCACCATACATTAATGAAACTGTGTTTCTTCTTCAAAGCTATATGCAACAAAGTTATAGACCCGGTGAAATTTCCAGCTATGGAAAAATAAATTGCCGTCATATTATGTGAATTAGAAATGTTCTTCCCGCCTTCATTTTTTGATATGATGGTTCATTTGATGGTCAACTTGGTGAGATAGATTCGACTATGTGGTCATGTACATTACAAATGGATGTACCCCATTGAACGGTATATGAAGATTTTGAAAGGGTATGTCAAAAATCGAAGTCATCCAGAGGGTTGTATTGCAGAGTGATATATTGTTGAGGAAGCCGTTGAATTATATACCGAATACTTGTCTGGTGTGGAAAGCATTGGCTTACCGAAATCTCGTCACACTGGGCGGCTTGAGGGTGAAGGAATTTCTGGAAGAAAGGTTGTCACAATCAATTTTACAGATCGGGAGTAGGCCCACCTTTATGTTTTTCATAATAGTTTCGACGTTGACCCATATGTTGAAATCCACAAATAAATTCATAGGCATTTGAATCCATCAAGGGCTGAAAAATGGATATCAGATACACATAATCGACAGTTTATAGGATGGTTTCGAGATCATATTTTTAAGAAGTCAGATGAAAATTCAAAGTCAATTTCGGAATGACTTCGATGGCTAGCCGGAGGACAAAGTGAGTATGAATTATCTTACAATGCTCATGTAGTTAATGGTTATACATTTTATACTAATGAACATGATGAAGACAGTACCATGCAGAATAGTGGGGCTACACTTGTGGATGAAGTGATGCATGTTTCCGGTGCTAAGGTCAGGAATCCAATTTATGCGAATATGTCATACTTTGGAATCATCAAACAAATATGGGAGTTGGATTATACGAAATTTCAAGTTACGATATTTAAATTCAAGTGGGTTGATAACAAGAGTGCTGTTAAAATAGATGATTTGGGATTCGTGAAAGTTGATTTCAGTAAGGAAGGGGAGAAAGATGAACCATTTATAATGGCATCACAGGCAGTGCAAGTATTTTATGTTCTAGATCCCGCAAACTGAAACTGGTCAATTCTTCTGTTATCGACCAAAACAGCTGAAGGGTCAGATGAAAATTCAACGGAAGATGACCCTTTCATTGGGACTTCACAATCATTTCGAAGTGGTCCCAATGTTGACGACGTTGTGTATGTTAGAGGAGAACACAATGAAGGGATATGGATAGTTGATAGAGGGGTCAAATCCCTTCATCCTTTTAAAAAAAGGGAGTTCAATAATCAGGTTATTGGTTTTTATTGTAATATAGATTGTGTTACATTATGTTATTACCTGTTCGTTGCAGCTTTTATGTGATCTAACTTAAATTTTAAACTAGTTCTGCAGATAATGACATCTTCACCTACTTATGCACCCAATCCCGAGACACAACACATCTCTCAACCTCTTGCAGCTGGTCCCACTGCTGAGAGACAATAGGTCTCTCAACCTGTTCGAGCTGGTGTCAGTGTCGAAGCTAGAGCTTCGGAGAAACATAATGATGATGCAGAAACTGAGGAAATGGTAGGCGATGAGACCCCAGCGACACAAAAAAAACAGGTGCATCGTAGTTTGACAGTTTTAGAAAATATCCTTATGTAAAAAGCAAAAGGCATCAAATATGAGGTGGAATGGAATAATCTAGGCTAGCATGTAAACCCCAACAAAGTCATGTTTAGTAGCTACATTGGAATCGTCAATCGACAACGCGTGCCGATTGACGTAGAGTCGTGGAACCATGTTTTCAGTGGATTGAAAACATTAATGTGGGAAGATATTACGATAAAATTACGATATCATCTATTTAATTTATTAAAATAAAATAAAATATTGAAATATTGACTAACCCTACATCATCTCTTGCAGAGTGCGTTTATAGTAGATGTTTCGCACAAAGAATATGTTTTCAGACTGGCAGGAAGGATTCATAGAGGCTTTCACACTATTTTAACGAAAGATCATCTGAAAGATGTCAAAGGGAAAATCAAGCCGCACCCGCCTCCTCTTTATGGACACTTGATATCACAAGGAACATGGGATGCGTTTTGCAACCGTCATGCGGAACAGAATTTTCAGGTACATTGTGTTTGGTTACACGTTTTGCAACATTTCTTGTATTCATCACGTTGATTGATAGGTTTTTATTTATGAAACAGCAACTGAGTGCTGAAAATAAAGAACGGGCAGCAAAACCAGCATACCCCTACCGTAAATCAATGTTGGGTACGCTTCAATTGAAAAAAAATTGGTATGTATTTTAAAAGTACTGTAATAATTTTATGTGACATAAAACAACACTATAACCATGTTTCTCTGTTTATAAGTAGATTGATGAAGCAAAATATCAAGTCCCTTCCATTCCACGTCATCTTCTATGGACGGAGGCTCGTGTTAATAAAGAGGGGAAACTAATAGATGAAAACACACAAAAAGTGTGGGAAACATGTGTAAGTATAACATAATATAAACTTTTATTTCTTTAAATCACTATTACATAATGATGCTTACTTATTTTTTCATATTTTCTATTTGACATAGTCACAGGAATCAACAACACCCACACCGGATGCAGACATACTTTCAACGGCTTTGAAACAACCAGAACAGTATGGCCGCATCAGAGGTGTGGGTTTTGGGGTGTCACCCCAGGCATATTTTTTGAAAAAAAGAAGAGGATGAACAAACTAAAGAATAGCATGTAATGAGAGATAGAGTAGCTACCCTTGAAGAACTAATCCAAACTCAGGGAAGGATGCTAAAGTGTTTGATGGAGGAGAGGCGAAGAGAACAAACAACTTAAGAACAACCCCCGCGAGAAGATCCACCCCTCACTAGCTTTGAGGCGAGCCATTCCCCTCAAAGACCTGACTTAACCGAGGTAATCAATGTTATAATATTTTTTTT
Source organism: Viscum album (assembly GCA_963277665.1). Lineage (NCBI taxonomy): Eukaryota > Viridiplantae > Streptophyta > Magnoliopsida > Santalales > Viscaceae > Viscum > Viscum album. Next base: position 258,054,342 of record OY728129.1, read on the forward strand.
TTGAGATGTGAATCACATAGACACTGATACCTTTCATTTAATGATATTTTGCAGGGTGAAAATGACTGTGATTTATATCTGTCAACTCCCACCCATCGCCTTGTAGCGAGGGCTACGGTGTTCAATTTGCAGAATGACACGCTACACTCTAGACCACTTCCAACCGTTCATGTCAAAGTGTCGATTAACGTAGTTCATGAGCCGAGCGCCAAGATACTCTCGCCAAATGACGATGACGACATTCATACGGTGGAAAAAGTTGTTGGAACATTCGTTGCATGGCCATCGAATCTTGTAAAAAAAACATGTCGAGCAGGAGGTATTCATTTCCAGATCATTTTCAAGCAGAACCTTTCACATTAAATTAGAAAATGGATAAACCGATGAATGTTATTACAGAAGGATAAAATGGAGAAGCTAAAACGAAAGAGCAGCTCCAACATTGGATCAACCAACTGATCAAAACGATCTACTGAGAGCGCGTTCACCCCGCCCGTTCTATATCCACATTTAATATCATTTCATGCTCATGTGGATACGAAAATGAAAGAAGACAAGAGTAATACAATTGTTTTTAAAAAAGATATGTACGGAGAGGAAACAACATATTTCTTTAGTGCATACGTTGTTTCTGAGATCATCACATAAGACTGGCTAGGCGCCTCAGTTATAAATGTATACATGAGGTATGTTTTCATGATTTGATTTTACAGAAGCTGATATACTTTGATAATTATGGATAAATACATCTCTTATTTTTCAAATGTGTATATATGAAAAAAAATTGAAGGGAGTTTCCCATGAATACAAATTTGTACTCGTTAGTCCTCACACCATTTCTACACAACGAACAGAAATAGATTCGAATTTTCAGGCTCAATTGATGTCAAATCTGCTCAGAACGTTTCAAAGAAGAATTACGACTGATAGAATCTTTTTAATACCAACGATGCAAGGGTAAAACTCTACATTTTAATCATATCAATTATATTTTCATTTCTATCAGTACTTATTTCTATTTTTGTTTTTAGGGAACATTGGATGCTCATTGCAGTCAATTTGGTTACTCGAAAGATTTATTTTCTCGAATCACTGCATGGATATCCAACTAGCCGACCACACATGATGGCGATTGTCAATTTTTAATACACTAGATCCAACATTTTAGAACTAAATATCTAGTTATATAATTTATATTATCTTTTAATGAGGATTTTGTTATAATAGGGTGGTGTATGAATATCGTCTAAAGGCTGGAATGAATCTAGGGAATAAGGACGACAAGGCCCACAAGATCTAAAAATTGAGAAGTATCCGGGTATATATAATTATATTTCACTATCCAAATACATATCAAAACAAATTACTTATTTTTCTCGATGTTTCGGTAGTGTCCGAAACAAAAAAATGACAAGGACTGTGGTTATTATGTTTGTAAATTTATGAAAGAGATCATATTTCATGAACAAACTAGCATCCCTGAAGAGGTATTTTTGAAAATAATTACTACTTTAATTAAAATAATTATTCATCCTTTGTGTATTTATATTTTTTCAGTACTACTATGACTGTTGCAAAAACTCCTATTCAGAAGATGAAATAAATGTCTTTAGAAACGAATGGGCAGCGTACCTGATGGAATAATGTAAACAAATATGACAATGAAGGTTAATTCCTAATACGTATGTTATCTTTATATGGTCATTGATATCTCCCTTTACACTTATTGAGCATCTATGATCTCCCTTTCTTATGTTTCATATCCTTAGATTAGTGAATTCCTACTACTTAGTTTGAAAATTACATAAACATTAGAAAACAACATCAATGACATATGACAAACCGAGCAAATGCGTTCGGATTGTTTTGATACTTTAGTACAACGATCCATGAGTCAATTGTGACATGTACGAATCGACCGCACCTCAATACGACGCATGGTGTGACCGATATGGCTAAAAGTGTTAGATATCAGTTTGAAAATGACATAAACTTTGGAAAACAACACCAATGACATACGCAAAACCGAGAAAATGCGTTCGGATTGTTTTGATACTTTAGAAAAACGATCCACGAGTCATTTGTGACGTGTAACAATTGACCTCACCTCAATCCGACGCACGGTGTGACCGGTATGGCTAAAAGTGTCTGATATCAGTTTCAAATTGAGATAAACTTTGGAAAACAACACCAATGACATATGCCAAACTGAGAAAATGCGTTCGTATTGTTTTGATACTTTAGGAAAATGATCCATGAGTCATTTGTGACGTGTAATAATCGACCGCACCTCAATCCGACGCACATTGTGACTGGTATGGCTAAAAGTGTCTGATATTAGTTTCAAATTGAGATAAACTTTGGAAAACAACACCAATGACATATTCCAAACCAAGAAAACCCATTCGGATTGTTTTCATACTTTAGGAAAATGATCCGTGAGTCATTTGTGACGTGTACCAATTGACCGCACCTCAATCAGATGCACAGTGTGACCGGTATGGCTATAAGTGTCTGATATTAGTTTGAAATTGAGATAAACTTTGGAAAACAACACCAATGACAGACGCCAAATCGAGAAAATGTGTTCGGATTGTTTTGATACTTTAGTACAAGGATCTAAGAGTAATTTTTGACGTGTACGAAGTGACCGCACCTCAATATGACACACGGTGTGACCGGTATGGCTAAAAGTGTCTGATATCAGTTTGAAAATGACATAAACTTTGGAAAACAACACCATGACATACGCCAAACTGAGCAAATGTGTTTAGATTGTTTTGATACTTTAGTAAAACGATCCAAGAGTCATTTGTGATGTGTACCAATTGACCGTACCTCAATCCGACGCACGGTGTTACTGGTATGGCTAAAAGTGTCTGATATCAGTTTGAAAATGACATAAACTTTAGAAAACAACAACAATGACATACGGAAAACTGAGAAAACGCATTCGGATTGTTTTGATACTTTAGTAAAATGATCCAAGTGTCAATTGTGACGTGTATGAATCGACCGCACCTCAATCCGACACACGGTGTGACCGGTATGACAAAAAGTGTCTGATATCAGTTTGAAAATGACATAAACTTTGGAAAACAACAACAATGACATACGCCAAACTGAGAAAATGCGTTCAGATTGTTTCGATACTTTAGGAAAAAGATCCACGAGTCATTTTTGACGTGTAACAATTGATTGCACTTCAATCTGACGCACGGTGTGACCGGTATGGCTAAAAGTGTCTGATATCAGTTTCAAATTGAGATAAACTTTGGAAAACAACACCAATGACATACGCCAAACCGAGCAAATGCGTTCGTATTATTTTGATACTTCAGGACAACGATCCACGAGTCATTTTTGACGTGTACCAATCGACCGCACCTCAATCCTATGCACGGTGTGACCGGTATGGCTAAAAGTGCCTGATATCAGTTTCAAATTGAGATAAAATTTGGAAAACAACACCAATGACATACGCCAAACCGAGCAAATGCATTTAGATTGTTTTGATACATTATTACAACGATCCACGAGTCAATTGTGACGTGTACGAATCGACTGCACCTCAATATGATGCACGATGTGAACGGTATGGCTAAAAGTGTCTGATATCAGTTTGAAAATGACATAAACTTTGGAAAACAACACCAATGACATACGCCAAACCAAGGAAACGGATTCAGATTGTTTTGATACTTTAGGAAAATGATCCACGAGTCATTTTTGAAATGTACCAATCGACCACACCTCAATCCGACGCACAGTGTGACCGGTACGGCTAAAAGTGTCGGATATCAGTTTCAAATTGAGATAAACTTTGGAAAACAACAACAATGACATATGCCAAACTAAGAAAATGCATTCAGATTGTTTTGATACTTTAGGGCAACGATCCATGAGTCATTTGTGACGTCTACCAATCGACCGCACCTCAATCTGATGCATGGTGTGACCGGTATGGCTAAAAGTTTCTGATATCAGTTTGAAAATGACATAAACTTTGGAAAACAAAATTTATGAAATATGCCAAACCGAGAAAATGCATTTGGATTGTTTTGATACATTAATACAATGATCCACGAGTCATTTGTGACGTGTACTAATTGACTGCACCTCAATCTTACGCACGGTGTGACCGGTATGGCTAAAAGTGTCTGATATCAGTTTCAAATTGAGATAAACTTTGGAAAACAACACCAATGACATACTCCAAACTGAGAAAACACGTTCGGATTGTTTTGATACTTTAGGACAACGATCCAAGAGTCATTTGTGACATGTACCAATCGACCACACCTCAATCCGATGCACGGTGTGACTGGTATGGCTAAAAGTGTCTGATATCAGTTTCAAATTGAGATAAACATTGGAAAACAACACCAATGACATACACCAAACTGTGCAAACACATTCGGATTGTTTTGATACATTAGTAAAACGATCCAGGAGTCATTGTTGACGTGTACCAATCGACCGCACCCCAATCTGACGCACGGTGTGACCGGTATGGCTAAAAGTGTCTGATATCAGTTTGAAAATGACATAAACTTTGGAAAACAACACCAATGACATACGACAAACTGAGAAAATTCATTCAGATTGTTTTGATACTTTAGGAAAACGATCCACGATACATTTGTGATGTGTACCAATTGACCACACCTCAATCTGATGCACGGTGTGACCGGTATGGCTAAGAGTGTCTGATATCAGTTTCAAATTGAGAAAAACTTTGGAAAACAACAGCAATGATATACACCAAACCGAGCAAACGCGTTCGGATTGTTTTGATACTTTAGGAAAACGATCCACGAGTCATTTTTGACGTGTACCAATCGACTGCACCTCAATCTGAAGCACGGTGTGACTGGTATGGCTAAAAGTGTCTGATATCAGTTTGAAATTGAGATAAACATTGGAAAACAACACCAATGACATACGCCAAACCATGAAAACGCATTCAGATTGTTTTGATACTTTAGGAAAATGATCCACATGTCATTTGTGACTTTTACGAATTGACCTCACCTCAATCTAACCCACGGTGTGACCGGTATGGCTAAAAGTGTCTGATATCAGTTTTAAAATGACATAAACTTTGGAAAACAACACCAATGACATACGCCAAACTGAGAAAATGCATTCGGATTGTTTTGATACTTTAGGAAAACGATCCACGAGTCATTTTTGATGTGTACCAATTGAACACACCTCAATCCGACGCACGGTGTGACCGGTATGGCTAAAAGTGTCTGATATTATTTTGAAAATGACATAAACTTTAGAAAACAACACCAATGACATACGGAAAACTTAGAAAACGCGTTCAGAATGTTTTTATACTTTAGTACAACAATCCACGAGTCAATTTTGATGTGTACGAATTGACTGCACCTCAATCCGATGCACGTTGTGACCGATATGGCTAAAAGTGTCTGATATCAGTTTGAAAATGACATAAACTTTGGAAAACAGAACCAATGACATACTCCAAACCAATAAAATGAATTCAGATTATTTTGATACTTTATTAAAATGATCCACGAGTCATTTGTGACGTGTACCAATCATCCACACCTCAATCCGACGCACGGTGTGTTCGGTATGGCTAAAAGTGTCTGATATCAGTTTCAAATTGAGACACACTTTGGAAAACAACAACAATGACATAGGCCAAACCGAGAAAATGCATTCGGATTGTTTTGATACTTTAGGAAAACGATCCACGAGTCATTTTTGATCGGTACCAATCGACCACACCTCAATCCGACGCACGGTGTAACCGGTATGGCTAAAAGTGTCTGATATCAGGTTCAAATCGAGATAAACTTTTGAAAACAACAACAATGACATACGCCAAACCGAGAAAACACATTCATATTGTTTTGATACTTTAGGACAACGATCCACGAGTCATTTGTGACGTGTACCAATTGACCGCACCTCAATATGATGCACGGTGTGACCGGTATGGCTAAAAGTGTCTGATATCAGTTTGAAATTGAGATAAACTTTGGAAAACAACACCAATGACATACGTCAAACCAATCAAACGCGTTCGGATTTTTTTGATACTTTAGGACAACGATCCACGAGTCATTTTTCACGTGTACGAATCAACCGCACCTCAATCCGACGCACGGTGTGACCGGTATGGCTAAAAGTGTCTGATATCAGTTTGAAAATGACATAAATTTTGGAAAACAACACCAATGACATACGCCAAACCAAGAAAATGCGTTCGGATTGTTTTGATACTTGAGGACAATGATCCAAGAGTCATTTGTGACGTGTACCAATCGACCTCACCTCATTCCGACGCACGGTGTGACCGGTATGGCTAAAAGTGTCTGATATCAGTTTGAAAATGACATAAACTTTGGAAAACAACACCAATGACATACGCCAAACCAAGAAAACACGTTCGTATTGTTTTGATACTTTAAGAAAACGGTCCACGAGTCATTTGTGACATGTACCAATTGACTGTACCTCAATCCGACGCACGATGTGACCGGTATGGCTAAAAGTGTCTGATATCAGTTTCAAATTGAAATAAACTTTGGAAAACAACACAAATAACATACGCCAAACCGAGAAAACACATTCAGATTGTTTTTGATACTTTAGTAAAACGATCCACGAGTCATTTGTGACATTTAACAATCGACCGCACCTCAATCCGACGCACGGTGTGACCTGTATGGCTAAAAGTGTCTGATATCAGTTTCAAATTGAGATAAAATTTGGAAAACAACACCAATGACATACTCCAAACAGAGAAAACATGTTCGTATTGTTTTGATACTTTAGGACAGTGATCCATGAGTCATTTTTGACGTGTACCAATCGACCGTACCTCAATCCGACGCACGGTGTGACCGGTATGGCTAAAAGTGTCTGATATCAGTTTGAAAATGACATAAACTTTGGAAAACAACACCAATGACATACGCCAAACCAAGAAAACGCATTCGGATTGTTTTTCTACTTTAGGAAAACGATCCACGAGTCATTTGTGACATGTACCAATCGACGACACCTCAATCCGATGCACGGTGTGACCGGTATGGCTAAAAGTGTCTGATATCAGATTCAAATTGAGATAAACTTTGGAAAACAACAACAATAACATATTCCAAACTAAGAAAATGCATTTAGACTGTTTTGATACTTTAGGAAAATTATCCACGAGTCCTTTGTGACGTGTACCAATTGACCTCACCTCAATCCGACACATGGTGTGACCGGTATGGCTAAAAGTGTCTGATATCAGTTTGAAATTGAGATAAAATTTGGAAAACAACACCAATGACATACGCCAAACCAAGCAAACGCGTTCAGATTGTTTTGATACTTTAGGAAAACGATCCACGAGTCATTTGTGACGTGTACCAATTGACCGCACCTCAATCCGATGCACGGTGTGACCTGTAAAGATTTTCATTAGATAAAGAATCAGTATTTATTAAATGAGATAAGTCAAACAAAAACATATTAATTTTACATTATTCCCTTTCATTATTATGAAAATGAAAACTTTTGAGTTTAAAATTTCATATTTTAGTTTCACATTTCCATATTAATGTATTCTTTCATATTACTATTTTAATTTCTTTCATTATTGCATTACTAACATAATATTTGTTTTTTTATATATGTGAATTTTTTTCCTTGAGTTCGGATGCTTTGTTCGGCAACAAATATCGTCGAGTGCTAATCACAGATATTGAAGGATGAAACATGAATGTTTATAATTGTTTTCAAATAATTGTAAATGTAACCATGTAAAACAATGATTGAAATCTATATAGCAATGTGTTTTTTTGTATTCATGATGTTAAGTAAATTTATATACCATTTTCGGTCAAAATATTTGGTGCGGGTGCTATGGTGTGCAGGTGTGCATGTGCTACTTTGTGCATGTATTCTGATGTGCAGGTGTGCAGGTCATGTTTTGCAGTTGCAGGCGATGGGGCCTTTATCAGCGCTTTTTTATCACTGATAAAGGATACCTTTAACAGCACTAGAGGAGCGCTGATAAAGGGGACCCCCCTTTATCAACACCGGAATTAACAACACTTTTCTAGTGCTTTTAATGCCAGTTTTTAGCATTGATAAAGGGCCAGGTTGTAGTAGTGATCACTGCCATCCGAAAACCTTCTTCGGGCAGTCTTGGATTGTGAGATCTGGGTGAACCTCCCTCCTGGATCAGAAAATCGATAGCAAACCAAACCTCTTCCAACTTCTTCAGATTCTGTCAGTTTGGTTGATTTATCCCCCAACACATCAGGTGCATCCATCTCTGCAGAATCACACTGAGGTTAGATGGCTGGCCCAATTACCACATGTCCAACATGTACCCCATTTCTAGGTAGATCAGCCCTGGCAGTAGATGTAGAACCTACCATATTCGGAACTTCATGTTGCCCAGCTCCAATGCCACTGCCATCTTCCAGGTCCTCAGAGGGATCTAGATAATTCTACTCCTTCCCCTTCCTTCTTCTGCACATGCTCACTTCATGACCCTTCATCTTGCATACATTGCACTCCTTGTCCCATTTACACTCAGACGTTATATGCCAAATGAAAAATTAGTTCATGCAGAACTTGGGTTTCCTTTCATAAAAAATATCAAGCTTCATCCTATCATCCCTTGTGGTAAGAATTACATCCTCAACTAGTGTGCTCGACATGTCAACTTCCACCAGGACTCTCGCATAGTGTCCAAGCCTCAGATTATCTGTCTATCGGTCCATATGAATGGGATTTCCTATAGAAGAAGAAATGTCCCAGAGGATCTTTGGATGCCAATATAGGAAATTCAACTTGTAAATTCTAATCCATAACTATGTATAAGAATTTATGACATTCATAGGGTCAAAATTTCGTTCCCATTATTGCACATTCATAAATCCAGGGTTCAAAGAGACCGTTCCATTGCTCCATGTTTTCCTCTTACCTTTATCCGTGGGGAATTCCACATGGTAATATCCCCTTCCCATTGCAATCATCCTCCAGTCATAAAATCCCCAATCCTCCACAATCCTCTTATTCAGATCCTGAAATTTCCACATATGCTGACCTTTTGGGGTAATTACCCACACGATAATTGAATATCAGCATAGATTTACCCATTCCTCCACTACTTCCTGGTTGGCTACAACATGGGAAATCCCCGCCTTCCTTATCACTCTCCCAGGTGGGGGTGCTTCGAAGTCTGAGAAGGATAGTCCCACTGCATTATGCACTACTTCTGCAAAATTCCTCTTAGTCTCCGCAGGTTCCCTCGAAGAGACCACATTGACAATTTAATCTTTCCTAGAAATTGAGAACATCTCACTGTGACTGATCGTCTCAACGCCTGGCCTCTCATCACCCGTATACTCTGCACGCATCTCCTGACTGGGATCTGATGCATCATCTTCCTCAGCCGGCTTAGGGTTTTCACCTAGTTCCCCTAGAGCCATCTCAATTCTATAATGAATATATATGGTATTAACATAAGGTATATAATTTTTGATATTATGAAATCATTATATAAGTAAGAGGATTTATAATAATAAATCAAAACATACATAAAAAAATGTGGTTACTACCCAAAACATGATTTTAAAAAGGAGTTGTTAATAAATGGGTAACAAATGGTCATATTTAAATCATATATGGTATGATATATATAATTAGATTCATTAAATGGATTTAGAATAAACTTATTTTTATTATTCTAGTGTTTTGAATGTGTATGATCTATTTTCATACATAATGTATGAGATTGATGTCTCACCTTTTACTATTGTGAGACACAGGCCATAGTTTCCACCTATTGATTTTATATGGTGTATTTATATAAAATGAATGTAATTTATTATTATTATACTAAAAATTATTTACATTTATATTTACATTTTATTATCTCTTATTTATTGGGTTTACAGTTCAAATTTTACAAAAGCAGTAAGGGATATTTATATCAATTTGTTTCCTATGGGACATAAGTTATGTTATGTACCTATCATATTTTACAATGTTCAAATACATCTCATTTGGAAGGTTTCATCATTAATATTTTTCTATGCATGATATTTTATGTCTCATTTAATGTTATTCTTTCAAGGGGATTATGATTTAATGTAACCAAAGAGGTAAAGGTTTCAAGATACAATCCCATCATTTATCAATATTGTTTATGATTATATTTTCAATGATGAAATATTATTATCCATATCTCTATAAAATAATTACTTTTATACATCTATGGTTATGTCATTAGAATAAATTTTTCCCCTATGTTTTTCCTATTTATCTAATAAAGACTTTAAAAGTATTTTTTTTTAGAGAAATCACTTTTTATTTCAATGTTTTGTCAAAACCCCATTTTCATCCAAAACTATGTTTTCTAAAAATGTTTTCAATTTTTTTAAAAAATTCTTTAAACTATTTATTAAATATTTTTTACCCATGTTTTACTTTTTTTAAAAATGTTTTAAAAGAAATATTCATTTCCTTTTCCAAAGAATTAACATTATGATTTTTCAAAAATGGTCTAGGAATATTTTTTATAAGTGAATGGCACATAAGTTACTTTCGACTATCATGACCACTCATTATTTTAAATATTCTTTTATAATCTTTTAATGTTATTTTCACAAAAAATTATTCTGAAAAATGTGTTATGTTTAAAAAAAATTAAATATGAAATTTATTTTCCTCAATAAATGTTTAATGGATTTATAAATCTTCCATTGAATGTTTTTTAGTTTATTTTAAAATAAATGGATTTTAAAAATAATGATATTTAGTTTAAAAAATTTATTTTCAATGAAAATTTGTTTTCTTCAAGAAATGTTCCAGGTGTCTTTTCAAAATAATTTTTTATATAAGATTAATTCCAGTGATTTCACTTTTTCATTACAAGGAATAAGATCCAAGGATACCATTCTTATTATTTTTATGAAATATTTTATGTTTATTATGATAAGAAGTTTATTAATCTAATTTCATTTACCATGTTATTCCATGATGAAGTTATTATGAAACACACTTGTTTTTCAATGGGTTGTGCTGTGATATAATGTTGAAATGGTTATCAAACATATTTCTTTTTCAAAGGTTATGATATGATGAAACTTATATGAAACCTATTTTATTTCAGGTTTTATGATATGATGACAATTTTATGGTCATTCAAAAGACATACATATGATTTTCATTATGGGATGGGTGGGACCTAAATATCTCTCTAATTAATGGGGTAATGATTTATATCTCATGAGATATCTAGATGATGAATAGGGGAGTGAACATAGTTCATTAATTGACTTTTTATACTATAACAGTCATTACAGTGATTCATGAAAACTATGATGGTTTGGGGAGTGAACCCATAGCATTATGATGGCCATAATAGTGAAAATTGGCTATTATGGAAATAAGTTTCTTTGGCTATGTGTATTACAAAATTTTAAGTCTTATTCTAATTTTATTATCCTGTAACTCGTGTAATTTTATTCTGTTTTGATTCATGTTTTATAAAATTCATATATTTATGTCATTATTTATGGTTATGATTTTTGATATGTGAGGTATGGTTTCCAAATATTATCCTCATGTTTTATACCCTTATGTTCATGTCATTATTATGTTTTTCCCCTCTTAGCATTTAAGATGACCCATTTTTATGCTTAGTTTCCCTAGGTTTTGAAGAAATGTATTATGAATGATATTTCAAAGAGGATTTATAGTTATGAATATAGAGTTGGCGAGGAAATATATCACTTATGGACCAATTGTTTGTGTGTCAAACTTTCCAATGGAAGAATACATTTACGATCATTTGGAATGTGATTGTGTGATGTAATTAATATTCATAAAAAAATATGTAAAAAATATGTATGAGAATCCTATGTAACTATATCATTCCTAATTTTTTTTCTCTATACTCCATTACATAGAGTGCTTCATAAGGTGTCATCTGAATGCTCGAGCGAAGGCTATTGTTTTATGAAAACTCAACCAGAGGAAAGTTTTGATCTCAACTATAACACCACAATAAATTCAAATTGTACATTAATTTTAATTAAGTATTTATTTTTATTATAATTTAAATTAAATAATTTTTAATAAAAAGATTTATAAAACTAATGTATTTTGTGTAATCAAAATAATTTTTTATCTCAATTATAAAATATTACATTGTATTTTAATAAATAATTTTTTCATATATTAAATGAAAATAAACTATTATAATCTTTAAATAAATGTATTTTTAAAATATGTTAAATTATTCATTTAAAATTATGTTTTAAAATTAAATATTTTTTGATATATTAATATTTTCAGGAAAACCAATTTTATATAATGTATATTATGTTTATAAATAACATATTATTTAAAATAATATGTATAAGTAGATAATGGGATTAATTATTTATTTTCTTCCTGAAATGTTAGTATTAGAAATAATATTACCATGAAATATTATTACTTTATGTTAAATTATTTTTAATAAACAATTGATTTTATTTAGTTAATTATATTAATTGATATTTTTTAATATAATTTATTGTCATAAATTATTAAATAAATTATTGTTTATATAATTTTTTAATAAATAAATAATAAGGATATTAATTTTAATAAAATAATAATATATATTTAAAAATGTTTAAATTGGATAAATTAATTTTTTAAAATTAATGCTAATAATAATAATAACAATAATGAAGGGTAAAACATATTTTTTTAGAAAATTATTTATATATTTAAGATAATATAATTTATAAATATATCAATTTATAATAATTTTTTATTTTATAAAATTTAAAATTTTATAATATATATAATTATATTAATATAAATAACAAATCTATATATATCTAAAAAAAGTTAAACGTTTTGTTTAAAAAAATTGATTTAAATATGTTGCAAAAGGCATTGCAATATTTTAAAAAATCGTTTTTGAATTGTTAAATTATTAATAAACGGGATTAAAAATGGATACGTGATGAATTGATTATATCAAATAATAAATGATAATATAATAATATAAATAAATTTGACTTTAGAAAAAGTGAAATAAAAAACAAAATGGAAAAAATGTGAATGTGAGGGAAAACATGACATGGAATTATTAATGAAATATAATATATTAAAATAATAATAATGATTTGTGAGATAAGAAATAAACATTAGATAAAACATTACATTAAAAAGAGATAGAGAAATGAGTTAATAAAAAAAGGGAACAAAATGGAAAGGAAAGGTAGAAAACGTAGAAAAATAGTGTGAATACATAGACTATAGAAAAATGATAAATAATTTATTATTAAAAAAAATTAATGGAAATTTATTAATGATAACAAGAATATCATATAATTAAGATAACACGATTGATGAAAATATCGACTCCTATTCCCAACCTTTTCAAAAGTCTAATAATACCTACAAATTATAAAACATAATATAAATTCTGTGTGTAGTACATGAGAGGATTTAATGATTGGTTTCTCATATAAATTTTAAAATATAAATAGGTGTTTCAATTTTCCAATCTATTGATCTAATTTTATTTAGTTATCCACACCTTGGTCAAGATTTTCACCCTTATTTAGATCTATAATATCTTCTTGCACCCTTTTTCTATAAGGACCTGGCCTTAAAACAATACATAATTTTGAATTAAATGGATAATTCACATTAGGTATCTTTTTAGTTTTTGATTTATAGAGAATTTGGCAATAACTATTACATTACTTCTAAAAAATTACAAAGTAGACATTTCTACTTAATTTCCATTTTTTATAAAATAAAAATTCATGAAAAAAAGTGTCATGTCTAGTTCCATGTTTTAGACAGCATGATTTTTTCTTGATCCCATCCTCGACCCTATAAATTTTTACGTATTGTGAAAAACATTTCAAAACATGGGATGAGCCTAAAAAGCTCAGTAAGGGTTATAAAATAAAGAAAGAAACATTAGTCCATCAAAACATAAGCTTTTAAACATACCTCACGAAATCATAATAATTATGAATAACACATAGAAAATCTAAATCATGAAAATAACTTGTGGAATCTATAAAACACTAACATTATAGCTTTCACAACTACACAGGGAGTTACATTTTGAAAACCCACCGTAGTATATTCCCTAAATCTCTTAGGAGAAACATTATCCTTTACCTTTATCCCGTTACCCAATGCATTGGAGAGCTATCTCTGGCTCACCTGCCCATGTTTAGACATGGAACCACCAGTATACGTAAATAATTCCCACAAACCATAACATATTCATAACAAATAAAACAAACATAAAGTAAAGATAACATTTCCACATTTCAACCACAATATATCATTTAAATATACTGACACAAATAAACTATTATCAAAACCATTTTCAATACCAAAATATGTAAAACAGTATATGGTATTTAATTTCCTTTTAAAAACATTACAACTTGTTAAAGAAGTCAATGATCAATTAATACACATGGTGGCGAAAAGGTCATCGTCACTACTAACATTAAAAAGAAAAATTATTTTTTGTCAATTATTAAAATGCCTCATAGAAAAAGATTATCTTGGAATGAAATGAAATGTCAAGGGTGTTTATACACCGTAAAAAATAAAGTCGTGTATAAAACAAAATATGCCTCAATGAAATGATTTTGAGAGGAAGTCCCTTACCTCGTGTTTGACTTGACCCATTCATTATTTAATATATAGAATAAACTAAAGGTAATTTATACTTTTTTAATATCCTTTATCATTATTATTATTCCTTTTATATCACTTATTACAATGTTATAAACATTATGTAATCATGTAAGTTAATAATGGTCGTTTTTTTTGATATTTGCTACATGAGTAAAAAATGAACTTCTAATAATTGCATGTAGTTCATGTGGTCAAAATTGCATTATCTCTAGAATTATATTAATGATTTAGATAACATAGATATCATATATATAAGTATATATATGTATTTATAATAGTACATAACATTTGGAGATAAAAAATGAAATGCACCATTTATGAAGATTGTAAGTCCTACATATGCATGAACACTACTTAAATTTCTATTTAGTATTTAATGGAATGAAAAATTAATGATAAATACGTATATTATAATTCCAGTATAATATAATATATAATTTTAGTAACTACATTTTTTATACATTCCACGTATGGAATGAAAGAGTCATTTCACTTTGAGGGGGATATAGTTAGCACTTCCTCAAATTAAATTGTCACATTTACTCATTATGGAAACCATAAAGGTATGCTCTAAATGGAAAATGAAGAATCATAGAGACAATATAAATATAATATATATCACATATAAATACATTTCTATCTTAATTTCCACCATATGAGGTGGTAGGAGAAGATTGAATAATCATCATTTTGTGAGGCAGTAGTTCGTCGTCCATAGAAACTATATGTTTTTTCCCATTAGATGAAGGTGTGTCTAAGTGTAGTTGAAATACATTTTATAAAAACAACATATTATAATTATGATAATTGTATTATTATAAAATAAAGGAATAAATAGAGTTTAGGGGGTTGGAGAAATAAAATAAAATAAAAGAACTCAAGAGAAGACGTTGCCATTAAATCAAGTAACTGCCATTTGGTTCGAACATAAAATATTTCTTGAAGTGCCTTTTTCCAAAGGTAAGTATTATAGGTGGAAGAGAGGGATATATAGAGATTATTTGGGTAGTGTTTAGATATTCCAAGGGACTTTAGAGGTGTGAGTAATGGTATTGAGTTGATGGCTTTTTATAAGGGGGAGGATAGTCTCTTTAAGAATGTCTGCAAATATTATTTTATTATATAATGAATTTTGGATTCTAAAACACAAAAACATATTATATTCTATTATAAGATGTTTCTTGTTTGAATTGTAATCATCAAATAATAATTTTAAAGGTTGTGGATATTATTTGAATCATTATAATCATATTTATTTAAATCATTCATTAAGGAAGTAAACACTGCATCATTATTGTGTCATAAATAAATTTATTTATTTTATTTCTAAAAATTATAAATAAAATTCCATGATATTGGAAAAAAATTTATATTAATAATGAATATTTATATTTTTTGATATAAATTATATAAACCCTTTTAATAATTTATTTTTTGAAAGATATATGTTTATGTTATTTTTGTCATTACATTAAATTAATTAATATAAAGTGTCATTATCACTCTTATGTGGCTCCATGGGGTCCTAAAATGAACCAATGTATTCCCATGGTATGAAATGTATCATTCAATAGGATTAGGACACATTTTAGGGTAATTTAAAATTATTATAATATTATTTATTACCCTTATTTACAAAATTTACCCTTTTTCCTTGGAAAAGAAATATTTATCGAAGTATATATTTATAATGTCAAAAAATAAAAGTTACCTATTTAAAAAATTTTGAAATAATTATTCCAAATATTGAATCCATTTCTCCAAATTAAAAACACATAACTGGCAGAAGTTAATTTAAAATTAATTTTGTTGTCAAAATAAAAAACATATTTTTATGAAATTATAACTATCAACAGATTGACACTTGTTTATATCCAATATCAATGTAAATTTGTTTACAAGGATAGAAATTGGATTAAATTGTAAAAATATAATCTAATTATAGGTTAAATAAAAATATAAGAATATTTTTTACATTAATAAATTATATTAAAAGGTAGTTTTAAATTAAAATACAATATTTCCACTATTCATTAAAAATGAATTTTATCAGAAAAATACAAAAAATTACCCAAAGTAAATTTTTATGTCCTTTTTATAACTAAGAAATTAATTTTTTCAAATTGAAAATATAAACGTGACGAGACCTATTTTTAAAATGGGTTCTCCATCAAAAGGTGGTAAACCAGACTTTTAAAGAATATTAGAGTATTTTTTCTTAAAATCCTATTCTTTATGACTTTAAGCCTCTGAAATTTATTGTATAAATGTAAAACCAATTAACAAACATGTATAATAATTTGGAAGTTAGTTCGGTTCATTCTCACCATTACTACGACAAGTCATTAACTGCCATTTTAAATAATAATATTATATTACTATTTTTCCGCATTACTCAACATTGTGTGCAACATAAGATTTCAAAGAAACTATTTGTTGTGTATTGGGTATGCCATCAAACATAGAATCCCATTTAAATTAAAATTAATATTTAATTCTAAAATATTAATAAATATGAAAATAACATTTTATTTATTTACCTTGGATTTTACATCCTTCTCTCCTTTTGAAAATTGTGTCCACGTAATTTTTATTCACTTATCATATAAGTGGGGGTATTTATCCCTCATATAATTTTCAGATTCCCACATTTTCCCTTCAACCATATGGGTTTTTTTTAGAAAAGCATGACCTTATGAATTACTTTATTAGAAAACACTTTCTTTCTATTGTCAAGAATCTAGAAGGGTTGTTCCTCATAAGAGAGATGTATTTTCAAACTGAACTACCTCTAGAATCAAAACATGAGATAGATCTATCATATACATTTTGAACATTGAAACATGAAAAACATTGAGTACCTGGGATAAACATGGAGGTATATCCACTCTGTATGCAACTGATCCAACTTTTTCCAGGATTTTGTAAGGTCCAATTAACCTCGGACTCCGATTTCCCTTCTTTCCAAAATGTATCACACTTTTATTGGGAGGAACATTGAAAATAAAATGATCACCTACCACAAATGAAAGATCCTTTATCTGGTTATCTGCACAACTTTTCTTCCTACTCTGACCTGTTCTCATGTTCTTCTGAATCAAAATAACTTTTTCTACCATCTCTTCTACCAATTCAAGTACCATCAACTTCCTTTCACCTACTTCATTCTAAAAAATATAGAGTTCAACACCGCTACCCATATAATGCCTCAAATTGAGCAATCTGCATGTTGGATTGAAAACTATTATTATATGAAAACTTGGCCAAAGAAACATGTTGGTCCCCACTTCCATGGAAATCTAGTGAACAAGCACGTAGTATATTTTCCAAGGTCTGAATTGTTCGTTCTGAGGACCCTTATGATTGAGGATGAAAATTCTTACTAAAATTTAATTCTTTACCCAATGACTTCTGAAGGCCTTTCCAAAAGTTAAAATTAAAACTAGGATCATAATTAGATAGAAAGTAAAGGGGAACTTCATGCAACCAGACTATATCTTTAACAAACAACCAATAATGTTGATCTAGAGAAAAAGTATCTTGAATAGTAAAGAAATGAGAATATTTAGTCAATCGATCAACAATAACCAAGATTGCATTATTATCTTGATATTTCTGCTGTATTCCCACAACAAAGTCCATGAATATATTTTCACATTTCTACTCTGGAACTTGTAAAGACTGAAGCATCCCTTTCGGTAACTTCCACTCTCCTTCAACCTTCCAACAAGTCAAACACTTCACCGTACTATCATCAATATCTCTTTAAATTCCATACCATCAGTAATACTCTTGATGATATCTATACATCTTATTACTTCCAGGACTAACTGAAAATAGAGAACTATGAGCTTCACAAAATAAATCATTCTTCAATTGTGAATCACATCGCACAAATAATCTCTTCCAAGTCCATCAATAACTATCATTACCAATGTAAAATTTATGTAACTTTCCCTTATGAACAAACTCTACCTTATTCTGGAACTCACTATCTTCGTTATGAACTTTCCTAATAATGTCTGATATAGATTATTTCACTGACACAAGAAATAAAATTGACAAATTTCTTGCACCATCAACATCTGTGCCAATGTTCATCAAATCATTAATCAAAGGATCTTATTCCATGCATAACATGGTTAATGTAGCATTACACTTTTGACTTAAAGTATCAGCCACATTATGTTCTTTTCATGGTTGGTAATGAATCGTGAAATCATAATCCTTGATTAATTCCAGCCAGCTCCTCTGTCTCATGTCCAATTATTTCTGAGATAATATATACATTAACATTTTTTTTCAGTATATATTTCACTTTATACTACATACTAATAATTCCATCAAAAATTTAATGTAAAAATCAATAGTAGATAATTCCGAATCATGTGTAGGGTGATTTAACTCATGAGGGTTCAATTGACATGAAGCATAAGCAATTAACTGATCATTCTACATTAGTAAACAAATGATTCCTTTCAACGAAGCATCAATGTTGATAACAAACTCATTATTTCTGGAAGGCAGTTCCAAAACTGGAGCAATCACAAATATTCTTTTCAATTCCTAAAAAATATCATGACATTATTTTTTCCAAATGAACATAACACATTTTGGAATATACATAGTCAGTGGTCTAGATAACCATAAATAATTTTCAACAAAACTCTACTAATAACCTACTAAACTAATAAAACATTGAATCTTGGTTATTTTTTGTGGGTCTGTTCCAATCTCCAACAATTTTTGGTTTATTAGGATCAATAGTTATCCCAGTTTTTGAAAAAATGTGACAATGGAATGAAATTTTTTGTAACCAAAACTCAGTCATTCATTAATTTACCATACAACTTTTTTTCTTTTATGTTTTTAAAGGCTTTCCAAAAAATGACTTTCATGCTCCTATTTACTTTTAGAATAAACCAAAATATCATTAATACGAATGAACACAAACCTATAAAAAAACTAATGGAAAATTATATTCATAAGATCCATTAATACAGTAGGTACATTGGTTAACACAAAAGGCATAATTAAAAATTCATAATGTCCATATCTAGTACAAAATTCGGTCTTTGGAATGAATTACTCTTTAACATTCAACTGATGGTACCCTGATCTAATGTCAATCATCAAAAAGTTCTCATCTCAATGGTTATGATAAAACAAATACCCGATATGAGTCAAAGGATACTTGTTCTTAACAGAGATGTTATTCAATGCTCTATAATCAATGCAATGTCCTATTAAACCATATTTATTTTTAATAAATGAGACCGGAGAACCCCATGGTGATGTGCTAGATTAAATGAATAGTTTATATAATAACTCATGAAATTTTTTAACACTAAAATTTATATTTGAGCCTTTAGATAAGGTGGTTTTGAAATTTGATTAGCATCAAGAACAAAGTCAATAGTAAATTCAACCTCCCGATCTGAAATAATACCAAAAAACTCCTCAAAAATCCTCAAGGAACTCATTTACCACTACCATATCATTAATCTGAGAAGTTTATTTATTTTAATCTACTTGTGCAGGGTAACATTCATTTCCATCATTAACTAGTTTCTTAGTTTCCTAATATTTTTATCAAAAGGAAGAGTTCTTTCTTGTGCACAAATTGAAAATCATTCAATAGAGAAATATTTTTAGCTCTGCAGTCAATACTCTCATGATAAATGGAAATCCAATGCATAGCCAAAATAACATCAATACCTATAAGAGGAAAAACAATATGGTTTGCTAGTATATTTTTTCCACACACATGGACATGATGTGTATTATAATTTCTGTTTGTCTCGGAATTTACCCCTCAGGTTTTTAACATAAGTTCAAGATTAATATCTTGAGATGGAATTCCCAATAAAGTAGAAAAACTTACATAAATGTTTGAATGTGTAAACCCTGAATCAAACTGAACATTGGCATAATCTGAACAAAAAAACAATGTTCCTGATACTACATCATTTGATGGCCCAACACATTCTGAAGTAGTTGCAAATGATCTCGCCACACCTTTCTTCTTGTATTATGGCTTCTTTCCCCCAGTTGAGTTCTTCGTTGAATATTCATTTGAATAATGAACCATTTCATTGTAGTTGACACATTTTACTGACAGTAATTCGGATTTTGTCTTACCATTAACCTGATCTTTTTCAATGCAATTACAAGAATTATGTCCCATTTTACCACATCGATATCCCTTACCAAAATTCAAAATATGTTCCCCAAAATTCTTTTAACCACAATTGTAACAAACTATAAACTTATGATTCTTACCATCAAATTTTTTTGAAGAGTTCTACCCTTTCGTATGCCACCTCAACCATTTATTTTGTTTTTTGTCAAATAACACTTGATTATCGGAAAACTCAATTTCCACCTTCCCCCATATCAAACATGTTAATCATAACTTTTGAACACACTAGAATCTAAATTCATTTGATTCTTTGGATTTAATCCTGAGAAAAAATGATTTATTTTAATTTTAAAGACCTATAATTTCCATGTAATTTTTTTTATTATATGGGAATTTTATGAGTCTGCGAAAATAGACGGCGCATGATTCCAAGGACCGGTGTGCTCTGAATGAATTTCTAAACTTTTTTTTGTACGTTTAGTAAATGTGTGAGTAGGTTTTTTTAACTTTTGAACCGGTGCATGGAATTGGAATCTGAGGACAAGTTGAACTCGTAGTGCCAGTATTCGCTTAGTGAGATATTCATCTCGACCACGGTAAGATGAGGGTGAAAGTTAATTTTCATGTTTTTCGTGTAAATAATAATAAAATAAAGAACAAACTTTTATTTTATTTTGTAAACCTCTTCATATGAGTTATGGAGGTGGGGGCCACCCACACTATAAAACCCACAATTTGAAATCTAGTGGGGGGGACCACCTGAAGACCTCTTTAATATGGGGATGACCCTTGGAATCCTCCCATTTAATTATGCCATCCTTAATTGTGCCAAAGTAATTTAATTTGATAAAATTAATTTAATAGTTTGGATTTTCATTATTGGGGGGATTTGGGAAGTGCTGGAAAAAAGTGAGACTTAGGAGGAACTCTTCATCTCCAATGAAGAATGCCTCTCTATCGAAGAACTTGCTCCAATGAAGAACGAGGAACCGACCCCGAGCTCATATCAAAAGCACCTTGTAGAGGCAAAAAACATCAGCATACTTCAAAAACTTCTTCTTCTATCTCTTGACACCTCCAACGAATGACACTATAGGGTTCGTTGTTTTTGAATACACCCTTACCCATTCTTGATGTTATTCATGATTCAAAGACAAATAAGTTGATTGTTATCATCCTAACGCATAGTGAGTGAGCAAACAAACACAGACGGACCACTCCACAACCTTTGTGAATTTTTATGGGCTTGAAACAGTGGAGACATCCCAAGACAAGTGCAGAAATCCTAGGAATAAAGAACGGACCATCGGGGCACGCTTAGTGACCCCAGGAACGTTGTCGGTGACCATGCCGATGATCGACAGTGGTGGGGCTCGGAAATGGCGACCGAAACTCTGACCGAACGTGATGAAGGCGGCAGCGTGGTCCATCAGCTGCGACGGAGCATGGGTCGTGGCCCGTCGGCCGCGGTGGAGTAAGGGTTCTGGCCTGTCAGCCACTACAGAAAAAGGGTGGAGGCCAGCGTCGGCCGACCACATGATGGAGGTGGTGTTGCGCATCCATGCTTTCGGGTGTGCAGAAGCCACGCAAAAAGGTTCCGACGACGAGGCGAGAGAGGCCACTGTGCTATTGGCCACTGGATATGGCATGGCGTGCGACTGCACTGCATGGAGTAGGCTAGTCGTATTGCCATCCTTGAGCACTATGGGCCGCGGCACCACGAGCCAGGCTGCGCCGAACCAACCTCGACCCCTTTCTCTCATTCAACCATATCTTCAGCTACGGGCGTCCGTTTGATGAATCGTCTGCAGAGCCAGAAACCTTGGATCGAGGTAGTCCTTTTATTATATCTCACTTGAGTTTTGTATAATGTTGGGATACGTCTGGGTTGGATCGAACACGAATCCAACCAGGCCCTAAGGTTTAAAAAGCCAATAACCTACAGATCGAGCGTCATATTGATGCATCGTCAATTGTGTTGAGTCCCCTATTATGTGGAGGACCTTTGGAATACTTCATCATGGGACTTAGTGGTACTTTTCGTATAAACCTATGGCTTGAGGTGTGGACCCTCCTGGAATCATGCGAGCTTAGTGCGATAGCCGTGTAGCAGGATGTATAATGAGAAAGGGATCTTGTGTGGGTCAATGATTTGGGATCCTACGTGGGTCTATGTTCGAGGGTCCAACTTGGATCCTCTATAAGAACTCCACATGGGAATATTCGAGGATCGTACGTCGATCTGCTATTCTAGGATCCTACGTGGGTATGTTGTACTAGGATCCTAAGTGGGTCTGATGATTTAGGATCCTATGTGGGTATACCTCTAACAGAGTAAGATGGTTCATTAGTTTCATCTAATAATATTTAGTACCATACCTAAGTTATACCTGGAGTGAGATGAGTCTTTACCTTTGTGGTAATCTTCTCTGGGGTGTACCTTTGTGCTACTTACCTTCGGGGTGATACCTTTACGGTAATCATCTATGTGGCATACCGTTGTGGTACTTACCTTCGTGGAGATACCTTGGGGGTGTTATTTTGTGTGGCTTTACCATTGTGGTCATTACCTATGGGGTGTTACCGTTGTGGTGTTCTTTCCATCATGGGAAAGTTGAGCTTTGCCCTTCTGAGTTGGGTCTTGTGTTTCCACATGATTGAGATGGGTTTAATTGATTACTTAGGAATATGTAGAGGCATATACTTATGTAGGGTTGACTATTGTTTCAATGATAAATGGTTTATCCTTTGTATATTTTGTGAGCCCTTTGAAGGGCGTAGGATCCCTACTGAGTATCGTTATACTCAACAATGCACGGGCTATGCCCGAACCTATTTGTGTTTGGTGTAGATGACAGACAACGCTGATTGAGGATGAGGGTACCAGGAATAGAGATAGATCGAAGGTGGGAATTAGACGAGGCCTACCTTAGAGATGAACATTTGAGATCTGTACCTACTGTATAGGTAGGATCCTTGGTGGGAGTTCATAGGAGCTGTTTCTATTACTTTTAATTTTCAATTTTCTTGTACTTTTTAGATGGTCTAATATTCTGACCCCTTTTTCACATTTTAATCACTCTTCTACTACACATTTTACTTCTGTTTGTATCTTTCTATGTGCTTGGTTTTTCGATTATAAAGGTTATAAGGTAAATGTCTTGCTTGTTTAGGAAATACGCCTTTCGGTGCTAGTCACCAGCCCCTAGCCTATGGAAGGTGGGCTTGGGTTTGTCATGGAACAGGCCCTAGGGGACGAGTCGTGAAAAATTGGTATCAAAGGATAGTGACCACGTCTTTTCATGGGTCTCAACCCGATGGGGTTTGCAGTGACTTGTTCAGGGTGACAAGTTCCTTCCAAAGTTCATCGGACCCTTTTAGTTCCTTAGTAGAGTTTGTGAGGTGGCTTACAGCTTACCTCTTCAGCCTCAGTTGTACCAAGTGTAAGACTTGATCCACATATCCCAACTGAGGAGATATGTGCACTACCCCTTTCACAACATTGACCATGGAGAGCTGGACATCGACGATGGGGAAACGTTTACAGAGGTTCCAATAGATATTGAGGATTGACCGAAGATAGTCCTTCATGGGTGGTCGATACCTTTAGTGCGTGTATGTTGGAAGCACATGAACCTCCAAGAGATCACATGAGAGCGGGAGACCCAGATTCATGCTCAGTACCCCCACATGTTTTTTTTAGTTTTTCTAATGTGCCGTTCGGGGACGCAAATCATTGAGGTGGGGAGAATGTAAAGACCTGTAATTTCAATGTAATTTTTTTATTATATGAGTATTTTACAAGTTAGAGAAAATTAACATCACATGATTTAGAGTTCTTTTGTGCTCGAAATAAATTTTTGAACATTTGTTTTCTACGTTTAGTAAATGTGTGAGCTGTTTTTGTATCTTTTGAACCGGAGATCAGAATTGAAATCCAAGGACACCGTTGAAATCACAGTGTCGGTATACGCTGAAGTAGAATATCACCTCGATGTAGTAAGACGATGGTGAAGGTTAGTATTCTTGTTTTTCGTGTAAATTAGAATAAAATAAAGATAGAACATTTATTTTATTTTTGAAACTTTTTTATGAGTTTTTTAGGTGTGGACCACCTGAACTAGAAAACCCCCAATTTGAATTGTAGAGGTGGGGACCACTCGAACCCCTCTTTAATATGGGGAAGACCCTTAGAATCCTCCAATTTAATTATGCCAACCTTAATTATGCCAATGTAATTTAATTTCATAATTTTAATTTAATAGGTTGTCTTATCATTTTGTGTGGGATTTGGGAAGTGTTTGAAAAAAGTGAGAACATGGGAGGAACTCTTCCTCTCCAACAAAGAACGCCTCTCTAATGAAGAACATGCTCCAGCTAAATTTGAAGAACCGACCCCGAGAATAGATCGGAAGAACCTTGTAGAGGCAATGAATGCTGACGTTCTTCAACAACTTCATCTTCTACCTCTCGAAAGCCCTAACAAACAACAAGGTAGTGATCATTGTTTTTGAATACCCCCTTACATGTTCTCGACATTCTTCATGATTCGCGAACAAATAAGTCGATTTCTATCGTGCTAACATGGAGAGAGTGAGTCAAATGGACACGGTCCTACCTCTTTGCAACCTTTGTGAATTTTGTTGGGCTTGAAATAATGTCGATGTCCCGAGACAAGTGTGGAAGTACTCGGAATGCAGAACGGGAAACTGAGGTGCGCTCGGTGACCCAAGGAATGTCACTGGTGACCGTGACGATGATCGACACTGGTGGGGATTGGGAATGGTGGCCATCACTCTGGCCGGTAAAAATGAAGGCAGCGGCGCGACCACGCCACCAGAGAAGGGTTGCATCTTGTCGGCCGCAGTAGAGTAAGGGTCGCAGCAGTCTACACGATGGAGGCAGCGGTGCGCGTCCACGACCCCGGGTGTGAAGAAGCCACAACATAAGGCCACGATGGTGAGGAGAGAAGCCGAATCAATGTCGGCTGCCAGAGATGGTGTGGTGCATGACTGCACAATGAGAAGGAGGCTGATTGTCCAGTAAACCGCGAGCCCAGCGGGCCGTAGCATCACAGGACACCGCACCACGTTCTGCCACACTGTGAGCTGAGTCGGACCCAGGGCCAATCCCAGTTCGGGCCCGGGAGAACCAAAGCGGGTCGTGTCAGCTCAGGCTGGGACAGGATGGGTCGGTCCGAGCGGGTCAAATAAGACCCGGACCAACATCGACCATTTTCGCTCTTTCGACCATTTATGAGCTATGGGTGTCCGTTTAACGAATCTACAGTAGAACTGTAAACCATGGATCAAGATGGTTCTTTATGTATACCCCACTTGAGTTTTGGATAATTTTGGGATAGGACTGGGATGGATCACACATGAATCCAACCGGGCCCTCAGGATTCAACGGGAAATAACATACAGACCGAGTGTTCGATTGACACACTTCCTGTTGCATTGATACCCCTATTATGTGGCAGTCCTTTGGGATACATCTTCATGGGACTTCATGGTAGTTGGAGTATCGACTACCAGATTGAGGAGCAGACCCTCCCGGAATCAAGAGAGCATAGTACATGAACCCTGTAGCTGACTGTATCTTGAGAAAGGAATCCTATGTGGGTCTATTTTTTTGATCCTACATGGGTCTGTGTTCGAGGGTCCCACTTGTATTTGCTCTAGGAACTCCATGTTGTAATAATCTAGGATCATTCATGGGTCTGCTATAATAGGATTTTATGTGGGTATGTTGTACTAGGATCCTACATGGGTCTGATGATTTAGGATCCATCGTGGGTATGCCTATAACAAAGTAAGATGATTCAGTAGTTACATCTAATCAACTTTCTATAGTATTTATTTTATATCTTTTTTGAGCAGAGTCATTACCTTTTTGGTAATCTCATGTGCGACTTACCATTGTGGTACAAACATTTGGGGTGATACCTTTGTGGTAATCTCATGTGTGGCATAAAAGTTTCGTACTTACATTCGTGGTGATACCTTTGTGGTATTCTTCAGTGTGGAGTTACCTTTATGGTACTTATCTTACTGTGTTACCTTAGTGGTGTTCTTTCCTACGTGGGATAATTGAGCTTTGGGATTATGAGTTGGACCATGTGTTTCCTCATGATTGAGATGGGTTTACTTGATCACTTAGGTATATGTACGGGCGTAAACCTATGTAGGGTTGGTTGTTATTTCCATGATAAGTTGTTTATCCTTTGTGGATTTTGTGAGACCTTTGAGGGTCTCGTGGTCCCTACTGAGTATCATTATACTCACCCCTACACGGGTTATGCCCGCACCTTGTTGTGTTTTCTGTAGATGACAGACAACACTGATTGAGGACCAGGGTACCAGGACTAGAGATAGCTCAAAGGTGAACAATAGATGAGGCATACCGTAGAGAAGGCCGTTCGAGAGTTATACCTACACTTCATGTAGGATCCTTGGTGAGAGTTCACAAGAGCTGTTTCATTTACATGTACTTTTCAGTTTTCTTGTACTTTCGAGTTGGGCTTGTATTCTGGCCCCTTTTATTACAGTACACACTCTTTTACTATATAGTTTACTTGTTTTAGTATCTTGTTGTGTTCTTGGTTGTCTGTGTTTACATGTTATAAATGCAATTCCTTCCCTGTTTAAGAAATACGCCTCTCGGTGCTATTCTCTTTCCCCTATACTATGGAAGGCGGGCGTGGGGTTGTCACGGAACGGGCCCCGAGGGACGGGTCATGACATTACTATCAAGATCTCGTATAATGTTTGAAGCATACATTTCTAGTCAATTGAATTTTTCTTCATAAGAAGCCACTGGGTCATCCTCATGCCTCAATTCCAAGAAGTGTTTTTCCATCCTAATATGAACCACCAGAGTAAAAGATTTCTCAAGAAACATACATTTGAATTCATTCCTATAAAGAGAATCAATCTCCTCAGTATACCTGATATTTTTCACCATCAACCACCATTGATCAGCTTCACCTTCAAAATGGTAAACATCATTACTAGCATTTGAAGTTATGAACACCCCATGACATCAAAATATTTTCAAGTTCTTTAATTCACCCTTGTGGTAGAAGAGAGTCAGATGAATTATAAATTATGGGGGATGTTTCCTCATGAAATTCTCCACTACTAACATGTTCATATATGGTTGATCTGGAAGATCTCATGATGGATACCACCACCCTATATAGCCTGAGTTAATTGTTCCATCACTGCAACAAACTGTTCAGTTTTGATTCTGACCATCTATGTTTACTGATTTGAAAGGTTATTTTCCACTTGATGTAGTCCCATTGTAGCTTCTCTTTTTCTTCTAGGGAAAACCATTCTAAACATAGAAATAACTTAGGTGAACCAACATGGTAATCTGTAAATTCTATATCATTTTATTATTTCCATAAATATATTTATGTTTATTAATTTAACAATACCCTAATTTCTAAACTTTCCTAAACCAAACTTTAATACCAACTATAAGGACCTAGCCTTAAAACAAAACATAATTTAGATTAAATGGATAATTCACATTGAGGATAATTTTAGTTTTAGAGTTTTAGAGAATAGGGCCATAACTATTACATTACACCTCAAAAATTATGAAGTAGACACTTCTACTCAGTTTCCTTTTTTTATTAAATAGGAGTTCTTGAAAAAAGGGTCATGCCTAGTTCATTTTTTTGACAGAATGACTTTTCATTGATCCCATCCTTGACCATATTCACCTTTAATTCTAGTGATAAACATTTCAAAACATGGGATGAGCATAAAAATCTTAGTAAGGGTTATAAAATAAAGAAAGATAAAAGTAGTCTATCGAAACATATGCATTTTAACATACCTCATGAAATCATAATATTTATGAATAACACATAGAAAACATAAATAATAAAAGTAACTTTTGGCGTCCATAACATAATTATGTTGTAGCTTTCAGAGCTACGTAGGAAGTTACATTTTGAATACCCATCACAATATATTCCCTAAATTATTTAAGACAAACATTACTGTTTACCTCTGTCATGTTACCCAATGCATTGGATAGCTATCTCGGACTCACCCACCCTAGGTTTATCAAAAAACAACCTATATAAATAAATAATTATGAATAATAATAACATATTCATAACACATAAAACACACATAAAGGGAAGATAAAATTTCCACATTTAAATCATAATATATCATTTAAATATATTAACATAACAAATTCATTATCAAATCTATTTTGAATACCAATATATGTAAAAGAGTATATGGTATTTATTTTACTTTTATAAACATTACATGTTGTTATGGAAGACAAATATTAAATAATAGACGTGGTTCCAGAAAAGGTCGTTATCATTACTTACATTAAAAAAGAAAAATTATTTATTGTTGTATAGTAGAACACCTCAGAGAAAAATATTACCATTGAATGAAATGATAATTCAAAAGTTTTTTTACACTATATAAAACAAAGTGATGTATAAAACAAAATATGCCTCTATGAGAGGAGATTGAGACAATGTTCTTTACCTCGTGTCCAACATGACTCGTTTGTTCATTATTATTCTGAATAATAAACTAATGTAAATTTAAACTTGATGAAGAACCTTTTTTAATTTATTATTCTTTTTATATTACTTCTTACCATTTTATAATCATTATGCAATCATTTAAGTTTATAATGGTAGTTTTTTCGATATTTGGTACTGGAGTCAAAAATGATCTTCTTATAATTACAAGTTTTTCATGTGGTTAATAGTACATTATCTCCAAAATGATTTTAAAGATTTTGATATCATATATATTATATATATCTAATATATATATGTATTTAAAATAATAAATAACATTTGGAGATATGAAATGAAATGCATTGTTCATGGAGGCGGTAAGTCGTACGTACGCATGAACGCTACTTTCATTTCTATTTCATATTTAATAGAATGAAAAATAAATGGTACATTATTATATCATAATTCCAGTATAATACCATATATAATTTCAATAATTCCATTCTTTATATGTTCCATATATGGCCTGAACGAGTCATATCCCTTTGAGGGGGTGGTAGTCTGCACATCCTCAAATGAAATTATCATATTTACCCATTATAGAATTCGTAAAGGTACGCTATAAATGAAAAATAATGAAGTAGTGAGACAATATAAATATAATATATATCACATATAAATATAGATCCATCTCAATGGCCACCATAAGTGGTGGTAGACGAATATTGAACTATAACCATTTCATGAGGCAGTAGTTCACTATCCATAGAAACAATATGTTCTTTAACAATTAAATGCAGGTGTGTGTAAGTGTAGTTATAATACATATCATAACAAAAACCTAGTATATTTATGATACCGGTGTTTTTATAATTGGATGAAATAAATCGTATTTAGGGTTTGGAGAAGTAAAATAAATGAAAAGAACTAAAGAGAAGATGTTACCATTAAATTGGGTAACTCCCTTTGGTTTGAACCAAAAGGATTTATTGAAATGACTTATTCCTAAGGTAAGGCTTCTAGGTAGAATAAAGGGATCTTTATAGCTTATTTGGGCAAAGGTTAGATGAGCCAAGGTGATTGATATGTGTGAGTAATGGTCTAGGGGTGATGGTTTTTGAAAGGGGGAAGAGGGGCTCTTTATGAATGTTTGCAAATATTATTTTATTTTATACTGTGTTTCATTTTATAAATTACCAAAACATATTTAATTCAAATCTAAGATGACTCTTGTTCTAAATTAAATCATCCAATAATAATTGGACATATTTTGAATATTTATTTTATCTTTATAATCTTATTTATTTAAATCGTTCATTAATTTGGTAAACACTATATCATTATTGTGTCATAAATAATTTTATTTATTTTATGTCTAAAAATTCTAAATAAAATACCATGATATAGGAAATCTTTTTAGATTTCTGAATAATATTTATAGTCGTAGATATTACCTATATAATGTTACATCCCTGGTAAATAAAAATAAGACATTTTAATATTTAATAATATTTTTGAATGAAATATTCATTTTATTATAAAGGGGATGCTATGTTCGATGGAAAAACTGATACACAACAACCTGTTTATTTTAAATCTTACATTGGAAACTAATAACAAAATATTATTATTTTAAAAGGTTGTTAACGCCTTGTTGTTGTGTTGGCGGAAATGGATAGAATTAACCAAAATAATATTATACAAGTTTTTAAATTTTTTAACATTTATATAATTAAAGTTAGAGGCTTAGAATGTGAATGAATCTGATTTAATGCATAAATACTCTAATATTCATTAAAAAGATGATTTACCGCATTTTTATGGCAAATCCTTTTTAAATATTATTTCAGTTAATTTATATATGTTCTATTTAAAAATTTAAAATTCTTCATTAGAATCGAGGTGTCAAAATTTACTTTGGGTAAAATTTTGGTATTTTTCTGATGAAGTTCATTTTTAATGAATACTAAAAAATACTATATTTTAATTCAAAATAGCCTTTTAATGTAATTTATTTATTTGGATATACTATATTTTTAATTAGTTTTAATGTTTAATTATAATATATATTTACCATTTTATCGAATTTTGGTCATTGGAAGTAATTTCACATTGAAATTGGACATAAACAAGTGTCAAAAATTTGATAGTTATTTCATAAAGACACGTTTTTTGTTTTGTCAATGGGAACTAATTTTAAATTAATTTCATCCAGTTTAGTGTTTTGAATTTGGAAAAATTGATTCCATATTTGGAATTAGGATATCCAAATTTTTTAAATATGTAACTCTTATTTTTAGACACTATGAATATTTACATCATTAAATATTTTATTTACCATGGTTAAAAGGTAAATATGGTAATTAAGGGTAAAAATATAATATTATAATTATATTCCATGACCCTAACATGTGTCCAAATCCAATTGGTTGATACATATCCGACAATGGGCATCTTGGGGTCTATTTTTGGACCTCATGGGGCCATTTGGGAGTGATAATGATGCTTTATTTTAATTAAATTAAAGTAAAGGAATAAATGACTTAAAAAATATCATCTAGTAAATAAAATTTTACATGGGATTTTATAAGTCATTTTCTCAACAATAAATATTATTTGGAATACTAAAACAGTTTCCTACATCTTCATATATATTTTTATAATTTTTATTCATCATAAATATTAAATTATTTTTGACACAATGATTATATAGTATTTACCTCATTAATAAATGATTTAAATAAATAATATTATAAAGATTAAAATAATATCCAAAACCTATCCAATTATAATTGGATGATTTTATATCGACCATGAGTCATCTTCTATTCGACTTTGATAAGTTTTTGACATTTATAAACCGAAAATAATTATATAATGAAATAATATTTTCACACATTTCTAAAGAGCCCCTCCGTCCCCATATAAAAATCCCTCGACTCTAACCCATTACTCACACCTCCCAACCCCCATGGATCGTCCAAAAACTACCCAATTAATCATCCCTATATTCTTCATAGAATCCTTCCTCTAGGCAGAAGGCTAGTCAAGTAAACATTTTGGTTCAAACCAAAAGAAGATACCCGATTTAATGGTAATATCTTCTCCCAAGTTCTTTTGTTTTATTTTCATTCTCCAAACCCCATAAACCCATTGTATTAATTTATTTTATAAAAACACTTGTCTCCTAAATATACTATTTTTTTGTTATTATAAGGATTATAAGTATACTTACACACACCTCTGTCTAATGGGTAAAGAACATACTGTTTCTGTGGACGTTGAACTAACGCCTCACGAAATGATGATTGTTCAATTATCTCCTACCACCTCTTATGGTGGATATTTTAGAAAAAACTGTATTTAAATGTTATATATATTAATTTTATACTGTTTTTTATGCTTTTTAATTTTTTTATTAATGTAATACCATTATGGTTTTCATAGTGGGTAAATATGATAATCTCATTTGAGGAGGTGCGGACTACCGCGCCCTCAAAGTGATATTACTCGTTCATGACTTACATGGAATGTATAAAGGATTGAGTTAATAATATTATATTTTATATTATATTTTAATTATAATAAACCTAAGACTCATTATGTTTTCATTCCATTAAAAATGAAATAGAAATGATATTAGCATTCATTCGTACGTACGACATACCATCTCCATGAAGGGTGCATTTCATTTCATACCTCCAAATGTTATGTACTATTATAAATAAATGTATATAATGGATATATAAGAGATATATGATATCTAAATCATTAATATCATTCTAGATATAATGAAAGTTTGACCACATGAACAAGTTGTAATTATAAGAAGTTCATTTTTGACTCAAGTACCAAATATCGACAAAATAAGCATTATTAACTTAAATGATTTCATAATGTTTATAACATGGTAATTAGTAATATAAAAGAAATAATAATCATTAAAAAGGTACTTATTAATTTAAAAATTATCTTTTGTTTTTTATTCAAGATATTAAAGAATGAACGGGTCAAGTCTGATACGAGGTAAGATACATTGTCTCAATCTCCATTCATTGAGGCGTATATTGTTTTAATAAACAATATTATTTTATATTCAATATAAATATCTTTCACTTTTCATTTAATTCAAAATGAATATTTTTATACAAATTGTTTTACTAAATGACAAAAAAAGAATGTTTCTTTTTAAACTAAGCGGTGACAACTTCCTTTCCACCGCCATGAGTATTATTTGATCTTTTCATTCCTTAACAAGTAATAGTTTTTTTTAAAGGAAAATAAATACTATATACCATTTTTTTGTATTTTGGTATTGAAAATGGTTTTGAGAAAGAATTTATTAATTCAATATCCCAAAATGATATAGTGTGACTAAAATGTGGAAATATTATCTTTACATTATGCTTCTTCAAAGTGTTATGGTTCTTGTGCATTGTTTACATATACGGGTGGTTCCTTGATAAAAATAGGGTCGGTGAGCCTGATATAGATCTCCAATGCATTGGGTAACGTTACAGAGGTAAATTTGAATGTTTATCCTAATATATTTTTAAGAAATATACTATGATGGTTATTCCAATGTAACACCCTATGTAGTGAGGATAACTACAATGTAAGTATGATATTGATGCCACAATTTACGTTTATGATTTATGATTTCAATGTGTTATTCATAAATATTATGATTTCATGAGGTATGTTAAAGATCTTATGTTATGTATTTATTGATGAACTGGTGTTTTCTTTCCCTGTTTTATATCACTTAATGAGATTTTTACGCTCATACCAAGTTTCAAAATGTTTTTCACAGGACTTTAAGATGAATAGGGTCAAGGATGGGATCAAGGGAAAGTCATGTTGTCTAAAACTTGGAGCTGGACATGACACTATTTTTCAACAGTTTTTATTTTATGAAAAAAATGGAAACTGAGTAGAAGTGTCTACTTTGTAATTTTTGAGATGTAATGTAATAGTTATGGCCTAAATCTCTAAACCCTTAAACCAAAAAAGATCCTCAATTTAAAATATTCATTTAATTCATGATTATGCAATGTTTTAAGGATTGGTTTTAATATTTGGTATCATATGTAATATTAGATAACTTTAGAAGTTAGGATATTGTTAAATTAAAGTTCATAAATTAATTTATGTTATGAATTAAGGGATATAGAATTTACATATTACCATGTTGCTTCACCTAATATTTTTCATTGTTCAGAATGTTTTCTTGTAGAGGAAATAGGGCAGAAATGATGGGATGACATCAGGAGGAAGAAAACCTTCCAAATCAGCAACTTGAGATGGTTGACATCGGAACTGAAATTTTTTTTGGAGTGATGTAACAGTTGACACAGGCTATAAATGGTGGTGACATCTATGCACGAGATCAGCTAGATCAGTCATAGAAGAACATGTCAGTAATGAAGCATTTCATGAGGCAACATCCCCCATAATTTAGAGGATCATATGACCTTATTCTAGAAAAAGGTTGGATTAATGAACTGGAGAATATTTCAGTTTTCATGGGGTGTTAAGAACATCCAAAATTTAGTCTTGTTGTTTACTATTTTGAAGGTGAATCCAATCAGTTGTGGTCGATGGTGAAAAATATCACGGATAGTGAGGAGATTGATTCTGAGGATTGGGATGAATTAAAAGGTATGTTTCTATAGAAATATTTTCCATAGGTGGTTCTTCTTAGGTTGGAAAAGAAATTCATTGAATTTTGGCAGGAGGATTACTCAGTGGCTGCTTATGAATCAAAATTAACTCGACTGGAAAGGTATGATCCAAATTTCATACAAGATCTTGATAGTAAAATCAACAGTTTTTACTCAGGATTAAATCCAATGTATCCAAGGGATTTATCATCTCATGATTTAAAAAATTATGAAAAAACTTGTTTGATGTGCAGAGAAAGTGAAAATGGAGTTTATTGATGATCACGTTTTCTTTGAAAAACAACAGAATAAGAGGTCTAGGTGGAAGACTAAAGGGAAAAAACTCATCAAAAAAGACTGATGATAAGAAACATAAGTTAAATTTTTGTGAAACATATGGAAAAAAAGCATGCCGGGGAATGTCTTTTGAATTCGATTATGTGCTACTGATGTGGTAAAATGGGACATAAGGCTCTTAATTTCACTAAAAAGGAGCTAGGTAATATTAAGAAATAATCTTATTTACAGTCAGTAAAATGTTTTAAGTACAATGAAATGAGTCATTAAGCAAATGATCATTCAATGAAGAACTCAACTGAGGGAAAACTTCGAGACTAAAGAAGAAAGGGGTGGTGAAATAATATTCAACTACATCAGCTAGTGTTTGGGCCATCAAATGAGTTAGTATCAGGTACACTATTTGTTTGTCAAGATTATGCCAACCTATTGTTTGATTAAGGGTCTATACATTCGTTTATTTCTATGAAGTTTTCTAGTAAATTCAGAATTACATATCAAGATATGAATCCTGACCTTATGGTAAAAACACTTGGAGGAAATGTTGATACAAAAAGAAATTACAAGAACCATCATATCATTTTGTGCAGAATGATTATACCAAAAAACCTTATTGTTTAAACTATAGTAGAGTTTGATGTTATTCTAGGTATGGATTGGCTTTATGTTTATCATGATAAGATTAACTACAGAGCTGAAGATGTTTTTCATCAGAAATATTTTTAGTTAGTTTACAATAATTAACCTTTAAATTTGATAACATATTAGGAAGCTAAAAAACTAGTAAAAGATAGAAATGAATGTTACTTTGCACATATCGTTGAAAACAATGGAACTATTCTGATTAATGATGTGCCCATGGTTAATGATTACCTTGATGTTTTTCCTGATGATTTTCCTGGTATTATACCTGATTGAGAAGTTGAATTTACCATTGACTTAGTTCCTGGTGCTAAGACAATTTCAAAACCCCTTTATCGAATAGATCAAATTGAACATTTATAGTTAGAGAAGCTATTGAAATAGTTATTATATATTGGTTTCATTATACCTAGCACATCACCAGGGGGTTCTCCTGTCTTGTTTGTTAAAAAGAAAGATTGTTCAATGAGGCTTTTCATTTATTATTGAGCGTTGAATAACATCTCTATTAAGAACAAGTATCATTTTCCTCATATTGATGATTTTTTTGATCATCTCCTAAGAGTTCAATATTTTTCAAATATTGTCATCAGTTTAGAATACCATCAGTTGAATGTAAAGGAAGCTCACACTTCAATGACCGTGTTTCATACAATATATGACCATTATGAATTTGAAGTTTTGCCTTTTGGATTAACAAATGCACCTATTGTATTCATGGATCTCATGAATATAATTTTTCGAGAGTTCTTGGATTTGATTGTGGTTGTGTTCATTAATGATACATCAGTTTATTCTAAAAGTAAATAGGAGAATGAAATTCATTTAAGGGTTGTCATACAAAACATAAAATGAAAGAAACTATTTTGGAAATTTTTCAAGTGTGAGTTTTGGTTACATCAAAATTCATTCCTTGGTCAAATTGTTTCGAAAAATGGCATAACTAGTTATCCTACTAAACCAAAAGTTGTTGCAGAATGGACAAGACCCACAAATATAAATGAGACCTATAGTTTACATGGTTTTTTAGGTTATTACTAGTGGATCATTGAGAATTTTTCTTGGTTATCTATCCCACTGACTAAGAGAACTCGAAAAGGTGTTAAGTTCATTTGGAAAAAATAATGTGATGATTATTTTCATGAATTGAAAAGAAGATTAGATAATGATCCGGTTTTAGAACTACCTTCCAGAAATGGTGAGTTTGTTATCTACAATGATTATTCATTGAAAGGACTCGGTCGTGTCCTTATGCAGATTGATCAGGTAATTACTTATGGTTCACCTTAATTGAAACCTCATGAGTTAAATTACCCCACACATGATCGGGAATTAGCTGTTGTTGTTTTTAATATAACAGTTTTGAGGCATCATTTGTATGGAGTAAAATGTGAAATATATACTGACAAAAAATGTTTGAAGTAAATATTCACTTAGAAATAATTTAACATGAGTTAGAAGAGATGGTTAGAATTAGTCAGGTATTATGACTGCACGATCCTTTACCATTCGAAAAAAAAATAATGTGGTTGATGCTTTGAGTCGAGAAATAATGCTTAATTAACCTTGTAATGTTTGAAACAAGATACATTGATTAAATATTTGATGGAATTTGGCATAAAAGTTTTTGGTGTAGGAAATTTCTTCTGTTCTTTTCAGGTGTCATTGAAATCATCTCAATCAGATAGAACAAAGAAAGTGCAGAAAGAAGATAGTGACTTGCAGAAAAAGGTAGAGTTAGTACAGAAGGGTATGTTGCCTGATTTTAGCATTCATAATGATTGTTTTTTGAGATTTGGAAATAGATTATTTGTGCCTTGGGATTCACAGTTAAAAAATGAGTTGTTATGTGAAGATCATTGTTCCTCGTTTTAAGTTCATCCTTGTAGTACTAAGATGTACTAGGAACTTAGAGAGTATTATAGGTGGGACGGAATGAAAAGTGAAATTGTTGATTTTATTGTGAAGTGTTTGAGTTGTCAGAAGGTTAAAGAAGAGTGACAGGTACCGGAAGGAATGCTATAGACTTTTCTAGTGCCATAGTGAAAATGGAAAAATATATCCATGGACTTCATTGTGGGATTACCAAATACATCATGAGGTAATAATGCAATAAGGTTTATTATTGATCTATTAAATAAATCTCCTCATTTACATAAAATTCAAGATACTTTATCTCTATATCAAATTTTTTGGTTGTATGTTAAAGATATATTCAGGTTTCATGAAGTTTCCTTCTCCATTGTATCTGATTGTGATCCTAGGTTTACTTCAATCTTTTGGAATGGCCTTCAGAAGTCGTTGGGTACTGAATTATATTTTAGTACAGCCTTTCGTCCTCAATCAGAAGGTCAGTCATAAGGAAAAATTCAAACACTGGAGGATATGTTACATTCTTGTTCACTGGATTACCAGGGAAGATGGACCAACATATTTATTTGGTTTAATTTTCTTATAATAATAGTTTTCATTCCAGTATACTGATGGCTTAATTTGAGCCATAATATGGGAAGCAGTGTCGAAATCCATCTTTTTGGGATGAAGTAGAGGAAATGAAGATGATGGGAGGAGAATTGGTAGAAGAGATGGTGGAGAATGTTCAGCTGATTCAGAAGCAGATGAGAACAGCTCAGAGTAGGAAGAAAAGTTATGCTAATAACCAGAGGAAGGATCTCTCTTTAATGGTTGGTGATCACGTCGTTATCAAAAATTCTCAATGGAAAAGTGTGATGTGTTTTAGTAAGAAAGGAAAGTTGAGTTTGAGGTTTATTAGACCATATGAAATCCTCAATAAAGTAGGTTCAGTTTCATACAGAGTTTCTATACCTCCACACTTATCCCTGGTACACAATGTTTTTCATGTTTCAATGTTAAGAATGTATATGCCAGATCTATTTTATATTTTGAGCCTAGAGGTAGTTCAGTTGGCAGAGAATCTCTCTTATGATGATTAACCAGTCTAGATTCTTGACCATGGAGAGTAAGTGTTGGGGAATAAGGTAATTCATCGGGTAATGGTTTTGTGGAAAAACCATGTAGTTGAAGAGGAAACACAAGAATCTGAAAATGCTATGAGGGATAAATACACCCATTTATTTGATATGTGAATAAAATTACCAGGATTCAATTTCCAAAAGGGGGGAAGTATGTAACATCCTAGGTAAATAAAGAAATATGGCATTTTCATATTTATTAGTATTTTTTAATTAAATATTAATTTTACTTTAAAGGGGATGCTATGTTCGATGGCGTTCCTAATATATAACAATAAGTTTCATTGAAATCTTACGTTTCACACTAATAATATAATATTATTATTTTAAATGGTAGTTAACTCCTAGCCGTTGAATAATAGGGAATGAATAGAAATAACTACATTATGATTATACATGTTTGTTAAATATTTTTACATTTATCAAATATATGTTATAGGATTTAGATGTGAATGAATCCGATTTAAAGCATAAATACTCTAATATTCATTAAAAGGTCGATTTACCATCCTTTGATAGTGAACCTTTATTAAATATATTTTTCCTCACTTTTATATGTTTTATTTAACAAAATAAAAATATTTTTTAAAATCGGGACATCAAAGTTTACTTTGGATGAAATTTTGGTATTTTTTTTGATAAAGTTCATTTTTTAATGAATAGTGAAAACTGTTGTATTTTAATTCAAAAATGCATTTTAAACTAATTTAATTATATGGATATATTAATTTTTTTAATTTTTTTTAAATTTTAAATTAGAATATATTTTAACCATTTCATCAAATTTTTTCCATTGGATGTAATATCACATGGAAATTGGACATAAACATGTGTCAAGATTTTGATAGTTATTTCTTAAAAAAAAAAAATTTACTGTGGGGATTAATTTTTAATTTAATTCTGACACTTTAGTGTTTTGTATTTGTAGAAATGTATTCTATATTTTAAATCATTGGTCCAAATTGTGTATATAGTAAATATTTAGTTTTATACATTATAAATATTTACATTAGTAAATATTTTATTTACCATGGTAAAAAGGATAATCTTGTAAGTAAGGGTTCAAAAATAATATTATAATAAAATTAAATTACCCTAACATGAGTCCTAATACTATTGATTGATACATATCTGACCATGGGCATACATGGGTCAACTTTGGGACCCAATGGGGCCACATGAGACTGACAATAACACTTTATTTAAATTAACTTAATGTAAAAGAAAAATGACATAAACAAATATCGTTTAGTATATCAATTATTACATGGGGTTATATATATATATATATTAAATTTTTGACTATAAATTTTATTTGGAAGAATAATAATATTTACTAAATCCTGATATTTTTTTAAAATTCCTAGACATTATATAAATTAAATTATTTATGACACAATAATGATAACATGTTTACCTCATTAACAAATAATTTAAATTAATAAGATTATAAAAATTAAAATAATATCCAAACCTTGTCCAATTCTAATTAAGTGATTTTATTTTGACTATGAGTCATCTTATCTTTGAATTTAATAAGTTTTAGACATTTATAAACTGA
Organism: Viscum album; assembly: GCA_963277665.1. Lineage (NCBI taxonomy): Eukaryota > Viridiplantae > Streptophyta > Magnoliopsida > Santalales > Viscaceae > Viscum > Viscum album. Next base: position 258,094,876 of record OY728129.1, read on the forward strand.
AAATATTTATATAATAAATTAAAATATTCACACTTTCCTAAAGATCCCCCATTATAAAAAGTCATCACCTCTAACCCCTTACTCACACCCCACAAGCCCCTTGGCAAGTCCAAAATCGACCCAATTAAGACCCCTACATCCCTCTATTTCTTTTATAAGTCTTCCCCTAGGAAGAAGGCAATTCATGTAAACCTTCTGGTTCAAACCAAAAGTGGATACCTGATTTAAAGGTAATGTATTCTCTTAAGTTCATTTATTTTATTTTCCTTCTCCAACCCCCTAAACACTTTTATTCCTTTCTTTTATAAAAACACCAGTATCCTAAATATATTAGGTTTTTTTATGTTAAGGATTCTAAATACACTTACACACACCTCCATCTAATGATTAATGAAAATACCATTTCTATGGACGACGAACTAACGCCTTAGGAAACGATAATTGTTCATTTATCTCCTACCACCTTTTATTGTGTCCATTAAACTGGAAATTTATTTATATATTATATATATTATATTTATATTATTTCTATGCTTCTGCATTTTTCATTTATAGAATACCTTTTTGGTTTCCATAGTGGGTAAATACAATAATCTCATTTGAGGAAGTGCAGAATACCACCCCCTCAAAGTGATATGAATCGTTCATGCCCTATTTGGAATGTATACATGATATATTTAATGAAATTATATATATGATATTATACTAGAATTATAAAATAACTATGAATCATTATGTTTTCATTCCATTAAATTTGAAATATAAATGAAAGTAGCATTCACGCGTACATATGGCTTACCATCTCCATGAATGATGCATTTCATTTCTCACCACAATATGTTATATACTATTATATTTACATGTATATAATGGATATATAATTTATATATAATATCTAAATCATTAATATCATTCTGGATATAATGAACTTTTGACCACATGAACAACTTGTAATTATAAGAAGTTCATTTTTGACTAAAGTGCCAATATCGACAAAATGACCATTATTAACATAAATGATTACATAATGCATATAACATGATAAAAAGTAATATAAAATGCATAATAAACTTGAAAAATGTCCTCAAGAATGTATAAATTAACTTTAATTTATTATTCAAGATATTAAAGAATGAACGAGTCAAGTCAGATATGAGGTAAGGGACTTCATCTCAATCTCCTTTCATTGAGGCATATTTTGTTTTAATACATGACTTTCATTTATACGATGAATATACACCTTTGAATTTTCATTTCATTCAAATGTAATCTTTTTCTACAAAGCATTTTACTAAATGAAAAATGAATGTTTCTTTTTAACGCAAGAAGTTACAATGAACTTTTCGCCACTGTGAGTATTATTTGATGTTTTTCTTCCTTAATAAGATGTGGTGTTTATTTAATGGAACTTTAATACTATATACCATTTTTTTAATATTTTGGTATTGAAAATTGTTTTTTTAAAAAAATTGATTATTTCAATATCTTGGAATGATATATTGTGATTGAAATGTGGAAATGTTATCTTTCTATTATGCTAGTTTTATGTGTTATGGTTCTTGGGAATTTTTTACGTATATGGGTGGTTTCGTGATAGGACTAGGGAGGGTGACCCTGAGATAGGCCTCTAAGTCATTGGGTAATTTGATGGAGGTGAACATGAATGTTTCTACTAATAGATTTAGGGAATATACTATGATGGGTATTCCAACATAACACCATATGTAGCTGTTTTAGCTACAATGTAAGTATGATATAGATGCCACAATTTACTTTTATGATTTATGATTTCAATGTGATATTCATAAATCTTATGATTTCATGAGGTATGTTAATGATCATATGTTATGTATGTATTGATGATGTTTTTTTTCTTTCTTTGTTTTAAACCCTCAATGAGCTTTTTATGCTCATCCCATGTTTCGAAATGTTTTTCACTGGACATAAAGATGAATATGGTCAAGGATGGGATCAAGGGAAATTCATGTACTATAAAACATGGAAATGGACATGAATCTTTTTTTCAATAACTTTTACTTTATAAAAAAATGGAAACTGAGTAGAAGTGTCTACATTGTAATTTTTCAGAAGTAATATAAAATTTATTGCCTAACTACCAAAAACTCTAAACCTAAAAAGATCATCAACGTGAATTATTCATTTAATTATAGATTATGTAATGCTTTAAAGTCTGGTTCCTTATAGTTGGTATCAGATGTAGGTTTAGATAACTTTAGAATATAAGATATTGTTAAATTAATGTGTATAAGTTAAGTTATGGTATGATTGAAGTGATATAGGATTTAAAGATTACCATGTTTCTTCTCCTAAGATATTTATATGTTCAAAATGGTTTTACACAAAGGGAACATGGAAACTGTGATGGGATGACATCAAGAAGATGAAAACCATTCAAATCAAGAACCTGAGATTATTGGAACCAAAACATAATTTTATTTGCAGGGATGGAACAATCGAATTAGGATATAAATGGTGGTGGTATCCATGAATGAGATCATATAGATCAACCACAGATAAATATATCAGTAGTTGAGCATTTCACGAGGCAACATCTCCCACAATTCAGAGAATCATCTGACCATGTTCTAGCTGAAGGGTGGATTAAATAAATGGAGAAGATTTTTGTTGTCATGTGGTTTTCAAAACATCAGTAGATTAGTCTTGATATTTACTGTTTTGAAGGTGAAGTCGATCAGTGGTGGTGTATGGTGAAAAATATTAGGGATAGTGGGGGAGATTGATGCTTTTGATGGGGACGAATTCAAGGTATGTTTCTCGAGAAATATTTTCCTAAGGTGATTTATCTTAGGATAGAAAATAAATTCTGGGAATTGAGGTAGGAGGATGACTCAATGATATCTTCTGAAGAATAATTCACTCGACAGGCAAGGTATGCTCTAAATTTCATATGAGTTCTTGATAGAAAAATTAACCATTTTTACATAGTATTAAAGAAAAAGTATCGAAGTGCTTTATTATCTGATGAGTTCAAAAGTAATGAAAAACATGTTTGATTTTCGGATAAAGTGTAAAGGGAGTTTGCGAATGATCAAGTTTTCTTTGATAAACAATATAATAAGAGGTCAAGGTGGCAGACAAAAGGGAAGAAATATTCAAAAAAGCCGTATGGTAAGAATCTTAAGTTCAAATTTGGAGAAAATTGTGCTAAAAAGAATGTTGTGGAATGTCTTTTGAATTCAGGTAAGTGCTATAGATGTGGTAAAATGGGATATAAGGCTCATAAATGCTCTGAAAAATAGGAGAGTAATGGTAAGACAAAATCTAATTTACAGTTAGTAAAATGTTATAAGTGCAATAAAATGGGATATTATACAAATGAGTGTTCAAAAAAAAACACAACCTAGGGAATGTATCCAGAATAAAAAAAGAAAGGGGTTGTGAAATCCTTTGAAACTACTTCAGTAGATGTTGCGCCATCAAATGATGTAGTATCAGGTACACTATTTTTTTGTTCATATTATACCAATGTGTTGTTTGATTTGGGGTCTACACATTTTTTCATTTACTGAGAATATTTCTAGTAAATTAGGAATTCCATATCATGTTATGAATCCTGAACATATGGTAAAAATGCTTAGAAGGAATTTTGATACAAAAAGAAATTATAAGCACCTTCTTATCCTTGTGTGCGGAAAAAATCTACCTGCAAACGATATTGTTTTTCTCTAGTAGAGTTTGGTGTTATTTTGGGTATGTATTGGCTTACTATTTATCAAGCTAAGATTAAATAAAGAGATTAAGAAGATTTATTCTAGAAATATTTTCAGTTTGTGTACAAGAATGAACCATTACTTTTTATAACATATTAGGAAGTTGACAAACTAGTAAAATATGGAAACGAATGTAACATTGAACATATCATTAAAAATAAGTAACTATTCAAATTAATGATGTGCCAATGGTAAATGAGTATGTTGATGTTTTTTCTGAGGAGTTTTCTAGTATTATAACTAATTAGGAAGTTGAATTTACTGTTAACTTAGTTTCGCATGATAATCCAATTTCAAAACCCCCTTATCGAATGGCTCAAATAGAACATTTAGAGTAAAAGAAGTTACTGTATGAGTTATTAGATAAAGATTTCATTTGAACTAGCACATTAAAATGGGGTGATCTTATCTTGTTTGTTAAAACAAATATGGTTCAATAAGACTTTTCATTGATAATAGAGCATTGAATAACATCATTGTTAAGAACAAGTATCATTTTCCTCATATTGATGATTTGTTTGATCGTCTCTATAGAGCTCAGTATTTTTCAAAGATTGACTTGTGGTAGGGGTACCATCAGTTGAAGGTAAAGAAAAAAGACACTCAAAAGAGTGCATTTCATACTAGATATGACAATTATGATTTTGTAGTTATGCCTTTTGGTTTAACCAATGCACCTGTTGTATTCATATATCTTATGAATAGAATTTTGTGAGTTCTTGGATAAGTTTATGCTAGTGTTAATTGATGATATTTTGGTTTATTCTAAAAGTAAAGAGAAACATGAAAGTCATTTAAGTTTTTCCTTTCCGACCTTAAATGAAAATATACTATTTGTGAAATTTAGGAATTGTGTGTTTTGGTTTCATCAAATTTTATTCCTTGGTCACATTGTTTCAAAAAAACGTATAAATGTTGATCCTGCTAAAACAAAAGTTGTTGAAGAATGGATAAGATCCAATAATATAATCTAGATAAGTAGTTTTCATGGTTTTTCAGGTTATTACTGGAGGATTTTTGACAATATTTCATGGTTATCTAGCCCACGGACTAAGTTAACACTAAATGGTGTTTGGTACTTTTAGAAAAAAGAATGTGATGATTATTTTCAAGAACTGAAAAGAAGATTTGTGAATGCTCTAGTTTTTGAAGTACCATATAGAAATTGTGATTTTGTTATATATAGTGATGCTTAATTAAAAGGAATTGGTTGTGTCCTTATACAGAATGATCAAGTAATTGTATATACTTCACGTCATTTGAATCCTCATGAGTTAAATTACCCTACACCTGATTTGGAATTAGTTGTTGTTGTTTTTTCTTTAAAAATTTGGAGGCATCATTTATATGGATAAAAATGTAAAATATATACTGACCAAAAAAGTTTACAGTATATATGCACTTATAAATAATAGAACATGAGGCCTAGGATATGGTTGGAATTAATCAAGGAATTTGATATGCATGATCCTTTACCATCCGGGAAAGGAAAAAATGTGACCGATGCTTTGTGTCAAAAAATCAATGCTTCATTAACCTAGTTAATTTTGAAACAAGATCATTTGATTAAAGATTTAATGATATTTTTCATAGAAGTTGTTGGTTCTAGAATTTTCCCTTTCTTTCTTGCAGGTGTCAGTGAAATCATCTATATCAGATAAAATAACAAAAACACAGAAGGAAGACAGTGAGTTGCAGGAAAAGGTATAGTTGGTTCAGTAGGGTATGTTGCATGATTTCAGTGTTGATAATGATTGTGTTTTGAGATTAGGAAAGAGATTATGTGGGAATTGCGATTTAGAGTTGAATAATGAGTTGTTATGTGAATCTTATAGTTCCACATTTTCAGTTCATCCTGGCAGTACTAAGATGTATATAGATCTTTGGGAGTATTACTGGTGGGATCAAATAAAAAGAGATATTACGGATTTTACTATGAAGTGTTTGACTTGTTAGCAGGTTAAAGAAGAGTGATTGTTACCGAAAGGGATGCTTCATCAATTACCAGTGCAAGAGTGGAAATGGGAAAATATATCCATGGACTTACTTGTGGTATTTCCAAATAAATCTTTAAGTAATAATGCAATTTGGGTTATTATTGAATGATTGACTAAATTTTCTCAGTTACTTCCTATTCGAGAAACTTTGTCTCTAGATATACTTTCTTGATTGTATGTTAATGATATATTCAGGTAGCATGGTGTTCCCCTCTCCATTGTATCTGATAGTGATCTGTTGTTTACTTCCATCTTTTGGAGAGGCCATCAGATGTCATTGGGTACTGAATTAAATTTTACTAAAGTTTTTCATCCTCAATCAGATGGACAGTAAAAAAACAATTCAGACCATGGAGGATATGATACTGGCATGTTCACTGGATTACCAGGGATGTTGGGACCAACATCTTTTTTGGTTGAATTTTCTTATAATAATAGTTTTCATTTTAGTATACATATGGCTCCATTTGATCCATTATATGGGAAGCAGTTTCGAACTCTAGATTTTTGGGATGAATTAGGGGAAACGAAGCTGATGGGACCAGAATTGGTTGAATATATGAAAGAAGATGTTCAGTTGATTCCGAAGAACATGAAAACAAATCAGAATAGGTAGAAATGTTATGTGATTAACCAGAGAAAGTATCTCGATTTCATGGTAGGTGATCTTGTCATTTTAAGGTTTTCTCTATGGAAAAGTGTGGTGAGTTTTGGTAATAATGGAAAGTTGAGTCTGAGGTTCATTGGACCATATGAAATCCTAGAGAAACTTGATTAAGTTCCATACAGAGTGTCTTTACCTCCATTTTTATCCTAGGTACACAATGTTTTTTATGTTTCAATTTAGAGAAAGTATATGCTAGATCCATCTCATGTCTTGAGCCCAAAGGTAGTTCAGTTAGAATAGAATCTCTCTAATGAGGAAAAACCAGTCTAGATTCTTGTACAAAGAGAGAAAGTGTTGCAGAATAAGGTAATTAATCAGGTAAAGGTTTTGTGAAAAAACCATACGGTGGACGATGCAATGTTGAAATCTGAAAATTCTATGATGGATAAATACCACTATTTTTATGATAAGTGAATAAAATTTCGAGGATGAAATTTCCGAAAGGGGGAAGGATGTAACATCCCAGGTAAATAAATAAATATTATATTTTCATATTTATTAATATTTTTGAATTAAATATTAAAATTACTTTAAAGGGGATGCAATGTTCGATGACGTTCCTAATATGAAACAATGGGTTTCTTTGAAATCTTACATTGCACACTAATAATATTATATTATTATTTTAAATGGTTGTTAACACCTAACTGTTGTATTATATGGAATGAATAGAACTAACTAAAATATGATTATCCTTGTTTGTTAAATGATTTTACATTTATCAAAAAAAAGTTAGAGGCTAAAAATGTGAATGAATCCGGTTTGAGGCATAAATACGCTAATTTTCATTAAAAGGTCGATTTACCACCTTTTGATGGAGAACCATTTTTCAAAAGAGTTTTTGTCACTTTTATAAGTTCTATTTAATAATATAAAATTATTATATAGAATCTGGATATCAAAATTTACTTTGGATGAATATTTGGTATTTTTATGATAAAGTTAAATTTTTTAATGAATAGTGAAAAATATTTTATTTTAATTCAAAAATTTATTTTAATCAAATTTATTTATATGGTGAGAATATATTTTTAATTGGTTTTAAAGTGTAATTAGAATATATTATTTTACCATTTAATCAAATGTTGGTCATTGGATGTAATTGCACATTGAAATTGGACATAAACAAGTGTCAATCTTCTAATAGTTATTTTTAAAAAACATGTTTTTGGTTTTGAAAGGTGGAATTAATTTTAAATTTATTTCTCACACTTTAGTGTTTTGAATTTGAAAAAACGATTCAATATTTGGAATTAGGAGGTCCAAATTATGTAAATAGGTAATTTTTTTATTTATAGTCATTCTGAATATTTATTTTAGTAAATATTTTATTTACCATGGATTAAAGGTAAATCTGGTAATTAAGGGTACAAAAATAATATTATAATAATATTAAATTACCCTAACATGGGTCTTAATACTATTTGTTAACACATATCCAACCATGGGTATACTTGGGTCTATTTTGGGATCCCATGGGGCCACATGGGAGTGATAATGACACTTTATTTTAATTAGCTTAAAGTAAAGGCAAAAATGACATAAACAAATCTCTTTTAGTAAATAAATTTTTACATGGTATTATATAAGTTATCATTTAATATATAAATATTATTTCTAATGATAAAATGATTTAATATATCTTGTTATTTTTTTTAAATTTTTAGACATCATATAAAATAAATTATTTTTGACACAATAATTATGCAGTGTTTACCTCCTTAATAAATTATTTAAATAAATAAGATTACGTAGATTACAATAATATCAAAAACCTGTACAATTCAAATTGGATGATTTTATTTTGACCATGATTCATATGATATTCAAATTTAATAAGTTTTTGACATTTGTAAACTGAAAATCATTTTATAATAAATAATATTTTCACACTTTCTTAAAGAGCCCCTCCCCACCGTATAAGAAGACCTCACCTCAAACCCATTACTCACACCTCAAAAGACCCTTGGATCATACAAAATCTACCCAATGAATCCCCCTACATCCCTCTATTCTTCATAGAATCCTTCCCCTAGGAATAAATAAAATCAAGTAAACCTTTTTGTTCAAACCAAAAGGAGATACCCGATTGAATGGTAATGAATTTTCCTAATTTCTTTTGTTTTATTTTCATTTTAAAACCCCATAAAAACTTATTATTACATTCTTTTATTAAAAAAATATTATACTAAATATAATTGGTTTTATTTCTGAGAATTATTATAACTACCCATACACACACCTCCATCTTGTGGGTAAAGAACATATTGTTTCTCTGGACAGCGAACTAACGCCTCAGGAAACTGTGGTTGTTCAATTATCTCCTACCACCTTTTATGGTGTACATTAAGATAGAACTGTATTTATATGTTATATAAATTATATATATATATTGATTTTATGATTCTTCATTTTTCATTTACAGAATACCTTTACAGTTTCCATATCAGGTAAATACGATAATCACATTTGAAGAAGAGCAAACTACCGTCCCCTCAAAGTGATATGACAAATTCATGACTTACGTGGAATCTATAAAGGAAGGAGTTAATGAAATTATATATGATATTATACTAAAAATATAATATAACTAGGAATAATTATGTTTTCATTCCATTAAATAAGAAATATAAATGAAAGTATCATTCATGCATACGTATGGCTTATCGTCTCCATGAAGGGTGTACTTCATTTATTACCTACAAATATTATGTACTATTATATATACATGTATATAATATTCATATAATATATATATATTATATCTAAATCATTAATATCAATCTGAATATAATGAGCTTTTGACCACCTGAACAACTTGTAATCAAATGAAGTTCATTTATGACTCAAGTGCCAAATATCAACAAAATGATCAATATTAACTTAAATGATTAAATAATGTTTATAACATTGTAATAAGTAATATAAAAGGAATAATAAACTGAAAAAATGTTCTTAAGAAAGTAGAAATTATTTTTATTTTATTATTCAGGAGATTAAAGTACGAACATGTCAAGTCAGATACGAGGTAAGGGACTTCGTCTCAATCTCATTTCATTGAGGCATATTTTGTTATAATACATGACTTTCTTTTATACGCTGTATAAACACCATTGAATTTTCATTTCATTCAAAGGGAATCTTTTTATATTAAGTGTTTTACTAAATGACAAAAAAGAATGTTTCTTTTTAACGTATGCGGTGACAATGACCTTTCCACCGCTATGAGTATTCTTTGATATTTGGATTCCTTAACAAGCTGTAGTGTTTTTAAAGGAAAATAAATAATATATACCATTTTTATGTATTTTGGAATTGAAAATGGTTTTGATAAAGAAATTATTATTTCAATATCTTGAAATGATATATTTTGATTGAAATGTGGAAATGTTATCTTTCCATTAGGCTTGTATTATTTGTTATGGTTCTTGGGAATTGATTATGTATACAGGTGGTTCTATGATAAACCAAGGGTTGGGGAGCCCAATATAGCTCTCTAATGCATTGGGTAACATGACAGAGGTAAATGTTAATGTTTCTCCTAAGAGATTTAGGGAATATACTGTGATGGGTATTCCAACTTAACTCCTTATGTAGCTGTGATAACTATATTGTAAGTATGATATAGATTTCACAAGTTACCTTTATGATTTATGATTTCAATGTGTTACTCATAAATCTTATGACATCATGAGGTGTGTTAATGAGATTATGTTATGTATGTATTGATCAATTGATGTTTTCTTTCTTATTTTATAACCATTACTATGCTTTTTATGCTCATCCCATGTTTCGAAATGTTATTCATATGAATTAAAGATAAATAGGGTCAAGGATGTGATCAAGGGAAAGTCATGATGTTTAAAACATGGAACTAGAAATGATAGTTTTTTTCAAAAAAAATTATTATGAAAAAGCTGAAAATTATTAGAACTGTCTAGTTTGTAAATTTTGAGATGTAATGTAATAGTAATAGCCTAACTCTCTAAAACTCTAATCATAAAAATATCCTAATGTGAATTATTCATTTAATTCAATAATATGTGTTTTAAGGCTGGGTCCTTATATATACCCCCATGTAAGATTTTATTTACTAAATGATATATATTTATGTAATTTTAGTCATTACATTAAATTAATTAATATAAAGTGTCATTATCACTCTTAACTAGATCCATGTGGTCCCAAAATTAACCCAAGGATGCCCATGCTGGAAAATGTGTCAATCAATAAGATCAGGACACATGTTTGAGTAATTTATTATTATTATAATATTATTTTGATACCATTATTTACCAGATTTACTCTTTTACTATGGTAAATAAAATATTTTCAGAATTAAATATTCATAATACCTAAAAATAAAAGATACATATTTACACAATTTAGACTAGATGATTCAAAATATGGAATCCATTTTTACCAATTCAAAACGCCTAAATGTCATAAATTAATTAAAAATTAATTCCCATAGTCAAAACAAAAAACGTGTTTTTAAGAAATAATAACTATCAAAATATTGACACTTTTTTATGTCCAATTTCAAAATGAAATTACATCCAATGACAAAAATAGATTAAATAGGAAACATATAATCCAATTACACTTTAAAACCAATTCAAATAATATTATATCTATATAAATAAAATATATTAAAAGGTAGTTTTGAATTAAAATACAGTATTTTTCAGTACTCATTAAAAAATGATTCTTTTCATAAAAATAAAAAAATTACCCAAAGTAAATTTTGATGTCCTTATTCTAAAAAAGAATTTTATCTTTTCAAATAGAACATATAAAAGTGAAAAAAAGGATATAAAAAGGGTTCTCTATCAAAAGGTATTAAAACAACCTTTTAAATAATATTAGAGTATTTATTCTTTAAATCATATTTGTTTTCTTATTTTATGTCCCATAAATTTATTGGATAAATGTAAAAACATTTTAAAAAATTGTATATTAATTTTTTTATATAGATATTTTCATTCTCTCCATTATAATGTCTAGGAATTAACTACCATTTAAAATAATAATATTATATTATTATTTTTGCAGTATAACTCAACGTTGTGCACAACGTTAGATTTCAACGAAACGAGTTGTTGCAAACTTCATACTCCATTGAACATAGAATCCCATGTAATGTAAAATTAATTGTCAATTCCAAAATATTAAAAAATATGAATATTTCATATTCTTTATTTACATGGGATGTTACATTTTATTATCTTTTGGTGTGTTCGATCTATAGTGGTTAGTCAGAATTTAAGGTAAGTGATTTATTTTATTTAAAATCTATCAATAAAAAATTTAAATTTTGTAACGGTTTGATTTTATTTTCAATATATACATTTGTGTTTGATTTAAATGGATATATATATATATATATATATATATATATCTAATTCTTTTTTAGAATTTATAATGTAATGGATTGTTTTGAAATTATTTTTAAACTTATCAATTTATATTTATGCTTTGTAATGGATTTATTTTTAAATATCTAATTATCGAGTTATTTAATCATAAATATCTCAATATATATTGAAATATATATTTATATATATATTGATATATAAATATATATATTATTGAGAAATAATTATTTAAATAAAATATCTTTAATATTTAAATGAGTTGTTTTATTATTGATATCATTAAATTATATATTTTATAAATAAGTGGATAAAAGCTATTATTTTATGTATATTCTATAATTTTATGTGAACAATTCATTTGCTTCATTATGTAATTGATAAAAGCTATTATTTTATGTGTTAATGATTTTTGTATGTTCATGAATGTCATACATATAATTGGATATGGTAATCCTCTAAGTTAGCGTCGACAATCCTTGCGTTTTTTTTCATGTATTTATTTATTTTATTATGCATTTATATTTACGTCTTTTAAAAAATAATATTTTTATATAATCATGCATTTCTCATTAATATGATATTATAAATTCTCAAAAAATGATCATGATATCTTAAGAAGTATGTAAGATTATTTTATTTTAAATAAAATAATTCATGTATGTTTTATTTTGAAATTTTTTTTGTCATGATTGAGAAAGTAAGGATCCATAAAATGTTTTCTTAAAATTTTCACAATATAATTTATTGTTACGTTATGGTATGGTGAGTGAACCCATGAAATTAAGGTGAAATTTTCCCATATGATATAAATCTAAGTGGATTTATGATTTTATTGTGTTGTGCTAAATATAATAATTAATCCTTTAAAATTATTATTTCTAAATAGAGAAATAGAAGGAATTATTTTTAAAATATTTTTATTTTTGAAATATATGGTTTTCAAAATTGTAAAAAAATTAGTATATTTAAATCTTTTGAAAACCTATTGCTAATTATTTATTTTTTTTAAAAAAATATGATAAAATTATTTACAAATGATTTTAAAACCCCTTTCAAGGAAATATATTTCTCACCCTATTAATAAAATTTATGTTTCTCGGTTTTAGTGGATTTTCATTTTGATGTGTATTTCACTGGGGAGGCAGCGATTATAAAGACTTTTGTTTTATTTTTTTTATAGTGATGTTAAATTTTAAACAATGTATCTAATTCCACAAAATCTAGAGTATAAAATGGCTTGGAATGACAAATTCTTTGTGTATTTCTCAATTATCTTTTATTTAAAAAATATACAAATCATTTTTATTTTCTGAACCCGGAAGCACGAGTTTAGGTCATTATACCCACCACCTTTTAAATCCATAAAAAAAGATCATCATATATCATCTATTTTTTAATAGTTCTCTTAGACTAAACATATTTTATAGGATGATATATCATATCAAAACATAACTCAGTATCCATAGATTACTGAAGACTTAGATAGGACATTGAGGTAAACCATAGTTCCTGATCAGATACAGTAGAATAATGTACTCCTTGCAACCTTACCCCATTTTAATTAATATCTTGGAAAGATGATCAAGATAGAAATCATAAATTATATAAATTAAGTGTGTTGAATTTGTAAGATGATCAACTACCACCCATATAATACTATTACATTTATATGTTTTGGTAATTTAATTGATGAAATACATGGATATTTTTTTCCTATTTCCATTCTTGTATGACTAAGGTTATAACACCCCCTTATAGAATTTGTCTCATTGGATTAACTTGATGGAATACTGACTACTAAGATAGATACTCTATGATATCTTCATTCATTATATCCCACTATAAATACACTTTTTAATCTATTTACATCTTCATACTTCTAGGATGATTGTAAAATAATTAAGTGTAATCCACATCCAAAAACATCTTTTTAAATATTGTATAGATGAAAAAGATATATATTTGTCAAACCCTATCAATCTAAAAAAATAATGGTAGAAATCTGGAACATTTATAACCTTCTTATGAAATTCAACATATTCATTTAATACCTTTTTAATCCTCACATGAATTTATGGATGAACACACATTTAATAAAGATAAAATTTCTCTCTATCATTCATGATTTAAATTTCCCTACTTTTGAAATCAAGAAATATTGGATCTTTTTTTATACTCATTACAAATAACTAAACTTCTCATACATAGATATTAAATATTAATATATGAAAATTCATTACATTATACAAACAAAAACTTGAAGATCGTAATGGTATAATTCCTTCAGAAACATTAACACATAACAATAGTTTATAAGCGAGCTAAATCATGTCCCAATTTATTTATCATAACTATAACCCTTATTATACATTTTATAAATAATTCCTTTCATTATAATATGGAAAAAGGAATCATAAGAAAGGGTGATCTCATATGGTTGGTAAGGCTAAACAAGGGAGATAAGTAAAAATAACATAAGCATAATGGTATGAGATAATGATCATAACAAATGAAATCATACCATACATCTAAAAGGTTATAATATTTAGTCATAGCCAAAATATTGGAAGTTAATAAGTCATAAATCATAAAGTAATAAAGGAATAAAATTTATTATATCATAACATAGGAATAAGACCTGGAGTTTTGGAATACACATAAGTATATAAAAATAAATTTCATAGTACTCAAGGATCTTTTACAAGGATACCATAGTGTAATGGGTTCACTCCCCAAACTATTTTAGTATTATAGGTTTACACCAAATACTATCAAAGTAGAAATAGTCCCATACTAAATTGGTTTCACTCCCCATTCCAATAATATTTATCTCATCATATATCATTCCATACCCTATGCATTGGAGGGCGATATAGGTCCCACCCATTACATAATTTAAATCATTATAATGTGTGTCAAAAGAACATAAAACATATCATATATCATAACCCATAAAAATAAATGGGTTTCTTAAAAAAATTATCATATATTAACCTATGAAAATAAAATAGGTTTCGTAAACATTTTATAATTTCATCAGAGTATAAACTGGGGGAAAATAATAGAGTTTTAATAGATTTTTATCATAGTATAACCCGTGAAAGAAAAATGTGTTTTAAAATCATCATTTCATTATAAAAATTAACCATTAAGAGAAAGAATAACAATTTCATACCTGGATAATATCCCCATTAAATCATAAGTAACATCAAATGATGTCATCTTAGATGGAAAATGATTTTGAAATATCACATAGAACATTTCTTATGGAAAATAGCCTTTCCAAGTTGGAAACAATTTATATAATAACACATTTTCAAAATAATTTTATTTGCAAAAAAATTTGGAAACATGTAAATGAATATTTAAAACAATGAGTTGTTCATGATGCAAAAAAGCTAGTTCTTATCATAAACATTATAACAAATACTCCTTTCACATTTTCAGAAAAAAAGAATGGGGTGTGCTTTGAAAATGACATGAAAAATCATTTTGAAACATTTTTTTAAAATTAATAATTTGTAATAATTTATTTTTAAATTTCTTTTGGAGATTTTATAACATTTTTAAATTTTAAAAAAAACATGGATATGTAAGAAAAATGGTTTTCTAATCGAAGAGACAATTAAATTATGGTTACTTTTAAAAAATTATTTTTTAATATTGAGTACATAAAGAGTGTACAGTGAAGGGACAAAATTTATTCTCCTAAAATATCCATATAAAAATAAAATTCATGAGTTTCTTCGTAAATATATGTTATTATTTAATCTTTGTAAGCATAATCATAAATAATACCAACAAATGATGAGATTTTATCAAAAAAACATTACCACTTTGGAAAGATTGAATCATAAGTCATCTTAATAATTAACAGTACATAATTTATATAATATAATGAGAATGAAAAAATTAATTATAATACATGTTAATTGATTACTGTATAAACCGCTTAAAATAATATAGATGTAAAACAAAATGTAAGTCCCAATGAAGAAAAATTGAGAAAAAATATATATTACATCTTTGGTAACTTTTAATCCGTAAACCCCATGAAATAGAGACCCAAAAATGGATTTTTAAATCAAAATAATTTTTAATATAAGACTCATAAAATAAATTTATGGGAATTATATACCACACTCAAAATAAATAGGTTTTGGATAAGGAATGTGTCTCACAAATGTAAAAGTGAGGTGAAAATCCATTAACTTGAGTATCAACTTCCTTAATACATAATATAAAATCCAATATAATAAAAATAAGTTTATGATTAATATATTAATGACCCATACTCATATTTATCATTCTATATTTGATTTATTAATGATTTTTCATTACTCTTTTATTAATAATTCCCTGTCAAATTTATGTTTCTGGTACTGCTTTGTTTTTTCACGAAAATTCTGATTTATTATTTTTAGACAAGTTATGTTGATAATTGTTCTATAATATGCATAATATAAACAATTATATAAATAAAATCTATATTTATTATATATTTATTTTGATTAATTTATAAGTATTAGAGATATAAAATTAAATGCACCGTTCATAGAGACGGAAGGCCGCATGTGTACATGAACACTGTTTCCATTTTCTTGATGGATTGTATGAAATAGATGAAGAAAATTAATTACTATTAAAGATTCATTTTCATTTCATATATATTAATTTTTTTATTAAACTTATCCTTATTACATTATATTTAAGGTGTGAATGAATCACATCACTTCGTGATGTGGTAGTGCACTGTACACATGACTTCCTCTATCATATTCATATATAATGGAATGTAAGAAGGTATATATAATATAATAATTCTACAAGCATAATATTATCATATATATTATATATAAAAATTTAATCCATCATTATATTCTTCCTTAATAGGTGGTGATGGAAACGTAATGACATTGGTTCGTAAGGTAGTCGCACCCCATACACACGAATGGTGTTTTCACATCCCATTTGATTGTGGTATACATGGATATAGGTTATTAAATTAATATAATATCATAAAATTATATTCTATTTACATTTTTTATTATTTTGGTATAATTTTATAATATTTAAAGGGGTTATAAGAATAAGTAAAACAAAAATATGTAGTAAAAAACCTTACCCCTCTTTATAAAATATATTTAGAATTAACCTAAATCCTTCATATATTGGATTAATAAAATAACAAAGGAATATGAGAAGTGTTTAGGGATTTTGGGAAGATATATTTTGAGATATTTTATGAAACAATTTTTTTTGATGCGTGAATAAGAGAGGATATGGGGTGTAATTTTATAAGTATGGTCAGTGGAACACTTGTAATTTTTGGGAATGAAAATGTTTCACCCACATTTTTCATATGAATCAAGGAGAAAAAATTAATCATTAAAGAACTATAATGGTGATAAGATCTTAATATTTTAATAAATTTATTTTTTTTAAATTTTTGGCTCATTTTTGACCATTATATTTTTATTTTAACCCTCAGTAAACTCATTCTTACCTTAACTATGGTAATTATTTTTTACTATTTGTACCATTAAATTTGAAAAAAAATTATATTAAAATTATTATATAGTATAAATTATTATTATTCAAAATATTTAATCCAATTTTAAAAATTCCATTCATAGAATTGGATTGTTTTGATTTAAAATAAAACTCATAGATGTGGTGAGAAAATTGTTTATCATAGAGAATGTCCTCAAAGGATTAAAATGTTTTCATATCTAAATTAAATTTAAAAATAATTAACATGAAATAAATTATATTAATAGATATATAATTTAACTAATTTTACTTTTAATTATATTTTAAAAAAATTAATCTTATACATTTTTGAAACGAAAATGATGTTTTCATGAAAACCATGTATTTTTCACCATTCCTCAAAAAATTTGTATTTTAATAAAATACCAAAAAATAACTATAAGATAATTTTTAAAATATGATTTGAAAAATTAATTTTATTTTATCAAATTTACTTTCATAATTTTTAAAAAATTTATTTTAAATTAAGTGCACAAAAGTCGCAAAACTAATTTTTAGAAGAACATAATTTTTTAGCAAAAAATTGGATTTATTCATATCACTTTTATAAAAAACACATATGATGTATGTTAAAAATTTTATTGAATATATAATTTAAATTTTCTTTATAATTAATAAAAAATTGATATTTTTTATTTATTGAGCTAAAACACATTTGTGTGCATAATTGTTTTTCAGAAATTGATTTCTATTATTTTCAAATGGTTTTTATTTTCATTTATAATAATTTGGTCACAAAATATTCATTATATATACTTGATTAAAAAATATATTTTTGACATATATTTAATCCAATTTATACCAGAAATTCCAATAACTTGTTGATAACTATTAGGATAATATTTTAATAATATGTCTTGTTTCATTTAATCTCGGTGTTTCGTGTAATGTACGATAATCTCAGTTTTTTTGTAACAGAAGTTGAAATCATTGTAGCGTGTAATGAAAAAATAAAAAATATTATATTTCTTTGAAACAAATAAATTTTATAAAATCATGGGGTGTTACATTTTGTACCAATTAAAAATAAATTTTACCCCCCTAATTCATCACTTTGGTACCAATAACTGAGGATAGTTTGGCCTAATTACATCCTCAGGATCCAATGTAACTTCCTAAAGATTGTGATTAAACCAAAACAATATTGACAACGTGAGTGATATTATTTCACAAATCATTCTTTATATGATCCAATATATCCATCGATAGTTCATTATAAGAAATATCATTCTATAGCTGTACAAACTCTTAGTTTAGTACATGTTAAGGATTATATATGTACATCATCTAGAGAGATACATGGAACTCATAATGAAATGAATATATTTTTAGTGGAAGAACCAACTGATATGATACCATCATAATATGATAAAAAACTTAAACTGAGTGATATACTTAGGGATTAGTTTTCAATTCTTTCCAAATAACCTTACATTATTCCATGAATAAATTCTTAGAAACACCCTTTCACCAACATCAAATTCTAAATCACAATAGAAAATTTTAATATAACTTTTCGTTCAAAATTATCCCTCAATTTTCTACTGATAAATGCCTATATCCACCTCTACGATTTCTTCAACTACCATAGGTCCAAATGGCTATCTTTTTCTAACTTCATTCCAGCATGTTATATCTCTATACTTCATTCGATAGTGGGATTCATAAGGATCCAACCAAAATATCGAGTAAAATATTTTTTTTTGAAAATATAATTATAGGATGGGGTTTATCCCAACCACCTTTAAAATATGAAGATAAAAATATTAATGTATCCTCTTAGGTTTTAATTGTTATAACAGAATAACCATCTGTATGAGGATGATATACAGTGTTGATACTCAAATTCATATTAAGAGAGTTATTAAAAAACGTCAAAATCAACAAGGTAAACCTCAAATCCTTATTAGATACAATTTAATATTGCACTCCATAAACACTTGGCATATCCATAATGTAAATCTTTTCAATACGATCTAGAGAAAAATATTCTCTAATAGCGATGAAGTTTGCATACTTTGTAAGGAAATTAAATACAACCCGTATTCCATTATTCCCTTTATAAATTTTGGGGAGTCCAATGACAAAAATCAACGGTGATATATTTTCCTTTTTATTATGTATGTATATTGGATATATATTCCTTTTAAAGTTTATTCTTTCATCCTTAACTTGTTGACAAACCAATTACTAGAATACAAACTCTTTTATATCTCACTTTATTCCATCCCATATAAAATTCTCTTTCAAATCTCTATATATCTTTATACTTCTTGGATGAATAGAAAATGAATAACTCTTGCTTCCTATAACAACTCATACTTCAAATTCTGTTTGTATGGAAGAAAAACACAGTTTATTACGATTTTGATTATATCATGATCAAGGATAAACTCATGAAAATTTGTAACATTCTTTTAAAAATACACATCTTCCATATGTTCCCCTAATATCATTACATGGAATAATGGATGAACATTTAATTAATAAAGGAAATATTTTTCTCCTTACATAAGGATTTCCAAATCTATCAAGTTAAAATCTAGAAATATTGGATATTTTTTATTACTTATCATGGATAAGATAGAATGATACTTTCAACTCAATGCATCATCTACATTGTACTATTTCCTAGGGTGGTATTGTTTTGAGTAGTTATAATCTATAATCATCTCAAACAGTATTATTTATCCCATGTTCAACTCCTTCTATGTGAATATATACATTAATTATTTTTATTGTTATATATATGATAGTTTTATTCATATAGATAATACCTCAATATCTTTAATACCAAAATTATCACAGCTTACTTCAAATCAAGAGTTAGGTAATATTTCTCATGAACCATTAATTTCCATGAGGAATAAACTAGAACCATGTTATTAGGAATTATAATTCATTATAATCCAGTATTATAAGTATTTCTATATATTACAAACCCTTTCTTAACTATAGGTAATGTGATCACAATTGTACTAACTAATATTCCCTTTCGGCGCTTGATAGTTTCCTCACATTCATCTATCCAAAGGAACTTGGATATCTTCTAAGATAGCATGGTGAGTGGATTCTATAGTCAAGATAAATTATCCAATTTTCATATATTATCTAGATAAGCCAAAAATATATATATCTTGGTCACCATTATTGTTATTGTCTAACATTCAATACCCTTCGTATTTTATGGATCTATAAAAATATATCTTTGCAACTAGAATTCATAATCTGTAAATTTTTCATATACATTATCCTTTATTAGATTCTTTAAAACAATTATGAAGTGAGATTTAATCAATTAATTTTTGTTTTAACAGATAATAATATCATCTATAAAGACTACCACAAACTGATCATGGTAATATTTAATGAATCATTTCATTACATCAAATAAGATAATGGGGAAATTAGTAAGACCATGTGGAATCACTAAATATTCATAGTGTCTATAACATATAAGAAATGTTTTCTTTTGTATATCCTCCTTATTGACGCTCAATTGAAGATATTTAGAATGAAGGTAAATCTTGGAAAAGTATTTATTACCAAGTATTTGATCAAATCGGTC
Organism: Viscum album; assembly: GCA_963277665.1. NCBI lineage: Eukaryota > Viridiplantae > Streptophyta > Magnoliopsida > Santalales > Viscaceae > Viscum > Viscum album. The sequence continues at coordinate 258,115,791 of OY728129.1, forward strand.
ATTAATACAAGGTATATGGTACATGTTATTCAGTAGAATTGTTTTAATCTCTCTATAATTAATACAGAGTCCCATAAATTCATATATATTTGTATGAAAAATAATAGGTGCACCCTAAGGTCTAACAATTGTTTGAGTCATTTATTTTCATGGTTCTCTTTGTGTTGATTATTTAATTCGTACAACTCAATTAGGTCCATTCTATAGGAATTATTTAAAATTGGTGTGTAACCACTTATGAGTTCTATTGATAACTCAAATTCATAATTTGGTGGAAGTCTATAAGAATATTAATTAAATACATCAAAAAATTCTCACATAATAGAAATATCATTGATGTTGAGTTTCTACCAAATAATATGAGATAAACAACCCTTATTATTGATAATCAAGACCCACATAAAAAATTTATCTCCTTCAAAACAATATACTTATCATAATACTGACAGAAAATCATCGGTTGGTTTTGAATATTAAATGAGACTTTCATTCAATGGTAATTGATGTGATATTTAACGATATAAATCCAATCCATGACTAAGATAGCATTAAATTCAACCAGAGGGAGAATGAAAATATTTATAGAAAGAAAATTCGCAAAAAATCAATAAAAGAGGAATTAGATACTTGAGATGAAATCATCATACCATTAGGGGTCCTCACCGCTAATTATATTTAACCTTGTGGGACGATTATTGATACCCTTATAAAATTCATTAGATATAAAATAATGAGTATAGTAAACTAACACATTATCATTTCTAGATTCGATGGTAAGTGTAACTTTCTCAACATTTTTATCACACCGCTCATCAGAAATAATAATCACATGAGATTTCCCATTTTTCCTTAGATTAAGAGGATTCTAACATCAATCATCATCATTATTAAACATTATATTTGATTATTCATTAGTATAGTTACCATAATCCTTTCATTTAAAATGGTGGATTGTGGGTGGTGCATTCTCTACATCTTTCTCTATATTTTCATCATTATCTAATTTCTTCCCATTACTTATTAATTTGATTTTATGTGACCTTTTGTTCGATATATAAAATATTTACAAGTCCCCTTAAAAAAATTTCCTTCATGTTTCTTCCCACACTATAAGCATGAAAGAAGGTTCTGCTTCTTCTCTCTATGGTTTTATGATATTCATTTAAACTATATCTTCTTTTTCTTTTAAAAACATGAAACTAAAAAGTAAAATTTATTTCCATTCCACCTTGATAGAACATTACCTTATTGAAAATTCTTTTTATAGACTTGGTTTTAAACCATTTAAGAAAATATCAACCTTAATTTCTGGTTAAATGATAATTCTAGACACATAGCTCATACTTTTTATAAAATTTTCATTATAGGTACTAATTAATTCATCATCATTCTACTATAATTTATGGAATTACTTCTCTATTTTTGTACTAATAATTTGAGGGGAGTATATATTGAAAAAATAATCTCTTAAAATCTTCCCACTCAATGAAGTAAATTTTATCACGGTCCCTTGTATTCTTGACGAGTGTCCACCGTTGATACACTTTTACATTCAAATAAAAGACAACCAAATTTTTTTTTCATATTCCTACAACTGGAGAATAGAATATAAATTTTTAGTGGTAATGATATATTTTTCAGTAACTATAATGTAATAACCCAGAATTTCCATGTAATTTGTTTTTAAATGGGATTTTTACGAGTCTGAAAAAATTGACGATGCATGATTCTGAGGCCCGGTGTGCCCGTAATGATTTTGTGAAAGTTTTTTGGGTACATTCAGTAAACGCGTGAACAGGTTTTTCTGACTTTTGAACCGATGATCAGAATTGAAATCTAAGGGCACTGTTGAACTCGTAGTGCCGATATTCTCTTAAGGATACATTCACCTCAACGACAGTTGGTCTAGAGTGAAAGATATTTTTTTTGTTCATGAAAGAATGAAATAATATAAAATTGAGTGACATTTTTATTTTATTTTATTTTGAAACCACCCCTGTTGATATTTCCTAGGTGGTGACCACCTGAACTAAAACCTCCCATGAGAGGTTATGGTGGAGGTACCACCTAAACTAACCTCCCATGAGAGGTTATGGTGGTGGGGACCACTCGAGGCATGAAACCTCTGGAACACCCTATTAAGTGGGGAGAAACCTCTTAAAGTCCCCACTTAATTCTAACAACCCTCCCCTACATAATTATGCTAATGTATGTGATTAATGAACCTAATTTGAAATTGTGCCAAAAATTAAATTGGGGAAACATATCACATTTTGGCTACTTTCCAAATTTGGAGGAATTTAAAGAGGATAAATATTGGGAGGATTACACTTCTCCAATGAAGAATGATCCTCCAACAAAGAACACCGACTTCAACTTCTTCCTTGTGACATCCTCCAATGTAGGACGTCTTTGACGACCATCATTCCCTCCTCATTAATGATAATAAACAAATGAGGTAGGGGTTTACAACAATATGATTATCACTTTCCATGTTCTCCCCTTTTAATTCTTTTGTAGGATGGGGAATAGTGATTGACAAGGATAGTAGGGAGGGTGTATGTTTATTTTTACTCATTACCCACTATTGAAACTCTTATTCTTGTTGATCAACTTCCTAACAATCTAATACGGATAGTGCGGTCCAAACTCACATGTCCCGTCCTCTATGTAATTCTTGTGATGAATTTTGGTGTTCTTCGCGATGGAGGAGGATGGTGACCAACCACGAAGGGGCACGAGAACGGTGGACAGCACCACCACCGGCCGCGACAAAGGTGAGAGCGCAATGACGCTACTCTGCGACCACCTCCGCCATGACTATGCTGCGCCGCCCTGGCCGAACCACCACCCCGGCCACGCTACGCATCCCTGACCCAAACACCACCACGGTCTTTACGCGCCACCCCCGGCCAAACCTCTATCACGGCCTCGCCGTGCTGCCCTTGTCGATCCGCTACCGCAGCTTCCCCTCACCGCCCAAGCCGAGCCACATTTTGGCCTCACCGAGTCACCCCGCAGCCGGCCGCACCGTCGTAGCCTCCTGTGGCCCTGCACAGACCCCATCATGGCCTTTGTTCCCTCGTCGTCTCTGTGACCCCCGCGGCCCCTCGCGGGATACCCAGCGGGGGCTGGGTCAACCCAAACCAGGTCGACCCAAGTCGGGTCGGACCAGACCTGGACCAGATACGATTGTATACTTTACGTGGGCCATAACATTGGCACCGAATGTCCATTTGACAAACCGTTAGTGACACCATAAACCTTGGAGTGAGAAGTTCACTTTTGTATTCCCCATTGAGGTTTTGGATAATGTTGGTAAACGGTCGGGTTGGATCGAGAAAGAATCCAACCGGGGCCCCAAGACTCAATGGAGAATAACTCATAGACCGAGAATCTAATTGACGCACCTTCTACTTCATTAAGACCCCTATGACATGTAATACCTTTGAGACAATTTTTCCTGGGACATCATGGAAGTTGGATAATCAACTAGTGGATTGGGGAGCAGACTCTCTCAGAGTCAAGCAAGCCTAGTGCGATAACCTAGTATCTAGTTGTGGTGAGAAGAGTTCTCCTAGAAAACCTGTGCGGGTTAGATCTTAGCGATATTGTGTGGGTCAGATCCAATGATCCTATGTGGGTCAGCTCTTAGAGATCCTTTGTGGGTCATCTCCTTGCGATCCTGTGTGGGTCAGCACAAGAAATCCTATTTGGATCAGCTCCTGGCAATCATGTGTGGATCAGATCCTAGCGGTTTGGTTTGGGTCAGCTCCGAGCGATCTTGCGTGGGCCAGCTCCATCAATCCTGTGTGGGTCAGCTCCTAGCGATCATGTGTGGGTTATCTCTTAACGATCCTATGTGGGTCTGCTCTAGTGATCCTGTGTGGGTTAGCTCCTAGCGATCCTGTGTGGGTCAGCTCTTAGTGATTCTGTGCAGGTCAGCAACAGAGCCTCTTAACAGATTAAGATGATTTAGTATTTATAACTAATCATCTCTACTATAATACCTAAAGATAAATATTGTGTGATCTGAGTCAGAACCTCTATGTCTCTTCATGTCTGGGATGTATTAAATGATAACTTAGGTATATGTCTTGGCTTATACATAAGTAGGGTTATCTGTTCTTTTTCATACTTTGTGGTCTATCCATGGTGGATTTTGTGAAACCTTTAGGGCCTCAATGTCCCTAATGAGTATAGTTATACTCACCCGTGCATGGCTTGGTCTTCACCTTGTTGTGTTGGATGCAGATGATAGACAATGCAGACTGATGCTAAGAGTATTAGGACTGGACGGTACCCAGAGGTGGGCCATACGGCAAGTCGGTACGCAGAGGAGTCGTGTCGACATGGAGTGCTGAAGAGGTGATTAGTACCTAACCTTCAGGTGGGAACCTCAGAGGATGATCTTGTAGCTTTCTTCTCTCTTTCTTTAGTTTAATTGTATTTCAGTTGTACTCGTATCTTTACAATTGGGCTTGTATTCCAGCCCCATCTACTTTTAGCGCTATTTTTGTTATATAGTATTCTTGTGATCGTATCTTGATGTGTTCTTGGTTATGTGGATTTACAGGTCATAAAGTAAATTCCTTCCTAGTTCTAGGGAATATGCCTTTCGGTGCTAGTCGCCTGCCCCAGGCCTGTGGAAGGCGGGCTTGGGGTAGTCACGACACATCCCCGGGGGATGGGTCCTGAAAAATTGGTATCAGAGGAGTTGGATATACAGTATAATATAGGACTCTGATATTTCTTTTTAATAAAATTAGTTTTAGGTGTAGTGTGTGTGGTTATCAGTTTAAGAAATCTAGTGTTGGTGCAGAAGCTGACGTATCCATACACCAGGACCATGACTTCTGATTTTCAACTCAGTGAACAAAAACAATGATTGCATGTGTGTTTTCATGTTTTTTCTATGTGATCTATTATGTCAGCTCACCATGTATAAATTATTGACCATGTCACAGCTGTTTCTTTTCAGGATTCCCCCATGCAGACGGCCAGCTAGGGTTCCTAGAGTATCACACACCGATAGCCCACCGAGTGACGAGGCCTTGGTGCAGGGGCATTTTATAGTAGAGGAACCAGTGGAGGCACCAATGGTACCATTCCACATAGGGCCCCCAATGCCATTAACCCCAGTTGCAGACTATGCACGCCGCTTGAGTGCGTTGCACGAGTTCCAATGTGAGAGGCCACCTAGGTTCAGGGGAAAAACGGACCCCCATGCCGCAGAGGATTGGTTGGAGGCTGTAGTGAGAGTCTTCCAACTGGTAGGGACACCAGCGGATCTAATGGTGATCCTTGTCACCATCCTTCTATAGGAAGCAGTGGGAAGATGGTGGAGCTTGATACTCTAGGTTCATAACAAGGTGATGCTTCCCTGGGCAGACTTCGAGAGACCTTTTCAGGCAGAGCTTGTGCCAGCGACTCTTCGCGTAGTGTTCATATAAAAGATTCTTCATCTAGAGTAGGGAAACATGAATATAACTCAGTACTCATCGAGGTTCACAATTATCTCACGCTAATCCACAGATATGGTGAGAGACCCTTTCTTCAGGGCCCAGACCTTCGATCATGGGCTCCGATGAGATATCAGGGCTTCGATAATCTCACTTAGCATCCCGACGTAGGAGGGGGTGTTAGAGCGATCCCTCTTAGTGGAGATTTTCTTTGCTGAGAATTCACTATCAGCGAGACACACCACCAGTCGTCATGTAACGAGGTATTCTGCTGCTGGAAATAGACATATCATGCAGAGGTCCAAGAGGACTAAACCTATAGGTAGACAATCGCAGGATTCAGGGTCGGTTGTGTGGGGAACCTGAGGCGGAGACAGTCATGCCCGGAGTGGGCAGTGTTATGCATGCGGTGGGCAGGGTTACATGGCTTGTGACTGTCCGAAACGACATATAGATGATCAGAAGATAGTTGAAGGACCTCCCAGGTAGATACAGAGGTTCAACCGAGGAGGTCTGCAGGGTGTAGACAGATGTGGAAGAGGAGATGGTCGTGCAGCTGGTGATGGCCGACGATTCGAGATGTTACCCCCACTACCACTAGAAGGTCCACCCCGATTGCACTGAGTAGGTGGACATGGGAAAGCTTTGCTCCAGGAAGCTGAGGCCTAAGATCCTGGAACTCTAGAGATTATATGAGGTACGATATGTGTCTACTCTACCACAGTTTCATTACATATAGAAATAGGTTCTAGTTAGTCTTTTATTGCCTATGCCCTCATTTAGAAATCAAAAATTCCAACAGAGCCATTGGCTCAATACTTATGGATAGAGAATCCTACATGATTGGATTCAATGAATACGCACTGGTCCCAGTAGTGTGAGATTACTCAAGGAGGTGAGAGCTTCAACTGGGATCTCCTAGTACCGGCATCAAGACCTTATGACGTCACCTTGGGATTGGACTCGTTATCTATAGTCCATTATTAGATTGACTGTATTAGGTGCAAAGTGCAGTGTGTCAACATGGATGGGACAAGTTTTACCTTCACTGGTGAGAAGGGAGTCTTTACAGTGAAATATGGACTTACCTGAAGAAGGGTGTAGCCGATTACACATTAGTTGGCTAGCCTTACCCTCAGAGCTATTGATGTGGTGAGTCCAAGTTATCATGTTGTGGTGGACCAGTATGCAGATGCTTTCCCTAATGATTTTTTGGGTCTACCTCATCACAGAGAGGTGGACTTTTACATTGACTTGTACCCTGGGATGGCACAGATATCTACACCAACGTATCATATGGCTCCGGTGAATCTTCTTGAGCTATGGGTATAGCAGGAGGATTTATAGGGGAAAGGGTTCATTTTTCCCAGTGTTTCTCCATGGGCAGCCCCAATTTTGTTTGCCAAGAAGATGAATGGGAGCATGAAAATTTGTGTCGACTATCAGTGCCTGATCTAGGTGACCATGAAGAACAAGTACCCACTTCTGAGGATTAACGATCTCCTTGATCAGCTGAAGGGTGCACGGTGATTCATGAAGATAAACCTCAGATCAGGCTATCACCAGCTCAGAGTACGAGATGAGGATGTGCAGATGACGACCATCAGATGTCGGTACGGCCATTATGAGTTCTTGGCTATGCCATTTTGTGTAACCAATGCTCCAGCAGTGTTCATGGGACTCGTGAATAGGATCTTTCAGCCATACCATGATCACTTTGAAGTAGTCATCAACAACAACATTCTGATCTACTAGGCTATTGAGGAGGGTCATGCCTATCATTTGCATGTACTAATGGACACACACTGAGAGCACCAGCTTTATGGTAAGCTCTCAAAGTGCCAGTTCAGGATCCAAGAGGTGCACTTTCTAGTACATGTCATATTGGAAGATGGAGTTGATGTGGATCTAGTGATTATTGAGGGGGTACTTTCTTGGGAGCACCCATGAGTGTGAGAGAGGTACAGATTTTCCTAGGTTTTGTTGGAAACTACCAGAGGTTTGTGCTATACTTATCCTGTGATATAGCACCTCTATCAGAATTGATGAAGAAGGGGAAACCCTTTGTCTGGTTGGAGAAATTCCAGCAGAGTTTTCAGGAGCCAAGGCAGAGGCTGACTAGTGCCCCCATCTTGAGGTTTCTGGAGGAGGGTGTAGGGTACATAGTCTATTGCGACGCATTAGGGAATGGACTCGGATGTGTTCTGATGTAGGAGAAAGTATTGATCAAATATGGTTCTCTATAGCTGAGACAACATGAGCAGAACTATGCTACCCAAGACCTGATGTTAGGAACAATGGTCTTCTCTTTGAAGATGTGGAAAAACTATCTGGTGGGCAAACATTTTACAATCTACTCAGATCATAAGATTCTCAAGTATACCTTCTCTAAGAAGGACCTAAACCCGATACAATGACTTTGGCTTTAGTTCCTGAAGTAATATGACTTCGAGATAGTCTATACTCCTGAGAAGGGGAACGTTGTAGTAGTTGCACTCAGCAGAAGGTTTGGTAAACATATTCTACGGGAGGCAACAAAGAAACTGGCCACTTGGAAGATATCCATTGTGGATAGAGATAGATCATATTTTCTTCATTATCTTACAGTCACTCCCCCCCTTCTTCAGTGAGTCAGAGAGGCACAGTGTGTGGACGTTGACTGGGAGACACGACGTGCTCAGATTTATAGAGGACATGCACCTGATAGATTTTCTGAAGGTGGGTATCATGTCATCCTCTTCAGAGGATGTACCATGGTACCAGTGTCTCTTCAGGAGGATGTGTTGAGGGAGTTCCAGACATCCCCTCTAGAAGTATATCCAAGAGTGGTGAAGATGTACCAGGATATCTGACGACAGCACTGGTGTCCAGGAATGAAGAAATCAATAGCATAGTTTATCTCTCCATGCCTCACTTGTCAGCAGGTGAAGGCAGAGCATCAGGTACCAGCAGGCTTAGTTCAACCATTAAAGGTCTGATATTGGAAGTGGGATAGGATATCCATGGACTTCATAATAGGACATCCACGTACGTCTAGAGGTCATTACTCGATCTGGGTATTCATCGAAGGACTCACCTAGTCGGCCCACTTCCTACTGATCAGAGGGCCTGGTTCAGTAAAGAGCATGGGGCACCTCTATATGCAGGAGATTGTGCGGCTAAATTGAGTACCATCGATTATTGTCTCCAATCGTGATTCGTGTTTTACTTCCCCAGCAAAGGAAGGGGTTGCAGGAGGATTTTGGGACAAAACTTTGTTTGTGCACCGCCTTCCATCCTCAGATGGATGGTCAGACTGAGCCGACCATTCAGACCCTCGAGGGCATGATACGTGCTTGTGCCATCGATTTCAGTCACATATGAGAGGATAAATTTTCATTGGTGGAGTTTTCCTAAAACAATAGTTATCACTCGACCATTGGGATGACAACATTGAGGCCTTGTATGGGAGACCATGTAGATCACCTTTGTGCTCGACTGACCTAGGGGAGTCAACACTCGAGGGACCAGAGATGGTACGATCTACCACCGAGAAGGTTCAGATCATCCAAGAGCGGATGAAGACTACACAGAGTAGGCCAAAGTCTTATTTGGACAGGAAATGGAGACCTTTGGAGTTTGAGGGTGGCGACAACGTCTTTTTATGAGTCTCACTCCGATGAGTTCTATAGAGATTTGGATGAGGTGTCAAGTTATCTATGAGGTTCATCAGAATTTTTCTGGTCCTCAGCTAAGTTGGTGAGGTGGCGTACCACTTATCCCTTCCACCTCAGTTGTACTGGGTGCACAACGTCTTCCACGTATCCCAGCTGAGGTGATACGTGCATGACCCTTCCAACGTCATCAACCATGGCGAGCTAGACATCGATGATGGGGTGAATTTTATGGAGGTTTCAGTAGAGATTTAGGATCAATAGGATTAGGTCCTTTGTGGAAGATCGATAACTGTATTGTGCGTTTTCTGTTAGCACATGAACCTCCAAGAGAACACATCGGAGTGGGACGCTCATATGCATGCTTAGTACCCCCACAAGTTCCATTAGTTTGAGTTGTGGATTACGGGGATGTAATGCTCTGAGGTGGGGAAAATGTAAATACCTGTAATTTACATGTAATTTTATTTATTTAAATGGTAATTTTATGAGTCTGAGAAAATTGACGGTGCATGATTCCTAGATTTGGAGTTCCTGGAATGAATTTCTGAACTTCTTGTTTGGGTACGTTCAGTAAGCGTGTGGAGAAGGGTTTTCTAACTATTGAACCGGGGCTAGGAATTGAAATCTGAGGGCACCGTTGAACTCACAGTGCCAGTATTCACTTACGGAGACTTTCACCTCAACGACAGTTGGTCAGGAGTGAAATAAATTTTTCATTTGTTTTTTCTTGAGGGAATTATATATTATAAAATGGTGTGACATTTTATTTTTATTTTATTTCGAAACCACCCATGTGGATATTTCACAGGTGGGTAGCACCTGAACTAAAACCTCGCATTAGAGGTTATGGTGGTAGGGACCACCTAAACTAACCTCCGAAGAGAGGTTATGGTGGTGGGGACCACCTGAGGTTTAAAACTTATTGAACTCTCTATTATGTGGGGATAAACCTCTTGAGATCCCAACTTAATTGTGAAAACCCTCCCCCACATAATTATGCCAACCTATGTGATTAATTAACCCAATTTGAAATTTTTCCATCTATTAAATAGGGGAAACATATCAAATTTTCGCTACATTTCAAATTTGGTGGAATTTGGAGAGGATAAATATTGGGAGGATTATACTTCTCCAACGAAGAACGCTTACTTCGACTTCTTTCTTGGGATATCCTCCAATGTAGGAAATCTTCGACGACCGTTGTTCCATCCTAATTGACGACAATAAACGAACGAGGAAGTGGTTTACTACAATACAATTATCACTTTCTGTGTTATCACCTTCTATTTTTTTTGCAGGATATGGAATAGTTATTGACGAGGATTGTAGGGATGGTGTTGGTTTCTTTTCCTACATTACCCATTCTTGACACTCTCATTCTTGCTGAGCCACATGCTACCACTATAATGTGGATAGTGTGGGCCAAACTAACATGGGCCATCCTCTATGTAATTCTTGTAATGAATTGTGGTGTTCTTCATGATGGATAAGGATGATGACCAACCCCGAAGGGGAATGAGAACAGCGGCTGGCACCACTGTCGTCCGTGCCGAAGGTGATAGTGCAACGGTGCCGCTCCGTGACTACCGCCGTCGTGGCCTCACCGCACTACCCCGACTGAATTGCTACCCTAGCCGAATGACCAATGTGGCCTCACTGCACCACCCCGGCGGGACCACCACCGCCGTTGCCTCGCCGCGCCACCCCGACCAAACCTTCGCAGTGGCCTCGCCATGCCGTTGCGGCCTCGCCATAGATTCCCAGCCGATTCGCCACAGGGGACCCAAAGGCCAAGTCGCCTTGCGGCCTCGCCGAGCCGCCATGCGGCCTGCCGCACTACCACGGCCTCCAGCAGCCTTCTGCGACCCCCCTCATGGCCTATGCGCCCTCTGTGGCCCCCGCCGCCCCTCATGGGCCACTGCCCAGCTGGCCGAGACCGCCCATTATAGGCCAGGCCACCATGTGTGGGTTGGGCCGGACCCAACGGGTTGGGATGGGTTGGGATGGGTTGAACCAAACTGGGTCGACCCCTGCCGGGTCGGACCGGACCCGGACCAGTTACAACCATTTACTTTACTCGGTCCATAACTTTGGCATCATAAGTCCATTTTAGGAACCGTCAGTGGCGCCAGAAACCTTGGAGAGAGACGGTACCTTTGGTATACACCACTAGAGTTTGGGATATATTTGGAAATTGTCAGGTTGGATCGAGCACAAATCTAACAGGGCCCTCGGGACTAAAAGGCTAATAACTCACAGACCAGGTGTCTGACTGACGCATCGTCTGTTTCATTGAGAACCCTATAACATGGAGAACATTTGAGATACATCTACATAGGACATCGTTGCAGTTGGAGAATCGACCAGTGGCTTGGTAGTGGGATCTCTCAGTGGCGTGCAAGCCTAGAGCGGAATCCCAATAGCTAGTTGTGGTTAGAAGAGTGCTCCTAGGGAACCTCTGCAGGTCAACACTGAGTGATCCTGTGTAGGTCAGCTCCAACGATCCTCTGTGGGTCAGCTCCTAGCGATCTTGTGTGGGTCAGCTCCTTGAGATCCTGTTTGGGTTAGCTCCAGCTATCCTATGTGGGTCAGCTACTAGAGATCCTGTGTGGGTCAGCTCCTAGCGATCCTATGTGGGTCAGCTCTGGTGAACCTGTGTGGGTCACCTGCTAATGATCCTGTGTGGGTCATCTCCTAGAGATCCTCTGTGGCTCAGCTCCTAGTGATCCTGTCTGGGTCAGCATCGAGCGATCCTGTGTGGGTTAGCTCCAACAATCCCGTGTGGGTCATCTTCTAGCGATCCTGTGTTGTTCTACTCCCAGATATTTTGTGAAGGTCAGCAATGGGGCCTCCTAACCTAATTAGATGATTCAATATTTATAACTAATCATCTCTACTACTGTACCTAAATATATAACTAGTTTTAGATGAGTCAGAACCTCAATGTTTCTCCTTGTTTCAGATGTATTCCTTGATACCTTAGGTATAATTATGGGCATATATCAAATTAGGGATATCTGTTATTTTTCATACTTTATGGTTTATCCTTGGTATATTTTGTGAGACTTTGAGGGTCTTGTGGTCCCTACTGAGTATCGTTATACTCAACCCTACATGAACTATGCTCGCACCATATTGTGTTGGATGCAGACGATGGAAATTGCTGACTGAGGCTGAGAGTATCTGGACTGGACCATACCCGGAGGTGGACCATACAGTGTGTTGGTACACAAAGGAGACGGGTGGATGTGGAGGGGTGAGGAGGTGATCTATACCTACCCTTCAGGTTGGAAACTCTAAGGATGATGCAGTAGATGTCTTTTCTCTTTCTTTAATTGTATTGTATTTTAGTTGTACTTGTATCTTTATATTTGGGCTTGTATTTCAGCCCCTTTTACTTTCAACACACTTTTTTATACAGTTTTCGGGTTTTTGTATCTTTTTGTGTTCTTGGTTACGTGAGTTTATAGGTTATAAATGCAATGACTTACCAATTTTAGGGAATACACCTTTCGGTGCTAGTCGACAGCCCCTGGCCTATGGAAGGCGGGCTTGGGGTAGTCATGACAGGGGCCCTGGGGGACATGTCATGACATATAAGATAAGTTGAACCACTAAAAAAGGTGTAAATTGCCTCATAAATGAATCAAAAAAACATTATTTCCTCATTTTATCAATTGGAATTTCAAAATGATTCATGGATTGAGAATGTTGTGTGAGTATAGAAATGATATTTTTCATTATCTCTCTCTAAACTATTGGACACTTAAGAGGAAAATCATTCAATAACCAACCACATTATGAATTAACACATTTCATTCAATTTAAATCTAACTACTAAAACCAAATATCATAGCATAAGAAATAATATTATTATTAAAGAACCAAATAATCATGAAAACTAACTTATAGGATTATTAAATCATGAAACATTATTTTTAATCTACAAAACCTTTGGTTTATACAATTTCATTCAAAGTTATCATGTATTTAAATCCTTTAGGATGGTTTATAAATAGTTTTTGAATTTCTAATAAATAAACACCAAGATTGTCAAACAAGTTTTGCATCAACGTTCATTTTCATGCATTATGTTGTGATCAAATCTAGATCAATGTAACATTTTAAGTTTTATTACCCCTAGGTTCCTTTGTGTGAGATCCACATCCATGTGTATTTTCCAGATAGGGATATAATTTCATAGAGAAAACATTATCTATCCTTTACAAAAAGTTCATGTCATATTTCTATAATTTGACACATCCTTAGACATATCCTTAGTGATCTAACTGATGTCTTCTCAACAATGTTTCTAAATGTTAACTAAACATATCCTCAGAGTCCAAATGTAATTATTTAAACTTCTCATACATAGATATTATATATTAATAGAAAAATATTCATTACATTACAAAAATACACTCTTGGGGATCCTAAAGGTTTAATGTATTTAGAAACCAGTACACAAAAACAACTAATTCATAATTTATATATATCATCTCCTACTATGTTCTTCATAAATCTCACCCTTATTAGACATATCATACATAATTAATTTCATAATATCCTATTTAAATGAAACATAAGAAAGGGTGATCTCATATGATATGTAAGGGTAAACAAGGAAGATTTTTAAAAATAACAAGAGCATACATATATAGGAATATGATTACTACATTTTAGAATCATACCCTTAATGTCATAGATTATAATATTGAGTTATATAATTTCATACGATATGAATAATAATAGAATCAAAGAACATAAGCTATGAGATCATAATATTGGCGTACAAACTATTTTTTAGCATACATATAGGAATATAAAATCATCCCCTTTATAGACATCTATTAAATCCAAGACAATCATTTTGTATTGGGTTTACCACTCAAAAAATCATAATAGTTGAGGTCAACTCCCAAGACAATCATAGTGGATAAATTCTATTACAAAACTGGGTTTTCCCCCAATCTAGTCATGTTTATCTCATGATATATCAAGATTTACACAATGAAATGGGGGGATATATAATTTTAGGCCCACACATCACATAAATAAAAAAATATATATATGTTCCGCAATATCATAAATTGTTTATCATATAATAACCCATAAAAATGAAATGTATCTTATAAAAATTTCATCATTTCATCTCTGTGTAACCAATTTAAATAAAATTACTTCAATAACATAATTAAACTGTGGATAAGAAATGAGTTTCATTGAATCATTATTAAATAATTATATTCATAATATATCAAAAAAATAACGTGTATGGTATCATTATATTATATACTCAGTAAACCATATGTAACATCATAGATATTATGATATAATCACATGTAATTAAAATATCAACCAGAATATTTCCTATGGAAAATAAAATTTTCATAATGAAATCACTTCATTAAAAACAAAAAATTTCACAAACATTAAAGAAACATTTTTTATATATAAAAACCTCAGAAACATGTAAATTTTGGCTCAAATATGTGACTGTTCATGATGGTGGGGCATTTTTTCAAACATTATATGTTAAAATAAACTAATCCTTTTACACTTTTGTAAAAAAAAATTAAAAAAATTCCAATTTTAGAAAAATATTAGAAGATTAATTTTAAATCATTTATCAAAAAAATAAAACATGGATAAAAATTAATTTAAATTTAATATAATAATATTAAAAAAAATCTTCAAATATTTTTTATAAAAATGGAAATTGATGAAAAAGATTTTTTTAGAGAAGAAAGAAATAAAGTCTATTTTCTTTAAAGACATTATTTTGATCTCTTTAATTCTTAAAGATAGGAATGTGAAAATAAAACATGTATTATCTATAACTAATTATATGATAAGAAAATAATTGAGTTTATTTCTAGGTATATAAAGAAATTTATCATAATAAAACTTAATAAGAAACTATCCTAATAAATGATGAGATCATATCAAAAAACCCTTAACCATGGTCAAATTTCATTCATGTGTGTCTAGACCTATTGTATTATAAATATATATTTATAAGAAATATATTTAAAAACAATAATAATATATTTCATAACATATATAATTTAATTAAAACATCTTATCAACTATTTATCGATAATATTTCTTTAAAATAACTGTTATGGGAGAAAACTGCAACATTTTTCTTGAATTTTTTGGTACAATAATTTTTGTCATTTTAATATGATTATTGTAACATAACCACTATAATATTCATAATATCCAAAAAATATAATTATGATTTGGTAACATAATATACATAATTTCAGTCATGATATAAAAATAATATATATTTATTGTCTCTATAAAATATATAGATATAGAAATATAAATTACATTGTTCATGAAGACTGTAGGTCGTATGTACACATGAACAATATTTTTATTTTATGATGGACGGAATGAACAGAAGGTAAATAATAAATCCCCTTTAATGAAATATGGTGATGAAAAATGAACTGTATTTCAACATGGAGATGGTAAGAAGGTATATGTGATGTTATAATTATAGATTTATAATTATTTAATATCAATAATATATAAAAATTATTCTCATCATAGTACCCTTCAATAAAATATGGTGATGAAAAATGAACTGTATTTCAACATGGAGATGGTAAGTCGTACACACACATGATTGATACTTTCACTTTGAATTTATTTTGAAAGAGGGAGAATAATGGTGATTTCATAATCATAATAAAAAATAATTTTTTTAATTTTTTTAAATTTATTTTTATATTAAAAAATACTATGGATTTCGATGATCTAAAATGAGAATTAGGAAAAATAATATATTGATCAGTTGAGGTGATTACAAATTCATCAAAAGAAATACTTTGGATATCCTATTAAGAACTATATATAAGGTTGGTATTTGAGGGTGAACATATCCTTCATAAAATGGATAGGGATGTTTATAAGATAATCATATAGGGTTTATTTAATATATAAGGATCAATGTGGTGTAAATAATAGATAGAAGGGTAGTGTCTTTTTATAAAGGAGGGAGAGGACAGACACAAAATTTCTTAAAATACTAAAATATAATAATGTATTTATTAAAGAAAATGATTCCATATGGACATAAATTATAATAAAAAGGTTATGTTAAAAATAACATTATTCAATTAAATTAATATATGATTTGTTGTCATTTTAAAAGAATTATTTTTTATTGACCCCTTCGTCAATCATTTTTTACATCAACAGCGGTAACAACTATTTCAATCATCATGGGTTAAGACAATTTCCATTAATGAATAAATTACTCATAAATGGATCATGGTAGATATTTTAAACTATATTGAAATAACATGGATGAATATAATAATTTACTGAATTTTAAAAAAATTAATAATTTTTTTTATTATAAAATACCATAAATTTCAATTTTGGAACTATTCAATTATTTTGACATAAAATACAACAAGAAAAATATAAATTCAAAAAATATTTTATAAATTTTTTAATATTATAAATATATATTTAATGTTCTTAGAACACAATAAATCATCCAAATTATATCAATTTTATTATTTTTAATATCATCTATTTATTTTTTATTAATTAAAGAAATATTGTGGCGTCATTGCATAAAAATTTAATAAAATTTTATAATTACTAAAAAATAGAAACAAATTACCATCCTGAAAATAATTTAATTAATTTTAAAAATATCAATTAATATTCGTTAAAAAAATTATTTTTCACTATGTGAACACATAATAAATATTTAAAATTAAGAGAGTGACATTTTGTATTTTTATTTTAATAAATTAATTTAAAGGTCATATTTAAATAAATATGGCATAAAGTGTGCATATATTCATGTAATGTATTGAAATTTCCGAAATCCAATTATAAAATAGGATAAAGGTACATTTTATATAATTTTAATACCATATCCTAATGTTTTACCCCATCGTTACCCATTCCACCATTACAGAGGTGAATAAAATTTACCATGGTAACTATTTATATTTACCAAAAATAAAAGGGGCCTATTTACCAAATGTGAATCTCCTAATTCAAAATATGGAATCACTTTTCAAGATTAAATTTTTATGTGACCTAAATTCATTTTAAAATATGAATACACATCACATTGAAAATATTTTTTTAGAAAAATACATTATTATATATAAAACTAGTTTTATTCTTATCATGTGCATAGAAAACAAATATTTGATAAAAGTTAATGAATTTTATTTATTATATAATATATAAATTTCATTAAAATAATGTATCAATTGTGAATAATTTATTTTATTAAGATAATAATACATTTCACGCATAAGAGTTTTTTTTGAAAAAATATCTTTTACTTTTATATTATTTCATTTTTCTTTATAATAATTTGATAACCAATTGGTTTATTTTATAAATTTCTATATCATAATTTTTTCATAATCTATGTCGTTCTATTCATACACACTAATTTGAAAACTAGTTTATAAAAATATATTATATTATAGTTTATTTAGACTCAGCGTTGTGTGTATCAAAATCTATTGAAAAAATAAAATTTATTTAAAATCATTTGTATTATAAAAACTCAGGAATTTTGAACATGTTTATTAGGGGGGGAAACAGAACCCAAAACACATATTAGTATCAATATAGTTATTTGACTCATTTTGTGGTGTGTATGATATCCTAAGAAAATATAAGAGGTATATATTCTACCATAAGATCCACATATGGGTTTAAACCAATAAAACATTACAAACATCCATTAGAATTATCCCACCATCAATACCAATTACTGTAAACAGCTTCTATAATTTAAACATAAACAACACCTTCAATCTACATAAAAAATGGTAACAATATTTTTAATTTTCTATCTACAAATATAATTATATTAATTAGTCTATTATTTTTTCAAATATAATATCAAACCATTCATTAAAAAACAAATCAATTTAAACGAATTATTAATTATTAATCACATTTATTCTAGTCACATTATTTCTCCAGTAACATTTTTTACAGAAAAATTAAACTACCATTTAATATCCCACCATTTAGAAATTCCATACCATCAGCCATTATTATTTCAATTAATTCCTTCCACACTCCATTCCACTAGAAAACTATAAAAGCAACCCTATAATAACTGAAGACATCACTACATAAACTACCCCCACAAATATGTTGATTGTCATAACAACAACCATAAAACAAATTCCTTTCCAAAAACCTAACCACGTCATAACTATCCAAAATACACAAAATACCATCCACAATTTCCAATATAACAACAACACTATATCCTCACAACCAACTATTAAACTAATTTATAACACTCTTAATCATAATTTTGATTCCCCGGAATGGGTGAATCACTAGGGGTTTGAATCAGTGGTCTATTTTTACCACTTTCTTTATCATTTTGTTAACCTATAAAATGTGTTAATATCTTTATCCACTCATGAAATAAAAACCAATATGACTTGTACAATGTACATAAAACAATAATTAATTGCAGGTAAATTTTTTTATGTTTCATCCACAATAAGGGAACGTACTCCTTCTTGCACATGCGATGTTTGAGTAAAAGGTTATCCAATACAATCAATTATTAATTAAAATATTTAGTTAAAGGATAAATATTTTCCCAAGAGTGAATATCAAACATATTTATATGGAATGTATTTTTATACATTTTCCCATAATTATCACTCTATGGAATATCTTCTTATCCTTATAAATTGAAAATAATCCTATGATCAAAACCTTAACTTTTAAGAACATTTTTGTTTTGAACATGTATCTACTTGTCCTATAACTTTAAACTAAGACAAATATGTGATATTATTCTAAGAACTAGATAATATTTGAAAGAATATAGGTTAAAATACTTATAATATTATTCAATACAAAACACAGTGTGATCAAAAAAAATTCCAATAATGTTCAACTTTTATATAGAACAAATTTCAATGATAAAAGTAAGGAACATGTGGAACCCAATTTGAAACTCCCATTAACATAAAGTATTTTGGTACAAACCATAAATAAAATTCAAATGTATTGCATTTTGAATTAACTAAATACTCCAAAGAAATTTAAGTAAAAAAGTATTAAATACTTCTATAAATATAAGTTAGGATCATTAAATTTCCTTTTTTAGATTTGAATCTTTGACCATCCATCTCTCTAATTTCACAATTGTTGTGTATTTTCAATGTTAATATAAATTAAATTGGAATATTTTAGTTAAATTAATTATGTAGATATTAATTTCTCATCCTTTTAGTTCTACCTCTATATCATTTCAAATGAATCCTTTGATACGTTTATTAGAATGGAAAAATATATCATTAATTTTGTTTCTCTTTTATTCTAAATCCATTGCCCCAACTATGCTAATAAACATATTATTGTGGCATCCACTTATGATTAGTTCATCTTGAATTATTATTTAATATTCACTAATTTATTTTATAAATTTCCATAGCAGTAAAATCATCACCTAAAATAATGTATAAAGAAACTTCTTGTAAAACTAAATCACCTTCTCCCTCCATAATCTTCCAGTCACTATAAATTCTAGCAGCTTATTTTGATAATATTATGAAAGCAGCACATGACTCCACCAGAATATTGACATCTCTAGAATCACAAAATCTTACTTCTCATCACAAAAACAATTTTCCAAAAATAGTTGATAAAATTTACATTTAATTTATAATCACAGGGGATATTAATTCCCCTAATATTTATTTTCTTCTCTACAACTTGTTTCATCCATCAACAATTTTTATATCCCATAATATCACAAACTTTATCACTGATAAAATTCCTTAAACCACAATGAAATATAGATAACTGTCTTTGGGGGATTTTCATCTCTTAATTAAAATTAATTTTGATAAATGAATTTGATATACTCCCAATAAATTAATTTACTTTTAATGAACTCCCCCTTCTTTATAAAAATCACACCATCATATATTAGATGATTGGAATGTTTATACTCCTCTATTTAACAAATATTTAAACCAATCCCCCCTTTGAGAACTTAATTGTAGATATAGTGGGAAAGTAAAAGGGGAAGGACACACATAAATTTTAAACCCCAATTCCTTAAACCTTTTTAAATGGAAACACTTTAGTGAAAATGTAATAATTTGATCCTTTATTGAGGGTAATCATGCAATTGATTATATAGCCTCAATTTGTTACTAATAAATGTTATTAAGACAAATAATAGTGTTTTTTCTTGATTATCAGAATGTATTAACATTTCCATAGATGATTATCTTAGTCTTAAGCACTTTTATCCGCCCTAATTTAATCATTTATCCTTTCATTTCAAAATAATAATATCACATTTTTAGTTAAAAGTAATTATATCATTGATAAAGTGAAACTATTTGTCAATATGTTTTCATCTAATGAGGTGTACTAGGTTATTTGAAAGGTAAATTTCACAGTATTAACAAAAATTTTTTTAAATATATTTTCATCATTCTCTTTCAAATCATCCTAAAAATTTTCATCCACATAATATGAGTGCCAAAATGGGTGGAAACAATATATTGTGATAACATTATACTAAAAACTACTGAGTTTGGTTTTTTATTAGGCTATAAAACCTAGAATTCTTCCAAAATTAATTTTTTTACTAGATATTTATTTTCAGTCATAATAATTAGTATCTTGATAAGAATCCTTCAATCCTTGTATGTTTGACTCATTAATTCATTGATACATTAATACAATGATTGATACACCTTTAACAAAGATAATTTTTATTATACCATCCATAAAGTGGTATTTAATTGAATCAAATTGATATAGGACACACAAAGTGAATATGTACACATTATCCATCTATGATGTAGTTAAATAAAGTAATATTGTGAATAAATTTTGGAATTCTCTTTGATTTACACATAGCAAATTCAACTTTTCTCATCATTACTCAAACAAAAATATGAGTAGATAATTAATTTGAATCATACATGTAAAACATATTTAATAGGTACTTGGTTTAATTTTCCTATGATAAGAATATATACCATTAGTTTTTTTACAACTCATAGCGAGAGAAAATAATTTATCATAGAAATCATTGAAATTTTAAAGTACATTTCATATTATCTGATAAATCCTTACATTCGTGATAATTTTCACCACCAAATATTAAATCATCAATATAAACAATGAATATAAATGTTTAATAATGTTAAAAATTTACATATAAGTTTTTATAAACTATTTCATTATAAAAATTCCATATCTTCAATAAATGATCATGTTTTGAGTAACATGAAAAAGGACCTAATAATACCATATAGTATTTATTATGTTTTCATATTATATAATCATTTTTATGAGTTATTAATCCCTTAGGTAATTAAATATAAAACAATTATTCACCTTAACCATTAAACAATGATGAATTTAAATACATCTAACAAAAAATAATTTTTTTGATGATTAGAAATAGATTAAAACATTCATATGGTCTCAATCCTTGTAACTAGGGAAGACATTTACACCATATAAACACCTTCCACCTACGAATATCCCTTAAAAATGAACCTTGTTTTATTTCATAAATCATATTCCTTTTCATTGATATTTTTTTAAACACCCATTTAGTTCCTATAATATTTCTTCATTGAGGTATTAGAAATTTTTTCTAAGTGTTATTCATCTAAATTTCATCAAATTGTACAATAATGTCTTTTTACAATTAATTGTGATCAAATTATTTTGATATCGTGTGGATTTAAACAAAATGGATAACTATAATTTGATTCTTTATTCTTATCTTCTTTCATCATATAATATAGAGCATCAAAATTTCTAATGATATTACAAGGTTAAACCTACATTTATAATGTCCAAAACTTTTAGATTTTATTTTTTATAGGGCCTTCTTTATCAATATATTCATCATAATATGTTTTCTTTATATTGGGGTCATAAATTTCTACCTCCTCAACTATTCTCCTAGAAGAATATCTAACACCTTCTACTAGTTTACCATATTCATATATTTATCTAAAATTCATATTGAAAATATTTTTAATAAATTTTACATCAAATGATTTCTCTATTTTTTGAATCTATTTTTCCTACACCTATATCTTCTTTTGTCTTTTTAGAAACATAAAAAATTCCTTCCTCATATTTTTGATCAATTTTTTAAAATTTTGTATTTTTTATCATTATTCTCTTATGAATTATAAATTATTTCAAAAATTTCACCATAGTTTAATTCTTATACCATATATAATAGTAGTAATTCATACTTCAAATGTTTGAAGAAATCTATTCTAAATATATACCACCATATATATCATCCATATAAATTTTTTAGAGTTTATAATCCACAATATTGGACCATCACATTTCAACAAAACTCTTTTTTTCTTTTCTTGATCCCCATTTTTCAAAGTGGTGTTGGGATCACTAAACTAATGTTCTATCCTATTCTTTGAAATATATGATCTTAAATTGTTATATGTAAATTTCTTACCATTATGTATTTTTTATAATATTGATAAGTGCGTGATGTTCCTTTTGAGATTCCATTATTTAAAACAATTTGTTTTCTAAACATCATATTTATTATTCATAAACATAACACAATTCAACGGAGTGATGTACTGAATAAAATTAATAATGTATGAATAATCCTTTGTGGAATAATTCTTCATCAGTACACATACATCAAAATTCATAAGTTAATGTATTTAGGTGGACTAAATGTTTACCAAGATATGTATTTCTCTAATCATCTTCTATTTCAAAAAAGATTCAAAAAATGACGGATCCTTCTCACATTAATATATGTAAATATATAATAGATTCCTACTTTGAAATTTTTACCAAATTTGATTTCCCGAGATAATCATTTATTTTATTCCATAACTGGTTCTAGTCTCTCTCATATAAGTAACAGAAATTACTCATCTCTCAAATATGAAATAGATTTTATTCAGTTCTTTTTTCTTCATATTTAGTTTTTTCATTCTTCATGAACTATATGGTATATATATTTAACAATAATAAAACCTCATTTCCATCATCGCATAGTTGAATTTCACTTATTAAGTTACTTTTTATTTCATCAATAAATAAAACATCATTGGAATTTAACTTTAGGATATATATGACATTCATTCTACTTGGTTTGATTTTCATGGAACTATTATTTCCAATGGTAATAACTCCTCAAATGATTTATTTATATTTTATCAATATTTTTCCCTGAACATACACATAATAGGATAATCTTCTATTAGTATTCCATGACTTACCATTCTAGTTTTATATGAGGGTATCTTCAACAAGCAATGGATCTCCTTATACATTTTGTTTTTCTATATTATTTTCTATATTGACGGATGATATTATTCCTTGAAATGTAGAAAATTACTTCTCTACACAAATTAATATTTGCTTATAACTTCCACATGTTTCTTCAAGGAAGCTGATTTGATTCCATGTAGAATTGTTTTTATATTATGTTTTCTATTCCCTTGAGTATTTTCTCTACTTTAAAAATTTTGTTCATTCTATTTCAAGCATACTCCCACTAGAATAATATATTCTCAATGGGAGTAACATATTGTCCCAAATATTATATTTGTTGGGGGAAATGAATATGGAATCTCATTAATATCCATTAAACCTACATATTTAATATTTATAAAAACTATGATCTTTTAATGGTAATTGTGATTTATCAGATTATAGAAGATTTATTAGTTTAAAATGTTACAGATCTATGATGTAAAAATAATATTTAACTTTTTTTGTGTGTTTAGAGAATTTATTTGTATTATTATTATAACTAAGAAAGTACCCTTTGGTTTGAATCACCTATATGGTTTGTGAATGTTTTTTTATTTTCATATTTATTATAAAAACATTTCACTTTTTTTTATAGAACAAAATTTTTAAAAGTTCATGAATATTCTACATTTACTTAATTTTCATGACTAAAATCATCATTCAACTTCTTCAATGATTTTTCAAATTCAAGCCACTAGGAATGTTTCTTTTGCAATTTCACTTCTATTGTATCAAGAATCCCATTTTTATCCTTAAATTTTTCCCGCTCGAGCACATTCACGTTGTTGATATTGTATTCCACATCATATAAATTCTCATTATAGAAATTATTCATCAGAATAAATTTTATTTTTTTATTTTTCTATAAGAAATTTTCATTCATATATTTAGTATTTTTATCAAGGAATATTTCATGTGATGAATTCATTATGTCATCCATGAAAGTAACATCCCCTTATTTTTATTATACACCTAACATTTCATTATTTCCACATGATCCATGAGGTTCAAAAAAATTTCAAGAATTAATTCATCCGATGATACAACTTCAAGTGATTTTTCAGTTTTTTTTCTAATAAATATTTTTATTATTACATGTAATCAGACTTTTGAATTAAAATAATTTTATAAATACATTTAAATTTTTATTCTAATGATTCATTATATTTTTTTCCTCAGTATAATATAATTTATCATTATAACATTTATTTTTAGAGATATTTAAGGAAAAGTTTCCAAATCCTTTACTATTAAATCATTTCAATGGAAAATTTACGTTGAAATTCGCATAACTGATTCTGAAATTTTTAAAGATTATATAAGTTAATATCTTATGATCCTTATACATATGATATTAATCTTTTGATTCATCAGAGGATTCATCTTCTAGTGAATTGAGTTTGAGTTTCTTCACAGCATCAAAATCCATTTGTGCAATATTCTTTTCCATAAATGTTTAATTCTTTATCATATTAAATACCACTATGATATTTTAATGTTCATATAGATATTAATAATATTAAACTTACAAGGGTACGAATTTATGATCAAATCAATCAAATAAATATCTCACTTTCTTTTCTACAATAATTGAGTTAACCAGAGTGTCTCCAAATCCACTATTATTTTATATGATTTCATTGACTCTTTTAAAATAAATATTTATGGTTTCCTAATTATCTATCTTCATGCCCTTATACTAGCATATATTAATTTGGTTTTTTTCTTCCATTATATTAAAATTACCACTAAAGTTACTTTCCACCTTATCATATGTTTCTATAACTGAATGAGGAACCGTAAACATAGAGTAAACATTATCAAAGATGTATATTAGAATTGTGTTTTGATCCTTCCCATAAATATCCATGTTTCCTTTACTCCAATATTCATAGGATAATCGTTATATTTGGGTGTAAAATCTATTGTGGAAGAATCCACCACTTATATGCCAAGAGATATGAAATAGGTTATCATCAAAATCTTCTATCAATGAAAATTTTCACTATCAAAGGTTGTGATATCACGCATGTTTACATAATTTATGTTATCCATATTTGAAACTATATCTAATAGTGGGATCCCACTCAGATACCAGTTATGATACCTAGTAAGTGTTGAAACACTGGAGTGGGTTTTGAATCATTGGTTCATTTTTACAACTTACTTTAAATTTATATTATCCTTATTTACTAGTTATATCAAGATCAATAAAAGAAATAAAACCCATTAGAACTCTCATGTAGTAATTTAAATTAGAAAGTAATGCACAATTATTTTTTACAAGGATCATCACTAAGGAGGGAAACTTTTCCATTATAGGATCCGGATCTCTATGCCATATATTTTCTATACTAATAAATTATCAATTATAATGGTTTGGGAAGTGATCATCCTTAACCCCAAATTTTATCACACTTGTATGTCTTATAATAAGATTGTTATCATAGTTCCCACAATTAATATAATTTATAATATCATCAATGCATTATGAATATTAAAATACATTCTCCTTACAACCTTGAATATCTAAAACATAAGCATTAAAAACATGTATCCATCAGTCCTAAAAATTCTAACCAACTCAAATCCATGATCTCCTTTGTAAAACTAATGTGTCTTCCAGAGAGTGTAAATCATAATATTGATAATCATATTCAATTAAAAACTAAACTTTATCAATTATACATAAATGAATTATGTTCCCCTTTATATAGACAATATTCATTCTATAGAAGTCAGGAGCACACAGGATCAAATTCGAAACTCATATTTACTTTATGTCTTTGGTTAATGGAATTCAATATATTTTAAAGATGTTAGTTATTGACTTCTTCAAATATTCCACAAAACATTGTGTCAACAGTATTTAAATATTATAAAACATTTATCTTGGATCAATCAAATTTAGTCATTAACTTTTAAACTATAACAAAATAAACTAGAATCATAACGACAATTAATGTTCTTATGACGCCACCTGGAACCTTCTGGTGAACGTACATAAATAGTATTCACTCTATAATCTTTTTCATTTTCCTTTTAATTTAGCTCAACTATATTTTCCATATCCTTAAGTACTTTGAAAATATCTAAAATGAATATATTTATTATGGTTGATTGAATCAATTTCACTTATAATGACTTTAATGTTCACATTTTAGTATAAACTTATGGATACTTCAATTAAAATCATCATTGGTCTGATATTTATGACTATTAACAGTATCACACACATCACATGTATTTACATATGGAGTATCCTATGGTAAAATTCCAACCCTTTATGCTTCTATGGTTATCCATTCATTAAGAATTCTAACCATATTTTATGGTCATCTTTTATAGACATCACATCTGTCCAATGAATCATTCACATTATTTGATTGAAAAACTAGTTCACTTCATCCCTTATCACCTAATTAACTTATTAGAGCCTCATGAATATGATTTATAGACTCGTAGGTTTTATATCTCAACCCAAAAACATTATTCTAAAATACATGATAGTAAATACAATAAATTCATAATCCTAGGGGAATGATGCACTAACATAACACATATCCCAGGAATTCAGGGTTATTAAACCACTAATCTAAGAACATCATGAAATCCCACATATCCAACTCACCCTAATTAATTATATGAGAGTCATAATAAATATACCATCAAAGCTATGACAAATAAAAGGCATCATGGATTTGATTGAGTTGTGAAGGATGGTATAAAAAATATGATAAAAAACTAAAACACTCTACCACCTCAAAGAGACAGATAAAACAAGAGGAAATGTTACTCCCATAATTAAACAACCAATTTCCAAAATGAGGGGAAACCGTAAATAACACATTTTATTCAATCTCAAAGCATATCAACCTTCCCAATTATGCTTTGTACCATAAATGGTCTAAGGGTTTTTGAATATCCCACCATAGTATATCATATTAGAGATCTAAATGGCCACCCATATAGTTCCTCAAATGGATCCATATTGATAAAAGTTTAATAGATATTATTATAAGAAAAATCAACCAAGGATAAATGTTTCACCCATTATCGAACAATATAAAAACAACATGAAAGAAGTATTTCATCCAGTGTTATGATATTCTAATCAGTCAATCCTTTCATATAAGGATGGAAACTAGTGATAAGGCACAACTAAGATCTAAAATAATATTTGAGACCTCTCCATACTCATGGGGAAGAGAAAGGATATCAATAAAAATTTATGGTTCTCATCACACCATGAAGATTTAATACATCATCCATATATTTACTCCCTAAATTATCAATAAGATACCACTCTTTACTCACTAGTAAATGAGAATATTTCGCTACCTAATATGTGATAACCCAAATAACTACACATTTAACACGAGATTTTAGAAATTTAGTGATGAAATCCATTAATAAATCCACCAAATTCAAATCATGGAAATCCAATGGTTTCAATAAACCTTAAAAAACATGATGAAATAAATTCATATAGTAATAAAAGAAGAACCAAAATATAAACATCACCACTGACTTCTTTACCCATTCCTAAAAGAACTAACTCATCATGGCTAGAATCATATTGGATATAATAGAATGCACAACCAATGGTGATCCATTAAAGACATGAAAAACCTCATTATAAATCAAAAATGAGAATAAAAACTTCCCTTGAAACAATACATTGTACTAATCATCCTCTAACCATCCTTTAAGGTAACCAACACAATTAATTTGATCATGCTAAATCTCCACCGAAACATCTTCAAAATGTGAGTCTAAATCCAATTGTAACAAGGATGAATACATGTTAATCTGATATAATAAATCACTTCCACCAAATTCATCTATATAAAGATTCATTATTATAAAATCCTTCATATCTCTTCATATATATTTAGAATACTAAAAAATATCTCCCTATGACTTCCCATATAATGTTTCATCATACAGGTTCCCTTTCTATAGGGTGTGGTAGGTCTCAAATGTATAATACATCAATAACATCATCCACCGCCACTAATATAAATTCAAATCCCATGAAGAGAAAATATTCCACAATGTCTCATGATATTTGAAGACCATAAAGCATTCATTATTGACGTAATTCATTAAAAAATTTAGGGAAAAACCACTTACTTCAACTCAATATCACATATGTCAAGTAATTTTAATGAAAACATAACTTTCGAGGCCCATATGAATTCATTACCTTATACTATATAAAACATAACCCCAATAAAAATGAAAATTGTCATACAAAACATAAAACAATACTCATTTTTCTAGAAACTGATGGGTAAAATCACTAATTAAATTCTTTTTTATGTAGTATAAATCCACGTGAACATTATTATTCTATAAGAATTCATGATCCTTATTCACCATTATTTTCAAAGTATCCATAATATGAGATAAATTAGACATGAGACTCTATAAAATTCCTTGGGGTTGCCCAATAATTTTTTTTCACTTCGATGGATCGAATTATAGTGTAACTCACATATATAAAACATGACTTTAGTTAACTTACTATAGATTTTATGGTATCAAGGGAATATAAAATAATCCTCAGATGCTTAATATGATCTTACTCTAAAATAAAGTACTCTAAAATATCATTGATCAACACTACCATTATAATGACCCATACTTTACATACATGGTTATTACTTCATAATTGAAACATACTTATTACAACATAAAACAAAACCATGATAGGACTGTATAGGTATAGTGTCTTTATAAACTGGGAAACATAAACAACTGGTTCATAATGTATCTACATTGTCTCCCATTTATTTCATCATATCTAGAGTCAATTTATGCATATCCTACTTAATACCCTTATTCCTGACCTGAGTAAAATAAAACATACAAAAGGGACAACTCAAATGCTCAGTAAGTGTAATCAAAAGAAATATCAATCATATCATATTCATAAAACCATAACATTTTGAAATTCATATCCTGAAAAAGAGATCATAATATCATAACATGGGATAAATCATAGTAGTGAAATGTAATCCCAATAATCAAAACTTAAAACATGAATCTTTTTGACATACACACATAATCATAGAAAATCATTTTATATTATTCAAGGCTCTTTGGAAAGACCATCATAGCGGACAAAGTCCATTACTAAACCGAGTTCACTCCTCGTTCCAGTCTTTTATCACTGAACTGTATTAACTTGTCGTTCCATCCATTTCTATCTATTGAGATACAAATCATTACCCGATGAATTGGAGGAAGATATAGGTCCTACCAATCTCAGAATAAAACCATTCTTATTTTTGCCACAAAATCATAAATCATAGCATAACCCATGTAATAAAAATGGGATTCTTAAACATCATTCCATCATAACATAATCCATATAAGATAAAAGGACATCATAAAATTAATTCCATAATACCATAATAAAATCATTGTAAAAATAGGGATGGAAACAGAACCCTATATTATCTTAGATGGAAAATAATTTTGATAAAAACACTTGAACTCTATTATTGAGGACAATATCCTTTCTACTTCAAAAATATTTTTCCTTTCATAACATTTCATAAAATTTTAAACTAAAAGAATTTAATTAAAAATAAACTTGTAACGTTGTGAAGGAAGTTTCATGGAAATAATGTTCTATGAAATAAAAAAACCATTCATGCCGTATAAGTTAAAAAAACATTTTTCTCGTACATTGGCTGGAAAAGTCAAAAAGTACCTCGTACTAAAAACTTCAAAAGATTCCTTTCATATATTTTACTAAAAACTCAAAAATGGGTAAAATTGGATTTAAAAACATGTACGAGGATAGAAATAATATTACATATTGACGAAACAAGGATTTGGATGATAAATATTCCCCAGTAAATTCTGAAGTACAAACAATCTCGGATAAAATATTAGATTGTGATATTTTCCCTTACCTTATGTCTGATATGATTTGTACATATCCAATCCTCCTGTAAAATTATTTAAATAATGTCATTGACTTATTAAATAATAATATTCATTGTTATGATATCATAAATGGTCATATTTGTATCTTCTTATTAGTAATATTTCATTGCTACTTGTTCTTCAGGTGTTCATTACTTTATGTTCTTATGCATGTCTTGTCGAATAAATTCTTATTAATATTTTTAGGTTATAGATACCTTATTTATAGAATTTTATTAGTGTAATATATATAATATTTATTCATTTATTTCATTTATATAATCATTATTCAAAAAAGATCATGTAGAACGAGTCGCAACACATCGTGGAGACGGTAGGCCATACCTATGCACGAGCGATGATATCATTCCCATAACTATTGAATGTGGGTGGAGTGGAAGATGTAATGTATCAGAATGTTATAATAATTATATATAGTTATTCTTTACACCATTATACACATCCAAGTAAGGTGGTGGTGTAAAACAGATTACACCACGGCGTGGGGACGGTATTCCGTACGTATGCACGCGCGGTGATTTCATTTTCCATAGGATGGATAGAAGGTGAAATAGCTTTGTTTCATTTTTATAATAACATATAAGTATATTAGTGATAATTATTTAATTACTTTATAATGAAAAAACTAAAAATAGGAAGTAGAAAAAGAAATAAATTTGAACGAATTGGTAACGGATTTTACCTCTTCTTCGACACGCCTCTTTGAAATCTCCTCTTAGGGCACTAAAATTCGTCTTTGAAAAAGACCCGGACCTATAGAATGTTTCTAGGGAAGTGGAGAAGGTAAATTGGCTGGTTTTGGCCGATATTGACTGCTCAATGTGGTGTGAGGAGTAGAGGGAGGAGGTGCCCTTTTATAAGGGAGGAGAGGGGAACCTTTAGAATTATAAGAAATATTAATTTATAATAAATTCCAATCCCACTTAAAAACCTCAAAAATTACTTTTTTTGAAGTTTAGATGAGATAGGGTTGTAATCTCATCAACCAATAAAATTTATACATGTTGTGAATTTATTTTAAACCTTATGAAATTGATTTATCCTTATTTACTATAATTATGTTCATTTACGGTAAAAATATTGTACATTTTAAATTGATATAAATATTTACATATGTTTTGTGAATTATCCATAATTTGATAATTTATGACATTTTAGACCATATAAAATTAAATTAATAATTTTCAAATATTTTTTTGATTTTTAAACAATTTTATAATATGTTATTTTTATAAAAATAACAATAGTGTCGATTTTGACACTATTCATTTTTGGAATTTAAATAAAATCATCATAGAGGATATAATGGAACTAAAAGAATTAAAATATTCATAACATGATATTTTTATTTAGAAAATTAGTTTAGCACATTAAATAGTACATATAATATTTAGTTTAATATTTTTAAAACATTTTATTTCATATTTCAATCAATAAAATAATTTCAACATCACTATTGTGTCACATTTAATGATAATTATTTAATCCCTAAAATTTATAAATAAACTCACATGATGTAAATAAGTTTATTATATTTCTGGAGACTATTCATTTTTGAAGTTTCATGAAGTTTATTATAAATGTAAAATTATTATACTTATAAGATTTAAGAGAGTGACATGTTGTCACTTTCTTTTGTTTTAATAATAATTAAATTATTTTAATGGTAAAAAGTCCATATAATAAATCTATTCCAACACATAGATGATATGGGTCGGCTTTCAGTCATCCAATAAGATTTTGGAAGGTGTTAGGGTAATTTTATAATCTTATTTTTACCCTCAATTACCCGATTTACCTTTAACTGCAGTAAATAAAAATTACCGTAGTTACTATTCATAATTTGAACAAAACATAACCTATTAACATAATTTGGACCCACTGAGTTAAAATATGGAATAAAGTTTTCAAAATTAAAAACATAGAAGTTGTAGTAATTAATTTGATATTATTCCTATTGTTAAGAAAACATGTTTTAAAAGTTAAAACATTGCCAAAGATTGAAATGATTTTTCCTATGAATTCAATGTAAATTTAATGGTAATGGAATAAATTATATTAGATGGTAAAAATATATTATATTTATACATTAAAACCATTCAATATTATAATTTAACCATATAAATTATTACGATGAAAAAAGTTGGTTTTTAATTAAAATATAGCGTGTTTTTACTATTCATCAAAATATGGATGTTATGAAAATAATATAAATTTTTTTTCCAAAGTAAATTTTTATATCATGATTCCAAAAAAGAATTTTATTTTTTCAAATTTAAATTATAAACATGTCAAAAACTAGATTGAAAGTCGATGTCCCATCAAAAGGCTGAAAAACTGCATTTTAAAAAAATACTTATTTTACCTGAAAAAATTATTTTGTTCTCATACCATGTTCTAGAAAATGTGTAATATGAATAATAATGTTCAAAATGTAGATAAAACTATTAATAACGGTTATTCCATAATAATATTATAACAATATATCGTTGTTTAGTGAAACCTGGTATTGCGTACTACACACGCTATCGAGGAAGGTCGTGATTGCGTGTAATGCAAGCCAAGATAGTGTTGTGTGCAGTGAAAGATTCCTTTTCGTATAAAATAATAAATTAAAAAAATATTTCTCATAAAATATTAGGGTGTTACATTATACGCCCCTTAAAATAAATTTCATTCTCAAAATTCGTCACTTCTGAACAAATAGATGAGGATACATCTCCCTCATCATATCATCAAGCTCCCATGTAGCGTCTTATAATTGGTGGTTCCTCCATAAAACAATCACCAAGCGAGTGGTCTTGTTACGTAGAACTTTTTTCCTACAATCCAGAATCTCTATCGGTTGTTCTTTATAAGAAAGTTCTTGCTCTAGCGATACAACTTCTGAGCTTAGTACATGTGAAGGATTAGGTATGTACTTTCTCAGGAGAGATACATGGAACACATCGTGAACTTGAGAGAGATTCGGTGGAAGCTCTCATCGGTAAGATCCCTTCCCAACATGATCCAGTATTTCAAAAGGACTGATATACCTTGGGCTCATCATTCCCTTCTTTCCAAATCTCATTACTCTCTTCAAATGAGATATTTGATAGAACACTTTATCACCCACTTCAAAATCTTGGTTTTTTCTTCAGTTTTCAGCAATATTTTTTTGTCGAATCTGTGTTTCTCTTAAGTGTTGTTGAATAGATCTGACCTTTTCTGCCATTTCATCAACATGATCAGGTCCTGATAACTTTATTTCCCCAACTTCATCCCATCATGTTAGAGTCCTGCATTTCTTTCCATAGAGAGCTTCATAAGGATACATCATAATACTAGAGTGAATGATATTATTATAAGAAAATTCCACAAAAGATAGGTGTTGATCCCAACCACCTTTGAAATCGATAGAGCAAGCTCTCAACATGTCGTCTATAGTTTTAATTGTCCTCTCAGACTGACCATCTTTCTGAGGGTGATAAGCAGTGTTGAAACTCAACTCTTTATTAAGAGTATGCTGAAAAATTCACCAAAACTTCGAGGTAAACCTTGGATCCCAATCAGATATAATGGAAAGTGGTAATCCATGTAATCTTACCACTTCCTTCACATATATCCTGGAAAGCTGGTCAAGAGGTAAATCTTATCTAATAGTAATGAATTGTGCCAACTTTGTAAGACGATCAACTATGACCCAGATAGCATTATTGCCTTTGGATGTTTTAGGAAGCCTGGTGACAAATTCCATAGTGATGTTTTCCCATTTCCATTCGGGTATGGGAAATGGTTGTAACATCCCCTTAGACTTCTATCTCTCAGCTTTAACTTACTGACAAACGAAGCATTGAGAGAAATATTCAGCAACATATTTTTTCATGCCATCCCACCAGATGTACTACTTCAGGTCCCTATACATCTTTGTGCTTCCAGGGTGAAAATAGAATGAAGAACTCTGAGCCTTATCTAGCATCTCCTTTTGTGTGAAAATATCATTTAAACTTTTATGATTAGTATAAATATCACACCTTTGACCATAAAGATAATGCCTCAAATCTGTAATTCAATGATTACCGTAGCTAACTCCAAATCATGAGTTGGGTAATTTATCTCATGGATTTTCAACTGTCGTGTGGAATAATCAATCACCATATCATTTTGCATGAGAAAACACCCCAGTCCCTTCTTGGATGCATCCCTGTAGATCACAAACCCTTCTCTACTACAAGGTAGTGTGAGAACAGGTGCACTGGATAACCTTCTTTTCAAATCCTTGAAATTCTCTTCGCACTCCTCTGTCCACACGAACTTAACTCCTTTTCGAGTCAACCTGGTGAGTGTATTAGATAATCATGAAAAATCATTCACAAAATGTCGATAATATCCAGCCAAACCAAGAAAACTTCAGATCTTAGTTACTATTTTTGGTATCCACCATATTTTGATAACCTCCATTTTTGCTGGATCCATAGATATCCCCTCTTTTGAGATTGTGTGACACACCAAAATTCACACTTGGTAAATTTAGCATAAAGATTCTCCTTTCTTAGGGTCTCTAATAAAATTCTCAAGTGATCTTCATGTTCTTACTTTCTCTTTTAATAGAGAAGAATATCGTCTATAAAGACCACCACAAACTGATAAAGATATTCTCTAAGGACTCTATTCATTATAACCATGAAGATAGTAGGGGCATTAGTAAGACCAAATGGAATCACTATAAATTCATAGTGTCCATACCTTGTATGGAAATCCATATTTGGTATATCCTACTTTTTGACCCGTAATTCATGATACCCTAAACGAAGATCAATCTTGGAAAAGTATTGATCTCCAAATAGTTGGTCAAATAAGTTATCAATACATGGGAGAGGATATTTGTTCTTTATAGTGATCTTGATAAGTTCTCGATAATCAATATAGAGTCTCATTGATCCAACTTTCTTCTTAACAAACAGAACAAGTGCTCCCCAAGGTGATGCACTAGGGCATATAAATCCCCTATCAAGATTCTCTTGGAGTTGCTTCTTCAATTCCTACAACACAATTGGGGACACTCTTATATGGTAGCTTTGAAATAGGTAAAGCACCCGGTACGAGTTCTATTGAAAACTCAACTTCAAGATTTGGTGGAAGACCTGGTAATTCCTCCAGAAATATATCATCAAACTCCCGTACAATGGGCATATTCTTAATCGTGAGTTTCTCTCCACCCAATGGAGATAAATAACCATCATTTATTTGAATCAAGACCCATAAGGTGGAAGAAATTTCCACTAGAAGGTTATATTAATCCTTGCATCGATAGATGAAAATAGATTGATCAGGAATAAGAAATCTAACTTCCCTTCTTTGGCAGTAGATATGATATCCATATAAGGAAATCCAATCCATGCCATGAATCACATCAAATTCCACTATAGGAACATTCACAAGATTTTTAGGATGCACTTTCCAACAAATGTCAATTAGAGAAGAATTATAAACTTTTGATGCAACTGTTGTGCCATTAAGAGATGTCGCAACTAACTCAACATCTAATTGTTGAGGTAGTACAATGATAGCCTTAGGAATTTTTCAGAAATAAAAGAGTGGGTGGATCTAGAATCAAATAAAACATTTTCTTCTTTAGAGTGGATGGTATGTGTACCTTTAACCAATTTGTTATCGTACTCCACATCGCTGATAGAAATTGAATGTGACTTGTCTTTGTCTTTGGCCTTAAGAGTCTGTTGATGTAGATCATAATCAACAACCCTTTGATTAGGACATTGATTGGAATAATTCCCCATTTCATTGCACTTGAATCATTAATGTTTAGGAGGTTCATTCTATGTATCCCTTTCTTTGATTAGATCATTATACATCTTCATCCCATTATTTCGACATTCATCTACATGATGACCTTCTTTTCAACACTTAAAACATTTACCTGTCCCTTTATGACAATTCGCTCCATGTTTCATTCCACACTTTGAGCATAAGGGAAAAATCATCTTCTTCTCAGTGTGGTCTATAGATTTTCCATTGAATTCCATTTTCCATTCTTATCAAACCCATATGATTGATGGGTTACTCCAATCTATATCTCAACCTTGAAATCACATTGAACAATTTCCTCATAGCTATTGAAGTCCCTTATGGATAATTCCCTTTGATGACTTGGTTTTAAGCCACTAAAGAATCGATTGATTTTACTCTCAGGTTGGATAATAATTCTCGAAGCGTACCTTGCAAGTCGTGTAAAATTTTCTTCATAGGTACCAACAGATTCATCATCGTTTTGCTTCAGTTCAAGAAACTCCTTCTCCATCTTTGTCCGAAGAATATGAGGGAAGTACTTATTGAAAAATATGCTCTTGAACTCATCCCATTACATGGACGCAATTTCATCAATTTTCCTAGTATTCTTAATAAGATTCCACCATTGATCAGAATCACCTTCCAAATGATATACTGCTAAGATAACTTTATCATGTTTAGAACATTGAAGAACTGAAAATATCATTTTAGTTGTACCGATCCATTGTTCATCCACTACTGGATCAGTAGACCCGCTTAATGAAGGTGGGCACTGACTCATGAAGGATTCAACAGAATGTTGCTCCTTCATTTTCTTGTTTGGATGTCTTGCATGATCTATAGCTTGAGAAAGTAGTGTGGGCATGGCTACAAGAGTTTTCATTCCATCTTCCATAACGTTTGGTTTCTCAAGGGGAAAATCATTGTATTTCTCGTCGCATTCATCAATAACACGGTTCCTTCGGGTTCCATCCATTGAATAAAACCAAGATGTATAGTGTGAGAAACAATAATCATAAAAGTAAAACCACATAATCAAGAATAAAATTTCATACTTTAGGTCTTATCATAGGTAGCTCATGGCCATTTCTAAAACACAAATATTTTATTCTATTCTTAGACATATCCTTAGGGTTTTTACTAAGGCTTTCACGTCCTAGTTTCCAAAGGTTGACTATACCTTTCCTCTCATACCAACTATAATGATCCATACTTTACATAAATGGTTATTACTTCTGAATTGAAGCATAATTACTAAAAAATATAACAAAACCATGGTACGGCCGTATTGGTATAGTGTCTTTAGAAACTGTGAAACATAAACAACTGGTTCATAAAGCATCTGCATTGTCTCCCATTTATTTCATCATATCTAGAGTCCCTTTTGGTATATCCTACTTAATACCCATATTCTTGACCTGGGGAAAAGAAAACATACAAAAGGGTGGGCTTAAATGCTCAGTAAGGGTAAACAAAAGAAATATCAATCATATCATATTCATAAGAACATAAAATTTTGAAAATCATAACCTACAAAAGAGATCATAATATCATAACATGGGATAAATCATAGTAGTGCAATTTAATCCTAATTATTATTACATAAAACATGAAACTTTGTGTCATAAACACATAATAATATAAAATAATTTCATATTAGTCAAGGATCTTTTCCAAGACCATCATAGCGGACAATGTCCATTACTGAACTGAGTTCACTCATCATTCCAGTCCTATATCACTGAACCTGATTAACTTTTTGTTCCATCCATTTATATCTCATGATATATAAATATTTACCCTATGCATTGGATATAGATATATGTCCCACCCATCTCATAATTAATCTGTTTTTATGTGTGCCACAAAATCATAAATCATAGCATAACCCATGTAATAAAAATGGTATTCTTAAACATTATTCCATCATAACATGATCCATATAAGATAAAAGGACATAATAAAAATAATTTCATCATAACATAATCATATCAATGTAAAAATATTGATATATAAAGAATCATATATTATCTACGATGGAAAATAATTTTGATAAAACACATGAACTCCATTCTTGAGTAAAATATCCTTTCTACTTAAATTTTGTTTTCCTTTCATAACATGTCATAAAATTTTCAACAAAAAGAAGTTAATTAAAAATAAACATGAAAACTTATAAATTAAATTCATGTAAATAATGTTCTATAAAATCAAAAAAATCTATTCATGTCTTATATGTTAAAAAAACATTCTTCTCGTACTTTGGCCAGAAAAGCCAAAAAGTACCTCATACCAAAAACAACAAAAGATTCCTTTCATATATTTTATTAAAAACTCACCAATGGGTAAAATTGGATTTAAAAAATTTAAGGAGGATAGAAATAATATTACATATTGACAAAATATGGATGTAGATGATAAATATGCCTCAGTAAATTCTGATGTACAAACAATCTCGTATAAAAAATGAGATTGTGAGATTTTCCATTACCGTAGGTCCGATATGCTTCGTACGTATCTAAAGCTCATGTATAATGATTTAAATTATTTCATTGACTTATTACATAATCATATTCATTTTTTTGATATCATAAATGGTCATATTCTTATCTTCTTATTAGTAATATTTCATTGCTACTTGTTATTCTGGTGTTCATTGCTTTATGTTCTTATGCATGTCTTGTCGAATAAATTATTATTCATCTTTTTAGGTTATAGAATACTTATTTAAATAATTGTATTAGTGTAATATATATCATATTTATTCATTAAATTCATTTATATAATCATTATTCAATTAAGATCATGTAGAACGATTCGCATCACTTCGTGGAGACGGTAGGTCGTATGTACGCACGAGCGATGATATCATTCCCATAACTATTGAATGGTGTTGGAGTAGAAGATTGAATGTCCCATAATGTTATAATAATAATATATAGTTATTATTTACACCATTATACCCATCCAAGTAAGGTGGTGGTGGAAAACAGATTACACCACGAAGTGGAGACGGTATTCTGTACGTACGCAAGCGCGATGATTTCATTTTCCGTAGGATGGATAGGAGGTGAAATAGGGTTGTTTAATATTTAAAATAACATATTAGTATATGAGTTATATTGATGTTATTACTTCATAATGAAACAACTAAATAAGTGTAAGTAGAAGAATAAATAAATTTTAAAGAATCAGTAATGGATATTACCTCTTCTTCGACACGCCTCTTTGAAACCTTCTCCAAGGGAACTAAAATTGGTCTTTGAATAAGACCAAGACATCTAGTATGTTTCTAGGGAAGTCGAGAAGATAAATTTTCTGGGTTCATCCGAGCTTGAAGGCTCAAAGTAGTGTGAGGAGGAGAAGGAGGAGGTTCCCTTTTATAAGGGAGGAGAGGGGCACTATTGGAATTATAAGCAATATTAATTTATAATAAATTCCTAACCCATTTAAAAACCTCCAAAAATTACTCAGTTCTAAGATTAGATGGTATAGGGTTGTAATATAATCATCCCATAAAATTTATACATGTTGTGAATTTATTTTAAACCTTACCAAATTGATTTATCCTTATTTAATCAATTTAATTTTATTTGTGGAAATAATATTCAAAATTTTAAATTGATATAAAAAAATACATATTTGATATTAATTATAAATAAATAAATACTTTATGACATTTTAGACTATATAAATTTAAAATTATAATTTTTTAATATTTTTGTGATTTGGAAAAAATTTTATAATAGGATATTAATATAAAATGACAACAGTGTCAATTTTGACAATATTCATTTATTTGAATTTAAATAAAATCTACATAGAGGATATATTCAAAATTAAATCATAAATAAATTAATATCATTTCATGTTTATCTATAAAATTAGTGGATCACATTAAATAATTCATATAATTTTTATTTTAATATTTTAAAACCATTTATTTGATATTTTAATCAATAAAATAATTTCAACATCACTATTGTGTCACCTTTAATGATAATTTTTTAATCCCTAAAAATTATAAATAAAATCACATGATGTAGATAATTTTATTATATTTATTTAGACTATTAATTTTTTATGTTTCATGAATTTTAGTACTAAATTAAAATTATTATACTTATAATATTTAAGGGAGTGATATGTTGTTACTTTCTTTGGTTTTATTAATAATTAAATTGTTTTCATGGTCAAAAGTCCATAAAATTAATCTATTCCGACCCTTAGGTGATATGGGTCAACTTTTAGTCATCCAATAGAATTTTGGCAGGTGTTAGAGTAATTTTATAATATTATGTTTACCCATAATTACCTGATTTACCTTTAACTATAATAAAAACAAATTACCGTAATTACTATACATAATATCAACAAAAAGTAACCTATTAAAATAATTTAGACACACTGAATTAAAATATGGAATCCATTGTTCCAAATTCAAAACACAGAAGTTGTAGTAATTAATTTAAAATTAATCTCGTTGTTAAAAATGGGTTTTAAAAATTAAAACATTACCAAAGATTGAAATGTTTTTTCCTATACATTCAATGTAAAATTAATGGTAATGACATACATTATATTAAATAGTAAAAATATTTTCTATTTATACATTAAAACTATTCAATATTATAATTTAACAATATAAATTATTGCGATGAAAAAAGATGTTTTTATTTAAAATATGAATGTTATCAGAATAATATGAAAAACTTATACAATGTAAATTTTTATATCCTGATTCCAAAAAATAATTTTATTTTGTCAAATTGATCTTATAAGAATGTCAAAAACTGGATTTAATGTGGGTGCGCCATCAAAAGGGGGTAAAATTCATTTTCTGAAAAATATATATTTTACCCGAAAAAATTATTTTGTTCTCATAAAATGTTCTAGAATATGTGTAAGATGAATAATAATGTTCAAAATGTAGTTAATATTATTCATAATTGCTAGTCCATAATATTATTATAACAATATATTGTTGTTTAGTGAAACCTGGTATTGCGTACTACACATGCTATCAAGGAAGGTCATGATTGCGTGTAACGCAAGCCAATCTAGTGTTGTGTGGAGTGAAACATTCCTTTGCATGTAACATAATAAATTAAATAACAATTCTCAAAAAATCTCAGGGTGTTACAACCATGAACTGATCTTATAACTAATGAAAGATGGATTCCATGAGTCCCATGATAAGATATATGGAATTAATGCCACAAAAATATATTAGTATGAGTATTAATTTCTTATAAAAACA
The DNA here is from genome assembly GCA_963277665.1 of Viscum album. Taxonomy (NCBI): domain Eukaryota; kingdom Viridiplantae; phylum Streptophyta; class Magnoliopsida; order Santalales; family Viscaceae; genus Viscum; species Viscum album. Next base: position 258,157,244 of record OY728129.1, read on the forward strand.
ACATAATGAAGGATTCATAATATTATTCTACTTCTAAATAATCTAATGGTACCCAGATTACACATCAAAAATAAAAAATTTGCTATCTCTCTTCAACTAAATAAATAAATTATATAACATTGGAAGGGGAAAATGACTATTGACCATTTCCTAGTTCATCCACTAGTAGTCAATTCATAACTATTTATTACAATACTTGTTCTGAGAGAATAACACCAAATCACCCCATGGTGACACACTATGAAAGATGAAATATGTTTTCATCAAATAATCAATTTGAACCTTGAACTCCCATTTCTCTCAAGGTTACATCCAATAAGGACCTATTTAATTAAATGAGACACCAAATTGTAACTCTATCCTGAACACAATATTTCATTTATGGAGTAGGATTACATTGTTTTTTGAAAAACATCCAGAAAATCCATAACAATCCTAGAAGAAACTTATTCTTGATCAACTAATTAAAACATCATCAACATCACATGTTAAGAAGAAACGGGATCCAAACACCCAAAACTCATTTGATGCTGCAGATCAAAAACAAACACTAGATTCTGGCCTTAAACATCTATGAAACAAAATATTATTTGGGTGTAATTGAATACCACCTATGTAGAGTATAACTAGTATATTATATTAATGACATATTATGGTTAGATATATAGGATGAATAAATTCCCCAATGATAGTTATTTCCTCATCATCAACTCAAAATCCCAATGAACAAAATGAAAAATATACCAACATCTGAAATACATATAAAAAACTAGGGAAATTAGAAACATATTCACCCTGAGTCCCAAAACCACAATCCAATGTGATTGTAATATGTTAATTTGAAACTCTAGAATCAAAAAATATAAAATCCAATGGAAAATATAATATATAGAAACTCATACGATCTCTAGTTCACATAAAAAAATCATACCCATAGTATGAAACTGACCATACCTTACTCTTCTTCCACACTGGAACTACTATAAAACACCTCCATGAATGCACTTAGACCTATATCCCCGAGGGAAATGGAATTCATAGGATTATCCCGTTCCTTTTCTATCGACCCTTAGATGATTGAAATACTATCAAATCTTTTAAATATATTTCTATAAAGGTAAATATTGATGAGGTTGCACCAAAATTTACCACCAATACTACACTGAAAACAATGAATGGTCAGTCATTGTAACTGAAAATGTGAATTACCTCGATAAAGAAATATCTCTAGAATGAAGCTCTATAAAAATTTAGAAGAACTCTCAAGTCTGGAGAAACATAAAAAAAATACTGAGACAGACACCATAATAGTCAAAATTTAAACTATCTTGACACATGAGATTCACTATATGAACTTATTCTAATTGATAAGTTCTTATGAGTCCCTTGTATATATGATTATGACCTTGAATTATTCTTATTAATCACCTATTTCATAGTGATCCCCATTAAAAATATATGCAATGTAACTGGGGTACCCTAATGTTAAATTGATTAATGTAGTGAATACCTAAAATATCATTCCATATCTTCCTCATTTGGGAAAAGATAAAGTGGAATCATGATGGAGATTTTCTTTAAATACATATTTATATATGACATATTTTGTTATTTATTTCTATTTTCTTAAAAATTATGATTTTCATGCATTGGGTGTATTATTTCATGTGTACTAGACACCTAAACCATTTATCCAACATAAAATATCATTACATGAAATTATTTCATATTTATATGGAATTTATAGGAAATGATGAATATGATTCATCAATTGAACATGGTACTTTTTCATGTGTTTCAATGAATGAATAAATGAGAGGGAAATAAATTATTGTTACCCATTTCCTATTTAATTTATTCCATGTCTTCACAGTGGGTGTGGTTATTTCTATCATTCCTAGATGAACCTCCCTATATCCCAAATATCATTTAATATTACTCATTTTCATATGAGTTACTACTTTACCATTGAGATAAGACGAATGCCACTCGAATGTCAAGTGATTTTTGTGCATATTTCATTTACACCACGGATATGGGATTTGTTTTCCACTTATCTGATATTCATAAAATAAATATATAGATAAAACTTTTGTTTTCAATTTTGTGGAGTAAGGTATACATGTTTCACAGTACTCTTTATTTTATTGTTTATAGACATTTTGATATTATATTTCATGGAGATCATCAAAAAAGGGATTTAAATCACTTCCTCTTAACATAATACATTATATTATACTCTAAAAAAACCCTCAAATGGAATCACAGTTATCCATGTTTAGGTTTTATGAAACATGTTACAAAATGTTATAGAAACTAAAAAATAGGGAAATGTTTAATTTTTTATATGTTTGGATTTATAAAATGGTTTACCCTTAGTTATCTAGGCTAGGAAATCATAACTAACACTATACCTTTATATTGATGTGTTGTATAAAGGTAACAAAGAATTAACACTTTTTCATAGTGCTCTGCATAAGGGTCACCTCATTATACCCTTATGTAAGCTTAGAAACCCAAGTCATACCATTGTGTGTAGGGTTCACAAAAATTCAGTATGTAATGTAACCCTTATATAAATTGTTTATGGGAAGGTATTACATTACAAAATGATATTATTTGCCCTTTTGAAAAATGTGGGTTGTATAATAGTAGCCAACATGTTATATATACATGGGATATTATGAAATGTACTTATGTAAAGGTAATTAGTATTCTCTTAAATCCACATAAAGGTAACTGGATGCATACCCTTGCATGATTCAGCAACGTTAAGGTTATAACCTTATGGAGTAACGTTTCATGGAACTAAGTAAATGTAAAATAGTTTCTAAATGCTATGAAATGGCTATATAATGTCTATGTAAGGGTGATTTGAGTCCTAACCTCAAGTATAGTGGTTATGTATAGTTAATATTGTGTTTCAAATGGATTAAATAATGGTATATTTGTACAATGACTTACGTGATGAGTTTACCTAAAGGTAAATCCTTCTGCACACTTACACTACATATTCTACATAAGGGTCATGGACATATAACCTTAAGATACGGCACCAAAACCAAATTACACTTATGTATAGTGTCTACATAAGGGTAAAGTGTGGATACCTTTAAATAGTTATGGTTTTTTATGTAACGGTAAATAGTATGGATTTTAATTTTTCATAAATCCTTAAATGCATTAAAGAATTATAAAATGTTTAAAATTATTTATAAGTGGAATTTTAGGAATATTTAATTTATAATAGTTTATAAAATAATGAAAAAAATATAAATATTTTATAATTAATTGAATTAATGTTTAAAAACATTTATTTTTCTATAATATTAAATGTTTATATTTGAAATACATTTTAAAAGATTATATAGTAATTCTTATGACATATAGATAAAAGATTTCTTTTATATATCATATGAAATGATTTATAATGTGTTATAAATTTTTAAATAAGTCACAAATATAAAAGGATTATATTTGAATTATGTATTATTCATAATTAATTATTTTCTATTGGTTAAAATATAAGGGGAGATTATTTGGATATTATTTAAGACACATCAAAAGTGAAATGATGATTGATATGATAAAGGATTAAATATTAATTAATCATATGATATTAAGATAATTTAAAATGTTCACTAATATAAATTTAATTATAAATTGTTTATATTTCATATAAAATAATATTTGTAAAAAAATTCCATATAATTATTAATATGAAACTCTTCATATTGAAATGAATATAAAATGATTATATTTAAGATTATTGATTGTTTATAATTTTAATGAGAAAATTATAAAAATTTTATAACTAAAATTCATTTACGAGTTGTTTTTAAATTTTTATCTAACGATTAAATATTTTAATTATTTATTTATTTAAATGTTTTTCCTTTCAATATTAAATTTTAGTAAATTATTTAATTAATGTTAATGTCTTTTATACCTTAGTTTAAAATTTTAAACAACTTCTTGGATAGAGTCTTACATTACGTGTTAGGGTTAACTCTATAAAAAAATTAGTTTTTCATCTACCTTGACCTCAGTTAATAATTGAAGTGAATTTAGTTGTTGAATATAGTTTGAGAATATTAGGTATTAGAGTTATTATGAATTAGGTTCTCCCTTGAGTAATGTGTCTTCATGTATTGGGACTTTGTGTTTGAATACCAACATATATGGAGGCTTATTCCTGGTATAGAAAAGTGAATGGGTGAGATATCCATCGCTTTAGTCTTACTCATTTGTAGATTGTCAATTTAATATAATTTTATGACTTTAAATGAAGTGTTCATATAACTGATGCATATTATGTATTTGGACATGTATGAATGCATTTGGATTCTATTTTTAGGTAAGTGATACAAACATATGTGTTATAAAATGTGTTGCAGATCAATATGGTTTGAACATATTTATTTGGTAGAGGAAATAATAATCCAAAAAACATACTATAAGAATTAATACAAAAAATAGAATATCCTGTGATAAAATGGTGAATTACAAATCACGTTCAAATGTTACGTGTGAGATTCCTTCAAAAGTGAAACTTTTCACGATATCGTTCATTCAGCTAGTTATTTTCAACCTCATAATGAGTACCCCATAATTATCGCATAAGGTAAGAAAGTAATAAGAACCATTGTATTATATTATGGGTATATTCGAGCTTAGAATGAGTATCCCTTAACTGCCCAATATTGGATTATTCTTTGATTTTGTTTTGGTTTGTGCAAAATCTAGTAAGCCTTAACAGTTAAGATACTAGAAGAATAGAGTTGAATTTGTCAATCAGATAGATGAGGAAAATATTTTGGTACTCAACTATACAAGAGTCATATATTATATGATTTACAATTAATGTCTTCTAAATATAGTAATGGGTTTTTCATTTGATTACCAGTGTAAGTCATGGTGAAATATGAATCATGGACCACTAATGGATTTGATGAATTATAAAATGAGTAATCATTTTAATGGGATCCCGATTAATAAAATTACTTATTGAATGGTTACTAAAATATGATACCAATCTAACAAAATCTTATGTCATGGATAAATATCATCATCGTCAATATAATTCTAAACATTGGGATTAATCCATGATAAATAGAATCTATATTTATAAGGATCTTCTTCCAAATAAATGAAGAAAATATCTTAAGAAAGATTTGTGATTTAAGAAAATTTATTTTGAATAATTCGATGTGTTATATCAATTCTACCATTATTAAATAAATGTCTAAGTTATTCAATAAATTAATCTAGATTATTATGGAAGAATATAGTTATTCATTCAAAGTTTCAATGGTGTTTGATGAATGATGGATTTCTCTAGTTTGTAAAATAATCCTACTATTATTTATGTAAATATTTCCAAAATATGATTGAATTCAATTAATGTTTATCAAATATTCTCAAAGTGTTATGAATATATATAAATTATGAATATTATTTTTACGATCTAAATTTTTATATAGATAGTACAAGTGATTAAATGTTTAAAAATGAAGTATAAAAGTTAGTTTATATGTTAAAAATTGTTCCTTTATGAATACAAACAAGGACATTGGAATTTAGGGTTTTCATAAAGGAATTTTAATAATTATATACGATTGGATTTTCTATGATCTAAACATTAAGGAGTTTATAAAACTCCATGGAATCACCATTTTAGGTATAGATTCCATATAAATTAATTCATTGATATACAAGGGTATGTGATACCAAATATATATTTTATAGTGTTTCATAGATATATTGGAGTTTAAAATCAAAGGATGAATTGGTCAAGCTTGTAGTTTACATTAATTAGATTAAGTACATATTTACTACATTAAAAATTTGAATGTAAATTATTTTATCGAGATAAAGTGAGTTTATGTAAAATATGTTTGTGTTAATCTAATTTATCTTATGAGATAATAGAAATGATTCGATTACAATTATTTTTTTAATAACATGAGATAATTAATTATATAGACATGGTTTATGATTCATAAATTTTAATGACATGTTTTCTGAAAAAGATATGGATAAAATTATTCTATTTGGGATTACATTTTTTTCAACGTATTTGTTAAAATATGTGGATATTTGTTCCCACCACATATATGTGGTATATATTAATAAATATATCATTTAAAATAAATTATTAAAAATACATAGAATAATATATAAGATATGAATCAATACATTATATTTTAATATTCATATTAAAAAGAAATATGTTTTATTTCCAAAGAAAAATTGTTTTTTTGTATTATAAAAATATATTTTTCAATAAAATACATTGTCTAAGTGCATATTAGATATTTTTTGGACTTAATGAATTTCAAAATTAAAAAATAAAGGTTAATACCAATATAATATTAATGTAAATTTTACATAATATAATAAGAGACATAGTTGTATTAGTAAAAGAGAATGTAATTATTTACATTATTTTAAATAATTTTTTTATGGAATTGGATTACAAGGATAATAATGATTCACTTAGGAAGAGTTTTAAGTATAAAATAAAAGGTGACATCATAACATTTGATGTTATGAAGTTAATATTTTTTAGTATGTACACACAGTTTAGTAGTTTGGAATATGAATCCTATGTCTTAACATTTTTCAAGAGGCTTATCTTCATATATATTTCTCAATAATGTGTTTAGTGGGAGATTTTAATTAGGCGAACACATAGAGATGTGATGTGGATTACCTATGATGTAATGTGTTAAAAGACCCCAAATTTTTCAAACATGAGAATGATATAAAAGTTTATCATATATGATATGATAAACTGATGCTTATGTTGGTTTTTTAAAATATACATAATGATTTTAAGAATAATAAAATGTAACATATTAAAGAAATCATCCATTTTATCACTCCTTCATATTGGCTACAAAAATGTATTTATAGATATACATTTCATCATGTGTAATGATAATTTACGTATCAATGTATGACTTTGAGTTTATCCCTATATCTTGTTTTTAATTGATTATTATAGGTTTTGATAAAATGGTAAGGTTGTCATGAATATTATTCTTTTAAAGGGATATAGAATTTGATCATGAGGCATAAAAAAGAATAAGATTCTTTATTTGTGTTGGATGACCCACTAGGTATACCACATGGAGTTTCATACAATTGTATTTTTTATACTAGGGATGGATTCATCATATATAACTCCACACTACTTGGTGTTATCAAGATACCTATCATGAGAACCGTTATACATTAAAACCCCGATTATGAAAATTTTCATATTTACTTAGCTAAAATAAGGGAGTTTGGGTATGTTTTTGATAATGTCATCAGTTGGATCTTCAAAAAAATGGGCCATATGGAGATTATAACATCAGGGCCCTTGATTGAGATATATTGTGGATGTGTGTGGATTTACATAGATATTATTATATATCTATCTAGATAAGGGACATGTGATGTTCTTATATAGATGAATGAGTGATATGTGATGTAGTAATTAGTCATATTAGTATTCACTCAGAGATTCAAAAATAGATTTGTTTGATACAAATGATTAACATGATCTATGTCTCATAGACACTCGATGTATTAAAAAATAGAAAATACGAGAATAAACAATTTGATATGGTACAAATTGGTGGAAATAGGTATAGTGTTAAGTGTCTTTGATAGAGATCACAACAGACCCATTTATATCATGGTTATTATTGATTCTTTTCTAGAGGTCACACTTTACTTATATATATAGATCCCAAGATTCATATATATTTTCAATGATATAATAGATAGTGGGGTCACAATTTTTGATTGGCCAAATAGGGATTGAGTTTGATTAATATAGCTACTGTAAATGTTTTTTATAGTTAATCCTAATATGCTTTGTACAGGTATTATCAAGTAATTCCATATAATACTATTAAAGGTGATTTATATGATATCATTCCAAATGTTTTTTTGATGCTATCCAAATAGATTTTCGGTTATGGTTTCACAAGTTAGTATACACGATACAATATAAGGTGAAATGGAAAAAAGGATTATTATGATTTAGTAAAAGTGTTATTTGATGGAGATATTCCTTATATCCATATTTATACATGATATATTAATGGGTTGTATTTCATCATTCATGAAATTTATGATTTTCATGGACTGGGGGGCTTACTTTGTGTGTGTTGGAAAGCATTACCATTTTACCCACATAATCTAACATTAATTGAAATAGTTTCATATTTAAATGAGATGTATACAAAGTAAATTCATATGATGCATCATCCATCCATGGTATTTATTCATATATTCCAACACATTAATAAATGAGAGGATAATTAGGGTTCATTTTTGATTCCCTATTTAACTTTAACCGTATAATAGAAGTGGGTGAGGTATTTCTATAATTCACCTGCAACCCTCTCTATATCCCAATTATCTATTTTATATTCCTCATTTGAATACATGTTACAAGAATACCTTGTCAAAATGATGAATCCCACTCAAATTTCATGTGATTTAGGTACAACCCATGGATACACAAAGGAGGTGGGTTGGTTTTTCCACTTATGTGATCTTCATCAAAAAGATACGAAGAAGAATATATTTCAATGGATTATAAGGAGTATCATATATTTCTTTTATATTATTGTTTATTTTATTATTTCTAGGTAGTTTCATATTATCATGAATGTATATCATCAGTCATGGGATTTTAATCACTTCTACATGACCTAAGAAATGTTATTAGACTCCAGAAAACAATTTTAAATAGATAAGGTATATGAATTGAATAAGAAGCTATACCAATTTCATACATACCCACTAAAGGGAAGGAAATGTAATAACTTCATTGTCTTTATCCTCAAGTAAAGAAACACTACTCAAAATTGCTTTCAGAAATGCTCCTATAAAACTACAGACTCCTCACACTCTCTATGAAACAAAAACCACCACTAACATGAATTATCTATTAAATAAAAAGAAGTTAATTGGATCTAATACATCTTATAAGCCTAGATTTGGATAAATTAAATAGGTATCTATTCCAACTAGGGATCCTTATTCTAATCATAGATGCTCCCCTCACACTTATCCATGTTCTGACACAAATACTCATGTAATTTAATCCTCCAAGACCCATCCTTCTTTTCAGGTTCAACCGTCCAATAGTTATCCGTATCATCTTACTGAACCAAACTGATATTAACCACACATGAATGAAAACCATCATCCATCTCTAAATGGAAAAAACCCTTAAGCATGGGAACATGAAATTCATTTAGAATAATATAATTAGATTTATTATAATTTCCAAGAATCACCCAATTTGACCATAAGTGCAACAATGGAGGATGCATGAATCACTACTACGTAAATACCCTATAATAAAATTTGAATTTACTAGTATGTTCATTAATCCCAAGGTATATACAACGGGTAATTGGGGGTCCTAGTATTTTGTGTCCCAGCTAAAATCCCTTTGCATATCAAGTTGTAAATCGTACAAAAAATATTACCCTACCAAGCCCATAAATTCCTTAACAATTTAAAACTCTCATATCCAACCTAACTCTCATACTTATATCTAATACAACCCTTTCATGATCCCCCACCCCACCCCACTTCGACATGTATTCCCTCTTATACTGATAGTGAATAAGTGGGTGACCCCTAAATCTCACATCAAATACTCCATCAGTTTTCCACTAGAACCGTGTCTATAAAACACCATAAAAAAGAGAAATTTCCCTCAGTAAAACCATGTAAAAAACATAAACCACCCAAAAACTCATTGTGGGTTTAAATAAAACCCAATACACATATTAGGAAAATGTCATATATTACCATATCCTAAAAAATGAGAAAACAATAAACAACTCCTATAGAAGAAATGACAAACCTGACCAACGACCTCCAAGACCTAGTATGTCAAATCTAAATAACTAGATCCCACCTAGAAAGATAAAAATGTTTATATATATAGTGGATGTGACAACATAATTCAATATATGATCCTCCCAAAAAACACTTATATAAATGTTGAAAATTCATATTAATGCCTCGCTGATTAAATAACTAAACTAACCCAAATGTATATTAGATTAACTGACACCATAACTCACCCGGGATCACTCACCCAATGCATCGTCCATTTATAGTAATATGGTATCAAATGAATATATATCGAAGAGGTTCCCCACATTCACTTCCACACTAATTGGGTCGCTCAAATTCCCCAAATTAAATACTTACTATGCATTAATCACATTCTTATACATGCATGTGTATAACTAAATATTGTATCACATCTATAACCACATGTCTATAACTACATACAACATCTCTATATCATAATTGATTATCAAATTCTCATCATAATACGGTATCATGAACATGAAGGGCATAAACCTAGTTCCATCATACTATTATTCATGACCCCCTCCATGAATCCACTTTATAAACAAAAACTAAATTATCAATGATATATGTAATCTAATCAATGTATATTTCATCACATAAGTGTATACCTACCTTGATCCATCATATCTTGTACAAAATCAAATGGAAGAGTAGGGAAAAGGGAGAAGTTATCCATTTATTCCTTCCATAAACTAGATATTAAGGAAATCACCTAGAACACAAAACAATGTGAGAATTAGCATGGTTATGAAACTTATGCCGTGATGTATACTAAATTAGAAGAAAATATAACTATTTTATAGCTACACACATGAATTTTATATGTATTCACACAAAACTAACATTATAAACATCTATTATAACCATCCCTCCATCACTACCAAAATCATTACATAAAATATACCTTTTTTTAAATTTGAAATCAAACCATTCCATAAAACAGGTCTCTATTTAATTTTTCATTAATCAATAATTTCATTTATTCTTATCAAATTATTAAATCATTTAAATTTATTCTAAACAAAATAACTTAACATTTTACAACCCACCATTTATTGATCTCATCCCATCACCCATTACCACTTCTAACAATTAAAACCAATTTTTATGCTAGTGGGAAACTATAACACAAAATCATAATAATTTTACTCATCCCCACATAAATTACCCCATAATACATGCTAATATCTTGTACAACAGCAAAAAAACACTACATTTCCACACAACTAGCTATGTCTGCACTACCATAACCACAGAATTCCCACACCATCATTATTGATGCATCAAACACACCCCATCCACTCCACTAACTATAAAAACCGTCAATAACCATTATAATAATAGTTGAAGGTTCCTTATATAAAAATAATTAAATGGAAAACATTGACTAAAATCATATAAAAGAAATTTTATTTAAATATAAGTTCATGTTAAATAATCATTTTAGGTTATTCGCTAAAATTTTAATTTCACATTTCCAAGAAACCAATTTATAACCAAATTTAATATATTAACTAATATTTAATGTTTATTTAAACAAACAAATTGAAAAAATAAATGCATATCACAATAAAAAAATCAATATTATAGTATAAATATCATAAAAACCTCAAATATATAAGTATCATTGTGGAATTTCATATATCAAAATCAAATATATCACTTCCAATAAACTCACTTTAATCCAATTCATTATATTTTTAGGTTATTCTATAGAATCCAAGAATGTATTTCATGATAATTCTGGTATTTGTACACAAATAACAATGTATAAATATTCAATTTTCAAACTCAATATAAGATTTAGTAATCACTATAAATGATAATAAAAAAGGCTAGTAATATTATACCAAAAACATGAAGATCGACTTCAAGGAATATGAATGACCATTAACCATCAAAATCACATCAATAAAACACTAAAAATATATCAATTAAACTTTTATATCATTCCATAGAAAAATGAAAAATAATAGAATCAAGGAGAAGATAAGATGAATTAACCTTGGATCACAAATAGTTGATGTAATGAACCGATCCTAATACCCTTTCTAATCTACTAGCTGACCCGATACGCTACATACCAAAAGTGTATTCCCAATCCCCAAGTGCTAGAGACTAGAAATTAGGCATCAAACAAAAAACAAAGGGAATTATTTTTCCCAACCTAAAATAATGAAATAGAACACAAATATATAAATATAAAATAATGAAAGGAATATATATTCAAAATTAGAGAAAATAAAGATGAAACAAAATAAAAACAAGAGTTTAAAAATTTCCATGTATAACTCCAACCAAAAAAGACTAAAAATAGGAAATATAACTACAGCATATGATAGCATGGGAAAACCCCCACCATCCCACCATCCATCAACCATGACTCAGATGAAAAAAAACCACATTACTTTATTATGGTGCCTTGAATTTCAACACATCTAAAGACATGAAACTTCTGCTCACAACCAAATATGTGTGTTGGGTGTGTGTTAGTAGTCACAATAGTTTCCCATCCAGGTGTTCCATTACAAGTCTTTATACAATTAATTTTATTATTCACATTTTTAATAAAACATGGCATGATAAGAAGTAAATCAGTTTTTATAAAAATCATGGACAGCATATCCCATTTTCTAATAAATTACAAAAAATGTAGGTATATCAATATTGATGTCAAATAATTCATATCAAAAACCAAAACAATAAAAACAAAAACAAAAGTTATATCATAAAAAGGAACTCAATAGGTCAAGCTACTAGAGTAATAATAACATATTAAATGACTAGTTCACATTAAGTCCCTAGAACACGACCTAAGGAGTATAGAAGCACCCCATGACCTGATAATAAAAACATGTACCTAGAAAAATAGACCTAGGGAGAAGAGATAATACCCCTGAGAAAACCTTCTGATGGTAACATAGATTATGGACCTATGTGAATCCTTCCACCTACGTACCCAAGGCTTCCCATGTGATTCATTTCATAAATTATTTCTATGCTTTAAAATATTTATTGTTTCTATTTAATAAATAATAGGGAAATTCTTTCTTTTACCACAAATAAATTTAAAAAAAATCCTTCCAATTTAATTTATAAATCAATTTATAAAAAGAGGATAAATGAAATTCATCCAACACAGGCTAGAGACCAAACCACAAACCTCAGACTTGGGCCTAACATACCCATTAAGGATCCAATAACAAGAGGAATCAAAAAATGATAAAAAAAGGACCCATAAAGAGTCTACACTTATTAAAATTGATTCAATTCAACAAAAGGGTTGGTATAGAAGTGGAAAAACACATACCTCAAGAAAACACACTCGTCACACCACAAACGACAAAGTAAATGGCCCCAAAAGAATATTAAACCACTAATAAAGATGGGGAACAAAAAGAAAACCCCACCACAGTTCAAATAACCATAAAATTCATAAAAAAAGTGCTATAATTATCATAAAAATTAAAAAGAAGAAATGACTCTTTACCCTGAGAGATGATAACCAACTATTACAGTGAAACAACACCGAATAGATTAATGCAGATTGAAAACAGTCTACCGAAATCATCAAAGAAGGCTTTACTGTTGGGATCAAAAAGTGATGTGGAAGAAAAAAATGAAATATCATTTTCACGACACCCTAAAAATTTATTCTCAAGTATTTACATGGTGTTTAATCAATTTACATGTTTTGTAATCAATGACAATCACATAATCTTGAAAACCCATCACCTTTTTAATTAAAACAAATTTTTAATTTTACATATCATGTAATCATTACATATAATGTTATCCTTTCATGTTTGGTATAAAATTCATGACTTTTGTATGGAGATAAAATACATGTCATTTAAGCCCCTTACATGTTGTGTAATAGACCATTGTAGAGAAAAAAACATCAAAACCAACTCAGACATCCCCCAAACACGGGAATAATATAATAATCCATTCACACATTTATACATGAGTTACATTAATTCAAACCAACATCCATCTAATAACATTAATCAATTTTTATCATAAAATGTTCATTTTCTTCTAGAGACCCATTATGCACACAATTAAATATTAAAATAAGAATAATGGAGGTAATTTACCCAACAAAATTAATTGGATGTTGCAAATCCCCACCATAAGACTTTATTTCCTTAAGAATTCATGTGGAATAATGAACTCTTGTAAATATTTGATTCCACTTCTCCATCATAAATGTCTTCAGATCCATTGTCTTATGAGAATCTGATCCATTTATCCATAACAAATTGAATAATTGAATATATTTCATAAACCAGACTTTTACTTGAGTGTCAAAAATATTAACTATAAGCTCAATAATGGAAACATTAGGCTCCAAATCACATTAAACATAACTTCGAATGTGGGAGGGATAAGGATGATTTTTCATGATCGTTGATATGAGGAAAAATAATGAATTAATATCAACTCAGTTGGATATTCCTACTGATTATCAACCTTACCAAGATTCTCAATGATCTCCAATGGTCTAACATATATTGGATCCAAATTTACGTATTTTTTAATCCAACGGTGACACCACTAAGGATAAAATTTTATGAAAACATGGACACCTATTTAAAACTACAAATGATGATTTTTTCTATCAACATAATATTTTGGATGACTCCATTATGTAACCATACACTGATGTATATTCAGAATCCTTTTATACATCTCCTGAACCAAACTTGGTCTAACCAAATTAAATTTTCTTACCACTTCCCAACAAATAGGAGATCTACACTGATGATCATAAAAGTAATCCAAAGGATCTATTATGATTAATAAGTGTTAATAGTATTTATAAGAAAACTCAACCATCTCCAAATGGTTATCCCATGATCGATTAAAATTCAATACATGGGGATGAAGCATATCTAATAGAATCTGAATAAATCACTTCCTTTGACCTTCTGTATGTGGACGATAATATCTGATAAATATGAATTGACTCCCCATAACCTCTTGGAGAATTATAAAGAACCTTGAAGTAAACCTATGATCCTTATATTAATAAATAGAAAAAGGAACACCAAGTAACCTCACAACTTCTTCCACATACAACTTACACAGATCTCTAACATTAGTGGTTTCCTTTATCTGAATGAAGTGACATGACTTTTTCAACCAATCAATCACCACCCAGATTCCATTCCTAGCTCTAAAAGTTTGTAGTAACATGATAAAAAACAATGGACACCTCATCCCATTTTCAAAAAGGAACATTTAGAGGCTAAATAATTATAGAATGTTTCAAATGATCCCCCATTATATATTGGTAGGTGTAACAGTAGGACAAAAAATCAGCAATGTTGTGCTTCGTACCTAGCCACCAAAATTTCCTTTTCATGTCACAATACATATTTATAGAATCCAGATGAACAATCCATTAATAAGAATGATAATCAAACAACACCAGTATCCTCAAATATTCTGGAATGAAAAACCAATAACCTAATATGATAATAACATATGAAGAGAGGGAAAAACAAAAATGGTCCCTCGGTTATATAGTTTTTCTCAAATTTCTATTAACACATCATCCTGGTATTGGTTCTTTATAATATACTCACGGTGCGAGGATGATAATTGAACAGTAGTTAGAACCATTCTTGAAACAACCTCTAGAGTATCTAATTGAAACTGAGCAAAAATGGCTACAAGGATCCACTCTTCCATCAATTAAAAAACAACATGTGATGGAACATTCATTCTAAGGGAATTTGTATTAACATTCCTCTTCCCCAAAGTGTAGATAATATCAAATTTAAACATCTGAAAGTATTCCACAAACTAAATATATCTAATATTCAATTCCTTCTGGGAGAAGATATATCTTAATCTTTTATGGTCAGAAAATATTGTGGACTATTTCCCAAAAAGATAATTTTTTCAGCACTTATATGCATGAATAATTAAAGAAAGATCAAAATATATAGTGGAGTAATATTTTTCAAGATGACTAATCTAAAGAGATCTATAGGACACCACATAATAATCCTTCCTGAGTACACAACCCAAACAAGAACCACAAGCATCAGAAAAAACACCTAACCCTAATTTGTCTTAGGCAACATCATAATAAGATATGATGTTAAAATTCATTTAGTTAATCGAAATAAGACTGATAATTTTCATTCCATATGATTTTCACCCATTTCATAGTAATATAAGTCAAAGGTGATTCCAAATTTCAGAAATATTTGATAGAATGTTGATAGTATCAAAAAATTCCAAGGAAACTCCGAATCTCAAAGACATTTCATGCCTCATCCAAAGAAAAAACAACCTTTACCTTATCTGGATCAATTGATAATCCATGATCATAAATCCAATTCCCTATCAATTTAACATCTTGAATCCAAAATCATTATTTCAAAATATTCTGATACAGACAATGACTTCTTAGTATTTATAAAAAAAACTCAAATGGTTCTCATGCTTGCACTTAGATCATGAGAAGACAAAAATGTCATTAAACTAACACCACCACAAAAGTGTCAAGATATTAATGAAATATATAATTCATCAAGTCCATTAAACCTAAATCATTGTTAGTCAGACCAAATGGAAATACAAGATATTCATAATGGTCATACCTTCACCTAAAATCAATCTTTGATATATCACACTCTTGAAATATAAGATGATAATAACCCGACTAAAGATCAATATTTTTAAATCAGTTTCAACCATTATTAATTAAAAAAATCATCTACATGAGTCAATTTATAATTCTTCTTAACTGTTACCCAGTTCAACTTTTAATAGTCCACGCACAACTTGAGTCAATCGTCTGCCTTCCTGGAAAAGAGCATTGGGGATACCTAAGGATAAATTCTAGGATGAACAAAACCATTTTTTACTATGTATTCCTACTGAATATTGAGTTCATTAAACTATTTTGGTTACAAATTAAATAAGGAATCTCTATTAGTTTCATTTATAAAACTAGGTCAATTGTAAACTATACCTCTATATCTGGATATTTCCTAAAGAAATGATCTTTGAAAACATTAAGAAAATCATGAACAATGATGGGAATATAAACCACAAAAGAAACATCATCTAAATCAACTTTAATATAATAAAACAAACATATGATCTATTTGCGGGAATATCCTTCACAAAAAGACCTTGAATCCCACTCTCCCTAAAACACTTATGAGCTCCCATCATCCATAATAAATGATTTATTCATATGGTAAAAATTAACAACATATCGATGATAAACAAGACAATCCATCTCTTTGTTGACATAAAATATATCTAGATCAAGAATAAGAGAATCCAAGACTAGATTTGTATCAGGGATTGATAAAAGCACAAGGACACTGAAACCCCTATTCTTTCCAATTCCCTATAGGTGTATCTAACTCCATAATAAAGGAAATCAGTTACATTATATGGAAAATATTCTAAAAAAATTCTCTATATATAAATGATTTGGAAGAACTAGTATCAAATAAATCAATCGCTACAAAAGATGAAATAAATATGGTACATCTCACTTTCCATAGACTGGCATATACCATTTTTCGAAATTCATATACTTAATAATGGTGATTGACTCTTATCTTTTCTCTATATATCCCGGTAGGCACTGTATAATAATATTTAGATGAAATAGCCTTTGGAGTTGAAAATCAATAGTCACATCGAGGAGTGGAAATATCATGAATGAAATGTTGTAGATGATGATAATACCCACAACTATTACTCATCTGAGCAGATAATTGACAAGAACATCAGTTGTTTCTGACCATTCCACACTTATAGAAAGTTTGAGGCACAATACTAGCTATTATATGATTTGTCAAAAAGGTTTTCTACCAGAACCACCTCTACCGCTCCTCTATTAATCCATCTACTTCCCCTTTTTATGTAGCATTCCACTAAATATTCCACTAGGTGGAAGGGAAGGAGAGGACTATCCTAAAATTTCTTAAATGTTCATATCTTCTGACATGGCTCTATCCACTTTCTCTTAATAGGTTAAAATATTTAGTATAAATACCTATAATCTGAGATCTAATCACAAACCCTACTGGTAATTAGGAAATTTTAGCTAATTATTATTTAAAACCTAACGTAAAAAATCAACCAAATAATCAAACCTATTGGTTTACACCAATATCACATGATATCCCTTCTCTAAAGAGGGAACTCCCGATACTTTTCTATAAATAGTGACTCTGGACAAAACCTCTGGAAGAAGAGAGTCTTTAACCCCTTCCAACACATCCCCACAAGCTTATCTACCTATACCATGGTATCCTACCAACACTTTTTGGGAACCACATGTTTGAACACTACAAACTTTACCTTGATATTATATGGTGTTTCTGGGAAGATAAAGACCTGATCAATATTTTCATTCCATTCATTCACATCTTAAGGATCATTAATACCTTTAAAGGATGGTTGAATCACACATAAAAACTCCCATGATTGATCCCTTTCTCATATAGAACTTGGTTATACCTAAACAAATTCATTATAAACATGAAGAACATTCTTGTCAATAAGATTAACATCTATAATAAGTTTTTAAATGAAATTATGATTCATCATCAGATTCTATGGAGGAGCATCAGTCGCACCCTCCTAAGGAATTCATAGAACACATCTCTGAGGCATACTGTAACACAAAAAAATCGATGAATTGATTATAAAATAGAACAATTACATTTAAAACTAAAATAACCATATTAAACAATAGAGATGAACCAAAAATTCTAAAAATAGTATACACACATTCCAACATCTCATGGAAACTTGAGTGTCCTCATAGAAAGAGCTGGTGAGGCACTCTTTGAAACATAAGTCTTCTATATAAAAAATCCTATATCTTATATAACATATGTCACAAGACAAGGAATCTTGTGGACATACTACCTTTGATATCAAAAAGTAATGAACAAACCCAAATACCCTCCAAAACTGGTACCTTACCCAATATTCCACACACCTGAAGGGCGTTTCTCATCCCAATGGGATGGGGACAAGCACCCGAGAACCAAACAACAACAAAATGGAATAATTTTTCACAATATAAAGCAAAAACATTGCATATATATATATATATGCAAGAGAGGATGTTATATATATTCCATAACATGAAATAAATAGAAAAAATCAATGAAAAACAAGAGTTGAATAATCTTCACATACAATTCAAACCATGAATGACTAAAAGATATGAAAACCAACTAATCCATGCAATAGTTTGAGAAAACCCACACTATCTCACCATCCTACTACCCAGACTCAACTGAGAAAAAACCTTATTGCCTCACTATAGTGCCTTTACTTTCTCTACACTAAAAGACACACAATGTTCAAAGCACCAATGAATAAGTGCATAGGGTGTGATCTAACATGATCAGTAAGGTCTGATAATGGTGTTCAATAACAAGTATCTATATTAACAATTTTAGTTTTCTCATTTTGAAAAAAAAAACATGGCATGATAAGCAGTAAACACGTTTCTATCAAAAGCATGTTAAACATTTTTAATTTTTTGTTAATTCCAAAACAAATGAAGGCATAAAAATATCAATGTCATATCATGTATATCAAAAACCAAAATAGTGTGAAGCCAAATCATATGTGAATAAAACCACGGAAGTCAAAATTTCATGTTATTAGACTACCTATACCACAAAAAATGACTAATACACAAGATGTCCATATAACATAGGCATAAGGAGTAGAGAAACACCTCATGAGTGAAACCCCCAAAAATTTCATAAATGTATCGAAAAAACATGACTAGGGATATAGATAATCCCCATGAGAAACCCTCTTAATGTTAACATGGATGATGACACTAGATAAACATTCCACCTATATACCCAGGGCTTCCTATGTGCTTTATTTTATAAATAATTTATATGATCTAAAAATTCCCCTATTCCATTTAGCAAAAACCAATGAAAAAACAACTTGTATCAAAAATATATTTACACACACAAAATAATAATTCCAATTTAATTTAGGAATAAATTTATAAAAATAACAGCAATTCAATTAATCCAAAACAGGCTATAGAAAGAACCACCTACCTCAATGTTTATGTCACACATTCCCAGGAAGAATCCACAATTTAGAGGAACACAACAAAAAAATAGATATCTTAGAATCAATTTACACATCTTAAAATTTAATTAAATCAACAAAAGATTTAGAGTAGAATGTCAAACAAAACATGCCACAAGAAAACATACACATATCACCATAACCCACAAATTAAATAGCCCCAGGAAACGTATTTCACCATGAATCTAGAAAAAAACACAAATGGAATAACAACCAAGGATCAACAAACTTGATAATGCAACACAATGACACCACCACGATCAAATAAACAAATATGTATAAATGTATTCTCATCTAGAGAGACAAACAACCATCTTTTATTGTGACCTGACACTGAACAGATTAACCAGGATTGAACGAAGACTCCCAAAATTTATGGATAGGACTGCTAGGTTGAGATAAAAAAAGAGGTATGCAAAAAATAAAATAAAATATTATTAGTAGTGTAATGCCATAAGATTTTCTGAGAAATATATTTTTTAATTACCTTGATGTATTTTTTTGTACACTATACCAAGATAATCTTGCACTATACACAACACCGTATTAGCTTGTATTATACGCAAAAACTATTATTTTCTTGTTTTGCACACAAGAGTGACATTCCTCAAAGCGTGTGTTGTACGCAATACCGAGTTTCACTAAACAATGATATATTATTATAATATTATTATGAACATTCCATTATGAATAGTATTAAATTTTTTTTAAACATTATCATTAATCTTACACATTTTCTACATCATGGTATGAGAACAATATAATTTTTTCAGGTAAAATAATTATTTTTAAAAAAAAATACAGTTTTGCCGCCTTTTGATGGCGCACCTATTTTAAATATAATATTTAAAAAATTTATAAGTTCAATTTTAAAAAATAAACTTGTTATTGAGAATCACGATATAAAAATTAACATTGGATAATGTTTTGATATTTTTCTCATAACGTTCATATTTTGATGAATAGTAAAAACAGGCTAAATTTTAATTAAAAACAACTTTTTTCATCAAGATAATTGACATGGTTAAATTATAATATTGAATAATTTTAAAGTATAAATACAATATATTTTTACCATTTAATATAATTTATTTCATTATCATTAATTTTACATTGAATTCACATGTAAAAACATTTCAATCATTTGCAAAGTTTTAAATAAAAAACTGTTTTTTTTCAACAATGAGATTAATTTTAAATTAAATACTACAACATTTTTTTTTTAATCTGAAAAAATAGATTCCATATTTGGAATAATTAGGTCCAAATTATGTTAATAATATACTTTTTTGGGAATAATGAATAGCAACTACGATAAATTGAATTTACCATAGTTAAAGATAAATTAGGTAATTGAGGGTAAAAATAATATTTTAAATTTACCCTAACACATCTTTTAATCTAATTGGATGATTATATTTCGTCCTAAAATATAATTGGGTCGAAATTATATCAATTATAACCCACTTTTATATGATTAAGACCTTTAATTTAATTTATTTAAATGAAAGTGAATTATGTCTCACTAAAACTTTAATAAGTAGATTATTTCTAATATAATTTAATATAAATTATAAATTTTGTTATTAATACTCAATTAAAAGATAAATTTTTTTTCTTTATCATGGAAATATATTTTAAATTTTTACAAAATATATAATTACCTTAATATCTTGTACATTAATGATGCTGAAATTATTTATTTAGTGATAAATCAATAATATAGTTTTTATTTAACTATTAATACCCATAAAAGGACCAAAAACCTCACCAAAAATTATTTTCCATGTAAATATAAACCATAATTATCCAAAGGTAGAATATTGGACCTTTTTGAGGCTTATAATAGAGATTATGACACTTATATTATTTTATTTTAAATGATGTCAAAGTTGTCACCTTCATAATTTAATAAAAATAACATTTTAAAAGATGGGTGTTTTAGAAGATCAATTATACTAAAAGTATTCTTATGAAACATCATAGAGTTACATTCATCATAGTATTTGATTTTTAATTTTTATAAAAAAAATAAGTATATTAAATTATTATACAAAAATGTTGTAGTAATTATTTTATTAAGAGAAATATCAAATAAATGGTTTTAAAAATATTAAAATAAATAATATATGTACTAATTAATATGATCCAAGAATTTTATAGAATAATAATACATGTTAGTAACCTATTAAATAATTTTTTTCTAATATATTCACTGTATTTATTTTATTTAAATTAAAATAAATGAATAGTGTCAAAATTTACACTATTGGTATTTTGTAAAAATAACATATTATTAAATTATTTAAAAATCACAAAAATATTTAAAAATTAAAAATTGAATATTATATAGTCAAAATGGATATAAAGTATCAAATTATGGAAAATTTACAACATATATGTATGTATTTATTACAATTTATAATTTATAATATTATTACCATTAATTAAATTAAATAGATTAAATAAGGATAAATCAAAATGAGAAGGTTTAAAATAGACATATAACATATCTAAATTGTATTGGATGATGATATTACAACACTATATCATCTCATCTTCTAATTGAGTCAATTTTTAATGTTTTTAAGTGAGTTTTAAATTTATTATAAATTAATATTTTTTCGGCTTCCAGAGGTACCCCTCTCCTCCCTTATAAAAGGGAACCTCCTTGATCTCCAATTCACACCATTTTTGATGTTTTAAATTCGTCAAAACCCTGCCCATTTTACTTCTCCACTTTCCTTAAAACCTAATAGATGTCCTGGTCTTCTTTAAAACCCATCTTTCGTTCCCTAAGAGGAGGTTAAGAGGAGGTGCGTCAAAGAAGAGGTAATATCCTTTATCGATTCTTGCAAACTTATTTATTATCCAAGTTCCTCTATATGATTTCATTCAATATTAAGAAATAACTCTAGTATAACTTGTATAATAATATTTTATTATGCATCTGAAACAACCATATTCTATCTTCTATCCATCCTATGAAATAATGAAATCACCACACGTGTGTACGTACGGCTTACCGTCTCCACGTCGCTGTGTAATCATTTATTTCATCACTAACATAATTGGATGGGTATAAGGATGTAAGAAATAACTATATACGATTATTGTAAAATGATATTTATTCTGAAATATTATACACCACACACTTCAATACAATTCCACAATCCTGGAAATGATATCATCGCTCGTGCGTACGTACGGCCTACCGTCTCCACGATGTGATGTGAATCATTGTACATGATCATCATTGAATAATGAATATATAAATGAATTTAATTAATAAATGTTATATATATTACACTAATACCATTCTGTAAATGATGTATCTATAACCTAAAAAGAGGAATAAGAATTTATTCTACAAAACATGAATAAGAACATAGAGCAATGAACACCCGAATAACAAGTATCAATGAAATATTTCTGATAAGAAGATGAGAATATGACCATATATGATATCATGACAATCAATATGATTCTACAATAAGGAAAATAAATTATTTAAATCATTATACAGGATAATCAAATGCGTACAAAGCATATCAGACCTAAGGTAAGGAACAATCTCTCAATCTAAATTTTTATCTGAGATTAATTATACTTCGGTATTTAGTGGGGCATATTTATTATCCACATCTATATTTCCTCAATATGTAATATTATTTCTATCCTCCTACAATATTTAAATTCAATTTTACCTATTGGTGAATTTTTATTAAAGGATATCAAATTATTGAATTGTTGTTTTCCATATGAAATAATTTTTGACTTTTCTGGACAAAGTACCTGAAGAATGTTTATTTACCTTATACGGAATGAATAGATTTTTATGATTTCATAGAACATTATTTCCATGAATCTTCCTTTACAATATTTCATGTTTATTTTCAATTAACTTATTTTATTTTAATATTTTATGACATGTTGAGAAAGGAAATTTTTTTCGAAGTTGAAAGGATATTTACTTCAAGAATGATGTTCAAGTGTTTTATCAAAATTATTTTACATCTAAGATAATATAGGGTTATATATCTATCCCTATTATTGCATTTATTTGAATATGTTATGATGGAATTATTTTTATGAAGTCCTTTTTTCTTATATAGATTATGTTATGATGCCATGATGTTTAGGAATCCCATTTTTATTACATGGGTTATGCTATGATTTTTGACTTATGATTTTGTGTCACACATAAGAATGGTTTATTTATTAGATTGGTGGGACCAATATCTCCCTCTAATGCATTGGGTAAATATTTATATATAATGTGATAAACATGGATAGAACTACAACAAAATCTAGTTAAGTAATATAGGGGTGGAACGACAAGTATACCCGGTTCAGTAATGGAATTTTTCCATTATGATAGTCTTGGCTGCAATGCCTTGGCTACTATGGAAATAATATAATGTTCTTAATGGTATTCCACAATTACATGTTTTAATCCAATGTAATTTTATCATGATTAATGTTTCTTTATGATCTATGCCTTATGTACTTCTGTTTCCGACGCTTTTGTCGGGGCGCGCGCATCCATTAGGTGGAGGACGCACAGCTATTACCCCGCATTCCTTCTTTCCAAAGGTGGGAGACATCTACTCCTTATTCTGGTATGTATGCTCCTTGATCGAAAAAGGATGATGGGATGTCACTTCTTCCTCCATGGATTCCTCCTAAGATCTCATCACCTAGTCCGAGTCTCCCTCATATACTTAAGAAGTTGTTCGTGAAACCGTTCCTTATGTAATATCTTCATGGACACCTATTAATTACACTACTTCTGTCAGGACATTCCAAGGTATCCGGTCAGGGCATCAACCTTTAGTTAGGGGAGTAGTCACTTTGGGTATCATTGGCGTGTCTAGATGCAAGGGGTTTGGCATTTGTGTCTTTTGTCCCTTATTATAGGGCTTCTTGAGGGCGCAAAAGCTCAAGTCATCCCAAATCGAACGTGGGGAATCATATTCCATGGGCATGTATATTAGGTTTTCCTCATCTTTCCATGTTTAACATAGGGTATTCCACACGTTTAACATCCAAAAAGTATGGATCGGACTGATCAGAACACTAACTAGAGTGGATTAGATGGAGGAACCCCCTGGAGAGAACACAGATATTGGGGCCAACACGTGGGTGGCTTCCCAGGGAATGGGGTAGCATGATCGCACCTGGATGTGGAGACATGGGTAAGAATCATAATGGGTAATGAAGTGATGTGTGGATGAAACATGTCCATCGCCAGGGTGATGGTGAAGTTGGGATTGAGCCTTGAAGAGGCTTCTTACATTACCCTGTGGCAAGGAATCAAAGTCCTCATAGTTTGGTGGGACGATGGGAAACCTGAGGAGGCAACCTGTGGGAATGGAGGCATGGATAGGACCCAGTAGAAGTGGAACCTCTGGGTTGTGGCATGAGCTTCCCAAGACACATAGGCTCGAGGGAGAGATAAGGATGAGACATGAGTGATGGGCTCGAACTTCATGGAGGCTTCCTACGTATCTTCATGGAAGTGAATCAAAGTCCACGTAGTTCAGGATGGGGTATAGAGTTTAACATCATGCAGGATGGTGGAGAACCATACGTGAAGGTGGTCATAACCGATGGGTTTTGGGCTTGAACCTCAAGGAGGATTCTATGTACCAATCCTTTACATGGAACAAATTCCTCGTAGTTTGGGTATGGGCTGTGTCTTACATCTGAGACATACTAAGGTGTTGTTGAACCGACGTGAGGATGGTCAGAATGATAGGATTGTGGGCTTGAATATCATGGAGGTGTCCTACGTACCTTTCCTTGACATGTATCAAATTCCTCATAGTTCGGGATGATGTTGGGTATTACACTCTAAAGTAGCCCATGTTGTTGGTGAACCAACGTGAAAATGTTTGGAATGACTGGGTGGTGGGATTGAACCACATGGAGGCTTCTTACGTACCATTCCTTGACATGGATCAAATTACTCGAGGTTTGGGTTGATGTTTGTGGTTTACAGTCTGAGGCGGCCCAAGGTGTTGGTGAATCGATGTGAAGATGGTCAGAACGACTGAGTGGTGCTCTTGAAACTCATGGAGGCTACATATATACTTTGGCTTAGCAAAGATCAAAGTCCTCATAGTTCGGGATGGTGTTTGGGGCTTACACACTGAGGTGGACCAAGTTGTTTGAGAACCGACGTTAAGATGGTCGGAACGACCAGGTGGTGGGCTTGAACCTCAGGGAGGCTTCCTACGTACCATGCCATAAAAAAGATCAAAGTCTTCATAGTTCAAGAAGGTGTTTGAGGAAAACACTCTAAGGAAGAAAATGGTGTTGGTGAACCGATGTAAAGATGGTCAGAACGACTGGGTGGTGGGCTTTAACCTCATGGAGGCTTTCTACATACCATGCCTTTACAAAGATCAAAGTCATCGTAGTTCATCATGGTGTTTGGGGATTACACTCTGAGGTTTCCCAAGGTGTGTGTGAACCGACATGAAGATGGTGGGAATGACTAGGTGGTGGGCTTGAACCTCATGGAGGCTTCATGCATACCACTCCTTAACATGGATCAGAGTCGTCCATGTTCGGGATGATTTTTGGGTCTTAATCTCTGAGGCGGCCCAAGGTGTTGGAGAACTAACGTAAAGATGGTCGGAATGACTGGGTGGTGGACTTGAAGGTTGTGGAGGATTCTTCCATTCCATTCCATGACATGGATCAAAGTCATCGTAGTCCGAGTTGATGTTTGGGGGTTAAACTCTATAGGGGCCCATGGTGTTGGAGAACTGATTTGAAGATGGTTGGAACGACCGGATAGTGGGCTTGAACCTCTGAGAGGCTTCTTACGTAACATTCCATAGAAATGATGAAAGTCCTCATAGTTTGGGATGGTGTTTGGGGCTTACACTCTGAGGCGGCCCAAGGTGTTGGTTAACCGACGTGAAGATGGTCAGAACAACTGGGTGGTGGGCTTGAACCACATGGAGGCTTATTATGTACCATGCCTTGACATGGGTCAAAGTCCTTATAGTTCTGGATGGTGTTTCGGGATTACACTTTAAGGCGGCCCAAGGTGTTGGCGAAACGATGTGAAGATGGTCGGAACGACCGGGTGGTGGGCTTGAACCTCGCGGAGGCTTCCTACGTACCATTCCTTTACATAGATCAAATTCACCATAGTTCGGGATGGTGTTTGGGGCATACACTCTAAGGTGTCCCAAGGTGTGGGTGAACATACATTAAGATGGTCAGAACGGCCGGGTGGTGGGCTTGAACCTAGTGGAGGCTTCCTATATACCTTTCCATAGAAAAGATCGATGTCTTCGTAGTTCGGGTTGATGTTTGGGGCTTACACTCTGGGGCATCCCAAGGTGTTGGCGAACCAATGTAATGATGGTTGGAGTGACCGGGTGGTGGGCTTGAACCTTGTGGAGTCTTCCTATGTACCATGCCTTGACATGGATCAAAGTCCTCATAGTTTTGGATGGTGTTTGGGGCTTACAATCTGAGGTGGACCAAGGAGTTTTTCATGTTCAGTTCTCGCTATAAGCTCACGTGAGTCCTTCTCGGTGTGAGAAACAAGATATAGCTAAGACCTGATGATCACGTCGCGAAAGGTGCATCCGCTGGAAGTGGGGTGGGGCTTACAAGCGGATTATCCCAAAGATGAAACATGGACTTACACGTGGTTAGAAGCCCAGGAATTTGGGACTTACTTCAGGATGGAGGCCCATGGAGACAAAGTGTAGTGGGAGAGGGACTTGGTACTGATGAAAGGAGAAGCATAGTTTCCCAACATGCCCTTCGCTGGACCTGAGGACTGAATATGAAAGGAGGAGTAGGGATGCTGCCTCTGGAAAGAAAATCTAGGGGCTTACATGAAGGTGGATGCCCTTTCCCCATGGATAAACACCACTCTGATAAATATGATATAATCATCTATGAGGGGTGATCTCATCCCCGTGGAGACGAGTTAGCATGGAGAATGTCCAAGGTGCTAGATCACACGTGAGAGGCCTGGGAGAGGTCACAGTTTAACATCATGTTCTGAGGACGATGGTTCTTGGCAGTTTAACGTCCCGCAGCTCGGACAAGGCGGGTTTGCTCCGTACCCCTAGGACTTACATAACTGGTGCCCTCTCCTCCATGGTGCAAAGAGGGTGCAAGAAAAGCCGTGTCTAGGGGTTTCATAGAGTGAACCATCAAGGGGTCCACGTTAGCGTGGCTATGCGACGAAGAAACAGTCGTTAGCATGGCTATGCGAAGAATCATGAGGTGAAGAAACACAATCGGGAGAATCGCCCAAGGGACATTGATGTTACATTGTACGATCCAAGATGGTCATACAGGAAAACGATGCATGATGTGGATACATGAGGCGTGAGAGACACCTGCAGATGGAATCCATAAGAAGAGCATCAGACACTCGCACAATGGTACGTGCAAGTGAATATGTAGCTGGAAAGCACCATAGTGAGGAGTCCCAGAGAGTTATGCAGAACCGTTGAGGCTTGCGCACGAAATAGGAAACCTTATATGAAAAACAACGGACTGGTGTGAAATCAGTGAGGATTAGCACACGACGCGAAATCATTGAGGATTAGTTCACAAGTAGAGCCGAGGGTTTGTGCGTGACTTGAAAGGATTGCGCGTAAAGAGTTATAATTACGGGCAATTTGGAGAGGCTTCACACAATGACTGGGGTGCGCGCAATTGAAGGGGATTGCAAGGAATTGGCCATCCTTCTCGCAAGTGGAAGGGATTTCACACAGGGTAGGACCCTAAAGTTATTGGAATTCATGTCTAAACCAAGGGGATCTCACATGAAGGCGGACCCCGGGGGCGACTTGGTGCGAAATGAACTTTACCTGAAAGCCATCTTTGCACGCACGGGAGGCGATTTTCACGGACGATAGATGGTTCAAATTATTCATCCTGGAAGTCGAAGGGGTCACCTGTTATTTATATGCCTTTGGTAGTGCAGAAAAGTGGTCAGCGTGAAATAATTGTGTGTAGAGGCCAACGACGTGAAATGTCAACCGCACGGGGGAGGGGCACAAAATATTTAGTGCCCCCACCACAAAACAATCATGAATCCCAGGGTTCTCCATGCAGGGCACATTATTTTTACGCACTTAGGAATTTATTTCGCGCGACTCCTCTAGGACCCCCAGACTGGGCCCCCCGATCTGAATATGACTGTGCTTTGTTGTTTTGAATCCCTCTTCAACCATTTAGAATTTTTTGGTGTCTATAAATGCCTCCCTTGGAATCAGATCAATGAGGGGCTACAATGGTCGGACTCTGAGGGAAACTCCAAAATGCAGGACTTCGTGGGGTCCATGCATGCTAAAAACCAGGAGTGGCATGCAAAACCAAAGGCTCGTTGAATCCTCTTTTCACGCGGGTGTGTAAACCAGGATTTTCTTATAAAATTTTCCGCACGTCCTATGGTTTGTATTAATTTCCTCATGCGACATGCTCCAAGCTCTCGTGCACGAAAATTTATCTGGGCCTACGTGAAAAACTGCTATGGTTGCGTGCAATCCCACCGAGAGTAGGAGTCTCTTTACGTGCAAACCTGTGGCTTTTCGCAACGTGGCATGATATTTTTTGACGGTCACTGATTTTTCATGCCACCCTTTCATATTCTGCACCCTAGGGATTTTCGCAATGTGGCATGATATTTTTTGACTGTCTCTGATTTTTCACACCACCCTCTCATATTCCTCACCAGCTTCTCAAACACTTGTCAGAAGAAGATGGACACAATCCCAGCTGATGAAGGAGAAGCCACTGCTCAAAGTGTTGAAATGGTCACCAACACTGAGGTTTATGCACCCAAAGGATTTTCTCCAATTATCATTCCTTTTTCATTATGCTAACCCCTTCCCAAAAGGAGTATGCCATGTCCAACAATATTCCACTCCGGGACTTCGGTATTTTGGAGGAGGTCCCTTTGCAAGGTTTTGATATTGATACAATGTGGTCATGGGTGACTCGTGAGGACGACATTCCCCGATACAACATCACCCACAATGATCATCATTCCAGAGAAACCAGTCATATGGACATTTAATTCCTGAATCCCAAGACTAGGACTATTTTAGGGAGAGACCCTGTTGCAGAGTGTTCCCCGACCCTCTACGCAAGTACCTTCCGTCAGATCGTCATTAACGAGGCTAAAGGCTAGCTGCAGGACTGGGACCTACGTTCCGGAGAAAACATCACCATTGAATGGGCCTGGGCATACTGGGTTCACCACAAATGTGACCAATTTGGGGCCAAGCTACGACATATTGGCTTGTTCGAGGTAGTGTGGACGTCGTAATTTTACTTCTACTGCCAGCACGAGCTTGGGACAGAGCTATTCACTCGGTGGTTTCCCAATACCAACACCTTCCATCATCATCATGGAGATTTTGGTATCAGTTTTTGGGAAATTCACTACATCAGAGGTATCCATTTGGAGGGACACCAATATAATGAATTCCTTCTGCCAATGAGCATCAGGGGGAGATCAAAAACCCCCATGCTGACATGGAACTTATTGGTGCTAGCTAAGGAGAGGCTACTGTTCAAGGATTTACTGAAAGAAATTGCTTACAAGGACTGGTTTAGCTTGTTCCTGGAAAGGGATCTGGAAGTCAAGATGCTTGGGCGAGGGAGACAATGTCCATCCATGGATCAGAGGAGCAATAGCAGATCAAACTAGAGGATCCTAGAGGTAGGGAACTACCAGTCATAGGGCTACAACATAAATGAAATTCAGGACTTGAATGTTTGATACGTCGGATTCCTTGACACATTCCTAAGTGTGTGTCTCTTACCGGTGATGGGCACAATGATTGGAGTCCGTCCAGTGACCCTGGTGATAGCTGGCATCATGGATGCTAATAAAAGATTCAATCTGGGGGTCCCCATGCTGGCTCTTCTGTATGTCATTTTAGGATGCATCTCGAGAGGGGGGTTACCTAGGAGAATTTGTGGCCCCTTCTAGATCTTATATGGGAGGGTCGCGGATCATTATGGCAGATATACCTTCTCGAATGTCATCCTTCCTCCAACTAATGGCCTGTGAACTTCCATACTGAAAAATGAACGGGTCATGCCACTAATGCTTAATGAGGATGGAGTAAGGATCATAATTGGTAATCATACCAAAATTTCTTTCAGCCCATTCCCCACCCCAACTATCTAGATGATAGACACTGGGTAAGGATCACTGGAGCAGAAAGGGTACTTCCAAAGAATCTGAGGCGGGGTGCTTGTGGCCCGGATTGATGGGAATATCTCTTGTACGCCTCACGTGCCATGCAGGTTCGCCAGGAAGTTTGGGAGCCTCCAGGGGACGGCGAAAAAAGTATACACAGATGTCTGGGAAGAGAAGCATCCATGTGTTCTTCGCCAAAGGTGGCTGATGTCCATGACCTATGGCTCCATCAACGTCATCACCTTTCCTCCCACCAGAGTTGATGATGGCCTCTCAACCTAGTATGATGAACATTGGTCTATATCATACCCTACGGGGCTTTTGTGGAAGCAAATTTGGCAACTCAAGGGCACTAGTGTGGAACTCGGGTGGCGAGAGAGAAGGAAGAGTACTGTTAGAGAGGGAAAACTGGAAGCATGTCAGACAACAGGGCCCGCACAGGCTGGGACTTCAGTAGTAGGGATGTCACATGGCGTGGCCATGTCCTCGCCGCCTAGGGGAGGAGGATCCCATGGATTGACCAGAGAACATCTCGAGAAGCAAATAAAATATCTTCCTCAACCTTCTCATGACGTAATCTTCCCAGCACTATTCTTGGCTTGGCTAACCCTACAACATTCGGTGAGTCCTATAGCCCTCTGGAAGAATATTGTGTGAGACGGGATCCAACTGCTCGAAGTTAGGATTGTTTGGGTTGTCTACAGAGTGAACTTTCATCATTGGCATGCATATCTTACATCCACGGACATGTTCACAAACTAACGGGGTTAGCATAAAGAGCCATCTATCTTGGTGAAAGTGATGCTCGGCCATAAGCATGATCTAGAAAAAATGCCATCGGAGGATGACAACAGCAACGATGAGGTAGAGGGCGGCTAGACAGAAGAGGAGGAGGAAGAAGTAGAAGGTGTAGGAGAAGAGGAGCCCGGAGGTGATGGGTATCAAGGGGTGTCCCACCAATGGATTCTATGAGAGAGTGGAGAGATCGTTGGCTCTGATATAGATGTGACTGAGCTACATGAGGTGTGCTTCAACCCCTATATATCCTCCTCATTATGTCGTCTCCCCTTTCCAATCATTAATCCACCCTCCTAATCTTACTCAGGACCATATTGGCGCTGATCAAGTGTATCCAGTTGAAGGAGGGGTGGAAGCACCAATGGAAAAAGGTGGGGCACCGACGCCCATTATTGAACTAACTAGAACCGAGGGTTCCCCCACTATGACAGTTCCTGTAGCGGCCAAAATACTGGATGCTGGAACCTTAGGTTTTTGTAAGTTCCTTGCTTTGATTCTGGTACATTCTCTCAGAGGACTCAATTGATTATGGTGATCCTGGTCTATATAGTGATCATGACTTTAGAGGCTCGTCAGTCTACTGAGCCCGGACCATCGATGAGCATGTAAATGGAAAACGTACTGCCCTATCTAGGACATGCCTCTCAAAATGAGTCGACCCCAACACATTGTGAGTAGAGACCAGTGGACATCAGTGGAGCTGTTGTCGTGGCAGGGCCTGAAGTTGACAAAGTTGTAACCAGGGTTGATGTGAGATATGAAGGTCGCTCAGATGCTGAAGAGCACAACCCCCTAGGAGTAATATATGGGGAAGACCCTGATGCTAGCCTTTAGGCTGTTTTTACTATCTATCAGCCCACTCATCCCAATGAAAATGATGATTCAGACTCAGAAGTGGCCGAGGGGAGCTGAATGACGCAATAAAAAGGGTGGAAGTGCATCATGAATTTTATTACTCAGCATCATACAGAATTCCAGAAGAGGATGGGATCACTCTAGATTTGGATATGTTTCTTATGTGCTGGAGGGGCAGATTCTCAATGCCTTCACTCGATGGTTCGTGACTACATGGCTGAGAAGATGTGCGAGAGCAGCCGACACTTTGACTTCACTCAGTGCCAGGAGGAGTCGGGGAGTACCCAAGCATTTTTAAAGGTGGAGCAGGACGTACGATGCCTCAATGAATAGGTAGAATAAACAAAGATATTCATCGCAAACTTTACTAAGCTCGTGGAGTAGTTGAGGGCACATCTGGCAGACGCCCAAGAACAAATAGTTAAAGCAAGTCACCAGAAGAATGAACTTCAAACTAAATAGGCACAGGCACGGGCCAGGGTCAGTGAACTGTGTTTCACGGCTCCTGATGAAGAGAGGGTCCTCAGGGGGTGGGAAGCAGTCCTGGGGGCCACCAGCCAAATGGTAGTGGTGTTGGAAATATCCATCTAGGAAGATGACCCTTAAGGGCCCCTATTATAGTCGAACTCATAAACTTATTTCGCCTTGCTGCTTCTTATTTTGAACTGTATGTATGGACAGATTTATTTACATGTCCACTTAGTTTAACGTGCTCAACCAAAATCCCAAAATAAATAGAAATCCATTCCTAATCTCACGTGGTCCATACCCAATGTGAGAAACAAGGGATTCTCATACTATCACTTAGTTTGATCGCGGGAGCGTCATCCAAGTATCGAGCATTCGAGATTCGAATCCGGATTTCCGAGGAGAAGAGGGAGGCCCAATCAAAAGATTTGGACCTTCGACTGATCGATGTATCATCTTATTAATGTGACCTAGAGAATGAGCGGGGAAATTCCAAGGGCATTAGAATCAGTCCGAACATAGGATAATGAAAAATGTAAATCACGTTACCCAAAATTAGGAACACTGTAGGAGGGGTGTGGAAATAATGGACAACAGCTGATTGTTTTCGAGACAAAGCATCCCTATTGCATTATCCTAAAATGGGAACACTATATGAGGGTTTACCGCTGACAATAATCGAAACACAAGACCGAACTCAAAATATCATCCATCAAACATTCAGAACATTGGCCCAGGACAGCATGCATTCCATAATCCAAGAATCCATACAATTAGGGGGTCCCTTCAGACGTGAAAGAGTATTAGCGTCTAAATAATGGGCACACAAATCATGGAAGGTTAAGTGAAGAATTGTTCAAACAGAATCCATCACTCTTGAAATTATGCCACCGTGGTGGAAGAACATTAGGCAGTCATATTAATATAATAATGGATCATTATTTCTTTGAGATAGTACCTCTAGGGTTAGGGATATTTATATTCCTAATGTAATTATGGGGAAACATGAACTTGATTAGGGAAAATTATGTAGTTACAGAACTCCCCGAGGGGTCAGGCCAAGGGGTCGAGAGAGAGAAAGGATGAGATTATTGATTCCCGGGGTTGGACCCAAGACAAAATGTATGGGCGTTCCTACGTATCCCATAAGGATGGTAATCAATCCATACATATTTTTTGAAAGGTTTGTAGTTTATGGTCATAGAACTCAGACGGCAGGATCCCCAAAGACCGCTGTATTTCAGCTTTGTCCCCCTAACGTGTAGAGGTTCACTAAGGGATAGTGCCAAGAGTGTCGAAATTCTACCTGGACAAGATGGGGTGGAACATAATTTGAATCATGTAACCAAAATTCAAGTCTTGATGGAGCTTGCATGATGACAGAGGATTACTACTGACTATATTTGCAACACAACATCCATGTCACATTAGCATGAAATGGGGGCAAAAAAATCAGAATCGACTGCTGACCATATTCGCAACATGGGAATTTTATCAATTTTTTGTCAGAAAACCCTTAGGGATATTGGACTGTATTGGTATTAGAACCCTTAGGCCTAGTATCCATGCCTTTTTGGGGATCCCATCAGGTTTTAATGATAATCGAAGAAAAAATGAAGAGGAACACAAAGCCTGACCAGTTAATGGAAACATCGCATGTTGAATCTGACACCCCAGGTCCTAGACCAGAGTACTCTTAGACACATCAGTGAACCATTGTAAAAGTTCTAGGGGCTCGACTAGAAAGCATCCAATTCTCACAAATGAGTATAGAACAAAGAGATGGTGAACTCATATGAGAAAAAGTGGGGGCATGGAACAGTTCCCAAAATCCCAATGCGAAGGAGGGAATAACCCTATAACACACCTATATATCCTTCTCATGGAAGGGAAAAGGACAAGGGGCCTAGGAGACTGGGATATCTCTAAGAGATGGGGTTGGACCCGAAATATAAGTTTCATGTCGTCTTATATATCTCATAAGGATGGGAATCACGCCACATGTATTTCTTGAAGGTTCATTTTAATGTCATGAAAGACTCTGTACAGATTAATGTCAGGCAGGACGGTATAGTTTAAAGTCATGTTGGATTTTGAATTTTAACTTCATGCTGGAATGTGCAGTTTAAGGTCATAAAGGACCATCCAGTTTAAAGTCGTTAAGGAACGTCCTGTTTAAGATCGTGCAGGACCATCCCATTTAAGGTCATGCAGGACCATCCAGTTTAAGGTCATGCATGACCATCGAGTTTAAAGTCATGCAGGACCATCCAGTTTAAGGCTGTGCAGGACCATCCAGATTAAGGTCAGGCGGGACCATCCCATTTAATGTCGTTCACGAACATCGCGTTTAAGGTCATATAGGACCATCCAGTTTTATGTCGTGCAGGACCATCTAGTTTAAGGTCATGAAGGACCATACAGTTTAAGGTCATACAGGACCATCCTGTTTAAAGTCATGGAGAACCATCTAGTTTAAGGTTGTGCAGGAAAATCCAGTTTAAGGTCATGGAAGACCATTTAGTTTAAGGTCGTGCACGACCATCCAGTTTAAGGTCGTGCAGGACCATCCAGTTTAAGGCTATTCAGGACCATCCAATTTAATGTCGTGCAGGACAATCTAGTTTAAGGTCATGCATGACAATCCAGTTTAAGGTCGTGCAGGACCATTAGTTGCTCAGGAAAAGTATTTCTTGAGGAACATGGCACTGGTGGGAGGATTTGTACGCTCACTATCCATGGTCACCAGGGAGTATGATCCAATGGGGTAAACCTTATGAACAATGAAAGTTCCTTCCAATTTGGGATCCAACATGGGTAGTTTTCTACCAGGTATCATCAGTGCCCAAAGGGCAAATACCAAGTTTCATTGCAGAAAAGAGTGGAGGTGAACCTTCTTGTTCAAATATTGAGCCATTCTGCTATGATTCCTTTTTATATTCTACCGGGCATGAAGCCTATCCTTCTCAAGTGCTTCCAATTTGGAGAGATGGATTTCAGCTACTCTATCTAGAATTTACTAGTCATAGACCGATGTTCATAATGAGGGCAACTGAATCTCTATGGGCAGGACAACCTCAGCTCCGTATATCAGGGAATATGGGGTCACCTGGGTTGAATTACTAGTCGTCGCCCGATAAGCCTAGAAGGTGTTGGGGAGTTTTTCCGGCCAACTCTTCCTGTTTTGAACAACTATTTTCTACAGGATGTTGGAGTGGGTTTTATTGAATGCCTAAATCTGCCCATTCACCTGCGCGTGATAGAGGGAGGTATGGTTCGAACAGATGTTGTACTTGGCATAAAATATCATCAGTTCAGCTTCCTGGAAGTGGGTGTCATTATCGGCGAGGACGGCATGAGGGACTCCAAATCGGTAGAGTATGATTGAGCTCACAAAGTCAATGATAGAATAGACCATGACCTCCTTGATCAGAACCGCTTCTACCCACTTGAAAAAGAAATCGGTAGCATACTGAATGAATCAACATTGGCAAACCGTTGATGGCAGATATGGTTCAATGACATCTGGTCAACACTGGGACCACTCTAGAGGGTAAACGGTAGCATGCGACGTAGGAATCGCTGGCTCTCAGCCTGGTCTGACGGGAGATTATAGTGTTGGAGGTATTCGACCAAAGGTATCCTCAAATTGGAAATCATTTTGATCACTACATCTGAACGACTCGGGGTGTCCTGATGTAGGGCTGCTGATGGTAAGATAGCTTACCGGCAAGCCATCACTACCATCCAGGGTAACAAGATCTATTAATCTCCAATGTGCCACATGGATAATCATATCAAGCCATTTGGGCTCTATAAGTGATGCAGTTAAGCTAGACAAAGAATCCGCTTGACCGTTCTATGACCGAGGGACATGGGTATCATCTGGTCAAGAAGGGAACTGGGCCATTAGCTGGAGAGTGCATTCTAACAATGGTACCTGCTCTGGCTTCATGACTACATATTGTTCATTGTCCTACTTAATGACATGCTCGGAGTCCTCTCTTACATGAAAATGGGGGACGTCGATCTCGAAGGCCAGCACGAGGCCAGTAATGATGTCCTTACACTCTGACTCATTGTTAGTGAAACCTTCAGGCAACAAAAATGAATATAGTATAATGGCTTTCACTGGGGTAATAAAAAATATTCCAAAGCCTAGTCTGTTGAGTCGAGGATCATTGAGTCTCCTACCGGTGGGGCTCCGAGAGGCACCATCAACGTTCATATGCCAACATGGGTTGTCTTGATCGACTGAGAGGATTCCCTCATCGGGAAAATCCATGTCCAAGACCGGTTAGTAAGGGTTGGATGGGAAACAAGGAAATTGGCCAACACATGTCCTTTGACAGACTTCTGAGTCATGAACCTAATGTCAAACTTCTAGAGGATTACTTCCAACTGCACTAGTCAACCAATCAACATTGGACGACCTATGATGTACTTTAACGGGTCTACTCCAGACACCAGCTATACCTCACGGTGCTGCAGGTAATGTCACAATTTTTGTACGACAAACACGAGTGCAAGGTAGCTCTTCTCTATGGGGGAGTATCTGGTCTCCATATCGAGGGGCATGCGGCTGAGGTAGTAGAGGATGTTCTATATCCCATCATTGTTCTTCTGGGCGAGAAGGGCGCCGATGGACTGTTCTTGGCTGGTGACATAGTGGACCTGTGGCTTCTTGGAGACGGGTGGCATCAAGACCGGAGGCTGGAGCAGATACTACTTGATTTCCTAGAACGTAGTATTGCACTCTTCATACAATTCATAGGTATATCCATTATTCATGATCTAGGAAAAGGGCTTACACTTTCCGGAAAGATTCTTAATAAATCGAAATATGTAGGATAAGTGGCCTTGGAAACCTCGAACCTTCTGAATACTACTCGGGGGAGGAATCTGGTGGATGTCCTTGATATTCTTAGGGTCTATCTTGATTCCCCTGTACATGAAAACAAATCCAATGAACTTTCTAGAGGTTACCATGACAGAACACTTCAATGGGTTTAACTTCAGGTAGAGGGAACGGAGGAATCCGAACACTTTCTCAAGATTCTTGAGATGGTCCTATAATCGATGAGATTTGACCACCAGATCATCCACATAGAATCCCACCAATGTACAGAGGATTGGATTGAATATGAGATTCATGGCCCACTGATAGGTGGCACCTTCATTCTTCAGGCCGTAGGGCATAACCTGGTAACAGAAAGTACCTTGGGGCGCCATGAAAGCGGTGGAATCTTCATCCTCGAGGGCCATACTGATCTTATTATATCCATAGTAACCATCCATGAAAAAGATTTCTTAGAACCCAACAATATAGTTGATTTAAAATTATACCATTGAAAGGGTAAAATCATCCTTTGGTCAATGACGGATGAGATCGCGTATGTCGATACTGACTCTGATCAGTCTTTTCTTCTTCCAGACTGGTACAATGTTGGCCAACCATTTGGGGTACTAGACCTCCTTGAAAATGTTGGATCTGATGAGCTTGTCAACTTCGGCCTCGACCATAGCACCGTGAAGAGGGTGCATCTTCCTGGGAGGCTGCTTGAATCCATGATGATTTTTCAGGAGACCGAGGAGGTGAACGGCTACCTGAGGATCTAGTCCTGACATCTTATCGTAACTCCAAGAAAACATGTCATGGTTCTATTTAAGGATGTCTATGTACCACCGTAGCTCCTCAGTGGGGGGGGGGGCATGGCGGCGCTAATCAAGGTGGGTCTTGGGTATGCCTCGCTTCTGAGGTTCACCTGTACCAACTAATCGACTGTAGCAGAGAATCCCTCTTCAAAGGCAGGTGGAGCATCCTCCAGATCTTCTTATTCACTTTTGGAGGAGGGAATCCTAGTGGGTGAAGCTTCTATTGGGTTGGAAGAACCCAATGGGAGGATGGTACAAGCCTGGACAGTAGTGTGAATCATATCATTAGATTCACGCACCACTGAGACCATAGCGATGAAGGCAGTCGATCCAATCCCATATGGTCTTCGGCCCAAAGGGCCATGCTTGATGATATCAAAGCAATACTGGCATGCCAGCTTGAGCCAGTTAATCTCTGCCTAGTGAAAAAGACACGTACGACATACTGCCCTTACAATGGGGCAGACATCCCGATATTTTACGGGGGTGGGAGGCTCCAAGATCACCCGACCCTTGTTTGTGTTGGAGTACGAGGAGATTTTCTGGTATCTCTTGGACTTGGGAATATGCGTTCCACTTGAACCAGAAAAAAATGAATTTCCCCATGTCGGGGTTCGTGGTCTCCAATCGATGGATCGGGAAGACATAGGCATCATCCCGACCTGGCTATGGGTCAATTGTGACTGTGGTGGGACCAACCTCACTTTCCAGAATCTTCTTATCCTTGATCTTGTAATAGTTAGTGTCCAGATAACGGGATTTATAAGAGGCGAAAGGAGATGCATAACCTTATAGTACGCCTACTCGACCATTTAGGGAGTACTTGAGGCACTGGTGATATGACGAAGGGACCACTGCATGTAGGTGGAACCATGGTCTACCCATTGATGCATTATATGCGGTTTCCTGGGAGACAACCATAAACTCAGTGTTGGAAACTAGGTCGTTGAACTGGGTCTTCAAACGGATCTTTCCAACCTGGGTCTACTC
This sequence comes from Viscum album, assembly GCA_963277665.1. Classification (NCBI taxonomy): domain Eukaryota; kingdom Viridiplantae; phylum Streptophyta; class Magnoliopsida; order Santalales; family Viscaceae; genus Viscum; species Viscum album. The sequence continues at coordinate 258,197,238 of OY728129.1, forward strand.
TGTCCTATCGTATCCCTGGATTCTTAAATCAGATGGAGTCAGGTCATCTTCAGATAACCAAAGCTTCCGCAGTGTCTGTGTCGGGATAAGGTTGATCCCAGAGCTGATGTCAACGAGAAAATACCAAACCTACACACAGTTAAATTGACCGGTGATGTACAACAAGAAGATGTGCCTTTGTATAGAGGAGCATTCATCTTCTCTTGATAATGAAATGATGGGTTGACATTCAGCATTCTCAAACACTTTAGTGTGGAAAGCCTCTGCAGCCGCTATCTCTGTCTCAAACTGAAGGGGTCTCCTTAAAGCCTATGCGAGTGATTCGTGCATATCTGGCGATAGGTGAAGGGCTTAAAATATGGAATGACTCTTTGGAATGTCAGCGAGGTGCTTGATGACATCATACTTTCGTTCCAGGCACAAAATTCTATTTACAAGAGGCCGCTCTGCGATTGGAGCCATGGCGGGCCCTGCCGGCCGGACCTGCGGCTAGCTGGTACTGGGTATATCCCACTGCACACTAGTCGAAGCCCGAAGAGTAGCTATCGGATGAGGAACAGACGGTTGCAATTGGCCTGTAGTAGGGTGAAGCTGGTCGCGGCACGACCAAAGTGGTTCTACCAAATCTAGTAGCACAAACTGTGGTGGAGGTGGGCCTGTCGACACCGGATGAAGAGGCTATGCATGCTGAGCTCTGCGATGGGCCTACAGTAGGGTCTTATTGGCATGCACAACCTGGCGGAAAGTATCAACTAATGCACCCAACGACCCATATGGCTGCGGCTCTGCTGACGTTGGCGTTGGCTGGGGACGTTGGGGAGGTTCTCCTGGCACTCCCCCTTGTCGGGAGTCATATAGGGGTTTACCAACTCGACGGTGTTAACCAAAGCATACCCTTGACTGTCAAATGATGAGTCATCCATCATTGGGAGGATTCTATGATGGATCCCCATCTCTTGGGGAATAAATTTTCCTAGAGTTCGGGACAACGATGGAATTGGCGGGGTGTGTTGTTTTTTCTTGCGTTGTTGATGCTTACTCTTTTGGTAAGAGGCCGGCTGAGATGATGATTCAAAAGTGATGGTCGCAGCTTCTGAAGGCTCCATTTGATTTAGGAATGGCTGAATTATTCTATTGGCATGAGAAACCATCTTGTGAGCCATCATGTCATCATACATCTGTGACCCATGGTTGGAAACATACTGCCACTCACCTTCACTGTCGCTACTGCTATATGACCTCACAAAGACACATACAACTTGTGCCAGGGCCAGGACCAACATGAATATGTTTTTGTCAATCTATTCATGGAGTTAGTCCTTGAACACATATCATTTCATGAGGGTGTTCCCCAAGATCTAGTGATAGGGCCAGTAGTTGGGGCGATCAATGAGATTCACCTCTTCTGGCCTTCTTCACTCAGGCAAGCATACAATTCCCTATTCCAAAACACATAAGAAATAGCCAAGAACTTGATTCTCATTGAATGAGTAGGTCCGATTTCTTCTATCCAAAAAGGGGGCTCTATGATCCTAGCCCTAATGAGGGGCCAGAGGGGCCTGTCAAGGAGGCGGACCCTGATTGTCTTACCTAGGTGCTGGAGGCGTATTCAATGGGGGCACTAGCCGATTATGAGGATGCAGATGAGCCATAGTCTGTACCTGAGGTGGAGGGCCTCTGCGAGGCTGCGAGGCTAGTGCTACTGGTAGCAATTCTAGTTGTCTAGGGGCTTGTATTTGGGCCACTACGACGGGCTTATCTCTGGCAGGCCTCCTCACTGGGATTATAGGGGGAAATATATGTTCTAGTCTGGCCTATTTAATGGCTTCTTCGAGGCGTTGATCCATATCTGAGAAGTATTGAAACCCTTCGGGATAGTTATGAGTGATCAGGGAGGGAACCGGCTCCTTCTTGACATTCCCTATGCACATCGTCAATAATTTCTCCTGAGTTAGTGGCATGTCAAGGGTGTATGTGTTCCCCTTCCACCAGGTGATAAAATCTGCGACCCACTCATCAAGACTTTGTTTGAACTTGAATAGGTCTGCTTTGCTCATTTTCTAGGTGGTAGAGCTAAAATGGTAAAATAATTTCTTGTGCCGGTCCTCCCAGCTAGTCACGGATCCAATGGAGAGATGGTTGTACCAGGAAAATGTCGGCCCCTCTAGTGTATAAACAAAACAGCAGAGATTGGCGGCCTCCTGCGGCTCTGGAGTCCCTAGAATAGGCCCACAACTTATGTTGAAGGGGTCCAGGTGCTCTGGCGTGTCCCATGTCCCATTAAAGGGGGATATTTTGGTGTTTCTAAATCCTGGAGGTGCGGCATATCATCCACCCATAACAGGTATGGATTACCATCTGGTGGGATTTCCACCTGTCGCGTTTCCAATGCCTCTAGGAGGGTGATGAGTGCCACCATCATATCATATAGAAGTGGTTCCCTTTCTTGACTGGGGTCCCTAACCATGTGCATGTTTCCAGGTTCTTTATGCGGTAGACAAGCTCTATGGCTCGTGGAGTGGCTCGTGGAGTGACCCATGGGGTGTCCGGGGGAGCTCGTGTGGGGTTCCATGGATTTTCTATCATTTTAGGAGGGTTTGGAAAGACATACTGTGACCTCATGCCGTGAGATCCGACATCCTCCCTATCCGTGGGAGCAACATGATCAGGTTTACCTAGGGGTAGCTCACCAAGGAATAGTTGTTCATTCCCCTACTGCCCCGGCCTAGGATCACCATAGTCGGTTCGTCATTCTACAATGCATTCAGCCAAGAGTTCGTCGAACAACTTCTTCTGCTCAGCCAGTTGCTGGAAAAATGTGGCCTTCTCGGGTTCCTCCTCAGTTTTTGACACTAAATCAGACTGGTCTGAGTGATTGACAGATCCGACATGCTCTTGGTCGTTACATGAATTCTGGTTGAGTACCAATGCCACGGTGGGCATAGAGAGACCTAGGAGGTTCCCCTGTGGATGATTAATCCCCCCTAGTGGGTACAGTAGTTGGGGCACATCCTAAGGGAGGAAATTCCCATCCAGAAGTTACAACTCATTTTCCCCTCCCGACAGATCGGTCATGTTGTTCGCAACTCTTCTCGGGGGAATTTCCTCAATTTTACCTAGCTAGTAGGGCTGCCGACGAATAGCACTGAAGAGGAGGGATGTGTACTACCCCCAGCCATTAACCATGACATGGGGGTAGCCTCATTAATAACCTTGTAGAGTACTTTAAAACTATGAACGCATTATTGTTAGAGGGCCCTACGGTTACCAGGTGACACGGGGTGCCGGACCAAGGTGAGTGTGGCTAGGTTAACCAGAAGACATTGTCCACCGATGTCTTCAAATTTAACTTGGATCTTTGGATAAGTCACTCGCTGATGCATGAGGTGGATGTCTGTCACCTAGAGGGTTCCACGGAGACCCTCAACTTCTTATAGGGTTAGAGATTCTGGCACGCAAAAATTTGGTCCTGACACCATCTCAAACTTCTCAAGGAAGTGGTCTGCTGTGAGGATGGTCCAGAAGCTCCTTGGTTAAGATTCAAGGTATGGCCCTTATTTCCCCACTCGTTAACTGGGGGTGGCTGAGGAACTGGTAGCGGTACTGAGGCAGACTGCTTGGATTGTGTGCTGGCCAGTGGAGAGTATAACGAGTGGGCTAACTGGCCACCAATTCATGGCCTATCCTCTGAGGATGGTAGCGACATGGCTACTATATCATGATAGGATTGACCGTAAACCAAAACTACTAATATAACATCAGCGTTTTCCAAGGGTGAGCTATGCCGCATCTCTTCCACCTTGGACACCCAAAATAACTGTCTACAGTCTCTAGCCAAGGCAGAGGGAATTTTCAGAGATGATGGTGGCGACTACGTGGTCAGTCCCTGGGGACATGCCAGGTTCTTGTCCTCATATATATAATTTTGGAGGGATACATGGATCCTATAGACCTTTAATTCCATGATTTCAAGAATGATGTGCTTTGTTTTTTCCCCAGCCTTCGACTCTGAGGACTGAGGGGACGGTTCCAATGCTTAGTTGCACTCCACCTCAGAGTCTGAGAAGCGGACTGGTCTGATTCTTGTCCGTCCCTCCGTAAAATTCAACTCTTGGTGACGACCACATGCTATCCTACCCCTGGGTGGATCATTGGGGAAAGGCCCACTTCCAACACGAGGAGGTCGTTCGGCCATACTAGTGCTGGGGTGGAGAGATATCCTGCCAAGGTGGGCAACTATGCGAGGAGCACCAGGGAAAATGTATAAAGGGATATGTGGAGGACTTCCATGTTGGCGAGTGACTGGACGTGCAATGTCTCCAAACCTACGGTCTGTGGTAGGTGTAGTGACTCCGTACCTAGTGTAGTGAGCGTGGAAGAGACCCCCATATGGAGTGTTCCTGTCATGGGGAAGACCCTCGTTTGGGATGAAGGTTTCATGGGGTAGACCTACAAGTAGAGGTTGGAAGTAGGGGGACCTACACCTTCCATAGTGGTGGTACGGGTTGAGCCTCAGCAATGGGTCGCATTGATGCAGATTTGTCTACAGCGGACATCGCCTGTGTCGGCGACCGAGAGAGTTGACCCAGCCTGCCCATGGGGTGGTTGGGGCCTCAATCCTAGTTGGGTATATAACTGCCCCTGATCAACATATTCGGGGATTTGGGGACATGAGTCAGCGGTGGCTCGGGCCACATTACTCGCTGCAATTGATTCCCCACGGTGGGGTTCCACTTCCTTTTGTGCCCGATGCTAGCACCGGGTCAGCTGAACCAGAGTCAGTGGTGCAGGTGCATTGCTTACCTACTCCATGGCTCGGGTAACTGGGCAGCGGCACTGACGCAACCCAGTGGGAGCCCTTGCCCGGAGCCCTTGGAGTGGGACTCAGATCGGGGTTACTCAGACATCCCCTCCCTCATCAGCATAGGGTAGTGAGTTTTCAAGGCATTCCAGGGACAAGCTCTCCAAATGATTGAATATCGGGGTGGGATCAGCGGCTCCTGCACTTCCCTCGGCGGCATCGTTGATGGCGAGGCATAGCCGCCTCTAGATCAAGGAAGGCCACATCCCTTGTAGGTATGATCCCCTCCTCCTTGTACCTGCATACACGATCATTAATTACCCTTTCCTTGATAATTTCCAATTGGGAGAGGGGGCGTGGGTGCCCAGTAGTCATAGAGGTTGAGGCCGTTATGGAAGTGGTGGAACCACACGGGGTGGACGCGTCGATATTTCCCCTACCCCTACGCTGTTGGGTAGGTGGTGACCGAGTTCCGGATGCAACAACTTGGTTCCTGAAAGGAGGGAGATGAAATCATTAATACTGATAAGAAAAGAAATCGACAACTAGTGCCCTAGTTCCATTACGTCTTCTATAGCAGGTAAGATGGATCCATGCTGACAATGTTGCAGAACAGGATGCTCAATGTCCTTACTGCCCCAACATCTAGAAAGTTTCACATCAGGCCCGTTGTTTTCTTGGTGGGACCTGGTGCTAGACTACGGGGTTTGGTGACATTATAATCCATCGATACCTCGAACGCTACTAGTCTCCATAATTCTGAGAATACCTTCACTTCGAGTTCACAATTTATATTTCTAATTCTTTCACAGGGACGTGCACATCTGTTAGGTGGAGGACATGTAGCTGTTACCCCTCATTCCTGCATTCCAAAGGTGGGCGACATCCACTCCATATTCAGGTACATCTACTCCATGATTGAAACATGTAGATGGGATGTCGGTTCTTCCTTCTGTGGATTCTTCCTCAGAGCTCGTCACCTAGTCCGGGTCTCCCTCATATACTTAGGATGTTTGTGAAACTCATCCCGGTTCCATATCTTTATGGAAACTAGTTAATTAAACAGGTTTGATCAGGACATTCCAAGGGGTCCGGTTAGGGAAGAAACCTTCAGTTAGGGGATTAGTCATGTTGGGCATCACTGGTGTGTCTAGATGTTTAGGGATGGGCATGTCTATTGTCTATCCCTTATTATAGGGATTCTCGATGGCGTGGAAGCCTGAGGCATCCCACATCAAACGTGGGGAATAATATTCCATGGGCATGAATCTGAGGTTTTCCTCTGCTTCCCATGTTTAACACAGGGTATGCCGGATGTTTAACGTCTTGCGGAGATGGATCAGACTGATCATAACCCTGACTAGAGTGGATCAGATGGAGAAACCCCCTAGAGGGAATGTCGATATTGGGGCCAACACGTGGGTGGATTCCTATGGAATGGGGTGGACTGATATCACTGGGATGTGGCGACCCGAGTAAGAATCCGGATGGGTAATGAAGTGATGGGGGTGATATATGGATATTGCAAGGGAGACATTGAAGCTGGGCTTGATCCTCTAAGAGGATTCCAATGTATCCCAGTTGCAGGGAATCAATGTCTGTGTAGTTCGGTGGGACGATGTGACTCATGAGGAGGCGACCTGTGAGAATGGATGCATGGATTTGACCTAGAAGAGGTGGAACCTATGGGTTCGGTCATGAGCTTCCCAAGACACATAGTTTCTAGGGAAAGATCAGTATGAGACAAGAGTGATGATATTGAACCTCATGGAGGCTTCCAACATATCCATGTGGTAGGGAATCAAAGTCTACAACATTCAGGACGAGGTATACAGTTTAACATCATGCGGGATGGGGGAGAACCCGACGTGATGGTGGTCGAAACCGATGGATGTTGGGTATCAACCCCATGGAGGCTTCTTAAGTACCATTCCATGACATGGATTAACATCCTTTAAGTTCTGGAATGGGTTGGGGCTTATGCTCTAAGGTGGCTAAAGGTGTTGGTGAACCGATGTGAAGATGGTCAGAATGACCAGTTGGTGGGATTGAACCTCATGGAGGCTACCTACATACCTTTCCTTGACATGGATCAATATCCTCATTGTTCGGGATGGTGTTTAGGGATTACACTATGAGGTGAACCAAGGTGTTGGCGAACCGACATGAAGATGGTTATAACTACTGGTTAGTGGGCTTGAACCTCATCGAGGCTTCCTACATATCATGCCTTGACATGGATCAATTTCCTCATAGTTCAGGTTGAAGTTTGGGGCATAAACTCTGAGGCGGCCCGAGGTGTTGGTGAACTGACATGAAGATGGTCAGAACGACTTGGTGGTGGGCTTGAACATCATGGAGGCCTCCTACATACCTTTCCTTAGTAAAGAGCAATGTCCCCGTAGTTTGGGATGGTTTTTCAGGATTATAGTTTGAGGCGGCCCAAGGTGTTGGCGAACCAATGTGAAGATGGTCGGAACGACCAGGTGGTGGGCTTAAACCCCAAGGAGGCTTCCTATGTACCATTCCATAGAAAATATCAAAGACCTTGTAGTTAGGGATGGTGGTTTTGGCTTACACTATGAGGCGGACCAAGGTTGTGGCGAACCGATGTGAAGATGGTTGGAATGACTGGGTGGGGGGCTTGAACCTCGTAGAGGCTTCCTACGTACCATGCCTTAACATGGATCAAATTCCTCGTAGTTCGGGATGGTGTTTGGGGTTTACACTCTAAGGTGGCCCAAGGTGTTGGGAAACCGACGTGAAGATAGTCAGAATGGCCGGGTGGTGGGCATCAGCCTCATGGAGACTTCCAACGTAGCATGCCATGACATGGATCAATGTCCTCATAGTTCAGGATGGCGTTTGGAGCTTACACTCTGAGGAGGAACAATGTGTTGGCGAACCGACATGAAGATGGTCATAAATACAGGGTGGTGGGATTGAACCTCATAGAGGCTTCCTACGTATCATCATTGACATGGATCAATGTCCTTGTAGTTCGGGTTGATGTTTAGGGCTTACACTCTGAGGCGTCTCAAGGTGTTGGAAAATCAACGCGAAGATGGGCGGAACAATGGGTGTTGGGCTTGAAACTCAGGGAGGCTTCCTACATACCATGCGTTAGAAAATATCAATGTCCCTGTAGTTCGGGATGGTGTTTGGGTCCTACACTCTGAGGTGGCCCAAGCTGTTGGTGAACTGACGTAAAGATGATCGGAATGAGAGGGAGGTGGGCTTGAACCTCGTGGAGACTGCCTACGTAACATGCCCTGACATGTATCAATGTCCACATAGTTTAGGATGGTGTTTGGATCATAAACTCTGAGGTGGCCCAAGGTGTTGGAGAACTAACATGAAGATTTTCGGAATGACCTGGTGGTGGCCTTGACCCTCGTGGAGGCTTTCTACATACAATTCCTTGACATGGATCAAAGTCTTCAGAGTTCGGGATGGTGTTTGGGGCTTACACTCTGAGGTGGCCCAATTTGTTGGTGAACTAACGTCAAGATGGTCAGAACGACCAGGTGGTGGTCTTGAACCTTGGGTAGGCTTCCTATGTACTTTTCCATAGCGATGATCAAAGTCCTCGTAGTTCAGGTTGATGTTTGGTGATTACACTCTGAGGCAGCCCAAGGTGTTGGAGAACCAACGTGAAGATGGTCAGAAAGACTGGGTGGTGGAATTGAACCTCGTGAAGGCTTCCTACATACCATGCCTTGAAATGGATAAAATTCCCCGTAGTTTGGGATGGTGTTTGGGGCTTACACTCTGAGGTGGCCCATGGTTTTTTTCATGTTCAGTGCTTTCTCTAAGCTCACGTGAGTCATTCTCAATGTGAGAAACAAGAGACAGAAGAGACCTAATGATCATGTCGTAGAAGGTGTGTCTGTGGGAAATGGGATTGGTTTTACGTGCGTAGCGGCCCAAAAAGAAATAGGGGATTATGCGTGGGTAGCAGCCTAAGAATTCAAGACATACTCCAGGATGGAGGCCCATGGCGGCAAAGCACGGTTGGAGAGAGACTTGGTACTGATGAAAGGAGAAGCACTGTTTCCCACCATGCCCTTCACTGGCCCTGAGTACTGAAGATTAAAGGAGGAGTAGGTATGCCACCTCCGACATGAAAATCTAGGGGCCTACACGATGGTGGGTTCCCATTCCCTGAAGAAAAACACCACATCGATAAGGAGGATATCATCCCTTTTGAGCAGTGATCCCATCCCCGTGGAGAGGAGTGGGCATGGGGAATGTCCAAGGTGGAGGGATCTCACGTCTGAGGCACATGGTGAGGTCACTATTTAATGACATGTGCTGAGGACGATGGTGCTTGGAAGTTTAACGTCTTGTAGCTCGGACGAGGAGGGTTATCTTTTCACACCTAGGACTTACATAACAGGCACCCTCTACTCCTTGGTGAAAAGAGGTGACAAGAAAAGTCATGGCGAGGGGGTGTCATAGAGCGAACCATCGAGGGGTGCATGCTAGTGTGGCTATGAAAAAATGGAATAGCTGTTAGCTTTCCTATGCGAATAATCATGATGTGAAGCAATGCAAAGGGGAAAAATGTTCAAGGGACATTGAAGTTACTTTGTATGATCCTAGAAGGTTGTACAGGAAAATGGTGCATGATGTGGGTTCATGGGGCATGAGAGACACACACAAATAGAATCCATAAAAAAGAATTAGACACTCGCACAAAGGTACGCGCAAGTGAAGACATAGCCGGGAAGCACTGGAGTGAGGGGTCCTGGAGAGTTGCGCGCAACCTTTGAGTCTTGAATGTGAAATAAGAAACCCTGTGCAAAAAACATCGAGCTGGTGCGAAATCAATGTGGATTAGCTCACGGTGCGAAACCAGTGAGGATTAGTGTGCACATGGAGCCGAGGATTTGTGATCGACTAGAAAGGATTGCATGCAAGGAGTAATAATTTCAAACAATTGGGAGAGACTATAAGAAATGTCTTGGGTGCACACAATTGAAGTGGATTGTGCACAATTGGCCTGCCTGCGCACAAGTGGAAGGGATGGCACAAAGGTGCCGACCTTGAAGGGATTGGAATTTAGTCTAAACCTATGAGATCTCAAGTGAAGGCGGAATCTGGGGGCGACTTGGCGTGAAAATAATAGTACCTGAAATCCATCTTTGTGTGCATGGAAGTTGAATTTCACGCACAAGATCCAGTTCAAATTCGTCAGCCCGAAAGTCGAAGGCGTCGCCTACTATTTATACGAATTTAGCGGCACGGAAAATAGGCAGGTGAAAAAAATTTATCCGCTGAGGTCGGTGGTGCGAAATGTCAACCACGTGGGGAGGGGCGCGAATATTCCGCGCCCACGCCGCAAAACTCTCGTGAATCCTGGAGCATTCCGCGATGGGCACACTGTTTTCCCGCACTAAGGACTTTTTTTCGTGCGGCTCCTCTGGGACCCCCGGACTGGGTCCCTGGATCCGAATATGACTTTTTATTGTCATTTTGAAACCTTATTCATCCCTTGAGCATTTTTCGACATCTAAAACAACAATTTTTTATGTCATTACTCATGATTGGGATATTTAAATTTTATGTTCATGTTTTTGCGTTCAAATGTTTATAGATTGTTTTATGTTTTCCATGTTTACCCTTAGTGATAATTTGAGCTCACCCTTTATATGTTTTATTTTCTACAGGATATATGGAATGGTTTTAGGTAAGAAAACAAAAGGAAATGATCTTTATGGGAGATGTTGAAGATATTTCAACATGATTAGAAGAATGTGTTCTGAGTTTCCAAAGACACTAAACTATTACAGTCCTTGGGTGTCTGTTTTTGTTATATATTAAGTATTCCGAAAATATAATGTAATGTCCATATACATCAAACTTGGGTATCTACAGTAGGTATCAGAGGAAAGGATTAGTTAACCTTTGGAAACTAGGATGTGATAACTTTAGTGAGATCCCTAGAGATATTTCTATGGTAGTTCTTGGTATGTTCTTAAGGTTAAGTATAAGTATATAATATAGTCCTAGAATTATGGTAATGTTCATAGAATTAAACCAGTGATGTTAGATATTGAAGGTACCCCCCTTGATTATGTTGTTTTCCTAGTATGATTTTTTGCCTCTCACTCTATTTTTTTGGGTTTTAGATAATGGATGGAACCCGAATGAACCGTGTTAATTATCAATACACTAGTAAAGGCAATGATTTTCCTTCTAAATAACCAAATGTAATGGTAAATGGAGTGAAAAATATTTTTGTTATACTGAAAAAAGCTATCAATCATTCTAGACTTTCAAATGAGTAGAGAAGGGAACAATATTCAATGGAGTCCTTCATGAGGAAACACCCACCTTGTATCAATGGGTATTCTGATCCACTTATTGCTGAACAATGAATTGATACCATTGAAATGATTTTTCCCATAATTCGCTATTCAGAACATGAAAATGTCATTTTTGTTGTTTACCATTTAGAAGGTGAAGCATACCAGTGGTGGACTCTAATTAAGAATACAAGTCCACAAGATGAAATTGAATCCATGGAATAGGATGAGTTCAAGACCATGTTTTTCAAAAAGTTCATCCCTTGTATTCTACGAAAAAATATGGAAAAGGTGTTCCATTAGCTTAAGAAAAAGGATGAAGAATCTGTTGGTATATACAGGACGAATTTTACAAGGCCTACAAGGTATGCATATAGAAATATCATCCAACCTTAATGTAAAGTTGATCAATTATTTAGTGGCTTAAAACCATGTCTTCGAAGGTCATTAGCTATAAGAGACTTCAGAAGATATGAAGAAATTGTGTGTTGTGATATCAAGGTAGAACGAGAAGTTTGTGTTACATATCCATCTCATGGTTTTGACAATAATTGAAAGATGGGATTCAAGGAAAAATCTCAAGGCAATGGTGAAAAGAAGAATAATGTTTCATTATTCCCAAAGTGTGGAGAGAAGTATGGTTGAGATTGTATTAAAGGGACTATAAAATGTTATAAGTGTGGAAAATAAGTTCATCGAGAAACTGAGTCTCGAAGTAATGGGGAAAAGGTAGCAAATGATGTGAATAGAGAAAAGACTACAGAGGACGCACCACCAACAAATCAATGCTACATGTTCAAGGAAATGGGGAATTATTCTAACCAATGCCATAATCCAAGAGTTAATGATGATCGACATCAAAAACCTCTTGAGTAAAAGGACAAAGGGAAGTCACATGCAGTCACTATTGGTGATTTTGAATATGACAACAAAGTGGTGGAATGGTTAAGTGTATATGTAACGAGATTCCAAAATAGTTTTGTGGACTCTCATTTATAGTATTACGGAATATTAGAATATCTATGTATTGGTTTTCAATAATTTTATGGGACCAGTAAGCATGAAAAGTGATTGAAATATTTTTTGAAAGAAGATGATATGCACAAAATTAAGGATACGAGGAAAATAATATGTTTTTTAGTATTAATGATCACATGACTGATATAAAGAAAAAGTTACACCATGGTTTGAGTATATAGAAATTTTGGGATTTTAGTAGGTAGAAATAATTAACATTTAACATCATTAATGTTTTCACTAAGGTTCTATGGTAATTTGTGTTTCAAGAAAATACATGATTAATGTATTCACATTTTGGAATATTACCAACAAGATATATCTTATGATATATGGGGGATAAATGATGGTAATAACATTCTTTTTATATGAACTCTCTAGTAATCATTTTATATATACAATGAGATTGGATAGAAGTATTTTGGGTAAGCCTAAAGATTATAATGGATTCTGTTGGACATTAGATAGTATTGTTTAAGTCTTCAAATTTTTGATATTATGATAGTATAGTTTTAGAAAAAGTAAAACCCATAGGACGGTTGACAACCCGTTACATCGGACAGGGATGCGGGAATAATACCCACAACCGATGTGTGATAGGCCTTTATCTCTTACCACTGGCCTAAAGGAAGTCCCTGGTTAGTAGAAATTATTTTTATTTTATTAATAGATATGATAGATGAAGTATACATCCATTTTTAGAATCATATACGGTTAATCTCACTATATATGGATTTTTGTATATTTTATTACTTTTGCTAACATTTTGTTCGAGACAGATGGAATGACCCATCATTCTATCACATGACCTGCTAACACTTCAAGAATAAAAAATTCAACTTCATTACATTCAATAATAGATGAAGTGGAAATTGTTCATGGAATGACCAATGATAATATTACACTAAAATCAAGTAAGTATTTCACCTTATGCAAAAATTTATCAACTCTAGGGAAATGATCCTGAAAACCAAAAATGTTGTCCTAGTACCCTCAAATCCGATGAATTAGATGGTACCTTAAATCATTAGAATTTTATTGATTTGTGATTGTTGGATTTTTTCATAGCCATGTTCTTTACCACTCTCCATCAAAACATGATGGTTAGATTTCTCTTCCATATCCATATTTTCACATGTGTTCTCCAATATGGAAACCCAATGATGAGTTAATTTGGGTAACCGTTATGTTTCATACTTTAGTTTTTAAAATTATGTTTTAGTATTCCTTTTTTACGATGTGGATTTCTATGAAAGAAACATATAATTAGTAAATGCTTTATAACCCCGACGAATTTTGAGGGAAAAATTCATTTTAATGGGGGTAGAATGTAACACCTCGAGATTTTATGAGAAATATTATTTTTAATTACATTGATGTCTTGTGTTGTACTCTACACCAAGATTAGCATGAACTATAAGAAACACCATATTAGCTATTATTATACACAATCATTATTCTTGTCTTGTGTTGCATGCATGAGTGACCTTCCTTAATAGCGTGTGATGTACGCAATACAGAGTTTAACAAAACAACAATATATTGTTATAATATTATTATGAACCAGCCGTTATGAAAATGATTAACCATATTTTTAATTTTATAACATTATCATTAATCTAACACATTTTCCAGATCATGGTATGAGAACAAAATAATTTTTTCGGGTAAAATAAGTATTTTTTAAAAAAATGCATTTTTCCCGTCTTTTGATGGCACACCTATTTTAAATATAATTTTTAACAATATTATAAGTTCAATTTTACAAAATAAACTTCTTCTTATGAATCAGGATATAAAAATTTACCTTGTATAAAGTTTTGATATTTTTTTGATAATGTTCCTAATTTGATGAATAGTTAAAATACGCTAAATTTTAATTAAAAACATCTGCTTTCATCAAGATAATTTATGTGGTTAAATTATAATATATAATGGTTATAAAATATAAATATAATATATTTTTAACATTTAATATAATTTATTTCATTATTATTAATTTTACATTAAATTAATACGTAAAAACATTTCAATCATTGGTAATGTTTTAAATAAAAACCCGTTTTTTTCGAAAGAGATTAATTTTAAATTAATTAATGCAACTTTTGTGTTTTTAATTTTAAAAAATATATTCTATATTTTCATTCATTAGTTCCATATTATGTTAATATGATACTTTTTATATTTGGTAATTATGAATAATTATTACGGTAAATTTTATTTACAACAGTTAAAGATTAATTAGGTAATTAAGGGTAAAAATAATATTATAAATTTTCCCTAACAATTGTATTAATATAATTGGATGATTATATTTTATCTTAAAATATACAAGGGTCAAAATGAAATCTTTTAGAACCCACTTGTATGTGATTAAGACCATTAATTTATTTTATTTAAATGAATGTGAAATATGTGTCACTCATGCTTTGATAATTAAATTATTATTAATATAATGTTATATAGAATATAAATTCAGTTATAAATACTAATTTTAAATATAAATTTTTTTTCTTTATCACGTTTATTTATTTTTAATTTTAATTAATATATAATTACCTTAAAATCATATACATTATTGATGTGGAAATTATTTATTTAGTGAAAAATCAATAATATAGTTTTTATTAAACTAATAATATCCATAAAAGGACTAAAACAAGACCGAAACTTATTTTTAGTGTACATATAAACCATAATCATCCAAAGGTAAAAATTTTGACCATTTTAAGCCTTATAAAAGCGATTATGACACCTATATTATTTTATTTTAAATGATGTCAAAGTTGTCACCTTAATAATTTAATAAATAAAACTTTTTAAAAGTAGGATGTTTTAGAAGATAAATTAGACTAAAAGTATTATTATGAAATATATTACATTTATATTCATCATAGTATTTTATTTTTAATTTTTATTCAAAAAATATGTATATTAAATAATTATACAGAAATGTTGTGGTAATTATTTTATTATGAAAAATGTCAAATAATTGGTTATAAAAATATTAAAATAAATATTATATAAACTAATTACTATATTCCACTAATTTAATATATGAATATGAAATGTAAGGAACCTAGTAAATAATTTGGTTCTAATATATTAACTTTTTGTATTTTATATAAATTCAAATAAATGAATAGTATCCAAATTTAGACTATTGGTATTTTATAAAAATAACATATTATTAAATTATTTAAAAATCACAACAAATATTTAAAAATTAAAAATTAAAAATTATATGCTCTAAAAGGTTATAAAGGATCAAATTATGGAAAATTTACAACATATAAGTATTTATTTATTACATTTCAAAATTTTGAATCTTATTACCTCAAAAAAATTTAAATAGATTAAATAAGGATAAATCAAAATGATAAGGTTTACAATAGACATAAAACATGTTTAAATTTTATTGGTTGATGAGATTAAAAACCTATCACATATCATATTCTAATTGAATCATTTTTGAAGTTTTTAAGGGAGTTTTGAATTTATTATAAATTAATATTTTTTAGGTTTCCAAAGGTGCCCCTTTCCTACCTTATAAAAGGGTACCTCCTCTCTCTCCACTTCACACCATTTTTGAGCGTTAAAATTCGTCCAAAACATGCCCAGTTCTATTATCCACTTCCCTATAAACCTACTAGATGTATTTTTCTTCCTCAAATGCCAAATTTGTTTCACTAAGAGGAGTTTAAGAGGAGGCACGTCGAAGAAGAGGTAATATCATTTACCGATTCTTTCAAACTTATTTCTTCTCCTAATTCTAATATATGAGTTGATTAATTATTAAGTAATAACAAAAGTGTCAATTTTATACTGATATGTTATTATTAATATGAAACAACCATATTCTATCTTCTATCCATCCTATGAAAAAAATAATATCCCCACATGTGCGTATATACGACTTACCGTCTCCACTCTATAGTGTAATCTTTTATTTAATCACTAACATACATTGATGGGTATAAGGATGGAAGAAATTAATATATATGATTATTTTAATGTGATATTTTTTCTGAAATATTATACATCATACACTTCAATACAATTCCACAATCATGTGAATGATATCATCTCTCGTGCGTATGTACGGCCTACCGTCTCCAAGATGTGATGCAACTCATTCTATATGATCTAATTGAATAATTATTATATAAATGAATTGAATGAATAAATACGATATATATTACACTAATACCATTACATTAATGATGTATCTATAAGTTAAAAATAGTAATTAGAATTTATTCTACAAAACACGCATAAGAACATAAAGAAATGAACACCCGAATAACAAGTAGCAATGAAATATTACTAGTAAGAAGATAAGAATATGACCATATATGATATCATAACAATGAATATGATTCCGGAATAAGTCAAAAACATTATTTAAATAATTATACATGAGGATCAAATATGTACAAAGCATATCAGACCTAATGTAAAGGACAATCTCGCAATCTCAATTTTTATCCGAGATTGTTTATACTTTGGTATTTAATGGGGCATATTTATCATCCACAAATATGTTTCATCAATATGTAATATTATTTCTATCCTCCTAAAAAAATTTAATCCAATTTTACCAACTGGTGAATTTTTAGTAAAAATATGAAATGATTCTTCTGTCATTTTCAGTACGAGATACTTTTTGACTTTTCCGGCCAGAGTACGAGAAGAATATTTTTTAACATATATGGCATGAATTTATTTTTATGATTTCATAGAACATTATTTCCATGAAGCTTACTTTACATGTTTTCATGTTTATTTTTAATTAACTTCTTTTAGTTTAAAATTCTAGGACATTTTGAGAAAAGAAAAATATTTTTGATGTTGAAAGGATATTTTCCTCAAGAATGAAGTTCAAATATTTTATCAAAATTATTTTCCATATATGATAATATTGGGTTCTATTTCTATACCTATTATTTCATTTATTTGATTATGTTATGATGTAATTATTTTAATTATGTCCTTAAATATTATATGTATTATATTATGATGGCATGATGTTTAAGAATCCCATTTTTATTACATGTGTTATGATATGATGTGTGATTTAGGATTTTGTGGCACACATAAGAATGGTTTCATTATGAGATGGGTGGGACCTATATCTCCCTTCAATGCATTGGGTAAATATTTATATCTCATGAGATAAATATGGCTAGAATGGTAAGTAAATTTAGTTCTACAATACAGGGCTGGAACGGAAAGTAAACCTGGTTTAGTAATAGAATTTCCCACTATGATAGTCTTGGAAGAAATGCCTTGGATAATATGAAAAAATATCATGTGCTTAATGGTATGCCACAATTACATGTTTTAATTCCATGCTATTTTATCATGATTAATTTTTCTTTATGATGTATGCCTTCTGTACTGCAATTTTTTCTGTTATTTCTCATGATTTGGTTGTTTAAATATTATATTCATTTTTTCACGTTCAAATGTTTATGGATTGTTTTATTTTTTCCATGTTTACCCTTACTGAGAATTTGAGCTCACCCTTTATATGTTTTCGTTTCCCCATGATATAAGGAACGATTTTAGGTAATAAAAAAAGGGGAATATCTTTATGGGAGTTGTTTAATATCTTTCACCATGATTATAAGATTATGTTCCGAGTTTCCAAAGACACTAAAATATTACTTTCCTTGGGTGTCTATTTTTGTTATGAATTAAGTATTCCGAAAAAGAAATGTAATGTCCATGTACGTCATGCTTGTGTCTCTACAAGTAGAGAACCGTAAAAAGATCTTCTCTAAAACTTACATGGTGTGTAATCCCTTTCCATGTCATGAAATCCATGACGATCACATAGACTGGAAAAATCATCACCTTTTTTATTAAAATCAATATTTTTACAATACAAAATGTATAACCATTACATAGTGTGTAATCATTTCTCAAGGTGTGCACATTCATAATTTTTTTATGGAAACAAAAGACACATCATTTAACCCCTTTATATATCATTTAATAGGCTAGCGTACAACAAGAAATTCAAAACCAAATATGGATCCCTCCAAACTTAGGGAGAACCCCACAAATCTATTAACACATTTATACATGGATTTCATTAATTCAAAAAAAACATACTTCCCAAAAATTTAATTCATTTTTCACAAAAAAAATTATACATCCTTGGGAGTCCTAATACACACCCAATAAAATTGGAGAACATGAAATGGGGAGTAAATTACCTGAAAGCATGTAACGGGATGTTATAGTTGATCTTTAAAAGATGTGGGCCAAAATAAATCAATAGATGGGAAAATATATCTTAGTATTCACATTTCATTATCTATATTATTATTAAATTAAGTTGAATAAGTTATAATTAAATAAAAGATTTGAATTTATACACAATATTTAAAATTAATGAATCATTGTGTGAGGGGTGATAACGCCACAAAGAAAATAAATTGAGCACACCTAAAAATCATACAATGACCTCCCCTTAACTCCCATGAATATTGTGAAAAAAAAACCTTAACCCAGTGAATTTAAATTAGGTCATTATTAACTCCATAAAAAATAGAAATAATTCAAAAAATAGTTAGACCCAGGAAATCATCTTCCCATGTAATGAATCATCTCAACCTGACTCAACACATCACTTGGACAAGCCTTCCATTAGGCTCAATGGGAATTCCAAACCTCTAGGAAGCTGGAAACTAGTGTTTGTTTAAAAAAAAATTATTGGGAATTATTTTACCCTCATGTAATCAAAAGAAGACAAAAAAACAAAAACCTCTTGAGAATATGTCATGGTGAGTCAATATAATGTAATTTTCTAAAAATGAAATAAATATTTTTAAATAAAAATCTAACATAGTAAGGCATGATGAAATAGAAATATAAACAGTTCATAATCAATGAAAGTGATTATTATCACTAAAAAATCATAAATTTTTTAAATATGTAACGATTACATTAATAACAAATAAAAATAGTTTATACATTAAATAAACCCAAACAAAAAATACCCTAAATTAAAAAAATCATAATTAAGTGGATGAAAAAAATAAAGAAAAAAGAAAATCGTGAGCCTGAATAGCTATAAAAGAACCTCCATGTGACCTATGGTCACCATCATATCCCAAAATACCCACTAATGAACCAAAAATATCTCAAGGAATAGGATCAATAGATAGATACTTGGGAGAAAACATGAAATCCATAGGAACACACACTAGTGTATATAAAATTTGTGAACTAAACATTCCCAATAATATTTCTCCAATGAGTAAATTAAATTATTTTCTTAAAACATTTCAAGAATTATAGTAATAAAATATATAAAAATTATTATTTTCACATAAGGGAATATAAATAAATCAAGTAACACACTTTTATCAGGATGAATATATCACATCACATTAAAAAAGATGGTGGAAGCACCACATAGTATGAAAAAATACCTTTACAAATATAATGAACATTGAGTCCTTGAAAACATATATAAATCTTTTTCCTCACTTCTATAAATTTCTAAAAATCCCATGTACCAGTCAATAATTTCCTTTCCCTTTGATATCCATATTTGAAATCCACTTCTAGAAACCTTTTCTAGAAATCAATTTCTAAAATAAGCTCCAATCATTCCTTTAAAACCACAAATTCCATACCGTTTTTTAAATAGATTTTAAAGTAAACCAATTACCATAATTGAATGAAATATAATCACAAAATAAACAAATACATCAATAAATTGCAATCAAAATAATCCATAACCAAATAAAATATGTCACATCATCAAATAGATAAATATGGATTACAAATAAGTTGCAGAATGAGATCCCATAAATAATACTCAATATTAAATAAGAATCATAGAGAAATATCTATTTTATAATATAAAATGATATTGAACCTAGATCATCAAATCACTAGGTCCCTATGTGAATATGAAATAGCTCATTTAACTCCCCTAATGGGTCTCAATATGTATGATACAAACACTATGTAGGAAAAAACATTCCTTGGGAACTATCTTGAACTCACACACCATGCTTGCATAACACATATATATATACCTTCTACTTATCTACCTAGGGTTCTCATGATGTAACTAATATAGAGGTGAGTAAACAATTAAACTATGCGATCATCACACAAATAGAGAATAACACATATCTAGTAAACATCATCTAACCCCAGACATGATTTTGAGAAAAAACCCCCTTTCATTTTATTCAAGACTCAAAAAATAAACCACATGCTTTTTAAAAGTTTAACAAGACAAAATATAAATATAAGAAGCTAAAAACTGAGGGTGTTACATTGTACCCATAAAACCACTTACTGTAAATCTCCATGTGGACCTTTCAAAAAAAGAATTCAATCACAATAAATTTCAATATCCTTTAAAAACACAAACATGAAAATAAAATTGGGAAATAAGTTTAAAATTATTCAATCTCCATTTAAAACACCTTAAAATTACCATGAGACAAATATTTCTTGAAACTACTAAATATATTCTAAATGAACAGTATTTTATAAACATAACATTGAATTATAGAGAAACTATTCTAGAAAAAAAATCATGTATTACACACACAAACGCAATTTTTATTTAGACGCATATAAAATATGTCCCCCAAAAAAATTGCTCAGACAATTTACATGAATGAATATTCAATTTTGAAATTAAAATTAGAAAACAAGATTAAAACCCTATATTCCATGTTATATAATAATATAAAAAATTTAATAAAACCCCTAGGTGTATCATACATACGAATATCATTATAAGAAAATATATTTAGAAATAGAAAGAATCACATGAAATGTTAAAAAGAATGTATTGAACCAAAATACTACCTCATTGTTCAGAAACTAAACCCATTTGATAAAAAAATGAAAAACTAACCAAGGTGACAACCACAAAAATACCTAAACATCTAAATGCTAAAATTATAACTATCTCAAAACCTAGATTCATGAAACATGACCAAAAGTTTCCATGGAAGGATGAAAAGAAATGGGGATAGAAAGGAGGAAGGAAAAAAGGAAGAGAAAAGAAAAGAACTTCCTTCCGATTTTCCTCAAAACAAAATAAGTAGGGTATATAATCAATAGGGAATGTACATGAGATCCATTGATCACTCCCAATAGTGTGTAGACAAAATTAAAGGATGATGAGACAAAAAGGGTTTTAATTATAGAGAGGTATAATAATAAATTTGTCATTTTATTATTGGGGAGAACAAACCACACCATGGAAACTTACACAATGATGTGGTTCACTCCCGACTAACCCAACACGCCTGGTAAATAAGTCATTTCCTACCCATAATCATCATTTTGGGTAGTAATTTTGACTTCCCACAATATCATGTACAACAATATGGATATCTACATTGGCCTATAAAAAACCCTTCCAAAAAATAGACCTCAACATGTTTGATATCGGTGTTTTGGTACCCATACAATGACACAAAAGCCACCATGGTTACCAAAATAGCATTAGGAACTTCCCTAATTTCCCGCAAGGTGACCTCTCAACCCAAATACCCTCTAAAACACCAATTCCAAAGGTTCTCTTTCCCCATTTTACTAATCTAATCAATTCCATTCCAATTTGTTTTTACATGTACCAAGGCATGGTTCAGACACTAATCATTCAAAACCACTCCTCATGCTAATAGAACATGTAAAAAAATTAAAAATTCTAGAATAACATAAATTATACCACATTTATATAATATAATATTCACTAATGTGATAGGGGTGTCACAATTCTCTATACTATACCACTTAATCCACCAATAAATTCAGTGTTAATATTAAATTGCAATAGAAAACCATTCCCATCCAATGTAATAACTCACAATGGGTGGATTTGTGAATATTTTAGAAGGGACTAAAAAATCTAAACACCATACATTTTGAATCCTCAAGAAACCCCATGAATAACCCAATCCAAAATTATACCTCATGAAGAACTAAAAAAATAGAGACCAAAAATATGTGTCCCATCCATTTATAATTCATATGAAATTTCTAGATAAAGGAGAAACACACCTATGAGAATGATATATTCATAATGATTACATATCCATAAAATACCCAATAAAATAAAAATTCTCCACCAATCATAGAAAATCATACCAAAATAACCACTTAAAAATATAAAATGAGTCACAATCTAAATATCATCCAAAACATCATAAGTCATGGAAACAAATACATTACATCTCATAATGATGAAAAAAATCACTAACTTTGAAAAACACCTCAAAATAAAACAACATGGCTCTAACTTTGCGTAAAAATATGAAACAAGAGGTGACATGGGACCACACTCATGGAACACTAACTCAAGGTGAACCTACCAAAAATATAACCAAGAACATGAATTTTTACCACTATGTATGTATAACACTCATCCGAGTTTCCCAAATACCTACCTATCGTTTCCCATTATAAATCCAAAAATACAAAATCTACACTATAAAGTATGCATCCAATGAAATCCTCAAGGAGTTTAATCAATAATAACTAACATGTCATAAAAAATAAATCCACGATATTCCCCATATAATACTGAAACCAATATTTAGTTAAAATATCTAAATCAACTCTAAATTCACCATGTATGAACGCAAATTCAAATTTTCCTCAAAATTATAATCACACATAAAACATCCTATTCTCAAAAGAAAAAATAAGTATATTAGAGTTATGATACTCAAAGACTTATTTTAGTTTCGAACGAAGAACACCCATAATGAAAAATTCTTTCAAATTGTTATTGGTGAATATATTGATCTAAAATAACACTAACTCTAAAAAATTATCATATCATTTTAATATATTATGTTTATGTAGTATCTAAATAATTGAAATTTTCTCAATCATCTAACACCAGCTAGTCACTTCGAGTAGACCTATATCACCATTGAAAGAAGGAAGATGTCGATTCATAATCCT
Organism: Viscum album; assembly: GCA_963277665.1. Classification (NCBI taxonomy): domain Eukaryota; kingdom Viridiplantae; phylum Streptophyta; class Magnoliopsida; order Santalales; family Viscaceae; genus Viscum; species Viscum album. Next base: position 258,220,329 of record OY728129.1, read on the forward strand.
TGAGTGGAAAAGATTCTAACTCCACCACTAAAGTTAGAGTCTATATAGTGTAAAAATTAGTATATTCATACCTAAATAACAAAATATATGACCATAGTATTATCTTTGGGAGTACATTTTCAACATTCCATAAAGAGATTTCTAGGTAGCATACATTAAATAGTACTAAACATGATCTTAATCACATTGTTACACACCTAAATTATATGAGAATAACATTTTCCTCGATATCATATGTGACATGCACCTTTGAGCTTAAAAAACCCATGAAATATATTTCATTATAGTTAATTTATTAAATAGTGTGCAGAACTTGCAACTCCAACTCTAAATGAACCATAATATACTATATCATATTAACATAGCCATTAAATTTGAAGATATGAATAGTACTAATTAAAATATGAAAATTATATGGTTTGACCTTTTTTTAAAAAATTCATAGATTATCTATTGATTATAAATAAAATAATAACCATTTAAAAGAAAATAGAAATGTCTTCAAAAAAACTCTATTTCTAAAAAAATATGATTTAGTCACGGTTTCCACACAAAATTTAAATTTAATTTATACAAATTTTTATTATTATTTGAAAAAATTAAATTTATTTTTTAAATCACATAAGAAAATTATTTTTGGGATAATAATTTGGATTTTTCTGAAGAGTTACATTTTTCAATAAATAATGAAAATACTAAATCTTATTGGAAACTACTTTTTCATTTAAATAATTTATAATGTTAAATTATATTTTAAATTGGTTTTAATATAAAATTAGTTCAATTATATAGTAATTTATCTTATAAATTCCATTGAAAAAGATTTTATGTTAAATTATTATATTAAAATATTCCATACATTTATTAATATTATTTATAAAAACCCATTTTTTCATCGCAGTTGTGGGTTTAATTTACAAATGGATTATTATGACTATTTGAATTTTATTTGAAAAAATGAATTACATATTTGGAATAATAATAAATTATATTATCTAATTATTTAAACATAACGTTTTACAAAAAAATATATTGAAAATAGTAGAAATATATTATTCTAGTTAAGGTAATAATGTGGTTCTAAGGGAGTTAAACTAAACATATAAAGATTAAAATGACCTAAAAACTTATATAAAATATACATTATGAACATATATAGAAATTATAATTTATAAATTTTTATAATACCGCATTTTACCCTTTTGTAATGTTATAAATATGTGAAAACCTTTTAATTTTAAAAAATTACAAGTGTACCACTCACCTCATTATTAAAACTCCACCTCCTCTCCTATATTATTTCCAACATAAATATATTTTTGATTTTTCCAAAATAGAAAAAACATACTTCCAAAATTCCATAACCTAATCCTATAATCCTATTTTTGGTCAAAAATCCATTCTATAATACTATGTGTATAAATTTAAAGAGGTGGTCTGAGAAGAGGTAAAATTAAAATCTATGGGTTTCTATATTATTTATTATTCTAACTCATTAAACCTTAAATAATTTATAAATATATAATCTAATAATTGTCTCCAATATACTAATATTTTATTATTTTGAGGTTATAACTTATATCCATCAGTTATTCACTTAAATGGGAAATGATTAAGTTGCTCGTGTGGGTGGCAGAAAACCGCCTCACCAATTGATGAGACACATTTTCCATCAACACCTCTCATGGATGGATAATGTTAAATATATTAAGCATGTATAGTATATTTATATAATAATTACACCTATTAATTAATTATATCATATATACATTTTTTTACTTTCCATTCTGTAGGGGACATGGTAATGTTGCTCGTATGTATAGTGGGATACCATCTCACAAGGTGATGTGAGTCATTTTTTCACTAATGATTTAAATGGAAGTTAATAAGGATGTATTAATGAATATATGTGATATAAATTAAATAATTAATATTTAATGAAATGTTTATAATTTTAAAAATATAATATTTCATTTTCTTTCGTACACTTGAAAATGATAATGTCATTCCTGTATGTCTGGACTACTGCCTTCAGGAAGCACTATGAAACTATTTTCATCACCAAGATAGTTGAATGATATATATAAGAATATTTAAATGATTAATTTGGTATATATTATATTATCATCATTATAAAAATATAAAATATTAATTATGTTACTTCTTTAATAACAATTGATAAATGGAATCATTACTCATGTGTGCGTACATCCCACCATCTTCATGATTGTAATGTAGTTGATATTTCATAATCATATGTCATGATTGTTTTTAAAAGTATAATTATTGTATAAATATGAAAATTATTTCAAGATTATTATTCGGGAGATTTCTTAACAATGCCCTCTTTTACCAAAATTTAATCTACCAATTCATTTATGAAACATACGCCAAATATCATCGAAACATTTTACATTACATTCATTGATTTAGAAATAATATATAACATGGTAATAAGTGAATTAAAATAGAAAATTTTTCTTATGAAATTAAGTAATAAACATTAATTTTTTTATCCAGGAAGACAAAAGACACATGGGATGAGTCAGTCACAAGGTAAGGGAATTTGTCTCAATTTCCCTTTATTGAGGCATATTGTAATGTTATACACATAATTTCATTAATATAGTGTATATAATGATCTTTTGACATGTAATATCCAAATTCACTCCTAATTCATGGTATTTTATGTTTAAATTTGAATTATTTCATCCAAGGGGTATTGATGTGAAAATTATCACGTGGTAAAAAAATTCATAATTCAATTTTTTTCGTTAGGTTACCTTACCTTTTCATTTTCTTTGATATTATAATACTTGTTGTGTAATAAATTTTTATTTCATTATATTATATTTAAAAAATATTTATTTTGATCTAAATTTGAAATACCTAATTTTTTCATTAATTAGTTTTCACTTCAACTGTATGATCATGGTAAGGGTTTATTTCAAAATCTCATTTTAATTGGGATTATTTTTTCTTTTATTACCCTTTATGGAATTTAATTGATAATTGGTTAATAAAACCATTTAGTTTAATTCTATTGTATTTATTAATGATGTTTTCACGTAATCATACAATTTTTATAATATTTCTTACATAATATGATTAATAATTTGTTTTGTAAAATCGAACATTATTTCTCTTGTTGGTGGATAATACATTTCTTATAGAACAATATTTTCAAAAAAAATTCAAACAATACATTGAAATTATTCAAAATTGTATTCTAAATAAGTTTATACCCATGATTTATGTTTTATCAAATGTTTTCAAAATAATCAACATGTTATTTTATAAAATAATTACCATTAAAATTTTTCCATAAATTATAAAATAATATTTGGTTTAATGTATACATCATGTATATAATTTTTTACCATCATGACCACTCAATGTTTAAAATGTTACTTTATATGTTTAAAATTTTATTTTCAAAGAAAATTATCTTCAAAATTATTTTTGATCGTTTAGTTTTCAATATTTATTTTGAAAATTAAAAGGATATTTTCCTCAAGAATGTTTTTAAATAAATTTTTATGGTATTTTTATTTTCCAATTACCAAACCCGTTTATTTTAAATATTTTTAATTGGGGATATATTGAATTCACACCATCCTTATTATTCTTCAAGATGGTTTGTGATTATTTTGACCAAGGATAATATTTACATTAACATCCTTGATTCATTTTTGTAGTTATTAAATTTCCCGTGAATTATTCACTTTTTTATGAACATTGAACATTAAATTTCTCCAAAATATACATATAATTTGTAATAAATATTATTATTGCTTAAACAGTATCTAAATTATATATATATATATAATTTCAATTTTCTTTAATTTACTATTGAAATATTTATAATCTCTATTCTTTCTTCAATACTAATATTCCATGGTAAAAAATATTGTTTATGAATTAAATCAATTATTCGATATATTATATTTGGAAATGTAGATATGGTTGGGGTCTAGTTATAAATAGATCCTCGATTTATAAGTGGTATCATGAGTTGATTCAGAAAGCTCGTATAAAATTAGGATCTACTTATAGTTTTAAACCTTATTGTCAAATTTATAGATAATAAAAGTATCATGTTCATGAGATCATGACATCAAATGATTATGTATTTCCTTCATTAATAATTTAGTTTTTATTTTCCATAATATTTTCTCAATGATATTAACAAAGGATTCATTTCATTCTCAGTGTTTAATAAACTTTCATTGTTTTCAGTAACTTACCTTACGATATTGATTATATAATATCTTATTATCCATGATATTTTCAAAATGGTACTATCTATAGATGAATTTCGATCTCATTTGGTTTATTAAATATTATTTTTTAGTTATTAAAAATATGACATTTATTAGGACTTATCTTATCATGATTTTCGTGTTATTTAAATGGAATATTTGGTTAGTTATTTACCTTTCCATATTGATTATACTTATTAAATCATGATTTCTTTAACTGTATCTAACCCTTACCAAGTATTTGAGCTCACACTTATTTTTTTTACTTTCCTAAGAATCCCAGATATGTACTATGATTGATATGTAGGGATATGATTGATTGAATAATTTTATCCTCTAGAAAAATTATGATTTAATATGGGTATCATGTATGTATATAGTTTTCCAAGGATACTAAACTACTCAATAATCTAGGATTTTATTCTATGTATCTTATGAAAATGGAATAAAGTAAGACATTGGCTCCATCTTACTGGGGTTAGGGTCATACCATTTGGTTTCATAGAAAGATTAGTAGAAACATTGGAAACTATATTTAAGAAAATATAGATTACGCAACACAACCCTATGAAAGTCATTGAGAATAAGTGTATAAAACATCAAAATTATTTGTAAATGTAGACATTATGTGGTTTTCATAGCAATATATCCATGTTTAAATACTAAAAGTGCATGTGGTTTTGGAGAAAATGTATCACGGGCTTGAACTGATCATCACTTGTTATATGAAAATGAAGCTTATTCCCCCCCCCAAGTTTAACACTCATATGGGATATTCTTAGGATAAGTCATGTTTTCCTTAAAAACCATTATGAAAGATTTTATTAAATGATGATAATGAATGACCTAGTTTAAACTGATGTGTATTAGATTAAAAATATGTTTTTATGATTTAATAATCCTATAAATGATTAAAAGTGTTCCACTATGATTATTATTTCACACATAAGTATTTTTGGTTTTATTCAGTGGGTGAAACACAATGTAATTGTGTTAATAGTTAACATGATGAAAAATGTGGTGACCATGAGTAATGAAATGGGATGACGATAATAATAAAAGATATCATGATTATTCCAAATTAGTAATCTTGAAATATTATTAACAACATACACATTAACCTACTCCCAAAATCTACAAACAATAGAATGATAAAGTTCAATAAGAGCATAACTAATGGATTCCACATAGGAAATAAGGATTGATTTTATCAGTGTCATAAATATAAAAAGATACTCACACTAAATTGTTTAAAAGGAATGGTAAAATTATTTACTTGTGGAAAAGAAAATAATAAAGTAATTAATTGTTGAGTAAAAAAATGAAGTGTATGATATTTGGAAATAAATATTATTCTAGGGATCCATTTATAGTTCGTTATCAATAATGTGGGAAACCTATCAATTATATGATTAAATGATCCATTCTAAAGGTTAACATAAAGAATGAGTAAGGACATATTTTGAAATAAAATTTTAAAATTGTTAATCTATTAGAGATCAAGAATTAAATTATAGAAATTTTTTACCAATGATATTTTTATTATAAGAATCATGAAACATGTTAGGATTGAGTTAAATTTTAAAACCATATATGCCTTCATTAACAGAAGAGTTATAGATACCAGCATAGTTTTAAGAGTTTATTATTGGTCATAAATTTAGATTCTCAAACACAAATTTTTATGTTTAACGTTACAGGAGTCTAACTTCATTTATTATGTTTTTGGAAAAAATTTATATGAATACCACTTATTATAGTGGTATATAAAAGAGTTATTCAAGAAATAATGTCTTCATATATTTTTTAGAATTAATATTAAAGGTATTGGTAATCTTTAAGGGTTATAATATATTTTATGTTGTATTAATTATGGATCATCAAAATTTGGGATTGATAATAGAATTATATTAATATTGTTTTAGAAAATGGGAAATCCACTGGTCAGGTGAGAACCCATCTCATCTATCATGGTTGTGGGGCTTGAACCCTCAACAATCAGATAATAAGGGATTAACACCTACCAATGGCCTAAGTGATGTCCTGGTTAATATGTCACTTTTTTAGTTAAATGAATTGATAATTAAATATAAATTATGAACCAGGGATATTAATATTTTGAGGTTTATATATTAATTTATTATATTTTAAAACATTTACCAACTATATTTGTTTTGTAAAATAGTAAGTGATAGATAGAAACACTTGTCACTTTTTATGGATTATATGATCTGTTAAACGTGAATTTTATTACTTCATGTATAAAAAAATTCTTATTTGGATATTCATTTCCTAGAGTCTGTGAATAATTGGATGTTGATTGAAAAAAAAACAAATTATAATATTGTGATTAATAAATATAATCACATCATTTATGTATATTTCTATATATTCATATACAAAAAAATAATTCCTTGACTTTATGATATGTATATTAAAGAAAAAATGTTATCCTATTTCCTTCATATTTGATGAATCAAATGGAACGTTAAATATTCATGGATTTATTGTTTTTTGGTTCTTAATTTTCTATTTATCATTCAATTTCTTGTGATAAATTACTTGTATCATTCTCTATAATTATCTAAAATTTTCTTCCATGTCTATATCTTCACATGCAACCAATTATCTATTACATTGAAACATAGTTATGTGTTATTACATATAAAATATGTACATTAATTCCTGTATTTTTAATATCATATTTTATCAACACATTTTTATTAAGTGGGCATTAAATAAAAGAATTTTTCAAATATCAAACCCTTATTTTTTATGTAAAAGATCAAATTTGGATGATGAAATTTATTTATGGTTAAGAAAATGTAACAACCTAAAATTATAAGAAAACAAAAATATATTATATATAATATGAGAAGAATAATACCAAGATTAAAAAATCTATGAAATAAATTTCTTTAAATTCAATATCCTTGATATCTAGTGAAACACACAACTATAATTCTAAATGAACTGTAATATAGTATATAATTATAACCAAGTTATTAAAATAAAGGATATTAATAGTAATAACTATAATATAAAAATTATATGTTTTACAGATGTAAAAAGAAATGCATTTGTTACTTATTTATTATAACTATAATCCTACACATTTAAAATAAAAAATATTTTCTAAATTTTTTTATTTTTCTATAGATGATGATACAATCCTAGTTTTCACACATACATTAAAATTAATTTCCACCAATTTTACAATCTCTATTTGATATAAAGAAATAAAATTTTGAAATTATCATATCTAAATTATCATAGGGTGTAATGTTTTGATTTTTCTGAAAATTCTATATTATTGATTAATAGTGAAAATTACTAATTTTTTTTTTAAAACTAGATTTTGGGTTTAATAATTTAACAAGATATATAATATTTTTAATTGGTTTTAAAGTAAAATTAGTGAAATTAAATTTATATAAAATTAATTTAGTATATGTTAATAAATTTCATATTGAATTATGATAATAAAACATATTATACTTATGAAAATTTTCTTTTTGGAAACCCTCATTATCGCCGCATCTGCAGGAACAATTTTAAAATAGGTTCTTTCAAATATGTGAATTAAATTTTTAAAAAATGGATTAAATATTTTTAATAATAAATATATACATGATATAATAATTAAATTTTAATTTTTTTTACCAAAATCAACAGTTAAAACGATAAAAATTAATTATTGTGGTTTGGGTAAAAATTGTTTTACAAAAGATTAAACTAAAAGAAAAGGGGTAAAGTGAAATAAAAATATTGATAAAATATATTTTATTGAGATATTTGGACTTATAATAACTAATTTTCTATAATATTCAATTTTGGATCTTTTTTTATATGAAAAACATGGGTACCCCTTTTTCTTTTCAATGATTACATGTGTCCCACTCAACTGACTTATAAAAGGACAACCTCTATCCTCTATTCTTAAAACATTATAACACATTTGGTCTAACTAATACCAACAAAAATCAATTCAAAAAATACATCCCTTTATCCTAGTATCTTTTTTGGTAATAAATCTATTCAAGGAATACATTAGGAATAATCATAAAGAGGTGGTTTGGAAGAGGTGACATTTATTTCTATGTATATTTGTTTTATTTATTGTTCCACCACATTAAAACTTTATTCATTTATGATTATATACTAACACCTATAATGAATACACACTGAGATGATATTATTTTAATGTAATGACTTATATGCATCTCCACTTCCCTTAAAGGGGAAACAATAATGTCACTCATGTTTATGGAGGACTAATACCTCACAAACTGATGCGACATGTTTTCCATCTAAACCTATCACAGTTGGGTATGATGATTGATGTAAAGTATATACAAGATATCTGAAAAATAATAATACCTATTTATTCATTTTATCATATATAAGTTTTTTTACTTTTCATTCTTTATTGGATACGATTACATCTCATGTGTGTACGACGAACTACAACCTCATAAGGGCTGGGATTAATTTCTCAGTAACATTTTACATGGAAGGTAATAAGTACGATTTTAATGAATAAAATTGATTTAAATAACCTAATTATTACATTCATAAAATATTAATCATTATTAAAATATAATACATCATTTTTTTTGTAAATTAATAGATGATGACGTTGTTCTTGTACATGAGGACTGTCGCCTTCATGAAGCAATGTGCTCTATTTTCATCACCAAACCACATGGATGATATTAGTAAATATATTGAAATAAATAATATAGTATAAATGATATTATTATCATTTTTATGATAAAATTTTATTTAACTTCATTCTATATTGATCATTGAAAAATGGAAATGTTACTAATGCGTACGTACGACCTACCATCTTCATGATTATATCATAGTTCATTTTTCATAACCATATTTCATATTTTTTATAAAATTATAGTTTTTTTATAAATATAATAATTTTTTAATTTTATTTATTTATTTTTTAAATAGAAACCTCTTTGACTATAGTCAACTTACCAAATTCATTTTTGACACATTATCCAAATATCATCGAAACATCAGACGTAAACATAATTGATTAAGTATTCATACATAACATGGAAATAATTTAAATAAAACGAATAATAAACAAATAAAATATACTTAATAATGTAAATAATTAACATAATTTTATTATTCACAAAGATAAAGAGCATACATGAGGAGTTGGACTCAAGGTAATGGAAGATATGATCACTATGTGGTCTTGGGCTCCTCGTTTATGCGATGGCTTCCACTTTCATCTGATAAGGTGGTCCTTTTGTCTGCATATGAAGAGGGATGCTCCGACGGTGGCAATGTGGGTGAGTTTTCAAGAACTCCCTCTCCCCTTCCAGAACCCCTCTGTTATTCTTATGCTTGGGAACTTTGTCGGTATATATCTATGTTCAGATGTGAGAAATAGTGTGGTGTGTCATCCAATCTCTCTACGCATCTGTGTCAAAGTCGATGCCTCTAAACCTTCGGTCGAATGGCTTTGGATCTCAATTGGCAATGAGTTCCAATGAGATCAACCTGTTGTGTTTGAATCCTGGAAGCATTATTGGTCGATTTTCCATCATCAGGGCCATCTGTCCATTTCTTGCCGGTGAGGGAGGCATACTCTTCAAGGGGCGATGTCCTATCAGACTAGCCAGGGTGGCCCATTCGATGCTGAAGATGGTCGACGTCACAGTTCATTCCCTGCTATTTCTGCACCCCCTGACGAGGTGGTCGCTTCCCAGATGACATAAATGGATACTAAGGTAAATCCAAAAGATTTGTAGGTCTTTAATCGCCTGAAAAGGGTTTTGGGCATTCCATATGCACTGGTTATTTCTAGAGAGGGTGCTGGAACCAGAAATATTGAAGGTATGGTCGAGGAAGAGGTTAGACAAGAAGAGAGGGAGGTGCACCGGGATGTTGGCAATGATGTTTTTAAGGGTATGTATCTGTCTCTTCTCAATACTGTGAGGGTGAATAAGGAATATATAGAGGAGATAGCCATGGGGGAGAATCCTCTTAGTCTAGTCTCAGGCGATCTACATTTCCAATACACGAGACGTCGCTTCGAACAACCAAGTGGATATAATTTTCCTATAGATGCCTTGAATATAAAACCTTCCTACGCTGAGAAGGATAAATTTGGAGGGTGTTTTTATAATTATCAAAACTGGTTTGTAATGATGGGTGATGTTGAGGGCCATGATCTTGGGGATTACAATGTGATAGAGTCTATCCATGGTGGTGATCCTTTAACAGGATAGGAGGCTATCCAAGTGGGTTTGGAGTCATTGTCGGACTCCCCTATGGATCCAAAGGAAGTGGGCATTGAAGATGACTTTTCAGAGCCTCTTCATGGAAGTGAAAGAAAATTATTATGGTTTCAGAAGTCTTTATCCAACATTCCAGGAGGCCTCAAAAATTGAAAGACTACTCTAACTTACCAGGCCCACCTGTAACTAGGTCCGATAGTAAAGTAAAACTCCATTCGAAGGTGTGCAATGGTAATGACATGAAAGTGAGGGCTTCATCCTCTAACGATTATGGATCTCAGGTTCGGGGAGATCAGGATTTGGATACCTGTGGGGGTGTTGACCTCCCACTCGCGGATGAGGCCACATCTCTTCAAGGGGAGACAGAAGCACTAACAACGGGATAACTAGGGGAGGGGCTTCTTAAGTTCAAGGAGGTACGACGGGCGGAGGCTGCACTTCCTCCGAGGTAGCAGCATGAGGCAAACTTCCATGCTGACCCTTATAGTCAGATTGAATCGGTGCTGCATTATATGGAACTTTATTTGCACTCAGATGAAGAAATGGGGGAGCAAGTTTTGGATATTAAAGCACCGAAGTATATGACCAAACAACTGACGAATATATTTATGTGTGTGGAAACTACAAATGGGCTGGGAAATGGATTGATAGAAAGAACCATATTTTGAAGAGAGGATTCACCATGGGGAAAAACAACATGGAGGAATACATTCAATCTTGGGAAATCTTGGCTAAACATTAAGAAGAAATCCTGAAGGATGATCTAGACTCCCAGGTAAATACCATCCCCTGGATACTGTTCCGGGAAATCAATTCCAATCGGCTCAAGCTTTTCATCCACAAAATTGTTTTAAATTATTGTGGTTAAACTATTTTTCTATTAGGGTTCTCACTTACCACCTTAAAAGTGTTTTGAAAATAAAAATTTCATTTTGGAGGATAGGTTACTTTCAACGAAATTTTTTTCTCAAAATTTTTTGAAATCTCCTTTTTAAAGGTTTTTTGAAAAAGAGAATAATATCATCCTCATGATTGTTTTTAAATATATTTTTATGGTATTTTTATTAATTAATGAAAAAACCCTTTAAATTACATTTTCACCAATGGGGATATGTTTCATTCACCCCATAATTTTTTTCCCTCAAGATGGATTATGATTACTTTTACCAAGTATAGTATTTTCATCCACTTTCTTGATTCATGTGTTTAGTCACTTATTTTCCAATGAATTATTCACTTGCATGTGGTCATTATGAATTAAATTTCTACTAAACATCCATGATATTTATCATGGATATACTTATTTATTATAACATATATCCTTTATAAATATGGTATTTTATTTTAATTGTTATTTTATTGACTGGGAAAATATTTATATTTTGTATTCTCTCTTCAATGAATATATTTAATTTTAAGACATATTGTTCATGAATTAAATTAATAATTCAATATATGAGTAATTATTTTGATATGAAGATACAATTGGGATCCAATTATATATATATATATATATCCCCTCCATGTATCAGTAATATTATACATAAAATGAATAATATAGAATTGAATGGGTTTCAACTAATAATTTTAAACCATCTTGAAAAGTTATTGACGGTTGAGGTATCATGTTCTTGAGAACATGATCCCTAATTATGAAATATTTCCATCAATAAGAATTCATTTATTTTTGTCCAACATATTTTCACAATGATATTATCTATTCATGCATTTCATTCACTGTTATTTATTAAATTGAAAGTGTTTCCATTTATTTACCCTCCCATATTGATTATTCCTTATCTTATTATACATGATATTTTCACAATGATATTATGTATCGATGCACTTCATTCTCTCTTTATAGGTTAAATGACCTATGTTTTTAGTAATTTACATTCTCATGTTGGTTATATATTATCTTATCATGATTATAATGTTATTTAAATTGGATGTGTGATCATTAATTTACCATTCCAGGTTTATTATTCTTATTGATTCATGATATCATTAATATTACTAAACCTTTGATAAGCATTTGAGATCACCCTAATTTTTTCCATTCCCAGGAATCCATGAAGTGACTATGTTAGATTTGAAAGGATATTCTAGAGGTAATACAGTTATTATAGATAAAATTGATGTAATTTTTGTTTTCAAAAGTAATAATGGTATCACGTATGTATCTATTTTTTAATGAAAATTTAATTATTCAATCATTTGAGATGTTATTTACTATGTATTGTTCCAATATAATAAATTAATACAGTAGCATTTCTCTATTAGGGTTGGGGTCATCACAATATCATATACCATAACACATAACATAGAGTCCCAATACAAATGATGGAAGAAAAAAAACTAACCAAGATTAAACACCTTTAAAAAATTACATTTTTTTTAAAAAATTACAACCTATAAATAATGAATTTAAAATATTATTTTTTAAAGGAATTCACATTTTGAAAATAAAACCTTAAAACAATTCAACTATTTTATTAAATAAGAAAAAATAATTTTATATATTTACCATGGGTCAAAACTAGAAATTCTTAATAGGGAATCCTATTTGGTTAGTAGATACATTGGGATTCCACATAAAAAATAAACTATTTCAAGTAATGAACTATCCAATAAATAAGTATTGAAATAATAATCTAGATGAATCATAATCAATATTTGTGATGATTATCATTTTCAAACCTGAGAAATTTAAATTAAATAAAATCACTCTAATAACAAACAATAAAAACATATATATAAAATAAATTAAAATGGGTATGTCTACAAATAATTAACAGTTAGTAAAAGTAGAAGATATTAGAATGACTCAAAAAATAATCCAAAATCCCAAATGACTACAATGTAGACTCCATGTAGCTTATCTTCACCACCATATTTAATGACAACCCAATCTTAGAAACCCGTAATTGGGAACCTAAGCCACCCCTGACTTACGTGTGGGAAGTTCTAGATGTCCTTGGGATGGTGATAATTTCTAATGGAAGAAAAGTGATAAAAGTGGGAATGATTTTCCAAATAAATAAAGTTAGAAATGAAAATTCAACTCATAAATATATCTTGAACACCATATGAATCAGAGGTCTATACATTTGATTAAAATATGTTTACCACTAAAAAAAATCAATAAAAGAATAAAAAATAAATGAATATCCAAAAAAATTAATAGATTCATCTATAAAAATAATATAATACAAGCGTGAACTACTTGAAAAATATAATAGTAAAATTAATAAAAAAACTTATATCCAACCTAACATCTACATGAATTCACAAGTCAGACTCCATCCCATCACCAAAAATTATGCACATGCTACCTGATGTTGAACATGATAATGTAATGTAATAGGCATGATCACAGGGTGTAGTTGGTAAACCAAAACCACATGACATCCATGAATTTTAAATATAAGGTCAAATTCATGATATATTGAAATAAAAATTATAAATATAGGGTTTCTATTTTAATTTTAAAATAAATAAAAAAATATTTAACAATTACATAGTATCATTTTCACAAGAAAATATTTATTTAGTGAAGGCAGTACCTAAAGAATAAATGAGAAAAGTGGTGTTTTTGAGAAAAACCACACTTTGAATGATACTCATAGATATAGGAAGACAGTGGAAGAGTTGTAATCCATTTTCATAAAAACCTAAATCACTCATCCCTATTTAAAAATTATTATTATAGAAATAGTCAAAAATAATAATAATAATAATAATAATAATAATAATAACAATATAAAGGAAACATGAAACAATGTATTTTCAACGATCACTAATGTTAGGTAAGTGTAACCAATATAATATAATCATCTCAATCATGATAATACCAAGTATCTTAAGGGAATATCACGAATAATACTAAACAAGATCCATATAAAATATTATATGTAATAAAATCCAAATTCTCTAACTCTCAGTCATATAATAAATCACCTAACTAAGGGAAAAACACCCAATGCATTATAAAACCTATATCGAGTGCCACCATCCAGAGCATTATCCATGTCTATTTTAGCATGTTCTCTCATATATTCTACTAGATACTCTTTCTTCCCATGATATATATAATGAAGGTGAGCCAATTAAATTAACAATAATCAATGGAATAAATTTATTTACATATATATATAAAAATATACACACTTATATATAATTGCATGAAATCCGAATCATAAAAAAAGACTCACATCAAGTATAAAAATATAAAAAACATGTTTTTTTAACAAATATAATTTTTTTTATTTCAAAATAAAAAGGTCAAGGGGCATCTCCCATGTGTCTCTTTATAAATTTTCAACTACGAATAATAATTATTACATAAAATTTAACATTATAATATAAAATTTAACACCTTATATTTGACACCATTAGTTAAATGAAAAATTTTAAATGTTTGAAAATGGCTATCATAAGAACTAGTCCCACATTCAAATATTATGTAAACCAATAGAAAATTAGTTTGATAGATATAACACATTTTGGGGTTTTAAATACCTTTTTAAAATATATTCGTGTTCTTTATAAAATATTTTGTGCAAGATTTTAAGTAAAAATATATTTATATAATTAGTTTAAATTGAAAATAAATCATTGAAATCAAAATAAAATCCATGAGAAAAATTAGCCTACTTTCCAAATAACCCTCTAATATTGTTATTAATATCATTTGATATATAAAATATGAATTTTAACAAGTAAGATATAAATGTTTTATAATTAAAAGTAAAATTAAAGGGTTATCCTACATCAAATTGAATGAAAATAGTCCAAAACATCAAATTTAGGGTGAATGTGACATGAAATAAAATCCACACACCCTAACATAATGAATCATAAGGCACAAAGTCAAATCCCTCCATAAGGTCTAACCAAAAAGAAATGTGAAAAAAGGAAAATAATAAAATAATAATAAGTAAGATAAAAATTAATTAACATGGGAAATGATACCTTACCATGAAGAAAACAATAATTAATTACAATGAGAGAGTCCAAATCCAAAGGAAGGGGAGGAGGAAAGGCTTGAATCCCTCTCTTGGATGCATCATGTCTGTGTAATTAATAAATGACCAAATAAGGTATTAATAGAAGAGGTAAAATGAATATGTCACAAAATAAATTAAAACCTAGGAAGGCTACATGGTTTTGCCACACTGTTTAACAAAACATATGATAATCGTGTTACCCTAACAGGACACACATGGTAACTTAAAAAAAAATTCTTTATAGTTTGGAAAACCATGCACCAACCCTGAAAAATAAATCTTCTATAATGTTTAAGACCATTACATAATTTTGGAATAGATAGTATAGAGAGTACCCCAACCATTCACTCTACACTAGAACCCCAAAAATTTCAAAATGACAAATGGTTCACCCCAAAAATCAAGTAAAAAATTTAAAATAATTTATTTTTTAAAATATTATTTGAAATAATGGTTTTTTGTGAAAATAACACCCACTAAAAACATTTATACCCCTAGATATATTTAGTGGTCTTAGTTAATCAATCGAATGGATAATTCTCAACATCTTCAAAACGACTTGATTCAAAAGACCATAGAACACCACAAACACCACTATGAAAAGTCTTAAATAGATAATCAAAATGAGAAATATTTATTTCTTGAGAAAAGTAAAAGAATAAAACAAATAACTAGATACACCTTCATCAATGAAGGAATCCACAAAATCCTCTATGTTAGGTTACAAAGAGAGTCATGGTCAGATCTATGGTGGTACCCCAACTATATTATAATTTATAAAAATCAGCAGTACTCTATGAAAAATCAACCACACAAAATTATTTCACAGTAAATTATGATAAAACACTAACAATATGAATATATCTAAAATATAACTATAAAAAATTAAATTTTTTTAACAAGGTACAATAACAAGCATAACCACAAATAAAGTAGAGGAGATACAAACTAGAGAGAAAGAACATATTAAAACAAAGAATAACTCAAGGAGAATATTTATTAAGAATATGATCAATTGGTTGGGCCTAATAATCCTATAAAGGGGTAGATATATATTTTATCCCATTATCTATGAATAATTTATTTAACCTTTTTATATGACCCAAAAGACCACAAATATGGAAGGGTTTTGGGGATTTTGGAAATAAGGGGTTATGATTACCATACTTATTTCACTGATATAATACCAGTTTCCTACCCTTAAAAGAATCAATAAAACATATATAAGAAGTATTCTTGATAAAACAAACTTTCTACAAAGAATTATACTATTCACCATTCCTTTATTAGAATTCCCATACTCAATTTTGGGAAAAACATTATATATTCTTAAAGAACTCTGGATAAGGCTTCCTCAACCAAAAATTACAACCTTAAATATTATATGTAAATAGTTAAAATTAATTCCAATACACTCATAAAAAAATTATTATTGAAACTTATCTCAAAATATCAGGCCTTTAAGGAATCATCAAATTCCATATCTAAAATATAAGGAACTAAAATAATGAAATTGTTACTATACACAAACACTAATCGATTACCCTATTGAATGATGCAAAAATCCATAAACTATGGAACCTTAATAGTATCAGAGTGGATGAAAAAGTCATTAAAACATTCCCATGAATGTTTTTATTCGGGTTTATCCTAAATAATGGACTTCCAAAATATCCAACTCTACATTCAATAACAATGGTATCAAACAAAATTTTATGGGACATAGGGAGATGAAAATTATAAAATATTCTTTAAATACTCCAAAACTATTCTTTTTCACCATAAGATATAACTGTCTATATAAATGAGGAAGATTAAAATTCTAAAACTCTAAATGTAAATAATTTGGTTGATAAAATTAAGGGTTTATTTATGGATGTCCACCCATAACATTCCCTTGAAAATCCGTGGAGACTTTATGGGGATACACACTAAATAAAAATAAAGCAGAAACTCAAAAAATAATCATTCAATATAAAACCATAGCCAACCAAAAGTAAGTCTCACTAAAAATCCACATCATATTGTCAAATAATAACCAATTAAATGATGCTAAAAATTTTCTTTTCAAGCTGTTTCCAAATCATACATATTAATTTATAAAATCATAAATCAACACTAAGAAGAAATTTTATATTTTTAAAAAATAACTTATTAAAACCACTTACCCATATCAAAACATTAATATTACATCAATCGATATTAAAAAATACCTTTATAAATATAATAGTGAAAATGTTTACTTATAATACTATATTTACATAAAAAATTTCCATTATGATTTTTAAATCCCAATTCCTTTATTTTTAAAACCTTTATTCTCATTTTCAAATAATTAATCCACATCACCCAATTTTCAAATGCTCTTTAAAACATCATTGAGATTAATGAAAATAAAATAACACACCATATTAAATAAATTTTACTCAAAATGGACTCGTGGCAATGAATGACCCCACCACAACATTTGTTGGACCATGAGATAATAATGCAGTTGCAATGAACAATTAAACCAAACCATGTACTATAGTTCCACATGGTATTCTAGGCCATGAAATCTCATTATGTACCTCTAGTTAAAATCTCATTATCATCCCTGAAAACATATAAATAATTTAAATATTCTATATAACATCAATATGATTTCAAAACCCATCAATAACAAATAAAAATATAAGAAATAAATGAATAATACCCTAAATCTATGACCTATAACTCAATATTACCTCATATATTGAGGTTTGGTAATTGAGGTTTTATCAAAATAATTCATAGTACCTACATTCAATGTTCTAACAAACATATATTCAATCTACCAAAAATTACACACAAAAAAGTGTTCAATTTTATGGTATTTTTCCTAAACCACTCTGGTCCACCCCTGAACTGAGCACCTGAGTCAGATTTAGACATACACGAGTGGCATTCACAATCACCATGGTAGAGTGACAAGTTCCAATGTAATCAATGTAAAAAAATTTGGGAAGAGTTTTTCCTAATAAATATTGATAGACATGAGAATTCACCTTGAAAATATTTCATTATAACCCCATATATTAGAGGTCCACGTGCTATAAAAAAAATATTTACCAATATGAAGAACCAAATAAAATATATATAATAAATGAAAATAAAAAATAATAATACTCATATTTAGAAATAGAACCTAATATATGACTTTCTAACCTGGATGATATAATTGTAATAAAAAATGAAACAAATACCCAATATTATCACTATGTTACATAATGAGTTGGCATCCAACCTAAATACCATAAACACTCTACAAGAATCTACATGATGAACCTAAAAATGAAATTTAACTAGAATGTTCACATAGTTCAATATGAATGAAAATACAAAACCCCATAAAAACAATTAAATTAATTTTCCAGTTCATGCTAATTTTAAAAACACTTTATGAACAAAAATTTTCTCATTTAGTTAAAAATATATTATTTAAATTTTTAAAATAGCACTATATACACATAAAAATTAATCATTTATAAATATTTGTCCTTAAATAAGAAAAGAGTTGTTTTTGAAAAAACATTGAATGATACTCATAAATATAAAAATATTGCAGAAGTGTTTGGAACTAATTTTCATAAAATGTTAAATAACTAATTTCAACAAATATAAGAGTACTATAAAAACATATAGAATTCTAAATAATGATGAAAACAAAAACAAGATAAGGGAAACATCATATAATGGATAGTCTACTATCACATAAATAAAGTAAATGTGTCCAGTATAAAATAATGATGTACCAAAAATCATGTGAATACCTAGAATCTAAAGGGGATATCTATTAAAATTCTAAATAAGATGCATCCAAACTAAAATTCATAATGTAATTAAACAAAAATATTTCTCAGTCATACCATGTCTAGCCTAACCATGGATAAAACTCCTAAATGATGGAGAAATCCATAGTAAGGGATACTAGCAAGCGTGTGATCCTAGACTAGGGAAGCATGATCACTTATAAATTCAACAACATACTCTTATTTCCCATAATACAGTAAATGTAGGTGATCCAATTCAAATAGTAACAATAAATTTTATAAATATAAATATTAATAGCAGTATCTGTATATATATTTACATGAAATTGGAATCATAAAAAAATCCTCAACCAAGATAACATTTAATAGAAATATTCCCTTATTCATCAAGAATTGAAATAAAATAAACATGTTATATACTAATTACAATTTCATTATTTTAAAATAAACAAGGTTATGAGAATTTCCAAGGGTGTATTTTCATTAAGAAAATCCTCATTAAAAGTGCCAACAAAGATGAAAAATCATTTTTTTAAAATGTAAAACTATAAAATCAACATTGAAACTGAGAACCTAACATTATAAGGTATTTTAAACATTTTAAAACACCCATTTTAATAAACAATAACACCTTATAAATTTTTGTAATCCTCTATAAAATTATTGTAAATGAAAAAAAAAACTTTTGAGGTTTCAAATCCATCTATAAAATCCGTTTGGGTGATTTATCAAACATTTGGTGTGTGTTGTTATGTAAAAAAGGCTTATATTATTTATTTAAATTTTAAATAAAAAATTTTTTCTGAAAAAAAGTAACATTACAACTTAATCATCCTTCTAAATAACTATCAAACACAGTTACTAATATCATTTGATATTCTAAACATGAATTTGAACAAGCAATAAATCAATGTTCTAGAATTTAAAAGTATAATACATTGGTAAACCAACCTTGAATAATATATGAATGGTCTAAAACATCAAATACATGGTGAATGTGACCCAAAATACTATTTTCCCACCATTAACATGAATAATCATGAGATTAAAAATTCAATCCTCTCCATAGGGATTGACCAAGAATAATCAAAAAAAGGGAGAAGTAGAAATAAGAATAAGTAAGAGGTAAATGATGGAATACGATCATTAAGAACTTTCCATAAAGGAAAAACTATGAAATCACATGGATAAAGACCAAACCCAAAGGAGATGGAAGGGGAAGGACTTAGAATTCCCCCAAGGATACATCATGGGAGTGGGATGAGGAATAATCCTGAAAGGGATATTAATTCGGCATGGAAAATTAATATTTCACAAGAAAAAAAACTAGATTATGTCACATTATTTGGAAATATGATTTACTAAATTGTGCACTAATTTTTCACCAATCAATACACACACCTGACCACCTGCATCGTTTGTATTCATAGTTAGGAAACACATGTGGCAACCATGAAAAATGGATTTGTTAAAAATTATAAGATCCTCACCCTTTTTGTTCATACTTAATTTTAATGGAACTCCTTGATTTTTATAACAGCCCATAATTCATACTTTTGAATCATGTTTTTAAAACATAAACATTATATTTTTTAATCTGAAACTGATAAATGTGACCCAATTTTGTTCCTATAAAATCTACAATTTTGAAAGGAATATTAGATGACTTATATAACAAAAGGCCTTTTGGTTTAGAATTTTATAGAATCAGGAAAAACTAAAAAAACATTGGGATCATAAATATCAAAATTATCTCCCACTAAACCAAACTTTAATAATAGGTCATCAACATTATCCATGTATAATCCATCTAGACACAACTCAAGTAACATGTTTCCACATAACCTAGGGAAAATATAAGATAAGAAGTGTGAACATAGATGCTCAGTAATGGAAAATATGGTGGATACATAAGAATAAATTGATCATAAGGTTTTGAGGACATGAGAATTACATTTGAAAATAATACCCTACATATCAATAATCATAATCTTGAATCATAAAATAAATCAAAAAAATTCATAAGACATGAATCATAAAAGAAGAACATGGGATAAAACATGGATTTTTATAAAACACATAGACATAGAAAACCATTTCATTAGTATAAAGGGATATTTGAAAAGACTATAATAGAAGAATGGGTTTACTCCACAAACCATAATGGTAGTCCAGGTTTATGCCAAGACTATCATGGCGGAAAATAACGTTTACTAAACCTGTTTCACTTACAGTTCCAATCCTTTATAAACCATGTTTAATCCCAATTCCAAAATTATGTATCTCACAAGATATAAAATAACTACCCAAATAATATGAGGGATATATAGTACAAAAAATCACATAATTAAAACCATGCATATTTGTGCCATAATTACAAAAATCATATCAGAACCTATAATAATAAATAGGTTTTATAAACATTTCATTCTAGAATAACCCATGGTAAAAAATAGATTTCATAATTATAAAATAAAAACAACCATAAAATATACGGATAATTTTTTTAATAATATCCCTAGTAAATGATAAGTAGCATATAATAATGTTATCATATATGGAAAAAAAATTTATAGATCACATGAAATAATTCTTGAGGAAAATTTCCATTCATTTTTTAAAAATGATTTATAAATAATAATAAATTTAAAAAACAATTTAATTGAAAAAAAACTAAAACCATATAAATTATTCTTTTAAGAACAATTTTAGTCATCTTTGTAATTACTTTCCTAGAAATTTATTAAATTATCATTTAAAAACAATTTTTTTTTAGAAAACATAGTTTTTGAGTAAAACAAATTTTCGAAAAAAGGGAGAGCAACATTATATTAAAAATATAAAATCATGAAAACAAATTTATTAATTATGAAAAATCTAAACATGTAGTATATACAAATTATAAAATAATATATGTTTATATCACACCATGTGTCTTAAAGAAGGAATATTGAGATAACATTACAATACTAATTTGGTAACTTCGGAAATGTAAGCCACATGAAATAGAGGACATCAAATGGATATGTAAATACACATTAATTTAAACATAAGGATAATATATTAAATACATGTGAATTATATATATCGAAAAAAATAAACTAGTGGTGAATATGGAAAAAGTATCACAAAAATATAAGTGAGACTTTAAAACCCCGTAAAAATATCATATCATTGAAGAGATTATTAGTAGAATGAATAAATTAAGTTTATATGATGTAAATCCACATAAAATAAGTTTACAAAGCACATAATATAAAAAAATTCATTTCACACATAATTTTAGAATTACATAATAAAGGAAATGAAATATTAACATGATGAATGCAAATTTAATTTAGAATTCCATTACCACTTTGTAATCAGCCAAATCATATGCCCCATATATAATATTTTTCAAATGAAACATTTAAAAATATTAATATATTTATATTTACAATATCATATATCAAAGGTTAGTATATACACAACAAATAAATATTAAGTGGTGAATAAGGCACCTATCGCATAGAAGAAAAAGTGAAAAGAGAAACTCTTACCTCACACGTCCCTTTAATTTTGCAGAATTTATCATCCTGTATAAATTTCTAATGAATATTATTAATTCAATAAATAAAAATATTAATATTAATAATACATTATATCATAATTTTATAACATATTACCACCAATTCACCAATAATATTTTATTATTTTCATTGTTTTTGGTGCATCCATTTCATGTTTTCATTATCATTCCATTTGTGTATAATTATGTATTTTTCTTGTAAAATGGATATAAAAAACCAAAAGTGAATTATAATTTTATTTGTAAATATAAATAATTTTGAATGGTGTTTTATATCATTTTTATTTCAAACATTAGAATTATTTGTTTGATAAAATGTTATTGATAAATGTTTATTTTGATTTAGTGGTTTTTTCGACCATCACGAACTAGTTTTGTTTTATTTAATATTATTTCTATATATTATTTCAGAAAGATGAAATAGTTTATAACATACTTATTAGAATATTATTTTAACCTAATAATAATATTATTACCTTCCATGAAGGCATTAATGGAAAATTAAAAAAATCATTATTCATGGAGACAATTATTTTCCCTAATTTCTACAATGGTTTCATTTTACTAAATAAGTGTATTGAATAAAAGAGATGGATATAATATTATAAAATTTCAAAATAAAATTATATTATGTAAATCATTCTTTAATTATTATTATTTTATGAAATAAAAAGGTGAGTATACTGTAGAAGAAGAAAATAAAATTAGAGAGGTGTTTTGAAAAAAAATTACCTCTTGAATATCACCTCCATGAAAGACCCTTGAGGACATTAGATTTGGTCTATTGTTAAGCCTAGAAGAACTGGGTCATCGGTATTGTGATGAGAAGAGTTTTATATAGATATTTGAGTATATTCAAGGCATTTTAGTTTAAATGGGTGCAGATGGGTGGTATTTATACTTTAGGATAGGTGGGTTTAAGTTATATAAATAATGATTATTTGATATTTATAGGCAACCACAACGAAGTGGAATTAATTTCCATGAATTTGAATGAAAATAAATATTTTATAATCTGGTTTGGGTATATAAATATATCAAAAACCCATTAAATGTTGTAGTTTCTTGGTATTTCAATCCATTACCTTCTTAACTTTAACTCGTTTCATTTTTTACTTATACCATAGTAAATATTTTTTTTACCGTGGTAAATTTCAATAACTAAAAAGTAAATCTACCATACAACCTAATTTTTAAATTTTTATTACAAATATTAAATCCATTTTACCAAATTCAATTCATATTATTGGAAAATTATATTTAAAATTAATCTTTTCGGATGAAACTTGAAAGAGAGTTTTTACAGTGAATAGTTAAAAAGATTGAAATGTTTGCAAATGCAATTTCAAAGTAAAATTGACTCCAATAATCTAAATTGTGTTTATATATTTATAATTGAACTTATTATACATTTAAAAAAATTATTTTTCTATATCAATAAATTAGATTTAAATGCGGTTTACAAATAAAATGAATTCTTTTTCACTATTCAATAAATATGAAACTTATTCAAAAAAAATCACCCAAAGATAATTTTAAAATTTAAATTTAAAAAATATAATTTATTTTTCCAAAATAAATTTATAAATGATTCAAAATTTATATTTAAGATATGTGTGCTATAAAACGGTGGAAGAATAGTCCTTTAGAAAAATATATATTTTTATGATCAAAATTGAATTTATTATTATCTTATGCATAATAAAAATATTGCAAAAAAATGTTAACAAATAAATTACATATAAATTAAATTTATATATTCACTAATATCCATTATTTTAGATTATTTAGATAAAATTCCATTTTGTGAATAATAATTTTTTATAGAAAGAAATCCCTTTATGGTTAATTGTATTTTATTTTTATTTCTAATTAATTGGAATCCAAGGAATTCATATTATAAACATTTTTAAACTATATTTTAATAATTTATTAAGTCTCATTAATTTCTACAAATCTAATCGATAGGTGGTAATATTTGAGTTATGTAAGAACACAAATATTCATTTCTGGTATGGATATTTTATTCAGGTTGTTTTTTATGAAAAAGGAAAAAATGGAAATTTTCGAAGTACACACCATGTAATTTTGAGTACACACCGTGTACCCGGTTGCTACATATAGCCGTTTAATATCTAGGTAACATCTGTGTACATAGCCATGTATTTGACCTAGTAGATTGTATAAATAAGGGGCTGGTTAAGGCAAGTACACGACTTGTACATTAAATGAACACACTGTGTAATTTTCATTTTATTTGATAATTCGGTGTATAGTCACATCTCACTTCCATAACACCCTTATTATTCATGTGATTCATAGATGAGAGTGATGAAACACCGAAGAACACTGAACCCATCCCAATTCATCATCCTAACTCTAATTGAGATGTTGCCAGTTGCATTGGAATTACACTAGTGAGTTCTCAATTCCCCAAGATTCTTTCTTCCTAAATCCTAGTCTCTCATAATTTTTTCATCGTTGATCTTTTTATTCCTTTTTGTAGACCTATGTAATTCTAGGCCAATTCATGGGCCTACATTCAAGATCCTTGATCGTACAACATCAAGGTAGGTTCTTTGTGCCTTTATATTATTGTATTTGGATTATATATGCTTATTGTGCTGAATACAAATGTTTTGGGGGATTTAATGTTTTAGAAATTAAACACTATTTAATACCGACTACTGTTTTATTAATTTTGGAATTTTTATTTCTTATTCACATGGTTAGATACCTTGTTATGGGACACCCCATAGGCACATCCCCTTGATTGATTGTTTATGGTTGTTTGGTCTAGAATTAATTTTAGGATTGTTTAGTTTCTATGACCCATGTTGTCAAGATGTAGTTAATGATTATAGGAGATGTATGTGATTATCATTGTGAAACTTTGACCAATGGGAATTTTACTACTAGAGCTTCTTGAAGCAGGGTCATTTAAGTATGAATAGTTTTTATGTTTACCTAGTGATATTTACTGTGAGAGATATTGGGTGGTCATAGACCAGTGGGGTTAGACCATGAGAGCTACCCATAGGGTTGTTATAAAATAAATGTTGGACCCTAGGGAATTGACTGTTAGAGATATTAGGTGTTCATTATTGTTTATTTTAGCTCTGGAGACCTAGGGGGATTGACCATGATAGCTATCCAGGTGGTCGTTTAAAAATGATTAGTTCAATATGGGATCAAAGGGGTTAGACTATGTGAGAATTCCCAAAGATTCCATACTTATTGATTTGATTATATATAAAAAATATAGGGTTTAGACTATGAGAACATTCCCATAGGGTTGCTTTTGAATAATTTTATAATTTATTCTAGTCTACCAAGCCAAAGAATAATCTTGGACTTGGTCTTACTAGATTTATAATATTTTCTTCTGAGACATATGTTTTACTATTTCACATCTTGTTCAGATCTTAAGCTATATCCTTTTATTTCATTATTCGACAGTTGGAATAATTAATAAACGTAAATGAATGTAATTTAAAACTGTAAGATTGTTTACTTTTAAGTACATCCTTGTTTATTACATCATTTATGTATATTACCCACTATATATATTCATTGATTGTTAGGCATAAAGCATTTGGTTTTTTCCCACTGGGATTCATATCACACCCTATTTGGGTCATGCTTTTGTACCAAAAGTGATTATATGGTTTTAAGTATAGATTAGGGAATGAGTCCTTCCTCATCAAGTACTTTATTGTTGTTGGAGTTGGAGATCATAGAACCAAGCTGAGGTTTGCGATGAAATTGGTGATTCTTATTTTTATATAATTTGGTTTTATTATTGTATTTTGAGTATTGTGACATGTTTGGATGATTTCATAGATACATTTGACATGCATCATATATATATCCTCTAGTTGTTATATTACTATCAGTCTTCCACTGTTTACATCAATTTTATGTTATTACTACTTCCTCTTTTGTTAAATATTTGTAATTCAACTTTTTATACTCATCCAAAAAGGAAATAGTTTCCCCAATATCAGAACATGTCCCTCACTACTAGTAGGAGTCCTCTATATTTTCGGGAAATGCACTTGATGTCATGTGACCAACCGGGTTC
The DNA here is from genome assembly GCA_963277665.1 of Viscum album. NCBI lineage: Eukaryota > Viridiplantae > Streptophyta > Magnoliopsida > Santalales > Viscaceae > Viscum > Viscum album. The sequence goes on from OY728129.1 coordinate 258,247,315, forward strand.
AGGGCATCATTGGTCAGGACACGGAACCGGGATGTTACATAGTTGTATTAAAGGGGTTTGTTTTCCTCTTTGCCTTACTATTTGGATCTAATAGATAAGGATAAGAAGGAATATGTAGTTGGTAATAAGCTGTTTCTGGGATTATCCAACCCATGTACTTGGAAAAGCCGATTTACCTCGACTATTTTAATTTTTTTGGTTTTGAAATTGTTGCAGTTGATGTAATTTCACAATTGGGTGACACACTTGTTTTGTGTGGTTATTATTTATATCATTGTGGTTCTATTTTTATTTTATCCTAATGAGAGGAGGTTATTTCGTATCATACATCATAATGTCACATACTAGAGATCACATGTCATGCATTCTTGTCATGCCATTTTGGATGCATTATTGATTGAATGCTGATTTGATAGATGTTGTGCTAAATATGCATGCTGTTGTGATAGATGTCATGATAAAATTAATTCCATATTGATAGGGTATCATTATATATAGTGTTTCATTTTTATGTATGCTATGTTATAGTCTCTGGGGTGTTATGGGACCTCTTGGATTGGAATTTTGTGGACCATGTTTTAACATTAATTGAATTTGGTCAAGTTATGATAGAAAAATGGATGAAAAACATTGATTCGTGGGGAGCATGGCCTCCTATAGGTCAAAATATTTTATCAAATGGACAAAATTTAATATTTTTATGGGTTCTAGTGAATTCTTATAGGTTTACCATCCAAAAACCTAGACAACATGGTATGTGTTTTTATAAACACGCACCACGTGTTCTTCAATTCTGGAGGAAACAACTTTTCTTAATTACAGACCAAGTTCTGGAAGTACATGTCATCTAGTTATTTTCCATGTGACTGACTATGTGAGAAGATACATAGGGTTGGAATCTTTCGGTAGGATACGCCATGTCTAGACTGCGCATATCATGTAGTAAACTATCGTGTATCCTGTCGTGTGACTAATGGCACAAGGTGATGAAAGTCAAATGGTACAAGTCGTGTCTAGATGGTACACGACGTGTGATGATATACTGTGTATCTGGAAATGTGACAAGTGACACAGGTGGAAAGAACAAAATTAGTATACACCATGTTTTGTGTGAACATGTCGTGTAGTGTTACACTAGAAGAGAACTGTGTAGTTCTGGTCATGTAGAAGTACTTAGGCCGGATGTAAAATTAAATTACACAAAGTGTCATAGGAGGAACACACCGTGTATAGGGATGTACCTGGCCATGTTTGGTAGAGGTACACACCCATGTAAGGATTAAATGGAACATGCCATGTGGTGGTTATACATGTTGTGTATGACAGTTTAGTGAAACATGAATGCTTTCTACTCTTGTTCCTTTCATTCACGTCTAATTTTCTTTCCATAATAACTGTGAATTGAGGAGTTTGATTCACCTTGCAGAGTCATGACACTGATATGTCCTTTGTTTTTATGCTAGGTACATGGCGATGGTCGAACACTGGAAATGGTAGATCATGGACTACCAACAGATCCTCCCACCACTCCCCTCTCCATACCAGTTGTTATACCAGATGAAATTGCAGATGAATAGTTCTGGGAAGGATTTTTGATGATGTTAAAGAATTTTTTGGGAGCACCTCATCCTACCCCATCTATTGAAGAGCTGACATGGGTCTTCTAGTAGTAGTATCCTCCCACTTTTTTAGATGATGGAGGACCACCGGTTGAAAATTATGGGTTGGAGACCATGTATGATATCTTTGAGCATATGGATATGACTCTAGAGAGGATGTTGAAGCTTGTAATGTACATGCTATGTGATTACTCAAATAGATGGTGGGATGTTATCTCATAGGCAGTATGTCATCGAGATATGTCTTGGGAAGAGTTTCAGAGGACCTTCAATGATTAATTATATCCTGTGATGTTGAGGGCCGATCGAGCCTTAGAGTTATTTTATCTGGACTAGGGTGCTCTTTCACTGATGGATTACTTCTCGTTCTTCACAGATAAATAGTGAATCACACCTATTTTGTGAGGTGATGAGTTATCATTGGCTACGTGACTTTTGGATAGTCTCAGATATTACATATGATCGTAGGTAAATGTATTCATGCTAAATTTATTGTTAGTTGTAGTGAACAAGGCTCTGATAATGAGTGAAATATGAGGGAGTAGGGAGATGTGAGCTAGGGTAGTTCAACATCCAGGGCTAGTAATCCTTCGACAGATTGTAGGAAGTACTATTGGAATCTTTCACATGATTTTTCTTCATGCTGCATGGTGGTATGCTACCAGAGTGGGAAGAGTGGGCATACAAGACCACATTTCCCAAATGAACTAGTAGAGTGCCGATATTTGGGAAACATGGGTCACCATTAGCATTTTTCAAGATGTTCTCACCCTAAGTGAGTGAGAGGGGATCGATGAAGACTCCACATTCAATAGAATGATCACAAGTTACTCATTAGTCAGGGAGATGGAGTTTTTAGTCCTTTCAAGTCGAGGAGGTGGTCATGGAAATAGTATCCAGATGATAGGTTTTCAGTGACAACAAGATGGATCAGATTAGGTTAGTTGTGCAGCATTATAGGGCCATAGTACAAGTCAGACTTTTGCAGTTGAGTAGACCCAACATGATCTGGTTCCCGATCCCTATATGGTTATTGGTACAATTCTAGTTACCTCAGTTAAAGCTTATTCTTTTTTTATACAGGGGCTTCCCATTCTTTTATATATATTGTCATTTATAGAGAGCCCTGAGATCTTTATCATTACATCTGAGGATTTTATGATGGTAAAACCTCCATTAGGGATTAGTATTAATAGTGTACATTGGTAGAAAGAGTGATCGCTTTTGGTTGGTGGGGGTCACTTCTTTTGGTAACATTATGTCTTGAAGATGATGATTTTTTATGTCATTCTAAGAATGGATTGGTTGGACTCATTTTTGGCCTTTTTTGACCTCAATCATTGTAGGGTGAGTTTCATGTCACCATAGAGAGGGTCTTTTCTACTCATGGGTTAATGGGATGTCCATGAGAGCATAGTTGGACCTATGTATCATGGATTGGGAGGAATTTCAGCCCATGTATCTAGTTTATATTTGGATGACTAGGGAACCTCATAGGGGGACATTATCCAGTTGTGGAACATTTTAGAGATGTCCTTCAAGATGAATTTTCAGGTTTACCACTAGAGAAAGAGGTAGATTTCTCTATTGATATTGTTGAAGGAGTGGTGCTGGTGTCCATTCCTTCTTATAGTATATATACACCAAGTTAGAGGATCTCAAGAAGTAGTTATATGAATTTTTGGAAAAGGGTTTCATCTAACCTAGTACTTCTCTTTGGGGTTCTCCTATCCTTTTTGAGATGAAAGAGGATGTTACCCTTATACATTGTGTGGATTATCAGAATATGTGCCTGTTGATGGTTAAGAACCGATATCCCTTAGTGAGGATTGATTGTCTCTTTGACCCTCTTCAAGGAGACTGAATGTTCGTAAAAATTTAATTGATATTCGTTTATCATCAGTTGTGTGTTACGCTACTTGATATACCTATTATATCCTTTCATAGAAGGTATAGTCTATACACATATTTGGTTATGATGTTCGGTCTCATGAATACGCTAACAATTTCATGGCACTGATGAACCGAGTGCTCCATCATTACATGGATTATTTTTTAGTAGTCTTTGTGGATAATAACTTGGTGTACTCTCACACTTTACATGACCATGAAACCCATATTGAGATTGTATTGAGTACACCGAGAGAGCCTTAGTTATATGATGAGATCTCAAAGTGACACTTTGGGATGGACCATATTTACTTCATGGGTTATGTCATCTTAGATATAGGAGTATCAGTAGACCCATATAATTTGAGATTAGTAGTATCTTTAGATCATATGAAGAACGTCTTTGTTGTACAATGTTATATGGGTCTTGCTGGATACTATAGGTTATTTATAAAAGAATTTTTTTTCTTAGTAGTTCCACTAATGGTCCTAACTAAGGATGGTGAAAAGTAATTGTGGACTGATTCATGCGATTCCTCCTTTAAATAGATGATATAGAGATAGAATTCTTCCCTAATACTATTTTTTCCAGATCTACTAAAGAGTTACACCATTTACTACGATGCATCTGGTATCAGGCTGGGAGTAGTTCTTATACAAGGGTAAGGAGTTGTTGCATATGGGTCTTGGCAGTTGAGGCCACATGAGAGGAATTACCCGACATACGATCTCAAGTTGGATCAAGTCGTACATGATTTTCGCTATTGGAGAAATATCATTTGGGAGGTAATTAAGTTGTATTCACTGATAAAAAATGAATCAATTATATATTTACTCAACGTGTTCTGAATTTGAGACAATGGAGGTGGTTTGAGTACCTTCAGTCCTTTGACTTTGAGCTTGCCTACATACCTTGTAAAGGCAATACAATTGATGATGTGTTGAGAAGGGGGACACTAATACTGGAAGTTCCAAAGGCCATTAGTGAGTTTCATCTTATGGTTATGTTCTTTATGATACATTTGGAGGTGCATGACAGTTCAAGGTAGACATTCCTTTCGCCTATAGACATTTCCACGAATCTACTATATTGAGTGTGAATGAAGGATCTATCAGATTCTAAAGCCCTACTTCTATGGGAGATTCTGTGAAGTGGGGACCCTAATCCTCGGTGGACGATAGGGTATGATGGGGTTTCTTCGTTTCTATGGACTCTTATGGGTTTCAACATAAATACATGAGGATTTGATACGATATTTTCATGTTTGAGTATGGGAAATTAATCCTAGTGTCACCAAGATGTATCCAGATCTACACTATCAATATTGGTGTCCAGGTATGGAAAAGGATGTAGCTGGTATTTTCATGAGTTATTCCACCTATCAACAGGTGAAGGTGGAGAATTAGCGACCAATAGGGATTTTATAGAACTTACCAATTCTAAATTGGAAATTGAATAATGTCGTGATGCATTTTGTGTTTAGTTTTTCGAGGTCTCCTTAAGGGAATGATGTGGTTTGGGTTGCTATTTAAAGACTCAAGAGTGTTTCATATTTCATACCAATCATGGAAACCTTAACTTTTGAAGATATTGGAAGGTTGTAAATTCAAAAGATAGTATGTTTTCATGGGGTTCTTCACTCTATCACTTTATATAGGGATCTCAGGTTTACTTCTCATGTATGATAGGGACTAAAGAGGGATTTGGGTACATAGTAACTCTTGAGTACAGCTTACCATCCCAAGATAGATGGCTTGTCCTAGGGAACAATTCAGGTTTTAGAGGACATGCTAAAAGAATGCATTTTGGATTTTGGGTGATCTTGAGAAAGACACATACCCCAAGTAGATTTTTCCTAAAATAACAGTTTTCATGCAACGATTCAGATGGAAAATTATGAGGCCTTTTGTGGTAGGCCATGCCGATCACCCCTATGCTGGATAGAGGTATGAGAGTTGTAACAACCTAAGATTTTATAAAAAAAATATTCTTTTTAATTTTATTAAAGTCTTGTGTTGTACGCTACACCAAAAGGATCTTGCACAACACGCATCCTTGACTTGCCTTGCATTACACGCAATCACGACCTTCCTCGATAGCGTGTGTAATACGCAATACCGAGTTTCACTAAACAACGATATGCTATTAAAATATTATTAAAACTAGCCGTTATGAATAGTAATAACAACTTTTTAAAACTCTGTGAATCTTATTTTTCAAAATGAACTTCATTTTTGGATTCGGAGTATCGAATTTAGCCTAAGGTGAAATTTTGGTACTTTTCGAATAACTTTCATATTCTGATGAATAGTGCAAATTACTAAATTATAATTAAAAACAACTTTTTTAATTGAAATAATTAATAGTGATAAATTATTAATTTGAGTGGTTTTAAAGTATATTTAGAATATATTTTTACAATTTAATACAATGTTGGTCATTGGATGTAATTTCACATTTAAACCAGACATAATCAAGTGTCAATCTTTTGATAGATATTGTTTCTTAAAAACACGCTATTTGTTTTAACAGCGGGATTTAATTATAAAATTAATTAATGCAAATTCTATGATATGAATTTGGTAAAATAGACTTCATTTTTGAATTCGGAATATGAAATATAGCTTAGGATGAAATTTTGGCATTGTTCTGAAAACATCAATTTTTGATGAATAGTGAAACTACTAAGTGGTAGTTAAAAAAATTAATTTCTTCATAAATCTTAATTTTACCGCTTCTGTGAATGGAATTTTAAAAATCCGAGAGACACGGTTGATGTCAGTAAGTAAAATGTGGTTCAATGAGATGAAAATAATTTTTGGTGAATAGTAACTTTTTACTTTTTTTTACCACGGTTAATAGTAAATAGGGTAACTAAGGGTAAATATGATATTACTATTACCCTAACACATGTCCTAATTCTATTGGATAAGTGTAATTCGACCAAAAACAACCTTATGAATATAATATGACCATTTAGGTCCACTTGGATTAGATTATGACATTTAATATTATATTATTTAATGAATAGTTAAAATAGTTAAAATCAATGTTTAATAACTAAAACATTTTTAATATGGGTTTATACATAAGATAATTTCGACTATAAATATTCATTAGAAAGCTAAAGAGATTTCCTACATAATGATATTTTATTTATAATTTTTAGACTTTAAATAAATTAATTTATTTATGACACAACGATGATGCAGTAATTACCCTTTTAAGGAAATATTAACATAATTGATGTTATAAATGCTCAAATGAATGTAATTTGAGACTTTTTATGAATTCCACTAATTTTCTAGGTTACTATGATATATTAATGTTGATTTAATCAACTTGGTTCGAACATATAATTCTGTTATGACTTTCACAAAAATCATAAATCAAATAGTGTCAAAATTGACACAAAATAGTTTTTAAATCAAATATTATATTATTAATTGTTATTGTATTCCTAAAAATCTAAGGTTCGGAAAAATGACTTAGATAATGATATATATATTAATAATAAACAATTTGGGGTTCGTTTGGCATGTTATAGTAAGTGTATTAACCATATAGTGAAAGAAAACAAAAAGACACGGTAAAAGTTAAATTAATTAACTTAGAGTTAAATCTAATTGATAAGGTTAAAATAATACCCTAAGCTTGTCTAAATCCTATTGGTTGATAGGATTTCGACTCATCCCCACTTTAGCTTCGAAATAAGACCCTTTGGAACCATTATAAACCGATTTTGACTTTAATATAAAATAATATTTTGAGATATTTCTAAGGTGCCCCTCTCCTCCCTTATAAAAGGGCACCTCCTCCCCCTCCTCCTCACACCAATTTGAGCACTCAAGATCGGCCAACCCCTGCCATTTTCTCCTCTCCACTTCCCTAGAATAATCCTAGAGGTCCTGGTCTTCTCCAAAGACCAATCTTAGTTCCTTAAGTGGATGATTCAAAGAGGCGTTCCAAAGAAGAGGAGCTTCGGACACGAACAAAGCAAATCGGACCTAAGGTAAGGGAAATATCACAATCTCATTTTTATCCGAGATTGTTTGTACTTTGAAATTTACTGGGGTATAATTTATCATCCACATCCATTTTTCCTCAATATGTAATGTTATTTACATCCACCTACAATTTTTTAAATCCAATTTTACCCTTAGGTGAGTTTTTAGTAAAGAATATGAAAGGAATCTTTTGTCTCTTTTCGTACGAGGTACTATTTGACTTTTCCGACAAAAGTACGAAGAATGTTTTTTTTAACTTATACGGCATTAATGGATTTTTAAAACATTATTTCCAAGAAGCTTCCTTTACAAGTTTTCAAGTTTATTTTTAATCAACTTCTTTTAGTTTGTAATTGTATGACATGTTAAGAAAGGAATAGTGTTTTTGAAGTTGAAAGGATATTTTCCTCAAGAATGGAGTTCAAGTATTTTATCAAAATTATTTTCCATATAAGATAATAAAAGGGTTCTGTTTTTATCCCTATTATTACATGGATTTCATTATGTTGTGATGGAAATATTTTTATGAATTCCTTTATCTTATATGAATTGTTTTATGATGTCATGTTGTTTAAGAATCCCATTTTTATTACGTGGGTTATGAAATGATGTATGATTTATGATTTTGTGGCACACATAATAATGGTATCATTATGAGATGGGTGGGACCTATATCTCCCTCCAATGCATTGGGTAAAGATTTTATATCTCATGAGATAGACAGGGCTGGAACGGTAGGTTATACCGGTTCAGTGAAATAGGACTGAAACGAGGGTTACTCGATTCAGAAAGGGACTTTGTCCACGAAGATAGTCTTGGAAATGAGTCTTGACTAACAAGAAATGATTCTCTATGATTATGTGTGAATTCCACAAAGTTTCATGTTTTATGTTATGATTATTGTGATTACATTTCACTGCCATGATTTACCCCATGTTATGAAATTATGATCTCTTTTGTAGGTTAAGATTTCCAAAAATTATGTGCTTATGTATATGATGTGATTGATATTTCTTTCGTTTACCCTTACTGAGCATTTGAGCTCACCCTTTTATGTTTTCTTTTCCCCAGGATATAAAGAAAGGTTTTAGGTATAAAAAAAAAGTAGATCTTTATGGGAGATGTTGAAGATCTTTCACCACGATTAGAAGATTATATTCCGAGTTTCCAAAGACACTAAACTATTACGGTCCTTATGTGTGTGTTTTTGTTATGTACTAAGTATTCCGCAAATGTAATGTAAGGTCCATGTACGTCAAGATACGGGTCTCTACAGTTGGTATCAGAGGAAACGTTTAGTCAACCTTTGGAAACTAGGATGCGAAAACGTTAGTGAGATCCCTAGAGATATTTCTAAGGTATGTCTAGGGATGTCTCTAAGGTTAAGTATACGTATAGGTTATAGTCCTAGAATTGCGCTAACGATCTTCGAATTTAACCTAAGATGTTAGATATTGAGGGTACTACCCCTTTATTATGTTGTTTTCCCTAGCATGATTTTTGCCTCTCATACTATTCTTTTGGGGTTTTAGACGATGGCCGGAACCAGAAGGAACCGTGTTAATGCGGAATGTGATGGGCAATGCAATGATTGTCCCCCTGAGCAACCAAACGATATGGGAGCCGGAATGCAAAATCTTGTAGCCATGCTCACACAACTTTCTCAAGCTATGAATCATGCAGGACTTCCAAACGAGCAAAGTAAGGAGCAACATTCTGTTGAATCCTTCATGAGGCAGCGTCCACCTTCTTTCAGTGGGTCTAGTGATCCATTAGTTGCTGAACAATGGATTAGTACTACTGAAAAGATATTTTCAGTTCTTCAATGTTCTGAACATGATAAAGTCATCCTAGCAGTGTATCTTTTGGAAGGAGATGCTGATCAATGGTGGAATCTTATTAAGAATACGAGGCAAAGGGATGAAATTGAGTCTATGGAATGGGACGAGTTCAAGAACTTATTTTTCAATAAGTACTTCCCTCGTATTCTCCGAACAAAGATGGAGAAAGAGTTTCTTGAACTGAAGCAAAGGGATGATGAATCTGTTGGTACCTATGAAGCGAATTTTACAAGACTTGCAAGGTACGCTTCTGGAATTATCATCCAACCTGAAAGTAAAGTTGATCGATTTTTCAGTGGCTTAAAACCAAGTCTTCGAAGGGCATTGGCTATAAGAGACTTCAGTAGCTATGAAGAAATTGTGTGTTGTGCTATCAAGGTAGAAATGGAAGTTGGTGTTACATATCCATCTCCTGGGTTTGAGAAGAAACGAAAGATGGAGTTCAAGGAGAAAACTCAGAATAATGGTGAAAAGAAGATGAATGTTTCCTTATGCACAAAGTGTGGAAAGAAGCATGGTGGAGATTGTCTTAAAGGGACTAGAAAATTTTTTAAGTGTGGAAAAGAAGGTAATCAAGCAGCTGAGTGTCGAAGTAATGGAAAATGGGATTCTAATGAAGTGAATAAAGCAAAAACTGCAGAGAACGTACAACCAACACTTAAATGCTTCAAGTGCAAGGAAATGGGGCATTATGCTAATAAATGCCCTAATCCAAGGGTTAGTGATGATCGATATGAGCAACCGCTTAAGGAAAAGGACAAAGGGAAGTCACATGCGATCACTATTGGCAATGTTTTATATGACAAAGATGTGGTGGAATGATTAAGTGTTTATGTAATGGGATTCCAAAATAATGTTGTATCTTGGAATATTGGAATATTTATGTATTGGTCTAATGTGGTATTCAAAGTGATTGAGATATTATGCGCATAATGAAGGGAAAACGAGAAAGTGAAATGTTTAACAGTATTCATGAGCTCATGATTGATATAAGGACTAAGTGATATCATTGTTTGAGTATATAGAATTTTGAGGATTTTAGTATGTGGAAGGTGTTAACTTTTAACTGCATTCATGTTTTCACTAAGGTATTCAAGAGAATACACAATTAAGGACTTTGAATGTTTGGAATGTGACCAACAAAACATATCTTATGATATATGGGTATCGATGATGGTGTTAAATCTCTGGTAATCATTTTCACTATATTATGAGAGTCGACTGCAGTATTATGGATAAGCCTAAAAGAATGGAATGGATTATGTTGGACATAAGTTAGTATTGTTTGTTTTTTCGATATTATTGATGGGATGTTATATAGTTTTGGAAAAAGGACAACCTGCAGGACGGGCGACAGCCCATCGCTTCAGACAAGGCTGTGGGAATCGAACCCACAACCGATGTGCGACTGGCCTTTATCGCCTACCACTGGCCTACAGGAAGTCCCTGTTTAGTAGAAACTAGTTTTATTATATTAAGCAGTATGATATATGAAGTATAAGTCCATTTTAGGAACCATATATGATTAATCTCACTATAGATCGACTTATGCATATAATTTTTGCTAACTTTTGTCTGAGACAGATGGAATGACCCGTCATTCTATCACATGATCTGGTAATAACAAATTCAACTTCATTTATTTAAGAGATGAAGTGGAAATTGTTCAAGGCACGAACAACAGTGAGATTGTACCCAAAATAATGTAAGTATTTATTCTAATTTAAATTTTCAACTTTAGGGAAATGATCTTGAAAACCAAAAATGTTGTCCTAGTGATCTTATACCTGATGAATCAGATGGTACCTTATATCATCACAAATCTATGGATTTGTGATTACTGGCTTTTCCATAGCCATGTTCTCTACCACTCTCCATCAGAACATGATGGTTAGATTTCTCTTCCACATCCATATTTTCACCTATGTGGAAACCCAATGATTAGTTTATTTGGGTAACCGTTACGTTTCATACTTTTGTTTTTAAAGATTGGTTTTGATATTCCTTTTTACGATGTGGGTTTCTATTAAAGAAACTTTCGAATAGTAAACCATTTATAACCCCGACGAATTTCGAGGGCGAAATTCATTTTAAGGGGGGTAGAATGTAACAACCCAAGATTTTATAAAAAAATATTCTTTTTAATTTTATTAAAGTCTTGTGTTGTACGCTACACCAAAAGGAGCTTGCACAACACGCATCCTTGACTTGCCTTGCATTACACGCAATCACGACCTTCCTCGATAGCGTGTGTAATACGCAATACCGAGTTTCACTAAACAACGATATGCTATTAAAATATTATTAAAACTAGCCGTTATGAATAGTAATAACAACTTTTTAAAACTCTGTAAATCTTATTTTTCAAAATGAACTTCATTTTTGGATTCGGAGTATCGAATTTAGCCTAAGGTGAAATTTTGGTACTTTTCGAATAACTTTCATATTCTGATGAATAGTGAAAATTACTAAATTATAATTAAAAACAACTTTTTTAATTGAAATAATTAATATTGATAAATTATTAATTTGAGTGGTTTTAAAGTATATTTAGAATATATTTTTACAATTTAATACAATGTTGGTCATTGGATGTAATTTCACATTTAAACCAGACATAATCAAGTGTCAATCTTTTGATAGATATTGTTTCTTAAAAACACGCTATTTGTTTTAACAGCGGGATTTAATTATTAAATTAATTAATGCAAATTCTATGATATTAATTTGGTAAAATAGACTTCATTTTTGAATTCGGAATATGAAATATAGCTTAGGATGAAATTTTGGCATTGTTCTGAAAAACATCAATTTTTGATGAATAGTGAAACTACTAAGTTGTAGTTAAAAAAAATTAATTTCTTCATAAATCTTAATTTTACCGCTTCTGTGAATGGAATTTTAAAAATCCGAGAGACACGGTTGATGTCAGTAAGTAAAATGTGGTTCAATGAGATGAAAATAATTTTTGGTGAATAGTAACTTTTTACTTTTTTTTAACACGGTTAATAGTAAATAGGGTAACTAAGGGTAAATATGATATTACTATTACCCTAACAAATGTCCTAATTCTATTGGATAATTGTAATGCGACCAAAAACAACCTTATGAATATAATATGACCATTTAGGTCCACTTGTATTAGATTATGACATTTAATATTATATTATTTCATGATTAGTTAAAATAGTTAAAATCAAAGTTTAATAACTAAAAAATTTTTAATATGGGGTTATACATAAGATAAATTCGACTATAAATATTCATTAGAAAGCTAAAAAGATTTCCTACATAATGATATTTTATTTATAATTTTTAGACTTTAAATAAATTAATTTATTTATGACACAACAATGATGCAGTAATTACCCTTTTAAGGAAATATTAACATAATTGATGTTATAAATGCTCAAATGAATGTAATTTGAGACTTTTTATGAATTCCACTACTTTTCTAGGTTACTATGATATATTAATGTTGATTTAATCAACTTGGTTCGAACATATAATTCTGTTATGACTTTCACAAAAATCATAAATCAAATAGTGTCAAAATTGACACAAAATAGTTTTTAAATCAAATATTATATTATTAATTGTTATTGTATTCCTAAAAATCTAAGGTTCGGCAAAATGACTTAGATAAGGATATATATATTAATAATAAACAATTTGGGGTTCGTTTGGCATGTTATAGTAAGTGTATTACCCATATAGTGAAAGAAAACAAAAAGACACGGTAAAAGTTAAATTAATTAACTTAGAGTTAAATCTAATTGATAAGGTTAAAATAATACCCTAAGCTTGTCTAAATCCTATTGGTTGATAGGATTTCGAGCCATCCCCACTTTAGCTTCGAAATAAGACCCTTTGGAACCATTATAAACCGATTTTGACTTTAATATAAAATAATATTTTGAGATATTCCTAAGGTGCTCTCTCCTCCCTTATAAAAGGGCACCTCCTCCCCCTCCTCCTCACACCAATTTGAGCACTCAAGATCGGCCAACCCCTGCCATTTTCTCCTCTCCACTTCCCTAGAATAATCCTAGAGGTCCTGGTCTTCTCCAAAGACGAATCTTAGTTCTTTAAGTGGAGGATTCAATGAGGCGTTCCAAAGAAGAGGAGCTTCGGACACGAACAAAGCAAATCGGACCTAAGGTAAGGGAAATATCACAATCTCATTTTTATCCGAGATTGTTTGTATTTTGAAATTTACTGGGGTATAATTTATCATCCACATCCATTTTTCCTCAATATGTAATGTTATTTACAACCACCTACAATTTTTTAAATCCAATTTTACCCTTAGGTGAGTTTTTAGTAAAGAATATGAAAGGAATCTTTTGTCTCTTTTCGTACGAGGTACTATTTGACTTTTCCGACAAAAGTACGAAGAATGTTTTTTTAACTTATACGGCATTAATGGATTTTTAAAACATTATTTCCAAGAAGTTTCCTTTACATGTTTTCAAGTTTATTTTTAATCAACTTCTTTTAGTTTGTAATTGTATGACATGTTAAGAAAGGAAAAGTGTTTTTGAAGTTGAAAGGATATTTTCCTCAAGAATGGAGTTCAAGTATTTTATCAAAATTATTTTCCATCTAAGATAATAAAAGGGTTCTATTTTTATCCCTATTATTACATGGATTTGATTATGTTGTGATGGAAATATTTTTATGAATTCCTTTATCTTATATGAATTGTTTTATGATGTCATGTTGTTTAAGAATCCCATTTTTATTACATGGGTTATGAAATGATGTATGATTTATGATTTTGTGGCACACATAATAATGGTATCATTATGAGATGGGTGGGACCTATATCTCCCTCCAATGCATTGGGTAAAGATTTTATATCTCATGAGATAGACAGGGCTGGAACGGTAGGTTATACCGGTTTAGTGAAATAGGACTGAAACGAGGGTTACTCGATTCAGAAAGGGACTTTGTCCACTAAGATAGTCTTGGCAATGAGTCTTTACTAACAAGAAATGATTCTCTATGATTATGTGTGAATTCCAAAAAGTTTCATGTTTTATGTTATGATTATTGTGATTACATTTCACTGCCAGGATTTACCCCATGTTATGAAATTATGATCTCTTTTGCAGGTTAAGATTTCCAAAAATTATGTGCTTATGTATATGATGTGATTGATATTTCTTTCGTTTACCCTTACTGAGCATTTGAGCTCACCCTTTTATGTTTTCTTTTCCCCAGGATATAAAGAAAGGTTTTAGGTATAAAAAAAAGAAGATCCTTATAGGAGATGTTGAAGATCTTTCACCACGATTAGAAGATTATATTCCGAGTTTCCTAAGACACTAAACTATTACGGTCCTTGTGTGTGTGTTTTTGTTATGTACTAAGTATTACGCAAATGTAATGTAAGGTCCATGTACGTCAAGATACGGGTCTCTACATGAGTCATCTATGTTGGGACCTCATATTGTCCAAGAGACCACTGAGTAGGTGGAGTCAATTCAAAAGTGGATGGAAACTAAAAAATATCATCAGAAATCATATAATGATTAATGGAGATGGCCTTTAGAGTTTTAGGTTGGAGTTGAGGTTTTCTTACATGTCACACTTAGGTTAGAACACATGGGGATTAGGATAAAGGGTAATCTTTCACCGAGATACATCAGGCCATTTAAGGTTTTGGAGAGAGTCGGTCTAATTGCCTATCAGTTGCAGTTACCTTAGAGGTATCGGTCTATGCACGATGTCTTTCATGTTTCTAATCTACGGTGTTACATATAAGATCTATCTCATGCATTTAAACCCAAGGAGGTTTAGTTGGAGGTGGATGCATCCTTACAGGGGTACCCTGTTCAGATTGTGGATCACAACATAAAGGTTCTCTCTACTCAGTATGTTCCTCTAGAATGGGTGTTATGGCAGCATGACAGAGTACATGACAAGAAATTAGAGAGGGATGTTGACGTGCAATCATAGTGGTCAGAGTTTTTTTAATTTAATTATTGACCACCATTGGAAGGTCAATTTGGGGATGAAATTTTTTGAGGGACGATGTTTTTAAGAACACAAATCATTATTTCAGTTATGGATATTTTTTTAGAATTGTTTTTGGGTGAAAAGGATGAAATTTAAATTTTATAACTACACACTTTGTACCTTTGAGTACACTCCATGATCCTAGTTACTGCATGTCGCCATGTACTGGCTATGTAACATCTGAGTACATGGCTGTGTAGGTGACTGGGAAGACCGACTAAAGCAGGGGTTGTTTGAGGCCAGTACACAACATGTACATTAAATGAACATGCCATGTATTTTTTTTATTTGACAAATCAGTCCGGAAACGTGTCTCACATCAAGAACACCATTATTATTTCAGTGTTTCAAATAGGAGAGTGATGGAATATTGAATAAATCCAAACCCCTCAGGATTATTTGTCCAAACTCCAATTGAGATGTCGTCGGGAGCGTTGAAAATCCACTGGTAAGTTCTTAATTTCCCTAGAGTCTTTCTATCAGATTCTTTATCTCTCATTAATATTTCAAGGTAGATCTTTTTTAACCTTTTGTAAATGAACATCATCTTAGGTTTATTCATGGGCCAACGTTCATGAGTGTTGATCTTAATATATCAAGGTAGATAGTTTCTTCTTTTCTTCGATTTATCACTGTATTATATATGCATAATGTGATGAATACAAATGTTTGAGGTATTATGTTTTTAAGAAATTTAACCCTATTTGATACCTACTATGGTTTTTTGATTGAGAATGGTTTATTTCTTATGTTTAAGGTTAGATACATTGTTATAGGACACCTAATGGATGAGTCCCCTTGATTGATTGTTTATGTATGTTTTGTATAGAGTTCCTATTAGGATTTCTTTGTTTTCATGAATTTTTTTGTTTTGATGGAGTAAACAATTATATGAGATGAATTTGATTCAAAATTTGAATGTTTTCCCTTGGATAATTTTATTGGGATATATTCCCGAAGTAGGGTTAGTTATGTTTGAATTGTAGTTATGTTGACCAAGATGTTTTGACTGTGAGAGATGTCAGGTGGTCATAAACTAGTAGGGTTAGACCATGAGGCATACCCAGAGGATCGTTATTAAATGATTGTTGGACCCTAGGGTATTGACAATGATAGTTTTCATGTGGTCATTATAGTTTATTTTTTTAGGAAGACGTAGGGGGTATTGACAGTATGAGCATCAAGGTGGTCGTTTGTAAATGTTTAGTGCCATATGGGACCAAATGTGTTAGATTAAGTGATATTTCCCGGAGGGTCATTATTTATTGAATTAAGGATATGTTAAAACCATATGGCTTAGACTATGATAATTTTATTATATGGTTTCTTTTGAATAATTGAATTATTGTGAAGAGTCTACCAAGACAAAGAAAAATCTTGCACTCGGTCTTACAAATATTTCATAGATGGTATTTTGAGACATCTATTTTACTATTTCATAGGGGGTACAGAGCTTAGGCTAGATCCCAGGATTTATTTATTCATCATTTTGAGTAACTAATAAATGTAAATGAATGTAAATGAAAACAATATGATTTTTTACTTTTGATTACATTCTTGTTTATTATTTCATTTCAACATATTATCTTCTTTATATATTCACTGACAGTTAGGCACTGATCTTTTGGAGGCGGCCTATTGGGATTTTCCTCACACACTTTTTGGGTAATTTTTTGGACCGAAACATATTATATGGTTGTAGGTATTGGTAATCTCAAGCACCCTTCTTCGTCAGGTACTTGATTTTTATTGGAACAGTAGAGCATGGGACCAAGCTGGGGCTTGTGATGCTATTGGGGATTACTGATTTTATATACATTAGTTTCGGTACTATATTTCCATCATTGTGACTTTTTTGGATTCATTCATAGACAGAACTTACATGAATCATATATATGCTCAAGTTGCTATATTAATATCAGAATTATACTATTTACTTCACCTGTATGGTATTTTTACTTTTAGTTTTGTTTAATATTTATGATTTTTTTGTATATACTTAGCCAATAAGGGCATAGTTCCCCATTATCAGACCTTGGCCATCACTGCTAGTCAGAAGCCTCTATAATTTTGGGAAATGCGCTTGAGGTCATGTGACCAACTGAGTACGGCTACCATTGGGTAGCACCCAGAATCGGGACGTTGCATGTTAAAATGTTAATATTTTGTAGTTTGTTTATGTTTAGTGTTTTTTGAAAATTAATCTATTGATGAGATGAAATTTATTTAAAAAAGGCATACTGTAAAATCAGTGGTTGTTACATTATACCCCCCTTAAAATTAATTTCACCCTCAAAATTAATTACATGGATATAATCTTAGGGTCTTCCTCTATCTCATCAAATCTTTATGTTCCCATATATATTCCTTAAATTTTTGTTTTTTCCATAAAAAAACCTTAATCTGGAGAGTGGTCTTATTCTGTATAACATTATCTCTATGATACAGAATCTCTACCAATTATTAATTATAATAAAGAAATTTCTCCACTGGAAAGTCATTTATGTTTAATACATGTAATGTATAGGTACATACATCCTCGTGATAGATACATGGAACACATCGTGGACTTGAGTGAGGTTTTTGGGAAGAAACAATAGATGGTGTTCCATCCTAATATGATCAATAATTTCAATAAATTACATACTCACAAATTCTAAATTTCATTACAAAAATAAATGCTTTATATTTGAAAATTCCATAGTGGGAAACCCATATCATTAATTGGGTGAATTAATCATACTCTAAAAAATATGGATAGAGTTATTTGATAGTCACATAAGATAACACATACTGAATTACTATGTAGTAGAGCATAAAAATGGAATATGAAACTAAATCTCAATGACTAATAGAAAGTGTTGGATAACATGATCATGGAAATGATAACCATCAAAAAAACATAAATATAATGGTTTAAATTTAAATTAATAAAATTAAACAAATAATATTTTTTTCCAAATAATATTCCTAAAATTTGTGAATTATTTTACTACATATAATAAGAATATTCAGAAACATACTTACCCAAAAAGTAGAATTTAAACCTCATAATTTCTACAAATGATGATTATTGAAGATATAATTTTTTATACCAGAATAATTATACTCATATTCTATATATCATAACATCCCTAAAAATATAACTATACACTCCTCTTGTCATTAGTCATTAATCAGAACCAAAATGGTCAGTACAAGATATAATCTTTCAAAAATAATAAACCATTATATGAGAAAAAAATACATTAATCTCTAATATTCTATAGTAATACCAAAAGTAAAATAGAGATAATTTTGATAAATAATTATCTTTAAAAATCCTCAAAATTATTATAGACTAATATTGAAACCCAAATATCATTAGGGTTTGATCAGATAGTCTTCCAAGAGAACTTTTCACATTTTCACTAAATATAATCAATCAATGTTAAAGTATTCTACCAAAAATTTAATTTCTTAAATTACATAATTTTCATGATATTCTAACCATTTCCATAAATAGCCTAACATTCCATAATAATGTTATAAATGATTCCAAAATCAAAATAATCATTTATTACTCAAATAAAATCCAATAGTATTCCATTTTCCTTAATCACAGAGGGTTCCAAAAATTTTGAACATATTTTGAAATAACATTAATAACGTAGTCACCAAATAGCTTTTAATGTTGTGGTTATATAATAAACATATTTTCCAAAAATAAACATAACATTTATCTATCAAGTATTTTGATTAAAAAATATTAATTTTATACTAACTAGTACGTCATGTAGGCTAGTGGTGCTGATACCCCCTTGTCTCCCTTCAGTTTTGGATTCAAATCCCATGATCTTGTTGAATGTGATAGGTTGTCACCCATCCTATGGGTTATTATTTTCCTAAATCTATATGATTATAGTTCTTATAAAATTTCATAAATTTGATAAATGTTCTAAAACGTATCCTTAATATGTTTTAACCTCAAAAGTAAACTCATACCTTTCATTTTTCTTCCGAAAATGTAATAACCTATAATTACCTCAAAATGAAGGTCTCTAAAAATACCATTAGTAACCATAAAAGTTCATATCATAAATAAATAAAAAGGTTTCTAAGAAACATAACTTATGATTAATAGTAAAATTATAAACCCATGATGATATCCATTACATTTAAGATTAAAAAAAAGAAAAAAATCATAATATACAATGTTTTATAAGAGCTACTATGATACAAACTATAATATCCCAGAATATATACTTCAGAATCAAGTTCACAAAACATAAAAATTACATGTATGAATTTCATAATAAAAACTATGGGAATTTTTTTTCCTATAAAACAAAAAATATTGAAAGGAAATATTTTACCACTTACAAACCCAATGTGATTTTCGATATAGAGTATTATAAATTTTTTAAAAACTCTTAACAATTTGGGTTCATAAAAACTATGATACTGAAGTTCAGAATTATCTCCCACTAAACCCAACATTCACAAAAGATCATCAATATCATCCATTTGAAATTTTTCTATACATAGTTCTTTGAACATCATTCCTCATTACTTGGATAAATGAAAATATAATATGTTTGAGAACCGGTGCTCGATAAGAGTAAAAATAGGAGATACATAAGGATAAAATGAGAATAATGGTATGATAACTTGAAAATAACGTTTTAAAATCATACCATTCATATCAAAGATCATAATCATTAATCATAAAATAAATCAACAAAATTTATTAGACGTGAATCATAAAACAATATCATGGCATTAAACATGTAACTGTAGAAAATAAATAGACATATAAAATAATTGAACAAGTATTCAAGGATAATTTTCAATAATATAATATTGGAATGGGTTCACTATCTAATCCAAATATGTAATCTGGGGTTTCTCCCAATACTATCATGGTGGACAACATTCTTTACTGAACCAATTTCACATCATATTCTAGTCATATCAAAACCGAGTTTAATCCATGTTCTAGTCTTCTCTATATATTGATATATAATATCATTACCAAATTAATTGAATTTATATATAGTTACCACCCATCAAATAAATAAACACATACATATTTGTTCCATAAGAACAAAAATCATATCAAAACCAATAAAAAATTATTTTTCATAAACATTTCATCACAGCATAGAACATGGAAAATGAATAGGCTAGATTAATATTAACATAAAATAGCCATAAAATAATAAGGATAATTTCATTTAATAATATCTTTAATAAATCACAATTAACATCCAATAATGTGATCTTAGATGGAAAATAATTTGGAGACAACACATGAAATAATTGTTGAGGTAAATATACATTCTATTTTGAAAACTTATTTTTAAATAATAAAAAATTTAAAAACCCATTTTCATTGAAAATAACCTTTAAAATATATAAAATAATCTTTTTAAATCCATTTTAAAAAACTTTTAAAACCTTTTCCTTTAAAATTATTTAAATATATTTTCAAAACATTTTTGAAATCATTAAAAAAAGTATTTTTGAGTGACTGAAAATTTCGATCAAATATTTAAAAATATAACATGGAAGATATAATATTATGAAAATAATTTTATTCATGATAAAATATTTTATATGTTAGTATATACCCCTCATAAAATAATAAATGTTAATAACAGAACATGTGTCTTATAGAATAAATAAATGAGATAAAATCACCTTACCAATTTTGTAACATGTGAAATGTAAACCCCATGAAGGGGAGATAATTAAATGGACATGTAAATAAACATAAATGATATTATATGTATCACATATTACATTCATAGTATGTTCATACCCAAAAAAGAAGTGTTTAATATGGAAACAATATGACATAAGTATTAGTAAGACTGGAAATTCCCCTTCAAATATCATATCATTGAAGTGAACAATAATCAAATGGATTAATTATGTTTATTAACTATAAATACACATACAATAAGTTTAAATAACATATAATATAATCAAAAGTCATTTCAAAAATAATTATAGAATTTCATTATTATGAACATAAATGTTTAAACCAATTAATGGAAAGTGTGTTAATAATTCTCTTACCACATTATAACTAGTCGAATTATATTCCCCATAAAATAATAATTATAAAATAAAACATTCAATTATATTATGATAATGAAATTTATGATATCATATATAAAAGAATATTATATACACCACACACAAAGTATAAGTGGTGAATAAGGTAAATTTCTCACACACCAAAAATTAAGATGAGAAATCTTTACCCCACACTCCCCTATAGTTTTTAAGACTTTTACCTCCGGTATAATGGTTTAAATAATGTTATAACTTCGTTAAAGAAACAGAGAAATATTTATATTAACTTATATTAATCTTCTATAACATCTTACCACTCATACATTATTAATGTTTTAATATTTTCTTTTTTTGGGAGCATTCGTTTCATGGATTCATGACTAGTTCATTTGTGTATAATTATGGATTTTCTTGTAAAATAGAAAAATAAAAATATAGAAGTGAAATTTAATGGAATTTATGAAATTAAAATAATTTTAAATTTCACCATATATCATTATTATTTATTACATTAGTATGATTCATTTGAAATTTTTTTAATGATAATTGTTTAGTTTAATTTGGCAGTTTTTCCCACAATCACAAACAAGTTTTATTATAATTAATATTTTTTATATAGATTAGTTCTAGAATAGTAAATAAGTTATAATATAATTATTATAATCATATTTGTCAATAATAGTATTATAATGAACATCCATGAAGAAGTTAATGGGAAATGATCAAAATCAGTATTTAGAGAGACTATTAATCACCATAATTCGAACAATGGTATCATTTCATTGAATTAGATAATGTAATAAAAGGTATGGATATAATATATTCCATTAAAACATATATTTATATTATTTAAATTATTTTTTGTATAATATTCTTTTTTGCATGAAGTAGTTGTGGAGAAATTAGAATAATAAAAGAAAATAAGATAGGGGTTTTGAGAAAATTACCTCTTGATTATCACCTCCTTGAGAGTCCCTTGAGGACCATGTATTTTTTTTGTTGGTAACACCAATAAAATTATTATGTGGATATGGTTTTGAGAAGATATGTGGGGATTGATTTCAGGTGATTCATGTCATGTGAGTCCAAATGGGGAATGAGGGGTCTTAGTTATACTTGGGGAGAGGTGGGTTTAAATGTTTAAAATAATGATAATTTTATATTTAATGGAAAAAATTTGAGTTGTAATTAATTTTGATGAATTTGGATGAAATTTAATATTTTAGAGTCTGGTTTTTTTATCAATACCTTATCCAACCATTAAATTTTGTTGTTTCAATTTATTTTATTTATTTAAATTTTTAACTTTAACTCATTTAATTTTTACGTATACTATAGTAAATAATTTTTTTATCACGGTATATTTTTTATAAATAATAATAAAATATAACTTAAACCTAACTTATAAATTATAATTTAAAAATAGAATGCATTTTACCAAATTCAATTCATATCAGAAAATTTATATTAAAATTTAATCTCACAGACGAAATGGGAAAACAATGTATTTAAAGTGGAAAGTTAAGAAGTATAAAATGATTTTAGATCCAATTTCAATTGAAATTGATTATAATGATCTAAATTTTATTAATTGATGTATTATTTAACTAATAATACTTTAAAACAAATTAAATATATTAATTAACTATATTAACAAATTAGATGAAAATGCAGTTTTCAAATAAAATGTAATATTTTTTTTCTATTCACCAAAAAAATAAAACTCATCAGAAAAATACTAAACATCACCCTAATATAATTTAAAATTCATTTTTCAAAAAATATGTTTATTTTTTCAACATAAATTTATAAATTTTTTAAAATTTAGTATTACAATAGGTGCGCCATCAGATGGCTGCAAAATTTTCTTTTTTTAAAATATAACTTTTATGCTCAAAATTGAATTTATTAATATCTTATGCCTATAAAAAGTATTTTAAATTTTTTTATTGAATATATATAATAAAAATTACATTAATATTGTTCTTAAATATTGAATATTTTAATTTATTAAGATAAAATAAAATTATGGCCTAAAAATTGTTTTTTATAAAAGCAATCCCTTTATGTTCAATTGGTTTTTATTTTCATTTTATATTAATTTCTAATGAATAAAATTAATTTTATAAACATGTGTTTAATATATTTTCATAATTTATTAAATATTATTAATTTTGTAAATTCCAATGGCTATGTGGAAATTGATGTGTTAAAATAATATTTTTTTGAAGTTCTTTTATGCTCAATGTTTTCTGTAATGTAACAACTCTAATAGATTGAATTTATTAAAAAATTAGTATAAAATCTTGGCTTTTTACTCTTTGAAACTCCAAAATCTAATTATTTTCAATGGTTCAACCTAGAAATAAAAAATTCAGTAAAAATTAATTAATTAAATATTATAATATGAAAAGAAAATTTTGTGTGTCAAATATCCAAAAAAATAAATCAATTGGCCAAAACAAAACCTTGATGATTAGAATCAATACCTGGGAACCTAAGATAAAACATAAACTCTACACACACAAACACAATATTTTATTCTTTGGGTTTAACCTAAACTCTTACAATATGATATCACCAAACAATTTATGCAATTAATTTTATAAAACATTTCACAAATTACAATTTGAACATATATACAAAATTTCATTTTCTACACAAGGGAATTTAATGAAATAGGTAACATTATTTTAAAAATTAAATAATATAAATTAACATTAATAATGTAATTGGGGTCAACAAATAGTAATAAAAATAATCTTTAAACATGAAATGAAAACCTTTGTGTTTAGGAAAACATGAATAAAATTTTTCCACTCATCCATATCTTTCTTGAATTCCCATTTACAAAACAATAATTTATTTTACCTTTGATACCATTCTTTAAAATATAATTTTGATAAAAAATTTCTCAAGCCCCACTTATAAAAGAACCACCACACTTTCCTTTAAACCATGAATTTATAAGACCTTTTATAAATATGTTTTAAAGTAAAAAAACCATATTTGAATAAAATATATACATACTCAGAAAAATGATATTAAAGGATTATAATGTTACTAAACTAAAACCAATGAAATGGTTCTATATCATATAATTGAGAGATAGGGTATAAGAACCATTTATAGAATGAGTTCCTCTAAATCATCATAAATAAGAACTAACAATCATGGGAAACTCAGTAATTTTAAACCTTGAAGGATATTAGACCTAGTTCATTAGATTACTATGCCACTATGTATTTATATAAAATCTCATTCGACTACCCTCATAGGTCTCATTGAGTGAAATATTACCCCATTGGAGGGTGAAAATATTCGTCAGAACATTCTAGAGTGAACATAGTAAGCTAGTGTAATAGAGATACAGAATATAAACATAGTTAACTAGGTTTTCCATGACATATCTATAATGGATGTGATCAAACAAGAATGTAATGTGGTCATCTCACAAACAAAGAATGTAACATTACATGTAAACCTCAACTCACCTCAAACACCAATCTAGAATAATCCCCTTTTCTCATTATCTATACATTATGTAATACACCCACATGGGGTAAAAGTTTATGAAGATGTAATATTAACACAATGTCCTAAAAAATTGAGGGTATCACATTGAACCATTGAATATTATTTTTTTAATGTTAGAACCACGAAACTAAAAATAGGTCTAGGATACCAAGGAATTTCACACTCCTTTCAAAACAAAACCATGAAAAAATAAATCCAAATTCTATTTCAAAAGCATCCTTTTCCATTGAAAAAAATATAAAAACACCATGAGACTAATAAGTCTAACCACTACTAAATATTTTTCAATCATTCCATTTTTTATAAAAACCAAATTGATGTACATTAAATAACTTCTTGAAATCTAATCTAGTGTTACACACACCAAATTTGTATTCAAACTCATATAAACAAATTCCCTATACATTTTAATAAATATTTGGAATGCACTAATATTAGATTTGGAAATAAAAACTAGAAATTAACACTTAAAAACTTTTTTTACAATAATTTAATAAAGAAAAATATTTAATAAATCAATCATATATATCATAAATAATAATATCATCATAAGAAAATAAATTTAAAATAAAAAAATATCACATGAAATGGTAAATTATGTTTTCAAATTGAGTCCGAAAATATTCAATAGAAAAAATTATTTTTTGGTGAAGAAAGAAAAACATAGAAAGGATATTAGTTCAAAAATCCTTAAACATGAAAATCCCAAAATTATAATCATCTAAAACCATATATTCATCCAACATGACCAATAGGGTCTATGTGGGGAAGAGAAGCTAAAGGGAAATTAACTGGGGAGGGAGATAGGCAGACGATACCACCCTTTAAATCTATTTGAAAACAGATGAAAAGGGTCATGTAATCAATGGAGAAAGAGGAGGCTCCTTTGAGATATCCCATGAGTTGGATGATGTGAGTGTGGAAGGAGGAAGTAAAAAAGGTTTTAAATATAATAAGGGTAAAATATGGATTTCCCCATTTGAAATATGAGTAGAATACACCATGCTTTACCACACTCCCAAGTAGCACAACATTCCAAGATATAATGACATTACCTATCCCTGGTCAACATTTCTGGTAGAGAGTTTAAAAATACACCATGGTATATACAATGAAAAAAAAATATTCGTGGTCCTATAAAAACTCCTATAAAAAATGGACCTTTGTATCGGTGTTTCAATCCCTAGAAAATGAATCATAGGCCGTCATAGCCCCTACATGACTTTTCAACCTTCACCCATTTCCCACCTAGAAACACCATGACCAAAACACCCTAAAAAGTAATGGTTTTAGATGCCAACTCACCCAATTTCACCAACCTTACCTATACCAACCCTTTTTTTACATGAACCTTGACATAGCGAGGTCATCCATCATTCAAAAACTACACCCTAAACACATAAACCATAAATATAAGGAAAACCCCCAAACAACATAAAATAAACCAAAGTTAAATTATAAAATATTCAATAGTGGAATGGTGTGTCACATTCTAGGACTCCATGCCTTAATGGGTATAAACATTCCATAAATTAACATGTGAAATATTAACCCAACGTCTCATACAAGATTAAATCTCAAAGACCCTATTCGATAACCAACCCACAAAAGATAAAATCATTATTATTTAATACCATCATGTCATAACACTACCCATCATGGAACAACCAAAATCACAGAAGATAACCTTAAATTATCTCATATTTGATTAACCTAGTGACTTCTACAATGTAAGAATAACCAAGTAACCTCTACATCACAGTTGACCCCCTTTATACTGCAACTATACTTCTACGCTCAAACAAAAAAAATTAAAATCTCATCAATAACACCCCATTATACTACACAAGAACCATGTATTAGACCAAAACTTAAGGAAATAATACTGCAGACTATATGAAAATAATCTCTTATATCCATCTCTTCATGCTGTGGTGAATAAGTTCACTCTGAAACACATACTTCCAAATACAATTTCACCTCTAACTCATTCTTACATCTCCTAATCTTTACCTAACACTCTAAAACCCACAAAACAAAAACTAAATAATTGGAAAATTCCAGAAAATTACATGGATACATTATAAAGAGAAATTCATTCAACAGTATGTTTTAGCGATAGACTTTGAAACCCCGGTTTAATGATGAATTTGTTATATTTTTAGTAGAATTATTATAAATCCATACCATATTTGTGATAATTTATTAAAAACATTATCCATTAAGATACATTTATATCCATTGCTACATCTAAATTTTTTTTATTCCTTTTTAATTATAGTTGTTGTTTTTAAAAATTCTTCACAAAATTATTATTAGTTAATAAATAATTATAAATTAATTAATTAAAATTTTAATAATTTTTTAATAAATAATAATTTGTTAAATCATATTATTTATAATAAATTATTATTTATTAGATTACATTTTAATTAACTATTAATTATTAATTGGTCATTATTAATTTTCTTTCATTATTAGGCATTAATTATATAAACAGTAAATTAATTTTTCATTGTTAATTATTTAAAAATATTAATTATTTAATAATTATTAATTATTAATCACTAATTAATAATTAGTAAGTATTTATATATTCTAGAATTTACATATATTAATATATATATATATATATATTAATATTGTGGTAGAACCAACCTCCCATAACTAAGTTTCTAAGTGAAGTTGAAAATTAGACTACATCTTTGAATGAACATAAATATTTATTTTGGTGCATGAATGTGATATGTGATCTATCATATTAATGATAATGAAAGGAACTAAAATAAGTTCCGATAAATGTTGTTAATTTTCAATAAAAATGAATCAATGTACTAATAGAATTAGAAAATGCATCTTCCTCTTCAAAAAACCATAGTTTTTTATTTAGGTGTCTATTTGGGATTTTTGAACTGTAAAATTAATGATTATAAAAACCAATATGATGTAAAGTATTTATGTGGTCATGATGTCACATTTTTTATAGAAAAAAGATGCCCAAAGGTCCTCTAAAATAGATTTTCAACATAATGTACCCTAATTTAACATCATTTAATGGTATTTATACATCATTTATATAAGTTTTCTTATCTTTTTTCTACAAGGATTGAATTTATTCCCATATTTTATATTCATATTAATATTATGGTGTTGAAATTGTTGTGGTCTTCCCCCTTTTGGTTATTTTTATGTGAATTTTATTCTAAGGATTTATTGAGCTCAGATAATCTCATATACATCTCTCATGAGAATACTACGCCTTGAATTTTAATGGAATTTGTAGATAAAACTAAGTGTTCTAGGGCATTCCTCATTTTTGGAAGTTCAAGGTTAAGAATAATGCATGTGTGTGCACATTTATAAAAATATATGTGTGTGTGTTTGTGTCAATTTATGTATATTTATTTATATATTTATATGTATTTATGCATATCTATATATACATATATATATATAGATATTTATATGTATTTTGTATATTAAAATATATAGATATATATTTATATATATTATGTTGTCATACATATACATTTATATTTATATGTATACATGGAAATATATATATATATATATTAAATTAATTAATTAAATAAATAAATATATATTCATATATATATATTTATGTCAATTTTGTTAAAATTATATATATTTATAGATATTTATTTGTATTTATGTATATTTATCAATTTTTATATATACCATTTGTGAATATATATATATATATATACATATATATTTATATTTATATTTATATTTATCCATACTTTTACATAATTATATATATATATTAAAATATATTAATTTATAATTTATATATTTTAGGAATATATATTTATAATTCTATGTAATTATAAATAATTATAGATATTTATATGTATTTATGGTTATTTGTGTGTGTGTGTGTGTCTATATTATAACGGTATACATATACATATACATATACCTATACATATACATATACATATACATATATATATATACATATACATATACATATACATATACATATACATATACATATACATATACATATACATATACATATACATATACATATACATATACATATACATATACATATACATATACATATACATATACATATACAAATACATATACATATAGACAAACATACAAAAAAACATATATATATATATATATATCTGTGTGTGTGTTTGTGTTAATATTTTTTTATATAAATATTTATATCAATATATATATATGTGTGGGTATTTATGAAAATTTATCTCTATTTAGGTAATTATTTATGGATATTTATATTTATTTATATTTATATAGATTAATATATATATTTACATATATTTATGTATATTTATTTGCATTTATATAGATTTTTATTTATTTATATATATTATGTCGATATATGTGTGAGTGTGTGTGTTTGTATATGTATAATTAATATATATTTATCTATATTTCCATATATTTATAAATTTAATAGATAACAATATTTATATAAATTTATATGTAATTATATTTTTATATGTATGTATTTATAAATTATGAATAGATATATGTATGCATATGAATGTGTTTACTTGTATGTATATATATATAAGTATATTAAAGACTTCTAGTAACCACCTGAAGGGTTTGGTGGAGTGGTAAAAGTTCTTTTGAATAATTAGGCATTAAGATGTTAAAATATCACCCTACACACATGCCCACACACACATATATATGATTAAAGGTGGTTCATAGTGGGATGGGACATGTTGGGGTTGGGTAGGGTGGGCTTAGGCTAGGCATGCCCAACCTCGGACTAGTGGGATCATGTTGGGTGGTCCCCACACCACTATTTTATTGATATATATATATATATATATATTAAAAAACTAAGAATTCAGAAATATATTTATAAAATAACTATTGAAATATTTTAAAATACAAAAACACTGATAGATATTAAATAACATTAAAAATTCCTCTGTAAAATGATTCAATTTTTTTAAAAGCATCATGAAAAAATAGTCGATATATGAATTCATGATGTTTTGGAAAAAATGTCGTGAATCATTTTATGATGGTTAAAACTACTACATAATACTAAAAAAATCAATAAATGGAATTTTTGACATATTTAGAGGTATTTCAGTGACATCTTGTGGTGGAATTACCTTGAGGTTTGCAACGAACACCATGGTTTGTTCATGATTCAAACACCAAATTCTATTTGAAATAATATTAGTAAGATATTCCAACCCAAATGAATTTCAATTAAAGATCTTCGGGATCATTATAGGCACCATGAAATGTGTACCATGAACTTTTCCGTAGAGTGATGATATGATCTCACATAGGCAAAAAATGTAAAGTATGAGTAAATATGTTTTCACAATGAAAATTGAAGATGAAGACTGGATTTCTATATGCCAAAATATTACTCCATACCAATGAATTAGTGGAACGATTCCCCCATCCATGAGTAGGAAGTAGATTCCCAAGATAGACGATTTAAATACATCGACACATTAAATATAATTTCCAAGTTTTTTTTGAGAAAATATGGTCTATTTACTATCTAAAAAAACATATATCTCTAATAGACCTTAGATTTGATAGGTCGCGGAGCCCAAACTGTCTTACGGATCAAAAGTTATGGTACTCAGAAGATGGATAAAATTTCCAAAGGGGACCTACGTGGAGGAGCTATACAGCGGACCTGAACGGAAGAATAATTTCTAGAACCCAACATAGAGGACCTACACGAAGGACCTACGAAGAGGACCTATGTAGACAACTTCCCTTCTGCCAGGTCCCCTCCTTACTTATAAATAATACCGTTGGGCTCCCCATTCTAAAGAAGAAAAAATTTGGAAGATGTCCCAAAGCTCCCATTGCATATCTCTTTCACCAAGATCCCCCAAATTTTCTTAGGTAGCTCCCAAAAACATGAGAGAAGAGATTATTAAAAGGAAAAAAATGGTTCAAAGTCCCATCAGGGTCCAAGAATATATGGAGTTCTGTGGCACATCTACGTACCACACCTGCGTGGAGAACCTGTGCACCGGAACAACATGGGGTACCTACGCGGGGGAGCTACGTTGAGCACCTACGCATGGCACCATGGAGAAAACCTTCACAGCCCTGCTAGTTCATACCATGGGGTCTGCGCCCCTGCAACCCTTCTTAGGCTCAGTGCCGAACTACATTCTCGGTCCTTCAGTCTGGTCCCTCCGCTTCCTTCAATGACACCCATTAAAATTTAAAAGTCCCACAAAAAACATTTCAAATCTTGTCAACAACATTTTCCATTTCTACATTTATACAGCCCAACACCCAACCTTGGAATACCATGATATGTGACACTCCATCACACTTAATAAAGTTCCTTGAAGAACTTACTCCTCCTAGTTCCTTACACATGTTATGAGTTTGGACTCTTCTTATGGATTCCTAGAGTACCTTGAATCAATATAATCTTCAAGAAACTCATCAAACCTCATCACCTGGCTTCATTTCTATGTTAAAACTCAAATGGGCATCCCCCCTTAGGAGTAAGCATAAAAAATTTCAAATGGGCATCCCCATTAGGAGTAATCTACATGAAATCTCAATTGGGAATCCTTCATAGTAATAATCCCCAACCAAACCTCAAATGTAAATCCTTTAAAGGAGTAAGCCCCAACCAATCTAAAATGGGAATCCTCCATAGAAGTAAGGCTCATAAAATCTTAAATCGGAATCTTTCATATGAAAGAGTAATCCCCAACCAATCTCAAATGGTAATCATCCTTAGGAAAGTGTAATCCCCAACCAATATCAAAAGGGAATCCTCCTTACAAGTAACCCCCAACCAATCTCAAATGGGAATACGCTTTAAGAAGGAGTAAGCCCCAATGAATCTCAAATGGGCATCCTCCTGAGGATGTAGTAAGACCCAACCAATCTCAAATGGGTATCCTCCTTAGGAGTAAGCCCCAACCATTCTCAAATGGTCATCCTCTTTTGGAGTAAGCCCCATCCAATATCAAATGGGTATCCTCCTTAGGAGTAATCCTCAACCAATCTCAAATGGGATCCTACTTAAGAATAAGCACCAACCAAACATCAAATGGGAATCTTTCTTAGGATTAAGCCCCAACCAATTTCAACTGGGAATCCTCTTTAGGAGTAATCCCCAACCAATCTCGAATGGGAATCCTCTCTAGGAATAATTAATCCACAACCAATCTCAAAATGGTAACCATCCTAGTGTATTCCCCTTACCTCCATCCCTTCCTCCTTACATTCGACCCTTGTCCAATATAAAAAGAACAGACGGAAGGCTCGTCGCCTCACCGTCTTCCATGGTTGACATGCTCTCTTCCATCAATAGTGGAGGAAAAGTGAGAAGTTTCATTGTTGAATCTTTCACATCATCTTTTTTTCTCACACGGAGAATGACTCACATGGGCATAGAGATGTGTGATGGTTATAACATGTGCAAAAACACTCATTATAAGGAACTACAAAAACTCTACACCCTGTTTAAACTAGGATACATAGGATGCCTTTTCAAGGAATGAGCTCATTGAATATCCTACTTAGGAATCCAATTCAAATTCTTTTAATATGGGAATTCTACTTTGTAATAATCCCCAAATTAAACCTCAAATCATCAAGGCATCCTTTTTCAGTAAGTAAGCCCAAATTCAACTTTCTTAGAGGAACACTCTCTCTTATAATATTTATCGAACTATGAGGGGTTTTGATTCCCATTAACATGGGTACTTAGGATGCCTTGTTCATGTTCAAACCCAACACTTCAAATCAACAATTTTCTCCTTGGTTCATATTCTAAATATAGTCTGATCCTACCTATAAACTCATATCATTTGCATGTTCCTCATTTTGCATCAGTATAAGTCCCACACTATGTTTTGACTAAGCATATTTCGCTTAGAGGTCCTTATCACATGACCTTAAAATGTATGATGTGTCCTATTATGAGACACTGAACTATGAGGGTTCTGATTCCTTTCACTATGATACTTAGGTAGCCCATTTTATGGTCACAATCCCATGATCAAAACAAACCTTTGTCTCCCTGGATGTCAATAAATTTCAGAGTTCCCCATTGATTGGTTTAAAAACTAGTATCATCATGACGATGATTAAAAGAATCTATAATTGGTATATTAAAAGATACCATTGATGAAAAAACTTGAATACATAAATTTTTTTCCATTGATAAAGAACCATGAATGCATAATGATGATTATAAATTTTACACATATTAATGTGTTATTTTAACTTCCAATGGATACTTATGATATACTTGTTGAATTAATAAGGATTAATGAAAATAACTTAAATTTAAAAATAGAATCCCAGAGTAGACAATAATTCCACCCAAAAGGGTGTGATGAGTCCAAACTACCATCCTCTCGACCAACACACATTATTATGTATCATAATTTTAAAACATAACAAACACCTACCTTTGGAAAGACGATCCCAATTGGATAAAGAACTGTTTAAAGAATCTGGTTCCATGAATAAATCCAATGGAAACCGCATGGAAATAGTGAATCTTAAAACTAAAACACATATTTCAAGGAAAGGCGAATCAATAATCTTATAATCATATATGAGAAAAATCTTGGTGTATCAAATAAGTAAAATGATAATATGATGATAGTAATATTTCCTAAGATTTTCATTGAAACTACAACACTGTGAGATTAAAAAATAGTAATGGTAATCCCTGGATCATTACCCAAACAACAAATAGAGATGGATATTTACACAAGTGTATATCGATAAACAACTAAAAATAAAGAACTGGAATGAGATAAAATAGTATGAACATGCTGACCATACCTTCATGAAGTTCAATTCCCTATGAAAATGAGAAAGGGTGTTTTAGTATTAATGAATCCCTATGAAGACTCTATCATACATCTCCTAATATATATTCATGTGATTTAAAAAATCCGTAATAAATCAATGATAATAACCAAAGAGATCCACCAATATGATATCAATAAACACCAATGATTTTTATAATTCAACATAAGAAATATCCACCAATGGGAGACCATATTCTACACTAATAACATTCATATTAAGCCTATAGATGAAATATATATGGGATCCAGGATAAAAGTGTTTGCCTTCCATGGGTGAGGTAACAATGATGAGAGGGATTTTCCTCTACCGAATGGTGGTGGAGGGGACATAATGTCAAACATATTTTGAAAGTTCATTGGGAGGGATGAGAGAGTGAGAACGTAATTGAATAATGTACTTACCCTAGAGCATGAATTCTTTTGCATGTTGTTTTTTTGTTTCTTTATGTTTGTTGTTGAAAAAAATATTTAAAGTGATTTTGTAAATAATTATTTAACATTGGATAATTTAAACTGACGTTGTAAATTGTAAAGACCCAAAACATGGTTTACATAAAAAATTACATTAATTTTTCAGGATACTTAATACATTAAACAAACAGACTCCCAAATGAAATATGAGTTTATTATATTTGTAAACAAGGGAATATAAAAAAAAGTTCATAAAACATCTCCATAGTATCCTTCCATTTTCTTCATAACTAGAACCCCCTTTTAGACACATCTTACTTAATAGCCTTATTCAAATCCTATAGAAAATAAACATAAAAGGGGTTATCTAAGATGATCAGTAATGGTAAAAAATGGTGATATTTAAACATCAACATGAGTATATAGGGTATAATAATGCGATCATAACATTATAATATCATTCCATTAATATTAAAGGCAAAGTTGACTCATAAAGAAAAAAAATCATTATCCAAAAGATCACAATATTATCCTAAAACATGAAATTGTGGAATACACATAAATATATTATGTTATGAAAATGAATACATATAATAGGTTCACACTTTAAATTAAGGAAAACAAATCAGGACCATAAATAAACATACGGACATAAGAAACCATGTCTGCTCTTAAAATAATGTACAAAAAAACTAGGTCCACACATAGAATTATGAAAAAGTAATAATGTTAACGTATAACATACATACCACAAGAGTTATCCATATATACCGATTGCATTGGAGGGAGATATGGGTCCCACTAATCTCATAATTAAATAATTCATAAGTCTTCCACAAAAACATAAATCACTCATCATTGCATAACCTAAGGGACAAAATGGGTTTCTAAAACATCGTTCCATCATAATAAAAGATAGGATGAAAAAATGGATTTCTAAAATAGAATAAACATAATAAAACCATAGAAAAACAGGTATATTATATTTTAAACTAATCATTATTAAATAATTTCTTCTTAGACGGAAAATAATTTTGATTAAACACCTGAAATTAATTATTCAAGAAAATACTTTTTTTTAAAAAGTTTTCATTTCATATAATGCTGTAAAATTTTAAATGAAGGAAAATTCATTGAAAATAACCATGAAATATTATAATGTATTCTTCATGGAAATAAGGAATTATGAAAACATAAAAAACTATTCATTTAATATAAATTAAAAAAACAATTCTTCTCGTACTTTAGATGAAAAAGAAAAAAAAGTACCACGTTTTGGAAAATGAGCGAAATATTCCTTCCACACAATGTAGTAAAATTTAATAAATGTTTAAAAATTCCTTCAAAAAACATAGGATAAAATTAAAACATTTTATGAATTAATTTTTATAAAACATGGACATGTTTGATAAAAGACCAATAGTAAATAATTGTGTATAAAAAATAGCACATAATAATGAAATTATGAAAATATCAATTATTTAAAACCATAAAAGGATTCCTTTTTAAAAAAAATTGAATGAATATAAAAATAGACAAACAAATTACTTTATATGAACATTATATCCATATAAATATTTATGTAAAATAATATAAAGAAAATTGAAATGGTAAAATGATAAATTCTTTAAACATTTAAAGCATCCCATACCAATTTGAACATTTAAATCATAAGCCCAATATCAACAAAGGAAACATTAAATGATATATAGATTAATTTATCCATGATATTAAATATTATAGGTGTATTATATACACCACCATAAGAAATAAGAGGTGAACATGGCATATATCTTACGAAAATTAAATGTGAGACAGAATTCCCTTACCTTAGTTATGATACTCTCGGTACATTTACGAAACTCCAATATAATGGTTTTAAAGTTAATATTAACATATAAAATAATTATAATAATATTTAATATATAATATATGATTATTTTATTACTTTATATTACATGTTTATTAAAAATTCCAAGTTAAAGCAACATTCAGGTAATAATCGTTTTGCTTATCATACGTGTTTTGACTTGTTATTCGAGATCATATTACATAGATCATGATTTAATTACTTCTAGAATGTAAAATATGATTTATATATCATATATATTTGTAAAATAAGTATATATAATGGGTAGATAAAATAAATAGAACACACCGTTCATGTAGATGGTAGGTTCTATGTACGCAAGAATGATATTTCTTTTTTACTTGGTCGTACTAAAATATTGAATAGTGTAAGATGACTATGTATATTATAATTCTAGTATATTATCTATTTCACATATGTTAAATAGTTTTTTTAAAATCATCTTTAATACATTGCGTGTATAGTGTGAACAAATCACATCGCTTCGAGGCACGGTTGTCCACACTTCCACAAACGATGCCATCACATGTCAACAATATTCAAAGCATCAAGGTATGTTTAATATAAACTATAAAGAATATTAAATATGTTATAATGTACATATTAAGATATTATTTAACCCAGAAAAATAAATACCAAACATTAAGGTGGTAATGGAAATAAGACAAAAACAATATTCACAGAGTCGATTAATCGGAAAAAATTGGACAACAATTTCATTTCTTTGAATAAGATGAGGTGGGAAATGACAAGGTTATGATATATTAAATTAAAAACAAAAAAATATAATATATAAATAATTTTTTAGTTGACATTCACGTATGTATGATGGAGGTGAGGAGAAATTAGAAAAATAAATGAAATTAAGATAAGTACTTTGAGAAAATTACCACATGTATAACACCTCCTTGAGAGAGATTTGAGGACCTTTTAGTTTTTATTTGTGTGAGTTTAGAAACCCTTGGACTTGGGTAGATTGAGGATATTTTTTGGCAGATATTTTAGGGCTAAAATTATTTATGGGAAGAAAATGGGGTGGTTGTGGTTTTTATACTTGAGGAGAGGTGGGTTTATGTGATTAATTGTTTGATTTTTTTACATTTAAAGGTAGCCATGATGAGGTGGAATTAATTTTAATAAATTATACATTGAATTAATATATTCTAGTATGGTTAGTCTTAGTAAAAAACTAAAAATAACCATTAAATGTTTCATTTTTTTAGGTATGTGTTGTTTTAACTTTTCAATTTTAACCCTTGTCACAATTTTACCTCTACAATAGTAAATAATTTTTTTTATCATGGTAAACTTTTATACCTAGAAATAAAATTGAACTTACAAACTAATTCGGAAATTTTTATTCCAAATAAAAAATCTCTTTTACCTAATTCAATTCATTTAATTTAGAAAATTATCTTTAAAATTAATTCTACTAACAAAATAAAAATGCAGGTTTTTAAAGTAAAATGTTTGAATGATTGAAATTATTTTTATATAATTTAATTTTTAAATTAATTAAAAATAAATAAATTTGATTTATTTTAAAAAATATTATTTAATTAAACTTTAAATCCAATTAAGAATATAATTTATCTTTATAAATAAATTAGATGAAAAATAGGTTTGAATTAGAATATTCTATTTTTAAAAATTATTTAAAAAAATGAAAGCTTATTGAAAAATATAAAAAATTTATACTTAACCAATTTTTGTGTTTTTATTCCAAATATAAATTTTATTTTAATATATTATATCTATAAAATTTCCAAAAATTATCTTTTAAAAGGGTTTTCTATTTAATGGCGGTTAAAGTACCTTGATAAAAATATGTGTTAAATTGGTTTTATTTTTATCTTATTCCAGTAAAATATATTGGATGAATATTCAAAATATTTTATTGGATATATAAAATATATATTAATTTATAATTAATTAAAATTTTAAATAATATGATTTACTAGTATTAAAAAAACATTCAAGTATAATAATAATTTTTATAAAAATACTCGCTTTATATTCAATTGGATCTTATATTCATTTATAAATAATATGTAACTAATAAATTAATCTTATATTTTGTGAAAAAATATATTTATATATTTTAGTTAATAATATTTATAAAATTTTATTTAACGACTAGGTTACATCATATTTTAATAATATATTATTATTCGTTAAACCTTAGTAATGCATGTCACATAAGCCATCGAGGAAAGCCTTTATTGTATGTAACACAATATGACGTCAATATTCTATATAAAGAAAGCTAAATTTTATTTTTTCATAGTTCTTTTAATAAAAACATATTTATTTAATATAAATTATTGTTAATGTTTTATGAAATGATAGATATCAAAAATATTAAAATAATGAGAAAACAATAAATCACAAAATATCAGGGTGTTACATTCATCCCCCCTTAAAATGAATTTGTTCCTCAAAATTAAACTAGGTTATCAATGGTTTACTACATTAATGTTTCATTTATAGAAACCCGCATCATTAAAAAATATTCATTTTAAAATGGAATATTTGGAAAATAAATATTGCCTAAAGTAAATAATGACTAGGTATCTATGTAAAAGAAAATTGGTGAA
Organism: Viscum album; assembly: GCA_963277665.1. Classification (NCBI taxonomy): domain Eukaryota; kingdom Viridiplantae; phylum Streptophyta; class Magnoliopsida; order Santalales; family Viscaceae; genus Viscum; species Viscum album. The sequence goes on from OY728129.1 coordinate 258,286,030, forward strand.
CATTGGGAATGGAGGAAAAGTATAAAAAATTATAGATATTGACAAAGATCACTGATCACAAGAAATATGGTGATTCATTTAATGTTGAAAACAAAAAAAACCATAAATTAATGAAGAGTGAAAGAGGCCCTTGATATCATAAAAAATGATGGTAATAAGATACCTTTTTATATCATGATCCATTTTCCTAATGATGATGAATTTTCATGAGAATATATACTTACTTGTTTTTTATACAATATCATTATTCGTTGTGCCTTGAAAAATTTCCCCTCTATCTCCTTTTTAGGAAATGAAGTTGAATTTCTCTTTTCTGAAGCATTACCAGATCATGCGATTCATAAATAGAATGATAGGTCTTTCTATCTGTCTTTATCACACAAAAAGGTTATCACAATTTATAGAATATGAATAATTCCATCTATAGTGAGATAATATATTAATATAACTAAAATCATATGGAGAATAACTTATACTATCCATAAATTGATAACACTATAATAATTCCAAAAATTGAAAATCCAATTTTTTAAAAAAGGTGTACTAAATATTATTAACATTTATCTCCCATTAATCATAAAGTACTTTTTATTTGTCATATTATAGACATGTGAACACCATTATCATGCATTCTCTTGATTCATGGTAATAACCTTAATTACTATATATATTTTGTGAAAACATGTATGTTTTCATATTATTAAGTCCAGAAATGTTGTAAACTCTATACATGATACCACAACCCACATGTCAATAAATCCTTAATTAGTTCCAATATAACTAGTATAATAAAATTTACATATTAATATACTACATATTTTATCCAAATATAATTATCTCACCATCCTGGTCATATTAAGAATTATCCTTCCCTTAATCTTGTGTTTTCCAAAAATATCACCTTATTACCTCAATTGCTTTTCATGGTTATCATTATAGTTCAACATATGCTCTCAAATCCACACATAAAAACTATAGAGGATCATTAAAAATACGTTTCATTATTATATAAAACCATAAATTTACTTCCACAACATTATTCTTGAATTTTAATACATAAACAATCACTCTTTCCACAACTTTATACTCCTACTCCACATATCCAATAGTGACTGCATGATAATACCCTTTTTCTTATTCCATAAGTTGTTTTTTATGTTTATCATCATCATTAACCATTGTATTTTGGAATTGGTTAGCATAATTACCATTTTCCTAGAACTTCAAACACAGAATTTTTGGAGGTTCTCCATTTTTAACATTCTTTTTATTCCCATTACTTCTGTATTAAAATTCATGATGACCCTCTTTCCCATAAATAAAACATTTATTAATTATATTAATAAAATTTCCATTATGTATACTTATACATTTTGAGAATAATTAATATCTGATCTTCTATCCTCCATATATCATAGAGTTTCTTTAAATTTTATCCTTATTTTCTTATAATATCCATGTGATGGATGGGTAACATCAATCTCACTTTTTTGCAAGAAGAACACGAGGAAGGTACATAATAAAAAAATAAGTTCTTGACCCTATCCCAATCCATGGAGCCAAATTTATTTCTTTGTCTCATATTATTGATAACGTTCCACTGCAAATTCACTTTACCTTCCAAGAGATATGTTCCCAACATAACCTTTTCACATTCAGAATAGCGGAGGATGAAAAATAACTTTTCAATGGTATATATTCATTTCTCATCAACATGTTGATTAATCATTCCACTAAAAGAAGGGAGATGTTTTCTTAATAAGGAATCAAGAAAACATTGTCACTCATTTGATCATTGGTAAACCTAGTAGTAATCTTATCTTGATGGGGATTTTTTTTCTTGAAAACAAGATTATGTATTTCACATCCCATATCATTCAGCTTTTAAAGAGGACAATCATTTTATTTCCCATCACATCCAGCATTAACGTGGTACCTTTTGGTTACATCAACTGAATAAAACCAAATAAATAGAGTATGAAATATTTATTATAATGAGGAATGACATAATCATGAAAAATTACATATAAGATACATAAATAATTACACACACAATTAAATATATGAATTATTAGGCTTATCCTTTGAGATATCCCAAGAAATATCCTTTAAAATGTCAGTAGGGATCTCAATAAGTTTTCTCATCCTAGTTTTCAAAGGTTAACTAAACCTTCACTCTGATACCAATTGTATAGACCCGAAACATGGAGTACATGGACATTATATTAATTTTTCATAATTCTTAATACATTAAACTAATAGACACCCAAAGACCGTATAATTTTAGTGTCATTGAAAACTAATAAACATATTTTTTTCATAAAACATCAACATTGTCTCCTACATTACCGGTCATAACTGGAACCCATTTACTGACATATCTTACAAAATACCCTTCTTTAAATCTTGGGGAAAATAAACATAAAAGTGGTGAGATCATATTCTTAGTAAGGGTAAAAAAAAGGTTATATTTAAACATAAACTTGAGTATAAAGGGTACGAGAATGTGATCATAACATTAAATAATCATGACCTTCATATCAAAGGAAAACATTAATTAAAATTAAATTTTTATGAAAGATCCCTTTTAAGGGGTGAGGAAGAACCTGAAATACATCAAGGACTACAAAAGAAAACATGAATCACAAGAAAAATCCAAGATTAGAATCCATAAGATCATAACATTAATAGAAAACATAAAATTGTGTCATGCACATAAATATATAACCTTTTGAACATGTATAAATAATAAATGATTCACTCATTAATTTAAGGACATGAAATCAATCCCTTGCATAAAAATATGAATATGGAAACCATGTCCACTCATAAAATTATGGACATGAAAACCAAGTCCACGCATTGAATTGTTAACATGAAATAACGTTCATGCATATCATATATACCTCATGAGTTTTCAAACTTTACACAATGCACTTGAGGGAGATATATATCTCAACCATCTCATAATGAAATCATTCTTACATGTTATACAAAAACATAAATCACTTGTCATAGCATAAACCAAGGGGAAAAAATGGTTTCGTAAACATCATTTCATCATAACCTAAGTTAGGATAAACAAATAGATTTTTTCAAATATCATAAACATAACGAAAGCATATGAATAACAGTATATTATACTTGAAACATAAACTAATTAAATAATTCCATCTTATATGTAAAATAATTTTGATAAAACACTTAAACATACTTCTTATGGAAAATATCAAATCTTCTTCAAAAACGTTTTCATTTATTAAAATTCCACACATTTTTAAAATATAAAATTTTATTTTAAAATAACCTTTAAATCATGTAAATAAATCTTAATGAAATTAAGGCATTATTAAAATATAAATATCCTTTAATGTCGTATAATTTTAAAAAACATTATTCTCGTACTTTTATCAGAAAAGTTAAAAAGTACCTTATTAAGAAAATAAAACAAATATTCCCTTAAATCATGTAGTAAAAATTAAAAAATTGGAAGAATGACTTTAGACATTAGTAGGAGAATAGAAAAACATTTTATGAAATAGTTTTTAGAAAACATGGACATAGATGATAAATAAACCCCAATAAATACTTACATATAAACAATCTCGGATAATAATGAGACTGTGAAATTATCCCTTATAAAGAATATTAAAAAGATTGATTTTTTAAAATATTTGAATGGACATAAAATAGACATTAAATTTCCTTTATAATATTTTGGTATACATATAATGTGTTATGTAAAATAATATCAGTAAAATTGAAATGGAGAAAGGATTAATTCTTTAATCATTCAAAGAATACCACACAGTATTGAACATTTAAATCATAGTCCCGATATATTCAAATGAATATTTAAATACCATTAAGTTAAATTTATTCATTATATGAAATTTAATATGGGTGGTACATACACAACACATAAGAAATAGGGGGTGAACATAACATATATTTCATGAAAATTAAAAGTGATACGAAATTCCCTTACCTTAGGTATGATTTTCTCTCTATGTATCTAAAACTAATGTATAATGGTTCAAAGAATATAATTAACTTAGGAAATATTAAAAATATTTATTTTATCATATAAGATTATTGAAGGACATTTTATATCCCATTTATTAACAATTCCAAGTTAAAACAATATTTTGGGTAACAATCATTTTATTTATCTTATGTGTTTTGACTTTTTATTCTTGATTGTATTACATAGATCACGATTTACAAACTTAAAAAATGAAAAATGTGTTTATATATTATATATATTAAGTATAAAAATATATATAATATATAGATAAATGAAATGGAACACCTTGTTCATGGAGACGGTAGGTCGTATGTACACATGAACATTGTTTCATATTTCTTTGTCATATTAAAACGTTGAAAACTGAATAATACATATGAATATTATAATTAAAATATCATATCAATTTCATATATGTTAAATATTTTTATTAAAAGTTCCCTTATTATGTTCCATGTATAGAATGAATGAATCACATCGCTTTGAGGAGGTGGTAGTCCAAACCTTCACAAACGATGTTATCATATATCCACAATATAGAAGGAATGGTTGTATGTTTAATATAACATTTAAATAATAATAAATAGATTATAATTTCTATTTTAAAATATTATTTAACCATAATAATAGTTTTTAGACCAGCCATTAAGGCAGTAATAGAAAAAATAACTAAAACAATGTTCAGGGAGTCAAATAACCGGTGTAACTTGGAAAAAATCTTGTGTCTTTGAGTAAGAGGAGGTGACAAATGATATGCATATGATATATTAAATTGTGAACATAAAAACCAGTTATATAAATTATTGTTTATTTATCATTCATTTATGGATGAAATAGTATTGTTGAAAGTAGACAAATAAAAGAAATATAATGTGGTACTTTGAGAAAATTACCTCTGGAATAACACCTCCTTGAGAGACCCTTGAGGACCATAGATTTGGTATTTTGGAAAAAAAAGAAGATCTAGAAATAGAGTAGAGTTATTAAGGGATTTTTGGGTAGATATTTTAGGATATAAAATTATTTGTGGGTTGAAAATGGGGTGGTGGGGTGGTATTTATACTTGAGGATAGGTGGATTTAATTGAATAATTTATTGATTAATTTATTTTTAAAAGCTATAAAATTTGATGTGGAATTAATTTTAATGAATTATACATTACCTTAATTTTGTGTAGGTAGTTTTGGGTCAATCCCCACCTCAACTAACCATTAAATTTGGAAATTGTTATGCATGTTAAGCAATTACTTTTTAATTTTATTCCTTGTCACAATTTCATATATAAAAAGCTAAATAATTTTTCTTACCATGAGAAATTTTTATTCCTAAAAATAATCTTTACATTATAATATAATTTTGACCTTCATATTCCAAATATGTAATCCCTTTTACCTAATTCTATTCACATCATTGTAAAAATTGGATTTAAAATTAATTCAGGAGACAAAATGAAAAAGCAGGTTTTTAAAGTGAAATGTTCGAATGTTTGAAATGTTTTCATATATAATATAAAACTTAAATTAATTAAAATATCATATATTGTATTTATTGAAAATAAATTTTATTTAATTATACTTTTATACTAAATAAAAAATTAATTTCTCATTATAAATAAAATATATTAAAATTTATTTTTGAATTAAAAGCCATTATTTTTAACAATTCTTTAAAAAAATAAAACCTTACCGAAAAATTTAAAACATTTATCATAACATAAATATTATGTTTTCATTCCAAATATTATGTTTATATTGAAATATGAAATATATAATTTATCAAAAAATTCGATATAAAAATTGTTCTCCATTAATAGGTGATAAAACTACCTTGATAAAAATATGTTTCAAATTGGTTTTATTCTTATCTTATGCTTATACAATATTAGGGATGAATTTTAAAAAAATATTAAATTGAAAATAGAACACATATATTACATTATAATTACATTATAATTTTAATTAATTTAATTTATTATTATTATAACAACATGTGAGCATAATAATAGGTTTCTATAAGAATACTCAATTTATATTCAATTGGTTCTAATATTCATTTAATAATAATTTGTAACTAATCAATTCATTTTATATTTTTTGAAGAACATATAGTTATATTTTTTAGTTATTAATATTAATAAAATCTAATTTAATATATAGGTTATATCATATATTAACAATATATTATTGTTTGTTAAACCTTAGTCTTGTGTGTTATGCAAGCCATCAAGGAAAGACTTTATTGCGTGTAATACAAGTTATCCTTAGTGTTCCTTATAGAAAAAGTTAAAATTTATTTATTTTGTAGTGTATATAATAAAAACATTTTTCTTTAATATAAACAATTTTTAATGTTTCATGAAATTAGAAATATCAAAAAGATTAAATTAATCCAAAATAAATAAAAATAATTCACAAAATCTCGAGGTGTTACAAAAATAAACTTATGTTTGGGTTTTTCACATAAGTTTCTATATAACTAGTGACCAAAATGATTTACCCTTTTTTCCATGTCAGTTATCCAATAAATGATGTGAAAAATTATTTATCATATTTCCCTTTAAAAATAAGTGATGTGATAGAATATTTGTCACTTAGGTTTTGGCATAACTGATGTAAAAAATATAGGGTATTCTGTTTTTCATGCCGATTATCCAATAATCAAAGAGAAAAATGATTTCTAAAAAAATAAATCTATACATCCTCTCCACAATAGATAAATTAAAAACACAAGTAGAAAATGCATCTTACAAACCAATAAAAGAAAATTATAATTGATCTTTTAAATTTAAAATATATATTAATGATATGAAAATCAATAAAACCAAAAAAAATGATTCACACATACAATTTTTAAATTTCTGAACTCCAATTAACTATATATATTTTAGTCTTAATAAGTTAAAATAATAAAAAAAAATTCAATTGTGTTTTCAATAAAAAAATAAATATTAATGACAATTTTGTTTAAAATCTTACCTTATGGGACATTATCATTATTCCAGTTGAAATTATTTCAGGCATAAATCTTAAAACATATTAGACACATTATTTCACTCCTTCTTTTTTATGAAAATGTCATTCCACATAATTTTTAATTAAAAATAAATTTTTTAAGAAATATATGAAAAATTTAGTAATGGGAAATGAAAATTCACCATGGATTATACAAATTTGATCTTGGAGCCCTTTTTTCTTGTCATATCTATAAATAAAGTTCATCACCTATTTGAAATTAATATGAATAAAATAAATTTTAATCATTATAAAATAAAAAAGTATTAAAATAATCAAACATACATGTTCAATACATTCTCAATATTTTCTTTCACATAAACATGCTTAGAGCATAGCCAGTACAATGTCCTCTCTCTTAGAAAAAACACCCAACATCCATTGAGCACTGATATATAAGAAAATTTAGTGTGATTTTTTATCATGTTATGATATGAATAACACTTTTTGAGAAATTTTTCTCATACGATTGATTATATTAAAATATAAAACACTGAATAATGACATTATTTTGAAATATTTTAGCAATATAAAATGATCACCCAACATTACTTATTATCCTAGGTATAGGTAAAATAAATTGTGGGTCTATAATTCCATATATATATATATATGTCTTGTCATGTTATGTACAAATTTTATAAATATACCTAATAAAAATTATTTTTAAATTTTCAATTAATTAAACGAACAGAAAAAAATTAATTGTCACACATAGAAAACATTTTCATCTTTTTTATTCCCAACTGATCTCTAGATACAAGTTCAATGAAGTAAATCTCAAAATCCCTATGGGTATTTAATTCCCACAAATATCAACATAAGTTTTAATGTCATATACATCCAATAATAAATTTGAATATATAGTCAATATATCAAGACTATCAAAATTTGTATATGAATTCATGACACATTGTATTTTCTTTCCATATAGTAATTCTATACCTTTGAAGCATTCCTGTAAAAAATAATATTAACATATAAATTATTAAATGATAAAGTAAATCTCACTAAAAAATGAAATGAAATAATATATATATATATACCTCTATGGTTATTTGTGGAAGTAGTCTAGATGGCCAAATTAAAAAATGACTAATTCTTTGTCCAGTTATACTCACGTAATCTGTAAGACATGGTATTTTTGTTGATCTATCTATAATATCTTGTACTATGACCCTATGATGCTTTGTCTCAATCTGTTAATGATTAATGGAATCATAAATATAAAATATCATCCCATGGGTAACAATATTATGGGTTTCATGAATATATAACTCACAGTATCTAGACGGTTATTGATGAGGGAGTGTAGGGTTATAATAAGAAAGAGTGGGGTCACTCAGATGAATATGTATGAGTACAATAGGTATGAGGATTGGGATCTACTGGAAGATGTGCAAGGGTCATATCAGTAGTCAAGAACTATATTTTCATTTCTGTAAACAACTACTATACTAAATCTATAATATTCTCTTCCATCATTGCACAAATATCTGAAACATCAGTTTCCAAATATTCTTTTTTTAATTATTCATTTAAGAATATTTTGAACATGGAAATGATTTTTTTATTAACACACCTACCAGGTATCCTTATATATGACTCGGGTTTTTGTGTGTTCCGAAAGATATAGATAAAAAAATTTTACCCTCGGAAATAAAGGCCACCTTGTGTGATCTTTAACTAAAGATAATCGTAAATGGAATATTTGAAACAAATTGATGAATCAAAACATATAAAGAGTTTATTTAAATTAATAAAGAATAATGTAAACATATTACAATCCTCTCAGCTAGTACCCATGACTATTCAGTAAGATATTTCCCTTTTTTTCTCATTTTCTTCCTCTTTTATTTTTTATGTCTAGTGGGGGAAGGAAGGGAAACCTGTTCAGTCCCTATAGACTCAACATTGAAATTTTGAAGTTTGTTTCTATCAATTTTACTCCTAATAACGTTTTACTTCCCCAAGATAATGTATAAGGGTATACATTTCTATATTGGATCTATTAATAAGATATCCTTGATAACTATAAATTTAAAATTAAGAATAAAAAACCATTAACATGGTAATTAATATTAAAAATATCTATAAGTTAACATTTCACATACCAAAAATTATTCTCTTTGTCTACTTTCAACAAATTTCTTTCATGTATCTCTGTATATTAATGGGTATATATTACATGTATTATGACATTTTATATCCCTAATAATGAACTATAATATGAGGGATAACTATTTCTATATATCTCATAGATGACAATGATAATCATTTCTTCTGAACACCTTAGGTATCAGGTATATCATATGTCATCTGATAAGAAAGAGGAAAACATATATTACAATTATCATTTCACGATAAGTTAAATAATGAAAAATTATCTTACCAAAATGGTCAACCATAAGTCTGATAATGTAAATTTTTTAATAGTTCACCAATCATCAAACAAACTACTTATTTTTCTTTTACCCTAAACTATTATAAAAGTATTGAATTGTTTTAAATTTTTACTTTTTAAAATATAATTATCATCAAATTATATTGGTATCTTCTATTACTGCCTATGGGAAACTTATAATTTTTGGTAAACATGTGGTTTCACATTTACCAACCCTTGAACACTTTTTACCCCCTTGGAATTAGAAGTCTCAAATAATGAAAATGGGGAGGCTCAAAAACAGGAGCATGTGAAGGTTCCTCCCAGAGATATGAGTACGATCATATCTTGATGTTTATGGTGGAGAAAATAATTGATATTCCATTATCCTACAAATCAAAGCAACAAAAATTTGTAAAAAATAGTCAAATACAAGTATTATATACACATGTAAATAGAAAATGGAAAATTATTAAAAAATTAATGTAAAATAAACCTAACCCATTTTTAATCAAATTTTTTATAGTTTTCTAAAATTATAACAATATAAATGAGAGATTGAATGAAATGAATGAATTAGTTTTAATCAAAAATAGTGAGTTAATTATAAAAAACATCGAACCTGATAAATCATTTTAAAACTAAAATAATATTTTATAATATTTTGTTGTATAATATTTTTTCTGTTTACATTTAAAATATTATATTTAAAATAATTGGGTTTTAAAAAAATCAACTAATAGATATTTTACACAAGGTTAATCAAGGTAAACTAAATAAACTAAACTAAAATATACCAAAAATTTAACTTATTACATATTATACATATTTTAATAAATAAAATCATATTAAAATATCGACAGTTTATGAAATTTAAAAAATTTATCATATATTACCTCTAATATTAGGAATTCACTAAATAATTATTTTCCAAAATTCCTTCATCTTGATCATTCCATAATGAAGTAACCTTGTCTATAATATTCACATCAATATTATTTATTATTATTTCCATGGTATTAGGGATATTAAATAAATAATAATCTTTATCAAGTTTATCATCACCAACATACTACTTTTTTCCATTGTAAAACAACTGAACAATGAATATCATGTTCATCAAGAATATAGAAATAAATTTCCCATGTGTTTTTATGATAAAATGATCAATTGTTTATTCCAGTTTTTACAAATTAACTATTTTCATTATAAAATCATTGGGTCTGACACTATTGTTACCAATAAACCATTTTCATTTAAACACTAGAACATTAAATTTAATGTAATAAACCTCTTGTATTTATTTAATAACTCTATAATATTCAGTTGATAAAGAGATTTAATTTTTACCTTTAGAACTCAAAACATCTATTCCTTCGGTTAACACCAATATTCTACTATTTAGAATTTTTCTTTTTTTATCCCCATCTTTTTTTATGAAATGTATAACTATTAATTTCATACTCAGACCATGTTATCAAATTTAAAATTGGTCCCCACACTAACCATTATGATGTCTCTAAATCATCTAATATACCATGAATGGTCTCTTTAAACCATGAAAAATGATTTGTATGATCATTCAAAATCCAAATATCTTTATTCTTTAGATAATATTATTTCAACACCTTAATATGTAATGATATATATTACTGAGAATCATCTATGCTATTCAAGATATATAAATGTATCTTATTTATATGTTCACCTATCAATGATTTGAATTTCAATTCATGGATCCACATTCCCCCATAATATACTTGTTCATCGAAAGATATAGGAAAACCGATGTGCTCCACAACAGACAAATATCTTTTATATAACCCTGAAACGTTTTTGTAAATATACATATCAATAATAGATGCCTTAGTTCTATATGGATTCTTAATATACACCTTAAATATATTCATATATCTTTCTAAAGTATACATCCAATGTAAATATAGAGTTCCAAAATGATTTATTTCTCACACCAAATGAACCATTAATCGGACAATGAAATTACAAAAAGACGGAGTTAAATACATTTCCAATTGAAAAGGTACCAAAAAAATTCATTATCCAAGGTATTAAAAGAATTCTAATCAATCTCATTGATGGGAAATATTCCATAAAATTCAACTGGTAGTAGTTTTTTAATCATGATGTGATATTCAGAATATTTCATACTTATAAACATCAAATCCTTTAAAGGCACAAAAATTTTGACATTTGGAGAATAACCATGTGGCACTTTGATATAAAGAAAACTTTGAAATTTTTTAATATTCTCCCTCTTAGATAATGTATTTAAAATTTGTGGCTAGAATTTTTTCCTTCCATCAGGATTGGGAAACAACACAAAATGTATTCCCACTGATAGTAAGTCCAATATTGCATTCAACCAATCTATACTCATTCTTTTAATATCTAAAAATGTTTCAATAAATATGTCACATATATTCTTCTCTATAAGCATAACATCAATTTTATGTTTTACCTTATGATATATCATATAAGGTATCTCAAAAAAATATTGACCATTTGTTTTGAATATTTCTATCATTTCTATATTTATGTTACTTTTTGAATGTAACATCAATTTTTTCACCTTCTCAAAATAATGATCAATTAATAAGGGTTTTGGAGCAATATAAATATCATTTAAGCTACTAAAATACTTTTTAAATCATCTATATGATTTATCCATTGATAAATTTTTTTTATTACCCATTTATACTAATTTTCTCCCATGATGAAGATGGTGATATAAATTCTATTGTTCACAAATTGGATAAGCATTCTTCCCCTTAACACTGTATCTATAAAAAAATTTATATATAGGGGAAGTCATTTATAGTGAACTGGACATTGAATATCGTTAAAAAATTCCCATTTTATAAGAATCATATATCCTTATACCTTACTTCCATAACATTTTCAAATCATCAATTAATATTGATAAGAAAATGTCAACATCATTTCTGGGTGTTTGGTATAGAGATCATTAAACTCAACATGAAATATTTTATCTTTATAAAAAATTGGGAGATAATTTTTAAATTACCAATAAAATATTACATGAACTATGTGGGCTACTAAGGATTCGATATAGATTCATTCCATCCATGCATAGTCTATGTGTGATATTTTTAACATCATATCAAAATTTTGGAAACTAGTGATCAAATTGTATTCCACTGTGGACAATCAGCTGGATGTTGTAATTTTCCATCACATATTTTCCCATCTAGATTTCATATTAACCATTTATCTTCTAGTGAATTTATAAATAAATATTTTAAATGAAGAATTATAAAAATATTCTAAAATACATTAGTAGGGGTTTCTGTAACAACTAAATTAGACTATTATTTTTCTTTCAACTTATACTATGACATCCCACATTTAGGAAACATTAAATTAAATTTGTATTCCTTAATATATATCATTGATTCATTCATAATGGAATTTTTTTTTACACTAATCCTATCAGGAATAGTATTTTTCACTTTATAATGTGAATATGGAAGGTCATTATCTTTAAGAATAATATCGTTCAACAATTGTAGAATCTCTGTAAAACTCTTATCACTCTATACATATTTTTCCTTCAATCTAATCAATATTAACACTAATAATAAACTAATATATTCAGTACAACCTAGATACAATAGGTTTTTATCATCTATGTAATGATTCTCAATTATTTATTCTTCCACAATTATCTCTACATCAATATCATGAATCTATTATTCAATTTGATAAGACATATCATCTCTCAAATAATCATCTTCAAATTATCCAAAATTATGCCTATTTTCACCACTCTAAATCCAAAGCCTATAACTCAGATTAAAACTATAAAAAATTAAATGATATTTTATCCCTCTTTCTACAACTTCTTCATATTTAATCAATTTATGAGTGAAAAAAAACATGTTGTTTTTCTGGAACATTTCATATAGAAAATTCCAAAAAATCCACATCACCTTCTTCATATTCATCACTTACTTAATGTTCTATAATCTAACATCGAATAATTATTATCTATAAATAATATTAAAATTATATATCATTTCAATATTATACAATTTAAAATTTATATCAATTATTCCATCATTTGAAGGTAGCATAATATTGTAATATAAAACAAATATATGTGTATTTGAGAAGTATAATGATAAATAAAATAAAATAATGGAATATAAGTTTAAATCTAAATGGTAAATCATAAAAATATATTCATGGATGTAATTTAAAAAAAAATATATAGTTTAAACGTTATATCTTGTTTCATTTTCTTCTGAATTAAATTTGATGATACATGAAATTGAATATTATTCAACAGAATCCAAAATTAGTGCACATATTCCATTTCGATTGTATCTTTATCATCAAATTTTAAAAGATATCTTTTTCATAAAAAATCAGTGTGTATACCATGAGATTCATGTGTAATTGCATGAAAATATATCTCTTAGAATATAAGATGATATGTAAATTAACCGATTGACAGTTACTATTATGTATTATGCAATAATGTCAACACTATATTGACAGTAACTCATAATATGCAGACTATATATTTAATATATTAATTTTCAAGGTAAATATATTCTCTCAAAAAAATAATTTTGTCTGTATGCATATAAAATAGTTTTATGATATTTTCTTTAAACTGTGTAAATTAAATTGTATGTGTATATTATATTTTAAGATTACAAAGTCACTAATATGTTAATTACACAAATTGGAATATATTCTTATATATCGATGTGCATGAATAAATAATAAATTATTCAAAAACATCATCCAAAGAATACTCCATGGAAATTGTTTTATCTGACTCAAACTTCTCACCATATGGGGAACCTTTATGTGTGATAAGGGGAATCGGATTTCTAACTACCATCGATTAGCTTTAGGAACCATATCATCTACTAATGCCTCATCCACAAGCATCTAAATCTGAATTTACATTAATGAGAGAACTCAATCCATAATCTATAGAAGAAGACCCTGGATAAAGAGAGGATCTTTAAGAAAACACTTTAATGTAATATTCATAGAAAAATAAACCATCACATTATAATGTTCAACATAGTCCTTCAATGTTTTTTGACCTTGTTGAACACCCAATATCTATTCCACCTTATTCACCTTCACCACCTCATGTATAAACCATTAGATGAAATAGTTCTTAAATACTTTCCAAGATATGCTAGCTTGTAATGAAGATGGTATGATAACCTTACACCAATACAACTTTAACCCTTAAAATAATTCTAAAAAAAATCACAACCTCATGGAATTAGGAGTTCCAAAATATCTAGAAATACTTATTACTTCCGTAAGACACTCTGAAACTTCAAACAAACCTTGATCACTATGGAAAAGTAGTAAAAACAATGAATAACTCTGCTCCTCCACCCCACTAGGGGTATGGGTTGGGAAAAAACTGGAAGAGACTCATAGGATAACATTGAGATCATTCCAGGTAGGATAATCTAATAATATAAGAACTATAAAACAAAATAAACATAACCTTAAGATTCAAAAAAAGGACAATCCAAACAGAAACACTATGATCATAAATCAAAATACTCCAATTAAAATCCAAAATCCTCTTTCAAAAATCATCATTTCCATTATAATTCTAAAATTACCTTCTTCTATGGACAATTTCCAAATACTATATTCTACTTCAAAAATAAATGTAAACACCCAATCTCACCTTACCAAATAAAAAAATACCTTAAAATCATTTTCCTTTTGGAAAAAATTTTTCAAAAAAAATTAAAAAACATTGACACCAAATAGAATCAACCAGATAATAACTTATACCAAAACTACAGATATAGGGAAAAAATATCCTAGCACAATCCAACTACAGGGGTTAACAGACCTTTCCCTAGGTAAGCACCTACCACAGGAAGTATGATGAACCATGCACTTGGGCTCCACATCGGTTGAAACTCTATGTAAGCTCAATATGTGGAACCATTTCATTTGTAATATCATCCTATAAATCACAAAAACTGAACAAAATCTAAATGTATCAATATAGAAACCCAAAAAAAGGCTCAATTTAGGGAATACCCCTAGAAACTGAAGGATGAGAATGAGTGAGAGTTCATGAAGATCATCCTATATCTACGTCCAGAGTCATGAAAGTATGATATCTAAACAACTTGGCCCCAAAATAAAAATGGTCCCCTATAATACCATTTATTCATGAACCATCCCAGGTTGACACCAAACTAAACACCTGAGTCACCCTTCTATAAGGCCCTAGAGGATTTCCTAATCCTCTTAGTTTGGAAACAAGTGTCACGCATAAAAAATAATTCACTTAATATTGAATTATCCTAAACAGATCAGATCTAAATAGAAAATCACAGAGAGATAATCAATAAAATAAGAATCTATAAATCACTAATCTAAATACATACATAAATAGATCCAAAAACCATGAAAATGGATCTATTTAAGAAACTAAAAACAAAACTAAAACAAAACTAAAACCCTACACGAATTTCATGTGACCTCTTTTTCACCACCATCTATAAGAGTATCTCTCTCCATAGGAAAATCTCAAAAAATTATAAACCTGTAAAATATCCCATGTCTACCGACACGGAGAGTTTCCAGCAGGGTGTGAACATAAAACATATTAGTAGGTAAAAACCAAATAATCCATACATATCCATTTCCGAAACACTCCAAAAACTCTATTTTTAAATACATTTAATGAAAATACTGTTTTTTATCATCTAGAAAATAAAACACACATTTTCTTTTCAAAACCCTGGTAGAGAAAAATTCCATGTAAAAAAATGACTCGATGAATTTAAAAAGAAAGGGAAAACAAGACTAAAAAATGGATATATAAAATAATGACATAAATGAAGGAAATAATTATTAGAAAAAATGGATAAATATTAACTAAAAAAGAAACCAAATTTATATAAAATTAATGTAGGAGGAGAGAGATATGTAATCATGGTATGTTATTAAAAAAACATAGAATTAATCACTTGAAATGCTCAGTTCGAACCCACCGATTAGAATATGGTGTAACTCCACAGTCAATAACAAACATGGCTACTCTAAACTAGAATCACTAGTAGTCAATTACACAACTTCTATTCTATATCTAGGGGATTTTGATATATATAATAAGTAATAGAAATAATTCATCACATGAACATCTAGATGATGTCTAAGAATCCCATTATAATATTTTAAAGGAAAATGAGGAGTTCATCACATGCTTGGCCTTAAACATAACACAATTATTCCCCCATGAGAACCTTTACCAATCCTCGAAACCTACTGTCATAACACTCTCATCAGAAGGATGACCATAGGGGTACCTATGATGAAAATAACCTTTTCTAAGTTCCAACATGGCCTATACATCATATGAATTTAAAACCAATTACTAAAATATGACAAAATAAAAATTGGGCATTAAACTTTAAAAAACTTATTTAAAAACGAAACACCTTTCCTCTCAAACTTATTTCAAATCCATGGTGAAAACATAATTCATGATCGTAAGGTACCAAACATGCCTATTATTCCAATTAGTTACTAAAATACATCTCAAGGATCCAAATTATCCATCATTTGGAAAACACATTTGAGAACAACCTTTGAGATTATTTAAAAACCAAAAAAACGACTTAGAAAACATTGGGAGTTCCTAAGGAAAACTAGTTAGAAGATAAAATTGATGGGAGGTAGAAATTTGGGAAATGTATTTTGAAAATCAGGTTCAAGATGGACATTTTATTTTAAATAACTTCAATATCATGTATATACCTAACCATATTTTCACCCTATGCACACATGGATATTCCCACATATAATGGTATAAACATATTTTACGTCAAAACTTAACTCAAAGTTCCAATTTATGAATTACAATGAGCATTAATACAAATTGCAACGATTTACACACAAGCATCAAACCACAAAAAAGCACAAAAACCACAAACCAAACCCAATTTTATATGTCAACCCAACTTTCAAAATCCAAACAAGGACAATAAAAATAACAAAATACCTAATTTATTTTTAAAATACCAATAGATATTGTATCAGGCACCATTCATGCTAATACACATAGTAAATTATTATTGAAATAACTTTAAAACTAATATTAATCATATTTCCAACATAAAAACAACAAAAAATTAATAAAATCACACCATAATCATGAATAATTCTATTTAAAATCCATTATAATCACTCACGAGTAAAATATAATATTGAAAAAAGTAAATAGATGGAAACACCTAACTCAACGATCTGTGAATGTAACAAAACTATGAGAGAAAAAAGAACTAAGTCCAAGAGACAAACTGCACAACCTAGAATCCAAGAAAACAGAAGACAATATAACCTCTCTACCTATAGGATTTGTCTAAGAGAAAAAACCCATGAATAAAAACTAAGGAACCAAGAGATAAGGAATATAAAAGGAGGAAAATGACCAAAATCCAAGATGAACATATATGGACATTAAAGAATCCTCAATTAATGATGTTGAGAAAGGGATGATGGTTTTGGGAGCCCCCATGGTGCACCTAGATCATGAAACAGAGAAAAAACCTAAAATGGGTTTAAAAATAAATAGGGGAAAAGTTGGAATATTAAATTTTTAATAAACTATGTATGTCACATGGTTTAGCAGCAATATTTTCTAAATTATGTGCCAACCATGCGTACCCTATTGTAGGGAAGGGGTACCTGTATAGTATGGATGCCTGGTTTGTGAAAATATGTGCCAAACATGCATAATGGTTCTATCTAAAACTTCATAACCTCTTACAAGAACGCCGTATGATTTCCCCTAACCATGAACATTCCATACTTCTTGCCTCAGACATCACCAACAATTCACATTGTTACCCATTTCACTCAAATATTTTGGGACAAACCTTATGTAGGTCATGCCAGACAAACCATGAAAAAATAAAATAAACTAAAAACACCCTATTCCTTCACAATCCACATGGTATCCCCCCAAAATACACAAACTAACCATACATAGGGCCAACATCTACCTTAAACCTCTAATACCAAAAAATAAATCTCACTAGGATCTCAACCCGAAGATCATAAAAATAAAAAACATCATGAAATAGATAACAATAAAAATAATAAAATAGTAATGGTACAAGGGTATGAAATATATCATATAAATGAAGTGAATTTAGAGGAAAATAATATAGTCCACCTACCTCATACTTATGACAGTCCAATCATCCAATATCAATCTTTGATTTGATCCAGAATAGAAGAGAATGAATTAACTGTAAGACACATTAAAAATTATGGAAAAAGATATTGTGTGGATTCAGTGTTCTGTAAGGAAAGGTAAAAGAAAAAAATAATGAAATGAATTTGATAGATTACTGACAAGGATCCAATTCATCGGGTGACACATGATTTATAGATCGTATGAGGAATATCCCCCAAAGCATAGGAGGATAGGAGGGGATCTCGCATGTCACCTTATTGAGAATAAAATGATATAGATAATAGAAAGAGGAAAAAAATATGGATCAGTATAAAAAAATATTTTATTTCTCATTATAGAGTTTCACAGTTTGACTACATGGTTAAAAAAATCCGGAAACCTCCATTATCAAGAATCCACTCCACACACTATTAGGTCACAAGGTTTAATCTGACTACATTCTAAACATATATAGATACTATTTAAGTAGATCTACAGTTGTGAGATATGCACATTATTTCAAAAACCATTCATAGACCACGTGCCTTCATCTAAAATTTGTTATCGACCATCAACACATCCACGTACCCCACCATTCGTGGTTAAACAAACCAGCACACACTTTTATAGGGCTGCATAGTTTCTCCTAAAAGAGCCACATGGTTTTAAAGATTCATGAACCCTTCCATTTTCTCCCCAAAATAGATATTTTGAAACATGACACTTTTCAAAATATCCCAAACATCTAGACACTTATCATGCTTTGAACCATGTCCAAAAACAACACATTTAAGGTTTCCAACACACCGATTTTCATTCTAAAGTTCAGATTAATATTTAACACTCCCACCAAATAAATATTTATAATTTATAATGATCAATACAACCTAACCCAAAACAATAGACATTATACAAAATAAAATCTAAAGTAGAAATGCAAAAATATCCAAAAAATGTCTATTGTAATATTATCATGCATGGTCCATGTAATCATACAATAAACTTGAAAATCATTATATATATATATATATGTGGGAATAAAAGTATACTCATCATGAAAACTAATGTCTCATGTGAACATGTGAAAGAATCATACTAATTCACCAATGAGAAAAAATTATAACCAACAACACCTAAACAGGTAAACTATCCACACCAACATCACTGAGGCATTTTCACAAAATAATGAAATCTATGTAAAACAAAAATTGATAATCATATTGATAAAGGGTAAACCAAAACTATTTACCATTGATTTTAAACTCTTACACCCCAATGTTGTTTGTCATAGTGCTCTTATCTCTTTTAGATAACATATACTATTTCCCCAAAGTACGGTCACATCACATCACTCCCACAAAAACATGGTGTATCACATCACAACTGATTCTATATCCAGAGAAATTGGGTATCATGAACATGAATGATATTATACTCTTTACCAACTTCTATCAGACATGACCCCACCATAAGTCTCCCCATATAATTATCACATCACAACGCACCAAAAAATTCATGGGTCACTGGCCCACAACACAGTCATATAATATCCCACCCAAAAACACCCGATACCCCACCCCATAGTATGGTTATATCACATATCACATAAAAAACACCCAGCCAAACACCTAGTTAACTAACAGACCTCTAACCATCACACCTTGTACATATCTACTGTCCCAGAAGAGAGATTGGTAAAGAGAGAGTACCCATCCATCCATCCTAATCACTAGAATGTTGATAAAAACACCCATATTTTGAAAATATGGCTGTTAAAAGATTGTGCCTGATATGGTTTGGGTGTATATAGAAATCACATGGAATATAAAAGTAAATACATATATAGACTCATAATCCCAACCAATTGGTGCTCAAAAAAACTATCCAACTGATAAAATCCCCACATTCATTTCCATATATAAATTAATAACACAACACTATCTATAATCCACAATTCACATTTACAACCAATCCCATTATCCCTCCCTTAATTTTATTATTCAGTATCAACCCCATTTAACCACAGAAACCATTATTTATTTGTTCATTATTCATACTCAAACCATTAACCAAATGAAACCCTAGACATTTCAATCATTATTAATTAATTATTCCATCAAAACTTAAGAATATATCACAATGCAACTTCACCTCATAAGAAACACATCATTCCCATCGAACTATCACCTCACTACCCCACACGAATGATGAAACAAAACATTCATTCCCCCACAAAGTATGGCTAAACACACAATCACCTTACCACTCTAAAAGAATTCCCATGAAAACCATTACCATGATACGCCAAAAGCACAACCAAACAAACCATCACCTCACTGTTTGAAATACCTATCCAACAAACCATCACCTCATCACCCCACAATCATGACCCAAAAAACCATCACCTCCCCACCCCAAAAGCAAGATCAAATATACCGTCACTTCTCCTACCCAAAATCAATACCCAAAAAACCATAGATCACCTCACACTGCATTATAAGAGCACATAATCACCCTAAAAGCACAACCACACATCACAATACATCAATGACAATTTCCAGATTTAACAAAGGGGATTTTGTCACATTTCACTTTAATTTAAATGATTTATTAAAAAAGAGATAAATATAATAGAAACCATTTAATTATCGAAATATAAGTGGTTATTAAATTATCATTTTTGTGTGATATTATAATAAAATTCTATAATGTTTCCATATCACAAAAATTATATTACAGGCAAATGATCCCAACATTTATGATTTTTAGTGGGGCATTTATCCCATACAAACGCAACATAAAATTAATATGAGAGATATAAAAGAATGTGAATCATTACCCTTACCTCTAAATCTCAAATAACAAGATAATTTATCTTAATTAGGTCGGTGATAACCATCCTCCATATATAAACAAGAGTAAGCCTCTCCGATGTGATAAAAAAAGCAAGAAATGATGAATTACCTACCTCAAAAGAGATTTTTTATCTTTCTCTACACTATAATGAGAATAAAAAACACCCAAAAACCAGAACAATATAAAAAACTATTGGATCAACCTACACTATATAAAGGGTTTATAATAAACAGATCCCACACACACCCCAAACCAAAATTACACCACAATAGTGGATCTATAAGAGAAAAACATGAGAAAAAATTGGGAAAGAAAGGATAACTTACCATAAATCACTAATGGGAATCCAATAGAAAAACTATATAGAATCTAAAGGAAGGGGTGAAGATCATCTGAGAGCCACCAAGGTTTTACCCAAAACAAGAGAGAAAATCTATGACTAATTTATAAGGGATTAAGCCAACAAATATATATTAAACCTAAAACCTGAAAAATTCACATAATGTAACCCATTAAAGATATGAAATTCATAGGTTTTAATAAAAATCACCTTCCACTGAAATTCATGTCATCTCATAATTTATTTATCATTACGTTGTATATTTATTTCACAATGTGAATATGTTTCACGAGTTCCCCACTCATTCACAAACAATGCAAGAAAATGGTTGACTACATAATTCAATAACCACCAATTCACTTCATGTACATCTTCCATGATGTGAATTTCCTAAAATTTCTATACAATATCTCCAACTACTAGGACACCTCATCACTCCTCCTCTAAAACCCCTCTAATAATTGAAACCAATAAATAATGGATTGGGAATGCATAGACCATTAAATAATTCATTATTATTAATTAGGTAGTCAACATACTTATTGAAGCCTAAAAAAATAAAATTAATTATTTATATTTTATATATAATTTGTTTTAACCACCTGTGAATGTAGTGATAATTAAAGAATTGACAACATCCTCGTAGAAAATTAAACTAGCCATAAATAAGACTTCATCAAAAAAATGAGAGAGATGTGTATATGTTATAAGTATTTTATAATAATTATATAGTATCATAATATCATATATATATATATATAAGTTAAACCAACTACATATAATGGTGGGGATATGTAATGAATTTACAACATCTATGTAGGTGAATAAAATCGACCACTAATGGGTCACGTCAAAAAGAAGGGGAGAGAATATAAAAATTTTATAAATAGATTATAATTAGTTTAAGATAATATAATAAATTTAATATAATTTTATTATACTAAATAATTAATTTTTAATGATTTTTTATATAGAACTAGGATACTAAAATAATGGAAAATTAAATTTTAAAGGAAAAACTAAGGAATACTACATAATCCTTAATTTTTACACATTACACCTTGAAGGTTTTAGTTGAGGTGAGAAAAATAAAATCCTAAGGATATAGGGAGGATTAAAAAAAGTTAATTGATTATATACTTGTTAATATAATTTATTTGGGAAATTATTTTCCATGGGGGTGATAAAGTGTATTTATACTTTATGGGGATATGATTTTTGGGTTAAAGTATTGAATAATATGTTTTCTAAAGACTAAGACTAGAAATAGTGGTCTCTTTTGATTATATGAATAGTATTTAACTAAAAATTTATGTTTTTAAGATTTTTAAATCCTTCCACCAGAAAATGTATTTTTCTATACAAAATAAAAGAAGAAAAAAATTAAAAAAAATATTTAATGGAATATTTTATTTTTTATATTTTGAATATATTTTTTAGGTTTTTAATTTAAATTAATTATATTCAGAATCATTATTCATCTAAATTAACTAATTTTGGTCCAAAAAATAATTTTATAATTTATTATATAATTGTTGAATCAATAATATTTCATAAAACATTCGGTATTTTAAAAACAATATTTTTTTACTGTTCACATAATAATTCTATTTTTATAGAAAAATAAAAAAAATAACTCTTTGATAAATTAAATGTACTGATTACAAAGATTAAATTCCTTTTTCATTAAAATTTTCAAACATAGGCTATTTAAGTATTAACATAAAAAATAATTTTTTTTACAAAATATGTTAAAACATTCCTTATTTAAAATATATATTATACATTATTTAAGATGGATAATTTAAATATTTTTATTATGGAGTCATAATATATATATTTACTAACATTAATAATAATAATTTTTTTCTACCATTTAATTATTACAATGGTAAAGTTACTATTATGAAAATATGATACAATTATACTGGTTATGTTTATATTCGAATGGTTTGGTTAATATTCTATGGATTATGTTACTATTCCAATGGTCATATTGATTTCAAAATTCATATAAATACCTATTTCATCCTTCATTAATCATTAACTTATGTTTTTATCAAATTTATATGCATATTTTACAACATTTAAATCATATTGATAATATTTTTTCTATTTATAGTTTTCTTCATGGGTGTGGTATTTATTGTAAACCACGACCCTATAGATTTACATATTTATATTATATAATTTATTTATTCTTATTATACCATTATATAATTTATATATATAGAGAGTTTATTTTTCAACCATATGTAATGTTCTACATTGATTATAGAATTTATTTTTTCTTTTTATTACATGGTCCATGTATCTTATACGACACCATATACGTGAAAATGAAAAATAAAAATATTAAGATGGAAATTTTTCATATTGATGTGTAATGGGTCATTAAATTATACCCCTTTATCCGGATTAGTGGTATTTATGACCCTTTTAGCACTTTATGCTTGATTTTATGGCACATTCATACACACCCATGTACACATAAATTAAATACACATGTACATTTCCTAAAAAAAATAATATGAAAATTATTTTTATTTCATTACAAAAATTGATTTAATTCAAACCATGTTTCACAAGTATATTATATTATTCATTAAATCATTACATTTTATAATAAATTTAAATAATGGATGTTCTAAAATAACTGAATAAGGTTTTATAAATAAAAATGAGTTAGTGTGCCAAATAATATTCAATAACATATTATTTGGACAAATATAAAATGGAAACAAATCATGGATCTTATATCAAACATGTTACACCCTAGGAAAGAATAATGTATCATAAGAGAAAATTGGAATATATTGATTTTAACAGTATATTATTTTTATTATCTAATAATGAATCATTAACATAACGTTTTGAGTTCCACAGAAGTCACCAAAATCATGGTGGGAAAATACAATGATCATTTCCCCATTCATAGTTTTTATCAATGTATAAATATTATAGAATTCATTGTAAACTATATTATTTTTTGTTTGTAGGTAATAAAAATTTATTAATTTTATTAAATTTATGAACCTAATCTGGATGAAATGATACATAGAATAGTTTTGTATCATGTCTATCTATATGTCGAATATAGTTTTTTTTTTCAAATAAGAATCATCAAGAGGGGGTGAATTAACGATTTAAAAATTTTACAAAAAATATTAACTTATTAAAATAACATATAGTTTATAAGGAAAAAAAGTAATATAATTCTTAAATATATAAATCCCATTGATAAAAACAATAGAATAAAAGTGTAAATTTTTAATATTAACACACTTTAAATTAAATTATATAAAAGGAACAAAGAAAATGTTGGTCATTATAAAGAAAGATTAATAATGAAAAATGGTTTTTAATTACAATAAGTAAATCCCATAAACAAAGTTCATATCCCAATATCATCTTTCATTTTATCCCAAAGATAAAGGAGGGTCAAGACCAGGACTCTATGAACTGGGTTCTTAGATAATCATTCTTTAATAAAATAATTAAAACTTCAAGATCATATCCTTATAGGTTTTTCAATCACATATTAGAAGAAATAAGTCTTTACCTTTCCTCTTATTTAAATAAAATTTACCATAACATAGATAATAAAAAAACATAGTAACTTTACAATAAAAAATCATAAATAAAATAACTAATATCACTTTTAACTAATAAAAAAGGGGATTTGATATCAATCACAGAGGTTCTGATTAGTTTCTCATATATTTATCCAATAGTATTTTCTCCCTTTCTTCTTGATCTAAATTTATATGATTCTGTTATAATAAACTTTACATGATCCTTTATACGGTACTTATCAATATAATGGCTTCAGATTCACCTCAACGGTATATTTTTTTTGTATTTTTTTAAGTGTCGTAAATATTTGGTTTGTAATATTCTTAATTTGGAATGATTTGTATTCAATATGATGTATTAATTTATAAGGAGGTAATTAGAAGGATATTTTCTATAGAAATAATTCTCAATAAAATTCAAATAAAAATTAGTAAGAGAAAATTTGTAATTTGATTTATCAAAATATGATCTATAAGATTTTATTCTCTAAAAATTACTCTAGAATTTTGTATCCATGTCCCTATACTATATGATAACATATATAACACCATGATTATAACATTATCAATAAGTTAATAATACATGATATTAAATCATTTTTATTAAGTTAATTATAATTTTATATGATGACATTTAAATATTATTGAGAAGCATTTAAATGTGAAAAAGTTTCATTAATGGATGGATGAATCTTATAATTATTTTTTAATGTTTTTCATAATTTATGTTATTTATAAATGCTTAATAAAATTAAAAATATATAAAAACTAAACTTTTATGAATTTTTTTCAATTATAATATAGATTGAAGGAGAATAGTGAATTCTTATAAATGAAAGATGATTCCATATAAGAAATCTGTCACATTCATTCTAGGAAAATACATTGATTTTTAAACTCCCTATTTTTATTCTCCCATTATGACCATGTTTTAGAATACCATGAGAGTTTGTGTGATCATTCTATAATGTGTTCTTAATGAATCACACAACCCGATGGAGAATTTTATATGTGCTAGTCCTTTGGTTTTCATTATTAGTTCTACCTCAATCCATTATATAAAAGAATAATTTATTTAACTTCAACAAATGACACATGTTATTCCTTTTTTATTTCAAATATTCTTATCCCCATATAGAATGATCTTGTGAATAAATGGATTTTTAGGTTTTTTCCACTGACTTTAGATAAATGTTTTATTTAAAAATCCCAAAAGTGGTATCTATGTAAGTTCCATCATTTTTAAGAATGTTTTTCTAGAATTTTAGTAAGAAAAATGAATAATATTATTAATAAAGGCAAAATTATAGGGAAAACATTTTCCATGTAATGAAATATAATTAAATTTAATAATTTTATCCATTTATCATGATCATGATGGAAATTTTATGAGATTAAATTTCCTACATCATGTCTAGTTTGATTTTTGAAAAGAAATAGTATCATGTTGGGGCTTTGAATGGAGGTCATGTTTCTTGTGTTATGGTAAAAAAATATTCATGAAATACAAAGAAATTTTTTGAGAGATTATATTTTTCATAAACATAATATATATATAATCATGGAGATGATTCTATTTTCATTATTTATGAAATCAATTTAATGTTTATTATGCTATTTTTATTTAGAAAAAAATATACTATAAAATGTTTGTGATGTGAGAATGGGATTTGATATAACATAGAACAATGTTAAAGTTTTATAATTGTCTATTTATAATGTTATATAATTATTCTATTATATCGAAAACATTATATATATGAAACTATTCACATGGTAGTGTTTCAAAAATTTAATTTACATAATATTACAAGTATATATTAATCATCATTAATGTATTTACATGAATTATATTTATAATTTTATGTCACAACCCGACCTGTTGAGGTCTGACCCATGGCTGTTGTAATCCCATCTCTAATAGGCCAGGGGATGGCGACCTACCCCATGTAGGTATATCATAAAAATGGGAGGAATTTGACTAAAGTACATGAACACACACACATATCCAAGCCTGAACAATAATTAAATGTAAAACAACTGAATTAATGCATATATACATCTATGATCCCACAAAAATTCCTGATGGTAATTTATAAAAAGTGGAAAGAGGGTCCAAATACAAGACCAACCAAAAACTGTAAAGAGTCCCACCAGATAAAAGGGATAGAACTATGTCAAATGAAAGATCTCGACAACCACCTCGTTCTGTCAATATCATTTTATGATCCACCCACTCATAGTCCCCTCATGACATTGTCAAAAGGTTCACTATATGCGTAAGACATGACATGTAAAAGAAAATCCCCTACAAGGGTGAGGATAATAATACTCATAAGGATATCCAGAAAATAATAAAATAAATCCACAATGTATAGTTAACTCAAATCAAGAAAAAAAAATTATTTTCTAATAGAAACACCCAGATGTACTCCTTAAATACACCACCCCATATGGTGGTCATAACCAACTACCAACAATAGGATTCTACTCGAAGAAACACTAGTTTGGGGAAAATCCTCTCCATGGTCCATGGTATCATCAAATACACTCAATGAATAGGTATATCTCATTGGGCCCCACCCAATGAAAGCTCATTGGTCAAAGAAGACCTTGATACACATATAGGGGGTCATGCCCAAAACCGAGATGGGACCCCAAAAACTCAATCTGGATTCAACCGCTATGAAAGGGAACATATTCCAAATATTAGACAAATCCTTCTGATACAACCTGATAAATAAGAGATAAATTACCTAGTCTGGGGGGTCATGCTGATTAACAAAATCCACCCTAGGAATAAAGGATGATAGAGGATCACACTCCTGTCTTACTAAGGGACAACACAACTGTATCAAAGACTCATCCCCTACAGGGGATAAAAATTGTATCATGTTTAAGTAATGTCACATTATACTCTGGAGGGAATAGACTAATAGAACCTATACAACCTCTTTTGGTAAAAACTATAAAAATTTAGAGTATAAAACACTATTCAGGGGGTATACAACTATACTTGAGGGTACAATGCGTGTCATGATTTACACATTATTTATTGCATGGAAGAGCCTCACATGAGAAGGTAGTATCCATATAAACAGTGTGTAGAAGAAGTATATCGGATATAAAGACACGTGGTATCCTGCCCATGTCACCTAGACATTGTATTGTACTATTTCCTTGTTCATGTATCGGACTATTTATACCAAGCCATGTTCATGAACATGTAAATGGTGTTCCACTTTGTCAAGTAATTTTTCCCATGTTCATGTACTTTCCAAAGTTCATGGGATGTAACACAGAAGGGGTCACATGTCATGTGATAGGTGTCACATGATGTGTGATCTTTATCTTCAACCTAAAACCTTAGTCGTTATTGAACGAGAACCACAAGGTGTGTAATCCAATGTTACACACCGTGTTGTTTGGGATTTTCCAAATCCATGGGTTTCCCCTCTATTCTTCCTTTCATTCTAGTTTCACTATAATTTCTATTATAAATCAATACATATATCTTGGATCCATATTTATTGAGCCCTTCGGTTGTCGGCTCATTGGAATCCGGCCTCGCAACGCACTAGGAAAACACCTTCGTCATTTAGAACATCATGCACCTATCAAGGAGAGGTTAGAACCCTTGATCTGGACTTGTTATCCCATGATATATAAACCATCTTCCTTGGTCCTCAATATTCTATCACCATCACATTCTATGCCCATTTTTTCGATTCATTGTGCCAAAGAACAGTCATGCAATTATCAGAAATTGGGTATTTTTCCAATCGTTGGCCATAAAGTAATATCAATAATAATCGAACAATGAAATTGGGGAGAAATACAAAACCCATAAAATATAGGGAACGAAAAACAATCATTTTTAATTTATACTAAATCTATTTTTTAGAATAATAATAATGAATATGATCTAAAAAAATGAACAAAAATCACAATTCCATCAAATTAAATCTACCGGAAATGCACATATCAATTCTATTCATTGAATTGATCCAAGTTCACTGAGGATTAAATAAGGGTATGTAAAAAACAAAGAAAAACATCCTAACTAGAGTTTGGATCGATTTTCGTTAAAATAATGTACATGATTTCATCATTGATGAGATAATCCATCTTTGTTGGATAGATCATGCAAATTCTGATCCTAATTCGACGTTTTCCACCCAGAAAAGATCTCCAATAGTTCTCTAAAATCTCTAGGGTTTGAGTAGCCAACCTTAAATATGTTCCATAACCATAAATATAAATGATAAATAGTTGTTTCATCAAAACAAAACCAAATAAATTCATTATTTAATTTCATTATGACTACGATGATTTTTTTTCAATCGGACCCCGCCAAGAAATATTATGTCTTTACTAGGGTAAAACCGACATTTTAAACCAAACGGTGCCCTAATATTTTTTATCAAAGCCCCCATTTGGTAGTAATTCCACTTTTTTAGGATAATTGTGCACATGCACTATTTAATATATTTAATATACTTCAAACATGTATTCCGTGAACACATGGCCTTGAAATATCATGTCATATTAGTGCATGGTCTAAAAAACAATACATATAATATTTTAAAATAATACAAAAAAAATATGATACATTAAATTCTCCCCACCTTAGGGATTTTCATCCTGAAACGATAAAAGGCTACTTAGAAAGATGAGGGAACAAGGCCTGCATCTGGGTCTCCCACTCTAAGGTTCTCTCATGATGATTCTCATACTTCCACTATACATGAATAAAGTGAATCAAATTCCCATGAACGATCCTCTCATTTCTATCATTGATATACAAAGGGTAATTTTCAAGGGTAGATCCATCCTTAATGTCCAGCTCTCCCCAGTCAATAATGTGCAATAGGTTGTGCACATACCACCTCAATTGCACCATGTGAAAGATGCTATATACTTGGTCCAACTGTGGTTGTAGAGGTAATCAGTATACCACCTAAAAAATTCTACATAGTATCTATAAGGTTCCAATGAATCTCAAGGATAAATTTTCATCATAGCCAAATATCATCAATCCATGTCATGGCGAGACTCTAAGGAACACATGGTATCATTCTTAGAATTCCATAAGTCTTATTCATCCGTCCACATAAGTCTTGTGAAACCACTATGCAATCCTCGTCTACTCCAAGATGATATTCATCATCCCAAAGTATCTCACACCAACATCAAGACCATTACTGTCGACTCAATCAGATCAGTCCAACAAAGTGGCTACGTAAATGGTTTCCCATAAAATGCCTTTAATAGTGCCAAAAAATGGTGGAACGGTACATTTTATTCTAAAAAACTGCAATATTGGTAGGTGATCCTCACAACCATGGAAAAAGTCCAACATTGATGCCTCCAGTATATCCTAAAAGACGTAGATGGTGTGCTCTATATAGTCATCATTCTGGGGGTAAAACATCATTCTCAAGAATAAATGAGTACCAATGGCCTCTTATAATCCCCTAAATAACTGAGATGTGAAAATATCATCATGGTCAAAAATGATCGTTGAGGTTTGTCCATGGATTAGAACTGCCTCTTACATGTAGAGGTTTCCCAATCTCAATACTAAACTTCACTATCGAATAGCTAGTAAGTGGGACGACTTAATGAATTATTTTATGATCCCAAAAATGGTATCATTTCCCCTCTATGTATATGGTAATCCCATCATGATATCAATAGAAATTCCATGCCACTTCCACTCGAGAACCTCAAGGAATTGAGCTAAACAAATTGTATCCTAGTGCTCGTCCTTAACCTAATGACAATTGAGGAATCGAGAGACAACCCTACAACCACCATCATTATGCCAGGCCACCAAAACTAACTTTAAATATCATGCTACATATTTACCACACCTAGAAGTACCCCCCCCCCAATGAGGATTTATGAAACTCTCGCAACACCTCCTCCCACAATTTCAAAGGTAACATCTTATATCCTCTAATAGTTATAAGATGATATCAATCATTATAATATCCATCAGGGCCATTTTCAGTGGAATATGAGTATTTAACATCTCACAGTTAGTATCTTTATAGAAAAAAAACCTTGAAATACTGTAAAAGTGGTGGGATACCAACCATCGGATGAAAATATGAAGCACCATACTGGTCCAAAAAGAAGAAAATCAATGAGGATAACTGCTCTGAAAACTCGACCGACAATTAAGAACATGATCTTCTACAAAGAGATTCTTCGACAACATTCTCCTTCCAATGAGTTTAGACAATTACAAATTCATAGTCATGGATGAACTCTAACCATCACATCTGTCTCATGTTAAGATCATTATTGTAGAATATATACTTGAGACTATTGTGATCATATTAAATGATAAACCACTCACCCATCAACTAGTGTCGCCACATAATAAATTTGAAGACGATAACTGCTAACTCTAGATCATCTGTTACATGGTTCTACTCAGGAAATGTCGACTATCAGGAACCATAGGCAATAAACACTTTACACCTCATAAAAAAATATCCATGTATGGTACCAAATTCATCTTTGATCATTATGTAGTCGACACACTCCTCTTTATATCATAATATGGGAGTTCTCATCAACCTCTACCTTGGATCCTAAAATAACTGCTAGAAATTTTATATCCACATAAAAGGATACCCCCTTAGTGTTAAATATATCAATGGTATATCCACTCTGGATAAAGCGGGTACAATCCATTAATAGTACCCTACAAAGATAACGAAACTCTGCACCTCAGTAACACTATTTGGTGGATCCCAAATAAGAAATGACTCAACCTTTAGGGCATCCACTGCAGCTCTATCCACTGAGATAAAATTTCTCAGAATGTGGTCCTATTGAATCCAAAATTGACACTTCGAGAGCTTCTTATAATGATGGTTCTTTTGGAGTGTTTCTAGGACCATATTCAAGGGTCTCATGTGCTCCTCCTTGAACACTGAATACACATGGATGTCATCGATGAAGACTACCATGAATCTATCAATGAAATGCTGAAATACTCATCTCATGAGTCCTATAACGACTTTTTGGGTGTTCATTATGATGAACAGAATCACCAAGTACACTTAGTGAATATATCGACCTCTAAATTTCATCTTCGGTATATCCTAATCTCATACTCATAGCTTGTGATAACCTAATCTATAGTCAATCTTCCAGAACCACTGTACCCCTCTCAAATGATCAAATAGGTCTTCTATTCTCAATAGTGGATGCTTTTTCTTTATATAAACCTTATATAAGTGCCTATAATCTAAACATATCCTCAATATCCCATCCGAATTCTTGGAAAACCACACTGGGGCTGCCTAGGGGGAAAAGCAGGGTCTCATAATTCCCTTCTCTTACAAGTCTTCCAATGATACCCTTAGCACTCAATGATCTACAAGAATCATCTGATATGTTGGTTTATATATCAGTTTCACACAAATATGAATGTTGATGCGGAAGTATTGTTCTCAACAGGGATGTAAAATTGGTATGACCTTGGGAAATACATCCCCATACTTTGACACCAGTGGATAAAACCGATATCCCAAAGCATCCACTACTATAAGAGTAGTTTTGTCTAATTGGTGATTAATCGGTTTCAATATCATATGTCTGAGCTCATATAGATCTTCAAAGGTTATCTTTTCAACCACAAAGAAAAATCTCATTTTGTCATTACAGACACACTACATCCTCTACCTAAAGTAGTCAATTTTCGCATGAACTATGGATATACATTCCATACCTAAGAAGAAATCATATGGACTCATTACTACTATGATGATATCGCATGTAAAACTATCACCTATAAATATTATATAGAACGATCATTACAAGCACACAATCACTGAGTCACCACCTGTTAAAGAATCCAACCATAATGGTTGAGAAAAAGGATGAACTAGAATCTCTAAGTCTCAAACCATAGAAGTCAAATGGAATGAATGAATAACACCTATTTATATTAATGCTAAAACTAAATTAGAAAATAAATATATTTTACCTCATATCATCCTTGGAACCTTCATTTCGTAGGACTCCATAGCTTGAAGCTAGCCTCATCGTTGCACACCACCTCCCTGAGCCTGGTGCGAACCGCCTGGAGGTGGTTGTTGTAAAAGGTCAAACCTCATACCACATCCTGATACCCTTCTGGACCCTCTTCCATGTTCACTTCCCTGTGGACCACTCTACTCCTACCTTTGCCTCTTCCTTAGTAGTCCCTCAACTATCTTATGACCAATTGTACAATATGACATACAATATTGAGAAAGATATCCTAGAATATCACAAAAGATACACTGCCTCTCCCTCAGCTAATTCAAGGCACCCTGAGATCCTTGCACTACTGGACCTAAGTCTTTGGGTCATCTCCTGAAGAATATGACTTTCTTGGATCCCTATGACCATCGTCAGCTATCTACTATTGAGGTCTCAGCCATCGGGTTCCCAATACGAGCTCTCACTACCAATGCATGATTTTCAAGAAATATTTCCACCACCAAGGATCTCTCAAGTAACCTATAATATTTGGGAATGCAAAGGGATTCCCCATAATCCCTAATGTGTTGGTGTAATACATACTCAAATGTATGAGATCTAAAGAATTGATATTATACCCTCTCAAAGGATTAATGCAAGACATCATTAAACCACACTGAGTACTCTTCCATAGTCATACTACACTATAGTATATATAAAATCTTGTGTATGAATACTAATCAAAACGTGGCTGGATGGAACACCACATTGAATATACAATCCAATTCTATCTATGTGAGAGTCATCCCGTCATGTGAATGAGTCACAATGTTCCACCATCACCTAGTAGATCCAGGATGAACACTCAATAGGAGGGCATCCATTTAGTCAAAAAAATTCCTCAAAAGGGGGAAAACACAACTGAATACCTCTATCCATTTTTCTGCCACCTATGGATCTAGATCACCCTGAAACCTAGGAGGTCAATGCCTCTAAAACTCATTCAACAGAACCAACCTGTATACATACTTATATGGTGATTCCAGCACTAACTGATACCAAATTGGAGATTTAATAGTTGGAAAACAAATTGGAGGTTCAATCTATGGTACATTCCCTTGTATTGATGCCTCGTCACTAGGTGGATCATCTCTGTGATCACGTAGTGAAATCTTGGATGGATGTCTGTGTGGAGGCATCCTAAAACAAAGACAGATATAAGACAATCCAAAGAGAATATTTGGGGTGCTAAATCAATAAGGATGTGGAAAACACAAATATTCCTATATGGTAGATGTACCCAAAAATTTCCCTCCCACAAATTTTACATTTACCGTTTTGATAGGATGGTAATCAGAGTCATAGTGTATGGATACATAGGTCTCCTCAATAACACTATAGACTTTGGTCTAAACGTTGAACTAGAAACAAAAAACATATTGACCCAAAACAATATCACCGACTCGGGTCCTAAATAATAACTTTTAGCTCTGATTCCTCTCTTTCATCTGTGGACTTACCGAGGACTGACCCATGACTACCCCAAGACTGCCACCAATATGTCAGGGGATAGCAACCGGCACTGGGTAGACATATCCCACAAATGGGAGGCATTACCCTAAAGTACTTGCACACATGTACACATCTACAAGACCAAACAATAATGAATTTTAAAATAATAAAATAATGAATTCATAAAATTGAGATCCCATAATAGAGTACAATATTAATGTACTAAAAGAACAAAACAGGTCCAAATACAAGCCCGACCAAACCATTTAAAGAGTTCAACATGCTCTAATGGTGGGGACTAAGTAAAATGAAAGGTTCCAATTACTACCTTGGCCTGTCAATATACATCTATGCTCTACCTTTTCATAGTCCTCCCAAGACACCATCAAACGAGTCATCATATATATAAGACATGATATGTGTGGAAAATCCCATTTAGGGGTGAGTATAACAGTACTTAGTAGGACACCCCAAAAATGCCAAACACAAAGCACCAATTTTAGACATCTCAATACAATATATAACAATAAATTTTTAAAAGAAAAACTTAGATGTACTCACAAAAGTAACCATTCCATTTAGACATAATAACATGTAACATGCCACAAGATTTTTCTTGAAGCAAGGATCATTCTCAGAGAATCCATTCTAGGAGACATGCTATCATCAATGACAATAGATGAAGTGGTGAAAATCATTGGTACCATCCTAATGAAATATCATAGGTCTATGAAGACCATGATACAAAAATAAGGGGCTCAAATCTATAAATTCTAGGGGGACACCAATAATCCAATTTGGATCAACTCTCAAATTAGGGGATAACATGACAATGGTTCCACAAACCCTACTTGATATAGCCTGCTAGATGGAGGATCAAATATCTACTCAAGGAGGTCATTTGATATCCCAAAACTCAATTAGGGAAAAAAGGATGGTATAGGATCTCTCTATATTCTCATGGAGGGATACCACAACTCTATATGAGACTATTCATCTTGAGGGTATCACAATCCTAAGATATGGATATAACTCCATATAGTATCCTTAAGGGAAAAGACCAAGGGAAGTTTCTCAACCTATACTACATGAAACTACAAAAATATAGAGCCATAAGATCTCTTGGAGGGGGTACATGAAGTGTCCATATATCCCCATGTACGCCCGTGGGGAAGAACCTCGCACAACATATAGTCTCGGTATACAGAATGTGTAGAATAAGTACACCTCATGTAGAGACACATGGAATTATGTCAGTTTATCATGGTTGTGTCCATGTACGATGGTTTTGTCTGGGTATCGGCCCAATTTCACCATGTTGTATCCATGTAAAAGTACACGACATGCCACTTTATCATATAATTTTTTTAATTCTTGTTTCTGTTTATTTTCTAAAATACATGTCTTGTCACATGGAAGAGGTCACACACCGTGTCACAAGGGTCACAAGTTGTGCAATAATTATCTTTAACTCGAAGAACTAGACATCACTGAACATGCCCCACATGGTGTTTAATCCTAAGGTACATGTTGTATATCTTGGGATTTTATATATCATGAGGTTTATCCTCCATAGTTTCTTGAACACCACTTCTGTTGGGATTTTCGCTAGAAATATCTCTATATATCCATGATCTATGTTGATTGATCCATGTTACAGCTTGCTCATAATAATCTATCCTCACATTTCACTGGATAAACACCTCTGTCATTCAGGTTGTCATGCACCAACCAGAAATAAGTAAAAACCCATGATCTAGACTCATTATCCCTGATCTATATAGCATCATTTTTTGATCCTTGGTCTACTACCTCCATTGCATTCTATACCCACAGTTTCACTCTATTGTTCCATATAACGTTCATGCATTGATTAGATACCAAGTATTTGTCAACCCATAGGGAAAAATGAATACAAAGGATTATTAAACAAGAAAATTTGGAAGAAATCCACAAACCCTAAAATAGTAGGAATAAACCTTGGTCATTGTTTGTTTGGCCCTAGTCCATTTTCTTTTAAGAAGAAGTAAAAAAGATGATTAAAACAAAATTAACCAAACCCCAATTTCATTAAATTAAATCTATCGGTGATATGCATATCAATTCTATTCGTGGAATTGATCCATGTTACCCCAGGATTAAAGAATGGGATTGAAGAACCAAATAAAAACATCCTACCTATATTTTAGATTTATCGTGGATGAAGAACTATTGTGTTTTCATCATTGATAAGATCCTCCAACTCTGTTTGCTATACAATCCATGATTCAAGCCCAATATGTTGTCATCTTTCATGATACTATCTACAACAGTTGTCTAAAATCTTCAGGGTTTGAGCAGCCAACATAGAGTTTTCCTATAACTATACATTTAAAGTAGAAACAGTCCCTACATCAAAACTAAAACAAATAAAATAAATTATTTCATTTATTTCATTTAATTACTCATTCAGTATCTTTTTTCACAAATAGACCACACCAAAAAAGATTATGTTGTGCCTAGTGTAAAACCAATGTTCTAAACTCAACATTGCCCTTTGATTTCTGATATGGGCCCATATTTTGGGGGTTATTTCACTTTTTTACGAAAATTATATTCACATTCTATTTAATATATTTATTATATTTTAAACATTTATTCTAGCCACAGGTGGCCTGGAAATCACAAGTCATCTTAGCTCTTAGTCTGAAGAATAGTCTATATAATATTTTAAAACAATACACAGAATATTTGAGGCATTAAATTTTAATATAAATTAATATTGTTAATATTATGAATTAGTCTTTAAAGTATATAAATTACAAAATAAGGATAAATATAAATGTGTTAATAGTATTTATGAAATGGCCATTAATATAAATATGACTGTAACATTTTAAATGTTATATTATCTAAAAATTTATTTAAACCAATAATTGTTTTGATTAATATGTTTAATGATTAAATAAAATTAAATAATTATGATATTTAGATTATGTAAAATTTCAAAATAAAATAGTAATTTTCTTATTGAATATAAAATATTTTTATTTCAAGAAATATCATATATTTTAAATATGAAGGTGATATTATCGAATAATATGAAAAATAGTAATATAAAAGTGTTCATATTGAAATAAAAATAAAATTTTGATGTTTATTTATTTCAAGATTGTCTATAAATATTATATAATTATATGTTATTGATAATTATTTATTTATAAAATTTTCAATATTGCATATCTCATTTCTAAAATTATGAATTTCTTATTTTTTAATTTTATTACATGTAATATTAATGTCTGGAATTTAATGTGTTTAAATTATGAATGAATATATACCTCAAATCATTTATTAAAATGATTCTTATAAATTTCATATCATGCATAAAAGGAGTTATATTTTATGTATGACATATGATTAGTTATGATCAAGAATGAATATTATTTTTTCGGTTTATGCACTCAATAGTAAAGGATTGTTATTATTTATACATAATAAGTGTTAGGATTTTATTATAATTATGGTATCTATTGAGTATTGATATATTGATAATGTTACATTAGGTTATAATTATCAATGATTTAAGATCATAGGCTCTACCTAGAAAATGGGTGGCTAGCTACTAGTTACAACATACTTCTCACTATGGGCATTTTTGTTTTGTACGATTATAAACCTTTATAAGAGAGGATTTAATATACCTTTTGAATTATATGCACAAGGATTTGTGAAAAAATAGTTAATTATTATTTTTTAAATAACACAACACGTGTATAATTCATTGTATTCATCATTAGTCAAACATTTAATTTTTATTATGTTAATATAGAAGTGAACGCATAATATCATAAGGAATAGCATAGTATATTAAAAAACCTTAACATTCTCATTGAACTCACTTTATTTTCATTAAAATTTGATGGGATTTGGATCCTATGTAAAGAATCAAAATGCCCAATTTTTGGAGCCCTTTAACTATATTACGTCTTCAACATTGGGACAACCATGAAATGATTGTGATCTCTGAATTAATAGGTAATCCTTGATTGAATTATCATTTGAAACTAAAATTTTTTAATCTCCAAGAGGAAAATTGACTAATTATTTTTCTCTAAATTCATTACATAAAATACCTACACTAATTTTGATTCCATTATAAAAAAATCATCCTTTAACCTTTTACACTTAAATTATTCTTTACGAAGCCAATTTCATCAAATTTCACTACTCTCCATTTATCAAAAAAATTGAAACACAATATAATCACTTGAAACCTTATATAATGGAAATCATATATCTATTTGATGATGCAGAAATATGAAATATCCACATAAATTATAATTCAATCATTGGAACTAGATACATTCCTCGCTTCCACCACAAGCATAACTCCACTATTTTTTCATCGTATTGTGGTCATCAAGTTCTTTTGTATTGAACATATAACCATTAATGACAAAACAAGTTTAATATATAACATTTTTATTTGGTCCTATGACTATAAGTCAAAGAAATTCAATAATTTAATTCATATTTTTAGATAACTCCTTGTAAATATTATCTCAAGAACTTCCTATAAACATTTGATAAAGTATATTTGATAGCCATCCTTAATCACATGATGTATTTAAATGTTTAATAATATCGTTGTGGGTTTCAAATTATTAATTAAAATATTTAATATTATATAAAATTAAATGGTTAGTTTTTTCCTAGTATGTGATAGTAATTGTAACAACATATCTTCATAAAATACCTTCCACATATGGTGTCTTTTGTGATGAGTCTTTGGGATACAGATGCTGTCCACATATAATTGGTAATAGGTAAATAATTCATCATCTTCTTTAATAATATATCATTATGTAATACAACCTTTTGGCTGACTTTTATTCTTGAGGTATCCCTTAAAAATATTCATATGTCATTTAATGGGGTATATTTGCCTATAACAGATAAGACCACATAGCTGAACCACTTTAAACCTGTCAACCATCAGGTGGAAAATTATATCAACGAATGTTGGTGGAAACAAAATCTATAATTCACATAATTTGACTTCTTATCCTTATTGAAGATTTTAATCTTAATTAGGTCTATAACTTTACTACATATGGATTTGAAAAGGAAGTAGAGTCTGGTTAATGTAAGTAAAATATATTTTTAGAGAATGCAATGTAATGAAATGGTCATGAAATCTTGCATAAAATCATTGATGTCATGTGATTTTAGTCCTTTTAACATAAAATTATTCATTCACAAAACATTATTGATATTTTATGAAAACCCCTATAGAACATTTACACCATTAATGAAAATAGAAATTTAAAATTTTTCTTATCTAGAGAGTGTTAGCTATTAGAGGAAGAAAATTCCACCTATTACCTTTTACCAATGTTTACTGTTCAATTGTCTCAATAACAGTTAGGTTTAGCATAGCCTTGATTACATATATTTTTTTCAAGGGGAAATTTAGTAATATTCCAATTACATTATCAAATATTTTTTTTCTACATGACTAAAATTAAAAAATTGTCTAATCAATAAACATTTCTAGTATGATAATTCAATGATAATTGATTTATTTTTTCAACCTGATTTAATATGGATTTTTTCATATTTTTTATCAAAGATAGTTGAAATTTATTTTAATTTATTGAATAGTTTGTCGCACATTAGAGGAGACAGTGTTGTACATTTTTGGTATTACCATCAAATTCTATCATATAGGATCAATATTTATGTCGTTGAGTTAAAATTTTACAATGTTCTAAAAAAATACTATTTGAGGAAAGTTTTCACCAAACTGAGTCTATTAATTCTTCACAAATGGGACAACCCGACATTATTTTCATGTTATAGGCTAAATTTTTTTATGTGTATGAAATTTATTTATTGTCACATACAACATGGTCATCAGTATGAATTATTCACTTCTATGATTAAAATATATTGTAACACTTGTACCCCACATCATTTTCAAATCACCAATAAATATATCCAAATATACATAAATATAATTACTAGGTTGTTTTGGTCTAGATATATATAGAGAAAATAATGTATTCAATGATAATGAATAAAAATGATTAGTCTTAATCTATATAATTTTATTCCATTAGGAAGGTTCCATGAATTATCCACAAAAAAGATGTTCTATTGTTGGTCCACACAGGGTCGTATGTCACTGATCCACAATGGGATTCACTAAGGATAGCCCTCATCGGGTCGCGCACTAGTGATCCACATAGGGTCGCTAGATTTCTGATCCATATAGGGTTGCTATGATGTTCATCCACACAGGGTCTATATGATGTTGATCAATAGAGGGTCGCTATGATTCTGATCCACATAGGGACTCTATGATAGTGATCCACACATGGCCGTTATGAGGCCGATCCACATGTGGTCTCTATGTTGTGGATCCACTCTGGGTCGCTATGATGATGATCTACATAGGGTATCTATGATGCTGATCCACATAGGGCCACTATGATGTAGATCCACACATTGTCTCCTTTCAATTGACAACCGACCACATGATTCCCTAGGCTCAGTGAACTTCAGTTCCATAGAATCTTCTCCTCATGATATCAATCCTGCCTCAACATCCATGAAGTTCCAAAAAGGATTAACCAGAAGGACCTCCATGTCTTAAATGTTCTAATGCGACATATGATGCATTGATCAGACACTGGATCTGTGAGTTATTGGCAATTTATTGAAGAGGGCTCGGTTGGATTCAGGTTCAATCCAAACTAGTTGTAATTCAACATTCCCCAAAACTATGGTGGAGTATCTCAAAAGGACCATATCCCTCTATGGATTTTGGTGTCGTAGACAGTTTTCCAAACATGCATCTGGTTTATGAGATATGGACTTTTAAGCGTATCTGAGATGAAAAGCATTCGGGTCTAGTCCGACCCAGTCCGACTGACCCGAACCACCCCGACATATGCTGACC
Organism: Viscum album; assembly: GCA_963277665.1. NCBI lineage: Eukaryota > Viridiplantae > Streptophyta > Magnoliopsida > Santalales > Viscaceae > Viscum > Viscum album. Next base: position 258,327,898 of record OY728129.1, read on the forward strand.
CAACTAGTTTTTTGTCGACCCAACCTAGTTCGGGTCCGATATGGGTCCATCCTGGCCATGCCCGAACCGGCTGGGCCGTGGACCAGCCCGACCCGCCATGGCTGGGCATGGTCAGCCAGCGACGTGGCCCACCCCCCTTCTCAAACGGTCTTTCCATACTGTATTCTTCAACTGGAAGCACCATGTGGTTCCTCCCCCTATCAGCGGGACCTTCAAGGAATGGGTCCCCCTTCTCCATGGTTCGAAGACACGACCTCCCTCCATGACGAGCGACGACGCGCCACCCTATGGCCACCGTGGCCAGTCGCCCTTACTATCCACCACCATGCCTATGGGAGCCAAATCTCATATAAGGCCGGTGAGAGCCGACCTCCACCATCAACCACTACCATCGTTGCCTCCCGACGTAGGCGAGGCATCTATGTGCCATCGTTTGAGCTTTGGTTGTCCATTGTTCCTTCCGAATGTGCCTACGGGCCTCCCAGGATGATACCAACACTACGTGTCTCCCAGATTCATCTTGCTGTCATATTTTCTAGTTTCCCACAAAGAAAACAATCAAAGAAACAAACACTGATGGTTTGGGACTTTTTCGGTTGGCGCACGCCCTCAGCATTAGAAATATAATAAGGATTCGAGTTTAACAACATCCAGAGAATAATAAACTTTGTTCAAATCTCTGCATCAACCACCCTCAATTTCATACGAATCGTGGATCAAATCCTTTTGGCTGATCTGCATTCGAAATGTTTTTTCATAGAATGAGGGCTTAAATGAATAAAATCACGTGGAATTAAACAAAAATCCTTCCCTTGAGTTAATTGGAATGATTTGCAGAAGAGGAAGGGGTGTCCACGTCCGAAGGTGTTCGTCAGTGTTTTTCTTCGCCCGTCATTTCCCACAACGACTGTCGTTCGATCATGTTCTTCGTCGGAGTGAAAATTCATTGGTGCTTCATTATAGCTTCCTCTTGTAGCTCTCCAAAAACCCAATCCCAATCTCAGATTAAATATAGGAAAAGATAGGTTTAATATAAATAAAATTAATGAGGTTTAATAATGAGTTTAATTAATGAACCTATTAATTTTTCCCAGCGGTTCAGTAACACAATCTATTAAAAACATCCAACAATGTGATTACAGAACTGAAGGGTCAATCCATTATTTTCTGATGTTTCACTACGGTCCCACCGCCATTTGAACAATGATTTCAAAAGAAAAAATAATATAACCTTTAGTTATTTTTTTGTAAAGTCCAAAAATCAGTTTTTTCATCCGACCCTTACTTGTCAATGTAATGCTTCACTTAAGTGAATATTGGTGTTGAAAATTTAATGGTGCACTCAGATTCTTAATATAATCACCTGTTCAAAAGATATAAATCGTCACCCACATGTTTACTAAACTAACAATAAAAAAAGACAAAAATTATTAACAGTCACCCTCAACCCATGTCGGTTGATGGTAGGCTCAGAATATATAAAAAAACCCCTCACGACCTCAATGGTACTATCTTATTTCCAATTTGAGTTTCCATTTAGTAGTTATATAATTTAACAATAAAATAATTTTTAATTAATTAATTTATTTTCTCCCAAAAACTAACATCCACTGTTGGCCCACGCCGACCATTGTTAGGATCTACATAAGGAAATATGACCCTCACGAGTTCAGCGGTGGTCTCATATTTTTAATCTGATTCACCATTCGTGAGTTATAAGAATTTGAAATATAAAATAATTTTATTTAATAATTTTATTTACCATTAAGAAATTTTAGTGTTTTCTATCTAGAGGCCTAAGAAGACTAAACATTAGTCATGCCTAGGGTAAACTAATCATCCTAGACACAATGGTTCCATCAAATTTTGGATCTAGGCACCCATTTAAGAGTTATTCAATTTTTTTCCAGAAAACTACTCATGCGCACAATTTTAAGCATAACACTTTTTCGACTGTTCATTGTGGGTACTCCTGGCCTCAGAATCACATGTTGTCAATTTCCATAGACATTTAATAATTCCATTTAATAAAAAAATTACATGGAATTTATGGGTTTTAACATTTTTAATATATATTTATATATCTTTATTTATAATTATGAAAATAAATATTATAAATATAGTAAATATATCTTTATAGTTATATATATTACGTACTCATGGGTCAAAATATTCGGAAACACACACACACACATGAACCCAAATGGTAGGTCATATCCACCTAAAGGATAACCCACCCATTAACAGGCCTAAGACCAATGAAAATATATTTCTAACATTATTATCGAATATCTATTATTAAATGAATGAATGTAAAAAATGAGTCAAATTGAATAATTAAAAATAATTAGAAATTAAAAATATTGAAAAAATGATTAATTTTACTATATTTTAGTTTTTTACAAGTATGGGTAAATGAACTTTTTTTAAGGAAAAATATCCCTCTTCACAATACGGTTTAAAGGTAACCCTAAAATATATTATGTAACTAAATTAAATTATAAAATTAATTTTAAAATTTTACTAAATTACATAATTATTACATGTGTGTGTATGTGTTTCAATGTAAGATTTCATTAATTATGTAATTGTTTTTAGAAAATTAATGTTTATATATATATATATATTTATACAACAAAAGGATGACACATGTTAAATTGACCAATGTCATTATATAATATGCAACATCTATTAATGAAATAAATAATAATAAGAAAAAAATAATTTAAAAAATGAATAAGTGTTATTAACTATAGATATTTTTCTAAAACAAAAATGAATAATTATAAATATAGATGTTAAAAATAACCTGAATATATACTAACTATATAAATTATAACCATATTTAAACATTAAATGTCAAAGAATAAACATGTGTAAATTAATATTTAAAATGGGTAAAATTACAAACATATTAAATAATGAAAAATTGAAAATGAATAAATGAAGAATAATATTAAAAACAATTATGAATGTTAATTAAAAAATTAAAAAAAATATATTAATGAGTAATAAATCATATATTTTGAATAATTTTATAAAAAGTGATAAAATTTACTGATAAGAAACATTATATATATTCGACATATTATGTTAGCAAATATAATTCAAAAATAAAAATTACAAATTGAATAATTTACAAAAATATTATGTGCGTGTTATATATAAAAATGAATTAATTACTTATATGTATATATGAAGTCAATGTAAAACGTATTTTAAATATGTTAAATTAAAAAGTCAAACAATATTAAATAAAATTTACACTACTTTATATAATTCATCAATATTTATAATTAATATTAATTTTTATTTATAATCCAGTTTTCACTAAATATATGACTTATTTAATGAAATCAAGCATATTTTGTATTTAAGTAATTATATTTCAGGAAATATATTATATGTTGATATATATATGTATAGAAATATAAATGAATATATTTCTATATTTAGAATATCAAATATATTAATGAATAATTATGTATAAAAACCATTAAAAATGAATAAGATATTAAGATATTTTTAATTATTATATATTATTCATCTTCTATGTTTTTATTTAATATATATTATAAATTAATATTTATAATATATATATATATATGTTAAATTGATTCATTTTTATTAATAATTGTTTTATTGATAATTTTTTTATTAAAATGTAATTTATCCATTTTTAATTTTTTTGATTATTTATAACAATTTATTCATTATATATATATATATATATTTAATAGATACTGTTTATTAATATTCCTAGTTTTTATATATGTATATTTTTTTTATTTTTAATAATAATTATTTTATTATTAATTATTTTAATACATTTTAATTTACTCATTTTTAATTTTTATTTGTTAATTAATTATTTTATATATCTATATTTAATAGTAACTATTAATTAATAATTATAATTTTTATAAATAATAAATTTAATAATAACTATTTAATTAATAAAATTGGTAGAGTTTTTTAATTTACTCATTTATAATATTTATTTATTTACTTATTTCAATTTTTTAATATTTAAAGTTGTTTTATTTTTAATTTTATTTTTATTTATGTATATAAAAAACTCAGGGTAGTGTAGAGGTCCACATGGGAAGGTAGGCCAGTTTGTATATAGGCATGAATGGGGGATTTGGGTCTAGGTCATATAGGACCTGACTCGTGTGTCCGGTTTTTTGTAAATGTGTGTGTGGGTGTCGATACCCTACTGTCAGAACACAATGTGTTTGTGGGGAACTCAGGATTATAAATCCTTACACTGACAAAGAATAAGTCTGATTTTGGATGGTTGTGTGGGACAACCCTTTATCAATGTCAAATAAAAGTGTAGGTAAAACCCGCCCTTTATCAATGCTAAATAAAAAAGAACTGATAAAGGGTGTCCTTTACCAAAACATAAAAAAAAATCCCTGAAAAAAATTACCCTTTATCAGTGATTTTATTTAGTGTTGTTAATGGTTACGACCGATTATTATGGGTTTTTAATAGGTCCATTACCATCATTCATGTGTTTGAAATATTAAAAATATAGAAACATGTCATTCCATATTTCGACATTATACATATTCAAAATAAATTCACATAATAATTCCACCATTTAACTCATTATATCTCTTTCAAAAATGTTTTTATCGTGATTGTGAGACTTTAAAAAAATAAAATAACTTCCCTAATAAAATTTCACCAATTAAAAAATTAAACAATATAGAAAATAATGTATTAAGTAAATTATATGTAAATTATTATCGCCAAAAAACATTTTCCACAATACTTCTCCATGAAACAATTTATAATATAATTATTATATTATACATGTGTATTTTAAAGTAATAGAATTGTAAATTGAATAAACATAAAGTTTATTAAAATTTCAAAATGTCAAAATAAAATAGCATCATAAAATATATACAACACATGTTTTTGAATAAATAATGTTTGCACATAAAAATGTATCAAAGTATCAAATTATGTTTTTATCAAATTTAATTAGTTGATAAATAAATTTATCTTATATAAAGATTAAGAAATTAATTAAATCATATGATGAAAAATAAATAACTCATGGCCAATTGTGATCATACTCATGATCACAGAAGAACCGGAAACATGGTTTCACTTTCCATAGTAACACTTTCCAGGTACGTACTCTACACTATTGGATTGCATCATAATCATACTCATCAAGATCATGCTACATCACAGTAAAAAGTAGCACATATATGCACATTTTCATATATATAAACACACACACACACACACTCACACTAAATCATATACACACATGTGTGGGAAACTATAAATTAGGTATTTTATTGAGGAGGAATGTCTTTGTCTGAAAACAACTATAGCAGCTATCATCTTCATTGGTTGGAAACCGACACAATGGACATGCAGTATCCGAATGTAGAAGAATTCAAGGGTTCTGAAACCAACCATTGATATCATTTTTATTCTTTTATATAAAATATGATTGAATAACATGAAATTATAATAGAAAAGATCTATTGTAACTCTTTGAATAGTCTGAAATTTGATCCAGAGAGAAGAGATAGAATGAGACCATTTATCTTATGGATTTAGGCAATCTTTCTGAACCACATAAATCCATGTGTTTTTCATTTTATCTTATGTTACTTGTTTTTTTATCGCCTAGATCTTCCTCTACCCCAAAAAATTGAAATAAGAGCCACCAAGGTAAAAAAAGATGATGGTTTAGAAGGGTTTTCTGGTGAATGGAAAATTGAAGTGGGTTGGGAAAAACCATTGAAGCAAGATTCTTGCAGAGCATGGAGAGAAAATTTACATGGTAAAAATGACATAAAAATGGAACATAAACAAAGTCGTTAGTGGAAGTCAGAGTATTGTACAACTCAAAAATGATATAGTACTTCATTTCCAAATAAGACGGTATTGTTCATGATAACAGTGACTTTCTAGGAGGTTTTTTGAAAACTATTCCAACAAGCCATGTTGGGCTACCATATTGAGTGATCTAGACCATTGAAACTATTTTGGCTATATTTGGGTCAATTGGAGTCTGTTTTCTGTGATATAGGAGTCGTTTACGGCTATTTTGACCATTGTAACTTTATCCATATGGTTAGTTTTTGAAATTTTTACTACATCAACTGAATAAAATAAAAATATTATGATTAGACTCACCACTTGTAATTATTTCATCTAAAAATCCACAAAGAAAGATCTTTTATATATTAAATATTAGTGGAAACCAATAGTGGAGACCACTAATCCAACTACAGTGAAATTCGAGGAATAATCAACAAGCATTCAATCTGGTGTGAAGATGTGAACCAATACCATTAAAATTTGTGTTGAATGGATTTTGCTAAATAGGTATTGTGTTTCCCAAATAATATAGTGTATCGATAAGACGACCATCCTAAATATTTCCAATGAAAATTATGATTTCGTTCAATGATGATAATTGGAAAATATATATGCAAGGAAAAATGCACAGAACAATGAAAACATGATATGCTGACTTATCAACATGAAGTATAAAGATGGGACCAATGTGTCATAGCACATGAGATTGATCCATGGTTCTATTGATTAATTTAATTCCATGAAAATGATGATTTATGAAAAGTTACATAAATTGTAAATGTTAATATTTTTACTGAAGACGTGGGACACATTAGTTGAGTCAGTCAAAAAGTCGACTCTAGATGGAACCCTCTCCATGGAGATGGTTAAAGACAAAATTCTGAATGAAGAGTCTCGATGTAAGGATAGTGGATATACACCAAGATCATAGGAAATTATCCCTAAAATACCAGGTAAGCATAAAATGTTTGTAATGATGTAGAGTAATATAACTGTAACACCCCATGCTTCCATGGTACATTTCCCTTTGAATAATACAATAGTTTGCACTGTATGCAACTTTGTATTCTAACACACCACGACCAACAAAACTGGTCATTATGAATATTAATACCCATATTTTGAAATATTATAAATTTTATTTTTGAAAATGGACTTCATATTTTGATTTGGAATATCAAATTTTTCTTATGGTGAATTTTTCATATTTTTTTTGGAAAAATTCAATTTTTGATAAATAGTTAAAATCGCGTCGTTATTGTTTAAAACCAACTTTTTATTTAAATATTTATTTAATTTTTTTAAATTTATGTTATGTAAAAAGATATACATAACACCTATATAATTTCAATTTAATTCATTGAAGTAATTTTATAATAAAATTAGATGTATAAAATTTTATTGAACAATTTAATGTCTTTTACCCATCTTCTAGGAACATTTGCAAATTTGAATAAAATATAATTTTAACATATCTGTTAATTAAATTTAAATAATCCATGATACATGATTTCTATCAATAAGTCAAATTTTGTTTAATAATAAGAAAATAATTTTTATTGAATAGTAACTTTTGAATTTTATTTGTAATGGTTAAAAGTAAATAGGGAAATTAAAGAATAAAATTATATTATAATTACCCTAAAATATGTCCAAATTCGTTTGGATAAGTTTTTTTCGACCAAAATCATCCTTAGGAATAGCATATGATCCTAATTTATCCACATGGACTAGATTAGAACATTTATTGTTGTTTTATGTAAAGAAGAGTTAAATGTGTAAAATTAAAATTTTAATAACTAAATGATTTTAATATAGGGTTATACATAAGATAAATTCGACTATAAATATTTCTTACAAATATAAAAATATTTCCTACGTAATGGAATTTTATTTATAACAGTTATACATTAAATTACGAAATTTATTTATGACAGAATGATGATGCAGTAATTACCTTATTAATGAAATATTAAAATAATTGATATTATAAATATTAAAATAAATGTAAATTGGGCCTGCTGATTCATTAAACAAATTTAATAGGTTAATATTACATGTTAGGGTTTATTAAATTATTTTTTTTCAATGTCATAACGTTTTTAGTACTTTCAAAAAAACCAAATACTAAATATTGTCAAAATTGACCTAAATGAGTTTTTAAAACAAATACAATATTATGAAATGATATAATATTCCTAAAAATATAAGGATCATCAAATGGACTTATAAAATGATATATATATGTAATTATTTAACCACTTGAGGTTCTCTTGGAATTTTATAGAATGTCTATTAGGTATTTATTATAATAATACAAGAAGATAAGGTAAAAGTTAAATTATTTAACCATGCGTTAAATCTAAAAGATATGGTTAACACGGTGACCAGAACCTGTCTAAAACCTATTGTTTGAATGTTTTTCTACTCACAGAAACCTTAAACTTGAAATAAATTCTTTTTAATCCATTAGAAACTGAAAATGACTTTATAATAAAATAATATTTCATTCTTTTCTTAAAGTGACCCTTACCTATATTATAAAATGGTACATTTTATTTTCTTAATTTCAAAACTCAGAAGCCTTTTCGCTCTGCCAAACCATGCTTTAATATCCTCCCATCTATCCCCAATCCAACCTAGATGCCTTACATATATAAAAATTCCAACACAAGTTTCCCTTTTGATCAAATCAAAAGGATCCACCTGAAGAAGAGGTAATAATATCACCACCTCAATCAATGTTCTTGTCTTCTTCCACTTACCATTTCATTGTTGTTTCCATACCAAAATAATAACTCAATTACCTTCTACATACTGTGATCTTTTTATAAATACATTACCCCAAATTCATTATTCTATCCATCCTATGAATGACAAAGGCAACATACGTGCATATGTCCAACTTACCGTCTCCACGTCATTGTATAGTTTGTTATTCACCACTCAATTATTTGGATGGGTATAATAATTAGTATAATTGAGGTAAATAAACAATATAGTGGTTCAAATATTCTGTATATATGATATAACATCCAATTACATATGATTTGACCATCAATAGAATGATATTGTTGCTCGTGCGGACGTACGGATTACCGTCTCCACAAACGCGATGAGATTTATTTCCCATCATAACCCTTCAAGAATAATTTTCATTTTTTGATTTAAAATAATGTTTAAGAACATAATATTATTATGGATATGAATCAAATAAATCCTATCCATAACCACCATGACTTATGTAACAAAACATATAAAGGAAAACGAATTTGTAACACTTCAAACAATGACACTACTGAAATATTATTAACAAATAAATATTAAAAGGTCATATATTATATCATATGTATGTATCTGGTTATTTTATAATTTAATAAAAATTATTTAAATATTATACATGAGGTTAATTTATCCTTGACTGAGGAAATGTACAAGGTAGGGGTTAATTTCACAATCTCTTTGTTTATCTGAGGTTGTTTATATGTAAGTATCTACTGTGACTTCTTTATCATCCACATTTGTAATTCATAAAAATGTATTTTAAAACATTTTTAAAATATCCTAAAATATGTATTAATGTAATTTATAACCTTTTTTTACTTATTTTAAAATTTTTTGAAAGGAATATTTCCTTTGTTTTCCAGACAAGGTACATTATGATCTTTTCGACATATCAAGGTAAGAATTCTTTTTAACTTATATAGAGGGTGTAGCTACACTCCTCTATTATAACACCTTTGAAGAATCCCTTAAAATACTATAAGAATATTTTCCAAAAAAATGTTTTCTATTATAAATATGGGACTTTTAAATTAATTTAAAATAGAAAGATACATTTCTCTCAAATAGTTTTGATTTCATCTATGTCAACATACTTTTATGGATTTTACATTTAGATGATTTTGAGTTATTATGATACAATATTCAATATTGTATTGGAGGTTTTGTGATATTTTAACTATGGATGTGTTATTTTTATAAAATTCATGGTTTATGGATAAATTATAATCATTTAATATGATTGTTTTAATAATAATATTTATGTTATGTTTCAATATATTCATATGATGAATGAATTGGACATAGTAAGTGAAGGTTGGAGCCCACTATTTCTCCCTGATACATTATTAGGTCTCCTGAGGCAATCCAGTGTATTGGCCCACGGGCTTGACAAAATCTTATTTGTAGACTTTGCACGACACCTTGACTTTGTCGTTACAATGACTGGCATTATGTATTCTATCATTATGAAATTAACTATTGATATTACATGTAATTATTAGGCTAGTAGAAAATCAATGTGTATAAGTAAATGGAATTATTTTATTTAAATTTTTCATATTATAATAAATATTAGGTTTAAAATTCTTGTGTTTTAGTCATATACATTGCCTTTAATGTTTATGATTATTTATGAATGTTTCCGCGATATTTTTATCCTTATGGATAATCTGAGATCACCCCTTTATTATGTATTTTATTTCCTAGGATGTGATGAATTATATTATTATTGGCTTGCAGGGATAGGCTAAGGAATATGAGTGTGTTAAAAGGGGACACAATGTTGTTGTTTTCTTATTTCATGATGTAATGTAAACCTTATGTATAAATCAAATAATTTCAAGGAAACTAAACTAATCGACCTTTATGAACATGATAACATGTGATTATACCAATTTTATGTAATAATTAACTGAATCTTGGTTACTAGGGTCAAGGAATTACAATTTGTATCAAAGGAAGTGTAGTACTAACCATGGAAACTAGATTTAGAAAAACACTGATTAAAGAAAAATACCCTAAGATAGACATTGAGGATTAGGAAATAAGAACATAATTATTTGGTATTGTATATATTATGTGGTATTTCTATGAAATACATCCTTTTATGGATACGAGCATGTGGAGGAAGTTCTAGAATAGATGTATCTAGGGGTAAAACTCAAAAACATCGTTTTAAGATTGGCTCGAACAGGAACTGGTGCATGACAACGAGCATTGATGCACAGTTGTTTATAAAAATCCCTGGGGATATACATAAGATAATCCAAATATTAATTGCAAAAAATTAGGTATGATTTATGTGTAAATACATCCTCAATGAAAACATTTTAATGATAATGGATAATATACATAAAATATTCAGTTTTTGTTAAGTATTTTAGTAATTTGGAATTATGTATTGTGATTCATAAACTAATAAACTATATTTCATTGTTTAGAAATGGAACCTAGTGGAAGGAATGGAAACTATATCAATCCATATAATCCATGTAGGTATTTCCCACCTACACAAGTTAATTATAGTTGAGCTAGTGATGTAACTGGTGATGAATAGCTTATAACCGTACTTGGACAACTCACTCAGGTTATGATTAATATCCTTAACTATATGGAGCACCCTAATCCACAATGAGGAGAATCCTGGCTAGACATCTTCCTGAGGAAACAACCACCCACATTCAATGGGACTACAAATCCATTTGTAACTGAGCAATGGATAATTTCCTTAGAGATAATATTTTATCCTTTGGGGAGTAACGAAAGGGAAGAAGTTTTTATGCTAGTTTATCGCCTCACAGGAGATGCATATCAATGGTGGTAATTAATTTAAAACAATAATTAGGATGAATATGTATAAAATATGTAATGGAGGGATTTTAATGATATTTTTTTGGAAAATATTTTCATCGTGACCATCAAGAGGATATAGAAAGTCAATTTATAAGACTATTGAAAATTGAGGATGAGAATGTTGCAAAGTATGGTGTTATATTAACAAGGATAGAAAGGCATTCTACAGATTATATATGTAACCCAAGGATTAAGATTAATTGATTATTTGACAGGTTAAACCCATTTATCCATTGAACATTAGTCTCAGAATCATTGTGATCGTACAAAGATATTGTCTCGTGTGATATCATGATAGAAAATGAATTCGCAATTTCTTATGCCTTTAAATATAAAAATAAAATAAGAGATCTACTAAACACTCTAGAAATGGAAACATGGGGAAGAAGGGAAAAGTTTAATTTTCAGAATTCTATAAATTTGGGAAGAAACACCTCGGTACTATCCTAAAGGGAATGAGAGTCTATGACAAGTATGATGAAAATGCCACCAAACTTGTGATTTCAAAGCATATAAAGAGGAATTCAATGATAAATTCATTAGTTTTAAATAAACGGGGAATTATGAAAATGAATTTCCTAAGAATCAAGGGAACATACCTCAGAAAAGGCCAAGGGAGCAAGGCCAAGCTTATACGATCACAACTTCAGAGGATGAAGTTCTAAATGATGTGGTGGCTAGAACAATAATTGGTTCCTCAAAATTTTCCAATGATTTATTTGATTCTTGATCATCACAATCTTTCATATCTTCCTAGTTTCCCAAAAAATAGATATTTCCTATTTGATTTAATAAAGGTATTTTTCGTCAAAACTCTTAAGGGAAGTATCATTGCAATAAATTTGTGTTAATTAGTTCCCATTAGGGAATAATCAAGTTCTTTATTTCATGATCTCATCATCATACCCATGATTTAATTTGATATAATACTCTGTATGGATTGACTTTTGGACCATGACGCGAAAATGTATTATAAGAAGAAGGAGGTAACATTTTTTTTTGACGATAAGGAATCCCTTATCATTAGAGCAGAAACATCACCATCTGATTCTCATATAGATCCAACCTAGTTGATCTACTAAATTCCATTAATGGGTATGAAGAGATTGAAATAACTAAAGGCAATGAAAATAATTTTCATATGGAGTATCTACCTATTTTGTAAGAATATATTGATGTGGTTCTAAAGGATTTTTCTGGTCATCCTCCCCAATGTGAAATTGAGTTTTTCATTGATTTAATTCCTGATTCAAGGACCATATCGATGTACCATTATAGAATGAACATTGTGGAATTAGTGTAACTAAAGAAACAACTATAATAATTGATTAATAAAAGATCTATTCTCCCTGGTGTTTCTCCATGGGGATCCCCTATTCTTTTTGTACGATGAAATATGGATCTAAGAGGATGTGTATTGACTTTAGGGAGATCAATTTTATAACAAAAAAGAACAAGTATCCCCTACCTCACATTGATGATTTATTCTCTCAACTTCATGGAGCTCATTATTTTTAAAATATTGACTGTAGATCTGGATATCATTAATTTTGCGTAAAGAAGGAAGAAATTCGGAAGACATAATTTCGTACCAGGTATGGGAATTATGAGTTTATAGTAATATCTTTTGGACTGACTAATAGCACCTATGTCTTCATCGATCCAATGAATAGAGTTTTCATGGAATATCTTGATAACTTTATAGTCATATTTATTGATGATATATGGGTATAATTTAAAAGATATGAAGATCATGAAAATCTCATGAAAAATATTCTAAATACCCTTAGAAGAAATGAATTATATGGGATGTTTAGAAAGTGTGAATTCTTAGATCAAGAGTTTTCTTTTCTTGGCCATATTGTCTCTAAGGTTGGAATATCTATTGATCCTTCTATGATAAATGAAATGAAATAATGTCCATCGCCAATGAGTATAATCTAGGTATGCATTTTTATTGGTTTAGTAGGTTATTATCGGCGTTTCATTCAAAAAGTTTCCCGATTGGATAACCCATTAACCATGCTCACACATAAAGGGGTTAAATTTGTTTTCACAAAAGAATGAATAACTTTTTTTAATAACTGAAGAGAATATTAGTCAATTCTTTTATATTGACTCTACCATTGGATAATAATGGGTTTATTATTTATAGTGATGATTAAAAAAAGGTCATGGTTGTGTCCTTATGCATAATGATAGAGTTATTACTTATATATCATGACATCTAAAAATTCACAAACAAAACAATATTATTCATGATCATGGTTTATCAATAAAAATATTTTCTTTTAGGAAACCGAGAAAATCTCTCTTTTGGGAAAATGTGAGATATATACTAATCACAAGTGTTTTAAGTATATTTTCTCAAAGAAATAACTCAATAAGAAGCAAAGACAATGTAATTAACTTCTTAAGGATTATGATTTCACTATTTATTACCACCTGGGGAAGAAAAATAATATGGCTGATGCTTTTGAGAAGTAAGGATTATGTAGTTTTGAAAAGATGAGTGTTGAAAGGGATCTCATGTTCATGGATCTAGTAAAGATGGATATGGGAATAATCATGGAAGGTGAAACATTAATACTTTTCAAATGATTTCCAAAAAAAATTAGTAGAAAATATAATAAGTTATCATAATGATTATGAAGAGTTTCAAAAGAAAATTAAAGATGAGAATGATTGGAGATCAGTTAAATTTGTATATGATGTAGGAATTTTGGAATTTGGGAGGAGGATTTGTGGTCGCAATATACCTATCTAAAAAGGAAATTGTTGGACTATTATCATAGCTCCAGTTTATCAATACAACCTGGTATCTCTAAGATGTATAGATATTCAACGGATCATTTTTTGATGGGACAAAATGAAGATGGAGATTGCTGATTATGTGTCAATATGTATGGTTTGTAAACATGTTAATGTATGAAGATAACATCCTGGAGGAGTTAGAAAACCATTTCCCATACCTGAGTGGAAATGGTATGATATTAGGATTGACTTTATCATGGGGCTACCAAATACCCCTAGAAGGAATGATTCAATATGAGTTATTGTTGATTGTTTTACCAATACATCACATTTTCTTATTATAACAGAAGATTTACCACTTGGAGGTATAACAACACTATATATTAATGATGTTGTAAGACATCATGGAGTACCCCTATAGATTGTTCCTAATCTTGATCCCCATTTCACATCAAGATTCTAGAAATTTCTTCAGAAATTACAAAACACTAAACTAAGATTGAGCACTGCCTACCACCCTTAAACTGATAGGAAATAAGAACAGAATATTGAAACCTTATAAAACATGTTAAGATACTTTTCACGTGGCTTTCAAGGTACATGGGATCAATATTTACCTATTGTATAATATTACTATAATAATAGCTTCAATTCACATATTTAGATGGAACTGTATGAAGTGTTATATGGAAAGAGATGCCACACACCAACTTGATGTGATGATGTTGGTGAATGAAAAAACGTAGGCCTAGAACATGTTAGGAAAACAATGTAAAATGTGATGATTATCCAAATCCACTGCAAAGGAGCTCAATGTAGGAAAAAGATCCATGATGATAACCGAAGGAAGGATTTTAAATTTCGTGTAGGAGATCATGTTTTTAGGAATGTATCTCCATGGAAGGGTGTTATATGATTCTGTTAGAAGGGTAAATTCAGTCCCTAGTAAATCAGACCATTCAAAATTCTAGAATGAATTTGAGTTTCAACTTACCCTTTTGTAATGCCTCTACATCTATCCAAATTCATTATGTGTTCCATGTATCATCGCTGAGAAAATAAATCCTTGACCAAATGCATGTACTCACCTATGAAGAAATAGAAGTGCAACCTGGTTTGTCTTATTTTGAAGAGCATGTCATGATTCTTGATACCAGTGAACAAGTGTTGAGAAAATGAACAACTCATCTTGTAAAAGTTCTATGGAGAAACAATAAGATAGAATAGGAAACATGAGAACCCGAAGAACTTATGACGAAGTACCACTAGAATCTTTTTATATAGTTATATTATATAAATTTATTCGATGAAATTACTTGGAGGAAATAATGTAACACCTGAATCTTCCATGGTACATTTCTCTTTGAATAATACAGTATCGTTGGTTGTATGCATCATCGAGTTTTATCACACCACAACCAATCAAACAAGCCGTTATAAATATTAATACCCACTTTTTGAAATTTTTCAAATTTTATTTTGGAAAATGGACTTCATTTTGGTATTCAGAATATTGAAATTACCTTCGATTGAATTTTTGGTATTTTTCTAAAAATGTTCAGTTTTTGATGAATAGTGTAAAACATTTTATTATTGTTTAAAGCATACATTTCATTTAAATAATTATTTATTTTATTTAAATTTATTTGATATAAAAAATATACATAGTACCTATAGAATCTCAATTTAAATCATTGGATTCATTTTAAAATAAAATTAGATGTATAAAATTTTATTGAATATTTTAAGGTCTTTTAGCCACCTTCTAGGCATTTTTACAAAATTCCATAAAACAAAATTTTCTCTCTTATGTGATTTGAATTGAAAAAATCCCAGAGAAATAGCTGACATCAGTAAGTAATTTTTTTTCAATACGGTGAAAATAATTTTTGGTGAATGATAACTTTTAATTTTTTTTACCACGGTTGAAAGTAGATAGGGTAATTAAAGGTAAAAATGAAATTATAATTACCCCAAAACATGTCCTAATTCTTTTGGATAAGTGTTTTTGACCATAATAAACCTTATAAATAAAAAAGTATCCTCTTTGATCCACATAGATTAGATTAGGTCATTTATTATTAATATTTTTAAATAAGAGTTACAAGTGTAAAATTCAAATTTTAATAACTAAAACATTTTTAATATATGGTTATACATATAATTAATTCATCTATAAATATTCCTTATAAATTTAGAAATATTTCTTACAAAATTTTATTTTCTTTATAATTTTTATAAATTGAATAATTAAATTTAATTATGACACAATGATGATGCAGTAATTACATTATTAATGAATGATTAAAATAATAGATACTATAAATAGTAAAATAAATGTAAATTGGGACTTCTGATTCATTCCACAAATTTTTTAGGTTAATATGAAAAGTTAGTGTTTATTAAATTTTTTTTTTCAAAATTTTAAATTTTTTTTGCCTTTCACAACAACCAAGTACTAAATAGTGTCAAAATTGATATAAATTTGTTTTTAAAACAAATTCTATATTAATTAATAATATAATATTACTAAAATAGAAAGGACAGTCAAAATGAGTCAGATAATTAGAGATATGTAATTAATGAACCACTTGAAGTACTCTTGGAATTTTATTGTAAGTTTATTAACCATTTATCATAATAATACAAGAAGACATGGTAAAAATTAAACTATTTAACTAAGAGTTAAATCTAAAATATAAAGTTAATATGGTGACCTAAACCTATCTAAAACAAATTGTTTTAGATTTTTTTGACCCTAATTCACTTTATCCTAAAAATTAATTCTTTTAGAGTTATTATGAAAATAATTATTTTATAATAAAATAATATTTTACTCTTTTCCTAAAGTGACCTTCACCTCTCATATAAAAGGCCACTTACCATTATCTTAATTTCAAATATCCAAATCCTTTTGCCTTAGGTAAAACCTACTAAAATATTCTCCCAATAAACCTCACTTTATCATAGAGGAATTACATTGATCAAAAAGCCCACTTACAGAGCCTTTTGATCAAATAAAAAGGAAGCACCTGAAACAGAGGTAACAATTTCAACACCTCTTTCAAAGTTCTTTTATTTGTCCACTTTATCATTCCATGTTATTTACATTACAAAATAATAAATTATGTGCCTTATACGTACTTCTATGTTATTATAAATATGGTACATCCATAATAATTATTCTATCTATCATATGAATGACTAAGTCACTATATGTGTGCACATACGACTTACCGTCTCCACGTCATGGTGTAGTTTGTTATTCAACACTTTATTTTTTGGATGGGTATAATAATGAGTATAATTGATGTAAATAATAAATAATAAATATTAATTATTATTTATATATTATATGACATCAAATTAAATACAATTTCACCATAAATAGAATGATATTTTCCCTCGTGCATACGTACTGATTAAAGTTTCCACGAACGTGAGGAGATTCATTTCCCATCATAAACATTCAAGAATACATTAAATTTTATGGTATAAAATGATTTTTAAAAGCTTAATATAATTCTATATATTTATAAAATATATCATATCCAAAACAAACAAGACTTACATAACAAAACATATAAAGAAAATCGAATTAGTTAACAACCGAAACAATGATACTACTGGAATATTATTAATAAAGAAATATAATAAGATCATATATGATATAATATTTATTTATGTGGTTGTTGTACATTTTAATAACAATGATTTAACTATTATATAAGTGGTTAATGTACCCTCAACTATGTAAAAGTATTAGGTAATTTTTAATATTACAATCTCTTTATTTATACAAGGTTGTTTATATGTTAGTATCTAAAGGGACATCTATATCATCCACATCCATGTTTCCAAAAAATGTATTTCGAATTTTTTTTACTATTTCATAGAACATGGGATAAATTTATTTATACCTTTTTGTTACTTTTTATAAAATGTTTTTAAATGAACCATTCCTTCATTTTCCAAACGAGGTAACTTATGACATTTTCGAAAAATTAAGGTAAGAATGTTTTTCTTATCTTATACAACGGGCGAGGTTATTTTCCACCATTATAACACCATAAAAGCTTCCCTTACTATCATATAAGAATATTTCCTAAATAATTGTTTTCCTTATAATTTTGTGAATTTTAAATGATTTCAAAATATAATGAGTTATTTATCTCAAATAGTTTTGACTTATTCCATTTCAACATACATTGATGGACATTAGAGTTGTTTGAAGTTGATTTATTATGATACAATCTTCCATATTTTATTGAAGGTTTTGTGATATGTTTTTTATGTGTTTTTTATACCATTCATTGTTTATGGTTAACGTATTAACTTTTCATATTCTTCTTTTAATATGAATGTTTATGTTATGTTTCAACTTTTTCATATAAATAATGTATTGGACATAGTAAGTGATAGGTGGAGCCCACAATTGCTTCTTTATGCATCGGTAGGTCTCATTAGACAATTTAGTTTCTCGGAACAAGGCATTGTATAAACTTATTTGTAGTCTTGTTACGAGTCCATAACTATGTGGTTATGATATCCCACATTATGAAGTATTTCCTTATGAATTTAGCTATTGATATTACAATAGATTATTTGGCTAGTAGAATATCCATGTGAGTATGTAAATTTAATTATTTTATTTATATTTTCCATATTGTACATATTTCTATGTTTAAAAGGAATTTGTTTTAGTCTTAAACATTTCCTTAAATGTTTATATCTATTTATGAATGTTTCTTCTATATTTTAATCCTAATGAGTATCTAAGCTCAACCCTTTTTATGTTTTATTTTTCCCAAGAATTGAAAAAGTATAATATGATTGACCTGCAGGGATATGCTAAGGGATAAGAGTTTGTTCAATGTGGACACAATGTTGTTGTTTTTTATTTCATGATGTAAGATAAAGTTATGTATATATCTAGTACTTTCAATGTTACTAAACTAATCAGTCTTTCGATAATTGATCCCTTATGATCATGCAAATATTATGTAATAATGAACCATCTCTACATAAGTAGGATTAGGGATTTACAAGAACGTCATGGAAAATTTATTCCATGAAGGAAGAGATCAAAATCGGGATTGAGATATTACATGATGTGCCACCACTGTACCAAGTATGTACACATCATCTGGGAGTCTAGAAGTCTAGAGGAAGTGTAGAGGATTCAAGAAGGTAAGACCAAAAATAATTATGTTGAAGTTGTAAAATAAGATATAATTGTTTTTAGGAATATAATAATATTATTATTACAATACATTACTCAACACATGTGGTTGATTCGGGTACCTCATCCATGTAAAATCTATAAGAGATTACTTCTCAACTTAAAATTTTGGGATTTTTAGACTAGTGAATATTATAAATAGTGGTGCATCTAAAATATCTGGTATTGGTAATACTTTTTTGGAGACTAATATTGGATGTAGGTTATTGTTGACAGATGTAATGAATGTTCTTTATATATGACTCAATTTGATATACACTAGAATACTTGATCAAGATGGATATTTCTGTTCTTTTAGGGATGGAAATGAAATATTAGCAATGTTATCATCATAATTTAAAATGGAAATAAAATACATCAATTTATCTAATAGATTATAGAATATGTGGAGGAAAAGTCAATACAGCTAGAAAATATGTTCCAATAGTAGTTCATCATAGGTAACTTAGTCTCATGAGTGAAAGAGTAATGAGAATTATCTATAGGAATAAAAGGTACACATTTGGATACTCTTATAAATTAATTCATGGGAAAAATCATAAAGTGTCATTTCATGGTTATTTACAATCTATAAAATCAAATGTTTTAGATTTGATAAAAACGAATGAATGTATTATGATATCTATTTTGATGTGAGGTGCTATTTATTTTTTATCTTCATAGATGACCATTATTGAAAATGCTAGGCTTTTCTGTTGAAAACATAAGATCAAGTGCATGATAATTTCATGAAGTTTCATGAGAAGGTGTAAAGTGAAACTTTCATATGGTTAAAGTGTATGTGATCAGAAAATAGAGGAGAGTATCATGGCCTATTTGAGGGGTACTATAGTATTTTTGGCATCTATCTAGAAAAATAGTTACAGAATACACCTCAACATAACATTGTTTCTTAGAGGATTAACTAAACAATTTGAGAGAGAGATTCGGTTGATTAATTCTAAAATAAAAAGATGATAAACATATTTAGGGGTAGGTAATGATGACCAATTTCTAAATGATCAAAAAAATTCCATCAGTTTCACTTAATTTAGAAATTCTAGAAAGGGTTTGGATAGGTAAATTTGTTTCGTACAAAATTTTGAGGGTATTCTATTCTGAGAGAGATACGTGACAATGATGATAAATAGATTCTTGGTAATATGTCTCAATATTATGATGTGTCATTATCATATGATATTATATAATATATTCCCCCCCAAAGGGAATTTTTGGAGATACACTATAGAATAAAAACCAGGTTGTAGAAACTCACCACATTATTATGCGATGCCCACAGACAAGGGAGAACCTGATAGTTAAGATGATGCAATCAAGATTCAACAAAAGATGGATTCGAAAATGACATAGAAGAGATAATTATATCCTTAGACATGAACTACACATTTTATCTAGTTGATTTTATATGTGGAAAGTAGGCATTGAAGAGAAATTTTGTGTAAATAATAAATGTACAAGATGGAAGCTCACATCCATGCTACAGAGAAATAATGGTTCTGAAGGTATTCTATTAGAGTAAAAGTATTTAATTAGGTGAATTTTTTCTCTTATGGTTAAAATATATTCTATCTGAGTTTTTCTTGGACTATTGGCTAGTATAAACCTAGAGGTTCCAGAACTAGATGTAAATAGAATGTTATTACATGGTGACATTAATGAGGATATTTACCTAGAAGGGTATTTCAGATTAAAGGTAAATAGATGCCATCATGAAAACTTAATAAAGTATTATTTGGTTTGAAATAGGCATCAAGGAAACGGTGTATGAAATTTGACTCGTTCATGGGGAAAAATGAGTACAGGAGGATGATTTTTAATCATTGTGTTTTCTTTAAACAATTTTTTTATCGTTATTTCATTATCTATTGTCTTTATTTTCATGATATGATTATTATTTACAGAGATTTCCCCAAGATTGATATGTTGATGAAGGAGGTGAACATGTATTTTGAAATGAAGGACTTGGGAGATGCTACTCAGATTCTTGGTATGAATATTACCTGTGATAGGAGGAATCACAATATTTGGATATGTAATGACCGATACATTAAGAAGGTTCTGAAAATATTAAAAAATAGAATGGATAAATCAGTTAACACTCTCCTTCCAATTCAATTTAGGATCATGAAAATTCTTGGACAATAAAGTGATTAGTAAAAACCTGATATTGAAATGGTCCATTATCAATCAATAGTTGGAAGTCTTATGTATGTCCCCATGTAAACCAGATAAAAAATTACTCATGATGTTGGTATTATGAGTATATTATTATAAAATACAAGAAAAAATAATTACACAATTTTCAAATGGATATGTAAGTATCTATAATGTACATCTAGTCAATGTTTATGTTTTGGAAGAGATAATACTATTTTGGAAGGATACACATATGCTGATAAGGATGGACATGTAGAAATAAGGAAATCATTATCCGGGTACCTGATTTCATTTACAGGTGAGCAATCACATTGAAATCAAAACTTCAGTTGTGCATTACCAAATCTATAACTGAATAAGATTATATCGTGGTTAGTAAAGTTTACATGGATATGTTATTGATAATGAAATTTTTACGGGAGCTGGGATAGAGTCATGAGAATTTTATTATCTATTACGATAGATAGAGTGCTATTGATATCTTTATGAACATAAAATTTAACTTTAGGACCAAAATCATCAACATGAAATATCACTGGATCAGAATTTTTTTGGAATAAATATTGTTCGAATTTTAGAAAATCCCAACCAATGAGAATGGGGAATACATAATGAATAAAGTTTTACAAAAACAGAATATAGAAGCCTACAAGGAAATTTTTTGTCTAGATTATACTCCAAATTTCTCATGAGGGGATGATTATTGGGGCCAATACCAATTATAGTGTTTATTGAAGAGGAAATTAATTATTCATAAATATATGTAGTGGTTATCTTCTTCCTTGGTCAATATTCGACAAAATAAATGTGCAATAGCCTAACTTGAAAGAATTAATGGGTTGGAAACCCAAACCTTGACATCATTGTTATTGGTAAATATAAATTGGGATTTAATACCATGAATTTTTAATGAAAAATATTCATTTCATCTCTTTTCATCAGCCATGTTTTAATCCAAAGAGAAGAAATAGAATGACACATTTTCTCCTGTGGTTGTAGGTAATCTTTCTAAACCACACGAATCAACATGTTCCTTATTTTCCCTTATATTTTGTGTTTATTTTTTTATCTTGGATCATCTACTATCGCAATATTATAGTACAACTCATAGATTCATATGGAGGTCATATAGATGTAAGTTGTGTTCATTGATGCATAATTCCATGAATATGTAAACTTGTAATGCATTTTAATGGAATTATGTAGGTCTTGATGGATGAAAAGATCCACTGATTGTTAGAATAATTGGTAAATTATGGAATTAAGAATATACGAATGATGAGGAAGAATCCCACACATAGATAACTTTTATTGCAAAACCTTTGAAATTTACACATAGTGCACATATGAAATAAAATATGTCACATGAATGAACTCATATACTGGACACACATTTTATTCTAAAAATATGAGCTAAAAATAGAAGATATTGCAATATTCATTCATATCCATGAAGTAAATCCTCCTATAATGAGAATGTGTGTAATATCCACATCGATTTTCTCCTGAATTTAATTGCTGAAATTCCTTTATACGAATATATAGTGTTTGAGTTGTTTTATAGGACTTCATGATCAATAAAAAACATGACATTAACATCATCAAACTATAGGCACTATAAGTACCACTATCTTGAAAAATTCATTTACATATAAAATTCCAATATTGAAAGTGAGAACATTATTACATTAATTCATAATTCTTATAATGTCTGTTTATCGATTTACATTTCGTCATATATTTAAACATGTCATTATCATAAAAAAAATAAGAACATTATAAATATAATGATAAAATCCATATTATTTAAACAAATATGACAAGACACAAATTTTTGTAATTATCATTAAATGTAGACTTATTAAGAATAGAGTGAAATAGATAAAAAACAAATGTATAAATGTGAGATAATAAGTAAAAAAAAATATCAATAAAATAATTAATAACATATTAAACTAATTACAATTATTTTATTAAAAAGGTTTGGTCTTTAACTAAAAAAATTTAAACAAATAAATTCAATTTTAAATAACTCCCCAACACTAGCAGCCTACAAAATATAATAACTTACAAAACCATACATATTATTAAAATCACCAAAAATATCCCCTATTTTATGTTTTATAAAAAATAATAGTAAAATTAAATTAACAACCATTTTTAAAATTCAATAAATACAACACATGAAATAATTTTGATATCATAAATAAAAAACCCAATAAATCATTAATTAACACATCTATGAAATTATAAATCTTATTGGAAAAATAATTTTCTTAAGCATATTAAAAAAATTTGAAAGATATAAATATAGAGGCTTCATATTCAAAACACAAGATTATAATTTGAAAAATCAATTTCCATATGATTAAAATAACTCCACATAAATATAAAAACAACGAATCTAATCTTAATCATTTATAACAAGGTGATTTAATATGTCAAAAACATAAAAAAAAGAAAATAAACTATTTTCATAAACTCAGAAAAAAATTAATAACACATTACATGTGTAATTGAAAACCTAAAATTAATGTATAAATAGAGATTTTAATTGTCAATTAAGAACATACAAGAGTTTTTTAAACTATTTATTCAATTAGTTTCTATTAAAAATTACTCAACAACATCCAAAAAAATTGATACATAAATTAAAAAATCAACATTAGTATAACTATTTTATCTCACACATTTAGTGGGAATATTTTCATTTTGTTCAATTTCATAAAATCTTATTCAATAATCAGATAAAATAATTTTTTCAACATATTTTTTATCACAAGAAATATAAAAAAATAATGTTTTTTCCATGATTTTGTACAAACAATTATAAACCCTTCAAAAGTTTATAATTTATAATATATAAAAAAGTAGGAAAAATAAACATGATTTTAAAACAATGAATTTAACATTATTAATAGGAATAACTTGACTTTACATATAAATGAATAATAAATACCACTAAAATCATGATATAAAATTAAAACAACTTTTTAAAAAAAAGACAAACATTACTAATAATAAAATAATGAGGTTGGGTAAGATTTAAATAAATGATTTAATACAATAAATTTCTATTAAATTAATATACTAAAAAATTATGTCCATCATTTTCAAAATCAAAACAAATTGTGAAGAAATAAACAATTTGAAAAAATTTAAAATTTAAAATAGATTTTAATGGTTCATCATGATTTTAAACTAATATAATATAAAAAAATGTATGAAATAAAATTTAGAAGTTAATGAAGACTTTCCTAAATCATAAGTGCTCAAAATTTTATTTTAAGGAACCAATGAAAGAAAAAAACTTTTAAATTCGTATATGGATAACAAGTTTAATAATAAAAACATTACAAAACTAATGTGAAAATTCAAGTATTTAGAAGATAATTGAAAAAAATTACTTTTTTCCAAAAACATAAATCATTTATTGAAAATTATTTTTAAATAGATAATTTAAAACAAAAAATTCATATATAAACCGTTTTAATGCTTTTTTAAAACCAAAAAACTAGTATATTAATTAATTTAACAAACAAGTGGTAACTACCCCCAAATTAATAATTATATATATATAATATTAAAAATCTTTTTATATGAAATATATAAACATAATTAATATTTATTAAACTATAATGTTGATCTAAATAATTTAATACAAGCTTAGTAAAATATGAAAAATGAAAAAGTTATGGTATATTCCAAAGGTCCACAAATTAATGTAATAATAACAAGATAAATGATATTATATTTTATGAATTCCAGTATACCAGGTTATTAAATCATTTATAATATTTATGTTGGACAATAATAACATAGTTAACTATGAGTGATGAACAACTTAGATCCAATAATATTTTAGTAATATTCTTTGGGTTTCCATATTGTCTTGGATTCATCCAAATTGATTGTAAAAATTTTGGCCTCACAAATACATTTCAAAAATATATTTTTTTGGTATTTCTAAAAACAATTATTTTTTATAAATGTTTTACTATAAAAAAACAATTGAATAAATCTCAATGAAAATTCATTAGCCTAATTTCCATGAATTTAACATTTAATATATGTTACAAAAGAGATGATTCCATTTGAACTTCTAAAAATGTAGTTTTATATAGTTTTGGTGATAAACTATTATAACCAAAATCATTCATGTTATAGTTCAGCTTCATCATAGTCGTCATTTTAACATATTTCACTTATCCATGAAAAAATTATATATAATTTAATTTATATCAGAAAATTTATTTTTCAGATCATTATTCTCTTTTTGAATATAATCTTAATCAACATATAATTTTTCAATTTTAACCGGAAGCATTATTTTTTCATTATATATTTTATTACCTGATCATCGTACACTCTTTCTCAACCTTAGTCAAATCATTAACAACTAACTTAAACCGTATTTCTTTAATGTCATCATTTACATAAAGAAAATATTTTATTTTGACATTTTCTTATTTTAGTTTCAATATATCATAATCACAATTCATTTTATATTCCCTATTCATGGAAAATTTGAAATTCATATTTTGACATTCCTTTTTATGTTTCTCAATTTATTTGACCAATTAATTATTTTTTAATTTTTTTGTTAATATATTTTTCAATAATATTAATATTATCATCCTTTATTTCCGTATACATTTTATAAAATTATTTTAATTTAGATTTCAAATTATCAATATTGGAACAATAATATGATTCATGTTCTTTTTCATATTTTTTAAGTTTTGTACAGAATGTTTCATGAACCTCATAATGTTTTTCGATCAAAGAATGGTTCCAGATCACTTATTAAACTCTTATATGGCTGATTGGATTAGAAATATATGAATAGACCCACCCTCTCAAAAATTCTCACCATTACTTTCTCCATCATTATTTGTGTTTCTATTAATTCTTGTGTTTGGTACAATGAACCTTGATGTGTCTTTTGTTCCAATACTCATAATAGGTTAATTATAAAGCATCATTATTATTCACAGTATTACCTTTCCTGTACCCCTTTTTATTTTTATAGTAAAACTATCTCTTGTATTTGTTTTTCATAAATTTTTAATGTTTTTTATAAAATTATCCATTTATTTATCACATTCATGGATATCAAATTCATAAGATTTATAGGATTCGTTAACCTTAGAAATAAAATAAATACCTTTCCTTTTTATAGACACCATCAATTCTATTTTCCAATTTCAATTAAAATTATTAAAATTATCACTTTCATCGATTTACACATTATTTTCTTTCTATATTTTTGTTATTTTCCTCATCAACCTTTAAGTTAGAGATTTATTGTCCGGTACTTCTCCAAGTAAAATCATTCCATTTTTAAAACTTATAGGCTTGTGAAAAATCTGGTTCACTGACCCATCTTCTCCCATTTTGAAACCATTGTACTATATATGTAGTATTCGTAAATTGGCTCTCTTAATATTTTATATCCTATAATTAGTAACATGTATAATTCTAAATATTTCTCTAGGTACCTTATAGGGTGAAACATGGATATACACACTTCTACTTATATTGAAATACAAAATATTATTTATTGTATAATTGAAAAAAAAACATCCACACGTCATTACCAACAAGTGTCTCTAATTTAACATTATGTAGACTTTATGGTTATGTTATGATTATCTAAAAATCCACATGTAACATCTTCAGGTATTCTTTTAATTGGTTTTTCCAATACCCAGAAACACTTCCATCAAAATGTGTGTGATTTTTTGGTATCCAACCATATTTTTCATTAACAACAATCATCCTATAGTATTATACTTATTCCATAAACTATTAGAACAGTGACAAAGTTATTAAGAAATATATAAAAAATATAGAACTTATATAAATAGGAATAAGCTTTGATACCAATTATTGGTAAATTACGATAGAATAGTGCAACCACTATACTTAATAAGGTATGACTCTGATACAAATTATTGGTCCCAAATACAAGAAAAAATACAGTATAGGGATGGTGAATAGTACTTTGATAAATTTGAAAAAATTATAAAGTAAAGTAAATATATTATTGCTTAGAAATTATTGTTTAGTGTAATGAGAGTGCTAAGAATATATCATAGTAGATTTAAAATATAAGAACATGATTTTTATAGTGGTTTAGAACACTAAGATCCAAAGTCTACTATTCAATATTCTCTACTCAGTGAGAAGATCGACACCTACTAAAACCTCACTTTTAAAGGTGTTATAACTTATTTATATGATCGACCCTTTACCATACCTATGGGAACATCCAATATTAATTTTTATAGGATTGACAACCTATAATAACCAAAACATTTTTGGAGTCACAACATAATGTCCCTCCATTTAGTTAAGAGGGATAATTGATACAATAACATATTTTGATTGAGAGAATCAAAAACAGAAGCATAAGAACAAAAACATAAAGAAATATATTTAATAAAGAAACCCATATACAAATTAGAAGCTACAAATGATAAAATGTTGTGGTAGTTAATGTTCCTCATGGAACATTGATCTCATAAACACTAATGAATCAAATATTGAAGTTCCTTTTTGACTGCAAAAATGAAACAATAATTAAATAAGATCTTAATAGTTGAATATGATTTATCAACTATATGTTTTTTATTTCCCTCACATTTCATGCCTCGATATTCATTTATAGACAAATAAACAATGATTATAACTTTATTCTTTGATTCTCATCAAGTGGGAGTTTTGTAAACTCAACATTCAATGGTCAGAATTATTAAAAACACAGAAACATTTCATTACCCATATAGACCACACTTGTATTCAAATAATTATTTTAGAACACTAAATTTCATATATTTAACTCATTAAAACTATTTCAATAATGTTCATTAGAACATATTAGAGTTTTCAAAAAAATAAATTAACTAATCTGACAAACAAAAATTGAATCACTTATTCATAAATATATAAAAATAGTGTGTCAAATAAATTATATGAAATTTAATATCATCACAAATAATTTCCATGCTCTCTCAACATCAACCAATTTCCAATACAATTGTTAGATTATACATGTCTATTCAAAAGTAATATGAAATTAAAATAAACTGAATAAGCATTTAGTTTATAAAAATGTCAATGAATCACAAGAATATAGCATCATAAATGTATAAGACGCAAGTTTTTTTATAATGAATATCATGAAATATAAACAATTCATGTTCAGTAATACACATAGTCATGGTCACAAAAGTACATGTTTAAAGGTAACACTCTTCATGGTGGTTGTTTCCTCACGGATTTCGGGGATGACCTCCTGGACGGGAGATTCAAACGTTCTGATCGGTTTCTAACAGGTTTGTTCGTAGAACCGGAAACATCCAATTATTCCACATCCGTTTGGACCTACTTCCCAAAGGTAGGCGCTCATTAGTTTGTGGACTAATGAGGCTTAGGAATTTGCATTGGTCGAGAGGATGGGAGGTTGGACTCATCACACCTTTTTGAGGGGAATTATTGTCTACTCCAGGACTCTCTTTATAGATTTAAGTTATGTTCGTGAATCCTTATTACATTACCAAGTATAAAATGAGCTTTCCTTAAGTTTTAACAATCAATGATTAAATATGCAAGAAATTTAGAGAATCTTTTATATGTATTCGAGGTTATTCATCAATAGAGAATCATCTGTTTCTATTTAGAGATTCTTGGTCAATGGTATCCTTCGAAACATTTATAAAAGTCTCTTGGTCATTATGATGACCGGGCTGGTTTTAAAGCCACTCAGTGAGGCACTTGAAGTTTATCGTTATTCAGAAAGACATGGATTATTTCAAAGTTGGGATCGAACCCATAAATGGGCTACCTACGTATCCTTTGTTTTGGAAAAGGAATCAGAACCCACATAGTTCAAGAAATGGAGT
The DNA here is from genome assembly GCA_963277665.1 of Viscum album. Classification (NCBI taxonomy): domain Eukaryota; kingdom Viridiplantae; phylum Streptophyta; class Magnoliopsida; order Santalales; family Viscaceae; genus Viscum; species Viscum album. The sequence continues at coordinate 258,357,454 of OY728129.1, forward strand.
ATGATGTTTATGATTGATGGCTCAAAGAAGAATGTCATAATTACTTTTACACTCTAAGCTCACGTGAGTCATGCTCGGTGTGAGAAACAAGAGGTATTGGTAAAAATTAGACAATTGTGCCATGAAAGATGCAATCATAAGAAATTGTTTGGGGCTTATGCATGTATGACTGCCCAAATAGATGAAGGTTTAGGATTTACTTTTAGGGAAAAAATCCAGAAACAGGGTCCATAAAGGTATATGTGATTTATGGAGATTTGAATACTCTATTCTTGGGGCTTACTCCTAAGGAGGATGCCCAAATTAGGAGGAGACTTATGATTGGGTTTTACTCCTGAAAAAGAAACCCAAATCAAGGGTAAATTATGACTGGTTGAGAGAAATTTAAGGGGGGCTTGGGGCTTACTCCTGAAAAGGAAGCCCATGATTATGACTGAGTCTTATTCCTGAAAAGGAGACCCAGGTTAGGGGACTTGGGGCTTACTCATGAAAAGGAAGCCCAAGATTATGACTGAGTCTTATTCCTGAAAAGGAGACCCAGGTTAGGGGACTTGGGGCTTACTCCTGAAAACGAAGCCCAAGATTATGACTGAGTCTTATTCCTGAAAAGGAGACCCAGGGTAGGGGACTTGGGGCTTACTCCTGAAAAGTAAGCCCAAGATTATGACTGAGTCTTATTCCTGAAAAGGAGACCCAGGTTAGGGGACTTGGGGCTTACTCCTGAAAAGGAATCCCAAGATTATGACTGAGTCTTATTCCTGAAAAGGAGACCCAAGTTAGGGGACTTGGGGCTTACTTTTGAAAAGGAAGCCCAAGATTATGACTGAGTATTATTCCTGAAAAGGAGACCCAGGTTAGGGAATAAGGTTTGGGCCTTACTCATGAGGAGGATGCCCACATTTGAGATTGGGGCTTACTCCTAAGAAGGATGCCCACATTTGAGATTGGGGCTTACTCCTAAGGAAGATCCCCAAGATTAAAGGATTTATAACTATGGATTATTCCTGAAAAGGAGACCCAGGTTAGGATTCTCTCATCTTAAAGGATGAGGTTGAATGAATGATCTCTCCATATTTAGTGACATAAGGATATTTAAATCACTAGACTTTGAGAGATATTCCATAGAATTCCTTTCAGATAAGGAAGTCAAATCAAGAAATCATGCCATAAATGGCTTTGAAGAGTGTCTTGAAGACTGAATCTTGAAAAGGAAAGGTGTGATGGCTTAATAGGGGTAAAATGGGAAAGATAGGCACCCAAAAAAGGGAGGGCGCGCAAGTCTTGAAAGGCGCGCAAGTCTTGCGGCGGCGCGCAAGTATTGGTGCGGCGCGCAAGTATTGGTCGCGCAAGTATACTTGCGTGACATGAGAGGTACTTGCGCGATTCTCAAATACCATTAGAATATTTGAGCGAATCTTTATAAATCCCTTTAGAATCCTCTTGAGGTTCATCCAAAAAAGGGACGTGCAAGTTCTATTGAAGGAATAAGGCGGCGCGCAAGTGTTGATGAGTTTCAACACTTAGGCCTTCCTTCTTCTTTTTAAATCTTCCGTTCTAGGTAAGAAATTACCTTAGAAGTGTTCCGGATGCTTTGAGAAGAGACTTGGGCGTCGGTAGCTTCAATTCGAGTTTCTGGAAAAAAAGATCCTCCCGAATGGGGGGCCCACAGGGTCAATTTATAGGCAAAAGAAGACCCCGGGCGGTTACCGGGTGGTTACCACTTAGGTCGCGCAAGTCACTTGCGCGACCAAGGTCACCGCGCAAGTACACTTGCGCGATAGTTAGATAACTTGCGCGGTGAAGTTTCAGTTGATCCTTTCTTCCTGCCATTGTTGATTTTTGATGTTTTCTTCAAAGGATGAATCATTTTGACCTCAGATATTCCCTTTTCTGATCTTTATATTCTGTGACGAAAGGAGCGTCAACAAAATTCCCCCCTCAGAGTTGGATCCGGAGAGAAAAGAGGATTGGACTCTGAGGAAATAGAATCCCTCCAAAGGAAAAGGGAGGCACACAAGTATTCAGTGCACAGAGGGTGGCGCACAAGTTTTCATCGCGCAGGTCTTAAGTGCTCTGAGTACGGCACGCAGATAGGCCTCCTGGCCTATAAATACACGGCCTCACCTACGTACAAGTATCCGGATTTCCGGACTTCATACCTTCTCGAGATCTCGCCGCGCAGGTCACCTAAGCCGCGCAAGTCTGCTCTGTTTTCCTTGATGTCACGCTCCTGTAAAGGTATTCGTACTTGCGCGGTTTATACTTGCGCGTCAAAAACTAGCTCGACACACGAATACTTGTGCGCCATGTTTAGACTTGCGCGTCTTAATGCCTCTAGCCATTATTTCAAATTTCTTCACAAATTTATGAAAAATAAACCCATTTAAGAGTTAGTTTATTCATATTTTGTGCAGATTCAGTTGTTCCCAAGGGAATTGGAATGGCTGATGAACTAGCTAGCAAGTGGATTGATGGTATGACGAACATCATTGGCCATGATTACTATGATATCTGCAACAGCACTCTCCTAGATTTGGCTAAGTACTTGAACAAATATCATCCTAATTTTCCACGGATCATCCATCTGCCTCTGTGTGGTCATGGTCATCTGTAAGGAGTCAATGTTCCATATGCAAACAATTATACACCTGAGATGCAGTTGCACTGTTACTCCTCTATTTTGGTTATGCTGTGCATTAAGAGAAACAACAATGGTGTGAACTATCAAGTTCTTTCTCTATGCCATTTCCTTGCAGATATGAAAATGGAAAACCCATGGCTGAAATGTTTTCCACTGCCGATTGGTGGGGAGAATACAAACATGGTATTAGAGCAATATCTGAAAAGAGTACACTCTCCAAATGGCTCTTTACTTCCAATGCTCCATTCTCAAATCCATGTATCCATCTTTCAAACCTCTTGGACAAAAACAGAGTCACTGTTTGATCAGCAGGAAATTTTCTCAAACCGCACTCAAGAACATCTTTTTACAATTGTTCCAAGAAGAGCTGGTATCACTGCATCTCTTTTTGTATCCAGTTGAATGAATGAATTCCAGGTGGTTTCTGATGAAGCTCGGGATGCCGTAAATCAAAGAAGTGTTATGTTGAAAGCCTCTTGTAATTCTTGAAAAAGAGAAGAGACTCCAGTCTGTGGATGTCCTTCTAACTCTTGTGTATCAATGAAAAACACTTTTTTCTTCAATCATTTGTACCTGCATTCTTTCATTACCTGCTTCAAATTTACATAAGCCAATGGGCCTAGTAAGCATAGTTTGATTTTTAATAGGATTATTACAAATAATCCTACAAACTTTGAATCTTTTAATTGCTCAATATTACCTAAATCATACAATAAATGTATATTTAGTGAGCTGGAACTTGACTTTTATTCAGAGTTCCTTTGTCTTTTGTGGGCAGTTTAAAGTCATGCATGCTGGACATAAAGGGGTTAATGTTTAAGGTCGAAATAGTTTTGACCGAAATGGATTAAAATTGATTCAATTCTTTGAAAATTTATCTGAAAACATATTACCATACTCATGTATGAGAGAAAAAATGTAAACCATGGCTTAAGAATATTTAAATCTGAGGAATGATATGAAAAAGAGCTAAAAAGGCATTAGAAGAAGTAGTTTCCAAGAATGAAGTTACTATTTTTTAACAAAACCCGTTAGGGGGTTGAAATATGCAGGGCCACCTAAGGGCATTGGCTGCATGGTTAAATAAATAGCATCTTTCGGCTGACAAGTCTGTTATGTGGACTGTTTATGCAAGGCCACTTATGGGCATGTGCTGCATAGTCAGGAAAAAGAACTCCCAAAAATTTACTTTCCTAGTGCTAAAAGCTAGTGAAAGTTTATGGAGATTCAAATTTTCTAAAGTATAGAGTTTGTTGTATGGAAAGAGGTACTTGAATATGGAAAAGATATTTCCGAACAAGAATATCGAAGAACTGGATGAATATCACTCCTACGAAGGTCTTACCCAAACATAGGGAAGAAGAATAAACCATAGACTTGAATACTTTCAGATCATGAAAAAGGATATGGGACAAATATGTTAAGGATGTCTATTTTTTGCAGATCCCTACATACTGTCGTTTAAGACAAATAAGGACAAAAGAGGCATTCTTCACACGAATGAAGTTACTATTATTTAACAAAACCCGTTCGGGGGTTGAAATATACAGGGCCACCTAAGGGCATTGGCTGCATGGTCAAAAAAATAGCATCTTTCGGCTGACAAGTCTGATATGTGGACTGTTTATGCAAGGCCACCTATGGGCACGTGCCGCATAGTCAGGCAAAAGAATTCTCAGAAGTTTGACATTTTTTTGATTAGAAGTCATGAAAAGGGTTATGAAGATATGAAAATATTTAAGGTTAGGATTATAACACATAAAGATGGGTATTGTCCAATTTATATAGAGATACATAGGTCAAATGAAAACCATAATCATGTTTTGGCTGGGTCCTGAATTGATATTTTGGACTTCACTACGTATCTCATAAGAATGAGAATCAAGCCACACGTAGTTCATGAAATGCAGTTCAACATCGTACAGGACGAAAGTATGAGAAATCTTAGTTTAGGGTCATAGAATTCGGACCATAATAATGAATACACAGTGTGTGTTTTCACGAGGACTTTTCAGCCAAGGGACTGAAAGTGAAATTTGGGGTTAGGCCCAAAAGACTTGGGACTGGATTTGAGGGACACTCGAATGTTCCTACGTATCCCATAAGGATGGGAATCAAGTCCACGTAGTTCTAGAACTTCCCTTTGAACAAATTTGGATTGTATATGTGAAGGGTGAAAGGGGACTTTAGTGCAATGATGGTTTAACCTGAGATAAAAAGTTTAGGCATTACCATGTATTCACGTAGTCTTTTGAAATGAAACATGATTGAAAAAATCAATGTCAATAATGGTTCCTTCTCAAATGAGGAAATCAAATAATATTGTAGTTTATTGTCGTACCGGACAAAAGTGTTGTATAGTTTAACGTCATATAACAAGGACGAAAGTGAATCAATGTAAAGATATTGATTCCAGGGGCGGTTTCACGAATCAACATCATATGAGATGGTGGTGAACCGATGTGAAGAGATTGTTTTTGGTCTTGAACCCTGGGAGGTTGCCTACATACCCAGCCTGGAGGGCAAGGATCAAAGTCCGTGTAGTTCAATTAAATAATGAATTAATGATCAAGTTGTTCTTGGGGACAACGATCTAATTAAAATGTTGTTGGGACTTACACATGGTTAGGGGCCCAAAGAGAGTGTTATGGTTGAGGTTTGCTCTAAGCTCACGTGAGTCATACTCGGTGTGAGAAACAAGAGGTAATAACAACCTTAACGATGCACAGTTTAATGTCATGTAGGACATAAAAAAGGGACTATGCAATTTAAAGTCTTGCACTTAGGACTATTGGTGCTGCACAGTTTAGTGTCATGTAGCAGGGACAAAATAACAATTTAATGTCATGTAGGACATATTAAAGACTTTATGTACAGTTTAGCGTCATGTAGTTAGGACGATGGGGACAATACAGTTTAACGTCACATTGGACGAAAGTGCGAATAGTTTAAGGTCATATTCATGGACCGTGGATGGTGCGGTTTAATGTCATGCTGGACCTTTGATGATTATATAGTTTAACGTCTTTTAGGACAAGAGGGACTTTTATATAGTTTAGCATCATGTAGTTTAGGACGTCACAGTTTAACGTCTTGCTGGACATAAGGGATTTGTAAATAGTTTATGGTCATATACATGGACCAGGGATGATGCAGTTTAAAGTCATGCTGGACGGTTCATGGAACTTTTTCACAGTTTAATGTCATGTGGGACGAAGTTGCAGTTTAAAGTCATACTGGACCATTGCTGTATTGTTTTAACGTCATATAGCAAAGACGAACTGGTGATGTACAGTTTAAAGTCATGTAGCTTGGACTAAGGTGAACCAATACGAGGATATCAGTTTTTGGGACTTTTTTACAGTTTATCATCATGCTGGACGTTGGAAGTGCCACACAGTTTAATGTCATGGAGATTGGACAAAATATAGTTTAATGTCATCTCGGACAAAATATAGTTTAATGTCATCTCGGACAAATAAGGAACTTCTTTACAGTTTAATGTCATGTAGGACATAATATAGTTTTATGTCATCTCGGACAAAATATAGTTTAATGTCATCTCGGACAAAATAATGTTTAGTGTCATGTAGGACATAATACAGTTTAGTGTCATGTAGGACATATTATCATGAACCAATGTGATTGTTTTGGATCTGGGAACAATATTTTGTGTTTATACAAAATACTTATTCAGAAATCTAGCATTAGTTGAAGTCGTGATGTGTTCTCCATCCATTGAGATTAGAGAATACGCTCCATTGGAGTAGACCTTATGTATTGAATAAGGTCCTTCCCATTTTGGTTCATGTTTGGGAGGCTTCTTTCCTGGTATCATTGGTGCTCTGAGAACCAATACCAATTCTCCCTGAATAAATGATCGAAGACGAACCATTTTGTTAAAAGCTCGTGCTATTCGATTCTGATAGATTTCCAAGTGGTGCAAAGTGCACAATCTTTTCTCATCTAATTTTTCCAATTCATTCCACCGCTTTTGGGATTGCTCATCTGTAGATAACTGATCACAAATGGCTATTCTGAGTGAGGGAAATTGAACTTCAATTGGCAAAACTGCTTCTGTTCTATATACCAACGAATATGGAGTTGACCACGTTGCATTACGAGTGGTAGTCCGATAAGACCATAAAGCATGAAAGAGTTTATCAGTCCATGACCTCTTATCTTTATCCACCATCTTTTGCAGTATATTTGAAAGAGTCTTGTTGAAGGATTCTATCTGGCCATTAGCCGCTGCATGATATCGAGATGAATGGTTGGACTTAATGTTGTATTCTTGATACAATTTCATTACCTCAGAAGAACAGAAGTTGGTGCCGTTGTCCGTAAATATGGTATGAGGGACACCAAATCTAGTAATGATGTTAGACTTGATGAAGCTAACAATGCATTTAGAACTGACTTCTTTGAGAGGTAATGCCTCTGCCCATTTGGAAAAGAAATCAGTAGCAGTAAGAATGTACTTAAACTGCTTGGCCGTAGCTGAAGGGTAAGGTCCCACCACATCCATTCCCCATGTGGAAAATGGCCATGAGTATTTAGCTGTATGAAGCAACTCTGGAGGTTTATGAATGAAGTTGGCATATACTTGGCATGAATGACACTTCTTTGTAAAATTAACACAATCTTGTATCATTGAAGGCCAAAAGTATCCAAGCCTTCGAATTTGATCAGATAGTCTATGTCTAGACTGGTGGGCACCACAGACTCCTGCATGCACTTCTTTTATGACAACCATTGTCTCTTCACTATCAATACATCTGAAGAGAACTCCATCAAAACCACATTTGTAGAGAATTTTCTCGAGGTGGTTTGGGCTATCATAAAGAGTAAAATTGACCACATGTCGCCGAATTTGTTCTTTCTCGGCTCTATTAGGTGGAAGTGTTCCATTTTGAAGGTATTCCCTGATAGGTGACATCCATCCTGTAGTATGACCATACGATTCAGAAATGGGACTAATTTCATTAATTTCCTCTGTTCTGACTTGAACATAAGGTGAAATTGCACGACGGTGGGCAATACAGATGGTTGTCTCGTCCCGATTTGGATCTGCTAAAGCTGTAGCTATATTATCCATTGCATCAGCTTGAGAATTTTGTGATCTTGGGACATAAGAAAATGTCGGTTCTGAAGGGAATTCCGACATTAACTCTCTGACATAATCATACAAAGGGATTAATTCTTCTTTTCTGATGGCATAATCCCCATTGACTTGTTTGATTACTAGGTCTGAATCACCTTTTACCTTTAAGTGATTCACTTGTGCTTGAAGCGCTAACTCCAAGCCTGTAATGAGAGATTGGTATTCAGCTTCATTATTGGTACCACCTTCCCACAAAAAAAAGGAATAAGGTAACACTGCCTTATCTAGAGAAATGAGCACAATTCCTAAACCAACTTTGTTGAATTTAGGATTTTCCATTTTCATCCCTGTTGGACTTCTAGAAGCACCATCAAAATACATTTCCCATGTTTGAGGACTCTCTTGAATAGAGAAAACTTCCTCATCAGGGAGTTCGATATCTGAATACATGTCTTCCACTGAAGGATGTTCAGCCAGGAAATCAGCCAGAGCTTGGCCATTAATTGCCTTTTGAGACACATACTGAATGTCAAATTGCTGTAGAATAACCGCCCACCTTGCCAGACGTCCTGTAAGCATTGGACGACTAAGGATGAATTTGAGCGGATTATTACGAGATAAAAATTGGACCTCATGATGTTGCAGGTAGTGTCTCAGTTTCTGAACTACAAATATTAATGCTAGGAAGCACTTTTCAATACTTGAATACCGGGTTTCTTCTTCAAGCATAGTTCTACTGAGATAGTAGAGACTATTTTCATTCCCAGCATCATTCTTTTGAGCAAGAAAGGCACCCAATGATCGCTCTAAAGCTGTCACATAGAGGATAAGCAGTCTACCCTCAACAGGTGGCATGAGTACTGGTGGACTCAAGAGGTATTTCTTGAGAACATCAAATGCTTCTTGACATTCTTCAGTCCACTGGTAAGTGACTCCTTTCTTCAATAATTTGGTAATGGGTAAACTTTTGCCTGCCAAATTGGCGATGAAACGCCGAATATAGGCTAAGTGTCCTTGAAGTCCTCTTAATTATTTCAAATTATGAGGAGGTGACATACCAAGGATTGATTTGGTCTTCTCAGGATCGACTTCAATACCATGATGGCGTACAACAAAGCCGAGGAATTTTCCTGAGGTTACCCCAAAAGCACATTTTAAGGGGTTCATCTTCAAATTATGTTGTCGAAGCTTGTGGAATATGACTTTCAAATCAGCCAAGTGATTAGAACGTTGTTTGGATTTAACCACCAAATCATCTACATAGCATTCAACAAACTTCCCTAAAAGAGGTTTGAAGATATGATGCATGGCGCGTTGATATGTTTCACTTGAATTCTTTAAACCAAAGGGCATCACCGGTAACAAAACACACCTTGAGGAGCTCTGAAGGCTGTATATTCCTCATCTTCTGGGGCCATTCGGATCTGATTATATCCAGAATATCCATCCATGAAAGAAAGTACTTCATAGCCAGCCGTCACATCAATTAAGAGTTCTGTAATCGGAACTGGGAAATCATCTTTAGGACAATACCGATTAAGATCTCTGAAATCGATGCAAACCCTAATTTGTCTGTTCTTCTTCTTTACAGGGACAATATTAGCCAACCACTTGGGATATTGAACTTCTCTGACGAAGTTATCTTTGATAAGCTTATCCACTTCATCCTCAATTTTGGAAGCATAGGTTGGGTGTGTTCTTCTTGCGGCTTGTTTAAAACCTCGATGTTCTTTTGGTAAACCCAAATGATGAGTAGCAACATCAGGATCAAGCCCAGGCATTTCTGGATAATTCCAATTCAAAAATATCTTTATTTTTCTTTAGAAAAGAAATATACATCTCTTGCTCTTCAAGGGTCATGGCCGCACTAATTAAAGTGGGGCGTGGATCTTTCTCTGTACCCAGATTTACTTCTCTGAGTTCATCCACAGTGGTAGAGATACCCTCTTCAAATGCTGGAGGATCATCTCTAAGATCTTCCTCTTCCTCTTCATCATGTGTTATTTCTTCCGTTTCAACTTGCAAAGTAGATGAAAAAACGAAATTCTCATGATCATAAGAGATGTCAAAATTTTCACATTTTGAAGAAGAAGCTTCCAATTCCGACCCTATTGATGATAAAGGGTCTTCTTTGGGAATCAAAGGGGAGATGATGGATCGAGAGTCGACATCATTATTCATCTCTGGTGTTGCTATAACTTCTTCTGGCCTGATTAGAGAAGTATAGACTTGTTGGATTTCAGCAGAGAAAATGTCACCACTTATGCTTTCATCACTGCTTGGTAAGTTACCAATTTCTCCCATGTTGTCTGGCTCGATTGCCGTAATTGACATTATGGATCTTTCCATAAGAGTATTTTGATTTGGTCCTATTTTGTCAATTTGACTGATAGGTAACACATAATCTGTACTCACATGTGAAAATGGATTTATTGGAATTTTTTCCAAACCATATGGAGCATTAACTTTGGTAATTTCCTTCATTGTAGATTTTTCTCTTCCCTTCATGTGATAAAATTCCGCCTCAATGTATTGAGACTCACATGTCTTGAACGGGGCCTTATCACTATATAATGTTCCAAATTGACCATCAAAACAGTATTTTAGACATTGATGGTATGATGACGGAATAGCTGCATGCTGATGTAGCCAAGGTCTTCCAAGCAAGATATTGAAAGCTCAGTCTTGATCAACAATCATGAAATCTGAATTGGAAACAAGATCTCCAAACTGAGTTCTGAGTGTAACTTCTCCCAGTGGTTCTTGTTCATTTTTATCATATCCTTGTAAAATCATGGTAGAAGGAGATAAATCATATTCCGTGAGGCCCAATCGACGAAGTGTACGAATGGGCATGAGGTTGACTCCTGAACCATTTTCAATGAAAGCTCTTCGAACATCTACACCATTGACTTTTCTAGATAAGTACAAATTTTTTATTTGCCCATGCACAACATCATCTTCATCTTTATCAGTAAAAGATATCACTGCATGGCATTCTGCAAGATTATTCTCTATGTGATAGATTTCAGCTGCAGCAATTTCAGTTTCAAACTCCCGAGGACTTGACAAAGCTTCGATGAGTGCTTCCTGAAGATCTTTTGACAGATTCAAAGCATCCAAAATTGATAACTTGGCTGGTACTTGGGACAAGTGTTTCAATATATCATACTTTTGATCTAGAGGTCTGCGTTTCCCAATAGGAATATGCGGTTTAGCAGGTACCTTGGAAGCAGATGCTTTGGAAGCTGATGCATCTTTAATTGAAGTTGGCAACATCCTTGGTTGTAGAAGATTAGACTGATTAGATCCATTTACTTGATGAGATAAAGAATATGGAACCTTTAATCGGTCTTCCAAAATAACTGTGCCAAAACTGATTTGGCCATCGGCAGAAGAACTTGCTTGTTCTTTTTGAGCTCGCTGAAGGGCTCTACCACGAGTTTCTGCTGCATATACAGTGCTAGCAGGGGTAAAATTAGAGTAGTGGCTTTGGAAAGATCCACGTCTTCCCCTATATCCTGAACCTCTAGAACCTCTTCGAATTCCCTTATTTGATACAGGGAATTCAGGCTCATCAAGACTGGAATATGGATCTGTTAATTGAATCATATTAACAGAACCAAAGATTAACTCTTCGTCTGATAAAGACTCTGCCTGGTTAGCCTGTTTAGGCTGTGCCATTTGATGGGGTGGTGCCAGTGGCTTTGAAGTAGATGGAATTAAATCTTCCAGAGTCAAAGACAAGTTAGGATTTGATACATACTCATCTTCTCCGGATTCCTCTTTCTTCTTTGAATTGCGCTGCACTTTTGAGGATTTGTCTTTTGATGGAGGCTTTACTGCAACTTTTGTAGGAGACACAATTGTCTTCTTCAATTGTGTTCGCAAAATGGAATGGGTCCGATTGATTGTATTTCTGACCATCCAATCATCATATTTTTTCGCAGTTTTGCTTTTGACTTCCTGCCGCTCGCCTCCTTCCTCTGGATCTGTAGCGGTAATACACGCTACATGAGCTGAAGAACCCTTCAATTTGACTTGTCCCAAGTCAACCATCTTTTGTAGGAGGTCTTTAAAGACAAAACACTCCTGGATGGGATGCCCCAACATTTAATGAAAAGGACAATAATTGGGACGGTCTTCATCTCCTTCCTTGTTTGGCCTCTTGGGCACTGGTAATTGAACCAAATTATTTTCCAGAGCTGCAATGAAGTAACCAGGAACTTGCTCATTTCGGAAAGAGTATGTTTTACTCTTCATATACTCAAATTGTTTTCGTCGTTGATCCCTTTGATCATTTGGACGAAACGGCCTTTGTTGTTGGCGTTCAGGAGGTGGAGTCCTTCGAGAAGATGAAGGTTTTGAAGTAGATATAGGTACAGGTGCTTGTTTAAGCATAACTGTAGCAGTTTCTGCTTTACCCATTGTTCTCCCTAGAGCTGATGGAATTACACGAGATTTAACCTTAGCCTGTATAAGGGAATATTTAATTTGTTGATCTACTGAAGTAAGGTCTCGAAACCCTCCTGTGTATTTCACAGGGATCAATGGCGTGCGTAATTCGTCACGCAAATTTTCCACACAGATTGGAAACAATTCCTCCTGAGGGAGTGCTAAACTCAAGGAATACGTTAATCCCTTCCAAAGAGCAATGAAATCAGAGACTCTTTCATTCTCTCTTTGCTTGCAGTTTGTAAGATCGAAAACTGTCGTTTTTGGCAAGTTGAGCTAAACTGAAGAAGGAATTTTTGACGAAGATCCTCCCATCCGATGACTGATCGGGATTGCAAGCTTGTATACCAGACAAAAGCTGGTCCTTGCTAGGTTCGCACGAAGCATCTGAGTTTCACTGCTTCTTGCTGCTCTAGAGTTCCCATCATAGGATCACAACAAGACACGTAATGCGTCAAATGTTGTTCAGGGTCACCTGATCCATTGAAAGTAGGGAAAACAGGGTTTCCAAAACTGGATGGAGGAGAAATTGAATCTACCCATTCAGGGTAAACTTTCTTTTTAGGTTGAACTTGCGCCTGTTTCCCTTCCATAGTTTCTAACCGAGCTGTTAATGACTCAATAGTAGTTATTAACTTTTGAGAAACATCAGGTTGAACTTGGTTTTGGGTAGGTGCAATGAATGGAGCTTGGAAAGACGTGGTGGTTGGTGCTGCAACTGATGGTAGTGCTGCCAACCGTTGTTGCGTTTGACCTGTAGGATTAGACCTCTGAGGGTGTACTGATAAAGGAGGATATTCCTGATCCATTTTCGGTAGTTACAACAAATTCCTTTGGCTATCAGACTTCAGCATTCTTAAGCAGAAGACTACTCTGAAGTAGTTCTGCATTCAATCTTCTTAATTCTTTCATTTCTTCCTCCTGTTGTGCAAACCTTTGCTCTAATGAGAGCGATTGACCTCCTTCATAGGAAGGGTGAGAAGTAACCTAATTCATTCCTTTCCCCTTATTGGATCCTTTTCGGAGAGGGGGAAGTGGGTTACTTGAAGGAATACCCAGATTTTGGGTAAGCCTTCGATTACGTGTGCGCACAACTTCTTCATTTAGGTCTGTGTGCGCAACTTCTTGAGCAGGAACCTCTTCGTCTGATCCCCCTGATTGAGCCTCATCTGGTGAATCAGCAGCAACGACATTGATGACATTAATGGGTGCATATTGCATGGAATCCTTTCTATCAGCATTTCTGTGATATTGTCTTCTTCCATGTCCATGATGAGACATGGCATTCCGTTGACTTGATACGTCAGGAACTTCTTGGAGAAACGTCACTTGGAGAGAATCTCCTGATAGCTTGGCTCTTCGTTCCTCTTGAGACTTATTCCCTAATCGAGAGAATACTGACTTTCTCTGAGGGAGGGATTGAGGATTTGAAAAATTCCCCAGTCCGGTGGATTGGGGATGTTCATGCTGCTTCCGCTCAACTCCTCGAATCCTATTTGATGACTCTGAGGGTTGGATTAGAGAAGTCCCCCGTCTGACAAGCTGGGGTGTCTCTTGACATGCTATGTATGAGATCTTCTTAAAATCTCTCTTGATCTTGCGAATCTTAGTTCGGAAATTAGCTGGATGCATTAACCTATATCCACTTTTATCACCTGGTTCAACATACAGTTGGATGATTTCTGAAACTTCTGTCATTCGATGACGTGTTTGCTCCAGACGAGAGGCTTGTGCAATATTCTCGCCTGCTTGATGTAGGAGAAATTCAACAACTTGTTCTCTATATACTTGATTTTGAGAGGAACTAGTTGAATCCTGTTTTTGAGCAAACTTTTCATTATGAACAAACCCCATTGACTGTGGCCTGCCATGGGCAATAACATTGCATGAGACCATTTTCGGCGGGCTTTGCTGACCGGAAAGCACTGTGAAATGTAGTGCTCCATGAACACCCCATCCTCTTATATGAACATCAAATGTAGTATTGGCAATTAACTGACGCAATTTTCTTAGTGCGCCAAGGCATGAACGTTGAAGGGTTCTATGTTGCTTTTCAGCCTTCAGATACCGAGAGACTGATAGAGATGCCAAATCAATCTGGCGTTGTAACCCTTCTATTATCTTAATATGATTTTCATAATCACTATAAGATAATACTTTCTTCTTCAATTGAAAAATAGTCTTTCATATGTTGAGACGAATATCATGGATTCCATCATCCGTCAACATCTTTGGAATGTCGTACTGGGAGTCAGCCAATGGCCAAAACATGACTGGTACTTCACCTTTTGCCAATTTTTTCCTCATGTTCAGCATTTCTTCTTTATCATTAAATGAAGATTCTTCTACCTGTTTGGACCAGATTTTGTGTTTCCATGTTGCTTCATCGGATTCAACAAGATTGGTAGAGAGATCACTATTCATGCTGGAAGATGAATGACCCAGGGATGGTTCGGAGAATAACCTAAACCCCAGGCTATCTTCTGATGGAGAAAGAGTTTCCCCTGCTGATAGTAAAGCATCAGACATGACTGGTTTTACGTTTGCAAGTGCCTCGAGATAGGAGGTCTTTCTCGTCACTACATTGCCTTCTGAAGAATTTTCGAGACAACGTGAATCACTACTGCGGAGAGGACTTTCACAGCGAAGTTCATCACCATGAGGAGGACTGTCATGATGGGTTAAAGCAAAATATGAAATCTCTTGCTCCTTGCTCTTCTGACCACACAGAGGGTTCCTGTGGCTCTCATTTGAAGAAGAAACTTCGAGATTGACCGAACATTCATGAAGCAAGTCTTCATGAGGAAGTGTCTGTTGAAGACCTTTGGAATTAATGTTCCCATTATTGGGAACTGAGGGAGTAGAATCTTGAATTCCGACAGATAAATGTCTGAGGGCTTCAAGAACTCCAGCATCGAGAAAGTCTTGGTTACAGATTGGCCTTTGATCTCCTGACTGTGCTGGGAGGATATTTTTCTTAGATGCCTTCTTACTCGCTTTAGAAACCACTTGATGACGAAAGTGATTGCTCTGAGCAGGTGTATGTGCCTGATCAGGAAAGATGGTTAGGTTAGGCTGACGATCTCCACTCAAATCAGGTGTATGTGCCTGACTTGGTTGTCCGTATGATATGGGGGAGTATGCCCCATAACCCTCTTGGACTGGAACAGATGTCTGTGTCTGTTCTGGAGTGAATCGTTGATGTGTCACTCCACTGCTAGGGATAGATTTATGTGTCTGTCCCTGTGATGATGCTGAAGCTGTTACGATATCCTGGCAAGAATCCAGAATATGAGAAGGAATTTGCTTCTGCTCTTTCACCATTGACAAAATATGTTTGGTTACTTCAGCCGCCGGAACGGGGATATACGTCCATTCCGAGCTTAGAGTAGGTGTATGTGCCTACTCCTGTCCTCCTTTTCCTGTCAGTGAATCCTGACAGTACTCAAGTGTGGAGGCAGAGAGTTGAGTCTGCCTCCTGTTTTTCGTCGGGACTTTCCGACTTACTTCTCCGTGTGCTACCAAGCGAGACTGTTGGTAGGCTTGATTAGTATTAGCAGGTGTATGTGCCTGCTGATTACACTTCTCCAAACGCGGTTGACGAGATCCATCATATGTAGTCAGACGAGCCTGCTGACTAACTGGTGATGTATAAGCAGGTGCATGTTCCTGCCTATAGTACTCCGCCGGAATTGCCTGGCAGAATTGGCGTGATGCTGCCAGACGAGTCTGCTGGACAACGGAATTAAAACGGACAGGTGATTGTGACTGCTCGTTATTTTCCACCAAGTTAGGTTGGTGGACTTCTCCGGAGATGGAAGGGATGACAACCTGCCTATTGTTAACCGGATTCCATCTCTGGCGGTTCATCTTGCCTACTCGGGTTCGAGGAACCTGAGCTGAATGCCTGGAGTTGGTACCCTCATCATGTTGAGGGCGCACTACCGCATGACTCTGGCGGCGATTGTTGATGGGAGCCCTCGAGAAGGACTCCTGTGTTTTTGAATTAAGGCCCTGCGGGACCTGCTCATTCACTTCCTCAGAATAAGGTAATGAATGGAAATTGTGTTCCGGGGATAACGACCTGAAACGGTTGGAGACGGTAGTCAGCACCGCCTGCTTCTTGATCGCTGGCCGCCGTTGTCCGGACGACCAGGTAGAGTTGTTAACTTGGAGGGCTTGACGAGCGGCCTCCAGAGTTGGGATAGTACCATTGCGACGGTACTCCTTAACCAGTGCATTAGAAACCCAGCGTTGAAGACGCTGAGTTGGTGATGTCATCCTCAGAGTGGACGACGTTCCAGCAGGAGTAGCAGCATTGGTTTTCACAGCAGCAGACCTCATAGTAGAGGTGTTCACAGTAGCAGAATTCACAGGGGTGAATTTAAGGAAAGCCATTTTGCAGAAGATCCTGAGAAAAGAGTGCCTGTTTCATATAATAGACATAATAAAGATGAATCTGGCCACTGCATCTTTTGGATGAGCACATGCCAATGAGTGATTTGATGGCCCAAGGGGCCTAACAAATAAGAAAAACATCATTTTAACTTGGTTAAGTATTCACGTCGGGTTCACCATTTTATTTCCTCACCGATTTCGGGGATGACCTCCTGGACGGGAGATTCAAACGTTCTGATCGGTTTCTAACGGGTTTGTTCGTAGAACCGGAAACATCCAATGATTCCACATCCGTTTGGACCTACTTTCCAAAGGTAGGCGCTCATTAGTTTGTGGACTAATGAGGCTTAGGAATTTGCATTGGTCGAGAGGATGGGAGGTCAGACTCATCACACCTTTTTGAGGGGAATTACTGTCTACTCCGGGACACTCTTTATAGATTTAAGTTATGTTTGTGAATCCTTATTACATTACCAAGTATAAAATGAGCTTTCTTTAAGTTTTAACAATCAATGATTAAATATGCAAGAAATTTAGAGAATCTTTTATATGTATTCGAGGTTCTTCATCAATAGAGAATCATCTGTTTCTATTTAGAGATTCTTGGTCAATGGTATCCTTCGAAACATTTATAAAAGTCTCTTGGTCATTATGATGACCGGGCTGGTTTTAAAGCCACTCAGTGAGGCACTTGAAGTTTATCGTTATTCAGAAAGACATGGATTATTTCAAAGTTGGGATCGAACCCATAAATGGGCTACCTACGTATCCTTTGTTTTGGAAAAGGAATCAGAACCCACGTAGTTCGAGAAATGGAGTATGATGTTTATGATTGATGGCTCAAAGAAGAATGTCATAATTACTTTTACACTCTAAGCTCACGTGAGTCATGCTCGGTGTGAGAAACAAGAGGTATTGGTAAAAATTAGACAATTTTTCCATGAAAGATGCAATCATAAGAAATTGTTTGGGGCTTATGTATGTATGACTGCCCAGATAGATGAAGGTTTAGGATTTACTTTTAGGGAAAAAATCCAGGAACAGGGTCCATAAAGGTATATGTGCTTTATGGAGATTTTAATACTCTAATCTTGGGGCTTACTCCTAAGGAGGATGCCCAAATTAGGAGGAGACTTATGATTGGGTTTTACTCCTGAAAAAAAAACCCAAATCAAGGGTAAATTATTACTGGTTAAGAGAAATTTAAGGGGGGATTGGGGCTTACTCCTGAAAAGAAGGCCCAAGATTATGACTGAGTCTTATTCCTGAAAAGGAGACCCAGGTTAGGGGACTTGGGGCTTACTCCTGAAAAGGAAGCCCAAGATTATGACTGAGTCTTATTCCTGAAAAGGAGACCCAGGTTAGGGGACTTGGGGCTTACTCCTGAAAAGGAAGCCCATGATTATGACTGAGTCTTATTCCTGAAAAGGAGACCCAGGTTAGGGGACTTGGGGCTTACTCCTGAAATGGAAGCCCAAGATTATGACTGAGTCTTATTCCTGAAAAGGAGACCCAGGTTAGGGGACTTGGGGCTTACTCCTGAAAAGGAAGCCCAAGATTATGACTGAGTCTTATTCCTGAAAAGGAGACCCAGGTTAGGGATTAAGGTTTGGGGCTTACTCCTGAGGAGGATACCCACATTTGATATTGGGGCTTACTCCTAAGAAGGATTCCCACATTTAAGATTGGGGCTTACTCCTAAGGAAGATGCCCAAGATTAAAGGATTTATAACTAGGAATTATTCCTGAAAAGGAGACCCAGGTTAGGATTATCTCATCTTAAAGGATGAGGTTGAATGAATGAACTCTCCATATTTAGTGACATAAGGATATTTAAATCACTAGACTTTGAGAGATATTCCATAGAATTCCTTTCAGATAAGGAAGTCAAATCAAGAAATCATGCCATAAATGGCTTCGAAGAGTGTCTTGAAGTCTGAATCTTGAAAAGGAAAGGTGTGATGGCTTAAGAGGGGTAAAATGGGCAAGATAGGCACCCAAAAAAGGGAGGGCGCGCAAGTCTTGAAAGGCGCACAAGTCTTGCGGCGGCGCGCAAGTATTGGTGCGGCACGCAAGTATTGGTCGCGCAAGTATACTTGCGCGACATTAGAGGTACTTGCACGATTCTCAAATACCATTAGAATATTTGAGCGACTCTACATAAATCCCTTTAGAATCCTCTTGAGGTTCATCCAAAAAAGGGACGCACAAGTTCTATTGAAGGAATAAGGAGGAGCGCAAGTGTTGATGAGTTTCAACACTTAGGCCTTCCTTCTTCTCTTTAAATCTTCCGTTCTAGGTAAGAAATTACCTTAAAAGTGTTCCGGAAGCTTTGAGAAGAGACTAGGGCGTCGGGAGCTTCAATTCGAGTTTCTGGAAAAAAAGATCCTCCCGAATGGGGGGACCACAGGGTCTATTTATAGGCAAAAGAAGACCCCGGGCGGTTACCGGGCGGTTACCACTTATGTCGCGCAAGTCACTTGCACGACCAAGGTCGCCGCGCAAGTACACTTGCGCGACAGTTAGATAACTTGCGCGGTGAAGTTTCAGTTGATCCTTTCTTCCTGCCTTTGTTGATTCTTGATGTTTTCTTCAAAGGATGAATCATTTTTATCTCGGATATTCCCTTTTCCGATCATTAGATTCTGTGACGAAAGGAGCATCAACAGTGGTACACTCTGCTACTGTACACTGTATGGTCAAACTTCTTCGTGGTCATAATCTCCATGATTAGACATCTAAAAAGGTCACACAAACACACAAACACAAACACACATGGTTGAACATATACACAGTCATAGGGTTCACACAAACACACACATGGTCGAACATATACACATGTCCAATGATAAGGGTAGAACACAAAAAATCATGTTATGTTTGCACAGACGTAGGCTATGTTTCTTGAGTGTAGAAGTTCATGATCTAATGAACCTTTAATGTCTTATCATGGACATCTACTGGTCTTTACGAACAAACAAAACCACTACACATATTTCGATCAGGTACATTATGGCATCAAGAATATATAAAGGATAAAGAATATTCCCACAAAAGGACACCTATTACTGCACGAACTGAGAAATTTATGCATAGTGAAAGGATAATCTAAAATACTTCACACAGACGAACTAAGACACTTCACATGAATTTGAAGTTACATGTTGACTAAATCATTCATTTGAACCAAAAATACATGAAAATAAAATTTCTCAAATACACAGTACATTAACATAATATATGTGATATTAACACAATAAATGATATTAAAAAATTCATAAATCACATACTACACATGAGTATATTTACAAGGATTTATGATAAACAAAGTAACCTGACATTTACATAATCAAAATAATTTTAAATACCACCATATTGAATATTGTATTTCCATATAAAATGCACATCTAGAAAGTTATAATATCATTAATGTAATTCCCAATTCTCATAATGCATGTATTTAGATTCACAATTCTATAGGAATTGGAACCTTTCAGTATCATAATCATAATGAAAATTTTAAAATGATAAAACACATATTCTTTAAACAAACATGCACTGCTACATATCCGGGCAAGGGATGTGTCAGTTTTTATTAGTGCTAACCAGAAAGCAATGAAAAAAGAACCACCTTTATCAGTGCTAAGTAAAAACAATGATAATGGTAACTTTTAATAATTCCAATGAAAGTGTTGAAAAAGGGCACAACATTATGAGTGTTTTTTAGTGCTGATCAAGGATATATATTTATTAGTGATATTCTTTCTAGGGATAACTTTTTTAATAAAATAATAATTAATATATATATATATATATATATTATATTAATATTAAAAAACAATGTTTATTTATATACATTAATTAAAAGAATCATGTTTATAATTAATATTTTTTTATAATTCAAATGTATATATAATGTTTTAAAAAATAATTTATAAGACTATAGATAAAGATTTATATATAAAGAATTAAAAAATTAAAAAACGCTTTTTTAATCTAATAAATTTATTTATAATTTTAAATATAATTTTATATCAATACATTCTAAATATATTTATTTATAATTTTAATTATACAAATAAATATATTTTTAAATAAATATATGTCTCCAATGAATTCGGTCCATAAATATAATTATCAAGAGTTAAGGATCATATTCATAGATATGATTAGCTTTATTCATGTTCGTATAGTGATGTGTGAGTACATATTATTGACTTTATATGATCATAATTCTATTTTTGGACATGAATGTGGGTTTCTAGGTTCCAAATATTAAAATCACCTATATTATGATAACACATGCATATGTTATGTATTAATGATTCATGAATGTTCATTTATATTAGTTTAAAACTGTTATTACAACTTTTTTTTATGTACAACAAACTCTTATTAATCATGCTTTCCATAAATATGTGAGGACTCGTTATTTATATTCTATATTTTATTCGTTATTATTAATTTATGTTATAATCATTAACTTATTATGTTCCCATAAATACTTATAAAATTAAACTAAACATATTTAAAAAAATAAATAAATTTCATAATTTTTAAAATTATAAAATGTTAATTATATATATATACCATTTAAACATATTTTTGATAATTATAATTATATATATATATATATTTGATGACACGCTTGAGTGATTCCTCTTCCCATGGTGATTGGCTTCCCCTCCTGAGTCTTCCCCCTTCTGATGACCAAACTCATGTCGTCGGGATCTGCTCCCACCTCCCTGCCAGAGGGGAGAGGTTCGCATTAGTTGTACCATGGAAAGGAAGATCATAATCCCCCCTTTCCTAAAATCTCCATCTCTCCAAAAGTTTTGTTTCTTTTTTGAGAGTCTCCCCACCTATCACTACTTCCGACAGAGTTAAATTGAGCTGCAGATCTATGTAAGTATACACTGGTGTCCCGTTTTTGTCCTCATCAACCATCGGTGGATGCATTTTCTTAGGTAATATCAAAATCATGGGAACTTTAGGAGTGGCTGGTCATTGGGTTACTTGATCTAAGGCATATTGTGGTTTGGTTTGGATTGGAGGAATATGGGATTATTGCTTAGTCCATGGCTCCTATAAGGTGTAGTGATTCTTCTTTTTATTTTTTCCGATGGGGATTTGAATTTCATACGCAACATGATACTTTGTCGATAGCTACATGGGTATGTATTCCTGGTCTGCCCCTTTCTTTTCAAAATATTTCGATTCTCTGTTCAATTGGAAATATGATTGGCCGATTTCTTTGTTCTATTCAATGGGCTAAGTCTGTGTCTCATATGATTTTTCCATGTATATGTGTTGAGATCGATGATGTGAGACCTCATGTGCTCGGTTTTTGGATTACTGATGAGAAAGAGTTTATTTGGATGAAAGAGGTTGTTTTGAGTCATGGATGAAGTTCTGTGTGAAGTGTAGTCAGTTTGGACATTTAGAGGTTATTTTCCATAGGGGAGGGCTGGATGTTAACTTTCAAGGGATGGGTGGACAGAATGGGAATGGTTGTGGGGTGCATGATGTTGTGAGGCAGACTCGGGTGGGTGTGAAGGATGGCCTTGTGGAATTTGTTGTCTGTAGCAGTCCGGTATGTGTTTCTGGGAAAAGAGATCGATCGAACTCTGCTAGCACTGAAGGAAATTTGGTAGGAATGCAACAAATTGGTCATACTGAGAGGTAGATGAGGAAGGTTCCTCTTGATGATGTGTCCGGCATTGCATCCGGATTGAAGATAGTGTAGGCATCTTTGAACCCATCAGTAATGAAACTATTTGACAGACTGAAGAGTGACCATGGAGTTGAGTCAAGGCCTACGGTCGAGGGCGGTGCTTTCTATTTGTAGCCGACTCAATCTGAGGTACTTTTGGTCATTGTAGAGGGTGATCAGGAGGTGATGACAAAGAGTCCTATTAATGTTGGTCGAATATTGAGCTAAAATCATGCTGAAAATCTGGTTCATGAGGAAATCTCTATATACATGGAGGTTTTTTCCTCACAGGATGTGGTTATCAGCAATGCAGGTGTTGTGGAGGAGGGAGCAGAGAGGGATCCCTCTACTGGGAAGCAGGATATTGTTGGGAGTGGTGTGCAGGCGCAGTACTCAACCAGGCAGTAGTATTTGAAGCAGGTGGCTAGTATTGAGTTGAGTAACCATTTTTCTGGATTGGAGATGGATGACATGGCATTAAACCGAGATGTAGTACTGTATTTGGGTGGGAAATATTTGGAGTGGCATGGTGCTTCAGATTCAATTTTTTTATGGTGCACATTTGATAGGGTAGGATGATGTCAATGAAGATGGCGGTTCTTCCTAGGAGGTTTTAGCTGATGATGGTATTGTGAAGATGGGGACAAATGTTTGCTGTGATCTTGTGGGTAATTCACAGTGTCTTGACATTCTTGATCCAAACAACCAATATCATCCAGAACGATGTGTGGATGAGGGTTACCGTGAAGTGCGCATTCCTAGAAAATAGGGGGTTTGTATTGATAGTGACAAGGAAAATGAATGTGGCATGGTCTGGAAATCCTACAAAAATGTTTTCCAAGGAAGGAAAGACAAGGTTCATGGTAATGATGAAGAGATGGCTGCCCCACTGTGAAGAATGCCGTGGACGGACTATTCTCATCTTCCAAAGCCAATGACCACCAGGTCTTCTATTGGGAGGGATAGTTGGGCTATGCAGTCTTTTAAGGAATTTCTCTCTTTAGATAAGTTAAATCATAGGAGGAAGTATGCCTATATTTTGAGGCACCATGACAGCTCAGAGTGGGAATCAGCGACTGCGGAGGATGCACTTTATCATGGGTATGGTGCTGGGTCTGACTACTATGATTTGTAATTGTCCTTTTATTTTGTTTTACTTGCTTGTTGGATTTTCGTTATTTAATAAATGGTCAGAGGCTTGCCTCTGACTGAGCTTCCCGGGTATATATATTTGAATAATTATAAAATTGGAATGAATACATTTATTATTGGTATATAAATATATATTTATATAATAATAAATTAATATATATTTGAATATATTTATAATTACATACAAATATTTATAAATATTTTTATTTATAGTAATCAATATAAATAAATATATTTATTTAAACAATTATAAAATAATAATAAATATATTTATTATAATTATAATTTTATAAATATATATAATTATATAAAAATATGTATATATGTATACAAATGTTTATATTAATAATTATAAATAAATTTATATTTATTTAAATAATTATAAAAATATAAATATAATAAATGAATTGGTTATAATTGTATAAGTATAAAAAAATAGTTATTTATTTATAATAATATTTATAATAATAATTCTATATAAATATATATATATATATGTATATGTATATAAGTTTAAAATTATAATAAATATATTTGTTATAATTTTATAAATATATATAAATATATAAATATATACAAATAATTATAAATATATTTCTTATATATATAATAATAAATAAATTAATATTTATTTATAGCTATAATTATAAATAAATAAATACATATTTTTTATGTATATAATTTTATAAATATATATAATAATATTAATAAATTACAATTAGATCTTTATCAGTCCTAGAATTTTAGCAATGATAAAGACATGTGTTATTAGTGTTAAAATAGTGATGATAAAGAGATGTTTTATCAACACATTCAATTTTCGTGCCGATAAAACTACGCATTATCAATGATTTTTTGAAATGACTGATAAAAGCCTTATCCCATTTTTTTTAAAATAACCTTAACTGGTTGTCTTCTCTTTCACACCTTAAAACTTTTATAGAAGCCAAATACTACCACGCAACCACTCTCACTAATCCACAATGCTTCCCTACTGCCTAATAACCACTCCACCACTCTCGTCGAACTGCATTATGGTCATCATTTTTTCACTTTCACGTAAATATATTCTCGCTGCTTTTTCTATTTCTAATCCCCTACCCATTTGCTCCACTGCCTCACTGAACACCACTATTGACTCATAGAACCCCACTTGTCGGTGAATCTCTATTGTGAATTTTCAAAAAAAAAATCAATAAATCAAGACCCTCAAAACTAAATTTATGATATTAAATTATTTTTTATGTATTACTCAACTGATTCTCTTCAGTGTGAACTTTTTTTGTTATTATCTAACAATAGTGTGTGTGAAACCCAATTTTAGTTAATATTGTGAAATTGTTTGTGCATCTAGATATCGTATTATGTTATTGAATTTTAAATATGATTTTAGAAAATCCATATGGGTTATTTATGTGATGATATGTTTGGTTTGGAAAGGTTTTCTTTTGTTGTGATGAATTTGATCTACCAAAATTTGGATATTATGTTTTGGGTATAAATAATAATCTTATAATATAAAAGTCTTTATAGGAAGGATTTTTAGTGATAAAATAATAATGATGGTATTTGGGTTCGTTCAAGAGATAGAGGTGAGAATGGGAATTCATTGGAATTTTTGAAGATGTTTTATGATAATAGTTTATGTTTCGATGAATTGGTAATGGATTATAGATTCATATTATAAATCATTGAAATTTGTTATTTTTTAGTCCTTAGTTTTTAAGGCTTAGTCTGTGTATGGGGTATTGTGAGTTTGGGTACCCTTGATTTATTATGATAAAAAGTTAAAATTATTATTGTCTTTTATAACATGGAAGGATTCTTTTGATTTAGGTATATTCTCAGTTTTTCATTTCAGTTGATCCTTAGTTATTTTTGGTATGTTTCCTACATTGAAAAAATATGCATTCAATGTGGTTATAATAGTCAAATCCATATTCATACAAAGGTTGTAACACACCATAATTAGAATCTTTAAGGTATTATTAATGTTATAAAATATATTTCGTATCAAATTAAATCAATTAACAAAATATTGTTGAATTTCTATAGATGCAGAATTTCCTATAATATGTATTCGACTCTAGTGGTTATTTACTGATTAGTTCTCATTTTAGCATATTTGGAATCTGAATCATGTATTTTTTGAGTTCTTTCATCGGTCTTACTTATTTCAATTATACCAATTTTATAATTGTTTTTTTGGGGAATATTTCATTCCATAAAATATAGACCAATAAATTTATTTTAAATTTAGATATAAAGTGAGTTTTGTAAAAATTACTCTTTTTAAATTGAATAAGAAAGTTAAAATTAGGATGCTTTAATGTGTATTTCATGATTTATTTTCAAATAATTATACAATGACATGTTATATTTAATAGACTTATAATGAATTCAAAGTTTTCCTGATTTTTATTTTATAAAACGAAAATCACATGGATAGTGTAAGAGTTGATATTTAACTGTAAAAAACATTTAATTATAAATGAAATTTTACAATATGTGTTTCTTTATTTCATTTCTGTAATGAAAAAAAAACTAAAAAATTAATGAAATGAACCAACTCAGGCCAACTTTCCATGTCACCCGAGTCGATTTGTCACAAGGCTTGATGTATATTCCCAATCACTATTTTATAGAAATAAGAACTGAGGTAATTAAATACCAATGAGAGTATAATTATATGATGTAACCTCAAGGGTGACATAAGTTTCATGTGTACGCTAATAAAGGCATTCAATGGACTAATTAGAGAGGAATTATAAGAGGAAACCCAAAGAATGATGTAAGTGAAACTACTACCATGTAATCCCAAAAAATATTTCTTATGATAAGCCTAAGATGATAAAATGTGGTAAATAGGTATTAAAGTTGGTAACACTAGATGAATATGGATATAGAACATTTTTTGTGAAGGTTATAACATCTTTAATTGAATATCTATATTTTAAGCTTGGAATTTTCCAAGGGGTATTTTCAAAATACCTTTATATTCTGTATTTTATTTCATAAAACTGCTACTCCTTGTGTTGTCTAATAATGTTCACCCATTTAAAATTCTATGTTTATATATCAAAATTAAAAACAAATTATTTCCCTATATTTTTTCAAAACCATCATATTCAAATTTAACTTCATAAAAGAGTTAGAGAGGTATTTATATTCATTTAAAATTCCTCTTTAAAACCCATTCTAAAATTTCAAAATTTATTTTATATACAAAAAATTTAAATCTAGTTACTTATTTCATTTAAAAAGTTCATTTACTCAAATAATTGCAATAAATCCATTGGGTCTCATTTAAAATCCCAGATTTTCTTAAACGTACATATTAATGATTTTAAAAATATAATAATTTCAAATTTTTAATTTTGAAAAAAATTATTATTTTCAATAATCATACTTTCTATTATGAAAATGGTTTTCAAATAATAGATCTTTTTTTCAATTATTACATTCAATAACTGTATTTATAAATTTCCTTTAATAAGTTTTTTGTTTTTGAATATGTGGGATAATAAATCATTTTCAATCATTCATTTTTATTTCATTAAATTCATGAGAACCATATTCAAATGAACATATTTTATGTATATATTTTGTTAAATATTAATATTACATAATCAAATTGGATGAATGTGAATAATAAATGGATGGGTACCTATTGGATGACAAAATAGTTTGAAGATGGAAGAAAATAGTTCATCATGTTTGCAAACTATCATGCATATGACCCTATTAAATCCATTTTCTATGTTTATTCTTTGGTTATTTAAGACTAATTGGTCCAAATGAGTTTTAATAAGGCATGAAATATCATAGAATAGGTCAAAGTTATAAATTTTGGAATAAACATGAGTAAAAATGAATGTATCTTGTGGTTGGGATAACATTGCGTCTTTTGGATCATCTGATGTGATTATAAGTTTGGAAAATGAAGAATAACATATCGAGAATGTGATTAAACATGTGAATGATGATGAAGATAATATTGGGTAAATGACAAGGATGAGTAAAGATAAACTAAATTATTACCCAAAATTATTTAATAAGTTAAATAGTTTTGCAAAGACACACTTATATATTTATTTCACTAGATATAAAACATTGTCAGTAGTACTAAAACTGTATAATTTTAAAGTAGGAAATAGATAATGGGATTATAGTTCTACTAAACTAATTTATATCTTGGATGGTATACTCTCAAAATATATTGATCTCCCTTGTTGAACATATGATACTAAACAAATTTTATGCTCGATCGGTATGACCTCTAAAAGAATAAATGACTTCTTGAATGACTATATACTATTTTTAAAGGACTAAAAATCACATAAATAATGCCCAATGTGTGGTGCTTCTTGACACAATATTGATGAATCAAGTCCTATGAATGTTATATTGTACTTTCCAATCATTCCATGGTTTAGGTGCCAAAATTTAAGTGAGGATATTATAGGGTAATTGACGTGGTACACAGATACATGAAATAAAGATGTGAAACATGGTTACCCAAAATAATATCCTATATAGAATAAAATTGACCATAGGTATAATAAATTTGGAAATGAGCTGATAAATATTCGTCTTATGTTATCTACAGATGGAGTGAATCGCTTTGGTTTTCAAAGCATCACTCACAACACATGGCTGGTTATTTGGAAAATTATAACATTCCACTATGGTTATGCATGAAATGAATATACATCATTTTATTTATGCTTATATCATGACCAAAATAATTGGGTAATGATATTGATGTTTATTTGGCTCCATTAACCACTGATTTGAAATTATTGTGTGATTTGGGTGTTACGTGGTATGATGCTTATAGAAATAAATATTTCACATTGAGATCCATGTTATACGGGATGATAAAGGACATACTTCATGTGGAAATTTGGTAGGATAAAGAATTAATGTAACTTAAGGGTGTCCTATTTCTAAATATGGTACATAGTTAATTAGGTTGAAGCATTAATTGGATACTAGGTTTCTAGGACATCACAAATCTCTAGCCCGATGACATAAGTACTATTCTTGGATCATATCATTCAATGAATGTTTAGAATAATGTAAAACAAAGTCTCCTCTAATGGGTGATCAACTGTTTGAGAATGTAAAATATAGGAATACTTATTTTGGTAAACCATTTAAAAAAACATTACTAAAGCCTGTTAGAAAAATTGATCAGTTTTTTTAGAATTCCCATAATAGAATTGTCTATATAACAGATATTTTCTTGATGTTAAGCATATTGAAAAAATTGTCTATTCTAGTGTAATTAAAATTTTAATAAATGCACGTAGAAAAAAAGTATGGAATTAAGGGTACGTTAGACATAGTAGACATGGAAATATGGGAAGAGTTAGAACCAATGATGGGGGAAAATGAACTTTTCTTCATCCAGTTGCTTACACTCTTTCCAAGCAGGAGAGTTTTTAGTTTGGAAACATAATGAATAATTTAATGGTTATAGAGGTCTATTTATATAATATCAAGTGTATCTTATCAATAACGGATCGAAGGTTAATGTTTTTGAAATCAAATACACATAATAAATAGTTTATAGGATGGTTTTTGGGACCATTTTTTATGTAGTTAGATGAAATTACAGATTCAATTTCAGAACGAATATGGTGGCTTACTAGAGGACCAAGTGTGTATGTATTATCTTACAACAGATGCATAATTAACAGTTATTTGTTCAATAAAATTGAACATAATGTTGACAATACAATTAAAAAAAAGTGGAGTTCTTCTTGTTTATGAAACGATGCATGTTTTTTTTACTGAGGGAAGAAATCCAATTTACATGAATATATCATATAGTGGAATCATCAAACAAATATGGGAGTTGGATTATTCAACATTCCAAGTGCTGATTTGTATGTGCAAGTGGGTTGATAATGGTATTGCTATTAAAATAGATGAATTGGGATTATTGAAAGTGTATTTTAGTAAGTAAGGGTACAAAGATGAACATTTTATAATGTCATCATTGGTAGTACTAGAATTTTATGTTTTAGATCCTGAAAACCAAATGTGTTTAATTTCTCTATAATCGACCAATACCATTGTAGGGTTAGATTAAAATTCAACTGAGGTTGACCCATTCATTGGTACATTGTAATCTTTTAACAATGGTCCCAATGTAGATGTGTTATCTATGTTACAGGAGAACACAATGAAGGGATTTTAATACTCGATAGAGGGGTCAAATCCATTATCCTTAAAAAAGAGACTTCAAATATCATGTGTCATTTTTTTGTAATATAAATTTATTTAACTCGTTTTATTATCTATTCACTATTCCATTTAGGTAATTTAAATTAAATGGTAAAAAAATTATTTAGATAATTACTTATATTCATGATGGTGCTCCCAAAACTAAGGAAAAATAGGTCCATCAGCCAACTGTTTATCCCAGTATAGAGTAACAATAACCTTCTGCACATGCTGGTTGTCCCAATCCTGATGAAAAAAATGTTTCTCAACCTACTGATTCTACTTGTGGGGAGGTACAATGACCTTCTCTATATGATAATGTTATTGATCTAGAGGAACAACATATTGAAGATGTTTAATCTGAGTACATAGTAGGTGATGATGGACTTATGATGTAGAAAAAAAATTGTAGAATTGTAGTTAGACGGTGTTAGAAAAAAATCAAGATGAAAAGTAAAGGAATCAAATTTGAGGTTGGATGAAATGTGCAAGGCCAGCAGTATTACCTCAACAAGGCTATGTTACGTTGTAACATTATAATCATCACATGGAAATACATGTTAGTTGATGTAGATTCATGTCACCATGTTGACATGCTTAAGGAATTGATGTGGGATGATATTATTTTAATATTATGACATCACATAATTATTTTACTAAAAAATAAAAAAAAACATTGAATAACACTTAATCATCCCATATAGAGTTCATTTATAGTAGATAACACCCACAAGATATATGTATTAATTGTTTCTAAAAGTATTCAAAGAGGTTTTTTCACAATTATAATGAGATTTCACCTTAAATATGCTGAAGGGAAAATAAACATGCACCCCCTGCTTATATAAACATGCATAATAAACCAATTATGTGTGGGATTTTTTTTCTGGAATTCATGCAGTGGTTTCTTTTATGGAACATTATGGATAGTAATACATTGTTTGGAAAAAAGTGTATTCATCACCTTGATTGAGAATTTTTTTTATTAAATAGTAAACGAGGGCTGAAAAGTAAAGAATGGGAAGCGAAACCAATATACCCAAACCATAATGAAAGGACATGATATTATTCAATTGAAAAAACGTTATATATTTTAAATATACCATAATAATTTTATATTCCACGAAACAACATCATAATTATGTTCTTCTATTTATATGAAGATTGATGAATCCAAATAAAAAGACACTTATATCCAATTTATTGATCTATGGAAGGAGGCATGTGTAAATAAACATGGGATATTAGTATATGAAAACACCCAAAAAGTTTGGGAAACTTGTGTATGAATGATTTATTAATAATATTATTTAAATTTCTATTTCAAAACAATGTTTACATACTTTCCTAAATTTTATATCTCATATAATCACATGAATCATAAAAACTTATACTAGATGAACACCTACTATAAGTGGACTTAAAAATTATAGAATATAATGGTTGTGTAAGATTTGTGGTTTTTGGGGTGACACCCTAGTCGTATTTTTAGAAAAAAAGCCAATTGGGGGACAAAGGTAAAGAAAGGGCATAGATGAATGAAAGATTGCTTCTCTTTATGAACAATATTTTTGGAAGGTTGAGTTTCTAGAAACAATTATAGGGGAATAAAAGAGAATAAAAAACTGAAGAACAACAATTACATGAAGATATCACTCCCACAACTGCTTTGAAGTGAGAAATTCCTCTCAATGATTTGTCTTAAACGGTGTAATCAATATTCTAGTAATTTTTTCATTGAAATGTGAATAAAAAAAATTGATGCATTCCTTATACTGATATTCTACGGGGTGAAAATGACTATGATTTATATCTATAAAAACCCACCCACTTCCTTGTACTAAAGGATATGGTGTTCCATATCCTATATGATAGGCTACACAACAGACCACAACCAACAGGCCATGTGAGAGTGGTGATTATAATAGCTCATGAGACATGTGTTGAGTGACATGTACCTCTTTATGATGAAGATATTCATAAGATCAACCATGTTGTTGGAACATTCTTCGCATAGATGTCAAATCATGTAAAAACACATGTCAATAAGGAGGTATTCATTTACAATTTATTTTTCATGCTAAAACATTAATAATTAATGAAAAAATGTGAAACCAATGAATGTTATTACATATGGAAAAAAGGAAAAGGGTGAAACAGGTTGAATCAAAACTATATAAAGGATCAACCAACTTATCAAAAAAATATTCTAAAAGAACTTTTATGCACCTGTTTAATATTCACATTTACTAACATTGAAAGTTAATAAGGATACAAAGTTGCTAAATTGGAGTAATCAAATATTTGATTTAGATGAAAAAATGTATGAATATGACATTCAAGAATAAATTTCTTTTTAAAATGTAATTTAAATCATAAACTATGATTGTCTAGGAGCCTCATTTGTAAATGTCTATGTGAGGTATGTTTTCATGATTTTTTCCAAAAATATGGTATACAATGTTAATTATTACTAAATACATCTCTTATTTTTTATGTATATACATCGATACCAATTTATGGGATTACCCGATTAACATAAATTTGGAATAATTAGTCCTCACAGAACTTCTATAGAAATACAAAAAATATATTCAAAAAAATTGAATCAAATAGTGAAAAATAGGCCAAATCATTTGAAAGAAAACTTATAGGTGACATACTCTTTTTCATTATAACATTTCAAGGGTTAAAATCTATAATTTAGTCATATAAAATATATTTTATTATTTATTTTTTTCATTTTTAAGAAACACTCGATGCTAAGTATGGTCAATTTGGATAGCCCAAATATTGTTTCTTAGAATCGCTGCATAGAAACCCAACAAACCGACAATACATGATGGAGTTTGTCTATTTTTAATACACTGTATCAAATGTTTTAGAAATAAACTCAAATTATATAAATGATATTATATTTTTATGAGAATTATTTTATGATGGGGCAGTGTTTAAATATCCTAAAATTCATTGCATGAAGATAGGAATTAAACATAAGGATCTTGAAATGTTCTAAAACTGGATAGGTATCAGTTTATATATAATAAGATTTAACTATCTAAACACATATCAAAACAGATTTATTATTTTTATCAATGATTATTCAGTGTCCAAAATAAAAAAGGAAAATATTGTGGTTATTATGTTTGTAAATTTATGAAATAGATAATATTCTATCCAAAAACAAGAATCCCAAAGAGGTATTTTAAGAGATTATTTCAATTTAGTTTAAAATATTTTTTAATGCATTTTGTATTTATAATTTTCTAGTACTACTATAACTATCCAAAATAATCATATTCCCAAGATGATATGGATTTTATTAGAAAATATTGGTAATCATATCTAATGGGAGAATGTAAAAAATTAACATGAAGATGTGACTTCCATATAAGTAGTTAATGTTTTCATATTTTTGTTTAATTTATTTATAATTACTATTAATCACATTAAAATTGTTTTTTTATAAATGTGGATTTCATTGTTTGACTTGGGGTGGTTTGTTCAAAGCTGCTCATGATCATGAGTGATTGGACTTCAATATTTCACCTCATATAATGAGAACAAGTAAATATGTCAAAAATGTATACAACCAAAAAAAATGTGAATTTCTAATACTTATTTAATTATTTTCATCATCATTTTATAAAATATTTTTATGTTATTTTCCCTATTATCATTTTCTAATATTTATTTATTTATTTCACATATCTATTGGGAATTCATATTTTCCTTTCAATTATATAAAACATGACACAATAAAGATACCATGTACTTTTTTTCAAATGTTACAATGATTTACACTGATTTTATTTGTTGCCATCCAGTGCTTTATATTGAACCGATGTTCTTAATCGAAAAACATTTATCATTGTTGAAAAATAGAGCAGTGGTGGAATATCTTGTGCCTATTGTGGTTACTTATAACGATATAATGGGAAAAAGAGCATTCTACACTCTTTTTGTTTTCAATTATTAGAATAGTTTTTGGTTAATAACATTGATCAATATGTAGTATTGGAATTAAAAAAAATAAAGCTAATGGTAGTAATGAAAACATTGTAAATTAGATATTTTTTTGAGACTTTTGGAAGTGTGTTAATCATTCACACCATAATCTGACACACAATGTGACTGATATGAATCCATGTGCTACTTTTTATTTAAAACATACATTAATTTTATTAAAAAAGAAAACTGACATACTGAAAACCAAGAAAAAAATTCATATTTTTTGATAATTTATAAAAAACATCTATTTATAATTTTTAATGTGTATGATTCATCCAAACCTCAATCTAATATATGATTTATCTTGTATGAATTAAAGTGTTCATTATCAGTTTAAAAATAATATTTTATTTTAAAGTGTTCCACTGACTGAAAACTGAGAAAATTTGCTGAGATTGTATTTATAAATTATGAAATTTTGAAATAAATCATTTTTGATATATAGGAATTATTATCACGTCAAACCTATTAAAAATGCGACAGGTATGAGTCAAAGTACGTGTTTAAGGTTAAAAATGACATTTTATTAAAAAAATGCAAGTTAAATACTGAATCCCATGAAAGTGCATTCAGATTATTTTTATAATTTATTAAAATTATCCATGAGTTTATTTAGATGTTTAGGAGTTATCCTTACCACAATCTGACACATTGTGTGATCGGTAATACTCTAAGTTCATTTTTTTAAAATTGACATCAATTTTAGGAAAACAGACACCTGACATACTCAAAATAACACAATAAAATTAGTTAATTACATTATATAAATGATCTATATGTCATTTGAGATATTAATGAATCATTATCACCTCATCCTAACACACAGTGTGACCAATATGACTCCAAGTGTGTATTTTTATTTATTATTAACATCAATTTTAGTAAAAATGAAAACTTACCTATTAAAAACTAAGAAAATGCATTCACATTATATTGATAATTTAAGAAAATAATATAGAATCCATTTTTGATGTGTAGGAATAAAACTGAACTTAATAATACAAACAATGTGACTGATATGACTCTATGTGTGTCTTTATATATTAAACTAACAGTAATTTTACCAAAATGAACAAGATATATACTAAACACTGATAAAATGCATTAGAATTGTTTTGATACATTTTGGAAAATGATTCACTAGTCATTTATGATGTGTAGGTATCAACCGAACCTCAATCTGGTGTGTGGTGTCACTTTTATGACACTAAGTGCATCTTTTTATTTAAAATTGTCATCAATTTTAGTATAAAGGACAGCTGACATACTCAAAACTGATAAAAAGAATTAGTATTATTCTCATAATTTAGTTAAATTATCCATATGTTATTTGAGATATGTAGGAATATATCATAACTCAATATGATTCATGGTGTGCCTCATATTATTCAAAGTGCATCTTTTTTATTTAATTTTTTTATCATTTTCAGAAAAATGGACAACTGACCTACTAAAAACCAAGGAAAAGAATTCATATTATTTTGATAGTTTAGTAAAATGATATATAACCCATTTTTGATTTTTAGAAATCAATTTCACCTTAATATGCCACACAATGTGACCGATTTGAATCCAAGTGTGTCGATTTATGTTAAATTGACATTAATTTTAGCAAAACGAACACATGACACAATAAAAACTATAAAACACTTTCAAATTATTTTGATACTCTAGGAAAAAAATCCATGAGTCATTTTTTATGTTTAGGAAATCGTTGCACCTCAATATGATGCATGGTGAGACCGATATGACTCTAATTGTGTTTTTTAAAATGATATTAATTTTAATAAAAAGAAAAATTGACCTACTCAAAACTGATTAACCGCATTTATATTGTAATGTTCATGTTTTTAAATAATGGGTCATTATAATTAAAACATTTTTATGCTGAATCAAATATCCCAATTAAGAAATATAGAAATTAATTTAATTTATAAACATATCACAACTCATTGAAATTTTCCATTATATAAAAATTATTTATATTTGAAAATAACAACCAATTTA
This sequence comes from Viscum album, assembly GCA_963277665.1. NCBI lineage: Eukaryota > Viridiplantae > Streptophyta > Magnoliopsida > Santalales > Viscaceae > Viscum > Viscum album. The sequence goes on from OY728129.1 coordinate 258,393,169, forward strand.
ATATACGTAAATGAGTTTTATAAAATAATAACTACTTTTCATCACATTAAAAATCTATTTTATAATTTTACTCAAGAAACAACCAACTTCAACTATTTATTTAAAAAATTTCATTAAATAATAAGAATAATTTAATAAATAATTTATGTATCCATTATAATTAAAAGTAATGATTTTTTAAATCACTATACATGGAAATCATAAAATTGAAGTATATACTTGAATACTATAAATATACATCAATCAAATAGTTACAAACATTTAATGGAAAGAAACATTACAATGACATAAAATTTTAAATTATAATTGGTTAAAAAAATATTAATAGAGAAATTATGAATGCAAAATTCATAAACTAATTCACATACATAAATAACACTTTAGAGTATACCAAAAACACATTTCCATAGATTTTTCATAATATATTTCTTTGTTATAAATCCTCTATTCTCAAACACATACCTGAAGAAAACAATATTTCAAACAAACTCTAAATAATTCAAACTAAATACAACTCCTGAATTTTAGAAAATCATCAAAAAATACTTACCAAATTATTAGAATTAAAAAATTCATCATTTTAATAAATGAAATGAAAAAATTGAGTTTTCATTATAATACCAAATGTTTAAAACTAAAAAAATTATCAAAAATATATAGTTTCAATTTTATATTCCTAAAAATGAAATGAAATAAAATAAAATAAATTTAGTTCCAATATATTTTTAAATGATACAAGTTATTATCATGTTAATGATATTTTAAATAATAGAACACAAAATACTATGAAACTAGTAAAATTATAGAGAACCCATAAAATCTATACTAATTACCTATCACAAAACCATTTAATGTAATTAGGACAAACATCATTATAAATGATACAACCAGCCTGTAAAATGATGTATCAAACCCACACTAATATGGATGTTAGTGTTATTAAACATTTAGTCATGGTTAAGTTTTTGTTCAATGATATTTAAATCAACATATGTCAGGTTTAAAAATCAATTAAAATAATCCATTGAATTCAGATCATATAATGACCTTTATGGAATATAATAAAGTGAAAAAAATTAAATAAGTTTTAATTTATTCTATTCAATAACTTTTGTTTGAAAAATTACATTAATAGATACCAATTTAACCATATCTTATCACATTTAATAATACTAAAAAACTAAAACGTATAATTTTTATTTAAAATTTAATTTAAAAATATTAAGTCTATTATCAATCTTTTATAATACTGTAAAAAATTGATTCTTTGATATCAAAAAATTTCAAATGAATTATTAAAATTTCACAGTTAATTTTTAAATCTGGATAGTCACATTCTTTATATTTTTTTGAAATACATTTTCATGATGAAGTTTTAATTTTAGAATTTAAAAAATAATTATTATATGATAATTAATTAAATTTATGCATCCAGATAAATCATTATTTATATTAAATAATCAATCAATCAATCACTATTTATATCATCCAATAAATAGAGAAAAAATTTCAAAATACATCACGAAATGTTTCAATAAATTAGATTATAAATGATAACCATTAAGGAAAACACTAAATAATAATAAGGGGTATCTACTGAGTTAAAACAATCAAGAATAAAACCTCTAACAAGTTCAAGAATGTAGAATGTGGATTATCCAATTTCCAATGATGGGGGAACCATCCTTATTTACATGCTAGTCTCCTTGCTCAGATCTATTCGTTTGGCTCACTGAACATGGCGAACACAACCCAATAATACTAGCCAATGTTGATAACCCAAACACCACAGTGAGAAGAATGTAGATTATCTGATTTCAATTTGAGGTGAAGGATCTATACTTATGATGGCAATGTATAGGGCTCACTACATTGGTGGTAGGTCAAGTGTTGGGATCTCTTATAAGGAAGGTTCTCTTCTGGGTTGATAGTGTGATGACCGTAGGGTGTTTTCATGCAATGAGAAGTGAATCGTTATGCCCTAATAATTAAATCGGGGAAATAATGTTCAAGGATCATGATTAAAAGGGAGTAGAAATAATCACATACCTTGGCTTTTGAGGGGATTGATTCATCCAAGAAGATCAATGAAGAGTAGAGAAAACAATTTAGTATTGTGAGAAATTGAACATTGCAACTGAGGAGAACCATGATATGATTCTATTTAAACGACTGGGAAGGATTTGATTAGTTATTTCAAAAAAATGCTGATAAAGAGATGTTTTATTAATTCTAAAATACTTAGAGCTGATAAAACAAGCCTTTACTAGCACGGATAAACACCTAATAATAATTATATAATTAATTTGACAAAAAAATACTTTTATATAAATATATATAAATATTTAGTTAATAAAAATATGTATTTAAAAATTTAAATATAAATAAATATATTAATTAATTAAATATATTTATTTTAATTGTTAAATTATTTAAATAAATAAATATTTATTTATTTATTTTTATAATTATAAAATAATATATTTGAATTTTTTTATATAATTATAAATATATTTATATAATTATATATTTATTAATTAATATATAAATATATTCATTATATTTTTATAATTATTTAATTCATATATATATTTATTGATAATATAATTTAAAAATTAAATTTATATAATTACAAATAAAAATATATAAATGTATATAATTAAAAATATATAAATAAATATTAATGTATATAATTATAAATATATTAAAATAAATGTAAATAAGTAATTATAAAAATAATTATAGATATATTTTTATAATGAAAATTATAAATAAAAATATTTTTAAAAATATTTATAGATTAATATATTTTTAAATAAATTTATAAATAATTGTATATAATTACAAATATTTTTATATCATAATGTATATTTATATAGTTATATATATATATTTAACAAATATATATAAATATAAACAAAACTATATTAAAAATACTTGTTATTTAAATATATTTATTTCAATTTTATAAATATTTAAATATAAAATTATTTATTTCTGTTTATATAAATACTTTTGAAAAAAAAATCTTTATTCTTAATTACAAATATATAAATTTATAAATATCATAAATATTTATTTATAATTATATAAATTAGTTACATAGAGGTACAAATACATCGAAACGCACACATGCCTTAACATCAATTGTTGTGTCATAGCCCCCCAAGGGATAACTTATCCATTAACGGCCCAAAGACCCATAAAAATATATTTTTAACATTATTAATACACACATATTTTTAAATTAATGAATGTTGAAAATTAGTGAAACTGAATAATTAAAAAATATTATAATTTAAAAATATTTCAAAAATGGATAAATTTTAAGATTTTTTTTTTCATGTATGGAGAAATTACACCTTCTATTATGGAAATATTTCCCTATTTTCAACAAGGTTTAGAGGTAACCCTTAAATATATTATGTAACTAAATATAATGTTAAAATAAATTTTAAAATTATAATAAATTTGATAAATATTAGGTGTGTTTGTGTGTTTATATAATATTTCATTAATTAAATAAATGTGTTTGTGAAATAAATTTCTATGTATATATATATGCCACAAAATTTTGATACATGATGAATTAAATGATGACATTATATAATATGCATCATCTATTAATGAAATAAAAAATAATAATAATGAATAAATTTATATAATTAAAAAGTGTTTTTAATTATATTGATTATTAAAAAATTGAAAATTAATATTTATAAAAAAACATGTTAAAAACAAAATGAATAAATATTAATTATATAAATTGAATGAATATTAAAAACATTAAATATTAATGATTAAACATGTAGAAATTAATATTTAAAATGGACAAAATTAAAATCATATTAAATAATGAAAAATTGAAAATATCTAAATTACTAAATTATAAAATAACTACAATTATTAATGAATAAATAATATTACTGGGAAAATTTCAGACTCGAGTGTGCCTGGTCCTAAAAATATTTTAGATATGTAAAAGACATAAAGATTGTACAGGGTCAAACAAGGAGATAACCCCTCATCCAAAATTAAGAGGATTAGAACCATCCCCAAAGTCACGATCATATATATCATCAACAAATTCACACTCTAACTATGAATTCCCTTGGTTGAAGAGAATAGAGTAATTCTCAATGAGATTTTGCAGCTCCATAGTGAGTTGCTACACAGGATAATCATTGCCTCACGTTGCAGCCCAAACATCATGACCACACCCTTGAACACATCATTTCGGGTGATGACCCCATTTCTATGATTTCGGATGGAGCCATACCCCCATCAATTTCATCCATTCCCTCCCCCAATTTAGTTGATTTTATTTTCTCATTCTGGATGAGCTCATCATTCATAGTCCTGATGACATGCTCACCTATATCCATTTTTATTCATTCTACAACTGGTTTCCCTCTATACTTAATTAAATTTTGATCATAATCATCAATTGATTTTGATGAGCCATCCACATGCTTGTTGTTGATTTCTTGATCATCCAGGAGAGATTTCCCTAGTCTCCTCTTAGACAAAGTATCCACAACAACAATGTATTACCCCATATTTTTTCGAGTGGTATATAAATTTGTGATCTTCCAGATGGTTCCATCATATTCACCATTACCTTTTGGGTAACCCTATATTTAAATGAATTCTTCATTCTCATCCTTCATTTAATTTCCAGGTTCAATAGTAAGCCCATCTTTATAAAGCATGTCCATCGATTCACTAGACACTGCTCGATTAACACTCTACACCAACTGGGGATTCAGTCTTCTCCTACCCTTATCATCATTTGAAACGTCATCCAATAGTAAATTGAATTTTCAATCCACCATAGATTGACCATTCTTCTTAAAGATGGTGATAAAAAGATTTATCTCGTAGTTAGAGTCCAAATACCCAATATTTCAACATATCATGTAAAAAGAATGTTTTTCTAAAAATCCGTTGAGAGTTTCAGCAGTTTTTCTGCAGTAAAAAATAAAATTGAATCTATAAGAGTTTAAAAGAGTTCAATTTCCACAAGCACCCGAGAAAGATACACAATACGAGAAATCTCTTTTTTTCTATCAAATATAATTAGGTCCCCTACTACAGAGGCAATATCCCATAGAAACTACGAATGCCAATGAATTTATGGTAGAACATGAATTCATATCCCCATCTTAGTGATGTATTTCTTAATCACAAAAGGACTAGAGAAGGAATCCAAATCCTGGATCATTAAAATTCATGGTTTATGTAAAACAATGCACAAACCCCATTCTCGATATTTTAGTTTTCTATAAGAGAAAACGATATAAAAAATCCACTTACCTATAGATGTGATCATCCATATAATAAAGCACCATATTTGAAGAAGCTACTTCTTCAGATCCTCAATCTTCAAAGGATTTTATTGAGAATTCAGCCTCACAAGAACCGAGTGCTTGCAAATATCATGGTGTTCCATAATCAGTTGCTGATTAGCTTTAAAAATTGTTTACAATCCATTTTCATGACCATAGAAGTTTTCCCACTCCTTGAATCAGAAAAATATGATTCTTATTCACCTTATTAGTGAAGGAAACATGAACAGGTAATTACTCCTTTGAAGATCGAGACTCCATCATATTCACCGAGACAACCAGAGCTGAGATCTTGTTCACTGACTCCAACATTTTTTGTATTAAAGAAATTATATTTTAGGAAATATTATATATATTGATAAATATACCAACACATAATATATATAAATAAATCTATATCTATATATAAAATAATATATATATTATTGAATAATTATGTATAAAAATCATTAAAAATGAATAAGACGTTAATATGTTTTAAAATATTAGATTTTATTCATTATTTTGTTTATATTAAAAATTTATTATTAATTAATATTTATAATTATATATATATATATATATGTGAAATTAAGTCATTTTTTTAATAATTGTTTCATTAATAACTTTTTTAATAAATATTTAATTTATGCATTTTTAATTTTTTTGATTAATTATAATAATTTATTCATTTTATATATTTATATTTGATATATACTCTTTATTAATATTTAAAATATTTATATTTGTATATTAATATTTTCCATTTTATTATAATAATACTTTTATTAATAAATGTTTTATTTTTATTTAATTTACTCTTTTTTTATTTAATTATTTATATTTAATTTTTAAATATATATATATATATAATATAGTATTAATTAATAATTATAATTTATATAAATATTTAATTAATTAAAAATTATTTAAAAAATAAAACTGTTGATTTTTTTAAAATTAATTCTATATTTTTTATTTGTTTAACTATATAATTTTTTTTATCTTTTTAATATTTTTATTCTTTATTTTTATTTTTATTTGACTATATAAATAACTGTGGCTAGTGTATAAGCCCACATGGGATGTTGGGTCGGGTCGTTTATAGGCTCTGATGTGGGGCCGGGGGTCGGGTAGTGTAGGACCTGGCTCATGTGGCTCGTGTGTGTAAATGTTAGTGTGGTTGTTGATCCCCCGTTGTCAAGAAAAGTTCAGTTAGTAGGGAACACCAGCATATGAAGCAAGACACTGAAAAAATAAATTCTAATGTGGGGAGGTTATGCGGGACAATCCTTTATCAATGCTAGTTATCATAGATAAAAAAAGCACTGATAAAGGTTTTCCATTACCAATGATTAAAAAATCATTGAAAAAAATTACCCCTTATTATTGTTTATATTTAGCACTGATAAAGGTTATTGCTTCTTATAATGGGTTTTTAGTAGTTTCTGTATCACCGTTCAATGGTTTAAAATATTTAAAATATGGAAAAATGTTATCCCCGATTTAGACATAACACATATTCAAAATCTAATTTTTTTAGTTTATAATTCAACCATTAAACTCATTAAAACTCATTAACAAATTTTCGTTATCACATATGAGAGTTTTTAAAATATATTGAAAAACAATCCTGATAAACCTAAACCAAATCCAAATTTCAAAAATATATAAAATATAGTATTAAGAAAATTATATGTATCTTGTTAAGGACAAAAATATTTTCCATGATATTTCTCCATAAAAAAAATTCCAATATAATCATTAGGTTATATATGTATGATTTAAATCAATAGAATAGTTAATTGAATAAACATGCATTTTATTAAAATTTGAAAACATCGTACAAACAATGATTTGTAAAATAATTACAACATATGTTTATTAATAAATAATGTTTGCACATAAATATTTATTGACATCTCTAATTTTATATATATAAATATAAGAAGTGGATAAATAAAGATATCTCATATAATGTTGAAGAAATTAATAAAATAAGATCATTAAAAATAAATAAATCATGGTCGATCATGATCATACTCATGATGATAGAAGCATAGGCTAAACGATTTCACTTTGCATGGTATCACTTTCCACAGTCACACACTGCATGGATATACTATTTCATGGTTATACTCTTCATGATAAGAGTTCTTCCTGGTCGGTGGTCGCACATAGACACACAGTTTCACACACACACACACACACACACACACACCTGACATAGACACACATTTAGGGCCACACTCTATTATGGATTTTATTAGAGGAGTAATGACTTTGGTTAACAACAACTACAACAATTTTTTCCTTCATTTTTTGGAAGACAACTCAACAGACATGCATTAGCCGAAGATAGAATAATTCAAGGGTTGGGGAATAAACCCTTGATGTCATTGTTTTTCTTCATTCTAGAAAAGGTCTAATGCCATTAAATTGTAAAAGATAAAATACGTTATAACTATGTGAATCCTCTAACTTTTGATCTAAAGAGAGGAGATAAAATGGACCCCTTTAACCAATGGATTTTTTAAATCTTTCTGAACCACATAAATATGTGTGTTATCCATTTTCCTTTAGTTTTATGTTTGTTTCCGTTGTCAGGATCATAATATACCACAAAAAAGTGGTATAAGAGCCGTTGGAGTTGAAATAATGAAGTTATTAAAGGGTTTTCTAGTGATAAGAAAATTAAAGTTGTTCGTAAATTTCTTGAATCTAGAATTTTTAAGAGATCAGGGAGACAATTTCAAAGGTTAAAAAAACATAAAAACGGAGTGGAAACAAATTTGGTAGAGGTTGAAAATGTTTTGGAAAACTCAAAAATGATACATTACTCCATTTCCATAGACGAAGGTATTGTTTATGATAGTTGAACCATTATAAGGGGTTTCTCAAAAACTATTTGAGTGAGACATGATAGTTCTACCTCATCGTTCGATCTAAACTATTGAAACAATTTTGGAATTATCCAAGCCAATCAGAGTCCGTTTTAAGAGATCAAGGAATTGTTTCCAACTATTTAGACCATTCCAAACACATCTTTATAGTTAGTTTGTCAATATTTTACAACATCAATAGAAAAATAACTATAATATAATTAAAATTGTCACTTTTAATTATTTAATTTGCAAACTCACAATATAGGATCTTTTATATATTAATGATTTTCATAAACCAATAGTGGGGACCGCTAATCCCCCTGTATTAAAATTAGAGGACTATTTAACTAGATGTCAATCTTGTGTGAATATGTCAATCAGTACAAAGATAGTGGATGCAGAGTGTCTTGTGCTAAAAAAGAAGTGTACTTTAAAAATTAGATAGTGGATTGAAAAGAGTGTCTTACAGATTTTTTAATGAACCTGACTTGTCTATTCAATAAAGAAAACTAAAAAAATTAATGCAAGAAAAAATTCACAGATTAAAGAAAATTTGAAATGCTAACTTATCAGCATTATGTATAAAGATGGGAAAAATATATAACAGAACATGAGTGAGTTTGAAGGTTATGTTTATTATTTTAATTCAATGAAAATGATGATTAATGATGAGTTTCATGCATTTTTCATGTCAATCTATTTACTAAATACATGGGACAAATTAGCTGTTTCATATAAAAATTAAACTCTAGATAGAACCCTTTTGAGGGATATAATTAAATAAAATATTGTTAATGAAGAGTTTAAAAGGAAGGATTACATATTTAAACCTAAATATTAGGTTCTTATCATTGAAAGACAAGGTAAGTTTAAATGGTAGTGAAGATGTAGAGGAATAGAACCTCGTGGCTTAAGTTGTGAAAGGAGGAAGAAATCGAAATCTAGATCAAGATACAACATGAAGTTCCACCATTGTTCCAATATTATACACTTCATCTAAGAGTATAGGAGGACAGAGGTAGAGCAGAGGATTCAGGAATGTAAGACACAATACTATTATGTGGTAGTATTCAATGAAGAGATTTTTGTTATTTCGGAATATAATTAGTTTATTCTTACATGATAAGACTTGACATGGGTGGTTTATTCAGGAACATCCTACCTTGCACCTATCTATGATATTTATTCTCATCTTACAATTCATTGAGTTTTAAAAATGTGAAGATGGGAAATGATAGTGCATCTAAAATCACTAGCATTGTTATTATTTTCATGGAGAATAATATTGGATGTAAGTTATTATTGATGGATGTATGCAATGTTCCTGATATTTGTCTCAATCTGATAACAGTTGGAATGTAAAATGATAATAGATATGTTAGTTTTCTTAGTTATAGAAAATAGATGATTACCAATGTTAACATAGTAATTTCAAAACAAAATAAATATTCATCTATCTATCTCATCAATTCCAGACAATGTAGAGGATAAGTCATTAAAAATGGAAATGATGTTCCGGTAGATGTTTGGAATTGTTGTCTTGGACACAGGAGAGAAAATATATTTAATAAATCTATATAGTATGGATATATTTCATGGAAAAAAATTTACACATTTGGATACTTGTTTTTATTGCATCATGGGAAAACAATACAAAGTATCATTTCAGGGTTATTTATTGTATAAAAAATCAAATGGTTTATATTTGATTCAAATTGATACAAGTATTTTGAGAACTAAGACAATGGGATGTTCTATTTATTTATTATCTACATATATAACCATTCTATAATATTCTATGATTTTTCTTTGAAAACCCTATGATCAAGTACATGATATTTTCAAAAAGATTCATGGGATGATTGAAAGAGAAACAAACATATAGTTAGTGCGTGTAAGAGTAAGAAATAGAGGAGACTACCATGGCCTATTTTAAAATTACTAAAGTATTTTTGGTATCAGGATATACAACTCAGTACTGATGATGCTATACCATAATAGTGTTTCATAGAAGATGGACTAAACAATTTGATAGAGAGTTAGCTGTATTATCTCAAATGAAAAGTTGATAAACAAATTTGGGGGGGAGTAAATGAGAACTATAGTTGATATTATCAATATTTATTTATCATTTCTTCTAAACATAGAAATTCCATAAATGTTTTTATAATTAAATATGTTTCATAAAAAACATAAGAGTATTTTGTTGCAAGAAATTTGTTCACATCCTAAAAGATGATAAGGAAAAGTTGGATGTAAAAATAAAGTTGTGTATCTTTTTAGGATATTCTCATGAGGAGTTTGGATAAGAAACATGAGATGCTATCCAAAGGAGGATCGTTATAATAATATAGGTTTTGTTTAATAAAGATTACACAGTTTATGATTTATAGAATCCATAAAATGATAATAAATTGAAATCTGATGAAATTTATTTCAATCTTGAACCACTCTCACCACCTTCAGTTCTCGCTATTGTGAGAGAGATACATGTCATTGATTATACATCAATACTAGGTAATATGTCTTAATATGCTAATATGTCTTTATAATATGATATTTTAGAATAGATTCCCCTCTAATTGAAGTTGTGGAGAACCACCAAAGATGAAAACCAATTCATAGATACTCATCACCAGAGTAAATGATTATCACAAACATGGGAGAGACAAATAGTTAGGATGAAGAAATCAAGAGTTAGCATAATATGGAATGAAGAAAGGTTATTTAAGAGAAGATGATATCCTGGAACAATAAATGCACATTTAATCTGGTAGTGTTTGCACATGGGAATAAGGAACTCAAGAACATGTGGGTGTAATGTATAAATGGGGAATATGAAAGCTCATAATCATGATAAAAAACCATAATGGCTGTAAAGGTATCCAATCAGAAAAAAAGCATTGAATATGATTATATTTTATATTTTATGTTATAAATATATTTTATCAGAGTTGTTATTGTATTAGTTGCTAGTATAAATATGGAGGTAAAAACATGATATAAATACAATGTTCTTATATGGTGACCTTGATGAGGATATTTACATGGAATAACAAGATATATTTCAGTTTAATGTTATGTAAATATTAGTTAGAAAACTTAATGAAATTTTATATGGTTTGAAACAGGAACCTAGGAAATGGTATAAGAAATTGGAATCATTCAGAGAGAAAACGAGTATAAGATGATAACTCCTGATCACACCATTTTCATGAAAAAATACTATGATGATTATTTAATTATATTTTTGTTCTATTTTTATGATATTTTGATCATTTTTGGAGATTTAAACATGATCTATATATTAAAGAAGGAGTTGAAAATTTCTTTTGAAATGAAGGACTTGGGAGATGCTACATATATTCTTGGTATGGTGATTATTCGTGACACGAGGAATCTCAAGATTTGGATATATCATGATAGGTACATTGAGATGGTTCTAGAAATAGTAAACATGATAAAGGAGAAATCAGTTAACACTCCACTTTTGAGTCATTCCAAGCTCATGATATGTTAGAGTTCATAAACTAATTAGGAGAAAGAAGATATGGAAAATATTCCTTGTCAATAAACTTGTTGCAAATCTTATATATGTCATGTTGTGTACTAAAATAGATAATACTCACATGATTGGTATTGTGAGTATATTATTATAAACTACTAGAAAAAATAATTAGGCTATGGTCAAATGGATATTGAGGTATCTATGTGGTACATCATGTTAATGTTTATGTATTGTAAGTGATTATATTGTTTTGTAAGATACATAGATGCTGATATAGATTGATATATAGAAAAGATGAATTATTTTTCTAGGTACCTGATTTCATTTCTAGGGTGAGATGTTATATAGTAATCACAACATCATGAGAAATTTTTTGTATCTATAATAGATGAATATTATATCATAGTCACATAATGTTCTATAGAGATGTTATTGATAATGAAATATATACAGAAGCTGGGTTAGAGTCAAGAGAATTATATTCTCTACTACGATAGTTAGAGCCCTGTTAATCATAGTAAGAATTAGACATATCACTTGAAGTCCAAGAACATCAACGTGCAAGGTCACTAAATATGAAATGTGTTGGAATGGAGATTTTTGAAAGTTGAGAAAATCCATACCAATGAGAATGAGACAGAAATGATGAAAAAAGATTTACCAAAATAGAAGCTAGAAGCTTGAATGGAGACTATAGGTTTAGTTTATACTCCTTATTTTTAATGAGGGTGGGGGGGATTTTGGGACCACTACTAATTATAGAGAGAATTAAAGAGGAAATTTTTTAGTTCTAAATATCTATAGTGGAAATCTTCTTCCTTGGTCATCATCTGACATAGAAAACATGCAGTAACCAAATTTGAAAGTGAGAACATCATTACAGTAATTCATAATTCTCATCATGAATCTAAATTGATTTACAATTTTCTATAAATTTAAACATGTCATTTTCATAACCAAAATATGAACTTTATAAATATAATCATAAAATTTATATTATTTAAACAAACATGGTAAAACTATAATTTTTGTAATTAACATTAAATATATAATTATTAACGATACAACAAAATAGTTAAAAAATAATTGTATAAATTTGTGATAAGAAGTAACTTACAAAATATTAAAAAAATTATTAAAAATTTTTAAAAAAATTACCATTATTGAAATAAATGTGAGGGTTTTTTAATAAAAATTTCATTGAATCAAATATATTCAATTATAAAAAAACTCCCCAACATTAACAGTCACACCCATTTAATAACATAGAAAACCAAACATTTATTTCAAATCCTCAAAATTCTCCATTATTTTAATATTTATAAAAAATTATTAATAAAAATAAAATAAATATCATTTTTAAAATTCAACAAATAGAACACATTGACAAATTTTAAAATCATAACTAAAAGAATCAAACAACTATTAATTAACACATCCATAAAATCTTAAAACATAATGAAAAAATATTTATTAATAATATTAAAACCATGTGTTAGCAATAAAGAGAGAGACGTAATATTCAAAACACAAGAGTATAATTTGAAAAAGTAATTTCAATAATATTTAAATAACTCATCCTAAATAAACAAATAAAAAAACTAATCTTAATAATTATAAGTAAGGGATTTAAATTGTCTAAAACATATATAAAGGGAATAAATAGTATTCAAAAACTCATTTAAAAAATTAGTATTTCCATGTATAATTGAATACCTAACATGAATGTATATATAATGATTTTGATATTCCATTAAGAATATTCCAGGTTTCCTTCAACTATTTATGCAATTGGTTTATGTTAAATATTACTCAACAAAATCCCTGACAATGTGATATAATAATTCAATATTCCACATAATTGTAACTATTATATCTCACACTTTTAGTATAATTCATTGAATTTAGTCCCATTTAATCAAAAAAAATTCAACAACCTAAACAAATAAATTTGTTCAAGAAATTTTTTACACAAAAAATGTAAACAAGAAATAGAGTATTTTTCATCAATATTACTTAAAAACAAATATAATCTCCTGCTATGTTCAGAATATAAAATATCAATTAAAGTAGATCAAAAGAAATTATATTTTATAAATATGAATGAATCAGGATTAATAGGAATAAGTAATCATTATGCATTAATGAAAAATAAATACCATTGAACTCATGAAATCAAATTAAAATAATAAATGGGATACAAAAAGATAAACCTTACTACTAAAAAAATAGTCAGTTTGGATCAGGATTAAATAAATGATTTAATTCTATTAATTTCTCTAAAATTAATGTACTAAAAAAATTTGTTCATCTTTTTCAGAATCAAACCAATTTGAGAATAAATTGACAATCTGAAAAAAAAAATATATAATTTGAAAAATATTTATCCTAATATAAAACATAGATAATCTAAATTAAAATCCGTAAAATAAAATTTTAAAGTTAATGAAGACTTCCGTGAATCCAAAGTGTTCAAAATTATATTTCCAGGAACCGATACGTGAAATTAAAAATTAAAGCAATATGTGGATAACCAGTTCCCCAATAAAAATATCACCAAACTAATGTAAAAATTCATTTTGCTAGAAGATGATAAATAGAAAATGAATTCCTCAAAAAATTTAATCAGTTATTGTTAAATACTTTCATATAGATTAATAAAAACTAAAATATTCATATACTAACCTTTTGAGATCTTTTGGAAAACCTATAAACTAGTATATTAATTAATTAAACAGAAAAGTGGTAACACCCCATAAATTATTGATTTTATAATTTAAATATTAAAAATATCATATCTCTCATTATATGAAATATAAACACATAATCAATATTTATGAAACTAAAATATTAATCTAAATAAGAAAAAATATGCCTTTTAAAATTAAAAACATGAAAAAGATAAGGTATGTGCCTAAAAACGTAAATTAAAATTGTAATAACATGAGAAATGATATTGTATTTTATGTATTCTAATATACCAGTTTATAAAATAATTCCAAATATGCATGGTGTAAAATAATAAAATAGTTACTAGTAATTTTGACCATCATAGGTATAATAACTCTAGAGTGCGATCTTTTTGGTTCTAATGTTGTCTTGGATTCATCCAAATTGATGGTTCACATTTGGATGTCCAAAAAGATTTCAAAAATATATTTTTTGATATTTATAAAAACAAATTCTTGGAGATAAATGTTTTACTATTACCAAACTATTGAGTAAATCTCAAAGATAATTCCATAACATAATTTCCATGAATTCTACATTTAAAATATTTTACACAAGAGATGATTTGATTTGAACTTATAACTAATTTAGTCTTATTTAGACTTTGTAAAAAACTATTTTAACCAATACCATTTTTTTGAAGTTTAGTTTCATCATAGAAATCATTTTATCATATTTCTCTTTTCCTTAAAAAATGTTCATAAAATTTCTTTTATATTTGAAACTTTCTATTTCAAATCAACAAACCCATTTTGAATAACTTCTAAACTAGCATAAAATTTTTCATCATAAAAAGAAGTGTAATTTCTTAATTATCTATTTTATTACATGAGCATATTATAGTCATTATAAACCTTAGTCAAATAACCATAAACCTACTTAAACCTTTTTTCTTGATTATTATCATTTACATCATGAAAATCTTTCATTTTTTCATTTTCTAATTTTAGTTTCAATATATTTTAATCACAATTATTTTTATATTCCATATTCAGGGAAAAATTGACATTCATAAATTCATATTCCTTTTATGTTTCTCATTTTTATTAACCAATTTCTTATTTATAATTTCTATGTCAGTATATTTTTCAATAATATTAATATTATCGTTCTGTAATTCCTCATCCATTTATACAATGGTTTGAAATTATAATTAAAAAAATTAGAATTAGAACTAGAATCTGATTCATTTTCATTTTAATATTTAGTAATTTCATCATGATAAACAATTAATGAATTTATTAATTGATGAAATAATGAGTTAGGTACCTCAAAATGTTTTCCATCAAATAATGGTTTCACATCTCCTATTAAACTCTTATGTGACTGATCAAATCTAAACTATATCAGTAGTACCACCGTATAAAAAATTATTGTCTTTTATTTCTCCTTAGATCATTTTATTTCAATTAATTCCTCTGTTTCAAACAATCAATCATGATGTGACCTTTCTTCATATACTCATAATAGGTTAATTTTAAAACATCATTACTCATTGTATTAAATTTCTCGTAATAATTTTTATTATTCTAGTCAATCTATATCTTGTATTTCTTTTTAATAAATTTTTAATGATTTTTGATAAAATTATCTATCTATTTATAACATTCCTTGAAATAATATTTTGAAGAGTTTGAGTATTCAGTAGCATTAGAAATAAAATAAATACCTTTAATTTTTTTTAGACACCATCAATAATATTTTTAAATTTTAAATTAAAATTATTAAAATTATTAATTTCATCGATTTACAAATTATACTCTTGTTAAATTTTTTGTAATTCCCACAATATCCATTAAATTGGATATTTATTGTCGAGTTTTTCACCAAGTGAACTCATTCCTTTTGTAAAACATATATTCCAATGAAACATCTAGATCAGTGACCCATCTTGTCCCATTTTTAAATCCTAATAATATACATGTAATATTCCTAGATTGATTTTGTTATGTTTTTCTATCTCATAATGAGTTGTAGAATTCAAAAAAATTATTCAAATGCCTTATAGAGTGAAACATTTATATACAAACTTCTAATTGTAGAAATATACAAAATATTATTTACTTTATAATTAAAAATAAATGGTCACACATTGATACCTACAATTGTCTCTAGTTTAGCATTAAATAGCATGTATGGTTTCAATATGATTGTCCAATGATACATGATTAACATATTCAGGTATGATTATACTTGGTTTTTTTGATACCTATAATCAATTCCATCAAAATATAGGCGATTTTGATGCATCCAACCATCATTTTCATTAATACATAACATCTTATAGGATTGAAATTATTCAATTAACTATTATAGAAATGATAAGGATAATAATTATTATATATAAAAATAGAACTTATATAAAAATTAATATGCTCTAATACCAATTATTGTAACATTGGGATAAAATAGTTAAACCATTATCCTTAAAAAGGTATGAATCCGATACCAACTATTGGTCCCAAATAGATGACCACAATAGAGTATAGGGAGGGTGAATAGTTATTTGATAAATTTGAAAAAAATGTATTAAAAAAATAAATATATTATAGTCAAGAAAATATAGTGCAGTGTAGTGATATTGTTAACAATATAACATCATAGATATAAAATATGATCACATGATTTTTAAAGTAGTTCGAAAAAACATGATCTTAGGTCTACTATTCAATGTTATCTAGTCAGTGACAACCGAGTCAGCTACTACAACCTCACTTTTATAGGTGTGATAACATGTTTATTGGATTGGACCTTTACAATGTCAAGAGTCACATCCAACATTAATTATTATAGGAGTCACAACCTATATTAACATAACTTTTTTTTGGAGTCACAAATCAAATTCCCCCCTTTTAGTATAAGTAATAATTGATACAAAAAATTATTCTTATTGAGAACATCATAAACAAAATATTAAGAACAAAAAAGATTAATAAAATTATTTCAAATAGAAAATCAAACACCAATTTGATGGAAATAATGAGAAAATGTTTTGCTTGTTGATGTAGCTCATGAAACATTGATCACACCAGCACCAACAAATCAGATGTAGAATTTCATTTTTGATTGAATAAATGAAACAATAATCATTGAAGATCCCAACACATTTATATGATGTATCAACAATGTATTTTTTGTATTTCTCTCACATTTCAGGTCTCTGTATTTTATTATTGAAAAATAATCAACGAATGTGTCCTTCTTTTTGGATTATCATCCCATGTGAGATTCCAAAAATCATCACCACCATTCAATGGGTAGAATTATTAAAAACAAAAAAACATGTCATTAAAAAATTAAAAAACACTTCTATTTAAATAATTAGTTTATCACACTCAATTTCCTGTATATAACTCAGTAAAACTATTTCAAAAATATTCATTTTATCATAAGAGGGTTTTTAAAAAAATAAATTAATAAATCAAACAAAAATAAATTGAATCACCAATTCATTAATATATAAAAATGAAGTATAGAATAAAGTATATATAATTATTTATCTCCATAAATAAATTTCATTATCTTTATTCGTCATCAAATTTCTGAAATAGTCGTTAGATTATTGATGTATGTTCAAAAATAATATATCAATTAAAATAAAATAAATAAATTTGTAGTTTATAAAAGTGTCAAATCGTCACAAGAATAGAACATCATAAAATATATACTGCATATGTTTTTTCATAAATATTTTTTTAGAAAACTATTTTTTAATGACTCCAATTATGTTTCAAAAAAATAACTTACTTTATAAATTAAAATATGAATTTAAATATCTCATATAGAGTTGATACAATAAATTAAAGATTATCATGGAATAAAAAGAATTCATGGTTAGTCATACTCTTACACTAGTTCATAGAATCACATACTTCATTATCACACTCTTCACAGTGTTACTCTCTATGGACGTATATTGTATGGTCAAACAACTTCACGGTCATACTCTTCATGATCAGGCTTCTTCACTGTTGAAGGTTACATATATATACACATACATACACACATACACACATGGTCAAACATATACACACACATGGTAGAAGGTCCCACATGTACTCACACACATATTCAAACATATACACATGGTCAAATTGAAGGGTACCACACAAAAATTCATGTTGAGTTCGAACAGATTCAGGATATGTTCCATGAGTGAATAATTTCATGATCCGGTGAACACGTAATGTATTACGATGGAATTTTTTAGGTCTTCCCAAAAAAACCACTAGAATGATTAAAAAAGTATATTATAGAATTAGGAATACACAGAGGATAAAAAATGTTTCCACACATGGACAACTTCTACATGGAATGATGAATTTATGCATAGTTAACAGATGAACTGAAATACATAACATAGATGAATTGATATACTTCACATGAATTTGATTCTATAAATTTATTAATAAAAAATGGTTTATCTCGTGACATGCATGTATGAGAAAGGATACCAATACCCATGTATGAACCTAGGCAGGAATGAAGTATATTATTATGGATGAAGACATAATTTTTAGCTGAATAATTTCATGCTTCATGGTAGATGAAATGTTTAGTTGATGTTACTTGCCGACTAATGCTTGTATTTGAATAATAAATGCATGAAAATAAAAATTTTCAAGGACATGATACTTTAAGGTAATATAATATTAACAAATTTATATGATTTTAAAAAACTCATAAATCAAATACTCCATGTGAGTTGATTTAGATGGCATTATAATCATAAAAAAATATGATATTTACAGAATCAATATACATGCTTTGAAAGTATCATTATATTGAATACTATAATTTCAAATAAAATTATCATCTTGAAAGTGATAAAATCAATATTACAGTAAATCATTATTCTCATAATGCAGGTAAGTTGATTTACAATTCTCAATGAATTGAATCCTTTCCTTATCAGAATCAAAATACCGAATTCATAAATATAATGATAACACCCATATTATTTAAACAAACATCCACTACCATATTTCTAGGAATGGGATGTGCTGGTGTTTATCAGTTCTAAGCATAAAGTGCTAATAAAACCCACACCTTTATCAACACTAGCTAAAAGAATCGATAATGGCAACTTTTCGGAGTGCGAAAACAATCACTAATAATGTGTCACCTTTATCACCCTTTTTTCGCACTGATAAAGGTTATATTTATAAGCGATATTCTTAGCATTGATAAATATTTTTAATAAAGAAATATTATTAATATATATTAAATAATTATATTTATATTAAAATATAATTTTTATTTATATAAATTAACTAAAAATGCCTGTTTATAATTAATATTTTTAAAAAAATTCAAATATAGGTATAATGTTTAAAAAAGTATTTATAAGATTTTAAATATATAAGTATATTTTAATAAATATAAAATTATAATAACTTTTTAATTTATATTTATATTTATTATATTTATAATTATATATTAATAATTATATATTAATAATTATATATAAATAAATTTATATATATAATTTTATATAAATATTTTTTAAAGGTATTTAATTATAATTATATTTATATAAAAATAAATATATATATTTAAATACATATATTTCTCCGATGAATTTGGTCAATAAATATATATATCAAGAGGTAATGATGATATTTATCGACATGACATACATTATTTGTGTTGATACATTGATTTGTTTGAACATATAATTGATGTTATAGGATCATAAGTTTATTTGTGGACATGATTATAGGTTTTTATGTTTCAAATGTTAAGATTTCTTATATTATGATGTTGCATGCATATGTTATGTATTCATGACTCATGAATATTCATTTATATATTCATTGACACCCTTATGAATCATGTTTTTTATATATATGTGATGACTCATTTTTTATTCGACACTTTATTAGGTGTGATTCATTCATGTTATACTCATTAACTTATTATGCTCCAATAAATAATTTTAAAATTAAAAAAATATATTTATTATATTTAAAATTATAATTTTTTAATTATATATAAATACTTTGTAAATATATTTATTTATAAATATAATTATAAATAAATGTATATAGAATTAAATAATTATAAAATTACAAAAGGACATTTATCATTAGTTTATAAATAAATAAATGAATATATATATATATTAATATATATATATATATATATAATTATTTTCAAATATTCATATATATATATATTTATAATTATAATTATAATTATATGTATATATATTTAAATAATTATAAAATTATTATAAATATATTTATTATATTCAGAATTTTATAAACATTTATAATTATATAAATATATTAATAAATATATAATAATAAAAATAATTATAATTATAAATAAATAATTTATATTTATATTTATATTTACATAATTATATAAATATAATGAACATATTTATTGTATATATTTATTAAATTATACATATAACAAATATTTATCTATTTATATTTATAAGTATAAATTTATATATATTTAAGTAAATAATTATATAAATATAAAAAAATTAAAAAATTATTTATTATATAAATAAAATTATAAATAAGAAAATATATATTTACATTTATATTTATAAATAAATAAATAAATATTAATTATATATATAATCTTATAAATATATATAATAACATAACTAAATTACTATTATGTAATTATTATTGTTTTTTAGTTATGATATTGATATCCCTTTATCAGTGATAAAAAAATGCTCATAATGCTACTCTTTATCGCTGCTATAATTTATGTGCTAATAAGAACATGTTTTATCAGTGCATTAATTTTGGCATTGAAATAAGCCTTATCCAATTATTTTGAAAGAACCCTAATCAATTGTCTTCTCTCGCACACCATTAGGCTCTTGCAAAACTAGACTACAATCGGGCCACTACTCCCACTAAACCTCATTGTGGCCCTACCGGCACTCTTGTCGAACCGCACTAGTGTCATCGCACCACCACTCCCACTGAATAGTATTCCCACCACTATTTCTCTTTCCAAACCCCTGCTTCCTCACCCCACTGCCTCACCGAACCCCACTACCACCTTGCATAACCCAACTTGCCGACACATCTCTATTGTGACTTTTCTGAACATTATCGATGAATAGAGACCCTCATAACTAATGTTACGGTATTCAAATCTTTATTTTATGTATTTATCAACTGATTCTCTTCATGGTTTATTTTTTTATTATTTAATAACAGTTTGTGTGACACCCGATTTATTTATGGTATTAGGTTTTTGAATGTTAAATATGATTTTAGTATATTGGCATGGACAAGTTATGTGATGGGAAATTTAGTTTGGAATGGATTTATTTTGTTGTGATGAATGTGATATACCAAAATTTAGATTTTCTGTTTTGGGTATTATTAATGATCTTTTAGAATAAATATTTTTATATGAAGTAGTGTGAGCGTTAATATTTCATGAGATATAGGTGAGGATAAGAAATCATTGGAATATTTGGAGAAGATATCCAATAATAGTTTATATTTTAATTCTTTTTAATGTATTAAATACTCCTATGGTAAATCATTGAAATGTTTTAATTTTGTTAGTCATTGGTTTTGAAGGATTAGTAATTGTAGGGGGAATTTTGAGTTTAGGTAAACTATATTCATTAGGATGAAAAAGATAAGATTCTTCTTGGATTTTATAAAATTGAATTATGCATTTGATTTCGGTAAATGATAGGTTTTTCCTTTGTGTGGGTCCTTAGATACGTTTGGTAGATGTCTAGCTTGGGAATAACATACATTCAAAATAGTTAAAATAATAAAATTTATATTAATCCAAATATTTTAATAGACCATAATTAGATACTTTTAGGTATATGTAATTTCGTAAAGGAGATTCAGTATGAAATTAAAGAAATTAACCCACAATGGGTGAATTTCAATAGATGCATGATTGTCCAAACAATGTATTTCATAATATGGGTTATTTATTGATTGGTACTCATTTCAGGAAATTGAGAATTGAAATCATGTATTTTGGGAATAAGGTCATAATTCATACTTGTTTAAATTATAATTTCTTTAAAATTATGCTTTTTTGGTGAATACTTCTGTTCCATAAAATATAGATGAATAAATGAATTTTAAATTAAAATATAAAATGAATTATGCAGAATATAACTCTTTTTAATGTGAATATGGAAGGTAAAATCAGAATGTTTAAAGATGTATTTCATTATTTATTTTCAAATAATTTTGAAAAACCTGTTTGAATTAATAGACATATAAAGAATTCAAGGTTTTCTAGATTTTTATTTTATAAAATGAAAACCACATGGAGATTTCAAGAGCCTAGATTTCAATACAGTAAAGATTTCATTAAAATATATATTGAACAATATATGTTATTTTATTTATTTCTATAATTTAAAAAAAACTACTAAATTAATGTAATAAACCAACTCATGTCAACATTCCATGTCACCCAAGTTGATTTGGCACAAGGCCTCATGTATATTCTCAGTCTCTAGAGGTTGGAATCAATAATTGAGGGACACAGACACTATTGAGAGTATAATTATATGAGTCAACCCGAATGGTGACATAAGTTCCATGCGGACACTAAAAATGCTATTCCATGGACTATTGATAGAGGAATTATAGAAGGAAACTTAAGGGGTGACATAAGTGAAATTTTTACCATGTAATCCAAAAATATATGTCCTATGACAAGCCTTGAGAAGATAAGATGTTGTAAAATTAGTAAAAAGGTGGTAACCCTTGTTGAACATGGATATAGAAATATGGTTGGGAAATATTCAACCACTTTAATTTAATATTTTCATTTTATGTTGGGAATGTTTCTAGCAGTTTTTGAAAAATACCTTTGAACCCTAAGGTTTTTCATAAGAAATCCCTTCCTTTATATTTTTATAACATAAAACCATTTAAAATTATCAGTTTATATCAAATGATTTCAAAAATAAAATATTTTCGTCTATTTTTTCATAACCATCAAATTCAAATTTAACTTCCAAAAAGAGTTAGAGAATTATTTTTATCCATTTCAAATTACACTTCAAATCACCTTCTGATATTTCAAATTCTACTTTACACACAAAATTTTAAATCAAGTAACCTATTTTATTTAAATGTATCATTTACTCACACCTTTGTATTAAATCCCTTGGGTCTCATTTAACGACCCTAGTTTTCTCAATTTTTTGTATTTTTGTTTTAAAAAATATAATAATTTTTTTATTTATGAAACCATTATTATATTCAATAGAGGCATTTTCTATTATGAAATGTTTTATAAAATAATATAGTTTTCTTTAAATTATTACATTTAATAGTTGAATTTATAATTTTCCTTCAATAATTTTCCATTTTTGATCATGTGGGATGATAAGAAAATTTCAATATTTCGATTTTCATTCATGTAATTCATGAGATCCATCTTCAAATGAACATATATTGTGTTTTTATTTTGTTAAATATTAATATTAATTAATGAAATATGATGGATATGAATAAAAAATGGATGGATTCTAATCTTATGATAATAGAGTATGAATATGGAGTGAAAGAGTTCATCATGTTTGAAAAAGATCAAGCACATGACCCTTATCAAATCCCTTGTTTGTGTTTACATTATTTTTATTAAAGACTAATTATTATAGAGGAGCTGGAATACCACTTGATATATCATAGAATAGATCGATGTTATAAATGTTTGAATAAACAAGGGGGAAAACAAATGTAGCAAGTGGTTGGGATATCACTACATTTTATGGATCACCTGATATGATTACAAGTGTGGAAAATGAAGAAGACCATATTGAGGATGTGATTACATATTTAAACGATGATGAAGATCGTATTTATGAAATGAAAATGATAGTTTAAGATAAACTTAGTGATATACCAACATTATTTGAGAAGTTTAAGAGTTGTGAAAAGGCACAATTTTATGTTGATTGCACTAAATATACTACATTGTCCGTGGTAATGAAATGGTATAATTTGAAAATAGGCCACGAATGGAGTGAATAAATGTTTACTAAACTACATGATCTCTTGAATGATATTCTCCCAAAAGATAAAGATCTCCCTAATTAAAAAAAACATTAAATGAATGCTCGATGGGTATGATCTATAAAAGAATACATGTCTTACCGAATGAATATATGTTGTTTTAAAAGGAAAAAAATCACATAAATAATTCACAAAGTGTGGTTATATTTAATACAAGAAATATTAATCATGTACTATGATATTTGTACGGTACATTCTGATCATTATAAGGTTTAGGCGCATATATGAAAGGGAAAAGACTGAAGGGAAATTGACATGTCATGTCGATAAAAGATATAATGATGAGAAACTATGTCACCCGACAGTCTCTCCTTAGTGGAATAAATTTGATTGGGAGTATCTTGAATTTGGAAATGAGTTGAGAAACCTTCGTCTTGCATTATCTACAAATGTACTGAATCATTTTGGTCTTAAAAGCATCACTCATAGTACACAGATCCTTATGCTGGTTAATTATAACTTTCCACTGTGGTTATGCATGAAATGAAAAAAACAATGTTATCTATGATTATATAAGGAAAAAAATGGGTAATGATATTAATATTTATTTATATCAATTGATAGATGATTTGAAATTATTATGGGATTTGGGTGTCACTTTGTATGATGCTTACACAAATGAAGATTTTTCATTGAGATACATGTCGTACGGGATGTAAATTACTTTCATTCATAAATAAATTTGTAAGGATATGGAATTAAAAGAACTCAAGGGTTTCCCTTTTTCAAATAATGTACACAATCAATTTCGTTTAAATATTGATTGAATATTGTGTTTCTAAGACATCAATGATTTATACATCGGTGGAATAAGTACTGATTTTATAAAACATCATTCAATGGAAGCTTCGAAGAACATAAAACACCATATTTACTAATAGGTGATCAAATATTCAAGAAAGTAAAAGATATGTACACTTCTTTTGGAATACCATTTTAAAAAATCCTTTTGAAAACTGGTTAGAAAAGGGATCAGTTTTTTTAAAATTACTATACTAGAATTGTAAGTATGTTAGGCATTTTTTTGATGTTATAAATGTTGAATAACATTTTATTTGATAGTGTAATTTGAACATTACTAAATACACCTAGAAAGATAATGGATGGAATTACATCTATTTTGGACATGGTTAACATTGGAATATGAGAAGTGTTTGTGCTAGTAAAAGGTGAAAACAAACATTTTTCTTTCAGTTGTTTACACTAATTATAGGTTTGAGAGATATAATTTTTTAACTTCTTTTATTGACGTAATGGTTTCAAAGGGGTATCTATCAAATATGAAAAATATCATGTCAATGATCGGTTTAAAGATAAGGTGTTTGAAATCACATGACTACCATGTTTTGATGCCATATCCATTTCGTGTATATTTACATTGAATTTTTTCCAAGAATGAATGTCATACATTAACCATGTTATTTTCATTTATTAAAGTAATATGTGGAATTTTTATAGACTGAGAGAAATTTCCAACTATGGAAAGGGAAATTTTCTTCATTTTATGTTAATTGGAAATGTCCTTCCCATATGTATTGATTGATATGATGGTTTACATGATGATTCACTTGGTGAGAGAGATTTGACTACATGGTCCTGTACACTAGATATAGATGTACCTCATTTAATGATATTTTATATTTCTAAAGGGTATGTCAAAAATAGAAGTCAGTCAACGAGTTGTATTGTGGAGTGATATATTGTTGATGAAGTATTTGAATTCATTACCAACAACATTTTTAGTGTGGAAATCATTGGTCCATTGAATTATTGGCACATTGGTAAGCTTGTGGGTGAAGTAATTTCGAGAATAGATATTGTCATAATCAATATTACAAATCGAGAGTAGTCCATACTTTATTTTCCTCATAATAATATTAGAGGTTTTCCCATATGATGAAACCCACAAATAAATTTATAGGCATTTTAATCCATAAAGGGTTGAAATATTAATATCAAATACACATAATCAATATTATATAGGATGGTTTATAAACCATATTATTAAGGATGGAGATGAAAATATGAATTTAATTTCACAACAATGTCAATGATCATCCAAGGGAACATGTGTGTGTGTAATATCATACAATGGTTTTGTAATTAATGGTTATATGTTCTATAAAAATAAACATGATGAAGATAGTACCATGAAAAATTGTGGAGTTATTATTGTTGCAAAAGTGATGCATGTTTTTGGTAAAAAAGAAATAAATCAAATATAAATGAATATTTCAACCTTTGGCATCATCAAAAAAATATGTTATTTCTATTGTAGAACATTTCATGTTATGTTTTTTTTCATTGCAAGTTGGTTGATAATACGAGTGTAGTTAAAATAGATGAATTGGGATTCATGAAATTGGATTTTAGTAAGGATGGGTACAAATACAAACCATTTATAATGGCATCACATGTAGTACAAGTATTTTATGTTTCAGATCCTGCAAACCCAAAGTGGTCAATTGTTCCATTATCGACCAAAACCAATGAAGGGTTTGATTAAACACAACTGAGAATTACCCTATCATTGGGATGTCACAATCATTTCACAGTAATCTCATTTTAGACGAGGTTTTTTAACGTCATAGGAGACCATAATGAGTGGATTTTGATACTCATTAATGTGTTTAAATCCCTTCATCCTTAAAAAATATTTCAATAACGAAGTAATATTTTTTTTAATATACATTGTGTTACCTCATGTTGTTAATTTTCACTATATTTATGTAATCTATATTAAATGTTAAATCACTTATTCTGATAATGAATTCTATAAATGTTGGTTCTCTCAATCTTGAGGGAGAAAAGGTCTCTCAACCGTATGTTTCTCCAAGTGTAGTGGAAAAATGACCTTATTCATGTATTGGTGCTCATAATTCTGAGGTTCAATGGGTTTATTAAGCCAATACTTCTCCCAATGGAGAGGTATAATGACCTTATACATATCTCAATTCTACTTATCTATAGTAACAACATATTGAGTATGTTTAATTTGAGGTCATGGTAGGTGATGAAGGAACGGTGATGCATAAAAAATGGAGCATCATAGTGTGATGGTGATAATAAAATGAATTAAGTAAAAAATAAAAGGCATAAAATTCAAGGTCATAAGGAATGTGTGGGGACATCATGTTAACCCCAACATGTCCATGTTTAGTAATTACACTAGACTCATCACTCATTAATGTGTGTCTATGTATGTCGATTCAAGGAACTATGTAATGCCCAAACATAAGGCACTGATGTGGGAAGGTATTGTGATAATATTATGATATCATTTATTTATTTTACAAAAAAATAAAATAATGATACACTGACTTACTCTTCATAATCCCTAGTAGAGTTCATTTATAATATATGAATTCAACAATAAATATGTATTAATTCCTGCTGGAAGGATTCAATGAGGCTTTCAAAAATTTCTAATGATATTTTATCTTAAAGATATTGAAGGGAATATAAACTTGTACCAACCAACAATGTATGCGCACTTGATAACCCAAGAAGTGTGGGATGCATTTAATGGATTTCATTATGAGGTGTCTTTTCAGGTACATTGTGTTGGGTACTAAAACTGTTATAGGTGGATAAAAGGGAATAAACAAGTCAATAAAAATCATTTTTTAAGGATCTCAGATCACCCCCACTGGATTTGAGGTGAGCCATTCCCATCAAACAATTGTATTAGTCGAGGTAGTCAATATATAATGATTGTTTTTGTGAAATGCAAATCACACAGACATTGATACCTTTCTTGTACTGATATTCTATTGGGTGAAAATAAATTTGATTTATATCTACAAACACCCACCATCACCTTGTACTGAGGGATATGATGTTCAATATCCAAGAAAATATTCTACATAATAGACCACTTATAACAATCCATGTAAGAGTGGTGATTAGCATAACTCATTAGCAGATCACCGAGCTACCTATTTCAATTGATGATGAATTTAGTGACCCAAAATTTTTCATGTAAATTTTTCACACTTTAATGGGATTATTCTAATTCCACAGGATTTGAAAACATGTTATTTTGAGGCCCAGAGAACCCATATGCGTTTTTTGAACTTTTTTTCAGTACGTTTAAGTAAGCGTGCGAGCTGGTTTTTCTAACTTTTGAAGCATTGCTCAGATTAAAAATATTAGGGTTCCATTGAACTCTAAATTCCAAGGTTCCTGTAGAAAGGACCTTTGTTCAGACATCAAGGCTTGAACGGAAAGGTTTATTTTCGGTCTTTTCAAAAATAAATAAAATAAAATAAAAAAGATATTTTATATTTCTTTGTCAACAGATGAGTAGTGGAAAATGACAATGTGGTGCAGTGATGAGGAGGCAATGAGGCGCATTGATGAGACACATTAATGTGTCATTAACATGTAAATTAATGATTGGTTAATGACACATAACTACGATGTTGTTTCATAAATGAAACAACGTGGTGATATAATTATTTTTTTGACGTGTTGGGGAGAGGGAAATGAATTGATGGGAGATCTTTGATGAATCACTAGAAACATTCTTCTCCAATGAAGAACAAGACGGTGTGACAACGAATGCTGGAGAACCAGAACCAGAGATGGATGACTAGGCATGAACTCCAACGATCGTTGATCAACGACTACATAAAAACCTTCCTTCTACCTCAATGGATCTAATGTAGCAAGGTAGGGTTTTATTTTGTGTTTAAATTCCCTGTTATCCCTTATAAAACAATGAGCGCAGATCATCCAATGAACAGGTTGATCTATGGATCAGATGTTCTGGAAGGAGGGTGTTTTCATTTGGTGTTTTGGTACTGGATTTGCATATAGCATGATGATTACTCAATCCTTGGACATATCCTTGATTTTAAAACCACTAATACAGTGGGCCCAAGACAACACAAACAAGGCTTGAGAAACATCACCCTTGTGTTCATGGTGGTCGTATTCTCAATGTAACAGTGAGACAGATTTGAAGACTTCACATTGAAGAGGGTGATCCCTGAGGACCATAGGCGCGGGTTAACCAAGGAACGGACCACTAGAGCATGTCTGGTGGTCGACCTAGAAAACCACTGGTGGCGGCTGGTAGTGGTCCGCAATGGAGGTTGCTGGAAGGGGAGGGTGGCGCGTCCGTCAACGCACTGCGGAAACGGAGAGCTACAGTCGGATTCCCGTAACGGCAAGGCAGTGTGGCACCCATTTGTGGTACATGCAGGAGGTGCCACGTCTGGATTCTCATATTCACCGAAGGAACGTGGTCCATCAATAATGTGAGGGGTCCTCTACAAGCCTTTTTGGAAGAATGGGTGGTGCCAGCTGGCGCCTCTTGGCTAGAGAATCGGCCCGCTTTATGGGCTAGGTTTTGGCAGGTGGGTCGTACCCCACCTGGCGGGTCGGGCCAACCATGGGTCGAACCTGCCATCGGGCCAGAACCATCCTATCATTTTGAACTCATGAGCTCAATTGGCCGGCTAGGTGAGACACATGCCAAACCTTTGGGCCTTGTCGGGTCAGGTCGGGATGACCCGACCGATCCTTTTTCACTAGAACTCCAATAAGTATCATATAAGATGTCTGATTGATGCACCATTTGTGACAAAAGGACCCCTGAAATGGAGAATTCATTTTGAGATACTCTATAATTATTTTTGGAGAGATTTTCATATAGTTGGGTTGGATCAAACTCCAATCCAATTGTGCCATTTTTACAAAAATTCTCATATCTTATAGACTGGGCATCTGATCGATGCGCTGTCTAATGCATTGAAACCCATATGACGAGATTTTCCTAGTTATTTATATATGGGACTTCATGGAGGTTGAGATACAAAATATTTTTTGGGGAGTGGATCCTCCGAAAATCATGTTTTCTAAGTGTGGGGATCTAGTGTCTGGTTGTGATGTGATGAATGAAGAGTGTCCCTTTTTGGATCAGCATATAAGTAACCCTTGATAGATCAGCATGATAACGACCCTTTGTGGATCAGCATTTGTATGAACCAACATGGATCTGCTGTAGAGAGACCTTCCATGGATCAGCAGGTGAGCGACCCTTTGTGGATCAGAAGTAGAGCGACCCCTTGTGGATCAGCACTAGAGCCACCCTTTTTGGATCAACAGTACAACAACTCTTCATGGATCAGCATCAAAACTTCTCAATAGAATATGATGATATATCTTTACAACTAATCATCCTTACCTCTGTACTATATGTTATACCTGGTTTGAGCTGTGTCATTAAATTGTGTTATGTGTCAAAGATCTTGCTCTATGGTATTCTACTTTGTGGAATTTTTCCTTTGAGAATTCATATGAGTCCATAGAGTGTCTCAGGGTCCCTACTGAGTATAGTCCTACTCGAACCTACACGGGCTTCACCTGCACCTGTTTTTTTTCATATAGATGATAGGAAACGTTGACTATGACTGTGGAAAGCTTGGATTGGATAGTGCTTGGTGGTGGATCAACATATGTTGTGTGTTGTAGTGTCTTCTAACTGTGAACTGCACCTACCTTTCTGGTAGGATCCTTGGTGGAAAATGTATGGATCATGAACTATATTTACGATACATTATTTTTAGATGGGCTTGTATTCTGGCCACTTTTTCTTTCAGTGTACCATTTTTACGTTGTGGTGGATTTATTTTTCTTGTCGGTGTGTCACGGGTATAAAGGTAAAGCCTTCACTTTTATGGTTATAACATTATAGTTCTAATCACTAAACCATTTCCTATGGGAGGAAGGCTTAGGGTATTCAGGACACGACCCCTGAGAGATGGGTTGTTTCAATGTAATTTCAAAGGGTGGCCGGTTCTACTCAAAAAACTATGAGCCAATTATTTTCACAATAGTGTTATGAGTCTCGAGTTGAACTTTCAATCCAGGGTGCTTAGTGTTGGTGTGATGGATGGAATATCCATACACCAAGACCCAAAATTCTGATTTCTGAATCAGTACAAGAAAACACAGGTTGCATGTGTTATGAAAATGTTATACTCTTGATCATTTTTTTTCAATTCACCAGGTAAAACTCATTTACTTTGGTGCATCTGTTTCCTTTCAATATTCCTCATAGATAACCAACTAGGATTCTAGTGAGAGGTCATGATAGTGTCCCACCGAGCGAATATGTGTCAGTGTAGGGCCCTCTTACAATGATGGCAACTTCGGGTGTTATACCTACAACACCACAACCCTTAGGGCAGTAGTTGACACTACCCCCACCGGCCAAAAGTTAACTCTAACTAAGAACATTGCACAAGTTCTAGTGACATTGGCCTCTAATTGTTCAGGGTCAGATAGATCCACAGGTAGATGAGGATTGGCTCGAGGCTATGGCACACGTTTTCCACTTGGTTGAGACTCCAACTGATCAGATTGTGATTATAGATACTATTCTCTTTTAGGGAATAACAGGGAGATGGTGGAGCCTGATGCTCCATATGAACATGGAGATATCTTATTCTAAGTTGGACATAGAGAGCCTCTTCAGGGTGGAGTTTGTACCTATGACACTATGCTCTATGCATATTCAGGACCTACTACAATTATAGAAGGGCATTGTGACCATGGAATAGTAATTTATGAGGTTTACAAACCTCTTATGCTACTCCACCGACAAGGTACAAGACCCTTTCTTCTAGGCTCTGACCTTTGAGAAGGGGATATGATGGGAGATCAGGGAATCAATGATTTCACTCAGCATTCCGATGCAGGATGGAGTGATCGAGTAAGATCTATTTGTAGAGAGCTACCTAACTGAGTAGGAACCAATGATGAGAGACACCACCAGATGTTAGGTGGTTGAGTCATCTGCAACAGGTAGTAGGAAGACGACACAGATTCTCAAATGGGCCTGACCCTCTGGAAGATGACACCCAGATGCATGGATAGAAGTGTGGATCTTTAGAGGGTAGAGGAGGTCAGTATATGGCCATATTTTGTAAACCCTATGGCAGATAGGGGAAAATACCAAGCTCCTATTTGACTCCCCACAAAGATGATCAGAAAATGGTCAATGGGCCTCTGAGATAGTGGAAGAGGCAGCATCCAGATGACAAAGAAGGTGGGGTTGTGGCAGGGGATTTGGGAGAGTAGTAAGAGGTGGATTTTGTTATGAGGTACTACCACCACCACCCCTAGGCAGTCCACAAAAGGCTCCAAGAATGGATGGATGGGGGTAGCCCATCTCCAGGAAGTAGAGTCCTACCACAAAGACATTCATGATATTATATGAGGTATGATATGTGTCTTATCTACTATAGCAGTAGTGATTATCGATACGAGTGCGAGTAACACTTTCCACACCATGGTTCTTTTGCATAAACTAGATATTTTGACCAAGCCTCTGGTTCGATCATTGTGATTAGGGACCCCCACCAGAAGAGATGTAGAGATCACACAATGGTGATGAAAGTGAGACCTTAGTCTCATAGGAGGGAGTTTTAGATGTGATCATCCAGTAGTGGCTTTGAATCCCTATAGTGTCATACTGGGAATGGACAGGCTCTCAATATTTCACGCTCAGATCGACTACATGAGATGTATAGTGATATGTACACATGAAGATAGAGGCCATATTTCCTTTGTAGGTGGTAAGGAAGGTAGAGCAACGCAAGATGGTATCTCACGTAAGAGGGTGAGACCAATCAATCATTGATTGGATAGAATGGACTTCAATATGGTGTATGGGGACAGCCCACATTTTCATGTGGTAGTTGGAGAGTATGTTTATGTATTTCCAGAAGATGTCCCAAGTCTACCTCCTAATAGAGAGGTAGACTTCTATATTGACATTTACCCAGGGATGGCATCGATATCTATGCCTGCATATCGGATGGCTCCTACAGAGCTCCGATTGCTGAGGGAACACATGGAGGACATGCGATGGAATGGGTTGAAAAGGAAATGGGTTTCTCCATGCGTATACTTGGTATTGTTTTCCAAGAAGTCAAATGATAGATTTACACTATGAATGGACTTTTGGCGCCTAAAGTAGGTGATCGTGAAGAAAAAATATCCCTTGTTATGGATAGATGACCACTTTGATCAGCTGAAGGGAGAAAAGTAGTTGTCAATGTTAGAACGCATGTTAGGATATCACCAGCTTGACGTACAAGATGAGTACATCCCGAAGATGAAATTTAGATGTCGATACAGATATTACAAGTACTTAGTGATGCCTTTCGGCGTGAAGAATTCCCTAGCTGTGTTCATTGGACTCATGAATCGGATCATCCATACATACGTAGATTGGTATCTGGTGGTCTTCATTGATGATATAATAGTGTACTCCGCATCGGAGGAGGATCACATTGTACCCCTGAGGCTAGATAAGGACACTCTCCGAGAGATCCTTCCTTATAGAAATCTCTCAATTTGTATGTTCTATATATGAAAGTTATATTTCTTAGGACATGTCATCTTAGTGCCCAGAGTTGTGGTGGATGTAGTGAGGATCGAGGAGATTAATTCTTGAGAGCCAACTAGGATTTTTACGAAGGTACAAAGATTACTTGGGTTTAAAGGATACTATCGGAGATTCATACACTCACTATTAAAAATCTGGGTTTCCACAGCGCCACCCTTTATCAGTGCAAAAAAAGTGATGATAATGGGGGGGGGGGGCTTTATCAGCACTAAAAAAGTGTTGATAAAGGGAACATTTAACAGTGCTAAAACAAGTGCTCTTAATAGTGACATTTTATCAGCGCTTATTTTAGCGTTGATAAAGTCCCCCACTTTATCAATGATTTCTTTACTACTGATAAAGGGTTCCCCTTTATCAGTGCTTTTTTTAATAGCACTGATAAAGGGGGGTTTTATCAGCTCACATTTTCCTAGTGGTGATAAATGTGTATATTTCAAAAAAAACATAAAAATATTAAAAAAATAATATATTTATATATATATATATATTTATATTTATATAAATATAAAAAATATTTTTTAAAAATTGTTTTATATCGATTCGATATGTCATAGACCAAAAATGGACATCCCGGAGAATAAAATATGGTTGTTTGTATTGATTAATGACTTTTTGTACCTTAATGAATTTGAGAAGGTGTTAAAATGGTCACAATAGTGTAGTTCTGGTAAAAATATTTGATTTGATATGTGGTTGAGGCAAAATGGACACCCGAAGCAGATGTTTTTGGAAAAACGGACCCTCGGAACCAAACTTATGACCATTCAGAGGTTTTTTGGTCATTTTTGAACCTCAAAAAACGTGAGAATGGGTTTTTATGTTCAAAAGAGTGTGTAATGTTTTTCACACTTCTATTTTATATGTTGTAGATCCAAAACGGACACTCAGAGTAGAAGTTATCGTCGTTTGAAATTTTGCAACTCTCGTATCTCATAAAAACCGTAAACACCAACAACTCACTAAAACGATCATAACATCTACTCTGTTTGTATGTTTGAAAACTGCGAATAGTCAAATTAAAACTTGTGAATCTAGGGATGAACACAACCATTCGAAACCATTAGATGACCAGAGGAAAGAAATATATATCAGCTATAGCACTCCAAAAAAATCCAACTTCAAACAGCCATAACATTCGCTCCGAGTGTCTGTTTTGGATCTACCACATATCAAATAAAAGCAAGAAAAGTGATATATTTAGAAGATTGACTGAGACATAGTCTGAGTCATGTCTGGAAACCGAAAACCCAAAAAAACTCCATAAGGTTTCCAAAACTTAGTTTTTGTGTCCGATCCCATGTCAGATTTTTCTTAAAACTGTCATAACATCTGATTTGTGTTTTGGTCGGCCTACACCAACTATTTTATCGTAGTTCGTTCCATGAGCTTTAGTTTGACTATTCACAGAGCTGAAACAGACACCCGGATAAGAATTTAGGCCTTTTCATGTGACTTTGTGATTTGTTAGTTTTTTCAAGACCCCATTTCTAGAACTTTTGTATACACATATTAATATATAATATTTTTAAATATATATTAATATGTATAATTATACCTACAGATATACATATAATATATATCTCTGTGTGTGTGTGTGTGTGTTTTATATATGTTTGTACGCATGTAAGTATGTAATTATTTATAAAAACAGACATAAAGAAAACATATTTTATAAAGTTATTTAAAACTAATATTATAAATATATATTATTATATATTAATAAACAAATAAATATATTGATAAAAAATTATAACTAAATATATATATATATATATATATATTAATATACAGATATATATATATTAATATAATTAAATATATGTATATATTAATATGATTAAATATATATGTATATATTAATATGACTATATATATATTAATATAAATATATATTTTTTAATATATATATATATATTAATATACGGATATATAAATATTAATATAACTAAATATACATATATATTAATATAGGAGTAAAAATAAATAAATAAATAAATATATAAATAAATAGATATATTAATAAATGAAGAGAAAAACAATATGATTGACTGGTAAAGGCTTAGGCGTACGGGCAAGAGGTCTCAAGATCGAATCCTGGGGGAGGCAGTTCACGAGCGCAAGTCGGGGGAATTACCTAGCGTTGTTAGGGGGGTGGGGGGAGTTGGCATGGGGCTTGTGTGGGCTACCATGGACGGTGGGCCTTGTTAAAGGGGTGTTTCAAGCACTATTGATTCCCCCCCAGGATTGAATTTTTTTTAAATATTTTGTCAACTTTTATCAGTGATTTTTAAAAGTTCTGATAAAAGGGGTTTCTTTCACAGCGTTAAAAAAAGTGCTAATAAAAGGGAACCGCCGTTTATCATCGCCTCGATTAACATCACTTTTTAGCTCTATTAATCGACTTTTCTAGCACTGATAAAGGCCATATTTATAGTAGTTCTCAGTGCTCGACAGTAGGAGCACTTATGAAATCTTTGAAAAAGAAGGGAAACCCCTTTGTATAGATAGAACGATTCTAGTCGATCTATTAGAAGCTGAGGATGATTTTAAACAACACTCCCATCTTGAGGTTTCCAGTGGAGGGCATCAACTACATGGTATATTGTGATGCATTAGAAACTTGTCTAGGGTATGTCTTGATGTAGGGTTATGCAATGATTTATATAGAATACGACAGTTGAGACCTTATGAGCAGAACAATGCAACTCATGATCTAGAGTTAGCAGTGGTGTTCTTCACACTGAGGATGTGACGACACTACCTGATGGGTGATTAGTTCATCTTCTACTCAAGAACATAAGATCCTTGGTTGAATATTTTCATAGAATGATGTGATACTAAGATAGAGGAGTTGGCTAGAATTCCGCCTGTACTATGACTTCGAGATAGTCAATACTCATGGGAAGGAGAACGTGGTGGAAGATTTTCTTAGCCAGATATTGAGTTCATAGTTACAGTATTAGATCACAAAGTATTTTTACTCACATCAGATATAAATTGTGGATAGAGATGAGAAATTTTTCTTTTAGTTGATGGTATCCCCCCCCCCCCACTATTATAGTGAGCCAGGGAGGCACAACTTGAAGATAGTAGCTGCAAGACTAAACATGCTCAAATATCCATGGGACATGCACCTAATAGATATTCTGGAGGTGGGGATAACATCATCCATTTATGCGGGCGCACTATTGTACCATTGGCATTGCATGATGAGGTTCCAATGAAGTAACAAACACCCCCCTTTGTTGTAAATAAAAATGTAGTGATGATGTACCTGGACCTCTGATTCTAGTACTAGTGGTCGGGCATGAAGATGGAAGTGGAATAGTTTGTTTCCAGGTGTCTCACTCACCAGAAGGTTAAGGCTGAGCATCATGTACCAGCAGGTTTAACCTAGAACCTTGAGATACCTGAATGGAAATGGGATGTGATATTTATGGACTTTATTATGGGATTACCATATATGTCTAGAGGACTTGATACCATCTAGGTGATTATTAATTAACTTACAAAGCCATCCCACTTCATCACTACTCAAGAGATGTGTTCAGTAGATAGCTTGGGATGCCTCAACGTTCAGGAGATCATGAAACTTCACAGGTTTACTCCAACAATAGTCTCAGATCATTATGAAAACTATACATCTTAGTTGTGGATCGTATTACAGGAGGCATTTGGGATTCAGCTGTGCTTGAGCATAGCCTTCCACCCGTAGACCGATGTTCAGATGGAGCGAACAATTCAGACCTTGGGGGATATGCATCATAATTGTGTCTTGGTTTTCAGTCACAGTGGGGAGGACTACTTACCATTGGGGGAGTTTTTTTACAAAAACAGTTACCAATCCACCATCGGTATAGTTCATTTGGAGTCATGGAATGGAAGACCATTCAGATCACCTTTGTATTAGACATAAACAAGGGAGTCATCACTCATAGGTCAAGAGATGGTACAGGATACCACAGAAAAGGTAAAAGTCATCCAGAAAAGAATGAAGTCTGCACATATCTGGAAGAATTCCAATTCAGATAGGCAGAGGAGACCATTGGAGTTATAGGAGGGGGACCACCTATTCCTACGGGTCTCCCCCCAACGAGGACTAAAGAGATTTGGCCATGGAAACAAGTTGTCATCGTGGTTCATCATATCTTTTCTGATTCATTAGACAATGGTTGAGGTGGCATACCGCTTAGATATACCACCATAGTTGGATAAAATTCATGATGTTTTCCACTTATCCCAACTAAGGAGGTCTGTGCACAACACTTTGGAAATAATCGACCACAGTGGGATGGAGGATGACGACAGGGTGACATTCGCAGAGTACTAGGGGGAGATAGAAGACTGACAGGAGGGGAACCTCTATGGATGGTAGATATCTATGTGCATGTTTTGTGGAAGGATATGAATCTCCAGGAGAGCACAGGAGAGCGAAATGCTCAAATGAATGCATAGTACCTCCATTTGTTTGTTTATCCCTTATTGGGCATTCAGGGATTTAAATCCATAAGGGGTTAATTGTAGTGACTCCGAATTTTCTTTTTAAATTCGTCACACTTTAATTGAATTATTTTGTGTCTACAGGCTTTGACGGAGCATGATTATGAGGCCTAGTGAACCTAGAACTGGTTTTTCAATTTTTTTTGGAACGTTAGTTTCCCTCAGATTCTGAGGATGACGTCCTTTTGATGGGAGATTCAAACAATTTGATCGGTTTCTAACGGGTTTGTTCGTAGAACCGGAAACATCCAATGATTCCACATCAATTCGGAAATACTTTCCAAAGGTAGCTGCTTATTAGTTTGTGGACTGATGAGGCATAGAAATTTTCATTGGTCGAGAGGATGGGAGGTCGGACTCATCACACCTTTTTGAGGGGAATTATTGACTACTTCGGGACTCTCTTTATAGATTTAAGTTATGTTCGTGATTCCTTATTACATTACCAAGTATAAAATTAGTTTTCCTTTAGATCTAACAATCAATGATCGATATGTAGGAAATTTAGAGAATCTTTTATTTTTATTCGATGTTCTTCATTGATAGAGAATCATCTGTATTTATTAGAGATTCTTGGTCAATGGTACCCTTCGACATATTAATATATAATTATCTTGGTCATTATGATGACCATGCTGGTTTTAAAGCCACTCAATGGGGCACATGATGTTTATTGTCATTCAGAAGGACATGGATTATTTCAGAGTTGGGATCAAACCCACAGACGGGCTACCTATGTATCATTTGTTTAGAAAAGTAATCAGAACCCACGTAGTTCGAGTAAGAGAATATGATGTTTCTGATTGATGGCTCAAAGAAGGATGTCATAATTACTTTTACACTCTAAGCTCACGTGAGTCATGCTCGATGTGAGAAACAATAGGTATTGGTAAAAATTAGACAACTGTGCCATGAAAGATGAAATCATAAGAAATAATGTGGGGCTTATGTATGTATGACTGCCTAGATAAATGAAGGATAGGATTTACTTTAGGGAAGAAATCCAGGAGCAGGGTCCATAAAGGTATATGTGTTTCATGGGGATTTTTAATACTCTAACTTGGGGCTTACTCCTGAAAAGGAGGAATAAATTATGATAAGACTTATTATTGGGTTTTACTCCTCAAAAGGAATCCCAGATCAAAGGTAAATTAGGACTGGTTAAAAGAAATTAAGTCTGGGGCTTACTCCTGAGGAGGATGCCCAAATTTGGGGACTGGGGCTTTCTCCTGAGGAGGATGCCCAAATTAAGGGACTGGGGCTTACTCCTAATGAGGATGCCCAAATTTGAGACTGGGGCTTACTCTTGAGGAGGAGGGCTAGGTTAAGGATTATGAATGGGGCTTATTCCTGAAAAGGAGGCCCATGTTAAGGATTATGACTGGGGATTATTCATGAAAAGGAGGCACAGGTTAAGAATTATGAATGGGGTTTATTCCTGAAGAAGTGGACCAGGTTAAGGGAATTAAGGTTTGGGGATTACTCCTGAGGAGGATGCCCAAATTAGGGGCATGGGGATTACTCTTAAGGAGGATTCCCAGATTTGAGAACATTAAGAATTGGGGATTACTCCTAAGGAGGATGCCCAAGTTAAGAATTATGACTGGGACTTACTCCTGAAAAGGAGGCCCATTTCGATTGATTTCTCTCATATTAAACGATGAGGTTGAATGAATTAAATCTCAATCTTTAGTGACATAAATATTAGTAAATCACTAGGTTTTGAGAGATATTCTACAGAGTTAATTTCAGATAAGGAATTAAAAATCAATAAATCATGCCATAAATGGCATTGAAGAGTGTATTGAAGATTGAATCTTGAACAGGAGAGGTGGAATGACATAAGAGGGGTGAAATGGGCAAGAAGGGACCCCAACAAGGAAGGGGCACGCAGGTACTGCATGGGCGCGCAAGTCCTGGTCACGCAGGTATGCCTGCGTGACACATGGTGTACTTGCACGATGGATAACCAACAGGGTAATACTTGAGCGACTCTTGATTAAAGCCATTTGAATCCTCTTGAGGTTCTTCCAGAAAAGGGGCATGCACGTTCTATTGAAGGAGTAAGGTGGTGTGCAAGTGTGGCCTTTTCCCTTAAGGGCTGTCCACTCAAGCACGCAGGTGTTGATGAGTTTCAACACTTAGGCCTTCCTCCCTCTCTTTAGATCTTCCGTTCTAGGTATGTAATTACTTTAGAAGTGTTTAGGAATCTCTGAGAAGAGACTAGGGTGCCGAGAGCTCAAATCTGAGTTTCTGGAAAAAATCCTCTTCAAATGTGGGGCCCACAGGGTCTATTTATAGGCAAAAGAAGACCCCGGGCAATTATCATTTAGGTCGCGCAATTCACTTGCTTGACCAACTTCGGCGCGCAGGTGTACCTGCGCCACCATTGCGGCACGCAAGTGTACTTGCGTGACCTTTGTAGAACATTTGCAACGATCATGCAATATTCTTCTCATTCCTTCCTTTGACAATTTTTGATATTTTTTCAAAGGTTGAATCAATTTGAGATAAGATATTCCCTTTTTCCAATCTTTAGACTCTGTGACCAAAGGAGTGTGAACAAAAGTCCCCCCTCAGAGTTGGATCCGGAGAGAAAAGAAGATTTGAATCTGAGGAAAAAAGATGAAATCATGGGTCTTTGTGGTTATTGGCAGCTTAATGTCAGGCATGTTGGACATAAAAAGGCTAATGTTTAAGGTCGAAATATATTTGACAGAAATGGATTATATTTGATTCAATTCCTTGACAACTCATTTGAAAACATAATACCATACTCATGTATGAGTGAAAATATGTAAACTATAACTTAAGAATATTTGAACCTGAGGAATGATATGAAAAAGAGATAAGAAAGATTAGAAGAAGTAGTTTCCAACAATGAAGTTACCATTATTTAAAAAACTCGTTAGGGGGTTGAATTATGCAGGGCCACATAAGGGCATTGGCTGCATAGTTAAATAAAATAGTATCTTTTGGATAACAAGTCTATTATATAGACTGTTTATGCAAGGCCGCCTATGGGCACGTGCAGTATACTCAGGAAAAAGAACTCTCAAAAATTTACTTTCCTAGTTCTAAAAGCCTATGAACGTTTATGGAGATTCAAATCTTCCAAACTATAGAGTTTTTTGTATGGAAATAGGTACTTGAATATGGAGAAGATATTTCCAAACAAGATTATCAAAGAACTGGATGAATATCATTCCTACGAAGGTCTAACCCAAAATGTAGGGAATAAGAATATAAACCATAGACTTGAATACTTTCATATCATGAAAAAGGATATGGGACAAATATGTTAAAGATGGCTATTTTTTGCGGATCCCTACATACTGTCATTTAAGACAAATAAGGAAAAAATAGGCATTTTTCCATGAATGAAGTTACCACTATCAGAAAAACCCGTTAGGGGGTTGAATTATGTAGGGACACATAAGGGAATTGGCTGCATAGTCAAATAAAAGTATCTTTTGGCTAACAATTCAGTTATGTAGACTGTTTATGCAAATTCGCCTATGGGCACGTGTTCCATAGTCAGGCAAAAGAATTCTCGGAAGTTTGACATTTTTGCGACTAGAAGTCATGAAAAGAGTTATGAATATCTGAAAATATTTAAGGTTAGGTTTATGACACATAAAGATGGGTATTGTCCAATGTATGCAGCGATACACGGATCATTGATAACCATAATCATGTTGTGGCTGGGTCCTGAATTGAAATTTTGGACATCACTACGTATCCCATAAGGATGGGAATCAAGCCATACATAGTTATTAAACTACAGTTTAATGTCGTGTGGGACAAAAGGATTAGAGATCTTAGTTTAGGGTCATAGATCTTGGACTATTGTAAGAAATACATAGTGTGTGTTCTCATAGGGACTTTTCATCCAGGGAACTGAAAGTGGAATTTGGGGTTAGGCCCAAAGACTTAGGTATGGATTCGAGGGACACTCGAACATTCCTAAGTATCCCATGAGGAGGGGAATCAATCCCCTGTAGTTCAAGAAATACCCTTTGTACAAATTTGGTTCGTACATGTGAAGGGTGAAAGGGGACATCAGTACAATGATGCTTTAACCCAAGATAAAAGGTTTGGGTGTTTCCATGTATGCACGTAGTCTTTGAATTGAAACATGATTGAAAAATCAATTTAAATAATGGTTCCCTCTCAGGTGAGGGTATTAATGAAAAAATGTAGTTTATTGTCATACTGGAAAATAGTGTTGTATAGTTTAACATCGTATAACAAGGAAAAAAGTGAACCAATGTAATGATATTGATTCTAGGGGTGGTTTCACGAATCAACATCGTATGAGATGGAGGTTAACCAATGTAAAGAGATTGGTTTTGGTCTTGAACCTTGGGAGGTTTCCTACATAACCAACCTAGAAGGCAAGGATCAAAGTTCGTGTAGTTCAATTAAATAATTAATTAATGATCAAGTTGTTCTTTGGGACAATGACCTAAAAAATTATGTTGTTGGGACTTACACATGGTTAGCGGCCCAAAGAAAGTGTTATGGTTGAGGTTTTCTCTAAGATCACGTGATTCATACTCGGTGTGAGAAA
Organism: Viscum album; assembly: GCA_963277665.1. Classification (NCBI taxonomy): domain Eukaryota; kingdom Viridiplantae; phylum Streptophyta; class Magnoliopsida; order Santalales; family Viscaceae; genus Viscum; species Viscum album. Next base: position 258,436,162 of record OY728129.1, read on the forward strand.
CAAGAGGTAACAACAACATTAACGATGCAATGTTTAATGTCATGTAGGACATATAAAAGGACTATGCAGTTTAAAGTCTTACAGTTAGAACTATTGGTGTTTCATAGTTTAGTGCCATGTAGCAGGGAAAAAATACAGTTTAATGTCATGTAGGATGTATCACAAATTTTCTGTACAGTTTAGCGTCATGTAGTTAGGACGATGGGGAAAATAGAGTTTAACGTCATGTTGGACGAAAGGGGGACTATGCAGTATAATTTCATGCAGGGAGGACAAACGATTACACCATTTAACGTCATGTTGGACGCATTGGGGATTTTTTCCATAGTTTACAGTCATGTTGGATGAAAGTGTGAGTAGTTTAAGGTCATACAAGACCTTTGATGATTATGAAGGTTAATGTCTTTTCGGACGTAAGGGACTTTTGTAAAGTTTAGCATCATGTAGTTAGGATGTCATAGTTTAATGTCTTGCTGGACATAAGGGACTTGAAAATAGTTTAGGGTCATATGCATGGACCGTTGATGATGCAGTTTAAGGTCATACAGGACGTAGTTGTAGTTTAATGTCATACTGGACCATTTTAGAGACACAGTTTAACATCATGTTGGACTAAGTTGTAGTTTAAGGTCATAATGGACCATTGTTGTATAGTTTAACGTCATATAGCAAGGACAAGAAAGGTACTTTTCATTTTAATGTCATTTAGTGAGGAAAAATTAGGGAATTTTGTTTCATAGTTTAATGTCATGTGGGACGAAATTAATACAAATAGTTTAAGGCCACATGTATGGACCGTTGCTATATAGTTTAACGTCATATAGCTAGGACGATGATGTAGTTTATACAAAATACTTCTTCAAAAATCTGGCATTGGTTGGAGTAATGATGAGTTATCCATCCATTGAGATTAATGAAGAAGCTCCATTGGAGTAGACCCCATGTATTGAATAAGGTCCTTCCATTTTGGCTTAATCTTGGGAGGTTTCTTTCCTGGTATCATTGGAGTTATGATAACTAATACCAATTCTCCCTAAGTGAATGAACGGAGATGAATTTTTTTGTTAAAATCTTGTGCTATTCGTTTCTGATAGACTTCCAAGTGGTGAAAAGTGCACAATCATTTCTCATCTAACCGTTCCAATTCATTCATTTGCTTTTGAGATTGTTCATCTATAAATGATTGATCACAAAAGGAAACTCTAAGCGAGGGTAGTTGAACATAAATGGGAAAGATGTCTTCCGTTCCATATACCAATGAATATGGAGTTGAACGAGTTACAATGCGGGTGGTAGTCCGATAAGCCCATAAAGCATGAAAGATTTTATCAGGCCATGACCTCTTATCTTTATCTACCATATTTTTCAGTATATTTGAAAGAGTCATGTTAAAGGCTTCTATCTGGACATTGGCCGCTGCATGATACCGAGATGAATGGTTGGATTTGATGTTGTATTCTTGATACAACTTTTTCACCTCGGATGAACAGAAATTGGTGCCATTGTCCGTCAATATGGTATGAGGGACACCAAATCTGGTAATGATGTTAGACTTGATGAAGCTAACAACGCATTTAGAACTGACTTCCTTGAGAGGTATTGCCTCTGCCCATTTGGAAAAGAAGTCAGTAGCAGTAAGAATGTACTTAAACTGCTTGGCTGTAGCCGAAGGGTAAGGTCCCACCACATTCATTCCCCATGTGGAAAATGGCCATGAGTATTTATCTTTATGAAGAAACTCTATAGGTAGATGAGTGAATTTGGCATGTACTTGGCATGAATGACACTTTTTTTTGAAATCGACACAATCTTGTATCATTGAAGCCCAAAAGTATCCAAGCCTTCAAATCTGATCAGACAGTCTATGTCCATACTGGTGGGCACCACAGACTCCTACATGCACTTCTTTCGTGACATCTATTGTCTCATCACCATCAATGCATCTGAAGAGAACTCCATCAAAACCACGTTTATAGAGAATTTTCTCTAGGTGATCTGGGCTATCATAAAGAGTAAAATTGACCACATGTCGCCAGATTTGTTCTTTCTCAGCTCTATCAGGTGAAAGTGTTCCATTTTGAATGTATTCCATGATAGTTGACATCCATCCTATAGTATGACCATACAGTTTAGGAATGGAACAAATTTCATTAATTTCCTCTATTCTGATTCGAACATAATGTGAAATTGCACGACAGTGGGCAATACTGATGGTTATCTAGTCCCGATTTGGATCTTCCAGAGCTGTGGCTAGGTTATCCAATGCATCAGCTTGAGCATTTTGTGATCTTGGGACATAAGAAAATGTCGGTTCTAAAGGGAATTCCACCATTAACTCTCTGAAGTAATCATACAAAAGGATTAGTTCTTCTTTTCTGATGGCATAATCCCTATTGACTTGTTTGATTACCAGGTCTGAATCACCTTTCACCTTTAAGTGATTCACTTGTGCTTGAAGTGCTAATTCCAAACCTACGATGAGAGCTTGGTATTCTGCTTCATTATTGGTACCACCTTTCCACAATAAGAATGAATAAGGTAAAATTTCCTTTTCTGGAGAAATGAGCACAATTCCTAAGCCAACTTTGTTGAAGTTAAGATTTTCCATTTTCCTCCCTGTTGGACTTCTGGAAGCACCATCAAAATACATTTCTTAGGCCTGAGGACTTTCTTGAATAGAGAAGACTTCCTCATCAGGGAGTTCAATATCTGAAGATTTGTCTTCCACTGAAGGGTGTTCAGCTAGGAAATAATCCAGATTTAGGCCATTTATCGCCTTTTGAGACACATATTGAATGTCGAATTGCTGCAAAATAACTTCCCACCTTGCCAGACATCCTGTATGCATTAGAAAACTTAGGATAAATTTGAGTGGGTTATTGCGAGAAACCAATTGGACCTCGTGATGTTGCAAGTAGTGTCTCAACTTTTGCAATGCAAAGATTAATGCCAGGAAAAACTTCTCAATACTTGAATACTGGGTTTCTGCTTCAAGCATGGTTCTACTGAGATAGTAGAGACTGTTTTCATTCCCAGCATCATTATTTTGAGAAGGAAAGGCACCCAATGATCGCTCTAGATCAGTCACATAGTGGATAAGTGTTCTTCCTTCAACAGGTGGCATGAGTACCGGTGAAATCAAGAGGTATTTCTTGAGAATATCGAATGCTTCTTGACATTCTTCAGTCCACTATTAAGTGACTCCCTTCTTCATCAATTTGGTGAAGGGTAAACTTTTTCCTGCTAAATTGGTGATGAAACGCAAAATATAGGATAAGTGTCCTTGAAGTCCTATTAATTATTTCGAATTTTGAGGAGGTGACATACCAATGATTGACTTGGTATTCTCAGGATCGACTTCAATTCCCCGATGGCGTACAACAAAGCCACGAAATTTTCTTGAGGTTACCCCAAAAGCACATTTTAAGGGGTTCATCTTCAAATTATGTTGTCGATGCTTGCATAATATGACTTCCAAATCATCCAAGTGATTAGAAAGTTGTTTGGATATAACTACCAAATCGTCTATATAGCAATCAACAAACTTCTCTAAGAAGGGTTTGAAGATACGATGCATAGAACGCTGATAAGTTGCACCTGCATTCTTTAAGACGAAGGGCATTACCCGGTAGAAAAACACACCTTGAGGGGCTCTGAAGGCTGTAGATTCCTCATATTCTGGGGCCATTCAGATCTGATTATATCCAAAATATCCATCCATGAAGGAAAGTGCTTCATATCCAGTTGTTGCATCAATTAAAGTTCTGTAATCGAAACTGGGGAATCATCCTTAGGAAAATACCGATTAAGATCTCTGAAATCGATGCGAACTTTAATTTGTCAGTTCTTTTTCCTTACAGGGACAATATTATCCAACCATTTGGGATATTGAAATTCTCTGATGAAGTTAGCTTTGATAAGCTTATCCACTTCAGCTTCATGTTTGGAATAATAAGTTGGGTGTGTTCTTCTCGCGGCTTGCTTAAATCCTCGATGTTCTTCTGTTAAACCTAAATGATGAGTAGAAACATCAGGATCAAGCCCAGACATTTCTGTATAGTTCCAAGAAAATATATCTCTATTTTTCTATAGAAAAGAAATATACATCTCTTGCTCTTCAAGATTCATGGCCGCACTGATTAAAGTGGGGCGTGGATCTCCTTTTGTACCCAGATTTATTTCTCCGAGTTCATCCACAGTGGTAGAGATACCCTCTTCAAATGATGGAGGAGAATCTCTGAGATCTTCCTCTTCTTCTTCTTCATGTGTTATTTCTTCCACTTCTAATTTCATAGTAGATGATAAAGTAGAATTCTCATGATCTGAAGAGATGTCAAAATTTGCATATCTTGAAGAAGAAGCTTCCATTTCCGGCCCGATTGATGATGATGGGTCTTCTTTGGGTAATAAAGAGGAGATGATGGATTGAGAATCGACATCATTGTTCACCTCCGATGTTGTTATAACTTCATCTAACCTAATTGGTGAAGCATAGACTTGTTGGATTTCAGCAGATGAAATGAAGACGTCACCATTTGTGCTTTCATCACTTCTTGGCAGATTACCAATTTCTCCTATGTTGTTTGGCTCGATTTCCGTAATTGATATTATAGATCTTTCCATAAGAGTATTTTGATTTGGGTCTATCATGTCAATTTGACTGATAGGCAACACATAATCTGTACTCACATGTGTAAATGGATTTATTAGATTTTTTTCCAAACCATATGGAGCATTAACTATTGTAATCTCCATTGTGGTGGATTTCTTCCTTCCCTTCCTGTGATAGAATTACGCCTTAATGTATTGAGACTCACATGTCTTGAACGAGGCCTTATCACCATAAAATGTCCCAAATTGACCATCAAAACAATATTTGAGACATTTATTATATGATGAATGGATAGTTGCATGTTGATGTAGCCAGGGACTTCCAAGAAAGATGTTGAACGCTGAGTCTTGATCAACAACCATGAAATCTGAATTGGATACAGGATCTCCAAACTGAGTTCTGAGTGTTACATCACCTAGTGGTTATTGTTCCTTTTTATCATATCCCTATAGCATCATGGTGTAAGGAGATAAATCAAATTCTTGTGAGGCCCAATCGACGAAGTGTACGAATGGGCATGAGGTTGACTCCTGAACCATTGTCAATGAAAGCTCTTCGAACATCCACTCCATTGACCATGCCAGAAAAGTACAATGGTTTAATATGTCCATGAAAAACATCACCTTCATCTTCATCAGTAAAGGTTATTTTTGCATGGAATTCTGCAGGATTATTCTCTATGTGATAGACTTCAGCTGCAACAATTTCAGTTTCAAACTCTTGAGGACTTGACAAAGCCTCGATGAGTGATTCCCGAAGATCTTTTGACAGATTTAAAGAGTCCAAAATTGATAACATGGCTGGTACATGGGCCATGTGTTTCAATATATCATACTTTTGATCCATAGGTCTGCGTTTCCCAATAGGAATATGTGGCTTATCAGGTACCTTGGAAGTAGATGCTTTGGAAGTTGATGCATCTTGTATTGGGATAGGAGTTGGAAATATTCCTGGTTTTGGAAGATTAGACCGATTAGATCCATTTACTTGCTGAGAGGAATAATATGGAACCTTCAATAGGTCTTCCAAAATAACTATTCCAGGACTGAATTTGCTATTGGTAGAAGAACTTGCTTGTTCTTGCTGAGCTCGCTGAAGGGCTCTACCACGAGTTTCTGCAGCGTACACAGATCTAGCCAGGGTAGAATTGGAATAGTGGCTTCTGAAAGATCCACGTCTTCCCCTGTATCCTGAGCCCCTGGAACTTCCTCGGATTCCTCTATTTGATACAGGGAATTAAAGCTCATTGAAATTGAAACTTTCACTGGCATATGGATCTATTAATTGAATCATATTAACAGAACCAAAGATTAATTCTTTGTTTGATGAAGACTCTGCCTGATTAGCATGTTTAGGCTATGCCGTTTGGTGGGGTGGTGCCTGTGGATTTGGAGTAGATGGAAAGAGGTCCGCCAAAGTAAAATATAACTTAGTCTTTGACACATACTCATATTCTTCTGATTCTTTTTCATTCTTTGAATCATGCCATTTCATTGAGGACTTTCCCACTCATGAAGAGGGTTTTGCGGCAACATTCATGGAAGAAGACATATTTGGTTTCTTTAATTGTGTTCTCAAAATAGCATGAGTTCTATTGATTGTCTTTCTGACCATCCAATCATCATACTTATGTGCATTTTTGCTTTTGACTTCTTGCCATTCACTTTCCTCCACTGGAACTATAGCAGTGACACATGCTACCAGGGATGAGGAGCCTTTCAATGTGACTTGTCCTTAGTCGACCATATTTTGTAGGAGGTCTTTGAAGACAAAACACTCCTGGATGGGATGCCCCAGCATTTGATGAAAAGGGAAATAATTAGGACATTCTTCATCTCCTTTCTTGTTTGGATTCTTGGGTATTGGCAATTGAACCAAATTTTTTTCCAGAGCTGAAATGAAATAACCAGGAACTTGTTCATTTCGGAAAGAGTATGTTTTCTCTTCAGATCCTCAAATTGTTTTCGTCTTTGATCTTTTTGATCATCTGGATGAAAAGGACTTTTTTGTTGGCGCTCAAATGGTGGATCCCTTCGAGAAGATGAAGGTTTTGAGGTAGAAATAGGTACAGGTGCTTGTTTAAGCATAACTATAGCAGTTTCTGCTTTACCCATTCTCCTTCTTGGAACTGATGTAATTACAAGAGATTTAGCCTTAGCCTGTATAAGGGAATCTTCAATCTGCTGAGCAATTTAAGTAAGGTCTCGAAAACCTCCTGTGTATTTCACAGGGATTAATGGTGTGCGTAATTCGTCACGTATATTTTCCACACAGTTTGGGAAAAAAATCTTGAGGGAGTACTAAACTCAAGGAATACGTTATTCCCTTCCATCGAGCAATGAAATCAGAGACCCTTTCATTCTCACTTTTCTTACAGTTTGTATGATCGAAAACTGTTTTCTTTGGCAATGTTGATCTGAACATAAGGAGAAATTTTTGGCGAAGATCCTCCCATCCGGTAATTGACTAGGATTGCAAGCTTGTATACCAAACAAAAGTTGTTCCTTGTAAAGTTTGCACGAAGCATCTGAGTTTCACTACTTCTTGCGAATCCGGAGTTCCCATAATAGGATGGAAACAAGACACATAATGCGTCAAATGTTGTTTAGGATCGCATGATCCATTGAAAATAGGGAATACAGGGTTACCAAAACTGGAAGGAGGAGAAATTGAATCTACCCATTCAGGGTAAAAAATCTTTTCTGGTTAAACATGTGCATGTTTCCCTTCCATTGTTTCTAACCGAGATGTTAATGACTAAATAATAGTTATTAACTTTTCAGAAACATCCTGTTGAACTTGGACTAGGGTAGGTGCAATGACTGGAGCTTGGACAGATGTGGCGATTGGTGCTGCAACTGATGGTAGCACTGCCAACTATTGTTGCACTTGACCCGTAGGATTAGACCTGTGAGGGTGTACTGAGAGAGGAGGATATTATTGATCCATCTCAGTAGCAGCTACAAATTCATTTGGCTGACTGACTCCATCATGCTTAAGAAGAAGACTACTCTGAAGTAGTTCTGCATTCAACCTTCTTAATTCCTTCGTTTCTTCTTCCTGTTGTGCAATCCTTTTCTATAGTGAGAGCGATTTACCTTCTCAAGAGTATGTATATGTAACCTGGTTCTTTCCCTTCCCTTTTTTGGATCCTTTTTGAAGAAGGGGAAGTGGGTTACTTGAAAGATTACCTAGGTTCTGAGTAATCCTTTGACTTCGTGTATGCACACCTTCTTTATTTGTGTCAGTGTGTACATCTTCTTGAGTAGGAACCTTTTCATATGAATCCCCTGAGTGAGCCTCATCTGGTGGATCAACAACAATGGAATTGATGACATTGATTGATTCATAACTCATCGCATCCCTTCTATCAGCATTTCTGTGATATTGTCTTCTTATATGTCTTTGATGAGACATTGCCTTTTGTTGATTCGATCCCTCAGGAACTTCGTGACGAACCATAATTTGGAGGGAATCTCTGGATAATTTGGCTCTTCGTTACTCTTGTGGTTTCTTCCCCAATCGAGAAAAGACCAACTTTCTTTGGGGAGTAGATTGATGATTTGAAAAATTCCCCAGTCCAGTGGATTGGGGCTGTTCCTGCTGTTCTCGCTCAACTCCCCGAATCATTTTTGTTGATTCCGAGGGTTGGTTTAAAAGAGTCCCTAGTCTGGCGAGCTGGGGTGGTTCTTGACATGCTATGTATGAGACTTTCTTGAAAGTCCTCCGGATCTTGCGAACCATAGTCTGGAAATTAGCTGGATACATTAACCTATATCCTTTTTTATCACCCGGTTCAAAAGACTGTTGAATGATTTCTGACACATCTGTCACTTGGGGATGTGCTTGCTCCAAAATAGAGTCCTATTTAATATTCTCGTTTGCTTGATGCAAGATTAATTCAACAAATTTTTCTCTGAATTCTTGATTTTGAGAGGAAGTAGTTGAAGCCTGTTCTTGGGAAAGATTTTGATTACAAACAAATCCCATTGACTACGGCCAGCCGTGGGCAATAACATTGCATGAGACCATTTTCGGCAGTCTTTGCTGACTGGAGAGCACCGTGAAATACAGTGCTCCATGAACACCCCATCATCTGACACGAATACCATATAGGGAATTGGCAATTAACTGACCCAATCTTCTTAGTGCGCCAAGGCATGAACGTTGAAGGGATCTCTGCTGCTTTTCAGCCTTCAAATATCGAGAGACTGATAGAGATGCCAAATCAATCTAACGTTGTAACCCTTCTATTATCTTAAGATTATTTTCATATTCATCATAAGATAATAATTTCATTTTTAACTGACAAAGAGTTTTCTATATGTTGAGATGAATATCATGAATTTCATCTTCCGTCAACGTTTCAAGAATATTATACTGAGAGTCAACCAGAGGCCAAAACATGACTAACACTTTACCTTTTTCCAGTTGTTTTCTCATGTTCAGAAGTTCCTCTTTATCATTTGATGAAGATTCATCTACCTGATTTGACCAGAGATGGTGTTTCCTGGTTGCTTCATTGGATTCAACAGGATTGGTAGAGAAATCATTGATCAAACTAGAAGATGCATGACTTAGGGGTGGTTTAGAGAATGACCTACACACTGGGCTATCTTCTGATTGAGAAATTATTTAACCTGCTAGTGATGAAGCTTCAGAGATGATTGGTTTCTCATTTTCATGTTCCTCAAGATAAAGGGGCTTTCTCGGCACTACATTTTCCACTGGAGTATTTTTCGGGAAAAGTGCATCACTACTGCGGAGAGGACTTTCACAGCAAAATTCATCATCATGGGGAGGACCACCATAATGGGTTACTCCAAAAGATGAGATCTCTTTCTCCTTGGTCTTATGACCACACAGAGGGTTCCTGTGTCTCTCATATAAAGATGAAACTTCATGATCGACCGAATTGTTATGGAGCAAGCCTTCATGAGAAATTTTCTGTTGAAGTCCTTCGGAATTAATGTTCCCACTATTGGGAAATGAGGGAGTAGAATCTTGAATTTCAACAGATAATTGTCTGAGGGCTTCATGAACTCTAGCATCGAGCAAGGCCATGTTACAGATTGGCTCTTGATCTCCTGACTGTGATGGGTGGGCCTTTTTCTTAGACGCCTTCTTACTCACCTTGGAAACCACTTGTCGATGAAAGTGGCTGCTCTGAGCAGGTGTATATGCCAGATCAGGAAATATGTCTAGTTTAGGCTAACAATATCTACTCAAATAAGGTGTATGTTCCTGAATTGGTTGTCCTTATGATATGGGGGAGTATGCCCCACAACCATCTTGGACTAGAACAGATGTGTGTGTCTGTTCCGGAGTGAATTGTTTATGTGTCACTCCACTGGTAGAGAAATATTTATGTGTCTTTCCCTGAGATGCCACTGAAGTTTTTATAATATCCTGGCAGGCATCTAGAATATGAGCTGGGATTTTCTTCTACTCTTTCACCATTGATAGAATATGATTGGTGACTTCAGCTGTCGGAAGGGGAATATACGTCCATTCCAGGCTTGGAGCAGGTGTATGTGCCTGCTCCTGTCCTCCTTTTCCTGTCAGTGAATCCTGACAGTACTCAAGTGTGTGGGCAGAGAGTTGATTCTGCCTCCTATTTGTTTTCGGGGCATTCCGACTATCTTTTCCGAATTCTACCAAGCGAGACTGTTGATAGGGTTGACAAATACTAACAGGTGTATGTTCCTGCTCATTTCAATTCGCCAAATGTGGTTGACGAGATCCAACATATGTAGTGAGACGAGCCTGCTGACTATTTGATGATGTATAAATAGGTGTATGTTCTTGCCTATAGTACTCTGCTGAAATTGCCTGGCAGGATTGGCGCGATGCTGCCAGACGAGTCTGCTGGACAACGGAATTAAAACGGGCAGGTGTATGTGCCTTCTCTTTGCTTGCCACAAAGTTAGGTTGGTGGAATTCTCCAGAGACGGCAGAGATGAGAACCTGCTCACTATTGACTGGATTCCGCCTCTGGTGGTTCATCTTGCTTTCTCGGGTTCGAGGAACCTGAGCCGAATGCCTGGAGTCGGTACCCTCATCATGTTGAGGGCGCACTGCCGCACGAGTCTGGCGACGATTGTTGGTGGGAGCCCTCAGGATGGACTCCTGTCTGTTTGAATTAAGGCCTTGAGGGACCTGCTCATTCACCTCCCTAGAATAAGGGAGCGAATGGTGATTACGTTCTAGGGATAATGACCCGAAATGGTTGGAGATGGTAGTCAGCACCACATGCTTCTTGATCACCGGTCGTCGTTGTCCAGATGACCGATGTGAGTTGTTTACTTGGAGGGCTTGTCAGGAAGCCTCCAGAGTTGGGATGGTACCGTGTTGACGGTACTCCTTAACCAGTGAGTTTGATACCCAGTGTCGAAGACGCTGAGTAGCTGATATCATCCTTAGAGCGGACGACGATCCAACAGGAGTAGCAGTAGTAGAATTTGCAGCAGCAGCATTCATAGGTGTGAACTTGAGAGCAGCCATTCTAGAAATGCAGAAGATCTTGGAAAAGTGTGCCTTTTTGAAATAACAGACATAATCAAGATAAATTCATCCACTACATCTTTTGGATGAGAACATATTTCAATGATCATTTTTTTGGCCCTCTCATTGAGTTTTAAATAAGGGCCTAATAAAATAGGTAAAACATCATTTTAACTTGGTTAAGGATTCACATCAGGTTCACCATTTTTGTTTCCCTCAGATTCCGGGGATGACCTCTTTTTGATGGGAGATTCAAACATTCATATTGGTTTCTAACGGGTTTGTTCATATAACCGGATACATCCAATGATTCCACATCCATTCGGACATAGTTTTCAATGGTAGGCGCTTCTTTGTTTGTGGACTGATGAGGCTTAGGAATTTTCATTAGTCGAGAGGATGGGAGGTCGGACTCATCACACATTTTTTAGGGTAATTGTTGTATACTCCGGGACTCTCTTTATAGATTTACGTTATGTTCGTGAATCCTTATTACATTACCAATTATAAAATGAGTTTTACTTTAGATCTGACAATCAATGATCGATATGTAGGAAATTTAGAGAATCTTTTATATGTATTCGAGGTTCTTCATTGATAGAGAATCATCTGTATTTATTAGATATTCTTGGTCAATGGTACCCTTCGACATATCTATATAGAAGTCTCTTGGTCATTATGATGACCATGCTAGTTTTAAAGCCACTCAGTGGGGCACATGAAGTTTATTGTCATTCAGAAGGACATGGATTATTTCAGAGTTGGGATCGAACCCGAAGACGGGCTACCTATGTATCCTTTGTTTATAAAATGAATCAGAACCCACGTTTTTCGAGTAATGGAATATGATGTTTATGATTGATGGCTCAAAGAAGGATGTCATAATTACTTTTACACTCTAATCTCACGTGAGTCATGCGCGATGTGAGAAACAAGAGGTATTGGTAAAAATGATACAACTGTTCCATGAAAGTTGCAATCATAAGAAATAATGTGGGGCTTATGTATGTATGACTGCCCTAATAAATGAAGGTTAGGATTTACTTTAGGGAATAAATCCAGGAGTAGGGTCCATAAAGGTATATGTGCTTCATGGAGATTTTGAATACTCTAACTTGGGGCTTACTCCGGAAAAGGAGGCCTAAATTAGGAGAAGACTTATGATTGGGTTTTACTCCTAAAAAGGAATCCCAGAACAAAGGTAAATTAGGACTGGTTAGGAGAAATTAAGTTTGGGGCTTACTCCTGAGGAGGATTTCCAAATTAGTGGACTGGGGCTTACTCCTGAGGAGGATGCCCAAATTAGGGTACTGGGGCTTACTCCTAAGGAGGATCCCCAGATATGAGACTGGGGCTTACTCCTGAAAAGGAGGCCTTTGTTAAGGATTATGACAGGGGGTTATTTCTGAAAAGGAGGCCCAGGTTAAGGATTATGACTGGGGCTTATTCCTGAAAAGGAGGCCTAGGTTAAGGATTATGACTGGGGCTTATTCTTGAAGAGGAGGCCCAGGTTAAGGGAATTATGGTTCAGGGCTTACTCTTGAGGAGGATGCCCAAATTAGGGGACTGGGGCTTAATCCTAAGGAGGATGTCCAGATTTGAGAACGTTAAGAATTGGGGCTTACTCCTAAGGAGGATGACCAAGTTGAGAATTATGACTGGGACTTACTCCTGAAAAGGAGGCCCAGGTCGATTGAGTTCTCTCATCTTAAAGGATGAGGTTGAATTAATGAAATCTAAATCATCAGTGACATAAATATGTGTAAATCACTAGGTTATGAGAGATATTTTACAGAGTTCCTTTCAGATAAGGAATAAAAAATCAAGAAATCATGCCATAATTGGCTTTGAAGAGTGTCTTGAAGATTGAATCTTGAATATGAGATGTGGAATGGATTAAGAGGGGTGAAATGGGCAAGAAGGGAACCCAAAAAGGCAGGGGTACGCACGTCCTGGCAGGCGCGCAGGTACTATGTGGACGTGCAAGTCCTGGTCGTGCAGGTATGCCTGCGCGACACATGGTGTACTTGCGCGACGGTTAACCAGCAGGGTAATACTTTAGAGACTCTTGATTAAAGCCTTTTTAATCCTCTTGAGGTTCTTCCAAAAAAGGGGTTATCAAGTTCTATTGAAGGAGTAAGGCGTCACGCAAGTTTGACCTTTTCCATTAAGGGCTGGCCACTGAGGCGCGCAAGTGTTGATGAGTTTCAACACTTAGGCCTTCCTCCCCCTCTTTAGATCTTCCGTTCTAGGTAAGAAATTACCATAGAAGTGATTCAGAATCTTTGAGAAGAGACAAGGCACCCGGAGCTCAAATCTGAGTTTCTGGAAAAAAATCCTCCTCAAATGGGGGGCCCACAGGGTCTATTTGTAGGCAGGAGAAGTCCCCAGGTGGTTATCACTTAGGTCGCGCAAGTCACTTGCGCGACCGACTTCGGCGCGCAGGTGTACCTGCGCGACCATTGCGGCACGAAAGTGTACTTGTGCAACCTTTGAAGAACTTGCGCGACCCTTGTGCAATATTCTTCTTATTCCTTTCTTTTTCAATATTTGATATTTGTCCAAAGGTTTAATAACTTTGAGCTAAGATATTCCCCTTTTCCAATCTTTAGACTCTGTGACCAAAGGAGTGTCAACAACCTTTAATTAAACGTTTGAGTGGGTTGTTCTAAATTTTGAACCAATGCTCAGATTAAAAACATGAGGGCACCATTGAACTCGAAACACCGTGATTCTCTTAGAAAGGATTTACGTTTGGCTAGAAAGAGACAAATAGAAAAGTTTATTTTAAAACATTTCATAAATAAATAAAATAACATAAAAATGTAATTTTATGTTTCTTTGTCAATGGAAAAGCCATGGATGGTGATGCTACAGTGCAGTGATGAGGTGGTGATGATGTACAATGATAAGACTCATTAATTGATCATTAAATAGCAATGTAACAACATGTTAATGACACGTAAAAATGACACTGTTTCAAAAATGAAATATCATGGAGATGTAATTCTTTTTATTTGTGCTGACACGTTAGGGAGAGGGAAATGAATAGACGAGTGTTCTATGATGAATTTCCAGAAAAATTCCTCTCTAATGATGAATAAGACCATGGGACAATGAACATTGGAGAACCGGAACCAGATATTGACATGCGACGATGAATGCCAATGATCGAAGATCGATGAGGATGTGGAAAACTTCTTTCACCCTCAACAGATCCAACATATCCAAGTTGGGTTTTACTTTATTTTGGAATTCCATATTTTTTGTTCTAAAATAATGAGTGTAGATCAACCAACGAATGCATTGATCTATGGATTAGATGTTCTTACAGAAGGATATTTTCATTTAGCTTTTTTCTGCAGGATTTGTTGATAACATGGTGATTACTCAATCCCATTACCTCCACCTTGATATTTAAACCACTAATGCGGACGGCCCGGGTCGACACAAACAAGGCCCAATCAACTCTGCTCATTCATTCGTGGTGGTCGTATTCTCAGTGTAACGGTGAGACAAATTTGAATCCTTTGTGATGAAGAGGTCGATCCCTATGAACTATAAGAACATGTGGTTCAATGAATGGAACACTGAAGAGCCTCTGATGGTACGCTAAGAAACTATATGGTGTGCATGTTAGCACACCTCTATAGCGAAGAGCAGCGAGGTGGTGCGGCTCCCATTAGCGCCGCGTGGAGGAACGATTGCATCCAGCCGCTCGGATGCACTGAAGGCAAGCGGTCCGTCAACCACGTGTGGGGATATCAGAAAAAATTTCTAGATGAACATGCAATTCTAGATGGAGGGGTCGGGCTGGAGAACCGCACGAGGATAAGACACATTTAGGTGGGAGAACCAGCTTGCTCTGCGGGACAGGTTTCTGCAGGTGGGTCGCACCCCACCTAGTTGGCTGGGACAACCTTGGGCAGACCCACGCCACCAAGCAGGACCCATGATACTAGACAAGACACACACTGCTGGGTGAGACCCACGCCGATGGGCCATACCCACACCGCCAGGCCGGAGCCACGCCGTCGGGTTGGACCCACACTGCTGTTCCGGAGCCATGCCGCCGGTCTGGAGCCGCGCCACCATGCCTGACTCACCACTGGGTAAAACCCATCCTACTGGGCCAAACCTGTGAGCCTAGCAGGCCTGCTGGGCCGGACCCACGTCAAACACTCGGGCTGGGATGAATAGGACAAACTGAGACCCTTGCGATAGGGTAGTCCTTTAGAGATACTCTATAAATGTTTTTTCAAATATTTTAATATGGCCATCCTGGATCAGCCTCAAATCCAACAGGGCCCTTTTTACAAAAATGCTCATATCTTACAGACCATGCGTTTGATCGACGTGTCGGCTGTCGCATTGAAACCGTTGTGAAAGGATGGTGCTTTGGGTTACTTATAAGTGGTTCATCTTGGTGGTGGAGATACGACTGAATATTTGAGGATAAAATCAAATAAAAATTATGTTTTCTAAGTTAGGGATTCTAGTGGGTGGAATTGCCATGAAGAATGAATAGTAGCCCTTCATGGATTGACTTAAAAGTGACCCTTCCTAGATTATAATAAAACCGAACCTTATGGGATCAGTATGAGAGAGTCCGTTGGTGGTTCAGAAACAATTCAATGCAATGTGGATCAGCCGAAGAGTGACTCATCATGGATCAACAACTGAGCGAACCTTTGTGGATCAGTAGTACAATGACCCTTCATGGATCCACCATAGACCCTCCCTTTGTGGATAATTAGTACAACGACCATTCATGGATAAACCTCAAAACATATCAACAAGATAGGATGATATTTATTTAAGACTGATCATCTTTACCATTGTACATTATGTTATACCTGGTGTGAGATGAGTCTTTACTTTGTGATATGTTTTTGGTATCTTTCTTTGTTATCTTCTACTTTGTGGTATTTTATCATTGAGTATTTTGCAGAGTCCTTCAAGGTTATTGGGGTCCCTACTGATTATTGTCATACTCACCACTACACGGGCTTCTCCCACACCTGTTGCATCTTGTGTAGATGACAGAAAACATTGATTAGGAAGGTGGAGAGCTAGGACTGGATGGTTCTTGGAGGTGGATCATTAGACGTGGTGTGATGTAGTGAATTATGACTATAAGTGATATCTACCCTTAAGGTAGGATCCTTGGTGGACAACTTCTAAAGATTGTACATTCATTACTATAATTTCATTTCAGTTGGGCATGTATTCTGGCCCCTTTTTATTTTAGTGCACCCTTTTTACACTGTGGTGATTTTATTTTCCATGTCTCTGTATTTACAGTTTTAAAGGTAATTCCTTCCCTTTTGGGGTATTCCTTTTTTGTGCTAATCACCAGCCATGACCTATAGTAGGTGGGCTTGGAGGTAGTCATGTCACGGGCTCTGGGGGATGGGCCATTGCAATGAAGATATTCATAAGGATGACCACACAATTGGAACATTCATCACATAGACATCTGATATTTTGAAAACAAATTTCGATAAGGAAGTATTCATTTCTGATTTATTTTTCATGATAACTCTTTACCAATTAATGAAAAGGGGTCTAAACCAGTGAATGAGATTTCATTCAGAAAAATTCAGGGAGGGAAATGAAAAGTCGACTCGAAACTATCTAAATGATCAATCAACTGATCAATGAAATATTATGAATGCACCTTTACCCCACCTGTTAAATATTCACATTGACAAACATAAAATTTTCATGTAGATACAATGATACAAAATGGTAGTAATCACATAGTTCATTTTTAAGAGAAAATGTACATTGATGACATTACATACTAAATTTATTTTTAAAAGTTAATTTAAATCCTAATCTATGAATGGATAGTATCCTAAGATGTATATGTATACATTAGGTATGTTTTCGTGATTCTTTTTTCCAAAATCTGATGTACTTTGTATGTTGTGACTAATTACATATCATATTTTTTAGGTATATATATCAATACTAATTTAAGGTATTACCCCATGAACAAAAATTTGGACTCATTAGTCCTCATGTCACTTCTACAGAACAACTAAAAATAGTTTCAAAAAATTGAGTTAAATAAAGAAATAATTTTCCAAATTATTTGGATGAAATCTTATGAATGATGAAATATTCTCAATACCAAAATTCTAAGGGTAAAAATGTATAATTTAATAATATCAAATATATTTTCATTTAATTCATTACTTATTCCTTTTTATGTTTTTAAGAAACATTGGATGCTCATTTTTGTCAATGTGGATAATCTGACAAATAATTTTCTGGATTCACTGCATGGATACCCAAAAAATGACAACACATGATTACTTGTTGTCAATATTTAATACACTACATCCAACATTTTAGAAATAAACATCATGTTCTATAATTTATATTACGTTTTCATGAGAATTCTGTAATTATAAGGCATTATTTAAATATCATTAAATTCATGAAATAAAGATAGGAATTATGCAAAATAAGCTTAAAAAGTACTATAGCTGGATAAGCATTAGGGTACATATAATAATATTTCACTATACAAATGTATATAAAAACAAATTATTTATTTCTCTCAATATTTTTGAAGTTACCAAAACAAAAAAATGTAAAATATTATGGTTATTATGTTTTTATATTTATGAAAGCGATCATATTCCATAAACAAAATATCTTCCTCGAAGAGGTATTGTCGAAGATAATTACTATTTAATTAACAATATTTATTATCCCATTGTTTATTTATATTTTTCTTGTACTACATTGACATCCGAAAATAATCATATTCCCAAGATGATAATTTTTTCTTATAAATGAATATGAGGCATACCTAATTGAATAATATACACAAATAACATGAATATGTGACATCCATAAATGTAATTAATTGTTTAATATTTATGTTTAATTTATTTCTATTTAGTATTACTCACATCAGAATAGATTTCTTATATAGGCTGATTTCTTTTTTCGAGTTGGGTTAGTTTGTTCTATTATTCTCATGTTCATGAGATATTGGATGTCGAGGCTATAATTGAGATAATGAAAACAAAGAAATGGTTCTAATGTGTATACAACCATCATAATAAGGTGAATTTCTACTAATTATTAAATTAATTTTTTCTTAATTTTATTTTCTATTTTAAAGTTATTTTCCATATATTTTTTCTGATGGTTATTTTTTTCAAGGATATTTTGGAAATTCTTATTTTTCATTCAACTATATATAACAAGCCATAATAGAGATAACATGTTACTTTCCACCAATGTTACCATGATTTAAATTGTTTTTATTTGTTAACCGACCACCACTATATATTGAGTTGATGTTATTCACCAAAAAACCATTCTTGTTGTATAAAACCATAACAGTTGAGAAAGATATTATTCCCATTGGGGTTAATTCTCATGATATAATGTGCATAAAAGAATCCTCTACTCTTCTAGTTTTCAACAATAATAATGGTTTTTTGTCCAAGAACATCAAATCAATATGTAATTTATGAGGTTCCAACAAGAAAGGAAATGGTAATCATGGTAAGATTGTTATCTAGGAAATTTTTGAATCTTTGGTATGTGTATAAATTATCTGCAACTAAATCTGACATACAATGTGACCGATATGACTCAAAATGATACTTCTTATTTAGAATTGACATTAATTTTAGTAAAAAAGATAACTACAATAATCAAAACCAATAAAACATAATCATAGTGTTTCTACACTTTATGAAAATTATTATTAATTCATTATAGATGTGTAGGAATCATATGTACCTCAATTCAATATATGATATATCTGGTATGACACAACATGTCTGTTATTTTTTTAAAATTAACATTTTAGATCAAAATGTTTCACTCACTAAAAACAAATAAAACATTCTTATATCGTATTAATAATTTAGGAAATCAATTCAAAAATGATTTGTGACATGTAGGAAATAAAATCATGTCAAACGAATACATGATGTGACTGGTCTGAGAAAATGTGTGTGTTTCTATTTTAAAATGACATTTTTTTGTAAAAATACAATTGATGTACATGAAACCAACAAAACACATTCGTATTGTTATGAAACATTAAGAAAAAGACCCATGATTCATTTGAGACATTTAGGAATTAGCCTTATCTCAATCTGATTCATGGTGTGACCAGCGTGACTCTAAGTATGACTTTTTATTTAAAATTGACAACAATTTAATAAAAATGACAAGTGACCTACTAAAAATAGAGAAGAAAATTATGATTTTTTAATACATTAAGGAAATGATTCTTAAGTCATTTTAAACATGTATACATCATCCTCACCTCAATCCAACACATGGTGCAATTGATATAAATCTATGTGTGTATTTTTATTTAAAATTAACATCGATTTTATTAAAAAGTACAACTGACATAATAAAAACTAATAATTTCCTTCAAATTGTTTTGATAATTTAGGAAAATGATCCATAATACTTTTTTGTTATGTATGAATAAAATTAACCTCTATCTAACACACAGTGTGATTAATATGACTCAATGTGAGTATTTTTATTCTAAATTAACATTAATTTTATAAAAACGAACAAGTGATGTATTAAAAACCATGAAAACATATTACAATTATTTTATACTTTAGGAAACAAAACATGAGCCATTTATAAAATTATGGAATCACCCGATGCTCAATCTAATTCACGGTATGACTGGTATGACTCAAAATGTATCTTTTTATTTAAAATTCACATCAATTTTAGTGAAAAGAAAACCCGACCTACTCAAAACTGATGAAATACATTCATATTATTTTAATAATGTATTAGAATGACCCATAAGTCATTTTAGATGAGTATAAATTAGCCTATCCTCAGTATTATGAACATTGTGATCATAATGACTCTATGTCTATCTTTTTATTTAAAATTGACATCAATTTTAGCAAAAGGGACAACTGACCAACTCAAAACCGAGAAATTGAATTTGGATTATTTTTATAAAATTTTAAAATGACCCATAAGTCATTTTTAATGTGTACGAATAATCTAAACCTCAATTTAATTCATGGTGTGACCAATATGAATCCATGTTTCTATTTTTAATTTAAATCGACATTAATTTTAGCAAAAGAAAAAAGTGACATAGTGAAAACCAAGAAAAAACAATTGAATTTTTTAAGACTATAGTAAAATTATCCATGACTCATTTTTAATATGTAGTAATCACTTGAAATTAAATCTGACAGAAATTGTTATTGGTATGAATCATAGTGCGTCTTTTTATTTAAAATTGACACCAATTTTAGTAAAAATGACAACTAACTTACTCAAACCTGAAAAAACACATTCATATTGTTCTGATACATTATAAAAAGAACCCAAAAATAATATGAGACATGTAAAAGTAAGAAAACCCACAATATGATTCATTCTTTGACTAATATGACTCTATGTTCATCTTTTTATTTAAATCTGACAACAATTTTTGTAAATGAGAAAAATGTCATACTAAAAATCGAGAAAATTCATTTGGACTGTTTTTATAAAATTTTAAAATGATCCTTAAGTTATTTTTGATGTTTGATAACAATACTCACCTCAATATGATTCAAAGTGTGACCGATATTACTCCAAGTGTGTATTTTTATTTTAAATTGGCATTAATTTTAGAAAAAGGAACAAGTGACATACTAGAAAATGAGATAACAGATTTGAATTGTTTTGATACTTCTGTAAAATGATGCATGTGTTTTTTATGCTTACGAATCACTCTTACCTCAATATGATGCACGATGTGACCGATATAACTCCAACTGAGTATTTTTATTTAAAATTGACATCAATTGTAGTAAAAAGGACAACTAACCTACTCAAGACCAATAAAATTAATTTTTATTATTTTTATAATTTATGGAAATGATCAATAAGCTATTTGATATGTGTGGGAATCAAGATAACTTAAATATGATTCATGGTATGACCAGTATGTCTCCAATGTGTATTTTAATTTGAAATTGACATCAATTTTAGTAAAAAGTACAACTGACCTACTCAAAACTGAGAAAATTCATTTTTTTGTTTTGATACTTTAGGAAAATGATCCATAAGTCATTTTGATATGTAGGAATAAACCTCACATAAATATGACTCATGATGTGACCTATATGACTCCAAGTGTAACTTTTTTATTTTAAATTACCATTAATTTATCAAAAGGAACAACTGAAATAATAAAAACCAAGAAAACACATATTAAATTATTTTATACAGTAGTAAAATGATCCATCTACCACTGTCAACATGTAGGAATCACTCTCACCTCAATACAATGCATTGTGTGACCGGTATGACTCAAAGTGTGTGTTTTATTAAAAATTGACCTCAAATATAGTAAAAATAAAAAACTGAAATACTCAATACTCAGAAAAAACATTCGTAATATATTGATAATTTTTTCGTCAACAATATATAATTAATTTGAGATGTGTAGGAATCATTTGTACCAAAATCTGACACACGATGTGATCATCATGACTCCAAGTGTGTCTTTATATTTAAAATTGACATCAATTTTTAGTAAAAAGGGAAATTAGCCTACTCAAAACTATGAAAATACATTCACATTGCTTTAATACTTTAGGAAAAAGATCCGTATGTAATTTTTGATGTATATAGATAAAATTCACCTCAATTAGACACACATTGTGGCCAATATGACTCAAAGTGTGTCATTTTATTTTAAATTGACATTAATTTTATCAAAAGGAAGATGTGACAAACTTAAAACTGAGAAAATGTATTCAAGTAATTTTGATAATTTAGACTAATGATCCCTGAGTAATTTCAAATGTTTAGGAATCTCACTGAACTCAATCAAATGCATAGTGTGACAATTATGACTAAAAGTGCCTATTTTCCAGTTTAAAATTAACATTTTAGTTTATAACATGTGTCACTCATTGAAAACAACGGAAATGAACTCTGATTATCTTGACAATTTAAACAAGAAATTCATAAATCATTTGTGACATATAGGATATAGTCCCATGTCAAACTGACACATGAGATAATCAGTATGACTCAAAGTGTATGTCTCTATTTTGAAATGATGTTTTAGTAAAAAAACATGTGAGAGAATGAAAACCAACCAAATGCATTCAGAGTGTTTCGATACATAAGAAAAAGTATCCTTAAATAATTTGTGACATATTAGAATTAACCCCACCTCAATCCCAAACACGATTTGATCTATATAACTAAAAGTGTGTCAATATTTAAAATTAAAATTATCTTCATTATAAAGAACCATTGACTTACTCAAAACCAATAAAATGAATTCTAATTTCTTTGATACTATTTAAAAACAATCCACAACTCATTTTTGATGTGTTGGAATCAACCGAATGTCAGTACAACACATGGTGTGACCAGTATAACTCCATGTGTGTATTTTTATTTAAATATTTAAAATAGTAATGTATTCATTTATATAAATGGTTATTTTATTTCTTTTTATTATTAATAAAATAATATTTGTTTTCTTATATATTTGGATTATTTTCTCAGGTTGAGGTGATTTTTTCAGCAACATATTGCATGGGAGGACCTTTTTGAAAAGGGATCATGGGTACCAATGGTGAAAAAACATTAATTATTTTAATGGTATTTGGATTTTAGTTGAAAATTTAATAATAAAATTTTTTTTCTGAAATTTATATAGTAGTTTTTTTGTATTCATGATATAAAATTTATATAAATTAAATTATATATTTTCCATACAGGTTATAGGTTGTTGTAGTATGCTGTTATTCAAAAATCACACTATAGTAGGTGGGTCCGTAATCAGTGATATTGAAAGAACTAATAAAGGGAAGACTTTATTAGCACTAAACCAGTAGTGATAAAGGGGGCCTTTATAAAAAAAATTAGCACTGATAAAGGGGATCCAACATTAACATCATTGAGTTTAACAACACATTTTAGTGTTGTCGGGAGCCATTTTGCTTGCTGTAAAAGGGAATATTTGTAGTAGTGATTATTAGCCAATAATTTTTTCAATTAACATCAAATGAAGAAATATTATAAATATATAAAAATATTTAAAATATAAATGTATAAATGTTAAGTAATTTAAAAAATAAAAAACATTAATAAAATATATAATATTATATTTAATTAGTTATTGTTGTTTAATTAAATGTGTGAAATTTTTAAATAAAAAAACAATAAATAAATAAATTCTTTTTTAACATACTTTCCAACACTAAAAAATTCTTTTTTTCTCATACCATGAGTCTTACTCAAGGATGGTAATTAAAATAGTGGTAAATTTTCTATATATTTTACATAGTTTTTAACACTTCTTCCATTGATTTTTTATTGCAACATAAAAACATTTTAGCAGAAGAAGGGGTGAATAATAGAGTGAAATCATTCTTGTGATATATTTGATTTTGGTCCCACATTGTTAAGAACTCATTAGGTATTTAAAATTTAATTAGGATTCCACAAAAAGAAATAAAAAAATTAAAACAAGACATAAGAGGTTTATATTTCTCACCTATAATATTTAATCTATGTAGTATACACAAAACACTATGGTGATATAAATGAATCCACTATGCTTAACTAGTTTGGTGGATCCAAAAATCACTCCATGGTCACTATATTCAAGGATCACTGTCTTTAAAACAAATTTTAAGGAATAAGATAGTACCTTTCTTGGAACACATCCATTAATTCCTCCATTTTACATTATATTAGATAGATGTCTTCTCAATTTATCAATATACATGTCACTACCATACCAAAAATAATATTTATATGATGATTTAATTAAATAATCGATCCCAACCTCCAAATGGTGTATATGTTTTTAATAGTATTTTTTCATTGTGTTAATCCATGGCTCAAATTATACCTTCTACATATCTCCTTTAGTGTGTGCCATTTGATAATCATGAAAATCCTTGTTCATAGAAAAAATTAAAATTAAAATCGTCCAATATATTATTCAAATTTTATATGGAAATATAATATCGCATCCATCACTCTAAGTCTACATGGGCAATGCTCGGTGTTTAAAAAAAGAGTTCCAGAGAGTGTCACATGGCTCATCTCGTTATTCATTCTATAACATCCATATCTTCAAGGTATTTTAAATTTCATTCATCATGGACTATATAACCTCTAAATAATTATACCATATATTTCTGCATGATGATCAAATCAAAACATAAAAAACACAAGTTAGGTAAAAAATATTTGGTTCCCTTGTCATTAAATGTCACTACTATTCTTCTACATAATTTATCTAGAATCATAATCATTTTCCACCTTTAAAATAAAATTAAAGGGAAAGAACCTTAAAAAAATATAGAATATAAATCATTCGATTCAATTAAGAATAGGGGAAATTATTTTAACCACCTCTAGCCGAGGGATTTTGTTGAAAACCTAGGTCCAACTAGTGTCTCTCAAATGTTAGATTCGATAATGGCCTAGTCATGATATCTTCTACTTATTAATTAATAAGAATGTGATCCACATTTATTATATATTTCCCTACATTTTTATTTTATAATTTGAAACTGAATATCAATATGTTTGGTATTGGATCACTATATTAGATATTTTTTGAGATTAATTTCACTTTTATTATCAAAAGATATCACCATATTTTGATTCACTTCTTCGAAAATATATTTCAATTGTTTCTTCCCATATATAAGATGAGTTAATTATTTGGTTACTGTGATGTAATCTACTTCTATTAAGCTAAAAATATACTTTCATAATTTTTTTTCGCAACTAGAAGACACATTTCCACAATAAATAATAAACCTCCACTTTTATACATTCAAATCACCACATGACAATCCCAGTCCACATCATTAAATGATGACAATTCATGATCCTTTCATGTATTAAAGTATAAAACAAAATTGAGAGTACCTTGGATACACCACATGCAATATTTAATAGCTACTGGATGCTCTACTTTAGTATTAATTTCAAAATGGGATTCTATGTACATGTTACAAAAACAATATCCTATAATGTTACAATCAAATATAATAATATTCCCATTATCCTCGTACAAAATGTATGATCCAATATTTTCCCATACTCATGTTTTCTAAGCATTGTTACAACTATAATCAGTTTTGATATTTTTTGGAATCATGTATATAAAATTTCTTCAGCTCCCCTATCACATTATTATCAAGAGAGATTAAAGTGAATCTCTCCTTAGAAGATACATTCAACCCTAAATAATAGGTGGTTTTTCTAATCATATACATTTCAAATTCTAAACTCATTAGATTTGAAAAATCATCCCAAGATATTTATTTAATTCACTAAAATATTATATCACCCACATAGAATAATGCTATAAATTATAATTCATCCTATTTATTCATACAAATGTTATGGTCATAACCTCTCATTTTGAATTAAAACATATTTAAGTACAAGTCTAGAAAAGAATACCATGATCATGGTCCAAAACTGAATTTTAGAAGGCTTTTTTAACCTACATATTTTTTTCATCATTTATAATAAATATGATCACTATATGTTCAATATAAACCTCCTTTGAAATTACATCATTAAGTAATACTATTTTTAAAACCATATGCTAAATCCCAAATCCTTTTTTAATCAACATTTCTTTGAATACCCTAATTGACTCAATGTTATCCACTAGAGAAAAATTTTATTCAATATGAAATAATTCAATCTAATTATAGCTCTCATATATCATCTATACTTTATTTAATATCACTTATCCATGTTCATAGAATATATTCTTAAAGATACTTTTCATTATGTTCACATTGTGATTATTGGGTTTCATAAAAAGTTAACCTGTTGGTTTTATTTTTGATTTGATCCAATTACTATATCATGTCTCTATCCCAGGTTTAATATTTCATTTCTTATTAAAATCACAGGGATGTCACCATAGAAATAGTAAAAGTATCTATATTCCTTATTATTCATGTCTTTTTTTGTGTAGATTTATCTCCAAAAATATTGGATAGATCAAATTACATTCTCTAATTTCTCATCTGATTTAAAATTTTGTTTTCTTCAAAAATGGTCTCATCCACTAATTTAGCCTTAGAATCTTCATTATTTTGGGATCTTTTTAAAATATTTGAATTTGTACCATGTTCAAAATATTACTCACATATTTCATCAATGTTTTAACTTCTATAACTCTTTCTATATTTTTTCAATGATCTTTACATCATTACTCAAAAAAAATTATTCATATTTTTTTTGAATCACTTTTATGAATTACTCATTTTTTATTATACTAAACATACTGATTCATTTACCATGTCAGTACACTTTCTTTGATTTCGTTAATTATTCCAAATATATAATTATATTTCAAAAAAATAGTGAGGGTTTTCTTCCATGCCACGTTTCATAGGGTATACTCTCCTTCTATGTGCTTAACGACACCCAGTTTTGACTATAAACCACAACTTATACCACTTCCATGTAATATTGGTGAGAGACACCACTTTCAATGGGATATGTAAAAACCATATTTTTTCACAAATTTTGTTTAGTTAAATAGATTAATTATATTACGTAGTTATTACTGGAGACATGACATGATTAATGTTTCATTTCTTAATGTATTTTTTTATTTTATTAAATAAATATCTATTCTACTATCGAATAACATGATTTTGATAGTGTAACCAGTCGAATTTTTAGCTCTCCTTAAATTTCTCAATATGATCTCCATGAATTCTATATTTTTTTGCAGGATAAAATTACATATCATTCTACTATAATCAACAATAAAATGATTAAATACCACTCTCCATGTTTTCATGGTTGATTCATATGACCACATACATCTGTGTAAACCTGATTAATGAAGTTGGATTCCATTTTCTCTTCCAATAATATATAATTTTTACCATATTTTCTCATATACATGCATCACATGTGCTTTATACATCATTATTTGGATTAAGAATACCCACCATAAAATTTATATTTTATTAATTCTTCATTATCTATTGGTACATTTATACCAACCTTAAAATCCATAAGTTATTGTCGTCTTAAAATGTTATAATATTAGTATTTTATTTACTATCCACTTGGTAATAATTTTCTATTCTTCATCCAAAATTCCATGAGAGTTATCATGAGATTACCCTTGATTACGAACAAACTTTTGATGAATGTTACCTCAATAACAATGTTATAGAGTTGACACAAACTCAATAAGATCCATGACAATCCATCCACATAGAGAACTTATATCATTCTCATCACATTGCTTTTAAATCATGTATCTTTTTATCCTTTAACATTCAAAGCAATATCATTTTCTAAGCAAAATATTAATACAAGTCATTCCATTATGATTTTGAAGGTTTAAATTTATTTTCACATGGCATGAAAAACCACTATTAGAGTTCTATGTACTAATATTCATTGTAGATTTGATAGTGATATGTTAGATCATCCTTATCTCTCTTATTATTTTACATCTATGAGATTCCTAGTTTATTTGAGGTATCTAATTTCCCCTATAATTTTCCTTCATTATAGGTAGTGTAATAATTCTCATATTCATCTTATGATAAAAAAAATATTTCATAATGTAATATTCTACAATTGGTTTGAATTTATTTTTAGTAGACCTCTACCGTGGTATTATTAATTTCTTAGTTGACATAAATCAATTTATTTATTCCAAAAATTATAATAATGAAAGAAATATCCATAGAAAGAGTTTCTTATTTGAGATGTAGGATACAATATCAATAATATTTTTTGAACTCCAAGTGTATCTTCATTCATATATATCCACACCTATTTACAATACGAAATGATATGACCAAGATAGATAATAAATTCACACTTTTTAAAAGGAAATATCTTCTCATATCCATTATACCACATTTCCTCATCCTTAAAATAAATCCTCAATTATTTATTAAACCTCAATGGTTATGGATTATTTCTAATCCTATGCTTTGTTTTATTTTAATATATCATTATTCTTGATTCTGGTGTCTTATTATTGTTTCCAAAAATCCCAGAACATTTTCATCCCATTGTTCCAGTCTATCACAACTCTAGTTTTTTTATGTATCATCATCATAGTTGACTGCAGTTTAACCTATGACCCAAATCCATTATTCACCCACAATTATCTCAACTCCTTTATAGTATAATATCTCCATTTCTAAAAATTATCAATATAATAGCTTTCAAAAATTTACATTATTTTGTTAATAAGATGATTTCATTTTTAATTCATGTATACTTCCCAACATGACATCTTATTCTTCAATATATTCTACATTTTTTTCTCATTTAAACTGGTATTAAGTCCATTAATAATATTATCTTGTAATATAATCTTTATATTGAAATTTGAAACATCCCATGAGATCACTTGATTGACCGATTGATATTTGAATTATTTTTCTATCCATTAATTATCCATTTCGAGTTAATAAAAATATTTAAAATATTCATAAATAATCCACAAATATTTAAAAAATTTACTTCATTGAGAATAAATCACTACATGATCCCCTAAAAGATCTTGCTTGCGATTAGTGATACATTTAGGTTTCATAAAAACAATATATAAATATTAATTATTATTAATAATATCAATCAATGAATCTTGTTTATTTTATTTAAATTATGTTTCCACTTCATATAGATAGTCTTTAGTATCATCTTCTTCATTTATTACCATGGTATTCCTAAGAAATTGTTTCCATATGAAATTATTTATTTTATGTACCATTTAGGTAGGAATCACTTTCATGGATTCGTTAAGTGTCCAACTTTATCTATATAATTATGGAGTATCCTTGACACCTTGATGAAATGTACATATCTTTACCATCATTAAAACAAGCCAAGGGTAGTTTGAATTCAAATTTATACCTTACTCTCTAAAATATTATTTTTAAAAAGTGATAAGAATTCACCAATAAGAATTTTTTCATCATCTCCACAAGTATTAATATCATATTCTTAAAAATATTTTAAATTTATCAATCTATTTGATTTACATGATATTAATTCCAGTTTAATAGGCATTTCATATTCAACCAAGCTACATTATAGATTATCCATTGTATTTTCTATCAATTTCATCCCTTCAAGAGATTATATCTTAATATTATAATGAGATTGAGGCCTTTTATGTTTTTAATTCTAATATAAATATATTTTATCTCTTAATTGATTCCCTGAATAGCTCCGACAACATCAATGGTTATATTTAATTACCCATCAACATTTTCATCAAGTAACATTTTCAATAATCACTATATTTTGTAAAACGTGAATAGTTGACTATTTCAACATTCTTTTACCCTTATATATATTTTAAAATTCATCCCACAATCCTTGGGAATTTTCTAACTCATAAATTCCATGTAAATAAAGTTTGAAATTCACTAAATAATGTATCTTAACCATTTTCATCATCATCAACTAGCTTCCAGTAATCTTCCCTCATGTAAAATTCTACAAGTTTTCACACATATATTACATGCATTGTAGTAAATAGTGTATTAGTCCCTAGATACTATAAATTTAATCTCATTAATTTTTTTTGAAGCTAGTAATTTTATCCATTGAACAGAGGTACCATTTTTATTCACTGTTTTCTACATCCTCATGAGATTTATATGAAAGACCCAATACCTATAACATAATCTCTAATACAACAAGTTGTAACCAAATACACATTGAAGGGGAGGTTTAATTAGTATATGAAATTATACTCAAAATATTTTGGATCGAGTTTGTCCATTTTTAAGAAGTCATTGAACATATAATAGTTAATCACACATCTTCCACAATAAGAAAAGTAGAAATTATAAACAATACAAATCATTTTTAATTGGTTCTACACTAAAGGAAAATCTAGTGATCATGAACATGAAATTGTGATGGTGTACCCGAATCCACTATTCTTTACTATCATGATGGATAATTATTTTGTCCATGGACACTCATAGTAATCCTCACTATCATTAAAATATGGTTCCTGAAAAAATGAAGTACATTTATCAAAAGACATCCATGGACATATCCTTTGCTCACTTCTTTAGAGATATGTATCCTCACTTTGTATAATTTTATTCTACATCAATATTAGTAATAATTTGTACCATGTTTTGGATCATGAATACCAGAATATGTTTCTCTAAATAAATCCATGATCCTAAGAATAACTTCCAGTAAATAGGTATGTGTTTTAATCATGTTATATTGTACACAACATAAATCAATTAATCAATCAATTCCTTTCACACATATCCTTTATTGTGTTCCAATCATTACTCATGAAAAAATTATGATCATGGAATAATCTATTCAGGGTAACATCCACTTCACGAACAACTTATTATCCTGTAATTATTTTAATGTAAGGAATATGTTCTCATTAATCCTAAATAGAAAAAACGTATCCATTATCTAAATATATAGTAATAGTCCTACCTTAATGACTATTAGTTCCCTATTTATAGAAAAAATTATTTACCACATTTCTAAATTTTCATCTAAAAGCACATCAATTATGCTTCCATAAATCATTAAAAACTCTAATATCATGGAATATTCATGAAAATATACTTCAAGAAGAGTATATATTAATTATGAGAGAATCTTTACAATGGAAAAACATAATGAAAAACATATCACTTGTATGAAAGTCATCCAATGTTGAAAATTAATAATTCATTTTATTCAAAATGTTTTACAACCATTTTGAACAAAATCTCCTTCCTATGAAACCACATTAACTATTTGACCTTTTACTTTCTATAGATCTTATTCTAAACACTATATATTTAACCAATATTCAGCCACTGAAACATTATTACAAAATCAAACTTCTACAGATGCATCTCACATTGCCTTACCAACTTCTAACTCAACATGAAACTATAATCAGATAATATATTGACAAAAAAATACCTATCTCAGGTTTCCTTTGTTCCAATATTTTAGAAAGTCACAGTATCACTATTCAAAATGTTTGATAAAATATGGAAATTTATTCCCTGAATTTATTACTTTTTATAAATTTAACTACCTATAAGTGTATTATTAGATTATATTAATGAAAATAATTATCTATTATTGATCAAATATGATAAATATTTCCATTTAATAACAACATGTGGGATACTATAATAAAATAATTGATGATATGTTTCTTGTATGGGTGTATGTCATGATTTTTCCAATCAATAATATCCATGGGAACAACTTTCTTGGATAGTTTTTGTGAGTATTAAAGCAATGGATTATATTTTATAGGGTTCATTTATAGTTATTCTTATAAAAATTACACAGATTGAGTGTGACATGTGGGAACACATACCATGAGCTTCTATAATGGGTGTAATAAACTACCATGTATCATCCTACCTCTATACCAGATTACCATTTACCTCTAGTACATTAATTGATCATCAAAGGTTGATGAAAATAATTTAATGTAAAAAATACCATTAGGTAATTTTCCCCCATGTTAACTCACCATAAGTGAATACCATTTAAAAAAAAGATAACATGATTTTACTATAAGATAGACATCTAAAAATACCTACAAGACCAAAAAGGTCTTATAATTAAGATATCCCACATTCCCAATATATATAATAAAATATAGATACTCTATAAGAATTTATACTGTCAAACACAAATATTTTCTACAAAATATGAATAAATAAAAAATGATGAGGCCACTTGGCCGATACATACGTCAATAGTAATAATACTAAATAAAATAGTATTTGAAATAAATACACTATAACCCCTACTCACCCACTGTAACTTTATAACCCAACATACTCCATGAGCATGATCCCCACCTATGGAATATCTTGATTTACTCAAAACATCTAACCATGATTGTTAATGCATGTCACGACCCGCCCTCGGGGTCCGTGCCGTGACTACCCCAAGCCCGCCTTCCATAGGCCAGGGGCTGGCAACTAGCACCAAGGCGTAAATCCCAGTAAAAAGGGAAGGCATTGCCTTTGAAAAGTAACCAACTCCACAGAGTAAGCAAGCGGAAAGTAAACACTAAACAAGCAGAGTACAACTGAAAGTGCGGAAAAGTAAATGGGCCAGAATACAAACCCAAACTGAAAGTAAAGTACAACTCGAAAAGGGAAAAACAACAACTGTAAAGTAAAAGCCGCTACTCCGAGCTGTCCACCGGAGATCCCACCTGAAGGGTGGGTTCAGATAGCTCCTCTGCTCCACGGGTCCCGCCGTCCGCTCCGTGCACGTCCCGCCCAGTGGTCCACCTCCGGGTACCGTCCCGCTCTACAAGCCTCACCTAAGTCAACGCTGTCCGTCGTCTGCAACCAACACAACGTAGTGCGGGCGAAGCCCGTGCAGGGGTGAGTATAAGCTACTCAGTAGGGACCCCGAGACCCCTGAAGGTCTCTCAAATCCACAAAGGATAAACCACAAAGAAAAGTACAATCACGAAGTAACAACCGACACTGCTTAGGTATATGCCCATACATATACCTAAGTCATCAATTCAGATACGCTCCAACCTCCGAGCCCAAGTACAACTCAGTCCACGCAGGAAAGTATACGTAATCCACAAAGGGAAGCAAAATATAATCCACACAGGATTGCACAACACAATCCACACAGGAAAACAACAGGATTCAGCTCACACAGGTATACTTCTTCAAGGACGATAAAGATGATCACTGATCCATCTAAGTCGTCGGACCCACGAAGGATCGATAGGTAACTAACCCCCGCAGAAGACCCACACAGGATCGGGCTCACACAGAACCTGTAGGCGCTGGCTCACACAGAACCGCTGAGCGCAAGGACCCACACAGGATCGGGCTCACACAGAACCTGTAGCACTGATCCACGTAGGATCGCTGAGTGCTGTAGTCGTCGTCGTCGAATCCACACAGGATCTCTGTACTGTCGTCGTCAAATCCACACAGGATCTCTGTACTGTCGTCGTCAAATCCACACAGGATCTCTGTACTGTCGTCGTCAAATCCACACAGGATATCTGTACTGTCGTCGTCAAATCCACACAGGATCTCTGTACTGTCGTCGTCAAATCCACACAGGATCTCTGTACTGTCGTCGTCGCAGTCACAGTAGCAGTCGTAGCAGTAGAACATTCGCAGCCAGCACTAGGGTTCCCGCACACAGCAAGCTCGTACGGAGGGTCCGCTCCACGAGCCGAGAGGCTGATACATCAACTGTCACAAGGACCAGAGTTGATGTATCCAAAAGTTCCGTATCGTCAACAGGAACTCAACGCAACAGACGGCGCGTCAATCGGACGCCCGGTCTGAGAGTTATAGGCATTTTCGTCTCCGGGGCCCGGTTGGTTTTTAAGGCAAAACCAACCCGACCGTACTCCACCTGCGTCCAAACCTCGGGCGGAGTATGCCAAAAGATCCGTCTCACTAAGAGGAACACAACGCGACTGACGGCGCGTCAATCGGACGTCCGTAGCTCAAGATATGAGCGTTTCCGCTCCGAAGGCCCGGTTGGTTTCGTGAACGAACCAACCCGGCCGAACTCAAAGTAAACCGAATCCTTGAGTGCGATATACTGAAACGACCGTCTCGATCCAAGGATCGCGTTGCCGCAGACGGTTCGTCATTCGGAGGTCCGAGGCTCAAGTTATGAGCCAAAAACCGAATCTAGTTCGAAACGGGGGGTCCGGGTCCGGGCCGACCCGGCCCGACCCCCCCCCCCCCCCCCAGGGGCGGCGCGGCGGCGGCGGGCCGCGGCGGCGGCGGGCCGCGGTGGCGGCGGCGGCGGCGGGCCGCGGGGGCGGCGGCGGCGCGCCGCACGTGGTGGTCACGCGGGGGGCTTGATTGCCCTCGCGGTTTGATGGCGGCGCGGCTTTGCCGCGCCGATTTGAAGGGACGACCCCCGCACGTGGGGGACGCTTAGTCACGAACCGGGGGCTTAATTGCCCCCGTGGTTTTGAAAGGCGGCACGGCCTTGTGCCGTGCCAAAAGCAGGAAACGGCCCCCGCAAGTGGGGGCCGGCTGGAACAAACCGGGGGGGCTTTGCCCCCCCCCTCCTTTATTTGAACCGCCCCCCTCATTAAGAGGGGGGTTTGAAGAACCGGCCGGGGGTTTAATCCCCCGGTTTAATGACATCCGGCCGGCCCGCTGGCCGGCCGGTTTTTACCAACGGGACCGGAAATTCCGGTCCCGCCCTCGACTTCCGACGCCGGCGGCCCGGCCGCCGGTCTCCTCTTCCGCCGCGGCCCGGAACCGGCCGCGGTCTTCTCATCCCGCCGCGGCCCGGAATCGGCCGCGGTCTTCTCGTCCCGCCGCGGCCCGGAACCGGCCGCGGTGTTCGTCGTCCGGCGCGGTGCGACGGCACCGCGCCCCTTTCGCCATGCCATGGATCCTTCCAACGCGGCGCGACGGCGTCGCGTTCTTGAAGACTCTCCTCGGCGAAGCGCGACGGCGTTGCGCAAAATAAATGAACGTTCATCCGCGTGGTGCGACGGCACCACGCTACTTGTTTCCACCAGCATAAACAAACATGAACGATGGAGGGGGGATTCGGCCGTGTTCGTGCGGTCCGGCCCCCCTCACGTTAAAGAAATAATAACGAAACTTAAATAAATAAGCCACACGTTAGACTTGCTATTCACGATCAAGAAAAGGAGTAAGAAAACCAAAATGAAAACAAAAACCCCTACCTCGGGTTTAAGATTCGAAGAATCGTCTACGTCCTGCGGAAGACGGCGTCGCGGAGGTCGGGTGTCGCGGAAGCCGTTCGTCAAATCCGATGACGAAGGGATGCGTTCGAAGAGTCACGTCGTTGGCGAAACTTGTACGCCGACGAAGATGGTCCGAGGAGGAAGCGGCGTTCCCTCTCGTTGACACCGAGGACGAAGAAGAGAGGCGTCGTTCTTCGTCGGAGTTTGAGCGTTCTTCGTTCTTCGTTCTTCGTTAGAGTTGAAGATGAAGAGGAATGCTCTCAAAAGCTCTCAAGGGAACAAACGATCAACCCAAAATAAAATAAGACTACATCTTATTTTATTCTCACTTTGCCAACCTTTCAAAATTCAAAGTTGAATTCAATTCATTAATTAAGTCTAGAGTTGACAAAATTAAATGAAAAGATAAATTGGCAAGAGATAAGGTAGGGGAGAGTTACATAATTAAGAGGGGGGGTTTTGAGAGGTTAAGGAATTTGAAAAGAAAAAGGGGTTCGTGTGGGCCCCACCACACTTAATCCTCCCAAGGGAGGTTAAGTGGGTGTGGGTCCCACTTCTAACCTCATTTGGTAGGTTTTTAAAATAAGTTAAAATAAAATTTGTTTTGCACAAATTTTATTTAACTTAACTGAAAAACCCCAAAACGTAACTTTCAACCCGCAACAAACGCAACTCCCGAAAAGGTCTCATTAAGCGAATATCGGCGCTGCGAGTTCATCGGTGCCCT
Organism: Viscum album; assembly: GCA_963277665.1. Taxonomy (NCBI): domain Eukaryota; kingdom Viridiplantae; phylum Streptophyta; class Magnoliopsida; order Santalales; family Viscaceae; genus Viscum; species Viscum album. The sequence goes on from OY728129.1 coordinate 258,471,760, forward strand.
CGGATTTCAATTCCGAGCACCGGATCAAAAGTTAGGAATTCCCGCTCGTTCGTTCACTGAACGTACCCGAGCCAAACTTCGGAAATTAATTCCGGGCACTCCGGGCCTCGGAATCAGGTGCCGTCTGAAACCGCGCTCTTGTAAAATTCTAAAGAAAATTAAGAAAAAAAATTTCCTTGAATTTTACGGGTCTTTACATTACTCCCACCTCAGGGCTTTACGTCCCCGTAAAGCTACATCAAAAACTAGTGAAACCAAAAGAGAGTACTGAGCACGCATCTGAGCCTCCCGCTCCCATGTGCTCTCCTGGAGATTCCCGTGCCGCCATCTGTTGCGCACAAGAGGAATCGATCGCCCATGTAGGACTCGCTCCTGGATGACATGGACCTCCTCTGACATGGCCCGGACCATCTCCGGTCCCACCAGAGCTGCAAGATTTCTCTTTTGCCGAAAAGAGAAATCTGGTCTCATCCCCTGGATGAACCACATTCTTTGCCTAAAACAGTCAATCCTAACATGGATGATACTAATCCATACTAAGGATGACGTCGTAAGGCCTCGACGCTACTACTAAGAGATTCAACCGTTACTCTCGCCTCCAAGGGTTGAGTCACACTGTCGGCATCAGTGTGTGGTAACTGGGTCTCCTCCAGTAGATGTCTCACAAGTGAGGGTCAAGTCAACAGCCAAAACTGGAACCTCTTAGTAACATTACGATAGAGGACAGGAACGAAAACATCACAAGGTATGCGTCTTTTATTAATGCGGCTCGTAATACAAGACGCTACACAAAAGCAACAAGGAACCAGAAGTACAAAGGATATATCCACTAGTTCTGCTCCTGTCCATCGGCTCCCGGGGCTCCATGATCGAAGGCCTCGGCTGCCTGAAGCTGAGCTCTCCCCTGCGGTCGGGGTGGACCTCCTGGTGGTGGTGGTGGTAGAGCCTCAAAGCGTCGGCCACCACCAGCTGCTCGTCCAGCTCCTCTGCCTCGTCCGCCTCCTCCCTGCGGACCGCCACGGTCGAACCTCTGCCTCTGCCTAGGTGGTTCCTCAACCGTCTGCTGCTCCTCCGCATGGCGGGTCGGGCAGTCACGAGCCATGTGGCCTCGCCCGCCGCATGCATAGCACTGTCTTCCACTCGAAAGACTGGCTCCGCGTTGTGTGTCCTGCACTGCTGAGCCAGTGCCCTGAGGTCTGGTCTGTCTGGACCCCTGAGTCATTCGCCGACTGCCAGCTGCAGATGACTCTGCCACGTGCCGTCCTGCGGTGGGTCTCTGTGCTGGTGTAGACTCAGCAAGGAAGCTCTCGATCAGAAGAGCCCGCTCCAGTACTCCTTTCTGAGTCGGTATGCTGAGGGAGATCAGCGATGCCCTGATCTCGTGTCTCAAACCCTGCTCGAAGGTCCGGGCCCGGAAGAATGGGTCCCGTACCATGTCGGTCGAGTAGCGCGAGAGATCGGTAAATCTCGCCGAGTACTGGGAGACCGTCATGCTGCCCTGCCACAGCTGTAGAAGCTCCTGGATACGCACCGCACGAAGGGTGGCTGGGACGAACTCCGAGCGGAAGAGGCTCTCAAAGTCCGTCCAAAGTAGAGATGCCTCATCGTGCACCTGGAGCATCAAGCTCCACCATCGTCCAGCTGCTGCGTGTAGTAGGCTCGCAGCGAGGATCACCATGAGGTCTGCTGGTGTCGTCACTAGCCTAAACACTCGAACCACTGCCTCCAGCCAGTCCTCTGCTGCCTGGGGATCCGTCTCCCCGCGAAACCTGGGCGGTCGCTGGCGCTGAAACTCATGCAGTGCGCTGAGGCGACGTGCATCGTCAGCGGCTGCTGCTGGAAGCATCGGGGGATCGGCGGGTAAAGCTACCGCCGGTGCCACTGCTGACAAAGGGCCCTGCACCGAAGCCTCGTCGCTCGGTGGGCTGTCGTCTCGCTCGACTCTCGGAACCCTAGCTGGCTGTCGTCGTGGGGCCATCCTGAAAAGGAAACAGGTGCGCCACGGTTATAACAGTATACCTGGTGAGCTGATATAAGTAATCACAAAGAAAACTTGAAACACACACGCAATCAATGTTTTCGTGCATTAAGTCGGAAATCAGAAGTCAGGGTCCTGGTGTACGGATACGTCGGCCGCCGCACCAACACTGGACTCCCTGGACTGATAACCACACTCAATACGCTAAACATTATTGCTTCACATAGAAAAGATCAGAGTTCGCGGTAGAACCGAACTCCTCTGATACCAATTTGTCACGACCCGCCCTCGGGGTCCGTGCCGTGACTACCCCAAGCCCGCCTTCCATAGGCCAGGGGCTGGCGACTAGCACCAAGGCGTAAATCCCAGTAAAAAGGGAAGGCATTGCCTTTGAAAAGTAACCAACTCCACAGAGTAAGCAAGCGGAAAGTAAACACTAAACAAGCAGAGTACAACTGAAAGTGCGGAAAAGTAAATGGGCCAGAATACAAACCCAAACTGAAAGTAAAGTACAACTCGAAAAGGGAAAAACAGCAACTGTAAAGTAAAAGCCGCTACTCCGAGCTGTCCACCGGAGATCCCACCTGAAGGGTGGGTACAGATAGCTCCTCTACTCCACGGGTCCCGCCGTCCGCTCCGTGCACGTCCCGCCCAGTGGTCCACCTCCGGGTACCGTCCCGCTCTACAAGCCTCAGCTAAGTCAACGCTGTCCGTCGTCTGCAACCAACACAACGTAGTGCGGGCGAAGCCCGTGCAGGGGTGAGTATAAGCTACTCAGTAGGGACCCCGAGACCCCTGAAGGTCTCTCAAATCCACAAAGGATAAACCACAAAGAAAAGTACAATCACGAAGTAACAACCGACACTGCTTAGGTATATGCCCATACATATACCTAAGTCATCAATTCAGATACGCTCCAACCTCCGAGCCCAAGTACAACTCAGTCCATGCAGGAAAGTATACGTAATCCACAAAGGGAAGCAAAATATAATCCACACAGGATTGCACAACACAATCCACACAGGAAAACAACAGGATTCAGCTCACACAGGTATACTTCTTCAAGGACGATAAAGATGATCACTAATCCATCTAAGTCGTCGGACCCACGAAGGATCGATAGGTAACTAACCCCCGCAGAAGACCCACACAGGATCGGGCTCACACAAAACCTGTAGGCGCTGGCTCACACAGAACCGCTGAGCGCAAGGACCCACACATGATCGGGCTCACACAGAACCTGTAGCACTGATCCACGTAGGATCGCTGAGTGCTGTAGTCGTCGTCGTCGAATCCACACAGGATCTCTGTACTGTCGTCGTCAAATCCACACAGGATCTCTGTACTGTCGTCGTCAAATCCACACAGGATCTCTGTACTGTCGTCGTCAAATCCACACAGGATCTCTGTACTGTCGTCGTCAAATCCACACAGGATCTCTGTACTGTCGTCGTCGCAGTCACAGTAGCAGTCGTAGCAGTAGAACAGTCGCAGCCAGCACTAGGGTTCCCGCACACAGCAAGCTCGTACGGAGGGTCCGCTCCACGAGCCGAGAGGCTGATACATCAACTGTCACAAGGACCAGAGTTGATGTATCCAAAAGTTCCTTATCGTCAACAGGAACTCAACGCAACAGACGGCGCGTCAATCGGACGCCCGGTCTGAGAGTTATAGGCATTTTCGTCTCCGGGGCCCGGTTGGTTTTTAAGGCAAAACCAACCCGACCGTACTCCACCTGCGTCCAAACCTCGGGCGGAGTATGCCAAAAGATCCGCCTCACTAAGAGGAACACAACGCGACTGACGGCGCGTCAATCGGACGTCCGTAGCTCAAGATATGAGCGTTTCCGCTCCGAAGGCCCGGTTGGTTTCGTGAACGAACCAACCCGGCCGAACTCAAAGTAATCCGAAACCTTGAGTGCGATATACCGAAACGACCGCCTCGATCCAAGGATCGCGTTGCCGCAGACGGTTCGTCATTCGGAGGTCCGAGGCTCAAGTTATGAGCCAAAAACCGAATCTGGTTCGAAACGGGGGGTCCGGGCGGCCCGACCCCCCCCCCCCCCGGGGGCGGCGCGGCGGCGGCGGCGCGGCGGCGGCGGGCCGCGGTGGCGGCGGCGGCGCGGCGGCGGCGGGCCGCGGGGGCGGCGGCGGCGGCGGGCCGCGGTGGCGGCGGCGGCGGGCCGCGGTGGCGGCGGCGGGCCGCGGCGGCGGCGCGCCGCACGTGGTGGTCACGCGGGGGGCTTGATTGCCCCCGCGGTTTGATGGCGGCGCGGCTTTGCCGCGCCGATTTGAAGGGACGGCCCCCGCACGTGGGGGCCGCTTAGTCACGAACCGGGGGCTTAATTGCCCCCGTGGTTTTGAAAGGCGGCACGGCCTTGTGCCGTGCCAAAAGCAGGAAACGGCCCCCGCAAGTGGGGGCCGGCTGGAACAAACCGGGGGGGCTTTCCCCCCCCCCTCCTTTATTTGAACCGCCCCCCTCATTAAGAGGGGGGTTTGAAGAACCGGCCGGGGGTTTAATCCCCCGGTTTAATGACATCCGGCCGGCCCGCTGGCCGGCCGGTTTTTACCAACGGGACCGGAAATTCCGGTCCCGCCCTCGACTTCCGACGCCGGCGGCCCGGCCGCCTGTCTCCTCTTCCGCCGCGGCCCGGAACCGGCCGCGGTCTTCTCATCCCGCCGCGGCCCGGAATCGGCCGCGGTCTTCTCATCCCGCCGCGGCCCGGAACCGGCCGCGGTGTTCGTCGTCTGGCGCGGTGCGACGGCACCGCGCCCCTTTCGCCGTGCCATGGATCCTTCCAACGCGGCGCGACGACGTCGCGTTCTTGAAGACTCTCCTCGGCGAAGCGCGACGGCGTTGCGCAAAATAAATGAACGTTCATCCGCGTGGTGCGACGGCACCACGCTACTTGTTTCCACCAGCATAAACAAACATGAACGATGGAGGGGGGATTCGGCCGTGTTCGTGCGGTCCGGCCCCCCTCACGTTAAAGAAATAATAACGAAACTTAAATAAATAAGCCACACGTTAGACTTGCTATTCACGATCAAGAAAAGGAGTAAGAAAACCAAAATGAAAACAAAAACCCCTACCTCGGGTTTAAGATTCGAAGAATCGTCTACGTCCTGCGGAAGACGGCGTCGCGGAGGTCGGGTGTCGCGGAAGTCGTTCGTCAAATCCGATGACGAAGGGATGCGTTCGAAGCGTCACGTCGTTGGCGAAACTTGTACGCCGACGAAGATGGTCCGAGGAGGAAGCGGTGTTCCCTCTCGTTGACACCGAGGACGAAGAAGAGAGGCGTCGTTCTTCGTCGGAGTTTGAGCGTTCTTCGTTCTTCGTTCTTCGTCAGAGTTGAAGATGAAGAGGAATGCTCTCAAAAGCTCTCAAGGGAACAAACGATCAACCCAAAATAAAATAAGACTACATCTTATTTTATTCTCACATTGCCAACCTTTCAAAATTCAAAGTTGAATTCAATTCACTAATTAAGTCTAGAGTTGACAAAATTAAATGAAAAGATAAATTGGCAAGAGATAAGGTAGGGGAGAGTTACATAATTAAGAGGGGGGGTTTTGAGAGGTTAAGGAATTTGAAAAGAAAAAGGGGTTCGTGTGGGCCCCACCACACTTAATCTTCCCAAGGGAGGTTATGTGGGTGTGGGTCCCACTTCTAACCTCCTTTGGTAGGTTTTTAAAATAAGTTAAAATAAAATTTCTTTTGCACAAATTTTATTTAACTTAACTGAAAAACCCCAAAACGTAACTTTCAACCCGCAACAAACGCAACTCCCGAAAAGGTCTCATTAAGCGAATATCGGCGCTGCGAGTTCATCGGTGCCCTCAGATTTCAATTCCGAGCACCGGATCAAAAGTTAGGAATTCCCGCTCGTTCGTTCACTGAACGTACCCGAGCCAAACTTCGGAAATTAATTCCGGGCACTCCGGGCCTCGGAATCAGGTGCCGTCTGAAACCGCGCTCTTGTAAAATTCTAAAGAAAATTAAGAAAAAAATTTTCCTTGAATTTTACGGGTCTTTACAATGCATGTATAAATACAATACCACATACAATTAGGGGTGAGAATAAATAAATGAACAAGATTATCCCAAAGTGATCTGTAATTTTTTGGGTGATTTTGATACAATGTGTATATATAATGTTTTTTTAACATGTGATATACTTCCATACATTGGATTTATATATCACATATTCCCATAAAATATATAAAATAACTAATTATTTAATCATCAATGATTATTCATAAAGAAACTTATCCCAAATCAATATATAAAGAATAATTGCAGTGCATTGAAACCCCAATCGCACCACCAATTGTGTGTGTTGTAGATAAAGATAAATTAAAAACAATATAATAGATATTTTACACACATCACATACTTCTAGGATATCTACTAAACCATTCATAAAGGTAATTCTTAAAACCATGTAGTATTCTTATCGACCCCTTTAAAATATAACACCTACTTTGAATTACACTTAAGATGATCATATAAATAAAAACACATATTGTAGATTATTTTATTACATGGTATAAAGATTTAATTTTTTCTTTTTTAAATCCCATAACTTTATCCCCTTAGTCCATAATTTTTTTTCAATTCATTACTTATCCCATTGACCCCTATATATACCCATTATGTCACACAGACCCATTCTCCCTTGGTGGTGGTAATAACATTGATTTTGATCGTGGGTCCTTTGTGAGGCCCATTAATTTCATCAACAATGAAACAATAGTTCCTAAACCAAAAAAATAATAAATCATCACCCAACTATAGTTCATCATTCTCTTACACATAAAAACAACAACCCATTACATTATATGAGACACATCATTCCATATCCCTTAAAAATAAAAACCATTACTCCAACTCCCTCTCATCAACCACCAATGTTTGGAGATAATAACTCTTCACATTAGAATTTAATAACTAGACCCCATCTTCTTATGATAATAGTATTTTATTATAGCATTTACTTATCATACCTTTCCCCTTGGAGATAATTACCTCCCACTTCAACTCTATATTTTATAGACACTCGATGAACCTAATGATGTATTTTTAGTCCTTAATCACCGTTCTAATGTTATTTCACAATATCTACTCATTTAACACTCTTAACTAAGATTATATAAAATTAATCTGTCATCCCAAAGTATCAAATCCATTATAAGGATAAATACCCATTTACTGTAAAACCCCGACCTGAGTTACCTAGAGTCATTTCATTATTACATAACATTGGCATGAAAACAAAATATCAAGTCTCGAAATATAGATTTGTTTAGTAGACTTTTAAATAATAGATACAATCACAAGTTTCACATTACATTATTAAATGAAAAACTACAACAACATAGTCTCCATAGGTCACACTCATATCCCTTAGACTATCCCTGTAGGTCATTCATAATATAGTTCTTCTCATATTGGAAAAAATAAAACAAAGAAAGGGGTGAGCTTATATGCTCAATAAGGATAACAATATAGAGAAAGATTTCATAAATAAGCATAAACAATTAAGGGAATGCATAATACAAAAACAAAAGTCTTTTAAAAATAATATTTAGCATTATATGTATAAGATAAAATAAAATAATTCCATTTACTTATTCATATAGATATTCTACTAGTCAAATAATCAAATGCAATATAAATAGTCACATTCATATTGATGGAATGCATAATGCCATATTTCATAACTACAAAGTCTAGGCCTTGTTTCAAGACTGCAAAAAATATTTTTTCAAGGCCTTATGCCAAGACAATAGATTGTCTCATGAGTCTTAATGATGCATTGGGAAGATATATAAGTCTCTAACCAAAACTTACTTTGTCCAATGCATTCCTCATATGAAAAGAATTAAACATAACATAAACATTTGTATTAAAACTGGCAGATGAAATGTCAATAAATTATCCATAAACCGTTAATGGTGTAAAAATAACACATACATTGTAAAAAATAACACAAAACCTTCAATACAATATGGATGTTTTGTATCATAACAAATCAACATCAAACTAGCTTAAAATCCATCAATGTATGTTAACATAGATGAAATCAAAACGTGTTTAGAGAAATATCTATTTAAATTTAATAATTTAAAAGTCATATAATTATAAAAGAAGAAATTTATTTTTAAAATATAATTATAATATTATATGGGATGTTTTGATTATGATACAACGGTGAAAAATATCCACACCCACCATAAAAGTTAAAAAAAATTCATACATTAATTTTGTTGAAAAGGTCATAAAGTACCTAGTTTGGAAAATGATAGAATGATTCATTTAAAAACATATTAAAAAAATAAAGCTATAAATGACTTTAAACCATTGTCTAGTAAATATTATAAATGTTTTTAGAAACAATTGTTTTAATGAAAACTCATATGTGGATGATAAAGAGGTCCCAGTAGATACTTACGTAAAAACAACCTCAAATAATAAAGATAATGTGAAATTAACCATTACCTTGTACTTTTACATAGTTTATGGAATGTTAACCTACTGTATAATAGTTAAAATATTGTTATTAAATAATTCAATAACTGTGTAGATAAATATTTTATCATATTTTATCTTTTAATATTGCTTGGTTAATGATATTTGAGTTGCATCATCGTTTCTGTTGTTCACTGTTTCTTTTTCATTTATATGTATTGTTATGTATGTAAATTCCGTTATGGATAGGATGTATCATATTCATATTCATAATGATATTAAGTATTTAATTATTATTTTTAATCATCAAATGAATATTATTCTTGAATAGATATGATGGGGAATGAATCTCATCTCGTTCGTGGAGACGGAAATCCGTACATACGCACGAGCGACAATATAATTCTTTTGATATTAATATAATATAGAATTGGAAGGTATATTATATATAAAGAATAATTACCATGATATATTTATAATTTACATCATTTATACTCATTAAAATACCCATCCAAATGATGAAGTGTTTGAATAACAAACCACAACACGACGTGGAGACAGTAATCCGTACGTACGAATGTATGATGACTTTTCATTTATTAGATGGATATAATAATGAATATCGTTGCCAAATTTTTATAATAACATCAATGTACATAATAGATACTGGAGTTATTAGTTTATAATGAAAACAACAAAGAAAGAAGATGTGGAAGAAGAAAAGAACTTGAAAGAGGTTATGAAATATTTACCACTTCTTCAGGTTCTTCCTTTTGATTTGTTCAAAATGGATTCTTAGGTTGGATTTATGACTAACATATGGACTATAGGATAAAGTTAAGAATGTTTATACGGTATTTGGGTAGGCTTTTTCCGTTCCAAATGTCATTGATGTTGTGAATTTTAGATAAGGGGATATACACTTTTATAATAGGGGTGTGGCGAACCTTAGGAAAAAAGTGAAATATTATTTTATAATAAAATAATTTTCGGTTTCAAATTGATCCAAAATAATTTATTTCAAGTATAAGGTGGATATGGGTCGAATAAATCTCATAAAATATGTTATATATAGGTTAAGTCATCATTTTAACCTTATCTTTAAGATTTAACTCTTAGTTAAATTGTTTGTCATTTACCATGTCTCATTGTATTTTTATAATATATGGTTATTAAACATACTATAACATACCAATAGAACACCTTGTGGTTCATTATTAATATATATAACCTTATCTAAGTAATTTTATTGAACCTAAAATTTTTATGAATATTTTATCAATTAATAATATAATATTTGTATTAAAAACTCAATTATGCCAATTTTGACACTATTTAGTATTTTGCTTTTTTAAATTCATAACAACATTATTACTTCAAAAAAACTTCATTTAATCAACCCCAAAATTTCCTATTAACCTATAGAATTAGTGTAATTCATAAAATGTCTAAAATTATATTTATTGGGATATTTAAAATATCCATTATTTTAATATTTCATTAATAAGGTAGTTGCTGCATCATCATTGTGTAATAAATAAATTTCATTATTTAATGACTAAAAATTATAAATAAAATACAATTACTTAGGAAATATATTTATATTTATAATTATTATTTATAGTCTAATTTATCTTATTTATAACCCAATAATAAAAATGGTTTAAGTTATTAAACATTGATTTTAACTCTTTTAACTCTTCTTTGAATAAAATAATATTAAATGTCCAAATCTAATCAAAGTGGACTAAAGAGGTTCATATCTTATTCCTAAGGTCGTTTTTGGCCATATTATACTCATCTAATAGAATTAAGACATGTCTTAGAGTAATTATGAAATCATTTTTACGCTTAATTTCTATATTTACTTATAACCGTGGTATATAAAAGTAAAATGTCACCCTTCTCCAAAAATTACTTTCATATCATTGAACCACATTTTACTTACTTATTTTAACTATGTCTCTCATATTTTTTAAATTCAACTCACAAAAGTTGTAAAATTAAGTTTTATACAAATTTGAAAAAGCTCATAGGAGGTTGGTAAAAGACGGTAAAAAGTTCAATAAAAAAATATATAATATTATTATAAAATGACTCCAATGATTTACATTTTACTAATATAGGTATTATGTATCTGTTTTATAATAAAATAAATTTAAATAAAATAAATATTTATATAACTAAAAAATTCGGTTTTAACTAATAACGCAATGTTTTTTACTATTCATCAAAAATTATATGTTTTCAGAAAAATACCAAACATTCACCATATGATAATTTCGATATTCATAATTAAAAAATGAATTCCATTTAAAAGAAATTATAAAATTTCAAAAATTGGGTATTATTATTCATAATGGCTAGTTTGATTGGTCGTGGTGTGTTAGAATCTCAAAGTTGCTACAATGAAAGCAATTGCATTATTCAAATGGAAACGTACCATGGAAGATTGGGGTGTTACATTATACCCTCCATAAAATAATTTTGTCTTCTTAATTTCTACAATATTAATTCATAAAAATATTTGGGTGGTTCTTCATCATATGTTCTTAGGGTTCCCTTGCTTCCTCTTCTATATTATGGTTTCTCCATAGATCTTTTATCAGGCGAGTCGTCTAGTTTCTCAGCATGTGTTCCTTGGTATCAAGAATTTTGACTCGATCTTCACAATAAGACAGATTATGTTCCAGTTCAATTTCCTCATAGGTGAATACATGCATGGGGTCAAGAATTTATTTTCTCAACAGTGATACGTGGAACACATTGTGATCTTTGGAGAGAATTGGAGGCATTTCCAAATGGTAAGATGCAACCCCAATTTTTTCTAGAATGTCGACAGGTCCAATGTACCTGGGACTCAATTTACCCTTATTACCAAATCATATAACTCCCTTCTATGGATATACTATCATGAAAACATCATCTCTTACCTGAGATTCCAAATCCTTCCGTCGTTTATCGGCATAGCTCTTTTTCCCACTATGTGCTATATTGATGTGTGTTTGGATAACTGTCAACTTTTCCATTGTTTCCACAACAAGTTCTTGGGCAATGAGTTTTCTTTCACCAACATCAGTGTAACACCCGAGACTTTTACGTTATATAAATCATCATAGGAATCTTTTTCTACACAACACTTGCTTGGCTTGCTTTACACGAAATCGTGACCTTCCTCGATAGCTTGCGTCGTACGCAATACCGAGTTTTACTAAACAACGATATGCTATTAAAATAAAACTAGCCTTTATGAATTGTAATAACCACTTATTGAAATTTTATAAATTTTATTTTCCAAAATGGACTGCATTTTTGGATTCGGAATACCGAAATTAGCCTAGGGTGAAATTTTGGTATTTTTCTGAAAACTTTCAATTTTTGATGAATAGTGAAACCACTAAGTGGTAGGTTAAAAACTGAATTTTGCATAAAACTTAATTTTACCGCTTTTGTGAATGGAATTTCGAAAATCCGAAAGACACGGTTAATATCAAGGACTAAAATGTGGTTCAATGAGATGAAAATAATTTTTGATGAATAGTCACTTTTTACTTTTTTTTACCACGGTTAATAGTATATAGGGTAACTAAGGGTAAATATGATATTACTATTACCCTAACACATGTCCTAGTTCTATTGGATAAGTGTAATTCGACCAAAAACAACCTTATGAATATAATATGACCATTTAGGTCCACTTGGATTAGATTATGACATTTAATATTATTTTATTTAATGAATAGTTAAAATAGTTAAAATCAAAGTTTAATAACTAAAACATTTTTAATATGGGGATATACATAAGATAAATTCGACTATAAATATTAATTAGAAATATAAAGAGATTTCCTACATAATGATATTTTATTTATAATTTTTAGACTTTAAATAAATTAATTTATTTATGACACAACGATGATGCAGTAATTACCCTTTTAAGGAAATGTTAACATAATTGATGTTATAAATGCTCAAATAAATGTAATTTGAGACTTTTTATGAATTAAACTAATTTTTTAGGTTACTATGATATATTAGTGTTGATTTAATCAACTTGGTTCGAACATATAATTCTGTTACAACTTTCACAAAAATCATATATCAAATAGTGTCAAAATTGGCACAAAATAGTTTTTAAATAAAATAAAATATTATTAATTGTTATTTTATTCCTAAAAATATAAGGTTCGGCCAAATGACTTATAAAAGGATATATATATTAATAATAAACAACTTTGGGTTCTTTTGGCATGTTATAGTAAGTGTATTAACCATATAGTGTAAGAAAACAAAAAGTCATGGTAAAAGTTAAATTATTTAACTTGGAGTTAAATCTAATTGATAAGGTTAAAATAAAACTCTAAACTTGTCTAAATCTTATTGGTTGATAGGATTTCGACCGATCCCCACTTTACCTTAGAAATAAGACCCTTTGGAACCATTATAAACCGATTTTGACTTTAATATAAAATAATATTTTGAGATATTCCTAAGGTGCTCCTCTCCTCCCTTATAAAAGGGCACCTCCTCCCCCTCCTCCTCACACCAATTTGAGCACTCAATCTCGGCCAAACCCTGCCATTTTCTCCTCTCCAATTCCCTAGAATAATCCAAGAGGTCCTGGTCTTCTTCAAAGACCAATCTTTTTTCCCTAAGTGGATGATTCAAAGAGGCGTTCCAAAGAAGAGGTAATATCCATTATCGATCTTTTAATTTCTTTCTTCTTCAACTTCTTCTTATTTAGTTGTTTCATGATAAAGTAATAACATCAGTATTACTTACATACTGATATGTTATTTTAAATATGAAATAACCCTAATTCACCTTCTATCCATCCTACGGAAAAATGAAATCACCGCGCGTGCGTACGTACGGAATACCGTCTCCATGCCGTGGTGTAATCTATTTTCCACTATCACCTTACATGGATGGGTATAATGGTGAAATGAGTAACTATTTATGATTATTATAAAGTAATATTGATACTGAAATAATATATATATACTCCAATACAATTCCACGATCATAGGAACGATATCATCACTCGTGCGTACGTACGGAATACCGTCTCCACGATGTGATGTGACTCGTTCTACATAATCATCATTACATAGTAATTATATAAATGAATTTAATGAATAAATATGATATATGGTACACAAATACCATTCTGGATATAAGGTATCTATAACCTTAAAAGAAGAATAACAATTTATTCGGCAAAACACGCATAAGAACAAAAGGCAATAAAGACCCAAGTAACAAGTAACAATGAAATATTACTAACAAGAAGCTAAGAATATGACCATATATGATATAATATCAATATGTATGATTCTGGAATAAGTAAATAACATTATTTAAACCATTATACAGGAGCTTCGGAAACGTACAAGGAAAATCGGACCTAAGGTAAGGGAAATGTCACAATCTCATTTTTATCCGAGATTGTTTACTCGTAAGTATTTACTGGGGTGTATTTTATCATCCACATCCATGTTCCCTCAATATGTAATATTGTTTCCATCCACTTACAATAGTTTAAATCCAACTTTACCCTTCGTTGAATTTTTAGTAAAGAATATGAAAGGAATCTTTTGTCGTTTTTTCGTACGAGGTACTTTTTGACTTTTCCGACAAAAGTACGAAGAATGTTTTTTTAACTTATATGGCATGAATGGATTCTTAAAACATTATTTCCAAGAATCTTCCTTTACAAGTTTTCAAGTTTATTTTTAATCAACTTCTTTTAGTTTATAATTGCATGACATGTTAAGAAAGGAAAAGTGTTTTTGAAGGAGAAAGGATATTTTCCTCAAGAATGGAGTTCAAGTGTTTTATCAAAATTATTTTCCATCTAAGATAGTAAAGGGTTCTGTTTTTGTCCCTATTATTACATTGATTTGATTATGTTGTGAGGGAATTATTTTTATGAAGTCATTTACCTTATATGATTTGTTTTATGATGTCATGATGTTTCAAGAATCCCATTTTTGTTACATGTGTTATGTGATGATGTATTACTTATGATTATGTGGCACACATAAGAAAGGATTCATTATAAGATGGGTGGGACCTATATTTCCCTCCAATGCATTGGGTAAAGATTTTATATCTCATGAGATAGACATGGCTGTAACGGTAGGTTATACCAGTTCAGTGAAACAGGACTGGAACGAGGGTGACTCGGTTCAGAAAGGGACTTTTTCCACTAAGATAGTCTTGGCAATGAGTCATGACTAACAAGAAATGATTTTCCATGATTATGTGTGCATGCCACAAAGTTTCAAGTTTCATGTTATGATTATGGGGATCTCAATTTCACTTCTATGATTTGTTCCATGTTAAGATATTATGATCTCTTTTGCAGGTTATGATTTTCAAAAAGATATGATATGATTTTTTTATTTCCTTTATTTTCCCTTGCTGAGCATTTGAGCTCACCCTTTTATGTTTTCTTTTCCCCAGGTCAGGAAGATGGATATTAAGTAGAATATGCTAAAAGGGACCCTTGATATGATGAAATAAATGGGAGACACTGTAGAATATTTATGAACCAGTTTTTTATGTTTCCCAGTTTCTAAAGACACTATGCCTATACGGTCCTTTGTGGTTTTGTCATATGTTGTAATAAGTGTACTTCAATTTTTAAGTATTAACAATGTATGTAAAGTATGGGTCGTTATAGTTGGTATCAGAGAAAAGGTATAGTCAACCTTTGGAAACTAGGATGTGAAAGCCTTAGTAAGAACCCTAAGGATAAGTCTAAGCATAGAACACAATCTTAGTGTTTTGGAAATGGACATGAATATCCTAGGATAAAACCTGAAGTGTGAAATTTTATCCTTGATTATGTGGTTTTCCTATTATAATTAGTGTTTATCACACTATTCTTCTTGGTTTTAGTCAATGGCTGGAACCTGAAGGAACCGTGTTAATGCGGAATGCGATGTGCAATGAAATGATTGTCCCCCTGGGCAACCAAACGATATGAGAGCTGGAATGAAAAATCTTGTAGCCATGCTCACACAACTTTCTCAAGCTATGATTCATGCAGGACTTCCAAACGAGCAAAGGAAGGAGCAACATTCTGTTGAATCCTTCATGAGGCAGCGTCCACCTTCTTTCAGTGGGTCTACTGATCCATTAGTTGTTGAACAATGGATTAGTACTACTGAAAATATATTTTCAGTTCTTCAATGTTCTGAACATGATAAATTCATCCTAGCAGTGTATCGTTTGGAAGGAGATGCTGATCAATGGTGGAATCTTATTAGGAATACGAGGCAAAGGGATGAAATTGAGTCTATGGAATGGGACGAGTTCAAGAACTTATTTTTTAATAAGTACTTCCCTCGTATTATCCGAACAAAGAGGGAGAAAGAGTTTCTTGAACTGAAGCAAATAGATGATGAATCTGTTGGTACCTATGAAGAAAATTTTACAAGACTTGCAAGGTACGCTTCTGGTATTATTATCCAACCTGAGAGTAAGATCGATCGATTCTTTAGTGGCATAAAACCAAGTCTTCGAAGTGCGTTATCCATAATGGACTTCAATAGCTACGAGGAAATCGTTCGATGTGCTCTCAAAGTCGAGATGGAGATTGGAGTAACCCATCAGTCATATGTGTTTGATAAGAAGAGGAAAATGGAATTCAAAGGAAAATCTAAAGAGCACACTGAAAAGAAGATGAGCTTTCCCTTATGCTCAAAGTGTGGAAAGAAACATGGAGGGAGTTTTCTTAAAGGGACAAGTAAATGTTTCAAATGTGGAAAGGAAGGTCATCGGGCATTTGAATGCCGCGATAATGGGAATAAGATGTCTAATGATGCAAACAAAGGAAGGGATACACAGAATGAACCTACTATACTTCAATGTTTCAAGTGAAAGGAGATGGGGCATTATGCCAATCAATGCCCAAATCCAAGGGTTGATGATGATGGTCGACGCCAACAAAATCTTAAGGCTAAAGACAAAGGAAAGTCACATGCAATTTCTATCAGCGATGTGGAGTACGATAACGATGTGGTGAAAGGTACACTTACCATCCACTCTAAAGTAGCAAATGTTTTATTTGATTCTGGATCCACCCACTCTTTTATTTCTGAAGAATTTTCTAAGGGTATCACCGTAATACCTCAACAATTAGATGTTGAGTTAGCTGTGACAACACCTAATGGCACATCAATCGCATCAAAAGTTTATAATTCTTCTCCGATCAAAGTTTGTGAGAAAGTGCTTCCTGCAAATCATGTGATCCTTCCTATAGTGGAATTTGATGTGATTCTTGGCCTGGATTGGCTTTATTTATACGGAGCTCATATCAATTTCCAAAGAAGGGAAGTCACATTTCATATTCTAGATCAATCTATGATCGTCTATCGATGCAAGGATGAATATAACCATCCAGTGGAAATTTATTCCATTTTATGGGTATTGATTCCACTAAATGAAGGTTATTTATCTCCAATGGTTGGTGAGAAACTCGTGATTAAGAATACGCCCATCGTACAGGAGTTTGATGATGTCTTTCCGGAGGAATTACCGGGTCTTCCACCAAATTTTGAAGTTGAGTTTTCAATAGAACTCGTACCGGGTGCTTTTCCTATTTCAAAGACACCTTATAGAATGGGCCCAATTGAGTTGCAAGAATTGAAGATGCAACTCCAAGAGAATCTTGATAAGGGATTCATATGCCCCAGTGCATCACCTTGGGGAGTACCTATTCTATATTTTAAGAAGAAAGATGGATCAATGAGACTCTGCATTGATTATCGAGAACTTAACAAGATCACTATCAAGAACAAATATCCTCTCCCATGCATTGATGACTTATTTGACCAACTACGCACAGCTCAATACTTTTCCAAGATTGGACTTCATTCAGGGTATCATCAATTAAGGGTCAAAAGGGAGGATATACAAAAGGCGGATTTCCATACAAGGTATGGAAACTATGAATTTATAGTGATGCCATTTGGTCTTACTAATGCCCCTACTATCTTCATGGATCTAATGAATAGATTCTTTAGAGACTATCTTGATCAATTTGTGGTAGTCTTTATAGACGATATTCTTGTCTATTCAAAGAGCAAGGAAGAGCATGAAGATCACTTGAGAATTATATTAAAGACCCTGAGAAAGGAGAAGCTTTATGCCAAATTTACCAAGTGTGAATTTTGGCTTCAAAAAGTTGCATTTTTGGGTCACATAATCTCAAAAGAGGGGATATCTGTGGATCCAGCAAAAAACAGAGGTTATCGAAAGATGTTCAAGACCAACAACAGTAACTGAGATCTGAAGTTTTCTTGTTTTGGCTGGATATTATCGACGTTTTGTAAAGGATTTTTCACGATTATCTATTCCACTCACCAAGTTGACTCGGAAAGGAGTTAAGTTTTTTTGGACAGAGGAATGTGAAGAGAATTTCAAGGAGTTGAAGAGAAGGTTATCCAGTGCACCTGTGCTCACACTGCCTTGTAGTGGAGAAAGGTTTGTGATCTACAGTGATGCATCCAAGAAGGGATTGGGGTGTGTTCTTATGCAAAATGATATGGTGATAGCTTATGCCTCACGACAGTTGAAAATCCATGAGCAAAATTACCCAACACATGATTTGGAGTTAGCTGCGGTAATCTTTGCATTAAAGATTTGGAGGCATTACCTTTATGGTGAAAGGTGTGATATTTATACTGATCATAAAAGTTTAAAGTATATTTTCACACAAAAGGAGCTGAATATGCGTCAAAGAAGATGGTTGGAGCTGATTAAGGATTATGACTGCTCAATCCATTACCACCCTGGGAAAGCAAACAAGGTGGCAGATGCATTAAGTCGACAAGACCATGCTAGTTTATCCATGATGAGGATCACAAAAGATCCAACATTTATGGATTTACAAAGGATGGATCTTGGAATTATAATGGAAGTGGAAAAATCTTATCTTTCTCAAATGAATGTTCAACTATCTATACATGTGATTATTAAAGAGGCACAGAAAGAAGATGTCGAGTTACAAAAGAAGGTGATAAATATTCCTGAATTCAACCTTGATTGTGATGGGATAATAAAATTCAGGAATCGGGTTTGTCTTCCTCCCATCCCCGAATTAAAGAAGGAGCTGCTGGATGAGGCTCATAGTTCTTCATTCTCTATTCATCCTGGAAGCACGAATATGTATAGGGACATGAAAGAATACTTCTGGTGGGATGGAATGAAAAGAGATGTGGCTGAATATGTCTCTCGATGCTTGGTTTGTCGACAAGTTAAAGCTGAGAGACAGAAGTCTAAGGGGATGTTACAACCATTACCCATACCCGAATGAAAACGGGAAAACATCACTATGGACTTTGTCACAGGACTTCCTAAAACATCCAAAGGCAATAATGCTATCTGGGTCATAGTTGATCGTCTTACAAAGTCTGCACACTTCGTTGCTATTAGAGAGGATTTATCTCTAGATCAGCTTGCCAGGATATATGTAAAGGAAGTGGTAAGATTGCATGGAGTACCACTTTCTATTATATCTGATCGGGATCTGAGATTTACCTCGAAGTTCTGGTGAAGTCTTCAGCATACTCTGGATACAGAGTTGAGTTTCAGCACTGCTTATCATCCTCAGACAGACGGTCAGTCTGAGAGAACAATTCAAACCCTAGAAGATATGTTGAGAGCTTGCTCCATGGATTTCAAAGGAGGTTGGGATCAACACCTACCTTTGGTAGAATTTTCTTATAATAATAGCTTTCACTCAAGTATTCAGATGTCTCCTTATGAAGCTCTCTATGGAAAGAAATGCAGGACTCCAACTTTCTGGGATGAAGTTGGGGAAAGAAAGCTATTAGGACCTGATCTCGTTGATGAAATGGCAGAAAAGGTCAGATCTATTCAACAACACATAAGAGCAGCTCAGAGTCGACAGAAAAGTTATGCCGACAACTGAAGAAAATACCTAGAGTTTGAAGTGGGCGATAAAGTGTTCTTACGAATATCTCCCTGGAAGAGGGTTATGAGATTTGGAAAGAAGGGGAAGTTGAGCCATAGATATATCGGTCCTTTCGAAATATTGGATCGTGTTGGAAAGGTAGCTTACCGATTGGCGCTTCCACCGAATCTCTCTCAAGTTCACGATTTGTTCCATGTATCTCTCCTGAGAAAGTACATACCTGATCCTTCACATGTACTCAACTCAGAAGTTGTACCGCTGGAGCAAGATCTTTCTTATGAAGAACAAACGATAGAGATTATGGATCGTAGTGAAAAAGTCCTACGAAACAAGACCACTCGATTGGTGAAAGTTTTATAGAGGAACCACCAACCTGAAGAGGCTACATGGGAGCTTTAGGATATGATGAGGGAGAAGTATCCTCATCTGTTTGTTACAAAGTGACAAATTTCGAGGGCAAAATTTATTTTAAGGGGGGTAGAATGTAACACCCGGGACTTTTATGTTATATAAATCATCAAAGGAATCTTTTTCTACACAACACATTCTTGGCTTGCTTTACACGAAATTGTGACCTTCCTCGATAGCTTGCGTCGTACGCAATACCGAGTTTCACTAAACAACGATATGCTATTAAAATAAAACTAGCCGTTATGAATAGTAATAACCACTTTTTGAAATTTTTTAAATTTTATTTTTCAAAATGGACTTCTTTTT
Organism: Viscum album; assembly: GCA_963277665.1. Taxonomy (NCBI): domain Eukaryota; kingdom Viridiplantae; phylum Streptophyta; class Magnoliopsida; order Santalales; family Viscaceae; genus Viscum; species Viscum album. Next base: position 258,491,874 of record OY728129.1, read on the forward strand.
TGGATTCGGAATACCGAAATGAGCCTGGGGTGAAATTTTGGTATTTTTCTGAAAACTTTCAATTTTTGATGAATAGTGAAACCACTAAGTGGTAGGTTAAAAACTAAATTTTGCATAAAACATAATTTTACTGCTTCTATGAATGGAATTTCGAAAATTCTATAGACACGGTTAATATCAAGGACTAAAATTTGGTTCAATGAGATGAAAATAATTTTTGGTGAATAGTAACTTTTTACTTTTTTTTACCACGGTTAATAGTAAATAGGGTAACTAAGGGTAAATATGATATTACTATTACCCTAACACATGTCCTAATTCTATTGAATAAGTGTAATTCAACCAAAAACAACCTTATGAATATAATATGACCATTTAGGTCCACTGGGATTAGATTATGACATTTAATATTATTTTATTTAATGAATAGTTAAAATAGTTAAAATCAATGTTTAATAACTAAAACATTTTTAATATGGGGTTATACATATGATAAAATCGACTATAAATATTCATTAGAAAGATAAAACGATTTACTACATAATGATATTTTATTTCTAATTTTTAGACTTTAAATAAATTAATTTATATATGACACAACGATGATGCAATAATTAACCTTTTAAGGAAATGTTAACATAATTGATGTTATAAATGCTCAAATAAATGTAATTTGAGACTTTTTATGAATTACACTAATTTTATAGGTTACTATGATATATTAGTGTTGATTTAATCAACTTGGTTCGAACATATAATTCTGTTACAACTTTCACAAAAATCATATATCAAATAGTGTCAAAATTGACACAAAATAGTTTTTAAATAAAATATTATATTATTAATTGTTATTTTATTCCTAAAAATCTAAGGTTCGGAAAAATGACTTATATAAGGATATATATATTAATAATAAACAACTTGGGGTTCGTTTTTCATGTTATAGTAAGTGTATTAACCATATAGTGTAAGAAAACAAAAAGTCACGGTAAAAGTTAAATTATTTAACTTAGAGTTAAATCTAATTGATAAGGTTAAAATAATAACCTAAACTTGTCTAAATCTTATTGGTTGATAGGATTTCGACCCATCCCCACTTTACCTTCGATATAAGACCCTTTGGAACCATTATAAACCGATTTTGACTTTAATATAAAATAATATTTTGAGATATTCCTAAGGTGCCCCTCTCCTCCCTTATAAAAGGGCACCTCCTCCCCCTCCTCCTCACACCAATTTGAGCACTCAAGCTCGGACAACCCCTGCCATTTTCTCCTCTCCACTTCCCTAGAATAATCATAGAGGTCCTGGTCTTCTTCAAAGACCAATCTTAGTTCCCTAATTGGAGGATTCAAAGAGGCGTTCCAAAGAAGAGGTAATATCCATTACCGATCTTTTCAATTTCTTTCTTCTTCAACTTCTTCTTCTTTAGTTGTTTCATGATGAAGTAATAACATCGGTATTACTTACATACTGATATGTTATTATAAATATGAAACAACCCTAATTCACCTTCTATCCATCCTACGGAAAAATGAAATCACCGCGTGTGCGTACGTACGGAATACCGTCTCCACGCCGTGGTGTAATCTATTTTCCACCATCACCATACAAGGATGGGTATAATGGTGTAATGAGTAACTATTTATGATTATTATAAAGTAATATTGATACTGAAATAATATATATATACTCCAATACAATTCCACGATCATAGGAATGATATCATCACTCGTGCGTACGTACGGAATACCGTCTCCACGATGTGTTGCGACTCGTTCTACATAATCATCATTACATAGTAATTATATAAATGAATTGAATGAATAAATATGATATATGTTACACTAATACCATTCTGGTGATAAGGTATCTATAACCTTAAAATAAGAATAAGAATTTATTCGGCAAAACACGCATAAGAACAAAAGGCAATAAAGACCCGAGTAACAAGTAACAATGAAATATTAATAAAAAAAGCTATGAATATAACCATATATGATATAATATCAATATGTATGATTATTGAATAAGTCAATAACATTATTTAAACCATTATACAGGATCTTCGGAAACGTACAAAGCAAATCCGACCTATGGTAAGGGAAATATCACAATCTCATTTTTATCCAAGATTGTTTATTCGTAAGTATTTGTTGGGGTGTATTTTATCATCCACATCCATGTTCCATCAATATGTAATATTGTTTCCATCCACTTAAAATATTTTAAATCCAACTTTACCCTTTGTTGAGTTTTTAGTAATGAATATGAAAGGAATCTTTTGTCGTTTTTTCTTACGAGGTACTTTTTGACTTTTCCAACAAAAGTACGAAGAATGTTTTTTTAACTTATACTGCATGAATGGATTCTTAAAAAATTATTTCCAAGAAGCTTCCTTTACAAGTTATCAAGATTATTTTTAATCAACTTCTTTTAGTTTATAATTTCATGACATGTTAAGAAAAGAAAAGTGTTTTTGAAGAAGAAAAGATATTTTCCTCAAGAATGGAGTTCAAGTGTTTTATCAAAAAAATTTCCATCTAAGATAGTAAAGGGTTCTATTTTTATCCCTATTATTACATTGATTTCATTATGTTGTGAGGGAATTATTTTTATGAAGTCATTTACCTTATATGATTTGTTTTATGATGTCATGATGTTTCAAGAATCCCATTTTTGTTACATGTGTTATGCGATGATGTATGATTTATGATTATGTGGCACACATAAGAAAGGATTCATTATAAGATGGGTGGGACCTATATCTCCCTCCAATGCATTGGGTAAAGATTTTATATCTCATGAGATAGACATGGCTGGAACGGTAGGTTATACCGGTTTAGTGAAACAGGACTAGAATGAGGGTGACTCGGTTCAGAAAGGGACTTTTTCCACTAAGATAGTCTTGGCAATGACTCATGACTAACAAGAAATGATTTTCCATGATTATGTGTTCTTGAAACAATGTTTCAAGTTTCATGTTATGATTATGGGGATCTAATTTTCACTTCTATGATTTGTTCCATGTTAATATATTATGATCTCTTTTGCAGGTTATGATTTTCAAAAAGTTATGATATGATTTTTTTATTTCCATTATTTGCCCTTGCTGAGCATTTGAGCTCACCCTTTTATGTTTTCTTTTAACCAGGTCAGGAAGATGGATATTAAGTAGAATATGCTAAAAGGGACCCTAGATATGATGAAATAAATGGGAGACACTGTAGAAGATTTATGAACCAGTTTTTTATGTTTCCCAGTTTCTAAAGACACTATACCTATACTGTCCTTTGTGGTTTTGTCATATGTTGTAATAAGTGTACTTCAATTTTGAAGTATTAACAATGTATGTAAAGTATGGGGCATTATAATCAGCCTATAAATTTGGTGGGAGACATCTCTTTCCATATAACACTTCATATTGTGCCATTTGAATACATGAATGGAAGCTATTATTATAGGAAAATTCTACTGGAGGTAAATATTGATCCCACATACCTAGAAAGTCAAGTGATCAAGATCTCAACATGTCTTATATGGTTTTAATAGTCTATTCTGATTTCCCATTAGTTTTATGGTGGGAGGTAGTGCTCAAACAATGTTTGGTATCCAGTTCGGTCTGATGATTTTTCTAGAATCTTGATATAATAAAGGGATCAGGATCAGAATCAATCTAGAGGGGTACTCCCTGAAGTCTTAAAAAGTCATTAATATATGTCTTGATATAATTTCAAGTGGTAAATCTTTTCTTATAGAAATAAAATGTGATGATTTGATAAGATGATCAATAATGACCCATATTCCGTCATTCCTTCGAAGAGTCTTTGGTAGCCCCATGAAAAAGTAAATTGTCATATATTCCCATTTCAACTCAAGTATAGGAAGAGGTTTCATTAATCCTCCAGGTTGATGCATTCCAGCTTTCACTTGTTGAAAAACCATACATCATGACACAAAATCATCAATTTCCCTCTTCATGTTGTGCCACCAAAAATGTTCCTTGAAATCTCTACACATCTTAGTGCTACCCGGGTGTATAGAGATATTAAAACTATGAGCATCATCCAACAATTCCCTTTCGAGATCCGGTATATTAGGAACAAAATATATATTCCCAAATTTCAAAGAAAATTCTTCATATATGAAGTCACTCAATCTCCCATCATTCACATCATTAATTTTGTTTTGAAATTCCTCATCATTGGTCTGAAAACTCTTTACCCGTTCTAGTAATGATGGTTTGGTAGCCATTTAAAAAAGTATTGACGTTTCACCTTCCCTGATTATTCCCATATCCAGTTTTACTAGATCCATGAAAATAGGATGCCTTTCAACTCCCATCTTGTTCATAACTCCATGATCTATTCTGCTCAAAGATCTGCCACCTTATTTTCCTTCCTCGGGTGGTAGTGTATTGTGAAACCATAATCCTTGAGTAGTACAATACATCTACTTTTCATCAAGTTGAGTTATTTTTGTGAGAAAATATACTTCAACCTCTTGTGATCAGTATAAATCTCACATTTGTTACCATAGAGATAGTGTCTCTATATTTTCATTGAAAATATCACAACTGCTAACTCAAGATCATGAGTAGTATAGTTTTGTTCATGAAATTTTAGCTACCATGATGCATAGGTAATAATTCTCTAATTCTGTATAATGACACAACCATGTAGTTTCCTTGAAGCATCACATTAATTAAAAAACCCATCATTCTCGGATGTAAGAGTCAAGATAGGAGCATTGACTAATATTATCTTCAGTTCTTCAAAACATTCTTCAAACTCTTTTATCCAAACAAATTAAACCCATTTATATGTGAGCTTGGTTAGTGGATTATCTGATTGGGAAATATTCTGGACAGAACGTCCATAATAACATGCTAAACCAATAAAACTACATACCTCAGTTATACTCGTCAGTTCCGGCCAATCTTTGATTTCCTTGGAATTTAAAGAATCAACAGAGATTCCATCATTTGAGACAATATGGCCAGGAATACAAATCTCTTGAATCCAGAATTCATAGTTTTTAAACATATCATATAATTCATTTCGTCTAAGAGTCTTTATAATAATTCACCATTTATTTTCATGACCTTCTTAGCCATTGGATTATTCCAATATATCATCAATAAATATAATGAAAAATTAATCCAAAATATTCATTGAAATCCCTATTCATTAAAACCATGATGATAGAGGTTGAATTAGTCAATCCAAAAGGCATTACTGTTAACTTGTAATCCCCATACCTGGTTTGAAATGCTATTTTAAGAATGTCTTCCTTCATCCCACACAACCGATGATATCCAGATCGAAGGTCAATATTTGAAAAAAATTGAGCTCCATGAAGTTGGTCGAATAAATCATCAATGCGAGGAAGGGATACTTGTTCTTTATTGTTATAGCATTGATCTCCCTGTATTGAATGCAAAGCCTCATAGATCCATCTTTCTTCTTAATAAAAGAATAGGGGCTCCCAATAGAGAAACACTTGGGAGAATAAATCCCACATTAATCAATTTTTATAGTTTTTTCTTTACTTCCACTAATTCCACATTGGCCATTCTACAAGGGGTCTTAGATATGGGCCTTGAATTAGGAATTAAATCAATGGAAAACACAATTTCGCGTTCCATAGGATGTCTAGGTAAATCTTCTTAAAACACATCAACATATTCTTGCACAATATGTACGTCTTCTATTTGATCATTCCTTTTCTCACCCATAGTAATTTCAATATATTTCTCCACAATAATTGAATTTAGTTGAGCTACTGGGGGTGGATCTAGATTAGAATTAGGTGGTGACGTTCCTGATCTAATGATAAGGTACTCCTTATCATCATAGATAATTCTAAACGCCTTCTTCTTACAAGAAATTTTCGCATCATGGTCCGAAATCCAATCCATAACAAGGATTATATCAAATTCAATCATGGGTATGATAATGAGATTAGAAGATAAAGAACTTTTATATGACCTAATGGGGACTGATTCACAAAAATTTGTATAAATGACACCTCCCTTAGGTGTTTTGACTGAAAAAACCCATGTAAAGTCAAATTGAAAATATCTAATTTTCTTAGAAAACTGGGAAGATATTAAACAATGTGATGATCCAAAATCAAATAAATCGTTTTATAAACTTGAGGAAACCATTAAATTAACTGCCACCACATCTTTCAGAGATTCAAACTCAGTAGTAGTGATAGAATATGCTTTGCCTTGATCCATTGGCCTTTTCTGAGGTACTTTTTCTTGGAGATTAGGAAATTCATTATCTTAATTCCCCCTTTGTCTACAATTATAGAATATAACATTGACAGCCTCTTTCTTCCCCTTGTAATGTGAATCTTGGTGGCCTTTTTCATCACACTTGTAATAGACTTATATTCCATTCAGACAAGTACAGGGGTGTTTCTACCAACATTTACTATAGGATGGATATCCAACTATTCCCTTCTTCCCCTTATTTCAATTTCCAAAGTGTTCAGTAGATCTGTTCTTCTCTTGCTTTTCTTTAAATTCATAATAATTAAATAATTCATTTTCTGTCTTGATAGCACATGAGACAATATCTTTGTATGATAAGAAACATTGTGAGACTAATGCTTGATGGAGAAATGGTTTTAACTCATCAAATAAATGGTCAATATTACATCTTGGGTTACATATATTATTTTCAACCTTCCTTGATAACTTTTTAATGTTAGCCTCGGATTTTGCAACATTCTCATCCTCCTTTTGTCTCAGACTCAAAAATTGTCATTCCATATTCTCTCAATGGTAACGAGGAAAAAAATATTATAAAAAAATATATTTAAACTACCTCTATTCCATATTGGATGCTTCATAATCTTCCTTTGTGTTTTAAATCAATGACCACCATTAATCGGCATCTCCCGTGCGGCGATAAACTACCATGAAAACTTTTTCCCTTTCACTACTCCCCAAAGCGTGAAATATTTTCTCTAAGGAACTTGTCAATTGCTCAGATACAAATGGATTTGTAGTCCTATTGAATTTTGGTGGTTGTTGCATCATGAATCTATCTGACATTGATCCTCCATATTGTGGATGAGGGTGCTCTATAGAAGTAAGGTTGTTAATCATAACCTAAGTGAGTTGTCCCAATATAGGGATAAGTTGACTAGCACCAATTTTATCACCAACTACACTATAATTATCTTGAGTAGGAGGTAAATCCCTACATGGATTATGTGTGTTGATACGGTTTCCATTCCTTCCACTAGGCTCCATTTTTAAACAATGGTATACATTAGAATAGTTTATGAATAACAATACATAATTCCAAACTTGTGAAAAACATAACATAAATTCATTAGTTTAGGGATATAATCCGCAATAATAAAAATGTTTTATTTGAGAAAATATATTCTCATAAAACCTTTATAATTGTTTGTAAAAAAATGAGATTTATCCTAAGAATGTACTTTAGGAGTGTCGTAACCAAGAATACAACAAGGATTGTTGTCGTGTCGTAGTTCATGATCGAGTCTTGCTCAAAGCAGTGTTTTTGGGTTTTACCCCAAGGTACATCTGTGCTAGAGAAACCTCTACCTACTCATATCTAGACAGGGATTTATTGCATTGAAAACTCTCAAATTCCTCCTAGTACCAAAATTTTCGGAAATTATTCTATACCAATACTCAAAGTCTATCTTCAGGTAATGTGATCTAATTAGAATTTTTCTAAAACTATCTTCAAAATATTTTAGTAAACACCCTCTGATACAAACTATAATTCCTTGCCACCAGTTACATAGAGTCGATGCATTATTACATAACATTGTCATGATCACAAAAGACCAAGTCTCAAAAGACCAATTAGTTTAGTATCCAAGGAATTATTATATACATTCATAAGTATTAAATTACATTATAAAATGAAAAAAACAACAACATAGTCTCTATAGGCCACACCCATACCACTTAGACCATCCCTACAGGTAATTCATAATATAATTCTTCACATCTAGGGAAAAAAATCCATATAATGGGTGGTCCATATCCTTAGAGAGGATAAAAATATAACGGAATATTTCATAAATAAGTATAAACATTTAAGGCAATGTATAAAACTAAAAAAATTTCCTTTTAAACAAAAAATTCAGTAAATGTGGAAAAGATAAAATCAAATAATCCCATTGATTTATTAATATAGATATTCTACTAGTCGAATAATCACATTCAATATCAATATCCACTTTCATAATGATAGAATACATAATATTAGACTTTGTAACCACATAGTCAAGCCCTTGTTCCAAGAATAAAAATAATATTTTTTAAGGTATTGTTCCAAGAAATTATTTTTTCTCATGAGACCTACCAATTCATCGAGGAGCTATAAAGGGCTCTACCTGTTACTTATTAGTCCAATGCATTCCTCATATGAAAATGTTTAAACATAACATAAAAATTCATATTAAAACTATCATATGAAATGTCAATAAAATATCCATAAATAATGAATGGTGTAAAATAACACATCCACAGTCAGACATATCACAAAACCTTCAATACTATATGGATGTTTTGTATCACAATAAATAAACATCAAACAAGATTAAAATCCCTAAAAGGATTTTGACATAGCTGAAATCAAAACATTTTTAGTGAAATATCTCTTTCTATTTTGAATTATCTTAAAATTTATAGAATTATAATGACAACATTTATTTTGAAAAAATTATTATACTATTGTATGGGAAGTTTTGACGATGATATAATGGAAGAAAATAGCCACACGTTCCGTAAAAGTTAAAAAAACATTCTTATCTTAATTTTTTCAAAAATGTAATAATGTAACTTGTTTGGAAAACAATGGAAATATTACTTTCAAAACATATAAGGTCAAATAATGTTATAAATTACATTAACCCATTGTCAAGATAATATTAAAAATGGATTGAAATAGATTTTTCTAACAAAACACAGATGTGGATGATAAAGGGGTCCCAGTAGATACTTATGTAAAAACAACCTCGAATAATAAAGAGATTATAAAATAAACCCTTACCTTGTACTTTTCCATTGTAGATGGCATGATAACCTCCTGTATAATAGTGAAAACATTTTTATTAAATTATAAAAGAACTATATACATAAATATGATATCATATATGATCTTATAATATTGCTTTGTTAATTATATTTCAATAGTGTCATCATTTCGGGTGTTAACTGATTAGTTTTCCTTTATATGTTTGTTATGTAAGTAATGTCTATTATAAATAAGATTTAACTTATTAATATTAAGAATTATGTTAAGTCTTTAAACATTATTATTAATCATCAAATGAAACTTAGTCTTGAATGGATACGATGGGGAATGAATCTCCTCACGTTCGTGGAGACGGTAATCCGTACGTACGCACGTGAGACAATTTCAATCTTTTGATATTAAAATCGTATATAATTTAATGTTATATCATATATACAGAATAATTATTGTGTTATATTTATTATTTACAAAATTTATACTCATTATTATACCCAATCAAATGATGAAGTGTTTGAATAACAAACTACACCATGACGTGGAGACGGTAATCCGTACATACACACATATAATGACTTTGTCATTTATAGGATGGATATAATAATGAATATAGTTGTAAATTTTTTATAATAAAATCAATTTATAAATAAGATACTGGATTTATTATTTTATATTGGAATCAACACATAAAGAGGAAGTAGAAGAATAAACGAACTTGAAAGAGGTGATGAAATATTTACCACTTCTTCGGGTTCATCCATTTGATTTGATCAAAAAGGCTCCATAGGTTGGATTTATGACTAAAATAAGGACACTAGGTTGAAGGGAATAAATTTTATATGATATTTTAGTAGGTTTTGGCTGAGACAAATGGCTTTGAAGGTGTGAATTTGAGGGAAGTGGAAGTTCCATTTTATAAGATGGGTGAGGGGAACCTTAGGAAAAGGTTGAAATATTATTTTATAATAAAATCATTTTTGGATTCTAATGGATCCAAAATTAATTTATTTCAAGGATAAGGTGAGTAGGGGTCTAAAAACTCTCAACAAATTGGTTTTATATAGGTTTAGGTAATCATATTAACCTTATCGTTTAGATATATCTCTTAGTTAATAGTTTGTCATTTACCCTGTCTCTTTTTATTTTTATATTATATGGTTAATAAACATACTATAAAATTCAAATAGAACCCCATGTGTTTAATTATTAATATATATAACCTTATCTGAGTCCTTTTGATGATACTTATATTTTTATGAATATTATATCAAATAATAATATAATATATTTTTTTTAAAACTCAATTATGTCAAATTTGACACTATTTAGTATTTTTTTGTTATATTCTTAACAGTATTATTTCTTTGAAAACTAATCATTTAATCAACCCTAACATGTCATATTAACCTATAAAATTAGTGTAATTCATTAAAAGTATAAAATTAAATTTATTTGGATATTTATAATATCAATTATTTCCATCATTCAATAAAAAGGTAATTACTGCATCACCATTGTGTCATGAATAATTTTTATTATTTAATGTCACAAAATCATAAATAAAATACCCTTAAGTAAGAAATTTTTTTATATTTCTAATAAATATTTATGGTCTAATTTATATTATGTATAACCCAATATAAAAAATGGTTTAGTTATTAAACTTTGATTTTATCTCTTTTAAATCTTCTTTAAATAAAATAATAATAAATATTCTAATATAATACAATTAGACCAAAGAAGATCATATATTATTCATAATGTTATTTTTGGTCGAATAATACTTATCCAATAGAATTGGTACATGTGTTAGGAAAAATATGATACCATTATTACCCTTAATTACCCTATTTACTTTTAACTGTGGTAAATAAAAGTAAAAAAGTTACTATTCACAAAAATTATTTTTATCTTATTGAACTGCATTTTACTTACTGATTTTAACCGTGTCTCTCAGATTTTTTAAATTAATTTCATAGAAGTGGTAAAATTATGTTTTATACAAATTTGCAAATGCACCTAGGAGCCGGGTAAAAGACAGTAAATAGTTCAATAAAATTTTTATATATCTAAACATATTATAAAATGACTCTAATTAATTACATTAGGCTTATTTAAGTATTATGTATCTATTTTGACATAAAAAATATTTAAATAAAAAATTTATTATTTAAATAAAAAATTCGGTTTTAACTAATAACACAGTGTTTTTCAATATTAATCATTAATTTAATGTTTTTAGAAAAATACCAAAAAGTCACCCTAAGATAATTTCAATATTCCAAATTCAAAAATGAAATCTATTTTGAAAAATAAAATTTAAAAAATTTCATAAAGTGTTTATTACTATTCATAATGGTTAGTTTGATTGGTCATGGTGTGTTAGAATCTCAAAGTTGCAAACAATGAAAGTGATTTCATTATTCAAAGGGAAACATACAGTGGATGCTTGGGGTTTTACATTTAATCCCCATCCTACCTTTCCATGGATGAATAAACCTCATATCCAATTCCATGGACATCTATATAACACAGTATGTATTTTCAACATCTTAATATATCTATAATAAATATGATTTCACTATATAATATGTCAAGCATAATTATTCCATTGTCCATTAACACAATACACAAATAAGATACCTATTTACCAAAAGACAACATCCTTACACCAAAAGACACAATGGGAAAAAGGTAATAATAATTCACAACCAATTTCAACAAATTAGGACTCTCCAATAATCATTGATTCCACTGAAAATAAAGTATTAAAATTAGTTACCTAAATTTACCATATATCTACAATTATAAAATAACTCAACTAATCAACCTTATATTATCCTGACTATTTCATGTTTAATGATCTTTTTAACTACTCTATATGAGATAAATAAATCTCAACTCATTCAAATTGACAACCGAATGTACTCAAATGGAAAAAAAATTATGCCAAACATTTTAAGCTAATAAAAAGATGAACCAAAATTATAATAGAAAGATAACATAAAGGGAAAATCATCAATTAGAACCAGTTTTTATTTTAAATCAAACTCTATTTAAAAAAACACATATCACGACTCCTTATCTATAAACCACATGGAAGTAGAAAATTGTGTTTCTAGAGAATTTATAGTACTCAAATATTTACAACCATGAATTTAATAATCATTTTAATATAATGAATGATAACTTGTTCAATTAAATCACCACCATATTAATCATTAAATTTATCATTATGTGGTATCTCAGTGACTTTTAATTGGTCCAAGACAATATTATATTGAGAGATCCAATTTTATTTAAATTTAAATCTCAAATTAGTCATCATACTAAATACCTAAAAGTAAATTCATATCCATCACATTATATCACTTAGAATCAAATGATGTCAACGTAACCTACCACAACATACACTCGAGATCCATATTTAATGCATGTTAATTTTTTTGTTATACATAATATATTTCAAATTTCCTAAAAAAAGATATCTATTAATCCTAAAATATTTTACCAATGACATGTATAAGAATGAAAAAAAACTTCTAGACCATTCTTGAATAGAAACTGATGGTGTGCAAGGGTTTTTTCATGTTCTATATAAACATGCAATTAAAATCCCTATAAATAGGACCAATACGACAACATATTTTGATTCATAAAATAAATAATAAGATAGAATGAAATCAATAAATTTAAATTACTCTAAATTAAATCATCTACCTAGATTATCCACCATGAGTGGGTTAGAGGGGATTAAAGGGGAAATAGGAGAGGAGAAGAGAAGCAATAAAATTCCCCACCCCAATATCTTTTATCACTAAAGAGGGTAAGTACTAACATGGAATTTACAATTTTTGTCAATTATTTAAATAAAAATTAGGAATCATTGTAATATCAGTGGCTTTCACTAGAAATCTGATGGTGCCACTAATTGTTTTGTAGTCTTTAAAAGGCTTTCCAATCGTAGTTATAATAAATTATTTCTTATTATGTTTCTTCCCAGAGCATAAAAAATATATGAATCTAGAAATAATACTAAAAAAGAGAAAAAATGATGAATAAGTATAAGAAAAGGATCATAAAAATTTGATTTACTGAGATCATGAAAAATCCAGATGTCTATAATGAGGAAGAACGAAATTCATTATCTCATGGAGTAAATTACAGGGCCCACACCTCGAATTTAGAAATTATAACTCTAAATGAGATCATAAGTTAATGTATTTTTTTGTAACACATATTTATAAGATGACAAATCCTCATAGATGATCAACTGTGATATAATAACAATTATAGTAAAGTACAAGGATCTTAAATTCCCATGTTGGTAAAGTACATATTGGTACAGTACCATGTCTAAGTCTAAACATCTGGTGTAACCATTTTTAGTGTCAATTATTATCTTTTCTAGTGTTTCCCATCTATACTATCATGTTGAGTGTTGAAAACCTGTGTACAATAAAATCCACTAGCATTTAGCTTAATTTCTTCTGATAAATTTGGCTCCTTTATTCCAATTTTCCACAAAGTGGACATATAACACCCTAATGGACCTCTTTGAGAATTATTATGAGACCACCTCTTTCCCACCAATATCTTATCCTTCACATTTTTGATGAAATTCATGTTTTAAAAGTTTTGGTCACAGATTCTTGAAATTTAAATCCTAACATTTTTACCTGAAAATTACAAAAATTATCCCCCAATTACAAAATTTAAAAAACACAAATTACTTTACACATTCTCAGTTATTACAATTCATTTCGAATAAAATTATCATATAAATAAATTATAAACACACATTTTATTACAAACATCACTCCATAACATTTTTCATATATGATAATAACTCTAGTGTTTGACTCTCCCCACTTCAATAGTTTACTTTAGTCACTTTTTATACATTAATTAATATCTAGAAAAATCTCTATTTCATTAATAAACCATCATGATATATAATATCCCTTATAAATCCAATTACTATCTTAAAAAAAATTCTCCCCACAATCATAATTTTCTTAAACACATTATCATGATTTATCATATCTTTCCCTAAATATTGTGGTTTTATAATGAGATATTTCATGTCTATTTGTATAGTTATTTTATCATTATATTAATAAATATCCTATATATAATATTCTCACTTAAAATTTTTTTGGGTCTTAATAAATCATTATATCAACCTCATAGGGCCACCTTAACTAATTAATGGATAATGTTTTAATATTACCCTTATAAGAGTCAATCCCATTCAGCTTTTAATACCCAATAGTAGTGAAACACTCTAAAATAACTGTTCATTCATTTGACATCATTTTACCTCACACATAATGATGAAACAATAATTTCTCTCTTATTAAACATAACATATTCCATAATAATTCTATATATTTTTATGTCAATACCATGCTTTACCATTTTTAATATTCTACATGATCAATATAATCATAGTTCACCTTTTGAATTTTAATTGGACTATTTCAATTTTGGTCCATGAAAATTTATATTTACTTGTCTACTTTATGGTACAGATCTATAAAATATTCAATACTGATTACAATGAACTAGATTCTTCCAACATAAAAATTTCGGTACTTAACATTTATGTAGGTCTATATTTTAGCTCAGATGATAAAATATGAAACAAAATAAGAAGGGAACAATAAATGGAATGTACTATAATGTGCATTTTGATTATGCCTCTAAAATAGTTCTATGTATGATACTACTGTCTAGGTTGTGTGGAGTTAACCTAGAATATATGGTTAAGAAGTTACATGATGTGTGGGAATCACTATTTCATCTAGGTGTGTAATGATAATACATATTGATTCACAATGCCAGAGTAAAAAACATGTAATCTTGAATACATTTAATTTGAAATACCACAAAATAGTTTATTTGTATTAAAAATACATGGAGTGTTCAGTAAGGCACCTAGTGTGTGATTCGTTATGATCACTTTGGAATGTAACTCTAGAGTCACACGTGTTCTGTATCTAGTATACATGGTGTGTACGATAACCCCCATGAGGTATGGGGCCATCTAGTCTACCAAGGGAGTACAATGGAACATATAAATTATGCTAGCAAAAATACATGTTGTGTGACCTAGATTAATAGTATATGTGATATCAATAATTCCATGAAAAACAACATCTTAGAGAGATACATACACAACATGTGACATGGGGGACTACAAGTCTTCTATTCAATTAATTTATATATATATCATACGTTTACCCATATCTCATGCCTCTTACTTCATAGTTGTACTCATTTTCAATCAAGCCTCATCTAACTTCCAAAATCAATTCCACTATGGTCATTGCGTCACTTCACCAAAGATTTATATCATGTATTCAATTTTCTATTATCATATGAAAACACCATGAAAATTTTCAATTGAACACATCATGTTCCATTATAGTTAAAGTTAAAAATTAAATCACACATTATAGTAAATGAATAGTGTTTAAGGGAACTAATCCATCCAAATTTTAAATTTAAACCCATTTTAATTGATTTTCATAGAAAAATTAGACATTTTTAAGTGAATTAATTCAATTTTCATAAAATAAAAAATTATCAGTATTTAAAATGATAACTATTCCAAATACTCAGCATAATTTTAATAATAGAATAACATTCCATAAAATTTAGTAAATATACCAGTTTTATAATCTATGAAATCCATTAAAATCAATGATTATAAATATAAATTTATTATATTAAGAACCCCCATAATAAAAATATATAATATTTAAATATTGATAATGTTTAAATCATGATAATACCATGACATGAATATACTCAAAATATCAATAACACATAAACAACAAGGATAAAAATGTGAATTTCAACAATTCTTACATCCTCAATATGATTTTTTTCAAATACATAACAAAATATTTATCAAATATTTAAATTTTTAATATTCTAGTTTTTTTACCATGTTTTCCTTAAGAGATTAAAAAATATTTATCTATGTTGGATGAATTATGATATATAATGAATAAAGAAAATTAGACCCAAAAAATTCCTACAACATGGTGATAATTTCTATTCATTAATTATTTCATTGATGCCACACAAATCAATCACAGATGGTCATGATTCCATGAATTCTATGAGTTCTTATGTCAATTTCTTAAAACCATATTCCCAATACACCTTAGAGTGAATTATTTTGTTTCATTGTTAAATTATTCTTATCTTCACATGAATCTAGCTCTTTTGTTAGTTAGAACACTTCGAACTGGTCAATCTTTAAGCATATACAATATCAATATATTATAAATAACTGAAATTAAATAATGAATTTCCTTTATTTACCAAAAATTTATAATACAAAGAGCATACACCAATGGTGTGTTGATGTACCAAGGTATAACAATACTCACAATAAATGTTATAAAGCTATAAAAAGTATACACAATCCATCATAGGATCACACCCTGATTTTATCTCCCTATGCGCTACATTGAGATAATATAATATAAGACTATTTGACATAGTGATCACCTATAATGTCTATTCACAAAATATAAATATCATATCTATATGGTTATAATAATTATTCTCTTGTTATTTTATAGAATCCGGAACTTCAAGGAAATTTATTCCAAAACCTCCTTTTTTCAATTTTCAAGATATGGAAATGTACTCACCTTTTTTTAATTGATCTCCATGATATATTGGGATTAAAACATTAGAAATTGTTTCATCAATAAGTCACATTATACCCACTAATTATTTTTTCAAATTTCCCATTATCCACTATTTAATTCAAATAATTAAATAATAATTTCAAAAAATATGAGATTGATTTGAAATCAAAACCACTTCTTGAATTACCTAGTTCACGGTGAAACCACCTGTATTTTTGTGTGATTTTTATAAAAAATTAAAAATTATAGAATGATTCCCTTCATTATGGCATGGTATTGGGTTAATAACCAAATCCAAAAAAAAATTAATTGAATCTTATTTGATATTCCATATAATTTTATGTTGATATATTCAAACATTTTCTTATAATTTAGGCCTCTTACATCGTGATCCTTAATTCTATTGTTTGAGTACCAACTACCCATATTATTAGATATTTCCGGAATTATACCAAAATAAACCTCTCAAAATTTTTTTGTGAATCTATAGTGCATCCCTATCATTTAACTAAATTATTTATTATTATGAAACAACCACTACCATTTGGACTTTACCTTCATTATTAGCCCGAATGGCCCGAAGGCCTTTTTTTTATTGAGTTTTCATAACCCCCCCCCCCTAACGGGATGATGAGGAAACATTAAAAGTCCTCTAGGCTTAATGATTACATGAACTGTATGATTTATTGGAAATATACATACTATAATTACATATAACTACTCTTCCCCAGCATCTGCATCATGGTATCATCTCTCCACCATCACACAACTATTCGTCTAGGCTTCCCGTGCATGCACAGGCTGGTCCTAATGGCAAGGACATAGCCTCTCATTCTTCCACATTCTTTATCTTCTGCTTGGGTGAATACACCTTCTCTAAATCCCCATCTTTAGTTTTCTCCTTGTAGAGTCGGTCAGGTCCATTAAGAACAATTTCATGTGGCCCAAAAGCCTTGAGGTGGATCTAAGGCCTAAAGGTGGCCCAATGTGCTTGAGGTGGACCGAAAGAAGTTCTGACATGAAGTTTATGGGTGGCCTAAAGACCTTTAAGGACTCAAGGACCAAACTGGTGGCCCGATATCCCAAATTGATGAATAGTTCCAATGGCTACAGTAGTGAACAGTACCTGCTACAGTAATTCTTTAGTACCCATAATTATGTCTCCACCTGATTTTTTAACTCGGGTCTCTTTGATTCAGTTTCCAGGTCCTCACCAACTTGTCTGAGGATCATGTGCATTAAACACACTTCAATCTCCATATTTTTTAATCACATATAAACAATATTGTGGAGTAACACACATTTATAGTGTGAAGGACCTCTTATTATCCTCAGTTTAATATTATATATACTTTAATGAAACAGATTTATTCTTACACAACAATGATTGTTTCATTATTATATTTTTTGTAACATAACACTCTAAAAGGTCCATATTCCTTTAATAATAGTTGTAAACCCTTCAAAAAGTGAAATTTATTCTAATAACATGTTTTAATTTGGTTTATTATTGCGTATCTTATATATTCTATATTTAATCCAATGTATATCCTTTAGATTCTCAAAATAATCTGATGTAGCTACCCTTTATGGTGCTAACACCATTCTTGCGTTATACTATTGTCTCTTTTGTTAGAGAAAACTGTATTGAACTACTAAGATTCTATAACTTCTCTAATTATATCCAAATTCTATGATTAACATAAATATTCGACTAAAAAACTTGACTCCATCAATGAACTAGTTCTACACATTCTCTATATTGGCCAACAAACACAACCAACAATAGCCTTAGATAAAATATTCTTTCTCTTTTGGTGTATTGGAAATATAAGATATCTTTACTGAAATTCAAAACCAATAACCACTAGTAGTTTATAAAAAAATGAATTTATAGTTCCATCATTCTAACCATACGTAATAAATACTCAACTTAGAAAAAATGATATTAATAGAGAAAACAGCGCTTTATCAGATCAACTCATACCAAATAATAATAAGCCCCCAATAATTAGAAAACAATATCACCTTTATCTATATTTAATTACTTTTAAAGTACCATCCACATGGGTACTATCTCCCCTATATTCCATTCCTTATAATCCCCATTAATGTTAAATTCCCCTTTGATATTATATTTCCTTAATGAAAGTTCATTAGCATACCGTTTATCCCACGTTGAAAATATATCCATAGGTTCATATCTTGTAAAACACAACCATACATGTAAGAGATTAAATTAATAAATGGAGAGTGTATGGTAAAAACCCCATTAATATGATGGTTGTGGTTAAAGATTAATGTTAAACTATAATTAACAAATTTTTTTGGGGTTAATAGTTTTTTATTATTTAAACTTACTATTGATTAGTTACAATATGCTCAAGAAAGATAGTTCCTTACTCTACATTCTAATTAATAAAATATAAATGGATCTGAATATATTTTCTCATGAACTTTGTACTGTATTTTTTATCAGATCAATTTCATGATGTCAATGATAAAAAACCACCATGGATATTTTCATATTTTTACCAAGATCCCTCAGTTGTTTTTTTCATTCACATCATATATGTACATGATTTCATTATTGAAATTTAATTTTCATTCAATTTAATCATAGAAGTTATTTCTTGATTATTACTAAGATATCAATTTTATTTCCTTTCAATAAATAATACTTCCCTATTCATGGATTTTATATCCATAATATCTCTAAATAAATCCAAATACAAATATGTATATGTGTCTTAATCATTACCTATACAAAACACCAAAAAACAATAAAGTGTTTCTTGAATGTACCTTATGATTAATTTCACAACCCTTATTTGTTACTTCATGGAATAACTTTTAAAACTTGTAACAATACATGTAGCAAAGTCTATATCTAGCCTTGTATCTATGAGATACAACAATCATATAATCAATATTTGGTATAGTGTTGGATCAACTTGTTTTATATATTAATGATTTAAAAAGTTGGTTATACCTATAGTGGGTGTGGAAACTTGTTTTTATATTATCAATTTAAAATTTATATAGTAGTTTCCTAACATTTTTTCCCTAGGAGTCAAATGTGTATCACCTTTTTTTAATTACTTGTAGCCAAAAAAATATTTATGTTCCCCAATCATAAAAATCTCAAAATCTACTCTCAACAACTATATAAATCCCTCTACAAATATCTACTTAATTCTTCTAAATTGGATGTCATCAACATATATTATTTCCCTGAATTGATCTTCTATAGTTGATGTAATATAAATATTATGATTGAATACACCTATATTAAACTATATATTATTTAACAATGCGTATAAATGTGTATACCAATACAATGGCACTTATTCCAATCCAGTCAAGTTCATTTTACATTGTAACACCTTTGATATATCACCATTTATAATAAATGAGACTAGTTGTTTGATATAGACCTCTTTTTGAAGAACTATATTCAATAATTTCATCTTACTATTCACTTTATAGATTCTGAAATTTATTTGTATTACCACTTCCAAGAAGAGTGTAAGTGACTCGTGTCTATCCAATGGTGTAAAATTATCTTCCATTTCAAATCCTTCTACTAGTGAATAATTATTCCTACCGATCATTCTTTTTTTTTCAAATCACCTTACTCGATAAATTTGTTCTTGAAAAACTATGTTTTTGTAATGATATTATGATTCCCCAATTTCTTTAATAACTCATATGCTTGATTTTTCTCAACATGATTGAATATTGTTTATGTACATGATCCATGATTCATAATTTTTATCTTCAATAAATTGGGATATATCCACATGTGGTAATAGTGTATTATGTTTTACATTCGTCCTCTTATGGATCTGTGTTGGATCATAATTTTCGTTAATTGTTTTGGATTCATTTACCTTAGTCACATATTCATATATTGAGTAAATTATTTTTTCTATTCAACAACATCATCAAAACATTATTCTAACTCATATTCTACTTATAATGTCAAGTTATGTACACTACTTGAGTTAGTTTGTAATTCCTCCGCTTCATCACAATATTCACATAGATATTCTACTTGAAATCTATTTCTATCCTTTATTACACTACCTTCATGTCATTTATTCCCACAATCTTATTAAATATTTTGTCAAATCACTTATAGTCATGTCTCTTCAATGAGTAACCTATTAATTTTTCTACATCTATAATATCTCCATAATTACCTTGAATTCTGTCTATGTTGTAAAAATTACACTTACTTCTAAACTCATTGAGGTTCTTAAATGTTACTTATTATCGATGAAACATTTAGTATATTGCAGTAATATCTCTAATGATAAATAAATCAGATTTTACATGTGCTCTAACACTTGAACAACATATTTCCAATCATGATAAAAGATTTCACTATTGATATATAATGTGTTTTCCGTGTTTTTTACCATTCGATTATACCTTTCCAAAATATTTTTTTCTGATGTTATGACTAATGAGGCATTATGATCATCAAATTTATTATCTATGTAATTTTCCATCTCGTGAGAGGTATACTCCTTTATAATGTTAAATCAATGAATCTTGATCATTCCCTTAGTTTCCTTCAATGATCTCCTCCAAAAAACTGATCAATACCCCAAATCATTAAGGGATTTCATACATATAAATGATTCAACCCATTTTACTATAATAATCAATAAAAAGGATTATTTCTCAACATATATTCCATGAACCATCATAGGACTACACAGATTGGTGTAAATCAGATCTAGATAATTTAAATACCTTTTCTTTACTAGATGGTATGTATTTCTCATAGTTTTCTCTCTCAAATATAGATTACAAATATTTTGCATATTTCATCGTAGATTTTGATTATCAATTCTAGATTTTATCATTGAAAAGTAATGCATTATTTATTGCTGAGTATACCCAAGCCTTTGATACTAACTATTTTTTTCTTCTTCCACCATTATGAGATAAATTTTATTCTTGAAATCTAATTGGTATAGATTTTATTTTGTTATTTAACTTTTCATCAATTAGTTTCTGGATTTTCATTTGAGAAAATACCCATTTCTGTTAAATGTGGACTTATATCTCGGGTCATAATGTTTAACAATAATAAATATAAAATGTTGATTGCCATCCACATAACATGATTTTTTATTTATCATATCATATTCATAAAAACATATATTTATGCTTCTGTTGATTTTTATAGAACCATTGTTGTTGATTCTTATGGTAAAATAAACATGACCCTTCACATTCATTAATTTATTCATTTTTCTAGTCATGTAGGTTGAAAAAACACTATCATGTATCTAAGAGATGTTATTTATAGTTTATTTTAGAGAAATTTCATCCAAGATAGACTTCTATTTATTTTAATTTCCCTTATATCAAATGCCTTGTTTAGTTTAGATATATAGTTTTCTATCCAAATTTTCTTCATCATAGGCTATAAGATTATACTCCTTTTCTTATAATGGATCAAAAATATTTCAAACAGGTATATAATCTGGTTATATAGAATCCATCTTGCTATGGATTATATAGGGGTAGTATTGACTTCTTTAT
Organism: Viscum album; assembly: GCA_963277665.1. Taxonomy (NCBI): domain Eukaryota; kingdom Viridiplantae; phylum Streptophyta; class Magnoliopsida; order Santalales; family Viscaceae; genus Viscum; species Viscum album. The sequence continues at coordinate 258,514,144 of OY728129.1, forward strand.
TTTCAGAAATGTATAGCTTGGTGACCAATGATAGTTTAGTGGTAAAAATTTCAATATAGAGTGTTTAATATTTTTATTGCTTCATAAGTTATCATTATTCGTTAATGAATACTGAGTGATTTTATTAGGTATCATTCCATCCCTATGTTTTTTTAAAGTTTGGGGCCGAAGCATCATTTTTATTAATAAAGAAAAGCAAATATATTTTATCAATACATCTTCAAAATATATTTTATCAATACTATATTTGAGATTTTTTTAAATTGAAACATATTCTTTCCATCATATTAATTTTATTACAATATTAATTTGTAAGAACACAAATTATTCTTCACGTTACTAAAGACTTTTAGCTTGTTCCCTGATAGAAGTTATGTTTCATTAACATGTTCATGTTTATTACATCACTTTTGTTGGTATTTTGGTATTTAATTGATTGAAGTTTGCGTTGATTGATAATATTTCTAAAATTGATTCTATTGTGATTGAAAATGAAAAAATATATATATATTGATAAAAATGTGTGCTTTTGGGTGTTTTATTATAAAAATGTTATACACTCCCATATTTCCACATGTTTTATGAATATTTTCCATTCCATTATTTTAAGGAAATTTACAATAAATAATTTATGTTTATGTTTTTTTCTTATCTTAGATTCCAATAAATTTATTACATTAAATTTTCATTATTATTAACGAGACTATAAAATTGATGAAATGTTACATTACAAATACATTAACCTATTATATAATGATTTTTTGGTAATCTAAACTAGCCATGAAGGTTCTTCTACAAATGTTTCTCTGAATATGCCTATTAACATGAAACCGTGAGGAGGATGTGTTGTCACTATACCTGATTTTTTTTATCATGGACTTCAACAACCATGGTGGTGAATTTGTACCATCAACCATGCATGATTTATCCCCTACATATCCAATCTTATGGATCCACCACCCACACACCTTCCTCCCAGGACTACCTAATAAAATTCAAAAAATATTTTTTGTTTAGAAAATAACAGAAGTGTATATGGAATTTATAGATTTATCATTAAGGAAATAGAATACATGAAACATGAACATAATCAATCTATTTAAGGGAGTAGATGTACCCAAACCAAGGGAAGATCATGAAGGGTTGATGTTACCATACAAACATACTAAATAATTTCAAATATAAAGCCATCCAATATTATTGTTTCAAGGAATAATGAATAATTTATATATTTCCTGGACAATTAAATATGAAAGAATCAATTCATGTAACCTCATTTTCCTTCATCATTTTTTCCATATCTTGTTATATTATATATTGAATAGTGGTACCATTTTAATTCACCATTTTATACATAATCATGAGATTTATATGAAACACTCGATGCATGTAACATCATCTGTAATATCACTTGTTGATATCCAAGACACATTGATGGGGAGTGAATCAGTGTGAAATGTTTATCATAATATATTAGATCTTGTTCCTACATTCTTTTTTATCCATTGCTCCTATCATATTTAATCACACATCAAGAAAAATAAAATATGAACACATTAAAACAATGGATAATATTATTAATTTATTCACTACTAAAGGATAATCTAGTGAGCATACAGATGGAATTTTGGTGGTGTACCAGAATCCACTATGCTTCATTATGTTGATAGATAAATAATTTCAGTCAAGGTCACTCTGAATTATGATCAATACTTGAATAATATGATTTAAGGAATAATATATCTGTTCCCTCGTAAAATTTCCACTAACTCATCATTTGAAAACTTCTTCAGAGTTATGTATCCTCAACTTATGGACTTATATGTCACTTCAATATTAGTAGGAATTTTTATTGTATTTTGGATCATGAATATTATAATATGTCTCCATTATTAAATCCACAATCCCATGAATAAAATATAGAATATAGTTATGTATGTTTATCATGGAATATTGTACACCACATAAATACCTTACTCAAACAGTACCTTTCACACAACTCCTTTATTACGTGCCAATCATTACTCATGAAAAACAATGCCCATGGAATAAACCACTCAGGGTAATATCCTCATTTCAGAAAAATTATTTCCATGAAAATATTCTAATTTATGTAATATATTCACATAATCATTACATAAAAACAAAACACATATCACGTGTCTTAATATTTTGTAATAATCATACCATAATGACTATTATTACCCTATTTTTTGAGAAAAATCAATAATTACATAACCATTTTATCATCTAAAAAATCATTCACCTTTGTTTTCACAAACCACACACAACTGAAATATCATGTCATTCTCACAAAACTCCTCTTCCAAAATAGGCTATATATATTATGTGAGAATCTATTGAGTGAAATTATTTTTTAAAACCTTTCTCTTCTATGAAATTATTTTAAGGATGAACAAGAATCATTATTTTTCATCAACATGTTGTGAAAAGGTTTTAAAGAAACACACATTTCTCTGAAACAATAATAATTAGTAGAATATTCTATTTCTAAATATCATATTATAAACACAAGATATGCACACAATATTCAACCACTATAAGATTATTCACAAATAAAACATCGGTGAATGCATCTCACATTGTCTTCCCAAATACTCTATCGATTAGAAACTATATTCTTATAAAAAATTGAAAAAAAAGCACAATAAAAATATTTATCTCAGGTCACCTTGGTTCCAATAGACGGGATATTAATAATCTCACTCTTCATGATTTTTTACAAAATTTGGAAATTTATTCCCTAATTTTATTATTTTTGATAATTTTTACAACCTATAAATTAATTAGTGGATTATATTAAGGTAATTTATTATCATGGATTGATCAAATATGATAATATATTATTTTATTATCTATATCCAGGATACTATAATTAATTAATTGAAGGTATGGTTCTTTTATGTGTGTGAATCATGAGTTTTCCTATAAATAACTTCTATGAGCAAAACAGTCATGTATAGTATTGTAAGGATTCCTTCTATGGAGTATATTTTATTGGGTTAATTAATTTGTATTATTATACTAATTACATTCATTTAGTGTGGCATGTGGGAACACTTACTGTGAACTTCTATAGTGGGTACAACCAACATCCTTTGATCATCCCACCTCCATACCAGTTTACCATTGACCTATAATAAAATCCATGTTCATAAATGGTTGATGAAAATAATTTATAATAAAAACATATCATTGGTAAATTATTCCCTCTTTTAACTCATCATAAGTCAATATCATTTTTTCTAAAAAAATAACATGATTTTACCATATTTCAGACATCAAAAACATACATAAAAATAAAATATGTCTTATAATTAGGGTATCAAACTCTCCTGACATATAGAATAAAATCTAGAAACACTATATGAATTCTTAAAGTCATAGAAAGATATACTATGAAAATATTAATAAATAAAAAAGTATAAGGCCACCTGACATATACATACATCAATAGTAATAATACTAAAAAATTGACTTCGACCTAAATACACAATAACCATTAGACACCCACTTTAACTCCCTAAAACAACATACTCCACAAGAAATATCTCCACCAAATAAATCTCTTTATTAAAACAAAACATCAAAGTGTGATTGTTACACATGTATAGATACTATACTATTTAAAAGTATGGGTGAGTATAAACAACTCAAAATGATTATTCCAAAGTGACCTGATCCTATTTGGTTGAGTATGATACAATGTGAGTATATATATCTATAGTGTTTATTATATCTGATAAAATTCCATAACAAGGATTTATATATAACAAAATCCAGTAAAATAAATAATAAAACCAATTATTTACAAATAAATTTTTAAACATAAAGTAACTTATCCCACATCACTATGAAGAGAATAAATATAATGCATTAAAACCCCAATCGTAGCTCCAATAAAGTGTATAGAATATAAAGAAAAATTAAAACAAATAATAATTTATATTATTTAAATATATCCCATTCTACTAGGATATCTTACGAAAACATTCATAAAGGTCATTATAAAAACCTTATAGTTTTCATTATTTACCACATTACAATATAATACCTACTTGGAATTACACTTAGGATGATCATATAAATAAAAAAAATATTATATATTATATTCCCCCTAGGAGAAGGAATGAATTATTCCTTTAGTAAATTCAATTACTCTAACCCCTTATTCCATAAAAATATTTTCAATTCATTACTTATCTCATCGACCCCTATAGATTCCCATTAAGTCACTTTGACCTGTTGGCCCTTTGTAGTAGTAATAACATCACTTTTGATCATGGGTCCCTAATGATACGCACAAAATTCATCAACCTTAAATAATTAGATCCTAAAACCTAAAAATAATAACTCATCACACCAACTCTAGTCCATCAATCTCCAAACCATATTAAACATTACTCATTAATTTGGATCAGAGTCATCATTCCATCTCCTATTGAAATAAAAACTCATTACTCCAACTACATCCCATCAAACCATAAATATTTGTGATAATAATCCATCAGTTGGGATTTGAATAAATGGTCCCAAATTCCTTACAATAATATCTTTTGTTATCAAATTGGCATATTATACCTTTCCCAATTGAAATAATTTCTTCTCACTCTGACTCTGAATCACTAAACCCATGATCTTGATGATTATAATAAAATCAATCCAACACATAGTCTCTCAATGAAAAAAACAACATTAAATTGGTACTTAATCCTATAGTGATAAAATTAATGACACTCTGGTTTGTAGACCCCCGATGACCATAATAAAATATTTCTTTCCCTTGATCCCCTTTCTAATGTTTTTTCACAAGATTTACTCGTTTAACAATATTAACAAATAGAATATCAAAACCATATATCCTCAAAATGCATCAAATAATTTATAAGGCCACATACTAATTTAATCCCCATATTACCATTCCATGGAGGCATTGACCTCTTATCCAATGGCTTAAACGTCTATATAAAACAATATATATTTTCAACATCTCAATATAGCTATACTAAATATGGTTTCATTATATAACATTTAAAACGCAATTATTCTATGGTCATTTAATATAATTAATAAATAAAATACCACTTTACCATAGAACACCATCCTTCATCAAAAGTACCCAATGAAGAAAATCTAATACTAATTCACATAAAATATCAATATTTTAAGAATCTATAATTATTTTTTATTCCCATAAAAAATAATGTATAAAAATAAGGTACCTAAATTTCTCATTTTTGTAAAATTTTAAAATAAATTAACTATTCTACTTTCTCAAATCCAGAATATTTAAAATTTATGGAATGTTGTAACTACTCAATGTGAGATAAGAAAATATCAACTCAAAAAAATTAACAACCAAATGTACCCCAGCACAAAATATTTATCCCAACCATTTTAAGCTAATACAATTATGAACCCAAACCCTATGAGAGGGAAAACATAATGGGAGACTCATAATTCACAACCAATTTTTATTTTAAATCAAAATTTATTTCACAAATCTCATATCACAACACCCATTCTATACACCATATGGAAATAAAATAGTTGTGATTGTAAAATATTTATTATACTCACTTGTTCACAATAATAAATTAAATAATATAAATTAAATAATCAATTGTCATGTAATAAATAAACTTAACAGCATATTTGTCATTTTATTCATCGTTGTGTGGTAACCTAGTGAATTTTAATTTGTTTAAGACACTTATATCTCAATATATCCAATTTTATTTAAATGTAAATCACAAATAAATAATCATACTAAATAACTATAATGTAATTATTATACATAAAATTATATAACAATAAATCAAATTATAACAAGGTCACATACCTCGTTATACACTCAAGAGAAATTTTATTTCATGTTAATTTTAACAATATACATACAAGATTTGAATGTTTCTAACAAACTATAGGTATTTTACCTCAAATCATTCACCAATGACTAGTATAAGAAGGAAAAAATAGTTTAAACAATTCATGAATAGAAACCCATGGGGGTTTTCATTTTATAAAGAAACTCATAATTAAAATGCCTAGAAACTGGGAAAACAACTCATCAAACATCTAAGTAATAAAAGAAAGTAATTAGAGATAATGAAATTAATTAATTTAAATCATTATAAAATTAATTATCTCATTATATTATCCACCATGAATGGGGAGAAGATTAAGGAATAAAGGGGAAATAGTATGTGGGGAGGGAGATGAAAAATTCTACACCCTAATATCCTAAATGATAAATAGGGTAAGTACTAATAAAGAAATGAGCATTCTATCTATTATATAAATAAATATGGAGATTCATCAAAATCATAGTGGATTTCACTAAAAATATGATGATGACACTAAATTCTTCATATTAGTCTATAATGTTTCTAGAAGCTATTACATTGAATTATTGCATGTTATGGAAATTCTAGGATCTTCAAGAATAGATGAATCTAGAAGTAAGAAAAAAGGGGGGAAAATAAGAAGAAGAAAAAATGAAAAAGAACTAAGATATTTTTTGAAATCATGAATAATCCTAATATACATAGAGAGGAAGAACAAAATTCATTACATTTGGGAGTACATTTTAGGGCCCACACACTAATTATAGAAACTATAGCTCGAAATGTGTTCATAAATTAATGTAGTTCTACAGTAAACTATGTTTATACAATGCTAAACACACATTGATGGTAAAATATGATATATAAACGATGATAGAAATGTTTCTGGGGATAAAAAATCCATTTTTGTATAGTATATATGGCTATATTACCATGTCTAGTTCTACACTTCCATTGTTCCCATTTTTTGTTTTAATGACTAGATCTGTTATCATCGTCCATCACTACCATTCTCACAAACTAGCACGAATAACTCGGCAACATGACACCTAAGTTGATTCTATAAAATCCTAAATGGAATTCTAGATCCCCATGGGTTTTCAATAAGATACTAAAATCTTACGAGATAAAACTGTGAATGTTTTTTCCAAATAAACAAGTGATGAAATATAAACAAGTTAGTATGCGGAAAAGGAAAATCCATTAGAGGAATTGTTCTATAATTCCAATAGGTATTAAAACACAAAGTAAAAGAATAAAGTACTAGAAAAATTATTACCAACCAAAAATACAATGGAAACAACATCTCAAAGCCCAAATATTAACTGGATCTACCACCTCTACATAGTGATTTCCCCTTGCTCATACCTCAAGGGAGGAAATATATAAATAACCAATGGAACAAGAAGGGTGGGATCAAAAACCCCAGTAAGGTCTCACAAAATATCCCATAATAAGATTCCATAATTAATTTACCAAATAATGATTTCAAATATTAAAAAATCGGCATAATAGTAAAAATTATATTTAAAATAAATCATGATTTTATTTTCAATTGATGGAAACCTTCCTAAACAATGGATTAATAAATAGTTTATATAAAATAGTTTATATTAATTCGTAAGGAATGTGTAATGAAATTTTACAAAAATGGAACACACACACAGACACACATATATATAATAAAAAATTAAAAACACAATCATATTCCAATAGGTGAGACATTTCTAGGTTAAGGGAGCCTAACACACTCGAATAAGTGATTATGGAAATATGTCTACACAATTACCTTAGACAATATTTATAGAGGGCTCATCAATATCCAGTCAGGGATCTGACCTCATGAATTTGTTTTGTAATAGTTGTAAAGGGTCAATAGAGGGCTCTCCCAAAAAATCACTAACTACCAAGGATTTCATGTCCTCTAACAAAAATAAATAAAGGGAAATTTATTTCAAAAATATTCATAATACAATTAACTCATTTCCCATTTCAATATGTGAATTTATGTTTCAAACCAAAAATGGGTTTTTAATTAGTTCCTTCCTTTTCCAGGATAAAACAAATGGGTTATTATCAAAAAAAATTATTTAATTTTTCTTAAATTAAAATTTTAAATCAATTTCAAAAATAAATTCCTCAATTTAATGCCACAAATTTAATATCACAATTTTCCTTTAAAATCCACAAACACAGCCCAATTCACTGAAATTGGGAGTTTTTCCCAAACATCATGACATATAAAATACAAATCCAAATTTAAAACAAATTATTTTTTCATAAAATAATTTAAATTAATTTTATTCAAATCCTGAGAATAAGTGTTAAAAAAATTGGAAAATATTAACTATGACTAACAATCGTAGATCATAGGATCACAAAATACAACTTCTACAATGGGATTCTTCAAAGAAGAACATCAAATACAGAGAACAAAAAATTAACTCTAGACGTATAATCCCAAAAAAGAATATTATATCCTCAAAAAAGATAGAGATCAATCAAACCCTAAGGAGGAGAGATGAATAGGGTGGAAGAGAAGGAACGAGGAAGAAAAACATACCAAGAAAGTATGAAATTATGATGGCCTAACTTTGACCGTTATTAGAGAGGGGTTATAGGAGCTGAAACTATTTCTTGAGATCCCTCCCAACCTAGAAAATTGTAATATGGTGAGTTAGGCATGATTGTGAGATAAAAAGGTGTTACGATAAATAATTAATGAATTTTTGGAATAATTAAATCTTCCGCATATAGTTTCTTAGAGGGGGAACATGGTTTTTCAAAATGTGCACCCCTCTAATGTAGTGAGTAGTTTGTCAAAAACATATTCCAACCATGAAAACACATATATCCTAGGTTTTCATACTTTTCACCAGCATGGTGCACAGTTGGGGAAAACTGTGCGCCAACAGTGAACAACCTAAGAGCCCTCCAGAATTTTACAAATTTCACATGAAGAACCCATAAATGACACCTAATCAAATAATTATCAAAGTATGGCTTAAGAGTAACCTGAAAACAGTAATGGGATGTTACGAACTCCCCACCATAGTATCATTATGTCCCCAGAAAGCATGTTACTTATATTCCATGTCAAATATATGAGTTAAAAACTCTCCCATTAGTCTCTCGAGTCTCATGATTATTAGAATAATTATTATATAAGACTTGAACCAACAGTAAATTCCTCCCCTTAAGTACCATAGTTTCATAAAAAATTATATTTACTAGATGATCATTCATGGATAAACTAGTTTCCATCATCTATATCACTCAATCTAAGAAAATTTGATAGATCAGAATGATGATTTCGTAGTTGAGATACATTAAACACATTGTGTATCGACATCAACTACACAAAAAGTGATAAATGGTAATCAATTATTTCCACATACTCAAGAATATCATAAGGTCCCAAAAAATGTGGACCAAGATTCCCTTTCTTCCCAAGTCGTCGATGACTAACCCAAGGAGAAACTTTCATGAAAACCTAATCACCAACTAAAAATTCCAACATTTTATGGTGGTGGTCAGGATAAGATCTATATAGGCTTTGTGTTGTCAAAAATATCTAACTAATAAACTAAATATTTTTTATTGTCTCTTGAAACAGGTTGAGTCTAACCAAGTATCTTTCACCGGTATCAAACAAATATAACAATGATTTGAAAGTACCACCATTCAAGGTATCAAAAGGAGTTATTCTAATCATAGAATGGTAACTACTGTTGTAAGAAAAATGAACCAATCTTAAATTGTCATCCCAATATCCACCAAAGTCAATTATTCAAGAGAAAATTTTATCCTCAGGTATCTTTATAGATCTTTCAGTATAATCATTTTACTATGAACGAAATGTTATACTCAAATTGACCTATGATCCAAATTCCAACTTAATGCCCCTCCAAAAGAAAGACGTAAACAATGGAAATTTATCAGAGCCAATAATAGATGGAACAAAATAAAAATTAATAATATATTTCACATATATATTTTTTAACTCCTAAAAATTTGTTATACAGAAATGGGTATATACTGAGACGATTTGGTCATCCACTTGATCACAATTTATATCATATTCTTATTTCTATTGGTATATAGAAACCCAACCCCAAAGTCTATATAGAACTCATCCTATTTCTAATTTGGAAGTAGAAGTGGATGATGAAAACCTAAAGGTATCTAGCGCTCGACCTAGACCTGTTGAAATGCATAACAATGAGAGACAAAGTGAGTAATTGCCCTACTCATAATAGTCTACCAAAATCATTGTTTCATGCCATAGAAAATATTCATGGTTCCTGGGGGAATTTTCCATTGGGAATTTTGGAAATAAACATGAAAAAAAAATTTGACCAAAAAAGGTGCAATGTTCCTATTCTAAAAACATATAATACCTTCCATATAGAATGTCCCCTCAATAATGGTATCCCCACTATAAAGAGGGTCCGAAATTCTATGGATTTCATCATTATGCTATTATTCTTGATGAATCGTCTCAAGGAGATTATAGGTCAACTAAACAATGGCCAAAACAACATCGTCCCCTCATTCCTGAACTCCAATATGAAACAATTAATAATGAGCTATCAAGTTCCATTCTTCCAATGACTCTTTCACAGTTTGGGTCAAAATTTTCCTACTCAAAACATCCACAACGACATTCCCATTCCCTGGGTTATAAATGATGTCAAAATCAAAGGATTCCAGGTACTACAACCAACACCTATAACAGGGGATCAAATATTTTTGAGATAAGATATAACTCAATCCATTGTGGATAGAATAAATGATAAACCTTCCTCAAAAATTTTAATGTCTCCAACTCTTATGTGAATGCATCAAAATTGTGAGTTCATGGTCATGGTTGAAATAGTTCTTCTCATGTTTCATAATCCAATGAGATCCATAAAAAATAACATAATCAGCTTGCATAACCAAAACAAAAATATAATTCATCATAGTAGACCACATAGCCCTATCCCTACCTCGGGTTGAGTAAAAAATGGTGCAGTAGTTAAAAGACATTTTAGATCATTAAGAGAAACATGTCATTTTTCATCCTGAGAAAACATTCGTCTATTCCAGGTTAGAGCATTCATCAGAGAAGCCAACATGTATAATTACATTATAACTTGGTGATAATATATTACTAAACCAAAGAAGATCCAAATCATGAAAACATTTCACAGATATTCTGATGTTATAATAGTTTTCAACTTTTTTAGGATCATTACAAATACCATGTTATGACACCACGTGTTCATAAACTTCACATCCCGATTATATAAATCCCATTTTTATATTTGGGAATTGATTTAGTGATTTATTAATAATTGTAGAACTTTTCTCCAATGACAGACATGATCCTCCTCTAACATAGAGTAAACATGGATGTCATCCCAAAATACCACCAAAAAATCATGAAGATTATCATTTAAAATCCTATTCATTAAATCCATAAACATTGTGGGATCATTTGATAGACTAAATGTAATGATAGTATACTCATAATGTTCATATCCACTTTTAAAGGTAGTATTATGAATGTATGGTTATTTTATTCATAATATATGATAACAAGATCAAAGATCAATCTCTGTGAACTACATTTCCCCTTTCAAATGCACAAATATGTCATCAATTTTTGGAAATATATATTTTTTATTTACCATTAATCTACTAAGTTTATTATAATCCACACAAAGGTAAAGTGACCCATTAGTATTATTAGAAAATGGAACATGAACCACCCAATGTGACACAATTGGGTGTATAAATCCTTTTTATGGAATATCATCCAACAAAGTAGTAAAATATTTCATTTTTGTTGGTTTCATGTGGTATAAAGAAAAAGATACTGGTTGAGTACTAAGTACCAAATCGATAGAAAAAACTTCATTACTTTCCAGGGAAAAAACAGAGAATTCAAAATGGAAAATGATGGGAAACTCAATGAAAACTGAAGGGAGATATTCTCTCAGTATTATCTTCTATATCAAAGGTGAATATATATATTACTTTTCCCAACTCTAAATAAGAAGGTATAACAATACTCTACCTGAGATCTCATTCACCCTAAAATATATGGAAAACTGTCTCATGTGCATTAAAGGAGACCCATAGAAGATAAAATAAATTCATTTTTTATTAACAATGATCCAGTCCATCCAATATTCGAGGTCAAGTTGTTTGATGTTGACAATTGAAAAATTTCAATAAAGCCTGATATATGTTATTGAGAAAACAAAAGCAGGACATGAAGACCCTTCTCTCTCCTAATTCTAAGGGTGTATTGATATCAATCACATAAGACAAAATCTTTACAAGAAGATTTTGAAGACTCAAAATATGGGTTGATATGAATGAATGAGATATACTAGTATCAAATAAATAATTTAATAATAATTAATCAATTGTGATGGTATCTCTCATATTCATTGGGCCCACATTTTATACCTTGGGAGATTCTTCTATAGCATGAAGAAGTATTGTTACAAATTCCTTTGGATGGAACCCAAATTTTTTGGAAGCATCTAATTGTACTAAAAACATTGTAGGTGATAATTATCTCACACCACTACATAAAGTTGAATAGAAATAGCATAAATTTTTCAAGTGACATGAGCTTTCATAGGAACCATAAACCTTGGGTTCCTAAGTGAAAACCTATTTCAAATTCTTCATCTTTCCATACTAGTATAAAATCAAAGAGCCTCATCTAGGAACAACAGGTGGTCAAGAAGAACCATGCTGTCAAGAACTATGATGAGAATTCTCACTATTCCTCTTTAATTTAAATTAAATCACACTAAAACTTAGAGAAAAATGAATTCACTTCAACCCTGAATTGCTATCCAGGTCCATCTCCACCATCAATGCTCTATCTAGCACATTATTCTACGAAGGCAGATCTAGCAAGAGAACCTAATAAGGAATATCAGTTCAACGTACCATCTCAAACCAACAAGTCTTAATCTTTTCATTTGATACTATCTAACGTGAAAATTGTAGTAGTTCAGAAATGTGATTTTCATATTCTATCATGGTTCTTTCATCCTTCTAAAGTAACACCCCATGATTTCATAGAATTTTATTTTTTTCATTGTAATTCAATAACATGAACTACACGCAACACTAAGTTCAAGTGCACCACGACTTACCAAACTAGCCCTTAGAAAGCGGTTATGAATAGTATTAACTGAATTTTAAACTTTATATAATCCTTATAATTTTAAAATCCATATTATGAGTTTTTTAGACATAATGAAAAAATAAATTTATATTTTCAGATAAATGAAGTATTTTTCAAAAAATGATATTTTACGGCGTTTTAATGGAGAACCTTTTTTAAATCCAATATTTAAACCAGTATATATTCAATTTGAAAAATTAAAAATTATATTTAGAATCGGGACATGATAATGTAGTTTAAATAAATTTTTGGTGTTTTTCTGATAACATTCATATTTGGTTGAATAGTGAAAAATACTATATTTTAACTGAAAACAAATTTTTTAATAAAAATAATTTAAAGTGTTTAATTATACATTTTAATGGTTTGGATGTATAATTAGATTATATTTTTACCATTTAATCCAATTATGGTCATTTTTAGTAATTTCACTTTGAAATTGGACATAAACAAGTGTCAATATTTTAATAGTTATTATTTCTTAAAAATATGTTTTTTTGGTTTTGACAACGGGAATTAATTTTAAATTAATTAATTAAACATATATGTTTTCAAATTTTTAAAATAGAATTCATTTTTGAATTTTAAATATCAAAATTATCTTAGGGTGTATTTTTGGTATTTTTCTAAAAACATTCAATTTTGATGAATAGTGAAAAAGACCGAGTTATTGTTTAGAAAAAACTTATTATTTAAATAATTATTTATTTTATTTATATTTATTTTAGGTAAAAATAGATACATAATACTCATATAAATTCAATGTAATTCATTGGAGCCAGTTTATATAAATTTTAGATATATAAAAATTTTATCGAACTTTTTACCGTCTTTTACCCACCTCCTATGAGCATTTGATAATTTACAGAAAATTTAATTTTACCTCTTTTATGTGTTTAATTTAAAAAATACTAGATACATATCATATATCAGTAAGTAAAATTTCATTCAATAATATGAAAATAAATTTTGGTGAATAATAACTTTTTACTTTTATTTACCACGGTTAAAATTAAATAGGGTAATTAAGGGTAAAACTGATATTATTATTACCATAACACACTTCCTATTTCTATTGGATAAGTATAATTAGACCAAAAACAACCTTAGGAATAAAATATATTCATTTAGGTCCACATGGATTAGATTAGGACATTTTTTATTATTTAATTCAATGAAGAGTTAAAAGTGTTAAATTAAATGTTTAATAACTAAACCATTTTTAATATAGTGTAACACATAAGATAAATTCAACAATAAATATTCATTATAAGTATAAAAATATATACTATATAATGTTATTATATATATATATATTTATATTAAATTATTTAATTTAATTATGACAAAATGATGATCCAGTAATTACCTAATTTATGAAAAATTAAAATAATTGATATTATAAATATCCAAATAAATTTAATTGGAGACTTTTTATGAATTTATCTAAATTTATAGGTTAATATTACATGTTATGGTTGGTTAAATGATTTATTTTCAAAGTAATAATGTCCTTATAAATTTAGAAAAAACATAATACCAAATAGTGTCAAAATTGACATAAACAAGTTTTAAAAAAAGTATTATATTATTAATTGATATTATATTGCTAAAAATATAATTTTATTCCAAAAGACTTATATAATTATTTTATTATCATTGATTAACCACTTGGGGTTCTATGTGACATTTATAGTATGTTTATTAACCATATAATATAAAAATACAAAGATACAAGGTAAATCTCAATTTATTTATCTAAGAGTTAAATATAAAAGATAAAGTTAATATAGTGACCCGAACCTATCTAAGACCTATTGGTTGATTATTTTTCGACCCATACCCACCTTATTCTTTAAATAATTTATTTTTGAGCCATTAGAAACCGAAAATTATTTTATTATAAAATAATATTTCTAGATTTTCCTAAGGTGCCCCTCACCCATCTTATAAAATGGCACTCCCCCTTCACTCTAATTCACACCTTCAAAGACCATTGGATCGGCCAAACCCTACCCAAATATCCTCCCAACTGTACTAACTTCATCATAGAGGCCTTACTTTAGTCATAAATCCATCCTAAGGATACCTTTTGATCAAATCAAAAGGAATAACCCGAAGACGAGGTAAATATTTAATCACCTCTTTCAAGTACATTTCCTCTTCCACTTCCTCTTTCTTTGTTGTTTCCATTCTAAAATAATAACTCTAGTATATTATATATATTGGTATTTTATTATAAATATGGTACAACCATATTCATTATTCAATCCATCTTTTTAATATCATGTCACCATACGTGTGTACGTACGACTTACCGTCTCCACGTCATGGGTAATTGTTATTCAATATATTATTATTTAGATGGTTATAATAATGATGAGTAATTGATATAAATAATAAATATAACATGAAAATGATTCTATATATATATATTATATACCATCCAATTATATATTATTTTAATTTCAAAATAATGATATTGCCGCTCGTGCGTACGTACGGATTACCGTCTCCACAAACGCGATGAGATTCATTACCCATCGTATCCATTCAAGAGTAATTTTCATTAGATGATTAGAAATAATGTATAAAGACATTATAGCATTCTTAATTTGACTAAAATACATCTTATACATAAAAAAATTACTTACATAAAAAATCATATAAAGGAAAACCAATCAGTTAACACCCGAAATGACGATAATACTAAGATATTATTAACAAAGAAATGTTAATATATCATATATAATATCATATTAATTTATAATATTTTTTTATAATTTAAAAAAAAATTATTTCACCATTATAAAGAAGGTAACCCACCCTTGACCAATGAAAAGTACAATTTAAGGGTTAATTTTACAATCACTTTATTATTTGAGGTTGTTTTTATGTAAGTATCTACTAGGAAATATTTATTATCCATGTCCATGTTTCATGAAATAGTTTTAAAATGATTATTATAAGGGAATTTTTTTACTAAGAAATCATTTTAAATGTTTTAAATATTTATTATTCTAAATAAGTCTCATTAATTTTCATGTTTTAAAAATGGGTTTTAACGATTTATCTATATGGACATGAATGTTTTAAAAATGATAATTCTGTTCAAAAGTTTCAAAGTGGTATGGGATACATTGATTCAAAAATGTATTTAAATTTATAACTTTTTAAATTGTGATTTTATGAAAAAGGGATATTTCTATCAATGATTTTTACAAATCATTTTCATCTATATCATCATCCCTTGATTAATTTTAAACTTGTTTGAAGTTGACTTTTTATGAAACAAATCTTTCATATTGAATTCAAGGTTTTGTGATATGTTTGACTATGTATGTGTTAATTTTATACCATTCGTTGTTTATAGTTAAAGTATTTACATTTTGTATACTAGTTTAAATATGAATTTTTATGTTTTGTTTAATCCTTTTCATATGAGGAATTAATTAGACTTAGTAATTCATGGGTGGAGCCTCCTATATCTCCTAAATGTATCGGTATGTCTCATGAGACAAACTAGTGTCTTGGAACTAGGCCTTGATAAAATCTTTTTTTTAGTCTTGGCACAAGGCCTTGACTACGTGGTTATGAATGACTATAATTATGCATTCCATCAATATGAAATTTTCTATTTATATTTCATGTGATTATTCGACTAGTAGAATATCCATGTGAGTATGTAAATAAAATTATTTTGATTTATATTTTCAATATTATGATGATGTTTATGTTGAAAATTCTTTTGTTTTATTTTTGTACATTTCCTTAAATGTTTATTCTTATTTATGAAATTTTCTGATATATTTTTATCATTACTGAGTATCTGAGCTCACCCCATTGTATGTTCTATTTTTCCCAGGATGTGAAGAAGTGTATTATGACTGAACTGCAAGGATAGTCTAGGGGATTTTAGTGTTTGCTATGGAAACATTGTTGTTGTAGTTTTCCACTTTATAATGTCATGTAAACCATATGAATATATCTAGTATTTACAAGGATGCTAAACTGATCAGTCTTTAGAGACATGTTTTATTTTTATCATGTCAATGTAATAGAATAATGCACCGACTATGGGTAACTGGTGTCACGGTGTTACATCTCGAGTATGAAAAACTATACATCCTTGGACAACACCATTGACTATGGATATAAATAGTTGGTTAAAATTGATTTAAATTATTTCCACTAAAATCCCCTGTGATTCTTATCCATCCCCATTCTGTACCACTATCTTCTGGTAGGTCCCTCTATCTTGATGGTGGCACATTTCACCTTGATTTTACCCAGCGTCTATAAGATCTCAAAAAGATGCTCAATTTTTCTCAACCTATACTCATCTAGTTGAGGATCATTAGAGGTTTGGAATGTCGGTGGATTTTGGTGAAGTAACTCCTTCTCATTAATCCTATGTTCATTCCTTTGAGGTTTCATAGATGGATCCTGGACAATAATGGGTCTAGATTCATATTCCATAACATGGGAAACAGACACAACAACTACAACCATAATCTCAACCATGGGAGGATTTTATCACTATTGTTCAAAAGAAATGTTATCCTGGATCCTTTTTGAACTTCTTCTCAATGTAATGAATCTACAAAACATCAAAATAAAATATTAAAGACATTATAATGGTTACATGGAAGAAATCTAAAATAATTTCACAAACAAAATTAATGCCAATAGATAGATAAAAAATATTTGGATTTCAATCTATCCTAATCAAAAGCTGTGAAGAAAATATAACTAATTCTCCATAATTATTTCCCTAACCACACATGGTGACTTTAGGTTAATTATGGTGATATTTTCCTAGGAACTCAATCGTAACTACCTATTATGTCCTGACAAGAAAACACATCTTCATATTGGCATCATGGAAATGTGCTTAACCCGCACCTTTGATAGCAATATGTCAAATAACCTTCAATAAACCCTGGTACCTTGATCCTTTATGTGATACTAACATAAACTAATGTTTATTAATAATCCCCAAGGGTAGATGAATGGAACTTCGCATCATACAAGATAAAAATAGGAACAATTTTTCTATATAAACTACAAAAAAAATATAAACAAGTCCATAATATCAAATGAAAAATCTATATGGAGAATTGTACAAGATATAAAACAGGTATACAAACCCGAAGTACAACCACAAAGTACAAATAAATGGATAAACAACCCAATAACCAATGAAAATATCATCTTAAATCCCAAATATCAACAGTAAGTACCACCTTCAAGTGGCTCTTTCCCCTTTCTAAAACCTAGAAGGATGAAATATAAAAATTCATGAAGGGAGGGGTTGGGTGTTAGTGAAAATCAAAGTATGGTCTCCCAAATGATTCCAGAATAACATTAGATAACAAATTAAACAAATTATTCTTTCAATTTTAAATAAAATAGCATGTTAGTAAAAAGTGTATTTAAAACAAATCATTTTTTTATTTTCAATTGATGGAAAATTTTCTAATAAATGGATTAATAAATATTTTATATAAAACAGTTTATATAAATTTATAAGGCATGTGTAATGTAATTATACAAAAAATGGAATAAAAATATAAATAATCATAATGGTGGAACATGGTTATATTCCAATTGGTATGATAGTTATAGGTTAAGGTATCCTCACACACATGAAAAGGTTATCAGGACAGTATTCTTACACACGTCCCTTAGGTAGTAGTCAATGATGAATCTTTTTTATCCCATTAGGGATGTGACCTATTGCGTATACTTTTCTAGATTTCAAATTCATAAATAGGGTGTTACCAAAAATAAATCCCTAACTATATTTTCTATAACATGCTCTAAAAAATAATAATAGAAATTTTATTTTTGAAAACATTTCAAAATACAATTACCCACTTACATATTTCAATATGCCAATTTCTATTTAAAAAACCAAAATTGGTTTTTTATCAATTTATAAAAATTTCTAGGATAAACTCAATGGGTTCTTATCAAAACAATTTAATCCATTTTTCTCAAATATATAATTGAAATCAATTTTTAAAATAAATTCTAAAATTTAATTCCACAAATTTAATTTCACAATTCTCCATCAAAATCCACAAACATAACCCAAGTCACTAAAATTTGGGGGTTTTCAAAAATTTCATGCCAAAAAAAATTCAAATACCATTTAAAAACAAATATGATTTCATAATACAATTTTTTTAAAAGTTTGGGGATGAATCCTCATTTAATTATTAAATAACAGTAAGTACCTCATTTAAATAGTTATAGGGAGACCCACTACATAGCATGAGGGACCAGTGGGCATGTATACCATAGATCACTAGATCACAAAACAGAACATTTGCAATGTGATTAACCAATGAAGAACATCGATAAAAAAATCATTAAATGAACACTAGATTGAAGACACCAATCAAGGAAGATAAGATCCTCGAAAAACAATTAGATCTATCAAACCCTAATGAGAAAAGAAAAAATGACCGGGAGAGAAGGAATGGGGAAAGAAAACATAATGGGAAAGGATCAAATGATGATATCCAAGCTTTAATCATTCCCTAAAAGGGTTTAGTGGAGCCAAAAATGGTTCTTATAATCCCTAAAATCTTAGGAAAATATAATATAAAGATTTAAGACCAAGACAAAGGTAAAAATGAGGTTTGGAATATTTTTAATGGTTTTGTGGAATAGCTAAATCCCGTGCACATGTTTTTCTAAATGGGGCTACTTGATTTGTAAAATTGTGCACCCTAACCACACTCCCCTATGAAGGGGTTAATGGTTTATAATAGGTTGTTTCATGGTTTTTCAAACGTTCAACCAACTATAAAAACCCTCAATTCATTGTTTTTAAGTATTTTAGAATAATGTATAATATAAGCCACTAGAAATTAGAATAACATCAACTGATGGATCCAGTTCCACCAATCCAACATCCCACTGGTTATCCCAATGAAACCCCGATGGACCAATTTGGGATTTCTAATAATAACACATGTTTCCCACTTATCTCATATCCTTCACACTTTATAAAAATATCATGTTCAAAAAATTTGTCACATATTTTTTAGAATTTAAATCCTAACTTATTTACCCGTAAAAAACATATATTATCCTCCATTTACTAAATTAAAAAATATAAATTCATTTACATGTTCCCAAAATATTTCCATTCATTTTTTATAAAATTATCATTTAAATAAATTATAAATTAACAATTTATTACAAGCACCCTTTCACTAGGTTTTTTATTAATGAAAATAACTCTAGGGTTTGACTCAGCCCACTTCACAAGTCTAATTTAGTAACATATTTGTACATTAATAACTCTCATGAAAAATATCTATCTCCATAATAATCCATCAATATAAGTATTATAACTTATAAATCCAATTATTATCCTAATAAAATTATTCCCAACCACATGAATTTATTTAAACCCTTTATCATGATTTATTCCATCATTCCATGAATCTTATGATTTTTATAATGGGATTTTACATATGTGTTTGTATAGTTAATAAATAATTATATTTACTAAGATTATATATATAATATGTCCAATAAAAACAATTTTTTTTCTTAATAACCATTTAAATCATCCTCATCGGATCACCTTAACCAATTTATCACTAAATTATTGTATTACTCTTGGAAGAGTAAATCTCTCCAAATTTTAAAACACATCATTGGTGAAACCCTAAAAAATCACTGTTATTTCATGCATGATCATTCTACCTTACAAAAAATAATGAAACATAAATATAAAACTTATTGTAAAAACTATATTCCATAATATTTTAGTTACACTGATGTCAATACCATGCATTAACATTTATAATATTCCACCAGATTAATCTAATCCTACTTCACATTTAAATTTATTTCAATAGTTTTTTTATTTTTTTTCAATGAAATTTATTTTAATTTTTTCATATCTATAGTATAAAATAGAAAAATATACGAAAATTTATCAATGAAAAATATTATTCCAATGTAAAAATTTCCATACTTCACATTTACGTGTGTCTGATTTTGACACTGGGTATGAAAATATGGAAAACCCTAAGGAGGATATAATATAATTAATGTACTATAATGTTCAAAATATGTATTCTTAACAATATTTAGATGTATTCTACTGTAGTATCGATTTTATAGTGTTAACATATACTGCATGTTCTATAAGATACATGAAATGTTGGACTCATTTTTTCATCAGTGTGTGTAACACTAATACATAATGAATCATAACGCCTGAATACAAAACATGTAATATTGTGTACATCACATGTCTACTACCAAAAAATAGTTTATGCGGTTTCAATATCCATGGAATGTTTAATAAGGTACAGGGTGTGTATCTTACTAGCCAGTTGGGAATATACTATCAGATTCACCCATGTTGTGTGTTCATTATACATGGTGTGTACTATATCCCACATGATTTGTGGTTCCATGTGGTCTACTAGGAGAGTACTTTGGTTCATGTGGAAATTCTGCTACCAGAAATACATAGCAACTGACCCATAGTTTCACTAAATGTGACATTAATAATTCCATGTATAAACCAACATCTTAGAGAGATACATACAAAACATGTGACTAGGAGGACTACATGCCATATATTCAAATCATTTTGTTCTAGATACTACATTTACTCATATATCATGCCTCTTCCTCCATTTTTTGTACTCATTTTAAATCATGCATCCTATAACATCTACCCTTAGTGACACCATGGTAACTACATCACCTCACCAAATATTTAATAAAATAAATTTAATTTTCATTTATCTTATGAACACACCATTAACATTTTCAATCGAACACAATATGTTCCATCACAATTCAGGCTAAACATTTCATCCACAAATAATAGTCAAATACTAATGTTTGAAGGGAAGACAACATCCTAAAATCCAATTTGAAACCATGTTCAACAAAAGTGATATAAAAACGAGGTATTTCAAAGTGAACTCATTCAATTATCATCAAAGAAACAACTATAGGTATTTAACAATATGATTATTCGAAATCTTTATAATAATTATAAACATAGAATAACAATCCATAAAATAAAATAAATCCATTAGTTTAACAATCCACTAAATCCATCATAATAAAACATTATCAAAAAGAATTTCTTATATTAATATCCACATAATAAAAAATTGAAAGATATAAATATTGAATTTGTTTAAATTTATGATATGCCCATGACATGAATATACTCAAAAAAATTAAGAACACATAAACACCAATGTTTGAAATATAAATTTGAACAATTATTACACCATGAATATGATTTATGTTTAAAACATACAAAATATTTTTAGCAAATATTTGAAATGTTAATATTCCAGGGATTTTATCTTGTTTTTTCATAAGATATTAAGAAATGTATATATAGGGTGGAAGAATTAATACATCAAAAGAAAAACAAAATATATTAAAAAATTCATACCTCATAATGATAATGTTGATGAATTTATTTATTTATCAAAAAAAATTCACAAACACAATTCCATGAATTATTTGGGGGTTAATAACAATTTATTATTAACCAAAGTCCAAATACAGCCTAGGGCTGGATTTTTGTGATTAATTATTCAATTCTTCTAATATTCCCCTATATCATGTACTCATGTTAGTACAAACACTTTGGACTAATCAATCCTTGACCACATAAAGTATCAAGATGTTTAAAATAAATGTAGTGATATAAATAGTTCAATTTCTTTACCAAAATGTTAAAATAAAAAGATAATATTACAATGGTGAGTTGATGTACTAGGGGATAACAATAATCATTGTATTCATTATAAATATATAGAAATGATGCACCATCGATCCTCCATTTTCTCAGTTCTCAAGGAATGAAATATTTCCATTATTTTTTCAATGACCTCCTAGATATCAAGGGATTAATTCAGTCAATTTTTTTAATTAATTAGCCACATATCATCCGATGATTATATTTTCAAACTATCAATTAATCACTATTTATGTGAAAAAATTATATAAAAATTTCATAAATTGAAATATGGAATTAAACTCTAATCTAATCTTGGATGTAACTAGTTCAAGGTGTGACCAGCTACATTTTTTTTAGATAATAATTAAAATTTATCAATTATTGAGTTATTATCTCAATTGTGGCATTCTATTGGGTCAATAACCAAATCAAAAAAAATTATGTTAAAATTATTTTATTTTCCATACATGTTTATGTTGTGATATTATAAATATTTCATATAATTTGAACCTTTTATGATGTGGTCCTTCTTTCTTTGGTGTGAGGATATTCTACCCATTTAAGAGATATTTCATACATTCTACCAAAACCAACCGCTCAAAATTTTGATGCAAATATTCAGGGTATCCTTAATATTTCCATTGTTTATTTATTCTTATAAAACTGCCACTATGTCTTAGAAATTACCTTCATGATGAAACATTCTTCATGCACCATAATTTTTTAATCATTTATAGCCAATATTGTGGAGTTACACATAAAATTATGGTGTTAATGACATTTTATTATCCAAAATTCATTATTACATATAAATCAATGAAACTGATTTATTCTAACACAACATAGATTGTTTCATGGTTATCTTTTACATGACACAACACTCTATTGTGTTTAGATTATTTTAAAAATCTCTAAACACTATTCACGGTGTGACATTTATTCACATTAAATTGATGAATTTTATTTATTTTTACATAGCTTCATGATGAAATAATTAACCCTATGTATCTCCATTCAATTTATATATTAATATGAAGTAGATACCATTTATGGGTTGAAGACTATACTTGAATTATATTTATTTATCTTCTCAGAGAGAAAACTATTCACAACTACTAAAATTCTAGGACTCCTCCATGTATCTCTACCACTCATGATTAACATCAAAATTCACCTATAAAACTTGATTCCATCAATGAGTAGGATCCACACATTCTCTTTGTAGTCTAACAAACACAACTAATGGTTGGATTGGTTCTAATATTCTCCCTCTTTTGGATTATTGGAAATCCAATATATATTTAGTGAAATTAAAAACCACTAAACTCTAGTAGTTCCTCTATGATTCGAATTTAAATTTCCATAACTCTATGTATATGTAATCATGTGCATTTTATAAAAAAAATATCAACATAGAAAATAATTTCTTTCCACATCAACTTATAACACTTACAGATAATTCCTAAAATAAATCCACCATATTCGCAATATATCATTCCCCATCAAGTACAATCCCCAAAGGATATATCTCCTAGTTCTTCTACACCATATACTCCCTCTTAAAGGTGAATTTCCCCTTGTGAGTATATTTCCCTTAATAAACATTCATTAACATACATTTATCCCACATTAAAATTATACCAAAATGTCATGACCTTGTAAAACATATGTACTATGTTAACCATTAGATGTATATAGGGAGGGGTATTTTATGAACATCCTCAATATAAGGGAGGTTGTTAAAAACTTATGTTTAACAAATTATTCTCAATATTTTATGTGTTCAATGGTTTTGTGAATATATTTACTACTGATTGATTAATACTAGCATCCTAGAGCTTGATGGTGCCTTGATATATATAATCCTTAATAAAATGGAATTTGATCTCAATATATTATTCACATGAGTGTTGATTTATATTTTTAATTAGATTTATCTCACTTTGGTTATGAAAATAAACAATTATAGATAGATTCATATTTTCACCAATATCAATTAGTTTTTGTTTCATCCACATCATATATGTACAGTCTTTTGTTGTTGAATTATACAATGCTTCATTTCTACTCATAGAATTGATTTTATTATTAATACTAAGCTATAAAATCCATTTTCTTCTAATAAACAATGCTCTACTACTCAAGTATTTTCTTTCCAAAATACCTCTATCCTAATCAACATTTAATCATGCATACGAGTCATGATAATTACATACACAATATACCAGAGAACAGTTATGTTTGACATGAATATACCTCATGATACGTTTCACAATTCTTATTTGTTACTTATAAGAATAACTTCTAAAATAGGTAACAATACATTCATAAATGACTATATCAGGACTTGTTGTTTTGAGATAAACCAATATTCCAATCAATTTTTGGTAAAGTGTTGTATCAAATTTTATTATATAGTAATGATTTCCATGGTTAGTTCAAACTATAATGAGTGTGGAAACTTGTTATTCTATAATTGATATATAATTTATTCTATAATTACCTCACATGTAATTCATATGAATCAAAGTTGTATCTCCTCTTTTGACTTACTTATAGCCTAAAAACTATTTTAGATCTCCGATTATCAAAATATCAAACTATATTCTCATCCAATAGATAAATTACACTACTAAATTCAGCTAGATTCTTCTAAATAGGATGTCATAAATATAAAAAATCGTCATGAATTGATTACCCTTGGTTGATTTCAGATAAATATTGTGATCGAATCACCATCCTTTAATCTCCAACATCTTCAAGAATGGGTTTAAATGATCATTCCAATCCAAATAAACTATTTTCAACACATAAAAGTCCATTTTTCACAATAACACCATTTAATAATTATAACTAATAAGAAATAAAAATTGTTGTTTGATATATACCTCATTTTCTCAAACTCTATTCATGAATGGAATATTTTCCTTAATTTGATATATTCTGAAATTTCTTTATATTTTCTCTTCCAAGGAAAATATAATTGACTCATGTATTTCCACTTGGGTGAATGTATATTCCAAATAAACTCCTTCAACTTGGAAATATCCTTTTAATACTAATCATAATTTTTTTGAATCACCATTCCTTACTCATCATATTGTTCTTGAATACCCACTTTTTAATAATGATATTATGACCCCATCATCTATACTAACACATGTACTTGATTTTTCTCTACATGACCCAATATATGTTCATTTCATTGAGCCATGATTTTTATTTCTTCCATTTTCAAATAGGGATGCTTCCACATGGGATAATAGTTTAGCAGGCTTTAATTTATTCTTTCAATGGGTTTATGTTGGAGTATATTTTTAATTGATTATATTTGAAAAATTGACCTTGATCAGCTATTACTCTTTTGAGTCAATGATTTACTCTATTTAAAAAGTTCATCAACCATTGATTTTATCTCTGATTCTTCTTCACGTGTCGAGTTATATAAATATCTTGAATTAGTTTATACTTCCTCATCATCGTCACAAACTAAACTTAGATATAGAAATCAAAATCTATTTCTATCATTTATTCCCAAAACATCATATAATTTCTCTACAATATTATAAACCATTTTGTAAAAGAAATTATATTCTTCTCTTTTGATATAATAGCCTATGAATATTCTTTCATCCATTGTATATCAATATTTACCTTTAATTATATCTATATTATAAATGTAACACTATCAATAAAAAACCTTGAGGTTGTTCAAGGTTTCTTTTCATCCAAACCACAATTTTTTATGTTGTATTATTCAATTTAAGGATTAATAATTCTTTTTTTTACATGTGTACTACCACTTGAACAAATACTCTCTAATAAGGATGATAGATTACAATTTTGATAAGAAAATTTTTCCATGTTCTTTACCATTCAATTATTACTTTCTATAATATTACTTGTTTATTTTGTTATGACTAATGAGACATTATGATTAATGTCATTTGTATCCACTAAATTTTCCACCTCATGAGATGTGTACTCTTTTAAATGTCAAATAGTATAATTTGGATTGTTCTCCTAGTTTACTTCATATTTATCCCCCAAAATAGATCAATACACTCAATCACTTATGTATTTTCTTATATTTGCATGAAAAAAAAAATTATACTATAATAATATAAAAATAATGATTATTACTTAAAATATATTATAGGAACATTAATATTACTATAAAAATTGGTACGAATCATATCTATATGATTTGAGGCCCTTTTTACGATGGTATGGATTTGCGACCATTTTCCCTCAAACATATACATCACAAGTCTTTTTCATATTTCATTATATATTTTGAATTCCAATCATAGTTTTCAACATTGAAAATTTCTCCATACTTTATTGATGACTATTCCCATTTCTTTGATACGAGAGACTATTTTCTTCTTCTACTATAAGGAGAAAAAATTTATCCTTTCAATCCACTTGGTATAGATTTTCTTTGGTTCTTCATCCATTCATCAATGAGTTTTTGGATATTAATTTGAGAAAATATCCCTTATGTTTTATTTAGCCTTAATTCTGGAGTCATAATGTCGACTAACTTCAATATATCTTTTTTAAGACCATCGAAATAATATACTTTTTTATTTTTCATCTCATCTTCATAATAAATTACAATTAAACTTTTCTTGATTTTTAATGATCAGTTGTTGTTGAATATTATTGGAAAATAAAATTGACTGATAAAATTTATTAATACATTCTTTATATAGTACTATGGAATGAACACCCACTGTCAAGGATCTATGTGATGATATTTTTAGTTACTTTTAGAAAAATTTCATCAAATATTGATTTCTGTTTATTTCTATTTTCCTAAAAGAAATGCCTAGTTGAGTTGGGACATGTAGTGGTCTCTCCTAATTTTCTTCTATATAGTGTATAATATTATAATCCAGTTTCTCTAATAGATAGAAAATATTCTATGATGGTATATTATATATTTTTCTAATATCCACCTTTTCCTTCTATATAGATACCAATGATTTCCTTGTTTTCTGAAATTTATAGCTTTGTGACAAATGTTATTATCCTGGTAACATAAACTATAGAATTTTTTTATCTTTATAGTGCATGATATGTTCTTATTAATAATTTGAAAATCCTTAGTTCTCCTCTTGGGCATCTTTCCACCTCCATGTAATAAGTCAATGCATAAAAAAGGAAATTAGAAAATTGACCATTTATTAAGGGGTGGTTTTATCATTTTTTTTCTCTATATTTTTCTAAACTATGAGTAGCATATTGAATTCTTATTCTACATAAATTATTGATAGTTATAATAAATTTTCTTCTTCCATTTTTCTTTTTATACAACATCTTGTATCATAGACATATTATATTAAAAAAAGATCATTAATTTATATTTCATGGGCCTCTATTCAATTATTATTTTCTAAATAAATTCGTAGACCTCTTCCAACTATTACTATAAATTATATATTCGATATTTTTTTGAAATGAAACTTCTTCTTTTCGCAATATGATTTTTATTTTCTAGCTAATATCCCTTTTCAATAACCTAAATTCTTCTTTATATTACTAAACACTTTTTACTTATTTTCTGATATAAGTGATGTGGCCTTAATAGATGCATGTTTTCCACATCAATTTTGGTGATATTTTAGCGTATTTATGATTAATTTTTTAGTTAATTGATTATATTTTGGAATTTCAATATCTTGTAATTGAAAAATAAAAACAAATTATTATCTTGATAATAGTATATGATTTTGGGGTGATTTATTCAAAAAAATGTCCCACACTCCCATATTTCCATATTTTTTATTGGATATTTTTTCATTGGATGATTTTAATTAGATTTATAGTAATAAATTGATGTTGATATTTTTTTATTTCGTGGATGGAATGGAATTAATTATTATAAATTTCTATTATACTAATTGAGAATATAAAATTGATGACATATTATTTTTAAAATACATGAATTTATTAACCCATTAGTTTATTGAAAAATAATGTGACCATGAAGGAGGTACTACAAATGTTTATGTGTTGATGCCTATTAGTTTGCAACTATTAGATGAATGTCTTTCAATTATACCTTATTTTTTTTATCATGCCCTTATATGAATGTGGGGGTGAATCAAAGCCTTAAACCATGCATGGTTCTCTTATAAAGATCCATGTTTTTGGATCTACCTCCCATAAACCTTCTCCCCAAATACCATACTTGATTATTCACCATATAATTAATTTTCACCTATGAACCGAAGTGTAGATGACATTTTCACATTGTTCATTCAAAATCATAAGATTTAAAACCTAAACATACTCGCACTCTTATATAAATAAGGTATAACCAAACCATGGTCAGATCATAAAGGTTTAATGAAAATATTCAAAACTACAAAATAATTTCAAATTTCAAATTTCAATCAATCCAAATTGAGTTTTGTACAATGTACTGGAGAATTTGGGGATTTATTGGATGATTGAATCTGAAAAAATAATTCGATGTAACATCATTTTTATTCCCCATTTTATTTTAAATAGTTAAATTTTATCAATTGTAATGGGGAACCATTCTCATTCACCATTTTCTACATACTCATGAGATTTATATGAAATACTCAATACCTATAACATCATATATAATACCACTTTTTTAATCCTAATACCCCTTTATGCGGGATAGGGGTTGAATTTGTGTGTTAAACGTTTCTCACAATATTTTGGATATTGTTTCTACATTTTTAAGAACCCATTGATCGTTTCATTTGTAATCACACATCCATCATAATAAAAAATTAATAAATTAAAATAATCACAATAGTTTTACTTGGTTCAACAATAATGAATAATCTAGTGAGAATAAATAGAAAATTGTGGTTGTGTACCAAAATCCACTATGATTCACTATCTTGATGGATACAAGATTTTGAACATGGTCACTCTAGGTTAGGCTCACTACCTTTACAATACTGTTCTATTGATAATGTATTACCTCCCTTGTAACACTTCCACTAACTCATCCTTTTCAGAGTACTTCAAAGCTATATCTCCTAAATTGATATACATATAGGAAACGTATATATTAGTATGAATTTTTATTACTTTTGAGATCATGAATACCAAAAAAATGTTTTTTTAATTCAATCCTAAATCCTACGAATAACATCCTATAAAAATTTATGTACATTTATCATGTTATATTGTAAACCACATAAATCACTTACTGAAACACTACCTTTCACACAACCCCTTAATTTTGTGCCAATCATTTCTCAAGAAAAACATAATTCATAGAATACACTACTCTAGGTAAAATCCACATTATATGAAACGTATTATCAAGTAAATAATCTTTTATAAAGAATATGTTTGTATAATCATTTCATAAAAGAACACTTAACACTTCACTAAATATTTTATAATAATCATACCTTAATCTATATTAGTGCCCTATTTATATAAGAAAATAGATATATCATATAACTGTTTTTTCGTCTGAAAAATGTGTCGCTTCATTTTATAAAAATCACACACAACTATAATATCATAGGTTATTCACACAACTAAACTTGCATGAGAGCCTATATTTATTGTTCGAGAATCCTTACTATGTAACAAAATTTTGAGAATCCTTTCACTTTTATGAAATTATTCAATAATTGAACAAGAATACTTACATTTATTTTAAATGATGTGTTATCATTCCTAACAAACTCCCATTACTCTGAAAATGTATGAGCTATTTAATCATTGAATTAATAAATATCTTCTTCTAAACACCATATATGAACATAATATTCAACCACTATAACATTATTCACAAGTAAAACCTCTCTGGATGTATCTTGGTTAATCATTCCAACTCCTAACTCAATTGGAAACTATAATAGAATAACAGTTTGAAAAAAATGACAATAAAAATCTTCATCCCATGTCAGCTTGGTTCAAATAGTTTAGCTAATCATAGTCACAATTTTTATGATGTTTGAATAAATATGGTAATTTCTTCCCAAAATTTATTACTTTTTATAAATTTTACTACTTATAAGTGAATTAGTGGATTATGTTATGTTAATTTATTATAATTTATTTATCTAAGAAGATAAAAATTTCATTTATTAACACCATGTTGAATACTATAATTTATTAATTAATGATATGTTTATTTTATGGTTTTAGGTCATGAGTTTTATTATTAATAACTTCTATAATAACACATTTCATGGATATTTTATGTGGATTCCTTCTATGGAGTATCTTATATAGGATTCATTTATAAGTATTCTTATAAAAATTACATACATGGAGTGTTACATGTTGACACAGATACCGTGAGCTTTAATATTTGGAGAAACCAACTACCTTAGACCAGCCCCCCTCTATACTAGATAACCATTTCCCTATGGTGAATCCTTGATCATAAAAGGTTGATTAAATTAATTTAGTTTAGAAAACTATATTTGGGTATTAATTCCCCCTTTTAACTCACCGTAAGTGAAAAACAATATTTTTTTAAAAAAATAATGATTTTCCCATTAGTCAGACATACAAAACCAATAAAAAAACATAACAAGGTTTATAATTAAAATATCACACTATATCAATATATAGAATAAAATCTTGATACTCTATATGAATGCCTACTTTCATACACCAATATAACCTAAAAAATACGATTAAATACAATATGATGAGGTCATTTGACTAATACAAATGTAAATAGTAATAATACTAAATAAAATAGCCTATTACCTAAAAACACAATAACCACTGCTCTCCCACATTACCTACAAAACCCAATATACTCCATGAGCCTTATCCCCACCAATGGAATCTCTTGATTAACTGAAAATATAATACCATAATTAATACATGTATAGATACCATACCAAGTATAGTATGGGTGGGTATAAACAGCTCTACAAGATTATCCCAAAGTGATCTAATGCTATTTGGGAATGTCTAATAAAATGTATATATATAAAGTGTCTATGAAATGTGATAAAATTCAATAATGTGGATTTATATATTATATATTCCGAAAAAATAAATAAAACAACCATGTATTTAAACATTAATGATTAATCATATTGTAACTTATCCCACATCACTATGAAGAGCATAAATACAATGCACTGAAACCCGAATTCCACCTCCAATAGGTTATATAGTAGATAAAGGTAAATTAAAACAAATCATACAATAGATTTAATTTTCCCATCCTATTCTACTATGATATCTTACTGAATCATTCATCTAGGTCATTCTTAAAACTCTATAGTTTTCCTTTTCTACTCCTTTATAATATAATACATACTTAGAATTACACATAAGATAATCATATAAATAAAAACAAAATACTGATGATAATCTTCTCTCTTAGGATAACGATTGAATTCTTCCTTTAGTAAACCCATCACTCTAACCCCCTTTCCCCTAAAAATAATTTTAATCGATTACTTATCTCATTGACCCATTTAGATACCCATTAACTCACTTTGACCAATTGAATTTTAGTGGTATCAATAACTTTTATTTTAATGTTGGGTCCCTAACGATGCCCATGAATTTAATTAACAATGAATCATGAGCTTCTAACCCCCAAAATAATAACTGATCACCCCAACTCTAGTCCACGAATCTACTAATCATAGAAAAAATAACCCCTTAATTGGGATCAGGCTCATCATTCCTTGTCCCTTAAAACACCATTACACCAAATCCATCCCATCAACCTATACATTTTTTTATAATAACTTATCCCTTTGGATTTTAATAATTGGTCCCCAACTCCTTAAAATAATAGTTTTTTATTAGATAATTGGTGTATCATACATTGGCTCTTGATGATAATTCACTCTCACTATGACTCTGACACACTAACCTTATATCCATAATTTTCATAATAACATCACGCTATCCCTTAGTCCATTAATGATAAAAATAACAATACTTTTGTCTATAGTCCCTTAGTGATAACATTAATGACAGTCAATTTCTTTGACCCTTAATGACCCTAATAAAATATTACTAGCCATTGAGCCCCTTTCTAAAGTTATTTCACAATATATACTCATTTAATGCTCTTAGCTAATATAATATTATAAATAATCAACATTAAAATAGTATAAAATCCATTATAAGTATAAATTCTCATTTAGTGCCCATCCAATCATTACATGGATGAATTTACCTCATATACAATGTCTTCGACAATTATATAACACAATATATATTTTCAACAGCTTAATATATCTATAATAAATATGGTTTCACCATATAACATCTCTATCCTAATTATTACATTTTTGTTTTTCACAATTTCCAAAATAGATACTACATTCAAAAAATTACCCATACATCATCCAATGGTCCCAATTAGAAAAATATAATCAAAATTCAAAAAACAATTCAACATATCTATACTCATAAATTATGTATGATTCCCTTGAAAATCTTTTTTTAATTTTCTTAATCCGCTTTATGGTTTAGTGGTCACAACAAACTTCATAATTAAAAACTAGCAACATTCAAAACAAAAAATTAAAAAACATCAGTAAACATGAAAAAACAATGAACATATTCAAAAAACCGGGTGACAAAAACAGCTACCTAGGAGCATCATCCTATCGTTGTCACCATCATCCCATCACTATCATCACTACCTCTTCAGCATCAACCAAAACCAAAATGCATTTCCATTGAGAAAAACTTTGAAATATGAATTTCAAAATTCAAAAATCAATGCTACAGTATAATAACTACCTCGTTCGATGAACCACCTCATGAAGTGCACCAAAATCTAAACCATACATGTCGGTCTCACAATCACCAGTGAGAACACATCATTATCAACTTCATCTCATAACTATTGGTCATAACATCACTTTCATTGAGGAAACACCATAACTGAACATCATAGGGAATCAAAACCATGAGAAAACCAGTCTAAATACATTCACAATAATCATTAATAACAAGACTAACATGGACCTAAGGAAATAGATGAAGACACCACAATATGAGCCTCCTAGAACACCATCAACAACTAAATATACACATCTCACAACCCCTCGAAAACAAAAATGTTGGTTTGAATGGTAGATGAATGGTGGAATCCTTGGTAAAGAACATATTATGGGGTGGACTAAGGATTTGAAAGAGAGCTTTGAAAATCACTATGACCAATGAACCATTCCTTCACAGCCACCACCGAGCGAATATCAACCGTAGAGGTACTAACAACACACATGACCAGAATTACAGGAAAATAGTAAATGAAATAGAAGAAACACTAATTCCATCCACAACTAAGACACTTATAGAACTATCTATAATGTGAAACATCTTCACATAGACTGTTGGACCCATAGCCAGAAACCCAAAACCAAGATGATCTAAAACCAAAAACCATAAAAAGGAAAAAACCACGATAGATAGGAAATAACATATAATTGAAGAAAAAAGAGAAACAATTGAAAAAATTAGGAGGAAACACCATGATTCCCACCACCATCACTATCCCAAACCACCATAAAACACATTTCTGCTTGAAAAAATGGGTTCATTCCCAATGGGTGAGGTAATAAGATTAGAGGAGGGATGGACCACTTATAAGAGAATAAATATCCATTTGAAAGGGATAAAAAACATGAAATTGGAAAATGAGAGGATGAAGCTCTCTAGAATCCACTACCAATAGAATCCCATATCATTGGGTTTTTATAGAGTCAAACCGATATGGATTTTTTTAATGATTGTTCCAGAAAAAAAAGTATAGGTCAAAAAAAATGAGGTATAGGGTGGAGGAAAAGGAGACGAGAATAATAGAAGAGTAGGAACACTATAAAAAGACATTATACTGGGGTGTGACGAGAGGGAGGGAGCAGCGGCACTGGGGTGGAACCCTAGAGTGAGGGTATAATAGGGACCCAGTGAGTGGGGGGCCATAGATAAAAAATTGTGGTTTGGACCCCAGATAAGGAAAAATTCCCATGAAAATTAATGTATTAGAATAATATACCTACCATTCCCATCTATTTAAAATTTTAAAATAACTGAACATGATCATCCTTAACATATCCTAATTATTTCAAATTTAATGAATATTTGAAACACACAATATGAGATAAAAAATTCAACTAATTAAAATCAACAACCAAATGTACTAAAACCCAATAAATTTATCCCAACCAAATTAAACAAGTATAAAAATAAACCCAAGCCATAATAGAAGGATAACATAAGGGTAAGCTCATAAATCCCAACCAATTTATATTTTAAATAAAATTTTATTTCACAAAACCCATGTCACAACCCCCGTTTTATAAACCTTATGGAAATAAAAAAGTTGTGATCATAGAGAATTTATAAAAATCACATGATTACCATCATATATTTAATAAA
This sequence comes from Viscum album, assembly GCA_963277665.1. Taxonomy (NCBI): domain Eukaryota; kingdom Viridiplantae; phylum Streptophyta; class Magnoliopsida; order Santalales; family Viscaceae; genus Viscum; species Viscum album. Next base: position 258,549,344 of record OY728129.1, read on the forward strand.
ATATAAAATATAATGATTTTTCACTTGATCAATTAACTCAACACCATATTAATCATTTTATTCACAATTATCTATTAACATAATGAATGTTAATTAGTCAAAGACTCTTTTTTCTATTATGATACCATTTTATTTAAATGTAAATAAACAATAAATTGTTTTACAAAGTGACCAAAAGTTAATTAATATCCATAACATTATATAACAAAAACTAAAAAGATATTTTGGTCACCTACTTCATCAAACACTCGAGATTCATCTTTATTGAATGTTAATTTTAACATTATACTTAATATAGTTCAATGTTAATAAATAAATATAGGTTTTTTTGTCAACTATTTCACTAAGGACATGTACAAGAATGATCAAAACTTTTTAATACTTCAATTAATATAATCCCATGGTATGATAGGGTTTTTTCATGCTATAACTGAACTCCATATTAAAATCCCTAGAAAAGGGAAAAAAACTCCTCAAACGTAAAAGTAAAAAATGGGCAATAAGAGTGAATGAAATCAATCAATTTAAACGAATATATAATGAGTTATCACCTTATATTATCCACCATGAATGGTGATAAGAAAAGGTATGAAAGGTTAAATAGAAGAGAAGAAGGGTTGTGATCAAATTCACAACCCCAAGATCCTATAGTTATAAAGAGGGTAAGTAAAATCAAGAAAATGATAATTCTAACCATTATTTCGATAAATATCAGGAATCATAGAAATTTTAGTGGCTGCAACTAGAAATATTATTGAACCAATATATTCTTGTTAGTTATCCATAAGGATTCTAGTAGTAGTTACATTGAATTATTTCATTTAATGGAAACTCCATGAGCTTCAAAAATATATAATTCTAGATATATGTCTAAAAGGGTGAAAAGAATGAATAAGTAGAAGAAAAAAGAACATAAATATAGAAACTTATTTAGATCATGAATTTTATTGATGCATAAAGAGAGGTAGAAAAAAATTCATTACATTTGGGAATAAATTTAATGGCCCACACACAAAATATAGAAATTCTATGTCTAAAAGACCTCATAATGTAATATAGCACTAAAATAACCTAGGTTTTTGAAATGTTAAATCCAAATAGATGGTCAAATAGTCAATAGTAATTATGATAGTGAAGTATATGGAGCTACAATAACCATCTTATTAATTTTCATAATGATATCATACCATGTCTGAGTCTACACTACTATTGTACCCAATTTCAGTAAAAACGATGAGGTCTACTATAATTCAACATATCTACTATCATGTTTAGTGTTGTAGACTTGTGCATAATAAAATAAAATATGATTAACTTCCATTATTGGATTGGGATCCACCATTCCAATGGGCCACTGGTTGGACCTCTAACACATGGATGAACATATTTGATATTTCTGATGAGACCACCTGTTTCCAACTAATCTCTTATCCATAATTATTTTTAAAAAATTAATTTCTTAAAATGTTTTCACATATTTTTATAATTTAAATCCTAACTTATTTACATCAAAATAACATAAATTACCCCATATTAAAATATTTAAAAATGTTGAATCCTTTACATATTCCCAATTATTACCATTCATTTCCAAACATTATCATTCAAATAAATTATTATCATGAAAGTTAATACAAAATCCCTTCTATAATATTTTTCATCAATGAAAATAACTCTTGGAATTGACTCACCCCACTTCAGTAATCTACTTTTTCTATTATTTATAAATTAATACCTATCATGAAAAAAATATATTTTATTATCAATTCATCAAGATATATACTATCCCTTATAAATCCAATGATTATCCAAAATAAAATTTATGCCAACATTAATAATTTACTTAAACCCTTAATCATGATATTTACATCATTCGTTTAATCTTGTACTTATTATAATACGATATAAATTATATATTTTAAAGTTATTATATCATTATATTTACCAACATCCAATATAGAATGATACCTCTAAAAAATAAATTTTTATGTCATAAATTTTTTTTATATATTCATCACAGGCTCACCTGAACCAATTTATCACAAAATTATTATATTACTCTTGGAAGAGTCAGTATCATATAACTTTTAAAACCAATATTGTAAAACTGTCCAAACTCAATGTTTATTTATGCCATATCATTTTACATCACTCAATATGATGAAACATAAATTGAACACTTATTGAATGAATTATATTACATAATAATTTGTATCATGGTGATGTAAATATCTTACATACCCTTTATAATATTCCAACCAATTAATCTTATTATAGTTCAGCTATAAAAACATTTCATTAGTTTATTTCAATTTTGGTATATGAAAATTTATATTAATTCTTCTTCTATATAGTTAATCTCATAAAAATTTTACAAATTATTTTCAATGACCATGATTTTTCAAATATGAAATTTTTTATAATCAACATTAATGAGTGTTTTATTTTGACCCTAGGTGAAAAATTATAATAAAAAACTAAGGAGGGAACAATAAAATTAATGTTCTATAATGTTTAAAGTATTTATGCCTTGAAAATATTCAAATGTATGCTAATGTAGTCGAGATAGGGTGGAGTTAACCTATATGACATTTTTAGTATGATACATGACGTGTGGGACTTATTGTTTCATCTAGGTGTGTAACTATAGGACATGTTGAATGGTAATGTATTACTACACAACATGTAATCATGTGTGCATCACCTATGTACAGCCACCAAATAGTTTATATGTGTTAATCATACTTGGTGTGTTCTGTTAGGTACTTGATATGTTAGTCATACTGACTACTCATGAATGTATTTCTAGATACGTCCATGTTGTGTGTCCATTATACATGGTGTCTACTTCCTCAAACATGATGTGTGGGGACAGTTGGTCTACTTTGAGAGTACTATGGTACATGATAACATTATGATACCTAAAATACACGGCGTGTGACCCATAGTCACACTATATGTGGTATTAATAATACCATGTCAAAAACCAACATTTTAGAGAGTTACATACATGAAATTTGACTCGGAGGACTATATGTATTTTATTAAAAACATTTATATATTGATCATGAATTTACCCATATCCCATGCTTCTTCCATTATCGTTGTACTCATTTTCATTTATTCCTCCTCTGGAATCAAAAATTAGTGCCATAATGGTCACTAACTCATATAACCAAAGCTTCAATAGAATGTACTTAATTTTCTTTTATCATATGGAAACAACAATAACATATTCAATCAAACACAACTTGTGCCACTATAGTTCGGTCTAAACATTGCTACCAAAAATAATAGACAATGAATAATGTTTAAAGGGAACATGACCATTCAAATTCCAATTTTAAACAATGTTCATCAATGGTAATAGAAAAATGGGAAATGTTTAAGTGAATTAATCCAATATTTATAGAGTATACAACTATTTGTATTTTACATGATGACTATTATAAAGAGATAGCAAAATTCTAATCATAGAGTAACATTCGATAAAATTCAACAAACCTATTAGTGTAAAAATCCAATAATTCCATCATAATCAAAGATCATTAGAAGGAATTTCTTATATTAATAACAACATAATAAAAATTACAATGTTATAATTATTGATAATGTTTAATTCATGATAATACCATGACATGGATATATATAAAAAATCAAGAAAACATAAACCCAATGGATCAAAATATAAATGTCAATAATTCATAGATAAAGAACACTATTTTTGGTTAATATATAACAAAATATTTATAAAATATTTTTAATTGTTAATATTCTAGGAATTTTATGATGTTTTCCATAATATATTATGAAATATTTATCTTGGGTGCAAGAACTTAGACATGCAATGAAAAAATAAAAGTAGAACAAAAAAATTCAACAACATGGTGATAATGTTGAAGCATAAAGTTTTTCATAGATTCCACCCAATTCAATCACTAATTCTTAGGTTTCGATGACTTATCTGAGTTTTAATATCATTTTGTTACATCCACAAGACTTATTCACTATGGGGGTGGATCTGGGTGTTTAATTCTTAAACTTTTCTTATCTTCCCCTAAGTCTTATTATTGGGTTTGTAAGAACACTTCAAATTAGTAAATCCTAGAGATCATATAATATCAAGATGTTAAAAATAAATACAATTAAAGGAAGAATTTTCTTTCTTTAAAACATTGGTCTAATACAAAGAGCATACTCCCATGGCATCTTAATGTACTAGAGGATAAATACTCTAATTGTAGAAGTTATAATGGTACAGTAATAATGCACTATCGATCCTAGGATCACACCCTCATTTTATATCTATATTCACTAATTTGATAAAAAATAAAAATAAGAATGTGTGAAAAGTGATCACAAAAAAAATTATTCACAAAATATAAAAATCTGATTTATGTGGTTATTTCATTGTTCTCTGATTCCATTATAGAATATCTTTATTTGATGAAATTCATCCCTACAAACTACCTTTTCATAATTCTCAAAATTTGGAAATGTTATCAAATTTTCTTCATTGATGTTTTTAATATCATGGGATAAAAACACTAAAAATAGTAATTCAGGAATTAGCCACATGTCAGCCACTAATGCAATTATGTAACATCCACATAATCACTATTTAATTCAACTAATTAAAAAATAATTTTGTGAAATCTATGATGGATTTGAACTCTTAACCACATTTGGAATTTCATAATAATGGTGCGTCCACCTCCATTGTTATGTGATTATCATATAAATTTCTCGAGTATAGAGTTATTCTCTCTGTTGTAGAATGGTATTAGATCATTAACAAAATGAAAAAATAATAATTTAATCTTATTTGATATTCAATAAAAGTTTATGTTTTCATATTATCAAAATTTCTTATAAATTGGGAATTTTTCAGTGTGTTATTTCTCTCTATGGTGTAAGGATCTACTTTTAGTATTATCAAAGATATTATGAATTCTACCAAAATCAACCTCAACATAATGTGATTTGAATCATTAGTGTAACCCAATCATTTCACTATATTATGTTTTCTTTTGAAATAGCCACTATGACTTTTAATTTATCTTCATGATGAAACACACTTCCAACGACATGTCTATTTTATCATCTGTAGAAAATATTGCAGAGTTGCATAGAACATTATAGTGTGAATGAACTCTTTTTATCTTAAGATTAATTTTACATAGCCTTCAATGAAACTGATTTATTATTATGCAGCATCGACTGTTTCATTTTATATCATTTCCATCACGCAACGCTCTGTTAGGTCCATATTTATTTAATCATCTCTGGGAAAACTTCACGATGTGTGATGTATTTTCATGAAAATATTTAATTTGGATTATACTTTTTTGGTATCAATTTTCTAGATTTAATCCTATGTATATCACTCGTATTTGCAGATAAATATGATGTAGCTACCCTTTATGGTGTTAACACCATACTTGAACTATAACTATATCTATTCTGGAAGAGATTTCTCTATAAAAATACTACGAATCCAAGATTTATACAAGTATCTCTACCACATATTATTAACATAGAGATTCATCTAAATAACCGGATTCCATCCATGAATAGGTTCCACACATTCTTTATATAGACGAAAAATCACAACCAACAGTAGCTTTGGTTCCAATATTCTCCCTATTATTTTTATTTTAAATAAAAGATATCTTAAATGAAATTAGATACAACTAAAATTCATTAGTTTTGATAATAAATTAATTTAAACTTCCATCACCCAATGTCTTTGTATGCAATTCGTAGTTTAGAAAAAAATATATCGATAGAGAAACTTATTCTTTATCACATCAGCTTCAAAAACATATTAATAAAGCCTGAAATATTTATACAACTCCACTATCTTCATTTATATATCATGCCTCTTCAAAAACCATTCACATGGGTTATATCTCCCATAACATCCAAACCATACACACCCCTTTAATGGTAAATTCCCTATAGAGAGTATTTTTTTTAAAGAAATTTAATTAGCATACCATTTGTCCAACATTGAATATATACCTAGACGTCAATATCATGTAACACATAAGAATCCAAGTTATAAATTAGATGCATAATATAAGAAGGTATTTTATGAACCCCCTCAATATAATGGATGTGGATAAATACTAAGTTTCATCTAATTCTTCTCAAATTTTAGTGTTTTTAATGGTTTTGTGAATATTTCCACTACTTATTGATTAGTACAAACATGTTCAATATTGATGATTCCTTAATATATATTATACATAATAAAATGTTACTATTTCTCAATACCATTTTCTCTTGAATGTTGTACTAGATTTTTTATCAGCTTGATTTCACATTGGTTGTAACAATTAACTTCCATGTATAGATTCTCCTTTTCACCAAGATCCATTAGTTATTGTTTTATCCATATCAGTTATATAAAATATTTTTTTGTTAAAAGTAATTTAATTTAGTTGTACTCAAAGATGTGATTTATTGATTATTATTAATTTATCCAATTAATTTTTATCCAATAAATAATGATCCTCTACTCATGGGTTTTCAATCCAAAATATAACAAACCCAATCCACATCCATGTATTCATATGATTGTTGATTATTATATATACAATAAACTAAATCATATTCAAGTGTGAGTTGAATGTACCTCATGATATATTTCACAACCCTTATTTATTACTTCTTGTAATATCTTTTAATATACGTAATAATACATGAAACAAATACTATATCAGAATTTATCACTATGAGATACAACAATCTTCTAGTTAATTTTCAGTAAATTTTTGGATAAATTTGTTTTATATTATAATTATTTCCTATTTTGTTCTATCTATTATGATCATGGAAAATATTATTTCTATTATTAATTTTAATGTTCTTCAGTATTTATCTCACATTTGTTTCCTAATAATTGAATATGTGTCTTTTCTTTTGACGTAAGTGTAGAATAAATAATATTTTTGTTCTTTGATCATTAAATTATCAAACTATATGCTCATAATCTATGTAAATTCCACCAATAAGTTTATCTTTCTTCCTCCTAATATGATTCCATAAGCATACATGATCGTCATGAATTTATCTTCCTTGTTTGATTTCACAAAAAATTTTGTGATCGAATCCAACCCTCTTAAACTCTATAATCATCAAGAATGTATCTAAATGTTTATACCAATCCCAAGGCATTTTTTCCAAGCCATACAAGTCCGATTTCAAAAAGAACACCTTTGATTCATCATAACTAATAATTAGTCAATATCATTGTTTGATATAGGCCTCTTTTTCAATAACTATATTGGAAAATTTTATCTTACAATTCATTTGATAGATTTTGAAATTTATTGTATTTCCACTTCCAAGAAGAGTCTAATTGACTCATGTATATCCATTAGTGTGAAAGTATCTTCCACATCAACTCCTTTGACTTCTGAAAAACCTTTTCAAACTGATCATGAATTGTTTTGAATTACTATTCTTAACTAATCATATTTTTTCTTGAAATACCACTTTGTTCAAATGAAATTATGACCCCCAACATCATAACGAACTCATATTATTGATTTTCTCCCACTTGAGTCAATCACTGTTCATGTCATTCATGATTAGACTTTTTTCACTTCTTTAAATAGGGATAGTTTCATATGAGATAACAATATAATTTTCTTTATAGTCTTTATCCCACGGGTCATTATTGGAGTAGATGTGTCCTTAATTTTGTTTGGTTCACTGAACTCAGATCACCTATTACTCTATTGAGTCAAAGATTTACTATCTTCAACAACTTCATCAACCATTGACACTACCTATGAGTCTTATTCACATGTCGAGTTCTATACACCACTGGAAATAGATTATACTTCCTCATCTTCTTCACAATCTTCACATAGAACTAAAACTTGAATTTTTTTTATTTTTTCCACAATCTTATTCGATATTTTGTTAAAAAAAATATTGTATTCTATCTTGAAAGAGTGGCCTATGAATATTCCTTCATCCAATATATCTCCTTGTTTAAACTGAATTATTTCATTTTTCTTGATGTAATAGTTACTTCCAAACACTTTGAGGTGCTTCAATGTTTCTTTTTCATCCATGCTATATTTCGTATGTTATATTCTTCTATTTATGGCTTAATAAATATATATTTTACATGTGAACTTCTACTTGAACAATATCTTTCCAAAAATGATGATAGATGCCACTCTTGATAAGAAATGTCTTGTCCATGAGTTTTATCATTCGATTATGCCTTTCTCTAAAAAAAATTTCTTATAATTTTATCACTAATGAGACAGAAAATTAATTTCATTCTTCTCATTGTAATTTTCTTCCTCATGAGAGGTTTTCCTTTTTTTAATGTCAAGTAGATGAATATTTACTATTCTCATAGTTTCTTTCTTATCTATCCCCCAAGACTGATCTATAAACTCAATCACTTATGTTTTATCTACATGTACATGACACAACCCATCAAACAATAATGATCAATAGAAAAAAAATTAAATATCACCATATTTTATAGAAAGCTTCACCAGGTTACACGCATTAGTCTGAATTAGATATTGATGATTTAAATCCCTTTTCCTATTTCATATGGAAGTTATTTCTCACTATTTTACTTCTCACATAGATATCACAAGTATTTTCTCTATTTCATCTTAGATTTTGAATGTCATTTTTAGTTTTCAACATTATGATATACTACATTATTTATTGATGATTATGCTCAAGATATTGATACCAAATAGTTTTTTTCCTCAACTATAATAACACCAATGTTCTCCTTGCAATCCAAATGGTATATATTTTCTTTTGTTTTTTATCCTTTCATCAATGAGTTTCTAGGATTTCCTATGAAAAAATAGCCATTTATGTTGAATGTGGACTTATTTCTAGAGTCATAAAGTTGACTAACACCCAATATAACATGTTTAAGACCAAACACATAATATAATTTTTTATTTTTGATCGTATCTTCACCAATCCTTATATTTAAACTTCCCTTGATTTTTAATGATCCATCATTGTTGAATATTATTGTATAATCAATAAGAACCTTAACATGATTTAATATATTTATTTTTTTAGTAATGTGGGATGAAAACCCACAATAAATGATATAAGTGATGATATTTTTAGTTTCTTTATGAGAAATTTAAGCCATGATAGGCTTCTCTTTCTTTCACTTTTACTTTAATGAAATTTCTGGTTGAGTTGAGACATATAGTGGTCTATCCTCATTTTCTTCTATAAAGTATATAAGATCATTATATTCTTCTACTATTTGATATACATTATTATAAAAGGTTATATTATCTAGTTGTTTAACATCCACCACCATTTGGGTTCTATATGAGTAACATTGATTTCTTCATTTTCTAAAATATATAGATTTGTGAACAAATTTATTATAATGGTAACAACATCTATAAAATGTGTTTATCTTTACAGAGCCTGATATGTTCTAATTATTCATCTATTACTCCAATGTGATACTCTTAACTATATCTACACATCCATGTATTAAGTCATAATATATCCATGGAAAAGTCAAAACTAATAAATTATTAAGGGTTTGATTTAATCATTTCATTTTATCTACATATTTCTAGACAATTAGTATATTATTGGCTTTTGATTATCCTTCATTGAATGGGAGTTATCATCAATTTTTTTCATTAAATTTTCCTTTTCAATAACTACTTTTATCTTGGACATATTTTCCTCATGGAAAATAACATTATTTCCCATTTTATGGGCCTCAGTTCCCATATAATTTTCTCAACAGCCCTCATACCGCCTCTATCTCATTCTATCAGTTCTCAATTTGAGAACATTTTTTATTGTAACTTCTTCTTGTCACCATATGCATTTTCTTTAGGCTTAGTCTTGATTTTTAAGAAGGAAAATTATTTTTAAGGCAGTGAACCCTTTTTACTTGTTCCTTGATTCAAATGATGTTGCCTTAATGGATTCATGTTTATCAAATAAATTTTTGTGGTATTTTGATATTTAATTTATTTATGTTTTAGATAATTGATAATATATTTGAATTTGATTCTCTTGTTATTGAAAATGAAAAAATATGAACACCTTGATAAATATTTTTGATTTTGGGTGCTTATTCAATAAATGTTCTACAGTCCTATAATTCTATATGTTTTTTTAGTATTTTCTCATTAGATAATTTTAATTAATTTTACAAATAAAAATTTCTGGTGATTTTTTTCATCCTTTAAATTTCTATTTTTTCTTAATGAGAGTATAAAATTGATGAAATATTATTTTCAATGAAAATTAATTTATTAACTTATTGGTTTGTGGAAATATATGATCATAAGGGTAGATTCAATTTCTAGATTGTTTTTTAAGGATTAGAAGATATATAACATGAACACAATTTCAAATTATAAGCCATCCAGAATGAGTTTTTTAACGTGTACTGGAGAATTTTGGGATCTCTTGGTCGATTGAATCAGAAGATTCCTAATTTAACTGAAGTGGGCTATGTTGATGGTGGTGCCCTACAAGAAAAAACATTGGGGTTGGTTTGATGATTCCGTGAAGAAGTTGATACACCTAGCATTGAAGAAGATAAATTGATGGCTACTCATTACTTGGGAATCCATTTGATGCTCGATCTAGTGTGTAGACAAAGAGAGGTGAAAATTTTATTATCGATTACGGGAAGCCGAGATCTGTTGAGGGAAAGATGATACAAATGAGGGTGATACGAACTTGGATAGAGGATGACTGTTTTCGAAGGGAAGGCTGAAGTGATTTTTTCACAATCATGATCTTGTTTGTAGGACTGAAGGAATAAGATGACGGGGTCTATCTCCCCTTATTTATGTGGCTGTGAAGATAATGATTCACGCTCACCAGGTGGTCATGGAAATTTCTGAATAGACTTCTATGGTAAAATTGGAGCTCTATTTGTTTGATAACGGATTTTGGCTTCTTTTTTTAAATTTGGTTTGTTATATTCAATATCATGTGAGTTTTGGTTTCAGAAATGGATGGTCGAACAAGGATAACTAAGGTTTAATTAAAATTATAAGAATGAGGGAATAAATTTTTTTATGTTCTACGAAGGGTAGGAAGGTATAATAGTTTTGGGTTAATGATTATTGACTAAGCTATGTTCACTAGATTGTTCACCCCGATTACATAAGGTTAAGTGAGTTTTTAAAAAAAATTGGTTCTGATGTTTTAATTAAAGTCATGAGTGGAACTACTGATTCAAGTTGTTTATCAGGATATTTAGATATTGTTGATAAGATTTACCAAATAGCCAAACTATAATTAGATTAGGATGATTTTAATAGTTGGTAATAAATAAGAGAGAAGGATGATGATGTTCATCTGGGACTGGTTGACACATGACTGATAATTCATTGGTTCAAAATTAATATAGTGTTTCCAAATTATGTAGAGTTTATGAAACAAATTGAGGTCAGCTGTTAGTACCAATAGGTTAAATACCCTAATATGGGGGGTGGGGTGGGGGAAGGAGGTGGGGGTGGTGAATCAGGGTATGATATATTAAAGAAATAATCATTCGAATCTTGTTTCATCGTTAAAAAAATACTCTTATATAACTTTTATATACCAATAGATTTGAAGAAATGCACAAGACACAACAATTTAACTTAGTACACCCTCACTGGACTATGTCCAAACAGCATACAATGACAATGTGTTGATGTAAAAAGTTTATAGGATCACTTACAAATAACGGTTCGGGCTATATCAATTCCATGATCAGGTTTACTTCATTTTCAATGTTTAGGGTCTGCTAAATACTTTCTCATGGGGTTATCTCTATGTCTCTTTCTCTAACTCATAGCTGATGGAAATGGTCAACTTTTTACTCTTCCTTTGAACACCACTTTTGAAAGGATCCACATATAGTTATGGACTTTTAGGTATTATAATTATCACAAATGAATGCATATTCAACTATAGGTAGATGCTCCGTTAATGTATCACATTTATATACTTGATGAATATCACATTACCAAAATTTTACTAGGAAATCATTTCTAAACACTTTCATGATGATCATTATCTTCATGATGATCTTCTCTTTCACAAAGCTCAAATAGATTTTGCGAAGACAAATATTTCCAAGAAGCCCCCTTAGCCTTTGCGAAGCATGCAACATTCAGTTGGATTTTTATAGCCAACAAAAACATGAATACTTCCACGATGTGCACAATTTTCGGTTAATTATTATAGCATTGACGATCTTTTTTACAAGAACTTCCTTTGTGAACCACCTTCACGAATTTTGAGCTTTAAAATCCTAGTTAAGTCTCACTATATTTTTGAATGGGGTAGAGGATTATTTATAGGTGTTTCCTAAAATTCCTAATTCTTTCATCCACATATTCACCATTTCGTGATGCTCTTCTATTTGGTTCGTGATGCTCAATGTCTTCGTGAAATACCATAAGAATTTACCTATCACGAAGCATCTCGTAGTCATGGATATTACCATCAATCATTTATGCATTCATGAAATATTTACATATTATGTACACAAATTTTTATACAACTTCCAAGGAATCAATTCCTTTATATTATATCTTTGTTAACATATCATGTCCACAGCATATTGGGAACTCCACAACTAACCATAAAAACCATCTTTGTCAACAAAGAAAATCAACCAAAAAACACGGAAACACTACCTTGAGGGATTTTTTCCCACCCTTTTCTCAGTCACATATAACGACACTGAGGCTGAAACTATGTACAAGATAATGAAACACCCTAATTTTTGTAATATATTTCTCTTTAAATATATTTTATTTCTTTGATATCTTCTATTATACACACCCCCAAGTTTTAATGAACCATATCATTCTATTAAAATATAATTATTTAAACATGTATATTAGGACCAAAACATTAAATATATAAGAATATATAGGAATAGTAAAATTATGATATATATATATATATGTTAATTAATGTTTAGAAAATAGTTACCCAATATTTATTGAAGTCATTTTATACTTCAAAAATTTCTTTTCTTCAAAATTTATTTTTATTGCATTCTGCGTGTGTGACTTATAATTAATCAACAAAAATTAATAATTTTTATTTTCAAAAATGAAAAAATATTTTAGAAATAAAAATTTCAAAATTATCTTAAGGTAAAAGTTTGAGATCTTTTTTTGAAAATATTTATTTTTTAGTGAATAACAAAAAAATAGCATTGTTTATAAAATGAACATTTATTTTCATTGAAAAGCCCTATAATATTTGAAACTTTATAAAAAAATTATATATACCTATTTTAGATGTAAATAATATAATTAACTAAATATGAATCAATATTATGAGAGACAATGGTATTGAAATACCATTTGACTTATAAAAGAATTTTTTTTCAAAAAAATGGGTTTCATTACATTTTGTGAGATAATTATAAAATAAATTCATATCATTTATAGAGATTGATTTGGATAAAACAGATTTCATATTCTAAATAAGAATTATTGATATTATTTTATAAGACAAAATTAATTTTTTATCATAATAAATAATACAAAACTGTAAAAAAAAATTTCACATTAAATGTGTAAATCAGGTTATCATATGCTAAAACTAAATGATAAAACTGATATTTTTCATATTCATCATTATTGGATGATCTAATTTCAACCGTTATCACCGTGGGCTCAATATTTATTTGTTTATGGGACAGTTGTCCATGAATGTGACCTTTATAATAATTTATGCAATGAAAAAAACAAAATGTCACCCTCTTTCCTTTACAAATCTCAAAAGTGTTTAAATAGTCACAAAAAAAGCTTTGAATGGATATTAATGCTTATTTTGAGAGTACTAAAATTATTTTAATGATATTAATTCAATTATAAGTTTTATTAATGAAATAATTACTATAAATTCTTATGCAACACTACACTGAAAAATTATTAATTCAATTAATTTAAAAGTAAAATAAATAATTTAAAAAATATTAAATGTAATATAAATTGATTGAATTATTGTGTTCAAAGAATTTTCTAGATAAATATGACATTTTAGTGATGTATTAAGAGAATATGATCTATTTTTACTGTTTTCATTTTTTTTCAATGTCAAATTAAATTTATAGTCCCTAAAATGAAATTAACGGTATTTTATTATTATTAATATATTATTAAAAGATTTAAAATTTCTGAAAAACATTCCTTCGACCAAGAGATTATGATATCATTGAAAATATTAACCACAGTCTATGTATTTGAAAGTTTTGTTTTTATAGAAACTAACTTGATCCATAAATATTAAAACTTTTGTTATCACGAAAATTATCATAAAGGGTTGGTGCGGGTTAAAACAAAAACATACGGGTAATAACATAATATAAACTTGTCTAATTTTTTTGATGATTGAGTTTTGACCAATCCATATTATATATTAGAATTTTATCAGTTTGAATACTTTTTTCTATGAAAATTCATTTAATATTTTAAAAACAACCAAATTTTCCCCTCCCCTCACTTATAAGAGGGAATATTCTCTCTTTTTTCTTCACACATAAATAGTCATTTTGTTCAGACAATCCCTAATAATGATGAAAAACGGGCCATGACCCATAGTCTTTTCAGGTATGGGGTGGATATGGGGCACGATGGGCCTAAAAAGTTTGACCGCAAAGAGTGAGAGCCAATGCAGGTTGAGCCCGTGTGGGTGAGGGCCAAAGAAAATTGAGCCCGCGCGGGTGCGGGTTGACCCGCATTACAAATTTTAATTTTTTGTGCAATATATGATTCTTTGTCATTTTAGTTTTTTTAACACATAATTAAATCATGACATATAATTTCTCACCGTAATGGTATTCCAAATTCCCTTTAATTTACATTTAAATTTTAACTATTTAAATATTTATTGTTTTAATATGGTATTATAATATTTATATAGTAATTATTAACCATATTCACATGGTGTGTCATTGTACATCTCAAAAAATGGAATTAATCTCTCATTCACTCGGTTTTAATTCTAAAGAGTTATTATAATTATAATATTTTTTTGAACAAATTTAATTTGGTTATTACTTAATTATATTTTGTTATTAAAAAAACTTGAAATGGACCCATGAGACCCTAATAGCCGCCTCTGAAACAAGTAATTTCTTGAAGGGTTGTCGTTCATTTATAGGTATATCCATTCACATTTCCCCCCAATTAGCATCATCATTCTAAGCCTCTCATTGACCACTAACCTATTTTCATTTCAATAGTTCCCCAGCACATCAGCATCAACACATGACACCATTAACCCTTATAAAAATGTTCCATCACATCTCTTTAAACTCTAGCTATTTTAAATACATATTTCTCCAAACAAATAAAATTAATAATGTGAAAAAGATACAATATTACAATGATTATAAATAGTATTTTTATAATTCAGGCGGCCCATGGGAAACACGCAGGCTTATGAGGGGTGGGGTGGGATAGGATATTTTTGTTCGCATTAAATGTAGGCCATTGTAGACAAACCCACGTGGGCTCAAACCAGCGCGTGCTTGGCCTGCCTTGCCTAATTCACATTACTAATACCTACCCAAATACCTTCCCTCCATACATTACCATATCCTATAAGAATTGGTTTTATTCGAAAATTCACAAAATAAGATACTTTGTGTTAACCTAAATAGGGCTTTCAAATAAGTGAATGTCAGAGTACTTTAAAACCTAGTGGGATATAAAATAAGGGATTATCGTCTCACATTTATTTCCACAAGACACATGAAATATTCACTAATTGTTTCTTTTGTGTGGTATATATACTACCCATGAATTTATTTTATGAGTATTATTATGGAAATTAACGGAATTATATATCCATATAATTTTTTTCTTTTATGGGGCTTATGATTAAAAATTTACAAAAGTTGTATGTGAATTATGTTATAATCTCATTGTATATCGATATTTTTTATGCTTATGATTAAGAAATATATTTATTTATATCTCATTAATATCATAAACATTATTATCATATATTTATTTATATAGAATACATATTTTCCATTCATTTTACTTTATTTATGATCAAAAGTGACCAAAAAAATGTTTTCAAATAAAATCAATATTATTTCTCTCTTAAGTGGAACATAAATTTTATAAAATGTCTATTTTTTCTAAAATTGATTTTAAGAATATTTTTACTACTCTCTAATGATTGATTAATAAAATTATTTAACATGATATAATTTTTATAAAATTGTTTAAAAAGATTTTTCATATCATTTTCTAAATATGGTAATTTTGACTTTTTTTTTACCAAACTAGGAAAAGAATATTTGTTTTAAATTATATGACATAAATGGAATATCCCACTATCAGAATCACTAAATTTGTTGATTATTTTATTATAATTTTGTATAGTTATTTTCAATGAAAGAGTATTTTCACAATATTTTGTGACATTTTAGTTTTAAAAATGTTTTTTTCAATTTCGAATGGTTATTTCCATCAAGAATTTTTTATTAATATTATTATGTAATTTCTATTCATTAATGAAAAAAATATTTGGTGTTTCTTACATTTTACTTGGGATTTGATCCAATGGAACCATCTGTATTCTTTCCCTAGATGGTTTCTTATTATTGATGATGAGATGTCTATGAAACCCATTTATTTTCTATAGGTTATGCTACATAGATTGATGAAATTTTTATGAAACATGTTTTATTCACATAGGTTATTATATGATTATATGATGAATGTTTCATGATTTTATGACATAAATATGTATGGTTTTTACTATGTCATGGGTGAGATCAGAATTATATAGCCCTTTAATATATTGGGTAATGATTTATCTATCTCGAGATAAATATTGGAAACAAGTCGATGTGCTTGATCTACTATATGAAATAAGTATATGTTCTTGTTTTAAAATGGGAAACATGTCAATATGCTTGTTCTACTTTGTAAAACAAGATATATTATTATATAAATATATATATTGATGCTTGATTCCTTATTATTTTATGGTCTCTGTAGTTAAAAATTTCAAATGAAATGTTTCTTATACATATGATTGTGACACACTAATATGACATGAACATATGGATCATAGTTGATTTATGTTGATTTATTAATCTTATGGTTTATGATTTTGGAAATAAAAGTATTTTATTCCATTAATCATTTTTCATGATCCATGATAGGTTATGTATGGACCTTTTATGTTATATTCATTATCTCATGCCCTTATTAATATCTTTTGATTTCATATGATCATCGATTGATTTCTCCCATGTTTACCATTTCTTAGAAAATCATATGACATGTTCTTTTGTTTCAATTTCCTATGTTCGAATGAATGGTTCAAAAAGGGTATGTCTACAAAGAATAATAAATGGTATGATCTTTGTGTGAGATGTTGGAGCTATTTCATGAAAAAAGGAATATTGTATATTTATTCTACAATGACACTAAACCTTTACGGTCCCTAGTAGTGTAATTGTGGAAGTTATTGAATATTAGACTAAAAATATGTAATATTTATGTATGAAAATCTAGGTCACTATAGAGAAATTATTATAAATTTTGTGGGGTACCTGAATAGAAGGAATCAAGTCTACATTTTCTCACTTGATGCTATTAATTGGTATGTGCGTTTATCATAGTTTGTCAGTGGGGGATATGCTTGTATCACATTCTAGGGATACAATTTTGTAACAATTTCCATGTTGAAGCTACTGAGGTAATTATTTTCATTTTAAGTCAGTGTTATTGGTATTGGAACTATTTGGGAATTTGCTGCACAATAGATAAAAAGATAAATTTATTCATTTTGGAGGGAGAGAACCGTTCACACACACATCTGTGGACTTTAACAAACCACTGTAGGATTTAATGGACTATGATAGGAACTACAAAGTTGAGAGAAAATAGATTTTTGTCAAATCATGAGCTAGAGTACCAACATGAGAGGAAATAATAGAATATACAAAATCATATGGGATTAAAATTGAGAGAGAATAATTATTATTTATCTTATCTTAATATTATTTTTTAATTATTATATAGATTAATTTATCTTGTTCTGATATATTTTTTGAACATACATTGTGTATAATTTCTTGAGGTATTTTGGTTAGATATCTTGCTTAATCAATACATATTCATATATCTTTTTCTTCAATACTAGAATTCACACTACATGGCCTTTATCCTTCTAAATATGATCTTACATTTACATGATTTATAGAGAGGTGAAGAGTAATTTTTAAACTATTTGAGTAATTTTTATATAGTTATAAATTATGATATTTAGTTGTAAGACTAATTGAGTGAGAATATTCTTATTAATTAGAGTTCATTTAGTGAATGACTCTTTTATTTATTGTCTAGTTTATTTTGTTCTTTTAAATAGCTTCATCATTTCACCGTGATTACCTAATTTATTTATCCTCATTACCATTTAGGCATGTATCCTACACCTAATATTTTCTATCATTAACTCCATTAATTCAACATTCATAATTCATTCAAAACCTTGTTCATATTCATTTTACTCTCGTTTTCTGGTTGTTTTAAGAATTTTATGCAGTTAAATAAACTCTAGGATCATATCAACTTTTTTCCATGTGAATTGAACTTTTATAATGATATCTAGTGAGAGTAATAGATTATAAATTGTAATTTTGAGAGGGTGTTATTAATTATAACTATTAAAACTTTTACACCGTTGATGGGGATGGTTTTGAGTTAGTGTCTAACGGTTTTTAAAAAACATTACAATAAATTAATTAAATAATAAATAAAAAATAACTTTTTTATAAAAATATATTGTTTAGTGATTTTGCTGAAACTTATAATATGTAAACACTCTTTAGTTTGTGTTCAAGAGTTATTTTTTGTTCAGGTTGTAATTTTAATTATAAATGTTTTTAGTTAGAATATATGTTTTGTGGTTAACAAGATGAATTTCATATTTGAGATCAACATTTTCAAAATGATGTTTTTGTGTTTTCTATGGTTGTTACAACCAGAATTTTTAAACATATGTCTATAACCATCCACAATAACATAATTATCATAGAAAAAATCATGACTTATATTAGCCTAAAACCAAATAGCAATTAAATGTGTATTATGATTTAATTTTAAATAATTTCTAAATTTGATGAAACAGAAGAATCCCATAAATATAGAATACAAAGATTACAAATAGAATCATCAGAGATTTAAGAGTAAATTAAATAGCAAGAACAAGAGGAATTTGATATGAGTGATCAATAAAGTGAATTATTGTAAAATTATAATAGATTACAGAAGAAATTGGTATTGAATTTAGAGAGTTAACAAATAAACTTGTAGAATCCAAGAATAATGAACAACTAGAAAAAATAAAATGACATGATTAAAAATAAAATTCTATTAAATGAGACGAGGCCATGAAGGAATACGATTTGATAGATTGTAAAATTGAATAGGAATTGGAAAAAGAGGGAGAAATATTTTTCATTATTCCTATGAATTAAAAGGTTATAGTTATAAGATCTTTGAGGGTGTGATTTCATGGGATGAGCAAATATTTGTAGAAGTGGAATTAAAAATTAAAATCACCTTCACATATTTCACTGAATTCTGAATTTTTTTTGGAAGTTTGATGTTTGGAAATTTTCGGGTTAGATCATAACACTGGATGGTTTTGATGATATTTTTTTGGAACCTGATTTGAAAATTGTTCCTCTTTATTTTGAAATTATGAGCCACAAAATCATTAAATTTCTTCTTGATGAAAAGGATGAGAAAGTGGGTTTTAAATAAAAATTAATTGATGAATTTCCACTCCCTTATTCTATCACTAATGAATTCTCTAATGATTAGTTCAATGTAATAGAAATCTATATTGATCATCTTTGATATGGTTTTAAAATTTTTATTTCACATCAATATGTTTTTCTTGAATCTAAACTAATTTTCCCTTGAATATAAATAAAAAAAATTATGGATTCACTTTGAAGGATAATTTTTTTGTATAGTGAACTTCAAGGAAATTTTGAGAACACATTATTTGGATTTATCTTAAATATAGTATCAAATTCAATAATTTATGAGTTTCTTTATAACATAAAAAAAACTGATATATGAATATGATCAGAAATTTAATCTTACTTGTTTTTTAATGCCTTACATATCAAATTTGGGTGTCGAATGTCCCTCAAAAATTGATAATTATACCCTAGAGGAATTTATTTTGATTATTATTTATTTTAAAAGTATTTAAAACACAAATTTAAACTATATTATTGATCCTTCTACATAAACTCAATCTTTTAAAACAAAGTTTTATATATTTTAGTGGTTGATTATGTGTTAGAGAGTTCTCAATTTAATTTCTCACCCATATAAGAACCCATTTCCCCTATTACCTTTCAAGAGAATTTTAAAAGTTTCAATTATGAGTTAATTTTAGGAGTGTAAAAAATCTAAATTGAGAATGATTTTGGTGATTTTTTTAGAGGAAGATATTAAAATATTATTGGTAGAGATTGTGTGGGTCTCAAAATTTACCCATGATACTGAATATCTTGAAATCAAAATGAAGGTGGTCTCATGTGATGAATCTTATTATCCACTAAGAGACTTTTTTGGGTAGTCCTTTGTTGATAATGGGTGTTCCTAAGGGATTATTGAAAGCCTAAATAGAGTCAAAATCCATATTAACTATTTATGTTCCCATATAACTCAGTATTATATTCAAAATAAATTTTAAAAACACATATAGTGGTTTCAATTTGGGAAACTACATCCTCCTAGTGACCATAATTTGTTACAAGGAGAGTCTGGATGAGGACTATAGAGTCGGCGCTACATAAGATGAAAACCATGGTTCTATAAACTTTTTTTATTTATTCATTCCCATTTAATTTAATTAGAATTACATTTCTCATTTTCTTTATGTAATTACATTTTTACCCATGATCACTTCTTCCCCGATTCATGTTGAATCATTATTTACCCTGTACATTTATTATTAAATCCTCTAACATTTTTATTTGGTTTTATTCATTTGTTCTTTAATTTTTATATCTAATTATAATATATTTTATTCTTGTAGTTGATTTATGGAAACTACCAATCGTAGTCTAAGATGTTAAATGAGAGTGATTATTTTGTAATTTTGAATTTTTATAAAATAAATAGTCAGAGATGATGAATAAAAATTCTACAATACATTTTGGAGTAAATACTGAAGGATTTTTTCAGGACCAACAGGATTTTTAAGATGAATACCCCTGAATAAACTCTAAAAAAATCAAACATAAAGATCCTAATTTATTCATAAATTTCCTATTGTTCACTAATTTCAATATGATTTTAATGTTAAAATAATTCAATTAAGAAGCCATGGATTATTGTTAAAGGATGTTAATGGAGGAGTTGTTTACTTTTGTATGAACTAAAATATACAAAGATTCCACATCGTGGGAGTCTATATTTTCAATTCTATAATTTTAATCATGCCCATCTTGTTTAATATACTACTATTTGTTTTTAAGATTAACTAATTTAATTAACTTCTAGATGTGTTGTAAAATATATTTGAACATTAAGAGTTAAAATTGCATTCTTCACCCTTATAATTTAATATTTGGGAAAATTCAAGATTTAATTATGGGAGAGGGGTTTGAAATATAATGAACTATGATTCACTATATAATTAATCAAAAATCCATAAATGTTTTCAAATATTGAACTTGAGTTTTAGTTCTCTTATTCTATGGTTTCAAATTTTTCTGATCTTTGAAAACCATTTGTCACTATGAGAAGGTTAACTTTTTATTATTTCAATTGGATTTGAACAAGTTCACCAATTTCTTTCATTCTTAGACATTTTTTGTTATACTTTTAGAGTATTATTTTTAATGATAATTGATTTGTAATTTTTGATTCAAAATTAAAATCATATTTCATTGTGTCTAAAAGGAATATAAATGAAAATCTTAATATGGGTTAATATTTTTTCCATTATTCTTTTAAATTATACATGAGTTTATTATTCGTTATGTTTAAATATGTTTATTACCTATCCATTCAGTTTCATATTATTATTATTTTCCTTTCATTGTATAGATGAAAATGGAAGTGGGTTTTATTCTTTCCAAAATTTCCAATTTCAATCATTTTTGTAAAACCAAAAATATCTTTTAAACAACCCTTTTATTTTTTTATGATAAAACACATTTTACCACATCAGGGAATTTTTGGGGGATATTCTATTTGAAAATTTATTATTTGTAGCACTCACTATTTCATCCTTTATTATTCCATTATTTCACAAATTTTGTAGAATTGTTTTCTTGAGGAATGAAAAAATGATAATTTTGATTGAATTTTATGTTTCTATAGTAGATTTATATTTTAAAAAGAACATTTTTTGGTATTTTGGTTTTTTATTCTTTGTGTTTGGGTTAATTTATAATGTTATGGAATTTTATTATCTTATATTTGAATATGAAGATATTTGAATATTTGGACCAAAATGATTGATTTTGGGTTCATTATTCATAAAAAGTTCTATTCTTTAATATATCCATATATGTTTTTGAAAAACATTTTTATTAGATTATTTTAATGAAATTCCCTATGAAACAATTCATTTTTATTTATTTTTAATATATTACTTCCTTGAAATTTATTGCATTAATTTTCGATGAGGCATAATGAGAATATAAAAATGATGAAATATTATTTTCAAAATGCATACATTCATTAATTAACTAATTTTTAGAAAACCTGTGCTACCGAGAAGGTTCTACCATAAAGATATTTATTACTATTTCTATGAGTGCATGACCATGAGATGGATATCCTACAACCATGCCAAATATTCGAATGTGGCATTCTATGACCATTGTGGTGTGATTGTGTCTTCATCCATGCATGTTCTCACCTCTATAGTTCCAACATTATCCATATCTTACACACCTTACTACTATAGAATATCCATTAAAAATTACTAAATAATTGATGTTCTACTAAGAATAAGTGTTTAGATGACATTTCATGATTTTTTTATTTGAAATTTAAAGAAAGAATGCATCAGTGTACTCAAATAGTTATATAGAGAATATTTACATGAAACAAGGGACTATCATGATGGGTTGATGTAACTATACACACCCACTGATGGTTTTCAAATTTGATGTCATTTAGCATGAGTTTCACTATTTATATTAAGGAACTTTGGGATTTCATGGATGAAAAATCAAAATATTATCTATTTGACCAAGGTGGGATGAGTTGATGTTGGTGGACTAAAGATGAACAATGCAGGTCTGGTATGCTGATTCCTTGAAAAAGACAATGCACCTAACATTGAATAAACTAACTTGATGGTTATACTATGGAATCCATTTTATTATTTGGATAGATAGACTGTACCTCCAGTAGGTTAGTGGAAAATGATGGATGAGGACATTGTTACCGAGTATGAGAAGTGAAGATCATTAGAGGGATATATGAGACAAATGAGGGTTATTTGAACCTGGATAGAGGAAGGTCATACATGAATAATAATATAAATTGATTTTGTTAATCGTGTAAACTTGTATTTATGTTCTACAAAATAAAAAATATGGGGCATATCACCCCCAGTTTATTCAGATACAAATATTGAGATTCACACTCATATGGTTCTTGATAAATTGTATGAATGGACTTATGTAGTAAAATTGGGGATTTTTTATTTGATAATAGAAGAGCATTTGTTTTTATTTTATTGGGATCATTAGAATCATTACTTATTATGTTCTATTTTGTGAAATGGATGATCAAATAAAGATACTAGGTAGTGAGTGCTACAGTTTTATTATAAAGCTATGAATGAGGGTATGGAAAATTGTGATGGTCTATAAAGGTTAGTTTTATAATGGTTATGGGTCGATTTTATCAATTGATATGGGTTTGTTGGAGTGTTCAAATGTTTTGATGAATGTTTTATAATTAATGATAGAAATTTGGAAAAGTGGTTATAATAAAAATATTTAGTGGAGTTGATGATCCGAGTTGTTTATTGAGATAATTGATGTCGGTTGATAAACATTATTAAAGGAGTCTGATTTTAATTACACGAGTGTGATCATTAATGTTGAGATTTATATCCTCCTAAATATCATGGTATAACTATTTCATAATTGTTTTCACATCTTAAGGGAGTAATTAAAATAATTAATGTTTTTTATGGGTTTTAGGAGAAGGAAATCACTCAAAGGATAGACATTTGGCTAGAGGACTAGTTCACACCATGAGGGGATATTCATGACATGAGTTTTTTTCGGATGAACACCGTAAATATACTTTCTATATGTGAAGTATATTAATGAAGTTAAATGAAATTTCATGATGTGGATGGGCTTTTGGAGTTTCAGTAAGGGTGAAACATTTTTTTTCTTATTAGCTTTCCTGAAAGGTCATAACATGTATCTATAATTCACAGCATGAATTTAGCCAGTCCTAGTATATTAAATGAACCATCACTATTTTTACCTTTATCATTCACATATTATACATCATCCTTAATCATTTGGATCTCTCCTAGCTATTTTAATCTCTCATTTTACCTTTTAACTCCTATCTTTGATTCTTGAAAGCCTGTTTGATATTATACGTCCAACTTGGTATGATTTTCTGATTTTTAATCAATTTTTTCTTCTTATCAATGATTTAAATCAATTTTATATTTTCAATATTGGTTTGATATATGGGTTTTTTTATTTACCTAATGTGGGTTTTTATGATCGTTGATATAATCAACATTCATATTTTAAGATTTCTGTTCTATACAACATTTGGACCAAGACCATTGTTAGTAGTGGATATTTTTTGGTAGTTTGATAGTATCCTAAAATTTATGTGTGTGGTTTCTATCCTTCATCATACCAATAGTTTTAAATGTTTCAAACAAGGAATGGTTCTAGGATTCTGTGTTGATTCTAGATATGTAGGGTGACCATTTCCTTGATAAACTTTATTACACCAAAGGTAGAAATTCCTTGAATATAGAACATATTTTATATGGGATCTTACCATGATTATGGGAATGTGTGTGTAGCCTTAGAGAAATATGTTTGATGATTTATCACATGTGTTATACATGTGTATCCCTGGGATAACTATTCTTGTGTTTCTTCCATATGGATTGTTCTAGTTAAGAATATTATTTATTTGTTGTAATGTTTTATCTATCATTTGTATCTCGTATCAGAATTCTGTTCTTATTCTATTTTTTAGATCATACAAGTTGAGAATCAAGGAATATTACTCTAAGGGGGATATGTCAAACACCTAGTAAACATTATCTTCCATATCCATTGAAGAGGGATATTTTAGACATGTTTTTAGCTTATCCCTTTGAGGGTATTTATATAGGATGTTCTTGGTTATTTCTAGTATGGTGCTGAAGCAGGTAAAGCCACTCTCTAAAGGCTCAACATATGTCGGTAATTGTGACATATATTGTTGTTTATATACATGTACTATTTACTTTTATGAAAACACGAATTTATATCTTATAATCCTATGTTAATGTTCATCGGTAGTGTCATAATGAGTCTTATACTGACACCCAACTAAGTAATTTCAATGAACATGTAAATTTCATTCATATGGATCTATCAAAGGGAATGGTCCCTATGATGGATGCTTGACCAGGATAGAAAAATGATGCAAATGTTGTTAGATAGACTATGAGTAAAGTTATGATGTTTTTATTTTTGGATATCATACTTTGGGTCTTTTTTGGTTATTTACATGACATGACAATCTTCTACTACATGGGATGAGTTTTTACTTTAATTTGATACTACATTAATGGTTTTTCATTTATTTCATTAATTGATTATTATTATTATCACTCTAATTATAAACACTCATACTCAATTGGAATTAAGGGAATAATATCTATGAATTGTTCCATAGGACCTTTCCTCTAGTTTTAATCCTCTTACGTATGGGGAGGCATTCACGAGGTTGTGCTTCATTCCTAGCCCAGACCCAGTGGTTCAGGTCGAGGTTTTACAAAATGTCATCAGAGAACTAGGTTCATTAAAATTTTACTTTTCTTCCCCTTGATTTCGGATTGGGTCAACATGAAATAGGTTTATTGGGAATCATGCATGGGATCTATGTTAGCACCTCACATGAATTATACTAGGGACATTCAAGTTTTTATAATGTTTGAATTTATGTTTTTGTCGTTTGATGTTACTATTAATTAAATTCACCGTCTGTGAAGAACATGATGTTGATATGTTGAATTATTTGATTCTGTGTGTATTCATGAATCATTATAAGAACATTAGTTCACATTCCATATATGCACATTTATTATATTAGATAGAACCCAAAAAATTAATTCATATTCAAATCATGAGATGTAATTTTGTTGCATTATTTCATTCCTTATTTTATTTGATCTTGTTGTATTATATATATGAGTATATGTGTCCAGTTGTGACTAATGTGAAGACCCTGGAGGCTTGAGTTTGGTTTTGGGAAGTTCTTGGGGGTTAGGATTTGTTCTTATGGGTGTCCCCTTAGGATGAACCATATTGTATGATCTTTTGAGTGTGCCTATGAACTATTAACTAGTTTCCTATTTAAGTCATTGGATTTATCTAAGGTATATAATGTTATTTTAGAAAATTCCACCATGTAGATGTTTCATGCATCCATTTTCACCACTACTTGTGTATTAGTATGCAACCAAGTAAGCTGCCTTAATTTCTCAAACATGTAAATTTATTGAACTAGTCCAACCAAGAATCTATCAAATGGTGATTCTTTAAGAAGAAGAAGCATGTAGGGGTAGATAAATGATGATCAAATAAATATGTTCATTTTATCCCTTGAACTCCCATCCTTCCAGGGTTCCATAGGCTCCTAGTGTGTGTTGGACTATATACAAGTCATAGATAGGTTTTTTAACTTGGATGATACACAAAATGAATAGAAGTTAGTGATTATGGAATTTATGCTTCAAGGAACAATTGGATGATGGTTTTATGTAATGATGCAAGCTAGTTTGTAGGTAGAGATGAAATGAGATACATTTTTAGACGTGTTTCTTTGAGGTGTTACTTCAGGATAATATTTAGTCTGACCATGCTCAAGCATTCATTTAGATCCATTAGGGGATAATGATAATTTCCACCTACTAAGAATGATTTATAGAGAAAATTTTATTTTTTCCACTTCAGTTACAAATCTAGGATCTGAAATAAAAAGATGTTTGAGATTGGAATTTTTCTTGAGAATATGTGTTAGGTTAAAACACCGATTTCACAATCAATATTGAATTAATTAATAATTAACTAACAATACATAAGGGAATCATAGAAAAGTAATCTACTAGTCTTCTTCTTACCATCAGAAAGATGACAAGTGATTTCTCTATTGAAGCCCTAGCTTCTCAGTTTGGAAGAAAGAAAATAAAGTCAGATGATGGAATCTAGGGTAGTGGTCAATGTCTAGAGAATAATTGAGATTCCTTGAATAATTCTGTGGGTAACGACTCTTCTATGTGCTATAATTGTGGAGGAAAGGACACTTTATTAATGACAATCTTTTTTCTTTAAATAATTATAACTTTTAGGTAAATATTAGTCATTATCAATTTTTATGTCCTATGAAATCATAGTTTTATATAGTTAAATAAGGATACAACATATGAAAAGGTCCTAAATAGAATGTGAATTCCCCACAAGGTTCAGTAAACAATATGAATCATGAGATTCTAGGGTGTCATGCAGTGGTTGCAAGAAAGGATTATGGGGTTGATCCAAATTTAGATAATTTTGGAGAGATAATTTCTATAGTTTTATCTATTATACTATATCTATTGTTTTCTTACAAAGGAGAATCCCATTAATTATTATATTATCAAGTGGATTATAGGTTAGAATTATCCGATAAATACTCCTCTGAGTTTTAATATATCTATAAGAAAAATGTGAATAAAATTATATCATCTTCATATAATTCTATAATGTAGAATAGTGGTTTATGTTTTTGAGCATGTTTTGAGAATTACAATTATAGAGATGGGATTTTTCAATTTGATCCTTAGCATGGACTGGTTGACCAATTTATGTGCACACATTGATTGTTAATAGAGACAATTGAATTTTTCTTTGGATAATGGGGAATGGTTTTATTTACTAGTGAGTCAGATGTTAAGGCAGACAGAGTGGGATGATATCCATATTAGATTGAAGTATTTTTAGCTCAAATGGTAGGCATGATCCCTATGGTGGATTAAATAGTGGATCCCTCCTCATTTCTTTTTGTGTCGAATTGTAACAAGATGTATTTCTAGTGAATTTATTTAGGTTAACACCCCATAAGTGAGCTGAATTTGTGATTGATCTCATTCTTAGTGTTAATACAATATTGATTCCACCATATTTCCTGGAGCCGGTTGATTTGAAAGAGATAATTATTTAACTTGACATTCTAGAGGATAAATGCTTCATCTTACCAAGAACATCACCTTAGGGTACTTTAGTGTCATTCACCAAGAAGGATGATGGTAGTATTTAACTTTGTGTGGACTACTAGAATTTGAATATTTTAATAGTGAAAATTAGGTACCTGTTAAAGGAATAAATTATTTTTTTGATCAGTTTAGGGGATCAAAGTGGTTCTCCAAGATTGATATTCGTTCTGGTTACCATAAGCATTAAGTAAGATAGGAAGACATCTGGAAGGCTGCATTTAGGATCATGTATGGGGTATATATTGGGAATTTCTTGATTCAAAAAATTTTCTAATTTCATTTTGGTTTTGATTCCAACAATATACCACATTTTTATTACTAATTATTATTATTTAAAGTGGTTTGAAAGTTATTAATATTAAGGAAAATATTTATTTTGTAAATATATTAAAGTCATTAGTCTATGGGGAATATATGTTTAAATGTATGGGATGTTTTTTAACATACATAGGGAACATTGTTCATACCCTACACGTGTAAGAGTAATGTATGGAAGAAACCCTACATTTTAAACAGCATGTATGGATCATAAACCCAATATTGTTTTGAATTTATGGTTCATCAACCCTACATTAGCATGGAACCTAACGTTTGAGGAATCAAATGTATGGTATATCAAACCTACTTTTGACGAAACAAATATATGGTTCATCAAACCTACTTTGGAAAAAACTTATATTTTTTCATCACCATGTTTTGTGTTTTGATGTTACCTAAAGGAACCATTCGTTTGACTATTCAACAACAATGTTTTAAATTTGTGATATTATAAGAGACTTATGTAACAGTCTTGATGAAAATAAAGACATGTTAGAAGGTATTTTATTCCAGATTCAAAGGCACATTATATTTTTTTAATTATTAT
This sequence comes from Viscum album, assembly GCA_963277665.1. Taxonomy (NCBI): domain Eukaryota; kingdom Viridiplantae; phylum Streptophyta; class Magnoliopsida; order Santalales; family Viscaceae; genus Viscum; species Viscum album. The sequence goes on from OY728129.1 coordinate 258,578,754, forward strand.
ATTCAACTGAGTGTATTTTTATTATTCTTACGGGAATTTATAACTATATTTAATGTTTTTGAATTAAAATATTCATGATTTGTTGTGTAATATTTCTAGAGCAGGTCTGACCCAAAGCTATTTGATCGTATGTATAAGTATAAGGTCACTGTTTATTAAAACATATATAGTCACATAAATATTCATATATAAAGGAGAAGATAGATAATCAGAAATTGTACTTCTTCTTTCATAGTTACCCATTGGAGACATATGTGTTTTGAATTATGGACTCATTACTATTAGTATTTAATGTCGCTAGTACTACTTTTATTTGTTATAAATTTTTATGAATGATCTAATAATAATTTGGTAAAGATTCTATTTCGAGACATACGTGATTAAAAATATTTTTGGGGTTTTTTTTATTCTGTTTGAAGAAATCCTATGCAAATGATGAAGATCTCTTTGCTTCTATGTAATATTGAAGATCTGAATACATCTATCATTTGCTACTACAGCTGTGACGTTTATCATATACCATAAAACAAATCAAAATATTTTGTTTTATTTGAGTCTCAGATTCTATTATATATTCATGGTTATTTGTTTGCTTCTTGTACTATGTTTTGGATATTTGGATCCTTGTTAAAGAACCATATGACCCTGTAAAAGCCTTGTAAGGTGCCGAGTTCCTGACTTTAATTGTGATTTAATGGTCTCAAGATAAGCGTAACTGATAGTAAACTTACCAAGATTGTGTATTTTAGAATTATTGGAGTGTACGATGGGATATTTCTCCATGAACCACTATATATCACTGTGTTCATTTCCATCATTTATATCTATTTATCACATGTCTTTTAGAAAAATAAAGGTTCCTTACATAATAAGATTAGTGTTATGAATCTGTCAAAATTTCGTGAAGAATAAAATCCTCACCCTCTCATGTCTTCATCTTCATCATAATAATTTTTACCAACACTTGGTATAAAAGGTAGGTTTCTACAGAGATAGGGTTATACTTGGATATATTATAATTTATTTTTTCCCTTCCAATAACAAAAAATGATATTAGAGGCTATAATTTATTAGAGATATTTCTCAATATAAAAATCATTTACGACTCCATTACATCATGTGATATAAAATAAAGTGATATAAAATCATTTTAAATTTTAAATATTTTTTATCGCCCAAACAAGTATGAGTTAAAGATTCATACAAATACATTTTTTGAATGGCAGATTTTAAAGAAGGTTGTCAATAATTTACGTTACTTTTTTAACGGTAATGATTATTGACGATGGAAATTTTGTATGGTTTTTTATTTAAAAAACACTGTAATAAGGGTTTATTAAATAGTTTTAATGATTATTATATTTCTAAATAATATTTGGAATATTTTAGTATTGATAAAAAAAGATTAAGATCTCAATTCAAAATACCTGAATGTTATTTTTCGTGGTTTAAGAAGTGATTAATTATATCATGTGGAACAATGTTATAATGTATATTAGATTCGAAAGATGATTTTAGTTTACCATGAGGAAACTGGAAATGTCACAATATTAATGTGTGCTTCTAGAAAAGTAAAATTAGATACTTTTAGAATGGATGGGAATGAAACTATCAATTAAATGGATGGAAGTTTGGCATAGATTATCAATAATGTTTCTACTCTGGGAGATCCAATTTCTCAATTAGATCAATAATCGAAATTAATCAATGTAATACCTTTTAAGTGGAATTTAATATTGGAAGCTATATGGCAGTTTACATCAGTAATGACTTTTGACAATGATGGTGTTGATTTAGACTTTAATGATATATGAAGATGAGATGAAAGATGAAGAAAAAAATTGTATCAAACATTAATAACGCTCGCTTAATACTACAGTGGATGAATTATGATATTCATTCCATGGAAATTTAGATAAATATTTATTATATCTTTCTAAAGTAATTTAAAAGTTATATTGAATGAAAATGAATGATACTAAAGAAGATAGATGCTATGAAATAATTCCTAAAAAATATAATTTAACATTTTAGAAATATTAAAGTAAAACTAATTGAAAAATCAAAGTCATGAAATATTTAAGGTAAACCTAGAGTAAGTCTTCTAGTTCACATGATGAATCTTCTATAAATTTAGAAGCTGATCGTAAAATTATTTGTCTCAAAATAGATACTGATGAGGTGCAATCACACTACACTCAAAACCCTAGTTGTGTAAAAATTTATTATGATGAGTTAAATAAATATTTATTTATTCTACAAGATAAATAAAAATCCTTAAGAAAGGTCCATATAAAATGAAAAAAATATTATGATACTGTTTTGTTAGAAAATGTTTTTTTTTTCAAAAAAGTTTATATATTTAAAATATAGTGCTTATAATATTTTTTATGATTTTCATAAAACTAAGATTAAAGATTAAGGGACGTTGTTAATTATTTTAAACAATGATCTAGTATTCTAATAAAATTACATAAAATTAAAATCAAATACCGGGAAAAAATAAATTTTATACAAAGAAAAATATGGAATACGAATTAATGAAGAAATATTACAACATTATAAGAATTATTTTGTTACTGGTTGAAATATTAAAAATATATCTACTATTAAATAATTTTATTGTGGCATTAATGATTATAATGAAAATTATTTCTATTGTATAGAAAATTAAATTATACATGTTAAAAAAAATTATTTGTCATAATAATTATCAAACTCAAATAGTAGATTTATTACTACAAATAAACATGTTTGGTTACATAAAAATGTTAGTTTCTAACAATACTCGACCCAAAATCATATGTGTACCAAAATACACTTATATTTGATGTTTTTTTATTCCACCACTAAGCTTTATTGTTAAATATTTATTTGGTTGGTCATTTGATAAATGAATGACACTACCAAAGGGGTGAATAAATTTGAATTAGTTCATTATAAAAAATCATCATTTTTATACAAACTAATCTGTGATGTATTTTCATTCATATAAATATATGATTGTGGTTCATTAAAAGTTTGTTATACTAGGAATAAATTATATTTCATAAATTATGATAATAATATTCTTTACTCATTATCAAGTCATCGACTAGTTTTTTATTATGAAATTTTAATATCAATGTTTTGTAAAAAAATTATCTAAATATCTATTTTATTCTTAATATAATACCTGATTAAAATATAGAAAGATTATATTTTCCATTTTCAAAATAATTTCAAAATTTTTATATTTCATGTTCTTAATGTTTTATTTTTTTAGAAAACTTGAAAAAAAATCTTATGTAACATTTCTATTCAAAACATAAATTCTATATTGATTGTTCTATATTTTTTAGGTAAATAAAATGAAATATTGTCTGTATTATGTCAGAACAAAATATTTAATATTATTTATAAATCTTTTTTACTTTGGCCATCTAATTATGTTACTTCATTGTAATATCTTGTTCAAATGACTATTAGAAAACAGTCTTAGAAGTATGATGAATTCAAGAATGTCATATTCAGAAAAATATATTTCTCACAGAAAGAAAAAAGTTAATCCTTTTAACCCATTTAATTAATATTCTATTTCATTTATTGATGATTCATGTGAAAATAATTTTGAAAGAAATAAATAAGCTCATGGTTCTTAAGAACTGGATGTATCTTCATTTCAAATATCTTATGAAAGACTTATGTTTAAAGTAATCTCTTTTAATGAATAAAATGTTAAGATGTAAGCTGATATGTATGCGTCTAGAAAGTCGTATGTGGATATATAGAGAGAATATGTTTCAAAATTTGTTTCTGATTTATCGAAAAAATAATATCAGAACATTACAGATAGTTTAATCTTAAAAAAAGACTTTGATTCTTTCATATCATAAATGGTAATTCAAATGATGTTTCTTAGAAGAGAAGTTGTTACCATGTTTGATCTTGATAAGATGAACATATTTCTAGTTGAATAATGATCAAGTTCTTGATATAAAATAACAACATATATTCAAAACAGATCAAGATTTTCATTCAAGAGTTTTAGGTAATTTAAGGGAAAATGTTCGAAGTTAGGAAAGTTCATATGAATAGTATACTTATTAACCAATTTTTTTTAATTTTATATTTATCAATAAATTTTATATATACTATTTATAGTTTTCTTGTAAAAATAGTACTATAAGTTTCTTTTTAATTTATTTATAATTATTTCTATTTAAGCATAGATTTTTTTATCTTAAAAATTAAAATTTTACTAAAAGTAATTTTTTTATTTTTACTCAAACAAAATTCATATTCATTGAATAATTATATATGCTATGATTTAGGGGGAATTTTATGAAAATAATTGTTTTATTAATTAATGTTTTATATATAATCCTTTAATAAATATTTATATATTTCTAATGAAATCATTTATTTAGGGGGGTTTATTTTTACTACTCCTATCTTTTTGAATCATCAATAAATGGGTTAAATTGAACACGTTATTGATAATATAGAGAAATGTATTTTGGATTTTTCAAAAAAATGTTTTTAAACCATATTTATTTATTTATTGGTTTCGTGATCATAAAAATGGAACACATTTTTGATAATATTTTGAACCAATAATTTTGTTAATTCCTTTTTTGGTTTTGATTCTCATAAACTCGCACATTTTTGTTACTAAGGATTTTTATTTAAATTGACTTTGACGAAATTAATATTTTTTAAAATATTTATTCTAGAAATATATACTAGCCATTAATCATTGAAAAATATTTTTTAAAGTGTTCAGGATGCGTTTTAATATATTATTGAAACAATATTCATACCCTATGTGTGAAAGAATAACATAAGGAAGTATCCCTACATCGGAAACAATAAATATGGATCATATACCTTAAACTGTAGTGAATGTATGGTTCATCAACCCTATGTTATTATGGAACCCAACTTTTGAGGAAACAAAATTATGGTCCATCAACATTATTTATTATAAAATAAACACATGGTACATTAACCCCAATTTTTTAAACAACCATACATTGTAAACCATACATTTTGTGATTTTTCATTACATAAAATAACCCTATATGTGACTATTCGACAAAAAAATTTAAATCCAAATTATTATTTGATATTTATGTAATAGTCTTGAAAAAAGTAAAAATCTATTCAAATCTATTTTATGACTTATTCCAATGCTCTTTATGTTTATTTTGTAGGATATTATTTAATAGAATAAATCGTTATTATTCTTATGATAAGTTTCAACGGTCTTTAATGTGTTGGAATTCGAATATTCATGAATTTTTGTGTCATACTTTTGGAGTTAGTTTTACCTGGAGTTGTTCGACCTACTCTATAAATACCAAGATCATATTCAATAGAAAAGATAGAGACACAGAAATATTAATATATTGAAGAGAAGGTAAAGAAACAATAGGTGTGCTTCTACTTTTAAAGCTACACATTGGATACATAAATATTTTGATCTATCGACTCACTTTTGTAGCTATTTTCTATTTCTACTAATGAATTTATTTGTTACATCTTCTTATGAAATAATGATGAAGCATTTGGTGAATATACACTTTGGATAAATACATGATTAAACATCAATCTAGTATTTTATTTGAAATTATTTGAATAAATCATATTCAAAAATTGAAGATCTATTTACGAACATGCTATATTGAATATCTAAATACATATACCAGTTACTTATACCACTGTGAATCTTATCCTCTACCATTAAAAAATATAAAACTCCTCTGATTTATTTGAGTCTAGGATACACGTACTTAGTCGTGGTAATGTTTCAGTCTCTTTTACTAGGCTGTGCATATTTGGTTCCTTTTAAATGTACCATAAGGCCTTGTAGAATCATTAAAATGTGTAAACTACCTTCAGTTAATTTTTTTAATGGTCTTAGTATAATAGGTAATGATTGTAAAATAATCATGCTCATAGAGTTGACCATTAGTGGAGTGGGAAAGGGTATCATTTTATTTAAGTAGAAGGTACTTAAAATTATGTATATAAGGATTATATTATACATCTCAAACAGTGTGTGGGTTGTCCACATATATGTTTTTCCAATGTAGGGAGGCTTAACATTTGTGAAAAATGAAGATAATGTTCTCATTCTATTAAGTATTTTTAATGGCTGGAATGTTTTCCTAGACTACATGAAGTTGATTGTAACTATAATAAATGATATCATTTTACATGAATTAATGGATAAAATTATAGAAAGGTTTATGAATAACGATTTATAATTTTTTTATATGGATAATCTAGTCACAACCAAATAAATTTCGAATTATATAATTAGTCCATGAATACTATCACTTGATCTTATTGAACATTTTCTTATCTTTCCTTGTCATTAAATATATATATTGCAGTAGATATATTTAAATGATCCTGATACATTTGTTTCATGATATGCTATAGGATGGTCTATAAAATTTATGGATTACACATTATTTGTTTAGATATCCTTTGATATATTCTTGAATAATTTAGACTTAGTGTTAAAAATCTCAAAATATAAGTGTTTGTTAGTAAAATTGGAGAAGATTCACATCATGTTTCAATGTGATATTATACTAGGGTATATAAAATTGAAATAGGGGATTGAATTTTACCACATAATGGTAAATGAAATTCAAGAGATTTTACAATTAACTACAGTTAAGGGATTAAAAGTTTTCTTAGAAACATGGGATTCTATCCCCATATTGTGAAGGATTTGTACAAGATATATCAGCTAGTCATTAATCTAGTGGTGAACCATATTCCATTCAAAATTGAAGAATATAATAAATAATCCTTCTATACTTTTAAAATAGATCTATTATCTTCCCTAATTATTATTTCTTTGAACCGGGAAAATTATTTTGACATAATTTGTGATGTATATTATCTTAATGTGGGAGATGCACGTGGAATATGGGTTGATCAAATATTTTTTCCCAGAATTTATTTATGTTACACACATAATGATTTATTGATAAAATACACCACTATAGAGAAGGAACTCCTTATTGTGGTATTTTCTTTTGATATTTTCAGATTAAATCTCACCCTCTCCATGATGATTATATACAGTGATCATGTATCATTAAAAAAACAATTTAATAGGATTCATAAAAACTCATGGATGATTTAGATCCTGATTTTATAAGAGCATAAAATCATTATAAAATATAGGAATGTTTTTTATTATGTGTTTGAAAATAACATATTGATGCTACAACTATCACATATTAAATTCTAGGATGTGTTTAACATAACTGGTGAGTTCTAATATAAATATATATTCTTTGTTAATATCAAATAATATATTTTATTTGTAAACATAAAAAATAAATTAGATAATTTGACATGTTATCTACTATTTTCATATTGAAATAGAAATAGGTTTATTTCCAAAATAACCTATAATTTTTTCGGAGGAGCAGCTTTTATTCCATAATTATACAGATATCCAAATCTTGTGGTGTTCTCTTAAATCAATGATGAGAATCATGTTTTTTTCCGCCATGCATAACCCACTAGAAGACACCATACTCCTAATAAAATACTGTCTAAAATCTCAAAAATAATTTTTTCCTATCCAACTCTTCGGAACGATACTTATGAGTTTTAATATATATGTGTAAAATTACAAAAGATAGTGAATATTGTAATAATAAATGAAATTCACAAAACCCTACTAGACAGGTTGAGGTATTCAATGTTTGCAGAATTGATTTCATGGTACCCTACTAAAATTCCTTCATCAAAATATAAATTATAGTCTATATGAATTATGTTATGAAATAGGTGGAATCTATTCCTACATTGAAATATACAACCACTGTGGTGATAATTGTTTTTGAATAGAAACATATTTTCACATTTTTTAATTCCATGGTTATTCTTTAGTGATTATAGAACAAATTTGGGTACATTTTTTTATAGTATTTAAATATAAATATTTATTTAGATATAAAACCATCACCCCCTATCATCCATATGCTAGTGGGAATGTTGAGCATTCCAACCAATAAATCAAATACAAATCTAGAAAAGACAGTGATTTCAAGTAGGAAATATTAGTATATGAATTTGGATGATGAATTGAGGGTGTACAAAATATTTTTTAAAAATATTATTCACATGGGCCCATTAATTTTTACTTATGGGATTCCATGAAATTTACTAATGGATCTTCAACCATGGTTATTTTGTGATATGAGAATAAAGATGATAAATGTGCAGTGTAATAAGATGAAATTACTAATATAACTAGATGAGTGAGGAGAATTCATAAGTGATAAATATAAAAATTTAAATATTTTTATGTATAAAGAAAATGAATAAAATGAATGAAAATCGACCGATGAACATTTCTATGGGGAAATGAGGTATTTTTATTTAAATAATGGTTGAAATATCTTATTGAAAAATTAAAACATAGTGTTTGGGACTGTTCATATGGAGTAGTTAATATAGAAATGGATCATGATACTTTATTCAAGGACAATGTATAGTTCTTAATGATATATATGAATCATTCCAATATAGATGTGTTCTCTCTCTAATGTTTTGTTGGGGGAAATGAAAGGTGTTCTAATCTCATGATATTAAATGAAACATTGAATGGGTGGCTACCTTGGTATGTTTTATTATTACATATGTATCAATTTATATTAGTATTATGAAACTATATTGGGTAGTGACTATATTTATTCACCCGTAATTCCATACTATAACCTCAAGGGAACTATTAATAGTTCAAACCATATTTCTGACAAGACAGAAAAAATCATAGTCTGACCATCTATCTCACATCATGACATATACCATTCCAATTCCATTCATAGAATGATGATTATGACCATGTTGTGATTTGTCAAAATAAGTTAGAAAATGATGAAAATTAATTTTAATGGGGCTTTGAGCATCTGTCCACTCAATTATGAAATTAAAATATTAGAAATATAAATCAACCATCATTATGATGAAGAGTGAATCATGGACTGATGTATTTTTCATTAATTTTTTAGAGAGCCCTATATTGACCATTCTATTTCATAGATTAAATCTTATAAATCAAATTTTAAAATAGGAGCATCCATAAAATTGGTTTGATCATCATTTCATGATGGAATTTGTGCCAAATTTTGTAAATGTAGTCATGTTTATATTAATTATTATTTGGTTATTATAAATTTCGGAACATTATGCTAATTATAATTTACATTTTGATAGTTTTTACTTCTTTTTCATTGTTTTCAGATATTCACCATAGGATTAAAGTGATATATGAAAATTACCAATAAATGTGATGAATTAGTAATTTGATTAGTGTTCATGGTTTATCAAGCTATGTAGGATCAAAAATATATAGAGGTACATCCTAGCTCATTTCTAATGTGAAAATTTTGTTTTTTACGTGAAGTGAACAACTTGGTTTTACCATGAAATAACTTTTGGAAACCATTTTGTTTGAAATTATATGGATTTTTTTTAGTATTTGGCCACACAAGGTTACAGAATTTGTGCAACAAGAATGAAAAGCACGTCTGTAATTTTTTATAGGAGTTTTTAATGGTTTACACATTATTAGTAAACTGTGTGGCCAAACCATGAAGGATTATTTTTCTATAAAGTGGATTTTATATGGTTGGAACACTATTTTTGAAACTTTATGATAAAACAATTAGAGATTCACAATTTATAAAAATTCAATTTTCTAATTATACCCTTATTTATTTTAAGGGGGATTTACCTCTTTTCATATCCCACTAATTCATCCATCACTAGGGAATATGAGAGGAATCACTCCTTATATTCTATTTTGATTATTGTCTCCACCACTTTCATTTCCAATAATTTCTCCATGGTATTCCCCCTTTTCCTCTTGTTTCTTCTCTCCACATCCACTCTTTCACTTTATCTCTTATTTTCTCCATTTACCACAAACCCTTGGGGATACTAGGGTCAAATGTAGTGTTTAATATGGATTATTCATTAGGATTTTGGTATTAAGAGATTTATCAGAGTCTATTGACTCTTACATGGTATGTAAGGGGGATACGGTAAAAAGGAAAGAAAGATACAGACCTGGAAGTTCAAAACAAGAACCATATTAACTCACCTCCATAGGTACAATAGGGTTGTAACCATTTAACTGTGCCCCTCTTGGGCTTTTTTGATTAATGCTTGATAATTATCTGTTGAAGGTTATGGATTCTGGCTTAATGGATAATGATTTTGGGTAAGTATTTTTATGATTATTTTTTATTGGACAATTCATCTTGTTATTGATGGTTTAAAATGCATTCCTTACCATGTTAGAATATATATTTTACTTTTCCAATTAGTTTCATAAATTTTTTACCACAATTCCTCGCATAGTATAAATGGGTTTTCTATGGGTTTTTGGTTCCAAATATATTTTAATTCCACATTCATGTTAAAAGGATTCAATGGATTTTCTTAAATGAGTTTGATGTTTTGGAAAGGTATTCGACTTTATTTAGGTAACACCATTTTTAAAGGATGGTTTCCCATAAATTTTTTTAAATGGAGAGAAAAGTGTGTGGGTTTCTTAAATGGTTTTAATGAAATGAAGTCCATGTTTTTATAGGGATTTACTTTTGGATTTTGATGAATTATTTTTAAGTGAATGATTAAAAAATAATTTTTAAAAAGTTATGAAATAACATGGAAGATCAATCTTGGATTTTGGTATGTCCCATTTACAACTTTTTAACAGTTTTAATTTCATGTGAGTGTGTTAAACCATCTTGATCCCTATTATCGTTGTGATTTATATCTATTTTGAACCCAATATGGAGAATTTTTTACTATTTTGATATGAATGATGTGATTAGGGCTTCTTTATATAATTCTATTTTAGGTGATTCAAGGTTTACATTATTCCGTTTTACTAATTATATGTATTGTTTGATTACCAACCACATTTTTATTTTAATGGGGTTACTAGAAACTATAAAAGGGGTCTATATTTATACTACACTAAAAGGTACACATGTTACTAGTGTCATATTTAACATGAGATAAATCTAGAGAGGAGTGATCCTTGACTGTGCTAGTGTGGTCTAGTTAGGAAGCCTATGTAGTTAGGATGGAATAAACCAGTAGTTGTTCTAGTGGATTTGGGAATTTCTAAGACTGTCTTACACTAAGACTGAGTTTGTTATCAATGAAACTAGGTGAAATTTAAAGTTTACCCCAATCCTTTATGTTACATAGTTTTATTGAAATACAAATAACAACAGATTATTGTTTTTACTGATTATCTATTTTATATTGTTCCTTGGTGTTTGGTTCCTCTATTTTCTATATTTTTATTATTTTTATTGGTTTTAAAATTAATTTTTGACAGTGAAATAAAAAACTATATTTGAAAGATAATTTCTAAATGGATATTTTGGCAAAAAGGAAAATTGGACAAGGGAACATTTTCAAATTTATTATTTTTATTTAAATTAAATAGAAATGAATGATTTATAAAAAATATTTTTTTCAAATGTACGTTAAACATGCATGAATAAAATTTATTTTGAAAATAAATGGACAAAATCATTGGTGAAATAATTCTAGGCTTGGTTTTACCCAATCCCTACAAACACCATTGATTTCATAAAACATTCATGGTTTCTTATTAGGTACATATTAATTGATAATTTTTTTTTTGATCTATTGGAGTCAAAGTTATGTATGTATTGAGATGTGTTCAGTGGTTGTGGGTAATGTAGAGATTGGGGGTAGTAACATGGAATGGTTTTTTATTTTTTATTTTTAATGATCATGTATCATCATGGATGACCCATATAATATTTAGATTATTTATTTATTATTTTATTATATGATATAACATTTCATAATCATTAAGTTAGTAGAGTTTTTCTTACATTATACAACATAATCTGATTAAATTTGTTAGTTATTTTAATAAGGGTGAAATTTTCCTTAACAATTTTCCATTGATATTTTTGGACTAGTTACTATCTTGAGGATATTAAGAACATGCCTTGGGTATGTCATGAGTCGGATCTGGATACAATATTAGCGGAAGCCAAAGATTATTAACAATAAAATTTTATAGATAACCCTATTTTTATTTTGGGGGTGTGTGTGTAGTATGGAAAATATATTCCTTATTAGGACACAAGTTGATAGAGTGGGGAAGTGCTGGGTAAACTATTCTTTACATTTAACCTCATGTTCCAATGGGCCACTGGGAATTGTTTTTTTTAATTTGAATTCATATTTTAGTTTCTATAGTGTATTTCAATATGTTATGATGATTCCTTGGTCCCCAATAAGTGTGTCAATGATTTCATGATCATTTTGAGTTTTAGAGGTTGAAGTAGTGAATGATAAAGGGATTCATGGTCAGATGACATGGTCTTGTAAACCATGTAGATCCTGTAATGAGTGGTTTTATAATCCTTACAAATACTGGCACATAATTGTCTTATGGTTTATAGTTCCTTGTGGATAATCCATTCACAATTTTATTTATCTCCTAGAAATTTTTTTAGAACCCATACATTGCAAAATGATCTCCATGGTTGTTACAACCGGTGTGATGTTAAATAAAATAATTTTATGGTCAATTAATATTATTGAGTGTTGTTTGATCATTGTATATGTTTAAATATTTATTTTTATATGTTTATTTTAGGTTTTATGTTTCTAAAAATTTATTTTTAATTATATTTTTATGAATAAGTTTAGTAGTTCTTTATTTAGAATGTGGTAAAGTGGTTTTTAGTGCGGAAATGGGATTTTTGATTTTTTTAAAAAATTTTTTCACATAATTGGATGCTTAAAATTTTTTTATATCAATTTTTTAAAAAAATATTTGATTTTAAAATGTAATTATGAATGAGTTTTTGGATGAAAAATTAATTTCTTGATTTTTTCAGAAGCTCGTAAAATAAATAAAAGGGGATTTTATTTAAATGAAATTTTTGAAATGTTTTTACATGAGTAAATAAATGTATATATGGTTTTAGTTTTATTATGAAAATTCATAAGATGGTTTGTTTTCAAAATGAGTTCTTTTTGAAAATTTAAATGAGATGAGGTATTTCAAAGTGTAGTATATTCTAAGTACTGTTGGTCTTGGGATATGGAGTTTTTGAAATATTATTTCTAGAGGTTAATTTTGGGGAAAATATTTAATATATGATTCTCTGGGGAGTATTTTTTTATTGATATCTTGATCTATTATAGTGTTGTGTGATTTGGACTATAGAGTAAGTTCTGATAAGGGTTAAATTCTTGTGTTTTTATAATATTTATATCATATAGTATTTTAAGTGATGTTGGTAGTCCATTTAATGTTATGTCATACAAGGTGGTTTTTCATATTTTTTGGGAGTGGTATATTTACTCAAAAACTCATCCTGGCCTTAAATATGAGAGGTAGAGACGAATTATTCATAATCTATATAACCCGCCCATGAATTCCCAAATTGATGTGGAATTTATCCTGATCTTATAGCTGTGTTGGTTATTGTTAGTATATCATATTATGGTGAGGTTGTTTCTGATATTTTCTAGTTTATATTAGTAATGATGATTCATTGAAAACAATTCAGTATCTCCTATTAGATGAAAATTTATAATGGGTTAATCCCATGATAGAAGGGTAGGCTGAGTAGCATCAATTTCTTCTTATTATTTTTTAGAAGAAGAGGCATCTTGTGTACGTATACTGCATATCACCATGGAATTAAAAGTTATCTTTCAATGAATAGTATAGGTATTATAAGGTATATTCTAGATTAATCTATATTTCGAGGTTTTCTAAGATAAGTTATTGGAAGAGGAAGTGCCAGGTGTTGTCTGGTTTTATGTGGCTATGGCCTTGAGTGACAGTTGTTTTTTGAAAGACCTCATATGATATATATTATATATTTAGTGTCATATTTTTAGGTTAGTAATAGAAAATGGTTTTGTGTGACTTTTTGTTTAGATATTAGTCTCATGGATGTGTGTATGGTATGAATTCATTCACAGATAAATTATTAGTGGATTAAAGATGGAAGACTATTGATTTCATTCTTGGTTAACTAGAACTACTATGGACTTATAGAAAATGAGTACTTTGTTATGCTAGATTATATTTATTGTTTTTCCAATAGACAGTTGTTTATATTCAGGTCATAGTTTACACAATAAGTATGGTGACCATGTTTTATATCCATTGTTGATTCTTATTAAGTCTTGATTTTTGTTGTTTCTCATGAGTTTTGTTGTTGAAATTCATTGTTAAAGTTGGCGATTGTTTTTATTCAATGGGTACTGATTTTCATTTACACTATATACAATTTATTATTTAGAGATTTTTATTTAATGGTAGTTCATGATTAGTGGAATTTTGAGATTCATCAATAAATATTAGGGACACTTTCTCTTTTTCAGTGGTTGGATCTCACAATGTGTTACATTTTTATCACACAATTTAGAAAATTTCTTAATGATGCAGATATCTATAATAGGACTCCATTTCTTTTATGTTATTTCATTGGGTTCATGTGGAATTATATTGGGATATGTCTCATGGTATTCTTTATTAACACATTTTTCATGGAGAGGTTGGTTGTAGTTTATGGCTGCTTTAAGACCTCTAATTGATTTCCCTAACCAACCAACCTCTTTCACGAGGTGTTATTGGGGAATATCATCCTATACTTCAACTTTCACTAGATACTTTCACAGGGTCGAATGTGTCATGGTGGATGGATTTCAATACCCTATGTCACTATATTCATATTTATATTAATTAATCTTGGGATATGGTAAAATTTGAATGTTTAAGGGATTTATAATTTAAAATTTTAGAGTATTTCATTTTATAAATAGTTTCTGCATGGTCACCTCATGGTTTGAGTAAACCATGTATATGACCCATACATGAGGTTCCTGAGTCTCATAGTTACTACGCATGGTTTATCAAACCATTTTGATTCAACTTTATATATATATATCCTTCCAGTTCATTTTGAATGTGCTTGGTTTTTGTTGCACATGCAAGACACATTTTGGTCGAACCATATGAGCCCCAGTGAAAATCATGCATCCTAACATTTCATGGGATTTAATTGGAACATGATTTACTCATGGTTAGGATAAATACACAACGAGAAAGGAAATAAAATATAAAATTTCTTAGAGGGGTTTTTTCATGGTATGTTCATGGTTAGTAAACCATGCTTCCAAATATTGTGATGGTGTTTAATATATCCAATTTCTTTCACATAGTTAGATCCCAATTTATCATACCATGAATCCAAACTGAGTGAGATACTAATTTTATAAAAAATATGATTTTAAAATTTTACCCATATTTATTTCAAGGGGTTCCCCCTATTTTCTTCTCCTAGTAGTTCTACTGAAGCTAGTGTGTGTGAGGGAGCTCACTCCCTCACTTCTCATATTATTCCAAGATACCCCACTTTCATTTTAGTAAATTTTATTTGGTATTTCCCATCATCCTCTTTTTTCTTGTTTTATCTTCTCCCTTTCTCATTCAATAGTGGTTTTTACATTTCTAATTAATCGAGGTTGATTTTAGGGCCATATTTAGGGTTTGGGATACCGTATTAATGGGTTTTTTGTTATCATGGATTAATTAAGGTCTCTTGATACTTCTTTTAGAATTCCCCATCAGAGGTGATGACTTTTTACATGATTTATATTGATTTTATGTAGGTGTTTTGGTGAAATATCTTTATTGGACATTTAATTTTGTGTTTGATTAATTAAAATGATTTATTTACCCAGTTAAAATTATACATGATGGTTATAATGAAATTCATAAATGGTATTAATTAATTCATCACATTACATAAAGGGTGTTTTGTATGGTTTTTGTTTTCTAAATGAATTTGAATTACAATCATTTTTATAATGGTTTTAATGTATTTTATCAATATGATGTATTGTACTGTGGTCTAACCCTATTTGGTTTACGCATTGGGTAAATGATGATTTACATGAAATTATATAAAATGGATAATAGTGTGTATGTTTTTATAATGTGTTTAAAGGAGAGATGTTTTTGTTTAAATTTGGATTTATTTATGGTTTTCAATGAATTTTTTTAAATTAATGGTTAATAATGTGATTTCAAACCATTGTTAAAGGTCTTAGAATACTTAAATTAAATTTTGGTAAGTCTTATTTGGAACATTAAAATGGTTTCCTTATCCTGTGTGTGTGTTAAACTATCTTGAGCCCTTGTATAATTATTCTTGATATCTATTATGAACCATAAAGGGGTAATTGATAATTATTTTGATATAAATGATGTGAATGGGGTTGTTTCTTCTATGATCATTAGAGGTGAGGTGTTGTTTACATTATGTTGCTTTATAGATCATATGACTTGTCTAATTTCACACCTCCTTTAGATATTTTCATGGGATATCTAATAACTATTTAAGAGGTCTATATTTATGCTATGATATATGGAACACATGTAACCAATATCCCCTATAGTGTTAGATATTTCTACTTGGGAGTGTTCCCAGATGATATTGGTGTAATCTAGTCGTGCATCTAATATCGCCAGGATTTATCACACCAATAGTTAGTAAAAAAATTTTGGTGAATTTAATACTATCCTACTTTATTACTTAATGTGATTCTTTTGATACTATATCAATTTTACACTAAAATCTAATTCTTTATATTCGCTATTTTTATTAAAATGAATGAATCTTTGTTATGTGATTTTTACCTCATTTACTTTTGATGGGGGTTTCAGTGTTTCTTCATTATTATTTTTATTTAGATTTTTATTTAATGGTTTGAGAATTTATTTTAAAAATTTTCTACAAAAAAGGATTGAAAAGAAGATTTAAAAATGGTTGTTTTCATAAAAAGAGGAATATGATGAATAAAACATTTTCAAGTGATTGTTTTCATTTAAATATAAATGTTATGTTTTTAAAAAATGGTCATAGATGTTATTTTAGGTTACCCTTAAAATTTATTTATGGAAAATAAACTTTATAAATGTATTTAAAACTATCATGAATGGAATATATTTTGAAATAAATATATATAATCATTGGTGAAATACTACCAGGCATGGTTTTGTCGATACCCTACACACACCATTCAGTGTATAAAACCCTTATAGTTTGTTTTCATGTTTTGTAGAATTAAATCATTATTTTTAGATATCTAGGTACATTCTATGATTATATTTTTTAGTCCTATGTTGGGTTTCAATTATATTTTTTTTCAATATATCAATATGTTTATAATGTTAAAAAATGAATGTGTGTTGAGATGGTAATAGAAACATGGATTGAAGAAAGGTTTATGTGAAATTGTAGATCATATCTACAACATTGAAATGATAATTTGATCCATCAGATTAGAATGAGTTAATAATAGTACTCAGATTGGGATGCTAATGAAAATTCAGAAGTCACTAGAAATTATACCGAGTATAGAATAAAATTGGTGATCATAGTAAGGAAGTGTTTTAGAGTCTAAATGTCTTAGATGTAATTATTAAGATTATTATTTGTTTTATATTTCACATATAATAAGTTATATGAAATATTATGTTTCTATAATTATGAAGGAAATGTGGAGTGTTGTTTTTGGAAGAATGAGAAGTTACAATACCTTCCATCACAAGTCAGATGATGTTATTCCAATCCTAAATGTTCCCATAAATCCTGAAAAATACATGATATAAGTAAGAGTTTTTGGAATAGAGGAGAATATGAAGTGCATTATTCAAGATGATGCTCATCAGAATGAGTAACACCAGAAATAGAAGGATGAAGATCATCAGTATGAGAATCATTAGTATGACCAAATTAGAATTCTTGATGATTAATCTTACTTAAAAAAATTCGTTAACAGCACCAGTCCATCAAATGTGGAATACGACCAGTATATTGTAAGGGATATTGAAACCAATTAATATTATTGGTATTATTTTTATATTAGATACAGAGTTTTTATTATAGGAATAATATTTGAAATTGTTTATTTTTATTTCAATGGGATTAAGAAAACAAGTAGCCATACTTTTTCACAAAAAAATGTTTCATGAGAAATATATCAAAAGTATTTATTGTTTCGTAATAAGTGGTGAATACTATTAGACTATATGTAAGACCGACCATAAAAAGGAAGATAGATATGAATCCATTAGACTGAAACCGATATGGTAATCAGAAGAAGGATCATCATTATAAAAGATAAAACAAAAGGAGACATGCTTTAAAGATATTTCATAAAGTTTTTAAATTTCTCAATTTCACTATTTTATACAGAGAATCTATATGATAATACTTTCAATGTTTATAAGATATTAAAAAATTCTACATCTTAATTATTTCATGTTTCATAATCATAATGATAAGTCATATGGTTTTTACATATGATTATTTGGTGTCAAGAAACATAATGAAGAATCTGTTGTATGCCTTCATCGTAACAAAGAATCAGAATAGATAATTTTAATGAAGAATCGGACTGAATATATCTTTGTAATCATGAATAAATATAATGATTTTATAATTTAACATAATGATTATATATAGTTTAATAATTCAAATATGAAAACATAAATTAATTTGAAATCTGGGATTTATGAATTATGTTGTGCGGGAAGTGAAATAGGTTTTTTACCTTTACTATTATTGTGTGCCTACAAAAGGAGAACTCATTCCATTAATAAAGAGTGTGGAAACAATAATTGTTAACATGAACTGTGTCCTATGAAATTTTTTTGTTAGGTAATGAGTTGCCCTCTAGAATTTATTTTTATCTCGATGCTGAGGAAGTTCCATTGGATGGAATACATCAGAGTGAGGTTCAATCCGATCATCAGAGAAAGTTTTAATAAACTATGTTTCATCAGTGAAATTCTATCAGAGTTAGACCATTATAGTGACATCCATTTTGATAACTTTTTATCAAAACAAGTTCCATTATATGGAGGAATTATGATCTATGGATTGAGTTATTACTCAATTGAATAAGGAAGTACAGAAGGGGAATCAGACTGAGGAAAATCAAATGGAGCCCATCTAGTAGAGGGTACTAGAATGAGGAAGATCAAGGGGAATTTTACTAAGGAAGATTAATGAACTGAGTTTTCGGATGATGTTTCATAACCACAAAGTTCCTTAGATAATTTTTTATGTTTTTAAAGATCGTATGTTGGTATATTTTGTAACATCCCAAGTAAATGAAAAATAAGACATATTTCATATTTATTAATATTTCTGAATTAAATATTAATTTTACTTTAAAAGGGTTGCAATGTTCAATAGCTTACCCGATACGCAACAATGAGTTTTTTTGGAAGCTTACGTTGCACATTAATAATATAATATTATTATTTTAAACGGTAGTTAACTCTTAGCCATTGTAGTGGAGGGAATGAACGAAACAAACTAAAATATGATTATACATGTTTGTAAGATGTATTTACTTTTATCCAATAAAAGATAGAGGATTAAAATGTGAATGAATCTAATTTTAAGCATAATTTACATTAAAAGGCATATTTACCTCCTTTTAATGGAGAACCGTCATTAAATAAATTTTTGGTCATCTTTATATGTTCTAATTGACCAAATAAAATATGTATTTATAATGGGGACATCAAATTTTACTTGGGTAATTTTTTTGTATTTTTCTGATAAAGTTCATTTTTTAATGAATAGTGAAAAATATTGTATTTTAATTCAAAAGTGACATTTAATATAATTTATTTATATGGTTATATTATATTTTTAATTGGTTTTAAAGTGATATTGTAACACCCTGAGATTTTATGTAAAATATTCTTTTCATTAATGTCTTGTGTTGTACGCTACACCAAAAGGAGCTTTCACAACACGCATCCTTGACTTGCCTTGCATTACACGCAATCGCGACCTTCCTCAATAGCGTGTGTAGTACGCAATACCGAGTTTCACTAAACAATGATATGCTATTAAAATATTATTAAAACTAGCCGTTATGAATAGTAATAACCACTTTTTGAAATTTTGTAAATTTTATTTTTCAAAATGGACTTCATTTTTGGATTCGGAATATCGAAATTAGCTTAGGGTGAAACTTTTGTACTTTTCGGATAACTTTCATATTCTGATGAATATTGAAAATTACTAAATTTTAATTAAAAAGAACTTTTTTAATAGAATTAATTAATAGTGATAAATTATTAATTTGAGTGGTTTTAAAGTATATTTAGAATATATTTTTACAATTTAATACAATGTTGGTCATTGGATGTAATTCTACATTTCAACCAAACATAAACAAGTGTCAATCTTTTGATGGTTATTATCTCTTAAAAACACGATATTTGTTTTGATGACGGGAGTTAATTTTTAAATTAATTAATGAAACTAATATGTTTTGAATTTGGTATAATAGACATTATTTTTGAGTTCATAATATCAAATATAGCTTAGGCCTAATTTTTGGTATTTTTCTGGAAACTTTCATTTTTTGATAAATAGTGAAACCACTAAGTGGTAGTTAAAAAAATGAATTTTTCATAAAACTTAATTTTACCACTTCTGTGAGTGGAATTTCAAAAATCTGAGAGACACGGTTGATGTTAGTAAGTAAAATGTGGTTCAATGAGATGAACATAATTTTTGTTGAATAGTAACTTTTTACTTTTTTTTACCACGGTTAAAACTAAATAGGGTAATTACGGGTAAAAATGTTATTATTATTACCCAAACACATGTCCTAATTCTATTGGATAAGTTTAATTCGACCAAAAACAAACATAGGAATAAAATATGATCATTTAGGCCCACATGGATTAGATTACGATATTTATTATTAATTTATATAAAGAAGAGTTAAAATAGTTAAAATAAAGGTTTAATAAGTAAATCATTTTTAATATAAGGTTATACATAAGATAAATTAGACTATAAATATTAATTAGAAAGATAAAAAGATTTCCTACATAATAGAAGTTTATTTGTAATTTTTATACATTAAATAATTTAATTTATTTATGACACAATGTTGATGCAGTAATTATCTTATTAATGAAATATTGATATAATTGATGTTATAAATACCCAAATAAATTTAATTTGAAACTTTTTATGAATTACACTAATTTTCTAGGTTAATATGACATGTTAGTATTGATTTAAATAACCTTTTTCGAACTAATCATTCTGTTATGAGTTTCACAAAAATCAATTACTAAATAGTGTCAAAATTGAGATATAATAGTTTTTAAAACAAATACTATATTATTAATTGTTATTTTATTCCTAAAAATCTAAGGTTCAGACAAATGACTTATATAAGGTTATATATATTAATAATAAACAAATTGGGGTTCTTTTGTCTTCTTATAGTAAGTTTATTAACCTTATAGCGTAAGAACACAAAAAGACACGGTAAAATTAAAATTATCTAACTTAAAGTTAAATATAAATGATAAGGTTAAAATAGGAACCTAAACTTGTCTAAATTCTATTGGATGAGATAATTCCGACCCATCCCCGCCTTATCTTAGAAATAAATCAATTTGTAGCTATTTAAAACCGAGTTTGATTTTTTAATAAAATAATATTTTTAGTTATTCCAAAGGTGCCCCTCTCCTCCCTTATAAAAGGGCACCTCCTCCCCCTCTTCCTCACACCACTTTGAGCCTTCAAACTCGTCCAACCCCTACCATATTCTATTCTCCACTTCCCTAGAAACATCCTAGAGGTCCTGGTCTTCTTCAAAGACCAATTTTAGTACCCTAAGAGGAGTACTCAAAGAGGCACTTCAAAGAAGAGGAGGTTTGGACACTTACGAAGCAAATCAGACCTAAGGTTAGGGAAATATCACAATCTCATTTTTATCTGAGATTGTTTATAATTTAGTTTTTATTGAGGTGTATTTTATCATCCATATCCATGTTTCCCCAATATGTAATATTTATTTCCTTCTACAATAGCTTATATCCAATTTTATCCTTCGGTGAGTTTTTAGTAAAAGATATGAAAGGAATCTTTTGTCGTTTTTCGTACGAGGTACTTTTTGAATTTTCTGACAAAAGTACAAGATGAATGTTTTATTTTAAATTATACGACATGAATGGATTTTTAAAACATTATTTCCAAGAATCTTCCCTTATAATTTTTCATGTTTATTTTTAATCAACTTCTTTTCGTTATAATTTTATGACATGTTAAGAAAGGAAAAATGTTTTTGAAGTATAAAGGATATTTTCCTCAAGAATGGAGTTCAGGTGTTTTATCAAAATTATATTCCATATAAGATAATAAAGGGTTCTGTTTCTATCCCTATTATTAAATTGATTTGATTATGTTGTGATGAAATTAGTTTTATTAATTCCTTTGTCTTATATGAGTTGTTTTATGATGTCACGATGTTTAAGAATCCCATTTTTATTACATGGGTTATGCTATGATGTATGGTTTATAATTTTGTGGCACACATAATAATGGTATCATTATGAGATGGGTGGGACCTATATCTCCCTCCAATGCATTGGGTAAATATTCTATATCTCATGAGATAGACATGGCTGGAACGGTAGGTTATACCGGTTCAGTGAAACAGGACTGAAACGAGGGTGACTCAGTTCAGAAATGGACTTTGTCCACTAAGATAGTCTTGGAAATGATTCTTGACTAATAATAAATGATTTTCTATGATTATGTGTGTATGACACAAAGTTTCATTATTTAATATATGATTATTGGGATTACATTTCACTACTATGATTTATCCCATGTTATGAAATTATGATCTCTTTTGCAGGTTAAGATTTCCAAAAGATATGTTCTTATGAATAAGACGTGATTGATATTTATTTTGTTTACCCTTACTGAGCATTTGAGCTCACCCTTTTATGTTTTTTCCCCAGGACATAAAGAAATGAATTAGGTTTTAAAAAAAGGAGATCTTTATGGGAGATGTTGAAGATCATTCACCATGATTAGAAGATTATATTCCGAGTTTCCAAAGACACTAAACTATTACGGTCCTTGTGTGTGTTTTTGTTATGTACTAAGTATTCCGAAAAAGTAATGTAATGTCAATGTACGTCAAGCTTCGAGACTCTATAGTTGGTATCAGAGGAAAAGTTTAGTCAACCTTTGGAAACTAGGATGTGAAAACGTTAGTGAGATCCCTAGAGATATTTCTAAGGTATGTTTAGGGATGTACCTAAGGATAAGTATATGTATAGGATATAGTCCTAGAAATATGGTAAAGATATTATATTAAACCAAAGATGTTAGATATTGAAGTTACTCGCCCTTTATTATGATTTTTTCCACTCACACTATTTCTTTTGGGTTTTAGAAAATGGCTGGAAACAAGATGATTCACGATAATGGAGGATATGATAGAAAATGGAATGATATTCTTCATAAGCAACCAAATGAAATAGGATTTGGAAGTCCAAACCTCATTATTATTCCGAATCAGAAATCTCATAATATGATCAATAAAGTAAAATTTGTTAAGTTTCCTGACTCGGCTAATAAGAGAAAGATGGAGTTTCATGATGATCATAGAGGAATGAATGTTAAATTTCCCCTATGTAAATCATGTGGGAAGAGGCATCAAGGAGAATGTTTCAAAGGAACTGGAAGATGATTTGGGTGTGGAAAAGAAGGACACAAAGCCAGTAAGTGCAAAGGAAAAGGTTCAGTTAACACCATGGATGAGGATAATGGTATTGCTGTGACATCAACAATGGTTAAATGTTTTAAATGTAGAATTTACGGGCATTATGCAAACCAATGCACTAAGGGAAAGTTTCATGAAGAGAATCAGTATGGTCGTATGGGTAGTAATTATGTTGATGATGATGAAGAGACTACAAATGATATGTGAGATGAAAGAATTGTTGAAGCTCAATCAATGGTTTAAGAATGTAGTGGAATGATTAGATTTTTATAATGTGTAATGTTGTATAAGTAATCTCATGGTACTAGGGAATAAAGAGAAAACTAAGTGTTGTTACACTATTTTCTTTCCTTGAGTTTTGAAAGTTTATGATTAATGGTACTAGTATCCATTAAAGGTTTTTCAGATATTTTTGGAATGTAGATGATATGCACATAATGAAGGGATAAGGAGAAAATTAAATGTTTGATAGTATTCATGAGCTCATGACTGATATAAGGAGAAGGTTTTATCATGGTTTGAGTATATAGAATTTTTGGATTTTGGTATGTGGAAAGATTTATCTTCTGAAAACATTCATGTTTTCACTAAGGTTTAATGGGTATTCATTTTTCAATAGAATACATGATTATGGTATTCACATGATTGGAATGTGACCAACAAGATATATGGGGGATAAATGATGGTATTCACATGCTTGGTTGATGACATTTCAAGTAATCGTTTTCTTTATACTATGAGCTTGGACCGAAGTATTTTAGATAAGCCTAAAGATTGGAATGGATTATATTGGACATAAGTTAGTATTTTTTAAGGATAGAACTTTTTTTATGGGATGTTATAGTAATATAGCTTTAGAAAAAGGACAACCTGCAAGACGGGCGACAGCCCGTCGCCTCGGACAAGGCTGTGGGAATCGAACCCACAACCGAAGTGTGACTAGCCTTTATCGCCTACCACTAGCCTACAGTAAGTCCCTGGTTAGTAGAAACTAGTTTTCTTTTATTACACGGTATGATATATGAAGCATAAGTTCATTTTTGGAATCGTATACGATTAACTTCACCATAGATGGTCTTATGTATTTTTGATAACTTTTGTAACCTTTTGTTTGAGACAGATGGAATGACCCATCATTCTATCACATGATCTACTAACACTTCTTGAATGAATAATCCAACTTCATGTCTTTAAGATATGAAGTGGAAATTGTCCAAATAATGACCAATGGTGACACAGTACCAAAATCACGAAAGTATTTCTTCTAATTCCAATTTCATCAACTTTAGGGAAATGATCTTGAAAACCAAAAATGTTGTCCTAGTGCTCTTATATCTAATGAATTATATGGTACCTTAGATCGTCACAAATTTATGGCTTTGTGATTGCTGGCTTTTCCATAGCCATGTTCTCTACCACTCTCCATCAGAACATGATGGTTAGATTTCTCTTCCATATCCATATTTTCACCTATGTGGAAACCCAGTGATTAGTTTATTTGGGTAACCATTACGTTTCATACTTTTATTTTTTAAAGAATGGTTTTGGTATTCTTTTTTACGAGGTGGGTTTCTTATTAAAGAAACTTTCAAGTGGTAAACCATTTATAACCCTGACGAATTTCGAGGGAGAAATTCATTTTATGGGGGGTAGAATGTAACACCCCGAGATTTTATGAAAAATATTTTTTTCATTAATGTCTTGTGTTGTACGCTACACCAAAAGGAGCTTTCACAACACGCATCATTGACTTGCCTTGCATTACACGCAATCGCGACCTTCCTCGATAGCGTGTGCAGTACGCAATACCGAGTTTCACTAAACAACGATATGCTATTAAAATATTATTAAAACTAGCCGTTATGAATAGTAATAACCACTTTTTGAAATTTTGTAAATTTTATTTTTCAAAATGGACTTCATTTTTGGATTCGGAATATCGAAATTATCTTAGGGTGAATCTTTCGTACTTTTTGGATAACTTTCATATTCTGATGAATAGTGAAAATTACTAAATTTTAATTAAAAAGAACTTGTTAATAGAAATAATTAATAGTGATAAATTATTAATTTTAGTGGTTTTAAAGTATATTTAGAATATATTTTTACAATTTAATACAATGTTGGTCATTGGATGTAATTCTACATTTAAACCAGACATAAACAAGTGTCAATCTTTTGATGGTTATTATCTCTTAAAAACACGCTATTTGTTTTGACGACGGGAATTAATTTTTAAATTAATTAATGCAACTAATATGTTTTCAATTTGGTAAAATAGATATCATTTTTGAGTTCATAATATCAAATATATCTTAGGAGTAATTTTTGGTATTTTTCTGGAAACATTCAATTTTTGATAAATAGTGAAACCACTAAGTGGTAGTTAAAAAAATGAATTTTTCATAAAACATAATTTTACCGCTTCTGTGAGTGGAATTTCGAAAATATGAGAGACACGGTTGATGTTAGTAAGTAAAATGTGGTTCAATGAGATGAAAATAATTTTTGGTGAATAGTAACTTTTTAGTTTTTTTACCACGGTTAAAAAAATAGGGTAATTAAGAGTAAAAATGTTATTATTATTACTCTAACACATGTCCTAATTCTATTGGATAAGTGTAATTCGACCAAAAACAACCTTAGGAATACAATATGATCATTTATTCCCACTTGGATTAGATTAGGACATTTATTATTAATTTATTTAAAGAAGGGTTAAAATAGTTAAAATAAACGTTTAATAAGTAAATCATTTTTAATATAGGAATATACATAAGATAAATTAGACTATAAATATTAATTAGAAATCTAAAGAGATTTACTACATAATAGTATTTTATTTGTAATTTTTAGAAATTAAATAATTTAATTTATTTATGACACAACGATGATGCAGTAATTATCTTATTAATGAAATATTGACATAATTGACGTTATAAATACCCAAATAAATGTAATATGAAACTTTTTATGAATTCCACTAATTTTCTAGGTTAATATGACATGTTATTATTGATTTAATTAACTTTTTTCGAACTAATCATTCTGTTATGATTTTCACAAAAATCAATTACTAAATAGTGTCAAAATTGACATATAATAGTTTTTAAAACAAATATTATATTATTAATTGTTATTTTATTCTTAAAAATAAAAGGTTTGGAAAAATGACTTAGATAAGGTTATATATATTAATAATAAACAACTTGGGGTTCGTTTGGCTTCTTATAGTAAGTTTATTAACATTATAGGGTAAGAACACAAAAAGACACGGTAAAATTAAAATTATCTAACTTAAAGTTAAATATAAATGATAAGGTTAAAATAGGAACCTAAACATGTCTAAATTCTATTGGATTAGAGGATTTCGACCCTCTCCACCTTAGCTTCTAAATAAGTCAATTTGAAGCTATTTAAAACCGAATTTGACTTTATAATAAAATAATATTTTTTGTTATTCCAAAGGTTCCCCTCTCCTCCCTTATAAAAGGGCACCTCCTCCCCCTCTTCCTCACACCACTTTGAGCCTTCAAGCTCGGCCGACCCCTGCCGAATTCTCCTCTCCACTTCCCTAGAAACATCCTAGAGGTCCTGGTCTTTTTCAAAGACCAATTTCAGTACCCTAAGATGAGGACTCAAAGAGGCACTTCAAAGAAGAGGAGGTTCAGACACTTACGAAGCAAATCAGACCTATGGTAAGGGAAATATCACAATCTCATTTTTATCCGAGATTGTTTATACATTAGTTTTTTCTGAGGTGTATTTTATCATCCACATCCATTTTCCCCAATATGTAATATTTATATCCTTCTACAATAGTTTATATCCAATTTTACCATTCGGTGAGTTTTTAGTAAAAGATATGAAAGGAATCTTTTGTCGTTTTGCGTACGAGGTACTTTTTGACTTTTCCGACAAAAGTAAGAGTAGAATGTGTTCTTTTAACTTATACAACATTAATGGATTTTTAAAACATTATTTCCAAGAAGCTTCCCTTATAAGTTTTCAAGTTTATTTTTAATCAACATCTTTTAGTTATAATTTTATGACATGTTAAGAAAGGGAAAAAAATTGAAGTAGAAAGGATATTTTCCTCAAGAATGGAGTTCAAGTGTTTTATCAAAATTATTTTCCATCTAGGATAATAAAGGGTTCTGTTTCTATCCCTATTATTACATTGATTTGATTATGTTGTGATGAATTTTTTTTATTAATTCCTTTATCTTAAATGAGTTGTTTTATGATGTCACGATGTTTAAGAATCCCATTTTTATCACATGGGTTATGCTATGATGTATGGTTTATGATTTTGTGGCACACATAAGAATGGTATCATTATGAGATGGGTGGGACCTATATCTCTATCCAATGCATTGGGTAATGATTTTATATCTCATGAGATAGACATGGCTGGAACGGTAGGTTATACCAGTTCAGTGAAACATGACTGAAACGAGGGTGACTCGGTTCAGAAATGGACTTTGTCCACTAAGATAGTCTTGGCAATGAGTCTTGACTAATAAGAAATAATTCTCTATGATTATGTTTGTATGACACAAAGTTTCATGATTTATGTTATGATTATTGGGATTACATTTCACTACTATGAATTATCCCATGTTATGAAATTATGATCTCTTTTGCAGGTTAAGATTTCCAAAAGATATGTTCTTATGAATATGATGTGATTGATATTTTTTTTGTTTACCCTTACTGAGCATTTGAGCTCACCCTTTTATGTTTTTTCCCCAGGACATAAAGAAATGAATTAGGTTTAAAAAAAGGAGATTTTTATGGGAGATTTTGAAGATCTTTCACCATGATTAGAAGATTATATTCTGAGTTTCCAAAGACACTATACTATTACGGTCCTTGTGTGTGTGTTTTTGTTATGTACTAAGTATTCCGAAAAAGTAATGTAATTTCAATGTACGTCAAGATTTGGGTCTCTACATATAGTAAAATATTTTTTTACCATTTGATTCAATGTTGGTCATTGAATGTAATTTCACTTTGAAATTTGACATAAACAAGTATCAATCTTTTGATAGTTATTGTTTCTTAAAAACACTCTATTTGTTTTAACAACAAAAATTAATTTTTATATTAATAAATTCCACTTCTATGTATTTAATTTGGAAAAATAGACATCGATTTTTAATCCAGAATATCAAATAATTCTTAGGCTGAATTTTGGGTATTTTTCTGAAAAATTTCAATTTTTTATGAATAGTGACACCACATAGTGGTAGTTAAAAAACTGAATTTTTCATTTAAATGAACTTTTACCACTTCTGTAAGTTGAATTTCAAAAATACAACATACATGGTTATTATTATGAAGTAAAATGTGGTTCATTAAGATGAAAATAATTTTTGGGGAATAGTAACTTTTGACTTTTATTTACAGTGGTTAAAGGTAAATAGGGTAATTTAAGGTTAAATGAATATTATAATAATTCAATATTACCTTAACACTTGTCCTTACCTTATTGGATGAGTCATTAATGACTATGGTCATCTTTGGGTCTATTTTGGGACCCCTTTGATCCACATGGAAGTGATAATGACAATTTAGATTAATTAATTTAAAGTAAAGGCCAAAATGACATAAACAATAATCTTTTACTAATTAATTTTTATATAGTGTAATATAAGTCCTAATTTCGACTATAAATATTATTTGTGAAGACAAAACAATATCCTATATTATGGTATTTTTTCCAATTTTTAGACATCAAATAAATTAAATTATTGATGACACAATAATGATGTAGTATTTACATCATTATTAAATGATTTGAATAAATAAGACTATAATGATTAAAATATTTTCCAAAACAAGTCAAATTATGTTTTAATGATTTTATTTCGACCATGACTCATCTTATCTTTGAAAATAATTATTTTTTTACCATTAGAAACTAAATATGATTATATAATAAATAAATAGTTTCACACTTTTCTAAATAGCCCCTCCTCCACCTTATAAAAGGTGACCACATATAACTAATTCCTCACACCTCTAAATCCATTTTTCTTGTCCAAAATATTCCCAACTAGGCTCCCTATATCCCTCCCCTCCTTTTAAAAGCCTTACCTTAGGCATAAGTCACTTCAAGAAGTCCTTTGGTTCAAACCAAAGGGAGTTACCCAAATTAAAGGTAATAGTTTCTCTTAAATTGTATTCTTTTATTTTACTTCTCTAACCGCTAAAATATTTTTATTTCTTTTCTTTTGTAACAATTCCAGTATCCTAAATATACTTCGATGTTGTTATGAGAGGTATTCTAACTAAACTTACACACACCTCCATATAATGGATGAAGAACATAATGTTTCTGTGGATGGAAAACTAAGGCCTCATGAAACGATGATTGTTCAATTACATATTACCACCTATCATGGTGGCCATTATGTTGGAAGTTTATTTATATATGATATATATTATGTTTATGATTTCCTTATTCTTATGTACTTCCCATGTATATCATGCCTTTATGGTTTCCATATTGGTTAAATGTGATAATCTCATTTGAGGAAGTGTGGACTACTCTCCCCTCAAAGTGATTTGATTCTTAATGCCTTATGTTGGATGTATAAAAGATGGATTTAACGATATTATATATGATATAATACTTGAATTATAATATACCTATGTATAATTATGTTTTATATCCATTAAAATAAGAAATATAAATGAAAGTAGCGTTCATGCGTACGTACGGCTTACCGTCTCCATGAACGGTGCATTTCATTTCATACCACTAAATGTTATGTACTATTATAGAAACATATATATACTAGATATATATGACATTTATTATATCCAATTCTTGAATATCATTATGGATATAATGAACCTTTGACCACATATACAACTTGTAAATATAATTTGTTCATTTTTACTGAAGTACCAAATATCGACAAAATGAACATTATTAACTTAAATGATTTCATAATGTCTATAAAATTGTAATAAGTGATATAAAAGGAATAATAAACATGAAAAAGGTTCTTAAGAAATTATAAATTAACTTTAGTTTATTATTCATGATATTAAATAATGATCGATTCAAGTTGGACGCGAGGTAAGGGAATTTTTCTCAGTCTCCTTTCATTGAGGCATTTTTTGTTTTATACACGACTTTATTTCATACGGTGTATAAACCCCTTTGAATTTTCATTTTATTCAATGGGAATCTTTATATACAAATCATTTTACTAAACTAAAAAAAGGAATGTTTTTTTGACGTTAGTGGTGACAATGACCTTTCCGTCGCCGCGAGTATTATTTGATCATTGGCTTCCTTAATAAGATGAAATGTTTATAAAAGAAAAAATAAAACCGTATAATCTTTTTATGAATTTTTCTATTCAAAATGATTTTGATAGTGGATTTATTATTTCAATATCTTGAAATGATATTTTATTATTGCAATGTTAAAATGTTATCTTTCCTTTATGCTTATGTTATGTGTTATGATCATGTTATGGTTCGTGGGCATTATTTATGTATACGGGTGGTTCTGTGATAAACCTAGGGAAGGTGAGCCTGGGATAGCTCCCAAATTCATTTTGTAATGTGACAGAGTTAAAGGTGAAAGTTATCCAAAAAGAAATAAGGAATATACTATGATGGGTATTCCAAAGTAACTTCATATGTAGTTGTGATAGTTACAATGTAAGTATGATATGGATGCCACAGGTTACCATTTTGATTTATGATTTCTATGTGTCATTCAAAAATATTATGAATTCATGAGGTAAGTAAAAGAGTTCATTTTTTGTTTGTATTTATGAACGAATGTTTTAATTATTTGTTTTATAACCCTTACAGAGCTTTTGATGCTCATACCAAGTTTAGAAATGTTTTCACAGGACTTAATGATGAATTAGGTCAAGGATGGGATCAAGGAAAAGTCATGCTATCTTAAACATGGAACTAGACATGACTCCTTATTTTAAAGAGTTTTTATTTTATGAAAAAATGGAAACTATGAAGATAAGTCTACCTTGTAATCTTTTGAGATGTTATAGTTATGACCTAATTATCTAAAACTCTATACCTGAAAAGATCCTCAATGTGAATTATTCATTTAATTCAATATTATGTAGTGTTTAAGGTTGTGTCCTTATAGTTGGTATCATAGGTCGGTTTAGATAACATTATGTGTTTGGGTATTGTTAATGTAATATCCATAATGTAATTTATGTTAATATGGAAATTATATAGCATTTCAAGATTACCATGTAGCTTCACCTAAGATATTTCTATGTTCAGAATGGTTTTCCATAGAGGAAACAAGGAATATATGTTAGCACGACATCAAGAGGAAGACAGCCTTCCAAGTCAGCAACCTGAGATGGTCGGAATTGGAACTGAACAATTTGTTGTAGCGATGGCACAGTTCACTCAGGCTATAAATGGTGGTGGTATCCATGTATGAGACCATCCAGTTCAACCACAGAGGAACATGTCAGTTGTGGAGCATTTCATGAATTCCAAGGTTGATTAATGAGGCAATATCCCCCATCATTCAGAGGATCATCTGACCCTGAGCTAGCTAAAAGGTTGATTAATGCACTGGAAAATATTTTTGATGTCGTGGTTTGTTTAGAACATCAAAGGTCATTCTTGATGTTTACCATTTTGAAGGTTAAGCTGATCAGTGGTGGTCGATGGTGAAAAATATCAGGGATAATGAGGAGATTGATTCTCTTGATTGGGATGAATTCCAAGGTATGTTCTTGAGAAATATTTTCCTAAGGTGGTTCATCTTAGGATGGAAAACAATTCCTGGAATTAAGGAAAGTGGATGACTCAGTGGCTATTTATGAAGAAAAATTCAGTCGACTGGAAAGGTATGCTCCAAATTACATATGAGATTTTGATAGTATAATCAACTATTTTTACTCAGGATTAAAGTCAAAGTATTAAAGGGCTTTAGATTCTCATGAGTTCAAAAGTTATGAAAAACTGGTTCGTTGTG
This sequence comes from Viscum album, assembly GCA_963277665.1. Taxonomy (NCBI): domain Eukaryota; kingdom Viridiplantae; phylum Streptophyta; class Magnoliopsida; order Santalales; family Viscaceae; genus Viscum; species Viscum album. The sequence goes on from OY728129.1 coordinate 258,611,431, forward strand.
TGGACAATGTGGAAATGGAGTTTTCTGACGATCACATATTCTTTGACAAACAATATATTAAGAGGTAGAGGTGGCAGGCGAAAGGGAATAACTCTTCAAAAATGTCTGATTGTAAGAAACATTAGTTTACATTTTGTGAAAATTGTGGTAAAAATATTATTGGGGAATTTCTTTTGAATTCTGGTAAGTGCAACCAATGTGGTAAAATGGGACATAAGACTCGTAATTGCACTGAAAAAGATCAGGGTAATGGTAAGACAAAATATGATTTATAGTCAGTAAATTTTTTTAAGTGCAATGAAATGGGTCATTATGAAAATGAGTGTACAACAAAGAACTCAGCCGAAGGAATGCATCCAGACTTCAAGCCGAAAGGGGAGGCGAAATCCTTTGAAACTACTTCAGCAGATGATGGCCCATTAAATAAAGTTGTATCAGGTACATTGTTTGTTTGTTCAGATTATGTCAATGTGTTGTTTGATTCAGGGTCTACACACTGTATAATTTCAGAGAAGTTTTCTAGTAAATTGGGAATTCCATCTCAAGATATGAATACATAACTTATAGTAAAAACACATGGAAGAAATGTTGAGAAAAAGAGAAAAAATAAGAACATTCATATCCTTATGTGCGGAAAGAATATACCTGAAAACCTTATTGTTTTTTATCTAGTAGAGTTTGATATTATTTCGGGCATGGATTGGATTCCTTTTTATCAAGCTAAGATTGATTGCATTACTAAAGAGGTTTCTTTTCAGAATAAATTTCACTTTTTATACAAAAATGAACCCTTTCTCTTGATAACATATAAAGAAGCTGAAAAACTAGTAAAATATGGAAATGAATGTTACCTTGAACATATTGTTTAAAACAAAGTAACTGATCATATTAATGGTGTGCCAGTGGTAAACGAGTTCCTTGATGTTTATCCTAATGAGTTTCCTGGTATTATACCTGATCGGGAAGTTTAATTTTCTGTTGAATTTGTTACTGATGCTAATCCAATTTCAAAACCCCCTTATCGAATCGCTCAAATTGTACTTTTTGAGCTAAAGAAGAAATTACAGGAGTTATTAGATAAATGTTTCATTCGACCTAGCATGTCACTATGGGGTGATTCTATCTTGTCTGTTAAAAAGAAATATGGTTTAATGAGACTTTTCATTGATTATAGATCATTTAATAACATCACTGTTAAGAATAAGTATCATTTTCCTCATATCGATGATTTGTTTGACCAACTCCAGGGAGCTCAATATTTTTTGAAGATTGAATTGAGTTAGGGGTACCATCAGTTGAAATTAAAGGAAGCAGATGTTCCATAGACCGCGTTTCGTACTAGATATGGCCATTATGAATTTCTAGTTATTTCTTTTGAGTTAACCAATGCACCTGCTGTATTCATTTATATTATGAATATAATTTTTTTGAGTTATTTGATAAGTTTGTGGTTGTGTTCATTGATGATATTTTGGTTTATTCCAAAAGTAAAGAGGAACATGAAAGTCATATAAGGGTTGTCATGAAAACCTTAAAAGAAAAGAAACTTTATGGGAAATTCAGCAAGTGTGAGTTTTGGTTACAAAAAATTTCTTTCCTTGGTCACATTGTTTCAGAAAATGAAATGACTGTTCATCCTTCTAAAACAAATGTTGTTGATGAATGGCCGAGACCCACAAATATAACCAAAATTTGTAGTTTTCTTGGTTTGGCAGGTTATTACCGGAGTTTTGTTGAAAATATTTCACAGTTATCAAGTCCAATGACTATGTTAACTCGAAAAGTGGTTAACATCATCTGGATAAAATAATGTGATGATTGTTTTCAAGAATTGAAAAGAAGATTGGTGAATTCTCTTGTTTTGGCACTGCCTTCCAGAAATGGTGAGTTGGTTATCTAGTGTGATGCTTCATTGAAAGGACTTGTTTTTGTCCAAATGAAAAATGATCATGTAATTTCTTATGCATCACGTTAGTTGAAACCACATGTGTTAAATTACCCTACACATGATTTGGAATTAGTTGTAGTTGTTATTGCTTTAAAAATTCAGAGGCATCATTTGTATGGAGTGAAATGTGAAATATATAATGATCAAAAAAGTTTGAAGTATATATTCACTCATAAATAATTGAACATGAGACAGAGGAGATGGTTGGAATTAATTAAGGATTTTGATTGCACGATCCATTACCATCCGGGAAAAGAAAATAATGTGGTCGATGCTTTGAGTAGAAAAAGTAATGTCTCATTAGCCATGATACGTTGGGAATGAGATCCTTTGGTTTTTGATTTGATAAACTTTGGAATAGAAGTTTTTGTTGTAAGAAATTATCTTGTTTTGTTTTAGGTGTCAGTGAAATCATCTCTATCAGACATAATTAAGCAAGCACTGAAAGAAGATAGTGAGTTTCAGAAAAAGGTAGAGTTGGTTCAGAAGGGTAAGTTGCCTGAATTTAACATTGATAATGATTGAGTTTGAAGATTTGGGAAAATATTATGTGTACCTTGTGATTCATAATTGAAGAATGGGTTTTTATTTAAATCTCATTGTTCTTCGTTTTCAGTCCATCCTGTTAGTACTAAGATGTATATAGATCTTTAGGAGTATTACTAGTGGGATGGAATGAAAAGAGATATTGCTGATTTTACATTGAAGTATTCGACTTGTCAGCGGGTTAAAGAAGAGTGGCAGTTGCTGAAAGGGATGCTTCAGCTTTTACTAGTTCCCGAATGGAAATGGGAAAATATTTCTATAGAATTTATTGTGAGATTACGAAAGACATCTCAAGGTAATAATTCAACCTGGGTTATAGTTGATCGATTGACTAAATCTTCTCATTTCCTTCCTATTAGAGATACTTTGTCTCTAGATCAACTTGCTCGGTTTTATGTTAAAGTGATAGTCAGGTTTCATGGAGTTCCCTTCTCCATTGTATCTGATCGTGTTCCCAGGTTTACTTATAATATTTGGAAAGGCCTTCATAAGTCATTGGGTACTGAATTAAATTTTAGTACATCTTTTCATCCTCAATCAGATGTTCAGTCAGAACGAACAATTCAAACATTGGATGATATGTTACGTGCTTTCTAGATGGATTATCAGGGAAGTTGGTACCAACATCTTTCTTTGGTTGAATTTTCTTATAATTACAGTTTTCATTCCCGTATACAGATGGCTCCATTTTAGGCATTATATGGAAAGTGTTGTATAAATCTAGCTTTTGGGATGAAGTAGGTGAAAGGTATCTGATGGGACTAGAATTGGTAAATGTGAATGTTTCTCTTAATAGATTTAGGGAATTTATTGTGATGGGTATTACGAAGTGACTCCCTATGTAGCTATGATAGTTACAATATAAGTATGATTTGGATTCCACAAGTTACCTTTATGTTTTATTATTTCTATGTGTCTTTCATAAATCTTATGATTTCATGAGGTAAGTAAAATAGTTCATGTTTTGAATTTATTTATGAACAAATGTTTTCATTCATTGATTTATAACCCGTACTGTGATTTTTATGCTCATCCCAATTTTTGAAATGTTTTCATAGGACATAAAGATGAATTAGGTCAAGGAGGGGATCCCGAAGAAGTCATGGTATCTGAAACATGGAACTAGACATGACACTTTTTTAATGAGTTTTTATTTTCAGAAAAAAATGGAAACTATGAAGATATGTATACCTTGTAATCTTTTGAGATGTAATAGTTATATTCTAATTCTATAAAACTCTAAACCTGAAAAGAAACTCAATGTGAATTATTCATTTAATTCAATATTATGTAATATTTAAGGATGGGTCATTATATATTTTGATTCATCTTACTTGTGGAGGAATTGAAAAAATTATGAAGTGAATCAGAAAATAATAATGAAAGTGAATCTTGTAACAGTGTATACTTACCAGTTGCTAAAAAGGATTGATTATATTATAGGGGTGTATAACTATCAATTCGAAAGTGAATACTCAAAAGGATTGTTGGGGGGGTATAACCAAATACACTAGGAATGTTTCAAATAGGATGTTAGAATTGTTTTATACTTGTGCCTTTTTATTCTATAAATAAGTCAGTGAATGAATCCTTGTTAGTGTGACTATAAAACATGGAAAAGATTGGGTAATTTTACTAAACCATGTAAATATTATGTTCCTCATTCTCTTTATATTTTTTTCATATGAAAGGTGAGGTTGATAATTTTTATTTGAGTGAATCGAAACTTTAACAAGTTATATAGGTTACGAAATTTTTACTAAAGAAGTTAAGAAACATTATTATAAAATAAGAAGGAATTACTGATTTACCACCTCTCAGTTGTATTGATCCTACATGGGAACAACATTTGGAATCAGATCCTAGGGTTCCTCTGAAAGATCCATCTCATTATTGATGAATTCCAATTTCGTGAACTATAATGGGATTCCAGTTTTCAATAGAAAGAACTATCATACATAGAAATATACAATTCTTACATATATTAATCTACTCAGGTATAATGTTTTAGAAGATAATTAATATATATTTCTTCCTCATATTGAGGTTTCTCCTCTTACTGCCACCAATAATAAAAATCATGAGAATGGTAGAAGAGATAAATATTATTTACTCTCATCACTAAATGAATTTGATTTTATTAGGGCAATAGGAGCTGGAACTACCAAATGTATCTCTAATATGATAACAAAAATTTATTATGGAAATAAAAACATTAATAAGGAAATGTTATAAATTTGGGGGATAAAGTATGAAGATCTAAAAACGGAAGAGTATGAATCTATTGGAGACTTTTTTATAATGGTAAATGATATTTGTAGCACTATAAGATGTCTTTTTAAGAAACAGAAAGACTCAACCATTTTTTAATAGATCTTTTGTTTTTATTAAATATGTTTTATGAAAAAGATTCATATTTGTATGATATTAACAAAAAAAATTACATATTATATTCGACGAGAAACTTTTATGAAAATATAATAAAATGTATATCAATAGATGGCCTTTAAAAATTTATAAAAGGGAAAAACAAAGATAATGACGTTAAAAAAAATCACGTGACTCAGAAGTAGTGGAAAAATATGGAGATTTCAACAAAATAATATACCTTATTTCTAAGAAATACAATAAGGGAAAAGAGAAAATAAAAAACCTTAAATGTTTTAATTAAGAAGGGAATGGAAATTTTTTTACATAATTATCCTAGGAATAATGTTGAAGAGTATGACCCTAAGGAAGATGATGATAAATCTCAAAAAAAAAGTTTAAGAAACATAATGAAAAATTTACTTGTGAAAAGAAGAATAAAGTATATCTAAGATGAATAAATAAGGATGATTCATCATCTAGTTACAAACATGAACATCGACAGAAATTTATTTCACAAGTCAAAAAATTAATTGATTTATATTGTAGTGATTATGATTATGATGAGATGAAAAAAATATAATGGATACTCAAAAATAATTTAAAGAATAAACATGAATAAAATTATAAACTCATGAAATAAATAAGGAAGTTATAGAAATATGTTAAATAATTAAATTTTTAGAATGGTGAGCTTGAAATAAAAATGAAAATATATGAATAAAATTCAATAAACAATGAGAATCTTAAAAATCTTAATCTATAGTTATTGAAGAATGTAAAAAAAACTAGTTGAAGATAGATAAATATAAAAAAATCATAGATGTAATGATATATATTTTGTATGATAATGAAGAAGATTTTTAAGAAACACAATCAATATTTCTGAAAGCACAACGTGAGTTATGAATGATGAGAGGAAACATTACCAAGGATTTTTATGTCAAAGGTCATACTTTTTAATAAGTTTTATTGAAATATTTTTAAAATAAGGTTTGTGAGGAAAAAATATTCTAACAAGAATGATAGAAGTACTTTAGGAATGCATCCTCATAAGAAAAGTGATCCTTGATTTTTGAAGAAATAGAAACAACAAAAAATTTATAAACAAGTTAATTATCAGTAAAAAATAAAGATTGATTAGTCACTATTGGTGTTAAGGAATTTTCAGACATAGATCTTATTCATTCCAGTAAAACATGTCACTATTAAGATATATGTATGAATCAAGGGGAGATATGACAAGAAAACAAGATCAAATGTTTTTAAAAATCATGTGGAACTAAAAAATGAAAATCGGCAGATGAAAAAATATTATTATGTAATGAAAGTTGAGAAGAAACATGTGGTGTTTGAAAAGAATGAGTTTATAGATCTTTGGATAGAACAAATTGACATGTATAGAATGTTAGAAGAATCAAAAAAATTATTTGATTAACAGGGGATGAAAAATATTTCTATAGATAAGATCAATGTTATTAAAAATATATCAATATATTTTGGATTGAAAATTTAGAAAAGATTAAAGAGATGTGAGAAAGAAAGGAATATTACTGTAAGTTGTTTGACTATCCTGTTGGAATAAGAGGAAGGAATGAAAGAGTTGTTACAAACTCATTATAACAAAAAATTTCCAAAAGTGGAATGAAAATTGATATCTTTATCAGAAGAGTCAATTGAGGAAAAGAAATATGTTAAAAATAATGAGAAGGGTGAATTGAGGGAAGAAAATATATCTAATGAAAAATCCAAGAAGAAGAAGAAAATGGTAAGGGTAAAGGAGTAATCTTAGTATAAAAGTTTCTATTAAGAAACAATTTTTTTTCCCCCTTATTCACAAAATATTTTTATTTTTACTAAGTTGTGATAATTTAATGAGTTTAAATAAGAAATATGATGATTGGGTCCCTAACTATTTGTGAAAAAAAATGTAATGAGGTTACAATATATGATTTTATAAAAGTTGTGTTTATACACATGAACTATCTACTATGTTTTCTGAGATGGATTTTGTTTACTTTTATCTTAAAAAATATTTTTAGGATTTCCCAAAGAAATGAGAATATTGAAAGAAACATGAAAAGGGTATAAAATGAAAGCAGTTTGATGGACAACATTATCAACCAAGATTATACCCTATTGTTTTCTACACCAGGTTATCCCATATAAACATAGATTTATTTATTAAAGGGCACTTTTTTTAACAAACTCATGTGATACTTATTTTCACTTAAAAAATAATTTCAATTCATTGAGATGAAAATATTCAACCCTTGGAAATAAGATCATTTGTTAATAAGGTTAAAACATGTCATGATTGAACCATTAAATTTTATTTTCAATAAAGGGGAGATATATGGAAATGTCGGAGAGTTCATAAATATATGGGAATTAAAAAAATATTGATAAAAAAAATAATGAATGTGGAATTATTTTGAAGTGGGTATTGAAAAAACACAAAGGGGGAGATTTTTAGGACCAAGTAGAGTTTTGGTTGTATTTATTGTTAATATATAAATATGTTGGTTATTTTTAAAAAATAAATTACGTTTATAATGTAATGTAAATATGGATTGAAGAAAATTTTGTGTGAAATTGTTTCTTAGATCTAGGCTATCGACAGGAGTATTATATCCAGAACATCAACATGAATTAATATGATCCATCTTATTGGACTGATGAGGAAAGGTTAAAAGTTTCTATAACTTTTTATTTATTCTAGAATGAATGTGGTGATCATAATGAGAAAGTTTTTCATAGTCTTAATGGATTCGATGTTAATATGATGATTTTTTTTCTATATTTTATTTCATATATCACAATTTATCTAAAAACATGTTATGATTTCCTTATCAAAGAAAAAGAGCGTGTTGTTTCTAGAAGAATGGGATGTTAAAATAATTTCCATCATAATTCATATGATGATATTAGAATCATAAAAATTCTCATATCTCACAATGTAGTAATGATACAAGTTAGATTTTATTGAAGAGAGGATAATATGAAGTGAAGTAATCTAGATGGGGATCATTTGTTTGAGGAACACCAAACATAGAATGATGAAAATCATCAGTATGGGAATCATCAGCGTGAAAATATCATAATTCTAGAATATTTATCATATTAAAGAAAATAATTCATTTATAGAAATTTTCCATCAAAAGTATTGTGCCACCGATCCATTGTAATGAATTCTGAAACTGATTCATATTGTTGGTATTCTTCATATATCAGATGAATAGTTTTTATCATGGAAACAATGTTTGAGAAAGGTTGAATTGTATTTCAATTGGATCATGAAAACATGAAGTCATACTTTTTTCTCTTATGAATCGGTCAAGTGAAAAAGAACAATAGTATTGAATTTTTTCAAATGAATAGGTAAAAACTATCAAACTAGATGTGATAAAAATCCCAAAAATGATGATAGAGACCAATCCATCAGACTAACACCAATATGGTAATCATAAAAAGGATCACCAGTCTAAATAATATAAGAAAAGGGGAAATTATTTAAAGATATTTTATAATTGTTTTCAATGTCTTTGATTTAAGTGTTCATATAGAGCATCTGCATGATAAGGAATTTAGTGCTTATAATATGTCATCTTAATGGAATGTTTTCAGTATTGCATATGTTTTTATCATAGCGACAATTCATTTGGTTTTTATATATGATCATATGGTGTGGATAAACTTGATAAATAATCTATTGTATTCCTTCAACATAATGAATAATAAAAATGGATAATTTTAATGAATAATCATACTATATAAATGTATGTAAAAATGAATAAATCTATATATTTGAGAAGCACCAAAAAGTATTATGAAGGTTTTAAGAAGAAATGGGTGAAGACTTAAATGAATAAGAAATTCCTGATTTTAAAATTTCAATGAGTGGTATGTGAAATAGTTTTTCCATCCATTACCATTATGGGGTGACTATAAATGGAGAACGTAGGCCATTTATACTGAGTGTGGAAACAGGAAATGTTAACATGTGCCAAGAGATCTGACATTTTGTTTAGGTATTATGTTTTCAACCAGAATTTTTTTTATAAGTCAATATAAAGGAAGTTATATCAGAATGAATTCATCAGTGTGAGGTTAAATCCGCTGATCAGAGAAAGTTCAAATGGACAATGCTTCATCAGAAAAATTCCATCACAGTGATCCCATTAGAGCGACATCTATCATATCACGGTTCTTAGGACCAAATTCCATCAAATAGAGGAATTACAAGATACCTATTGAGTTCATACTTAATTGATGAATGAAGTGATGAAGGAGAATCAGACCAAAGTCAATCGAATGAAGCTCAATGAATTGATGGTACTAGACTGAGGAATATCATAAATAATTTTGTTTAGGATGATTTTAGGAATGGTTATATGGAAGAATTTTCAACACTAACTATTTACATAAAGAATCATTTATGTTATTTAAGATTGTACATAAGTAATGTTTTATTAAACATAAGGAGGAAGTGAAGAATTTATGATGTGGGCTATAAAACAATATGGGAATTGAGCTTCTAATTATTGATACATACCAGTTTTTAAAAATGATTAATTAAAATTTTAGGGTATTTAAATAGTTATTGGAATGTGGATACTGGAAATGATAGTAGGGGTAATAACCATATATATAATGAAATTAGAAATTATGATTATAGAATTGTACATTTCTTATGCCTTTGTATTCTAGAATGAAAATGGTGAAATAATACATGTTTGTGGGACTATCCAACCTGGAAGAGAGTTTTTATTTATAAAAAATAATGTTAATATATTGTGATACCTTATCATTATATATTTTTCAAATTAAATGTGAGGTTGAGATATTTTTTTAGTGGATTATATCTTTAATAGTGTTCATATGTTAATAATTTTTTACTAAAGAAGTTAAGAAAAGTTCTTATAAAATTTAAAGGAACCACTAATTCACCCCACCACATTATAGTCATGATACTACATGGGAATTAAACTATTGGGAGGTGAAAAGTGATCTTTTATCACATGTATATTGATTATAGTTGTAAAAATGGTTTATTTTCTTTGTGATTCGCATGTATCAGCCATGAAAACTCAAATCATATTTAGTTTATTTATTTATTATTTATTTATGTAATGATTCATTTCTTTATAGGTCATTTTATTTGTGGTTTACTTCCATTATTCTAAATACACATAATATATATTTTAATTCTTTTACATAGTTTTAAATCGTTGATAATGTTTTTAATTTAAGACCATGGAACTAGTTTCTAGCATAAGATAATAAGTAACACACCTTAGGAACGTCATGAGTTGGCATATGTGTCTAGTTCACGGGTGAGCTATTATGGTTCAAGATAGATCTCCAAAACACATAACCATTAAATTATATTAGAAAATTAGTTTTAAAGTAACTTTCTTTAACTTTTTATGATGTGAGGTAGGAAATAAAAACACAACCCATTTAAAGATTATAAAATCTTACACATGAACCCAAAAACAATGGAACAAAGTTTTATCTCCCCCTTAACTAAATATCATCAAAACGGTATTAATCTTACCTCCATACCAATTTGACCAACATCTCAAACATAGGAATCAATTCTTAAAACCTTATATGGAGATTTATAAACCTTTTCCACTTCTTAAACACCCTAATAATTCCACTTATCCCAAAAATTCTCTTATCCTACTTGAACAGACTGAAAAACCCTTGAAAACCCTGAGAGGGGAAGGGTGAATCAGTGTGTAAAATTTTTCTTTCAAATTGATGGATCTTGTTTTCACGTTGGTAGTAACCTGTTAAACCTGTCTGAAATGGTTGTGCATAAAAAACAATCACAGGAAAAGAAATGACACAACAATTTTACTTGGTTCACCATTAATGGTTGCATCCAAAGAGCATATGTCAATAGTGTGTCATTCATGAAAAATCACTAATCATAACAATTTATATATTATAAGTGTTTAGCAGAGTCATTCAGTTACAGGATCACTACCTTTACAAGGTTTTAGGAATAGCACACTCTGCCCATAGACCACTTCTGCTGAATCCCCATTGCTCTATGTGTTAGAAGACTCATGAAACATTTTAATGACTTGGTGGCCACTTCAATGGTTTAGAATCAAACAATGCATCCTCAACTATAAATTGATTCTATTTTGAAGTACCTTAATCTCTCAAAAATGTAATTTATTTTCATGTACCCTGATATGTTGTCAAAATTAATTTCACAAACTGATTTGGTCAATTTTTAGGCTACCTTGTGTGTTCCGCGTACTACTGTAGTTTCCATGTACCACTACTATTTTCACACACCTACCAGCTCCTATGTGTATAGTTCATCTTCTTTGAGAATATACCTTCTGGGAATAATAATCAACTCTAGAGACTTCTCCACTCCTCTTTGTGCCTTCCTACTCTTCGTACTGCCTTGCTCCGCGTACTACTCAACTCCTCCACATATCGTCCTTCTCTGCATACAGCCTTTCTCTACCGCGCACTACAACGGATACCTATGTAAACCACACTATCTTATGCATACCATGTTCCTTATGCAGATTATTCTATCCATGAACTATCATCTCCATCACATATACCTTCAGGAACCACTGAAATGCTTCCCAAAATATTAATATTCAATCACATCAATTAACAAAGAGGTTTATTGTTCATTAAATACGACATTTTTTTTCAAATTTTTGTAATCTAATATACCGTGATTTTCAATATCGTATTATAGCTACTGTAATCTGAAATAAATATTTGTATTGTTATGCTCTACCACATACTGCTCCTATTTTCCGAACTGATAAATCCTTTCATCCTTTGGCACTCAGCAAAATTCATGCCATCAATGCATGTCATTGCTGCGAACCATTTTTTGTTTATTCCTTTAACATTCCTCAAACCTCATACCTTCACCATATACCATTACTGCAAGAAGTTTGCAGTTTGTCACACCTCTCTATGAACTTTTCTGCATACCTCAATGTGCACCGCTCCGCACACCGCAACACGCATAGTTCAGTATACCGCTCACTCTTCCTAGAATGTGACTGCAAACCTTTCCCAAATCATGGTATGTGATCTATGTTTCAATTTATGTGGTTCCCTTATTTTTTTTTTCCTGTTTGTTCCTTATACCATTAACTCCTAAATGAAAAATATTTGTTTTCCAACACTAAACACCTGATCATGAGGCACAAAAATTTGGAAAACACTGGGAAACTACTCCACCTTCAATACTGTTTTTAGTGTCAAACGTATGACCTCATTCCATGAAAACTCCCTAGTCATCCATGTGAATGTTGACAAAATACTCAAACAAAACCCCATTATTAGAAATGAATAGCCTTGGTTCTAACAATCCCCCCTTTGATTTTCATGTCAATATCTAGATGAATTATTTTATGTTCCAACAACGATCAAAACAGAAACCTTCATGAAACAACTCATTCATCACTCCAGGTATACGTGTTCAATGCACGGTAGAGAAAAAATTAGGGAGGACATGAATTGAGTTCTCACTGAAAGTTCTCCATCTTTCCTATCCATTTAATTTATCCACTCACCTCCATTGGAATTATACTCAAAAGACAGTTATTTAAACATTGTAGAGCTCCTAAAAAACTCCCACAGGATCATATCTTCATCATAAACTTGAAACACTTCCAAAAATAGATTAACATTGTTCAAATAGTTGGGGGAGGGTAATTTGTAAACCTCATTGTGAACATGGAGGTGACTGAACACCGAGGCTCAACCGATGATTCTCAAACACAGTCGTTGAGAGTGGCTTGGTCGTAATGTCAGCCACTTGCTCATCTGTTCCCACATGGTCTATTTTGATCACACATTTTTCAACATTTTCCTTGATGAAGTGATATCTAATCTCAATGTGTTTCATACGAGAATGTTGAACATGATTCTTCGTAAGAATAATTGTGCTATTGTTATAATAATAAATCTCCATTTATTGTTTCACCTCATCACCAATGTCAGTAAGTTACAGCTTAATGAAAATTAACATAGTGAAATCCTTAGTAGCAGATATATGTTATGCTTCCGTAGTGCTATGAGAATTACATTACTATTTCATTCATAACCAACCCATGAATTTCTTCCAATTATTGAATTCTATACCACTAGTAGACTTTATATAAACTACATATCTAGACCATTTAGCTTCATAAATAGATAATAGTTCACTACCAATTCAAGCAGAAAAGTGTATCCCATAATTATGTTTACCTTGAATGTATCTCACGATTCATTTCACTGATACAATATGGTCTTCCTTTAGATTACTCTGAAAGCAGGCCACAAGAAATGATTCAAAGACAATATCCGGCCGTGTAGTCGTCAGGTACAGTAGGATTCCAATGATTCTTCTATACATGGTGGGATCCACATAAGTATCTTCCTCATGCATCCTGAGCTTTTTTTCAAACACAATCAATGTAAACATTGGTTTGGAATCATGCATATTGAATTTAATCAGCATCACTCTTTCATAATTTTTCATGATAAATGAAAGTGTAATATTTGTTCGGAATTACCTACAACCCTATAATATATGTGAGTTCAAAAATCGGGGAAATATTAAATTCTACTCTCTTGTGATTGGAAAATTTATCCACTAATCCATGCTTGATTCAACCAAAAATAATATCATCTACGTATACCAATACCATGAATTGATCCTTTTGTGAATTTTTACTTAGAGATTGTGATACACTCCTCATCTTTTAAAATCATACATTCTCATATAAGAGTCCAACCATGAGTACCATGCTTGTAGTGATTTTTCCAGGCCATAGAGAGCTTTATTTAATTTTCAAATATTCAATTCAACATTTCCAAGAAAGAACCTTAAAGATTGTTCAATATAGACTTTATCTTCTAAAACTCTATTTAAGTATGTTTCATTGACATCCATTTGATAAAAACCTCCTTGGATTTCCAGGGCATGAAATATCTGGATTTACTCCAGTCTCACAAATAGGAGAAATTTTATCCTTAACCTCAACTCCTTGGATTTGAGAATATCATTTATAGACCAAGAGAGCCCTATTTCTGATAACATTTCCACGCTCATTAAATTTTCTCTTAAAATCCACTTTGTACCAATAACACTATCACCTTCCAGACTTTTGACAAGATCCCAAGTCTGATTTTGGTAAATAAAATCTAACTCTTCATTCATTTCCTTCACCCATGACTCATCTTTTCAGCCTCCTCAAATAAGGATGGTTCCACCCCTGATATAAATGATTAATTCACATTATTCATCATTCTTCCTGTCATTGTAGGTACATTCTGACCCCCGATAATGTTGGATTTATAAATATATGTTCTTCGATTTCTCCAATGCGGTTCAACTGAATTCTTTTTCGCTATGGATTACTCATCATATTCTTCTTATGAGTCAACATTATGATATAAATCCAAACAACATGTAACACCGTCATCTACCTTTGTATTTACATTTTTCCATGTTCACAAACTTCATTATCTTCTATCCCATCAGAATCATAATTCCTTTAAGCATTTGTGTATTTCATTTCAATGATATTTAAATCTTTGCTTTCCATTATTATTCCCATGAATTTATTGAAACATTTTTATGATGTTATGTTTATTTAGTATCCAAGAAATATTCTTCATCTACATTTTCTCCATACTTCCCTTGATTACCTTCTTTATTTCAGATAAAACATTTTCAACCAAAAAAATAAAATTATTTCCAAGGGGGATTCATTCAATACATAAATTCATAGGGTGTCTTTATCTCACCCATATATAGACTTATTAGATTTTGATTATAAAATTATTTTTGTACTACCTCATTCTAGTAATTTCGAGGAATACGACTCTCGATTAGCAATGTTCTGGCCATATTGTTTACCTGTAGATTCTTATGATCAACAAATCCTTTTTGATGTGGGTTTCTCATAGCAGTCACCTCATGTTGTATCCCATGCTTCTCTAGGTAATTTTAAAATTCAATGGATGTGTATTCACCAACATTATTAGACCACAAGACATTGATATTACGTCCAATATCATTCTTGGCGATTTGATGAATGGTTTTCATGCAACCAAGTACTCGTCGCTTCCTATTAATAATGAACCTACAAGCCATTATATTGTAATCTTATTTTAAAAGAACAAAATAGCTTTCTCAAAGAGTTATATTAACATTTATTAGGCCACACACATGTGTATAGATGAGTTCAAGGAGATTTGATGCTCTTTTATTCTTTTTCTGGTTGGAATTTCATACCAGTTTCCATCACATGCACACATCATAGATCTTTTATCATGACTGTTTAGATTGGAGATATTCATGAATATTATCAGATTAGATATCTTTTTTATGTCATGTTGATTAATTTTCCCAAATCGTTGATTTCATAAGTTTTTTTACTCTACAACTATTAAGAATAAAATGTTCTCTTTGCTGTAAACATGATATATGTTTCAATCTACTCTAAAACATTTCATTTAATAATTCCTGGAATTTTCTCTTATTGTTCATCCATTCTGAATAATGTCATAATAAAACCGGATTCATAGAGTTGACTCACATTAATATGATTGTGACTTAGACTGTCCACGTAAAGGTCTTCAGTTTTCATCAACTCTCTATTAGCAAGCTTAGTATATCCACTACCTTTTATCTTCAAAGCACCATCGTTACCGAACATTACTATTCCATCGACCTTTTTCTTGACATTCATTAATAGGTCTACATTAACCACCATGTGGGATAAACATATGCTATAAAGAATCTATGCGATTTTTTTCATTGTAGCTTTGAGGATTACTTCTGCAAGACTGGACTTTTACATTTTCCCTTTTTCTTTTCGATGAGATATTTGATTGATTGTAGGGAATTAATGGAATTTGAATTCTATCATCCATGTACATAGGTTCTTCATATTCAAATTATTTTTACATAGGAGAAAATCTATTTTAAATAAAAACATTATCTAGTTAATGTGTATTGACTCGTCTTTAAGCATTGAATGAATTATTCCTGTCATACAACTTCATACAATATACAACATTTTGGCCAAAAATAGAACAGTGAAGAAAATATCCATAGAAATTATTTCGCATATTAAAAGTATGATACGAATATGATCTCCTTTGTCTAACTCCTAACTTTTGCTCATTTATATAGCTTTTTCCATCTTCTATGTATGAAAAGGTATGTCCCAAATATCCACAAAATGGATACTTCATGAAAGGAAATGTATTATCACTTATATTTATCCCCTTTCCTTATTCCTCAGGAAAATAGTTTTACAGACTATCATTTCTATAAACTCGATGATAATATTTAGTTATCAGTTTTGTTTGATTTAAGGGGTTATTTTTCATCACATCTGGTGACTTTTCATCATGATCAACTTTCAACTTGCCTCTATCCGAGTTCACATTAATTATAGTATTTTCATTTCATCATCACAACCAATTCCACTATTTCTGATGAATGTGGGTCATTGATCACTCAAGACCATTGCAACTCCATCAAAACCATGTTTCTCTCTCTATAGATTCTTGGCATCTAAGAACCATAAAAATTTTATTTTTTTATTTCTTATTTTGAAATTGATTCACATTCGAGTTCAAATATCAGAGTAACAACTTCTTCTTCGAGTCCTTCAACAGTCTTGGATATTTACTCTAGTCTCGATGTATGGTCATTGAAGACCATTTCTTGTCCTTAAATTATGATATTTAGTTTCATAACATCATCAGTTTGTCAAGGATTGATGATTGATCTTTCACCATTTCATCCAGTTGTTGAATTTCCTCTTCCAGAAGATCAATATATTCTAATGATTCCTCCACCACTTATTTCCACTTATTAAATCGATAAAATTTAATCTATAGCTTAAATAAATAATAGTTATGATGCAACATGGAATTGGCATTAGTAGTCCACTAATTATCTCCATATTTATCTATCAATGGTTCGGACTTTTCAATGATATCCATCATGGAGGCGTGGTTTACAGTGTTGAATTCGGGTTCATCTTTTTCACTAAATTAATTATCATTATCTTCCTCCTCACAAAAAACTCTTCTTTAATTTCATTGAAAATTTAATTTTTTTCATTTTTGAAGAATCATCTTCAAAGAATTCTATCATTTTTCAACTTCAATTTCATCATAATCAAATTTTACCGAGCATTAAGGGACAATATTCCTTACTCTTCCACAGTGAAGGCATGCCAGAAGCATCCTGACATTAAATTTCCCTGATCCCTTATTGATATTATTGTCACTGAGAGAATGGGTTTCATTTTCCTCAACATCTCCATCACTTTTTTCTCCTGAAACATTTATTTTTTACATGTATTTGAATTCCATATCCGTTCTCACATGAGTCATTGCTTGTTCTGGTTTGATTCTCATTTAATAAGGTGATAGATTTGTAACATCCCCAAATGATAAAGGGTTAAATGACTAAATGATATGACTCATGTCAACAAGGTGCACCTTCCTTTTCGGGAGCCTACCTGATTAGAACTCCACAGTTAAGCGTGCTTGGCATGGAGTAGTGATCAGGATGGGTGACCTCCTGGGAAGTTCCACAGGGTGTGTGTGAGTGAGGACAAAGCACACTGGAAAGGACATGTGTTGGCCTGTGGGGACTGTCATTAGTCAGATGACTCGTTCAGGCACGTGGGTGGACCCTGGGGTGGGCCCCACGTGTCTGTGCGGCAACTAGTGGTACCTGGTGTGTAAGGACCCAACGGCCATGTTAAGGCGGGGTGTCTGTGCTGTCACCGGGGCCCGGTTGTCACATTTGGTATCAAAGGAGGAACCCAGCCTTAAGTGCGGTGCACTGCCTGGGTTGAGATGTAGGGCCCACAACGAGGGTGTTGTGCTCTAAAGGGGGGGGGTGATTGTAACAAACCCAAATGATAAAGGGTTAAATGACTAAATGATATGACTCATGTCAACAAGGTGCACCTTCCTTTTTGGGAGCCTACCTGGTTAGAACTCCACAGTTAAGCGTGTTTGGCCTGGAGTAGTGATCAAGATGGGTGACTTCTGGGAAGTTTCCCATGGTGTGTGTGAGTGAGAACAAAGCACATTGGAAAGGAAAAGTGTTGGCCTGTGGGGACTATCATATTAGTCATATGACCCGTTCAGGCATGTGGGTGGACCCTGGTGTGGGCCCCACGTGTCTGCGGGGGCAACTAGTGGTAGCTGGTGGGCCAGGACCTGACGGCCATGTTAAGGCAGGGTGGTTGTGCTGTCACCGGGGTCCAGTTGTCACATTTGGTATCAGAGGTGGTACCCAGCCTTAAGTGCAGTGCACTGCCTGGGTTGAGATGTAGGGCCCAAAACGAGGGCGTTGTGCTCTAAAGGGGGGGTGATTGTAACATCCCCAAATGATAAAGGGTTAAATTTATAAATGATATGACTCATGTCAACAAGATGCACCTTCCTTTTTGAGAGTCTGTCTAATTAGAACTCCACAGTTAAGCGTGCTTGGCCTGGAGTAGTGATCAGGATGGGTGACCTTCTGGGATGTTTCCTAGGGTGTGTGTGAGTGAAGACAAAGCACACTAGAAAGGAAAAGTGTTGGCTTGTGGGGACTGTAATTAGTCAGATGACCCGTTCAGGCATGTGGGTGGACCCCTCTTTCATAAATATTTTCATTTTTATCCCACACTGACATGAAATATGTGAAACTTATTACCTTTAAGTAAATTTGATTAGAAAGGGTTTCAATGAGAGCAGATTTTTATTTTGCATCAACATCAGTCAATTTCTTGTCTATATCTATCATCGAAAAACCTCTATAATTAGTGACTTGTATTCCATGAGTAGTAGAAAATATGACTTCTATTCAAAGATAAATTAGGAGAGATCTCATTATGTTTTTTCATATTTGAAAATTACAATCATCAAAGAGGTGAACTGTCATAACATTGATTTGATTGTCAATGACAATTGAAGATAGATTCAACACTGAAAACCATTACACTTTGATACCAACTAATGGATCCCAAAACACTATGAGATGGGAAGGGTGAATTAAGATGTCAAATTTTTCATTTAAAATGATGGATATTATTCCCACGTTGGTTGGAACCTGTCAAACCTGTCTGAAAAGGATGTGCAGAAAAAATCACATGTAACGAAACGATACCACTATTTTACATGGTTCATGACTAAGGGAAACATCTCTGGAGTATAAATGTACAGTGTGTCAATAATACCAAAACAATGAATCTTTAAAATTATAGGATTATATGTTTTTATCATAGTCACATTGTGCCAGGTGCTTTGCCTTTAGAAGGATTTAGGGATAGCACACTACGTCCCTCAGATCACTTCTGTTGACTCCCCCTTCATCACTGCGTTGGAAGAAGCATCACTTAGATTAATGACATGAACGACACATTAATGGTTTAAAATCAAATCATGCTTCTTCATATGTAAATGGATGCTCCGTTGATGTCTCGTAATCACCCACTGATGTAATTTATTTTCCCATACAATGATATGTTCTCAAAATTAATTTCAAAAACTGATTTGGTAAATTTTCTGGCTTCCTTGGTTTTTCTGCATACTATTGTTGTTTCCATGTACAACTTCTTTTTTCGAATACCATATAGTTCCTCTACATACCGTCCAACTCATTCATGAATAGACTTTCACAGTGTACTTCCCTACTCCATATATTTCTCCACTACTTGGTGTACTGTCCTACTCCACATACTCCCTTGCTCTGTATATAGCTCCACTCCTCCACGTACTCTCCTACTCTGGGTATTACCTTGTTTTTCCATGTACTTTGAGGGATACCTAACCGAACCACACTCCCATATGCATACATTTTTCTTTAAATGGATGATTCTATCTGTGTACTATCTCTTCCACCATATACCACTTCAGGCTCGACCTAATTTCTTCTTGAAATTTTACTCTTCAATCTCATCACATAAAAAAGTGGATTACTATTGATTAAATTGGAAAAAAACTATGAAAATATTTGTAATCTAATTTAACCATATTTTCAATGTGGGATTATTGTTACTCCAAACAAAACTCCATCTACATACTATTAGGCTCCACCATGTACCGCTCCTATTTCACGAACCACGTCAATCCTGCCAACCTTCGGCACTCCGCGTACTGCATGCCTTGACTACGTACCATCATTGTGAACCGTTTTCCATTTCTTCTTTCAGCATTCCATGTATCACATTCCTTCTTTCCGTGCCATTTTAAAACTATTTTCTGTTTTCACACCGCTCAGTGGTCCGCTCTGCGAACCTCTACACGCACCGCTCCATGCAACGCTTCATGTGCCCCAATGCGAACCGTTCGGCATACCACTCCCACTGCCTATAATGTGGTTGAGAACCATTCTCGGAACATGGTATGTGGTACATGTTCCTAGGTAGTAGGTTCCCTTATTTTGACATTTTTATTTGTTGTTCCATATAACATTCACTCCTAACTGAAAACCCATTTTTTTCCAACACCAAATACCCAATCTTGAGGAACAAAAATTTGAAACCACTAATAAACTACTCCACATTCAATAATGATTTTAGCCTCAATCATGTGACCTAATTCCTTAAAATCTCCCATGTCATCCAGGTTAAGATTGATGACAAACAAAAACCAAACCCCATTATTAGTATTCAACGACCTGGGTTTTAATTCAGATACCACTATTTCTCACCTCCCCTTCAAGTCTTTTAAACAATTATCCTAAATTTGATATAATTTCCATAAATCCTCCATTAAATGTTCCAATAGATCATGTTATGTAAGTAGATTTTAAATATTAGGATCAACTCTAACCAACTTAATTCTCAGTGAAGGTCACTTTCATATTTTTCATGAGACAGAGGAACAAAGAAATTAAAACTCACCTAAAAATTTCACATTGTCAATATTTATTATCATACTCCAAATTCCATCCATTATAATCTCATTTTCATTATTCCCAATGGAAGATTCACTATATTATTACATCCATCTATGATGAAAGTTTATTAAAGAAAATATTAGGGAGAGGTTGGCTTGGTTATATATGAAGGTAATCCCCTCCTATAAAATTTTGGATAAATGAATTATTGAAAAAATTAATATAGAGGAAGAGTTTATTGATACTCTAATAGATATTCACGTGGAAAACAATATATATGTTTTATGTAATGATATATTTAGAATTTTTCACTAGAAAAATTTTGGGTGGGTAGGGCATATACAAACCTAAGTATGTTTAGAATATAGTGTATAATGATATATTCCTAGATCATTATTAGAGAATTGGTCAATAATTATAGTATACAATTTTAGTAAAAAATAAAAAAATGTACATAATAAAATTAAGATCACCCAATTAAGGAATATCCAATAGATGGTTAATCATTTACCACGTTTTCATACTTTTCTAGCCATATGAGACTCCCAAAATACCATAATCATACATGAGAGCCTGAAAATATTGAATATTTTTTTATGAGGTTCATACATCAATATGGTATAACAGTTTTCCATATAAATTTAGGCTCATTTAAAGAATTAAATTGATACAGTCATTGGTGAAATTTTCATCACATCCTTTTCCAAACACTTGAAGGATTTTGATACCTCTTTATCACTATCCTATTATAGAACTCTAAAACATTATTATTTATATTTTCTCTTCAATATTGGGATCTAGTAAAAATTTGGAATGCAATTTTACTAGGATGATCAATATGATTATTATTTCGATGCAGATGAGGCAACTGAGGGTAACTATGTTGCTACTTCTGACTCTTTATCATCCCCTCCACAACAACAAAATGGGTAATATGATTCAACAAATCTATCATATTTTATTCCCAATACTCAATAATAGTTGAATCACTATTTTATTGCATCCATATAATTTATTATTGAGACTAAATAGGTTTTATTTTAACATTCACATGGTGTTTTCTATATCAAACCCCACCATTTCTCAAGATCATATAGAGAAATATATTGTTGATCAATATATTATCAGCGGCCAATGTACCCTATTATTCAGGTGCTCTTAAAGATCCTATAAATCTACAATAATTATGTGTATTGTCTGGAATATGAGATTGGGGGCCACTGGAAGGGAGAATGAATCACTTCTGAGAATATAGATAGGTTTAATTCATAGATTTATCCATTTATAAGAAATAATATCTCCCTGTTAATGTTAAATATGAGAATCAATATAGAATTCTTAAATAAACCTCCATAAAGATCCTACCATTGGCCTTAAATTCCATTACTGATGCCATATGCTAGTAATTTATTGAGTTACAACCATTTTATAAAATGGTTATTGTCACAATTGGTCTAATTACAATTGATGATGATGATTTAATTAGGTAGATGATGTATCATACCCATATTTATAATGACTATAGAGAGGAAGGGGATATTGAACTAGAGTCTTATGATTTTCCTAATCCCTCTATTTATTTTTTATGTTATATTTTTTATTACACATTTTTAATGATTGTTATATATTCTTTCAATATTTTTCAACAGATTTATATTATTATTGTAATATATTTGAAGAATACATAGCACCGTAGTTTTTTATTCTCTACTAAATAGGATTGATTTCTTTGTTTAATTAAACCTGACTAGATTCCTTATTCATCATTTTTTTAAGCATTGATAAACATGAAACATTAGATATTTTTCAAGTCCATCACAACTAAATCATGTAAAAGGAAATATATTTTCTTTCTGGGAGT
Organism: Viscum album; assembly: GCA_963277665.1. Classification (NCBI taxonomy): domain Eukaryota; kingdom Viridiplantae; phylum Streptophyta; class Magnoliopsida; order Santalales; family Viscaceae; genus Viscum; species Viscum album. Next base: position 258,634,069 of record OY728129.1, read on the forward strand.
TTAATATTTCCCTCTTACTTACTTACACATTTTATATAATGAAAAAACAATATTATAGTTTTTTCTCCCAACTATTATAGATAGTAGAGACATTTAATGATATATATGTGAGGGGATAATTATAATAAAAACTTGTTTTTTGTCTTGAAATCATATTTCTAAAATATTATTTTATTGGATTTGTTATATTTAATAGATAATTTAGAACAACCTGGGAAATAAGTGCATATTTATTCATCGAATTCTATGAAAATAAATTTTTTTATCACTTTGTGGTTGAAATATGAAATAATTAATGAATTAAATTTTTATTTTGAATATACTTTTATGAAGTTCTTATTTATTGGATGATTTCATATTATCCATGTCTAGAGTGATTTTCTTATTTTTTGAAATTTAATTCCTAAAAGTTATTCTATGAATTTTTTTATATTTTTTTATTTACCCTCTTTTTTATGAGAACATAAGACATGAATCACTAATATAACATGCACTATAATATGATTAAATCATTACTATTTAAAACCATATAAAAATGATAAAGTGAATAGATTTTTTTTTATTTTTATCCACCTTTATCATGAGACCTACCCTATATTATATATGTTGAAATGTCTATAGAAACCAAGAAATTACTCATAAGATTCTACATCACAAGACGAATTATACTTCCCTCTCTAATTTAATTGATATACATGAAATATTACTCATTTGATAATTAAGAAGGTATTTGTGTATGTTTAATGAGATTATAGAATATTTATTCTAAAATGGGAAACTATGGTTATGATAATTATTATTTTGAAAAAAGGGGTAAAAATTATATAATTATATTGAACTAAATCCAGTAATTTATAGAAACAAATATATGAAAAGTGAGGAAATGAGATACATTGAATTTACCAATTACTAGAAACATCATTCCCCTTATTATGTTCACTATTAAAAATAGTTTCAATGGGATTTGATGGTGGGGTTTGATGTACTAGTCAGTTTGACTTTTGTGGGTGGAGGACCTATTCTTGAACACATTCAATTGAAACAAATTAATAGGGAATGTAAACAATCAATGAGAAAAACTATAAAAATTCATCATTACTATGTATAATTATATTTTAGACCTAATATTGATTTTTAGAAGGGAAAATATATATTATCATTTAAGTAATGATGAAGGAGGAAATTTATTTCATTATGATTTATAGTGAATATCATGTATTGTTCCTAACAAACATCTCCATCATTTCAATCCTCTGAGTGGAAATTTTCACGTTATTATCCACCTAAATTTATCCTCAAATCATAATAACTTTAATTAATGTCCTCACAAAATTTATAGATTTAAAATCTATGTAGAGAATATGATTTGATTTCTAGATTGTAGATATAATTATTACACTTGATATTGAGATCATCTTTTACTATATTTTTCATGGGTGTGGAGTGAATTTTTTCTGGAATGGTAGAAGACAACATGGGCATTGATGACTAAGGAGTGGATGTGAAATAATGATATAGGGGAAGGTAAATTAAATTGTGGCATTAATAATAAATAATGTCTCTAAACCTAGTAGGAATGAATTGTTTGTGGTTATTGTTTTTTAGTCAATATTGAGATTTATATATATTATTGGTATTTTTGTATTATGTTTATATTTTATACCCTTCATATTCATTATTAAGAATATTTTTTTCTTAAGGATAATAATTTTTTATTTTTTATGGAATTTAATACTTTTTAAATTTTTATAGGATTACAATATAATTTTCATTAGTTTTTGTACATAATAATTCATAATCTAATGTGATTTTTAATGATTTTAGAAGGGATTATGTTTTTAAGAGTAGTTAAATATTTTGAATATTTTTTATATAATTTGATACATTTCATTTCATGACATGTGTATTGATATTCTGTTTGAGTTGAAAGAAGTCCAAGTGATAAATAATCCTAGAGGAAGTGAATCATGATCTAGTGGTTCATTCCATGAAGGATATTTGAGTGGTTAATAATAATTGATGTTATAATTTATTTATTCCACGAAACATAAATTATATAATGACCTGAGTTTGTGAAATTGGGAAATTCTCTCATATTAGATCAATATTTAAGAGTAATGCTTCTCTCAGAGGTAGAATATCAGAAAATTCCAATACTTGGATTCCATAAGAATATAAGGTTTTATATCCCTAAAGTTTAGTATATACATAATATTTATCCCTATATTTTATTTTATACTTAATTGTAAAAGGGGTAGAAGTGATATAAAAGATACTATCTCCCAATACCCAAATTTCACAAGTTATGGTCAACTGAACAAAGGATGTGTATGACTCTTCAATGATGTGAAGACCAAAATCATCCCCTTAAAGGATTTTATGATTAAAATAATTGGAAGAAGCTCATAGGATGTCACACCATGAAGTATGATAGTTTGGATGTCACATGATAAAGCATTAAAAGATATGTATTTATAAAAAAAATTCATTCTATCATCAAGTTATCATCACAACATGGAATATTTGGGTCAAAGATAATGGAATGAAATCCAAATGAATGGATTAAATCATGCACCGTGATTCTAAATATATTTAAAATTATAGTACAAATGATATATATTTCACATCGTGATGAATATAGTAGTTTGATGACATGTCTAAAAAAATGGATCAAATAGAACCTTTTCTTACAAATCGTTCTACTATGCACTATTACACATTCTACCAGACTGTGACTTAGATAGACTCTATATATAGAATTTTATTTGAGGATTAGAAGGATTTATTTATACTTTCCTTTTAATTCCAACATATTCATTACATGTTATCCATGTTTTCCTCTATATTAAAATATTATATTTTTCATCCTCAAAAGATTCAATTTAAATATGTATCTTTGTTCTTAATTTACTTCTAATTCTGTATGGATTTTTTTTTCTAAAACTCACTTCTAAGGATAAATTTCTCTAATGTGATGGGATTCTTCCCCATAATGTATGCTAAATTCTACTATATGGTATGGGTTCTAGCATCATAGGATGAACGGATAAATTAATTTCAAATATCATTCAAGGTAAGTTGTTTTTATTATAAATAGTTTTTTAATTTATAATGATCATATTAATTTCCATGTTTCTATCTAACGGAGGTGTGGAGGAAGCAACCCAAACGATGTGGAGTGAACTCGACGTTTCCCTTATATTGTATTCATATGATGATCAATGGATTGGACATAATGTATCTAGGGTATTATAAATCTCTTATCAAGAGATCTTTATTGACCAAGACAAATCTAATTAATATGAACCTAATGAATTATCAACATTAGAGATATATTGATAGCAATTAAATCAGATAATACAAGAATAATATCGGGGAATTATTGAATGATTTTATTTGAAAAATTTCCCAAACCCTTATTTTAGTTAATTTTTCTAATCCTAATCAATTGATAAATTGATAAATTAGCTGATTTAATATTTGATTTTATAAAACTTTTGATTGTTACACTATTGTATCATAGAACTAAACTCAAACTAAATTATACTATTAATCTTTATTTTTTTAAGGATTGAGAATTCTAATTTATAAACTCTGACATCCCATCGGAAATAAAGACTTTTGGTTGTATTTATAGGGGCTATACATCATGTATTCTGAAGAGGATTCACACATATTTACACAACCTTCAAATCATTAATCCACTTTTAGAATACACATTATGTATATATATTTTTAGACTTTTTTTCTCATATTTTTAATTTTTCTCTAGTGTGGATCTCATTTATAATGCATGGTGTCGAAAAATATCATATTTTTATACCTTTTGTTATAAAATTAAATGTTTCAATCCCATTAATTTATTATTTTTAGAGTAACTATCATATTTATGTGTCTTAGTAAAATTTTTTATTTTTTATTTTTCAAAAATCAATTGATTTTTAATTTTATGTTTTTTATTTACATTTTATTTTTTCTAAAAAATTATTTAAACTAATAAAAATTAGAAAATTTTAATTTATATTATTCTAGGTTTATTGTTATTTAATTTATTCAACTAGGACAATTTCTAAATCCAATAAATAAATCCCAAAATAATCTTACATGTGGGGACTCAAAGTTTGTGCGTAGTTTTAGAGAACTTTTTTATCGGTCCCATAACTGAAAAATAATAATATACATGAGGAAAAATTTATTGAAAAAATAGATATGGTTTTGAGTAAAAAAATTCATATTTGGATTCTATGGATTTAGTTTTTTTTCAATGCCAAAAATGCATGAGAAACTAGAGAATGGAAATTCAAAGAATCTACTTTTCCCTTGAAGTGCACTATGTTGCATTTGTTGTCAATGAGGCATGAGGTTGTCTTGGAATGAATGAAAGTCAAGGAATGTCAAGATTTGAATGACAAAGGTTGTGATGGTGTTGGTGATGAAGAGATAATGGCCATAGTACCAAGATGCATGTCACTTAGGAGATTCACTAAGTGGCATAGGAGATGTGGTTAAAACATTCTCTAGTTAAATCAAACGATGGATGAGCTGATCTTTAAGTTCAAAGAACTTGTATCCTGATGATACAATGTCACAACATTGATTGAAGACCATGAATTGTACTGACAATGCATGAGGAGATGAAGAGAGCCATCCACAACTTCTAAGTGGATGAAGTGAGATGGAGAAGACCATGTACTAATTCTTAGTGCATGACAATGTGAATGTGATCCAACTTAACCTCTAATTGGATCATTGACGAATATTGAAGATTTAATTGATTCAGGAGCTCGGTTGAAGAAGGAACCTTCCTAAGTACTGAATACATGTTGAGGAGGATTGAAGAATTCAAGTGAAGAAGAAATGTAGAAGAAGGATGTCTTAGAGAAGTGGCATTTGGAATTTTACACTTAAGTACTTTGTACACTTAGTGTATATTCAAGCAAAAAATTAGCCACCAAGGGCCAGCCTTAAGGGTTCAACCCAAGGCACATGTGGGACTAGGTCACCACGCCCAAGGGGATCCCATGGGGCGAGCCCGAGAGGCCGGGACCGTGTATAATCCCCGAAGCCACGCGGTGATGAAGCCCGCGCAGCGTGAGCGCGAGGAGCGCGCTCGAGGATGCATAGTGGGCGCCAGTGGCGCGCCCGCAGGGAGCAGAGGGGGTGCAGAGCGCGCCCGCAGAGAGAACACAATGCGGGGCGGCACCGTGGAGGGGGAAGTTCAATTGCGGTGAAGGGGGCAGCGGATGTTTGATAAACCGCGGAAATTCCGCGAGTTGTTTCGATGTGGGACGCGGGATTTTGCCGCGGAAGAGATCATGGCCGCCCAACCAATCGCGCGGCTGATCACAGCCGCTCATCGCATCCCGCACGCGATGATCTGATCGTGGCCATCCGAAGATCTGATCTGACGGCTGCCACATCGTCTTCCTCGAGCTCAGCCGAAGACCACCCCGCGAAGCCGCCGCTGAACCAGAGGCATCCCGACGACGGTTTTAGAGTTCCCGGCCACCTCCGAGCAAACCGAGACCTCCATGGAGATCATCTGGCTCTACTGATCACAGTCATGCTTAAAAATACATTTGCATGCAACGCATGGGAGATTTCGAGGTTGGCCGAAGCAACCGGAGGTGCGAGGCCACGTGATTTTTTTTCTGCATGGTTTGGACCTAAACGAAGGTCGTGCATGCGTTCTAAGTCGCATGCACGTAGAGGAAATAATAAATAAAAGAACCCACGTTGAAATAGAGGAAAGAAATCAAAATTTGGAAAGATTTTGAAGATCCGAAATCTTCGGTGATTCAAGATTTAACACGCGGATGGACAGAGGCATCCCTCTTCCTATATAAGGAGAGCTCGAGGCTCTCATTGTGTTTGCTGAAATATTTGTGGAGTCCCGTGAGAAGCACTCTCTGCCTCACGAAGAAAGAAGCCCCGCGCACACTTGCGTGGCTGAAGTCCTGGTGCCACCCGAGGCCCGAAGGAGTTCCATGTGCGCATCACTTGCGCGATAGGAAGAGCTCTCCCTGCCCGCATACTTGCGCGGCAGGAGAAGCTTGCGCACCCAAGGTGCTCTTGCACTCTTGAGGCTTGCACAACCCGAGCCGCATCTTTTGCGCGCTCAAGGTTGGTTGAGGCTTGCGCGGCCCTTGCGGCTTGGTACCTTGTGCGGCTGTTGGAGAAGGAGTTGGCCGCGGCTCAAGCATACTCTTGCGCGCCACCTTGCCCCATTGAGAAGGCCGAGCCTTTGTGCTTGTGTGTCAAGTGAAGGAACCCTATGGGACAGTGTGTGTGCATTTGAAAAGAAGGCCGAGGATAGCTTGTGTGTGTGCAAAAATAGTGAAGGCCAAATACACACTCATTGTGTGTGTGCAAATCAAAGAACAAGTTGTGTGTGCAAAACAAGCGAAGGCTGAACCTTAGTGTGTGCCTAAGTGGTGTGTACACACTAAGAAGGAGAAGAAGAAGGAGACTCTCACACTAGAGTATAACACACTTCTAAGTGTGTAACCAAATTGAATTAAGTGTGTGAAGTTCAAAGAAGGTGTGTGCTTAAAGATACTACACCCTCTGAGGGTTTATTACACCAAGAAGAGAAAAAGGGGAGTGCATGCATGAAAGCATGCACGTGCACACGTAAACAAGTCAAATCTGCTTGTGTGCATCTGAGTTGACCAAGACCAGAGGATCTTGAAGAAATTAATAAGGCCATGTAGTCAGTGCATGAAGTTGTTTTGAAGTGAGACTGAGCCAGACTGAAGTTAAAGAGATTGGTTGTCTGAGTTTTCAGTATATTGAGAAGACCCTGATCAACAGAAGTGATCAGAAGCTGTGAGCAAGACCAGCAGACCTTATCAGAGGCTGTTGAAGATTCTTGAAGAGAGAAGCCAGGTCATCCTTAGAAGAAGGTGATAAAGCCTGAGCAAGACGATAAGACCTGATCATCACAAGTGATCAGAGGTACAGAGCAAGGCCAGCAGTCTTTATCCCAGACTGCTGAAGATACTTGAAGAAGCTTAAAGAGAAGAAGAGCTACTCGTGTGACTCGAGGAGCCAAGAGAAGACCCTGTGGGACTCAGGGAGAAGAAGTCTTCAGTGGGATTCTGGAGCAGGCCAGTGGGACTCTGGTAACACTGTGTGAAGTAGTATAAAGACCCTCCTGTGGGACTCAGGAGAGATACGGTGGGAAGCTGTATCGACCATTGTAATACTAATAGATTATAATGGGAGAACCCATGCTGAGAGAGCATGGCAAGGATGTAGGCCTTTGGTGCCGAACCTTGTAAATCCTTGTGTCCTATGCCTTTTCATTACTGCATTATCCGGGAAAGGTTGAGAGACATAAGAAGAGTGGATCGAGGCCTTAACAATCCATAGAGGTTTAATTGATAAGAATCAATTAGTAAAAAGTTGTAAGGGATCACTGATTCACCCCCTCCCCCTCTCAGTGATTCACACTGATCTGGGCACTTCATCCCTAAATGTTTGTATTATTAATATATTCATATATTTGTATACACATGTCCAATGAAAACAATTTTTTGGGTGTATATCCAAGATATAAAGGATTAAATTTAGTTAATAACATATTATAAATTCATACATTTAATGGCCTAAAATTTTTATATGTTTTAGATAATAGATTTTGAGTGAAAATAAACCACCCCACATCATTATAAATTTATCCTTCCATATCATTTTATGGAGTTACCCATTTCCAATATCTAAATATGAGTTTCTTAATTTTTTAACATTATCCTATAATTTTAATATGTACTATATTTATCTTTATATATTTCTTTCATTTTTCTCTTTTTGATTTCCTATGTCATTCTTCTCTCATCTCCATGGTTGTAGAGAACCAACCCTCACTTTTTTAAAGGGGAGAAGAAGTGATGTTTTTATTTTCATTAACTTTAATAATTTATTTTATTTTATTCTATTATTTCAATAGTAGGTAAAATGATTACGGTGTATAATCTTTTAGGTTTCCTTATTATTTATTCGTAATATTGTTTATATTTTCTAATTTCCACTATTATTTCAATACTACATATAGTGGAGTAGTATTGAGGTGGTGATGTGTGGTGAAGAGTTAACCCAGACATAGTTAAATAGATACTGTCCTATAAGAAGAGGTATTAGTTTAGAATAATCTCAAATAAAACAAGTGGCTTTGGAGTAAAAATTATTGATCTCAACATTAATTATATTAAATTTAAATACAAGTAAAATAAAAGTATTTCCTCAACTTAAAATAGATTAAGAACTGTATTCTTTCTACTAACTTCTTATATTAGGGTTTTTACTTCTAAATTAATCTATATTCACCTATTTTTATACATATATTTCACAAAAAACCATTTTTATTGTTATTGTTTTTCAATAGTAGTATATTTTTTAATATAATATTGATAATAAATATTTAGTGTCATGTGGGTGATCTCGTGTGAGATCAACCCTATGGTGTAAAAAATATTTCATTCATATGTGAATAAAATAATGAGTATGGATTCTAAATAATATGCTCCTAATTTTTTTGATATTGGTGTGGTGAAACCCTTTCACACACCATTTTTAAAAAATATCATAAATTAAAAAAAATTATAAAAAATAAATTTATTATATATCATTTGTTTTTTGGGTCAAAATGGATTTTTTCAGGGACTTTAATATTTATGGCATAATATTTATACCAATAGGGAAGAGTTTTTAAATATTATATTGCAAGAGAATATAAAAATTCCTGAAAATTGAGTCACCAAATTAATATATTTTACATATCATTTGTTGAAATCAATGCATTGAGGATGAAAAAATGATAAAATAAAGATGAAGAAGAAATTAGAATTATTCTACTTGAAGAACCTAAGGAAGATGAGAGGAATATACATTATGATATTGAAAATGACCTTAATCAATCATTTTTCGAAGACCATTACAAATTATAAATTCAAGCTAATACACATTTAAAAGGTCAACAACTTTGAGATTCATACTGAAGAAATTTTTTAATATATAACCACGAGAATACCTCTCCAATATTGAACAAGAAAAACTATCAATTATATATCATATTCCGTCATTGGAATAATACATCACTAAAGTGGTGTAAATTAAAAAAAATTAGGAGATTTATTTCCTCCCACCCACATCAATAACATAACTCCACGAAGAATTGAGAAAATAAAATACAATTTTTTCTATGATAATCACGAGATATAATAATTTATTATGTTTATTTTAATGATTTTTTAAAAATTGAATTGAGTATTAGCTTCCAATAATTTATTTTTTATATTTTTCTAACAAGTGGACTTACTTGGAGGATTATGAAGAATATGAAGAGATGAATTATCTTGATGATAGAATATTCACGCTAGTTGAGTTGTACACTGACGCATATGACAATAACGGTAAAAAACAATAAATTATTAGGGAATAAAATATTAATTTTGAACTGAAATAGAAGCCATGTTTTATCCTAATATCTGCACCACCAATGGACCCCACTTCTATCATTGAACAAATTGAAGAGCACCCATTTTTTACTTTAACTAATCCATTTACATCTCATTTATCAATTCATTCTAGGGAATGCGTCACTTTTCATTTATTTTTTGGGTCTCCATTGTTGATTTATACACATGGACTCTAAGAAAAATCTATTGTAACATTTCATACAAAATAATCCTTATACACATTCTAATTGTGGAAAACCAATTAAAACTTATATCCGGATGTAGTGAATGACTAGAACCAACAAAGGGTTTATACCATATTCTACGTGTTTTTTTATTAAATTTATATTTCTTATTCATTACATTTTTTCAGTAAAAATTATTTGTGTTATTATTTTTATAATGTAAGTGTAATGTGGTTGCAGTTAGGATCTTATTTAAATGCTACCACTGACCCAATAAACATAGGTTGTGTTTTCCATTATTATTATTTTTCTACAATTTTGTTTTAAATGTGTTTTAGCTAAAATGATGGGTAATTAAATCATAATTATAGGTGGGATGTCAACCTATTTTTATGTTTTTTTTCCTTTTTTCAAAATTTAAAAATATTGAAGTCTATATGATTTTTTTTAATTATTTTAGTGTTTTTAATACTATTATCATAATATAAATGTGATGTTCTAGACCTAAACATTTTTATTTTGTGTTAAAAACATATTAATTAGATATTGGATTTGAAACAAACTGATTGACCTAGACATTATTTTCATTAATTACAATATCAAGAATAAATAATGTGTATCTTACACATGCAATACCATTTTGGTTTTGTTATTTAGAGAGTTTGAAAAAATATTTATTTTAAAAAACCATATATTTCCCATCTAATGAAGATTTTTTTCCACAAATCCATATATTTATTATCTTACAATATCTCTTCAACATTTTTCATAATAATCTCAACACATGATACTAATCAAGATATATCATACTTAACACTCCTCTTTATAACCCGAGGAAAAATATATATAATAATGGTGATCTCAAAAACTCAGTAAGGGGTAGGGTAAAACAAAATATATCATGGAATAAAAAAGGAATACCAAAATATGGTAAGAAAATTAAATAATAAAAATATTCAATATTACTGATAATAAAAACATACAATATATCCATGGATAACATAATTATGTAAAAAATCAAAAGGAAAACAATAATTATTTTTATAATGATGGAATACATAATTTCAAACATCATAAACTTGTTATGAAGGCCTCATTATAAGAACTCATAAATAAATGAGCAATTTTTACACAAAATACTTGATCTATTTTATCTCATTAGACCTACCAATGCATTTTGGGGATATATAATTATGAATCCCACATAGAAGTGGAAACAAATAAATTTATTTTATTATCTAAAACATTACCCTTAATTTTTAAAAAGAAAAATTCAAAAAAAAAATGGGAATATAATTTTATTCTAAACTAATTGAAACATTAATAGAAAGATTAATTATAAAAATTATTATTAATTTTTGAAAAGGAACTCGTGTGGTAAAAATTAAAATTGAGATTCTTTTAATACTTTTGCAAAGAATCTATAAAAATGAACAATGCAGGAAATTATTAAAATATTGTTTTAATTTTTTTAAATAATGTCAATATAAGCATAAAATAACCATAACAATGCATTCTGGTAATGATAATAGGATTATTATAACAATATAAATAATATTTAATTGGAAGAAAAAAATTTCTGACCACAAAAATGATATATAGTTGAGTCTACATACAATAAAAAATTATGCTGAATTGAGAAGATAATGGAGTTAAATGTCAATAAAATATTTAAAAATTAGATAATTAATAGGGAATATAGTATAATACAATCATAGGGAATAGAAATGATAATTATAATGATAACTTTTATGAATAATGGTTCTAACTCAATGAAATTAATTAAGTTAACAACAACCCTTAAGGCTTAGTTATTACATGAATCAAAGAAATAGGTAAAGGGAAAGTATAAATAAATTTAAATATCCTAATAGAACTAAATTATTTATGATATAAGAAGTAAATAAGGTAGTATTTATGCTATATTATTGTGAATTTGTGTATAATAAGAAGCATGCCTCATGAAATTTAAATTAAGATCAAGAAAATTTACCTCATGTGATGAATAATTTGGTGAGTTTGTATAACCTCGTGAATAAATAATATGTATTTAAATAATTTTTTAGAAGCTTATTAATGTTCATTTAATATTTATGTTCTATTTTTTATCATAATACATTCTTTTATTGTAAATTTTTTTCTCTCATTAACCACATGGGGTTGTTTTCTCAATTTCTCCAAAAATAATTTGGTATGTTCATTGTGATCAAAGAATAAATAAAATTGTTTCTTCATCACAATAATAATATATATGTTATTTTCCATTCAATTAGAACAAAATTTATTCAGTTTTATATGCTGTCTAAAATAGAATCAAATAAAGAAAAGTGTAATGGTGTGTTCATTTTAGGTGGTTTAATTACCTATGAATATTTATTGTTAGTATTGATAATAGAGTCCCTAATTTTACTTTAAATTATCTTAATTATTTTATAATTTCATATTTATTTATTAAATTTCCTTTTATAACCAACCCTGTATGATGGTGATGAAAAATGAAATATGTTGTTCATGGAGGTTATAGTCCTACCATAACTTGATAATTATTTTTATTATCCAATATGTGGAGGGAGATAAATAATGGTTATAAAATCAAAATAATAACATTTTAGAATACTAATTAATCTTATTTAATTATATTATGAGGATTATAAAAGATTTTTATGTGGTAGAAGATGGAAGGAACATTAAATAACTCAGTTAACATAATTTCCTCTTCCACTGATATCCCCTTTTAGAGAACTCTCTAAGCCTTATTATATTGGTATTTCGTTAAGGAGATGACAAATAAGATGTGTGATAGTGGATTGGGGAGTATTTTTCATAGATTTTTCTCATGCTAGAAAACATTAGATGTGACGAGATGTGGAATAGTGTCAAGGTCCATTTATAGGTTTGTGGGGTGACATTTGTTTAAGTGATAAATTTTTAAATATAAATAGAGATGAATTATTAATGTAAATTTGACAAAAAACTAATAATTAGATATGAAATTATAGTTTAACAATTAAAAAATCCCCATCCACTAATTTATATATGAGTATTTAGAATATTTTGATACATTACCACTTGATATAACATTTTTTTCTCATTCTAATCATAAGAGTGATGACTAAAATTGAACAAGGTAAATTATTTTATTGAACTAAAATTAAATTCTCCATATAAAATTATCATTCCCAATATTAAATAAATTTTTATTAATTAAATTTCAAAAATTGATAAAAATTATCTCAATATAAGTTCATATAACTTAATAAAAACAATATTTAGAAAAATTAATTTTTAAGTATAAAAACAGTTAATTAGTTGAATTATTATTATATGAATTTATAAATTTGATATTGTTAATATTATGATTATATAAATTTTTTCTATTTGTACTTCATACAAATCCAAAACCAAGTATCACCTTGTCAATAATTAATTAAATAAAAAGATCCAAAATAGTTTTAATTTGAATAAAACATAATATATCATCCATAATTCCAATAAAAATTTATTAATTCAAAATAATACTTATAAAATAATTATTTTACTTCATAAATAAATAATTATTTATAATTAAAATTTTTTATTAATTTTTTATTCATTATTATATTATAATAATTTCATAAACGTTATTGTATATGTAAATATGTGTTTCTACTACTCCCCAATTTTTTTTACAATATTACAAATAATTCACCCTATGATAATTTTGATGTTATTATTCCAAAAATTACATTCATTTTATCAATATAATATTTTAATATTTAAAAATATAACATTTAAATGAAATAAATCAATAAAACAAACAACTATTTTTATAGAAAAATTAATTGTTTAACATTATGTGTTCATAATATTATTTCATATCAATGAAAATAGAATGACTGTTAATATTTTTTTTATAAATTGAAATTTTTTTATTAATAATTTAATATTGATTAATTTTTTTTATCATTATAAAAATGGAGTAAATTTTTGTTTCAAAAAAAGGCCATTATAACACTGATTGATTTTAATCACATCTGAATAAATATTTATCATATTAACAATAAGTTTCCATTAAATAATTTCTATTAAAATAGATAAAATTATTCATTAAACCATAATAGTAATTCTACTAGAATTAAAATATATCTTTTCAAGAATATTTTTATTTCTATATGGTTTTACACCTCTTGTAACTTTCTAATAAACATTTTACATTTTATTCCTATGATGTATTAATGTTTATCTTTTATTATAAAATATATCATCATTCAATTTTGTTTAATGTTTCTTGTTATACAATATATTTAACATGGTATTTATATTGGGGAAAAGAGTTACTAAAATCTTGGAGTGTTATATCCGACCCCCTTAAATTAATTATATCTTTTTAATTTTAGTTTCTCTCACTAATAAAAATAGATGAGGGTATTTTATATAATCCTGAATCATTATATAAAAATACATTATAACTATTCATACATATAATTTGAATCATCCAAATCATATTCCATTATAGTGTTAAACATAGTGTGTAGTTAGGGATTTTTATTGTGTACTGAGTTAAGACTGAGTTAATGCACAATAAACTTTTTTAGTGTTATTACCCCCATGTGCATCAATAGTAGAGAATTTATCAACATGTATTTATCAAAACAAGGATTTTATTTCAATAAGATCACACACTCTATAATTTACAAAAACAATCATACATTCTCCAATATTTAATTTTTTTCATCGCATTTCCACTAAGGTATTATTTTATTAATTACGAATAATAATTTAGTCAACATTTTTCATACTATTTTTTACAATCATAAAATTCATAGTTAACTATTAACCCATATTCTGTGTAACCTTGATCCCAAAAAAACACTAATTTCCCACCATTATATATACTCATAAAATGATATTATTATTTTCCCAAAACTAACTAAACATCTTTGACAAAAAAATTACTTATGAAACATAATGGAAATATATCCTTCAATCATCAATCCTTTATAAAACCCAATATAAATATCCAAAAATAAAATTAATCGCCTTAAAATTCAGTCAATATGACTATAAATGGGTAATAAATACCATTAAAATTACAATTAACCTTAGAAAAACGAACCCAATATGGAATAAAACACACTTAAATTTTCATCAAATAATAATTTTTTAAAATTTAATGTTTTTAAACCCGACTTTTATACTAACTGGGATTATCTAAACCTGTACATCCAAATCCAGTGCTAAAAAATATTCCTTACATATTAGCATCAAATTCAACGGACATAACCCACAAATATTCTTCAATGAATACAAAATAAATAAAAAATTGGATGCCACTTAAAAACCAAAAAAAACCCTATAGGTTTGTAATTTTAGAGATTTAAGAAAACCCTTTTACTACAAAACCATATCTTTTCCATCTATTGTGTATATTTTCCATTAAACCCAAGATTTCCCATTATATAATAATTATTCATCATATCATAAAAAATCCTCTCCATATGAAACCTAACTAGACATATCATACAAAATAATATTCCCTATAAGTAAGGGAATATGAATAAAGAAGAAGTGTGAGCTGAAATGCTCATTAAATTCTAGTGTACAACAGAATCAATCTTATAGTAAACAAATAATGATTAATATAAAAATAATACATAAGAATAAAATAATTTCATACAATTAATGACACGTGTATATATTATATCCATGGTTTACATAACAATATAAACAGTCACATGGATAAAATAACTGTTTTCATAGTGATGGAATGCATAATTCATGACATTATTAATCTACCATCAAGGAATCATTCTAAGATGTCATACTTAAATAAGTATTGTCTACACCAAATACCCATGATAGGTTGTGTCATGAGACCAACCACATTATTAATGGGTTATATAATTTCTAGACCTATCCATCATTAATTGATTCCAATTCATTAATCAAATTAAATAATGAAAACAATAAAAAAATTCATAACCCTCATGCCTTTATGAGCAACAATTATCCATATAGACTTATAGGTATAAAAAAATTCAATTTTCCTCCATTAAAAAATTAAACAAACTTTATTTATAAGAATCCTTTAAAATAACACCATATTGAGTGATGAGTATATGTTGATGTCAATACTAGAATAAACTATATATAAATAGTGAAAGTGATATTGAATATATCTATGAAATAAAGGAATATGGATATGAATGGGAAAAAAGTATGTTAAGGGAGATATGAAGAATAATATAAAAAATTACCTTTATGAACAAGATGAGGTATGGATTATAAATTCATTAGAGAATTTAGAAGGAAACACATGAAATAAAAACTACAAAGGAGATATTTATTGTGGAGTTTGAGAGTAAAATATATGAGAAATTTTAAAAATATTTTTCATTAATCTTTCATAAATTGGTTGTAAAAACAAACTACTAATCCACTTTTGAAAATCCATTTCATGTAGTTAAAAGAGGACATTATAAAAATTAATTTTAGATGAATACCAAAAATATAAATTTTGAAAATAAATGGAGTTATATATATATATATATTCAATGTGGAGTGTATGTTAAAAAAGATAAACCAGTGGAATGAGATCCCTTTATTTCTTCTTCTAAAATAGTAAGAATTTTTTTTAATTAAAAATTCACAACCTTGTGGGAATAATATTTTCTTCGAAAACCCATGAAAACATTAGTATGAATATTTATTAATAAAAATTGATATATAATCAAAAAATTTGATCATGTACTAAACATAAAAAATTATAACATTTTCATACATTTGTAAAGAAATTAAAATATAACCCATAAAGAAAAAACCTAAAAGACACTTTTTAAAACATTGTAATAAAATTAAAACTAAATATAAAAATACCCGAATAAAACATTTAATTATATATAATATTATTTTGTAGCTATAACAATGATATATATATATAGGTAAAATATTATTTACTGTAAAGAAGAGTTAAGGTCAAGTCCTCATATAGAAAATTATTTGGTTGAATTGTAATACAAATAAAGGTGTATTGTCAATAAGACATATAATACCTATAAAATAAAAAGAATATAATATATAATAATATCATATTATATACAAATCCAATAATATTATTATATAGTTCATGAATTAATGTTATGACTAAATTAATGTAAATTATGTTAACAACAATCCTTACATCTTACGTAATGTGTGAATCGAAAAGGGATAGATTTAATTGTAAGATCCTATCTTTTCTAACGAGGTAAGAAAAATTTATATTTTGGTAAGAAATTATTTTAGATAATGGATGTTACTATGAGTCTAAAAGGTAATCTAGGAGTATCTTTGTCCTGTTTGGAGCTCAAAGCTTTGGATTTGGGAAAGGTAGACGGTTCCACCCCGTTAGTACACAATTAATACTAACCATGTGACTCAACTATGTGGACCATAAGGGGTGATGTAAAAATTCCATAAACTATTAAAAGGTTGAAACATTTACTTGTATTGGGGATGTATAAAACATAATAAGAGTGTCTTAGGTGTCACAAGGTTTTTTCAATCTGGGTTAACATATTCAAGGGTGGTGATCCCAGAACCAATGGTGCCACAAAATTTGGAAAACCTTATAGAAATACATTTTTTCTATAAAAAGTTTGTGAACTTAGTATTTTTTCAGGAACCCATTTTAATTTTATTTTATCTATTTTCTTTCTCCTCCATGCACAACACCACCCATCTACTTGAGTGATCAATTTGGACTTATCATAGTATTTAACCCATTTGTTTCAATCAGTCTCTAGATAATTCACCTTTTAACACATTTCAAGAATATTTTCAAGATCCTCATTAAAAATCCATGTTTCACTCAATTATATCCACCCATGAATAATTTTTCCAGGAGATCTAATATTCTATATTTTAGGGAACTTTTCAAATTCACAGATTCTTTATGTTCAATCCCAAATTAAAGGATTAAAATAGATGAGGGGAGTAATACCAATATAAGGTCAGTAGTCTAGTACGTCTTCCCTAATACTGAGTCATTTTATATAAATGACTATCATGCATCACAATATAATTTTAATTTTTTTCCTTACACTATCATTTTCTTCAATATAATTTTTTAGTCATGTAATGAATTCACTTACACACCATTGTCACTGATGGAGGATGACCCCACTAACCATTTCCACTTCATTAGGAATGTATATGAAATATTCCATGAATTATTGACTGCTTATATGGCCACAAAAATCATCTAGGTGGCCTTAGAATGACACCTATATGAAACAACTATGTTGAACTAAATTTTTGTGAGTGGTATGATCACATCATGTGACTCCTATGTAATTAGTGTATTATTCCTATGATTAAATAATATTTTAAAAATTTTTAAAACATTTTCCAAATATTTTATATCAAGACCAACCATTTATAATTATATGTGATATGTGATCATGAAATCCCATATAATTTTCATACTAGTGTATGGTGACCCATTATATTCATGATACTCATGCATGGCATCCCATATACATCTTATTCATGGGAATGAAATCCCATATATTTGTGATACTCGAGAATGAGGACCCCTATGATTCATGATACTTGGGCACAACATCACTTATACTTGTGATACATAGACATTTCATACAATATACATGTTATATACAAACATGGTGTCATATATATATATATATATGTGTGTGTGTGTGTGTGTGTGTGAAATACAGGCATGTAATCTCATACACATATGAAACATAGGAATGGTGACCCACATAATTCATGATACCCAAGAATGGCATGACCTGACCTAACAATTTAAATATTTATTTTTGAAAACAATTTTGATGGGAATTGAGAAGCCCAAAAATATTACAGGAGCACCAATACTCGGACCACATAATATGTTATGAATATATTCTAAAAAAGATTCAAAATTTTTTAATTATTCACCTGAGGTAAACTATATGAGATAATGGTTACCTTTTTGTCTAGATCATATTTTATGAAAGCATCAATGTGTTAGGCCAATATTTTCTAGATCTAAATATATTCCAATATGTTTATTTTTCCTCTATTGATTTCATGAGACAAAATCCAATCTAGTTTTTTGATACATTCAATTTTATCATCATTAATGTCAAATCAGATGGATATATCATGAATTCTATCAACATCCTCCTTTGAAACGTTAATATAAAAATTTTCCTCTATCATTTATTCCATTAAATACAGGAGATGTTTATGGTCAGTACCCTCCTCCCTTTTCAGCCTCCAAATGTCATCCAATGCCTATAGTTCTAACATCTAGTATGGATCTTATAACCTATCAACATCCATCCCCTCAGCCTTATCTCTATAACCCTTATCTTTTTTATGTTATGTTTTATGAATAATCACTTGATCTAACTCATTAGGATGTGATGCTGAATTAGAAACCACTAGATCTGGCCTTACACCGTCCCTAGACTTATTCAATTTACCTTTATCTATTATTGCAATGGGATTCAAATTATAATAACGTTTCTTTCATTTCATGGAATTTTTTTCATTTTATTAACTATAAAATATCTAGAATCAGTATTTCATTGATTCCCATTCCTCAGGTTTCACCCAACATCCATTGTTTCCTATAGATCATGCTCCCACTCTGACATTGAGTGTTAATTAAATTCAATATCCCTCTACTGAAGAACCCCCTATGTCCAAGATCTAGCCTTCTTCCTCTTCCACCATAGAATGAAAGACATCCACCCATCAGTATCACTAGCCTCTTTCTCTATACCATCCAGATCTGAACCAATAACATCCAAACCGTCAAGATGATTTCACAAATTTATAGTTAGAGATGTCCTTCAAGGACTCAGTCTATTCATAGGATTCTTCCTTCCCCCACTTGTATACAAGGAGAACTACATTGAACCTATTTTTTCCATGTTTTCTAATGAAAAACATCGTTAGTGATCACAACCTCTGTCAATGAAACATTTCCTATATGATCTCTAGGATAGAGCCCTGCCTATGATTTAGGCCCCACTTATGCTAGCATGATGAGTACATTTAATCACACTCCCCATCTCCTAGGGAGACAGAATGTCTAACCCTAAAAATTATTTCCATATTCAGTTTGAGTTGATACCATCATTTAATTATTATAAATTGGAAATAGATTGCAAATAGACAAAATCTATCCCACATTACAAGCCCTGAAGGCACAAGATGATAACTCCTCAATATAATGAAGATGACACCCATGTTTTGGTTGTACAAAATTTCTACACAAAGTGAATATTTTGAACAAAGCCTCAAACACTAGTGTGATACATTTTTTCTTACATATGATAGATCACATAAGCAGAGGAATGAGATTATTCTCATTATGCAATTATAGATAGATTTTGTTCTTTTTGTACTGTTGTAGTTCAAATTTTTTATTCCTTTTATTATGCTATTTTTTATTTCCTTTTTTAAATGTCATATTGACATGGAATTATTTTTTATATGATATTGATTGATAATTTTTGTTATTTATTATATCGGGACGGTTATTCTTCCACAGATCACTTATTAAATTCATTCTGTTATTTCCATTATTGTAATCTATTGTGATACACTCTGTTAATGGGGGTATAGTCCCTCCATTGTACCATCATATACCATTTCTTTATGTCTGAAACATCTAGTGTATGAGGTGGAATTATTGAGGCCATGTGGACAAACATGTTTAGTTTCTTATTAGTGAACCAAGTCTGGTACATTACAAATTGTATCAAATCCTCTTTTCATTTTATATTACTATTTTGGGTTGTTATATTGGATAATAAGAACATGTTATGATTTGGTAATTATCCTATGCCTAGGAGTAGCTATATTGCATATAGGGAAAATCCAAAATGCCTTGAATATGAAATTGTCATTCCTATTTTTTCTTATTACAGTTGAATTGATTTCACTGTAGAGTAAAAAACATGATTTATTAATTTTTATTATTATGTATTTATTTTCCCCAATAGCCATATAATGAAATTATGTATTGATCCTGAATCATGGTAAGAACATGATTAATCACATTTCATGCATAATTATTTCCATATTTATTTTACCATGTGCATTTCTAATGCATAATACTAGTTCTATGACTATTATATTTCGAAATGTGATAGAATTTCATATTGGGATAGAATAATTGGATTAATTAATTTGTCTACATCATTTAAAATGATTATTTACTCTATATTGTGATGGTAAAAACATAATTAACCAATTATTTCAGGTTTGATAAATTGACCATTTGTTACATGGGAAGAAATGATGGTCAATTTTATTACAGTAGATCCAATTTTAATTTATGAATCATATATTATTATAAATTTAGAATAGTGACTCATCTCACTAAAAAATGATATATATATATATATAAAAGAGTAAAAAATAAAATGAATTTAATTTCTTAAATAAACTAGTTATAGTTAAATGGGGATTCTAGTTGCAATATAAACGGTGTTTTCCTCTCTACATTACAATTGAATCTCCATATACAAGGACCAATGTTAAGTGATGTTAGACCTTGAAAACGACACGACCCTAGTAGTGGGTAGTATGGATTTTCTTTGGTGATCCGTTATGATTTTTGTTATCATATATACTTGGATTTATCGAAAATAAGGAGGTGTGACACTTATATAAGGAGAATTATACCTATCCTATTATGTTTTCTGTAATCCTATCTACATTTGAATCTTATTTGAAGTGTTACTATTAATATTATAGGGACATTACACCATTAATTCCATGATTTATACAGTAGGAGGTTTGTAATGACAAATATCCTAAGGTGGTGGGCCCAAAGATAATAGTGTTACCTCTCATGGTTACATCCATGGAATATATTATAATTCCTAATCTGGGTGCTAATAAATAGATTCAAGTGAGATTAATACAATTTATGTAGTTTTTATAGAGATATCCAAGACATACCCTTACTATGGAAAATTTAATGTTAGAATTAAAGCAGCAATTCCCTCCCACATTATCCTGGCATTGTGGCCCCCAGGAATTTGAGTCATGGATAGATCTCATTCTGTCAATATTCAAGTATTTGAAAATATATTCAGAGATGATGATTAATATCTAAAAATAAATTATTTTTAATTCATACCAGAGTTGGTGGGACCTGACTACTTTGGATGGTTATCATTAGGGTATGTTCTGGGAGTACTTTCATAAACCCTTCAATGATTAAATATTTCCACAAATTTTAAGAGTGGACTATTATAGGACATTTATACACCCAATTTAGGATTTTATGTTTGTGATAAATTATTTATATCATTTCATTGAAATTTAGTGAAAACCACAGTCCCATGTGGGTGATGAGTTGATGATAGAGAGATGTTTTGATGATGGGATTGTATATTCCATCCGATCATGGGATAATGTTTTTTTGTTTTCTATTTTTTTAGATAGTGAATTAGTCCCTCATCATTAGAAGAACCTGAAAAATATAATTGTATAAGTTAGGGAGGATTAGCATTGAGATAGGAAAGTGTCGTAATTGGAAGTAGAAAACATCACTTTTAGTATAAACGCATTGGAAATAGTAGTCAGATGACACAAAATGATAATTTCACAGTGAATCACCAGTGTGGTAAGATAGGGTATAAGAAACCCCATTTCCCCAAGGACTCCATTGAGTGATGAGGCTGTGATATCTTGGGTAATATGTAGTATTTTTTATAAGAACTCCATCTATTCTTACTCTGATAGGATTCGTACAATCTCCAATTATGTGATAAGGAATATTATATCCCTTCTATGAAGGTATCTAGAGTACTACCTGCTAATCATGATGAGGTGGTGGTTGTGGTAGTGGTAGCCATGCTTTCGATATACACCACCAGTAAGGTATTCCTTCTTAGTGTAGTCATGTTGTATCTTAGGACCATTGGATTAGATATTTCTATGATGTTCAGCCTACTCCGAAGGAGTATAGCTCCAGGTCTTTTATATTTTTGGGTACAATTCTAGTTTCCTCTACATATTTTTCTGCTTTAATTAAAACTATGTATACCCACACTATCATATTTATTAAAATTATGTAATGTATGAGAATAGAAATGGAGTAATTTTGTGGCGTAATAACTCTCAAAACACCATTGGGAATCCAATACAAGGGTATACATAGATATAAGAAATCCCCAATGTGATATGTGGTTATTCTTTCAAATGGAGAACTTCTTTTTAACGATGATGTTTTTATACATCATACATTATATATAATGTTAATTATCTTTCTTTAATCACGTTTCTTTCTATCACTGAAGTGTTTCTTTCACATTATACATGGGAATTACCTATATTCATAAGGGTTAATGGGATTTATAAGTGAGTAGAGTTTTACTAGAGAATTATTGTGAAGATGGAGTGACAACCCAAATTGATAATCTCTTTAAAATTGATCAGGGAATGTGAAATATAGATTTCCCTCTTATAGTGGACTATTTCAGTGATGTCTTCCCTAAAGAATTTTAAGGGTTATCACATATGAGATCGGTGGATTCTACTGTTAATCTAGTACCATGATTTGCACTAGTATATGTTCCTCTTTATAAATTTTCTCTAATAGATCTTTAGGATCTCAGAAAGAAACTAAAGGACTTGTAATATAAGTGTTTTATATGAACTAGAAAATCACTATGGACCTCTCCTGTAATTTTTTCCAATAAGTAAGATAGTACCCTCATGATTTTCCTTGATTACCATAGGTTAAATCAGCTAATGCTATAGAACTGTCATCTTTTTTTGCATATAGGTGACTTATTCTACTGTGTATAAGGAGTGTAGGTTTTCTTGAATACTGATTTGAGGGTGATCTATCACCTAGTACCCATGACACTAATATAATTACATTATAAAACATTCCATAGTATATAAAGCATGTATGCATATTTGTCCATGTCGTTCGATTACATGAATATTCTTGTAGTCTTGATGTATCTAATGAACTGGGTAATCCATCTGTATTTGGATTCATTTCACTAACATAGGTTATAATTTTAATAGCTATATAAATTGGTATAAACATTGATAAAAAGATATTTTATCAAGAACTGATAAATTCTAATGTTGGATAAACATAAATGTTCAGTAGTTGTTTTTGTAGAATTTATGAAATAGATCTCAGTGTATTCTTTTATTTGTAATGTCCATGCCAAAAAACTTGATATCGTGTTGAATACACTGAATTATCACAAACAATATGATTAACAAACCAAATTCCACTTTTGGATCAACAAGGTTCATTTAATGGGTCACATCATCTCAAAAGTAAGAGTATCTATTGAACTAGATAAGGTGAGAGCCATGGAATCATGCTAGAGGCCCAATAATTTATTTGATATATGGATATTCTTAGAGATAGATGGATATTACAAAAACTTTATTCATAAATTTTCATTCCTAGAAGCACCTCTTATGACTTTGACTAAGAAGGGGTTCAAGTTTACTTGGCCTAAAGACTAAAAGAGATCCTTTATAGAGTTATGGAATGATTAAACCAATCCTAATTCTTATCAAGACATGCAAGAAGATATAATATTTATTGTGTGCATCTGATAACTGGCTAGGAGCTATTCTATTGTTGTGAGATGGAGTCATGGAATATGGATCGTGGATGTTGGGGCCCCATGAGAATAATTATTGGACTCACGGTCTTAGGTTAGCACCAATGGAATAATATTTATGGTATTAGATGCACTATTTATTGGGAGAGTGGTTTGTGGGCTATAAAGACCTAAAATTCCTCAAATATATCTTTAAAAATTATGAATTGAATCTCAAGTTCTGAATATGGGTTGAGTATCTATAGTCTTACAAATTCAAGATTAAAAATAAACTTGAGAATGTCAATTTCATCACTGATGATCTAAGTTGTAAGACACATACACAAAATGTTATGGAGGCTAGTAGTGAGTGAAAATTTGTGGCCCAGTTTTCTAAGATGGATCTAGATGTTCAAGAGAATAATGGAAAGTTTTTTTAGTAGCTGAGGTTTTGAAATATTTTCTTATGGGATGGATAATGTTAACATCGAGTTTTGATCCCAAGGCTTGGTCATATAAGGAGTATTTCAATTGAGGACTGATCGTCTGGTTTTTTTTTCCCTGTGTTATAGTCTGTGCATTTGTGGATGCATCTGGGTTACTAGAGACATATGTTAGGTGTATATGTGGTAGTCTCATACCTTCACCTATTTAGTACATCTTAATGTTACCATGATGTATTGTGATTTCTGCTACTTTTATTGGTGGTCAATTATGAAGAGGTTGATAATGGGTTTTATTACCCTATATTTCACCTATCAGTAATTGATGGTAGAACACAATTGAAAAATATGAATTTTTAATACATTAGCAATTCCAATGTAAAAATGTCATGTATTCACCATAGAATTTATGATGGATTTACATTGTTCACTGAGTGGTTGTGATGCTTTATGAATATCATTGACATGATGACCAAGTTCACCAAATTTATACCTATAAGAATTACCATTACCATGGAAGATACTGGGAATATTTAAATTTGAAATATTGTGTTCCTTCAAGAAATTACCCATTCAATCATGTCATAAATGTATGATCATTTTACATAATGGTTCTAGTTGGGGTTGTAGAAGTATCTCTGTACACAGGTGCTTCTACGAGTAGTCTATCACCCACACACCGATAGGAAATTTGAGTGTATGATTTAAATATTAGAGAAAATTATTTGATTATGTGTTATTGATTTTATAGTTTCATGGGAGAAACAAATACATATTTCCCAGTTTATTACAATTTTATCTCTAAAGAAACAATTTATATCGCTCTATATGAGGACTTGTATAGTTGGGCATATTGTTCGCCCATGTGTTGGTTAGAGGAATGATGGTGTCCTCTAATGGTACCTCATCTTGTATTGGAGTATGTATTAATTATGTTGAATCATGTGGATTCAGAGATATATGATGCTATCACCTCTTTATGTTAGGAATTTAAAGGCCATGGATAGATTTATACTAGTAGCCTATCATTTATATCTTCCTTATAGGTATAGGTATATTCACAATGTATTACATATAACCCATCTTCAATTTTAATTTTCAATATATTATCATACTTGTGTTCTTTATGAAATTTAATTTAATGTTGATGCTTCCTTTGAGGAGTATTCTATCCGGATTGTTGATCATAGAATGGAGACTCTCCAAGGTTGGTCAGTTCCTCTATTTAAGGATCTATGGCAGCATAAAATTGTATAGTAGATAACTAGGAGAGAGAAGATGATGTATGTTCTTTGTGTTTAGAGTTATTTTTAGATAATGATCTATCACCCTCGAAAGTATAACTTCAGGAAAAAAAATTGGAGGGAAGATTATACAGTCCTAAATTTTTAAATTAGGTACGGACCCTTTAAATTTAATTAAATATTTTTCTTAATGGATGTTCCTAAGAGTTAAGGGTTGGTTTCGTGGTGTATGAGGCTTGTTCAGATCTCAAAGCTTCTGATTTTTGAAAGGAATACTATTCCACATGGTTAGCACATGGTTAGTGCTAATTGTGAAAATCCATCATGCGGGCCCTAAGGGGTGATGCATGGTATGAATAAACTGTACTAAGTGGGTCATATGTCTAAGTGAGGGGGATGTAGAAAACTTCATAGGATCTACATAGGTTGCGTACATTTTGATCAAACTATTCCTCCATGCATAAAATTTTTTTAAACGGTGCACCCTATCACTTGAGTAGTTCCACATAACTAGTGGCGCCAAAAGGTTTTGGTGCATGGTTTGGAGAACCATGCATCCAAACCAAATTCCTCATAAAAGTGTGTGAAATCTGTATTTTTCCTAAAACCCATTTTATGTTTCGTTCCTCATTATTATTTCTCTTACACACACAACACCTCTAATCCACTTCTAAGCTCCCTTGGTCGTCAACCAAAGAATTGATCCATAATTTTTAATGAGAGTCTAAATCTATCACTATTCACCTTGTGGAATGAATTTTTTTAATATTACCATTCCTCTTCCTTCTTTTCCTCATTTATATTTCCATAATAAATTATTTTTCCATGAAAGATATTATTCACTATTTAGGGTATTTTTCTATTTCATTTATTACTTATGTTCTAGACCTAATTAAATGATGAAAACAAATGAGGAGAGTATTGCAGATATATGGTAGGCGGTTTAGTACTTTTAACCAAACCATTAGTCATTTTAGATAATGCACCATAATGCCACAAATTGGAATCTCTATACATTTACTTAAATTATTATTTTTCTTAGTATAATTTTTATTGATATTATGATATTCCTTATAAATTATTTTCATCGATGGTGTATTTCCCCCAACTAGGGTGTAACATGCAGACCCGGGTGCCACTCAACAGTGCCCCGAGCCGGTCCGCAACATGACCTCAGGCACACCTTCTCGTATGCCAGAGGCCTCCAACTAGCAGCAAGGGTCTGGTAAGATATCCGTGGGGAGACTATACCGTCTTTTATCAGTGTAGATATTTGTATATATAATAAACAATAGAGGAAGCATATATAAAGGAAAAAAATACATGAAGATTATAAAGAAGGAAAATAAAATATTAAAATGAAAAAAAACATGTCATGTTGAAGTATGTGTTTGGTGCATAAAATGGAATCTAAAAATAAATACAATAATGAAAACCATGTGAGTCCCAAACCATTTCAGGTTTCCTCGCCATGCTCCATCCCAATTCAACCATCGAACTCACGGCCTTTACCCTTAAACTGTCCAGAAAAACAAAAAAAGTCTACTCAGGTATCGACCAGGCAACCCGAGAAGGGTGTGAGTATAACTCAGTAGGACACCACCAACAGTGTCTAAAACAAATCTAGTTAATAATAGTTTATTCAATTTTAGAAATAATAAAAACAAGTAATAAAGTAATTAGTTTAAATTTATTCAATTATCCCTTATTTAGGTGTATAAACCACTGATCTCCCATTGACACATGTATCTTAATACCTGCAAAGGCCATTCTGGTTGCTGAACCATTTTAAAGTATAAATTCAAATTTAATTTAATCCATTGTGATTTCATTGTCCATTTCAATTAAATTAATACCTCCTCTAATTAGAACTATACTGTAATGTCAATTAATGGGTGTAGAACACCATGTCTAGCACCCTCGTGAATATTTGGAGCATCCATCCCTGTCTCCCAACCCATGGATATTTAGAGGATTTGTCATTGTCCCATAAAATAATATTTTCATGCATGTTGGGTGTAGAATGTCAATTCTACCACCCCATGAGTATTTAAAGCATCATTCCATGTCTCACAACCCATGGGTATTTGTAGCATCAGTCCATATCCCATCAAATAATATTTTCATTCCTGTTGTTTGTAGAACACCATGTCTATCACCTGTGGGTATTTGGAGCATCAATCCCTGTCTCACAACCCTTTTCTCAATAAATAACATATATCACATACATCACATTAATCAAGATTAATCAATATTATTCTTTTATCACAATTTTACATGTCACATGTATCACTACATCACATTAATTAATTCAACAAATAATTAATCACAACATCACATTAATTAATTCAACAATTAATTAATCACATAGTCCCATTAATTAAATCAACAATTAATAAACCATATCACCAAAATAATTAATTCAACAATTAATTAATCACATAGTCCCATTAATTAATTAATCAAAAAATTAATCACATATTCCATTAATTAGTTTACCAACTTATTAATCACATTTTCTAATTAACTAATTTAATAATTCATTAGTAATTCCATCACAATAATTAATTTATATATTAATTCATCAATATCCACAACTCGAAATCTTGTAATTAATTCTACAATTAATTATCTCATTCACAATATCAATATATTATAAATAATTATACAATTAATTATGTCGAATCATCTATTTTAGTATCGCATAATTAATTACTCAACTTAGAAATCTCTTTGCTTCTCAATTAATTCAACCATTAATTATTCAATAATATCTATTCAATATCACAACCATCTGCAATAATTATCTAATCAATTAATTAATAAAATTCATTCAATTGCATCTCTTCGCAATACACATTAATTAATTCACCAATTAATTAATCTAACACATTAAATTTCTTTAACATAATAATTTCCATTAGTTTATTCTTTATTTAATTAATTTGACTCATCCAATTCGAATAACACAACAACCCCCATTAATTAATTTTCCAATAAATTAATCTAATTCATTAAATTGTATCAACACAAAAATTCCCATTAAGTAATTCTCCAATTAATTAATGTAACTCAAAAATCATAACATTACATTCATTAATTAATTTACCAATTAATTAATTCAAATTATTCCGATTAACTAATTCCTCATCAAATTAATTTAACTCAACCCATCTATTAATTAAAAAATTAATTTTCCACATTATTTAATTATTTCATAATTAATTAATTCACATTCAACCATCTCTTTAATTAATCCACCAATAATTGATTCAATCAATTATATTATTTAGTTCAATAAATTAAAAAATTGTGTTACATCAATTAATTAATTCATCAATTAATTATTTCAACAAACAAAATTAATAAATCATATCATGACCATTAATTAATTGAAAAATTAATTAAACAGTTCTACCGTCAAAAAATACTCATAATTAATATATCAATTAATTATTTAATCCATCAATATTAATTAATCACATCATTACTATTTATCAATTCCAAAATTATTTAACCAAGTCCACCACCACAAAATCCTCATAATTAATCAATATATTAATTATTTTAACTAACCTAATTAATTAATCAAATCATGACAGTTAATTAATTTCAAAATTAATTAACCAAATACACCATCACAAAACCCTCATAATTAATCTATCAATAAATTATTTAATCCAAACAAATTAATTAATCACATCACGACCATTAATTAATTCTGAAAATAATTAAAAAAATCCATATTATTAATCTATCATTAAATTTCTATAATTGCATAAACACAAATGAATCTGGACTATGGGATTGAAATTTAGACCACCTACCACAAATATGATCAACACGAGACATTAATCCAACAATGCCGACAGTGCGTTATTCTGACGACTATCGAAGGAGAAATTAAATAAATAAGCATATTTAGTTTAATAAAAATCAGCGGAAAAAATTTCAATTTCTATGAAATGAAAATTGATACATGGAATCTTCATATCAATATGAATCAAATGAAACTGACATCACATAAATATCATCAATATCGAATGGGATATTGGTTATTGCAGTTTAATTCGAGAAGAAATGAAGAATGGACAAAATCCCTAAAAAATTGCATCTTTTTCAATGATAAGTATCTTAAAATAACATTATATGATAATTAAATAATATTATTTTCTATTTATATATTATATTATTAAAAAATTATTATTTAACTAGATTATATAATGATAATTATTAAAATATAATTTCATCAAATTTTTCTTTTATAATTTTTTTAAAACCCATGAAATTAACATTTTAAAAAAATATAGAATTATCATTTAGAAAACAAACCTCTATTTTCTCTTTTTCCAAAACCATAAACTTTTCTAAAAAAATTAGATAAAAGGATACAATAGAGAGATAATAAAATAATTTAAAAAATTAAATGAAACAAGATCTGCTTTGTAGCACACCAGATTGAGGTGCATGATGATGAAATGTGCAGTAGGTGTTTCTCACACCAGACTTCTTCTAAGGAGGAAGAGGAAGTCGCCTGGTCTACCCAAGTGAAAACCGGAAGAGCTTTAAAATGAATAGATCCACCCAAAACCATAATCTAAAGGTTTGATTATAAAAAACCCCAAGCCACATACAGTTCATCCGATCAAGAAATAAAACACTATTTTTTAATCCACCATTTCAACTAAAAATAGATGGTGGAGTGTTTTAATTTACATCACTAATGTATTGGTTTTTTGAATGGTAAAAAAATGTTGATAAATGAAGATTTTGGAATGCTCCATGAATCAAAAATGGTGGCATCCCATTGGAGAAGATGAATTTAATGTCATAATCCAAAATCCATTTTAATTTAGTTAATATAATAATTTAATTATTTTATATAAATATTAAATGTTA
Organism: Viscum album; assembly: GCA_963277665.1. NCBI lineage: Eukaryota > Viridiplantae > Streptophyta > Magnoliopsida > Santalales > Viscaceae > Viscum > Viscum album. Next base: position 258,664,865 of record OY728129.1, read on the forward strand.
TCGAACATCTGTTGCACATAATATTTATGCCATGACTAGTGTAAACACCTAATTCTAGACCCAATGATGTTCTCAGATTTGTCAACTGATAAACCGTTTGAGAGATATTGATGATTTAATATTTAAAAAATGGAATAAATAATCAATAAAAAATAAAAATGATATTTTTCCAAGCGAGATATCAAAACTATCGTTGCATACCAATGTTATACCTTGACTAGGGTAAAACCCCCGTTTCGGACACATCTTTGGTCTCATATTTCTTATAAGATGCACCATTTCAGCGATTTTTAATTATTTTTAACAAAATATTATATAAAATATTATTTAATAACTTTAGCTTATGAGCGAGGCATCAAAACATCTAACACCAACATATGGCATACTCTGCCTGGGTAAACACCACATTTTGGATCTAAAAGTTGTCTCATATTTTTCATATAATGAACTATTTTAGATTTATTAAACTATTTTGAAAAAATTGTATACACTTACTATAATATAATTAATATTTTTAGTTGGCATTCACCGACGCTTTAAATGTCTTTAATTATCACACTATGCAATCTCTAACTCCGAATGCGTTCCAATAAAAAAATTCAATATAATAACTGGGAATTATTTCTCATATAAATCTAACCATTTATTATGGTCTTTCTCAAATAAAATAATTTTTTTCTACAAAAAGTATTTATAATCTATAGATTTTAATAACTCAAAGGAAAACAGATTTTGAAAAAGGACCGAATCTTCCAATATTCACACCGTATAATAGTTCGTCCTCGAGTTGTACTACAAATTAACTTTATGAAGAACCATGTTCTTAAAATATATCCACCTTTGAAGTTTCATTATTCCCTCATGTTAAGAAGTTTAATAAAGTAGTTTTTATCGACCACTAGTAAATCCTGAGAATATCATTTGAAAATTGACGATGATGTACCTCACACTATCATGCTCCACTTATATATAACTTCATAAGCACAACCTCTAAGGGGCCCTATATCCAAAAAAAATACAATCACTTTTCTAAGTATAATTCTAGTTCTTTCTTAGGGTACCTTGGAGGATGGCAAGATACTAGACATGATCGTCACTAATTAAAAGTTCACTAAGAAGACGTCTATAAATACAACCACAAATATTTCCTCATTGATGTTACCTCCCACTATCAGAACAACATAACATATTCAAATGTTTTAGATCCCCTACTTTCCAACATCTCACCATAATGATTCAAAACAATACGATCGTTTACACAACCCATAACTCAGTTCTATAACCGGGGAATTATCTCTATCCAAACTATCCACATCTGGGGTTAAACAAACTATATGAAGGATTTTTTTCGACAAAAATTATCATAGATAACAAGATATATTTACACAAAACCAAATAATGTATTTACCCTATATCCCACCACATAGTCAAAACTGAGGCACTATATCTACCATTATCCATCCTACACCTAGGTCCGGGTTAACAAGGGTATACACATTAGAATTTTTTTTCTTCTATTTTATCATTTAGACACCGATTTAATCCCATCTAGCATCATTTCACTATCTCTTTAAATTTCATATTAGGCACTATTATCATTTCAATTCCAAAAGCATGAAAGAATATATTAGGTTCAACAACATACCCAAAACCAATTTCCTCGTGCGTGCCTATAATGATGTATGTGGAATGAAATCCTAAGTGCCTAGAATGATGCATGCAGACTCAACCCTCGTTCCATACTGAGACACGAGCCAATCTCAACAAATCATAAAAAAAATCACACCACACAAAAATTGGGTCACCCAAGGTGAAATAATATTCAACTGTAATAGAAAACAACAATTACAACAATCCCACCCTGGGTACCTGGGTTCTCCCCCGTACATGGGGTAGCAACTCCCATGCACGAGCTCATAAACACGCCCCACCACTTCCAAGTCTCCTGTATACCATTCCCAAAACCAATAATAAAAAGAAGAAGAAAAGAAAACCACCTCTGATACCAGTTTGTAACGTCCTGACCGTGGTGCCACGCAAAGGTTCCCCGAGCCGGTCTGCCACATGACCTCAGGCACTCCTGCCCGTACTCAACAGGCTGCCAACTAGCAGCGAGGGTCTGGTAAGTAAGTTGTGGGGAGACAATACTATTTTTTATCATAGTAGAAACTTGCAGAAGTAATAATCAAAAGTGGAAGCATATATAATGATAAAAAACAATATATAAAGATTATGAAGTAGGAAAATAAAATATCAATCTGAAACAGAAAACATGTCATGTTGATGCACTTGATAGGTGCATAAAAAAGAAAACTGAAACTAAAGACACTAATGACAACCAAGCGGGTCTCGAACCACATTTGGCCCCCTCACCATGCTCTATCCCAATTCAACTATCTTACTCAGGGCCTTTACCCTTAACCTGTTTATAAAAACAAAAACGTATACTCGGGTATCGATTAGGCAGCCCGAGTAGGGTGTGAGTACAACTCAATAGGCCACCACCAACAGTGTCTAAAATAAATCCATTCAATAATATTGTACACAATTTTAGAAAGAATAAAAAAAATAAAAAAAGTAAACAGTTTACATTTATTCAATTATACCTTATTTAACTTCATAAACCACCGAATTCCCATGGACACCCGTATCTCAATACCTGCTTCGGCCATTCAAGTGTTTGAACTATTTTAAAGTATCAATTCAAATTTAATTTAAACCAATTTGATTTCCTTTTCCATTTCAATTCAATTAATATCACTGCTAATTGAATCAATAGACTAATGTCAATTAATGGGATTAGAACACCATGTCGAGCACCCTTGTGAGTATTTAGAGCATCAGTCCATGTCCGGCAACCCATTGGTATATGGGACATCAGTTCATGTCCCGAAAAATAATATTTTCAAGAATGTTGGGTGTATAATGTCTTGTCTATCCCCATAGGATTATTTGAAGCATCATCCCTTGTCTCACATCACATGGGTATTTAGAGCATCAATCCATGTCCGATTAAATAATATTTACATGCACGTTGGGTGTAGAATGCCATTTCTATCACCCCATGAGTATTTGGAGCATCAATCAATGTCTTATAACCTGTTTCCCAATAAATAAAAAATATCACATACATGACATTAATAAATATTAATCAACATTAATATTTTATCACAATTTTACATGTCACATGTATCACAACATCACATTAATTAATTCAACAAATAATTAATCCCAACATCAAATTAATTAATTCAACAATTAATTAAACACATAGTCCCATTAATTAATTCAAAAATTAATTAACCATATCAAAAAATTAATTAATGGAAAAATTAATTAATCACATAGTCCAATTAATTAATTCAACAATTAATTAATCACATATTCCATTAATTAGTTTAACAATTAATTAATCACATTGTCCCATTTACTAATTTAACAATTCATTAGTAATGCCATTAAAATAATTAATTTATCAATTCATTAATCAATATACAGAACTAGAAATATCATAATTAATTCTACAATTAATTTTATTATTCAGAATATCAATAACTTATAATTCATTATGCAATTAATATTCTCGAATCTTCTATTTCAATATCAGATAATTAATTCAATAATTAATTACTCGACTTAAAAATCTCTTTGCCTCTCAATTAATTAAACCATAAATTATTCAATCATAACAATTCAATATCACAACCATCTATATTAATTTACTTATTAATTAATTAATCTAATTCATGCAATTTCATCCCGTAGTAATAATCACTAATTTATTCACCAATTAATTAATATAAAATGTTCAATTTTTTAACAAAATAATATCCATTAGTTAATTCTCCATTTAATTAATCTTAATAATCCAATTCTAATAACTCAACAACCCACATTAATTAATTTTCCAATTACTTAAGCTAACTTATTCAATTGTATCATCCCATCAATTATCATTAATAAATTATCCAATTAATTAATGTAACTCAAAAATCATAACATTACATACCTTAATTAAATTACCAATTAATTAATTGAAATTATTCCCATTAACTAATTAATCAATTAATTAATCTAACTCACGACTTCAATTAATTCACAAATTAATTATTCCACGTCATTTAATTAATTCATAATTAATTAATTCACATTCAAACCCATGTTTAATTAATCCTATCATTAATTATTTCCATCAATTCTATTATTTAGTTCAACAATTAAATAATTACGCTACATCAATTAATTAATTCATCAATTAATTATTTCAACTAACCAAATTAATAAATCATATCATGACTGTTAATTAATTCCAAAATTAATTTAACAATTCTACCATCACAAAATCCTCATAATTAATCTATCAATTAATTATTTAATCCAACCATATTAATTAATCTCATCATGACTATTAATTAATTCCAAAATTAATTAACCAAGTCCACCATCACAAAATCCTCGTAATTAATCAATCTATTAATTATATAAACCAACCTATCATGATAGTTAATTAATTCTAAAATTAATTACCCAAATCCACCATCACAAAACCCTCATAATTAGTCTTTCAATTAATTATTTAAACCATCCAAATTAATTAATCACCTCATGACTCTTAATTAATTCCAAAATTAATTAACAAAATCCACAATCACAAAGTACTAATAATTAATCTATCATAAAATTCTTATAATTTCATACGCAGAAATGAATTTGGAATATGGGATTGAAATTTAAAACACATAACTCAAATATGATCAATATGTTACATGAATCCAACAACACTAATGGTTGGTATTTCTGACTAATATCAAAGGAGAAATTAAATAAATAAGCATATTCGGTTTAAAAAATATACTCAAATTATTTCATTTTCTATGAAAGGAAAATTGATACGCACTATCCTTATATCAATATGAATCCAATGCAACTAACGTCACATCATTCCGATCAATATTGAAAAAGATATGGGTATTTGAAGTTTTATTCAAGCAGAAATGAAGAATGGAGAAAATCCCCAAAAAACCCATGTTTTTATATTATAAATATCTTATAATAATATTATAATATAATTCCATAATATTAATTTCTAATTATATTTGGTATTATTTCATACTTATTATTTAAATTGATGACATATTTATAATTTTTAAAAGATAATTTCATCAAACTATTCTTCGATAATATCTTTTATAACTCATGAAATTATAATTTTAAAAAAATGTAGAATTTTCATTTATAAAATAACCCTCTTTTTTCTTTATTTCCAATCCATATCATTTAAAAAAATAGGAAAAGGAGACAATAGAGATATAATAAAATACTTTAAAAACATAAAATAAACAAGTTAGGCACCAGGTTGAGGCGCACAATGATGAAATGTCCAGAATGTGTTTCGCACACCAGACCTCCACAAAGGAAGAAGAGGAAGTCATATTGTCTTCCCAAGTGACAACCAAAGGAGTTTTCAAATGACTAGATCCACCCAAAAAAACAATCGAATGTTTTTTTATATAGAACCCCAAGCCTCATATGGTTCATCCGCTCAAGAAATAAACCCCTATTATAATCCACTATTTCAACTGAAATTTGATGATGGAGTGTTTTAATTTAAAACATTAATGCGTTGGTGTTTGAAATGGTCAAAAACGGTGGAAAAATGAATCTTTTTTAATTCCCCATGTGTCAAAAAGGGTGGCATCCTAGTAGAGAAGATAACATTAAGGTCAAAAACAAAAATTCATTTTATTTTAATTAATATAATAATTTAATTTTTTAATATTAATATTAAATGTTATCAAATGTCCGATGCACATGAAAATTATGCCACTACTAGGGTATAAACCTCATTCTGGATGCAATGGTGGTCTCAGATATCTCAACTACTGAACTGTTTGAGAGATATTGATGATTAAATACTTTAAATGTGGAATACATAATTAATAAAAAATAAAAACGATATTTTTTTGAGTGAGGCATCAAAACGCTCGTCTCATACCCATGTTATACCTTGGCAAGGTTAAACCCCTCGTTCCATACGCATCGGTGGTCGTAGATATCTCGTAGGATGCACTGTTTGAGAGATATTTTATTATTTTTATGAAAATAATATATAAAATATTATTTAATAACATTAACTTATGAGGGAGGAATCAAAACGTATGACGCCAAAATATGTCATACTCTAGCTAGGGTAAACACCACATTGTGTATCTGACCATGGTCATAGATTTTTCATAAAACGAGTTGTTTTATAGTTATTCAATTATTTTGAATAAATTTTTTACGATTACTATAATATAATTAATATTTTTATTTCGCATTTTTAGACACTTCAAATTTATATGAATAAATTTTCTACGATTACTATAATATAATTAATATTTTTATTTCGCATTTGTAGATGCTTTTAAATTTATCGAAATCTTACACTATCCAATGTCTAACTATGAAAGCGTTTTAATAAAAATATTATAATATAGTAAATGGGAATTATTTCTCATATAACTCATTAAACATTAATTAAGGACTTTCTCTAATAAAATTTTCTTTTTCCATATAAATTATTTATAATCAATGAAAAGTATAAGTCTTTGGCCTTAAACATTACTTAATATTTAATTAAATTAATATCTAACATTGAGAATGTTTTCAGGTTTAGAGTTTTATAGAATTAAGAGATAAATATTACATTTCAAAAGATTACAAAGTATAAACATCTACTAAGTTTCCATAAAATAAAAACTCTTAAAAAGAAACATGTCTAGTTCCATGTTTTAGATAGCATGAATTTACCTTGATCCCATCCTTGACCCTATTCCACATTAAGTCCTGTGAAAAACCATTCAAAAAAAACTTGGGGTGAGCAGAAAAATCTCAGTAAGGGATACACAATGAATGAAAACTGTTAGTTTTTCAAAAAAACAAGTAAACCATGTATACTTTTTCAAAGTAATACCTTTCACCTTTATGATGTAGTAAAAACTCTTCACTGAATAAAAGATAATTACATACCCTTTTTTAACCAAAAGATTACCATAAAACCCAAATATAGATCACATAACATATAAAGGTAACTTGGGACATAAACATACTTAAATGGAATAACCACACGGTCGACTTCCACACATACTTAAATGGAATACCTATACTGACGACTTACATACCCAATGCATTGCAGGTTATAACGTAACCACCCATCCTAGTATTCACGGAACCACCCGTCATATGGTTTATCATGTAACCACCCATCAATTGTCCAAGTACCATTATAAAATCATAAGACATAAAACAAATATAATGGAAAGGATATATTTCCAAACATTGATCACAATATATCACATAAATATATTGACATAACAAATCCATTATAAAAACCATTTTCAATACCAAAATACATAAAAGATTATACGGTATTTATTTCAATTTAAAAAACATTACGTCTTATTGAGGAAGCCAAAAACCAAATAATACTCACGGTGGCGGAAAAAGGTTGTTGTCACCGCATACGTTAAAAGAAACATTTCTTTTTGTAGTTTAGTAAAACACTTCGTAGAAAAAGATTCATTTTTTATAAAAGTAACAGTCAAATGGTTTTATACACTATATAAAAGAAAGTTGTGTATAAAATGAAATATGCCTCAATGAAAGGAGATTGAGATGAAGTCCCTTACATCGGGTCCGACTTGACTCGATCAATCTTTAACGTAATGAATAATAAACATGGGTTAATTTCTAAATTCATAAGAACCTTTTTCAAGTTCATTATTACTTTTATATCACTTATTACCATGTTATAATCATTATTTAATCATTTAAGTTAATAATGTTTGTTTTGTCGATACTTGGTTCTTAAGTCGAAAGTGGACTTATTAAAATTACATGTTGTTCATGTGGTCAAAGGATAATTATATCCAGAATGATATTCATGATTTGGATATCATATATATCATATATATCCAGAATATACATGTATTTATAATATTACATAATCATTTAGAGGTATGAAATAAAATGCACAATTCATTGAGACGGTAATCTGTACGTACGCATGAACGCTACTTTCATTTCTATGTCATATTAATGGAATTAAAACTATATGAGAGGTATGTATATTTTAATTCCATAATTCTATTCATCATTTATATGTAACATACATAATATATAATAACTTTAAATCCATCCTTTATACGTCCCACATATGTCATTAACGAATCAAATCACTTTGAGGGGGTGGCAGTCCGCACTTCCTAAAATGAAGATATCTCGTATACCCATAATGGAAGCCATAAAGGTGAGCCACAAATGAAAAATAAAGAAGCATAAGGAAGACATAAAAATTTTATATATCATATATAAATATAGTGACATCCTAATGGCCACATTTGAAGGTGTTAGAAGAATATTGAACAATAATCGTTTCATGAGGCAGAAATTCGCCATCCACGGAAACAGTATTCTATTTAACCATTAGATGAAGGTTTGTGTTAGTTTATCTCGAATAATTCACATAAAAACATCCTAGTATATTGAATATAATTGTGTAGTTACAAATGAAAGGAATAAAATGAGTTTAGGGGGTTGTAGAAACAAAATAAAACATTAGAACACAAGAGAAAACACTACCATTAAAACAGGTAACTCTTTTTGATTTGAGCTCAAAGGTTTCCTTGGGAAGACTTCTGCCCAATGTGAGGCTTCTAGGAGTAAGAGAAGGATGTGGAGAGACAAAATGGGTAGATCTTGTCCGAATGAAAGGGTTGAGAGGTGGGGGTATGGAGGTTTATGTGGGGGCCTTTTATAAGAGGAGAGGAGGGGCACTCTTGGAAAGTTATAAAAGGATACATTATTATGAAATGATTTTCGGATAAAAAAGTTCCCACAATTATAAATGTAGAGTATAAGGTTATAATAGTTCTAAATCCACCCATCCAATAGTTTTTTGACATGTGTTGGTCTTATATTTTACATTATCTTTTAATTTTATTAAAATCGTTAAATAATGATGTAACAGCTCCATCATCATGGTGACATAAATAATTTAATATATTTAATTTCTAAAAATTATAAAAAAATATCATGATTTATGAAATATTTTCATCTTTCTAATGAATATTTTTAGTAAAAAATATTACTTGTATAACCCCATTTAAAAATTGTTTTAGTAAAACAACTCATGTTTGTGACATTTCTATTTTAACATTAAATAAAAAGTTATTAATGTCATTTTCCTACCAAAGTGGCTCCATAGGGTCCCCAAGTTGACTCATGAATTGTCTTGGTCGTCCATGACACATCCAATAAGGGTAGTACATGTGTCAAGTTCATTTAATATTATTAATACATTATTCTTAACTTAAATTACACTAATTACCTCTAATCGCGATTAAAAACTTAAAAGTTACTATTCACAAAAAAAATTTATTCCCATTGAACCACATTTTACTTCCTAATGAAAAGCATGTGTGTCGAATTTTTGAAATTCATAAAAAAAAGGTTGTAAAATTTCATTTAAACAAAAAATCAGTTTTTTAAGTACCACTTAGTGGTTTCACTATTCATCAAGAATTGAAGTTAATTCGAAAAATACCAAAACATCACCCTATGATATATTTGATATTCCGAATTAAAAAATGATGTCTATTTTACAAAATTCAAAAAATATAAGTTACATTAATTAATTTCATAATTATTTCCCGCTGGCAGGACAAATAACGTGTTTTTATGAAACAATATATATCAAAAGATTGTCACTAGTTTAAGTCCAATTTCAAAGTGAAATTAATTTCAACCACAACTATTGGATTAAATGGTAAAAATATATTCTAATTTCACTCTAAAACCAATTAGAAAGGTAATCTAATAATATAAAAAAATTATATTAAAAAGAGGTTTTTAATTAAAATATAACAATTTTCACTATTCATTAAAAAATGAACTTTATCAAAAAAATACCAAAAAATTACAAAAAGTAAATATTGATGTCCCTATTCTAAAGAAGAGTTTTATTTGGTCCAATAGAAAGTATTAGAGTTACCAAAACTATATTTAAAGAAGGATCTCCATGAAAAGAAGATAAGTCGACCTTTAGTGAATATTAGAGTATCTGTGCCTAAAATTGAATTATTTTCTTATTTTAAGACTTTATCCTTTATTGGATAAATGTAAAAACATTTAACAAACATATATAATAACATTTTAGTTATTTCTATTCATTCCCACCAATAAAATGGCTACGTGTTAACTACCATTTTAAATAATATTATTTTATTACTAGTGTGCAACGTATGATTTCAAAAAAACTATTTGTTGTGTATAGGGTACGCTATTGAACATAGAAACCCCTTTAAATTAAAATTAATATATAATTCGTAAATATTAAAACATAAGAAAATGTTTTATTCGTTATTTACCTTGGATGTTACATCCTTCCCCCCTTTTGTGAATTGTGTCCTCGTAATTTTATTGACTTATCAAAATAAGTGGGGGTATTTATCCATCATAGCATTTTCAGATTCCCACGTTCCCTCTTCAACCATATGGTTTTTTCAAAAAACCATTACCTAGTGAATTACCTTATTTCGCAACACTTGCACTCTTCGGTCAAGAATCGGGACTGGTTGTTCTTCATAAGATAGATTCTCTTCCAACTGAACTACCACTGGGCTCAAAACATGAGAGGCATCTGGCATATACTTTCTCAACATCGAAACATGAAAAACATTTTGTAACTGAGATAAACTCAAAAGTAAAGCCACTCTGTAAGAAAGTGATCCAACTCTCTCCAGAATATCATATGGTCCAATGAACCTTGGACTGAACTTTCCTTTCTTACCAAATCGCATCACACTTTTCCTTAGTGAAACTTTGAGAAACAAATGATCACCTACCTCGAAAGGTAGATCCTTCCTCTGGTTATCTGCATAACATTTCTGTCTACTCTGAGGTGTTCTCATGTGTTTTTAAATCAACTGAACTATTTATGTCATCTATTCTACCAATTTTGGTCCCATCAGCTTCCTTTCACCTACTTCATCCCAAAAAGCTAGAGTTCGACACCGCTTCCCATATAATGCATAAAACAGAGCCATCTGTATACTGGAATGAAAACTATTTTTATAAGAAAATTAAACCAAAGAAATATGTTGGTCCCAACATCCCAGATAATCCATAGAGCAAGCATGTAGCATATCCTTCAAGGTCTGAATTGTTCGTTCTGACTGCCTATCTGATTGCGGATTAAAAGTTGTACTAAAAATTAATTTTGTACCCAAAGACTTTTGAAGGCACTTACAAAAGATAGAAGTAAACCTGGGATCACAATCAGATAAAATGGAGAAGGGAACTCTATTTAACCTGACTATCTCTTTAAGATACAACTGAGAAAGTTAATCTAGAGAGAATGTATCTCGAATAGGAAGAAAATGAGCAGATTTAATCAATCGATCAACAATAACCCAGATTACATTATTACCTCGAGATGTCCTTGGTAATCCCACAACAAAGGCCATGGATATATTTTCCCATTTCCACTCTGTCACTCGTAATGGCTGAAGAATCCCTTTAGGTAACTGCCACTCTGCTTTGACCTACTGACAAATCAAACACTTCACAGTAAAATACGCAATATCTCTTTTTATTCCATCCCACCAGTAATACTCCCATATATCTCTGTATATCTTAGTACTGTCAGGATGAACTAAAAACGGGGAACTATGAGCCTTACATAACAACTCATTCTTCAACTTTGAATCATTAGGCACACATAATCTCTACCCAAAACTCAAAACATAATCATTATCAATGTTAAATTCATGCAACTTACCCTTCTGAACCAGCTCTACCTTTTTCTACAACTCACTTTATTGCTTCTATTCTTGCTTAATTCTGTCTGATAGAGAAGATTTCACTGATAACTGAAACAAAACATAAGGACTTACTGCACAAACAACTTCTATGACAAATTTCATCAAATCCTTAACCAAAGGATCACGTTCCAAATGCAACAGTGTTAATAAAGCATTACTTTTTCGACTCAAAGCATCAGCCACTTTATTTGCTTTTCCAAGATGGTAATGAATTGTACAATCATAATCCTTGATTAATTATAGCCATATCCTCTATCTCATGTTCAATTCTTTCTGAGTGAATATATACTTTAAACTTTTGTGATCAATATATATTTCACACTTTACTCCATACAAATGATGCCTCCAAATTTTTAAAGAAAAAACAACAACAGCTAATTCCATGTCATGTGTAGGGTAATTTACCTCATGAGTTTTCAACTGACGTGAAGAATATGCAATTACCTGATCATTCTGCATAAGGACAGAACCATTTCCTTTCAATGAAGCATCACTGTAGATAAAAAACTCACCATTCCTAGAAGGAAGTGCCAAAACTAGAGCATTCAACAATCTTCTTTTCAACTTCTGAAAACAATCATCAAATTCTTTTTTCCAGATAAACTTAACACCCTTCCGAGTTAGCTTAGTCATTGGACGAGATAATCATGAAAAAGTTTCGACAAACTGTCGGTAGTAACCTACCAATCCAAGGAAACTATAGATCTCGGTTACATTTGTGGGTCATGGCCATTCTTCGACAACTTTTGTTTTAGCAGGATAAACAGTAATGACTTTTTCTGAAACAATGTGACCAGGGGAAGAAATTTGTTGTAACCAAAACTCACACTTGCTGAATTTCCCATACTGTTTATTTTCTTTTAAGGTTTGTAAGATAAACCTTAATTGACTTTCATGCTCCTCTTTACTTTTAGAAAACGCCAAAATATCATCAATGAAAACAACCACAAACTTTCCATGAACTCATGGAAAATTATATTCATAAGGTCAATGAATACAGCAGGTGCATTGGTTAACCCAAAAGGCATAACTACAAATTCATAATGGCTATATCTAGTACGGAACGCAGTCTTCGGAACACCTGCTTCTTTTACTTTCAACTAATGGTACCCCGACCTCAAGTCAATCTTTGAAAAATACTAAGCTCCCTAGAGCTGATAAAACAAATCATCGATATGAGGCAAAGGATACTTTTTCTTAATAGTAATGTTATTTAAGGCTCTATAATCAATGAAAAGTCTCATTGAGCCATCTTTCTTTTTAAGAAACAAGACAGGATCACCCCATGGTGATGTTCTAGGTCGAATGAAACTTTTATCTAATAACACATGCAATTGCTTCTTTAACTCTAAAATTTCATCTTGATCCATTCGATAAGGGGGTTTTGAAATTGGATTAGAATTAGGAACTAAGTCAACAGTAAATTCATCTTCCTGATCATGAATAATACCAGGAAACTCATCAGAAAAAACATCAAGATACTCATTTACCACTAGAACATCATTAATCTGAACAGTTCCTTTATTTTTAACAATATGTGGAAGGAAACATTCATTTCTATATTTTACAAGTTTCTCAATTCTTGATATGTTATCAAAAGCAAGGGTTCATTCTTTTACACAAAATGAAAATCTTTCTGAAAAGAAACTATTTTAGCTCTGCAGTTAATCTTAGAATGATTATTAGAAAGCCAATCTATGCCCAAAATAACATCAAACTCTACTAGAGGAAAAAAATAAGGTTTTCTGGTAGATTCTTTCCATACACAAGGATATTAAGGCTCTTATAATTTCTTTTTGTCTCAATTTTTCCTCTGGGTGTTTTACCATAAGTTCAGGATCCATATCTTGAGATAGAATTCCCAATTTACTAGAAAACTTATCAGAAATGAAAGATTGTGTAAACCCTGAATCAAACAACACATTGGCATAATCTGAACAAACAAATAGTGTACCTGATAATACTTCATTCAATGGCCCAACATCTGCTGAAGTAGCTGCGAAGGATTTCACCACCCATTTCTTCTTATAGTCTGGCTGCTTTTCCGCAGTTGAGTTTTACGTTAGACACTCATTTGCATAATGACCCATTTCATTACACTTGAAACATCTTACCGCGGTCTTTTCATTGCATTCTTGATCATATTCCTTACAGCTACGAGAAATATGACCAGACTTACCACACCTAAAGCACTTTCCAGACTTGGATAAACATTCTCCAGGATAAATTTTACCACACTTCTCACAAGATGGAAATTTGGTTTTCTTACCTCCTTGTTTCTTTGATGATTTATTCCCCTTTGCCTCCCAATTAGACCTCTTATTATATTGTTTTTAAAATATCACCTGATCATCGTAAAACTCCATATCCACATTCTCCGCACATCGAACAAGTTTTTCATATCTTCTGAACTCAAGAGAAGCTAAATCCCTTCAATACCTTGGCTTTAACCCTTAGTAAAAATGGTTTATTTTACTATCAAGATCTCGTATGAAGTTTGCAGCATACCTTGCCAGTCGAGTGAACATTGCTTCATAAGTAGCCACTGAATCATCCTCCTGCTTCAATTCTAGGAATTTTTTTCCATCCTAAGACGAACCACCTTATTAAAACATTTCTCAAGAGACATACATTTGAATTCGTCCCAGTGAAGATCATCAATCTCATCACTATGCCTGATATTTTTCACCATCGACCACCACTAATCAGCTTCACCATCAAACGGTAAATAGCAAGACTGACCTTTTGATGTTCTGAACACCCCATGACATAAGAAATCTTCTCTAGTGCTTTAATCCACCCTTCTGCTAGCACGGGGTCAGATGATCCTCTGAATGATGGGGGATGTTGCCTCATGAAATGTTCCACCACTGATGTGTTCCTATGCGGTTGATATAGCTGATCTCGTGCATGGATACCACCACCATTTATAGCCTGAGTCAATTGTGCCATCACTGCAGCAAACTGTTCAGTTCCAATTCCCACTATCTTAGGTTGTTGATTTGGAAGGTTGTCTTCCTCCGGATGTCGTCCCAACATTGCTTCTTTTTTTTGTCTATGGAAAACCATTCTGAACACAGAAATATCTTAGGTGAAGCAACATGGTAATCTTTAAATTCTATATCATTTCAATCATACCATAAATTAATTCATAATTTTACAATTTTCTAACTCCTAAAGTTGTCTAAAACGACCTCTGATACCAACTATAAGGCCCCAGCCTTAAAACATACTTAATAATGAATTAAATGAATAATTCACATTGAGGATCTTTTCAGGTTTAGAGTTTTCTAGAAATAGAACATAACTATTACATATTAAAAGATTACAAAGTAGAAACATCTACTAAGATTCCAGAAAATAGAAAATCTTAAAGAGAAACATGTCTAGTTCCATGTTTTAGATAGCATGACTTTCCCTTGATCCCATCCTTGACCCTATTCCACATTATGTCCTATGAAAACCATTGAAAAAAAACTTGGGGTGAGCATAAAAATCTCAGTAAGGTGTATACAATGAATGAAAACTGTTATTTTTTCAAAACAAAAAGTAAACGTCGTATACTTTATCAAAGTAATTCTTTTCACCTTTATAAAATAGTAAAAACTCTTCACTGAATAAAAGATCATTACTTACCCTTTTGTAACCAAAATATTACCATAAAACTCATATAAAGATCACATAACATATAAAGGTATGTTGGGACATAAACATACTTTAATGGAATAACCACATGGTCGACTTCCACACATACTTAAATGGAATGGCCATACGGCCGACTTCCATACCCAATGCATTAGGGGTTATAACATAACCACCCATCCTGGTATTCACAGCACCACTCATCATATGGTTTATCATGTAACCACCTGTCAAATGTCCAAGTACCATTATAAAATCATAAGGCATAAAACAAATATAATGGAAAGAAAACATTTCCTCACTTTGATCACAATATATCACTTAAATATATTGACATAACAAATACATTATAAAAACCATTTTTAATACCAAAATAAATAAAAGAGTATATGGTATTGATTTAATTTTAAAAAACATTACGGCTTATTGAGGAATCCAAAAACCAAATAATACTCGCGGCGGCGGAAAAAGGTCGTTGTCACCGCGTACGTTAAAAGAAACATTCCTTTTTTTCATTTAGTAAAATGCATCGTAGAAAAAGAATACTTTTGTATAAAATTAAAAGTCAAATGGTTATATACACCGTATAAAATAAAGTTGTGTATAAAACAAAATATGCCTCAATGAAAGGAGATTGAGATGAAGTCCCTTACCTCGGGTCTGACTTGACTCGATCATTCTATAACATCTTAAATAATAAACATGAGTTAATTTATACTTGATTAAGAACCATTTTCAATTTAATTATTACTTTTATATCACTTATTACCATGTTATAAACATTATTTAATCATTTAAGTTAATAATTTTTGTTTTGTCGATACTTGGATCATAAGTCCAAAGTGGACTTCATACAATTACATGTTGTTCGTGTGGTCAAAGGTTAATTATATCCAGAATGATATTCATGATTTGGATATCATGTATATCATATATATCCAGAATATAAATGTATTTATAATATTACATAATCATTTAGAGGTAAGAAATGAAATGCACCGTTCCTGGAGACGGTAAGCTGTACGTACGTATGAATGCTACTTTCATTTATTTGTCATATTAATGGAATTAAAACTAAATGATAGTTATGTATATTTTAATTCCATAATTATATTAATCATTTAGATGTAACATAGATCATATATAATAACTTTAAATCCATCCTTTATACGCCCCACATATGGCATTAACGAATCAAATCACTTTGAGGGGGAGGTAGTCCGCACTTCCTAAAATGAAGATATCGCGTATACCCATAATGGAAGCCCTAAAGGTGTTCCATAAATGAAAAATACAGAAGCTTAAGGAAGAAATAAACATATTATATATCATATATAAATATATTGACATCTTAATGTACACCTTTCAAGGAGTTATAAGAATATTGAACAATCATCGTTTCGTGAGGTAGAAATTCACCATCCACGGAAACTGTATGCTCTTTAACCATTAGATGAAGGTGTGTGTAAGTGTAGCTCGAATCAATCACATAAAAACATCCTAGAATATTTAATATACTGGGGTTGTTACAAAATAAAGGAATAAAAATAGTTTATGGGGTTGGAGATGCAAAATAAAACATAAGAACATAAGAGAAACCACTACCTTTAAAACGACTAACTCTTTTTGATTTGAGATCAAAGGCTTCCTCGGGAATACTTCTTCTAAAAGTGAGGCTTCTAGGAGTAATATAGGGATGTGGAGAGACAAAATGGGTAGATATTGGCCGAACCAAAGGCTTGAGAGGTGTGGGTAAGGAGGTAGAGGTGGGGGCCTTTTATAAGAGGAGAGGAGGGGCACTCTTGAAATGTTATGTAAAGGTTACATTATTATAAAATTATTTTAGGATAAAAATGGTCCCACAATTATAAATATATAGGATAAGGTGATAAAGGTTCAAAATACACCCATCCAATAGGTTTGTGACACGTGTAGGTCTTAGATTTTACATTATCTTTTCATTTTATTTATATCGTTAAATAATGGGGTAACTGCTGCATCGTCATGGTGACTAAATAATTTACTTTATTTAATTTCTAAAAATAATAAAAAAAATATCATGATGTAGGAAATCTTTTCATCTTTCTAATTAATATTTATAGTAAAAAATATGACTTTTATAACCCCATTTAAATTTTTTTTAGTAAAACAACTCATGTTTGTGACATTTCTATTTTAACATTAAATAAAAAGCTATTAATGACATTTTCCAACCAAAGTGGCTCCATGGGGTCACCAAGTTCACCCATGGATTGTCTTGGTCGGCCATGACACATCCAATATGGGTAGGACATGTTTCAAGTTCATTTTATATTATTAAAACAGTATTCTTAACATAAATTACACTAATTACCTCTAATCGCGATTAAAAACATAAAAGTTACGATTCACCAAAAATTATTTTAATCCCATTGAACCACATTTTAATTATTAATGACAACCATGTATTTCAGATTTTTGAAATTAAAAACACAGAGGTTGTAAAATTTCATTTAAACGAAAAATCAGTTTTTTACGTACCACTTAGTGGTTTCACTATTCATCAAAAATTGACGTTTTTTAGAAAAGTACCAAAACATCACCCTAAGATATATTTGATATTACGAATTAAAAAAATATGTATATTTTAAAAAATTCAAAACATATACGTTACATTAATTAATTTAATAATTAATTCCCACTGTCAGGACAAATAGCCTGTTTTTATGAAACAATATATATCAAAAGATTAACACTAGTTTAAGACCAATTTCAAAGTGAAATTAATTCCAACGACCACTATTGGATTAAATGGTAAAAATATATTCTAATTTCACACTAACACCAATTCAAAAGATAATCTAATCATATAAATAAATTAGATTAAAAAGTGGTTTTTATTTAAAATACAACATTTTTCACTATTCATTAAAAAATGAACTTTATCGGAAAAATACCAAATATTTACACAAAGTAAATTTTGATGTCCCGATTCTAAAGAAGAGTTTTATTTGGTCCAATAGAAATTATAACAGTGACCAAAACTATATTTAATGAAGGTTCACGATGAAAAGGCAATAAGTCAACCTTTAGTGAATATAAGAGTATCTATGCCTAAAATTGAATTCTTTTCGTATCTTAAGACTTTATCCTTTATTGGATAAAGGTAAAAACATTTAAAAAACATATATAATCATATTTTAGTTATTTATATTCATTCCCGCGAATACAATGGCTATGTGTTAACTACCATTTAAAATAATATTATTTTATTACTAGTGTGCAATGTAAGATTTCAAAGAAACTCTTTCTTGCATATCAGGTACACTATCGAACATAGTAACCCCTTTAAAGTAAAATTAATATTTAATTAGTAAATATTAATACATATGAAAATTTTTTATTCTTTATTTACTTGGGATGTTACAAAAAGTAATAAATGAAAGGAAAACATATTTGGTAAAAGGACGGAATCTTACATCGTGACACCTCTTGAGGTGTACCCATGAAATTACTATTAACATATTGAATGATTATATGGCCAAGAAACATTATAAGTGTTCATGAATTTATCTCTAAATGAAATGAATACATCGAATTAAATTGATTTGAGTGGTATGATTGTTTCACATGACTCTTATGTAATTAGTTGATAATTCAATTGATTAAATAAAATGATAAATATTTTTAAATAATCCTTTAACTTGTATTATATCATGAATGATATTTAAAAATTACATGTGATACATATGTATGGATTATCATATAATTGTGATACTCGGGCATAAATACCCCAATTATTCATGATATTCAGGAAAGAAAACCATACACTTGTAATAATCGGGCATGGAATCCAATATACATGTGATATATGGTCATGAAATCCCATATACAAGGGATACATAATCATATAATCTTTTAACTTTCTAATAATTAGTAATGATGAACCATTTAAATGGTGGATTCCTACTGAGTATATCTCACACCTAGTTCAAGTCACTGATTAGTATGCAAAAAACCATTTGGTTGCAGGTTCGGATAAAGGAAAGTGTATGACTTAAAATGTTATATTTTCTACCTATGATGGAGTAAGGGAGAAGGGGAACAAGATTATTCAAACGATTCTTTTATGGATATATTTTGGTCTTTTTATTATTTTTTATATCATGTTGTATATGACCACTTCTCTTCTTTTTTTATTTCCTTTTCATCAAAGTGTACAAACATGAAATCATTTTGTATAAGAAATTAATTATTCTTTTACCTATTTATTATATATGGATTGTTACGATTCTAAAGTTCACTTATTATATTGTTTACACTATTACCATTACTTAATACTATTATTCTACACTCTTATCATGAAGGTATAGTCTACCAAAAATACAATCACATACCCTTACTATTTGTTAACAACTTCTCGTGTATAGGGAAGTGTGCTTGAAGTCTTTTTTCCAACCATGTTGGATTTATTTTGAGTAAACTGGGCTTCAGATGTTATATAATGAAATAAATTATAAGGGATAAAATTATTTATGATATAAAAATTCATGAAGGTAAACTTTTCACCATATAAATTAAAATTCTGGAATAATAATTTACATGTCTCAAGGAATTTATATTTAGACCAAGATCCCTTACCCCAACTACTAAATCACTTTTTGGATTAAATTAAACATCTCAAATAACAAAATTATGTTTATTAAATACTTTATTAAAAACATTATTCATATATATTTTATATTTCAGCATCAATTTTTTATCTTATTCAATTCATTTATTGTCTATTCTTTTCTCTCCTCAACCACTTGGGTATATTCATTGAATTCAATCAAAACAACTTCAGTATGATGAAAATGATCAAAGGAGTTATAAAATGGTATCATAATCTCAAAATTTTTATTAATACATGTTCTTTATCATTCTAGTAGATCAAAATATCTAAACTTTAATATGTTTTAATAAATATATTCAAATAAAGGATTGTATATTTGTATGTTTATCTTGGGATGTATAATTTAAAATGAATATTCAAAATAAATAGTATTTATGTACTGATAATTTTATCTACATAAAAAAAATCATTCCATAAATATAATTTTTATTAATTAAATACATTTTGAAACCATCCATGTATAATAATGATAAAAATTGAAATATGTTGTTCATAGAGGTTGTGATATAACCATAACAAGAGTGGAATTTTAATTTTCTAATGGATTATAGGGAGATTGATAACAGTTATCCCATTAACAATATAAAATTTCAGTATACTAATATTATTTATTTCATTATACTATGGTTCATATTAAATATTTATATTAACTAAAATAAGGATGAAATATAAAAGAACTCGGGTAAAATAATTACATCTTTCTTGGATATCATACAACAGGAAACTCTATATTCCCACATAGATTGATATTTATTTGAGAAAAAAAGATATATACTGTGGGAAATAGTGCTGGGAAAGTGTTTTTTAGAGTATATTAAATATTCAAATCTTCAGGTGTTAGAAGAAATATGGCAGTGAGTGGGTCCATTAATAGGTTAGTGGAGTGACATTTTCATAAATATTAATTTTTTAATATTTTAATAGTAGCATTAATCAAATAAAGATGATCCCAAATTTATTATTTATTTGTAAAAGATAAGATAACATATAAAAATTCATCATACACCAATATAGAGATGAACATTTTGTGTATTTTGATACCTTACCATTTGATTTAACTTTTTTACCTTATTTTTACCATTACCATGCTGACTAAAATTTAATACTGAAGATGAAATTGAACTTATAAAATAATTTAAAAATTTATAATTCAAAATAAGGAAATTATTTTATTTTATTGCATTTTTAATCTTTATAAAAATAAAATTCAATATTAGTATTCATAACCCATTGAAGACATTTTTTATGTAAATTCATTTTAATCATAATTATTTAGGTTAAATATTAGGACTAACAATAATAATCATGATATTATTTAGTTTACGACTAAAAAAGAAGTTTATTTTTCTTTAAAAACAATCTAATACAGAATGGAACCTATTGAATAGTTAATTAAAATAAATGACCAAAATTATTTTTTATGAGAATACATTAAAACATGGTTTCCCCAATTTAAATCTTAGGATTTGAAATTAAACATATTAATTTCAAATAAACTATTTTACTCTAAAAATAAATTTTTGGTTGAGAAATGTTTTTATATATTATTATGTCTTACTTATATCATAATGATGTCATAAATATTAAGGCATTTATAAAACCATGATTTTACTATTCACCCAAACATCACCCTTTTAAGAAAAAAACAATACCCTAAATTAATTTTAAAACTATAATTATAAAAATGAAATTTTTTATATATGAATAATTATTTAATATTTTACAATTTACCATTTAATTGAAAAGATAAAATATAATGAAAAATAATTTTACAGGAAAAATGTTTTATACTATAGGTGTTCTTAATATTATTTCATATAAATTAACAATTAGATAAGTTTATATATATATTTTTTATTTTAAAATTTTTATTTTATTGATCCTTTTAAAATTATAACTGTAATTTATCACTATAAAAATATAAAAATACAATTATTCAAAAAAAGTCCCTTTCAACGTGAAATTATTTAAATAACATCCCATTAATTATATCCAATAAATTTTATTTTATTCATTATTACAATAAAACATAAATTTATTATTTAAAATAATAATAACAATATGTATGCAATTTATACAAAACATTTTATCAATCTCTTTGTTATCTTTAGGATTTACGCATGTAAATTTCTTAATGATATTTCATATATAATTACCTTGATATATTAATTTCTATATTTAGTTACATTATATATCATATTTTTATTTAATTTTATTTTTCCTAGGGTACATATTATTCAATATTATACTTATTTTTAGAAGAATACTAAATAAAATATTGTGTTTTTACACTACTTTCCATATAAAAGTTGAATAATTCTGATATTTTTAGAAAATTTATTTATAGAGAAAGATAATGTATTAAATGGTTTTTAATATGGATTTTTATTCAGTTATTTAAAATAGTTGTTTACGGATGTTTTATTGATTAGAAAAGACATTTTAAATATTATTGTACAAAAAGAATATCTTACCCAACTTGATAGTTGGTGTGGTGTTCAGGTTGTGTGGGGGTATCTATAAAAAATAAATATCTTTTTAAAGATTTATTCAAGTTGTGTTTTACTCTTTTGGGAAATTTAATGAGAAAAATGATAATGATTCAATATTCACTATACATCATTAATATAACCATTCTCTTTGAAAAACGAAAAAATGAAAAAAGAAAAAAAAGAAAAAAGTGAAAAATAAAGATGGGATTGAATTATTTATTACCCATAATTGCATGAAACATCATTTATTCTTTACATTTTATTGTCACCTCATCCTCTATGGAAACAATGGAAATAGAAAATCCAAAAAATTGAGAAAATGGGAGAATGAAATGAAATACTCCTTGAATTTTTTGGTTGAATAATGGCCCAACCCATTAAAAAAGGGGGCGTGTGTTCCATTTTCATTAGTGGATTTCAGTGTGGTATATTTAATAAGTTTTCACTTGAATATTATTGAGATTATATTTAATATTATCACCACTACATTCCATCATTTTAATTTATAATTTCATTATCCACTAATCCATATCCACAAAATTATGTTGAAAGGACCTCATGAATTATTTTTTATGTCTCGTGGTGTAGAGTGATGATAATTTTTACAAGGCTATAGAGTTCAAGAATATTTATAAAAATGTTTAAAACTCCTTTTTAAAATTATTATGTTAGGATATAAATATATTTCATAGATGGTATGTATGATAATCACATTGGGGTTAACATGATAATAAATTTAATTTTAAGGATTAGCAAAGAGTTTGGGAATTAAGATCCATGTAGGGGGAATGATTTTTTGAAAGATGTGATAATAGTGTTATTTGGCTATTTACACCTTATAAAGTTAGTTTTAAACCTATATATAGATTATTACTCATGATTGAAATATTTATGTTTATAGGAATTATGAAAGAAAATATTTTCATGCCTGTTATTAAATAATTAAATTTTTTAATTAAAAAAAAATTATTTTTTTGTGAAATTGCCACATTTTTAGTTTTTAAGATTATTTTAGATGTAGTAAAAAAATTTATTAACTCTTATTTTTTTTCTTCTATTTAACATTAATTTTTTCAAAATATTTTCTACAAAAATATAAATTGATAATTTTTTTTCTTTAGGGTTCCATTTTTATTAGGGTTTTTTCATTCAACTAGCGTTGTTGGTGAATAAAAAAATATGAGTCCCAAAAAAATATTATGAGTGGAGCCCCACAATCTAAATACTTTTAGAGGATTTTTAATTTGGGACGATATCTGACAATTTATTGATTTAGTAGAGCTAAATCCAAGAATGAAAATATATAATAGTTCGTGAAAAACATTCATCAACAATTTATTCTTGAGATTAAATAGATTTTATGGTCATAAATTAATGAGAAAACAGAGAATGAGAATTCAAGGAGTATATTTAAGCATAAAATTTTACTTTATAAATTCAATAATATATTTTCTATATGTGTCCGATGATGTTTTTTTATAGGTATTTAAGAAAATACTAAAATATTTATTTAAACCACTTCCATGATGTGTCCATTTAATAGAAAAGAATACATATTTTAGTAGATACTGTCAGAGAAAAAATGGTCCACCCCTAATCTATATTTTCTATACGTTAACATTCTTTCATAGAGTTATTTGTTTATAGTATCTAAAGCGGGTTATTATTTTTTTAAATAGTATTTTACATTTTTAATATATATTATATTTCAATTTCTATATTTATTTTATTTTTACTATTGTGTTTATTCCATCATGTTTCCATTATCTACATGGTTTTAGATAACTAACCCACAATATTGTTTGATTAGGTAGGAAAGGATGTTATATGTTTCTTTTACTTTAATTATTTCTCTTATTTTACTATAATATTTCTTTAGTTTATAAAATAATCA
Source organism: Viscum album (assembly GCA_963277665.1). Lineage (NCBI taxonomy): Eukaryota > Viridiplantae > Streptophyta > Magnoliopsida > Santalales > Viscaceae > Viscum > Viscum album. The sequence goes on from OY728129.1 coordinate 258,689,411, forward strand.
TGGTTTTGGTCACTATTATTTCAATATTATTGACATATTATACATGTTTAACTTTTCTACACCCCCCCCTTATCATTTAAATACTACATATAGTGTAGAAGATTTGATATGGTGATGTGAAGTGAATACATATCATTTCCATAGTTCAGTAAATATTAAATTTTATATAAAGTTTTAAGTGGAGGATAATATCCATTAGAAAAATAGGGTGTTTAGTGACTATTGTTGATCTTAAAATTGAATAAAATATGGATAATTACAATTTAAAGAACATTGATTTCATCACAATAAAATCCCTAGATTAGCTATATTGTTTATAATGATTTAGTTTTTCTACTTATTCAAGGATTATTAATTAAATATTTATATAACTAAATATCTCAAAACCACACTATTTTAGGGTCATATTTCTTTTGTAGTATATTTTAGAATAAAATAGTGATAATATAAATTTAGCGCTATGTGAGTATACACCTTTTGAGAATAACACTAGGGCATGCATTATACTACATTACTTGGTCAATAGAAATATTTATTTGGGATTTATAAAAAATTACATTCTATCAAATTCATATCCAAATCATGATATATAATGAATTATTACTGTAAATTAACACATACATCCAATAGTGTTATTCTAATCACTTTTACACAGTGGAGTTAAATATCGGTTATTCTACCCCTAGGAATATTCCTTTGTTGGGGTATCAAGTGACATAAATTTATAAATCCACCATCTTCTTGATTATTTATAAACAACAATGTTTATTCCAACCTTTAGTGATTATAAGTTGTGCTTGTAGAATTACGGTGACGTGGATGGGGTGCTGTTAGGGTACTCCGTTCATATATTTTTCAAAGTTATATCACTTATCTCTTAGGGATGTTAGTTGTAGGACATGAGATTATCCATGGGTTAGGACCATCGGTAATTAGGAAGTTACCCTTAAATATTCCTAGAAAGTACATTTATAGTGGATGGTTGAGTTACTAGTGGTAGTTATTGGATCATTTTATCTATTTTTTCTTTCTCAAGTCCATTATTAATCCTTGAGTGTCATGCATCAATGTAATATTTTATAAATATGAATGAGTAGGACATCATCTCATCATTTTTTCTTTTAATATATTGTCATATTAATTTGGAATAGGTTGATAACTTATATTAATGGAAACATTAATGATAAATAAATCATATTTCTAATATATTTATCATTAATGTGTAGGTTAATATGGGTTAATAACTAATTCCTTTGATTGGTGGTTTCTTTATATATTGTTTTTACTAGATTTCTTACATTCTATCCCCAAACAATTCATTTACATAACATTATATGATTCTTTGATCATATTTACATGTTTTAAATTGGATTATAAATTTTTTACTAATGATTATTGATTTAAAAAATTGAATGGATGTGAGGGGGAGATGAAGGGGGTTAGACATGGAATATATTTTTCTCTAAATCCTTATGATTATTCCTTTTTGGAAATAAAATTATTAATATTTTCCATTAGTTATATGTATGTGATTCTATTTATATTACCAACTCTAACCAATTTGGAAGGGATGGATGAGCATGTTCCATAGATGGGTGAGAATGGACAATCAACAAAACTTATTATTGACCCTATGGTATTAGAGGGGATAACCTAGATTTGTTAGGTAATTGATTAAGGATAACCATGAATGTTTCGTATGACCATAAAGATTATTAGGGATTACATTCACCAACCTATGACTTTTTGGGTGAAGTGTCACATCATGATGCTAAGGTGTGGATTAACCATATCTACCAAATATTTTAGTGAATAGAAACACCTTAGTAGTATCGAGTTTAGGATTCCATTTTCATGATTGAAGGAGTGGAATAACTATGGTAGTATGTTATATTTGGGGTGATTAATTATCAGGGGCTTACCTAAATATTTGTTTAAGAAATCATCCTCAAATAATTCTACATATACACATGACACTAGGTCATAACATAGATGTTTATGAATATTAGTCACGGTTAAATTTGGGTTAATGAATATAATTCCCCCTTTAAGGCTCAAATCTACTTATTTTTTTATCCAAGAAAAAATGAGAAATCAAAGTCTGATAATTTTTATATGGTGATTAATGATCCATTGAAAACCAATGTATCTATATTTAATATAAAAAATTATTTAAAGGTGTTAATTATCCTATCCTTGGAGACACTAGTGCTAAAGGGTGTTCTAGATTAAGTGGATCACTAATAGTTCAAGCAACTGTGATATTTTTTCAAATAACGAAAAGTGGCATTAAGAGGAGGTGATACAGGGTTGTTCTCCCTAGGAAAATCATGGAAGTGTTGTATTTTCAACACGTAGATAAAAAATATCCTCTATATAGTATTTTAGTTGTGGATAGTCTATCCACATTATGTTTAACTACACCTATGAGTTGAAGGGATTCCACTATTTAAGAAAATATAGTCACTTTTAAAGGGTTTACCAACGGGGTAACTCATAAATTGTATGAAAAAATTACCATCAGACCTAAGAATCTTGGGAACTAATAAATATACAATATACATGTTGGAGTCCAAAACTTTATAGATGATATGGTCACACTGGCCGATGAGGTATTCTTGGTCTACTAGTTGTGGTAATATATTTTGGATGAGGATATATATCCCAAGGGAAGAATGAGGTGGAAAGAAGTATGTATGTTATATAATAGCCAATACCCAATGATAATATCAATACATCTACTATTGTAGGTTCTATCCTTATATCATTAAATTATAATTTTATATATTTGATATAGGTGTTTCAAATTATTTTATTTCTATGAAACTATCCATACATGTTGAACATAAAGTAGAAATTTATCTTCATATATAACCCTTAATACTGTATTTGGGAAATGGATAGGATAGACTTAGAAGTTCCTATAACGTTCCCTAGTTAGGGAATCATTCACGCACTTTTGGTATCTCATGTTTATTGACATCTATATCTATGAATTCATCCTAAAGATGTACTAGTTAACATCGTTCCATGCCAAACTTGATAATTATGATTTTAAAATATTTTATTCATCTCTAATTTTTAATAAATAAAATCTATATGGGAAATGAGAGACCTAGTATGGCTGAGAAGGTTCTAATTATAAATATTTTATAGTGATCACTGTAGATATATCTTGTCTGGTTTATAGAGTGTTTCATTAAAAATAATGAATATCATTCCAATAATTGTGTAATTGTATCCTAACATTTCTCAGGAAGATCTTTTTGTGACTTCCTCTTAATTAAGAAGTGGAGTTCAAAATTTAGTTATTATCTTGACTAAATACTTTAAACATCCTTACATACCATATGATGCTTGATTTATTGTATTGAATTCATAGGATTCCTCAGATCGAAAATGTCCCCATGTGGTTCTTTAGTTCTTTTTGTGATGAAGGATAATGATATATTACAATGATGTGTGGATTATCAGAAACATAACCAGATCGTAATTAACAATATCTATACTTTTCAAAGAATGAACAATCATTTATGATCAACTAATCGTGGTGATGTAGTTTTCCAAAAATTGGCCAATGATCGGGTTACCATTAACTTCGATTTCGGAAAAAGTATATTTTAAAGATGATTTTATAAATATTGTTTGAGCATTTCCAATATTCAAGGATTCCAGTATGATTAATGAATTATCATTAAATTTTTATGCATTTGATAAATATGAATTTTTATCCATTTATTTGATACCTTCATTGTATTATTTTTGGATGATACCCTCATCAAGTCTTGGGAGGAGCATGGTTGATATCTTCATGTTATTTTGGATAATTTGAGGAATAATTATCATCATAGAAAATTATGTATGTTTTCCATTGGTATCAAAGAGGTCAGGTTTATTAGGAATGATATCACTACGGTTGGTATCTATATAGATCATCATTTAGTAGTGTCAGTCTAGACCAGGAATGTCTCAACTAATATCTCCTAGGTTCAGAGTTTTCTTTTGCTTATAACACACTATCTCGAATTTATTTAGGAAAATTCTACGATTTCACCCCTATGATAGATTTAAATAATAATTAATCTATTTTCATTTGGATAGACCAGTATGATTCATGATTTCATGAATTAAATAATCACATGACCTCAACTCTTGTTGTCAATCTACTTGGGGTGTGTTACAATAAATCTTAAGTCGAACTAATATGTTCTCTAATATAGGACCAATAAGTAGTGGTTTACACATACAGATAGATATATCCTCAATAATTATACTCCATTTCCCATTTTAAAATTGCTAATATTTTAAAATATGATCATTATGTTTAATAGAGTATACAACATGAAACACCAAGCTTAAAGGACCCGCATAATATATTATTTAAAATTGATAGTTATAACTTGGCTATTACATTGGTGGGTATAAGTAGAATTATTCACTTTGTGAGATATGTATATATATTAATAAAAATTTCTTTACAATTGATTAGTAAATAATCACATATGTTATAGTAAATTTATTCAATACTTTAAAAATACATGTTGTTCAAAAAATTTCTTTATTGATTTTTGGGAAAAATTGATATAATTAATTTCTACTTATTTAAGAAAATTAATCAAGTAAAATGAATATAATTTTTTACATAATCATATATAAATTAAAATAGAGTTATATTTTTGTGTTTTATGAAATGTTTTCTTTTTTATGAATAATGAAAATTAAAACTTTCTATTGAAAACTATTTTTAAATGCATAATTTCTTAATAATTTTATTAATTAAAGTAAAATTGAACAATGAATAATTTAAATTAAACATATATATTTTATATCTAACTACATTGATTTAAATCCATATAATTATTTAATATAGTCATGTAATTAATGTAAGATCATCATATGCTTGAAAAATCATTCCTTGAAACACTTATTTTTGACAACTTTTGCGGGTTTATTTTTAAATTAAATTCTCCGACTTATATAAATTTAATTTAAAAAATGGATTCTAAAACTATAATCATAATAATTAAAATTATTTTATATGTTCAAATTAATTTTTGGTAATACTGACTAGTAACAACATTAAAAATATGTTAACATGGTTAAGGGAAAAATAGGTTTATCAAGGGTTAAACTATATAGATAAGGGTTATAATGGACTAATTTTTATTATTTCAATTGGATTAACATATTTACACCCAACATCATTTATTATCTATAACATTTCCATTATAGATCCATATGGTAGTGATTATGACCTTTATAATCATTTAAGTAATGAAAAGGAAAAATGTTGCTCTCTTACTTTTAAAAAAATATTATGTGATCAGATTGGGATAAAAACGAGGTATGTTGGGTAATAAATATTATATAAAATCAGAAATATTTTTTATTTATCATATTAATTTATTTATAAATTTTATTGCTGAAATATTACCTTAAATTCTTACGCAATGTTAAAAGAGTAACTATTATAGTAAAAGAAAAATAAAATAAACTATTTAAAAAAAAGTAAAAGAAATATATTTTGAACAAAATATTATGTTAAAAAAAATTAGAACAATATAATATTTTAGGTAAGTTATATTGGTATATATTTTAATTCCATATTGTTATTTATGTTTTTAAAGCCAAATTAAATATGTACTTTCAAAAATGACATTAATGATAATTTATGTTATATAATATTTTTTTATATTATTTAAAAATAATAAAAATAATAAAATAGAAAAATTTGGATCATAATTTTCCTAAAGATTCATCTATTTTATATTTATTATCAAATATTTATCTTATAATTAAAATTATAACACTTTGAGATATAAAAATATGTTACCATAGTAAAGATTAAAATATGAGTTTGGGAGTTACATGGAATCGTGATGATTTTATGTTTCCAAAAAATAGTAGTTTTATTTCATAAATTGGATTTTATATTTATTATAATTGGGTTTAAATTATCTAATGAGGATCATTTATTTTTATCTGTAAATTATAAATTACCCAGGTAAATAAAAACAAGTTTCCATAGTGGAAACTAAATTGGTAAAAGTTAGAAACATTCGGGATTAAGGGAATGAAATTTTTAAATGGTGTTAATATTTTTTTGGTGATGTAGATAGAAAAAATAATCCTTTAACTCTTTTATTTTTTAATTTTGGAGGCACGTAGTCCTAGAGTGACATCCCATTATTTAATTGTTTTGGGTATTTTCAAAAAATAACACCCCTCTTGAATTATAATAGGGAACAACCTCCCCTCACTTATTCACAAATACTAATCTATTTATCTAAACAAAAAACAACAAAAATATCCTTAAAAAACCATATAAATTTTATAAATATACCATTCTTCCTAAATACCTACCCTACCGTAATTAATAAAAGATCAAGAGAAGGTTTTTCTAAGCCATGACCGTTTTCTTCACTAAACTCATTATTTTTTATTTTTTATTTTAAAAATTTATTAGTGTATTAATATTTAAAATATATTTAAAAATTATCTATAATATAATTAGATTCTATTGTGTTTATATAGAAACCCATATCCATCTTCTCTTCGATCCAATAGGAAATGAAACTGTTGATCATGTGTACCGCATATTACTACCTCACAAATCAATGTAATATTTTTCCTTCACAAAAAATCACATATGATTTTAATGATGTATTTAAATATATATATATATACATATTATTTTAATAACATATTAATACTTCAAAAATCATAGTGTATCACATACATTATTACCTCCCCATTAACAAAAAATATAGAATCACTTGTGTGTACGTGTTGACTACCAACTCCACAAAGAAATGTGATTCGTTCATAATAACCACAACACATGGATTATAAATATAAATATAATAATATGAATTAAAATTTTATTTATTATATATTTTCATTTATGGTAATATATAATAATACTTACATTATTTTAAAAAAGATCACTGAAAAATGGAAACTGAAATAATCCGTACATGCCACATACCGTCTCCTTGATTGTAACATTGTCCATCTTTGATAACCATATTCTATAGTTGGTCTAAAAATTATAATTAATGTATAAAAATGATAATTATTTCATTAGTATTATTTTGTATATTATATAAAAATAACCAATTTTACTATAGTCAAACTCTTGAAGTCATTTTGGACCTATGAACCGAATATCATCAAAATGTTAAATGTGAACTTAATTTTTTAAATAGTTAAATATAACATGGTAATTAATAAAAAAAGAATTAATAAAATTGAAAATGGATATTAAGGTATTAAATAATTAGTATAATTTTATTATTCATGATGATAAAGAAAAAACATGATGAGTTAGACCTAATGTAATGGATTTCATCTCAATTTACTTTCATTTAAAAATATTTTAATGATATTATCCAATTTAACTTATATGGTTTACATTCTATCATTTTATATGTCATATCATTATTCATTCATAATTATCTATATTTTATCTTGAAATTAAAAATATATCATTAATGGGTATTTGACCTGAATGTTACCAAGTTGTAAAAGAATTCATAACTCAAGTTCTTTTCATTAAGTTATATTACAGCCCCTTTATATTGGAAATGATAAGATAATGTGTGTAATTTATTTTGATTATATTTTAATGTATATCTAATTGTTTAATGTGGATTTATATTTGATACACATAATCAATTAATTAACAAATTATCAATTCTATTGTTCGATATTTGTAAGGGATTTCATCTAAATTACCACTCTATAAAGATATATTTTGTTGCATCCCAGAAGAGATCCATTTGTATGGAACCAATCCTAGTTGTAAATAAGGAATCAATCTTGACTCCCCATAAGATAGATGCTAAAAACTAGTATAGAGGGTCTATGGTGGTACAGGTGGGAGAATATATGCTTATAACTATTTTAACACACTAATAGAATAAATTAAGTAGTAAACAATGGAAAAATAATAGATGATAAATAAAAAAACAAAAATAAGCCATCCAGACAATAAAAATATTCAAGTAAAATATTGGAAATATATAAAATATTGTGCATTTCAGGGGTCTATAGAAAATAAGAGACAATATAAGGTATCATGCATCCAGTAAAATACATGTATCAATAGGACTTAAAGGAAAATATATTATCACTAATAGAATCACAAGATAGAGCTCAGTCATGTTCTTCCCTGGTCCTATGATATAATCTGTCCTGAATTGATGACCGAGTTATTTCTTATGTCTCTATCAACATCCAATAAGTTTTTCAAGGTACCAATAGACTGTGTGAACATTTTGTGATATATACTCGGTAGGCCACCACCAATGGTGTCAATGAGAAAAACATACTTTGCGTATAAACTACTTTAATTTATAGTTATAATATATAAGATGTAATTTAAGAAAAATATAAAAATACCATAGAAAAAATGAATTATTATTATACTATAATAGAGGAGTATAAATATATTTATTTGACGTTTCAATAGGAGAAATCAACCTGCTCATCATACACCACATGTTAAAAGAGTATCTGACCTCTATGGACAAGGTCTAAAGGCAGTAAACAGGGTGACGTATATATGTATATGTGAATGTGTATAAAAGTCACATATGCCATACATTTATCCTCCTCATCTGTTCCACATCATAAATAATCACACCTAGGGGTTTCATGTGCCATACATCGATCCTCCTCATTAGTTCCAAACCATAAAAAATCATACCTAGGGATTGTAGTTATTATAACTAGAAACTCATCATCAGATCCATACCATAAATAATCAAACCTATGGGTCGTAGGATCCCAACCTAAATCCTCACAGTCATTTCCATACCATTATACAATATGTTCTATAACATGATAAAAAGTTTGTTCCATACAGAGATGTCCATCATATATGAAGTAATAAAATAATTAAAATGTCTATGTTAGTGTCCATACCAAATTAAAATTACAAATATAAAAAAGGGAACACAAAGATAATATCTATAATATTAAACATTTAAATTTAAAACCAAACATTTAATAACTATAATATTATTTAATAACATGAAAAAAAGATAAATTTTCATATAAAATTATCATATTTAATTTAGGAAGCCTTCCACTAAATGATGGACATATCCCACCCCTATTGGTGTGGTTCTCTAATGGAGAAGATTAAAGAAATATCATTAGAGGTGGCTTGGGTTGATGTTGGAAACATCCATCCATGTTAAGATTTTAAAAATGGAAACCCATTTGGGTCCCAAAAATTTAACTAAGATAATTAATTACTTTAGGAGCAATATATAGAAGGTATGTTGTGTGGAAAAATGATGATAGTTTCATAAATTAATAAACATTAGAGAAAAGGTATATATTACCAAAAGTATGGTTATATATTGATACTCATAAATTATTAGCCTTCAGTTTGGTTAATATCTTATGAAACCAAATGAATATAAGAATACATGAAAATAGAAAATATGACCTTCCACCAAAATAGCATCGAAGACTGCAATATAATCCCTTAAAATATTTAAGGGGGTTAAAGATCTTAATATGGGCTATCCAACATAATAGATGGCATCAAATATGAATGTTAGAAAAAAGAAAAACTTCTAATCCAAGCATTAGGTTGATGGAGAGATTGAAAATGGAAGAGAGGATCCTTCACATGGATGATAAAAGAAAAGGGACGGGGTTTTTAAAATAAAAGGATATAAAAAACATATAATCACACAAAATTTAAAAGTCTCATGGTTTGAAAAGACGGGTTTACAAATTGTGCACTATCCAAGCAAACCCTACTATCTAGGGGAGACACCCTGTATGGATAGTGGGGAATGGTGAAACAAACCATATTCAGCACATGAAAAACCTCCATCATTGCCTAACATAGCCCAATCCTCCAATAAAAGGACTAAAAAACCTTGTGGAAGCCTTATCAAGTTTCATGGTTTGAGATTCATGGTCAGCACTAACCTTGAGCTAACTGCGCGACTAGTAAATTTCCTCCCAAAATAAGAGCTCTGGGTCCCAAAAAAAATTCAAATGCATTCAAAACCTTCTATAAACCATATTTCATATTTATAATGATTAAATAAATGGTTTAAAAAACAATTAAATGGTTCATATCTCATATTAAAAATCATGATCTTTTGTATTCCCCCCTTTAAACAACCATTCCCTGAGTCTCCACTCCAAGAGTGGGAAATCATCTTCTGAGAATAACAATAAGCATGGAACATGTATATCAACCTCTCACTGCATGTTTTCATCCTACATATGGTTGTGCTTAAATTTCACCCATACCATAGGAATAAATCTACAATAGAGATCCTTTTTTCTCTAGTCTACAATAGAGAAAGGGTGACCCTAAAAAGAAGAATCAACATCTAGTTACACCTCATTAGGATGGAACACATTATATGGGTATAAATAGTAAAAATGTTCCTAATAAGCTTGAAAAACATCATGAAAATTTTAATATATCTCAGAATGTTTTATCTGATTAGCAACATGTCTAACCCTCTTCAAAACCTCAATGTTCTAACAAACAGAGGTGACTATTTACCTTTCTATCTAAAACATTGATTCCATATTCTAGTCGATAGACACCAAAATATCCAGTCCTTGAAATTAATTTCTTGAGGTCATCAGAGATGATCAACATATTTTTTTGACTGAGCTGTATCTATTCTATTTTGAATCAAAAGAATCTACTTTGAAGTCTCCTAAATGATATGAAGTCCAAGTAACCCAAACTCAACTGACTATAATGTGTTCCAAGATGAAAACAACAACATTCTATATAAATACACATTAGTATCAATATATATAGTATCCTAAGAGAAATTATTTTGGGATAAATTGGATAAAGAAATATTATTGTCTCAAGAACAACCAAAATCAAGGACTCATTCTCAGAGGAAGTCCTCTAGTACATGCATATATATGTTCTGACTGACTCTCAGTCTGAGGGTGAAATGATGTGCCGAAAAGAACCTATACACCCAAATATTTTTGTGAACCCTTTCAAAAACCATAATTTAAAATGATCAACCTTATAAAAAATGATAGTATGAGAGACCTCACGTATGTATACAGTCTCATAAACATACAGTATCTCAAGATCATCCACTGAGATAGTCTCTGTAATAGGTAATATGTGAGTGAACATTGTGATCTTGTCAATGATAAACCATATTAAATCACTACCTTGATGGGATTTAATAATACAGTCACAAAATCCTTAATTACATCATCAAATTTCCAATCAAAAATATACAATGGCTATAAAATACCTACTGACTGCTGGTGTTCTTCCTTCATCGACTAATAGGTGGAACACAGACATATAAAACTAGATTTTTTTTTTCATTACATGCCAAATATATTGGTGACATACATCATGATACATCTTTGTGGGACCATTGTGTAACTCCTATGTAGAATCACAATACTTTGGAATCAATTACTCTCAGATGTTTTTAGGAATATAGACATGACTGTAGAAGTGAAAGACCTCATCCTCATCAAAAATCCATCTATTGAGTTGATCATTTAATAAAACACTTTACATTGGACTATGCCCTGGTATTTGAGGATTAACTCATCTTCAAACTCTACAGAAGTGAAGAGGTCACTACCAATGATACAAGGATTGACTTTATGTGATGTTCCTTCACCTCTAAATGAATCATAGAGAAAAAATCCACTAACTGTCACTATTCACTATCCTCTCTAACAAAATATGTCTGGTTCTTCCATATTAGTCAAAATACTATATAAGATCCCTTCTAAATCATATTGGAATGATAAAAGTAAAAATACCATTAGAATTCAACTCATCTTGTCAATATGAGGTTCATGTCATGATATGTGAAAATATACCTGAGGATTTTGTTCTCTATTTACTCCATATAACACACTTCATGAAAATAATGCCTTAGAAAATGAATGTAATGATCTATAGCTACCAACATGAGATTGTATAATAGGTAATTCTACTAAAGAGGCCTCAACTACCATAACGTATACACAAAGACTCAGTATTCCTACATCAGAACCGCTCCTAGACCGATACCTAAGGTTTCACAATAGACTCTGTATATTCTTCCAAGATCTATATAGATCAGGATTGGTGGGGATGTTAGTCTCCCTTTTATCATCTAAATTGATGTCTTACAAGATTAAAACCATAAAAACAATACACAATTCTTATTAAAACACTTTTGAGGTGATGAATTGTGTAAAAAGTATCATATAAAATGCCTATAAAATCCATCCATCACCAAGAAACTATGTACCTCAAAAAATATATTCAGATTCTCCAAAATAACTAAGCTCTAACCTTATATAGTTTAACTGATACTCATTTATATGAAATAATACGACCCCGTACATTCAACCTACAAATCCAGAATAGCAGTTCGTGATTTTAGAATAGAATTATTTTTTTCTCAATGTATTCAAAATGTTATAGAGATTTTTGGAATTTTATTTTCAATCATAAGAATACATCAAGATATTATACATTACGACAACCAAAAATGTATCCAAAATTAGTGGAAAACATTACTCATCGGAGGAATGTAAATAAACGGTGTGTTTATGAGACAGAATGACATAACCAAATACTTGTAAAGACCATAACATTCATGAAACATTTTACCGGGTATGTATGAAGGTTTGACACATTATTGGTGATAGACTGATCACAGATCAATCTTTTATAAATCCAAAAATCTTCAGATAAAATCAATGAGTCCATATATATGAATAAAAGGATACCTGTTATTCATAGTATGTTTATTTAGATTTTGGTAATCCATAGAAAAACTAAGAGTTCCATCTGAACTCGAGGAGAGAAGGACTGATGATCCCTAGGAAGATGTACAGGGCCATATAAAACCCTTTTCTTTTATGCCCTCTAACTATATCTTGGGATATTACAACTCATTAGTCAACATCCTGTAAAGAATAATGAACACTGGTGACTCTCTGGGAAACCATCCCAACAGAGAACTACACATATCACCTAGGTGGTAAACCAAAAATGTTATTAGGGAAGACATCCTTGAAATGATCTACTACTAGATAGAATTTAGCCAGATATATTATTTAATCATTCATATAATGGCCAGGAATCTGGTTTGTCACCCACCCAGATCATGATTCTATTTTCTAGAACTACCTGCATGGAAATATCAACCACCCTTTTTGATATAAGAACTACATTTTGGTGATGTTAAAGACACCATATGGTGATAAAAACACACATAGGCCTGATAAGTAACTAACTAGTCTATCCTAAGGATAATATCGAAACAATACATATAACGAATGGTGAGGTTTCATGTTATATGATAGCTGCCTATCTTAAGGGGGAACTCATTACACTATAGTACACTCTCTAATCGGATAACCAAATGAGGGTCAGGGGTCATAACCCTATATAAGTAAATTTTAACCATAATGATTTATATAATAATTAAAAATATAAAATATATCGAATCCTTTATTTTGAATAAAAAATACCTAGGTAGATTATATTATAATCAATCCTCGATCTGTAGAAGGTATGAGAAATTGGTACCCCTGGACATGCTAAACAACATAAACCTAGCCCATTATATTACCCTAAGATATAACATGATTTACTAGTTCAGAAATTCTATGCCAATTCTAAGTAACTAGTGTCTATATTCGTCAAAAATAACCACCACCTTTTCCTGACCAGCCAGTAGCACTTCATCTTCTTACCTAACTTGTAGCTTTTGATCCCACTCTAACAAGTGGAGTGAATTATTATACACTCTTACTATCCAATAGGGGAAATATTATAAAACCCCCACTATAAATGGTCCAAACCATAGTATGACTAGCACCCAATTGGGCCCCTCTTATATTATGTTATTACATGCCCCATGTTCTTAAACTAATGAAAGGATACAAAATAGCTAGTATGGGAATTATGAATAGTACCTACTTCATTAAAAATTCTAGAATCAACACTTCATGAAACCATATATAGACCTATTTTTTCAAGAAATTATTCTACTCTAATCCATAAATATCACACCCCTCATGTTTTGTTTAATAATAAGATCCTAGCTTATTATACCATAAATGGTAGTAAACTAAAAAATGATCATTTATGATCAATTAGGATGCATGATACAATCCTCAAAACATCTCTCTTTCACTGGAACATTAGTGTTATAGTTCGGAGAAATTTATTGAATATCTTTAAAATGGAATGAGTAATCCATAATAGACATAAAACCCAAGTGAAGGTTCATGAACACCCTAACATGATTATCCATGAAGGTCTCGAGAAAACAATTTATCATATAAAAATATCTGAATACTAGAAGTGGTCATACCACAATGACAATCCTCCTTAGTGATAACATCCCTCCATCACTTGGAATAATATAAAATTATATACATAGAAAGATTCACTCTTCTCTCTGGTGGTGTCTCATGGTGTTAGAATATATTTAGAATAGCCTCTATCCAGAACTATGTTGCTTGGGTTCCACCATCCACATAAAATGTAGGATGGTGATGCTTCTAAGACTCATCCAAAAACTATACCATAGATGTGGTAGTTCATAGAGCTCCCAACATTGTCTGAATGATCCCTAAAAATTCACCTCAAAATTAGAAATAAAATCCCTTGATAGGAATAATAGGAGGCTCAATAGGTGGAAATATAGAAGGTAACACTGAAAGCTCGGGGACCCCCACCTCTAGAGAATGGTTATAACCACCCTCCTAGTGCATGACTCGAGGACTTAATGATGGAATAAATATGACAATTTCAATCATATTCTTCAGATAGAATTTGATAACATTAATATTGAATCTATAAGAATACAATAGCTATATGACATCCTATATAAGAGTCACACCCATATTTTATCTCCTAAATATAGGAATATGTTATAGAAACAACTATGAATAACACATGACACAATGACTACTTCCCACTACTACGGTCGGTTCTAGATCAAGCTCTATGTTTCACTATAAGAGTCCTAGTATATAGAATACCAAATGAAAATTATACAGGAAATAACCCTTTAATCTAAAATTGTAAACCCCATTTAATGATAACCATATTAAAATTTAAGAATTAACAATTCATTCATTTACATAATAGATCAGTTAACTAAAGTACAGTTCTTAATTTATAAAAGTACATGATTTTTAAATTGAAATTGGATGTTCATTTAAATAGATACAATCCTTTACAATCAATCAAAAAATTTAAACAGCAATATAATATTATTTGACTAATTGAGTCTTAATTATTAATTTATTGAGGTACACAAACTATTCATAATAAAAATTACATTCATGTATTCAAGTTCAAATAATGTTTAAATCTTTGTGTCCTTAGTTACATAATCTAAACATGTGGTAATTAGTTAATTAAGGGTTCATTGTAAAACAATATGGGAAAACATAATTAGGTTGATATAAACACATTAATTATCAATTATCCAATCCCCCTTTTCCTATATAAACATTAGCTTCCTAACATATATATCAATCAAGTAAGATATAAAAATTTTCATGTAATCAAGTGATGCGACCTACATGGAATGACATAAAACAAGGAATATTAATCCAATAAGGTTCCTAAAATGATGCATGATCAATAATTCCTATACATACCAGAACATGAATAAAATGTAATCTAACACAATTTTAAAAATAAAAATGCATGTCATGTTAGTCACCTAATGGTGGAATAAATGGAATATAATAGGTATAAACCAGAACAACAAGTCCCATACTAATTAATTTGTTTTTCTCATATGTGTGTTAGAAACTCCTAGGCACAAAATCATTACCACATTCAGACACATTTTTTCACCTTTATACAATCCAAAATAGTAAGACAAAGAAAATAATCCTTTAATCCCAATTTTTAATATCCTAGAACAATTTCAGTCATAAGTAATAAATCCAAGTTGGGTACAAGGCATCATGAATGGATCCCTGTACACTATAGGCTACCAATTAGTAGTGAGGGTATATGGTGTAACGGTGGGGAGACTATACCCTCTTATCCAGAGTATAAAAAAGAGAGAATAAATGAATGAATAAAAAAAGGAAAAATAAATTACAATAATAAGAGTGAAAATATTTAATCTATTTAATAATAATATATAAATCCAAATGATTCACCATATAAAAAAAATGATGAGTTTTTCATTGAGATATAAAAAAATAACATACAATACAATGAAACTTTCATATAGTACAATACATGTATCAAAAGAACAAAAAAACAAATGATTGTCTTTAATAGCATCAGAAGCCATAGCTCAGTCTTGTGATTCCATTCTCTTATGCTAAAATCAATCAAGCATTGTCAATCGAAAAAATTCCCTTATCCCTACAGACATCCTTTATGTCTGTTTGGGTATTAATCGATTTCTCCAAGAGGGTGTGATATATACATAGAGGCCACCATCAAATTTTTATACAAAAAAAAATACATGTTCATATAAACAACAATTATGTGTAGGTATAATAGTTATTTAGTAATTCAAGACAAATATAACAAGACCATGAAAAAACTATTGGATAAGAACACTATAATAGGAAATATTTAATATATACAATGTGACAAAATATAGTTCCAAAATTTTAGGTATACACCACACGTGAAAAGAGTATTAAACCTATATAGGAAAGGTCCCTAAGAAATAATTAAGGAGACCTATATCAGTAGATTTGAATGAAAATGAAATTATCAGGTTCCATACCACGATCCTCCTCATTAGTTCCATACCATAAACAATCATACCTATGGGACTCAATTGTCATACCATGATCATCCTCATCAGTTCCATAGCATAAATAATTATACATTGGGGTCATAGGTTCCATACCTCAATCTTCCAAGACAGTTCCATACTATTATACAATAGGTTCCATAATATAATAAAAATGAGATTAATTACAGACATGTCCAACATCAAGAAAGTAATGTAATAATGACAAGGTCTATGTTAGTGCTCATATCAAACTAAAATTAAAAATATAAAAAGGAACATTTCAAGAGAATATCCACCTCATTACATATTTTCATTTAAAACCAACCATTTATTTATATTAATAATATTTAATAACTAGGAAAATGAGGCATGTCCAAATATAATTATCCAAATATAATTTAAGAAGTCTCCCAGTAAAAGATGGAAAACTCACACACCAAAATGGGTGGTTCTATCATGGTCCAGATTATAGAACTCACCTCATATGTGGCTCGGGTTGATGTTGACAACCATTAAATATGTCAAACCTATAAAAAGGGAAACCCATTACGGTCCCAACAATTTAAATAAGTCATTTACATAAATTAGGATTAACTTCTGGAAGGTCAAACTTGTGGTAGAGTGATGATAGTTTAAAAAATGACGAAACCTTTGGAAAAAGGTATATACATCCTAGCTTATTCATATAGATGAATAATAATCTAGCATCAGCATTTTTTTTGGTCTATATAGAATGAAACTGAAATAAAAGATGAATACAATAAAAATAGTGCATATTATCTTTCACAAATATAGCATTGATGATGGGGAGATAAACTATGAAGGAAATGAAGTGGATAAAATCTATTACTGGTCGTGATCTAACGTGATAGATGACATCAAAAATGGAGGCCTGATAGAGGAATGACTCCAAATCTTAAATTTAGGTTGAATGATAGCTTCAAAGAAGAGGATAGTTTGCAACACATAGATGAAGAATGAAAAGGGAAGGGGTTCTTAAAATTGAGTTAGGGGGAATGTAAAATCACGCAAAATATAAAGGTTGCATGGTTTGGAAGCATGGTGGAAAAACCCAAGAACAAACTATAAGAACCACACTATCCAAAAAAACACCCCACATTGCATGTTATTATTAGTTAGAAAAACTATGTGTATCCCTAATACACCCTCTATCACAACCCCACATAAATTATTCCACCATCACATTGTTTAGATAATCCATGTGGAACCCTTATAGGTCCACAGAGATTGAGGTGAATGATTAGAATTAACTATGTGATAACTGTGTTCCTTTAATGTTTCTTATAAAAACTAGAGATACATGATCTTAATAGAACCCAGATGCTTTTGAACCCTTCCTTAATGAATGGAAGACATTTATAAGGATAAAAGAATTTTTTTTTAAAATCATAATTGAAGGGTAATCACCTTATATAAAAATGGGATATTACATATTTGGTATTGCACAATTATTTATATTTTTGTGGTGTATATACAACCCCTTATATATTTTATATCATGAATCTATTACAATTAATTTTATTTTCTATTAAATTTTAAGTTATTTAATTCATTGGGGTTATGATTCTAATGTTTTTAAAGCATTAAGAGTTTATTCATAGATCTCATTTTAATCCTGACTTTTAATAGTAGAATATAAAATAAAGGAAATTATTTGATTATTGCCGAATAAACCCATTTTATTATCTTCTCTAATTGATATTCATTATGTTTCCAAGTAATGGTATTATATAACTATACTTTTTTAATTAAAAGTATTGATAATGATTTCAGATAAGCCAATATTATTTCACCTTTTTCAATCAAGAATGCATTTAATCATTACCGATATTTTCTATGAAATTTTTTTAAGAAAATTATTAAACATACACATGTTTAAATATTTATTAAATGGTTTAAAAATTAACTTTTTATCATTTAATAAAAAAGGTACTTATTGATTTTTTACCAAAAATGTAAAAGGATTCCTTATTTTATTATACTCGGTATGTAAAATATTTTACCACCATTATAAGCATTCATCTCCTGGAAGCATAATTTACATGTTTATAGTTTTTTTTCAAGGAAATTTTTTCCCTAATATTATTATTTTTTTAGTTATTAAAATTTTTTTTCGAATTGAAAAGGTAATTTACTCTGTAATGTTTTGATGATATTTTTATAGTATTTATATTATTCAAAGGATACAAAAATTTATATATCATTAAATCCATTTGGGATATGTGGTAATGGTAACACAATTACAATTTCATTGTATGTTTTATTATTAGTTTTACCATAGAATTTATTGACATTAACTTTCTTAATTAATTTTGTAGTCATTAACATTCTCGTGAAAGATTCAATTTCCAGGGATAATTGGATATTATATTTATTTTAAATATATATTATTTATATCATGGATATGATTATTTCTTAAACAATATAAATTTTTTACATACGGTGTTTTAATATGAATTTTATGTGATTAAATAGGTAAAATAATGATAAATATGTATTCTTCGCTAAATAAAGTTATTTATTGATTCAAAATATTATTAATGAATAAATTAGATCATTGGATATATGAGAATGAATTAGGGATGATGTTATGGGTGGGGTATAGAATTATATAAGCTCTTGATTCTTCAATAGGTTTCATGAGACAAATTAATAAGATATTTTCACACTCGGATTTTCAATTCCACACTTGGTTTCAAAACCTCTTTTGGTTATTAGCTTTGTCTTGGTTTCCATGTGTTAAGTGATTAATGATTTGGTGTCTCTTTTGTTCTTGATCTATAACCTTAGTATTTGGGGTACTGAATAATACTTGTAATTATATCTTTTTTAAAATGGATGGTTTGAGGTGAGGTGGTTTGGATTTGGATTTGTGACAATATTTGTGGCACCACTTGTGGGGTATGTTGTTGAGGTGGTTAGTACCAATGAGTGCGGTATGTTTTGGGGTGAAAAGAGTCCTTTGTTTGTGGAATTTTTTCTTCCCTATAATTTTCCTATCTTTCCACGTAGGTTTCCCCCTTGAGGACCCATGAAATTGGAGGCAAAACACAACTTTTTTGGTGGCCAGAACTTGCCACATGGTTTGGCCCCATAGTTTACTAACCCGTGCAACCAAACCCTACACAATTAATAGTACATTATACTTTTGGGTGTTTTGACACTATTCCCTTCCAGAAATATACCGAATATTTCCATCTATTATCCATTTCATGTCCTAACTCTATGGAAAGCATCCGAACTCTCTCACCCTCCCTCAGACCTCAATTTTGAAGGTATATTTGATGGGGTAATCCTTAAAATCATGTGCATAAATATTCTTCCCTTTTATTTCTTCCTTCCCCTTAGTGTTTCTTCCAACTTTTCACAAGGATCCAAAATTTAATTTTTCTAGGGTTATTACGTAGGGTTAAAACATGTGTATTTCTAGTGAAATATTGTTGATTAGGGCTTGATTCTACTTCCTTGTGGTGTGGGAGAGGTGTAGTTAATGTTTTGCACACCGGTTTGGAGTTTTTGGCACAAATAGTTGGTGAGTCTATGTGTAAGCATTATTTGATGAGTTAATTTTTCTTTATTTATATTTTTATCATTATTCTATTCCATTATAGGTGGTGTGAAAATTATATTTGGTTTCATTTGTTAAGAGGATCATTTTTAAGTATCTTTATGTGAATGAAATTAATATTTATGGTGTGTATTCCATGTTGTGTTTATTGGGGTTGTATTATGATTCATGTAATAGTTTTATTAAATTATTTTATGCATTCTAATTCTATTTTGATTTAATATTGGTATGATTTTAGAAATCAAAGAGGGTTTTTAGGAGGATTATATGTGCAAAACATGGTTACACACATTGTAATTGTTTTGTGAAAGTTTTAATGATTTCTAGAAATCTGTAAGAGGTGAATATATGTTTCCAAATTGTTTTGGAAACAATTTACATTTGAAATGATCTATTTTAAATATAAATTTCTATTATGTGATGTGTACTATCTTGGAACAGTTTTATAAAAACAATTAATGGTTTTTTTTGAAATGTGAAAGAGAGGTGAAATGTGTTATTGGATGTTTTGGTGTAAGTATGTTTTACAAAATGAATATGAATGAAAAGGGGGATCATGTGACTTTTGTGTGGGGTGTTTGTTGTGTGTGACATAGAAGTGGTATTTTCATGTGAAAATTTTATTTCATGGAATGTGGAACCTGTTTGAGAACAAGGTGTTAGCCTGAGTATCTAGGTTGGTGGACGAGTACTAGTATGTTAGTGATCCCATGGGGTTTGACCCATATTTCACATAGCAAGTTTGATGATGAATATACTAACTATACTATTATTGTAGTGGTGGTGGTGATGGTGGACCACTAGGTTATGGGTATAATCTCAAATACTAGCTTGTGCTCATGGGAATGGATCTTTGTAAGCTTTCTTTCACCGAGATATGTTGAACCTGGGATACACAGCGAGCTAGTGCATAAGGTTGTTTCCCATTTCTAGTTCTCATTAGATATATTATTATTACTAACGACATACTATTTGTTTGGATGAGAAAATTAAGTTTCTTTTTTATTATATTTAAATGTGTTTATGGATTTTAAATTTTCCCACAAAAATTGTTTTTATTCAAAGTTACATCTTATAGAAATTTTAACGATCATTCCTTGTTTACAAAACAAGAAATCTTTTTGTCTTAAAATGATTATCACATGGAATATTTTTGTTGTGTAATCCTACCTGTCTTTGGATCATACCCTACTTACACATTTGGGCGTATGCATACATGTTTATTTTGACGCAGGACTGGATAAAACATTCAATGCATGTGGTTTGGGTTTCTAGCGAATCTTATTGGAGAAGTGTCATGGAGATCACTAGAGGGTGGTTCCCCTTACCATAAAAAGGTTCTTGAGAAGTCCTTTTTGACCTTGTTACTTTGTTATAGTCTTTTAGTTTTTTTCTAAATTATGTAATTTAATTCCTTATTTTTTGTAAAAGATGTTTTGTATTGAAATTCAATATTTGTATTATCAGATTTGATTGTTGTATTGTGTTTATAAACATGGATATATCCTTCCAAAATTACATTTTCTGATACCCGAGAACTTTTTCCATCCCATGGGGATCGATAACTCATTTAGGTTCTTGGGATGGGTCAGTTTTGGTTCCAGTTTTGATAGCCACCAGATTTTGTTCATGACAAAATGGTATCTGAGGAGGTTCTCTCTCTTGGGTCATTTTATTTAGGGAGGATTTGGTATATTTCATGTCTAGGATTTTCAAGACATGACATACCAATTACGAGTAGGGTTCCTGGCTATAACACCTTGTGATTTGATTTAGGTCTCTAGGGGATTTTGGGTTTTATCTGAGTTATTTGTTTCTCATGGTTAGTTGATGATTGGGGGAAATGAAAAGAGAGTTGGGCTCATGGTTCCAATGAGCTCACTGGTTATGGAAATCCATGTGGATCTATGTAGATTAACCTAGAACACACTTCATTATGGTTAAGTGATGGGCGCATGGATACCAACAATATGTCTAAGTCACCCACCAATATCAGTTTCCTCTTATATTGTATTGTGTCTTTTTGTTTTGAAATCATGGAAATTTGATTTTAAAATAAAAATAACAAGGTTTTAAGAATCATAATTATTTTTTTAAATTATTTCCTAATAAAGAGGGAATGTTTTGATTTCTGAAATGGTGGAACTAGATTTGTAGAATTGTTTTGTGATGGTAAATGTTGTATTTAAACTCTATTGAATGTATAAATTAGTCAATGTGGATTTTGAAAATCAGTTTCCAATGGATCTTTTTGAATTATTGAAATTTTTTTTGAATTGGATAAAGTGGTTTTGAATTAGTTTGAGGAGTTTTGAAATGGATTTTTTATTTTGTAACAAGTGATAATTTGAAAATCTTTATTAATTTTTGGAATTTTTTAAATAAGAAGAGATGAGTTTTTAATGTTATGTGGGATGATGAAAGGGAGATTTCATAAAACTGAGTGTTATTTGAAATGGGCTGTGATGTTTTGAAATTAATGTTTGTTACTTGAAAGTGAGTTCTTATTTGAATTAATGGGCCTTTCTAAAAACATTTTTAATATATAAATCATGATTTTGATTTCATGGTTAGTGGTTTTGAGAAAAAGGAAGTATTGGTTGACTATTTTGGTTTTGAAAAGTGGAAGAAATTTTATGTTTTAACCTTTGGTATTTCCATGAGAGACCACTTGCATGGGGTTATATAAAATTATGGATGTTTAATGGAATTAATGGATGAGTATCAGGATAGATATGAGGTGGGTTCTGGGTGTTCCATGTAAACATGCATGTTTGAGGCCCATGGGATATCATTGGTTAATACACTAACCGCACAACCGTTTATTTTCAAAGAGATGTTTTTAAAGGAAAATGTGATGTCATGATATCTAGTTTGGGGTAGTGTTTCTTATGGGTTTTTAGAAATGTAATTTTATTGGGATATTTTGATTCCAAGAGTCCCTCTTATTGGAATGGTTATTTGGGTCTATGTTTCTTGGGTAAGTTGGGTTGAAGGGCTGGTTAATGGTCTCTTTTGAGAAAAGTTCGGGAAGACTTTATGGTGGTTCCCTTCATGTAATGGGTTCTAGATCGTGGAATGTTTTGAAAAATGTACCATCTTGGTTGGGTCCTTGTGTTCTATCATTGGATTAGTTACACCCCCATTAAGAGTTAATATATGACTAAAGGGCATCCATAATTGTTTCACCATTGGAAGATCCAACAGTTGATCAATATAAGGAGTATATTTTGTGATATTTGTAGATATATTACACACCTTTTACTTTCATTGCTTTTTGGATCCTCTTATAGAGGGAGAGTGCTCATGGAATGTTTGAAGATACCTTATTTTCATATGTTACCAGATTAATTTACGGTGAATTTAGTCTGTGGTTGTTAGTGTGGATGGTATCTATAAGGGCCTCTGGGTCCATTGTAGTCTCTTCGAAGAAGGGGTTCATGTTAAACCACCAAAATAGGAAATCTAGTCATGAGAGGATAGTATGGCCACGTGCTATAATTTTGTGACGTTTGTGGGTGTGGTATAAGGTCCCTCTCGAGGTATTGTTTCTATCAGTCACAACAGGTACGTTCAGTTATGCCTTGTGAAGTCGTGTTCTCATTTGACTATATTGGTGAAGTTGTACAATATTGTATGAGTCTTTGTTTTGTTAGAAGTGTATCTCCTTTTTAAATATCTCAATATCCTATGTCTAGAAGAAGGTGTTTCCATACATACATTTCTCTATCAATTTCTAATCTGAAGATACATGTGGTGATGTGTGTGCATCTTCTTAGCCACTTTTTCGGTAAACTTTTGGGCTATGGAAACATGAGGTTTGAGTGTGTTATGTCTCATTGAACCCATCTGAGATCTCAGTGTAGTTCTTTGTGGAATCGGAAGAAGGAATTCAATTCAGGGTTTTCTAAAGTCTGGCTATGTGGGAAAATATGATTCAATCCTTTGAGCTCTATCCAATGGCCCCAGATAGAAGATGTCGCATAGTCAGGGATATCCCTGGGTCATTAAATCCATTTTTTTATTCTTTTCTACAATATGAAAGACATGAATAGTTTAAACCTCTAGTTTCATCATGTTGTTCCAATTTTTTCCATTATTTGGAAGAGGTGGGAGGATCTCATTTCAATTTTGTATCTTGAGTTTATAATTTCCACCTTTTGTTCCTTAGAGATTGTGGTGAAAAGTTTGAAATTTGGGCTAGGCATATTATAGTGTAATGTTTTCTAACAGTTAGTAGTAACCATTAGTGAACCATGGAAACCGTGTGATAAATGGAAGTAGCTACCACATGGTCACTTCATGGCCATGCACCTAGGCCTATGTAATTGTGTGTTGTTTCCCCTTTGCATAGAATGCTATGCATGATTTGTGCACAGTTTCCCAAATCGTGCAGACAAATTGTGTGGTCTTTCCAATTATTTAAATGTTGGGTACTTTTCATGTTAGACTATTATTGTTGGTTTATAAGGTTTTTTATTATGGTGTAGATACCCTCAATGGGTCTTATGTTTGTTCTTTCAGAAAAATATAATGATATTGTAGCCCTTATGTCAGGGATTCAGTTTGGGCCTCCCCCAGTTTGTGTCCGGATTCTGTCTTGGGAAACATTAAATTGCCTCTTATAGTGTAGAGCCCATTTGGGTCTCCCGATACTAGTAACTCATTTTTTTTCTTTGGTATTGTCTTGGTGTTATGTAGCCTCATTCAGATATATATAACTACCAACATCATCCATGGGTAAAAGATGGGATTGCAGAACGCCCAATGGTTTGGTTAAAGTAAGTTAGTGTAACCATGTTGAATGTTGTTTATCATTAAGGTAAATTTCTTGCGACTTGTTAGGATAGTGTTTTAGGATTTTTATTTTGGGATAATTTATAAATGTTCTTGATCATTTTAGGAAAGTGGTTTCAGTTTTTTTGTAAGAGTATTCATTCCTTTATTGATCACTGGAGGTGTTTTGGCCATTTCGAGTGAAACATAGCAAAGAAGTACATATTGGTTTATCAGTTGGGGTTGGTTTTTAATTTTTGGCCATGTTGTGTATTTTTTATGGAAAATAGATATATGGTGGGGATAATTGTCACAACCATATTTTTAATTCCATTCTTTTTTTTAAATCCTCTTTTGGTTATTTGCCTTCTCTTGGTTTCTGGGTGTTCCATGTTTAATGTTTAGGTGTCTCTTATGATATTGATCTAGGACCATGATCTTGGGGTTATTAGGTGGTACATGTAATTATATTTTGTCAAATAGATGGTATGAGGTTGAGGTGGTTTGGATTTGGATTTGTGACACTCTTAGTGGATCCACATGTGGGGTATGTTGTTGAACTGGTATGTACCCCTGAGATGGATGAGTTTTAGGGTGAAGAGAGTCCTTTTTTTGGGAAAAACATTCCCTATCCTTGTTATATATTTCCTCCTAGGTTTTCCCCTTAGAGACCCATGAAACATGAGGCAAAATGCCACTTTTTAGGTGACCACAATAGGCCACATAGTTTGCCTCACAGTTTAATATAATGTGCACCCAAACCATGCCAAATGTCCAAGACATTAAATTTTAGGCTGTTTTGACCCTTAATCCATTCCATAAATAAATAAAATCGGTATTTATCTTCTCTATTTCCTGACATATCTCCATGGATAGCCTAATAAATATCTCACACTCCCTTGGAACTCAATTTTGAAGGAAGATTTGTTGCGGGAGACATCCAAATCATGAAAGTAAGTCTTCATCCCCTTGATTTCATCATTCAAATTAGGATTTCTTCCACCATTTCATGAGTTTCTAAAAATTAAAGCATCAAAGATTCATACCTAGGGTTTAACCCTATATCTTTTTAGTTAAATATTGTGTATTAGGGCTTGATTTCACTTCCTTGTGGTGCGTCAGTGGTGTGGTTGAAGTTTTGCACAACGGTTCAATGGTCATTTTCATAAATGGTTGGTGATTGAATGTTTAAACATTATTTGACGTGTTAGTTTTGATTTATTTATACTTTTATCATGATTATATTTAATTTTGTGTGGGGGAAAATATATTTGGTAGAATTTGTTAAGTGGTTGGTTTTTATGTTGATTTTTTTGTGACGAAATGAATATTTTTAGTATGTATTCCATGTTGTTTTCATGGGTATTGTTTTATTATTCATGGAATAGTTTTATTAAATGATGTTATGTCTAAAAATTAAGGTTTTATTTGATATTGGTATGATTTTGTGCTTCAATTAATGTTTTTGGAAATATTTTATGTGCAAATCATGGTTACACTCCTTGGAATTATTTTATGAATGTTTTAAATGGTTTCTAAAATTATTTAAGAGGTGAAACTATGTTTCCAAACTATTTTGGTAGGACTGTACTTTTGAAATGATCTATTTTAACAAAAAAGATTTGTTATGTGATGTGTAATATCTTTCAAATTTTTTATAATATTGTTTAAAGGTTTAGTTGGAATGTAAAAGAGTGGAGAACTGTGTTGTGGAATTTTTTGGTGTGAGTATAATTTCTATAATGAATTTGAAAGAAAAAGGGGATCAAGTGTCATGTGTGTGTACTATTTGGTGTGTGTGTGACATCGATTTGGTATTTTCATGCGTAAATTTAATTTCATGTCTTTTGGAAAAATTTTGAGCCTGGGAGGGAAAACCCAGGTATCTAGGTGGGTGGACGTGTATTATTATGATAGTGATCCCATGGTGTTGGAACTATATTTAACATAGAAATCTTGATGATTAAAAAACTAATTAAATAATGATAATGATGATGATGACGATGATGATGATGGGGAACCACTAGGATATGGGTATTATCCCTACCAGTGGGTCATGTACATGACAATGGATATCTATATGGATACATTTGTCAAGATACAAGGTACCTGAGACCCTTAGCGAGCTAGTGATGAGAGTTGTTCAACAATTACTAGTTCTCATGGAATATATTATTCTTACCATCAGCATACGGTATGTTTGGATGAATAAATTCAGTAGGATTTTCATTCTATTTAAAAGTGTTTATTTCTTTTAATGTTTCCCACTTAAATGATGTTTTTATTCAATGTTTCATCGTTTAGAAATTTTTGCTGGCATTTCATGTTTACAAAACATGAAATATTATTTCTTATAATGAATATCACATGTACTATGTTTGTGGTGGAATTCTACTGGGCTTCGGATCACACCATACTTATACCTTTGGGTGTAATTTTACTTTGTTATTTTCTCATAGTTTTTGATAAAGTTAATAGTTCCAGTGGTTCGGGTTTCTAGTAGTCATTCGTGGTACAATGTCCTTGAGATGGTTTGTGGGCAGCGCCCCATACCATGAGGATGTTCTTGGGATGTACTTTTTGACCTTGTTCCATTATTATAGACTTTTAGTTTTTTCTAATTTATTTAATTTAATTCTTAATTGGTGTAAAATAGTTTTTGGTTTGAAAATTGATGATTTTTTATATTATATTTATTTTGTTGTATTATGTTTATAAACTCAGGTAAATTATTCCCAAAATCATTTTTGTGATACCTGTGCACTTATTATAGACCATTGGGATTAGCAATACCCTTCAAGTATTAACATGGGCTAGGTTTGATGTTGGTTTTGATGGCCACTAGATTTGATTCATGACAGATATAATTTAATCGGTCTTTACCAATAGTTTTAAAAATTATTATAATAAGGACTTAATGGTATAAATATCACAATATATGAGACCATCAAGTCCAATATTGAGTATTTACTTCGTAGTGAATTCATTTATTATAATCCAAAAGATTACTTCATCGATATTATACATGGATGCATTTGAAGATTCAGTAATTGAATAAATAGAATGTATTTTTAATTATTTACCGTTCCATATTGTTTATGCCTTATTAATTCCTGATATGTTATATTTTATATAATCCTTATTGAGCATCTAACCTCACCATTATTTTATTTTTTCCCTCAAGATATTAATATGATATCATTGAATGAGTTCAAGGTTTTAGAATATTTATTTTCACTTTCTTGTATTTAATATTTTCAAATGTAATAGGAGATTAAAGTATTTTTCTGGTTTACAAAGACTACTAAGCTATTTAGTCCTTTATAGCTTAATCAATTATATCTTATTCCAATTATGTAAATTGACCAATAGTAATGTATTACTACAGTAAGGGTATTTACAGTTAGTGTTATTGTAATTTTACTAGAAACATTGGGTATTTCACTTAGAGAAACATTTATTTAGTAACATATCCCTCGGAAAGACTTTTAGGACATTGACCAAAGAAACTAAGGTTATAATTAAGATGAGTATTGTATAATATTTTTAGGCATCATTAGGTATTAATAAGTCTATGGTTGATTATAATTCTAAATCCAGGAATACACCTCCCAAATCATTATGTAAGGAAGTTCCTTGGATAAATTTATCCAGTTTTCATTGATTATTTATGTATATCTAACGATTATATGTAACTTTTATTTTAGTCAAAATGTTTTTTGAAGAAAAAAATTTATATTTTGCGGAAATAATATTAAAGGTATTGAAAAACATTAGAGTTTATATGATCTTTGAAGATAAACATTATTTATAAGGATGTTCACCATGTTTTTTGGGACATTATAAAAATTATATTAATATATTTTTTTTAAAAGGACAACCCATATATCAGAAAAAACACCTATGTCATCTTGAATGTCCATTGGGATTGAACTGACATCCAAAAGTAAACTGGGTTGTGGTGCCTAGCACTGGTCAACATGGTATAGTGGTTAGTGAGAAATTTTATTTATGTAAATGATTTGATGATACAATATTATGTAGAATTTTCGAAACATAATAAAGTATCAAATACATTTTATTTAGAGTTAATTAATGATATTTCAGGAGACAATTAAGGGGTTGAGGTATATATAATGAACTTATTTAATGTAAATGATTATTTGAAAAAAAATGTAATTAAAATTTTGGGGATATATATTAATAGACATGAGATCACCTTTGAGGTGAAAAGATCTTTAATGTAATTGTTATTGGTATTATTTGGGATATTGAGATATTTATTTACGGAAATGTTCTATGTTAAACCTTTGGATTTATTATTTAATTTGGAGATTAATGTATTATTTATTTATATATAATTTTTTTTAATTTGGGGTATTATCTTGACTTGTGGTAAACATTTTAGTTTGGAAACTATTTAAGGATAAAAATAATATATATTTTTGGTGTTTATGATATGTTAGAATTTCATTTTAGTGCTTCGGGCATAAGAAATTGATATTGGATATTTATTTATTAGCTTAATAAATGAAATAGAAATTTATTAAAGAAAAAACGAAGATGAAATTATTAAAATTAAAGGATATCAAATAAGAATATATCATTGTGTTATATATTATATTACTAAAAATCCATCATCATTAGGAAAAGAATATTGAAATAAAAATGTTATAAATTTACATTTATTTCTGATGAATCAATTGACTTTTTAGCAATTTTAAATTAAGGATTTGTGGTTGTTAACATTCTCTTAATCATTAATTTTCTTATTACTAATAATTTCTATCACTAACCATAATTATTTAGGCAATATGATTTTCTTCTATGTCTTTTTTTCACTTCCTATTGATATTTTCCTACATGTAATAATTGTTATGTGTTATTTTCGAAGACCGCCATTATTTTTTCCCTATATCTTATCAAGAGGATGTTTTATTAACCATTTTTATGATTTGGGATTTTAACAAAGGTATTATAATATGGAAACTATTTGATTATCAAGATCAAGTTCAAATTGAAAGGACACAATTTATTTATTTTGGGAAGATGTAAGACACTAATATTCTAAAATAATAAAATTATGTACGATAGTCTATTTGACATGAAACACCATGCTTAAATGACCCACAAAATATATTATACAAACATGACCTTTATAACCTAGATATTAAATTGGTGGCTAAAATTAAGATTAATCACATTATGATATATATATATATATATAATTTCCTTAATTAAAATAAATTGATTGAGATTAATTCTTAGGAAATATGATTGTAATATTTAGTAGTAATTTTTTTATTTTGAAATAAAATATCTTCAATACTGATTTTGATTACTTTTTATCCATGAATTATAAAATTAATTTCCTTAAATCATAAAAAATTTATTCAGTATATTTATCTTTATGTTTGGAATCATGATATAAAAATATTCTTTGGTTGTATTATTGTTATTTTTAAGAAATTTTGGATATCATAATATATAGTGATAAAGACTTTTTTTAATTGATAACATTCTTCTAATTTCATAATGTCTTTAAATTATAATTAATTAAAATAATATTATATGATTAATAAATTAAATTAAATATATATTATAAATCTTACTATATTAATTTATATCCATATATTGAAGATCAATATCTATATACTTAATGGAAGATCATCATATTTTTGAAATATTCATTTTTTGAAAAATAGTATTTCGACATGTTTTGTAGGATTATATTAAAATTAAATTATATAAATTATGGAAATTAATTTTAATAATATTGATTCCATATTTGGAATTATAATTATTAACATTAAGTTATATGTTCAACTTATGTTTTAATCATAATAAATATTAAAACATTAAAAATATATTACAATCGATAAGGGTAAAACATTTTATCTTTGGGTTAAACTAAAGAGATATAGGTTATAATGACATTAAACCATTTAAATTTTCTATTTTATTGATATATTTTGATTCTATTTCATTTATGATCTATACATTTATTATTTTGGAGCCATATGTCCCTTATTATGACCTTTATAATAATGTTAGTAAAGAAGAGAGAAAATGTCCCTATCGTACATTTCAAAATTTCCTACGTGTTCACAATGGGATAAAAAGAAGGTATGTTTGGTTATAAATATTAATTTTATAGGTTAACCAATTTTAATTTGTCATAGTAATTTTTATATAATTCGTAATTATGATATAATTAACTTAAAATCTTACATAACACTGATAAAATAATTGTTTTGTCAAAATGAAAATAGAATAATGGATATTAAAAATATTAAAAGTAGAATAATCTAAATAAATTGTTATTTTTTAAAACATTTGGTGGAAAATTATAATATTTTATGGAAATTTAAAAGCTATGTATTCTAATACCATATTGTTATTGAGGTTTATGAAGTAAAATTAATTTAATAGAGTAAAAAAATAACATTAATGACATTTAATGTTAAATAATTTTTTATTAAAATATTTAAAAAATTTAAAAATATTGAATGAGTAATAATATATTTATGAATGGTCTAAAATATCATCACTTTTCCATTTATGATCCAGTTTTTTATCTAAAATATAAAATTATAATCATTTAATTTTGAAAAATAATTTATCGTAGTTAAGTTTAGAACATGGTTTTGTACGTTACATGCGATTATGTTAAATTTAATTTTAAGCACACATAAGATTTTTTTAGTTGTATTTAATATTTATAACAATTGTGGTTGTAATTATCTAATATGTATCATTTATTTTTAGTCATAAATGATAAATTGATTTGTTGGTAAATAAAAACTTGGTATCATGGTAAAACTAAATTGGTAAAAGTGAGTAATATTAGAGGTTAAGCGAATAATATGTTTAAAATCCTTATTTTTGTGTGTGTTAGAGATTTTTGTGGACCTTATCCTCCATAAAATACATTATTTTTCATATTTTGAGGCACTTGGGTAGAGGGTGACCTTCCATTATTGAATAGTTGGGGGTATTTACTAAAATGTCACTCCATAATTATAAAAGGGGACCTTCTCCCCTCAATTGTTCACTCATATTAATCAATTTATCTTTAAAAATATAAAAATTTCTCTCCTAAATATCTATATCAGTTTTTTAATGATTTTAGTATTCCCAAAATACTTACCCTAGGGACCTTAATAAAAAATCTAAAGAAATTATTTCTATGCGAAGGGAATTGTCTTCACTAGACTCTTTCTTTTTTTACTTCTTCTACTACCTCTTTAATTCATGTCTAAATAATTCCAATATAACGACATCAATAACTTATATTATCTAATATTTTATTATGTTTATGGAATAATCTATATCCACCATCTTTTCCATCAAATGAGAAATGAAGTCGGAGATCGTTTGTATTGCAGACCACCGCCTCGTGAAGTGATGCAATTCATATTTTTTAACCACCGCTAATGGAATATTTTAAAGATTGATTTAATATATATATATATGATACTCATTATATCTAATTATTTTAAATATGTAATATATCATTTCTTTACTTATCTTCCCATTAACTTAAAAATAATTATGTCGTACATGTGTACGTGTTGACTACCACCTCCATGGAATGATGTGATTAATTCTTGAACACCAAATAACATGGATTATTTATATAATTATACTCAATTTAAAATAATGGTATATATTATATAATTATAATTATATAATGGCTAAAAAATTATTATAATCTTTGCATAATTATAATTAAAGAATTAAAATGCTACTCACGAGTACGTACTACGTTTCATCTCCCTGATTGTAACGTAGTTCATTTTTCATAACCTTATTTCATAGTTTCATGAAAAATTATAATTTCTGTATAAAAATTATAATTATTTCATCATAATTTTTAGGATATTAGGGAAATGTTACCATTTTTACCATAGTCATCATTCTGAAGTAAATTTGGACAACAAAATCGAATATCATCAAAAGCACTGACGTGAACATAATAGATTTACAAAAAAAAAATATAATGTTAAGAAATAAATAAAGTTAATAATAAACAATAAAATTTTAATTAATTAAGTAAATAATCAATATAGGTTTTTTATTCATGGTGAAAAATAATACAGATAATGAGCCAGACCTGATGTAAGGGATTTCATCTCAATTTCAATTCATTAAGGCATATTTTAATGTTGTACACTGATTTATTTTATATAGAGTACATAATTACCATTTACAGATTATATCATGAAAATTTATTAATTCCTGATAATTTAACTTTGAATTTATATTTCTCCATGTGAGTGGGTTTGAATTGAATTTAACCATGTGCTATCTGGTTTCATAACTCAATTTCATTTTACTTTCTTATATTAGATCTCCATGGTATTTGATATTATATGATTCAGTATGTAATTTATTTTTAATATTTTATGTTTTATTTATAGTTTTTTTATGTGTATTTAAATTTTATACCCATAATAAATTAATTTATTACTTCTCACATTAATGGTTTGATTTTTGAAATAGATTTCATCAAAATTTCCGCTATATAGGGAGATATTTGTTGTTATGAACTTTTTTTTATAAGGTGTATCTACATCCGATTTGATCATGAAGATATTAATATTCATTTTATTTAATGTTTCATTTTATATTATTTTATTTAGGGGTGGTTATGATTCAAAAGATACCATAGTAGTATTGGTTTATGCTTCAACCTCATTTTAATCAATATTGCTTATGATTAAATTTTCATCAAGGTTAATTATTTGATAATTTTATATTTAACCCATTTAAAATTATTAAACTACTATATTCATTATCATTACAAGTAATAATACCATTTTACTCTATTTGGTACTTAAAATTATTAATAAAATGTTTTCAATAAAACCCAACCTTTTTCTCTTTTGGGTACAAAATTTGTTTAATAAATATTCACATTTTGTAGTAAATTGTTTTCATATAATATTTTTAATCATATCCTACAATTTTATAAATTCAATTTTACCCATGTTTTTAATTTTAAGAAAATGTTTAAAAAGTTACATATTTATTATTTTTTAAATATGGTATTTATTGACTTTTTAATGAAAATGTGAATGAAATATTTATTTTAACGTTATATGAATGTAATGAAAATTCCCATCATGTTTAACACTCATTTCATTGAATATTAAATTAAAAATTTACTAGGTTATTTTGAAATAAAATTTTTTAATTAATATTATTGATATTTTTAGCTTTTAAATATGATTTTCAATAATAAAATGCTATATTCATCAAGAATGTTTTTATTAATGTTTTTATAGTATTTTTATTCGTAAAAAATAATTTATTTTACATTTACTAAATTGTGGATATGTCATAGTGATACAATTTTAACACTTTATCTAGGTGGTTTATGACCATTTTGATCAGGAAAAATTATTAACTTCTAATTTATTGACTTATTTTGCGGTCATTACGTTTTTCTTGAATAATTAATTTTCATTTGATCAATAGGATTTACTTTTCGTATGAATATCCATATTATTTTTATCATGGACTTTATTTTTTCCTAAATCATATGTCATTTTTTATATATAGTGTTTTACTATGAAATTCATTTGATTAACCATGGTAAATATTGATAAATCTATATTATTTAATCAATAAAGATAATTATTCATAATGAATATTGTTGATGAATTAAATAAATTATTTTATATATGATGAATCAATTGGAAATGAAGTGATAGGTGGAGAATAAAATATATATCACCTCAATGCATCGAAAGGTCACATAAGATAAATCAGTAAGCTGTCATCAAATATATCTTTTCTAGTCATTTTAAATTGTATTTTAATATGGTGTTGAAGGTATATATATATTGATTTTTGACATTTTGATATCCAACATTAATAATTTCAATCATATAAAATTCATTTATTATTATCTATGATATCACTACATTGATATTATACAAGGATTCATTTTGTGCTCATGCTATTGATTAATTTAAATGTGTTTTCAGTAATATAACATTACATATTGTTTATTATTTATTTATTCATGATAGATTCAACAGTATGTAACCATTATTAAGAATTTTTGATCACACTTATTTTGTTTCCATTCCGAGGATAAAAAGAATGAGTCTTTTTTTAAGTTCAATGTTGAATAATAGTTACCTTCACTATGTTATATTTCATGATTTCAAATATAATTTCATATTGAAGTATGTATATAGTTTACCAAGACTAATAAACTATTATATAATTTAGGTTTTTTTTATTGTATGATATACAAATTTAGTAAAGTGACCACAAAATCTGGACTACTAGGGTCCCATTTCATTACACCCATGCTCTAGAATTTTCCATTAATGTTTATGTTTTGATGTTCTAGAGGCTCTACCTCTATGAAGACCATTTTGTGTTGTTCACAGACCGAAAATTATGGAAATATATTTTCCCATAGTGATAATTTAAAATTAGATAATGTTATTGGGAAGATTATCTTTAGTCATTTGATTTCCAAATTGAATATGCAATTGGTTGGGATTTATTATGGTAGATTCTCCTAACTAAATGATTCACCTTATAAAACGATGGAATCTAATGATAAATGGATGATTCCATATCTTATGGAAAATATCCACCTATATTTTTTGAATCATCATGGTGGTATGTACTTATATTATATTGAAGCAACATATTATGTCATGGAATGGGTCATGGAATCTCAGATGTCAAATTATGATTATATCATCATTCAAGATAGGTTTTATAAAGGAAATATTTTTATTATTAGTTATAACCACCAAAATCATTCTTATATTTCCATTTTGGTATGGTTGTAACTGTTATGATAAGGTAAGAAAAAATGATGAAATATAATATTTATCGAATGAATGAGATTTCTGGGATCATGAAGATGCACTATGATATTAGTTTCCATTTATAATGGTTTGGTATGAATAGAGATATCATTGTAAATACTTACAAATTCTTTATACATAAAAAGGTTAAGTAAGAACATTAAAGGCTAGTGGGGAAGCATCATACATTTACATTAAATGTTTTGAAGTGGGATAAAATCACTATAGACTTGATAAATAGTTATAAAAGAACCTAAAGTGGAATAGACACAGTATGGGATATTGTGTATTGTCTTACTAGGATTATATATTTTTTACCAATCAATTAATTAAATTCAATTTATGATACCTAAAATCTATATTTTTATTTATTTTTTAAACCTATTTACATTTAACAAGTATCACCAATAATTGGGACCTGATATTCACATTTATGTTTTTAAAGGACAACAATGAGCATTGATTTCATAGGCTAGGATAAGAATTAAATTTCACCCATAAAATAATGAATATTATCATATAACCATATTAATTATTTAATATATAATTTGATCACATACCTTGTATTTTAGTGTGTTATGGGAAAATTACCTCTATTTGGTTGAATTATCCTATAATAATAGTTATCCATATTTTATTCTGATAGAAATTTTTTTATATGTGTGACTATGTATTTATTACATATTATATATAAAGGCAGGTTAATCCACTGTTATCAGACATAATATCATTTTAGAGATGATTGAATAGGTGATGTTGATTTAAAAATGGATCATAATTTCTACTATTTGGAAAAAGGCATAAACTAATTATTAGATACGACACATGGTATTCAATGTGGGATCCCAATTCTTCCTTATATATTCAACAATATTTGATAAAAAACTTATGGAAAAATAGAAGAATTTATAACCTTTTTTTTAGTCCTTTGGAGATATTTTATTGAGTTAGAGTATAATATCCCCAAACCTGCACTCCCAAATATGTTGCTAAAAACATAAAATTTATATTTTTTTTGTTGGTAAAAAATGTGACCAAATTTTAAACCATTAAAAATTAAATCATAAAAATGAAATATGATATCATTAACATATTTAATTACATTTTATATTGTGAGTATTAATGAATTAAGATAAACTCTTTCAAATTGATCATTTTCCACACAGTAACCAAATTTCCCAAAAATAATGTTCATAAAAAATAGTTTTGATTCAATAAAAGTAACATCCATGTATAGAACATAAAATTTATCAAATTTTATTATCATACATAATACATGTATAAACAATTAAAAACATAAGATGAGAAAAACAAATCATAGTAAGGAACCTAAATGTATAAAATCTATTTGTCTAGTGGAAAACATGAAAACCCATTACATTTTTTTTAATTTAACACAAATTATCACTCGTCATATAAGATTTACCATGATAACTCATTATATTATATATATTGGGATCACCTATCTCCATATATAATTCACAAGTACCCTATCATGAATAAATGTTTTTATGATTGCATCTTTTTATCATATAAACCATGAAAAACACTTTTGAACTGATAATTTAAAAACCATTAATTTTCACATTAATATTTGGAGAAACTCCTCTTTCACTAAAAAATATATTAAAAAAGAATAATTAAGAAATTATTGTAGAAATTATTTCATTTGAAAATAACTTTTTAATCTTATAATTTAATCTTAAAATCATTTAAAATTCATGATGGTGGGATGTTGTCTGACTGTCAGTACAAGTGGCATTAGATTAATAGCTTTGGTGGTGCCAGTATCTATGGGAGTACTCTTGGTGTTGGTAAAGTTAATGGGATCAATTGTTTTAGTAGTTGGAATATGGGAAATTTTATATATTAGGGAGAAAAAGATGAAAATATAGAGTTTTGTATCAAATGTAGTCACAGATAAGGTCATACCAGGAAGCAAACACCGATAATTGAAATAATAATTTGATGAATGAGGTGATCTAACTTTTTCATTTCTACCTAAAAGAATGTATTTATACATGTCTATTTTATTTCTGAGTAGTATTTTTGTTTTCTCACTTTGGAGTATAATATTGAGCATTATTTTTGTGGGATTTATGTTGGGTGTCTAGAAATTGGGCCTCCAATAGCCATATATTATGTTTGGTTCCTATGATCAAGAATTATATTTATAAATTTTACCCCTCAACCCAATAGGAAAGTGTATTAGACACTAAAAATTAAAAAATAAGGCCTTCATTATTTTAGGAAGGTAACATTCCTTTCACACCTTAGTAAGGAATGTCATAAAGTTCCAAATAATATATGTAAAAATATTACCTTTCAAAAAATCTGTATGAAATTTAAAATATACATAAAATTTCATTTATAATTCATTTATTTCATATAATTAAATATATAAAAAAATTTTATGATTATGGACAATAAGTAAAAATATTTTAAAAATAATACTTAAAAAAATTTAAAACGAGGTTTTAAGTTAAAATGAACCTAACATCGAGTACGACTCATCACATACATTCATTGCCTTCTGGAATAAAAACTTTTACTAATTAATTAATTTATTATTATCCATTTTTAATTTTATTATTACTTTTTATTTATTTAAATTTTATAATCAATTACATAATAATTTATGTTCATGTTAGAGGTGTTTGTGATATTCCACTCATAAGTCCAAAATAACATTGGTAAATTGAATATGGTCAAGGATTTCATTATTCCAACATCTCAATATTAATAATCTTTTAATAATAATATTTTTTTATATAAATTATAATTTTAAAACCAACCATGAATTATTCTTACAAAAAATGAACAACATTAAAATCATGGAGACAGTAGGTCATACATATGCAGGTGTTGAAATTACATTTAAAAAAACATATTGGGGAGTAAGACAAATATTATTTTACCATTCTATAATTATGAATGTATCATAAATATGAAATTATTTATTTAAATAAACATAAATATAGCATCCATGTTATTTGGTTTTGAATAATAAATTAAATCTCTTTGTCGAGGTGGTATCTACATATATGGTTGAACAATGTTATTATTTCTCAATGATTGGAATGGTAATAAACTAGATGACATATTATCTTTCCATAATTATATTTATGAATGTAATATCATTTATAAAAATTATTTCCATCATTATTATCTTTCGTTACAGGTGGTGATGGAAAATGAATTACATCAGTTTGAATGGTGGTCTCCCACCGTACACACATATGATTATTTTATTTAATGTTTGATGGAAGATAAGATATATATATATATATTTAACCATAAAAATAATAAGATATAAGAATATGAAATATTATTATATTAATATTTCATAATTTCTAATGAATATTTTAAGGATGTTTTAAGAATAAATAAACATCAAATATGTCATTTTGGACTTATAACTTTTCCTAAGATCACATTTTATCTTATACCTTAAGCCTACTTGGGTTGATATTTTAGTGAGATCAAGAACTAAATGTTGTTTATGTTTGGGATATAATTGTTTAAGTCTTTTATAAACTGTATTTCACAAAATATGTGGGTAATAGCGGAGACGACGTTCCATTTTTATAAGTATGGGAAGAAGAACTCTTGAAATTTCTTTGATTATTAAATTAATATAAATTAATTTTCATTAAAAAAAGGAGAAATAATAATATAATTTTAATATTGTTTGAGTTTGGTTCTATATAATATTATAAAATAGTTTTTTACATGTTTAGGTGATGTCACTATTTTTATCTCTTGGGTTTAACCCCATATTAATAGTTTTTTTGATTAGCAATGTTTCAAGGGTTTTTAAAATATAGAGTTCAAGAAATTTAATATAAAAGAAAATTTCCCCATAAATGGAAAATTTTAAATATAATAAACCATATAACAATAATTTGTCCAAATAAAATAATTTTAGTAATTTTAAATCATTTAATGGAACATTATTTATTATTAAATACCCTAAATGTTAGTTTTGTAACTGTAGAGACCCGAAGCCTGACGTACATGGACATTACATTACATTTGCGGAATACTTAGTACATAACAAAAACACACACAAGGATCGTAATAGTTTAGTGTCTTTGGAAACTCGGAACGTAATCTTCTAATCGTGGTGAAAGATCTTCAATATCTCCCATAAAGATCTTCCCTTTTTTTTACCTAAAAACCTTTCTTTATATCCTGGGGAAAAGAAAACATAAAAGGCTGAGCTCAAATGCTCAGTAAGGGTAAACAAAATAAATATAAATCACATCATATACATAAGAACATAGCTTTTGGAAATCTTAACCTGCAAAAGACATCATAATATCATAACATGGGATAAATCATAGAAGTGAAAATGAGATCCCCATAATCATAACATAAAACTTGAAACTTTGTGGCATGCACACATAATCATGGAAAATCATTTCTTGTTAGTCATGACTCATTGCCAAGACTATCTTAGTGGACAAAGTCCCTTTCTGAACCGAGTTCACTCCTCGTTTCAGTCCTGTATCACTGAACCGAAATAACCTTCTGTTCCAGCCATGTCTATCTCATGAGATATAAAATCTTTACCCAATGCATTGGAGGGAGATATAGGTCCCACCCATCTCTTAATGAATCCTTTCTTATGTGTGCCACAGAATCATAAATCATACATCATTGCATAACCCATGTAATAAAAATGGGATTCTTAAACAACATGACATCATAAAACCATTCATATAAGATAAAGGAATTCATAAACATAATTCCATCACAACATAGTCAAATCAATGTAAAAATATGGATAGAAACAGAACCCTTTATTATCTTATATGGAAAATAATTTTGATAAAACACTTGAATTGAATTCTTGAGGAAAATATCCTTTCTTCTTCAAAATCAATTTCTTTTCACAAAACATCATGCAATTTTAAAAGAAAGAGATTTTATTGAAAATAGTCATGAAATATTTTAGAGGAAGCTTCATGAAAATAAGGCTTTATAAAACAGTAGAAATCTGTTCGTGCCGTATAAGTAAAAAAAACATTCTTCGTACTTTTGTCGGAAAAGTCAAAAAGTACCTCGTATGAAAAATGACAAGAGATTCTTTTCATATCTTTTACAAAAAACTCACCAAAGGGTAAAATTGGATTTAAAACATTGTAGGTTCATGGAAATAATATTACATATTGAGGAAACATGGATGTGGATGATAAGATACACCCCAGTAAATACTTACGAATAAACAATCTCGGATAAAAATGAGATTGTGATATTCCCCTTACCTTAGATCCGACTTGCTTTGTAAGTGTCCGAACCTCCTGTATAATGATTTAAATCATGTTATTGACTTATTACAGAATCATATTCATTGTTATGATATCATATATGGTTCACTTATGACATTATATTACCCGTTCTTTTGTAAATTCCATGTTAAAGAAGCGTTTTGGGTAAAATCGTTTCATTTATCGTAGGTGTTTTGAATTGTTGTTCTTGACATCATTATTACTTATATCATGATTTACTTACTTCCAGAATATAAAATATGATTTATATATCATATATATTCAGTATATATATATATATATAATGGGTAGATAAATAAAATGAAAAACACCGTTCATGGAGACGGTAGTCCGTACGTATGCATGAACGCTGTTTTCCTTTCCTTATTGTCTTGAAATGGAAGTAAGTAGATGACATACATATGTATATATATACATAAATCCAGTAGCCTTATAATGTCATATATTTCATTATTATTTCTTATATATACTTTATAATCATTCTTAAATGGTTAACATGGAGAATGAATTTCATCGCGTCGTGGAGACGGTAGTCCGTACGTACGCACGAGCGATGATATTATTTCCATAAATATTGAACTGAATTGGAGTGGATTATACAATATATCAGAATCAATATGATGTTGTAATAACTATGTATAGTTATTCTTTACACCATTATACCCGTCCATGTAAGGTGGTGGTGGAAAATAGATTACACCACGGCGTGGAGACGGTATTCCGTACGTACGCACGCGCGGTGATTTCTTTTTCTGTAGGATGGATAGATGGTGAAATAGGGTTGTTTCATACTTATAATAACATATCAGTATATGAGTGATACTGATGTTATTATTTCATAATGAAATAACCTAAGAAGAAGAAGTGGAAGAAGAAATAAAGATGAAAGAATTGGTAACGGTAATTACCTCTTCTTTGAAGTGCCTCTTTGAGACCTCCTCTTAGGGCACTAGAATTGGTCTTTGAGGAAGACCAGAACCTCTAGGATGTTTCTAGGGAAGTGGAGAAGAGATTTTGGCAGGGTTTGGCCGAGCTTGAGTGCTCAAATTGGTGTGAGGAGGAGGGGGAGGAGGTGTCCTTTTATAAGGGAGGAGAGGGGCACCTTAGGAATATCTCAAAATATTATTTTATATTAAAGTCAAAATCGGTTTATAATGGTTCCAAAGGGTCTTATTTCGATACTAAAGTGGGGATGGGTCGAAATCCTATCAACCAATAGTATTTAGAAAAGTTTTGGGTATTATTTTAACCTTATCAATTAGATTTAACTCTAAGTTAAATAATTTAACTTTTACCGTGTCTTTTTGTTTTCTTTCACTGTATGGTTAATAAACTTACTATAACATGCCAAACGAACCCCAAATTGTTTATTATTAATATATATATCTTTATCTAAGTCATTTGGCCGAACCTTAGATTTTTAGGAATAAAATAACAATTAATAATATAATATTTGATTTAAAAACTATTTTGTGTCAATTTTGACACTATTTGATATATGATTTTTGTGAAAGTCATATCAGAATTATATGTTCGAACCAAGTTTATTAAATCAACACTAATATATCATAGTAACCTAGAAAATTAGTGGAATTCATAAAAAGTCTTAAATTACATTTATTTTGGTATTTATATTATCAATTATGTCAATATTTCATTAATAAGATAATTACTGCATCATTTTTGTGTCATAAATAAATTATATTATTTGATGTCTAAAAATTACAAATAAAATACCATCATGTAGGAAATCTTTTTAGCTTTCTAATGAATATTTATAGTCGAATTTATCTTATGTATAACCCCATATTAAAAATGATTTACTTATTAAACTTTGATTTTAACTATTTTAACCCTTCTTTAAATAAATTAATAATAAATGTCCTAATCTAATCCAAGTGGGCCTAAATGGTCATATTTTATTCCTAAGTTTGTTTTTGGTCGAATTACACTTGTCCAATAGAATTAGGACATGTGTTAGGGTGATATTAATATCATATTTACCCTTAGTTACCCTATTTACTATTAACCGTGGTAAAAAAAGTAAAAAGTTACTATTCACCAAAAAATTATTTTCATCTCATTGAACCACATTTTAGTCCTTGATATTAACCGTG
Organism: Viscum album; assembly: GCA_963277665.1. NCBI lineage: Eukaryota > Viridiplantae > Streptophyta > Magnoliopsida > Santalales > Viscaceae > Viscum > Viscum album. The sequence goes on from OY728129.1 coordinate 258,732,800, forward strand.
TCTCTCGGATTTTCGAAATTCCATTCACAGAAGCGGTAAAATTAAGTTTTATGCAAAATTCAGTTTTTAACCTACCACTTAGTAGTTTCACTATTCATCAAAAATTGATGTTTTTCAGAACAATGCCAAAATTTCATCCCAAGCTATATTTCATATTCCGAATTCAAAAATGAAGTCTATTTTACCAAATTCATAACATAAGAGTTGCATTAATTAATTTTATAATTAAATCCCGCTGTTAAAACAAATAGCGTGTTTTTAAGAAACAATATCTATCAAAAGATTGACACTTGTTTATGTCTAGTTTAAATGTGAAATTACATCCAATGACCAACATTGTATTAAATTGTAAAAATATATTCTAAATATACTTTAAAACCACTCAAATTAATGATTTATCACTATTAATTATTTCGATTAAAAAAGTTGTTTTTAATTATAATTTAGTAATTTTCACTATTCATCAGAATATGAAAGTTATCCGAAAAGTACCAAAATTTCACCTTAGGCTAAATTCGATACTCCGAATCCAAAAATAAGGTTCATTTTGAAAAATAAGTTTTACTGGATTTCAAAAAGTGGTTATTACTATTCATAATGGCTAGTTTTAATAATATTTTTATATCATATCGTTGTTTAGTGAAACCCGGTATTGCGTACTACACACGCTATCGAGGAAGGTCGCGATTGCGTGTAATGAAAGTCAAGTCAAGGATGTGTGCTGTGCAAGCTCCTTTTGGTGCAGCGTACAACACAAAACATTAATAAAATTAAAAAGAATATTTCTTTATAAAATCTTGGGCTGTTACATTCTACCCCCCTTAAAATGAATTTCGCCCTCGAAATTCGTCGGGGTTATAAATGGTTTACTATTCGAAAGTTTCTTTAATAGAAACCCACATCGTAAAAAGGAATATCAAAACCAATCTTTAAAAACAAAAGTATGAAACGTAACGGTTACCCAAGTAAACTAATCACTGGGTTTCCACATAGGTGAAAATATGGATATGGAAGAGAAATCTAACCATCATGTTCTGATGGAGAGTGGTAGAGAACATGGCTATGGAAAAGCTAGCAATCACAAATCCATAAATTTGTGACGATCTAAGGTACCATCAGATTAATCAGATATAAGAGCACTAGGATGACATTTTTGGTTTTCAAGATCGTTTCCCTAAAGTTGAAGAATTTGAATTAGAATAAATACTTACTTTATTTTGGTAAAATCTCACTATTGTTCGTGCCTTGAACAATTTCTACTTCATCTCTTAAATAAATGAAGTTGAATTTGTTATTCGTGAAGTGTTAGCAGATCATGTGATAGAATGATGGGTCATTCCATCTGTCTCAAACAAAAGGTTAGAAAAAGTTATTAAATATACATAAGTCATTCTATAGTGATATTAATCACATATGGTTCCTAAGATGAACTTATACATCACATATCATACTGCTTAATATAATAAAACTAGTTTCTACTAAACAGGGACTTCCTGTAGGTCAGTGGTAGGCGATAAAGGCCAGTCGCACTTCGGTTGTGGGTTCGATTCCCACAGCCTTGTCCGAAGCGATGGGCTGTCGCCCGTCCTGCAGGTTGTCCTTTTTATAAAACTATATTACTATAACATCCCATCAATAATATCGAAAAAAAAAACTTCTATCCTTAAACAATACTAACTTATGTCCAACATAATTCATTCCAATCATTAGGCTCATAATACTGCAGTCCATTCTTATAACATAGTGAAAACGATTACCAGAGATTTAATACCATCGTTGATCCCCATATATCATAAGATATATCTTGTTGGTCACATTCCAAACATTTAAAGGCCTTAATCTTGTACTCTCTTGAATACCCATTGAACCTTAGTGAAAACTTGAATGCAGTTAAAAGTTAACACTTTTCACATACCGAAATCCTCAAAATTCTATATACTCAAACCATGATATCACTTAGTCCTTATATCAATCATGAGCTCATGAATACTGTCAAACATTTCATTTTCCCCTTATCCCTTCATTATGCGCATATCATCTTCATTCCAAAAATATCTGAATAACCTTTCATGGATACTGGTAACATTAATCAGACAACAATGTTACAATCCTTACATGTCTCTTTATTCCATAGTACCATGAGATTACTTATACAACATTACACATGATAAACATGTAATCATTCCACTACATTCTTAAACCATTGACCGAGCTTCAACAATTCTTTCATCTCACATACCATTGGTAGTCTCTTCATCATCATCCACATAAATACTTCCCATATGACCATACTGAATCTCTTCATGAGTCTTTCCCTTAGGGCATTTGTTTGCATAATGCCCATACATTCCACATTTAAAACACTTAACCATTTTTGATGTCGTAGCAATACCATTATCCTCATCCCTGGTATTAACTGAACCTTTTCCTTTGCACTTAATGGATTTGTGTCCTTCTTTTCCACACCCAAAGCATCTTCCAGTTCCTTTGAAACATTCTCCTTGATGCCTCTTCCCACATGATTTACATAGGGGAAATTGAACTTTCTTTCCTCTATGATCATCATGAAACTCCATCCTTCTCTTATTAGCCGAGTCAGGAAACTTACCAAATTTTACTTTATTGATCATATTATGAGATTGCTTATTCGGCATAATAATGATGTTTGGACTTCCAAATCCCATTTCATTTGGTTGCTCATAAAGAATATCATTCCATTGTCCATCATTTCCTCCATTATCGTGAATCACCTTGTTTCCAGCCATTTTCTAAAACCCAAAAAGAATAGCGTGAGAGGCAAAAATCGTGCTAGGGAAAACAACATAATAAAGGGTTAGTACCCTCAATATCTAACATCTTAGGTTTAATTCTATGATCGTTAGTGTAATTCTATTACTATAACCTATACGTATACTTAACCTTAGAGACATCCCTAGACATACCTTAGAAATATCTCTAGGGATCTCACTAATGTTCTCACATCCTAGTTTCCAAAGGTTGACTAAACCTTTCCTCTGATACCAACTGTAGAGACCCGAAGCCTGACGTACATGGACATTACATTACATTTGCGGAATACTTAGTACATAACAAAAACACACACAAGGATCGTAATAGTTTAGTGTCTTTGGAAACTCGGAACGTAATCTTCTAATCGTGGTGAAAGATCTTCAATATCTCCCATAAAGATCTTCCCTTTTTTTGACCTGAAAACCTTTCTTTATATCCTGGGGAAAATAAAACATAAAAGGGTGAGCTCAAATGCTCAGTAAGGGTAAACAAAATAAATATAAATCACATCATATACATAAGAACATAGCTTTTGGAAATCTTAACCTGCAAAAGAGATCATAATATCATAACATGGGATAAATCATAGAAGTGAAAATGAGATCCCCATAATCATAACATAAAACTTGAAACTTTGTGGCATGCACAAATAATCATGGAAAATCATTTCTTGTTAGTCATGACTCATTGCCAAGACTATCTTAGTGGACAAAGTCCCTTTCTGAACCAAGTTCACTCCTCGTTTCAGTCCTGTATCACTGAACCGAAATAACCTTCCGTTCCAGCCATGTCTATCTCATGAGATATAAAATCTTTACCCAATGCATTGGAGGGAGATATAGGTCCCACCCATCTCTTAATGAATCCTTTATTATGTGTGCCACAGAATCATAAATCATACATCATTGCATAACCCATGTAATAAAAATGGAATTCTTAAACAACATGACATCATAAAACCATTCATATAAGATAAAGGAATTCATAAACATAATTCCATCACAACATAGTCAAATCAATGTAAAAATATGGATAGAAACAGAACCCTTTATTATCTTATATGGAAAATAATTTTGATAAAACACTTGAATTGAATTCTTAAGGAAAATATCCTTTCTTCTTCAAAATCAATTTCTTTTCACAAAACATCATGCAATTTTAAAAGAAAGAGATTTTATTGAAAATAGTCATGAAATATTTTAGAGGAAGATTCATGAAAATAAGGCTTTATAAAACAGTAGAAATCCGTTCGTTCCGTATAAGTAAAAAAAACATTCTTCGTACTTTTGTCGGAAAAGTCAAAAAGTACCTCGTATGAAAAATGACAAAAGATTCGTTTCATATCTTTTACAAAAAACTCACCAAAGGGTAAAATTGGATTTAAAACATTGTAGGTGGATGGAAATAATATTACATATTGAGGAAACATGGATGTGGATGATAAGATACACCCCAGTAAATACTTACGAATAAACAGTCTCGGATAAAAATGAGATTGTGATATTCCCCTTACCTTAGGTCCGACTTGCTTTGTAAGTGTCCGAACCTCCTGTATAATGATTTAAATCATGTTATTGACTTATTACAGAATCATATTCATTGTTATGATATCATATATGGTTCACTTATGACATTATATTACCCGTTCTTTTGTAAATTCCATGTTAAAGAAGCGTTTTGGGTAAAATCGTTTCATTTATCGTAGGTGTTTTGACTTGTTGTTCTTGACATCATTATTACTTATATCATGATTTAATTACTTCCAGAATATAAAATATTATTTATATATCATATATATTCAGTATATATATATATAATAGGTAGATAAATAAAATGAAAAACACCGTTCATGGAGACGGTAGTCCGTACGTACGCATGAACGCTGTTTTCCTTTCCTTATTGTCTTGAAATGGAAGTAAGTAGATGACATACATATGTATATATATACATAAATCCATTAGCCTTATAATGTCATATATTTCATTATTATTTCTTATATATACTTTATAATCATTCTTAAATGGTTAACATGGAGATTGAATTTCATCGCGTCGTGGAGACGGTAGTCCGTACGTACGCACGAGCGATGATATTATTTCCATAAATATTGAACTGAATTGGAGTGTATTATACAATATATCAGAATCAATATGATGTTGTAATAACTATGTATAGTTATTCTTTACACCATTATACCCGTCCATGTAAGGTGGTGGTGGAAAATAGATTACACCACGGCGTGGAGACGGTATTCCGTACGTACGCACGCGCGGTGATTTCTTTTTCCGTAGGATGGATAGATGGTGAAATAGGGTTGTTTCATACTTATAATAACATATCAGTATATGAGTGATACTGATGTTATTACTTCATAATGAAACAACCTAAGAAGAAGAAGTGGAAGAAGAAATAAAGATGAAAGAATTGGTAACGGTAATTACCTCTTCTTTGAAGTGCCTCTTTGATACCTCCTCTTAGGGCACTATAATTGGTCTTTGAGGAAGCACAGAACCTCTAGGATGTTGCTAGGGAAGTGGAGAAGAGATTTTGGCAGGGGTTGGCCGAGCTTGAGTGCTCAAATTGGTGTGAGGAGGAGGGGGAGGAGGTGTCCTTTTATAAGGGAGGAGAGGGCCACCTTAGGAATATCTCAAAATATTATTTTATATTAAAGTCAAAATCGGTTTATAATGGTTCCAAAGTGTCTTATTTAGAAGCTAATGTGGGGATGGGTCGAAATCCTATCAACCAATAGGATTTAGACAAGTTTTGGGTATTATTTTAACCTTATCAATTAGATTTAACTCTAAGTTAAATAATTTAACTTTTACCGTGTCTTTTTGTTTTCTTTCACTATATGGTTAATAAACTTACTATAACATGCCAAACGAACCCCAAATTGTTTATTATTAATATATATATCCTTATCTAAGTCATTTGGCCGAACCTTAGATTTTTAGGAATAAAATAACAATTAATAATATAATATTTGATTTAAAAACTATTTTGTGTCAATTTTGACACTATTTGATATATGATTTTTGTGAAAGTCATATCAGAATTATATGTTCGAACCAAGTTGATTAAATCAACACAAATATATCATAGTAACCTATAAAATTAGTGTAATTCATAAAAAGTCTTAAATTACATTTAGTTTGGTATTTATATTATCAATTATGTCAATATTTCATTAATAAGATAATTACTGCATCATTTTTGTGTCATAAATAAATTATATTATTTGATGTCTAAAAATTACAAATAAAATACCATCATGTAGGAAATCTTTTTAGCTTTCTAATGAATATTTATAGTCTAATTTATCTTATGTATAAACCCATATTAAAAATGATTTACTTATTAAACTTTGATTTTAACTATTTTAACCCTTCTTTAAATAAATTAATAATAAATGTCCTAATCTAATCCAAGTGGGCCTAAATGGTCATATTTTATTCCTAAGTTTGTTTTTGGTCGAATTAAACTTGTCCAATAGAATTAGGACATGTGTTAGGGTAATATTAATATCATATTTACCCTTAGTTACCCTATTTACTATTAACCGTGGTAAAAAAAGTAAAAAGTTACTATTCACCAAAAAATTATTTTCATCTCATTGAACCACATTTTAGTCCTTGATATTAACCGTGTCTCTCGGATTTTCGAAATTCCATTCACAGAAGCGGTAAAATTAAGTTTTATGCAAAATTCAGTTTTTAACCTACCACTTAGTAGTTTCACTATTCATCAAAAATTGATGTTTTTCAGAACAATGCCAAAATTTCATCCCAAGCTATATTTCATATTCCAAATTCAAAAATGAAGTCTATTTTACCAAATTCATAACATAAGAGTTGCATTAATTAATTTTATAATTAAATCCCACTGTTAAAACAAATAGCGTGTTTTTAAGAAACAATATCTATCAAAAGATAGACACTTGTTTATGTCTAGTTTAAATGTGAAATTACATCCAATGACCAACATTGTATTAAATTGTAAAAATATATTCTAAATATACTTTAAAACCACTCAAATTAATGATTTATCACTATTAATTATTTCGATTAAAAAAGTTGTTTTTAATTATAATTTAGTAATTTTCACTATTCATCAGAATATGAAAGTTATCCGAAAAGTACCAAAATTTCACCTTAGGCTAAATTCGATACTCCGAATCCAAAAATAAGGTTCATTTTGAAAAATAAGATTTACTGGATTTCAAAAGGTGGTTATTACTATTCATAACGGCTAGTTTTAATAATATTTTTATAGCATATCGTTGTTTAGTGAAACTCGGTATTGCGTACTACACACGCTATCGAGGAAGGTCGCGATTACGTGTAATGCAAGTCAAGTCAAGGATGTGTGTTGTGCAAGCTCCTTTTGGTTCAGCGTACAACACAAAACATTAATAAAATTAAAAAGAATATTTCTTTATAAAATCTTGGGCTGTTACAGTAACTAATAATTTATATTGAATTTTAAAATAACATGATTGAAATGGAATTATAATATAATCCATTAAAATATAACTAATATTTTATATATATATATATACTAGGAAACTATTTCTCACACATATAATACTACATGTACTATTTTTAATATTATTTACTCAATTTTTCTTCTACTTGTACATGCACCGGGTCGGCGTTGCGTAAGTATTTAAGGAAATTATTTAATCACTAAAAATGAAAAATAAATTGAAATACTAAATAAATAATTTATATTTTAAAAAAATATTATCAAACATAATTTATTTTTATCCCTACCATAAAATCTTTTAGATATTAAATGGAGTGGAATTTTTGACTTTACATTTACTTAAATTAATATTCGAGTCATTTTAAATTAAATAATGGAAGAAAATTTCCCTGATTATATTTTTATATTGTGATGGTAGAAACCATAATATAAAATAGATTAATATAATGTGTTATTTTATTTTTTTAGTCCTTATCATACTATTTCAAATCATATTTAACTGATTTACCCTTACTATGGTGATATATTTTTACTACGGTTTTTATTCACAATGAACAAAAATAAAATAGGAATATTTACCAAATTTTGAACTAATAATTAAAAATACATTATCTATTATCAATGATTCAATTCCCATAAGTGTTAGAAATCAACTTAAATATAAATGATTAAAACAAAACAAATTGTTATTTTTAGAATAATGTGTTTTTAAACCAGAAAATGAACTTAAACCAAATTCATGCATAATGATGTATAAAATGTAATTAATTATATTATATATTATTTAATAATGGATTTATTAGTTTAAAATAAAATTAAAATCCTAAATATTCATTTTAATGATAATAAACGATAGTTTTACAAAATATTATATTTTTCATATTCATTGAAAAATCAATCTTTTTGGTAAAATATAAAATTTTCCCCTTATGATAATTTTAATATGATGATTTAAAAAATTATATCACTTTTTAAATAAAATTTATAATAGTAATCAAATTTAAATATAGTGAAAAAATAAAAATAAAAACAATTTTTCAGGAAAACAAATTTTTTAAGCATAAAAAAATTTACTAAAAATTAGTTCTTTTTTAAAATAAATAATAAATAATTTTTTTTGTGTGTGAAGATTATAAATATTTCAAAATTTGGTTAAATTTATTTACACCTTTAAATTTAACGAATAGGTTATAACAATAATATTTTATATTATCATTTAATGGTTTATTTAAGCTGGGCGTTTCATGTTGTATACACTATCGAACATTGTGCTCTCTTAAATATATTTGGATGCTAGCTTTTACTCCTTCAATAAACCTACTCCTCACTAGTTAAACAAGATATTGGTAATACATGAATTCTAATTTTAAAATCCTCGTCTTTAAAATCTAAACGATAAAAATGGATAATAAAACCACCTCTTGAAAAGAGGAATGGGGAATATAATGTTCATTAGGAATAACATATAATTGGTTATAAAAACAGAATAACCTTATTGGGATATTAAAATATGGGTATATAGGTAAAAATTAATATCCAAATAATAATAGAGTGTGATGAGGAACATTGATCAAAATAAATTGAATGGTCATTCAAAATTCAATTACCACAAAACAATGAAACAAAGATGTGTCAAAAGACAATTGATTCCTCAAAAAAGGAAACATAATAAAATTTTTGTTTCAATCTACTTTTCCATGAGTTGAAGAATTATTATATTATATAGAATAATAAAATAATCTAATATATTTATATGAAATTTATAATTTCATTCTTTAATTAATTTCCACTAAATTATAATCTTTTTCTCTAAAGGACGAGTATTCTAAATGAAATTTAATAAATTAAACACTAAAATAATCTTCTAACATATCCCATAATCCAAAAAGGATTAAAATATATTCATCTTATCTATAGTCATTTATAAAAACCAAAATATTTTGGACAAGGTAAGATAATTCAAAAGATTAATAAACCTTCAGTTGGATAAATAATACATCCATCTCCAAAATTAAACTGTAATATAAAAATGTCATACTAAATCATTTCATAAATAACTATCCGTAAAACTGTTCAAAATTTTAATAACTATGATTAAAACCCAATGACTAAATTTTTTTGATAAATTATTATTCCACGAAATATATATTGTTTATCTCAAAATAACGTCTTTCACTCATAACATTTAATATGAAAATTTATATTCCCTAGTCTTATAACATTCAAAATATGATAATAATTTCAATAAATAACACAAATCACAATAAAGAAACATTAAAATTATATATTATTTGAAAAGATAATTCAACCTTTATTCCCCAAATAAAATCCTAGAATATTATTTTTACCTAAATTGTATAGTTTTCCCTAAAATAATTAACTTCTTAAAAAATAACATTATTCCCATAATCAACAAATAATATGTCAATTAGATGGTTTTCTACATCATATTCTCCAAAATTGTATTAATGAATAATTACCTCAATATAATAGATATAGAAAAACCTAAAGGTTACCGATATCTTTATAATTATGTCCATAAAATTTAAAGGAAAGAATCCTTAAGTAAAAAATTTCACTAAAACCTATATTAAAACCATGGGTTATATTATGATAAATATTTTCAAAAATATTATCAATCATTGTAGGCTTCAATAAATTAAAACCTAAAATGGGGGTGTCTAGGAAATTGAAATTATAATCAACCATAAACTTTTAAACCAATGATAGTATCCATAACTCTGAATTTAACCACTAATGAAAAAACATAATCTTCAAAGTTATCAAACCCCCACATTGATATAAATAATAATTGACTTAGACCTTCAGTCCCAGTTTGGGTTCTAAAAACACAATTTTTAGATTTCATGATTGATACAAATAAATTTGACCCAATTTAAAACCATTAAAACATAAAAAATCAAAAGTAAATATTGTATCAATTATAAAACCACAAAGTTTATATTTTTAGTGCTTTATATAAATTGGAATCAATATTTCAAAGTGGACACTTCCACATAGTAACCACCAATCAAAATAAGTTCTTTAAGAAGTCACGATTTCTTCTTTTAATGTAACTTTTACATCAGGATCATAGACATTAATAAATTTTATACTCATCATTATGCCTAGTAAAAAATATATAAAAATGCTGGATGATAAAAAAATATCAAAAGGGGACCTAAATGCAGGAAATATGTTACTCCAGTAGAAAACATGGAAAATGATAAAAGTTTTTACCTTTAACAAAACATTCTATGAGAATATAAAATAAATCATATCCACATAAAAAATCCTTATAAAAAAATAAATCCTCCATAACTCATAGAAAGAAATTAATACGGTGTTATTATAATCATTGAGCATTATATAAAACACCTATGATAAAACTATGATATAAATAACTAGATCCATATTGGTATCCATAAGATAATATTTCCTATTTAACTACTTATTCATTCCTTTGATGATAAGGACCATTACCCATTCATTGGATTACTATAATAGAGCTCGTCCATCATATAATCTATATTGGGATCCCCAATTATAAAATCTATATTGGGATCACCCGCATTATAAGATGTACGAGTCTAACACACCATCATTGTAACATCCCAAGTAAGTAATGAATAATAGATATTTTTATCTATGTCTATTAATGAATTAGATATTGTTTTAGAGGCTTAAAATGAAAATAAATCCAATCTTAAGCATGTAATACACTAATATTCTTAAAAGATTGTTTTACTGCCTTTTGATGGCAAACCCTTTTTAAATCAAACTTTTCAAAATTTTATAATCTATATTTGTCAAAATAAACATATTAATTATGATTGGGACATTGAAACTTACATTGGATAAATTTTTGGAATTTTTCTGACAACGTTCATTTTTTAATGAATAGTGAAAAATACGGCATTTTACATCAAAACTGCTATTTAATATAATTTATTAATATGATTAGATTATATTTTGAATTGGTTTTAAAGTTAAATTAGAATATATTTTTACCATTTAATCCAATGGTGGTCATTAGGATTAATTTCACTTTGGAATTGGGCATAAATTAATGCCAATCTTTTCATAGATATTATTTCAAAAAAACCTGCTATTTGTTTTGACAACGGGAATTATTTTTAAATAAATTATTTCAATTTATGTGTTTTTAATTTGGTAAAATGGATTAAATATTTGGAATCAGAAGGTCCAAATTATGTAATCAAGACACTTTTGTTTTTGGACATTATGAATAGTAACGACGGTAATTATCTTTAATTATCTTGATTAATGAGTAATTGGGTAGTTAAGGATAATAAAATAATATCATAATAATAAGAAAATGACACCAAAATGTGTCCTAATTATACTGTTTGTCTCATGGCTGACCATGGGATTTCTTGTGCCAAACTTGGGGGCCCCATGAAATCACTTTTGTGAGAAAGTGACTTTTTATCTTTTTATTTTTTAAAACATTTTAAATGTAACAATGAATGTATCACCTAAGTAAAATATTTTTTATTTTGTCTACATAAATGAACTTTTGGACTATAAATAGTCATTGGAAAGATAAAACGATTTTCTACATCATAGTAGTTTTTTTTTATAATTTTTAGACATTAAATTTATTAAATTATTTATGACAGCATAATGATGCAGCAATAACCTCATTATTTGACGATTTAAATAAAATGGAAAGATAATGTAAAATCTGAGACCTACACATGTCCAAAACCTATTGGGTGGGAATATTTAGAACCCTTATCAACTTATCCTAGAATTATATAAATGTGGTACCTTTAAAATCTGAAACCCAATTGAAAATAAAGTAACATTTCTTTACTTTCCAAGAGTGCCCCTCCTCTCCTCTTAAAAAAGGCCCCCAACTCTACCTCCTTAACCACACTCCCAATGCCTTTGGCTTGGCCAACCCCTGCCCATGTTGTCTCTCCACATCCCCCTATTACTCCTTTAAGCCTCACTTTGGGCAGAAGTCTTCTCATCGAAGCCTTTGACCTCCAACCAAAGGGAGTTACCCGATTTTAAGGTAATGTCTTCACTTGAGTCCTTTTGTTTTATTTTGCTTCTCCAACCCCCTAAACTCTTTTTATTCATTTATTTTGTAACAACTACAGTATATTAAATATTCTAGGATGTTTTTGTATGATGGATTCGAGCAACACTTACACACACATACATCTAATGGTTAAAGGACATACTGTTTCCGTGGATGGTGAATTTATGCCTCCCGAAACAATGATTGTTCAACATTATTTTAACACCTTAAAAGGTGGCCATTAAGATGTCACTATATTTATATATGATATATAATATGTTTATGTTTTCCTTAAGCTTCGTTATTTTTCATTTTGGGCATACCTTTATGGTTTCCATTATAGGTAAACGCGATATCTTCATTTAAGGAAGTGCGGACTACCACCCCCTCAAAGTGATTTGATTCATTAATACCATATGTGGGACGTATAAAGGATGGAGTTATGATATTATATATGATATTATACTGGAATTATAATATACCTTTATATAATTATGAATTCATTCTATAAAATACGAAATTGAAATGAAAGTAGCATTCATGCGTACGTACGGCTTACCGTCTCCATGAAAGGTGCATTTCATTTCTTACCTCTAAATGATTATGTAATATTATAAATGCATATATATACTGGATATATATGATATATATGATATATAAATCATGATTATAACTCTGGATATAATGGATACATGAACAACTTGTAATTATAAAGTGCATATTTTGACTCAAGTACCAATCATCGTTAAAACGACCGTTATTAACTAAAATAATAACATACTGTTCATGACATGGTAATAAGTGATATAAATGGAATATTTAACTTGAAGAAGGTTCTTAAATAAGTAGAAATTAACTCATGTTTATTATTCAGGAGATTAAAGAACGATCGAGTCAAGTCGGACCCGAGGTATGGGACTTCGTCTCAATCTCCTTTCATTGAGGCATATTTTGTTTTATACAAAACCTTCTTTTATACGGTGTATAAACCCCTTTGACTTTTACATTTATTCAAAAGGGATCTTTTTTATACAAAGCATTTACTAAAAGACAAGAGGGAATGTTTTTGTCATACGTATGCGGCGACAATGACTTCTCCGCCGCTGTGACCATTATTTGAGTTTCAGCTTCCTCTACAAGCCATACCTTCTTTTTAAAAGAAAAATAAATACCATGTTATACTTTTATTTTATTTTGGTATTGAAAATGTTTTTTATAATGTTTTTTTATATCAATGTGTTTTATTGATATCTTGTGATTGAAATGTGGAAATGTTATGTTTCCTTTATTCATGTTTAATGTGATACGGTTATGTTGAGGTTCTTGGGCATTATTATGAAGATGGGTGGTTCCGTGATAAACTAAGGGCGGGTGAGCCCGATATAGCTCTAAAATGCATTGGGTAATGCAAAGGAGTGAAACGTTAAGGTTTCTCCGATGAGATTTAGGGAATATATTGTGATGGGTATTCCAAACGTAACCAAGAGGGTTACTCCCTACGTAAGAATGTTATGAATACCTCAAGTTACCTTTATGTCTTATGATTTCTATGATTTATTCATGATTTGATTAGGTATGTTAAAGTGATTATGTTTTATGGGTAAATTATGATTTCATTCTTATGTATATGTACCCATGTTTCCTTTCCATATTTTTATATCCCTTATTGAGATTTTTATTCTCATCCCAAGTTTTTTGAAATGTTTTTCACAGGTTAATGCAAAGGTACATGATATGATGATAGTGTCAAGGAAGTGTCAAGAAAGAATCCATGTTTTATTTTAAATATGATTCCATTGATGGGAAAGAAGAATACTATTTTTATGTAACCCTTTGTTTATATGTGGAATGTAATGCAAGTTTTATGATCTAATTCTCTAAAACTGTAAACCCGAAAAAATCCTCAATGTGTAATCTTGTAATAACTCAATATTAAGTAAGGATTGAGGCTGGGGTGTTATAGTTGGTATCAAAGGTCGGTTTAGATAACTTTAGGAGTTATAATTCTATTAAATGATTATCCAAAAATATTTTTTTATGGTCAAATTTAAATGATATAGCATTTGAAGATTACCATGTTGCTTCATATAAGACATGTTTGTTCAGAATGGTTTTCCGTAGAGGAAACAAGGAAGAAGTGCTAGGAAGGCATGCAGAAGGAAATAACCTTCCGAATTAGCATCCTGAGATGGTCGGAATTGGAACTGAATAGTTTGTTGCAGTAATGGTGCTGTTGAATCAAGCAATAAATGGCGGTGGTATCCATAAACGAGATCAGCAAGATCAACCGCACAGGAACATGTCAGTGGTGGAATATTTCATGAGGCAACATCCCCCATCATTCGGAGGATCATCTGACCCTGTGCTAGCTGAAGGGTGGATTAAAGCACTGGAGAAGATTTTCGATGTCATGGGGTGTTCAGACAATCAAAAGGTTAGTCTTGCTATTTACCGTTTGGAGGGTGAAGCAGATCAGTGGTGGTCGATGGTTAAAAATATCAGGGACCCTGATGAGATGGATGCTCTCAACTGGGATGAATTCAAAGGTATGTATCTTGAAAAGTATTTTCCTAAGGCTGTTCGACATAGGATGGAAAAAAAATTCTTGTAATTGAGGCAAGAGGAAGACTCAGTGGCTACCTATGAAGAAAGGTTCACTCGATTGGAAAGGTATGCTCCAAATATTATCTGAGACCTCGATAGTAAAATCAATCGTTTTTACTCTGGATTTAAGCCAAAATATCGAAGGGCATTAGCTTCTCATGAGTTTAAAAGTTATGAAAATCTTTTTTAATGTGATGAGAAGGTGGAAATGGAGTTTTTCGATGATCAAGTGTTCTATAACAACCAGCAGAAGAAGAGACCAAGGTGGTAGGAGAAAGGGAAGAATTTTTCAAAAAAGTCTCATGGTAAGAAATCTATGTTACCAATTTGTGATAAATGTGGAAAAAGGCATGTTGGGGAATGTCTTCTGAATTCTGGAAAGTGCTACCGATGTGGTAAGATGGGACATAAGGCTCGTGATTGCACTGAAAAAGATCAAGGTGAAGTTAAGACCAAATTTGATTTACAGTTAGTGAAATGTTTTAAGTTCAATGAGATGGGTCACTATACAAACGAGTGTCCGACAAAGAGCTTGAGTGATGGGAAGAAATTAGACTACAAGCAGAAAGGGGTGGTGAAATCCTTTGCAACTACTTCAGGAGATGTCATTCCATCAAATGAATTTGTATCAGGTACTTTGTTTGTTTTTTCAGATTATGCCAGTGTGTTGTTTGATTCGGGGTCTACACATTCTTTCATCTCTGAAACCTTTTCTAGTAAAGTGGGAATACCATCTCAAGAAATTACTCCTGAACTTTTGGTAAAAACAGCTGGGGAAAATGTTGAGGCAAAAAGAATTTATAAGAATCTTCCTATCCTTATCTGTGGAAAGAACCTACTTGTAAACCATATTGTTCTACTTCTAGTAGAGATTGATGTTATCCTGGGTATGGATTGGCTCTGTATTTACCATGCTAAGATTGACTGTAGAGCTAAAGTAGTTTTTTTTCAGAAAGTCTTTCAGTTTGTGTACAAGAATGAACCCTTACTTTTGATAACTTATCAAGAGCCAAGAAACATCTAAAAGATGGAAATGAATGTTACCTTGCACACATCGTTGAAAATAAAGGAACTGTTCAGATTAATGATGTGCCAGTGGTAAATGAGTATCCTGATGTTTTTCCTAATGATTTTCCTGGAATAATACTAGATCTAGAAGTTGAGTTTACTGTTGACTTAGTTCCTGATGCTAAGCCAATTTCAAAACCCCCTTATCGAATGGCTCAAATTGAACTTATAGAGTTGAAGGAGCAATTTCAAGATTTATTAGAGAAAGGTTTCATTCGAACTAGCACAACACCATGGGGTGCTCCTGTTTTATTTGCTAAAAAGAAAGATGGTTCAATGAGACTTTGCATTGATTATAGGGCCTTGAATAATATCACTGTTAAGAATAAATATCCTTTGCCTCATATCGATGATTTTTTTTTCCAGCTCCAGGGAGCTCAGTATTTTTCAAAGATTGATTTGAGATCGGGGTACCATCAGCTGAAGGTAAAGGAATCAGATGTTTCGAAGACTGCGTTTCTTACAAGATATGGCCATTATGAATTTGTAGTAATGCCTTTTGGGTTAACCAATGCACTTGCTGTATTCATGGAATTAATGAATAGAATTTTCCATGAGTTCTTGGATAAGTTTATAGTGGTTTTCATTGATGATATTTTGGTGTTTTCTAAAAGTAAAGAGGAGCATGAAAGACATTTAAGGTTTTTCTTGCAAACCTTATAAGAAAAGAAACTATATAGAAAATTCATCAAGTGTGAGTTTTGGTTGAAACAAATTTCTTTCTTTGGTCACATTGTTTCTAAAGATGGGATAACTATTGATCCTGCAAAAACAAAAGTTGTGGAATATTGGCCAAGACCCACAAATGTAACTGAGATTCGTAGCTTCCTTGGTTTGGAAGACTATTACCGAAGGTTTGTTAGAAATTTTTCACGGTTTTCTTGTCCAATGACTAAGCTAACTCAGAAGGGTGTTAAGTTTATCTGGACAAAAGAATGTGATGATTGTTTTCAGGAATTGAAAAGAAGATTGGTGAATGCTCCAGTTTTGGCACTACATTCCAGGAATGGTGAGTTTGTTATATACAGTGACACTTAATTGAATGGAATTGGTTGCATCTTAATGCAGAATGATCAGGTAATTGCTTATGCTTCATGACAGTTGAAAACTCGTTAGGTAAATTACCCTACACATGATTTGGAATTAGCTGTTGTTATTTTCGCTTTAAAAATTTGGAGGCATCATTTGTATGGAGTAAAGTGTGAAATATATACTGCTCACAAAAGTTTAAAGTATATATTCACTCAGAAAGAGTTAAACATGAGACAGAGGAGATGGCTGGAATTAATCTAGGATTATGATTGTACAATTCATTACCATCCAGGAAAAGCAAATAAAGTGGCTGATGCTTTGAGTCGAAAAAGTAATGCTTCATTAGCAATGTTGTGTTTGGAACGTGATCTGTTGGTTAAGGATTTGATGAAATTTGGAATAGAAGTTGTTGGTGCAGGAAGTTCTTCTATTTTGTTTCAGGTATCAGTGAGATAATCTCAATCGGATAGAATCAAGAAAGCACAGAAGCAAGACAGTGAGTTGCAGAAAAAGGTAGAGCTGGTTCAGAATGGTAAGTTTCCTGAATTCAACATTGATAATGATTGCGTTTCGAGATTTGGGAAGAGATTGTGTATGCCTTGTGATTCACAGTTGAAGAGAGAGTTGTTATGTGATGCTCATAGTTTTCTATTTTCAGTTCATCCTGGAAGTACTAAGATGTACAGAGATCTACGGGAGTATTACTGGTGGGATGGAATGAAAAGAGATATTGCAGATTTTACTGTGAAGTATTTGACATGTCAACAGGTTAAAGCAGAGCGGCAGTTATCAAAAGGGATGCTTCAGATATTACCAGTGCCAGAGTGGAAATGGGAGAATATATCCATGGACTTTGTTGTGGGATTACCGAAGACATCTCTAGGTAGTAATGCAATATGGGTTATAGTTGATCGCTTGACTAAATCTGCTCATTTCCTTGCTATACGAGATACTTTTTCCCTAGATCAACTTTCTCGTTTGTATCTTAAAGAGATAGTCAGGGTACATGGAGTTCCTCTCTCCATTGTATCTGATCGTGATCCCAGGTTCACTTATAACTTTTGGAAAGGCCTTCAGAAGTCGTTGGGTACTGAACTAAATTTTAGTATAGAATTTCATCCTCAATCAGATGGGTAGTCAGAAAGAACAATTCAAGCCTTGGAGGATATGCTACGAGCTTGTTCGATGGATTATTAGGGAAGTTGGGACCAACATCTTTCTTTGGTAGAATTTTCATATAGTAATAGTTTTCATTCCAGTATACAGATGGCACCATTTGAGGCGTTATATGGGAAGCGGTGTCGAACTCCAGATTTCTGGGATGAAGTGGGGGGAAGGAAGTTGATGGGACTAGAATTGGTAGATGAGATGGCAGAAAAAGTTCAGTTGATTCAGAAACACATGAGAATAGCTCAGAGTAGGCAGAAGAGTTATGCAGACAACAGGAGGAAGGATCCAACTTTTGAGGTAGGTGATCATGTTTTTCTCAAAGTCTCACCATGGAAAAGTATGATTCGATTTGGTAAGAAAGGAAAGCTGAGTCCAAGGTTTATTAGACCATATGAAATTTTGGAGAAAGTTGGATCAGTTTCTTACTGAGTGGCTTTACCTCTGAGTTTATCTCTGGTACACAATGTTTTTCATGTTTCAATGTTGAGGAAGTATATGCCAAATCCATCTCATGTTTTGAGTCCAGAGGTAGTTCAGCTAGAAGAGAACCTATCTTATGAAGAACAACTGATACAGATTCTTGACCACAGGGAGCAAGTGTTACGAAATAAGGTGATTAATCAGGTAACATTTTTTTTGAAAAACCACATGATGGAAGAGGCAACATGGGAATCTGAAAATGCAATGAGGGATAAGTACCCCCATTTATTTGATAAGTAAATAAATTAAGGGGACGCAACTTTCTAAAGGGGGGAAGGATGTATCATCCCAAGTAAGTAATGAATAATAGATATTTTTATCTATGTCTATTAATGAATTAGATAGTGTTTTAGAGGCATAAAATGAAAATAAATCCAATCTTAAGCATGGAATACACTAATATTTGTAAAAGATTGTTTTACTGCCTTTTGATGACAAACCCTTTTTAAATCAAACTTTTTACAATTTTATAATCTATATTTTCCAAAATAAACATATTCATTATGATTGGGACATTGAAACTTACATTGGTTAAATTTTTGGTATTTTGCTGACAATGTTCATTTTTTAATGAATAGTGAAAAATACTGCATTTTACATCAAACCTGCTTTTTAATATAATTTATTTATATGATTAAATTATCTTTTGAATTGGTTTCAAAGTTAAATTA
The DNA here is from genome assembly GCA_963277665.1 of Viscum album. NCBI lineage: Eukaryota > Viridiplantae > Streptophyta > Magnoliopsida > Santalales > Viscaceae > Viscum > Viscum album. Next base: position 258,752,156 of record OY728129.1, read on the forward strand.
GAATATATTCTTACCATTTAATCCAATGGTGGTCATTAGGATTAATTTCACTTTGTAATTGGGCATAAAATATTTCCAAACTTTTCATAGATATTATTTCAAAAAAACCCGCTATTTGTTTTGACAACGGGAATTATTTTTAAATCAATTATTTCAATTTCTGTGTTTGGAATTTGGTAAAATGGATTAAATATTTGGAATCAGAAGGTCCAAAGAATGTAATCAAGACTCTTTTGTTTTTGAACATTATGAATAGTAACGATGGTAATTATCTTTCATTATCTTGATTAATGAGTAATCTGGTAGTTAAGGATAATAAAATAATATCATAATAATAAAAAAATGACACCAACATGTGTCCTAATTCTACTGGTTGTCTCATGGCCGACCATGGGATGTCTTGTGCCAAACTTGGGGGCCCCATGAAATCACTTTTGTGAGAAAGTGACTTTTTATCTTTTTATTTTTTTTAAAATGTTAAATGTAACAAAGAATGTATCACCTAAGTAAAATATTTTTAATTTTGTCTAAATAAACGATAATTTAGAATATAAATAGTCATTGGAAATATAATAAGTATTTCTACATCATAGTATTTTTTTATAATTTTTAGACATTAAATTTATTAAATTATTTATGACATCATAATGATGCAACGATGACCTCATTATTTGACGATTTAAATAAAATGGAAAGATAATTTAAAATCTAAGACCTAATCATGTCCAAAACATATTGTTTGGGTATATTTAGAACCCTTATCACCTTATCCACGAATTATATCAATGTGGGACCTTTAAAATCCGAAACCCATTTGAAAATAATGTATCATTTCTTTACTTTCCAAGAGTGCCCCTCCTCTCCTCTTATAAAAGGCCCCCACCTCTACCTCCTTACCCACACTCCCAAAGCCTTTGGATCAGCCAACCCCAGACCATTTTATCTCTCCACATCCCTCTTATACTCCTTGAAGCCTCACTTTGGGCATAAGTCTTCCCAAGTAAGCCTTTGAGCTCAAACCAAAGGGAGTTACCTGATTTTAAGGTAATGTCTTCACTTGAGTCCTATTATTTTATTTTTCTTCTCCAACCCCCTAAAATCTTTTTATTCATTTCTTTTGTAACAACTACAGTATATTCAGTATACTAGGATGTTGTTATAAGAAGGATTCTATCTATACTTACACACACCTACATCTAATGGTTAAAGGACATACTGTTTCCGTGGATGGTGAATTTATGCCTCCCGAAACGATGATTGTTCTACATTCTTTTAACACCTTCAAAGGTGGCCATTAAGATGTCACTATATTTATATATGATATATAATATGTTTATGTTTTCCTTAAGCTTTTTTATTTTTCATTTTGGGAATACCTCTATGGTTTCCATTATGGTTAAACGCGATATCTTCATTTAAGGAAGTGCGGACTACCGACCCCTCAAAGTGATTTGATTTGTTAATACCATATATGGGACGTATAAAAGATGGATTTATGATATTACATATGATATTATACTGGAATTATAATATAAATTTATATCATTATGATTCCATTCTATAAAATACAAAATTGAAATGAAAGTAGCGTTCATGCGTACGTACGACTTACCGTCTCCATGAACAGTGTATTTCATTTCTTACCTCTAAATGATTATTTAATATTATAAATGCATATATATACTATATATATATGATATATATGATATATAAATCATGATTATAACTCTGGATATAATGTATACATGAAAAACTTGTAATTATAAAGAGCATATTTTGACACAAGTACCAATGATCGTTAAAACGACCGTTATTAACTAAAATAATTACATAGTGTTCATGACATGGAAATAAGTGATATAAAAGGAATAATGAACTTGAAAATGGTTCTTAAACAATTATAAATTTACTTATGTTTATTATTCATGAGATTAAAGAACGATCGAGTCAAGTCGGACCTGAGGTATGGGACTTCGTCTCAATCTCCTTTCATTGACGCATATTTTGTTTTATACAGAACCTTCTTTTATATGGTGTATAAACCCCTTTGACTTTTACTTTTTTCAAAAGGGATCTTTTTTATACAAAGCGTTCAATAAAAGGCAAGAGGGAATGTTTTTGTCGTACGTATGGGGCGAAAACGTCTTCTCTTCCACCGTGGCCATTATTTGAGTTTCGGCTTCCTCTACAAGCCATACCTTATTTTTAAAATAAAAATAAATACCATGTTATACTTTTCTTTTCTTTTGGTATTGAAAATGGTTATCATAATGTTTTTATTATATCAATGTGTTGTATTGAAATCTTGTGACTGAAATGTGGAAATGTTATGTTTCCTTTATGCATGTTTTATGTGATATAATTATGTTGAGGTTCTTGGGCATTATTATGAAGACGGGTTGTTCCGTGATAAACTAAGGGCAGGTGAGCCCGATATAGCTCTCCAATGCATTGGGTAACGCGAAGGAGTGAAACGTTAAGGTTTCTCCAAAGAGATTTAGGGAATATACTATGATGGGTATTCCAAACGTAACCAAGAGGGTTACTCCCTACGTAAGAATGTTATGAATGCCTCAAGTTACCTTTATGTCTTATGATTTCTATGATTTATTCATGAATTGATGAGTAATGTTAAAGTGCTCATGTTTTATGGGTAAATTATTATTTCATTATTATGTATATGTACCCATGTTTCCTTTCCATATTTTTATATCCCTTACTGAGCATTTTATGCTCATCCCATTTTTTTTGAAATGTTTTTCCCAGGTCAAGGGAAAGGTACATGATATGATGATAGTGTCAAGGAAGTGTCAAGAAAGAGTCCATGTTTTATTTTAAATATGATTCCATTGATGGGAAAGAAGAATACTATATTTATGTAACCACTTTGATTATATGTGGAATGTAATAAATGTTTTATGATCTAATTCTCTAAAACTCTAAACCCGAAAAGATCCTCAATGTGTAATCTTGTAATAACTCAAGATTAAGTAAGGATTAAGGCCGGGGTCTTATAATAATATATAATTTTGAAGCACTATATCCGGAATAGAACATTATTATGATTGCATCATTTTATCATAAAACTCTTGAAAAACTATTTAAAATATAATATTACTAATTTTTTTTTGAAATGATTTAAAATGAATATAACAATTGAATATTGTAAAGGAATATTAATGATAATTAAAATTCATCATGATGTGAATTTTTTTCCATGCGGTATCTATTAATGAAATCATTTATTTTACACATTGTAAAAGAATGTCAATACATTTCATATAAAATACGATAAAATATTCCTTTTGAAAGAAATTATAATAAATTAAAAAGATTCATAAAATTTTCATTTTTAATTCATTTAATTGAATATATAAATACAAACATAAAATGATTTTATGAATATGAACATGGAATGAAAATATTAAGAAAATAAATCTTTAAAACATTTAAAATGATGTTTTATATTAATGTTCCACTTATACCAAGTCCATCTAATCACGTACGTTCATTATAATCCTGAATAATAATATTTTGTAAATTTTTTATTTGATTAATAACCATTTCCAACTATTTTAATATTTTTATTTTATTTATTTCCATGTCATATTGAATCACATAATTATTTAATTTTTAGTTAAGCATTTTGACAATATTCAGCTCATATGTCCAAAATAACACTGGTAATTTGTATATAGTCTAAGTGTTCATTATTTTATTATCCCCAGTTTAATAATCAGGAAATGATTATTATTGTTATATATAAATATTACTTTTAAAACCAACTAACAAATATGGTTATGAAAAATGAACTATGTTAAAATCATGGAGATGGTGGACCATACTTACTCATGAGTGACATTTCCCTTTTTCAATGAACATGATGAAATAAGGGAAGTATTATTTTAACTTTATTGAATTATTATTACATTATAAAAATCATATACGTACTTTATATATGCTTTTATATATTATCCAATTTATTTGTTTTTGAAAAAATAATCAGATCACTGTGTAGTGGTGGTAATGAAAATGTACGCCTGAATGAAATTATAATTTTTTAGTGGAGGAAAATGTATAAATATTAATTATATATATTATATATTAATATTGATAATTATTTCATTAATATCATATATATACATTAAATCCATCATATTAAATATATATGTGAGGCATTAACGGAAAATAAAATACATTTGATCACGAGGTGGTAGTCTACTGTACTCATGAATGATGGTTTCATTTCCCATTTTATGGAAGAGGATATAGGAAAAAAAATTACATTTTTACATAAAAAATCATTTTATAATTAAGCTAATAATATTATTATTTCACAATGGTTAAATAATATTTTTAGGATGTGGAATAAGAAAAAAACATGAAATATGTAGGTTATGACATATACCTTTTCCTTATACCACCTCTTTGGATTACACCTTAAGCATCATAGGATTGTTATTTTAGCAAAACTACAACATCGAGGATGAAAGGAGTGAAGTTGGGGTGAAAATTGAGTAGTGATTGGTAAAATTAGATTTCTCAAAAGTTTTGAGGAAGAGGGGAGTGGAGGTCCCTTTTTTATAAGTGAGGGGACGAGCACTATTGGAATTTCATAGAATATTAAATTCATATTAATTAATATTCATGGAAAACGGATAAATGTAAATGAAATTTAAGATATTAAGATTATGGCTCAAAATAATCTCATATAATAATGTTTTTGAAAGTTTTGATAATGATTTCATGCTAAACTTTTTATATTAACCCCATATTTAACTTTTTTTTCGATTACAATGGTATCAAGGTTTTTTTACTCAAAAGGGGAAAACAATATTACAAAAATAGGGTAGGTACCCTATAAATGCAGCATAGTTGATATTGAAATCTCATTAAATTTTATGAATTTATTTTTTTTATAAAATTTAAATCATTTAATAAAACATTCGTTATCAAAATGTTTATTTAATGTTATTTTGAAACTATTCATTCAATTTTACATTGGGAATGTCATTACATAAACGGAATTAAAATATAATCCATTAAAAATTCTCTAATGTGTTATATAAACACAGATATATATATATATATATATATATATATAATTTTTGGGAAACTATAACTCACCAAAAAATATAACTTTTAGTCTTTTAAAATTATTTAAATGATTTTTCTATTTGTCACATAAACACTGAGTCGACATTTCCTCAAAATTGAAAGTAATTATTTCTTCACTAAAATTTACCAATAAATTATGATGATATAAAATTCATTTATACTTCAAATAAACATTTATAACTGAATATAATTAATTTTTATCCCTATCAAAAAATATTATAGACATTAGAAGCCGGAGATTGAAATTTTTAAAATTATATTTACTTAATAGAATATATATGTCATTTTCAGATAATAAATGACAAACAACTACCATAAATTATAATATTGGATAATTATTGTCAAACCCCACTAATATAATAGATAAAATTCATGTGTTATGGTAATTTTATTTTTTATTATATTATTGTTAACCTTAATTACCTGATTTACCCTTCCGAGGTAACAAATGTTTACTATAGTAACTATTCAAAAAGATTAAAAATATAAATGTAAAATTTTCCAAATTTATAAACCCTAATTCAAAATAAGGAATACTATTTTCTATATATAATTTTTCTAAGTGATAGAATTCAATTTAAATATAAATTTTTATAGAATAAAGAAAATAATATATACAAAAATGCATTTTCTGACTAAAAATAAATTTATTCTAAAACTAGGTATAATTATGATTCAAATGTATTTAATTATATTTTATAAAATTAATGATTAACTATGATAATTTAATATCAAATTAAAATAATATTTTTAATTTTTAATTTATAGAAATGAATGTTTTATAAAACATAAAATTTTATCTATTCATTAAAAATTCAATATATTCTGAAAAATGCCAAATTTTTTCCCAAAGATAAGATTGATATGATAATTTTAAAATTTTAATTATTATTATTATATAATATTTAAAAATTTTACAAATATTAATTATAATATTTACTAAAAAAAATAAATACCATGTTAATGAAATCAAATTTTCAAGCAAAAAATATAATTTTTTATAAAAAATAAGTGTTATTTTCTATGAATTCATAAATAAAATTGTGTTGAGTATATAATTTATATATATTTAATAGTTGGGTTAACATTACTCACACAAAAAAAAATTATGGACTTGGTTATAACTATGAAATTTAAATATGAACATTTCATAGTTCGTTTAAGCTATCTATTTTGTGTAGTATACACTATTAAACATAACATTCCTCTAAAAATATTGGGATGTTACATAAAGGGATTTATTTATATCATGATTCCAATACTTTATTTAGTATAATGGATAATACATTTCAATTTTTGTAGTTGAGGAAGTATGTTCTTAATCATTCACATGTGACTTAGTGTGATGAAATTGAGATTGGGGGAGATGCATACTATATAGTGTATCCTATATGTATCATTGAATTAAGTAAAAATGAGTAATGGGAAAAGTATGTCCCATTATTTTATATAATATTGAATAATTTATGATTAATAATGATATTTGGGAGTGGTATGCAAATTTGAGAAGACAATGACTAGAGTTTTTCCCTTAATAAGGTAGTTTAAGCTTATCTAGGATAAGAAGATGATCTTTTGGAGGTTGTAAATACCCTAAAAATTTATATAAGTAATTACATTAAATTTCATATAATTATAATTTTATTATAATTTTATTATGTTTAAGAGGGGATAATGATATTTTAAAATATTCAAGGAGGGTTTGGAGAGAAATGGAGAATTGGTAAGGTATTCTAAAAACATGGTGCCCAATGGGGTAATATTTGGTATCTAATGAGAACATATAGGTTATGGGTAGTTATTTTTGAACAATTTGTTACCCATTGGTATCTATTTGGAAAAAAATAAGTTTTTTAGTGGAATTTACTTTTTAATAGGAAATTTATTCCTTTTTCTGTCAAATTTAATACCTAAATTTTTCGGTATCTTAGGATTTTATTTCATTCCACCATATTTTTTACTCATCCTGTATTTTCATCATCCAAAAATTTCATTAAGTGTTCGCTCCCCATCCATTGATATATATGGTTCTGAATTATTCTTGATGCTTCCTCTTCTCAAGGTAAGTCCATGTTTTTTTCTTAATCTCCCTCACAACCACTTTTTTTCTCAGTAGTGGTTGTGAACCACAACTCTTAATGTTATATACTTGTGAAATATTGTTACCTAACTAATATTGTTCATTTTTAGTGTCTATGGAGGTTTAATATCAATTATCTCAATGTATTTTCCAAATAATATACCAATATTTAGTGTTTTTTATTGGTATTTGACCAACCACTAATCTTATTTTGGTCCTATGGTGGTTGTTGAATTCATGTTGTGATTTTATTAACATCTTTATACATCAAGATGTTTCTTATTCTATTTATTATATAATCATACCCATTTATACTATCATTCTATTATAGATTTATCTTTTAAATGGATTTGGGTTGAGTAAACCCAAATAAAAAACGTGTTTATAAACTAATACATAGTTTTCCTTAAATATTACATTGGTTGAAAGTTTTATTATGATTTCATGGTTTATGTATAGAATTACATGAGTCCTTATTAAACCATGAACAGATTATTATTTTGTTATTTATTATTTTATATTCTTATTTTATAAATTTAAATTACTGATTCATGTTAGGAATGATTTCATGATTATGTTATCTGTTGTCTTCAATTGATTAAAGGAAATGATTGATGATATTCCCAGGCAATCTCTCATAATAAATATATGCTAAAATATAATTACTATATTGGATATATTTTAATTTATATATATATATATCATTATATATAATATTGAGAAAGTACACGCAATGTATTTCATTTTAGACACATGATATGGGTTTAGTCCTTAATTAATTATAATTGGGATAAGCATGTGATGCCCAAACTGGTTATTCCCATTCCCCAATTCCCTAGGATAGGATAAAATATTTCCTTGACTGGATTAAAATTTCATTTAACCATTTGGATGGGTCATAAAGATAGTGGATTAATTTTAAACGTATTCCCTAATAAGAGTGTGCATTTTATAACATATGTGGGCATATTAAAGTGCCTATGATTCCCATTATATGGTATGAATAGCATTATTTTTTCATATCCATAGGTGAGGCTCAATGACTGTATACATACCTTATAGTTAGAGATTTATATTCTATTGGTAACGGACATTCCAAAATCTATGTTATGATACATAATTATTCATTACTCATTCCACATTATTAATATTATTTCATCCATTAACACTAGTTTATGATAGGTTTTTAAGGATTGGGTGGTGGAAACCTATTAGGATGGAATACATATACCTATATAAGACACTCTTAGGACATGACTAGATATTTTTATTAATTATATTGGAAATGGAAAGGAACCTTAATTCTATAGATATACCCTCACATAGATAAAAGATTATGGGATTGCATTTTGGGTATATTTGTTTCATGGGTGGGATGGATACATGTGGGCTATCCTTAGAAATATGTAAAGAGTATTCACACATCCTGATCATTATATGTCATTTAGAATACACTTTATATATATATAGTTTCTTAGAGATAGTTTCACTATATTTTATATTTTTTCTCATGTTTTATCTATTTTTAAATTTTTTGTGGATATTCATATCCTAAAATTTACCCATGAATTACTATATACTATCAAATTTTCAATGGTGATCCTCTAATTTTCTTATACCATGATTTTAGGATATTTTCATTATAACCTCATGAATTTACATCATTTGTAATTTCATTTTACTAAAAGGCAATTAACTTCTCTCAATGTTAATTATAGAACCATGGATTTTTCATAAACCATTTCATTTTATAGGTATGCCAAGGGTGTTTTGGAAACAATCATAAGGTACTATTTGGGTTCCTTGATCATATATATATCGAAAACAAATTATTAATTCTTTATAGATAAAATTAATTAATATTCCTGAAAGAGGAATGAAATTTCTGGTTGCATAAATAAAAACAGGTTGTTCTCAATTTAAATACATATAAATAACTATGTGTGAATTAGTGGATGTATTTTATATATTAGTGAACAAAACTATAATTAATGTTTTCGGGTTTGGTGAGACACATAAATATTTTTCTATAGTAAATAATTTGAATTTTATATTATAAGTTGAATTTTATATGAAATTTTTTGAACTATAGGATCCAAACAAGGATGAGTTTACATTATAGAAACTCAATAATATCTTAATTTATTATTATATAAGAATAGTAATTGACTTTATCAATAAAGGGCTATTGAATATAGAGACTAAAGTTTAAGAATATAAATTTATTAATTTTTAATATGAAATAATGTCTAATAATTAACAATCTATAATTAATTAATATTTCATTAATTTCAATGAGTTTAATTAGTTTTTATCCAATGGTTTTAAAATATTTAAATGTATACATGAATGAAATATTACGTTAAAAAGTTATATTATATAAATGTTTTAAATTTATCTACTAATTCCCCGAAGGATAATATTAATGAAGAAACATTGATATATCCAGTATATCATATATTAATAGAAAACTCATGTTAAATGTATTAAATTAAAATATTTTTTCTAAAAATAGTATGAAAATTTTATCTAGAAAATTTCATTTTTTATCTAATAATGATGTTTAAACTTTTGATAAGGAAAGTAAAGAGGACTAGGATGACTTTGAGGATAAAGGTAATAAATATATAATAATAAAAAAAACATTTTAATGAACCTATATGTGAAAAAAATTGGTTTAAATAATAAATGGTGAAGGATTTATAAATTAGAATAGATCTCACATTTTTCATTAATGAGAATATAAACCGTTAGAAAGATATTACATCGTTGAATAAAAATATTGATATGTGAAATGAAAAAAATTATTCTAATAAAGGAGTTAAATTCACAAGGAAGATTATAAACCATACATTTTTAATTAATGAGAAAAATTATTGATTAAAAAATAGTTTTTTTGATATAAAAACAAGAGGATACGCACATTCATGTGTCAAATTTACATGATATTGAAAGTTCACAGATGAATTTTCAATATGATTTAATTTTTTAAAAATAATTGGTAGAATTATGATAATTACCAAATAATTTTTTTTATTTTCAATATTTAACTCAAATATTATCCTAATAGGTTGTCAACACTCACTTTTGGAACACAAATTTTTATATAAAGATCAATAAATGATAAAAATATGGTTAAAAGAGAAGTAAATTAAACTGATATATATGATACGCATATTGATTATTTAAAATTTAATTATTAAAATTAAAAAACAATAGTTTATTCAATAAAAGAAGATGGGGAAAAAGAATAATGGAAAATACTTTGAGAATTTGAGCCCTAATAGTCATAATAAAATTGATGAAAATTAGTGTGTTTCACAACCATATTGAAGGAAAAAAATAAATTTTGAGGATTATAATTTAAATACAACATAGATATTCAAAATTATGGAATATATTGGTTATTTGGAGTGTAAGGAAATAATAAATATGATATTTGGAACAATATATATTTATTTTAACAATAGATAGGATATGATTCTATTGGAAAACAATATAATAATTAAAAAAAAGAAATTATTATAGTAACCTAAATAAAATGTGGATATTGAAAAATAAATTGGACAATCATAAAGTGAATTACGGTAGGTGTGATAAAATATTACGTGTGACTAATTGTGATATTAATATTATTTCTGAGTAGTTCAGATGATTAGTTAACTCCAAATCACATAATAAGATTCCTGAAAGAGAATATACAATTGTGGTTGATGTTGCTTGTAAAGATTCGAAGAATGCGTGTACTTAGGTCATAGATAGTGGTTTATTTTCCAATATTAATGAAAATTACTAATTTATTAAAATTAAAATAAAATATTATAGAGGTCATTTTATATTTTTTAAGTATAGTTATTTAAAATATATAATCATTGCAATAATTGATATTTTCTATAATAATTCTACTTCATATGATGCTCCTTTTACAAATTGGTTGTGACATAATCTATGGAGTGTACCTCAACTATGAGACAATGGCAATTAAGTGATTATTTAGAAGAATAGTAATAGTTTTATAATATTTAGTGATGTAACAATATTCTTATGAGGATAATATATGAGTGATAATTTATTTCAAATTAGTAAAGACAATAAATATTATTTCTTGAGTATGAAGGTAGTGAACGAGATACAACATTAAAAACATAATCATTTAGGATAAGAAAACATGAGTATACTATTCAATTGTTAGGAAAGAAAAAATATACTAAACTAAAACCAAGAAAGATTAATTTTTCAAAAAGAGAAGATAATGAATAAAATTTATTAAGTAGTGGAGATCAAAACATGGAGGCCACTTGAACTGATGTAAATGGATATATGTGGCCCAATGAGTCTTAAATAAACCTAAAAATATAATTATAAAAATAATTTATTGGATTATTTTTCTCAAAATGATTGTGTTTCATTTATGTTAATTAAATGAAAGAATCTTGAAAGGTGTAAAATCTAACAGTGATATGTTAAAAAATAAACAAAATATGTTATCAAAAATATTTTAGTCTTATAATGGGTGAAAATAAAAAATATATATATAAATAATTTTATGAGAAATATGGAATAAGAAATGAATATATATATTTATACACACATAATGAAAATATATTTTCAAAGAAGAAAAATATAGTTTTGATTATGTTGGAAGAACCTTATTATACAGCATGAAACAAAAATATATTTTGGGAAGTAAGAAATTATAGTTTCTCTCTATATTCAAAATTTATTTTTCATTATACGAAATTAAACCAAAATTAATTATAATATTTGGCATAAAATATGAAAAAATTTAAAGTCATTTTAGATATTTAAAAACCATGTTTTATATATATTAAAGGAAGGATATTTTGAAAACATGACGATTGAGTTGAAAGTTTTATTTTTCAACATTATACACTCAGTGAAAGGAATTGTAGGTTTTATTAAAATATTCTTATGAATATCATGGAAACATATACTGTTATTATCAAAAAATAACATGTCATTTAATGAAAATTATTTTCATATAATAATGGTTTTAAAGAATATCATATTGGAGAAAATTATTATCAATGTAAAATATTAAATATAGTATATCATTATAAATATATTCAAGTTTATTATAAATTTTCAAGTAGTAAGGACAACCTAGAATATAGTGGTTCTATGATCTCAATACATAGAAAAATATTAGATTTTAAAAATTATTAGATAAGTAATATAAATTTAAAGAGTTACAATTACATAATATTACATTCACAAGTGAAAGTAAAAATTATTGAAGAGTCTTTATAATATAAAGATTCGATCATTACAAGAGGATTGTTCGAATTAGATTAAGAAGAATGAAACTTAAAAATTTGATTCATTAACCATATAGATAAATATTATATGTATGAAATAGATTTTTTATAATAATATCAATGATAAAATTGTGGAATAATAAAATAAAAATCATTTTCTTTTCAATGGATATTCTAAAATGCAGGACATTTATTTTAATGATAAATTTTCACTAGTTTCAAGAAATGAATTGATAAAAAATTATTTTAATATTTCATCGAATGAAATTTAGGGTATGAAAAATTAATGTGGTGTCATTATTTTTTAATAGAGATCTTTATAAAGAGGCAGACATTAATAAAATAGTTTTATTTATAGATAATAGTGATGAAAATTTAGCATGTTGCAAAAATAAATCTTTATGGTATTCAAAAATTTCATTTATCATGTTATTTTTGTAACACCCCGATCCCAGTAACTCGGATTCAGTGCATTATTACATTACATTGGCATGATTACAAGGAATCAAGTCCCAAAATATCGATCAGTTTAGCAGTCTTGGAAAATAGATTAAATGCATGAATGTCAAATTACACTTTCTAACATACAAAAAAATCCTTTGATAATGTTATTTTTCCCTTAGCTTAACCATGCTTCTCAAACATAAAACACTTCATGGGTTCCTAGGAAAATAAAACATAATAAAGGGATGAGTTGAAATGCTCAATAAGGATAAAAAAATAGCAGAAACATTCATTATTAAGCATAAACATTTTAGGCAATATATAAAACTAAAAAAAATCCTTTTAAACATAAACATCATCATAATATGGAGAATATAAATCAAAATAATTCAATTTACTTACACACATAGATATTCTACTAGTCGAATAATCACATGCAATATCAATTTCCACTTTCATACTGATGGAATTCATAATTCCATACTATCATAACAATAATGTAAAGGCCTTGGGCCATGTCTACAAATATGATTTTGTCAAGGCCTTGTGCCAAGAAACTAGTTTGTCTCATGAGACCTATTGATGAATCGAGGAGCAATAGCGGGCTCCACCCGCCATTTACTAAGTCCAATTCATTCCTCATATGAAATGGTTTAAACATAACATAAACATTCATATTAAAACTAGAATATGAAATTTCAATACATTATCCACAAACCAAAAATGGTATAAAAATAACATATACATAGTCAAAACTATCAAAAAGCATTTAATACAATATGGAAGATTTGTATAATAATAAATCAACATCAGACAAGTTTAAAATCCATCAAAGGATGTTGACATAGATGAAATTTTTTAGTAAAACACTTTGATAGATATATCCCATTTTCATGAAAACATATAAAAGTCACAAAATTTAAAAATGGAAGATATTTTAAAGAAATTTATGAAACAAAGTGTCACATACCACTTTGAAACTTTTTAAAGGAATTAAAATTTTAAAAACATTCATGTCCATAGAGATAAATCATTAAAAACAATTTTAAAAACATGGACATTAATGAGAATGATTTAGATGAATAAATATGTAAAACATTTAAAATGATGTTTTAGTAAAACGTACTTGAAATGAATCCCTGTGAAAACAATTTCATGAATCTTGTACATGGATAATAAATATTCCCTATTAGATTCTTACGTAAAAACAAAATCGAAAAATAAAGAGATTTTGTAATTTACACTTTCAATTGGTAGAGGGTACATTTAACCTCATGTATGAAGATTGTATCATGTTATTAAATTATACCATAACCATATAAATATTTATGATATTATACATGATTCATCTCTGACTTTATACTACCCATTTAATAATAATTTCCATGTTAAATTAATATTTTGGGTAATAAACGCTTTCTTTATTGTATGTGTTTTAACTTGTTAATCTTGATTGTATCACTTACATAAATATTTAAATACTACCATAATATAAAAAATTATTTACATATCATATATATTTAGAATATAAATATGTATAATAGACATATATATGATATGGAAAACACCATTTATGGAGAAGGTAGTCCGTACATACCCATAAACACTATTTATGTTTTCATATCGTATTGAATAGAACTAAGTGAATAAGATATATGTAAGAACACACAAACATATATATATATATATCTCCATTAGACTTATTATTTCATATATTACATACTTATTAATGATATATATTTTATAATCATCGTTGAATGGATAACGTGGAAATGAATATCATCACGTCGTGGAGACGGTAATCCGTACATACGCACGAGCGACAATATCCTTATATTGATAGAGAAATCATATGTAATTGGTTGGTATATCATATATACAGAGTAATTAACATGTTATATTTTTTATTTTCATTTTTTATACTCATTATTATATCCATACAAATCTTGAAGTGTTTGAATAACAAACTACACCATGACGGGGAGATGGTAAGTTGTACGTACGCACGTATAGTGACATGTCCTTAAAAGGACGGATAGAATAATGAATATGGATGTTCTATATTTATAATGACATCACAATATATCTAAAATACTGGAGTTATTATTTTAGAATGGAAAAAACAAATAAAGTGGAAGTAAAAGAAGATAGGAACTTGAAATAGGTGATGAATTATTTACCTTTTCTTCAGGTTCTTCTTTTTGATTTGATCAAAAGAGCTCCATAGGTTGGCTTTATGACCAAAGGAAGTACTCAAGATGAAGGGAGGAAATTTGAGAGGGTATTTGGTAAGGGGTTGGCCAAGCCAAATGTCCTTGAAGGTGTGAATTATAGAGATGGAGAAGTGCTATTTTATAACAAAGGTGAGGGGCACCTTAGGAAAAGCTAGAAATATTATGTTATAATAAACTCAATTTCGGTTTCTAATGGCTCCAAAGTAGATTATTTAAAGTCTGACGTGGGTATGGGTCTAAAAAAACTCAAAAAATAGTTTTTAGATAGGTTTGGGTCATTACTCTTAATTATATAGTTTGACATTTACCATGACTACTTGTATTTTTATATTATATGGTTAATAAACTTACTATAAACTTCCAAGAGAACCCCAAGTAGTTAATTAATGATACACCTATCATTATATAATTCTTTTTACTAAACCATTCATTTTTAAGAATAAAATATTAATTAATAATATAATATTTGTTTTAAAAAATATTTTATCTCAATTTTGACACTATTTGGTATTTTGTTTTTGCTAAATTTATAAAAGCATTATTACTTCGAAAAAAATTCATTTAACCAACCCTATCATGTAATATTAACCTATAAAATTTGTGGAATTCATAAAAAGTCTCAAATTACATTTAATTGGATATTTATAACATAAACTATTTTAATATTTCATTAATTATGTAAATACCGCATCATCATTATGTCATAAATAAATATAATTATTTAATGTCTAAAAATTATAAATAAAATCCCATTATGTAGGAAATCTTTTTAGATTTATAATAAATATTTATAGTCTAATTTATATTGTATGTAAACCTATATTAAAAATGGATTAGTTATTAAACATTGAATTTAACTCTTTTAACTCTTCTTTAAATAAAATAATAATATATGTCCTAATCTAATCCTTGTGGACAAAAAAGGTTCATATTTTATTCCTACTGTTGTTTTTAGTTGAATTATAATTATAAAATATAATTAGGACATGTGTTAGGGTAATAATAATATCATTTTTACCCTTAATTACCCTATTTACTTTTATACGTGGTAAATAAAAGTAAGAAATTATTATTCAACAAAAAAATATTTTCATCTTATTGAACCACATTTTTTACTTACTGATATTAAGTGTGTCTCTCATATTTTTGAAATTCAACTCACAGAAGTGGTAAAATTATGTTGTATGCAAATTTGCAAATACTCATAGGAGGTGGGTAAAAGAAGGTAAAATATCGATAAAATTTTATACATATAATTTTGTTATAAAATGACTCTAATGAATTACATGGAAAATATATAGGTATTATATATATTTTTTTACTTAAATTAAATTTAAATAAAATAAGGAATTATTTATATAAAAAGTCAGTTTTATATAATAACAATGTGTTTTCCACTATTAATCAGAAATTGAATGTTTTTAGGAAAAGAACAAATATTACCCTAAGATAATTTTGATATTTTGAATTAAAAATTGAAGTCCATTTTATTAAATTCAAAACATAAGAGATGCATTTATTAATTTAAAATAAATTCCTGTTGTCAAAACCAAAACATGTATTTTTAAGAAATAATAATAATCAAATGATTGACACGTTTTTATGTCCAATTTCAAAGTGAAATTACATACAATGACCCGAATTTGATTAAATTGAAAAAATATAATCTATTGATAATTCCAAAACATTAAAATTTATAATTTAACACTGTAAATTATTTTGATTAAAAAAATTTGTTTTTAGTTAAAATATAGTATTTTTCACTATTCACTCAAATATGAAAGTTATCAGAAAGACACCAAATTTTATTGAAACTAAATTATTATGTCCAGATTCTAATTAAGAATTTTATTTTGTCAAATTGAATATTTAAAATTTTCAAATATTGTACTTAAAATGGTTCTCCATTAAAAGGCGGTAAAATTGAATTTTTTTTAAAATAATTCTTTTTTTCTGAAAAATAAATTTTTCCTTAAATTATGTCTAAGAAACTCACAATATTTATTCCAAAATTATAATGATTATATAAAGTTCGAAATTCAGTAAATACTACTCACAACCGCTTTTGAACTGCTTGTTTGGTATGTCATGGTGAGCTAGAACTCGGTGTTGTGTGCAGTGCAAGTTATTCAATTACTTTTAAGAAATAATGTAGTATGAAATCATGGGTTTTTCAATTCTTCCCTCCAATTAATTTCATCCTCAAAATATGAAATTGACTTTGGAAAATAAATGTTTGAAAATAGAAAATACGTTTGTGGGAAAAGCTAGATCAGAAATTGGGCTAATAAAATTTAGTGTTAATAAGAGGGAAAAGGAAATGAAAGGGTCACCACCAAATTATGATCTCAATTAGGAGAAAATTGGTGGAAATTAGAGACACATAATTGGATGGAAAATGTAAATATTTATATGGATTTATTGAGGTCATCAATCATAATATATCATTTAAATATATTGACATAACAAATCCATTATCAAAACCAATTTCAATACCAAAATACTTAAAAAGGGTATATGGTATTTGTTTTATTAAAGAATACTTTTTTCCTTGTTAAGGAAGCCAAAGATCAAATAAAACTCGAGGCGGTGGAAATGTATTTTTCACCGTTTACATAAAAAGAACATTCCTTTTTTTTTGTTTAGTAAAAAACATCGTAGAAAAAGATTCCGCTTGAAATGAAAAGTCAAAGGGTTTTATACACTGTATAAAAAAGGTCGTTTTGAAATCAAATGATGTTGAAATTAATGTAGATTGTGAAGAAGTCACTTAACTATTGTTTAATAATTAATTTACTCATAGAATAATTGGGAATATATATATATATATATATATATATAATTTACAAGTAGAGTTACATCCTTTAACTAATTCCTACCACAAACTCATATTTCACTAAAAAATATTTCACGAAAAAATATTTTATTTATCGTAATCGTATATGGTTTTAAAAATAATAAATTTATAATTCATTTATCATAACATTTAAAAAAACTACATTATAAAATCTATGTCAATAGGTAGTACAGAGGTAGGTGGTGCACCTTTTTCGCCCTTCAGTTGTGGGTTTAGGTCTCGCGGCCTTGACAGACATGATTGGTTGTCACCCGACCTCTGGGTTGTCCTTTTTATGATAATACAAAAACAACCTTATCAATTGTATCCAATTTCAAACTTAATCCATTCCAACATTTAGACTTATCGAAAATACTTCTATCCAAACTCAGAGTCCAAAATTTATAAGGTATTTAAACATAATGAAGATCCCTTTTTCCATGTAATAACATGTGAACACCTTCGTCGTGTATTATTTTAAAACATGGTAACACCATAAATTATCATAAAACCTTATTGATTACATTCATTCTCCCTTGTCAATTATATAATACTGGATATATTCCTTATATCTAAAAAACTTGAATATCCAACAATGATGAAATAAACAAACCATTAATTAGTTTCAAGATTGTCAAGAATATCAAATATAATTTATCCAAATAAACCATCTCTTATTCAAAAATTACTACCTCAGTATTAGGAACATATTAAGGTTTATCTTTCCTCTAACCATGTATTTTCCAAAAAAAATAACTTTTTTTGAGTCACTCTTCATAAAACCATATAATCTTAAATCCTTAATGAAATAGTAATTTAGTACAATCATTATTTATTTCCATAATTTATATAACTAGTATGTCATCGATAAAACACTGAAATGCAATAATATTTTGACAACAACATAAGAACACTAGTCTTTCTTCTTCATATTTGGTAGTATCATAACTTGATTATTATCCAATAGCATCATTTGGGGTATACTCAGATGATTTGGGCATTAATTCGATTAGTGACCCAAATCCTTGCAGATGAATCATTGTACACATGAAACTTTTTCTTATCCTTGCAATAACATACTTGGTGTCCTTTATCTCCACACTCACAAAAAACACTCATTCCCTTAAAGAATTTACCAAGGTGATTCTTTCCAAAATTATCACAAATGTAAAAAACCATCGTTTCCCTCTTCCCTTTATCCATCTTTCTCTCTTCCATCCTTTTCTTCTCTTTCTTCCCTTAAATGCCATTGGACTCAGAGAATTATTTTCTTATCTTATTAACACATGATACTATTTCTTTATATGTTTAAAATACAAGGGAGAATATTTGACTTCTAAATGTTTGCTTAATACTCTTAAAGATATGATCACTTTTTTACTTTTTGGATCATACGTATTGTTATAGTTCTCATTCCTTCTACTAGGAACCATTTATTAACAATTGAATACACTATGCCGGATTATGAATCGTAATTCATAATTCCAAACATGTAAAATACCTAATGTAAATTGAACCATTTATGGATATAATCCATAATCATAAAAATGTTTTCTTTGAGGAAGTATTTACTCATAAATCATTCATAATGTCTTTTAATGGAAATTTGAATTATACTATGCATATCACTCGGTAGTGTCATATCCAAAAGTGAAGAAAGGTCTGTTGTCATGCACCAGTTCCCATTCGAGTCTCGATCAAATAGGTGTTTTTGGGTTTTACCCCTATGTACATCTGTTCCAGATCCACCTCTAGATTCCAGTATCTAGATAGTGATGTATTTCATGAAGAACCCACAAAATCTCTACATTACAGAAACTCTATGATGTTATTATATATGAATCTTCAAATTATATCTTAGTGTAATTTGCTCTAATCAGAGATTATCTAAATCTAGTTTCTAAGGTTATTTCTAATCTTCCTCTGATACCAACTGAATCACCCCAACCCGAGTTACCCAGATTCGTTGCATTATTATATAACATTGGCATGATTTCAAGGATTCAAGTCCTGAAAGACTGATCAGTTTAGCAGTATTGGAAAATAGATTTCATGCATGAATGTTACATTACACTTTCTAACATACAACACAATTTTTTTTGATAATTACATTGTTCCCATAGCATATCCCTACATATCAAACATAAAACACGTCTTGGGATCCTGGGAAAATAAAACATAAGAATGGGGTGAGCAGGAATTCCCAGTAAGGATAACAATATAGCGGAAACATTCATAAATAAGCATAAACATTTTAGGCAATGTATAAAACTAAAAAAAATAATTTTCAACATAAAAATCATCAAAATATGGAAAATATGAATAAAAATAATTCCGTTTACTTAATCACATGGATATTCTACTAGTCGAATAATCACATGCAATATCAATAGCCACTTTCATACCGATGTAATGCATAATTCTAGACATTCATAACCACATAGTAAAGGATTTATGCTATGACTACAAAGAAGATTTTGTGAAGGCCTTGTGCCAAGACACTAATTTGTCTCATGAGACCTACAGATGCATCGAGTATCTATAGTGGGCTCCACCCATCACTTACTAAGTCCAATTCATTCCTCATATGAAAAGGTTTAAACCTAACAAAAACATTCGTATTAAAACTAGCATATGAAATTTCAATACATTATCCATAAACCACGAATGGTATAAAAATAACACATGCACATTAAAACATATGACAAAACGTTCAATACAATATGGAAGATTTGTATCATAATAAATCACCTTGAAACAAGTTTAAAATCCATCAAAGGATGTTGACATAGACGAAAATGATTTGTAAAACTCTTTGAGTGAAATATACCTTTTTCATGAAAACATTTGAAAGTCACACAATTTAGAAATGAATACATTTAAAGACATTTTTTAATCAAAGCGTCTCATACAACTTTGAAACTTTTGAAAGGAATTAACATTTTAAAAACATTCATGTTCATATATATAAATCCTTAAAACCCAATTTAAAACCATGGACATTAATAAAAATGATTTAGAGGTATAAATATTTAAAACATTTAAAATGATGTATTTGTAAAATGTACATTAAATGAATCCCTTTGAAAAATATTTCATGAAACATGGACGTGGATAATAAATATTCCCCATTAGATACTTATGTAAAAACAACCTCAGATAATAAAGAGATTGTGAAATTAACCCTTACCTTGCACGTTCTATTGGTCGAGGGTTCGTTTAACATCCTGTATGAAGACCGTAGGATGTTATTAAATTATACCAGAACCATATTAATATTTATGATATCATACATTATTCATTTATGACTTTATACTACCCATTTAATAACAATTTCCATCTTAAATTAATATTTCAGGTAATAATCTCTTTCTTTATATTAGGGCCATGAAATGACTTAGTTTCAAGAATTATTAATTTAAGGGAATTTAATTATTAGTCTTTAATTTCAAAATTCCCATAGATATAATTTTTTGTATTGGAGTTGAACAGGATTCAAAAGAAAGCATAATTTTTAAAAAAAATTAATCCATAAAAAATTATCAACTGTGACATTTTAATGAAAAAAATAATAGAATAAGTATCACTTATTTAAAATCAATAATAAATTTTATTGGAAACACATAATGTATTAGGATTGATTAAAATTAATGTTGATGAATTAAAAAACATCTATAGTTCTAGCAATATATCCAAATTATAATGAGTTTCCTTGAATTATGGTTATAAAGAGAAAAACATATCATATTCCTAGTAACCACATAATATATTTATAAATTACTCTTGTAGAGAATAGAAAATGGTGTTTGATAAATTAATATATTTTTTAAACTCACTTACCACCACATAAAAAATTAGATCATGGTTTATGTAACAACATTGTGGTATGGAAGGAAAACAGTCATAGTTTGGTGATCATGGTTGTTGAGAAATTATATTGATGAATTAGATTGAAGTATTTTTATACAGAAATAAAACATGTTACATGCTTTTAGTTAATAGTTAGGAAGTAAAGATAAAATTAAATATTCATTTTTTATGGAGCACGAAGACTTGATCATAGTTTTATCATATTCAAGTGAATATAAAATCTACATTTTTCATCGAGAACAAAACCATGGTATGGAAAAATCTATTTTAAAAAAAGTTATTATTAAAATAATACAAGAGATAGAAAAATTCTAAATATCATTCTATTATAGAATGGGTTATGTTTAGAAAGAAAATAAGGTGTGTCCATAATTCTAGGATTAGAGGAATTTTATGTTGAGTCAATAATCATTTCCTTATGAATTTTCCATTCCATTATACTTGGGGAGATTATTAATTCAATAAGGTCTCCTTAGGAAATTACCATTTCTTTTTGTTTTGAAAATCACAAAAACTTTATCTCATGGATAATATCTTTTTACCATGTGTTTTACTTCTATAAGTAAAAACATCCTTCCCCAAGGAAATTTATCCTTACCTTGTTTCCATTGTTCATATCATAATTTTTCCTAATTGTGAAATTCAGTTTGTAACCAAATCCTCATAATCCAATAATCAACTAGATATGAAGCATTCTATTTTAGAATCTGAATTCTCAAAATTCTGGTTACGAACTCTTTTGAGTTCTGACTCTGAATTCTGAATACGAATTCTGGTTACGAACTCTTCTGATTTCTGAATCCGAATTCATAGAATTCTGGTGACATACTATTATGAATACTGACTCTGAATTCTCATTACGAATTCCTCTATGTTCTGACACCGAATTCAAATTACGAATTCCTATGAGTTCTCACTCTGAGTTCTCTAAATTCAGACTCCTAAATTAATAACTTTTGACTACGAATTCTCATGAACTCTGACTCTGAACATTGTAATTCCAGATTCCAAATTTTCTTTAAAATTTAGACTCTGAAAATCTATAGATTTCAGGTTTCTAATTCTTTATAAAAAATAGAATCGGTATACCCTTGTATTATAGACTCCGAATTCATTTTTGGTTAGACTTTGAACATTAATTTTCTTATATTCTGAATATTGGATTTTTCTTATTTTACCATATTTTTTCTTACATTTGTTTTGTTAGGAAACAATTTCATGCATTCAGTTACTGGATAACCATTGTTTGAGTGACACATGTATAGGTCCCTCCGAAATTCAAGAAGAAATATGACCGTGGGAAGAGGGAGCCAGCCATTGGTGTTGTGTCTATAAATAGGACCTCATTTGAATGAGAATACAACTTTTGGACAACTGTTCTAAGAATCTATAGATTACATTCTGTTGAAGTGATTTCTAGAGAGAGAATTTTATTGCTTCGTGCATACTGAACTTCTTGTTCAGATTTTCCTTGGGCGACTCTAATTGTTGCAGTGTACAATTGAGGGCATTTGGTTATAGGAAGATAGAGGTGCCGACTACTATGAAATTGAGTGCTTCCTTGCAGAGAAATACAAAGATGTCGACTACCTTGAAGTTGAGAGATTGTGGGGACAGTAATACTGTCTCTGATCATCTTATCGGGGGCTTACCATAGTGTGGGTAAGATATAGTTTCTTGAATGTATTAATCAAGGGACCTTTATCCAAGGCTGTTTGATACCTTTCTCATCGGGTTAAAAGACTTACTACTTGTTACATGTTTGTTTCATGTCTTCCGCTGCATTTGTATTATTGATCAATGTATAACTATCTTATACTTCCTTATATATATACTCTGATTTAGTAAGATTCTATACACATTAATTTATAATCATAATCTTTGTAAACATTCATAAAGATTCATTTTTTGGAACCATCATTCCAGATCCACTTTCTCATAATCATATTTTCAGAATCTAGCAAGTGTGTAGAACTATAGGTTTTTTGAATTTCCATGTTTATCCTCATTAAACCTAACCATATTTAAATGTTCCAAAAGAATATTTTAATCTATGAAATTTACCCCCCACCCTCTTATATTTTGAGCATCTTTAGATACATGATTTAGTATCAATATTAATTCGATCAAACATTTGTTATATAGAGTATATCATACTCACATACCATCTCAACAATTGGAATCAGGGGATTTTCTCAATATGAATTAATCTCACGATTAGATTCAGAAGAAAATTTGTCTTCTCATATTTTTTTAGAATCATATTTTTCAGACTCATTATGTTCGGATTCATTTTTTCATAGGGATACTCTTGTTCTATATTTTTTTACTAAGGAATATTTTCATTGTTTACGAACATTTTCTATTAACATGTTTTTGTGGAATGATTTTTTTTAAGATGGCAGGAGTCAATGTTGGTTCTATTGAGAACATAAATCCAACAAGACCACCAATTTTGACAGAAATGATTAGGAGTATTGGAGAGATCACATGAAGACATTCACTATCAAACTGGAGTTGACAATTTTTATATGCTTATTGGATGTTATAAAATCCCTGACAATGAAGTTAGTACCTTCACAAGTCAATAAAAGTATGAATATCAACTGAATAATAAGGTACGCAGTACATTTCATTGTTCTATGACTAGAAATATATAACACCAAATTTCATCTTGTGAAGCAGCATATTGTATATGGATGAAATTTGAAGTTACTCACTTTGGAACTTCCAAAGTCATTGAAACTAGAAGATCCATGCTCAGAGCTGAATATCATGGTTTATTATTTCCTTATAAAGCATCAATATGTATGGTACAACAAAGGTTTATGACTATTGTCAATAGCTTACAATCTATGGGATAAAACGGTTTGGATGATGAGGATCTTGTAGATAAGATCATAGACATTATGAAAAATGAGTGGGAGTCCAAGAGGACAACAACTGATGAGAATAGAAAAGTCACCCAGATTTACTTAGATGATCTGTTTAGAACTATTCATCCGCAAGAGACAAGAATGAAGAGAGATGATAATAACATAATGATGAAGAATATGAATGGAATTATTGATTTTACTACAACTTAAAATCATAATAAGGCCAAGAATCTTGAGAGAGTTACTAGATCAAAATATAAGATGGTTATTATTCAATCAAAATCTAGTGGAAGTGAATCCTTAGAGAATAAATTTTCCAATCTTTCTAGAAGAATGAAAAATATTATTGGACATAAGAACATTCAATATAGATATAAAAAAAGGAAAGGAATGACAAGAATGATTCAGAAGTCACATGTTATGAATGCAAGAGAGCTGGACAGATAAGGCATGACTGTCCTATGCTTATGAGAAATGAAAGAAAGGAAAATCATTCTAATAGAAACAAAAAGAAGTACTACAAAGATATATCTAAGAATTTCTTAAAAGAAAGTGGCACCTAGAGTGCTAGTGGTGGGGACTCTTTAGATGAATCATCACATTATGAATATTCTGTACATAAGAATCTTGGTCTAATAGCCAGACTGCCTATTAAAAACGTTTCATTATGGATAAGGTACACAATTCTGAATCTATGACCAATATATCTCCGAATGCTAATGATAGAAAATATTCTGACTCTTCTGATGAAGAATCTTCTTCTGATGAAGATAATACATTACCTACATATGACGAAGTTTCTTGGTTTTCCAAAATACATGAAATTGAGAATTAAAAACTCATGAAAAAACATGATAAGGAAAATTATAGAAATATTATTCTTACAAAAGAAATATCAGATCATTCTAATGATCTTGATAAGAAAAATGATGTTTTGAAAGTATTTCAAAAAAAATCGTCAGGAATGAAATTATGAGAAGAATAAACTTTTTAATGATTTAGGAAATGTAATTTCAAAAAAAATAATGAATTTGATCCTAATTCTAGTTCCAAATAAAATATTTTAGAAGACTAGAACATAGTTATCAAACTGAAATATGTAATTATTTCCTTGAGGATATGTTTGTCATACTTTAACTTAGGTAAGGAAAATATTGATAAAATGTATTCTCAAATCCGACCTTTAATGAACAATTCTGGCATTGGTTATACTAGTTCTAAAACAGATATTTAGAAACTATAATTTTGTTCCACAAAGTGCTTCATTCTACACTAACTATTAGTGTGGTGGACACTGGGCAAAAAATTGTTCCTAAAAAAACACAATTGTTATGATTTCATAAAGTCGATTTTTCTAAGAAAATGTGGTTGCCTAATATATTTCATTCTGAATTTTCCAAATCCAAGAATGTTTGGGGTCCGAAATTCTAACTATTTTATTTTCAAGAAAATATAGAGGGTACCAACAATAATACATGGTACATGGATAATTGATGTTCCCTGCATATTACTTGTAACAAAAACTATTTATAAATGATTAACAAAATTAAAGGAGGAAAAGTAACTTTTGGAGATAATGCTCAGGGAGAAATTATTGGTATAAGTACCATTTTTCTTCTTGGAAAACATTGATTTCAAATGTTTTTTTTTTGTTAAGGGTCTTAAGCACAACCTCATTAGCATAGGACAATTACATGATGAAGGTTACCTTGTGAATTTTAGGAATGATAAGTTCTTAGGACACAATTCCAAGTAAGAGTTTATTATTTCTGCCCTTTGGAAAGATAATGTATATAAACTAAACATAGAATACCTTAGGAGACAATATCTACATTGCCTTAGGGAAATGGAAGATCATTCTTGGTTGTGGAATAGAAGGTTAGGTCACCGTAACTTTAAGAACCTATAAAAAATATATATATGAAAATACTAGTTAAGGATCTACTAGAGATTAGATTTGATTATTCAATATATTGTGATCCTTGTCAATATGGAAAGAAACAAAAATCTAGTTTTAAATAAATCGGTGAAGTCTCAACTACTGATGCATTATAGTTAGTGCATATGGATCTTTTTGGTCCTACACAAACCAGAATCATTGGATGCATGTGTTATGTATTTGTTTTAGTTGATGATTACACTATATTTACGTGGGTCTATTTTCAATCCAGTTAATCTAAATATGTTTCTTATTTCAAACATTTTATATCCCAAGTTAGAAATGAGAAAATTTTTCCAATGAATACTATTCATAGTGATCATGGAGGGGAATTTCAAAATTCTGATTTTGAAACTTTTTTTACTGAAAAGGCATTACTAATAACATCTCAGCACCTAGAACACCTAAAAAAATGGTGTTTTTGAAAGAAGAAATATAATTCTTCAAGAGATAACTAGAACCATGTTGAGTGAGTATATAATAGCCAAACATTTTTAGGCTGAAGATGTAAGTACTGATTGTTATGCTATAAATCGAGTTTTAATTAGAACTTTTCTTAACAATACTCTATATGAGTTATGGAATGGTAGAAAACCTAGAATTTTCTACATTAAGGTTTTTTGGTTTCAAAGTATTAATCCTGAATACTAAATATAATCTACATAAATTTACACCAAAATCGGATTAAGGAATTTTATTAGGATACTCCCCAACTTCTATGTCTTAAAGAGTTTTCAATAAAAACACTTGTACTATTAAAGAAACAATACATGTGAAATTCGATGAAACTGAACCTTTTGTTTTTATACAACCCCAGCCTGCATCTTCAGATGTTTTTTCAAAAATTGATTGTCATCCTTTGTTAGAAGATCCTTCTAATAAGAAAAATATCCAAGAAGATAATTCTTAAACATTTACCCTAAAATATTTCCTACCCTATGTTGATGAACATGTTTCACAAAACCCAAATCAGTTGTTTCTAAAGAATCATCCCAGTGATAATATCATTGGTGATGTGAATCAACCTGTAAGGACTAGATGTTCCTTATGAAATAAATTATAGCATCCAGCGTTTCTTTCCCAATTTGAACCAAATTGAACTGATGAAGATTTAGGTGATGATGATAGGATAAAAGCTATGCAATATGAGCTAAACAAATTTGAAATGAATAATGTTTGGACCTTGGTTGAAAGACCTAAGGAAACTTCTGTTATTGGAGTAAAATGGGTCTTCAAAAATAAGTGTGATGAAAATGGAATCATGGTATGAAATAAAGCTATATTAGTTGCTAAATGCTATAATCAAAAAGAGGGAATATACTATGAAGAAACCTATTCCCTAGTAGCTAGACTTGAATCTATTCATATCATACATTCTTTTGCATCATTCTTCAACCTCAATCTTTTACAAATGGAAGTGAAATGTTCTTTCCTTAACAGTTATATTCATGAGGATGTTTTTGTTTAACAAACTCCTAGTTTTGAAGATACAAAACATCCTAATCACGTTTTTAGAATTAACAAAGCTTTGTGTGGACTTTAAAAAGCCCC
Source organism: Viscum album (assembly GCA_963277665.1). Lineage (NCBI taxonomy): Eukaryota > Viridiplantae > Streptophyta > Magnoliopsida > Santalales > Viscaceae > Viscum > Viscum album. The sequence goes on from OY728129.1 coordinate 258,780,383, forward strand.
TCGAGCCTAGTATGATTGATATACATGATTTTTTCTTCAAAATAATTATGTTAAGGGAAATTAAGATCAAACTCTTTTTATAAAGAATGATAAGAAAATTTTTTTGATTGTTTAAATTTATGTTGATGACATTATATGTGGTTTAACTCAAAAATATTTAACAGATTCCTTTGAGGATCTAATGAAATCTGAGTTTGAAATGAGTATTATGTGTGAGTTAACATTTTTCCTTGGTTTTCAAATTTCTCAAAAAACCAGAAGGAATATATATATCCCAACATAAGTATATTAAATATCTTATTAAAAATTATGGATATGACAACAGTAAGAGTATTAGTACTCTTATTGGTACCACAAACACTCTTGACCTTAATGAAGCTGGGAAACCAGTAGATAAAACATCTTTTAGAGGTATGATATGATGTTTACATTACATGAAATCTAGTCGTCCAGACTTAATGATTTTATTATTCTTATGTGCATGATGTCAATACAATCATATGGAATCTCATTTAATGGCAGGAAAAAGAATATTTCATTACATAAAGGGAACCGGGGATCTAGGACTATTTTATTCATCTGGAAATTATTTTGTTTTAATTTTTTTTTCAGATGCTGAATTTGGTGGATGTAAAATCGATATAAAGAGTACATCAGGAACATTTCATTTCTTAAGAGATTCTTTAGATTCTTGGTATTCATGAAGCAAAAATCAGTAGAACATTCCTCTAATAAAGATGAATATTTAACAGCTGTTAGTTTTTGTGCTCAAGTGTTGTGGATGAAACACAAACTCACAGAATATGGTATGATTTTTACCAAAACAACCATTTTGTGTGACAATACAAGTGTATTTTCCCTTAGTAAAAACCTTCGATATCACTCTCGTGAAAAACACATAGATATTAGGCATCACTTTCCTAAGGATCACACACTAAAAAGATATATCATTCTTCAATTTATCAGAACAAAAGATCAACATGCTGAAATTTTCACAAAATCATTACCCTCTGATATATTTGAATACATCAAAAAAATTTAGGAACGATAATAGTCTGGTAATATTTTTTGTTATCTTTTTGTTAAACCTATATCCTTACAATAATAATCTCCTTTTCATAGAGGGGGTACATTAGCAAGTTAATGAATATTTTTCGTAATGATTTTTTTCATATTTTTCATAAAGAAGTTTTTCATATTTTTCACAATAAAGTTTTCATATTTTATGTAATGAATTTTTTCATATTTTTCATACTGAAGTGTTTCATGTTTTTCATAATAAATTTTTTTCATTTTTTTCGTAATGAAGTTTTTCATATTTTTCGTAATGAAGTGTTTCATGTTTTTCATAATGAAGTGTTTCATATTTATCGTAATGATGATTTTCATATTTTTCGTAATGAATATTTTCATAATGAAGATTTGCGTAATGACGATTTTCGTTATGAAGATCTACATACTCAATTTTTTTTTCTGTACTTGTGTTTTTTTAAGAATCTAATGTCCTTGAAGAATTATTTTCCTCAATACGAATAATTCTCTTGAAAATCCAAAAGGTATGATTCTTTCTTGAGTTTTTGTAATCACTTTTACTTGCTGGTAGTTTCTTTTGTTTTTAAAATTTTCTCAGATTCTAGTTTTCTTAAATCCGATTATTTTAATTTAAAATCCACAAAATATCATATACTAACAAATTTTTCATACGACTATAATTTCAACCATCAGATCTAATCATAAGATATCTCAACTGTTGGATTATCTCTGGAAGTTCAACCATCGTATCAATTCCTATATAAAGGACTCCCAAGGGGTGAACCCACATCGATTTTCAAGCCTCTGCATGCCGATGATCCTCCCCTCTTTCAAAATCCCATTCTGAACCTCTCTAATTTTTCTCAAATCTGAATTTCAGGTGAAGTTCCTTCTCAAGAAATATCAACTGTCAAGTCCAATTCAATGTGGCAGATTTACTAAGAGAGGTTTGTGAATCTGTTTTTATTTTCCATGTATGACTCAATTATATCAAAGAACATCAGATTGAATTGATGGGAAATCATTTTCAAATCAAAACATGGGGATCAAGACTTGGTGTATCCGGATATAATTATTGAGTTCTCTGAATTTGTTATCTTCCTTAAAGAACAATAAAGAGATAATTTTTCCTTTAAAAGATATGGTACGACCTATGCCATATCATATACAAAGGCTACTAGCTTGGTTAGAATTATATATGAAGTGGAAGCCGAGTTCTTTTCTCACAAGATTCCGGATGTTCAAGGACGTTATGTAAAAGTGAAAGCTATGGAATTTCTTGGAATTTTAGATATCAAGACTAAAAAAAATTCTTATATGACCACAAATAATCGGATCCTTGAATTTTTGGTTCAGGGTATTATCATTCCAAAGAATGTGATAAGGACACCTTGAATAAGGGTGACATGTTCATCTTAGATTTTCTGGTGAATCTAAGGAAGGTAAACTTGATGAAACATATTATCATTACGATAGAGAATATTAAGAATGGGAACTTGAAAGCACAGATAATCATATATCTGACCATTATTTCCATGAATATTTTTTCGTGCTTGGTGTCCTTCAAAATCCCTTGTAGTTCAATGTCGAGGAATTTAAAAGTTATGCTAATCAGTGATGATAATCTCAAGAGGATGAATGTTGGATTCACCATAGAGAAAATAGAATTCTATGACTTACCAGAGGAAGAGGCTGAATATGCTCTGAAGGAACAAGAAGTTCTTGAACCATTGAAAAACGCTGGAATGTAGAGGAAGTTAAAGGAAGTTGCAGAAGAAGGAAAAATCCTAGAAGCTAAAGAAACGCAATCCACACCTCCAAATCCCATTAATAGAAAGATTATCTGGATGAGGATGTTGATAAATGGAGGGAAGTCAAAAATAATCAAAATGATGGCGATCCACAATTTTTCTTGGATCCTGTATAGGCCAATGCTTTGAATGAGAAGGTAGTCAATGAGCTTGAGAAGCAAGACAAGGAAAAGAAGCAAAAGAAGAATATTTCTGAGGCTGAGGTTGTTCAATCCCATCTGAGGGATACTAAAATCGCATTCGAAAAATTTCCAGTACTGAAATTGTTCTTGGTTGAGGCTTTACCTGAGACTCCGGGGAATAAGTACATGACTCTGTAAAAATAAAAAGAGAATGTTGTTGAAGAGAATTATGTTGTGGAAGAAGTGCAAGAAGAAGAAAGCAGTGATGACACAGAAGTCCTCATTCAGTATGTTGAAGACTTTCATGAAAAGGAAACCCCATCTAAGAAACTATCAATCCAAACTTCTGAAGGAGAGTCCTCAAAACACCCAACTCCTAGGAAGGATGAGGAAGGTGAAGATGAGAAGGTTGAAGAAGATGTTAATAAATGTTTTGGGAATATAGTTATAATCAACATTTTATACACACTGAAGTTGCTTATGCTAGTGCTGAGAAATTGATTATATAAGAAAAATATCAAGGTAGGGAAATATTTTAGATGTATAGAAAGATCCCTCACCAAGAAAAGTCTCAAATTCAGAATTATCTTCTCTAGGACATGATTTTGAAGTCCAGTCCATAATGAAGCGTGTTGGTACAATTTCGATTTTCCCAAGAAAAGATTCTAGATTCCAGATGGTTCAACATACTTTGGACCAAAAATCAGATTCACTGTCCATGGTGATGGACAAGTGCGTCTAGATGGAGATATATTTCAAATCATTCATTATCAATCATGAAGCTCACAAAAGATATTGTAATAAAATGGTTAGATGGTCAAAGAATATAGTTGATGATTTGAGAGAGCTTGATGAGTTTCAAGATGATGTTAAAGAAGCCTTTGATATTGGTGATTGAAAAATTAAGGATCTCACAAATAGATTTTTTTTAAAAGCTAAATCATGAGAAGAATACTCAGATTCAAGAAGTTATGGATCAGAATGGGAATTTGTACTATATTGGTCAAAGCATGATAAGAGAAAGGGATCTTCAGATCGAGATCTATGAGAAGCTAGTCAAGCAAGATGAACTGTTAAAAGCTCAGGCAGAGGCTCTGAAGGCTCAGAAAGAAAAGGTCAAAGCATTAGAGAAGTAAATAGAAGAATACCAAAAGGAGATAAAGAATCTAAAACCCATTCTGAAAAAATCGATACCCAAGGAGAAGGAAGGAAAATAGATCCAATCTGATCTTTTGTTGTATTTTCTTACTTGTAAAAATTCTTCATATCATAATTAAAAATTAGTTGTTCATCTTTGTTTGTATGTTTTGTACTAATATTTTAGGTACTATAATTCATTTTTCATTCCCTCAAATTATTTTTTAAAATTATAAAGGGGGAGAAAAAGGAAAAAATAACACTAATAAAAGAATAAATAACCCTAATTAAGGGCGATTTTATCTAAGGGGGGGTTTTCATTACGAAGATTTTCGTACTCAAAATAATGGAAAATCTCATTCCTGAATTCTAGAATATGATCCTTAGAGATCCAACGACTAAGGGTGAGTTTGTTGTATTCATCATTATCCATGTGTAAAGGGAGATAAGTTTTATTTGAAAAGTCTCGAATTTGTTTTTCTAGGTCCTTTTATTCTTTTTCGTAAGGAATTTTGTGCTTCCCAAAAAGGTGGAGATTGTTGACTCAATAATGTTTTCCTTAGGAATTTTCCATTCCTTCATATTTGGGGAAAATTTTTAAGTCAATAAGGTTTTCTTATGACATTACCATTCCTTCTTGTTTTGAAACTCATACACACCTTATCTCAAAGGAAATCTATTTTTAACTTGTATTTTACTTCTATAATGAAAAACATATTTCACCATGGAAATTTATCCTTACCTTGCTTCCATTGTTCATATCAAAAAAAATTTCTTAAGTGTAGAATTTGGTTTGTTACCAAAACATTGGAATCCTATAATCACCTAGATATGAAGCATTCTATTTTAGAATCTGAATTCTCAGTATTCTGTTTATAAACTCTTCTGTGTTCTGACTCTGAATTCTAAATACAAATTCTTGGTACGCACTCTTCTGAGTTCTGAATATAAATTCGTAGAATTATGGTTATGAAATATTTTGAATATTGACTCTGAATTCTCATTATGAATTCCTCTGAGTTCTGACACTAAATTTAGTTTACGAATTCCAATGAGTTCTGACTCCAAGTTATCTGAATTCAAACTCCTAAAATTCTATGTTCTGACTCTGAATTCTCATGAACTCTAACTCCGAACATTATAAATACAAATTTCAAATTTCCTTGAAATTCAGACATCATAAATCAATAGTGTTCAGGTTTTCAATTCCTTAGAAAAAATAGAATCTAAATATCTATGTATTATAGACTCCGAATTCATTTTTGGTTAGACTCGGATATTTCCTTTTCTTACATTCCAAATATTGGATTTTGGTTATGTTACATTATTTTTTCTTACACTTTTTTTGTTATAAAATGATGTCATACATTCAGTTACTAACTAACTATTGTTTGAGTGAAACGTGTTCAGGTCCCTTCGAAATTAAAGTTGAAATATCACCTTTGGAAGAGGGAACGGACTGTTGGTGATGTTCCTATAAATAGGAGCTAATTTGAATGAGCTTACATATTTTGGATAACTGTTCTTAGACTCTATGGATTACATTCTATTGAAGTGATTTCTAGAGAGAGGCTTTCATTTCTTTTTGCATACTAAACTTCTTGTTAGTATTTTCTTTGTGCGAATCCGATTGTTGAAGTGTATAATCGATGGATTCCGGGGAATGGAAGACAGTGGTGCCGAATACCTTGAATTGAGGGCTTCCTTGATGAGGAATATAGAGGTTCCAACTACCTTGAATATGAGGTCTTGCGGGGATAGAAAAACAGACTCTGATCTTTGTATCGAGGGATTAACCTGGTGTGGGTAAAATAGTCTTTCTTGAAAGTATAAATCAAGGGACCTTTATCCAATTTTGTTTAATACCCTTCTCTTTGGGTTAAAAGACTTAATACTTGTTACATGTTTGTTCCATGTTTTCGGAAGAATTTGTATTGTTGAGGAAAGTATAGTTATCTTATACTTCCTTATACTTGTACTATGATTTAGTAAGATTCCATACACTTTAAGGTAGAATCTTTATCTTTGTAAACATTTATTAAGTTTAATTTTTCGGAACCATCATTCCATATCCACTTTCTTAGAATCATATTTTCAGAATCTATAAATTGTGTATAACTAGAGGTTTTGTGAATTACCTTGTTTAACCTTGTTAAACAAAACCATATTTAAAAGTTCCAAAGGAATTTTTTAAATTATAAAATTCACCCCCTCTTGTATTTTGATCATCTATAGATTCTGGATTCAGTAACTCTATTATGTCGTTAATAAATTTTGTATTATATAGTATATCATACTCACATACCATCTCATCATTTTAGAATTATGGACAAGGAATTTTTATATTTCTAATACTTGTTGTTTATAATTATTTTTATTGTAAAATAGATATGAAATTTATTATAACTCTTAATTATTTTTATTTATAATAATGCATATGTTTTGTGATGTTGAATATGACCTCATAAAAACCATAGACTAAAAACTCAAAAAAAAATATGAACATTTTAAACACCATTTTGATCATGTGTTTCTATTTATCACTCACTGTCTACCACAAAAATTTATCATTTTAAAAATTATGTAATCTCCCAAACTATCTATTATTGATGTATTTTTTTTGGTTTGGTAAGGTATGTTTTTTTCAAGAACATATTATCCCCTGATCAATAATCATTATTCTAAAACATGAAATATTAATAATTAACATATAAAAATTTAATTTTATTTATGTTTATGTTTCTATATTTATTTAATTAACATTCACATAATTTCTTAAATTATTTATTTTATGGTTGGTTAAACTGATTTATATTATTTTTTTATACAAATATTTAAAACCCAATGTAATAAATTAAAAATATTGGGCATTGAACTTGAAAAAGTTTTAACTATCATGTTAATATTAATGTAAAATTTATATAGATGTGGAATAATTATAACCTATGTTTTCATATAATATAAAGATAGATAAAAAATGATATTTTTTATTCATAATCATTACTAGTAGTTATTATTATTAAATTAAGTGAAAGAATAAAATATTAGTTTATTAAAGTCTATAAGATGTTTTATAGATGGGATGCTGATGTTTGAAGATATTTTTCCTAACAAAATTCAGAATACTCTATTTCCCATTATGGTTTGAAATAAATTTTTAGAGATAATTATTTGATGGAAGAAAATGAGAGAAAAACTAAATATTTTATATAACACATAATAGTGGATAAACCATAGTTATTAAGGACACAATTTTCAGAGAAGTATATCTTATAAAATCCATAGGGACCAATAGATAAAAAAATCAGGTTATCTATCATCATTTTTTTTAAAAAACGGATTCATTTCTTAATATTTAAGGTGGAGTGATGAATGTTGTAACTGGTGATGCAATTACAAGGTTCAAGATAAATCAATGTCATTTTTATTAGTAATAATATCATTAGATAATTAAAAAATGCGTAGAGTAGTATAACCTATCCATTGTGTATATTATGGTTCATTCATGTATTTTTTTGAATCCCTATTAATAATGGGGTATAAATGAATTATTAGAATTTTATTAATAAATTTTACTAAAAAATGGGATAAGGGGTTTTGGTAGAGATTGTTGAGTGAAAATGTTTTATACAGGGATATCTCAGAAAGTTACTAATGTTATACAGAAATACCATTCAATAAATTGGTGGAAATTGTTTCATTATGTGATTCAAATATGAAATTTCAATGACAACAAAATTATTTATATTGGATATGAATTTAGATTTTATGATTTTCATGATCAAAATATTGACTAAGAAAACACACCTTAGTAGGAATTATATTGATATAATTTTATCAAATTCATTAGATAATTCATAATTGGTTTCAATATAAAAAATTAAAACATATGAGTATTTTTTATTACTTTTAACCAATTATGTTAATTTTTTAAAAGTTTAATAAGGTTAAGACATGTGGTATATGATGAAAATTATTTTTAAATAAAATGATTGCGGAGAATAATGAAGGCATTTGGGTCAAAAAAGGTAAACAAAACATGATATAAAAGAAATAAATTTTTTATCTATTGATATAAAAAATTTGTTGCTCATAAATCATATCCACTTGAATGTTTTGATTCATCAATGATGTTGGAGTTGATGTGGAATACCCAAGGTCACATAGGGTATCAATTATTATTCTTCATAAAAAATTTATTTATCCTAACCATAATATTATTGTTTCATTTTGATAAATTAATAAACCTAAGTATAATTTGAGGGAGTGACCACTATTCTGGGTAGTGAAAATATCTTAAAAATTGTTATCATGATGGTGTACTACTAGTTTCTTAGATCAAAATTATATCATCAGTATATGATCATGTTATATAATCTATGTTGGGTGAACCATTTATAATATTTGTGTTGTTTAACTTTTCTTTTCATAATTTTTCTTTCTTTTATTCTGTAACCTCCCATTATTTAATGATATAAATCTCTTCAAAAAATTTAATTCCTTTGATACTATGCGGTACACATAAACCCAAGTCTAAATGAACCATAAATTATTTCACCATTAAAACATAGAATTTAAATTATTGGAATTAAAATTAATAACCATATTTTTAAATCAATGTATTTAGGTTTTATATTATGTTAATATATTGATAAATAAGTTCTCAATTTTTAGTAAAGACTATATGTTTTAAGTGTACATTTTCCACAAATAGGGGTTTATTGTTTTTTCTGAGTAAATAATATAAATAATTTGGTACAATTATAGAAAATTTATTTCAAAAAATTCACTCAACTTATGAAACCACTATGTTCAAATAAAATCGTGTGATTTTTTTCAAAATTTTCAAATAATATTGTCTTTTTGATGAATAGTGAAAATACTAATTTTATAAAAAAACTGGCTTATAACATAAAGAATTGTTAAAGTAAAATTTGGCATTTAAATGGCATAAAATATAATTTTTTATTAATATTGTTTATTATTCAATTTAAAAAAATTTAATTAATTTTCCATTTTATTTTGGTATAAAAACAATTTTCTATATAAAAAAAATATGTGTTTATGGGAAAATATTTTTCTACATGTTTTTTGGGTTTGAATTTAAATTTAAAATTTAAAATTATGGGAATTAAAATTGATAAACTATATTAAAAAATTTTAATAATATTTATTTATATTTCATAATAATATCAACTTTTTTTTATTCAAAATGAATAATAAAAACTGTAAAAATCAATTACTACGGTTTAAGAGAAAATGTGTGTACTAGGGAATGGGGGGATTACATAGAGATATAAGTGTATGTTTTATAATTAAAGTTTTATTAATCCTAATAAATTTAAATATATCACCCATATATGATTCATTCATAGAATATCTTCCCAATTTAATGCATTTGGCTAAAATAGGACTTTATTATATTATAATCTTTTAAAAAAATTCATGTTTTTATTCTCCCTCACTTATAAAATTAAATCCATCCTTTTTATTATTTATATCAATTTATCCTTATATATAGACAAAAAAACATTCTAATTAACTTATATATTTTTTATAATCTAATTAATGGTTTTGGTATTCAATAAAGACCATTACAATGGTCCCTAAGAAAGGATCTAAAAGAGGCGAATTGAAGAAGTGGTATGATCCTGCCCAATCTCTTTCAATTTAATTCTTCTTAAGACTCCAAAAAATATATATAATTTATTATAGGATAATATTTTTATTATCCTCAAACTAATAAAATTTAATTATGATTATGTAACCACCTTGAGTCACCCTCCTTTTCATCACATGGGAAGTGAATGTATTGCTCTTTCGTATGTGTGACTACTGCCTCCACATAGAAAAAGAATTCATTCATCATAAACATATTTATTTAATGTTAATTATGATGTATTTAATTTTTACATACTATATTTTTTATGTAATTATTCTCCTATAATTATAATATAATTTCTACCTTTTTTACTTTATTATTTATTGGAAAACAATAACGTCATTTGTGTGTACATATGGACTACCTCTTTCACAAAGAGACATGATTAATTTTTCATTTATAGTATAAGTTCATGATAATAAAGATAGATTTAAATATTATATATGATATATATGATAAATTAACTACAATTTAATGTTTAATTTTTGTTTTCATTTTTTTCAATATGTTGAAAATTGTAAACAAGGTTCAAGTGTGTGTACAATCTACTGTCTCCTGGAATGGTGCAATTCATTTACCTGTGTCTATATTTAGTTGATAAATTTAAATTATATATATAATTAAAAGATATTATATTTATATAATTTCTAATATTGTATAGATAATGAAATCATGATGAAATTACAATAACTACAACTACCGAATCAAATTTCTCAGGAAAAATGAATCAGTTAACACACGTAAATAATGATTTTAGAAATTAATTATTAATAATTATTTGATGAAATAAAATAATTGGATTTTATGTTATATAATAATTATACCAATTTTTATATTATATAATAAAAATAATTTTAAATTTATTATATAATAGGTTATATTTCTTTTGACGTTATTCAAACTTGATGCAACAGATTTTCATCACACATTTATTTCTGTGAGACATGTGCCAAATTCAAAAGTTGTTTCCTTTATATAGTGTATATAATACACATGAATTTATTTGATAATTATTATGATAAAATTATGGGGATATTAATTTCCATATATTTTTCTCTCTTTCAGGATGTTTTTATTTGAATGTTTCCAAATTGGTATGAGACTAATGTTTCAATCTCATTATATATTGGGATTTTTTATAAATAAAATTCATATGATGAAATTGTATGACCTATCCCTCCGGAATGACAAGAATTTTATTATTATTTTTAAAATTTTCATGGTTTGTTTCAAATAAAATATTTTCCTGAATATTTTTGAAATACTTGGGAATTATATAATTTATTTTAAAATGAATGGGTATCTTCCACATGAAGTATTCCAATTGTTTTTTAATGAAATATTTCGCATATGATAACATCATTTGATCTTAATTATGATTTACATAGAATATTATATAAATAAACTAAAATTATTCTGTATCTATATATTTTATTATATTGACGATGGGATCTTTCTGAAACTCATTTATTTCCCATGGGTTGTGTTCTGTTAAAATATTGAAATGTTTATGAATCCCCCCTCATTTCCATGGGTTGTGATATATGATGACAGATTTATGATCTTGTAGAATACATAAAAATGGATTATGAATATTGAATTAGTGGGATAAAAATTATATTTCCCTTCAATGCATTGGGTAAATATGGATATATAATAATATAGTAAGAACTAGAATGGGGAGACAACCCAATTTTGTAAGGGATTATATCCATTGTGATAGTCTTGGAAGGGAATTTAAACTATGGATATGATTAAATATGGAGTGAATCCAATCCACTAAGATAGTCTTCTATAGATACAAGAACTAGTAAATGATTTAATATGCTAATGTGTATTCAACAAAATTATGTATTATTCCAATGTTATATAATATAAGATTATTTTATTGGATTCTTGTATGACTCATTTCATATAAACTTCCATGCATTATGTCATTACATAAGATTATGATCTATGATATTTCAATAATGGGGTTTCAATGTAAAAATTGTATTCTCATACCGTTATTATCATGTGATACTTAAGTGTTCATTCAAATATCTCTTTTTTATGCTTACTGACCATTAGAGATCACCCTTTCTTATGTTTACATTTCCCCAGTTATGAAGAAGGAGTTTATGTGTGATATTTCTATAGATGGTGGAATTTATAAACAACACATTAGTAGATTATATAGAAACTCTTTTTATGTATCCATGTTTTCTAAGACAGTAAAGCTATATGATTCTTGATTGATCCAAATTTCATGTATTGGGTATTCATCTAATAAGATGTAATATTTATATATTAAAATATTGGGTCTCTATATTTTGTATAAATGTAAGGTTTAGTTCCCATTAGAAACAAATATGATAAAAATTTAGCGATAACCATTAGGATAATCATGGGGTTTCATAGATTGGAAATATGTTGTCAAGGATTAAACAACATTTGAATGAATTTGATTGATTGATCACATTGATCAAACATTCCGGATGATAATTCTAGCCATTTGGACTTTACTAAGGTATTTATTATAGAATGATAAAGTATATGTGGTTATAGGTATGCTCAAATATTTAAGTTCCCTATTTCAGAACAGTTATTTTGATTCATCTATATTAGGAAATGTATCAGGGAATATCAATTCATAAACACAATTACTATATGATTAATTATTATTTAGAACCCTTAATGGTATGAGGATCACAACTCATGTCTATAAATTTTATCTAAATCTTAATTTTTGGAATTTTCTTTATGGAAATATCAGTATTCACCCTTTAGATGAATATAATGTAATATTAGTCATGGATTGGATTTATTTGCATTAATGACTAATTGATTACAAAGGAAGGTATGCCACATTAGATATTATGAACCAACATATGATCATCAATTAGTGTGATAATAAATATAAAATTTTTATGGAAATTAAATCCATTAAATTATTCTTGGTTAATATTCATAATCATGTTTATCTTATATGGATATTGAGAAACATAAAATATAAGATATTGAATGAGTGTTTTTCTGTTTTCTAAAATAATTTCTTAATCTTCTTCCAAGTAATGAAGTTGAGATTTCAATTGAATAGTTAAAATTTTCTACACATATTTGAAAGAATCCAGGTAGAATGACCCTGATTATGTTGCAAGAATTGAAGAATAAACTATTTCAGAATCTTGATAAGGGATTCATTCATTCAATTTAATCACCATTAGATGAACCTATTCATTTTATAACTAATAAATATAAATTTATACGTCTCTTCATTGGTTATCAATAACATTACAATATCAAATCATGAATAATTATACTCTTCCCCATATTTATGATATTTTATACCAATTATAATGAAATCAACTTTTTTCCAAGATTTATCTTTGAACTGGATAGTATTGGTTGATATTATAAATAGATGAAATTACCAAGACAATTATCTGTGAGTCATATAAACACTATAAATTTATATTTTTTTCCATTGGATCTTATAAACCCCATATTATATTTCTGGACTTAATGAATACACTCTGCAGATATTTATATAATCAATTTTTGTTGTATTATTGATGAAATTGTTATATATTCCAAAAGTAAGGATGGGAATAGATATCACATGAGTATTGTATTTAACACCCTATATAAGTAAAATCTATACAAAAAACTTTACGAAGTGTGAATTATGGAAACAACGTTTTCATTTTTGGGTCAGACAATCTCATGTGATAGTTTATCGGTGGATCCCTAGAAGATAGTAGGTGTTGAAAATTAACCTAGACCAACCACTATGATTGACATATTTATTTTTCATAGTTTTTATGGATATTATTGATTAATTTTAGAGAATTACTCAAAGATTTCTAATGAACACAAATATTTAACTAAAAAGTGTCCAATTTCCTTTGGACCGACATTTATAATGAACATTTCCTGGAACATAAGGGAATGGTAGTCAGCGCACTTGTTCTTACACTACCCTATAATGGAAAAGGGATTCTAATCTTTAGTAATTCATTGACTAGGGAAATAAGATTCATACTTGTGAAAAATGATATAGAAATAGGTTATTCCATGTGATAATTAAAGGTTAATGAGAAAGCATACCCAGCTCTTTATTTGGAATTTGCTGCTGTAATTTTTGAAATAGAAATAGGAAGGGTTTAAATTCATATATAATAGTGTCAAATATATACCAATAATAATGTTCAAACTATTTATTCAATTATAAATTGTTTAATATGTGCCCAAGAAGGCAATCGGTTTTAATTAAATATTATGACACCTCAGCACATTACCAACCTAGGATTGAAAAATGGTAGATGATTCTTTGAGTTGACAAGATTATTCAAGGTTATTTATGATATGGTTCAAAAAATATAAAATAATTACTAATTTAAAATGGATAGATTTTTAAATCATTAAATAAGGGGATAAATAATATCATTCATAAATTATTGTGGAACTATCTATTTATGTGATATTAAATAGGTATAGAAGGAAGATGTAATGTTGAAAATGAATGTTATAAATTTTCCTTAGTTCAAACATAATTATGATGGAGTGGTAATGTTTAGAAATTGTGTATATGCATCTTTCATACCATATTTGACAGAACTACTGGATGAATCTCATATTCATCATTATCTATTCTTCCTAGAAGAATGAAGATGTATATAAATACAAAAGAGTGTTTCTTATTGGACAACACAATTAGAGATATTTCATAGTATGTTTATTGGTACATGTTATTTCATCAAGATAATACTGATAGAGAATGTTATATTATGTTGTAATAATCATTACCCTTAATTGAATGAAAATGAGAAAACAACACCAGAGATTTTGTCACGAGACACCCAAAATTTCAAAAGACTATAATTCTATATAGGTTATAGTAAATAACCTTACAAATTCCACACATGTTAATTATATCAATGAATATTTCTATCTTGATGATATTTTAGAATATTCATTAAGTAAGTTGTACGGTTTCATAGTGTACCACATTGAATTTTATCTAATTGAGACATGAGTGTTAACATGATATTCTGGAGAATTATTTAGCAATCCATAGATTCAGAGTGTTGTATTAGTATTTATTATCATTATTATATAGATGGATAGTGTAATAGAATCAATGAAACATTTTAGGATATTCATATGTCTTGTTCTATGGATTTTATAGGTTGTGGTGATTAACACCTTTCTCTTGTTGAATTCACTTATAATAGAATATTTCCATAGATAATGGAGATGAATCCTTATGTGTCAATCTATAAAAAATATCTATATAACTCCAACATAATTGGATGAAGTTTGAGAATCAGTGATAATAGAACGTGGGTTATTTAAAGAAATTTAGTAAAATTTAGAACCATTCAAAAACATATCAAGGTAGCTCAGATTTAATAGAAATATTTTGTTGATAATTATTAGTGATATATGGAATTTTATGTTTTGAGAAGTTATTATTATGAATTTATCATTGGAAAAAGGTTATGATATTTGATCAAAGCTAAATATCATCAATATGTGTATTGTCTCCTTTTATATTTATTATTGTGTATGGTTGGTATATTATCTTCTTCTTCATCCACCAAACCTCTATCAAGTTTATGATATTTTACATGTATCTATCCTAAGAAAATAAATATGTGATCTTACAGATTAACTGAATTCAAAGGTCATACCACTATGGAATGATATTTCTTATGAAGAAAATTTGGTATAAATCTTGGATATTAGAGATAATGTTTTACAAATTAGGGATACTCCCTAGGGTAATGTTATTTGAAGAAATAATAAATTTGAAGAAGATACTTAGGAACCAAAGGATGAGATAAAATTGAAATATACACATTTTTATTTATCTTAGTGATGGAATTTTTTGGGTAAAATTCAATTTAATTAAGGTATATTGTTAGACATTGATATTTTATGAAATATTTATCTTCATATAAATTTAATTTATTTTATATCTTGTGATACATTAGAACCAGAGTCTAAATAAACCGTAATATAGTATACGATTATAACCAACCTATTAAATTTTTGGTCTAACTTGAAATATTTTTTTTGAAATTTTATGTATAATGGTTTTATATAAATCAAATATATTGATAAATAAGTACTCATTTTCTCCTAATGTTTTTATATGCTTAAGAAATTACAATATTCCTCAAAAATGGGTTTCATTTCATTTTGTGAGTAGAGAATATAAATATTTTTTAATATATTATAAAAATTATTTTTATAATTTGTGTAATTTTTTTAAAGTTACATGTTAAATTTTTTTTAATAGTTATTTTTTTATAATTTTTTAGAAAAAAGTTATTTTTCAAAAAAAACTAAAAAAAATTGATTTTTATTGAAATCTTTCATTTAGATTAATGAATTTAAAAAGGTAAATTATTTTAAAAATATTCTTAAATTAAAAATTTTCCATTTATGTAATGAATAATCCAATTTATGAAATTTCAATTTATTTTATATTTTTTTTATAAAATTAGTTTATAATTTGAAAAACATTTTTCTGGGAAACTTTTTTTCATCAAGTTTTGTGGTTTTATTTTAAAATTAAAATTTACCACTTCTGTGATTTGAATTTGATAAAATGGATAATATTTTTTAAAACAAAATAATAATAAACCTTTAAAATAATTTCAACATATTTTGTGGTCATAATGAAAAGTTAAAATATCATAAATCTGGTAACAAGGTTTAGGTGATAACAATTTTACCAAGGGGGTGTTAAACCAAGATATATGATTATGTATGCCAATTAAAATTGACTAAATAATATTTTATGACTATATATAGACCTAATAATTTCCCAAATTCATTTATATTTCTATTTGGAATCATTTTTCTTGAGTTTCAATTTATTATATTTTAATATTGAACGAAATTTTTTGTGCATCCTCACCCCCACTTATAAAAGGACAGCACTAATTTTTCTTCTTTACACCACATTGATTCATCTGGATCCCCTAAAAACTACTCCATTGTTGTGTATATTTTCCTACACATTAATTAGTGGTTATGGAACATCTAAAAGACCATTCAAATGGTTCTTATGAGTGTATCTAATTGAGGGATACAAAAGAAGATGTAATAATCATACTCAAAAATTTTCAGTTTATTTTTATAATTCTTCAAAATATAAGTTATTATTCATAAAATAATAATTTATGATTAATTTATATAAAAAAATTATTATTAATATTCTATCTCTTTTATTCAACACATTTTCAATCAAATTGGAAGTGAAAGAATCTATCTTCTGTATGTGTAAACTAACGCCTCCATGTATTGATAAAATTCATTTTATATCACAATATTTATTAGATCATAATTGTGAATTTTATATATTTATTTATGATATAATTATTCTACTATAATTATAATATCATATCAAACTTCTTACCTTTCCACATGTTGGAAAATGATAACATTGCACGTACATACGTGTAGACTACCACGTACACAATGTGATGTAATTCATTTTTCACTTACTCTTTACATGGATGTTAATAAAAATAGATTTAATATATATATAATATATATTATATAATAATAATTCTTTAATTATGAATTATTATTTACCATTATATCATTCTTTCTATCCTAAAGTGAAAACAACATTTATGCAGACGCATGACCAGCCATCTCCAAAGACGATATATTTCATTTTTATATATATATTTTAATGAATATATATGATATTTCTTTCCTGAATAATATTATAGATAATATTTAACCATAATCAATGTACAAGGACTATAACTACTGAATCAAAATGCATATAAAAAATGAAATAGTTAATGCATATAAACAATAATTTCTATAATCAATTATTGTTATATGGGTGTTGAACTGTAATAAGTGGATAATATAGGATATTATAATTATATAAATTATTTTTTATATAAATATAATAAATATAATTTTATTATATAGAAGGTTAGAACACTTTATATGCAATTCAAAGATGATGTACTAGATTTTCCATTCACTTTCATTTCAATGAGATACATTCTATATTAAACATTTTTTTATTCATGTGGTGTATATACCACACATTAATGGATATTATTATGATTATAATTAAAATTATTTGGATTTAAATATCAATCTATTGTTATATATATCTTTTTTTATTCAAATGTTACCAATGTGGTAATAGATAAATTTTATAATCTCATTGTTTATCAGAATTTTTTACGATTATGTTTCTGATGAATAATTTTTTTTACCCTTATTTCAAAAATTAAATGAATTTTATTATTCTATTATAATTTATATATATTAAATATTTTACTTTCATTTATCATCTCATTTTAAACTCAAAATACCAAATTAATTTTTTAAGGTAAAACTAACATTATTTATCTCTTCAAACAAAAATACTTTTTTACATATACAAGTTTTATAAAGAAATCAAAAAATATTATTAATTATTCGATATTTTTTAAGTCTTTTACCCATTATTTATAATTTTAAATTTTTAAATTTATATTCTTGTCCTTTTTCAAACAATTTACTTTTGAATTTTTATCGAAAACGTGAAAGGAATTTTTATTTTAATGTAAACATACTGAATGAAATCTCATATCGTAATGATTGATCAATGATTTGGAGATTCCATTACATGTTTTCATTGTTATTTTAATGTTATATTTTATATTTAATATTTTAGAATATTTTTATTTTTAATAGGTGATTTCAAAATTAAATGGTAATTTTCATAAAAAATATTCCAATGTACATATTAATAAATATTTCATATATAAAAACATCATTTGATGTTAATTATAGTTTAATATGGTTATGCTCTAATTATAATGTACTTATTATTTCAATGGATGGTTTATTGTTATTATTATGAGGATATGTTTATGAAACCATTTCTTTTACATGGGTTATGTTGAGAAAAAATGTTAAAATGTTTTTTTAACCCATTTCATTCCATATGTTAGGATATGTGTCGAATTATTTATGATCTAATATAATATATATGAATAGATTAGGATTGCGTGATGGATTTTCCTAGAGTTATATCCCCTTCTAATTTATTGGGTAGAAATGGATATCTCATGAGATAATAGGGATAGGAATTTAGAGTTAATCATATTCAATAAGATACTCGACCCTCTATGATAGTTTTGGGAGGAAACATATACTAAGGATATGATATAATTTGGTGTGAACTCAATACACTATGATATTATTGGTAGTGATCATTGACAAAGGAAATATTTTTCTACTCATATATGTATGACACAAACTTATGCCTTTTTAAAATGTTATTCTCTCATCAATAATGTTATTCCATTTCATTATGACTCATGTTCTATGAACATACCAGAATTATTCCATAGCTTAATAATATGATCTATGATATGTTGGGAAAAATTTCCAATGATAATATCATGTTATCAAAACATTATGATCATTTTATTATTAATTGATCAATGTTATATCTATTTCTTACCATTACAGATCATGTGATTTCACATGTTCTTATGTTTCCTTTCCCCAGGTTTTGATGAGTGTTTTTATATATGATATGTTTAATGTGGGTTCATACTATGAAAAAATTAGTCTGAAATGAGGTGTATTTTTTTATTTATCTATTTTTATAAAGACTATAAACATATAAAAGTTTGGAACAGATCATAATATAATGTATTGAATATTGTTCTAATAACATACTATATGTATGTATGAAAATTATGATTTGTTATAATTTTGAATTGGCAAGTTGAATTACGCTTTATTACATGAGAACATATATAATTCATGTGGAAAGTTTAATTTCATAAGTTATCCCATGATACTACAAATTATAAATGTACTTTTTGTGTTTTTATTAGTGATTATTGAGATTAATTTCCCTAATTCAGTTATTTTGTTATATGTTGGTGTTGATTAAAGGTTTTTTTGAGTCTATAAGACATTATTTGTTAATTTTTGGTATTATAGGTGTATAATATTTTAAATATATGGATTTAATTGTGAATGGTTATATATTTACAAATAATTGATTACAATAGGGGATTTTTTTGAGATAGAGACCAAAGGAGAAGCCCTAGTTAAGTGTTTAATAAGTTTTTATCATGACACTACAGTTATAGTGTAAAAATAATTATAATAAATATTAGTCAATATATATCTGAAAACCATAATATATTATGATATCTAAGAATCCTACCCATTAATTATTGATTGTGATATCTAGGTGGCATCAATTAATGATTAATGTGAACCAAATGTAGGACTATGATGAGTGGAATATAGATGAACTCATGTGGGGAACCATGTAGCGCACAAGGATAGGATGGTACCTACTAGGTTTATTGAGATTTTTTTTAATTATCTATTATTTAACAATGTTATTGGATAATGAAATATTAAATGTGGATCTAGAGATTATTCTCCTGACACTGCGAACATTCGGGTCAATACATAATGATAGTTAATGTTATGGGGAGCTATATGTTATCGTTTACACCATGATTCGGTCCTTCACCCCATGATATATTTTTTGAGATTAAAAAGATGGTATCATATCTAATTTCTTAGAGACATCAATCTTTAATATTTAGAAAATATTCAATCTGGAATTGAGGATGTTTGCATATATGATATTATTTATTGGGAAACACCATGAAGTATTCATAGAAGATTTAAATAGAGAGGGACCTGACATTTCATGCGGCAATATACCCTGTCACTCAATCAATAGTGATTAAATATAGAAATATGTGACTCTTGGGAGTTGGGGGAGTAAATAATTTACTTATATTTTTTCATTTATTTTTATATCTTTTTTACATTATTCAATGTTACATTCATTTAATCACTTTTTTAGGTATATTTTATTTTAATTAAAGTAAGAATAATTATTTTCACATTATTATACTCACTAGATTCAAATATTATTTATTTTACTCAATCATTAAGATGTTTTCCTAATTTATGAATGTGTTTTTATAGTCACTCATGAATAATATCTTAAGGGTTGAGGGGTTTAGAGTAGAATAATAAGGTCATAATTAATCAATAATCTCAATCACGATATGTTTCATTGATTAATAACATTATTTAGTGAAATTTCTTTTCATTCCATTACAATAATTTTATTAAAAGAATGGTAAATAATAAAATTATAATCTTGTCGAGTGAATTGAGTTATGATCAATAACTAATATTTGTATTATACTTTAAGATTTGAGAATAAAACATTTAGGTTAAATAATCTATCAATATAGAGTGATATTTTTGTATCTAAAGAACAATTAACCAAATTGGGCATATGGGGTAAATGAATCTTGAATTATTTTTTGACAATACTTTAAATATACAAATAATGAGAAGAGTGAAAATATTGTATGAGAATAAATTAATGTTATTTATGAGTCTTTGTTTTTAATTAGTCATTATACATAAAAATTTATATTGATTTCATTCAATTTGAGATGATCAGTTAGTAATTATGTCAAAATTTGGATCTTTCAACTCTGAAGGATCATGAATTCTGCATCTTTGTGTGATGATATTAGTATTCTGTATTCTATATTCTATACCCTAAATGTTATAAAATGATTTAATGAAATTTCATATTTCTTAATTGATTTAATAAAAGGGAAGTTACTATGCTCCATGGATAATTAAATTTTTTGAAGCATCTTTGGGGAGGAACAATAACCTTCAGAGAAAATAATTTAGGATTTTTGAATCATTCTATCCGATTCAAATTTCTATTTTTCCTTTTTATTCATTTTAGAATAATGAGTTTTTTATTTCACTGTTACATGAAAACTATATAAGCAGTACTCCCTCATTCATTGAGAATAGACTCTCCAGAGAAACTCTATTTTGATCATTATATAAAGAATGAAATATTTTCACGATTTCTATTTCCCATGGATGATTAATTCCACCTTATATATGCTAACAAATATTTAAATACTCAATTTTCCTACATAAAATAATATAAGGGAGGATAGATCATTAAATAGTAATGTACCATCTTATACAATGGTCTACCATCAATTGATAATGTTTCCCCAAGTATTTCTTTCCTTCAATTTTGGTGAAAAACTTTTAGATCTAGTAAACCATCATCTAAATGATTATGAATATGAGAAAATTTAGTGAATATCAATCAAATATCTATATATTTACCATTATAATTTTATGGGGATTTTTTTACACAATTCAATATAATGTGGTTTCATTGAATGAAATATAGTTTATAATATTATGATTTTATATAAGAGACTATAATAAATACTTTTTGAAGAGCACCCCCAGATTAATAAAAATAAGTGATGAGGTAGCTGTAAAGTTCCTCAACAAGTAGTTCTCACCTTTATGAACATGGGTGCTGAAGAGATACATCCATAACATCACTTAAATTGGTGGAGAATTTCCTTAGTAGACTTGAGACCCATTTAAGGAGTTTATATGGAGGCTCACATACCATGAATATGATGTTTCGATCTAGATAAAAAAAATTTACTATAGATTACAAAATTCTATGAGATACATGGTTGATTCCTCGATTGATGGGAACTCATAATGATGATCCTATAGATTGGTTGGGATATTAATAGGGAGATTGTTAAAAATTGTATCCATTATAAAATTATTCACAAATCATCATGGAGGGTCATGCATAATTTTGAAGAGACTTTCCATTTTATTTCCTAATCATAATCCCTAAAAAACAAGATCAATACATTAGAATTTCAATCAATATGAAAACTTCTATTAGAACCCAAAGTGTATTTTCAATCATGTGAGATATGTGGAGGCCCACATTTATATTCTGAATATTTTTTAGTATTAAAATAGAAGAATCCAATCAGTTGATACTATGTGTGATCCAATCAAGGCCTACAATAGTTTTATTACAAATCATCTTAACTCGGAACCGTGTAACACTAATTAGTAAAAATCAGTGCATGAACCACTAGTAAATGTGAAAAAATGTTCAAATTCATTATGTACCACCAATAAATCCACCACATCTACAAGATAAACATCCATTATAATTTTCCCACCATGATGATTATAAGAAATTCCACCTCAATTATAGTATGAGAAACAATTTTAGCCACTATAACTACATAAATATCAACAAAAAAATATAATCATTATAATCTACTATCAACATTCATTAAAAAGGTAAACTAAAGATTGATAACTCAAGATATTTAGATAAATTACAATAAAAGTAATCTTGAAAACTTCAATACTTAGGTGGGAGAAATCATTAAAAATATTTCAGGTTCATTACTAGGAACATTTAATGGAAACACATACACTCCTTCACAAATGGAGTCTAAAGTTATAAAATTGAGTAGAAGATGAGAGTTTCATGAATAAAATAATTGTAAGGCTGAGAATAGGGTTTACATAAAATAAAAATCAGAAGGTAAGGATGAAGAGTTGAATGAAATAGTTGAATATGATATATATGTACAAAAATAGTGAAGATGGAAATGAAAATTATGGAGAAGATATACATTAGATTGAGGAGGATATATAATAATTATAGAGTTCATATGAACTATACAAACCCACTATCACTTTTTTGAAGAGGATAAGGAATGGGATAGTGAATGGTCCATGTAAAATGTTATTGAACATGTCAAAGTATATCCAAATAAATATACCCTTTAAAGATTTTATTTCATTAATGTAGAAATTGAAACTTTACTTGTAATTTTTTATTGAAAAAAAGATGATGAAATTATTTAGAGTCATATATTTTAGAGAATAAATCTTTGTGTTTGTCTATGTGTAATCACAATGAAGATGTGATGCCCAAGTAGTTTTCTATTTCATACACCATTGGTTGATGTCAATTAAGAATGAAATTTTTGAATTAGTTGAATGAATGAACTTGAAGAAAAGGAGTGACTTTAAATGGTTTTGATTTTATAAGCTAATGCCTATGACAATAGAATTATATCTAGTAGAAACATTAGTAATGTGCCCTCATGGTTTTTTATAATATGTTCTTAAGAAAGTTAGAATACTTATTATCCAAGATGAATTTTTGATTCTTGATGTAGATGAAGGATACATCCTCATCACTCTAGAGACACCATTCTTTATAACTAGGTGGGTGCTGATTGTTATCAACAAGGAATGAATAACATTTATAGTTAGTAAAGAGAAAATTGTTTTCGAATTGGTGATGGATGAAAATAAATGGATAGATTTGGTTTACTTCCAAATGGTTTGAATAGTCGATGAAAAAATTATCCAGAGGAGCTATCATTATGGAAAATAAAATAAGACGAGGAGTAGAAGATGATGGATAGTATTGATGAGATGGATTCTAATAAAGATGAATAATTTAAATAATAATAAGAAAACATAAAAACCATGGAATAGATGTAATAGAGAGAACCACTGAAAATGTATACTTATATAGTGTTTATACCCTAAATTATCAATCCATGAATACTTTAATTGAATCTAATATCAGGTAAATTTAGGTACTCATTTTTCGGAGATTAACAAATGATGCCATTTATAAAGAAATAAAACAGAATTAAGGAATAAAAAGTCCAAGTGATTTTAATTTTGAGTAAAAGAAATCATATTGTTTCATGGAAATTAACTAATATCAAAGGAGTATGTCCCGTAGTATACACCCTAAAATTCTTACCAAAGAAGGGACAAAATTGATCCTCCAACAAAAAAATACAATCAAACCTCCCATAAAATATGTTATTAAGAATTTTTTAAATTAATGGATGTTGAAATTTTTTCCCATTTCTTATAGTTAATGGGTGATTCATATTAATGTGGTTTTAAAAAAGAGAGGCACGATAGTGGTATAAAATGGTGGGAATGATCTGATCCCTATATTTTATTTTATAATGTTTCATGTAATTTGGATTACAGAAAATTCAAAGATGCTACCCAAAAGTATAAAATTAATTTTTTATTCTTGGAGTAGATTTTGGAAAGATTAATTGGGCATAAAATATAATAGTTTCTCGATAGATAATATAGCTATAATCAGATAATGATAAAACTCGATGAGAAATACAAGACTACATTCACCTATATCTATGTAACTTTGTTTTACTAAATGAATTATTTTGGAATTTTTAATACACTAAAATTTTTTCAAAGATAAATGAAACATCTCATAAATATTATTGAAGAGGAGTTATTAATTTTTTTATTAAATTTTTTCTTTCTATGTATGATATTATCATATATTCATAGCCAACCAGGATTTGGTCTTTATATGATATAAATAAGAATACTTATTTATGAATGTAGAAATGTTTCATTTAAGGGAACCAATAATAATTATTCCTAGGAACCATATTTTAAAATAGAGTTTAGAATTTTATCCTATAATGATCAAATTCATTAAATAGTTACCCAAACCAACATTAGTGAAGGGGATATGACTCTATCTTTTTCCCAATGTATAGAACTAATACATTGAAAATTATTTTTCCTATATTTATAAAACACATACAGATATTATGGATAAGAATACTCCATTAAATATTTGTTAGTCCAATTGATAAAACATTGATAATTTGAAGTGAAATTTAGATATAACCCTGATCATTGTAACTTTGAATTGGGAAATTGATATTGAGTAGATATGTGATGTGAGTGATTTCACAACGGTGTATGTTTTAATATAGTAGTTAAATCATGTTATAAACCCATATATTATATTATCCACACACTCAACTATGATAATATTAATACCACAATAATGAATAAAGAATTTCTAGTTTCAGGTTTTCATTTTTAAAGTTTAGGTCATATCTTATTCATTCTAATGTTATTATTTATATTATACACGATTAAAAAAACACAAAATAAGGATTTACTAATGGATCCCATTACTCTAATATTTTTATATCATCATTAAAGATAATAATGGATTAGTGATTTCATCACTGACCATTTTATATGGATGTAGTTTCAAAATTGAATGGAAGAAGAGGATATGGATATTTTAAAATAATTCATATATGAAACACTATTTTTGGAGACTTAAATGTTACTATATGGTTTGATAATATAACTCATTTTATCAATGATACATTTAATCCTCACTCCTATGACAAAAAATAAATAATATTTTAGCCGATTCAGTACAATACTTATGGGATGAGCCAATTTTGTTCTGATTGTTCGGAAATGGCTTGGATAGATGGTGTATAATTGAGGATGAATTGTCAGGTGTCTTTGAAATTTTTTATTATTCACCCCCCTAGGGATAATAATAAACATTAATGTTGTTTATTTTATTATAAACTTCATCAAAACACTATATATTTCATGGAAGACTATAATTACGGTCAAAATATAAGTGAAATTTAAAAGTGAAGAAAAATATCATACCACCCAATTCCATAGGTTGAGGTGTTAGATGAATGGAGAATCCAATTCATAGACACTGACTATAATACGTTAGTATCACATGAATCTTAGTTTATTTGGATTATATATAAATGTGGGTGGAAGTAGAAACCATGGTTCTAAATACACTCATATTGGTGGTGTAATTTTTGAAGAAGAAATTCACTACTACGTATGAAATTCTACAATTTCTCCAAATTTATAATGGAATTGATTTAAACATCCTCTTAATGAATGGATTAATAATTAATTATAAAACATGATAAAAAAATTTCACCCTTATCACACGAAACCAGAAGACAAGTGGAATTATCCGGTTGGAAAATTTTAAAAATTTTATAAAAGATAATTAATGAAATATAGAAAGGTTAGATAAGTAATTTTGATGATGTAATTTTTGAATAATGAACCACTTTTAAAATGCACATTTTTATTACCCCATTCAAAATTTTATATGGGAATGCTAGAAAAATACTATAATATTTTTTATATTGATAATTCAGGGATATCAGCAAAAGTATTATACGTGTTTAACATGTGAGAGAGTGATGATTACAACAGCATGATGATCTAGAAAAGCTGAGATGGGATAGTTATAAGAATAAATAATCTATAAAGAAAAAAATTGATATAATGAACAATTTATTTCTTAAAAAATACATTCACTGGGAGATAAAGTACTTTTTTGACCCACATTTGAATCGCTTTGTAGGAAAACTGATATCAAGACTATTAAGATCATTCAGGGTGGTTAAAGTATTTCCATATGGATAAATTGAAATTAAAAAAGAAATTGAATCATTGTTCATGGTAAATTGTTAAATATTGATGTTTAACATATAACTATTCTAGTAGAATATATTTTTCACTAAATTTTGGATAAATGAGCTAAAGATAAGTCTATATCTCATCATTAAATGAAGAGGTGTTTGGGAGGAAAACCATATATTTTTTCTAATTATTTATATTTAATAATTTTTGATATATTAATTATTTCTATATTATAGACTCTAGGGATATATTATTGGTTTAGTTAGTTGGTCCTTAGAAAGAATCCGTATTAGATTATAAAAATATAAAAATTAAGTAAAAATTGTGGTTCGTAAAAGCTAATTCATGTTGTGGCCCCATCTAAGAATAAATTCATCTAGTTTTCCAAAAAATTAATCCAAATATTCATCAAATTAATAATGATATTCATGGCATAAAATTTCCAATTTCATAACTTATAAATTTCAAAAAAAAATTATATTCGTGGTTTGTAGCATGTATGTGGTGCTTTATTCCCTGACATCGTCTAGGGATAATTCCTCGACTCAGTATCCATATTTACAAATATACTCTCTAGGAATTATATAGACCATGTTATGGTAGATAAATATAGTGTAAGGGTATTTTAATTAATTAATTTTGATAAAAAGGATGAAATTTATGTCATGATCGATTCAAGAGAATTTACACATCATGGAACAACCATGAACTGTGGAATTCCATTATATCTTCCCTTTTTATATAGATCTCATGATCTAGATGCCTAAGAATATACACTATATTGTAGGATAATAAAATCCCAAGGAACTTCTCCATGATTTTCAAATCATTATTATAATCCTCCCTTCCTCCCTTTAAGGTCATTATTACATGGATAATGTAATCCAACTGCATGAGGAATCATTTCGGGAGGAAATTATAATGTTTCTATTTGTAGTATATGTAACCCATGTTAATATAAAATCATATATAGGCCAAAATAATTCTATTTTTACATATTATGTTTTTCATTGGCCTGGGCATTTATCATGTATTTCTTTTTTAGAATTATGATAATAAACAAGTGATTCTAGATCCAAAATAGGATAATATGTAGCCATTGTAGGCCAAGAGAGTTCTTTATTTTACACATAGGTACTACATGAAGACCAAAAAGAGTCAAAAATTCAATAGTGATTTAGTACAGATTTTCCATACGTATTTGGCCCATGTATCCTTTGATTATGTAGATTTATAGTTAATTGAGATCCAAATAGGGGTGTTTCTTCTATACATCACGATTTATAAAATGTCCATCCACATGCAATATTAATTTTCTCTATTCTACGAGGGAATATATAAGAATCCCCAAGGTACCCTTATATGGGGAAATGGGATCACATATATTGGAAGGAACATATGTACTTTTTAGACAAGCCATCATCTATCATCTTGGGGCCACTTGAACCTAAGTTATTTTTATATTTAATAATGATGGGTATAATTATTATATTTTGGAATCAGTATGTGTGGAAACTAGAGATATATATTATATTGGGTGTGTATTAGTATTTGGGTGATTTAAAAACATGGAATTTCATGTTCCATTTGTAATAGGTGATGAAACATGATAGGCTAAACGATCTTCACCCACCCCCATTATTGAAGATTTGTTTCACTATATTTAAAATATATCAATTTTATTATGGATAACCTTATGGTTTTATTTTAAGATAGAGGTATTCCCTTTTTTGAGGCATCATTAAACATGTTTCATCATCATCACCCTCCATCCCATGTTCAACTAGAATCATCCGACCAATGGCCATTTCTGGATAGGGGAATTCCCTTTTTAAAGACACCATTAAACCAATTTCATTATCCTCAACTTCCATCCAATGTTCAACTGGAATCTTCTGACCAATGTTAATCTACTTTCTCAACAACTATAGTACCTCCTACCTTGGATTCAACACTTAATTTTTTCTGATTGCAATTATAATAAAAGTTTGGGATTAACAGACATTGCATCTAATATTATAAACATGTATTCCTGATAGGTTTATATGATTTCATAACATAATAATATGAAGGTACATGATGCTAATATAGAGTTATAAGTCCCTTTTATTAACCAAGATTCAATAAAAATGAAATCCATTTACATTTTAGGTTCCCTAGATGATCATACCATAACTAATGTAAAACCATACATGGTGTTGGATTCCCATCTTCCAGATCAATGAAATATATAGACCATTGATGCTGATGGATATATTCAAAATAATTATCATGAGGATGGTCCAGGGAATGGGAACATATATTTTTATTATTCCCCCTAAACCCTCATTTTTTTGATGGATCTCTCATTTATGATACCCCATGTATTTATTTCTATTTTTGAGACAAATATCTATATATTCTGTAATACTTGCATAAATACATGGAATTTTTATTTTTTACATTATTTCATGAGCATAAATGTTGAATTTTATTATTATTCACATATTTTAATGTGTACAGGTATAATTTTAGGTATCACTCTCCTTCTAGGAGACAAATCATCCAATTATAATTGGTGAAACATTCCTTAGGGATCATTAGTTTTATCTATACCTTTTTTTATCATTGATTAATTTTCAGTTTAATACTCTAATATTCCTTTTAATACGTTTTGATAATATTTGAATTTTAAGGGCAAGGTGGGGGGGATTTTGAGCTTAACTATAACACCAATTTATGTTTTTATTATTTTAATCAGTATAAGATACATTTTAATTTGGAAGGATGTGATTAGACTAATAATTTCATAACAAACATGGAAATATATTTTAATGTTTTGGGTGAAAATAATTTAATATTAATTTCTTATTAAAAATCAGTAAAATTTGATATAATATCTAGATTTTTTGTCATGAGTATTAATTCAAATTTTATTTATATATTGACCCATTACATGACATTTTTTTCTTTATTCGTTTACCATGTTTTGAAATACCATTCTCAAGATAATATCAAATAGAATTTTTAAAGACTTTTTTCATAACCACAATTATGAGATAAATGAGGGCCCAAATCACTACTATAAATTGCATTGATTCATGTGAAAATATGATCAATGAATGTCAAATTTAATATGATTGAGGTATTATTTTTATTGATCCCTTTATCCTTCAGACCCACCTTTACATTTATCTTTCTTTTAAACTCGTACAACCCATAAATGAAATTTATAGAGAGATCAATGTTAATATGATTATATCCTTCCTACCCAACTCTTTGTAGGTTTTTTACGATTTTTAGTGGTCCATGTTTTGGGGAAATGGTGATCATGGAATAAATGGATTTTTCTCATTGAGTAAAATATGTTAGTCAATTCATTTGGTTTTGGGGAAGTTTTATGCATTTGTTTCATTCTGTTTCATTGTTACCATAATTAAAAAAATGATTAAAATGTGAAATTGAAAAATGTGGGGAAATGAAAAAATTATAGGAAGGGATTTTTTGGTTAGGTCAAAAACACCCTTATTATGGCTTATAATAATTTCATAAATATTACAATTGGTGTTGTAAATAGATAAAACAATGGGTTAGGTGAGCAGTGTGAGTTTTTTACTTTGTATATCTTCTGAAAAAAAAATTATAATCATATAATAGAATATGATGTTATATTTCCTTATTATTTTAATATTAATTAGCCTAATATTATAGTTTTGTAATTAGTGGTGATGTTATTTTATGAAGAAAATTTTTATAGATATTTTATTTTATATATCATGCAATGCTATTATTGATAACATAATTCTGTGCCTATATGGTTTTATACACTGTTACCTTACAACCTATATCCCTATAGACATTTGATCTTTAATATGAAGTCCATAAGATTATATGTGATATTTATATTTATGAGGTGTAAATTTGATATGACTTTCTAGAAAATTGATAGGGTGTGAACACATGGGATTTAAGATAACTCTAGTTTGATATAATAATAGGAGTTGAGGGAAAATATTAAGAAATATAAAATCTCAAGATGGGAATGAATGTATAAGGAATGTCTAAGAAGAAATGATAGTGGGGAGGAAGAATTCGAATGGATGTCTAATAGTAATGTGTTTATGTTTGGCTTCTATGAGTGTCTTGTTCATATAGAATGGTTTTTTAGTTGATAATTTGTTCAATTAGAATGATTTTATTTTATTTGAATCATTTTGGTAACATCTTTACATGTAAATTTTTTTATGTATATTTTTTGAGGAGAATAATTTTTTTAAGTGTGTGGGAATTTGATTCTGATAATTCATACATGTTTTAGATTATTTTCCTTAGTGAATAATATGTTTATTTATATTAATGTAGGATTGTTTTGATAAGTTTATATTGATTTGAGGTATTTAATAGTTTATCAGACTACGATTTATAATTTCAAAGATTTTAGGAAAATCCCACCATGATGTTACAGATTATGTCATGAACAATTTCAAATATAATAAAAACTGATTAAACAATTATATTTTTAATTTGATAGAGACTAAGAATATAACCCAATTAAGACCTTACTAAGTTCACATTAGGAAACTATCTTTGTTTAATGATATGAGAGATCAATGTAAATATAAATATAGCCCTAGTTGGCTCTGATATTATATCACGATGACCAAGATGTGTATTGATCAGTAACCATAAGCATCATCTAGGATCAATGTAGGATTAACATGAACCAATAATGGTTCATCACTGATTAGTACATATGATGACACATGTGGGGAAAAAAATTACCCACCATGATAGGCCAGTCCCCCAGGTATTTTTTGATCCACTGTTAAAACGGTCAAATATTTAATCATGTTCTTCGATATAAAAACATCTAATGCAAAATCATATAAATTTAACATTTCATCATGAACCCTTGTATCATTCCATGAATGTATTAAAAATTATTTAGATCTATATGTTTATTTCCCACTATGACAGGGTCGTTATCACAATAATTTAATTTTTCAGATTCTAAGAGTGATATCTTAGCTAATTTCTTTGAGGATCCATGCCATGATTTTGGAGAGAGATTCATGTTTGAGTTGATAAGAATATTAGAAACAATTTTAATACATTGGTTATTGTAAAAATATTCCTACATAGAATTGTATAAATGTGTTACTGAATGGTTGGGTCAAGATAGACCCTCTCAAGGTGTTAGTGGCATTTAAATATAAAAATATATTCATGGTTAGGGTTTTAGGATTTAAAAATTTCTTTATATGTTTAATAGAATTTTGATCTCTTTGGGATGTTATTTGGGGGTCTTTTTTATTATATAAATTTGATGGAGGATATTTTCTCTTAATTAATTTGAGATTATATATTTTTAAATGGTTTTACTCACATGTTTTTTTCATGTTCTCGGGTAATAAATTTTCTTCTTCATGTGTGATGGTATTTTACACTATCATACATGGATAATATATTAATGGGTAAGGGGTATAGGGAAGTTGTATGAGTAAATAATTAATCATAAATCTCAGTCGTGGAAATCTTATTTGATTAAGAACTGGCTTTGATTCTTATTCAAATTCTAAAGACCAGTGTTTACACAAATAAGAAATTTTGAGAATAAACATTAAATTTTTCTATAAGATGCATTTAAGGATTAAAATATTCTTTCATCATGGAAAA
Organism: Viscum album; assembly: GCA_963277665.1. Lineage (NCBI taxonomy): Eukaryota > Viridiplantae > Streptophyta > Magnoliopsida > Santalales > Viscaceae > Viscum > Viscum album. Next base: position 258,812,980 of record OY728129.1, read on the forward strand.
TTATATTTTATATTTTTCACCACTCTGTTGGTCCAGAATAGTGTTTTTACCCTAAGATAAGAGTTTGGTGGAATTTCGAGCAGTTTAAATTTTAGAAGAATAATAAATATTTAAAACGTAATAAATTAAATATTAATTTTTTTCATGAATGTTAATTAAGACATATATTTTGAGTATAATTATAGATTGAGATTAAATATCCACTATTGAGTATGGAAATGGGTGTTTTCCTAGGAGGTTAATAAACTAATGTTGAGCGTTGGGGTCGAACCCATACACTTATTCTTCTTATTTTCAATTTATTATTTTATTTTTATTATTTTATTTTATTTATTCCCTAAATATTCACACACACACCAGGTTATGATCATTAATGTGGTTGAGTGAAAAAAATTTATAAGGAGTTAGATATATAGAGCGTAATATATATGTACTTTTTTAGATCTCATGATTTTCCAAATAGTCATGTGGTAGCCATAGAGTGTAGAAACGAGCGATAATTTGGTGAATTCCGCACAAAGGTAGAACATTTTAAAACTTTTATAAATATCTTCATATATTTAACATTTTATAATATTAATCAAATAATATTATTTCTTAGTACCCATTTTGGATTGATCTGTGGCTTTTGGGGGAAAACTGGGGTTTCAGGTTATTTAAGAGGTTTCCCATTAAGGAATCCTAATTACATGACATGTAGTTCATAAAAAATGATATGAATTATAAGTGTTTTGGGAAGATGAAATTTTATAATTTCACACCATTTATGGGACATAAACGACATTTACTAGGACTTACACAACAAGTACTGGGAAAAAGTTGTGTAGACGATTACCCAGCTAGATATCTCGTGTAGAAGAACTTCACCGTGTAAAGTACATGGTCAGACACAGTTTGGTTTCACATCATGTAGAGGTACACGACCAGATGAAGTACATGGTAGGGCCATTTTGGTACCTGATTAGATAACCAATGAAGGATAAACACAATTTACATCTTATACATGTGAGTTTCATTGTTTTTTCAAAGTGGATTCGATAAGTGTGCGAGCTCTCAATGGTGGCTTTCCTGCGATGTCCTAGGAATGGATGGCCATTGATTCACCTTCCCCCCTCCTCATGATCGGGGTGAATATCTTCATAATATCCCTCCCCCTCTTGATTCTCATCCATTTCTTCCCCATTTCACACCTTATTTTCTATCATATTTTCCCACAATCTCCCTAAGACATAAGGTTCCAAATGACTTCAACGGATTGTTGTAACTAGTGATATCGACTTCAGAGATTTCATAGGCTTCATATATTATTAAAATCACCTTGTTGGCCTATTTCATCAATAAAAGGACCTATATTAATTCCATATATAGGTCTATTTTTAGTTCTTTAGGTATACAAGATCATACAGTGGTAGGATTTCATGAAAAGATTTACATGATGGTTCTCTTTGTTTCAGATAATGCTTTGATTCCATCATGGTTCAGATGTTCGAGAGTTTACAAAGGATTCCCCTTCTACCTATTCCATTTGTCATATGTTTTTCATATGAATTATGACTCACCTATGAAGACGTTGTGGGTACGGTTTCCCAAACACCCACTTTTATTCCAAAACAACTCAATTTTACACATGATTAGGAATATTGTAGGATAATATTTGTGCTCCGAAAGTAAGAATGATGTTGTTTGTCACCAAATTTCTCCACACATATGCATTGAAGTTGATATTTTAAGACCCATGATAGAATGGATTTCAGTATCTTTTTGGGAATAATTTAGGTGTATACAAGAGGTGGTGTTTGAATCTTGGATGGACTTTTTATTTGGTGTCAATCACCTAGAAAAATATTTACAGTCATTTAATCATTCTCTTTGGGATCGAACTAGGTTGGATTTTGATGGAAAATCTCTTGGATCAAAAACCATGGGTTACTTATTATTGTATCATTTTCATTGAAAAGAATCTTTGGGTTTGTTCCCATCCATAAAGAGGATTGACCAAATAACTCGAACCCCTATAGTGGTGAATTCCTTTAACAAGTTGACGAAAATTTTAGCTGTGCACAATCCCATTTTGTAGGCTCCCCCACATTCAGGGGATATTGGTGTTTCAAGTACCCAACAAGCAGTGTGCATTTTTCTGAAGGTTCCTTCCTATGATGATGTTTCCAGGACTGGAAATAACTCCTTACTAGTAATAGTGTGCAATTAGGTTCATAAAGCACAAGTTTAGGAGATGCTAGATGTGTAAGAGAGTGGCGAGAATATTGGTTGAAGAAAAAATTGTAAATTGATATTTTCCTCCATTAACATCAGTAATATGTTTTATGGTTTCAGTTATGTTACACCAGAAAAGAGGAAAAATAGTTTAGGGGTATTCTCACAGGAATATTTAGGGGGAGAGAGTAATCTCATGGAAGATAGTACAATGGGAGGACATGGTAGAGTCCTTCAAAACCCAATGAGGAGGAAGGGACAAAAAGAAAATTGGGATCTTAGTAATTACATTGTGGAAAATAAGGGAAAATCCAAAGGGAGTAAGGATTAATACTACGTTTCTAGACCAATGGATACTAGATAATCTAAAAACGTTTTTGGGTAAAGGACGGTGAGCCTTGAATGAATGAATAAGTAAAGGATTTCAGCATGAATCTAGTTAGTGGGAGCGAAAGGGTTGATGGTGGGGACATTGAGGACCATTTTATTGAGAAGATGGGTGATATGGGGGAAGGGAATCCTCATATTGATGATCCCCTAGTTCATTAGTGGATTTTTGGAAAGTATAATTATGCTTGTGATGATTCACTAGAGATCAATGTTGCCTTAACGTAAGCAGTGTATGTTTGGTCCCTAAAAAAACCATATGAGAACTTTTTTCTCTATGATTAAGAGATGATGTAGAAGGTCTTAGTTATTCATTCATCTAATTTGGGTGAGAAAATAATGAATTGGAGACCAATTCAACTAGACACTAACAAAGAGAAGGACAAATAGATCGACAAGAAATATCTAATTCTAACCAGAGGCTTCAATAACAAGAAAATTTCAATAGATGTTTTTTTCCAATCATGGGACTAATTGGGAAAACAATTTGAATAAATTATCAAAGATAATCCAAATAAAAATCTAAATGACCTTTCTTGGACATTATATTGAATCTATATCTAATAGGTTTAAGTTTTCTTTTAATATCTTAGTTATCTACTGTAGTGTTTGATGCGACTTATTAACTTGGTGGTTTCAAATTTTTTAAATAAAAGTGTTTTGAAATAATAAATATAACTATGTGAATAAATATTATTCACAATGTGTATATCGGCCTAAAAACCATGTCTGGATGGGGTATATTCTGAGGATAGAATTTTGGAGTATATGGTGTGCACTATGGTACAAAAATGGTGTGATGCCCCCTTGTTACCCTTTTGGAGTTTTCTATATATTTACACACTAGAGTTTTAATTGGACACATGATTAGTCCATTTTGAGTATTTTCCATGTATATGTTGATGTAGGAACACTTAAATTGAATTGAGTAATCTGATGGGATGTTTTGTGATTTTACTAAATTGGAGAGGTTCTTCCTCCAATAATAAAATCAAGTTGTCTCATGAGAATGAGACCTATTGTTCTGAAATGATCCATCACCTATATCCCTGAACAATTATTTTTCTATTATTCCTTGTGGATGACTTCCTTGTGATATATTCTATTCCATCCTATGAGACTATGAGATTTTGTAACTTTCTAACTCGGTATCCATTATCCAATGCTTCGAGATGGGGGGTCACATGACCTCAAGAGTGCTTCCCCATACACCGAAGGCTACCAAATAGAAGTGATGGATTATGGTGTGTATTTGGGGAGACTATACTCTCATGTTAGAGAGTAACAATGTTGTAGGAATAATACAGATCAATATAGGAAGTATTAATTCAACCAGACATAAGATAAACATATAATAGGGAAATATATATAAATATAACAAAAGTAATATCATGTACAAAATGATGTGACATGTCATGTATCTAAAAAAATCTAAAATAGTTATACATATAACCAAAAAAATACATGTCTATAAATACAAAAAAGACCTAAAGGAATTATCCCATCAGGGATAATGATCCTTAGCTTCATCCCATGCTCCCCTCCTCCTAATCATAGAAAAAATAAATCATTGTAATGTGGGTTCTTTACATGATCTATATATTCATCTTTGATTTTATACGGGTTACCAATGATGGTCATAATAGGGTGTGAGATAACACTTATTAGGCCCCCACCAAATGTCTTTATAATAAATTCAGTTTGTGTGATACATGATAAAGTAGTATGAAAGGTATAAAACTGATTTGATGGTAATAAAAATATAATTACAATGAAAAATTTAATAGTTGTAAAGTGATACCATCAATCCAAAATAGAATACCTACAGACAATAGTTATACTCCAATAATATGGTCAAAGAAAAAATAAAAATAAGCTAGTATCCAAGTTTAGTAAAACCACTTTAATATGATACCCATACTATTACTATGAATAATTCATATCAAAAATCCACAATTTTATTTGTTTTTATTCTATAAAACATTTACCCCAACCATGAAATATAATACTACATATGTAACCCTTTAGGCCCTTGTCATATAATCAATGGTGTCTGACCATAAAGGTCCATATCCAAGGTTTTAACAAAAATGTATCCTCTTCAAGTCCAAGGATGATCGAGATGGAATGTTGTTAAAGACATTGGTGGATTTTAAGGATAATTTAACAATAAAATTTCCAATTTTAGTATAAGATAACAAAATACAAGGGGTATCAAGGCCCATGGAATCCTAAAAAATCAATGCCGAAGGAGGAAACAAGTCCAAATCATTCACTATCACAATCAAAATCCATGGGAGAAATGCCCATAGAGTCTAATGGAATTGAAATACAAGGTATTTCAAAGATGGAATCCAGTACCTTATTAAATCATCATTTTATTTCAGTCAACATTCAAAAACATTCAATTTCTATGATTTTACCCACTCATTTATACAATTTATTTAACATCCATTTAAAAAATAAAATTAAACAACATCATTTTATCACATGGAAAAAGAGGTAAAACAAGTCCTTATATCTCAGTTAAATTATTATTTAATTTATAATGGATTCCACTAACTATGAAATATCACACACACCCCATGGTTGGTATAAAAAATGGATAATACAAAGGTTCATGGGTGTAATATATTGGTGAAACAACCTCCAACAATCTCTCTAGAACAAGTGGGAATCCCCAACAGGTTCAAATTCATCAATTTTAGACATAAAATTAATTAAAGAGGTTTTATTTGGAATTTTGGTGAAAAAAATTACAAAAAATATTCTTATGAAACACCAAACCCTAAGATAGAGTTATATACCATTTATAGATGGTCCATAGTAGTTCACTCATCTAGTACTAAGCTCTGATTCAGTCCAAATCGGGAGAAAAATGAAGAATGGATGAAAAGACTAAAAATAAAACAATTTGGTCACACCAAAATAGTGAAACAAATATAATGGAAAATGGTGAACAAAAAAATAGGATTGGATTACTTATTATTGTGGATACAACAAGACCAACAATGGAAGAAACATTTTCTGGATTGTGAAGGAACACAAAATCCTATCTCTCTAGCAGACCTCCAATACACGAAGAAAATGAAACGAAGAAAGTGGCATTCTGTTAAAAATAATATTTCATATCCCTATTTTTAAAAACATTCCTTTTTAATTAAAACAACATGTAAATTATTTACACGTAATGTAAAGATCATGTTCTTTCCCTAAGGAACACATCAAGAATTGGCCTACCCAGTCCATTACACATCATGTAATAGGTACATACCACATATTCCAACTAAACTGCATGTTATTGGCCTACATACAAAATATATACCATTTTCATATTTGTTTTTTGAAAAAATCTAACCATCCCTATATCCTAGATTTAGTGTCTAATCTAAAAGGAGAATATAAACAAGAGTCTATCTAGGAATAAATTTTTTTCACCACATACAAAAACACTAGATCTTACAATCTCCCCCTTTAAAGTAATTCATCCATGAATTTCCCACTTCTATATCGACATGATTCCGTTCCGGAGTAATATTATCTCAAATATATGTGTATTAGTTGAACCATTGAAGGTGAGAGATATAGTTTCCAAAGAGAATCACAAGGAATTCTTTGATATATAGGCTTTCTTGGGGATAAATTGATATTACGAGCATTTCAAAGAGGAATTTTACCACTTCGTAGAACTATTTATGGGATTGACTGATAAGAGTGTAATGGTTGTATGGATATATATCATTGAAACATGCATTTGAGAGCAGAAAGGGAGACTAACATCAACACTGGTTTTTATTATTCCAGCACCGGGCATGAGATACAATGTGTATTACGATGCATCAGGTATCATTTTAAGAGCAGTAATGATGTATGGGGGATAGAGTTATGGCATACAAGTATCATTTGATGAATCTACGTGAGATGAATTATTGGACACAAGATCTTTATTTTGCAACAATTGTTCATGATTTTCATTGTTGGTGATAGTATTTACTTGGAGATCTATTTTTGGTGTACATGGACAAAAAAATCTCATGTACGTATTTAAACAGTGTGATTTGAATATAATGCAGTGATGTTGGGTTAGGTACCAACTGCTTTTCGACTTCAAACTTGCATGTATGCCTGGAAAGGGAAATACAGTTGTAGATACATTGAGTAGAAGTACTTAGATACAAGTATTTTAGGAGTCCATCAGTGAGTGGAAGATGATGGAATTGATTTTTGAGTTGCACATGGAGGTAAAGGATATTCAAGGGAAGAATTTTATTTAATCCCTGTCTATAACCACTACTCTTCTAGATTGAGTGAGGATGAGGAAACTATAAGATTTTAAGGACCCTGTCCTATGGTAGAGTGTGGTAGGTGAGGACGAACCTCCTAGTTGGATTGTGGGTGAGCATGAGATCCTATATATCCATGGACACATTTTGGATTTAGTAGATATACATGAGGAGATGATGTGGGAATTTAGTGCCTCAATATTGGAAGTACATTTCAGTGTTACCAATATCTATCATGATTTACATTCATAATATTTTTGGTTGGGGATGAAACACGAGGTATATGGTTTTATTATAAGGTGTTCCACATTATAGTAAATCTAGGAAAAACAAAAGCAACCAGCTAGAATTTTATAGTAGATACCCATTTCTAAGTGGAAATGAGGGGATGTCATGATGGAATTTTTGACTTGTTTACCAATGTCGCCTCAATCCAGTGATACTATTTGTGTTGTTATTGATAAGATCATAAAGGATTCTCATTTACTTCTAATCAGGGAGATATTCTTAGTATATGATCACAAGAGTTTGTATATTCATGAGACTGTATGAATTCACGGGGTTCCTCAGACCGTTGTATTAGGTGGGGATGTCTAGTTAACATTTTTTTATGGTAGCATTTGTAGAGGGAATTGGGTAGACATGTGACTATGGGCACAACATAACACCCATAGAATAATGTCTATATAGGGTGTACAATCATCATTATTGATGATATATTATGTGCATAGATCCATGATTTTGGTGTATCTTTGGAGATAAATATTCAACTGCTTGAGTTGTCCTACAAAAATAGATATCAAGAAATAATGTAGATGGTACCTTATAATGATTTCTATGGTAGATTTTTCTGATCATCCTATTTCTAGTTATAGGTAGGTGACACATATTTATTGCTACTGCATCCCATTCATGAGACTTCTAGGTTCTTCTAATAAATCAGATAGCATATAACTACTTCATATTATCGATACAAATATATTGCTGATTATATTTATCTGGCACACTCTCCCATTAGAATAGGTCCTTAGAATATTGTACCTTCTTCATCCATACTCTATCCAGAAGGTTAGAGGTCATAGATAAGGATAAAATAAAATTATTCCCCTAACTTTATTGCACCACTATTTGAATCTAAAAAATCATTTCCTCGAGATTCCACTCACTATTGTCCTCATGAGATGCCTATATCTATGTCCTCCCACCCGGTGTATCAACAACACTATTTCCCTATCTAAGAATATATGAAGGCTAGAATTTGAATGATAGTTGGTACCTCACTCACATTTATACCTCAAATTAATATCACACTATCTAAATATATACATGTGGTTTTTTTCATCCATGTACAACACAAAAATGTTCTCCCAGTAAATAATATCACAAACAAGGAAAAGCATGAAAAAACTATAGCTAACTCATGGTCCTGCATCGAGTAATTCTTATCATATATCCTCAACTGGGAATTAATGTGTGTGACAACAATACCCCCTACATAATAAATTCTTATAGATTGATACCTAATGCATTTCAATACACAATGTATATCATGCCCATCTCTGGAAGAATCAAGACCAGTGTTGAGGTCAGTAGCCCTTTCATCTAATGAATGGGTTTTTTCATAGGTATCTGTCTGTATGATCTTTACACCCTTATTAGTCGATCCCATAAAAAGTTATACTATGCCTTATAAGTCCTATATAAAATGATTTTAATATCCTATTATTCCCATGACTGCATGTATATCAAAAATGTCCTTGGGATTATCCTAGGAAACTACAGCTCTAAACTTCTATTGGTCAACAAATATGCCTTTCTATGATATAATATAACTCATAAAGTGAATCTTGTTCGTAAATAAGTTCCATTTGGTGATAATAAATTATAAATTATTCCCTATCAATGTTTATAAAAAATATTTTGATTTTTGGCATTTCCATGATGATTTTTAGAATACATTAAGATTTCATCCATGAGTACAAAAAACTCAAATAAGGATGGATATCTTAGTTTATAAGTTCCATGAAAACTAATGGAGCATTATTGCGACCGAATTAGATAAATAAATACACATACATGCCATAACTACTAAGAATGGTAATATGAGGTATGTCTTTAGGTCATGCACACACCTGTTGACAACTCGATCTAGAGTCAATATTTGAGATAACCAATGCACATTGAAGCTGATAAAAAGATCTTATATCAATGTATAGAGATATAATTTTTAATGATAAACTAGTTCAATTTATGATAATCTACATATGTCCTAAAGGTAGAATCTTCCATTTCTAAAAAAGGTCTAGTGAACCCCACATAGAAGTACTGGGTTATATAAACCCTCCACCTCAAATTCCTCTTGCTACCTCTTGACCTCAAGAAACTCCACAATACCCCGCATGTAAGGAGTAATGGATACTGAGGAAACTCAAAAAACTTCATATATGGATATGTACATTTATATATTAGGAGGTAAACTAATTTTTTTTGGGAAAACAAGTCTCAAATGATCAACCAATAGATACAAATATACTAGATGAAATCTATTATCATTCATATATAGGAAATAAATTTGGACTATTATCCCATATGAACCATGATGCTTGAGTCTAGTTCGGATCACTGATAAATCCCATTCACCATTAAGAATAAAAACTCCACCCTATGGTTATGTGAATGTCAGTCTTCAGCAATAGAAATAAACATTGGATTGGAAAAAAACTAGCAATTCAATCCCATGTATGACAACAAAACCTATCATATTGATTTCAAATAGTTTCTATACTATGTGACACCCACTTATTTAAAAGGGGAACTCACTAATCTAGAATACACTTTCTGATTTGATTCCCAACGGAGAATCTATTATCATAACACCCTAAAAGAACTCAACAAAAATTCTAAGAATTTCCACCTCAAGTGTATATATGAATCTTTGTGATGAAACCATATTAAAAATAGAAGATACTAGTTTGGAGGGTACTAAAATAATACCTCTCATCATAGATGTCCTAAATCTCTATTCCTTGGCAGTAGTGTATAAATAATATACCTATTCTGAACTACATCCCTATGAAACAACCTCACTTACTAGAGTAGTCCCACCTTGCTATCTAGGAACAATTGGTGCATGTCGTTCCTATCCATGACCACCACCTCAGTATAAAAAACCTTCAATTCTCTAGCTCCCAGCATAGCACAGTGCTATAAAACCCTCTACCAAAACTAGAGTTAGAGCTGACCCCCTACCACTCACTTCTTGAGGGATGTTACAACAAAAATATTATACATGGCCCACACATACACAATATCAACATTGTACGGGGTCTTGATCACACTGATTCCTCATATGTCTATGTCTCCCACACTGGTGATAGAAATTGATCTTCTAGTACTCACAGAATGGCTAGTACTAGTCTCATAGGAGGCCTAAAAATGGTGTTTCCTTCCATGATATAGAGAACCACTGGGTAGAGAGGATAAAATTCCCTTCTCTACACATTCATATCTTCTTAGGTTCCTCTTTGTAATCAGTTCATGATTCATAATCTCTATAATAGTTTTCAAATAAATTTTTTTTACTTGTTGCTGAATTGCAGGTCTAAGACATTTCTCAGAGTGTCTCTCCCTTGATAACTCTTTATTAGGATATATAAACACAAAATACTACAAATCTATAACGTGTGACGAATATTCCTTTATAGTCATCATTCCTTCCTCTATATTCATAAAATAACTGGCCTAATATAATTTCATAGTCTCAAGGAAAAAGTAGTCAAAAAACATGGTTTTTAAATCACCCCAACCTATATCTCGCAACTTTTCATCCTAATTGAAAACATCCAACAATAATTTTTCTTTTCCCTAAAGCATATAATTCAAGAACATAACATTGCTCTCAGAAGGTGTATTGAGAATATATAAGACTAAAAATGTAATTTCAAGACACCTCTCAATAGATTTTGGTATTCCATACCCCCATACTGTGGGAGTATGCTGCTGCAATAACACACGTGTCAATTTATCCATAGATTCGGCAAGATACATGGTTCCGTGAAATTTCTACATATAGTGTAGAGAACCCTTATTGAATTGTGCCTCAATACATGTGTTATATTATAATATTGGCCCCTATGTTGGAACTAAAGGTGGATCTTCTGGTTCCCAAGGGCCTATCACCTCCGGGATATGGTCTTCACCACCCTTCTGATGTACAAATAGAGGTATTTGTAGTGGCATGTCTCCACAACACCAAACATATGCCTCAACAAATTGATAAACAAAATATCATAGTTAACATCATAGGGAAGTTCAGACCCTTCCTATATGTAATCCATTCCATTCTTCTTTCTTTTAAATCTAGGTGTTGTTAAAAAGGAATAGTAGTAACATCATTAGAGACACTTCTAACTTCCCATTCTAATGTCTGTTCATGGTCATGTTCCCTATTTCCACCTAGTTCAATACCATTTAGTTCACATTTATATCAAAATTATATTTAAATGTTTGAACCAAATGGTTAATCACTCCTAATCAGTAATAAATCATACACCACATGAAATAAAATATGTTTTCTATTCAACTCATAAAAAAAATTCAAATCCATGCAATCAACAGTCCATGACTCAATGTTCCATAGTTGTCATCATATGGTTTCTACTATAGCCTAAGTAGGAAAAAACTATTTAGGTTATGACATGAACTCTCTTTGCCAACTATGTTCCCAATCCACCACACAATCATAAATCATACAACACACATATTAATCAAGGCACACATGAATGTCATTTAGATAAAGAATTCAACATAAGGGATTGGAATAATGCAGCGCATGAGAATCTTTTAAAGTGCATAAAATGATGCATGGGATTCATACCTTCATGTCATCATGAATTGGTAAAATAAATACTCAATCATATCAAGTATAAAATCATAAATTCACGTTCATCACCCAATGGTGGAATCAAAATAACAACAATAGGAAAAATATATAAAAACAGGGTCTATTCTAGTAAATTTGGATTATTTGTGGCACATGGGTTAGCTAATCCCAGGTATGACTCATTATCAAATTCCAATTTCTTCCTAATCCATATATATTGTCTCAAAGTAGGAAGACAAATAGAAAAAAGGCTCTGATACCACTTGATAATGTCCTGAACTGGGAGACACTATGAAGTTCCTCGAACTGGAAGTTCACATGGCCTCAAGAACGCCTCCCTATAATATAGATGTCTCTATATAGTAGTGAGGTCTTATAGTGTGCCTTTGGGGATACAATTCTCTTATTTCATATAGTAACACATCGGTAGAAATCATACATATCAATATACGAAGTAGTAAATCAACCCAATAGAAGATAAACATTCAAGATAGGAATATATATATATATACAATTCTAGGAGTAATACCATATAAAAAAGTATGTTTCATGTCATGTCACTAAAATTAATCCAAAAATGATATACAAATAACTATCACAATACATGTCTCAAAATAAAAAAAATACCAAAAGAAACTATCTAATATTGGATCAGAAACCTCATCTCAGTCCCATACATCCCTACTCATAAGAATTTAACAAACCAATCATCGTACTATGGGTTCTTACCCTAATCGATACCTACATTTAGAAAGTCTTTGTAAGTACCCAACTATGGTCCAAAAAGGCTACGAGATAACACTTAGTAGGCTACCAGCATTGGTATCTTTATGAAATCCATGTTGTGAAATAAAATGTAAAGTAGTGTGCTAGTTAAATAATAGATATGGAAGTAATAAAAATGTAATTCCGATGGAAAAAATAATATCTGTAATGTGATATCAGTAATCCAAACATCACTCCCTAAAAATAATAGTCATTCTCCCATAACTAGGTAAATGGATAAATATAAATAAGCACGTAACCCTATGTAGTCTAACCACTATAATATGATACTCATACCAAGCCTATCTGTAATGAATGGTGTAAATCCCCAAATACCTTGTTGTGTATTCCTAAAAACTTTTATAATCCATAATAAATCAATAGTCATGGCCTATCTATATAATCAAAGGTGTTAGTCCATGAAAGAACTAATCCATGTTATGGAAGACTGAGGAATCCTCATCGAGTCCCATGAGCATCTTGGCGGAAACTTGTTAAAGACCTGGGTGGAGTCTATGGAGCATTTCAACATCACATGACTAATGTGAGTCCATGAAATCTGGATCTATGGGGTAGAAAGTCCAATAACATCCTATGAAATCATGACGCAAGGAGGAATCATGTCCAAGGAATCCACTACTTCACTCAAAATATATGGGAGAAAATTCCAAGGAATCTAATGGAATCAGTATCCAATATATACCAACCATGAATACCAATACCATTTACAAACATTATCTCACATCATTCATCATTCACAAACATTCTAATTCCATGATATTACCAACTCATTTACACAATTTCCATAAAATCCATTTAATAAATTAAATCAAGAAATATCATGCCATCACATTGAATATGAAAAAAAAATTCTCCCAATACCTCAATTCAATTATCAATAAATTTTTATGGTCTCTCTTAAACCAGGAAATATTACACTCACACCTTGAGTGGTATAAAAAAGTTTAAATGCAAAGGTTCACCCTATGGATGGCCCATGGTTGAGTAAATAACATCCAAAAATATCTATAGAACTAGTGGGAATCTTTAACAAGTCATAATTCTTCCATTTAGAACATTTAATTTATTTAAGAGCCCCCTTTGGGTTTTCTAATGCCCAATACAATGATAATATGCTTATTAAAAACAAAACCCCCAAGGAAACGTATAAACCTACTACTGTAGGTACGTAGTAGATCACTCACCTTTTATAGAGCTATAATTTAGTACAAATCAGTAGAAAAACAAATAATAGATTAAAATCATAAAAATATAGAATGTTATCACATATAAAAATAGAAAAGATGACACAAAAAATAAATAATGGCATAATAGGAATATCGTACATAGTACAGTAGATCCTATGAGAAAAATGATAGAAGAAATGAATTCTGGATCACAAAGTAACACCAAATAATATATCTCAAGTAGAAATATTATTCTTGAGGGAAAAGAAAAGAGGGAAGATATCCTTTTATCCAAAATAAGTTTCCATGAAAATGTTTTTAAAAACATTACTTGAGCATTTAGATGTTGTTTAAATTCTTTATGTGTTATGTAAAGCATAGTGTCTTTCCCCCTGTAAAAACTATTTAAACATCATGATTTATCCAACCTAGGCAAGTACACACCCTGAAATGAGTATACATTTTTCATTTCAATTCTACAATGTGTAATTATCCTATATCCAAATTATATTCCTTATGCATCTTCCCTTATAGAAACAACTAAACCAGAACATGGTCCTGACATTAGGTTCTAATCCAAAAATAGAACATAAATAAGACTTTAACCAAAAATTAAAAGATATATACCTCATAGAAAAATATAGGATATTACATATTTTTTATCTCTAAGGGTCCCATGCGGGATTCCATTTCTTCCATGTTGACCTTAGGAATACCATGTATGATCACTTTACTTGAATATCATTCTGAGGATACGATGTTGGATACCTCTTATTTTTATGCTATTATTGAGTGTCCTATATAGGAAAACCCTTCTTATATAAAATTTTTATGCTTACAAGTAGGTTTCCTTCGGCTATGTACATTCATAGATGATCCTAAGTAAGAGGAATATTCTATGTTATTACTTGAAGGACCAATTGGGTACCCTGATATTTGATTGAATCTGAGCTATAATGTTAGGTATGTGTACAGCTGGTAGTGTGTGTCATCTTATATCCCATGATGAAATTGTAAGACCAAGTGGATGAGGAAGTAGTGGTGGTTTATGGAATTTTGATATCTTCATTTTTTATACCTTTACATGTTTTATACGGATGCAATTGTGATTTATAGAGGTGATTCTTAGTTGTTGGTTGATGATCCCAATGTGATATGTCTCTCTTGTTACTCAGGATGCCCAAAAATATTTCCTACGATATGGTTTTTGAGCCAGGTTATTATATTTTATTATTTTACACCCATTGGTACTACGAAGGATCTAGATGATGTTCTAGTATGTTTAATTTTTATATTATTGAAATCCCTATAGGTTCTTCCTATGATCTATCTTTGGAGGATACGATTATGATATAAGGGCATAATATCCCTAGTAAGGACACTCATGGATGATTACGCTCTCCTAAGTGATGAGGGTTATTATTCTCTCTTGGAATTATTATATTCTAAGGATGATCTTGATCTCATCTCATTGAAATGTAATGATGATGATGATTATTCTCTTCTTGATCTGATTATACTCATAGATGATTACTCTCTCCTAAGCGATAGGTATTATTACTCTCTCATTGATTGGTTACTTTACTGTTGTGTTGGACATGTAATTTAACATCATGGGGTACTCAAGGATGATTATTATATCCCAAGTGATAGGGATCATTATGATATAACTGATTAGGGATCTCGAGGGGTGGGAATGACGGCTCACCTGTGATATCCCCATAGAGTTCACCTATGGTTTAGACCCTTAGGGTTCATCCAAGTTCCAATGTCGTGATCGCCAATATAATATGAGCTTGGGCCCAAAATTTAGAATGTATTTACATGGAATGTGCATAATAGAGTCTATATATAGGCCATTTATATTATATATAGAAGTATTCCATGGACTCCTTGATTATAGGGATTGGTTTCAGGTACAAGTGAATCCAGTGTTAGGATGAGTATCCTCGTATGGAAATGTTTCTTGATCATGTAAATTTATGGATTTACCTAAAGCATGTATTTTCAACTATGATTGTAAACCAAGATATGTACTTAATTATACAAAACCAGATTGGTATGATATCCATATCAATGACCAAGTCACCATATGTCCAGTAGATCACATGTTTATCTAGGTATTGACTGTTGATTGGGTCATTTATTCTATTTATGCCATTACTATGTGTGTATGTTTATGATAACACACACACTCACACACACACACACACATATATATATATATATGATATATATATATATAATTTTGTAGAAATAGTTATATAAGATAGAAAAAAATCCAGAAAATCAAGATCACGGACCTGATGATAAATTTTGGACTTTTTATTTTTTGTTTGGATTTATCATTCGAGTTGTGTATCGACTAGGTTGAGAATATTGAATGATAATACACTTAAGATAGTAGATATATACACTTATAATTTGTGTTTCCTACTGATAATATATTATCATTCCTTTATATTCACCTCAATGTGCGATTAGACCATATGATATCTTTTTTAGGATGAGAAAAAAATGAATGATAGTTATGGATAGTCCCTAGGGTTGCATGATCGAGTGGATCCACTTGTGTGGATTCATTGATAGGGATGGAATAACTCAAATGTGTATTGGTGATTGGGCATGTGGTCTAGCTCAGAGTAAGATTCTGATCCAAGAACTTTTATTTTATTTTCAATTATGTACTTATGCATGTATGGTCGACCCAGTGCGGTGCCAATTTTGTATGTATGAAATAACTATTAGAGCTTTCATAGAAATTCATTTAATATTACAGTATGTTTTACTTCAGTTTATTGACTTCTTTCAAACACTGTTTCTTTTTATTTGGATGATATATAGTCATTTATGATTTTATTTACATTGATATTAGGAAATAATATCTCTGCAAACACACTCTAGGAAACCTCTGATATTCGGATGCCTCTAGCATAAGGAGAAGAAAATTTGAGGCCTCGTAATGAACCGATTCAGAGTAAAAGATTAGTGGAATCTGAGTTAGGATGTTAAAAAGTGGAATAATATATTTTTATTTTCCAATTGTATTAGTATTTTGGATGTGGTAGACATGAGTATTAGAAATATGTCTGAACATGTGATGTATAGCAGACCGGTTCATTGAAAACACTTATTCCAATGAGAATTCGAGGCTTCCATGGGTATAATATTGTTTTTCTGATTTGCGATGTTATAGTTGTGTTTCAATTTCTATTTTATTAATGAACATTTTGTGTGGATGTAATGATTTATTATAGATTTAGGAATCTTAGACCATTGGAAAGTGGCTCGGGGTCGAATTTGACTATAGGAGGGTAATGGAATGAGGCCTGACATGCATCATATTTGGCATATAGGATTCACATGTTATAATCCATCTTGTTTTTGATATTATGGATGATAGAGGCTAAATATTTAATGTGTAGAAAAAATAAATAATGATTTTTTATTATAAGTTTTTTGAGGCATTAAACTCAATTTGGATGACTTACATATATATTCTATTCTGATGACAGGTTTTGTGGTTCTATATTGAGACGTTTGGTGGTGAGGCAGAGGACCCAATTCTCTTGCACACATGGTGCAATGACCCTTGTAGGTTAATAGGGAATATAATTACCAAATGTTATAACACCTTTATGGGTTTGTTATTAGGTTTTGTTATTTAATGTTTTATTAAAAATCAATATAGTTTTTTCCATTATAGATAAGAATCAAATTATACTTAATTGGTCACAATTTATGGTTATATAGCTGGATTTATGAGCACATTAGTTATAGGTACCAAGAGTTTCTCATAAACTTTACCTAAATGGGGAATTATTATATAAATATTCCATGTGATTTCCATTTCACTATATTTTCTACTTTACGTCATGATATATCATGAGAAATCCCTTTATGAGGATTCTCAAAGAGAATAAAGGCCCTAATAGGCCAACAGTTGATACATTTGACCATCTTAGGTTGTTAATACCGATACATTACATAGAATAGTTTTATCTTTTGAGATAAATGGTCTAACCATGTGGCCCTGTTATAATGCATGATTATAAGGGATAGGTGGGAAATCTAGTGGCCCTTGGTTTGGACTCAGACCCTTGTAGGTTAATGTTTCATTTTGATCAAGTGAAAAATGTGAGTATGGTTCACCCTAGATTGTGGATGAATTTAAAAAAATGACATAGGTTTTTTTATAATTTTATTCAAAGGCTTGGTTAGTGCTCGGGTTATTCAATATATGAATGTTGATGCATTAGCCTTTTGAAAGAGCACATAGGTTGCTTTATTTTTGATTTTAGCATCGTTAGGGAGAAATATTTGGGTGTCTCACCCTACTGAAACAAGATTCCTCTATTTCTAATGTATTCATATAGTAGATAGATACATGTGACTAGAACATTATTGGGTGATAGGTGGCCGTGAAATATATACAGGAATGAGTAAGGTTCCCTATTTTGAAGAGAAGTTATAAGGGAGCTTCCAGATTAATGTTGCTGGTATTCCATTAACACGGTAATCTTATCCTTATAAGGGATGATCCATGTGAGAACAAGTTCGGTGATAAATGTACACACTGGTTGCATGTGGTATCATTTTAGTTTTAAATATATGATGGGATGGGCGGAAACTAAAGAAAAATGGTTTTGAGGACTTTTCAGAGGCAAGGTTTCCTTAGAGTTGTTGTTAAATGATGAATTTCCCTCTGTGGTAGAGGACACATCAGAAATTAATTTGGTTATATGAGATGGTTTGACCATGGTAGGACCTAGACATGCATTCTTTGGGGGTGTGGTGTGTGGGGTTGGTTATAGGAATGTGAATCTTGTTTTGATGTGATATTGTCTTGAAGAGATCTATACATGCCTATCAAAAAAATATTAGTTTACTTTTTTTAGTGAGGGTCATTATCCATATTGACATGATCATAAGTACAATAAGTTAGATTCATCTCTATGTTGAGCTTATTTTCTTCTTAAATGTATTTAGTGGTTTGATAAAGGATACTTTTGAGGTTTCACTCGAGGAGTGTTAAAAGGTATGAAATTTGATGGGGAGTACACAATTGGACATTTGAGGGTGGAAACCCCCTATTTTCAGTTGAAATTCAGTGTTTGCCATGGGGCGTTGAGCTTGGAGTTTGGTTTTGAGATGAATATAAGGTTATTTCTATGGTGGGGAGTACCAAATTGGTCTATGTTAAATATCTTCCTTGATGGAATAAGTGATTACATTGTGAGACTAGTCATTGGATAGTTGAGATAGCATAGTGTTTAAAATGCTCTAGATGAGATCATAAATGCTAGTTCTTCAACCAAAAAATATTAGGGATGAGAAGGATTATGATGGAGAGATTTCAAGGACCCATGTTTTTATGAACTAGAAATTTTGAGAAAACATTTGATTTTTTCTATTCAATTTTTATTATTGGTAATATGGTCTTTTCCATTAGAATATGATCTCATATAAATTTTCTAACCACATATTTGGTATGGGAATAACGTTTTCACCCTTGGACATTAGTTTGGTTGAATTTTGAGAAGGATGAATTTTAGTGGAATAATAAATATTTAAAACATAATAAATTAAATATTAATTATTTGTTATTGTTCATTTAGATGTATATTTTTAATGTTTATTTATATTGGGATTCCATATTCTCCCTTAAGACCATAATGAGATGTTTTTTCATGGATGAGGAATAAATTCAAGTGGGATAATGGGGGCTAGGTCAGGACCCTATTTATTTTTATTTTTATTTTTTCATCTTATTTTTTTATTTATTCCATGGATTATCATATATGACCAGAGGGATTATATTTCAAGTGAAGGAGAAATAAAAATGAATTTGGAGATATAGATATAGGTAAAGAAAAAGGGAGGTTTCAATGTGGTGCTCCGGACATGCCGAGTCATCATATAGTACCTATGAAGTGTTGAAACTGGCAAAGGATTAGCAAAGTCCACCCAAAGGTAGGATGTTTTTACATTTTTTTGTAGATACACATATATTTTCAATTTCATTTCATTACACCACAATCATTATTTCAAGGGAACCATTTTGGGTCAATCTATTACTTTTGGGGGAATTGAGTTTTCAGGTAATTTGAGGTGTTTTCTATTCAAAAATCATGATCACATAGTGTGCAGTCCAATAACACACACCCCTTGTTGATCATGTTTGGGGAGATAAACATTTGGAAGTAAATGACATGTATATGACAAACATATAATGTAATGGGGATTATATTTGTATCTATTTACCCATCTTGACAACCCATGTTGGGGAATATGGCCACATAAAGTACACAGTTAGGCCCTATGTGGGATGCATGGCACATTGAGGTAAATAGATATATTAAGTGCATGGAAAATTTGTGTGAGATACAGGGGAAGGATTCCATATTTTTGTTACATATCATGTAAATAGTATACAAACCATGTACATGATCATACATTCTATTCTTGAATGATGTACATGCCCCGGTTAGAGTTTGGTATCACATTCCATGGACATGGGTACACATGCCCAATACTATCGCTTGCTACCCTTTTATGGGTTTTCGTATCTTTTTAATCCATAGATGGAATTGGACACATGAGTAGTATATTTTTAATATCATTCCACATATATCGCCATGGTAAAACACTTGAGGATATTTGATGAATACTATGTGATGTTTTGTTCTTTTCATAAACATATGTGTTCTTTTCCAGTAATAAAATCTATTCATATTCTGATAGTGAGACCCATTGATCTGAGATGGGAATTGAAACATCTCCTAAATAAATTATTTTGTATCTTTCCATGAGGATGCATCCATTGTGATATGTCTTCCCTGTGGATTTTGAGGATGTGATATTTATTGTCTTTGAGGGTCCCCAATGGGATAAATTTTGTCACATGTTGACCGAGGGAATCCCTTCTGGACCACACTATTTGTATAATATTATGAGTATTCCATTTATAATTACTTTACATTTTTCGCAATTATAAAGGGTTCTGTATAGGATTCCCATTCTTAGGTTCTATTTTGGGGAACACAAGTAGGATTCCTTCATTTATGGGTAGAACATGAGGATCCCAAGTAGGATGCCTCTCCTATGTCAAGACATGAGGGACATAGTGTTTTCCCCGATGTTTGAATTTTCGAGAGCTACTACACTGGGTTTTTGTAGAGATGGTTGCAAGTGTAACCTTATAACTCATACCAAACATGAAGGCCCAAATGGTTGAGGTAGTATTGGTGGGTTTAGGCATTCAAAAACCCTAATAATTTTTATACATTTACATGTTTACTTCTAATGAAATGATTATTTATAGAGGTTCTTATTTGTTGGTGGTTGATGTCCCTGACACGATTTGTCTTTTATATTCATTGGGATGACCAGAAATTTTTTGCGGGATTCCAGTTTTAAGAAAAATTATTATTTTCATTATTTTTATACCCTAAGGCACCGCTTAAGATCTGGATGATGAGAATGTATGTTTGGTTACTATATTATTTTTATATCCTTATATTCTTTTTAGGATCCTTCTTTTGAGCCTAATATTTTGATATACCGGCATGAAGTCCCTATTAATTATACTCATAGATGATTATGATCTCCTGAGTGATGAGGATGATTCTTCTCTCCTCAAATTATTATATGTTGTGGATGATCGTGCTCTCATATGATTGATATTTTTTGAGTATGAGTACACTCTATTTGATATAATTATCCTCGTAGATGATAACACTATTCCGAGTGATAGGGATGATTAAGCTCCCCCTTGACAATTAATTGACCATGGTTTTGGACAATGTCTTTCGCATCGTTGGGTAATCATGGATGATTATACTCTCCTGAGTCATATAGATGATTATTCTCTAATTAATCAGAGTCTTTGATTGGTGGGAATGTTGTCTCATTGGTGATATCTCCTTACACTTATCCCAAGGTTCATACCATTAGGGTGAATATGATATTCAGTTTTGTGACCACCTATAGACCAAGACTCAGGTCACAAACATTGGGAAGTAATTTCAAAGGAAAAATGACATGAAATTATAATTTTTTCCATTTATAGGATGTACGAATAAATTCCATAGAATGATTCATTATAAATATTAGAGGTGAGCACGTGTGAACCTAGGTTTAAAACGAATATCCCCTTGTGGTGATGTAGATTGCTCAAATAAATTTCCATCACTGACCAAAGTAGGTATTTTTTATTAGGATTATAGACTTGGAGATTGTATGAATTTTACACATCATGAGTGGTATGACATATTTCTTAGTTCCCTAGTCACAAAATTTCCAGTCGATCATATGTTTATCCAAGGTTTGACAGTGTATTGATTCATTTATGTTATTTATTTCTTTATTTTTCAAGAATGTATATGAGAACACATGTGTATTCTTATATATATTTATCGTGATATATATTTACCTGAAAAAATATAATTACATATGATGGAACTATATCTACATGAATGGGATTCCAGACCCAATGACCAGTTGTGGGATTATTCTTTTTTTAATTTATCTTTCCAGTTGTGTCTTAGATAGTCAGATCATCTTTCATGAGCATGCACTTATAACAGAAGATTTATATATTCATCATTAGGGTGTCTTACTGAGATTATATTCTAAACCATGTATGCACACCTCAGTGTTCTTACAAACATTATGCATTATTATTATGTGGCACATAGATGTGTGATAAATAGGTATGAGTCCTAGGGTTACATGATCTTGAGAAGACACTCATGTTGATTCATTTATTAGGTTGGTGTAGCTCAATAGTTTCTTGGAGATTATGTATGGTGTCTATCTTATAGTTAGTAGTTGATCCCTATACTATAATTTAAATTTCTTTTATGTACTCTGACTTGTATGGTTGAAATAGTGGGTGAACAATGTTATATATATTACATAACAATCCTGGATTTTATAGAATTTAATTTATTATTAAATCATGTTATATTTCATCTTATTGAATACTTCCACATAATTTTTGTTTTTTATTGGATGATATCTAGAATTCTATATTGTAGTTTGCTATGATATGAGGGTATACACTCTGAAGAGGCTCACCCTATGTCCTCGATGCTATTTATAAGCCTTTGACATAGGCAAAGGAGAACTTAAGGCCTTATAATGAACTGGATTAAAGAACCAACTTAGTGGTATCTAGATTGGGATATTACCCAAAAAATGTTCCATTACAAAAAAATTTGATCAAAATTTTTGTAGGGAGAGAAACTACATGCCTGTTTAATGAATCTAGTTAGAATTAATTACTTAAAAATTTTCTCCGCTTTATTATCTTGGAATAGAAAATCGATGTTATATATTATCTCATTACTATAGTAGATTTATTTTTTTGTATATAAATAAACAATTTGGACATTATAGTTTAATTATTCTTGAATTATTGTTTTCCAATTATTTAACTGGTCTATGAATGAGAGGAGTGATAACCATTTATGAGAATCATTTGATATTGAGAGAATGTTTATTTTTTCCGCTAATCATTTTCAATAAATAAAATTTAAATTGATTTCATTAAACTTAGTCATATAAGTTTGTAATCATTTAAAAATCTGGACCGTCCAACCTCAAAGGTTATCAATTTGGATCCCCTTATAGGACAATCACAATCATCCAAAGTCAATACTATTTTAGTTATATAGGGATCAAGAAAAATTAAATATTTGTAAATTTATTCCACTGACATGGATGTTACAAAACTATATGGGTGACCATCCGTTTTTATTATGTGTTTGGATATTTAGATATAATAAGTGGTGTCAAATTTTAAAGTCTAATTCATGCTGAATTTATCCTACTAAATATCATTAGATTGGGAACAATTAAAATTATAAATGAATTAACCTATTTTTATAAAATTATAATATTTAGAAGATATTCTCAAGGTAAAATATATAATATCAATAATTTTATGTTTTTAATACATTAATATATAAACTTATTGTAATGATTCAGTTGAGATGTTGTTGAATGAAATTGGGAAGAAACATCTCAATACTAATGAAAAGTTCCGTAAATAATTTTCTAAATAACAATGAAATCTTGATTAATTTGACATTAATGTCCATAAATCATTTATGTGGGAAGTTTTCCATTATATATGGCTGATAAAGAAAATTAAAATACACAAATAAATATGTATTTCATAAAATATATGATGAAGTAATGATTTATCATATTAAAAACACTTATCATTTCCTTAACCCCAAAATTTTGATTGTTACATTAATTTATGAACATGGTGATGAGACAATGGATATTGATATTATAAAAAAAATATTAAAAATATTATAACCTTTTATGAATAAAATGGTATTGTCTATCAATAAAATAATTTTTTTGGAAATTTCAATTTATGATTTTTCAAACTATATTTATGGTTTATGAGATATAAATGAGACCTAAAGGAGTTATAAGAAAGTAATTCAATGAAATATATTTTAAATATATAGATAATCTTTCTAAAACCCATAATAGATAATATGAATTAGATGTGAGTGAGGGATATTTCTCATAAGTTACAAGAAAGTTTCAACATCGAGAAGGAATATTTTAATGAATGATACCATCATATTATTTCAAGTGTGAAATGGTTTGTCATAGAAAATATAGGTGTCCTAAAATTAATACGATTATGGTGGAGAGATTAATTTTGTACATTACTCGAAAAGGAAAATGAAAATCTAAATATATACAGAGGAAGGTGTCTCAATGGATAATTATCGTGAAAACATTTAAACTGATTTCAAATCATATTTATAGAATGTTATCATAGAGATTCTTGACAAGTCAAAATATAAAATAAAATAACAATTTAAAAGTAGAGAATATTTATTTCTATAGTGTATATTTGTGATTTATTAGAGGATTTACTCATGGTATAAATATTTAAGATTAAATATAAAATTTTTATTCATAGGGGACCATGTAGTCACCCAATGAGGGGGGTGAAATAGGGGTGGAAAACATTTAAAGATATTTTCAAACATAAACATTTTATTAATTTTTATTGACTAAAAAATGTCATCCATAATGATGTATTGATATTTAATGAAAACCCTCAATAGTTACTTCCTAATGAAATGAATATAAGGAAAACATAACACATATAGTTTTATAATATTTGGTTCTGATGTGGGGAAAATACTCCTTAAAGAATTTTTTTACTATCCAAATTAATGTATTTTAAAATTTTCATTATAGTAGGGATACAATTAAGCTATGATTATACTATATAACAAAACTAGATCGGTTATCTCATAAAAATCAACTTTTACATTTTGATAAGAATGGTCGTGTTGTTTTCACTAAAACCAAATGTATTAATGTTTTTATAATTAAATTATATAATTATGGATCTTTTACTTCCAATGATTCTTCTAAAATACATAGAATGAATAGTGACCTATCACTTTTCTTTTGGTAAAATAAACATGTATCTCTCAAAACATTTATATTAATTGTTCAAAACCTCACCAATTTTTCACTTGATGCTGTAATGGATCTCAAATTCCAATCACCTAATTCTGTTGACTATTCTAATATTCTTTATAATTTGATTTTCATTCCTTACAACTTATTTAACCCTTATAATAACATGGAATTTACATCATCTATAACAACCAATACATTACATACATAGATGTTACTTCAAAATTGAATAATATTCATTAAAAAAATATTATAAAGCCACTATAAGACAATATATTTATAGTGCCATTAGAAACTAGAAAACATAAACAACTGTTTCATAAGACATATTCATTATCTCCCAATTTTTTCATCATAAAAATACCCCCTTTTGACATATCTTATTTAATAAGGGAATATATCATTCATTTTATAATTAAAATAAATAACAACACAACATTTGAAAATATTGTCCTTCAAATGAAAGATCATGATATTATTTAATGGGATAAATCCTAAATGTTCATAAAAAAATTTAACGTAATCCAAAAATTCATAACATAAGACATGGATTTTTTTTGGAATGCACTAAATCATAGAAAATAATTTCATATTATTCAATCCTCATTTAAAAGACTATCATGGAGGAAAAAATCCTTTATTTAACTGAGTTCACTCCTTATTCCAGCCCTTTACTTTTGAACCAAGATCATTTCATGTTCTATACATGTTTATCTCATTAGATAAAAATATTTACCCAATAAACTTGGGGGAGATATAGGCCCCACCCAACTCATAATGAAATAATTTCAATGTTTTCCAAAAACAAATCATTCATCATAGCATAACCAAAATAAAAAATGTGTTTATTGAACGTCATTTCATCATAATCTATATACTAAAATGGATTTCATAAATAAAATTTCATAATAAAAACAGTAAAAATATATTTAAAACTTTGATAGAAACATAAACCTACTTAAATAATGTCAACTTAGATGAAAAATAATTCTGATAAAACAATTGAAATTAATTCATAATGAAAATATTCTTTTTTCTTTAAAAATGTTTTCTTTTCACCAAATAACACACAATTTTAAATGAAAATAATTTATTTGAAAATAAAAATTAAATACTGTAAATTATTCATGAAGGAAAATGGTGTTATGTAGGCCTAAAAATCCATTCATACTTTTTAAGTTAGAAAACATTCTTCTTGTACATTTTTCGGAAAGTCAAAAAATACCTTAGAATGAAAGAGACAAAAGATTCTTTCCTTTAAATTTTATAAAAATTAACCAATGGGTAAAATATAATATAAATTATAGTAGTATATGAAGAATATTTTATAATGCATATGTATAAAACATGGACTCAAATGATAAATATACCTTGGTAAATGAATTCGTATAAACAATCTTAGATTAAAATGTGATTGTAAAATTATCCCTAACCTAAGGACCAATATCCATTGTATGTATCCAAGTCTCATGTCTAATTATATAAATAATTTCATTGAATTATTTCATAATCATATTAATTTTTATTATATCAAATATGATAATATTAGAATATGTTTATTAGTAACATTATTACTCATCCATATGGTGTTAGCTTTATTATTTTATCATGCATGTTTTATTAGAAAAGTTCTTGTACATATTATTAGGTTATAGTTATATAATATACATTATAATATTTGTATAATATATACATATATAATATTTAGTAATTCATTAAAATTATATAATCATGATTTAATTAAGATTATATAGATTGAATCATATCACATCATGGAGACGGTTGGCCATACGTACGCACGAGCAACAATATCATTCCCATAATTATTAAATGGAATTGAAGTGGATGGTGTATAATATTTCAGAATCAATATAATTTTATAATAAAAATATATATTTAATATTTCCATAATTATACCCATCCATGTGCATTGGTGGTGACAAACACATGACACCACGATGTGGAGACAGTTTTCGTACGTATACACACACGTGGTGACTCATTTTTTTAAGATAGATACAAGGTGTAATATGGTTGTTACATAACAATATTAACATATAATTAAATAATTGAGACTTGATTTATTACTTTATAATGAATCAATTAATTATTTTTACATTTAAAAATAATTATGTTTGAAATAATCAGTTGAGAAGATTACCTCTTCATTGACGTGCCCCATCTAAATCTCCTATGAAGGGCACTAGAGTAGGTCTTTGGAGAATACCAAAACCTATATAACGTAACTATGTAATTTGATAAGGGAAATATATGGGGCATTTCCGATCATTAAGGATCAAATTGAATTAGAGAGGTGAGGGAGTTGGTGCCCATTTGTAATTGAGGTGAGGGGCACTTTTAGGATATCCAAAAATATTAATATATAATAAACTAAAAACCCATCCATAAATAAGATAAGGGTAATAATTTTGAGGATTATCTGATATAGGGTTGTAACATCATCATCCAATAAATTTTAGACTTGTATTTATTTCAATTTAGCCTTTATCATTTTAATTAACACTTAGTTATTCATTTTAATTTATAGGTAGGGTAACAAATATTTAAATATTAAAAGAGTTCATAATTTTATTATTTGATGTAAATTTGAATATAAATAAATAAAATAGAATATATTAGACTATATAATAATAATTTTGTAGTATTTAAAACGTTTTATTATTTTTAAATAATTTAATAAAAATTAATTTTTATAAAAAATTAATTGTCTCAATTTTGACCCTATTCAATTCATTATTTTAAATATTATGATACATTGTTAAATTTGAAACAACTAATTTTTTATTTTTATAACAGGTCAAGGTAACCTATAAAATTATTTTGATATATTAATTAGACAAAATTTTATTTATTTTAATATTTTAATAACATTTATTTGTTATTTCCTTAAATAAAATTACTACTACATAAATTTTGTGTAACTATTTAATATGTTTATTTGATGAATAATAATTCAAAATTAAATAATATGAAAAATATAAATCCACAATAATTTATAGTAATAATTATAATCGAATATATCTTCTATGGAATGTTAGAATAAAATATAATATTAACTAAAACATGAATGTTATCATTTTAAGATCACTTTAAATAAAATATTATAAGTATAATATTCTCTTATATATGGCTCAAAATGGATAATAAGTCAACACATGGATGGTTATGGTGATATATACATGAAATTTAATATTTTTTCATGTTTTTTCGTCTTTTAATGGATGTTATCATTTTAATAATACTTATTTTTATTGACTTCTCAT
Organism: Viscum album; assembly: GCA_963277665.1. Taxonomy (NCBI): domain Eukaryota; kingdom Viridiplantae; phylum Streptophyta; class Magnoliopsida; order Santalales; family Viscaceae; genus Viscum; species Viscum album. The sequence goes on from OY728129.1 coordinate 258,841,451, forward strand.
CAACAATTGAATTTATGAATCATTGATGTATAATTCCTTAAGGTGGATATTTATTTTCTAAAAAATACAAAAAATCTCCAGATAAATAAAAACATTTTCTATTTAAGAGGATTATATTTAATAAAAATTATCTTATGTATAACCTTATATTAAAAATGATACAGTTATTAAAACATGAGTGAGACATATTTAACTATCCTTTAGATAAAATACAATAAAAGTCATAATCTTATACAACTGTATTACAATGGATACAATTTCATCCCAAGAATGATTTAGGTCGAAAATAACTTATAAAATTATATTATTACATGTATAATGGTAATTTTATAACATTTTTATTGTCCTTAATTACCCTACTAACCCTTTTACAGCATCTATAAAAATTACCAAAGATGATATATATTATGTTCAAAAATTATAGTTGGTTATTTAAATAATACAGAATTAATGGTTCAAAATAAGAAATCCATTTTTCCAAATTAAAATAACAAAATTTTTATTAATTAATTTAAATTTAATCCCATTTTCAGAGAGAGATAATGAGTTTTGTAAGTAATAAATTACAAAATATTGAAATGTTTTTACATCTGAATTCAATGTAGAACTAATGACAATGACATAAATTATATTTAATTAAAATAATATATTATAATTATACTTAAAACAAAATATATATTATAATTTAACCCTATAAATTATTTTGATGAAAAAAATTGGTTTCAATTAAAATTTATTATATTTTTTCTATTATTAAAAATTTGAAAGTTATCAGAAAATTATCAAAAATTCATCTGAAGTAAATTTTTATATCCCGATTACAAAGAAACTATTTATTAAAACATTTAAAAATTATTAATTTTTTAAAATCATAATTTAAAATGGGTTTTCCATTAAAAGGCATAAAATTACACTTTTGAAAAATATAGGATTTAATACATTAAATATAATTTTATTCAAACCCTATGAAAAAATATCTATTAGAAAAATACATAAAATATTTTATTAATTATATAACATATATGTTACCAAAATTTATTTATTAATAGTAATTCACTCAATTTATTAAATAAAAATAAAAATAATAATTCATTTATACTTTTTCTAAATAATTGGTAGCCAATGAATTAATCATTCATTTTCATAATATAGTTATATTTATTCCTAATAACCAAATTACTGGGTTATGATGGTTATTTTATAAAAATGGGGTCTCTTAGTTCATTTAAACTTGTGATTACATGAAATACAAGCTATGGATGAACTAAAATTATTTATAGAAAATATTTCATAAAAACATCAGAGTGTAACATTATACTCCCCTTAAAATAAATTTACCCCAAAATTCATTATTTAGAAACAAACAGATGTGGATACCTATACCTCATCACATCATCAATTTCCCACGTAACTCATTCAAATTGGTTGTTTTACCATAAAACATAAACTAAGATATTGGTATTGTTTTTCAGAACTTTCTTACTACAATCCATAATCTCTATCGGTTGTTCTTCATAGGAAAGATCATACTACAATGGTACTTCTTACGAGTTTTGTACATGTGAAGGATCTGGTATGTAATTTCCCAAAATATATACATAGAACACTTCATAAAATTGAGAGAGATTTGGTGGAAATTCCAATCTGTAATCTAACTTCCCAACACAATCCAGAGATTAAAAAGGACCAATATACATAGGGCTCAACGTCATATTATTTCAAAATATCATTACTCTCTTCAAGGGAGATATATATAGAATCTCCTTGTCCCCCACTTCAAACTCTAGATCTTTTGTTTGATTGTGAGCATAAATTTGTTGTCATCTCTGAGCTGATCTTATGTTTTGTTAAAGAGATATAACATTTTCTGATATTTCATCAACTAAACTAGGTCCTATTTTATTTCTTTCCCAAACATCATCCCAAAAAGATAGAGTTATGTACCTATTTACATATAGGTCTCTATAAGGATTAATCTTAATATTTTATTGAAAACTGTTATTGTGAGAAAATTCCTTCAAAGGGATGTGTTTATCCCAACCATCAATGAAATCCATAGAGCTAGATCCCAAAACATCTTCTAGAGATTAAATTTTTCTCTTAGATTAACCATCTATATGTGGATGATAAAAAGTGTTAAAACCTACCTCTATATCCAGATCCTTCTATAAACTTCTCAATAACATTGAATTAAACCTTAGATCTGGAAAAAATATAATGGAAAGTGGTACTCCCTAAAATATTAACACTTACTTTACATATATCCTAGAATGATGATTAAGAGATACTTCCTCTATAATAGTAAATAAGTGTTCTAACATTGAAATAAGATCAACTATAACACATATAGCATTAAGGAATTTATATGTTTTGGAATACCTAATGACAAAGTCCATAATGATTTTTCCCATTTCCTTTTTTGTATGGGTAATGGTTGTAACATGACCTTTGAATTTTGTCTCTTGGCCTTAACTTGCATACAATCAATGCACTAAGAGATATATTCAGCAACATTTATTTTCATACCACCCCACCAAAAATACACTTTTGGTCCCTATATATCTCTTTTTTATCTAGGATTAATAGGGAATGTAGAACTCTAATCCTTATCCATATATACTAAGTTATTTTTGGTATTGGAGGAATAAAAACCCTATTCTTAAACATTATTATTCCATCATAATAAATTTTGAATTCAAAATTATTTCTCAGCTTCTTTTGTAGCTCAACATCATTCGTATACAACTCCTTAATCAACACTTTTATAGATGATTTAGCATTAATTTTAGAAAGATAATATATCACCCTTTCAATAAAAATTTCAAGATCCATCCTTCGTAAATACAAAAATAATGGATATTTTTTTATCCTCATCATTTATAGACTAGAATGGTCCATTCGACTCAAAGCATCTGCCACATTTTTTTATTTCCCATGGTGGTAATGTATTGATCAGTCACAATTTTTAAACAATGGAAACCATATTCTTTGGTGCATATTAAAAATATTTTGTTTGAAAATATACTTTAAGCTCATATGATTAGTATAAATATCACATCATTCACCATAAAGATAATGCCTCCATATCTGTAATAAAAATATTATTGCATCTAACTGAAAAACATTAGTTGGGTAATTTTCCTCATGGATTTTCAATTATAATGATGTATAAGTTATGACCATATAATTTTTCATTAGAACACATCCCAGCACCTTTTGGGATGCATCACTATAGATCAAAAAAATTCACTAAAAGTTAGTGTGAGAATATGTACACTGGATAAAGATCTTTTTAGCTCTATGTAATTATCTACACATTCCTCCTTCCATATGAGCTTAACTAATTTATGAGTCAACTTGGTGAGTTTATTAGATAATTTTGAATTTTTTAAAAAAAATATGTCAATAATATCCCGCAGAACCAACAATACATCGAATCATAGTTATCATTTTTGGTCACGAACAACATTCAATAACTTCTATTTTTATTAGGTCCACAAATATCCACTCTCCCTATATTATGTGACCTGAAAATGAAACATTATTAATATAAAATTAACACATGTTAATTTTTTCATAGAGATTATCCTTTCTATTGGTCTTCAATAAAATTCTCAAGTGATCTTAATGTTCTTCATTTCTCATCGAATAAACAAGAATATAATCTATAAAGACCACCACAAACTGATCAATATTGTATCAGAAGAATCTATTCTATAATTCTATGATGAAAGTGATGTAATTAGTAAGACTGAAAGGAATCACAACTAATTAATAGTGTCCAATGATTATATGGAATATTGTTTTTGGTATATCCTCCATCTTGATCTTTAATTCTTGATGTAAAGACCCAAAATTTACATATATGGAAATTAAATTACGTTTTCGGAATACATAATACACGACAAAAATAGAAGCCCAAAGACGATATCAGTTTAGTTCTTTTACAATCATGGAACATAATATTCTAAATTAGTGAGTGATCTTCAACATCTCCCATAAATATCATTCCCTTTTTTACACCCTAGAACCATAGTTTATATCCTAGAGAAAGAAAACATAAAAAGGGTGAGATAAAATTCTTAGTTAGGGAAACCATGGCAAACATAAAACATATCATAAACATAAGAATGTAAAAAATATGATCATAATGTTTAAATATCCAATTCATGATTCATGAAATAAATCATGGATATACGTATACATAAATCATAAAGGAACATTGACCATGATAAAATAGAATTGGAATAAAACATTAAATTATGTAAAACAAATTATCACATAATATGATTTCCATAGTAGCCAATGCATTGCTTACAAGACCATGATAGTGGGAAAAGTCCATTACTGAATCATGTTTACTGGTCGTTCCATCCATATATTACTGAACCAGATTTACTTACTATTCCAGCCCTGTATTTCTGCACAATATTTACATATCATTACAATCCTTTCCATATAATGAGATATAATTCATTAAACAATGAATTTCAGGAACATATAGGTCCCACCAATCTCATAATTAAATCATTCTTACATGTCACACAAAAACATAAACCATTTATCATAGCATAATCCAAGAAATAAAATGGGTTTCTTAAAAATCATTTCATCATAACATAATCAATGTAAAATATAATTCAACTATTAGAACAATCAAATATTATTAATAATAGGGATATAAACATAACCTTATTTAAAGTGCATCATCTTAGATAGAAAATAATTTTGATAAAACACATCAACTAAATTTTTGAGGAAAATATCCTTTCTTCATCAAAAATGTTTTCTTATCTCGAAATTTCATGCAATTTTAAATGAAAATAATTTAATTGAATATAAACATGAATATTTTAATTGAAACTTAATTGATATAAGTCGTTATGAAAGTGTAAAAATCCATTCATTCAATACAAAAATCATTTTTATCATGCTTTTTTCAGAGAAGTCATAAAGTAACTCATATGGTAAATGAAAGAAAGTTTCCTTAAAAAACAAGATGTAAAAGTAAAAAATGGGTAAAAATGAATTTAATATTACACAGAATAATTATATTAATTTTATTAATACTCTTTTTGAAATCATTCATATGGATGATAAATATACCCCTAGTAAATACCTACGTATAAACAATCTCAGATAAAAATGAGATTGCAAAAATTATCCGTCATCATGGGTCTGATATCCTTTGTATATATCCAAACCACCTGTATAATGGTTATGGTATGTTATTAATTTATACCATAACCATGTTCATATTTATGATATCATATATGATCCTATTATATCATTTTGCTAATAGTGATTAAATATTTCCTTTAATTCGATTGTCAATTGCTTCATTTTCCCATTCATGTTTTCCCATGTAATTCATGTTTGTTATTCTAAGAATTTATTTTATTCATGCATAAAATGAAACTAAGTTTATAATTTTTATTTTTAACTGTTCATATAAATTTTATAATCACTACTGAATTATTAACGTTGAGAATGAATCTCACTGCATCGTGGAGACGATTGGTCATACGTACGCACGAACGATGATATCCTTCCCTTTGATGATTAAATGGTATAAAATTTCATTTCATATTAATTATAAATAATAATAATAATTTTATATGAATTATTTATATGAATTATACCCAACATTATACCCCTCAAAATAGCATATTTTTTAATTACATATTACACCATGGCGTGGAGATGATAATCCATACAAACACACATATGGTTATATCATTATTTTTAGGATGACTAAAAGGAGGTATAAGGTTGTACCATATTTATAAAATAAATAATATCATGTATAAGATAATTTATTTATTAATTTAGTATAGTAACAACATAGTAATAGGAAGTATAAGAAGAAATGAATTTTGGAAGAGGTGGTTAAACAATAACCTATTTTTTAGGTATATATTTTTTTTATGCACCAAAGGACTCCCTAATATGGATTTAATCCAAAACGGTAGCCTCTAATATGAAGTGAGGGATGCTGGGAGGATATTTGGGCAGGTTTTGGATGAGACAAAGGGCTTTGGAGTTGTGTTTAAAAGATTAGAGGTTCCCTTTTATAAGGTAGGAGAGGGGCACCTTTGGAATGTATGGAAATATTAATTTATTATAAATTTATTATTGATTTGTAATGCTCCAAAATAAATTTATTTCTAAGGTAAGATGAATATGGGTAGAAATAATCTTAACCAATAAAATTTATAATTTTATTTATTTTATTTTATACATTATCATTTTGATTTATCCTTATTTAATCTATTTAATATCATTTTTAGTATTAATATTCTAAATAATAAATGGTTATAAATACTTACTTATGTGTTTTAAATTATCTATAATAGAATAATTTCATAAATTTATCTCCATGTAATTTTTAATTGATTTAATTTTTAAATATTTCTGTGTTTTAAAATAATTTAATAATATGTTATTTTAATAAAAATATCAATAGTGTCAATTTTGACTCTATTCATTTATTTTACATTAAATAAACACAAAAAATAAGATAAATTATAAAAAAATATTTAATATAATTCTAAAATATTTTAGTCACCTAGAAAATTCTTAGAGCACAATAATAAGTTCAAATGAAATTTATTTTAAAACATTAAAAAATATTTATTTGATATTTCTATCATTACAATAATTTCTACATCACTATTGTGTCATCATTAATGGTTATTATTTAATCTATAAAAATTATAAATAAATTCAAATGATGTTTATAATTTCATCATATTTTTGAATAATATTTATGTTCAAATTTTGATCATGTTTACCACTATATTGAAAATATTATACTTATAAAATATATGAGACTGACATGTTGTCGTGTTCTTTTGTTTTAATTATAATTACATCACTTTCATAGAAAAATTCCATTAATTGAATCAATTCAGTCCTATAGGTGATATTAGTTTTCTTTAATTCATAAAATATCATTTTTTATGTTATAAGGTTTTTTATTTTCTTTATCATATTTTTAGTTACCTTAATTTACCTGATTTACCTTTAATTATGGTAAATAAAATATACCAGAGTAACAATTTATAATATAAAAAATAAAAAATAAACCTATTAAAATAATTTGGATCCACTTTTTACAAATATGGAATCAATTTTTCACAATTCCAAATACAGAATTGGATGAAATTAATTTAAAATTAATTCATATTGTAAAAAACCATAAAGAAGGTTTTTAAGAAGTAAAAACTTATCAAAATATTTCCATGTATTTATGTCCAATTTAACTTTGAAATTACTTAAAATGACCAAAATTGGTTTATATTATAAAAAATATATAATTACACTTTGAATCCAATTAATAATATAATATTACTAAATAATTAAATTAGACTAAAAGGCAGTTTTGAATCAAAATGAAGTATTTTTCATTATTCATCAAAATATAAATTTTATCAAAAAATACAAAAATTTTAACCATGATAAATTTTGATGTCTAGATTCAAAATAGGATGTTTATTATTTCATATATAATATATAAAATTGTCAAAAACTAGATTTAATATTGGTGCATCATCATAAGGCGACAAATTTGCAATTTATTTTAAAAAATACTTCTTTTATCCCAAAAATTTAATTTATTCTTATATCACATTATAAAAAATAGATAATATGAATGTAAATTTTATATAAAATTCAAAATTTGGTTAATATTATTCATAACATAATGATTATATCCCATTAAATAATAATATTTTAATAATATATCATTGTTTAGTCAATCGTGGTATTGCTTACAAAGCAAGCTATTGAGTACGGTTGTTCATGCGTGTAACGCATGCCAAGTTAGTTTTTCATGTAGTGAAATATTCTATCGGTGTTTTTTATAACATAATCCCAGCATAGTTTTTTTTACATTGAAAAAAATTTATACTCAATGTTGCGTGTATGATACACCAACTCATTGTTGCATGTATCATACGACAAGTCAGTTTAGTGTGAAAGGAATGTTTTTCTTAGTGAATTGAATATCATAAATGAAAATTTTAATTTATTAGAAAAAAATTGTCCATATGAACCTGTGGATTTACATTATACCCCCTTAAAATTAATTTCTCCCTTGAAATTCATTGAGGTTATAAGTGGTTTACTACATAAGTGTTTCTTTAATAGAAACAACATCATAAAAAAGAAAAACTGAAAATTCACTTTAAAAATGAAAGCTAGGAACATAACAGTTACCCAATGTAACTCATCACTATTTTTCCACATAGTGTAACATAGGTGGGATGTGAAAACATGGATACATAATATAAATTTAACCAAAATGATATGATGCATTGTGATATAGAACAAGGTTTGGAGAAATTTAAATACTAGAAAACCATATACTTGTGATGATTTAAGGGACCATCTGATCTATCAGATAAGATTGTACGATGATAAATTTTTTGGTTTTCAACATAATTTCTATAATTTTAAAGAACATAGGAAAAATACCTTATTTCAGTACAATATCATCATTGGTAATTCCTTGAAAAACATTCTACTTCATCTCTTATTTAAAAAAAAATGAAGATGAATTTTTCATGAGAAGATCAAGCCTTAGATTGATAGATCACTCCATATATCTCAACAAAAAGGTTATCATAGGTATTAAAATATGTATAAGTACGCCTATAGTGAGATAATACCTTAATATAACAAATTTAACTAAAAAATAACTTATACTATACATAAATGGATAACATTAAAATCCTTACAAAAAGTAAAAATATATAAAACTTTAGAATGTGGTAAATCGATATAACATTTATCTCCCATATCTAATATAGTAGTTCTTAGTTGTCACATTATAAATATTATAATACCTAAATCATGTAATATTTTGAATTACATTAAATCCTTAGTGATAACATGCATTCTGTCAAAATTAAATATTCCCACACACCAAAAATACCAAAAATTATATATACTCAAACTATGATATCATTTTGTCTTTATATCAGTCTCGAGGTCATTAATACAATAAAATAACTCATTATCTCCTTATCCCATCATTATTCACATATCATGTGGTTTCCCAAAATATTTTAATCACTTTTCCTTATTACCTGTTCCATATAATTATGGAAACCCACAATGGACCAATACATAGATATTCTAATATTCCATAATATTATAAAATAGATTTAACAACACTATTTTGGAATCCCGTTACATAAATAGTTAATCATTCCACCACTTCGTTGTCTTACTCGACGTCACCAGTAGTGATCGCATGTGATTTTATTTTTCCTTGGAATTAATAAGTTGCTAACGTTGATTATTATCATTAACCCTTAGATTTGGGAATTGGCTAGCATAATGCCCTATTTCCCTGCACTTGTATCATTTATGTGTGGGTGGTGCATTCTCTATAGTCTTTTCCCTATTCACATAATTATCATAACTTCTCCCATTATTTCATCACTCAACTAATCGATAACCTTATTTTACACACTAAAAACATTATCTAGTCCCATTTGACATTCTCTGACATGATTATTTCCACACATTGAGAATAAGGAAACATTTATGTTCTTGTCACCATTATTTTGAGATTTTCCATTGATCTCCATCATTCATTTCATTTCCAATCCATGAGGCTGATATATAACACCAAATTATATTTTTACCTTGATAGAACAACAGACAATTTCATTATAGTTACTAAAGTCTTTTGTAGTTGATTCCCTTATAATACATGGTTTTAAGCCACTAAATAATCGATAAACTATACTTTCAGGTTGACTGATAAAGCCAGAATCATACCTTGCAAGTGTTGAAAAATATTCCTCGTATGTATCAATAGATTCATCATCCTTTTATTTAATCTAAAGTAACACATTTTTTATATTTTTTCAATGAATAAGGGGAAATTACTTATTGAAACCTTTTTTCTTAAACTCACCCCATTCTATGGATTTAATTTAATCTTGATAACTTGTATTCTTTATTTGAGTCCAAAACTGGTCTTCTTCCCCATCTAAATGAAAAAATAACAAAATGTCTTTTCATGTTTTGAATAAAGAATAATGAAAAATATCATTTCAATGGTAAAGATCCCTTTTTCATAAAATGTTTGATCAGAATGCCCACTTATAGAAGGAAGACGTCAGCTCATAAAAGTCTCAACAGAATGTTGTTCCCTTATCTACTCATTTGGATTTATAGAATTATTTATAGATTCCGGTCGTATATCAATAATATATTTCATCCCATATCCCATAATATTTGATTGATCAAGAGGGAAATCATTGCAGTTCCCAATGCATTGATCAATAACAAGGTTCCTTTGGGTTCCAACCATTGTCTAAAACCCCAAAATAATAGTTAGAGAGGATAAAATCATACAAGGAAAACAACTTAATCATGGTGGATTACTTTAAATCATTAACATCTAAGGTTTCATCACAGGTTACTCATGATTCTTACCATAATTCTAGGATTGTAACTTGTAGTTAGACATACCCTTAGGGGGAACCCATAGACATACATTATAAATATCTCTAGGTATCTCACTAAAGATTTTTCATCATAGCTTCCAATAGTTAACTAAAGCTTCACTATGATACCAACTGTAAATAACCAAGATTAATGTACATGTAAATTAAATTACTTTTGTGGGTTACTTAATATAGAAAAAAATAGATTCCTAAAGACCCTATTAGTTTAGTGCCTTTGGAAACATGTAACATAATATTCTTAATTGGTGAAGGATCTTCAACATCTCCTGTAATGATCTTCCCTATTTTTTCCTTCATAAAAACTTTCTTTATATCCTAGTGAAAATAAAACATTAATAGGCTGATATCAAATTCTCAATAAGGGTAAAAATTGAGAACATAAGACAAACCATAAACATAAGAATGTAAAAACATTAATATAATGTTTAAATATAAATATATCAAGTAATGAAATAAATCATGGAAGTACATAAGCCATAGATCATAAAACAATTAATCATGATAAAATATAATTGGAAGAAAACATGGAATTATTGAAAAAAAAAATAATATAATATTATTTCAATATTATCCAAGACATGTCTATCAATATTATCATATTGGACAACGTCTATTATGGAACCGAGTTTACTTTCTATTCTAACCATGTGTTATAGAACTTGATTTAGATGTCATTGTAGCCTTGTACAACTGAACCAAATTTACTTACTATTCTATTCATGTAAATATCATGAGATATAAACCATTAACCAATTCATTAGAGGTAGATATAGGTCCCACACTTCTCATAGTGAAATCATTCTCATATGTTCGACAAAAACATAAACCGCTCATTATAGCATAACCCAAGAAATAAAATGTGTTCTTAAACATCATTCCATCATAAAATAATATATATAAAATATCATTACATCATTAACCCACTAAAATAATAGTAATAATAGGTATATAAACATAACCATATTTAACGAGCATCGTGTTAGATGTAAAATAATTTTAAGGAAACACATGAGCTTAGTTCTTGAGAAAAATATCAATTTTTCTTCAAAAAAGTTTTTTTATCTCAAAATTTCAAGCAATTTTAAAAGAAAATAATTTAATTTAATACTATATTTAAATATTTTAAAATAATATTCATCTAAATAAGGTCCTAGGAATGCATAAAAATACATTCATTCAATTTAAAATAACATTCTCATCATACTTTTGTCGGAGAAGTCAAAAACAAACTCGTATGGTAAATGAAATAATGATTCCATCCAAACCATGTGGTAAAAGTAAAAAATCTGTAAAAATGACTTCAAACATACATATAATATAAATAATCATTTTATGAAAACATTTTCAAAAAATGTGAACATGGATGATTAATATAACCCCAATAAATACTAACGTATAAATAGTCTCAGATTAAAATGAGATTGAAAAAATTACCCCTTACCGTGGGTATAATACCCTTAATATGAATTTGAACCTCATGTATAATTCTAAAATTATGTTATTAAATCATACCAAAACCATATTTTTATTAATTATATAATATACGATCATATTATATCATTTTGATAATAATTTTTCAATATTTCCATTATTTTGTGTGTTAACTTCTTTGTTTTCCCATTCCTGATTTTCCATGTAATTCATATTTGTTATTCTTAGGAATAATTTTATTCATGTCCACAATTAAATTAAGTTTATTATAATTATTTTTAATTATTATATAAATTTTATAATCATTTTTTAATTATTTACGTGTAGAATAAATATCATCGTATTGCGGAGACGGTAGGTTATATGTACGCACGAGCGATGATATCATTCACATTAATGGTTAAATTGTTTAGAACTAGTTTGAATATTAATTATAAAGAATAATAATAATTTTATATTCATTATTTAAAACCAATATACCCATTATTATACACATCCAAACAAACAATTGTTGAGTAATAGATTATACCACAACGTAGTGACGGTAAGCCGTATATATGCATGCGTAGTAATATTGTTATTAGTAGTATGGACAAAAATAGTTATATGGTTATAAATTAATTATAATAATATATTTTCATGTATAAGATACGTTATATATTACCTTAGTATGGTAATAAATAAATAAGATCATTTAGAGGAAGAAACTAATTTTGGAAGAGTGGATAAAACAATAACCTCTTATCCATGTATCCCCTTTTGGTATACACAAAATTACTTCTTAATATAACTTTATTCCCAAAAGTTGGCCTCTAGGATGAATTTAGGGATGTTTGGAGGATATTTGGTTAGGATTTGTGTAATTACCCAATGATTCATTAATGGATATCCCTCTTAATCTAATTAAATGTCTCTTTATGTAATATATTTACATTAAATGTCAACATATTTGTATTTATGTTAAGAATTGTGACCATTGATAATATTTCTATTGAATAGTGATCACATGATTAGTATAAATATAGGGATTTAACAAATCCATTTTACTGAGACAAATGAAGTGATGGCCTCATCTAGTAGACGTGCCTCATATGAAGCCCATTTGTTAGATCTCGGAAAGGAGGCGGCGTCATTGGGATTTTCTCTTCACCAAGCCAAATCCAATATTGAATACATTAAGCTCGAGTAGGACCGCCTATGAGGGAAATGGAATTTGATAGAGATTACAACCCGAGCAATGTTATCCGAGCCACCCCAAGAGTCTGTCACCATTGAACACCTTACCCTTAGGTATTATGCGGGTGGTATGAGGGGTTATGAAACAAGACCATAGAACTATGGTTATGTACATTATTTTTGTATATAATAATTTATATACATTCATTTTATTATTGTTTCCTTGTAAATAGTTTTTAATGAACAAATAGTCTTTTTAGTTAATATTCAACTAAGAAATATATTTTGATGAATTAATGATTTTTTGAATTAAATAATATTTTAATAAAATATTATTATTATTATTAATTTATGTTTTATTGAATATAAATGATCGTATAATTTTATAAATGAAATCATAATAACGATTATGGTTTGAAATCCATTTTTTTCAAAACCTGTGAATTTTTTATAAATATAGATTCTTATTTAAAAAGATAAAAATAACATATTTAAAAATTATTTAGATAAAATAAATATTATTTCGGGAATCAGGACATCCCAATTATCCGATGGTGAATTTTTCATAATTTTCGGAGGCAGTCAAAATTTTGGTAAAAATTAAATATCGTTTAAATATATAATGTGATTTATGACATCATAATGACTCAATAGTGATTTAATAAATTACTATAAGATTTATATTCTTCCAATATATGTTTTACCATTAAAATAATGTAATTTTGGGTGTGTTTGACTTATTTTACAAAGCATTAATGGACCCTTAAAGACTTGTTGAACATCTTGTCTTTTTTAATTGTTTTCCTTGGTAGTGTGACTCACCTCCACATAAAGAACCCTATTATTTTAAGAAGTTAGGACATTGGAATTATAAAATATTTTTTTACAATTCCCTTTTCCAAAAACCAAGGGAAAATCCATGGTATGGTTTGTAGTTTGAATTAATTTAATGTGATTGTCCCAAACATAAATAATAAAGAATTCCATCTCCTTTCCTATATAAACCCTCCCATGCTCCCACTTCATCCTACCATAGAGCCTTTGGACTTCGTCCAACTTTTGCCCTATTCTCACTAGAATCCTCCCATGGTTCCATAATCTCCCAACAAGACTCTCTCAAGCCTCTATCAAGCCTTTGGAAGCACACACCCAAGTAAGGGTTTTTTCTTCCTTTCTCATTTTTGTCCAATATTTTTAAAATTGTCATGCCCTTGTAATATTCAATTATAATTGTTTAGGTATGGTTTCTGACCTCCCACATACTTCCCTCATTATATTTTAATGATGGGATACCCCTTTAACTTACATTAAATCCCTCCCATGTACACCTGTTACTATTCCAATATTTTAAAAGGATTTTCTCTCTCCTCTTTTACATTCAAGCAATTATTTTGTATCATGACTCTGAATTACATAAAAATTATTGGGACATGTATTTATATGAACCCCGTACTGTCCATTTCATGTAAATATGATGATACACCCCTTTCCCTCTCATTAACCATTTTATTGAATTTTTATGTCACGTCATTACGCAGCCGAAATTGCACCGATTGTCAAAGCAAATATAATTGCCTAGGGAATACCATGGAAATTTTTCTATCAAGGGTATTCACCATTATGCACATTTAATTATTGATTATAATGTTTCATATATTAATTACACATTCCTTTATCATGGAATAAATGATGATGTTTTATGAATCCATGTTATATGACCCATGTGGCACACTTATGCATAAAATGAAATGTTTAAGAATGGTGCACCCTTATAGCACTCCAATGCATTGGGTAAAGTATATTATCATGATAAGTCATGTGAAATGGGTGTTTACTCATGCTAATTCAATTCCAATGAGGTTTTACTCATTCTTCATGTGCAATGAGGATTTACTCATGGTCCATGTGCCATGAGCCTTGGCTAATGCTAATTCCATGTTAAGTATTGTTTCCATATTTCCATGTTATGGTTATCATGCATTATCATGCCTTTAGGTTTATGATTATCTTGTGATCTATTTATATTCCTATTTTCTAACATGTATTGCATTATTCATGTTATTGAATTATTATTCCCTTACTGGGATTTATAGCTCACACGTTTTCTTATGCATGTCCTCATGTTTTCCCATGTAATGCTATGTACGAAGGATTGTAGTGGTCATGTAAAGGAAGTTTTCAATAAAGATTTTGTATTTCATGTTTTAATTTTTTATTTAATGATCCTAATCCCCAATGACACTATACCAATCTATCTTCTATATTGTATCATGGGAAGTTTATGTAGTAAATTATGTTTAATTCTGTAATAAAAGATCAGGGTTGTCATAGTTGGTATCAGAGGATAGGTTTTGTTATTTTTTGGATTACGATAAGAAATCTCTATTAAAGTCTTAGAGAGAAGACTATGTATAATAAAAACATCACTAATTTTTGGGGATTATTGAGTAAGTGTTTTATCATGCAAATACATATATGTCTAGATATGAGCTGGTAGAGGCACCTTTGGCACAGATGTATCCTAGGGGTAAAACCCAAAAACATCGTTTTGAGGTAGACTTGAAGGACAGATGGTTTATGATAATGGGCGTTGTTTCACTCTTGGTTACAACACTCCTGATGGATATGATTTGGTAAATTCACATGCTTAGTATGAAAAATTATTAACGGACAAAAAAATGCCCTAAGAATATATGTTAGAAAGTAGATCATGGATAAAATATACAGAAGCCAATAGATTCATATGTTATGGAAATAAAAGTTATTTATAATTAAACAGTTTTGTCATTTTATTACCCTTCATGTGTTACCCCTAACTATATTTGTATTCAAGAAAATGGTCGGTAATAGGAGGACTCATACTAGCAACCGATGTGAAGATCAATGTGATGACTATACTAATGGGATGCCCAATCCAATGGGAGTGAGAATTGAAAACATTATCATGAATCTCTTTGAGATAACTCAAGATCTGATTAGAATCATGGTTCAAGAGGAATGTTCAACCCCCCTAATAAATAAAAAGTCGTTATCGAGAGCTTTATGAGACAAATGCCTCATACTTTTAAGGGATCATCTGATCAATCAATCGGTGAACAATGGATCAACTCCATTGAAAATTTATCTTCCATCCTTCAATGTTCTGAACAAGAGAAGGTTCACCTGTATGTTATCATATGGAGGGTGAAGCTGATAAATGGTGTATTTTGATCAATAATAAAAATCTTGAGGAGGAGATTGAGGTGTTGGAATGAAAGGATTTATAGAAGATTTTTTTCAATAAATATTTTCTGTGCACCCTCAGGTTTAAGATGGAAAGGGAATTCCTTACCCTCTGGCAAAAAGATGATGATTCTGTTAGAGTATAAAAGTCAAAATTCACATGACTTTCACGATATGCTTTCGGATTTGTCGTTACCCTCAAATATAAGGTTGACAGCTTCTTTGGTGGGATAAAACCTATCCTACGGAAAGCGCATTCAATCTACGACTTTGGATTCTATGGAAAAATTGTCTGATGTGCCCTAACGGTCGAAATAGATATCAGAAAATATTAGGGGTATCACGTGGATAAGAAGATTAAGGTGTACTTCAGTGTTGGCAGTCATATGGATAAATCCAATAGTGCTAAGAAGATCTAGAACCCCACTTGCCAAAGGTGTGGAAAGAAGCACCCTAAAAATTGCCTGAAGGGGACGAGGAAATTCTTTAGGTGTGGAAGAGAAGGGAAACTTACTGTTAACATCCATCAATAAAAGAATGTGGCTGTAACAGAGGAGAGGAACGCTCCGTTCGACCCTCAACACGTTGTTCATTTCTACAACTACAAAGAACCATGGAATCTTGCAAATAAGTTCCCTAATCCCAGGGTTTTCAGAGGAAACCAACAACCTCCAAGGCAGTAAGGGTGGTCTTTTTCCATCACTAACACTGAAGTGAACCCCGAAAATGAAGTGGTGACATTCATGCTAGTTATTCATTCATGAATAGAGAACATACCTTTTGATTCAAGTTCTACGAATTCTTTTATATCTTTAAATATTAGTATATTTATCCCAGCACCATAAAAAATCATGGAAGTGAAGATGCCGGTGAGTACAGAAAATGGGGCAATCATTGCATCCCATGAATATAACTCATCACCTATCATAATCTGTGGATTAAACTTCTACAAATCTATTCATACTCCCTCTTGTATAATTTGATGCGATTCTTGGCAATGATTGGATTTCCTTATATATAGCCCACATAAATTTTCGTGAGAGGGAAATCACTCTCCATGTGGTGAATCAACCCCCGATTCTTTACAAGTGAAAAGAGGAAGATGAATCTTCTTTAGCTAAATCATCTCAAGCATGGATATTACTACCCTATGACCAAACGTATCTAGCTCAGATGATTGAGTCTAAACAGGAAACCATCCTAGAAGACATTCCTATTGTGAGGGAACTCGCTGAAGTGTTTCCTGATGAATTTCGTGATATTCTTCCTAGAAAAGATGTTTAATTCTCAATTGATCTTATACCTAGGGAGTTGCCAATATCCAATACTCTGTATAGAATGGATGTTGTGTAGCTTGAGGATCTGAAGAAAAAACTAATGGATTTTCTTTATAAAGGGTTAATATTCCCAAGTGCTTCACTATGGGGTGCATGAGTCATCTTTGTCAAGAAGAATGATGGTTCAATCTTCCTTTACATCGATTATCGCGAGCACAACAAAATTATTATAAAAAACTAGTATCCTCTCCAATGAATTGATGACTTGTTCGATCAGAATCTTGGAGCACAATACTTCTCTAAGGTGGATTTGCGGTTGGGTTATTATCAATTAAGGGTGAAGAAGGAAGATATCTCCAATACTGCTTTTTTGTACAAGATACAGGCACTATGAATTCCTCGTAATGCCATTCAGACTCCCGAATTCTCCAGAAATATTCATGTACTTAATGAATAGAGTCTTTATAGATTATGTAGACAAATATGTGGTAGTCTTTATAGATGATATTATAATATACTCCAAATCCAAGGAGGATCAATATGAGAATTTAAGAACTATACTAGATACCTTACAGAAGGAGAATATCTATGAAAATTACAAAAAGTGTGAGTTTTGGTGGAAGGAGGTCTAATTTTTGGGCCAAATCATCCTAAACAATGGGATATCTATGGATACCTCCAAAATAGATGCAATTAAGGGATGGCTGAGGCCAATATCAGTAACAGATATCCATAGATTCTTGGGGTTAACTAGATATTATCGACGATTTGTGAGAAATTTCTCATGATTTTATAACACTCTTACCAAGCTAACTGGAAAGGTAGAAAATTTTTCATGGAGTGATGAATGCGAAGAAAGGTTCAAGGAGTTGAAAAAGAGGCTTATCACTGAGCCTGTTCTCACATTACCCACAAGTGGAGAACTCATTGTGGTATTTATTGATGCTTCAATGGAGTGATTGGGATGTGTGTCGATACAAAATGAAAAATTCATCACCAATGCTTTAAGGAAATTTAACGTTCATGAACAGATCTATCCAACACATGACCTCGAGTTGGATGTAGTGATCTTCTCTTTGTAAATTTGGTGGCATTATCTTTTTGGGAATAAGTGTAAAATTTTTATGGACTAAAAAAACCTCCTGTCTATAATCACACAGAAAGAGTTGAACATACACCAATGAATATGGTTAGATCTGATCAAAGACTATGAATACTCAATCCATTACCAACATGGGAAAGAAAATAAGGTGGCGAATGCCCTAAGTAGAAAGGACCCATCGATTCTATAATTGATGAGAATTGAAAATGATCCAATCTTTTTAGATTTGATGAAGATGGTCATGGGAATCATAAAGAATAGAACATCATCAATCCCTTCACAATTGATTGCTCAACCATCACTTTTAGAAAGGTTAAACGATGCTCAAAAGGATGACGTAGAAATTCAAGGAAAAGTTGAAGCTATCTGAAAGGGGAAATTTGCGGAGTTTAATTTCAATGAAGAAGGAATTGTGATATTTGGGAAAAGACTATGTGTTCCATCATGTCCGGAGTTGAAGAAGGGACATTTGGATGATGCATATAGTTCTAGTTTCTCTATTCACCCAGGAAACACAAAGATGTATCGATATCTATAAGAGAATTATTGGTGGGATAATATGAAAAAGGAAATCACTGAATATACATCAATGTGCCTATTGTGATAGCAAGTGAAGTCAGAGAGGCAAAAGTCTAAGGGGATGATGCAACCATTTCCCATACCAGAATGGAAATGGTTGAACATCACCATGGACATTGTTACTAGACTTCCAAAAACATCCAATGGAAACAATGAAATCTGGGTTGTTGTGGATCGTCTTACAATGGCTGAACACTTCGTTTCTATTTGGGTGAATTTCTCATTAGATCAACTGGAACGAATATATATCAAGGATGTGGTAAGGCTCCATGGAGCACCACAATCTATTGTGTCCAATCGAGATCCAATATTCACCTCTATGTTTTGGAAGAGTTTACAACATGATGTGAATACTGAACTGAACTTCAGTATGGCCTATCATCCTCAAACTAATGGCCAATCCGAGAAGACTATCCAAACACTTGAGTACATGTTGAGAGAGTTCTCAATGGACATTGAGGAGGATGGGATCAACATCTTCGTTTGGTTGACGTCTCTTATAATAATTGTTTCCACTCGAGCATCCAAAATGGCAACATATGAATCGCTTTATGGGAAAAGGTGCAGAACATCGGTGTATTGGGATGAGGTCGGTGAGCGTAAATTGCTTGGACTAGAAATGGTCAATGAAATGATGGAGAAGGTGAAAGCCATTCAGCATAATATCATGGTAGTCTAGAGTCGATAGAAGAGTTATGCCGAAAACCATTGACGATTGCTTGAGATTAATGTTAGAGACATGGTATTTCTATGCATATCTCTGTAGATTTAGGTCATGAGGTTTGGAAATAAATGGATGTTAAGTCCAAGGTACATCGGCGCCTTCGTGATTCTTGATCGTGTCGTGGTTGTGGCCTATCGACTGGCACATCCACCTACCATGGCCAAGGTACACGATGTCTTTCATGTAAACTTCTTAAGGTATTAAATACTGGACCCTTTACATGTACTCTCTTAATAGGTAGTACAATTAGATGATGATCTTTTTTATGAAGAGCAAGTAGTGAAAATAATTGATCATAGTGAAAAAGTTCTACAAAATAAGACAATGACCTCTGTCAAGGTGTTGTGGAGAAACCCCAAGTCTGAAGAAGCAATGTGGGAATCAGAGGAAATGATGAGGCAAAGTTACCCACATCTGTTTTAGTGTGGGAAAAGAAAATTTCAAAGGGGAAATTTTTTAGTGGGGGGCGATTGTAATGACCCAAAATTTTATTAATGGAAATCCCTCTTAATCTAATTAAATTTCTCTTTATTTAAACTGTTTATATAAAATGTCAAATTCATTGGTATTATGTTAATAATTGTGACCGTTTCTAATATAGACATTGAACTATGATAACATCATTATTATAAATATATGGCTTTAACAAATCCAATTTACTCCGACAAAAGAATTGATTGCCTCATCTAGTAGATGTGCCTCATATAAAGACCATTTGTCAGAGCTCAGAAAGGAGGTGGTGTCATTGGGCTTCACTCTTGACCAATCCCAATTCGATCTTGAATATGTTAAGCTCGAGCGGGACTGGCTACGAGAGAAATGGAAGTTGATAGAGATTACTACCCGAGAAATGTTATTCGAGCCACCCCAAGAATCTGTCACCATCGCAGAACTTATTCTTCGGTCTTATGCGGGGGTTATAAGGGGTTATGTAACAAGACCATATCACTATGGTTATGTACATTATTTTTGTATATAATAATTAATATACATTCATTTTATTATTGTAAGCTTGTAAATAGTTTTTAAAACACAAATAGTGTTTTTTTATATTAAAATAAGAAATATATTTTAATAAATTAATGGATTTTTGAATTAAATGATATTTTCATAAAATATTATTATCATTATTAAATTATATTTTATTAAATATAAATAATTGTATAATTTTATGAATGCAATCATAATTTTTATTAAAGTTTGAAATCCATTTTTGTCAAAACCCATGAATTTTTTATAAAAGTCGGTTTTTATTTTAAAAGTGATAATTATCATATTTAGAAAATTATTTAGACAAAATAAATATTATTTCTGGAATCAAGATTTCGAAATTATCCAACGGTGAATTTTTCATAATTTTTTGAGGCAGCCAAATTTTTGGGTAAATATTAAATACAGTTTAAATATATAATGTGTTTTATGACATCATAAATACCCAATAGTGATGTAATAAAATACTATAATCTTTATGTTCGGCCAATAAATTTTTTACCATTAAAATAATGTGATTTTGGGTTTTTTGACTTATTTTACAAAGCATTAATGGACCCTTCAAGACTTATTAAATAACTTTTCATTTTAAATTGTTTTCCTTGGGAGTGTGACTCACCTCCACATAAGAAAACCCATTAATTTAAGATGTTAGGACATTGGACTTATAAAATATTGTTTTACACATCCCCTTTCCGAAAAACATGGCCAAAAACCATGGGCTGGTTGGGGGTTTGGATTAGTTTATTGTGAGGGTCCCAAACATAAATAATAAAGAATTCCCTCACCTTTCCTCTATATACCCACCCAAACTCCCCCTTCCTCCCACTAAAATCCTTTTAAGTTCATCCACACTATTCCTTACTATCTATATAATCTTCCCATGGGGCCCAAGGTCCCAAGAAGCCTCTCTCAAGACTCTCTCAAGCCATTGGAAGTACACTTCCAAGTAAGGGTTTTTTCTTCCTTTTTCTTTTTTGTCCAATATTCATTAAATTTATATACCCCTGTAATTTTCAATTATAAATGTTAGGGTATGGTTTCAAACCTCCCCAATACTTCCCTATTTATGTTTTAATGATGATAGACCCCTTTCTCTCTCATTAAATGCCTCTCATGTACACCTGTTACTATGCCGAAATTCCAAAAGGAATTTCTCTCTCCTATTTTACATTCAAGAAATTCTTTTGTATCGTGACTCTAAATTACATTAAAATTGTTGGGACATATATCTATATGAACCCCTTACTATCCATTTCAAATACATATTATGATACACCCCTTTCTATATCATAAACCATTTTTCTAAATTTTTACGCCACGCCGTTACGCTGCCACAATTGCACGGATTTTCCAAGCCAATGTCAATGTGTAATGATTTCCAATCTCATTTCTCTATCAAGGGTATTATAATTTATTAACATTTACTTATTGATTATAAAGTTTCATATATTAATTCCACATTCATTTATTGTGGAATAAATGATGATGTTTTATGAATCCATGTTATATGATCCATGTCGGACACATATGCATGAAATGAATTGTTTAGGAATGGTGCGCCCTTATTGCGCTCCAATGCATTGGGTAAAGTATAGTAACATGATAGTTTATGTTCAATGGGTGTTTACTGATTCCAATTCAAATGAAACAAGGTTTTACTTTTGCTTCATGTGCAATGAGGATTTAATCATGCTCTATGTGAAATGAGCCTTGGTTCATGCTAATTCCATGTTCAGTGTTGTAGTCACATATCCATGTTATGATTATCATACATTATCATGACTTTATGTTTATGATTATCTTATTCACTATTGATATGTCTATTGTCTAACATGTATTGTATTCCTCGTGTTATTCCATGATTATTCCTTTACTAGGCTTTATACCTCACCATTTTTCTTATGCATGTACTGAGGTTATCCCATTCAATGATATGTAAGAGGGAATGTAGTGGTCCTGTGAAGAAAGTATTCAATAAAGATGTTGTATTTCATGATTCATGTTGTTTTGTAATGATCCTAATCCCCAAAGACACTATTCATCTCGATCTTATATATTGTATCAAGTGATGTTTATGTAACAAATTATGTTTAATTGTGTAATAAAAGATCAGTGTTTTTATTGTTCGTCCATGAAAAACAGCATTGGTGGTGTGATTAAAAGAGAAGGAGATGATCCCTTTTATAAGAGAGGGGAGGGGTAACTTTGGAATGTCTTGAAATATTATTTTATTATAAATTCATTTTTGGTTAATAATTCTGCCAAATACATGTATTAATAAGATATGATGATTATGGGTCTATATTCTCTTAACCAATAAAGTTAAAAAAAAAATTAGATTCTATATTAAACATTATAATTTTGATTTATCCTTATTTAATATATTTAATTTTATTTACAGTAATAATATTCTAATTATTAAATAGTTATAAATGGTTGCTTATGTGTTGTAAATTTTCAATAATTGGATACTTTATATCATTTTTGACCATTTAATTTTCACTTTTTCATTTTTAAATATGTTTGTGATTTCTAAATAATTTAATAATATATTATTTTTATAAAATATAAATAATGTCAATTTTAACACTATTCATTTATTTGATAATAAATAAAATCCACACATAAAACAAATTCAAACCAAAATATTTAATATAATCCCAACATGTCATTATAACCTATAAAATTTGTGGAGCGCATTAATTTGATCATTTGATATTTAGTTTTATGTTTTTAATACCATTTATTTGATATTTCTATCGATAAAATCATTTATACATCACTATTGTGTCTTCATTAATGGTGAGTATTTTATATATAAAAATTTAAAATACATTATTATGATGTAGATAGTTTCATTATATTTTTGGATACTATTTATGTTCTATGTTTTATCTTGTGTATCACTATATTAAAATTATTATACTCGTAAGATATATGAGAGTGAAATGTTGTCATTTTCATTTTTTTAATTATATTTACATCACACTCATGGAAAAAAGACCATTAAATGAATAAATTATGACCCATATGTGATGTTCATCAACTTTAATTAATTAAAATAGATTTTGGCATGTGTTAGGGTCAATTTATTATCATTATCATATTAATAGTTATCCTATATTACCCGATTTACATTTAACTGTTGTAAATAAAAATTATCGTAGTTGCTATTCATAATATCCAAAAAATAAAAGTAACCTATTAACATAATTTGGACTCAATGACTTCAAATATAGAATCCATTTTAAATAATTCAAAACACTAAATCGGAAGTAATTAATTTAATATTAATTCGTATTATCAAAAACCAAAAAGTGGGTTTTTAAGAAGGTAGAACTTATCAAAAGATTGTCATATATTTATGTATAATTTCAATTTGAAATTACTTAAACTGAAAAAAATATAATTAAATGATAAAAAATAATCAAATTACACACTAAGACAAATTAAAAATATAATATAACTATGTTAATAAATTATAAGAAAATGTAGTTTTGAATTAAAATGTAATAATTTTTAGTTTTTCATTAAGAATACAAGATAGAAGTGGTTTTAAAAAAAGAATTAATATTACATAGACATTACATATAGGGGGAGGGAACTCTTAGGAGCTCTTCTCTCATTATAACCCTAGGGTTTCTCCTCTGGCACGTGAGCATCTAGCGACGTGGATGGGGTCGGCGTAGGTTTGCGGCGAGGTGGCAGGTACATGGCAACAGCGTCTCCAGGCCGACGGCTTCTCTTCAGCCGCATCTCACTCAGAGAATTCATTATATCATAGGTCGTTGGGCGACGTCATGTTTTAGCGACGACTATGACTTCACTGGGCTTTGATTACGGCTTGTGTCATCTTATTCTGGCTCCCACAGTAACATCTTGGTTTAAGTATTTTAGTAGTGGCAACGTCTTGATTTCCGGCTGTCTACATCATTGGTTTTTTTTTCCTGAATTCTGTATATTAGCAGTGGCATCTTAATTTGGCTTTTAGCAGTGGTGTCTCAGATCCAGGATTTTAGCGGCGGTGGCGTATTGGTTTCTGCCTTTCAGCCACGACGTGGGTTGTTCTCCCGATCAGATTCTGCTCTTCACAATGATTGTTTATTTTGTGTCTAAAGTCTCATATATTTTCTTCCATACAGTTAGTTGTTCTGTCTGTTTGGATATGGTTTTCATTTCTGTGGATCTGGTTCTGGGCTTTTTCTGTTGTGAGGGTTTCGGTTCTGTGATGAAACAATGATGGATTGGTGTTCCTCCTTTGATCCAGCAATCAGCAGCGGTGTTTTGTTCTGATTTCATATTCGATGAGTTCAATCCTGCTTTTGGATGATGTAGTTTGCCTTCTTGAAATTTTCTGTATTGTATTTTGATCCTTAATATTCAATTACTGAGGTTCATGTGAGTTGGAATGTGCATGAAGTTATTTTCCTGCATTTGATGGGCATTTGGGGCATATTATTGTTGGCATTTCATTCTGCTTCTCGGTCTCTACTCTGGTTCCAAGATTCCCATGTTCTCTCTGAGTCAAAATAGAATAATGGTCTTCGTGGTATTTTAGGATATGTGTCTAGGTGACCAGTTTAGGGAAATCTATGGTGTTAGTCAGTTCTATATCTTTTTGGTGACTTTGACTTTAGTATTTTGTTTCTAATCTATGGCGGTTTTTTGAATTCTGAAATGGGCGGGATTTGTGACACTTTTTATATTTGTTTTATTCTGAATTTTGATGGTGGATGAAACCATAACACTACATGGAGTAGCACCAAATTTGGATTCATATTAGGAATCTTCCATCTATGCATGACCATTCATATTTGGACGAATGAAAGGGTATTGCTTTTGCATCAGTACCAGGCCGGTGGAACCATGCACAGGACAGGTTTTTGAGAGGTCATGTGAGGTAAAGACATAACACAATGTTGTATTTTCTAGGTATGGGATTTTTTTTTGTATTCTTGATCAAGATATTCTCATGTATTGGGTTTCCCAATTTTTCCTCAAATGTTTTTTTCAATAATAAAACTAATTTTCGGCCAGTCAGTATTATTCACTATTCATAAAAATATAAATTTTATTAGAAAAATACCAAAATTTTACCAAGTTATATTTTTATGTCTTTATTCCAAAGAATCTATTTATTTTGTCACATATAATATTTAAAATTCTTAAACACTCATTTTAAAATTGGTACGCCATCAAAAGGAAACAAAAATTCCTTTTTTGATGAATACTTATTTTATCTGAAAAATTGAATTGGTTCTTAAATCATGTTCTATAAAATATATAATATGAATGTTAATGTTATATAAAATTTAAAATGATTTAATAAAATTCATAATGGATAGTTTATATCCAATTAAATAATAATATTTTATTAATATATTGTAGTTTAGTGAAGCTCAGTATTGCGTACAACGCAAGATATCAAGGAATGTATCTATTACGGGTAACGCAAGACAAGTCAGTGCTTCATAAGATGAAAGATTCCTTTCATTTTGCATTTAACATAATACAAACATAGTTCTTTTATACATTAAACAAAATTTATAATCTGTGTTACCTGTATCGTACGCCAACTTGGTGTTACGTGTAACATACGACAAGTCGGTTTAGTGTGAAAGGATTGTTTGACTTAGTAAATTTATTGATAAAAATGAAACTTTTAATTTATTCAAAAAAAGCGTCCATGAAAAAATGATTTGTTACATATGGTATACTAAATCATGATCAATCATAGTAATTTAATGAATTTGGAGTAGTTAGTCGAATAAGTCATCAATGAGGGAAAGAGAATATTTATTCTTGGTAGTGGTCTTTTTAATTTCTCAATAATCAATGTAGAGTGTCATTAATACATATTTATTTTTTACAAATAGATAATCTGACCCACAAGGTGATACATTATAGAATATGAATCCCTTGACAAGATTCTCTAGGAATTTCATCTTCAATTCATGTAACTCAATTGGGTATTTTCTAATAGGTGTTTTAGAAATTGGAAAAATACCCGGTATGATTTATTTGGAAATCCAATCCTCACGAATAGTTGGAAGACCTAACAATTATTTTGAAAATACATCATCAAACTCTCATACAAAATTTGTTTTTAATGATGAGTTTCACCCTATAAATTTGAGATAGATAACATTCATTCATAGGAACCAAAAATGATAAGATGGAAGAAATATCCACTGAATGGTCATATTCATCCGTGCATCTATAAATGATAATAGATTGATCCGAAATATGAAATGTGACTTACCTTCCTTGGAAATTGATATTAGGGCTATTTATAGAAATCTAATCCATGCTAAGATTTACATCAAATTCCACTGAAAGAAGGATCAAAATATTTTCTGCAAGCAAATTCCCACAAACTTCAACTAGAGAAGAATTATAAACTTTTGATGAGACCATTGTTCCATTAAGAGTTTTCATAGCTAACTCGACATCTAATTGTTGAGGTAATATAGAGATACCCAGAAAAAATTATTCAAAAATAAAATAGTGTGTGAATCTAGAATAAAAAAAACATTTTCTACTTTTGGGTGGATGGAAAGTGTACCTTTAACTAGATCATTATCGTACTCCACGTCACCGATTGTAATCCCAGGTGTATTTTCATTGCCTTTGGAATTTATATTTTTATGACATAAATCATCATATATATCCCTTAGATTAGGTCATGAATAGGCATAATTCCCCATTTTCATAAAACTGTAACATTGATATATATGAGGTGCATTCTATGCATCCTTTTTTTATTCATATCATTAGACGTATTTTTCCCATAACTTCAAAAATCAACTTTTTGATAACCTTATTTACATACTTAAAACAATAACTAGTACCTTTAACACAATTTCCTCATTTTCAGTGCGGTCATTATATTTTCCCTTGTATTCCATTTTTATCTTCTTATAAAACCCATAAGATTTATGGGTTAGTTTAATATCCATTTCAAACTTGATAGAACATCCAATGATTTCCTAATAGCTATTGAAGTCCATTATGTCTAATTCCAATTGGATACTTGGTTTTAAGCCACTAAATAATCAATAAATTTTACTCAAAGGTAAGATAATAATTCCTAAAGCGTACCTTGAAAGTCTTGTAAAATATACTTCTTAGGTACCAAAAAATTCATCATCATTTTTCTTATGTTCAAGGAACTCTTTCTCCCTCATTGTTTGAAGAATATAAGGAATATAGGTAAATAAAAATATGTTCATGAACTCATCCCATTCCATGGATTTAATTTCATCTCCTTTTCTTGTATTTTTGTTACGGTTCTTCCTTTTACCAGCCTCACCATCCAAATGATATACTTCTATGATGAATTTTTCATGTTCTGAACATTGGAGAACAAAAATATATTATCAGTGGTAATGATTTTTCAGACCCTAATGGATCATAAGACCAATTAAAGAATGTGTATTCTTCCACATGATGGACTTAGATGAATGTTTTTCCATCTTTTTCACATTAATAAATCCTTTATGATTAAAATATTTAGAAAGTTGTGTGAGCATGGATCCAAGTTTTTTCATTCCAACTCCCATAACATTGGGCTGCTCAGGACAATCATTTCATTGTCTTTCACATTAAAAATTAACATAGTTCCTCTAGGTTCCAACCATTGAATAAAACCAAGAATCATTTGATGAGAAACACTATCAATAATGGTAAAACCACATAATAAAGAATAAAATTTAAATTTAAGATTACTTAGTGTCAATACTTGGTGATTAATGATCATTACTAAAACACTAGGATTGTAAACTATAGTTTGGAAAATCCTTTGGGTTCTTCCTAGGGTTTTCTCATCATATATTCTAAATGATAACTATACCTTTCCTATGATACAAACTCCAATGACTCATACATTACATACATAGACGTTACTTTAAAATTAAATAATAATCTTTAGAAAATATATAAAATCCATGAAATGACTATATAAGAATGATGTCTTTAAAAAATGGGAATCATAAATAACTAGTTCATAAGACATCCTTATTATGTCCAAATTATTTCGTAATAACTATACTCCTTTTTGACTTATCTCATTTAATACTATTCTTCACCACCTAGGGAAAGGAATCATATTAAAGGGTGATATTACGCATTGGGATAAATCATAAAAGTTAATAAAAATAAATTAATGTAATCCTTAATGTCATAACAAAATAAATGAATGTTTTTCGTACATGCACAATCCTAGAAAATAATTAGATATTATTGATTCTCATTTCCAAGACCATAATAGTGGACAAAGCCCATTACTGAACCTAGTTTACTCCTCATTCCATCCCTATACTACTGAACATAGATCATTTCCCATTTCATAAATGTCTATCTCATGAGATATGAATCGTTACCCAAATAATTAGTGGAAGATATAGGCCCCACGAATCTCATAATGAAATATTTATTACGTGTGTTACAACAACATAAATAATTAATCATAGCATAACCTAAATAATAAAATGTGTTTCTTAACACTCATTTAATAATAATCTATATAAAAGAAATGGATTTCATAAAAATAATTCTATCAAAAACACAATCAAACCACATTAAAAATAGGGATGAAAACATAAAACTATATAAATAATGTCATATTATATGGAAAGAAATTTTAATAAAACACTTGAAATTAATTATTTAGTGAAATATACCTTATTCTTCAAAAACTTTTTATTTTATCAAAACTCCACATAATTATAAAAGAAATAATTTTTTTGAAAATTATCTTGAAATATTATAATGGAAGATTCATTGATAAATGGTGTTATGAAAATGTATAAATATGTTCTTTCCGTATAAAAGAACATTCTTCTTAATCTTTTATCGGAAAGTCAATAGTTACCTTGTAATGAAAAAGGAAAAATATTCCCTTCATACCATTTAATAAAAATAAACCCATGGGTGAAATTGATTATAAGAAACTATAATTATATTAATAATATTTTATAATGCATATTAATAAAACATGGTTGCGGATGATAAATATTCCTCAGTAAATACTTACAAATAAACAATCTCGAATAAAAATGAAATTGAAAAATTATCTTTTACCTCAAGTATGATTTACTTTTATGTATCCCAAACTAAATTATAATTATTTAAATAATTACGTTTGTTTATTTCTGAACCATGGTCATTTTTATTATATAATATATGATCGTATTAACATCAGTATGTTAGTAAAATTATTACTAATTCCTTGGGTGTTAACATCTTTATTTTCATACACATGTTTTGTAAATTTAGATCTTGTTACACTTCTTAAGTTGTAGATATAATATATAATGAATTATATTATTATAACATATATCATATTTAATCTTTTCATTTATTTATATAAACATTATTTATTGAAGATAATGCATAATGAATCGCATTGCATCATGGAGATGATAGGTTTTACGTACACACAAGTGAATATATCATTAATGTAATAATTGAATGGTGTTGATTTGGATGGTGTATAATATTTAAGTGTCAATATAATTTTATAATAATCATATATATATATATATCTATTTTTTTCATCATTATAGCCATCCATGTAATGTGGTGGTGAAAATATATTACACCAAGGTGTGGAGACAGAAAGTCATATGTACGCACATGTGGTGAACTCATTTTTCATTTGATGCTTAAAAGGTGGAATATGGTTATACCATAACCATAATGACTTCTCAGTATATAATTTATAATGAATTTATTTCTTTATAATGAAACAAATTTTGAATAATAAGTAAAAGAATAATGATGTTTGAAATAATCGGTAGAGGAGATTACATCTTCTTCGACATGACCCCTCTAACTCTCCTCTAAAGGGCACTAGTGTTGGTGTTTTGAGAATACCAAAACCTCTATAATGTTACTTGTTAAGTTGATAAGGGAAACAATTTGGGTATTTTTTATCATTAATTCTCAAAGTGAAGTGAATATGTGAGGGGGGTGTTCCCTTTAATAATTGTTGTGAGGGGCACTTTTGGGATCTCCAGAAATATTAATTTATAATAAACTAAAACCATATCCAAAAACATACAAAATGTAAAAACATATAAATTATATTAGATAGGGTTGTAATATCATCAAAAAATAAAGTTTATACAAGTATTTCTATAAATTTATACCATATAATTTTAATTTACCCTTTGTTATTCATATTAATTTTTAACATGGGTGAAAAATATTTCAATATTAATATGGTAAAATATTTACTTATCTGATGTAAATTAGATCATAAATAAATAAAGGTGAACATTTTACACCATATGAAAATTAATTTATATTTTTATGAATGTATTGTAATTTTTAAATAATTTAATAAATCATTATTTTAATAAACAATCAATAGTGACAATTTTGGCACTATTCAATTCATTGATTTTTAAAAATATTAAGATAACAAGTTAACTTTTAAAAAAATATTTTATTATATTCCTAACTGGTCAATGTCATGTTTAAAATTAATTGAACATATTAATTAGTGTAAATTATATTTATATTAATATTTTAATAACATTTATTTTTTATTTTCATTAATAAAATAACTACTAGAAAACATTTATGTAATTATTTAAAGCTTATTTGTTGAATAAAAATTGAAAATATTAACATGAAAAATATAAATCCTCAATATTTAATAATAATAATTATAATAGAATATATATAGTATGTAAAATCCTACATTACTAATGTTATATTTTTTAAAACATGAATGTGAAATCATTAACATCACTTGAAATAAAATATTATAAGTGTCATAATATATTCTATAAGGATCAAAATGGTCACTAACATAACCACTAGATGGTTATGGTCGAGATAAACTAAAAATAATAATATTTTGTCAAGTGTTTGGGTATTTTAATTGTTATCATCATTTTAAAAATAAAATTTTATTGATTTCTCATCAATTAAACAATTTCTACATCATTAAAATATATGTCTTTAAGGTAATTATTTAATTCCTAAAAATTATAAATAAATCATCAGGATAAATGAAAAAATATTATCATTCAAATGAGTATTTATAATCTAATTTATATTTTGTATGACCTTATATTA
Source organism: Viscum album (assembly GCA_963277665.1). Lineage (NCBI taxonomy): Eukaryota > Viridiplantae > Streptophyta > Magnoliopsida > Santalales > Viscaceae > Viscum > Viscum album. The sequence goes on from OY728129.1 coordinate 258,873,530, forward strand.
CAAATGACACAGTTTTAATAATTTGAGTGAGACATATTTCACTTTTCTTTATATAAAATAAATTAAATGTCCTAATATCATCCAAGTTGCTTCCAAAAGATACCATTTGGACCCAAGTATGGTTTATGTCGAAAAAAACTCATCCAATGATATTATTACCAGTTTCTGGGTAATTTTGTAACATTATTTTTATCCTTAATTTCCTGATTTACCTTTTTACCATGGTAATAAAAATTACCAAAGTTATTATTCATAATGTCAAAAAATAAAAGGAATATATTTACATAATTTGTATCTCACAATTATTTTAAACCCATGATTGTGTGTAATGAAATATATTGATGAATTAAAATTATTTAAAAAAAATATTTCATAAAAACATACGAGTGTTACATCGTCATTTTATACCTCTATTCTGTTTTTCTTAATAATATCATTAGCTTTTACACTCTTATATAATTCATGGACTGAATCATGAAGTTACTTCATGAATATTATAACATTTAACATCCATATTATTATCATCATAATTATTAGAAAAATTATAAATAAAAAGTCAATCAACATAAGATTATAAATGATATTTCATAAAAGTCAATTACATCATTTCAGTTATTCCTTTAACATTATATCACATTAAAAATTCATATCCTTTACCCTATTAAACATCATCAAACATTACACTATTTATTCTTATTGTATCTATATCGTTCACCTTTATTATATTTGAACATCTTCATACATCTTCTTCTACAAACACAACCAATCTTCTATCCAACCATAGCTTTCATCTATACTCAAGCACCTCCGATATTTGAAAATTGATTTCCCCTTCATCCTTTATTGATCTAATGTCTTACGCAATCAAATATTAACTCTTATTTTTTTCACTAAATTCAATAGTTTATAACATCATATAAATTCTTCTTCAGACCAAATTTTTATTTTATTGACTTAGTGTGAATCTAATTTGAATTTCTTTCAGAATTATGTATTACTAGTGATCATAACTTATATGCATTTATTGATATATCTATAAAACATTATATTATCCTAGAAATATCAACACTTTTAGAAAACATATATTTTTCAAATTTTTTATTTTTTATTTTCAATATATCTTTTGGTGATTATTACTACATAGATTTAACTCATACTACACTACACTTAATTCATTTACCATATCCTTTATCATCATGATTTTTTGTAAGGTGAAATTCATCTTATATTATTCAGGGATTAATCATAGGGACATTGTAAAATATTTTTTGTGGTTTATACTCTTGATCATCCCTGCATCTTAATTCTACATCAGGTGACTTCTATTCATCTATAATTATCAACATCTAGATAAAAAATATCTATGAAACTCTTCCATCTCTATAATAACATTTTTTTTAATCTTTAGATCAATCTATTTAATCCATCATTAACATATATATTTAATCTATCCAATTAGTTTATTAATCTCCCCATATGACAGCTTCACCATTAAATGTGATATTTTTAATCACTTATTGATAAACTATTCACTGTACTTCATGTATATGTTTCTACTCTAAACAATAAAAACAATTCATTTATTTAATGAGTAATTGAACATTATATGGGTTTAAAATATTATTCTTCATTCAATAGTCTCGATATGCACTTCCAAATTCCATGAAACACATTTTCTTTGCCTATATATATATAGTACTTATGGTGACATGAGTTCATCCTATAATATCAACAAATTATCTATAATTTCATTAATTTCATCTACTAATAATAGATATTTCATTAATTAGGTTCAATTTTTAAACAGTTACACCTTTTAGAGTACAAATTCACTATGAAAATTATTCCTTAATAGCCAAAAGAAATTTCATTTCATCAATATTACACAACATTAAATATCATTAAAAAAAATTTACAAACATTATTGAAAACAAAAATATTGTATCATATGCATATGATGGTTTTATAATTACCACCTTTATATTTTTTGACAGTACATATTCAAAATAATATACAATGATATTAATTATCTAACATATTAATGTTAAATTCAAAGTATATTCTATTTCCTTCTATTGAGTACTATAATTGAGGTTATTTTACCACACCTCTTATCCCTTTAACTTCAATTAATCAAAAAATATACTTTTGATTCCTTGATAGAAGGATCAAATAAAATTTTTTAAATAAATAATCCAAAATCTACCAATTCTATATCCATGTGATCCATGATCAGTGTATAAAATAAAATTGATTAAATAAGACCTGAAATATATTCATACAACTTCACTAAATGATAAAAACTAAGAAGACTTTTTCTAGGGGTAAACTTAGTGGACTTTGTAATATATTTTCTATAACCATCTTAGAAAATAAATATATATATTAAAACAAAAAGTAATTCTCTCCACCTTTCAAAAATTATTTTCTATGTTTCAATGAATGAAAATTTCCAACCCTTAATTATAGAGTTGAAATTTATACATACATATATATAGAAGTAAAAATGCATTATATGGATGAAAACAACCAAACTATCTAGATTTTTATCATCATTAACTTTATTAACATTGGGAGGTTATTTTTCATAGTTCTTTAATTTTTCAATGATCATGATTTTCACCAACAAATATATTTTATCCTTGGTTTTATAGATGATTAATCATCAATTTTTTAACTATTAATAATTTAGAAAAAAACATTTTAACTCCCCATAAAGTGGTGAACTATACCAGTATTTTATTTTAGGGTCCAACTAAATTGATTCACTGCTAATTCCTTGTATAGTGATATCTTTCAATCCATTTAGTGATTCCATGTATAGTAACTCTCTAATGTTCTAAATTACATTCATTCATGCTTTAAACAAATATTATTCACTCAAAAAACATATTTTTTGTATAAACTTCTTCTCTATAGTTTTATGTTCTTCATTATGTGGTATTTATTTATTAAAATATTATAGTACAAATAATTATTATTATTCTATTTTTATTCTATACTCCTTGCTACATATAACTATTATTAAACTATTTTCTTGAAAAACATCAAAATATATCTACCTTTTCATTTCTGCTGTGATATCCCTTACATAGAAACTGTTGCAACACATTCTCTTGATTAATTTTGATTACCAACTTATTCTATCTAGGTAACTATTTCAAACATTTTTATAGAGTTCTTATAGCATTATTGTTCCTTTAACATAGTTTCTCAACCTCTATAAATTTTCCCTTTAGTGTAAAAATCTATTTAACCTCATCATTTTCATTGGGAGTTTCATAAGCCTAACATGTCCCTTTCATTTTTATAGGATTTATTTTTTCTATTTAATTAGATTTCTACCATTTGATAAAATGTTCATTAGAAGTTTTTACATATCTATAGAATGTTAGTTCCTTCCCTAGTAAAGGAATTATCACCTTTTTTGTGACTTATTCATTTATATTCTTCATGGATTCATTATTCATAGTAACATGTTTTTCCTTTTATCTTAAGGTGAATTTCTATAAGTATTATGTTAAATTTTATACAAATTAAATTGAATCTTTTCATTGGTTATAACTAAAATAATTAGTAGATTTAAACCAATAATCATCATAAACGTAGTAGTAATTCCACCTATTTTTAAAAGAAAAACATGTTCAATGACTTACACAACACACAACACCGATTTCTAACAAATATAAAATATTATAATTATAAATCATACCATTAAAATCTAGCAATGAATTTGAATGTATGAAAAGGAGTAACTGAATATTGAAGAATATATACATGAATATATATATACATATTCTATTCAATAAATATAAATTATGAGCAAATAAGTTCTCAATATTTAGTAATGTCCTTCGATGATTCAAAAATATATTTTCATCCAAAATGGGATTTATTTTTTTTAATGAGTATATATTATAATCAATTTCAACCACTTTTAATGATTAAATTTTATAATAAAAATAAATTTGTTTAAATTATAATATAAAAATTATTTTTGAGATAAATTATTAGATTATTTGGGAAAGTTCAATTTTTTTGTGACTTGTGAAAACAAATAAAGACTATAGAGAATTTTTTTTTCTATTTAAGTATTTAAAAATAATTATTTTAATGAGAATATATTTTCATTTTTTTATTTCCTTTATATTAAACATAATAAAATAATCATTGTAATTGAAAATAATCTTTATTTTAGTAGATAAACATTTTTATACTTAAAAATACTTTTTTCTAGATAATTTTTTTTCATCAAGTTTTGTGGGTTATTATAAAAATTAATTTCAAAAAATTTTAAGGAATTAATACGATTAAATTAATTCCATATTTTTTTTACTCATGTCCAAAATTTTCCAATTGGTCATTTTTATTTTTGATCATAATTAATAGTAACAATGGAAAATATTTTTCTTCTTTGTAAGAGTAAATTAGTTACTTATTGTTAAAAATAATGCGAATAAAATTTAAAAATATATATATAACCTATATCATTTATATTGAATATTTTTCATTCGGCCATAAAAACATAATATTTGAACAAGTGACATTTAAGTACCATTTTCCATTAATAATTACCTTTTTATTATTTTAAGTGAAGGAAAATCCCAAAATATCACTCCCTTGCTTTAAATTTATATTATAAGTTCACATTGGGATAAAAATAGTTTATGAAATAATATATTTGTTTATATTGAACTAAATTAGTTTATTGTTTTATGATAATTTATTTTTAATTTTTGGTAATTGTATAATTAATTTAAATTCATATAGAATGCCCACATGGTACTTTTGAATGTAGAGGAATAATCACCCCAAATGTGTTTTAAAATATAAAAAAGTAATATTTTTTGGATTACTTATGGTGTCACATGAATTTTATCACTAATTATAATGTTTAATTTATGGTAAAAGTGCTTATTTTCTCATTATATAATATTATTGATATCTTTAAAGTCAAAATATTTGAATATTTTTTAAAATGAATTTATGTGTATTATATGTTAAATTATATATTTTTAATTGATTTTAAAAACACGAAAATATTGATAGGACATGTGGTATAAGATGTAGTCTAAAATACCATCACATGACCATTATAGAGCCAATATATATCATAGTAGTAAATGTATAACCGTTTAGTATTGAAAAAATTATTAAAATTAGTATGGTTAAAATTATTTAATGAAGGTGTTAAACCCAAAGATGAGGTTCAAAATGCCAGATAAACTAATACATTTTTCTTTACTATAAATTATGTATAACATAAAAGATATTATATTATAAATTTTTTTCTCTTGGCGCCACTTCCACTTGAAAAATAAGTTATTAAATATAAATATTTTAATATATTTCAATTGTGTCCTTTCCTTCACTTAAATGGTTTCCACCTTCCATGTATCCTCCACAAAACCATGTTACATTTTTCTAAAAAAACCTAACAAACCTCATATAATCATCCTCATAAAAATTTTATTGGTTATTGTATGGAACCGAAATTTCAATGTAATTTTTTAATTAAATGGAAATTTTACAAGTTTGTGAAAATAGACAGCACGTGATTCCGAGGTCCGTTGTGCCCGGAATGAATTTATAAACTTTTTTTAGGTACGTTCAGTAAACGTACAAACGTGTTTTCATAACATTTGAAACCATTCATAGAATTGAAATCTGAGGGCACCGTTGAACTCATAGGGCAGATATTCACTTCAGGATACCTTCACCTCGACCGCAATGGTCCATAGTGAAAGGTATTTTGTGTTTTTCTTGAAATAATAAAATAAAATAAAAATGTGTTACATTTTTTTCGTTTGTTGAAATATTCCATGTGGATGTTTTAATGGTGGGGACCAGCTGTACTAAAACCTCTCAACATATGATATAGTGGTGGTTACCAACTGAGTCTAACCTTCCATATTGGTAATGGTGGTGGGTACCACCCAAGACATAAAACCCCTTGGACCCCTTTGAAATCTCTATTAATGGGGAGAAACCACTTGAGCTTCCCCACATTATTATGCTAACTCTCCCCTTTAATTAATTAATCCAACCCATAAATAAATTAATTAAGATACTTTTAAATTATTCCAAAAAAAAAATAGATAACTTGTTATATTATGTGGGCTACCATTCATTTTGGTGGAATTGGTGGGAGAAGAAATATTGGGAGAATGCTCTCCAATGAAGAACGTCAAAGAGGAACAGCTCCAATTCATAATGAATCGACAATTGAGGATACGCCGACATCAACAACATATGTCTATCCCCAACGACATCATATCCCTCCTCGCGGCCTCTATCAATTAACATTCAATGTAGGGGTTATTATTGAATTCAAGAAATTCCTCATTCTTGGAAAGCATACAGAATGCGGGATCTACCTAAACGATTTGATCCTTGATTCATATGAAATTGTAGAGTTTGATGATTCTTGATCCATGATTTTTGTTGAGACGCTTGTTATGAACCTAATGGAGAGGGTGTGGGCCAAATAAACATGGTCGTTACCCTCCACTATTCTTCTTTATTGGTGTGTTTTTCAAGATGGTGTTGGAAACCAATGTCAGCATTTAGCACCGGTGGAACATAAGAACATTGGTCAGCACCACCTCCGAACCCGATGAAGAAAACAGTGCCACCCCATGACATCCTTCGTCCATGGTGCAACCACCCAGCAGCCATGTCACGCCGTCCGTGGCCCCGCCGCACCGCGCCGCAGGTTTGCCGCCCTACGGCCGCAACACCCCACATCTCCGGCACCCCTAGGCCATGTTGCCCCACGTCCCGCCATCCCACGGCCCTACCACATAGCGCCGCCCTGTGGATCCACCACGATGATCCTACCAACAACACTAGAACCCCACGCTGCCCGCAACACCCCACGTTGCCTTGCCACATTGCCGCCCAGCGACCCTGCAGCGCTGTATCACGGCTTCACCGCCCTCGTGGTCCTGCGGCCTCTACGCCGCCCAGCCGGCCCCCCTACATGGGATGGGCCACCCGGCATAGGCTGGGCTGAAACCATATGGCCGAGCTGGACCCAGTGGGTTGGGTCGGGTCGAACCATACTGGGTCGGCCTAGGTCATGTCGGTCCAGGTCGGACAGAACATGGACCCACCACTACCAAATTACACTCTTCTTGCCATAACATTGGCACCAGATGTCCATTTGATGAACCATCAGCAGTGATGGAAACATTGGAGTGATATAGTCCCTTTTATTATACCCCACTTGGTATTTGGGTAAATTTGGTGTATGGTCAGGTTGGATAAAGCACGAATCCAACTAGGCCCTCAGAATAAAAATTTGAATAACTTACATACCGGGTATTCTATTGATGTTCCATCTATTGCGTTGATATCCCTATGATGTGGTGGTACGTTGATATAATTCTTCACGGGACTCCGTGGTAGTTGGATTATTGAACAGTGGCTTGAGGAGTGGACCCTCTCAAATACAAGCAAGCTTAGCATGGGAACCTAGTAGCTGGCAGTGGCTTGAGGAAGAGATCCTTTGTGGGGTCTTTGATTGAGGATCCCACATGGAACCTCTCTAAGATTACAAGTGTGACTACTCGAGCGATCCTATATGGTTCATCACCTAGCTATCCTATGTGGGTCTGCATCTATTTATCCTATGTGGGTCAGCACCGAGGGATCATGTGGGGGTCAGCACCGAGCAATCATGTGTGGGTCAGCACCGAGCGATCCTGTGTGGGTCAAAACCTAATGATCCTTTGTGGGTCTGATGATGATTAGATATTCTTCTTGGGTATTTCTTCTAATAGAGTAAGATGATTCAGTAGTGAAATGTAATCATCTCTATTATTGTACCTATATTATACCTGGTGTGAGATGAGTTCGTACATGTGTGGTATTTTTCCATCACAGTAATACCATGGTGGTATTCTTCTTTGTGGTGTACCAATGTGGTACTTACTATGGTGGTAATCCATCCATTTAGAATGGTTGAGCTTGGGGCTATGATTTGGACTCTGTTTTTTCCTCACGATTTAGAGGTTTACACTTGAAAACATATGTATATGTATGTTCTTATATCTAAGTATGGTTGTCAGTTAATTTCATGAGTTGTTGTTTATACATTTTTTATTTTTTAAGACCATGAGGGTCTCGGGGTCCCTATTGAGTGTCGTTATACTCACCTCTGCACGGGCTATGCCCATACATCGTTTTTTTTGGTGCAGACGAGGGACAACATTGATCAAGGATGAGGGTACCAGGATCGAACAGTGCTTGAAGGTGGACCATATAACTTGTTAGTATGGAAAGGAGATGGGCATAAATGGAGTCTTGATAAGATGATCTGTACCTATCCTTTATGTAGGAATCTCATAGGACTACCTAGTAGCTATCTTTCTCTTTTTTCAGTTGTATTGTATTTCAGTTGTACGTCTACCTTTACTGTTGGTCTTTTATTCCGACCCCTTATACTGTTAGCACTGTTTTTCTAATACAATTTTACTTGATTTCGTATCTTACTGTATTCTTGGTTGTTTGTGTTACAGGTTACAAAGGAAATGTATTCCCAGTTTTGGGGAATGTGCCTTCGTGTTAATCGCCAACCCTTGGCCTATGAATGGTGGGATTAGGGTAGTCACGGAACGGGCCCTGGGGGATGGGTCCTGACCGATTGGTATCAAAGGAGTCTATTCTACCATAGAACATAGGACTGTAATCATTTTGTTAATGGAAATAATGTTAAGTGTAGTTAGTGTCATTATCAGTTTAGGGAATCCTGTGTTGGTGCGAAGACGGATGTATCCAAACCCCAAGACCCTAACTTCTAATTTCTGACTTAGTGCATCAAAACCCGAATTGCGTGTGTGTTCTGATGTGTTTTATTTGTGATCTCTTTGAGTCAGCTCACCAGGTATAAGATTTTGACCATGGAACACCTGTGTCTTTTTAATATTTCTCCATGCAAAAATCAAGCTTGGGTTCTAGATGTAGTATGCAATGATATCCCACCGAGCGATAAGGACTCGGTGCAAGGCCCTCTTCTAGAAGAGGCACTAGTAGAAGCATTAGCTGTACCATTACTCATTGGGACACCGATGACCCCAGCTCTAGTAGAAGAGGGTGCACTGCTCTTGAGTGCATTTCATGAGTTCTAGTGCCAGAGGCCACCCAGGTTTAGGGGAGATATAGACCCACTGGCAATTGAGGATTGGCTAGAGTTCCTGCTGAGAGTTTTTCACCTGGTTGGGACATCAATCGATCTCATGGTGATCTTTTCCGCTAGCCTTATATAGGAAGAAACATGCAGATGGTGGAGATTGATGCTCCAGGCTTATAACTAGGTGACACTTCTTTGGGTGGACTTTGAGAGCCTATTTCAGGTAGATTTTGTTCCAGCAACTCTTCGTGTAGTGCACATTCAAGAAGCTACTTCATCTGTAGCAGGGAAACATGACTATGGATCAATACATAGCAAGGTTCACTGACTTCTCATGCTAGTCCACATATATGGTGTGGGACCCATTCTTCACGGCCTGAACCTTCGAGCTGTGACTCATGCGGGATATGTGGGCTTCGATGATCACTCTCAGCATCCCGACATAAGCAGGGTTGTTAGAGTGATCCATTTTAGTGGAGAGTTTCATTGTTTAGTAGTCACCACCAGTGAGACCCACTACCAGTAATCACGTAGCGGAGTCTTCTGCAGCTAGCAGCAGACAGACGACATAGAGTTCCAAGAGGAACAGACCTACAGGTGGATGACAGCAGGATTCCGGGTCAGTTGTGCGGGGTACCCAAGGAAGAGACAGTCATGCCAAAACTAGGCAGTGTTATGCATGCATAAGGTAGGGTCACATGGCTCGTGATTGTCTGAACCACCATAAAGATGATCAGAAGATGGTCGAGAGACATCACAGGAAGTGACAGTGATTTGACCGAGGAGGTCTACAGGGAGTAAGTAGACATGGACGAGGAGCTGGCCTTGTAGCTTGCGGTGGGCGACGATTCGAGATGTCACTGCCACCACCACTAGGGGGTCCACCACGAACGTAGGGAGCATGTAGACAGGGGATAGCCCAGCACCAGGCAGCTATTTCTTACGATCATGGTGCTCCAGAGATGATACAAGGTATGATATGTGTCTACTCCACCTTAGCTACAGTACTTATAGAAACAGGTGACAATCATTCTTTTATTCCCATTGCCCTCATTTAGTTCTCAGAGATTTTTATGGAGCCATTGGATTGATCATTACGGCTAGAGACTCTTACGTGAGAGGATTAGATGATTATACACTGGCTTCAGTAATACGCACTTACTCTAGGAGGCGAGAGCTTCGACTGGGATCTCCTAGTAGCAGCGTCGAGTCCATATGACGTCATCTTGGGTATGGACTAGTTATCTACAGTCCATGCTCTGATTGACTATATTAGGCACAATTTGTAGTGTTTCCACACTGATGGGTCCAGGTTTACCTTCACCGGTGATAGGGGAGACTTTGCAACATAGGATGGACATACCCATAGGAGAGTGCAATTGATCACTCATCAGTTGGCTAGCCTTACCCTCAGAGCATTTGAGGTGGAGAGTCTGAGTTATCCTGTAGTGGTGGACCAGTATGCGGATGTCTTCCCTGATGATGTTTCAGGTCTACCATCTCATAGAGTGATGGACGTCCACATTGACTTGTACCCCAGGATGCCAATTATATCTACACCAGCATATCATATGGCTCCTGCAAAGCTTTGTGAGCTACGGGTAAAACTAGAGGACTTTCAGGGGAAGGGATTCATTCGGACCAGTGTTTCAACATGGGAAGCCCCAATTTTTTTTCCAATAAGGCGTATGGGAGTTTGATAATTTGGGTTGATTTTCGACGCCTGAATCAGGTGACCGTGAAGGACATGTACCCACTCCCGAGGATTGATGACCTCTTTTATCAACTGAAGGGAGCATGATGGTTCTTAAAGATAAACATCAAATCATGATATCACCAGATCATAGTATGATGAGAGGATGTATAGACGATGTCTTTGAGGTGTCGGTATGGCCATTATGAGTTCTTGGTTATTCCATTTGGTGTAACCAACTCTCCAGCATTGTTAATCGGATTCAGGAACATGATCTTTCAGCCATACCTTGATCGCATTATTGTAGTCTTTGTCGATGAAATTCTAATCTACTCGAATACTGAGGAGGAGAATGCCTACCATTTGCAGGTAGTACTAGACACACTCCGATAGAACCAGATTTATGTTATGCTCTCGAAGTGCTAGTTCTGGATTTGAGAGGCTCACTTTCTAGAACATGTCATCTCAGAGGCAGGAGTTGCAGTGGATCTATTAAAGATTGATGCATAACTTTCTTGGGATCCACCCAAGAGTGCGACGAAGTATAGAGTTTCCTAGGATTGGCTGAATACTACTGAATATTTGTGTCAATTTTATCGAGAGTTGTAGCACCACTATCATCTTTGACGAGGAAAGGGAAACCCTTCGTATTGTTAGAGAGATGCCATCAGAGTTTTCAAGAGAGGAGGTAGAGGCTGACTTGTACCCCCCATCTTGAGGCTTCTGGAGGAGGGCGTAGGGTATGTAGTCTACTGCGACATATCTGGGACCAGGCTCAGATGTGTCCTGATGCAGGAGTGAGCAGTGATCGCATATAGTTCTCGATATATTAGACAACATGAGAAAAACTCTCCTACCCCTGACTTAGAGTTTGCAGTAGTGGTCTTCTCCTTGAATATGTGGTGACACTATATAATGGGATAACATTTTATAGTCTACTCTGATCATAATATTATCATGAATATCTTCTCTTAGAAGGACCCGAACCTGAGATTGTGATGTTGGCTTGAGTTCCTCTAGGACTATGGCTTTGAGATAGTCAATACTCTTGGGGAGGGGAATATTGTAGCAGATTCACTCATTAGGAGGGCTGGTATACAACTGCTAGGTGAAGCGACAAAGCAGTTGGCCGCTTTATATATTTTCATTGTGGATCAAGATGGAGTATTTTTACTTTAGTCTCTTACAGTCACTCCTCCACTTCTTCAGCGAGTCATGGAGGCATAGTGTGGGGACACAGACTACAAGGCTCGAAATGATCAGATATCCCCCGGGCATGCACCTGATGGATTTTATGAAGGTGGGGAGCATGTCGTCCTTTTAAGAGGACGTACCATGGTACCAGTGTTGCTTCGGGAGGAAATGATGGGGGAGTTCTATACATCCCCTCTAGAAGTACATCCAGGAGTGGAGAAGATATACCGGGATCTCTGAAGACATTACTGGTGGCCGGGAATTAATAAAATAGTGGCATAGTTTGTCTCTCAGGGCCTCATTTGTCAGCAAGTGAAGGTAGAGCATCAGGTACCAGCAGGATTGTTTCAGCATTTAGAGGTCCCAAAGTGGATGTTGGATAGGATATCCATCGAACTCATGATAGGACTTGCACGTAGATCCATAGGTTAGGATTCTATCTGGGAGATCATCGACTGAGTCACCATGTTGGCCCACATACAAACGATCAGAGAGATGGGTTCAGTAGAGAGTTTGGGATGCATCTATGTGCACGAGATTGTGAAGATACGTGGAGTACCCTCAACGATTGTCTTTGATCATGATACATGTTTCACTTCCTATATATGTAAGGGGTTACATGAGTCTTTCAGGATGAAGTTTCAATTGAGCACCACCTTCCATCCTCAAACAGATGGCCAGACTGAGTAGACCATTCAGACACTCAAGGACTTGCTACGTGATTACCTCCTTGACTTCGGTCGTAGATTGGAGGATCACTTTATCTTGGTGGATCTTTCATAAAACAACAAATATCACTCCAGAAATGGGATGGCACCTTTTTAGCCATTGTACGGGCAGCCTTGCAGATCTTCTTTATGCTGGACTGACCAAGGGGGGTCAACACTCTTGGGACCAGAGATCGTTCGGGATACCATAGAGAAAGTGCAAATCATCCAGGAGTGAATGAAGACTGCATAGAGAAGGCCGGATTCGTATTCTGACAGGATATAGAGACCTCTAGAGTTTGAGGATGGTGAACACATCTTTCTATAGGTCTCACCCTGACTAGGTTTACATATATTTGGCCGAGTCTAAATGTTATATTGTAGCTTCATCGATCCTTTTTAGTTCCTCAATAGAGTTGGCGAGGTGGCATACTACTTAGCTCTTCCAACTCAATTGCATCGGGTGCACGACGACTTCCATGTATCCCAGCTAAGGAGATACGTGCATGAATCTTCCCACGTCATCGATCACAGATAGTTGGATGTCGGCGACGGGGCGGCTTTTATGGGGGTTTCATTTGAGATTGAGGGTTGACAGGATTGGGTCCATCATGGATGGTCAATTCCTCTGGTGCACATTTGCTGGCAGCACCAGAACTTCTAGGAGAGCACATGGGAGTGGGAGGGTCAGATACGCGCTCAGTACCCCTACTTAATTACCTAGTTTGGGACGTGTCTTACTAGGAGACAAATCCATGAGGTGGGGATAATGTGAAGACCTATAATTTCAATGTAATTTTGTTAACTAAATAGTAATTTTAAAAGTCCGTGAAAATTGACGACGCATGATTCCGAGGCCTTATGTGCTTAGAATGAATTTTTGAACTTTTTTTCGGGTATGATCAAAAAATGTACAAGAGGGATTTTTTTAAAATTGGAACTAGTGCTCGGAATTGAAATCATAGGGCACCATTGAACTCACAGTGCTGGTATTCACTTATAGAGACCTTCACCTCAACTGTAGTGGGTCAAGAGTGGAAGATTTTTTTTGTGTTTTTGGTGAAAGAATAAAATAAAATAAAAATGTGTAACATTTTTATTTTCTTTTGTTGAAACCTTCCATGTGAATTTTTTAATGGTGGGGGCCACCTATACTAAATCCTCTTGATATATGATATGGTGGTGGGGACCACTAGAGTCCAACCTCCCATGTGGGTAATGGTAGTGGGGACCACCCACGACTTAAAACCTTAACACCTTTGAACTCCCTCTTAATGGGGAGAAACCTCTTGAGATTCCCCAATTAATTATGCCAAATCTCCACTTTAACTAATTATGCAATCCAATAATTTAGTTAATTAAGCTATTTTAAAATTTTTCCATCAAACCTAATATATAATTTGTTCTATTATATGGGATACCATTAATTTTGTTGGAATTGGGGAGAGAAGAGCTATTGGGAGAAGGCTCTCTAATGAAGAATGCCAATGAGGATCATCTCCTACAACGAACGAACCGGCGGTCGAGGAAACACCTAGGATTTGTATGAAATTGGAATGCATGTATACCACTGATAGAACTAAACGAGTTGATCAAGGATTTGTATTAAATTGTATAGTTTGATGATTCTTGATTTGTGAATTTTTTTGAGCCTCTTGATACCTTCCAAACGTGGAGGGTGTGGGCTAAAAAACATGGCCCGACCCCTCTATCGTTTTTCTTTATTAGTGTGTTCTTCACGATAGTAACGACGACTGATGTCGGCGTTTGACACCGATGGAGCACAAGAACGGTGGCTGACACCACCATTGGCCAAGACAAAGACAACGCCGCCGCGCCACGGCCACCACACCGCCTGTGGACCCTGTCGTTCGTACCCTCACTTCCCTATGACTCGGCCGCACTGTCTGCGGCCTCATCATGCCTCCCCATGGCCCCGCTGTGCCTCCCCACCACCCCGCCGCGCTGCCCTGCGTCCACGCTACCCCGTGCACCCCGCATCCCCCCACACCACGCTCTATGTTCCACCCCACGTTATGCCGCCCGCGGCACCCCATGTCTCACCGTCCATTGAACCCCGTACTGCATCACCCCCAGCTCCCCACGCCTCACCTCTCGTGGCCCCTCGCGCCGCGCCACTTGCAGACCCGCTGCTTAGCGGCCCCGCCGCCCGACGACCCCACCGACCCGTGGCCCCGAGGCCCCACCGCACCCCACGGCCCCCTCGCTCCACCCCACGGCTTCAGCGACTTCTCGGTCCCGTGACCTCCATACCGCCAGGTCAAGCCACCCCGCCTAGGCCGGGTCGGACCCAGCGGGCCGAAACGTCCTGCGGGCCGGGCCACACCACGGGCTGGGCCGGACCCTGCGGGTCAAGACGGGTTAACCCAGACCGGGTCGGCCATGGCCAGTTCTGTCCGTCGGGGTCAGGCCGGGTCGGTCTGACCAGGTTGGAATGGACCCGGACCCACTATGACTCAATTACGCTCTTTTGGCCATAACTTTGGCACCGAACATCCATTTGACGAACTGTCAGCGACAATGGAAACCTTAGAGAAAGACAATCCCTTTGATTATACCCCACTAGAGATTTGGGTAACGTTACAGTATAGTCTAGTTGAATCGAGCACGAATCCCAATAGGCCCTTGAGAAAAAAAGGCTAATAACTTAGATACCGGACATCCATTTGACACACCATCTATTGAGTTTAGATCCCTATAACATGTATGTCCTTTGAGATACTCCTTTGATGGACTTCGTGGAAGTTGCAGTATCAATCGATGGATTGAGGAACTGACCCTCCTAGAGATGAGCAAGCTTAGTGTGGGAACCCAATAGCTGGCTGTGACTTGAGGAAGATATTCTTCGTGGGTCTGTGATTTAGGGTCCCACATGGAACTTCTCTAGGATTCAATGTGGGACTCCCTTGAGTGATCCTGTACGGGTTAGCACCAAGATATCCTATGTGGGTATGCCCCTAGCGATCTTTTCTGGGTCAGCACCGAGCTATCCTATGTGGGTCAGCACCGAGTGATCATCTGTGGATCCACACCGAGTGATCTTGTCTGGGTTAGCACCAAGAGATCTTATGTGGGTCTGATAATGATTATTGAACCTTTGTGGGTCTGACTCTTAATAGAGTAAGATGATTTAGTAGTTACATCTAATAACCTATACTACTATAGCTCAGTTATACATGGTGTGAGCAGAGTTTGTACCTATGTGGTATTTTTTAATTGTCTTAATACCATGGTGGTAATCTTCTATGTGGCGTACCTTTTTGGTACTTACAGTCGTGGTATTCCTTCCTTTATAGAGCAGTTGAGATTTGGGCTTTGATTTGGACTCTGTGTTTTCCTCATGATTAAGATCGGTATAGTAAATAAATTAGTTATATGTATGGCCATATACCTAAATAGGGGTGGTAGTTAATTTCATGCTTTGTTGTTTATCCTTTATGTATTTTGTGAGACCATGAGGGTATTGGGGTCCCTACTGAGTATCGTTATACTCAACCCTTCATGGGCTATGACCGCCCCTTGTTGTGTTTTGTGTAGACGACATACAACGTTGATCGAGGCCTAGGGTACCGGGACTGGATGCTGCCCAAAGGTGGACCATACGACGTGTCAGTACGCAGAGGAGACCAGCGAATGTGAAGTGCTGAGGAACCTATCTATACCTACCCTTCATGTAGGAATCTCGGAGGTGACCCAGTAGTTGTATTTCTATGTCTTCAGATGTATTGTATTTCAGTTGTACTTGTACCTTTACTGTTGGGATTCTATTCTGGACCCTTTTAGTTTCATCACTCTTTTTTCTACACAGTTTTACTTGATTTAGTATCATAATGTGTTCTTGGTTGTGTGTGCTATAGGTTATAAAGACAATGCCTTCCCTGTTTTGGGGAATACGCCTTCGGTGCTAGTTTCCAGCCCCTGGCCTATGGAAGGCGGGCTGGGGGTAGTCACAACATGGGCCCTGGGGGACGGGTCATGATAGTTATTTTACATTAAAATACTATACCATGTGCCTTTAGGAAGATATCTAACAAAAGCTCTTTCAAGAGGTGGTAATCATCTTAACCATGCATTTTCATTTTACATCATCTTGTACCTACTTCTATTTTGTTCAAAAAATTCAAATATAATAATATAATTATATTAAATATAATTATATGATATTATGTTAATGGTAAAACTTTATTCCTTTAATTTTTCATTAAATAGGAAAAAACAATTGTCGGTGTATACATGCCAATTACCACCTAGAAAAACCTATGTATTTATTTTCTCATTATCACCTTTAAAATTTGATTCTTATGCTGGATTTAATTATTATACATAAAATTATGAAAATAATTTTAATTCTTTAAAGATAATATATAATCTATTTTGTTAACATTTACATCCATTAAAATTGATAATGTCGTTTGTGTATATGTGTGAACTACCACCTCCATAAAGAGATGTTATTTTTTTCCTGTATTCCTTTCATGGATGATTAAAAAAATGTAATTAATGTATAAAAATTATAATAATTTTCTTCTTATTATTCTATATATTATGTTATAATTATTAATTTTACCACAGTTAACATGCCGATTTTTTTCATTAATGAACAAACCATCCCTAAAACATAGGACATAGTATTTACAGATAATGTAATTAAATATGTTATTGAAATAAAAAAAGTAGTTTAATGATAAAGTACTAAGACTTAATATTATTCTTAATAATTTAAATAATTAATATATGTTCATTATACAAGAGTTAAATAATGTACATGAAAAGTTAGATATGAGGTAAGGGATTTCTAGTCTCACTTCCATTTAACTGAGACATAAGTTATTTTTCACCACACATTTTATTTTTTTGGTCTTTAAATTTTTATATGGATTCATTTTATCATTAATTTTGTGAATTAATTTTTTTAAAGTCCATTCCATGTTCTTTCCTTCAATATTTCATTAGTTCATAAGTTATCATGTCATAAGGGAAACTTTACCTTAAAACATTGTTTTAAATGTTTTAAAAATGTATTTTCTAAATATTTTTCTTCTATGTATATATTATTAAAATTAGATTAGAATTGTTTGTATATATAAATATATTAAATATAATTGGAATGTCATGTATAATTTTTATTTTTTTCAATGGTTTTTAAAATCAGTCATAAATATTATATATGGAATATTTTGACTTTATTTACGAAAGGGAAAAAATAATATTCTATTTAAATTTATAGGATGTTAGTGAATTTTTCTACCACATAAAAAATTATTTCATGTGTTTATTATTTTATAATATAATTTTTTTTCATAAAATAAAAAACTCCTTCCCTTTATTCGAGGTATTTAGTTATGAATATGGGGTTATATAGTAAAGGGATATACCAATGTATGAAAATTTTCTATTTGTGGGTTCAAAAGTATATTTTTGTAATTTTTATGATGAAATTATAATTTTTTAGTAATTCCATGTATGTTATTTCCATAAATAATTATTTTTGATAATGGGTGAGACTAATATATATCTTTAATGAATTTAGTAATGATTATGTACTTTGATGAATTATATTAAAATTAAAGTAGTTTATTAAATTTATAATAGTTCTTGTGTGTTTTATTTGGATATGAATTACCAAGGATACTATATAAATTTTATTTTATTTATTATAAATTTTCATGTGAATATTTTTATTTTATATGGTAATCTAATTATCTTTTGTTTAAAGGAATCATTATGCCCTTTAAGAGAAAATTTTTTTTCCTTAAAAAATTGTTTTTCATGGGTAATGATCTTTTATATAAAAACAAAATTTATGAGTTTGAATTTACGTTTCATTAAATTTTGTTTTTTACATTGAGGTCTAATTTTTATTTCATATGTAATTAAATGAGTATTTGTGGTCAAAGGTTTTTGTGTTAAATGAAAAATATCTTATATTATCTCATGGGTTTGAAATATACTGACATATTTATTTTATTATAGTTTTATATATACCTTAATTGTATATTTATACTCATCCCACATTCTAAAATGTTTTACAAAGGGTTTAAATAGGTTTAGGATTAATGATTAATACTTAATATAGTAAATTAAAAGATAGATATAGTGGGATAAAATCTCACATAAAGGAAACAATATTGTTATGTAGTAGTTTTCCCAATTCACAGAAATAGTAAACCTAAAAGGTCCTTAAGTTTGTAAGTGGTTGATTTTTTTTATGTTTTGGGCGGTTAAACCAGGTGATATTTTTTGATTTGAATATAGAAAATGTAAATATTATGTTTTAGCACTGAATCTAGGAGTACTAGTTTGGGGCCATTATAATTGGCATCAGAGCTAGTATTATATAACATTAGATATTATGATGTTTTTTGTGAAGAAAAATTAGGAGTTATTGAAACTACTATGAGTTTATATAAGTAATTTTAATCACATATTTATAGGCATAAACACCCCTTTGTGGTCATAAGTGACATGATTTTATGTTTTTTATGTGTTTTTAGTTATATTTTTTTCATAAAAAAACTTGGGTTTTTATTGATATTTGTGAAAGGTTTATTTTTGAAATAATTATTTTGTGCTTTATGTATATACGTATACTAATATTAACAACTTTTAAAATTAAAATGACATTTTATGTTGAGTACATTATGTTTAACTTTAATAAAATGGATATTACATATTAGGAATAAATGATTTATCATATAGGTAACCATGGGGTTGAAAAGTTAATTGGTTACTAAGTGGTTAAATTTATTTTTATAGAAGTTCAATTTTTAGAAACATTTTATGATTTAGGAAAATGGAAATATTTTTTTTGGTTGTGATGCGCATCTATTTGAGCAATAAAGGGTGAATTATCAATGATTTTACTATATAATTATGGGGATTTAAGATATTTATGGGAAAATTTATCAAATTTTGGAGATTATATTTTAAAGTAATATATATTTTTTGTTGGTAATTTTAGGGGTGATTGATTTTATATAGATATAAATGTTATGTTTATCATGAACTAATATGTGATAGAATAATTCAATTTTATTAGGGTTTTAACTTGGTTAATATTATTTTGAATATTTACAAAGGTAGTTGTTTATCAATTTATTTATTTTCAACTTTGGGTGTTATTGTTTTTTTAATATTAATTTGTTATTTCTTCATATAAAGAATTATTTATATTGGATATTACCATACCATTTTATAACCATATCTATTTTGGTCAATTATAAAAGAATGTAGGAATAACTTTACCTCTTTTTGTGGATTGTGTGATCCCTTATAATTTTATTTTAATTATCAAAACCTAATTAATTCATATTGAATATTCATTTCATGGAGTAAGGTATGACATAGAGGTAAAAAAATATTGAATAAAAACAAAAGGAAGAAATTATGATTTTTGAAATAGAAATAAACAACATAAGTATATTTTCTCATGGTCTCTATTTTGATTTTAAAACAATCCCTCAACACTAGAAAAATGATCTTGAAATAAAAATTATATTCTTTGACCATTATTTAAAATGAACTTATTTTCTTATGTTCCAATGATTCATGACTTTTTAGTCACTAAAGATTTGGTGATATCATTATCTATCACTCTAAGACATTATTAGGATGTTAAATTTTTACCCCCCAATTCCATGTTTTCAATTCCTAAGAACTGTATCCTATTTGGAAGCAAAGTTATTTGTTATTCCAAGTAGACACCATATTTCCCATTCCTTATTTTCAAAATTAAGTTTTAATAAAAAAATTTAGGATGTTGGTTTTAAATAATGCTATATCCAAATGATAAACCCTTGATTATGGAGCTTTAGTTAAAATTGAGACGACATAATTTATTTGTGGGTATAATGTATTACCTTTGGATTTTTATAGAAAACTATGTTTAATAATGTTCACGATACACAACACTAAGCTTTGACGACCTTATAATATTATTATTTTAAATATAAAAATTATAACTTAGTTGTTGAATTGATGGGTATTAATAAGAGTAACCAAATTATGAAATATATAAAGGCAATTTTGAATAAATATTGTCAAAATATTATAAAAAATAAATCATTTCTTAGTAAATTAATTATATGCTTCAAAGACATGTTTTCTTCAAAATAGTTTTAATTAATTCTTTTGGAAAATAAAATAAATAATTTAGTCAAAATTGATAAATTATAACTAAAAAATTATATGATTTTTGAAATTAGCAGGTTGAAATTATCTTGAGGTGAAATTTTGGGATTTTTTTTGAAATTAATAATTTTTTATTGAATAGTGAACACATATTGATGTTATAGAACACCGTATTTTCTATTAATGTATTCAACTATTCACATTTTGTTTCTAATTGATTTTCAAATATTATTAGTTTATCAGGATTAAAAATATTTAAATTAATTTCATTGGGATTATCATTATGATTTATTTTGGCATAAAAATACTTTTATACATAAAATTGCATTAAAAAAAAATTTTCATCATATATTTTTGTTTTATACTGAATTTTATTTATGAATAGTATACGGATTTATTTTTTTCAAA
Source organism: Viscum album (assembly GCA_963277665.1). NCBI lineage: Eukaryota > Viridiplantae > Streptophyta > Magnoliopsida > Santalales > Viscaceae > Viscum > Viscum album. The sequence goes on from OY728129.1 coordinate 258,894,816, forward strand.
TAGATAAAATATTATCATCAAATTTGATAAATATGTAAAAAAAGGTTTATTCAAAATTAATAGTAACTTCTGTGAATATTCATCATGATAGTAAAAGAAAATCAGGTAATTAAGGTCTTAAATAATATGATAAGGCATAGAAAATATATATAACACCTGAATTATTTCAATTTTATGAGTTTTTTTCACCCAATACAAAATTTTAATTTTTTTCCGTATTTTTTGATAAATACACTGATATTATTATATGAAAAGAACAGTTATAAAATAACCCTCTCTAGATTTAAATATCTATTACAAGTTCCCATAGGGATAATAATATGTCATGAATGAATATAAAATATTATTCTAATATTAATTTATATCTTTTTGTGATGGTAATTATTTGTTAATGTTTTAGTGATGGTATAAATACTTTGAATGATTACAATTGATGCTTACACAAACAGTAGAAGAAAAAATGAAAATGATTTTAAAAATATCAAATGTAATATTTTTGACGTAAACTATATTTTCACCTGAATTTTATGCATAATAATAATTTATAATGTATTTTTATTTTTTTTATTTTTTAATTCAATACCATTCTTGATATATTTAATTAGAAATATGTGAATAGTTTTTAATAAGGCTATAATTGTATATTTTTTAAAATATTATGTTGTTAAATAATTATAAATCATAAAACACTAAAATAGGAAAATGGGGATGGTATTCTGTATAAAATTTTATCCATTGACCATTTTTGTGACAATTTGTTTCTTAAAAGTAAATTTATAACCCTTTAGTATGTAAAACGTTTTTAACTTGGTTAAGGATAATATTGAATAATGAAGGGGTTAAACCAAGATATAAGGTTTAAAATTTATTATAAATGTATCCAAATTTTATTAGTTGAAATGATTTAAATAATAACCAATTTTTTCTTATATGTTTATTTAGATGGTTCTACATTCAATTGAAAAATAATTTATTATATTTTAATCTTTTAACTAATTCCATGTGGGTTTTTTCTTGCACAATAAATGGAAACCACCCATCCATTATTATTCACACAACATTGAGCTAATTATCTTTACCAAACGCTGAATAAATATTCTAAATATAATTATCCTTGACTTATAGGTTCTAGTATCTTCAAAATACCATCCCAATTTTTTTAAAAGAGATATCAAAAGAAGGTTCTTCCTAGATGAGGTAATCATCTCAACTAAGCATTTTCATTTGACATCTTCTTCCACCTCCTTCAATTTTATCCTAAAAATTGTAAAAAAAAATATAATAATAAAATAAATTATAATGATATGTTATTATGTTAATAGAATTACCATATTAATTTCATTTTCCATCAAATGTGAAACAAACCATCATTTGTGAATATGTGAGGATTACTACATCATGAAACTCATGTATTTTGTTTATCATAATCACCTTTCATTGATGGTCATTATGATGAATTTAAATAATAAATAAAAATAATTAGGGAATAAATATCATCTGATAAATATAAGATATCATATATTTTATACAATTTCCATCTAGTGAAAAATGATTACATCATTTGTGCCTTCGTAAAGGCGACTTCCTCCGTAAAGTGATATGATTTATTTGTCTTGTATTCATTTCATGGATGGTAATACAACATTAATTATTATATAAAAATGATAATAAGGACATTATTAACAATATATATATGATGGAACAATTAAAACTTTTACGATGGTTATCATACCAATGCCATTTTGATATTTTGAACCAAACATCCTTAATACACCTGACATGGAATTAACCAATTAAGAAATTAAATATATCATTGAAATAAATGAAATAATTTGTTTAACGATAATGTATTAAACTAGGAAAAGGTTATTAATTTGGTTAATAAACAATATAAGTTTATTATATAGGAGTTAAAAATGTATGAGATATGTTAGACATGAGGTAATGGATATCTAGTCTCAATTACATTTCATTGATTATTATGTTATTTTCACCATAATTTTTTTTGTGGTGTGTAAACTACATTATAGATATATTATACCATTAATTTATGAAATTTAATCATTTAGAAATACATTTCATGTTCTTTTATTTAATATTTCATCGGTTTAAATGTTATCAAGTCGTAAGTGACACTTTACCTTAAAACCACTTTTTAAATGTTTGAAAATTATATTTTATATATAATTTTATTCCGTGAACATATTATTAAAATTATTTTTTTAATAAATTTACAGTTCTAATGAAAAAATAATAAGTATTCGTATTTATATTTTATTTCAATGGTTTTCAAATGGAATTATTCTACAAATTTTATGCAAAATGTTTTGAATTCCCTTACAAAAAGGGAAAATGATTCCTCTTTTTTAACATATATGGTGTTGGTGTATTTTCTTAACACCACAATAATTATTTGATGTTTGGATTACATTATAGGATAATTTGTGTTCTTAAAGAAACACTCCTTCTCTTTATTTTAGATAATTTGTTTTTAAAATGGTTTATTAAATGAATCTAATATATCAATATATGAAAAAAATCATAGGTGTAAAAAAGTATATTTTTAGGTGTTTCAGGATATAAATTTATTATTTTATGTGTTTAATTTTTGTTTTGGTCCATTGAATTTTTTTATAATCATGAGTGAACCAGATATAGGTTTATAATACATTGGGTAAGGAATTTTTTTTTCATAGAATTATGTTGTAATTAAGCGAGTAGGTTATTTAATTTGTAAGGGTTATTTTAAGGGTATTATGAAGATGATATACCAAAGAAATTATATGACTTTTATGTACTTGAAAATGTGTTTTTATGGAAATATTTTCATTTCATTAAGTAATAAAATTATCTATTGGTTAATGTAATGTTAATTTCCATTATGGTTAAATTTATAAGCAATTATGAATATTATATTTATATGTTCTCATGTTTTTCTAAGAAACACACATGATTCAGATTTTTTCTTTTATATTTTCTTGTAAATGTTTTTATGAAAACTTTGTGTAGTAAATATGATTTCATGTGAAATTAAATGATTATTTTAGTTCAATTATTATTATATTAATGAAAAAATTGTATATAATATTATTTATTTGAAATATTCTAAGAAAATTATTTTTTTTGTTTGTATATGTTCCTTGATGATCTTTTTTTGGTAATCCTTTTTTTGAAGGATGGTTTCACACAAATGAATATTTATTAATATCTAATCTGCTCCCACATTGTGAGGGACTTCATTGTTTACATAGAGTTGTAATGTTATGACATCTATCAATGTCCATGTGTCTAAAACATCAATAATACCAACAATTGTAGATAATTAATGGTTTCATTAATTGTGTAGAAAATTTCATGGTGAATGGGGTTTCATGTGATTCTTCCTTTTAGAAAAATTAATGGGATCAACATCCTTTTTCCCTTTCTTCCTTCCACTTTAATACATTCATGGTTTTCACCATATATTTATTCACCGAATGTTATATTGAATATTGGTTATAATCTACATTATTCATGAATTAAAATTAGTGAAAAATAACATCCTCAAGACATGGGATATCCAACCACTTTATTCCATTATAATATGTAACTTCTAATTTCTATAATAATCTTATACCACTAGATTATTTATTTTAAAAAATATATATTTACATAGGAATTATAACATTGAATCTTTTATTATCTTTATATAAATATTCATATTTAGTAGCTTCCTTTTTTAATGTTATAACAATCTCAAGACACATGAATTTATACATTTTTCTGATGATTAAGAAACTATAGATTCTTTTAACATTTAGATTTCATATTATAAAATAGTTATTCAAGCATATTGTTTAGAAATAAGTTTAAAAAATCTTTAATTCTTATGGTTTCGACCTCAAAATTAGATTTATTTAAATTGGTTTTTACTTTAGAGGCATGTTGAATTTAAGTTAATTTTTTCCTAAACATATTCTATTGAAAAAACAATAAAACCTGATTATTTTAAATGAAAGAAATTTTCTTCATAGTGTGAAACTGATTGATCCTTACAATCGATGAGTTTTGTGAAATTATTATTCATATATACCTTCATAAAAAATGGTTTTTATATTTAATTGTATTCTAATTCCAATTGTTCAATATATTATTATTTTTTATCAATAAATTCAACTATTTGTCTGAAATACTCCTCATGGAAATACTTCTTGCAATACATGATATCTTTGAATGGCCTTCAATAATTTTAATAGAGTCGGACTCATCATATATTTAATATAATTCATATTGAGGGTTAACCCTAATATAATTAAAAATATACCTCAAACTCTTTATACCTTTAGGTATAGAATGATCCTCCTTATACTACTTTTGAGAGGCCAAGAACTTTATTTTTGGATCTTTTTATTTTTCAGTTTTTCAACTAATTTTTTGAAACCACTACATTTCTAAAAATAAAAATAACTTATGTTTTATTTACCTTCTACATATATTTCTTATCTTCCATTAGAGGAATATATTTATCTTTTTGAAATCATAACATTTGGTAAATCATTAAAAATAAATGGGAGAAAATAGTACATCTAAATATAGTAATTTTGGTTGGATCTGATACAAGTTTTTAGTCACATTAAACTATAGAATCACAATATAAGTTTATTGGGTATATCAAGGGTGACTAACATTTATTGATTAAGTCTGACACAATTTTTATCTTCCATTAAATTGATTGAACCTCTATAATTGGTAAGGATGAATGGATATTTTTATTATGACATCCATATTAACTCTCTCATGTAATGTAGATAACATTATTGAAACTACACACAAATATTTTTACAAGGTACAATACCGATGTGGAAAAAAACTTCTTTCCAACTTATGTTATTATCCCAATCAATTAATTTTTCAAATCCTTATATGTATTAAAATAGTGAATATTATTATCCTTCACACAAGAAAATATCTAACACTAAACATAAATTATACCATATTGCACACTTGTATGAGCTATCCCCAGAAATACCATTTCCACCATTCAGTAAGAATGATATAATTTTTTGTACTAGAATCACCAGCTATGAATATCTTTAAAACATCATACTCCGAATCACAATATTGATTTTAAATTTAATAAATAAAAATATCCTCAAATAATATTAGAAAATATATTTCATATCTCTCAATTAACTCTTTTTATATTTGTTTTTTCCAAAACTCCACTTTAAACATCCATAGAATTTAATCATTTAAACATACAATTTCATTATCATTATTCTTATAGTGGTCCCCACATCTATCAAATTTTTTTTAACTATAAATTGAAACTTATATTTATAAATAATTCTACATGTAATAAAATTTGACTTTAAAATACACTTAGAAATGTTATATTTTGGTGCTATGACTTTAGAATCTCCCACCATAGATCTTACGTCTACTATAATCACATATTACCAATTTTTTATCACACACATATAATGTTTACATAATAATCTCTTTAATTTTTTTATATAGACTTAGACATTGATTGTCTGATCTTGAATAATAATTGGTATTATTTAAATATGATTCATTATAGATGAATGACCGTTTCATTCTTCGACTAACCAATCCTCAAGATATTATCATAGCTCAAATATATAAAATATCTAAGTAGATTTATCATGTTGATATACTATAAATTTTTGTATTCACAATATCTTCTAGTGATGCGTAAGATGAAGATATAGCTTGGAATACACTACACATCATGACATCTGTTTATTCATTAGAAATTACACTCATCATTTAGTATAGTTCACTTGGTATTCTTTAGTGATAAATGATGGTGACTATAAATTGATCAATTTGTTTCATCCTTATGACCATCATGGAATATTATTTCGTTAATAAGGGAAATTTGGTAATCTCATTTTCATATATTCTATATTCACTACATCCAATAAAATCATCTTTCTCCAAAAGTACACTATGTAACTTTCATTCAACCTATTTCAGTCAACATAAAATAATATCATCAATCCCAACAATCATGATATAACCCCATGTACCAAGGGATTTACAATTTATTTTTTTATTATCTTAAAAATATAGTAAAATATGATTTCCTTAGTGTTTCCAATGATATCAATAATGGAAGGGAACTTCCCATGTTTTTTATTCAATAGTTCTTTCCCCCATTTCTAAGGTGAAGAACCCAAATGTATTTGGCCTATTCAAAACCATCATAATATTAAAAATCTCTTACATGTTCCCCAACACAACTCTAATAAAAGGATTTTTAAGAACATGGTTCCATATATTTCATAAGAAAAACATAGATTCACCAAAAGAAGTATTATCAAAGTGGAAATTGGTATGGATCAGGAGATGATAATCAATATTTTTTTGGTGGGTGTTTTTGTATAATATTATGATTAAAATTGACATAGAAAAACTATATGATATAATTAAATTCTCGTTTATAATAAATTTCCTTTGTAAAATTGGGTTTTTAAGTGGGTCTGTAACTTTCTTTTCCATTTCTTTTCTTCTCCATGGTCTATAACTTCTCTCTGGTAAGTTGTTTTAGTTTCATCAAATATAATATAGGCCACCGACAATGAGTACCCCATTCACCGAGTATCTTAAACCTCGCTGAATATTTCTCACTAAGAATATGAAAATTTTGATATTTGTTTGTCTTTTGCATTCATATAAATATCAGTATGGGTTTAGGGGAACATAACATCTCTTTTTTTGAATTATATGCTCATTTTTATCAACTGAAAGGGTAATTCTATCATAAAATTAAAATGGATCCTTAATTCCAACTCTTAAAAGATTGATCATGTCATCAAACCTAAAAAAATTAACTTATTTAACTATAAATATTATACTAGAAGGTGGTCCATGATCATTGGGGAGAAAAAATGTATCACCAAAATACAATTACATATGGATCATATTGGTTTCCTACTATCAAATTGAAGGATTAGAATAAATCACATTGATATAATTGAAAACAAATTATGGAAGAATTTTAAATTTGAAAATAATTTCTCATTATTTTATAGGGTGTATCAATCTACATAATACAATTCTATATTCCATCCTAAAGAAAATCCTTTCAGTTTTGAAAACTCTAAAGACTATTATTAACAATATGACCTTGTCATTAAATCTATCACTTATAATTATCATAAATAGGGGGAAATCATTAGAATAATTGGGATAGTCTAGAAAAACCTATTAATATGGTATAATTAATCTTATTAAAACATATAACAACATTACATTATTTTATTAAAACGTATCATGGATGATAATTTTAGGGTACTCTCTTCGTGACATGTTTATCAGGACGAAACATGGATCTTCTATATTTTTTTGGGGACCCCATGATCCCATAAATGGTGAGTCATACAGAATATCATCAAAGTTATTTATGGAATCTACCAACAAATTAATTGAATAGTTAATTTCAAATTTTGGATAGAAATAGGGGCTGAAAGTAATTTATAATTCCACATATTACTTTCTCTAGACCATATTATTGGATAGGCTAGAAACATTCAACCTTTTTTGGTAGTGATCCACAATGATGATCAAGAATAACTCTAAAAAAATTAAAATATTTAATGAACATGAAAAATAATTATTCAATGTTTAACTATAAAACCATGAGATTTTAGGAAAATGATCATTCAAATATATTTATTATCTTCGATAGCTTCTGTTGCACACAACTATGGGTTTAAGAGAACCACCATATGCTATTAAAATTATTATTATTTAGTATTATTACCAAGGTGTTAAATTAGATGGTATGAATAAGATTATTTAATTTATGAATTATATAAAAAATTCCAGACTAAATATGAATACATAGTAACTAATCACTCAATCTTATGTAATGTATTTTTATTTTTAAAAAATATTCTTTCTTTAAAAAATATTTTCTATTGATTTTTTATGAGAAAATATCATAAATAATTTTTGGAAATTTTATAATATATATATGATAAAATTAACTTCATTTTTTAAATATACAAATCAAAATTATCATTGGGTGAAATTTTATGTACTTTCCTAGAAAGAGTGATTTTTTAGTGAATAATAAAAAGGATGTTTTTATAATACTATATTTTTATATTCATATAATGTATAATTTTAATTTTAATTTTATATTAATGTAATATAATTATTATTTAATTGTATATAATTTTACTATCTTACGTTGAATCATGATTATATATGTGTTTTGTATAAGTAAATGTTTTGCTTAAAATTAAATTTTTTGAAAACTGTTTTCATCTCATTTTAAACGTTTATATTAAGTCTAATTTATAAAATTTATAGAAATTGTTTATTGAAAAATTTATTCCTTATTTATAATCAATAGATTCATATTTCTTAAATATCCCCTTTTTTATTTTAGGTCAAAATTAATCGTAACCGTGGTTAAATTTATTAACATAGTAACAATTAACTTAGGTAAATCAGGTTTAAAATTAAGTGATAAGGACAAAATTATTCATCATAATTATTATTGGATGAATTAAATTAAAATTTTATCACCTTAGTCTAGAATATAATTTTTTTAATATACACTATTCCCTGAAAATGACTTATATATTATTTAAACCAAAGGAAGTGACAAAATGCCACTCTCATAGTTTCAAATATCATTTATGTGTTCACATTGGGATAAAATTGGTTATGAAAACATTTTAATAGTACTTTTACTCCTATATTATTATATTAATGAACCTAATTTATTTATAGTTTTTATGAATCAAATAATTACCTTAATACTTACATAACACTAAGGTTGTAATTATTCAATTAATTGAAAATAAGATAATTGATATTAAAAATATTAAAAATATTACTGTTTTATATAATTAACATGATACTTGAATTATATATGACCATTAAATGTTTATGATATGAATTTTATTTTATGAATTATATGTTTTTTCCTGATGTAATTCATGTCAATGCAATGAATAGTGTCAAAATTGACAATAATTATTTTTTATGAAACTAATATGTTATTAAATTATTTAAAAATTTTAAAAAATTAAATAACTAAATTGGGAATAATATTTGGCAGAAAATTTCATCAAATTTCCATTAATTGGTAAATTTTTACTTTTTATATAAAATTATATACATTCAATAGTGAAAAATATGTAACCACAATTAATGTTAAAATAGTTTAATTAAGGGGTAAAACCAAAAGGAATGGTATAAAATAGTACATAGAGCTATAAACATATTATTGGATGATGATGTTGAAACCATATAATACCCTATGTTATAAATAATTACAATTTTAATGTAATTTTCTCTAGAATAGTATTATTATATTTTATTTTTTTAATGAAATTCCAAAAGTGCCCCTCACGCCAATGTTTAATGAACACCCACCGCAACACTTTATTGACCCAAATTGAACCTTATAGATCTCAAAAATCTACTCAGTTAGATTATTCATTTACATATACACAATATATAGTTTTTGGTTTTCCCAAAATACCAACACTAAATCATTTTGTAGGTGATCTAAAGGAGTCATTTTGAAGAAGAGGTAATCGTTTTAACCAATCAGTTTCATTTCATACTATAAATTAACTCATCTAAGTAAAAATTATTTATAATAAAATAAAAAATTAAGTATCCTAATTATTCTTAAATCCTATTAAATTATTAAATAGCCATTATACACCCTCTGTTCCAACAAATAAGAAGTGAAAGCATGGCTCGTACGTAAGTTTGACAAACCCTCTCCACGTAGAGATACAACTCATTTATCGTAACCGTATTTTATGGATTTTTTTTATGATAGATTTAATTATAATATATGATATATATTACATTATTATAATTATATAATAATAACATAATTTCTACCTTTCTATCATCAAATATTCTGGGAAATGATAACATCGCTCGTGCTTATGTATGGACTACCATCTCCCTGATGCGATGTGATTCATTTTTCATTTATATTTTAAATGGATGGAAATGAAGTTGTATTTTATGAATATATATTATATAATAATAATCCTATAAAGATTTATTATTATTTACCTTTCTTTTATGGTTCAATCAAAAATGGGAAACAATGATCAGGCGTACGTACAACGTACCCTCTCCATGAATGGTGTAATTCATTTTCTTATATCTATATTTTGAATGATTATAAATATTTATATAATTAATATATATTATTTTAATACCATGATAAAAACTCCAGAAATGATTATATTGTGATCAAAGTATAAGTATAAGGACTACCGAAACAAAACATTCTTAAAAAAACAAGAATTTATCACGCAGAATATTGGTGTAAATATCATATAATTAATTAATGGGAGATATGATATTTTAAAAATAAAATAAAATATGGTATTAGGGATATATATTTATATAGAAACATTATAATTAATCCATATATATTATAAAAAATGTTTGAATTTTAATTAGGAAAGGAGAGACTCGGGGTAATCCCATCATTATCCAAAATTGTTTATGTTTAAGTCTCTACCAGGGAATATTTTTATTCCATGTCCATGTTTATTAAAAATATTTTAAAAAAGTTTTTTAATATTATAATAAAATTTGCTAAATTATTTTTTACTCATTTTTTATTTTTCAAAAATTGTTTTGAATGATATCATTTTGTCATTTTCCAAACAATCAACATTGTGAATTTTTCAATAAAAAATACAGATTGTTTTTAATATAGATGGCCTTAGTAGATCTCCCACAATCATGAAACCTTAATTATTTGAATCATACATTATAATTTTGATATTTTTAATTTCAAATAAAATCTTATAACTTATATAAGACAAACCTTATTGAAAATGGGAGTGATTTTATGACGGAGAAGTTATTTTCCTAAAGAATTATTATTGGAAATATTTCAAAATAATTTTTCAATATAAGATGAAAAAATTTAATGATATTTATGTATTAGTAGGTATATAATACAACAATACCGTACTTATTATTTTCTGGATGTTTTGTTTTTATGATTATTGGATTATGATGAAACTTGTTCCTTTTTCCATGTATTATACTTTCTTGAAGTTCATTTATTTTCATAATTTATAAGATGATGATTGTTTTATGACCTTGTGGAACATATATTTAAGATTTTATTAATATGAATGGTGGGAACTGTAAAGCCCCGACCCTAGTTACCCAGAGTCGGTGCATTATTACATAACATTGGCATGATCATGAGAAAGATCAAGTCTCGAAAGACCGATTAGTTTAGTAGCCTTGGAATAACTAGATACATCCATAAATTTTTACATTACATCATAAAAAAAACATCTTGTCTTCATATCCCCTCATACTATCCCTGCAGGTCATTCATAAATTACTTCTTCATAATCCTGGAAAAAAAAAACATTGAAACGGGTGAGCTCGGATGCTCAGTAAGGATAACATTATAGCAGAAGCTTTCATAAATAATCATAAACACTTAAGGCAATTTATAACTAAAACAAAAGCCTTTGAAACTTGAACTTCAGCATAAAATGGAAAAGGTAAAATGAAATAATTCCATTTACTTACTCACATGGATATTCTACTAGTCGAATGATCACATGCAATATCAACAACCACTTTCATAATGATGGAATGCATAATGCCAGACTATCATAACCACATAGCCAAGGCCTCGTGCCAAGACTACAAATAAGATTTTGCCAAGGCCTTGTGCCAAGACACTAGTTTGTCTCATGAGACCTACCGATGCATCGAGGAGCTATAGCGGGCTCCACCCGTCACTTATTATGTCCAATGCATTCCTCATATGAATAGGTTTAAGCATAAAATAAACATTCGTATTAAAACTAGCATACGAAATGTCAATACTTTAACCACAAACCATGAATGGTATAAAAATAGAACATCCACAGTCAAATATAACTCATTTGATACAATATGGAAGATTGTATTGTATCACATTAACCTCAATCATGAATAATGAAGGATGTTGACATAGATGAAAATAATCATCAAAACTATTTGAGAGAAATATACCCCTTTTCTTGAAAACATTTAAAAGTCACACTATTTGTCAAGAAGCCATTTAAAAATAGATTTTTGAATCAAAGTGTCCCATACCACTTTGAAACCTTTTAAAAGGATTTTTAATTTCTAAACTTTAATGTCCATATAAATAAATCCTTAAAACCATTTTTAAAACATGGACATTAATGAGAAAGATTTAGATGAATAAGTCTTTAAAACATTTAAAAATGGTATTTTAGTTAGAGATTCTAACCAAAAGAGAGACACTTGAATGAAAATAATTGAGGCAATCAAAACTTTGTAATATCGTGAGAATAAAGGGAATTCATGATATACTATGTCAAAGTACATTATATACACCACATAAAAGTGATTTGGTGTATATCAACAAAGAAGTCTCAATGGAATGTAAGTTGAGATGAAATCTCTCATAAAGGCCATATCCTTAGGTTAAGGATAAATCAACAACATAATTATGTGTGAAAAATATAAATACACTAAATATGATTGGATATTCAGTGTAAAACAATAAAATTATATTCACACATATTCCTGTAAAAACAACACCAACGAATTGGATGTTTAACTCAACAAATGGTGAAAGAGTTAAAATTACTCTTATCAAATTCATATCAATGACTTGAGAATTTTCAATGGAGTGATTATGTGTATCAAAAGTATATCCACAGGAAGGGGAGTGGAAATTATGACATAATCAAATGAATAGTGATTCCACACATAATCTTGGGGTAATATAATCAATGAAATATGCGTAAAGCCAAATGAGTGGAAATTGAAATCTCAAATTCCCTTATTGATTAGGTAACTTAAGAAACAAACACCCATGAAAGAAAGATCATACCATGATGATGTAAATACCCATAAAATAAAGTATATTACACAATGAATACAATCATGGGTAGTACACATACACCATATGCAATAATTAAGTGGTGATCAATGGAATTCTCACGGAATTAAAAGTGAGACAAGAAACCCCTTACCACGTTAATCAACTGAGTCGCATGGCCAAAAGTTTATAACCACAAAATGATTTACAGAATAACATGAATATAAAGTTAATCATGATAATATATATCAAATGGAAGTACACAATACACCACTTTCAATAATTTAGTAGCGAATAATGGAAATCTCACGGAATTGAAAGTGAGATAAGAGAATCCCTTACTTTGTACTTTTTCCTTGGTCGATGGTAGGTTTAACTCCTGTATAATTGTGAAATAATTGTTATTGAATAATACAAGAATCAGTTACTTTAATATGATATCATATGTGATCTTTTAACATTGATTTGTTAATAATATCTTAGAATTATCGTCATTTCAGGTGTTAACGGGTTCATTTTACTTTACATTCTTTGTTATGTGAGCCATATTCGTTATTAATGGGATGTATATTATTCATATCCAGAATGGTATAAAGTCCTTAAACATCATTATTAAATCATCAAATGATAATTATACTTGAATGGATACGATGGAGAATGAATCTCATCGCGTTCGTGGAGACGATAGTCCGTACGTACGCACGAATACTACTTCCATTTAATTTTTATTTTAAAAGAATAGAATCCAAATGATACATAGGTATATTAATATTCCAGTAAAATATAATATTTTATATATGTTACTTAAGTTCATTAACACAATCCTTTATACGTTCCATGTGTGGTATGAACGAGTCATATCATTTTAAGGGGGCGGTAGTCCGCACTTCCTCAAATGAAATTATCGTATGTATATACAACATGAAACGAATAATTGTATGAAATAAAATGGAATTAAAGAAGCTTATATATAAAATATATATCATTAATATCATATTTAATTACAGTTCCATCCTAATGGCCACCATGAGAGGCGGTAAGATGTATTTGAACAATCATCGTTTCGTGAGGCGTTAGTTTTCCATCCACAGAAACATTATGTTCATCATCCATTAGATGGAGTTGTGTGAATGTGTAGTTTGAATACTTCTTATAACAACATCCTAGTATATTTTGGATACTGGTGTTGTTACAAAAGAAAGTAAATAAAAAGAGTTTGGGGGTTGAAGAAGCAAAATAATTGAAAATAATTTAAGAGAAAATGTTACCTTTAATTTAGGTAACTCACTTTGGTTGGAACCAATGGACTTCTTGAAATGCTTTCTGCCTAAGGGAAGCTTCAATGAGGAGGAGAGAGATGTGGGGAGCTTATTTGGGCAGAGTTTGGACGAGCCAAGTGGCTTGAGAGGTGTGAGGAATGAGTAGAAGTGGTCTCCTTTTATAAGGGAGAGGAGGGGATCTTTAGGAAAGAGTGAAAGTATTACTTTATAATATAATTATATTCGGTTTATAATGGTCCAAAAATCATTGAGGTCGAAGATAATATGACTCATATTCTAAATAACATCAACCAATAATAATTGGACAGGTTTTAGATAATATTTTAATCATTATAATCTTATTTATTTAAATGATTTATTAATGAGGTAAACATTGCATCATTATTGTGTCATCAGTAATTTAAATTATTTGATGTCTAAAAATTATAAATAAAATATCATTATGTAGGAAATCTTTTTATATTTCTAATGAATATTTATAATCGAAAATCCAACATGTATAACCCTATGTAAAAATTGTTCTTTTAAAAGATGTAAGCTTATGCCATTTTTGTATTCATTTTAACTTAATTAAAATAAAGTGTCATTATCACTTTCAAGTGGATCAATGGGGTCCCAAAATTGACCCAAAGATGACCATGGTCGACCATGTATCAACCAATAGGGTTAAGACACGTTTTAGGGTAATTTAGTATTATTATAATATTATTTTTTAACCCTTATTTACCGGATTTACCCTTAACCATGGTAAATAAAATATTTACCGCAGTAATTATTCAAAATGTCTAAAAATAAAAGTGACCTATTTACACAATTTGAAAATCCTGATTCCAAATATGGAATCCATTTTTCTAAATTCAAAACACAGAAGTGGCAGAAATTAATTTTAAATTAATTCCCGCTGTCAAAACAAAAAGCGTGTTTTTAAGAGATAATAACTATCAAAAGATTGACACTTGTTTATGTTTGGTTTAATTGTAAAATTATTTACAATGACCAAAATTATATTAAATGGTAAAAATATATTCTAAATATACTTTAAAACCACTCAAATTCATAATTTATCACTATTAATTATTTTGATTAAAAAAGTTGTTTTTAATTAAAATTTAGTAATTTTTACTATTCATCAAAAAATGAAAGTTATCCGAAAAGTACCAAAATATCACCTTAGGCTAAATTTGATATTCCGAATCCAAAAATGAAGTCCATTTTGAAATATAAAATATATATAATTTCAAAAAATTAAGTATTACTATTCATAACGGCTAGTTTGATCGGTTGTGGTGTGTGTTAAAACTCGAAGTTGCGTACAACACACGCTACTGTTTTATTCAAAGGAAAGCGTACCGTGGAAGCTTGGGATGTTTTATTTTAAAATTTTTGATGTCCCCATTTAGTCAAAAAATTTAAAATATTTTATTTAAAAAGGGTTCACTATTAAAAGTTGGTAAAACTACAATACTGAAGATGAATTTGTTCTTACATTATGTCTAAGAAACTCATAATATGGATTCTAAAATTATAAGGATTATATAAAGTTTAAAATTTAGTTAATACTGTTCATAACCTTTTTTGAACGGCTTGTTTGGTAAGTCATGGTGCGCTTGAACTCGGTGTTGCGTGTAGTTCAAGTTATTGAATTATTTTGAAGAAATAACACACTATGAAATCTTTGTGTGTTACATTCTCCCCTCCTTCAATAAATTGCGTCCTCGCAATTTGAAATTGTTCTTCGAAAATAAAAGGTTGAAAATAGAAAATATATTTGTGGGAAAACCCACATCGGAAATTGGTTTACTAAAATTTAGTCTTAATATGAGGAAAAGAGAAATGAAAGGGTCACCACCAAATTATGATCTCGATTAGGAGAACATTGGTGGCAATTAGAGATATATAATTGGAGGAAAAACGTAAATATTTATAGGTAGTGGTTGAGGTCATCAATCACAAACAAGTGTAAAATTGAGGTCCTTAAACTCATCAATCTATGATGATTTGAAGTACCATCGGTTCAACAAAATATAGGGTATTGGGATCACACATTTTTGACATTTCAAAATATCTTAGTTGAAATCCCACATCGAAAAATGAATTAATGAGGCCTCTATTTAAAATAAAGAGTGGAAAGTATGAAGATTACCGAAAATAACACATACTAGGGTTCCATGTAGGAAAATATGGATATGG
Source organism: Viscum album (assembly GCA_963277665.1). Lineage (NCBI taxonomy): Eukaryota > Viridiplantae > Streptophyta > Magnoliopsida > Santalales > Viscaceae > Viscum > Viscum album. The sequence goes on from OY728129.1 coordinate 258,911,157, forward strand.
AGAAGAAATCTAACCATCAATTATCTGATGGAGAGTGGTAGAGAACATGGCTATGAAAAGGCCAACAATCCCAAAGCCATAAATTAGTGATGATTTAAGGTACCATCTAGGACAACATTTTTTTTAAAGTTCCATTACATAAGGAAGAGGAATTCATTTATGATATTGACTAAGAACATTATGAGATATACTTAAATTTTAAGTAGATTTTCATTCTTTAATAAATTTCCACCACTAACTCAATTTTTTAAACGATGAGTATTCAAGAAGACTTGGTCACACTGGAAGAGCTAGAATAAACTTCTATAGAATCACATGATCCATGCAGGATAAACCATATATTTACATTGTCTTTGAAGATTAATCAAAACCAAAATGGTTAGTGAATGATCTAATGATCCCCCAAAAGGATATTCATTGAGATAAATATGCACTAATCTTAATTTCTAAAATTAAACCAACAATACCCCAAAGTTAAATAGATACCATTCAATAACCAATTGTCCTTAAAATCCTTTAATATAATCCAAACTAATATTGAAACCCAAAACATAGAAGAATTTGATTATGTAGTCTCCCATGTTACATTGTATCTCCAAATGACATCAAATACTCTTAAAGTCACATACTTAAAAGTAATTAACATCATCACATGTTCTCTGTTATAGGTTAATCATTTCCATAAATAACCCAAATCACTATAAATAAACAATAAAAATGTAGATAAAAATCCACCATTACTCTACAAATGAAACCTCATTGTATTCTATTTTCCTTGGGCATATAGTGTTCCTAACAAAACGAACATCTTCCAAAATAACATTTATCACTTAATCACCAAATCATTTTCCTATACCAAGGGTATTCATTTTATAAGACATAAGAACCCAAATCATCTTATTATTGATCAATAAAATCATTTAACAAAAAAATAGTCATACTAACCAGGGACTTCACGTAGTCCAGTGGTAGGCGATAAATCCCAATCACCCTTTGGTTGTGGGTTCGATTCCCACAGCTTTGTCCGACGCGACGGGTTGTCACACGGTCTACGTGTTGTCCTTTTTCAAAAACTATATTCTATAATATTACCAAAATGAGATAAATTTTTCAAAATAACATAATTTAACCACAAATGTTATATCATACTTTTCATTTTCATCCCAAATTATAATAACTTATCATTTTCTCAAACCCCAATGATCATATAAAACCAAATGGTTATTTATACCTATATCCACAAGAGAAGAGACAATTATTCCTCAAATATCATTCTAACATGGCAAACTGAGGGGTTACAAATACAAGAGAAAATTATTCCAAAGCAAACCCATCAACAAGGAGTGCTAATACTTTTTAAATTTTTCTCCAACCATTTATTTCCGCATAGCTTCTTCTTTGAGCAAGAAAATATCCTATAAAATAGGACATTCACTCGGGTAATGGCCAGGTCCCCTACATTTACGGCAAATGACTGTAAATGGACTCTTGGGACCATTTTTATCTTCTTCCATAGTACTCTTCATTTTTCTTCGGCAATTCTTCACTTTATGTCCTTCCTTCCCGCACGTAAAACATTTCATTGTCCCATTGAGACACTTTCCTGGGTGTCTCTTTCCACAATTCCTGCATGATGAAAATTGAGGTTTCGTTTCTCCATGGTCTCCATTGCTGGAGATCTTATCATTTATTACCTTTCTCTTCCTTGTTGAGTCTGGGAGTTGGTTAATATATATGTTGTTGATCATATTTTTGGAAAACTGATTTGTCATAAAGACGATATCTTTTACGCCTATCAACATTCCATTTTGTTGCTCATTTCCACCATCGTTCCCACCTTGTACATCATTCTCAAAGTCACTATGACTTCCTTGGAATCCAGCCATTGACTAAAACCAGAAAGCATTGTGTGAGTAATAGTAGTCGTAAAATCATTTAGAGATTAAAATGTCACCATATTCTCAATTTGAAACATATTAGGATTAACCAAGGTCATTTACTCTCATCTTATGTATATATTACTTAAATCGGTTTGTAAAGAAAATGTAAATTATCCTAAGCATATCCCCCTGGAGTGTCGTAACCAAGAGTGCAGCAAGGCCCGTTGTCGTGCACCAGTTCCCGTTCGAGTCTAGCTCAAAGCGGTGTTTTCGGGTTTTACCCCTAGGTACATCTGTGCCAGAGCCGCCTCTACCTGCTCGTATCTAGACAAGGATGTATTGCTCGGAAAACTCACAAAATCTCTACAATACCAAAATTCTAGGAAGTTCTTTTATACTAATCCCCAAAGTTCATCTTAGGTCTACGTTCTCTAATCAGAGTTTATCTAAATCTAGCTACCAAGGTTTGTACTAAACTTCCTCTGATACCAACTGTAACGCCCCGACCCTAGTTACCCAGAGACGGTGCATTATTACATAACATTGGCATGATCATGAGAAAGATCAAGTCTCGAAAGACCGATTAGTTTAGTAGCCTTGGAATAACTAGATACATCCATAAATTTTTACATTACATCATAAAAAAACATCTTGTCTTCATATCCCCTCATACTATCCCTACAGTTCATTCATAAATTACTTCTTCATAATCCTGAAAAAAAAAATAAAACATTGATAGGGGTGAGCTCGGATGCTCAGTAAGGATAACATTATAGCAGAAGTTTTCATAAATAAGCATAAACACTTAAGGCAATTTATAACTAAAACAAAAGCCTTTGAAACTTGAACTTCAGCATAAAATGGCAGAGGTAAAATGAAATAATGCCATTTACTTACTCACATGGATATTCTACTAGTCGTATGATCACATTCAATATCAATAACCACTTTCATAATGATGGAATGCATAATGCCAGACTATCATAACCACATAGCCAAGGCCTCGTGACAAGACTACAAATAATATTTTGCCAAGGCCTTGTGCCAAGACACTAGTTTGTCTCATGATACCTACCAATGCATCGAGGAGCTATAGCGGGCTCCACCCGTCACTTATTAAGTCCAATGCATTCCTCATATGAATAGGTTTAAGCATTAAATAAACATTCGTATTAAAACTAGCATACGAAATGTCAATACTTTAACCACAAACCATGAATGGTATAAAAATAGAACATCCACAGTCAAATATAACTCATTTGATACAATATGGAAGATTGTATTGTATCACATTAACCTCAATCATGAATAATGAAGGATGTTGACATAGATGAAAATAATCATCAAAACTATTTGAGAGAAATATCCCCCTTTTCATGAAAACATTTAAAAGTCACACTATTTGTCAAGAATCCATTTAAAAATAGATTTTTGAATCAAAGTGTCCCATACCACTTTGAAACCTTTTAAAAGGATTTTTAATTTCTAAACTTTAATGTCCATATAAATAAATCCTTAAAACCATTTTTAAAACATGGACATTAATGAGAAAGATTTAGATGAATAAGTCTTTAAAACATTTAAAAATGGTATTTTAGTTAGAGATTCTAACCAAAAGAGAGACACTTGAATGAAAATAATTGAGGTAATCAAAACTTTGTAATATCATGAGAATAAAGGTAATTCATGATATACTATGTCAAAGTACATTATATACACCACATAAAAGTGATTTGGTGTATATCAACAAAGAAGTCTCAATGGAATGTAAGTTGAGATGAAATCTCTCATAAAGGCCATATCCTTAGGTTAAGGATAAATCAACAACATAATTATGTGTGAAAAATATAAATACACTAAATATGATTGGATTTTCAGTGTAAAACAATCAAAGTATATTCACACATTTTCCTGTAAAAACAACACCAACGAATTGGATGTTTAAATCAACAAATGGTGAAAGAGTTAAAATTACTCTTATCAAATTCATATCAATGACTTGAGAATTTTCAATGGAGTGATTATGTGTATCAAAAGTATATCCACAGGAAGGGGAGTGGAAATTATGACATAATCAAATGAATAGTGATTCCACACATAATCTTGGGGTAATATAATCAAAGAAATATGCGTAAAGCCAAATGAGTGGAAATTGAAATCTCAAATTCCCTTATTGATTAGGTAACTTAAGAAACAAAAACCCATGAAAGAAAGATCATACCATGATGATGTAAATACCCATAAAATAAAGTATATTACACAATGAATACAATCATGGGTAGTACACATACACCACATGCAATAATTAAGTGGTGATCAATGGAATTCTCACGGAATTAAAAGTGAGACAAGAAACCCCTTACCACGTTAATCAACTGAGTCGCATGGCCAAAAGTTAATAACAACCAAATGATTTACAGAATAACATGAATATAAAGTGAATCATGATAATATATATCAAATGTAAGTACACAATACACCACTTTCAATAATTTAGTAGCGAACAATGGAAATCTCACGGAATTGAAAGTGAGTTAAGAGAATCCCTTACTTTGTACTTTTTCCTTGGTAGATGGTAGGTTTACCTCCTGTATAATGGTGAAATAATTGTTATTGAATAATAAAAGAATCAGTTAATTTAATATGATATCATATATGATCTTTTAACATTGATTTGTTAATAATATCTTAGAATTATCGTCATTTCAGGTGTTAACGGGTTCATTTTACTTTACATTCTTTGTTATGTGAGCCATATTCGTTATTAATGGGATGTATATTATTCATATCCAGAATGGTATCAAGTCCTTAAACATAATTTTTAAATCATCAAATGATAATTATACTTGAATGGATACGATGGAGAATGAATCTCACCGCGTTCGTGGAGACGGTAGTCCGTACGTACGCACAAATACTACTTCCATTTAATTTTTATTTTAAAAGAATCGAATCCAAATGATACATAGGTATATTACTATTCCAGTAAAATATAATATTTTATATATGTTTCTTAAGTTCATTAACACCATCCTTTATACGTTCCATGTGTGGTATGAACGAGTCATATCATTTTAAGGGGGCGGTAGTCCGCACTTCCTCAAATGAAATTATCGTATGTATATACAACATGAAACGAATAATTGTTTGAAATAAAATGGAATTAAAGAAGCTTATATATAAAATATATATCATTAATATCATATTTAATTACAGTTCCATCCTAATGGCCACCATGAGAGGCGGTAAGATGTATTTGAACAATCATCGTTTCGTGAGGCGTTAGTTTGCCATCCACAGAAACATTATGTTCATCATCCATTAGATGGATTTGTGTGAATGTGTAGTTTGAATACTTCTTATAACAACATACTAGTATATTGTGGATACTGGTGTTGTTACAAAAGAAAGGAAATAAAAAGAGTTTGGGGGTTGGAGAAGCAAAATAATTGAAAATAATTTAAGAGAAAATGTTACCTTTAATTTAGGTAACTCACTTTGGTTGGAACCAAAGGACTTCTTGAAATGATTTCTGCCTAAGGGGAAGCTTCAAGGAGGAGGAGAGGGATGTGGGGAGCTTAGTTGGGCAGAAGTTGGACGATCCATGTGGCCTGAGAGGTGTGAGGAATGAGTAGAAGTGGTCTCCTTTTATAAGGGAGAGGAGGGGCTCTTTAGGAAAGAGTGAAAGTATTACATTATAATATAATTATATTCGGTTTATAATGGTCCAAAAATCACTGAGGTCGAAGATAAGATGACTAATATTCTAAATAACATCAACCAATAAGAATTGGACAGGTTTTAGATAATATGTTAATCATTATAATCTTATTTATTTAAATGATTTATTAATGAGGTAAACATTGCATCATTATTGTGTCATTAATAATTTAAATTATTTGATGTCTAAAAATTATAAATAAAATATCATTATGTAGGAAATCTTTTTATCTTTCTAATTAATATTTATAATCGAAAATCCAACATGTATAACCCTATTTAAAAATTGTTCTTTTAAAAGATGTAAGCTTATGCCATTTTTGTATTCATTTTAACTTAATTAAAATAAAGTGTCATTATCACTTTCAAGTGGATAAATGGGGTCCCAAAATTGACCCAAAGATGCCCATGGTCGACCATGTATCAAACAATAGGGTTAAGACACGTTTTAGGGTAATTTAGTATTATTATAATATTATTTTTTAACCCTTATTTACCGGATTTACCCTTAACCATGGTAAATAAAATATTTACCGCAGTAATTATTCAAAATGTCTAAAAATAAAATTTACCTATTTACACAATTTGAACATCCTGATTCCAAATATGGAATCCATTTTTCTAAATTCAAAACACAGAAGTGGCATAAATTAATTTAAAATTAATTCCCGCTGTCAAAACAAAAAGCGTGTTTTTAAGAGATAATAACTATCAAAAGATTGACACTTGTTTATGTTCGGTTTAATTGTAAAATTATTTCCAATGACCAAAATTATATTAAATGGTAAAAATATATTCTAAATATACTTTAAAACCACTCAAATTCATAATTTATCACTATTAATTATTTTGATTAAAAAAGTTGTTTTTAATTAAAATTTAGTAATTTTTACTATTCATCAAAATATGAAAGTTATCCGAAAAGTACCAAAATTTCACCATAGGCTAAATTTGATATTCCGAATCCAAAAATAAAGTCCATTTTGAAATATAAAATATATATAATTTCAAAAAATTAAGTATTACTATTCATAACGGCTAGTTTGATCGGTTGTGGTGTGTGTAAAAACTCGAAGTTGCGTACAACACACGCTACTGTTTTATTCAAAGGAAAGCGTACCGTGGAAGCTTGGGATGTTTTATTTTAAATTTTTTGATGTCCCCATTTAGTCAAAAAGTTTAAAATATTTTATTTAAAAAGGGTTCACTATTAAAAGTTGGTAAAACTACAATACTGAAGATGAATTTGTTCTTACATTATGTCTAAGAAACTCATAATATGGATTCTAAAATTATAAGGATTATATAAAGTTTAAAATTTAGTTAATACTATTCATAACATTTTTTGAACGGCTTTTTTGGTAAGTCATGGTGCGCTTGAACTCGGTGTTGCGTGTAGTGCAAGTTATTGAATTATTTTGAAGAAATAACACACTATGAAATCTTGGGGTGTTACAGGAACTATATCTCCCTATAAATCATTTTGAAAATATATTTAACTCCTGAGGTAAATATGATATTAATAAACTTGATTTGATGTTCCATATTTTATATATGGAATTAGATTTCATGTGCATAAGTTTATGTGTGGACCTGTATTTTGTATATTATATTATCTGTGACCCTATTTTCATTTCTATAAGTTTATTTGAGGGCATAATTCCTTCTCCATAACTTAATGAGTGAACCTGTTTTTATTTATACATGTTCAGAAAGTCAATACTTTCTTTATATGGCACAAAATAATTTCTTTTATCAATGTTACACTCTCATGGATTATGTTCTATGATTATTTTATGATTTGTATCTTATGAACATCCAAAAAATATTCAATGAATCAATATTACAATCTATGATATATAGGGTGGTTATTTTAAATGTTATGTTCAAGTTATCACACACTTATTGTTAGGTTTTGATTTTGGGATAATTGATATATGATTTTTTTACCCTTAATAGGAATCTGACGTCTCCCATTATTATGTTTCATTTTCCTATGTTATAAATAATGTTTCGGAAATGGTGTTTATGGGTGGTATATTTTAATAACATAGTGGGAGACTATATATATCATTTATAAACCAATTGTTTGTGTCAAAAATATTCCAAATTCACTTGAATAATATTATCATAGCATGGATCAAAATGTAATGTTATGAATATTCTTTTATATAGATATAATAACTATGTATGAAAATATTAAATCATTTTAGTGGGTATTATAGTAGGTTTTAGTTAAAAATTAGAATCTTGTATGAGAAATTTTTTTTTAGAAAAGTTGGTATAATAAAAATAATAGGATGGCAATATATATTTTTTAGTCGTCGATTACCTTGGTTAAACCTAAGGTATTCTAGATTGAAAAAACATTTCATTATTCAAAAATCCAATGAATAATGTTACATCATTATGTGGTTTTCACTATTATTATAATTACATGAATATTCCTTTTGGTATTAGTCATTATTTTCAATTATAAGGAATCATGTCAAAAATGAATGTGGTGGACATTGTTAAAACCATCATCATGAAAAATAAAATGTCTTAAGATAAGTGATACAATATATCATAACTATTATCACTAAAATATCTCAAGATATTGGTGGAAACAAGAAATCATTCTGAATAAAGTATGGAAATTATTTTATTAAATCATATTTGAGAGAATGGCCACCAACATTCGTTGGGACTTCTGACCCACTATTTTCAATGTGTGGGATTAATGCGATGGAAACTATTTTTTCCATTATTTAGTGCTCAATCCAGGAAAATATTTTCCTATATTTTAATTTTCTTTATGGTGATGTATATCAATGGTGGGATATTATTCATATTATATAGAAAGAGTATTAAATTATCCCTATAGGTTAGGACGAGTTTTAGTGAATATTTTTCAGTAAGTAGTTTAATCATATTACATGTAAAAATATGGATTTGTAATTTATTGAGTATAAATAGATGGAAAATGAATCCATCAGTACATATGATGAAAATTTAACAAGTCTTTTAAGGTATGATTTAGGTTTAATCATCATCCATGAAATAAAAATTGATTAATTCATTAGTGTTTTGAAACCAATTCATCAAAAGAAATTATCCATGAGGGGATTTTGAAGTTGTTAATAAATCATTCGATGTGACATGAATGGGGAAATGGAATCTAGAAAACATCATGGTTCTAGTGATAAGAAAAGGTCAATAGAGCTTTCAGGAAACTAATGTGGTTTTCCACATAGTGGAAAAAAATATTTTCAACCACCTACATTAAAAAATGAGGGAAGGAGAACTAAAGTTTATTTTTATAAGTAATAATAAAATAATTAAATTGTGAGAATAATTTCCATAAAAAAAATATTAGAGTGATGTAAAGGGGATATTTCATGAAATAAATATATATAGAGCTCTAAAATATGAACCACTCACACTTCCTTGATATAAATAAAAGTAGTTTGAGCACTATAAAAATAAATTCATTAACTTAAGGGTTGTTAAAGATAGTAATCCACAATAACCACTATTGTCAAAGGAAAAAGGTAATTCTTATGAACTTATAACAATTTAATTGAATCATGTAATTTGGGGAACACTTATAATCCACTATAAAATAAGGGATTCCATGTACACACGTTTATCAATAATCTGTTTGAAAATATTATCCTTTAGAGAAGTTTAATGTAATTCTAAGAATTTATTAGCTCTCCTTCCATTGATTTTATTAATATTTATTGAATAAATATATCGTATTTTATTTTGAATAAACCTATGATTATATATCTATGCAAGGATGAACACAATCCTCTAATGGAATTTGTTTTCGACTAAGAAAATATCTTTTTTAAATAATAACAGGTGAATTATAATTTTGAAACATGTTTTATAGTTAATAGTTTTAAATTATTAGTACAAATTATAGAATATAAGATCAATGTATATAAATTTTGGTATGATTCATTATGAGTAATTACAATTATACATCATGGTCGGATATACGATTAAATTATTTTTGGGTGTTGAATATGGTCATTAAATTTTTGGAGGGGACAAAAGTCTAAATATATACAGAATAAATTAAGTTGAAATTTTGAATATTTATTCATGAGGTTAAATTATGATTTATTATTTACAAACCATTTTTGTTTTAGTAAATATTTTGAGGCTGATGGAATGACTCTTAGTCTTATGATTCAATTAAAATTGATTCAAGTATGGAAAATTCATATCAAATATACATTTTTTGTGTATGAGGTCTGGTGAAAATAAGTCAAATCATAACCAAAGGATGATATTATTATAATGGCATAGAAATAAATTAAGTATTCTTATTTTCTCTATTGATTCAACTAGATTTTAGAATAATCGATCATCTTAAGGAAATAAGAATTGATAAAAATTATAGGATTTTACATTTCCTTTCGTGAGATAAATGGTATTTTAACACAACAAAAATTTAATGTTTTGTGATCGCTAAACTTTTCTAAAACATTATGTAATGACCAAGATCCCAATAGCATAAAGTGAGTTCCTTACTTTATTACATTGGCATAAATACACGATTCAAATCTGAAAGGACAAATCAATTTATTGGTCTTGAATAAGTATATACATACATGGTACCCTAATAAAATTGGTAATCATATATAAAAAATAAAAAAGGAATGTAATTTCATCCTTGAACTTTTTCAATCATTTCAGCTTAATAAACTGGGGAAAAGAGATCAAATAAATGGGTGAGATTAGATGCTTATTAAGGGTTAAATAAAAAGAATATTTCAAGAGTCAATAATAAATTAAACATAATCAATATGGAATGGTATGTATAACTAGAATACATTCCATTTAATAAATTACTTGAACAAAATATAAATACACAGATAATATCATAGTGAAAATATCACGAGGAATTAATGATTGAAATATTAATGATGTTTGTGATTTATAATTTGGATTCCATGACCTCATGCATGATGGTACATCTACCATTATGACCGTTCATAAGAAGGTTTAATTGGTATAGTCAAAACCCAATTTAATTTTTCCATAACTGTCATCTCATCAGACCACCAATTCACCAAGGAGATATATACAATCGATCCCCACCCATGTATTCATGTCTAAAGAATTATTCATATATAGAAATTATTTGTTTAATTCATGAAATTAATAGTCCTTATCAAAAATATCAGTATTGAATAAAATATATAGATTTAACATTATTTTCCTAGTTAATCATATAACATTCAAATTAAAGGTCATATGAAAAAATGTTATATAGTTTTGGAAAAAATAATATCCATGTTATACGAAATATAGATATTTAATGTAATCTTCAATGAATAATTATAATAAGTGAAATGTATAATTATATAGACCATAGAAATGAAATTTGGATCATAACAAAAAAATATTCCATAATGAAAGAAAATTGAGATAAAATCCCATATAAGGATCATATCATTATAAAATGAATATATTTTGTGTTAAGTCACTATAAATACATATTAAACAAGTGTAAACATAATATAATATAATAAAAATAATTTTACACACAACCTTATTGTGACATAATAATTTAAATAAATGATTAATCCAATGAAAGAAAATGGAATTAAGAAATCACTTATTACCTTGTAATCAGTTGAATTGTATGGACCCTAAATGTTATAATAATAAGATGAATAATATAATACCATTAAGGTAGTAAATGTCATGATATTATATATAAAAGGTAATTATTGACACCACAAAAAATAAATTAGTGGTGGATATAGATTATATCTCATAAAAGTAAAATGTGAGATAAGAAAACAAAACCTTATTTATGAAAGCATTAAACACTGGTACTTAATGTCATAGATAATAAAATTATATTCATTAATAATATAATTAATAACCTATTAATCATATAATTTTTTATTATAATTTTTTGAAGTTTTTTATGTACATTTAGATGTGTTATAATTTTTAATTTTGTTGTTTTTGGAGCATTCAGTTTATGGTTTTATAGTCGATTCATTTTTGTATAATTATGGGAGTTCTTTTCAAGTGGAAGAAAAAATAAAAAAGAGGAACAAAATTGTATTAATATAATTCCATAATATTAAATGACCACATCTAACAATTTTTTGTTATGTGGATGATTTATTTGTTTAAACATTAATGAGAAATGGTTTATATTATTTTTGGCCCTTTTTCCGACCATCAAAAACTAGCATTATTTTGTATAATATTATTTCAATACATTAGTCCCAAAATATGATAAATTATTAATAGATATATATATATTGTTTAACCATAATAATGTTTTTTGACCTGTATTAAAGGTCAGAAATGGAAACAAAATATCTTTTTCCATGAAATCGGTGAATCGGAACATCACAGACAATGTTTTATTTTTTAGAAAAAATAGAAGTCAATATATTTAATTACTTCAATTAAATTTAATAATAATAATATTATTGTATATTTATAATACTGGTTTAATCTTATCACATTTAAGAGGGGTGGTGATGAGAGGATACTAAAATAAAATAAATTAAAAGAGAAAGAAGGTGGAATTTACTTCTTCAATATTCTCTCCTTGACAGCCATATTAACGAACATGGATTTGGTATTTTGTTAATAACATTAGGTGTTGGACATTAGAAAGAGGATTGAGAAGGGAATTGGGAATAATTTATACAATATAAAAGGATATTAAGGTGCAGGGGGAAGGGGTGGGGGTGGCAGAATTTAGAGGGAATGAATAGGGGTGTTTGGATAATTTTATTCATTTGTCTATTATTTTGGCTTAAGAATATCAATATTTTTGATTCCCAAGAATACATATAGTAACATGCGAATGTGAGTTCTAAATAATGATTGATTAACTCATCCATACATCATCAATGAGTCAATTTTTTTATTTACTTATAATGTTAAATACCGTAAATTATTGTATTTCACTATTCACCAAAAAAATTAAATTGTTTTTGAAAAATTCAAAAAATTTACAGAATTTTTTTGATGTGTATATTTATATATTGGAATCCATTTTATGAAAATAATTATCTAAGTATGGGAAATTTAATTTTTAATTAAAATCATAGTTTATTCAATGAATACATATTTTTATATTATAAATATTTTTACGACACCTTAAAAATTTAATTATGGTCTCTTAAAGTTATATAATAATTAAAATAAAAAAATTTATTTTTGAATATATTTTATGAAAATAAATTTTCTTTTAAATAATTATATTAATTATAAAATTGTGAATAATTTTTTTAATTTTTTTAGAATTACCAACTCGTCATTTATAATTTTAAAAACAATTATTTACTAATTCCATTATATAAATATATGATATTTACATTTATAAGATACACATTTTTATTTATACATTCATACATTATGTAATTATTCTAATAGTAAAATTATTATTCCTAATGTCAGCATTACTATTCTAATGGTCATGTAAATATGTATGATATTAAATAAATTGATTTGATTTTAGAAGGCACATACCATAAAATCTTGTGGTGTTATATTCTTCCCTCCATTAAAAATTTCATCCTTGAAATTTTTATTGAATATTACCTTATAAATTGAAGAGGGTGGTTATTATTCATTATATCCTTAGGTTCCCATGTTTCTTCTTCCATTTTATGGTTTCTCCAAATAACATCTACCAGTCGAGTCATTTGATTTCTCAATAATTTATCTCTAGTGTCAATAATATTTATAGGATCTTTACAATAAGAAAAATCAAATTCTAGTTCCATTTCATTGTTGGTGATTAAATTATTTGGGTATAGAATATACTTCATTAACAATGACATTTAAGACACATCATGAACATTGTAGAGTCATTGTGGTATTTCTAATCGATAATATATAGCTCCAATTGATTATAGAATTTCGGATGGTTTGATATACATGGAGATTAGTTTCGATTACTTACTGAACCTTATGACACCATTCCATGGAGAATGTTTCAAAAATATATGATCTTCTACATGAAATCCAAAATCCATTCACCGGTTTTCATCATAACTATTTTTTCCTAATTTGATTGCATTAATATAATCATTAATAATCTTTACCATTTTCATTGTCTCTTCAAGAAGTTATATAACATTAATATTTCTTTCACAAAATTCATCAACATATATTGGATAATGAAATATATTTCCAATTATAGTTCTTCATATAGGAACATTTTAATAATTTAATCAAATATATTATTATGTGAAAATATTTCCAATGTTAAATAATGATCCCACATACCTTGTAAATTAAGATATCAAGATATCCACATGTCTAACAATGTTTGAATAGTCCTTTCTGACTGTCTGTCATTTTGAGGATGGTAGACAGTGACCAAATGACGCTCAGTATCTAGAGACTTATGAAGACTCTTCCTAAATTTTAATGTAATATAGGGATCTCGATCTGAACAAATTGATAGTGGTTCACCCTAAGTCTCAAAACACTATTAATATGAAGTATTAAAAGGTTATCAAGAGGTAATTATTCTCATATAGAAATTACATTTTTTGATTTTTTAATAATATAAACCATAAACTATATTGCTTCATTCCTTCTAGGTTTACTTTTTAGTCCTATGAAAATGTCCATTATAATGTCACCCCACTTCCCCATAAGAATATGCATAAGATTCATAACTCATTTAGGATGTTTTCTCTCAGCCTTCAGTTTTTTAAAATTAAGGTATCTCGAATCAGAGTTAGAAATTTCCCACTTCATATTATCTCACCAAATATGATCCTTCATATCTATAATCATCTTAGTATACCAGGGTGTAAATAAAAATTTTAGATATGAGAACTATTCAATAGTTCTTTTTTAGCTTAGGCATTTGTGGAACACATAAACTATTGGAAAAATTTCTACTTCTATCCACATACATGATGTATTATAATTTATCTTCCTTAATAACTTTAATTTTATTTTGAAAAATCTCATCATCATATTTTAATATTTTTATCTTTGCGAATGAATATGGTTTTAGAATCACATGAATAAGTGGTGATGTTTACCCTTTCATAACAATTACCATATCCATTTACTAAATCCATGAGTTTAAGATCTCTTTCAATCCTAATTTTGGTTATAACTCCATGATCTTATTTTCTTAATGTATCCTCTAACTTATTTTATTTTCCTGGGTGGTGGTGTATGGAGAAATAATAATTATTGAGAAATCGAATCCATTTTATTTTCCTCATGTTGATTTCATTATATTTAATGATGTATTTAAAACTCATATTATCCATTTATATCTCAAATCATCCACCATATGGATGTAATCCTTATATATTTATATAAAATATAATGGATTCTAACTCCAGATCATGAGTTTGTTAATTTTGATCATGATACTTAAACATCCTAGATGCATATGAAATAACTTTATGATTTTTCATAATGAAACAACCCAATCCATTCTTTGATGCTTTACTTTATATCATTAACCCATCATTTCATGATGGTGAAGTCAAAATTGGGGAATTTATCAATCATCTCTTAAATTCTTCAAAACATTCTTTATGTTAATTTTTCCATATAAACCAAATCCCATTACGTGTGAGTATGGTTAATATTTTATCCAGAAATGAAAAAATTATGAACAAAACACCAATAGTAACATTCTAAACCAATGAAACAATGTACCTTAGTTTTTTTCATTAGCATAGTCCATTCATGGAAAACCTTTATCTTCTTAGGATCAAATGATTTCCATCCCTAGAGAAAATATGTCCAATAAAAAAATTTCATTAATCAAAAATTCATAGTTTCTAAATTTACCATATAAATATTTCTTATTGAGAGTCTCATGAATGATTTTCATGTGGTTATTATTGAATTAACAGGTTTATGAATGTAACAAAATATCACCAATGAATACTTTAAAAAATATGTGGATGTTCCTTGAATTTCTTGTTTATGGGATTGATAAAAACCGAGGGTGAATTAGTCAATCCAAATTGCATTACTATAAACTCATAATGTTAATAACTAATCCTAAAATATTTATATGAAATTTGTTCCTTCATTAATTTCAATTTATGATATCCAAAACAATGTACAATATTCTGAACATATTGATATCCATGAAGTATATTAAATAAATATTCAATACATGGTAGATGATAGTTGTTCTTTATCATAAGTGTATTTATTTGTCTATAATAAATTCCAAACCTCATGGATCCATATTATTTATTAACAACACAAACATTGGATCTCCATGGTGAAAAAATAGGGAGAATAAATCCCTTATTAATCCACTTCTCTAGTTATTTCTTCAGATCCACTAATTTTACAATGTCCATCCAGTAGGAAGTCTTTGATATTTTTATTTCATCAGGGACTAGATCATTGAAAAACTCAACTTTATGGTCTGAAGGGTGTCCATGTAATTCCTCAAAAAATAAATCAATGTGTTCTTATACAATAGTTAAATATATGATTTTTATCCTACATTCTTCATTACTAGATGTTTTTTTCTCTTCCTCTATAAGAATTTTATTCAGTAGAACTAGAAGGGGTGGATCTAGATAAAAATAAAATTATGAAGATTCAGCTGTAAAGATAAATAATCCTACATATTCCTCATAAATTGTAATTTTATTTTTGTTGAAATAAAATTTCACATAATCTTTTGAAATATATTACATTACTAGAATTAAATCAAAATAAACCGTATTTATGATGACAAGCTTAGAAAATAAAGAACATATATGTATAAAATGGGGGACATCGCAACATATCTTTTTTTTTGAAATGAGACTTCTCTTAGGAGTTTTGATTTAAAACTACCTTATTAAATAAATAGGGAAATATATATTTTAAATTCAAAATTGGGTAAATTGTGAGATGATCCCAAATCAAATAAATCATTTGGTAAACCGAAATATAAGATTAATGTGTATTCTCCCACATTATTAGTTACTTCTACCTATACAATAGTGATTGTATAATCTGGGACATCTCCCCTTGACGTCTTATTTGGTAGATTCCCTTGACTCGCAAGAAATTGGTTTGAATAATTCCCAATTTATTTTCATTTTGAGAATTTTATATCATAATTTTGTTTCTCCTTTCTCTAATGGGATAGATGAACCTTATCTCTACAATTGTAAAAAACTCTTATTTCTTTAAACATTTTCCCAGAGATTTCTTGCAACAATTTTAACAAGATTGAAAATGCTTCATTCCATTTCTCTTATTTGATTATTTAATTTTGTCATGGTTCTTATCTGACCATATCAACTCTTGATTTCATTTTATTATATAATATCTATAAAAATCATTCAATAGTTTGATTGAAAATAGTACTATTTCATCATAGGATGAAAAATCATGGGAAACCAATACCCTTCATAGGGTTGGATTTAGAACATAAAAGATATGATCAATCATTATCTCTGAATTATGAATGTAACATATAACATACAATTATATTCATGTAAATGTATTCTCATACTCCGCAACAATCACTTTTTCCTTTTTTCTTTAAGCTAAGTAATTTTCACTTTATTTCAAGTGATTGATCATAAAGGAAATAAATTTTAAAGAATGTTCCATCAAAGGAACTCAATTCCATATGTTATATTTCATCATACTCTTAATTATTTTGGATCAACAACCACTATTATCCATCATATCATTTGAGACAATATACATCAAGTACAACATTTAAATTTTCAAGGTTTCCCGAAGAATGAAATATCTTTTCAAGGGACTCGATCCATTTCTCAGATACTACTAGATTTTTAGTCCAACTAGAATATGGGGTCTTCCACCACATGAAATGATTCATCATAGGTATATCCTGATGTGAGTAATCATGATTTTCTACTCAAGTGATGCTATTTTTTATAACTTAATTATGTTTTCCTAATATGGTCATGATATACTCATCTCTCACAATAACTAGGTTGACTTTATCAATGGGGTAATCCCTACATTTTTCATGGGTATTGATTCCCATACGTCCATTAAAAGCTATGACAAAATAATATAACAAACTGGTTTATCCCTTAATAATATTGAGTATAGAATGAAAACAATAGTAATTACTCAAAAGGTGTTTTTTCTAGAATACTATATGGAATTATTATAGTTCTCTCTTTTTTGTGTTTATTTTACAATCTACTTCCAAAGGTCTCTACAAAAGTTTCTCTAATACCAATTATGAAATACTAAACCCCACTACCTTAGAGAATGTGAAATACATTATTATATTGTAATAGATACAATATTCAAACCCCAAAGGACCAACTAATTTATTAGTCTGGATGAACTAGATATATGCATGGTACCATTATTACATTGGTAATAAAATTTAAATTATAACAAAGGAGATTAATAGAATCCTTAAAGTCATTAAATCAATTAATTGTCATAACCTAGGGAAAATAAATCAAATTAATAGGCGATTTTAGATGATTATTAAGGGTTATCTACAAAGTAATCTTTCAAGAATCACTAATAAATGAAATATAATCAAAATGTAAAGGTATATATAACTGAAATATAAGCCATTTTATCAATAGCTTGAGACAAATCTATATCCATAGATGATATCACAGTGAGAATCCCATGGCTAATATTGAATGAAATTATAATTAAAGTAATTCTTAATAATTTTTACATTATGATCACATGAATTAGATTACCACTGTCATAAAGACAATTCACAAGACCATTTAATCACTGTGGGTAAAAACCCATTTAATTTAGCCAAGTTTATCATCTTATGAGACTAATGATGCATCAAGGGGAAATCTATAACCAGGAACCACCCCTGTCTACATGTAAAAATAACTACATATATATAAAAATTATTGATTTAGTTCATTGAATAAATATTATGTATAAAAAATACCTACATTGGAAAAATGATACAGATTTAACATTATTTCCCTAGTTAATCAAAAAACATTCAATGTAAATACTTTATGAAATATTGGTATATGGTTTTGATAATAATCATATCAAGGATAGAATAAATTTTCATGTTTAATTAATTATTCAATGAATAATGATCATATATAAAATGGTCATTATATACATCGTAGATAAGATATTAGGTGTATATCATTAAAAATATACCTCAATGAAAGAAAATATAGATGAAATCCCTTATAAAGATCATATCATTTATAAAATAAATATATTATGTGTGCATTTAATATAAATCAATATAAAAAATTAAAAATACAACATAAGATAATCAATTTTCATTTTATACATAAACTTATCATTACATAATCAATGAAATATAAGTTTCACCCAATGAAATCAATTCAGTTATAAAATCCCTTACCACTTTGTAATCGATTGAATTGTATTCCATAGAAAATTAATAATAATCAAATGAAAAATTTAATACCTAGGAGGTAATTAAATTCATGATATAATATATCAAATTTTAGTATATACACAATAATAATGAAAATAATTTTGAATAAAACTTATATTTCACAGAAGTAAAAATTGCGATGAGAAAACCATGCCTTCTGTCCGTAAGAATTCTTCCCTAAAAAAATGTACCATATAATCAAATTAGATTAACTAATTACATAATTTTAAACCTCTTCAACATATATTTGATTTATTATAATTTTATACATTTTATTTATGTCCATTTCAATGAGTTATAAATTTTAATTATGTTGTTTCATGAGCGTTCGTTTCGTGGTTTTATAGTCAGTTCTATGTTGTATACTTATGGGATTTCATATCAAATAAAAAAAATTCATGAAGTGGAATGTAATGGAATAAATATTATAACATATTTTTAAATGATCCCATATATCTGTTTTTTTATATATGGATGATTCATTATATAAAACAATAACAATAACTATTTGGTTTATAATTGATTGTTTTTCCGATCATCACAAACTAGTATCATATTATTTAATATTATGACTATAAATTGGTTCTTGAATATGAATAAAGTTATAATATATATATATATAATTATTATTTAAATATATTAATGGTTTTATTGCTAGACATTAAGGAAGTAAATGAAAAATCATAAAATACCATCTATGAAGGTGATGAATCGACACATCATTGAAAATGTTTTCGTTTATAGAAAAAAATAGAATAGAAGAGATTTTGTTATTAATATTACATTAAACCAATAAAATTATAATATATGTATGATAATAGAGTTATAATGTCACTTTGGATAAGGGTATTCAAGATATGATTAAAAAGAAACGAAATTAAGTGAGAAATAATGAGTATTTTACCTCTTGAATATTAACTCCATGAGAACCTCCAAAAAGAACATAACATTTTTATTTTGGACATAATAGAACGTCTTAGATGTGGAGAAGAAAATTGAAAAGGTAATTCAGAATAATTTAGAGAAGATATAAAGGATATTAATTTGTGAGTAAAAGGGGTGGTATTTATAGGGTTAGAATAGGGGTGTAATGGTAATGGGGAAGAATTTTCTATTAATTAATTATATTAATAATAAAATTTAAAATAAAAAATTTAATTAAAAAAACATAATTTATCATTTAGAAATCATTTTTTTACTGTTTCAATTATATAAATATATCATATTTTCATTTATGAGATACTTAAATTTTATTTATACATTCATAGGTGAAGTTATTATTCTAATGGCTAGATTATAATTCCTAACACTCACATTTCTAATCCAATAGACTTGTTAATATGTAATCCGTTGAATCAATTGATGAAATAAAAGAAGATACATACCATAATATATTATGGTGTCATACATGGTCACTATCAATCTCAATCAGTCCTTGTAAGTTAGTTTTTTTCTTACATATCAATGTTTTAACATCCCAATATGTTATCCAATCTAGAAAAATGGTTATGTATTTCACAAAATGACCATCATAATTACCCTTATCTCTTTATTGGAGCATGTAACATCCCGGTTCCGGGTGCCACACAACGGGTGCCCCGAACCCGGTTCGCCATGGGACCTCAAGCGCATTTCCCCAAACGCCAGAGGCTACTGACTAGCAGTGAGGGCCCAGGTCTGATAGTGGGGAAACTATGCCCTCATTTGTCAAAGTGTACCACAACTGAATATATTAAAAACATACAACAACAGCAGATGAAATAAACCTTACAAAACTGAAAATAAATAACTACAGTAGATATAACCAACTATATATAAATCATGATGCTACATGTCTCAAGTTCTAAGAAAACATCCAGAACATGTTATAGATCAATACAGTACAACAAAAAGCAATGTCCAGTTGAACAAGAAAAACAGATGGCATTGGCATCACGAGCCTAGGCTTGGTCCCATACCCTCCTACTCCTCAACAGCAATCAAGTACCTCTATAGGGACCCTTGCCCTTATCTACACCTATAGAAACTTAATATATTTGGGCCAAAAAGTGTGACCCAAATAGGGTGTGAGATATATATCTTAGTAGGCACCCACCAAAGGCCCATTCCAAACTGCGTGTAACCATGCAACAGCAGTGGGGAATAGTAAAATGCAAATAAGTAAGCATTACTAAAAAGTAACTAATTAACAGTTAAATTTCCATGGTATTATTTATTTAAACCATCAAATATTATAAATCACCACAGTTCATTTCTAAGTAAAAATTACATGCCCTCAGACAAGAAAAACCTTATACTCTGGTAAGCAGAATCCAACCCGTAGGTATTTCCCTCAGGCATAACAGATTTTCCCCCAGGCATAGGTAGTGTCGCCCTCTAGAAAATAGTCTATTTCCCTCAGGTATGGAAGAAGTTTCCCTCATGCCGAAAAAACTACTACCCTCAGGCTAAACAGTTCAGTGCCCACATGCTAATCACAACAACGCCCCCAGTCTAAACTGGTAATTGGGCCATGCCCAACATTCAAACAAGCAGTAAACAAGCAATTCCTCTCCAGGAAATTATACAATTACTACTTTAATGACATACCCTCGGGTATACTGGCCAAACAACTAAATAGTGGATCACACCCCTGGGGTGGTTACAGATCCAAGAAACAATCCCAACTAGTAGTTTTAAAATTTATACAATTACATATACAGTTCTAGGTTGTTAAAATAGCCACAGACTCAGTCACACGACACCCCAATATGGGATTGTGGCACGAAAACGCACAAAACACATGGCAGTTGGAAAACTAAACACCAATCCACCTACCTTATATGCCAACGAATGATATACGCGAACGTCGGTTCCAGAGATGCCCAAGAACGACATAGATATGAGCTAAGAAAACTTTCATCCAACCTCAAATAACTCTCATTTGGGAAATATTTGGTATAAAACACTCCAAGAGAAGATAGGGCTTACCCTTGTGGTTCCAATGAGATCGTCCTAAGAGGGATCGGATTCCAAATGTGCACCTGGAGGATCTCCGAAGGTTCGGTCATCCTCTCCTAAGTTCTCTTCCCATTCTAAGCCTTCCCTGTGAACATGTGAGGCTACTTCCCATTTTAAGAAGATAAATCAAAGTACACGGCGTGTACTTCCGAGTACATGGTGTGTACTTCCCATTTTGTAACTTTTCCTCTTGCGGATTCCCGCCAGTGCGTCACTGTTCACCTGCCGACATGACTACACGACGTGTATTCACGAGTACACGGTGTGTTCTTTCACAAAGCTGGCCAACGCCTTACTATTCGCCTGCCGACTGACTACACGACGTGTAAGGGACCACTACAAGGCATGTATTTGGTTCCTAACCACTTCATCCTCGGCATGGCCACACACCTTGTGTACTCATCCCACACTGCCAAAAGTACATGGCGTGAGGAAAAAGTACACGTTGTGTACTTTCCGAAATTTAGGTTTTTCCACCATTTTCCATATTTTCTCAAAAACACTTAAGGAAAAGATAAAAGAAGAAACTTGTACCTCAAAATAAGAACCGGGTTCATAAAAACTTCCCCCCTTAAAGCAATTCATCCCTGAATTTCCCCTCCAAGGGTGGCGAAGTTATAGTTGAGAATAACTATGGCCACTGAGCACGTACATCGGTCTCCCGCTCCCATGATTCATCCTACACTCGTCCATGCTTCCATAGCCCCTATACGAGAGGAACTGAACGGCCTCGGAGAACCTTCATTCTCCTATCAATGATACGAATCAGATGCTCTTCAAAGGACATCCATCTAAAGCTCAACCTCCTCTACCTGAAAGGTGTGAGATGGGTCTGAATGATAGGGGCGCAACTGAGATACATGGATGACCTCCTGAATGACTCAATACCTCTGAGGTAACTACAACTGATAGGCAACCAGCCTGAATCAATCTAGAATCTCAAATGTCCCCACATACATTTGTGAATGTTTACCATATCTCTTAATCCGCTTGTGTCCCAGCCTTGGTGAAACATGCAAGAAATCCTGATCCCCGACCACGAACTCCAAAGGTCATCTGCGAAAATCAGCATAAGACTTCTGACAAGACTGTGTGGTAGCCATCCGCTTCTGAATCAAGCAGACCTACTCAGAAGTCTCTTGTACGGGATGTGGTTCCAGTAAAGCTGCCTCACCTACCTCTAACCAGCACAAGGGTGATCGGCACGACCTACCATATAAATCCTTGTATGGTGCCATCTCAATATTTACCTAAAAAAAATTGTTATAGGCAAACTCGACTAGGGGTATGTGCTTCTCCCAAGATCCCCCGAAGTCTAGGATGCATGCACGCAGCATATCCTCAAGCACTTGTAGCGTATAATATGACTGGCCATCGGTCTGAGGGTGGTATGTTGTGCTCAGAAGCACATGTGTACCCAGTTCCCTCTGAAAGCTCTTCTAGAGACGAGATGTAAAATGGGCGTCCCTATCTGAAACGATAGAACAAGGGACCACATGATAACATACGAACTCTCTGATATACAACCGTCCGAGCTCGTCAACACTGAATGTCTCCTTTATCAGAAAAAGGTGAACTACCTTCGTGAGTCTGTCCACAATAACCCACACGACATCATTGCCACTAGGTGACCTCGGCAACCCGGTCACGATGTCCATTGTGACATTATCCCATTTCCACTCCAGGATGGGTAACTACTATAACAATTATTCTGGACTCTAGTTCCCCGCCATCACCTATTTACAGGTGGAACACCTCGTAAATGAACCAGCTATATCTCTCTTCATACCCATCCACCAGTACTGATGTCTCAAGTCTCGGTACATCTTGGTAACTCCGAGATGAACTGCCCAAGATAAAGCATGAAACTCCCGCATCATCTCCTCGCGTGTATCCCCTAGAACCCACACTCATCTATGGAAACTCAATACCTCCTCATCGCCTATCGTCCAACCAGGAAGAGGTTCCACACTTTCCACTGACTCCTATAGAACTAGGCCTTCAGAATCAGATAGCCGTCTCATCCTCACTCTATCCCGGAGTGTAGAAGTAACAGCTAAAGATGAAAGATAAGCCTGCCCTTGACTGTCGTGCACCTCCAAATGCATCAAAGAGAACAAAGCCATAAGCTGCAACTCACCACTGGCCTCCTGCACAGCCTGTATCTGAGTCTTTCTACTCATTCCATCAGCTACTACATTACCTTTACTAGGTGTATAGGAAAGCTCAAAATCTAAGTAATGTAGGTACTCGACCCACATTCTCTACCTCAGATTCTGGTCACGCTGAGTAAAGATATACTTGAAGATTTTGTGGTCGGTGAAAACCAAAAAACGCTCTCCCAGCTTATAATGTATCCAACAGAGCAACACATGAATAACTAAAGCCAACTCGAGATTATGTGTTGGGTAATTCCTCTCATATGGCCTCAACTGCCGAGACTCTTATGCAACATCTCGATCACCCTGCATCAACACTGCTCCCAGACCAATACCTGATGCATCACTGTAAACTGTATAGCTCTTCCCCTGCCCTGGGAGTATCAGGATCAGTGCGAATGTCAACCTACCTTTCAGGTCCAGAAAGGCTATCTCACAAGCTTCTGTACAAACGAACTTCACACCCTTCTTAGTCAAACCCATCAACGACACTGCTAAATGGTAGAATCCCTGTATGAAGCGTCTGTAGTAACCAGTGATCCCTAAGAAACTCTGAATCTCAAACATGATCTAAGGATGCTCCCAGGAAACTACTGCTATCACCTTATCTGGGTCCATGACAAATCATGCCTCTGAGGTAATGTGACCCAGGAAATGAATATGGTCCATCCAAAAGTGGCACATTGAGGGATTATCATATAGTTGATGCTCTCTCAGTGTACTCAATACGATCTCAAGATGGGTGGCATGTTCGTGTCGAGTGCGTGAGTACCCCAAGATGTCGTCCATGAATACCACCACAGAAGATTTAATATACGAATGGAACACACGATTTATCAGTGCCATGAAAACCGCTGGTGCGTTCGTGAGTCCGAACGACATAACCATATACTCGTATAGACCAAACATACTCCTGAAAGCTGTGAGAGGTTTATCAGATGGTCTAACGCTGAACTGATGATATCCTGATCTCAAGTCAATCTTCGAGAACACTCATGATCCATGAAGTTGATCGAAAATATCATCAATCCTTGGCAATGGATATCGGTTCTTAACCGTCAACTGGTTCAGCTTCCGATAATCCACACAGTGTCTGAGAGTACAGTCCACCTTCTTTGCATAAAGGACTGGAGAACCCCAAGGAGAAATACTGGGTCGGATAAAACCCTTTGCCTGTAATTCCTCTAACTGCCTCTTGTGATCCTGCAACATAGGTGTAGCTATCCTATAAGGAGGAATGGACATCGATGCTGCCCCTAACACTAGCTCAAAAGATAAATCCACCTCTTACTCCGGAGGTAGACCTGAAAAGTCATCTTGGATGACATCCCTGAAACGATCAACCACTGGAGAGAAATCCATATGAAAAGTCCCATGATTATCCAGATATAAGCTCGCAATTTGGGCTGTGAATCCACCTCGCCCATGATTCTTTGGTCCAACTCGACTAGCCTAAACATCCCACTCACCCTTATATAGAAACTCTCTGCCCTTTAGTGATGTGAAACGCACCCTGCGACGATATCAGTCTACAAAGGCTCGAAATGGAACCAACCAGTCCATCCCGAGAATGACGTCATAAGCTGTCATCTCTAAGACATAGAGTTCCCAAAGAAAGTGACACCCACCAACCTCAAGGGGGTACTCCTTGCACTGACGCACACCAGCCGTTATAGTCCCCAATGGAGTGTCTAGAATCATGATATCAGAAGAAGAAGAAGAAACATAGATCCCAAGGCTCTCCACAACGGGTAAATATATGAAACTATGTTTATCACCCGTATCGAAAAGTACTGAAGATAAAATAGAAGACACTAGAATAGTACCTCTGACTGTAGAAGGACCGGTATCCCGCTCGTTCTGGTTCTGTTGCACTGCATAAGCCTGCCCAGTGTCGCGGCCCTGCGACATAGCCTGGATACCCTAAGTTATCCTGCCCTACTACCTCTGAGATCCTGGTGTCCGTCTACCACAGCCACAACCACCATCTCTACCTGAATTCCCTGATGTATTCCAGTTCCCTGATTGGTAAGAAGCTGTTGGTCCTACTCCCGCACCCGGAGACTGTACAGAACCCCTCTCACTAGCCACTGGTGGAAACACCCTGCAAAATCACTACGGATGACCCATATTTCTGCAAGCTCAGCACTACACTAGGTCTCGTGGACACTGCGGTCTCTTGTTCCCCTCTCTACCACACTGGTAGCACCTGACCGAGACACCTGAAGAAGCTTCCTAGCTGGCACTGCCACCCTAAGAGAATTCCATCTTCCTCATCCTCTTTCCAACAGAAATAGTACCAAAACTGGTGCTGAACCACCCTCAGCCACACCAGTATATTCTTGCAGGTTCCTCTCTGTAATCTGCACCTGGTTCACAATAGCATGTATAGTATTCAACCTGAGAACATTCACCAGTGATCGAATGTCATAATGAAGACCATCCTCAAAGAGTCTTGCTCTCAGCATCTCATCGCCCACAAGAACTACTGAAAAATGCTGAATCTCGATGAAATGAGTAGAATAAACTATCACTGACATAGCACCATGCTGCAGGTTCATGAAATCTTGAGATCTATCTACCCTCAGCGTCTCCAGGAAGAAGAAGTCATAGAAGACTGACTGAAAATCCTCCTAGGCCATGTCTCTGTGATGTTCTGCCTAGGTGGTATCATTCCACCACCTCTTGGCGGAATCACACATCATATACGTTGCGATCTTGACCCTCCACCCTGGAGGCGTCTGAAGGTGCTAGAAAATAGTCTACATCGACCCCATAAAAGATTCCACAACCTATAGTCCACCATCACCGGAAAACGTATGTCGATGCTGCTGCTGAATGATATGAGTAAGCTCAGCCAAAGATTTGGCCGCTGGAGGAGCTCCCTGAAAGGTCTGCATGAACCGCATAATTCCTTCAAGGAACTGCGTCTCTGCGCCTCTGTCTGGTATAATGGATGATGCCTCATCTTGCTCTGCTAGAGGATCAACTGGTAGCCTATGGCCCACCATTTCTGGAGTATACTCATTTCCACTCTCCTGGAGAACAACACGTGGTCGTCTAGGTGGCATGACACTTCAAGGTGAAAAACATACCTTAGAAAAAGATTATCAAGGACCAAAAACAAAGAAACACAAAAGGGAACAGGAGGAAGAAAGCATTCAAAATTTGAAAAACAAGACTACATGGTGTTTATACTGACCAAACGTTGTATACTTGACTTCCCTTCCCTACCTGGGTCCTTTTACATGGTTGAGCCACACAGCTCCAGTTGAACAAAAACTATACGGCCTGTATGGTGAAATTTTTCCAACTGCCCGTGTCGTCTGTGACACGACCGACTACTCGGCTTGACACTACACGGCGTGTTACACCCACACATGGCGTGTCAATAACCCCATTTTACACACAACACAACTATGTCCACACAGTCTATCCTCGGGCAAGACTACATGACATGTCCCATAGGTTCATGGCGTGTTCACGGAGAGGTGACACTGAACGGTGTTGTTAGTTACACGGCTGAGTCCCCAGGTCACACTATACAACGTGTCCATCATTGACACAACGTGTTTGTCTCAAGGTCTCCTTCATCCGTGTTGTTTGTTACACGGGAAAACTCTGAGGAAATACTACACGTCTTGTACAGAAGCTACATGGTGTGTTCTCCCTAAGCCCTTCTCTTCCCTGTGCCACCGCCCACACAGTTTATGACACGGGAACAGAGTACACATCGTGTACTCACTTTGTAACGTCCCAGTTCCGGGTGCCACGCAATGGGTGCCTGGAACCTTGTTCACCACGTGACCTCAAGACCATTTCCCCAAATGCTAGAGTCTGACGACTAGCAGTGAGGGCCCAGGTCTGATAGTGGGAAAACTATGCCCTCATTTTTCAATGTGTTGCGCAGCAGAATATATTTAAAACTTACAACAACAACAGAAGCAATAAACCATAAACAACTAAAAATAAATAACTACAATAGATATAACCAATTTTATATAAATCATGATGCTACAGGTCTCATGTTCTATGAAAAAAGCCAAAACATGTTATACATCAATACAGTACAACAAAAAGCAGAGTCCGGCAGAACAAGAAAAATAGATGGCAGCGGCATCGCGAGCCTAGGCTCGGTCCCATGCCCTCTTACACCTAATAAGCAATCAACTACCTGTATATGAACCCTTTACCTTATCTACACTTGCAGAAACATAATCTATTTGGGCCGAAAAGCGTGACCCAGGCAGGGTGTGAGAAATATATCTTAGTAGGCACCCACCAAAGGCTCATTCCCAACTACGTTTTAGAATGCAATAATAGTGTGCAATATTAAAATGTAATAAAGTAAGCATAAATGAAAAGTAACTAACTTAACAGTTAAATTTCCATTTTATTATTTATTTAATCTATAAAATATTAAAAATCACCACAATGCATTTCTAAGTAAACAGTCCACATCCTCAGAAATGAAATACCTTACCCTCAGGTAAACATAATCCAACCCGTAGGTATTTCCCTCAGTCGTAACAGATTATTACCTCAGGTGTAGGTAGTGTCGCTCTTAGTCACATAGTCTATTTCCCTCAGGAACAGAAGAATATTCCCTCATGCCGAAATAACTACTTCCCTCGGACTAAATAGTGCAGTGCCCACAGGACAATCACAACAATGCCCTCAAGCTAAACATGAAATCGAGACATTCCCAATACAGAAACAAGAAGTAAATAAGAAATTCATCTTAAGGCAATTATACAATTACTAAATTAAAGGCATACCCTTGGGTATCCTGGACAAACGGCTAAACAGTGGATCACACCACCAGGGTGGTTCCGGATCCAAGAAAAGATCCCAACCTGCATTTTTACAATTTATTCAATTACCTATATAGTTCTAGGTCATTAAAATAGCCACAGACTCAGCCACACGACACCCCAACATGGGTTTGTGGAATGAAAATGCATAAAACACACGGCAGTTAGAAAACTAAACCCCAAGCCACCTACCTTATACGCCAACAAATGATTTACATGAACGTTCGTTATAGAGACGCCCAAGAACGACGTAGATATGAGGTATGGAAACATTCATTCAACCTCAAATAACTCCCGTTAGGGAAATAATTTGTAAGAAACACTCCAGGAGAAGAGAGGGCTTACCCATGCAGTTCCAACGAGATCGTCCGAAGAGGAATCAGATTCTAGACGTGCGCCCGGCGGATCTCCGAAGGTTTGGTTGTCCTCTCCCAAGTTCACTTCTCGTTCTAAGCCTTACCTGTGAACAGGGGAGGATATTGCCCATTTTAAGTGAAAAAAAAACAAAGTACACAGCTTGTACTTACAAGTAAATGGTGTGTACTTCCCCTTATTTTAATTGTTCTTCTAGCGGTTTCCTGCCAGCGCGATACTATTCACCTGCTGACATGACTACATGGCGTGTCTTCACGCGTACACTGTGTGTTCTGTCGCACAGCTGGCCAAAACCTTACTATTCACCTGCCGACTGACTACACAGCATTTAAGGGACCACTACACAACGTGTATTTGGTTCCTACACCCTTCATCCCTGGTATGGCCACACGCCCTGTGTACTCATCCCACACGGCCAAAATTACACGATTTGTGGAAAAAGTACACGGCGTGTACATTCCAAAATTTAGGGGTTTTCCCCATTTTCCATATTTTCTCAAAAACACTTAAGGAAAAGAGAAAAGAAGAAACTCGTACCACAAAATAAGAACCGGGTTATTACAGAGCAGTTTTTACTTACCCTTGTTATGGTGTGTGTTTATAGAATGTAATTTTTAAATGAAAAAATTTTATTTCTAAGAAAAAAGTTAAAATGATGCAATATATTATAGTGGGAGTGAATATAACACAATGATATTTTTTGAAAATTTTCTTTCAAATATATTTGACTTCCTTAATAGATTACATTAAAAGAAACAATGAGTTTAAGTGAACATTGATATACTATAGAAAATTTTATTATTTAATGTGATTACATAGATAATAAATTACAATGTATGAATAGAATTATTTTCATATTTATATAAAAAGTTAATAATAAATATAAATATATATTAACTAATCAATCAATTTTTAATGATTTCATTTTATTCTTCAAAAATATTTTTTCTTTAAAATGATTTTTTATTGTTTTTTGGGAGATAAAATTGTAATTATAATTTGGAAATTATATGAAATATAATTTATAAAATTAACTTATTTTTTGAAATCATCATATATAAATTAACTTTTGGCGCTATTTCTGTATTTTTATGAAAAGGTTTATTTTTCAATAAACAATGAAAAATAAAATTTTATATTAAACTGTGAATTTTTTTCATATACAAGTTTCTTTATGATATGTGTTTGATATAAAATTAATTAAATTATTAATTAATTATATATAATATAATTAAATTCAATTTGATAAACATTATACATGATTTTTGGTTTAAGTACAATTTTTTTCATGATATTACATTTTTATAAAACTGTTTTTATTATTATTTATGCATATATATTTAAATAAATTTATAAGAAATATATAAATGGAATATTGAAAAATAAATTCTATATTAATAATCTGGATATTAAATTTTGGTAAATAAGCCCCTTTTATTTTGGTCAAAATGAATAGAAATCGTTATTAAATTAATCACCACAGAAAAGGGTAAATGTAGGTTAAAAATAAGTTATAAGGCCATAATTCCTCTTTATAATTATTATTGGATGAATAAAATTAGACCTTATCCAAGTTAATATTATATTTGAGGTTTTTAATTGACACTTTTCTTTGAAAATTACCTATATATTATTTAAACCAAAGGAAGTGACAAAATGTCAATCTCTTAGTTTAAAATATAATTGATGTGTTCACATAGGGAAACATTTATTTAAAATATAATATTAATATTATATTTTCACAAAAATAAAAATAATAATTAATGGAATTTATTTATATTTATTTGGATTAAATAATTACATTAAATGTATACACAACCGTGATGTAGTAATTATTCAATTAATGAAAATATAAAATCAAATAAATTAAAAATATTAAAAATATTATAATTTTATATAATTAAGAAGTTCCATTAATTTTATAGATATCCCTGAAATTTTAGGGAATTTTTTAAATAATTTTTTCTAAATATACATTTTTTCATAATGTTATCAAAGTCAATGTAATGAATAGTGTCGAAATTGATGATAATGAATTTTTATAAATATAATATTTTATTGAATAAGTTAAAACATATAAAAGTGAAAATTAAGGACAAATGGAATAATATATGGTCTAAAATTTCATAAATAATCAATACGAGTCAATAGTTACCTTAAATTTATAATTAATACCATTTAATAGTGAAAAATATGTTACCACGATTAATGTTAAAATAAGTTAATTATGGGGTAAAACCAAAAGATAACAATTATAATAGAACCTAAACCCAGCCAAATTTTAATTTATTAATAAATTTAAACCATATCCTACAATAGTTTCTATTTCATTATCATTTGAAATTATTTTTCTTTAGAATAGTCTTATTTTATTATTATTTTTTAAATTCAAAAAGTGCCTCCAACATCAATTCTAAAAGGACACCACCTCCTTAACTTAATTACAACGCTTTTATCCTTACATATCTACCATAGAATGAGAAATTATATTACAAACCTCACTATAAAAATTCTTTAGGTTATATTCATATGTTAATTTTTAATGGGTATACTATCCCAAGATAACACCTTTATTTTTTCTTGATTGTTTATGTTTATAATGAGAAGATGTTGGTGAAACCTATTCCCTTTACCATGGGTTATACTTTGATGAAATTAATTTATTTTCTAGAGTAATGAGTTGATTAATGTTTTATGATATTTTAGAAAAAATGAATAATTGACTTTATATGGTGGGTGAGACCTATATCACCCTCTAATGTACTGGGTAATTATGGATAAATCATGAGGTAAATATTTTTATCCATGAACAGGAATCATGTTCCCAATTTTATGCATGGATCTATCTTTAAAGTTAAAAATTTTATGTGTGGACCTTGATTTCATGTCCATAAGATTATGTGTGGTCCTAGTTTGATGTATATGAGATTATGAAAATTCATGATTTCATGTTCTTATCAAAATGAGTCTTCCTTTTTTTTAATTATACATGTTCACAAAGTTATATTTTTATGTGTATTCCACCATTTAGAGTCATATGTTAATGTCAGGATCTCATGGATTGTGCTCTTTGATGGTTTTATGATTCATTTAATATTAAATTCCAATATTTATTCCATGATTAATGATTACTATATATGATTTCTAGAGTGTAGATTTCAAATGTTATGTTGATGTTATCACACAATTATGCTCATTTTATGCTTATCCAATTAATGATATATCTATTTTTAAACCTTACTAAGCATCTGTGATCATCCACTATTATGATTTATATTCCAATGTTATGATGAAATGTTTTAGAAATGATATGTCAAATTAGGGTCCTAGTTATGAATGACATAGTGGGATATGAGATAGATAATTTATGAATCAGTTGTCTGTGTGACCAAGTGTACAAATCCACTAGAACTATATAATTACAGAGTGGATCAAAATTTTATGTAATGAAAATTAAACTACATAGATATAATTACAATATATGATAATTCTATGTCATTACAATCACTATCATGATCCTTCACTCGTGCTTACTTTTGAGAACCATTTATTATTCCCCAAAGTCAAGATCCATTAACAAGTAACATTTTTTATATTATTATTCAAACCAAATTCAATTTTATATCATGGAACCCTGTAAATTACATAAACTATAATGTTTTCAATTTCAAATGGAAATGAATTCAACTCACCTTTAAAATAATTGCAGTATAAATAAAAGTTTTTAATTTGTATTCTATCTGTTTGTCAAAGAGGATTTGGGCCATTTCAAATGTAATTGTCTTAGGGGTAAGTATTTTGTTTTTTAATATATCAACCACTTATTCTTAAAAGGTTTCATAAATTATGAAGGTTATATTTTAAATTATCAATCCATAATCATCTTCTACATGGTAGGCTATTCAGTGCTATGGGACTCCCAAAATGACAGGTACTGTCAACAAATAACTCCAATTAGTGGGAAACTCAACTTAACTCACCTTGATTGGGTTTTTTCCCTCTATAATTTGTTATTGGATGAAATTATACCATGTGTAGTCTATAACATGTTTCCACTACAATTTATTGTACAAATATTGATGGCCCAAGGTCCTGTTGATATTGGGTTTGGTAGAAGTCTCTAAGACATAGACATAAAATCAATATAGATTGATCCTAGATCCAACAGAATATACATGGTGGAGGTCTATTTTGGGAATAGTGTATCTCAGATTCCATGTATTTATCATCCTTTTATGTAGAGGGAATCTAACTCCAAGAAAAATCCAAATACATTCTCCTTAGTGTCATCATTTTATGGTTTGATAACATATCCTTTTAAACTATAAAATACAACTCATCATTTTTTTAAATTATATATTATGACATCATCTATGACTTTTTAACATTTATTACACCAATAGGTAATGAATGATCATGAATTCCTAAAAATTTAAAATTATTTATGCCTAGTGAGAGGAGAATAAAGAGACTTATATTCTTGGTTAACAAGTTTACCAAGAAATGGGGGTGATTATTCAATAGATTTTAATCTCATTACCGAAGGAATATATAAATATTACAGAAGTGGATTACCATGGTATACAAAATTTTTTACCCCATTACCCACAAACCACCCTTCATTTTCTTCTCCCCTTTTCATTCATTCTAAATAAAATTCCATTTTTCCTATGTTTTCTTTGATCTACCCATTTATTGGATTCACCATTCAATGGATGTTTTTCAATCTCTCATTGATCATCGATTAAATGTAATTATTACTGAAAATTACCTTTTAAGCTTTATCACATTTTTCTTTAACATGAATTATAGTTTAATAATCATCCGGTTTGTAACATTCTTCCACATCCAATAGTCTCCCTAAAATCATACTCTGTTTTTTCAACAAAACATTCTCCACTTATCTTCATTAAATATGGTTTCATGAATTTATCCTATAATTAGATCAGATTATCAATACATCCTTTATTGTGTGATCTACTAATATTATAAATTTCATTTATTGTATTCCTTCATCCGATGCTTCCACATTCTATAGTACGAAATTATAGGGAATATTATTTTAGAAAACCCATAGAAAACATAACTTCATCAATATACATTGTTAATAATTACCATTTAAAATAATTGAGAACCAATATTGATGAAAAATAAATCATGTAATCATCAACCGTTGATGGTTCATAAAAAAATAATTTCATCTCTAATCGATATGGTTGTAGAAAATTATGTGACAACATAAGGGAAACATTTAGAATTTGTTGAGTTTATGGTGATTATTAGGGATTATTCCTTTTTGATTAATGATATCAATTATCATATTGCGGATTGAGTAAAGAAGAATGCAAATAATAACAAATAATGGGGTACCTTGAAAAGGGTGATATAATTTGAACTTAAAACAATAGGATCGAATAAGAAACAAAAATTTATAAAATTTTTAGTTGAAGAAGTCAATGAGAAAGATAAATTAGGTATAATGAAATTTGAGAAGTGACCAGAATGATGAAAGTAACATCATGGTTGATAAAATTGAAAATTTATCTAATAGTGAAGAATAAAATAATTATATACCTAAATAAATTTTTGATGGAAGGAAAATGATTATATATAACTCAAGAACTCAAATATCGATGTTTTTTTGAAGACATTAGAGAAATATAGATTGAAGGTGAAAATATGTCCCCCCAAATAGAGTGACAATTTTTACTTATCTAGGTCATACAGTAATTTAGTTTGTGATGAAAAAGAGTTATCTATAAGTAATGACACCCATTAGTCAACAAATAAGGATAAGAATATATCCACCCCCATGAATGAAATTATTATTATTTATATTGTTTTTTGTTCACTTGTTTTTGGAATAAATATTATGATTACAGGTTTATAACAATAGGAATAAAATATTATAGATCCTCTAATAGAATAAGAATGAATGCAATGAATTATATCAATTTAGAATATATTTTCTCCAAATTAAAAGAATAATTATATTACATCACTATCTATAATAAACATAATGATAAGAGATTGTAACACCGCGAACTTTTATGAGAAATACTATTTTTAATTTTATTGATTTATTGTGTTGTATGCTACACCAATATTATCTTGTGCTATATGAAACATTGTATTAGCTTTTGGTATATGAAAACAATATTTTTAGGTTGTCTTGCACGTAAGAGCAACCTTCATCAATATCATGTATTGTATGCAATACTGAGTTTTAGTAAAAAACTATATATTTTCTTATGAACTAGCCATCGTTAATAGTATTAACCGAATTTAAAATTTTATAACATTATCATTCATCTTACACCTATTCTAGAATATGGTATGAGAACAAAATAAAATTTTCGGGTAAAATAAGTATTTTTAAAAAAATGAAGTTTCCACCTTTTGATGGCACACAAAAATTAAATCTAGTTTTTCACACATTTATGAGTTCAATTTGACAAAATAATTTTATTCATTTCAATAAGTATAGAAAAATTTCCTTTAGATAATTTTTCAATATTTCTCTATTAACATTCATATTTCAATGAATAATAAAAATACACTAAATATTAATAAAAAAACAATTTTCATTAATATAATTTATATGGTTAAATTATAATATTGAATGGTTTTAAAGTATAAATAGAATATATTTTTACCATTTATTATAATTTAAGTCATTATCATTAATTTTACATTGAATTCACAGATAAAAACATTTCAATTATTTGCAAAGTTTTAATATTTAAAACATGTTTTCTCAACAATAGGATTAATTTTAAATTAAATACTGCAACTTATGTGTTTTGAATTTTGGAAAATTGACTCTATATTTGGAATCAGTAGGTATATATTATATTAATTGACTAATTTTTATTTTTAGAACTTATGATTAGTAACTACGGTAAATTTTATTTACTACAGTTAAAGGTAAATCGGTTAATTAAGGGTAAGAATAAGATTATAAAATTACCCCAACACCAAGAAAAATTCTATTAGATGAATATAAGTCAACCCATATCACCTAAGGGTCAGAATAGATTCATTTCATAGACTTTTGACCAGGAAAAAAATTTAATTATTATTAAAACCAAAGAAAGTGACAACGTGTCACTCTATTATTTCTTATATGTGTAATAATATTAATTTACTGATAAACATAAAAAAACATCAAACAGATATAGTCACCCAAAATATAATTAAATTATCTACATCATGTGAATTTATGTTGAATTAGTTATTAAATAATTATCATTTATAGTGAAGCAATAGTGATGTAGAAATTATTTCATTGATTGAAATATCAAATAAATGGTTATAAAAATATTAAAATAAATTTTATATGAACTATTTAATGTGCTCCAAAAATTTCCAAGATGAATATTACTTGTTAGGGATCTATTAAATATTATGGTTCTAATATATCTTTTGTGTGTATTTTATTTAAATTCAAATAATTAAATAGTGTCAAAATTGACACAATTGATATTTTGTAAAAATAACATAATATTGAATAGTTTAAAAATCACAAAAATATTTAAAAAATAAAAATTGAAATTTATATGGTCTAAAATTTCATAAAGTATCCAATTATGGACAATTCACAACACATAAGTAAGTATTTATAACAATATATAAATTAGAATCATATTACCACAAATAAAATTAAATATATTAAATAAGTATAAAACAAAATTATAAGGTTTAAAATAAATTCCCAACATGTCTAAATTTTATTGGTTGATGAGATTACAACCCTATCTCATCTCATCTTCGAAGTTGATTCATTTTGGTGGTTTTTAGTTGGGGTTAGAGTTTATTGTAAATTAATATTTTGGAGGTTTCCAAAAGTACCCCTCTCCTCTTATAAAAGGCCAACTCCACCCTCTCCTCTTCAGAACATTTTGACCCTTCATGTTTGGCCAAACCCTGTCCATTTTGGGTCTCTATAGTTTGTATCGGAGAAAAAGTTTAGTTAACCTTTGGAAATTAAGATGTGAAATCTTTAGTGAGATCCCTAGATATATTTCTAATGTATGTCCAGGGATGTCTGTAAAGGTTAAGTATAAGTATTGGCTACAGTCTTAGAATTTTGATAACGATAATGAATAACCTAGTATTAAATATAAGATGTTAGAGATTGAAATTACTCCACTTGATTATTCTGTTTTCATAGTATGATTTATCCCTCTCACACTATTCTTTTTGGGTTTTAGATAATGGATGGAACCCAAAGGGACCGTGTTAATGTTCAATGTACTAGGAAATGCAATGATTTTCCTTATGAACAACCAAATGTTATGGGAAATGAAGTGAAAAATATTATTTCTATATTATACAATCTATGAATCATTCAAAACTTCCAAATGAGAAGAGAAAGGTACAAAATTATTTTGAGTCCTTCATGAGGCAGCATCCACCTTCTTTCAGTGGGTCTTCTGATCCACTTGTTGTTGAATAGTGGATCAGTACCATTGAAAAGATATTTTCCATATATCATTGTTCAGAACATGAAAATTTCATTTTGGATGTTTATCATTTAGAAGGTGAATCATATCAGTGGTGGACTCTAATTAAGAATACAAGGCCCCAAGATGAAATTGAATCCATAGAATGGGATGATTTCATGAACTTGTTTTTCAATAAGTACTTCCCTCATATTCCTTGAACAAATATGGAAAAGTTGTTCCATGAGAATAATAAAAAGGATGATGAATCTATTGGTATATACGTGGAGAATTTTACAAGGCTTTCAAGGTATGAATTTGGCATTATCATACAACCTGAAAGTAAAGTTAATCAATTCTTCAGTGGCTTAAAACCAAGTCTTCAAAGGGCATTAGTTATAAGAGAATTCAGTAGCTATGAAGAAATTGTGTGTTGTGCTATCAAGGTAGAACTGAAATTTGGTGTTAAATATCCATCTCATTGTTTTGACATGAAATTAAAGATGGAGTTCAAGGAAAAATCTCAAAACAATGGTGAAAAGAAGAAGAATGGTTTGTTATGCTGAATGTGTGGAAAAAATCATGGTGAGATTGTCTTAAAGGGGATAGAAAATGTTTTAAGTGTGGAAAATAAGGTCATTGAGCAGATGAGTGTGGATGTAATGGGAAAAAGGCAGTTAATGATTTGAATAGAGAAAAGACTACAGAGAACGCACCACCAACACTTCAATGCTACAAGTGCAAGGAAATGGGGAATTATGTTACCCAATGACCTAATCCAGTGGTTAAGGATGATCGACATCAACAACCTATTAAGGGAAAGGACAAAGGGAAGTCACATGTTATCACTATTGGTGATTTTGAAGATGAAAATGACGTGGTGGAATGATTAAGTGTATATGTAATGGGATTCCAAAATAGTGTTGTAGAATATCATTTATAGTATTATAGAATAGAGGAATATCTATGTATTTGTTTTCAATAATTGTATGGAACTAGTAACCATGAATATTTATTGAAATATTTTAGGAAAGAAGATGATATGAACATAAGGAAGGGATATGGATAAAATAATATGTTTGATAGTATTAACGAGCTCATGAAGTATATAAGGACAAAGTGACATCATGGTTTGAGTATATTGAAATTTTGGGATTTTGATATGTGAAATAATTAACTTTTAATAGAATTCATGTTTTTAATAAGTTTTTATGGTCATTTATATTTTAAAAGAATACATGATTAAGGTATTCACATGTTTGGAATATGACCAACATGATATATCTTATGGTATAAGGGGGATGAATGATTGTAATCACATGCTTTGTATATGACCTATCTTGTGAGGTTTTTATATATAGTACGAGATTGGACATAAATATTTTGGATAAGACAAAATATTGGAATGGATTATGTTAGAAATTAGATAGTATTTTTTAGCACAATAACTTTTGATATTATTTCTGAAATGTTAAAATAGTATAGTTTTATGAAAAGGACAACCCATAGGACGAGCGAAAACATGTCGCATCAGACAAGGATGTGGGAATAGAACCCACAAAAAAAGTGGGATAGGGCTTTATCACTTACCACTGGCCTACATGAATTCCCTTGTTAGTAGAAATTAGTTTAATTTTATTAACCGATATGATAGATGCAGTATAAGTCCATTTTTGGAATGATATACAGTTAATCTTACCATATATGGACTTATGTATATTTAATAACTTTTGATATATTTTTATACAGATGGAATAACCTATCATTCTATCGCATGATCTGATAACATTTTAAGAAGGAAAAATTCAATTTCATTTCTTTAAATAAGTGATGAAGTGGAAATTGTTCATGGAATGACCAACGATGATATTACACTGGAATCATGTAATTATTTATCCTTATGAAAAAATTATTGAACTTTAGAGAAATTTTCTTGAAAACCAAAAATGATGTCCTAGTACACTCATATCAGATGAATCAGATGGTACCTTAAATCATCACAAAATTATGGCTTTGTGATTGTTGGATTTTTCATAGCCAGGTTCTCTACCACTCTCCATCGTAACACGATGGTTAGATTTCATGTGCATATCGATATTTTCACATATGTTCTCCTATGTAAAAACCCAGTGATCAGTTTTTTTGGGTAACCATTATGTTTTATAATTAGTTTTTAAAATTATGTTTTAGTATTCCATTTTACGATGTGGATTTCTATGAAAGAAACTTTCAATAAGTAAAAGATTTATATCCCGGGTGAATTTCGAGGGAGAAAATAATTTTAAGAGAGGTAGAATGTAACACCCAGAAATTTTAAGAGAAATATTCTTTTTAATTTTTTTGATGTCTTGTGTTGTACTCAACACCAATATTATATTTCACTATATGCAACACTGTATTAGCTTGTAGTATATGCACACACTATTCTTATCTTGTGTTGCATGAAAGTGCGACCTTCCTCAATAGAGTGTGTTGTACACAATACCGAGTGTCACTAAATAATGATAGAATTTTCTTATTAACTAGTCGTTATGAATATTATTAACCTCATTTTTTATTTTATAACATTAACATTCATCTTACACAAATTCTATAATATGGTATGAGAACAAAATAAAATTTTCGGATAAATGAAGTATTTTTCAAAAAATGCAATTTTGCCACCTTTTGATGGCTCACCCACATTAAATCTCGTTTTGACATGTTTATGTGTTCAATTTAACAAAATAGAGTTATTAATTTCAATAATTATTGGATATTTTACATTGGATAATTTTTTAATATTTTTATGCTAACTTTGATATTTTGATGAATAGTAAAAATACGCTAAAATTTGATTAAAACCAACTTTTTTCATCAAGATATTTTATATGGTTAAATTATAATATTTAATGTTTTTAATGTATAAATATAATATATTTTAACAATTTAATATATTGTAATTCATTATCATTAATTTTACATTGAATTAATATGTACAAACATTTCAATTTTGTGCAATGTTTTATCTTTTAAAAATTGTTTTCTCAACTACGGGATTAATTTTAAATTAAATACTAAAACTTATGTGTTTTTAATTTTGAAAAATACTTTCGATGTTTAAAATAAGTCGGTCCAAATTATGTTAATAGGATAATTTTTATTTTTAGAAATTATGAATTGTAACTACTGTAAATTTTATTTACTACAGTTAAAGGTAAATCGTTTAATTAAGTGTAAAAATAAGATTATAAAATTACTC
Organism: Viscum album; assembly: GCA_963277665.1. Lineage (NCBI taxonomy): Eukaryota > Viridiplantae > Streptophyta > Magnoliopsida > Santalales > Viscaceae > Viscum > Viscum album. The sequence goes on from OY728129.1 coordinate 258,952,162, forward strand.
TAACACTTGACAAAATTTTATTGGATAAATAAAAGTCTACCCATATCACCTAAGGGTAGTAATAGTTTCATTTCATGTACTTTTGACATTGAAAAGGATGTAATTATTATTAAAACCACTAAAAGTGACAACATGTCACTCTCTTATATCTTATAAGTGTAATAATTTAAATTTAGTGATAAAAGTCATAAAAAATAAAAAATAAATAGTCACAAAAAATTTAATAAAATTATCTACATTATGTGAATTTATTTAAAATTTTCATGTATTAAATATTTTTCATTATTGGTGACACAATAGTGATGTAGAAATTATTTTATTGATTGAAATATAAAATAAATTGTTTTAAAATTATTAAAATAAATATAATATTATATATTTAATCTGCTCTACGAATTTTCAAGGTTAATATTAAATGTTATATTTCTATTAAATATTTTGGTTCGAATATTTCTTCTATTTGGAGTTTATTTAAATTTAAATAATTAAATAGTGTCAAAATTGTCACTATTGATATTTTATAAATATAACAAATTATTAAATTGTTTAAAAATATAAAAAATATTTAAAAATTATAAATACGAATTTTTAAGGTCTATAGTTTCAAAAATTATCCAATTATGGACAATTCACTACACAACAGTATGTATTTATAACAATTTAGAATTTAGAATCTTATTACCACAAAGAATGGTAAATAGATTAAATAAGGATAAAACAAAATGATAAGGTTTAAAATAAATTAGAAAATGTCTAAATTTTATTGGTTGATGTGATTACAACCTTATCTCCTCTCAAATTCGGTTTTGAGTCATTTTGGTGGTTTATAGGTGGGCTTTGAGTTTATTGTCAATTAATATTTTGGAGGTTTCCAAAAAGTTCCCCTCTCCTCTCTTATAAAAGGGCGCCTCCTCCCTCTCCACTTCACAACATTTTTATCCTTAAAGCTCTTTGAAAACCTATAAATTTCTCTTCTCCACTTCACTATAAAAATATTACTGGTATTGGTTTTCTTCAAACACTAACTTTAGTGCCCTAAGAGGAGGTTTAAAAGCGGCGCGTCGAAGAAGAGGTAATATCTTCTACCAATTAATTCAAGTTTCTTTATTCTTATAATTCATCTTATTTAGTTGTTTGATTATAAAGTAATAAAAAAATATAGATAATATACTTATATTTTATTATAAATATGAACCAACCCTATTTTACCTTCTATTCATCCTACGAAAAAAGAAATCACCGCACATGCATACGTAAAGCTTACCGTCTCCATGCCGTGGTGTAATCTATTTTTACAACACCACCTTACATGGATGTGTATTGTTGTAGAAATAATAACTATATATTATTATTATAACATAATACTAATTCTGAGATATTTTATCATCCACTCCAATTAAATTCCATAATTATTGGAACGTTATCATTTCTCATGCGTACGTACGGATTACCATCTCCACGATGCGATTAGATTCATTCTCCATGTGTTAACCATTAAAGAATGATTAGAAATTATATATAATATGTAGTGATGAAATATACGAAATAATAATCCTACTATATATATATATATATATATTTCATTTATTCAATTCAATTTAATAAGGAAACGAAAACAGAGATCATGAGTAAGTACGACCTACCGTCTCCATGAACAATGTATTTAATTACATTTATCGATCTATTATATATATATTCTGAATATATATTATATATAAATCATGTTTTAAATTATGGAAGTAAGTAATCATTATATAAGTAATCATATGAATAATTAAAAGTCAAAACACGTACGATAAATGAAAAGATTTTACCCAAAGTACTGCTTTAACATGGAATTGACAAATGAATGGGTAATATAAAGTCATAAGTGAATCATATATGATATCATTAATATTATTAAGGTTCTATTATATGTTAATAATATGTTTAAACCCACTATACAGGAGGGTTGGACACATACAGAAGAAATTGTACATAAGGTAATGGATAATTATTCCAATCTCCTTTTTATCTGAGATTGTTTATCCGTAAGTATTTACTGAGGTTATGATTATCATCCACGTCCATGTTTTCTCAAAAAAAATTTAAATTTTATTACTATTCTTCTTTGTATGTTTAAATTCATTTTTACCATTTTATTACTTTTTTTACAAGGTATGCAAATAATATTTGTTTTGTTTAACATATGAGGTACTTTTTGTCTTTTTCGGAAAAAGTACAAGGAGAATGTTTTTTAACATATAAAACAATAACTGATTTTTATGGGTTCATAACTCATTATTTTCATGAAGCTTATTCTACATGATTTCATGATTATTTTCCATAAAATCCCTTTATTTTAAAATTACATGGCATTTTTTGATAAGAAAATGATTTTTGAAGATAAAAGGATATTTTCCTTAAGAATTAATTTAAAGTGTTTTTTCAAAACTATTTCCCATCTATGATGACATTATTTAGTATGATTATGTTTCATATATAATTCCCCTTTTATTTACATGGTTTAGTTTTTATTATGATTAAATGACATCTATTTGTTTTATATGGATTATGTTATGATGGTTTGATGTTTATGAATCCCATTTTATTCTTTGGGTTATGTTGAATGATTTATGATTATTTTTTGGAAAACATAAGAATGATTTAATTATGAGATATGTGGGACCTATATCTCCCTCCAAATCATTAGGTAAATATTTTTATCTCTTGAGATAAACATGGCTGGAATGGTAAATGAATCTGGTTCAGTAATACAGGATTGGAACAACAAGTATACCCGGTTCAGTAATAGACTTTGTCCACTATGATGGTCTTGGAAACAACAACATGTCTACTATAGAAGTAATATCATGTGCTTAACTATTTCCCCAACTATATTTTTTATTCCCATGCTATTTTATCATGATTGATGTTTCTTTATGATTTATGCATTACGTACTACCAAGATTTATTTCTCAACGCATGATTTTGTTGTTTAAAAATTATGTTCATGTTTTTAAGTTCAAATATATATGGTTTTTATTATTTTATCTATGCTTACCTTACTGAGAATTTGAGCTCACCATCTATATGTTTTATTTTCCCTAGGTTATAATGAAAGGTTTCAGGTAAGAAAACAAAAGGGGATTATCTTTATGGGATATGTTGAAGATCCTTCACCATTATTAGAATATTATGTTCCATGTTTCCAAAGACACTAAACTATTGTAGTCCTTGGGTGTCTGTTTTTGTTATGTATTAAATATTCCTCAAAAGTAATGTAATTTCCATGTATGTCATGCTTAGGTCTCTACAGAGACTCACTAGTTTCACAACAAGACTAAATGTTTCATAGAAAGAAAAAAATAAGGATAAGGTTGTCATAGATGAAATTATACATAATGTGATAAATAATAATATTAATTATATTCTTGATATGGTTTTTTATTAGAAAAAAACATAAAATATGATATTCATGAAGAATAAGAAGATTTATGTGGACCACAGAATTTGTTTTTTCCATGATAGAGTATTAAAGAATTAATGGGGATAAAATGAGGATATTTATGGATAATTTTTAAACAAAATGATGCATTCTATGTGTATGGGATTCATTATAATATGTTTTGTGTGATTAAATATTATTTAGGGACCAAATTAACATTCAATCATAAAGGTTTCAAAAACAAAGATTTGGTAAAAATTAATCGATGTAATGATAAAAGGAAATAAAAAACCTTCACTAAGTGAACAAAAAATAGAACCCATTCTTTATCATTATAGAAGAATAAATTTTATTATATAATTGATGGTTATTCCATTTTATCATGAAATTCTGAAAAATATTAAAAATCACTATGATGTCACAAACATGACAAATTCAAAAATAGATAAAGAAAAGACTTGTGATAATGAACGAATGGAACATATTGTTAAATCCTAGCATCCTAAAGAAGTAAATATAATTATACATGATTTATTAAGGGAATAATAATTTGTGTATTCCCATAAAACGTTTTTTAACATGATGATTGTAGAGACCTGGTTTTTTCACTATAAGACTTTGGAATATTTCTACATATATTTCCAGAGCTAGACGCAAAGATAGTGTGCGATTCTGAGGCTCGGTGTGCCTGGAAAAACTTTTATAAAAATATTAAGTGTTTTTATACTATGCACGTGGTGGGGTGGTGTTTTCTCCAAAATGGTAGCTCAGATCAGAAATCCTAGGGCACAGTTGCATCCGTAGTGTGCCATTTACCCTAGGTGAGGTGTAAATGTTGCGAGCGCGGGCCTGCTATGAGAGATGTCAGCCAGGGGGAAATTTTTATTTTAAATTACTGACTAATGATTTTTATCACCTAAATTATTTTTTAATAACATCCAAATGAAGTCTCATAATGGAAATACGAGACTTCAGCTGAGTTTGAAATGGGGCATTTTCCATTGGAAGGATATAAAATAGGTGGGCGCGGAGGTTTCAAAATCCTCGCCAGTTGGTAGAGTTTCAAAGAGTGTTTATAAATTCATTTGGGGAATGAAGGGAAAAACCTAATTTCCCATCCTTCTCTATATATATATATCTCTCTTTATCCCTCTATATATCTCTCTATTGAGTGTTCTTCGATTTTATTCGGCGTTATTTACCGTTTCATTGATAGATTGAGGAGAGAACTCTGGTGGATTGAAGTAGGATTGCAGTAGACGTGTCGCCAATGACGAACAAGCGATTCAAGGTAGGATTCTGGTTAAATTTCTCACCTTCATTGTTTTCAAAAAAAATTCATCAAATTTCGTCTTTGAATACTGTAGTTTTTAGAATTTGGGTCATTGGCCAAACGAACACGACCAAAGCCTGAGCCCTGTTTCAATTATCGTTCAGGGGAATTCCTCGTCAAAATTTTCGGGCACGTTCAAACCTTGTTGGATCGACGAGTGAGGGGTGGCGTTATGATGATCTGGTCCTGAGGATCCCGAAACAAGTGTCAGTTAATTTTTCCTACCACCGGAGTGGTTTGGGGGACTAGCCGAAGGTTCGACACCGACGAGTGGCGGTGACCGGCGGGGTCGGGTGTGGCCAGCACAGACGGGGTGCGGTTGGGAGTAGTCGCATGAGCCAGTTGTTGCAGTGAAATGGCAGAGTGGGTAGCCAGAGCCGGCTACTGCGGGTGGCGGTGTGGAATAGCAGGGAGGGCCGGGTGGCCGTGGTGTGCGGACCTGGTGACAGCGGCGTGTGGCGGGCCGTGTGGGTCGTGGCGTCGGCTGCAAGCAGGGGGCGTGGGCGGCCTATCGCACTCGGAAGGGGGAACTCAATGGGGTCATCACCTCGGGTGTGTGGAGGAGAAAAAGACCCGCCGAAGGGGGGTATACATTTTTTGACGCGGCAAGAAGTGACCGGCCAGGTTAGCCAGTCGGTGGAGGTGGCGACCTCAGGGGAATAAGGATCGCGTGATGCATGTCCACCTTGACGCGCCGTGCGAAGGGGGAGACCAGCCAGGAGGGCCGGTCGGTTCAAACAAACCAGGCCACATGGCCTGGTGGAGGTGAAGCAGGGCATGACCAATGGGTCGCAGTGAGTCAAGACGGACCCGCGGCTGGGCCGCTGGCCATCGGTTCGGTCCGGTCCGGTTAGGGTGAACCATCCCGGTTGGGCCCCCCTTGCATTGGGGGGGGGGTATCTTTTTAACGACACATCCGTTTGACGCGCTGTCTATGGCTGTGGGTTCGTGTTAGTAAGACAGAGCTCTCAAAGCATGTCTCGAGTTTTTTGGGTTTTGTGCCCGAAGACGAGTGACCCGATGAACTTTAATTTAATAATAATAAAATATTATTTATGTTGCGACAGACGTGGTTCGTGAGCTGGATGTCCGTTTGACGTGCTGTCAGAGGCCCTGTGGCCCCGAAGTTGACACGGTCCTTCCAATGTTGGTTCGGATCCCTTGCGGTTTTGTTTCGTCCCTCGGAGTCAATAACGCTTAACGCGAATAACTAATTAATTAATTATTCTTGAATTTCACCTAACTCCTGATTGGGATGTCTGATTGTCGTGCTGTCAGTGGCAGCGTGATCGAAATCCTCATATGTAAGTTTTGAGATTCTTTCCGAAGCGTTTGAGTTAGATGTAAGGTGTAGGCCTCGCAGGGCCTAACTCTCATGTTTTATGGTGAAACACCACATTTTCACCCGAAATCTTTTAGAGGGGATTGCGACGGTGCAATCTTTCCGCCTAAATTCGGGAACAAGGCGTGGGCCCCACGAGGTGGCATTCGAACGAATGCTGTGTTTTCACGACTTATGCTTCATAAGTCTCTTAAGGGAAAATTAATAGCCTACTCCATGTGGTTATCTGCAAAGAACACATTGATACGATCTTCGTGACGTGTTTCAGGTTCGAGGTGTGGGCCCCATAGGGCCCTGTTTCCATATAACATTGGGAGTTGCAGCTTCCACATCTGGAGTCTATTTTAGGCGCCGTTAGCGGCATTGTGACCCTAGAATTGAGCCAAATGTGACCTAGGTGGCTTCAGGCATGGAAGCTAGAGTTGTGGTGTGTGCTCCACAGGTATTCTTTTAAGATGTGTGCAGCATACTATGACTTTTTCATCAGGTGTATGATTGGGGCGTATGAATAGTCGTTTTCGTGTATTCTTCCCTGAGAATTGTGATGGAAAAGTTCTCCCAAAATCTTATGGGACTGATGTGTCGACCCCATGAGACATTGTGTGGGCATAAAGCGGTGTTGAAAAACTTTTCCATCAAGCACCCATTTCCAGCGATTAAATAATCTATATCGCGTGTTTTTTTTGAGATGATTACAATGTCCTAATCTGTTTGGGATAGCAGACAGTATTTCAAAATCTCATTAATTGTGGAAACATGAATGTGCATTGGTTGGAGGTTCCATTGATGCACTTCGATCCTACCCATGGTAGTGGTTTTAGTGACACCCAGTGATGGCATGGGTAGTGCAGAGTTATCAGACCGGTTTTGGGTTTTCCCTCTATTGGGGATGTGTAGTGGGTTACCCATTGACCTTAGGTTTTACCCTCCAGTGGGGCTGGGTAGTGGGTTACACGATGATCTTTTGTGGTTTTCCCTCCAGCGGGGCTGGGTAGTGGGTTACCCGATGACCTTTTGTGTTTTACCCTCCACTGGGGTTGGGCAGTGGGTTACCAGATGAAAGTTTGGGGTTTACCCTCTAGTGGGGCTGGGTAGTGGCTTACCTGATGACCTGTTGTGGTTTACCCTCTAGCGGGCCTGGGCAGTGGGTTATTAGATGACCTCTGGGGTTTTACCCTCTAGATAGGATGAGAAGTGGGTTACCTGATGACATCTTTCAGACTCGGCCCTTTCTGTAAGGCTACTCAGTGACTTTTCTTCGTGATTACTTGAGTGGGACCCTTGGTTTTACAGTTCAGTGATGAGGCAACTCTGGCGTGCAAGATTGTTGTGCATCAGTTATGGATAGCCTTTGAACTGTTGGTGACTCTCCTTGGGATGAGTGTGGATATTGAGATCCCCTTACAAACTCGTTTGGGTTTCTTGCAGAGCATATATATATATACACCCTACTCTGTTCCCACATATTTGGTTTGGTTACTCTCCCTCTAGGACGGGCGAAGACACGCGGGTTATGCCACGTGATTTCCGTGTCTAGCTCCTCTTGGATTGGATTAGTCCACTTCCTTCCTTTTTTAGGGTTAAGATGCACTCTCTCTTTTTTACTCTTGTATGATTCTTTGTTCTGTCTAATGCTCACCATTTTAGTACCTCCTTTGTTTCTCCCTTGAGCTTTCGAGGCATCCTACTGTGTATCATTATACTCACCCCTGCTTGGGATTTTCCTACACTTGTTGTTCTCAAGTAGATGACGGACATATAGATCGGGAATACATAGGAGCGTTGATGACACAGAAACATGAGCTGCGTTCAGTGGAAGTAGCCTGATTTTTGGTTGTGAGACTCACCAGCTATTTACTTTTGTTTAACTATTGTCGGGTTATGGCACCTTTCTGGTTTGGTACATGTTTTTCACTTTTTCTATTCAGTTCACTTGTCAATCTACATTCCTTCTTTACTTGTACTAGTTAAGGGTCAATGCATGTATGTTGGTTTCCCCTTTTGTAGAAGTGTTGTATCTTTCTTTCTTTTTCATTGATTTATCTCTGTGTGTGTGTGTACAGTTTTTTAGGAAAAGGCCTCCCCTAGTTGGTTGTGACTTCGGTGCTAGTCGCCAGAACCTTTCCTATGGAGGCGAGCTTGGGGTTGTTGCGGCTCGAGCCCCGGTATGGGTCGGATCATGACAAAGTGCTATAAAAGGAGGTTTGTTCCACGGGGGGTTATTCAGAAGTCCCTAAAAAGGAATTGGTTGAGTTTTGTGGCAGTAGTTTCAATGTGTCTCGAGAGTGGATCTCAGGCCAGGGAGTCCAGTGATGGTGCGGTGGCTGATGTATCCATTCACCAAGACCCTGATAACCCGCTTTTCGACTCGGCACACTGAGACAGTTGTTGCAGGGTGTTTGGTTCGTTCATCATATAGGATTGAGTCATTGACTATCCTTCTTGAGTTAGCTCCCAATCATTGCTGATATATATATGTTCTCATTTTATCATGGTACTCCTTGATCGGATTCTGGATTTCTCTGGGATGATAGCCATCCAGGATACTTGCTTAGGTTTGTGATGACAATTCCATGAGCAACAAGGCCTCATTTCATGATCCCTCATACAATTACCCTTTCTCTAGGAGGACATATTGTAGCACCTCCACCTATGGAGTAGCAGATAACACCGGCAGTGAGTTCCGATGACGAGCATGGTTTGGGTGTGGTACGTGAGTTCTAGCTTCAGAGATCGTTGATGTTCCATGGTGATCCATACCCTCAGATAGTGAAGGGTTGGCTAGAGTTAGTGGTTTGACTCTTGAGGCTTGTTTGGACACTGACAGGTAAGATGGTGGCTTTGACAAACATTCTTTTTCCACTAAGCAGTTTGGCATAGGAGATCCAGGGTTACTCAGATGCACGATGAGTTGGTACTATCATGGGATTTCTTCTAGTAGCTGTTTCGTGAGGAGTAATACCCCTTCTACTTACGCTTTTTTATGGTTTCGGGGGATGCTATAGCTTTAGAGGGGAGTGATGTTAGTGGATGAGTACGTGACTAGGTTCATAGACCATACTCTGTAATCTATGGACATGGCCCATTATAGCAACTACCATGCACAGAAGTTTGAGATAGGTCTTTGTAGAGGAGATATGTGTCATCATAGTGCCCTTGTGCATCCTCACCCATCTCGGGGTGCTGGAGAAGGCACATGAGATAGAGAAATTTCTAGTATAGGGACGCCAATTGGTAGGGCCTTGATGCCAGATGTGTCCCCATGATGAGGCTCAGGCACTTGGTCGGGGACATCATAGATCCTCGAGAGAGCCCATGGGAGGACTAGTTCTATGTTTGTGATGTGTGAGGTCACATGGCCTGAGAATACTTGACCAAATGTGCTGACTTTTCCAGATAGTTGGTTGATGCGCTGCCGTGACAGAGGCAGTGCTGTGATCAGAGAACTCCCAAGTGAGACAGGGTGGTCCCCAGGGAGACAGTGCAAGCAGAAAAGCAGGAAGAACTGTGGTGGGCGGAAGATGTTTCTAGGTCATTTCACCAACACTAGGAGGCCCATGTCAGGCTCAGGGAGATGACCGACTGGGGCGCAGGCAGGTGCATTCTATAGATGTCTACAATCCTACAACACATGAGATGATAAGAGTTATGCTCTACGTATCCTTCTAATTTTTTTAGTAGAACATGTTAGACGCTGCGTGAGGTACTCTTTTCTTCTAACTCCTTGTTGGAGGGGTTACTGAGGGTGGCGCAAGACGTCGGTGTAACCCTATGTTGGTGTTGTCCGATGTAGCTTTGAATTCCCGGGAAAGAGGGGTTCCTCCCCCACTGAGACACATTTTTGTAATGTGATCAAAACCAAGAGGGATAGTCAGTGCCACCCATAGAGTATAGTATTGAGGTGTGGTGGACGAGTCCCTCTGACATGTGCATTAATGGCAGGGTTGGCGTTGGAGTGTCTGAGTAGGTTCTTGATTTTCCAGTGTGGATTTATTGTTTGACATACCTCTACTTGAGGATCCACTAGTGAATTTGCGAGAGTTTCTGTTTTGGGTATTACTCTCCTTCCGAGAGGGTCAAAGACACGTGGGGTATGCCACATGCTTTCCATGTCTAGCCTCTGACGGTTGGATGAGATTGCTCACCTGCCCTGTTTCTTGGTACCTTGTGTGATTAATGTCAATATTCATACTATAATCAAGTACATGTCGAGGTGATGGAGACCCCATAAATAGAACTACGCATTTCACTATGTGGTGTTGGTGGTGGTCCTTACGTGGAAAATGTGGAGATGCCATATTTTGGGAGAGCGCTTTGTGGTTTTCTCAGACCACATGTTTATCAGGTGCGTCCTCAAATAGAGAGACTTGAACCTGAGGCGACGGTACTGGTTGGAATTTCTACAGGACTATGACTTCAAGGTAGCCTATGTTCTAGGAGATGGCTATTTTGTAGTAGGTTCCCTTAGCAGGAAGTCCCATAATCTTTATGCGTTGGGTGTTTCATAGTAGTTAGCTTCCCTACGGTTTACCATTGTGGAGTAGGAGTGTACGACTTTCCAGCAGTCAATGGTGTTGACTCCTTCGCTCCTTGATCATGTGAGAGAGATGCAGCTAGGGGATGTCGACAGAAAGGTACTAGGAGATCAGATATCCACAGGCAATGCACCAGATGGGTATTCTGAAAGAGGGAATAATGAGACCATGTTCTAGGAATAAATCCTATTGTTGGTCATGATGGGGAAAGTAGATGTTCTTCCAGGGAAGTCCTTCATGTTTATTTGGTCTGTTCGGGAATCATTCAAGCAATTGAGGGGTTTCCTACCATCTTTCTCTATCCTCAAAATAGAAGGAGTGGGCGCACGACGTCTCCCACATGTCGTAGCAGATGAGGTGCGTGCATGATCCTACACATTTCATCGAATGTAGCAGACCTTATAAGTGTGAACCATTTCTCTGGTTCGCGTGTTGTGCCACCATGGTGTTGTGATAGATTTGTTGGAAATTGGAGAGCAAGGTGTGAGCTCTGTATCCCGAGTTTTTTTCCATGTTTTGATTTTTGGGGATGATAAAATGAAGGAGTTAATGATGTAGAGACCTGGTTTTTTATTTGTAAGTCATTGGAATATTTATACATATATTTCCAGAGCTAGGCGCGAAGACATCATGCGATTCTGAGGCCCGGTGTGCTCGGAATAAATTTTACAAAAATATTAAGTGTTTTTTTACTATGCACATGGCGGGGCTGTGTTTTCTATTAAATGGTAGCTCTGATTGAAAATCCTAGGGAACAGTTCCATCTGGAGCGTTCTATTTACCCTAGGAAGGGTGTAAAAGTTACAGGCACAAGCCTACTATGAGAGATGTCACCCAGGGGGAAAATCATAATTTTAAATTATTGAATTAGTTTTTTTATCATGACCATTCATTTCAAATAACTTCCAAATGATGTCTTGGAATGGAAATCCAAGGCATCCGTTGAGTTCAAAATGGTCTGTTTTTCCTGGGCGCGATATAAAATAGGCGGGCGCGGAGGTTTCAGAATCATCGCCTGTTGGTAGTGATTTAGAGAGATAGTTTATAAATTCGTTTGTGGAATTATGGTAATCCCGTAATTTACCTTCACTCTCCCTCTATTTATCTCTCTCTTTCTCCCCCCTCTCTCTCTAGAGAATTTTTTGAAGTTCTTCTGCATTGTTCGCCGTTCTTTGCCAGATTGAGGAGCGAACTCCAATGGATCGAAGTGGGATCGCAGCAGACGCGTCGCCAACGGAGAATGAGCGATTTGAGGTAGGATTATGGTTAAACTTTCTACCATCCTTGTTTTCTTAAAATTTTCACCAAATTTTATCTTTGAATTATATAGTTTTTAGAATTTGGGGAGTTGGCGGAACGAACACGGCCAATGCCCGAGCCACGTGTCAATTATCCTTTTTGGGTGTTCCACATCCAAATTTTCGGACGTGTGAAATCCTTGTTGGATTGACAAGCGAGGGGTAGTGTTGTGAATATCTAGTCCCGATGATCCTGAAACCAGTGTCAGATAATTTTTTTGACCATCGGAGTGGTCGGGGGAGACGACCGAAATTCCAGCTCTGGCGAGTGGTGGTAGCCGGTGGATGACCCGAGTGGGGTGAGGCGGAGCTCGGAGAACCCGGTCCAGGGTGGCGGGGTAGGGTGGGGACAGTGCTAATGGGGAGCAGCTGAGAGTAGTCGTGCGAGATGGATGTCATGGCGGCGTGGCATAGTGGGTAGCCGTAGCCGGTTACTAAGGACAGCGGTGCGACAGAGCATGGTTTTCTGGGCGGTCGGGGTGTTCAGATGAGGCAGAGATGGCTGGCGGTGTCCCGCGGCGTCTGCAGTGATCAAAAGAGGTGGCGGAAGCGGGGGGCGGTTCATGCGGCGGCTACGGCGTCGACGGCGAGCAGGGGGCGTGGGTGGCCTGTCGCACTCGGCAGGGGGAACCCGAGGTGGTCAACACCTCGGGTGGGTGGAGGAGACAAAGACTTTCTGATGGCGGGTCTCCTTTGTTTGACACGGTGAGAAGGGATCGGCTAGGTTGGTCGGTCGGTTGAGGCGGCGACCTCAAGGGAAAAGGACCCGCGTGATGCGGGTCCTCCTTGACGCAACGTGCGAAGGGGGAGACCAGCTAGGAGGGACGACTGTTCAAAAAAACTGGGCCAGGTGGCCCGGTGGAGGTGGAGCGGGCTGTGGCCAATGGGCTGCGGCGAGTCCGGCCGGACCCATGGCTGGGCCGCGGGCTGGCGGTTCGGTCAGGGCCAACTGGGCTGAACCGGTCCGGTTGGGCACGCCTTATGTTTGGGGGGCGTATCTTCTTAACGACACACCCGTTTGACATTACGTATGTGGCTGCAGGCTTGTGTTGGAGATACGGACCTTTAAAAGTTATTCATGGGGTTTTTGGGTTCTACGCCCGAAGATGTCTGACCCGAGGAGCTTCAATTTAATTATAATAAATTATTATTAATGTTGCGACAAACGTGGTTTGTGAGCCGAACGTTTGTTTGATGCGCTGTCAGAGGCGATGTGGACCTAGAGTTGAGGCAGTCCTTCCAAAATTTGTTCTGATTTGTTGCGGTTTGGTTTCGTCGCTCAGAGGCACGGACACTTAATGCGAATAATTAATTAGTTATTTAATTAAATAATTATTCTTGCGTCGGACCTAACTCCTGCTAGGGATGCCCGATTGATGCGCGGTCAGCGGTAGCATGACATTGGTCCTTGTACAAAGTTTTTCTGATTCCTTCCAAATCATTTGGGTTAGAGACATGGTGCGAGACCCATAGGTCCTTACTCAGACGTTTTACTGTGAAACACCACTTTTTCAACTGACATCCATTTGGGGTGTTTGAGTACTCGTTTCTGAGTTTTTTTGGAGGGGATTGCGACGGTGCAATTCGCCCGCCTAAATTCGAGCCTGATGTGTGGGCCCCATGAGGCATCTTTCAGAAGAATGCTGCGTTTTCATGTCTTATGCATCATAAGTCCATTCAGGGAAAATGAATAGCCTACGCCACGTGGTTATCTGCAAGGAACGCAATTATACGATCTGCATGACGTGTTTCGGGGTTGAGGTGTGGGCCCCATAGATCCCGTATTGCATATAACATGAGAGGTAGCATCTTATGCATCCGGAGTCCATTTTAGGCACCATCAGTGGTGTTGTGACCCTAGAATCGAGACAAAGTTGACTTGGGTGGCTTCAGGATTTGAAGCCATAGTTGAGGCGTAGAACCCACGGGCCATCTTTTAAGCTGTGTGCAACGTACTGCGACTTTTTCATCAGGAATCCGAATAGGGCATATGAATAGTTGTTTTGGCATGTTTTTTCAAAGCATCCTGATGGCACAGTTTTCCCGGCCTCTTCCAGGATCGAGGTGCGGGACCCATGAGACGTCCTATGAGAATAAAGCGGTGTTGAATAACATTTACATCGGGAGCCTGTTTCCAGCGAGTAAATAGTATATCTCACATGTTTTTTCATGAGGATTAAAATGGTGTAATCTATTTGTTACAGCAGAGCCTCTTTCAATATATCATTAAATGTGGAAACATGAAAGGGCATTGGTCGGAGATTTCTTCGATGCACTATGAACCTTCGCATTGTAGCGGTGTTAGTGACACCCATTGATGGAACATGTAGTTCCGAGTTATCAAACTAGTTTCGGGTTTTTACACAAGTGGGGCTTGGTAGTGGGTTACCCATTGACCTTAGGGTTTAACCTCTAGAGGGGATATCCAGTGGGTAACCCAACAAGATTTTGTGGTTTACCCTCCAACAGGGCTGGGAAGTGGGTTACCTGATGAAAATTTGTTGTTTACCCTCTAGCGGTTTGGGGAAGTGGGTTACTCGACGAACTTTTGTGGTTTAACCTCCATCGGGGCTGGGCAGTGGGTTACCTGATGGCCTTTTGTGGTTTACCCTCCAACGGGGCTGGGCAGTGGGTTACCCGATGACCTCTTCTGGTTTAACCCCAGCGGGGCTAGGCAGTGGGTTACTTGACGACCTCTTTGGGTTTACCATCTAGTTGGGTTTGGTAGTGGGTTACCCGATGACTTCATTCAGACTTGGCCCTTTCTATGAGGCCAGTTAGTTAATTTTCATCGTGTTTACATGAGAAGGTCCATTGGTTTTATGGTTCAGTGGTGAGGCAACTTTGGCATGTTAGACTATTGTCCATCAGTGATGGATTGACTTTTAAATATTGGTGACTCTCCTTGGTCTGAACTTAGAGATAGAGATCCCCTTACACACTCATTCGTGTTTCATACAGAGCACATATATATACACCCTACATTTTTTCCACTCCTTGGGTTCAATTACTCTCCCTCTAAGAGGTGCGAAGATGCGTGGGGTATTCCATGTGATTACAGTGTCTAGCTACACTTTGATTGGATGAGACTGCTTCCTTCCTTTCGTTGGGTTGAGCTACACTCTCTTTTTTTACTCTTTTACTGTTCTTTATTCTCTCTACTTCTCACCATTTTAGTACCTCCTTTTTTTCTCCCTCGAGCTTTTGGGGCATCCTACTGAGTATCTTTATACTCACCCCTAATTGGAATTTTCCCTAACATGGAGTTCCCTTGAAGACTACAGACAGGTCGACCAGGACTACAGAGGATCGTTGAGGACACAAGAGCTTCGACTGCGTTCAGTGGACATAAGAGGATTGCTGGGTATGAGACTCACCAGCTTTTTAATTTGGTTCACCTATTACTGGGTTGTGGTACCTTTCTAGTTGGGTGCATGTTTTTCCCATTTACTATTTAGTTCACATGTGAATCTACTTTCCATCTTTACTTGTACTAGTTAGAGGTCGATTAATGTATGTTGGTTTCCCCTTTTGTGGCAGTTTTGTATCTTTCTTTCTTTTGAATTGATTTATCTGCGTGTGTGTGTACATTTTCTTAGGAAAAGGCCTCCCCTAGTTTTTTGTGCCTTTGGAGCTTGTCTCCAGCCCCTGGCCTATAGAGGCGTTCTTGGGGTAATTGTGTCTCAAGCCCCAGTACGGGTCGGGCCGTGATAATGATAATAAAATTTTATCATATTTTTATTTTATTACGACTATGTGTGGTAAAAATGTTCATTTAATCAAATAAACCTGCAATGGAATGCATCCAAACATATCCAAGATGGGATGAAAATGGAATAGTGATAATGATGCTGATTTTATTATTAGTCAATGGTATTGAATACAATTTCACTGAGTTTAAAAAATATTTTTAAATTCATATATTTAAACATGATGTATTATTTGTATGAATGTAGAAATAAAATACATCTATTTAAATATTAAAACTTATAGTAAAAAACATGGGAAAACAGAAATCATAGATAGCTGAATATAATAAGAATAATTTTAAGAGGCAATTAAATTGATGGTAGATATATAGAATAGGTATTTTTTAAGACATGGTGAGATGATTATGACATATGATATTTGGGAAAGAGGGAAACAAACTCTAAAAAAATTTATAATATTTGAGATAGAATGTTTCTTTAGAATAATAACTAAATATTAATGAAATTTGGAAATGTGGTAGATAAAAGTGTTCTTATTTATTCAACCAATAAATTATTTAACTTTTTGATATGAAATATAATGGTATTAATTGATTTCAAAGCGGATGAGTAAAAAAATTAAATAAATCCAGAAACATATATTCAAAATAAATATGTCATAAAAAAGGTACACATGATAATAATTTGTGTAGAACACTACATTCTTCAAAATAAGGAAGATTAAGAGATTAAATAAAAAGAGTAAAATGGTACATAAGTGAGTCAATGACTAACTCAAAGGCCGAAAATTATAGTTGAAATAGATGAGTCCAATATCATTAGTAATAAGACTTATATAATAAAAACTATATAAATAATGAATGTCATTAATATTTTGTAGCTAATTCATATCTATTTAGTATAATTTAAATAAGAGGTGAATCATAAGTTAAGTATTTGGTCCCCAAAAATAGAGTCAGATCAAATATAGAAGAATCAAACCTGGGATCTCCTAAAGTGGATTTTTTCACTTTGATTTATTAATAAAATAGTAGTTTAAATATAAATATAATGAAATTTATAATGTAATATGGAAAAATAAAAGGTTATTCATTAAATTATATACTCAAATTCAATGTCTATATGTTGAGGAGGCATTTTCCCCTTTCTTAAAATAATAATCGATTTGATTATTTTTTACAGCGGATATTCAACGAGTTTTTATGGAATACAATATAATTTTAAGGATTACATTATTTAATTAAGATATGAAAGGGTAATTTTATATTAAAAAAATGGAAAACCTCCAAATTAATTATAGAAAATGAAATATATAATTTAAAAAATCATTACATGACTTAAATTAGAAACCATGATATTAGAGTTTATTATTTCATTCATATAAGAAGAATTTATAATTAAATAGAGGTGTTGTTGATTAAAAAAATTATATATATTAATAAATTGATTATAAATTTATGATACTATTAGAAATTTATGAAATGGTATTTCATGGAAGGAGAAATGAATCATTATAATACTTTTCAAAATTAGAGCAATTGTAGTTTTAGATTTCAATTATTAGTGAACTCAGATATTTACATAGGCTTAAATTCATTTAAAAAAATGTATATATACTCTTATATATCAATATAAATATGTAAAATTAATATTAAAATATTTTTAATACAATATTAGACATTATTTTAAAATCTAATTAGTATTGGAATGAAACTTCAAAATCATGTTGAGGGAATGGTTATTGATTCAACAATATTTTAGTTAGTGATTGAAAGCCTATAATATTTGATAGCTATATGAATGGATAATTATAATAACATATGTTTATCTCATTTATTTCAAAACAATATAAATTAATATGAACATATGGTTGTTAAATGAATCTTGACGCACATTTAAGGTACTCTTAATTACAATTTAATATTTTATAGAGGAAAAGATAGATATTTCATGTTATATTTTAATGTTAATTATATAAAACAATTTGATAAAAAATACACAAGTGGATGATAATTATTCATTTCTAGAATATGTGTTAACTATATTATAAAAATGAAATGAAAAAACATGCATTATGAAAATGAAATACCAATTTATGGTTGCTATTTTTCCTAAATAAATAATGGTTGGGAAATATAGAGTTACTAATTTAATTATTACTGAGATAATTTATTCAACATCAAACACCACATTAAGGATAGTTCAATTGGTTAATAAACAGATTTATGTTTTAGAAAATAATATTCAAATGATAATTAAATAAAAAATGATACCATGGATTAATTAGTGGGATGGGTATATAATTAATCTATTAATAATTAGAACATGGCAACAAATTCTATAGTCATTTTGGTGTATCCAGTCACTAATGTAAAAAAAATTAGGCTGAAGAGTATGTTATTATATAGAAATGGTTAATTTAAATTTTTATGTATTAGTAAAAGTATATTGGAATTAATATATCAGTGAAAAATAACTTCAAAAAACTTAAGAATATATTTTGGTAACTATCATTCATGGTGTTTGCTGATCCAATATGATTCTCTTAGAGACTACTTTGAATAATAAAAATTGGTTTCCATCTGGATATAAGAATTATAATGTAAAAACAATAGGAATTAATCCCACGAAATAAACATTTATAGTATAATCAATATAGATATCTAGGATAATTTTTCTAGTTAAAGATCAATTGAATATATTGAAAAATATGTGTTTTTTTTGTAATGTATAGTTAGGATTTCATTTTTAGTTTTCTCATCAGAAGAAAGAAAGAATGATTGTATATGATAAGAACTATTTTTATCTTATTCTAAATATTTATGATGAATTAAAACTAGATGAACTCTTCAACAAATAGAAGTCCAAAAATAAAAAAACTAGATTATCAAGGATTATTACAATTTGATGTTAGAGTTTTTTGATACATGTTCCCTTACAAATTAATTATATGGATATTATATAGTGTTGTTTATTATGGATCAATTTGTAAGATCCTGATCTTTTATGAATATATATCGAGCATGCTTATAGACACTCATTTTCCATGTGTTGATTAATTCCTATCTTTTTATCTTGGATGTGTTTAGGTGGGAATTTGGAGATTTTGGAAGAATTATGGGTTGTGCATGGGTGGTTCACTATTTTCCCAAACCTTTCACCCATCCCAAAAAATAGGGTGAGCGAAAAAAGGGATTCCCATGGATGACACATGGTTTTTCAAACAAATACAAACTTTTAAGAGAATCCACGCACCCCTCCCCCTAATATATGCACCAGGTTTATACATACTAATCCAAAATTGTGCACTCATACCCAAGAAACAGTATATAGGTTTTTAATTGAGTAAAAAATTCTATTTTAAAATCCAAAAACCCTTGGACATTTCCCTAACTCGACCAAACGTAGCCCAAAACTATTATTATTTTTTGAGGTTCCCAAAGGAATTCCTAAGGCTCCTGACCTCCGTTCTTGGAGATTCAAAGCATATTTTGAATATCTGCACCACCCAAGATATGTGGTTTCTTCCTGATTAGATCTCTCTCACCCCCAATCCTCTTTCTGTATAAAAGAGGTATTTTTTACCCTTTATTGAAAAGGGTAAAGATCTATGTTTAATTGATATTTTTTTGTTTGATCATTGATTTATATTTGAGATCTAGATCTCATTCATCGTTGCAGTCTAGATCATTTAGCTTCAATTGAGGTTAACTGTTGATGAGCATTTTTCAATGATCATGAGGTAGGTGGTCTATTATTCTAATAACATTTTTTTTATTAAATGTATATAAATTTATAATTTATATTTATGTTTTATTAATTAAATTTTACATATTGAATTCAAAAAAATTTCTATTAATTAATTAATTGATTGAGAAATTTATTGAAAAATGGTATTATGAAATTGAACTGTTAATGGGTTTTTGTAATTGTTCAATTTGTGAATTTTTGATTAATTAATTGGTAAATTAATTTAATTTAAAATTAGTATTGAGAAATTTATGGAAACCGGTATTTTTTTAATTGGTCAATTTAATTGATTATGGAATTGTTGAATTAAATTAACTAATTTTTGATTTAATTAATGGAATGAGGTGATTAATAATTTATTGAAGTATTTAATGAAATGATATGAATAATTAATTGTTAATTTATTAATGGAATGATGTGATCAATTAATTGTTGAATTAAATAATGGATGTTGAGATAATAAAATGTGATATGGATGTTAATGTTGATTAACCTTTATTGAAGGGATATTGTGATACATTTGGTAATTGTTATATATGTGTTAAACGTGTGTGGGATATAGTCTGATGCATAAAAAGTCCATAGTGATTGTTGAGGTGTGGGACATGGATGACTGCTCCAAAGACCCACAATGATTATTGATGTGTAGTATAGACACTACGGCTCCAAAAACCCTTGGGGTGCATGACATGACATTCGAAACCCATGTGTTATCATAGAACCATGGTTCTAATTGGAAAAAGTATAAATTGAGATGAAATGAATAATGAAATACCATGTGTTATAATTAATTATGAATTGTATTTTGGACATCATTTAGACTCTGACATAGGCCGAAGAAGGTATTAATTGTTTTAAGTGTTGTCGATAACATAAGGATTTATGTGGTTAAATGAAGAGTAATATAATAAATGTAAATTGTTTAAATTATTACATTTACTTTAATATTTATAAAAATGAATACCCTATTATTTCATAGATAATGTTTTATGAAGAATTGGTTATGGCATATTGAGTTGTACTAACACCCTACTTGGGTTTCCTGATCGGTAACCAAATAGAATTCAGGTTATGTAGGATATGATAAGGGAAATGCCCTATGTAAGATGACTATGTCTAGATGGATCATGGATGAGGGAACCATACATGGTGTTTAAAACCACTTCGGAGTTGTCAATGTCTATCTATCTATTTATTTATTCATATTGTCACAAAAAATGTATTTGGAGTGAAATATCTACTATAGAGTTTTCAATACTGTATTTTCTGTTTTGGTAACCATGTGATACTGGTATTTTCTTGGATACTATTATATATTTTAGTTATTACAATTTAATTCATCTATGGTATTACTAAGATAAATAGATTATAATCACACCATGATTGATATTATACCATCTCTATGATTCAGCAACCTATTATGTATATAGAGGGATGCTTCAGCTCATAAGAACGAATGTATTAGGGTACTTGTGTGTGGTACCTAGCATGGGAAATTACAATGTGGTATCACAACCCAATTTTCATTTCATTTATTTTTTCATACAACTTGGGAAAGGTAGAAAGATGCACAGGAATGGTCAGAACTTGGTCCTGACCATGTGTGTGGGAGTATCTAACCCATGTATTAGTAAAGTCCAAGTATCTAATGTGGGAATGTTTTAATTGGAATTTTCTATTATATTTGACTATTATTTCAAATTGGGTGATGCACTTGTTTGGTGATGTGATTATTTATTTATGGTATTTTATGAAATTGGACACATTGACCATAATTTAACAATATTTGAGTATAAATGCATCATTAAAGGAACTCATTATTATTTTATTACATGCATCATTTTCATCATGCATGCAAAAGAAGGTTTTGGGTAATTTTTTAAAATTGAAATATTTTCCTGTGGTTGTGAAATTGATCTAAAAAGGTGCCTAATATTAATTAACAGTCAAAAAACGATGTGATATGTAAATAAGTTTGTGTCTAGTTAGAATTAAAAAGGAGAATGATTTTTCCCCTTGTTAATCATAACCATGATGTTATATGGTTAAGGGTAGTGGTAATGCCTCTATTTTGACCATGTGGAGGGGTTGGGGGAATGCATTTTTAAAAAAGTTATGTGAATCTATATGATTTTTTATGTGGTGTTGTGTTTACTATGTACAGTGTCTATAATTTTAGTGATATGTCTCCATGACGATGCATGTTTATAGGACAACTAGAGTCTATGGCTAGAGATTCTCCAGCCATAGTGGAAGTAAATATATTGATGGTGATGGGTAAGGAAACCGGAGAGAAGATATGTGATTAATTTTCTTGGTTTATATATTTTATGGAGATGTAACCAGAGAGGGTGGTGAAGATTATGTCTAATCTTATAAAGGATTTGTAGTTACAATACCCTTTGAATTTTACAAGGGAGGGTTGACTTGTGGATGTAGAGTTCTGGATTGTGACTATCCATGCTATACATGTTCATTTATAGATTCTGGTTAATAAGAGGGTCAATTTGGGTACTTATAATACACATTTATCAATTATTAAATGGTGGGATGTTGTGATCAGACTTGGAAAATAGATGGTATATAATATAAGTACATTTTGATTAAGTTCATGGATAACTTTTTTCCATAGATGTTAATACATGGGAGTGATACTGAATACCATGAGGTTTACTTAGTAAATTACATCCATGATAGATTATGATGGATTATTTTAAGATTTATGTACATTTCTACAACGTTGTAAGGATTTGATGCAATAAAAAAAAAGGTTTCAAGATGGTATAAAATGTAAAATTTTATCACAAGAGCATATCATTAGGTTGAAGATGTTTTCTAAAGTAGAGAATCATGATTTCATATATAATGGGAACCTAAAAAAGATTTCTAGTGGAGAGAATGTGGCTTCTGTTATATTTTTATAAGGAATGAATTCAAGATAAGGAAGTATCATTACAATAATTTTAGCTACATCATTGGAAATCAGAGTGGCTTGAAATAGGTGTTAGTAACACAAGACCTTTCTCGAGTGATATGTCACTAGTGTTATAGGTTGGGAACATCTATAGGTAGTTCCCTCTACCAAAGGTATAGTTTCGATGCTATGATATGATGTTCCATTTATATCGATTGTGTAGGATCTTATGATAAATGGGTGGGGATGGAGCTACATGGATGAAACAGAGTATGATAAGGGTATCTATTACATTTTATCAGTTTCTAATCTAGATTTCTAATGAAAATGGAGTTATAAGTAGTGGATGTGGTGCATTTGGGAATGATTAGACGTATTAGTGGTGTATTAAAGAAAATGGGCCACAAACTACATCACAATGAATAGGGGAAGGATAGTTTTATGCCATTCAAATTGCTACGATTAATAGGGAGGTCGGACCGTCGACAGTTAAAGGTACTATTCTCGTATATTTTATGCTATCTAGTTCCATATTTGATACTAGTTCCTCTCATTATTTTTTGTTTTAAAATCTTTTGAATGGTTTGATCTTGGTAGTGGAGTACCTGAGTGGGGTGATGAAGATAAATACACCTTTGGGAGTGAGATCAAGAGAAATCTGTCTGGGGAAGGGGTGTACTCCCAAGGTTGGGTAGTGTCATTTTATATTTGATATTAACATCCTTATCATGCTTGAATTTGACCTAATTTATGGTATGGATTTTATAGTAGAATATAGATACCACATTGATTGTGACCATAGGAGAGTGACCTTTATGTATCCTAAGGGTGACAATTATATTCACTATAAAGAGTGGGATATCTTAGAAGGCCACACTAGGAAAATTCATCATCAATAGTGGGGGCACACCAACCTGATTTATATTATATTACTAAATGATGTAGGTGTAAATAATGAATCATTTCCACCTGTAGTAGACAGGTTTCAAGATGTTTTTCCTAACAAATTTTAAGGTCTTCTATCATATAGAGTTGGGTAATTTACTATTGATCCCATACTGGGGGTGAGCCTGTTTTAATTCCACAATAATGAATGGAACCTACAGAGCTTCAATAGATTAAGACTCAACTAGAGGAGTTGGAGAATAATGTATTTATCTGTATGAGTATGTGGCCTATTGGTTATCTAGTATTGTTTGCAAGTAAGGCTAACATGACCTTGTACTTATATGTGTTCTATGAGTAGTTGAACCAGATGACTGTAATGAATTGATATAATCTGCAATATATTGATGATATATTTTACAGGTTAATAGGATATAGTGTATTTTAGAATATTGACTTGATATTAGGGCATCATCAGTTGATATGTCGACTAAATGATATATTGAGGATTTATCTCAGAATAAGGTATGTCCTATATCATTTTATCCTAATACTATTCGAGATGAAAAATTCCGCAACAGTGTTTATAACCATTATAAAAAAATCTCCAATTTGTATCTAAATTAGTTTGTTGTTTTATTTTTCGATGAAATCTTGGTGTACTCGATGACTCATGACAATTGTGCCCAACATTTTGACATCTTACAGAGTACACTGAGAGAGCATCATCTATAAACCAAGATTTCTAACAGTTAGTTTTATATTGAATAGGTACAATTATTGGGCCACAAAATCTCAAAGGAAGGTGTATCTATTGACCTAGAGAAGGTTCTATAAGTGGTATATTGTTACATCTAGAGAACTTTTTTTAACATCCATAGATTTTTTAGGCTTTTTGGATATTATCGAAGATTCATTTAGGAATTTCTCATTAGAATGCACCACTATTAGGCTAGAAAAAAAAGGTTAAAATGTTAAAATGGTTTGTACCATGTGAAAATTACTTTAATAAGATGAAGAAGAGATTGAAATTTGAACCAATCATGATATTATATAAGAAAAGGGAGGATTATAGGATGCATTGTGATGCTTCTAGGACCTGTCTTGGAGTAGTGTTGATGCCGGAAGATCGAGTTGTGGTGTATGGGTTTCAAATGTTGAGTACACATGAACATAATTAACATACTCAAGAACTCTAGTTGGATATAGTTGTATATGATTTGAAGTGTTGGAGGCATTATTTTTTGGGAGGAATTTTTACTATATATACTAAGAACAATAGGTTAATATATATATTATTGTAGTGATATTTGAATCAACAGTATCATATATGGGTTGAGTATATGAATAAATTTTATATTGATCTAACATATATTCTAGGGAAGGTAAATATTTCTTATAATGGTTTATGTAGGAAAAATTAGACTCAGGGCTTTTAGGAGTCTAGTGATGAGTGAAAGATGATGAATTTACTAGATGAGATGCTTTTGGTTGTTTAGGAGGGTCAAGAGAAGATGACTCTCATATCAGACTGAGTGGAGTCTACACATTTGAGGAAAACTATGGATAATTAGTATGAGGATATTGAGTTTTTTAATTTTATGGAAATAATTGATGGTGGGGAGTTAGCTTCATATTGATCTGTAAATGAGGATGAGATCATCTATGTCAAGAATTATGCTCTTATTTCTATGAGTTTGTGGGGGGAGATGATGCATAAATTGCATTACTGAAAGTGGGTGGGGGCATTCATGTGTGACAAAAATGAATCTTAACCTACAAAAATATGTTATAGTGACTGAGATATAAAAATTAGATAGTAGGGATAATGACATGATGTTTTACCTATCAATAGGTGAAGGGTGAGCATCAATGTCCTGGTGGTTTACTACACACATTTTTCATTCTAGAATGGAAGTGGGACAATATTAACACGGATTTTTTAATGGGCCTCCAAGGGAATACTCATAAGAATGATGTTATCTAGGTGATTGTGTACCATTTGAAAATTGTAGATCATTTCTTCCTAGTAAAATTGACATTCTTAGTGGTTTAGATGGGATGCTTTTATGTTTGGGAGATAGTCTATCTAGACGAAGTTCCATGGAATAACTTTTCAAATCATGACTCGTGCTTCACTTCATGCTTTTGGTAGAGATTACAAGAGGAACATGGACATAGGCAATACTATGTATGGATTTTCATGGATTTAAAATGGGTAGTAAGAGGTTAATATACATGTTCTTGAGGATTTTATATGAGCATACGTTCTAGAAATCAGTTTTTCTTGGTAGAAGAACCCAACACTTTTGGAGTTTGTAAATTACAATAGTTATCAAGAAAAAATTTAGATGGGGCCATATGAGGATCTTTATGTTAAACCATTAAAATCTCATTTATATTAGATAGATATAGGTGAGTTAGTGATTTTGGGACTAAGTCTCGTGCAAGATATTTATGATCATATTCAGCTTATTCAAAAACATATGTTTATGGATCGGAGTAGGAAGGAGTCATATCTTGATATACATCTATGAACCCTAGAGTTTAAAAATGGTGATCATGTATTACATCAGATTTCAACATGATTGGGTCACCACTATATATAGTTACATAGAAAGTTAGTACCAGGGTTTTTCAAACAATTTGAGGTTGTGGAGAGAATCTGGCTGGTGGAGTACTGATTTTCTCTTCCACATAGTTACAACGCTATGCATTATTTTTTTTCACGTGTCCCATCTTTGGTAGTATCACCCCGAACTTTAACATGTGATCAATATGGATGATGTTGATCTTGAGATCGATACGTCCTTTTAAGAGAATCCAATATGTGTGTTAGATCAATGTGAGAATGTGTTTTTGGGAAAGACTATGCTGATAGTTTAGGTATTGTGTAAACATGGATACATTCAAGATAAAACATGGGTGAGAGAAGTATATATGTAGGCCGAGTGTCTAGATCTTTTTTTCTTGAAAACATAGTGATGCTTGGGAAAAAAGCTCGAGGACAAGATGTTATAAGGTGGGGACATTATAAGATTACAAGATTTTCTAGAGATTTCTTTGCTGTGTTTATAAGTATTTGATTGAGTTTTTTGAGTAAATTTAGTTTGAGTTTAATATAGGGTGTGTTTGGGTGAATGTATGGAGAATTTGGAAGGAGGAGGGGATTTTTACAGGTGGTACACCATTTTCCCAAACTATGTTCAATTCCTAGAAAACCATGTGTACCCAAACAAAGGGGTTCACATGGATGGACCACGTGTTTTAAAACCATGTTCCATTTCAACACATAATGTTACCCCTAGAAGAGACACATAGTTAAGGGGAATCTTTTGGAATACCAGACGCCCATACCTAGGAAAATAGTTCATAAGTTTTATTTAATGAGAAAGTTAGATTTTAAAATCCCAAATACCCATACATCACCCCAATTCCAGTTAACTCAACCCTGTCCTATTCATCACATTTTTTTTATAGATTCTTGGATGGATTCTTAATAGTCCCAACCATTGTTCTTGGAAATTTTAACCCCATACTGATTATTTTCACTGCCCTGGGTATATGGTTTCTTACTGATTAGATCTCAGTCTCTCCCTAAAACTCATCTTTCTAGGTAAAAGGGATACATTTTACCTATAGTTGGAAAAGGTTTAGATATAGGCTAAATGTATCTTGTTTTGTTTGATCTTTGATCTAGGTTTTAGATCTAGATATTATTATTATTTATGTTATTAATCATTTCTCTTTAATTAAGTATTTTCATTAGAGATTGATTGTCTATGAACATGAGGTAGGTGGTCTATTATTCAAATCCCATAGTATTGATTTCAATTACATGCCTGTAATTTTATAATTTCTATTGAATATTTATAAATTGAATTTATTAAATTGAATTAAATTATTTGATCAATTAATTAATTAATGGATTCCAAAATTTATTATATAACATGGTAATGGAATTGAATAATTAATGGGGTTTTGTAATTGTTCAATTTTTGAATTTTGGATTAATTAATTGGTAAGTTAATTAATGGAATATAGAGATTATGAAATTGATTGAATTTAGGATGTATGTAATTGGTTAAAAGAAGTGATTATATTATTGTTAAATTAGATTAATTAATGGTATAATTAATTAATGGAATTATTTGATTAATTAGTTTTTGAATTAATTAAAGGAATGATGTGATTAAATAATTATTAAATTAATTAATTGAATGATGTGATTAATTGATTGTTGAATTAATTAATGGAGTAAATTGTTTAATTAATTTTTTAATTAATTAATGGAATGACGTGGTTAATTAATTGCTGAATTAATTAATGGGTGTTGAGATTAGGAAAAGTGATAAGATGGTTATTGTTTGTTTACCTTGATTGATGGAATATTGTGATACATGTGATAATTGGGTTATATGTGATAAATGTGTATGGGACATAGTTATATATATTAGAATCCCATAAAGATTATTGAGTGGTGGGATATGCACAGTAGCTTCAAAAGACCCTAGTGATTATTGTGGTGTGGGACTGGGAATAAGGCTCTAAATACACATGGAGTATATAACATACAATTATACTCCCATGAAATCTCATTGGATGATGGTTCCAATTGGTCATTGTATGGATTGAGATGAAATGGAAAATGATTACCCATCTGTTATAATGAATTATGAATTGGATTTTTAACATCGTTCAGAATATGACACTGATCAAAGTAGGTATTGATTGGTTCTACTATCCTTGGGATACCAGGGGGATTATGGGATTAAATAAAATTTAATTGAATAAATGTATATTTTATTACATTATTTAATTTAGTTGATTATTTACACAACTACACACACTTTTTTTAACTCGATATTATTTTATACGCCATTGGTGGTGGCCTATTATGTTATACTCACACTCTACTATGGTTTTCGGATCGATACTGGAATAGACTTTATTTATATAGGGATAGATAAGGGAAAAGACCCTATGTTAAATAGCTACGTCAGGATGAAGCATGGATGAAGGAACAATTCATAGTGTCAGGAATATCTTGATTGTTTTCAATTAATTTATTTTTTTGGATTTTTCATATTGGAACTCGATACAAATTTGGATTGACATATTTACTATTGAGTATTGAATATTGAATATTGTATTTTATGTTTTGGTCATCATGTAATACTGTTATTTTTGTGGTTATTGTTATATCATTTGGTAAATTGGTTTTATTTCCCCAATGTTATTACTATGATAAAGAGGTTATAATATCCCCATGATTAATATTATACCCTCCCAACTATTCCACATCATCTAGTATACGAGGATGCCTTCTTGAGGTCATGTTATTGACAAGCTCGGTGCACCAGTGTGTTGCACCTAGATCAGGATGTTACACAATTTGAATTGTATATCAATGATGGATTATCTTACATAAAAATACATATTGTTGGAATATTTTCTAGGGTTTATACTACATTAAAGTTGGAATTGAATAAAATTTTCTTATTTCTAAAAACATTAATATAGTGAAAAAGAACATACGAAAATAATTTTAATGAAAGATATGTTGAAGGATCTTTTAAAATAATTAAAATATCATATGGTTATATTGAGTGGATAAATAATTGAACATTCAATATTTTAGTGAAATAATCATTTGTGATGTATAATAAAATTGACCACCACAGTATCTATGAAAATATGGAAATAAATGTTTTAATGGAGGGGAAAATTTTAATTAATCAACATGTCAAGAATATATTCACAAATATATTAGATACATTGGAATTTGAAAATAATAATATGGAAATTAGAGTTCAACTGACTACTATGGATGGAGGAAGATTGGTGGATCCCCTATCAAATATGTATTTTAATGGATAAAACTAAAGATTAATTAAGGACATGAAACCATAAAATTTGGTTTTTTTGTAAAAGGGATAAAATTTATAGAATTTTAATTCGGTGAATGTTCATTTACAAGTGGTTTAGTGCCTTGAGATGCCCTCATATCCTAGGGGGATAAAATAATAATTAGTAGATATTTTTTAGTATAAAAAGGATTTGAAGCTATATTTTTTGGGGAATAGAATTCCAAAGTGATGAAGGTATGTGGATTCTTTATTTAATTAGTATTTTATTGAGTTTAATGTTCAAGGTAAGTGTAACACCTGTTTTATAACCCTTAATTTTTACACCAGGAATTAGTCATATTGACATGAAAATTCATATATGAATTAATATATTTCTTATTAATGTTAATAGATTATAAGTATTCTTAAAATTAACATTGTATTTCAAAAAAACTCCAAGGGATGAATTTTGGAAAAAATATTTTCTATAAATAGAATGATGGAATTAAACGAAGATATTATTGAAGAATGACCATGGATGTTTTTTATTAGAAATTAGAATTAATGGATAAACTATGGGGTTATTAATGGAAAAAATATGTTTGTATATTGTTTATGGACGTTTTAAGATGTTAATATTGAAGAAATTAAAATCATTCTATGGTACCTATTATTTTTATCTCATGGATCTAGATTAATATTTAATGGATGAATATAATTGAAAACCACTCCATATATCAAAAAATATCATAGTGTGTATAAAAACCCTTGTGGGGTAATATGTTTTTAAGATGGATGTTTTATTGAATCCATGGAAACCATGTAATTAAAAAACAATGTTGGGGTTGTCAATACTCTTCAAAAAATGATAAAATTTATTAGGGTATAAGTTGTGTTATATTAGTAAAAATTTTATCTAGATATTCTAAAAGATAATATAGAATAAAATTATAAAATTTTTATTGATCATGGTTTCTATAGGTGATTAAAAATGGGAAGAGATAGGTAAACATTTAATGGATTAATTATGAATGATATATAATCCCTATCATAAATCACAAATGGTCAATGTTTAGATTTTTTCATAGGTTATTTTATTAAAAAATCTGTAACATCGTGATGATAGTTATCCTGGTGTTTAGTATTTATTTAGATGTGGTTTCGAGAAGTTAATTGAGTCATAAAAAAACAATATGGTTTTATAGATGGAAAATAATGTACAATTCTAGATATATAATTTTTAAGAAGAAAATAATATGTTTTTAGGAGGATTTAATTTGGAATCCATAAATTTTTATTCGAATAAATGACTGAGAATCCACACTTTGGTAGGAATAGACATGTAATATTTTTCCCTGATTCAATAAATCTTGGATATTTTATTTAAATTTCAAATATAGAGGCATGTAATAGTTTATGGATTGTTTTGGATGACCGTGATATATGTTTTCGTATTTTTCATGAGGTAGTGATGTGGAATATGATGAGGGATAATTTTTTTAAAAAATTATTATTGATATTAAATATGGGTTTTGGGTAAAAAGATACCCAAAAATAAGAGGGAAGGAATAAAAACACCATATATGAAGAACCTAAGAATATATTTTTGGACAACTGGTACACACATAATGATTTTGGGAAGACCAAGCTGTTCAAGCCGAAGTGAAGCAACTAGTGTAATGTGGATTAATATTTACTTCAATACTATGATCATTATAAGGGATTTCATCTCAATTTGTATTTCCTTGGGACATATATGTTATTATAAATATGAATATGGTTATTGTGTAATATAATATGCATCAAATAGTTATAAAGATTGTTAAATCACTTTCAACTAAAACGAAGCATGTTTTATGTGACTTCATCAAAATTTCCCTTCACTAAGGAATATTTTATTATTATGAGCCTAATTTATTTTATATGGTCTATATACATCCCATTTTACAGTTAATATCACGAATAAGTAATATTTATTTATAATTTTTTATTAATTTTAATTATTTTTTGAAGGGTATTTGAAGTGAAAATTACAATGTGGAAGATTATGTTTTTTATTTTTTATTTTTTAATTCTACCTTTTTTTAATAATTTTGATACATATATTCAATCCATTGATTAATATTACTTCAATACTATGATCATTATAAGGGATTTCATCTCAATTTCTATTTCATTGGGACATAAAGTTTAATATTCACATATTTACTTCTATTTGGTGTATAAACATTCCCATTTACATATTTAACATGAATAAATATTGACTAGTTAATTATTATTGTTTCACTTCATGATTATTCTTCCTAAATTTATAATTTAAATGTTACAAAGAGGTAAAAAATATTAATGTACAGTCACACATTCTATTGTGATTGCATACTTTCTTTTGGGATAATCATTTTCTTGTGATAATCTTTCATTAGACACTAAATTTATCATAAATTTTTAAAATATTGTATGATGTATATGTTTATTTTCTAAAAATAATATAATTCTATAAATGTGGAGTTTACTTTTAATATTATTTGATTAATTGGAGAAATATTGATAAATATGTATCCTTTAGTCAATATATATTTGTGATGATAAGGAATATTTATTTATAAACTAAATCAATTATTCAATATATATAGAATTATTTTGAGATACATATATGGTAGGTTCCTAGTTATTGACTTCCACATGATGTGTTGATAGGCTCGTGAGATAAATAAAATGGGTTGACTCAGTTAAATGAGTTTTCATTGTCTACATACAAATTGGTTTTAAGAAAATATTGTTAATATTCATGATATTAGAGTGATCAGTATTTCTAATATAATGAAATAAAATAATTAAGCATTTCATTCAACAATAATTGAACTATTATTTTCCATTATATTTTCACAGGGATATGATCTCGAGATGAATTTTTATTTGCAATTTATCAATTCAATGGATCTTTTGTTTAATTATTTACCTTGTTATTGTTGATTATTCATTATCTAATCATGATAGTCTAGTTATTTAAATCTAACCTGTGTTCATTAATTTACTCATCCATATTGAATATACTTATTTAAGCTAGATCATCAAATTATTTAAATGGAATGTGTATCTAGTTATTTATATTTATTTATTTATTATACATATTGATTCGTGATCGGTAAATTTATACTAAACCATTATAAACAATTAGAGTTCACCCTTATTTTTTACATTTCATCTTCATCTAAAAAGTGTACAATGAATAGTATACAAGGATATTTTAGAGAGAAAAACGATATTCTCAAAAAAAATTATGCTTCAATTTATGAATTTAAATGAAATAAATTAATCAGGTTTGTGTCCAGTTTACCAAGATGTCTAGACTATTTAGTCCATAGGGTTACAATTTCATGTATATTACTCTAATAAAAATAAATTGGACACTAGCTCTAGTCTATTGGGGGTTGGTCAATTAAATTATATTTCTCATTATAGTTCCCATGAAATTGTGTTTCATAAGAGGAATATTATTACACTATCCATCATACTCAGTGTTAACACATTCGTCATGTTTCCAAACGATGACTAAAACTAGATAAAATAGTGTGACAAATAAGAAAATACTGAGAAATCTTATAATCATGAAAAAAATATTATATCCAAATCACGAAATTTTAATTTCAATATATGGAATCATAGGTTTGACCTCGGGTATCCATGGTCATCATAAATTCTTATCCTTCATAATCGTTCATATCGGAAATTTGAATTGACCAAGTCACCCCCTTGAGAATGACTAGTCAGGTGTACATTCTTAGTCCCACTCCTCGTGCACGAGTGGCGATTTAGTAAATACCCTATCGTCCTCATTCATAGGTGTTACCCATAGTTGAATTTATGCCACAATCCCATCAACCTTTTAGTATCCTAATAGAAGTTTGTTTTGAAGGAAAATACTAAAATATATACATTACATTTTTTTGGTATTTTATATTATTCTTAGACATTACCTATTGGTTTTGATAAATGTTATCTGATATAATCGCCAAAAAATATTTAATTCCAAATCCGTATCTAACAAAGGAAACCAAAAAATTATATACATAAATATTACATCATTTTTATTAATATTCAATACATCGTAAAATAATATATAAAAAAGAACCATAAAATTTCAGTGACTTTGAATACTATATACATAATCATTTTTTTTCTTGAATGATATTCAACATCACCCACCTACTGCTTCTCATATAAAAACTCATTAGTCATAAACAACTCTTGACCATTTTTTATAACCTTAGGAAATGAAACATGAGAATGGGTATGATTAGATGCTCAGTAATGGTAAAAGTGAGATTTATTAGTCGATGATCATATTTGGTCATAACATGAGTGTAAGGGTATGAGAATATGATCTTAAAATTTGGAAACAATTACTAAAAATCCATGTAATATAATACTAGCATTATTAATTGGTAAAACATTTTAAATGAATCATAAGAATTATTAATGATAATGAGATAAAGTCATAAAAACATTATATATAATGTGGCATAAATTTTTTGGTAGAATTATAATAATTTAAATATTATGGAAAGGCTACACACCAAGACATTCATCACATGTTTGGATTGGGCTAACAACCCATGTAATAATATTAGGATTGGTCTAAGATTCATTGTACCCTATTTTGTTATGGGGATAACCGCCGATGTACTATTTTAGATCATAAACCATTAATAATTAACCAACTAATTAAGTTAATATAATGTACCCACCCATCATAAATTCATAATACTTTCTTATATATAACATAGAGTCAAGAAAATAATTAAAAATTCATCACTGATCAACCCCAAGAAATTAATGTTAGTTTCATGAATACTTCATTTTCATAGTAATAAAATATCTCTATAATGAATGAATATACAATCATTGGATCATATCTCAGAGAATAATTAGTAACATCAAAGAATGTTGGTACAAATGAAAATGCCTTTATAAGATCATTGAATAATTTCTTGAGGAAAATAAAATTTTTATTTTGGAATAAATTATTTTCAAACAACCATTATATTATCATAATAAATAATATTTACTTCTTATTAATATTCATTAGTTATATTTTATAGAGTTTTTTTCCTTGCAATAATAGAAGGTGATTTTTCTTTCAAAAGGAAAAACTGATTTATATATAACCAAAGTGGACATTCATTCATTATATGGTTTTATTTAAAGTATTTATTTCCAAATAACAATTTTTTAACTTTAAAAATTATCTTTATTTTTTGAATAATCGTGCTAAAATTATAAAATCATGAATTTTTTGTAATTTTTCAAAAAGAGTGATTTTTTAATGAATAGTAAAAAAACAAATTAGTATTTAATATTGTATTTCCTTTTGATTATTTATAAAGTAAATTTATATTTTGGTATAGTTTTAAATCTAATTTGGCTAGTTTTTGTTAAAATTATCCAATTATGGTTTTTGAAAATTATTTTACCCCTTAATGTATCATAAAAACATTATATATATAAAATGATAATTTTTATGGAAAATGTTTTTCATCTCATTATATATTTAAATTTTAAAAAAACTGTTAACATATTTGTTTTGAAAAAAGAAAAATATATTAAATATTTTTATTCATGGGGTAAAA
Source organism: Viscum album (assembly GCA_963277665.1). Lineage (NCBI taxonomy): Eukaryota > Viridiplantae > Streptophyta > Magnoliopsida > Santalales > Viscaceae > Viscum > Viscum album. Next base: position 258,986,835 of record OY728129.1, read on the forward strand.
TTTTTATAAATTGATCCTTTTTATTTTTTGAATTTATGAATAAAAACATTAATAATTTAGTTATCACGATATAGGGTAAATCCTGTAATTTAGTTTTAAATATAATATGATATGTAATAAATGTAACCCTAAAACATGACGTTAATGTATTGGATGAGTTTTTTACATCTATATCCATATACGTCTCGAATATAAGGAAACACAGGGCAATATTGAATTAATTTTTGGCCTTTATAATAATTAAGTGAATACAAATCTAATAATTTTACACTCTTTATTTTAATAATAATAATATTTTTAACATAGGGGTAAACATATGATATTTTCATTTTGGAATAGTTATTTGAATTATAAATTATTTTCTTATCAATGTAATTTATTTTTAAATTTTATTAAATAAATAATCAACTTAAAAGTTAAAGCAATACTGACACATTAATTATTTAATTAATAGAAAAATAGAATAAATGATTTAAAAAAATTAATGTAATATTAATTGAAGTAATTATTATGATATATTAATATTTTAGATAAATATAAAATGTCAATTTAAATTATTTATTTAAAATTACATATTTTTCGTAGAGTCTTTAAAGTCATATAAAATGAATACTTCCAAAATTTAAATTAATGATATTTTATAATAAATAATAATTTATTAATAGATTTAATATTTTTAAAATTAATATCATAAAAAAGTGTTTTGTATAATGTTTAAAATATAATACATGGTCAATTTAATGGATAAATTTCATTATAATGTAACTATATTGGCCTATAAAGAGTAAGAAATTTGTAATCATTGTAATCATCCAAAAGGGTTGAAACGAGTTAAAAAAGGGTAAGGGTAAAACTCACATATAATCCTATCCATATTTTACTATATGGGAGTATTTAAACTCATCCAAATCTTGGATTTGAATATTATCATTTTGGATCTATTATAAAATGAAAATTAGTTTATAATAATTTAATAAATTATGAAATTTCAAAATAGCCCCTCCCATATTTTATAAAAGGACATAAATTTTTCTCACTTATTCCCACTTAAAATGCATTTTTTTATAGGTATAAAACATACCAAATACCTTCCATATATACCTGACCTTGTCTAAGAGGAACTTTTTTCAACAATAAAACAGTCCTATGAATTCTTATAGGATAAACCAGAAGACATTTTAAAATGAAAAGGTATAATTCTTAAGTACGATTTTTTATTTCTTCATAATCCTCCTTAAAATCACATTTAAACATGATGAAATGGTAAAAATAGAATCTCTCATATACTTATATGTTATTATATTCATAAAATTACCAACATCCATATGTTATTCGATCAAAATGGGGAACAAACCCATCGTCTGTGTGTATGGAGGACTACCACTCCACGGATCGATGTAATTCAATTTCTATCATGAACTCTCATAGTTGTTTATGGTGATTTATTTATGGTATATATATTATATTCATGAAATATTTAACATTTTATAAAGTTCACATTACTTTTATTTTAATATCATTTCATTCACTAAAAAATTATAACATTTTTCGAGCATAATTGTGGACTATGACCTTCACGGACTGATGTGATTCATTTTTCAACACCGCATCAAATGAATTATATATATAAGTATATAATATTGAATTTATGATATCATGGTAATAATGTAAATATAAGATAATAATTAAGTTATTTCTATAATAATAATTAAAAAATAAAAATGTTATTCATGTGTATGTACGAACTCGCATCTCCATGATTGTAAAATGGTTTATTTTTCATACCCATATTTCATAATTGGTTTTAGAATTATTATTTAAAATTTAATTTTTTTAATTATTCCATGATTATTATTATGGATATTATGAAATAGTGACCTCTTTAACCCCACTAAACATGCCAAATACATTTTGGACATATAAATCGAATTTCATCTATGCTATGTTGGAATAAAATAAAGATACAAAAGAGATTGTGAATTGTGTATTTTAAATAATTAAAATAGAAACAACCTTTTATAATTCTTTGTGATTTATTCATATATAAAACATTCTAGTAATTAATAAACTAGTACCCTACCTGTGAATTCACATGGCGATGTAAATAAATTCTTATTTTCATTAATAGAATAACATTTTTGAACTTAATAATTCATATTAATATTAAATATATTTAAAACACAAATGAGTGGTACATAATTGTTGAATAAAATGTATAGAAATTGTTGAGAAATCATAAAAATAATAGTAAATATATAGTTGAATTAATAAGTAATAGAAATTTATATTAGACATTCATGATGGTGAAATCAATTACATAAATGAAAAAATGATTCAAATGGAGTAACTAAATTATGATTATTATAATATTTTAATGTTTTAATGATTCTCATATAACTAAAAATAATGAAATCAAATGGTTGGATACGTATGATGGGTGAGTCTGATGTAAATAGAGGTGAAGGGTCTGACATCACATTGACCATCATTAGAACACCATGAATTCAATGTATTGATCCCAACCTAAAGGCTATGACACAAAAAATAAACAAAATTGAAACTATTAAAACAATATAATAAATAAAAGATAATTCTATAGCAGCAATAGGACAATAGCTTTGGGCCGACATATGAGTACCAAAATGATCTAGCCAGACTTTTATACAGTTATGACTATTTTCAATAATCTTTCCATCTTTCCAAATCTGTAAATATCACCCCAATATTACATCTACAACTCTAGTAATCATCAAAACATAGAAGGTAACATAATCTAAATTGTGCAATTTGTAGAAGCAAGACTATAGTAACTTTAGGGAAATTGGGACAGTTAATGTCATTCAACAAACAGTGGAGAAATTAATATGTTTAGAAATCCAAATTACTGAAAAAGTACAAAGGGGGAGGAGGGAAATAAAACCTAAAATCTTTAGAAATAGATATTTCAAACTTGTGAGATTGTGGGAGATCTCCATTATAGAGAATCTTCAAAGAACCATGGATGTTTCTATCTATCGAAAACAATTAAGGGAAAAAATATGTTATCATAAAAGCTATTAACATAAAATTATCATGAATTTGCATCAACCAAATTCAGTGGGGTATATAGGTGCCCACTAATAGTATTCCTACAATAGACATGCAGAATACCCCCATAACAATGCATTTTTATCAAGACAAAAATCAAACCATTTAACTTAAATTCATGTGAGTATAAATAAATACTTATTAACCTAAAATGGAAACTTACCAGGTTTTCGGTGTGGAGAACATAACCAACTACTTCCTAACACATCCTAGTCGGCCCATGGTATGATCCTAAGGGGAACCTGGTGGTTTTGGAATCCAAAACCCTCCAATTTAGTTATCTACTTCATACTTATATATCGATACATAAAACCTAAAATAAACTCAATCAAAACAATTTAAACAATAAAAGAAATAAAAGATAATACTGTAGTAAAAATGTATAACATATTTGGGCCAAATTTAGTATATATATATAGATGTTTCAGCACATAATTCTATGATTAGATATTCCCAAAAAGAAATCACATTATGAATTAATTGAATGAAAATATAAGCTTTTATGGCTAATATCATATCATGGTCTCATGATAAATATGACTATAAATAGAGGATTTGGGAAAGATTAATCTTTTTCTTCATAATGAGTGGTACATCAAAAGATAACCAAATGAAATATTCATTAAAGAGATATGACACAAAGAGTACCAAAATAGTAAATTACTTATAGTGGGTCATGAAATATCAATACTTTGCAAAATGGTCAGAGTTCAAAATATAATAGGCGTGTCATACAATTTAAGAAATATTTATAGATAGTACCATGAAAATATGGTGGTCTTCTAGAAATTCATTAGAATTCAAGTGCTATGTACACTATCTATTAAATAAAATTCAACAACTAATATTTGAGACTTGAAATGAAGCTATATAAAACATTAAATTAAATTATTAAAATTAATACCTTCATTATCCAATAATAAATGAATGTGAGTATTCAATTTTTGATATTTACCATAATAAAAGCACTCAATTCATTAATACATTTTAATAATAACCATATTCTAAAGAAACTTTTTTTTGTGTATAGTAAAAAATAGAGAGATCTAAAATTATCATCAAAAGATTTAAAATTATAAAAAGTATGTGGTATAGATCGGATCTCTATTTTCCAATACGTGGGATGATCCACTGGGGCTCGCTGCAACAACAACCTCATCTTCTTAATGAACTAAACATTGGAAACTAAGAATTCAAAACCTGGGATGTTTATCTAGGGCTCGCTGAAAAAGCAACATCATCCTCTTTCTTAATAAAATCCACATTGGAAACCACACATTTCAAACCTCCCATAATATTTTTTTTACTCCAGGTTATATAAAAATTATGGACTCATGATGATGAAGGAACCACTACAAACATATTTCGAGAAACATCAATATTAAAATATTGAGATTATTTTAATATCTCATTTATATTATCTCTCACTATAGATTTATTTAATACAGTCATCAATCTTTGATCTTGAATTTAAAATTTATGGAAGCGATACTTATTTCTAGAAGTCACTACATCGATATTGAATTTCAATCTACTTATAGATTATATTATGTGTACTATTTTATCATCTCAATAAAAAATATTACAATGTAATAGTATATCACATGTCATAAATAATTCCTTTCATGGATTTATAATAATAAGAAGATGAACAGTAATATTTGGTGATGTTATTATAGTTAGTTGGCCATTAATTTTGGAAATGCTTCATATATACTAAATTCTAACTGAATTCTGCACTCACATAGAGATAACAAAAAAATTGAACACCATGAAAATTAATCAACATGGAAGATGGATACAGGAAAACATGCACTCAATATGGACCACACTTCGGCATCTAAGAACATAAATTTTCATTTAGGAATCATGATAAAAACAATTACATCTCTTGATGTTATGCCTAATGTATACTAAAATATTGGGAGAAGACAATATGAAATATTATAGAATTTACACCATGCTCTTGTTCGTATAATTTGGATGCTATAGGAATGCACTGGTTTGCTGCAACATTCCATAAATGAGATTGATCAAGAACACACTTGAAGAAGAGTTAAAGAGGAGGTCACTTCATTCCAAGTATCTACATATGTTGATGTTACATCATGTTTTTAGATAAGATTTTCATCAAAAGGAGTACTCCTCGGATCTGGAATACTGTAAAGGATCAGGTCTAAAGAGAATCCTTATCTAGAAGAAGTCGCATTCCAAAATCTATGTCTACATTAGAATGAGCTTACCCTGGAAGGATATTCAGATACACATGTTCATTGAATAGTTTCTCAAAGTATAGAATTTACGAAGAATAACCTGAACATATCTAGTATCAGCCCAAGAGGTGCATATATAGGGATATGAATTCATCAATGTATATGATTGACACATCCTTCTTGTGCAACCCTGAGAAACTATCCATTCACTTATAAGAGGTAATGATATAGTGAATAATTAAGACAAATAAACAGTGTCATGAGAATGACATAATTTGGATGGAAATAAAAATACGAAAAATTGTGAATCGATAAAAACATAATTTAACCTGTAAAAATGGGGGACTGAGATCCACCATGAACTTCCTCTTCATCTTCATCACATTCATATAGATATCCAAAGTGTTTTTTGAAACATATGTCTATTGATTCAATGAAAATACAACTATATAAAATAAAAACAAGAAATAAAGTGTAAAGCATGGTTAACTAATCTCTTAATGGAAAACATAATCCATTAAAAGCATTGTTAATGTTAGAGAAGTTAATGATTTCATAGGAATTAAAACCTAAAAATGTAAATAACTTATGGGCATGTCTCATGTTAACTACATTGTACTTTTTACATGTATACTCCTGAAGCACAATGGGACGCTCTTGTCACAAAAGTGAATGAAATGCAGTGTGATTGAGTAGATAAAGTTGTAATATTACCATTCACATTGATAATAATCAAGCATACGGATTACAAGGTGTGAACCAGTGATTCAAATGTACATGAAAAACCTATAAACTTTGTGTTGTAAAATTATAAATTTTAAAAAATGGAAAGAATAAAAACATTTCTAGGGTTACTAAACATTCAGTGAAATTATCCAAAAATAATTCATGATTTGAATGTCTTTGTGACATTAATGTATTATCTCATGAACATTTAATGATATATTTGAAAATGAAAAGATTCAGTATCATGAAACAATGGGATAAAATGAATGATGAGTAATGAAAACATAAATAACTAAAAACATTAAAAGTGACTTCATAGCTATTTAATAAAGAAAATCAGATATGATATCTTAAAAAACACAAATGACACATAAATAAATAAATAATAATGGAGAAACAATAATATTGAACAAAACTGAATACATTATGTGCTGGAGTGGATTGTACTTATGGTGCCAATGATTCAAGTGCTGTTTTTTTCACAATATCGAAAAAGATATCTGAATATTGTATGCTGGAATTTATGGTTTATATTAACTAGAGTCATACCTTTATAGGAAGATGTTTTGGTGGAAATATTTAGATATTCGAAGATTCCAATGTAGGAGGTAATCTGCCGAAGTATGTAGAACTGAATGAGCGTGGAAGTATGTTAGAGTAATAAATGAAATAATATTATTGAAATTAATATGGAGCAATTTTTAGTGAATTTACAAAAATATAGAGGAAATGTAAATTTTTACTAATATAAAATAAATAATCATAAAAATAACATAGAATATTTAACATTAAAATAAATAAAAACTATCCATCAAGTGGAGGAACACTTCACCCGTTTTCACCGACTCTTTGAATAACGAAGCATCAATAAAAAAATATGTAATTATAGTCAATATATATCTATAAAATTAAATAGTCCAATACTGAACATAATTAATAATAAAATGTATTTTTGAACATTACATTTTTTTGGAAGCATGAATTCTAATTCATATTCACTGAGTAGTTATAATAAATGATGTGAAATAGTTCCTTAGTAATGCACAGTAATATCAATAATTTTTCACAAAGGAACAAACTAAACTAAAATATATATATAATAGGGGTGGGTATTATATTCTTGAAATATAATGGAAGCATTTATAATCATGTAACAACAGTTCATTTCAATTACATATAGTAAACAACATTGAAATGAGAGAGAAGAAACCTACCACCAGATAAAAATGCATTCAATGTGTACTTGAAAATGAATTAAAAAAATAGGAATACCTAAAAATGAATTCATTATGTACATGGACATGGATCATTAAAATTCTTCCTTCAGGAACCAGAAAATAAAAATAAGTGTATTAGTTATTACCTAGTAAGGTATTGGAACATTAAAGTGGGTAATCAAGTATATAAAATGAGATTTCAAATAAAAATCAAAATAAATTGAAAAAAAATCATGTTAATATAGTTATGTTATTAATAAAAAACAAATGTGAAAAAATGTACTCAGAATACTACTAAAAATAAAATTATTATAGAATATAATATTTCTAAAAGTTAAAGATACTTAATTTAAGACAACGGAACCAGAATATATGCAGGGACACAAAATAAGGGTAGCAAAAGAGGAAGAACCATTGAATATAAAAGATAAATTACATAATAATGAGTAAAGTAGGGTTTTAGTAAAGGAAGAAAACCTAGAAGAAAATCAACGATCAAATGGGGAAGAATTGTGGATGGAAAAATGAAAAAAAATTATGTGTTTTGATATTTGGAGAGAACCTATAGAGAAGGAGGAGTCGTTAATTTATATGGATGATGATATCATAACTTGTTCAGATCCACTTCAATATGAGTTTTATGATACTGGAACGGAGGAATGTGATGCTAATAAGGTAATAGAGGAGGAGTTTAGTGGAAGAGGTGTGGCATAGGGGGAGGTGTATCTGGGTAAGGGGATTGATGAGGGTGATAGTGATGACCTGAATGTGGGAGTGCTGATGTCGGAGGAGCAGAAGTCACTGGTTTATACCTGGGATTACTCATTGCGTTATTGAGTTCACGTGAACACTAGGTGGTGCGGAGGACCTCGAATGTGGAAGAGCCGAAGTGGGAGTCACCAGTTGTGGATAAGGAATAGTCGGAGGAGCTGAACATGGAGGAGAAGAAGTAGGATGAGTGAAAGTTAGGGGAGTCTAAGTTGGTGGAGTGGAAGTCGGATCACACATAGGTAGATTCGCGATAGAAGAGGGGATTCAGGGATGAGAGGGGACCGGGGGAGCAGATTCGAGGAGGGGGAATCAGGGAGGGTTGTGAGAACACTAGACAATGGAGAATGGAATTGAGGAGGTGAATCGTGGAGTGAAGAAAATAGCTATGGTAAATCTCGATCACGGTTTGGGTTGAGGGAGGTGTTTTTGGGTTTATATTATGGTTTTGTGGGAGAATGGTAATGTGACATGGCAGCCGAAAAAAGCTTTATTTTTTAAATACTAGTACCTCGCCATTGAGAATGCACAATGCTATAAAACAATTATAATTTTCATTAATAGAATTCCATTCTTTGTACATAATAATTCAAATTAATATTATATATATTTAAAATAAATTATTGGTACATGATTGTTGAATAAAATGGAGATAAATTTTTGAGAAATCATATACCTAGTAGTAAATATTTAGTTTAATAAATAAGAAATTGAAATTTATATTAAACAGTCATGACAGTGAAATCAATTACATAAATGAAAAAATTATTCAAATGGAGAAACTAAATTATTATCATTATAATATTTAATTTTGAAATGATTGTCATGTATCTAAAAATAAAGAAATAAAATGTTTGGATAAGTATGTTGGTTGAGGCTGAAGTAAATATAGGTGAAGGTTCTGACATCACCATGACCATCATCTGAACACGATGCACGCAAAGGCTTGATCTCAACCTAAAGGATACAACATTGAATCTTGAATCCTGAGGGGGATTGTTTGATCAGAGGGGATTCCATCAAGCTTTATTATAATAGCCCCTCCAATCCCCAATTTCTCTCTGTGGCTTTGTACTTTTTTCCCTTGAATGAAAATATGATGTTGGAGTCGAGTGGTATGTTACTTAAATTGGAGAAATATCTATTGAACATGTCACCCTTCACTAAATATTTAACTTCATAACCGTCCACCATGTTTTCTTGCATACAGAATAATGATTAATAATAATAAATAAATAAATAATATTGAAATTTTTAAAAAATTATGAATGTTAACATAAAAGAAATGTTAAAAACCAAGAAAAGATAACAAAATGTTTGGAGGAAAGAAATTGGTAGATGCAGATCAGGCGGAGGTGACTGAGTCAATGGAACATTACCCATAAGTGGAGTATATGGATGCTGAGTAGTTAGAGGTGGAGTAGGAAGAGTTTAAGAAGACAGTGGTGGAAGAGTTGGAGGTAAATAAGCTAGAGGTGGAGGATCCTGATATAGATCAAAGAGTGGCCAAGGCAGAAAAGGTGGAGGAGGAGGAGGAGGAGGTGGTGGTGGAGAGGGTAGAGGAGGACAGAGCCGAAGTGAGGGGAACCCTAGGAGTAGCGATGAAATTGTGAGCTATAGGTGGAAAATGGAGCGAATTTAATAGGAAAGAAAAAATAAAGGGGGATATGGATAAAGGAGGGAGTGACATAGAGGAGAGGTAGTTAGAGGCACATTAGCCATAGGTGGACAGATGGATTCCATGTAGTCAGAGGTGGAGTAGGAGGAGTTGAAGAATACAATGGCGGAAGAGTTGGAGGTAAACAAGCTAGAGATGGAGGAGCTTGGTATAGATCAAAGAGATGCCATGTCAGTAATGGTGAAGGAGGATGAGGAGGAGGAGGAGGAGAGGGTAGCGAAGGATGGAGCCGAAGCGAGGGGAACACTATGACCAGGGATGACAATTGCGAGCTAGAGGTGGAAAATAGAGGGAATGAAATAGTAACGAAGAGAAGGAGGGATACAGCGCAAGGAGGGAGTGACACATGTGCTGGAAACTACCATGCTTTAGAATAGATATAGATATAATTTTGTTCTCTCTAATGTCATCCATATTTTTTTAAAGATCCATTTACAACTTATAAACATGGTATTAGGTTTCTTATTTACAAAGGATATGGTATGATTTTTATTTAGGGAATTTATATGATCATGAATAGATGTGAACACATAAAAAAAATTACTATCATTTATATATGTTATGTAGTTAAAGGGATCATTAGTTCCATGATCTGAGGTAATGAGAAAAGAACAAATAGGTATATCAATATGGTTAAATTAGGATTGAAGAATAATGACTCTCTTAGTACAATATCTACTTATATTATATTCTTTAGTATTGACGTGAGGTTAATTTTATAACGTAGACTTAAACTCAAAGTCATAATAACCCCCAGGTTGATGTTTAGATGGAGTATTCTCAATAAGATATCCATTTATACTGGTGGGTCAACCTCAATATCCCTAGTTTTTGGTGTCTCATTATTGTAATAAATAAAAAGATTTACCTTATTCGTAGTTGATTCATAGAACACAATATATTGGATAATTATTTATTTAGGAAATATAGATTTTTCAACACACATTTTATTCGCTTTTACCCCCATTGAATACCATAAAAAATTTAACTTAATAGATCTAGGGTCATGATTGTCTGTTTTAACATACATGTAACTAGTATAACCAAAAACTCACAAGTGTGAAAAAGAAGTTAGTCTATTATTCCATAATTATTCTAGGTTCTTATATTAATTAGAATTAAATAGAAAAAATATGATGTAAACTATAATAGGGGCATCCTTAACCCAAAATAATTTTGGAAGGACATATCACGACAACCTACTTTAAACCTTTTTTAAGACTATGCAATTTACACACCATATAAACCAGTTTTTTATGGATTCTAGATAGTATTATGGTGCCAAAAAACTGACCTCAGACTCATAGTATTGGGTGAACTCCGTTAAAAAATACACTAAGCAATTGTTGTTTCTCATAACCTTAAGTATCATTTTATTTTAGTTTTCAATAGTGGTCATCTGATTTTTAAATTCCTTAAGGGAATCATAATTGTTAGATAGTATATAAATCCATAAATTTTCGAACAATTCAACAATGAATGTGAAAAAATATGAGCCTCCACCATGGGAGATATTCATCGAATAATTCCAAAAAGTGGAATGGACATACTGTAGTGGTTATCTGGCCTTAAATCTATATTTATGGAACAATTCCCTTTTACACATTCCTAGAATACAGTATTCAAATAAACATATATTATATAGTGTAACCTTTATAAGAATCCCATATTTACAGAACTCCTCAAGTCCCTGGGCAGTTATGTTCCCTAATATCCAATGTCATGGAACATTGTTTCACTGTTAGTGACATACGTACTGCCCAACTACTAAGCATGAGTCTGCCCATAAAAAATATAAAGAAAATTACTCGCATACTCTCTAATGAAAATTCTAGAACTCTTTGGAATAATAATATACTCATATTAAAATTTAATGGTAATGAATTTCTTGTCTAAAAATTCTAATTAATAGTTTTTTCTTTATATGTTAGGGACCCACATTACTTCATAAAAGATCAAAATAAAGTGATCGTACTTCTCTAATAACACAGACTCTACCATGACGATATATAAGTTATTATTTCTAAGGAAAAACTCACATTCAATTCGTCCATCTTGTTTACAAATGGAAATACTATCAAAGAATATATGCATCAAACAACATGAGTCAATGACTCATTCAGGAGGTATATATTTTTCACACACAATCAATACCTCAAGAATATCACATCCAACATCAATAAATAGTGAATGATCATAAGATTTATTAGAGTTATCACTATGTTTGAACTTAGGTCACTTATGAATTATAATTACATGTTTATCATAGCGGTAAAATTTTTCAAATTTGGTTTTAGAAAAAGAAATATAAATCCTAATTTCATTTAAATAATCATACAATTAATGGAATCAACAATATTTAAATGAAAATGAAAATAAATTAGAACTACACTTCAAGTGGTAATACACTTTACCCATTTACATGGCCTCCCAAATTCCTCCATCATTCAACGTCAGAACCTTACATGCACATGAATTCCCCCCAACAACATGATACATCTATAAAAGAACAAAAACAATTTAGTCAAATTGGGAAACCATAGAAAAAAAAATAAATCCGGAGAAGATTCCAAGAAAAGGTAAGTTCAAACATAAATGGTCTCAATGAGAACGCATGTTATATGTCTTTAGAGACAGATACCACGTATTTAGAATTATTCTTACTCATAATGAAAAATTTATGATGAATGAAGTTACACTGTAATACGGACCATAAAGCTCTAGAAATCGGTTTGGAGTGCTTCATGAGTCTTGATAGAAACATTAATAACAACATTTTTGTATGCATGCATGATTTGAAATAATATATTTATAACTAAATATGTAAAATGAAAAGAATAATGGAAAAATTAATAACTTCATTTAAATAATCATATGTTTAATGGAATCATAATTATTAACATGAAAACGAAAATAAAATGGTAGTAACATTCAAGTGGTGGTACACTCCGCCCATTCTCATTACCACTTTTAATAATGATTCTTTTGTTGTAGAAGTAATGTAGGTTAATATATATCAATTAAAAAATGTAATAGTCAAACTATGGAAAAAAATAATAAGAATAAGTTTAGGACATTATCTTTTTAGGGTATCCTAAATTAAATTTTATGTGATAAGAGAAGTTAAAATGGAAGCATTCAGAATCATGTCAAACAAGATGCATTCAAGTGCAGATAGTTAAAGATGAAAATGTTTTTGTTTATAGAAGGTGGTATTGCATAGACAGATTGGTTTTATTAAAGAAGGATTTGTATTGAATGACAAGGTTATGTTTTTAAACAAAATATGGGAATATACTGGGTAATCTGGATGTACCACAAATCTGTGTCATAGAGGTCCTTATTATTTGAAGGCCGATAGTAGTGGAGTTAGTAATTTTTGTAGTGGAGACCTTATCCTAGGTTTTGGTATGGTACTCATGTTGATCCGTCCAGGATTGAATATTATTGAAAGAATAAATAAAATGGGTAATCTAGATTGCATAGAGTGGTTATTGAATTCAAATGGTAAATTTAAATACTATAGAAAAACATGTTCAAACAACATTTACGTAATATGGAATATAAAATATAGTTAGCATAATTAATTAAAATGAACATTACAAATTTGAAAACAAAAGAAATTAGTTTATAGTATTACCTTACTAATCCATACATGTAACTGACAATGAAAATAATAAATTCTCACAATAGAAATTAAAATATTTGTATATTGATTGGAAATAGTTAAACATAAAAACTATACAACAAACTCTCATGTGTTAAGAAAATCAATAAAAAACCTGCTATGAATGACTGTCTCAATTAATTGTATTCAACTACAAACTAATATCATTGGCCAGAAGTGTAAAATTTTATATGAAAATAAGAGAACATACCTAGTTCAGAGATGTGGATTTTTCGGAGAAAATCCATACTATAGTGGAATCCTTGTCCCAGATTCTGGTTTCACTGTGAATCCAATCCTTTCTATAGAGAATATTATATAAAAAATAATTAATATGTTTTAACAAAGGATAGTAAAAATTTTAATGTTGAATGGAATTAGTTACACATACCGACCATGAAACACGATTTGATGCATTGAAGAAACCAACACCAACCCTACTGAGAATTATTGTCTTAGTAAATCTTGTTTAAAAAAATATATATAATAGTGGACAAAAGAGTTAGAACATCTATGAATCTAGGAAAATAGACCTCTTGTAGATATTTGGATGTGTAGGATCTATGAATTTTTTGTCTGTGATGGTCAAGGGATTCATGATGAGGTTCTCTCGGGGTGGTCATATGCTATTGATGGTGAAATAGATTTTGTCGGACGAGATTAAGGTGAATGAAGACATGGTGTACATGGAGACAGGGAGCAGGTGGACAGTGGGAGTTGGTGGAGATAAAGTGTAGGTGGACACAGGGAGCTTGCGCAGACCTGATGCAGGGGGAGATGGTGAGCAGGTGAAGACGAAAAGTAGGAAGAGATGAGAAGCAGGTGGAGATAGTGAGCAGGTGGAGGAGGGGACCAGGCGGAGACAAACAACATGATAGAATGACTTTTGGAGACGAGGAGAAAGAAGATACATAGATAAGGATCTGAGAGTGCGAAGGATAGGTAGCCGAAGGCCGTTCTACAGATACATATAAACTGTAGATATATGTTATAACAAAACCAACTTAATATGCAATCTGCTAATCTATAATTAGAAAACAATCTGCAATATGTAATCTGAAATATGTAATATACAAACACCTATGTGTAAGAAATCGGAAAAAGATTATACCAAATAAAACAAATACGTTTAACAGATCTAGAAAAAATATAGTATATTAAATATGAAATCAATAATGTGAAAACAATTATGTATATGAAATCTGAAAATATGTATGTATAGAATTATATTAGTCCTATCTTGGATCCATATTTTTCATGAAATGGCCCTTCACGTGTCACCCAACACAAATCATTTCACTTATTTCAGCTTACTAGACGAATAATCTTGATAAGAAAATAACCAGGGACTAGATCTTGAATGTATCATTGGTACCAAATTGTATACTTGTATATGCTATGATCTCCACAAGTATAGGAGACATCCCAGAATATAGGCCTCAGATTCAATTGGTTATTGTAATATCATTGAATTAAGACCACATGTTTGGGTACACCTGGATATAGAGATATTATCATGTTTCTTTCATATCATGTTCAAGCATGAAAAAATCATCATATCACTATGAATAAATGATGTAACTTAGGCTAACCCTATGTTATTATAGGATTGGTATAGAGTATGAGGTTTCCAACCTCTGATACCAATTGTAGGATTGAAAAAATGATGTAGATTCTCAATATACAAGAGGGGGGGGTGAATTGTACACTTTAGAAAATTCCTTTAACAAAGGAAAGAGCTAGGTTTAACAAAGTTAAACTAATAACATTCACAAAACCACTAAAAGAAATTAAAAAATTGGAATAAGAATGATGTTATAAACATCAAGTTCTAAGTACTTGCTTAAAACTGGAAAGATATTCTGAATGTAGGTTCCATAAATATGAATCCAGAAATTGAAACTTAACTAAAGATTACAATATGACATTCTACCTTAAAGCGTATAGAATCTATATGAAATAGATTACATGTAAGGAAGTATAAAAAAGTTATACTTTCCTTGTAATACAATATTTAGCGGAAAAAAACAAGTAGTAAAACTAAAAGTAACAAGATATAAGTATTTTGACCCAAAGAGAAGGGTATCCAACAACCATGGAAAAAGGTCCCTTGATTTATACTTTCAAGCAAGTCTGTCTTACCCAGACTAGGGTAAGCCCTCAATACGAAGATCGGAGTCTCTGTCTTGCTATCCCCACAAGCCCTCAACTTCTAGGTATTTGGCAACCTCTGTCTTCCTCAGCAAGGAAGCCCTCGAACTTCAAGGTAGTCGACACCTCTGTCTTCCTATCCCCGAAAGTCCCCGAATGTAATCACCAACATTCAGAGTCACACAAGGCAAAAACTGAATGAGTGGTTCAGTATGCATAAGGCATGAAAATATTTCTCTCTCTAGAAATCACCTTAGCAGCGTGTGGTCTCTAGATCTATCATCTTCTATGTCGTTATGAGCTCTTTCAAATGATCTCCTCTTTATAGGCAAGGTCGGCCTCCTTTCCAACGGTCATATTTTCCTTAAAAATCGAAGGGACCTGTAAATGTGTCTCTTTACCAACAGTTAGTTTATAACAGAATAGACGACATCGTTTTATAACGAAACAAGTGTAACAGAATGTACGACATCGTTTTATGTCTAACTGAAAAGTTCGGAGTGAAGGTTCGGAGTGTAAACAAAATGTCAAAGAGTAGAAAAATTATAAGAGTGTAAGAAAAATGAAAGTTCGGAGTCTAACCAATAATATTCAGAGTCTAAATAAATTCGGAGTGTATAAATCAAAGATGATAAAATTATGTTTAATAGGTTAATTCAGAATGAGAATTCGGAATGAGAATTCATCATCAGAATTCGTAATTAGAATTCGTAATCAAGATTCGTCATTAGATTTCGATGTCGAACTTTATGAAAATTCGTATCTACTATTCTGAGTAGAACTTTATTAGAGTTCGTATCCAGAATTCGGAGTAGAACATTATCATAGTTTGTATCCAGAATTCGGAGTAGAACTTTATCAGAGTTCGTATCCGGAATTCAGAATGAAATGTCATTACTGTTCTAATCTAGAATTCAGAGTGAAACTTCATTACAGTTCTCATCCAGAATTAGGATCCTAAAACAGAATGCTTCATATCAATGTTCCAAATGATTTAGAGAATATAGAAATGAATCTGATTCTTATACTTAAGAAAAATATGGATATATATAATGATAATATGATAAGAATAATTTTCCTTATAAAATCGATTTTCTTTATAAAAGAGATTTTCCTTAAGGATAAGGTGTTTGTTATTTTCGAAAAAAGAAGGAATGTAAATGTCATAAGGAAAACCTTATTGACCCAATAGTCTCCCCCTTTTTGTAAAGCACAATCATCCTTATGAAAAAGAAAGACTAAGAAGAAAGAAAAACATTAAGGCTTATCTCCATTTGCTTATGTATGTTGATGAATACGACTAACTCCCTCTTAGGCTTTCAAACTCTAAGGATTGTATTCTAGATTTCCAGAATGATATTTCATTAAGAATAAGAATGTCGTCTTTAATGAAAACCTCTCCCTTAGATAAACTCTATTAGAGTTCTTTTTCATTCTCACCATTTTTATGATTCTTTTTCCTTTGCCCCTTTTATTAGTGTTCTTTTCCTTCTCCCCCTTTATGATTTTCCAAAAGAATTTGAGGGAATGGAAAATATAATAAAGTACCTGAAACATTAGTAGCAACAACAAAAGAGACGAGCAAGCTCAATTTTCATTCTGTTTGAAAGTTCAAAAACAAGGAAGTTAAGATACAAAAAAAGATCGGATTTGTCTATTTTGGATCTTTTTCCTTCGCCATGAGACCCTTGAGAACAATCTTTACTTTCTTCAAGACATTATGATCTTCCTCATATTGCTTCTGTAACACAACTATTCTTGCATTTTGAGCTTCAATATTTTCTTCCTGGTCTTGAAGATTTTCTTCCTGAGATTTTAAAACTTGTTCTGGTTTTAACAACTTCTCTTCAATATCAATCCGATAATCCCTTTCATTCCTCAAGTTTTGAGCAACAGAATTCAGCTTCCCATACAGATCTCTATCTTCTTGCATCTGGGAATTCTTCTCAGCTGTAAACTTTTCTTCAAAGAAAGAAGTAACTTCATTTATCTTCCTATCTTCTGTCTCAAAATCATCCTTAAAATTATCGTGGAATTCATCAAAGAGCCTCATCTCTTCTACAGTTTTCTTTTACCAACTAGTCATTCTCTTGCAAGACCTTTTGTGGGATTCATAGCCGACAGAAAAAGTTTTGAACTGAGCCTCAATCTCAACACATTTGTCCATAACAATGGATACAAAGTCTATTTTCTGACTCAAAGCATGTTGGAGCATCTGGCATCTTGAATCAATACTTGAGAAAGTCGGAATAGTACCCACCAACTTCTTTAATGACCGAACAACAAAGTCATGCCCCAACGAAGATGACTCTGAATCCGAGATTTTTCATGGAGAATTTTCTTCTTCAATTTTATCAAGATTTCTCTTTGTAGAACTACTAACTTCCCTTCCGTTTACAGCCACTGAGCTCAGGGTATCAACAACGACTTGCTTTCCCTTATCCTTTTTCGGAATGGATTGATGTTCCGAAGTTTTCTGTTGACTATCAGAAACTTGACTAACATTGTCTTCATCATCAACAACCTTTTGAGAACCATCCTCTACATTCTTCATTTGAGAAAAAGTATGTAGAAGTTTTTCTTCCTCTACATGATATGCTACTTCTTCTTCTCCTTTCTCCTCATCCTTCCCTGGAGTGACTAACATGTATGATTCAGCTTCTGAAGTTCAGAGCGACAAATGTTCCGAAGGTGTCCCCTTATAATCATCTACTTGCTTCAAAATATCTCTGGTCTCACCACTTCCTTCAGCAACTTCTTCATCCTCTTCCACTTGCTAAATTTTCTCAACTTCTTTAATATGCTTAGAAAATGACTCTTTTGGAGTGACATAGTTTATTCCTGGAGCCTTAGGTAGATATTCCAAAGAAAAATATCTCGGAATGAGAATGTTTGCGGAAACCATATCATTAAACTTCAACAAAGTCTGAGTTACCTCAGCTTCATACATCATCTTCTTAAGCTTCTTTTCTTTCACTTGTTTTTCTAGCTCATCCGATGTCCTTTCATTCAATGCCTTAGCCTCCGCAGGATCCAAGCCAAACTGAGGCTCCCCTTGCACTCTTTTCTCTTTGATTACCCTCTACTTAGAAACTACCTCATTAGGGTAAGATTTCTTCATCATTGGTTTTGGAGGTGCGGAATGAACTTCCTTTGATTTGGAAATCTCTGCTTCAACTTCTTCTTATTTTAACTTTCTATTCTTTACTGGCATAGAGGATTCAGGTTGACCATCTTTTGGAACCGCTTCTTCTTGAGCTGGTAAATCAACGAACTGATCAGTCTTTTTATCGAAGGCAACATCCATCCTTTTGAGGGTACCATCACTCACCAACATAATTTTGAAAACTATTGTCTTAGACTTGCAAGCCTCCTTGAAAGACTCAAGGCACCAAACTATTAACTACGAGATGATTGCTAGATACATTATGATCTGTGCTCTCAGATTCCTTTTCTTAACATTCTCAATGGTAATAAGAATATGTTTCATCAGATTAAACTTCCTCAGATTTATCAGAAAATCTAGAATGTAGATCTCGCTTTTCATAAAACTATCTTTTTCACCTTTTATCGGTACTGTAAGGCCTTGTACCCATAATTCTAGAATCTGAAAATTCATTGATAGACTAGCAATATTCGGAGCCTTGTCATCTGACAGTCTGAGAGTCTCCAAATATTTTTCCTTGACGAATCTTTCCTTTGAATTCAGCAAAACATGAGAGATGAACTCGGCTTCTCCTTCATTTTTCAGCCCTACCAAGCTGGCTGCCTTGGCATTAGAAAGCTTATAAGTCTTGCCATAAGACTTAAATAACAATTTCTCCCTACCATCTTCCTTAAAGAAGGAAACTGTCTCATAGAACTCTATAAGAAAATCATAAAAAACATCATCTTGATTCCCATGCTTAGACACAACAACATCTTCCCATCTGTTAAGCTTAATGTTCATGGATATAAGAGAATCATACTTGTTGAAGAAATCAGGATGAACCAACCTTTCTCTATATAATAACCACTTGGAAATCGGCTTAGAGGAAGACATGTCTTGAGATGCTACTCCCACAGACATTCAGATATGAAGACTTCTAAGAAGTTCGGAACGGAGATTGCTGAAGATCGGAACGACCTTAAAATAGAGAGGCAGAGCTTCGGGACGCTGGAGCTTAAAAAACCAATGTGGGACGAGCATTTGGGGTCCCCTTTATATAGGCAACGAATTCGACCATTGGTCTTCTAAAAGGTATCTAACGGTTAAAAATACATTGATCTGATATGACGGTTGAGAACAATCCTGCAAGAAAACTTGAATCCAATCTTTTGAGGTTTTTGTTAAAACAACGATTTCATAAAACTATAATCTGAAAACAAAATATGAGAAAATACAAGCTAGTAAAATATAATTACAAAAACATGAGTAAGGAAATCATACCTTTAGGATTGGCTTAAGAGGATTTTTTATGGGTAACATTTTTTTTAAAAAAAATTGACTATGAAAAATCATTATTACGAAAAAAACATAGTTCTCAAAACTCACTATGAAAAATAAATTCATTACAAAAGTTTGGAAATGAAAAGATCTTTATGAAAGACTGGGTACAAAAATCTCGTTAAGGAAATACCAATACGAAATTTTCCATTCCAGAAGTTTTCAATACGAAAATTTCCATTCTAAAAAATTTTAGTTTCGGACGTTTCAATTCCGGAAATTTAGTTCCGAAAAGTTTGAAAAACTAACTTTGAAAAATTTAGATACTCTAACAATCAAATGTACCACCCCTATGAAAAGGAGTTTATTACTATTAGGAGAATTGTTCAACAAGAAGTTAATTTAAAATTATTACCTCACGGTTATCATTCCTAACTTTTGTCTAATATATTCAAATCTATCAGAAGGCAAAGATTTTTTGATAATATCAGCAAGTTGATCTTGCGTTCTGATAAACTGAAGAATGATATCTCCTTTTGTTTTAAATAGATTTTGTTACCAGTCATGTGACAGGAACATCCACTATCCATGTACCTTGTGTTGCTGCTGGTACTCTCTTTACTTTCCTGAAATCAAAAAGAGAATTAGACTTTCGGAATCCAAACTTGTTTGGATACGATATTTCCAGACAACAAAATTTTAGGAACCACATCTTCGTAAGGAAATAAGCTTTATGAAATCCTAGATTTTGGGTTTTGTTTAAGGAACAATTATTTGCCCAGTGACCACCACATTGACACGTAGTACAAAATGGGGCACTTTGAGGAACAAAATAATTGTTACTTAAAATCGGTTTTGCATGGGTATAACCAAATCCGGATTTATTTCATAAAGGTCGTATTTGGGAATACATTTTATCAAAATTTTCTTTACACTGAGAAATGTTTGATAAACACTTATTTAAGGAAAAAATTTTGGACTTGAGTTTTATAACCATGTTTTTATCTTCAAAATCATTATATTTAGAACTAGAGCTAGGCTCAGAAATACTTTTCTTAGAAATTGATTTTTCTAATTCTTTATAAATTTTGTTCTTCTCAGAACTTAATTCCTCAAGATTTTTTGAAATAATTTCAAAATCAGCATTTTTCTTATCAATATCTTTAGAATGATCTGATATTTGTTTCATAAGGAAAAAATTCCTAGAGTTTGCCTTAACAATTTTCTTATTGAGTTTGGAATTCTCAATCTCACGAAGTTCAACAAACCTAGAAACTTCTTCATAGGTAGGTAAAGTATTTTCTTCATCAAAAGAGGATTCTTCATCCAAGGAGTTATAATACTTACTATCATTATAATTTAAAGATATACTGGTCAATGATTCAGTATTTCGTACCATATCCATAAAGCAATGATTTTCAATAGGTAGTCTGGCTATAAGACCAAAATTCTTCTATCCTGAAGATTCATAATTAGAAGATTCATCTAAAGAGTCACCACCACTGGAACTCCAGGTGTCATTAGCTTTCTGAACGTTCTAAGCTTTGGAATTATAATACTTCTTTATGTTCCTGTCTGAATGCTTTTCTTTCCTTTATTTCTTTTTGAGCAAAGGGAAATCTGGTCTAATATATCCAACTCTCTTGTATTCATAACATGATACTTCTCCATCTTTCCTATCTTTACTTTCCTTTTTCTTGTACATGGATTGGAAATTTCTTTGACCAGCTATCTTGTTCATCCTTCGAGCAAGATTTTCTAACTCATTTTATGATACTTCACATTCACTAGAATCTGATTGAACAACCATCTTCCTAGACTTGGATCTAGTTACTCTCTCAGGAGTCTTAGCTTTCACATGATTGGATGTTGTTGTAAATTCAACAGTACCATTCCCATTATTCTTTTTGATATTGTCACCATCTCTCTTCATTCTGGTTTCATGTTGGAAAAGAGTTCCGAATAACTCATCAAGAGAAATTTGAGTGACATTCCTATTCTTATCTATAGCAGGTCTTTTGGATTCCCACTCATTGGGCATAATATCAATTATCTTATCCATAAGTGCTTCATCAACTAAACCTTTTCTCCCATAGACTGTAAACTATTGACGATAGTCATAAACCTCTATTGAACATTATAAATTGGTTCACCATAAGGAAAATTGAAGCCACAATATTCAGCTCTATGCATACCTCTCCCAGTCTCAATCCCTTTAGAAGTTCCAAAATGTGTAACTTCTAACTTCTTCCAGATACAATTAGTTGCTTCACAAGAAGAAATTTGGATATATATATTTCTAGTCATTTAAGAAAGTAAGTTATTGCGTACCTTATAATTTAGTTGATACTCTTTCTTTTCCTGGTTAGTGAAAGTTCTATCTTCCTTATTAGGAATTTTATAATCTCCAGTATGCATAACAAAGTTGTCCACTCCAGTATTGATAACAAAAGTCTTCATTCGATGTCTCCAGTATGCATAGTAATTACCATCAAAGATTGGTGGTCTTTTAGGATTTAGATTATCAATGGATGCAACATTAATTCCTGCCATCGTTAAAATAACCTTTGGCACACAAACTTGTTAGTAGAAAAAGTTTGTAATCAAAATGTTCGGAATGACAAAATTCGGAATGAGAATGTTCGGAATGGAAATGTTCGGAATGATAAAGTGAGCATGAAAAAATTATACATGAGTACAAGTATTTGAGATACCTTCTCTGATACCAATTATAGGATTGGTATAGAGTATGAGGTTTCTAACCTATGATACCAATTTTAGGATCGAAATAATGATGTAGATGCTCAATATACAAGAGGGGGGGGGGTTAATTATACACTTTAAAAAATTCCATTAACAAAGGAAATATATAAGTTTAACAAAGTTAAACTAAGGACATTCACATCACCTCTAACACCAATTGAAAAATTGGAATAAGGAATGAAGTTATAAACTTCAAGTTCTAAGTACCTTGTTAAAACTGGAAAGAGATTTCAAAAGTAGGTTCCGAAAATATGAATCCGGAAATTGAAACTTAACTAAAGATGACAATATGAGATTCTACCTTAAAGCATATAGAATCTAAATGAAAGAGAGTACAGGTAAATAAGTATAAATAAGTTATACTTTCCTTATAATAAAATATGCAGTGGAAACAGACAAGTGGTAAAACTACAAGTAACAAGATATAAGTCTTTTAACCCAAAGAGAAGGGTATCCAACAACCTTGGATAAAGGTCCCTTGATTTATACTTTCAAGAAAGTCTGACTTACCCACACCAGGGTAAGCCCTCGATACGAAGATCGAAGTCTCTGTCTTTCTATCCCCCAAATCCCTCAACTTCTAGGTAGTTGGAAACCTCTATAATCCTCAGCAAGGAAGCCCTCGAACTTCAAGGTAGTCGGCACCTCTGTCTTCCTATCCCCGGAAGTCCTCGAATGTAATAACCAACATTTGGAGTCACACGAAGCAAAAACTGAACGAGCGGTTCAGTACACACAAGGCATGAAAAGATTTCTCTCTCTATAAATCACCTTAGCAGCATGTGGTCTCTAGATCAATCAACTTCTATGTCGTTATGAGCACTTTCAAATGAGCTCCTATTTATAGGCATGGTCGGCCTCCTTTACAACAGTCATATTTTCCTTAAAAATCATAGGGACCTGTATACGTGTCACTTTACCAACGGTTAGTTTATAATAGAATATACGTCATCGTTTTATAACAAAACAAGTGTAACAGAATGTACGACATCATTTTAAGTCTAACTAAAAAGTTCTGAGTGAATGTTCAAAGTGTAAACAAAATGTCAAAGAGTAGACAAATTATAAGAGTGTAAGCAAAATCAATGTATGGAGTCTACCCAATAATATTCGGAGTCTAAATAAATTTGGAGTGTATAAAGAAAAGATGATCAGATTCTGTTTAATAGGAGACTTCGGAATGAGAATTCGGAATGAGAATTCATCATCAGATTTCGTAATGAGAATTCGTAATCAGGATTCGTCATTAGATTTCGATGTCAAACTTCATGAAAATTTGTATCCAGTATTCGGAGTAGAACATTATTAGAGTTCATATCCAGAATTCAGAGTATAACTTTATTATAGTTTTTATCCGGAATTCGGAGTAGAACTTTATCATAGTTTGTATCCGGAATTAGAAATGAAACTTCATTACAGTTCTAATCCAGAATTCGTAGTGAAACTTCATTACGGTTCTCATCCAAAATTTGGAGCCTAAAACAGAATGCTTCATATCAATGTTTCAAAGGATTCCGAGAATATAGAAATGAAAACGATTCTTATACTTAAGAAAAATATGGAAATAGATAATGAAAATATGATAAGAATAATTTTCCTTATAAAAGAGATTTCCTTATAAAAGAAATTTATCTTATAAAAGAATTTTTTCTTATAAAATCAATTTTCCTTATAAAAGAGATTTTCCTTATAAAAGCGATTTTCCTTATAAAAGTGATTTTCCTTAAGGATAAGGTGTTTGTGATTTTCGAAACAAGAAGGAATGGAAAATTCATAAGGAAAACCTTATTGACTCAACAGCTATGACAGTTTAGATAAGACAAATTAGGTATGACCTAATGGTCATGACACATCCAGCTAATTCTCTACATATTCATAGGATACCTCAACAATTTATATAAGTTTTTCTTTTGAAGTGAAGTAAAAAAAATTGATATCCACAAATTAAAACAAAGAGAAATTAATGATTCATCAAACCCAAAAACAACATGGGCTAGTGTTATAGTAATAATTATAGGAAACACATTCAATCTTCATACTATCAACAATTTCAGATTGAGTGAAAGGACCAATACACTTTCATATGAACTGCTATAATTATATGTGTAGCTATTTCACCAGAAGATTGAAGTGCATGTGTGATTATTTCTGTAAAAGAAAACACCTGTGGATAATCCATCCACAATTTCCTTGAGCTTTTGTAACACAAAAAAATGGATATCCATGTATGGCCTGACCATGAGTCAATCGGAGACATTTCCTATCCAGAAGCCCAAGAAAACTAATTTTCACCTGTATAATATTCAATAAATTTACCATTAATGTTACGTGAAATCATGCCAAATCTAACCTCAAGAATTTTTTTCCAATTAAATAAGAAAAACTATTGACTGCTTCTCTTACATTTTTGCTTTTATCATGTGTTCATAAATGAACAAACTAATGAAAAAATACATATACATACATTTCATTATCAATACACCATAATGAAAAAAAACATAAAATAAGAGGAACCTATAGACCTTCTCAATGGAGATCATTATAAGAATGAAACAATCCTGTTTAATTTTATTTTCCATAGAAACCTCTTCCTAGTAGAACCCATGAAAAAGTAGGCTCCAATTGAACCAATGAAATAGTGAAACAATTTTTTTCCAAGTTGTATGTTCAAAAATTAAAATGAAAATATAAAGATAAAATGAAAGGGAATGAAGGGACACAATCTACAATATTTTTTAAGGGAAAATTATATTGAATGATCCAAAGGTGAAATTGTGTGACAATGAAGAAATAGGTTACTAATAACACATCGGAAAATTAACAGACTGGTTCCTTTGATGACTTTAACATCATCTTTGATCATTCATAGAAAACATACATTTTTTAGGGAAGAAAATAGTGCAATAAAGTGGTTCTGAATAAAAATATTATACTAGTCATCTCACTGAACCATGTGGGGCATGTTCCTGGTAATAGAAAATTAAATATGTAACATGTGAAATAGAGAAATCAAAGGCTGAATGACCCTTCATCGAAGAACCATGTACACATGATAAATTACATAATAAATTAAATAGGAGGCTACAATCCACTGGGAAAAAACAAGCAGTTTAATTATTATTATTTCCCTAATAAAGTAAAATAATACGAATTCATAGACATCGTTGTTTTCAGAGCATCAAGGAAATAGTTCACAATGGAGTTGTGTGAAAATTATAATTCATCAAAGTGAAGTTTGACTTGGAAGATGATTTTTATTGCATCAGGGAGTAAGGTTATATTACATGAAACATCACCGGAAGAAGGAGTAGGCAGAGAGGTGGAGGATCCTGAGGCAGAGTAGAGGGGGGAGGAACCGGAGGATCAGAATGCGAAGCAGACGAAGGAGAAGGCGGAGAACCCAGAGGCACCGAGGGTTGTTTTGGAGGTATAGGGGGTCAACGGTGGAGGTGCAAAACCTAGGTCCATAAATATAAACCATGAGTAGTGGTAGATGGATTACAAGACATGGAAGATGATGAAAAAGAAATTGGAGGTGAGGGAAGGAAATGATTTTCAGCGGTAAATCTAGGATCGATGAATCACGGCTGGAGAGAAGATGTCAACTGCCAGAGACTAGGTGTAGGCAGAGATGGATATGACAATCTAGGAGTGCGAAGGATGTGTAGCCGAAGAGCGTTTATGGGTGGAAGGGGTGCTGGAGGCGGTATTGTAGAACCGAGGCCGGGGAAGCCGAATAATAGGAGAACTGAAACCCTAAATGAAGGGGAAGAATTTTCACAGGAAGAAGGTGATGTAGAGGTTTTGAAATTGTAGTAGTCGATGAGGGTAGTCTTGATGCGGTGGGAGGGGTAGGTGAAGGAATAATAGAGGGTGGTTACAGGATATTGGAGGTATTGTATGAGGGAGAGACACATGTTGAAAAAATAATTCTTTAGTAAATATATATATAGATTTTTTAAAAATTATATTTAGATTATAAAAATAGAACAGTTTTTAAAGTTGTTTAGTGGACATATATACCCTAGTTCACTCCAACAAAATTGTCTACGTGATTTGGTTGATTTTTACTAAACATGTTCTCTAATCACCATACCTTAAAAAATATTTATAAGAAGTTTAAAACATTATGATAATGATTTTATTGATCCTTATGGTTTTTTTACGATGAATAAAATTATCAACTAATTTTTCAGAGAGGCTGATACTCCTCCACAATTGAGTCCAAGCAGCTGTTATTTCAATAAAATAATAGAGTTTGATTTGGATGAATAAATATAGTATTGTTCATATTTGTAACAAAAACTAATTGAAATTAAATCTTTTCCTTAATAAAAAATTTACTTCAATAATGAACATCGTTGAAGAGATCCCAATTTCAAATTATCTTAAAATAATAATCACAAAAAAATAACACAAATAACTATCAATCAATAATTTTGAAATTACAAGATTGAAATATTTATATCTATAATGTATATCTTCATCATAACAACAAATATTGTTTTTCTATTTTCCTTTATATAGATATATATTAAATAATATACAACACTCTATATATTTAAAATGAAAAAACTCTTTCTATTTAACCAGAGTAACATGGAATACCATTTTTCTAAATATTTTTAAGAATATCACCTAAAAATAAAAATTATTTGATCATTAATGTATTCAAGAGACTTTTAACTTACCTTATAAATAGGAATGATTAATCCCATTGAATGTGATCCTTTTAATTTTTTATAAAACAAGACAAAAGATATATTTACTTTTAATAAGACCAATGTTGAAAACATACATATTACATTTTATTTAATTATCTTTAATTTATTATCCAAATGTAAGGATACATTATATCGTAATAAAATCAAAAATTATGGTTGAAAATATATGTTTTTATGAAAAGTAAAGTTAATGAACCTTGTATCTATTCTTCAAACATTGGGTTTCTTCAAATTTTAGGGTTATTGATACATACATATCCAATAATATAGTGTGCATGATCCATGAATTTTGTTCAATACATAGGGTTTCCAAACCATACGTTATGCTTATAAACATATGGTTTGAATAGTTCTTCCAGAATAGTTTAAAAAAAATATTTTTACCCGTAAACAAAATAAAAATCTCAAGAAATATATCCCTAAAAAATACATAATGTAATTTTGTTAGTAAAATAATTAAGGGTATTTGTGATTATAAAATACAATATATTTTATATAGTATCATTGAGATAATATATGCACAAAACTATTCCTCCTTTTAATGAAAAAACCCCATAAAACACAATTCATAGAAAATATAAGAAGTGTTAAAGTAAATAATATGATATCATTAGAGAGATATACCAAAATATATAATAGAAACCAAAGAATGTATTTAATGTTGATTAGTAGAATTTACATTTAAATTATAATTTTCTAAAGTTAATCAAATTCTATTTAATATAAAATTAGTAATTTTATGTTAAATTAATTTTCCCCCCTTTTTATGATATCAAAAAGTAAGTTATTTATAATGGTTGAAAACACATTAAATTTAACACATAACCATTAAATAAATGTTATAATACTATTAGGAAAAAATGTTTCATGTTAGAAAAAAATACATCAATATAAATAAAAAATATAATAAAATTCTAAAAATTATAAACATAAACAAAATTATTTCGTTAATTGATGATTTTGAGTAGAATATACATTTGGATATGAATTTTTAAAAAGTATGACTCGATTGGGGAGAATGAGAATATTCAAAAATGATTTTGGAATCCTAAGAAACTCGAACAGCCTGGTGAACATACATTAGCTCTTCTACTATTCCTATGAAACATTAATTAATATTTTAAGCCCACTATCCCATAAAAATATTTGAGTCTTGTCTTAAAATTGATCAATAAACTAAATTGACTTTCGATGACATGATAATATTATCTTATTTATGAAAAAACTATGAAATAATTACAACTAAATTATTGAGAATATTTATTATACTAGGATATCCTGAAGATAATTTTCTATTTAAATCGCTCTAATTGGGAAAAAAAACATTTAATTGTGTAATATCACACTTAAGCGAGTGAAGCTGGTCATCAAAAGAAGATAAAACTGCAGTAATAGATTCAAAACTTCTAATTAAATCTATTGATGTTTGTAGAGTATAATTAGAAGCTATGGATTAACATGAACTACTTCTTAATGACTCAATCGGACTTCCAAAACACTTATTTAAATCTCCAAAATCTGTCTTTGAGATAAAATCTACATTTAGATAACCGAACATATCTTTCATTTCACTTTGAAATTTATCATAATATATTATGGAAATTGAAATTTCTCTAAGAGTATGTAGTTGAAATTGTACAGTTTAAAATCCCCATCTGGGAATAGTTTATCTTCTCAAATCTCTTAAATATTTCATAGTAGACTTCATCTTACTTTTAAAATTCTAATTCTCCTCTTTTGTCCTATTAAACATGAAGACTAACTCAACTATTTTATTATTTAGAGAATCAGAAGATTCATCTTCTTGGTTTATTTATTGGTGTACTATATCAATCATATATAAGGAATAACCATTATCATTATCAATAAAATTAAAAGAGATATTATCTAGAACTTATATCTTTTCAATAGGTATATAAGTAGTATTATCAAATGAAACTATGATAGAATATATTGTTTGAATATTAATTAATTCATTACATTCAACTATTTATGGTTGTTTAATCCCATCTCCATAATCAATTTCCTCAACATTTTATTTTTCATGAGCTTCCTACTCATCTTTAATGTCTTCTTGATTATTTGGTTGTTGGTCAATAGGATTGTCTATGATTCCTAAAGAAATTGGTTGGTTAAATTCCTTAGTATTAACAACCAGAACATTATGAGCCTTTACTTCAGATTCTTCTCTCTACCAAGGTTGTGTCACAAGGTCCTCATTTTGTGATTCTTCTTAATGTTATTAATGAAATTTATGTAAATATCATTCATTTATTGGATAATTTACATAATATATAAGTATTAAATTTATTGGCTTTATAACATACTATATTCTAGATTCTTTAACTTCTTATTCATGTACACATAGTAGATTTTTATTTCTATTCACCATAAGTAATATGACCAGGTTCTTATTGACCATTAACACAAACAGGTAACAACTTCCCCATTACTATACTCTAAATGAAACAAAACATTCTAAATTTTCTAACATTATTAATGTTCCATTAATGACAACAAATGAAGA
The DNA here is from genome assembly GCA_963277665.1 of Viscum album. NCBI lineage: Eukaryota > Viridiplantae > Streptophyta > Magnoliopsida > Santalales > Viscaceae > Viscum > Viscum album. The sequence continues at coordinate 259,016,782 of OY728129.1, forward strand.
CTTATACATCTTGAATCATTATCTTTTTATGAGAAATATAATAAAAAATCTTCCTATACAAGAAAAAATACATCCTTACCTTTATATGACAAAAAAACTCATATATAAAAACTTATATTTTTTGAAATTAAACATGATATCCTTAATAATAAAAAACATAATATGCATATTTGGATAATAAATATTTTCAATCTTGGAAAATTTTGAGAGTATTTCTGAATGAAGAAATTTTACCAACAACTTTTGGTCACCCTCATGATATTTTACCAAAAAACATTATATTAGAGTTTAGGTAAAATGAAAGGAATTGATATCTTTAAATTTATGGTATTGATACCCAATGCATTAAATAATTATGTGATAAAACCATTCAAGGGTACATAATCAAATTCTTTCTATTTTTTCTCAAGAAACTGAAAATTCTGTATCATTTATTCATTGATAAGATAACGTATTCTGTATTTCCAAATCTAAACTAAAATTTATTCTAGAACTATTAATTTTTTTTTTGTAAAAACATAATTTTTATTTTCTTCCTGGAAAATTAATTCTAACCCATGAAATTATAGTTCTATCATCAATAGAAGATTCATTTGATATACCCATTAGATCTCCACATCTTCTAAATGAATAATATTTCAGAATAATACATATTTATGCTTCAATTACCTTGGTTATCCTTCATATATTCTCTCATTATTTTACATTTCTATTAATATGATGGTTAAAGATTTAGATTCTAGGTTTTTTATTGGAATAAAATAGTTATGTAAGAATAACTTATTTGGATAAAAATGGTAAGAGTGAGATAAAGAGAGGGTTTATGGATGGTCTTGGTGATGCTAATTTTGGTTTATAAAGAAAAATACTATGTTTGATAATTATTTATTTTTTATTTATAAAATATGTGCTTTCAAAAGAAACAACATATTATCATTTTAAAAAATTATTACATAAATAGATAATATCCAAAAAAATAATCAGTTCATGAAAAGTTAAATAAAAAGATTAATAATAATATGTTTTTATTTAAATATTAATTACTCTCTCTTAATAAATTCAAAACTATAATTGAGAAGTAATTTAGTTAAAATATAAGTAATTTTATATTCATTATTTACAAATTCTTAAGATGAATCTTTTTTTAGAACATGATGTCATTAAAAATGGTTTCTTATATCAATATTATTTTTCATAAGTGACATATAAAAGTTGTAAAATATTTATGGCACTTGTATTGTCAAATAAAAGCATAATATTGTTGACATTAAGTCAAAAGTATAGTTATGTGTGATTTATCCATAAAACATGAGCTTATAAACTGGTTGTTGATATATATTATACCTTAGCTATTGATAATGGAATTTAATATTTTTTCTCAATTGACCATGAAACTAAGGAATTATTTAAATAATTTATAGGTTGATGATGTACATTTTCTATATAATCTACAACATCCAAAATCATAATTTGGATATGATAATAAATTAAAATGTAATTTTTTCCATAAATTAAATATTGAAAAAAAACTTCATTTTAAATATATAATTTTTTTGAGAAAAGTATGATGAGATTATTTTGGGTTTTAATGAAATATAGTATAAAAAAATATAAAATGTCTTATCTTCTAATAGAGAGATATAATAAACTACCAATCAATTATCTGTATAATATGATTTTTATTGGTTTTCAAATTTTATCAAAATTAAGTTTTACACTAGTATATATGGGAGTTATATAAGTCTTAATATTTTAAAGTCCATAATTTTATTAAATATAAACAATATATTTAATTTATTTAAAACATTTACATAAAAATATTAATTGATTTTAAATTAAAGAAAGTACTTTAATTCCCTAATAATACTCATTTAAAATTATTTTTGTATAAGATTATGAAAATCATTATAATGTTTTTAATTTAAAAAAAATAACATCATCTATATAGACATATATGAATAATATATTATAATAATATTTTCGTAATGATAATATGATATTATAACCCTACAAAAATTGTATTTCATGGATGAAAAGAACATTATATTATCTACCAATATCTAGGTGCTTGTTTATGGGTATAAAGTGTTGTAGTATGTTTTCAAACTGAACACGGTAGATGGTGATTTTAAAAAAACATGATGTTTGTTCAATATAAACTCCCCCCATTAAATATAAATATAAAAATGATAATTTTATATCTATCTAATATAATTTAATATTCAGATAAGATGCTTAATATAGAAGGATTCTGATTACTCATAATATAGAAACATGTGAAAAGGTGTCATCATATTCTATTCTCTCTTCTTGACTATATCCTTTAACGTAAAATTTATAATTATTTCCAGTTATTATTCATCGATCGTATAGTTTATTTCCAAAAAAGTATTTTTTTAATATTACATGATGATTTGATGGATTCTCATATAATTCAAAAACATTATTCATATTAAACTAGTTAAATTCATATTGAATAACAATTATTCATGTTTCATCTTCTAATGCATCCTCTGTAGTTTTAGGATCTAATTGTGATAGGATCGTAGAAAATTCAACTATTTTGTCAATATTCATTGAAGTTTTCACTCTTTTATCTAGATATCCATTTATAGTTTCTTGAAGGGGAATAATTATGGGTATAGTTTTTCTAGGAAATTCAATTTTAGGTTCATCAGATTCATGTTTGTATGAATTGGAAAAATAATTGTTTAGTTTATTTTTAAAATCAATATTTTTAGATCTAAGTCTCATGATTTTATAAAGAGACAAAAATTTCACCTTTTTGATTTTTTATTTTATAAAAAGGACCACTTTCATCAAACATCACATGAATAGATTCATCAATAATCCTCTAATTTTTATTATACACTATAGAGGCTTTAGAAGCAGCAAAATATTCTAAAAATAATACTCATCGTCATTTTGAAAAATTTACCATAGTTTTCCTTAGTATTCTTGATATATACCTTTCACCCATAAACATTACAATACATGAATTTTGGATTTATATTATTACATAGTTTATATGGTGTCTTTTTAATAAGGAGTATTGTTAAAACTATATTATTGTTACAAAAAGAAATGTTTATAGTTTCTTCCCAAAAATATGTTGGAATAATATATTCATTTAACATAGTTATTTCCCTTTCAAGAATATTCCTCTTTATTATTTTAATAATTCCATTATTTTGAGGCGTTCTTGATGTAGATATGGTGGGTTTAATACCTATTTCTAAGAAATAATAGTTAAAATCCATATTGTCAAGTTATCTACCATGATCACCTCTTAAGTAAATTATTTTAAAATCATTTTAATTTTGAATAATATTACGAATGCTTTCCAAAATAAGGAATCCTTCACTTTTATGATTTAAAAAATAAACCGATGTAAATTTGGAAAAGTAACCAACTAAGATAAAAACATATGATCTCCCATCCAAACATACTACTCCTAATGATCTAAAAAAATCAATGTGTATAAGTTGTAGGGGTTTGTAAGTGTAATTTTTTTTATATATTGGAAACATTGATTGTGTTGATCTTCCATTTGGAATGTATCACATAATATTACATTATAAAATATAACACTTGTAAAATTACAAACTAAGGGTTTCTTAGAAAATTTATATAATGTAAATTCATTTTAGTGTCTAGATATCTTATACTATATTTAAGATTCCTTTGTTTCAGTATTTAAACACTTCACATTTTGTTTTGACAATGAATTAATATCCAAGGTATAATTATTTTATGTTCTAGGTGATCTAAATTTATATAGTTTATCATCAAAACATGGGCATGAATTATTAGAGAAGTCAAAATAAAAAAATATTATCATAGTGTTGAGAAATACTTATCATATTATTCTTTTACCAAAAAAAATATAGCACTTTTTTGATTGAAATTGATTTTTTATCTTTAACTGATCATACTCAATCTATTTTCCCTTTAGGAATGTATTTAAATATATTTATTCTTACAACAAATTTGTTTATTGTATAAAATTCGGATGAATCTCAACTCATGTTTCTTGAGAGGCTATAATCCATATACCATACAATATGTTTTTCCCTGTGACACTTTCCTACAAAGTATTTAGAAATTTTTTGTTTTGAGACCCATATTTGCTTAGGTCCATCTATGTTTGCAAGAAAGGATCTGGGTAACTATATTTTCTGTATTTTTCAAAAAATCTCAATAAAATAATAAAATATATATCTACAAATAAAATATTTCTTAATTCAACTAATATATGGAAATATTAAATTAGATTAATTAGAGTAATATCCCATAATTTCAAATAAAAAAGTGACTCTAGATATATTATTATTTTTAGGATAAGTTATGAGGTAATTTCTATATTATTTTTATTTTTCAAGATTAATTAACATTCCATATTTTTCGTTTTTGATGAATTATTTTCAATAATATTATTGAAAGATTCTAACCCTTTGGTAAATAATGTAGCAACTATTTTGAATGGATCTTATTTTTATTATAATTATTTTATTTCTTTTTCATGATCAATACATTGTGATGTTGATATGTTATTTACTTCTATTTATTGATGTTTTTTTATCATTTCATATTTTTCATTTAAAAAAATTATATATATTGTTTAGTGACATAATGTTTTTATTACAGATTTATATCTTTCTTTAATTAAGGGGAAATAAGTAGCTAATTCTACATTACAAAATACCTCAAAATAATAAATAAATGAATAGTAATATTTTTTATCATCTTCTAATTTAGCCATAAATAATATATTTTCCTTTAAATTTTTTTGGATCTTTTTTAGAGTATTATTTAGAATACCTATTGGAGACATTAGATACAATCCAAGTATCTATCATAGAATTCTTTCCTTTTTATTCATTATCAATTATAATCCAATTTTCCTTTTATTTTTTCTCTATATTTCTATTTTCATCCTTTAATTTCTGGAAATTAGGTCTAATATGTCCCATATACTTTCAATCACATCATCATACTTCTTTAGATCATTTTTCATCTTGCTTAATGGTCTTCTTGAATCATCTCATTTTTATAATATTTTATCAATCATTTGGATATTTGAGCCAACTCCATTTCATTATATGAACATCCTAAATAATTAAAGAATATAACATCTTCTTTTATTTTATGTTCCTTCTTATAAGTAGAATCATTAATGGTAACATTTTCCCCATTTACAATTTTATAATCTTCAACTTTATATTGCACTTTTTAATACATCAGTAGGATTTGAATCAATTATTTGTTTTCCAAATAATTCATTGGTGTTTATTATCTTATATAAGTATAAATTACATTCTATTTAGAAAGTAGTAATATGAGTAGTTTCAATAATTGATCTAATTGTGAAATTCAATTTCCTAAGGCAACAACACCATTGGATATCTTTATCAATCTTCATTTTATCCAAGTAATGATTTTACAAAATAAATTAAAGAGGTATTGAATTTCATATTCTTTGATGAATATCTTAATTTTCCATCATTTTAAGTTCCTTAATAGGAAAAAAATAGGATTCCACATTTTATAGGAGGTAGAACATTGAGAAAATCAGTTTTATTCATCTGAACCATGTCCACATATAATAGAAATTTATTTCTCTTAAATTGATATCATAATTAGATTATTTGGTAGCATCCCATGATTAAAATGTTTTAGGGATTAAATATAGAGTAAAAATATTCATTTTTACTTTTGATCCAATATTTTTAAAATAAATAATCATTTGAGGTATCTACAACCCATAATTATAACCCTTCCAGTAAGGTGCACGAATCATTGGCATGCCTTCTTTTAGCTCTGTCATTGACATCTGTCTTTGTATAGCTCTTTTACTTTGATCTTGTTAGAGATTATCTTATTTCATAATAAGAATATATTCGATACCAAATTTTAGGTCAGAATAATACAAATATTCACTAGTGTATGGGGTAAATTATATATTTTTAGTAATAAAAACATATTAAAACTTTTATCATGCATCATAATTTTTGAAGATATTTAGTTTTCTCTTACTTATGTAAGCTGAGTATTGGTATAATGATAGATAAACAACACAAAAAATTTTCATGTGTTTTTTCCACAATAATCCCCTAGTCCAATCAACAAATTCCATATCCATGAGTTTTAGGATTTCCACTAAACATTTCATCTAATCAAAATATCTTAACAGCTGAGTATATATAGATGTCGCCTTTACAACATGGATTTTACATTCCTTCTAGTTACTTTACAAGGAAAAATTATCGACAGATTAGTATGAGAAAATGATACTACACTATTAACAAGCTTGAGTATATGATACTCCAATATATTAAATGAGTTAGATTTGGTTGAATAAACTTATTTTAGTTCACAGTTGGAATAACAACTTCTATAAAAATTCTATTTCCCTTCAAAGATAAATTTATTCAAGAATGAATAGCTTCGAATAGATCCTGATAGGAAAGGATATTCAAATAAATATAGGAACAAAAAATAGTATCTTTAATAGTCAATAAGTGGTTCTCATAGCACAAGATAGAAACATGTGTCTCTTCAAAGAAAAGAATCTTCAAAACAGCCGAGATGTTATAAATATTTTATTTTACAGTATCTATGTATTCAAAAAAATCACACTCTATATTTTGATAAATAAATTACACTTTCTATTAAAAATGATAATAATAGATTTATTTTTTTTAACATATCCAAGAATATTACAGGAAAAATCAAAATCATTGGAATTTTAAACCATTAAATAGAGTTGTAACTTCCCTTAAAAATAATAACAATTTACCCCATTGATTATGTGCCTTTGAATATATCATAAAACAACTTTAACAACATATTTAAATATGGAATGAATTTTTTTGAAAATATAGATAAAGACATTAATTTAAAATTCTATTTTGAATAGTCAAACATATAGTTCCTTTGTGTAATAATAAACCTCAAAAGTATAGTTTGAAACATATGGTTGTTTACAAAATAAGGGTTGATGAGCCCTAAATTTGTTCCTTAAACATAGGGTTTCATTCAAAATATAGTTTTTTATCAATAATTTTTTAATAATGTTGGATAAATGATCCATACATTTTATTCCAAACATAGGGTGTATAACCTATATGTTATACTTATAAACATAGGTCATGATCAATGTTTCTAGAATACATTCAATCATATCCATTATACCTTAAATAAATATTTTAACCCAAAAACAACATAAAATTTTCCATAAATGTATTTTAACAACTAATAAATGTAATTTATTTATTAAAACAAACAACGGTATTTGTGAGAATGAAAATTAATAATATTAAAAGAGTACTCTTGAGATAATATATTAACAATAGTAATAATGTTTAGTATAAACTTAATTAATTAAATAATCAAACATAGAATGGAAATATATAAATAAAAATGTATATTAAACATCAAAAATGATCTTAAGAAAGTAAATAATTAACATACATTTAATATTAAAAAGATAAATAATAAACATACTGATTTAGACACAAGGTAATATAAATTCTATTATTTTTAAACCACTACTTTTAAATTTTCCTTTCTAACTCATTTTATTCTATATCCTTATTTTTAATAATTATTTTATATAATTTTAATATGGAAATAAAATAATTACAAAAGAAATTTTATTTTTTGTATTTAATTTATTTAAATAGTTATCAAAATTAATCATTTTACTAATTGTACAAGGAAGGTATTGAAATTCATTAAAAAAGACAAAATTAATTTTCTATTTTTATGTATACAATGATAACCATGTTTTAATCCACTATAAATATTATTTAATTTTTTGTAAAACAATAGAAGCTTTCATGTTTTATTCAAATAATATCCCAGTTTTCATTTTTTTCTTGGTTATTCAAAAAAATAAATTTAAAATGTAAGGGATATTTTAATAAGTGGTAATATTTTTTTATGTGTGAAAAGAATATTTTTTAGAGTGTAATGATGAAATACATTCTTTTTTTATGATTATGTTACAATTCATGGAAAAGTTTTATGATGAAATGTGGTTCTGTTATAAACCTAGGATGGGTGGTTACCTTATAAACTAAGTATAGATGGTTATTTTATTAACCAATGATGGATTGTTATGTTATAAACAAGGGAAATATCGGTCAATGATAGCCATCCAATGAATTGGGTATAACATTAGAACGTATTAGTGATTCCATTTGTAACAGTGAAAATGAAAATGATTTCCCAAAGTTATATAAATGTTTTATCTATTTTCTATATGGTTTTAATAGAAATATTATGAATTTTCAAGGTTATATTATGATATTACAAATAAAATAATGTATATGACACATTTAATGGATAAATGGTATGACATCAATAAATTGTTTTTATAATTTTTCCATGAATTAAAAGAATCATTTATGATTTTTATATTGTATTTATGAATAATTATGAAATGTTTTATGAGATGATCAAGGTAGTTAACTTGATTTCATGTGTAAGAAAATTTTTATTTGAACTCGGCCCAATGTTTAGTTTGAAAATGAAATTTTATGTAAGTATTAATGGACTAACTCATTTATTTATTTATTTATATTTAACGTATCATATATATATATATATTTGTTATTATACTAAATTTTAAATAAATATTCATAGGGATTATGTATGTTTACTAGAAATGAAGAAGTTGTGTTGAATGATGTGATGATTTTTCATAAAAACAAATCATGTTTTATATTAAATGTTTAATATTTAAGATAAAATTGATAATGAGTGGAATTATACACTTTCTAATATATGGGGTTTTTTGTACGATTTATGGCCTAATTTAAATATTAATAAACAAAAAATATCGAAGGGAATGAAATAATGTTATTTAATTAATAAATAATTCTGATTATGTAATATTTAATGTCAGATACTTACTATTTGTATCCGAGTACAGGTTTAGAAAACATTAGTGTTTTGGATAATTTTAATAGAATCACTTTAGATTATTTTCTTTTATAATTATGATAAAATGATATATAATTTTATGATTACCATGCTTCTTAATCGAAACTATATAGATTATGAATGGTTTTCTACAATAAAATAGGGAATCTGATGTAAGAGGGAATCAAAATAACAATATCCTTCTAAATAAAAAATCTCAAATGGTTTCAATTGGAACTAAGATGTCTTCTAAAGTTATAAATAAATTGACCTAATATATAAATTATGTGGGGATCCATGACATAGATAATTCAATCTTCCATAAAAGAGAATTATGATTGTAGGGAATTTTATGAGAAAACATAATATAGTATTAAATTGATATATTGACATAATGGTATATCAAGGTTGGACTAAATCCTTTGAAAAGATATTTTATGTCATGGGATGTACACATAATCAAAAGGTATGTATTTATATATAATATTTTGAAGGTGAATTGGACCAGAGTCATCTAATAGTAAATAATATAAATAAAAGGGATGATATTGAAGTATTAGAATGGGAAAATTTATGAAAATATGATTTGATAAGAATTTTATTAAGGGTGTTAAAATTATAAACAAAAATGAAATATTTAAACTGATATATAAGGAGGATGATTTAATGGCATTCTTATAATAAAACGTTACATGATTGGAAAGGTACTCAGTAAATATTATTTATAACTCCCTGACTTAGAATTCAAGAGTCGGTGCCTTCGATAATTATATTATCATATATACAAACTTTAAAAGCATAAGGGATAAAAAAGTTTATAATTTTTTTGGAAACCTATATTATATACATGATACCCATATTATTTAGGTAAATGAAAATAAACCATAACAAAAATTAAATCTCAGTATCCTTGAAACTCATTAAATGGATTTTTCTTTATAAACAGGAGAATTCAAACAAAATTATTGGTGATAATATATTCATAGAAAAGGTAAGTACAATAGAAAAAATAATGAATCAATATGAATAATAAATAAGTAATGGTAAATAACTAAGAATACATGAAACTCAAAAAAATAGATAAAAAATAATTAATATGACAAGGTGAATAATTGGAACACCATACATTTAATAAATAAAATAAAAATGATATGTATATATATAAATTTAAATTAAAAAATCTCTTAGATACTAAAAATAATAACTCAATTCATAATTACAAAAATTATTAATTATTGGACACCATGTTTCATTGGTACATTGTATATTTACCATCAAGACATTTCATAATACAATTTATCACACAGAGTAGAAACATATCATATTTGGAAAACTAGTTCATCACATGAGACTATTGATGCATCCATGGGATTACATTAGTAAGCCCCCAAGATGTATCATAATAGTCTATTTGGATTGAAAAAATACAAAGGTTTTTACCCACCTAGTATCATCTCATGAGACTACCAATTCATTAAATGGATATCTATTACTAAGATCCAACCACTTAATAACATTAAAAATCATTCCTCACATATCGAATAAAGGATTTAATTAATAAACAATATTTCTTATAAACATATATCTGTATTGAATAAATGATACAGATTTACCAAAATATCCCCAGTTAATTAAATAACAATCAAAGCGAACACAGTATGTAAAAATTTTATAATGTTTAGGAAATAATAATATCCATAAAAAATAATATGTATATTTTAGATAAATTTAGTACACTATAAAAATAATTTTAATGAAGTTATGGTTTCAAAACAAGTTAGAAAAACCCCAAAGAATGAGAGATTACAGTGATAACTTGTAACACATTGTAATTTTAAATTCAAACACCTTGAATGAGATAATTAAAATTTAAAAAATATAATTAAATTAAATATTATTAAATAAAGATATTAAATGAAAAATTATAAGTATATACACATCTAAAAATAAGTATGTGTTGGATATGACATATATATCACAGATGTAAAAATTGAGAGGAAAATCCATTACCTTGTGATTATTTTTGAGATAAAATCCATTAAATGCCTATATAGTATTTTAAATAATGTTATTAAATTATAATAGATCTATAATAACATTTATAATATAATATATTAACTTATTATAATATCCCATTACCCTTTTGTCAATAATCATTATTTATTTTCACTATTTTAGTTGTAAATTACTTTGTTTTTCGAGTATGCATTGAATTGAATATTTTTTTTATTATTAAAATCATGATTTAATAATATAAGAAGTTTATAACATGATTTAATTATCATATATACTCATAATTTATGTATTTATAGTAATCCATGATATTTGGAGATGAAAATGAAATGCACTGTTCATGGAGACGGTAGGATGTGCATTCACATGACCACTAATTCCATTTCTTTCCATTATTAAAATAATGAAAATTAAAAACTATATGTGTATATGATAATTCCATTATAAAAAATTTCTCCTAAATATAACTTATATTAATTGAAATATACCTTTATGCATTCCATGTATAGAGTGAACAAATCACATTGCTTTGAAGACGCAATAGTGCAGACGTCCACAAACGAAGTTATCACATTCCCAAAAATAGAAATCATTAAGGTATGATTTATATAAGAATTAAATAATTATTCATACATTATACATATAATATATATAATATATTTACTATAAATACATAATTATTTCCCACCTTCTATGGTGTTAAATGGAAAAACAAACAACATCGGTTCGCGAGTATATAATTCAACATACATATGAATGATGATTTCATATCTCATTTTTATGGATGTGTGTGAAAGGGTAGGTAGAAATAATATCATCACAATGTAATTATATTTTAGATAATTAATTTATTATTTAATAATTAAATAAAAATAAATGAATGGGTGATGATGTAAATGAAATAAAAGTGATCGTTGAAGAACGTTACCTTTTATTTAGAAAATATTTTTGGTTTATACCAAAAGGATTATTTCATTATATTTAATTCCAAAATGAGTCTTCTAGGATGATGGGAAGGATGTTAGGATATAATTTGGGTAGATTATGGGCTTGAAATATGTCATTATAGGTGTGAATAAGTGGAAGTGGTGAGTACCTTTTTATAGTAGAAGAGGAGATGGTTTTTTTGTATTTTTTTATCTAGAAAATTTCAAACATGTTTTTCCCCTATCAAGTGGCTCCAATAATGGAAACAATATAATAATTGGGATTATAGGGTCTAAATACAGACATAAAATTTGTTTGGAACATGTTTTTAGGTTATTTTGGCCCTTATTCTTATGGTATAGTCTCTTGTTGATCCAATTTTCTCTTAATAATTATTATTAATTTTAATTTATGTCACAATTGGTTTTCGTAAAAAAATAATTATAAGTTATTAAAAATTATTATTTATTATAATTTCATATATCAAATCCTTTTTTCCAAATTCAAATAACAAATTTTGAAGAAATTACTTTAGAATTAATCCAGCATACGGGACGACAAAGCATGTTTTAAAAGTAAAAATGATTAAATGATTGAAATGTTTTTATATACAATATCAATATAAAATTGAATGAAATTAACCTAATTATATTAAATTATTTATAATTTATATAATGTGATCTTAAAATAAATTTATAACATAATTTTTCCATATAAATAAATTATATTAATATGATGTTTTTAATCAAAATCCAGTATTTTCCACTATTCGTCACAACAATGAAATCTACAAGGAAAAAAACAAAATATAACTCTAAGATAATTTTTATGATAAAATTTAAAAAATTAATTTTATTATTAAATATAAAATTTATAAAATTTCTAAAAAGTTAATATAAAATAATTTTTCCCTTAAAAAATGATAAAAATGTTTTTTCAAAAATGTTTGTTTTTACATAAAATTTGGTTTGTTTTTATTTAATACCAATCAAATATATTGGATTATTGTAATTTTTTAATAAATATATAATAGTTATATTTAATTAATATAATTCTCTAATATTAATCAATTTAATTTATAACACAAAACTCATTTGAAAGCCTAAAAATAGTACTTTACAATATGATTTTCTATATTTTTAATTGGTTTTGATATTTGTTTTTATTTAATTGTAAACCTACAAATATAAATATCTATATTTTCATAAGTTAGTTGATCCTATTCCTAAAATATAATTTAAAATATAGGTTATATCTTATTATAATAAATTATAATATTTTAATAATATATTGTTGCTCTCTAAAACCCAGTCTTGTGTGAAACACAAGATATTGATGAAACTCGTTGTCATTTTCGATGCAAGTTAACATACTATTGTGTGAATTGAATAAAGTATAATATATTTTATCGATTCAAAATACTAAATATACCATAATTTCAATGAAGTATATATTCCTTTATAAGTTATGTGGTTAGTTTCATACATACTATCAAACAAAATTTCATCGTTTAGAATTTAATGGTGTTATATTATCCACACCATAAATAAATTCCATAATAAAAATTAAAACTCGATCTTAGAAATCATGGGTTTCTTATTTAAATGTTATTTTTTTAAATAACACATTTTGAGATTGTCAAAACAATGATTTATCTTGGAAGATAAGTCAATACCAAAGAACAGATCATGAGAATCCATAGATGTTTACCTAATAGATGGAGGGGAACCACTGTCTCTATTGGATAATCATGTGACATCAGCAAGATACCTGTAAAAGAACTCATTGGGAAGCTGATGATGTATCAGGAAGAGTTGAATGTAAATAACGAAGACGAGGATGAACCAAAGAGGAAATTTATAGCATTCAAGACTACATCCTCAAAGCACAAAGACAATGGGAAACTGGGAGATTCTGTAGAAAGGTCCACCACTGAACAATAATCAACTCATAGTGATGAGGAGATGGCTCAACTAACCAGAAGACTCAAACGATTTTACAAAAATAAGGACTTTTTCATAAATCCTAACTTCAAGGGAAAGTATGATCTAAAAGGAATCTGAAAAAAGAACTGGAAAAGAAGTGAGAAAACTGATGAAATTGTATGCTATGAATGTAAGTGCAAAGGACATATAAAGGTTGACTGTCCAATGATAAAGTATATGATTAAATATGATTATAAGGACAAGAAGTATAAAAAGGAAATGAAATCAACCTAGAGTGCCTCTAAGCATAGTTCAAGAGACTCAGAGACATCACATGATAAATAGGATAACAAATCCAATATGTGACTTCTGAAAAACACATCTGATGAAAGCTTCTTAAAGAGCTCCTGTAAAAAATCTATGGTACACGGACAGTGGATGTTCAAGGCACATGACATGAGACTACTCATTCTTCAAGAACCTGATAAAAGTATATGGAGTACATGTCAAATTTGGTGACAATTCCAAAGTAAAAATCATTGGCTTAAGCCAGATTGGTAACACTAGTTCGATTTTAATTTCTAAAGTACTGTTTGTTAATGGATTAAAATATAATCTGGTTAGTATCTCACAATTATATGATGATGTATATCATGTAAAATTTGAAAAATGAATCTTATAATGTCCTTATTTCTAAAGATGAATTAGTATTTTCTGCATCAAGGAATGAAAACGTTTATTCTGTTAATTTAGATTCATTCGCTTCTCAAAATGAATAATTCTTAATAGTATTTCATAAAGAATCTTATATTTGGCATAGGAGACTAGGACACTATAATGTTCTCTCCCTTAGAAAGCTGACTAGAAATTGCCTAGTTAAAGACTTACCCAAACTTGAGTTTCCACATGAAAAAGTATGTAATCCTTTTCAAAAGGGAAAACAACACAAAATCTATTTCAAAATATAGAAAGAAGTTTCTACTTATCAACCTCTTGGATTGGTTCACCTGGATTTGTTTGGACCATCTAGAGATTTTAGTTTCAATGGGAAGCACTATGTTTATGTTATGGTAGATGATTTTTCTAGATATACTTGGTCCTTCTTCATGGCTCGCAAAAGTGAAGCATCCCTTTATTTTACTATGTATTCCACGTCTATTGAAAATCTTAGTGGCCTTAAAATTAAATCATTATGATGTGATCATGCCCGTGAGTTTGAAAAGGAATTGTATGAATCCTTTTTCTCACCAAATGGTTATAGTCACATTTTCTCTGCCCCTATAACACCTTAGTAGAATGGTATTGTAGAAAGAAGAAGTAGAACCCTGTAAGAAATTTCTAGAACAGTTCTTAGTGAATATGACTTACCTATTTACTTTTGGGGAGAAGCTATTAATACATCATGCTACATAAGCAATAGATTCATGATTAGACCAATTATCAAAAAAGACCATGTATGAACTCTGGAACAATATGATGCCTAAGGTTAATTACTTTAGAGTTTTTGTTTGGAAATACTTTATTCCCAACACTAAGGATAATCATGACAAATATTCATCCAAAAGTGATGAAGGAATTTTCATAGGTTACTCTATATTAAGTAAAGCATATGGTGTATTCAAAAAGAGAACTAAAGGTTTGTAAGAATATGTTGATATCAAGATTGATAAAACAGATCCACATGAGCCTAGAACCATCCTAGAAAATCTAGAGGATGATATATCAAATCTGACCATCAACTCAAAATCGTGAAATTCCTCTGTGACAAAATCTGTGACAACATCCAATTATGGAAATTACCTATAATCGAGTCATAATGGACCTGAATCTATTGATGAACCTGAAATCACTAGTCTCTCTTTTTCAATACAGGTTAGAACCCTTAAAACCATCTTTTAGATTCTGTTGTAGGAGACTTAGAGAAAGGAACACAAACTAGAGCTTCTCTTGGAAATCAGGTTAAACACCATGCATTCGTGTCACAACATGATCCAAAAAACATGTATGATGTCATCAATGATGAATTTTGGGTAATGACTATGCAAGAAGAACATACTCAGTTTAAAATAAACAAATTTTGGAAACTTTTTGAATGACCTAAGGACACATTCATCATATCCAAAAAATGGGTGTTTAGAAATAAGGTAGATGAAGCTTGAAATATAGTTTGCAAGAAGGATAAATTAGTTGCACATGGCTGTAGTCAAGAAGATGGAATTTACAATTAGGAGACCCTTACACCAGTATCCATACATGAATCCATCAAAATCCTACTTGCATATGCTGCACATCTGAATTTCAGACTATATGAAATGGATGTTAAGAGTGAATTCTAAAATGGGTATATAGATGAGGTTTTCTTTGTTGAACAACCCCCTAGATTTACAAATCCTCATTTTCCGAATCATATTTTCTAACTATCAAAATATTTATATGGTTTAAAACAATCTCTAAGAGCTTGGTATGACAGATTGAGTACTTTTCTCATTTAAAAAGGTTTTAAAAAAGTAATATCTGATCCTACCCTCTTTATAAAATGAATTTCTAATGATGTTTTAGTTGTTCAAATATATGTAGATGACATTATTTTTGGATCTTCAAAAAATTCATTATGTATTGATTTTTCTAATATGATGTATAACGAATCTGAAATTAGTTTAATGGGTGAACTAAAATTCATTCTTGGAATTCAAATCATTCAAAATAATGATGGAATTGTTATAACTAAATCTAAATACATTATAGATCTTCTAAAACGTTTTAGATTGGGTAGCACTAAATGTAGTGACACTCGCATGAGTACCACCTGCAAGTTGGATCTTTATGAAGATTGAAAATCTATTGATCAAACCACTTATAGAGGAATGATTGGAAGTTTACTCTACTTAACTACTAGTCATACAGACATTATGTTTAGTGTTTGTATGTGTGCTCATTTTCAAGAAAATCTTAATGAATATAATTTAAATTTTGTAAGGAGAATTTTTTAATACCTCAATTATATACCCAATCTAGGATTGTTCTATCCTTAAAGACAATCATTTGAACTGGTTCGTTATTCTGATGCTGACTTTAGTGGCTGTAAGATAGATACAAAGAGCACCTCTGAAACATGTCACCTTTTAGGAAAGTCACTAGTATCATGGTATAGTAAGAAAAAAATTATGTTTGATTATCTACTAAAGAAGTAGAATACATAGCTTTTGAAAGTTTTTGTTAAAACATTTTGTGGATGAAACAGACCTGAATAGTTTATGGATATCAATTCAGACATGTAACAATAAATTGTGACAACATAAGTTCTATTAATATATCAAAAAATCATGTTTTACATTATAGGATAAAACATATTGATGTAAGACATCACTTTTTGAGAGACAATTATCCAAAAGGTGATATCACCTTGGAATTCATTGGTAATGAATATCAACTTGCTGATATATTCACTAAACTCTTAAATTCTGAGAGAATAGACTACATCATACATGATCTTTGAATGATAAATCTAAAATAGATATCATAATTGTCTTACTGTTTGATATTTTACTATGTTATACTTTACTGTTTCATGATTACAATTTCATAGTTATAGTCTCTTATGTTTACAGTCTCACCATTAGCACTTTGTATATACTGGCTGACATTTACAGTGTCACCGTGACACACACTGAAATGTTCACTCATTGTCTCACTATGCCGACCAATCATTATCTCACTGTGAATATTCTTTATGTTTTTCTTTAAACCCATATCTCGGTAATAATTATTTCACCTCTTTTATTTTCCCACATTTTTATTTCTGTGACGTTTGACATTCTTAAATGATAAAATAAAAAGTTTCACTCAGTTCTTCACTCGTGCATTATCTAATTCACATGTTTCTAATGCTTTCAACCTTGTAACCCTCTCTCTCTCTCTCTCTCGAACCATCAGTGGATGCTATGAATTAAAGGTCTATCATCATCCTCACCTGAGATGTGTAGCATGATGAAGAAGAATATTTCACCTAAGCTGACAACCAAAGGACCTGTAAATCTGAATCTGGTAAATTGCAGTGTTGTACCTGAGAAAGAAATTTTCCCCGAATGGATTCTGCCTAGAAAATATCTGGTCTTGAATGTGTTAAAATAACAAGGATAGTTAGAGTGGTTCTCAAGGAATAATAGACCCATCTATCCAAGGATAGTGTCTCAGTTCTATATGTATGTACAGTTCTCTTTTGATTCTGGTGAATGTTACATTGTGAAGAGTTGGGTTATTGGACAAAGATTCTTTTTCTCTTCAATGTTATGGGCTGCATGGCTTAGGATACCTCATGAAGGTATATGTGAGGATTATCAGAGAGGACCTCCACCTTCAACTGATTTCATTGATCTAGATGATGCTCTGAAATCCCTAATCGGAAATGGAACCAAGAGAAGGTACATCGCTGCTGAACTAGATGGAGAAACAAGGCTTCTGTTTAAGATTGTTCAAAATCTGGTTAGTCCAAGAAAAAGTTATTTTGATGTGTTAAAATATCAAGATGTGTTTTTGATTCACCTTATGAAAAATGGACAAAAGATCAACCTATTCATGTACATAATTCACCATATGTGTGAGTTGATAAAGTTACATCCAAATCCACTTCTCTGTTCTACTCTCAGCTGATATCAGCCATGATTTTTTCAAAAGGTATATTTGGACCAAATGAATAAGTGCTTATGGACTATGAGTACTGTCTATATAAATCCATCATCAAGATAATAAAGATAAACTATAATCGTTGAAAAAATGAATGGGTGGAAGAGAATGATAATGTTTATGAGAAGTTTCATCCTGTGGATTATTCATCAAGGACGAAAGACATTTCGGATCCTGTTTTGGAACCAGATGAACTTGTTGAGTATGCAGAAGAAGAGGAAGAATTGGCTGAAGTACTACATAGGAATGTAGTTATTATTGAGGAAGAAAGGACTATTGTTCCTCATGTTGTTCTTGATGAAGAAGTTCATGCCCCTAGAGACGAATTCAATATAGAAATCCAACCCAAGGCTGAAAAAGAATCAGTTGTCACAGAATCTGAGAAGAAAGACATTGAAGAGCCTAAAATAGAAGACCTCCCTATTGTTCAGGAAGCGTATCTGGAGGAACTCCCTGTGGAACAATCTGTTCATGAAATCATTCCCTCTGCTAAAGAAATGATGGTGCTGGCCTTTCAGCTGTGTAGACTTGAAATGAATGAGGAAATTAAATGTTAGTCTATGGATTTAGACCAAGATTCTAATCCTCTCAGTACTAATAAGAAATCACCTGTTGAGGGGAGAAAACCCCAAATATTGAGTCTGATGAAGCCTCACATCCATCTGATTCATGTCCTGTGGACACTATGAACAAATTTCCTAGTTTCTATGATATGAATGAGTCTCAGCAGGTTATTGAAACCGAGCTAGATCTTTCTTCCCTATTTCAGCTGAAATCATTCAAAAAAATTGCACCTGAGAAGGAACCTAAACCTGAACCTAAACCTGTAAAAATTCCTACACCCGAACCTTTATATTAATAGTTTTCCTTTGTCAGTAAGGATGATCGAAAGGAATTTGGAGATACTATCTTATATGACATTGAGAAGCTTATGAACTCCCAACCTCGTCCTGTGATAAATTTAATTTAGAGAGATGCATCACTATTATTGGAAAATATTATTTGGCATATACAACCTATGATGATCCATGAGATTCAAGAAGTAAGAGTTGAAAATAAGCTGCATAGTAATGAAGTCACAACCCTGTAAGCATGGTTGAAGAAATGCATAAAGAGCTGAATTCGAGATCAGAGCCTGTTACTACTCCTCTAGCATCGACTATTTCTCAACTCCCTCATGATTTTGTCTCACGGATTCATAATTATCTGGAATCCTTTGATGAAAAGGTTGTATAAAGGAACAAAAAGATGATGAAGGAGATGAGAGAGCTTCTGGTGGACCTTAAAAAACTCACTGATGAGTACACTGGTTGTCTTTAAAAGGTACTAAATCCGCTAAAATCTCTGACAACAGCCATCAAAGCTTCTAATACCTCTTTTAAATCTTCTACACCATCCTTGGACAGCAAGTTTCTCATATCTATAATCAAAGAAAATATTCAGAATGTTTTTAGTGGATTTAATGTGGCTTCTTTATCTGACGTTGTCAAGAACAGTGATAGAGTTCATGACCTTGTACAAATTCACTCCAAGATTTCAAATGATGCCCAGTATGAGATTTCTAAGAAAGTATATTTCTATTTCGACCAAATTTTCTCCATGACTAATATTACCAACAACTTCAAATACCTTGTAGAGAATCTGTGAATTACTCCTGTGATTGAAGCCCTCAAAACCCTTGTCCAGAAGCTAACCAATTTTACCCGATTGTTAGACAAGTTTATAGAAAAAAAAGATGAATTTGAAAAAGCCTTGATGTATGGTGGTGATATTATTGCAGACTTCATCATACTCTGGAGACCTTATCTTCATGTCTGGAGTACAGAAATTGTTTCTCCAGAGGATGCACCTCTCAGACCTGGGCTGCCTACCTTCACCTCTTCCTTAGCCTTAACTACCATGTCTGTTTGCGAAGCTTTCAGTCAGATTAGGCCTGTGATTCTTGATCAGTAACTACCTAGATCTTCAACTTATCCTACCTTGGCTCCCAAAATATTTTAAGTTCTCCCTTAACCTCTTTATCTACCATTTATCTACCTTCTTATACATCAAACACGGCCCATATGGCTTCCTCTTCTGCTGCTGATATAGGCAAAGAGAAGGCCAGTCCGGGAAGAAGAGCAGTGGTTACTCCATTTTTCTGGGACTTCCATTGTTTTTGTATTTCTCCTTTATTTTTTACTAATCTATGTTTAATATTAATGGAATGTGCACTGTTTTACATCTCTTATTTCAAAATTTTAATAATCCCACAAGTTGGGGAAGTTTCTGCATAAAGCCTCTATATGTTATTTTCTATATAGTAGCCTCCAATTTACACTTTAATTGTACATGATTTGTGATCATCAAGTTTCTGCATAATGTCTCTATATGTTATTTTCTCTATAGTTGCTTCCAATTTACACTTTAACTGTACATGATTTGTGATCATCAAAAAGGGGGAGATTGTTGGACTCTTATTTTATTAGTCATGTTTTAATGATCAAAAATCTTATTCAACCTAGTTACCTCATATAAATTATATCCAATCAAGTGTATTTATGTTTCAAGTTCTCTCATGATTTATAATGGTTAAGCTCAATCCATTTCATGCATATCACTGTTGAAGTATGAGTATAATTATTTTCATATGTACAAGACACCATGAAACAAGAAAATGTGAGTCCAGAAACCATAAACCAGACACCATAAACAAGACACCATAAGCAAGACACCGTGAATCCAGAAACCATGAACAAGACACCATGAATCCAGACACCGTAAACAAGACACTGTAAACAAGACATCATGAAACAAAACACTATTAACAAGACACCGTGAACAAGTCACCATGACGACAGACACCATAAAAAATACACCATGAACAAGACACCGTGAACAAGACACTATGAACAAGACACTGTAAATGACATACCGTGACACACAGAAAT
The DNA here is from genome assembly GCA_963277665.1 of Viscum album. Taxonomy (NCBI): domain Eukaryota; kingdom Viridiplantae; phylum Streptophyta; class Magnoliopsida; order Santalales; family Viscaceae; genus Viscum; species Viscum album. The sequence continues at coordinate 259,038,188 of OY728129.1, forward strand.
CATGTGAAGGAGACACCGTTATGATAACTTACTGTGACACTGTTTCTTAAACTATTTTGTTATCTTTCAATTTAATTTATAATGGTCATATTTTATTCCATTAAAGCACTGACATAATTAATGTTTCTTTGTAGACATATCATTTGACAATATGAGGTACGAGGTGCAGAACACATGGAACCTGTCGTTTAAAACTCATGCATTCAAAGATAAAAAGAGTAGTGTTCCAAAGAACAATACAGAGCGATACAAAACGAAAAAAAATCATGTGAGCACAACCATGAAAAACATATTGCAAGATATTCAAAAGAAAGAATTATTACATGCATGTAATCTGACTCTGCTGAAGAACATATGCATTACACTGGAATCCAGATAACATCTTCGCATTATCAAAAATCATGAAGAACACAATCTGAAATCCCCACACTCTGTTTTTTACACAATATCCATACAAGGAATCAATGCTTTATATGATTCAATCCAAATAAGTCTAGAGATTCATTGTCATCAGAGAAGATAATTCTAACCTCATCTCAATATTCTTACTCGACTGTGATCGTCTATTTATTTACATTATGAGCAGTGTGTTCCTTGTCTGTTTTGACACAAACTGACTTCTGAGCTGAACTGGATGATACTGAAATCCTTACACCAAACTCATTATAATTTTTTGTACCCACTAAATCTATGGAATAGGTCCGAGTGTGGCCTGATTAATATTTTTTTTACCCACAAAAACTGTGGAAGAGGTCCCTGTGTGACCTGGATAGTCTATGTACTATTTTTAACCCTGATCCAGGGTGTGGATCAAGGTTTGTTTATATAAACTTCTTGGTGGCAGGTGATCAACAAGTGGAGTGGATTAGGTCTCAGCTTGAGATTGAACCACTTGTTTCAGATCTATTGTGCAGTTTAAATTTAGTCATCTCTGTTTTACTACTTTATTGCATAATTCAAAAATCACCAATTTCACATTGATATTTAGTCTTAGAAAGAAGTTATAACTGGTTTGTCTTAGTAGGATATCTTCAAAAGAAATATTAATAATACAAATTATGATTGCTGAGAATTAATCAATCTTCTAAGAAGCTGTTTAAAAATTCAAACTCTTATAAAAGTATAAGCTTGATTAACTGAGCGGTACCTATTTTGGGGGAAACCATTTCTTTTCAAAATAATATTATTTTATGATAAATATTTATTATTACTCAATTCACCCCTCCCCTCTTGAGTAAACCACTCCGACCAACATTGGGTATCAGAGGTTTCTTTATTAGGACTCTGTGTAATCTTACTCAACTGTGATTATAATTGTACATTAAAGATCTGTAATTTTTTTTTAATTCTAAATTTCTATCTCATTTAAAGTAATAAGTTAGTATGGATAATAGATTAGAAGGTGTTGCAACCAACAGACCACCATTCTTCAATGGAACCAACTATGCTCAATGGAAAATTAAAATGAAAATGCATCTAGAGAGTATGATTTTTGAAATTTGGACATCCATTATAGATGAATACAAACATCCTATGATTGATAGATTTTCATAGGATGAATCTACTAAATGTTCCTACAATAAAAATTGTAAATCCATGAATGATTTGTATTGTTCCTTAAGAGATGATGAATTTAATAGGATTTATTCTTGTAAAACTTTTCATGAAATTTGAGATACATTGTCTGTCTCACATGAAGGAACATCTAGTGTAATGTAAATGAGACTTAATACATATACTATAAAATATAATAATTTTAAAATGAAACATGATGAACCTATTTCTGACATGTATCTTATCTTCAATGACATTGTCAATACAATGAATTCTCTTGGAAGAGAAGTCCCTCCCAAAGTATAGATCATGAGAATCCTTAGATGTCTAACTAATAGATAGAGGGGAACCTCTGAATCTATTAGATAATCATGAGACATTAGAAAGCTACCTATAAAATAACTCATTGGGAAACAGATGATGTATTAGGAAGAGCTGAAATTCCACCAAAAATAGGAGGTTGAACCAAAGAGGAAATCTGTAGCATTCAAAACCACCTACTCAAAGCACAAAGACAAAGGGAAACTAGAATATTTTTTAGATAGACTAGGTATCCCAAATTTCATGTGAAGTTTTACAAGAAGAAATCCAATTAAATTATTCCTCTCCTAAGGAAAATTACAAAGGATTCCTAGATCTTCAATTGTTATTATATTCATGTTTGGTAGTTTCATCCCATGTAATTCTATCAATAATAGGAAGTTTGTATTCTTCTATAATGGATGACCTAATTTCAAAACTCATACTCTCTAGATGCATTTTCATTTTAATTTTCCATTGATCATTATTGGTTCTATTGATGAATGGTGGTTTGTTGGTTGTATCACTTTCAAATCTATTATCCATACTAACTTATTATATTAAAAGAGATAGAAATTTAGAATTACCAAAATTTACTGATCTTCAAAGTACAACTACAATCATAGTTGAGTAAGATTACATAGAGTCCTAATAAAGAAACCTTTGATAAAAAATGTTGGTAGGAGTAGTTTACTCAAGAGGGAAGGGGTGAGTTGAGCAAATATAAAACTTTCTATTAAATGAATATTATTTTCAGAAAAAATTGTTTCCCCAAAAATAGATACAACCTAATTAATCGAGTTTATACTGTTATAAGAGTTTGAATTTTTAAATAGCTTCTTAGAAGATTGATTAATTATCAGTAATCTTAATTTGTATTATTAATATTACTTTTGAAGTTATCCTAACATGACAAACCAGTTATAACTTCTTTCCAAGTCTAACTATCAAAGTGAAATGGGTGATTTCTAAATTATGCAATAAATCTGTAAAACAGAGAAGACAAAATTTAAAAATCACAGCAGATATGAAACCAGTAGTTCTGTCTCAAATAGAGACTTAATCCACTCCACTTGGTTATCAAATTCCATCAATCCATTTATATAAATAAACTTTGATCCACAGCCTAGATTGGGGTTAAAAACAGTACATATACTTTCCAGGTCACACATGGACATCTTCCACAATATTTGTTTGTAAAAAATAAAAACAAATAGGCCATACAGGGACCTCATCAATAGTTTTCATGGGTAAACAAAAGTTTAAAGAGTTTGGTGTAAGGATTTCAGTATCCTCCAGTTCAGCTCAAGAGACATTGTGTGTCAAAATAGATAGGTTCACAGACTGCTCATAATGTAAATAAAAATATGATCTTAGTCGAGAAAGAATATAGATATGTGGGTACAATTCTCTTGTGTGATGTCAATTCAGCTCTATACTTCTTTGGATTGATGAAGATGAATCTTTGAGTCCTTCTTTAAAAGTTTTGTGAAAAACAGTGTGTCGCAATTCAGTTTGTGTTCTTCAAGAGTTTTGATAATGCGAAGATTTCATCTGGATTCTAGTGTACTTCATATGTTCTTTAGTAGAGTTTCATTGCATGCATGGAACAATTATTCCTTTTGAAAAACATGAAATATTATCTTTGTGGTCATGCTCATAGGCTTTTTTCGTTTTGTATCGCTCTGTGTTGTTCTTGGGCACACTTCGCTCTTTATCTTCGAATGCATGAGTTTTAGCCGACATGTTCCATCTGTCCTATACCTCGTACCTCATATTGTATTATGATATGTCTATAAAGAAACATTAATTATTCCAGCGCATAAAAGGAATCAAATATGACTGTTAAAAATTAATTTGAAAGACAAAAAAATAGTTTCAGAAACAGCGTCAGAGTAAGTTATTAAAATGGTGTCTCTTTTACATGGTGTCTGAGTGTCACGGTATCTCATTTATGGTGTCTTGTTCATGGTTTCTTGTTCAGAGTTTCATGTTCGTGGTGTCTTGTTCATGGTGTATTGTTCACAGTGTATGGCTTTACAGTGTCTTGTTCACGGTGTCTGGTTTCACGGTGTCCTGCTTACGGTGTCTTGTTTACAGTGTCTAGCTTCATGGTGTCTTGTTCACGGTGTCTTCTTCATAGTCTCTGGCATCACAGTTTCTTGCTTACGATGTCTTGTTTAAGGTTTCTGGTTTACAATGTCTTGTTTCACAGTGTCTTGTACTTATGAAAATAATTGTACTCAGACTTAAACAGTGATATGCCTGAAATTGATTGAGCTTAACCATTATAAATCACGAGAGAACTTGAAACATAAATACACATGGTTGGATATGATTTATAGGTTCTAACTAGGTTGAATAAGATTTCTGATCATTAAAAAGTGATTAATACATGAGGAGTCCAACATTAAATACACCATAATTTCTCTAAAGGATATATTACTTTATATGTTATTTGTTTATTTTCATACATACTATCAAAAAAAGTCATCTCTTAGAATTAAAGGGTGTTATATTATCCCCACCATAAATAAATTTCATAATCACAATTTAAAATCGATCTACAAAATCATGGGTTTTTTATTTAAAAGTAATTTTTTTTAAATCACACATTCTGAGATGGGATAATAAAACATCCTTTTAATTAGTGGGAATGATACATAAAAAGGTCACTTGGAATAACATATAACAAGGATTCTTCATTGGAGAACATTTGTGGAAATTAAAAATATGGACTAGGAGGAAAATTGGAAATATTAATATGGAGTGAATGAGGTATTCAATCCAAAACAAATAAATAAACAATGAAATGTTCTTGGCCTCAAATCCATAAATTTGTGACAATTTAAAAGATAATATGTTCTACAAAAATTTAGGTTTCGAGAAAACATTTTTTAGAATCGTTTTCCTAGTGTTTATTATTTATTTAAATCTATATGAATACATGTAAACATACATTTCTATAAACACAATATTATCCTTTTATTGTTCCGTGAACTATTTATACTTCAACTATTATCAGAAGATACATCTTATGGGAAAGTAATAAAAAATCTCTTAAAACCTCTTATAAATATCAATTTAAAACCATTTTTAAATGTTTAACTTTTCCCAAAGATTGTGATCCAATACCTTAGAAATAAGGTCTCTGAATTTACAAAATGAACATTTCAAACAATATGATGTGTCTATTAATAATCAAATACCAAACATGTGAATATCGTAATACATTTAATTTCCATTAAAGAATATTAAAAACATGCATGATTCCTTATTCCTTAAATTGAACAATGATTACTGGATATACTCCTAAAATCTAAAAAATGTTGTAAACTCAATCAATGATGGAATACAACATGTTCTTAATAACTAAATAATCTAATCTAAGTTACTCTATAATTTCCAATATAATTTATTCATATCACTCATTTATTTATCTAAAAATAATTATCAAAAAATGATAACATGTTAAGGGTTATCATTACATGAACAATATATTTTTCAAAACGTTAAACATACATCTGAATTACATTTCTCGGTAGCATTCAACATATGATCTTCAATCCATAACGAAATAGTAATTGTGTAAAATCATTATATATGTCTGGAAACTAATAACTAGTACATCATTAATAATATACTTAAATCACATAATTCATGAATCCAAAAATGCACATTATTCATTACACTTTGGTTATATCAATTACATAACCATGTCTTTGATCTATTGGCTTATTTTAAGGTATATTCCCTTGAAAATGGGGGCATATATTTTCATAGTTCACCATCTCCTTGGAGTTGTATCACTAAATAGTGATATTTTCCTTCTTACCCTTTGCATTCCTTGATGTCATAACCCCTTCTTCCACACATATAAAAAATACCATTCTATCTAGGATTTTTATAGGGTTATTCTTGACATAGTTCTTACATGATGGATTTTATCTAAATCTGCATCTTTAATGAATACTATTTTTCTCGGTGTTCATATTAAATCTTATTCTATTGATTACACATGAATATATTTATTTTAAAAAATTAATCCTCTATTTTTATGGAACATAAATCTATTAATTCATAGGATTGTAATTTATAAGAAACTATTGGTGTTAATTGATTTGGTTAATTTTGTCAAAGAAGTGTTCAATATTGAACTCCATGTTGCATATTTAAGGTATACAATACATGGATAACCTTGTAAATGTATATTCATAATCTATAACACTCAATTATTAATTTTAATTTAATCTGTGTAACTTTCTCTTCATCTCAATTTTTTATCCCGAGGGATGTATTTATTGAAGAATGTATCCTTAAAAGTTATCCATTCCATATGTTTGATTTATTCTTCCCCCCAAGTAATCTAGATCGACGACCACCATTGATTGAAATCATATTTGATAAAATATACTATAAGTGCATCCTTTTTTTCAATGAATCCTAATTACATAACTATCTTCACCTAATACATAATCCATTCTTCAATAACTAATTGATTTGTATTCCGACTAAATTATGGAGGCCTCTCTATCATAAATCGATCCATAATTAGAGAATATCATTGTGAAACTAGTTACTACACCTATAAAAGTTTATGTTTCATAATTTGATTACTTTTCCCTAATATATACATAAAGTCTTCAATCACAATACCATATATATTGGCTTCCTTAGTAAGAAACGTCCACATTGACCACAATTATTGATACAATTCTTTCATCTAGGATCCATTTCTAAATAATGGAATACACTATATTAGATATTAATATTATGTAACATAATGTAGAACCATAAAACAAGGAAAATAATTATAATAAATTAATGAGTATCTAATTTCATAATCATAAATTTGGTTTCATTGGGATGTTCTTTTATAATTAACCATAAATCTATCATAGGGTTATATTCCCTCATCTATATTTTCTAAATCGAGTTTCCAAGGATTCTACTAATCCTCATATTATTTCAACTGTAACACCCCAACCATTGAATCGTGGAGTCGATTCCTTACATTATTACATTATCATAGATACATGATTTATATACTAAGGTGCTGAATGTTTTAGTAGTATTGGAATACCAGATTACATATATGATACCCATATTATATTGGGAAAAGAAAATAAAGCATAATGAAAAAAATATGATTATTCTTGAAACTCATTCAATGTATTCCACATCATAACCCAGGGAAAGGAAACAAAAATAAGGTTTACCTCAAATTCATAGTAAGGGTAAGTAAAATGAAAGAAATAATGGATCAATAACTATAATAAGAAAATAATTTCAAATAAATGAGAACAAATGCTACTCAAATACCAGAAAATACATAATTAATGTCAAAAGGTAAATATTTATGAAACCTTCCATTTTAAAAATAAAAAATAATTATATGCATAGATTTATAATATCAAAAAGAATCTCATAGATAATAATAATAACAACTGAATTCTCAATAAAGGGATTGCATAATTAGCAGATTTTGTGTTTCCTAGGTATGTGGTACTTTTACCGTCATGATCATTCACCAGATTGTTTAACATATTGTATAGAAAATCATCTTATTTAGAAAACTAATTCATTTGATGATAATATCATTGCATAAATTGGATTACATTAATCTGTCCCCAAACCATATTATACCAGCCTATTCTAGTTGGAATAAAACGTGAAGTGTTTCTTGCGAACTAGTTTCATCAAATGAGACTCTTGATACCTAAAGGGGTATTCTATAAGTGGGGTCCACCAATTTTTTACATTTCTAAAGAATTAATCTTATGTAAAATAATCTATTTAGTTAGTAAACATTTTTCATAATCATCAAATATCCTTATTAAATAAAAGATATGGATTTATCAAAATGTTCCTTTGTTAATCCAATAACTGTAAAAGTTAACATAATATGTAAAAGTGTTATAAAATTTTGAATATAAAAATATCTCTAATATGATAATATTAATATTTGAGATAAATACAATTAACTATAAAATTTATTATATTTAAGTTATTGTTTCAAGATAAATTTAACAATAAAAAAGTGAGATTGTAATGATAACATCTACCACATGGTAATTTTCAAGTCAAACCCCATGGGTGTGATAATTGAGATTAAAACATATAGAACAATGAAATATAAGTGAATAATTATATTAAATTACAGATAGTAATTATATACCCCACACAAAATAATTATGTAGTCCATATTACATTTATCTCACAGAAGTAAAAATTGCGATGAAAATACTTTACATTGAATTTCCTTTTATGTGAAGATAAATTAACCTCATTTATAGTTGTTTGAAAAATGTTATTAACATATAAAATAAACCTAATAATATTAAAAATATCATATAATTACTTCTTGTAATATCTCATTACTCCTTTGTTAACAATTTTTTATTATTCTAAATATTTCGGATGTTAATTGCCTAGATTTTTACTGTGTTTTGAATTAATATTTTTTTCATAATATGTAGTTAAAAATTTAATAATGCATAGAATTTTTACCATGATTTATTTATCATATATATCCCATATATGTGTATTTATAATTTTTCGTATTATTTTGATATGAGAAATGAATGTGATCATTCTTGTAGACGGTAGGTCGTACGTACACAAGAACACAACATCAATTTCTTTATCACATAAAAATAATGAAAAGTAAATAGAATATATTTATACTATAATCCCATTATAATAATATTATTGTAGATCAAATTTTTTTAATTAAAACAGTATTTTAAAAATTCAATTTATAGCGTGAACAAATCGTAATACTTTGAGGAGACGGTAATCCACACATACACAAAAAAAGTTATTATATTTTTATATACTATAAATCATAAATGTATGAGTTATATAAGAAATAAAGGAAAATAAATAAGATATTAATATCACATATATATTATATAACATTGAAATACATCATTATTTCCATCATTTAAAGGTGGTAAATGGAAGAACGAATGACATCAGATCACGAGGCAATAGTCCACCGAACACAAGAACATGGATTGTGTATCCCATTTTGATGGATGTGTGTGAAAGTGTAGGTAAAAATATTATTATAAAACCATATCAGTATATTTATGAAATGGAGTTTATTATATAATCTTAATAGAAAAATAATTTAAGGGTTGAATAATTAAATGAATCAAATGCAATCCTGGAATAATGTTACCTCTTATTTAGGTAACTCATTCTGGTTTGTACCAAAAGACATCCTTGGTAAGATTTATGAAAAAATTAATTATTATAGGATTATGGGAGATATTTTGGGATTTTATTTTAGAGTATTTTTAGTAAGAAAAATGTCTTGATATGTGTGAATATTTTTGAGGGGTGAGTGACTTTTATAATGTATGAGTGGCATTATTGTAATGTTTTTAATGAGGAAATTTCACTGATGTATTTACGATGTCATGTGGATCCAATAAGGGACAAAATTACAGAATAGGTAATATAGGGTTGAAATATGGACATTAAACTAATTTTTTACAAGTTTATATTTCATTTTTCCTATATGTTTAAGGTTTAGGTCCTTGATAAACTAATTTGTCTCTTAATTAATGAAATTAATTTTTATTACTTTATGAAATATTTTTGTTAAAAAAATTATTAACCATAATGGAAACTATTAATTATTATGATTTTAAAAATGTATTCCATTTTTTCAAATTAAAATAAAATATGTTTCATAAATTAACTTAAATATTATTCGATAGATAGGATGACAATGTGTGTTTTTAAAGTGAAAAAGGACAAAAGTTTGCAATGTTTTTATACATAATATCAGTAAATAATTGATTAAAATGATATAAATTTGATAATTTAATGAATAATTTATTTAATGTGAATTTAAATTATATTTAAAATAGTGTTTATACATATATAAAATTATACTAAAAGACAATTATCAATTAAAATTTATTATTTTTTATTAATCATCAAAAAATAAAACTTCTTAGAAAAATCATAAAAATCACCCTAACATATTTTTTTTGTTACATTTAAAAAGAATTAATTTTATTCAAAAATAAATAAATTAGTAATATTCCAAAATATTAATTTAAAATTGGTTCACCATTAAAAGGCAGTAAAATAGTTTTAAGAAAAATATGTGTTTTTTGTGTAGAATTTCATTTCTTCTAATATTATGAGTATGAAATCACGTGGATTAATGTAAAAAATATTTGATTGAATAATATATATATATATATCATTAATATAATTCACTAATAGTAATTATGTTAATTTATTATGAATAAATATTTTTTGAAGTATAAAAATAGTTCTTTATAAAACATTTCTTATATTTTCAATTGGTTTTGATATTCATTTCTATTTAATTGTAAACCATTGAATTCAAAAATATATTTCTATAAATTAGTTAATCATATTCATAATAATTAATTTACTATCTAGGTTATACCTTATAATATTAAAAATAAATATTTTAATAATATACTATTGCACTATAAAACAAAGTCATGCGTGTAACACATGATATTGAAGAAAGTCATTATTTCATGTGAAGAAACCTAAATAAGTATTGTAAGCTTTTAATGCTATAAAATATATTTAATTTATTTAAAATATTATACATTCCATCAATTATCAAAAGGATATATACCATTCTACATGTTTTCCATGTCATACACACAATCAAATTAAAGTTAATGTTTTAGATTTGTTGGGGTGTTACATTATTTATGATATTCATAGTAAAATTAATCTATTGTACCTTATATATAATACATGATATTAAAGGTGATTATACTCCCATAAATTCAAAATTTATTTTAATATTTTTTATTGTTATGATAATATAGAAATTTAGTTTTCTGATAGTCACATATTCTATGACGCACACAGAAGAAAAGGTCTAGGTGGATGGTAATTAGAATGGATCCATTGAAGAAATATTAAGGTATAAAAATCATGTTACCATCATGTGATATGTTATGTAACTATAACCACGGAGAATGTATTATAAATTTTGGGAAATGGTTTTGAGGTTGTATGATTGATAATATGACTCTTTGTTAAAAATAAAAATATCTTAGTAGTGATAAGACAAATAATGAAAATAGATAGTGAGATGTTTTAATTTCAATGATATGGGACATTATGATAATGTTTTTATAATGATTTAAACATAGGGTGGAAATAAAAAAGGTATAAATAAAAAGGGATTGGAGAAATATTTTTCTATTTTTGTTGATGACATTGGAATGTTAACTAAAGTGGTTAAAGTTATGTTACTCATTTATTTAAATTATTCCAATATTATGCTTGACTATATATATATATCCATTAAATTTTTATCTAAATTCGGAATATATTCTCATGAATGTAAAATAAATCTTTTGGGGAATACTCTATGTGGAAATATTGAAGAAACTAAACATTATAAGAATCATCTTATTATTATCAGTTAAATGTTCTTTCATGAAAATCTATTTGAATTGACCATTATAAATTCCAATATTATTTTGGGTATGGATTAGGTTTTATATTATCTTAACAAGATATATGTTTTAGCTAACACAATTTTATTTAATAATTTCATAAATTGTTTAACCCGCCAAGTTGACGAGATGTTTATTATAAGTGATAATTTAAGTTTCTTATATCATGTTGTTGAAAAAATAAAAAATTTCAAGTTAGTGATGTATATGAAGGGAATTAATATATGGACTATTTTATTGATTATTTACCTATTATTATTCAAATTCAAGAGTTTGAGTTTACTAACTAATTATTTCCCGATTTTAAGCCAATTTCACAACTCCCTTATCTAATGTCTCAAGTAAAACATTTAGAACTAAAAAATAATTTTGAATTTTTTCTAGATAAATATTTCATTCATCCTAGAAAATTACTATTAGGTGCTCTAATTTTTATTTTTGTTAAAAATAAATATGGTCTTATGAGACTTGTCACTGATTATAAATCCTTTAATAACATCACTATTATGAAAAAGTATCATTTTCCTCTAATTAAATATTTATTTGATTAACACCATGGAGCATGAAATTTTTTGAAGATTGATATGCATTTGTGGTGATATATGTTATAGGTTAAAGAGGAAGATATTATGAGGGAATTTCATATAAGGTATTGTCATTATGAGTATATATATTTACCCATGGGCATGTATAATGCACCAATTGTATATATGGATCATTGGAATAGAGTTTTCATGAAAATTTAGAAAAGTCTGTTTTTTTTCTGATTATTGGTGAAATGTTTTTATATTATAAAAGTCACATGTAACATGAATGACACCTAAGGATTTTTTTAAACCGTAATGAAAGATAAATATATTGAAAATTTAGTAACTGTGAATCATGGATGAAAAAAAACTAATTACATTGTCATAATGTTTCTAATGTTAAAATAACTATTTAACCTACAAATACAAATATATTTGAAAAATATAAAAGACCATAAAATGTCATCAAGAATCATTATTTTCCTTGATTAGTTGGTGACTATAAGTTGTTTATTGATTTTTTTTCGATTATATAACCCATAGACTAAGTTAACTAAAAATGAAGATAAATGTTTCTAAAAAATGTAATTTGATGATTAATTTTACAAACTAAAATAATGATTAGTGAATTCTATTGTTTTTTCATTTAATTCTATAAATATTCAATTTTTCATATACAATAATGAATCATTGAAGGTACATAGTTGTGTTCTAATATTGAACGAACAGATAAATTTCTTAATATCTGTGAAAACCGAAACCTCATGGGTTAAACTCTCCTACATAGGATATGTAATTAATATCTATTTTTTCATTTAAAAATATGTACTCATTATTTATATAGAGTAATTTTTAAAATATATAATCATCATAATATTATAATGTATATGTTCATTCAAAAAGTGTTATACATGATATAGAGAATATTATTTAAATTGATGATGGATTAAGATTTCACAATCCATTAGGATCCTTTAAAAATAGGTATTTAATTGTATGAGTTGAAAATGTCTTGAATCATTAATCATGTTATATTTTGAACATGACCTTGGGTTAATGATTTGATTTATTTTTTCCTAGTAGTTATGGAATCATGAAATTCTTCTGTTTAATATAATCTATCTTTAAAGTTTTATTTATTAGAAAAAATTATATATGATCCAAAGGAGGATCATGTTTTATAAAAATATGTAGAATATTTTAATATAGATTAGTTTAAATATATTATTTTTGTCAAAGAAGGTTTTATTATTTTTGGAAATATATTATAAAGGTTTTGTGACTCCTAATTGAAGAGCGAATTATAAAGCGATGCTCATTGTTTCTTATTTTTCATTCATCTAGGTACAAAGAAGATGTAAAAATTAATTTAAGAGTATTACTAGTGGGATGTAATGAAATGTGATATTGATTATTTTTCAATGAAGAGTTTAAGATATAAACATGTTAAAGAATAACTAAATTTATTGATTGTTATGTATTAGTGTTTTACAATACCATAGTGGAAATGAGATAATATATATATGGATTTTATAGATAGTTTTCCAAATACATATAAAAGTAATAATATGATTTATATTATTGTTGATCGATTAACTAAATCAAAACATTTACATCCCATTCGAGATATTATGTATTTATGATCAATTTCCTCAAAATTATCATAAGGAAATAGTGAGGTTAAATGGATTTCCTCTATCCATTATCTCTGACCGTGAACCTAGTATCACTTAAATTTTTTGTAATGTACGTGATATATCATTTGACACTCAATTAAAATTCTGTAAAACTTTTCATCCTCAATATAATGGATACATTGCGTGAATAATAAAGATATTTTAAGACATGATTCATAATTTTTCAATTTAAAATAAGTTAGTTATGATCAAGATATTTAATTATTTTATTTTTATATAATAATAGTTATTATTTTAGTATACATATGACACTTTTTGTAGAAATATGTGGATAACGAGATGATAATATTGATTTTTGGGATTTAGTTGGTGAATTAATGTTGATGGGACTAGATTTAGTAAAGATAATGGATAATAAATTGAATATTATTCAACAACATAAATTGTAATATTAGATATTGAACAAAAGATATATAAAAAAGTGGAGTAAATATCATTCTTCTGAGGTAGGTGATCATGTTTTTTTAAAGTATCTCCATGGAAAAATGTTATATATTTTGGTAAAAATTAGAAACTAGGTACAAAATTTATTTGACCATATAAAATTCTAAAAAAGTTTTCATTAGTTATCTACTAACTGACCTTTCATAGGAGAATATATAAGGTATACAATATTTTTTATGTTTCAATGTTAAGGAAATATGTTCAAAATTCCTCTCATGTTTTGATCCCCAAGGAAGTTCATATGGAAGAGATCCATTCTTATAAAGATTATCCACTTTGTATTATTAACACTTGAGAGAAATTATTTATGAAAAAGTTAAATAAACATGTTAAGGTTTTTTTGGGAAACTATACGGTTGAAGAACCAACTTGAGAATACAAAAACATAATGAGGGAAAAATATCCCCACTTCTTTAATAATTGAATAAAATTTAAAGGATTCAATTTAAAAAATGGGGTAGAATATGAAAAACAATTTATTATTATAATAAATCATTTTTATGTCTTAAAAATATTATTTAGTAATGTTTTATTGAGTTATATTCATTATTATAATAATAGGTAATTTTTTAGTCAAAAGGAAAAAATCATTACTCCTAACCAAATTATATATTCATGTATTGTATAAATTTATTAAAAATGTTGATTTCAAAATTAAATAATTTTAATGATTAAAAATGAACATTATTTTTTATTTCAATAATTCAATGTTATCATAGTAACAATGTTTTAGAATTTTATATAAAGATTTATTTTTCTTTGAATATTGAAAATATTGATTTTTATTGAAAAAATAATTTTTTGATTATTTATAATGTTAAATTTTATTTTAAATTACTTATAATCTATATTTAGTTATTTTTATTTAAAATTATCTAATTAATTTGAATTAAAATTTTGAACTTAAATTTTCTATAAAAACATTTTATACAAAAAATTTACATTTTTATAAAAACAGTTTTCATCACTTTTTCTAGATTAAAATTAAACCAAATGCTGACACTTATTTATATCAAATCATGAAAAATTGACTCAATATATTAAATTAGGGTCTAAAATTTTGTGAATATTTTTGTTTTAGTTTTTATCATTATAAAAAGTTGATTTTGTAATTATGTTATCACAATAATGGGTAAATTAGGTGATTAAGGGTCAAAAACAATTGATTAGGATGAAAATAACCAAAAACAAGTTTTTATCTTATTATATGAGTATTTATTTACCATTTACATCAATTTATTGAAATTATAGAAACTATTTCCATATTTCATTGATTTTCACCTTTATAATATTTAAGTGATTATAAATGAAAAAAAATCAAGCACTTTCTTTTAATAACACTAATATTTTAATCTTATTGATAATGATTATATGTTCTATTATAAATACTAATTTTAAATATAATTTTTTTTATCATTCTAATTTTTTTACAATTTTTTAGTGAATATCTAATTAGCTTAAAAACATACTTAATATAGATGTGGGAATTATTCAATTAACAAGAAAATAAAATATATGAATTTTTTATATAAAAAATATAAATTGAATGAATATTTCTGTTGCATTAATTTTTCATATAAATATAATATATTATGTAATTTTTAAATTACTATATAATAGTTACATTTTTCTTTTGGAGTCATTATAGACAAATTAAATAAATAGTTCCAAAATTGACATTATTTATCTTTTATAACAAATAATAATTTCTTATATTATTTTATTTTTTAAAAAAATCACATACATTTAAATGTTATTGTGATAAGGTTTAAAAAAATTGTCTATTTAATATCCAATCATCCAATTCTAGTAGCTATATAGATCTCTAAATAGTAAAAATGTTTTAATCACGGAAATCATCAAAATGGGTTAAGATGGGTAAATAATATAAGGTTTAGAAACTTATATAAACATGTAAAAATTTTATTTCATGAGGGTTTTTAAGCTAAAAATATTATTATATTTTAAAATTATCAATTTGGATATATTTTAACATGAAAATTATTTATATTTATTTAATATTTTTATGAAATTATATGAGTTCCCCTCCCCTATCTTAAAACATAAAACCCTTTATTTTATTTTTTTCACACATTTATTTTCTTTTGGATCAACTAGTACATACCAATATTGTTTTAATATATCCCTATAAATTTTTTAGAGCCCTTGGATGGATCAAAAAATCATACATGGAATGTTTTTGGAGCAAACCTTTAGTTGGTATCCGGAAAAGTGGTATAATTCTTGACTACATGAATCATATTATTTCTTATTTCATATAATTTTAATATAACTAAAATAGTGGGATATAATATTATAGGTACTCCCATATAATTATATGTAATTACATTAATTTAATATCCCACATCCATCTCATCTTACATCAAAATGGAAAATAAAATTGTCGTTCATGTGTACAGAGAACTACAACTTTAGGAACTGATTTAATTCATTTTCTATCAGCACATCTCCTTGAAGCATTTGATTTCAGATTTAATGTATATATAATATATTGATGAAAATTTTATCATTATATGAGGATAATATTAGCCCTATTTTATTACCCATTAATTCACAAAATATGATACTGTTGTTCGTGCGCATGTGTGGACTACAACATCCATGAAGCGAAGTTATTCATATTTCATCACCAAATCACAATTATGATATATATATATATATATTATATTTAATTTATTATATATTTATTATTATATAAATATAAAATAATACATAATTTTTTTCTATAATGTAATTTGATAAATGGAAACATTACTAATAAATACACACAAAATATTGTCTCTATGAAGGCAACATCGATCATTTTTCATAACCATTTTTCATGATTAATTATAAAATTATAATAGATATATGAAAAATATAATTATTTAATTATTATTATTTTTTAGTTGATTAAATAATGAACTCTTCGGGAATAGTAATCATACTGATGTAATTTTTGGATGATAAACAAAATTTCATCAAAATATCCTTTGGGAATTTAATTTAGTAAATAATTAAATAAATAAATTCAAGAGATAAATTAGAATGAATAATAAATTTCATATAAGTTATTAAGATATAAAATGCTAATATATTTATATTATTTTGTATGATAAAGAACATATGTAAAAATTTGAACACAAGGTAAGGGATATTCTCTAAAAATCATCTTTCGATGTTTCTATTTATTTTTCATCCATGCCTTTATTTTAAAAAATTATTTCATTGATGTTTTAATTTTGGAAATAATGGATTATATGAGAAATTTAATATCTCTTTTTTTCTTTATTTAAATATTTATAAAATGATATAATTCTACATAATTTATATAGAATATGTTGACATTGTTTTCAAACGAAACAATAAATTATATATTTCCACATATATTTTGAAAATAAATATTCCCACCACTATAAAATTTTTATGATTTTTGGAATCATTTAAAATATTTTTTTATTCAATAAAAATAATCTTTTCCAATGTATTATTTATTATAGAAAAGGTTTATAAAATGTAATATAAATTAAATTATCTGGTAATATCTTCTTATGGTTTCAAAAAATATTTTTATGAGTGTGATGATTAAATGAAATATTAAATTATTATAATTAAGTTATGATTCTAAAAAATTGATTATGATGATGAGTTGATACATTATTAACCATGTATGATCTGTTCAATTATAAACTGAGTATCAGTGGTTATGTTATTAACCAATGAAGGGTGTTTCAATTATAAACCATGGATGGGTGGATTTTTGATAGATTCAATATGAATTATGAATTTAAGTCTACTATGCTAGGTTTTCCATTATTAAGAGAGATATGGAAAATGTTGTCCCAAATTTCCTTACTTTTTTAATCTATTATTCATATGTTTTTTATGGAAATTTTATTGTTTCTGAAATTATAATACTGAATTTATATATAATGGAAATTAAAAGTTACATTTTAAGGGTGAAAACTACAACCTTTTAAAAAATTGTATGATTTTTTCATGAATTAGAATATACCATCGGGTGTTTTATTTTTTATTTTAATAATTCTTATCAAATTCTATAGGAAAATATTTGGGAAGGAAAATAGGTACATTATGAAATACAGTGGTTATTTTGAACCCAAATGTTTACATTTAAAAAGGATATTTTTATAACTATTCTTAAAATAACCATTTTAATTTATTATTTATTTTTATATAACATACTGAAATTTTTGTACTCATTTTATGTTTGGAAATTTTTTTCACATGGTTTATGGATGGGTAAGAGAAAATATGAAATCAAGTTGAATATATTAACGATTTTTCATTCAAAAAAATTATGTTTTTTTAAAGGATTCATAATATGGAAAATGTTTTCTTTGTGGATGTGAGAACTTTTTAATATGTGCGTTTCATATGTATGATTTCTGACCTAGTTCTCCAAAAATATTAATTAAAATGATCCTTGGAATTGGATGAATGTGAAATCATAATTAAAAACTCATTATTATATAATATTTAAGTTCATGTACTTATATATAAATAATATAATTTTTTTTGGATTATTAAACAAAAAATTATTTGAAAATAACCATGTTAAAATATTGTGTAATCAATAAGGTTAATATGAGTAGTTATTGAAGAATAAGTCTATCATGACCTGTCGTCAGAGCCCGTGTCGTGACTACCCCAAGCCCGCCTTCCATAGGCCAGGGGCTGGCGACTAGCACCAAAGGCGTAAATCTCTAAGCTGGGAAGGCATGCCTTTACAATACTAAACACACAAAATCAGAGTACAAAACTATAAATAAAACACTAAGTAGATACTATATACAGAAGAGATGCTGGAAAGTAAAAGAGGCTGGAAATACAAGCCCAACAGTAATGTACAAGGAAAAGACAAAACGGGTACAACCAAAAGACAAATGGCTGGAAGGTTTCTAGAAGCTCATGGATGGTCCACCATGGATCCTATGAGGAGGGTAGGTATAGATAGCCTCCTCAGTGCTCCACGTCCGTCTGTCACTTCCTGGTACCGACTTTTCGTGAGATCCATCTCCGGGTACCATCCAGTCCTGGCACTCTCAGCCTCTGCCAGCGCTGTCTGTCATCTGCATCCAACACAACAAGGTACAAGCATAACCTTTGTAGGGGTGAGTATAATGATACACACTAGGGACCCCTAGACCCTCAAGGTCTCACAAAATCTAACAAAGATAAACCAAAAAGTATAATTTCAATGGATTACCATTACTTATGTATATTCCCATACATATACCTAAGTTATCAAGTAACCCATCTCAATCATGAGAAATACACAAAGTTCATTGACTCAGCTCAAACCAGGATTTTCATTATTGAAGCCACGACTGCTGGAGAACTCCTCCTCTGTCGAGTACAGCGGCCCTGTCACGACCCTTAGGCGGTAGTCACTAACCTTAGACTGCTGAGGTACTCCTTCTGTCGAGTACCGTGGGTCTGCTGCCAAACCGGCCACTCCCCCTAATAGTCATCAGAGGTACTACTCCTGTCGCATACCGCGGGACTTCTGCCAAACCTGGCACTCCATCCATCATGGGTATGTCACCAAAATGGGCACTCCGTTCAATGTGATAGTTGAATCACTACATGTCGAATCGGTCAGACAGTCATCAGGTCTAAAGCTACTAGATCTCTGCACTCTGTCTGCTTGTCTATGAACGAATCTACTCCACGAGCTACTGGTTGATTATCCAAGTGTCACGAAGTCTCAGGTGGATGTATCTCGAAGGACCGTAACATCATCGGGGTCTCAACACAATAGAAGACACGTCAATCAGACACCCAGTCTGTGTGTTATTGGCATTTTAGTCTTGGGGACCTGTTGGATTCGTGTACGAACAAACCTGACCATGACTCAACTATACCCTGAACTCTAGTGGGTTATACTCAAAGATCCGGCTATGCTCCAAGAATACCAGCTCCACTGACGGTTCGTCAAACAGACGACTGGTGCCAATGATATGGCCCATGAAGGTAAGGGGTCAGTAGTGGGCTCGGGTCCGGCCTGACCCGGTCGGACCGATTCGACCCATCCCAGTCTGGGCCAACCCAGTCTGGGTCGCCCCTGTCAGACTCTAATGGGTCTGACCCAACCCATTGGGCAGGTCATCTCGCTCTGTTTTGACCAGGTCCGCTGGGCCGGGCCCAGCGGACCGCGAGGGCAGTTTAGCCCGATTGTCGCCACGTAGGCAGCTTGGTAACTCGGCTCGGAAGACCGGTCTGGTTCAGCCAGTAACACCGCGAGGGTGCCATGGGTCGGCTCTGTAGGCCTGTGGCCGGGAGGCTAGCTGGCACACTGCGCTAGGTGAAGGCATGCCGGCAGGGCACCGGGCAGGCTGCGGGTGCACCAGGCAAGGTGCTGGGGTGTCGGGATGGCCACAGGAAGGGGCCGGGCAAGCCGCCGGCAGGGTGCGGGGGTGACGGGCACCACACCAGCGGGGCGCGTGGTGCCAGTCAGCACGCCAGTGAGGCACCAGTCAGTATGCCGTTGGGGTGCGGGGGCGCTGGGCAACGCCGCAGCGGGGCATGGGGGAGCCGGGCAATGGGCCAGCGGGGCGTTGGGGCACCTGGCAGTGTGTCAGCGGGGTGCGGCGGTGCTGGGCAGTGTGCCGGTGGGGCGCAGTGGCGCCGACTATCGCCCTAGTGGGGCACCGCGGGGGTGCCGCAGAGGCGGCACGTTTCACAGTGGTCACAGGTAGCACGACCCTTGTTAGATGTCTTCATCAATGTCGCCTCTATGCCTCTTCTGAGTACACCAAAAAGAAATCGATGGAGAGTGTCAGACCATGTGAGGTTTTCCCAAACTCTCCGCCTTTATGGTGATAAATTGGATGTTCACAGTCAATAAATAGAACACTGGGAAATGAGAATAAAACCAACACAAATATCCCTACCTCGTTTGTCGTTCGTAGACAAAGTTGCGGGAAATGGCGGGCGTCGATTCGTCGATTTCCGCGTTCATCACACACTCCCAATTCTCACACTCAAGCGTCGGAAGGATGAAGGGTACTCATCATTGGTGGATGAGTGTTCGAAGGTGACTTCGTCGTTGGTGACGTTCTTTGCGGGTGACGTCTTCTCCTTTAATGTGGATGAAAGTTGTTGGAGATGTCATCGGCGTCTCTTCCCTTTCCATTCCTCAGTTGAAGAACGATGAAGAAAGAAGAAGATGGCATCATCATTCATTGGTGGAAGGAGTGTTTTTCTCGTTCTTCACTGAGAGGATGAAGTTCTCTCTCTAGTCCTACCCAAATGAATTTCCAACCAAATGAGCTAATAGCTTTGTCTATTATTTAATCATTGGCTTGAATTCAAAAGAATTCAAAATATGAATTAATTAAATGAGGGTGTTCAATTAATTATAAGTGGTTTGGCACAGTTAATTAGTGGGGGAAGTTCAAGGGGTTCCCCACTTTATAGAGAGTTACAAAGGGTTAAAGGGGGGTTTAGATGGTAATGTGGGCCCCACATTTCAAACTTCAGTTGGGGGTTTAGGGGGGGAAAACTCGTCTGGGCCCCACCTAAAAATATCCTCCCAAGTGAGGTTGTGGGTGGTTGGGCCCCACCTATAACCTCTCCTTGGAGGATTAAACATCCATGAACAAAAATAATGTTAACACTTTATTTTTATTCAATTTAATTTGAAACCCCCAAAAACTAACTTCTAATCTCATTAGAATGCAACTACGATGTAGGTCTCAATAAGAAATTATAGACGCTACGAGTTCAATGGTGCCCTCAGATTTTAATTCTGAGCACCGGTTCAGAAGATATAAAATCCCAAACCTACGTTTATTGAACATACCAGAAAAAATGTTCGGAAAATTATTATCAGTCACCCTTGACTCGCACCGGTCGAGGTTAGGCTCTGCCTAGGTGAAACACGCCTGAATGAACCCAACTGTACTCTCATATTTTTAATCTGACTCACCATTTTGATGTTATGAATTTTAAAATAAAATAATTGTCACTTGATTATTTTATTTGTGGCCAAAAACTATCTTTTTCTGGTGGTCGGCGCCAGCTAAAGTTAGTATCTACATAAATAAATCAAGCCCTCCCATGTTCAGATGTGGTATCTGATTTTTAATCCGAGCTACCGTTTATGAGTTATAAGAATTTGAAAAATAAAATAATTTATATAATTATTTTATTTACGGTTATACCTTTTTCTAGATTTCTCACAGGAGGCCCGCGCCCACTGAACTTAAGTCCCTCCTAGGGTAAACCCGCCATTCTGAGCACAACGGTGCCCTTTGATTTCTAATCCGAGTTACCGTTTATGAGTTATTAAAATTTTTTAGGAAAACTTCTTACACACGTTAACTTAAGCTTAGCAAAAACTTCAAAAATTGATTATGGGCACATCGGGCCTCTGAATCATGCGCTCTAAAAAACTGCACACTCGCAAAATTCACGTGAATTTAAGAAAAACATTTCCACTGAATATTAGGGTCTATATATTCTCCCCACCACAACGCTTTACATCATTGTAAGCTACAACTCAATCTATGGGAACAAAAGGCTGGTACTGAGAACGCATATTGCCTCTCGCTCCCATATGCTCTCCTGGAGGTTCTTCTGCTGCCAACGAACATGCATTATAGGTATCGACCGTCCACATAGGACCCACTCCTGTCGATCCTCAATCTCCACTTGAACCTCCATGAAAGTTTCCCCTTCATCGATGTCCATCTCCCTATGGCCGATGATGTGAGATGGGTCGTGCACGTATCTCCTTAGCTGAGATACGTGGAAGACGTAGTGCACCCAATGAAACTGAGGTGGAAGAGCTGAGCAGTATGCCGCCTCGATTACTCTGCTGGGGACCTTGAAAGGTCCGTTGAATCTCGGAGATAACTTTCTTCCTCTGCTAAATATCTATAGACCTCATCAAGGTGAGACACATATAAACACTTGGTCGCCATCCTCAAGCTCCAGAGGACTCTATCAGTATATGACTTCTACCTACTCTGTGTAGTCTTCATCCGCTCCTGGATGATTTGTGCATTCTCTGTGGTAGCCTGTACCATCATTGGTCAGTAGGAAGTTCTCCGAATTGGTGAGTCGGTCGATGATCACCCAAATTCAATCGCGACTCCTAGATGTACGTAGAAGACCCTCCATGAAACCATGGATATCTCATCCTATTTCCACTCTGGGACCTCAATGGCCTGAACCAAGCCTACTGGTAACTGGTGCTCCGCCTTAACTTGCTGACAAGTGAGGCATTGAGAGATAAAATCTACTACCACCCACTTCAAACCTGGACACCAGTGCTGTCGTCTAAGGTCCTGATACATCTTCACGACACCTAGATGTACCTCTAGAGGGGATGTGTGGAACTCGCTCAACACTTCCTCCTGAAGTGAAACTACTACCATGGTACGTCATCTGAAGAGGATGACATGATCCCCACCATCAAAAAATCCATCAGGTGCCTGCCCTGTGCGTATCTGAGCACGTCATGTCTTGTAGTCAGTGTCTCCATGTTGTGCCTCCATGACTTGCTGAGGAAGGGTAGAAGTGACTGTAAGATATTGTAGAAAGGATACTCCATCTCTACCAATGAAGGATATCTATAAGTCATTCAAATGCTCTGTCGCCTCACCTAAGAGCTATATACCAGTCCTCCTAATGAGAACATCCACATTATAGTTCCCCTTAATAGGAGTATAGACTATTTTGATTTCATAGTGTTGAAGGAACTGAAAAAAAACTCCTACTTTCATGAGGGTAAGGATGGTAGAATCAAGAGTGATCGGCTGCACCCTCCTGTGAATGAGTTTAACCTGTGCTTCTTGGGATTCCTTTTTCTCCGACTAAGGAAAAAGTCATCTCAACATGCTAGATAAACCAGAACCTTTTTTCCAAATACAATCAATTTGTGTATGAAATGTGGTTTCCCAGTCCATACCCAAACTAATGTCATAAGGCCTCGATGCTGCCACCAAGAGGTTCCAACCAAAACTATTGCCTCAAGGGTAAGATCACACCGTCAACATATGTTTTATTTTCAAGTATCCTCCCAATGGTATCTCCAAATGCGAGGGTCAAGTCAACAGTTTAACCAGAAACTCTAGGTATGGTACAAGATTCGTGGAATGAAGGAATGATTGGTACTTATGTCTATTGATACGGTCTCTAGTAGTAGACACAGTCCGTACCTCAAATCATTACTAGACCCTTATGTCTCACTCGTTGACCACATGAAGCTATTATCTTCCTCTTCCCTCCAGCTCCCTGATCCTGGCGGGGACTACAAAGGTTGGTGGTTGTAACATGTCAAAATGTACACCACCTCATGCTGATCTCTTAGCTCTGATTGCACGTCTGCTGCCCTACATATTCATCTGTCCCTATTACATCCTCTTTCTGAAATAGTTTACATGCCCAAGTCTCTGAGACTGGCGCTGCTTTCCTTCTTTCCTACTGCTAACATTCCCTGGCTATATCCGCTCATCCAAAGAACATTCAACCACAAAGGATATCTCTAGCATCCAAACATAAGTATAAATTTATAGAGGAAAAAGAAAGTGTTGGCCCGGATGTCCCTAAACACATATAGATTGAATGTCCAAGCTATGATGCTCTAATAGTATCATATTCATTGAGTACTAGGAATGATCAGTACGGCTCAATGAATACTCAGCTACCGACAAGTCCTCCTTCTGAAGCTGTAGAAGTTCTAGAGAACTCTCATCCACCTCCTCCTGATAGTCATTAGCTGCCTGTAAGTAGAGCTTGCTTCAGAACCTGAGGGGTATCTGATGCTGAAACATGTGTAAGGAACAAAGCCCACATGTTTAATCAAATGGTACCTCTGGTTGAATCTCCTGACCAACAAGCAGTGACATAGATAACACACTAACTGAAGGTACAATTTCGCACAATGGTCCACATACCAAATCCTCATCACTATGCATAACAACCTCAGGGTCACTCACTAGAAAACAATAGTATCTATGATCACCAGCTTATCTACTAGTGTCTAAAATTGGTGGAGAAATATAGTAATCAACTCCAGTCAGTCCTCTGCCTCCTGGGAATCTGTCTCACCTCGTAACCTCGATGGCATCTGCTGATGGAACTCGTACAATGTGCTTAGTCGGCATACACTATCCTCCAGTGCGGCTAGTGGCATCTACTGACCAACGGGTGGTGCTTCTACTGGTACACCACCCGAAGGTGCCAACATATTAAGAGGTCCCTGCACCGGAGCCTCATCACTCAGTGGGATGTCATTGGGTACTCTGTCGGAACTCCAACTGGTTGTCTGCATGGAGGCATCCTGAACATATGCGACATGGTCAAAGATTATACCTGGTGAGCTGACCTAGTTTGTGCTGACATAAAGAATACATTTTAAAACACATAGGCAATCAATGTTTTTGTGTACTAAGATGGAAATTAGTAGTCAGCGTCCGGGTGTATGGATACGTCGGCCGCTGCACCAACACTGGACTCCCTGAACTGAAAATCACACTTAGTACCCTTAACACTATTGCTTCACAGAAAGAAAATATCAGAGTCCTAAGTTTTGTGGTAGAACTGAATCCTTTGACACCAATTTGTCATGACCAGTCCTCTGCGACTCTTTCGTGATTACCCCAAGCCCTCCTTCCATAGGCCGGGGGCTGGCGACAGGAACCAAAGGCGTAAATCCCTAAGCGGGGAAGGCATTGCCTTTATAAAAGGAAACACAAAAAATCAGAGTTCAAAACTGGAATTAAAACACTAAGTAGAAACTGTGTAAAGAAGATATTCTGGAAAGTAAAATGGGCTGGAAATACATGCCCAACAATAAAGTACAAGGAAAAGACAAAACAGTTACAACTAAAAGAAAAATGGCAGGAAAGTGTCTAACTGCTCCTGGATCGTCCACCACGGATCCTACCTAAAGGGTAGGTATAGATAGCCTCCTCAGTGCTCCACGTCCATCCGTCTCCTCCAGGTACCAACTCATCGTGAGGTCCATGTCCGGGTACCATCTAGTCCTAGTGACCTCGGCCTTCGTCGGCATTGTCTGTAGTTTGCATCCAACACAATGAGGTGCGGGCATAGCCCGTGTAGGGGTGAGTATAACGATACTCAGTAGGGAACCTGAGGCCCTCAAGGTCTCACAAAATCCAACAAGGATAAACCACAAAGTATAATTTCAATGGATAACCATTGCTTAGGTATATTCCCATACATATACCTATGTTATTATTTAACCCATCTCAATAATGATGAATACACAAAGGTCATTGACTCAGCTCAAACCATGATTATCATTATTGAAACCATGGCTGCTGGAGAACTCCTCCTATGTCTAGTATAGTGTCCTTGTCATGACTCTGAGGCGCTACTCACTAACCATAGACTGCTGAGGTACTCCTCCTATCGAGTACCGCGTGTCTGCTACCAAACCGGGTTCTCCTTCCATTGTGGGTCTGCCGCCAAGCCAAGCGCTCCCACTAATAGTCGTCAAAGGATATCGTCCTGTTGATTACCGCAGATCTACTTCCAAACTAGGCACTCTGTCCTCCATGGGTCTATCGCCAAACCGGGAGCTCCGTCCACCGGGCTAGTCGAATCACTCTGAGTCTAATCAGTCAAGAAGTCGTCAGGTCTACAACTACTAGGTCTCCGCACTCCGTTTGCTCATCTCTGAGAGGATATTCTCTACAAGCTACTGGTCAATACTCCTAGTGTCACAAAGTCTCATGTGGAAGTATATCAATGGACTGCCACATCATTGGGGTCTCAATGCAATAGACGGCATGTCAATCGGACGCCCGATCTGTGAGTTATTATCATTTTAGTCCTGGGGCCCGGTTGAATTCGTGTATGAACCAACCTGACTACGACTCAACTATACCCTGAACTACAGTGGGGTATACTTAAAGAGGTGGCTATGCTCCAAGAATACCATCGTCACTGACAGTTCATCAAATGGACATCCAGTTCCAAAGATATGGTTCAAGAAGGTAAAGGGTCAGTAGTTGGCCTGGGTCCGGTCCGACCTAGTCGGACCGACTCGGCCCAACCCTGTCTAGGCTGACCCAGTCTGGGTCAATCCCGTTTTACTTGTTGGGTCTGACCTGACTCATTGGGTAAGTCCGCCCGCTATTTTTTGACCCGGTCCCCTGGGCCCGACCCAGCGGACCGCAATGACGGTTCTTCCTAATAGTCGCCACGTAAGCGACTCGGTAACTCGGCCCGAAAGATCGGTCCAGTTCAGCCAGCGACAACACGAGGGCGTCATGGGTCGGCTCATCATGACGGTGACCTGAAGGCCAGCGGGCGAGCCGACTACTCACCGGGCAGGCCGCAGGTGCACTGGGCAAGGTGCAGGGGTGCCGGGCCGGTCGTAGGTAGGGGATGGGCAGGACACCGGCAGTGCGCGGGGACGCCAGGCAGCGTGCCAGCGGAGCGTGGGGGCGTCGGGCAGAACGCCGGCAGGGTTCCAGGGAGCGCGCCAGCGGGGCGCAGGGGCACCGGGCAGCACACCTCCGGGGTGCGGGTTGGGCGCCGCGGTGCTGCAGCCCTTACACATTTCACGGTTTCTGCGGGTAGCGCGACCCTTGTTCATTGTCTTCATCGATGTCTCCTCTTTTCCTCTTCGAAGTACACCACAACAAAATCACCGGAGAGTGTCAGACTGTGTGAGGTTGGCCAGAACACTCTGCATTTATGGTGATAACATTTGGATGTTCATAATCCATAAATAGAATATCGTGAAACAAGAATAGAACCAACACAAACCCCATATCCCATTTGTCATTTTTAGTCGAAGTTGCGGGAAAAGGTTGGCGTCGATTCGTCGATTGACTCATTCTTCAAGCACTCCCAATTCTCACGCTCTAGCGTTTTAAGGAAGAAGGGTACTCATCGTTGGTGGATGAGCGTTCGTAGGTGTCGTCGTTGTTAGTAACGTTCATCGCGGGCGACATCTTCTCCTTTAACATTGATGAAGGTCGTTGAAGATGTCATGGGCACCACTTCCATTTCCTTTCCTCGGTTGAAGAATGATGAAGAAGGAAGAAGATGGTGCCGTTGATCTTCGGTGGAAGGAGCATTCTTTGCATTCTTCATTGAGAGGATGATGTTCTATCTCAAGCCCCACCCAAATTAATTACCATCCAAATGAGATAATAGCTCTGTCTATTATTTAATCATTGGCTTGAATTCAAAAGAATTAAAAAGTTGAATTAATTAAATGATGGGGTTCAATTAATTCTAAGTGGGTTGACACATTTAATTAGTGGGGGAAGTTCAAGGGTTCCCCTACATTATGGTGAGTTACAAAGGGTTAAAGGGGGTTTTAGATGTTCGTGTGGGACCCACCTTTCAAACTTCAATTGGGGATTTAAGGGGGGGCAGAATGCTCGTGTGGGAACCAAATAAAAATATCCTCCCATGGGAAGTTGTCTTTGGGTGGGCCCCACCTCCAACCTCTCCTTTGTGGATTAAGCCGCCATGAAAAAAATAAAGGTAACACTTTATTTTTATTCAATTTAATTGAAAACCCCAAAAAATAACTTCTACTCTAGTTAGAACGCAACTACGGTGAAGGTCTCAGTATGAAATTAATGACGCTGCGAGTTCAACGGTGCCCTCAGATTTCAATTCTGAGAACCGGTTCAAAATATATTAAATCCTAAACGTATGTTTACAGAACATACCTGAAAAAAGTTTGGAAAATTATTATCAGTCACCCTCGACTCGCGCCTGTTGAGGTTAGGCTCTTCCTAGGTTAAACACACCCCAACTAACACAACGGTACTCTTGGATTTTTAATCTGACTCACCGTTTTAAGAAGTTATGAATTTTACAAAAAAATAATTGTCACTTTATTATTTTATTTGCGACCAAAAACTAACTTTTTCTAGTGGCCCGAGCCGGCCAAAGTCAATATCTGCTTAAATAATGAAACCCTCATGAGTTCATCTATGGTCTTGGATTTTTAATCTGGGCTACCGTTTATGATTTATAAGAATTTTAAAAATAAAATAATTTATTTAATTATTTTATTTACTGTTATTCCATTTTCGGGATTTCTCACTGGAGGCTCGTGCTAGCTAAACATAAGTCTCACCTATGGTAAAACCACAATTCTGAGCACAAATGTTCCATCCGATTTCTAATTTGAGTTACCATTTAAGAGTTATTCCACCTTTTTAGGAAAACTGCTTACACGTGATAACTTAAGCTTAACAAGAACTTCATAAATTTATTCCAGGATCACCGGGCCTTGGAATCATGTGCCGTCAGAAACTACAGACACATAAAATTACTGTATATTTATGAAAAAAATTTCCAATAATTTTAGTCATATTTACAAATTCATTTGTGTAAAAAAATGCTAGAACTATAGAATGGTTCACACCTTTGTTAAAAAGATCTTTATTAAAAAATGATAAATGTATTCCTTTTAGACTATTTATCTATTTTAAAACATGTGTAAAAATGGAATTAATAACTCAATGGTGATTATGAAAAAAAATTATTGAAAAACATTTTTAGGAAAACATGGGAATGGAATAAAAATATTCTCTACATATTTGAAAAACAAAGTCAAGTTTATGTACAAACAGTATTTCTAATATTTGAGCACTTTGGGTGAAGAAAATAATAGGAAATATTTTAGTTCATATAAATAACTAGTGGAAAAAATGGAAAAATAATTTTGAGTTATATATCATATAATATCATCATCGTAAATTTAAGCATAAATAATCCATATAAGAAGTTGTGTTGTAACATAAAACCCTTACCACAGGTCTAACTTGAATAGAAAGTAACATAAAACAAAAATTAAAATTTATTATAATTAATTAAAATAGTAATATTCAAAATTATAATACCATATGTGGTTCACTTATAATATTTTATTTCCCATTCATTAAAAATCATTCAATAACATCATCATTTCTGGTGTTAAAAACTTCTATTTTATTGAATTCTTAAATTAAAAGTTATGATACATATATTCTGATCATGGTTCCATCATATGAGGAATGATAATCATGATTTAAATTTCATATATATTAAATATTTAAATATTTATAATTATTCATATATATAAGGGATTGAAAAATGAATTACAATATTCACAGAGACAGTACTTTGTATGCATGCGTACGTATTGTTTTAATTTTCTAATGAAAAGTTGTAAAGAAAAATAAATTATATTTTATCATTAGAAAATTCTAAATGCATAATTTTTATAATATTTATTTATCTAACCCATCATTATATTCATTAATTCAAGGAGTCAATAGAAAATATCATACTTATACATGGAGGTAGTAGTCCACATGAACACATGATGGATACATTCAAGACACATTTGATGAAATGGTTGTATAAAATGGTTTTCTAAACATAATAATATCATATCTATATTGTTATTATTATAAATGAATTATATTAGGATATATACAATAGATTTAGTAGAATTATTATAAGGAATACTCTTTGAAATAATCAGGTGAGATTATTACATCTATATTGAGAGACTTCTTTTGCATTAATCATTAATCATTCTTATGATTTTCAAAAGTTTAAAAAAATTTCTTAGGATATAAGGAAAGTAATATAACAGTGTTTTGGTCTCTCTTTTATTGAGATATGGACACAATGTTTTTGAATAATGGAGGAGAAGAGGTTCCCTTTTATAAGTGAGAGGAGGGAAACATTTGAAATTATTTAATGGATTTAAATAATATAAAGTCACATTCTTGTAAAGGTTGATCCAAATAGAAAATTATTTTAAGATATGATAATATAATGATGAAATATATTCCATGAATAGGATTTATACAATTTTGTTGCAATTTTATTATTCTCTCTTAATTAAAAACCATCGTTAAGAAGTTATGACTCTAAAAATGGTAACACATTTTTAATGTTTTTAATATTGAATATAATCAAAAATGAATATTAAAATATTATAAAATATGAAAATTATGATTCTAAACATGCCATAAAATTTTCTAAATTTAATTTCTTTATGTTACATAAAATAACTTTTAAATAAGTGTGAAAATAGACACAAAAATCAATTTTAGACATTTTTATTTATACGAGTAAATATGGATTTAACTTCATTAACATAAAAATAAAAACTATTATATGAATCTAGAACTATTTAATTTAATATAAGATATAAATATTTCATTATCATTATTAGTAAATTGTAATGTTTTGAATTTATTAATATAAAAACTCATCGTTTACATGAAAATAGATTTTTGAAAATAACCCTTTTTACATTAATATGTTTTGTCTTTATTAAAAACAATTTAATAACTAATTTATGATTTTTTAGTCCTAAATATAAAATAAATTTTATTATTTTTTTCTAATGATAAATTTAATTTTTTATAAAAAAATCATAATAATAAGAACAATACATTTCATCAGAAAAACGTTTCTTTTAATCATGAAATGATTTTATAATAATTTAATGATTTTACTTCCTAAAATAATCAATAAATATAAATTAATGAAAATAAATTATAAATTTTTATTAATGTGGGTTTTTCTTATTCATACACATATATCTATTTTCAAGGATTAATATTCCATAATTTAACAAGGTTCATTTAGAATCAGGGTTGCCTGTAAATTATGGAATCAAATAATTCAAATTTAATTCAATAGAATCCACAAAAAGTTCTGGGTAGTTACAATGTTCCAATAAAATGGAAATAATTCTCATCATTTTGTAAATTAATGTTTTAAATTTCATGACTTAATTTTCATGCATGAAAAAATAATATCTTCCTTGGTAAAGTCATATATGAAATTGTACAAAATTAAACAAAAGTAAAATTATGTCTCCGTGAAACTAGCCTAGAGTAATAGATCAATCTCATATCCAAACTCAAACCCAACATCTCATCTAAACTATCAATAAATAAAGGGTTTTTTCCTTGAATGGATCATCAAACACTAAGTCTTATATGGTACTAGTGTTGTAGAGAAAGCTATGAGTACAACTCAGTAGGATAGTACCAACAGTGTCCACCACAAGTCTTGTAAATAAAACTTCAGGATTCATATGTAATGATTGTAAAACAAATAATTGAATAGAAAACACATTATAATGTGAAATTATAATTATCCAAGAGACATTATTCCATACATGGTTCATCCAATGATATGATATAATGATATACCCATGTACTAAACACACATCGACGATATATGATATATCATTCCTAGTATCATAATTAAGGTGAATTAGGTATCACTATTATATTATGTTCTCGGGGGGGGGGGGGTGGGTAAATTACATTAAACACACACACACACACACACACCTCACACACAGACCAAAAAGGAAGGATATATCCCCCAAGGGGATAACCCACCCACCAATCCTTATTTATTCAATACATAACTATCATATCCAATCCTAGTGAATGATCCATCACTAATCCTACATAAATAGTAAATATGGAATTTATTTGTGAATTATTTATCACTAACATTAAGAGATGATATACCAAAAAACTAGTCTTCATATGAGAACCCATAATTTTATAAACCATATTACCTGATTTATTACATAAATTTATACACAATTTAATCCAAAAATATCATGATGCTTAGTGTAATTGGGTAATTAGTTACATAACATAACATCTTACAAAATTAATATAGTGAAATGTTTTAGAACATCCTTAACATCCTCACAAAATTCCATTATTCTTCTAGATTTTCATGAGAAAACACATGAACATACATAAAAAAGAGATGACCAATAAATCATAGTAATAAAATTAATAAAAATATCATATGTTAAACTAGTAATTGTGTGAAAAGTGTCATATCAAGGTAACATAAGATGGGTGAGAAGAAAAATCAATAACAAAAATGAAATATATAATATGATATCATTGTTAGTTAGAGATAATAACTCAAGAGGGGGCAGGTTGAATTGAGTACCAAATACAATTTTTTATTTGAAATGGATTAAAAAAGAATCCCCCATTTAATTTAAAAATGACCCAATTGACAAAAATTATATATCATTATATGATATAATTTTTGAAAATATTTCTTATAGATTTATTAGTTCTTTTGTAAGTAATAAAATTATTACATAGTAATTTCAAAAAAAAATTACTCAATTAAAATCAGAAAAAAAATAATTATGATTAACTATAAAATTATAAATTATGTTTGTGACAAATTTTTTTATTTTAAAAGATGAAATTACGTAAAATAAAAACAAAAAGTGAAATTTTGAATACAATAGGTTCATTCTCATGTCAATATATAGTCCTTTGTGCTTGGTGATCACCCACCACTCGGAAGTTTATATAAATAAATAGTTTTATCCACAACCTGAGTCAGGTTTTATAATATGATACAACTGTCCATACCACACAGGGTCTCTTCCACTATTATCCATGGGAGAAAAAAAACTAAGAATCCCAGAAGACCACTTACATAGTTATACCTGGGAGTACTAGTTTGAAAATATTTAAGATGATATCTAGGTATCATTTCGTTATATATGGATATCATGTGTGTATATATAATAGACTATAGCAAAAAAACGACCAAAAATTTAAAATACAATAATAAAACACATCATGATGTGTATGTAGGGATATAGATTATCAGTTTTTTATGTAATAGAACTCTTGACTATTGATTATAAGTTGAAGTAAATATCTAGTTTTAATCTCATGAAAACATTAGTAAATAAATGCCTCATGGGTACTTCTGTTATTGACTATAGTAATGAAATAGACCAGTATTGAGCATTGGATTTCTTATTCACGTGTATGCAGGACGCACCGTGAATAATCTTCAAGTCCTTTTAATATGGTCCAGCTCTATCAAACATGTGTAAAGCCTTTCTAGGAATCATTACCCAAAATTCTTTTTACATGAGGGAGTTTACTTCTTCTATCATCAACATTTTCATGAATATCCAGGTCCTTTTATTTCCTCGTACTGTATGTCTGAAAATTACATCAAGGCATTCTCTTTATTATTTAATATACAATCATAAAAATCTATTTGGAATTAAATTAAAAAACAAGAAATTATAGAAATATTTAATTCAAATAGATATTGTATATAATTAGTGACAGTGAGTCTTGAATGGTGACTCCAGACTAATAATATATATTTATAACTAGGTCTCTTTGTTGTGGTGACTAAGTCTAGTGGTGTGGCTTTAATGGGTTCTTGTTCTGGTGGTGTCTTAGGTTGGTGGGGTATCGCTCTGGTAGTAAGTTAAGATGGTAGTGTCTCATAGGTTATTTTCTCACTCTTCTAGCGGTGAATTAGACTTTGTCAATATTTTATCTTGTCAGTGACTCATGTACAATAGTGTCATATGTGACAGTGTCTCATTTTAGGACTTTTTCAAATTTTTATACTGATAGTGAGACCTTGTTTGACGGTGAGTCATTGTTGGCAGTGTCTGAACCATAGTGTTGTAAAATAATTATGAAAAATTTCCTCACCTATCTCAAATGATAAGATGATTACAGAAACAAGAAACTCGTTAATATCATTATAATCATGACTTTGTGATTATTAAAACAATGATGTAAATTTTATCCCCTTGTTTATGATCACAAATCATGGAATCAATGGTAAAAAAATCATGGAATCAAATTTATAATTAAAACATTATATCATTGAGAAGTTACAAAATATTGAATATATAGGTGTTCTCAAAGATAATGAATGAATATAACTTTTAATGAATAAAATAAATTTCATATTATAGTTCTGCCACTTCTGGGAATATCAAAAAGTGCCAAATAAGATTAGAAAAAATTAAAGAATATATCAAACATGAATGATTCCCATTAAAGATGTCCAAAAATATTTATAAAAAATTTATAAAACAAATAGACCCATTAAAGACATAATCTATTCCAATAACAATCTCAAAGCTACGCAGAAGGGTCCCTTGGTTATTTCCATTTTTCTTTAGAATACTCATGATATGAGGTATTAGGATTAGTATGGTCTAATGGATCTAGAGGAAAGACATTTGGAACACAAGGTGGGATTAAAACTATAGATTTAGGCTGATATTCTTTAACAATGACTATCTGATCGTACCATGATTCACATTTTTATTTCACCCTTATACTGATATATTAAATAGGTATTGTATTGAAAATTACAAGTATAATAAAAAATTTCACTCCATTTTTTATTCAATAATGTTTTTTTAATACTGTTAAAAATGGAAATGTTACTTGTTTTGATAATTATATTGTAGGTGGAGGTGATTTGGAGGACCCATGATTAACTCCAAGAAAGATGGGCCAATCTGCACATGATCTAAGGACACCATTGAACTAAAATGCATGTTTCTAGATAACAATGAATTAAAATAGGCCTCAATTTTGTGGTCAGGTTACAAATTTTATTATCTTCATTTCATATGAGGAAACAGAATCCCAATTCGTTCATTAAGAGGCCCATACAAACCAATCTTTCCAATAAAGTGGATCTTCACGGGGTCAAAACTTTCCCTCGGTATTTAGACAATTTCTCTTATTCTATTTCATATTTGACCACCAAACGTGACAATGAGGCAGAAAAGTTTTTCATAAAAAACTTTTTAGTTTTTTCCAAAGTGATTTATGATAGTATGGCAGGCCCAATCCATTGACCAAGCCGACTATCAAAATCAAGGTTCCCAAAACAACCTCCTACATTTCCTATAAATTGGGACCTTGGGCACCTCATTTTGGAGTTCGAACCAGAGAAAAGGTGCTACAAATTTGGAGTCCCAAAAGGTATATTCATTATCCCATGACGTTCTGGAGGCTCTGGGAAGTTCTATTTCATCATATTCTTCTTCTTCCCTTCCCATGATTTTCTAAACCCCTTGTGATCACCCGGGGAGGAACGTGATGTAAATCCCAAGCATCATGTTTGTAATATTTGAATTATCTTTTGAATTCTAGGTTGTTGTGTTGTTTTTCATCATCCTATATTCCTATTTTTTTAATTATGTACTGGTATGTCATTATCAACTCATATGTTCATGTTTGGGGGTACCCATTCATGTGATGTTTCACACAACGTTCAGCACTTTCATTGCCCCTTCCAATTATGATGTTTGTGTGGTTCATATTGGTAAATTGAACCCACATAAGCACTGTCAAGATTATGTAAATTTAATTCATTGTATCATAATGAAATAACATACAGACTTGTACAACACCTTGATTTATTCGTGTGTTTCCTTGGTGAGTTTTGGTTATGATGTCGACCAAAAATCACTCATTCATGGACGGTGTCCGGTGAATCATTATGTGTTTTTGACTAAACCCTATGAGGTATCCTAGTATAAACACAGTAAAATTCTGGTTCTAGGTGTTACAAACCGGGGATTAAAAGATCATAACCCTATATCATGAAGCAATGAATGATGAACATAATGATAGTACCCCGAGTTGATCACGCTTAATTATTCTTGTTCATTTCTACTTTTTTTTATCGCTTTCATTTTCTAATTTCATCTTTATTCATCAAAACCCATATTTTTAAAAAACATAATTCCACTTCTAATTTCATAATAAAACTCCTCTTTTTAAATTAATTATCTAAGGCTCTGTCGAGAGATGACCAAGGGTTGACGCTATACTGCAGAAATTCTAGTCAAAATTAAACTACTACTTCGACGTACTTGAAAACACAATCAAATTTTGGGGCCATTGCTGGGGGTCCAGTATCATTTTTTCATTATTTCCTTTTATTTTTTTATTTTAGTTCTTAATAGGTACTCCTTCCAATACCCCTCCACCATTTTTTTGGGTTTTTAATTGTTTTAGTTCATTTTTGTGTGTTTTATCTCTCTCTTCCTCTCTCCAATTCTGTAGTATATCATTCTATTAATCTTAACCCTTCTTATGTTCTTTTATTTTATCCATATAATATCATAAATAACACAACAAACAATCAATCAATCAAACTGGACATCATTTTTTCATGACAATATCTGGTAAAGAAACACTACTTGAATTTGATCTTGAAATTGAAAAATCACTCCACTCACAAATCAAGAATTCTATATAAGTTCAATCAATTAACAATGAGGAACCCATTTTGGAACCTTGAGTGGTCTTCAACCAATCAATAACTGAATGCAATGAAACCCCAAAAAACATGGATGCAAATAATCTAACCTTAAAAGAACTGACCACCCTGGATGTCGAGTACCAACCTGTGTACATCCAATTTCATTCAGAAGTGCCCAACTTTGAGCTGAGATCATGCTTCATCCACCTTCTTCTTAAATTCCATGGTCATCCCGATGAGGACCCTAATAAACACCTTAAGGAGTTTAACATATTGTGCTCCACCATAAATCCCCAAAATGTGTCTGAGGACTTAATCATGTTTAGGTCCTTCAATTTATCCTGTGATGGTGTAGCCAATGATTTTCTATACTATTTACCTAAAATTATTGGGGGCTGTAATGACCTTAAAATACTCTTTCTATAGATGTTCTTCCCTGCCTCCCGAAGGACATCAGTTATGAAAGAAATATGTGGAATTAGTTAATCACAAGGAGAGAGCCTTTATGAATACTGGGAGAGATTCAAAAGGCTATGCACAAGTGGCCTCCACCACAAACATAGGGAACAAATATGAATCCAATAATTATATGAGGGACTTATCCCTATGGATCGTTGAATGATTGATGCTATAGCTCATGGTTCCTTAGTTGATAAAACTCCTTCCGCCGCTCATGACTTAATAGTAAAAATGGATCGAAATGCCCAACAATTCAGTACAAGAGAAATTGCACCAACCTGAGGAGTTCATGAGGTATGTCATTCATCCCAAGAACCAAAGGTAGATAATAAACTTGATGAGATGCATACCCTTCCATGTAAATTAGCTCAAGCACAATGTAACTCACAATTTACTACTATTTCATAAAATTGTGGTATTTTTTTGACAATACTCATTTTTCTGACATGTGCCTACAACTTCAGGATTCACCCGAGTATTGTGCAGCCGTGTTCCCCGGGCACCATTCCAACAAGCACCTCCCTTCAATAAAGAGGCATTCAGGCCAAATCCAAACACCATGTGGAAAGCACAACCGCAGTTCCGACAAGGAGGAAACTCGAGCTACCTCAAGAATAATTGGTATCAGCAAGGCGAAGGTATGGAACCATCATATCCATCAACATCTCAAAACAATCATCCTCATCCTCCCAAATCTGAACCATGTATCGAGGAAATGGTAAAGAAAATGGAAACTTGGAACCTCCAGTTTCAACAGAGCACATAATCAGAAATTTAAGACCTCTAAACTCAAGTGGGGAAGTTGGAAAACACCATCAGTGAGCTTATGATGCAGGGTTCTAGAAAACTACCATCCCAACCCATTTCAAATCCTAAGGACAAAGGTAAAATATGTTCTATTACACTTCATAGTGGTAAATAAGTCTCTCCTTCTACTAATCCCGCACAACAGGTATGTTCCCCTCTTGATAAACAGCTTTCCCAACCCATAATAATTTCAAGTAATGATAAAAAGACAAAAGGGTTAATGGGGTTATCAGTGATGATTCAAATGATCAATCCATTCTACTTGCTTTCCCCCAAAGACTCTCAAAATCTAAGGAAAAATCCGATAATGGCATTGATAAGGAAATAATGGTTACATTTAAATATTTCCAAGTTAACATTCTTTTATTGGATGCAGTAAAATAAATCCCTTGATATGCCATATTTATTAAAGAGCTTTGCACCCATAGATGGAGACTGAAGGGGAATGAGAGAGTCAACATGGGGAGGAATGTATCGGCCTTGATTCAACCAGAAATTCAAACCAAATCTATGGATCCCGGAACATTCACAATACCGTGTACCATAGGGGATACTTTATTTTCGGATTTTATGCAAGATTTAGGTCCTCCCATTAATTTAATGCCTCACTGTGTGTATACTTCTTTGCAGGTTAGAGAGCATCAACCAAAAGTAATTGTCATGAATATTGAAAACTAGAGTACTACGCATCCAACAGGAGTGATTGAGGATGTCCTTGTAAGAGTGAATAATCTCATCTTCCCCACTGATTTCTACATTCTCGAGATGGAAGATACCTGAACCGAAGGACACACACCTCTCATACTTGGGATGTCATGCCTTAAAATAGAAAATATGATCATTAATGTTCACAATAGTACATTTTCCATGGTGTCTGGTGGAGAAAAGGTAAGTTTTAACATCCTTGAGGCTATGAAACACCCTGTTGAAGAGAACTATGCTCTTCCTGTCTATTCGATGGATGTGCTATCAAAAGATTCACACACACACACTTCTCCCCACAACCCAAATTCTGATTCATTTTACTTTTCTTCACCCTTGGATGATTTGTGTTTTGAGTCATGTTCTGGGTTTTGTGTGGGTTCTGAAATGTGTAAATTTTATACTTTAATTGATGAGTGATTTCATTCTAAGGTACCCATGACCATCAATGATTCTTCAAATCTCATTTCAATAGAATCTCTATCTTTAGATAATATACATGAGCATATAGATAGTTTGATGGACCTCACTCCCCCTAAATCCCCTCCCACAGTCCAAAAACCCGTGGTGTTGGAATAAAATCCACTTTAATCTAATTTAAAATATGCTTGTGTTGAGGGTAATGACCAATTTCTTGTCATTATTGCCAATAACCTCTATCTATCAGTAGGAATCAAAACTTATTAATCTTCGTAGAGAATGTAATAAAGAAATAGGATGGGAATTGGATGATATTCTCGGGATTATCCCATCTATTTGTATACACTATATACATTTGGATGATGAGGCTAAGCCCATAAAACTATCTCAACGCCGGTTGAATCCCATACTCCTTGAATTGGTAAAATTGGAATTCAGAAAATTACTTGCTACAGGGATCAGTTATCCAATATCTGATAGTAAATGGGTTTTCCCAGTTCAAATTGTTCCTAAAAAACAAGAATAATAGTTTTCTCAAATGAATAGATTTAATTGGATCCAAAAAATGTGAAAAACAGTTGGCGAGTATGTATTGACTATCGTCGACTGAATCAATCCACACGGGAGGACCACTTTCTTATACCCTTCATTGACCAAATGTTTGAACGATTGGCTGGTAAGAACCATTATTGTTTCCTTGATGGCTATTCCTATTATTTCCAAATCCATATAGCCCCTGAGGATCATGAAAAGACAACATTTACCTATCCATTTTGTAGATTTTCATACAGAAGGATTCCTTTTCCTCATTGTAATTCTCCAGGTACTTTTCAGCATTTTATATTGATTTTATTTTCAGAGTACATATAAAATTGCATGGATGTATTTGTGGATGGTTTCACAGTTTATGAAACTTAATTTGATGATTTTTGGCTCTCCTAGGATATATCCTTCATCATTGCATAGAAAAAGATCATGTATTAAATTATAAGAAATTCCATTTCCTGGTTTATTGAGGGATATTTCTGGGAATGTTATTTAAAAAGAGGGAATTCATGTGGATAAATAAAAAATTGAATTAATTTAAACCCTTCCATATCCCAAATTTGTTTTTGAGGTGCGATCTTTCTTGGGTCATGGCAGTTTTTACAGCCGATTCATTAAAGACAAAAGTAAGATCAAAATTTCATTGTCCCAGTTATTACAAAAGGATTTTGAGTTTTTTTATAAAAATTGTGAGGACTCATTCAATTCACTAAAAACGAGTCTCACATTACCACCCATTATCCATCCCCCATGGTGGGATCTCCCCATTGAACATATGTGTGAGGCCTCTAACTTTTCAGTTGGGGAAGTTATATCACAAATAGTTGAGGAGTATCCTCATGTCATTGCATATGACTCATGTACCCTTCACTTGACCCAAGGGAAATAAAAAACCGCTGGAAAATGAACATCATTCAATTGTATTTTGCTTTAAAAAATTCTGTTCTTATCTTATCGGGTCAAAAATCATTGTCTTTTCTGATCATGCTTCCCTTCGTTTCCTCCTAAAGAAACCTGAAGCTAATCTCTACCTCATTCGGTGGATGCTCCTCCTCCAAAAGTTTGACATTGAGATTATAGATAAGAGAGGAATGTAAAATGTGGTAGCTAACCACATTAGTAGGTTTTCCCCACCATTGGACCATCACATTTACTCACCCCTCCCCATTGGATAATTATTCCCTCATGAGACCCTTTATGATGTTGTGGACCTTACCGCCGGTATGCGGACATTATGAATTTTATAGCAACATCTGGGGTCCCCACTAATTTTAGAACATCACAATTCTAGAGACATAAGAATGATTCTCAGTGGTACATTTGGGATGACCCATACTTGTGGAGAATTTGTAGTGACCTAGTAGTTCGTCGGTGTGTTCCTCACTATGAATTCACCTCTATTTTGACCTTCTACCACACCTTGGCATGTGAGGGCCACTTTGGCATTCAACATACAGCTCAAAAGGTTCATCACTCTGGACATTATTGGCCAACATTTTATAGGTATGCCCATAGATTTTGAAAGTCATGTAGTCATTTCCAATTCATAGGGAATATCTCCAAGAGGAATTAAATTCCCCAACAACCCATGTTATTCCATGAAATTTTTTATGCATGGGGAATTGACATCCTAGGGACATTTCCAAATTTATTTTTATTTGTATAGATTTTATTGGTTTTTTAATATGTATCTAAATGGTTGAACCAATGTCCACTAGGACCGATGACTCTCATGTGGTCATTGATTTTGTAAGGTCTCAAATTTGTAGAAGGTTTGGTTTACTAAGATTCATCATTAGTGATCAGGGTTCCCATTTTTGTAATCACAACATGAAAAATTTGAATTGTAAGTATGGGGTAGTTCATATAGTATCTATAGCATATCACCCCCAAACTAACGGACAAGCAGAATTCTCAAATCGGGAAGTTACAAAAATCATGGAAAAATGGTACAACCCAATAGGAAAGATTGGAGTTTGCACTTGGATGATGCACTTTGGGAGTACCATATAGATTTTAAAACACCAATCGGAATGTCACCATACATAATTGTTTTTAGAAATTCTTTTCACCTTCTAGTGGAGGTAGAACACCATGCATATTGGGCTGTTACATAATGTAATATGAATCTTTCAGATGCAGGTGCGCATAGGAAGCTGCAGATTCAAGAGTTGGATGAAATTTGACATGATGCATATGAAAACTCCTGAATATATAAAGAGGAGAAAAATTCTATCGATGATAGAATTATACATCAGTTGAAGTTTCATATCGGTGATAAGGTTCTCATGTATAATTCTAGGCTAATGCTCTACCCAGGTAAGCTTCATTCTCGATGGCTCGATCCATATACTATTACTAATGTCTACCCTTTTTGTGATATACAGGTTTTGCATAAGAATAATGAAAAAATGATTATTGTCAATGGGAAGAGGATGAAACACATCTATAAGGATTTTAAAAAGCATGTCGTGGAGTAAATCCAACTAATAGATACCACATATGACACCACTTAGCAGGTTGTCCCTTCTCCCTACCTTTTATTTACTTTTCTATTTATTTAAAATAATTACACTGAGGATAATGTAACTTATAGGAATGAGGGAGGGTGGCACGTCATATTTAGTATTATAGAAAAACAAAAAAAATTAAAATTAAACAAAACAAAAAAAGTTTATTTCATTTTTGATTTATTTTTCCTTATTTTGTGTTTTTAGATAAAAAATGCTCTTAAAAAGAATATCCAAAATTATTTTTCATGATTGAGTTGATTATGTTGAAAATTACACTATTTATGGATAAATGTTTTCCAAATGAATGTTTATATGAAATATTTTTCTACAATTTTTATTTTCAAATAATTCTTATGAGTTTAATGGATGTTTGAAACCCATGCATCGTTAGCACTTACCAATATTTTAATTCCTTAACCGGGAGACATTATAAGCCCTTTATCGCATATTCTTCCTTCTAATCACATTCATGAGTGTCTCAGGTCATGTAGATAAACTATAACTATCCTTGATATTTTTTGAATCCATAATATTTAAGTATTCTACATTCATGATAGAGGTAATCGTTCATTGAAAATACCTTTGTACAATTATCCTCTATTTTGGCCATCTTTACATTTTATCCTTCTTAATCCATAGGGACCCCGAAATACCTATTAGGTAGCCACATTACAAGATAATTTATCCCTACCTACCCATCTCTTGTGTATATTCTTGTTTATTTTTAGCAAGTGTGGGTGAGAGGGTGTTTTTATGGGAATTCTTGTGGAGAGAATCATTGTTATGGGCTGATATAAAATGTGCCTAAATTTTCATTGGGAAATGGGTTCAGAAGCCATATTACATCATTGTTTTATACATGTTTCCCACTTTATCTAAAAAAATTTAGTTCATTACATTGAACAAAAAGAAACAGAATAAAAAAAATGGAGAAAGAGGATGTTTACTCATTACTTTTCATTGTTTGGTTGTGACCCAAAAAATGGACAATGTGGAGAGTGATTTGGATGTTATAAACTTTTTGAGGTGTTGAGTGTGTATATACAATGTGAACAGATGCTGAATTTTTACATGTTTTGTACTTAAGATATTAAACACTCCTCTTCAACCTTAGGATTTTAAACATTAAATCCTACCAACCCTTTAACCTCAGAACAACATGTTTAAAAGTCCTCTTGAGTAGCGCACTAGTTTCTATCAGTAGAGAACATAGAATCTATTCAAGAATATGGTAAGATCGCATGAACTCAGAGAAAAGAGAATAACTCAACTTTCATATGTTCCTTGAATGAAGAGGGATAATTTTTAGGTGAGGTAGGTTGCGACATGTTGTGTGGGTTAACAAATTAAGTTGACCAAATTTGAATGAGGGAAAAGAAAAATTATAGGAAAATTGATTCCATAAACGAGACATGATGAATTTCATTTAGAAATAATATTGGATGTTTTTACACCTTTGATTTATGAATGGGACATGATTAGGATATTATACATTTTCGAGAAGTCCGAATTTTTAGGTGTGGGGGTGTGATCGTACCATGATTTTCTGTTTTATTTCACACTTATACCAATGTATTAAACTGGTATTGTGTTTAAAATTACAAGTATAATACAAAAATTTCAATCCATGTTTGATTCAATTATTTTGTGTTTAATACTATTAAAAAGGGAAATGTTACTTTTTTAGATAATTATATTGTAGGTGGAGGTGATTTGGAGGACCCATGATGATTTCCAAGAAAGGTGGGCCAATCTTGTAACATCCCAAGCTTCCACGGTACGTTTCCCTTTGAATAATGCGATAGCGTGTGTTGTACGCAACCTCGAGTTCTAACACACACCCCAACTAATTAAACTAGCCATTGTGAATAGTAATACCTACTTTTTGAAATCATATATATTTTATATTTCAAAATGGGCTTCATTTTTGGATTCGGAATATCTAATTTAGCCTAAGGTGAAATTTTGGTACTTTTCGGATAACTTTCATATTTTGATGAATAGTGAAAATTACTAAATTTTAATTAAAAACAACTTTTTTAATCAAAATAATTAATAGTGATAAATTATGAATTTTAGTAGTTTTAAAGTATATTTAGAATATATTTTTACCATTTAATTTAATGTTTGTCATTGGACATAATTTCACAATTAAACCAGACATAAACAAGTGTCAATCTTTTGATAGTTATTATCTCTTAAAAACACGCTTTTTATTTTAACAACGGGAATTAATTTTAAATTAATTTCTGCCACTTCTGTGTTTTGAATTTGGAAAAATAGATTACATATTTGGAATCAGGATGTCCAAATTATGTAAATAGGTAACTTTTATTTTTACACATTTTGA
The DNA here is from genome assembly GCA_963277665.1 of Viscum album. Lineage (NCBI taxonomy): Eukaryota > Viridiplantae > Streptophyta > Magnoliopsida > Santalales > Viscaceae > Viscum > Viscum album. Next base: position 259,083,071 of record OY728129.1, read on the forward strand.
ATAATTACTGTGGTAAATATTTTATTTACCGTGGTTAAAGGGTAAATCTGGTAAATAAGGGTTAAAAAATAATATTATAATAATAAACAATTACCATAAAACGTGTCCTAACCTTATTGGTGGACACATACCCGACCATGGGCATCCTTGGGTCGATTTGGGGACCCCTTAGAGCCACTTGTATGTGGTAGGGACACATTATATTAATAAAGTTAAAATAAAAATAAAAATGGCATAAGCTTACATCTTTTAGAAGAACAATTTTTACATAGGGTTATACATGTTGGATTTTTCGATTATAAATATTCATTAGAAAGATAAAACGATTTCCTACATAATGATATTTTATTTATAATTTTTAGACATCAAATAATTTAAATTATTAATGACACAATAATGATACAATGTTTACCTCATTAATAAATCATTTAAATAAATAAGATTATAATGATTAAAATATTATCTAAAACCTGTCCATTTCTTATTGGTTGATGTTATTTAGAAAATGAGTCATCTTATCTTCGACCTCAATGATTTTTGGACCATTATAAACCGAATATAATTATATTATAAAGTAATACTTTCACTCTTTCCTAAAGAGCCCCTCCTCTCCCTTATAAAAGGAGACCCGTTCTACTCATTCCTCACACCTCTCAAGCCACTTGGCTCGGCAAAACTCTTCCCAAATACTCTCCCAACTTCCCTCACTACAACCTAGAGGCCTTAGTTTGATCAGAAAGCCAACCTAAGGAGCACTTTTGATCAAATCAATAGGAAGAACCCGAGGAAGAGGTAATGTTTTCACCACCCCATTTCAAGTTCCTTTCTTCTTACACTTCTTCTTTCTTTGTTCTTACCATTCTAAAATAATAACTCCAGTATCTCACATAAACTGTGATGTTATTATAAATATGGTACAACCATATTCAGTATTCTATCCACCCTTTGAATAACATGTCACCATACGTGCGTACGTACGACTTACCGTCTCCACGTCGTGGTGTAATTGTTATTCAATATATTATTATTTCGATGGGTATAATAATGATGTGAAACTCATGTAAATAATAAATATAACATGTTAATTATTCTTTATATATTATATAACATCCATTTATATATTATTTTAATATCAAAAGAATGATATTGTCGCTCGTGCGTATGTACGGACTACCGTCTCCACAAACGCGATAAGATTCATTCTCCATCATATCCATTCAAGTATAATTATCATTTGATGATTTAAAAATGATGTTTAAGGACTTGATATCATTCTTGATATAAATAATATACAACCTATCCATTACAAACATGTCTTACGTAACAAAACATATAAAATAAAACAAGTAAGTTAACACCCGAAACAACGATAATACTAAGATATTATTATCAAATCAATATTAAAAGATCATATATGATATCATATTAATGTATATGATTATTCTATAATTTAATAACAATTATTTCACCATTATACAGGAGTTTAACCTACCCCAACCAAGGAAAAGTACAATGTAAGGGTTATTTCACAATCTCTTCATTATCCGAGGTTGTTTATACGTAATAATCTACTAGGATCTCGTTATCATCCACATCCATGTTTCTTCAAAATGTATTTCAAAACATTTTTAATATTTAAAAGAATATGGGTTAAAGTCATTTATACCCTTGTTTGACTTTTTATAAGAGGTTTATAAGGGAATCTTTCCGTCGTTTTCCAAACAAGGTGCTTTTTAACCTTTTCGACAGAATTAAGATAAGAATGTTTTTTTAACTTATACGGCGGGTACGTTTATTTTCTGCCGTTATAAAATCGTCAAAGCTTCCCTTACAAGCTTATAAGAATATTTTCAATGAAAATGTTTTATTTCATAAATATATGTCTCTTAAATGATTTCAAAATAGAAAGAGATATTTCTTTAAAAAGAGTTTTGATTTCATCTATGTCAACATCCTTTAATGGATTTTATGCTTATTTGAGGATGATATATTATGATAAAAAACTTTTATATTGTATTGAAGGTTTTGTGATATGTTTGACTGTGGATGTGCTATTTTTTTATATACCATTCATGATTTATGGTGAAAGTATTGACATTTCGTATGCTAGTTTTAATACGAATGTTTATGTTTTGTTTAAACCTTTTCATATGGGAATGCTTTGGACTTAATATGTGACAGGTGGAGCCCGCTATAGCTCCTCGATGCATCGGTAGGTCTCATGAGTCAAACTAGTGTCTTGGCACAAGGCCTTGGCAAAATCTTATTTGTAGTCATGGCACGAGGCCTTGGCTATGCGGTTATGATAGTCTGGCATTATGCATTCCATCATTATGAAAGTGGTTATTGATATTGCATGTGATTATTCGATTAGTAGAATATCCGTGTGAATAAGTAAATGGAATTATTTCATTTTATTTATGCCATACTATGTTGAAGTTAATGTTTAAAAGGCTTTTGTTTTAGTTATACATTGCCTTAAATGTTTATTCTTATTTATGAAAGTTTCCGCTATATTGTTATCCTTATTGGGCATTTGAGCTCACCCCTTTTCTATGTTTTCTTTTCCCAGGATGTGAAGAAGTAAATTATGAATGACTTGGAGGGATATTATGAGGGGTTAATAGTGTGGACTATGGAGACAATATGTTGTTGTAGTAGTACTTTTTTTTATTTTGATGATGTAATGTAAAACTTATGAATATATCTAGTGTTTCCAAGGCTACTAAACCAACCGGTCTTTCGAGATTTGATCTTTCTTGTGATCATGCCAATGTTATGTAATTAATGCACCGACTCTGGGTAACTGGGGTCGGGGCATTACAGTTGGTATCAGAGGAAGTTTAGTACAAACCTTGGAAGCTAGATTTAGATAAACTCTGATTAGAGCACATAGACCTAAGATGAACTTTGAGGATTAGTATAGAAGAACTTCCTAGAATTTTGGTATTGTAGAGATTTTGTGAGTTTTCCGAGCAATACATCCCTGTCTGGATACGAGCAGGTAGAGGCGGCTCTGGCACATATGTACCTAGGGGTAAACCCGAAAACACCGCTTTGAGCTAGACTCGAACGGGAACTGGTGCATGACAACGGGCCTTGCTGCACTCTTGGTTACGACACTCCTGGGGGATATGCTTAGGATAACTCTCATTTTCTTTACAAATCGTTATGAAGGGTTTATGAGTATATACTTCCTCAAAGAAAACATTTTTATGATTATGGATTATGTCCATAAATAGTTCAATTTATGTTAAGTGTTTTATAAGTATGGGATTATGTATTTTGATTCATAAACTGATCTAGTTTATGCCATTGTTTAGAAATGGCACCTAGTGGAAGAAATGGAAACCGTATCAATGCACGCACTCCATGTAGGGATTTCCCTCCTGCTCAAGATAATTATAGTGGAGCTGGTGATGCAACTGGAGTCGATCAGCTAATCACCATACTGGGACAACTTACTCAGGTTATGAATAATAACCTTACCCGTATGGAGCACCCTGATCCGCAGCGTGGAGGATCAATGTTAGATCGATTCATGAGGCAACAACCACCAACGTTCAATGGGAGTACAAATCAATTAGTAGTTGAGCAATGGATATTTTCCCTAGAGAAAATATTTCCGGCTTTGGGGAGCAGTGAAAGGGAAAAAGTTATCATGGCAGTTTACCGTCTCACTGGAGATACTGATCAATGGTGGTCATTGATTCAAAATAAAAAAGAAGATGATGAAGTATCAAATATGGAATGGAGGGAGTTCAAAGATCTGTTTTTAGAAAAATACATTCCTCGCGACCATCGAGCAGATATGGAAAGGCAATTTCTAAGTCTGAGACAGAAGGAGGATGAGAATGTCACAAAGTATGAGGCTAACTTTACAAGGATAGCAAGGTACGATGGTGATTATATAAGTAACCAAAGAATTAAGATTGATCGTTTCTTTGATGGGTTAAAACCATTTCTTCATCGAGCATTAGTCTCATGATCCTTTTCATCATACGAAGACATTGTCTCATGTGCTATCAATACCGAAAAGGAATTCTCTAAGTCTTATGACTTTAAAGAAAAGCAAGAGATGAAGAGACCTGGTGATCAATCTGGGAATGGAAATAAGGGGAGGAAGGAAAAGGTTGAATATCCATCCTTTGGTAAATGTGGGAAGAAACACCCCGGTGCTTGCTTGAAGGGAATGGGAGTCTGTTACAAGTGTGGTGAAAAAGTCCACCAAGCTCGTGATTGCAAAGGGAAGAAGGAAGCCACCAACGTTCAGTGCTACAATTTCAGGGAGATGGGACATTATGCGAATGAATGTCCTAAGCGTCAGGAGAACTTACCTCAGAAAAGGCCAAGGGATCAAGGCCAGGCTTATGCTATCACTACTGCTGAGGTAGAAGCTCCGAAAGACGTGGTGGCAGGTAATTTAATGGTTTCCTCAAGTTTAGAAAATGCATTATTTGACTCTGGATCGTCGCATTGTTTCATATCTTCCCAGTTTTCTAAGAAAATTAGATATTTCCAATTTGATTTAATAAGGGAGTTGTCAGTTAAAACTCCTAAGGGAAGTATCATTGCAACAAAGTTTTGTGAATCAGTCCCCATTAGAGCACATAAATTTTCTTTATCTGCGGATCTCATCGTCATACCTATGATTGAGTTTGATATAATCCTCGGTATGGACTGGATTTCGGACTATGATGTGAAGATTTATTGTAAGAAGAAAGAGTTTACGATTCTTGATGATAATGATAAGGAACACCTTATTTTTAGAGCAGAATCGTCACCACCTAATTCTTATTTAGATCCACCCCCAGTAGCTCAACTTAATTCAATTATTGGGGAGGAAGAGAATGAAATAACTGTCGGTGAGGAAAGGAATGTTCAAATAGAGTATGTACCTGTTGTGAAAGAATTTGTAGATGTATTTCTGGAAGATTTACCTGGACATCCTCCAGAATGAGAAGTTGAGTTTTTCATTGATTTAATTCCTGGATCAAGGCCTATATCGAAGACCCCTTATAGAATGGCCACTGTAGAATTAGTCGAACTAAAGAAACAACTAGAGGAATTGAGTAATAAGGGATTTATTCGCCCTAGAGTTTCTCCATGGGGAGCCCCTGTTCTTTTTGTTAAAAAGAAAGATGGATCTATGAGGTTATGTATCTACTACAGGGAGATCAATGCAATAACGATAAAGAACAAGTATCCCCTACATCGTATTGATGATTTATTTGACCAACTGCATGGAGATCAATAATTTTCAAAGATTGACCTTCGATCTGGATACCATCAGTTGTGTGTGAAGAAGGAAGACATTCCAAAGACAGCATTTCAAACCAGGTACAGGCATTACGAGTTTACTGTAATGCCGTTTGGATTGACTAATGCACCCTCTGTATTCATGGATCTGATGAATAGAGTTTTCAAGGAGTATCTCGATGAATTTGTGGTGGTATTTATTGATGATATCTCGTTTTACGCCAAAACCTACGAAGATCATGAAAATCACTTGCGCATTATCTTGAAGACTCTGAGGAGGCATGAATTATATGGGAAGTTTAGCAAGTGTGAATTCTGGCTTCAGGATATTTCTTTTTCTTGTCCATATTGTCTCTAAAGATGGAATCTCTGTTGATCCTTCAAAGACCAAGGCAATCCAAGAATGGCCAGCACCTATGAGTATAACTGAGGTACGTAGTTTTATTGGTTTGGCAGGTTATTATCGACGTTTCGTCCAGAATTTTGCCCGATTGGCTAACCCATTAACGAAGCTCACACGTAAAGGGGTTAAATTTGTTTGGACAAAAGAGTGTGAAGAATGTTTCGAAGAACTGAAGAGAAGATTAGTCAATGCTTCTATATTGACTCTACCATTGGGGAATGATGGGTTCGTTATTTATAGTGATGCATCGAAGAAAGGACTTGGTTGTGTCCTTATGCAGAATGATAGAGTTATTGCCTATGCATCACGACAGTTGAAAATTCATGAACAAAACTATCCTACTCATGATCTCGAGTTAGCAGTTGTGATCTTTGCTTTGAAGATATGGAGGCACTACCTCTATGGTGAAAAATGTGAGATTTATACTGATCACAAGAGTTTGAAGTATATTTTCTCACAAAAAGAACTCAACATGAGGAAAATGAGATGACTTGAATTACTCAAGGATTATGATTGTACGATACACTACCACCCGGGGAAGGCAAACAAGGTGGCAGATTCTTTGAGTAGAAAAGACCATGGAGTTTTGAATAATATGAGAATTGAAAGGGATCCAATTTTCATGGATCTAGTGAAGATGGACATGGGAATAACCAGGGAAGGTGAAACATCAATGCTTTTTCAAATGGTTTCCAAACCATCTTTACTGGAAAGGATTAAGAGTTCTCAGACCGATGATAAAGAATTCCAAAAGAAGATTAAAGCTGTGAATGATGGGAGATTGAGAGACTTTGTGTATGAAGATGGAATTTTAAAATTCGGGAAGAGACTTTGTGTTCCCGATTTACCTGATCTGAAAAGGGAATTGCTGGATGATGCTCATAGTTCCAATTTCTCTATACACCCTGGGAGCACCAAAATGTATAGAGATTTGAAGGAACTTTTTTGGTGGGATAACATGAAGAGGGAGATTGCTGATTTTGTGTCAAGATGTATGGTTTGTCAACAAGTGAAAGCTGGAAGGCAACAGCCTGGAGGAGTCATGCAACCTCTTCCCATACCGGAGTGGAAATGGGACAATATTACGATGGACTTTGTCATGGGGATACCAAAGACTCCTAGAAGGAACGATGCAATATGGGTTATTGTTGATCATCTTACCAAGTCAGCACATTTTCTTGCTATAAGAGAAGATATACCCCTGGAACGTCTAGCAATACTATACATTAATGAAGTTGTGAGACTTCATGGAGTACCCCTATCGATTATTTCTGATCGTGATCCCCGTTTTACTTCAAGATTTTGGAAAAGTCTTCAAAAATCTCTGGATACTGAACTTCATTTGAGCACTGCTTACCACCCTCAGACAGATGGACAATCAGAACGGACTATTCAAACCCTAGAAGACATGTTGAGATCTTGATCACTTGACTTTCAGGGTATGTGGGATCAATATTTACCACTGGTAGAATTTTCTTATAAAAATAGCTTCCATTCGAGTATTCAGATGGCACCATATGAAGCGTTATACGGAAAGAGATGTCGTACACCAACCTGTTGGGATGAGGTTGGTGAAAAAAACTTGTAGGCCCAGAACTGGTGGAGGAAACGATGGAAAAGGTGAAGGTAATCCAAAATCAAATCAGAGCATCTCAAAGTAGGCAGAAGAGCTATGCCGATAATCGAAGGAAGGATTTGGAATTTCAAGTCGGTGATCATTTTTTCCTGAAGGTATCTCCGTGTAAGGGAGTCATAAGTTTTGGTAAGAAAGGTAAATTGAGTCCCAGGTACATCGGACGTTTCGAAATTCTAGAACGAATTGGGGTTGTAGCTTACCGATTGGCAATGCCGCCAAGTCTCTCCAAAGTTCACGATGTGTTCCACGTATCTCTGTTGAGAAAATACACGCCTGACCCAACACATGTACTCACCTATGAGGAATTAGAACTGGAACCCGATCTGTCTTATTGTGAAGAGCCTGTCAGGATTCTTGATACAAGAGAACAAGTACTGAGAAACTGGACGACGCGTCTGGTAAAAGTTTTGTGGAGAAATCATAAGATGGAAGAGGCAACGTGGGAACCCGAGGAGCTTATGATGAAGAACCACCCGAGTCTTTTTATGCAGTAATACCCTAGAAATTGCGAGGACGTAATTATTTGAAGGAGGGGAGAATGTAACACCCCAAGCTTCCACGGTACGTTTCCCTTCGAATAATGCGATAGCGTGTGTTGTACGCAACCTCGAGTTCTAACACACACCACAACTAATTAAACTAGCCATTGTGAATAGTAATACCTACTTTTTGAAATCATATATATTTTATATTTCAAAATGGAATTCATTTTTGGATTCGGAATATCTAATTTAGCCTAAGGTGAAATTTTGGTACTTTTCGGATAACTTTCATATTTTGATGAATAGTGAAAATTACTAAATTTTAATTAAAAACAACTTTTTTAATCAAAATAATTAATAGTGATAAATTATGAATTTTAGTAGTTTTAAAGTATATTTAGAATATATTTTTACCATTTAATTTAATGTTTGTCATTGGACATAATTTCACAATTAAACCAGACATAAACAAGTGTCAATCTTTTGATAGTTATTATCTCTTAAAAACACGCTTTTTATTTTAACAACGAGAATTAATTTTAAATTAATTTCTGCCACTTCTGTGTTTTGAATTTGGAAAAATGGATTATATATTTGGAATCATGATATCCAAATTATGTAAATAGGTAACTTTTATTTTTACACATTTTGAATAATTACTGCGGTAAATATTTTATTTACCATGGTTAAAGGGTAAATCCGGTAAATAAGGGTTAAAAAATAATATTATAATAATACAAAATTACCCTAAAACGTGTCCTAACCTTATTGGTGGACACATACCCTACCATGGTCATCCTTGGGTCGATTTGGGGACCCCTTAGAGCCACTAGTATGTGGTAGGGACACATTATATTAATAAAGTTAAAATAAAAATAAAAATGGCATAAGCTTACATCTTTTAGAAGAAAAATTTTTACATAGGGTTATACATGTTGGATTTTTCGATTATAAATATTAATTAGAAAGATAAAAAGATTTCCTACATAATGATATTTTATTTATAATTTTTAGACATCAAATAATTTAAATTATTAATGACACAATAATGATACAATGTTTACCTCATTAATAAATCATTTAAATAAATAAGATTATAATGATTAAAATATTATCTAAAACCTGTCCAATTCTTATTGGTTGATGTTATTTAGAAAATGAGTCATCTTATCTTCGACCTCAACGATTTTTGGACCATTATAAACCGAATATAATTATATTATAAAGTAATAATTTCACTCTTTCCTAAAGAGCCCCTCCTCTCCCTTATAAAAGGAGACCACTTCTACTCATTCCTCACACCTCTCAAGCCACTTGGCTCGGCCAAACTCTGCCCATATACTCTCCCAACTTCCCTCACTACAACCTAGAGGCCTTAGTTTGATCAGAAAGCCATCCTAAGGAGCCCTTTTGATCAAATCAAAAGGAAGAACCCGAATAAGAGGTAATGTTTTCACCACCCCTTTTCAAGTTCCTTTCTTTTTCCACTTCTTCTTTCTTTGTTCTTACCATTATAAAATAATAACTCCAGTATCTCACATATACTGTGATGTTATTATAAATATGGTACAACCATATTCAGTATTCTATCCACCCTTTGAATAACATGTCACCATACGTGCGTACGTACGGCTTACCGTCTCCACGTCGTGGTGTAATTGTTATTCAATATATTATTATTTGGATTGGTATAATAATGATTTAGAACTCATGTAAATAATAAATATAACATTTTAATTATTCTTTATATATGATATAACATCCATTTATATATTATTTTAATATCAAAAGAATGATATTGTCGCTCGTGCGTACATACGGACTACCGTCTCCACAAACGCGATAAGATTCATTCTCCATCGTATCCATTCAAGTATAATTATCATTTGATGATTTAAAAATGATGTTTAAGGACTTGATATCATTCTGGATATAAATAATATACAACCTATCCATTACAAACATGGCTTACGTAACTAAACATATAAAATAAAACAAGTAAGTTAACACCCGAAACAACGATAATACTAAGATATTATTATCAAATCAATATTAAAAGATCATATATGATATCATATTAATGTATATGATTATTTTATAATTTAATAACAATTATTTCACCATTATACAGGAGTTTAACCTACCCCAACCAAGGAAAAGTACAAGGTAAGGGTTATTTCACAATCTCTTCATTATCCGAGGTTGTTTATACGTAATAATCTACTGGGATCTCGTTATCATCCACATCCATGTTTCTTCAAAATGTATTTCAAAACATTTTTAATATTTAAAAGAATATGGGTTAAAGTCATTTATACCCTTGTTTGACTTTTTATAAGAGGTTTATAAGGGAATCTTTCTGTCGTTTTCCAAACAAGGTGCTTTTTAACCTTTTCGACAGAATTAAGATAAGAATGTTTTTTTTAACTTATACGGCGGGTACGGTTATTTTCCGCCATTATAAAATCATCAAAGCATCCCTTACAAGATTATAAGAATATTTTCAAAGGAAATGTTTTATTTCATAAATATATGTCTCTTAAATGATTTCAAAATAGAAAGAGATATTTCTTTAAAAAGAGTTTTGATTTCATCTATGTCAACATACTTTAATGGATTTTATGCTTATTTGAGGATGATATATTATGATACAAAACTTTTATATTGTATTGATGGTTTTGTGATATGTTTGACTGTGGATGTGCTATTTTTTTATATACCATTCATGATTTATGGTGAAAGTATTGACATTTCGTATGCTAGTTTTAATACGAATGTTTATGTTATGTTTAAACCTTTTCATCTGGGAATGCATTGGACTTAATATGTGACGGGTGGAGCCCGCTATAGCTCCTCGATGCATCGGTAGGTCTCATGAGACAAACTAGTGTCTTGGCACAAGGCCTTGGAAAAATCTTATTTGTAGTCTTGGCACGAGGCCTTGGCTATGTGGTTATGATAGTCTGGCATTATGCATTCCATCATTATGCAAGTGGTTATTGATATTGCATGTGATTATTCGATTAGTAGAATATCCATGTGAATAAGTAAATGGAATTATTTCATTTTATTTATGCCATACTATGTTGAAGTTAAAGTTTATAAGGCTTTTGTTTTAGTTATACACTGCCTTAAATGTTTATTCTTATTTATGAAAGTTTCTGCTATATTGTTATCCTTACTAGGCATTTGAGATCACCCCCTTTTCTATGTTTTATTTTCCCAGGATGTGAAGAAGTAAATTATGAATGACTTGGAGGGATATTATGAGGGGTTAATAGTGTGAACTATGGAGACAATATGTTGTTGTAGTAGTTCTTTTATTTTTATTTTGATGATGTAATGTAAAACTTATGAATATATCTAGTGTTTCCAAGGCTACTAAACCAATCGGTCTTTCGAGATTTGATCTTTCTTGTGATCATGCCAATGTTATGTAATTAATGCACCGACTCTGGGTAACTGGGGTCGGGGCGTTACAAATCTGGACATGATCCAAGAACACCAGTGGACTAAAATGCATTTTTCTAATTAAACCTGATTTGTAATGGGCTTAACCTTTGTGAGATGGTCTGAAATTTTCTTTGATTCATTTCATATGAATGAAATAAAGCCCAATTCATTCATTAAGAGGCTCATACAAACTGATATGTCTAATAAAGTGGATCTGCACAGGGTCAAAATGTTGCCTCTGTATTATGACAATATCTCTTATTATATTCCATATCCAGCTGCCAAATATTACATGGAGGATGAAAAGGTATTGTAAAAAAACTTTTTAGTTTTGTCTAAAGTGATTTATGACTGCCGGACTAGCCCAAATCATGGACCCATCTGATTATCAAAATCAAGGTGCTCAAAACGACCTCCTACATTGCCTATAAATTGGAACTTTGGGCACCCCATTTGGGAGTTCAAACCAAAGGCAAGGTGCTTCCATTTTGGAGTCACAAAGAGGTCTTTTTTATCAACCCAATATGTTTTTGAGGCTATGGAATGTTCTAATTCAACATATTCTTCTTCTTCCCCTCCCATGGGATTTTAAACCCCTTGTGATCACCTGGGAAGAAATGTGATGTAAATCCCAAGCTTTATGTTTGTAATATTTGAATGATCTTTTTAATTCCAGGTTGTTGTGTTTTTTTTCATCATACTCTATTATATTTTTGAGTTATGTAATAGTATGTCATTCTCAACTAATATTATCAGGTTTAGGGTACCCATTCATGTGATGTTTCACACAACATTCACCACTTTCTTTTCCCCCTTCCAATTGCGGTGTTTGTGAGGATCATATTGGTCAATTGAACTCACATCATCACTATCAAGGTCATGTAATTTTTTTTCATGGTATCACAATGAAATAAAATAAAAACCTAGACAACACATCGAGTTCTTCGTGTGTTTCCATGGTGAGTTTTGTTTATGATGTTGAACACCAATCATTCGATCATCGTTGGTCTCTGGTGAATCATTGTGTTTTTTTGACTGAACCCTAGATGGTATCTTATTATAAACACAGTAACATTATGGTTTTAGTTCTTACAAACCAAGGATTAAAATATCATAACCCTATATCATGAAGTGATGAAGAATGAACATAATGAGAGTACCCTGGGTTGATTAGACTTAATTAATCTTGTTCATTTCAACATTGTTTTGTTGCTTTCATATTCTATTTTCATATTTAATAACCAAACCCCAATGTTTTAAAAAACTTTATTCCACTTATAATTTCATATTCAAACCCCTCTTTTTAAATTAATGATCTAAGGCTCTATCGAGAAACTTCATTCTTGTTCTGGTTAGACAATTTCCCTTCATAGATTTGCACATGTACTTCTACAGATCATTATCATTAATGTCATATGCCTTTAAAAAAAAAAATAAACTAATAAATGTCAGATATGTAAGAATATCCAAATTTATCATTCTAATTATTCTAACTGAACCATTAGGGTTAAAATTATTATTATTATCGTCATTTCTATAATCTCCATTTCCAATAAAAATTTCTCCATTTTCTTCCTACATTTCATTATAAACATTTTCTTCTTTTTAGGTAGTTTTTAAATTTATTTTAAATTGTTCCTATTAAGAAACATCATTTTCATCTTCATAATTATTCTAAAACCATTTCTTGTTTTGGAAGTCTTCTAGGAGGACTATGATCTCCCTAAGTAATAGGAGGAGATTTCAGAGACATATCAGGGCCACTCCCTTTATAAAAAAATAGTTCATTCTCTTTTTCTTTTGAAACAACCTATTCTTCCTTATAAAATTAGTTTACAACATCATTATGTTCCAATCTTGGGTCAACAAGATCCTTTGGTCCTGTTGGATATTCTTTAATATTAATTTCCACATATTGTTTTTCATTATCATATTTCAACTTCTTTGAGGAGAGGGTCAAAATGAACTCTATTCACCATCGCAAAAACAAGTTTTCATAGTGCCACCCATTAAATATAAAAAAAAGAACTTATAAAGGAGGTACCATTAATAGTGCTAAAAAAGTGACGATAGAGGGAACATTTAACATTAATAAAAATCCCTATAAAAAGTACCTATTTATCATCAATTTTTTCAGTGATAATAAATCTACACACATAAACAGTTTTTTTATAACACTATTAAATGGTCTCTCTTTATCAGAGATTTTTTTAGTAGCACTGAAAAAGATCCACCCATATTAGAACATTTTTACAATTTCTGATAAAAGTACTCAAAAAAATTATATTTCATTATAAATAATATATTAATATATTTATATATTTATTTTGATATAAATATAATATATTTTTTTAAAATATGATTTAGGTTAATATAAATAGTCAGTTACACTTAATATATAAGATAATTTGTGAAATTTATTATTAAATAATTGTAAATTATTTTTAAATTAATAATTTTTGAATTATTATCTATTAACAATAATTTAATAACAATTTGAATATAAAAAAAAATAAAATAATTAATAAAGGATTGAAAATAAGATGAAAGCATAAATAGAACATCGTAATATAATAACTTTTGATCTGGTTGTCCGTCTGAGATCTACCACATATCAAATTGAATCATGTGAAGATATTTACACCAATGGGGATACAAGTAAGACATTGATATCTACCAAATATTAATTTATATATAATGATTATATATATAAAAATATATTTGTTTTTTTATTGAAATATATATATTTTTATCTACGTATTCTAATATATTTGTATAAATATTAATATATAATGTAAATAAATAAAAATATGTATAATTATATTTATAGATAAATAGAAAAATAAAAATAAAACTATTTATTTATTTATAAACACACAATGAAAAAAGAAAATTATATATATGCTTTTAAATAAATAAATATTTATATTTATATTGCTAAAAAATGCAACAATATATATTGAAATAAGGAAGATATTTTATAAAATGAAGAACAAAACAATATATTTGAGTGGTAGAGACACAGGAACATTAGGCGGAGGTATTAGGATCCAAAACCATCAATGTAAAGGGCATGTGTGATGATGTGAGAAGGTGGATATAGTAGATAAATGAGGTAGTATAGCATTTTTAAAAGGGGGTATTGTTGACAAAAGGTGGTGGGGGTGGTCAACCATCTGATTTATAGATTTTGTTTCCATTATTACTACATTTTAATAACTAATAAAAAAGTTTTTTTAATAATTCTAAAAAAGTGTTGATGAAGGTCCCTTTCTTCAACACTTTTTAGCACTGAAAAAAGGGACCTCCTTTTAACAGTTCCTTGATTATAATCACTTTTTTAGCACAATGAAATACTTTCTAGCACTGATAAAACACTATTTTATTGATTTTATTCGTGAGAAAGTATCTTTTGAATGAAAAATCCACCAAAATCAACCAATGTTTCCTCATCATAAGAAAAAAGGCTTTCTAACTTTAACATAGTTGAAATAATCATTGGTAAAATCAAGGAATTAGATATCAAAGTAGGATTTATCATCTTAGACAGATGTACCATAGAATACCTGCGAATGTTTATCCTATTTCATCATTTCATAAGATAAATTAGATATAAATATTTGTATTTTAATTTTGAAAACCCACCTTTACTTGAAAATAATATGATCTGAATATTCTTGAATAGAAATTGACACTATCCATCCAACTCTGGTGTAATTGGTCGTATGGTTATTATATCTTCAATTAGTTTTAAAATTTCATATTCATTACAAAAGCTAGAGTCTCCAGGAATATATCTTTATTAGTCATCATAAACACCATAATGAGGATCTCCTAAGAATATTTACCAAATTTTTTTAGGAGAGTACAACTTGATGACAATTTATTCTTATTATTATTAAATATTATTAATTATTATGAAATCAAAATAAAAAATTATGATAATATTGATGCCCCAAAATTGGGTATAAAGGTCTCTCATTTGAGAAAAAACTTATCAAACCATCGTTGGTTTTGTATGAATTTCATCACTAGAGACTTACTTAACAACAAACAATTTTCATTCACTTCTTTTTCATGTATAAAAATCATAATTTAAAGTACTAGAATCACTAGTGCCACTAGATTAGTAATAAATACTTCACCTTTTCACATCTGATCTTTTCATGAATTATATGTTAATGACTCAGAAGGACGCTTTATTCTTGGCCTATAGACCAATTTGTTAATATTTTTAAAAAGTTGAGTGAATGGTTGAAGAATTGAAGGTTGGGACATGAAGTGATACAAAAGGATTAAGAGAAAGTAAATCTGCATAAATATTGGTGTGTTGGAACTAGATAAATATAGAGAAAATATAACATTTCATTTAGGAATTTAAAAAACATTTAAGTAATACATGAAATCAAAATTAAGTATCGGGAAGGATTCAAATAAGGTTTCTAAAATAAAATAATCCAAAAACATTTAAAACAGAAAACGAACTGGTTTTAAGATGATAATTTCACAAATGAATAAAACCAATGGTGTGACAATCCATGGGTAAGACAACTATAATTGTGAAAAAACTACAATAGTGAGAAAAGTATAACATTGAGACAACTACAATGGTAAGAAAACTGCAATAGTTTGATAATTATAATTGTGAGACAACTACAAAAATGAGTCATACATAATGGTGTGTGACCCAATGGTGTGTCACACCCTATGGTGTGTCATAATCAATGGGTTCTTATATAAAATGGTGTCTCTCTATAAAATTATTATTAATCAATATAAATCAAAACTAGTTCATGTTTGATATAATTAAATCTCTTGGAAATAAATGTATTTATAAAAATATTATCTAACAGATATTCTATACCAATGTATTGAAGATTGATATCACCTTTTTGAAAATTATATCTCAAAAAGTGATGTCTTATATCAATATGATTTTTCCAAGAATGTGAAGCTAGATTATGAGAAATATTTATAGCACTTGTGTTTTCATAATTTATGGGCACATAAGATAATTTATATACATAACCTTGTAATGTGTGTTTCATCCACAAAATTTGTACAGAACAACTACCAATAGATATATATTTAGCTTCAAGAGTAGATAATTTGATTTAATTTTTAATCATACCATACCATATAACTAGAGACATTCCTATAAATTGAAATTTTCTTGATAGTTTTTTATCTAACTTACATCTACAAAAATCAGCATCATATTAAGGAACTAAAACAAATTATTTTCTTCTAGGATAAAAAATCCTAAATTGGTAGTGTATTTGATGCATTTGAAAATTCATTTAACAATAACCATGTGTGAATATTTTTTATTAGATTCAAAATGGGAATAAATACACATACTACTTATAATATTCGGTTAACAGATAGTGAAGTTGAGAAGACTTCCAATCACACCTCAGTAACTAGTTTGATCCACCTATTTCTCAGTTTCATAAAGACCCAATTTACAAAAGGTACATAATGAAGAATCGCTACTCTTAGTGATATCCAAGATAAAATGTATTAAAAGTGATTTTTCATGTTAATTTTAATTAAAATATTTCTATATTTATTTTTAGAAATCAGAAAACTAAGATATAATTTTAGTTCACCCATTAAACTCATTTCAAATACATTTTCATAATTTTTGAAAAATTAGTACAATGATAATTTCATTTTGATCCCAAAATAAACTCATTAATATATATTTTTACTACTAAAACATATTTTTAATTTGTTTAATGAAATGAATAATATCATCTATTCCTTTTGAAAATATTTTTGAAATAAGAAAATTATCGAGCCTATCATACAATGATCTTGGGTTTTGTTTTAAACCATATAATCTTTTAACTAATTTAAAATATTGATTTCTAAAATTGTGATTTTGAAAACGAGGTGGATGTTCCAAAAAAACATCCTCATCTATAAAACCATTCATGAAATCACTCTTTTCATCAATTTGATAATGTAGAAATCAATATTTTTTACACATGTAATAATTCTTTTTATGTATTCAAGTATGTATACTAGTGCAATGGTTCCTTTATATTCTATCACTTATTCATGATTATAACCTTCTAGAACTAGTCTATCCTTGTTTCTAACTATAGTTCCTAATTCATAATCCTTTTTTATAAAAAAAAATTTAGTGCATATAGTCAAGGTGAATTTGGGTCTATCAAAACATTCCCACACATTTTTTCAAATTAATTCAATTCTTCTTGATCATTACAATAACCTAAATCTAATCATTAATAGATTCTCTAATGATCTTATGTTATAGTTACGATATGAAATCATAAAGATAATCATGATTTCTAAGAGAATATCTTGTCTGTATAGCTCTATCTAGATCTCCTAAAACAAAATCTAAGGGTTGATTCTGATGAGTTATAATAGTCCTTGAAATGTTATGGATTATCAGTTCATAATTTTAACATGTTTTGGTTTAAGATGTTCTATAATTATTTAGAACCTGTAGATTTTTCTTAATATTAACCATTTGAAATAGAAGGTCTATAATTTATGTTCATTATCGATAAATCATTCTACATTTTTTAGTTTAGTTTTGGGCTCATGTAGATCAGTCTCATAAAATTTTATGTGAAAAAATTATTGAAAAGTATTTGTAATTTTATTAAAAACTATAATATATTTACTGGGTATTGAATAACACAAGAATTTTCCATTATCACTTATGAATGATTTTTTTAAATATTATACTTAGTATTAAGAATATATACATTACAAAAAAACTATAAAGTAATTTACTTTGGGATAGATATTAATCCAAATCTAATAAGGAGTATTATTTATGATTGGTATAATTAAAATTCTATTTATGATGTAGTAGGTTTTGTTGGAATCCTCTTCCCAAAAATAGATGGTTAATTCATATTCATTTATGATGGTCCAAGATATCTCTGGTGAAGTTCAATTTATATTTTTAAAAAGTAAATTCTTATAAGGAGTCCTATTAGCAAAAAGGTTATGAATATAGTTATTTTTTTGGAAAAAATGTAATTGTTTTTTAAATCACGACCATGATCAATTCGTAAGGACATAATTCTAATTCCACTCATATTATCTATATATCTAGCATACATGGCGAATAAGAAAGAAAATTCACTTTTCTGAGTTAAAATGAATACCCAAGTATATGTAGAAAAATCATCAACTACTACATAGACATAGTGCTTCCCATTGAAACTAGAATGTCTAAATAGTCAAAATAAATTTACATAAACCAGCTCAAGAGATTATGATATTGAAAATAATTTCATTAATATAAAATGAACATTGTGCTATTTTTTTGGAATGGGGTCACATATTTTATCATTTAGGAATTAATTTTTTGTTAGATCCCTAACTAACCATTTCTGATTAAGCTTTCTCTATGAGTGAATTTTGAAGTGGCCTAGTCTCCTCACACAAATCCAATTTTCATTATTAAATGAGCTCAAGTAAGAATTATTTTTAGAAATTATTGAATTTAAATCAATAGAATAAAATTTATCATTCCTCAAGGAGGTAAAAATTAATGCATCCTTAGAATCATAAAAATTACAAGAATTATTTTCAAACATGACATGAAAACCATCATCACATATTTGTGAGATTCTATGAAGATTATAAATCAATCCTCTAACAAATAATACTTTATAAATCAAAATATAATAATAATTATTTATTTGGAGAAGACCAATGATTTTCCTTTATAATTTTCGCCAATGATGGCATGAACACTATCTAAAATAACAAGTATCTAGAATAAAGAATTATATCACATCATGTTTCCTAAAAAATAAGTGTCCATGTACTACCGATCCTTATAGGAGGTCTGCAATCAATTTTCCAACAAAACAATTTATGCAATAAATTACTTTGGTACCCAAGTTTTCTTTCCCTGGGAGATGTTATAAATTAATTCCTTCAGAACCCAAAATTTCATGATTGGTTTATTATAAGAATATTGATGATTATTTAAATAAATTCTTTGTTAGGTTTTTTATAAAAATATGTATCATTATATATTTTAGGTTTGGACTAATGAACAAAAGGAATTTTCCGCTATCCATGTTTTTATTAATTACTAATAACATATTTTGGTTCAACATGATTAATGAAAATCTATGTGAGTATATATCTACCATTTTAAATTTTTTATATGTCCATATTTAACTTATCATTAGAAATTTTATCTTCTATATTTTCTATTAATAGTTGAGTGTTCTTTTCTTTTTCAAAAGACATTTTAGATTTAAAATTCACAGTAAAAGCGTGTTATATTTTTGAATTATTATAGTTATATTTTAGTTAATCAAACATATGTTATAGAATATTTCTATATTAAAACAATTATTCATTAGACATATCAGCATCAGATTGTTCATTCGTATAATTATCAGAAACAACATTATTATTCACATGTAAAATATTATAAATAGTAGGTATGTTATTTAATTCTGGCATAAAGAACATATTGGATTTGTTAGGATTCTCCTACCGTGATGAATTAGAATCATAGGAACTATCTTCCTTGGTACACCATGATTGTTTCATGGATATCTTGTATCTTCTATCCTTTCCATCATATCTAGTTTTTTACTTCAACTTTGGATACACATCCTTTATATTTACATTACTCTTATATTCACAGTGGACAACCTCATTTTAATCTTTCTTCTAGTATTTATTCCAAGATCCATTAGAATCATATTTTCCATTATAATTTGTACATTTGAAAAAAAAATCCTATATATTTTCTTAAAATTTCTAGCAATATGGGCCTTCTCCTTATCAATTCCTGGTAAATGTTAAGTATCATTTCAACTTCCATCATAAGCATTATCCTCTTCCATTTTATTATATGTAGTAGTATTAAAGGGTAATTTTTTTTGTATCTTCATCATCTTATTTGTGAACTTTTAAATAATATTCATACATCAATATCATACCAATCATCTCCTTCATAGGTAGCATGCTGATATCAGAGGACTCTAATTTACAAAAATTCCCCTCTACACTTTTTAGGAAAAAAATTCTAAAAGCCACATGATTTGATCCATAACTAATAATAGATTTCCATGCAATCTCATTGTATTCAAAATCTCATTGAACATGTGGTACATGTCAAAAATTGGTTCACTAGGCTTCATTTTAATGCTATCATACTTAATATTATATACGTTAATCCTCATCTCTTTAACATTTTTTGTTCCCTAAAGAGTAATAGATAAATTATCCCTAATTTCATATGAAGTTTTTTGAGTAGATATTTTATATAATTTTCATCTCATAAATCATAATATATTTAATTCATCAATTTATAATTATTAATCTATCATAGTTGCATTATCCCAAGTTCTTCTAACAGTATCAGGTATAATATGTTTTTATTCAATAACAGTCTAAATCTCAAAACCTATACTCTCTATATGTGTTTTCAATTAATATTCCGTAGGGAATAATTGTTACCATTGAAAAAGGCATTATTTTTATATGCACATCCTTTTTTTATAGAATGAATTTCAAGAAATAAATTCATTAATGACTTAAATTTAATAACATTAAATCTTAACTAAAATCGTAGTTAGAATGACTTGAAAACATTAATTCCAAAGAAAATTTTATTTGCTAAAAAATATTTGTTGGAGTGAGTAACTAAATAAGGGGTATAAATTGAGTAACAAATAAAAATATCTGTTCAAAATGGATTTATGTAATACCCCAAAAATCCAATTTAGTAACATTTTCTTTGATAACATGTTTGACATGCAACACCAAGCACTTTATATAATATAACATCCTAATAGTTTATAATAAATATTTTATTTTAAATAAATTCAAAATATTATTTTTCTTTCAGTGCATGTGATGTAGACTTAGCACACATACATAAAAAATAGTTTCTTCTATGGTTTGCATTACACATAAGACCATGTTTTTCCATACAAAAATATATTATTAAATATAATTATTTAATATAATAAGATTTAAAATAGATGTTAAATTAGTAATTATGAATATTAATAATTAAATTATGAAAATATATTTTTTAAATAGATAAATAAATTATAAATGAATGTAATATCCTAATTAAAATAAGGGGATATTTTATAGAAAATTATATTTTATGATCAAAAAGCTGTCTTACCCTAATAAATTAAATTAATTACAATTACAGAGTGATATTAATGTTATATATATAAATATATATATTATTAAATGTAATATTTTTAATATTCATCCTATAGATCTGATAAGAAAAAGATTAGAATAAACCCAATTTACACATAAAAACCCATATTTTTATTAGGGCATTTACAAAACTGTTAAATAGTGAAACTGTCATAAATTAAATTTTTTGGAACTTTTATAGACCTTATATGTCAATATAACCTTAATATTTGATATAGAAGCATAAATATTATTGAAGGAATAATTTTTGGAATTTTCCTATGATGTTTTATTTTTAATGAATAGTGAAAAATACTAATTTTTAGTTTTAAATTGACTTACACCCAAATTTTTTTATAAGGATAAATTGCATTTTAAATTGTTTCTAATATTTAATTATAAATTTTATTATATATTAATATCATTTATTACATTGGAATCAATTTTACTTTGAAATTTACAATAAAAACATAATAATCATTTAATTTTTTTTACTTTAAAACCCCGCTTTATCATTTGATATGGGGGAGTAAATTGATGTTTTTGCCTCCCAATTATGTGATTGGAATTTTTAAAAAGAGAATAAATAATTAATAAAAATTATTTATATTAACTAATATGGTAAAATAAGTTTTTAGAAAAAATATTATTTAAAGTATATAACATTTATTAAAATGATTCATGTAAAATTAAGCCAAATGAGGGACTAAACCTTAATGTTAAGGGATAAAATAAACAAAAAAATATACTAATATCCATTGTTTTTCCATATTTATGCTATATGATCCATTTTTTTATTTTTTTCATTATTATATCCAATATAAATGGGAAATATATTGGCAGAATTCCCATTCCCAAACATTACAAGAGTTCCACTCCTCCTCCACTATAAATGGGACTCCTCTCCTCCCACTTCAACAATATTCTCAAGACACATTGTCTTGGACAAGATATTACAACATAGATCATAAAAATACCTCTACTCATACAATATGCCTCCCATTTTTTGTAATGTTATTCATGGAATACCTTTGGTGGAAACCTAAATCAGTTACCCAAATTAGAGATAACATCTTTCCTCAAGCTCTTTAGTTTTATTTCCATTACCCAACCCTTAATATCTTATTATAACATAATTATATAAAAAATAGGTATAATAAATATAATATTATTTTTTATGATAACAGTTGACCTACACTTACATACATTTCAGTCTAATGGGGGATAAACATACTATTTATGTGTTCGAGGAAATATTGCATCACAAAAAAAAGATGTTTGTTTTTTTCTATTATCTCCATTAATTGTAGGAAATTACTATTAAAACTATGTTTAAATATTTTATATATTATATTTTCATATATTTATGATTCTTTAATTATTTTAAACACATATAATTATAATTTCTTTTTTGTGTATGATGACATTATTTATGGATTTCTTGGCTACCACCTCCTAAATGGGTTGTGATTAATTCACAAGATACATGGAAAGTATACATGGTGACTAAAATTAAAAATATGAGACATAATAATTATTTATGATATTAAATATATAAATAAATTTTTAGAAATATAATATATATCATTTTATTTGTTACGATTTTAATATATTAAAAAGTGATAACATCGTTCGTGGAATTGTGTACTATCGCCTCCTCGACAAGATGTGTTTACTTTTACCTCACTAGAATTATAAATATATATATATATATATATATATATGTGTGTGTGTGATTAAATAAAATATCATTTATGGTATAATTTTCTTTCTAGAATAATATAATGTTACTTACATTATTTTAATAATGTTCATTGAAAAATGGGAACGTTTCTCATGCGTACATATGGCCTAAAGTTTCCATGATTGTGACATTGATTCATTTTTCATAACCATATTTAATGATTGATTCAAAAAAAATTATGTATAATAATTATATTTATTTCATTTTTATTTTTCTATATAAGTTATATAATGTCCCATTTGACCATATTTGACCTACAATGTTGTTTTTGACACATACACAGAATTGGGTCAAAACACCCAATGTAAACATAATTCATTAATAATTTTTATAAAACATGTTAAAAAGTAAAATACAAGTTAAGATAAAAATAAAACGGTTCTAAATAAACTAAATAAATAAAAATAGCTTATTACTATTGGAAATAAATATTCATAAGACTAGTTGGACTGAAGGTATAATATTATCATCTCATATTTTAAATATTTGAGATAAATGTCATATTCACCTCTTACATATTTTTTGTGGTGTATCTAGTGAACCTTTTGATATAATAAATAATTAATCTATTGTATCATTCATTTTATTTAATATTTTCCTTAAATTATGTTCATTCATGATTCTTATTATTTGAATTTTTTTAATGGTTTATGGAACACTTTTTAATGGTTAAAGATTATTTTACCTATGAATAAATTTAATGATCATTTATTTACATTCCTAGAAATTATATGATACTTATTCAATAAATAATTTAATTTTCATATCCTCGAATAATTTATTACGTTTATCATGAAATTGTACCATTTTTCCATCCATTGGTACTCAAAATGTTTTATAAAAATACATCATCATTTTTCTCTTTTATTAGAGTACATGTTTTCTCCTAAAAATAGTGTTATATTAAAATGTATGAAAAATTATTTTTTATCATTTATTAATGATTTAGTTATTAAATTTTTAACTATTTTTCATTTTATCAATATTTTAAAAGAAATATTATAATCACATTCCAAACAAGGAATTTTTTTAACCAGTTTTCAATGCTAAAGGAATTTTCTTTTACCTCTTAAGAAATATACAGATTTTACCTCTATCATTTCTCTGAATATTCCTTTTCTTTAATAGGGTTTTATTTAAATACATTTTTTTCCAAAAATTTGATTTCAAGAAAAAGTTTTTATAAAAAATATATGTATATATTTTTTCCTCAATATAATTTTTAAATTATTTTTTTATTATGTTTCCATTCATTAACAATAATAACACATTATTTTACTCCACATTGGATGTGTTTTTTTGATAACATCATTATCTTTCTTTGGATGGTTTATAATTTATTTTTCCAAGGATTGAATTCACATTCAATTCCTTTATTCCATTTAGTTCCCATGAAATATTCTATTCTCTATGGTCATTTAATGTTAAATTTCCACCTACATAACCATAAATTTTCTAATTGATATTTTTATTGCCTAAACCATATACCATTAGTCATATGATTTGTAATTTTAATGTTATTTGATTATTTGAGTAAATATAAAAAAAATATACACCTTATTCAGTATGGTTATCTTAGAATTCTAATTATTTATTTGATATTAAGAATGATTTGTAATGGTATAAAATGGGTTAAAGACCATTTAACAATAGAACTATGGATTGGGGGAAAGTAAATGAAATACCCTCAATGCATTGATAGTCTCATGAGAAAATATTAATTGGATGAAAACCCCTCATGTTTGTTTCCCAGAACAATTGATAAGTTTATACCCATTGTTTTTAGCTGTCCTGTTAATGGTTTTGATAGTATAGGTTTTCATTTGCCTTAGACATGATATCTAATAATGAAGTATTTCCCTCATTTATTTTCATTAATTATTTTTCCATTGGAGTTTTTTCAATACACCTACAAATACATTTAGTTTTAATTTTATTTATTAAATGTTAAGTGTTTTAGTATTCTTACATTTACAAATTTATTTTCTCATATATTGTTATTTGAATGAAATGTGTTACTAGTTATTACCTTTACAGATTTTTTCTCAACTACCATATAATTTTATTGATTATATGGCATGTGTGTTTAGTTATTTTGTATGGCCTAATTATTATTCAAATTGATTCTTCATTTCTTCTCTTATAATTTACCATTTATGAGAATTTTAGATCTACCTTATTATGTTTCCTTTCCCCATGATTCCAAGAAGCATACTATGAAATTTATGTAAGGATACACTAGATGTAATGAAGTAAACATAAAATTTATTTATAAAAATTTATTTTGTAATTAGTGTTTTAATGTGTAATAAAATACTCATTTATTTATTTGGTATACCAAGAATTATAAACACTCATTCCTTTTATATTTTATTACTTATAATCATGCCACTGTAATAGATAGATGATAATAGCTCTGATCTATTTACGGTCAGGTTTCTACCATTGGAATCAAAGTATGTTTAGTAGAAACTTTATAACTATATTGAGGAAAACATAGATTATAGAACATATCCATAAGGTAATATTGGAGGATAATTATAGAAGAACATTTTAATGGTGTTTAGATAATTATTATGTAGTTTTTATTGTAATAAATTCTTATATGGATACTAAAAGTGGACGTGTTTCTAGAAAACATGTTCCTAGGAGTAAGAACTCTAATAATTTGTGTTGTGCTAGACTCAGTGTAACCTGGAACTTGAAAATTAGAATTAAAACTCAAAAAAGTTGACACTATTAGGTGGTAAAATTCGGAAAATTAAAATTTTATTTACACACCATTATGATGTATTTAAAAAATTATTAACCTAGGTTAAGCTTATGGTGTTTTATATTGAAGATAACGTTTCATGATTTAGAAATCTTATAAATGATATTATGGATAAACACTATATCATGGATAGATATATGTGGAAATAAATGGATGAAATATTTATGTATTGGTGTTATATTGAAAGCCATTATTCAAAGGCTATTTATCGATTAAACATATTTCAAGGACATCCATCATATTTATTTCTGAAAGTATGTTAATATGGTTTTAGAAAAGGACAACCTGTAAGATAGGTTACAACCAATCAATTCCAACAAGGTCAAAATACTTGAACCCATGAACTTATGATGATATGGATTTCACACCAACAACTGACCTACAATATATCCTTGTTAATATGTCATTATTATAGTTGAAAAAATTGATGAATAAATATTAATGATAAACCAGTAATGTACAATTTTATATTTAGATATTAATGTATTAACCATATTGGCTTCAAAGAATAGTTAAAGACAAATAGTCAGATTTGTCACCATTTAATGGGACTTACAACCAATTGAAGGTTTAATTTAGGGCTTTAATCATTAATTTTAATAGTTGTATATCAATTTATTAAAATAAGGGTTGAATTATAATTAGATCGATTCACAAACAAAATATGGAAATGTTCACTTAAAATTAAAACATATCAGGTAAATAAATTAACATTTATTATTAAGAAGTAAAATAATTTACCAACATTATAAAAATTACTTAGAAATAATTTTTTCCCTAATACCTAATTTTTTTTTAAAATGATAGTCTTTTAAATGATCATAGATTTATGGATTTGAGGCCTCTAAAATTTATATTTATCAATCAATTGTTTTTAGTTGATGACTTCAATAACTCCCTATTAATATTTATGCTTTTCCTCCATGTACACATCTTTACTTTCCACTAATTGTTTCATAATTAGAGACCTAGTAATAGGGTAGTGAACACGGCCTTTTTTACATCCCAGTCTTTCTTTTCTAGAAAATATTTTTACAAAACCTTCTCACAATGTGGGATTTCAAAAATATGAAATATCATCCAATATATTACCAAAATCGATTTTAAATTGCAAGGACAAAATTTAATTAATTTGGGGAGATTATACCTCCCAAAAAATCTAAATTATGAACATAATATTTGATAGTGTGTGTGGATCACAACACCAGGTGGATAAGGGATTATAATATCCCAACAATTTATAATATATATAGTATTTTTAAAAATATTAATATATTCTATATCTTGAAATAAACATTATATATGGTTAGTGTGCGATATGCGTAATAAAAAGTTTCATCAATTGATTGCATTACATGTAAGAAAATGTTTTACCAAAAAATAATTTATTAATAAATATTATTATTTAATATAATAAGATAAAAAATAGATTATAAATTAATTGTTCTGAATAGTATTAACTAGATTATGAAATTTTTTCTCTCAAATAAATATAATATGATTTAATTTGTTACTAAATAAATATAAATATATATAAGTGACTATTGAAAATAAAGGGTATATGTTATAGAAAACTGTTTTTTATTCTCACAAAGTTATTTTACCCTAATAAATTAAATTAATCATAATTAGTCAGTGATATTAATAATATATATTTTTATATATTCAATATAATATTTTTTATATTCATATAATAAATTTTATAAGCATAAGATAAGAAGAATCCAAATTTTACACATAAAAACCTATATATTTATTAATGATTTTTTGCCGTCTTTTGATGAAAAACATATTTTAAATCTATTTTTTGGAACGTTAATAGATTATATATGTAAAAAAACATTATATTTTATATATAATGACTAAAATTAGGATATGGTAAAATTTTTTTTGGGAAGTTTCATTTTTAATTAGTAGTAAAAAGAACTAAATTTTAGTTTAAAACTCAATTTTCATCAAAATTTTTATAAGATTAAAATAAATTTGAATTTTTTTTAAAGAATAATTATATAATTTTTTTTCCAATTAATCCAATTTAGGTCATTATAATACATTTAACATTAAATTTTTCTATAAAAATATTGCAAACTTTTGGACGTTTGTACTTTAAAAACTAGCTTTATCATCCCATCAACTGGATTAAATTTAAATTAATTATTACCACATCCTAAAATATAATTTGGAAAATTTTATTACATTTTTTTAATCATCATAATTTATAATTTATATTATTGTAAAATTATATTTTTATAAAAAATATTAGTGAAGGTAATCAAAATTAATTATAATGATTTAGCTAAGATGAAGCATAATAATGGACTAAAATTTAATCTTAAGGGACCAAATGACATAAAATATTTTCAAAGATCTGTTTAATGTAAATATTTGTAACCTATCATCCCTTGGATCAACTTTCTTTATTATGGGATCCACATTAAATGGGAAAAACGTGTGTGGAATTCCCTTTCTAAAAATTTAGAAGAGTGTCACTCATCCTCCACAATTAAAAGGCATCATCTCCACTCACTTACTCACACCTATCAATAAACTATTTATCAACCAATATATTCCCAAATATATCCTCAAAATATATACCATCATCCTATAATCCTACCCAAGGATAGAAATAAATCCATGGAAATCATTTGGGGAAAACCAAAAGGAGTTACCCAAATAAGGGGTAACATCATTCCTTAGGCTCTTTGGTTTTATTTCCATTCTCCAGCTCCTAATATCTTATTATTACATAATTATATAAAAAAACTAGTATAATAAATATACCAGTATGATTTTATGTTAATGTTTTGACCTATATTCTCACAGAATTTCATTAAATGGGTAACAAACATATCGTATACTTTTTTATCGAACCACCACCTCACAAAAAAAAAGATGTTTGTTTTTCATTTATCATAATTAAAGGATTGTAATTAAGAAATAAATTGATTTTATTTATTTAATTTATGATATTTATTATTTATTTAATCTTAATTATTTATTTTACAACACGTGTCATTATACTTTCCATTTTTTGTAAATATGATAACATTGTTTGTGGAATTATAGACTGCCACCTCATCCATGCGATATGATTCATTCAGATGATACATGGAATGTATAATGGATAATTATAATTAAAAATATCAAAAATAAAAATTATTTATATTATATTCATTAAATGTTTAAATTTTTTGAAATATAACATACATCATTATATTTATTACCCTTTTCTTTTATTATGAAGTGATAGCATTGTTCGTAGTCAAGTGGAGTACCGCCTCGTTTACATGATTTGATTACTTTTACCGAAAATAGATGTATATATAAGTATATATGATTAAATAAAATATTATTTAAGGTATTATATTTATTCTGGAATATCATAATTTTAATTACCTTCTTTTAATAATGATCATTGAAAAATCGTAACGTTACTCATGCATATGTTAAACTATTATCTCCATCAAAGTAATATTGATTCATTTTTCATAAACATATTTGATGATTGATTTTAAAAGTATAATTGTTGAATAAATATCATAATTATATCATTATTATAAATCTGGATATGTTATATAATGTTCACTTTGACAATAGTTGAACTAGAAATGTTTATTTGGCACATTAATAGAATTTACTCAAAACACATGTTGTAAACATAATTTATTAAGTTGTTTTATTAATCATGGTAATATGTTAAATAAATTATGTTGTAAAAAACAAAATGGTTCTCAAGTGATTAATTAGTTATCATAAGTATATTACTTAGGTATATAATGTGGCATGTGGCAATTCATACTCAAGGTAAGAGATTTTCATCTCACATTTTATGTTTGGGAGATAAATATCATTTTAACTACTTATTTTGTGTGGTTTATATTCTGAATCATTTGAATTATTAAAAATCATTTACCTCATGAATCATTTTAATGATATTTCATTTATATTTAATGATTTTTTTTATTAAATAAATCAATTCATTTTCATTACCACAGGCCATTCATGATATTTATCATGAAATAGTACCGTTTCCCCCCTCTTAGTTAGTAAAAATGTATTAAAAAAATCATTTATGAATAACCAACTTCATTAATCTCATTAGTTGGATAACATGTTTTATCCTAAAAACCATGTTTAATGAAAAAAAATTCTATTTTTTTAATGTTTTTAAAATCATTTAATAAAAGTATATTTTCCCTTTTTCCTTTACTAATGTTTTAAATGGTGTATTATTATCACGTTCCAAGCAAAGAATTTTTTTGTCCATTTTATTATTAAAAATGAATATTATTTTATCTTATATAAAATATATGAATTTATCCACCATCATTTATTGTAAGAATTATCATCACATTAAAAATTGTACTTTTCAAAGAATATTTTTTAAAAAATTATTTTCAATGAAAATGTTCTTAAAAAACAATGATATTTTCCTAAATAATGTTTTTAAATGGTATTTTTATAATTTTTTTTCATCATCTAAAATATAATTTTATTTTATTAAACTTATGATATTTTCGATTGATTCCACCCTTATTCATTCTCAATATGGTTTATAATTTTTTTTGAAAAGGTTAATATTCAAATTCACATATTTGATTACTTTTAGTCCTCTTGAAATATTCAATTTTTTATAGTAATTTGATGTTTCTTTTACCATAAATATTCACATTATTTTTTGGGATATGATTATTTATTGAACCATATGTAATATTTCATATAATGTTTAAATTAATATTTATTTCATTACATGGTGAAATATTTATAATCCCGTATCCATTATTATGTACAAATATTTGGTAAGGCGTATTATTTATATGATGTGTAGAATGCTCTGGACATGTAAGAAATTGGTAAGGGATAATATAATGTTAAAATTAAGGATTTGGGATAGGTTATTGAAACCCCCTTGATGCATTAGTAGTCCCATTAGATGAAATTAGTTGGCGAAAAACCCTTATTGTATGATTCTAAGTAAAATAGACAGGTTTCTACTATTAGTTTTAAACCATATTCTAAATTTTCTTGACGTTATAATGTTTCATGTTCCTTATACAAGATTCCAATGACTAGTAATTTACCTCATTTTGTTTCATTTATTATTCATACTTATATTTTCCATCAACATTTATATAGATATATTTCTTTTTTATTTTATTTATTAAATTGAATTTGTTTGTGATTTATTACCCTTCCATATTGATTTTTCTTTATCTATTTATTTGAATGGCATTTGTTACCAGTTTTTACCTAGCCATAATTTTCATGAACTTCCTTATGAGTTTGTAAGTTATATGTCTTGTGATTTAAATTATTTACAATTTCATAATTGTTATTAAAATTTAATTATTATTGATTTGGTAATACTTTACCCTTATTGAGAATTTATTCTCACCCATATTATGTTTTTTTTTCGAAGAATCCATGAAATATACTAT
This sequence comes from Viscum album, assembly GCA_963277665.1. Classification (NCBI taxonomy): domain Eukaryota; kingdom Viridiplantae; phylum Streptophyta; class Magnoliopsida; order Santalales; family Viscaceae; genus Viscum; species Viscum album. The sequence continues at coordinate 259,114,441 of OY728129.1, forward strand.
GAGAGATATTAAATGATATCCTAGATGAAAAAGGTAATCCACAATTTTATTGACAAAAAAATTACGTTGTAATTAGTGTATTAAATTATAATTCAATACTCATGTATCTATCTAGTTTACTAATGGTACTAAACTCTGAGTCCTTAGGGATATGATTCCTTGTAATCATATAAATTTAATTGATATAAGACATAGGTTCTGGGATAAACAGGTTTAGGTTGCGACAGTTTGTATCAATGCATGTTTAATAGTTACTTTGGTAACTATATTTAAAAAAATATTAGAGAACATAACACTAGTGTATAATTTATGGATAAATATAGAAGAAAAAATTAAATTTCTTGTTCAATAGAGGTTATGAAATTTTCTTACCAATACATCCTTGTATGGATAATAAAAGTGGGTTTTGTTCTATCATAGATCTACCTACATGTAATAACTCTGACAAGGTGTGTCGGTCCAGACTCGACATATCCTAGTACATAAAAATGAGCCTTAATACAGAAATAGTTTGACACACCCAGGTGATAAAGTTATGAAAATTCACAATTTTTGTAAAAAATTTATAAAGTATTTTTCCCAAGAATGAGTTAGGTTAATCCTAAGGAATTTTATTTTAAGGATAGGGTTCCAAGGTTTAGAAATCCGATATATTATATTATAGATAATCCCTAGACTAAGGTAGGGAATATGTGGAAATAAATGTCTGAAGTATTTATGTATTGGGGTTGTTTTGAAAACCTTAGCTAAAAAGATATTTATTGATTTACCATATTTCAAGGTTATTCATAATATTTATTTTGAAATTTATATCAATATGGTTTTAGAAAATGAAAATCAGCATGCATGTGAAAATCAATCTAATCCGGAAAGTCTACAAGACTTGAACCCATGACCAAATTAAGATAAGGGTTTCACGCCAAACATTGTCTTACAAAATTTCTTGGTAAATCAACCATTGTTTTTAGTTGAAATGATGGTGAATTAATATTAAAGAGTGACCAATAATGTGACCATTATGTTTAGAGGTTAATTTATTAACCATATTGAATTTGGATAATTTTAAGAAACAAATAGTTTGACTTGTCAAAATTAAATGGGCCTTACAATCCATTAAAAATCATATTTTAGTTCTTCCGTCTTCAATGTTAATTTTTGGATATCCATTTCTTAAACTAAGGGATGAATTTGAATTTGATCAAAGTACAACAAAAATATGGAATTGTTCACATGAAATTTAAATATATCAAGGAATTAAATTTCATTATATTCTGATGTAGTAAAATAATTAACCAATATTTGGAAAATGACTTAGAATTATTATGTTGACCTAATACCATAATTTTTGTTGAACCGATGGTCTTCAAAATCAGCACAGATTTATGGATCTAAGGTCCTCACCATTCTATTGATTTTTCACATATTTTTTATTGATGACCTCAATACCTCTATTAAAACATTTACACTTTTCTTCAATGTACTATCTTTACTTTCCACTAATTATTTCATACATAGTGACCTAGTCATATTTAATCCACATGACCTTTTTACCTCCCATTATTTCTTTTATAGAGGTTGTTTTACAAACCCTTATAATGATGTGGGATTTAAAACAAAAAAATAATAAAATAATATAATACCAAGATTGAGTTTAAATTATAAAGATGTAATTTAATTATTTTTTGGATAATATAATGCCTCAAAAATCTAATATAGAATCATTATATTCAATAGCATGTATGACATGAAACACAAAGCACATAAGATAATATAATATCTTGAGAATATATAATATATCTAATATATTAAATAATTTGAAAAAAATTTATATCTTTAAATTCATGTGATACTGAGTTGGCATACAGAATACACAACAATATGTTGCTTTAATTTCTTGCATTACATGCAAGACCCAATATTACTAAACAATAATATATTATTAATTATTATTATTTAATATAATAAGTTTTAAAATAGCTGTTAAATTATTAGTTATGAATAATAATAACTAACATATGGAAATACCTATTTAAAAAATGAAAGTTTAATTCATTAGTTACAAATTAATTAAATATTATCATAATATCCAATTGAATATAAATAGAATATTTAATACAAAAATATTATTTATTCCCACAGAGCTGGTTTACCCTAATAAATTAAATAAATTAAAATTAATGAGTGATATTAATATATATATATATATATTATTCAACATAATATTTTTTATTTTCATCATATTTATTTTATAAGATTAATATAATAACAAACAAAAATTACCAATAAAAACCTATATTATATTGATGTGTTTTTACCACATTATAACGTCCAACCTATCTTAAATTCAATTTTGTGAAATTTTATATATTTTAAATATCCCAATAAACTTTATATCTAATAGAAAAACTTAAAATTTTGTTTATGGTGATATTTTTTAAATTTTCCGTGAAGTTTCATTTTTTGTGAATAGTGACAAATACAGATTTTTAGTTTAAAACTAATTTTTTATATGATTAAATTGTAAGGATAAATTAAAATTTGAATTAGTTTTAAATATTAATTAGATAAAATAAATATATTTCTATTAATCCAATTTAGATAATTTTAATCAATTTAAATATGAAATTGACTATAAAACAAAGCAAACTCTGAAACGATTGTATATTAAAAACTCATTTTGTCATCCATTTATGAGATTATATTGAAATTAATTTCTTTGACTTCTGGTATTGAAATTTTGAAAAAGGGATTCCATAATTTAAATAATAATAATTTATAATTTCTAATAATTTCAACATATTCTTTGAGAATAAATGTTAGTGAAAGTAATTAAAATTAATTACCACTATTAAGGTAAAATAAAGATTAATAAGGGACTATATTACAATATAAAAGGACACAATGACATAGAAACATTTCTAAGATCAATTTTATGGAAATATGAAGACCCCATAATCCCTTTCCTATAGATTTTTCCATTATTGGTTCCACCATCAATTGAAAAAATCATGGGTGGAATTCCCTTTCCCAAAATTTACAGAAGTGACCCTCCTCCTCCACTATAAAAAGGCCTTATATCCTATCACATCATCACACATCTAGGGACACATTTTCTCAAGAAATATCTTCCCAAATAGATACTAAAAATACATCCCCACATCCTAGAACCCCCCCTTGTTCATAAATACATCCAATGAATCCCTTTGGTGAAAACAAAAAGGAGTGACTGGAATAAGTGGTAGCATCATTCCTCAAGATAATTAATTATTTTTACATTCTTCAACCCCTCATCTATTCTTATTCCATTCTAATATAACAAAAAATTTATACTTAATATACTATTCTGTTTTCATTTTTAGTTTTCTACCTAAACTTATTCAAACATCCATCAATTTGGTGATGAACATACAGCTTATGTGTACGGTGAACTGCCGCATCACAAAACAAAGTTTTTTATTTTTCCATTACCACTATTAAATGGTGAGAATTTTGATAGAATTAATATTTATATATTTTTTTCATATTTATTATTTATTTAATATTATTTAATTCTTTTAAAATACATATCATTATACATTCCATTTTGTGTAAATATGATAATGTCATTTGTGGAAGTGTGAACTTCCACCTCCTAAAAGTGACGTGATTTATTGACATGAAACATTGAATGAAAAAATATGATTATAATTAAAAAAATTATATATAAAAAACAAGTAAATGATATTCAAATAATAATTACATTTTTAGAAATATAATATATATCAATTTTTATTACAATTTTAATATATTAAAAAGTGATAATATCATTCATGGACGTGTGGACCACAACCTCCTCGACATGATGTGATTACATTTAACTCAAAATAATTATATACATAAGTATAAATTATTAAATAAAATCATATTAAAGGTATAATTGTCATTCAGAATTCACATCATGTTGAGTGATAAAATTCTTTCTTCAGAATAAACTGTTCGGAACGAGTTGGATTCAAATGTAAATTTATGGACTTTTTAAGAGAAAAATAAAATATACCTAAAAAATTATTTTATTTTATTTCTTCAACATTTCGTAGTGACTCAGTATCAATGCTATATGGTTTCTCAATTACACTACAACACATTATCCTGGCACTAATGAAACAAATTTAAAATGATGAAAAGCATTAATGAGTTTCCTCCATTAAATAGAGGTTTAGACCATTCATAGAATTTATAAAATTAAAGAATTATACATGGAGCCCTGAAGTTTCCTTGAGGAAAGGAGAAGTAGGCTCTCTCACCAACGATGATGGTTTGGGGATTAGATCTTGGATCAAGGAATGGTCCCTACCTCTATTTAATTTAGGAAATTCATTAACATGTTTTAGTGTTTTAAAAGTGTTTCATCATTGCCATGACACTGCGTTACAGCATCGCTGAGTTACCATATAGCAGTGCCGCTGAGTCACTACGTAATGTTAATGAAATAAAATAAAATAAATTTTTAATAATATATTATTTTTCTATTAAAAAAACATTAATGAACATTTTTATCCAACCTACAATAGCCAATGGTAGGCCCCATATTTGGAAAATGAATTTTTTTAAGATAAACAGTTCCATCATAATTCATATCTGAGAACCTGTTTAGATGTTACTAAAACAACACACACACAATTTTTTAAATAAACATATAAATTTTTAAAACATTTATTTCGAGCCCCCTGGACCTCAAAATCACATGCCGTCTGAACACATGGTTCAAAATAATCCCTTAAATTTTTTTAAAAAAATTACATGGAAATTTTGTGACATTACTTTCTCCACATCTTAGGTGTTTATGTCCTCGAAATCCAAAAATAAATTTCCAAAAAAAATTGGGATACTGAGAAAAAATATGAACCACCTGCTCCCATGTTCTGTCTTGAATATTAATATTATGCCGCCGAATACACACTTTCATAATCGATCACCCACAGAGGGTCCTCTCCTGTCGATTATCGATATCCATCAGGAACTATGTAAAAGTATTGCGGTCGTCAATGTGGAGCTTAACCTTATTAATGATGTGTAAGGGGTCATGTACATATCTCTTATGATAGGATACATAAAAGCCACCATGCACCATCTCTAACTATGAAAGTAGAGCCAAGCGGTATGCTTCCTCACACAATCAATACAGTATCTGAGAATGCTCGATGAACCTCGATGATAACTTTCCACCCAACCAAATCTTCATATCCCACATTGAGGAAATACAAAAGGGAATAAATGGTCTCAATCCTCTAACTCAAAGTTCCCCCATCTCCTATCACTATAGTACATCTGACTTCTTTGAGTAGTCTTTATACCCTTCTTAAAGACCATCAACTTATCGGTAGTAGCCTACACTAATAGTAGGCCCAAGAGTGTTGATTCTTTGGGATATGTGCCGCAATGTGACGACACACACTGTTGTCCGTACATGGCCCTTAATGGTTCCATACCAATTGTATAGTGGTAGTGGTTGTTGTATGAAAACTCCACTAGAGGTAGGTGATCCTAGAAAATGTGAAAAAAATGAGATTAAAAGAACGTATCATGCCCTCCAGGATCTAAAAGTTCCACTCTGTCTAGAGATCTATCTATGGGTGGAATGTTGTGCTCATGTGAATCTGATTCCCCATGGCCTCCTGAAATAAATTCCACAAATGGTAGGTAAAATAATCATCAGGATATGAGACTATCATCGATGAGACTCCATGGAGTCAAACTAACTCTTTTTTGTGGAGGAATCACAATATCACTATTTAACCCTATTTTATAATCTCTAGGAAGTGGGCCTACATGATGAGTTTGTCAAGGATTTCCCAAATGGTATCGTGCCCCCTAGATGTACGGGGTAGACCCATCATTAATTCAATCGATATTTCATCCCTCTTCCATTTTGGATCCTCAAGGGGTTGAGTCAAACACATTGAAACTTGGAGCTCAACATTTACTTACTGAAGAAATGTTGAATCTAAAGACAAAATATTCCATGACATTCTTCATCCATGACCACGAAAACCGATGTTAGTGGAAATGATATAACATTTCCACACCTGGTTGTTCATCCAAAGGGGATGTATGGAACTCCATCGACACTTCATACCGTAATGTTGATAGTATGAACATGTTTCCCCTAAAAAGAACAACTGTCTCCCCGCCATTTGAATATCCACCAGGGGTATGCCGTATGGACATTTGATCATGTGTAGTCTCATAGATGGTATCTTTGAGTCGTTCCTCTTAGACACACTATTAGATAATAATGGTAACTACCATTTACTAGAGATATGATGCTCCATATCCATCCACGATGGATATCTGCAATGAGGCCTACTATTATAATGCCTCATATAGAAGTTTATAACTACCAATCCTATCAATAGAATCTGCCACCACGTTCCCCTTACTAAGAGTATTGAATATCTCGATGTCATGTTTCTATAAGTACTCTAGCCCATGCCTTTTTCTCATGTTATGATCATTTTGAGAGAATATATACTTGAGACTTTTGTGGTCTGAGTAGATGATGAATCAGTCTCCCTAAGGTAGTGTCACAAAATCTTCAACACAAAGACTACCACCACCAACTCTAGATCATGGGTCATGTAGTTCTACTCCTATAGTATCAACTTCCATGTAATGTAGGAAATCAACACTTTCACCTGCATCTGGACACAACCATGCCCGGTCCTTATAACACCACATACTCAACATCCTCCTCATGAAATATCAATATATGAGCACTCATCAAAATCTTCCTCAACTGCTGAAATATCTTTTGAAACTTCTATATCTATACGAAATGATTCCCCTTTCATTTCAAGGATGATATCGATGATTCTACTCTAGAAAATTTGATCATTAGACTGCGATAATTCCCAACTAACATAAAGAAAATCTGCTCCTTGGTAATATTATTGGCTGGTTCCCAAGAATGCATCGCCTTTATCTACACAATATCTAATTCAATTCCAGCCTCCAAAAGTATGTGTCCTAGAATGTGGACCTCTCATATCCAGATCTAACACTCCATGAGCTTCCCATAAATTTTGTGCTCTAAAATTTATTTCAGTACCATTCTTATGTGTATCGATTGGTCTCCCTTAGACAATGAGTACACCAGGATTTAAAAAATAAAGACCACTACAATCTGATGAAGGCAAGGCTGGAAGATCCTATTCATGAGTTCCATGAAAAATACATGGGAGTTCAATTTTCCAATCCACATCACAATGTACATGTAGTGTCCATAGTGACATATGAATGTCGTCTTAGAAATGTCCTCATCCCACAACCAAATCTGGTGTTAGCCTGATCTGCAGAATATCTTCATGAACCGTCTCACTCCCTCCAACTAATCGAAGAGGTTAAGGTTCCTCTACAAGTCCTATAAATTTACCAGCATCTCAAGAATCTCTATAGGAGCCATCTGATATGTTGGTCTAGATATCGGTACCATCATGGGGTACAAGTCATTTCATAATTCTGCCTCCTTGTGATGAGGTAGTCATGGAACATATTCCGGAAAGACTACCTATTAATCGTCCACCACTATAGGAATATGAAGCCTCATCTAATCCACTGAATGGATGGTGATGCTAATCAATGGATGTGTGATTAGTTGTACCCTTCTATGTGAGATTCCTTATAATGATACCTGTGTTTAACTTTCACTGAAAAAGGAAAATCCAAACCCATATCTGCGAACACAACAAACCGTGTACCTAAAATACCTGATCTGATCATGAAATATAGATAACTAGTCCATAAAAAATGAAGGTTCATGGCCTCAACATTATCACTAAGAGATCCCAACAGAAACTCTCTCCCCCAAGAGTAATGGAAAACCCTCATCACAAGTGTTTTATCATCAAATATCCTCTCGTAGGAGTCTCTAAGCATATTGATCATGTCAACGGTTCCACTAGAATGTTTATGCCACGAATAATGGTCATGGTGAGAAAAGTGAGACTAGAACCCTTGTCAATAAAGACTGCAACAAAGTTGTAAATGACACAGATCATACCTATAATAATCCTAGGAGTCTTGGGATCATAATCCTCCATCTACTAGATCATTCTTCACCCATGTCCACCAACTCTCTAATCTCGTGGTCGACCACCTAGAGATGGTGGCGGTAGTTCCTTGAAACACCGTCCACCACCGGCCACTCTTCTCACTCCTCTTCCATGTCTGTCTCCCAGAGGACCTCCCTATTCCCACCTATGTCACTACCTTGGTGTCCCTCATTTTCCTCCTAGTTATTTGAATGACTAGTCAGACAATCACTACTGATATGTTTCTGACTGACACATATGTATCACAACCCTTCCTTCATCTGACCTTCTTTTCCCTAGATGCCCTGCACTACGGATCCTGTGCCTTGGGGTTATCCCCAAGATTGCATGGTCCTCTTGAAAACTGAAATAAGTTGTTAGAAACATTATGCTGAAGACTCTTCTACATGATGCCCGGTGGTAGCTCCCACTTCTGGTGCCCACAATGAAAGAAATATCTCTACCTATATAGCTAAATCATTCACCCCATCTGGCATAATAATTCTAAGTGATATCACTGACACATCGATATCATAGATTAGTCCCTTATCAAAGGTACGAGCCTTGAAAAATGGGCCTCACACCATGTCTGTAGTGTGGAGAGAAATATCTGTGGATCTCACTGAGTACACTTCCACCATCTGGTTTCCCTGGTGTATATGCTAGAGATTCTTTATATGAATAAAGCTTAATGTAAATGGAAATAACACCCTCTTAATGAGATTATAAATGCCTATCAAGGAGAGGGTCCCCTCCTTGTGTGCCAGGATCATCATGCTCCACCATCTCCCCACTAAACCATATATCAGACTCATGACAAAGACCCACATCTAGTCAAAAGGCATCCTTGCTAGGTGCAATACTCCCATACCATCCTCTAACCAATCCTCAACTACCTGAGGATCTATTACACCTCAGAACATAGGAGGTCTCTCTCTTTGGAACTCATGAAACACACAAAGCTAGCATGTATTGTCTACTAGTAACTATGGTAGGATCTACTACTCTTTGGGTGGTGGTATCACTTGTACACCACTAAGAGGTGCTATATCTGGAAACAGTCCCTACACTAATGCCTCATTGCTTGGAAGACCATCTTCATGGTCAATTCCTAGAATCTTGGTAGGTAACCTGTGTGGAAGCATCCTAAAACAGAATAATATGTACCATAGTCAATAGAGTATACCTTATGAGAAAACACTATCTCATGAAGAAAATGAGAACAGACTAAATTCTTATATAATGCACAAAAGATTTATTTCCGCTTCAAATAGTGTTTTCACGTACAAATTCATAAAAAATAATTCATGGTCCTTGTTGATAGATAGGCCATTCGACACACCAAAATAGGGTTCTCAGGCCTAAAATCAAAACAGAAAACACTTAACACAGTTTCCCTAAAACAAAATTAAAATTGACATGGGTTTGATACAACTTTGTCAAGACCCATCCTCCAAGGATGATGTTGTGGAAACCCCAAGATCACCTCTCACGGTCTTGGGGTTGGAGACTATTTTTGAGTAGGTATATCAATCAACGTGGAGGCATTTTTCTAAGACCATGTACACACGCACCCGTCTCCATGGAAAATTAGTTAAACTAAGATCATAGAGTAATAATATATGCACACCACTACGACAACCATTGAGAGTAATATTACAAAACTAAAATGAAAATGGGCTAGAACAAAATCCCTACCGAAAAATAAAAGTACAATCTCATGGATCCAATCCGTTGAAAACATGTCTTGAAGGATATGTAATGTAATCTTTCTGAATATCATTGATGCATTCCACGTCCCATCGGTCACCTTGAAGCACCACCTTTATCCATCCTACCAAGGACTTCATCAAGGTATTGATCATATGCATAATACACAACAAGTGTTGGGACATCCTGTATAGGATTTTGTAAAAAAATACTCAGTAGCGACCCCAAAACACAATGGTGAACCACAGAGAAGGACAAAAGGCAAACGACCAAAGAGGTACACACAATATAGCCTATAAGAAGTAAAATCAAGATAGTCAATAAATTCATCTCAGAGAAATATACATACACATAGAAATACTGAGAATATACACATCCAAAAAGACAATGGGTCATTGTATGATACATACTCCATGTCGATGAAATAGGCCTACTCCACACCATTACAAGAGACCTACTTTGTGCCCTCGTAGGAGACCTAGTCCACATCCTCGAAGGATACCAACACTGTGTCCTTCCATGAGACCAAATCCACATACTATCAGGAGACCAACTCCACATCTTTGTAGGTTAAGAACACCTCATCTTCATAGGGGACCAACTCGATGTCTTTATAAGAGTCCAACTCCATGTCTTTTCCACATCCAGTCACCAACTTATGATCTTTGTGTTCTTGTTCCGGAAGAGTCCAATTATCAAGAAAATGGGTCAGCTTCCAACCACCATTAAAGGTTATGAAGAGTGTCCTAAAAGGATAAATTCATCACAAGGGTCCCAATGCGGTAAACAGATCAAAAAATGGACTAACTCTTTGATAGTTATGGTCATTTAAGTAAAAAGAAGCCGGTTAGGTATGGGTCGGGTTTGACCCAGTCAGACTGACCCTAACCGACCCGGAACATATAGGCATTTCCCATAGGAATAACCTAGCCCTCTATGACTAACCCACCTCAATTTCCCTGGCCTATTCTATGGGAATGACCCATTGGGTCTGACCCGATCCACCTAGTCTAACTCGACCCGTCCGGTCGAGCAGGTCTACTGGCCTGCCCAGTCCCGTCAGCTCAAGCTTGGCCCGGTGGAGTGGGTCTTTTCGGTCCCCCGGATGTAGCGGTAACCATATCAAATCCTAGTCAATGTGGTTTGATGTTTTTCCATCCTCTCCTACCATATAAAGGTCAATGGACCTTATGCTAGTAGGTTGACATAGTGTTCAACTACTTCGTCAGTCCGTACCATTATAGCCAACCCTGGTCGTGGTTCTTATCATCACCTTCAACTATGATTCCATTGGATCCTATGTCGCTTGATGTCATTCCAGAGCCTATCTACTGCCAGTTTTCTGCACTGCTAAAATCCACTAGAAAATCGGCTGCAAGCTGGTGGTTGCTCCCTTACTATAGGAATCTGTCGTCACCCTACCACATCATTTTTTGAGACAAATGTACCAATAAGATCCTCGGGACGAAACCTTCAATTCAGTGTCTATCTATTCATATTTATAACACTTTGAGGGTCCAACCGTGTTTGGAACCTCTCGTAAAAATAATACGTGGCCATGAAGGTTCGCTGGTGAAGAACGCAAGAACGAGGAATGGAAAGATCACCATGAACACAAAAAAAATGAACATCAGTATTGTTTGTTAAGACATTGTTTGTCCCATTTTCAAAAGGGGAATAGAAGAAAAGTATTGACATAGATTATTATACCTTTAAAATCATAGAGCAGAAGGCCCCATCTCGCATGAATGATCGACCCATGGATCAACATATCTTTGTATTCATATACATTTGTCCTTTGAAGGAAAGAATAGTAAATAAAATCTCATGGATATAAACCCCCTACCTTTAAAGAGGATCATTTGGAGGAGAGAATTTTTTATCGATAGAGATCATTCCATTAACATCCTCGATCTGTTGTTTGTTTGCATTCATAATTCGTTGATGCTTAATCCGAGCTCTGATCTCTAAATCGTCGTCACTGGTGAGATAACATGTATAACCTTGACTTAGGGAAACTTCAGGGCTCTAGGGAAAATTTTCAAGTATTATAAATTTAGAGGGTGGTACCTTCCCTTGTTTAATGGAGGAAAAATGTTAATGAATTTCAATGTTTTAGACATGTCTCATTCATGCCACAATTTTGTTTCGCAGCGTCGTTGAGTATCTGCATTGAAGCGTAGTTGAGTCTCTATGTGAGGTTGATGTAATAACATAAAATAAAATAAAATAAATTTTTATGTATATTTTATTTTTCTCTTAAAACGTCCATAAATTAACTTTTTCAATTGACTGAAACGAATTGATGTTAGGCCCCACCAAAGGTAAACTCACTATTCTAAACTCAAAAGTTATCACATATTTTTTATCCGGGCACCCGTTTAGAAGTTACTAAAACCACCCAACTACTCTATTTTTTTAATAAACAGAAAATAGTTCGAACATTTATTCTAGGAAGCCCATGCCTCGAAATCAAATTCCATCATAGAAACTATTATTGAAATAATACCATAAAATTTTCTAATATTTTACATGGAAAATACAAGACATTATAGTTAAAATTCCATATTGTTTATGGACTTCCCTCTCAATTGATTAATTATATAGCATGTGAGTTTTGTTATTTACCATGGCATAATTATTAATAAATTTATTCATGATTTTTTCTATTGTTATATACCCTTATTGAGAATTTGAGCTTACTCTTATTATTTTACCTTTACCTAGTAATCCAAGAAGCATGTTATTAATGATATGTTGGGATATACTAGATGGAATAATTTCAACCAAAAATATAATTAGATTTTTTTTAATTAGTGCATTAAGTTATAATAAAAGACTCATTTTTGTATCTATTATACCAAAACTAATAATCTCCCAGTCCATCAAGAGTTTATTTTTTGTAATCATGCCAATTTAATTAATATTAGACAAATTCTCAAGATTATACAAGGTTGGGTCCGTAAAATTTAAAAATATTCCCCCAAATAATTGTCAAATGGATCATTTTACAAAAATTGTAGATTGTTAGAAGTTATAATCATTCAAAATATTGTCTAGATGATTGATTAGTTCTCAGGTAAGCAACATTAAATATTACTAAGACCATTGAAATAAATTTACTCAATAAAACGCTTACAATAACATGAATTAATATTAACAATGAACGTGTATGTTTTGTTTAAATTCTATTTTTTTTAAATAAAAAATTATTTAAAATAATCACATAGTGAAAATTTTTAATACATAACGTCTAGTATCAAGTCATGTCAATGTCCATTTTACCTAGTGATCACCATTCTTCACGATATTTATATAAATAAATAGTTTGATCTGTAATACTATAAAACTATCTATACCACAAATGGTCTCTTCCATTGTTATCCGTGGGAGGAAAAAACAAAAGATCACACATGACCTCTTACACAGTTATACATGGGAATACCTGTGTACAAAGAGGTAAGAAGATGTATATGTATCATCTTTCTATTGAAGGTGATAATGTATAAAACATAGTATAGCACACACACTGCTTCTAATTTAAAATACAATATACAAATGAGTAATAAGAGCATGCTTGGATAAATATGCTCAATTTTTTTTGCAGTTTTATCTCGACTATTTATTTTAATTTTTAGTGAATCTCGAGTCGAGTTCTCATGAGAAATTTAGTAAAATAGAGTGTCGTGAACAGTTTGGCTCTTAATTTCAGGAAGGAAATAGATGTGTATTTATCTTTGGATTCCTCATTCGTGTCTCTAATGGATGTAGAAGGTATGATATTCATGTAATTGTAATATTGTTCAACACTATAGAACATGTGTAGATACATTTAGTGCATTTTTGTCATCAACTATTATTAAACGACGGAGTCTAATTATTTTATCAGTAGAACTCACATGAATATATAGATCATCTCTTCTTCTTCGCAATGTAGGTCTGAAAGATACATCAATAAAATTTGATATTATTTTATGAGAAAGTAATTAAATTATATTTGGAATTAAATTCAATAAATTATCCAATAGATAAATTTTTAACTCAATGAGATAAATTATTGAAATAGGCACCGTGATTCAGGAACAGTGACTCAATACCAGTGTTATATCTTTAGTATAGTTTTTATCTATAGTGGTGTGTACGTATGGTGGTGTGACATTAGAAATATCTTATTTTGTTGATGTCTCAAGTTGGCAGTGCCTCGATTGGGTGATATGACATGGTGGAAGTGTATTAAATGATATGGTATCATTAAAAATAGGGGTAATCTTTTGGTGGTGACTCATACTTTGCCAAAATTTCATCTTATTAGTAACTCTTGTATAATGGTGTCATATATGATGATGAATCATTTCTAGAGATTTCTATTTTTAAGGAGATTTTGAGACCTTGTCTGATGGAGAGTTAGTATTGGTGGTGTCTTAACCATAACAGTGTCACATTCATAGTAGAAAATTCATCACCTATATCAAAATATTAGATTATTATAGAAAACATGAAACTAATTAATATCATTATATTCATGATCTTTTTATCATTAAAACATGGTGTTCAGTATTAATAAAGGGGTCATTGGAATGTGGAAAAGAAATAAAACATGACATCATAAATATAATACAAGGATAACCACCAAGACAATATAACTAAACTTGATTATAATATCCTCCCATTCCCCATTCAAGGAGTCTCTTGAGATAAAAAATACCCAATGAATTTGGGGGCTATATAATATAGAGCACATCCGTCACTTTTATATCACTTACATACATATGTGTGCCACATCGACCATTCAGAATAAGTACTAATTTTATCCATTTTAAATATATAATTAATAATATTGGGTTACATTACATTAAATACCCAATCAATAATGTATATGTACAACTACGTGAACACCCATGAGTGTAAATGGATATGGGTCTTCACTACAGAGATTTTTGGAATGGAAAATCCTTGGTAAATTTGGTAGCATAAAATGTGTACATAACATGTTATAAAAAGGGTGAATGTGAGATGAAAAGGACAATAATTAATTGGGAATTATAAGGACAATAATATGAATGTGTAATTTTTTTTAACAAAATTAACAATTGGTAAAAATGTATTTTATAAATATGGTAATTAAATAAAGTGGAGTAGAATATGATCTCGTACCTTTTGAGTACGCTTCTAAATGATTAGGAGGAGCTTATTAATAGCATAGGGGCACCTTGGGCGAAATCAAGAGAGGAAAATGTAGATTAATTTCATCACAAGTTTTGTTAGTAAAAAATAATGGGATACTGGTTTGGTTTATATATAAATGTATAAGAGATTTATCTATAAATTTTGAAAAATAGTTTTGGACTCAATATGATAAATTTGTCAAAACCACACAACATCCTGTTGCTTTTTCCAAATTTTTATTCCAAAGAAGAGTATTTTTCATTATTTTAAGTTTATAATAAAAAGAAACATCAAAATAATTCCCATGATGATGTGTAATTGAGTTATATTTATCAATAATTGTATTTATAACTTTAAAATATAATATGGATTTTCAATGATTCATTAAGGATTTGTAAAAATAATTAATTAACAAAAATACACATAATTTCAAAATATATATTTATTTATTTCAATTTTTTCATTGATACATTTTATGGAATATATTACATCAAATTTTTTATTGTAATTTTATAATGCATACCCTATATTTATACATTATTTAATTTTTACTCGAAAATTCAACTATCCTAAAAAAATATATATTAATCATAATATTTTTATATAGTGTATATTCTATCAAAAGTTATAATGATTAATATAATTTTTAATACTACATTATATAAATTATAATGATAAATAAATAAATAAATTTAGGGATGTATTTTCTATAATTCCGTTTCAGAATAAGTCATTTACTCATTTAATAACAGAATTTCTTTTATAAATGTTTAAGTTGATAAAATAATCCCTAACTTAGTAATATCACCATTGACATTTTCATTTTGTAATATAAAATATACAAGGGTTCTTCTACTTAAAAACCTCTTTTGGTTCCCATGATGCTTCATCAAACTTGTTATCTTTCCAAAACATTTTAATCAAGTCAGTTTTCTTGTTTCATAGAACTCTAACTCTATGATCTATGATATTTTATTATTTCTCCACATATGTAATATCATTATATGATGGTTCCACCTAATGATTATGTACATATTAGGGGTCTAGTATGAACATCCTTAATAGGGATACATTGAACACATCAATTACTTAATATAAGATAGGTTGAGGTACTAGTCGATAGTTCATCGCTCTGATGTGATCAATGATCTCAAAGGGGATGATGCATCTAGGAATAAGATTTATCTTCTTTGGAAGCCTCATGAATTTATTAACCAATGATATTAAAAAGAACAATTTATCTTGAACAAAAAACATCATGTCCTATCGATGATTATCTCCATAGCATTTCAATCTTGATTTTGTAGATTTCATATGTCACTAAATAGTTTGAACATTCTCAATAATGTATTGAATATGGTAAGGTCCCATAAACATCCTCTATATATCATGATCCCAAAATGTCAGAGTCTGAATTATATATCCATACAAATCCTCATAAGGTTCAATTTGAATTCTAGAATTAAAACTGTTGATATATGAGACACCCACTAGGGGATGATGTTTATCCCAACATCTATATAAATTCAATAAAAATGATTTCATTATTTTCTACATGGATTAAATGGTTCGTTCAGACTGGTTATACTTCACAGGGTGATAAACACTATCGACGCTTAGTTCTATATCTCACAATTTCTGAAGGAATCTCTAAAACCTTGAGGTAAACCACAAATCCCAACTAGATACAAAAGAGAATATAACTACATTATGTCTTACCACTTAACATATATATATCTTATCAATTAGGATGAGAGATAAATATTCCATGATTTCATTGAAATGTTCCAACAATATATGGTAATCAACTACCAACCAGATGGTGTAATTAAATATTGATTTATTGAGATTAACTATGGTGAAATTCATGGTTATGTTTTCCCATTTCCATATTGGAATTAGAAATGGTGGCATCATACCCTTAAACTTCTATCATACCACCATAATTTGTTAGCATACTATACATCAAGATACAAACACTACAATTTTAATCTACATTTTATATAACTTCATTTCTTTCTTCCAATATATATACATCTTAATGCTTCTAGGACGAATAGTTAAGGATGTACTATGCACATCATCTTGAAGATCCCTCTTGGAATATAATTTTAATGGGACACATATATTGGTTACAAAACTTATAACTCAATCTTTATAAATGTCTAATTATGGAATTCTTAATACATTCATCAATAATAACTCATCATCTTTTACGTCCCCTTGATCTTATAAAAAATATATGGTTAAGTAGTTCACTGTGAAAGGTATGATGATGGTCCTTTTATGATTCCCATTTACATCCATTAAAAGTCCAATAATATTGGAACACTTTCAATCCACATCATATATAGGGTTATGAGACACTTTATACTTGATCATCTACCACATTTTTCCTTCCTTATAAAGAAATTGAGTGAACAATCATAATTCCTAATTAGCTCTATCCACCATCATTAGTTTATAGTAATATACTTTTGTATTAATATAATCTGGATGATTTTATGGTAAGTATATACGTCATACTTTCTTCATAGAGACAATTTCTCTAAATATTCCATGTTATGATCACTGTTGATAATTTTATATAATTCAATGGGTAGTTCTTCTCATGGTCAATTAAATGTTATGATTCATAGGCTGTCAATTTTTCATCTCATTTGATTAAACAACCCCTGAAATTTCTATATTCAAAAATGTACATCACAAATCCTTACTTAAATAGTGGGAAATATTAGAGGATGAATAATGATTCGCCTCTTTTTCAGATCATTAAACCATTATTCACATTAATCAGTCTAGAAAAACATATCTCCATTTCTATATAGCTTGGTTAGTGGGCTTGATAATCTTGAGAAGTTTTTATAAAATTGATGATAGTAAAAAAAATATTCCATGTAAACTATCCACTTTTATACTTGAAATAAGCCTTCTCCATTCTTCAATTAACTTAGTTTTTGATAGATCTATAGATATCCCATTAAATGTGATAACAGGTCCCATGAAAGGTACTCCCTCCATCCAAAAATAACATTTACAATACATTAAAAATAAATTTTCCTTTCACAAATTCATTATTAATGAATTTTAATTCTCCACATGATCTTTATTATATTTAGAGTAAATATGAATATTTTCAATAAAGAATACTGAATATTTGGAGAGGTAATCCCCAAGGAAAATATTCATCATTTAAATTAATGTTTTTGATGAATTAGTCCATCCAAATGATATATCTATGAAATAATATTCTCTGTATCGTGAATGAAATATTTTCTTGGGGATATCCTTATTCTTCACCATTATATGATAATATTCTGATTTATAATTCACCATAGGGAAATATTTTCTCAACAAAGCTGTTAAAAAATTATTTCAATCCATAGTAAGGGATAATTATTCTTTATTGAGATCTTTTTTAGATAAAAATAATCAATATAGAGCTTTATTAACCTATCCTTCTTTCATTATGAAGAGGATGAGTATAAATCATGGTGAAGTATTCAGTTGTATATACTATGAATTCTGATTTTACTCTAATTTATTCTTTACCTCCTCATGTTTAAAAATAACCAATATATATGGTGTCATAATCTGATTATAAAAACATTGGGTATGAGATCAAGTGAGAACTCATTCTGACAGCTAAGTGTAAAGACAAAAAACTCATCATGAAACACATCAAAAAATTGGTATACAATGGTAATGTCATCAATGATGATATATTATTTAGTATTTATCATTTGAGTCGGATACACCTTCTCTCAAGGTAATAATATCCATTCATGATATTTTGGTTCTAAAAAGATTAATAATCCACTATGAAATTGTATATAATTATAGGGTGTTTCTTAATAGGTAGGGTGATTTCTTAGGCCAAAAAATATTCATCGTATAAATATATATAAATTTAATCCATACATATAATTTCATAGAATTTTTCAAAAAGTGGGTATCATATGACCCGATAAAATGTTCATCATATATATAGACAAGGGATGAGTTATATTTTTTGGTAGTGATAGTTGAAACTTTCGCCTTATTCATTAGTAACTCAAATTCCATATTTAGTGGTGGTGTTTGAATAGTTACACTAAACATTCCTGATATTAAATATTATATAGAATTGTAATAAAAAAGAATGATCACTATTATTGAAGGAATAAAATGTTTAATATTCACCACTTCTTTTTTAGTATCCACATTAGAAATTGTGATTACATAATATCTCCCTTTCCCTCTAGGAATTTGTTTTTTTTTTATCCCCAGTTTTCATTAAACAACCTTGTCTTATGTAATTGATTCACATAATTTCCTTTTTTCTTTATAGTGAGAACATTGGAAAGTGGGTTGAGTGCTGACTGGACCATTCATTTCCTCCATAATATTAGTGATTTTCTCCCATTATAAATCAATTTTTATTATCTCTTCTTTACTATAACTAAATAATTCCTTTAGCTGATTCGTCAAATTTTTTGGATGTCTCTTCCAACACATTTTAATGGTGGTATGATTTAAGATTTTACACCATGATATTTTTCCATTTCACCACTATAATAAAAATCAATTATCAACTTCTTTTCTCAAGTCCCAATAGACTATTGAGAAGTATTAATCCCTATTCTGTATTTGATATAATATTAGTAAATTTCTTCACATCATTCAATTTTTATAAAAGATAATACTTTAATTTATTCTTCTTTATCACACCAAATATGTAAGAAATTGTAACGCCCCAACCCGAGTTACCCAGAGTCGGTGCATTAATTACATAACATTGGCATGATCACAAGATAGATCAAATCTCGAAAGACCGATTGGTTTAGTAGCCTTGGAAACACTAGATATATTCATAAGTTTTACATTACATCATCAAACTAAAAAAAAGAACTACTACAACAACATATTGTCTCCATAGTCCACACTATTAACCCCTCATAATATCCCTCCAAGTCATTCATAATTAACTTCTTCACATCCTGGGAAAATAAAACATAGAAAAGGGGTGAGCTCAAATGCCCAGTAAGGATAACAAATATAGCGGAAACTTTCATAAATAAGAATAAACATTTAAGCCAATGTATAACTAAAACAAAAGCCTTTTAAACTTTAACTTCAACATATTATGGCATAAATAAAATTAAATAATTCCATTTACCTATTCACATGGATATTCTACTAATCGAATAATCACATGAAATATCAATAACCACTTTCATAATGATGGAATGCACAATGCCAGACTATCATAACCACATAGCCAAGGCCTCGTGCCAAGACTACAAATAAGATTTTGCAAAGGCCTTGTGCCAAGACACTAGTTTGTCTCATGAGACCTACCGATGCATCGAGGAGCTATAGAGGGCTCCACCCGTCACATATTAAGTCCAATGCATTACCATATGAAAAGGTTTAAACATAACATAAACATTCGTATTAAAAATAGCATACGAAATGTCAATACTTTCACCATAAATCATGAATGGTATATAAAAAAATAGCACATCCACAGTCAAACATATCACAAAACCTTCAATACAATATAAAAGTTTTGTATCATAATATATCATCCTCAAATAAGCGTAAAATCTATTAAAGGATGTTGACATAGATGAAATCAAAACTCTTTTTAAAGAAATATCTCTTTCTATGTTGGAATCATTTAAGAGACAGATATTTATGAAATAAAAAATTTTCTTTTAAAATATTCTTATAAGCTTGTAAGGGAAGCTTTGACGATTTTATAACGGCGGAAAATAATCGTACCCGCCGTATAAGTTAAAAAAACATTCTTATCTTAATTCTGTCGAAAAGGTTAAAAAGCACCTTGTTTGGAAAACGACGGAAATATTCCCTTATAAACCTCTTATAAAAAGTCAAACAAGGGTATAAATTACTTTAACCCATATTATTTTAAATATTAAAAATGTTTTGAAATACATTTTGAAGAAACATGGATGTGGATGATAACAAGATCCCAGTAGATTATTACGTATAAACAACCTCGGATAATGAAGAGATTGTGAAATAACCCTTACCTTGTACTTTTCCTTGGTTGGGGTAGGTTAAACTCCTGTATAATGGTGAAATAATTGTTATTAAATTATACAATAATCATATACATTAATATGATATCATATATGATCTTTTAATATTGATTTGATAATAATATCTTAGTATTATCGTTGTTTCGGGTGTTAACTTACTTGTTTTATTTTATATGTTTTGTTACGTAAGCCATGTTTGTAATGGATAGGTTGTATATTATTTATATCTAGAATGATATCAAGTCCTTAAACATCATTTTTAAATCATCAAATGATAATTATACTTGAATGGATACGATGGAGAATGAATCTTATCGCGCTTGTGGAGACGGTAGTCCGTACGTACGCACGAGCGACAATATCATTCTTTTGATATTAAAATAATATATAAATGGATGTTATATCATATATAAAAAATAATTAACATGTTATATTTATTATTTACATGAGTTGCACATCATTATTATACCCATCCAAATAATAATATATTGAATAACAATTACACCACGACGTGGAGACGGTAAGCCGTACGTACACACGTATGGTGACATGTTATTCAAAAGGTGGATAGAATAATGAATATGGTTGTAACATATTTATAATAACATCACAGTATATGTGAGATACTGGAGTTATTATTTTATAATGGTAAGAACAAAGAAAGAAGAAGTGGAAGAAGAAAGGAACTTGAAAAGGGGTGGTGAAAACATTACCTCTTCTTCGTGTTCTTCCTTTTGATTTGATCAAAATGGCTCCATAGGTTGGCTTTCTGATCAAACTAAGGCCTCTAGGTTGTAGTGAGGGAAGTTGGGAGAGTATTTGGGAAGAGTTTGGCCGAGCCAAGTGTCTTGAGAGGTGTGAGGAATGAGTAGAAGTGGTCTCCTTTTATAAGGGAGAGGAGGGGCTCTTTAGGAAAGAGTGAAAGTATTACTTTATAATATAATTATATTCGGTTTATAATGGTCCAAAAATAATTGAGGTCGAAGAAAAGATGACTCATTTTCTAAATAACATCAACAAATAAGAATTGGACAGGTTTTAGATAATATTTTAATCATTATAATCTTATTTATTTAAATGATTTATTAATGAGGTAAACATTGTATCATTATTGTGTCATTAATAATTTAAATTATTTGATGTCTAAAAATTATAAATAAAATATAATTATGTAGGAAATCGTTTTATCTTTCTAATGAATATTTATAATCGAAAATCCAACATGTATAACCCTATGTAAACATTGTTCTTCTAAAAGATGTAAGCTTATGCCATTTTTATTTTTATTTTAACTTTATTAATATAATGTGTCCCTACCACATACAAGTGGATCTATGGGGTCCCCAAATCGACCCAAGGATGCCCATGGTCGGGTATGTGTCCACCAATAAGGTTAGGACACGTTTTATGGTAATTTTGTATTATTATAATATTATTTTTTAACCCTTATTTACCGGATTTACCCTTTAACCATGGTAAATAAAATATTTACCGCAGTAATTATTCAAAATGTGTAAAAATAAAAGTTACCTATTACACAATTTGAACATCCTGATTCCAAATATGGAATCCATTTTCCTAAATTCAAAACACAGAAGTGGCAGAAATTAATTTAAAATTAATTCCCGCTGTCAAAACAAAAAGCGTGTTTTTAAGAGATAATAACTATCAAAAGATTGACACTTGTTTATGTTCGGTTTAATTGTAAAATTATGTCCAATGACCAACATTAAATTAAATGGTAAAAATATATTCTAAATATACTTTAAAACTACTAAAATTCATAATTTATCACTATTAATTATTTTGATTAAAAAAGATGTTTTTAATTAAAATTTAGTAATTTTCACTATTCATCAAAACATGAAAGTTATCCGAAAAGTACCAAAATTTCACCTTAGGCTAAATTAGATATTCCGAATCCAAAAATGAAGTCTATTTTGAAATATAAAATATATATGATTTCAAAAAGTAGGTATTACTATTCACAACGGCTAGTTTAATTAGTTGTGGTGTGTGTTAGAACTCGAGGTTGCGTACAACACACACTATCACATTATTCGAAGGGAAACGTACCGTGGAAGCTTGGGGTGTTACATTATCCCCTCCTTCAAATAATTGCATCCTCGCAATTTCTAGGGTATTACTGCATAAAAAGACTCGGGTTGTTCTTCATCATAAGTTCCTCGGGTTCCCACATTGCCTCTTCCATCTTATGATTTCTCCACAAAACTTTTACCAGACGCGTCATCCGGTTTCTCAGTACTTGTTCTCTTGTATCAAGAATCCTGACAGGCTCTTCACAATAAGAAAGATCGGGTTCCAGTTCTAATACCTCATAGGTGAGTACATGCGTTGGGTCAGGCATGTATTTTCTCAACAGAGATACGTGGAACACATCGTGAACTTTAGAGAGACTTGGCGGCATTGCCAATCGGTAAGCTACAGCCCCAATTCGTTCTAGAATTTCGAAAGGTCCAATGTACCTGGGACTCAATTTACCTTTCTTACCAAAATGTATGACTCCCTTCCACGGAGATAGCTTCAGGAAAACATGATCACCAACTTGAAATTCCAAATCCTTCCTTCGATTATCGGCATAGCTCTTCTGCCTACTTTGAGCTGCTCTGATGTGATTTTGGATTACCTTCACCTTTTCCATCGTTTCCTTCACCAGTTCTGGGCCTACAAGTTTTCTTTCACCAACCTCATCCCAAAAGGTTGGTGTACGACATCTCTTTCCATATAACGCTTCATATGGTGCCATCTGAATACTCGAATGGAAGCTATTGTTATAGGAAAATTCTACCAATGGTAAATATTGATCCCACATACCCTGAAAGTCAAGTGAGCAAGATCTCAACATGTCTTCTAGGGTTTGAATAGTCTGTTATGATTGTCCATCTGTCTGAGGGTGGTAAGCAGTGCTCAAATAAAGTTCAGTATCCAGGGATTTCTGAAGACTTTTCCAAAATCTTGAAGTAAAACGGGGATCACGATCAGAAACAATCGATAGGGGTACTCCATGAAGTCTCACAACTTCATTAATGTATAGTCTTGCTAGACGTTCCAGGGGTAGATCTTCTCTTATAGCAAGAAAATGTGCTGACTTGGTAAGACGATCAACAATAACCCATATTGCATCGTTCCTTCTAGGAGTCTTTGGTAGCCCCATGACAAAGTCCATCGTAAAATTTCCCATTTCCACTCCGGTATGAGAAGAGGTTGCATGACTCCTCCAGGCTATTGCCTTCCAGCTTTCACTTGTTGACAAACCATACATCTTGACACAAAATCAGCAATCTCCCTCTTCATGTTGTCCCACCAAAAATTTTCCTTCCAATCTCTATACATTTTTGTGCTCCCAAGGTGTATAGAGAAATTGGAACTATGAGCATCATCCAGCAATTCCCTTTTTAGATCAGGTAAATCGGGAACACAAAGCCTCTTCCCGAATTTCAAAATTCCATCTTCATACACAAAGTCTCTCAATCTCCCATCATTCACAGCTTTAATCTTCTTTTGGAATTCTTTATCATCGGTCTGAGAACTCTTAATCCTTTCTAGTAAATATGGTTTGGAAACCATTTGAAAAAGCATTGATGTTTCACCTTCCCTGGTTATTCCCATGTCTATCTTCACTAGATCCATGAAAATTGGATCCCTTTCAATTCTCATATTGTTCAAAACTCCATGGTCTTTTCTACTCAAAGCACCTGCCACCTTGTTTGCCTTCCCCGGGTGGTAGTGTATCGTACAATCATAATCCTTGAGTAATTCAATCCATCTCCTTTGCCTCATGTTGAGTTCTTTTTGTGAGAAAATATACTTCAAACTCTTGTGATCAGTATAAATCTCACATTTTTCACCATAGAGGTAGTGCCTCCATATCTTCAAAGCAAAGATCACAGATTCTAACTCGAGATCATGAGTAGGATAGTTTTGTTCGTGAATTTTCAACTGTCGTGATGCATAGGCAATAACTCTATCATTCTGCATAAGGACACAACCAAGTCCTTTCTTCGATGCATCACTATAAATAACGAACCAATCATTCCCCGATGGTAGAGTCAATATAGGAGCATTGACCAATATTCTCTTCAGTTCTTCAAAACATTCTTCACACTCTTTTGTCCAAACAAATTTAACCCCATTACATGTGAGCTTCGTTAATGGGTTAGCCAATCGGGAAAAATTCTGGACGAAACATCGATAATAACCTGCCAAACCAATAAAACTACATACCTCAGTTATACTCGTAGGTGCTGGCCATTCTTGGATTGCCTTGGTCTTAGAAGGATCAACAGAGATTCCATCTTTAGAGACAATATGGCCAATAAAAGAAATATCCTGAAGCCAGAATTCACACTTGCTCAACTTCCCATTTAATTCATGCCTCCTCAGAGTCTTCAAGATAATGCACAAGTGATATTCATGATCTTCGTAGGTTTTGGAGTATACCAAGATATCAACAATAAATACCACCACAAATTCATCGAGATACTCCTTGAAAACTCTATTCATCAGATCCATGAATACAGAGGGTGCATTAGTCAATCAAAACGGCATTACGGTAAACTCGTAATGCCCGTACCTGGTTCGAAATGCTGTCTTCGGAATGTATTCCTTCTTCACACACAACTTATGGTATCCAGATCGAAGGTCAATCTTTGAAAAGTATTGAGATCCATGAAGTTGGTCAAATAAATCATCAATACGAGGTAGGGGATACTTGTTCTTTATCGTTATAGCATTGATCTCCCTGTAGTCGATACATAACCTCATAGATCCATCTTTCTTTTTAACAAAAAGAACAGGGGATCCCCATGGAGAAACACTAGGGCGAATAAATCCCTTATTACTCAATTCCTCTAGTTGTTTCTTTAGTTCGACTAATTCTACAGTCGCCATTCTATAAGGGGTCTTCGATATAGGCCTTGATCCAGGAATTAAATCAATGGAAAACTCAACTTCTTGTTCTGGAGGATGTCCAGGTAAATCTTCCGGAAATACATCTACAAATTCTTTCACAACAGGTACATTCTCTATTTGAACATTCCTTTCCTCACCGACAGTTATTTCATTCTCTTCCTCCCCAATAATTGAATTAAGTTGAGCTACTAGGGGTGGATCTAAATAAGAATTAGGTGGTGACGATTCTGCTCTAAAAATAAGGTGTTCCTTATCATTATCATCAAGAATCGTAACCTCTTTCTTCTTACAATAAATCTTCGCATCATAGTCCGAAAGCCAGTCCATACCGAGGATTATATCAAACTCAATCATAGGTATGACGATGAGATCAGCAGATAAAGAAAATTTATGTGCTCTAATGGGGACTGATTCACAAAACATTGTTGCAATGATACTTCCCTTAGGAGTTTTAACTGACAACTCCCTTATTAAATCAAATTGGAAATATCTAATTTTCTTAGAAAACTGGGAAGATATGAAACAATGCGATGATCCAGAGTAAAATAATGCATTTGCTAAACTTCAGGAAACCATTAAATTACTTACCACCACGTCTTTCGGAGCTTCTACCTCAGCAGTAGTGATAGCATAAGCCTGGCCTTGATCCCTTGGCCTTTTCGGAGGTAAGTTCTCCTGACGCTTAGGACATTCATTCGCATAATGTCCCATCTCCCTGCAATTGTAGCACTGAACGTTGGTGGCTTCCTTCTTCCCTTTTCAATCACGAGCTTGGTGGCCTTTTTCACCACACTTGTAACAGACTCCCATTCCCTTCAAGCAAGCACCGGGGTGTTTCTTCCCACATTTACCACAGGATGGATATTCAACCTTTCCCTTCTTCCCCTTATTTCCATTCCCAGATTGATCACCAGGTCTATTCTTCTCTTGCTTTGCTTTAAAGTCATAAGACTTAGAGAAGTCCTTTTCGGTCTTGATAGCACATGAGACAATGTCTTCGTATGACGAAAAGGATCGTGAGACTAATGCTCGATGAAGAAATGGTTTTAACCCATCAAAGAAACGATCAATATTACTTCTTTGGTTACGTATATAATCACCAGCGTACCTTTCTAACCTTGTAAAGTTAGCCTCATACTTTGTGACATTCTCATCCTACTTCTATCTCAGACTTAGAAATTGCCTTTCCATATCTGCCCGATGGTCACGAGGAAAGTATTTTTCTAAAAACAGATCTTTGAACTCCCTCCATTCCATATTTGATACTTCATCATCTTCCTTTGTATTTTGAATCAATGACCACCATTGATCAGCATCTCCAGTGAGACGGTAAACTGCCATGATAACTTTTTCCCTTTCACTGCTCCCCAAAGCCTGAAATATTTTTTCTAGGGGAAATATCCATTGCTCAGCTACCAAGGGATTTGTACTCCCATTGAACGTTGGTGGTTGTTGCCTCATGAATCGATCTAACATTGATCCTCCACGCTGCGGATCATGGTGCTCCATACGGGTAAGGTTATTATTCATAACCCGAGTAAGTTGTCCCAGTATGGTGATTAGCTGATCGGCTCCAGTTGCATCACCAGATCCACTATAATTATCTTGAGCAGGAGGGAAATCCTTACATGGAGTGCGTGCATTGATACAGTTTCCATTTCTTCCACTAGGTGCCATTTCTAAACAATGGCATAAACTAGATCAGTTTATGAATCAAAATACATAATCCCATACTTATAAAACACTTAACATAAATTGAACTATTTGTGGATATAATCCATAATCATAAAAATGTTTTCTTTGAGGAAGTATATAATCATAAACCCTTCATAATGATTTGTAAAGAAATTGAGAGTTATCCTAAGCAAATCCCCCCGGAGTGTCGTAACCAAGAGTGCAGCAAGGCCCGTTGTCGTGCACCAGTTCCCGTTCGAGTCTAGTTCAAAGCGGTGTTTTCGGGTTTTACCCCTAGGTACATCTGTGCCAGAGCCGCCTCTACCTGCTCGTATCCATACAGGGATGTATTGCTCGGAAAACTCACAAAATCTCTACAATACCAAAATTCTAGGAAGTTCTTCTATACTAATCCTCAAAGTTCATCTTAGGTCTACGTGCTCTAATAAGAGTTTATCTAAATCTAGCTTCCAAGGTTTTTACTAAACTTTCTCTGATACCAACTGTAACGCCCCGACCCCAGTTATCCAGAGTCGGTGAATTAATTACATAACATTGGCATGATCACAAGAAAGATCAAATCTCGAAAGACCGATTGGTTTAGTAGCCTTGGAAACACTAGATATATTCATAAGTTTTACATTACATCATAAAGTGAAAAAAAGAACTACTACAACAACATATTGTCTCCATAGTCCACACTATTAACCCCTCATAATATCCCTCCAAGTCATTCATAATTTACTTCTTCACATCCTGGGAAAATAAAACATAGAAAATGGGTGAGCTCAAATGCCCAGTAAGGATAACAATATAGTGGAAACTTTCATAAATAAGAGTAAACATTTAAGGCAATGTATAACTAAAACAAAAGCCTTTTAAACTTTAACTTCAACATAGTATGGCATAAATAAAATGAAATAATTCCATTTACTTATTCACATGGATATTCTACTAATCGAATAATCACATTCAATATCAATAACCACTTTCATAATGATGGAATGCATAATGCCAGACTATCATAACCACATAGCCAAGGCCTCGTGCCAAGACTACAAATAAGATTTTTCCAAGGACATGTGCCAAGACACTAGTTTGTCTCATGAGACCTACCGATGCATCGAGGAGCTATAGCGGGATCCACCCGTCACATATTAAGTCCAATGTATTCCCATATGAAAAGGTTTAAACATAACATAAACATTCTTATTAAAACTAGCATACGAAATGTCAATACTTTCACCATAAATCATGAATGGTATATAAAAAAATAGCACATCCACAGTCAAACATATCACAAAACCTTCAATACAATATAAAAGTTTTGTATCATAATATATAATCCTCAAATAAGCGTAAAATCCATTAAAGGATGTTGACATAGATGAAATCAAAACTTTTTTTAATGAAATATCTCTTTCTATTTTGAAATCATTTAAGAGACATATATTTATGAAATAAAACATTTTCTTTGAAAATATTCTTATAAGCTTGTAAGGGAAGCTTTGACGATTTTATAACGGCGGAAAATAACCGTACCCGCCGTATAAGTTAAAAAAAACATTCTTATCTTAATTCTGTCGAAAAGGTGAAAAAGCACCTTGTTTGGAAAACGACGGAAAGATTCCCTTATAAACCTCTTATAAAAAGTCAAAAAATGGTATAAATGACTTTAACCCATATTCTTTTAAATATTAAAAATGTTTTGAAATACATTTTGAAGAAACATGGATGTGGATGATAACGAGATCCCAGTAGATTATTACGTATAAACAACCTCGAATAATGAAGAGATTGTGAAATAACCCTTAACATGTACTTTTCCTTGGTTGGGGTAGCTTAAACTCCTGTATAATGGTGAAATAATTGTTATTAAATTATACAATAATCATATACATTAATATGATATCATATATGATCTTTTAATATTGATTTGATAATAATATCTTAGTATTATCGTTGTTTCGGGTGTTAACTTACTTGTTTTATTTTATATGTTTTGTTATGTAAGCCATGTTTGTAATGGATAGGTTTTATATTATTTATATCCAGAATTATATCAAGTCCTTAAACATAATTTTTAAATCATCAAATGATAATTATACTTGAATGGATACGATGGAGAATGAATCTTATCGTGTTTGTGGAGACGGTAGTCCGTACGTACGCACGAGCGATAATATCATTCTTTTGATATTAAAATAATATATAAATGGATGTTATATCATATATACAGAATAATTAACATGTTATATTTATTATTTACATGAGTTGCACATCATTATTATACCCATCCAAATATTAATATATTGAATAACAATTACACCACGACGTTGAGACGGTATGTCGTACGTACGCACGTATGGTGACATGTTATTCAAAGGGTGGATAGAATAATGAATATGGTTGTACCATATTTATAATAAAATCAAAGTATATGTTAGATACTGGAGTTATTATTTTAGAATGGTAAGAAAGAAGAAAGAAGAAGTGGAAGAAGAAAGGAACTTGAAAAGGGGTGGTGAAAACATTACCTCTTCTTCGGGTTCTTCCTTTTGATTTGATCAAAAGGGCTCCTTAGGTTGGATTTCTGATCAAACTAAGGCCTCTAGGTAGTATTGAGGGAAGTTGGGAGAGTAGTTGGGCAGAGTTTGGACGAGCCAAGTGGCTTGAGAGGTGTGAGGAATGAGTAGAAGTGGTCTCCTTTTATAAGGGAGAGGAGGGGCTCTTTAGGAAAGAGTGAAAGTATTACTTTATAATATAATTATATTCGGTTTATAATGGTCCAAAAATCATTGAGGTAGAATATAAGATGACTCCTTTTCTAAATAACATCAACCAATAAGAATTTGACAGGTTTTAGATAATAGTTTAATCATTATAATCTTATTTATTTAAATGATTTATTAATGAGGTAAACATTGTATCATTATTGTGTCATTAATAATTTAAATTATTTGATGTCTAAAAATTATAAATAAAATATCATTATGTAGGAAATCATTTTAGCTTTCTAATGAATATTTATAATCGAAAATCCAACATGTATAACCCTATGTAAAAATTGTTCTTCTAAAAGATGTAAGCTTATGCCATTTTTATTTTTATTTTAACTTTATTAATATAATGTGTCCCTACCACATACAAGTGGCTCTAAGGGGTCCCCAAATTGACCCAAGGATGCCCATGGTCGGGTATGTGTCCACCAATAAGGTTAGGACACGTTTTAGGGTAATTTTGTATTATTATAATATTATTTTTTAACCCTTATTTACCGGATTTACCCTTTAACCATGGTAAATAAAATATTTACCGCAGTAATTATTCAAAATGTGTAAATATAAAAGTTACCTATTTACACAATTTGAACATCCTTATTCCAAATATGGAATCCATTTTCCTAAATTCAAAACACATAAGTGGCAGAAATTATTTTAAAATTAATTCCCGCTGTCAAAACAAAAAGCGTGTTTTTAAGAGATAATAACTATCAAAAGATTGACACTTGTTTATGTTCGGTTTAATTGTAAAATTATGTCCAATGACCAAAATTATATTAAATAGTAAAAATATATTCTAAATATACTTTAAAACTACTAAAATTCATAATTTATCACTATTAATTATTTTGATTAAAAACGTTGTTTTTAATTAAAATTTAGTAATTTTTACTATTCATCAAAATATGAAAGTTATCCGAAAAGTACCAAAATTTCACCTTAGGCTAAATTAGATATTCCGAATCCAAAAATGAAGTCCATTTTGAAATATAAAATATATATGATTTCAAAAAGTAGGTATTACTATTCACAACGGCTAGTTTAATTAGTTGTGGCCTGTGTTAGAACTCGAGGTTGCGTACAACACACGCTATCGCATTATTCGAAGGGAAACGTACCGTGGAAGCTTGGGGTGTTACAGAAATATTATATTTAGGGAAAATTAAAAATCTAGGGGCTTACCAGGAAAATATTTTGATGTTTTACTCATAATAATTAATAGATTATTGATTCTTTTTCATGTCAATAATGAAATCCATATCAATTTTCTATTTGTGAGTGCAAGGAAAATATTTTTTGAAACATATTTTTCTAAATTCTGTCTACTCCATCACTTCAAAATCCTCCTCGGGATTTATATTTTTGACCAATACTCAATATTGACCTCCTTATCCCTCTATGAAATAAATAATAACCACAACCTTCAATTTCTTTTTACATCGAATGATAGAGATGATATTTTTAGTGGAGTTTACACATCTATCTATTATTAAAGGATCAAAAGGTCCACTGAAACATAGAGGACTTTTTTAATAAACGAGTCTACTGAAACTTACGTTTTATTTGTGGATTTGGGTGTTCCATATAATTTCAGTTTTTTCCAAAATCTATAATAATTGAGAATGTATTGTCTTTATTTTCTTGATTCCTTCTCTCATTGGGTTGGGAACCTCATTTAGAAACTCATGAAATTTCCCCTCACATTGGTTGTTGAATCGATTCCTACTTTTTCAGATCATTGATAAGAAATAAATGAAAATTATGGGTGATAATTGTTTTAGCTATTAATGAAAAAAATATAAAACCATGAACATTAAATGGATCAATCATAAATTATATATATTCTTTTACTATTGAACTTATGTGTTTCAATATATGTTATCTAAGATCCATTTTCTAATATAAAACCATATAATATTTCCCTTAATAATGATTGGTAATGAGATTGTGAATATAAAAAATCATATTAACTGATATTTTCAAAAAAGGTGTGAAAAAAGGCCCATTTTCTTTCTCCAAGTGATGATAGAGTCCAACTTAATATTCCCTTTTTAGTATTATTAACACTAAGAACCTCTATTTGAGAGTCACATCCAATTGTAGTATCCAGACATAGATTAATTTTCAAAGAAACAAATTACTATATGCATTACCAAAATTTAGGGAAATTTTCCTATTTTCAGTGTTATCCCTAAGTATTTAACTAGAGTTTTCCAATCCTATTGAAAAAAATAACTATAAATTTCCCTGATACCAACTATGAAAAACCATATTATATTATACCTCAATTCATGATTTATTACATAATGATTCATATAATAAAATCAAAAATGGTCAAGAGGCATAGTGTATTTGTATAATTAGGTACATATCATAACAAATATCCATATGACAAAAATTATATTATTGAAAACTTATGTAGAATTATCCTAAAATTACATCGTTCTTTTAAAAATACATGTGATAACCTGGGGACATAGAAATGAAATGGGTGATCAATAAAGCCATGTAATGGAATAAAAAATTCAGAATAAGGTAAAATATTACAGCTAATCCAAGAGGCCTACCCACATATAATAAGTGGGGTGATAATCATAATATTAAAGAATGAGGGATTATATAACATGATAGTATAAAGGCAACACATGAATGTTGAATTTTCATAAAACAAGACACTGTAAAAATATGTAAAGGATAACAAACAGGAATCAATAACATAGTGTGATTTTGATAACCTGATGTTCACCATGAATGTAATATAATGAGATAATTACATAAACCAATTTATTGGTGGGAAATATAATTTCAGGCCCACCTGACACTTTTATGTCATATATATGCATAAGTGTTCCATACAGATCATACAGTATAAGGATGAAATTCATTAATTTTAACACCATAGTCAAGGATCAAGGGTTACATAATTCATATCCCTAATTATATGATGATAGATACATCTAGGTGAATATCATTGAGTGAAAATGGATATGAGTATTCACTAAAAAATGTTTTTCATAGAACACCTTATCAAAATTTTAGAAACATAAGAGGTTAAAATAATAGTATATAGATGTGGTCAATGATATTGAATGGGGTCTATCATTACATGGGAATATTAGGGATGTAATAAGTTTTTTTAAAAACATTTCCCCATATAAACAATTGTAAAAAACCAATGATGGTGATTTTTTAAATAGGATAATCAAATGAACCATTACCTTGAAAGGACACTTCTAAAATAATGGTCAGAGATTTATTAGAACTTGGGAGACCCTTGGGTAGACTTTAGTGAGAAAAAGTAACAATAATATCATGCTCAAATGGTTTTTTATTGAAGAGGACTGGGTGGTTGGGTGTGTTTATAATGAAAAAGAGAGAAGAAGTATTTATTAATTTCTACACATAGGTTTTACACTATAAATGATAGTTTAATAAAAAACAAAAACCATAACATGGTTTTCACACATGGTTTACTCCAATATAGAGAAGTGATAATAATTTTATAATTATAATAACCCAATAAATTTAAATAATTTCCATGGTGATATGGAAGTGATTGATGTTTATTAAAAAATTGATTTTAAAAACATAAAATATAATATAGATTTTTAGGATTCATTAAGGAGTTGTAAAATTATTCAATTAACTTAAAAATGAACTATTTTAATCTAAACACACATATATTTTTTTGGATACATTTTATAGAATATATTACATATCATTTGGGCCATTATGATGTAATAATATATATCATATGTTTAAAACATATTTAATTTTTTTAGGAAATTGTTTTATGTATATATATTATAAAAAAATTATATACTGATAAACTTCACATGTAAATTTCAAAAATAATATTTATTTTATTCAAATAATTATCAGTTTATGAGAATTTACACCTTATAAAAATTAATGTAAAATATTGTATTTTTTTTGATAATGGAATCTTTGATGAACCTGATTTATTTATACATTTTTATAAACTCTATTGACAAATAAGAACAAGATTTCAACAATTAACTACTACTTTGAGAATAAATACTTTAATTTTTGTGATTATGTTCATTTTCAGGAGATTTATGGCCAAATACACAAAACAGGGAAGAACTGAGAAAAACATTACAACTACATGGCGTGTATTTATATACAACAAATGTACATTCAAGTTCAGACAGAGGTTGACCAAGCAAGTACATGGCCATGTAACTATGAGCCAGAACACACCGTGTTCCATTTATAGACGCCATGTATACATTTTCTAGATACGGTTGGTGACAGAATGAAGAGGCTACACGCCATGTATGGTGTCACTACACGTCGTGTACATTCACCAACCAGGAGGCACCATGTTCTATGTCAATGATAGCGTGTTAGGCCACCTAATAGCAGAGAAAATGGAGATAAAAACACTTTAAAAAAATTACACAACATATCCTTTTAGCGCACACCATGTACTTATTTTTTCTAGAAAAGGAGGCATTGGACTCCGAACCAAGGGAGAGGTGTGTGTATTATTTTGAGAAGAAAGGGTTGAAGTTCCAAAGGAGAGATTATCAATCTTCGTACTATCGTCATTCCACTATCTAATGAAATATGATTTTCACCTAGATGTTTCAAGCAAGATCACATCAGGTATCAAGAGTTTTCTGTTTATTTTCTTATCCAAGTGTAACTAAACACCCAGTGTGTTGTGGTTGTGGGAGATGTTGAATTTTAATTTGAATTAAGTTTCAATGAATGTGTTTTTTTATTAACCTCTTCTTTTTCTTCTTAAAACACATCATATTGTCATTGGAAATTATTTACCAGACTAAGGGCATAATTTTTAGGGACTCAAATGAAGAATACTGACAAATAATTTCATGACCATTGGAAGTATTCATCTATTCAAAATAGACTAAGTCGAATAAAGATCTGTCAAACACTAACTACCAAATGAAGGAGTTAGTTTCTTCAGATATAAATATAATTTTTACCGGATCAAGGAATATTTATTAAAAATTGATTACAGAGTGTTGGGTTATTATAAACAACACAACCTCATTAGAAATTTTATTTAATAATCAATCTTCTCGTAAATACATATCCGTAACACATTTCTATCTTTATTTACAATAAAACCAAGTTTCTTATATTTTACTTTTATTCTGTTAAGAAATTTGTTAAAAATAAACATAAAACAAATTTTTTATTAACCCAAACATCAACAATCGACTCTAAATTCAGAAAACACCATTAAATAAAATACAAACATAGTTAAACAAAATAAAAATAACTCCTTTTTCCTTGTGGATTGACCCCATAATGGTGCTATACTTGTTAGTGTAAAAATAATTTGGGACACTGATAATATATATTTTGTGAAATGACTCACCAAATATTGGTGCCATTTCCGGGGAAACCATAGTTAATTTTATGTTTTTTTATTACATTTGTATCAAATTTTAGGGAAAATAAAAAACAAAAATTCAAAAAAATATATTTTCTATTCTCATTTTTGTTTATCTTTCTTTTTCCTCATTTACGGTTGGTGGTTTGTTTTGTTTTGTGTAAGCCCTTAGGTGTATAAGTGGCTACCTCACATGTTCCAAGAACGCTGAGTCATCCGGGTATTTCCAAACTGATTCGGAGATCGAATGAATGTTTTTGAGGCACAAACAAGCACTAATGTATGAACACAACCAAACCAACCCCCTGCCGAAAAATGTGGAAGGTAATCCAATAATTTTTCAAGGATATGGACACCAGTTAGGTCCAAATGACAACCGAAACCAGCAAGCTCCACACGTTCCAGAATACCATCTGGAGAAGCTCCAATAATTTCAACCAGAGCAGATGCCTTATTTCAACCAAGGTCAGGGTCCATTCTACGCCTTTTAGGAAAAACAATTCATGCTAGTTTCTCTTCCTCAACAGCAACATCCATGCCATATTCTCATGAAGTATGGCCTACCATCAATCCACAGAGCAGATATGGGCATCATCTGACCACCGGTGTAGGGCCAACACTTCGAGATCAAACCTTCTATCATGAAGTTGATCCATAACATTGTTCATTTCGGCAGCCTAACATCTGAGGATCCCAATGTCCATCTCTCCAATTTTCTGGAGGTCTGTGACACATTACGCTACCACAGTGTGACCACCAACGCCATTATCTTTGTCTTTTCCCCTTCTCTCTAAGGGATAAAGCGAAAGAATGTATTAAAGGATTGCTGCAACTATCCATCCTCACCTGGGAAGAGCTAGCCCTAGTGATCATATCCATATACATCCCACGTTCAATGATGGTGACATAATATAACGAGATCCACAAATTCCAGCAGCATGATGCGGAATCATTATACTAGTCATGGGTGCTCTTCAAAGAGATGTTGCACAAATTCCCACACCACGGACTTCCACTTTGGATGAAAGTCTAAACCTTCTATGGAGGTCTGAGGACTAATTCTACGTCTGTGGTGGATGCTTCTGTTGGAGGTACGGTCATAAAGAAGTCCCCCGAAAAACTTTTTGAACAACTGGAAGACATGTCTGCCAACAGATTCTAGTGGAATTCCGAGCGGGGCACACAGAAAAGAGGTATGCATAACATTGTTGCAACTACCATGTTAGCTTCCCAGTTGGACGCTATGTCCAAGAAGATAGACGCGCTGAATCTGAAGGAAATGTCCAAAGTACATGCGGCCAATCATCCAACGTTTAGTGAATGAGGTGGTAACCACATCATGGGATAATTCCTGGGTTTTTCTAGAGGCCCATCAGCAAGGGCGGTAAGCTATGTTTCACAAAATCGAGGGCCCAACCAATACTAGAATTATCAGAATCCGACATGACGTGAGCAACACAATACATCTTGGGGCCAACAACAGCAGAATCCTCTGGGCCAGCGACCGCCCGGCTACAACCAGCCTCATTATCAGACCAAATACCAAAGGTAGCAATAGCCCCAATAGGGCGCTTATCAACCGAAAGGGTATCGAAACCCTCTCCCACAACAGCCACGGTAGCCACCACCTCCACCAACTCAACAACTACCTCAGCAGGAGAACACCTCAAGGATAAAGGATATTATCAAAAAACATATATCTACTACTAAGACCAGGTTTCAAAATTAGTAGGATTCAATTCGTGGTCTAGAGAACCAAATTGGCCAATTAGAAAACCAACTCCTTGGAAGGCAACCTGGTACTCTAACGGCCAACATATAGAAGAAACCGAGGGAGGTGGCCCATGAAGTCATGCTCCGGAGTGGAAAAGTGCTCCAACAGAACCAAACAACACAGTAAGGTGTATCCAGACCCCCTGTTGAAGAAAAATGCACCAATACCAAGCCCTCCCCATCCAGAATCCTACAGAAGGAGGCTTCGCTGAATAAATTTAAGGAAGTTGTCCAACACTTTGAACATGCCTTACCCTTCCTATAGATATTGAATAAGAGAAATCCGGACCACAAGTTCAGCAAATTCGTGGAATTGTTCATGATGCTTCACATAAGTATTCAATGTGCAAAGGCACTGATGCAGATGCCCACTTTTGAAAAATTCCTAAAAGAAATACTCTCTAATAGAAGAAAGATAGAGGATCTGGGCACCATTGCCCTAACCAAGGAGTGTTCGGCAGTCATCCATCAATCAATTCCTTCCGAACTCCAGGATCTAGGTAGTTTCACTATTCCCTATACCATTGGACCTTCCGAGTTTGGGAAGGCCCTATAAAATTTAGGGGCCAGTGTAAACCTCATGCCCCTTGGATTTTTCAAGAAGCTAGGTCTCAATGACATAAAACCTACCTGAGTAGCCCTTTAACTAGCTGATAGATCCATCAAACATCCGAAGGGACTACAGGAGGATGTTCTCATCAAAGTGGGTAGGCTGATCCTCCCTGCTGATTTCATCATCCTTAACATAGCGGATGACCAGGAGACACCTATCATTTTGGGAAGGCCTTTCTTGGAAACTGGGAAGGCACTCATCGACGTACACCCATGGGAGTTGATTTTCCTGGTAGGAGATGAGAGATTATCCTAAAATATCCTCAAGTCTGTCTATAATACAGCATCGCCTGATCATGATGGATGTTATGTGATAACTAACCTAGATGATCACTTAGTGGATGATAAGTTATGTTATTTTATTTCTGATATCTTTATCATTTCAAACATTATAGTGGAAGAAGTTCCAGAGAACCTACAATTACTAGAAGGACATGGCCTCTAATATTGGTACCATTATCCACCATAGAGCTCAGGTAAATGAGGTAAGTAGTTTGAGCCAATGACCTAAAACAAAGGAGCTTCCTGGGAGGAAACCCATAGGATACTGGTCGTGTACGACATATACACATAGTGTTTACCCTCTCCTTTTCATTTTTCTATATATTATAAATATATAGGTTAAGAAATTAATAAAGAGGGATGTTTCCAGTGCCGATGGTATGGTCACTGGAGTCTATCTGAGTCGTCACCAGTTCGAATCCTCCCGACCTTCCTTCAGCACGAGATTCTTGCTTTTTCTTTTCATATTTTCTTATAATGTGTGTTTAGTAAATTTCATATATATATATATATATATATATTAGATTATAAGAAAAACCATGGTGGGAATGGATCGGTTGGCGAAGATCGTAACCCGGCTCCAAAAGACTCAGGTTTGAATCCTGACAACCGCCCCATTTCTGTTATTTTACCTTTTAATAAAACCA
The DNA here is from genome assembly GCA_963277665.1 of Viscum album. Lineage (NCBI taxonomy): Eukaryota > Viridiplantae > Streptophyta > Magnoliopsida > Santalales > Viscaceae > Viscum > Viscum album. The sequence continues at coordinate 259,153,525 of OY728129.1, forward strand.
CACAGCGTGTCTTTCAATATACATCATATGAGCCATATTTTTCAATACAAAATTTAAAACATTTTCATATAAAGTAATTCATGTGGATGATGTTGGCAGATTGGTAAAGTCTTAGCCCTGGTTCCAAAAGACCCGGGTTCGACCTCGGCTAATCACCCTACTTTATCCCCTTCTTGTATAATTAAAAAACACATGTCATGCATTTCTTTCTTCTCATGTGTATAGACTAAATAGATTAAATGTTTAAAAATTATAAATATAGGCAGTAGTACAAACTTCATTCCAGTGGTTGAGGGCTTCCATTCGGAACGGCTGATCTCCGGTTCGAACCTCGCCCCAAACACTGGACCAAAGGCTGTACATCTATTTTTAAAAATTTAGAACACACGACATGTATTTTCCCACTACATTATGTGAATAGTTTTATTTTACAATTATATATATATATATATATATCAATTTTTATTATTAATTTTTATAGAGTTTACTATAATTATATATATATATATACCTAAAAAATTGAGATACACGACATTTAGTCTGTATGTACATGCCGTGTAACTCGACTATATAAGCCGTGGACCACCCAGCTTCATGCCATATCACGCTGAGACCCCTCTTCATCCTATTTCTTCCCCCGTACGACACTTGAACTCCTTTCACTCCAATCCGTGGATTTTGTTTGTTTCGGGCTCAGATTTCTCTTCCATTGCGATCCTCGATCCAGGTACACCCTTCTACACCCTCTCTTTCATGTTATTAGAAGCTTTTAGTGTGATTTCGGGATCATCTGACCGTTCGGCCTCTGCGGTACATGACCATGACATGAAGAACAGATGTCGTGAACTTTGTACACGTCCACACACAAAAAGCATTGCAATTTGAATATACACGTTGTGTATGTTCATTACACACCGTGTACCTTTCACCATCGTTCCAGAGTATCCTTTGTACATGGCCTCACAAACCATTTTCATAAACATGAAGTGTGTGTTCTGTACACACCGTGTATTCTATTTGTTTTGGCTTATCCGTGTGTGGCACTTCACACGGACTCACACCCCATGTTCCCATATATGTCTTGTGTGTTCAGTATGCTCCATGTAGGAAATTTCCCTTGACCAAGCATGTTTCCATCCCCCCCACATGGCCATGTTATTCTGGTGATGAACACATTGTGTCTTCTCCATACACGATGTGTTCTTTATTATTAGAACTATTAAAAAAATTGGTCGTGTCTTTACTAATACATGACCAAGTCCAAATTGCATTAACATGGCATGTATGTTGGCTACATTCCATGTGCCCTTTTTTGGTCTATATTCTGTTCCCTCGGTGTGTTTATCCAGAGAACACGGGATGATACTCTAATTTCACTACACAACATTTACTCTGGATGTACATGCCGAGTAATTTAAATTTTCACTTTTGTCACCTTTTCTTTGTTTCTATTTATTTTCCTTTTCTTTTGATTGGTTTTTCATTCCCTTTCAGGTTATGGCAGATCGAGATCTGTCCTGTGGGAAGCAGCCTGCCTCCGCCACTTAGTGAGAGAGGCCCATTTATCGTCGGATACAACTCCGACATACGACGCAACCCGACCTAGAAGCTCTAGTCTATGAGCTCCCTTTGTTTTCCATCCTTCCACAAAAAACTCCTTCAGTGGAGGCTAGTCCTAGAACAACTTCCCCTTCACCACCCTGACTAGAACCTCCGATATCCATCATTTCATCTCTTTTCGCTGCCACACTTCTTGTTCCCCCATTAGTAGCTGCTAGCCCTACATCGACTGATTCATCCTGCTGGCCTCTGTCTACTTCAGTGGATCCACCCCCGATCTCGCTCCTGCTACTCCACGTCTAACTGGGACAGGACTTGTAGGTGTTCCCTTCCCATGCATGGTGTTCTTGTTCACCTATGTGGCCCATGATAGTACCTGATGCTTCTCTCACCACCTGATTCCAATGAGTGGTTGCTACCTTGACAGCAGCATTCCTCACCATCTAGGTACATGAGGAGAGTTATTGGATCTCCTTGAAAAAACTACAGTGCTCACTATTTTCCATGTCAACACTCATATATTCTGTGAATTATTTTTGGAGTTCGCTGCCTCATTCTTGTTCGACGGAGTTGAGTACCGGGTGACACCTGATGATGCATTTCCAATGGTTTGGTTCTGACTGGGCGACCGATGCTTTTCCCTCACTATGAACAAGTTCAGATGATGGTTCTATTTATACCCCCATCCTACCACCCCCCCTATTTCTACCCTGACTAGGCCTGAGCGCTCTAAGCTCATCGCAATGTGGCAAGAGATTACTGTGAATGACCACTACTACACCCCTTCCCCACAAAAGAGCACCATTATCACTGAACCCATCCTTTGTTTTCCCAGTATTCATTTAGCACCATTATTTTCGACCTCCATGAAGATATGGGGGTCATGACCAGTCGTGACATGGATCTCCTTACCTGTGTCATTCAGTAAGACTACCCATACCTACCTTACCTCACCGCCTCTTACTTCCATGCCTTGTTTACCAGCCGTTAGGGCAACCTGAATGGCGGGTTTTAGTGCACCCGCCATGCCCATCACCTCAGGGTCTTCGAGACTTCCCTACCCCATGACCTTTTACGTTCACCCCAGTGGATGGACAATCTCGTGCTTATTCACATGGGATTGGCCCGTAAGTAGGGGTGCCTACATCTTTGCCTAGGCTCCACCCCGCCCACCTGCTGACCCTCCTGCACCTACTGATGCACCTCCCCCTCCATCCCCACACCCTCAACCTTCCCCACCCGCCCCCTTCTTCTGACCCCACTTATTCTTGCCTTACTTTTTCTGTACCACCACCAACCCCGCCTACCCCCACACCCTCAGTCGATCTCACCCTTTCCATATGCCTAGCCATGATGGAGCATCATTTGGTTCATATCGACAACAACAAATTCTAGCTAGAGCAGATGTTGGGGCTTATTCATCATCATCTTGGTATTCTAGAACCCCCACCACCTCCCTCTTCCTCAGCTCCTTGCCCTTCTGCTACTGCTCCACCGACTTCTACTGCACTGGCCATGAATTTCGTTCTCCTCTATACTGTGGGCCCAGCTGCTGCTACTACTGCTGCCACCACTACTTCCAGTCCAGGGGGGAATGTTGTTCTTCCTTTACTGATTCCAGCACATGAAGATCATACTTCTATAGCTTCCATTCCAGCTCAAGATTCCAAGCCTCCAGTTTCTATGGCTCCAGAGCCTTCTATTCCAGCTGGATCTGTACTGGATGATGCCTCTTCTGAGGCGACCCCCTGACTGGTTTTTGGGATATATGCTTTTCATTATATATTTTTGTGATATATTTTTCCTATGTCTATTTTTTATTCTTGCAGTTTTCTCTTTGTTCCCCCCTCACAGGTACTCTGGAATGTTTTGGGCTGCACATTTATAGCACATTCCATTTTTCAATTCCTAATCACGAGGGGATTATTTTTTTACTTTTCTTTATTAATTTTCTTCTTTCCTTACATAACCTCAGCCTAGTCCACTATTGTGTCTCTACAATGCCTTTTTACTCTTTTTGGGCCATTGGTGGACCACCTTTAGTTTTCATTATGGGGGGGGTGGGTGGGGGCGTCACTCGACCACTTTAGTCTTTTCCTTTTTCAGATTCTAGGAGACATCTTTATCAGATGTTATTTTTTAATATGTGAGGGATATATTTGTTAATCATATTTTTAAATAAGAAGCTGAAAGAGGGAAATTTTTTAAAAAAACTACGTTCATTTTGGTTCTTAAGTGTTTTAAAATGATTGCTGATATAATTTAAATTTCAACTTGTAATCCATGGATAATTACATTAATTAGAATAATATATTATTTTCAATCATGACCTGATTGTCACTTTATTTGTTTTCCCACTCCGGAGATGTATTATAAACCTTTTTTCATACTCTTTCTAATACCCACATTTTTGATAGATTCTTCGAATATACATAACTACCATAATTTGCAATTTTTATTTTCAAAACATGAAAATATTTGAGTTACATTGAAATGGTCGACACATTAGATTGTTTAATCCTATTTATCTTGAAATATACAATACATTTTATCTTTGTGAAGCCCTTAGAGACCAGGAATATCTTTTATAGGAATCCATACTACAAGACTATTTCGGTTCCTACCCTAATTATTTTATGAGTTTTCATGATTATTCATTTGAGATCAAAGGAAGGGATTGGAAATACATGGCATAATTTTTTAAATTGTCCCAAAATTAAGTTTGGGGGAAATCCTCTTGATCATTCGGGGAAAAAAGGGTTCCAAACCTCTATTCATGGAAATTATAGATGTCCCGTTTATCATAGAAAAAATAGATGTACACACTAAGGGACATTATACTCAATTGTTGGTTTGTGAACCCTACCTACTTAACTAAATGAGATGTCGAGATCATTTGAGCTTGTTGAGGAAGTTTTTATATTGAGCTTAATATTGAGTATCATTCATTATAACTTAAATAATTTAGCCTCCACTTTCAATCCTCGGAGTTATTTTCACATCTTTACCTACCATAAATTATCCACAGAAACATTTGATCTTTATTAAAAATCCCTCACAATTTTTATGTCAATTTTTCTAAAGTGGAGAACTAGATTTCTTGCAAACCTATGGATAGAGTGTATATAAAATTGAATGAGAAAAACATTTTTTTTTTAAATTTATTGAGTGTTAAGAATATTATCGGTGAGGTAACTCATCATGTGGCTTGATTATTTTTGAAACGTTGAACTTGTGTTTGATGTGGATGAAAGTAGATAATTTAATTTTATATGAGGCATGATTAAAATATCTCTTCGATTGAAACTATTTTGTATTGTTTTTAAAATTTTCTCCAGTAACATATTATTTACATTTATGATTAGCTGAATTCTTTCTTTTTAAAATATAGACTCTTTTAATTAGATGTTGAGATTTACTTGAGGGTAAGAAAATTGCTAAGTATGGGGGAGTTTTATGCTCCCGATTTTTGTATACATTTTCATATACTCTATTGAAAAATAAGAACATGTTTTCAACAATTACCTACTACTTAGGGAACAAATAATTTAATTTTGGTGATCTGGTTCATTTTTAAGAGATTTATGGCCACATACACAAAACAGGGAATAACTGAGCAAAAACTTACAAATACTCGGTGTGCAATTATATACACATCGTATACACTCATGTTCAGACACAGGTTGACAAGGACAAGTACATGACCAAGTAACTACAAGCTGAGACACGCTTTGTTCCGTTGATACACACCATGTATACATTTTCTAGAAGTAGCTGGTGACCGAAAGAAGAGACTACATGCCGTGTATGGAGGCACTAGATTCCGTGAACATTCACCAACCAGGTGTCACCGTGTTACAAGTCAACGATGGCTTGTTAGGGAACCTAGCAATAGAGAAAACAAAGGAAAAAAACAAGTTGAAAAAAGTACACTGCATGTCCTTTTCCCACACGCCGTGTACATATTTTTTCTATAAAATGAGGCCTTGGCCCCTGGACTGTGGGAGAGGTGTGTGTAGTATTTTGTGGGGAAAGGGTTGATGTTCCAAATAACATGTTCTCTATCATCATACTACCATCATTCCACCGTCTACTGAAGGATCATTTTCACCTAAAAGTTTCTAGCATTATCACATCAGGTATCGAGAGTTTTGTCTTCATTTTATTATCCATGTGTAAGTAAACACCCTGTGTGTTGGGGTTGTGGGAGATGTTGAGTTTTAATTTGAATTATGTTTCTATGACTGTGTTTATAATATTAACCTCTTTTTATTCTTCTTAAAACTCTTTATATTGTCATTTGAAATTCAATACCGGACCAAGGGTAGAATTTTCAGGGAATCAAAAGTAGAATACCAATGAATAATATCTTGACCATTGGATGTATTCATAAACTCATAAAATAATAAGACAAATAATGATCTGTTAAACACTAACTACCGGACCAAGGATTTAGTATTTTTAGATCAAAATATAATTTTTACCAAGATATGTAAACTTTATTAAAACGTGAACCCAGTGTGTTCAGTTATTTTGAACAACACAACATAATAATAAATTTGATTTAATAATCAAACTTCTCATCAATCCATAACCCCAATGCTTTTCTGCCTTTATTTAAAAAAAACCATGTTTGCATTTTTTTCTTTTATTCTGTTAAGAAATTTGTTAAAAAGAAACATAAAACCAATTGTTCTTTTTATCCAAACAACAACAATCGACAGTAAATTCATAAAAATTAATTAAAAAAATAAAAACTAATATAAACTAGACAAAAATAACTCAATTTCCCCTATGGATAGACCCCTTACTAGTGCTATACTTGTGAGGGTAAAAATAATTTGGGACACAGATAATATACCTTTGGTGAAATGACCCTACAATCCTTCTTACCCTTATAATTTTTTTGTCTTGAAAAAATTATATTATTGTTTATATTTTGAAAATAGTATTTAATAATAATATTTATTCATTTTTTTTTGAATTCATTAACATTGAGTGTCTTGGTTGAAATTATATATTTCTCAAAAAATACATCTTTTGCTTCATCATATTAAAATATTTTTTTTAAAAAGTCATTAATAACCATTTTAAAATAATTTTATTAATTGGAAATTAATATAATTTTTAAATATAAAATAATTAAATTCATACTATTTGGATAATGATATATAGCATTTTATTACAAAAGTTAGTGTTCTAAGGGTAATGTGTTTGATAGAGATATTTTAATGCGATGTTTCAACCTACATGGTTTAGGCCATGATCTAGATGAGTTTGAACTTCTCCCATTAATGGTTTCATTCAAGATTTAGTTGATGATATGATCTTGGGATTGGTCATGCTAAAATCCTATTGAAACAATCTCCCTTATAATCTCTGATAAATGGTATTTATAGGGTACAATCAGTTGGTCGAGGAAATCACTTCGGTTTTCAGTGTCAATTAGACTTTATCATATCCCATAATATTTATTAATCATTATTTCCTTGTATTATGGATATACTATGAAAAATTATTTTTATTATGTTCTTGTAAATCTGACATGATGTAACATATAATAGTCTAAAAATAACATATTTAGTGAATGTGTTTTCCATAATTCCATTTATTAACATAAAAATTTATCCTTTAAAAGGGAATTTCATCTATACATGTTTGGGTAATTTCACACCAAGTGTATCATACACTACAGAGAAATACCACCTGAGTAGATGATTAACCAAGGAAATTACTCTCTTGGTGGACTAAATATCACTAATACAGTGTCCAAGTTGATGATCCACCAAAAACGTCAACTCCCACAAGTAATCAATATACAATTATTATTATCTACTTCTTGGAAGGTGTATTGGTTATATATCTTTCCATATATATGATACAATATAGGGAAAACATTTATAGTTTGATGATGAAATTCAAATATCAATCACTACGTGGATGATACACCAATAATATATCATTCTTGGATGATGCACTACCACTAACCATCCTTATATGTAGGAGTTGTGACCATAACATCAACTTCACGGTGAATTATGAATCCCCAAAACAATTAGGAAGGAAAGGATACCCCAAAACACCCTATGGTGGATGTCATACAACAAAAATGTTATGAGTCGATGACATACAAAAAAATAGCTATCATAGTGAACCGTGTGTCTCTCTTTACTAATTTAGAAAATTTACAATTATTTAATAAAAAAGTTTACTTTCATAAAGCCACAAACCCACTCAAAGACTAATGGGTAGGATAGACGACCCCTAAACTATCACTCTTTCATTCCATTTCTTTTTAATGAATGGTCTTGTTTCCAACTATAATATATTATTTTTACATATCAAGTATAAGTTACCCAAAAATGTTCCAAATATTAGATTCCATTACAAATAAAATGGCCAAAGGTAAATAGAAACTATGGAGTTTATAATCACCACACATGGGACCTCTCATGGAACTATTCGATTCTATATAATCCATTAGCAATGAAGGACACCAATTTAAATGATTTTTTTAAATGAACACATTTTTTTTATTTCATTTCATAGGATTCTTGATAGACATAAAAATAAAAAATTATATTTGAGGGACCCCCTACCCACGACTAGATGTATGATAACAACCTTTTCTAGGTATGTAACAATTTTTTTTCAGGAACTCGTTTGCCTTGTATTGAATTTGTTTCCTCTAGTTTTTTTCTTGGATGTGTTTGGGAGAATTTTGGAAGATTTCATATCAGATTTTGGAAGTGAATAGTCGGTTTACAGTTTTCCTAAACTATGATCCATGCCCCAAAAAACCATGTAACCAAAGATAGAGGGAGATTGCATGGTTGGTGTATGGATTTTGAAACTATGTTCCCTCTTATTAGTGAATGTGTGACCCCATGGGAGGAGAAACATAGTTATGTGTAGGTTAGGGTAAACCGTGTTCCCCAATAATGAAACAGTGTGTATCAAAATTTAAACCCATGAAAATTAGATAACAAATTCACAAACCCTCATCATATATACCTAAACACCCAAGATCGACCCTAAAATTTTTTCTATCATTTCTTTCGATTCCTAGATGGATTCCAAAAAAAACATCCTCTGTTTATGATGATATAAATACTATATTGAAGATAAAAACCTCTCCAAATAAATGATTCTCAAACCATGTGGTTTCCTCCCTCTCTCTCATCTTCCTCTCAAAATTTGGTTAGATGTTTTCCTCTATTAAGTGGTTAAATATATAATTTTATATTGTTCTAATCAGCTTAATCTGGGATATATTATTTTGATCTAGATATGGGTTTTTAATGTGTAGTTCAACAATCCAATTCAATTTTGGGATTTATTTTCGCAAGAATTTATCATTAATATAAAGATAGGCGGTCTAAATTAAAAATATCATAGTCTTGATTTAATTATGAATATGTAATTTTTGAGATATTCATTTTCCATGATTGAGAAATTTCATTGGATATTTAATTGATTTAAATTAATTAAAATATGTTAATGATTTGGGGTCAATTGGGTTAATTGAAATGATGGAATTGAATTTATTAATTGGTTAATTAGTTAATGGATTTTTGTGATTTTGGAATTGAATTAAATATCTGGTGAATTAATTTATTTATTTTGGTGACATTGGAATTGGATAAATTAATTGGAGAATTAATTAATAAAATGTGGCGATTATGAAATTGGTGGAATTGGATTAATTAATTACTATGCTAATTAATGGGAATTCATGATTGTGAATTTGTTATGTTAATACATTTTATTAAAGTGACTATCCAATATTGAATTTATAATTTAATTGGTAACCCAAGATTCAAATGTTTTAAAGGATGGTTAATAATGGATAACTGCAATTCTTATATAACTATGATATTTGTGATATTTTTATACATGTGATATTGTGATACATGTAATTTTAGGATAAAAATGTGTGGGACATGGACTGAAGCTTAAAAATATAATATTCGATTGACTTATATTCATTTCTGGGACCTAGATTTCTAGTTCAAAATCCCATAGTTATATTGAGTGTGGGACATAGAATGCTGATTCAAAATACCTCTTGTGTGACTATGTGATATTGATTGTGGGTCGTAGAAAGCTTCTTTAAAAGCCCTCAGGGTGCTAGACCTAGAATTTTAGGCCCAAAATGTTGGCATTGGACCATTGTTCCAACAGGTTGTAATATTAATTAAATTAATATGATAAATGATAATCATATTATTTTTACATGTGATATCCCATGGTCATAGTTCACACTCTACTATAGGTCAAAGAAGGTATTGATGGTTCAGGTGTCCTCTAGAACCCATGGGTTTATGATGTTATGTAAAGAATAAGTGAATTCATATAAACTATTTAAATTAATTCTTATATTTTTTCTTCATATAATAGAATGCACTCTTATTGGATAAATATTATGTTAGACGGTGTTGGTGGTGTCCTACTGAGTTTTACTGACACCCTACTCATGATTCCTAATTAGTATAAGATTGACTTCATTTTATCATTATAAGATAAAGGAATTTGTACTATGTAAGATTGTTGTGTTGAGATTAAGCATGGATGGGGAAATCAAAAGTGATTTGAGACCCTCTTGAGAATTTTATTCGACTTTATTTATTTTGGGATTTTTATATTGACACTGTACACATAATTTGAAGGAAATATCTTCTGTTTAGTGTTGGATATTGTATTTCCAATTTTGTTCATCATGTGATACAAGTATTGTATTGGTTATGGTTATATTATTGGGTTATATTTGTTCCATTTCCACTGTTTTGTTACTCGGATAAAAGGGGCATAGTCTCCCCATGATTTATATTAATACCTTGATTCTAGTCTTCCACCTATCGCATATTGGGAGGCACATTTGAGGTCATGTGGTCAACCAGATTGTGAAACTAGTGTGTGGAACCATGGTTGGGATGTTATATAGTGGTATTATAGCCTTTTTTCATTTATATTTTGTTACTATTTAGGAATGATATATATGAAACTAGGAGGAGTCATTACTTTAACATGAGCATATTCATGTGAGTAACTGACCCATGTATTAGGGAAAATATATGTACCATGGGTTGGAGTGCTGTTATTGATGTTTTTTATAGTTAGATGTTATTTAACCTTGGTAAATAAACTCGTTGTGTGATTTTATAGACTTGTAGATTCTTTTAGATTTGACTTGGGTCCTAGTATGGAACGAGAGTTGAGTTTGCATGCATCATTCGAGGAACTCAAGTTTTGTTTTGACTATCATTATTTTTGGAAGTCATAGGAAAACCATGTTTTTGGGTTAGTTATTGGATGTGGTTTTTTTCCTTGATTTTGTAATAGAACTGAAAATGGTGGAGGAGCTAGATAGAACTAAAGTACTGTGAGGTGATATTATACACCATACCATTCAACAATTTTTAGTTTTACTGTAAGTATAGATATAGGTAGAGGGAATGTTACTTTATGAAAAGAACACTGATATCAGAAAAGTGGTGTAGCTTAAGAGTCTTAGATGACATTATAGTGAATAGTTATACGAAAGATGCATGTCATTTGGTCTACACTATTGGATTGTGAGGATGTGATATTAATAGTTAGAGATTCTATTCTTGTATATTATATGCATGAAATTCCATTATTTGATACTAGTTCATCTCATTCTTTCATATATGGACAAATTTTTAATGTGTTGAGACTAATAGTGGAGTTCGTGAGTGGGGTTATGATGATAGATACAGCTTTGGGAATAAAGTCAAGAGACATCATCATGTTCAAGGGATACTCTCTCAAGGTTGGGGAGTATAATTTTTTCTGGTATCTCTGCATTCCATACTTCTTAGAATTTGACATAATTATGGTTATGGATAGGTTGGAAGCATACCTATACCACAAAGAGGTTAATTACAAGAGGGTGAATTTTAAGTCTACTATGGTTGAAAATTACATCCACTGTGGAGAGTGGGATATCTAGGTGGGCCATACAAGTCTAGTTCATCAGCTATTAGGGGAGCTCACCACATAGGATTTCAGTCTAATGATGGATGTTAGAGGTGAAAATCAAGGTGTATTTACACTCATAGTGGGAAGGTTTTAGGATTCCTTTCCAGAAGACATCTTAGTGATTCCACTTGAGAGAGATATGGAATTTACTATTGATCTTATCACAGGGAAAGAATGTGTTTCTATTCCACCATATCAAATAGAACAAAATGAGCTTCATGTCCTCAATAATCGGCTAGAATAGTTTATGTGTATGGGATTCATCCATCATTGTATGCCACCATGAGGTTCTTAATTGTTTTTTTCTAAAAATGATGACATGAATTTCCTCTTGTGAGATGATCAAGGGAAGATGAAATGAATAAATGTGAATAAACAATATTATATTCCATGTGTATTATAACATTTTGACCATTTATGAGGGCTTGTGACTTCATGAAGGTTATATTTTGATCCAGGTATCATCAAATTAGAGTTCAACCTTATGGTATACCAAGGAATAAGTTTAGAAGAAGGTGTGGCCATTCTGTGTTCATTGTGTTTCAATTTTAGTTGATGAAAAAACTAGAATTGTATGTTTCCTTGATAAACCAAATCATTAATCCTTATCTTTATCAGTTTTTTGTAGTGTTTCTGGATGACATCTTGGGGTACTCCAAGACTCATAACGATCATGCACAACATCACTATATCATATTGAATGCACTGATGGAGCATCTCTTATAATCTAAGCTATCTATGTTTCAATTATGTATTGATGCAGTATAGTTATTAGGAAACATCATCTTAGAGGATGGTGTGCTGATGGACCAATAGAAAGATCATGTAGTGGTATCTTCGGAGTTGCCAAGAAAAATTTTTGATATACATAGCTTCATTGTTTCAACTGTATATTAAGAAAGGTTCATCCAATAATTTTCCGATTTGGAGAACCACTTTAAGGATTGAAAAATAAGAGAGTAAAGTTAAAACTATCTAAAAGATGTGAAAATTTCTTCCAGTAGTTGAAGAAGTACTTTACAAAAGCTCTAATATAGATCCTAACAGAGAACAGAGAAGAGTATGTGATGTCTTCTGATGCTTCTGTGGTAGTCATGGATGATATTTTGATGTAGTGAGTGTAAAAACTCAAATCCATTTACCTAGAGTCGGTGAATTATTAAATAAAATTGGCATGATCACAAGGAAATCATTTCCTGAATGACCGATCAGTTTAGTATTATTTGAAACAAGATTCATACATAAGTTCAACTTTATAACTTGACAAGAAATACAACACTAATTTATTCTATTATAAACATCCAAGACACCTATAGTATCCCTGAAAGTCACTTATAACTAACTTCTTCATATCTTGGGAAAATGAAACATAAGAAATTGGTGAGCTCAAACACTCAATAAGGGTAAGTAATACATTGGAAGATAACATATATATTAATAATGATGAATAATAGATAACACATTCCTTTACCAATAATAAACATGAACAAATTTATGGAAGGAATATGAGCTGAGCAAATAAGGCCATAATATAACATAATCATGGGTATTCTACTTTTTGAATGACCACTTGAACCATCAATATTTTTTTCATAATAAGGAAATGTATAACCCCGGATATTCTGAATCTTATTTTCAAGGCCTCGGCCAATACGTCTAAAAATGATTAAGGCCTCAGCCAAAACCATATATCAAATTTGAAAAGGCCTTGGTCAATTCCACGTCAAGTTGTCTCATGAGACCTACTGATGCATCGAGGAGTTATAGCGGGCTCCACTCATCACATACTAAGTACAATACATTCTTTATATGAAAATGTTGAAAAATAACATAATCATTTGTATTAAACATATCATACAAAATGTCAATTGTGAAACCATAAACCATGAATGGTATAAAAATAACACATCCATAGTCAAACATATCACAAAACCTTCAAACACAATATGGATTATTTTTATCATAATGAATCAACTCCAAAAAAGTATAAAATCCATCAAAGGATGTTGAAATAGATTAAATCAAAACTATTTGAGAGAAAAATCTCGTTCTTTTTGAAATCATTTAATGTTACATAATTATAAAATAAAACATATATTTTCAATAAATTATTATAATCTTGTATGGGAATCTTTGACGATGTTATAACAGTGGGAAATTGTTGCACCCACTTTATAAGCTAAAAAAACATTCATACCTTAATTTTGTCGAAAAGGACATAAGGTACCTTATCAAAAAAAAGACGGAATGATTCCTTTAATATCATTTTATAAAAATTCAAACAAGGGTATAAATAAATTTAAACCATAGTCTAGTAACTAGTAAAAATGTTTTGGATTACATTTTTAAGAAACATGGATGTGGATGATAAAGTGGTCCTAGTAGATACTTATGTAAAAACAACCTCGAATAATAAAGAGATTGTGAAATTAACCCTTACCTAGTACTTTTCCTTGGTCAAGGGAAGGATAACCTCTTATATAATTTCAAAATAATTGTTATTAAATTATACCTGAACCATATACATTATTATTATATCATATATGATCTTTTAATATTGCTTTGTTAATAATATTTTAGTATTATCTTAATTTTGGGTGTTAAATGATTTGTTTTCCTTTATATGTTTTGTTACATAAGTAATGATTGTTATGTATATGATGTTTCTTATGCACATCCTGAATGATATAATGTCTTTAAAAATTATTTTTAACCGTCAAATGAAAATTAGTCTTGAATGGATATGATGGGGAATGAATCTCATTGTTTTCATGGAGACGGTAATCCATACACATGCATGAGTGACAATATCATTCTTATTGTTGGGAAAAAAATCCCCCAAGGTCTCATTGAATCATTTTTGAGGTGATTTTGCTTGTTGACAAAGTGTGACTACGTGTTGTGTTTCTTGAAAAATCAAACCATGTCAAACAAATTTGATAACAAAGGGGATTTCATGGTGGCATGTCTAGTTAAAAGGATTTTGTTAACGATCTACAATTGATTCAATAACGTCGATAAAGGAATGATCGATCTGGAGGCAGTTTAGAAAGTGCATGAACAAGGGGGCGCCGCTTTGTAGTGATTGCCAAATTTTTGGCCCTCAAAATTAACAAAATGGGAAAAGTTTTTTTGGGAAAGAGACTTGCACTTCGGTGTCTTGGATGCTTGGAAACTTGCGCGCCATATGTTTTTCAAGATCATAAAATCAAAATATTGTAAAGGGAAAAGGGGCGCCCAAGTTTTAGGGTTGGTCGCGCAAGTGACTTGTGCAGTAGAGACTAGGGTGGCTGGACTTGTGCACCGGGAGGAAACTTGGAACCATTGCGTAGGGTATCCAAATGCCTATAAATAGAGGTCTACCACTCATCATTCGGTGTGAGTTCAACACTTAGAAAAATCAGAGCTCCCATCGAGCAGGTGTGGTGGCCGCATAAGTGGTGGTGTGGTCACACAAGTAGAAGTTGCGCGCTAGTTGGTTGTTGCATGTCCAGAGTGGTTTGTGTGAGAAAAGAAGGGAGTCACCCAAGTTTTGAGTTGAATAAGGGGGTGTATCACAAGTGGTTTGGTGACACTTGCCAACCATGTTTTGACGAAGTGAAATAGTTGATGGTTTTGGGCCAAAATTGGTTTGGGTGTAAAAGGGTGTGAGTCGAGCAAGATTGGAGTTGCAGAAGCTAGTGTCGCGCAATTGGTTAAGCTGAACTTGTGATCCAGTTTTAACATGCACACCATCTTGGAGAAGGGCGCTAGGTATGGTTGAAGCATGATAGTGATTCCGGGATACGTGAAAGTTGGATGATTTCATGATAACTTCGGTGAAAAGTGAGATTCATCTATGGGTGAAAGTTGGACTTCAATAGAGAATCTATATACAATAGAAGATTTATGCATTTGTTATACTGAATAGAACTAACGGTCTATAAATTGTGAGTGGATGCTTTACATAGTAGTGAGAAAAGGAAGAGGAAGAAGGTGAACCTCTCTACCGGTAGTGAGCCAGAGAGAGTGATATAGGGAGTGACCCTTGGGAAAGTAGTGAGATGACCCAAAACATTATAAAGGCAGTGAGCCTAAGAATAAAAGTGATCTATCCCGAACATTGTAAATAGTAGTGCGCTTTTAGTGGATTTGGTACATCGTCACAATACCGGTGTATTCTCCT
Organism: Viscum album; assembly: GCA_963277665.1. NCBI lineage: Eukaryota > Viridiplantae > Streptophyta > Magnoliopsida > Santalales > Viscaceae > Viscum > Viscum album. The sequence goes on from OY728129.1 coordinate 259,169,252, forward strand.
TGGATGTAGCCCAGTTAGGCTGAACCATGTAAAAATCCTTGTGTCATGTGCATGATTTAGTTTTTGTTTATACTTTGCTGCAGGAAAGAGAGAGAAGAAAGTCTTTCTTAACAATAAGGCAAGATCATAGGGGAATATGTTTTAATCTATCATACCCTAATTCACCCCCCTCTCAGGTTATTTAACATAGTGAACCTAAAAAATGGTATTAGAGGGGAATGGTTTTTATCAGTGGTTCTCTCTCAAATGGAGGTCACCAATCATAACGGGATTCCGATCTTCGAAGAGAACAATTTTCATCTATGTAAGAATCAGATGCAACATTACTTCTGATCATTGGGAATGGACGTATACACAGCATCAATTCATAGTATAAAAGAAGATATCAACAGAGGGGCATTATCAGAAGCTGAGAATAGAGAGTTGGATGCTCATGCCAAATAGATTAATGCCTTAAGAGGATCCCTATCCAATCATATCTATACAAAGGTGTTGTCATGAAAAACGTCATATGCCATGTGGGAAAAGATATTGAATATATATGAAGGGGATACAAAGGTCAGAGAGGCAAAGCTTCTAGTGTTTTTGAACAAGTATGAAGATCTAAGAATGAACCTGAATGAGTCTGTTGATGCATTCTTCGACAGGGTAAATGTTGTAGTGGAATACATGAGAGGTCTTGGACAAATTATTTAAGAAATAATGATTGTGAAGCACATCCTAAGAAAAAATCCTCCTCAGTTCAATATGAATGTTTTGTTTTTGGAAGATAAATACCTGAAAGAGATATCATTGGATAATCTGCACAACACCCTTATTGCGTATGAAATGATAAATGATGATAATGATGATGAGGAAAAGGGGAAATCCAAAGTGGTTGCATTCATGGCCATGAAGAATCTCACTATTGAAGAATCTCAGGAAGAAGAATAGACAGATGAGGTGATGTCATTATCTCCTCAAACCTTCAAAGAGGAAAAGGAATATTTAAAGGGAAACTTCCACTTTCTTGTTTTCGATGTTGAAAAGATGGAAATCTTGCAAAAAGGTTCCCCAAAATGTTCCAAGAAGATGATGATATCGATGAAGTCGAAATTCTCAAGAAGAATTCATTATCCTATGTGAATGGAAAGAAATAGTTCAAGAGAAATTTCTTTAAATAGAAAAATATCCTTTTAAAATAATGCAACAGTTCGGATGATTCTGAGGTTGAGGAGGCTAAAGAGATAGAGAACTGCAATGATCGTGGAGAAAATGCTATGGTGGCAGATGTGGGTTGTTTTTGGGAGAAGAATGAAACTGAAGGAGATGAAGAAGAAGAATAAGATGAAGGATGAAAAGATAAGCAAGCCAGGTTAGAGGCTGCTCTTGAGGATATAGATGTTTGTACAACCAAAACAAAGAGAGCTAGAAAAGTTATTTGTGACGCCAAACTCTATATGCAGAAGCAGGAAGATAAGATGTATAAGTTGATGGAAGAAACTAAGAAACTCAACTCATCAACCCCAGAGAACTCAGAATCAGTTAGTGAGTATAAAATCAAGATTGAAGAACATAAAAGGGATACTGATGTATTGAAAAACACAATAAAATATCACATCAAGAGTATCAAAGAACAAGAAGAAGAATTTGTCGGTATGTAGAGAAAATTTATATACCAATAAAATTCATTGATTCCCACCGAATTCTTGGGAAAGCAGTTCATTCCAAAGACTGGAAAGTTGAAAGAGGAGACTAGTTTTTTTGCAGAAAAGAAGCATTACCTATGTTCAGATGCCAAGACTGATGGTGGGCTTGATCAAAAACAACAAGCTGTGAAAATTGAGGTCAGACCCCAAGCACCCACCCCGAGAATGAAAGTTGATTTTTCCACAAGGAAGAATCATAATATTCAGTGATCCCAAGGGGAAACTCGCAGTGAAAAAGTCACACAAAGTAATGCACCTCATATCAGGGGTTATTGTTCTTGAACGATAGGACATTCACAATATGTGTGTTCCATATCCAAGAGATATTGAAGGGTGAAAGAACAAAGGTGGCGGGAAAATAGAGACTGGTTCATCAAAACATATTTCCAAGTACACTATTTTTGGTTCGGAGGATTTGGGCACATGGCCAGATACTGTACGTCGACCATACAGAAGAATGTTCCAAAGAAGAACCAAAATGTTCACAAGAAGAAGATCAACAAGGTAACTAGTGAGTTGAAAAAGAAAAATCGATTTATAGCTTTGAAAGATGTTGTCAGTCCATCATATTCAGAGAAATATCAGAAGACTCAATCTTTTCTGAGTTTGAGCACAAAAACATGGACCCAGAAGAAGATAGCTGAGAAGGCAGTGGTTGCTGAAACTGCCCTTAAATCATCAAAACATACTGATGTTTGGATATTTGATAGAAGTTTGATGTCTCACATGACATGAAATGAGGATCCTATTATAGGAATAAAATATGAAAAAGACTGATTTTTTATGTTTGGAAATGATAAAGGCATGAAGATTATTGGCTCAAGAAATTCTAGGATGGGTGCAAAGAAATAAGATGTGCTGATGTTTTTGTAGTAGAAGGCCCCAATCACAATCTGCACAGCGTAAATCAACTATGTGACATGGGGCATTCTATATGGTTTACTAAGAAGACGTGTATCATCAAAGGAAGATGTGTGGCAGTGTTTTTAGAGGGAATAATAACAACGGGAAATCTCTACCTTATAAGTGGAGAAGATGATATGTTCTTTTTATCCAAGATGAGGAAAACACATTGTGGCATAAACGACTTGGTCATCTATGTCAATCATCTATAGAAGATATGGTAAACTGTGAAACAGCAAGAGACCTCCCTATGCTATCATGTGATCGTACACATACGTGCGACACCGGTCAACAAGGTAAAATCATTAGAAAGACGTATAGAGTGAAGGAAATGAAGTCGAAAAGAGTGATTGAATTGGTGCATGCTGATTTATGTGGACCTATTTAACCAAGATCCATTGATGGGAAGAGGTATTACATTCTTTTCATTGATTATTATAGAAGAATGGCATGGGTAATTGTTATTTCCTATAATTATGATGTGCTCAGCTTCCTAAAATAGTACCCAAGGGAATCTGAAAGGATGCTTGGATAGAAAAATCTGAAGTTTCATATAGACAATGGTACAGAATTCACAAACAGTCAGGTTGATGAGAATCTCGAGAAACATGGGATAAGGCATCAAGTTTCATCAGCAACAACTCCCCAACAGAATGAAGTGGTTGAAAGGAGTAATCATATCATCATCAACAAGTCCAAAATAATGCTTATAAAAAATGAACAACCAGAGATGTTTTGGAAGGAAGCAGTATTGAAATCCGTCTATATTTCTAATAGGCCTCTGTTGTGTCCGATGGAAGGAAAAAATCAATATGAAATGTTTTAAGAAAAAAAGACAACACTTCTGGAATTGGGACCTATACCAACACTTATTTCCCAATGGTTTTTTAAACCATTGGGATAAAGAACCTTTTCCAACATTTATAGTAAACCATTAAAATAAGGTGTTTTAGTTAGGTGGGTTTTCCCAACGGTTTTGTTAAACTTTTGGGAAAGAATGTTTTTTAACACCCAAATTAGGGCTTCTTGTCCCGGACCATCCCCAACCTCCACATCCCTCCCCCCTCCCCCCCTCCCTGATCTCTATCTCCTCCCGGACTCCGTCTATGCCTCCCAGCCCCCTCCCTATCCTCCGGCGGTGTTCCCCTTCCCCTCTCAGCTCCCTCTCCGACGACGTCGTCCCTATCCCCTCTCGGCTCCCGGCGACTTTCCCCATCCCCTCTCATCTCCCAATACTGGCGACATCCCCCTCCCCTCAATCTCCTCCAACGATGTCCCCCCAGACCCCTCTCCAGTCGTGTGCAAGACCCCCCCATGGCCGAACACCCCGCGGGACGTCCCCCCTCTCGGTGCCCACTTCTCCCGCCAGGGTTCTTGATCGGTATATTCCTGTTGATATACTCATCCACCTATTTATCTCAGTGAACTTATATTTTTTATCCTGTAATGCATTCCGTTCTCTATCACTTTTTCAGGTACACAAAATTATAGTATAAAACACCCCCATGGAATACCGATTTTCCCAGGGAGCTCTCAATTCCCTTTTATTTTCATTTTTTTCGACATCCATTCCCACAAACATTAAAAATTTCTGCCATACCACTCTCACCTATATTTCATTGATAGTAGGGACACTGCATCATTTTATGTGGGGGGGGAGATTCTCACAGTTTCACATGTGATGCACTTGGATTTTTTATTATTCTCACATGTCTAGGAGACATTTTTCAAAATAATATGAATGATTTATGCTTGAGAATCATTATTCACTTGTTATTTAAAAAAGTTAACTGTAATAGTTCCAATGAAAATGATTGAATCCCACTTAGATTTGGTTAGAATTATTTCTATGTTTAGGGAATTGATTCAAATTCAAAATATTTGAAATAATGACTTATTGACCTATTACATTGTATTTATGACCTTTGTGGTTGCCATTTTTTTATTCTCACTACCCAAGAGGGAATCTAATCCTTCAATTTCATACTCTTATTTGGGAATATTTTTTGATAGATTCCAAGGGCATATAAACTGACTAGAACTTGCACTGAGATCTTATCTTAGTGATGACTGAATATGTATAAAACTAAAATGATTTAGGACACTTTCATAGACAATTTTTCCCTAAGACCCACCTGACATATATCCATCATTCAACACTTAGTTTCCATTAATGGCCTATTAGAATGAAGAAATTTTAATCCTATTTCCCTTAATACCCTACTTATTGTACAATGCGTATGGATATCTTTGAACATGTGTGGGCGGTACATTCAAAGATCATGGGATGATTCCAGTTCCAGAGATGTACGATATTCTCACATGATTATGCGGTTGCGATCCATTTACCATTTGTTGTGTTTCATTCGTAATCTATTTCTTTTCAAAATACAAAAAAGAAAAGAATGGAAAATTCTTATGGGTTGTTTACTAAGAAGGTCAAAAATAACAATTTTCCAGACTAATTAATCCCTCAAAGGATTATCTGTGGTTTGGTGATGGATATGATATCTATATTAAGAATATATTTTGACGTAGATCACTTGTATACTGTAATACCATGAGGTGTGAGTGTGAGTAAACATTGGAATATAGAGGAGCCTTCCATGATATGGAATTATATTTCAAAAAAATCGTGTGGGAACATTTATGTTGTATGTTGGAGTTATTAAATAACCCCAAGTGTCTCCATGAGATAGCATAAATAACCCCAAGTGTCTCCAAGTGTCTCCATACATCGTATCATCCTCACATGGGTTGGACACTCACCCAATCCTATCAAACCTATCCTAGTATATCCTCTTAGTCATATAGTCTAGACTCATCTCTCGAGGATTATCTCATGCCTTGATGCACATATCATCATCTAACTAGACAAAGAGGACTATTCACCTTATGGTTGCCCTAGTCACAAAATCACACCATGTTGAACCCATCTACATTATATTCTCAATAATCCGGTTAATATCCTCATCAAAATCATGAATTATAACCCAACCCCACTAATCTGGTTCCATCCTAAGCTAAATCACACCAAACATCTTGGCATTATAATGCCAATATGTCCGAAAATACCCAATACCCACACTAGCATCTCATCCTTCTTCTCTTTAGTTGAACTCTTGAATCATTTAATGGAGTAAAAACTTTAATAATACATTTTATATACATAGAGGGACCATCCCACTCTAAGAACCTACCATTATTCCAATCCATCCTCATAAGTATTTCCTTATCAAACGCTAGATGTACAATTGCAACACCTATCACTACAAGGCCCAATCATCTTAGGAGTATTTTACTTGATCTAAACCCTCATCATTAGTGAAATAAATCACATTAAAGTGCATAAATGTCAACTGAACCCTACATTCCAAGAATTATTCATGTGGACAGGCCCCATGTAAACATGCTAAGAACTAAAACCATAAATAATAATTCCAAATACATGCATCATTTTTAAATAAATATCTCAAGTGTAAACATAAAAACCAAGAATAATAAGACCTCATCCCTTGTATGGATCAAAACCAAACTATGTTGAAACTCAGTCCAAATTGATTATATACCATTAATAGGAAGAGTAATTTTTAATTAATAGGAATGTACTATTTGATATTATCATTTTGAAACATTGATATGTCTCCCCTTTGCTTGTAGAAACATGATTTGACCCATGGGGCGCTGTGGTACATATATGTTGGGCGGTGACAGGTATTGTCACATGAGACAGGTATGTTTATGTTCAGTTTTATTTTATTTTATTTATCAAATTGGTTACTTAGATCTTTGACTGCTTTCTATGGACAGAGGGTACTTATATTCTATGAAGGGGGCCAGAAGGAGTTCAGATTGACTCATTCCACCGAATTTGATCCATGGTAAGATTATATGGTTACTACTTGTCTCGCACCTCATGTATTTAGGGATTTAGTGTTTTTGACTCTATATTTTGTTTTTGGTAGGGCGTTAGATCATTTCATGTTGGTTCAGGTGGATTTGGTTCTCCGCTGCCAATCTAGGTAAGACTTTAACGCCATTGGTTGGTTTTAGTTTTTGGGGCTTTAGTGTTTTTTGACTCTATATTATGTATCATCCTTCATGTGTTTTAAGGTTCTTAATATCCTTTGTGTAGTGCGTTGATCCCTGCTCATTGGTTTCAAGTCTCCAAGTCAAGGGCGGCTCGCCTGCGTGTGCATAGGTAAGTAAGTATATGTATATGGGTTCCCCCGTTACGTGTATAGTCACCCATGGAATTGATTATGCATGTATGTGGCTAGGTGTACCCATTTATATATATATAAATGCATACGTAGGTGAGTGGAGACTGATATATGCATATAAGCATATGTGCAAGGATCCCCTTGCACATAGTCATGGCTATGAGGGTGTGTGCATAGGGGCTAGGTGTCCTTGCATGTGTGTGAATGTGTGTATACCCAGTGGAGGAGCAACATCTTTTAGTTAGAAAGCTCCAAGAGCTGAAGTGGATGGCTTGGTTCCACCTTGAGGTAAAGTCCCTCTCGTAGCCTCTTTAATTTAAAAATTCTTTAAAGGGAATTTAGATTCTTTCTTAATTATTTTAATTATATTTAATTGGATATCTTGAATGAGTTTTATTTAATATAATTGTTTCATTTGATAAATAAAGTCATGTTTTTATAATAATACCACTCCAACGGAGGTGCACTGTCTGCGAAAACTCACAGTGATAGTTTAGGCTATATGATTCTGTTCCGTCGTTTCGTTTCTCTTTAGAAGTTTCGTCAGTGTGCCACTAACAAAAACCTTACAACAATCCCTTCTTATAACATATTAAATAATTGATTTGTTCTATCATGTCCGTTGTGACCTTATCTTATGGAGAAACCCATTTCAAGTGTTTTCTTGGCCTCTTGGCCACCCCTTTCGGTGTTTACTCGAGCCTATATATCTAAAAACACTGATGGTGTCATTATTTAACACCTGTCAGGCTTATGGTGCTCCCCACCATAAGAATCATCTTAACACTATTTGGGTTGTTGTTTGGCCTCAATGCACATCTATTTTTTTTACATATATGAATTCTCCCATAAGTTTTGTGTTGCATCCTGAGATGTTAAAATATACTCAAATTCTATTTTTCTTAAGGTGACTGAAGTTTTATTATTAGAGTTCCATTAAATTCATATACCATTGATAAGTAATACACCTACACAATTTGACTCTCAATCAGTAATTTCAACTTCTTAGTACCACTTTTAAAAACATCGAATATCAAAAATATATCTTTATCATACCACAATATCGAATCAAGAGTCTATTTTTTATAACATAAGATCGGTTTATATAATGTTAATGACAAATACATGGGATTTATTTGGAATCCTGGCCGGAAGATGCTGCCCCGTGGATGTTGCTCAACTAGGCCAACATGTCGCAGTCACGCCGCGACCACATCGTCGTCACACCGCGGTAATGCCATGATTTATCCCTCCTCCAGGATGACACCCCGTGATGGTTCGCAGTACTGTCGGAATTTGATTTATGATACCTAGATAGAGTTTTAGATACATTACCCACCCATTGTTAATGGGGAGGGAGAAACGACCGAAATGTTTCCCCGCTTCCTCCCACTCTCTGCGCTCTTGGCTGGAATATGCTGCCCCGCAGATGTCACTGGACTCTTCCAACATGACGCAGTCATGTCATGTTCATGCGGTGGTCAGGACGTGGTCACGCCGCTGTCACGCCGCAGTAATGCTGTGATTTGGCCCTGCTCTAGGATGACACCCCGCGGCAGTTCGCAATCCTGTCGGAATTCGATGTATTATAGCTAGATAGAGTTTTAGATACATTACCCATCCATAGATAATGGGGAGGGAGGCGACGACCGGAATGTTGCCCCAATTCCTCCAACTCCCTTTGCCCATGGCCGGAAGATGATGCACTGCAGATGTCGCTTGACCGGGCCAACACGCCGTGGTTATGCCACGGTCACGCTGCGGTCACGCCGTGATTTGGCCCTGCTCCAGAACGACACCCTATGGCGGTTCGCAGTACTATTGGGATACTTCTCCTACCCTTAAGCCACACTTCTCCAAACCCTCGGCGACAATCCCATACTCCTCCCATCCTCGCCGCCGCTCCCATACCGACCACCCTTTGCCGCCGCTCCCATCGCAACCACCCCCTTTCCACTCGCCGATTGTCGCTCCCCACTCCCTATTCATCGGCGCTCATGCTCTTTTTCCAAAATCTTTATGTGAACCCATGACCCTTATCGTTTTACCCGTAAACCATAGCTCGACGCACCCATATGGAATATTTTTCCCAATATCTCGACAAAAAATCCTACTTCCCAACTGACTCTCGACATGAACCCTACTTCCCAACACGATAGGTCTGGTTTTTCCAACCCTCTATACTTCCGCATTAAATGGTATGTGTTATGATCCCCTTACGATTTTAGGTTGTGTTTGGAACCCTTCTTCCCAACCTTCTCTTGAGGGTTCTATCTCTACTTTCCTACCAGTCTTCTTATCTTTGATTCAAGTAATTTTTGTTCATTCATTTTATATCAGTATGTATGCATTCATTTATTTTCGATTTTTTGGTTCCATTTCGCTGCAATGTAATGTCTATTATGATCCGCTTATGAACACAAGAAATATATCATTCTAGGTTGACGTTTTGTTGTAATTTACCTATATAGAACCATTTTGATTGATATTGAAGAGGTCAAATGAGGTGGGGAGGAGGGGGATGTGCTGGAGGGGGGGGGGGGGCAGGAGTGATGTTAGAAGGAGGGGAGATGGATAGGGGGTCAGAGTTGGCTGTGCAAGTGGGGGAGAGGGGTGGGATATTCTGGGGGAGGGGGTGGGATGTGCAGGGGGTTAGGCTAGGTAAGGGGGAGGGGGCTAGGCAGGGGGGCTGTGCAGGTGGGGTAGTGGGGGGGGGGGTTGTGCAGGTGTGGGGGGGTGGTTGTGTAGGTGGGGTGGGGGGGGGGGGGCAAGGGGGTTGTGCAGGTGTGTGGTGGTGGTTGTGTAGGTGGGGGGTGGTATGATGTGTAGGGGGTTAGGCTAGGCTGGGGGGAGGGGGTTGGGCAGGGGGGTAGTGCTGGTGGGGTAGTGGGGGGGGTTGTGCAGGTGTGGGGGGGTGGCTGTGTAGGTGGGGGGGGCTGGGCAGATGGGGGGAGGGGCTGGGAATGGGGGTTGTGCAGGTGGGTGGTTGTGGTTTCCTAGGTTGGGGAGGGGGTGGGATGTGCAGGGGTGTAGGCTAGGCATGGGGTGAGGGGGGGATGGGGGGCAGGGGGGGCTGTGAAGGTGGGGTAGTGGGGGGGGGGGTTGGGCAAGTGGATGAGTATGGAGATGAACTTCAGTTCCTTGAACCCAATTAGGGAAGTTCATAAAGATATTAATAAGTCATTATGTTGAGAAACATCATAACCTTGTACCTTTATTTAATGATAAATGTTATCAGTATTTGAAAATATTACATTGACTACGATTTTTGATTTAATATCATTCCAATGCTGACACATTATCATATGTGATATGATGAGGAAAATATAGAACCTTCCACATAGATACTATAACTTTTTGTCTAATGCAAGAAATGTCCATAAGTCTAATTCATGCTCGAGGATCAATTTTGAGACCTCATTTATGAATCATAATTGATAGTAATTCAGTAGGATCAAAACTTCATTGACTTTTTAGGAAGGCCTCTTTAATCTTTTCTGACTACTCAAACATAACTACATTATTAGTAATCCTAGTCATAGGTACTTCTAAAGGGGAAAAGATTGAAATGAACCAAATATAAAACCCAAACAAACAAAGGAAACCCATAATCTCAAACATGTTTTGTATGCCTTCTCATGACACCACAACCTATACACTCTTTAGGGTCCACATAAATTTCCACGTTATAGATTATGTTCCTAAGAACATCCTTATGGAAGCATAAGTGACACTTTGAGATCTTATAAAACATATAATGTGGTCAAAGTGTACAAAAAAATATATAGGTGTCCAATGTGTACATCAATGGTCGGTGAGTATATAATTATATCATCATTAAGCACCTCAATGAATGAGTTGAGATATATATGGAATATCTAATTCATGAGATCCATGAACACCATTGGATTAATTTTAAACATTGAAGGAAAGTCAAGATATGTATGGAAGATTCCTTAATAATTTTCACACTATTTGTAATATGAAATTATATATATACATTCATTCAACTAATCAATTCATGTCCTTAAAAAAGTTCCACATGTCTCATTACTGCTAAGTAAAAAATGCCTAGGAACAATATTTCCCCTCAAGTACCTCTTTATTACCTCATTATTACCTCTACGCAAGTACTAATTTACCTATTTCAAAATATTAAATTATCTTCACACATGTAATTTCTAGCCCAAAGTATTTATATGTATCCATTACTTTTACCCTTATCAAATCCCTAGACTAATACATATCACTCAATATAGCTCATCACTCAACTCCCAACATCTTCCATACTACTAAAGGTAGTGTCTCATACAACTATATATCACATACCAACCTTCTCACTCAACAAACATCGATGTTAATAAATTATGATCAATGTAAATCCATTTTCTAAAATAATACCATATTAACCATGGTAGGTCTAATATCACATTCCAAAAAATCTATTATCACTCATGGTTGGGGTTCATCTATAACATTATCACTAATGGTGAGGCCATTATATTTACCACTACCTTATCAATCATTGTAGGGTTAGATATCATTTTATAATATTATAACATCATTATCACACAATTAATGGTCCTTCTAGAACCTTATCACTCAAGGTGTTGTCATTCCTTATTTTATATCACTATACGTGTTAGAATTTCTCACCCAACATGTGTATGAAATAACAACAACGACATTTGGTCCATATCATAGTTCACTAGATAGGTACAAGGTTCTAGTCACTCAGGACCTATTCCCCTTACCTTATCAATCCTGTTAGTGTTAGATATCATTTTATAATATGATAGCATCATTATCACACAAGTAAGGGTCCTTCCAACAACTAATCACTCAAGGTGTTGTATTCCATAAGAAATTTCACTATACTTGTTAGAATTTGTCACACAACATGTGTATGAAATAACAAGGGAATTTGGTCCATATCATAGCTCACCAGCTTGTGTACCACCATGAGGACCATGATCCCATGTGATAAATGGTTAATTTTTATGATTCTCCATATGGATCATCATTCAAATTTCAATGGATAAAAAATCATCTATGGAAGGTATATACTAAAATTCATGTAGTAATCTACCGGATTGTCATGGAGGATTATCTGAATGTTTTCATTGTAGATTAAGGAGATAATATTACATTGTAATCTTATCCTCATAGAATATGATAGAAAAATTCCATAGTGAGCCTAACATATGATGTAAATTATTCATAACCACTAACAAACACCATGTTGGATGTCATCATAGCAGATTCCCTTGAAAATTAGTCATGTGATATCTCTCATGAATCAAGTAAATATCTATCCCCATAGAATCTATCTGTAACAGAATCCTGACCAATATACCTCTATTAAACACAAACCAATACCTTTATAAATGCAACAATATAACTAAATATCTTGACATTATAGAAGTCATTGACCCATAGTATATGATTCCCCCATCATTATACTCTAAGAACAAAAAGGTTATAATGGTCATAGTGTAAATATTATTCTAGTTTAGTATATTGTGTGATTAAATTCATAGAAAAAATATCAAATTTATCCTGGAGTAATAAAAACCAATAACCCTTATCCAACAGATCATGATTGAGGCAGGTGATTCTTCATATATGAGTTATAAACTTGAATTTCTAATATCCCCCTCTCTATTTGATCAAAAAGACAAAATTTTGTTGGTTCTTGGTCTCTCAACCATATCAATATGTGAACCATACAAGGGGAAGGGATGTGAGTAAGCCATCAAAAATGAGATGATTATTTCTATGTGTTTCTTGTGTGTTTTTTGTGTGATTGCAGGTGATTGAAGTGAGTTTTTATGAGTTTTATATGTGTGAAGTGGTGTGTTTTATGTGCTTGCAGGTTGCAGTGATCCTATACCAGAGTTGTGTGTGTAGTGGTGTGTTTTTTGTGTGTGAAATGATGTATTTTATATGTTTTCTGTGTGTGCAGTGGTGTGTTTGTATGTTACAGGTTGTAGTGTATTTGTTAGTTTTCTATGTGTGTAGTGGTGTGTTTTCTATGTGTTTTCTGTGCAGTGGTGTGTTTTGTGAGTATTCTATGTCTGCAGTGGTGTGTTTTCTCTGTTTGCAGGTTTTAGTGGTGTGTTTTTTTGTGATTGTAGTATATTTGAGATGCCACATTTTTTACATAATTTTCATTGCTGCCTACAGTTGATTGCAGGCTGTTTCATCTTAAATTAATGGGGGTCTAACCAAACAGTTTCAGAACCATTGGGTTATACATGTGTGTTGCTGCTGCATTTCCAAACGGTTCAAAACCATTGGGTTATACCCCTAATTTTTCATTTCCCAATAGTTCAAAACCATTGGGTTATACCCCAAGTACTTCCTTTCCCAACGGTTCAAAACATTTGGGTTATACCCCCTGCTACTACATTTCTGAACAGTTCAAAACCGTTGGGGTATACCCTGCTAATTTTTCCCAACGGTTCAAAACCGTTGGGGTATATCCCCTATATGTTAATGCCAAAGGTACTAAAACCATTGGCATACCCCTGTGCGCTGATTTTTTTCAATGGTTCAGATGAACTGTTCGTATAAAAGAAATCTAAACAGTCTTTCCCAACAGTTCTGGGTCAACCGTTGGTATTAGAATTTCCCAATGCCTCACAGCCCAATGGTTTCTAAAACCATTGGGATATGTTTTCACAATGGTTTGAGGGCCTTTCCCAAAGGTTTAAAACCATTGGGATATCATGGATTCCTGGTAGGAAAATAGTGAAATACTTTCGAATATTTGGAAGTAAGGGCTTTATTCTCATCAAAGAAAGAATAATAAATTTTAATCACATGGATATGAGGGAATATTTCTGTGATACTCAGGAAAAAAAGAGCATAAAAATTCTTTATCGAGAGGCTAGGAAAAGTAGTTGAGAGAAATGACATCACTATTGAGGAAAATGAAAAGAATATTCAATAGTATAGTGAACAATTTCTTGATGAAAGTGATGAAGAGGAAAGTAACACAAGAAGGACAAAAGTGGCAGATGCTGACCCAGAAGAAGACTCTTATGATTAAAAAGAAAGTGTCAAGTCTATTTCTGCAAGGAATCCAAAGAGTTGAGTTGAAATTAATAGGCAAAATATCATTGGTGATCAGATAGCTTCATTTCAAACAAGAAGAATGAAGTCACAGAAGCAGACATCATATCTTTCTCAGGTAAAGCTGAAATGCTTTGCTAATGCAACTGATAATGAAAACTATGATCAGGCTATCGATGAAGAGATTTATCAGATTGAGATGAACCAGACATGAGAGATTGTTACAAGACTGACCGATAATAATTTCATTGGGACTAAATGGGTCTATCGCAACAAGATGAATGAATATGGCACAATTATCAAAAACAAAGCATAACTAGTGTGAAAAGGATACTCCCAAATAGACGTAATAGATGTTGATGAGACATTTTCTCCGGTTTCATTGCTAGATACAATCAGATTATTCCTAACCATTGTAGTGAAACAGAAGTTCAAATTGTTCCAGATCGATGTCAAATCTGTATTCTTGACTGGGGTTCTAGAGGGGGAAGTGTGTATTCAAAACCCAGATGGTTTTCTCATTCATGAAGATGAGAATAAGGTTTTCAGATGGAATAAGGCATTATATAGGGCTAAAACAAGCACCAAGAGCATAGTGCTCAAGGCTTGATCAATAGTTAAAGAATCTTGGTTTCAAGTGTGGGGGGTTGATTAAAATCTTTATTTCAGCAACGATAGTAATAAATGGACGATGGTGTTGGTTTATGTCGATACATAAAATTTTTCAAATCAGATGAAGCTCAGTGAAGACAGTTTTCATAATTAATGAAAAGTGAGGTAGAAATTTCAATGATTGGAGAGCTAAAATTTTTCCTTGGTCTATAGGTGACACAAGGAAGGAATGGAACATTAATTTCTCAATCCAAATATCCGAAGGATATTTTGAGAAGGTTTTGAATGGAAAATTCTAAAGATATGAAGACTGAATTTTCTACCCAAATGAAACTATCCAAAGATGAGGAAGGCAAGGAAGTTAATATCACAGAATACAGTCAAATTATTGGAAGTTTGTTATACATGACCAAAACAAGTCTGGATATTGTTTTCGCCACATGCCAAGAAGCGAGATATCAGAGTAATACCAAGTAAATCCCCTTGCTTTAAGGGAGAAGAATACTTTGGTATATCAAGGGCACCGTGGACTTAGGCTTGACATATAATGACAAATCTCAGACATAGTTATTTGGATATACGGATGCAGATTCGGGTGGTTCGGTGGATGACCAGAAATCAACATTGGGAGGTGCATTATATCTTGGTGGACTATGTATTTCTTGGTTATGAAAGAATCAGTATTTCATTTCATTAAGCACCAAAGAAGCTGAGTATATTGCGGCCACTCAAGTATGCACACAAATATTATGGATGAAGAAGCATCTTGATAGTATGGGAAATGAAGTGAAGTCTCTGATCAGAATCAAGTGCGATAACTCAAGGACTTTAAATATTATAAAACATCCCATCCATAATTCAGTGAAAAAGAACATTGAGATAATGTATCATTTTATCAAAGAGAAGGTGTATTAGGGAAGCATAACGTTGGAGTATGTGCCTATAGAGCTACAGGTTGGAGACATTCTAACAAAGGCCCTACCTAAAGAAGATTTTGAGAGGCATCGACTGGCTTTGGGAGTTTAGTCGACTCACCGCACTTGAAAAGGTGTGGATGTGGGCCTCCCCCTCTCCAAGAGGTATGATGTGTTTTCCCTAATGTACTTATATGTGTTCTCTACTATGTTACAGACTATAAAAGAGTGACCTTTGGGTTCGTTGACAAAGGGGGAGAAAATAGTGATTGATCAAGGGGGAGACAGTGTGACTATTTGAGAAATCATGAAAGATACGGGGAGAAGCTCATAGGTGCAGCATCCAGATAGGGGGAGTTGAATCTATTTGAACGTGCTTAGCCAGATCTTAGCTTGGACAACACCGGAAATAGTTATGAAGAGGATTTGTAGCTGAAAAGTGTTAAAGTTCTGAGAAGACATGGAGAGTATATAATCTGATGATGAAAGAAGTGATCGATCAAATAATAGATATCACGATAGCTGAGGATCGTGATAAAAGAATAAGAGTGGTGTTGGAATGTAGTAAGAATATTTACAACAATTGGTATCAGTTTGGTATCACTAGTGGTTGTCAGATTTTAAGTGATTCATTGATGAACTTTTCATTTACTTTTGTTTCTCAGGCCGAGCATTTCTCATTTGGGCTTAGAGTATGTGTTGAGTAAATCTTTCATCACTATTGGAATTACAAAAGGCAAATGGTGCCTGAATAATTAACGATGTATATTTTTATGGATGATTTTTCAACAAACCCAAAGTGGGAGATTATTGGTAAAAAATCCATCCAGTTCTCATTGAAGCATTTTTGAGGTGATTGTGTTTGTTGACAAAGTAGGCCTTTGTGTTTTGTTTGTTGACAAAGAAAATTATGTCCGACAAATTTGTTGACAAAGGGGATTTCATGGTGGCATGTAGAGTTCAAGGGATTTTGTTAACGATCTATAATTGATTCAAGAACATCGAAAAAGGAATGGTCGATCTGAAGGAAGTTCTAAAAGAGTAGATACAATGTGGTGCCACCTTTTAGTGTTTGCCAAATTTTTGGACCTCAAAATTGATAAAAGGAGAAAAGTGTTTTTTGAAAAGGGACTTGCACACCGGTATCTTGGAAGATTTGAAACTTGCATGATATATGTTTTTATAGATCAGAACATCAAAATATGGAAAAGGGAATATGGGTTCCCATGTTTTAGGGTTGGTCGCGCAAGTGACTTGCACGGCAGATACTAGGGCGACTGGACTTGCGTGCTGAGAGGAAACTTGTTCATCGTCACACATGGTGTCCAAATTCTAATAAATAAAGGTCGACCCCTCCTCATTCGGTGTGATTTCAACACATAGAAAAAATCAGAGCTCCTGTCGCGCATGTGTGGTGGTCGCGCAAGTGGTGGTGTGGTCGCGCAAGTAGAAGTTGTGCGCTAGTTAATTTTTTCTCATCTAGAGTGGTTTGGGTGAGAATGGAAGGGATTTGCCCATGTTTTTAGTCGAAGAAGGGGGTGTCGCGCAAGTGGTTTGGTAACAATTGGGCTTCAGGTTTTGAAGAAGCGCGACAGTTGATGGTTGCGCACCAAAATTGGTTTGGGCATAAAAGGGTTTAAGTCATGCAAGTTTGGAGTCGCGTAAGCTAGTGTCACGCAAGTGGTTGAGGTGAACATGTACGCCATTTTTCATTTGTGCACCGGCTTGGAGAAGGGTTCCAGGTATGGTTGAAGCACAATAGTTATTCAGGGCTACGTGAAAGCTCTAAGATTGCCTGATACCTTTGATGTAATGTGAGCTTTATATATGGGTGAAATTTGCACTTCAACAAAGAATCTACATACAATAGAGGATGTATTCAGTGGTGATAATGAGGAGACCTACATGTCTATAAAATATGAGTGGATCCCTTCCAGAGCAGTGAGAAAAGGAAGAGGAAGAATGTAATCCTCTCCACCAGCAGTGAACCAGAGAGAGATAAACAGGGAGTGACCCTTGGGAAACCAGTGAGCTGACCCTAAACATTGTAAAGGCAGTGAGACTGGGAATAGATGTGACCTATCCCAAACATTGTAAACAGCAGTACCCTTTTAGTGGATTTGTTACATCGACACATCGCTAGTGTATGCTCCATGGACATAGCCCAGTGTGGGTGAACCAAGTAAAAATCATTGTGTCATGTGCATGCTTTAGTTTTTGTTTATACTTTTCTCTATGAAATAGAGAGAAGAACGTATTTCTTAACAGTGAGGCAAGATCATAGGGGCAGTTGTTTTAATCTTTCATACCCTGATTCACCCCCCCTCTCAGGGTATCTAACCTAGTGGACCTAACACTTCTCCTATTAAAATAGTATTTAATTGGATGGTATATCATATAAACAGACTCATTATCATGTTATATTTATTATTTACATCAATTATACATCGTTATTACACCCATCCAAATAATAATGAATTGAATAACAACTACACCACGACGTGGAGATGGTAAGCCCTACGTACGCACGTATGGTGATATGTTAGTAAAAGGATGTATATAATAATGAATATGGTTATACCATATTTATATTAACTTCACAGTATATATAATATACCAAAGTTATTATTTTAGAATAGAAACAACAAGGAAATAAGAAAAGGAAGAAGAAAATAACTTGAAAGAGGTGATGAAATATTTACCTCTTCTTTGGTTTCTTTCTATTGATTTGATCAATATGGATCTTTATGATGTCTTTTTGACTAAAGGGAGACCTCTAGGATGAATGTAGGACAATGGAGAGGATATTTGGGCAAGGGTTGGCCAAGACAAATGGCTTTGAATGTGTGAATTTGACAGAAGGGGGAGTTCCCTTTTATAAGACGGGTGAGAGGCACCTTTTTAAAAAATTGAATTAATATTTTATAATAAATTTATTTTCTCTTTCTAATGGCTCCAAAATGAATAATTTAAATGATAAGGTGGGGATAGGTCTAAAACCACTCACCCAATCGGTTTTATACAGGTTTCAGTCACTATATTTACCTTATCTTTTAGATTTAACTCTTAGTGAAATACTTTGACATTTACCATGTCTCTTTGTATTTTTATATTATATGGTTAATATACTTACTATAAACGTCCAAGAAAACTCTAAGTGGTTCATTAATGACATATATAATATTATTTAACCCCTTTTTCCAATATATATATTTTTAGGAATATAATAACAATTAATATTATAATATTTATTATAAAAAATATTTTATGTCAATTTTCACACTATTTGGTATTTTGTTTTTTCTAAATTCATAAAAGCATTATTACTTAAAGAAAAAATCATTTAACAAACCCTAAAATGTCTCATTATCCTTAAGGATCATGTTTTATTCCTCAGGTTGTTTTTTATCGAATTACAGTAATTCAATATAATTAGGACATGTGTTAGGGTATTAATAATATCATTTTTACCCTTAATTACCATATTTTCTTTTAACCATGGTAAATAAAATTCAAAATTTACTATTCCACAAAAATTATTTTTATCTTGTTGAACCAAATATTATTCACTGATATCAATTGTGTCTCTCAGAATTTTTAATTTCAATTTATAGAAGTGGTAAAATTATGTTTTATTCAAATTTGCAAATGCTCCAAGGAGGTGGGTAAAAGACGGTAAAAAGTTAGATAAATTTTTTATATATCTAAATTTTTTAAAAACTGACTCCAATGAATTACATTGAACTTATATAGGTATTTTGTATCTATTTTGACCAATAATATATTTAATCACAATAAATAATTATTTAAATAAAAATTCGGTTTTAAAATATAACTCAATGTTTTTCACTGCTCATCAAAAATTGAATGTTTTAAAAAAAATACCAAAAATTCAAACTAAACTAATTTCGATATTACGAATCCAAAAATGAAGTCCATTTTGAAAAATAAAATTTATAAAATTTTAAATATTGGAGATTAATATTCATAATGGCCAGTTTGATTTTCCGCGGTGTGTTAGAATCTTGAAGTTGTGTAAAAAGAAATCTATTACATTATTCAAAGAGAAACATACCATAGAAGCTTGGGGTGTCACATTCTCCCCACCTTAAAATAATTTCATCCTTGAAATTTTGAGAATATTACTGCAAAAAAAGGTTTAGGTGGTTCTTCATCATATGTTCCTCAGGTTACCACGTTTCCTCTTCCATTTTATGGTTTCTCCATAGAACATTTACCAGACGAGTCATCTGGTTTCTCATCACTTGTTCTCTTGTATCAAAAATCCGGACATGCTCCTCAAAATAATATATATCAGATTCCAGTTCTAATTCTTCATAGGTGAGAACATGTGATGGGTCAGGCATGAATTTATTCAACAATGATACATGGAACACATCAGGAAATTTGGAGAGACTTGGCATCATTGCCAAATGTTAAGCTACAGCCCCAATTCATTCTAGAATTTTGAAATGTCCGATGTACCTGAGACATAATTTAACCTTTTTACCGAATAGTGTAACTCCCTTCCATAGAGATACCTTCAAGAAAACATTATATCCTACCTTAAATTCCAAATCCTTACATCGGATATCAGAAAATATCTTCTATCTACATTGAGGTGCTTTGATGTGGGTTTGGATAACGTTCACCTTTTCAATCGTTTCCTCCACAAGTTTTGGGCCTACGAACTTTCTTTCACCAACATCATCCCAACAGGTTGGTGTGGGACATCTCTTTCCGTATAACTCTTCATATGGTGCCATCTGAATACTGGAATAGAAGATATTGTAATTGGAAAATTCTAATAGAGATATATATTGATTCCATAGACCATTAATGTCAAGTGTGTATGATCTCAACATGTCTTCTAAGGTTTGAATAATCTATTCTAATTGTCCATATTTTTGAGGGTGGTAGGCAGTACTCAAAAGATGTTCAATATCCAGGTCTTTCTAAAGACATTTCCAAAATCTTGATGTAAACTGTGGATCACGATCAGAAACAATCTATAGGTGTACTCCATGAAGTCTTACAACATCATTAATATACAGTCTTCCTAAAAGTTCAAGTGATAAATCTTCTCTTATAGTAAGAAAATGTTCTTACATGGTAAGTCGATCAATAATGACCCATATTCCATCACTACTAGAAAAACAGGTATTTGCGACGGGCTATTTGCGACGGGATCCCGTTGCTGAAAACGCCGTCGCAACTACACTTATTTGCAACAGGCCCGTCGCTAAAGCCTTTTTTTTTGCAACAGACATTCTCCCCGTCGAAAATAGTATTCCGTATTTTTGTAAAAAACCTTTAAAATAGTTTTTGCGACGGGACCCGTCGCAAATACCTTTTGCGACGGGACCCGTCGCAAAAACTATTTTTTAAAAAAATAAAACAAATTAATAATACTAGTATTTGCGACGGGAGTAGTATCCCGTCACAAATACGATTTTTAAAAAAAATAAAAAACTATTAATAATACTAGTATTTGCGACGGGCATAGTATCCCATCACAAATACTATAAAAAAAATAAAAAATAAAAAATTATTAATAAATTATTTTAATTAATATAATAATAGAATTATAATTTAGAAATGAAAATAATAAATTATTTTAATTACTATATTAATAGTAGAATTATAATTCAAAAATAAAAAATAATAGAATATTAATAAATGATTTAATTAATATAATAATATTACAATTATAATTTATAAATAAAAAAAATATTAATAAGTTATTTTAATTAATATAAAAATAATAGAATTATTTTACATTCAAATATTAAAATAATTCAAGTATTACAAAAAAAATAATTAAATTTTAATATTATAAAATTTTAATATATATATAAAATTTTAATATATATATAAAATTTAATATTATAAAATATAAATAATATTATTATTCATATTAATATTGTTATTTAAAAATATAATATTATTAATATTTTAAAATGAGACAGAAACTACGAATAGAAAAAAAAATATTTTGATTTCACAAATTTCATAACAGAAATACAAACTCTAATCTGAAGGAGGGGGGAGGGGGGGAGGTGGGGGATCTGCAGATGGTGGTGGAGGAAACTCCATCCCTAAAGCATGAGTGAGTCGGCGCATGTACTCCATCTGCTCCTGATGTTGCTGCTGCCACCGACTCGCCTGCTCCTCATACAGCTGCTGCTGGCGTCGACGCTCCTCCTCATACTGCTGACGCATCTGCTCCTGCTCCTTTCGGAGACTCTCTATCTGTGCAGTCTGAGATCGCAACTGATCCTCATACTGTGTAGAAGAAGATGCACGAGCTCCTCTCGAGCTGGACGCCGACATCGCAGCACTGCCATAATAATCTCTGGGAGGCAGTCGAGAGCCGATACCAACTACCTGGCCCTTCTCAAAGACATACTGGGTGGCCTGCATCCATGCCGCCTCATCAAACTGACGGGCAGTGGTCTGATCTGATGAATCGGCCTGACTCTCAGGTCGGGCCTGTGCCGCTACGGCCTCATATGACTCCTATAGTTGCAATTTAAAATTAAAATTGTGAATATATTATATGCAGTTAATTTTTAAACTTGAAAACAAATAATACTGACCACAATGTGATGCTGACGATCACCTCTGAGCTCCCCAGTAGCAGGATCACTATACATCCTCCGATATACGTCGTACTCTGTAATATCGGGGTGCACGACAGCCTATAAGAATAAAAAATAAACTGTTAATATTTATAGTTATATAAAATATTTATAAATAATGTACGTACCAGATGCTGTCTATGAGTACTGAAAGAATGACTCCCAGCTCGATGAGTCACGTCCTGTCTCCCCCGATTCTGCCTCCCCACCGATGATCTCCTCTGAAAGGCACCACTCAACCAGTGCGCACATAATCCATCCCATACATGGGATGAAATATACTCTGGTCGGTGTGCTCTACATGACTCCTCAAAATCTGACACTCCTGCTTTCTTCATCGCAGTTTTTCTTAAATTGTGCAAAAACTGATGAAGACGATCACGCATGACCACCTCCCATGCCTCGTGGATGGCATCACGCATGGTATCCTCGATCGGATACCATAAACCCTACAAATAAATCAAAATATCAAGTTAGAAGTGAAATAATTTTCAAAATAAAAATTATTTATTTACGTACGTACCAACCAATGGCCGAACATGGCCTGCTGCACATCAATGGGAATCTGCTCCCATGTGGTCCACGGTTGAGATAAATAGTTGTGCAAAATAGCGCTGTCCTGTCCGACTGCTATATGTGGAAAACTGAAAAAATAATAAACATTTATTATGTGAATAGATTAATGAAATCTTTGTCAAATCCACATGTTATCACACAGGTCATCACACCTCCGTGTGCGTGGATCAAACCCAAGACGTGGACATCGCTCGGGGACGGGGTCAGGAATCATCAATCGTGCAAGACCGCGCCCCCTCCGCGTACTCCCTGGAGCGCCTGCAGGCTGAGGGTCATCTGTCAGCAACTCATCCGCATCAAAAGTCAGGTCATCATCCGCCAACGCACGAAATGTGGCGTCGTCCATCTGAAACAGAAAATGTTAATGTTAGCAAATAATTGATAATTACTATTATATATACATATATACATATTATTATTGTATATAAATACCATGAAATGCTATCATTGTTCATCTTTATCATCATCTTCATATATTTCAATGTCATCTTCATATTCCTCCTCAATATCATCGATATCCATTCGAGTTACAGTTGCTTCATCTCTTACCGTTTCAAATTCATATGTGACATCATTAACATCATCATCATCACCGACTCTTAAATGTGGGGTTTCGTCATCGATACTCATGTCTCTTTGTAAAAAAGATTGATTTTGAGTACTCTCTTGAAAAACTTCAATTCTTTGCACATCAGTGAAAGCACACTCACTTTGACTAAACTGATTGTCTCGAATTTTGATTTTTATTACACTCCACCAATCAGTCAAGTCTCTTGATGTTGCACAGTACTTTGCATAATAAACTTGATATGCCTGTTGAGCCAATAAGAATGGTTCATTTACTGCGAGAACACTTTTACATTTAATATCGATGATTCCATGAGTCGGATGAACACGCACGCCTCTCTCTGTATCCAACCACAGACATTTGAACATGGTTATGTAATGTTGTCCAAGATAACAGAGTTCAATGATTTCATCAAGTATGCCATAAAAGTCAACTTCATTTTCTCGATGATGAGATCCTCTCAAGCTAACTCCACTGTTCATTGTTTTTTTCGATTCCCCATATGCATGTGTGTGGAATCGAAATCCATTCACCACATATGCATTATAAGTTTTAACAAGTTTGGAAGGTGGGTTACTCAATACACACAACTGTTTGTCAATTTTATCAGCATGTCGAGACACCTGAAAATTTGTGAAATAATTATCAATATAGTAAACTATACATTGAATGAGTTTCTAGAAGATAAAGAATTTATGTTACCAGTTTTTGAAACCACTGAGAGAAATTTTTCAGTCGACGTTCTTCGAGAGCAGCTGCTGTAATTTGTGGAATTTGTTTCTTGATATGATTATCATACAACCTATAAAAACCAAAGTTATTTACTGTAACATAAATGAGAGAATAAGTGATATAAACACTTACAGTACAATTGATGTCATCTCTTCACAGTTGAGCAGAACATACGTATGAGCTCTATGATGTTCATCACCTGAAAGCCAGCGTTCAGAAACTCCACCAAAACCAAGCTCTGACTGGTTGAAAACAGATAATTGATTGTCGATTTCATCAATATTCCTCTCATTCCGTCCCATTCGGTTGTGTTTTGAAGGATACTCAGATTCAAAATAATGAGAGCAGAAAAAAGATATTTCCTCTTGCAAATAAGCTTCTGCAATAGATCCTTCAACAGATGCATTGTTGCGTACTTTTCTTTTCAATTTTTGCATGCATCTTTCAAATGGGTACATCCATCGAAACTGTACCGGACCTCCACATTTGGCTTCATATGGAAAATGTAACATCAAATGTTCCATTGAGTCGAAGAAAGACGGCGAAATTATTTTTTCCAGTTTACATATAATTACAACAACATCTTTTTCAAGTTTTCCTAGAGCATCATAATCTGCCGTAGCCGCACAAATTTCCCGAAAAAAATGATACATGTCTGTTATGGAATCCCAAATCACAGAATACAAGAGACCTCTTAATCCAATGGGTAGAAGTCTCACCATTATAACATGACAATCATGACTTTTTAATCGAGTAATATGACCATTCTTTACACATCTACCCAAATTGGAAGCACAGCCATATGGAAGTCTCAAATCTGCAATCCACTGACAAAATAATAAACGGGTTTCTTTAGACAGTGTATAAGCTGCTTTTGGTTTCAGTAACCTTTCTGTTCTGACATTCTCAAATAGTTCCAATTCTGGACGCCTGCAAATTTGGGCAAGATCTAAACGTGCATTTACATTGTCTTTGCTCTTTCCTGGCGTATCCAAAACTGTATGAAACAAATTATCAAAACAGTTCTTCTCAATATGCATGACATCTAACATGTGTCGGACCAACAAATCAGACCAATATGGCAAATCCCAAAATATGCTACGTTTAATCCAATTGTGTTCTTTCCCAAAACCAGAAATTTTCTGTTGATTTATTGTGGGACAAAAAGTGATGGGAGGTAATGAAAATACAACTGATTTTAACTCCGAACCTGATAGCATTTTTGGATGTCCATCCCTTTCAACTGTTCCTTTTCTGAAATGAGATCTGTTTCTGCGAAAAGGATGATCATCTGGAAGAAATCTGTGATGACAGTCAAAATAACAAGGTTTCTTTCCATGAATGAGCATAAATGCTTTGTTCTCTCTCATACAGTAAGGACATGATTTCTGACCATGTGTATCCAGCCAGATAACATCCCATAAGCCGGGAAGTCACTTATTGTCCACATCAATGCTGCTCTCAGTATGAAATTCTGTTTCGTTGCAACATCATATGTACTGACACCAGTACTCCACAATAAATTTAATTCATCAATCAATGGCTTCAAATAAACATCAATATTTTTCTTCGGATGTCCTGGAATTAGTAAAGTCAAAAAGATATATGGCTCCTTCATCAACATCCATGGAGGTAAATTGTACGGAGTTAAAAAAACAGGCCAACATGAATATTGACTACCATAAGATCCAAACGGACAGAAACCATCAGTGGAAAGGCCCAGTGGAACATTTCTAGCTTCTAAAGCAAATGATGGATGCACTCTATCAAAATGTTTCCATGAATCACCATCGGCTGGATGATTCAAGCTTTTATCGGTTGAAATATTCTCTTTATGCCATGACATCATTGTCGCTGTATTCTTAGACATGAATAAACGCTGAAGTCTGGATGTAAGCGGAAAATATCTCAACTGTTTTACAGGAATCAAACCAGACTTCCCGTGTTGTCCTTCTTTATATCTCAGTTGCCCACATGTATGACAACTATCCAACAACTCATTTTCCCCATAATATAAAATGCAGTCATTTGAACATGCATGAATCTTCTGACAAGTAAGTCCCAAATTTTGAACCATCCTCTTACTCTCATAGTAATTTGCAGGTAAAACATTTCCTTCGGGTAACAGTGTTTTCAGCAAAGAAACTATCTTGTCAAAATAGGTGTTTTACATTCCGTTATCTGATTTGATAGCCATAAATTTTGCAACTGCTTCTAATTTGCTCATCTTGCAGCCAGGATATAATGCATCCTCAGCAGATTTCAACAACTCATAAAATTCAGACGGTGCCAACTCAGGATTTGAAGCTATATCAGCCGGAGTTTATGTATGTTGAACAGATGAACCTGCAACATCATGTACTAAATCTTGAAACCGGGATGGATCCGGAATCAAGTTGGTATCACCTGCTCTGGAACTGCGTTCACCGCGTTGATACCAAAAAACATAATCTGGTTGAAAACCAAAACGCAAGAGATGTTCTCCCACTTTGTCAAACGTGTCAAACGTTCTCAATGCACATTTTCTGCAAGGGCATTTTATTTTTCCTTCTGAAACAAATTCTGTATTTGATTCCTCAAATGATAAAAAAGTCTCCACACCCTCAACATATACTGGATTTAAACCAGAACCGTTTGGATTTCTACGTTGATTTATCCATATGCGGTCACCTAATAATGATTGTTGACGACCTCGTTGTTCCATATTTCTCTATAAAATATAAAAGCATTACTGGTTTTGAATAATTTGTTAGAAAAAACACTCAAGTAAAGATTGAATATATTGAGAATAAATCAAAACATGTTACAAATATTGATAATTTTAATATTATATTGATTTTTTATTATTTTAATAATACTAATATAATTTTTTCATAAACATTAATTATATAATAATAACATTATTACATTATTTGTATATTTTATTATTAATATTAAAATAACATAATTTTTTATATTATATACAATTCTCTTTTCATCTGTGTGTTTAACATTCTGTCTCCACATGTAATATTCGCATTCACTTTCACCTCTCCATTGGCGAGTAGGTTGATAATTTTGAAAAAGAATGCGAATATTACATGTGGAGACAGAAAACACACAGATGAAAATAGAATTGTATATAATATAGAAAATTATATTATTTTAATATTAATAATAAAATATACAAATAATGTACTAATTATTGGTAATTATTGCTAATTATTACTAATTATTGGTAATTATTACTA
Organism: Viscum album; assembly: GCA_963277665.1. Taxonomy (NCBI): domain Eukaryota; kingdom Viridiplantae; phylum Streptophyta; class Magnoliopsida; order Santalales; family Viscaceae; genus Viscum; species Viscum album. The sequence continues at coordinate 259,196,416 of OY728129.1, forward strand.
ATTATAACTAATTAGTGGTAATTATTACTAATTATTACTAATTATTGGTAATTATTACTAATTATTGGTATTTATTACTAATTATTGGTAGTTATTACTAATTATTACTAATTATTACTAATTACTGGTAATTATTACTAATTACTGGTAATTATTCCTAATTATTACCAATTGTTACTAATTATTACTATTTACCGGTAATTATTTCTAATTATTGGTAATTATTACTAATTATTGGTAATTATTACTAATTATTGGTAATTATTACTAATTATTGGTAATTATTACTAATTACTGGTAATTATTACTAATTGTTACTATTTATTACTAATTATTACTATTTATTACTATTTACAGGTAATTATTCCTAATTATTGGTAATTATTACTAATTATTGGTAATTATTACTAATTATTGGTAATTATTACTAATTATTGGTAATTATTACTAATTATTGGTAATTATTACTAATTATTGGTAATTAATACTAATTATTGGTAATTATTGATAATTATTGTTAATTATTGGTAATTATTACTAATTATTGGTAATTATTGCTAATTATTTGTAATTATTACTAATTATTGGTAATTATTACTAATTATTGGTAATTATTAGTAATTATTGGTAATTAATACTAATTATTGGTAATTAATACTAATTATTACTAATTATTGTTAATTATTACTAATTATTACTAATTATTGGTAATTATAGTTAATTATCCCTAATTATTGGTAATTATCCCTAATTATTTGTAATTATTACGAATTATTGGTAATTATTACTAATTATTACTAATTATTACTAATTATTACGAATTATTGGTAATTGTTACTAATTATTAGTAATTATTCCTAATTATTGGTAATTATTTCTAATTATTGGTAATTATTACTAATTATTCCAAATTATTGGTAATTATTAATAATTATTGGTAATGATTACTAATTATTACTAATTATTGGTAATTATTACTATTTATTGCTAATTAATACTAATTATTGCTAATTAATACTAATTATTGGTAATTAATACTAATTATTGGTAATTAATACTAATTATTGGTAATTAATACTAATTATTGGTAATTAATACTAATTATTGGTAATTAATACTAATTATTACTAATTATTGGTAATTACTGGTAATTATTACTAATTACTGGTAATTATTACTAATTACTGGTAATTATTACTAATTACTGGTAATTATTACTAATTACTGGTAATTATTACTAATTATTACTAATTATTACTAATTACTGGTAATTATTACTAATTACTGGTAATTATTCCTAATTATTACTAATTATTAATATTTATTACTAATTATTACTATTTATTACTATTTACCGGTAATTATTACTAATTATTACTATTTATTACTAATTATTGGTAATTATTACTAATTTTTGGTAATTATTACTAATTATTGGTAATTATTACTAATTATTGGTAATTATTACTAATTATTGGTAATTAATACTAATTATTGGTAATTAATACTAATTATTGGTAATTAATACTAATTATTGGTAATTAATACTAATTATTGGTAATTAATACTAATTGTTACTAATTATTGGTAATTATTACTAATTATTGGTAATTATTACTAATTATTGGTAATTATTCCTAATTATTTGTAATAATTACTAATTATTGGTAATTATTACTAATTATTCCTAATTATTGGTAATTATTAATAATTATTGGTAATTATTACTAATTATTACTAATTATTGGTAATTATTACTAATTATTGGTAATTAATACTAATTATTGGTAATTAATACTAATTATTGGTAATTAATACTAATTATTGGTAATTAATACTAATTATTACTAATTATTGGTAATTACTGGTAATTATTACTAATTACTGGTAATTATTGGTAATTACTGGTAATTATTACTAATTACTGGTAATTATTACTAATTACTCGTAATTATTACTAATTACTCGTAATTATTTCTAATTATTGGTAATTATTACTAATTATTGGTAATTATTACTAATTATTACTAATTATTATTAATTACTGGTAATTATTACCAATTACTGGTAATTATTCCTAATTATTACTAATTGTTACTATTTATTACTATTTATTACTATTTATTACTATTTACCGGTAATTATTACTAATTATTACTATTTATTACTATTTACCGGTAATTATTACTAATTATTGGTAATTATTACTAATTATTGGTAATTATTACTAATTATTGGTAATTATTACTAATTATTGGTAATTATTACTAATTATTGGTAATTATTACGAATTATTGGTAATTAATACTAATTATTGGTAATTAATACTAATTATTACTAATTATTGGTAATTACTGGTAATTATTACTAATTATTGGTAATTATTACTATTTATTGGTAATTATTACTATTTATTGGTAATTATTACTAATTATGGGTAATTATTACTAATTATGGGTAATTATTACTAATTATTGGTAATTATTACTAATTATTCCAAATTATTGATAATTATTGGTAATTGTTCCTAATTATTAGTAATTAAATGAATAATTACTAACAATTAGGAAGAATTGCCAATAATTACAAATAATAACATTATTAGTATATTTTATTATTAATATTAAAATAATATAATTTTCTAATTTATATACAGTTCTCCTTTCATCTGTGCGTTTTCTATCTCCACATACAAATAATACATGTGAAGACAGCAAACACACAGATGAAAAGAGAACTGTATATATATAAAAAATTATATTATTTTAATATTAATAATAAAATAGACTAATAATGTAATAATGTTATTATCCCTAATTATTGGTATTTATTACTAATTATTAATATTTATTCTTAATTATTAAAAATTATTACTAATTATTCCTAATTACCATTAACTATGAACAATACTAATGATTTAAATTTATTAAGTAATAAAACAATATAAACATAATTAAATTACAACTAATTAAGAATAATTGAAACTAATAAAAAATTAAAAATAAATATTAAATTAAATTGAACATAAATACCTTGAAAATTGATCTGCTCTGATTGTTCTTCAAAACTTTAATATCAGCTCCGAAAAAAAAATTAAACTGAAGAAAAACTCAACTTTAGAAACACAAGTTTGAGAGCAGGAGAAGATAGAGAATGAGAATGATTTGAAAAAAACGGATGGGGGTATTTATAGGTTAGATTATTTGCGACGGGTCCATTTGCGACGGGATTCCCGTCGCAAATAGTGTTATTTGCGACGGTACCCATCGCAAATACCTTAGCCAACATTTATTACGGTCAACGGTTATATAGTTATTTGCGACGGGTCCCGTCGCAAATAACCACCTGCCGACATACTATTTGCGACGGGGGAATATTCCCGTCGCAAATACCTTTTACCGCCGCCGGTTATTTGCGACGGGAAAATATTCCCGTCGCAAATAGTTTTCCCGCGATTTGGCGCGCATCGCGGGAAAACTATTTGCGACGGGGAAAGCAATCCCGTCGCAAAAGCCTAATTATTTGCGACGGGTAAATACCCCCGTCGCAAATACGCATTTTTCTCGTAGTGCATCATTCCTTCTGGGTTTATTTGGTAGTCCCATGATAAAGTCTATTGTAATATTATCCCATTTCCACTCAAGTATGGGAAGAGGTTGCATGAATCATCCAGGATATTGCCTTCTAGCTTTCACTTGTTGACAAAAAATACAACTTGACAAAAAATCAGCAATATCCCTCTTCATTATATCCCACCAAAAATGTTCCTTCAAATATCTATACATCTTAGCACTACCAGGGTGTATATTGAAATTGGAGGTATGATCATCATCTAAAAATTCTCTTTTTAGATCAGGTATATCAGGAACCCAAAGTCTCTTCCTAAATGTCAAAATCCCTTCTTCAGATATGAAGTTAATCAATCTCCCATCGTTCACATATTTAATCTTCTTATTAAATTCCTCATCATTAGCCTGAGAACTTCTTTTCTTTTCTAGTAATGATGGTTTGGAAACCATTTGAAAAAGAATTGATGTTTCACCTTCCATGGTTATTCCCATATCCATCTTCACTAGATCCATGAAAATAGGATCCCTTTCGACTCTCATCTTGTTCAAACCTCCATGATATTTTCTACTCAAAGCATCTGCAACCTTTTTTTCCTTCCTCAGGTGGTTTTGTATTGTGAAATCATAATCCTTGTGTAGTTCAAGCCATCGCCTTTACCTAATGTTGAGTTTTTTCTATGAGAAAATATACTTCAAACTCATGTGATCGGTATATATCTCACATTTTTCACCATAGATATAATGTCTCTATATCTTTAAAGTAAATATTATAGTTTTTAACACAAGAACATGAGTAGGATAGTTTTGATCATGTAGTTCCAGCAGTGGTGATGCATTGGAAAAAACTCTATCATTCCGCATAAGGACACTACCATGTCCATTCTTTATTGCATCACTATAAATAACTAACCCATCATTCCCTGATGGTAGAGTCAAGATAAAATCATTGACTAATATTCTATTTTTTTCTTCGAAACATTATTCACACTCTTTTGTAAAAACAAATTTAACCCCTTTATGTGTGTGATTGGTTAAAGGGTTACCCAATTGGTTAAAATTCTAGACGAAACACCTAGAATAACCTGCTAAACAAATAATACATCGTACCTCTATTATACTCATCATTGCTCTACATTCATGGATTGCTCTTGTCTTTGATGGGTCAATAGAGTTTCCATCCTTAGAGACAATGTCGCCAAGAAAACAAATCTTCTGAATCAAGTATTCACACTTTCTAAACATCCCGTATAATTCATTTCTTCTGAGGGTTTTTAGAATAGTGCACAAGTGATTTTGATGATCTTCATAGATTTTGAAGTATAACAACATATCATCAATAAATACCACTAAAAATTCAAAAATATATTCCTTGAGAACACCGCTCATTAGATCCATGAAGACATAGGGTGCATTAGTCATTCCAAAAGGCATTAATGTAAACTCGTAATGACCATAACTGGTTCGAAATATTGTTTTCGGAATGCCTTCCTTTTTAAAACACAACTAATGATATCCAGATCGAAGTTCAATCATTGAAAAATATTGATCTCCATGATGTTGGTTGAATAAATCAACAGTGCGAGGTAGGGGGTACCTGTTCTTTATTTTTATAGCATTGATCTCCCTGTAGTCAATGCACAACCTCATAGATTCACCTTTCTTCTTAACAAAAAGTATAGGGGATCCCCATGGAGAAACACTAGGTGGAATAAATTCCTTATTACTCAATTTCTCTTGTTGTATCTTTAGTTACATGAATTCCAAAGATCCCATTCTATAAGGGGTCTTCGATATGGGAATTCAACTTGGTATTAAATCAATGGAAACCTCAATTTCTCATTCTAGAGGATGTCCAGGTAAACCTTCTAGAAACACATCAACATATTCTTCCACAATAGGTACGTCCTCTATCTGAATATTCCTCTCCTCACCTATAGTTATCTCATTCTATTTCTCCCCAATAATTGAATATATTTGAGATACTAGGGGTGGATCTAGATAAGAATGAGGTGGTGAAATTTCTTCTCTAAAGATAAGGTACTCCTTATCATCATCAAAAATTGTAACCAACTTTTTCTTATAATAAATTTTCAAATCATGTTTCGAAAGCCAATCCATTCTAGGGATTATATCAAATTCAATCATGGGTGTGACAATGATATCAGCAGACAAAGAACATTTATATGCCCTAATGGGAACTAATTCACAAAACTTTTTTTGCAATGATACCTCCCTTATGAGTTTTGACTGACAACTCCCTTATTATATCAAATTGGAAATATCGAATTTTATTCCCAAAATGGGAAGATATGAATCAATGTGATTATCATGAATAAAATAAATCATAGGCTAAACTTGAGGAAACCATTAAATTACCTACCAAAACATCATTCCGAGCTTCAACCTCAGCAGTGGTTATTGCATAAGCATGGCTTTGATCCCTTGTCCTTTTCTGAGGTATATTTCCCTGACACTTAGGAAACTCATTTTCATAATTTCCCATCTCCATGAAATTGTGGCATTGAAAATTGGTAGTGTGTTTCTTTCCCTTAAAATCACCAGCAAGATAGTCTTTCTATCCATATTTATAGAATACTCCATTTTCTTTTAGACAAGAACTTGGGTGCTTCTTTCCACAATTATCACAGGGTGTAAATTTAATTTTTCCCTTCTTCCCAATTTCCTTATTTACTTTCCCAGTGTGTTCATCAGATCTCTTGTTCTCTTTCGTTTCTTTAAAGTCGCAAGACTTAGTGAATTATTTTTCTGTCTTGAGAGAACATGAGACAATATCTTCATACAATTAGAAGGATTGTGATACTAATGATCGACAGATAAGTGGTTTTAACCCATAAAAGAAATGGTCAATATTAATTATTGGGTTATGTATATAATCTACATTTTACTTTGCAAACCATTTAATGTTAGCTTCATTATTTGCGACATTATCATCCTTTTTTCCTATGACTTAGAAATTGCCTTCCCATATCCGCTCAATGGTCAGGAGGAAAGTATTTTTCTAAGAAATTTTCTTTAAACATTCTCCATTCTATACTAGACACCTCTTCATATTCCTTTGTGTTTTAAATCAATGGCCATCATTGATAAACATATCCAGTGTGGCATTAAACTGCAATGGAAACTTTTCCTCTTTCTATACTCCCCAAAGTGTCAAATATTTTATCTAATGAATTTATCAATTGCTCATACACTAATGGATTTGTACTCCCTTTGAATGTTTGTAGTTGTTTCCTCATGAAGCGGTCTAACATTGATCCTCCGTGTTGTGGATCAGGGTGCTCCATACGGGTAAGGTTATTATTCATAACCTATGTGAGTTGTCCTAGTATGATGATAAGATTATAAGCACTAGTTCCATCAGTAGCTCCACTATAATTATCTTGAGTAGTAGGAAAATCACTACATGGATTACATGCATTGATATGTTTTCCATTCCTTTCACTAGCTGCCATTTCTAAACAATGGTATACACTAGATTAGTTTATGAATCACAATACATTAATACAAACTTGTAAAACACTTAATATAAATTTAATAGTTTATGTATATAATCCATAATCATAAAAAAATCCTTTGAGGAAATATATACTCATAAACCCTTCATAATAGTTTGTAAATAAAATGATAATTATCCTAATCATATTCCCCAGCAGTGTCATAACCAAGAGTACAACAAGGCTCGTTGTTGTGCACCAGTTCCCGTTCGAGTCTAGATCAAAGTTGTGTTTTGGGGATTACCTCTAGGTAAATCTGTGACAGAGTCACCTATACCTTCTCGTATCATGATAGGTATGTATTTCTTGGAAAACTCACAAAATATCTATAGTAACAACAATCTAGGAAGTTATTCTATACTAATCCTCAAATTTTATCATAGGGATACAGACTCTAATAATAGTTTATCTAAATCTAGTAACCAAATTTTGTTCTAAACATCCGCTGATACCAAATGTAATTCCCCAACCCCAGTTGCCCAAATTCGGTGCATTATTACATAACATTGGCATGATCACAAGGAAATAATGTCCCTAAGGACCAATCAGTTTATTATTATTGGATACAAGATTCATATATAAGTTCAACATTACAACTTTAAAATAAATACAACACTAATTTATTCCATTAAAATCATTAAAGCCTCTTAGATTATGCATGCAAGTCACTAATAACTAACTTCTTCGTATCCTGGGAAAATGAAACATAAGAAAGGGTTGGGTTCAAATGCTCAGTAAGGGTAAGCAATACACCAGAGGATAACATAAATATTAAGCATAATGAATAATTGAAAACACATGACTTTACCAATAATAAACATTAACACTTTTATGGTAGGAATACAAGTTGAGTAAATAATGAGATAATAAAACATAATCAGGGGTATTCTACAAGTCGAATGACCAAATAAACCATCATTATTCTTTTCATAATGTGGGAATGTAAAATGCTGGACATTCTGAAACATTTTTTCAAGGCCTTAGCCAAGACTTATAAAAATGATTCAGGCCTTGGACAAAACCATATATCCAATTTGGAATGGGGTCAGCTAATTCCACCTATAGTTGTATTAGGAGAACTACCAATGCATCAAGAAGCTATATCGGGTTCAATCCGTCACTTACTAAGTACAATACATTGCTCATATGAAAAGGTTGAAATATAATATAAACATTCATATTAAAACTATCATATGAAATGTCAATACTTTAATAATAAACCATGAATGGTATAAAAATAACACATCCACAGTCAAAAATACCACAATAACATCAATAAAATATGAAATATTTGTATCAAAATTAATCAACTTCAAACAAGTATAAAACCCATCAATGGATGTTGACATAGATGAAATCAAAACTATTTAAGAGAAATATCTCTTTCTTTTTTGAAATAATTTAAAGATACAAAATTATAAAAGAAAAATTTTATTTTGAGAATATTCTTCTAAGTTTCTAAGGGAATCTTTGATGATTTTACAATGGAAGAAAATAGCAGCACCCTCCGTATATGTTAAAAAAATATTCTTACCTTAATTTTGCCGAAATGTGCATAAGGTACCTTGTTCGGAAAACAACAAGATGATTCCTTTCAAACCATTTTATAATAATTAAAACAAGGGTATAAATGAAATTAACTCATAGTATAGTTAGTAGTAAAAATGTTTTGGAAGACATTTTTAAGAAACATGGATGTGGATGATAAATAGGACACTGTAGATGCTTACGTAAAAAGAACCTCGGATAATAAATAGATTGTGAAATAAACCCTTACCATGTAATTTTCTTTGGAAAAGGGTAGGTTAACCACTAGTTTAATGGTGAAAAAAATTTCATTAAATTATACAAGAAACATATACATTAATATTATATCATATATGATCTGTTAATATTGTTTTGTTAATAATATATTTGTATTATCGTCGTTTCAGGTGTTAATTGATTCATTTTCTATTGTATGATTTGTTATGTTAGTAATGTTTGTTTTGGATAGGATGTATCTTATTTAAATCCAGAATGATATTAGGTATTTAAACATTATTTTTAATCATCTAATGAAAATTAATGTTGAATGGTTATGATGGGGAATGAATCTCATCATCTTCCTGGACTCAGTAATCCGTACGTACCCACGAGCGATAATGTAATTATTTTGATATTAAAATCATATATATTTGTAAATTATATCATATATAAAAAATAATTATCATGTTATATTTATTATTTAAATCAATTATACATCATTATTATACACATCCAAATAATAATGTATTGAATGACAACTACACCACGACGTGGAGACGGAAAGCCTTACGTACGCACGAATGATGACATGTCATTCAAATGATGGATTGAATAATGAATATGGTAGTAAAATATTTATAATATCATCACATTATATATAAGATACTGGAGTTATTATTTTATAATGTAAACAACACGGAAATAAGAAGTGGAAGAAGAATGAACTTGAAAGAGGTGATGAAATATTTACCTCTACTTCAGCTTCTTACTTTTGATTTGATGAAAAGGGCTCTTTAAGATGGCATTATGACTATTGGAAGTCCTCTAAGATGAACGGAGGATAGTGGATATGATATTTGGGCAGGTTATGTCTGAGCCAAATGGCTTTGAAGGTGGGAATTTTAGAGAAGTGGAAGTTACCTTTTATAAGAGGGGTGAGGGTCTCCATAAGAAAAGATTGAAATATTATTTTTTAGTAAAATAATTTTCTATTTATAATGGATCCAGAATGAATTATTTAATATATAAGAACGGTATGGGTCTAAATCCACTCAAAATATATGTTTTAGACAATTTTGGGTCACTACATTAACCTTATCTTTTATATTTAACTCTTAGAAAAATAGTTAGACATTTACCATCTCTCTTTGTATTTTAATATTATAAAGTTAATATACCTACTATACACTTCCCAGAGAACCCCAAGTGGTTCACTAATTACATATATAATAGTATATATGCCTTTTTTCCAAACCTTTGATTTTTAGGAATAGAATCCCAATTAATAATATAATATTTTTTTTAAAAACACTATTATGTCAATTTTGACACTATTTGGTATTTTGCTTTTTCGAAATTTATAAAATCATTATTACTTCAAAAAAATGATTTAATCAACCCTAACCTGTAATATTAACCTAAAAAATAATTATAATTCATAAAAGGTACCAAATTATTTATTTGGGTTTTTATAATATCAATTATTTTAATATTTCATTAATAAGGTAATTACTGCATCATCAATGTGTCATACATATATAAAATTATTTTATTGTCTAAAAATTATAAATAAAATACCATTATGTATTTAATTTTTTTATATTTATAATTAATATTTATATTCAAATTTAACTTCTGTATAAACCTATATAAAATATGATTTACTTATTAAACATTGATTTTAACACTTTTAACTCTTCTTTGAATTAAATAATAATAAATGTACTCGTCTAATCCAAGTGGACCTAAAGGATAATATTTTATTTATAAGATTTTTTATATCGAAATAAACTTATCCAATAAAATTAGTACATGTGTTAAGGTAAAAGTAATATCAGTTTTACCCTTAATTACCCTATTTACATTTAACCGTGGTAAATAAAAGTCAAAAGTAACTATTCACCAAAAATTACTTATATTATATGGAACCACATTTTACATATTAATATCAACCATGTCTCTAGGATTTTTGAAAATCAATTATTAGAAGTGGTAAAATTATGTTTTATTCAAATTTTCAAATGCTCTTCGGAGTTGGGTAAAAGACAGTAAAAAGTTCGATAAATTTTTAATATATCTAAAATTATTATAAAATAATTCCAATGAATTACATTGAACATATATAGGTATTATGAATATATTTTAACCAAAAATAAATATAAATAAAATAAATAATTATTTAAATTAAAATTCAGTTTTAAACTATAACTCATCATTTTTCACTATTCATCACAAATTGAATGTTTTTTTTAAAAATACCAAAAATTCACCCTTAGTAAATTTTGATATTCCTAATCCAAAAATGATGTCCTTTTTGAAATATAAAATTTATAAAATTTCAAAAATTGGGTATTACTATTAATAATGGCATGTTTGATTGGTTGTGGTGTGTTAGAATCTCGAAGTTGTGTACAATGCAAGCTATTGAATTAGTCAAAGGGAAAAGTTCCATAGAAGAATGTGTTGTTACAGTGAGATTGAGTAACAGTGTATGGTCTCAAAATTGGAGGCTACATGAAATAAGTTACCCTATTTTTGACCTTATGTTGGTTTTGGTGGTTTGTGCTTTGATCTATTGGAGACATTATCTAATGGGTGAAAAGTATAATATGTATCTCGATTACATGGGAATAAAGTACAATTTTTTTAATGATATTCAAATCTCCAGCAGCTAAAGATGGATGAGTATTTGAATTTATTTTATTTTTAGATAGAATATATGATTGGAAGGGGAAATCATGTTGTTGACTCTATAAGGTGTTAATCTTAGACTCAGAATGTTTAGGAGTCTAGTGTAGAGTGGAAGATGATGAATTTACTAGTCGAGACGCTTGTAGTGGTTTAAGAGATCCAGGTGTAGATGTAACTTTTATCTGATTCAATTCACTCTAAAATATTTATTCATATATAGGGAAGTCCATATTAATATATGAAATGTTTTTTCATGCGGAAAATACTTGAAGGTGGTGACTCAACTACTGATTGAACCATAGATGAGGATGAGATCATCTATGTCCGGAATTGTATCATTGTGATTATGAGTATGAGAGAATAGATTATGTGTGAATTTCATTCCTTGAAATAGACAATGCATCTAGGTTCAAACAAAATGTACCATGAACTATGATGAATTTTTTGGTGATAGAGAATGAAAAAATAGATAGCAGTGTTTGTGATAGGATGCTACACCTTTCAATAGGTGATGTCTGAGCATCAACGTCCAACTAGTCTACTAAAAAATCTCCCCTTTCTTAATGGATGTCAGATAATGCCACCATTGACTTTTTTGTGGGTCTCTCGAGGATGCCTTAAAAGAATTATACTATTTGGGTGATTGTGTAATAATTGTCAAAATTAGCTCATTTATGGCTAGTATGAGAGCCACTCTCAGTGGAACAATGTAGATATTTGTATGTTTGGGAGGTAGTCCATCTACATGGGGTTCCATAGATTATTGTCTCCTTCTGTCACTTCAATTTTATGTCACAATACTAAAAGATCTTTGAAATTATTTTTTATATGGGTCTTATTGAGTATGGATTTCCACCCATAGATTGATGGGAAATTATAATTTACTATATAGGTTATTGAGTATATGTTACAAGAATGTTTTATAGATATCATGGGGTCTTTGGAGAAGAACCTCACACTTTTAGATTTACCTATAACAACTGTTGTCTAGATATTATTCATATGGCACCATATGAGTTTCTTTCTAGTTGTCCATGTAGATCATCTATATTATAGATAACGGTATGTGAGTAAGAGTTATTGGGTTGGAGTCTCCTACAGGATATATCGAAATATATTCGACCTATTCAGATGTGTATCGATAACACTTCTAGTAGATAGAGGTTATATGAAGATATAACTCGATAAACCATATAGTTTACTATGATTGATCACGTATTCCATTGGGTTTTACCTATGTTGGGTCACTGAATGATATAGAGACATGGAAAGTAGACACCCCAGTTAGTTGGACCCTTTATGGCTGCGAAGAGAATCATTCTCATTCCATACCAATTGTATATTCTTTAGATGTACAATGATATGTATGATGTTTTTCATGTTTCACATATTTGGAGGTATCTCCCTAACCCTTATCATGTGATCAATGTGGATTATTTTGAGATTGATAATGATGCGTACTTTAAAGTGTATCTGATTCATTTGTTAGATTGTGGTGATAAAGTGTTTCCAGGAATTACAATTCTAATAGTTTATTTGTTAGTGAATCATGGATATGTTCAGGAGGAATCCATGGAGAGAGAAGCAGATATGTAGGCTCAGTGTCCTCATATTTTTACCAAAAATCTTAATGAATCTCGGGAGTACAGCTCGAGGATGAGATGTTAAAATATGGGGAGATTGAATGATTTTGTCCTTCTTTAGAGATGTCTCAAAATTTTTATATATTACTATTTTTACTTATTTTGATTATATTTTTTCTTAGTTTAATTTTGGGTTCATATGGGTGAATTATGAATGATTTTGGCTGGTATTTTGGAAGTGCATGGATGGCCCACACTTTTACGAAACTGTGACCTTTACCTAGTAAATAGTGGAACCCATGATACCGGGGGATTACATAGTTGGGACAAGATTTTTCAAACCATTCACCAACTTTGTAGTAACCATTCTCTCACCGGGGAGGAGGCATATGGTTAGGCACATGGTTATGGGAAACCATGATCCATGAGTACGAAATCAGGTGTACAAGATTTTAATCACCATAAATTAGATAAAAAATTCCCAAACACTTGTCTTATACCCTAAACATACTAGATCGACCCTTAATCATTTAATATGATTTTAAGGTTCCCAGATGGATTCCAAGTCCATCCGACCTCCATTCCTGATGATTCGAAAACCATATTAATAATTTTCACCACTCTCTGTAAGATATTCTCATCCCATGTAGTGTCCTCCATATCTCTCAACATAGTCTCATCATATAGTCGGATATTTTCTAAAATGTAATGTATCTAGATCATGGTTAGGATAAACCAAATCTGTTTAATCTTGGATTTATTTTTTGGTTATAGATATGGTTCGACGTTGTACAATTTAATGATCCCCATAAATTTGGAAATTTATCTTAGTGGGTGTTCATCATCAATTTTGAGGAAAGTGGTACAAATTTCAAATATCAGTCTTTATTTTATTTTTTGTATGTAATTGTGAGATATAAAATTTACATGTCTTATAAATTATATTAGAGATTTAATTTATTTTATATTAATTTACATTTTTTAATGATTTAGGGTAAAATGGGGAAATTGGAACTATGGAATTGAATTAAATAATTGGATAATTAATTAGTGGATTGTTGTAATTGTGGACTTGGATTAATTAATTATATAATTAATTAATAAATTTTTATGATTTTAAAATTGGATTAATTAATTGGAGAATCAAATAAAGGAAAGTTTTTACTATGAAATTTATGCAATTAGATTAATTAATTAGTGAATTATTTAATTTAAAGTCATGACTGTTAATTGGTTATGATAATCCATGTAATTAAAAGGATAAAGCATGATTGAATTGATAATTGAATTTGTAACCCATGATGAGAATATTTAAAATAATGGTTATTAATGAATAACCTTGATGTTTAAGGAATTGTGATATATGTGACATTGTGATAAATGTGATATTTTGATATATTTTATATTCTTATACATGGGATTATTTGATATATGTGTGTGGGAAATGTACTACTACTTAAAAATCCCATATATTATTGACTGATATATGTGTGTGGGGTATGCACTAATGCATTAAATGACCATAGGGATATTCAGTGTGCGACACGTATTGATTCATTAAAATTCCACTTGTGTGATTGTTTGATATTTATTGTGGGACACAGAATTCTCTTTCAAAATCCCACTTATGTGATTGCTGATAAAGGAGTGTGGGACACAGACTGTTGCATCATAATCCCATGGGGTGATAGACCAATTGTTCTAGGACCTAATCGTTGGCATTTTACCATTGTTCCAATTGGATGTAATATTAATTTAATTGATATGATAATTGATCATTTTTGTATTATGACATGAGATATCCATTAGGGATATATCAAACTCAAAAACTGCTTGAAGAAGTTAGTTATGGTGTAGTTTTCCTTATGATCCTATGGGTTTATGTGGTTAAATAACGAATAATTGATTTTATATAAACTATTTAATTCTTTATATTATTTGTTCTAGATAAAATTTCATGCATAGTTATTGATTATATATTGTTTTAGACACCGTTAATGGTGGCATAATGAGTTGTAATCACACCCTACATAGAATGACTGATTGGAAAATGAATCGACGTCATGTTTTTTGGCCAATATAAAGGAAAGAGTTTTGTGTTAGACAGATGTGTTGGGATGGAGCATGGATAAGTCAAAGAGTCATGATTTAGAAACATATTGGGAGTTTTAATTCTATTAATTTATTTTGGTTTTTCCATATTTAATTGGTTTTGTAATATTCATGAAATATCTTGTGTTTAGTTTTGGATATTTCATTTCTTATTTGTGTCATCATGTGATACTGGTATTATTTTGTTTATAGTTATATTATTTTGTTATTTTTTTTATATTTACTATATTCTATTACTCTCATAAAGAGGGTATAGTCTCCCTATTAATAAATTAGAAACTCACTCGATATCAAAAACCTCTATCATATAAGGAGAAATGCCTCAGATCATGAGACCGATAGGCACAAGGCACTAGTGTGTGGAACCCGAGTCAGGATGAAACATTAGAACAATCAATACCACCTAATATCTCTGGAGGATTTATCTTAAATTAGTGTAAATTGAAAAATAATTAATATAACCATATTAACATATAATTGATGATAAATAGTGAAATTACAGTGAAAACACTGAATTGATGGGAAAAGGAGGGATATCCTTACCAGTGGTTACCCAATAAGATGATCACACTAATTATCAATCCACAAACACTAGGGATCTGAAACATAAAGTTATAGAACAAGAGAGAGAGTGGAGTAAGAGTGTGAAGCATGAAGGGAAAAATGTTAGTGCAAGAGACATCATTTAATTAATTTAAAATTTTAATTAATGGAAAAAATAAAAAAAATAAACCCATCATGTACCGGACAAGTATTTAATAAGTACCATTAAATATTGGTTTTCACATATAGGGTCACTAAAAAAATATGGCTCACCTAGATCTAATTACCACTTTTTATCACTATCAGGGAAAAAATATTCCCCAACTGGTTACCAAGTGGAATCATTTAGAGATGAAAATTTCCTGGTTCCAAGTATTTATTCCAGAAACAACCCATATAAGACCCCCAAACACATCCAACATAGTCAAAAAACCACAATACAAGATTTTTGATGAAATTTAAATAAAAAAACACCACCATAAAAATGCAATGTTTTGAAGCTAATCACATGGTTATAATACCCTATTGAATTCTAGAGAATGTTCTTTTAATGGTGTTAATATTAATTTTTCACATTAATATTTTTATCCATGAAACAAAAGAAGAAGGTGATGCTCCTATTATTCTTAGAGACCATTCCTATAATGAATATGAATTTGTGGAAATCAATTCCATTTTTTCAATTGAAAAAAAGTAAAACATGTTGATATTAGTATATGAATTATTTGATAACGTAATGAAACCCATTAATGAAACAATGTATAGATTGGATGAAAATAAATTCTGAGAGGATGGATAAGAAGTTACAATTATATGGTGAACTTAAAAATATCATGGGAAATATACTCAAATTTTATCCCTTCTGTTCATAAATCCACAGATGATTGAGCTTAATTTACTACCACAAATATTTAGTTAATTATCATTGGAAGAAAATAAGAACCTATTTATGATTATAAAAATATATTTATTAGAAGGGAAATAAAATAATTATGAGACAATCGAGGAAAAATAAACAAGTGATGGATTAGTGTATCTCTAACATCATAATAATTAGCCCCACTCTTATTCACATATAAATTACTATAGGAAGAAGGAAGAAAACGGAGTCACATATTGAAAATGAGACTTACACCCCTAATAAAGGAGGTAGTGAAAAAAAAGTATTGAAGCTACTTGAGGAAAGTATAAACATTAAAATTTTAAATAGTCAATGGGTCAAACCACTTCATGTTGTACCAATAAAGGAAAACATGAATATGATTAAAAATGTGTAAAATAAAATTTAACCTATCATAGACTGTTGTAGTATTGAGATGATATATTCATTAATGGAGGCTAAATTAAGAAACAAGGAAACATTTTTAATAAAATTCATGGATTATATTGTAGAATTTTTAATCAAAAATGAGTTCTATGAAATTTTAGATGGATATTCTAGTTTCAATAAAATACTATTGGATTCCAAATATTAAGTTGAAACAATAATCATGTATCTATACATAACCTTTACCAATAGTTTCTTTTTCTTTTTCATGTATAATACATTGATAATTTTTTAACGATGTATGCCACTAATATTTCTTGATATGGTGAATTATTTTCTTTAAATATTCATGTATTTTTTTAAATATATGCATGATCTAGGGATATTCACTTTCATAACCCCAATGTGGAACTTAAATGATGTAAGGAAAATATATTAGATTGTAATTGGTAAAATTTCTAATTCTGGGTTTAAGATTAAATTATACTTGGACACCAGATATCAAATAAGTAATATGGGATGACAAATTTGTGATAAATGTGATACAAAAATTTCATGATACAACAACAGTGTAAGGGATTCATAGCATTATAAGGCATTAACGCTTATATAAATAACATTTCTCAATGATTTCCGTAAAACTAAACCACTCACCACCTTAATATTAAATTATGTTGATGTACAAAATTATAAATAATGGATGGAATTCTTCACAACATTGAAAAGTAATTTTATGTCCATTTTAATATTGATATATTATAATTGGGAGAACATTTTTGAATTAATTTATGATTCCATTCATTTCACTAAGGGATCAAAATAGTGAAAAGGGGCCAAGCATATCCTTATACCCATCTACATTAACAAAAACACTCTCAAAGAGATAAAAATTAATTAGTGGTATATATAGATCATTATTCTTTCTGATATTTTTTTAGAAAAATCATTGTTAGAATATGGATAATTTGATTCATATAGATTATATATGAGTTTAATATAATCATCAAATATAGTAGGGTCATGAAGAATTTCATAGCATGCCATTTTTAATTGCTCACATTGAAAAGTATATATAAATAGGAGGTGATTAGATATAGTGATAAGTTAATTAATGAAATATGTTTTTTTTTAAAATTTTACCCCATAATTTGGATGGAACATTGTTATTAAAACATTGTGTTGATGGAATTATTAAGATATATATGCATTATTTAATTTAAGGAGAAAGTAATCATGGAGTTTTAAATGTCATTAACTATTATATGAAACCATCTTATGGACATAAAATAGATAAATATATTGTAAATTATAATTTTTGGACAAATATTAATAAATAGATAATTAAATTTTTAGGAATATGTGATTGATGTTAATGTAATGGGAAAATTGGAAAGTGATATAATATACATAAATACCCCATTCATGATGTCAATGTGTTTGATATTTAGGGAATTGATTTCATAGGACCCTTTAGAAAATATTTTAACACTACACACATAATTGTGATTGTGTATATTACGTGTATAAATGGTTGAAATCTAATAAAATAACATGGAATTAATTTTGAATTTTCATCAATGGTTCATAATTTAATATTTTTTCTAATTTTTAGACTCCACCTGTCATTTATTAATTATCTAGGTACCCACTTAAAAAAATCAATTTTCAAGTTAATTTCATAAAAATATAATTTTATTAAAATTCCCTATAATGACCCCAAAAAAGTGGGAAAGTGGAACTATTAAACTAATAAATTAAACTACCCATGTACATAAATGTAATCTTTAAACAAAAACATTTGAGTAAGAAGTTAAATGATGATTTTGAGTGTACCATATAGATTTTAGAAAAAAAGTTAGTATATCCCCAATTGTGATAATTCAGTGAGATCCATATTAGTTGTTAGTAGAAATAATGAAAAATAATACTAGAATGTGAAAAAAAACACTCATAATAGGATGAAAAGAAAATGAATCGAAAATTGGTTGAATCAGATAAAATTATAAGGGATTCTACTAAGAATATAAGTTAAGTAAATAAATAAATGTGTTATATCCTATGTATCACTCAAATATGATTCATTATTCAAAAGAAGAAAAATTATTTAACACTCATTTAAAATTCTCTATATATTAGTTGAATCCACATTGGATATGATTTTTTCAGGATGATAAAATACTTCCATTACATAGAAATATTGTTATAAAGTGAGTGTAAACACCCAATCATGTTTAATATGATTATTTTAATCACTATATGGAATGAATCCTAGAATGTTGAATTCCCTCCCTCAAATGTGATTGATACAAAAAAGTGTCTTCTAAATATACAGCTATAATGAATCATTAATTTGGAGGAAACCAATGTATTCTTTGAAAAAGTATAAAAATCAATTTTTTTTAAATCTATCATTTTTTTTAAAAAATGGATGTTTTATTTAATCATTCCATTGGTAATAAATTTTTTTAAGTACATATTCTTTTATATGATCAAATCAGTGGGAAGAGGTTTTAATTAAGAATAATAAATAGTTAATTGGAAAGATATATTTTTAAAATACGAAAACTACAATGACATGTTGAGATCCAATAAAATAATATGGATTATTTTACATAACTAATTGATGAGGAAATTCAAAAACTATCATAAACCTAACAATTTTAAAGGATTTTAAAATAAAATATCAAGTATAGTAATATACCATGACATTATTACCCAATGGTACGCATTTTTGAGGGGATAAATTATAAATATTCAAACTATTTTGAAGGTTTCCCTAATAACGCATTCACGATTTCCTTTACATAAAAAAATCTATAATAATAACCTACTATCCACTCCTATTTTATTTAACATTTTAAAAAAGGATTTAAAAATTAATAACCATGTCTCAAAAACATTATCATTAAAAAATATCATGGAATATAATAAATTTTATATCACCCATTGTGATAACTATATTATGGTTACACATCAAATCAACAATTTCAAACATAAAACAAATATCACTGTAAGAAACACCATTTTTGTACATGTAGTTTCTTAATCCCCTACTCAATTCAAGCCTCGATCCATGATCACATCCCTTCTAACCGTTTTTAAAAACAATGATCATTTTTATTAAAGAACCAAAACCTTATTAAAAAATAATTATTTTCACAAAATCCAATGGGTAGGGGATATTTTAAAATTATACCCTAAAAATAATCTTGACCAATAATTTTTTTAGCATAACTTTATATTATCAATATTTTTCAAGGATTAATATTTCATGGTGTATTAAAATATGTGATGATTTAAATAATTGAATATCTAAACTAAAAATAATCCCTAACACCTCAATTTACATACCCTACCATATCATTATTTCTTCCATGTAGTACCAAAAAATCTTCAGACCATAATGTGCTGTTATTAAGAAATGTTCTATGTTGAGCAAAACCAAGATCAAAAAGGAGGTAAATGTACATTACCTTTAAATCTCTATTTTGACTCTCTAATTTCTCTACCAATAAGAAAAAACCATGAATATATGTCCCACTATCCAAAATTTATCCCTTTAAAATACTATAATCCCTCCATTAACACATTTACCACATTGAAAACCATTTTCATTATATAAATAATTTAGATACCAGATCATGTTACTTTGATTAAATTTTTTATATCCTGTCACATCTATTTTTTATACCAGTTTCATCTAAAACAATTATGGGTCATAATTCTAATGATTGTGAAGCTGGAAAATTAGTGTATATTTATGATAGGAGAAGGAAAACACAACACCAAAAACTAAAAAAGCTAGGTACTATATCCAAACATAGTATGACCCACCTCCTCGATGACCTGATATCAATATTATATCTTTCAAAAATTTCCAAAAAAACTACCATACTAATACCTATATTCATAACCAACCAACCAATCTACCCTTTCACCTTTTTAAATCATAGTAATTATTCAAAAAACAATATTGATTTAAATAAATTGATAATGAATAATTAATAAATAAAATGTTATATAACAATGAGCATGCCAATGTCCTTTTAGAAGCATGTAAAATAGATGGGTGAAAATTTTGAGCCCCATGATTTTGGATTAGATTATATTGGAGAAAAATGTGACAGAAAACAGAAGAATCGTCTCTTGGAGGATATAATGTATTTTCAGGAGGATACAACAGATATCCACACTAATAAATCTCCAATACCATGAAAGATTTTAATATAATTTTCATTTAGATATTAGGTATAAATTAAAAATTTACCACAATAATTTCATGTTGGAAGCATATAAAATGTTTGAATACATTTTTTACATTTGATACCAATTCATATTTTATACCTTACCTATTAAGGCTTCCTGCCTATGGTTGATGAGATTATTGATAGGGGACCCAATATAATATACTTATTTTTATTATTTTAACAGTTCAAAATAGATGAAAAAAACATGTGATATATTTATACATCCTTCACTACCAATGTCTACCCAAATAGGATGTCCATGGAGTGGTGAAAAATATGAACAATTTCATTATGTATCCCATGATCGTAAAAAGTAAGAATAAAATTGTGGGAAAATTTTTATTACCTGAATAGCCATGTCCCAAAGGGTTTATTATTCTAACAAGTCTCTTATTTAATTTAAGAAGATTCCACTCATGGATTTTCTCAAATAATATAAAATAAGTAATTTTATAAAAATTTGTATGAAATAAGTATTTAGAGGAGCCACGATACACATTTCTATGTAGGATTATCAGTCTACAAATCCTATTATTACAACACATGGGATATCATTTTTTTTGGTTTAATAATATTCATCTAAATACACCCTCATATAAATATATTCTTGTGTATTTGAAAAAAAACTAATGTCTATAGACAATTATAACACTTAGATACATAGGGACACTACTGAGAGTATGAGATTAATTTTTTATAATGTTGGGATATGGATTTAAATATATTTCATTATTACTCTCTATCCAATCAATGAGAATCAACAATTTGATGTAACATATCTTATATTAATTTGGGTATACCTATTAAACATATTTTTTTAACACCATAAAATTCCATAAAATATAATTTATATCTATCAAACCAACTTATTACCCCCATAATTAAAGGTTTCATTTTTACCTCTAGAGTAACAAATATTTTCTATCACAGACAATGCTGGTAGAAATACAGTTCAACATGATGTTATGTGAGTTTATTCTAATATTCACACACCATCGTTGTTACTAAATTTTTCATAAAAAACAACTAAAATATAAGCCCCTTATATTTTAACCAATGAAAAAATGAAAATGAAAGAATTTTAGAAAATAATACATTGAATGAGGAAATGAAATAGAGAAAGAGGAGAAAAAAATTAAATAGGAAGAAAATGATAACTAAATTTGTTTACCAAAAAAAGTTATAGAAGGGAAATATTTTTTTAATACGAAGAATAAAATAAAATAAAAAATAACTAGTTTAGACCTAGATATAATTCCAATAACTACCATGACTACTCAAAAAGATAATTGACTACACCATTAAATTTTATCTTATAACTTAATATGTTATTAACTCATCTTCTAACCCTACACTCATAAAATTATTTATGTATCCAAAAATCCTATCACAATCATATATCTATTATACCTTTTAGGACCCACATATTTCATTCCATAAGAATTATATCATATTTTTACCATCCTCATCAGTATGGGTAGTTCTATGCCAACATGTTTCATCTATTTTGGATCCCATTCCCAATCAACCATAATTTATTATGTATACTAAGCCCAACGAAAACATTTATGAAACAAACTAATTATGGGAAGATAAGATGAAATATGTCCCTCTTATCTAACCTAAGGGCATAGATGAAAATAATGAGAAGGAGGATAGTGATTCCAGATGATCATAACTAATCAAAATATTCCTTTATATTATATACTTTTTTATGATTTTATTAACCATGTTTTTTATTTTATTTTAGAATAAATTATTACATAATTTATTCAATTGAAACATAGATATAAAAGGGTGTTCATTCATATTTCAGTGTATAATCATTATTTTAGTTGATATATAATTTTTATTTATTTATATGTACATAATAATGTTCACATAATTAGTGGTCCAGATAATACAGAAATCATATTGGATAAAAAACCAAATTTAAAAAATATATCTAAGGAGTATTAGGAGAAGTAGTCTTATAAAGGTTCTAGTTTATTTTATCTATTAATTTTTCTAATATTTTTCAAAATTAATAACAATCTTTACCAATTTGAGCTAAAAAACATGGAAACTACATAGATTTAAATGTGTGAGTGGGTCTGTCAAATATAAACATTATTTTTGTCTTGAATTCATATTAAAAAAACTTTTTTAGAGATGTTATCTTGGCCTGTGGAAATTCAATGTTTATGAAAATGGAATACAAGAAATCCGAGGAATTTTTTAAAAACATATTACTTATTTATTTTTAGGTTCAAAATTGAAATGATTATTGAATTCATTTTATATTTTAGTTTTTATTATCTAAACTATAAATAATTGGATGATTATTTTATATTTTTTATATGAAGTGATTACATTATATTTCAAATACCATTATTGAGTGGTATTGTAAACCATTTTACATATTCATTATAATAACATCTTTATTTTAAGATTATATGGAAATTAAATAATAATATACATTTATTTTTTGTATTTGTTAAAACTTAACGATTTTTAACGACATTATTGGGATTAAAGCTATATTTTCATTTTTAGACATTAACTTTTTATCATATCATTTATTCAATACCACTTTTTTAAGTAAAACCCAAATAAAAATACATAAATTATTTATATTATAAGATTATTGTTATAATTTTTACATATTTTTTTATCGTTTAATAATTTTAGTTAAGATGAATGTGCGAGTTTTGTTTATTTTATTGATAATAAGGGAAAGAATATTTAAAAAATTGAAAAAGCAGTGGGATTACTTATTAGTTATGAGAGATTTATTCCAAAACTTTTTTTTTATTTTTATTTAGTTGTGTGTATATCATCCAAAAAAACTAAAAATTGAAAAAAGAAACATTAGAAAAATTCAAAAAATTAGGAATATAACATCAAATGTTTAATTTAATGAATGATATGTTTATGTTTATAAAATATCCAATTCAAATTTTGGTTAATTACCATTTTATGTTTTTTGAGGATTTTTTAATTGGGAAAAGGGTTTGGAAATTAATGGATGTAAATTCATGTTGAGGAATGAATTTTTGGTCAATATAGGCATGAATGATCAAGCAGGTGGAGTAGTTGTAGGTATTTGAAAAAAAGACCCCACCACCATATAGATGATTCCCCCTATGATGCCAATGCACATAGGAAGAGGATACATTAAATTAACCCCGTTTTTTTAATTATAATTAGGGTTTCACACATTTTAATACCATATTAATAAACAAATCAAAAAAACATAATTAGAGATGTCCCTTCTTGAATATATAGAACTCTCATTCATATCCCCATGGATATTCAAGTGTTGAATTCTCCATAGAATCCACAATGATGAATTTAATCTAGATATAAAACAAATTCATAAATTTTTAATATATAGTATTGTACCTAGGATAGACTTACATTTTCAATCTATATTAGATGAAAAATTATACACTTCTTTATATATTAGTGATGGATATATCCAATCGATGGTTTCACATATGTGGATCAAGATATATGATTGAATACATACGTTCGATAGAAATGTATTTCATAATAATCTTCCTAAACTTATTTTTGATGATTAATTAATGATAAAACTCTAATTCATTAAGAACCACTTTTTAAATTATTATTGGATTTGACATGACAAATACATCCCCAATTATTAGAGTAATATTCATCAAGAATTGTGTATGTGTCAAAGTAAGTTTGCATAGATCGATCATTTTGAGTTTATAATATTTTTGAATATCAACTTTAATATATTATCCAATTATTAATGGATGGTTTACTAATGTTTATTAAAATACATAAGGATATTTTATGAATTCAATGGGAGAATTAATGAAATTATTGTTAATCGACAACATATCTTGTAAATTGAAATCCTCTCCATCAGCATATATTGAAACTAGTTTCATTAATGGACTCCATGAAGTATGTGATTATTGAAATACCTTTTTTTATAAGTAATATCCCTAGGGTTATCTTCTCAATCAACATATTTATGAACTAGATCTTCATTTAGGAGACCTTAATGTATGATATATTTCTCTATGGGTTTACAACATGATTTATACATTGATCAATGAATAATATTGTTGTACGCCTTTTACAATAGTCAAGGTGGTAATTTACTTACTATATAAGTTCTTGTATATGATTTTTCATGATTTTATGGTTTATGAATGATAAACATTCTTATGCATGTTTCTTGTGGGTTTGTGAGTTTCCATTGAGACCTTATTTGGATGGGTGACTATATTCTTTGTATTCAGACTCTTGAAAGAATAACATGATATTATATATTGTTCTGGGTTATTATAAATATTATTTTTATATTTCATATCATTTATAAACTCATTTCAGGTATATTAATGACTAGGTTTCTCAGTTTTATCTACAAAACCCTTTATTGGGGGAGCGTGATGACAAAATGATTACTACAGACTGTTGATTTCTTTATAGTATAGGTCAGATCACTGACATGTTTAAAATAATGGGTGTTGACCGTGAATTTTAATTGAGAATTCATCATCTATAGAATGATGTCAGATAATTCTACATAGGTGTGATGAAAAATCCAATTATGGAAATCATCATAATTGTGACATTATGTCATCTAATGATAATAAACAATATCATTGTGGGGTGTGTTCTATTCATGATAATTTTCATATTCATGGGGGGTCTGGTAGTTCCTTAAATGAAAAACATAGAATGACATACATCCACATCCTTACTAGGATCACACTGAATCATTTGGGCGAATGGTTTATGAAGTCTTAGTTATAATATGGTTACTCAACATATGTGTGGATATATGTTTATTTAAAAATTCCCTTTAGTTAATGGAATAATCTATTATATATTATGTTAACATATGTTAATGATACATTGGTCATGTCCAATTAAGTGTATTAATAACACCATTCATGGTAATTTTTATCCATGTAAAAAATTCATGAGCCAATATATAGTGATGTGAATAATAAATATAATAGGGTTTGAGTAAATGAAGTCTTAGAGTCAACGACGATGTTGAAAAATTCCGTGGACTTTTTCTACACTATTATTTTTTCTTACCATATATGATTACATGGCATACCTACCACTTTTTTGGGTCCTTTTATTTTTTACCTGTTTGATATGAGATAACTACTATCCTTTTTTATAGAAATATTTATTAAATACATTGAACGATTTTCATTGTGTTATTTGTGATTGTTCATATTGACATTGAGGGTATAGTCTCCCCACTATTGTAACACAACCCCTCCCTACTTTCAGAAACATCTTGCATATCGGGAAGAATGTCAGAGGTATTATGGATCTCCCTGTCAAAATCAGTGTTTCATGTTGGTGTGTTACAAGGAACATATATTTGTTATTTTAAGGGTTTATTTTTTAATTACATATAAAAAATAATAATTTTGATGTGTGGGATTTTAGTTGTGTTTGATTATGTTTTTTTGAACTATAATTAATCAATCAATCCTTATTTTTTATAATTTAATATTTTTATATCATATATACTATAACTATAGAGACCCAATATTGACATACATGGAGATTACATTAATTTTTTGCAATACCTAATACATAACAAAAACAGACACCAAAGGACCGTAATATATTAGTGTATTTGGAATCTCAGAACATAATCTTATAATCATGGTGAAAGATCTTCAACATCCCCCATAAAGATATTCCCCTTTTTTTCTAACCTAAAACATTTCTTTATATCCTGGGGAAAAGAAAAAATATAAAGGGTGATCTTAAATGCTCAGTAAGGGTAATCATGATGAAAATAATCAAACCATGTACATTTGAACTTAAAAACATGAACATAATGTTTAGACCTCAAAATCTTGAGCAATGAAATAAAACATGGTAGTATGTAAGGCATAGGTCATAATGGAACATCAATCATGATAAAATAGCATGGGAATAAAACATGTAATTGTGTCAAACCATTAATCACATGATATGATTTCCATAGTACCCAAGGCATTACATCCAAGACCATATTAGTGTACAAAGTCCCTTTCTGAATCATATTCACTCCCCATTCCAGTCCTGTAACACTGAATCGGATTAACTTACCATTCCAACCATGTCTATATAATGAGATATAAATACTTACCAAATTCATTGGAGGGAGATATAGGTCCCACCAATCTCATATTGGAATCATTCTTACGTGTTCCACAACATAAATATAAATCATTCATCATAACCCAAAGAATAAAATGGGTTTCATGAACATCATCCCATCATAGCATAATCCATATAAAACAAATGGATATCATTTCCTCATAAGAAAAGTAAAACCATGTATATTATAGATACATTATACTCTAAACATAAACCTATGAAATAATGTCATCTTATATGGAAAATGGTTTTGATAAAATAGTTGAAATGAATTCTTGAGGAAAATAACCTTTATTCTTCAAAATCATTTTATTTTCACAAAATTCCATGAAATTTTAAAAGAAAAGGATTTTTTTGAAATAGTCATGAAATATTGTAGATTAAGCTTCATAAGAATAAGGTGTTATGAAATCGTAAAAATATGTTCATGCTGTATATGTTAAAAAAACATTCTCCTCAGACTTTTGTCAGAAAAGTCAAAAAGTTCATCGTGTGGTAAAAAAAAGTAATATTCCTTTCATAACATGTGGTAAAGTTCAAAAATGGGTAAAAATTACTTAAAAATGCATGAAAACATTTTGATAAATCATGGGAATGGATGATAACAATACCCCCAGTAAATTCTTATGAATAAACAATCTCGGATAAAAATGAGATTGAAAAATTATCCCTTACATTAGGTCTGATATGCTTCGAACATATCCAAAACTCCTGTATAATGATGTAAATAATTTCATTTACTTATTATAGAATCATATTCATTGTTATGATATCATATATGGTTTACTTATGACATTACATTTCCTGTTCTTTTGTAAATTCCATGTTAAAGAAGTGTTTTGGGTAAAATCATTTTATTTGCCGTACATGTTTAGACTTGTTGTTACTGATATTATTATTACTTATATCATGATTTAATTAAATATAGAATGTAAATCATGATTTATATATCATATATATTCAGTAAATATATATATAATAGATAGATGAATGAAATGAAATACACTGTTCATGGAGACGGTTGGCCATACATATGCATGAACGATGTTTTCCTTTCCTTATTGACTAGAATGGAAGTAAGTAGATGATATATATATATATACAGAAATAAAGTAGCTTAATTATGTCATATATTTAATTATTATTCATTATATATGCTTTATAATCATTCTTGAATGGTTAACATGGAAATGAATCTCATCGCGTCGTGGAGACGGTAATCTGTACATACGCACGAGTGATGATATCATTCCATAATTATTGAATGGAATTGGAGTGGATGATATAATATATCTGAATCATTATGATGTTATAATAATCATATATAGTTATTTTTACACCATTATACCCTTCCAAGAAAGGTGTTGGTGGAAAAACAGATTACACCACAGCGTGGAGACAGTATTCCGTACTTACACACGTGCTGTGATTTCGTTTTTCCATAAGATGGATAGAAGGATAAATGGGGTTATTTCATATTTATAATAACATATCAGTATATTCTTGATACTGATGTTATTATTTTATAATGAAACAACAAAAGAAGAAGAAGTTGAAGAAGAAAGAAAACTTGAATGAATTGGTAGAAGAGATTACCTCTTCTTCGCCGCACCTCTTTTAGGATTCCTCTTAAGGCACTAGAGTTGGTATTTGGAAGAGACCAGAACCACTATAATGTTTCTAGGGAAGTTGATAAGTGAAATGGGAAGGGTATTTCCAAACATGGAGACTCAAAATTGTCTAATGTTAAGAGGTAGGAGGTTCCCTTTTATAAGGTAGGAGAGGGGCACTTTATGAAAAAAACGTAACATATTATTTTATAATAAAGTCATATTCTGTTTGTAATGGCTCCAAAGTGACTTATTTAGAAGCTAAAGTGGAGCTGGGTCGAAATCATCTCAAAAAATAGGTTTTAGACAAGTTTAGGTTACTATTTTAACCTTATCATTTAAATTTAACTCTAAGTTAGATAATTTAACTTTTAGCGTGTCTTCTTGTTTTCATACACTATATGGTTAATAAAATTACTATAACAAGCCAAACAAACCCCAAGTTGTTAATTATTAATATATATAACCTTATCTAATTAATGTTTCCAAACATTAGATTTTTAGGAATATAATACAATTAATAATATAATATATTTTTTATAAACTATTTTATGTCAATTTTGACTCTATTTGGTAATTGATTTTTGTGAAAATCATAAAAACATGATTAGTTAGAAAAATATTAATTAAAAAATAATAATATGACATAATAACCTATAAAATCGTTTTAATTCATTAAAAGTCTCAAATTACATTTATTTGGGTATTTATAACATCAATTATGCTAATATTTCATTAATAAGGTAATTACTGCATCATCATTAGGTCATAAATAAATTAGATTATTTAATGTCTAAAAAAATATAAATAATATTCCATTATGTAGGAAATATTTTTAGCTTTATAATGAATATTTATATTCTTATTTATCTTATGTATAACTATATATTAAAAATGTTTTATTTATTAAACATTGATTTTTACTATTTTAACTCTTCTTTAAATAAAATAATAATAAATGTCCTAATTTAATCCAAGTGGAACTAAAGGGTAATATTTTATTCTTAAGGTTTTTTTGGTCTAATTAAACTTATCCAAAAGAATTAGAACATGTGTTAGGGTAATAATAATATCATCTTTACCCTTAATCACCCTATCTACTTTTAACAGTGGTAAATAAGAGTAATGAGTTACTAATAAAAAAAATTATTTTTATCTTATTGAACAAAATTTTACTCCTTGATATTAATTGTTTCTCTCGTATTTTCAAAATTCCACTCACAGAAGTAGAAAAATTATGTTTTATGTAAATTTTCATATTTTCCTAGGAGGTGGGTAAAAGACAGTGAAAAGTTCAATAAAATTTTTATATATCTAAAATTATTATTAAATGACTCCAATGAATTACATTAAACTTATATATGTATTATGTATCTATTTTACCCTAAAATAAATTTAAATAAAATAAATAATTATATAAATAAAATGTCGGTTTTTAAATAGTAACCTAGTGTTTTCACTATTCATCAAAAATTGAATGTTTTTAGAAAAATAACAACAATTTCACCCTTGGATAATTTTGATATTCTGAATTCAAAAATGAAGACCATTTTGAATGATAAAATTTATAAAATTTCAAAAATTTGGTATTAATATTCATAATAGCTACATTATATATTATTTTAATAACATATCATTGTTTTGTGAAACTCGGTATTGCGTACGACACATGCTATCATGGAAGGTCGTGATTGCATGTAAAGCATGCCAAGTCGGGGTTGCATGTAGTGAAAGATTCTTTTTTTTGTATAATAGAATCCAACAATATTTCATTTATACATTGAATATATATATATATATATATACAATCAATGTTGCGTAGAATAACTTCTATCAATCAAACTTGAAATTTTGTGTAACATGATCCAAGAATAGCGTCGCGTATACTATAAGATAATATTGTGTTGTGTATAGAGAAATATAATCTTGGTGAATCATACAACAAAATACATCAATGAAATTAAAAATAATATTTCTCATAAAATCTCGAGGTGTTACATTCTACCCCCCTTAAAATGAATTTCACCCTCGAAATTTGTCGGGGTTATAAATGGTTTAGTACATGAAAGCTTCTTAAATAGAAACCCACATCGTAAAAAGGAATACTAAATGTTTATTTTAAAAGGAACATTAGAAACATAACGGATACCAAAATTAACTCATCAATGGGTTTCCACATAGAATAACATAGGTGAAAATATTGATATGGGAGAGAAACCTAACATTAAGATCTGATGGAGAGTGGTAGAGAACATAGCTATGAAAAAGACAAAAATCACAAAGCCATATCTTTGTGATGATCTAAGGTACCATCTGATTCATCAGATATGAGGGCACTAGGACAACATTTTTGGTGTTCAAGATCATTTCCCAAATGTTGAAATTTTTTTGAATTAATATAAATACTTACTTTATTTTGGTACAATCTTACTGTTGCTAATGCCTTGAACAATTTACACTTCATCTCTTAATGAAATGAAGTTGAATTTACATTTTGCGATGTGTTAGCTGAACATGTGATAGAATTATAGGTCATTCCATCTGACTCAAACATAAGGTTATCAAAAGTTATATACATAAGTCCATATATGGGGAACTTAATCATATATGGTTCAAAAAATTGACTTATACTTCATCTATCATACCTCTTAATAAAATAATACATGTTTATAAAAACCATGGACTTTTTGTTGGCCAGGGGTAGGTGATAAAGGCCTTTCACATTTTGGTTGTGGGTTCTCTTCCTGTATCCTTGTCCGACGTGATGGGTTGTCGCAAGTCCAACAAGTTGTCCCTTTTTCTAAAACTACATTATTATAACATTCCTGAAATAATATCGAAAACATTTCTAGCAGTAAACAATACTATCTTATGTCTAACATAATTCATTCAAATCTTTAGGCTTATCCAAAATATTTCGGTCCATGCTCATAGTATAAATAAAACGATTACTAGAAAGGTCATCTACCAAGAATGTGAATACAATCATTTATCTCCCATATATCATAAGATATATATTGTTGGTCACATTGCAAATATTTTAATTCCTTAATCTCGTATTATCTTGAAAAATGAATACCCATTCAACCTTAGTGAAAAAATTAATGTTGTCAAAAGTTAACTCTTTCAACATACCAAAATCCCAAAATTTCTATATACTCAAACCATGATATCACTTTGTCTATATATTAGTCATGACTTCATTAATACTGTCAAACATCTCATTATCTCCTTATCCTTTCATTATGCACATATCATCTACCTTCCAAAAATATTTGAATAACATTTCATGGTTACCAGTAACATTCAACATATAATTTAAAATACTTTAGGTGAAAAAATAGTGTAACAATCCTTAGATGCTTCATTATTCCATAGTACCATACATTATTATTGATAAACACACAATAATTCCACTACATTGATAAACCATTGACTTAGCTTCAAAGATTATTTCATCTCATATATCATTTCCAGTCTCTTCATCATCATCCACATAAATACTGCTCATATGACCATGCTGATTCTCTTCATGAGATTTTCCCTTAGGGAATTGGTTTTCATAATGCCCGTACATTCCACATTTAAAACATTTAACCATTGATGATGTATTATAAATACCATTATCCTTGTCCATTGTGTTAACTAAACCTTTTCCTTCACAATTATTGGCCTTGTGTCCTTCTTTTCCACACAGAAAGCACCTTTTGGTTCCTTTGAAACATCATCTCTGATGCCTATTCTCACATGATTTATATGAGGGGAATTGAACATTCTTCCCTCTATGATCATCATGAAATTCCATCATTCTCTTATTAGTTGAGTTGGAATTCTTACAAAAGTTTAGATTATTGTTCATATTATGAGTTTTCTAATTAGGAATAATAACGATATGTGGACTTCCAGAACAAATTTCATTTGGTTTCTCATGAAGAATATCATTCCATTATCCATCAGATCCTCCATTATCGTGAATCTTCCTATTTCAAGCCATTTTCTAAGACCCAAAAAGAATAGTGTGAGAGGAAAAATCCTAATCAAGGGGAAGTACCATCAATATATAACATCTTAAGTTAAATTATAATATCATTACCATATTTATAGGACTATAACCTATACATATACTAAACCTTAGAGACATCCCTAGATATACCTTAGAAATATCTCTTAGGATTTCACTAAAGTTTTCGTATCTTAGTTTCCAAAGGATAACTAAACCTTTCCTATGATACCAACTGTAGAGACCCAATCTTGACATACATGGACATTACATTACTTTTTCGGAATACCTAATACATAACAAAAACAGAAACCAAAGCACCATAATAGTTTAGTGTCTTTGGAAACTCAGAACCCAATCTTTTTAATAATGGTGAAAGATCTTCAACATCCCCTATAAAGGTCGTCCCTTTTTGTTTTCTTACCTAAAACCTTTCATTATATCATGGGGAAATGGAAACATATAAAGGGTGAGCTCAAATTCTCAGTAAGGGTAGGAATAGAGAAAATAAACTGAACCATATACATTTGAACTTAAAAACATGAACATAATGTTTAAACCTCAAAATCATGAGCAATGATATAAAACATGGTTGTAAGTAAGGAAAAGATCATAATGGAACACAAATAATGATAAAATAGCATGGGAATAAAACATGTAATTGTGGCCAAGCATTAAGCACGTGATATTATTTACATAGTTGCCAAGGGATTACTGCCAAGACCATCTTAGTGGACAAAGTCCCTTTTGGAATCGAGTTCACTCCTTGTTCCAGTCCTCTAAAACTGAACCAGATTAACATATCGTTCCAGCCATGTCAATCTCATGAGATATAAATCTTTAACCTATGCATTGGAGGAAGATATATGTCCCACCCATCTCATATTGAAATCATTCTTACGTGTTCCACAACATAAACATAATTCATTCATCATAACCCAAAGAATAAAATATGTTTCACAAATATCATCTAATTATAACATAATACATATAAAACAAATGGTTATCATTTCATTATAATAAAAGTGAAACCGTGTAAATTACAGAGACAATATAATTGAAACATACTGTTTTGGGTTGGTCTCAAAACACCTAATGGTTTCGTATCCGATGACATGTGGACCTGCTTTCCAAAGGTAGGCGTTCACCGGATGGTCTGACCAACGATGCTTAAGAACTCATATTTTTCGATAGGATGGGAATTCGGGCCCATCACACCCTTTTGGGGAAAATTATTTCATGTTTTGGGACTCTCTTATAGATTTAAGACGTATTCATATGTTCGTGAATCATTGTTTTATACCCAAGTATAGTATCCGTGGATTTATCCTGGTTGGAAATGGAATGCTGAACATAGGGTTTTTGAATCATTTATGCCTGAGGTTTACCATCCCTCGTTGGATATGTGACCCCGAGGAGTCGGAACTCATTGAGGCACTACTAGGAGTGGAACGATGAACCGATGTGAAGATAGTCAGATCGACTGGTTGTTGGGCTCGAACCTCATGGAGGCTTCCTATATACCCTGATAAAGGGAAAAGGATCAAAGTACATGTTGTTCTAATGGGATCATTGGAGAACTGATGTGAAGGTGGACCCAGGGGTCCCCTGGTGATCAGGATTGAACCTCATGGAGGCTTCCTACATATCATTGTGGTATGGAATCAATGTCCTCGTAGTTTGCATTGACATGGGGCTTATGCTCTGAGGAAACCCAGAGTGATGGATTAGGGCTTACACTCTGAGGAGGCCCATGGTGTGGATGATGGGGTTGATGCTCAGGGAGGCTTGCTACTTACCCTGCCTAGGAGACAAGGATCAAAGTCCACGTAGTTCTAAACAATTCCACCATCGTTGTGTGGGTACCACGACCATCAAAAATCTCTAAGCCCACATGAGTCATGCTCGGTGTGAGAAACACGATAATGCAATAGACTTGTCTAACCTCGCACTTTTCTCCAGACCAAGGGAAGGGGAGACAAATGATGAGTGGAGGAAAATGCCGGTACCGCTGGACTCTCCTTCCCCCCTGATGATCAATGAAGGTAAAAGTTTCACGACAGAGCAATGAATCCTCCAGATTGAAAGGAGCTGGGTCATTGGCTACCAGTGAGGATGGTCTGGGGCTTACTCCAGAAAGGATGCCCAATGGTGACAGAGGCCACCAAGAGAGGTACTTGGCCCCAAGAAGGATGGAGCATCACCCTTCCCCACTACATCACTCCTTGGTCGTATTGGTGGGGAAGTGCATAGGTGCATGGGGACGGCTTCCGTTAGATGGGTATGATGCCCCCTATCTGGGGAGTGGAGAGGTTCCCAACCGTCGAAGTGTGAAGTCCCTCATCCTGGCGATTAGAGGAAGAAATGGGGCTCTCGGGCTCGGACCCCGCATTACCGTAGGAATGTGATCCCAGGCATGCTTCGGGAGTCCACCCAAGGGCCGGGGAAACCCCTACGCCTTTTCTTAACATGGGTATATGAACTCAAAAGGGCGCGCTGATATGCCCAAATGTTACATCATGTCGGTATAGTGGCTCTGGTGGAGGCCTCGACTCGGGGCCGATGAAAGGGCCAAGGAGGAGGTTGCGAAGGATCAGGACAGATTGGAATTGGAAGGATTTTATCTGGAATTTGGAATGGGAACTAATAAGGTTTTGGCAGGCCACATGAGTGTATGAGGGGTGGCTCCCTTCACATAGAAAGGTTCTACGTGGCTGGAGAGGCAGTCTGTGAGCCATGGTGGTCCGCAGAATGAGAGTCCATCCATGAACAAGGAGGGTCCGCGGACTGATTGGCTGTCCGCAAACCAGGAGGGTCCACAGACTGAATGTCATCCCGCGAACCAAGAGGGTTCATGGATTCGGGTTCGGTCCACGTACAAGGTTGGTACGCGGAGGGTCCACACGAGCAGCGGCTGCCAAGGGCGGCGCTGGATGGAGATTCGTCGGGCAGGGCTTTGCCCATGTAGGAGGGTGCTACGTCTTGCGGCAGATCGGAATAGAGGCATAAACTTCCTGGTCCTACATCTGCGGAAGGACCATAGTTCGTAGTTTTCTCTTCATTGTTATTTTAAGTTCGCGGTTCACCAAGATATTATGCGTTTTTGGTTCCTTATTAGTTAGATCCCAGGATCATACCTTCTTTGGTTCGCGAAATAGAACTTCCGAAATCCCAAGCCTTTCTTCGAAATCCTTCCACCCGAATCTGACTGATCTCCTCTCCCCTCTTTTTCTTATATTATTTGAAATCTCCATTTTTATATTGGGGAAAATGATGTATCTATGGTCATTCAGAACATTTTTCATAGGCCCATGACCAAAAAACTGGTTCACGGATGACTTGGTCAATCCGCAACTCGCTGGGCATTAAAAAATCCTCCTCCACAAACCAATTTCGGGGAGTGATTCGCGACTGCGGAGGGTTCTGCCTCCATTTCACGAATGACAGCAGAGGTGGTTCGAGACGGTTGACATGGCTCGCGGCTGGGGCGTTCCAGAAGGGTGAAATGGGTTGGCTCCTATCCTTCCTCGCGACCGTAGAGGGTCTCCACCTCGGTTTTGCGAACGACGATGGTCCACGGAGGAGGGGTGCTTCGCGGTACCAGCCATGCGTTTCTAATATTAAACTAGTCTATAGACCGGTTTTTCCTTCAGCATCCTTGAGTATTCTCTACATTTTCCCAATCCATTGAAGTGAAATTGGGTAGAATCTCTCTTGAGTTAAAAAGGATCATCATTCTCCATTGAAAATTTTTCAGGACCCTACAAATTCCCCCATCATAATGGGGTCCGATCAGAATGAAGAGGAGGCTATTCCAATGTAGAGTGGTCCTGAAACTCGGGTAGTTCGTGGTAGAGAGGGGGACCCGATAGGGGACCATGACTATAAATACGGAGGGTCCTTCATATGTCTTATACCTGATTCTTCGCGAATACTAGTGCTTCTTGCTTCTCTGTCTGCGCGTTCTTGTTTCATTTTGAAACACTTTGTTCACGAACTGGCTTCGACTTCCGCGAAACATTTCTCATTCGTGCAGTTTTTTAACAATGGACCAAAATCCTAGCCATGAACTAACACTTTTAATTAATTAAATAGTAAGTCACAACGGGCCGCATATGAACTCAATTCGCTGTTTTGGTGCTCCGCGGTTTCGATGCTCTGTGATTAAAATCTTTTGAACATTAATAATTACTAAGTCTTCCAAACTTAACCACATATTTTCGAGATTGAAACTCCGTTGAGCAACCTGGTTCGTGGTTTTCTAGCCAATACTCCACAGGACAAAGCATCTCGAACTACTTCCGTGCAGTGTTGGTTCGCGGGGTGTCGTCATCGCGAACCATCTTTCAAGGTCCCCTCATGGACATTTTTATTAAGAATGGATGGAAACCTTTTCAAATAATTGGTATTTTTTCCATGTTTCATTATTTTTGGACTAAGCATTTGAATGATTTTCATGGCGCAGAGAGGAGATAAATATGGTTCATCCTTGTCCTGCGACTATACCTGCTGCCGAGCTTCTCCCAATTGGCGATCAACGCCTGAAGGACATGTCTAGCAATATTCAAGAAGGAATCTGCCACTCCCCACTGTCTTCATTTCTTGTCTGCCGACTCCCCATGTCAAAGCAAGAGTACCCCTTTTCTAACAGCCTTCATGCCTATGTGTTTGGTTTGCTGTCCGATACCCCGATTCCAGTACCATACTGTGAAAACAATCCTAAAGCATGGATATTTGCTACCACTATCCCTCAGTTCATGATACCTGTCGGTGGGCTGCCGGCCTAGAGGGATATAGCTATCGGATCCATGTTGAATCACCTTCAAGTATCTCCGACAGGAGAACAATGTCAAAAGGAATGAAAAATTCACTGCTACCAGAGCATTTCCCACAATGCCATGGTAAGGGACCAACATGGCTGGTCAGTGAATCGGGAACTCCGGCTTGGAGGAGGATTTATGTTTTTGGATTGGGGGTGGCCCTTTTGGGTCCACCAAATCTGTGCAGAGATCGAGGGATAATTGCAAGCTGTATGCTTGTATAAAGATGCTTGGGTGTCCCAAACCTATACCTATCGACATCAAGCCCTCACCAAGTAACTTATGAGACGTTGGAGCCCAGACACCAACACCTTCCATCTGGTCCACGGTGAGGTGGGAATTAGTCTTTGAGACATCTTTCATATTTTAGTTGTCACCATTGTTGGGGGTATGTATGATGAATTTCTTCCTCCCCCTTCTATGTGGGACGACAAAGGGAGAACCCCTTCCTTGGTGAAGCGGCTTATCGATCTGTCCCAGGAAGTTTTAAAGGATACATCTCTGAAAAAGCATGTCCCTAGTCGTGAGGAGCATTAGAAGGATACGTCTCTAAGACAGCTCATCCTGTATTGCGATTGGATCAAGGCTTTTTCGAGAGAGATCCAGTCTGTAGCTCTTCCGCGTAGGCCCACGACCTGCCCTACAATGGAGTCCCGAAAGTAGAGAGGCAGCTATTAGCTGAACCTGGAGCAAGGAAAATTCAATGATTGGGGTTGAGAATGTTTTCCAGATGTTGATCATCTCCCTCGCCTGGTGTCATTTCTGGACATGTTTTTGAGCAGCTGGCTGTTTCCTGTACGTGATTCTAGCGGCGTGCAGGTCTCTACCATTTTCATGGCGGCACAAATGGTTACTGGTAACTTTATCAACTTAGTCGTCCCAGTACTGTCCAGGATTTACCTGTTTCTCTGTAATATTACCGATGGGAGCCGGCCGAACTGAGTGGCCGAACCTTTTCAGATTCTTTGGGGATGGCTAGGCGTAAATATCAAGAACCGCTACACCTTTATCAACCCTCTTCAGATTTCGGGCACCACATTCCGGCCATACTTGCAACTGTTGGAGTTGGTGGTCTAGAACAAACTAATTTGTACTTTATTCATTAATAAAAGCCTTATCACATCATGATTGTTTTTCTGCATGACAATGCATGTGATAATGTCCTAAGGACAGCTGTTGCATTAAAGGGTCATAGCGGATCCCTCCTATAATGAGAACCTATATGTGCCATAACACTGTTCTTGAATATACTTTCTATGGCCAGATGATGTTATTGGAGGGACACAAATAATACTGGTCATTAGGGGTGAGGACTCATAAAACATTGAGGCACCTTCTCATGGTGTGTGCCCTTGGTAATATCCAAGGGGATATTATGAGAACGAGACCCGCCAGTAGAAAATCCACATTTCATATTGTCATTGGATGTTCCTATATGCAGACGTGTTTATTTGTCCTTAGACATTATTATTATTATTAATGGGTATTACAACTCACGCAATTATATGTATTGACGAAAACTGTGACGAAAAACTGTTCGCAGCGAGGTAGGATACGTTGGGTGCATCACGAGTAATATTGCAATGATAAATGATGCAAGAAAGGATTTGTCCATTCTGTTCCATAATGGAAGTAGATATTTCAGGCCCATTGATGGAATTGATATAGTCTAAATAAATCCATGGCCAGGTTAAGGTATATTCGAGTTCAATTCCATGAATTCAAAGAAAGAATAATCTAACACATGGGTTGATGGCACTAGCATGCAACCCACTTGATTGGAGATATCCTGAAAAATGGATTATATTACACAGTAAGCGTTTGTAGGAGGTGACACGTCATTGCGGAATTAACATCTTTCTCTATGGGTGTCTTGGCGTGTTGTAAGATGCTAACCTTGGACTTTAGGTAGGCTCCGCCTAATGCCAATGAGAAAGGGGCCTAGAGGGTCACACACTATGTGTGTCCATGTATCTTAGTTAAATATTAATTTATCAAGTTAAATAAAGATTATCCCCTACTGTGGTTTAATAATTATTTAAGGATTCCCGATCGCATTTATTTTGACACTAGTTATTTGAGAAAATATATTGTGGGCGAAATAATACATTTATTAGCGAGTAATGCAGTTACATTTATTTAAGAAATAAATAGCCATTACTCAAGGACAAATAAATATGGTGGAGGAAATAAAGGAAAGTGGAGAATAAAAGTACATGTTGTTTATATTAAATATACATGTCATGTAGTTCTATGTAAAGACAAGTACACTCCGTGTATTAATTATTACATGGCATGTATTTTTTATAGTCGGGATTTTGAGGAAATAATATCATTATTGTGATATTAATTATAATCAGTGTGGGCACATGTCATGGAATTAATAACTCGACATGGGGGTTTTAAATAAGAGTTAATGAATTAAATAAAACACGTAACACATTCATTTATTTTCATAACTCTATTAACCTCAAACCCGAATATAAATATCCTCACAACCCCAACACTTTTAGAAGATCCATTGCTGTGCACAATGGATTTGGAAATACTCTCAAGCCAGGAGAGAATTCACTTTCCACCAAGAACACCATAAAGTTATGAGAGGGAGATCCTCCACCGGATCAAGGAGGTCAAAGGCATACATCGCAAGAGAAGGTTCTTCCATTCTAGCACCCAAATATCCCTTTGGCAACGTCCAGAGATACATGGAGCACGTGTGGATCACTACTAGAGGAATCCTATACATGGATTCTACAAAGCAACGACGGATTAGAGGATCATGACCAAAAACATCGATGAAGAAAGAATTCCACCAAGTTAATTCTTGTGAATTAATTAAACTAATTATAACCAACATATGATGACCCTATCTGAATGGTTCTAGGACTCTTCTTTTCTTTTTTGTTCTTCATTCTATTCTGAAGATCTGGAGTTTTATATCGTGACGGATCAAGGATTGAACGTTATTTAACACTAAAATTAAAGTTGGGCTAACCCACCAACGCACTTCCACTATGCCCGGAACCTACAAGTGGTATCAGAGAGGTCATATTGTTGATTATAATTATTATGTTTTTTGTTGATGTTTTACGCATTTAATAATTTAGTTGTTTCAATTCAAGTTTAATCGTTCTGGAAATATTAATCTCAAGATCTGTTCCTCCTACTTTGTTTCGTGTTCACCTCACAGAAATGAATTTTTCATTTAATTTTGATTTAAATAAAATAGAGTTACTCATCCGGAGGAGCCAAATGTTTTTGACGTACAACACCAGAATACACGGCGTGTATTCGGATGTACATACCCTGTAGTTTAGGTTCAATGCATTTCATGATCCGCCAAATCATGTCTTGTATTGGATTATTTATAAGAACATAAGACACCATGTGTTCACCAGAAACAGGTGGCACACGGTTTCCAGATTACACATCATGTGGTCCAATGAAAACGGCATATAGTCCCTTCGGGTTACGGTTGTACCGTGTACCTTGTACATGGAATGCCCAGCTGGAAACCGTGTAACACAGATACTACATGGTGTGTGTCCCACTGTACACACCGTGTACTACGAAAATTTCTGAAGTACATTAATACGCAATGTCCCCAGGCGTGTACTTCAGATTGACGGTGAAGAAAATACACGCCGTTTAGTCAGAAATACATACCGTGTACCCACCCAAAATATGCAGATTTATTAAAATTTATTATCATATTATAAAAACCCTTTGAGACGTGTTCCATAGTGCAGGCGTAAAGTTGAGGCACAACACGTGATAGGTGTTTTATAAATATGTGTTTAATTTAACATCTCCGTAACAAACGAGAATTCACCGAGTTGCCTCCAAGGTACTAGTTACGTATAAGGATACTTTTAAATGAATTTATTTGATTAAAATTATGATGAATGAGAATCTTAAGGAAGTTATGAAAAGGTTTTAAGATAAAAGGATTGATTAATTAAATATAATTAATTATTTCGAGCATGATTTATCTTAAACAAGAAAAATTAAATAATT
Source organism: Viscum album (assembly GCA_963277665.1). Lineage (NCBI taxonomy): Eukaryota > Viridiplantae > Streptophyta > Magnoliopsida > Santalales > Viscaceae > Viscum > Viscum album. The sequence goes on from OY728129.1 coordinate 259,238,274, forward strand.
GAATGTTAGTTTTATTTATGCATACATATCGTTGCATGTATGGATGATCATGACCTTGACTGAGACCTTTATGTGTGAATTGTTTCTTTTAATTTATTTATTTAAATTAAATTTGATGGCCTGCGAGCCATATCCTCATTAATATTTAGGGCATGCACGCCGAAGGATTATTTTATGTAAAAACTCATTTTTACCCCTCACCTGCGTGTGTGACAAATGCATATGTAATGGATGGAGCTCCCAAGCTAATGGAGGCCGCTCTAGTTAGGAGCCAATGTGAAACCAATCCAAGGAGATATAAAGGTGGATAGGTGCAAAGCTATAAACACAAACTCAAAAGGTTCAAGGTGTTTCTACCCTATGTCTTGGGTTAGTTTAACAAACTCTAGATAAACTATCCAATAAAAAAATATCATGATCATACCATTTATTTTATTTCTGTCAGTTTCATGTTTTATTTAATGTGGTTGTGTTGTCCCGATCACACAATTTATTAATTAAATGAGCATGCAAGATGGAACTAAAATAAAACCATATTATACATAAATATTATCTTTGACATGGTTAATCACTTAAGTATATCCCACTTAATATTAACAAGTATGTAATCAAAGATAATAAAATGGAAATTTACGGATATGGATAAAATACCTCAAAATAAATATTAAGTCGGTATATCCTTCCATAATCTTGGTTAGAATCGAACCATAGTTCAAAGTGCTTGAACAACCCTAGTTGGGGTGATTTCAATTATCAGGAATTCTAAATCAAGGTTTTGGGTTGACTTGACATGGTTTTCATCAAGGGTTGACTGCCACAACAAGACACAGTGTGACCAAGAGGCAATGGTTTAGGAAATCCAAAATAAAAGGATTTCAGGATTGGGGAGTCCACTCAACGGATCATGGAGCTGCGAGTTAATGCAGTTGTCATTTGGAATTCCTACCTAAAACCTGCCAAGTTTCTTGACCAACCCTAGTTGGGGTATTGTGAAGGGCAATATGGATCCTTGCAGCTAGAATATTCAGGCAATATAATATTCCAAAATCAATGGTGAGGAATATTGGATTTCGATAAAATAGTCCAAGACTAATAAGTATTAATTAATTTAATTTTCTCAATTTTTGTAACAAAGTACTAAACCATTGCTTATATTAATTTTTAGAAATGACAAGAAAATGACTTCAAACATATCATTGTGCACCATACTCGATAAGGAAAACCTTCTCACTAGCACGAATTTGCAAAAGTGGCAGAGGCGTTTACGCATTGTCCTTCGCCACGAAAAGAAATTGGATGTGCTGGAAGAGCCTATTCTAGTTGTGCCTTGGAAAGAGGCTAGTGATGAGGAATATATCTCTACATGAAACACATGGATGATGCCACATATGTCCACTGTTTCATGCTATCGACCATGTCTAATGAGCACTTGAAGAAACATGAAAACACAGAGGCGTATAGCATGATGTCTCACCTTAAAGATCTCTACCAATACAAGGCAAGATCAGAGAGGTATGAGATATTTAGTGCTTTGTTTACCACGAATCATGGAGAGTCTGTGCCAGTTGGGCCTCATGTAGTCAAGATTATTGGCTACACTGAATGCCTGGACATCTTAGGGATTAAATTACCGAATGAGTTGCGTACAGATCTCATCCTATCATAACTGCATAAGACATTTTCTAGCTTCATTGTCAACTATAACATGAGAGGCAATGAGAAGAGTCCGTCAGAGATTCTGACCTTGATTCTCCTGGTAGATAAGGACATGGGGAATGAAAAACCTGTGGTCCTTATAGTGAATAAGAAAAGGAAGGACAAGGCGAAGCATCCAAAGACTTATAAATAGTCTGAATCCCCAGAGCACCATCCCTCCAAGAAGGGGAAGATCTAGAGGCAGGACAAGGAATGGGAGGTAGTGTGTTTTGCATGTGGCAAGAAGAGCCACTGGAAGAGGAACTGCACCCAGAAGTGTGGGGACGCTAAAGGTGGGTTTGTTATCGAGTGCAATCTATCTTTTTCTTTACAATGTGTATTAAATACAGCTTGTGGGGCTCACATCTGTATTCAAATGTAGGAACCAAGTAGATTTAGAATGATCTCCAGAGGAGAGGTGGATCTTCGAGCTGCCCATGGAGTACGTCTGGTTGTCTTGGCTATTGGCGACTATCACCTATCATTGCCAACTGGCATGATTTTGGTTTTACAAAACTGTTATTTTTTGCCTAGTGTTACCAAGAACATAATTTCTATATCTTGTTTGGATATAGATGGATTTGTTTTCATGTATGGAAATAAGGGTTGTGTCTTTTATAAGAACAACTTATTTTTTGGTATGGCCTATTTAAATAATGTTTTATATGTTTTAAATTAGGAAAACCATGTGTTGGAAATCGATAACGAAACAAACTCACATGACTCATACATCACCCAATTGTGGCATCACTATCCCAGTCATGTAAATGAGAAGCGCTTGAAAAAGCTCTGCCAAGATGGCTATTTAGACTCTACTGAGCTAAAACCACTTGATAGATGTCACTCTTGTTTACAAGGTAAAATGACCAAGCCACCTTTCGGTGGACTGGGTGAAATGGCCACAGAGCTTCTAGGATTGGTACACACGGATGTATGTGGACTATTTCCAGTCGAAGATAGATGTGGATATTCTTTCTTCATTACTTTTACTGATGATTTGAGTAGATACAAATTTGTCTACTGAATGAGGTATAATTCTGAAGCCTTAGATATATTTAAGGAATTCAAGAATGAATTTTAGAATCATCTTGGTATGATGATAAAGAAACTTCGATCGGATCGAGGTGGAGAATATCTAAACCAAGAGTTCATCGATCTTCTACGGGAGTCTGGGATTCTATCTCAGCTCACTCCGCCTTATACACCACAGTGGAATGGTGTTAGTGAAAGGAGTAACCACACCTTGTTGGACATGGTGAGGTCGATGATGAGTCATTCAAATCTTCCATTATCCTTTTGGGGATATATGTTATAAAATTCAGCATACACATTAAACTGAGTACCAACTAAGGAGGAAAATGGAATTCCCTCCGAGTTATGGAATGGAAAGAAACCCATTTTGTCACATACACGTGTATGGGGATGCGAGGCATTTGTTAAGGCCTTCTCAGGAAACAAACTAGCACCCCAGGTCACGAAGTGTATCTTTATAGGATATCCCAAGGAAATGAAAGGATATTACCTATATAACCCTTAGGACAAGAAAGTGACTGTCACCAGACATGCCATCTTTCTTGAGAGGGAGAAAATCTTAAAAAAGGATTGTGTGAGCAAGATTGACTTCGACAAAGTTGATGCTCAAGATACACAAGAGTTGGTACAGGAACAAGTTCCATAGGTCCCCATTGAAGAGGTTCTAGAAACACAAGTACTACATAGGACCTCAAGAGAGTTAAGGGAACAATAGAGATTTGGTTTCCTAGTCACCGAGGATGGTGAATCATTATTTTTGGAAAATGATGACCCTCTGTCCTATAAGGAAGCAGTAGAAAGCTCAGAAGCTACAATATGGATAGAAGCTATGAATTTTGAGATGGATTTCTTGTATTAGAACAAAGTCTGGGTTCTGGTCGATGATCCAGTTTATATAAATCCTGTTGGATGCAAATGGGTATTCAACAGAAAACTAGACATGGAAGGTCAAGTTAGCACCTATAAAGCAAGGCTAGAGGCTAAAGGATTCATAAAACGTCAAGGAATTGACTATAATGAAACCTTCTTTCCAGTTTCCATGTTTAAATCCATAAAAACCATAATTTCCATAGCATCTTACCATGAATACGAGATTTGGAAGATGGATGTCAAAAGAAAATTCTTTAACAAGAACCTTCAGGAAGATGTCTATATGACACAACCAGAAGGGTTTGTGACACTAGGTGAAGCCAAAATGGTATGCAAGTTGTAGAACTCCATTTATGGATTGAAGAAAGCATCTAGGTCATGGAACATGTGATTTGATGAAGCCATAAAGGTATTTGGTTTCATTATGAAAAAATGTGATCCATGTGTTTATAAGTGGTTTAATGGGAATGCGTTCCTTATCCTAATAGTATATGTTGATTAAATATTCCTTATTGGAAACGACGTACCAACCTTACAGTCAATTAAGGACTGGTTGAACAAGTGATTCTCCATGAATGATTTAGGTGAAGCAGCCTATATTCTAAGGATCATGATCATTCGTGATAGATCAAAGAGGATGTATGGACTATGTCAGGGTACATGCATTGACTAGATACTAAAGAGATTTAGTATAGAACAATCCAATAGAGTATTGGTTCCAGTGTCACATGGCATGAATCTTTCTATGAAAATGTGTCCTCATACACAACAAGAGAAATATAGAATTAGTAAGATCCCATATGATTTGGCTATAGGATACATCATGTATGCCATGTTATATACCAGGCATGATGTTGCCTATGCACTAAGCATGGTAGGCAGATATTAAGAAGATCCAAGAGAACAACATTGGACAGCTGTCAAGACAATCCTTAAATATCTCAGAATAACTAAGGATATGTTCCTGGTGTATGGAGGAGATGAGGAGCTTGTCATTAGAGGGTATGATAATTCTAGTTTTCAGACACATCAAAATGATTTGATGTCGCAATCTGGATATGTTTTTTGCCTCAATGGAGGAGCTGTGAGTTGGAAGAGTTCAAAGCAGCCAATTGTCGCTGATTCTATAGCAGAGTCCGAATATATAGCGGCTTCTGATGCATCCAAGGAAGCCTTCTGGATTCAGAACTTTGTCCAAGATCTTGATGTGGTTCCTAGCTGTAAAGATCCCATTAAATTGTATTGTGATAATACTACATCGGTGGATCTTGCAAAAGAACCAAGGTCACATCAACGAACAAAGCACATACTCCGGAAGTATCACCTCTTGAGGGATTTCTATCAGAGGGGTGAAGTTACAGTGAGTAGAGTGTCCATATAAGATAATGTGGTGGACCCCACAACTAAAGGCCTATCTCAACAGAAGAATGAATATTATGTGAGAGCTAGTGGGTTAAAGGTTGTTAGCAGTTTTATATAGTCCAAGTGGGAGTCTGTTGGAGTTGGTGTTCTAGAACCAAATACTTTGTACATATATTCATTAATAAAAGCCTTATCACATCTTGATTGTTCTTCTACGTGACAATGCATGGGATAATGTCCTACGTACAACTGTTGCATTAAAGGGTTATAGATGATCCTTGCTATGATGAGAACCCATAAGTTCCATAACACTGTTCTTGAATATATGTTCTATGGTCGTATGATGTTAATTGAGGGACACAAATAATACTGTTCAATAGGGGTGAGGACTCATAAAACTTTGAGGCACCTTCTCATGGTGTGAGCCCTTGGTAATATCCATGAGGATATTATGAGAATGTGACCCGCCAGTAGGAAATACACATTTCATAGTGTCATTGGATGTTCCTATCTGCAGATGTGTCTATTGGTCCTTAGACATTAAGATTATTATTAATGGGTATTACAACTCGCCCACTTAGATGTATTAAAAAAAACTGTGACGACACACTATTCACAACGAGGTAGGATATGTTGGCTGCATCACGAGTAATACTGCATTAATAGATAATGTGGGAAAGGATTTTTCCTTTCTGTTCCATAACAGAAGTAGATATTTCAGGACCTTTGATGTAATTGATATAGCCTAAATAAATCCATGGACATGGTTAGGTATAGGCTATTTCAATTCCGAGAAGTCAAAGAAATAATAATCGAGCACATGGGTTAATGACACTAGAATGCAACCCGCTTGATTGGAGATATCGAGAAAAAGGGATTATATTACATGGTAAGCGTTTGTAGGAGGTGACACATCATTGCGGCGTTGACTTGTTTCTGTACGGGTGCCTTGGCGTGTTGCCAGACGCTAACCTTGGACTTTAGGCAGGCTCCACATAATGCCATTGAGAAAGAGGCCTAGAGGGTCACACACTATGTGTGTCCATATATCTCAGTTAAATATTAATTTAATAAGTTAAATAATGATTATTCCCGACTGTGGTTTAATAATTATTTAAGGATTCATGATTTCATTTGTTTTGTCACTAGTTATTCGATAGAATATATTGTGGGTGAAATAATACATTTATTAGCGAGTAATGCAGTTACATTTATTAAAGAAATAAATTTCCATTACTCAATGGCTAATAAATATGGTGGAGGAAATAAAGGAAAGTGGAGAATAAAAGTACATGCCGTGTATTAATTATTACATGGCGTGTAGTTTTCCTAGTCGGGAATTTGAGGAAATAATATAATTATTGTGATATTAATTATAATCAGTGTGGGTGAATTTCAAGGAATTAATAATTCGACATGGGGGTTTTTAATATGAGTTACTGAAATAAATAAAACGTGTAACGCGTTCATTTATTTTCATAACTCTATTAACCTCAAACCCAATTATAAATATCCTCACAACCCCAACACTTTTCGAAGAGCCATTGTTGTGCACAATGGATTTGGAAATACTGTCATGCCAAGAAATAATTCCCTTTCCACCAAGAACACCCTCATGTTACGAGAGTGAGATCCTCCACCAGATCAAGACGGTCGAAGGCGGACATCGCAAGCAAAGGTTCTTCAGCGCCAGAACCTGGATATCCCTTCGGGGACATCCAGAGATACGTGGAGCACGTGTGGATCACCACTAGAGGAATCCTATACTTGGATTCTATGATGCAACGACATATCACAAGATTGTGACCGGAAACATCGACGAAGAATGAATTCCACCAAGTTAATTCATGTGAATTAATTAAATTAATTATAACCAACATATGATGATCCTTTCTTAATCATTCTGGGAATCTTCTTTTATTTTTCGTTCTTCATTCTATTACAATGATCCGGTGTTTTATATCGTGTCGGATCTCGGATTGAAGGTTGTTTAACACTAAAATTATAGTTGGGCTAACCCACCAATGCACTTCCGCTGTGCCAGGATTTACTGGTTGCTCTGTAATATTACCTACAGGAGCCAGCCAAACCGAGTGGCTGGCCCTTTTCAGATTCTTTGGGGATGGCTAGGTGTAAATATCAATAACTACTACACCTTCATCAACCCTCTTCAAATTCTGGGAACCACATTCCGGCCATACTTTCAACCCAGTGAGGTTATGCCCGAAGAGTGGGCGACCCAAGAGAAGGATAATCAATAGACAGTTCAGAACTGGCATCTGCTATCGAGTCGAATCTCGACTTATGATAATTTCAATTTCCATCCATTCTCTTCCCCAACTAGTGCAATCACGAATACCATAATAGAGGAGTTTAGCAGTCAGGGCTACTTCTTTTCCCTCCGAGAGGGTATCCTGGTAGCTCGTATTGGCGGGGAACTGATCTGCGAGGAGTATGCGCCTTGCCGATTCGGGCACCAATTTGGCTGTGTCCAGGCACTGTTTCCTCCTGCAATAAATGGTGCCCACAAGAATCATTATTTAATGGTTTTCAGGAAACTATGGGTAATATTTACTCGGGAAGATACTGGCTGTGAGGTTATGACCCCCACGCTGGAAGACTCCACTCCCTTTTTATCCAAGAATTATGCTGACTCCTAGGTACAATCATACCCAAATGGCCAGCTAGGGATGATGGTGCCTGCCATCTCAATTCCCTAGCAATCAAAGGGAAATTGGAAGTGAAAGGGGGATGGTGCTTCAACTAGGTCGGGAAAAGTCTTTTGCCACCCTGTTGGTCCTGTGCTTTCGGGGAAGATTTTAACAGAGAGAGGTGTATCCTCTCATGCCCTCAAAGCTGCCGGAAGGGGGTTGGTTTTTCCTGCAGATTATACCTTCCCGACGGCCTAGGGCCAATGTGACGAATTCAAAGGTCAATAATCCTTTCGTAGCCATTACCCCCATTCTCTGTGGCAGTATCTTAAGGAATGAGAAGTGGCATTTGACAGGTTGGGCTACATATCCGCCCTTGTTTACATCCTTTATGATGTGGACCCAGAGTGGGTCAATCGGTATCTCCATGATCTCAAAGCCTATATTCACGCATTCCAGGGTTACACAGTATTAACCCAGCGAGTCCAGGCCATGCTGCAACTGGTGACCGATGAGGAGGGGGAAGAAGTGACCACTTTTCAGGGGGCGATGATTTCGATGATCGCCCCGTCATGGATAAAGCAAGGTACTTCCCCTACCTACCTATGAGGTCCCACTCACAGGTAGCCCCAGAGAGTTCTAGGGTGGTGGAGACATCCAGAACACAAACATGACCATTGGCGCCCCTGCCACTGCCCATCCCTCAAAAGTTGATCCTTCCTGGCTAGCCATTCCTATTACGACTGCATACCCAGACGCATGAAGGATTTGTGATGACCTGAGGGATAGGGGCTCAGATGAAGAGGGTTGGGCATCACTCCAAACGAGCCCTCTCAAGCTCCAAGATATTGGGGTTATCTTCACTCCACCACACCTGCAGTTGGAAGAGTACTTGAGTGAAATAGTCACCTCATTGAAGGAGAAGGAAAACTATGGTCATTCACTCTGGAAATGACTTTATGGGTCTGCCCGGCTGTCCATGATGATAATACATCCCGAATCGTCTGATATTGAAGAATAGGTTGTCTCGTTCGTCCATTCCAGCTATCCCTCCTCCTTTGCGGAGAAGGTTCTACAGTTTCTTCCCTTTATGCAGGGTTCCGAGGAATCCCATGGGGAAATTCCTTCCCCAGAGTATACCCCTCATGGGACCACGGCAGGCGAACACGCGTTCTTAGCCATGGGGATCACCGAGGGGGGATCTCCTGGTGCAGATGAGCATATGGAGGCGACCATTACGGACCCATCTAGGGTCTTTCCTCCCCCGTCTCCCCCCAGTGTTCTGAGCAAGGAATTGTCCCCGGGGAAGATCCCGAGACATCGACAGGCATTCTGTTTGTTGGAACGGCTCAGGTAGAGGGCGTCGGGTAATCATGACATCACATTTCCTTGATTACAGACTCATATGATCTGATTCTTTCAGTTGTTTACTTTTCTGGCACTATTGTTTAGGGCCATTCGGAGACCCAGTCGTGGCTACCCAAGTGACTATACCTCCTTCCCCTTTATCACCTAGGGGATCACCCGCGGCCACCCCTGAGCGTGACGAGATGGAGGGATCCACTGACGGGAAAAAAGACATAGATTCTTTCCTTATTCTTTCATCCACCATAGATATGTATGAGGGGGAGAGATGGAAGCTGAGGCTCCCACCGATCCTACAACCTCTATAATTACGGGTGAGGATGGGGTACCGATGATTACCAATGAGGCCCCAAATCTGACAAGGCCAGCTGCCTCAGACCTAGTGGGTCCTTTGGAAATGGAGGAGGTTCCTGCCATCTGTCCAGTCATTGGGAACCCAGAGCAGGCCATCATTTTATTCACCAGGGGAGTGATATCCCCGAGCATGATCTCCGTAGCCAATCGCTTGGGGGTAGCTTTGGGAGTTGTTGGACTTGGGTATGGCCATAGGTCCTGGATTCCTCAAGGGATTCCCAGGGCTCCTATTCCTTTTGAGGATGTAGCATCTTCCTCGAGTGGTTGTCGCCATGGTGCATAGCTTAAGGATGCTGACACTTTGACGATCAAGAATAAGCTTCTCGATCATTTTCCACTGACTCAGTTTTCTTCCCTTTTCTAATTAGAGGTTCTTATCTATCTGATTGACTCTCAGGATTCAAGACCATAACCTTTGGTGATGGAGATTGTGTCGTTAGACCCATCCATGCCTATGACCACAACTGCAGGGTGTGAATTTTCCGTTGGGCCAAAGTTTGTGGGTGAAACCGCATCGGGTCCCTTCTTAGTGACATTCAACCCCGAGTATGTTTCCTTGTCCAAGAGTGATTTCGAGCCTGACCAGCAAGTCCTTTCCAGTCATTGTCCCACTCGCAAAAGGGCCTGAAATAAAATCTGGAGGCTGATCTCTCAAACGACCTTGTTCGAGATGCAGACCAAATTACCGAGGCTACACAAATTGTTTATACTATTAGGATTGGATGTCTTTGACTATCATGGTTTTTATGACATAATCAAGTAGGTGGTTGCTGATCGGGAAAGACTGGGTGGTATCAAATCTCAACTTTTTGTTGCCCTATCTGAAGCCTACCATTTCGAAACCCGACCGATTTTCCTAACAGAGGCTCATGATCACGCCGGGGTAGTTGCGAGGCTCCAGGGAGAAGTTATTGAGCATCGTTCTCACCTGTAAGTGCAGAGGAATGATATACAATGAATAAATCAAGAAGAGGACAACATTTCCTCTATAATTGAAGAAGGGGAGCAGCAGATAGTGGAGGAAATGAAGGCAAGCCCAATGGCGGCCCAGGAGGCAGAAGAGTTGTGGGATGGTGTAGATGCTGAAATGGCCTTACTGCAGAATCTCTATCAAACAATCGAGGATTCTCACCAGCACCTGATATAACCTTATGAATCTGTTTAAAACCTCCTGTAATATCCTTTCACACCAGAGGAGGATCTAGGTTGTGGATTCGCTTCTTTATTACATTGTTATGGAACAACGAAATGTTTTTCTTATCGCTCTTCTTGTCTTCCCCTGTGATAGAAATCATTTTACATGATTTCTATGTATGTTAATTCACCGATCTCAAAATAAACAGAGTTCGGGACAAGAAATAATAAACGAGCTCTAACTTTTGACTGGATCATTGGATCCAGTGAGCATAGTTTGACTTTTTCTAGGGTTTTTTAAAAAACCCTAAAAACTTTTTGTATTTTCCTTTAATGCCCAAATTTTTCCAGGGCTCATTTAGTGTGAACCCAGCGGGTATGGCCTGACTCTTTCTTAGGTCGACCTTTTCGGGTTTTCAGCCTAACAGGCTTTGTGCCTATTTTGTTGGGCGGTTTAAAGTCATTCTGGCAAGTCTATTATTACTGATGTTTTAGGTCAAACATATTCGACCAAGTATGGTGGGGCAAGGTCCCCAATGAGGTTTAGCTGATTAAAAGATGTCTCAATAATCTTCAGACGCACGTGGTTGGACATGATTAAATTTGAACGACATGCAGAGCATGTCTCAGTGCATGGGAGCTGCATCGGCATATAGAGGTAGGAGGAGCATCACCTAAATAAATCTTTCCTTTGGTAGACAGGCCAGGGGCGATCAATATGGAGAGCCGATGAGGTAATGGTATGCATAGTCATGTAAAGGTGTCCTTAAGTCGATGAATCTCCATTTATGATGGTCGTAAGACTTCATGAATGTCCGGCTTATGGAAACCACCATGGGTTGCTTGGAGAATTATGAAATCCACTGGGGGTGGCTCGGAAAGGGTATGTGACATCTGAAAGGTTTTGAGAACATCTATATCAATCATTAGTGTGGAAGAAAGGTTCATGTCCTATGAATTTATCTAGCGAAAAGGATGGTTGGGGCTTGGAACAGTTTATAGTAATGCAGCTAAGACATTATCTAGAATGGAACGACTTATCATGGTCCTAGATAATCTTTTCAAAGACGTTCCACCATATTCTGGCAGGGTTGTGAAAGAGGTTGGTAAACTGTAGCTTAGAGGGTTTTCAAATCCCAAGATAGACATGGGGGCTCGGTGGCCAAGAGGAATACTGGGAGAATCATTGCCTAAGGAAATACTTCCTTTGGTAGACAGGCCAGGGGTGATCAATATGTAGAGCCGATGAGGGCATGGTATGAATAGTCTTGAAAAGGTGTCCTTAGGTCAATGATTTTATTCCCTCAATAGCCAAGAAACTTTAGGGAAGTTGAGATTTGGGACCACCAGGTGTGTCTTATGAGAGTTCGACTTTTTCTGAATGCAGAGTATGGTTTATGATGAGAGGGTGCATGGATATGGTGAGACATCTAGACTAAATATCCCAAGAATGGGTGACGTAATCCCTTCTCATATAGGTGTGAGATGGTGTCTTGTTCAAGCCTGACCTGTGTACTGATGGACAAAGAAAAGCCTTCGTTCATTACTGAACTCGTGATGGGTTTGATCGTGAAGTTTAGCATGATGTGGTAAAGAAGAAGGGCATTATTAAAGGAGTCTGTGTAGTTTAACGTCATGCAGTGAGGATAGGGGGCATTTTTCATTCTTTTTCCAAAGCTGTTCAATTTAACGTTATGTAGCAAGGACGATTGACCGTGAAGTTTAACGTCGTGTGGTATGGACAAGGATAATTCTTAAACCAGTGAAAATGCTTGTTGTTGGAGTCATTCCATTGGATGTTTAATGCATGGTATTTGCATCTTTACACCAAGCGTCCAAGATGTGCTCTGTGACATTTGACGTCATGCGACATGGACGTAGTAAAAAAGGCTTCTCTTGATTAGAATGTTACTGGGCCCGGGTATTCTGGCATGTCCAAGACGTGGAGGGGGGTTTATGGTGTAAATCATGGTTCCGAAGATTCTTGGATCATGAGAGATGACATGGAGGCTCTGGGGCCGGTAAGCATACGAATCTAGGAAGAATATCACCCGAGGAAATCTTTCCTTTGGTAGACGAGCCAGTGGCTATCAATATGCAGAGCCGCTGAGGGCATGGTGTGCATAGTCATGCAAAGGTGTCTCTGGGTCGATAAATTTCCACTTTAGATGGCCATGAATGGTTATGAAGATCCACAATTATCTGGGACACGAAGTCTGTCATCGGGAAAGGAAATGTTTGGACATGTCAGGGATATTTGTCTCGGGTTGCTGTTAAAGCTTAAAGTGCCCCCTGTGCTGATTTATTTTGCGCACGGGGGTGTGACTTCACTATATACAGTTTAACGTCATGCGGAAATGAAGAGGCACTCATAGTTTAGTATTCATACAGCTCAGACCATTGGGTGACTATTTCTGTAGTCACTCAATGGATAACTAGGTCAACACACTCTGATATACTTGGAACAAGGTGGGGGATGAAGGTCGTAAAATATAACTTCAAGTCTTCCCGGATCAGGAGGTGTGGTGTGGGGGCTCTGAGGCTAGTAAGCATATAGAGCAAGGAAGAGTGTCGCCTGAGGAAATATTTCCTTTGGTAGATGGGCCAGGGGATATCAATATGAAGAGCCACTGAGGGAAAGGTATACATAGCCATGCCAAGGTGTCCCCAGGTCGATGACATTCCACTTCTGATGTCCATGAATGGTTATGGGGATCTGTGATTGCTCACAGTGTAGAGTTCAACACATGGGGATAATGGTGTCCGAGTATACAGGAAACATCTTCAATGCAATTGTCCCTTGAATCAATGTCACATAGTCCTGACTTGATGTTTGTTGATGCAGGTCACTATGTGAACCACTGACGAACACATAGGCTATCAAGGTAGGTATACCCTAGAAATTTTGGATGTGAAAAGAGGACGAACATGTAAACCCCTGGACCATAAACTTTTTGATTAAGAGGTATGGTATGGGGGCTCTGAGGCTGGTAAGCGTACGGAACTAGGAAGTGTGTCGCATATGGAAATTTGCCTTTGTTCTATGGGCCATGGGTGATCAATATTGAGAGCCGCTGAGGGCATGGTATGCATAGTCATGAATTGGTGTCTACGTGTCGATGACTTTCCACTTTTGATGGCCATGAATGGTTATGAATATCCATAATTATCTGGGTTGTGGAGTCTGATGTATGGAGAGGATTCATCCAAATGTGTAAGGATTATCTCCATCTTGTTTTTCCATGTGTCTTGGGTGGGTCGTGATGATGTCCGTGCAGTTTAAATTCATGCAGTTTGGATGAAGTCCATGCAGTTTAACGTCATACGGTAAGGATGAAGTATACACCCCGTATAGGTCTAGACCATACATGAGGGAAGGGAATTTTTTCTTGTTTTTTTCTTATCTGTGAAGTTTAACGTCATGCATTAAGGATGAAGAATACACCCCATGAAATTTTGGACCATACACTAAGGAAGTGGTAATTTTTAACATTATTTTCATTCGAAAGCTGCTGGGATAGGATAACGGATCCTGGCATCACTAAGTATCCTGCGAGGGTAGCAATCAAGCCGTTTGTAGTTCTCTGAAAGGCAATACACCCCATGTAGTTCTTGTCCATACATGGCAGAAGGGGAAATTTTTAACATTCATTATCCATGCAGTTTAACGTCGTGCGAAGAGGATGTAAAAATATACCCCGTGAAAGTCTAATGAATACACGGGGGAAAGGGTAATTTTTAAATATTGTTATTCATGCAGTTTTACGTCGTGCGCTAAGGACGAGGAGTACACCTCATGCCGGTCTAGTCTGTACATGGCGAAAGGGAATTTTTATCTATTATTCGGGGGGCTGGGCTAGGATAGGGAACCCTAGTGTCACTACGTATCCTATGAGTACAAGAATCAAGTCGCACGTAGATCTCTGGATGAAGTACACCTCGTAGAGGGCTGGTCTGTACACTGGGAAAGAGGACATTGTCTAACTTTTATTTTATTTTATTTGGAGGTGGCTGGGACAGGACGGGGATCCCTGGCATCGCTACATATCCTGGGAGGGCAGGAATCAAGCCATATGTAGTTCTCTGAAATAAGTACACCCCGTGCAGGTCTGGTCCATACCCGGGTGGAGAGGGGCATTGTTAAAACTTCTTGTCTGTGCAGTTTAACGTCGGGCGGTGAGGAAGAGGTATACACCCCGGGCATGTCTGGTCCATACACGGGGGGAAGAGGGAATTTTTAACTTTTATTTGGGAGTGGCTGGGCCAGGATGGGGTACTCTGGCATCCCTACGTATCCTCTAAGGGCAGGAATGAATCCATACACAGTTCTCTGAAATCAGTGCAGTTTAACGTCATGAGGTGAGGATGAGGAATACACCCCATGCAGGTCTGGTCCATACACAGGGGAGAGAGCATTATTAACTATTATTATCCTTTATTATCTGTGTAGTTTAACGTCGTGTGGTAAAGAAGAAATCCATATAGTTTAACATCATGTGGTTAGGACGAGGAATACACCCCGTTCAGGTTTGGTCCATAAAAAGGGGATGGATCATTCTTAACTCTTATTATACATTATTATCCTTGAATTTTAATTTTGTGTGGTAAGGATAAAATCCATATAGTTTAACGTCATGTGGTCAGGACGAGGGGCATTATTAAATTCCATGCAGTTTAACGTCGTGAGGTATGGAAGAACTCCATGCAGTTTAACGTCATACAATGAGGATGGTCTGTAATTTAAGTTTCTATGCAAAATACTTCTTTTGGAATCTCGCATTGGTAGGAGCCGTGGTGACTTTCCCATTCATGGAGATCATGGTATCAGCTTCGTTGGGGTTGAACATGCGTACAAGGTATGGTACCTCCTATTTGGGCTCTAGCTTTAGAGGTTTCCTTCCAGGTATCATTGGGTTTTGGAGGACCAATACCAATTATCCATCCAAGAAAGACTGCAGAAGGACCTTTTTATTGAAGGCTTGGGCAATCCGATTCTGGTAGACTTCCATATGGTGAAAAGTGTGCATCCATTTCTAGTATGGCAGTTCCAATTCACCTAGCCTCTATTCTAATTGCTCATCATTGGATAATTGATCACAAATGGAAATGCGGAACGAGTGTAATTGGAGATCAATGGCCAGGACCACTTCTGTTCTTTATACTAATGAGTATAGAGTAGCCCGAGTAGCAGAGCAGATTGTGGTTCGATAATCCCACATTGAATGAAGGAGTTTATCCGGTCATGACTTATTTTCTTTTTCATCATTTTCTGGTGAATGTTGGACATAGTCTTGTAGAAAGACTCTATCTGTATGTTGGCTACAACATGGTAGAGGGATGAGTGGTTAGCCTTGATACCATACTTGTGGTATAGATTCTCTAATTCCACAGAACAGAAGTTGGTGTTGTTGTCCGTCTGTATTGTATGAGGGACACCAAATCTGGTGATGATATTGGTTTTCACAAAGCTGTCAGTATTTCATGCCCCAACTTTCTTGAGGGGTATGGATTCATCCCATTTGGAAAAGAAGTCGGTTTCTTTGAGGATATACTTCAGCTGTTTGGCCGTGGTGGGAGGATATGGTCCCATGACATCCATCCCACAGACGGAAAATGGCCAGGAGTACATGGATTAATGAATTAACTCCGAGGGATAGTGTGTGAAGATGGCATGAATCTGGAATGAGTGGAATTTTTCTCTAAAACACTCGTAGTCTCGTGCCACTGTGGGCCAGTAGTACGCAAGACTTCAAACCTGATGGGAAATCTTGGTCCTCAGTTGATGTGCTCTACACACTCCAACATGTACTTCATTAATTATGGCAGCAATTTGTTCTCCATTTATGCATCTGAGGAGCACTCCATTGAGGCCTCGTTTGTAGAGGACCTCTTTCAAACTCGTGCCGCCATCTAGGAAAATTTTTAATGCCCTTCTCCATATTTTCTCTCGTTCATCCTTATCAGATGGAAGTCCTCCCCGTTGAAGGTAGTTTGCAATGGGGATCATCTAGCCTGTGGCAGTAGAAAATGGCTTGGGGACAAGACTGTCTTCGTGGATTTCTTCCTTCTTAGCTTGAACAAATGGCAATATCATTCGACAGTGATCAATACTGATAACCATTTCATCCTAGCCTGGGTCAGCTAGGGTTATTTCCGCGTTGGAAAATGCATCATCCTGGGCGTTCTAAGACCTGGGAATATATTTTAATGTTGGTTCGGTGCATAATTCCACCATTAACACTCTAACATGCTCAAACAGGGGGATCCTCTCCTCCTTTTTAATAGCATAGTCACCATTCACATGATTGATGACCAGCTTCGAGTAACCTTTTACCTTAAGGTGTTGTACTTGTGCCTTGAGTGCAAGTTACAGGCCTGCAATGAGGGCTTGATACTCAGCTTCATTTCTCATACATCCTTCTGACAGGAGGAATGAATATGGAAAGACTTCCTTTTCTGGGGACACAAGTATTATTCCAAGACCCACATTGTTGAATATGGGATCCTCCATCATCTTTCTGGTTGGGCTTCAGGATACGCCGTCGAAGTACATTTCCCATGATAGGAACTCCTCTCGAATAGAGAAGATGTCTTCATCCGGTAGCACAGCACCAAGTGCAGTGGTCCCTTTCAAAGGGTTCTCTACCAGAAATTCTACTAATTCTTGGCCCTTGATGTCTTTATGATGCCCAAACCAGATGTCAAACTATTTCAGGATAACCGCCCATCGGGATAGGCGCCCGGTTAGCATCGGGCGGCTGAGGATGTACTTTAGCGGGTTACTCCGCGAGATCAAATGGACTTCATGATGCTGAAGATATTGTCACAGATTTTGAACTGTGAAGACCAATGCCAAAAAACTCTTCCCAATATTTGAGTATCGAGTCTCAAGATCAATCATTGTTCGACTGATGTAATAGAGACTATTTTCACTGCTGGCATCATTCTGTTGCGTGAGGAAGGCTCCTAGTGACCGTTCTAGGGCCGTCATGTATTGGATGAGAGGTCTTCCTTCCACTAGGGGAATGAGCACCGATAGGCTTAAGAGGTACTTCTTCAAGTTGGCGAACGCCTCTTGGCAGTCATCCGACCATTGGTACGTGACCCCTTCTTCATTAACCTGGTGAAGGGAAAACATTTTCTTGCTAGGTTGGATATGAATCGCCTGATATTGGCCAATTTCCCTTGGAATTATATCACATCAGTGAGGTTGTGGGGAGGTGGTAGTCCAAGGATATACTTTGTCTTCTCAGGGTCAACTTCGATGCCACGATGGCATATGACGATGCCAAGGAATTTCCATAAGGTATCCCCGAAGGCACATTTCAAGAGGTTAATCGTCAAGCTATGCTGTCAGAGATTGTTGAAGATGGTCCCATGGTCTGGTAGGTGACCCGAGCGCTGTCTGGACTTGATCACCAGGTCATCCATGTAACATTCAACGAATTTCCCCGGGAACAGTTTAAAGAGCTGATGCATGGCATGCTGATATGTAGCTCCACTGTTCTTGAGACCGAAGGGCATGAACCTGTAACAAAATACCACTTAGGGGCCCTGAAGGCAGTGTTTTCTTTTTTTTCTTGGGCCATCCTGATTTGGTTATACCCAAAATATCCATCCATGAAGGATAGAGCCTCATAACCAGTTGTGGCATCAATTAATAACTCGGTGACCAGGACCGGGAAATCATATTTCAGACAGTGCTGATTGAGATCTCTAAAATCAATGCAAACACAGATTTGTCCATTATTTTTCTTGACAGGGACAATATTGGCAACCAGATGGGGTATTGGACCTCCCGAATGAAGCCTTCTTTAATAATCTTATCGACTTCAGCCTCTATTTTGGAAACATGTGAGGGGTTTGTCCTTCTGGCGGCCTTTTTATAGCCCCAGTGGTCTTCTGGTAGACCCAGGTGATGTGTCGCAACTTCGGGATCGAATCCCAGCATTTCCATGTAAAACAAGGAAATAACATCTCGATGTGGCCTTAAGAAGGTAGTATATACCTCATGCTCTTCGGGAGACATGGCTGCACAAATGAGAGTGGGCCTCAAGTCTTCCTCGGTACCTAGGTTCATTTCCCTGAGCTAGTCCATAGTGGAGGAGATACCTTCCTCAAATGCAGGAGGTGCACCCCTGAGATCTTCCCCATCTTTTTCTTCCAAATCCTCATCTTCTTGATTCGAAGATGAGAGAGCTCCTGAAATAGGCTCTTCTGAGTCTGGAGGCGAGTTGTCATGGGCGTCCTTAATCAAGTTTCTGTCCCCAGATTGATGGTCAGTGGATGTTCCCACATTGTTACACTCGACCATTATGGCTGAAGTCATGAGGAGATCTGAGTGTGTGTCCAGACTTGAACTCCGACTTTCAACATGGTTGATGGGAAGGACATAATCCCTTCTAGGCTTCTTGAGGGGGTCATCAGTAACCATTTCTAGTCCATTTGTAAGGAGGATCCACTCGACACCATCGACCAAAGGCTTCTTTTTCTTTTTCTTATAGAACCCTGTGTCAATGTAATGTGACTAGGAGGGCTCGAAAGGGGCCTTTTCGGCGTGCAATGTTCCACTTTGTCCATTGATGCAGTACATGATACACTGGTGGTAGGATGAAGGGACGACCATGTACTTATGGAGCCACAACATTACCAGAAATGCATTGAATGTTGTGCTCTGCCGAACCACCAGGAATTCAGTGTTGGCTACCATGTCACCAAAATGGGTCTTTAGCTTAATTTTCCCCATTGTATTCTTCTCGCTCTTGTCATAACCCAAAATAGATGTGGCCATGGGAATTAGCTCGTCCTCACAGTTCCCAAACTTACAGAGTGTCCATAGGGGAAGGAGGTTAACTCCAGAGCCATTGTCTATAAAGACTTTCCGGATCTTAAAACCATTCAGTGAGCCAGACACATATAGTGGTCTGATGTGTCCTTTCATGATGGAATCTTCATCCTGATCAGTGAATGAAATCACCACATTACATTCGGTCGGGTAAGTCTCCGTCTGGTAAATTTCAGCGGCAGCTACCTCACCTTGAAACTCCTGGG
The DNA here is from genome assembly GCA_963277665.1 of Viscum album. Classification (NCBI taxonomy): domain Eukaryota; kingdom Viridiplantae; phylum Streptophyta; class Magnoliopsida; order Santalales; family Viscaceae; genus Viscum; species Viscum album. Next base: position 259,257,788 of record OY728129.1, read on the forward strand.
GTCTGGTCAAAGCTTCTATAAGCGCCTCCCTGAGGTTTGCTGATAGACTTAGGGCATCGTGGATTGACAGCTTGGCTGCTACCGATGCCAGATGCTTAAGGATATTGTATTTCTTCTCCAGTGGCTGACACTTCTCAGTTGGTAGGAGAGTCTTAGCGGGTACCTTGGGGGACGGAGCATTTGACGAGGAGGGACTGGCCACAGGGTAATATATCGATGGTATTCCCATGTTTTGAGGACTTAGCCCGACCAATGTATTTCTGCTTACTAGGATGGAAGAATCTTGGTCCTCCTCTGGTGGGTATCGTAGAATAACAGGGCCATAATGGCTGATTGTGGAGGTGGTGGGGAATTCTTTCTCCTACTAAGTCCGTTGAAGGGCTCTCCCATGAGTTTCTGTGATATTAACTATTTGGGCTGGGGTCCAACCCTAGGGTTGGTTTCGGTCACGGCTGTGCCTCCCCTGGTATCCCCTACCTCTGTGATTCCTCCTCTTGGCTCCACGTGTAGGGAACTCAAGTTCGTAACCATACCCTTCATCAGGGAATGATTTCATGAGATGGATGACATTAATAGAACCAAAGATTGGATCTTCATCCTATTACAGGTCAACCGGTTGGTTGTCCCGGATGGTGCTGTTTTGTGGGTCGGTGTCTGTGGCGCTAAATTTGGGGGCATATAGTCTTCCATGATCGCGACTAACTTTGGCCCCATCATGGACTGCTCCTCTTGTGATTGTTTCTTCCTTCTTTGATTACGCCCGTATGATCGGCTCCTGGAGGGTTCTGAGGCTAATACTATCGGCTTTGCGGCTTCAGGGGCTGCTGGTGACAACATCGGTTGTCGTAGCTGAGCTCAGAGTATGCCCTGGGCTCAATTGATAGTCTTCTGAGTCATCAAATTGTCAAATTTCTTCCGCTTCTTGCTTGAAACATCCTACCACCCCTCCCCTCTGTCGAATCCGGTGGTAAAGATACATGCCACATGTTCTGGGGGTGGTCCAAGATCGACCTGTCCAGAGTCTACCATCCTTTGCAGGAGGTATTTGAAGACGAATCATTCTCGGATATTGTGCCCCAATATTCGATGGAATGGGTAGTAATATGGCCTATCATCATAGCCAACTTATGCAGGTTTTTTGGCTCCGGGAGGTGTAGCAAGTTTCAATTCATGGCGGCAATGAAGTAGCCACAGACTTGATCGTCTCGAAATGAGTATACATTTTGTCTTCGTTCCTCAAATTGGTTCCGATTTGGTCCTCTCTGATCGTCCCATTTAGGTGGGGGTGCCCACTGATATGCAGGAGGCCCTTGATGATTTGGTGGAGGCCTTAGCGGTGGAGCGGGCATAGGGGCCGACTTGAGTGTGGCAGCAGACGCTGTAGATCTAGGGGATATTTTTGAAAAATCATGCGAGGCCATTCGTGACTTTGAATTAGTCTGCTGCAGGGAGTCCTCAATTCTCTGGGCAGTGGCCGATAGATAGCAGAAGCCAGTGGTGCACTCCACTTGTATGAGCGGTGTTCGCAGTTCAAATCGAAAATTATAGATGCATATGGCTAGCATCTCATCTTGAGGCATTGGCCTGTTCAGGGAATAGGTCATACCTTTCCATTTGGCGATGAAATATGAGACCCTCTTGTTCTCTGTCTTTTTGCAGTTCATGAGGTCGATGACCATTGTTTTAGGAAACATTGAGCTCAAGTGGAAAATGAACTGCTGCCGTAGGTCCTCCCAGCTATTTATTGAATGGGACGACAGACTCATATACCAGACGAAGGCAGATACTTTCAAGGTTTGTACAATGCATCAGAGTTTTACTGCTTCTTGTTGTTCCAGATTCCCCATCATAGGGTCGCAATAAGACACGTAGTTCATCAAGTGCTGCTTCCAGATCGCCTGGATCGTTGGAAATGGGGAATACATGGCTCACAAAATTGGGTGGAGGTGGTGTTTTGGTCACCCAATATGGGTAGGGTTTCTTCTCTGGCTGTATCAGAGCACGTCGACCAACCATCGCTTCCAATTGAGATATTAGTGCTTCGATGGTGTTGGTGAGACCCTGGTTTACATTCTGCTGGGCCCGGTGCTGGGTAGGCATAGCCCGAGGCATTGCCTGAGGATCCATATTGGCCGGCACCATGGGTGCATGTGCCTTTTGTGGCACCTTTGGAGGGTTTAGGCGTACTCGCTCCAGTTACTTCCTGAGTGGAGGGAAGTCATAATATTCATTAGAATCTACGTTTGGGTAGTTGGACGGGCTGGGCGCCTCGTTCGATGGGAGCCCTAACCATACTTCGTTTTCTAGGGAAAACCATAGTCTTTGAGGTGCACATGTTGGGAGTGCATGTTTTGGATCTTCCTGAGACACACTTTAAATAAGGCGGTTCCTCTAGAGTAGCTCGGTGTTAAGCTGCTTCAATTCTTTCATCTCCTCTTCCTGTCGAGTGAGTCACTCTTCGAGCTTGAGTGGATCATCTTTGTCAGGAGAAGGAGCCGGGTTAAGGGTGACCAGTCCATTTTTCTTATCATTGTTGGATGCTCGCAGTGTAGGCAGAGGGGGGTTAGCCGAACGGGAGGCCATATTTGGGGAGGTTCCCTGGTTCTGGGTGTGAACACCTGGTGGTTCGTTGTGAGTCACAGCCTGACCGGAACTATCATCTTTTGATCCCTCCTGATTTGCAGTATCTTTAGTGTCACCCATGGGGTAAAACTCTATGGTGTTGATAGATGCATATCATGGGGTAGAGAAGATGTCATCTTCCAAATGGGAAGAGGATCTCCTGCGTCTTCTGCTGGGCTTCCCTTTCGTGACCTGGGATTGACTTCGGACTTCTTGACGAAGGGTGATGCAAAGAGTTCATTGATGTGACCTTACGGTGAGCCTTCCTATAAGAAGGGATGATGAATTAAATGATAGGATATGATGAGAACCCCTTCTTCTGGCCGTCCTCCCTAGATGAGAGAATACTGACTCTCATGGGGTAGGTTGTTATTGAGGGGGTAATAATGCCCCTATCCCTGAGGGATGGGGTTGGCTCCATTCCTTGGACGTTGAGTCTCCTCATGTTTTTATTGGTCTTATGGGGGCATTTGTGGTTAAAAATTCCCCCATCCCTGTAGGATGGGGTTGACCGTTGACTGCGGCATTGGGTGCAGCTATTACTACCTACCCGATCTTACGTGCCCCCATTCGGGGGTGAAATGGGTGTGGTGACGAGTCCTTCTATGAACATATCCCTTCTGGGGAGGCCGAAAAAGATCGATGATTGGCCTCTCTTAGGTGAGAGGCCTGTTGTATGCCCTCGGTGGCCTGATTCATGAGTTCTTGATTGGCTTGTTCCCGTTGGGTGTGATGATTTTGGGACTTACTCAAGGCCTGACTCTAATGGGTGTGTTTCCTTTCCTGAGCAGGGAGACTACTTGATTGTTGTCTTGATGTGATGACGTTGCAAGACACCATGTCAAACAGGTTCTTCTGGGCAGGGAGCAGAGTGAAATTCTGAGCTCCATGATATCTCCATCCCCTTATATGGACTCCCGTCGGAGCGTCACCGATGAGGCAGCGCAGCTGGTGCAACTCACGGATGCTGGATATCTCTATGTTTCCTTTATGCCTCTCGGGTGACTGTTGTCCTGCCAAAGGAAGAGCTTCCAGGTCGATGTGACGCAGGAGGTCTCCTATTGTGTTGACATGGTCTACATACCCGTCATTGGGTAGGAAGCTTCACTTCAGTCGGTTGAGGGTGGTCCATATATTATGGAGGATGCTGTGCATGAATTCTTCTAACAACTCTCTGGGTATGTCGATCTGAGAGGTGGTCGTGGGAGAAAACATAACTGGTATATCATCCAGGGCCAGTCGTTTACTCAGGTGAAGCATATCGTCATACTCCTCCACGAGTGATTCCTCTACCTGGTCAGCCTAACTGAGGCTCTCACTGATAGTGTGGTCAGAGGCAGTGGGATCAGTAGGTATTGAATTGTCATGTGGGCAATTCTGAGGTGGTTCAGAGGATGAACGCGGCCTCGGACCGTCTCATGATTGAAGAAGGATGTCGTTGGCGACTAACTGGGAATATGAGATGCTTGATCCCATCCTTCTAAGTGGAATGGCATACCCAGGCTTTTTTGTGCTTGGTTCGGCCGGGGGAGGACCTTCCTGTCGATATGATATGTCATCGTGGGGAGGAACTCTTCAGTGGAGGACATAATGGTGAGGAATACCAATACTGATTGATGGTTCACTACATAGCGGAATTTTTTAGTGAACACCCTAGGGAGTACTTGTAAGGCATGTCGCACCAAGGGGGGGACCTTCTGGCTACGTAGCATCATTACGGGGAGGGCCTTCATGAAAACTGCCATCATGGTGAGGATGACCATCAGGTCATGACGTTCGATGTGCATCCTAGGGAGGAACTTCAGGACACACTGCGATAAATGGAGGACCTTCTTGTTGCTTTGGTCCAATGTGGGGAGGACCTTCGTAATGGCGATCGCGGTGGCAAGGACTACCATCACAGCTGTGACAATGGCGAGGACTACCATTACTGTTGCCGTAGGGAGAATATCTGTGGGTTACATCCTGGGGAGGGCCTCTAGAGTGTACCGAAACGAGGTGAGGGCCTTCTCATTGCTTGACGTCTCTATGGGGAGGACCTTCGTTATCAGGGAGGAGAGGACTACCGTCGTGATCTGATGTCCGACTGCGTGAAATTTTGTTGCAGCGTAACCCCTGGGGAGGACTTTCAATGAAGGCCACGACAAGGGGAGGACCTTCTTATCCTGATGAGATGTCACTATGGGGAGGGCCTCCGCAGTTTTGACTATCACAGCGAGGACTAATATCATAATATGTGGTCCCACTGCATGGAGAGTTCTTGTAGTGTATACACCAGGGAGGACATTCATGGTGGACCGCAACAAGTGGAGGAACTTCTTGCTGCTCGATCTTCCGGTCACATGGAGTGTTTCTATGACTCGCATCAGAAGATGATCTCTTGAGATCAATCATTATAGGACCATGGGGGAGGCACCCACGGGTGCTCTGGGGAGGACCTTCAGAACTGCTGGAAGAAACATTGCTGGGAGGACCTTCACAACTTCTACTGCCACTCCAATAATATGGTAATGTGTGGGCTGGGTTCTGATCCTCCAATGTGTGCTTAGCGGCATTGGGAACCCCATATTACAGTAGAGCGGAGTCATGAAACCGCTCTTTATTTTCATGCTGCCTTCGGCATGTTCCAGGCGCTTTCTTGTGGGTAGTAGGGATCGTCTGCTATTGATGACGACCTTCAACTTTGTTTCCCTTTCAAATTGGGTCCCATTATGTTGTCGGCATACACCGATGAACATCTTGACTTTTAGCAGGGATATATGCCTGCTTAGGAGCATCCGCCGTGATGGACGGGTGTCCCCTAGTTGGAATGGGTGAACCTGCTCGATACAGTTGCCCTTGTGTCATGAAATATGTCTGGTGACCCTCATGGGAAGAATTAGGGATGCATATATATCCTCCGAGGCGGCTATCTAATCTCTTAGATGAGTCGAATCAATTGGGGGATGGGATCATGGGCCTGAGTCCTTACTGTTTCCGCTGATACAATTATATTGTGGAAAGTCTGCAAGATATGATCTGGGATCGATACCTGCTCCTCCATCATTTCCAGGATATGTAAAGAGACATCTTTTGCTGGAACGGGTATGAAGGCTCATTCTATTATCGGAGTAGGAATATCCTTCTCCTGTCCTCCAGTTGTTAGTTGGTACTGAGAATTCCCATGTGTCGGGGCAGGTGAACAAATCTGCCCATGTACCAGGATACGCTAGTTTATCTCTCTGTTTTCCTCTACATCGGGGTGGCAGAATTTACTTGAATCTGTAGGGAGATGGTCCTGCATATATTGGTTTCCCACCATATTGAGTAGGTGGCCTTCGTTGGCGGGGATACGTGCCCGCCTATGATTTTCCGCCACATCTGGGTGGCGGTATTTGTTGATCGCCACCATATCAGGATGGAGGGCATCAGAAGTATCTTATAGGAGCTCATCATACCGGTGCCGGGTCGCCACCACGTCAAGTTGGTGGGCTTCACGACCCTGGCCAGGGAGAGGTTCCTACCTGGTAAATGTCATCCTATGTGAGCGACGGGCTTGATGGAGCTTGGGGGGGATGCTCACCAACATATATGATGTCCCCATGTCTGGATGGGGGGCTCGGGGGGAGGGAACATGTGTACGTGCTTGTTCATGGTACATCTCCATGTTTGGGTAGTGGAGCTCCTCCTCAGGGACCAGGGTGATGACTGGTCCCTGATTGTACGTTTTCCACCCTCGTCAGATGGTCTGAGGGGTCGGAGCTCAGGGATCGTGGGCCTAAATCCTCGGGGCTAAATCCTATTGAGCATGAGGATGTTGAATCACGGCATGACCATGAGGACGTCTACCGGCGGAGGCCTTGGATAGGAACCCCCGTTCGGTGGGGATGAAGTCCTCAACGTCGACCTCATTTGCCTCCCTAAGATAAGGGAGGTATGCATTGTCCCGTTCTGGGGATACACTCCCGAAATAGTTGGAGACAACAATAGGGGCTGTCTGGATCTACCTCGGAAGCCGCTGCTTGGTAGGAAACTGGCGAGTTCTGGAGGATTAGAGGGCATGCATGGCCGCCTCCACCATTGGGAGAGTACCGTTCATGTTGTACTCTCGGATCAGTGCGTCCGAGACCTGGCATTAAAGACACTGGATGGGTGACGGTGTCCTCTGTTAGTAAGGATTCCTGGTCATCGCATAGCCTGAAGTGCACACTTGTGAGTTCCTTCGTGACGCTATTGGATCGAAGGGAGTTCTGTGTAGTACCTTTGAAAATTTTTAACAAATACAGACAGAAAAACCGTCAATGAAGTATATCATGATCCCATGTGTAATTAATGACCTCTCTTGGCCCTCCTTGGGAGTAAAAGGGGGCACAATGTGGAATTAGGTTAAATATGTCATTCTTGGTTAAAGATTCACATCGGGTTATCCATTTTTGTTTCGGGTCAGTCTCGAAACGCCCAATGGTTCCGTATCTGATGACAAGTGGAACTGCTTTCCAAAGGTAGGAGTTCGCCAGATGGTCTGACCAGCAATGCTTAAGAACTCACATTGGTCGAGAGGATGGGAGGTTAGGCTCATCACACCATTTTAGGGGGAATTATTGCATGTTCCGGGACTCTATTATAGATTCAATATGTATTCATATGTTCGCGAATCTTTGGTTTATACCCAAGCATAGTATCCACATATTTCTCTGGGTTGGAAATGGTCAACTGAACAAAGGGGTTCAGAATCATTTATGACCGAGGTTTACCATCCCTCATCGGATTAATGAACCCGAGGAGTCAGAACTCATTGAGGTGGTACTAGGAGTGGTGCGGTGAACCGATGTGATGATAGTCGGATCGACTGGTTGTTGGGATTGAACCTCATGGAGGCTTCCTATGTACCCTGCCTAAGGGATAGGGATCAAAGTCCATGTAGATTGAATGGGAGCATCGGAGAACCGACGTGAAGGTGGACCCGAGGGTCTACTGGTGATCGGGCTTGAACCTCATAGAGGATTCCTATGTATCCCTGTGGTATGGAATCAAAGTCCTCGTAGTTCGCATTGACTAGGGGCTTACGCTCTGAGGAAACCCCAAGTGATTGATTGGGGCTTACAATTTAAGGAGGCCCATTGTGTGGATGATGGGATTAAACCTCCGAGAGGCTTTTTACATACCCTGCCTAGGAGACTCGGATCAAAGTCCACATAGTTCGCAACAAGTCCACCGTCGTTGTGCGGGTACCACGACCATCAAAAATCTCTAAGCCCACGTGAGTCATGATCAGTGTGAGAAACAAGATAATGCAGTAGACTAGGCTAACCATGAACTTTTCTCCCGACCAAGGTAAGGGGAGACAAACGACGAGTTGAGGAAATGGAAAGTACCGCTGGACTCGCCTTTCCCCACTAATGTTCGAGGAAGGTAGAAGTTGTACGACGGAGCAAACAACCCTCCATATTGAAAGGAGTAGGGTCATTGGCTTCCAGGAAGGATGGTATGGGGATTACTTTAGAAGGGATTCCCCATGGTGACAGATCCCACCAGGAGGAGGGACGTGGCCCCAAATAAGGATGGAGCATCACCCTTCCCCACTACGTCCCTCCTTGGTCGTATTGGTGGGGAAGTGCAGAGGTGCATGGGGACGACTTCCTTTGGATGGGTATGCTGCCCCCTCTCTGGGGAGGGGATAAGTGCCCGACCACCGTAGCGTGCAGACCCTCATCCTAGTGATTAGAGGCAGAAAGGGGGCTCTCGGGCTCAGACCCTGCATTACCGTGGGAATATGAACCCAGACATGCATAGGGTGTCCGCCCGAGGGCAGGGGAAACCCATTAGACTTAAATTACTATGGGTATATGAACTCAAAAGGGAACGCTTATACGCCCAATGGTTACATCATATCCATCCGTTGGATCTGTTGGAAGCCTCGACTCAGGGCCGATATATGGGTCAAGGAGTAGGTTGCAAAGGATTAAGCCGAATTGGAATTGGAAGAATTTTATCTGCCTCTGGGAATGGGAACACTGAAGGTTTTGGCAGGTTAAAAGGGTGTATGAGGGTTGGCTCCCATCGCATAGGGAGGTGCTACGTGGATGGAGAGGCCATCCGCGAGCCAGGGTAGTCTGTAGACTGATAGGTTTTCCACGAAACAGGAGGGTCCGCAGACTGATTGGTCGTCCGCAAACTAGGAGGTTCTGCGGAATGATTGGTATCCCGTGACCCAAGAGGGTTCATAGCTTCGGGTTCAATACACGTACAAGGATGGTACGCAGAGGTGTCCACATGAGTAGCGGTGGCTAGGGGAAACGCCGGTTTGAGATTTGTTGGTCAGGGATTCGCCCGTGTTGGAGGGTGCTACGCGGTGCGACGGATCGGAATAGAGGCATAAACTCCTTGGTCCACAGGGAGTACATCCGCGGAGGGACCATGGTTTTCGGTTTTCCCTTGTTTTTTATTTTACGTTCACGGTTCATCATGTTATTATGCATTTTTGGTTTCTTATTAGTTTGTTCCCAGGTTCATACCTGCTGTGGTTTGCGAACTGGAACTTCTGAAATCCCAAGCCTTCCTTCGATATCCTTCCACCCGAATCTGACCGATCAACTCTTCGTTATTTTTCATCTCTTCTTTTCAATCTCCTTTTATAGAGAGGGGAAAAGGATGTATCTATGGTCATGCGTCACCTTTTGCGGAGGCTCATGATCGATAACCAGGTTCACGGATGACTTGGTCAATCCGCAATTCACAGGGCATTAGACACTCCTCCTCCATGAAGCAAACTCGGGGAGTGCTTCGTGGTCGCGGTGGGTTCCTCCACCATTTCACGAATGATAGAAGAGGAGGTTCGGGCCGGTTGATGCGGCTTATGGATGGGGTGGTCCGGAATGGTGAATGAGGTTCGCACATGTCTTGCCTCACGACCACGGAGGGTCTCCGCCTCGGTATCGTGAATGATGACGGTCCGTGGAGGAGGGACGCTTCGCGGAATCGATCGTGCGCCGCTAATATTAAACTATTCCATGGACCGATTCGTCCTTCGCCATCCTTGATTATTATCTAAATTTCCCCAATCCGTTGAAGGGAAATTGGGTAGAATCTCTTTTGAGTTAAAGGGGATCGTCATTCTACTTTTCGGTTTTTTCAGGACCCTTCACATACACATATGAAATAATGTCATCTTAGATAGAAATTGGTTTTGATAAAACACTTGAAATGAATTCTTGAGGAAAATATCCTTTCTTATTCAAAATAATTTTTCATTTCACAAAATTCCAAGAAATTTTAATAGATAATGATTTTATTGAAAATAGTCATCAAATCATGTAGAGTATGTTTCATAAGAATATGTTTTTATGAAAATGTAAAAATCTGTTCATGCTGTATAAGTTAAAAAACATTTCTTCTCGTACTTTTGTCGAAAAGGTAAAAAAGTTCCTCATGTGGTAAACAAAAGTAATATTCGTTTCATAACATGTGGTAAATTTCAAAAATGGGGAAAAAGGACTTTAAACATGCCTGAAAATATTTTTAGAACACATGGGCAGGGATGATAACAATGCCCCCAGTAAATACTTACGAATAAACTATCTCGGATAATAATGAGATTGAAAAATTATCCCTTACCATAGGTCTGATATGTTTCATACGTATCCAAACCTTTTGTATAATGATTTAAATAATGATATTTACTTATTACAGAATCATATTCATTTTTATTATATCATATATGGTTCACTTATGACTTTACATTACATATTCTTTTATAAATTCCATGTTAATGTAGTGTTTTGGGTAAAATCGTTTTATTTATCGTACATGTTTGGACTTGTTGTTATTAATATTATTATTAATTATATCATGATATACTTAATTCCAAAATTTAAATGATTTTTTATATATCATATATATTCATTTTATATATATATAATAGATAGTTGAATGAAATGAAATACACCATTCATGGAGACGGTAGGACGTATGTACTCATGAACGATGTTTTCCATTTCTTGTTGACTTAAATGGATGTAAGTAGATGACATATATATATATATATACATAAACCCAGTATCTTCATTATGTCATATATTTCATTATTATTTATTATATATACATTATAATCATTCTTGAATGGTTAACATGGAAATGAATCTCATCGCGTCGTGGAGACGGTAATCCGTACATACGCCCGAGCGATGATATCGTTCGATAATTATTGAATGGAAATAGGGTGGATGATATAATATCTCAGAATCGGTATGATGTTATAATAAGAATATATATTTATTATTTACACCATTATACACATACAAGTAATGTGATGGTGGAAAAACAGATTACACCATGGCGTTGAGATAGTATTTCATACGGACACACGCGTGGTGATTTTGTTTTTCTGTAGAATGGATAGAAGGTGAAATGGGGTTATTTCATATTTATAATAACATATTATTATATTAGTGATACTGAAGTTATTACCTTTTAAGGAAAAAACTAAAGAATATGAAGTTGAAGAAGAATGAAAACTTGAATTAATCGGTAAAAGAGATTATCTCTTCTTCGTCGCAGCTCTTTTAAGATTCCTCTTAGGGCACTAGAGTTGGACTTTTGAGGAGTCTAGAACCTCTATAATGTTTTTAGGGATGTTGAGGAGGAAAATTGGCAGGGGTTTTCCGAGCATGGAGGCTAAAAATTGTGCAATGAGAAGAGGGAGGAGGTGCCCTTTTATAAGGGAGGAGAGGGGCTAATTCGGAAAAAAAACGTAAAATATTATTTTATAATAAAGTCATATTCGGTTTATAACGGCTCCAAAGTAACTTATTTAGAAGATAAAGTGTGTATGGGTCTAAATCCACTTAACCAATAGGTTTTAGACAAGTTTAAGTTACTATTTTAACCTTATCATTTAGATTTAACTCTATGTTAAATAATTTATCTTTTACCGTGTCTTCTTGTTTTCTTACACTAAATGGTTAATAAACTTACTCGAAAAATCCAAACGAACCCCAAGTTGTTCATTATTATTATATATAATGTTATATAAGTCATTTGGATGAACCTTAGATTCTTAAGAATATAATAACAATTAATAATATAATATTTTTTTTAAAAAAATACTTTATGTCAATTTTGACACTACTTGGTAATTGATTTTTGTGAAAATCATAACAGCATGATTAGTTCGAAAAAAATTAATTAAATAAATAATAACATTTCATAGTAACCTATAAAATTATTTTAATTAATAAAAAGTGTAAAATTACATTTATTTGGGTATTTATAATATCGATTTTGTTAATATTTCATTAATAAGGTAATTACTGCATCATCATTGTGTCATAAATTAATTAAATTATTTAATGTCTAAAAATTATAAATAAAATACCATTATTTATTAATGATTTTTATATTTCTAATGAATATTTATAGGCTAATTTATCTAATAAAAAACCCTATATTATAAATCTTTTAGTTATTATACATTGTTTTTAACTATTTTAACTCTTCTTTAAATAAAATATTAATAAATGTCCTAATCTAATCCATGTGGACCTATAGAGTAATATTTTATTTCCAAGGTTTTTCTTGGTTTAATTACACTTATCCAATAGAATTAGGACATGTGTTAGGGTAATAATGATATCATTTTTACCATTAATTAACCTATTTACTTTTAACGATGGTAAATAAAAGTAAAAAGTTAATATTCACGAAAAATTATTTTTATCTTATTGAACCAAATATTATTCCTTGTTATTAACCGTGTATCTTAGAATTTTGAAATTCCACTCATAGAAATGGTAAATTCAGGTTTTATGTCTATTTTCAAATTCTCCTAGGTGGTGGGTAAAAGACGGAGAAAAGTTAAATAAAATTTTTATATATCTAAAATTGTTATAAAATTACTCAAATTAATTAAACTGGACATATATAAGTATTATGTATTAATTTTTACCTAAAATATATTGGAATAAAATAAATAATTTTTTAAATAAAATGTCAATATTTAAAAAGTAACCCAGTGTTTTCACTATTTATCAAAAATTGAATGTTTTCAGAAAAATAGTAAAATTTCACCCTAGGCTAATTTCGATATTTCAAATTCAAAAATGAAGTCTATTTTGAAAGATAAAATTTTCAAAATTTTAATAAGTTGGTATTTCTATTCATAACGGCTTGTTTATATAATATTTTAATAACATATCATTGTTTAGTGAAACTCGGTATTGCGTACAACACAAGCTATCGTGGAAGGTTGCGATTGCGTGTAAAGAAAGCCAAGTCAGGGTTTCATGAAGTGCAAGATTCCTTTGTTGTTGTGTATAATATAATCCAACCATATTTCATTTATACATTGAATATATATATATATACACTCAATTTTGCGTAGAATAACTTCTATCAAACAAACTCGAAATTTTGTGTAACACGATCCAAGATTAGTTGTGTGTATACTACCAGCTAATACGGTGTTGTGTATAGTGCAAGCTAATCTTTGTAAAGAGTAAAAAAAAAGACATCACATATATTTAAAATAATATTTCTCAAAAAAATTCTAGGGGATACAATAACCATCAACTATATACCAGCCATTTTCAAATGAATTTTTTATTAGCATGACATGATTTCAAAAATCGTGGTTTAGATATCATGAATGATTACAGATAGAGTGAATGTACTTGATATTGATCCTAACTCATATTAAATGATCTTGTGTGATGAGGAAAGATTATTTTTCATTAGGTTAATAGAAAATGATCACGAATATCTAGAAAATATTAATATATGTGAATGGGAAGAAATAGAAAATATATTTTAAATTAAATAGGGAGTCATGATTTAGTTCCCAAAACAGGATTATTTGAAATTTGATATAAATCAGATTTAAAATTATTATATTTTAATTTTGGATTATTAATTTCACTTATATAAGAGGTGTTTAATGTTGAATAATTATTGAGGTGTTTTTTATTTGAGAAAATAAACTAATTTAGTATGATAGGATTTGATAAATTTGTTTTCTACTGATATTATCATTTTGATTTCAAAATAAATTATGAATACTCTAATTATATTTTTTTGTTTATTATTATTTTCATTTATATTGATCAAATTTAATAAATATAAGAACATTGGAATAATTTGATGGTAAAATAAATATAACCATGATATGGTGTCTTATAAACATGATAAAGTAAGTATATGTGAATGAAAAATATTTCTAGATGGATCTTTGTGGTAGTAGAGATAAACCATTGTAGACATGAATTTTTTATATTAATAAAATAAAAACACCATGACCAATATGATTATGTGAATGTTTTTTTTAGTTAGAATTCAATGTATTTTGATGTAATAAACACAAACCATAGCTAGTGTAAACCCCATTGAAAATTTAATAAGTTCCACGAGTGACCTAAAATATGTTGAAATCAAATAATTAGCTAACCATGCATCAAGAAAATAGTGGAAGATGGAAACTCCATCTATCACCATATTTTTCTCTTAGAGATGTTTGGGAGTTAAAAATAAAATTGGGATTGATGAGGAAATAATTCCATGTTTAACGATCATGATCCAAATATATAGAATAATACAACATTTTAGAGTGAATTTGGTGAAATTTATTTCATATTATCATTATATAGAAAAACCAAGAAATAGTAGAGTCAAACCCCACCATGATCAGTTTAGTCTTATAAAAACTAATGTATATAGTGTTGAGTTATTCATTCAAATTTTATAGATTTATTTGGTAAAATTCCCACAACTTTTAACAATGTATTTAATAATGTCCAAAATTATCATTCATTGTTGGCATCCTTAATTTTTTTTAATGAATTTTCTTATAAAAATAATTATTGATTTATTTTTTATTTAAGTTCTTAATTTTAATAGTCCTTTGATAGATAAAGTTTCATTAATAATCAGTGGGTACACTCTTAATAGGAAATAAATAAATATTAATATGATGGTTCCAAATTATTTTTATTGAATTCATTCAAAAATAAATAATTTAGTTTTCTATTATTTTACAACTTCACAATAATGTCGTGACTAAATAAGTATTTTACGAAAGGATTTTTAATAGAATATTTCTATGAAGATTGATAAGAATTATTTTTTAACAAAATTTTCATTCATATTTTTTCCATTGAATGATTAACTTAATGGGTATATTTCTAATTATTTCACATATCAAAAAATTTAAATTAAATAAATTATATTTTTTGAATTTGACCATAATTAAGTTCATTACTTTTATAAAACATTGAAATTAATCAATTTGATTGATTTATTGTTGAAGTAGATAAATTATTTTCTGAAAATTATCCATTGATATTTTTTTTACTTCTTTAATTAGTAATAATAATTATCAATATTTTTTTTTGGGTTGACTAAAAAATTCATCTGGTTGAATTTTAGGGATAAAATAAGATAAAACACACTATTGAGGTTCACATTGACATCCTTTGGTGATTGGTATCTTATATACAATAATCAATGCCTTAGCTGTTTAGCTGTAAACTGATTAATATATTATTATTATCATTTATACCCATTGGAGTTAATGATTCAATCATGTGACATTATTAAAAGAATAAATTGTAAAAAATTAATTAAAGTTATATAATTAGGTTCTATAATAACTATTTAATGGGTATGAAATCTTATATAGAAATCTAGTGTTATCTAAGCTACTAATAATTGATGTAAGGGTAATCTCTATATCATGTTTTTTATTTTATTCATCTCTTATCCGTCCATATTTTTTATAACATTTATATATTTATCATTTTATAGTATAAAATTCTATTTTCTATATCACTACCTCCTTTTAATTTATTATGATACAAGATATGCACTTCCCTCATTCTATAATTACAATTCTCTCTATTT
Source organism: Viscum album (assembly GCA_963277665.1). NCBI lineage: Eukaryota > Viridiplantae > Streptophyta > Magnoliopsida > Santalales > Viscaceae > Viscum > Viscum album. The sequence continues at coordinate 259,273,277 of OY728129.1, forward strand.
GAGTATATTATTTTAGAATATATATATTTTTTACAATTAAATTATAATTTTTCATATGTATTTTTTTAGGGGATATTCATGAATTGTTGAACTCTTTTATTGATATGTATATATTATAATATTTGTCGGATAATTTATTTTAAAAATTCCTACTAAAATTATCTTGATTTTATTAGAGTGATTTTATTATATTAATGTTATTTCAATAATAATTATATATATTTATATATATAAATTGAATAATTTTTAAATAATATTCCCTCTATTTTCATAATAAATTTCCTCTCATTCAACCATTTCTTTATTGAGTAATGTTTTGTTATATGATATCTATATGAATCTCATTTCACATTCATCATTGGTTATCCATATTATTATAAACTATTCATGAATGAACATTGAATCAATTATTTTAAATAGGTAATAAAATATTAATTATTTATTATAATGTTATGAGTCTGATTTTTATTACATAATCCTTTAATATATAGGGTGAAACTTATATATCATGAGATACAATGTATAGGGCATGGGTAAGTTTCATAGCCAAACAATGTTATATTTTATTATATGTGATTCTTGACATATTTTTCTATATTATTTTCCATGAGACATAATATTATGATATACATCATTATTATTAAATCATATTTTTAATGATGTTGGATTTTATTTTATTATAATATATATTGATTTCATTCATTATGTTTTCCATTAATTATATGTTTACAATTTTTTAACTCAAAATTTTATCCTGATATATTTTCATATTAATAAATGAATATATTAGAACATGATTGATTTTAATGTTAGGTATAATGATTATTGAATATATTATATCTTTTTTGATATATATCCCTATGATTTTAATATATTAAGCATTATTGAACTTTATTTATGTCATAACAATTAATTTATTATTTATTCTTAGGATCTAAAATCTTTTATTTGAATTATGGGTTTTCTATATATTGTATAATATCGAGGTTTACTATTTTAGGATTAATTTATTATATACAATAAGTTAAATTACCTATCCCATTAGTGACCCTTCTTTAATCAATGAGGAGAATGAGAGTTCCACTTCAACCATAATGTAAATGAAATAAGGGTTGATTAATTGAATAAAAAGTTGTGAACACTCAAATATAATAAATTACCATCCAAAGAAGAGAATAAAAAACTATAAAATATATGATAATTCCCAACTTAGTAACAATGAAGGATTCATTAATAAATGATTTCATAAATAATCTATAATTCATGATTTAATATTTTAATTAATTTTTTGAAAATAATTCTGATAATATAATTCATAATCATCATCTTGAACATAATTATATATATCTAGCATACCATAGTGATATAAAAATAAATTTTAAAAAATAATCCCCTTTCAACCAACATTATCCACTAAACTTACAACGCATAAAAATTATACCAAAATGGTCTTATAACTTTTTCTGTAAAATATATGGTGAGTGTATCAACATAATCAGCAGGGCACCCCACAAGTGATTTACCAGACTAATATAATGCATGAATAATTCCAATATTAATGAAAACATAATACATTGTCACATCCTCACAGATCAATTAAACAAAGTGGTAAACATAGTCAAATAATAACCAGTGAACTATCTCTTCCTCTAGAAATAAAAAGATACATGAAAAACCCTAGATAATATCTAAAGAATAAATTTATTCAATAATAATATCATCATATGAGATTAATTCATTAATAAGATACATTAATGTTTTACATATAAAATAAATACACATAAAATACTATAAAAAATTCCATCATAGTATATAATTGACCCAAAAAAAATAATTCCCATAATCCAGAACCTATACTTCCTAACATATCATGTCCAGTAATAAAACCATTATTACAACTATAACAAATTAGTGGGGGCGGTACATCCACTCAAAATTAATATATACAAATGAATGATAACTATATGTTGAGTCATAAATGAGAAAATTTACCCTTAGGTGGCGGGTTGCATTGAGAATGATACTCCTATCACTGAAATAAACAATATCGCACATTATAAAAAACTGTCCCATGATACAATGTCCAATTATTTTAGATAACTCATAATAAGTACTAAGGTGCATCCCAAATTACCATGATTTAGAAAAATGTATTGCTATTCCATACTCAAAATTTTGATAATGATTTCTGTTAAATAATCATTGAAAAAATATAACATTCACCTAAAAATTCATCCTGAATATAAAATATGTTGGAGTTCATAAATAAGAAAATTGAAAACATTCAACGTTAATTAATATGAAAATATGGTACTAAATGAACATAATGAACATAAATTTTACAAAAAAATGGTATTAAAAGAACTATTAAGTATATCATTAAAATACAAAACCACGTGTCAAAATATAAATACATAATATTTATGGGAATGATTTAATTGGAAAAACAGATATGATGGATGAATTTAAATAATAGTACCATAATACATGACCAAGACATGAAAAATAATTTATTAGAAAACATATATATTAGTGTTAATAAAATTAAAATTACATGCCACTTCCTTAATACCAAACTATAATTATGATGAACCACTAGAACAAGAGTGAAAGCATTAGCCGAATAGAATTAAACTAAGTCTTCACACACATAATTCTTCTACAAATGGTGTGAGAAAAACATAACAAGATAGAATCCACCACATGTTCTATATAAATATTTTTCAAAAATAAACTAGACATAATTTCATATATATATATATATATATATATATTAATGTAAGGTTTTATTTTTTGTAAATAAAATAAATAGAAGGTTCTTTAGTTATTCATTTTCTATAAAACTAAAATTATTACCATATGTATTATCAAATGAGAATTAAATTAAATACACTAAAAAAATAATTTAAAAATTAAATTCATTGAAAATAATAAGGCTTACAAGCAATAAAAGGAAGTTATTATTTATTTGTATGAAATAAATCCCTATAAATATTTTCAAAAAATAATTGAAGTAATCAATTTTAAATGAAAATTTAAATTTTTTTTGTTTTCATTTAAAAAAATAAATATAAAGTAGTTCTTGAGGTAATATTACTTGAACATGAATATAAAAAATACTGGATAATTATAAGATGATAAATAAACATAATGGAAGAAATTATAAACTAAGAAAATTTATGATCAAATTATAAATCAATATAGGATTTTTAAAAAGAAATAATCAAAACAGTATACATATTATAACACAGAAAAAATTGAAATTGAGTAAAGAACATGTAATTAATATTATGGGAAAACACCTATAGTCTTAAAGAGTCATTTTTAAACCCAACATATAATGTGATCACAATATAACTAGAAAATGATATGAACTAAACATATAATTCATCAAATTTCCTCCAACTACCCAATGCAGTAAATCCACTAGCCAGAGTAATGATCATACACTAAGGTGTACACTAGTTAATGCATAATATCTAGTTGTGTAGAACCACCCCATGAATTCCCACTTATGTACCCAAGGATTGTCATGATACTATAAATATTACGGAGTAATAAATTTTAATTAATAATATTTTAATTAAATGTTATACCATAAATAACTTACACCTCACCGCCAATGAACGTTTAGTGAAATATACCCTATTATTAAATATAATAACTCAAATATTCATCCTCTTTAAATATATCAATATTAAACAGTATAACCTAATAATATATTAGGGATATATCATCACTGATATAAAACATATAATTAAGTATGTTATTTGTTTTTGTAAATAGATATTTATACGTAGAAATCCCAAATTAAACCACGATATTAATACAATAAAATCACAAATAAATTAAGAATAACAACAAGTATTCCATACCAAACCAAATGGAGTAAATTTAATGTCATTACATCACAATATAGTTAAAACAATTCCACAAAGAGATGCAATGATATAAGATGCCAATCTTTTATATTGATAATATTAAAAAAGTATTTTATTTGGTTTTTAAAATTTATTTTAAATTATTTCGTGGAAGTTATTTTGGTTATTTTATATGAAAAATAGTCTATTATGTTTATAAAACACTTATAGTGAAATATTATACTAAATAGAAATTAAATAAAACTAGAGTGGGTAAAATATTGGGTATCAAATCAAAATTTCATTAAAACATGGAGAATTCATCATGAAATAATTGTAGGAATACAATATAGGATGAATATAAAATAAAATATCAATATAAATAGTCAAGAACACATAATTTTTTAATAAAATGGAGTTATATAAACCCACCATCCATAAATTGAGGAATCAACAAAAATATATTTTTTATTCCCTTAAAAATGGATATTGCGACTTAAAATATAAAATATGAATATATTAAACAGAAGAAACCTATGTAAAAACAATGAGGGATGAAATCCAGTGTCACCGTTACAATACTAGGTTTATAAAATAGAAAGTGGATGGGGAAGAAGATAATAAGAGGTGATCTTGAGTGACCAACCATAAAAAATAAAATCCATATAATTGGGATTCTCCATGGAGAGAATGTCAGTACAAAAATGAATGAAGGGAGTAAAATCATAGAGAATATTTAGAAGAATTTTGTTAAATAATAATGAAAACATTATTAAAATTAATTATATATATATATAAAATTATATAATTAATATATTACATGGATTGGGAGAATTTTTTGGAAATCCATGTGTGAACCATGTACCTTCTATTATAACTAAAATAAAGAACAAAATTGTTAAGAAGCATGGTTCATGTAATCATGTAACAAGAATGAACCTATTATTTGAATTGAATTTTCACCATGTATTCCACATATAAATTGGTTGGAAATCCGTGATTCATTGAATTTTCTCTATAAAATATAAATTCTCACACGATGCCTAATGTAAAATTAGTCAATAAATAAATAACATAATAAATATAAAATGGTGTCATCTTGGGTTTCAGAGTTCTTTCAACCATTCTATGTTTTCCCCTAGAAAGACACTATGAATGTATTAATCACAAATATAAACCTTACAAATCTAATAAAATTAAAAAAATAGTTTTTAAATTCCCAATGATAATATATTTATTTTTAAAAAATTATATTTCATTTAATAATTAAATTATTCCCTTATCCATGAGTTTTTGAATAAATAAATATGTTTTGAGTGATTTATCTGCCCATTTCTTCATGGAAGGTAGAATAACAATATTTTCAAGCGGTTTTTAAAATATCATTCCGATTTTATGATATGAAAATATAAAATATAAGAAAACTCCTTGATTAGTAACACTAATAAAAATGTTGACTTTTATTGGTGGTCTCCATTGTATTAAGAATTATAATATAGGATTAAAGAATTCAAAAACCTTATTTAGAAATGAAATTCAATGATATGATTTATAAAAATTGAATAAATCTGTACAAAAGTTTCCATCAATATTATTATAAACTTATTGAAAAAATTAAAATTTCATTTATAAATATCCCTTTTTGAGGCATCAACAACCACAAAATACCAATGATTCACAAGTATATCCCAAGATATAATAAATATCATTAGATACGAACACCAAATATTATTGATGATTACTAAAATAATATTCTATATCAAATAATTAATGAAAACCACCATTCACCAATGAAAAACACTTACATAAAATTATTAAATGATTATAGATAAGAAATATGGATAATTACCTCAAATTGATTAGAAAAACATTTATAATTCACCAGTATATGCCCAAAAACATTAATTTGAAACTATTTGGTCTATGTATGAGGTTCTTTACTTAAGTGATATTCCATATTCAACATTCGTGATTCTCGTTATATTTAATATTTAATATACACGCTTTCATAAACATAAATTTGAGATTTAGTATTTTCTAAATTACCTATACTTTTAATTTACGGAAATATTATAAAATTTTATTTTAGATGACCAAATCATTAAAATAAATCATAAATTTTATATCTTCCCAAAATGAAGTATTGTTATGATGTTTATTATGATATTGATGGAACCCTAGCAATTTACTCATTGAGGACGATGAAAAAAATTAATTGTGACGGTATTTTTATAGCACTAACAAATTCCATATTAGACTCAAACTATTTAATCTTTTTACAACTAATATCTCCTTAACCGATTCAATGTACAATGAAAACTAAATATTTCCAAACAATAATTCCATAATTACCTCTATAAACATATCCAAGTATATTACCTATAAACAAGAGGATAGGTCATAGAAATACATCTTCAATTATATTCCATGATGTATACTTCTATTAAAACAATGATATTTTAATTAATCATTGTAGACTAACCTGGGAATAAATTTATCTAGATCATAATATTTTTTAGCTAACTTTATCACCATTTAATCAATCTAATGAAGGTATAAGACTTCCATCTACCTTTTCACTATTATGGTTTTTGGGTAGCATTGTTGAATAAATAATTCGTTGAAAACATTCCATGACTATCCGTTATATTACATATCCCAAATAATGGACTTGAATCATTTCTAATTCATTACATTTTCACGAATATATTCAATATTATAATTAAACAATCATGAATCATTATATGAATGATTCTTATTTATTTTACATCAAAAACTCCTCATTTTCATTGGAATACTTCTACACTTGGAAACTAGGGGGATTATGTTATTGTAATTATTGAGTCTCATATCAATGATGACCAAAACTAGGGCTTACATTACATTTAAAAACATTAATATCCCGAATGGGTCATCTAAATATCGAGCAACTAGAGGATTAACATTTTGAAAATTTTCATCTCTTCCACTCTAGAATTTAAAAGGGACTACTTAGCTGTCTAGACTCTATATTCACACAAGATACCCACCATTATCATAATATAAATCCTCATATAAATACATGAAATTAAATTTAAATAAATAAAATAAAATATATATAATATAAATACAATTTATGTCAAAATAATTATATCCCACATCCATTTATCGATACTTATGATCTGATAATAATACCCAAAATAGAATTTATACATAACATAAAAAATATACTTTAACATGAATTGAATTTAATTAAATAGCATTAAATACCATTAAAAATATAATAAATACTATAAAATGGTTTATTACCATTTGAAATCAAGAAAATCCTCTTTGTAAATCAATTAAAACCAAAAATATCTTTTTTTCTTTATTTCTAATAAATTTATGGTAAATTTTCTAAAAAAACATAATATATGCAACATTTATTTCTTGAAATATAATATCAAAGTATAATTATAAAAAATATGTGACTGGAATGCCGTAAATAACATTATAAATTCATAATACCCCTAGAAATGTCATATAATGTAAATAAAAATCAATAAAAATTGAAATTATATAAAATCAAAATATAATTGAACATGAATGTTTTTTAAAAAATATGGTTTTTGGAACTATTCAGTATACATAAAAACCATAATAGAACAATCAAGAACTAAATACATAGATTTTTCATAATTCTACCAAACCATGAATGTGAAGAAAAATCTATAGATATTTTCCTCAATTTAACTTCACATAACATTAGGTACAAAATATAACACATATTATGGTGACTGGTTATGTTAATACATAAATAATTTCTTATGTAGTACAGAATTTAATAAAGAAAAAAATATTTTGAGGTTTCTTTTCATGGAAGTCATAAATATATTACAAGTAAACCATAAAACATTATTCTAATCCACCTGAAATCCATCTTCATATGATTATCCTATGTTACTTTTATAACATCTCATGTCATATAGAGATAAATTATAATTGAGGGGTGATCATTAATCTCAGTAAGTAAATAACAATTGAAATATATAATATGTTATGATAAGGCAATACAAAAAGGAACACTCATATAAAACTGAGGCATATATTAATAGAATGATCTTAAGTAATAACATGATCATTTGGATAAAAAATAAATAATTTACATTAATAATCATATCACAAATTTTTATCCCAAAGGTAATGTAAAACATTATTATCATGTTCATTCACCATATTATCGTAAATCATGACATATTTTGAGGTTAATTCATTACCAAATACATTGTATTTTTATCATTGTTCTCCCTTCATATGAATTGATTAATTTGTTCTAATAATATCATAATAAACCAAGTATCAATAATCCATTGAAAATAAATAACGAATTTTATATAAAATCATTCAATACAAAAGTTCATTAAAAATTGAAATATTTATCACTTTTAACCATTGAAAAGGAAATATATATTTCATAAAATAAAATCTATCAATCAATTCTTTTTATAACTAGGTGAATACCCATGTATAATTATGTGGTTTGGGTATTAAAAATATAATTTTTTTTTCATAAGATAGAAATTGAAGATATGAAAACAATAATATGACGGTGTAAATCAATGACTAATAAAATGGAATAATGGGAGGGGAAAAGGTCTAAAAATGATAAAAATATAATTTTTAAGTAATTTGATACACATAATTGAGAGGTTTAATTTATCATCATAAAAACACACCATATAAGTGGTACATAAATAGAAAATAGGAAGTAGATAATTTCATATCACTGAAGAGTTTCTTCCAAGAACATGAGGATGATACCTTAAGACATTAGGGAAACATTAAAGGGACATATTTAGTGATAAAATGACTATGAATTCATTTATAAACGATTTGGAGGGTAGATGAATGGTGGAATTGGTAGGGGTTTCCATGGGTCGGGTTGGGTCGGGTTGGTTGGTCTTTGGACCCGACCCACCAAAAAAAATTCGGGACGGGTCAAGTCGGTTCTAAGGTGTATTTTTGGGGACCTGACTCGAGCCAACCCATTTATATCAGGATGGGTTGGTCGGTTTGATCGGGATATATAACAAAAACCGCTCAACCTAGATAAATTACCCGCACATCTCCAACTTGGGTGCTTCATCTTCTTCGCCGTGATAGGAGTATCTCGACGAAAAATTGGTGGTTGGGCGGCAACATGATTATTCATGGGTGGGATAATGACCTTGAACCTGCTCCTCTTGTATAATAACTCCTATTAAAAAATTCTCAAAATTTCACAGTAACATAATTTAGACATGATAATTTAAAATAGAATAATTAATTATAAAACAAATTCTATAAATATGATAATTTTATCATGCAAATAAGAATCCTAATTTATTAAAAAATAACTATTTTTTGACATAGTATACATTATATAACATATAGAAAATTCCATGGTCATTATAAAATTATATCATCATTTATATTAGAATATATATTGTTTAAAAGTCTATTTTGTTGAAATATTTTTTATATAATTGATATTATTTCCATAGAGTAAATATTATATGATAATAAAATTATGATTTATCTGTATCAAATTCATCTTATATTCATCTACTTTTTTGAAAATAAAATAAAAAATATATGTAAATAAAATAATTATTTTATTTTTAAACATGGAAGTTCACTTCTATGTATTTATGGTCTAGAATCATAATCCATGATTACGCATGCAAACTGTATATGGGTAAGGTGTGAAAATTGGATATTTTTAAAGGGTTCCTTGGATAACTTTGATTATATTATTATATCTACTAATTTGAACTAATATAATATAAGATTTCATTCAGGACTCACTTGTAAGATATCTTCTTGGTATTATTCAATAGAAAACCCCAAATGAGTCTTCCTCTATGCTATTTTCTGTAAAATGGATATAAAAGGGCATAATACTGTTGGTTGATTCCATCGTTTCTATATTTCTCATTAACTATTAGATTTAATTACCCTTTATAAACTCTAATTATAACTGTAATATTAGTTCCAATGGTCATAGTGCTAAATATTATTACTGAAAAATGGTCATATACCAACAGTTATATCCCAACGGTTGAATTTTTTAATGCATCCTACATGTATTATATCAATATTTAATACTTCATTCCGAAATGATCATACATTTTTGTTTGATAATGCCTATTAAATTCCTAACATTCCATTTACTATTATAAATTTCAATAGAAGAGGTAATATTCATATTTGAGATTTTTCCAATTGAGTATACCATTTCTTGGTCAAATCATTTTATTTCAATATCCTAGTACTAGTCTTAATTGCAAGAATTATTATTATTAAATTATTTTTGATATTATTACTTATTTTTTTAAAATGATTTAAATTTTCTACTATTGTGATACATAATAAAGTAGTCATTATTTAAATCATTTATTATATTATTCAAAGAAAAAATTTCAGGTAGCTATATTACACTACCCATAAGATATTGTTTCCGTGAAATTTGTGTCCAACTTTAAAAAAATGGCAGTGTTTTTCATCCTTGATTCTCCATGTTCCCATATAGCTTATCCAAACATGTGATTTCTCTATAGGATATTCAGTATTTGGATTGTATTATTCCCCAACACATGTTATTTTCTTTCAAGGATATGTATTGGGTTATCGTTATAAAAAAAGTCAGATTGAAATTATACATCATTTTTATCAGGTATATTTGTTGTTTTAATGATATAATTTCTCAATAGAAACACATGAAATACAGATTGTGAATTTCAAATATTTATAGGTAGTGAAAATTTATACAAAACCTCCCCACCACCCTAAAATATTCTCAAATGGTCCAATTTAACTTAGATGTAGTTTTCCCTTATCTACAATCTACATTAACCCTTTTGATGGTGATAACATTAGAATTAAATAATCCTCATCATGACACTCTTTTTCATTCCATTGTTTATCTACAATCGATTTTTTTTGATCTTCAATAAGACTTGATATGTTCTTTAATTACTTGTAGATTCTATGTATTATCTTTCATTGTGTCTTTTCCCAAACATTTTTCTTCTCTAACTTAATCCAAGTATATTGGATATATACACCTCTTCTAATTGAATACTTTATAAGGTTCTACTTTAATTCTCTAATGAGAAACGGTGTTATATGGGAATTCAACATGTGGAATACATTGATCCCAACTTCCTTGAAAATCATGTTATCTTTATGATACCTTGTCTTGCAATGTTTTAATTTCCCTCTCATATTGCCCATCATTTTAACCATGATATGTTGTGCTCAGGTTTACATCTCTATCCACATTGTTTTGATTTCCCTTCTAGATCATAGAAGAAAATATTTTATATGAGTCATAAATAATTGACATGGTACTCCATAGATCCTCACTTATTAATGAATAAAGTGGTGATATAGAAACTCTACGGATAAATCCTCTCTTACACAAATTAAATGGGTATAATTTTTCAATCAATCGATTATTAAAAATATAGAATTTTTACCCTTGGATGTATTAGCATATCTCATAATAAACACATACTTATGTTGTCTCACTTCCATACAGGGATAAGTAGTGGTTTTAATACCCCTCAAGGATGATGTCACTATGTCATTAATTGATGACACACAAAGCACCTTATAGTGTAATTAGTTGTATCCCTTTTTATATTATCCCAAAAATAATGATCATGTAGGTACATATAAATTTTAATGATTTGTTAATGTGTAGAGGATATAAATATATAGAATTAATCGATCATCTCCCTTATTATATATGGAAAATATGTAAAAAAATTAATTTCTCAAATTTTAGTACATATTCTTAGTCAATATTTAATTCATCGAAACTCTAATTTTTTATAGTCTGTATATTCTTTTTTATAAAATGATTCTCTATTTTAGCTTTCATGGACTTCTCTAGTAGTTAATGTTTCATAAACATTTAGGATATTATTGATTATATCCATTCCCTTGTGATTAAAATGTCCATACATAATAGGTTCTTGATATAGGGATCTCTATCAATAATCATTGTTATAAGGACACATATATATTTCCAAATAAATTATTCTACATTGTTTACTTAGTTTGAAATGTTAATTAATTGAATAAACATAATCATTATATAGCTCCAAATATTATATATGTTTCATAATTAATTCTATTTTCTTAAATACATACATCAACCATCAGTTTTTTGTGTTTATAATACACTTTGCCCAACAAATATAGTGTCTACATATCATCCAATATAAATTAATGGAACTAACTCCAAGTTATGTTAAGGATAATTATTCTCATTATTATTTAACTCCAAAGATGCATAAGATATCACATTTTCTTTTTTACATGATAACAAATCAAATACCTTTTCGAGATTGATCAATATAGATAACAATTCCTTTAATGAATGGGGGTAAACATGACAAAGGTTCACTGATCAAAATATTATTTTATTCTATGAAACATTATTCACACTCCTCCATCCAGATAATTTTGACCCATTTTAAATTTCACTTGGTTAGTGGATTATTCTTCCATGAATGTTCAAAAAACAGTTATAATATCCCACTAAAACAAGGTTACTATGAATATTAGTTACTAGCATAGGATGAGTACACTCCTCTATAACCACTTATATGGTAGGATCAATTGAGATTTCTTTATTAGGTACAAAGTTCCCTAATAAAGAAGGTTTTTATAACCCGAAACCACATTTAAAGAATTTAAAGAAAAATATTCATCCCATTTAGATATATTAATATTACCCTTAAATTATCCTCATTATCCTGGATAAGTTTACAATATATGAAAATATCATCAACAAGAATAACCATAAATTTAACAGGGCTGTCCATAAAGAATATGTTAATAAAATCCATAAAAATATTATGACAATTAGTCAAGAAAAATTGAATAAAAGAAATATTGTAATGAACACATCTTGTTCTGAAAGAAAGATTTTGGGATATATTCTTTCTTAAACCACAACAAATAATACCCCAATTATAGGTCAATATGGGAGAATATTTGATCCCCATAAAAATATTTGAATAAGTCATCAATCCTTTTAAAAGGATATTTTTTCTTAACTGTGATCCCATTAAGTACTCTATAATCAATGTATATAATCATTTATATATTCTTCTTTTTTACATAGATAATTTTCCCTCCATGGAGACACACATGGTAAAATAAACCTCATCTCCTAATAAACTTGGTATTTCTTCTTTAATTATTAAAACTCCACATATGCTATTCTATATTAGGTATTTGATATTGACATAGATCCATGTATTATTTCAATTGATAGATTTATATATTTTCTCAGAGAGTTCAAGGTAACTATTTTGGAAATACATTATTGTATTCCAAAATGATTGGAACTTCTCTGATCTTTATACTTTTTATTTCATATCTATCATCACCAATCATTTCTATAAATAAATAAATATGATGATTTTATTATATATGGTCACACTAGTATATATATCATTTAACAAAAATAATGGGTTATCCCTTAAATATAATAAAAATCACATTAATTATACAGTAAATCATGACATTAAACATTGAAATTAAATCCATCCCATATATTATGTTTAATTACAAAATTTGAATAAACATTAGGGATGTGGATTGAATAAACTCACCAAACCTAATATAGGAATCCTTATATATATACATATTATTCCTGAATATTTATTCTTTCTGATTTCAGTTATGCTATACAAAAATAATTTCAAGGCTAAATATGTCATTTTTCAAACCGTTGAAAAATAAAATTATATTTATAACAAATATATAATAATGTACTTTCTACCATTGATTATTTGTATCGATTACCATCCAATTTTTTTTTGGATCGATAAATTTATCAGTTATTATTTAAAAAGTAGTTCCTTGGTTTCATAGTCAATCTTGGGGTTGATGGAAGTTTTCCTCCATTACCTTCCAATTATGAAATTGACTAAAAAATTTCAATTCTCCCCAGATGTGAATCATTTCAAGGAATGTTTTTCTTGCATCATATTGAATTTTGTTTTATTTTGATGTTGAGGCCTAAAATTTACATGATTATTTTGAGCTATATGATCATTTCATCCACATTTACTAAACTTTCCAATTATTTATTTATAATTCTCAAAAAAATTCTTCTTATAATTGATAATCATGGGATGCTATACATTATTCCTATCTATATTCTTTCTAAAATTCTGATCAATCCCTCTCTTCTTGTGATTCTTTCAATGAGTCCTTTGGGCATATCCAAAATCTATTTAATCTTTCTGATTTCATCGTAATAATCCTTTATAACTGCAAAATTATTGGATTAAAAATTATTTCTATCGATTTGGTCTCAATATAAAAAATAATTGGGTGATATTCTTGTTAGAAGAGGTGAAAATGATTGAATTTTGTCATGTATTACATTTAATGTTTATCTCAAAATTTACCACACATTAATTTCATCCTTTTTCTACATAAATAATTCCATCTTCATGTTATTTTTGTGGGTATATAGAATGTACTTGTAAAAAAATATTTATTTATGTCTTTCTATTTCATAGATCCCACCTCATACATTATCTTTGTCTTCTCGGTCAGTTTTAACCACTGATTAGCTTATCCCTATAAGAGACAAAATCCCAACATAACATTCACTTATTCAGATTAATAGAATATATACAATATATTTTCTATAGAATTGATCTATTATTCCTAAATTTTTGGATTATATCATTTACTAGAAAGAGTTTATCCTTGACACGTGAAGGGTTCAACAAATAGTTTCACCTTCCCTGGTGAAGACAAATTCTCCACAATTTCTATATTTTTATTCATAGTGTGAGTTAACTCATTCATTATCATAATGATGTTTTCAACTCAATATCCACCCTTATTTGGTATTATATCATTAAATTGTCAGTTTCATCTGTTTTTGACATGATTTATTATATTTCATTACATTATTATGGATGAATAATCCTATATGAGAAATTTGTTACTATTGGAAATATTATAATTATAGTTCTAAATTAAACACTAATAATAATTTTTTTTAGTATAATGCTTCTTGGTTGATTTTATTTTATCATAAAAAATATTTTATAGTATATATATATATATATATATCATTTTTAATGGGTTTAAAATTTTTTTTGATTAACCAAGCTCACCTTATGAGAGTATCAATTGAGGTGTGTTTCAAAGAAACATTATCATGAACCAAGTGATGATCAAGTTAACATCCAATTCACCCTTTTGGGTTTATTACCCCTAGTAAAAACTATGTTGGATCAGCATCCACATGTAATATCTATACATGGATTTCTATTCTTCTAATCCACTCTCTTTATACTTCACCAAAATTAAAATATGTTTTTCTTATATTTATGAAATTCTTTTGAGGACATGGTAATAATTTTATAGTCATAATTTATATATATAAATAACCCTATAACCTAAATAAAAATATAAAAATCCACATTTTTAATACAAAAAACATCAATTACATGGTGAAATATTTATTAATACACTTGTAGTTTTTAGGATTAGTTTCATGGATATTAACAATGTAATTCATGGAAAAAATAAATCCTTTTTTAAATTAACTTTAAATGATTCATCAATGTTTTATCCTAGGTTAAATTTATAGCATATTGTATAATTGGAAGAACTTATAAAATAAATGGTTGAACAAAAATATTAATAATCGAATAATAATAGAAATATTTTTCATGTGATAATATTTCATAATAGTAGGGAATGATCAAACAAAAATGAGAAATAACATAATATAATGATCATGAAAAATAAACTAAAAATGTTGCTATAATATATAAATTATACATTCATAAGAATATCACTATATTTTTTCCAGGGGTTTTTGTAAAACACAATTAAAAATGTTATTCACCAAGGTATCACAAAACATGCCCTCTCAATAGATTAATTATTTACCAAATTAATTGAATCACTATCACGGATCAACATTAATATTTATAAATTAATTAGTTACATAAATAACATAGTAAAATAGTTTTTCAATATCTATAGGAAAATAATCAAAGAGTTTCATATAAAACCATTGAATATATATATTCTTTGATAATTGAACAATTCATTATTATTATAAAAAGTAAAAGGAATACATGTTTAGTATATTTATATCTCAAATTAATTATGATTACAATTTGGTGAATTCCCATTGATAAAAAAGTGGTTTGTGTATTCAAAATATATTTTCCTTTCATGTGAATGATATAAATTCAAGAAATGAAGTTGGAAGCATGTAGTCCTATATTGTTTATTAAGGAATGGGTATAATGGTATGGAACAATGGTCTCCCATTGATAAAAAAATATTTTTCAAAAATAGGGAAACATTATGTAAATTGTGTAATTAAATATCTGGATAACTTACCATAATATAAGTAATTGAATAAAATAGTTGTAGCATTGAATTCAAAAACATTGAAAAGTTTCTTAGTAGAAAAAGATAAAGAAACCTTATGTCATTAGGGAAAACATATAGGGATAACAAGGGAGGTAAAATGGCCATATCATCATGAATAAAGGATTTGGAGTTGAGAGAAATAATGATATTTGTGGGTATTTTTAGTAAGGTGTGGGATAGTTTAAATATTCATAAATATAGTTCATAGAATTATATGTTGTAGAAAATGGAAAACCATCATATTTCACATCAACTTTTATCATAGATTTAAGCATTAAAGTCATGTTTAATAATTTTTTATTCCATTTTAATATAAATCATTTTTTAATATTACTATGGATATGAAAAATTAAAATATCCACAAAAATACATTTACAAAAATAAAAATTTATATTTTAGAATTTATAAAGTCATTTTTTGGATTGGAAATTTATTTAAATCCATTTTAATACATTATATTCATAAGATAAATAGAATTTATATCATGGAATATATTTACATGATTTATAAATCAATCTTACATATATATGATGACATAAAACATAGAAAAAAAACAAAATTTTATTTTTTCTATTCTATTAAAAATATGGAATTTTTTAAAATTCTAAAACTACCACCCTATATTAATTTTGAAATATTGATTGAAATTATAATATTTACATTAAGAAAATAATTATATAAAAAATGAAAATTTTAACATTTAAAAAAACAAACCCTACATATTAAAAGATAACTGGTTTAATGACATAGTCAACATTATTATAATTATAAAAATTGTCATAGAAATTATAAAATTATATTATAATTTTAATTTAATTAAAACAATTTTTGAATACTATTTCAGGAAAAAAAATTATATTGAGAATACTAGAGTTTATTATATAGTTGTAAATGGTTTCTTAAAATATAGTTCTGTTTTATTTTAATCAAATTAAACTTCTAATAATTTTTATTTTATCAGATAAAATATTACTAATATTAGAATTGAAAAAAAAATATTTCATTTAAAAAAGGAAGATTATGATTTTTAGAAACTAAGGTCGAAATACATATCCCCTTATTACAACAACATATTCAATAATGGTATGTCTTGTGATGATTGTAGATTCCCAATGAAGCTCATCAATCATAGAATTAGTGGGGATATATTGTAATTTAAACATCACCCTTAGGTGATTCCATTATAGACTCACTTATTGGACCTCTATTTTGGATTTCTCAAGGGTAAACCCCAATGAATCTACCCCACTTCTACATTCTGACAAATTGAGATTAAAATGGAATGAAATTACTAGTTTAGGGCATCATTCCTCATTTATAAATCAATAATCTGTTGACATTAACCATTATATATAAAAAGTATAATGTTAATTATATTAGAAATGGTCATAGTGGTCAATTTGTTTATTGACCAATGATAATATCCCTACCAGCACATTTCCAATTTCATCCTATTGTTTTGTATAAATATTTACAACCACATTACAAAATATTATTACAATACTTTTAAAAATTTATTTTATATTCCTAATGTTCATTTCTCTTTTAATTGATTTTTATATGTGTAATATTATTGACAGTGTTTGATCCTATGTATTATACAATTTTGTAGTTAATATTAATTTGTTTTTATATCCTTATAGTATTCTTGGTATTATTACATGACTTTAAAAATTGTTTTTTCTTCTTCATTTTGTTGTATATTTTATTATACATTCATATATTGTGTAATATAATAAAATAGTCATTATAAATACAAATTATTTTTTATTAGTCAATGAATTGATTTTTAAGATGTTACACAATTATCCTCCAATAAAATGATAATTATATTGAATTTGATTAAAACATATATGAAATAGTATCAAATAAAATCTCCTACCAAAAATAAATATCATGTGTAGCCATAGTAACTCAAGGTTTGAAAATTGAAATATTTGGTAAGACACCATCTCATTCTTACTTATTGGGTATTAGAGATCATATCTTCGGTCTACCAATACATCCCAAATATGTTAAATCAAAATAAGGCTCTAATTTCATTTTCTAATAAACATACCTAGGATATAATGACTCAAAACCTTGAGATTTTTGATATGCCGGATCATGTAACAAGTTATCGGTGTATGGGATAGTTATTTACATACAAATCCTTACCCCCAAATTCAATTACAAAATATAACACCATAGTATCATTCACATCCTCATAATCATTACCATTACAATATCAATTTCATTGTCCCTATCTTCTAACCTTCGATTACATATTATAATGTATAAGAAATCATTCAAATAGAGCCTCAATGTAATATCACATACCCTTATTGTGATTTCCCTTGAAGAAACAGCCCTATATGTCAATAATATACAGTTAAACTAGTTGATCAAGAACATGTTAAACTCATATTGATCATCATACTTTACCCAATCATGATTAAGTAGTGAATAATGGTATAATTCCACATATATCATAAAACCAAACTATGATTTTACTACACCAACATAATACAATATGTGAGAAAACTTTGAATATTAAAAGGTCTGCTGTCACATCATAACACAAAAATAGATCATATAGTTCACATCATACCAAAATATGACATTATAAATACATTAAATAACAACTATTCACTAAATCACATATTGAAAATAAATATGAGATATATAAAAGTATTATATCATCTCATTCAATGTTAAATAACATTTACTATCTCTGAATATGTAAGTCTCATTCTTGGTGCAATACAGTCAATGATGGTTTTCATTGCTCACAATCATGAATAACATTATCAAAATCTAATATTATTATAATTTAATCATTGGTACACATCATCATAGTTACTCTTATGATCCATGTTCTCATTAGGATGTCCTTGGGTTTTATAGACATTATATAACATACAATTCCTCTAATGTAAAACTCGGTATCTAATTCTACTTTTAGTAGCTATATTATCTTAAAACCAATAAATAAATAAAATAAAAGATGTCATAATCCAATACTAAATAAAATTATTGAGTTATTCCTCTGAAAATGTTTTTAAATTATGTTATCACCATTGATGATATCCAATATTTTTTGATATATACATCTTTCTCTATATTATATATAAACTAAATTGGTTATTTCATTTTCAAAACATGTTCAAGGTGTTGAAAAATATAATTTTTTCACCATTTAAATATTCATTGACCCGATGGAGGAGGTATTATTGGTTTCATGATGTGTTTTGGGAGAATCACATTGTAGTGTCATCATAAAACATCACATAACTTACTCAATGGGTTAACCACATGTATTGATACCCACCTGATATTATTCTCTTTAAACAAATATGGGGCCACTAGCAAAAAACATATTAAAACAAAATCTATCACTCAAGATGTCCTTTAAATATTATACCCCACAGGATATTGATCACAATTGTTTTAATGGACATCATAGTAAAATTATTGTGATTGTCTCCTTCCTGTGTGTTGACATAAGTAAAATTTCCCAAAATTGCACACCTGGTAAACCAAATGATTCCTTATATTGAATTAAGAAAATAAATTACATTGGTTTATTTAATTTATTTTACTCACCTTGTATATATATATATATATCATATATTCTTATCTATTGTTTATATTTTAAGGTTTTTCATCTTCATAATATATAAATTAATACCACTTATTCTTAACCACAATATTTTTTGATTTATCACCATCAAATTTGTAACCATAGTTCATTTCATCCTAAATGTAACCTATATTCAGTCAAAAAGTTGATATATTATTCAAATGATTCATAGATCTGCTTATAAAAATTGGTTGGGTGTGCACCCCATCTCATTAAATCCTGTTAACATTATGATTTACCACTCATCATTATCTCTACCATATATATATATATATATATATCTTGATGATATCAACATTATCCTAGCCGAAGGCGAAAAACCTCTCCCAAAAAATAAACAAAATTAGATCATGATGATGTTTTAAAGAGAGGAAAGTTGTATCTTACCACCATTATAACAATGTAAGAAAAAGAAAAATTATAATAAAAGAATCATTATTATTAGTAAAAAAATTAAAAAATTTAATTAAATAATAGAAAATAAAATGGTATGAATAAAATAGACTAATTGTTTTATGATTAAACATCAAGGGATGACCTTAATCACTAAAACTATTAAAAACCTCTAGTTGACCCCGTTATTTTTATACAAAAAAGACACATTAAAGACAAATTAAATATTTATTAAAAAATATGCCATCATGAAGTTGTATAATTAATATGATATTATTTAAGAATTAAATGAATCCCAATTTTCTATGTAATATTTTATTTTATGAATTTCAAATCTACATCCTATTTCATTGATATCATTATTTATCTATAAAATTAATTAATCATGCCAAATTTTTTAATTAAATTATTAATAAAATTTAACTACATAACTAAAAGGACAACTTTAATTTACCCCAATTTTATGTCAAGGGTAAACTATCAAAAATACTCAATAAAAGCCTTTTTTATCTGGGATTGTTTCATGGTTAAAATTTATATATTTAGTTTTTAATGGGAATTGACCATAATTCCAATTGCAATTCACAAAATCCAAGAATATGAATTTATTGGCCTAAATAATATATTAATCATAATATACATCCTCTCTAAGGAGAATTATTATAACCATAAACCCATAGATCATAAACTCAAACAATTCCCAATATATGAGATTATATAAAAGATACACCATAAAAATGAATAATCTATAATTTAAATAATGTGGAAAATAAAACCTAATATGTAATCCAAACCCATAATTAAATTTATTTATCTAAAACCATAACCACATATTTCAATTTCCTTAAAATGTAAAGAGAACTAAATAAATTCATGAAACTAAACCCTCATCATGTTTTCTCATTCATAGGTTATCAACACTACACTTACATGATCTATTCATAACTGAACCAAAGGATTCGTCGACCCTCATGAACCCTATGTGTTTTAGAACAATTAAATGTTCTCAATGAAATTATTTAGATATTCCTAAATCTCCATTAGGTTTTCCATTAATACCACATCCTCCTTATAATTGAACTTATTTTATGTTACTACTAGGGATAGATAACATGGATACTTCTAAAATAAAAATGTGTAATATATTATAAAACCTCTCTAAATAAGATAATAATAGAAATATTTATGTTACATATCAATAGAGAAAATCTCTAAAAGGGTCCCACATACCCTAACATTAAAATAATTTACTTGATAATCCTCCACTTTATCCTTTATATAAAACATAAATTTCAATCTGACATACCATTAATAAAACAATTTGTAGCCTTAGTACCTCAGATATAACAATCCATATCATGAGAAAAAATGATCAAATAAAAATTAAAAATATTTTTTTCATAGTTAGTCAGTTAACACATACATGTTCCAATTTTAACTCAACCTTCTATTAGAGAAAATTGATCCCAAATTGAAATTTCACAACTTCAAAAAAAGTAGGCCTAAATAATAATTTTTATATATAAATAATTAATCCAAACAATAATCCTTTATTTTAAAAAATTATAAGGGTATTATTATTTTTGTTACACAAGTGACTCTATATAAGTAATTATTATTGATAAAAAATAGCAATTTATAGGAAAAATGTTTGATCTAATTAATTTACTAATAATCATGTAAGGAAATGTTATAGAATAACTCAATTTAATATTGTATTGATAAATAAAGTTATCATTATTAGTCACATAATTTATTTCATCTTGTATATTAAAAAAAATCAAAATTATCATTACATGGATTATCACCCATGATTTTAATATAATATTTTTCATTTTTAAGATGATTAAACTATTTGGACAATGCCCACTAATTAATATTATCAATTGAAAATCATTATTGTATGTTATTGCATTGGGGTTTACTTCAATGACACATCAGCATCAACTAGTTTTGTCTACCCCTATGATGCCTATGTTTATACTTCCATTGACATGATACACCAATCATGGATAAAATTTAAAATTAATTACATTTGAGTCCTTATATGAAAGACTTATAAATATAATACAATATTTGACACTCAGTTTTATTTAATATTAACAATACTATCAATAAATATTATATTACTCATCATGTCACGTTTGATACAAATTATTAATTTCTCATTCATGACATCCATTAATGATCTATATAAAATATGTCTAGAAAGAACCACTGTCAAATCATCTTTGGTACCAATAAAAAAAGTGGCAAAGAAAAATCTTCTAAAATCAATAAGGATAAATTACTACAATCAAATAACAAAATCGGACAAATTTTATCACAACTATAATTTAATGAGGACCCATATTTACCCATTTTAAATGGGAAAATTTATTTTTCAAATCAATATCATCAATTTTTCTACATCAAATTCCAAGGAACATATCTATTAATGTAATAACTTGCATAACCCTGTTTTTTCTATAGTAACTACACCAGTAGAGTAACTAAACCTCTGTTAAGACTCATCACACCCCAAATTCTTCCAACTAGTATAAATGATATATGATATTAATTTTTTGAGAATATACCATCATATAATAGTGGAAAAAATAGAGAAAAGAATAACTGTAACAGATATCCAATAAAATAGTGTGAAACAAAATTTTGACACATTCAAATAAATAAAAATAACTGATGGGATATCATATAAAATATACATAATGTTAATTAATTCAATATTAATAAATAGTTCTCCTAGGGGAGGATCATATAAAACAATATATAAAAATGAACATAAATATACAAAATTGGAAATGACGAATTTTTTTTCATAGTCCAAGGCCAATCATATCAACCATGCCACACTCTATCTAAAACAGTATCGGAGTTGTAATAGTGAGTTTTCCATTATCCAATCCAACAATTATGATGTTTTCCTAGGTAAAAAAAATGGGATAGGAAGGGAATGAGTATGTCTCATTGGGCTACCACTAACGATTTCAAAAAAAATTCACCAAAAGTGATGGTTTGTGAAAATATAAATAATTAAATAATGAAAACAAAATAAATAAAAATACTCAATCCTTCGGTTATACGGATTAATCTATGGTTGACCATAACTGATTTAGTGGATGTTGTATGTCTCTGATCATAGTCTAAAACAAGGAGTCACATACAACTATACCTAAGAGTAGTTCATAGTAATAACATAACCATAAAACATGTTTGGATCATAGTGAGATAATTCATGGAAAACCATAATTCTCTAGAATCTTTAGATCTAGTGATGATAATCCTTGGCATCCAACAATCATGAAGGACCACAAGATCCTTGGGAGATAATTTTTAATATCCCAAATTCAAAAATTATATCTAGATCCTAATGATTAAATCCATGGAATCCAAAAATTATCAATTACTACTGCATCTTGGGTTTTCATCACTAGAATCCTATAATCATCAAGATACAGTAGATCATATATAGGTAATACATTCAATATTAAAGTCATCAATTTTCCTAGTATTGTAGGAAGATATTACAAGGAATCCAAAATTATCACTGACCATTTGATACTTGTGAGGAAATCACTATCATTCCAAAATCATCAAGGACCACTTCATTTATTTTCAATTGTTTCCTTAAGATGTTTTTCATGAAAATGGAATCTTGTTCCATGATTTTACATTCTACAAAACTGGGTGTACATTTATAAGTTACTAGGTTTCAACCATTTTTCCTAATTTAAACATTAATTTTCCATACTTTTAGGACTCTGGACCCTAAAACACATCTGGGAAAACTCCAAATACCTATAAACACAAAAAACAAAAATAAATTTCAGAAAAGTCATATTATTTATAAAAATATATAAAAATAGAACATAAGATGGTCTAGGGATTTAGAAAATTACCACTATATTTGTATTCCATCCCTAGAATGACTAACCACATTATTGAATAATTCCAAACACATAGCTCATATAACCAACTCCTGGTTTGAAGAGTACTTCTATATACAATCATGGCTCTACCGAAACATCACCATAATAAATTTATTCCTATATAGATTTTTATTTCACTAATCCAATATGAAAACTAGATGCTCTATAAAAGATGAATCAAATTTGATATGAATATTATCAACAATGATCCTGTTAGATGGATTGGGATAGTATAGAAAATGTTTTAATACATAGAAAATATCATGTGTAGAATTAAAATTCTGAGGGAGTTCAAATTGATATTCCACTATATCAAATATTGCTACTATCTTGAATAATCCATCATACCTTGGAACCATAATTTCCAATATCTGAACACATTTATGTCTTAATAATGGTGAAACTCTTAAAATACAAAATCACTCACCTCAAACTCTATTGTGTGGTGTGGTCTGTCAGTATACATCATTCCCCTATTTGCGATAATCACCATCTATGAACTGATCAAATAGAGAAAATATAAGGGTTCATATACCATACATGACCTAACCATCATAGAAACAGTAGCCTTATGCTAATAAAAGTGATAAGTAAATGTACTACCACATAAGGATTCAAAAGGATCAATATGAATCAAAGTGTGATACATATTTTTTAGGTGATCTCCCCTAATTCCAATGGCCTCTCCAGGTAACCTTCAATGTCTAGGACAAAAGCTATCAACATGTCCTCAATGACCTTATTTGTGTATATAGACTATCAATAAATATATGGATGATGATTATTTCTTATATGCTCCTACAAACTAAGAACACTATGAAATTCATTCTAGAAACATGATGTAATGTAGAAAATTTCTACATAAAAATTATCTTATGGAATTTATATAAGTGATATATCTCCCGAACAATGATTTCCCAACTCATCAACTTATAATATATCCATAATTGATATGAAATGATTTAATTTATTCATTGACTACCATATCTCCCATATTGTATCACTACCCATGGGTTTTCTCAGAAGACCTATGTCAGAATTTCGGGAGATTTGATCACTCATACAGTCTATAATTGGTAGTTTTTTTGGAGGCTTATATGTCATTAGTGGTCAACCATAACATATTAAAAATTGAATCATCATGTGACCAAACCGAACATGTCCTTATCCATCCTAGGCTCTTTGAATTTCCAGCACACATTCTCATTCATCTTATCAAAATTTTGAACACCATTCATCTTTAGGAAGGTGAGTTCTTAATATTTTACTATTTCGGGATCATAAACATTCTGAAATTATATACTATCCAATGATTTTAATAGAAGCATATTATAGTTGATAATGTGTACAAAACAGGACATCGAGCATAATCGTACCACAAAATATTATTATTTAAATATGACCATTATAACCTAGTAACAAAGATTTCATATATAGATACGATTAAATATGTTTTGAAATATGTAAATAGTATTTAACAAATTTAAATTTATAGATTAAATCATATAATATTAGCACTCAAATTTTTGTAAATGAAATTTATTATTCCAAAATAGGTTTCCTTCGAAAATTATTTTTATTGATTTATATGAAAACAAAATTATAATTAATTTATAGAACATTTAAAAAATGTATTTTATAAGATAAATTTAAAAATATAAATCAGAATATCAAAATTATCCAATGCAATGTTTTTTGAAATTATTCAGAAAAGTTATATTTTTCAATGAATAATCAAATTAAAATTTTGTATTAAAAACCTTATTTTCATTTATATAATTTTTAATGAAAAATTATATTTTTGAATAGTTTTGAAATATAATAATTTTATCTTTATTTAAATTAAACCAATTATGGGTTTTTTAATGAATATCATAGATGAATTTATTATAAAAACATTTTATATTTAAAATGTAATATTTATGAAAAATTGTTTTTCATTTCCTTTTTTCGCTTTGATTTTAAATTAAAAAATTACAATTACGTGTTCTAAATTTTTTAAAAATGATTTAAGTATTTGGAATCCAGAGGTATTATTTTTTTAAATGGTCAAATATCTTCATCATTAATGTTAAAAATAATAATTTTTGTAACCATAGTAAAGGGAAAATAATTTAATTAACGTTTGAAAAGAAATTGATATGAACTTTAAATTGACCCTAACACATGAATTAATTATATATAATGTGTCCATTTTGTATATAGGAATCAAATATTTTGTTATATACCATTTTTACATTTCTATTTAATTACAACACATATAACTTTTAATGTAAATAAATATAAATACTTTTACTCTTTTTAATAAATATAATTTTTTTTAAATGGGGGATAAACTAAGGATATGTTACATTAAAGGTATTTTTATAATATATAAATTATTTTTATTAAAAATTTAATTTAATTTTTAACTTTTAATGAGGAAATAATTATCCTAAACTTTTACACAATAAAGATGTAAAAAATTATTCAATTAATGTAAATATAAAATAAATTATACTAAAAATATTTAATGTATTATAATTTGATAAATTATTGTCACCCAATTTTTTTTAAATAAACAAGAAATATTGAGGATTTGTTAACATATTTTATTCTAATTTCATTTATTTTATTGTAGTAATGAAATTCAATGTAAATGAGTAGTTGTAAAATTGACATTATTGATATTTTATGAAAATATTATTTAATTAAATGATATAAAATTTGTTAAAAACATAAATTATTTCACAAAAATTTTATATTGTATAAAATATCAACCATTATATTTTTATGGTCCTTTTCTCAATTTATAATAATTACCATTAGCCTCAAATAGTAAAAAAACATGGTTGTTTTGTTAAGTGTTAAAGAGTTAAAGAAGGGGTAATATCAAAATTTAATGGTATAAATGTCGTTCAAAAATGTAAAAATTTACTTCAATGAGAAAATTTCTACCCATACTCATAAAATATTATAATATAATAAATTTTCAGTCATTTGGGTATAAAAAATAATTTAATTTATATTTATAATTTAAAAAAAATATAAGGGCAACAATCCTCTCTCTAATTGAAGGGAACCACTTATTGTCATATCATTAAATCTAAATAACCATTTTTTCATCAAATAACTACTGAAGTACCTTATTAAAATACATTAAAATATTCCATAGGTCATATTTTTTTCCCTAATTCCATCTTTAGATAGATTGAGGTTCAATATAAGGGAGGTTGTCTGAAGAAGATGTATAGTTCTTAACAG
The DNA here is from genome assembly GCA_963277665.1 of Viscum album. Lineage (NCBI taxonomy): Eukaryota > Viridiplantae > Streptophyta > Magnoliopsida > Santalales > Viscaceae > Viscum > Viscum album. Next base: position 259,300,762 of record OY728129.1, read on the forward strand.
AGTGTTTTTATTGCTTTTTTTTACTTAATTCAAATATTATTTAGCTATGATTATATAAAATAATAATTATCTAAAATATATGGATACATTAATTTTTTAATGTAATATACTATTTCTATATCCATCCTCAATCAAATTGGTAAGGAATCCATCGTTCTTGTGTACAAAGGGCTACCACCTCATAGGCCAATGTAATTTATTTTTCACCACCTCCTCTCAGCGATTGTTAAAATGATATAATTAAGGTTTATATAAAAAATTAATTATCAATTTATAATTATTAAAAGTTAATATATCATTTTATTTTTACCTTTAAAATCATGAAATAATAATAATGTCGTTTGTGTGTACTTGTGGAGTTCCACCTCCACAAAGCAATGCAATTTTTTTAATCACAACATCACATGGATGACATATTAAGTATGTTTAATAAAAAAATATATATTTTATGATATATTATCATTATTTAATGTTAATTGAAAATACTTTCTTTTATTCCATTATGCTCATTGAAAAATGAAAACATTACTAATGCGGTTGAACGATATATTGTCTCCATGTTTGAATCAAAGATTATTTTTTCATGAAAATCATCCAATATTGGTTCTAAATTAACAATTGATGTATAAATATTATAATTATATAATTATTATTATTCTATAAATAATGTAAAATGTAAACCTGGGACCTTGGAAATAACAACAATGTTGTTTTTGAAATTATGGACTCAATGTTCTCAAACTAACTTACGTGGACTTAACAGGTTCTATAAATAAAAATTACATTATAATAATTGATAAAAATGTAATATGATAATTTAATTATCCTAAAAAATTTATTTAACATGTAAATAATTCATATATGTTTAATGTTGTTTATTTAAAGGACAAATATAGAATTTCTAGACTTGTGGTTGGGGATTTCCTCTTAGTTTTCTATCAGTGAGCCATATTTTATTTTTATAAACATATTTTTATTAGATGATGTATATAATACAATTTTACATTTTATATCATGAATCATTCATAATTTTTTATATTCTATGGTTCAATTTTGAATTATTTTACTCAAGTGGATTTATTTTAATGTTTCCAAGTGGTAAAGGGTTTCATAACCCAATTACCATTCATTGGCATATAAAACTTATTCATAGAGTTTTTTATGCCCTGATTATTTGGGAATTGATATATAAATTGTATTATTATTTATTTTTAATTGTATGATTTGGATATGTATATTTTATTCATAATTTGCAAACTTATTAACTATCAATTAAATTATATGATCTGTTTATGTGTATTTCATCTCAAATTCTCTTTATTTGGGACTTATGTTTATGATATGAAACTTTATTCATTTATGAGGCTTATATTCTACCCCTTTGAAATGTTATATCTTTAATTTTCTTATGTTCAGGAGATTATATGGTTAATTTGATGATATTATTTCATGGGGATTATGATTTAGAAGTTACCATAGTGGTAATGTTGTTGTGTTACAATATCCATTCTTTTTAGGATTTCATATATTCCTAGTTAATTTTTGAGGATATTATATGATATTATTTTCATGAACCACATAAATTTATTTAAATCTGGTTATAAAATTTTTTACATATTAAATTTCCATTTCTTCCTTTATTTATTTAATAAACATAAAGAAATTTTTTTTAAGTGATATCGATATTATATCTTCATTTAGATTAGAAATATATTTCATTCGTATCATGTTCTCTAAAATATCCTCATAAATATTATTTTCTAAACATATATATTTTCTTAAATATAATTTAAATGGACTTTTACTATCTTATAAAATTTCTTGAAAAGGAAATTTTATAATGGTTTCAAAATGATTCACTTTTTATTCCCTCCACAAATTATTTTAAATAACGTTTATTTTTCACATTTCAAACATGAATGGATTTTCGCATCATCATAACGATTAGTTTTTTTTAATATTACATTATAATATTCCACATTAATTTTCAGTGAAATGTATTGTAGTAACATTTTATCAATTTTATGATTTTAAAATTTATTTTCAATGTTATTAGGGTATTTTCTTCAATAATGTTTTTATGGTATATTAACGGCACTTCCATTCATAAATTCAAAAAACCCATGATTTTACATATGATATAAAGGGGATATATTATAATGATTCAATACTCGTTATTTTTATAGATGGATTGTTATTGTTTCAAATATATGGTCATGAAACCTATTTCTTATTCACATGTTAACCTTGTTATTAAAGGAATAATGGTTCTTTCTGTAACGACCCAAACTTTTATTCATGAAAATTACACTTGATAAAATTAAATGTAAAATTATGTAAAATGGTTATATAAAACAAGTTCACTTTCTTGGTTTTAGGTTTTTAAATTTTAAATTAGCATTTCTAATTTTTACCATTTCTAATATAGCCATTGAATAGTGACCACATGATTAGACTAAATATAGAGCTTTAAAAAATCCAATTTACTCAGAAAAAGTAATTGATGGTTTCAGCAAGTATAATTTCCCCATATGAAGCTCATTTTACAGAGATCAGAAAGGATGTAGCATCACTGGGCTTCACTCTTGATGAATCCCATGCTGAGATTCAATATGTTATGTATGAAAGAAACCACATATGAGAGAAGTTGATGTTAATAGAGATTACCTCCCAAATGATTTTATATGTGCCTCCCCAACAGTGGGTCACCATAGCGCACCTTACCCTTAGTCCATATTTGGGGGTTATAAGGGGTTGTGTAACAATACCCTAATACTATGATTATGTACATAATTTTTTTATAGAATAAAAATAAACATTAATTTTATTATTGTTACTTTATAAATAGTTTCTAACGCACAAATTGTATTTTTAGTTAATATAAAATTAAGAAATATATTTTGATGGATTTAATAATTTTTGGAATTAAATAATATTTTTAATAAATATTATTACTAATCTTATTTTAATTTAATATAAATAATGGAATACCTTTTATGAATATAATTGAAATTTTTATTATTGTTTGAAAGATGTTTTTGTCAAAACACAATATTTTTTTGTAAATGTCGGTTTTTATTTTTAAACTATAATTTTACATATTTAGAAAATTATTTAGCTAGAATGAATATTATTTATTGAATCAAGACGTCAAAATTATCCAATAGTGAATTTTTCTTTATTTTCTGAGACAACCAAAATGTTTATTAAAAATTAAATACCATTTAAATATACAATGTGTTATAGAACATCTCAATGACCAAATAGTGATCTAATAAAATACTATAAATGTTATGTTAGGAAAACATATGTTTTACCTTTAAAATAATGTGATTTTAGGTTTTTTTGATTTATTTTACAAAGCCTTAGTGGACCCTCCAAATCCTTATAAAATATTTTAACATATTAAAATGATTTCCTTAAGAGTGTGGCTCATATACACATAAGAAATAATAGTATTTTAACAAGATCAAACATTGGTCTTATAAAATAATTTTTTACACTCCACTTAGGAAAAAAATCATGGGAAAAACCATGGGATGGATTGTGGTTATTATTAGTTAAATGTGCGGTGTCAAAAACCTAAATAATAAGGAATTCCCTCTCTTTTCCTATACAAACACACTCAATCTACCATTATTCTTCAATAAAACCATTAGGATCTTGATAAAACCCTTCCATACCCTCTCTATAATCCTCCCATGGTTCCCAAAGCTCCCATGGTGCCTCTATCATGTCTCTCCAAAGCCATTGGATCACACTTCTAATTAAAGGATTTCTTCTTTTCTCATTTTTGTCCATGTTTCATTATGTTGTTATGCCATTTTATATTCAATTAACAAATTTTGAGTTTGATATTTCACCATCACCACACCTACGAATTTTTTTTTAAAATTATTATATTCATTTTTATCTCTCATTAATTCCGCCCATGTACATCTGTTACCATGCCGATATTCTGTATAGAGTTTCTTTTATCTCATTTTCTTTCAAGAAATTATTCTATATTATTCAACTAAATTCCATTAAAAATGTTTCTAAATGTATCTATATGACCCTAATACATTATATTTTATGTAAATATGATGATATACTACTTCCACTATCATCATCCATTTTCATGGATTCTTATGTCACGCTGTTATACTGCAAAAATTTCCCTGCGATCTTCCAAGTCAAATTCATTGTGTAGTAAATACCATGTCCATATCACTATAAAGGGTATTCATCTTGAATCACATTTACATATTGATTTTAGAGTTTAATGTATGTATTCCACATTCCATTATCAACTATCTAATAATGATTTTTAATTATTCTTTATTGTATTATCCATATTGCACACTTATGTATGAAATGAAATTATTAAGGAGGGTGCACCATGATAGTGATCCAATGTATTGGGTAATGAATAATATCATGATACGCTATATTAAATAAATTTTTACAAACGGTAATTCAATTTCAATGAGGCTTTAAACATGAACCATGTGCAATGAGCCTTTTATTATGCTAATATTATGTTAAATATTACTGCAACATTTCAATGTTATGATAACCATGATATATCATTCCTTTGTGTTCATGTTTCTTTTCTGATCCATTGATATGAATTTTGACTAAAATTATTATTCATGTTATTCCTTTTTTACTCTCTTAATGGGATTTATATCTCTCACTTTTCTTATGCATGTACCATGGTTATCCCATACTAAGCTAATTACAAAGTAATGTTGTAGTCATTTAAAATAATATTTCAATAAATATGTGGTGTTTTATGTTCTAAGTTGTTATGTGGTGTTCGTAATTTCCCAATACACTATAAATATTAATCCACATTGTTTTTAAGAGAATTTTTATGTATTAAATCTAGTTTAAGTGTGTAATAAAGAGTAGCGTTATTATATAATCATTGAGAATTACAATGAAATGCATCCTCTAGGTAATTAATTTATTTTTTGGATTTGGGGAATTATTTATGATTTTTGATGGTTTTGTTATAAACACAATAAAAGAGGTTAAATTATAAACCATGGATGGTTGGTTATGTTATGTACATGTAAGAGTTGGTATGTGATATTCATCCAAGTCATTGTGTATGGAAGTTGACATTATGGTAATTCTATTGGTGTGAGTGAGTGTAAGAGTGATATGGAAATGGTTTCCCAATATAAAAAATCTTTTATCTATGCTTGATATGGATTTTATTACAATATTATTATTTATTAATCTAATAAAATGAAATTATTCTTAAAGAAAATATTTTATACATTTTAGGGGTGAAAATGTATAGGTTTTAATGATTCATTGATCAAGTTTCACATCACATGGATCATGATTATTGATTCCAATTACTTTTTACATTGTTAAATATTTATCCATTTTTCATGATTTATGATCAATGTATTTATGGGTATGGTTTTCCTTATGTTAGACTCATACACTAAGATTATTTCATAATCCCTTTAAGATCATATTTCTATCACAATTAACATTCAATTGGTATTTCTAACATTTACCCTTACTAGGAATATTTCTCAACCTTATTATGTTTCCTTTTCACCAGTCCATAATTTATTTTGAAAAATATATCTATCTATAAAGGATTAATATGTGTATAATTTTATATTATATGACACAGATCTTCATAAATATGTTTTTAATGAATCCAAGATGTTAAGAGTCAATCCTAATTCAATAAAACACTAAATATAATATGTAATTGGGTATGAAAGTGACATAATTTTTCCTTTTTATTTTTTAAATCTTGGACAGAGAAAATTGGTTCAAATTTACCAATGTCAAATTTAGACATGTGAATTTAGCACTACATCCGGGAGTACGGGTTTTTGGATCTTATAGTTGGTATTAGAGTAATATTAATATATTATTTTATATTATAATGGTTTCATGTGAGGTTACATTGAGAGTTATGGATACCATAATTGGATTATTTGTTTAAATTTGATAATATGTTCAAAGTCATAGACATTACTTTTGAGATTTAATGTTGAGGAATTGTAAGTTGACTACTGATATTTTGGGAGATAGTTTATTAGATTGAGGTACATGTAACACTTAGGATTAAACTGAATTTTTATTTTATGATTCAGGTTTTGATTATATTTTGGAATAATGTATGATATTAATTTGTTTTTATGGTGATTTGGGTTATTTTGGAAAATTATTACCTCATCATGGAGAATATATGACTATGATTTTAATATTTTTGTGTATATGAATTTATTAGTGACTAATGTTATCTAGACATAATTGATAAATTTTTTTGGAAGAATATTTGAAAAAATAATTTTGATTTATGGTTTTTATGATTGGACATGAATATTTTGAATAATTATATGTATATTTATTCATGAAAGGATTTATTTTGAACTTTTTTAATTACTATTGAATTTTGATGATTAATTTTCTATTTCATTATATGATGGTTTCTATGTTTTGTTTATTATAATAAAATGTGCTAACCATTTTAGTTTTGGTTAATGTATTAATGTTAGAGAAATATTATTTTACCATTATTAATATTTTTATGATCTAATGGACGCTGATTCTAGTACATCTATTATGAAATATTTATCTTGAATACTAATCATTTGGATCAAAAGATGAGACAGTGGTAGAATTTTATTAGTGGATGAAATTATACTATCAAGAAATTAGCATTCCATATGTTCATATTTATGATATTGAAAGACATATTAGACATTATAAAAAGTATACTGAACCCAAAATTTGTCTTTTTACCATCATTTTCAATGAATTAATAACCTTTTCACACCTTTTCAGACTAGGGTGTTTTGGTTTTGGCATTTACCATGATCATTCAATTTTATATGATCGACGATATCTTATACTCTCCATCATTTTTCAAACATTATTATTTTCTTCCATGTATATATATATATTCAATTATTTTTAATTTTAAGCTATTTTGAAACCCAATATTTGTTAATTCATCTTACCTTTTTCTTTTAGTTTCCATATTTTCAAGAGGAATATTTATAAAAACATTTTATATCGGATTTTAGACATGGTATTTTGAAAATTCAAACTTCTGGTTATAAATAATAATTTAGAATTAGGCGGATGATATTTATTAATGGGGGGATGAAATATCTTGAGATTTTAGAAGAATTATTGTATGCTCAATAATGCGTTTGACACATAACACTGAGCTAAAACAAACCATGAAATAATATAATTTAACTATGACTATTATAAAATAGTCATTAAATTGGAAATTATGAATAATATTGATGTTTGTAAAATATTTTTAATGGTTATAATAAATAAAAATGTATTGAATAATACATAGGAAATAAGCACAAAATTTTTAGAAAATCCATTTTATTCCTAAGAAATGTGTTTCATTACAAAATTATTATTATTTATTTCTATGAGAAAATAATTATAAATAAATGTTGGAACATTTATAAAACTTATTCCATAAAATAAATTTCATTTTTATAAAAATCATTTCATAAGTAACTTATGTTGATATTTTGAAATTCTTTAAAAATGTATGATTTTTCAAATTAATAGTGAAATTTATTGATTTATATTAAAAACCATATTTTTCTGTTAAAGTACATACAAATTAAAATTATATTATCATATAGTTTTAAAATATAATTATTTATTTTTGATTTAAAATAATAAAATATTAGTTTTTGAAATGAATATTATATTTTAATTTAGTATAAAAACATGTGATATTTAAATGGTAATTTTTCATAAAACCCATTTTCATCGCGTTTTTCCACTTTTATTTTTAATTAAATTATAACATTTCCATGTATTGAATTTTTAATGTTTTTTAAATATTTTGGAATCATTATATCATAATTTGATAAATAGTCCCCATATATTTATTTTTAATAGTAACAATATTAATTATTTTTACCACATAAATGTTAAATCAACTAATTAAGGGTTAAATATAAAATCATAAGTAGTAGAAAATGACCCTAAAATTTTCATTAATTTTATTTTATCATTCTATATCATTATTATACATCCAATATTATTTTACTTGGATTTGGACCCCATTTTTATGTGAGTGTGACCTTTATGATGTTTGATGTAAAGAAATGTCAAAAAATGTAACACTCTTATTATTAAAAAATATAATATTTTTAAAATACGGATAAACATGGGAAATGTTCTATTGTAATTTTTTTAAATATAATTTACTTATCTTATTTCTTGTTTTTTAATCTTTTTTGAATATATAACTACCTTAAATTCTTTGACAACACTGACACTGTATTTATTCAATTAATGGTAAAACACTTATTTTAAAAATATTTAAACAAGTATAATTTTAAAAATAGATGGGAAAAAATCCCTGGATTAGTTTTTTTATGTATATTAAAATATTTTGTATTGATTGTTTTGTTGATATAATAAACTTCAATAAAAACAAACAGTACTAAGATCATATTTTTTTATATTTTATGAAAATAATTGTTTATTGAAGGATTTAAAATTCCAAAAAATTATACCTTCAACTAAGTGATTTGGATATGGTTTATAATATCATCCATGGTAAAGTTATGTTAGGTTTTTTCTTTTATAGAAAATATCTTAACCCTCCATGATTAAAAAATATTTGTGTCACTGTAAATGTAGAGAGGGTTAATGAAGTGTTAAGACAGAAATATAAGGGTAAAAACTTCATCTAATCATTTACAAATATAATTTATGATATTATTTATACTAAAAAAGTGTTTATATCCAAAAAATATATTTTTTTATCTATTTTAATGTCATCAATATTTTATATTAAATTAATATTTCTGAAAATACCATGACATCCCCTCCACTCTCTTATAATAGGGAACTGCTTCTTTTCATTTTATCACTCCAAAAAACCATTTTTTGGACTATAATTAAGGAAATTATTTCCAAAATTCCCTAACCACATTCAAGATGTATTATATTTTGTACAATACCAATCATATGGTGCTTAATGTCCACATAAATTGTAGTTGACCAAAGATGAGGTTTAATTATCAACCATGAATTTTCATTTTAATTCTTCTACAACCTCCTTAAAATATTATAAAAATATGAAAATATAATAATATTATCCACAAACATATACTGAAATTTTATTTTGTTAATTTAGTATTAAATGTCCATCTTTATCATCCATCAAATAGGAATGGAATTCATCCTTCAAATGTAGAGTGAACTGTCGAATTGCAGTCCGATGTTATTTATTTTCCTTTACTGCCTATTTTGAGTTGTTATAATAATTGAATTACTTTTTTTATATGATATTAATGAAATATTTTTAATTTTTAATTAATAATATAACATTAAATTGTTTTCCTTTCCATCTACTAAAAAATGATAACATCATCTGTTTGTTTGTGTGGACAATCACATACAAGAAGCAATGAAATTAATTTTTCTTCATAGCAACACATAGATGGAATGTATATTTATTATAAAAGAAATAATATGTAATTTATTATATTATACACATTAATTAATGAAATAAAAATACTTATCTTATTTCCATAATGATTTTAGAAAAACGGAAACATTACTCATGCATACCTCTGACCTATAATCTCCATGATTATATCGTGGTTTATTTTTATAAATAATATTTCATATATTGTATAAAAATATTAATTTATTATTAAGAATGATAATTATTTAATCATTAGTTATCTATTAATGTAAGTGAAATAAACCCTTTTACCATGTTGATCAAATTAAAGCGGTTCTGAAATAATGGACATAACGTTCTCAAAATTACCAACATGGTCATAACAAGAAATGTAATTAATTATGAAACTTTAGTAAAATAAAAATTCATTTAATTATAAATAAATGAACCTGGAAAAAGTTTCTTGAAATGTAAATAATTTATATAATTTTATTATACAATAGTTAAACGGTATACAAGGATCGTCTTGACTTGACGTAATATATTTCATCTCAATTTCATTTCATCGAGGCACATTTTAATGTTATACACCTTATTTATTTTATATAATATATATAAATACCGTTAAAATGTTTTATCATGGGTAATTCATATATAATGATATAAAAATTTATAATTTTATTTATTTTATTCAAGGATATTTGATATAAATGTAACCAGATCGAAATTGGGTTTTTATAATCAATTTCTTTTCATTGGGTTATAAAATTTCTTCATTGAATTTGTTAAGACATTATTATGGGTGAAATGATATTTAAATTGATTTATTATTAATTATGACATGTTTTAGGTGTATTTATATTTATTATACATAATATATAAATTATTTAATTCTTATCTAAATTATATGATCATTGTATGGATAATTCATCTCAAATTCTCTTTCTTTGGGACATAAGGTTATGATATGTAATTATCTTGTCTATTAATATTTATATACTACCCCTTTAACATGTTATATCATTAATATAATTATTTTAATTATATTTAATATTTCATTTGAAGTTATTATTTAATGGATATTATGATTGACATGTTTCTAATGTGTTAAGGAATTCTGTTATAATCTATTTTCTTTTCTAAATTTATTATATTCAAGTATTGTTTTACAGAAAATTATATAATTTTATTGTACTAATATAATTATGATTTTTGACCTATAGATATTAATCATGTTCAAAATTTTAATTTCCATTTCCTCATTGATTGATTAAACATTGTGAATGTTGTTTGTAAGTGATATTAATATTGTATCATCCATTGGATCACGAATCATTCTAACCAATAGGCAGGTATTCAGAAAAGTTTTTAATATTTTTCTAAACATATATTATTTCCCTGAGTTATTTTAAATGAAATTTTACCTTATTTTAAATGGTTGTTAAATTAAAATTTAATAAATTTTTTCAAATGGGTTAATTTTGATTCCCTTTATAAAATGATTGAAAATAATGTTTATTTCAAATTTTTAAAACATAAATGGATTCTCCATCAATCAATAACATTAATTTCATTGACTATTAATCTATATTATTCAGTTTTTATTTTAAAATAAATGTATTTTCTTAATATTTTTATATTTTTATTTTTTAAATATTATTATCAAATTAAAAAGTGTACATTCATTAAGATAGTTTTTATGATATTTTTAAAATATTTTCTTTCATCAACACCAAAAAACTGCGAGATCACATATTATCTACTAGGGGTATTATATAATGATAATTTTAACATTATTTATTTGTATATATTATGGTAGTTTCATATAGATTTTAATTATCATATTTCTTTTCTTTGGGTTAACCATGTCATGAAATTAATATTTTTTGTTTCACTAAGTTTTGTTGCTAAATAAAAGAAACATTTCTTTTATAATATGATTATTTATAATTTTCTTCTAATTATGGGTGGTTCCATTATAAACCATATAGTGGAGTCTTCATTACAAACCAAGTAAGAGTGGTTATTTTATATTCAAGGATGGGAGAGTCTATGATAGATCTCTAAGGCATTGGATATAAAAGTCGACTGTACGATTATTTCCCTTGTAAGTGTGGTTTTAATAGTGGGAATGAAATTATTTCTATTATGGATAATATGTTTTATCAATAAATTATATGGTATTTTACATAAAATTTTGATTTCACAAGGTAGGGAATTTAATTTATACGTAAATAAAAGTATTTTATACTTCTAATGGTTGAATAGATTTGTGTTATTAATGATTTATTTATCAATATTGAAATCACATGACTCATGATTGATTATTCCAATAACTAATATTTTTGTTAAAGATTTATAATGTGTTTCATGGGTATTATTTCCCTTACGTTATACTCATGAACTAAAATTATGTTATCATCCCCATATGATTATCTTACTCCCACTGACATCATTCAATTATAAATGCTTCTGTCTACCTTTACTAATCATTTCATCTCACCCTTGTTATATTTCATTTTACCTAGGATATAGAGATTGATAAAAAAATATTTGTTTCTTGAAATTATTCATATGTGAATAGGTTTTTTTGATGTGACATAGATAATTATGAACAAATTTTTTATGAATTCCTCTTCTAAAGTGTTTTTCTTAATTATCTAGAATACTAATCCAAAAAAATCATTGGGTTTGTATGTTATCAAATTATTCATTTTTTATTATAAGGTTTGGATGAAAAAATGGGTCACATTTATTGCTATCAATGATTAATATATAGAGATTAATTTTTTTCATCTAATTGAGGAGTATGAGTTTATGGATCCTACACATTACCTCATAGATGAATAATATCATATTCATCAAGAGTATAGTCTAGTGGTGGTTCCCCACTATATATGCAATAACTCATAACTTGAATGTATGAATCTAATATTAGAATTATTTTATCAATATGAAAATTTGAATAAATTATTGATAAAGATGTTAGTGTATCTCATCCTTTTTTCTTCTATATATCAAAATAAATCCTCTAGTTAAATGTCCATTAATAATGTCTCCTTTTAAAAATATGTTATTTAGAACCAACATGAGAATATATAAAAAATGATTTCTCATGTTTTTTATATGTGAAATGATGTAAAAAATCAATATTTATACATTTTTCATGTTAGTTATATTAAAAATGATGTGAATAAGGATGTTTAACATCTTTTAAACATGGGTTTTAAGTAATTGATGTGAAAAATCAGGTTTTCAAAATGGTTATTTGATAAATGACATGAAAAAATGTTCAACACTTTTTTATCATTTTTTATTAAAAAAACTAAATTATATTGATTTTAAAATGATATGATTTGTCCATGGAATCATTTCAAGGTCTTACATTATCATGATGTATTATCTCACACGAAAGGCCTAAATATTTCATTTCTTCGTTCGGTAGAACTTCAATCTTCCAATATGATATTTATACACCATCAGGTTTAATTAATGAAATTTTTTCACATCAAAGATATATATGTTTTCCTCTCTTGTAATCTTTACACATTATCGCTTTTCTTTTTTCGGTCGTTCCATGGCATAAAATCATATACCCTGGTTTTTTCTATTCGGTGGAATCTATTTTTACATTATCATCTTCATACACCTACATGTTTCTTCATCCTTATAATTATTCTTTATACTATAGATATACTCATATCCAACTATCTAACCTAAAGGTTTAAATATATTTCCGAAATTATATTATTTTAATTAATTTTATATTCAAATTTTTTTGTAAATTAATCAAATTAAAAGGTTATTATGTTTCTCTCACTATTAATATATGAATGACCCTTCTACAAATAAATGATGAAAAAAAATACTTTTTAATAGTTTCTGAACATACATGGATAAATTGTTTGAATACTAATGTTGGTTATAGAAAAAAATATGTAATAACCAAATGAAAAATAAAAATATTAGATTTAAAGATTAATAACAATGAATGTAATGATTTTTCCTTAGCATAATTCAATTTAATGTAGTTACTAATCTAGTAACAAGTATTACTAATGTGAACAAAATAGAATTATGTTCAATGTTATCCCTATTTAGCTATAGGTTCATAGAATGATAGTATAGGAGATCCATTGACATTGGAATAGTCATTATATGTTTAACCATTCCTCGAGATTTATACCTCATGATAACAAATTTATTAACCTTTTTTAAATTCATATCAACATGGAGAACCTTTGTCAAAAAAAATTAATGTTGTTATTTCGTACTTTTTATTGTTTAATTATAAATGAAACTACGGTATCTTGGTGATTATGATTAAAAGAACAATATTTTTTGATGGATCCCGTGTAAAATTTCAATTTCCACATGTAATCATTAAATTTTGATTTTTATATATCATCTTATAATTTAGAATCCCCATGTATATGTAGTAAAATTAACTATTTCACGTATATTAATCCTTTTGAATCTTTTTTTATCAAATCCTCTATGTCTATATTATATATATTGCTTTTTTGAAATAATTTTAAATATTTTTATTTTTTAATAATTTACTATTCATTTATTGTTAAATTACAAATGTTTGAAAGTAGTCTATTTTTTATTCATATGGTGTGAATTATTTTTTTCATTATTTTCCTGTATTTTCCTTATCACGTGTAAAAAATATTTTTCTAAATTATACAATTTCATTTATAATCTCAATATTTTATAAAATAATCTATATGTAATTAATATTAATAAAAATTTCATTGTAATATCTTCTTATTTTTTAATGTAATTTTATAAAGTTATTATAATGTAATTTTCTTCTATGTCAACACCCTTTATTGTTTTTCTTATTCATCACTTTATATATACTATAGCATCACCACTGATATTTTTTTAGTATGTATTACAATCAAATTTTGGGAAATACTTATTAATTCAATATTTTTATCAAGCGTTCAACATGATATGTTAGGAATAAGATTATTTTTTAATTTAATTTCAATAAAAATCTATATTTAATCTATATTTGATTGGTGAATTTATTTAATCCCACTAATGTATTGGAAATATATTAACATATTTAGTAACATATTTTCTTTAATGTTGTTTGAAAATATTACTTTCTATTATGTTAAAATATTAATTATCCTTGAAATAATATAATATTTTCCACATTAACTCAATTTTCTCACCACTATATTTTTTAACAAGATATTTTCTTGATAATATATTTTTTATATTTATTTTAGATTATAATTAATCAAATATGTGTTATAAAATATAAAGTGATGAATTCTTGAAATGTGTTGATGAATTTTTTAAATTTTATAAATGAATTGTTCAAAACAATTCCTTGTGTTTTTCTATTCTAGACACATTTAAATATGAAAAAGTTAAAAATAAGAGTGATCAATGATAAATTAATTTTTATAGTTAAAATCTTTGTTATAAACTGTGATTTTTTCCATGGTAATAAGGTGTATGATTTATTATCTATTAATAATGATGATTTTCGATATGATAACTCTGATGAAATTGTATAAATTATGAACATATATAAGTAGAGATAATTGATTAAAACTCAAAAATTGAGTGTTTATATAGTAATGCTAAGAAACCATTATATTTTGGTTTTATGGAAATTATGGAATTATCATTTGTGGTAAGATAGATTCAATTGTAGAAGAAATGTTGTTGGAGTGAAAATTATTTTATAGATTTTCTATAATTGTTGAATGATAATATTACGAAAAATAATGATCTTCCTAATACACATTACAAAGAGAAGAAAATGCTATGATTGATGGTACTAGGGTAAAAAAATACTTGCATAACAAATTTAATGTGTTCAATATAGGATGAAATATGAATATATTTCAAGGTGTCTAAAAGATTGGTCATAATGGAATATGTTAAATAGTAAATTGCATTCTGATTTAGTAGTTACCAAGACCTCATACATAGAATTTTTTCACCATCCTATAATTCATAATTTGTGAAATTTATTTTAAAATTCACATGATTAAAAGGTTATAATAACATGAAGATGATCAGATATGTGGTGGAATATTTTGGCATCCAACTGATTATCCACATTATTGGAAAATCGATCATCAATTTCATATATTTTGAAATAATGTTAGAAATAAGAGAATTGTATTGTGCATGAATGTAATTAATCCTTATAAAATCCATATTATATCACAAATTTCATGTCCTATGTTATTGGTAATATCTAAATTATCTCTTAGATTTTTTTTAAAAATAATTTATGTCTTGTTCATTTTAATGATATATATAAAAAACATAGAAATGATATTCATGATTCCTTGTCACAATTAATTAATTATTTGAAACTATTTTAAGAGGATGGTATTATGGTGTATTATTCTTATAATATGGAATATATTCAACTTCATACAATGATTTTATTCTGTAAAAACAACTTCGCTACATATGGAAAATTTTCTGGGTACAATGTCATAGGGAATAAAGTTTGTCAAATTTGTGAATAACAGACTTTATGTTATCAACTACATCAAGGGATAAAAAAATATACATGTTTCATATAGTTTTCTTTTCTTTTTATAACTCTTATTGATAAATAAAAAAATGAATTCATTGGATCAAAAAATTTTGATTATTCCATGAAACATATATCAACTAATCAATATTTTGAGTGGGCGAAAATTATCAATTTGATATTCAGAAAGACAGATAAATATGGTAATCATTTAAATATTTGGAAGAAATGGAAAATATTTTTTGAGCTTCCATGTTTAATATATCATGTGGTCAATAATAACATTGATATCATGGGTGTGGTGATGATTATCTATAAAATGTTTATTGTAACATTGTTATATATTAAAGGAAATTTGAAATATGGGTTGTATGCAATATTGGACATACTGACAAAGGCAATATGCTTGGATTTAGCTCCCATACTTGATGGAATGAAAACATCCCTTCCCCTTCATGTCATACATTATCGATGCAGCAGGAAATGAGATTTGTTAATGTCTTTATGATATAAAAGTGCTACATGGTTATTCATCAAATTTAACAAAATTGAGTCATTAAAGGATTTAAATTTGACATGTGTGAAACATGATGATTATTACAACATGATGCTATAACTCATAATAGTTTCATTGCATTGAATAATTACCATCCATATCAGAATGCCTATCATGAAGGTGTTTTATTTTTTTTCTAATTCAATTTTCAATAAGGTGAATTATATGAAATCATTGAAAATTTTTCGATAATTAATTGATTTCTATACATTTTCAATTATAAACGTATCTTCCTTCATCATTTTTTGATATCTTGGTACATTTAATGGGTCTGTTGGTGCGAGAAATAATGATTTGGGGAAATATATATCTGGATAGAATGTGTCCTTTAAAAAGGTATATAATGATATTGAAGTTGAATATTAATAATCCATATCTAGTTAAAGCATCCATGTTGATTTTTTTTATTTTTTAGGAGGTTTTGGATTTTTTAACAAGATACTAGTATACATTTGAGAACATGTTTTTCCTCAACCTCACCATGAATGAGTTAGTTATGGGGGAATGGGGATCAATTTATTGAACAAAAAAATTTACAGGTTAACAGATAAAGAAGGTATATTTATACATCATTAATAACATAGATGATTCTTAACCATATACGAAATTTAATTTTATTTAGTTTAAATAATGTTATCTGAAAAATAATGATATTTTAATTGTGAATGAGCATATAAAAAAATCAATGGATTAATGTGACCTTGATTGGTAGATCATATGAATTAGCATGTTTAGTTGGTTATTGGGAGGTGCATATTCATATTTAGAAACATGGCCTGGGTATGACATTAAGATTTATAAATTTTTTAAGATTGATCCAGAAAATAAATGTGCCATTTATAATAGTAGTTTATTGTTATTCATAGAAGTAATGAATTTTTTGAGTGTTAAAGTCAAAAACCCAATTTCCATATCAAGTGCATATGATGGTGTAATTGAATAAATAAGGGAAGTTTATTACGTAAAATTTCAAGTTATAGAGTATTCTTAAAAATGATTTATTGGTAAAAACAACATCATACATGTTTACTTTTGAGTGAAACATGTTAATATTTATAGACTGGAATATATAACTATTCTTTTTATAATGAAAAAAAATAATTATTTTTCTATGTTCTTGATCTATCTGATATTAGTGTTCAACTATTTTACAAGGAATCAATAATCGTTTGTTGATGATAATCTTGATGAAGATTCTGATTTATGTGATATTCCTACATCCATGGAAGGATTAAAAATATAATATTTATTATCATGCCATCGACATTGGTATGCACCTTATAAGCCTTTATGAAAAATGTGTGTTCAAAACCCATTGGGCACTGGTTGATGTAGCAATATTGTAGCAGGACTTTAGCAGCAGAGGTAGTGTAGCGGCGACATGACACTGTAGCAGTGGTAGGTACTATATCCGGTAGGTACTATAGTAGTACTATTCAATGAATGGGAATTGGGTCAAATAATTGGGCCTACGGGACACTTATTGGGAGACATTCTTACTGGGCCATCAGGCTATATAATGGGTCTCCCTCTACCTAGTTAAAAGATGTATTTTCTTTACCATAATTAAAAATAAAGTTTCAGCTCCAACATTTTAAATAAATTTTATCGACATAGTTTGTGCCATAGAGAACGATCATGAAAATGGAATTTGGAAAACAAACCTTATATTAAATTTCTAAAATTATATGTAATATATGATTATTTATTATTTATTTGTTATATTTCATAAATGATATATATTTAAATGTTATTTTTTTATTCAAACACGAATTGTATCAAATAATATAATTTTTGTTATATTACTCTTGTTTTGTTCAGTTTACCATGTTTACACTTATTTAACATATCTATAAATTTTTTTTGAAATAAAATATTTCAAATAAAAACTAAAAAATCCCATAATAGTATATTGAAAAATATATTTTTTATGTGTAAAAAACGATTTATGAGGATGGAGCATTTTTACTATTCAACCCCCATTTTTGGGTCTGTTTTCATTCGTTTATATGAAATTTCATATCTCATTACTATTGTTAAAACTATATTTAACAATAATAAATGTGAAAAACATTTCTCATGATTAATTTATTTTACCTTTTGGTCTAATAATTTTTCAATTTGTAACCTTATTTTGGTACTAGTTGAATTTTTATATTTATATACTAAATATTTGGTTAATTTGATATGTAAGATAAGGAATGACCAATCAACTAATCCACCACATACTTCTGGAGATGTTTCAGTATATATCTGGATAGGAACATACACAAGATCCCTTTTATGGGTCATATTATTATTTATGAGATACATCTACTCATATAGGTCCAAAGAAGAATTTGAGAGCTGGTAGACATGGAATCAAACATTTACCAAAATAATCAGTTGCACATAGCCAAGAACAGAGTATACTGATTGAAATTGAGGATAATAATATTCCAAGAGGTCAAAATTCAAAACAATTAATGACTTTTATATCAGTTTACGCCAAAATAAAAGTCAATATTTTGATGGAATACTTGAGAAGTGATGACAAATTTAAACTATCTCACTTCTCAGAGACCATTTTGGTTATCTCATTTGTCATTAATTTAGATAATATGAATTTTTTTAGTAATATATGTTTTCTCCCTTTTTGTTAGATAAAATATGATATTCCTCATACTAGGAGAGTCTGGATTATATGTTCATCAATGGATTCTTGGAGATTAAGGAATTTCAAATCAACCCTCACATCAGATGTCATTTTTGCGCATAATAATCTTCATAATCCATGTTATATAAATCCTTTTATGGGTGAAGATTAATGGAAGAAATTTTTTAATGTATATTATAAAAAATGTGTTTATGAAGAAGAATATTAAATTATAAATTATTTTATATACTAATGAACAAATTAAGGATATATTAAAGATTTATTTATTCTTATTTTATAGATATAGAAGAGATTTGATTAGGGGATCCAATCTAAAAATGTATACCCTCATGGTTTATTTCAGGGAGGGTTTATGTTATTAGAAGAAAAAATGATTCCTAAAAGGTTTAAAAAAATGAGACTTGAGTGTTTAGGCCCTTCAGTGTTTTCCCCTAAATCCCCTGACTAGACATGAAGAATGGAAGAGGGATCAAATGATAAAAATTGACAATATCATATATAATAGTTATGGGTTATGGTTGAGATGATATTAAGATGTTTACGTTATTTTTTATTTAATTTAATTAAATTCATTTTATATTGTGATTCATTACATATGGTTTCAAATTTTTAATATAGGATTCTCTTGAGGAGAATCGAACACATGGGGTCTTTTAACCTCAGGATGTGTTGGATATTTTATCTACAAAATTGGGAAATCATGAACACCCAGGTCATGTATGAGGATACTCAATGGGTGTATTGGTGAAAAAAGTGTTTCCACAGTCTCCAACTTCTTCAATGGAGACTTTTTATAAAGAAAACAAAATCTCTAGAGGATTAAGTATAGGATATTTGTGTAATAATGGAGGACATGATCAGAGCCTCCATATAGTCAATGTTTGTAGACATATAAAGATAGTTTCATAATATATATCCCAATCCTCTTACCCCTCATAATCTCCCACTCCTCTACCTCTGCCTGAATACCCCTCTATTTATCCTTCTCTTACACCCCTCCTCTACAGATTTCGAATTATTATGAGATATATGATGATTATCCCCAGAATCATATGGTTCCAAATGGGATTAAATTTTATATTGGAGATACCATTTATCAACATTAGATAGGCGTATTACAGAATAGGGTCACATTAAAGTATATTATAGAAATATTAGTAGGCATATTTTTTCCTACAAATGATGTGAGTAATGCAGGAAAAAATATCAACCACTTTTTATTTTGAACATATAGACATCTGTGACATATTACCATAGAGGTATGAGTATATTTTATCTTTTACATAATATTGGTATTAATTTGTTTTAACATTTTAATTTATATATATATATATATATTGTAATATTTTAGTGGTAATGAAATACTATATAGATAATAAAAAATACAATGTGATACGACTTCAGATAAAATTTATAGTGGTCCTCAAATATTTTCAACATATTCAAATTTCATGTTGGATGTTTATGAGGTTACAATAGAATCTATTATTATTGGGCCTAAAATGACTATTGAGCATTTGAAAAATGATATAATGGAGCTTGTAATAGTAGATCAGTTGGGGAAAACACAAGGAATGTTTATTCCATATAAGCATTAACAAAAATAATCTCATACCTTAAATTTATTGAAAATGTATACTTATATTTGTTTTTTATTATGTATATTTATATACTGTGTAAGGATCCTAAAAATACATATGTATATTTATTTAAGGACCCATATTTTATTTCACCTATTTAAAAGTCAATGGACGAGGTATAAAAAATAGCTTATATTGCTGATAGATTTTAAAATAATGTATTTATTTTGTGCTTGATGTTTCATTATCTTCAAGAGTATGGCACAAATATCTCAAGAAGTATTATTTATCTTTTAACATAATAACCACAATCAATAAAATTTTATTCGTATCAATGGTCATTGGATGTTAGGTATTTTTTCTATGTGAGAAGACACTTACTAGTTATGTTCTTTCAACGGGGATGTGAGACCAAATTTTATGAATTTATTATTCAAATAAAATTAATTTTATTAATACTTGTATATATTATAATGACCTATAATATTATTATATTAATATTATTTTAAAACTCAACATGCAATTTATTTCAATTAACCAAAAGAAATAAGAGATCCAACATCAACTATGTAAAAGAAAAGATTATTTTTCATTTATAATTAATTACGTTTGGATATATTAAATAATAATTTTATTTGGAATTTAAAAATTCATTAAAAGAGTAGTTTAATAAATAAGAATTCTTAAGTGAGTGCATATATTATGTGTTATGATTTATGTGTGAAATAATTTCAACTAGTATGGTTATGAACTTCCACCATGTAATATTTCATTATAAAAATTTCTGTAACATTTCATTCATTTTATTCATAATAAATGTTAAATTATTTCCATTTAATTTGTATATTGTTTATGAAACATGTCCTTATATTTCATAAGAACTGATCCACCTATAAATTGAATGGTAAATTAATTTTATATATGTCATTTGATTTTAGTTTTGTTAGTATATATTTTTATTTGGAATGTTTTAATTGTATATTTGTTTGGATGAAAAAATAATTTTTCATTTATTGTTGGGTATTAGTTTTTTTATATATTGTATTTTTTTAATTTTTTTAATTATAAATGCATTTTTTGGTTCATTTGATTCTACCTATACTGCATGTTTTTTCTGGTTTATTGGATTGTATCTCTTATTTTATATATAGAAGATGAGGGATAAAAATAAAATTATTAATAAAATTGGTTTCCACATCGGTTATGGGATAACATAGATGAAATACCCTTAATTTTTTATGAGTTTACACATCAATTATTACTTAACTAATTTTAAATCTCTATTAGATATGTTTTACACAATAATTATTTATAATCCACATGAAAAACTAATTAAAAATGGGTTTCAAATCATTGATGGGATAACCAATATGAAATACCCTTAATCACGACTATTTTTCACAATGGTTTTGTATTAACTAAAATAAAGAAATTATCTAAATGAGTTTTCATGTCATTTATTATATAATAGATATTAAAAACTAATGCACTATTCATTTTCAATGTTTGGTTTTTTATCCTATAATAAAATAAATTTACAAAGTCGCTTGAAATGACAATGTGTACTTATCGACCTAAAAATAATGAAAACTCTCTTTGAGAACCCACAGTCTACAATGGTGATCCCTATCGATATGGACATCATTATTGACTGACTATTAAACTAATATTCTATCGAGTCCCACACCATCCATCTCATTGTTCGATCTTCTACATTTTCATTTTTGGGGGTTTATAAAAGAAAAAAATCAAAGGAATGCAATTTATTAACCCATATTCATTATCGAACGTTGGTTTCCCTTTGTGAGGGTATTTATCTTAGGATGTTATGAATTGTATACCAAAAAAATACTATTTCATAGTATGTAATGATAGCAAAATATCATGGAATGTACCAATACCACTATCTCCATGTCATTGATAGATTGTTCTCCTTATACAAACTCAACTACATGGATCCATAAGAAACCAGATGAATTTACAATTTTAAAACAAATCCCATCTAAAATCATGAGGAATCACAACATGACTTATATCCTTTTCCTATCCCATTTAAGGTCACCATCAACATTTTAGTCAATCTACCCTTCCTTTTATGAAATGTGTTCTCATAAGAATCCTAACATAGACCATCAAAAAAATGTCTGACACTAAAAATATCATTCCCATATCGAATTATGGGAAATGATAAAAGTATGTGATTTATCAACATAATCCATCATGAACATACCTCACAACTTGTTGTGCATAAAATCCTTATAAATATTTCCCTATGGGTTTCTATGAATAAAAAAATATATAAACGGGTAAGGAAGTCCTTCCACGAAAACCCCATGAGTGGATATTCCATTACTAGAACATATCACTAGTGATTCACTGACCTCAATGAATTTAATGGGCGAGCATGACCCTAATTTCAATAATTACTTCATGAATATACAAAAATGTCTAAATATATACTATATAGAACATAAAATATTAGTGAACTATCTCCCCAATGGAAAATAGTATGTTTTCTATCTAATACTCATGGATAATATTAGACATCATTGGTGTAGATCGAGTAGACCATATATCTCTATTCACTATTAAAACATCGTCACACTCTCATAGATACGACCAAAAATCATAAATCACGATTCTGAGAGACTATCTAGCCCAAAAACACATGGGATAGCTTATATTTATCGTATTAGTTTTATACTGGAGGTTCTCACATAGATTTAAAAGTGAAATTACAAATAGATGCCTCAAAATAATTCACTATAATAGTTATCCATAAAATATTTCATAAAATGTTTTAACAATAATAGTTTCTCACTATAATTTACATCATATCACATAAATATTCACAACTCACGGTCACTGTCATGAAACATTAACTTTTACACAAGGAAAAGTCACATAACTATATGATACACAACATTTCATTTCATTTAGTTTACAATAATACCTTTGTAAATATGGATCAATTAAATAATAAATTTAATCATATGTTTTATAGTAAAACAATTTTCAAGTTATAGTTGGAATTTAGTTTAACATACACCATAGAATAACCAAATTTATCAATCATAAACCTAAATTTCTAAATATATGAGTATAATTGGTCAGATACGATGCAACCATAAAATTATATCAGAAAACACAATATAAGATTATACTGAGACATTATGTAATTTTATCAGGTAATAAGAAAATGAAACTTAGTACAAGGAAGAACACAAATGGAATGTGAAGCCTATGTGTCTGATATGATTTATGAAAACAAATCATCATTAGATTATATCCAAAACAAATAAAAAAATCATAAATTAAAAAATAAATAATTCTCTCAAGGGGATGTAATGAAACAGTAAATTTGGAAACTAAGATATCAACCTCATCTATGGTAAATTAGGATTTTATCATATAGTGGTAAGGTTACCCCAATAACTAGTTCATGAATACATTTTGACTATTTCATATATCTTGTCTAGATTTCCCAACTATTAAAAAAATGAATAATTCTTTGATATCATTTGGTAACACCCATAACAAAGTTAATTCAATGGTTCCCTAAGAAATGGAATTACTATAACTCAAGCACGTTTCAGAGGATACTGACTAGTAGTGAGGGTCTAGGGTGGTACTATGGGGATAATATATACTCATATCTGATCGAAAAATAACAATGAAAATAATAAAATTAAAAAATATCTAGATAAATAAAGAGAACAAACTTCATATCAATTTCAATGAAATAACTATAACACATGAGATATCATAATGAAGCTATATAATGTCAAGAAAGAAAAAACATACAAAATAGATACCTAATGGGAGGATCATATACACCAATTACCAAAAATAAAAATAAATATACGAAACTCAGAATGACATCAGGACTAGCCCTGATTCCTCACCTTGTACCATATCCCATGCCAGACTCTATCTAACAAATCTTGTATCAATCATAGGTCGAATTCCCTTATCTACTTATATAAGCATAAAATTTGCTCGGGTACCAACATTGGTATGATAAGGGTGTGATCACAACTAATAGTCCACCTCCAATGGTTTCTACAAAAATATGAATTCTTGTTGATTGTGAATCCATATGTTATTAAGAAATCATGAGAAAAATAAATAACCACTTTGGATCCTTGAGTTCTATGGTGGAACCCTTGATCAACTATACATTCTCAAACTAGTAGTAGATATCATTGATTATTGTATAAACCAAAGCATACAATATATCCAGATCTTATGAAGTAATCCTAGGAATAAAATAATTGTTAAACATAAGTGATATCTTAAGAGGTAATCCATGGAATCCCACCATAAACAAGATGGGTTTTAATGTAGGGATGTAATTCATTGAATCTGATAATCATCAAGTACCTCAGGATCCTAGGGTGGTAATCCTAGGTATCTTATAATCGTCATGTATCATTGGGTTATAGAGAGTTAGTCTTAGGTATCTAACAATCATCGACTACCATTGGATCCAAGGTGGGTGATATTTGGAATCAAACAATCATTAAATAACACTGGATTGTAGAGAGGTAATACCAAATAATTTAAAATCATCATGTTTATATTGATACTAGGGATATAATCCATGTAATTCCATCATTTTTATATCGGTCTATATATAAAGGAGGTAATCCCTAACATCCCACAATCAACAAGCACCATATGATCTAAGACAGGTACACCTTAACATCCCACATTAACCAAATACAATAGGATAATTTGGAAGTAATCCCAAATATCATAATGTAATTAGGTATCTAATTCATAAATTCTAATAATATAATTCTTTCATGATTCATATATCTTGGTTAATCAATTTAATTATTGAGTTTTATACATGACTAAAATTCAATGATTTAATGGTTCATTTGTTTTTTCCGATGAATCCATAGGCGTGTACTCAATAACAATTAGTTTGGGGAACCCCTCGGTTCAACTTCCCAAATAACTAATTGTATCAATCTAATTTCACAAAAGAACTACCTAAAAATCATGTAATTAACTGATTACATAAAATAAGAAACTATTATTTTTATTTATTGATATCGATCAAGTGCACATCAGTTTCACATGAATGAAAATTTCACACACATATAAATTAATTTCAAATAAATGGATTTTTCAAGAAATCCCTACTCCAATATTATAGATATATATTTTTGGAAAATCAAATTCAATATTGATATAAAAAAATGTCAAAAATAGAAGTAAACCATAGAATAGGGAACAAATGACAAAATTAACATTAGATTGTTAGGAAGAATGATAAAATATGGAAGATAAAAGATATAATGACAAACCTACCTTAATCTTATTATAGGAATACATAAAACATTATAATGTCAATAAAAAGGAGATAAATCCCCAAATTAATGAATGTTGGAGGATGTAGAGTTGTGACTGGGGTGTTGGTTTCATTATGGGAGGAAATAACAGTTTGGGGTTATAACTCATGAATGATAATATAGTAAATTTAGATTTTAATGAAGTTTGGAAGACCACATGGATATGCTATTTTGGTTTTTAAAATGAGAACTAACTTTTGGTTCACATTTTTTTAGGAATCATTGATATCATAACTAGGCCTCATGGTTTTTGAAACATTGAGTTATCTTTGCAGACCAATTGTGAAAAACCAGAAATATTTACATGGTTTCCTTTAACATTTCACATAGTTAGGGGAACCAATAACCAGGATTTTCCCACAAAAAATTATAGGTTTCCAGTAATAACTATCCTCAACCTAATTATATTACCTATAATAAAATATCCATTTTAATTACCTTTTGGACTCTTATAACATGAAAAACAAAAATACAACTCCAAAACCCCATAAATATGTGAAAAAATAAACTGAAGGAAATAAACAATATTTTGAAAAACAAGACCATATGTAAATCATTCCACAATTTCACATTATCAGTTCCTCTAAGTTCATCTCTTCACTAAATCATAGATACACTATGAATACGATAATTAAATATATATAATATAATCACTTTTTATGTCATATCACCATAACTCTCTCAAAAATGTCAATGGCCATTTTTTGGTTCATCATGCTCATTGAACCTTTCTCATTTCTCACTATCATGAATAAAAAAAGTAAATCCCCACATCTTGAAAATTCACTAATTTATATAAGATATCATAGTTATAGTTTTAACCCTAGGTCCTATAGATTGCTCTTTGTGTACTATAATTATCATAAAATACATTAGAAAATTAATGCTCGCTTTAGTGTCTAGTCCTTCTATTATTAGTATTATTATCATAAAATTTACACATCACCGAATCTAAGAGGTCATTATAGTATAATTAACAAGAAAGAAAAAATGGACTCGTAATCCTTTATCAAAATTTCATCTTTATGTTCTCCCATATTTTAAAATATTGGAATAATTATCGCTACTAAAAATAAATAAATAAATTATTTATTTGTTAAAAAAATAGTTACTGGGATGAAAACTATTACCAAAAAAATATTTATATATTTTAGTTTTTCATATGTGATGTATCACTTTCCATGTGATGTGTTTTAGGAGGGACATATAGTAAGTTAAATGTGACATACCATATAATGTGATCCAAGTGCTGTCCATATTTATTGAGCCATGCTCGATATGCCTCTATTTAAATTACACTCCATGCTATTCTTGGAAATATTCTAAATATAACCTCTTTATAACTATATATCCTTTATATATTTCACACCAAAAGATTTTTCATTGTGATATATTACATGGGAATTATGTTCAAGTGATTATGACCTCCCCCATATCAGGATTCATACACTAGGCATTTTTTCACAATGATGCACACGGTTAACTACTTGAGTCTTCATATTTAATTACCCAGATCAAACATGTTGATTATTTTAATAGTTTTTACCCATTTCCTCCATCTCACAAACCCACATCTATGGTTTCTTATAAAAGGGTTGTAACCATCATCTTATATCATGTTCGACCATATCTTCTAAACCTCATTAATTTTATATTGCCTTCATATTTTGCTTAATCATAATTGATATCCCTCTAGGAGGCCAAAATTAATCTGCAATCGATTTATTTCTTAACTATTTAAAAGATCAGTTTTTTTTGAATATCTTTGGTTGTGCACCCCAAAATCATTCAATCTTATTTCCCTAGTGACCTTTCTCTCTTTCTATTTCTATGTTATCACCACCTGCCACACTAATGGATGAAAAATCATTCCAAAAAATCCAAGGTCATTAGTTGTGATGGAGTTTGATTGGAGAGGTTGGTGAAAACATAACACCATAATACGATGGTTTTAAAAGTGATAATAATAAAAAT
The DNA here is from genome assembly GCA_963277665.1 of Viscum album. Taxonomy (NCBI): domain Eukaryota; kingdom Viridiplantae; phylum Streptophyta; class Magnoliopsida; order Santalales; family Viscaceae; genus Viscum; species Viscum album. The sequence continues at coordinate 259,328,838 of OY728129.1, forward strand.
AGTGTTTTTATTATTAATGAACTAATTATTCAATATAATATGACCAATAAATATAATAAGTTATCCATAAAATTAATTAATTATTTCAAGATTCCACATCATCAGACAAATACAGTTACCAAAACCCCCTTAAAAATCCTTAGATAACCGGCACATTATTTTAATGAAAAATGACGATTAAAAGGGAATTAAATATTTAAAGAAAAATAATTTTTCAACATGTGGGATGATTAAAATAAATTTATATAAATGTTATATGAAATACCATGTTATAATAAATTCTAACTTTAAGGAATTTCAATTTCAATTACTTTTTATAATATATCAATTCTTCCCTCAAAAATTAAATAATTATACCACATAATTTAATGAATGAAATAGTAAAATTTAAATAAATAACCAAAAAATAAAACTCTTTTGATTCCCACCTAACATTAACTCAAGGGTAATATAACAATAAAAAATCAATAAATTTTGTAATGTTTTTATTTGGCGTTGTTTTGCAGGATAAAATTCATACCTTTCACTTTAATTGTCAATTGACCAAAAATTCCCTTGGATTTAATAATGTCCAATATTTATAATTTTTATACCCCAAAAATTGATTTATCATTAAATATTCTTATCATAATAAATCTAACGATAATTCCTATAACATGAAACCCCTATAACTTGAACACATATAACTATAAACACTTGAACTAACCTAAAAGATAAAAATTTCAAATGATTAATAAAAAATTTAATGAGTGTTTTAAATTAACATTAAAAGATAAACTTAAACATCCATTCAATTTAATTATTCATAAATAAAGCATTGACATTAAACACCATCAAAATAAAATTCGAGGTAAACAAAAACAATTAAAGTTATCACTCCCTCCAAAATGATTATCATCCCTATGTTGCTAAAAATACACCACTATCAACCAATGATACTATGTCTAAAATAATCACCCACTAGAAATGACCTATCAGTTTTAGAACCAACCCACCCTAATGACAACCTTATTTATATGCCCTTAATTCTCCAGGGGTTTTTATATTAATAACATATCTTCTTTATAATCAATATTGTTTTATGCTACTACATGATAAGTACAAAGAATATACTTCCACAAGTAACACATTGAATAAATTGAAAAATTTCTTCAATAAGGGTTGTAGTGAAAACAGAAACATTAGTTTCTAATAAAACCAATATCTCAAAGGGTACCATGTAATATTATGTTAATTTAATTTTCATGGTGAACCTACACATTAATATGTAATTTAGAAATATTTAAACATGTCATGTCCCTCAATTGAACTTTTGAATCACTTACTATATTATCTATAAGAAAACATGTGATGCCAAAACCTAATGACATAAATATTTTATAAAATATTTATTATTAAATTAGAAAAAACATATTGGGACACATTAAAACAAATATTTTTTTGAGTAAAAACACTAATTGATATTTTAACAGGATTAAATAATGGTCCAACATCAATATTTTATAACAAAATAATTATTTTAAATCCTCTTTCTCAATTCTTATAATTCCCCAAAGGAATTTCATTTGAAAAACCACCTGTTACTCTATAAAATCTGACATTAAAATAAAATGATATAGCATTATATGATAAAGTTTAATAACATCATTTTCTCTATAATTATACTAAGAAATTTTATAAAATACCTCAATTATATATAGTGATGACAAAAAATTGATCATCAATAGTTAGTTAATTTATTTCATCATATCATCTTTTTATATTCATAAAAAATGGTCATTACCTGGATTGAAACCTATTAAAATAACTATTTATTTTACATCAATAGTATTAAACATCTATTAATCCTTTACCCAATATGAATTTCATAACTCAAACTCAGGGGGATAACTTACAACTCTTATGTGTTATGCCAAGACACATCATCATCAGCTGGTTTGGTCTACTCCTAAGATACACATTTTAGAACATCCAACCACAAGCTACACAAGTGTAGGAACAAATTTAAATTCAATGAAATATTATTAATTCTATAATAGGATTATAAATAAACAAAAAAATTCACGAATATTTATTTTTTATGATTTCTAACACACTACCGATTTCCATTTTATCTCTACCAATATCATAGTTCAAGAAGATACATAATATCTCCTTGAAAACGTTCATTAATTGCAACTAAATTATATTTATTAAACTAACCATCATTAATCTTAATTTATACTTATTTTAAAGTGTCTATAGAAAAAAATCTAAATCAAAAAAGGATAAATCACCACCATTGCACCATATAATGGTGTAGAATATTCTAAAGACTGGAACATGGCTAGTATATCATCCCTACCCATATCACTTTCTTTAGAAGACAGTGAGACACTAAATTGCATTAATAAACATCCCCAACTTGGCTAAGGCTGATAATAAATGCTGAGAGATTCATTTTCAATTTTGGGGTTGATATTCTCATTAAAGATAAACGACCATAAATAAACCATAACCAAATAAAAATCTACATGATGCATGATCAAAATTAAGGAAAACATGAAAATTTCATTTATATCAAAACCAACCAATGTCTACCATAGGTGAATAAAAACTAACATCAATGTAAATTGTTGAAGAAAATCAATCAAAACTGAAGACAACAACATGATTCCAAATCTTGAAATTCTCTGATATCTAACACCACTAAACATCCCAAGTATCCCAAAGTAGTTTCAAAGATGTGTGATACTTTACCTTTTCCCATTTCCAGATGGACACTACCTGCAAAAGCACCAATGTTCCAAATTAGGGGTGAGAAAGGAATCTTAGTAGATTTCATACAATGTATTCCCTACTCACCCCACTAGGATAGAAAATGATATTAATATTTATACAAAAAAATCTAAAATAGTTTATATGAAAATTTAAATGAAATATGACATAAAAATATTTATAAGAAAAGCACATAAATAATTATTTAAATCATTTAACATTCTATTTTGGCAACTCTATCACATGCTTAAAAACACACCAAACATGTATGCTTAATTGAAAATTTAATACACATGAGTATTCAGTTGTATAATCACCATTTGCCCCAGTAATACATTCCCCTGATCCAAGTTCACATAACTTGTACCCCACTGGTACACGTTCATTATTCTAGGGAACATCAAAAATACACAAACACAAAAAACAATGTATTGAAAAACAACTTCAACCAAAACATTTCTTATAATTTTAGTATAGATTATTTTTAGTGAAAACCATTCTAACAAGGAATTTAATAAATCCATCAAATCTATATTTTAAAATAATCATTTGAAAATCATGAATCTAAAGAACATTGTACGACCAATTTTCACAATTCCAAAATTTCACCAAAATCCACAAATCCTCACTAAATAAGATTTATAACATGGTTTCCATGAACTTTCACAATATAAATCATGAAATTAAACTAATTTGAGGTTATTACTTCATGTTCAAAATATAATAGTCTAAATTTAAGTCAACCACTTCGTGAGTTTTGTAGAAAGCGATAATCGGCATGAAAAAAATCCTAAAAACCAAGTTGAATATCCAGGAACCCACCATAGATCTATTGCCCTATAATAAATCAAACCGAATCTAACCACATTTCTATTATAATACCATATATTTACCCAAAATGGGCATATATATAGGAATTTGGGAGAGTAGGTGGTGTAGATATAAGATACTCATGAATAATGATCAATAATAATGCCATACAGTAATAATCCAACATCAAAACCCTAAGGGAAACATTTACATCACCTCTAAAACAATAGGATAACATTCTATGACCATAGAGAAGAGATAATATTGAATTGGGGACACATATATGGAAAAATAGGGGGTTATAGGGTAACAAGTGTGAGATACACAATTTTACGATCTCACATTTTACCCATGCAAGGTTATTTGCATGGTTTGGAAAACTGTCCAATATCCAATCATTATCAGTTTCCTCAATTTGTTTAACATTTCATTGTTAGATAAAATTGTTTCCAAACCATAAGCTAAACATGATATATCCCACTATCCAATATATCACTATTTATCATATCATTCTGCATGATTTTCAAAAACCATGCAAAGGTCATGTACCTATTTCGGGTCGGTCTCGAAACACCCAACGGTTCCATATCCGATGACATATAGACCGGCCTTCCAAAGGTAGTCGTTCATCAGATGGTCTGACCAGCGACGCTTAATAACTCACATTGGTCGAGAGGATGGGAAGTTAGGCTCATCGCACATTTTTGGGCGGAATTATTGCATGTTCTGGGACTCGCTTATATATTTAAGATGTATTCATATATTCGTGAATCATTGGTTTATACCCAAGCATAGTATCCAAAAATTTCTCATGGTTGGAAATGGTCAGTTGAACGCAAGGGTTCGAAATAATTTATGCCCAAGGTTTACCATCCCTCGTTGGATTAATGACCCCAAGGAGTCAGAACTCACTGAGGCGGTACTAGGAGTAGCATGGTGAACCAATGTGAAGATAGACGGATCATCCAGTTGTTGGGCTTGAACCTCATGGAGGCTTCCTATGTACCCTTCCTATGGGAAAGAGGTCCAAGTCCACATAGTTCGAATGGGGGCGTCAGAGAACCGATGTGAAGGTAGACCTGGGGGTCCGCTGGTGATCGGGCATGATCCTCATGAAGGCTTCCAACGTATCCCGGTGGTAGGGAATCAATATCCTCGTAGTTCACATTGGTTTGGGGATTACGCTCTGAGGTATCCCAGAGTGATGGGATGGGGCTTACACTTTGAGGAGGCCCATAAGAGGATGTCATGGTCGATGCTTACTCTAAGCCCACATGATTCATGCTCGGAGTGAGAAGAAAGAGGCAGCATGGACTGGATGATCACTTCGCGAAAGGTTCATCCATGAGAAGTAGAGTGGGGATTATGCATGAGTGTTGCCCATAAAGTCGGGGCTTACTCCGGGATGGACAACCATGTTTCTTACTCATGCTTGGGCATGAGGGTATCCCGACCCGTTGGTGGGTTGAGGAATTTAATGGGGTCAATGCCTATGCGCAAGTGCACAAAGTGGGATAACTCCAAGGGAGTTGGAATCAGTCCGAAAAACGGGAGATGAAATGTTTGAATTACATGCCCAACATTCAGAACATAATGAGGGTGGCATGATTATGGAGGATAACTGTTGACCATGTTCGAAACACAGAATTCACATCACGTTAGCCTGAAATGGGGATGAAAAAATGAGGGTCGACTGCTGACCATGATCGAAACAAAGGAAATGACTCAATGTGTTGTCCAAAGACTTTCGGGGGGTTGGACTAGGACGGTAGATGAGCTGATGCATCATGAGACCAGGCTGTTAGGGGTTCCCTTCAGACATGCAAGGGAATGAATATCTTAATGAAGGACGTGCAATGCATGAGGTGGAGTGATGGAATGTTTGAATAAATTCCAGCGCTCTTGATGTTATGATACTGTAAACAAAGAAAAAGTCATCTCTAGCATGGATCAAGAGGAATTCAATTAATGAATGATAGGGAATGCAACTGTTTATAATCATGTAGGGAGGATTATTTCCGTATAGTTTGACGTCATATGTATAGGACGACGACCATACAGTTTAACGTCATGTGTTCAGGAGGACTAGGTGGGAGAGACCTAGCAATGGTTGGTGTGGGATATACACAAGACCGGTCCATTATGAATGAATCTATTAAAAGGAGCTATGAGATGGGGTTAAAGGAGAGTCATGAGGAGTAATTTAACTCATGGAACATATAAGATGGATGTTGGGGCGTTAGATGGGTGCAATGAGAAATACTATTGACCTGGCCTAAAAAGTTCACGGTGCGACTCTCTATTTTTTATGGGGGTCAGTAATGGTAGCGAAGGGACCGACCAAAAGGGGCAGGACCGCAGCCCGGCATTGAGCCCGAGCATTGGTGCAGGGGCACAAACATTGCAGTATGAACCAGAGAGTTCATGGGGTTTTCCACATGGGGTGAGCATCATAGGAGCTGGCCGTGAGGGACTGGCTGCGGCGGAGCTGTCCGCATAGGAGACGACAACGAAGGAAATGGACACTAAGGGCTGGCCGCAGAGGAGCTGGCTGCAAGGGAGGTTGTCTGCAAAAGAGATATCTGCAAGGGTGTATGGCTATGAGGGAGGTTGTCTGTGAAAGAGGCTATTCGAGAAGGACTAGGCCGCGAAAGAGGCTATCCATGAAGGATGCCCATCTGCGAAAAGTGCTGTCCACGATAGATGGTCGTCTGCGAAGGATGGACGTCAATGAAAGATGGATGTCCGTGAAGGATGATGTCCGTGAAATAAATAGCCACAAAAGAGTCTGTCCATGAAGGAGGCTGTCCGCGAAGGAGGCTGTTGCCCATCCTACTTCGCAACCACGGAGGGGTTTCCACCTCCATTTAGCGAATGACACTTTTCCACGGAGGGGGTGGCCATCCGCGAAGGAGATGGCGGCATGTGGGTCAAGGATTGGTTTCTCCCCTATGTGGAAGAGTTCATTAGTGGATGATATGCGGTTCGTGGATGGTTGTGGAACCTTACTGCTGGGGGATATTTCTCCCGCGTCTCCCCACGGGTTTTCACCCATCCTTCCTCTCCTTTATTTTTGGTGCCCCTCAGTGATTATTTATTGAGTCACGAAGAGGTTGTATCGATGGGCCCATGTCACATTCTGTGGAAGCCCATGAATGATTCCCCCACCTGCGGATGACTTGGTCATCCAAGGATTTTTTGAATCCGAGATTCGCGGAATTGCTCCGAATTCATGCACCACTCCACATTTATTCTGCGAACATTGAGTTATGTGGACAAATACATCATCCGTATCAGTTTCGCATGTGACAACATTCATATCCATATACGGCTTCTGCCACCATTTCGTGAGCGACGACGCGCACATGATTTTTTGGTTTGCGCGGTTTGTGGTGCTGGATCGGCATGGCGTCCGTCTGGCTTCACACCTACAGTGGAGCCATGACTCCGCTTTGCGGATGATGTTGGTCCGTGAAATTGCGATTTTCCGAACCGGCCGCATACTGTTGCTGGGAGATGGTACACAGACTGGCCCGGTCCTTTCCCATGTCCTGGTGTAATTGGATTTCCCCCTAGTGGAATTTTCAGGACCCTATAGTACTGTACCTTTATCCCATGTTTTATTATGCACACGTTTCTATAAGTGTTTCATGATTTTCCCAAACCATGAAAAAACTGTACACCTAAATTAAAATTCCCAAAACACTCAAAATGTTATCTAAACTCTCCAAAACATTACCCAAATAATTTATATACATAAAATACATAAAATAAGTGTTGATTAACTCAAAATAGGGATGCTACATTCTCAAAATTGTTTTTCTTTCCATTGTCAAAAATTAGAAAACCACAATTTCCCTGAAAGATTTCGAGTCATTTATCTTTGATTTACTTATCGCATTACCGTGTCTCTTCATGGATTTTTCTATGTTTCCACAAAACATGAACCAGACTAATGATTTTTCTAGGAATGGAATTCTTCTTCATATCAACAATCATCACTAGAAAGTGCATCAATGTAGCATCTATCTCTAGAACAATGTGATCCCATTTGATCACATAGTCAATATTATGCTGATACTTTTTCAATTAAGATAAATGGAACACAATATTATCCACATTAAACCATGGTAAAAATTCTAAACTATATCCCACCCAACAGACCCATTTCAGTATCTCAAAACTACATATGGATCGAAGATACAACATGCCTTGTTTCCCTAAACGACGATTCCCAAACCTTGAGGAGATCATCAAGAACATATGATCACTCCTGGTGATTGAAAACAACCATCTAAAATGTTCCAAATATGATTTATTAACAATATTCACCATTTCCATCATCTTCCAAATCAACTAAATCTTTTCTATTGTTTCTGCGACAATGATCATCACCACATGTGATGTCCCACAATTACAATGGTTCAATCAGATCCTTTTTTATCAAGTCCTACTAACTTTTGTTATATAGTAAATCCTATAATGGGACATTCTATTCCCATGATCCACCAAAATACATTAGACAAGCCCGCAATATTTCTTCTAACATTTGTATCATCCTTCCATATTTCCTATACATATGAGGATGATAAACCATACTCATGGGAAGCGAAGCCCCATGGGATTTCAATATGTATTTCCAAAAACAAGACATGAAACTCATATCTCTATCTGATACGATCCAAACTGGCACACCATTCCACTTTACCACTTCTTAGATATAGATTTTGGAATGATCATCCATTGTATGATTTTCCTGAATATGATTGAAATGAGCCGATTTATTGATCTTATCCACTGTCACCAATATAAAATATAGTTTCTGATCTATTATTCTATGATTTGTAACAAATCCATAGTTATCTACTAATATTTACAGATAGGGATGGTTAAATGTTGTAACATAACTACTGTTTAGAAATTATCTTCCTTAACATGATGACAAGTAAATCACCTTGAAACAAACTCAAAAATATACTATTTCATGCCAATCTACCAAAATTGTGCTTTAAATGGTTTATACATCATTAGTATTAATGGGTGAACTTTCCTTCTTAAATCGTGGTATACATGATGATGTTGTTTCTAAAAATAAATTTGTACAACATTCATAATTTCTAAACAACAACACTGAATTCGCATCCAGCCTCAGGCCCTTAATGGTCTCCCCACCATTGAGTTTTTAACACATAGACACACATTCGACATCAGATTTCTAGGCCTCATTGAATATATTTATGAAATCAAGAAACATAGAAATTGGTAATTAACCAACAACATCAACACGGTCTTAATATTCCACATGCATGTTGCCTCAAACAAACATCGACTTCCACTCATCTAAAGCCTCTTTTTTCAACTGATTATACGAATTCTTCTTCAATGCATAAACCACTCAATTTCCATTACCTGGAGTATACATCAAGTCATACTCATACATTTGATGATACTACATCCATATTCTTTATCTCAGATTCAAATTACTTTTTTTGGAAATATTATTCATTGTATTATGATCTGTAAATATAGTAAATTTATCACCAAAGTGGTATTGAAGCCAATAATTCATATCATAGATGACTGCAACAAACTCCATATTGTCTATTGGGCTTTTATTCTCATGCACTCACAACTGGCTTGATCTATGGGGAACAGTATGGTATCTTCACATTATAAGAGACCCCAACCCCAATCTCGAATCACCACAATACACCACATAGCCTTGTCTTGATTCTAGAAAAATCAATATCGGTGCATATGTAAGTCTAACCTTTAACTAATGAAATGAAATATGGAATTTCTTGTCCTAATGTAATAGAACATTACTCCTTGTCAAATATTTCATATGTAGGTCTAGTCATGAGAACTCCTTAACAAAGCATTAGTAATATATTTTAAGACTAATAAAAATCTTTATCTCGAAGGAATTATTTAGCGGTTTCCATGAAATAATATCTTCTATCATCTATAGATCCACCAAAACACCCATTTGATATATTACATGGCCAAGATAACATATGTCTTGTATCCAAAAATTTCATGTTGATATTTTGGCATACAACTAATTATACATCAAGATTCCCAAAAGTGTCTCCATGTGTTTCTCATGCTCATCCCTTGTCCTTGGATACACCAATATGTCATCCACTAACACCAACACAAACAAATCAAGATATCTTTGAAATATATGATTCATCAATCCCATAAATACTTTTAATGAAATTGTAGGACCTAAAGGAATTACCACATATTCATAATAGTATTATCTACTTTGGAATGTTTTTTTTTCAGAATATCCTCCTCCCAAACTCATAATCGGTGAAATCCTGATAGCAATTAAATCATAGAGAATGAATGAACTCTTTTTCATTGATCTAATAGATCATTAATTTTGTTGAAGTGGATATAGATTTTTAATCGTAATAAGGTTCTTCATAAGATAATATGAACATATCCATAGCATTCCATATTTCTTCTTGACGAGAAAGACAAGTGGTTCCCATGGATATGTGTGCGGACGAATGGAAACCTTGATTTCCAGCTCATCCAACTTCACATTTATCTCCCTTAATTGTTTTGGTTCCATTAAATATGAATAAAGTCATATAGGATTGGTCCCTTGGGGAATATCAATCTTATACTCCACTTCATTTAATGGTTTTAACTCATAGAAATTTTCATGAGGAAAATTAGGAAATTGATCTACCACTATGGGAAACAACTATTCTTGATCTCTTCCATTGATACAAAACTCATTGATACCAACTGGTAAGATATTGTTCAAACATTCAGTCCCATCAAGCCTTTTTCACTTTCCTTAAAAAAATGATCCTCTAAAGGTAGTATGAGGACCCTTCCTTAAAACATTACATAATACTATATTAAATGAATAATTCACATTGAGGATCTTTTCAGGTTTATATTTTTATAGAATTAGGCCATAACTATTACTATATATCTCAAAAAATTACAATGTATACAATTCTACACAGTTTCCATTTTTTTCATAAAATAAAAACTCTTAAAAAAAGAGTCATGTCAAGTTCCATGTTTTAGACAACATGACTTTTCCTTGATCCCATCCTTTACCATATTTATCTTTAATTTATGTGAATTTTTTTTAAAAACATAGGATAAACATAAAAATCACAATAATTGTTATAATATATAGAAATATTACACTACTCCATAAAATACATTCTTAGAATAAGTTCAATCCTCATGAAATCATAATATTTATGAATATAACATAGAAATAATATATCATAAAGGTAAATGGTGGACTCCATATCAAACATACATTGTAGCTATCATGGCTATGTAGGGAGTTACGTTGGAATAACCGTCACAATATATTCCTTAAATCTCTTAGGAGAAATATTAACGTTTACCTCTTTCATGTTACCCAATGCATTGGAGAGCTATCTTGGGCTCACCCGGCCAAGATTTATCACGAAACTACATGTATACATAGACAATTTCTATTAATAAAAAAATATTAATAAAAAATCAATCATGAATAAATGAAAGATAATATTTACACATTTCAATCACAACATATAATTTCAATATATAGAAATAATCAATGATTTATCAAACCATTTTCAAAACCATTTAAAACATTTAATTATGAGATTTTTTAATCAAAGTGTATCATTAAACATTGAAAATTTTAATGAAATTATAATTTTAAAACATTAACGTCCATATAAATAAATCCTTAGAACCATTTTTAAAACATGGACATTAATGATAATGATTTATAAGATTAAATCTTTTAAACATTTAAAAATATATTTTTGTTAAGGAGTTTTTAACAAAATGAGAGACCCTTGAATACAAAACAATTAGGAATAACATCGATCAAAGATTATAATATTATAGGAATAGAAATAATCATGATATAATAATTCAAAGGGAAGTATATACACCATATAAAAATAAGTTGGTGTATGAAAATAATTAATTTTCAATGGAGTGTAAATTGAGGAAATGTCCCTTGCAAAGATCGTATCCTTAGAATAAAGACAAATCAATGACATAATTATGTGTGAAAAATAATAATACTCCCAATATTAGTTGATATTATGTTTAAAACAGTCATAGGACCTTAACAAATATTAATAGCATGAAATAAAGTATATGTTTATCCAAAATAATTTATATTAGGTTAAGAAGTTCTCTTACAGAAATTCAACAACCTAATGTCGTCACTTTAAAATTAAGAAAATGAGTTGATGAGAAATGAAAGGATATATTATTACATGGAAAAAAATGTAAAAAAACAAGGATACATAATATCATATTCTAACAAAATAAAGTGGAAATTAAAATACATAACATAAATTATGTTATTTAAAAAAAAGTGGAGGGTGAAAGGTTCCCTTATTGAGTAGGTAACTTGCGAAACATATGCCATATTAAAGAAGGTTCATACAATGAAGATGTAAATACAAATAAATTAATGTATATTTCAAAAATAATACAATAATGTGCAGTATATACACCACACAAAATAATATAGTAGCAAATATAGAATGGATCTCACAGGAATAAAAAAGTGAGATGAAAACTCCTTACCATGTAGCAATAAATTGAGTCATATGACCAGTAGATAAGAACCACCAAATTAATCACATAATAACATGAATATAAAGAAAATACTTATAATATATATCGAATCTCAGTACACAATACACTACCTGCAATAAATAAGTTTCGTACATTGGAAATGTCATGACATTAAAAGTGAGATATGAAACCCCTTACCTCGTGTCTGACTCGACACGATTGTTCTTTAATCTCTTGAATAATAATCTAAAGTAAATTTCTAATTTAATAAGAACAATTTTAATGTTTATTATTCATTTTATATCAATTATTAACATTATATAATAATTAGTTAATTATTTGAGATCATATCGGACATTTTGTCGATGTTCAGAACTTGAGTTAAAAATGAACAAATTATAATTATAAATAATCAATGTTGTGGAAATTCCATTTGCTCCAGAATTATATTCATAATTTAGATATCCTATATATAATATATATCCAGTATATATATATATATAATAGTTCATAACATTTGGGGAAAATAAATGAAATGCACCGTTCACAGAGACAGTAATTTCTACGTACGCATAAACACTACTTTCATTTATTTTTCTTATTTTAATGGAATTTAAAAATAATTATACATAGTTATATTATAATTAAAATATAATATCATATATAATATCATTAACCCCATAATTTAAACTTCCTATATAAGGAATTAACGAGTCATATCACTTTGAGTGGGCGGTAGTCCACACATCCAAAATTGAAATTATCGCATTTACCCATAATTGAAACCATAAAGGTATGATATAAATGAAAAATACATAATAATAATGAATAAATAAAAATAACATGTATCAAATATAAATACAGTGTCATCTTAATGGCTACCATGAGACACGGTAGGAGATAATTTAATAATCAATGCTTCATGATGCATTAGTTTTTCATCAACAGAAATAGTATGTTATTTACCAATTAGATAGATGTGTGTTTACGTGTAGTTTGAATACTTACCAAGAAACAATACTAGTATACTAAAAATAGTATTTATTTTATAAAAAATGAAATAAAATGATTTTAGTTGTTGGAGAAGTAAAATAATAGAAAATAATTTAAGAGAAATTGCTACATTTAATTCAGGTAACTCCCATTGGATTGAACCAATAGTACTTATTAATGTTCCTTCTGCCTCTGTTAAGGCTTCTATGTAGAATATAGGGATACTGAGAGCATATTTGGATAGTTTATGATGATCCAAAGGGATTTATAATTGAGAGGAATGAGTTAGAGGTGAAAGATTTTTATAAGGGGGGAGGAGATCTTTAGGAATGTGTGGAAATATTATTTTATTATATAATGATTTTTGTTTTCCAACAGTCCAAAACTAATTAACATAAAATATTATATGACTCATGGTCTAAATATAATCATCCAATAGAAATTTGACAGGTTTTTGAAATTATTTTAATCTTTATAATATTATTTATTTAAATCAATCATAAATGAGGTAAACACAACATCATTATTGTGTCATAAAAACTTTTATTTATATGATGTATAAAATATTTAAAAACAAATACCATGATGTATGAAATATTTTCTACTATCCAATTAATATTTATAGTCTAATGGATAACTTATATAACCCTATTTTAAAAAGTTTTTCTAAAAGATATATGTTTATGTAATTTTTGTCATTAATTTAAATTAATTAAAATAAAGTGTCATGATCACTCTTAAGTGGCTCCATGGAATACCAAAATAGAAAAAAGGATTCCCATTGTTGGCCCTGAATCATCTAATAAGGTTAGGACAAGAGTTAATATAATTTTTTATTATTATGATATTCTTTTTACCATGAATTACCTTATTTACCTTTATCCACGGTAAATAAAAGTCAAAAGATTCTATTCACCAAAAATTATTTTCATCTTATTGAAACACATTTTACATATTAATAACAACCAGGTATGTTTAATTTTCTAAATTCAAATCACAAAAGCGTTAAAATTTCATTTAAATGAAAAGGTTAGTTTTTAACTACTACATAGTGGTTTCACTATTAATCAAAAATTGATGTTTTTTTGAAAAATACCAAAAATTCAGCCTAAGATATATTTGATATTCCGAATTCAAAAATGATGTCTATTTATTATATTAAAAAATTAAAAGTTGTATTAATAAATTTAAAATTAATTCTCGTTGTCAAAACAAATACGCGTGTTTTTAAACAATATTAACTATCAAAATATTTGACACTTGTTTATGTCCAATTTCAATATGAAATTAACTCCAGGGACCAAAATAGGATTAAATGGTAAAAATATAATATAATTAAACATAAAAACCAATTCAAAAGATAATATAACCATGTAAATTATTTATATTAAAAGGTAGTTTTGAATTATAATAATATATTTTAAACTATTCATCTAAAAATTAATTTTTTCAGAAAAATTAAAAAAAATTCCCAAAGTTAATTTTTATTTCTAGATTCTAAAAAATAATTTTATTTTTCCAAATAGAACATATAAAAGTAACCAAAACTATATTTAAATAGGGTTCTTCATCAAAAGGCAAAAAATCAACCTGTTAATTTTAATTATGTTTAAAATTAGATTCATTCTCATTTTAAGCCTCTAACTTTTATTAGATAAATGTAAAATCATTTAACAAACATGTATAATCATATTGAAGTATGTTTTTTTCTTTCCCTCAAATACAACATCTAGGCGTTAACTACCATTAAAAATAATAATATTATATTATTATTGTGCAACATAAGATTTCAAAAAAAATGATTATTGCGTATCGGGTATGCCATCGAACATAGCTTCCCATTTAAAGTATAATTAATATTTAATTAAAGAAATTAATAAATATAAACAGATATATTCTTTATTTACCTAGGATTTTATAGGTATGCTCGATGAAATCCTCCTTTATTAAACTAATATTTCCACTATAACATTCTTTGTGAGCCTTGAACACTTTCAACCAATACGTACCTTGGATTAAGTCATATAAATTCATCTCATGCATAGTGAAATCCCATTTCATTTCAATCCCATCGACAATTATAGAGCATTCCCGACAAATAATTGTTTAACATTGCCTTTATCCAAGAAGAGTTTGACACTTTATTAAAGATGGTATCATCTCATGATTTATACTATGAAAATTACCATTTTGATAAGAAATAAAATAATGAAATGCATTAGTATAAAATATTACATGAAAAATGATAAAATTAAAAGGAATTATACCTATGAATATAGATAGTTTAGAATGATCATGAAACATAACATTCTCAGCTTTGAATAATTTCTTTCTAAAATATTTTTTCCCTTGTTTCCCTATTTTGATTTACACTCATAAGGATTAATGTAATTCCTTGAGTCACTAGGGATATCTCTAGTCTACATATAAGATTGATTATGTTACCCATTCCACGTCTAAGAATACGACGCCATCGATATCTAAATATTATCCCAAGCACTTGACCTCAGAGAAGTGCAATAATAGATATGAATATGCCATATTTGGTTTCAGTTGTGGCATGCTCTAGGTTGTGTCATACAACCTCAGTGTATTTGGTCAAGAAAACCAAAATAGAAAAATCTTTAATTCTCATGGGATGTGGTGGAAGGTTCACTTACATAGATGTCAGATTTTGAGTAATTCTACCACTATGGATATAGGAGTCCCTCTTCTATATTATTACAACATTTGAGATGCCACTATTTCCCATGGGTGTCAATGTACTTACTCTTCTCATAGCACCCATGATGTCTAGTTCTACAACTATCTCTATTTTGAAAATCCTTGTATAGTCTATATTACAGAGCACAACTATCTTCAGAACAATCTCTTGTATCATTCCTAATTCAAATATATGATACTTTAAAGAAGTAATAGTAGAAACTTTGGTTGAAAATGCACTAAATTCATGAAATTAGTAGCATACTTTGTGACAATGAGATTTTCCTACTTCAGTTTGAAGAATTAAATCATTATATAAATCACAATTTTTTTAGGATAGAATTATTTGTTGAACAATTATTAAAAATTCTCCCAACCGAGGTCTTGATCCACATTAGCCTCATAGCTAGGTCCCACCATTGATATTTGATATCTTCTAGAATATATGTTTCCAGTTTAACATTATGTTCTACTTTTGTACTAATGAAATAGAAGATATGCTTCATCATGTTCAGCCACTCCTCTTTCTTATCTAGTATAGAATAACCACAAAATATGGATGGATTCTGCTTTTCGAACAAGATGGAATGATCCACTTGGTTTTTCTCTTCTCTCAGGTTACCTTTATTGACATCTAGAAATGATTGGATGATACTATGAACAAACATTTTGTTCACCTGGGGCTTAGGTGCAACCACATTCTCCAATGATTTTTCAAGTTGGTTTTTACGACACCTACTAGGTTATATTTTCTATATAGATACACACACCATAATTATATCCCTTTGTTAACAGAAGGATTAACATTTTAAATTCTACAACATCATGATATAACAAATTTTTTTTCCAAAATCACTATTTACCATGGTCAACCATTTTTGAAAAATTTCATCCTGATTTTGAAAATCCCATCATTTTCAAAATAACACCATCATTCCCTTTTAAATGTAATTAATTTGAATTCAATTTCAAAAATTTTCATAAACTATTTCACATTAGACTGAATACTATATCATTACTAAAAATAAAAAATGTACTCATAGTTGGAAGTCATTCCTCTAATGAATTTCATGATTGTCTCATTGGCTAAACACATGATAATGAGATTTTATTCCTATAAGTGTCTCCAAAACACTTATATACCAAACTCCATGGTAATTTATAGTTCAAAATAATATGGTTATCTAAATCTTTTTATGCTCTAAATTTCATGTCCTGACTATCCTACTGCTTTACATTATCCCAATTCAAGGAATTTACAAGAATAAATTCTACTCCAAGACCAAAAATCTATTCCAAGTCAAAGACCACATATTCATGAAAAATATTTTACTCTACAAAGCTAATACCACTTGTAACATCCTAACACTTCTCATTCTTCTCCCATGGCAGTGAGAGGCTACTTAGACTTAAGGGATATCCCTTAGATGGAAAATACTGACGATAAATATCGAGGGATTCATTTTAAATTTGGGGATAATTTTCCCGTTGAAGATAAAAAACGAACCATCAAACCACATCGAAACAGAAAACTACAGGTTACATGATAAAAATGAAATTCAACTTGAAAATTTCATTTATATCCAATCCAACCAAATAGTACCATTGTGAAAGACAAACCAACATCAAAGTAAACACTATAAGAAACATTATCAAAACTCAAGACAACCACATGACTCCAATGCTCCACATACTCCAAGTTCCAATTCCAATAAACAACCAAATTATTAAGTACTAGTTCTAAAAACATGTGATACTATACATATTCTTTTATACCAATAGAAATTATCTACGAAAGAACCAATATTCCAAATTGGGTTTGAGTAACAAAACATAGCATATTTTTCCCAATGACATACCTACTCATGACATTAGTGTAGAACATGTTATCAAAATTAATATAAAAAAATTTCTAAAATAGATTATACCTAATTTTAAATGAATTTCAAATAAAAAATATATCCAAGGAACAAACATAAAAAGTTATATAAATTATTTAAAATTCTTTTTTGGCATACCCATTCAATGGATCACGAAAAACCCACTCATTCATTATTGTTTGAATGTTCTATACTCATGAGATGTATGTAGTGAAACAAATTTGTGTCCCACTGAAACATTCCCCCGATCATGGGCCACATACCTTATACCCCACCGGTACACATCTCTTATTCGGTGGCACATCGAACATAAAATCACACCAAAACCATGTATTACAAACCCATTTCAACCAAATAATTTCAAACCACTTCTATAAAAAATGATTTAATTAAAAACTCATCCAAAAATCCATTTCATAATAAAAACCAGAAAATACATATTTAAAAATAAAAATTTTAAAATCATGAATCCAAATACCTTTTCAAAACCAATTACCACAATTCCACAATTTCACCAAAAACCAGAAATCAATTATAAGGGGGATTTATTACATAATTTTCATCAAAATTTGACAATAATTATTGATGAACAAATAAAATATTAAACTAATACTTCATGTTGAAAATATAGGAGTCAATCGTGAATCCACCAACCTCGACAGTTTTGGAAAAACAATAATCGACAAGAAAAACAACACAAAATCAGGTTGAATCACCAAGAACCCACCTTATATATCTCTATTTATAATAAACCAAATCAATTCTAACCATATTTGGTATAAGATTCCTTAGATGAACCCATGTCAGGAATAAATGTAAGAACTTATGGGAGAAGGCTAATTTTATCTAATAAACTCATCAAGAACGATTATGAACAAATCATTACCTAAAAAATCTAGATTCAAACCACCTTTAGAAGACTTAAAATCACATACGGAATGGTGGGAGTACCTATCATTACATTTTGGAAAAGTCAATATTGAGTTAAGGATGAATAAGAGGAAAATGGGGGAGTTAGAGTTTAGAAAAAGTGAGATCTACAATTTTAGGATCTCAAATTTAACCCATTCACGTTTAGTCACACGGTTACAAAAACCATGTGTTAATTGTGCATTAGACACTGCCTTAAGGGTTGAACATCAGAGGGCTAGATTTCATGGTTTCTAAACCCTGTCTCATAAATTCCAAATCCCACTATCCAACATGATACTATTTCTTCTAGGCTTCATAGTATTTTCACAAATGGTGCGCAGCCCGTGTACCTTCCCTTTAACCCATGTTTTTTATTTCTTATTGGTGTTTCACAGTTTTCCAAAATCACTCAAACACCATGAAACTGCTAAAAAATCCTTTATAACACTCCAAAAGTTATCCAAATTTTCCCAATCATAAGCTTAACATTTTATATACATATAATTAATAAAATAATTTCTAATTACCTCAATCATGGTGTGCTAAATCTTGGATTTGTATCTATACAATACAAATGGGAGATGGTATTTTTTACCTAGATGACGTAAAATTGTTTACATGAAACCTCAAGGACCTTGATAATTATTTTAAACCCCACTAAGGTTTAAATAGTTTATCTATAAGTAAAACCCAACACAATATAGTCACATTCATTGATTTAATTAGGAGAAACATTTTTCTATATGCATATTTATTAATAGGATACCCATTCCCATAAATTTAAATCACTCATAGTTAATTCTTTGTGTTTGAGACCCAAAATTAATAAGATTCAAAATAACCACTCCTTATATAGTATATATTTTAATTCCTAAAACAATTAAACTTGCGAAAGTAACAAATTATATATATATATATAATTATATATATATCTGACCATATTTAATTATTTTAAACTCCATATATATTTTCTGTTCACACTGAATTGATCATCATTATATTCAATGGGGTGGAATTAATAATTTAATCCATGAACCACTAAAATTTAATCAACCCATATCATCTATTATTACACATCAATGTTTTGGGAGAGGTGATATCAAGGAATAATTTCTCCAACAAACCATGATTGTACTGATGATTCATTAACATATTTTCACACAACATATCACAAGAAAACATAATCATACATAGAAAGTTAGGATTATTACCTATCATGGAAGAACCACAAATCACATAACACAAGTAATATATCCATCATCACAATAATTAAACATCATTAACTAAAAAGAATATACCATTATCTGAATGCCATGTTACTAATAACCTAATACCAAATAATAATCATCCAATGAATTACCAATAATCATGACATTCTAATAAAGAATTTAGATCTCATAGATACATATGTAACCGATAATGGAAGACATCACACCAATCTCATCTAGTAATGTATTCACTACATGAGTAGCAGATGTAGGCTCGTTTCATCTATTTCCTTGGAAAAAGTCCAAAAAATCATCATAAATGATAATTGGTGGTACTTTAATAGATATTAATATGATTATTCTAAACCCATGATTATATTAAAAAAGTACCCAAATTATATTATAATGTATTATAAAAAATCATTGAATGTTATTTTCTTTATATTATAGTGAAGTGGTAATTTTAAATTATATAATAAAAGAATCTTAATTTTACAATCCTGAATTGTTCCCCTATCATAAGAAATCAATAACAAAACTCATCTTATGAATATATAAGATGCACGTAATAATTAATGAATACCTGGAAATAATTTAACCTAAAACTAAAGTACATAATAAGAAAATTAGATTCCTTGTTTATGAATCCTTCAATAGCAACAACCAAACCCATATATGACAAAACTCTTATACCTCTAACCACTTTCTCCATTGTTTTTTAAATCTGATCAACCATTTATATTCTAATGTCTAAAATACAACATAGATATTAACTAAATACATGGATACACAATTTTTATATCCAATCCTCATCGATTCCCCTCTCTGAATCTTTGATGAGAAAGAGAGTTACTCCCCATGTTCACCATTAATAGGCTAGGGGGTTATGAATAACATAAAGGATTTCTAAAATGAATTAAATTATGTTAAACAAAATTGAAGACTATAAAATAAATAAATACCCAAAAATGGATAATAAAAGATCCATTATCAACTAATATCACAAATAATATAAAATGAATGATTTTATATATTAATGAGAAGACTAGACTATTAAGAAATACATCCACTAATCTCATCATGTCAAAAACCTTGATATCTGGTATACAAAGGTGATATTTGAATATATCCTTAAACACAAACCATTATCTATCCACCATGGTAATAGAGTTAAAGATGCTAAAAAACTCAAACAAAATCCTATATTCATATAAAAAAATATTGTTGGTTGTGTCCACATACATACTATATTACTCCCAAGGATGAATAACCATGTTAAAATCATCCATTCATAAACATTAATGTTGAAAAATAATTATGAAGATCTGTATCCTTACATTTCAATACGCTAAAGGTGTAAACATGGGAAAAAATGTAATGAAATATTTCATCCTAGAAATAGTACATGATATTACTCACGAGTCAATCTCATTCATGATTTTATCATGTAATCATTTATATGACCTGACCACCAGATAACTCTATTACTAGACATACCATAGGAATCAATTCTAAAATAATAAATTTTATATAATATGGTACTTAACTAAAAATATAGAATACCACTATAAACTGACTCCCACATAATAGTAACTATATTACCCAATATATGATATCTTTTCCACTATCCACTATTTTTCCCTTATTACAATATTCATGAAAGGTCAAGGGGGGGGGGGGGGGGTTATTAACCAATTTATAAAATATTAAATATTACAATAGATCTAAACATATTTAATAAGTATAATTATAATA
Organism: Viscum album; assembly: GCA_963277665.1. Lineage (NCBI taxonomy): Eukaryota > Viridiplantae > Streptophyta > Magnoliopsida > Santalales > Viscaceae > Viscum > Viscum album. The sequence goes on from OY728129.1 coordinate 259,350,427, forward strand.
TATAAACACATGAATCATTATAATAGTTCAGGTTAGTGTGATCACATGTAAATTTTTTACTTCTCTCTATCCCTAATAGAAATGGTACCCACATAAATGATGAATTTTTTAGGGGAGTCACTACCCTATTTAAAACTACTTATTCTTCTTGAATAATAAAAAACATATTACCTAACATTTAAAAGTGATTAATAACATGTTACAACTATCCTTTTTCAACCTGTTGCCACAACCCAAAGTTCTACATTCTTCTCTCTAAATGTGTAACTCAAACATACCTTTTGAATGTTATAATAAACTAGTAGGTACAACATTTATATGAAGATTTATTAACCAACACTAATGAAAAAATAAATTGTTAGGAAAATGAAACACCACAAAAATAGTTTTAATAAGTGAATGATTGGAATTTATAGGGTACTTCATCACATTATAGTAGTTGAGTGTAGTATATCGAATTTCTGTAGAAATGATTTTAGTAAAAGTGATCATAAGTTTATACAGTGTGTTCTTCTGAGCATATAATGTCATTTAGTGCCTCTTTTATTTCTAATCATGTTTCTGTTTATATTGTCCTCACATATACTATTTCTATCAATATATATTAATAGGTATTTACCAATGTAACAATAATAATTAAAAAATAATATACACTTGAGTTATTATTTTTCAATGATGTAGATATAGAATAATTTTTTAATTAAAAAAACTACTTTAGATATGTTCAAATCATTATTAAAACTCATGAAAATCATTTTATTATTTCTAAGAAGGTGTTCTATAATTTAATAATCATTTTATGAGAATAAAATTATTACAAATTACCCTGGTACATATAACCTACAATGTTATAAATAAATTAAATATTATAAATATAAATATATATTTTAAGAATTAATATAAATAAATAATAACAATAAAAATAATTATAAAAGAAAAAATTTAAATTTTTACTATATTTAGAAAAATTTCAATGTATGATTATGCATGATATTCTATCCGTAAGATATATACATTTATTAAGTAATTACAATTTTAAATACATCATCATTTCATAAGGTACACTAATTTTATAAGATAGAAAAATATATATATGATATTGTTTTTCACAAGATATGATATTTTGTAAAACATATCCTAAATATCATTAGTTATAATGATTTTTTCTATATTGACAATTTCATTTAATTTTTCATAAGGTTTATCAATTTGATAAGGTTGATCCTATGGTCGAAACCCTTTTCATAAGGTTCAAATATTTTCATATGATTTATTGATATGCATAATGATCAAACATTTTCATACGCAATCAAGAAAATATGCATTCATTAGTTCTTTGAAATACTTCTAATTAGCGATATTTGAATACGTCTATAATTTAGATATATTTTAAAAATACACTAATTAGTATTGTTTTAAATTGTCAGAAAAAATTTCTATGTTTTAAAACATTGATAGTTTTTTTACATTTCAAAAAAACACTCATTAATGTGTTTTAAATAATTATTGATTTAGTAGTATTTTAAAATGCCATTAAAACATGATATATTTAAGTGTGTTTTTAGTGTCGAAAACATTGGATAAAATATTAAATTATTTTATGTATACATATTTATAGCCACATTATAATAATTAATAATGTCTAAAAATTTAATAAAAACATATATTTAACAATATTTAAAATTAAATTTTTTTTATAATATATATGTGTGTGTGTGTACACATAAAAATAATTTATATATATATGTATGAATGAATGGATGTATGTACATGTATGTTTTGTAGGTATATAAGCCTATATATAAATATATTATATATATATATTAATATATATTTATACACATATTTATATAGAGAATTAACATATAAATCCACATGTACTTATCTAATCTATCCATGTTATATGTATATATATATATATATTAATTTATATATGTGTGTTTTATTGTGTGTATTGAGTTATTATAATTTATATATATATATATATGTAAATTAATATTTTAATATATAAATTAATAAATAAACATGTTAGTATTTATATACAAACAAAAATATATTGGCATTTAATATAAGTATACCATGTGTTCCCCTAAACACACACACACACACACGTTTATAGAAGACAAAACACACACACACACACACACAAACAAACACATTTCAGTTAAAATGTAATTTTTCTTAATTAACTCTAACAACGTAAATGGTTATTAATATATATTTTAGTACATATATAAGTATATTTATAATATATATATATATATATATTAATATATTTATAATAATAAAATAAATGATCACTAATGACTTAATTAATATATACACATACATAGAGAGAAAGATATTTATATATGTGTTTATATATAATTATATTTATATGTATATTTATATTAATTTATACGAAAGCACAAACAATTAAAAGAAATATTGTAATTAATAAATTATTACTAAATAAATGACCATTAATATATAAATATATAGATTTATATTAATAATAACCAAATAAATGATCATTAATATATAAATTATTATATATATATATATTTATGAACTCATACATATATTCATATATCAATTTACAGAAACACACACATATATTTTCATATTTACATATAATTTAAAATATATATAATTATATGTTTATATGTTAGTATATACATATATAAACATAGGCTTATTAACACATTAATTTACATATAAATATATCTATAAATATATGTTAATAAATATATAAATATATAAGTAAAACTATATTAACCAATATATTAATAAAAAACTATAAATTGAATATATTACTATAAACATCCATACATACATACATGCATATATAAACTAGAGAAATCCTCATAGGGCATAATATACCACAAATATTGTAAAATAGGAATATTAATTTTCATATATTAATATGTAGACATGCACATGTATGTGTGTGTATTGATATATATATATGTATATATGTATGTATGTATGTATGTATGTATGTATGTATGTATGTATGTATGTATGTATGTATGTATGTATGTATGTATGTATGTATGTATGTATGTATGTATGTATGTATGTATGTATGTATATGTATATATATATGTACATATGTATTCATTCACATATATATATGCATGTATATATATAATAATATTAGTTTTTATAGAAGTTTATATATAAAAAAGTGAACTTATATATAAAATTTCATTTATGAATTTATATATAAATTTATAATATATATATATATTATAAATAGTTATAATGGTAATTTATTTGGATATAAATATCTTCCATGGCGAGTGGTTGAGATGCCCAACGTTTGATTCCCGGGTGGAATACATTTATATCTAATGTGACGCGTACATAGAGGACATTACACATTCATGCATGGTATTTTGTCCACATGATGGGGTACTACATTGAAATGTGGGGTGCAACATGCATTGGTGTTGTAGTGGCACTATAGGAGGTGGGTCTCAGGGTGAGTACAATTCCAAAAAGAAAGAACCTTTTAAAAAAACTATAATTTAATTTTTTATTAAATTAAATAAATAGAAATGATTTATATTTATATGATATATAGTGAATTTTTTTGTACATTACATATGTTTATTAAAATCCTAGGTAAATGTTGTGTGGGTATAATTTAATTTTTTAACAATTTTTATAAAAACAAAAAATTTACAGATGCTTAAATATGAGGATATGTTTACATTTTTTATTAAAATGGTTAACTTTTTAATGATTATAAATGGGACTAATCAGTAGTGTTTATAAATATGGATAATATAGAATTTTTTTTAAAATAAAATTTAGTGAAATCTATAAATACTTTTAATTTAGAAACACACTATTTTCCATCTTTTTTACGAAATTAAGGCAAATAGAATATCTACTTTTATAATCTCGACTATTTGAAAATCCAAAATGCAGATAAATTTGATTTTCCTATAAGGAGGATAAAATGTAGCTTTATAAGGTTCATATGAAACATCATAAGGTTCAACAATGTAGTGTTCATATGGCTCAATCCCTTTTTAGGAATCCACTTTCTATATTTAATCGTAAACATCATAAAATTCATATTAAAAAACATAAGGATTAAAAAATAGATTAAAACAACAAAATAATTAGACAACCAATTTCACACGTAGAAAAAAAGTAAAAAAATTAAAAAAATTAAAAAACTGATAAACAATGAAAAAATCAATTAATAAAGGAATAAATAATGATAAATAAATAAATTCAACAACATTTTCCCCACTACAGGCTATGCAATATTCCAATAATTTTATTTATTCATTTAAGAAGGAATAATAAAAAATGATTTGTAATTAATAAAAGAAATCAATATCAAGCAAGGATCCACTACAATATCTCTAACAACCTCTCCCATTTGATATTATCAAAAAGAAGTTATCTAACATTTAAAAATACACCTTTATTTTTTAAGTAGTCAAAATTGTTAAAAAAATAACTTTCTAAAATAATTACCGATTATTAATATAAATATATAATAAAAAAAAGTACACATGGTTGACTGAAAATAAAATATATTGATTAAATCATATTTTATATAATAATACAACATTTTTCATGCACAAGATAAATTATTCAAAGTTAAAAAAGAGTAAATGCTATATTTTTTAATATTTAATATAGTTTTAAGAATGATTATTTTAATATGAATAATTAGATTTACAGTATATTTTGAAATAAATTTGAACAATATTTTGAAATATTTGATTTATCCATAAGTTCCACTTAAATAATTTGCATATATATATATATATGAATGTTTGAAACTATACTAAGGGAATAAATAAATATTAAAACTAAAATATCTATCTCAAAATTCCTCATTATTCCATCTAAAATAGATATTACAGTGATTGTGAAATCTAATTCCTATATATTTTTTATATAAATGATCTATTAATCCACTAATATGTAATAAAATATATTCAATACATCAAATTAATATAAAATAACAAAATGATATTTCAATAATTCAATGTTTTATATTAACTTTCTCAAAACTAGTTATATACAATATTATAGGATTGATATCATCCAAAAGATCATCTAAATTCACAATTTCAAATAATTTTTACCTTTTTGAAAATGATCTGTAATAAAATGATACCTATCATTAATATACATTGATCTAGAGTGTTGAATTTTTTTAATAATAGAAATAGTAGATTATTTCTCATATAGAATAGGTAAGTTATTTATATAAGGATTAAAATTAGCTAAAGATTGTGGTAGCTATAAAAATTATGAACACGAGCTAGCAACAAAAATATATTATAACTAGGATCTGGATAAATCATTAGGTAGTTGTTTTTTTGATATCTATGAAACAAAACATTATCCTTTAAAAATACACATTCCCCTTATAATGATATTATAAATTTTATATCCTATAAAATTAATATCTGAATATATTTTTAATTAAATATGCATTCATTTGTGAAAATATAAGATAGGATTTATAAAACCATTAACATATACAATGATTCTTTTAACATATTTAAAATGAATAACTTTTGATACATGGTGATATATGTTAGGCATATAAACACTCTATATAGATTATGTATAGAATCTATCAAATATTGAAAATTAAAAAACATTCACATAAATGTAACAATATAATTTTTTTTCTATAAATACATACATCTAATTTATAAATAATACACATTGGTGGTATTTAAAATTTTATAACAAATAAATAAAAATATTTTCCCTAATTCTTGAACATACCCCCAAAATCCTGGAGGTAGGAAAGAGGACTACTCGTAGGAAAATATATTAAATAAAATAAAAAAAGTACTGGAAAACAGATTCATGGAACATCTCAACAGAGGTGAGAGTAGACCCCACTATAATGGCCATCCTGGAAATGATCATTACAAAAGTCAGGTAGGACTCCAGACTAACTAAAATTGACCTCCAAAATTTTTCTATTCGAAAGAGCATTAGTAACCCGATTTTCATCACAATAAACATGCGTCAATTCAAGGTAAATAACCTCCACAAACCCAATACATTAAATCAATGATGGAAAAATCTTCCATGGTACATTCCGAGAATGATATATACAAATTTTAATAGCAATAGTGAATTCCGGCTCCAACCATAGTTGCTTGCAGGGAAAATGAATAGCATGTATAATTTCTTTAATCATGGGCCAGAGGTCGGTTTCAATTGTAAGTCCATTTCCAATAAAATAGAAGAAGCAACTTTAACAAAACCTCAGGATGTTTGAAAAACACCACCGCAACCACCAGGGCCTTAAGTACCTGAGGATGATCCATCAACATTGACATTGATAAATCCAGATATTGGTGGTATCTAGTGAACGTAATTCATCATTAGCAGCTTCAAGGACATGCCATTCACACCAAGTGATCTCAAAAGAACAAGGTCATCATAATTATTATCCATAGATCATGTTTGTATATGTGAGGCAGTCTGAATTTCACGATGTATGAATAGAACACCATTGTGAAAGAGGGATTTATATTTTTGAAAACCATGTAATTTCTTGCATTAAAAATGAAGGAGAATACACTCACATATGAAACCAACAAAAGGTAGTGAATTTTTCCACTTTGATCTTTTCTACCAATGGACTGTATTATCTCCTCCACAGGAAAAAAAGATGACGCAACATGAAAAAAGGTCCTGCATATATTTCTAGAACCTAAACATAAATTTTCAAGAAATGAATATATGCTGCTTGTTTTCATCTGCTTCTAAGTAGAGGAGACAATAAGGGTCCAGCTGAACAACATCACGCTGCAGTAAATTTTGCAATGGGAGGTGAATCGTCCATAATTTTTAGAAAATAATGGTTGAAGCCAGTGGGATAAAATAGTTCTAGACACCGTTAATCCATGAGGGCATGTACAGGGAGGGGCCACAATGAAATTTGAAACAATCTTTAGTAGAGAAAATCCCATTCAATCTGGGCATCCAAACAAGAGAATCATAATCAAAATACATGTATAGTGAGATCTTCTGACAAAGATTGGAAATTAATAAACCATTCACAGTCGCGATACTACGAATATTAGCAATGTCACAGTTTATCAGATATGGAGGAATAACAATGTCTTAAAAAATAGGATGGGAAAACCAAGGATTTGTCAAAATATTTAGTTGATATTGTTCACAAACCACCCCTCTTAAGAACTCCATAACACCTGTAGGTTCCGGGCGTAGTGAAAGTGCATTGGTGGGTTAACCCAACATTAATTATAGCATTAAAAATGACCAATCCCAGATCCATCAAGATAAAAAAATGAGGGATATTTTTATTAGAATGAATAATGAAAAAGAAATAGGGAGTCCTATAACCATAAAGACCAGATCATCAAATATTGGTTATAATTAATTTAATTAATAGTTAAGAATTACCATGATGGAATTCATTCTTCGTTGATGTCTCTGATCACGATTTAATGTGATCTGTCATTGCGTCGTAGAATCCAAGTGTAGTATTCCTCTAGCGGTGATCCATATGTGCTCCACGTATCTTTGGACGTCACCCAAGGGATTCCTAGGTGCTAGCACTAAAGAGCCTTCTCATGCGATGTCCTCCTTCAATCACCATGATTCGATGGAGGAGGATCTCTCAGAGTCTTGAGAGCATTTATAGATGAAGGGGTTCTTTCAGCCTTGAGAAACCTCTCCCGAATTTTTTGTACAACGATTATCTCTTGGAAAGTGTTGGGGTTGTGAAGATATTTACAATCGGGTTAGTGGATATAGAGTTATGACAATAAATAAATGTGTTACGAGTTTTATTTATTTCATTAAATCTTATTGAAAACCCCTTCATCTAATGATTAATTCTTTGACATGCTCCCATGCTAATTATAATATCACATAATAAAATGATATTATGACTTCAAAATACCGACTAGAATAACTACACAGTGTGTAATCATTAATACATGGATTGTACTCTTTTTCTATGAAAAATACACGGTGTGTAAAATCAATTCTCACGACGTGTTTATCTTGGTTTCATTTTCCATTATTTCATCCACTATATTTATTACATCTTGAGTAATGGCTATTTATTTCTTAAATAAATGTAACTACATTCAGCACTAATAAATATATATTATTTCTCCCACAATATAATATCTCAAATAACTTGTGTCCAATTAAATGCGATCAGGAATCAATAAATAATTATTAATCCATAGTCAGGAATAATATTTATTTAACTTGTTAAATTAGTATTTAACATATATATATTGGAAACACATAGTTTGTGACCCTCTATTCCTCTTTCTCAGTTGCATTAGGCGGATCCTGCATAAAGACCAAGGTTAGCGTCTAGCAACACCCAAAGGAACCCATAGAGAAAGAAGTTAACACCGCAATGAAGTTTCATCTCATACGAATGCTTACCTTGTTATATAATCCCTATTCCACGATATCATAAATCAAGTGGGTTTCAAGCTAGTGCAAAAAACCCATGTGCTCTATTATTCTTTCTCTGACTTTCTAGAATTGAACTCGCTGATACCTTACCATGGACAATGATTTATTTTGCCTATTTGAATACTGTCAATGGGCCTAATATATCTACTTTTGTTATGGAACAGAAGGGACAAATCCTTTCTCGCATTATCTATTAATGCAGTATCACTCATGATACACCCAAAGTATCCTACCTCACTGTGAAAAGTGTGTCGTCACAGTATTCGTCAGAACATCTAAGTGCGTGAGTTGTAATACCCATTAATAATAATATTAATGTCTAAGGTCCAATACACACGTATGCAGATAGGAACATCCAATGACACGATGAAATAAAGATTTCCTACTGGTGGGTCTCATTCTCATAATACCCTCTTGGATATTACCAAGGGTGCACACCATGATAAGGTTCCTCAATGTTTTAAGAGTTGTCTCCCCTATTGGATTGTATTATTCTTTTCCCTAAAATAACATCATCCATCCATGGAACATATATTCAAGGATAGAGTTATGGCACTTCCGGGTTCTCATCATAACAGGGATCCGCTATGAACCTTTAATGAAACTGCTGTCCAGAAGACATTATCACATTCATTATCATGCAAAAGAACAATCAAGATGTAATAAGGTATTTATTAATAAATAATGTACCATGTAGTTGATTCTAGGCCACCAAATCCAACAGACTCCCACTTGGACTAGAGCCAACTACTAAAAACCTTTATCCCGCGAGCTCTCAAATATATTAATGCTTCTACTGAGATAGGCCTTTAGTCATGGAGTCATCAAATTTATCTTCTGTGGAAACATTGCTCACTGGAACTTCACCCCTTTAATAGAAATCCCTCAAGAGGTGATACTTCCGGAGCATATTCTTTGTCTATTGATGTGTCCTTGGTTCTTTTTCAATATCCACCGCTGTAGCATTATCAAAATACAACGTGATAGGATGTTTACTGCTAGACACTACATCAAGCTCTTGTACAATGTTCCGAATCCATAAGGCCTCCTTGGATGAATGATAAGCTGCTATATATTCAAACTTCACTGTAGAATCGGTGACATCAGGCTTTTTTGAACTCTTCCAGATCACAACTCCTCTATCTAGATAGAAAACATATCCAGATTGTGACTTCAAATCATTTTGATCTGTCTGAAAACCCGCATCATCATACCCTTTGATGACAAGTTATTCATCTCCTCCATACACCAGGAACATATCCTTAGTTCTTCTTAGATACTTACGGATAGTCTTAACAGTGGTCCAATGTTGTTCTCTTGGATCTTCTTGATATCTTCCTACCATGCTCAGTGCATAGGCAACATCAAGCCTGGTACATAACATGGCATACATGATAGATCCTACAGCCGAAGCATGTGGGATCTTACTCATTCTATATCTCTCTTGTTGTGTCTGAGGACACATTTTCTTAGAAAGATATTGGCCATGTGACACTGGATCAAATCCCCTATTGGATTTTTTCATACTAAATCTATTTAGTATCTGGTTAATGTATGTACCGTGACTTAGTCCATGCAACCTCCTGGATCTGTCATGAATGATCTTGATCCCTAGAATGTAGTCTGCTTTACCCAAGTCCTTTATGGAGAAACACTTGTTCAACCAGTCCTTAATTGATTGTAAGACTATTACATCATTTCCAATAAGCAATATTTCATCAATATATACTACTAGAATAACAATCGCATTACCATTAAAGCGCTTATAAACACATGGATCACATTCATTCTTAATGAAACCAAATTTCTTTATGGATTCATCAAATCGAATTTTCCATGACCTGGATAATTTATTTAATCCATAAATGGATTTTTGTAACTTGAAAACCCATTTTTCTTCACATGGTGTCAATAACCGTTATGGTTGTGTCATATAAACATCTTCCGGAAGGTTCCCGTTAAGTAATTCTGTTTTGACATCCATTTGAAAAATCTCATAGTCATGGTAAACTGATATGGAAATTAGGATTCTTGTGGATTTAAACATGAAAGCTGGAGAGAAGGTTTCAACATAGCCAATTCATTGACGTTGTCTGAATACTTTATCCACTATCCTTGCTTTATAGGTGCCAACATGACCTTCCATGTCTAGTTTTCTGTTTAATAACCATTTTCATACAACATGATTTACATCAACTGGATCATCGACTAGAACCTAGACTTGGTTCTGATACATGCAATCCATCTCAGAATTCATATCTTCTAGCCATCTTGAAGCTTTTGAGCTTTCTACTACTTCCTTTCGAGAGACAGGATCATCATTTTCCAACAATAATGATTCACCGTTCTTGATGAATAGGAAACCAAATATCTCTAGTTCTATTACCTCTCTTGATCTCTTACGTAGTACTTGTGTTTCTGGATCCTCTTCCATGGGGACCTGTGGAACTTGTTCTTGTACAAACTTCTGTGTATCATGAGCATAAACTTCATCCAAGTCAATCTTGCTTCCACTATCCCTTTTGAGGATGTGCTCACTCTTATGAAAGACGGCTTGTCTAGGGACAATCACTTTTTTGTCTTTAGTTTTATATTGGTAATATCATTTTTTTGCTTTGGGATATCATACAGAGATACACCTCATTCCCCGGGGTGCTAGTTTTTTACCTATAAGGGCCTTAAAAAATGCCTCACATCCCTATACACTTGTATAAAAAAATGGGTTTCTTTCCCTTCCATAACTTGGAGGGAATTCTATTTTCCTCCTTAAATAGTACTTGGTTTAATTTTTATGTTGTAGTTTGTAATTCATATCGTCAAAATCATAATAGAAGATCTGCATGACTCATCACCGACCTCACCATTTCCAACAAGGTACGGTTACTCCTTTTAATAACACCATTCCACTATGGTGTATAAGGACGAGTGAGATGAGATAGAATCCCAATCTCCTGTAGAAGATCGATGAAATATCGGTTCAAATATTCTCTACAAAGATCTGATCGATGTTTCTTTATCTTCTTACAAAGATGATTCTATAATTCATTCTTGAATTCCTCAAATTTCTCTAAGGCTTCTGACTTATACCTCATCAAGTAGACATAGCCATATCTACTCAAATCATCACTAAAATTAGGGAAGTAGGAATATCCAAATCAAGCTTCTACTAGAAATGGTCCACACACATCCATGTGCACCAATCCTAGAAGCTCTGTGGCCCTTTCACCTTGTACACTAAAGGGCGGCTTGGACTTTTTTCCTTGTAAACAAGCGTGACATCAATCATCTGGTTTTAGCTCAGTAGAGTCCAAATAACCATCTTGGTAGAGATTTTTCAAGCGCTTCTCTTTTACATGACTTAGACAATGATGCCACAACTGAGTGATTTACGATTCATTAGATTTTGTTTCGTTATTGATTTCCAACACTTGGTTTTCATAATTTAATACTTACAAACCATTATTTAAATGTTCCATATGATAACATATGTCGTTCTAATGAAATATACAACCCTTATTTCCAAACGTCAAAATAAATCCATCCATATCTAAACAAGATACCGAAAATCATTTTTTGGTAACACTAGGCACATAATAACAATTATGTAAAACCAAAATCATCCTAGTTGGAAATGGGAGGTGTTAATAGCCAATATCCAACACAGCTAGACTTATGCCATTGGTAGCTCAATGATCCAAATATCATCTAGAAATCATTCTAAATATACTTGGTTCTTACATTTGAATACATATGTGAGCCCCAAAAGCTGTATCTAATACACAATGTGTAGAAATTGAATGATTATACTAGATAATAAACGCACCTTTGGCATCCCCATGCTTCTGAGTGGAGTTCTTTTACCAGTGGCCTTTCTTGTCACTTGAAAAACTTACTGCCTCCCATTCCATGCATTGTCTCTGGATCTTCCTCTTCTTGGAGGGACGGTGCTTAGGTGCTTCAGACCATTTATAAGTCTTTGGCCTCTTTGCCCTGTCCTTCCTTTTCTTATTCACCGTAAGGACTGTGGGTTTGTAACACCCCATGTCCTTATCTACCAATATAATTGAGGTCATAAATTCTGGTATACTCTACTCATTTTTTATCATGTTATATTTGAAAATGATGCTAGAGAAGGTCTTAGGCAGTGATGATTGGATGAGATCTGTACGCAACCCATCTGGGAACTTAAACCCTAATATTTCCAGTCGTTCAATGTTTTCAATGAGAATGACTACATGAGGCCCAGCTAGCATGAACTCTCCATGCATAGTAGTAAACAAACCGTTGGATATCTCATATATCTCCTGTCTCACCTTCTCTTGGTAGAGATCCTTAAGGTGGGACATCATGATATACATGTCCATGTTTTCATGCAGCTTCAAAAGATCATCAGATATGTCCGATAGCATGAAATACTAGACATTTGTTGCATCATCCATGTGTTTCATATAGAGAGATAGTTCCTCATCACTGGCCTCTTTTCTAGAAGCAACTCAAATAGGCTCTTCTAGAATATACAACTTCCTCTCATGGTGAAGGATGACATGTAAACACCTCTTCCACTCATGGAAATTGGTGCTGATGAGAAGGTTTTCCATCTCAAGTATGGTTCATAATGATATGTTTAAAGTCATTATTATTCCATTTCTACAAATTAAGATGAGAAAAGGTTTTATTACTTTATTAGAAAAACTAAAGCAAATAAATAAATTAAAACATATTAGTCTCCCACTATTTTATCAAAATCCAGCAGCCCTCACCATTGACTTTGGAATATTTTGTTGTATGAATATTCTAGTGGAAATGATCTATATTTCCCTTATCATTACCCAAAATATGGTTGCTCAATAAACATGACGGTTTTTAGGCAGGGATTCCAAATTCCAACTGCATTAACTCGCAGCTCTTTGATCCGCTGAGTGGACTCCCCAATCCTAAAATTGTTTTATTTTGAATTTTCTCTATCATTGCCTCTTGGTCACAATAAATCATGTTGTGGAAGTCAACCCTTTATTTGAACCAAGTAATTTCAACCCAATAACATTTAATTATAATTCCCTGATAATTGAAATCACCACAACTAGGTTTGGTCAAGAACATTGAACTATGGTTCGATTCTAACCAAGATTTTAGAAGGCTACACCAACCTAATATTTATTTGAGAGATTTTATCTTTATACATAAATTTCCAATTTATTATCATTGATAACATTCTTGTTAATATTAAGTGGGATATACTTAATTGATTAACCAAGTCTAAGATAACATTTTCACACAAGTCGGTCTTATATTAGTTCTTTCTTATATGCTTGTTTAATTCATTAATTGTGTGATCGTGACAACACACCAACAATAAATTTAAACGATGAAACTGACAAAAATAAAATAAATGGTATGATCATGAGCTTTTTCAATTGGTTATTTCATATAGCGGCTGATAAACTAACCCATGAACTAGGGGAGAAACACCTTGAACCTTTCGAGTTCGTGTTTATAGATTTCCACATGTCCACCTTTGTATCTCCTTGGATTGGTTTTACCATGGCTCCTAACTTGAGACACCTCCATTAGCATGGGAGCTACATCCCTTAAATATGCATTTATCTCACATATGGTTGAGGGGTAAAATGGGTCTTTATAAAAAATAATCCTTGGGCGTGCATGCCCAACATATTAATGAGGATAAGGCCCACTTGCCAAAAAATTTAATTTAAATAAATAAATTAATAGAAACTATTCACATACAATGGTCTTGGCCTATCTCATGATCATCCATACATTCGATGATTTTTACACATATATAAAACTAGAATTAAATTATTTAATCGTTCTTTATTAAGATAAATCACACTCGATTCAATTAATTATATTTAATTAATCAATCCTTTTACCTTAAACCCTTTTGTGAATTTCCTTGAGATTATCATACTTCATAATTTTAAACAAATAAATTCACTTAAAATTATCATTCCATATGACATGTACCATAGAGGAAACCCAGTGAATTCTCATTCATTATACATATGTTAAATTAAACACATATATATAGAACACCTATCACGTGTTGTGCCTCAGCTTTACGCCTGCACTATGGTACAAGTCTCAAGGGTTTGCATAATTCAAATATAAATTTTAATAAATTTGTGTAATTTTGATGAGTACATGAATTGTAGTTCCAACTACATGGTGGGTACTTTTTTTCACCGTCCATCCGAAGTACATGTCTAGGGGAATGGCTTGTAGATGTACATCAAAAAATTTTAGAGTACACGGTGTGTTCAGTGGGACACAAGCCGTGTAGTATCCACGTTACATAGTTTCCAGTTGGGAAAGTCGTGTAAGGGGTACCCGGTCCAACCCTAACCCGAAGGGACTACACTCTGTGTTCAGTGGACCACACAATGTGTAATCCAGAAATTGTGTGTCACCTATTCTAGGTCAACACACAGTACCATTTATGACTTAGGTATACTACAATACATGGCCTGATTTGGTGGACCCGTTTAATGCATTGAACCTAGACTGCACGGCGTGTAGTTACAAATACATGCCTTGTATTCTTGTGTTGTATGGCCATGAACGTTTGGCACATCTGGATGAGATCCTCTATTTTATTTTAATCACAGTTATAAGAAATATTCATTTCTGTAAGGTGAATGAGAAATGAGAGAGGAGGAACAAATCTTGAGATTCAGATTTAAAGAATGATTAACTTGAATTAAAACAACTAAATTATTAAAAGCGTAAATCAACAACAAAAAACTAATTAATTTCAATAAAAAAATATGACTTCTTTGATTCCACTAGTAGGTTTCGGGCGCAGCGGAAGTACATTGGTGGGTTAACCCAACTTTAATTTTATCTATAACAACGATCAATCTGAGATCCATCACGATAATTAAATACTGGATCTTCATAATAGAACGAAGAATGAAAAATAAAGAGGTAGTCCCGGAACCATAAATACATGATCATCTTTTGTTGGTTATAAATAATTTAATTAATTTAAAATAATTACCTTGATGGAATTATTTCTTCATTGATGTATCTGGTCACTATCTGATGTGATCCTTCATTGCGTCATAGAATCCAAGTGTAGGATTCCTCTACCGTTGCTCCACATGTGATCCATGTATCTCTGGATGTCGCTGAAGGGATTTCTGGGTGCTAGCGTGGAAGATCCTTCACTTACAATATCTGCCTTCGATCACATTGATTTGATGGAGGAGGATCTCTCTCGGTATTTAGTGAGTTCTTGGAGGAAGGGGTTATTTTGGCCTTGATAGAACTCTCCAGAATTTTTGTGCACAACGATTATCTCATGAAAAGTTTTAGTGTTGTAAGGATATTTAAAATCATGTTTGAGGTTATAGATTTATGAAAATAAATAAATGTTTTACGTGTTTTATTTATTTCATTAAATATTATTGAAAACCCCCATGTAGAATGATAAATTCCTTAACATATTCCCATGATGATTAAAATAAATATCATTTAATAAAACAATATAATTTTCCCAAAATACCGACTGGAAAAACTACATGGCATGTAATCATTAATACATGTCTTGTACTCATTTTATATGAAAACTACATGGCATGTACATTCAATGTACACAATGTGTTTATCTTGTTTTCATTTTTATTTATTTCTTCCACCACATTTATAAGACATTGAGTAATGGATATTTATGTCTTAAATAAATGTAACTATATTACTTGCTAATAAATATATATTATTTCACCCAAAATATATTCTCTCAAATAACTATTGTCGAAATAAATGTGATCAGTCATCCTTAAATAATTATTAAACTACAGTCACGAATAATCTTTATTTAACTTGTTAAATTAATATTTAACTGCAATACATGGGCACACATAGTGTGTGACCCTCATGGACTATTTCTCAGTGGAATTAGACAGAGCCCACCTAATTTCCAAGGTTAGCATCTAGTAACATGCCAAGGCATCCATAGAGAATGAAGTCAATGTCGCAATGACGTGTCACCTCATGCAAACACAAACCGTGTAATATAATCCATTTTTCATGATATCTCGAATCAAGTGGGTTTCATACTAGTACCATCAACCCATGTGCTAGATAATTATTTCTTTGAATTTTTGGAATTGAACTTTCCCATAACGAACCATCTCTATAGATTTATTTAGATTATATCAGTTCCATCAAAGGGCCTATGATATCTACTTCTGTTATGAAACAGAAGGGACAAATCCTTTCTCGCATTATCTATTAATGCAGTATCACTCATGACACACCCAACGTATCCTACCTCAGTGTGAATAGTGTGTCATCACAGTTTCTGTCAATACATATAAATGAGAGAGTTGTAATACCCATTAATAATAATATTAATGTATAAGGACCAATACACAAGCCCATAGATAGGAACATCTAATGACACTATTCAATGTGGATTTCCTTTTGGCAGGCCTCGTTCTCATAATATCCTCCTCGATATTACCAAGGGTGAACACCATGAGAAGCTGCCTCAATGGTTTATGAGTCCTCACCCCTAATGGACTTTATTATTTTTCCCCTCAAATAACATTATCCATCCATAGAACATATATTCACGAACAATGTTATGGCACTTACAGGTAGGGATCTGCTATAACCCTTTAATGCAACAGCTGTCCTTAGAACATTATCAGATGAATTGTCACGTAGAAGAACAATAAAAACGTGATAAGGTATTTATTAATGAATAAAGTACAATGTAGTTGGTTCTAGGCCACCAAATCTAACAACACCAACATATTCCTTCTTGATGGAAGGAAAAGAAGTAGTAGTCATATAATATCCATATCCATGTTGAGTTTTATTCACAAAACTAGAGTAGATAAAATTGGTATAAGGATCATATCCTAATAGCTGGTTCCACAAAAATTTCTTAATTTATGTATCATTGAATTACATCATGTCTTTCACTCCCATTACCCCTTATTTGGGTTGGTTTAATACTATCTTTGTAAGACACTCTGATTAGTTTTCTCTCATTAATTGATCTAGTCTAGATAATGTTTCCAATAATACCAGTAAATTAATTAACAAGGGCCCTTAGACCCCTAAAAAGAGGGAACAAATAGACAAACATTGAGGTGATCACTGAATTAACCAATCTGATTCGTCTAGCCTCAGACATATTCTTACCATTCTAGTTAGCTAGTTGATTAACAATTTTATGTCAAATGTTATCAAGATAAAAACTATTTATTCTTCCCCAAAACAAGGGCGCACCAACATAAATATAGGGTAGAGATCCTTTATTAATCCCATGCTTCAAATAAATTCTATTATTTTTTCGAAATTCTAATGCCTTACCCAAACATAACAGATGAATTATTCTAAGTAATAACCTGACCTGAAACCTCCTCATAATGTGAATTATATTCCCTTGATACAGGAAATGGTTCTTTTTTCTACATTTACAAAAAAAAGAATATCATCATCATAGAACAAGTGAGAGGGAGAATGAATATTCCTACCAACCTTCATCTTCTGAAACCAACCAAAATTATCAAGGTCATTAAGACACCAACTCATGTATTCTTCTGCAATAGAGAAAATAAGTCCATAGAAAGGGTCCCCCTTCCTAACACATCTTGGGAATTGAAATAATTATCTAGGGGATCCATTAAAAAAAACAGAGAGCCTCACACATCCCACGATGGATCCAACATGTCAAATAAATTTCTATGAGAACCCATCAATTTTAGTAATTTTGAAATGAAAACTCCATCAGATGGTGTCAAAATACTTATAAATTTCAATCTTCAAATCCATGTAACCAAATTTTTGCCTCCTATTCATAGAGTTCACACATTTAGTAGCAATGAAAAGGTAATTTTGAATGTCCCATACTTGTACATACTTAAAATGATTATTGGAAATAAGACCCTTAGTAATTTCACCCAACCTCTGAGTCATAATTTTACTGATAATATTGGGTTTTGTATTCCCAATAGCCACTGGTCGAAAGTATTTAATGTCAAGGGAACAATATTTCTTATGAATTTGAGCAATAAAATTATATTCCATCCCAAATGGTATAAACGAGGACCTATAAAAATTCCTCAGTGAATTTGTAATATCATGATTCAGAATATCACAGTAGAACATAAAATAATTATTAGTGAAACCATTATGACTAGCTACACTCTCAATATTTAAATATAGAAGAGCATCATAAATCTCCATGACATTGGTAATTTTAGTAAGCCTTCTGTTCTAAAAGTTAGTGATAATGGGCTCAAAAAATGGATAATTTTATCAGAGTTATTAACTCCATTGTCTAAATAATGCTTCTCATAGTATTTCGTAGAATCTTTCACTATCACACTTTTTAAGGAGAACATATTCCCATTGATACTGATGGTATTAAGACTCATCCTATATCTATTTTACTTATACATACAATGAAACAACTTGGAGTTCCTATCACATACTTTAAACATATAAAATTAAACTAATTCTGATCTATTATCCCTTTAAGAGTCAAGAGATTGTCCATATTTAAGGCATATTTTACCTCCCCCAGGTAGGGTAAATCCTGGATAATATTATTTCTCTGGTGATTCAGCATGAAAATTTCAGAATCATTAATTTCACTACTAAGGAAAAATAAGTCTTACACTATTTATTTAATATTATCTTGACATCTTTTAATTTACATTATACAATTTGAGAAGTACATCCGAATAATTATGAATTCCAAACATCTAATACAATCTCCTTGTAACCTAGAATGACCAGCCAAAAATTATTAAATTTAAAGGGAATCAGTGATAACCTCACTCTGCTGTCACCGACCAAAACATGAATAGTATTATGATCTGAATGAATCCTTGGCAGCGTAACTCACGACACATCTACGACACTATTTATGTTATCCACTTGCACAAAACATCAATCCAAATAACATTCCTTTCATCCATTATTGGTGTACCTACTCCATGTAAAATTAGCTCTAGACACAGGGACATGAATCAAACCGCATTTATCAGTGCAGGAGTAATATTCCGAGGATGATGTATGGAAAAAATTCTCCAATGTTTTTCATCATGACTCAAGACATCATTAAAATCACCAATTAAGATTCAACTATTACTCATACCCTTAGAAATATCGACAAGGTTCCTCCCCAGAGCTCTCCTCCTTGTGTATTGGTTGAAAGAATAAAAAAAAGATACCAAATGATTGAGACAATTTAGACTACATGAGATAGTCATAGATTCCATATCATTTACGAGAGAGTTAACTATGATACTAGTATGCTTCTTGACCCTTAAGGATTCGGCATTGTCCCCCAATTTATTTTTGGCAACAAAGGATTATCCCAAATAATACCACTTAAAAGAGATCCAATTCTCATATTTCATTAGTGGCTCTAGAATACCAATTAGTTGAGGCTTATTGGACATAATAATATTCCAATAGGACTTCACATTGGCAGTATTCACAATCCCTTGATATTTCTACAATAAAACCTTCATTTATTTGATCTGAGCTAGGTGAAAGGGTCATCATCACCTTATTTCGTGTATTTGATAGATATATAAGTACCCAATTCATCAAGGGGAGTGACATATAATTCTTGATTCAGAGGAGGAGATTCATCACTATCCTCACATGAGATATCAGAACCGATAGATGAAAAAAACTTCAAAGAATCAATAGGGACAAGTACACTGTAAAGGAGTCTTCTCCTCATAGCCTTATCTGGATGGATTTTAAGGAAATATATAGAATGCATTCTAGAATTTTGTTCAATAACTGTAGTTACAAGGGTATCACCGTTTTTAGGGAGAAACAGATCCATTGAGGCCTTCGATGTATTATTAGAATTGAAATGATTCACCACCACAGATCTAGGAGAAGGCTCCAATGAAAAAGAGTTATTCTGATTAGATTGACCTCTATGCCCAACAAAACTAGAGAGAAGGATTTCAAAAGAATATTTGACAAAAGTATGAATAGGAACATTATCATAAGTGGGAATAATTGTATTTGTAGAAATCTTCTCAAAGTTGGACTTTCCCTCCCTAGGAGAAGACCCGGATAGGGGATCCCAATCATTATCAACCACATGTACAAAAACAAGCTCTTTGTCTTGGATGGAATCCACCACAAAGACCTGAATTTAATACCTCATATTAGAATATCTCACATGCAGATTACCTAAGTCTACTATAGCATTTGAGGCTCAGGTCTAGTAGCCTTTCCCTTATTTCTCCTACAAGTCAAATCCTCATGCCCTCTGATTTTAAAAGAGAGTCAAATTTTATGTCTATTTCATTTTGAGGTGACATGTCCATGAAATTGACAATTTAATCAAAACTTGGGATTCCATTCATAAATAATATCAATAGAAAAACTATCATCCTTAGTGGTCAGCACCACTTCCACCACAAGTGTGACAAACATACCAACCTCAAACAAAATCCTCACATAATGACCAATAGAGGGATTTCTAATTTTCTTATCTAGCCTAATTAGATTACCAACAGATGAGGAAATAAATCATAAAATTTTGGTGGTCCGGTATATCTATTAATGATTTCATACCCATATACATAGTTGAGAATATGTGTTCTTGAAAAAAATTGGATCAAAATTCTTGGCCCATTCATGAATTTGAAAGAATCCATGCTTTAGAGAGACTGATACAATACTCTAAGCACACCACTTGATTTAATCAGAAGAAAAAACAATACGAAAGAATCCATGACCCATCACCATCATCTTCTAATCAGAAAATACTCAAATCACAACAATACATTCATTAAGATCATTGAATTTCCAAGGCTTCACCCCTTTTAGAATCAAAACTCGAGCGATTATAGAGAACATTCACAAATTCACCTTTTCATCAATAACATTTTTATTCATGGAAACATATGGAATATCCCCTTTCTGATGATCCTACCTGGTAGAGTCAATTTACAATCCCAAAAAGAGGTACATCCAATATTCTTCACCGTGTTCGCAAAACATTTCTTTGAATCAGCTCCATCTCGAGAAACACCAGATTTAATGGAACCATTCTCACAAAAACATAACAATTTTTTGCATCCAATATAATCTTTCACCACCATTCTATGACCATAGGTCATTTCCAAGTCAAAAACTATTGATCTTGAAGCAAGATCCCCCAAATTAAGATTACTTGATTCTACACGACTCTCTTTTTCCATCTCCCTTCTAATTATTGGACATACTTAGAGTAATTATGAAAAATTACATCATTAATTTTAAATAATAGAATCCCTAAAAGTAATTTTAATTATCCAATTGTACTCATGATAAATTCAAGTGTAATTATGTTTTCAAATTAATTATATTGCATCTCACTTAATGATCTAAAAATAATACTATAATTTTATTTGAAGAATTATAAAATCCTTTTAATACTTCTTAATAAATAATTTGGTATCTAATTTACCTTTTCAAAAAACATTTTTAATATAAATTTTGAAAATAAATAAAACCATCCTAAGTGAGGTTTGTTATTTCTAAAAATTTCAATATTATAATTTAAAAAATGGTAGGTTTATTTTAATATTCAAAACCATGGTAAAATTTAACATAAATTTCATATAAAATTGAACAATTTAGAAAAGAAAGTATGGGATGCATTTTATAATGAATAAAATCAAGATATGAAAAATAAGATATTTTTTTAATATAATATAATATATAAATAATAAAAAACATTTCATTAAAGTCAATACAATCTTCTTTGGAATAAATATTTAAAAAAATATAGATTTTTTCCCTATACATTTTTCAGATTCATAATGATTGTTTTTAAATATCCATTTCGTAAAAATATTCTTTTGACCATATGGTGAATAAACCGAAGTCAAAACATTGTTTCGAGAGAAATGGTTTAGTTCATCATGCGTAAATAAAATAATACTGGATATTTTAGTTCTTATAAAAAACTATTTGGAATAACAGATAAAATAAAATGATTATCAGCACAAGAATTTCAAAAGAATTTTATGTTTTAACATTAGAAATAAAATATCTTAAAAATATACTTATAGGATGATCCTAATGAGTTTTGAAATACTTTTTAATATGGTAAAACTCCCTCTTAACAGGTTCATTCAATTATAAATTTCTAACATCAATAAAATCAAATTCTTTATAATTTTCTTTAATAAAATTTTCATTAGAAGAGAATTATTTTAAATATTTTTAATCAAACATAACATGATTTAATAGTTAAAGAAATAATTATAAATTTTTTAAACAATATGTAATCCTTAATTATATTATAATATCCTTAAAATAATTTTCTATTGGTTTTAACATCAAATTTATCTAATTATTCTATTGAAATAATGATAAAATGACTATTTAAAAGTCAAAAATAACAATTTTTTTTGTTTTCCTTACATAATTTATAATCTGTGTTCTTTAAAATTATTCTAAAAATAATTTAATTTAACAAAATAAACATATTTATTCATAGAATCAACAAAAAACATTTTAGTTAAACTATTTTTAGTTAATATATTTAAATAAATTTCTTGAAGAATACTATTTTTCTTTTCAATTGGAAATTGTTTTTCGGGGTTATTGGCTATTAAAAGTTACGAAAAAAATATGTTCCTCACAAAAATATTCAAATTATATATTTATTAATTGTCTTCATGTATAATTTTTATCTGATAAAAATTAAATTAACTTTATCAATTATATCTATGTAAAATAACAAATTAAACTAAATAAATTTTGTGTTTTATGTATAATAAAATAAATCCTTTTAAATATACTAAAATCACCAATAATAATAAAAATATCATTCCATTAAAACTTGAATTTTAAAAATTAACAGAATAAATTTAAATTTAATTGTTTTAAATGTCTTAATCTATTTTATTTTTTGAGAGACCAAAATGATTGTGTGTGATTGGGTGTATACCCACTAGGCCTTTGGGCTATGTAATGGGTCTCCACTTACCCAGTTAAAAGATGTCTTCACTTTTATTTTGAAATAAACAAAGCTTCAACAACAAAATTAAAAAAATTGTGTGTGATGTATTCCATTCATACAAAAACTATGTACATTATTTATATATAGTTTTATATTAGGTTATTATTGTACATGTATATATTTGGATAACTTGTAAAATATTATAAATTATCCATGAATTAGTTTCACATGCAATAAAAGATTATTGTATTATAAAACATATAAATAATTAATATTATGATCCATTAGTTCAACATAATTAATGTATTACACGTTTTCTTTTTGGTTATCATAAAAAATAAAATCATATTTTATAGTAACGAATATATTATTTTGGAATTTAAAAAACAAACATAAATCAAATAAATGTTAAATACAAACAATTTTATTTATTAAACCTTCATCATATAAGAATTTAAAAATAATAATAGATTTAGAAGTACGTACATATAAAAAAATAACCTTACCTTTTGATTTGTCTAAAAAAGTCAAATTTTGTAAAAACAAATATTGGATAACTAGTCATATATATAGAGAATATAGTTCTTATATACCAATTTTCATTCATGATACTTGAATGGAATATATCATAGAATATAATTTTGAAGAGAATATGGGTACTAAGATTACTTTAGTTTCAATGAGATTACTAAATTAATTTTTTGGATACGAAATAGATTTTATAATTATATCTACAAGTAATAATGAATATAAATATTTAGAAATTAAATATATTTTATAGATAAAATATTTTAAAAATCATAAAAAGAATTCACCTTTTTGATGACCTATAATCCGACAACTAAAACATGTTACTAGAAAAACACTTACAATATAAATTTAAAAAAAAGAATGTATAAGTTTTTTTGGAAATTATAGATCATATATAATAAATGATTCATTTTTATTTATTTTTTTGATAGTCAAAAGTTTACCATAATTTTATATTCCCTGAAAAAAGGTGGAAATATTCTAGGATAAACATTAACGTTAATTTTTAATCCTTCAATTTTCAATTTTAGAAAATTATATATCGTCATATAATGTATTGTATTTTAATTATTCCACAATATTATTATTTATAAACCAATCATATTTCTTATGATTTTCTCCTTTAGTATTAATTTTTCCATAAAAATAATATTATTTTCAATAGTAGTTTAATTTTTTTTCTTCATAAACCTTTTATAAGTAATTTTTTATATTATTATTTATCAATATTTCAAGAACATAATATAAATCATCAAAAATAGATTTTCTAGAGTTATATTAATTATAATAAAAATAAAAATCACTAACATAATTTAATGATTCCATAATAACCATGTTGAATGATGACTTTTTAATGTATATTCACTCCTAGAATATGAATCCTTAATATATATCTGACCAACATTAAAGATTTATTCTCATTAATTAACATCATATTGTTAGTTCTCTCATTTTACCCATGAATTATGGTGATATGGCCTTGCCATCTTAATTCATGAAAATGTATAATTGGAGTATCTATAGAAACAGTATTACCTTTTTATTTTCCTTAGTGATCATCTCTAGGATAATACATTATAAATTTTCTTATGTATCCTCTATTTGTTTTTTACATTTTTTTACTAATTGGCAATCATCATAATTTCCAATTACCTAAAACATAAAATTAAAATATGAATAATTAAAACTTTTATTATTTTTATGAATCTCCTTTTATCTAAATAACCTCATTTTTGAAAATATTTTTATGTTCTAATTAATAGTTATATAATGAATTAATGAGTTCATCAACAGTATATTATTTAAAACTATTTATTTCATTAATAGATTCATTTTTAGCATGGCATTTTATTGGTAAAGATATATACACACATTAAATACTCACAATATTATTGATGGTTTCTTGTCAAGAACTAATTTGATTTACTATTCATTTAAATCAATTGAACATTTGAATTACATTTTTCCGTCAAAAGTGAAAAATTATTAATATCAAGATCTAAACATTAATTTTTTTTCTCATTATCTTATTTTTTTATAAATAGTGAATTAAAAAATAATCCAACTATCATGAGATGTTTTATAACATGATATATGAATATTTTATTTATTTGTAAAATATTATAAATATTGATGACTTTATTATTTAAAACACACCATAGGACCTCATTACCTATCAAATATTTGGGGTCTGTTTTAAGTAATATATATGATTTAAACATGATATTTCAAGGTTAAATTATTATCCATTAGAGGAAATATTACCTTGTATATTTACAATATCTATAGTCATTTTTATCAATGTAGGGTGACCTTTAAAGAACCTAACTGACATATTAATTTGAATGATTATATCAGAGTTAAAGGAATTTAAGTGTATGAAAAATATATATAATATTTATAGTTGGTTGGATCAAAGTTATCTTTTAAAGAACTCAAAAAAATTCTCTGATTTAATGCCATATTTTATTACATTAGAAAAGACAAAATTTTCAAATACCAATGGTTTGATAATTTTTACAGTTTTGTAAAACTAGATACATACATGATTTTGTTATTAAAAATAATACATATATTGTAACATAATTTTTTTCTTATTTCGAGAATAACTTTCTTCAGTATAGTATATTGTTTCTTAAATTTCTTAGTACAATCCATGAATAATGAGGAAAATAATAAAATAAGACTAAGTTGAAAGGCTTAGTAAGGTTTACGTAAAACCGAAGCAATCCGGAATCAATATGCATAATTAATATTTAATGGTAAATTTCTAAATACATTTACCATTTAAATAACATGAACAAAATTATAAGATAAATATAAATCAATATGGAATTGTAAAGAGGTGAAAAAAAATTCTATTTCATCAATATAATCAGAATGAAATGAATCTTTATATTTTTTTCATAGAGAAAATATAATGGATAATAATAATAATTACTCAATTATCAATTAGGTAAATGGATATTTATGAGACTTTAAGTTTGAGGCACATTAACCTTATACTGTGAAGGCCATTCAAAATAAGATTTAAAAATATGGGTAGAAACCCATTTAATTTAGACAAATGAACACTCACCTAATACCTATCAATGTAATTTGATTCTATATAAAATTTAGACCCCACTCATCACTTAATGTCTAAATAATTCCTCACACATCAAGTATATTATATTCGAGCACATGTCCCAATTCATCATATTCAAAATTAGGTACATTATTAATCTTGAGGAATGTGAGTTCCTCATATCTTTCTCATGCATGATCATAAATTTTCTAAAATAATTTAATATCTTGTTTTTTTAAAACATGTATATTATATTATAAAATGTTTACGAAAAACAACACCAAGCATAAACGAATAAAAATAATAATATTATTTAAATATAACCATTATAACATAGTAATTAAATATTTATTTATTTATATGATTAAGTATTTCTTTTAATATATATAATGTATTTAATAAATAAAAATATATGGATTAATTCATTTAAAATTAACACTCAATTTTAATAATGACTCTTCTTTGTTAAAAAATGTTTTTCACTCAAAACTTATATTGATTGACTTCAATGATAATGTAATTATACCTAAATAATAAAACATTTATTAATTTCATTTTGTAAAAGAAATATCATTTTTGGAATTAGAATATCAATATTACTCTATGTATGTTATATGAAAATCTTTAGAAATGTTTTATTTTTTAATGAATAACAAAAACACATAATTGAGATAAATGAGGGATGTGTGGTTTGTGTGGGAAAATGGTGAACCCTATTTTTTCTTCCTATAGGATCTCATTCAGATCCTCTTTCTATGGATATCTTCTTCAATCAGGGGAGATTCGGCTCACATAGTTACTGACTCTCCAAATAGGCAGATTTCATGGTTGCTTGGGATGGAATTGAAGCTTCTTCCCCCCATTTTGTTTACTTGAGTAGTGATTCTTTCTCTAATCCCATTGACTCTTTAGACAGGTTATTCTTAGATTTTTAGGATGTGTCTGAGTTGTCAAATAAAAGTACTTCAAGATATGGGACTATTCATATCATTGAAGGAAACCTTAAATTAATTGAAGAACCCTTTGAGGAATGTCACTTATCCCTTCTGGACTATGTCTTAGTTTGTTGGAAGGCTTCGCCATAGAGACATGAAGACTTAAAAATTGATTGAATCTACATTGGGGCATTGTTGAATGGAAACTAATATCAATTTTTAATAATCTCTACCACATTGTTTTTTCTATCAGAAAAGAAAACATTCTTTTCTTAGGGAATCAACCCAATCCCTCTTAAGACTGGTTTTCTTACACGATAAGAATTAGATCTTCTATCAGATCCGTACTCATCCAAAACAACCACTAAAAATTCATATATTTGTATAATTGGTTTAAATAGGTTCTTGTGGAACCCTTTTTATTTTGCAGGATGTGGTAGTAGTATTGGGGAAACCGATTAAACATGGCAAAAAGTTGGAAAGAGCTCAGTATATCCATTACGCCAGAGCCTTAATAGAAATTGATTTGTCTTGTAATATTATGAATACTATCTTTTTTATGGCTAGGTACATCAATATAGAACACTCAATTCATTTGAAATTGATTCTATAATTATGTGATTATTTTTATTCGAATTGAAAATTCTGTTGATGACTTTATAAAAACAAGAAATTTATAAAATGTATAAAATATCATCATGTTTCTACTGTCTGATAGCTGAACAATTATGTGGGCTTTGTTCAAATGAGGGGTCAGACAAATCCTATGATATAAAGTTTGGTGTATTAGAAAAATAATAGTTATAATGAGGACCAAAATTATTGAAGTGTTTATTTTTCTGATATTTTCAAATAAGGGACAGGTAGTGGGTAAATGAGTGAGCAAGGCACTATCCACACTTATGATCCTTCTTCTGAATAGAAAAATGTTTCAGAACGTGTTATATTTTTAGATCCCACCTCAGGGGAGGATACATTGTATGAGGATAAATAATAAATACATAAGGCTAAAATCCAAGAGGAAGTGGACAAGGAAATGAGGAAATAACACATTGTTAAATCTAAATAAAAAGGTAATTACAAGGTAATTGATAGAGAAGGATTTGAATTGGTAATTTCAAGGATGTTAAAGGAAAATATTCAAGGGGTTTATGATTCCCCTTTTTTTGATTATCTTTCTGATCTTCCCAGATCCAATGTGGCTAGTTTAGACCATGGTCTGGATTCTTTTATGGGTGATTCCAACAAAGTAGTGTATGTTTTACCAAGCATGTGTTAATATGATGACTGAGTTCTAGAATTTGTAATGATGGTTCATTCTATGAAAACTACATCTCTTACTTCAGAGGAAAAATAAATAGCAGTTAAGACACTACCAAATGATCAAATCAAAAAGATGGGGCCTCTACTACATGACTCCAAAGTTGATGTCGTTGCAGAATGAAATGACAATAAAATTGTGAATGTAACCTCAATTTACCATCATTATAAAAAGAATGATGGAAAGAATTTCTAGGATGTCCATGGGAAAATCACTGACAATTTGGTGGGAAAATATTACCTTTATCATATGAGGATGTCTCCCATAGCTAAAGACATCACTAATTAAGGAAAAGAAAAAATAGAAGAGCCTTTGGAACAAAAAAAACATGGAAGTGGGGCCTATATCATAAAGGTCGTGGTCAAGGATATGGAAGAGAATATTGAACTATTAATAAATAGGTCTTCCAATTAATGGTTTATTCTAATTTTGGTAACACTAAAATGGAATTCCTCCTCCATTAAGAAAAATGATTAGAAGATTGCAATTCTAGTTTATGCGACTGTGGGCATGGGTGTGGGCGAGGGAAAAATTGGATTTATCTACAGGAATATGAGAATAATATTAGAGAAAAGATTAGGAAATAACTTTTGTTCTAGTTTTTTGATGAGGGAAGTGACGCTCTGTCTAACCCTATCTTCTCCTTTCATTGTCTTATTTCCCTTTGTTTTAATAAATGGATATCGGGACATTAAAATAAATAAAAAAACAAAAATTACATAATTGATTTAAAAAAATTACATTCATTTAAAGTACATAAAAAGAAAAATTATATTTTGGAATAGATTTAAAATTTTATTATATCCTTTTCACATAAATTAATCAAATTATGGTATTTTAAATGAATATTATACTTTATTTTTTATGAAATTTTTTAATATTTCAAAGGGTATTTTTCTGAGAAATCTTTTTAAATTGAATTCTCATATTTTGATTTTAAATTAAAATTTTCCCCTTGCATGTTTTGTAATTTGAAAAAAGTATTTCATATTTGAAATAATGTGGTCCAAATATTGTAAATATGTCCTTTTTATTCAATATAAATATTAAAAATCATAAATTTGATTTCCACGGTAATGGGAAAATCCTGTAATTAAGAGATGAAAAATAAACTAATATATACAATAAATTGACCCTATAAGTTCCAATATTTTTATTTAATTAGACCATTTCTAACATAGATATAAAATATTAATTTATATACCTTTTATATATTTATAATTCATTATGACCCCAAAAACATTTTATGTAAATTCGAGTAAAAAATATAAATATTTTTTTAATAACTATAATATTTTTAACATGCTGATTAACCAAGTATATGATCAGTGAAAAATTTTATTTTAAAATATAAATAATTTACCTTCATCATGTTATTTTATTTGTATTTTTAATGATGAAATAATTATCTTCAATTTCTACAAAATAAAAATGTTGTAATTATTCAATTAATATAATATGAAAATAAAATATACTATAAATATTTAAAGTACAAAAATTTGATAAAATTATTGTAACCATAAAATATTATATTTAAAAAAATGTGAACGATGTATTAAAATATTTTATTCTAGTTTCATTTGTTTTATTGATATTATAAAAGTCAATGTAGATGAATAGTTTTAAAATACGACTTATTGATATTTTATGAAAATAATTTTCAATTAATTGGTATATATTTTTTAAAAATCAGAAAATATTACATGTAAATTGGATATATTATAAAATATCAAACATAATCCATTTAGGGGACTTTTTCAATTAATATTAAATATATTATGACACCAATAGTAAAAAACCTGGTTGTTTCTTTAAGTGTGAAATGGTAACAAAGGGAAAAACACAAAATATTATGGAAAGAATGTGGTCGAAAAATTTCCCAATTTACTTTATTGGGATTAATTTTACCCATAATCATCTTCAATTATAATAATATATATATGTAGTTATTTTAATAATAAAAATAATATATTTTAAATTATTAATTTATAAAATTCCAAGAGCACCCATACTCTCTCTAAATTAAAGGAACCTCTTTCCCTCATTTCCTTACAACTAAAGAATCATTATTTTCATCAAATAATTACCCAAAAACCTTATTAAACCCCCTAAAAAATTACATAGGTGTTATTTTAGTCCTAATACAAACCATAGAGGGCTTAAGGTGTATTGAAAGGGAGGATGTCCGAAGAAGAGGTACAATTCTTAATCATGCATTTTTTAATTTTTTCTTTCACCTCCTTAAAATATTTTTCATCCCTAATGATATAATAAAATTATGTTCTAATATATAATGAGATTTTATTTTTTTAAATTGAATAAACTATTTCAACATATATTCTCAATCAAATGGGTATGGAATGCACCGGTCTTGTGTATGGAGGTCTACCACCTCATGGGATGATTTATGTCATTTTTCATAAACACCTCCCACAGATTGTTATAATGATGGAATTTATGTTTATATATGATATATATTATATATTATTCATTATTAAAATTTAATATATCATTTAATTTTTTACCTTTCATCTCATGTAACAATAATATCGTCGTTACTGTGTACTTGTGGAGTACCGCCTCCAGGAAGGGATGTTATTTTTTTCATCAACACTACACATGCATAAAATATATAATTTTTTATAAAGGAAAAATACGAAAATACTTACCTCATTATAATAATTTAATGTTACAAAAATATTTAACTTTTTTCAATTATGACCATTGTAGAATGGAAACATGACTGATGCGTACATACGACCTACCTTCTCCATGATTATATCATAGTTCATTTCTCATAACCATAATTTGTTATTGGTTATAAAATTATAATATATATATATATATAATTAATTAATTATTATAATTCTATAAAAAATTTAAAATTTAACCCTTTGATCAGGGAATGAAGACCAATGTTTTTTAAATGATGGACTAAATGTTCTCAAAATAACTGATGTGGACTTAATTGGTAATGTAATTAAATATTCCATTATAATAATGGATAAAAATGTACTAATAAAAATTTAATTAACCTTTAAAAAGGTTATTAAATATGTAAATAATTAACATATGATTAATATATTTTAAAATAAGGACAAACATGGAATGTCTGGACTCGCGGTAAGGGATTTCATCTATGTTTCCTTTCATTGAGGCATATTTTGTAGTTGTGGAAATAATTTTATTATTATGGTTTATATAACTAACTTTTATATTTTATATCTTGAATCCATCATAATTTATTATATTCTATGTTTTACGTTGAATTATTATATTCAAGGGGATTTCATTTGAATTTTTTGAAGTGGTAAAGGATTTTTTTAACTCAATTTTCTTTCAATAAAGAAATATAACTTTTTAATTGCATTTTTCATTCAATAATTATGATTGAATTAATATATAAATTCATTAATTTTTTATTTACTGTTATTTTGTTTGTATTTGTATTTTTTATACATAATATCTAAATTAATTAATTCTTTATTAAATTATATGATCTTTGTAAGCATATTTTATCTCAAATTTTCTTTCTTTAGATTATATGTTTGTGATATTAATCATTATTATTTTATAAGGTTTATATGCTACCCCTTTGACATGTTGTATATTTAATCTATTTATTTTAATTATATTTGATGGTCAATTTGATGTTACAAATTCATGGGGATTATTATTGATATGTTACCATAGTAGAAATGTCTTTACGTTACAATATCCTTTCTTTTCAGGATATTATATTTATAAGGTTAATTTTGGAATAAATTATATGATATTATTTTCATGGCAAAGATAAATTTATTTTAATTTTTCTATATTTTTTTACATATTAAATTTTAATTTCTTCACTTATTTATTTAATAAACACCAAAAAGTTTATTTATAACTGATACTAATATTATTTCTTCCTTTATATTATAAATAATTATCTTCCTAATAAAATTTACTAAAATGTTGTAAAAAATATTATATTCTTAACATATATATTTTTCTAAATAAAATTTATGTGATCATTTACCTTATATTAGTATTTTTAAAATGTAAATTTTATAACTTTATCCAAATGGGTCACTTTTGATTCGCATCACAAAATTTTCTAAATGAATGTTTATTTTTGACATTTACATCATGAATGGATTATTTACATAATCATAACTATAATTTTATTTGAATATTCCTTTCTAATTTTCATTTTGATTTTAAATGAAATGTATTTTAATAATATTTTATAAATTATTAGAAATATAAAGTTATTTTAATACTGAGAAGGGTATCTTCCTAGATAATGTATTAATTATATTGTAACATTACATCCATTAATCAACGACAATAACCCGTGATGTTACAGATTAATTACATGTGATATCTTAAAATGATTCCCTCCTTATTATTTCTCTGGATGTATTTTTATTTTTTTCATAATATTTTATTATAAAAAAATTATTTTCCATTGGTTAACCATGTTATGAAAGGAATAATTATTTTTTCATTGAGTTTTATAATGAAATTCATGCTCTATATAATATATTTATTTTATGGATCTAGGGAATTGTCTATGATGATTTGTTGTTTTTTTATAATAAAAATAAATGGGTTTCAATTATAAACCTATGATGGTTGGTTATTTTATATCCAAGGAATAGTGGGTCTGTGATAGTCATATAATGTATTATGTTTAGGTGTTGAAACTATGGTAATTCTACCGGTAAGAGTAACTGTTAGAGTGATATGGAAATTATTTCCCAATTTAATGAAATATTGTATCTTTTATTTATATGTTGTTCTAAGAAAATTTTATGATTTTTCTATCCAATCTAATGAATTTATACTTAAATAAAATTATTTTTGACTTTTATGGGTGAACGAATATATGCTTTTAATGATTTTTAAAACATGATTGACATCACATGGATCATGTTTTTTATTCCAATTATTATTACCTTTTTTAATTAGTTATTCAATGTTTCAGGATTGATGATCAAATTATATATGACTATGTATTCCCTTATTTTAGACTTATACACTAATATTATTTCATAATCCCATTAATATCATATTTCTATCGCTGATAAAATTTAATTTTTATTTCTTATGTAAACCCATACTGAGATTTATATCTCCACATTATTATGATTCCTTTTCCACACGATATAAACAATTTTGAAAAATTATTACAATCAATAATAGATTCATATGTGGATAATTTTTTGAAAGATGACATAGATATTCATAAACTAGTTGTTTATGAATCTAAGTTGTTAAGATTATATCCTAATTATCAGTAGAATTAACCATAATAATTAAATGGGAATTAAAGCAACAAAATATTTCCATTTGATGTTTTAAGGATTTGGTGTTGAAAATTGGGTCACATTTACTAGTATCAAATCTAGACATGTGAAAATATGTTTTTAGCATTGGATCAGGGTGTACGAGTTTGAAGATCTTATAGTTGGTATCAATATAGGGTTAATATAATGTGTTAGATTACAATGTTTTCATGTGAGGTTATATTGAAATTTATGTATACCATTATGGGATTATAAGTTTGAGGTTGATCTGAAGATCAATGTTCGATACACCCCTTTTGAGATCTAATGTAAAGGAACTACAAGATTAAAATGATATTTTGGGAGAGAATTTATTATATTGAGGTACATTAACCCTTATGGTTAACATGATTTTTTATTTTATGATTCATCGTTGGATTATATAATTGAATTAAATATGATATTAATTAGGATTTATGGTGATTTAGATTATTTTGGGAAATGATTATCTCATCTTGGAGAATATATGACTATGTTATATATAATTATGGGTATACTCCTTTAAGAGCGATTAATGTTATCCATAAGAACATATTAAATTTTTCTTGGAATAATAACATATCTAATATGATTGATTTATGTTTTTTAGTATTTTTCAAGAATATTTTGAATAATTTTATATATAATTATTTATGGAATGATTTATTTTAACCTTTTGGCATGACTGTTTAATTATGAAGATTAATGTATTACTTTTTGTATGAAGGTTTATTAATTTTTGGAATTATCTTACCAGGAACTAACCATTTTGGTTTTTATTAATGTGTAAATATAAAATAAATGTATTTTTATCCTTTTTTAGATTTATATGATCTAATCGATGCTGATCCTAGTACATCAAGAATGATACATTTGTCTTAAATACCCATCATTTGGATAAAAAATAATATTATGGTGGAATTTGATTAGAGGATGAATTTATTCTATTAAGAACGTATCATTCTAGTTGTTCTTAGTTTAGATATTGATGGACAACCTTAACACTGAAAAAATATCATGGACCAAAAATTTTGTCCTATTACCATCATTTTTTATGAATTAAAAGAAATTCCACAAGCCATTGTTATTTGTTTTTTCGGTTTTTCCCTTTATCGTGATCATTCAATTTCAGGTGATAAGTGATCTATTTTAAGATTTATTATTTTTCAAACAATATTATTTTCTTTTTTGGAGATATCTTCAATTAACACTAATGTTATCCTATTTTGAAACCTACTATTTGTTATCTAATATTACCTTCAACTGTTCCCTTCTCTATTTTCAAGAGGATGATTAATTAAACCTCTTTATGATGTGGGATTTTAGAAAAGTTATTTTTAAAATCAAACCCATGTTTAATAATCCCAATTATGAATTGAAAAGATTAAATTTATTTAGGGGGGAATTTAGTCTCCTGACACTTTAAAATAATGAAATTATGTTCAATAATGTGTATGATGTCGAAGACTCAGCTAAGACGAACCACACAATATTAAAATTTAACTATTACTATTATAAATAGTCATTAAATTGGAGAGTATAAATGTGATTAATTTTTCAAAATTTATTTTAAAGTTGTAATCAATATAAATTTATTGATTAATTCTTAAGAAATAAGCACTCATGTTTTAGAAAATTAAATTCATTCCTCAAAAATGTGTTTCCATCAATTTGTTTTCAATGATAAATAATTATTATTAAAAATTTTAAAATATAGAAAATTTATTTTCTAAAATAAATTTCATTTTTCAAATAATATCCGAATTAACCTATGGTGGAAATTTTAAATTCTTCTAAAATGTTTGAATTTTCTATGAATAGTGAAATTGAATGATTTATATTATAAACCGTATTTTCAGTTAATTTACATAATAAGTAAAATTATATTTTCTAATTGTTTTAAAACTTAATTAGTTTCTTTTTATTTAATATAATACAATTTTTAATTTTTATATGAAAATTATAGTTCAATTTAGTATAAAAACATTTAATTTTTAGAAGGGATTTTTTTTCTATAAACCCATATTCATAAAATTTATTTAGTTTGATATTAAATTTAATTGTACCATTTATATTTTTTTTAATTTTAAAAAAAATGTTTTTTATATTTTGGATTCAATAGGTCAAAATTTGGTAAATAGGATCCTTTTATTCATTAATAATAATAACCATATTATTGTTTATTTCCATGATAAAGGGAAAATTGGGTAATTAAGGGTTAAATATAAAATGATATGCAGTATAAAATGACCCAAAAAATATCATTTTTTATGAGTCTATATCATCCATACACATCCAATATTCATTTATATGAATTTT
Source organism: Viscum album (assembly GCA_963277665.1). Classification (NCBI taxonomy): domain Eukaryota; kingdom Viridiplantae; phylum Streptophyta; class Magnoliopsida; order Santalales; family Viscaceae; genus Viscum; species Viscum album. Next base: position 259,386,827 of record OY728129.1, read on the forward strand.
CATTCACTTTTTATGTTATTATGACCTTTATGATGTTTAACGTAACGAATTATCAAAAAATGTAACACTATTTTTATTAAAAAATATATTTTTTTAAAATTGGGATATATAGAGGAAATGTTCAATTGTAAATATTTTTTTAAAATATAAATTATTTATCATCTTTATGGTATTTTATTTTTAATTTTAGTGAAGTATAATTAACTTAAATTCTTACAAAACACAAACAATGTAATCATCATCATCATCATTCCATTTTTATTTAAGCAAAGGAAGAGAAAAAGAGATCATTACAGGGGGCCCTAGGGCCTTTGGGGGTCTAAAATAGTGTAAACCAAGAATATCTCCTTTAATCAAATCAATCCCCTCTAGATTGAATAGATATAGGTTGTAATGAATGGTCCCATTGGAGCTTTGGTCCACCATAGAAGCTAGGTGATCTTTTACATGAGTACCTTCCCTCCAAACGTTTGTCACTTTTATGGAGTTGTTGAGGAGAGATTCTAATTTATATATTATGTAATAGTTCGACCAAGGCATTCCACTTTTCCATTCATGGAGTCATGGATGATCAAGGAATCAATTTCCACTTGTGAGAGGGAAATATTCTCTTTCATGAAAAGAATATGCTTGATGAGGACTACCTTGGCCTCAAAAATTAAGGTATTGATGCTACCAAAGTGAGCATTAAAATCCAGAACCATACTTCCCCTACCATCTCAAAAAACTCCACCTCTTGGCATGTGCCCTGAACTACATGATGTATCTGTAATCTACTCAAGACTATTATTTGGAGAAAAACCACCTCACCCATTTACTCTAAAGCATGGGGTGGGATGTTGGACCATGGTACATGACCCATACAGAGCATGTAGGGATGGTTCATCAATTCATTTTCTGATGAGGGTCACCATATCCTCTAGTAGACTTGTTGTCCTTGTGATGATGAATATCCTGGTGGAAGTAACTCCCACATACCAGGATTGATTCCAAGCCTACTAGAGGCACTAATACCCAACATTGAGAATCATTGACCTCGTAGTTTTATAAGAATTTTTTCCATTTATAGTAGCTATCTTAACCATCAATGATTAAAAATCCTTTTTCATGGTTAGTGAGGAAATAGTTAATGAAGTGTTAAAATGAAAAAATAAGGTTAAAATATTCATCCAAACATGATAATTTTTTTATGAGATTATTTATACTCATACAAATATTATATTCATATAATTTAAATTTGGATCTAATTGGATATCAAAAATCATTTATATTAAATAAATATTTAAAGAAATTCCATGAGATCTCATCCACTCTCTTATAAAGGGGTACTTCTTCTTGTCATTTAATTACTACTAAAAACATTTTTTGGACCATAACTACAAAATCAATGTCCTAAATTCCCTAAATACATTCTAGATGTATTATTTTTTTGCATAATACCAACAATAGACGAATTGAGGTCTAAAAAAATAGAGGTTGTCCAATGAAGAGGTTTAATTATAAACTAAGAAATTTATATTTAATTATTCTACAACCTCATTAAAATATTGTATAATTATTAAAAGAAAATAAAATAATCCACTACAATATATTGAAATGTTATTATGTACATTTAATATCCAATATATATCTCTAACCTCCTTTAAATGGGAATTGAATCCATCATTTGTGTGTATGATGGACTACCGATTTGCGAATCGATGTAATTAGTTTTCCATTAGCACCACTTATGATATTTATAATTATGGAATTAATATTTATAAATAATGATAATAAAATATTTATTATTTTTAAAAAATAATATCTCATTTAATTTCTTACCTTTCTATCTTGTAGAGAATGGTTACATCGTTCGTTTGTATGTGTGGAATATCACATTCACGGAGAAATGTAATTCATTTTTCTTCACAACATCACATAGATGGCATATAAAATCATTTTTAATGAATTATTATAGATTTTATCATATAATTACCATTAATTAATGAGATAAAAATATCCAAATTCTTTCAAAATTATTGTTGAAAAATGGAAACATTTATCATGTGTACTTATAACCCTCAATCTCAATGATTATATTATAGATAATTTTTCATAATAATTTTTCATGTATAGTTTGAAAATTAAAATTTATATGTAAAAATGATAAATAATTAATTATTATTAATCTATATATGAAAAAACCATTTGACCATGGTCAACACATCCAAGATATTTTTTAAATTATAGACATAACCTTCTTTAAAATATCAATATAGACTTATGTAGTTATGTTTTTAAATATTCCACATTAATAAATGATAAATTAATCTAATTAGAAATAAATTAACTTATAATAATGTTTTTTTAAAATTCAATTATTGATATAAATTTATAATATGATAGATAAAGGATATACATTAAAACTCTTGACTCAAGGAAATACATTTTATCTCAATGTTATTTTTTTGAGGAGTATTATAATGTTATGATACTATTTTATTTTATAAGGTATTTATAATAACCTTTAAATTTTAATATCATGAATCCTTCATACTTAATGATATAAAAATTTATATTTTTATTTATTTTATTTAATGCTATTTGAAATGAATGTCATAAGATGATAAATTATATTTAAACTCAATTTCTTTTCATTGGGTTATAAATATATATCATTGAATTTGTTATGACATGATTATGATTGAATTAATCTATAAATTAATCTATTTTGTATTTAAAATATTTTAGGTGGATTTATTTTTCTTACACATAATATATCAATATATTGATTCTGAATTCAATGATACGGTCTTTGTAATGGTAATTAAGCTCAAATTTTCTTTCCTTTGAGAATATGTTTTTTATATACAACTATCTTATTTAATGATCTTTATATATTACCCCTTTGACATTTTATATCATGAATAAACATATGTTAATTACATTTAATGATTCATTTGATGTTATTCTTTGATGGATATTATAATTGAAACGTTGCCAAAGTGGAAAGGCTTTATGTTATATTCTCCTTTAATTTTTAGATTATTTATTTTCAAGGATCCTTTTAGAGGAAATTATAAAATATAATTTTCATGAATAAAATATATTTTATTCACCTATATCTATAAATCATGTTCAAAATTTTAATTTCCTTTTCATTAATGATCGATTAAACACCATTAATATTGTTTGTAAGCGATACTTATCATGCATATGCCTTTTGATCTTGATTCATTCTCTTGTATATGCATTCTTTCAGAAATATATTTAATTTTGTTTCTAAACATAAATTATTTCCTTGAGAAATTTTACATGTCCTTTTACCTTATGTTAAATGGTTTTTAAATGGTAATTTTTTATCATTTTCCAAATGGGTTACTTTACCAAAATGATTGAAATGAATAATTATTTTCAACAATTAAAACATAAATATATTATCCCACCATAATTACCATTGAATTATTTTTAAATTACTTTATATTATTTCATGGTTATTTTAAAATAAGATGATTAAAAAAATATTTTATGAATTATGAATTTTATAATTTTATTATCTAATTGAATAGTGTATTTTCTAGAAGAATCATTTTGTGATATTATAATGGCATATTCATTCATCAAAACTAAAAAACCTTGATATCTCATATGATCCACTAGGGATATTTTTTGATGATATAAATATAATTCCTTCTTTGTAAATAATAATATTATTTCGAATTGTTTTTCAGGGAACCCTTTTTCTTTTTACGGGTTAGTCATGTTATGAAAGTAATAATGGTTGTTTCATTGAGTTTTATGATGATATAAAATAAATATTTACTTAATTTATGTTATGGTTGTTGAATATTTTTTATAATGAGATTTTTTTCATTGTAATCCACATAATGTAGGTTTCAGTATAAACTAAGGAATAGTGGTTATGTTATAACCAATTATGGGTGAGTACATGATGGATATCTATTTCATTAGATATTAAATTAGATCTAATGGTTATTTCATTTATATGTGTGATTTGAATAGTTTTGAAGAAATTAAGTTCTATGTTATAAATATGTTTTATCTATTTATTCTATTGGATTTTATATAAACTTTTGATTTATCAAGTTAAGGTAATGAAATTATACTTAAGGAAAATTATTTTCTACTTATCATGGGTGAAAAGATGTGTGTTTTTAATGATTCCTTTATCAATATTGAAATCACATGGCTCATGATTATTGATTACAATTAATATTTCCTTTGGTAAATAATAATAATATGTTTCATTGGTATGATTTCCTTTACCTTTAACGCATGAGCTAAGATTATCGCATCATCCTCTTATGTTTATTTTACTCCCACTAAAAACATTCAATTGTTAATAGTTGTGTCTACATTTACTCATCATTGCATATAACCTTTCTAATGTATCATTTTACCTAGGTTATAGAGAATGAAAAAATTTATTTTACTCTTGAAATGATTCTTACCGGAATAATATTATGGGATATGACATAGATCATTATGAACCTATTTTTTAAGAATCCATGTTTTTATGAGTTTATCCTAATTCTCTAAAATACTAAACCAAAACATTAATTGGGTTTTTAGGTAATACAATGTTTACTTTTTTATATTATGAGGTTTGGATGAAATATATTGGGTCACATTTGATGGTATCAATGATAGAAATGTTGGGATTATAGTTTTATCATAGGATCTAAGAGTATGAGTTCATGGATCTTACACATTTCTTCTGAGATGAATAATTTCATATTCATAAAAAGACTAGTTTTGGGGTGGTTCCCCAATATATATTTAGTCTCACATAACTAAAAAGTCTGAATCTAAAATAGTAATTCTCATTTTAATAATAAAAAAGTGAAAATATAAGTGATAAATAGGTAATTGTCTCTCGACCATTGTTCTTATATATATACAATGCATCTAGTTGTAAAAATTCAATTTATAATGTCTCATTTTTCAGAGCTGTTTTTTAGAACAGATGTAAAAATATGTAAAAAAATTTATTCATGTTGGTTAAATAATGACTGATGTAAAAAATAAAAATTTCATATATTTTGCAAATTGGTTATATTATAACTAACATGAAAATAAAATTTTCACAGATTTTTCATACAAGTTATATATAATAAATGATAATAATCAGGTTATCACATTAGTTATTATATAACCAACATGAAAAACTGATCTATACATTTTTATCCTGTCGGTGATTGAATAATTGAAATTATTTAACTTTTAAAATTTTTTGAGTTTCTTATGTACTAATTTTGAGGTCTTCTATTCCCATTATGTCGTCTCTTGTTTCTCATATGTGGATGCCCTAGCTATGTCATTTCATTGATCTGGATGAATTAAATATATCAATATGATCTTAAGACACCCTCATGTTTCATTGGAATCATTGTTTCCCATCAAATATTGATATGCATTTCTCTTTAGTAATCCTCACACATTATTTCTTCTCTCTTTTGGCTCGTTCCTTATCACAGAATCCCCAAAAAAAATTTGATTCAGTGGAATTTATTCATGAATTACCATATTAAAGTACCATAGGATTTCAGTATACACATAATTATTATTTTGAATATATATCTTCTCATCTCTAACTATATCACATTATGGTTCAAAAATCTATTAGATTGTATAATTTTTAATTCATTTTACATTCAAATAATTTTTAAATGAATCTAATTAGTATGATTCTATGTTCTTCTCACTATCAACATAAGAATCACCCTTCTTCAACTAAAGGGAAAAAATTACTTTTTCTATCGTTTCTACACATACATGGATATATTTTTTGTATACGAATTTTGGTCACATAAAAAACGATGTAATATCCAAATTGTAACACCCCGACCCCAGCTACCCAGAGTCGGTTCATTACTTCGTAAAATTGGCATGATCACAAAAGATCAAGTCTCGAATGACCGATTAGTTTAGTAGCCTTGGAAACACTAGATATATTCGTAAACGTTACATTACATCATAAAGTGAAAAACTACAATAAAAAAGTCTCCATAGTCCACACTCATATCCTCTTCTGACAATCCCTGTAGGTCATTCATAAAATAATTCTTAACATCCTGGAAAATATTAAAACATTGAAAGGGGTGAGCTCAGATGCTCAGTAAGGATAACAATATTGCGGAAGCTTTCATAAATAAACATTAACATTTAAGGAAATGTATAACTAAAACAAAAGCCTTTTTAAATTTGAACTTCATCATAATATGGAAAACGTAAAATGAGATAATGCCATCTACTTACTCACACGGATATTCTACTAGTCGAATAATCACATGCAATATCAATAACCACTTTCATAATGAGGAAATGTATAATGCCAGACATTCTGAAACATTTTTTCAAGGCCTCGTCCAAGACGTATAAAATGATTATGGCCTCGGCCAAAACCATAAATCAAATTGGGAAAGGGCCTCGGCCAATTCCACGTCTAGTTGCCTCATGAGACCTACCGATTCATAGAGGAGCTATAGCGGGCTCCACCCATCACTTATTAAGTCCAATATATTCCTCATATGAATAGGTTTAAACATATCATAAACCATAACATAATCGTATCACATAAAACATGCATAAAGGAAACATAACATTTCCACATTTCAATCACAAGATATCAATACAACACATTGATATAATAAAAACACTTTCAAACCCATTTTCAATACCAAAATAAAAGAAACTTACAACTTTGTATTTATTTTTCATTAAAAAAAGATGGCTTGTAGAGGAAGCCAAAACTCAAATAATGGTCACGGAGGCGGAGAAGTCATTGTCGCCGCATAAGTACGGAAAGAAACACATTCCCTTTTGTCATTTAGCAAAACGCTTCGTATAAAAAGATTCCTTTTGAATAAACGTAAAAGTCAAAGGAGTTTATACACCGTATAAAAGAAAGTTGTGTATAAAACCAAATATGCCTCAATGAAAGGGGATTGAGAGGAAGTCCTTAAAAAGATAATTTTTTTTATAAAGTAGGTATATTATGTGTATTCACTATAAGTACACATATATAATTTAAAAATACAAGATAGGACATAATAATATCATAACATAATTTGAAAGTAGGAGATTAACCCAAAGAATGGAAGTTGGGTTAAGAAGTTCCCTTACCTCGTGTCTGACTTGACTCGACCATTCTTTAACCTCCTGAATAATAAACTATAGTTAATATATTGCTTATTAAGAACCATTTTTAATTTCATTATCCTTTTTATATCACTTATTACAATGATATAAACATTATGTAATTATTTAAGTTAATAACGGTCGTTTTGTCGATCTTTGGTACTTGAGTCAACAATAAACTCCTTATAATTACAAGTTATTTATGTGGTAGAATATCCATTATCTCCAGAATTATATTCATGATTTAGATGTCATATATATCATATATATCCAGTATATACATTCATTTATAACATTACGTAACATTTAGAGGTAAGAAATGAAATGCACCGTTCATGGAGACGGTAAGCCGTACGTACGCATGAATGCTACTTTCATTTCTATTTCGTATTTAATGGAATTAAACCATAATGATATAAATGTATAATATAATTCCAGTATAATATAGTGTATAATAACATCCACTCCATCCTTTATAAATCCCACATATGGCATTAACGATTCAAATCACTTTGAGGGGGCGGTAGTCCGCACTTCCTAAAATGAAATTATCGCGTTTTACCCATAATGGAAATCATAAAGTATGCCATAAATGAGAAATACAGAAGAATAAGTAAAACATAAACATATTATATATCATATATAAATATAGTGACATCTTAATGGCCACCTTTGTAAGTGTTATATGAGTGTTGAACAATCATCGTTTCGTGAGGCAGAAATTCGCCATCCACAGAAACCGTATGTTCTTTAACCATTAGACGTAGGTGTGTGTAAGTGTAGCTCGAATCCTTCTTATAAAAACATCCTAGTATATTGAGGATACTGTTTCTGTTACAAAAGAAATGAATAAAAAGAGTTTAGGGGGTTGGAGAAGAAAAATAAAACAAAACAATATTAGAGAAGACATTACCTCAAAATCGGGTAACTCTTTTTGATTTGAGACAAATGCTTCCTTGGGAAGAGTTCTGCCCAAATTGAGGCTTCTAGGAGTAATAGGGGGTAATTGGGAGAGTATTTGGGCATAGTTTGGCCGAGCCAAATGGCTTTAAAGTGTGAATGAGGTGGTAGAGGTGGGGGCCTTTTATAAGTAGAGAGGAGGGGCACTCTTGGAAAGTAAGGAAATTTTAGATTATTATACAATGATTTTCAGATTCTAAAGGTCCCACACTTATATAATTCGTGGATAAGGTGATAAGGGTTCGAAATATACCCATCCAATAGTCTTTTGACAAGTTTATGCCTTGGATTGTACATTATCTTTTCATTTTATTAAAATCGTTAAATAATGAGGTCATCGCTGCATCATAATGATGTCATAAATAATTTAAGTTATTTAATGTCTAAAAATTATAAAAAAATACTATGATATTGGAAATCTTTTTATCTTTCCAATTACTATTTATAGTCAAAAATATTACTTGTATAACCCCATGTAAAAATTGTTTTAGTAAAACATTTCATGTTTGTGTCATTTTTTACTTTAACATTAAATAAAAGGTATTTATGTCATTTTCCAACTAATGTGGCTCCATGGGGTCCCCACATTGACCAATGGATTGTCTTGGTCGGCCATGACTCATCCAATATGAGTAGGACAAGTTTCAAGCTCATCTCATATTATTAAAACATTATTTTTACCTTAAACTACACTAATTACCTCTAATCGCGATTAAGAACTTAAAAGTTACTATTCACAAAAAAATTATTTTAATCTCATTGAACCACATTTTACTTCTTAATGACAACCATGTATGTCGGAATTTTGAAAATCAAATCACAGAAGTGGTAATATTTCATTTAAACGAAAAATCAGTTACTTAACTACCACTTAGTGGTTTCACTATTCATCAAAAATTGAAGTTTTTCAGAACAATGCGAAAATTTCATCCTAAGCAATAATTGATATTCCAAATTCAAAAATGATGTCTATTTTACAAAATTCAAACATATAAGTTTCATTAATTAATTTTATAATTAATTCCCGCTGTCACAACAATAGCATGTTTTTAAGAAACAATTTATATCAAAAGATTGGCAATTTTTTATGTCCAATTACAATGTTAAATTAATTCTAATGATCACCATTAGATAAAATTGTAAAAATATATTCTAATTATTCTTTAAAACCACTAAATAGTATAATTTATCACTATAAATTATTTTGATTAAAAAATTTGTTTTTAAGTATTTTTCACTATTCATAAAAAATTAGAAGTTCTCAGAAAAATACCAAAAATTCAATATAGGCTAATTTCGATATTACGAATACAAAAATGAAGTCAATTTTGAAATATAAAATTCCTATAATTTTAAAAAGTGGTTATTACTATTCATAACGGCTACTTTGATTAGTCGCAATGTTTTAGAACTCGAAGTTGCGTACAATGCAAGCTATTGCATTATTGAATGAGAAGCGTATCGTGGAAGCTCGGGGTGTTACATTCTCCCCTCCTTCAATAAATTGTGTCCTCGCAATTTGAAATTTTTCATTGAAAATAAAAGGTTGAAAAGAGAAAATACCTTTGAGGAAAACCCACATCGAAAATAAGATAAAATTTAGCCTTAATAAGAGGGAAAGGGAAATGAAAAATTCACCACCCAATTATGATCTTGATTAGGAGAACATTGGTGGAAATTAGAGACATATAATTGGAGAAAAAATGTAAATATTTGAAGGGAGTGATTGAGGTCATCAATCACAATCAACTATCAAATTGAGGGCCTCAAATCCTTCAATCTATGTTGATTTAAAATATCATCAGTTCAATAAGACATAAGGTATTAGGATAACACATTTTTTTGTTATATATCCCTTTACTAAAGTTTAAGAATTAATTTATTCATTGAATAAGAGATAGGTATATATATATTTATGCTTGACAATTAGAGTTTCAACCTTCAACTCATCTTTCACTCAAAAAGATAATAGAACTCAAAAATATTATACTTATCCTAATTGTATAAGGTTCCAAATGTTAACACATACCATATAGATTAGTAAAATTATTTTGTAATAACTAGGGACTTCCTGTAGGCTAGTGGTAGGAAATAAAGTCATGTCACACTATGATTGTGGGTTCGATTCCTGCAGCTTTGTCCGACATGACGGGTTATGCCCCACCCTGTAGGTTGTCCTTTTCCTGAAACTATAGTATCATAATATTCCTAAAATAATCTTCATAAAATTTTTAACCTTAAACAATACTATCCAAAGATTAACTTAATCCACTCCAACCTTTATAGTTATCCAAAATACCTCTTTCTAGACTTTCTCTAAAAGGTCTCTTAATTCCAAAATCAATTTATCAGATTCCGCAAACAAAGTAAAGTTTCTCTTATTGTCACATACTAAAAATATAATTACCTTCATCATATTAAAACTTTACTGAAATCAACAAGTACTGCAGTACAATCCTTATATATATATCACATTATTCTAATAACCAGAATATAATCCATCAGTCCAAAAGCACCAATACACTAGTTATTCTTCTTCAACTGTAGTAACAGCATAAGATTGTCCTTGATCCCTTGGCCTTTTCCGAGGTAAGTTTCCCTGACACTTAGGACATTCATTTGCATAATGACCCATTTCTCTACAATTGTAGAATTCAAATTTGATAGCCTCTTTCTTTCCCTTGAAATCACGAGCCTGGTGACCCTTTTTTCCACATTTATAACAAACTCCCATTCCTTTTAGGCAAGTACCAGGGTGATTCTTTCCAAAATTATCACATTATGGAAAATCCTTCTTTCCCTTTTTCCCTTTATCTGTCTCTTGTTCCACCATTCTCTTCTTCTCTTGCTTTACATTGTTGTCATAAGACTTAGAGAATTCCTTTTCTGTCTTGATAGCACACGAGACAATATCTTCGTATGATGAGAAGGATTGTGATACTAAAGCTCGACGAAGAAATGGTTTTAACCCATCAAAGAAACGATCAATCTTACTCCTTGGGTTACGTATATAATCGGAAGCATGCCTCGCTAACCTTGTAAAGTTAGCCTCATACTTTGCGACATTCTCATCCTCCTTCTGCCTCAGACTCAGAAACTTCCTTTCCATATCTGCTCGATGGTCACGAGGAAAGTATTTTTCTAAGAAATTCTCTTTGAACTCCCTCCATTCCATATTCGATATGTCATCATCTTCCTTTGTGTTTTGAATCAGTGACCACCACTGATCGACATCTCCAGTGAGACGGTAAACTGCCATGACAACCTTCTCCCTTTCGCTACTCCCCAAGGCATGGAATATTTTCTCTAAGGAGTTTATCCATTGCTCAGCTACTAACAGATTTGTACCCCCATTAAATGTTGGTGGTTGTTGCCTCATGAAGCGGCCTAACATTGATCCTCCACATTGTGGATCAGGGTGATCCATATGAGTAAGGTTATTATTCATAACTTGAGTGAGTTGTCCCAGTATGGTAATAATTTGATCAGCACCAGTTGTATATCCAGATCCACAATAATTATCTTGAGCAGGAGGGCAATCCCTACATGGAGTGCATGCATTGATACTGTTTCCATTCCTTCCACTAGGCGCCATTTCTATACAATGGCATAAAATAGATTAGTTTATGAATCAAAATACATAATTCCATACTTATAAAATACTTAACAAAAAATGAACTATTTATGGATATAATCCATAATCATAAAAATGTTTTCTTTGAGGAAGTATATACTCTTAACCCTTCATAGTGGTTTGTAAAGAAAATGGGAATTATCCTAAGCATATCCCCCGGTAGTGTCGTAACCAAGAGTGCAGCAAGGCCCATTGTCGTGCACCAGTTCCCATTCGAGTCTAGCTCAAAGCGGTGTTTTCGGGTTTTACCACTAGGTACATCTGTGCCAGAGCCGCCTCTACCTGCTCGTATCCAGATAGGGATGTATTGCTCGGAAAACTCACAAAATCTCTACAACAACAAAATTTTAGGAAGTTGTTCTATACTAATCTTCAATGTCTATATTTGGGATATGTGCTCTAATCAGAGTTTATCTAAATCTAAATTCCAAGGTTAGTACTAAACTGCCTCTAATACCAACTATAACGCCCCGACCCCAGCTACCCAGAGTCGGTGCATTACTTTGTAACATTGGCATGATCACAAAAGATCACGTCTCTAAAGACCGATTAGTTTAGTAGCCTTGGAAACACTAGATACATTCGTAAACGTTACATTACATCATAAAGTAAAAAACTACAATAACATAGTCTCCATAGTCCACACTCATATCCTCTTCTGACAATCCCTACAGGTCATTCATAAAATACTTATTCACATCCTGGAAAATATTAAAACATTGAAAGGGGTGAGCTCAGATGCTCAGTAAGGATAACAATATTGCGGAAGCTTTCATAAATAAACATTAACATTTAAGGCAATGTATAACTAAAACAAAAGCCTTTTTAAACTTGAACTTCATCATAATATAGAAAAAGTAAAATGAGATAATTCCATCTACTTACTCACATGGATATTCGACTAGTCGAATAATCACATGCAATATCAATAACCACTTTCATAATGAGGAAATGTATAATGCCAGACATTCTGAAACATTTTGTCAAGGCCTCGGCCAAGAAGTCTAAAATGATTAAGGCCTCGGCCAAAACCATAAATCAAATTGGGAAAGGGCCTCGGCCAATTCCACGTCTAGTTGTCTCATGAGACCTACCGATGCATCGAGGAGCTATAGCGGGCTCCACCCGTCACTTATTAAGTCCAATACATTCCTCATATGAATAGGTTTAAACATATCATAAACCATAACATAATCGTATCCCATAAAACATGCATAAAGGAAACATAACATTTCCACATTTCAATCAAAAGATATCAATACAACACATTGATATAATAAAAACGCTTTCAAAACCATTTTCAATACCAAAATAAAAGAAAGTTAAAACTTTGTATTTATTTTTCATTAAAAAAAGATGGCTTATAGAGGAAGGAGAAACTCAAATAATGGTCACGGCGGCGGAGAAGTCGTTGTTGCCGCATAAGTATGGAAAGAAAAACATTCCCTTTTTTCATTTATCAAAACGCTTCGTATAAAAAGATTCCTTTTGAATAAACGTAAAAGTCAAAGGGGTTTATACACCATATAAAAGAAAGTTGTGTATAAAACCAAATATGCCACAATGAAAGGGGATTGAGAGGAAGTCCTTAAAAAGATAATTTTTTTTATAAAGTAGGTCTATTATGTGTATTCACTATAAGTACACATAAATAATGTAAAAATACAAGATAGGACATAATAATATCATGACATAATTTGAAAGTAGGAGATTAACCCAAAGAATGGAAGTTGGGTTAAGAAGTTCCCTTACCTCGTGTCTGACTTGACTCAACCGTTCTATAACCTCCTGAATAATAAACTAGAGTTAATATATAACTTATTAAGAACTATTTTCAATTTAATTATCCTTTTTATATCACTTATTACAATGATATGAACATTATGTAATTATTTATGTTAATAACGGTCGTTTTGTCGATCTTTGGTACTTGAGTCAACAATAAACTCCTTATAATTACAAGTTGCTTATGTGGTAGAATATCCATTATCTCCAGAATTATATTCATGATTTAGATGTCATATATATCATATATATCCTGTATATACATTCATCTATAATATTACGTAACATTTAGAGGTAAGAAATGAAATGCACCGTTCATGGAGACGGTAAGCCGTACGTACGCATGAACACTACTTTCATTTCTATTTCATATTTAATGGAATGAAATCATAATGATATAAATGTATAATATAATTCCAGTATAATATAGTGTATAATACCATCCAATCCATCCTTTATACTTCCCACATATGGCATTAACGATTCAAATCACTTTGAGGGGGCGGTAGTCCGCACATCCAAAAATGAAATTATCGCGTTTTACCCATAATGGAAATCATAAAGTATGCCATAAATGAGAAATACAGAAGCATAAGTAAAACAGAAACATATTATATATCATATATAAATATAGTGACATCTTAATGGCCACCTTTTAAGGTGTTATATAAGTGTTGAACAATCATCATTTCGTGAGGCAGAAATTCACCATCCACAGAAACCGTATGTTCTTTAACCATTAGACATAGGTGTGTGTAAGTGTAGCTCTAATACTTCTTATAACAACATCCTAGTATATTGAGGATACTGTTTTTGTTACAAAAGAAATGAATAAAAAGAGTTTAGGGGTTTGGAGAAGAATAATAAAACAAAACAACATTAGAGAAGTCATTACCTCAAAATCGGGTAACTCTTTTTGATTTGAGCCAAAGGCTTCCTTGGGAAGAGTTCCGCCCAAAGTGAGGCTTCTAGGAGTAAGAGGGGGAAGTTGGGAGAGTATTTGGGCAGAGTTTGGCCGATCCAAATGGATTAAAATTGTGAATGAGGTGGTAGAGGTGGGGGCCTTTTATAAGTGGAGAGGAGGGGCACTCTTGGAAAGTAAGGAAATTTTACATTATTATACAATGATTTTCGGATTCTAAAGGTACCACACTTATATAATTCGTGGATAAGGTGATAAGGGTTCGAAATATACCCATAAAATAGTCTTTGGACTAGTTTAAGCCTTGGATTGTACATTATCTTTTCATTTTATTAAAATCGTTAAATAATGAGGTCATCACTGCATCGTAATGATGTCATAAATAATTTAATTTATTTAATGTCTAAAAATTAAAAAATATGATAATATGATATAGGAAATCTTTGTATCTTTCCAATGACTATTTATAGTAAAAAATATGACTTGTATAACCCCATGTAAAAATTGTTTTAGTAAAACATTTCATGTTTGTGTCATTTTTTACTTTAACATTAAATAAAAGGTATTTATGTCATTTTCCAACTAAAGTGGCTCCATGGGGTCCCCAAGTTGACCCATGGATTGTCTTGGTCGGCCATGACTCATCAAATAGGAGTAGAACAAGTGTCAAGCTCATCTCATATTATTAAAACATTATTTTTACGTAAAACTACACTAATTACCTCTAATCGCGATTAGGAACATAAAAGTTACTATTCACCAAAAAATTATTTTAATCTCATTGAACCACATTTTACTTCTTAATGACAACCATGTATGTAGGATTCTTGAAAATCAAATCACAAAAG
The DNA here is from genome assembly GCA_963277665.1 of Viscum album. Lineage (NCBI taxonomy): Eukaryota > Viridiplantae > Streptophyta > Magnoliopsida > Santalales > Viscaceae > Viscum > Viscum album. The sequence continues at coordinate 259,402,116 of OY728129.1, forward strand.
TGGTAATATTTCATTTAAACGAAAAATCAGTTATTTAACTACCACTTAGTGGTTTCACTATTCATCAAAAATTGATGTTTTTCAGAACAATGCCAAAATTTCACCCTAAGCTATAATTGATATTCCGAATTAAAAAATGATGTCTATTTTACAAAATTCCAAACATATAAGTTGCATTAATTAATTTTATAATTAATTCTCGCTGTCACAACAATAGCGTGTTTTTAAGAAACAATTTATATCAAAAGATTGGCAATTGTTTATGTCCAATTTCAATGTTAAATTAATTCTAATGATAACCATTAGATAAAATGGTAAAAATATATTTTAATTATAATTTAAAACCACTAAATAGTATAATTTATCACTATAAATTATTTTGATTAAAAAAGTTTTTTTTAAGTATTTTTCACTATTCATAAAAAATTAGAAGTTCTCAGAAAAATACCAAAAATTCAACATAGGCTAATTTCGATATTACGAATACAAAAATGAAGTCCATTTTGAAATATAAAATTTCTATAATTTTAAAATGTTGTTATTACTATTCATAATGGCTACATTGATTAGTCGCGGTGTTTTAGAACATGAAGTTTCGTACAATGCAAGCTATTGCATTATTGAATGAGAAGCGTATCGTGGAAGCTCGGGGTGTTACACAAATAAAAAATAGAAATATTTTATACAATGATCAATATCCATGTTGTTCAAGATTGATCATGATTAAAGTTTAATTAAATGTAGTATTTTATCGAAGGACCATTATTTTTCATTCAAATTTAACCACTTCATTTTCAATGACATGCCTCTTTATTTTTGGTTTTATATAAAGACAATGTAGTAGATATATTAACATAGGAATAATAATTGGAATTTTAACAATTCAACTATATTTTCCCCTCTAAGAACAAATATTTTAACATTTTTTATATTCCTATCATCATAGGGAACAATTATTAAATGTTATTAATTTGGTTTATACAAAAATATTATTAGTTAATAATAAAAAAACTAAAGTTTCTTGGTGAAAAGGTTGAAATGAATCGGATTTATTGCCAGATTCCATGACATATTTGAATTTAGAGATGTAATCATTACATTTTTATTTTTATATATCATCTTAGAATTTAGCAACCCCATGTTTAGGATCTGAAATTAATTGTTTCATGTATTTTTAACCTTTATAATATCATTTTTCGACTACTCCATGTATATACTATACATATTGTTTTTTTAAATAATTTTATAAATATTTATAATTTTATAAGGTTGTATTCATTTAGTTTTAATTTAGAAATGATTGTATGGAATATATTTTATAATTCCTTCAGTATGAGTAAATTTTCTAATAAAAATTTTCCATTTTTCTTGTAATGTTTCCATTCCCTATCTTCTATATTCTTCAAGGTCATTTCTAATGTCAGTATTTTATAAATTACTACCTTTTTAATAAATTTAAATAAGAAATTTTAATGTAATGTCCTCTAATTTTTCATTGTAATTTAAAAATGATATTATAATGTAAATTTCATCTATGCCAAAACCCTTTACTATTAATCATTATCCATATGATATATACTATAATGACACAACCAAACTTTTTTTAGTATGTTTTATGTTCAATTTTGGGATATCCATTTTAATTCAATTTATTTATCCTTTGTTAAATATGATATGCTAGGATTATGATTATTTTATCATTTATATTCTATAAAAATTTATCTTTAATCATAAGTTAATGGATTAATTTATTATGACCCAATAAATTATTAGAAATAAATTATATTATTTTACACTATATTTTCGTTAATGCAGTTTGAAATGATTTCCTTATATTACATTAAGAACATTATAACCATTGAAATTTTCTAGTATTTTCTCCCTAATAATCATTTATCACCACTATAATTATTTATAAGATATTGTTTTGATGATTTATTCTATATTTTTTTATAGATGATGATGATTCTATATTGGATTATAGCGCTTCGAATAAGTGATGGATATTATAAATTTGTTGATTCATTTTTGGAACTTTCAAAAATAATTTCCTCGAACAACGACATGTTTTTCCATTCCTAAATTGATTAATTATATAAAAGGTGAAATGAAATAATATCAATGATCATTTGAATTTTTATGGTGTTAATATGAGTTATAACCCTTGGATATGGCATGGAGAAACTGGTTAAAATTTATGATTTATCGATGAGGATTTTTTTCAAGAGGATAACTCTGAAGAAATTGAATAAATGATTCACAATATTGAATTAGAGAAAATGAAAAAAGAAGTGAAAATTATGTAATTATATTGTAATATTCTAAAAACGTTTCTTAAGGTTGTTTGTAATGTAAAACTTTACCATCGTTGTTAATATTGATTAACTGGAAGGAAAAAAAGGTTAGTGTTATAGTAGTTTTATAATTTTTCTGTAATTCTTAAAAATATTCTTCACAAAGAAAATTATCTTCTTGATTCACATTATAATGATAATAATATACTATTCTAGATTATATTAGTGTAAAATAAAAACAAGACTACCAAAATGATTGGGTTATATAGAGAAAAGACTGTGAATTTCTTTCAATGTGTCCAAAATTTTAGATATAATTGTAAAAGTTGAATGAAATATTATATGTTGATTTAGTAGTTATAGAGATCCCTTCAATGAAAATTTAGCATCGTCATTTAATTAATTGTCTAAAAAGATTATTTAAAAGTTCACATGATTAAAAAAAGGTTATGATAACATGTATATGATCGAATATGTGATGGAAAATTATGCCATCCCTCTGATTTCCCACAATGTAAGAGACATGATCAACATTTTCCAACATTTACAAATAATGTTATAAATCAAGTACCTGGATTGTTCATTAATGGAATGAATCCATATAAAATACATATTAGAACACATATTTCATATTCTATTATATTGGTAATTTATAACTTAACTCTTGAATTTTCTATGAATAAAAATTATATCATGTTGAGTTTTATGATATTTTGACCAAAACAACCAAGAAATGATATTGATATTTTCTGGTCACCATTAATTGATGATTTGAAACTCTTACCAGCGGATGGTATTATGGTGTATTATTTTTATAAAATTGAATATTTTCAACTATAAACAATGATTACATTCATAAAAAATGACTTCCCAACCTATGAAATTTTATTTGGATACACTATCAAGGGGAATAAAGAATGTCTAATTTTTGAATGACATAATTAATAATATCAAATGAATCATGGGATAAAAACAGTATAAATGGGTCTTCCAAATTTTTTCTCTATGGATAAATCTTATAGAATATTTATAAATTCATTTAGTGGTGCGCCAGAATTTAATATTTCTCCAAAACCTCAATCCATTGATCAATATTTTAATATGTTTAATAATATTTATGTGACCATAATAAAGACACAAAAATTTTCTAATAATACAAATATATTTACAAAATGACCAATATTTATTGTTCTACCTATTGATGATATAATGAGGTTAAACACAAAATTGATGTTGTGCATGTGGAGAAGAATATATGTGACAGGTATATTGGAACATTGTTTGAAACTATAAGAATCAATAAATATGGGATGAATGAAATATTGTACATACTCTAAATGGAAATTTGTTTGGAGTTAGTTCCCACTATTGATTCAAAGAAAAAATTCATGCCCCGTACATTTTATAAATTATAAATGAGGGAAAAATTATCAATTTTTCATTGTCTTCCTGATATCAAAGTGTTGCATGGTTGTTCTTAAAATTTAAAAAGTGTTGTGTCTTTAATGGATTTTATATTGACGAGTATTAAATATACTTATTTTCAAGCCCTGATGCAATAAATCTTACTAGTTTCATTGTGTGGAATATTTCCCATCCATTTCAGAATGACTAATTTGAAGGCGTGTTATATTCTGAATTCCATTTTTAATAAGGTTATTAATAATAAATCATTATATATTTTATATAATGAATATATTTCTATACATTTTCAATTTGAAAATTATTTCCTTGATTAATTTTTGATGTATTGGTTCATTTAATGGCTCATTTAGTCTAATAAATAAATATTTGTGGACCTGTATATCTATATTGAATATATCATTTTGAAACGTGTGTATGTTAATAATCTATATCCACTTGAAGCATCCAATTATTAGAATTATATTTCTAAAGATGTATCAGTGTTTTGTACAAGATACATGTCTACATTTGAAAAAAAATCCTCCATCTCTCCATGAATGATTTAATTATGGGGGAAAAGGGATTTGTGTATTTAAATTCTAATTTTTAATAGGTGAATAGATAATGAATATAAATTTATACATATTTAATAACATAGATGATCCATAACCATTTATAAAATTGCCTATTATTGAGTTGAAACAATTATATCCAAATAATAATGATATGTGAATTGTAAATGAGAGTAAAAAAACTATTTTCCAATGTTTAATGTGACCATGATTAGTAGATTAGATGCATTTTAAAAGTAGAGATACAATTTAAAATTTGATAACATGGTTAGTGTATGATATTAATTGTTATAAATCTCATATGAAATATCAGGACAAAAAAAGTACTGTATAGAATAGAATATTATTATTGATCATAGTGTAATGAATTTATCAAGTGATAAAGACAAAAACATAATTTACACATCAATTTCATATGATGGAGAAATTGAAGTAATATGAGAGGTTGATTACAATCACGACCCTCCTTCCTTATGATGAGAAAAGGGACAACAAGATGACACAACCTTCCTTATTCTTGATGAAGGAGGGATAAGGTCCAGTATGTCTCACCTTAAATAGTCCATAGAGTGGTGAATACTACCAAGGTTATAGAGTATCACTCAAAATGGAAGGCATTATTTTTTTTATGGAAAACATGATTAGGATATAAGATGGTAAATCACAAGTTACTCCAAATACTACTGGTAAATGTACATTTAAAAATACATTCTCACATGCATTTCCATGATTAATAATGATAAAAGGAACAAAAACCTTCAAATTAATGTACCAATAGAAAAGAGGTTGTGCAGAAACATAACAACTGTCATGATGCCTGAGATAGTAATATCCAACATGTTCCACAATATCCACCTGGAAATCTAAAAATACTTTTACAAATGTAGGTTGAGTAAAAAAGTATACCAAATAGGAAACCTAAATCCACACATGCATAATTTGGGGAACAAACTAATGATTTTTTGAGAAAATATTAGATCCTAAAAGAATATTCCATGGACTATTAACCACCATGGCCTCACTTAGGCACACTCAAAAAATAACGAATGTGACGTAATGTAGTAATATAAGAACATCAACATTTGGGTACCCCCCCAACACTTTTCAACTAGTTAACTTCTATTCCTAATAGATAACGTCTTGACTCTACCTCTCTCCAAAAAAAAAGTCCCACTTCCACAGCCCAATTAAACACACATGGTCCTCAACCACACCACATGTCTCTCCCACAAAAATATTGGCCCCAAAAACAAAACCTCTCGCTCGAAGAAACCTGGGCCTCATATCGATGATACATAAGAAAATGAACCAATCCTACAAACACCTAGGCCTAATGTCCAAAAAAATCATCCCAATGGATCTACGACTATGGTATAACTCATGCCATTATACCTTGGTTTGATATACTTGAGATGTAAGAACATAAAATAGGGTTTGAGTAATAATGTCTTTAACCAACCATCCATCCACCCACTACGATGATTAGGAATACACCCACCACCGTGAGATGTGGGTGTTCGTAAAAAGGTTGTCAACATTGGTGGGTTTCATATAGAAGTTAAAATGAACTGTAAAATATATGTATATATAGGTATGGAAACACTCAACCAAACATACAGGTCCCAAAACAAACAGTCATCCCACCAGGAGAACTCTTACTACTACCCCTATATATATAATCAAACATCTAGCCACATCCAAATCTTAACCCCAACTTCCTATTCATTGAACCATTTTCCATTTATTTATTAAAGGGTTCACAAAAATTTATTATAGACCTACCCGAGGCAACTGCCAAGGTAAATCATTTCCATTTTAACACCCATTCATAAAAACAATAGAGAACAACCAACTATAAGTTCCACTACACACTCCCCTTTTTTCTCTAAACACCCACTCAACCACTTCATACTATCATTCTTCACTATTATACCAGAAAATCTTCCTCTCAAAACCCATTCAGGTAGCCTCCCTTCCAAAACACATCACAGATGTGGTCCTACTACATAACAAGTTCATAAGCACACCGTATTCCAACTACACAACATCGTTTTATGACCACAACAAAAAAAATGAACTACCACTACCTATAAGTCCATCTATTCCACAATTAATGAATCACTCAATCTGGGATACTAACACACCACCCATCCCACCCTAGAAACACAAATCCCACAAAAAACCTCTATAAAACCTTACAAAACATAACTGAATATAGCACTCACCCATAGTTATCAATAGGATATAAATATTCAGATTTTGTAAAAATTGCTCTTTAATACACTTGAAAAACTGAGGTAATCATGCATGGGTTTTCATCAGGGGGAATCCATTTCATTTAACAAGGTAAATTCGATTTTTCCAATTCGTATTCACAATAATTGTTTATGAGGAAACAATGGAATTTATAAAGATTCTCCCATGAACAATGAAATACACCAATGGACATGATTTTTAGAAGGATTTATAGCCAAAACAGGTTACCCCATCAATAAGGATAACAAATAAAATAGGTGATCTACATCAAACAACTCCCAGCACGTTATTTCATTGACCACGTTATCTTTTGATCATATCCCCTCTCTTTATTTATTACTTGAAAAGAGAAAATATTTAGCTATTATTTACAATGAATCATTATTACACACACCCCTCCTGATTAAAAAATAGAATAGTTAATGATGAATCCTTACTTGAAAAAATAAGAAACCCAAACACCTCTTTGTTCCTAAAACTGAGGATCACGTGAATACTAGGAAACCCCAAGAAAATTGAGTAGTATGGGATCAAAAATCGTGCATGAATCATATATAGTGGAACTCTTTAGGTACACCGAGAGGGATTGGAAATCGAACTAGTAAGGGAAGATCCCAACATTGAAGATCCATATCCTATACCAATGGTAGAACGGTTTCAAAAGACATTAAACTAGGATCATGGTAAATATCACACAACATTATTATCTCAATACCTTGGAAAATTAGGATATTTAATTTATACATAATATACCTTGAAACTCCCTTAAAAATTCCAAAAAATCCTTTAATCATAGTTCACTTCAAAAATGATTTAAGAGGGGTGAAATTGGATAAATGGAAAAAACTAGAAATACTAGAAATGAGTACACGATGGGTGTGTCACACACAACGATCCATCGCTGTTGAGCCACTGATGGGTGAGATACTGATGTGACATACAAATGTTGAGCCAAAGACGAGGGAGCTACTAATGCGACCTACCAACACAGAGCCACTGACAAGTGAGCTACATACATGACTTACCTATAAAATTATTAATAGATGCCTTGACTCACTGATTCCCTGGAAATGATGTCTTGGAACTGATTCGCTGACAATGAAACCGACACCATGGATGTACCAATTCTTATTTCCTTAACTCACTGATGCACTAAGATTCAGACGCACTGACATGGAAACACCAATAGTTCAACCCTGGAATTTTGAAAATATCAAAATGATCCACAAATAGCCCTTAGAACACCATAAAAACATGATTTTCACAATGTAATTGCATGGAAAAATCCATGTCATTACAGTAGATACCTCTCAAAATATTCTTAACCCTCAATATTTAAAACAAAACCCAAGAGGGGAGGGGTCTGAAAAAAAAACTATTTATGATACCTCTCAGGGATGAACCACTTCATGTTGTTGAAAAGATGGAGTGAAATCTCCAACATCCAAGGACACCTCCTTGACACCTATATCCTAAAAAACCATAGAAACACTAAATCCCCACTAAATCAAACAATCGTGAAAAAATGAAGTCCCACAATCCAGAAAGATATATTAGGTAGATCATTCCTCCTTGTAAAGATATTATCTATGGTGGGAGGCACTAACTTGCCCGCATGATTATAATCACATAAACATTAATGTGTCTCAATTATGGATTAGTTCATCCACTCCCAAATTCATGAATTTTTCACACACAATCAGATAATAAGTAAAAAACTCATTTGATAATTAAAAACATCATACATTAAATCATAATGATGGGAAAAACAAAACATAAGAGGAAAAAATCATAATAGCTCACAGTACTGGGCACACATATGTGCCTCTCACTCCCATGTACTCTTCTTGAGGCCACCACGTTTCAATGACACATGGAAAAATGGAATAGTCTACCCAAGAATCACCATATTCTCATGATCCTTGATTCTTATAGGTCTCTCTATGAACGTCACATTGTCCTCAATACCCACTTATCCACAATCTATGATGTGGGAGTCATCGTGTAGGTACCGAAATAGTTGAGAGACCTGGAATAAATATTGAATCCTTTCCAACCATGGTGGAAATTCTAATAGATATGCTATTTTTTTAATCTTTCCAAAACCTTTAAAGGAAAGTTAACTTTGGAGAAAACATGCTCCCTCTTCCAAACCTCTTGTCCCCATGTCGAGGGGAAACATTCAAGAAGGCACAGTCCCCATCATCGAACTCCAAGGTCATCCTCCTATGATAAAAACATGACTTCTATTGGCTTTATCCGGCATTCATCCTCTCATGGACAAGATTCACCTTTTCTATCATACTGTTCACCACATTCGTACCATGAATGTGTGCCTTCTAAACTTTTATCCAACACAAGGGTGAATGAAAAAACCTCCCATATAGAGCATTGAACGAGACCATACTAATGGAAGAGAAATATATTTTTTTTTAATAAAACTCTAAAAAGGTAAAATGTCACACTAAAGACCCATGAACGTTTAAAACATATTCTCATAACATTTACTCCAACATCTGGTTGGTCCACTTAGTATATCCATCCGTAGAGGGTGGAATGTAGTACAAAGGCATAACTGGGTGCCATAAGCATGTTGCAATACCTTCCAGACTCTTGATGTAAAACTTGAATCCCAATCTGAGAAAATAGATCTTGGAACTATATATAGCCTCACCATTACATCCACATACCACCATGCTATGGAATTCACTTCGTTTTGTTCCTTGATCGTTAAGAAGTGAGCCGAAATTGTCAATCTGTCCACTACTAACCATATAGATTCACATCCACCTTGATTCCGGGGTAATCCTATGAAAATATCCTTCTATATTTCATCCCACATTCACTCAGAAATTTATAATGGAAGAAATAGACCTCATGTAACCTGGTTATTAGCCTTCACATGCTAAAACACTAGGCACCTTACCACAATCTCGTCCACTTCATGATTCATCCTAGGCCACCGAAAATGCTCCCTCAATCCTCGGTACATCGTAGAGACTCCTAGATTCACCGATAGGGTTGATGTATAGAGTTCAGGGAGAACTCCATCACACACCACTATTAGAAAAACCATCTTTCTAGGGAACAATAACCAATTATTACTATCACATGACCATATCTCTAGAGCATCTCCCTAAATAGTGTGATCACATATCACTTTAGTCTCTATTTATCCCCAATAAGACTCCCCGACATGCTACATCAAGGAAAAATAGACTATCATTTTGAATAGACAACCTCTTTTTCCATCAACTCTCACATCCAAATGTAAACTGACTGACTCATCCAAATCCTTCCAAGAATCTATGGATTCATAAACTACCTCCTTCTATGTCATCAAACTTAAGGCATTAACAACCAAGGTCCCCATTCTGGGGGTGTAATTTATTTTAAATCATAATCCTAGATATTCTCAATCCACATTTTCTAAAACATGTTCAGGTCTCACTGGGAGAATATATTCCTCAATATTTTGTGATCCATGAAGACCACAAAGTGCACCCCGATGAGGTAATGTCCCCACAAATTCAGTGTGAACATGACTGTCAAAAGATATAGATCATTGGTGGTATACTTAGATTCATGTATACATAACTACTAATATGTATATGAGATCACTCCATTATATTGCATCAACATACATCCCAATCCTAGATAAGAAGCATCACAAAACACCTCAAAAGTTTCCACATCTTCTAGAAACATAAGCATTAGGGCACCAACTAGCTTCTCATTTAGGTAGCTGAAGGATCCCTGACACATCCCACTTCACTCGATGGCCTGGAACTTTTTTGTCAAATCCATCAATGGAGTATAAAATCATGAGATGTCAGGTACAAACATTCAGTAATAGCTTGCTAGTCCTTGGATTATATAAAATAATGAAACATTCATTAAATCTTTCCAAGAAGAAACCACATCAAATTTCGATGGGTCCACCTATATCCCTTGCTAAGACACCACATGTCCAAGGATGTTCCCCTCTTATGCCCGGAATTATCACTTGGAAAAAGATTCATAGATATGGTGGTGTAAGAGAAACTATATGATATTACCCATATGCTTAGCGTTCTTCTCCTGTAACCTTTAGTAGATCAATAGGTCGTCGATGAACATGATGATGCACCCATCTAGGAACTCACAGATAACAGAGTTCATAAGGCCTGATGCTTTCAGGACACTGATGGTCCTAACCATGAACTCGATGTTTCCATACATGCCCATGAATAAAGTCATCAGAATGTCACCCTACTTCAACCTCAACTGGTGATATCCATACAACATATCGATCTTATAGAAGCATCCTAAAACCATTAATAGGTCAAAAAAATTGGTCATCCTTAGGATGTGTAATTTTTCTTAACCATCAATTTATTCATTCTCTTGTAATCCATGCACAGTTTTTGACCACCATCCTCATTCATTACAAACATGATTAGAGTGACCCATGATGAAAAACCTGGATAGATAAAACCCTTATTAATTAGTTCATAAACATTAATTTTTCATATATCACAACTAATAAGGTGTCATCTAATATTGATCCATCGAAATCGGAGGTGCACTGGGTTGATAGTATATTACAATCTCAACATCACGTTGAGGGGTTTGAGTCACAACGTCCATTGGAAGGATATACAAGAACACTCTGACAAACTCGAGAACCTCCCCAATCTCTGTGGCCACTGATCCCACTGATATCATGACCATCAAGGAGGGAAGAGTCTCCATATACCAGCTATACACCTTACATATCCTCTCACCAATGTAAACAACACGTTGGCCATCCACTCTTGAAAATACGATTCTCTTTAAGAATTAGTCGATAAAATTGTGCACAAAAAACAATCAATCAATGCCTTGGATGAAATATTAAGTATTATTATGTAGAAGAAGAAGATCCCAACTTAATTAATGTCATCCCATAATCAATCTGCATCCCAAAAAACTGTAATGACCTCCAACTGTAGTAATCAACACCAGTAGAATAGGATTCCTCTCAACATCTTGTTCGTGAACATGGGATAGATCGGGTCTAACAAAGGAGTTAATGTCTCCCGAATCAATAAAAGAACATGCAAGTATACTAAACAGACTAGTCGTACCACAAACATCCTTTTTCCCTACATGAACTACTACCTCAATAGAGTGTAACTGTCTATGCCATGCTCCTCTACCCATCATTTTTTGACAGACTTGCCAACCAAGACCTGGTTGATGTCCCTGAGGAACACCCTTAGGCCAGACCCCTTCATCACCATCTACCCTTAGTTGAGTAATAGATTTTTTCCCCTGCTACTAGAAATCCTTGACCAACAACTGCTACTACTGGGGTGGGTTCTAATCCTGCCCACCACAATTGTAATTTGCTTGAACTAGGAAATAGTTCTAATGATTTCCATCACCTCCACAGATAATCCACCTCAGTCTAAGGCCCATGGGGAATGGTCATAGACCAGGATATCAGAACAAGAACTACGAGAGCCTCATCCCTGCTGGTCGAAACCTAGATGTCCCTAAAATGAGAGACATGCAACTAAATGACATCCACTTCGATGAACTCAAATGGATCCCCTCTCATGGTACACCTCCCTATGAGATAATCATATCTACTAATTTAACATTATTCATAACTTCTATGTACATAGGCAGTGTAAAATGAGTGACAACATCCTAAAGAGAAGGTTGGAGTGCCTATTGCAATCATGTCACCCATGACTAGTCATCCAGAATGAGATCCAGTGAGTTGTATATGAGAACATTGATCATGATCCCCTGTTCCCTTACTGACATACTCTCCTGATGGAGGGATATTAGCTCTTGAATCTTATAATCCTTCATCATGGAAGAATTTAAATTTTCCCAGAACTCCATCTCAATGTCAGTCCACAAGACATCACTCTCCATCCTCTCCCTAAGGTAAAGAATCTAGAACAAACGTACTAATAACATAATCTGGTGCACCTCTAGGGAAAATCAGTGCTATTTCGAATACCAGGTTAATCTAAATATGATCACTAACTCCTAGATCCAACTCTTTATCTCCATGTCTTAGAGGCTACCCTCATCTTTCCAAGAGTATGCAGGTGGAAGGCATGAATTGTCTTCTCCCACTGGCCATTCTCATCCTCTCTATTGACCCTCCACTAATCAACCTAGTCAACCTGCTGGGCCTCAAATTCTTGTACCAAACATGGGTGATGTCTAGTTTTCATATTTAAAAATGGGTAAACAAGAATCTAATAATCCCATGTAGTTTGGAAATTCAATTTTTAATATTTATATTAACTTTTTATTTAAATTGAAATTCCATAGACACCCATGTACCAGAAAATAAAAAGTCATTATGATGCATGTAACTATCCTAGGGTATCTACCATTCAAGTTGTGTAGCCTCACTTATTTGTTTAGTTGGTCATTATCCCATACCTCAAATCCTGGGGGGGGCATAAAATCTCGTGTCCTAACTAGTTTTCTCAATAAAATTTCACACATGAAGATTGCCTGAAATTGATTCCCTGTCATCCCATGAAATCATCACTATTCATAACTCCGAACATCATCCTATCTCTCAACCACCTTTTAACAACACTTGGTCATGACCTGTCGTCCTCATAATTAGGGAAGGAACATCATGATTTCATGCCCTTCCTTCTTCAAGATGAAGGAGGGATAATGGCCCCCTAAGTCCCCCCATCAATAGGCCTGTGAGTGGAAACTAACATCAAGGATAAAAAATACCACACAAAATGGAAGGACTTACCATTTTTTAAGGAAAACATAATTGAGAGATAAAATTTTAAATCCCTAACAAATCCAAATACTAATGGTAAAATTATGTCAAAAAATTCATCCCCACATACATTACCAATATTAAAGATGATACAATGTAGATCAGTACTCTAAAAATAAATTACCAAATAAAAAAGAGGCTAAGAATCAATACAAAAACTATCCCAATTCCAGAGCTAGTAAAGTCCATCACGATCCTCAATGTCCTCCTAGAAACCTGAAAATATTATTACAGATATAAGGTGAGAATACAAGTAAATCTAGATAGAAAACAAAATACACCTATGAAAAATTTGAGAAGCATACTAATTATCCTGTGAGAAAATAGAAAAACATAAAAGCACATACCAAGGGGTATTAATCAGCCCCACATCACCAAGTCACATTCACTAAATATCACATGCCATGTAAAGTAGTAGTATAATCACCTCGACAGTTGGGTACACTGAAACACATTTTCACCAGATTACTTCTATTCATAACAGCCAATGTCTTGATGCTACTACTCTTCCAAACTGCTTTCCCACTGCCACAACCCACCCATACAAACTTGTCCCTCTACCACACCACATATCTCACCCACAAAAACGTGGGTCACAACAACCAAAACTCTAGCATGAAGACACTTGGGCCTCATCATGAAGATACTTGGGAAAAATAACCTGGAATGCAAACACATATGCCTCTCATCTAAAACAACATCCCTGAAGGATTTGGGGCTATGGTAAGCCTCATTCCATTACCATACACCTATATAACCTTGAGTGGTAGGAAAATGAAAGAGTGTGAGGGGAATAATGTTTGCAACCATCCAACCATCCTACCACCGGTATTTTGGGAAAGACACCCTCCTCATATGATGGGGGTGTTTGGAACACAGTTCTAAACAATGGTGTGGTGCATATAGAAATTAAAAGCAACTATAATATATATATATATATATGTGTGTGTGTGTGTGTGTGTAAGAAATCAGTAATCTAAACATATGGGTACCAAAAAGACAACCATCCCACCAATATCACTCTTGCTACTACACCTATTTATTAAACCACACAGATATTTGTTTCCAAAGAATAACCCCAACACTAATTTCATTTCACTTTTTTCAATTTATTTATTAACGGTTTCACGTAAATTTACTTCAAAAATGTAATTCCCCAACCCCAGAAACCCAGAGACGGTACATTATTTTAATACATTGTCATGATTACAAGGAATCATGTCTCGAAAAATGAATCAGTTTAGCAATTTTGGAAAATATATTACATACATGAACGTTACATTACACATTAGAAAATAAAACATGATATAAACGATCTTTTGAGAACTACATTAATCCCCTAGCTTAACCCTGCTGATCAATCATAATACAATTCTTGGAATCACGGGAAAATGAATCATAATAAAGGGGTGAGCACAAATGCTCAGTAAGGTTATGTAATAAAGCGAAAGATAACATAAACATTAGGCATGGTGAACAATTGAAAACACATGACTTTACATATAATAAACAAGAATAAATTATGGAATAAATATGAGTTGAGTAAATAATTCAATAATAAAACATAATCATGGGTATTATACTAGTCAAATAACAACATGATCCATAAATATTATTTTCATAATGAGAGAATGTATAATACCATAAATTCTGATAAATTATGTCAAGGCCTCGGCCAATACATCTAAAAATGATTATGGCCTCGACCAAAACGATATATCAAATTGTGAAAGGCCCCATCCAATTTCACATATAATTGTCTCCTGAGACATACCAATGCATTGAAGAGCTATAGCGGGCTCCACTAGTACCTTACTATCTGCAATGCATTCCTCAAATGAAAAATGTTTAAACATATAATAATCATTCATATTAATACTAGCATATTAAATGACAATACATTATCCATAAACCATGAATGGTATAAAAAATAACACATCAATAATCAAAGATATCACAAAAACTTCAATAAAATATTGAATATTTGTATCAAATTCCAAAATTCTTAAATTCTATCAAAGGATGTTGACATAGATAAAAAGGATCGGAAAAATTCATTGAGAGAAATACCTCATTTTCATGAAAACATTTAAAAGTCACACAATTTTTAAAAGAATAAATATAAATTAATTTTTGAATCACAATGTCCCATACCAATTTGAAACATTCCAATGTAGTTAAAATTTTAAAAACATTCATGTCCATATAAATAAAGTCTTAAAACTCATTTTGAAAACATGGACATTAATGAGAATGATTTATAAGAATAAAATTTTAAAAAATTTAAAATGATGTTTTAGTTAAAGAGTACCTTAAAAGAATCATTTTGAAATGTATTTTATGAATCATGGACATGGATAACAAACATGTCCCAGAAAATACTTACATATAAACAATCAAAGATAATAATGAGATTGAAGAATTAACCTTTACCTTGCACTTTCCATTGATCGAGGGTATATTTAACCACCTGTATAATGACCATAGTATGTTATTAAATAATACCAGAACCATATTCATATTCATAATATCATAAATTATTCATTTATAACTTTATAATACCCATTTAATATTGATGTTCATGTTAAATAAACATTTTGTGTAATAATCGCTTTGTTTATCATATGTGTTTTAACTTTTTATTCATGACCGTATCATTTAGATCATGATTTAAAGGATCCAGAATATATACCATGATTTATATATCATATATATTTAGAATAAAAATATATATAATATATGTATATATGAAATGGATGGCACCGTTTATACAGATGGTGGGCCATACGTATGCATAAACGTTGTTTCTGCTTTCACATCGTATTGAACGGAAGTAAGTGAATAAGATATATATATGTACATACAGACACACAGACACACACAAATATATATATATATATATATATCTAGTAGAATTATTATTTCATATATTACATACTTAATTATAATATATATATATTTTTATAATCGTCGTTGAATGGTGAACATGTAAATGAATCTCATCGCGTCGTGGAGACGGTAATCCGTACGTACGCACGAGAAACAAAATAATTATTTTGATATTAAAATAGTATATAATTGTATATTATATCATATATAAAGAATCAATAAAATGGTATATTTTTTATTTACAACAATTATACATCATTATTATACCCATCCAATATAATAATGTATTGAATAACAACTATACCACAATGTGGAGACGGTAAGACATACTTATGCACATATGGTGACATATCATTCATATGATGAATAGAATAATTAATATGGTTGTAAAATATTTATAATAATATCAAAATATATTGAAGATACTGGAGTTATTGTTTTACAATTGAAACAACAAGGATAGAATAAGTGGAAGAAGAAAAGAACTTGAAAGAGGTGATTAAATATTTACCTCTTCTTCAGGTTCTTTCATTTAATTTGATCAAAAAGGATTTTAATATGGCTTTATGACTAAAGGAATCAGTATAGAATGAATGGAGGATAGATGGTATGTTATTTGGGTAGGGTTTATCCAAGCCAAATGGCATTGAAGAGGTGAATTTGAGAGAAGGGGAAGTTCCATTTTAAAAGAGGGGTGAGGGGCACCTTAGGAAAATATTGAAATATTATATTATAATAAAATCATTTTTAGTTTCCAATTGAAAAAAATGAATTATTTAAATGATATGGTGGGGATTAGTTGAAAACCACTCATCCAATAGGTTTTAAATAGGATTGGGTCACTTTATTTACTTTATCTTATATATTTAACTCTTAGTAAAATCGTTTGACATTTACCTTGTATCTTTGTATGTTTATATTATATGGTTAATAAATTTACTATAAACATTAAATAAAACCTCAAGAGGTTCATTAATGACATATAGAATATTTTTTATGATCTTTGGCTATCTTTAGATTTTTAGTAATTGAATACTAGTCGATAATATAATATTTTTTTTAAAATTCTCTTATGTCAATTTTGACACTATTTGTTATTTTGTTTTTGATAAATTCATAACAACATGATTACTTATAAAAAACTCATTTAATCAACCATGAAAGGTCATATCAACCTATAAATTTTTTTAATTCATAAAAAGTCTGAAAATACATTTATTTCGGTATTTATAATATCAATTATTTTAATATTTCATTAATAAGGTAATTAATTCATCATCATTGTGTAATAAATAATTTAAATTATTTAATTTACAAAAATAATAAATATAATACCATTATGTAGGAAATGTTTTTATCTTTTTAATTCATATTTATATTCGAATTTGTCATATTAGTAACGCTATATTAAAAATGTTTTAGTTATTAAAAATTGAATTTAACACTTTTAACTCTTCATTGAATTAAATAATAGTAAATGTCGTAATCAAATTAATGTGGACCTAAAGGATCATATATTATTCATAATTTTGTTTTTGGTTGAATAAAACTTATCCAATATAATTAAGACATGTGTAAGGATTATTATAATATCATTTGTACCCATAATTACCCTATTTACTTTTAACCGTGTGAAATAAAAGTCTAATGTAACTATTCACCCAAAATTATTTTCATCTTATTGAACCATATTTTAAATACTGAGGTAAACCATGTCTCTCAAATTTTAGAAATTCAACTCACAGATGTGCCAAAATTATGTCTCATACAGATTTGCAAATGCTCCTAGAAGGTGGGTAAAAAAATGTTAAATAGTTCAACAAAATTTTATACACCTAATTTTATTATAAAATGACTTCAATTAATTAAATTGAACATAGAAATGTATTATATATCTATTTTTACTTAAAATAAATTTAAATAAAAAATAATTATTAAAATAAAAAGTTGATTTTAAATAATAAGGCATGTTTTTCACTATTCATTAAAAAATAAATATTTTAGAAAAATACAGAACTACCCCGTAAGATAATTTTGATATTAATAATTAAAAAATGAAGTATATTTTATGAATTTCAAAACATAGAAGTTGGATTTATTTATTTAAAATTAATTCACGTCGTTAAAACCAAAAAGTGGGTTTTAAAAAAGTAAAAACAATCAAAAGATTGACATGTGTTTATGTCAAATTTAAATATTAAATTACATATAATGAGCTAAATTGTATTAAATGATAAAAATATAATCTAATTATAAATCCAAACCAATCAAATGTATAATTTTACAAAATAAATTATTTCGATTTAAAAACATGTTTTCAACTAAAATTTAGAATTTTCAAATATTCGACAAAATATGAATTTTATCAGAAAAGTACAAAAAATTTATCAAAACATAATTTTTATGTCCTGATGGTAAAAAAGAATTTAATTTCATTAAATTGAATATATAAAAGTTTCAAATATTGGTTTTAAAAAGGTTTCTCCAATAAAAGGCTGTAAAATTTCATTTTCTAAAAAATACTTCTTTTATATAAAAGAATGAATTTGTTCTCATATTATGTCTAATAAATACATAATATAGATTAGAAAATTTTATAGAGTATATAATATTGAAAATGCAGTTAATACTATTCATAGCCTCTTTTTTGAACGGTTAGTTTAATAAATTGTGGCTCGCTCGAACTCGGAGTTGCGTGTAGAGCATGATATTGATTTACTTTAATGAGATAATGTACTATGAAGTATTGGGGTGTTACATTCACCCATCCTTAAACAAACTACATCCTCAAAATTTGAAATTTTTCTTCAAATATAAAAGGTTAAAAATAAATAAATAAATTTGTGGAAAACACACATCATACATTGGGTTAATAAAATTTATTCTTTATAAAAAGGAAATGGAAATGAAAATGTTAACGCCAAATTATGATCATGATTAGGAGAACATTGGTAGAAATTAAGGACACAAAATTGGAGGGAAAACGTAAATATTTATAGAAAGTGATTGTGGTCATCAATCACAATATATTATTTATATATATTAACATAACAAATCCATTATCAAATACATTTTCAATACAAAAATATGAAAAAAGAGTATATGGTATTTATTTTCATTTTTAAAAAACATTTTGGCTTGTTAAGGAAGACAAAAATCAAATAAAACTTGCAATGGTGGAAATTTCTTTGTCATCGCTTACATTAAAAAAACAGTCCATTTTTGTCGTTTTGTAAAATGATTAGTAGAAAAATATTCCCCTTGAAAGGAAAAGTGAATGTGTTTTATACAACGTATAAAAGAAATTCATTTTGAAATCAAAGGATGCCTCAACGAAAGGTGATTAAGACAAAGTCCCTTAACTAATGTTTAAGAATTAATTTATTCGTAGAATAAGAGGGAATATATATATATATATACTTGAAAAGTAGAGTTTCATCCATTAACTAATTTCTACCACAGACTCATCATTCACTCCAAATATAATATAACTGAAAAATATTATATTTATCTTAATATTATAAGGTTCCAGACATATTCCATGAATAAAACTAATTTATAATAACTAGGGATATCATGTTGGCTAGTTGTAGGTCATAAAGCCTTGTCACACTTTGGTTGTTGGTTCGATTCATGTAGCTTTGTCCGACGCGACGGGTTATAGTCCAACCTGCAGGTTGTCCTTTTTCTAAAACTATAGTAATATAATACAATCCAAAAATTTATAAGGAAGTTAAACAAAAGGGATATCTCTTTTTCCACGTAATAACATATGAATACCTTCATCATCTATTCATTTAAAACATGGTAACACCCTGAATTACTATAAAACCTTTTTGATTACATTCATGCTCCCTTATAACATATAGAATACTAGATTTATTCTTTATATCCATTTTTTGAATACTCCAACAATGATGGAATAAACAAACCATTAAACTCTTCCAAGGTAGTCAAGAATATCCAAGAAAATATATCCAAATCAAACATCTCTTATTCCAAAATCACTACCCCAGTATGAGGTCCATATTATGGTTTACTTGTCATTCAACGATATATTTTCCAAAAAATTAACCTACTATTGAGTCACCATTCCTGGTTCCACACAATCTCATGTCTTTAATGAAATAATACTGCAATAAAATCCTTATATACTCCATAATTATTATAACCATCATCATTTATAAAACACTCAAACGACATATTTTCTTTAATATGAACAAAATAACACTAGTCATTACTCTTCATATATGGTAATATCATAACATGATTATTATCCTACAACATCATTTGTGGTATACTATGATGATTTGGACAATGATTTTCCTAGTGTCCCAACTCTTGGTAGATAAAGAATTGTAATTTTGAAACCATTTTCTTTCCCTTTCAATCACTTACTTGGGGTCCTCTTTCTCCACATTTATATCAAACTCCCATTCACTTCAATCATTTACCAAGGTGATTCTTTCCATATTTATCACATATGAGAAAATTCTTCTTTAACATCTTCTCTTTATCCATATTTCTTTTTTTCCATCCTTTTCTTCCCTGGATTCCCTTCAAATCCATAGGACTCATACAATTCTTTAATTATCTTATTAACACATGATACTATTTCTTCATATGATGAGAATATGTGGGAGACTCTTTCCATTTTAAATGATGGCTTATTACCTTGAACGATATGATCCTTCTTAATATTTCGATCATGCGTAGTGTTGGACTTCTCATTCCTTCTACTACACACTATTACAAAACGAAGGAATACACTGGGTCAATTAGTGAATCGTAATTCATAATTCTATACTTGTAAAATACCTAACATAAATTGAACAGTTTATAGATATAATCCATAATCACAAAAATGTTTTCTTTAAGGAATTTTTTACCATTCAATCCCACATAATGGCTTATAATTAAAATGTGAATTATACTAAACATATCCACTAGGAGTGTCATAACCGAGAGTGCAGCAATGCCCGTGGTCATGCACCAGTTCTCGTTCGAGTCTAGCTCGAATTAGTGTTTTTTTTGTTTTACCCCTAGGTAAATCTATGCTAGAGCTGCCTCTACCAGCTCTTATCCAGACATGGATGTATTGCTTAGAAAACATTCAAGATCTCTAAAGTTCCAAAATTCTAGGAAGGTATTATTCACTAATCCTCAAATTCTATCTTAGGGTAATGTTATCTAATCATATTTTATCAAAATATATTTCCAAGGCTATTTTTAAACTTCCTCTGATAACAACTGTAGCACCCCGACCACAGAAACCCAAATTTAGTGAATTATTTTAATACATTTGCATGATTTAAAGGAAACAAGTCCCAAAAAACTGATCATTTTATCAGTCTTGGAAAATATATTACATACATGAATGTTACATTACACATTAGAAAGTAAAACATGACAGAAATGATCATTGGAGAAGTCCATTAATCCCCTAGTTTAACACTTCCTATCAATAATTACTCAATTCTTGGAATCATGGGGAAATGAAACATAATAATGATGTGAGCTCAAACACTGAGTAAGATAATGTAATACATCGGTAGATAACATAAACATTAGGCATGGTAAATAATTGATAACACATGATATTGTAGATAATAAACATGAATACATTACGATAGAAATATGAGATGAGTAAATAATTCCATAATAAAATATAGTCATGGGTATTCTTCAAGTCGAATAACCACATGAATCATCAATATTATTTTCATAATGATGGAATTTATAATGCTAGACATTCTAAACCATTTTTTTAAGGCCTCAGCCAAGACGTCTATAAATGAGTAAGGCCTCAGACAAAACCATATAGAAAATTCGAAAAGGCCCCATCCAATTCCACATCTAATTGTCTAGTTAATCCTACCAATGAATCAAGGATGTATTTCAGGCTCTACCCACCACATACTATGTTTAATGCATTCCTCAAATGTAAAATGTTTAAACATAACATAAGCATTCGTATTAAAACTATCATATGAAATGTCAATACATTATCTACAAACCATGAATGGTATAAATATAACACATCAATTGACAAAAATATCACAAAACCATCAATACAATATGTAATATTTTTATCAACTTCCAACAAGTTCAAAATCCATCAAAGGATGTTGACATAGATGAAAATGATCGGTAAAATGCATTGAGAGAAATAACCCTTTTCATGAAATCATTTAAAATCCACAAAATTTTGAAAAGAATACATTTAAAGAAACAATTTAATCAAAGTTTCCCATACCAATTTAAATTTTTTTAAAGTAATTAACATTTTAGAAAAATTAATGTCCACATAAATAAATCCTTAAACCACATTCTTAAAACATGGACATTAATGAGAATGATTTAGAAGAATAAATATTTAAAATATTTAAAATGATGTTTTAGTTAAATAATACAATAAAAGAATCATTTTGAAATTTCTTTTATGAGAAATTGACATGGATAAAAAACATGTCCCAGTAAATACTTACACATAAACAATCTCAGATAATAATGAGATTGAGGAATTAACCCTTACGTTGCACTTTCTATTGGTCGAGGGTACGTTTAACCTCTTGTATGAGGGCCATTGTTTGTTAATAAATAATACCAGAACCATATTCATATATATTATATAATAAATGATTTATTTATGACTTTATACTTCCCATTTAATAATTATTTCCATGTTAAATTATCATTATGGGTAATAATCGCTTTCTTTATCATATGGGTTTTAACTTGTTATTCTTGATCGAATCATTTAGATCATGACTTAAATTATTCCAAAATATAAATCTTGATTTATATATAATTTATATTCAGAATAGAAATATTTATAAGAGATTTATATGTGAAATGTAAGTCACCATTTATGAAGATGGTAGGCCGTACGTACGCTTAAACGATGTTTATGTTTTCACATCGTATTGAATGGAAGTAAGTGAATAAGATATATTTAAGTACATATATACATACACAATTATATATATATATAGAAGAATTATTATGCCTTATATTACATAATAATTAATAATATATAATGTTTTATAATCATCATTGAGTGGAGAACATGGTAATGAATCTCATCGCGTCATGGAGACGGTAATCGGTACGTACCCACGAAAGACAATATCATTTTCTTGATATTAAAATCATATATAATTGGATGGTATATAATATATACATAATCATTAACATGTTATACGTATTATTTACATCAATTATACATCATTATTTTACCCATTCAATATAATAATGTATTGAATTACAACTACACAACGACTTGGAGACAGTAAGCCGTACGTACGCACGTATGATGAAATGTCATTCATAGGATGGATAGAATAATGAATATGTCTGTACCATATTTATAATAACATCACAGTATATAAATTATTCTAGAGTTATTGTTTTACAATGTAACAACAAGGAATGAATAAGTGGAAGAAGAAAAGGAATTGAAAGAGGTGATGAAATATTTACCTCTTCTTTGAGTTCTTCCTTTTGATTTGATCAAAAAGGCTCCATAGGTTGGGTGTATGACTAAATAAATGCATCTAGGATGAATATAGGATAGTATGGAGGATATATGGGCATGGTTTTGCCAAGAAAAATGAATTTGAGGGTGTGAATTTGAGAGAAGGGGATGTGCCCTTTTATAAGAGGGGCGAGGGGCACCTTATGAAAGGATTGAAATATTATTTTATAATAAAATCATTTTGAGTTTATAATGGCTCAAAAATGAATTATTTAACGTTTATGGTGGGTATGGGTAGAAAAACAATTAAACAATATGTTTTAGACAATTTTGGTTCACTATATTAACCTTATCTTTTGGATTTAACTCTTAGTTAAATAGCTTGATATTTACCATGTCTCTTTGTATTTTTATATTATATGGTTAACAAACATACTATAAACATCCAAGAGAAACCCAAGTGGTTCATTAATGACATATATAATAGTATTTAAGATCTTTGGATGAACCTTATGATTTTAGGAATAGAATACCAATTGATAATATAATATTTTTTTTGAAAATTATTTTATGTCAATTTTGACACTATTTGGTATTTTGCATTTTCTAAATTCATAAAATCGTTATTAAATAGAAAAAAATTAATTTAGTCAACCCTAAAACGTCATATTAACCTATATTATTAGTTTAATTTATAAAAAAATGTCAAATTACATATGTTTGGATATTTATAATATCAATTATTTTAATATTTCATTAATAAGGTAATTATTGTATCATCACTGTGTCACAAATAAATTTAATTATATATTGTATAAATATTATAAATAAAATACTATTATTTAGAAAATATTATTATCTTTCTAATGAATATTTATAGTCGAATGTATCTTATGTTTAACCCTATATTAAAAATGGTTAGTTATTAACCATTGAATTTAACACTTTTAACTCTTCTTTGAATTAAATAATAATAAATGTCCTAATATAATTCAAGAGAACCTAAAGGATCATATTTTATTCCTAAGGTTGGTTTTGTTCTAATTACACTTATACAATACATTTTATACATGTTTTAGGGTAACAATAATATCAGTTTTTCCCTTAATTACCCTATTTACTTTTAACCGTGGTAAATAAAAGTTTAAAGTTACTATTCACCATAAATTATTTTTATCATATTAAACCACATATTACTTACTGTGGCTAATAGTGTTTCTCATATTTTTTAAATTCAACTCACAGAAGCAGTAAAAATAAGTTTTATGAAAATTTGTAAATGCTTCTAGAAGGTGGGTAAAAAACGTTTAAAGTTCAACAAAATTTTATACATATATTTTTTTATAAATTGACTACAATAAATTACATTTAACATATATAGGTATTATATATATTTTTTGACAAAAATTAAAATTTAGATAAAATATATAATTATTTAAATGAAAATTCGGTTTCAAGTAATAACTGAGTGTTTTAACTATTCATCAAAAATTGAATGTTTTTTGAAAAATACAAAAAATTCACCCTAAGATAATTTTGATATTCCAAATTCAAAAATGAAGAATATTATTCCAATTAAAACAATAGAATTTGGATTTAATAATTTAATGTTAATTCTCATTGTCAAAAACAAAAATCCAGTTTCTAAAAAGTATAAACTATCAAAAGATTGACATGTGTTTTTGACAAATTTAAATGGTAAATTACTTATAATTACTTACATTGTATTAAATGGTAAAAATATAATCTAATTATACATCCAAACCATTAAAATATATAACTTGACTCTATAAATTACTTTTATTAAAAAAAGTTGTTTTAAATTAAAATATAGTATTTTTCAATATTCATCCAAATATGAAATTCATCACAATAGTACCAAAAATTTATCCAAACTAAATGTTTATGTCATGATTATATGGAAGAATTTAATTCCATTAAATTTAATATATAAAAGTTTAAAATAATCATTTTAAAAGGGGTTCTCCATTAAAAGGCTGTGAAATTTCATTTTTTGAAAAATACTTCTTTTATCTGAAAAAATGAATTTGTTATTATATTATGTCTAAGAAATACGTAATATGGATGTTAAAATAATATGTAGTATATAAGATTCAAAATGAAGTTAATACTATTAATAACCTCTTTTTGAACAGATAGTTTTTTAAGTTGTGGTGTGCTCGAACTTGGTGTTTCGTGTAACACAAGCTATTGAATTACTTGAATGAGATAACGTACTATGAAATATCGGGGTGTTACATACACTACATGGTGAAATTACCATGGAAAATAATTTCAATTTTAACACCCATTATTAATAATAGTAAAGAACGACCAACCTTCAGTCCCACTCCAAACTACCCTTATTTCCCTAATCACCCGCTCAACCACTACTAAATTTTATTCGTCAATGTTATACCTAAAATACTCCTATTAAATCCCAACCCTACAACCCCACTTCCCATATTCTTCCGAGATGCATTTCCACAACATAACAAGTTCATAACCACACTGTAGTCCCGTTACCCAATGTCGTTTTATGGACAAAACATAAAAAATTTATTTCTTCTACCTAAAAGTCTATTAATTCCATAATCAAATCATCTCTAAAACTGGGATTCCATCACACCACACATATCGCCACCCACACAAACAGACCACAACAACCACTATTAATCCACAAAATACATAATAGAATATACCTCAAAGCCACACCTATCAACATGATATATATATACATATTCAGATTTGTTAAAAACTGTTTCTTAATACACTTGATAAACATTTGTGATCATACAAAGGGTTTTCATCATGGGTAATCAATTACATTTAACTTGGTAAACCTGATTAGTCAGATTAGTACTAACACCAATTTTTTATATGGAAACAAAAAAATTTATAAATCGTCACCCATGCACATACAAATTCCACCAACAACTAGGATTTTTAGAAACATTTATATCCACAAATAGTCACACCATCAACATGGATAAAATATAAAATAGGCAATCAACCTCAAACCACTCTCGGCCTGTTATTTCATTGACTCCATTATCTTTTTTTTCATACCAAATTTCCTTCAATTATTATTTTTTTAGACAAATTATTAAACCTTTATTCATAATGAATCATTAGTAAACCCACCCTGCATGATACACAAATAGAAGAGAGGCAGAAAAATATATTCTTGGAAGAACAAGAGACCAAAGATAGACATTGTGCCATGAACAGTGGATCACATGAGTAGCATAAAACCCCAAGAAAACTGAGAAAGAGGTTCTATAACACAGGTGCACGGATCGTCTGAAGAGGACCACTTGAGGTGCACTTAGAGGGAATAAAAACCACACTGGGATGGTAATATCCCAGCCTTGAAGCGAACAGTCCTATATTAGAGGAAGAATTGTTTCAAAAGACATTAACATGGGATCGCGGTCAAGATCACATGGTTTTAGTATCTAAATTCTTTTAAAAATGTGAGTATATTAAAGATATAATTAATATCCTATGAAACTCCCGTAAAAATAACCAAAAGGGACTTATACTCAGTTTGGGTAAAATAATGCATAATAGGAGTGAAACTGGAAAATTGGGGAAAACTGGCAATGAGTCACTGATGTGTGATTCATCGTTGTTGATCCACCAACGGGTGATCTACAGATGTGACCTATTTATTTTGAGCCACTGATGGGTGAGCTACTGATATGACATAGTGATGCTAATAAACCAACATGAACAATTGACGCGGCCTACTAGAACAATGACTCATTGACTCCCTGACTCACGGATGCCCTGACATCGATGCCCTAACACATATTCTATGGCATCGATGCTCTGGCACTGACACCCTGGAACCAACATTGATTCCCCTAACTCATTGATGCCAATTCCATTGACTCACTAATTCATTGACATGTCGATGCCCCAGTATGGCTATGCTGATAGTTCAAAACTGGATTATGGAAAACTCTTGCAATGTGCCACGTATATCTCCCATAACACCCTAAACACTGGATTTTCACAAAGGAATGGCCCAGGAAAATCCGGATCATTACAATTACATTAAATTTCATGTTCCATTAGTTAATATAATTTTTTTTAGTAAAAACGATGTCATTCACAATTAGTTTTGAATGTCATTTGTTAATCTTAATAGACTAGAGTACATGGATAGACCTTATATAATACCCACACATGAAAAAACATATTTTCTATGTTATTGATCAATCTGATATAAGTGGTCAATTTTTAATGAGGACAAAATAGTATGTTTGGGATGATAAACTTGATGGATATTCTGTTTTATGTGAGATCCCCACTTCCATGGAATTAATAAGAGAAAATATCTATAAGAATGTAATCATCATGGGCTGTGCCATACAAAACCATCATGATAATGAAATTTGGGAAAAAATCCTTTAATATATTCCTAATATTACAAGAAACATATGTTTATTTCTCGTTGACATTATGAAATTTCATAAGATTATATATATTTAAATTTTATTTTCATTATTAAAAAATGTATTATAAAAAAGAAGTTAAATTTATTTTTATAATACATTATTTTTTTCAGTTTACTATGTTTACCCTTTTATAACATATCAATTAAATGATTCTTTTGAAGAAAATATTCTAAATCTAATATTTTAAATAAAAATATATTTGATAAGAGAATATAGAATAAATATTATTTTTTGTGTAAAAATGATTTATGAGGTCAGAGAAATTTTACGATTCACACAAAATTTTGGATTTTCTTATATTCGTTAATATGAAATTTCATATCTCACTACGGGTTTTAGAATTTTATTTAAATATAAAAATTATTAATAAAAAAATTAATGTTTAATTTAGTTTAATTTTTTTTATAATTTTTTTACTTTATTATTATAATAGTTAAATTTGTATATTTGTGTACTAATTTTTTTTCATTGATTTGTAATATAATGGAAGATGAATTAAATGATCCACAAGATACATATCGAGATGAATGTATTTATACATCTTAAGAGGAACATATAGATGATCCTCTTGATGAGACACATCCTTTTTTACATGATACATATACTCCAACAAGGCTAAAGAATATTTCAAAGGTTGGTAAATGTGGCACCATACATTTTCTAAAATAATCATTTTCTCGTAGACAAGTGAATAAGAGTCAAATAGTATTTTATGATAATGATATTCAAAGAGGATGAAATTAAAAGAAATTCAAGTCTTTATATCTGTTCAGGCAAAAATCAAATTCAGTGTTTTGACTGATTATTAGAGAACTGTTCAAAATTTGAGACTATCACACTATTGGGAGGCTGTTTTGGAAAGCTCGTTTTTAATTATTTTACAATACATTAAATTTTTATATTAATATATGTTTTCACCCTTCTTATTAGATAACCTATGATATACATGATATTGGAGTAGTCAGGATAAATTTTTTTATCATTGGATGCTAAGAGATGGAGTGAATTCAAATCAACCCTCACATAAAATTTCATTTTTTCGGATATGAAATATCATAATCCATTTGTTATATATATCCCTTTACAGATAAAAATAAATGGAATTAATTTTTTGAAAGTAGAAGACGTGAATCAGTTTTAGTAAGTGAAATATTACCTTATATATATATTTATATATTAATTATCAAATTAAAGATTTATTTATTCATAATAAATAGAAATAAATGAGATATCATTAGAGGATCCAATCTACAAACATATACTCTAATAGTTTATCTTGGGGAGGGTATACATTATTGGAAGAACAAATGATGGATGATAATTTTCATAAACCGGGAGTAGATTCTTCAGGCTCTATGGACGTTTCCCCTCCATCCACCGCATACTTATGAAAAATGGAAGAGTGATCAGATGATAAAAAATGAAAATATCTTACAAAAGAGTCGAGGGTTTTAGTTGAGAGGATTGTATGATTTTTTACTTTGATGTGTTATTTAACTTAATTCAATTATTTTTATATTGTGGTTCATTACATATATTTTTCAAATAGTTCATGCAGAATTATCATGAGAGGAAGTAAACACTTAGGGTATTTTTACATCATGATGGGTAGTATATTTTAGTTATAACTTTGGAAATTCCTTAACACCCCATTTGTGTATGAGGACACCTGGGAGGTGTATCCCTGGAAAACGAGTTTATATATTCTACAGTTTCATCAATGGATACTATTTTTAAAGATGATAGAATCTTTTGAGAAAGAAGTTTAGGATATTCATATGATAATGGATGATAGTATCAATGCTTCGGTATAGTTTATTTCTATATATATGAAAATATAGTAACATATAGAAGCTCCCTCTCTTCCACTCTTGCCTGCAGCTCCCACTCCTCCACCTCTACTTGCAGACCCCACTCCTTATCTTGCTCTTACACCCCCTAATCCACAAATTACTAATTATTTTCAGTTATATATTAATAATCCCCATAAACATGTTGTTTCATATGGGATGATATTATATATTATAGATACTATTTTTCATTAATAGTTAGAGGTATAACATTATAGGGTCACTGTAAAGTATATTATAGATAGATCATCTTGATTAATATTACTTATAACTAAGGTGAGTACAATTGGACAAATTTTCATCCACATATTATTTTGGCCATCTATACTTATGCGACATAT
This sequence comes from Viscum album, assembly GCA_963277665.1. Taxonomy (NCBI): domain Eukaryota; kingdom Viridiplantae; phylum Streptophyta; class Magnoliopsida; order Santalales; family Viscaceae; genus Viscum; species Viscum album. The sequence continues at coordinate 259,432,461 of OY728129.1, forward strand.
TATTATATTAGTATGTGTATATTTTATTTTAGTATTAATTTTTTTAAAATTTTAATGTATATATATATATATATCTTCTTTAGGAATGAATTAATGGTAATTAAATAATAAAAAGAGAATAACAAATGAAATGTGTTATGATTTCATATACAAAATCTATTTGTCTGGATATATTTTTAACATATTCAAATTTATTATTGGATGATTATGATATTAAAATTGATTCTAATGTTTATGGGCATACAATTAATGTAGTTTTTTTGAAAACTGATACAATGGAGCTTAGAACAAGAGGTTAGTATGGAATCAACATGATGCAACTTTATTCTATGATATAATTAATATAAATATTTCCATACATTTAATTTACTAAAAATTTATACTTATTTTTTATTTGTATTCATTTAATTTATACTTAGAGAAGGGATCTAAAAAAATACAAGTGTATATGGATTTATGGACCCACAATTTATTTCAACTATAATGACGAAAATGTATGACGGAGAAAGAACAAATTATATTGTTGAAAGACATCAAAAGAATGTAATTATTTAGTGATGGATGATTAATTATATTAATGATTATGAAACCTATATCTCAAAACATATTATTTATCTTTTAACATAATAACAACTAACATTAATTTTTTTTTTATCAGTGTCTATTGGAGGTTAGGTTTTTATTTCAAGAGAGAATAAACATTTCTGGTTATGTTCTTTCCCTGGTGAAGTGATACAATATTTTATGAATTTATTGTACTCAAATGATTGAAATTTTTAATACATGTTTATATTATAATTTCTTTTAAAATTATTTTATTCATATTATTTCCAAATAGGGAATGAAATGTATTTCAAGAAACCACAATAAATAAGATATACAACATCAAATATATAAATCAAAAGGTGAATTTTCTTTTATAAATAGTATATTTTGTATATATTACATAATACTATTATTTTGAGCTGAAAAATAATCTAAATATTTTTTCATAAACTAGAAGGCATAAATGAGTGAAAATATTATGTGTTAATATTTATGTTTGAAATAATATCGACATGGAATGTTATGAACTTCTAGAAGGTTATATTTTTTTATAAACATTTCTATAATATATAATTCATTTTATTCATAATAAATTTTCAATGGGTTCCTCTTAATTTTTATATTTTTGTTTACCCTCAACCTTATAGTGCACATGAACTGAGACGCCTATAAATTTAAAGGGAAAATAATTATATAGATGTAATATTTTAGTGTTTTTTTATATATATAGAAATTATGATTGTTATAATTGTAAATGTGTTTAGAATGGAAAATAAATTTATAGTTACTGTGGGATATTAATTTTTTGTAATATATATTGTATTTTTGAAATTATTAATCAGAAATGAATTGTGTGGGTTTCTCTACTGCTACTTATACTACTTGTTTTATGCTAGTTTTTTCTTGTTTCTATTTTTGTCTAAAGTGGAGATGCGGGATGAAAATAAAATTATAAAAAAAACGTGTTTCCACATTGGTTATAGGATAACTGACAAGAAATAACCATAATTTGGATGGGTTTTCACATCTTTTATGTGATAAAAATGTTAAAAACCCTTTTTATAGGTTTTTCAAAACAATTATTTTATAAATGACTTGAATAACAAATTACAAGCGGTGTTTCACATCATTTTTTGGATAATCGTTGTGAAAAACACTTAAAATCGATTGTTTTCAGATACATTTTGTAATAAATGACATGAAAGAGGAATCAAAATAGTTTTTCATATTGATTATTATATAATCAATGTGAGAAACCAAACAAATATTCCTTTACAACGCCCATTTTTTAACCTATATAAATCATTTATTTACAACATCACTTGAAATGACATCATGTACTAAACTATCTAAATGAAATAAAAAACCAATGTGAAAACCCATTTATCTAAAAGTGAACACTATTAATTGGGCCATGAAATTTTGTAAACTATTAGACTAATATAATATATAATCCTACAACATCCATCTCAATGCCCTATCCACGATGTTTTCCTTTTCAGGGGAATATGATATATAAAATTCAACTTCATTGATGAACATTCCCTTACGTTTATGATAATATTCATCTTAGGCTCTTATGAACCACAGACCACAAAATGTTATTTCAGAATATGCGATGCTACCAAAATATCAAGGAATTTTCCACTACCGCTAGCTTTATGTCATTTTAAAGGTAGTAATGCTAATACAACCTCAACTACATGTATTTATAAGCAACCACATAACTTTTCTACATTAAAATTAATCCCATCTTGACTCCATAGACATCACAATATAATTTATATTCCACACCAATCTCATTTAAGGTCACCATTAGTATTAAATTCAACCTACCCTTCATCTCATGAAATGTGTTCTTTTAACAGTCAAACCAAATACACTTGAACCCTATATTGTTTAGGCCATTTATTGGTTCTATAAAAGGATAGATGTTCGGAATAAACCTTTTGAAAAAACTGGACACCCCTAAAATTTTATAGATATCAAAAATATTGTTAGGTTATCCTTAGAAACTAATGCTCTAAGATTAACAAGGAATTTTTATACACAAAAATCATATATATTACACACCACATAGTTCACTGAGTCAATCCCATATTATTAATTCAAGATAATGGAATAAAATAAATAGTCTTGAAGTTTTCCCAGAACAACCTCATGATGTCATGTGTAATCCTCCCCTGACACAGTGTATATGATAATTAAATAAGTTGAAATGACCATGATGTTGTCTAGATACTGGAGGATGATCTGATTCACTAGGACCATAAATATTATTAGTGTGTTTGTAATAATGAACAAAATTACCGAGTATAAGTATTTGTCCATGCCTACTTTTAAATTAATTGTGAGTTATGTTTGAATTTATCACCCATAGTTGGTGATAACCCGATCTCAGGTCAATATTTTAGAACACTATGGCTTCCCTAAGGTGATAACAAAAATCATTAATTTGAGGATGGGTATATTATTATTTCAAGCATCACTAGGTTCATCAATCGAGATTCTATGCATATCCTCATAGAGTCATCCATATTGTAGATGAATAACCCTAGATCAACCAAAGGGGATTCACTCGACCATATAAATCCCTTACCCTCAAGTTGTTCAAGAATGAAATTAACTCTTTTAACTCTATCATATTCATCCTATAATGGGGTATTGGTATAATTTCCACACTAGGAATGATCTCAATAGTAAGATAAAAATCTCTCTTGAGTGGAATAATTTTAAAATTAATAAGGATAAAATTATGGAACTGATCAAACACATGATGAAAATACACACTACTGTATCTCCCCATCATCTATAACAAAGTTATCTATAAGAGTTATAAATCCAACCATCCTAGGATTGTCATGTACTACATGACCCATATATAAATCCCTCTCTTTAATATGGACAAAACTATTAGTCTTATAACCATATTTTATAAAAAATTATATGATAAATAGAATTATTTATCCAATCCATGAAAATAATCAAATGAAATATGATTATATATTTTATAAAAACATTTCAAGGGAATATGTAGCCGATACTCATAATGGTTCATTTGTAACATGAGGTAATTCCCTCTGATAACACCCCTAAATGTGTCTCAATTGAAACCACTCCATACATGTAATATATGTATATTTTCAGGCCATTCATTGAATAAGTTAATTTGAAAGAGTGAGATTCTAAAATTTTAAATAAATAAAATATTAATATAAAAGATACTAAAATCATGCCTCAAACAGTATGGAGTCCAACATTCGGATTGGATGGATTAGGTTGAATAATATGAAACTTGTATTTTGATCAAACCTGATATCACACTAGTTTACCTTGTAATTAAGCTCTCAAAGGGATCTATTACCCTTTGTCATGTGAGTTATGTCCACTAACTCATCTTGAAGGACATGTATAACTCAAATTTACCAACAACCACAACAAAGGTGATCCCTCTCTTGAAACATATACCTTCTTCGATCCTCAGTCAATATGAAACTTTTGAGATATCATGTAGAATATTTTTACATATCCCATTTTCACACATGGTATAAAAACAACATATAGATTTTATAATAACTCCAAATGTGGATAATCCTTCCATAATAGTGGCAGTGAATGTAATTTTCTTCCTATAGAGGAATAGACAAACTTCCTCCATCTATACCCTATTCACTTCTTCCCTAGTGGGAATCGTAAAAATGATACTTTCTTATGGATGAATACCCATAACAGTTCCCATTATTAGAAATGAAATTCTTTGATCCTCATCCTTACTCTTTATTATCTTTATAAAAAGTACATGATCATCATAACATAGTCCATAGAAAATGAATCACACTAAAAATATCATCCCCATATATAATTTGTGGAAATGGTTAAAATCTATGAAGTGATCAACAAAATCCCTCCTGAACATACCTCGACACATGAGGTGTATAAACTCTCAAAAAAGACCTTTTCTATTGGTTTAAAAGAATAAAAAATATATAAATTATTAGGGTAGAACATCCAATATAAGCCCAAGAGTGGATCTTCAAGTACTAGAAAATCTCTCTGGGGCTCTATTAGACATCAAAGCATATAATTGGCTATCTTTTCCATTCATTCATGTTGTATCTTATGATGATAAAAAAATGTCTAAATAGATATTTTCCAGAACTAAACTACTTGGGGACCTCTCTAACTAATGAAAATAATGGTTTTCTGGTCTAAAACTACCTTAGAAGATTATACATATTTGGTGTAGATTGAGGAGACCCTAAATATCTATTGACTATAAAAACCTTAGCACACATTCTTGGATATGATCATCCACTACTAATCTCAGTGCTTCTAGACTATCTATTCTAAAATCCTAGTAAATATTCTTATATCTATCTAATTACTTCGATACTGAAGGATTTTATGGAGACATCCTAGTAAAATTAAAAATTAATTCCACAGAATAAATCCATACTATAGTTATAAATATCATAGTATGTTGAATGAAATGTCAATCATAGTGTCTTTTTATTCTTTAAACCCCATCAAAAATTATTAATGATATATGATCACTCTATATCAAAAAATTACTTGTACTCAAGGAAAATTCACGTGATTATAGGATAGAAACCATTTCATTTCATTTAGACATAAATAATACATTCATAAATATTGATAAATTAAATAATAAAATTAATCAAAAGTTATATAGGAGGACACATTACAAGTTATACATGGAATTTAGTTAAATAGATACCATAGAATAATAAAATTTATCAATCCTCAACATAACCATTAAACTATATTTATAATCTATTGGATACAATGCTACAAAAAACATATATGTGAATCACTATACATGTTGCTACCGAGGCATTAAATAATTGACTCAGTTAATAAAAAATGAAACTAATTGTAGGGTAGCCTAAAAAAAGTCATGTGAAACATTTTGTGCCTAATATGGTTTTTGAAAACACATCATATTTTTGTCATATTCAAAACAAATATAAAATAAATCATCAATTCAAAATACTAAAATATCACTCAAGAGGAAAAAATGAAATTGTAATAGAATAAACAAAAAAATCCAATCTCTGGTATATTATAATTTTATCATACAAGGGTTTGGTACCCCCTAAAAAATGATCATGAATATATTTTTATAATATCATATCTCTTGTCTAGATTTCCCAAATAGTAATAAAAATTAAATAATTTTTATATCCCTTTTTAAACCCGTAAGTTAGTTCATTCAATTGTACCCAAACTAGTGTATGTACTAATCCATAAGCACACGCCAGTAGATGTAGACTAGTAATGAGGGTCTACGGTGGTATATTAAGGACAATATATACTTATATATGAGTAAACAATATCAATGAAAATAACAACATTCTGAAATATATAGATAAATAAAGATAAAAACATCATTATATGTTCTAAAAAAAACTATAACACATTTGATATCATCACGAAGCTATATAATTCCAAGAAATAAAAATAGATAGAATAGACCCCCATTAGGTGGATCATAGACACAAATTACCAAATATGAAAATTAATATACAAAATTGGGAAAGAAATCACGACTGGACCTGAGTCATCACCTTGTACCACATCCCATGCCACACTCCATCTAACAGAACAAGTATCAATCACATTGTGCATTTTCGCATCTTTTCCTATAGCCTTAAAATATGTCTCGGTACCAATAGTGCTTTGATAAGGGTTTGATAAAAACTATATAGTCCATCCCCAGTAGTTTTTTAGAATATATATTGTATTATTAATGGTGAATCCATATGGAAATAAATATCATGAGAAAAATAAATAAATACTATTGATTCTTGAGTTCTAATGTGACACCCAAGATCAGTTATACATTCTATAACTAGTGTCAGATATATCTGATCATAGTATAACCAAATAAATCTCATACATCCATATAATATGAGGTAATAATAGACATCAAATAATCATTAAACATATTTGATATCAAGGTAATTAATCCATGGAATCCCACTATCCTCAAGAAGTTTTTATCATAGGGAGGTAATTCATATAATCTCATAATCATATAGTACCACTAGATCATAGAGAGGTAATACTATGTATCTCATAATCTCCAAGTATTATTGGATCATAAAGAGGTAATTATAGGAGTATAATAATAATCAAGTACCAAAGGATCCAAGGTATGTAATCTTTAGAATCACACAATCACCAAATACCATTGGAAGATAGGGATTTAATCCTACATATTTCTGAATAATCATGTGTATCTTGATCCTAGGGAAGTCATCCATGAAATTAAATAATTGTTAAATAACACTATATATAAGGGATGAAAACCCAAACATCCCATATTTAGTAACCACCACATTATCATAGAATGATAATCCTTGACATCCCACAAAAATCAAGTACCACCAGATCCTATTGAGGTAATAAAAACATCATAAAGTTATAAAGTCTCTCATTAGTAAATATTATTATATAATTCATTCATAATTCATATCTCTTAGTTACTCAATTTTATTATTGTGTTTTATCACATGATTAAAATTCAATGTTTTTATTTGTCCTAGGTTATGTCATAATAATCCATAGTTGTGTACTCAATCACAATTGGTTTGGGGAACCCCTTGGGTCACCTCACCAAATAGATAAGGGTGTTACTATAAAGTCACCAAATGAATACATAAAAACCATGGTAAGGCCTAATTACATAAAATAAGAAATAAATACATTTATTAATAGATATGGTTGGATTTCAAATTATTTACACATGACTTCACATTAGATATGCATAGAATTTTATTGTTGATTAAGGGATTGTTCAAGAACTACCTTCCTTAATCATATAGATATATAATTGTCAAGAATCATCTTTTGGTCTGAGATAAAATTAATAAAATTTTAAAAATATATGGAAACCATAGCATAGAGAAAAAAAAAGAAAAAACCATCATTAAAATACTAGGAAGAAAGTGAAACTATGGAAGATTAAAGATAGAAGGATAAACCTACCTTAATCTCAATGTAGAATTACAGGAAATATTATTATGTCAATAAATAAGTGATTAATATTCAAATTATTTATTGTTATGGGGTGAGAGGTGTTCCTAGGGGTATTGGTTTCACTATGGGAAGAAATAAGTATTTGGGGTCATAAGTCATGACTGATATTTTAAGGAATTCACCTTTTTTATAATTTGGTAAGACCACATGGATATTATGAGTAGTATTCAAAATTTGAACTACCAAGTGGTAAAAAAAATTTGAATTGTAGTCAGCAAGATTAAACCTCATTGTTTATGAAACTATGTGTTTACTATGTGAAGTAACAATGAAGAAACTGTAATATTTACACAGTTTCATCTGATATTTCACATAGTTTTGGGAATCAAGCACCATGATTTTCCCATTAATAATGTTAGGTGCACAGTTATCACCATCTGTGACCTGACTACATTCTCTAGAACAAAACATCCATTTTCTTACATTTTCTTTTCTGATCCTTATAAAATAATAAATACACCTCTAAGTCTCCATAAATACATCAAAAAAATAAACCACCTAAAGAAAAATAACTAGATTTAGAAAAAATTAACTATAAATAAATAATAACAAAATTTCAAATTATCAATGCCTCTTATTTTTTTCTCTTCACCGTATAATAGATACACTAAAAATATGATAATTAACATTGTATCACATCATCCATTTCCATGTCAAATAACCATAACTATCTCAAAACCATCAATGGCCATTCCTTGGTTCATCATACTCATTGAACGTTTTTATTTTTGACCATCATGTATAAAATAAAAACATAATGACATCTTAACAATTCAATGATTAATATAAGACCTAATATGTATATATATTATCCTAGGTACTATAGAGATCTCATTGTGTAAAATAATTACAATATAATACATTATATAACTAATTCTCACTCCGGTGTACAATCCTTATATCATTAGTTTTATTCTCCTAAAATCTCTACATCATGCTATTGAAGAGGTCATTACATTGTAATCAATAAAACAAAAAATGGTTCCATCATAATTTATCAAAGTTATGTCATGATGATATCCAAAATCCAAAAAAATTAAATTCATTATCTATATTGAAAATTAAATTTAAGTTCTAAGGATTGAATATCAACTGAGAAGGAGGGGTTGAATCTGTTGTCTAACATTTTATAAGTTTCAAAACATTAAGAAACTTAACCCTTGAAACCTCTTAAGATTTATTTCCTTGGAAACCATTAGCAATAAACTCAAGCATGAAATAAAGGTAAATCAAGAAAGGAATAGAAGATTTACAAGGTTCAGACTCAATAAGAGAACCTACATCCTTTCCATAGCCACTCTCGTGGGTCTATGAAAATCCACTATAATGAATAAGTGAATAAAACTTGGGCCAACTCCCATTGGACACCTTCTATCTCATTATAAGAAAGATTATACTTACTCTTGTTAGTTTAAAGTGTTTCCTTAATGAAAAAATAAGCCAATCACATGAATAAGAACGTTGTTAAGCTGCTCCACAAATACTCACTCTGAATCTTCAATTTGATTTCTTGAATCTGATTTTTTGAAACTGGTCTTCTCAGCAAGATAAGATGATTCTGATTCTCTTCTTCTAAAAAACTCAAGGAATCATCTTCATGATGATAGGAACTTTTAACATTGAATTCTCTAGTGCTCCACCTTTTCTGCATATATGAAGTTGAAAATGAGTGAATGATCTGAGAACCTATTTATAGAAAACTCATAATACAAAGCAGGAATCTTGAAAATCTTTCCCGCTTCATGAATTCTCAAAAACATTGAAAATATCTCGCATTTAATCTTTAATATTTTACTCCTTCAAATCTCCTTAAATTCCTCCTTGATTTATGAAAACTTGAAATTTGGGTTTTCTTGAACTCCCAATGTATCATCCTAGGTAAATAAAGAATAAAAAATGCTCATATTTATTAATATTTACAAATTAAATATTAATTTTACTTTAAAGGGGTTTCTATGTTCGATAGCGTACCTGATAGGCAACAAAGAGTTTCTTTGAAATCTTACGTTGCACACAAGTAATAAAACAATATTATTTTAAATGGTAGTTAATACGTAGCCATTGTATTGGTGGGAATGAATAGAGATAAATAAAATATTATTATATATGTATTTACATTTATCCAATAAAGGATAAAGGCATAAAATACTAAAAGAATTCAATTTTAGGCATGGATACTCTAATATTCACTAAAAGGTCGATCTATTGCCTTTTGATGGAGAACCCTCTTTAAATATAGATTTGGTCACTTTTATACATTCTATTGGACCAAATAAAACTCTTCTTTATAATTTGGACATAAAAGTTTACTTTGTGTAAATTTTTGGTTTTTTTCTGATAAAGTTCATTTCTTAATGAATAGTAAAAACTGTTGTATTTTAATTCAAAACCTCTTTTTAATATAATTTATTTTTATGATTAGATTATATTTTGAATTGGTTTTAAAGTGAAATTAGAATATATTTTTACCATTTAATACAATGGTGGTTGTTGGAATTAACTTCATCTTGAAATTGGACTTAAACTAGTGTCAATCTTTTGATACTTATTGTTTCATAAAAACACGATATTTGTTCTGACAGCGGGAATTAGTTATAAAATTAATTAATGTAACTTATATGTTATGAATTTTTCAAAATAGAAATCATTTTTGAATTTGGAATATCAAATATATCTTAGGCTGAATTTTTGTATTTTTTGGAAAACATTAGTTTTTGATGAATTGTGAAACCACTAAGTGGTACTTAAAAAACTGATTTTTCTTTTAAATGAAATTTTACCACCTCTGCGTTTTGAATTTCAAAAATCCAACATACATGGTTGTCATTATTAATTAAAATGTGGTTCAATGGGATTACAATAATTTTTTTGGTGAATAGTAACTTTTAAGTTTTTAATCGTGATTAGAGGTAATTAGTGTTGTTTAAGGTAAAAATAATGTTTTAATAATATGAAATGACCTAGACACGTGTCCTACCCTTATTGGATGTGTCATGGCCGACCAAGACAATCCATGGGTCAACTTGGGGACCCCATGGAGCCACTTTGGTAGGAAAATGACATTATTAACTTTTTTTAAAGTTAAAATAAAAATGTCACAAACATGAGTTGTTTTACTAAAACAATTTTTAAATAGGGTTATAAAATTAATATTTTTGACTATAAATATTAATTATAAAGATAAAAATATTTCCTACATCATTATATATTTCTTTATAATTCTTAGACATTAAATAAATTAAATTATTTATGGCACCATGATGATGCAACGATTACCTCATTATTTAACGATTTAAATAAAATGAAACGATAATGTAAAATTGAAGACCTAAACTTGTCAAAACCCTATTGGATTGGTGGATTTAGAACCCTTATCACATTATCCTCTAAATTTATAATTTTGGGACCATTTTTATCTGAAAATCATTTTATAATAAAGTAACCTTTTATAACTTTCCAAGAGTTCTCCTCCTCTCCTCTTATAAAAGGCCCCCACCTCTACCTCTTTACCCACACCTCTCAAGCCTTTGGTTTGGCCAAGCTCTGCTATTTTCGTCTCTCCACATCCCTCTATTACTCCTAGAAGCATCAATTTTGGCATAAGTCTTCCCAAGGAATCCTTTGAGCTCAAATCAAAAGGAGTTACCAGTATTAAAGGTAGTGTTTTCTCTTGTGTTCTTTTGTTTTATTTTTCTTCTTCAACCCTCTAAATTTTTTTATTCATTTCTTTTTTAACAACACCAGTATCTTCCATATAATAGGATTTTGTTAGGATAATGGTTAGAGCTACACCTATACACACCTACATCTAATGGTTAAAGAACATACTGTTTCGGTGGATGGTGAATTTCTACTTCACGAAACTATGATTGTTCAACACTCATATAACAACTTAAAAGGTGGCCATTATGATATCACTATATTTATATATGATATATATAATATGATTATGTTTTCCTTAAGCTTATGTATTTTTCATTTACATCATACCTTTATGGTTTACATTATGGGTAAACGCGATATCTTCATTTTAGGAAGTGCAGACTACCGCCCCCTCCAAGTGATTTGATTCGTTAATGCCATGTGTGGGACGTATAAAGGATGGATTTAATGTTATTATATATTATGTTATACTGAAATTATAATATACCTATATATCATTATTTTTTCTATCCATTAAAGTATGAGATAGAAATGAAAGTAGCGTTCATGCGTACGTACGGCTTATCATCTCCATGAATGGTGCATTTCATTTCTTATCCCCAAATGTAATGTACTATTATATGTACATATATATAATGGATATATAGGATTTATGTTACATCTAAATGATGAATATAATTCTGGAATTAAAATATTCATACCTCTCATTTAGTTTTAATTCCATTAATATGACATAGAAATGAAAGTAGCGTTCATGCGTACGTACGGCTTACCGTCTCCATGAATGGTGAATTTCATTTCATACCTATAAATGATTATGAAATAATATAAATACATGTATATGCTAGATATATATGATATATATGATATCCAAATCACTAATATCATTCTGGATATAATGAACCCCTTGACCACACGAACAACATGTAATTGTAAGAAGTCCACTTTCGACTTAAGAACCAAATATCGACAAATGAAACATTGTTAACTTAAATAATTACATAGTGTTTATAACATGGTAATAAGTGATATAAAAGTAATAATGAACATGAAAAAGGTTATTAAGAAATTAAAAATTAACTCAAGTTTATTATTCACGACATTAAAGAACGATCGAGTCAAGTCGGACCTGAGGTAAGGGACTTCGTCTCAATCTCCTTTCATTGAGGCATATTTTGTTTTATACAAAACTTTCTTTTATACGGTGTATAAAACCCTTTTACATTTAATTTTATTCCAAATTAATCTTTTTATACGAATTGTTTTACTAAACGACAAAAAGGAATGTTTCTTTTAACGTACGAGGTGACAACGACCTCTTCCGCCGCCTGGTATATTATTTGGTCTTTGGGATTCCTCAATAATCCGTAATATTTTTTAAATGAAATAAATACAATATACTCTTTTATGTAATTTTTTTTTATTGAAAACAGTTTTTATAATGGATTTGTTATGTCAATATATTTAAGCGATATATTGTGATCAAAGTGTGGAAATGTTTTCTTTCCATTATATTTGTTTTATGTCTTATGATTTTATAATGGTACTTGGAAATTTGATGGGTGGTTACGTGATAAACCATATGACGGGTGGTGTCTTGAATACCAGGATGAGTGGTTACGTTATAACCTCCAATGCATTAGGTATGGAAGTCGGCCGTATGGCTATTCCATTAAGTGATATGTGTGGAAGTCGATCGTATGGCTATTCCATTTAAGTATGTTTATGTACCAAGTTACCTTTTTATGTTATGTGATATTTATATGGGTTTTATGGTAACATATTGTTTACAAAAGGGTAAGTAATGTACTTTTATTCAGTGAAGCGTTTTTACTACTTCATAAAGGTGAAAAGTATTACTTTCATAAAGTATACATGGTTTAATTGTTGTTTTGAAAAACTAATAGTTTTCATTCGTTGTGTATCGCTTACTGAGCTTTTTATGCTCACCCAAAGTTTTTGAAATGTTTTTCATAGGAATTAACGTGGAATAGGATCCAGGATGGGATCAAGGGAAAGTCATAATGCCTAAAACATGGAACTAGACATGTTTCTTTTTAAGAGTTTTTATTTTATGGAAACTTAGTAGAAGTTACCACTTTTTAATCTTTTAAGATGTAATAGTTATGTCATAATTCTCTAAAACTCTAACCCTGAAAAGATCCTCAATGTGAATTATTCATTTAATTCAATATTATGTAAGGTTTAAGGACGGGGCCTTATAGTTGGTATCAGAGGTCGGTTTAGACAACTTTAGGAGTTAGAAAATTGTTAAATTATAAGTTAATTTATGGTATGATTGAAATGATATAGAATTTAAAGATTACCATGTTGCTTCATCTAAGATATATCTGTGTGAAGAATTATTTTTCATAAAAGAAACATAGAAACCATTCTGGGAAGGCATACAGAGTATAATGACTTTCCGAATCAGCAACCAGAGATGGTCGGAATCAGAATTGAGCAGTTTACTGTAGTGATGACTCAGGTGAATTAGGTGATAAATGGTGGTTGTGTTTATTGATGATATTTTGGTGTTTTCTAAAAGTAAAGAGGAGAATGAATGTCATTTAAGGGTTATCTTGAAAACTTTAATAGAAAAGAAACTGTATGGAAAATTTAGCAAGTGTGAGTTTTGGTTACAACAAATCTCTTTCCTTGGTCACATTCTTTCAAAAAAATGTAATAACTGTTGATCCTGCTAAAACAAAAGTTGTTGAAAAATGGCCAAGATCCACAAATGTAACCAATATCCGTAGTTTTCTTGGTTTTTAAGGTTATTACTGAAGGTTTGTTGAAACTTTTTCACGGTTATCTAGTCCAATGACCAAGCTTACTCGGAAGGGTCTTATGATTATCTGGAAAAAATAATGTGATGATTGTTTTCAGGAATTGAAAAGAAGATTTGTGAATGATCCAGTTTTGACACTTCCTTACAGGAATGTTGAGTTTGTTATCTAGAGTGATGCTTCATTGAACGGACTTGGTTGCGTCTTAATTCATAATGATCAGGTAATTGTTTATGCTTCACAACAATTGAAAACTATTGAGGTAAATTACCCTACACATGATTTGGAATTAGCTGATGTTGTTTTCACTTTAAAAATTTGGAGGCATCATTTTCATGGAGTAAACTATGAAATATATACTGATCACAAAAGTTTAAAGTATATATTCACTCAGAAAGAATTGAACATGATACAGAGGAGACGGATGGAATTAATCAAGGATTATGATTTCACAATTCACTACCATCCGGGAAAAGAAAATAAAGTGGCTAATGCTTTGAATAGGAAAAGTAATGCTTCATTACCCATGCTACGTTTGGAACGATATCCTTTGGTTTTTTATTTGATGAAATTTGTCATAGAAGTTGTTGGTACTGGAAGTTCTTCTGTTTTGTTTTAGGTATCAGTGAGATCATCCCTATCAGACAGAATTAAGAAAGCGTAGAGGGAAGACAGTGGGTCACAGAAAAAGGTAGAGCTGGTTCAGAATGTTATGTTGCCTAAATTTAAAATTGATAATGACTGTGTTCTGAGGTTTGGGAAGAGATTATGTGTGCCTGATGATTCACAGTTGAAGAATGAGTTGTTATGTGAGGCTCATAGTTCCCCATTTTCAGTTCATCCTGGCAGTACTAAGATGTATAGAGATCTGCGGGAGTATTACCGGTGGGATGGAATGAAAAGAGATATTGCTGATTTTACTGTAAAGTGTTCGACTTGTCAGCAGGTTAAAGAAGAGCGGCAGTTACCGAAAGGGATGCTTCGTCCTTTACCAGTGCTATAGTGGAAACGGGAAAATATATCCATGGACATTGTTGTGGGATTACCGAGGACATCTCGAGGTAATATTGCAATCTAGGTTATTTTTGATCGATTGACTAAATATGCTCATATCCTTCCAATTCAGAATACATTCTCTCTAGATCAAATTTCCTGATTGTATCTTAAAGAGATAGTCAGGTTTCATGGAGTTTCCCTCTCCATTGTATCTAATCATGATCCCAGGTTCACTTCTAACATTTGGAAAGGCCTTCACAAGTCATTGGTTACTAAATTAAATTTTAGTATAGCTTTTAATCCGAAATCAGATGGGCAGTCAGAATGAACAATTCCGACCTTGTAGGATATGCTACGTGCTTGCTCTATGGATTATCAGGGAAGTTGGGACCAACATATTTCTTTGGTTGAGTTTTCATATAATAACAATTTTCATTCTAGTATACAGATGGCTCTGTTTGAGGCATTATATGGGAAGCGGTGTCAAACTCCGGCTTTTTGGGATGAAGTAGGTGAAAGGAAGTTGATGGGACCAGAATTGGTATAAGAGATGGAAGAAAAAGTACAGTTGATTCTGAAACACATGAGAATAGCTCAGAGAAGGTAGAAGAGTTATGCGGACAACTGGAGGATCTATCTTTCGAGGTAGGTGATCATGTTTTTCTCAAAGTTTCACTGTGGAAAAGTGTGATGCGATTTGGTAAGAAAGGAAAGTTGAGTCCATGGTTTTTTGGGAAATATGAAATTCTGGAGAATGTTGGATCAGTTTCATACCGAGTGGATTTACCTTCAAGTTTATCTCAGGTACATAATGTTTTTCATGTTTTGATGTTAAGAATGTATATCCCAGATCCGTCTCATGTTTTGAGCCCAGAGGTAGTTTAGTTGGAAGAGAATCTCTCTTATGAAGAACAACTAGTCTAGATTCTTGACCGAAGAGAGAAAGTGTGGTGAAATAAGGTAATTCACCAGGTAATGGTTTTTGTAAAAACCATATGGTTGAAGAGGCAACATGGGAATCTGAAAATGCTACGAGGGATAAATACTCCCACTATTTTGATATGTGAATAAAATTGCGAGGATGCAATTCCTAAAAGGGGGGAAGGATGTAACATACCGGGTAAAAAAAGAATAAAAAATTCTCATATTTATTAATATTTACGAATTAAATATATATTTTTCTTTAAAGGGGTTGCTATGTTCGATAGCGTACCTGATACGCAACAAAGAGTTTCTTTCGAATCTTACGTTGCACACTAGTAATAAAACAATATTATTTTAAATGGTAGTTAACACGTAGTCGTTGTATTGGCAGGAATGAATATAAATAACTAAAATATGATTATTTATGTATTTACATTTATCCAATAAAGGATAAAGGCTTAAAATACTAAAAGAATTCAATTTTCGGCATGGATACTCTAATATTCAATAAAAGGTTGAACTATCACCTTTTGATGGTGAACCCTCTTTAAATATATTTCTGGTCACTTTTATACATTCTATTGGACCAAATAAAACTCTTCTTTAGATTTCGGACAAAAAATTTTACTTTGTGTAAATTTTTTGTATTTTTCCGATAAAGTTCATTTTTAATGAATAGTGAAAACTGTTGTATTTTAATTCAAAACCTTTTTTAATATAATTTATTTATATGATTAGATTATATTATGAATTGGCTTTAAAGTTCAATTATAATTTCTTTTTACCATTTAATACAATTTTGGTTGTTGTAATTAATTTCATCTTGAAATTGGGCTTAAACTTGTGTCAATGTTTTGCTACTTATAGTTTCATAAAAACACGCTATTAGCTCTGACAGCAGGAATTAGTTATTAAATTAATTAATGAAACTTATATGTTTTGAATTTTTCAAAATAGGCATCATTTCTGAATTCGGAATATCAATTTTAGCTTAGGCAGATTTTTTGGTATTTTTCAGGAAAACTTCAGTTTTTGATGAATAGTTAAACTACTAAGTGGTGCTTAAAAAACTGATTTTTTGTTTAAATGAAATTTTACCACCTCTGTGTTTTGAATTTCAAACATCCGACATACATGGTTGTCATTAAGAAGTAAAATTTGGTTCAATGGGATTAAAATAATTTTTTGGTGAATAGTAACTTTTAAGTTTTAAATCCCTATTAGAGGTAATTAGTGTAGTTTAAGGTAAAAATAATGTTTTAATAATAAAAAATGACCTAGACACGTGTCCTACCCCTTTCGGATGTGTTATGGATGACCAAGAAAATCCATGGGTCAAATTGCGGACCCCATAGAGCCACTTTGGTAGGAAAATGACATTAATAACTTTTTATTTAATGTTAAAATAAAAATGTCACAAAACTGAGTTGTTTGACTAAAAAAATTTTTAAATGGGGTTATACAAGTAATATATTTTACTATAAATATTCATTAGAAATATAAAAATATTTTATACATCATGATATATTTTTTAATTTATAAACAATAAATAAATTAAATTATTTATGGCACCATGATGATGCAACGATTACCTCATTATTTAACGATTTAAATAAAATGAAACGATAATGTAAAATCTAAGACCTACACTTGTAAAAAACCTATTGGATGGGTGGATTTCAAACCCTTATCACCTAATCCTCTAAATATATAATTGTGGGTCCTTTTTCATCCAAAAATCATTTTATAATAAAATAACCTTTTATAACATTCCAAGAGTGCCCCTCCTCTCCTCATATAAAAGGCCCCCACCTCTACCTCCTTACCCACACCTCTCAAGCCTTTGGGTCAGACAATATCTAATGTTTTTGTCTCTCCACATACCTCTCTTACTCCTAGAAGCCTAACTTTGGGCAGAAGTCTTCCCAAGGAATCTTTTGAGCTCAAATCAAAAGGAGTTACCTGTTTTAAAGGTATTGTTTTCTCTCGTGTTCTTTTGTTTTATTTTTCTTCTCCAACCCTCTAAAATATTTTTATTCATTTCTTTTGTAACAACACCAGTACCTTCCATATAATAGGATGTTGTTAATATAAGGGTTAGATCTACACCTATAAACACCTACATCTAATGGTTAAAGAACATATTGTTTCCGTGGATCGAGAATTTCTGCCTCACGAAACGATGATTGTTCAACACTCATATGTCACCTTAAAAGGCGGCCATTAAGATGTAACTATATTTATATATGATATATATAATATTTTTATGTTTTCCTTAAGCTTATGTATTTTTCATTTACGTCATACCATTGTGGTTTCCATTATGGGTAAACGCGATATCTTCATTTTAGGAAGTGCGGACTATCTCCCCCTCAAAGTGATTTGATTCGTTAATGCCATATGTTGGATGTATAAAGGATGGATTTAATGATATTATATATGATGTTATATTGGAATTATAATATACCATTATATCATTATTATTTATTTCCATTAAATTATGATATAGAAATGAAATTAGCATTCATGCGTACGTACGGCTTACCATCTCCATGAACGGTTAATTTCATTTCTTATCCCCAAATGTAATGTACTATTATAATTGAATATATATAATGGATATATATGATGAATGTTACATCTAAATGATGAATAAAATTCTGGAAATAAAATATACATACCTCTAATTTAATTTTAATTCCATTAATATGACATAGAAATGAAAGTAGCGTTCATGCGTACGTACGGCTTACCATCTCCATGAATGGCGTATTTAATTTCTTACCTCTAAATGATTATGAAATACTATAAATAAATGTATATTCTGGATATATATGATATATATGATATCCAAATCACAAATATCATTCTGGATATAATGATCCTTTGACCACACGAACAACATGTAATTGTAAGAAGTCCATTTCCGACTTATGAACCAAATATCAAAAAAGAAAACATTATTAACTTAAATAATTACATAGTGTTTATAACATGTTAATAATTGATATAAAAGCAATAATGAAATTGAAAAATGTTCTTAGGAAATTAGAAATTAACTCATGTTTATTATTCGGGATGTTAAATAACGATCGAGTCAAGTCGGACCCAAGGTAAGGGACTTCATCTCAATCTCCTTTCATTGAGGCATATTTTGTTTTATACATAACATTCTTTTATACGGTGTATAAACACCTTTGACTTTTAATTTTATTCAAAAGGAATATTTTTATATGAAGCTTTTTACTAAACGAAAAAATGGAATGATTCTTTTAATGTAGGTGGTGACAACGACCTTTTCTGCCGCCGTGAGTATTATTTGGTCTTTGGGCTTCCTCAATAAGCCGTATTGTTTTTTTAAATGAAATAAATACCATATACTCTTTTATGTATTTTTTAATTGAAAATGGTTTTTATAATGGATTTGGTATTTCAATATATTTATGTGATATATTGTGATCAAAGTGTGGAAATGTTTTCTTTCCATTATATTTGTTTTATGTCTTATGATTTTATAATGGTACATGGAGATTTGATGGGTGGTTACGTGACAAACCATATGTCGGGTGGTGACGTGAATACCAGGACAGGTGGTTACGCATTAATCTCCAATCCATTGGGTATGGAAGTCAGCCTTATGGATATTCTATTAAGTGATATGTCTGGTAGTCGACCGTATGGTTATTCCATTTAAGTATGTTTATGTCCCAAGTTACCTTTATATGTTATGTGATCATTATAAGGGTTTTATTGTAATCTTTTGTTTACAAATGGGTAAGTAATGAACTTTTATTCAGTGAAGAGTTTTTACTACTTTATAAAGTTGAAAAGTATTACTTTGATAAAGTATACATGGTTTACTTGTTTTTTTGAAAAACTAAAAGTTTTCATTCATTGTGTATCCCTTACTGAGCTTTTTATGCTCACCCCAAGTTTTTGATATGTTTTTCACAGGACATAACTTCAAATAGGGTCAAGGATGGGATCAAGGAAAAGTCATGCTACCTAAAAAATAGAACTAGACATGATTCTTTTTAAGTGATTTTATGTTATAGAAACTTAGTATAAGTTTATACTTTGTAATCTTTTGAGATGTAATAGTTATGTCCTAATTATTTAAAACTATAAACCTGAAAATATCTTCAATGTGACTTATTCATTTAATTCAATATTATGTAAGGTTTATGGTCGAGGCCTTATACCTAATATCTTCCTCAGAATGATAAGGATGGATCTTGGTTCTGATTATAGGATTAGGAATGCGGTTCAAGAAACAGGTTCAGAAAACATGTTTAGGATAACTGATTTAAGAAAACTGGTTCAAGAAAAATGGTTCAGGAAAACTACTTCGGGAAAAGAGGTTCAGGAAACAGACTCTGAATGTTAGGCTCAAGAATTAGACTCTGAATTTCTGGCTTAGGAAGTAGACTCCAAATTTCTTACTCAGGAAGTAGACTCCAAATTTCCGGCTCAAGAATTAGACTCCAAATTTCTGGCTCAAGAAGTAGACTCGGAATTTATGGCTCAGGAAGTAGACTCCGAATTTCGGGCTCAAGAAGTAGACTTCAAATTTCTGGCTCATGAAGTAGACTCTGAATTTCTATTTCAATAATTAGAATTTGAATTTCCAGCTCATGAAATAAACTCCAAATTTCTGGATCAGGAAGTAGACTTTGAATTTCTGTCTCAGGAAGTAGACTCTAAATTTCTGGCTTAGGAAGCAAGTTAAGGAAAGAGGTTCAGGAAAACTGGTTCAGGAAAACTGGTTCAGGAAAAATGGTTTAGGAAAACTGTTTTCGAATTTTCTTAGAATTTTTCTTAGTTAAAAATATCAATCTTCTTCCCAATTTCTTCAACAGATTTTATCATGAATCTGTTCATGATTTTTGAGATCTTTAAGATCAGCAAAGCATCTTCAGATTAAATTTCGAAAGTTTGAGACACTTTCTTAACATAATACTTCTTATTCTTCAACATAATATTTTTTAAGGAGATCTTCAGCAACCAGAAACTTCAACTTTCTGTAACTCAAAAACATTCTTCTAAAAAAATATTAGTTTCCAACAAATACAAAACATTATTAAAAAAAACACCCCAATGGTTCTTCAATCTCCCCCTTTGGATTTGTTGGAAACCCTTGTTAACATGTCTTCACCTCTCAAGAAATTTACATCTCAGGTTCTTGAATTTTACCAAAACATAGAATTTCTCAAAAAGAGTGTAATAACACCACACTACTATATAAAGTAATGTTTTTAAGGATTTCCATCCCTCGATGGCAAGAAAATTTTGCAGCCAAGTAAATATTAACTTCACTATACTCAAACTCCCCCTCAACTTTTATCTTTCTCTTTCTCACTTTTCTTTTCCTCTCTCATTTTTCGTTCTCTCTCCCCCATTATATGATAACCACATATTTATATTAAAAAAAAGCCTACTTCCCCCCATTAACAACATAATCCAATGCATTGTGTGGGACAACTTCTTTATGAGTTTTAAGAAGTCTTGGGAGGAGGCTGAACATGGAGTTAAATCCTCAGTTCAAGGAACCATTCCTTTGACATTGCTTTTGTGAAAATATCATCAATTTGATACTTTGTTGAAATATATTCCATCAAGACTTCTACAGTAGTAGAATTCTCTTTTAAAATGCGATACTTTATATCAATATGATTTGATATTGAATGTTGAAAAGGATTCTAGGAACGATAAATGGAAATTTGATTATCACATATTATTTTCAAAGGTTTAGAAACATTCATTTTCAATTCTTCTTGCTGAACGTGCATCCAAATCATTTTATTTCAATCATGAGTAGCTGAAACATATTCATATTGAGAAGTACTTAAATTTACTGAACATTGTTTCTTGTTGTGACAACTCACACTACATTCCCCAAACAAAAATGTTCCTCCTGATTTTTATTTTATATCATTATAATCACCAGCCCAATCAACATTAGTATAACCATGAAACTTCATATCATTGATTCTCTTGTGTAACAACCCATGTGAAGTTGTTCGTTTAACATATCTCAAAATCCACTTAACTGCCATCATATGTGATTATTTTTGATTACATTGATATCGGGAACAGAGAGTCATAGCATAAGAAATATCAGGCCTTGAGGCTGCAAGATAAAGAATTATTCCTATTAACTTTATAAAGTCTTTCTAATTCACACTGTTCCATGACTCATCTTTACTCAACTTTGTGATCAGTGAGATAGGGGTTGAAACTTATTTATATTCTTCCATCCCAAACATCTTTAACAATTATTTGGCATACTTTTCTTGGGATAAGAAAATGTAGTTTTCTTGTTGTTGAACTTGTAATCCAAGGAAGAAAGTTAATTCTCCCAAAATTGACATTTCAAAAATTTTATTCATCTGTTCAGAAAAATTTTCACATTCATTTTCATCATCTCCACCATAAATTATATAATCCCCAAAAACGATTAAAATTAATGTTCCGGAGTTGACTTCTTTAACATACAAGTTTCTATCAACTTTTCATTTACAAAATTTCATTTTTCTCAAAGAATTGTCAAGATTTGAATACCATGCTCGTGGATCTTGTTTCATCCCATAAAAGGCTTTCTTCATTTTGCAAACATTATTTTCATACTAATAAATTAAAAACCCACAAGGTTGTTCAATGTAAAATTTTTACTCGATATCACCATATAAGAAAGCTAACTTTACATCCATCTGATAAAACTTGTAATTCTGATGAGCATATACTTCATGAAACATTCGAGTAGTTTCCAATCTTGCAATAGGGGAAAATGATTCATCAAAATCAACACCTTCCACCTGTGCATATCCTTTGCACACAAGCCCTGCTCTGTTTCTTGTAACTTCTCCATGCTCATTCAATTTATTTATGTAAACCCACTTGGTTCTGATAAAATTATTATTTGATGGCCTCGGAACAAGTTCCCATGTATCATTATTCTCAATCTGATCCAGTTCTTCATCCAATGCATCCACCCATTCTTTATGTTGAAAAGCTTCTGAAACTGATTCTGGTTCAACTTTTGATATTACAGAAGTCTGATTTTCTATTCATTACTTCCATCTTGTCTGAACTGGAGTCTTATGATCCCTAGTAATATTTTCAAATTCAATATGTTTTTGTATGGTAGGAAAACTCTCATTTCCTTTCCCTACATCACTTTCTTCCATATGTGACTCATCTTAGTCACTTTCACTATTGTGATAATTATCTAATTTATCTTCCTTGGTATTCTTAACAGATTTTGTGAAGGAACTTGTATCTTAAATTACCATTACATTATATGAGTCCACCGACTTCTGAAACCGTTTGTTCCAGCATTTGTAACATCTTCTTTTTGGTGAATAACCCATAAATATTCCTCCTTCAGCTTTCTCTTCAAACTTTTCTTAGTCTGGATTTTTTATTTTGAGCAAGAATTGATTTCCAGAAACGTTAAAGTAATTAAAAGAAGATATTTTGATATAACACATCTCTTAAAGAGTCATGTTGGTTTCCAGTCTCACCAAGAATCTATTTTAAACATGTACAGTAGAGCTAACAACTTCTCTCTAAATGAATTTTGAAATTTTGTATTTTGATAACATACTTCTTCACATTTCTACCAAGCTTAAATTTTTCCTTTCTACTGCTCCATTTTGTAGTGGAGTATTGGGAGAACTATACTAATTTTTGATACCATGCTTCCTTAGATATGTTTCAGAAGAATTTATTTTGAATTCGGTACCATTGTATGTTCTCAAATTTTTTTGGAAGCTCCCAATTCTTTCTCGACATCTCTTCTGATTAATTTAAACTTTTCAATATTCTCTTACTTATGCTTCATTAACATGATGTTTTTCATCCAAGTGAGGTCATCAATAAAAGTGATAAATTATAAATCTCCTTTTGTTGATTGATGTCTCATCGACCCACAAATATCTGAATGAATAAGCTCAAGTGGTTTGTTAGATTGAATCTAAAATCTTTTATGACTTTGGTTAGTCATTTTTCCTTTCTGGAATGTAATAAAAGCATCTTCATCTCTTATTTTTAGTTCTGGAAAATTTTGAACAGCATCATCTTTAGAAAGCTTACAGTTGTTCTTCTGCCCATGTTGGAAAAGTCTTCGGTTCCACAACTTGTTTTCATCGTTAGAACTCAAATAACAATAGTTATTGGATTCTCCAATTTGAAAGATATTCCCACTAGTTCTTTCTCCATTTGTAATCACTTTTCCATTTTTTACACTATTGATGATTCAAGAATAATTTAAGAAGATATCTTCTTTCCCATCCTTAGAATGTTGACTTACACTAAGTAAGGTATGTTTTATCCCATCAACAAGAAATACATACTTAGATTTCAGCTTCTCTGCTTCAGTCTCTGTTATTCTGATTCCCGTATTTTTAAGGAACTATCAATGCCAAAAGTAACCGCTCCTCCATCACGACTTTCAACATGTTCCAAGATTTTTATATCACCTGTCATGTTTAATGAAAAACCACTATAAACAATCCATGGTTTGTTCCTTTTATTTTCTTTCAATGAAATCTCAATAACAAAATCTCTCTCATCAACCTTCTTATTTTCAGCTCTCTTTTCATTTTTATCATAAGAAACATGTTCTGGAAGGAGTGTCATACATCATTCGGCATGGTGACCAGACTGATCACATCTTCCACAAACTTCTTCTAAAAAATAAAATTGATATTTTTTTGTAATGTTTATAATATTTTTAGAATTAACCTTTTAATTTTTCATTGAGTACAGAAAGTTACTCATTCATCTTTAACTATTTCTTCCAATTTTCTCAAACCTTCTTTCAGGTTGTGATACATATTTCCAAAAATATATGCTCTATGCCCATATATTCCACAACACCAGAAATAGCCCTTAAATCTTGATTTCTTATTGGAGAATTATATTTCTTTATAGAATTTTTTTTGAGGTTGATAACTTCTTTCAGCACTAGAAAACTCAAGATGCAGGTCATCTCTTCTTTTGAGTGAGTTTTCTACTTTTGTAAGATTGATAGGTTTTTCATATCCATTCCCTACCCAAGAATTACAAATACTTTTTCCATAACCTGAAATGTTAGATGAATCAAATAAAACATTATTTTTTATAGGAGGAGATTTCACCTGATTCTCACGGTTAGCCTTTCCTGCAATCTCTGGGGTCTCAGCTTTTACTTCAATGGATTTGAGGAGGTTTTCACTCATCTCCCATATGTAATTTTAAGACTCAATAACTTTTGATTTCAACTTGTAGAACTCTACTTATTTAGTTTCCAGATTCTTGATAATATATTCAATCAACTGTCCTTGTTCAGCAATTTTAAGTTTGTGACATAAAATTTCATGAATGTATTCATCTTCATTCATGGTGACATCTTTACCTCCATCCTGAACATCTTCATTATTTTTCTTCTTCACAAGAATTTCTTTCTTGGGAGATTTGTTTTTCTCAATACATTCCATAAGTTTGGATCTTAGTTGATATTCTCTGTAAGATTATTCACTACCTTCTTCACTCTCTGTGGAAACCATTTTTTTTTCTCAACATTTGAAATGAATGTTATGAATATTTATTTACATTCATTTATGAGTAATCATTTTCAGATGATTTGGATTCAAAATTCTTTCTCAACATGCATCTTTTCATTCCATAAAACATCTTCTTAAGTTCTATCGAAGTGTTCTATTATTTTTCATTCTTGTTAAACTTATTCCATCATGAATTCTCATTAGAAACATCTTTATATTCTCCAACATTTTTATTAGGGAAATTCATATAAAAGTGTCTGATTCCACCACACTCAAAACATTTGAGAGGAATATTCCCTCCATTTTTCCTCTTCCTCTTCGATAGATCTTGGATATGGGAGACATGCTTTTTTCATTCAACTCTTCATCTTCCTTATCAACAGACTCACAAGAATCAGATTCATCTTCGTCTTTGATTTTCATCTTAATCATAGCTTCAAAATCCATTTCATCTTTTATCTTCTTCTTAAAGACAAGAGCTTTCCTCATTTCATAAGAAACACGAATGTTATGCAGTTCATCAAGAGATAAATCATCCTTATCTTCTAAAGATGAAATTTTAGAATCAAACCTGTCAGGAAAGTATCTCATAAGTTTCTTCACAATTGTAGAATCTTCCAAGTCTTCTCCAAATCCTCTGATGTTGCATACAATTTAATTAACTCTGGTCAAGTATTCATCAATTTTCTTATCATCTCTCATCCTGATGTCTTCAAACTTACTATGCCAGATTTATTTCTTGGCCTCCTTGACTTTTGTGTTTTCTTCGAAAACCCATTCCAGCTTATCCCACATGCTTTATGATGTTGTGAGACCCATAAACTTCTGATAAAAATTTTCTGATAAAGAAATGAGAATATAATTTCTATCCTTTCCGTCAATTTCTATGTTTCACTTATAAAAAACATCATAGGCACATTTTTCTGAATAGGTGGAAATCCAATAGTAGTTGCATCAACAACTTGAAGGCCAAGAGATAGAAGATAAGGAATAATCCTATTTTTTCGTCCATAATAATTCTTTCCATCGAACGTAGGAATTCATCTACTGCTGAGTGCATTGATATTTTCTATGATAAGGATTAACCAGTGGAACCTCTCTATGATACCACTTGAAGTTCCAGGGATCAAATAACAAATGAAAGGGGGAGGGGGGGGGTTAAATCAGTTTTTGAACTTTTTATATGTTTCAAAACATTATGAAACATAAACCTTGCAACCTGTTATGATTTATTTACTTATCAAAATTTAGAAAGAACATAAAGAATGAAAGTAAGGTAAATAAAGAAAGGCACGTAAGATTTATAAGGTTCGGCCTCAATAAGAGAACCTACGTCCTCGCCATAGACACTCCCTGGGTATATGGAAATCCACTATAATGAAGAAGTGAATACAACATGGTACAACTCCCGTAGGCCACCTTTTATCTCCAGATAGGAAATATTATACTGACTCCCATCAGTATACAATGTTTCCTTAAAGAAAAAATGATCCAATCACAAGAATAAAAACTTTGTTAAGATAATCCACAAATTATCACTCAAAATATTTAATCTGATTTCCTGAATCCAATTTTTTGAAACTGGTCTTCTCCGCAAGATAAAATGATTTTGATTCTCTTCTTCTCAAACACTCAAGGAAACTTTTTCCTGGTGATAGGAACTTTTCACTTAGAAATCTTCAACGCTCCGCCTTTTCTTCTTAAATGTAGTTAAAAATTATCGAATGATCTGAGCATATATTTATTCAAAACTCAAAAAAACAAAGGCAATAATATTGAAATTCTTTCCCGCTTCCTAAAATCTCAAAAGCTCCACAAATATCTCGCATTTAATCTTCAATATTTGACTTCATCAAATCTCCATAAATTCCTCATATTTATGAAAATTTGATATTCAGGTTTTCTTGACCTCGTCATATATTTCTCAGAATGATAAGGCTGGATCTTGGTTCTGGTTTTAGGATCAAGAAATAGATTCCGGAAACAGGTTCAGGAAACATTTTTAGGAAACTTGGTTTAGGAAAAATGGTTCGGGAAAACTGGTTCGGGAAAACTGGTTCAAAAAAACAGGTTCAAGAAAACAGGTTCAAGAAACAGACTCCGAATGTCAGGCTCATGAAGGAGATTCCGAATTTCTGGCTCAGGAAGTAGTTCCCTAATATATGGCTCAGGAGGTAGACACTGAATTTCTGGCTTAGGAAGTAGACTCTGAATTTCTGGCTCAGAATATAGACCCTGAATTTCACTCACATGAAGTAGACTCTGAATTTCGAGCTGTAGAAGTAGACTCCAAATTTCTGGCTCATGAAGCTGGTTCAGGAAACTGGTTCAGGAAAACTGGTTCATGAAAAGTGGTTCAGGAAAACTGGTTCAGGAAAGCTGCTTCATGAAAGATGGTTCATGAAAACTTGTTCAGGAAAACTAATTCAGGAAAACTAGTTTATGAAAACTGGTTCAGGAAAACAGGTTCTGAATTTTCTCAGAATTTTTCTTAGTGAAAAACATCAATCCTCATCACAATTTTTTCAAAAACTTTTATCATGAAACATCTCATGATTTGTGAGATTTTTAAGATCAAAAAATCATCATTTGATTAAATTTTTAAAATTTGAGAGACTTTATTAACTTCTTACTTTTTATTCTTCAACATAATCTTCTTTAAGTATATCTTCAGCAACCAGCAATATCAAATTTCTGTAACTCAAATACATTCTTCAATAAAAATATTTGTTGTCAACAAATACAAAACATTGTTAAACAAAACACCACAAATGTTCTCCAAAAATAAATTTATTTTTCTTCAAAAATAGACCTTAGGTAGAAAAATATTACACTAAAAATATTTATATATTTAGGGTGAGCATAAATGATGTATTAAATCCCATGTGATGTGTTTGGAGAGGGCCATATAGAAGGTAAAATGTGTCATTTCATATAACGTGCTATTAGTTTTTTCCACATGTATTAATCCCCACCCAACATGCTTCTCTATTTAAATTCTACTACTGACTATTTTATAAAATATTCTCAAGATAACCTAAAAATACCATTATATCCATAATAAATTTTAAAGTAAATGTTCTTTCCTATATTAGTTTTACCATGGTAATTACGGTCAACTGATTATGACCTCCCCCATCTCAGGTTTCTCACATTAAGAAAGTTTCTCACAATGCTACACTTGGACAACTAATTGAGTCTTCATATTTAATTACCCAGAAAAAACACATAGGTTAATTTAGTGGATTTTACTCATCTTATACATCTCACATATTCACATTTAAGGTTTCTTGTAAAATGTTTGTAATCATCATCTAATATCATGTTAGACCATCACCTCTGAACCTAATTATTTTTTATTTTTTACCACCGAATCTCCCATCATCATTATTGATATACCTCAAAGAACTCATATTTAATCACCAAAAAATTTATTTATCAACCAATAAACAGATCCAGTTTTTGAAAATAATTGGTTATGAAATCCAATATAATTCGATCCTATTATCATAATTAATTTCTCTCTCTTTTTCCCTCTCTCAATGACATCACGACCTTCCACACAAAAGGATGAAAAAATATTCCCAAAAATATATGATCATTGGCCATGATAGTGATTTATTGGAGAGGTTGGTGAAATCAAACTGTCATCATATCAACATTTTAAATTTTATAATAATAGTAATCGTGTAATTATTATTAATTAACTAATTATATAACATAATAAAACAAATCAAAATAAAAAGGAATCAAATAAATTAATTAATTGGTTCTTGATTTCAAATCAAGGAAAAAATATAGTTTTCAAATACCCTTGTAAAAAAATTTAAATAACCCTTACTTTAATTTTCATTATAAAATAATGATTAGAAAATGTAAATATTTCTAGAAAAACCACCCCAAAACACACGGGATGATTAATTTTTTTTATATCATTATTAAATGAAATACCTTATTATAAGAAATATTAACTTAACGAAATTTCCATTTTAGTTACTTTTATAGGATATCATTTCTTCCTCCAAAAGATCAAATAATTATCCCATATCATTTAAATAATTAAAAAATGTAATAATTTATGCACTACAAAATGAAACTCCTCTGATTCACTCATAACATCAAATCAAGTGTAAAATAACAATAAAAAAATCAGTAAAATCATAAAAGTTTTTATATAGAGTTCTATTCTAGGATAAAATTTATACATATCACTTTAATGTTGAATTTACCATAATACACTTTGATTTAATAAAATCCATGATTATTACTTTTTAAGCCCTAGTAATAGATTCCCATTTAATACTATTTATCTCAGAAAAAATGGTATTTCCTATCACCTAAATCCCCTATAAAATGATCTCATAAAACTCCCATTACATAAACTACGATAAAAAAATATTGAAAATGATTAATCTAAAATTTATGAGATGTAGTAAATAAAACCTAAAAGATAAACTAAAACATGCATTCATTTAAAATATTTGTAAACAACACCTAAACATTAAATATCATCCAAATTAAAAGTAATGTAAGCTAAAACATTTCACGATATAACTCCCTAATAAAAAAATTATCATTTAAAATTTATTACCTACACATATCTATCCACCAAGGATTACCATACTAATATAATCATCCACCCCCATAGGACCTACCTGTTTTAGACCCAACTCACAATAATAACATCATTATTTCAATGGAATTGAATCATCATGGGTTTCTTTATTAATAACACATCATACTCCTAATCAGTATTTGTTTATGGTACTACAAGTCATGTACGGAGAATATAATTCTACAATTAACATATTGAATAAATCAAAAAATAGATTCAGTAAAGATAGTAGTAAAAATAGATACATTACATCCCAATAAATAAAATATCTCAAAGGGTCCCATGTAATTTGATGTTAAATTAATTTACATGGTAATCCTCCACTTTAATAGGTATGTAAAAAATATTTGAACGTGACATGGCCCTCAACTCATCTTTGTAAATCCTTACTGTCTCATTTATATGAAACCATGTGGAGCCAGAACTTAAGAAAATAAATATTATTCATAATTTTTAAATGTAAATTATTAAAACCATATTGGGATAAATTAATAAAATATTTTACGTTTGGGTAAAATAACCACATATTTTGATTTTAATAGGATGGAAATAATGGGCCAATGATATATTTTTTATAACAAAAAAATTATTTTAAACCCTCATTCCCACTTTTGAGTCTCTCCCAATAGGATTTACTTTAATGAAAACCATGTGACTCTATATGAACATGCATTTAAAATATATAGATATTAAAAATGGATGATATCATCATTTTCCTATTAACTAAATGATGAAATGTCATAAAATACCTCTATTCTCTATAGTGATGATCAAAATATTATCATTAATCATTAGTTAATATATTTAATAAATGCAACTTTATATATTCATAAGAAAATTTTCGTTACATGTATTATCACCAAAGAAAATAATATATTATTTTACATCGATGGGATTAAGAATCCATTAAGCATTTACCCAATATGAATTTCATCACTCAAACTCGTGGTGGTACCTTATAACTCTTTGGTGTAATGCCAAGACATGTAATCATCAGTTCATTTTGTCTACTCCTTATATTCCTATTTTTTAATATCCATCCACTAGATACACAAGGGTACAAACTAATTTAAAGTCAATGAAATATTAGTAATTATATACTAGGCATATTAATAAACTAATTTTTTTTTATAATAATTCATATTTCGTATAAACTATACTATCAATTTCTATATTTCCATGACCTATATCAATGTTCAAGAAGATACACATTATCCCATTACTAACATTCACCAATTCCCATTAAAATATATTTCTTAATGTATCCATTAAAAATAGTCATATATACTCTTTTAAAAGTGTCTATAGTGGAACCATCTAAAATAGAAATGGAAAAATTACAACCATTGCCCAATATAAAGGTGTAAAATCATCTAAATCATAAACTATAGCTAGTGTAATGTCCCACCCCTTCTCATTGGATTGTTAGGGTAAAAAGATTCTACTTGGCCATAAGATCAATCCCTAAGATGCCTATGGATGGTAATAAATGATGAGGGATTCATTTACAATTTGGGGGATGAATTTCCCTATGAAGATAAACCACCAAACACCAAACCATAACCAAACAAAAAAAATAAAACATTCGTTATAAAAATTAAAGATAACTCATATGATTCATTTATATCAAAACCAACAAAAGAGTACCATAAGGGAAGACAAAATAACATCAATGTAAATAGTGGAAGACAATATATCAAAACTCTATCCAACCACAGGACTCAAAATATCCACATGATCCAGGATCCAACTCCACCAAACTGTTAAAGTATCATGATGTAGTGATAATGATTTTTTATGCATTACCTTTTCTCATATCCCGATAGACACTATCTTCAAAAGCACCAAAGTGATAAAAAATTTGTGAGTAATGAAACTTAGTATATTTTACCCTATTCCTTCTCTAATAATAACACTAGAAAAGAAAATGCTATAAATATTTATAAAAAAAATTTATAAATTTTTATATGAAAATATAAATGAAATCCATTTTAAATAGTTTTCCAAGTAAAGAACATAATTTTATTATATCATTTATCATTAAATTTTAACATACCCATTCCATGGTTCAATACACACCCACAAATGCATTATTGTTAGAAAATAAGTTACTCATGAGTGTCGTCCTATCCAATCACCTTGGGTCCCACTGACACACAACCCTCATCCTTATTCACGTACCTTGTACCCCACTATTACACATCTTTTATTTAGGGGAACATAAAACATGAACTCACACAAAAAACCATGTCTTCCTAAACCATTTCAACCAAAGAATTTCAAACCATTTCAATAGAACATATTTTTATTGAAAACCATTACAAGAATCCATTATTGAAATATTTTTGCAAAGAAACCTTTTAAAATAAAAAATTTAAAATCATGAAACCAAAGGAAATTGCATAACCAATTACCACGATTAATTAATTTCACCGAAAAGCATAAATCATCACTAAAGTGCATTTATAACATGATTTTCTCCCCAATATAAAATAAATTGCATTCAATTATTACTATTTTATTCTAATGCATACAATTTTAAATAAATGAGTTAGGACTGAAGCCACCCACATCGAGGATTTGGAAAAAATTATAACCGACATGAATAACATCACAAAATAGGTTGAATCTCCAAAAAAACACCTTAGATATCCTTCCCGATCATTACAAAAACCAAATTTAATAATATTCATTAATTATTTTTGGAATAAACTTACTTATATCTACCCACAGTGGGAGTAGATCAATGAATTTGAGATATGTAGTGAACTACATCTATGAAACTCCCCAAGAACGATCATAAACAAAGCCTTTCTGTAAGAATCTAGATTCAAACCCCTAGAGGATGCATTCTGATCAACTCTGAAATAATGGGAGAACCAACAATGACCATTGGGTAGAGAGAATATTGAATTACTACCACATTGGATGATGAAAAAATATTTAGAGGGTAAAATATGCGTGAATCACTCTTTTAGGATCTCACTTTTATCCTATGCATAGTTAGTAACACAGTTAGTCAAACCCTATACTAATAGTGTGTCACCCACTTCCTCAAGAGATCAACATCGCACGGTTGGATCACAACTTTTCAAAACCATGTGTTACCCCTAACAAATCCCATAGTTCAACAAAGAACAGTTTGTCATGGGATTCCATATAGTTTTTACATATTGTGCATAGGCTGTTTACCTTCCCTTTAGCCCCTGCATTATTATGAATGAATTACTATATGTGTTTCAGGGTTTTCCCAAACCTTTCACCAACTATACATGTGTAGAAAAAGTCTAAAAAACACTCCAAAAGTTCCCAAAACTCTCCCAAACCTAGCCCAATTAGTTTATATACATAAAATATGGGTTTATTACATCAAACTGA
Source organism: Viscum album (assembly GCA_963277665.1). Lineage (NCBI taxonomy): Eukaryota > Viridiplantae > Streptophyta > Magnoliopsida > Santalales > Viscaceae > Viscum > Viscum album. Next base: position 259,465,979 of record OY728129.1, read on the forward strand.
GGGTGCCATATGCTCCCCAAAATTTTTCATCCCAACCTAAAAAACTATAAAACCATCATTTCCCTGAAAGAGTTCCATCCATGAATCTTTTATTTTTTTATCACATTCTCACGTATTTTCTTGGACCTGAACATGTTTCCCCAAATACCTCAGTAGATCAATTATTTTTCCAATAAAGTCATTCTCTTGATATCCACATTTCTCACTAGAAAGTGCATCAACGAAAAATCCAAATCTAGGTCAATGTTATCTTATTTTATCAATTGTTTAGGATTTGGATGACACTTTATCTGCAAAGATACATGGAACACATTATACACCACATTGAACCATGGTAAAAATGCAAACTGATATACCACCTCAACAACCTATTCTAGTATGTCAAAACTACCTATGTATCAAGGAGATAACATTCCCTATTTCCCAAAACAACAATGTCAAATTCTTAGAGGGATCATCAAGAACACATGATCACTCGTTGTGAAAGAGAACAATTTTTGATGAAGATCCACATATAATATCTAAATAATATACATTGTTTCCATATTTTTCCTAATCAACTAAAAAATATTCTTTGTTTCATAGACTTTTATCATCCCCACTAGTTAAGTCTCTCATTTTTCACCCAACAATGTGGAGAATGATAATGATCCCTATACAACAATTCAAACATAGCCATTTTTAGGGCCTGATAAATGTTGTTATATGATAAATCCACTAAATAAACATGAACTTCCTAGGATCCACCAAAATCCATTACATAATCCCAAAATATTTATTGTATCTTTAGTAACATCCTTTAAGATTGCACATCCATATGAGGATGATATGCCACACTGACAGTCCGTTGCGTTCTAAGGTATTTCTGTGAGGATTTATAGAAACGTCAAATGAACCTTGGATATCTGTCTGATATTATCAAAACCAATACACCATTATAGTTTACCACTTCTCATATATATATTTTGGAAAGACCCTCAACAGTATGAGTTTCATGAATAGGAATTAAATGATCCGATTTTGTGATCTGACCCACTATCACCCATATGGCATAGTTTTTCTAAAACATTCTTGAGAGGCCTATTACAAAAGACATATCTATGTTCTCTCATTTCAAAACATGGATGGGAAAAAATGTATCATACCTGCTAGTTTTTGATTTTCTTCCATAACATGATGACAATTTATGCACCTTCAAAAAAACTCAACCACATTATGTTTCATGTTGATCCACAAAAACTATGCATTCAATGATTTATACATCATCAGTATTCATGGATTAAAAAATCATCATGAATGATGGTAAGAATTAATAATATGTTACTAAAAATTCATATGTAGAACCATCTGACTTTTGAACCACAATACTGAACTCCCATCCAGCCTCACTCCATTAATGTCCTCCCCACCACTTCATTTTTATCTCATAGCCACACATTCTACATCTGATGTATGTGCCTAAATAAAAATTTTTCAAATCAAGATCCACCAAAAATAGAAACAAAACCACAAAATCAACTCATTATTCACATTCCACATGCATGTAGGATAAGATGGAAATTAACTACAACTCATGTAAGGACTCTTTTTCCATCTGAATATATGAATTTATATTCATTGCAATGACCACTAGATTTAATTTACCTATTGTATAAATCATGTTAATGAAACAAAATTGTGAATACTTCATCCATCTTCATTATCTCATATTCAAATCCCATTATGAGAAAATATGATTCAAGGTATTATGATATGTAACCACAATAAGTTTCTCACCAAAGAGGTAAAAACGACATGTCTTCAAGGCATATATGACTATCGTTAAGTCTAAATAATGTGCTGAGTATTTATTCTTTTGAACTCAGAACTTACTTGAAACATATGAAACCAAACAATCTCCTTCCATGAGAAGACAATCCAACCCTTATCTTGAAGCATCAAAATACACCGCATACCCTTTTACAGATTCTAGAAAAATCATGATTGATGCAGCTGTAAGGAGAACCATTATATTTTCACAAGAATTCAGGAATTACTTGTCCCATTTTAATGGAACCATTCTAATTTTCCATGACTTATTATGTGAGTCCAGTCACAAGAAATTAATAACAATGAATTTTTAATAATTAGTAAGACTGAAAAATCTCCTTATTTCGATGAATTCCATTTAGGGTTTCTAAGAAATATCAACATCGGCCTTATCTAAATCCACTAAAACTCCTCTTTCAAATATTATGTGGCCATGACAGTGTACCAAAAATATCACATTGAAAATTATACATTAAAACAATGATCCCTCATCATCCCAATATTATTACCAAGTGTTTCTCATTCTCACCATTTGTCTATGAATACACTAATATATTGTCCACAAAGACCACCAAAAATAAATCTAGATATCTAATATCTGGTCAACAAATTCCATAATGTTTTTTGAATAATTCATAAGACCAAAAGTAATTACCACATATTCATAATGGATATATTTTATTTTGAAAGATATTTTAATAATAACCTCCTTCTGAACTCAAAGTTAGTGATATCCTAATAGAAATTAAATATTATAGAACTTCTTATATCGTCTTAATTGATTGAAAAAATCATCAATGCATGGAAGTGGACACCCATTATATTTCATAAGTTGGTTATACTTAAGATAATATACATATATTAGTAGAGTTTTATCTGACTTCTTGAAGAACTAGACCGATGTAGTCCATATAGACATTCTCAATCGAATGAATCCCTTTCATCCCCAAATATCCAACTTCACATTTAACTCCCTTTATTATATTGGTTCCATTTGATAATAAAGAACCTAGAAAGGACTGGTCCCCAGGGGGATATTAATCAATAACTTGACTCCCTTATCAGTGATAACCTAGAGAAATATTTGGGAAACCCATCATGAAATTGACCCACCACTTATGGGAATGTTCTTTTATTAATCTCTTACATCAATGATAAAATCAAAAATTCCAACTAGCTTGAGATAATTATAACTACTACTTACAGAAATCCTAATTCACTATCCTTTAAAATCCTTTCTCCTGTAAATAGATTCTCAATTCCATCCTTAGACATGAAACTAACAATTCTTCTATATCATTCGATATGAGCCTTGAAAATTATCTGCCAATAAATCCCTAGGATTACATAAATAGACATTCATCTCTATCATAGAGAAATCATACTTTATATCATCTCCATCAATAATTATATAACATTCTATACAAATAAAGGCTCTAAATTCTCTTTGACGAAGAATAACTTGATGTTCCATCAGAGATGGTGTCATCTCAATTATTAAAATAAAAAAATTAGTTGTTTGAGAAGAAATAAACAAATACAATGCACCAGTATCAATAAACACTAAAAAAGGGTATAATTAAAATTTGTATTACCTCTCAATAAATATGGTCTAGATTGATCATCCACCATAAACTTCTCATCTTCATATAATTTCTTTCTCACAACTCTCTTAATTTACCTATTTACTTTCACCTATATGAGTTTCCATGTTATTCCTGAAATCACCATGGCTATCATTATTCTACTAATGAAATTTATTATCTTTCCCTACCCCATCCATGAATATGATTCTAGGGATACAAAATAAGTGTCACAAGCACCTACTTTGCAGCCCTACAACAATAGCACTGATGATTCTCCATTTGGTATCAGTTGTTGTTTTATCTGGGTTTTTTTGTACAGTCTTCATTTATGTGGTCAAGAAAAAAATAATTGCTTTTCTCTTGGGTTTTGGTGGAAGGATCACTATTCAAACTATCTAATTTTTGAGTCATGATCCTACCAAGGAAATAGGTGTCCCTCTTCTTCTTGATTTGAGCATTAGAATTCTCATTGTTTCCCATGTATATCAACATACTTACTACTCTCATATCTCTCTAAATGTCTCGTTCAAAAACTTTCACTCCATTTACTATCACTATATAGTTTTTAATAGAGAGAAAACTATATTAGATTAAATCTTCTATATAATCCTTGATTCAAGGATATATGCATTCATGAGTGAACATGTAGTATCTTCAGGTGAAAAGAACACTAAACTCATTAACTTAGCAACATACTCGATGGTAGAGAGATTTTCTAACTTGAGGAAGAAGAAGTCAATCATTATTTATATCTAAAATTTGTGAGGATAGAATTATTTTTTGATTAATTCTTCAATATCTTCATAACCAAGGCCTTGATACACATTATCTATCACAACTAGTCCCCCACTGATGTGAAATATCTTCATGAATATAAGATTCTAGTTTTACATTCACTTCGGTTGTTATGCTGATAAAATAAATGATATGATTCATCATGTTAAGTCACACCACACACTTATTTGGTTCAGAATCATCAAAAAATATTACTGGATTCTTTTTTTGGAATTGAATAGATGATCCACTTGTTTTGGATCATTCCTCTGGTTACTTGTATCAAAAATTTGAAATGAATGGATGATACTCTGAACTTGCTGTTGGTTCACCTATGGAATTGGTGAAACCACTTTCTCCACAGCTTCTTCGAATTGGTATTTACAAAACCTATCAGGTTCCCTTATCTATATTGTGGAAATTATTTTAATTCTCACTCTATATAAATTGAAGGCTCCAAATATAAATTTTTTATTAAAAATCCACTTTAAGGACAAGTGGGAAACCATCGTTCGGAAAACCACAACCACTACATGCTAAAGGAGCTCACAAATTTATTAAACACCAGACTGAGGTTATTTGAATCAACCAATCTATATAATTCCCATTGCAATGTGCTAAACTGTGTGTTTGGATCCTCCCTGTGCAGTTCTTCATGATGAGAGATCATCATGTCCATTGTTTGAATGAATTCATCCAAAGATATTTTTCCTTGATTGAATCCCCGAGCAATTATTAGATCTTTCTTGTTGATCCACACTTCCTGCTCCTCAGTGGCCTCACCTTTCAACCTTCTTTCATAAATTCTATAAATTTCATCAGTTGAGGCATTGGGCCTCATGTCTTTCTCAATCATTTTTTCCTTGGAGTGAAATATGAGCTTTAGGAAATCCCACCCTCTTCTTCTATTAACTTTGGTTCTCTATATAGATCATTGTTATCTCTGTCCTTCGGGGCGTTGCATCCCTTGCTTCCACTTTTCTTGGACGACCTTGTTTCCATTGGTTTTGGCAGGTAAGAATAGTCTTTACATCCCTTTAGTTTTTACCCCTGAACCACAATGCATTTTCCGGAGTCTCACTTTCCTTTGAGACCCTTCTTCCTTCTAGGGCTGTGAGGACCTTTCCCTTAAAGACGATCCCAGCTGTCTGCTGAAATTTGACTAAAGATATCAGCACCTGAATTATCCTCCTCATGAATCATTACTTGATCATGATCCACCAGACTATCAAAGCGGTTCCTTAGCTCAACCCTCGAGCCCTCAGTGGGGGGCTTCTGCCCAAACTTTTTGCTTAGCTCACTGGGGGACCTATTGTTTTCCCCTACAGATGAAACCTTTATATAGGATAGGGGTTGGAGAATGTTTGGGTCCAAGGGACCCAACACACTCCCCTCCTCCCGACTCCCTATACTAGGCACCGTATCATCAACCTTATACACCTTATGTATCCTAGGATGCTCAGTACCCTGCCCTCCTCATGCCACCCCTTAACAGTGTGGGGCTGTAACACCCCAGGTAAATAAAGAATATGACATTTTTATATTTATCCATATTTGTGAATAAAATATTAATATGACTTTGAAGGGGATTCTATGCACGATGGCGTACCCAACACGCAATAACGAGTTTCTTGGGAATCTTACGTTGCACTCTAATAATAAAATAATATTATTTTAAATGGTAGTTAACATTTAGCCGTTTTGTTGGTGAGAATGGATATAAATAACTAATATATGATTATAAATGTTTTTAAATGTTTTTACATTTATCCAATAAAAGATAAAGGCTAAAAATATGGAAAGAATTCAATTTTAGGCGTATATGCCCTGGTTTTCACTAAAGGGTCACTTATCGCCTTTTGATGGAAAACCATCATTAAATATAGTTTTGTTCAATCTTATACATTCAATTGGACAAAATAAAACTCTTCTTAAGAATTGGGACATCAAAATTTTCTTTGTGTAAATTTTTGGTATCTTTCCGATAAAGTTCTTTTTTTTAAATGAATAGTGTAAAATGTTGTATTTTAATTCAAAACCTCTTTTTAATCTAATTTATTTATACGATTAGATTATCTTTTGAATTGGTTTTAAAGTGAAATTAGAATATATTTTTGCCGTTAAATCCAATAGTGGTCGTTGGAATTAATTTCACTTTGAAATCAGACTTAAACCAGTGTCAATCTTTTGATACTGATTGTTTCATAAAAACACGCTATTTAATCTGACAGCAAGAATTAATTATTAAATAAATTATTGTGACCTATATGTTATGAATTTTATAAAATATACATCATTTTTGAATTAGGAATATCAAATATAGCTTAGGTTGAATTTTTGGTAATTTTCTGAAAAACTCCAATTTTTGATGAATAGTGAAACCACTAAGTGGTAATCAAGCAAACTGATTTTTCAGTTAAATGAATGTTTACCACTAATGTGTATTGAATTTTGAAAATCCGACATACATGGTTGTCATTAGTATGTAAAATGTGGTTCAATGGGATGAAAATAATTTTTTTGTGAATAATAACTTTTTTTCATTAATCGCGATTAGAGGTAATTAGTGTAATTTAAGGTAAAAATGATATTATAAAAATATGAAAACACCATGACACTTGTCCTACCCCACTTTGATGAGTCATGTACGACCAAGAAAACCCATGGGTCAACTTGGGGACCCCATGGAGACACTTTGTTTGGAAAATGACATTAATATATATTTATTTAATGTTAAAATCAAATTGACACAAACATGAGTTGTTTTACTCAAAAAGTTTTTAAGAGGGGTTACACAAGTCCATATTTTGACTATAAATATTCATTAGAAAGATAAAAATATTTCATACATCATAGTATTTTTTAATAATTTTTAGATATTAAATAAGTTAATTTAATTACGACATCATGATGATCCAACGATGACCTCGTTAATGAACAGTTTAAATAAAATGGAAAGATAATGTAATATCTAAGACCTACACTTGTCCAAAATCTATTGGATGGGAATATTTCGAAGCCTTATCATCTTATATTCGAAATATATCAATGTGGGACCTTATAAATTCGAAACACTTTTGAAAATAAAATAATAGTTTCATGATTTCCAAAAGTGCCCCTCCTCTCCTCTTATAAAAGGCCCCCACTCTACCTCATTTCACACACTCCTCAAGCCTTTGGCTCGGCCATACCCTGCTCATTTTCTCTCTACACGTCCCTCTCCTCATCCAAGATGATTCCCTTTGTGCAGAATCCTTTCAAAGGAAGACTTTAGGATCAAATCAAAAGGAGTTACACTTTTAAAGGTAATTATTTCTCTCATGTTCATTTGTTTTATTTTTCTTCTCCAACCCCCTAAACTCTTTTTATTTATTTCTTTTGTAACAACACCAGTTTCTTCAATATACTAGGATGTTGCTATAAGATTTATTCGAGCTACACTCTCACAAAACTACATCAAATGGTTGATGAACATAAGGTTTCCGTGGATGGTGAAATTCTGCCTCCCGAAACGATGATTGTTCAATACTCATCTAACACCTTCAAAGGTGGCCATTATGATATAACTATTTTTATATATGATATATAATATGTTTATTATTTCCTTAATCTTCTGTATTTTTCATTTATGGCTTACCACTATTGTTTCCATTATGGGTAAACACGATATCTTCATTTTAGGAAGTGCGGACTACCGCCCACTGAAAGTGATTTTATTCGTCAATACCATATGTGGGATGTGTAAAGGATAAAGTTAATGATATTATATATGTTATTATAATGGAATTATAATAAAGTCTTATATCATTATGATTCCATTCCAGAAAATACGAGATAGAAATGGAAGTAGCGTTCATGCGTACGTACGGCTTACCGTCTCCATGAACGGTGCATTTCATTTCATACCTCTAAATGTGATTTAATATTATAAATACTTGTATATGCTGAATATATATGATATATATGTTATCCAAATCATTAATATAATTCTGGATATAATGATCCTTTGACCAAACTAACAACATGTAAGTGTAAGAAGTCTATTTTTGACTTAAGAACCAAATACAGACAAAATGAACATTATTAACTTAAATGATTACATGATGTTCATAACATGGTATAAAAGGAATAATGAACTTGAAAAAGGTTCTTAAGCAAGTAGGGATTAACTAAAGTTTATTATTCAGGAGATTAAATAACAGTCGGGTCAAGTCAGATACGAGGTATGGGACTTCGTCTCAATCTCCTTTCATTGAGGCATATTTTATTTTATACACATCTTTTTTTATATGGTGTATAAAACCCTTTGACTTTTACGTTTATTAAAAAGGAATCTTTTTTATACGAAGCTTTTACTAAACGACAAAAGGGAATGTTTTTGTCGTACGTATGCGGCGACAACGACTTCTCCGCCGTCGTGACCATTATTTGAGATTCAGCTTCCTCTACAAGCCATACCTTCTTTTTAAAAGAAAAATAAATACCATGTTTTACTTTTCTTTTATTTTGGTATCGAAAATGGTTTTCATAATGTTTTTATATCAATTTGTTGTATTGATATCTTGTGATTGAAAGGTGGGAATGTTATGTTTCCTTTATGCATGTTTTATGTGATATGATTATGTTGAGGTTCTTGGGCATTATTATGAAGACGGGTGGTTCCGTGATAAACTAAGGGCGGGTGAGCCCGATATAGCTCTCCAATGCATTGGGTAACGCGAAGGAGTGAAACGTTAAGGTTTATCCGAAGAGATTTAGGGAATATACTGTGATGGGTATTCCAAACGTAACCAAGAGGGTTACTCCCTACGTAAGAATGTTATGAATGCCTCATGTTACCTTTATGTCTTATAATATCTATGATTTATTCATGATTTTATGAGGTATGTTAAAGTGCCTATGTTTTATGGGTAAAGTATGATTTCATTCTTATGTATATATGAACTCATGTTTCCTTTCCATGTTTTTTTATAACCCATACTGAGTTTTTATGCTCATCCCAAGTTTTTGAAATGTTTTTCACAGGTCACGAAAAAGGTACATGATAAGATGATAGTGTCAAGGAAGTGTCAAGAAATAATCCATTTTTTATTTTCAATATGTTTCCGTTGATGGGAAAAAGAATACTACCTTTTATTGTAACCACTTTGTTTAAATGTGGGTTGTAATGCATGTTTTAAGATCTCATTCTTTGATACTCTAAACCTGAAAAGATCCTCAACGTGTAATCTTGTGATAACTCAAGATTATATAAGGGTTAAGGCTGGGGCCTTATAGTTTGTATCAAAGGTCGGTTTAGACAACTTTAGGGATTAGGAGTTTTTGTGACGCACATGATTAGTCCCTATAACTATTATTTCAGTTAAATCCTTATTTTAAAACTTGTTTTTCAGGTCAAGTGAAGTCAGTTACGAATGGAAGTAGGAGGATCTCAAATGACATTCCTCTATCTTCCTGATGACATGCTTGCAATAATTATTGCAAAGACATCTTCAGATGATTGTGAAACTTTTTCTAGCATACAACTCACTTGAAAGCATTTGTTTGAGATATCCAACACCTCTGCTATACCTCGTTATCATCGTGGATCATGGGTTGTTTTTAGAAAAATACTATTTTCACAATATTCTCATGTTTTCAAGAGAGGTAAATATTATCAAGGTATTTTCAAATATTTTACCTTATCACAAGAATTTGAAGCATATTATGATTTTAAAAATGGTGCTGAGGAAGGAGACCCTTGCGCAACCTATTTATATTTGCTTTTAAAATATAGTCTCACGTCACATACTTATGGTATTTTAAAAGGACCAATGATAGAAAGTTTCAACTCAATTTCGGTCCGACTATTTTTTAGAAATCATGTTTTATCAGATGTTTTTGAATTATATGTCATACATGATTATTTTCCAAAACTGTTTTTCTGTGAACAACCATATGACCCATGTTGCACGAGGTGTATTTGGATGGAGGAAGCAAATGATTTTGAAGGATCTCTAAATCATTGTTGTAATGCATGGTACTTCTACCTACGTGAGCAAGATGACGATGAAACCGAGTGGACGCCATGATCAAGGTATGATGTTATTCATTTTGGGAATCGTTTTATTTTATCTTGTGGTGGTGAAATAAGACTTCAAGAATAAAGGTGTTGAGATCATAATGAATTTGGATGAAAATTAAATGTATAAGGAAACTATTGAGGTTAAAACATGTTAGGGTTATTTTTGGAGTTTTTATAAAAAGGACAACATGCAGACCGTGTGACAACCTGTCGCATCGGACAAAGCTGCGGGAATCAAACCCACAAAAAAGTGCAACTGGTATTTATCGCCTACCACTGTACTACGTGAAGTCCCTAGTTAGTTTGACCGATTCTTTTTAGTTAGATGATTTTATGAATTAAGAGTAAGTTGATTTTGGGTTATCTATAGAAATTATTAACCTATCATGGAGGATATGTGATTAGGTTAATTACTTTTTAATATGAGACATTAAGAGTAACTGATGTTATTTGGAGACAAGTGTTAATTTGTACCTTGGAAGACTATGTGACTAAATCCTTCAAATATTTGGGTTTCCATCTTAGATTGGTTTACTTTGAAGAATTTTATGGAAAATTAGTTTATTGAATGGTCTTTGTTGAACTTTGGGTATTGTTTAATAAATTTTGGAGATTAAGAATAGATTTATTTTTTTAAGGATTATACTTTTTGGGTATTAGCTGATCTCATAATAACTTTTTTGTTTTAGTTTTGGTTAAGGTCTAAAGACATGGAAAATGTATAGTTCTCTTTTGTGGATTAGGTTATTCTCACGAATTTGATTATAGTACTCTTAATGAGAACAAGTCTTCCTAAATACTCATCGTTTGGGGAAAATATGAGTTTGTGTAAGGAATCTAATAAAAGTTGAAAGTACACATGATAAGTGATTATGTTTTCTTATGAATAAATTCCCCAATAAAAAGTAAAGTAAAACAAAAATGTTGTTTATTATCTTTTCCTATAGGGGAATCAAATACCGTTTAACCCATCACATGTTTGTGATTTTTATGGTTAACTTTCTCTTAGACATGTTTACTATCACTCTCCCTCAGAACATGACCCTTTGTTTTTTCTTCCATGTCCTTGTTTTCTTACATGGAATCCAAGGATGGGTTAACTCGTGTGACCCTTGTACTCCTCTTTCTTTCTTTTAAAGTGACAGTTTTATTAACTCTTGTTTCGATGTGGGATTTTCAATGAAGTTTCTGAGCCTAATTTTAAAATTGCGAGGACGCAATTCCTAAAAGGGGGGAAGGATGTAACACCCCAGGTAAATAAAGAATATGAAATTTCTATATTTATCCATATTTGTGAATAAAATATTAATATGACTTTAAAGGGGACGCTATGCTCGATGGCATACCCAACACGCAACAACAAGTTTTCTCGGGAATCTTACATTGCACTCTAATAATAAAATAATATTATTTTAAATGGTAGTTAACATGTAGCTGTTGTATTGGTGGAAATGGATAGAAATAACTAAAATATGATTATAAATGTTTTTAAATGTTTTTACATTTATCCAATAAAAGATAAAGGCTAAAAATATGGAAAGAATTCAATTTTAGGCGTATATGCCCTGGTTTTCACTAAAGGGTCACTTATCACCTTTTGATGGCAAACCGTCATTAAATATAGTTTTGTTCACTCGTATACATTCAATTGGACCAAATAAAACTCTTCTTAAGAATTGGGACATCAAAATTTACTTTGTGTAAATTTTTGGTATCTTTCCGATAAAGTTCATTTTTTTAAATGAATAGTGTAAAATGTTGTATTTTAATTAAAAACCAATTTTTAATCTAATTTATTTATATGATTAGATTATCTTTTAAATTGGTTTCAAAGTGAAATTAGAATATATTTTCCCCGTTAAATCCAATAGTTGTCGTTGAATTAATTTCACTTTGAAATTAGACTTAAACCAGTGTCAATCTTTTGATACTTATTGTTTCATAAAAACATGCTATTTGACCTGACAACGGGAATTAATTATTAAATTAATTAATTTGAATTATATGTTATGAATTTTATAAAATAGACATAATTTTTGAATTCGGAATATCAAATATAGCTTAGGTTAAATTTTTGGTAATTTTCTGAAAAACTCCAATTTTTGATGAATAGTGAAACCACTAAGTGGTAATCAAGAAAACTGATTTTTCAGTTAAATGAAAGTTTAGCACTAATGTATATTTAATTTTGAAAATCTGATATACATGGTTGTCATTAGTATGTAAAATGTGGTTCAATGGGATAAAAATAATTTTTTTGGTGAATAGTAACTTTTTTTCATTAATCGCGATTAGAGGTAATTAGTGTAATTTAAGGTAAAAATGATATTATAAAAATATGAAAACACCATGACACTTGTCCTAACCCTATTGTATGAGTAATGGCCGACCAATACAACCCATGGGTCCACTTGGGGACCACATGGAGCCACTTTGGTTGGAAAATGCCATTAATATATATTTATTTAATGTTAAAATTAAATTGACACAAACATTACTTGTTTTACTAAAACAGTTTTTAAGTGGGGTTACAGAAGTCCAAATTTTGACTATAAATATTCATTAGAAAGATAAAAAGATTTCCTAAATTATAGAATTTTTTATAATTTTTAGATATGAAATAAGTTAATTTAATTATGACATCATGATGATGCAATGATGACCTTATTAATGAACAGTTTAAATAAAATGGAAAGATAATGTAATATCTAAGACCTACACTTGTCCAAAAACTATTTTATGGGAATATTTCAAAGTTTTGCATCTTATATTCGAAATATATTAATTTGGTACCTTAGAAATTCGAAACACTTTTGAAAATAAAATAATAGTTTCATGATTTCCAAAAGTGCCCCTCATCTCCTCTTATAAAAGGCCCCCACCTCTACCTCATTTCACACACTCCTCAAGCCTTTGGCTCGGCCATACCCTGCCCATTTAATCTCTCCACATCCCTCTCCTCATCCCAGAGGATTACCTTTGGGCAGAATCTTTTCAAAGGAAGCCTTTAGGCTCAAATCAAAAGGAGTTACACTTTTAAAGGTAATTATATCTCTCATGTTCATTTGTTTTATTTTGCTTCTCCAACCCCCTAAACACTTTTTATTTACTTCTTTTGTAGCCACACCAGTATATTCAATATACTATGATGTTTTTATAATATTTATTCGAGCTACACTCTCATAAAACTACATCAAATGGTTAAATAACATAAGGTTTCCGTGGATGGCGAAATTCTGCCTCCCGAAACGATGATTGTTCAATACTCATCTAACACATTCAAAGGTGGCCATTATGATGTCAATATTTTTATATATGATATATAATATGTTTATTCTTTTCTTAAGCTTCTGTATTTTTCATTTATGGCATACCACTATTGTTTCAATTATGGGTAAACATGATATCTTCATTTTAGGAAGTGCGGACTACCGCCCACTGAAAGTGATTTTATTCGTCAATACCATATGTGGGATGTGTAAAGGATAAAGTTAATGATATTATATATGTTATTATAATGGAATTATAATAAAGTCTTATATCATTATGATTCCATTCCAGAAAATACGAGATAGAAATGGAAGTAGCGTTCATGCGTACGTACGGCTTACCGTCTCCATGAACGGTGCATTTCATTTCATACCTCTAAATGTGATTTAATATTATAAATACTTGTATATGCTGAATATATATGATATATATGTTATCCAAATCATTAATATAATTCTGGATATAATGATCCTTTGACCAAACTAACAACATGTAAGTGTAAGAAGTCTATTTTTGACTTAAGAACCAAATACAGACAAAATGAACATTATTAACTTAAATGATTACATGATGTTCATAACATGGTATAAAAGGAATAATGAACTTGAAAAAGGTTCTTAAGCAAGTAGAGATTAACTAAAGTTTATTATTCAGGAGATTAAATAACAGTCGGGTCAAGTCAGATACGAGGTATGGGACTTCGTCTCAATCTCCTTTCATTGAGGCATATTTTATTTTATACACATCTTTTTTTATATGGTGTATAAAACCCTTTGACTTTTACGTTTATTAAAAAGGAATCTTTTTTATACGAAGCTTTTACTAATCGACAAAAGGGAATGTTTTTGTCGTACGTATGCGGCGACAACGACTTCTCCGCCGTCGTGACCGTTATTTGAGATTCAGCTTCCTCTACAAGCCATACCTTCTTTTTAAAAGAAAAATAAATACCATGTTTTACTTTTCTTTTATTTTGGTATCGAAAATGGTTTTCATAATGTTTTTATATCAATTTGTTGTATTGATATCTTGTGATTGAAAGGTGGGAATGTTATGTTTCCTTTATGCATGTTTTATGTGATATGATTATGTTGAGGTTCTTGGGCATTATTATGAAGACGGGTGGTTCCGTGATAAACTAAGGGCGGGTGAGCCCGATATAGCTCTCCAATGCATTGGGTAACGCGAAGGAGTGAAACGTTAAGGTTTCTCCGAAGAGATTTAGGGAATATACTGTGATGGGTATTCCAAACGTAACCAAGAGGGTTACTCCCTACGTAAGAATGTTATGAATGCCTCATGTTACCTTTATGTCTTATAATATCTATGATTTATTCATGATTTTATGAGGTATGTTAAAGTGCCTATGTTTTATGGGTAAAGTATGATTTCATTCTTATGTATATATGAACTCATGTTTCCTTTCCATGTTTTTTTATAACCCATACTGAGTTTTTATGCTCATCCCAAGTTTTTGAAATGTGTTTCACAGGTCACGGAAAAGGTACATGATAAGATGATAGTGTCAAGGAAGTGTCAAGAAATAATCCATTTTTTATTTTCAATATGTTTCCGTTGATGGGAAAAAGAATACTACCTTTTATTGTAACCACTTTGTTTAAATGTGGGTTGTAATGCATGTTTTAAGATCTCATTCTTTGATACTCTAAACCTGAAAAGATTCTCAACGTGTAATCTTGTGATAACTCAAGATTATATAAGGGTTAAGGCTGGGGCCTTATAGTTGGTATCAAAGGTCGGTTTAGACAACTTTAGGGATTAGGAGTTTTTGTGAGGCACATGATTAGTCCCTATAACTATTATTTCAGTTAAATCCTTATTTTAAAACTTGTTTTTCAGGTCAAGTGAAGTCAGTTACGAATGGAAGTAGGAGGATCTCAAATGACATTCCTCTATCTTCCTGATGACATGCTTGCAATAATTATTGCAAAGACATCTTCAGATGATTGTGAAACTTTTTCTAGCATACAACTAACTTGAAAGCATTTGTTTGAGATATCCAACACCTCTGCTATACCTCGTTATCATCGTGGATCATGGGTTGTTTTTAGAAAAATACTATTTTCACAATATTCTCATGTTTTCAAGAGAGGTAAATATTATCAAGGTATTTTCAAATATTTTACCTTATCACAAGAATTTGAAGCATATTATGATTTTAAAAATGGTGCTGAGGAAGGAGACCCTTGCACAACCTATTTATATTTTCTTTTAAAATATAGTCTCACGTCACATACTTATGGTATTTTAAAAGGACCAATGATAGAAAGTTTCAACTCAATTTCGGTCTGACTATTTTTTAGAAATCATGTTTTATCAGATGTTTTTGAATTATATGTCATACATGATTATTTTCCAAAACTGTTTTTCTGTGAACAACCATATGACCCATGTTGCACGAGGTGTATTTGGATGGAGGAAGCAAATGATTTTGAAGGATCTCTAAATCATTGTTGTAATGCATGGTACTTCTACCTACGTGAGCAAGATGACGATGAAACCGAGTGGACGCCATGATCAAGGTATGATGTTATTCATTTTGGGAATCGTTTTATTTTATCTTATGGTTGTGAAATAAGACTTCAAGAATAAAGGTGTTGAGATCATAATGAATTTGGATGAAAATTAAATGTATAAGGAAACTATTGAGGTTAAAACATGTTAGGGTTATTTTTGGAGTTTTTATAAAAAGGACAACATGCAGACCGTGTGACAACCTGTCGCATCGGACAAAGCTGCGGGAATCAAACCCACAAAAAAGTGCAACTGGTATTTATCGCCTACCACTGTACTACGTGAAGTCCCTAGTTAGTTTGACCGATTCTTTTTAGTTAGATGATTTTATGAATTAAGAGTAAGTTGATTTTGGGTTATCTATAGAAATTATTAACCTATCATGGAGGATATGTGATTAGGTTAATTACTTTTTAATATGAGACATTAAGAGTAACTGATGTTATTTGGAGACAAGTGTTAATTTGTACCTTGGAAGACTATGTGACTAAATCCTTCAAATATTTGGGTTTCCATCTTAGATTGGTTTACTTTGAAGAATTTTATGGAAAATTAGTTTATTGAATGGTCTTTGTTGAACTTTGGGTATTGTTTAATAAATTTTGGAGATTAAGAATAGATTTATTTTTTTAAGGATTATACTTTTTGGGTATTAGCTGATCTCATAATAACTTTTTTGTTTTAGTTTTGGTTAAGGTCTAAAGACATGGAAAATGTATAGTTCTCTTTTGTGGATTAGGTTATTCTCACGAATTTGATTATAGTACTCTTAATGAGAACAAGTCTTCCTAAATACTCATCGTTTGGGGAAAATATGAGTTTGTGTAAGGAATCTAATAAAAGTTGAAAGTACACATGATAAGTGATTATGTTTTCTTATGAATAAATTCCCCAATAAAAAGTAAAGTAAAAAAAAAATGTTGTTTATTATCTTTTCCTATAGGGGAATCAAATACCGTTTAACCCATCACATGTTTGTGATTTTTATGGTTAACTTTCTCTTAGACATGTTTACTATCACTCTCCCTCAGAACATGACCCTTTGTTTTTTCTTCCATGTCCTTGTTTTCTTACATGGAATCCAAGGATGGGTTAACTCGTGTGACCTCTGTACTCCTCTTTCTTTCTTTTAAAGTGACAGTTTTATTAACTCTTGTTTCGATGTGGGATTTTCAATGAAGTTTCTGAGCCTAATTTTAAAATTGCGAGGACGCAATTCCTAAAAGGGGGGAAGGATGTAACACCCCAGGTAAATAAAGAATATGAAATTTCTATATTTATCCATATTTGTGAATAAAATATTAATATGACTTTAAAGGGGACGCTATGCTCGATGGCATACCCAACACGCAACAACAAGTTTTCTCGGGAATCTTACATTGCACTCTAATAATAAAATAATATTATTTTAAATGGTAGTTAACATGTAGCTGTTGTATTGGTGGAAATGGATAGAAATAACTAAAATATGATTATAAATGTTTTTAAATGTTTTTACATTTATCCAATAAAAGATAAAGGCTAAAAATATGGAAAGAATTCAATTTTAGGCGTATATGCCCTGGTTTTCACTAAAGGGTCACTTATCACCTTTTGATGGCAAACCGTCATTAAATATAGTTTTGTTCACTCGTATACATTCAATTGGACCAAATAAAACTCTTCTTAAGAATTGGGACATCAAAATTTACTTTGTGTAAATTTTTGGTATCTTTCCGATAAAGTTCATTTTTTTAAATGAATAGTGTAAAATGTTGTATTTTAATTAAAAACCAATTTTTAATCTAATTTATTTATATGATTAGATTATCTTTTAAATTGGTTTCAAAGTGAAATTAGAATATATTTTCCCCGTTAAATCCAATAGTTGTCGTTGAATTAATTTCACTTTGAAATTAGACTTAAACCAGTGTCAATCTTTTGATACTTATTGTTTCATAAAAACATGCTATTTGACCTGACAACGGGAATTAATTATTAAATTAATTAATTTGAATTATATGTTATGAATTTTATAAAATAGACATAATTTTTGAATTCGGAATATCAAATATAGCTTAGGTTAAATTTTTGGTAATTTTCTGAAAAACTCCAATTTTTGATGAATAGTGAAACCACTAAGTGGTAATCAAGAAAACTGATTTTTCAGTTAAATGAAAGTTTAGCACTAATGTGTATTTAATTTTGAAAATCTGATATACATGGTTGTCATTAGTATGTAAAATGTGGTTCAATGGGATAAAAATAATTTTTTTGGTGAATAGTAACTTTTTTTCATTAATCGCGATTAGAGGTAATTAGTGTAATTTAAGGTAAAAATGATATTATAAAAATATGAAAACACCATGACACTTGTCCTAACCCTATTGTATGAGTAATGGCCGACCAATACAACCCATGGGTCCACTTGGGGACCACATGGAGCCACTTTGGTTGGAAAATGCCATTAATATATATTTATTTAATGTTAAAATTAAATTGACACAAACATTACTTGTTTTACTAAAACAGTTTTTAAGTGGGGTTACAGAAGTCCAAATTTTGACTATAAATATTCATTAGAAAGATAAAAAGATTTCCTAAATTATAGAATTTTTTATAATTTTTAGATATGAAATAAGTTAATTTAATTATGACATCATGATGATGCAATGATGACCTTATTAATGAACAGTTTAAATAAAATGGAAAGATAATGTAATATCTAAGACCTACACTTGTCCAAAAACTATTTTATGGGAATATTTCAAAGCTTTAGCATCTTATATTCGAAATATATTAATTTGGTACCTTAGAAATTCGAAACACTTTTGAAAATAAAATAATAGTTTCATGATTTCCAAAAGTGCCCCTCATCTCCTCTTATAAAAGGCCCCCACCTCTACCTCATTTCACACACTCCTCAAGCCTTTGGCTCGGCCATACCCTGCCCATTTAATCTCTCCACATCCCTCTCCTCATCGCAGAGGATTACCTTTGGGCAGAATCTTTTCAAAGGAAGCCTTTAGGCTCAAATCAAAAGGAGTTACACTTTTAAAGGTAATTATATCTCTCATGTTCATTTGTTTTATTTTGCTTCTCCAACCCCCTAAACACTTTTTATTTACTTCTTTTGTAGCCACACCAGTATATTCAATATACTATGATGTTTTTATAATATTTATTCGAGCTACACTCTCATAAAACTACATCAAATGGTTAAATAACATAAGGTTTCCGTGGATGGCGAAATTCTGCCTCCCGAAACGATGATTGTTCAATACTCATCTAACACATTCAAAGGTGGCCATTATGATGTCAATATTTTTATATATGATATATAATATGTTTATTCTTTTCTTAAGCTTCTGTATTTTTCATTTATGGCATACCACTATTGTTTCAATTATGGGTAATCACGATATCTTCATTTTAGGAAGTGCGGACTACCGCCCCCTGAAAGTGATTTGATTCGTCAATACCATATGTGGGATGTGTAAAGGATAAATTTAATGATATTATATATGTTATTATACAAGAATTATAATATACTCTTATATAATTATGATTCCATTCCAGAAAATACGAAATAGAAATCGAAGTAGTGTTCATGCGTACGTACGGCTTACCGTCTCCATGAACGGTGCATTTCATTTCTTACCTCTAAATGTGATGTAATATTATAAATACATGTATATGCTGAATATATATGATATATATGTTATACAAATCAATAATATCATTCTGGATATAACGAACCTTTGACCAAATTAACAACATGTAAGTGTAAGAAGTCTATTTTTGACTTAAGAACCAAATACCGACAAAATGAACATTATTAACTTAAATGATTACATGATGTTCATAACATGGTATAAAAGGAATAATGAACTTGAAAAAGGTTCTTAAGAAAGTATAGATTAACTCAAGTTTATTATTCAGGAGATTAAAGAACGGTCGGGTCAATTCGGATACGAGGTATGGGACTTCGTCTCAATCTCCTTTCATTGAGACATATTTTATTTTATACACAACTTTTTTTTATATGGTGTATAAACCCATTTGACTTTTACGTTTATTCAAAATGAATCTTTTTTATATGAAGCGTTTACTAAATGGAAAAAGGGAATGTTTTTGTCGTACGTATGCAGCGACAACGACTTCTCCGCCGTCGTGACCGTTATTTGAGATTCGGCTTCCTCTACAAGCCATAACTTCTTTTTGAAAGAAAAATAAATACCATGTTTTACTTTTCTTTTATTTTAGTATTGAAAATGGTTTTCATAATGTTTTTATATAAATGTGTTGTATTGATATCTTGTGATTGAAAGGTGGGAATGTTATGTTTCTTTTATGCATGTTTTATGTAATACGATTATTTTGAGGTTCGTGGGCATTATTATGAAGACAGGTGGTTCCGTGATAAACTAAGGGCGGGTGAGCCCAATATAGCTCTCCAATGCATTGGGTAACATGAAGGAGTGAAACGTTAAGGTTTCTAAAAAGAGATTTAGGGAATATACTGTGATGGGTATTCCAAACGTAACCAAGAGGGTTACTCCCTATGTAAGAATGTTATGAATACCTCAAGTTACCTTTATGTCTTATTATATCTATGATTTATTCATGATTTTATGAGGTATGTTAAAGTGACTATGTTTTATGGGTAATGTATGATTTCATTCTTATATATATATGAACTCATGTTTCCTTTCCATGTTTTTTTATAACCCATACTGAGTTTTTATGCTCATCCCATGTTTTTGAAATGTTCTTCACAGGTCACCGGAAAGGTACATGATAAGATGATAGTGTCAAGGAAGTGTCAAGAAAGAATCCATGTTTTATTTTCAATATGTTTCCGTTGATGGGAAAAATAATACTACCTTTTATTGTAACCACTTTGTATAAATGTGGGTTGTAATGCATGTTTTAAGATCTAATTCTCTAAGACTCTAATCTTGAAAATATCCTCAATGTGTAATCTTGTGATAACTCAAGATTATGTAAGGTTTAAGGATGGGGCCTTATAGGGGTACCTCGGTACACACAGTCACCTCCTTTGAATTCCCAGGAAGTTCGGACTCCTTGCCAGGCTTTATTGCTTCACATTCCTACTCACATTGAGTGTGTATCTTCATCTCCACTGATGACCTGGTAGCAGATGTCTGCTCAGAACCAGTGCAGGCCTGTTGCTCCTCAATAGCTCCCGACTCTTTGAACGGTACTCCCAGGTCCTGCTTTAGCCGATCAAACACATCTTTGACCTTCGGATTTTTGTTCAACCTCATTTCCTTACATTGTATGGAAGATGGAGGATCAGAGGTCCCCTGAGATTCCCTAATACAACCTCGGTCCACAACCGCATCCTCCTCTCTAAGAGGGCACCACCAGGTAGATTACATACATCAACGATGTCATCCTTCATTAAATTGGGAGGACCAGACCAGGGTCGACCCGAGTGGCTTCACCGGCACCTGGAGACATCATGTCCTATGCAGAAACAGCCCGAGCAAATGAAAATCCAGTTTTCATAACGTACCTTCTAAAGCCAGCAAAGCTCTCCGTCAATTTCGATGAAAATAGACTCCAGTGGGCCTTTAGATAAATCTACTTCAACACAAATCTTTGGCTCAACAGGGTGGCAGACGACCTTGGTGCGGGAATCAGAACAAAGATTGCGTCCAACCAGATTTCCTATCAGCTGGAGTATTTCTGGGTTCTCAAATGGCAATGGGAGACCAGGTAAGGTTATTCAGATTGCTGCGGTCGGAGGATCGCATCTCAGATGAAAGTCGAAGGTCCTGCGGAATAAAGAAAACCTGAACCCCTTCATAGAACGCGGAGCAAAGGCCCATGCATGAACAAGTTCATCTTCATTAAAGAATCGAAGATGTAAATGTCTCGCATCAAAAAGGCCTACCACAACACGATCCTTCAAATTCCATGAGTAGAACACAACCCAACCAAACACATCGACCGAAGGATGATCCCTTCCGAATTGGGCTACCAACGTGAGATCCAGTAACGCTGATGCTTCGGTGAACTCCAAAGCGGAAATACGAACCGACGGAACTCCATTAACAAAGGATTGAACTTTAGGGCTTATATCGATCGCAGAAAAAGGAGGAAGGGAGGATGGATCTGTGAAGGGGGTGAAACAGGGTAATTGAGGGGGAATCATACGGGAGGAAGAAGAAGGATCCCCCCTCCCCGGCTGAAGCGGTCCGAGGAGGGGAGGCGACGACGCAGACATACTCTACGCCATAGGAGAAGGGCGAGAGAGAGAGCGAGGACCATATAAATTGAATTCATAATATTAAAATTTCTACCACATAATGCTATAAAACAATTTAAAAAAATTACCCTTTACCATGTTCAACCATTTATAAAAAATATCAACCTCATTTTGAAAAGAAATGTATTTTTAAAATACCACAATCTTTATATTTTCAAAGTCTTTCATTAAAAAAATTCAATATTTTTCAGAAAATATTCCATATGGAACTGAATCATATGTCATTACTAAATATTAAGTATTCACTCCTAGTGGGAAGTCAATCCCTTAATGGAATTCAGTATAATCTCATTAGATAAATCCATGATAATAAGATTCCAATCCTATATGTCTCTCCAAAAATCTTATGAACTCAACTACCTGGTCACATTATGTTCAACATAAAAATGTTAGCTATATCTCTTTAAAATCTAAATTTCATGTCCAAAAATTCAAACTCCTTTCTATGATCCCGACATAAGGAATTGACAAGAATGAATTCATCTCCTAGGATGAAAACCAATACCATGTCAGTGAATACTTACTCTAGAATGATATTCTGATGTACCATGATGATACATATTTTAATGTTCCAAAAATTTTGATTGAATTTGGAGGGCGGAGATATGATTCTAGTCCTCAGGTGAAATCCTTATGACACCAAAGGCTTACAATAAATGTTGAGGGATTCATTTGAATTTTGGGGGATTATTTTCCCTTTGAAGAAACATAACCAACCAAAAAACCATAAAAAAATAAAACACTACATGATGCATGATAAAAATTAAAGGCAACTCAAAAATTTCATTCATATCAAAACAAACCAAAGAGTAGAAAAAAGGAAGAAAAAAGAATGTCAACGTAAAATATTGAAGAAAAGATATCAAAACTCATGATTTACACATGAATACAATGATTCACATACTCTAAGAACCATCCCCACCAGACAACCCATATATCACGAAGTAGTGTTAAAGATGTGTGATACATTACCTTTTCTTGAATACCAATTGATTCATAATCAATTATTTAAATCATTCAAAATTTTATTTTAGAATACACATTCCATGGTTCACAACACACCCACACATACATTATTTTTTGAAAGTTCTATACTCATGATTTTTATCTCATCCAATCACCTTGTGTCCCAATGGTGAATGACCACGATCTAGGTTCATGTACCTTATACCCCTTTGGTACATATCCCTGATTCTCGGGAACATCAAACTTGAAATCACACAAAGACAATGAGTTCCAAAAACATTTCAACCAAACCATTTCGTATCATTTAAATAAAACATCATTTTATTGAAAACCATTCCAATAATCCATTTCAAAAAAAAAATCTCGAAAATATATATTATAAAATCAAGAAACCAAATAAAATTTCACAACCAATTTCCATGATTCCACATTTTCAACAAAAACAATAAATATTTTCTAAAGTGGATTTATAACATCAATGGCACCATAATTTTACATCCAAAATAAAAAAAATAATCTAATTTGAATATAATCAAAAAAATTATATATAGTGGATTCTAGAGTGATTCCACCTACCTCATGTGTTTTGTAGAAAATTATAATCTGTATGAAAAACATCACTATCCTTGTTTAATCTCCATGAACCCACCGTTTATATCACTCCCTATTATAAATCAAAAATTATATAGTCATTTTTGAAATAAAATGACTTATATCTACCCATAGTGAGAATAAATCTATGAATCTGAGAGGGAGGGAGATGTAGATCAAAGAAACTCATCATGAATGATATATAATGAAGATTGATAAAACATTATGACTTTAAACCACCAAGGGAAGCCTTCATATCACCTCTATAATGATGAGAGAACCTTTAATGACCATTCAAGAGATAAAATATTGTGTTAGGGAATCATATAACGAAAAATGATGGTGTTAGATGGTCAAACGAGTGAGATCCAATATTTTAGGATCTCACTTTTCACTTGTGCATAGTTAGTCACACAATCAACAAAACTGTTCACTAACAATGAATTATTGTAGAGACCCAAATCTTATCGTACATGGACATTACATTACTTTTGCGGAAAACTTAGTACATAATAAAAAAAAACAAACACACAAGGATCGTAATAGTTTAGTGTCTTTGGAAACTCGGAACGTAATCTTCTAATCATGGTGAAAGATCTTCACCATCTCCCATAAAGATCTTACTTTTTTTTATACCTTAAACCTTTCTTTATATCCTGGGGAAAAGAAAACATAAAAGGGTGAGCTCAAATGCTCAGTAAGGGTAAACAAAATAAAATCAATCACATCATATTCATAAGAACATAACTTTTGGAAATCTTAACCTGCAAAAGAGAGCATAATTTCATAACATGGAATAAATCATAGCAGTGAAATGAAATCCCAATAAGCATAACGTAAAACATGAAAATTAGTGGCATACACACATAATCATAGGGAATCATTTCTTGTTAGTCAAGACTCATTGCCAAGACTATCTTAGTGGACAAAGTCCCTTTTCTGAATCGAGTAACCCTCGTTTCAGTCCTGTTTCACTGAACCAGTATAACCTACCATTCCAGCCATGTCTATCTCATGAGATATAAAATCTTTACCCAATGCATTGGAGGGAGATATAGGTCCCACCCATCTCATAATGATACCATTCTTATGTGTGCCACAAAATCATAAATCATACATCATTTCATAACCCATGTAATAAAAATGGGATTCTTAAACAACATGACATCATAAAACAATTCATATAAGATAAAGGAATTCATAAAAATATTTCCATCACAACATAATAAAATCCATGTAATAATAGGGATAAAAACAGAACCCTTTTATTATCATAGATGGAAAATAATTTTGATAAAATACTTGAACACCATTCTTGAGGAAAATATCCTTTCTACTTCAAAAACATTTTTCCTTTCATAACATGTCATACGACTTTAAAATAAAAGAAGTTGATTAAAATTAAACTTGAAAACTTGTAAAGGAAGCTTCTTGGAAATAATGTTTTAAAAATCCATTCATGCCGTATAATTTAAAAAAACAGTCTTTGTACTTTTGTCGGAATAGTCAAAAAGTACCTCGTACGAAAAACGACAAAAGATTCCTTTCATATTCTTTACTAAAAACTCACCGAAGGGTAAAATTTGATTTAAACATTTGTAGGTGGATAATATTACATATTCAGGAAACATGGATGTGGATGATAAAATACACCCCAGTAAATACTTACGAATAAACAATCTCGGATAAAAATGAGATTGTGATATTTCACTTACCTTAGGTCCGACTTGATTTGTGAGTGTCTGAACCTCCTGTATATGATTTAAATAATGTTATTGACTTATTTAAGAATCATATTCATTGTTATTATATCATATATGGTCCACTTATGACTTTATATTACCCGTTCTTTTGTAAATTCATGTTAAAGTAGCGTTTTGGGTAAAATCGTCTCATTTGTCGTTCGTGTTTTTAACTTGTAATTATTCATATGATTACTTGGATCATGATTACTTAATTCCAGAATATAAAACATGATTTATATATTTATATTCATAATACACATATATAATAAATCAGTAAATGGAAAGAAATACACCGTTCATGGAGACAGTAGTCTGTACGTACGCATGAACGCTGTTTTCGTTTCCTTATTGAATTGAATGGAATTAAGTAGATGACATACATATAAATATAAATAATTCCAGTATCATTATTAGGTCATATATTTCATTATTACTTATTATATATACTTTATAATTATTCATGAATGGTTAATCATTGAGAATGAATCTCATCGCGTCGTGGAGACGGTAGTCCGTACGTACGCACGAGCGATGATATTGTTCCCATGGTCGTCGAATTGTGTTGAAGTGTATTTATATTATTTAAGTATCAATATTACTTTATTATAATCATATATAGTTACTCATTACACCTTTATACCCATCCAATTAATGTGGTGGCGGAAAATAGATTACACCACGGCGTGGAGACGGTATTCCGTACGTACGCACGCGCGGTGATTTCCTTTTTCCGTAGGATGGATAGAAGGTTAATTAGAGTTTTTTCATATTTATAATAACATATCAGTATATAAGAAATACTGATGTTATTAATTTATCCTGAAACAACTAAATAAGAAGAAGTTTAAGAAGAAAGAAATTGAAAAAGATCGGTAATGGATATTACCTCTTTTTGACGCGCCTTTTCTTAGCCTCCACATAAAGAACTAAGGATGGTCTTTGAAGAAGACCAGGACCTCTATGATGATACTAGGGAAGTGGAGAAGGGATTTTGGCAGGGGTTGGCCGAGCTTGAGTGCTAAAATTGGTGTGAGGAGGAGGGGGAGGAGGTGCCCTTTTATAAGGGAGAAGAGGGGCACCTTAGGAATATCTCAAAATATTATTTTATATTAAAGTCAAAATCGGTTTATAATGGTTCCAAAGGGTCTTATTTCGAATATAAAGTGGGGATGGGTCTAAATCCTATCATCCAATAAGATTTAGACAAGTTTAGGTTATTATTTTAACCTTATCAATTAGATTTAACTCTAAGTTAAATAATTTAACTTTTACCATGTCTTTTTGTTTTCTTAAACTATATGGTTAATACACTTACTATAACATGACACAAGAACCCCAAATTATTTATTATTAATATATATATATCATTATCTAAGTCATTTGGCCGAACCGTAGATTTTTAGGAATAAAATAACAATTAATAATATAATATTTGATTTAAAAACTATTTTGTGTCAATTTTGACACTATTTGATTTATGATTTTTGTGAAAGTCATAACAGAATTATATTTTCGAACCAAGTTGATTAAATCAACACTAATATATCATAGTAACCTAAAAAATTAGTGTAATTCATAAAAAGTCTCAAACTACATTTATTTTGGTGTTTATAACATCAATTATGTCAATTCATTAATAAGATAATTACTGCATCATCTTTGTGTCATAAATAAATTAAATTATTTGATGTCTAAAAATTACAAATATAATACCATCATGTAGGAAATATTTTTATCTTTCTAACGAATATTTACAATCGAATTTATCTTATGTATAACCCTATATTACAAATGTTTTAGTAAATATACTTTGATTTTAACTCTTTTAACTCTTCTTTGAATTAAATAATAATAAATGACCTAATCTAATAAAAGTGGGCCTAAATGATAATATTTTACACTTAAGGTTATTTTTGGTCTTGATACACTTGTCCAATAGAATTAGGACATGTGTTAGGGTAATATCAATATCATTCTTACCCTTAATTACCCTATTTACTTTTAACCGTGGTAAATAAAAATAAAAAGTTACTATTCACCAAAAATTATTTTCATCTCATTGAACCACATTTTACTTACAGACATCAACCGTGTCTCTCGGATTTTTGAAATTCCATTCACAAAAGCGGTAAAATTAAGTTTTATGAAAAATTCAATTTTTAACTACCACTTAGTAGTTTAACTATTCATCAAAAATTGATGTTTTTCAGAAAAATGCCAAAATTTCATCCTAAGCTATATTTCATATTCCGAATTCAAAAATGAAGTATATTTACCAAATTCATAACATAGAAGTTGCATTAATTAATTTTATAATTAAATCCCGCTGTTAAAACAAATAGCGTGTTTTTAAGAAACAATATCTATCAAAAGATTGACACTTGATTATGTCTGGTTTAAATGTGAAATTACATTCAATGACCAACATTGTATTAAATTGTAAAAATATATTCTAAATATACTTTAAAACCACCCAAATTAGTAATTTATCACTATTAATTATTTCGATTAAAAAAGATGTTTTTAATTATAATTTAGTAATTTTCACTATTCATTAGAATATGAAAGTTATCCGAAAAGTACCAAAATTTCACCTTAGGCAAAATTCGATACTCCGAATCCAAAAATGAAGTCCATTTTGATAGCTAAAATTTCTAAAATTTAAAAAGTGGTTATTACTATTCATAACGGCTAGTTTTAATAATATTTAAATAGCATATCGTTGTTTCGTGAAACTGAGTATTGCGTACTACACACGCTATCGAGGAAGGTTGCGATTGCGTGTAATGCAAGGAAAGTCAAATATGCATTTTGTGCATGCTCCTTTTGGTGTAGCGTACAACACAAGACATTAATAAAATTAAAAAGAATATTTTTCATAAAATCTCGGGCTGTTACATTCTACCCCCGTTAAAATGAATTTCGCCCTCGAAATTCGTCGGGGTTATAAATGGTTTACTATTCGAAAGTTTATTTAATAGAAACCCACATCGTAAAAAGGAATATCAAAAACAATCTTTAAAAACAAAAGTATGAAACGTAACGGTTACCCAAATAAACTAATCACTGGGTTTCCACATAGGTGAAAATATGGATATGGAAGAGAAATCTAACCATCATGTTCTGATGGAGAGTGGTAGAGAACATGGCTATGGAAAATCCAGTAATCACAAAGCCATAAATTTGTGACGATCTAAGGTACCATCTGATTCATCAGATATAAGATCACTAGGACAACATTTTTGGTTTTCAAGATCGTTTCCCTAAAGTTAAAGAATTTGAATTAGAATAAATACTTACTTTATGTTGGTACAACCTCACTGTTGTTCGTGCCTTTAACAATTTCCACTTCATCTCTTAAATAAATGAAGTTGAATTTGTTATTCGTGAAGTGTTAGCAGATCATGTGATAGAATGGCGGGTCATTCCATCTGTCTCAAAAGGTTAGAAAAATTTATATACATAAGTCGATCTATAGTGAGATTAATCATATATGGTTCCTAAAATGGACTTATACTTTATATATCATACTTCTTAATATAATAAAACTAGTTTCTACTAAATAGGGACTTCCTGTAGGCCAGTGGTAGGCGATAAAGGCCAGTCGCACTTCGGTTGTGGGTTTGATTCCCACAGCCTTGTCCGACGCGATGGGCTATCGCCCGTTCTGCAGGTTGTCCTTTTTCTAAAACTATATTATTATAACATCCCATCAATAATATCGAAAAAAACGTCTATCTTTAAACAATACTAACTTATGTCCAACATAATCCATTCCAATCTTTAGGCTTATCCATAATACTGCAGTCCACTCTTATAACATAGTGAAAACGATTACCAGAGATTTAACACCATCGTCGATCCCCATATATCATAAGATATGTTTTGTTGGTCACATTCCAAACATTCAAAGGCCTTAATCATGGATTCTCTTGAATACCTTAGTGAAAACATGAATGCAGTTAAAAGTTAACACTTTCCACATACCAAAATCCTCAAAATTCTATATACTCAAATCATGATATCACTTAGTCCTTATATCAATCATGGGATCATGAATACTGTTAAACATTTAATTTTCTCCTTATCCTTTCATTATGCGCATATAATCTACATTCCAAAAATATCTGAATAACCTTTCATGGATACTGGTAACATTAATAAAACACTTTTTAAAACTCAAGGAAAGACAACAATGTAACAATCCTTAGATGTCACTTTATTCCATAGTACCATGAGATTTCTTATACAACATTACACATGATAAACATGTAATCATTTCACTACATTCTTAAACCATTAACTGAGCTTCAACAATTCTTTCATCTCACATATCATTTGTAGTCTCTTCATCATCATCCATATAAATACTACCCATACGACCATACTGATTCTCTTCATGAGTCTTTCCCTTAGGGCATTGGTTTTCATAATGCCCATACATTCCGCATTTAAAACACTTAACCATTTTTGATGTCGTAGCAATACCATTATCCTCATCCATGGTGTTAACTGAACCTTTTCCTTTGCACTTACTTGCTTTGTGTCCTTCTTTTCCACACCCAAAGCATCTTCTAGTTCCCTTGAAACATTCTCCTTGATGCCTCTTCCCACATGATTTACATAGGTGAAATTGAACTTTCTTTCCTCTATGGTCATCATGAAACTCCATATTTCTCTTATTAGCGGAGTCAGGAAACTTACCAAATTTTACTTTATTGATCATATTATGAGATTGCTGATTCGGCATAATAATGTTGTTTGGACTTCCAAATCCCATTTCATTTGGTTGCTCATAAAGAATATCATTCCATTGTCCATCATATCCTCCATTATCGTGAATCATCTTGTTTCCAGTCATTTTCTAAAACCCAAAAAAAATAGTGTGAGAGGAAAAAATAATGCTAAGGAAAACAACATAGTAAGGGGGAGTACCCTTAATATCTAACATCTTAGGTTAAATTCTATGATCATTAGCGTAATTCTAGTACTATAACATATACGTATACTTAACCTTAGGGACATCCCTAGACATACCTTAGAAATATCTCTAGGGATCTCACTAATGTTTTCGCGTCCTAATTTCCAAAGGTTGACTAAACCTTTACTCTGATACCAACTGTAGAGACCCGAAGCTTATCGTACATGGACATTACATTACTTTTGCGGAAAACTTAGTACATAATAAAAAAAACAAACACACAAGGATCGTAATAGTTTAGTGTCTCTGGAAACTCGGAACGTAATCTTCTAATCGTGGTGAAAGATCTTCAACATCTCCCATAAAGATCTTACTTTTTTTTATACCTAAAACCATTCTTTATATCCTGGGGAAAAGAAAACATAAAAGGGTGAGCTCAAATTCTCAGTAAGGGTAAACAAAAGAAAATCAATCACATCATATTCATAAGAACATAACTTTTGGAAATCTTAACCTGCAAAAGAGAGCATAATTTCATAACATGGGATAAATCATAGCAGTGAAATGAAATCTCAAAAAGCATAACGTAAAACATGAAACTTAGTGGCATACACACATAATCATAGAGAATCATTTCTTGTTAGTCAAGACTCATTTCCAAGACTATCTTAGTGGACAAAGTCCCTTTTCTGAATCGAGTAACCCTCGTTTCAGTCCTGTTTCACTGAACCGGTATAACCTACCATTCCAGCCATGTCTATCTCATGAGATATAAAATCATTACACAATGCATTGGAGGGAGATATAGGTACCATCCATCACATAATGATACCATTCTTATGTGTGCCACAAAATCATAAATCATACATCATTTCATAACCCATGTAATAAAAATGGGATTCTTAAACAACATGACATCATAAAACAATTCATATAAGATAAAGGAATTCATAAAAATATTTCCATCACAACATAATCAAATCCATGTAATAATAGGGATAAAAACAGAACCCTTTTATTATCTTATATGGAAAATAATTTTGATAAAATACTTGAACTCCATTCTTGAGGAAAATATCCTTTCTACTTCAAAAACATTTTTCCTTTCATAACATGTCATACTACTTTAAAATAAAATAAGTTTATTAAAATTAAACTTGAAAACTTTTAAAGGAAGCATCTTTGAAATAATGTTTTAAAAATCCATTCATGTCGTATAATTTAAAAAAAACATTCTTTGTACTTTTGTCAGAATAGTCAAAAAGTACCTCGTACGAAAAACGACAAAAGATTCCTTTCATATTCTTTACTAAAAACTCACCGAAGGGTAAAATTGGATTTAAACATTTGTAGGTGGATAATATTACATATTCAGGAAACATGGATGTGGATGATAAAATACACCCCAGTAAATACTTACGAATAAACAATCTCGGATAAAAATGAGATTGTGATATTTCCCTTACCTTAGGTCCGACTTGCTTTGTGAGTGTCCGAACCTCCTGTATATGATTTAAATAATGTTATTGACTTATTCCAGAATCATATTCATTGTTATTATATCATATATGGTCCACTTATGACTTTATATTACCCGTTCTTTTGTAAATTCATGTTAAAGTAGCTTTTTGGGTAAAATCGTCTCATTTGTCGTTCGTGTTTTTAACTTGTAATTATTCATATGATTACTTGGATCATGATTACTTAATTCCAGAATATAAAACATGATTTATATATATATATTCATAATACACATATATAATAAATCAGTAAATGGAAAGAAATACACCGTTCATGGAGACAGTAGTCCGTACGTACGCATGAATGCTGTTTTCGATTCCTTATTGAATTGAATGGAATTAAGTAGATGACATACATATAAATATAAATAATTCCAGTATCATTATTAGGTCATATATTGAATTATTACTTATTATATATACTTTATAATTATTCATGAATGGTTAATCATTGAGAATGAATCTCATCGCGTCGTGGAGACGGTAGTCCGTACGTACGCACGAGCGATGATATCGTTCCCATGGTCGTGGAATTGTGTTTAAGTGTATGTATATTATTTAAGTATCAATATCACTTTATTATAATCATATATAGTTACTCATTACACCTTTATACCCATCCAATTAATGTGGTGGCGGAAAATAGATTACACCACGGCGTAGAGACGGTATTCCGTACGTACGCACGCGCGGTGATTTCCTTTTTCCGTAGGATGGATAGAAGGTTAATTAGAGTTGTTTCATATTTATAATAACATATCAGTATATAAGAAATACTGATGTTATTACTTTATCATAAAACAACTAAATAAGAAGAAGTTGAAGAAGAAAGAAATTGAAAAAGATCGGTAATGGATATTACCTCTTTTTGACGCACCTTTTCTTAGCCTCCACTTAAAGAACTAAGGATGGTCTTTGAAGAAGACCAGGACCTCTATGATGATACTAGGGAAGTGGAGAAGGGATTTTGGCAGGGGTTGGACGAGATTGAGTGCTCAAATTGGTGTGAGGAGGAGGGGGAGGAGGTTCCCTTTTATAAGGGAGAAGAGGGGCACCTTAGGAATATCTCAAAATATTATTTTATATTAAAGTAAAAATCGGTTTATAATGGTTCCAAAGGGTCTTATTTCGAATATAAAGTGTGGATGAGTCTAAATCCCATAATACAATCGGATTTAGACAAGTTTAGGGTATTATTTTAACCTTATCAATTAGATTTAACTCTAAGTTAAATAATTTAACTTTTACCGTGTCTTTTTGTTTTCTTACACTATATGGTTAATACACTTACTATAACATGACAAAAGAACCCCAAATTATTTATTATTAATATATATATCCTTATCTGAGTCATTTGGCCGAACCTTAGATTTTTACGAATAAAATAACAATTAATAATATAATATTTGATTTAAAAACTATTTTGTGTCAATTTTGACACTATTTGATTTATGATTTTTGTGAAAGTCATAACAGAATTATATGTTCGAACCAAGTTGATTAAATCAACAATAATATATCATAGTAACCTAGAAAATTAGTTGAATTCATAAAAAGTCTCAAATTACATTTATTTTGGTGTTTATAACATCAATTATGTCAATATTTTATTAATAAGATAATTACTGCATCATCTTTGTGTCATAAATAAATTAAATTATTTGATGTCTAAAAATTACAATTAAAATACCATCATGTAGGAAATCTTTTTAGATTTCTAATGAATATTTTCAATCGAATTTATCTTATGTAAAACCCTATATTAAATTTTTTTTAGTAAATATACTTTGATTTTAACTCTTTTAACTCTTCTTTGAATTAAATAATAATAAATGTCCTAATCTAATCCAAGTGGGCCTAAATGATAATATTTTACACTTAAGGTTATTTTTGGTCGAGATACACTTGTCCAATAGAATTAGGACACGTGTTAGGGTAATAAAAATATCATTCTTACCCTTAATTACCAAATTTACTTTTAACAGTGGTAAATAAAATTTAAAAGTTACTATTCACCAAAAATTATTTTCATCTCATTGAACCACATTTTACTTACAGACATCAACCGTGTTTCTCGGATTTTTGAAATTTCATTCACAGAAGTGTTAAAATTATGTTTTATGAAAAATTCAGTTTTTAACTACCACTTAGTAGTTTCACTATTCATCAAAAATTGTTGTTTTTCAGAAAAATGCCAAACTTTTATCCTAAGCTATATTTCATATTCCGAATTCAAAAATGACGTCTATTTTACCAAATTCATAACCTAGAAGTTGCATTAATTAATTTTATAATTAAATCCCGCTGTTAAAACAAATAGCGTGTTTTTAAGAAACAATATCTATCAAAAGATTGACACTTGATTATGTCTGGTTTAAATGTGAAATTACATTCAATGACCAACATTGTATTAAATTGTAAAAATATATTCTAAATATACTTTAAAACCACCCAAATTAATAATTTATCACTATTAATTATTTCGATTAAAAAAGTTGTTTTTAATTATAATTTAGTAATTTTCACTATTCATCAGAATATGAAAGTTATCCGAAAAGTACCAAAATTTCACCTTAGGCTAAATTCGATACTCCGATTCCAAAAATGAATTCCATTTTGAGAGCTAAAATTTCTAAAATATAAAAAGTGGTTATTACTATTAATAACGCCTAGTTTTAATAATATTTTATTAGCATATCGTTGTTTCGTGAAACTGAGTATTGCGTACTACACACGCTATCGAGGAAGGTTGTGATTGCGTGTAATGCAAGGCAAGTCAAAGATGCGTGTTGTGCATGCTACTTTTGGTGTAGCGTACAACACAAGACATTAATAAAATTAAAAAGAATATTTTTCATAAAATCTCGGGCTGTTACAATTATCCACTACTTCATGGGTTGAACCAAACATGGTTAGCTCAATGTATTTCAAAACCATGCACTATCCATCCCAAATCCTACTATCCAATATAGCACAATTTCTTCTTGGCTTCCTCATGGTTTTATAGACCAAGAATAACATGTTCTTCTTCCCTTTAGACATTGTTTTATAATATAATGATTTTGATAGGTGTTTCATGGTTTTCCCAAACCATTCACCAACTGTGAACTTACAAAAAAGTTCAAAAACAAAACAAACGATCTCAAAACTCTCAAAAAACCTAACCCCAACACATTATACACTTAAAATACATAAAATAAGTGCTAATGTCCTCAATATGAGGGTGCTACATCTAGGATCCATAGCTATAGATTACAAATGTGACATGATATTGGTTAACCTGATGAAATCAAAATTTTTACCTCAAACCCCAAGGAAAATGATTATTATGTCGAACCCAACCAATACTAATATAATCTATCTCTAACTGAAAACCCAAATAATATAATCATATTCAAGGATTTCATTAGGAAAAGAATTTTTCTATGTACGTAGCTATTAATAGGATACCCATTCCAATAAATTTCAATCACTAATACCTACATCATATTGGATGGAACCAAAAATTTATATGCCTCAAATTAAACACCCTTCAAATAGTGTAGTTAGAAATTAATATTACAACTATCTTTGGGGAAGGATAAAATCTATATACATTTTTATTTTATTTCATTATTAAAAACTACCAATATATTTTTTGTTCTCGGTCAATAAATCATAATTTAACATATATAGGTGGAATTAAAAATTTATTCAATGACCCAATAAAATTATATCAACCCATATCATCTATTACGACTCATCAAATTTAGTGGGGATGTGATGTTAATGATTAATATTTTCCAACTAACCATGTTTATACTAATGAATCTTTATAATATTATCACATAACAACTCACAGAAATAAATTTTATCAAACCAAGGTTTTGAAAATAAATTAAAATTTATAAAACCCTGATTATTTACACAATGGAACTTATTATTTAGGATATAGTTATAAAATAGCCTCTAAACATGATTTTTCCACTTTTATGACTTGAATTTATAATAAACATACATCTACAGTTGTGATATGTATGTTATTTAGAGTCAGATAGAACCGACATGATTTTTTTTGAATAGAAACCTACCCTTATTAATATCTATATATACATTTATACTAAAGCATGATTTTTTTCCGGACACGTGTCTCTCCCACATCAATTCTCTCCAATTTCGCGTTTCCATCTTACCCATTACAATCACATTACCTTCCCTCACTATCAATACTCCCCTCCACCACTATCACTATTTAAGACCCTACATAGATTCTTCATTATCATAGAATCTCAACAAAATCGACAAATCAACTTTGAAAAATTGTGCCTCATCTCGCAACTGGATCCTCAACTCCTCCAATATTTACCTCGTCTCTCATTCTCTACATATTCTACAGGAATACATAACTCTTCCCCATCACGAATTTTCAAATCTAATTCATCGGTTCGAAAACCTGAATTTTTTTAGCTTCATCATCATATGACATCTTTACCACAATAATTCTTTGAGATATACGACAGACACTGAATGTCGACACAATTCCTTCACCTCTTCAAATATCTATAAACTATGGTTTCTAAAGCTACAATCCTATGTGTCCGAAATATATGGTTTTAATTACATCTTAGTAGACCATTAATTTTTTAATCTAACTCTGATACCGTCACTCCAAAATCAGCCACCGCCAACTGACCCTTTGATGTTGTCTAAAATCCTTATTTTTCTACTGTCCCAGTAAACTCGGGTTCTCCTTCGTTCTTCATCAACAATACATTCTGAAACAAGTATGATTGACTACTGTACTATGATACTTATCTCTTGTGGTCATAATTATATTATTTAGATATTCATACAAGGTATTGAAACTTTCATTATAATTTATCCTTATTCAATACTCCAAGTAATATTTGTCTTCAGTATTTACCTTAATTAATTTTATAAGTTTTACTCATTTTTGGATTTTTCGTTCGATATGGTAAAATATTTTAACAGTTTTATTTGTGATTTTTAGCCACTCAATTTGGGGGATAATCTTGTATTACGAGTTTTGAGATCCAATCAGCTACGGATGTCTTCAATAGTGCTCCCTCTACCTTCAGCATACCATCTTCTTCCGTGGATATGCATCATTCATCCATGGTAAGAACTCTGTATTTTTTTCTCTTGTATGAATATTCCTCTAATTATTGGGAACTTATGGTAGAAAAATCGCAATTGAGTTCATTTTCTAAATCGATGAGTTTCTGATTGTTTTTTTGTTATTTTCTTCGAAATATTTTTTTCGTAGTCTGTTTTTACTGCATAAGGGGAAAAATATATCCGTGTTTTATAACTATTTTCAATATTTGGATTTAAATTTATTCCATGTTTATTTCAGGAAAAAAATATTCAAACTCTTTTCTACCCTTGATTTAGTATTTATATCATTTCATCCACTAGTGGTATCTATTTATAATAATTTTCGTTATGTGTTTCTCCTATTCCCAGAATATCAACATATATGATTATTTATTTAATCACCAGAAGATGATTTGATTACATGGAACATACATATATGATGTTTGGAACATCCTTACTATGTTATTTTATGAAGAATAAAAAATTTCAATTTACCTTGCAGCAGGTATAATTTTGGTATGTTTTATTACCCAGCAATTTGATTAATGTTGTGAAATGCTTGGTTCATGATTATTCAGTTTAATGTAGAGCTTATTAACATACATCTTTTGACCATCCAATTTTATATTTAATTCCTAGAATTATTTTCAAATTAATCTCATTAATATTCTATATATATACTAAAGTAGGCTTTTTCGGCTAATGTGTCACCAAATTATGCAGCCACATCCCCCAAAAAAATAGACGTCTCCCTCTAATATCGGGGTTCCATCCTACGTGACCCCATTACCTCCCGCGCTTCCTCAGTTTTTCACTCCATATTAGGGTTCCCTTTACCCACTCGTGATTTACCTATACTCGAGGTAGGGTTCCCTCCTAGACACAATTGAAAAATTTGTAATACGTCATGATTGAATTTTTTTCAGGGGAAATGATTTTTATTATACAGTTTTGAGTGTTTGAGTTGATGTTACATAGAGCCGTTTTCATGGAATGAAAAATGAGATGAAAAATGAGATGTGGATGAGTTTAGTATGGGCGAGGGTAGGGGATGATATATTTGTTTTACTTTTTCATAAGTAGTGGATCATCAATGTTTTTTCATTAGCCATATATGCATGGTCGAAATATTTGTTTCATATATAGAAATACATTAAAACCATTAATTTCATTGGCTTTTTCAATTACATGAATAACTGTAATAAAAAATTTGGGGTGAAAGAATTTTGTAACATTTTTTAAATGATTCATATTCATAATTAAAATATCCATACTCAATTAAGAGAAAGGTCTTCATTGTCAATCAAAATCAAAATCATGAAGTTGAATTATGATTCTCTATCCCATGATTATGTTTCTTTTCATTTATTTTCATATTTAAACTTTAAATATCCTATGTAACTACCTTTTGGGGTTATCTAGAGGAAATTGGAAAAAAATAGGAAATATATATTGTTTGAATTAACAGATAACGATGCAGTTCCAAGGTAGCTTCATTTACAGAGTTTTAAGGCCTTTTAATATGAGTATTGTAGAATTGTGGACTCCTTTATTCCGATAAACATGATTTTGGTGATCAATACATCAATTGTTATGAGGAATTACTAAAATTATATATTATATATACGTGTGTGTGTGTATATATACATACAACTAATAATATATATATATATATATTTATTTATTTATGGATTTATGTATATGTATGTATGATTGTATGTATGTATGTATGTATGTATTTATGTATGTAGGTATGTATGTATTTATGTATTTCAATGTATAAATATATTACTTTATAATATATATATTAATATATTAATATATATTTATACACACATATTTACATAAATAAATTAATATATAAATGTACAAGTATTTATCTAAACATAACATGATGTACATATATTTATTTATTTATATATGTGTGTGTGATTAGGTGTATTGATTTATAATAATATATATATGTGTGTGTGTGTGTAAATTAATATTTTAAAAAGTTAAATAATATATAAACATGTTGGTATTTATATTCAAACATGTGTATATTAGCATCTAATACAAATATACCAAATGCATGATTGCCCTCATAGACACACATATATGCAATAAAACACACAAACACAAACACACACACAGACAAATATAAACTCACAAATTTAAGTCAAAAACCAATTTCAATTAATTATCACTTACTACATAGATGAACATTAATGTATAAAATAGTATATATATATATTTACATAAATATGTATATATATAGATATATTAAAACAAATATACAAATAATAATAAATAATCATCATTAATGAATAAATTAATATATACAAAGACATAGAGAAGTAGATATTTATATATGTGTAAATATATAATCATATTTATACCTTTTTTATAAATTTATACACAAACCAAAAAAAGTAAAAAAAATTGATATTAATTAATAATAACTAAATAAATGATCATTAATATATAGATACCCATTAATGATAACTAAATAAATGATCATTAATATATATATAAATAAATATATATATATATATATATATACGAATTCATAAGTACATTCATATAACAATTTAAAGAAGCAAACACATATCTATATATATTTACATATAAATTAAAATAAATAAACACATATTTTTATATACTAGTATACATATATATAAATATGTGTGTATTAATATTTTAATTATCATATAAATACATGTACAATTATATATAAATTAATATATAAATTTATAAGTATATTTGTATTAACATATATACGAATCTGATAATGTAAATGGATTATATTACTATACAAATCTATACAAGAATACAAGAATATATAAACTCGAGGAAGATTCAAAGGGAATAATATACTTCAATGATTGACTAATTGGGTTATTAATTTACATTTATATCTTTTTGCACACACACATGTATATATGTGTTTATTGATATAAATATATATATGTGTTTCTATGTATGTATGTATGTATGTATAGATATATATACATATGTCTGCATTAATCCTCATATATATATAAATATTTGTATATATATACATATAATTATATTATGTTTATGTATAATAACAATTGATCATATATTTAAAATTTCAAATTTGAATTTATATATAAATTTATAATATGAATATCTATATGTGTGTGTGTGAGAGAGAATATTAATATAAATAGTTATATTAGTGATTGTTTGGATAGAATTATGTGCCCTGACGAGTTGTTATGATGCCCCATTTCAATCGTCGCTTCCCCGAGTTCGATTCCCTGGTGGTAGACATTTACATCCCATGTGATGCGTGCCTGGAAGACTTTTCCCATTCTAACAAGGGAGGTGGTCCATAGAAGGGGGTACTACATTCAAACATGTTTTGTCGTGGGTAGTTGTGTTGGGGTGGCTCGGTTGGAGGTGGTCCATGTGCTATGTAAAATACCAAAAAAGAAGAAACTATTTAGAAAAACTCTAATTGACAATTTTTATTAAAAAAAATAAATAGAAACAATCTATTTTTTTAAGAAACATAGAAAATTGCTATTCCATTTACATATGATTATAAAAATAATAATTAAATGATGTGTGGATAAAATTAATGCATTTAACAATGTTTATAAACACAACTAATTTAATGATGCTCAAATATGAGGATAATTTTACAATGATTATAAAAATGATCCAGTTATAAATGTCTATAAATGGGACTAATCAAGATTTTTTATAAACATGGATAATATAGGGGTGTTTTTTAAAAAATAAAAATTATTGAAATATATATATTGTTAATTTAGTAGTACACACTTTCCAATCATATTTACGAAACGCTGGTAAATGGTTTAGCCAATTTTATAAACCCTGTTATATTCAAAACCAAAATGAAGATAAATTAAAATTATCTTATAGTGAAGGATAAAATGTAGATAAAAAATGTTCATATGAAACATTATGAGGTTCAAAACAATATTCATCATAAGGTTCAATCCTTTTACAAAAATACTCTTTTTGAAGTTGAATCATAAAAAAGATTAAAATAAAATTAAAAACCATAACATTTAATTTTTTATAAAACATACAAACTATTAGATAATCAATTTCACACATATAATAAAACATTAAAATAATAAAAATATAAATAAATAACCAATAAAAATATAAAAATAAATTAATAAATGAATAAATAATTAAAAAAAGTCAAATTCAACATCATTTTTCCTTCTACATGTAGTTCAATATTCAGATAAATGTTTTTATTCATTTGAGAAGGAATAATAAAATAATGACTTTAAATTATAAAAATAAATGTATATTGAGAAAGGGCCCACTCCAATAGGTCTAATATCTAAAAATACACCCTCATTTTGTAAGTTGTCAAAAAGGGTAAACACTTACTTTCAAATAAAATTCACCATTTAAAATTAAGATATAATAATCTAAAATTCAATATTTATGAAAGGAAATAAAATATAACTGTTAAAACCTATTTTTATAAAAATTTATTTTTTTACCCTAGATAAGATAAATGATCCAAAGGAAAACTGGGAGTAAATGGTGGTTTTGTGAACATTTAAGATAGTTTCAAGAATGAAAATTATAATATGCTTAATTAGATTTGATGTAGATTTTAAAAACATTTATGAATATTTATAATTATGTAATTTCTCCATAACATCCACTTAAATAATTCATATATAAATATATGAATGTTTAAAAAAATGCAATGAGAATAAATAAAAATAAAAAAATAATAACTGTCTTTAAATTATATATTCTTCATTTTGAAATAGATATTACAGTGATTTTGAAATTCAATTCCTTTATAAAAAAATATTTTATAAAGGGTCAAGGAATACACTAATAATTATTAATAAATATTTTCATACATCAAATGAATATAAAAAAATTAAATCATATTTCAATCATTTAATGTTAAACATAATTTTCTCAAAACTAGATTTAACCAAAAGTTTATTATTTATAGCAGCCAAAAAATCATCAAAAGAATAATATTTCTAAAAAGGTCCCCCTTTTTAAAATGAACTATAATAGAATAATACCTATATTAATTAGATTTAGTTCTAGTTTTTCAAAAACTATTTTAAAAATAGAAATAATTGTTTATTTTTCACAGTGAATTGGTAAGTTATTATTTCAAAGATCAAAATCAGATACTATTTGTTTCATCCATAAACATTGAGGAAATTATATATCAAAAAAAATAAATTATGCATTTGATCTAGATAAATAATCATGTAGTTATTCCTTTGATCGTCAAGAAATAACAAAAATCTAGAAAAATACACGTACCACTTGTATTGTTACTATAAATTTTATATCCTCTAAAATTAGAACCAAAATACCCTGTTAATTAAAAATGGGTTCTTCCAGGATAAAATAAGATAATATTTATAAATCCTTTAACTTATATAACTATTTATTTAATATATTTAAAATGAATATCTTATGGTACATCTTGATATATATCAAACATATAAACACTATATATCAAATTATATGTAGAATCTACCTAATATGGAAAATTACTAATTGTTTGTTTAAAAATTATAATATCAATAGATAATCTAGAAATATCTACATAACATTTATAAATAATTAAAATAAAAATATTTTAAAAAATTCCATAGCATAATTAGATTGATTATGAAATATTACATAATTACATTGAAATATTATAATCTATAAAAAAATATTAATTATACC
Source organism: Viscum album (assembly GCA_963277665.1). Lineage (NCBI taxonomy): Eukaryota > Viridiplantae > Streptophyta > Magnoliopsida > Santalales > Viscaceae > Viscum > Viscum album. The sequence goes on from OY728129.1 coordinate 259,508,846, forward strand.
ATCAAAATCATGAAAAATTCAAGTTTAATTATAAATTCAAATTCATTTAAAAACACCCCCATAATGATCTAAAAATAATAACAAAATTTTTTTTAAATAATTATAATATTCATCGAATAATTCCTAATAAATAATGTATGATCTAGTTTTCCATTTACAAAACCATTTTAATAGAAATTTATAAAATAAATCAATCCATACTCAGTGAGGTTCATTATATCTATAAATTTTTTCATAATATTTTAAAAAATCGGGTTTTTAATATTAAAAACTGTAGGGAAATGTTATGTAAATTTCTAATAAAATTAAAAATATTTGAAAATTAATTTTTAATGAATTTAATAATTAATAAAACCACAATAGTAGTCATACAATATATATTTTAGTATATAATAATATAAAAATAAAAAATACATATAGTCAATACGTTATTCTTAGTAATAAATTTCAGAAATAAATATAGATTTATTTCCTATACATTTTCCAGATTCATAATGATTGTTTCTAAATGTACATTTAGTAACAATAATCTTTCGATTATTAGGTGCTTCAAACAAAGTCAAAACATTGTTTCTAGCGAATTGGGTTAGATCATCATGCATAGATAAAATAATATTGGATATTTAATTCTTATAAATTTTTAATTTGAATAAAAATAAACTAAAATAATTATTAGTAGAAATATCTCCCAAAATAAAATTTAGTTTAAACATTGGAGTTATCATATCCAGATATAATATCTATAGGAAAATTATATTTAGTTTGGAAATATATATTAATTAGGACATACTCGAACTCAATACGATTATTCAATTATAAAATATAAACTTTCAAAATATTAATGTCTTTAAAATGTTCTTTAATGTAATTTTCATTAGATGATATTTTATTTAAACATTTTTTTAACAAACATAACATTATTAGATAATAAAAATGATTATAATTTATTATATAATATATAATACATAATAATATAAGAATATCCTAGTAATAATCCATCAATGTATTTAAATTAAAATTTATTTAATTATTTATTTGGGATAAGAATAAACAATTCAAATAGAAACTCTAAAATAACCAATTTTTTTCCTTCCAAAATTATTATGTAGTTTTCCTTAAACTAATTCTTATAATAATTCTATTAAAAACAAAAGAACGTTTTTAAGGGATTAAACCAATAATTAGTTAAGCTATTTCTAATTAACATATTTAAATCCATTGCATGAATAAACCTATTTTTCCTTCCAATTAGATCATTTTTTAGGGTTATTGGGGACGAAACGTTATGAAAATAACCACTTCAAACACAAAAAATTTCAATTTTTATATTTATTCATTCTCTCCATGTATAATATTTATGTGATAAGAATTAAATTAAATTTCTCAAATATAAATAGTTACATTAAGAAATTAAATATGTTATTGTTTAAATATTATGTTTACGAAAATAATCCCTTGTAAATCACCTAAAGTCATCAATACTAATAAAATAATTTCATTCAATTAAGACTAGTCTTCTAAAATTACGTAAATAAGTGGACACTGACCAGTTTAAAATTTCATAATCTATTTTCTTTTTTCAGAGATCTAAAAGATTGTATTTGATGTATTCCCATCATTCCGAAACTATATACAAGATTTTTGTCCAGTTTTAAATTAAGTAATTGTTGAACATGTATATATTTGGATAAAAAGTATAATAGTATAATATATACAAAAATTACTGTTATATTGAAAAAAAATTTGTCTTATTATCAAACATATAAATAATTAACATTGTGATACATTAGTTGAACAAAATAAATGGATTACATGTTTTCTATTTAGTTATCAGAAATAAAATATTCATATTTTATAGTAAGGAATTTATTATTTTTCAAATGTTAAAAACACAACATTGTCAAATAAATATGAAATACTAATCAGTAAATTTATTAAACCTTCATCGTATAAAAATTGAAAAATAATAATAGATTTATAATTATACGCATAAAATATAATAATCATAAATTCTGAGTTGTCCCATAAAAGATACTTTTTCTACACATAAATTTGATGCAACATCGTTTGATCGATATCCAGAAATATATCTAGAAAATATAGTTTCCATATACAATGTTTCTTTAATTACACTTGAATGGAATATATCATATGAAATGTTTTTGAAGACAGTTTTGGTACGAAATCTACATTAGGTCCAATGATATTACTAAATGATTTATTTGGATCACAAATAGATTTCATTAATATATCAATAGTTTGTAATTAATATAAATATATAGAAATCAAATATCTTTTGTAGATAAAATATTGTTGTTGTTTTAAAAATCCTTTAATCGTATAATGAACAATCATTCAACATCGAAAACAAGTAACTATAAAAAAATTTCATTAAATCTATGAATAAATAATTTATAACAGATTTTGGGAAAATATTGATCATATATAATAAAAAAATAATTTCTTTTTTTTCTTGATATACATCGGTTTACCTTAATTTTCACTTCCTTGAAAAATGTGGAAGGATTCGGTGTTGAACATTAATTTGAATTTTTAATCCATTCATTTTCTATATAAAAAAATAATATATCATTATATAATTCATTATACATTAATTATTCCACCATATTGTTATTTAAAACCCAATCATATTTACATACCATTTTCTTCATTTGGATTCTAGTTTACTTAATAAAAAATATTTTTTTATAAATTGTTTACTTTTATTTATATATATATATAATAGATAATATTTATATATTATAATTTATCAGTATTTTAATATCATTAGATTATTTATAAAAATATGTTTATATAGTAGGATTAATTATTATAAAAAATTCACTAACCTAATTTAATGATTTCATAAGGAAAATGTTGGATGATTCTTTCTCTATTTTATATTCTTCCCTAGAATATAAATACTTCATATATATCTAACCAACTAATAAATATTTATTCTCATTGTTTATTATCATGTTGTTATTTATATCATTTGACCCATGAATTAAATCTTGATTTTTCCTTCTCTTATTCATTCATGAAAAAATATATTTGGAGTATCTATAGAAACAATATTACCATTCCATATTTCTCTATTAGTATCTATAAGATAACACCATCAATGTTTTCTTATGCGTCCATTCTTTTTTTGTACATTTTTTTAATTGGGGAACTTCATATCATTCAATTCACTATAACATTAAATCAAAATATGAATAATTTATACTCTTATTATTAAAATAAAACAACATTTTCTTATATAACATAATCTTCAATAATAATTTTATGTTCTATTTAATATTTTTATAATGAGATAATGACTTCCTCAAGAGTGTATTATTTGAAATTATTTATTTCATCAATAGATACATTTTTAATATGATTTTTTTTGGTAATTATATATATACACATTAAATAATGACTATATTTTTAATGGTTTCTGTTTAAATACTAATTTGATTTACTATTCAATTAAATCAATGGAGCATATGATTTAGTTTTTTATTCAAAATTGTTAAATTATTTATATTAACATCTCAACATCTAATTTTTTTTGTATCTTATTTGTTCCATAGTGAGTGAATTGAATAGTTCCCAAATAATCAGGAAAAGTTTTACAATGTGATATATGACTATTTATTTTAAAATAATATAAATATTAATGAATTTATAATTCAAAACACAAATAAGAGACCTGATAGCTACAAATTATGTGGGTTAGGTTTTATGTAATACATGAAATTTTACTATATTATTCTAATGATTAAACTTTTAAAGAAGGATTCCATTTATATTTACAATATCAGCATTCATTTTAATCAATTAAGGGTAAACATCATGGAACCTACCCAAAAAATGAATTTGAACCTTCCATCAAATTTTTTTTCCTACAAACATTTCAATCAAGGATTTTATTAGAAACTATCGTTATATATATATATATATATATAAATAATAGATCTAATAATTTATTTAAGGAACCATTATGATACCAATTGTTCTCCAATTAATTAGATGATTTAATTGTCAATCAGGGGGGGACATAAATTAACCAGTTTATTAAATTTTATTGATTATATCAGAGTTAAATGTATTTATTCCTAGGAAATATAAAATATTAATAGAATAATTTTTATAGTCAGTTGGATCTAAGTGATACTGTAGTGACCTCTACCCGAGAATCCTAGATCTGATGCCTTAAATTATTATATTAGAATATATACAATATTAATATATGAATGGTGTGAACAGTTTATCAGTTTCAAAAACCTAAAAACATACATGATTATTTTATTAGAAATCAATACATAGAGTGAAACATAATTTTTTTTCTACTTTCATGAATAACTTTATTCTATATAGCATATGATTTAATATATTTAATAGTAAATTTTTTAATCATAGGGAATTGAAGAAATTAAGGCTGATTTTAAATGATCAGTATGTTATAAGTATAATAGAAGCATTCAAGAATCAAAATGCATAATTAGTATGGAAAGGTAAATTTTGAAATACAAAATCCATTTAAATAACTTTAACATAATTATTAGATAAGGAAAAATAAATATGGAATGGTAAATAACATAAAGAAGATACCATTTAATCAATATAATGATAATGAAATGAATTAATAGATTTTGTTATATTTAAAATATCATGGATAAAAACAATAAAAACTAAATTCTAAATGAATAAAATGCTTAATTATTTCACTTCATGTTTGAGGCACATGAAAAACTATATTGTCAATACCATTCATAATATCACTTAAAACAAAAGGTAGAACCCCATTTAATTTTCAAGGATAAATGATCTCATGATACCTATCGATATATGTTGGTTCTATATAAATTTCAACCCCAATCATCACTGTTATCCAAAAAAATTCCTCATATATTGAATAATCAATTTAGTTTATAAACAATGTTCCTTATCAAAAATCAATACTAAGTAATGAATAAAAATTTATCATATATATTCCTAGATAATTATATAAAAATGAAATGAAATTAAGAACCTTATTTAAAAATTATATACTTTTTAGGAAATAATCATTTCCCTGATAAATAATGTGGGTACTTAGGGGAAAATTAAAGATCAATGGTCATGAAAAATTTAATAACTGAAAGAGAAGTATAATGAGTACAAATATAATTCAAGGAAGTGAATTTAAATAATATACATTTTGAATATAGTCATAATCTATCCAAATGATATATAAGTTTTTTTATCAATATGATGTATACTCATTGGAGTAATAATAATTGTTTTTTCGTTGTTGAAATAAAATGACATTTAAAAAACATCTTGATTAAAATATTATTTTAATTTTTATTTTTTTGAAAATAATTTTCTATGAAACTCACTTTTAATAAAAATTTTCATTAAAAATATATAAATAAAATTGAAAATTATGATTCAGATAAATGATGTTTGGGAAATCTATACAAGGATAAAAAACATTCCATTTTCATTGTAAAATAGTACGAAAAGTGGATTATTCAAAAAGTGACAAGATGATTCTGTTGTAAATTTTTCGTAAAAATAAAAAATTGTTAAAATTTATTTTTTAAAATAATTATGAAATGTTTAGAAAAAAATCTAAAACCTATCTATAAAACATGGATTAGTATGAAAACATATTTCTGACCAAAGAGAGAAATAATGTCAGATTTTAGGAAAACATTTTCTAAATAATTTTATGTACCAAAGAGTTGAAATATAATACTATAAAATTGAAAAGATCAAAATTAACCATATGAGAATAAAATTAATGTGTTCATTAAAAACAATCATATAATTTCATTTAATTAATATTCAAGAAAAAAATATCAATTAGAATGTCATTGTGATATAAACACTTAAAATTATCATAACATTGAAGTGAGAGTTAATAAATTAATAGATTATGTGTATAAATTGTAAATAAAATTTAAAAAAGTTTAAATAAATAATTATATAATCAAAATTAATTATACATGTACTCTTATTATATTAATGATAATAATGGAATAATATATCCCAATGAAACGAAATTGAGTTATGAAATTTCATTAGTACATGGTAACATTATGTTCAAATCTCCTTAAATTAATAAATTTTGATTTAAACATAATACACCATGAATAATTATTTATTCCAAATAATAAATATAAAATTTGTATTATATACACTATATAAAATTAATTATGTTCAAAACATTATAATATTCCTCAATGAAATAAAATTATGATGGAATCCCTTACCTTATTCTCGTTATGGTTAAACATAGTTCAACATACTTTATAATTGATTTAATAATGTTATTAACTTATATATGAATCATATTAATATTTATAATGTCATATAAGATCCTTTTATAACATATTATCATCTATTTGTTTTTAATCTTTCATTATTTACATTGTTTCCGGTGTTAATTGCTTTGTTTTCGTGTGTGTTTTGACATGTAACCTTATGTTACACTATCATAGATCATGATACAATCATATACTGAATGTAAAACTTTAATTAAATATCATATTAAATTATTTTATATTTATTTATATTAATAAATAATTTTCATGATAGGAAATGAAAAACATCATTCACAAAGATGCTAGGTCATACGTATGCATGAATATTGTTTCAATTTTATTTTGTTTTTAAAATAAAGAAAAGTAAATGATATATATATATATAATTATATTATCTAATATTATATATATATATATATATGTGTTATATATGTTTATTAAAACAATCCTTAATAAATTTCATGTAATGTGTGAACCAATCACATCACATTGTGAGGCAATAGCGTGTCGTACACACAAACAATGTTATCGAATTCCCACAAAATGGATAGAAGTAATTTATGGGTGATATATCAATTATTTAAGCATTATACATAATTAATATCATAAATATCATATATAAATGTGATATCCATCATTATTCTAAACCTTGAATGGTGGTATTGGAAAAAAGCGACTTTGGTTCACAAAGTTTTAGTTTGTCTTACAGAGGAACGATTATTTCATAACCTATTTGATGGATGTGTGTGTCAGTGGAGGTTATAAAATTAAGATAAAAACATATAATAATATTAATTATAATAAAATTATTTCATAATAATTATATTAAACTAATTAAAGGAGGTATAGTGGGAAATAAAATAAAATTAATTTTAGAAAAACATTTCCTTTACTTCTGGTATCCTCCATATGTTTGAATTAATTCCCCCTTTTGTTGGATTTATACCAAATATAATGATTATAGGATGAGGGTAGGGGTGTTAGATATTTATTTCAGTATGTATTGTCCAAGACAAATTGTCTTCAGAGGTGTGATTAAGTGGGATAATGGGAGGCCATTTATAAGTGTGGTGAGTGAAAAACATCTAAATTTTTTAAAAAAGAGAATTCAACCCATGTTTTTTCATGGTCAAGTGGATAAAATAATGTAAAAAACTCTATAAATAATGGATAAATTATTTATATGTCTGTAAAATGGATTTTTTACAAGTTTATAGGTTATTTTTATTCTTATGCTTAAATTCTAGTCCCTTAGTAAACTCGTTTTTCTCATAATCACTATAATTATGTTTTTCTGTTTTTACTAATAAATTTTTTAATAAATTTAATTTTAATTACTAAAAAATTTAAATTATGATTATTCCAAATATTTAATCCATTATTAAAAACTCAATTCATTTAATATGTATAATTTAATTAAAAATGTATCTGGAATATGGGACAAAAAAACATAATTTTAAATTGAAAATGTTTAAATGTTTACAATGTTATTGTATCCAAATTAAACATAATAATTATTCCAATGAATCAAATTAGATTTATAGATTTATTATAACACTATAATAACATTAATTATAATTTAAAATATAAATTTCCATTATAAATTCTCTACCAAAAAAGTTAGTTTTCAATTTAAATTATTTATTTTTCAGTATTTATCAAAAAATGAAACCTCTCAAAAAAAATAAGAAAAATTTACCTTATGATAAATGAGATATTAAAATTTATAAAATTACATTTATTTTGTAAAATAAAATTTACAAAGGTTTCAAAATATTCTTTTAATGCATGTTAACCATAAAAAGGCGACCAAACATACTTTAAAAAATTAAAGATTTTTATCTATAATGTTGGATTTTTTCTTCTCTTATGAATTTGAAATCTATTGTATGTTGTAAATTTTTAAAATTAAAAAATAATATGAAAAATATCATTATGATCACACAGTAATAAAAATTAATTTTTTTTAAAAAAAATAAATTTTTATTAGGAAAATAAGAAATAGTTGTTTATAAAATCATTTCCAAAATATTCAACTGGTTTTCATATTCATTTATAAATAATTAGAAACTAATTGATTAAGACATTTTTTTCTTATGATATTCAATCAAATTTTTAACTACAAATTTTATTTATATGTTATAATTTTTATTTTATATAATAAAATTAATAGTATATAGTCATGTAGTAAAACCTAATCTTGCGTGTAACACAATATTTTGAAGGAACATGTTGTTGCATGTAACATAGGCTAAACTCAGACTTCTTTACATTAAATGATATATAATGTTTTTAATTAAAATACTAAATATATAATATATTATTTTAATGTTATATTCCATTATTTTCTTGGATTTTTATGTCATAAAGGATATACAATACATGTCCTTATTCTATAATTTCACGGTGTTCAATTTTCCCCACCATAAATAAATTATGTCTTCCATGTTTAACCTTTATATCTAAAATCTAGGTTTTGTAATTTGAAAATATCAATTATAAAAAAAACACATCATAAAAGGATTAATAAAATATCCACTTTATAATATAAAATCAAATGTACGAAGGTCACATTGAATAATATATATGAATTTTTCCATGAATGATGACATTAGTATAATGTGATGATATAAACTAGAAGAAAAATGTTAATAATTATATCGAGTAATTAAGGTTATTTGTAACCCTAAATTAAATTATCAATGGATATATTAAATCCTAAAATCAATAAAACTATTATGATATAAAATTCCATTTGTTCAATGAAAACTATTGTGGTAGGATAACATTTTTGTTTGATGATCATTTTCATAATACTGAGGACTTATTTCATTTTCTTGGAATAAAAGGAAAATATATTCACTCGATACTTTTATAATTTATAATAACAATTTTTTCATTTTATTTTAATTAATAAATTTCAAATTCTTCCCTTATTCCGAAAAATATATATGAAAAAAATTAATTATTATTCTAGAGGAACTAAAATAAACATTTAATAGATAACAATATATATAAAATAATTGAATTTATATTCATATTTCTTTAACTATTTTATAAAAACAATGTGATTAATACATTAATCTCTAAACCTAAAATTTAATACTAATGGTTCAACATTAATATATTTTTGTTATATTATTTTATTTAAAATTATGTCGTAATAACCCATACATGGTATATGTCAGTGATTGGAGATAAACCCCTATCATACATCAATTGTGGGTTCAACACCTACAACATTTCCTCATATGCTGGGGATTCACCTACCATTGAGGTTTTCCATTATATAAAAATATTCATGTAATGTGACTAAATATATAATGTATATCATTATAATAAAATAAATAATAAAATATCATTTACGATAAGGTTTTCCATTAAAACATTTTCCAAAAATCTAATAATCATATTTGTATTTAACCCCTAATGTTTATCAATAACATTAAACTTTTGTTTATAAATTGCAATGTAATTATTTCTCAAATAAAATTTCCACTAAAACATGTACTATCCTAATGGGTTTTATTTCCATAAATTTCATTTAAAATATCATTATTCTAATTAAACCCCCATCACATGAAAACTAATGAGAGGAATTTATGTTTTCAAAATTATGGTCAATATTAAAATCTTAACCAATGATAATATCTATAAATCATAAGTAAATACATATATGCATCAAATATTAAACCCCATTCCATGATTTGTTATGTTTCTTATAAAAAAAATAACATTTGTAAAAATATTTCTTCACTTTTATTCATTAATCCCAATGCTTCATTAGTTTTATTTAATAATAGGCCATTCCATTTTATTAGGATTAAAAAAACTATCATGTATAATTTGTTTAAATAAAAACAACATATTTTCAATCTATGAAACCTTATTTTTAAATGGTTTCATTCATTTTCATCAACTATTAAAATCATTAATAATAGTTTGAAAATAAAATATAAATAATCCTATGAATTTACCCATGGAGTGTCAAACCAAGTGCATAGTAAGGACCATTGTCTTTTACTAGCTTATACTTAAGATAATCCTAATATTACCTTTTTTAAGTTCTTACCCTTCGGTACATCTATTAAAGAACCAAAAAATTTATTATTCAAATGGGAAAATATTTTCAAGAAGACCCAAAAATTCACTAGCATACTAAAACAATAAGATACCCATCGATACATATTCTCAAATAATATTATAGGGTAAAATTCCACAATAGATATGTTTTCTGAAATCATGTTCCCTAGGATTCTACTAAACATAATATAATATGAACTATAGTGAAGCTAAATCTAGTAGACCAAATATGGTTCTTTATTATATTACATTGACATAGATAAGAGAATTGAATACTAGAGGATCGATCAGTTTAGCAGATTTTGAAAACTAGATACATACACGGGTCTTGTATTACAAATCAATACACAAATTACAACATAATTTTTTTCTTATATATAAGAAAACTACAATCCATAAAGAATATTTTTGAATATATTTCTTATTACTGTTCATTGAATCACAGGGAAAAGAAAAAATAATAATTTTTAGATCAAATGCTTCATATGTGTTATTTATAGTGGAATAAATATTGAATCAATAATTATACTAAATATTTCAATGTAAATAACTAAAAAAATATTAAATTTAAATAAATGGACTATTATAATAAGGTAAATAATAATCAATATGTAAGGTTATAAAACATAAATAACATTCTGTTTAATAAATTATATGAAAAAGATATGAATCCATATCTTTGTTATAGTGAAAATATCAATGATAATAATATTTATAACTAAATTCTTAATGAAAGAAGTGGCTAATTATATGACATCATGATTGAGGCACATGAAATCATATGTCATCAATACCTTTTACATGATGGTTTAAAAATACAGGTAGTAACCCATTTAATTTGGAAAGCTGAATTATCTCACAAGACCTATTGGTGCATCAAGGGGAAAGTTATAGTTTGGGGTCCAATCACCACTTCTAGTAAAAATAATTACTTATATATAAAATAATTTATTTTATTTATAAACAATGTGACTTATTATGTATATTTATTGTGTAATTAATAGGGATTTATCGTTATTTTTGAGATTATAAAATAACTATCAAAGTATCCACCATATGTGTAAATGGGAAATTGTTTAGGAAATAATCGTATCCATGATATATATTGTGTATAATTGAAAAAAAAATATTTAAAATGGTCATCAAATGTGAATAACTAATAGGTAAATTTAATGACTATAAATATGATATAAGGAATTTAATTTAAATAATTTCATGGGATAATATTTTCATAATACATCCATATTAAGAATAATTATGGTATGAATACAGTGTATACCCATTCAAGTAAGAATAAGGGTTATTGTCTTTGATGAAATGAAAATATATATAAAAAATTCGAGATGAAAATATACATTTCATTTTTAATGAAATTTTGAAAATAATTTTCATTGAAAATATATTTTTAACAACATTTGTTTAAAAATATCATAAAAGATTTTAAAATTAATCTTCAAATAAATGATTGTGGGTAATTCGGTACATCGTAAAAAGAACATCCCTTTAGCATTGTTAATTTTTTAAAAAGTAACTTCTTAATAAGGTGATTAAAAGATTCATTTGATATATTTGTACATAGAGAAAATGGGTAAAATATTATTTTAAAAAACATTTTTAAAATCATAAAAAACATTATTGAATTGTTTCGTAGAAAAAAGAAATTTTCTAAGAAAACGTATTTCCAGCTGAAGAGAGAAATGAATTGCAGTTTTGTTAAAAAAAATTATTGTAATTTTTTGTACCGTATAGTGGGAAAATTGTTCTATCACGTGAAAAGAATCATGAATTATAAGAGGTAAAAAAATTAATTTTTATTAAAAAATGATCATATAATTTTTTTTAATAGAAACTCAAAAATAAATAATCTCTATTAGAATGATATTGGGAGATAATCCATTATAATTATCATAACATTGATGTTAGAGTTAAGAAATAAATCAATTATATTCCAACTAAAAATACAAATAAATAAAGTATAAATACAACATAAGATAATAAAAATATATTATAAATATAATCATGTAATATTAACTTCAATGAGGTAGTAATATAACCCAAAAAAGGAAATTGAGTTATGATATTTATTAAATACATGGTAATGTTAAGTTGAAATATAGTTTCATGAAATAATTCAAAATGGAACTTAACTTACAAAGAATAATTAATTATTCATGATATTACATGTCAAATGAATATTATATACACTCTGTATGTGTAATTTAGTGCATAACATTGCAATATGCCACAATGAATTAAAATAGAGATTAAATCTCTTAACTTACACTCTCTTTTAGTATAATTTGATTAAAGCTCATTTATAATGGTTTAAATAATGTAATTAACATTTAATAAAACCATAATAATATTTATAATATCAAATGTGATCCTTTTGTAAAATAATATCACATGTTATTTTATATTACTTTGTTATTTTAATTATTTTGGGTGTTAATCTCATTGTTCTTCGAGTTTGTTTGAACATGTTATTTTCTATTCCTCTTACATAGATCTTGATTTAATAATGTATAAAATTTAAAACATGATGTAAATATAATATAAATTTATTATTTATATATTAATAGTGTGATAGTATATAAAAAACATTATTCATGGAGACTGTAAGCCAAACTTACGCATGAACGTTGTTTCCATTTTTTCATATTGATAGAAAAAATAGTAAATGATATATATGAATAGTACCATTAAATAATCATATTAATATCATATATATATATCATAATTTTATTAAAACCATCATTAATATATTTTATGTAATGTTTTAATGAATCTCATCACTTTGCAAGGCGGTAGTCCGCCGTACACACAGATGACATTATCATATTCTCATAAAATGGAATACATTAATGTATTTGTGATATAATAATTAAGGAATCATAAATAAATCATATATATATATATATATAATATCTTATATAATTATTATTTATATCATTAATACCATTCTTAAAAGGTGTTAATTTAGAACTGATTGGCATCGATTCGTAAGATGGTAATCCTTTGTAAAAACAGACGATGATTTTGTAATGAGTTTGAGAGAAGTGTTTGTGGGTGTAGGTGAAAAATTTAATATAAAAAGTATAATAATATTTAGGATAATATTTTATTATATAATCATGATTTAAAAATAATTTAATGATGTGAATAATTAAATAATATAAAAATTATTTTAAAAAAAACTTCCTCTTTTCCAGTATCCTCCTTAGGATGCTATGAACCAATGTTTTTTTGGGAGGTTTGAAGAATGGGGAGAGTGGGAGGCCTTTTATAAGTGTGATGTTTGGATAACTTGTAAATTTTTTAAATATGGTATTCAACCAATGGTATTTCAATTAAATGTACCTAAAATAATCAATCAAACTACATAATAGATGTTATAGGGTTTAAATATGTCCATATAATGGGTGTTTTATAAGTTTATAGGTCACATTGTCCCATTATTATTAAAGTTTAGTCCCTTTGCCATCAAATATTTCTCTTAATCATTATAATTAATTTTAAATGCTTTCACTAATAAATATTTTCAAAAATTAATATCGTAATATTAGAAATTAGAAATTATTAATATTAAAAATATGAAATACTTTTTTCCAATATTAATACCCATATGTGGAATAAATTCATTTAAACTTTATCGAATAGAAGTGATGGGAAAGTCAGGTTTTAATGTGAAAATGTTCAAAATATTACTGATTTTTAATATGAAATTAAATTTAAAAATGATTATAATAACCCTAAATTGATTAAAACATGTATAATTGAACTATTTATTAATTTAAAATAATTTAGAACTTTAATTTATCATTATAAATTATTTAGTTGAATACCAGTTTTTAATTAAAATATAGTATTTTTCACTATTTATCAAACTATGAATCTTATTAGAAAATTTCTAAAAAATAAACATAAAATTATTTAAAAATACCAATTTGAAAAATGTTTTATATATTTTAAAATGAAAATTTTAAACGTTTAAAAATTTTGGTTTAAAACATTTCTTCCATTAAAATAGGAAAGTAGTATTTGAGAAAAAGTAAATTTTTCAATATAATAGCGGATTTATTCTTATCTTGTGAATATCCAATATAATGGATGAATGTATAAATAATTATTGAATATATAATGTAAATATTATTTTAATATCATACAATAATAGTAATTAATTTATTTTATTAAAACTAAATTCTTTTGGAGTATTGTTTTCTAAAAACATGTCCTTAACCATTTATTTGTTTTAAAAGTCATTTATAATTAATTTTTAACAAATTAATTAAACAATAAATTTCATAATATAGTTAATCCCATTCATAACAACAAATTTAATGGGAAGGAGATAATTTTCATTTTTAATACTAATATTAATAGTAAATAGTTGTTTAGTAAAACTAGGTCTTTCATGTAACACAAGAATTCAATGTAACTCATTGTGGTGAATTATTCATGCTAAAATCGGGGTTGTGTGAATGGTAAGATATATAACTTTTTACTTAAAATAGTAAATATATTTTATATTTCATGGGATGCTATATTACATTTATCACTTATTATTTCATGGCATACATGCTATCAAATACAATTTCTCTTTTTTATAATATTAGTGGGGTTAGAGTTCTACCTTTTACTCTTCAATAAACTGTATTCTTCAGAAAAAAAGTTACCCATTAAAACAATGACATTCAAATAGGTTCAAATATCTAACTAAGAAACTAACTTATCATGTAGAGGTAAAACCAAAAAACACATGACTTCCAAATGGGTGTCATAATGAGTTATAAGAAAACATTTTCAACATAGTTTCACAACCCAAATGTGTAACATTCCAAGTAAGTAATGAATAATAGATATTTTATCTATGTCTATTAATGAATTAGATAGTGTTTTAGAGGCTTAAAATGAAAATAAATTCAATCTTAAGCATGGAATACACTAATATTTTTAAAAGATTGTTTTACTGCCTTTGATGGCAAAACATTTTTGAATCTATCTTTTGAAATTTTATAAACTATGTTTTTCAAAATAAATTTATTCTTTATGATTGGGACATCAAAATTTACTTTTAGTGAATTTTTCGTATTTTTCTGACAATGTTCATTTTTTAATGAATAGTGAAAAATACTGCATTTTCCATCAAAACTACTTTTTAATCTAATTTATTTATATTATTAGATTATCTTTTGAATTTTTTTTTTGAAGTGAAATTATAATATATTTTTACCATTTAATCCAATGGTGGTCATCGGAATCAATTTCACTTTGAAATTGGACTTAAACTGGTGTCAATCTTTTGATACTTATTGTTTCATAAAAACAGGCTATTTGATCTGACAGCGAGAATTAATTATTAAATTAATTAATATGACTTATATGTTATGAATTTTATAAAATAGACATCATTTTTGAATTCGGAATATCAAATATATCTTAGGTTGAATTTTTGGTAATTTTCAGAAAAACTCCAATTTTTGATGAATAGTGAAACCACTAAGTTGTAATCAAGCAAACTGATTTTTCAGTTAAATGAATGTTTACCACTAATGTGTATTGAATTTTGAAAATCCGACATACATGGTTGTCATTAGTATGTAAAATGTGGTTCAATGGGATGAAAATAATTTTTTGGTGAATAGTAATTTTTTTCATTAATCGCAATTAGAGGTAATTAGTGTAATTTAAGGTAAAAATGATATTATAAAAATGTGAAAACACCATGACACTTGTCCTAAAACTATTGGGTGAGTCATGGCCGGCCCAGAAAACCCATGGGTCGATTTAGGGGACCCCATGGAGCCACTTGGGTGAGATAATGACTTTAATGCCTTTTTTTAAATAAAGGTGAAAATGACACTAACATAAATTGTTTTACTAAAACAATTTTTATAAGGGGTTATACTAATCATATTTTTGCCTATAAATATTAATTAGAAATATAAAAATATTTCTTACATCGTATTAATTTTAATATAATTTTTATACATTAAATAAATTAAATTATTTATGACATCATGATGATGCAGCGATGAACTCATTATTTAACGATTTAAATAAAATGGAAAGATAATGTAATATCTAAGACCTACACTTGTCCAAAAACTATTGGATGGGAATATTTAGAAGCCTTATCATCTTATCTTCGAAATATATCAATGTGGTACCTTTGAAATTAGAAACACTTTTGAAAATAAAACAATAGTTTCATGATTTCCAAAAGTGCCCCTCCTCTCCTCTTATAAAAGGCCCCCACCTCTACCTAATTTCACACACTCCTCAAGCCTTTGGCTCGGCCATCCCCTACCCATTTACTCTCTCCACATCCCTCTCCTCATCCTAGAGGATTCCCTTTGGGCAGAATCCTTTCAAAGGAAGCCATTAGGCTCAAATCAAAAGGAGTTACACTTTTAAAGGAAATTCATTCTCTCATGTTCATTTGTTTTATTTTGCTTCTCCAACCCCCTATACTCTTTTTATTTACTTATTTTGTAACAACAACAATATCTTAAATATACTAGGATGTTTTTATATGATTTATTCAAGCTACACTCTCACACAACTACATCAAATGGTTAAAGAACATATGGTTTCCGTGGATGGCGAAATTCTACCTCCCGAAATGATGATGGTTCAATACTCATCTAACACCTTAAAGGGTGGCCATTATTATGTCACTATTTTTATATATGATATATAATATGTTTATTCTTTTCTTAAGCTTCTATATTTTTAATTTATGGAATACCATTATTTTTTCCATTATGGGTAAACACGATATCTTCATTTTAGGAAGTGCGGATTACCTCCCCCTGAAAGTGATTTGATTCGTTAATACCATATGTGGGATGTGTAAAGGATAATGTTAATGATATTATATAAGTTATTATACTTGAATTATAATATACTCTTATATCATTATGATTCCATTCCAGAAATTACGAAATAGAAATGGAAGTAGCGTTCATGTGTACGTACGGCTTACCGTCTCCATGAACGGTGCATTTCATTTCTTACCTCTGAATGTGATGTAATATTATAAATACATGTATATGCTGAATATATATGATATATATGTTATCCAAATCATTAATATCATTCTGGATATAACGAAACTTTGACCAAATTAACTACATTTAAGTGTAAGAAGTCTATTTTTGACTTAAGAACCAAATACCGACAAAATGAACATTATTAACTAAAAAGATTACATGATGTTCATAACATGGTATAAAAGGAATAATGAACTTGGAAAAGGTTCTTAAGCAAGTAGAGATTAACTCAAGTTTATTATTCAAGATATTAAAGAACGGTCGGGTCAAGTCAGATATTAGTTATGGGACTTTGTCTCAATCTCCTTTCATTGAGGCATATTTTATTTTATACACAACCTTCTTTTATACAGTTTATAAACCCCTTTTACTTTTACGCTTATTCAAAAGGAATCTTTTTTATATGAAGTGTTTTAATAAACAACAAAAGGTAATGTTTTTCTTGTCGTACGTTTGTGGCGACAACGACTTATCCACCGCCGTGACCATTATTTGAGTTTCGACTTCCTCTACAAGCCATACTCTTTTTTTAAATGAAAAATAAATACCATGTTTTACTTTGGTATTGGAAATGGTTTTCATAATGATTTTATATCAATGGGTTGTATTGATATCTTGTGATGAAAGGTGGAAATGTTATGTTTCCTTTATGCATGTTTTATATGATAAGATTATGTTATGGTTCTTGGGCATTATTATGAAGACGGGTGGTTCCGTGATAAACTAAGGGCAGGTGATCCCGATATAGCTCTCCAATGCATTGGGTAACGCGAAGGATTGAAACGTTAAGGTTTCTCCAAATAGATTTAGGGAATATACTGTGATGGGTATTCCAAACGTAACCAAGAGGGTTACTCCCTACGTAAGAATGTTATGAATGCCTCAAGTTACATTTTTGTCTTATGATTTCTATGATTTACTCATGATTTGATGAGGTATGTTAAAGTGATTATGTTTTATGGGTAAAGTATGATTTCATTCTTATGTATATATGTACCCATGTTTATATCCCATGTTTTTATAACCCATACTAAGATTTTTATACTCATCCCAAGTTTTTTGAAATGATTTTCATAGGTCAAGGGAAAGGTACATGATATGATGATAGTGTCAAAGAAGTGTCAAGAAAGAATCCTTGTTTTATCTTAAATATGTTTCCATTGATGGGAATGAAGAATACTATCTTTATGTAACCACATTGTTTATATGTGGAATGTAATGCATGTTTTATGATCTAATTCCCTAAAAATCTAAACCTGAAAAGATCCTCAATGTGTAATCTTGTAATAACTCAAGATTAAGTAAGGTTTAAGGGTGGGGCCTTATAGTTGGTATCAAAGGTCAATTTAGATAACTTTAGGAGTTAGAATTTTATTAGATGATTATCCAAAAATATTTTTTTTGAAATGATATAGCATTTGAAGATTACCATGTTGCTTCATCTAATACATGTTTGTTCAGAATGGTTTTCCGCAGAGGAAACAGGGAAGCAGTGCTAGGAAGGGATACAGAAGGAAATAACCTTCCAAATCAGCATCCTGAGATGGTCGGAATTAGAACTGAACAGTTTTTTGCAGTGATGGCACAGTTGACTCAGGCTATAAATGGTGTTGGTATACATGCACAAGATCAGCCAGATCAACCGCAGAGGAACAAGTTAGTGGTGGAACATTTCATGAGGCAACACCCCCCATCATTAAGAGTATCATCTGACCTTGTGTTAGCTGAAGGGTGGATTAAAGCACTGGAGAAGATTTTCGATGTCATGGGGTGTTTCTAAAATCAAAAGGTTAGTCTTGCTATTTACCGTTTGGAGGGTGAGGCAGATCAGTGGTGGTCGATGGTTAAAAATATCAGGGACGCTGATGAGATTGATGCTCTCGACTGGGATGAATTCAAAGGTATGTTTCTTGAGAAGTATTTTCCTAAGGCTGTTCGACTTAGTATGGAAAATCAATTCTTGGAATTGAGGCAAGCGGAAGACTTAGTGGCTACCTTTGAAGAAAGGTTCACTCGATTGGCAAGGTATGCTCTAAATTTTATCCGAGACCTTGATAGTAAAATCAATCGGCTTTACTCAGGATTAATGCCAAAATATCGAAGGGAATTAGCTTCTCGTGAGTTTAAAAGTTATGAAAAGCTTGTTCGATGTGCTGAGAAGGTGGAAATAGAGTTTTCCAATGACCAAGTGTTCTATAACAACCAGTAGAAGAAGAGACTGAGGTGGCAGGAGAAAGGTAAGAATTCTTCAAAAACGTCTGATGGTAAGAAAAATAAGTTTCCAGTTTGTGAAAAATGTGGAAAAAGGCACTCTGGGGGATGTCTTCTAAATTCTGGAAAGTGCTACCGATGTGGTAAGATGGGACATAAGGCTCGTGATTGCACTGAAAAGGATCAAGGTGAAGGTAAAACCAAATTTTATTTACAGTTAGTGAAATGTTATAAGTGCAATGAGATGGGTCACTATGCAAACAAGTGTTCAACAAAGAGCTTGAGTGATGGGATGCAGTTAGACTACAAGCAGAAAGAGGTGGTGAAATCCTTTGAAAATACTTCAGCAGATGTCGGGCCATCAAATGAAGTTGTATGCGGTACTTTGTTTTTTCAGATTATGCCAGTGTGTTGTTTGATTCAGGGTCTACACATTCTTTCATCTCTGAAACCTTTTCTAGTAAAATGGGAATACCATCTCAAGAAATGACTCCTGAAATTTTGGTAAAAACACCTGGGGGAAATGTTGAGGCAAAAAGAATTTATAAGAACCTTCCTATCCTTATCTGTGGAAAGAACCTACTTGCAAACCTTATTGTTCTACCTCTAGTATAGTTTGATGTTATCCTGGTATGGATTGGCTCTCTATTTACCATGCTAAAATTGACTGTAGATCTAAAGAAGTTTCTTTTCAGAAAGACTTTCAGTTTGTGTACATGAATGAACCCTTACAGATGATAACTTATCAAGAGGCCGAGAAACTTCTAAAAGATGGAAATGAATGTTACCTTGCACGCATCGTTGAATATAAAGGAACTGTTCAGATTAATGATGTGCCAGTGGTAAATGAGTATCCTGATGTTTTTCCTGATGAGTTGCCTGGAATAATACCAGATCGGGAAGTTGAGTTTACTGTTTACTTAGTTCTTGATGCTAAGCCAATTTCAAAACCTCCTTATCGAATGGATGAAATTGAACTTTTAGAGTTGAAGGAGCAATTGCAAGATTTATTAGAGAAAGGTTTCATTCGACCTAGCACATCACCATGGGGTGATTCTATTTTATTTGTTAAAAAGAAGGATGGTTCTATGAGACTTTGCATTGATTATAGATCCTTGAATAATATCACTGTTAAGAACAAATATCCTTTTCCTCATATCGATGATTTGTTTGATCAGCTCAAGGGAGCTCAGTTTTTTTCAAAGATTGACTTGAGATCGGGGTACCATCAGCTGAAGGTAAAGGAGGCAGATAATCCGAAGACCGCGTTCCGTACGAGATATGACCATTATGAATTTGTAGTAATGCCTTTTGGGCTAACCAATGCACCTGCTATATTCATGGACTTAATGAATAGAATTTTCCATGAGTTCTTGGATAAGTTTGTGGTGGTTTTCATTGATGATATTTTGGTATTTTCTAAAAGTAAAAAGGAGCATGAAAAACATTTAAGGGTTATCTTGCAAACATTAAAAGAAAATAAACTGTATGGAAAATTCAGCATGTGCGAGTTTTGGTTGCAACAAATTTATTTCCTTGGTCATATTGTTTCTAAAGATGGAATAATTTTTGATCCTGCAAAAACAAAAGTTGTGGAAGAATGGCCAAGACCCACAAATGTAACCAAGATTCGTAGCTTCCTTGGTTTGGCAGGCTATTACCGAAGGTTTGTTAGAAATTTTTCACGATTATCTAGTCTAATGACTAAGCTAACTCGGAAGGGTGTTAAGTTTATCTGGACAAAAGAATGTGATGATTGTTTTCAGGAATTGAAAAGAAGATTGTTGAATGCTCTAGTTTTGGCACTACCTTCTAGAAATGCTGAGTTTGTTATATATAGTGATGCTTCATTGAAAGGACTTGGTTGAGTCCTAATGCAGAATGATCAGGTAATTGCTTATGCTTTACGACAGTTGAAAACTCATGAGGTAAATTACCCTACACATGATTTGGAATTAGCTGCTGTTGTTTTTTCTTTAAAAATTTAGAGGCATCATTTGTATGGAGTAAAGTGTGAAATATACACCGATCACAAATGTTTAAAGTATATATTCACTCAGAAAGAGTTAAACATGAGATAGAGGAGATGGTTGGAATTAATCAAGGATTATGATTGTACAATTCATTACCATCCTCGAAAAGCAAATAAAGTGGCTGATGCTTTGAGTCGAAAAAGTAATGCTTCATTAGAAATGTAGCTTTTGGAACGTGATCCTTTGGTTAAGGATTTGATGAAATTTGGCATAGAAGTTGTTGGTGCAGGAAGTCCTTCTGTTTTGTTTTAGGTATCAGTGCGATCTTCTCTATCAGGAAGAATAAAGCAAGCACAGAAGCAAGACAGTGAGTTGCAGAAAAAGGTAGAGTTGGTTAAGAAAGGTAAGTTGCCTGAATTCAACATTGATAATGATTGTTTTTTGAGATGTGGGAAGATATTGTGTGTGCCTTGTGATTCACAGTTGAAGAGAGATTTGTTATGTGAAGCTCATAGTTCTCTGTTTTCAGTTCATCCGGGCAGTACTAAGATTTATAGAGATCTGCGGGAGTATTACCGGTGGGATGGAATGAAAAGAGATATTGCTGATTTTACTGTGAAGTTTTTGACATGTCAACAGGTTAAAGCAGAGCGGCGGTTACCGAAAGGGATGCTTCAGCCTTTACCAGTACCAGAGTGGAAATGGGAGAATATATCCATGGACTTTGTTGTGGGATTACCGAAGACATCTCGAGGTAATAATGCAATATGGGTTATTGTTGATCGCTTGACCAAATATGCTCATTTCCTTTCTATACGTGATACTTTCTCTCTTGATCAACTTTTCCGTTTGTATCTTAAGGAGATAGTCAGGTTACATGGAGTTCCTCTCTCCATTGTATCAGATCGTGATCCTAGTTTTACTTCTAACTTTTGGAAAGGCCTTCAAAAGTCGATGGGCACTGAATTAAATTTTTGTACATCTATTCATCCTCAATCACATGGGCAGTCAGAATGAACAATTCAGACATTGGAGGACATGCTACAAGCTTGTTCGATGGATTATCAGGGAAGTTGGGACCAACATCGTTCTTTGGTTGAATTTTCATATAATAACAGTTTTCATTCCAGCATACAAATGGCACCATTTCAGGCATTATATGGGAAGCGGTGTCGAACTCCAGCTTTCTGGGATGAAGTGGGTGAAAGGAAGATGATGGGACCAGAATTGGTAGAAGAGTTGGCAGAAAAAGTTCAGCTGATTCAGAAGCACATGAGAACAGCTCAGAGTAGGCAGAAAAGTTATGCAGACAACAGGAGGAAGGATCTATCCTTTGAGGTAGGTGATCATTTTTTTCTCAAAGTATCACCATGGAAAAGTGTGATGTGATTTGGTAAGAAATGAAAGGTGATTCCAAGGTTCATTGGACCATATGAAATTCTGGAGAGAGTTGGATCAGTTGCATACTGAGTGGCTTTACCTCCGAGTTTATCTCAGGTACACAATGTTTTTCATGTTTCGATGTTGAGAAAGTACATGCCATATCCATCTCATGTTTTGAGTCCAGAGGTAGTTCAGCTGGAAGAGAACCTATCTTATGAGGAACAACCGGTCCAGATTCTTGACCACAGGGAGCAAGTGTTATGAAATACGGTGATTCACCAGGTAACGTTTTTGTGGAAAAACCACATGATTGAAGAGGCAACATGGGAATCTGAAAATGCAATGAGGGATAAGTACCCCCATTTATTCGATAAGTAAATAAATTGCGGGGACACAATTTTCTAAAGGGGGTAAGGATGTAACATCCCAAGTAAGTAATGAATAATATATATTTTATCTATGTCTATTAATTAATTAGATAGTGTTTGAGAGGCTTAAAATGAAAATAAATCCAATCTTAAGCATGGAATACACTAATATTTTTAAAAGATTGTTTTACTTCCTTTGATGGAAAAACATTTTTGAATCTGTCTTTTGACAGTTTTATAAACTATGTTCTTCATAATAAATTTATTCTTTATGATTGGGACATCAAAATTTACTTTGTGTGAATTTTTGGTATTTTTCTGACAATGTTCAATTTTTAATGAATAGTGAAAAATACTGCATTTTACATCAAAACTGCTTTTTAATCTAATTAATTTATATGAGTAGATTATCTTTTTAATTGGTTTTGAAGTGGAATTAGAATATATTTTTACCATTTAATCCAATGGTGGTCATCGGAATCAATTTCACTTTGAAATTGGACTTAAACTGGTGTCAATCTTTTGATACTTATTGTTTCATAAAAACACGCTATTTGTCATAAAAGTGGGAATTAATTATTAGATTAATTAATGTTACTTATATGTTTTGAATTTTGTAAAATAGACTTCATTTTTTAATTCTGAATATCAAATATAGCTTAGGATGAAGTTTTGGTAATTTTCTGAAAAACTACATTTTTTGATGAATAGTGAAACCACTAAGTGGTAATCAAGCAAACTGATTATTCAGTTAAATGAAAGTTTACCACTAATGTGTATTGAATTTTGAAAATCCGACATACATGGTTGTCATTAGTATGTAAAATGTGGTTCAATGAGATGAAAATAATTTTTTTGGTGAATAGTAACTTTTTTTCATTAATCGCGATTAGAGAAATAAGTGTAATTTAAGGTAAAAATGATATTATAAAAATGTGAAAACAACATGAAACTTGTCCTAAACCTATTGGGTGAGTCATGGCCGACCACGAAAACCCATGGGTCGATATAGGGGACCCCATGGAGCCACTTCGGTGAGATAATGACTTTAATGCCTTTTTTTTAAATAAAGGTGAAAATGACACTAACATAAATTGTTTTACTAAAAAATTTTTTATAAGGGGTTATACTAATCATATTTTTGCCTATAAATATTAATTAGAAATATAAAACGATTTAATACATTGTAATAGGTTTTTTTTAATTTTTATACATTAAATAAATTAAATTATTTATGACATCATGATGATGCAGCGATGGCCTAATTATTTAATGATTTAAATAAAATGGAAAGATAATGTAATATCTAAGACCTACACTTGTCCAAAAACTATTGGATGGGAATATTTCGAAGTCATATAATCTTAGCTTCGAAATATATCAACTTGGGACCTTAGAAATTCGAAACACGTTTGAAAATAAAATAATAGTTTCATGATTTCCAAAAGTCCCTCTCCTCTCCTCTTATAAAAGGCCCCCACCTCTACCTCATTTCACACACTCCTCAAGCCATTGGATCGGCCATCCTCTGCCCATTTCCTCTCTCCACATCCCTCTCCTCATCCTAGAGGATTCCCTTTGGGCAGAATAATTTCAAAGGAAGCCTTTAGGCTCAAATCAAAAGGAGTTACACTTTTAAAGGTAATTCATTCTCTCATGTTTATTTGTTTTATTTTGCTTCTCCAACCCCCAAAACTCTTTTTATTTACTTCTTCTGTAACAACACCAGTATCTTAAATATTCTAGGATGTTGTCATAAGATTTATTCGAGCTACACTCTCACACAACTACATCAAATGGTTAAAGAACATACGGTTTCTGTGGATGGCGAAATTCTGCCTCCCGAAACGATGATTGTTCAATACTCATCTAACACATTAAAGGGTGGCCATTATGATGTCACTATTTTTATATATGATATATAATATTTTTATTCTTTTGTTAAGATTATGTATTTTTCATTTATGGCATACCATTATTGTTTCCATTAAGGGTAAACACGATATCTTCATTTTAGGAAGTGCGGACTACTGCCTCCTGAAAGTGATTTGATTTGTTAATACCATATGTGGGATGTGTAAAGGATAAAGTTTATGATATTATATATGTTATTATACTTGAATTATAATATACTCTTATAACATTATGATTCCATTCTAGAAATTATTAAATATAAATGGAAGTAGCGTTCATGCGTACGTACGGCTTACCGTCTCCATGAACGGTGCATTTCATTTATTACCTCTGAATGTGATGTAATATTATAAATACATGTATATGATGAATATATATGATATATATGTTATCCAAATCATTAATATCATTCTTGATATAACAAACCTTTGACCAAATTAACAACATGTAAGTGTAAGAAGTCTATTTTTGACTTAAGAACCAAATACCGAAAAAATGAACATTATTAACTTAAAAGATTACATAATGTTCATAACATGATATAAAAGGAATACTGAACTTGAAAAAGTATATTAAGTAAGTAGAGATTAACTCATGTTTATTATTCAAGAGATTAAAGAACGGTCGGGTCAAGTCGGATACGAGGTATGGGACTTTGTCTCAATCTTCTTTCATTGAGGCATATTTTATTTTATACACAACCTTCTTTTATAGGGTGTATAAACCCCTTTGACTTTTACGCTTATTCAAAAGGAATCTTTTTTATACGAATCATTTTACTAAACGAAAAAAGGGAATGTTTTTCTTGTCGTATGTATGCGGCGACAACGACTTATCCGCCGCCGTGATAATTATTTGAGTTTCAGCTTCCTCTACAAGCCATACCCTTTTTTTAAATGAAAAATAAATACCATGTTTTACATTGTTATTGGAAATGGTTTTCATAATGTTTTTATATCAATGTGTTGTATTGATATCTTGTGATTTAAAGGTGGAAATGTTATGTTTCCTTTATGCATGTTTTATGCGATAAGATTATCTTATGGTTCTTGGGAATTATTATGAAGACGGGTGGTTCCGTGATAAACTAAGGGCGGGTGAGCCCGATATAGCTCTCCAATGCATTGGGTAATGCGAAGGAGTGAAACGTTAAGGTTTCTCCGAATAGATTTAGGGAATATATTGTGACGGGTATTCCAAAGGTAATCAAGATGGTTACTCCCTACGTAAGAATGTTATTAATGCCTCAAGTTACCATTATGTTTTATGATTTCTATGATTTACTCATGATTTGATGAGGTATGTTAAAGTTATTATGTTTTATGGGTAAAGTATGATTTCATTCTTATGTATATATGTAACCACGTTTCCTTTCCATGTTTTTATAACCCATACTGAGCTTTTTATGCTCATACCAAGTTTTTTGAAATGATTTTCACTGGTCAAGGGAAAGTTAAATGATATGATGATAGTGTCAAGGAAGTGTCAAGAAAGAATCCATGTTTTATCTTAAATATCTTTCCATTGATGGGAATGAAGAATACTATCATTATGTATCGACTTTGTTTATATGTGGAATGTAATGAATGTTTTATGATCTAATTCTATAAAACTCTAAACTCGAAAAGATACTCAATGTGTAATCTTGTAATAACTCAAGATTAAGTAAGGTTTAAGGCCGTGGCCTTATAAAATGTCCTCCTCTTCACCATAGAGGGAAAAACAAAAAATACATTTATATTGGTAGAAAAACCATAAATTTCCTCATTTTGAAAACCAAAGAAAAAACAACAATCAAAGAAATAAAAATTAATAGAAAAATATAGCACAAAAACCCAATGTTAAATATGGAATGACTTAAATCATAGGCAGCCTTGATCTTGTAATGAGCAATAGATTGCATCAGATTGACATATAGAAAAAATTATGTCCGTATCGTGATCTCAAACTAGTTATATTTATTCATACAAACTCATCTTGTATTACATTTCCTCTTACATTCCATATTTCACCATTCATTTATTTTCTCTACACTTTTACTGGTATTAATAATTTCTATTTTTAAATATTTGCTAATAAACAACATCTTTAAAAAACTTTTCATTGTTGATTTTATATTATCAAGATGATGATATGGGAAATATTATAAAATTACTAATAATTTCAATTTTTTAATAAATCTTAATTTGAATTATTCTAATTAATGATTTACCAAAAGGGGTATTATAATGTAAGTTTCATTTAATGTGTTTTAAATCCAATTTTAATCAGATTGGAAATATATCATGTGTCACTATAGAGAAATACACAAGTTGAAATAAAAACAAATATATTTCATCAAATATAATACATAAACGAATAAAAATTAGAAAAATATATAAAGTAGATAAAATTTTAATACATAATATACATTAAAATGATTATAAGTCTTTTGGGTTTTGTATGATATTGAGTTAATAAAATATATAAATTTTATAGGATTTTACATTTTTATAAGACATATCTAGTTCAAAATATTCAATAATTTTTTATGATAAAAATAACATTATAAGATATATATTTTTATAAGATATATGATATAAATTATATTTTGAAATTTGAGATTATTTCTTAAGGATCGACTTTTTTTAATGTTTGTGAGATATTCCATTGATATATAATGGTTGATAGTTATTTTCAATCCTTTTTCATATAGTTTATATATTTTTTATGTTTCAAAGAATTTAAAAAGATTTAGTATTTTTCTTATGGATTGATTATTTTTTTAAGGTTCAAAAGTAACTTCTCAGGGTTTATATGAAACATTAGCAGGTTCAACGTAAGGTAAATTCCATTGTTAAAAATACTTTTTTGGGAGATTTATTTATAAAAACCGTAACATTCATATTATAAATCCTATATTTTAAATATTATGTTGAAAACTATAAAAATTTATAGCATCAGTTTAACAAAATAAATAATAGAATGAAAAAAAATAAAAAAATAAAAAATACATGAAAAAAATTAATTAATAATTAAAAAATTAATAAATAATAAAGAATAAAATATCAAATTCTATTTATTTATTTTACATTTAGAGAAAATATAAATCACTTGTATAGTGTATTGTTTTATGGAATAAAAAATGGATTTTATAGTTATAATAAAAATGAATATGAGAAAGGATCCACTCTAACTACCCTATAAAATAATATATCTGTTACACACCAATGGGGTAGTGGTTATAAATTAACTAACCAAAAATTGAAAAAACAAAAATTTTAACTAGATGAGAGATCCCAAAATAGTAAATCCATACTCAGGTTAATGGTAACATAGATAACGGTCCTCTCATCCCTAAAATAATATCGAAATAGAACAATGAATTTCTCATGAAATATCATTCACAAAAAAATAAACCAAAACATTAATTATATTATTAATATCCTTATAATTATCATCATATAGTCTGATAACCTTCACAAGGTCAATACATTCATGAAAATGAGATCTCAATATATTATCAGAACTCAACACTATGATTTCATCAAATAAAAGAATATTGTAGGACAATTCTCAAGAGTAAAAAGAAGGATATAGATATGTTATAATAGTAATTATCAGAAAGGTTCTTTCATATCGTAGTTCTGTAGTTATTTGAGGGATAATATGACACATATCATTGAACAAACCTCTATGTACACTAACCTCACATAATATAACCTAATATTAAAATATGAATATTATAACATCCATCACTACATCAATGCACAATAATAAAGCCCATAATATATAAAAAACCTCACCATTCAAGAATTTTATATAATTAATGCATTAAAATTAAACTTTTCATCATGTAGAATCCATGATATCAATACAATTAGGGTATAAAATATCAAAACTTGAATTTCCATTTCAAGTCGCATTAAGAATATTATAATAAATAATCACCAGCTTCTATCTTGTCATAATTGTTAAAATATTATTTCTATATATCATCATGAATTAAATTATAAAATATTCTTGTAGTGTTAATTCCCTAATTCATTAAAGTCCTCCTATATATGAACATTATAATGGATCACACCAAGAGATCCTAGTATACTATAATAGTTGCATCTGTCATCTTCCCATCCACAAAAACACTAACATCTAAAAAATCTATTGTAATTTCATAATATTCTAATATATAATTCACTAAATTTAATAAAATATTACATTATAATATAAAAATTAAAAGAATATTCCCTAAGACTTTTTTTAGGAAGTTATACTTACAATAATGATCTATAATGTTCGAAAATTCCCAAAATATCATTTAAATGATAATTTTGAAATAAGAATACATGATCTTGTAAATCACTAGGGAAAACATGTAAAATCAGTTATCTATCATTCTAAAATCAACAGTGGGGTAGAAAATATAATTCTCTTAATATATAGACGTATATTAAAGATTTAAAGATTATATATTACTAAAATTATAAATTTTTTGAAGATCTTGTTGTCTGGGATGCATAGAATATTACAATAGGTGCTCTAAGTAATGTCACTCAACTTTGGCCCCATTGAAAAAGTTATTATTTCAAACCCCACCTCATCCCATTTTTCTAAACCATCTGAATAATAATACTAACCCCTGAGACAACATTTTTTTCATGCACTCCACCACACCACATGGATAGAAGGCTTCTCATAAATTTCACAGTAAACAAACCAAGAAAACCCTTTTCATTTATACTTCACATACCCACATGGATGGATGCCTTCTCATGAATGTCACAATAATATAACCAGAAACTCCTACATCACACATTAATCTCATTAGGTTGATCACATGAAATTCCATAATAGTATAACAAACTATATCAGTTGGGAATGAAACATATATCAGTAATGTTGGATGATTTAATAATATTTACTCATCTTCCCAATCATGCACACTCTCTCATATAGTTTCACATATAAAAGTCGTTTATGTCACTGTATATTTCTTTCAACCTCCTCCATTTTTATTACTGTAAATATGATTCATTGGGTATAAATTTTTTTCTTTAAGCACAATATCCCTCATGGAACCATGTTATTGTATCTAATAATGTAATTTTACATTCATTACATATATATGTTCCGACATACATGATGAATGATATACTAATTTTAAAATATTATTACTTATTCCTTTACCTCTGTCACCCTCATAAAAAATATAAATTTGACACCATTAGTCTTGGTGTTTTTTACAAGGGAGTCTAGTAATAGTTCTCTAGAAACATGAAAAGGTATGAAATGTAATAATAAAATTGTAATTAACCAAACATAATGGTATATTTAATCTATACTTAATAAAATTTCATCATTTTAATTGATAAACTGGGACATGATTCTACCCATTGAGACCACTATATACTCCATGGATCCTTCAAGAATAATTTAGTTCGTATTACCTAAATTAACAAAAAAATTATTAATAATTGTATAAAATTAAATACCTAGAGAAAATGAGGCCCATGATAATCTTGAATCCAATTTTTATCATTAATATGTATAAATTAAGAAACTCATTCTATTAAATACTTTGTGGATATAATTTAAATATGCGGTCTTGTTTTTAATATATCTATTTTTTCATTTAATTTAATTAGTTATTTCATTCCATTTAATTAAATAAATAATTAAATCTAGTAAGTATTTTTAAAATAAAAACTCCACTTATTTATCATAAACATTTATTAATGGAAATTTATATATTCAAAGCTTAGTAGAAAATTAAACAACTTTTTCATGGTCATTTAATAGGATACAATTAATATTTTTCCTTTGATGTCAAATAGTCAAAATGACATTATAAATTCGTGTACTCCATGAATTGGAACACTGAGTCCTACTTAATATGAATAAGTACAATAAATATACCTTAGGTTGAATAAATATATTTATATGTTATAGAATATTAGACCCAAGTGATACTAAATATAAATACATGATATATTTATCCATGATTTATTATGTTAGGAAATGTTTCCATCTAATTTGTTTTATTTTATTAAATGTTAAAATCTAGGTGGAATTGTCATAAAAAACAAATGGAATGAAAAATGTAGTGATTATACTAGTGAATTTCTTTATTAGATATACAATGTAGTTCAAAACCCCGTGTTATGGTTGGAAGGAAGTATTTTGTTATGAATTATAATACATACCATATAGAGAATATATATTCTTCAATGAATGAACTATTATCTGTTTATTCTATTATATGAAATTATCAACATAATTTTTAGGAAATTATATATTTCATTTATAGGTAAATGGGTAATCCAATAGAAACATATATAATATGATTCATAATTTGGGGTAAAAAATTTTACTTTAGCTATTTAATTTTTTCAAGTATTGTGTGATCCATGGTATAAATTTCCTAATAATACCAAGAAAAATGATAAATTTTATATCAGAGAGTGGGATGATATCAATAAAATTTTTATTAGAAAATATTTTTCTCTCTCTATTTATCTCAAAATGGGGTAAAAATTCCAAGAGATCAGAAAAATGTGAATGAATTATTCACATATTATTATGATAATTTCACCTAGATTAAAACGCGTATATCTACTTTTTCATCATTCATTTAATAAAAATCTGTTGATTATAATTTATTCAAAACAATTTATCAAAAAATATCTATCTTGTTTGGAATTTATGATTTATGAGGAATATATTTTAAATAATTTTAATGTATTGATTGAGATTTTAGATTTGAAATGGTCTCAAAGGCCTAATGATATAATATAAATAATTTGGTTTTATACTACTTTTTTTAAAGGGGAAGAGATTTTGGGGAAGAATATCCCCTTATTTTAATGTAATTTTATTTTAATAAACCACATAAGAAATAATTTTAATAAAGTAAAAATTATTAATTTGTTCAGAAAAGGGAATCTTTTAAATGATTTTTCATGTGCTATAAAAATACCACTCAAAACGATTGAGGTGGTAAATGATCTACTCAATGAACCATTAATTATCGAATTATTAAATTTTAATGAACATGAGGATTATTATTTCCAACACTCCAAACTTGGGGTACTTGAGGATAATTGAGTTCAAAAACCACTAATTCCAAGGGGCCAAGGAATATTTTACCCAATCGAGGTGAAAAAATTAAGTGTGGATATTTATTATTATTACATACTCTATAATAGAGAGTATATTAGTTTTATATAATGTGATGTATTTTTAGTAATTCAAAATTTTCTACATATACAAAACCGCCTCCTCAATACCTATAATTAGAGATACCACTAAAAACCGTATGAGGTCAAATTATTTCATTGTAAATATATATATATCTTTCCAATATATAATTTGTGAGATGATTCTTCTAGAAAATATAGATATATTTTATGGAATTAAATAATAAATTTGACATGTATTAACTCTCTTTATATGGTAACATTATCAACATATTGAAAATTGAAATATGATTCTACATCCCAAAACAATATCATGGTTCAAAATAAATGTATATAGACTTTTTAATATCCTTTGGAAAACAGTTCTCAAATATAGGTCTTATTACAAATTGAGAATTTTATATAGAAAAAATGTTTGAAACTGAGGGAAATATTGACCTTCAATAAAATTATATTATTATGGAATATGTTGATATATTTTTAAAATATTTTTATCGTATTCTCCTAGGTTTTCTGAAATATTTATCTGTAAAAATTATATATGGTAAAACATATATTTCTGGAAAGTGGGGGGACTACTCGGATAGTGGAAAGGAAATTTATAGAGGCTTTATCAGTCTATATTTTAGTGAGATTGTTCAGGTAGGGGGGGTTGAAGAAGGCCAGGAATGAGGGGAGAATGAACACTCAATCACGACGAAGGCCGAGGAAAGACCATTCCAAATTTCCTAAGCTGATTCCCACCAGGTCATCGATTGGGAAATCATAGCTGCTATACATGGAACGAATGAACCTATGAAGGAATTATTTGAAGGTTCTCAAACATTATAAAATCTCAAAATGGGAATTGGCTACTGTGGAGGAGGTTTCTCATCATGAATGTGGTGGCAGGTATCGTTTCTTTGATATACAATCTTCTCTTTCAACTTGTGGTACTTGTTTACTGTCCTTTTTTTATTTAATAAATGGTCAGGGGGGTTATCCTCTTACGGATTTTATGGTTATATTTCAAAGATAAATTATAGAATAACCTTGATATAACTACAGGAATTAAATTAGAAACTAGAAGAGATATTGGAAAAACGGTTTATATAGATGATTGACCAAAATTTGTGTGTAATAAGCCTATTTTTTATGATGAATAATTGGTAAATGTTACTTTACATCATTTTTTAATACCTAAAAAAGATCTTGTTAAATAGAAAGTTCCATTTTCCTAAAAAAAATCTGAACATGTTTCTAAATTCATATGTTCTAATAATTCATAATATCATACTTCTAGTTTACATATCATCAATTAAATATAAAAATAATAGATATTCAAATGGTACACTTATACAAAATAGATAAACAATATTATTTCATAGTGATTCCATTTAGAATTTAAAATATCAAAAAATATATTCATGGGAATTTTTAATACAGTATTTATAGTTTACCTTTATAAATTTATGGTTCCATTTATTAATGATATTATAATATATTCCAAAATAAAATAAAATATGAAATATATTTATGAATTATGATTATGAATATATGAATAGATGTGTTTTCTGAATAAATTGTTAATTTATCCTCTAACATATAAAAATGATATAACTGTGAAATCCTATTACTAGTAAAAAAAATTATAATGGATCCATAAAAAAATATCATGCTAAAAAATATGATATTGATCTTTATTTTTTATAGATTTAATGAGTGTGATCAATTCATGATGAGAAATTTATAATGTTTTTATAAACAAAAAACTGTGTCAACAATGAAATAAGTAGAATGATTATAAATTAAATATTGTAAAAAATTAAAGGAGATAGAAATATATTTATTACTATAAATATTCTCTCACTTATCTTAATTAGTGAAGAGTTATTGTTATATAATGATGATTTATAAAAGGGGATGGGTTTCACCAATATGGAAAAATGATAAATTAAAAGGTTATGCCTCAGAAAAATTGTGTCTCTATGTAAAAAATTTACTTGATACATTATTTGAAGTTAGAATCATTGATATTATTACTATATATATCTCAGAATTACCTTTCTAAGGTGATTTGTGATATATATATATATTATCGACCACAAAATAATACCTATTATATTAACATTAAAATAGTTTAATATGTATTTGTAATCTGTTTACTTAATTGAGGACAATTATTTCTCAATACACCATCATCCCATGATTTTGGATAAAGTATTATGTTTTTCTAGAATAATGGAAATTACTACCACTATATTATGTGGATTAATAAATAACAAATATTTATACATATACAATTAGTGGATAGAGAAATCATAAAATTAATGAACCAAGATAAAATCCCCAAATTATTTCTCAAAAATATATCTAATAGAAAATAAAGGAGGTAAAAATATTTATTTATAAATACAAAATACGATGGATGATATTAAATAAGGGGTGAAAATTAAATTTTACAATGATATTTGAGGTTAAACTCAATATTATGGAGCATTATATAATAATAATTGAATAAATAGTTGGAATGTTGTATAAAAAATCATTTATTATCATCTGTTAAATATTAAATACCCATTTAGAAACATGAATACATTCATATTTCATAGTAAATTGAATTCAATGATGGTTTGTATCAAAATCTACGATTGAAATAATTCTTATATAATAATAACTTTTACTCATGTATATATAAAATATCATATGATGACTTATCTGAAATGTGAGGTAGAACACTAGATTTTTTAGATAAATTCATTAAAATAGCCCGTTAGACCAAAAATTTGATATGAATTTGTAGAAATGGTCTATTCTATAAATCAATATATAACTGATATGAAAATTCCAAAAATAAATATTGATAATCAATGGTGATATATTGGGATTTGAATTTGTAGAAAAGTATTCATTTAAATATATATTTAAAAGGAATTATGGTGTTTGGAAATAAAAAAAAAATTATTTCCAAGGGATATAATCCAGTTTGAATATATTAGTTACTATAGAGGTGTGCCTTATCAACTATCTCTTCAATATATTATTAAAATTATAAATAATGTGTTCAATTTCTCACTCTTAAAAAAGCACATACTATACGTCTAATATATGTTGAATCTTGAGGTAGTACATTTATACCATGGCCTCTCATATGTGTAAAACCAATTAAAGATCTCAAATCATTGAGATAAATAATAGAAAATAATAAAATACACCTTTTCATGTTGTTGTGGGAATATATAATAATTTATGGAAAGCATGAGAAATTTGATATTGAATGTAAAAAATACCTCATCTACTACCATATATGGGTGAGAATTAAAATTAATAGGTTAAAAATATATATGGGATAATTCAATGACATATATTTTAATGTACGAAACTTATCACTTTATAATATGTGTGTTATGATTAAAATTATTTTCATTTGTGTTTTTGTTGATTGATTTGAGAAGAAAAGGAATAATAAAAATGAATTCATTAAATACAATTATTTGAATGATAATAATTGATCTAATATACCACATTATTTACTTATTTAGAATTATTATATAAGATAAATTTTATTTAAATATTATCTATTAGTCATTCCAACCACCAAACAATGTATTAAATTTTAATGAACATATGAATTTGAGGAACTAAACCACAAGTTATTGTCAGGAAATCTAATAATTACACCATGTATTGATTAATGGTCCAAAGTCAAATTTTGATCAATATTCAATTATGAATGTATATAAACTCTATAATTGAAAATATATGGTGTATGTGGATTAAATATTATCCTTATACTTTGATCTAGGGTTTTTTATATTTGAAAAATATTGTTTTCACCCACGATTAGCACAAGCTAAACCTCGTGTGATGAGAACTAAAAAAGGGTCTTAAAATAGAAAACACAATTACATAATTATTATATTTAATTATATTGGTTTTATGGGTTATAAAAATAACATAATTGTGTAGTAATTATATAACCTATAAAAGATAGTTACTCTTCCATTGGTGGAGTTCCCATTATAGATGTGACATTCGTAAGAAAATTTTTTGAATAGAGAGGACCCTATCCCATAGACACTATAATATTTATGCACAAATATAGAAAATAAAAGAAAATTATTTGTCAACAATCAAGTTAAATTATGATGTTAAATATATATTTCCACTACCATAAATAAAAATTTTCAATTTAAAAGAAAAAGAATATTATAGTCTCTTGGAAGAGAACCTTGCTCGCAAGTCTTCCTTATTCCAAATCGCAAGAGAATCTGGATGTATCAACACTTTTATAAAACAAATACATTCTCAGGAGTTAAAACCTCTCCAAATAAGAAAAGTTTAAATTTATAGTTTATAATAGAATTTTATTTTAAATTTTAACAACTGTGAATTGGGAAATATGAGAAA
Organism: Viscum album; assembly: GCA_963277665.1. Lineage (NCBI taxonomy): Eukaryota > Viridiplantae > Streptophyta > Magnoliopsida > Santalales > Viscaceae > Viscum > Viscum album. Next base: position 259,545,696 of record OY728129.1, read on the forward strand.
ATACTTCACTTTAACTTGAACTAATTAGTTCGCCTTCATTACACATGAACCGACTATGATTATATAAGAATGATTTGTTATAACTAGATTACTCTAGATTATTTCAATATTTTTCCTCAATAAATTCCATGATGAAGATTTAATGGTCTAAATGGTTACATGGTATCTGTGGTGTTGATTCTAATATAACTTTAACATTCATGATAATTTTTTTTCTCTAAATAGTACGATCCTATAATATTACCCAAAATGAATATTATTTAGAAATTAATGATAAATAAAAAAGATTAATTTAAAATAAAAATAATGGACATAGTAAAATATGTATATAAAATACTAAACTATTGTGTAAAGTATAAAAACTATATTATTCATTATTTTTTCAAATACATGATAAAATCATATTTTTTATAAATGTATTTTTTGTTAATGTGTTGAAATTATGTCCTTTATAATAAATAAAAGGCATATTTAAAATTTTCTAGAAACTCCCATATAAATACCTTATTTATCACAATGAAAAATTTATCATTTAAATCTTATACCTTTACCTAACAGAAAAAAAACGTTGTCAAGAGTGAAAATATTTTCTAAAATTTTGACCTTGAAGTTTCTTCATGTGACTTATATATGAAATTATTTATTAAACTCATTTATATCCCTTATATGCCCATTATAACATTTTATTTACAACCATTAACAATGTATATGCTACATTCCAAGAAGATGTGTCCCTCTTCAGTCAGCCGATAAATCCTAAAAAGATATAATCCTTATTAAAACATGTGGGGATTCTATACACCAATCACAATAAAAATTTTCCAATAAATAATGCATGATAATGCATAAATAATGAGGTATTATAAGTGATTAATTCACAAGAATAAAGTATTTTTATAATTTTATTAAATATAAGGAAACAATTAAGAGATATTCAATAAATTAAAATGCCTGATAATTGTCATGATTAACCAATAAAATATACCATACTCAGACCCCAGAGAATATAAATAACATAAAAAATTATCATCACACTTTTCTTAATAAGTAAATTCTATAGATATAATGATGTTTAAATATTTTTTATCATTAGTATAAATTTTTTCCAACACTATTCGATTTTTTATTTTTTAGTAAACTTATTATAATATTTTTTTGACATTAAAAGAGAAACAATAAAAAAATGAATTATGGAAGATGGATTTTTCATTTACTATAATTAAATGAACAGAACCCAAACAGTAATCATATAAATATATAAAACATCTTGATAGAGCACTATTATTTAACTTCACATACATCCTCACAATTATCCTGGTATATAACCATGGGAAATACATTGAGGAAGGATAAGAGAAAGTCATCTTGATATCTGTTAGACTTATATGTTTGTTCTTGAATTAAAAGTGATATTAAGTATGATTAGTGAAATTATTGTTGTTAAGGGTATTTAAGGGATTTATAAATACACCTCTTTCAATTTTCTACCCATCATTCACTAATACGATTTTCAAAAATGAAATAAATAAAATTAATTCATATAAATCTAGACTAATATACTCTTATGAAAAGTAGGTTATTTATAATGATAATGAAAAAACAACACTATAAAACATCCTAATTAGGAATTTTATATAGTCACTCATGGGAATGGATATATTGTGTTGATAGTTGAAATTTTTACTTCAGATAATGGATAAATATTAAAAACATTTTAAAATCCAATAAAACAACATCATAAATTTTTTAACAAATATTAATATTCTCAAAAATGATATATGGTATTTAGTTAAGCTACAAAAATTTATTTCCTATTTTTTTATTATACATTCAATCAAAGAACATATTATAGAAAAAAAATTAAAGAACAGAAGAAGTTTTTTACAACCTAGACTATGGATTATTTTTATTCCCACAAAATTAAGTCTATAAATTTCCTCAATATTACCATGATATTTTAAAATTGAAATGAAATTATAGGAGTTAAATTTTTACATGTTATGGTTTCCTTTTTGTGAGGATGGCCATAAATTGATTTTTATATTTCCAACATATAACAAAATTCCTATCCTCGGGGTCATTATCAATGAAAAAGTATTGCATATCCTATATACTTATATGAAAATTATATTGGAAATTAATAAAAAAAATTTAACATGTTGTGAACATCAATGTGGTTCCATTCATAGTAAACTTTATCCAATTTATACGATCCTCTAGGGAGTAAAACATTTCTCATATCAGAATACGAAAAAATTCCCATGTTCTCATGGATTAAGTAGAATGTCATATCCTAGAATATACTCAATTAATCTAACATATTACATATTGTTTGCATACAACTCCCATATTCAATTTCATTATTCAAAACATTAGGGCCACTCATGAATTTTAATTATTTTTTTGGCCTCCCATAGATTTATGCTAAGATACATTTTTACATTATGAGCGGTTCTGTTTTCCATCCCATAGTTTTCATGGACATGATCCTAGCAGAACCAGGTGCATATATTCATAACCTTACGTGTTCCCTATAATTCTACTAATAAGCATCAAAATAATCCCTTAAAAACTCCAACTCATCGACAGATCATCTGCTGCATATCTATAATCTTATGTTTAGGTAATATATCATAAAAAATAATTCCGTAATTTTGGATTATCCTTAAATCATCATTTAGGCTTAAAAAATAATTGTTTCAATCAGGATTTGAGCACCCCATTTTATCCTCGTGACAATATCCTTTTAAAAATGATGAAATTCACATCTTCATCAATTATTTAACATGATCTAATAGTGGATTTTTTAGACTTATTGTAGATTATTTATTCAAATCTCATCCATATGAGAACACTTCAAAACCACAACATTATAAAAAATTCAAGTCACCTTCTCTTCATCAATTCATTAATGGAAACAAAATAGTGGAACTATAAATTGTTATTTTCAATTACCAAATAAATATAATCTTATTTTGGTTATGTGAATGATATCACCCTATGAATAAAGATAATTAAAAGACACCCAAAAAATTGTTTTCGTATCTATATTTTAATCATTGAAATCACAAACCATATTTCCTAGATCTGAATCGGCTTTGAAATCTTCAAATATGATAAAATATTTGTATTTGACCTCATCATTTGCTTAAATATTCTAGAATATATATCTATTTTTCTACCAATCATTGGAATGAATTATACATCATCCTTAATTTGACATCAATGGATTGACATTTTTTCCATAGATCAATCATTGAGAAATTACATTTCTGGTAATAAAATCAAATTCATAATTTTCATCAACGAGTGTCTAGATACTCATAATAATCAATTAGGAAATGTACAGATTTTCATATAAGCGTAGTTACCTCAAAATTTAAAAATACATCTTCATTAAATTCTTCTATGTTACATCTTTATATTCAAGAAAATATTCATATAAAAATATACATTTCAATAGAACTTTCAGATCATTTTTTAGATTTCCTTTATTTTAACTAATCTAAAAAATTTGGTTTGTCATCCATATATCTTAATATTCCCTCATCCGATTGTTGAATCTTATTCATTCAACATAATCAAAATCATTTTTTTTTCACATTATCACATAATTTATTTAATGTTTTCAATTATGGAATTCATTTCATCATATAAAGCATCATATATTGGTTAGTACATCTTCACACATACCTACATTTGATGGTTTCACTTAGATATTGGTAGGTCAAAATTCCATCTTGTGGTTAGTTTATTAACCATGAATATTCCTTTCGGTAGCTAGAAATTGCCTCTCATGTTCTCTTTAAATTGTTAGGAATGATATTTTATAGTTTTATGGTGTCAGTAATGAGATATTTATTCATAAAATATGTTCATAGGGGGAATTTGAATTGATTGGAAATTTATATGCAAGATCACATCTTTTTTAGGAAGTTAGTTAATTTTTTAGATATGTTTAGTTCTTATTTATGAATATAATATCTTTAAAATTACTGTGGAAGCCATGGTTTTTTAATTATGTTCACTATACCAACCATGAGAGTGACGTGCAATCGATTGTAACAACTTCTTATGGTGAGTTATGTGAAAATGGGGGAATCATCTATTTAGTTATGGCGTTATTCAATTTTTATGGGTGTGGTCAGTGTACTAACCACATAACCATTATTCGTGATTAGATATTAATTTCGTTTCATGATCAGTTAATAGACCATATGGGTGATATGAAATTACACCATTTGTAAGGTTACTTCAATTAATTTGTTTTCCAAAATTATAAATAGAACAAAATTTAAAATTTATAAGAAAACATCAATTCTTAAAAAAAATTACGAAACCAATTTTAAAATTTACAACTTATTTAAAAAATGAGTTATAATGAATTATCAAATGATTTTAACTAATGAAATATTTTATTAAAATTGAAAAATGACTTCCATAAATAATATATATTATTAAACCACATAACAGAAATAATTATTTTAAATATATGTAAAAACTTATATCAATCCATAATAAATTTCATTTAATGTTCATTGAAAATTATAAATTTCAAAATTAGAAAACAAATTCTATTTTTAAATTCACTTCTAGAAAATGTATTCAAACAATAATTTGTATATAATTTCTACATGGAATAATGAAGGAATTAAAAAAATTAAAACATCCAAAAAAATAAATTGATAAAAATATTTTTCATGAATATTATAGAAATGGTTATTCTTTAAAATATGTACATCAATTTAATCCAAATTTATTTTGAAATTTAGTCCACCAAAACACTATTTTTTGAATTATTATCAAAGAAAAATATTTTTTCAAAAAATTTATTTAGTATTAAATATTTCACCATTAAAAACATATTTTTAAATTCTAAAAGAATATCTAATTAATAAAAAATAGATACGGAAATAAATTCAAATAATTCCACATATAAATCTCTAACACAAAATCAATTAAATTCCTAGTAAATTCCATTTATCTAATTTATTTAAAAGAATCCTAATCACATGTAACTATCAGACATTAGTTGGAATACACACACTAGGATTGAAGAGAACCAATACACAATATATTTCTAAAAAATTTCATGCCAACAATGGGAGTCACTCACACTTCCCAAATTCAATTAAAACATAATTTCATAATCTGAGAGTGTAAACATCTTAAAATTAAGTGTGACTAAAAATATAATAAGAGTTACCTTCAATTATAACTCTCCATCATGTTTCAAAAATAAGAGGTCCATATATCACCATAGTGATTCTATATAATTATATATCTTATAACTTACCATTTTTCATATGTGTTCTAAAATTACATCATTTTAATGATATCATTTTAGAAAAATATAATCATCATTAAAATTTTTCATCCCGGAATTTTTTCATAGCACTATGAAAATGAACTATTGATTTTATCTATGGATTAATTTATTTACATGGACACTCACACCCACTTCCCTTTATCTCGAGGATTCATCAGGGTATCCAATTTACAATTTAACTCTGGTATCAATTTACATATATAATTATCATTTGATTTGGAACATTGAGGAATTTTTTTTTAAAATGCTTTTGTTTCATAGGTTTATGTTCAATGATTCATTTTCCTCATATTATAACATTAGTTACACAAGAATAATACATATCACTCTCCATTACCTTGTTTAAAAACATTATTTAAAAAAATACTGGAAACCATAACCTATAAATCACATAATTAAAGAAATTACAAGCTCTATAAAACCCATCTACCATGTTTGAATTTATCACTTATCATGGCATATTGATGTTTTTAACCTAGATTCATTATAAAACACTTATTTTAATTATAAAAATATAATAGATAATAAATTTATGCTTTGATAGAAAGAAGATTTCATATAAATTTGGTGGAGTGGGGTTTGATGAATAATACATTGATGAACAGTGGTTGAAAAATGTAGAACACGTACACACCATACTTATAAACCCCAAATATCACCAATGTTGAATCCTTAGTAGGAAGAACAATTTCATTCAAAATAGGTTTTCATTTATTTACTTAAAAACAATTTATAACTATTAAATGATATAAATGAAAATATATTTCATATATAAACTTCAATATTCAAGACAATTTTTTTAAATGAATTTGGTTATGATTCTCTTAAAATACAAGCACAATAATTCTCAATTTGGAAATAAATCATGGTAAAAATTAATTTTCAAAAAAAAGCATGTGATTTTATGTTATTTTAAAGCGATTTGGCTAGGTTTTTTGTTGAAATTAATTTTAATTTCATCAACCTAGTAATTAAAGAGCTAAATAACTATCCATGAAAACATATTCGAAATTTTTGAAACATCAGTGGATGTTATGTATAGATTGTTCCCTGCAATAGGAAAAAAATTTCAGAAGTGTTAAAAAAATACAATAATGAAAAATGTGTTATTATTTTAGTCAAAAAATGATACACCCCCTCTTATCATTTTGAATGATCCTTAGATAATCCTTCCAAGTACGTAAATTTGTAAAACATATCAACATTATAATTAATTAGTTTAAGAACACAAATATTTGAAACTATGGATTGAGTTAGGAAGGTTTGTTCAAGATGATCTACTGTGTATATTCTCTTATTAAAGAATGTATTCTATATGGATTAAACTACCTTATTATTTTTCCTATAAGAAATAAAAACAATCAAAATCAATAAAAAATAAAATGAACTATGAAATGAAGTGGGATATTCTTGAGATAAACCATAATGGTTAATGTATTTTGATTATATGAAGTTCTACAATCCTTTAGTTTATCCCAAAATAGAAGGGGATGTGTATTATTAAATAATAAAAAGTATATATCGTTCATTTTTTAATGATTTTTTTCATCTTTTCGATTACCCTTTAACATCTCCCTTCAATCCCCTTCTACTAAATTATATATTTTATTGAATAATTTATAGGGAAAATTATATAAAGTCAATTCCCCTTTTTTCCAGCTTGATGGTTGATTTGTACCTGATATGGAAACTAATCTCTTGTATAAGAATTTTCTTTTGGTGGGGTCTAAACCATCAATCCTTCTTTGACTAAGAAAAAGTGTCATAATCAACTTTTTACATAATTTATAAGACGAACACATTCTCTTACTCTTTTAAAACTGAGTGTTCATAGAGTTCCAACTAAAGTTCTTTTTAGGTTCTGTCATTATTGTCCAGTATTTCCCAAAAATGATTATGTTTCTTCAGTATCATTAAATTACAACCAACCACTCAAATTAACATTAAATTGATAAGTATAAAAACTATTGAAATTTTTTAATTATAATTATCAACAACCTCATTATGTTATTTTTTTATTCTCTAAGAGGAAGCACTACTCATGGGAGTATCTCAAGAGAAAGAGACATGTATTTGCAATAATTCTTTCACTCATTAAAATTGAAGATAGAATTTATAATTTCTTATATGGAAAGGTATAAGTTGACTTGTATTGGTTAAGTTTGTGAAAAAAAATTGATTTTAAAATAAAATATAATGAAATAAATATCATCATAATAAATATCATGGATAAAATGATCAAGGCTGATTTCTCATGTATTTTCAATTTATATGTCTCTCATCTCTTGCATAAACAAAAACAACTTTCTAAATTTGGATCATGAAATTTTTATCTTTGATCCATGACCAATTTAGTCTCAAATGTTGGCATCTCCAACATCTTTTCTCTCATCATATTTCATTCCATGTTTCTTCTTAAATACTATCCAGATAAATATTTAATTGGTTTTTTTACAAATGAATTTTTATTATAGCCCTCAAGGGTTGATTTAATAGCTTCATATTTAAAATATTCTTTGAAGAAGCCATATACATCTATTTTAGAGTCATTTTCACTTGATCCATAATGATTTTAGTTAAATATTGAAAAAAATATGATCTTTTAAGGATTAACAGCCCTTATAGTGTCAATATGCTCTTTGTATTACGATTTTCATATAGAATTTTTAAATAATGTGTATCATCCCTACCCGGGTGCCATACACTTGTCCCTTGATTCGGTTTGTTACATGACATTAGGCCTACATTCTCGTATGCTAAGGAATTCTGAATAATATGAAGGGTATAATGTATATATCATTGAGATACTATATCCAATTTATCAAATTATAACACAATCATAAATAGAACAACAAAAAGGAAAATATAATAAATAATGAACTGAATAATACAACATCCACTATATATTAGCATCACACTATGGACCAAAGTAGGAAAACAATATGAAAACCAATGTTTTATATATTTCATGGCATATATGTTCCATGTTTCAAATGAAAACCCAAAAATAAAGACATTTAAAACACCTAAAAGGGTTCCGACATCATGTCAATTTCCCTCATCTATGCTCCATCCTAATCCATCAATCTAACATAGGGATACATAACATATCTTATCCTCCAAACATGATGTCTAGTAAGTTAATTATAATGAATACTGAGTAGGGTGTGAGTACCACATAGTGGTCCATGATCAATGGAACCTAAAATAATATCCAGTATATAACAATACGTGATGTTTTATAAAAATGAAACTACATTTAAAAAAGTAAACAATTTTTACATTAAAATTATTCTTTAATTGACCACATTAATTTCCCTGGTTCACAATGACACTCGATCCATAAATACATGTTTATCCCATGCTAGATTATTAACCATCCAAAAATATATATTAAATTACATTAAATCACGAGGTGTCTTTATTAAAATAATTATAATATCACCTTAAATGATGGGGGCCTATACCAGTTGTCGGGAAGCCCATGGGTATTTGGAGTAGCAGACCTTGTCCCCAAACTCAGGGATCAGATGTATACAAAAATATTTTGTGGGCCTATAGTGGAAGTCTAGAACCCAATTAGTATTTGGAAAATTAGTCCCTATCCCACAACACATCCATAGTTATCCCATCATAGGGATCCATATTTCCAAACATTTATTATCAATTATCATAACATATTATTTAACCATTTCACAATTTCTAGTATCAAATAAAAAAAATTTCAAATCATATGATTCATGTTGTTAGCACAACCCATGAGTGGATAAAAGTTTCATAATTCCATTAATCACCATTTTCAAAATCTTGATTTTTCATCAATTTCATAATACCATTATTCATCAATTTCATAATAATAAATATGTCAAATTTCATTATCACATGGTACAAAAATTTTATTAATTAATTAAAATAGAATAAAATTTCCCAACATGGAAATTTGAATTTCAAAATATCATTAATTCATTTAAAACCAAGACATAAATTATCAAATAGAATACCGACCTCGAGGTCATTTATAGATGTTTTCAAAACCAAAATCCCCAAATTGAAGCACAATAATCAAGATCAGAAAATCAAAGAAGATCTAAGACCAAAATATGAGGACCAAATAAAAATAATTAATATTCAGGAAAAACATGATCTAAACCATCACCAACAATGTAAAATCCATTCATCTTCATCCAAAAAATATTTATGATAAAGAGAGAGGAAACCAAAAAGGTAACGGATCACTTACCAATATGGTGTTGATTCGTTAATTAGATCATAAATTTTCTAAAAATGGTTATGAGGTGCCTTAGAGTATTCTAGGAACTTCCAAAATCATGTCAATAGGATAGGTATGAGTGGGGGTGAATTAGGGTTAAGACATGGGGGTTTTATAACTTTTGTGAAATTTTTTCGACAAATAAATCCCATTCGCAATATTTCAGGGGAAGGTGAACAATGTTTGAGAATTTAAGTTCCTTAATTGTGTGCCCCTAGTATTCGGGAGAATGGATACACTTAAGTTGGCACATGGTTTGACAAATTTTGAAATAACAATGAAACCCCTCTCTTTTTTAGTGTGCACTATTTTATTGGGTGTGACCATTGTTTGGGATGACCATGTGCCCATTATTCAATTCCTAAAATTTCGTTATGAACATCAATAATTATTAAGAAGGCACCTAAGACATTATTAAACTAATTTATGAGAAATAATAGAGTAAAATAATACATTAAAATGATAATGAGGCATCTCTATAAAGGTTAGGATCTTGAAATATCCCACCTTATTATACTTTTTCTTCAAGATGTACTCCCATGAATCTCTATGATTTTTGGGTAAAAAAATCATCCCACTAAGGATGCATATATGATTCTCTCTCCATAGATTCCTCTTTCACCAAACCATCTATAAAAAATACTTATACTCTCTTCACGGTCTTTCCCTGCAACACTTTTTTATTACAATTAATTACATGATTCAGATGCTCCTCAAAACAAGCATTGACCCCAAGAACTACATCATCAATATCTATCACACGAAAAGGATTGTGGTGTTACTATCTCAGATAAGACACATGAAAATAATCATGCATAACCTTGTTTCCTTGTGTAATTTCCAATTGGTATGACACCACCCTGATTACCTACAAAATCACAAAAGTTACAAAAACCTGGGTGCTAACATGCCCTGAATTTGAATCGTACGACAACCTAATCTAGTTGATACACCAAGAAATACATGATCACCCACTAAGAATTCAAGAGGTCATCGACTATGATCCGTACATCTCTTCTACTTACTCAAATACATATCCATAATAATCTAAATCAACATAACATACTATTATGAATCCTAAACAAGACACAATCCCAATAAATCAGATCCACCAAATTTTATCTAGCATATTGGTAGTCTATATGGACAACACTAATTATACACATATGGTTCCATATGAACAGTCCCCTAATAACTATTGATATAGTAACACATAACAATCTCCATGTTCATCTATTAAAACCCCCAAAAGATGATAACACAGGCATACAATAAATCATCCAAGACCTTTATAGTACACTATAACTTCCTATCTATCTATAGGTGTAAACCTATATGTAGAAAAACATGTGTACTATGTTCTTTATGTAAGAATTTCTAGAAATGAAATGTGACATGTGAGTCACAGTCAGAAACAATACTCATTGGCACCCACTGAATGTACACTATATCTAAAACGTATTTCTTCCCCCAACTAATCCACTGTTATCGATTATTAAATAAGAAATAAATGTGATACTTTATTAAACCATTACACCATAACCCAAATAGTGTCATTCTTCTTCGCTTTCCTCAATAGATCCACCGTGAATCCCATGTTAACATCATCTCGCTTCCATTATATAATGGGATACAATTTTACTAAACCACCAGGTCAATGATGCTCGGCCTTCACCTATTGATAGGTGTAACATTATGTCACGAACCCTACAATCCACTTTTCCATACCCAATCACCAATATTGTGTCTAATGTTCACAGTTCATTTTAATCAAAGGTTGATGAACACCAACATTGAGTCATTAAACTCAGATGTTATCTCTTCACACATACTCATTGTCAAAAAACATGGTTTTTCATATAGATTATCTCATATTCATATATAGTCTAATCGAAATTTAACCCCCCACCTTCATGGATTATAGTCAATTTCAAAAGCTTTCCATCCTCATACTATCTATCACTAATCTAGATCAAAAAGTTTTGAATAAGATGATATTGATATAAGGATCATATGCTGATTTCCCTCTTAAACCACAATATGAATATATTTCATCATGGTAATTATACTCCACTTAGAACTAGACTTCTAAATTGCTTGATTTTTTGTCTTTCTGATCAAATAATCACAGGAAAGATTTACCTTATATGGCATATATGCTAGCTCAAAATCAAATTACTACATAAACTCTACTCACCTATACTTCCAAATATTCAAATATCATTTGGAAAGGATATACATTATACTTTTTTGGTCAGTATACATTGTATACATTTCTCTAATAAAATAATTACACCAAAACATTAAGGAATAAACCAATTTAGCTAAATCAAGGTCATGCATAGTTTACATCTATTCATGTGGCATCAACTACATTGACCCGTATGTTACAAATTGATATACTTAAATTAACATTTCTATATTTACAATCCCATATTCGTCACAAAACACTATATACACCGCACCTAGATTAGGTAGGATAAATATCATTATGGTAGTAAATTTATCCATTAAAAACAATAAATAATTATGTCATTATTGAGAATATTCAAACTTATCCCCATTCGTATTCAAGACCTAATATGTTTCTTATAATAGAGAAAAGTATTGGATGAGCCTCTAATAAAATGATACCAAACCAATAAATTTATCGATACATAAAAAATTTCTTCTCTTATGAAACCACTTAATATACCTTCTCTTGTTCTAAAGAGATACCTTCCTCTGACATGATGTGTCCTAGGAAATTTACCTGATCAATAAAAAATTGACACTTACATAGCACTGTACATAGCTAATTCTCTATCAATTTCCTAAGGATGATGTCAAGACCTTGGTCATAATCATCATGAATCCTTGTGTACACCATGATGTCATTCAAAAATTTAACCACAATCTAATATAGTTACTGGTGAAATTTTCTATTCATTTAGGACATAAACTCTACCAAAGTGTTTGTTAGATTGAACAAGATCATGATGAACTCATATATGTCATACCTAATTCTAATATTTGTAAGTGGAATATCCTAAGGTTAGACTCTCAACTAATCATATCCTGATCTCACGTCAATCTAGGATAAAACCCAAGATCCTCATAATTGATCAAAGATATCATTGATATAAGGAAGATGTTAATATTTTATCACAATCATTTGTTTCAACTTTTGATAATCAACACATTAATGCACAGATCCATCATCCTTCTTAGAAAAAAATGATGGAGATCCCCAAGGAGGCATATTCGGATGGAAAACCTCTTATATATAAACTTTTAAAACTGAGTATTAGGATCTTGAAGTACATTTGTTTTCATTATATAAGGTGGCATATTTTTTTTTCAAATTTAGGCATTAACTTTATTTTAAACTCAACATCCTTCTATGGTTAAATACAAAATATAGACTCACGAAATACATCGTCAAACCACTCTACTATAGGAGGAATGATATTATCCTTCACATCCATATCTTTATAAAAATACTAGAAAAAATAGTGACGATCTCCCCAGTTTCAGATGTACTGGCACTGCACAGACACTCTGAATAACCCACGCTCCATGATGAATATAATTGTTACCCTTAAGAGACATAAATTACACTCTCCTATGGTAATAGAAAATGTGTTCTTGGTGCACTACCCTTTATTCGATACCCCAAATAATTTCAATGCCATACATAACATATATATAGAGATCCCAATTTAAATGATACTCTCTATCATAGAGAGAACACTGCTTTGATAAGCAGATGTATCTCAACCATACTCCCAATAGTTTTTCTATTTTCATTACCCCACTGAAAAACATCACTATTATACTCAACCCATTAATAGGTTTTATTGATATAAATGACTTATACTCTGGTATAAAATATTAAATATTATTTTCTAAAAGATATAGAATTATACATATGACTATTGATGGCCCAACCTCGCTATCAACACGTTCTGGTTGAACTACATGAAAATTTCCCTCCAATATTCCTTGTGATGTATTTTGATTTCCCTAAAATACACCCCTATTATAATAGGATTGATCTTTCCCATAAGCACATAATCCAATGCCACAAACAACGATTATATTAGAACTCCAACATCCATATTGGTTTTGGGTAGACGATCATCAACCAATTTTTAGGCTCTGCCTGGACCCATCATTACTACCCATAGGTTGAGGGTTTTTGTAATACATCAGCATGTGACCCATCCTATCACAAGATATAAACTCTACTGGTGGTCATAGTCACTGAATATGAATATGTAACAACCTAGGAAATAGGTAGAAGAATATTTCAATACTACTTGGAGTGATCAATCCATCTCCTTAGCCACTGTATTTTTTATCCACCAATATGATATTCTCAAAGAGTTGCTTCATACACTAGGAAGAAAAACCTCCTAGTTGTAAAATAGAAACCACATCTATCCCACTTGGGTTCCTTTGTTAGGTTCCCATTATAAATGAGACTTGGAATCAGTACTTCAGAAAAAGAAAATTAGCTGAAATATATTAACTTCAGACTTAATCTCACATTTAGGACCACATTGAAAGCAATTCCCTATAGTAGCCTCATACCCTTCCAAAACTAGAACAAATAACATCAAACATGTGAAGTGACCAAAATAGTCTATCCCAGGCAAATCTGTTAGGTCAACCTCCTAAATTAGGATTCCCCCTCATACATGAGAATCTAAGGGTAATAGTTCTTTAATACCATCTCCTAAAATTCTTTCCTTACTATAATATTTTACTGTTCATCCCATGTCTAGATATCCCACCAACACTTCTGATGATCACATAACATATTAAAACCTTATTTGAACCTATTATCAGAATGATACATGATTTGGTCAAGGATCATATGGATATATCCAAACCATAACTCATTTCCCTTAGGTCCACCTCTCTAGTGATTGTCGAAGGGTGCTGTAAATGGAACTCTCATGCCATGTTAGACATATTTCAGACATCCCTTTATAGGTATCCTTTAATAAAATATATCATCTTTTAAAATATCTCACAGAACATTTCCCTCTCTATTTCATCTGGAACTATTGGAAAATATGGTTAAACTAATAGATGTACATTTCCATCTATGTCCTCTTATCATCCTATCAACAAGTGTTTTCATAGATGAATATCTCTAAAACTAAAAAGACATATGTTATGAGGCATTACACCACATTATGACATTTATGTAATCTGTGTTGATATAAATCATTGACAATTCATCCCCATATATTACCATAATGTCATGACTAATGCATTATTACTACACTCAACCATCACTTCTTTAAATCATGGACAACAACTGGTAAACAATTTCAAAGTTTATGATTTTAATGATACCATCATTTATCCATTCAATTTAAAATATTTATAATCATTTATAATTACATATTTCATATTATGATGATTTTCATTTAAATTACACAAGTAATAAAATAAAATTCATTTAAACAACTCACCCAAAACATGTGGTTCCATGCATTAATAAAATAAAAATTTCACAATAATTCATGAGTTCCTAGAATGATACATTGTATGCAAATAACTCATTCCATATGTGGTTTAGATAGTCCCACACCCGATCTCATGACCAAGTCACAAATAATCATAATATCCCATTTTCCATTATCAATGAAAATAGAATAAAATAGAAACAAATGCACTAATACAACTTTATAGGTCCTTGATTGGGGGAAACATACCGGTTCCCCGAGCCGGTTGGTTACATGACCCCTGGAGTGCCTCTTCATACACCTGAGGCAATCAACTATAAGTAAGGGTTTAATGTATATATCATGGGGAGGATATACCATCTTTATCAATTTAGCACAAAAGAATAAATAAATTCAAATTATCTAAAAGACGATAACCAATAAATATAATAAAACCATATCCATTACAGACTAGTGACACATGATAAAGAAAAACAATAAAACAATATCCAAACGAAATCAGTAGATATGTCATCCTATATATGTGTAAAAATTAAAATTAAAAATTAATAATGACACTAAAATCTGCTATTACGGTTCCAAAATCATGTCTGGTTCCATCATTTATGCACTATCCTAAGTCATCCATCTAACATTGGGCTCTTTCCCTTATACGGTCTTGAAATAATTAAGTCAATTCATGTACCAATCATGAAGTCATTGTAGGGAGTGAGTATAACTCAATAGGACACCGCCACAAATGCCTAAATCGATATCCAGTCTATATATGTTTATAGAATTGTATAATGAATAAAATACAATAAATAAAGTAAAACAATTTACATTAAAATTATTCATTAATTAACCACATAAATATCCTGGTTTCATGTTGTCATAAAAACTATAAATACTTGCTTCAATGAGTGATGGAGCATGAACCATCTCCAATGATATATAACAATTTATTATTTCGTGGATATTCTGTAATCAAATTATTACAATTTCACATTAAAAAATGGTGTCTTATTGCAACAGTCTAACACCCCTTTTGTATTTGGAGTAGTAGTCCCTATCCCAAAACTAAAAAATATATTGCATAAATAAATATATCACGATACAAGATTGATAGTATAAAAAACTATTGGTACTTGGTGCAGTATTCCCTATCCCACAAATCATTCATAGTTGTATGATCATATAGTTTCATATTTCAAACAATTTATCATAAATATTCATAACTAATTTTCACCCATTTCTCAATATTATGTATCATGAATGAAAAAATTACAATTCATCATTTTCATCTATCAACACACCCCAATGCCAGATACTAGTTCCAAAAAACAATTAATCACTAATTATATAATTACCATTTTTCAACGAATTTTAAATCTCGTGATTTATCATCTTCATAATCACAAATACAACAACTTTAATTATCACAAGGGTTAAAAGATCATTAATAAACACAATCCAAAATTTAATTTCCCAAAGAGGCAGTCCCATTTTGAAAATTATATACACTCATTTAAAATCACTTCTATGTGAATTGATAATTATACCATTTATCTCAAGGTAATTGATAGACATACCCCAAACCAAAATACTAAAATTGAAGTGGAATGATCAAGATCATAATGAAACAGATGATCTAGGACAAAAACATAATATCACGATCAAAATTATTAATATTCATCAAATCCTAGATCTAAACCGTCATTATGGAGTAAAAATTGCTCTTAATCTATAGAGATATATGAGAAATGGAGGGAAACAACCAGGAATGAATCAATTACAAACTACAGGTCAATCCATTGACTGATTCTTTAATTAACTAATAATGGAGTTCTTGGATCCTTAAAATGATTCTGGAAGATTTAAAAGACATATGAATTTTTTTTGGACTGAGTGGGTTAAAATAGGGGTCAATATTTGGGGATCAATAATTTTAATTAAAATTGTTAGAGAAATAACCCCCACACACATAGTATCCGGGTCAGGGGCACACATTTTGAAAATTCATGACTTGTAACTCTATGCCCCTACTATATGGGTGTAATATTTGATAAACTATGAACTAACAAGGAAAACACCCTATATTTTAGGTTTTGGATTTTTCAGTGGTGGGAACACTGTTTGTGAAAAATGTGCGATAACCATGAACTTCCAAAAATCCCCCCATAATCATCTGAAATTCATATAAATGCACCTCAGAGAAGCCTCAAACAATGTACAAAAAAAATGTAAAAGGACACAAGAAAACATGAATGAGTCATATTATAAATCCTTTTAACCTTACACAATTCCATATTCTAATAAATTTATTCCACAAGAGATTATTCTAACAGTGAATCTGAGTGTTAATTTTGTTGCAATCATCCTTATTGTTTATTTTTATCTTTTTATTTCTTATAGTTTAAAAATATAAAATGAAAAAATTGCTTCTCTAAAAATTATTTCAATTATATGACAATATACTTCTCATCAGGATGGTAAAAAATACATGTATATTTCCCAGATATGTTTGATATTGTCTCACTATAGGATAAATGTCAAGGAAGAAGTGGAAAATGCCCTAGTGATTCTCTATAAACAATTTTTTTTAATATTTTAAAAGAAACCATAAATCATTAAATAGATTTCTGGAATGATATTAGACGAATCGAAAATAAGAAACATGGAATACAAGATAAAATAAATTCAGTAAAAATAATGATATATATATGTCAACACAATCTTCGACTACCTATATTATCTCTTTTGATGAAGAAAAACTTAAACACCAACCCTCACCAAGTACATGGTTTATGGATCAACAAACACACATCTATCACCAAAAATTATAATCAATCATATATGAAATTGATTCTATCACATGATCTCTTCCCCCAATATTGAAGTAGTAAACCTATCAAGACACTCAATCGAAGAATTTATTATATGATTAATTGATCATTATGAGATAATCAAACAAAAATCATCTCTTATACAGTTTCTAGATTGATTGAAATTTGTAGGAAAATATGAAGGTGAAATATTATCAAACTAATCTTATATAATAGTGCACTATCTGACACCATATACACCATCTTGTTAAGATATGGGTGAAAAATAATTATGATGATCACTATGATTGATTAATATCATAGAAAATTATGGTTGAACATCATTGTATTAGAATATTAAATTTTCATCCCACCCATAAATGTTTGAGAACAAATTACACATGGGATAGAGAATAACAAATATTGTATTTAAAATGGTATTACCAATTATAATTTTTAAATAAATATTTGAATAATATTATGAGAATTATTCTTGTCTCCAGAAATCATAATGGATTCCCATTTTTAGGGATTGAAAATACAGAGGTACATCCCACATATGTATTACAAATTGAAATAAGTAAAAAATGAAAAAAAAAACTAATAGAATATTCATATTCATATGAAACAATTCCTAGTTCTCTTCATCATATAGAGTAATACCCCAGTGTGAAATAATTATTCGGTAACTAGATATGAAATCCCCCACATGGTCCTGTATTAGTTTGTATATGTTATCCTATAATATTTTTGACTCTTATAGTAGATGATATAATTTTATAATGCATATCTAAACTCTAAGTTCATCATTAATGATCATAATAAACAATAGTTGATTTTAATTATTTTACTCGATATAACTCATGTTTTTTCACACATTCCTATTACCATTATGTATCAAATTTTATTCGACCAATATTTCATTTTTCCGTGAGAAAATATCCATGGACATACATGAACAGCTTCTATAACTTCTTGAACTATATGTAATATGCTTTGAAAAATATCTTTGAACCAATATTTCTTTAATAGATCCACTTTTACACATCCTCAATCATCTTCAAAGAAAATTCTTCCTTAGAAACCATTCCAAAAATTTGGTTCATACTTTTAGCATCATTTCAAATTCAATAGAAAATTGGTCAGTCCTGAGTTGAAAGTCCTATTGCATCCTTGTGGCTGTAACCATGGAAAAGTAAAAATTGTACATCATCAACAATCAAGTGACTCAAAATCAAAAAAAAAATAATTTTGACCTTAGTTTTAGATGCATCGATGCAATATCATAAAAACACTTCATTAATTTTTTTTTACTTGGGAATGTCATAGTTGGTTGACTTGGATTCATCATCATGACATGGAATTCCATAATTTCCATTGATCATTTCTCTAAGAACCTTGTGTGTGACCTCTTCCAAAATAATGACCAAATTGTTGGAGTAATGATGTGGCCACCTTCCCTTTATCGAATCACACCTGAGCACCAAAAAACTATACTTGTAATCAAAACCTTAAATTGTCATCTTTTCATCATTATAGTTTCATTATAAATAAAACACCACACGATCATGTGAGCTCATTCAACTACCGAAAAATCCATGTTTTTTATTTTAATAATTATGAATGAAAATCAAGGACCACATATCTTATATCAAAATATAATTTACAAGATTCGACATAGATTGATCTTTTTTTTCGTGCTCAGTATCAGCTTCAATATTCTAGAATCCATGTTTAGGGGACTATTTAGCTTATGCTCGAAAGATATATAACACATAGTTTAAGCCCATTTGATAATCATATTTTTCCAAAAATAAAACTTCTAAACTTCTCTTTGATAATTATAAAATCATATTTAGAATATTCAATAACTATACTTTATTGAATCATCATTTATGGTTTGGTAAGGTTCCTTGAGGCACCTAAACTCAGGTATAACAAAATATGAATATCTAGCTTCAATAGGTTCTACATGGGAACTATTTAATCTTTAATAATAGATATATTTTGAAAATTATCATAAAATTTCTTCTTAACCTCATTTTTTAGATTCTATTTTTATTAAAAATGTTATCTCAAACACAGTTCTTCAACAACGTGTCTTCTTCTGCCATCATGAGTTTTTTTATGGTTAGCCATTAAACTCATTTCAATTAATATCTCAAAATTGTTCTATCTCATCCCAAAACATTAATAATGTGACATATTTCATTATACATAGAATCTCAAATTTTTAAATCCCTTTTCAATATTATCTTGTTTACATAGTTTCAATGTATCATGAGAGGTTGATCTTCTATATTGTGGTCAGTTTAGTTAGGGTGACTATACCATTATGTACAATGTGAGGATCATCTTAATGGATTGAAATAATTATTCATAGTTGGTTTTAGTTTTTGGATGCAACTACTTAGATCATTTTTTATATGTAATTTTGAGAGTAGATATTGTGGTTGAATTGATAATTATATGCATGATAACTTCTTCATATTAATCATACATAATTTCCCATAAAAATTATGTTTTTATTTTGGAATGTGGAGGATTTAAATGCAATTTTATAGTCAGTTGTTTTTTTCTTTATGGTCACTATAATGGCCATGAGAGTTTCATGTGATCATTTAAAACCTTTTCTTGTATCCAATTACATGATTTTGAGGGAACCATGTGGTTAGTTAAAGACTTTTTCAATTTTTTCTAGATTTTTTCTGTATACTAAGCATGTGAACATTATTCACAATATGTTGATAATGGCCTATAAAATTAAGTTAATTTACTATAGAGGTTATATATAGATACTTATTATCATAGGTTTCTGATACATAATTTCTTTTGCTTGTCCAAAAAAGAAAAAAAAATCATAAATATTAATAATTTATCAATTAAAAAATCAATACTAACATAGATTTTATAATTACTAGATTATATAATAATTTGTAAAAATGATATGTGAAATCAGTATGAAAAATAAAATTTATCATTATCACAATAAAATTAATTAAATATTGAATATACCATATACATCAATGAATTAATTAAAACATTAGTAACACTCTAAAATAAGAAAAAATTTAATTCAATTTTTCTTATTTCCAAAAACAAGATTTCAAAATATTAATACAAATTAAAAATTAAAATGATCTTGTATAAAATGTTTTCCTACAACAGTATGTTAAAAAAAATACATTGGAATAATAATTTAATTTTCTAATAAATTAAAAAATATTCAAAAATGATTTGAGAAAAATATTTTCATGGGTTATCAATATTATTTTTGTTCTTTTAAACATATAAAACAAATTAACTCAATTAAAAATTGAAATTCGGAGAAAAAAACATTGAATTTAAACTAAATTTAGATGAAAAATAGCATTCATTTTATTTACCATGTATTTAATATTTTTATAATAATGAATAATTTATCATTTCAAAAAAATTTAACTCATATAAAGAGATATAAAAATACATATTCAAATAATTCCACATGAACATGTATTATTAAATTAACAGGGTTTGGAATAACCTAATGAACTCATGTGATAACTGAATTATACATTTTGATAAAATTAACAAAATGTTTGCGGTTTTTTTCAAATTATTAATTTAATACATTATAATTAATATTCAATATCCTTCACATGACCACTATTTTGATATCCAGTAAACCAGGAAGAAAATTATTATATATAATATAATAACCAGACCATCATGAATAAATCATATTGGGATTTAACATCTGCCATCATCTATAAAATATCACTTTATCTCCCATTTGAATCACTCTATATTGGATCATTTTTTATGTGACACTTTTGATAATTATTTATATAGATTTTTTTCAAATTATAATATTCAAACCTCCAAAATCTATTAAAAAAATAAGAATATATGTTTTCCTAGTTAGAATAAATCCATGTTTCATTTTTTAATGAATAATATGATTCACGGTCTAAATATATGATAAAAGGAAAATAAATTTTAGATATGATAACGTTTAATGCCTTTTTGGGTTATTTTATTGAGTTATACAAGCCCAAACAATATTATCCAATCATTTGATCTACTCAATTATTTTAAATGTTATTGTTTTATCAAATATTTTTTAACTCAAAATTAAAAAAAAATTGATCATTATTTTTGGTAGGTATGGTGTTTATATTTTATATATAAACATATCCTTATGAAGCAGGACATGCAATTTCATATTAAATAACGTGGGACCCCTAGTCATTAACATACACCTTATGTATACAAAAATTAAAATACATATATACCTTGATAAAATAAAATTCAATAGGATAATCATATATCTTAGGGGCCTTATAAACCACTCCTTTTCTGCCCTAATTAACATTATGAAAAATATACACAATGAAAATTCATCCTTGAAATAGATCCATAAAATCTATAACATTGACATAAATTTATCACAAAAAATATATGGATTGTTTATACATCTAATATGAACTAAAAATATTTTAATTTTTTTTTCAATATCAACAATATCTAAAAATCATGGGTATCATGGATCATTTTAGATTAATATTATTATGAATACAAGACATTGCTTATATTTTTTGGGAGATGGAGTGTCAATCATAAGGAAGTATAAGGGAAAAAATAAAAAATAATCTCTAACTGATTATCTTGTATAAATATCCTAATTAATTGGTCTCTAATGATGATCTAAAGGTATGGTTTATCCCATATATAGTACAAATATTCAAACCATATATTTTACCCTTGTTTTTTCTATGATTTACAGGAATTTAATAAGTGAAAAGGTAGCTAATTAAATCTGTTATACTAAAATAATGTACCTAAGACTGTATATAACTTATCATCAAGAAATATATCTATAAAAAGTTATTTGTCCCTAGTGTCAAACTTTATTATTTATGGGATCTTATTAATGTGATCTACCACTAACTTCTCTAAGCCATTCTTAACTTTTTTCTTAATATCAAACCCATAAAAAATTATCATCCCATTTAAAAGTAGTAGTTTTCATATGGATTCTTTAAGATGAACATCATCGTTTCATGGATAATGAAAAAAATACTTATGATCCCAATAAATTATTATAAAAATTTTATAAAAAAATATAACGATAATAGTATCCATTTATTTGTTTATGTTGTATATTTTTTATGAATACAATGTTTCATAGGCATATGAAATTATGTATAGGAATACCTCCACCATCAAGGATAAATCATTTGAAACAATGATGGTAGAAACCCTAAAAATAATCTAGAATGGGATCTCCCAATATAGTCTCTAGATGATGTACGAAGTGGGTAGGCTATTATTTATTATATAAATTCATTCCCTACAATAATCACTTCACCAAAAATTATAATCAAAATTAAGCAGTTTAGATAGAGGAAGAATAATTTTATTAAAGTGTTAAATAAATAATCAAGAAATATTTTCTTGTCATATGAAGGATCTAACATCATATAAACAAGTAGGATATCTTATTGTGGAAATATTTATAGGCATACATTTATACACAACAATACTATTGTAAAAAATTCCATGGTGAAATGACGTTATGAATAATTAAATATAAATTTTCAATTATAAATTTTTTTTGTCAATATAATGATGAATAAAATTTTCGAAGATAGAAATACATCGATCAAATGAGGATATATATATATATAATAAATTAATCCATGAAAACATACACACATGATTAATGTAATATTCAAAATATACTCTCCATGCATTTATGGATGGTAAACAGGGAATAATAAGAGACTAAATGGAATCTAATTGGAAGAGAATATCCTAAATTTTCATGTGAAATTCATCTTCTCCCAGTCCTCAAGTGAAATAGAAAAATTAAAATAATGAGTAAAAATATCCATAAATAAAAGTTTTTCCTACATATGAGTCACTAAAGTATATTTTCAATAAATTCAATGGATAAAATCAACCTTATAATTGGAATGATTTAGTTTTCTATATTATATTGGAAAATACCAACTTTTTTCCACCTTCAATGAAACGAACTCATCCCTTTATTGTTTTACAACATTAAAAAACATTTTGTCATGATAAAAATTAATGGGATAAAACTGTTTATTTAAAAATATAGGATAAATGATAGCAACCTCATGTAATTTTTACACCTCTTTATTTAGCATCCACTAAATTGGTATTGAGACACATTTAATGTTACCTAACTAATTTAGACCCTTACTCAAAATAGAATATTGTGAATATAGTTAAAGGTGAAAATGCATTATATATATACTATGCTATAAATAATTTTCTTTATCATTACCATCCAAAGATCCATAATTTTTGTCTCTAATTAAGGAATAATTTTATTGAAAATAATAAGGGGTAATGTTTAGTATATCAATAAGTAATAATATTTTTAATTCAAATAAAATGATTTATTTTTCATGTGGTTAAGTGATATATAGTTGGATGAAACTATGAAATACAAATATTATTATAGTGAATAAAATGATTAGAGTGTGGAACAACAATATCATAGAACATGTTATTGAATCCATCAGTATAATAAATAGATAAATAAATTTCATAAATTAGATTCTCAGAATTAGGATTCAAATTAAATAATGGAAAGTAGGTCAATAAATATTCACATTCACAAAACCAGTACTAGTTATTATAGTCTTCTTATGTATAGAATAATCAGTATTTGAATAATATTTTAAGTAATGATTATAAATACTGTTATAATAATGATAAAAATGGAATATAATGAATTTTGAATGTTTTCTAGATGGATATTTCATTTACCCTAAATTATTAAATCATATACTTTTATTATAAAAATCCATATAGATGGTACCCTTGAATTAATTTATAAGAATTGCAGTTTTTTTAGAAGGTTCAAACAATGATAAGGAGATCATAATTTTTTGGGGATCCTTTTCCATTTTAAGTACATATATATTCTTAATAATGGTCATGTATATTAACTAAATAAGTATATCCTCATAGTCTCATATCAGATATGTCATAGACCTATTTACCAATTACACCACCACACTGATTGTATTCAACTCACTGATCAGATTGAAGAAAAATATATTAAGGAATTACATGAATTGACACACCCCGCACACATAAAACATCACTGAAATTAATATTTGTAATGTGTTTTTGTGGGTTGAATGCCCAGAGGTCCTTTCATATTGTAGGCCACATAATTGTGGGTGTGGTATGTGATAAAAATTTCCTCACATTTTTTGTCTAATCAATTATTATTATCCCCTTATATTTGATAAAATTTACTTATAAATTAAATATATATTGAAAATTGTTCAATATGATCATATAGTGTGATGTTAATCTTAATTATGAAAAATATGTAAAAAATTTACTTTTCAATTTACAATTCAAAAATCATGTTCACTTTAAAAAATATATTAGGAATAAGAAGTATTTTACGATGTACCTATTATATATTACATCAATCCATATATTTATACATTTCATACTCTTCAGTGAGGATTGAATGGTGTTCTTTATTGAAGGTGTGATACCAGGTGGACATGTAAAATTAAATGCCTTAGTATTTATCTTTGTACAATTCAAAGTGATAGAAATAAAATTTCACCAATAATAAATAGTAGCATGAAAACGAATATGTTTAGAGATAATACATTCCCCTTTATAGAGGGGAGTATAAATATTTCTCTTTTTTATTTTTTTGCTCAATTTTTTATGTTTACTCATTAGCTCAATAATTTTATTAATATTTTCTTTTTCAAAATATCAATGCTAATAGAATATAAAATTGTTTGGGAATACCATTATTTTGGTTGTATTTTTAATTATTAGGTATCATATATCTTCTGGGGTTGTGGAAAAAACATTTTATAAGGAGGATATTGATTAACTTTTGGTCAAAAGGGGACATCATTTTCTACTCAATACCATATGTAATGATCAGATTATTATTCCATCTTTTATTTTATACTATTTTCAATAGACCGTGATTATTATAAAGAAAAGGTTATTTATGAAAATATTTAAATACTGACACTATTAAAATACTTAATCATCCATTCACCTCTTGAAGGTGATGAAGAAATTGATATAGTGGTTTGATTTAAAAGAAATCAAGAAATCCTTGAAAGAGTGGGTTGTGATGTATTTTGAGACAAAATAAATTCTCACAATATTGGTCATTTAAAATGGAAAATTATATTTTAAATGATTGTTAGATGTTAACGGCCTTAACCAATGCACTCCCCTCACAACTGTTGTACTTATATAGCTAAATTATTGTGTCTTTTGTGCCATATTTTCATTCAACTTTCTCGATGATACTATTTGTTTTACAAAATATCCTCATTTTATGAAATATATCATGTTCCTCTCTATTGGTGTGAAACCATTAGTGATGTCACAAATCACGAGATTCCTACCAATTTGGTAATTCAAATAATTGTATCACAACTTCTTGATTAAGTTCCAACAAATAAGAAATGATTCCACAAAAATTTTATTAATAATTAAGTTCTCTCTCCAAATGGATGTGTCACTGATGACTTAAAAAATACCTATATGAAATGATTTAAAAATCATTCAAACATGTTACCAATTTGAAATTCAGTTATTATATTTAGTACTTCACCACATTATTAAGCGAAGAACATAAGTCCTTAAAATGGATTTCACTTTAAGGACATTTATTGTTTTCATGGTTGAGAAAAACATTGAATTACATGATATATTATTTTGTGTCCTCTCTTAAGAGTCACTAAAATTTTAGTAGACTATTTACAATTCCATATTCGAGATCAATGTATATATCTATATTATGCTATGCAATGCACGTCTGTTGGTAGTTTATGTATGGTGAAAAAAGATCTCATATGGGTTTATTATGTTCAATATTATTATTAGGTTCAATTGTTTAAAATTTTGAGTTTGATAGTGTAGTTTATCCTATTTCAATAAACCCATAATAAATGATGTTATTGAATATCTAAACATAACCACTTCTATTGTTCGTTATTTTAAAATTCAAGTTCAAAGGATAAATTCAACCTAAAGGCCTAGTTCATAATGAACATAAACATGATATTGAGTCATAAAAAAGAGAATAAATTTAAAAAATAGACAGAAATTTCGTATTAGAAAATGTTATAGATTTTATATGAAATAAAAATACCGAAGTTAAAAAATAATTTGAAGAATAAAATAGTGATGAAGGATGAAAAAATAGAAAACAGATATAAATATAGATAATTCAATAACTAAGTGAGAAAATTTTGTTAAAAAATTAAATTAGATAAAAACATACATGAATGAATTTGATGTTGATGAATAAACCAGCCTCTGTGACAATGACATAAATTTTTTGACTAATGATATAGTCACTATAAATGGTTATATAATTTTATTTAAGTGTAGAATAATTAATGAACTAGGACATTCTATTAATTTTTTTTAATTAAACAAGATTGAAATGGTTTAAAATGAAAGAGATTAAAAAATAATGGGGTTTATTGGAGTGAATTTAGATTAAATGTCAGAAAATAAAAAATTATTTGAATGAAAAGTTAATGCGAATAATTGTTTTAATATATCAGTTTATTTTCAAATTCACCATAATCCCATGACCTAAAATTTGATTAATTATGGCCAATTTCCAGTTGAAACATTCAAACTGTATATAAATTAACACAATCATAATTAAATAAGTAATTGAACATTAATTTGACTGATGTACAGGCAATATCGATATCGTTATTTTATTATTGTTAGAAATAAAAAATAATTTTAATATAAATTTAGGGAATCATATCCACTCAAATTTTGATAATTATTAATGTTTTTTATTATATTTTAACTATATGAGTCAAACCTTTGTTGATTACATTTTATGGAAAACGTATTTCACTCATGACATTCACAACCTCAATATCATGTGCAAAGTGATTATTGATCAAATGCAATAGAATTTGAAAATATATAAATTTATCAAAAAAATTTCTATTAAATATTTTTTATATAACCAAACCATATAATTGAAGTGGGTAAGAATTTGATCGATAATAAATGGAAACTGGTCTATCATGGTAAGAGTGGTCATCACCAGGTACCATCTCGCATGAAACACTCCATATAAAATATTATGTATCAATCATAGGTTTAATTACCTTATCTTTTCATGTAGCCCTAAAATTAGATTATATCCAATATTTTAAATTATGTCCTTAATTATCAAGAAAAAAATAAACAAATTTAATTTTTTATTTTTCAAAAATATAACTTGGTTGGAAAAAAATTATCCTAATATATATATATATATATATATATTATAGTATACGTATGGGATGTATTAAATGAAAAAAGATGTATACAAGGATGGCTATATATAATGTTTCACCAATCATATCATAGAATGTGATCCAAATGTCTTTCATATGTATTAAGCCCCACCTAATTTCCAACTCTATTTAAATTCCACTCTTGCCACTTTTCTCAAATTTTCTCAAAAGAAAATCCGCCTATTTTTCTATCCTTTTTCTATTTTACCACACTTATAATATTAATTATGATACTTACAATGGGAATTATAGTCAATATATTGTGTCCCTTATCATCTTGAGTTTCCCACTTAAGGCATGTTGAGCACAATGCCACACATTGTCAACTAATAAAGTCATCATATTTAATAACCCATATCAACCATAATTGTTAATTTAATCGATTCTACTCATATCATAGATATCACATACTACCATATGATGATTCTCATATTAGGGTCATAATCATCATCTTATATCAATATTGGCAATACCCTCTAAGCATTATTTAATTTTTTATGATTTAATACCATCAAATTTTCCATCATTATTATTGATATCCCAAAAGGAACATAAATTTAATTAGAAACCAATTTATAAATAAACTATTACATAGATCTATTTTTTAAATTACATAGTCGTTCCCCCGTATTATTCCACATTATTTCCCCTATGGTAAATATATCTTGGTCTTTATGTAGTCTCCAACATCCACACATTATTCTGGAAACATCATCTCAAAAATATGTGATCATTGGTCATAATGGTGTTTGATAGGAGAGGTTTGTGACAATAAACCGCCATCATACCAAACTAACCAAAGTAAAAATAAAAATAATCATCTTATTATTAATAATAAATTAATAAATAATATGATTAAAAAATAAAGAAACTATCAAAAAAAGTTATTCTAGATTATAAATCAAGGAATCAATATATTCCCCAAATCTCCAATTAATATTCCCTAGATAACCCTACCATGATTTTCTCAAAAAAATAATGCAAAAATTTAAATGTAATATTTACAAAAAACACATTCCTCAATATGTGGGATGATTATAATCATTTTATATCACTGTTAAATTGAACTACATGTTATATAAAATACTACCATGAAAGAATTTCAATTTGAGATAATCTTTAAATTATCTTACTTATTCTCTCAAAAATTAAATAATTATTCCATATAATTTAATTAATTAATTACATAAATTTTTATAATTAATCAAAATAGAAAAAAATCTAATTCACACCTAATATCAACTCAGGCATACAAATATAATAAAAATCAATAAAATATATAAATATTTTATCTATTGTCGAATTCATGTTTATAATTTATAAATATAACATTAACTGTGCATTTACCAAAATTCAATTTGATTTTATAAACTAAAATTCTCAACAAAAATTTGGCCTTGATAATATATTCACCTTAAAAAATATTTATTTGAGTAATGAGAATGCATAATTCTTATAACCTCAAACCCATATAACATGAACACACCCAAATTCTACTATTTGAACTACCATAGATATAATCATTGAATAATCATAAGTAAAAATTGAAATAATGTAGTTAATAATTTCAAAAAGATAAACATAAAATTACATTAAATTTAATTATTTGTAAATATAACCTCATTAATTTTCATAAAAATGAATCATATGGTAAACTGAAAAAATTCAAGGAATCAATCCCTCATCATTTATTATTATTCCCATGTTATGGACTATAATCCTTCTTCCACCAATCATAATTAGACTAATAGAATCATCCACTTCAATTGGACCTGTCAGTTCTAGACCCAACTTACCCTAATCACAAATTTATTTGGATGGTCTTGAATATCCATGGGATTCACATTAAATTACACATCCTACTCAAAATTTGGTATGTTTTATTATACTACATAACAAGTAACAAGTAGATTCTTTTATAATAATCATGTGGAATTAGTCAAAAACCCACTGCCATAATGATTGTTGTGAAAATAGAAACATTACTTCACAATCAATACAATATCTCAAAGGGTTCCATGTACACTGATATTGAATTAATTCACATGGTAATCCTCTAATTCAATATATATGTGAAAAATATCATAACATCACATGAACCTTAACTGAACATTTCAATGCTTTACTCTCTCAACTATAAGCGATCATGAGAATCCAAAATCTAATGACAAAAAAATTATAGATAATTGTGGAATGGTTAATGAGTAAAAACATATAGAGATAATTATGAAAATATATTTTTATATGAGTAAAATAACTAATAAATAAAATTATAAGAGGATTAAAATAATTGTCCAAAATAATATTTTTTTTTATAACAAAAGCATTATTTTAAACTAAAATCTACACCTTTGAGACTTTCCCAATGGGATTCCATTTTTATTTAACACAAGTGACTCCATATACATACTCATTAAAAAAGATATCTGGATAAGAAGTAATGATGATCACTACATTTTTGGAATAATGATATAAAGAAATTTTATAAAATATTTCAATTATATATAGCAATGGTAAAATTTAATCATTAATATTTAGTTAATTTATTATATAATTCCATATTTATGTAATCCTAAATAAATTTCCATTACACAAAATATAACCCAATAAGATAATATATTATTTTACATCAATGGGATTTAGAATGCATTAATCTTTTTTCTAATATTAATTTTATCACTAAAACTCATTGTTCTACCTTATAAAACCTAGGTTCAATTCCAAGACACGTCATCATATAATTTTCTACCCTTAAGATTCCCATTTTTTAACTTCCACCCACATTCCTCACGAGTTTAGGAACACATTTAAATTCCATACAAGTTTCATAATTATATACTAGGATTATAAATAAATTAATAATTTCAATAATCATTATTCTTTCATCTCAACCACACCATCAATGTCTGTTTTATAAATACCCACGTCACAGTTCTTGAATATTTATAATTTCTTGTTTCTAAAGTTCATATGTTCCCAATTTATTATATTTCTTAAAATAACCATGGTGAAATCATCATTGATAATCTTGAAAAAATTTTGATAGAGGAACCATCTAAAATAAAAAAGTATACATCACCACTATCACAACATATAAGGGTTACCAATCATCGGAATCATATAACATAGCTAGGACATGTAAATTTATAATCCAAATTGGACACACGATTGGTCACCAAGAGGAAATCTAACTATTTACCTCAAAACATAAGGGACATAATAATTAAGTTGACTCTATACTAGAAAAAAATAATCTATCTCTAAAAAAATCAAATATGATATAATCATAATAATGGATTTCATCAGGAGAATCATTTCGCTAACTGCATAGTTTTTAATAGGTTTCTTATTCCCATAAATTTTAATAACTCATAGTTACATATAGGTGGTTGGATCCCGAAATGAATAAAAATAAAATGAACCACTCTTCATATTTACTAGTTTAAAATTTACCGAAAAATTAATCTTGGGATAGGATAATATTTATATAAATTTCTAAACATATTTTATTATTTAAAACTCCCACTAGATTTTTCATTCCCACTCAATAAAATGTCATTATATATATAGGTGGAATTAAAAATATATATCACATCCCTCTAGAATTATATAAACCCAAATAATCTATTATGACACATCAAAATTAATGTATGGGATATATCAATGAATAATTTTCTAAAAAAACCATGATTTTATTAATGATTTCTAAGAATCTTTCCCCAAAATGGATCACAAAAAAACCATACATATAAACTTTGTATTTTTACCTATAAATGATGAATAAAAAAATCATAAGGCAATTAATCTGTCCATCATCAATATCAGTAAAAATAAATAATTTAAAAAACAATAAACCATTATCTCCAGGTCATGTTACTAACAACCGAGTCCCAAAAAATAATCATCCAATACCTTCACAATTATAATGAAATTTTCATTATGAAATTATATCCTATAGATAAATATATCACTAATAATGGAAAACATCATACCAATCACATCCTATCATGGCATCACTATATAACAAAAATCTCACCCATTATGGGAGATATCGAAAAATTAATATTGAATAAGAAACCATCAATTAGATTTTTATCACCCTTCACAATGCTATCTATCGTCATTGTTGAATCATATGTAGGTCCATTGTACCTAGGTCATTCAAAAATGTCCTCATCGTCCCAGTGATTTATAATGGGTGGTACTATAGTTGGTGTTGATCTTATCATTCAATAAACGTGACTATATATTAATTCATCCTCATTATATGATATGATATTCAAAATACTCCTTGAATGCTATTTTATTTATATTATATTGAAGATGTTATATTAAAATTTATAATTAAAAATCATAATTTTCCATCTTATAATAGTTCTGATTCATAAGAAAACATTAATATAAACCATATTCTGGGTCAATAAGATTCATGTTATAACTAATTAATACCTAGAAATAAATGAACATAGAACCCATGTAAGTACTAATAAAATTAGATTCCTTGTATAAAAATCAATCAGCAAATACAACTGACACCTTGTTTGAATGATCTCTAAAACCTGAACCAATATTTTCATACATTTAAAAAATAATAAATAAATTTAAATTCCTATATCTAAAATCCATGATTGATGTTAACCGAACATGTTGATAAAACTAATGTACCCCAGAACACCCTAGGATATGAGGGGTGAATTAAGGTGTCAATTTTTTATATTATACTAATGGATATTGTTCCCTTATTGGTAAGAATATATTAATTCTATCTGAAGAAGATTCATCGAAAAAAGAAATCACATGCAAAGAAATGACATAGTAATTTTAATTTGGTCAACCTCTAATTGATACATCCATGGAGCATACACTGACATTGTGTCATTCATACAAAAAACCAGTAATATTTACAAGTTATAGATTACATGAGTTTAACATTTTCACTTTGTTCCAGGAACACTTCCTTTACATGGTTTTAGGGATAGCACAATCTGTGCCTCAGATCACTCCCAATAACCCCCCTTTTCTTACTATATTGGAAGAATATTCACCTAGTTCATCGACTTGATGATCGCTTGAATGGTATATCATTGACTCATGCATACTCAACTATAAGCGAATGCTATTTTGATGTCTCATTTTATTCCAATGATATATATCAATTCTTCCCACACTGGTAGGCTGTGAAAAATAATTTCATGAAATTATTTGGTCAAATTATATTCTCCCTTGAGTATTCCACACACCATCATACCTCTTCCATATACTGAGTAGTGGGTATAATTTTTAGATTGCCTCTTTGTGATTCATCTCCAGGTTTTCCACTACAAACTGCCTCAGTGTACAACATCATTATAATTTGTCCACATATTGAATTCGTATAGGGCCTCCAAAAAAACCTTTGGCAAACTACCTATACTTCATGTACTTCCTCCTCTCTTCTTCATACAGTGAGAGCTTCCTTCAGAAAACACACACTCTTCAGTTGATTCTTTCATTAGGCAGATCATTCTTTATGCGTACCGTCTTCTCCACTACAAACCACTTCAGACGTCACATATTTCTTAATGAATTTTTATTCTTTAATCCAGCACCATAATGACGGGGATTACATCTACTAATATTGGAAAAATTGATATGAAAAATAAACTAATCCAATATTTACCAAATGTCTGATTTGGTACATCATTCTTCATGTACCGCTCCTGTACCGAGAACCATAGATATCCCAAAAAAATATACCCTATTTGTATACCACATTACTTTTTCCACATACATTCACTGAGAATAGATTTCAGTCCCGTGAACCCTTCCATATACCATTATCATTGTTTTTATGCCAAACACAAAATATTCCGAAACATTTTATGTGTTCCATGTCTGGGGCTACTACGTCACTTCCAAAACTTCTTACGGCTTGAACTTATAATATCATTCCTTGTAGTATCTATGATCACCCATTAGAGGATTGCACACAAACACAAACCATAATCTATTTCTAGTAAATAACATTCATGTTTCCAACATTATACCCCTTTGGGTTTGTTGAATATCTATAGAAAATTTCAATAGAGCACCGACTACTATCAAAACCTAAGATGCAAGAATCAACTCTGCCAATACACTATGTCATCATCATAAATTCTCATTATAGAAAAAAAGAGGGGATGCATAAATCATTTTCTTGTGTGATTGAATGAATTCTCTAACTACTTTCTCATGACAACTAATTGTTTTCTCCCTTCACATTCTCTTAATTGATGGTCTCCATTGTCCTAAAACCATTCTTGAAACCCTAAAAACATTCCATTTTCATCCTTCACATTTTCACATTGAATTTATCCATTTATCCCCCATTGGAATCAAACCAAAAGACAATTTTTTGAACATTATAGGTATCATAAAATACACCCACTATATCATATCTCCCCTATAAACCTACATTAATTCCAAAAAACTCATTAACACTGATAATATATTTTGGAGAGTGGAATATATGTAATCTCCTCATGAACATAGCGGTGGATGAACACTAAATTTAAATTGAAATTTATCAAAAACATTCACTATTAGTGGATTAGTCATAATGTTAGACACATGTTCATCAGTTTCCACTTGGTTCATTTTGATCACGCCTTGTTCAACCTTTTCCTTGATAAAGTTATATCTGATTTCAATATAATTTTTTTTGAGAAAGATAAGGATGATAATTCGTAAGATCAATTATTCTCTTGTAATCATAGTAAATCAGAATTGGTTGTTTCATCTCATCCCATAATTCAATCAATATCTACTTCATCCAAAGTAAATGAGTTCACACCTTGGTAGCAGATATATATTTGACTTCATTAGTACTAAGGAAATTACTTTCATGTTTCATGCTCGACCATCCCACACATTTATTACCAATATTTTATGATCTAGAATTGGTGGAAGTTTCATCCAATACATCTTCAGCCTAGTCACACTCAGAACATATTGATAGTTAACTCTCTATTCTGACTGAGAAGTATAACCCATAATTATGAGTACCTTAAATGTACCTCATGAGTATTTTCACATCTGCCATATGTTCTTCTTTTAGATTACTTTGAAAATAGGCTTCTAATAATATTGTAAAGATAATACTTAGCTGTGTCATTGTTAGGTATATTAAGAATCCAATGATTCTCATATACATTTTGGGATATATAGATGCCCTATCTTTAGGATTTCTAAGTTTTCTTCCAATTACAATCGGATTTTCCATTGGTTTGGAATCTTGCATTACAAATTTCTTTAGAAACTCTTTTTAATATTTTCCTGAGAGGTGAAAGTTTAATCATTCTTCTGTATCAGTTACATACCAAAAAATATTTTATGTTCACCAATCAAAAACATTTCAAATTATGAATTCATGTGATTAGAAAATTCATCTTGGTATCCATGCCTTCTTTCACCAAAAAATATCATCAACATATAACAAAAACATGAACTTATCATAATGATAATTATTTCACATTGATATTGTGATCCACTCCTCCTCTTTTGAATTCAATATTTTTCATATAAGAATCTAGTCAAGTATACCATGCTTGTGGTTCCTTCTTTAGTGCAAAGAGTGATTTCGTTAATCTAAATTCATTCATTTCATCATTTCCAAGTAGGAAACCCCCCTGTTGTTCAATTATGACTTGTTATTCAATAAAACCATTTAGTAATTCTGCCATATCATCCATTTAATACAATTCATACCCTCTTTTTAATTCCATGGTAGGATGTATCTTGATAGAATATAGTCCAGAAACTGGAGAAAATGATTCTTTAACAGTGACGCCTTCAATCTGTCAATATCCTTTACACACCAATATCACCATATTTATGATCACATTTCTATTTTGATCAAATTTAATCATGAAAATTCACATTGTAACAATCACATTGTGATTTTTAGGTATCTTAACTAGATCCCATGTTTAATTCTTATCAATTTTATCTGGATATTCATTTATGGATTTATCCCATGAATCATTATTTTTAGCTTCATCAAATGGGGATGGGTCCACAAAAAACAAGATTGAATAGTTTTTAGTATTTCTCATTCTCCTTGTTTGTGTGGGTGCAGTCCAATCATTTATGATGTTGGATTGATAAATATATACTCTTCGATTTCTCCTTTGAGGTTCAGATGAATTATCTCTAGTCATGGTTTCCTCTTCTGATTCTTCTTTAGAGTCAACATCATTTTGTAACTCCTATGATATTTTACTCCTTACTCTACATTTTTGTTTGGATATACTCTATGTTCACATTATTCTTCATTTTCTATTTCTTTATCATAAAAATTCCATAAATCATTTTTTTTAATGATCATCACATCACTGTTTTCCAAAATACTTCCAAGATGGTTATTTAACCATTTATAGGCTTTTCTATTCATTGAATATCTATGAAATATTTCTTTATCTATCGCATCCCCATACTTTCTTGTTTCCCTTCATTATTTTTTATAAAACATTTACTTCCGAAAATGCGAAACTAAATTAAAGAGGGATTTATTCCATGCGACAACTCATAAGGTGTCATGGTTTCTCCCATGTAAAGACATGATCTAATTGGAATCTTTATTGTAGATTAACTACATTTTTCCAATAATGGTGAGATATACGGCTCTCAATCAGTATATTTTTTCCCATACTATTCACCTATCGATTATGGTGCCCATCAACTCCATTTGGTTGTGGGGTTTTCTCAATAGCCACCCAATGTTTAATTACATGTTTATCCAATTAATTATTAAACAAAATTAAAGTATATTCTCATCCATTTTTGGAACATAAAACTTTTATTGTTCATCCATTATCATTTTCAGCCATTCTGCGATAACTTTTCATGTCATCAAGAACTTTTCATTTTCTGTGATTAACCACCACACATGCCATTTTACTGTACTCATATATGAAATGAACTATGTACTATTCTCCATGAGTTCCAAAATCATATATTAAGCCACATATGTCTGTATGGATAATATCAAGAAGATTTGATGCATTTTTCTTATTTGGCCGATAGGAATTACAATATTGTTACCCCATATGCAAGAATCAAAATATGTTCCTTGGTCATAATTTTGGTTG
The DNA here is from genome assembly GCA_963277665.1 of Viscum album. Taxonomy (NCBI): domain Eukaryota; kingdom Viridiplantae; phylum Streptophyta; class Magnoliopsida; order Santalales; family Viscaceae; genus Viscum; species Viscum album. The sequence goes on from OY728129.1 coordinate 259,583,002, forward strand.
GGCATATCGATGACAATCACCAGTATGGATTTCTTTTCCATGTCTTGATAATTGATGTTACCCATTCATCGATTCCATAGGTTGTTTTATTATTCAAATGTCTTATTGAAAATGTTTTTTTTTCACTGTCCACCTGATACAAGTTTTCTTTCATTCTATATCCTTCCAAAAGAGAATCCCTTTCATTTCTCTTATAGTACAAACCTTCTGATTGAATGTGAAAATAAGGCCAGAGTCACAATTTTGAATCACACTCAATGGATTGTGATGCAATCCATCCACACACAAAATGTCACTCTTCTTCATCTCGCTATTAGGAAGTTCAATATTTCCACTACCTTTGATCTTAAGAGAATCATAATTGTCAAAACTCACTATTCCCTCTAACTTTTTCTTTATATTGATTAATAGGATAACATTTCCAATAAAGGGGGACAAAAATCCTTTATTTGAATCCATGTTTTTTTGTTTTTTTATATCTTTTAGTGGTACTTCTACAAATTTAGATTTCTCAATTTTTCCATTTTCTCAATGATATGTTAGATTGTGTGTTGGACAATGATGACTTTTAAATTATTTTTTCCATATAATAAAGTTCTTCATATTCATACTCTTATTTTGGAGGAGAAAAATTTTATGAGATAACCACACCATCTGGTTGTTTGGTATTGACCTATATTCAAGAGTTGTATAAATTTCCCCTTTCATTCCACTACCTGAAATGATCTTCTTTATGACCAATGTTGGACCAATGAAAACAGTATCCATATTAACTTTTTCATCTATAAGATCTAGGAAATGAGTTTTTTTTCTACTTAATTTAACTTTTATATATTCATAAATTATATATCTCCTTTATAAATATTTTAATGTTTTTACCACATAGACTTTTTGATGTGAGAGTCATCACCATTAGATAAATCTTATTATAAAGAGCTGCAATGAGAGAATTTTTCACTTTATCATCTTTATCAATAATTTTATAATTCGTGTTAAAAAAATAAAATCATGTTAGATCAATAACGTGTATTCCTTGAACAATATCATTGAGGACTTACTTTTCAAGAGATCTTAGATAATATCATATTATGTTGTTATAGATCCAAAAATTACTTCCATCAAAGACGAGGAATCCCATGAAATTGTCTGAATTATCCATGATGGAAAATGAAATATCTAACACCATCAACCATTTCACTTTTATACCTATAGATGGACCAAAAAACCCTCATAAAGGAGGGGTGAATTATGGTGTCAACTTTTTTTTAAACTGATGGGTGTTGTTCTCACATTGGAAGGAACCTATTAAACCTTTCAGAAGAGGAATTGTAGAAATACAATAACCACATGAAAAGAAATGATAGAGTAATTTTACATGATTCACTACTAAGGGATACATCAAAGGATCATATATCGATAGTGTGTTAGGCATTCCAGAAAACACTATTCTTAAAATGTTGTGGATTAAAAGAGTTTAGAACAATAACTCTATGGCAAAAGCACTTCCATTACATGGTTTTAGTGATAGCACCTTGCATCCCTTATACCACTTCCACTGACTCCCCCTTGATCAATACATTGGTAGAATCTTCCCTCAGTTTATTGACTTGAATGTCTATTTAATGTTTTATCACTAAATAATTCACACTAAATGGTAAATATACTATATTCTAAATCCCAATTTTCTTCCACTAATATATATCAATTTTCGGCACATAGGTAGGATTTGAAAAATAATTTCACAAACTGATTTTTTAACATTATAGGCTTCCATGAGTGTTCGATGTACCACGTTAACCCTCTGCATAATGAGTAGCAGTTATGGTCCATAGATCACCACTCCACAAACTATCTATGTCTTCCACCTCTACAAACTACCTCTGCATACCACATATGCATACAGTGTTCACATACTGACTCTTTCTACTACATCGACAAAACACATGTTGAAAATAACTCTTGTATTGCGTACTACTTCTTATTTTCCATGTACCATGATATCTTCCTCTACGAACCACACTCTCTTTTACATGTTGTTTCTTTACCTGGATCATTCTATATTTATACCATATTCTCAACTATGAACCACATTGGACATCATGATATTTCTTCCTGAATTTCTAATCTTCAATCTAGCACCCAAAAAAATGAGATTACTACTCCTTGTACTGGAAAAATAGACCTCAAATTTCCACAAATCCCAGATTTACCAAATATTTGATTTGGAAAATCCTTCCTTACATACAATTCCTTTCTTGTGAACCACATATTTCCCAAAAACCACTAGACTTCCTCATACCACACACCTCCATCCACATACATTCACCACGGACTGAATTTTTTTTTCAAACAACTATGGTTGTTGTTCCAACTATTCCATACACAGTCATCGAACCGTTCCCAGACATGGTTCTCGATCCATTTCACGGGCTACATGGTTAACTTAAATTTCCTATTCATCTCACTTTTATTCATTTTTTTCACTCATATGAACAAATATAGGCACAAAAAAATTAGAAAACGCAAGGGAACTGCACCAGCTTTAATATTTATTTTGGATTGAACTGTATGGTCCATTTACATGCAATCTACCTGGATATCCATTAAAGGATTGACAATAGACACACACCATACTCCAATTCTAGCAAATAATAGCATTGGTTATAACAAAATACCTTTTAAAATACAACCTCTATGTGTACCCTCTCTGAATCAATAATAAGAATGAATGTTCCACCCCAAGTTCACTTTTAATAGGCATAGTGTTTATGACTAACATAAATTATTTCTAACACTTTAATTAAAAACATTACATTCTATAGAATACAATGGAAGACTATAAAATAAATTAATCCCACAAAAAATGAATAAAAATGATCCATTATCAACTAATGTGATAAATAATATAAAAAATTGATGTCATATATTAATGAGAGGAATTAACTATTTGAAGAAAAAACCACTAACCCAATCATGTAAAAAAACCCAAGATACCATCTTTAACAAGGTGATATTTGAATAAATACATAAAAATAATGATCCATATATACTCCTAGTTAATAGATTTAACACTTCTTAGAAAATCATAAAGACAATCATATAGTCCTATATAAAAACATTATTGGGTGTTTCTGTATAATTAGTATGGTTCCACTAAAGATGAATAACAATGATAATATCAGGAATTTATAAACATCAATTTTGATAAGTAATTATGGATATCTATATCCTAGTAATTCAATACATCAATAGTGAAATATTGGGTAAAAAAGTTAACGAACAATCACATCCCCAAAAACATATTTTATACTACTCATGATTCAATATCATCCATGATTTTCTCATGTAATCATTATTAAGACCATATCATCAAATAAATCTATTCCCAAACATTTCATAAGAATCACATCGAGTATAATAAAATATATATAATATTATACTTAACTAATAATATAGAATAAAACTATAAAATATATTTAATTTGATACAAACTATATTCACCAATATCTTATATTTTTTCTAGCATCCACTATAGTTTTGATAGTTTAGGAGATTCATCAATGGTAAAGAATGAGTGGTATTAAGTAGTTTATAAAATTATAAATATTAAATAAAATTTAATATTATTTAATCAGTATATAGATAAAATATTAACACATTAACTTTTATAGTAGTCCAGGTCAATTTGATCGCATGTCTACATTTCTACTTGTCTTTATCCATAATAGAAATTTCCCCAACTAATATATTGAATTATATAGGGTCGTCCCATTGCATTTAAAAACTAATGTTTCTGATTTAGTCATAACCAACATAAAACATTAATTTTAAATGTTATTTCTAATAAGTTACAAATTTAATCATTTGCTCTAGAAGAACAAGACATACATACATTTTGGATGTTATTATTACCAAAAAGGTCCATATTTTTAAAAATTTTGTATAAAAACACTTATGGAAAAAAATTGTTATGAAAACACATCACCAAAAAGTAGTGTTAATAAATGAATGATAAGAATTAATGGTGGACTTGATCAAATTATAATTATTAGACTTTATCACGTTGAATTTCTAGTAGAAATTATTTTCATAAAAGGGATCACAAATGTATACAGTGTGTTTTTTTGATATCATCATATCATATATCACCTCTTTTACAACACATCATGTTGTTTTTATATATTCGTCAAACATATACCTATGTTTTTAATATATATTTATAAGGTTTTATCAATGTAGAAAATAATAACCTCTATAGATATTATTTTTCAATGAAATATAAATAGAATAAATTTGAAATTAAAAGCTACTATATATATGTTCTAATAATTATTCAAAATTATCATAATCATTAGATAATTTCATAGTAGGTGTTACAGGATTTGGAATTCATTTAATAAGAATGATATACTCAAAAATTCATTATTTATGTATAACCTACAATGATTTGAATACATTAAAAATTTGAAAACCAAATGTTAGAATTATAGAAATAAAATTAATAAAAAAAATATTTTGAAAAAATTTAAATTCATACTATTTTTAAAAAAAGTGTTATGTATGGATTGGTAATATTTTTTTTCATAAGATATCTAAATTTAATAATACACAACATTTTGAAATATATACTCATTTCATAAGATACACTAACATCATATAATAGAAAAAAATATATGATATTTATTTTTCAAATATATGAAATTTCTTAAGATATAATTCAGAATTAATAAGTTAAAATGAGTTTAGAAGGTTCATAGATTTCATAATTATTATTGTAAAGTTCATCCATTTGATATATTTGATCATATAGTCATAATATTTTTCATAAGGATAAAATATTTTCAAAAGTATTATTGATTTTCTTCAAGTTCATATAATTTCATAATTATTTAATATTTTAATAATCACTCAAAAAATAGGAATTTAATAGTCCATTTAAACATTTCTAATTCTCTAAATTTTAAAATGTTTCTAATTTTTCCACTATTAAAAATTTCACTAAATTTTTTATATTTTAAAATTTCACAAATTAGAAATGTTTTAAACTGCCCTTAATTTAGTTATGTTTTAAAACATTAATGAATTTTTCATGTCATAAAACATTAATCAATAGTATTGTTTAAAAATATCATTTATTTAACAACATTTTAAAATGAATCAAAAAAATTTATAGTAATTTTATTTTTGTTTTATGTCTGTAAAACATTAAATAAAAAATAAAGTAATTTTATGTTTATTTACTTATTATAGTATTAAAATTATTAATAGTGACAAAAAAATTATAAAAAATATATGTAATTATATGAGAAATTATTTATTTTATATTATATATATATATACATACAACAATATATATATATATATATTTGTATAAATGTATGTATTTTTGTTTGTATGTTTGTATATTTATGATTGTTTTCATGAATGTATCTTTACATGTCCATATATAAATATATTAATAGATATACACACTAATATATACATATAGAAATAAACATATAAATTTCTATGTACTAATCTAAATTAACTATGTTATATGTAAGGGCCCAGATATTTATAGATCAACCATTTGCATGTTATTGAAGATCAAAGTTCTCAGAGGTGGATTGGAAGATGTTTAGAACTTTTTACTTAATGAAAAGATGAAAAAATGGGATAACATGTCTTGTATCTACCTTACACAATGTGACATACTTTTTTATGGGTTTTTTCATGGTATAAATTAGGGGTTCAGGTTGTTAAATACATCAATGTCTGAATTAATATATAAAACATTGAGGCGACCGGTTTTTTGGGACAACTCGACCTCGAGGCATTACACTATGTGAATGGGGATTACAAGTCGTGTAATGCACCACTGTTATATATTTTTTAAAACATTTCATCCACTCGATTTTGAAAAATTCAACAGGTGAAGATATATTATCCCTCATTCTAGGTGACCCAACATACCTTTCCAAATTGTTTTGGGAATTCCTCTCTAAAGTAATGATCAATTGCCCCCTCCTTGGATCTGCAATAATCAGTCTGTGATATAAGGTATGTCCTAACTTCTTTCAAGAGTTTTATTTTATATGTGTCCTCTATTTTATATTCTCTATGAGATGGATCATGATCTATTTGATTCTTAATGGACTTTTCTTGGTTATTTTTTGGTGCAGTTGTGTCACGACATCCTTAGGTTGATGTAGTTATTGGGGGAGAGGTGGTCATGATCTATTACTTTGATCTATTATCATGCGAAGAACATCAATGATTTTTTAGGAATGGTTTTTTTTCATATATATTAATTTATGTTCAATCAAAGTGTTATCATGGGTTATCCCCTATATTACAATATAATTAACATAATAAATATATAAACCAGATTAAAAAATGGTATTGATCGCGTAGCAATGCTGTTTCTTTTTAGCATGATAACAATCTACCTCTTGATTTTCATGATAATGTTCTATCTATACCTTTATTTATATATTATATTGTTCATGATTGAAATTTCTAACAAAATATATGTTGTAATTAATCATTCAATTAATTTTAAAATGATAAACAGGTTTATTTAATGATTCCGATTTTCATTATTATAATTTAATTATAATAAAATTGATTCAGGTGAGCATGTTTAAAGGAGTTGGTTTATAAATATGAATCATGTTTATTCTTGTTGAAAAAATTACTAAACTCGTGTTGAATTAATTGTTGAATTAATTTTCTTATAGATTGTGATATATTGTTTCTTAGTTTCCTATAATTAGAACCTATGAATAATGAATGGTTAATTAAAGATGGAATAAGATTTGATTGTGTGATAAACATAATTCATAATAGGGCATGAGTTTCATACTTATTGGTAATGTACATGTTTCTTGTGCTTTGGATCCATGAGGTCTCATTGTGGGCAAAGGCCATATGACTTTTTTAGGCAGAGATATCATTACTATGTTTGTTCCTCTAGCTTGTGATGTGCTATGTATATGAGACATATAGTTGTGGGGGATGGGAGGCTTGAATGTAATGTGATATTGGGATGGGTAATCCAATAAAGATATTGTGGTATGTAGGGGTAGGGAGGCCCAATTATTGTGGTAGCAATTGATTCCTGGAGTGGCGAGACACATCCGTTTATACATATAGGTGTTGGTGAGAACACCCTAGATGATGGAATGGTTTGAAGCTATGATTTCCTGAGGTTATGAAATTTGGATGATTATTGACCCATTTGTTTGATTATGTGCTTTACTTTGACCACCTCTTGAGGTATACAGAATTTTCTACCATCTTTTTGAAAGATTAAAATACCCACAAGGTAGCCACATTATTTATGTGATTATGTTCTCGATGATGGATGGGTATATGCTTCTAATATAGGTGGAAGGAACTAAATGGGTAGTTCACCTACTCACTATGTTTATACCCTTGTTTTTGGTAGCTTAGAATGTTTTCCTAGAATACCTAGATGTATGGAAAATGGTAATTCTATTAAAAAATTAATAAATGATATTTAACCCATGTGGTTGGAGCCTCTTGGGATATAATAATGGGGTTGTGATTCAGAGAATCCTTGGACTCTGTTGGGTTATTCCTAGAGGGAATTAAACATTGTTGTTATGCTAATGAAATGAAAAATATAATGTTATAATATATAATAAATTTTTAGATAATTAATTAACGTAATTTAAAACTGATAAAAATAGATAAAGTAATTTAATATATTTCGTTGATGGTTGGGTTCCTATAGAATATATGGTCTAATAAGTGCCATATTGGTGTCTGAGAGATGTTACATGCAATTGATTATATGACAAATTTATTCCCATAGTGTGGTTGTGAGCAATATTATATCATATAAATTTTTTCTTCTGTAAGATAATCATCCATGTCGGTTAGGGTGACTGGAACCCCAAGGATTTTAAACCCCAGGGGTGTTTCCCCAACATTTCAGTGAGAGGATTTATGGTTGATTACCACATTAGGCCTCACTATCTTCTCTTGGTAGTTTCATGTGATGGTATTAATGATTGTTAGTTTTCCCCATATATTTTTTGTAGAGGTATGTATTGACTTTTAGATATTTCACAAACATATATTATTTATATAGTTTCCTACCGACTACTATTGGTATGGAGTGTATAGGTTGTAATTGATTGAGGATCCTTACTCAGTGTATGGGTTTTAGTGTCATGAGGTATATTACATGATGTATGATACATTATATGATATTTTTGGTGTCTCACAAAAACTAAATGGTTATTACTGGATGTGGGGATGATTTTCTTAAGGTGCATGTTGTGGTGCTTCACCTAGCTGTCTTTGAGAAATCCATTTTTGAGAGAGATTCTCAAGACGTGCGATGTTGTGGAAAAGTGTAAAATGAGTGGGGAAGTGGTATTAGGGTACCATTGATATTCTTGTTATATTATACAGTCTTGTATATGATTCATGTTGAGAGTGTCTGTGGTGATGATGGGAACTTAGTATAAATGTTGAGTTGACTAGTTAGTTGAGTTATTGTTCTATATGCTTTAGCATTAATTCTTTAATTTTTCCTGAGCAGATCTAGATAGTATCCAGTTGGGTATAATTTTATACTCACCCTACATTCTATAAACTATTTTTAATGTATTTAGAAGAAATTTGGAGATCAGGAAGGTTATTACTAGATTGAGGTTTTGCAAGAGAAGTGTGGGATTCATGGTTACATCAGTTTTACTTTCTTTTGGTACTTGTATTTCTCATTTTAGTTGTAATAGTTCTTTCATGAAATTACATATGTGTACTTGGGATTGTTTTATATTGTAGAATGAGTAGGATTTGATTGGTTTGTGTCTTATCTCTCTCTTTTTCATGTGTTCTCTTAGAGGGTAATGCCTCCCAGTAGTGTTCTTTATATACCATCAGGGATATTTTCCAACCCGACACTTACTGGAGGCATGAATTAGGGGTCATTATCTCTCGTCTCTCATTTTCTCCTAGGTGGGTTACACATTATGGGAATGGGGTCATGAGAGACTAGTATCAGTGATCTGGTTCAGAGATAGGATGGAGTTCAATGTTCGGAATGGATACAGTTGCATGGGTCGGTAGAAAAACTATGTCGACTAAGTTAGTAAAGCATTATAAACATGGGATACAAGATAAGATACGTGTATTTAGGTCTCCTATGATATAATGCACCACCCTTTGTGTTTACAATGAATACTAAATGAAGTGATAATTGTTTCAGGGTAGATACCTAGTAAAGGATCATGCATCATTCTTCTTTTTGCCTGTGTTTCAATGTGTAGACCTTGGGAAATGTAAACATAAAATGTATAAAATAAAAAATTTAATTAATTTTATGTTCTTATATATTATAGGTTTAGATGATCTAAATGTGTTTTAATTTTTTTTTGCCTCCTTGTCGATGTCATCGTCAGGTTCACACAGAAGATATTTAGTAGGTTGCGCCAACAGTTCATCGTAGAGTATATATTGATGATGACAACACATAGGGGGACTTCAAGAGTTTCATCTCCATATTCTATAGAATCAATAGGGTTTCATATTATATAAAATCATAGAATATGTTTGGTTGAGGTTGAGATATATTTTCGTTTGATTCATTCTCAGAAGGAGCACTGAGTATCCCTAGTTGTGATGATACTATGTGTGGTAGTGAAGAAGTGGTGGTTCTTATTCCCTGTGGATTGTGTGGAGTCAGCAGTCTTGTGGGATATGTTTCGAGACAAAAATATAGTTGGGTTTCTTTTGTTAATCCATCAATGTGGACTATTTCTATATGATTCATACCATTCAGCAAGGGTGCTCCACTATATGAGAGTTTACGATCCATTTCCGGAACATTCTGTGATATGCTTTGGACATGTTTCTAGATGATCAGGATGGGGTGAGGCATTTTGAGGAGGATTTATGCCCATATATCTAGTTCATGGTCACCCCATTAATGTGGAATATGTATTTCAAGTAGATAGTGAGTGAAAATGTCTTTGAGAGGGTTTTATCTAGAACTGGATCATCATGAGAGGGGAGTCATCGAGATTCCCAACAAAGAAGTGTTATTGTCCAGGGATCATAGATATCCGAGAAGAAGAGTTTTCAATCTTCTGGGGTAGGTCCCATACCATAGTATCTCATTTATCTAGGATCATTATCTCTAAGGTATATGTTATGGGATTACATGCCTGTTTTTATTGTAGAGTCTAAGGTAATCTGTAGTTAGAGTGCCTGATCTTTCTATGCAGTCAATGTGTTCCATGTGTTCTGCTTTAAGTTCCTCCATTGATGTATTTCCTATGGAGGATGCCGCTATAGGTTGCACTAATTTTGGATAAGCAGAGAGAAGATAGAGAAGTCAGAGTACATCCCCAGGATGCTCCATCTCCTCATATATCATAGCACAACCATGGATGTGGGCTCTAGGAGAGTTTGAGAGGCCATGGTGTAGGTTGTGTCCAGAAACATGCTTTAGTGATTCCAGTTCCATGGGAGATATACATCATTCAAGGTACCTGTTGATTTTTTTCTACAATGGTGAATGATTTGTTTCATATTGGAGAAACAAAATCTTTCAAATCAACTTCCATTGTTCATTCATTGGATGTCAAGGTAGAGAGGCTTCATGTTCCATTGGAATTGACTACGAAAGTTAGACGTTGATTTGACTTGTTTATAGTATGTAGATACTGTGATAAAGTGTTTGGGTAGCACTTCTTTTAGAGGGATTTCATATGTTTACAGATACAACCATATGATTTCATCCTTGGTATGGATTGGTTGGATTCGTTGTAGGTTATTGTGAACTTTCCCAAGAAACAAGTGGTGTTCTTTAATGATGATGTAAAGCTAGTAGTATTTGTTATCGAGTAATACCCTATGATGGGACAAATGCATTTTCAGTCCCTATCATCCAAAATGGATGAGCTGACGTTGAGTTCATCATAGTTTCAGTATTTTTTATTTCCCAAGGTCGTAGAAGAGTACCTTGATGTCACTTTAGAAGAGGTTGTAGCATTACCCCCATCGACATGAGATCTTGTTCGGGAACGATCTATATCCAGGAATGTCTCTTATCTTGATGTCTCTATATAGGATGGTTCCATCCAAGTTACAAGAGATGTGTATATAGATAACTGGTATGTTGTTGCATTGTTCTGTTCTTCCAACCGTATCATAATGTTGTGCAACAGTTTTGTTCACAAAGAAGGGTGATAAGATTTTGATGTTGTGTGTTGATTATCATCACATGAACCAAGTGAAAATAAAGAACTAATATCCTCTTCCACAGATTGATGATTTATTCAATCAAATAAAGGTGCATGTTGGTTCACAAAGATCAATTTTCAATCAGGATATCATCATACGCATGTGAAATATGAGGATATCCTAAAGACTCCTTTCTATTGTTGTCATGGGAATTTTGAGTTTGTTGTGATGTTTTTTGTTGTAAATAATTCTCCAATAATGTTCATGGGGTTGAGGAAAATTATTCTCCATGATATCCTAGGTAAATTTTTTGTGTTGTTCATCAATAAAATATTTGTGCACTCTACATTTGAGGAGGAGAATCCAGAGCATCTGTGTTCCATTTTTGGAGTTCTTCATCATCAGCAGTTGTTTGGGAAGCTATCCATGTGTTCCCTTTATTTGGTAATGTTGCACATTTGTATTTTTTCCCTTCATGTGGTAGTGTTTCATCCTAGTAGGGAGTGTTTTTATATCCATTGAAGACATAATCAATTATGTCACGGGCATCCCCTAAGATAGTGGCATAGGTTTGATGTTTCCTCACTCATTCAGGCTATTAGAGGAGGTTTGTAACTGATTAAACTCGTCATACAAATCCTCTGAAATCTATGACCGGAAATGATCAGGAATTTGTATGGATTAATCTGTTTCATACTTCTTTCATGTATCAGAAAGATAATCTACTTATTGAGCCAATTATTTTTCTTCCATCAGAAAGATGTTTTGATTGAGTTTTTCTATGATGATTTTCATTTGGGGTTAAGTTTTGTACTAATTTAGTAAAGATTGATCATTTCTTATGGAACATGGAAATTTTATCTCCACAAATATACTTATTCCACCCCCGATCTTTAGTTGGAGGAAGTGGTGTTTTTTCTGAATGTATTAATACATTACCTCATCTTAGAGATTTTTTTAGTTTTCACCAATCCTATGATCCTATGGTATGTTTTCTCCCAGTGTGACATAGAGATTATACATCATCGTTGGATAGAGTTCTTACATGAGTATGATTTCTTAAATTAAAATATTTTTGGAAAGGGGAATGCTCTATATGATGCGTTGAGTAGGAAGTCACATAGTTATGTAGTGAATGAATTTATTGATTCCTATAAAGTTCGGGAAGAAATTTCATCAATACATCTGGACATGAGACATGTTATGGGAGACGTAGTATTTTTTAGATGATAGTACAGTAATATATAGTGTAAAATGTATAGGAGTCCCAATTGAGGGATCTTGAGGTTGAGACATGGAGGGACGAATGTTTTTGTGGAAAGTCCCCAATGGTTGGTATGAGGATGAAAAACAATGGGAGTTGTTTCAGGGAAAGATTTTAATTCTTTAGAAATGCATGAGATGGTTCTAAGAGAGTTCTATAGTTACCCTTAGTGGTACATCCAATAGTGAGAAAGATGTATCGAGCATTGAGAAGGCAGTTTTTATTTACTAGGTTGAAGTGTTCAATTTCAAAAATTTTGTGTCAATTTTTTTGTCTCTTAGAAAGTGAAGGTCGAGCATCGTGTTCCCAGTGATTTTCTCTAGCAATGAGAATTTCCTTAGTATATGTGGGTGGACATGTCGATGAACTTATTTACTAGTTTACTTAGAATTCCGGGGGATAGGATAATATCTAGGAGGTCATGTATAATTTGTCAACATCAGTCCACTTTATAGCAATCAATTAGTCGAGGTTCATGCAGGATATATCTTGGAAGTATCTGGATGAGGTAGTGAGACTCCACATAGTTTGAAGGATGATCATTTTTTATTAAGATCCTAATTTTACCTCTTGGGTGTGGAGGGGTATCCAACATGGTTTTGGTTCTCAATAATGCCTTAGCATATATTTTCATCCATGGATAGATATTAAGAATAGATGACCAATTAGACTCTTGATGACATGTTGCGCTCATGTGTCCTAGATTTTAGAGGTTCATGGATGAGGAACTTACCCTTGGTAGAGTTCTCTTACAAAAATAGTTTTCACCCTACCATTAGTATGAAACCATTTTAGTCATTGTATGTTCAACCATTCCATTATCTATTGTTTTTGATTGGGGTAAAATAGTTAATAATTCTAAGGTCGTAACTGGTATTGAATAGGAAAATTTTCATTGTTGATCATAAGAGGAGACCTCTGGTGTTTTGTGTTTGGGATCGTGTGTTTCTAATGGTGACTCCCCAACAAAGGATGTGAATTTTTGGTGATGGGAGTAATATTTATTTATGGTATGTTTTGCCTTTTATGATGTTTTCTCATGTTGGAGCCATAGAGTACGGTATTGTTCTTCCCATATATATGAGTTAGATACATGATGTTTTTCTTGTTTCATTTCTCTTTCGTAACATTAAAATGACTCTCATGACATCTAATGGGGAAAGAGCGATGATGATGATGATGAATCCTGTGAGGATAAACCTATATAAATCCAGTATTACAAGGATAAATTGTTGTGTGGGTGTGCAATCCCCATGGTTCATGACTTATAAGTGCATGGTGTAATAGAGGAGAGTACCAGAGAATGTTAGTCGTAGATATGTGGTCAGTAATCCAAGTTGTTTTATGTTTATATATTCTCTTGTAACACAGCTTGTTTGGTGGTTGTAGACCTCTTCTATTTATGATATGAGTCTTTGTTTTTTTGTATTATGTTCATCTCTCCTTTGATAGGTATCTCCCCACAGAGAGTTTGGGTAATAATCTTGTCGTAATTTTGTGGTTTTTATATTATTCCTCTAGTGAAGTGGTTGAGATTCTATAGTGGTGATAGCCTTGAGAGTTATCTCATGGGTTGACTATTCGGACCACCCATTTTATTTGCCTTTTATGGGTTTGTTTTGGATTCATGTGGACAAATTTTTATTATATTTCTATAATGTATAGTGAAAAACCTAGGTGGATGAACCATTTTCATGATTTCAATTATCTTTTTGACTAGGGGTGGCTTAGAATTAATTATGAGAGGTTTGGTAAAGTAAAAGAAGTAAAGTGGGCATTGCATGTCATTTAACAACATTACAAGATGTGACAAACTATATCACATGTTATCTCACAGTGTGAAATAGGCATTCAAGGCATGAAAAACATCAATGATTCTGAAGAATAAAATACGCATTGAGACAACACAATTTTTGATGGATATCAACCTCAATACATTACATGATGGGAATGGAGATTACACATCATATAATTCCATAATTTTGTATGTTTTTTTAAACATTTTAGCCCCTCAGGGGTTTTCAATCTCGATGGAAAAAAATCCATTCTCCCTTATTCCATCATACTTAGAGACCATCTCCTAATCGTTTTGATAATTCCTTCATCAAGGAAAGATCCTTAGCTCCCTCCTCTAATCAATTGTGATCTGTCTCCAATATAAGGTATGATCTACCTCCATTAGTGAGGTTTCCCCAATTATTTTCCTCCCATTTATCCTTTAAATGTGATGGTTCATGATCTCCAGGTTTCTAATAGTGTTGTTTGGTTTTGGGTTGGTATGGTTGTGTTGGAGAATCCTCGATTGGATGTATTTTTTGCAGGAGAGGTGATAATGAACCGTTGATTTGATCTATTTTGATAAGAAAAAACTCAATGACCTTTTGAGTTAGGGAATTCAATAATTTTATATTTATATAAGTGAAATCATAGAGTTAGCATGGTTTTTCAATTAGATTATTACTAAATTGTTTTAATATATATATATATATATATACTATAGAAAACAATTGGTATTGATCATGTAGTGATGTTGTTTCTTTGTACAATGATAACTATTTTCCTCTCAATTTTATAGATAGTGTAATATCTATGCCTTTATTGGTTTAGAATGTAATTATTTATTGAAATTGGTAATGAAATTTAAGTTGCAATTTAATTTTTAATTAATTAGAATAAGATAAAATGGTGTGTTTAATGTATCTGGTTGTTGTTGGTGTAATTTGATGATAATAAAATTGGTGAAATTTTGGCTGTTTAATAGAATTTGGTAATTAACATGAATTATGTTGATTCATGTAAATAATGTAACTATAGGCATGTTGAATTAATTTTTGAATTAATTTGGTGATATCGGGTGATTTATGGGTTTTTGGTTTCTTATTGATGTAACTTATGAATAATGAATCATTTAATTCATTATGGAATAAGAATTGGTTGGGTGATAAAGATAATTCCTTCTAGGGATTCAGTTTTATGCTTTCTTGTAAATTCAGAGTGCCTTATTCATTGGATCCATGAGATCTCATTCTTTATGAAGGTTGGATGCCTTATTTTAGGGAAAAGATAATATTTCTATTTTGTTCCTACATATTGTGATGTTTATTGGATATAAAACATTTGGTTGTGGGTGAATGGAGTCCTGGATGTGATGTGAGCCTGGAATGGCTGATCCTGGGGGATACTGTGGTATGTGGGGGTAGGGAGGCCATGTTTGTGTGGCATTAGTTGACACCAAGAGTGGTGAGAAGCATCATATTATGTATATGGGTTTTTTGGGAGGACACCAGAGATGACAGAATAGGTTGAAGTTAGGCTTTCCTGTTGATATGAATGTTGGTTTCACACTGAACCTGTGGTTTTTTATCTACTTTAAATTCCCCATAGCTTTATGCATATGGTATTTCTTACCCTCCTTTAAAAAAAGGTGAATATGTGTGGGGCATGCCAAATTCTTTTCATGTTTCAGTTCTAAAGGATGAATGAGTCTATGCTTCTTATATAGGTGGAAAAGACTCAATAGGTAGTTGACATACTAATCTTGTTGAGATATCTATGGTTGGTAGTTTCGAATATTTTCATACTATTCCTTGAATTATGTAATGTGGTAATGTTTTTAAATAAATGAATAAATGATGTTTTACTAAATGGGTGGGGATTTTTAGGATGCAATGTTGAGGTTGTGATTTGGAGAAGCTGTGGCTCCCAAAAACTACCTGGTAACATTGGGCTGTGTGTTTGTGGTGGTTAGTTGCATGAGGTGCATGTTGTGGTTCTTCATCCAGGTGTCTATGTTAAATCCCTTTTGGAGAGAGATACTCATGGCGTGCAATGATGGAGAAATGAAATAAACCAGTGTAGAAGTGTTAGTAGGGATGCCTTGATATTATTATTATATAATATACTCTGGTATGTGATACTTGATGAGAGTGTACATAGTGAGGCTGGAATCATAGTATACCGGTTTATGGGTTGAGTTAGTTTAACTTATTGTTAACTATTATTTAGCATGGCTTATTTAGTTTTTAATGAAATGATCTATGGATGATAATACAGAGTATACTATTATACTCACCCTACATTCTATAAACTATTTTTTAGTTCATTTAAAGTAGGTTGAATATTTTATTGGTAACTACTAGATTCAGGTATTTTCAAGAGTTTTTTGGGATTCGTGGTTGCTGCCATTTTACTGGTGCATCTATTGACCCCATGTGTTTCTCATGATCATCCATTTTTCTTCAATACAAAAATGAATTTTCCACAAACACCACCAAGAAAGAATATATAAATCTTTTAAATATCTAATTCATCAACTCCACAAATACTATTGGTACATTTGTGTGACCGAATGTAATTACCACTAATTCATAATGTCCATATCTTCATATCAATGCTTTTTCTAGAATATCCTCCTTCCAAACTCACCATTGTTAACATGCTAATCACGATACAATATTAGAGAACTTCTAATCTCCTCTAATTACAACAGACATATCATAAATTTGTGGAATTGGATATCCATTATTTATTATAAATTTGTTATGCTTACGATAATATACACATATATATAGATTCAATCAAACTTGTTGATGAACAAGACTGGTTCCGACCCCATGGACATTATCAGGTGAATGATACCCATTATTTATAGTTATTCCATATTCATATTCAACTCCCATAATTTTATTGGTTTCATTAGATATGAATTAATTGAGATAGGACAAGCCTCAAGCAGAGATAAATCATAAAATTGACTTCCATATTCGGTGGTAACAAAGATAAATTTTCTAGAAACAAATATGTAATATGATCCACCACTTCTGGGAAACTACAATTCTCAACCTCTTCTATCTATGTGAATGTAAAAAAATCCAAATATAAGGAGACTATTCAAACTTATAGTTCCAATAATCCTACTTCACATTTCATTAAATTCATTTCTCCTCTAAATATATGATCAACACCATCCTACATGATGAAACTAACTGTTATTCTATAATAGTTGATGTAATACTTGAAAATTTAAACCAATACATACATAGGATTATTTAATAGTCATTCATCTCCAAAATTGATAAATCTGATATCATCTCATCTCCATAAAAATTATAGAACATTATCTACACAAAAAGTCTCTACATTCTCTTTCACCAAGGAGATTTTAATGTTTTTTCATAGAATGTGTCATATCAATTATTAAAATTAAAAAATAATTAATTTGAGAAGAAATAATGTAATAAAATACACTACTATCAAAAAAATTAAAAAGGGAATAATTCAAATTAATTTTAACACTCACCACAGATGGTATATATTTATCATCCTCTATAAACTAATCAACTTCATTTAATTTTTTCCTCCCAAAATTCCTCTATTTATATCCATGTTTAAATTTCTTTGTCTGAGGAGTCATGTTATCCATGGAATCAACATAGATAGATATATTCTACTAATGAGAT
Source organism: Viscum album (assembly GCA_963277665.1). Classification (NCBI taxonomy): domain Eukaryota; kingdom Viridiplantae; phylum Streptophyta; class Magnoliopsida; order Santalales; family Viscaceae; genus Viscum; species Viscum album. The sequence continues at coordinate 259,600,927 of OY728129.1, forward strand.
TAAAAATTATTCCATGATCCATTGATAAATATGATGCTACAAATATCTAATAAGTGTCCCAAGCACCTGACATTGAAACACTACAAAAATAATGCTAAAGATTATCCTTATGGTTGTAGTTGTGCCATGCATAGTTTTGTTTTTTAAACTATCCGATTTTGTGGTCAAGATAGACACATTAGAAACATCCTGAATTTCTCTTGGGTTGTGGTGGAAGGTTAAATGATCCTACTCTCTAATTTTTCAGTCATGCTCCCACCATAGAAATAGGTGTCCATCTTTTTTTTCATATAGCATTAGAGTTCTCAGTATTTCCCATGAGTATCAATATACTTCCAACTCTGATAGACATCATGATTTATCATTAATCCATTATCTATCTATTGAGTATCTTTTTATGGTTCGTAATATATAGCACAACTATCTTAGAGACAATCTCTTGTATCATCCCTGGTTAAATTATATATTTATGTAAGGATACACTAGAAGCAACTTCTACCGAGAAAACACACTAAGTTAATGAATTTAGAATAATACTTTGTAATAGAGAGATTTTACTACTTCGTGCAGAATAATTCAGTCATTATCTAAATCAGAAATGTGTGTGGTTATAATTTTTTATTGAAAAATTCTTTAAAATCATCCAAACGAAATTCTCGATCCACATTAGCATGTACAACTAGGTACCACTTTTGACATGCAATATCATCAGGAATATAATTTTTTAGTTTTACATTTAGTCCTGTTTTTGTGCCAGAAAAATCAATGACATGATTCATCATGTTCAACCACACCTTTACCTTCTATATTTTATAATCACTCGAAGATATTTATGAATTCTTATTTTGGAACTGGTTGGATGATCCACTTTTTTGGCTCATTTGTTAGGAACCCTGTATCATTATTTTGAAATGCATGGATGATACTCTTAATATTCTGTCAGTTTAAATGGGGACTTGGTGCAACCATGTTCTCTTCGTCTTCATCCAATTAATTTGTATGGAACATGTTGGGATCCATTTCCTATATAGAATCAAATTCTGTATGTCTCACTCCATATCAAATGAAGGATTAACAGTACATATTATGCCCCATAATGTTATCATAACAATGCTTTCCAAAAATCCCCCTTTACCATGTTCACACATTCTTGATAAATTTCAACCTTATTTTCAAAATACAAGCATTATTAAAATACCATAATCATTCACTTCTCAAAGTATTGAATTCAAAAAAAATTAAAAAAAAATTCAATAATTATTTCACAATGCACTGATTCCTATAACAATGCTAAAAATGAAATATTATCTCATAGTGAGAATATTTTCCTCTATTACATTTCATCCTCATATCATTGGCTAAACCCATGAAAATGTGATTCCAGTCCTATAAGTGTCCCCAAAACCCTTTTATAACCATATATCTGGTAACTTAATGTTCAAAAAATTGTTTAGCTACATCTTTTGATTCTCTACATTTAATGTGTTAATAATCAAACTCTTTTATATGATCCAAAATCATGGAATTGAAAGGACTGAATTCAACTCAAATAAATACAACCAATATGTTTTCAAATACAACTTATTCTTAAAATATATTCAGAAGAAATAAGCTGATAACACTTGTAATGTCCCACAACTTCCCATTAGCTTGGGAGGGAAGTGAGATGCTACATGGCCTTAATTGAAATCCCTAAGACGCCAAAGGATGGTAATAATTGTTGAGCTATTAATTTGAAATATGGTTGTTTATTTTCCCTTTAATGATAAAAAACCAACAAACAACCCATAACCAAATAAAAAACTACAAGATTCATGATAAAAATGTATGATAACTAGAAACTTTCATTTATATTAAAACAAACCAATGTGTACCAAAATGGAAGACAAACTAACCTAAAAGTAAACATTGGAAGAAAAGATATCAAAAATAAAGAAAACACCAAGAATCAAATATATTCAGAAACTCTAAGATACAACTCTATCAAACTTCTAAACTATCATGAAGTAGTTCTAATCATGTGTGAAAAATTACCATTTCATTTATACCAATAGATGCATAATGTTTTTTTAAATCATTTAACATTGTCTTTTGGCATACCTATTCCATGGTTCACAACACACAAACACATGCATGCTTGATTGAATATTAAATAATCATGAGATTTCTCTCAACCAATCACCTTTTGTTCTAGTGACACATGCCTCCGATCCAGGGACATATACCTTATACCCAACTGGTACGCATCCCTTATTAAAGGGGACATAGAACATGAAATCACACAAAAACAATGTATGCAAAAAAAATTTCAATCAAACAATTTCACACAATTTCAATAAAACATCCTTTTTATTAAAACATTTCCAATAACCCATTTCATGAAAAAGTCAAGAAAAGCCTTTTTTAGTAAATATTTTAACACCAAGAAACAAAATATCTATTCCCAACTAATTACCATGATTCCATGATTTCACCAAAAACCATAAATATTTTTTATTGTGGAATTATAACATGATTTTCACAACAACTTCACAAAAAAAATTGAGAAATTAAACTAATTTTAAACTAAGCATTCAAGTGGAAAATATGGGAGTCGAGAGTGAATATACCCAACTCAAGAGTATGTGTGAAATGATTAATTGGAATTAAAAAATCACAAAATGGTGTTTAATCTCTATGAAACCACCTTAGATCTCATCACCTATTATTTTGAAATATAATCCTATTCTTATTTCGAATCTAATACCATAAATATTCCCACATCGGGTGTAATATAAGAATCTAATTGAGTGGGAGATGTGGATCTAATAAACTAATTAATAATGATCAATAACGAAGACTTTCAAAAACAATATGGCTTCAACTCCCTAATGTAATCATTTGAATCACCTCTTTCATGATGGTAGACCCTTCCTTGGGATTTTTGAAGAGAGAATATTGAGTTAGTTTAACATATGAGGAAAAAATGTGGGAGTTAGAGGGTAAAACAAGTGAGAAAAACAATTTTAGGATTTCACATTTAACTCATTCATGGTTTGTCACAAAATTAGGAAACTTTTACTAATCATGCATCAGCCACTACTTCATGTGTTGAAAGTCACATGGTTGGCTCACACGATTTCCAAACAATGATCCATCCATCCCAAATCCCATTATACAACAGAGCATGGATTCCTCTAAGATTCTGCACAGTTTTCATAAACCATGCACAACTGGTACACCTTATCATTTGTCATTTTTTATTCATGATTTTCTGGTAGGTGTTTTAGGGTTTAACCAAATCATTCACCAACTATACACCAAAAAGGACCCCAAAAACTCCAAACGTTTCCAAAATCTCCCAAACATAACCTCAACAATTTATTTACATAATATACATAAAATAATTGATAAATACCTCAAACCGGGAGTTCTAAATCTAATATTTGTATCTATAAAATCCAAGTGGGAAATGGTATTGGTAACCTAGATGATATCATATTTTTTACCTCAAATCCAATGGCACATGATGATAATGTTGAACCCAACCCAGACTAAGATAAACTATCTCTTAAAAACCCAACATGATATAATGATATTTAAGAATTACATCTGTAGAAACATTTTTCTATGTTTATATCATTTAATAAGATACAAACTCTAATCAATGTAATTCACTCATAGTTACATCTTTGTGTCTAGATCCCAAAATCTATAAGTCTAAAAATGAAAACATATCAAATTGTATAGTTGGAAATTTCTTGACCAATTAAACATGGGGAAGGTTGTTACATATATATAGTTCTTACAATGTTTCATTATTTAAAGCTCCCAATACATTTTCAGTTCCCACTAAATATATCATCATTATATTCATATAGGTGGTTTTAGATATTTAGTTTATAATCCAATAAAATTATATCAACCCATATCATCTATTACGACACATAAAAGTTAGTAGAGAGGAAATATAAATGAATAGTATCCTCAAAAAAAAACAATGAATGTACTGATGATTCCTTATAATATTTTCACACACATCTCATATAACAAAATTAGTATACCTAGATTGTTTGGTTTTTTACCTATAAAGGAAGAATCACAAATAATATAACAAAATTAATCTATCAATCAACATAATAATTATACATTAGTAATTAAAAAATAAATCATTATATCAAGGTTTTGTTTTATATAACCAAATATGAAATAATCTCCATACAATACCTTCCTATTAATAATGATATGTTCATTTAGAAAGTATATATTCTATATACTTTTTTCCACTAATAATTGAAAAAATCATAACAATCTCATCTAGTAAAAACTTCACTACATTACATAAATCTAACACTATATGAGCAATATAATGAAATTAGTATTTTATTAAAAACCATCAATATGTGTTTTCCCATCCTTTTAAATGATATCTATCATCATTACAGAAGTAGATGTAGGCTCGTTGTACCCAAGTCCTTATTTAAAGACCTCTAAACCCTCATGAATTATAATTGTTTTAATCTAATAGTTGTTGATCTAATTATTCAAAAACAATGATTATATATAAATGTATCGACATTATGTAATAATATATTAAAAATAATCTTTGAATTTTCATTGATTTATATTATAATTAATATGTAATTTTAAAATATCTAATTAAAAATCCTAATTTTCTATCCTAGAATAGTTCCTCTATCGTAATAAAACATTCTCAAATATTATATTCTTAATCAATAGGATGCATGTAATAATTAATTAATATATAGAAAAAAATGAAACTCAAAATGAATAAAGTAATAAAAAAACTAGATTTCTTTTTTATTGATCATTTAATAACCACAACCAAAATGATTTCTGACAAAACAATAATACAAGTAACACTTTTTCCATAGTGTTCCCAAAACATGACAAAATATTTATATTCTTATTTCTAAAATAAGTCCTAGATATTAACCAAATTTGTTGATACATCATTGTTAAAACTCATCCTCTCTAAGTTACCTCTATAAATCCTCAATTAGAATAATATTTTCACACAATGATAACATTTAATATTCTTGGGACTTATAACTAACATTTAGTATTTATAACACTCAAAGGAAAGGAATCACATTCTAAAGATAACAAATAATGACTCTAAAAGAAATAAAACCCACAATCAATAGATAATAAATTATCCATTATTAACAAATATCACAAAAAATATAAAAAAATTTATTTCATATATTATTGAGAACATTGGACTATTATGTAAAAAACAACCATTAATTCCATCATGTAATACCCCTAGATATCTTGTATTCCGAGGTGATATTTTAATAAATCCTTAAACAAAAATCTCAATCAACAAACTAAGGTAATATATTTAATAATTCAAAAAAACTCAAAAAAAAACCCTATAATCATATATATATAATATTGTTCCGTGATTCCACATACATAGTAGAATACCCCAAGGATTAATAACCATAGTAAAATCATTAATGTATAATCAGTAATGATGAAAAATAATTATGCATAGTCATATACTCAGAATTAAATATGTCAATTGTGTAAAATTGGGATCAAAAAAAGTAATTAAATACCTCATCTTAAAAAACATATATGATAATACTCTTGAGTCAAACTCATTTAAATTTTTCACATGTAATCATTTATAATACATGAGAATTTAATAATTATATTACTATATACACCATAAGAATCAATTATAAAATAAAAAATTCTATATAATATGATACTTAACAAAAAATATAGAATATCTTTATAAACAAACTCCCACTAAATAGAAACTATATTTTATAATATCTGATATCATTTCCATTATACACTTTTTCCCTTGAATAATGTATTCATCAATGATCAAGAATAGGTATTTACCAATTTATTAAATTTGAAATATAAAATCATAGTTACAAATATTTAATAAGTGGAAATATAAAAATTGATCACATGATTTTTTATAAAAGGTCATGTCAACGTGATACCACATCTAATTTTATATTCTCTCTATCCCTAATAGAAATTGTAGACACTAAAATTTTGACTTTTTCAGGGAGTTACAACCCAATTAAAAACTTCCTATTCTTATAGAGACATAACTAACATAACACCTATCTTTTAAAAGTGATTAATAACATGTGAAAACCATTATTTTTCGACCTAGTTCCACAAACAAAAGTCATATATATTTCTCTAGAGAGTTATAATTCAAACATACCTTTTTAATGTTACTGTAACCTAGCAGGTAAATTGTTTTAATGAAGATGCATAAACCAACACCAGTGGAAAAAATTTGATAAAAACTACAACACCACAAAACAAGTGTTAATATGTAATTTCTTGGATGTCAGGGGAGACATGATCAATTTTTAAGTAGTATAGTGTAAACTATTGACTTTCAGTAGACATTACTTATTAAAAGTAATCAGAAATGTTTACAATGTTTTCTTCAAAGCTCATAAATTCATGTAGTTCCTCTTTTATTTAAAATAATTTTTTTTATATTCCCTACACCTATACATAATCAATCAATATATATTTATAGGGATTTATCAATGTAAAAAAATAATTAGAAAATAATATCCACATTCATTAAAATTTTATAATGAAGGAGATATATAATAAATTTTAAAATAAAATTCTACTTTATATATTTTTAAATATTTATTCAATATCATGCTAATCATTGGATGATTTCCAATAAGTTGTTCCATGATTTGACCATAATTTAACATGAATGAATTATCCAGTAATTATCATTGTATATAGAACCTAAAATGTTTCAAATCATTAAAAATTAGAATGAAATATATATGTTATAAGAATTATTGTAAATAAATAAATAAGATTAATCCAAATAATTAGAATATGTATATTTCAAATTCATACTATATTCAGAAACATTTCTAGGAATTCTTAGGTATGATATACTATTAATAATATATCTACATTTATTAAGATATTACATTTTTAAAGACATGATCATTTTATAAGATATAATAATTTCATAAGATAAAGAAAAAATTTATATGATATAGATTTTCAAAAGATATGTAATTTTTCAGGAAATAACATGGATTTCATAAGTTACAATGATTTTTTAAGGTTCATCAATTTCATATGGTTTGTGAATTTGATAAGGTTGATCCTCAGGACATAAACTTTTCCATAATATTAAAATATTTTTATAAGTTTGTGGGAGAAAAAATATATTCAGAGGAAAAGGATGCAAAGAGATAACCATTTCTAAAGGTTTTCCCTCACTAAGCCCATTTGAGGAGCCCCATAGCTCCACAACATTCATGGAGTGCCTCAACACCATGGCCAGTATGAATACAAAGCCCCCTCTATAGTCACTGCAGAGTAAAAAAGGTTAGAGGATATTCTGTAATGATGCAATTGGACAAGAGTATCGCGCCACAGAGGGAACACGATCGACCTCTACGATCCCTTGGAACTTGATAGAAGCCTCCATTAACGCTGCAGAGGGATCCAAGGAGAGATTTTCTCCAAGGAGGAGATGATGGTTGACTCCACAGTTACAACAAAACAGAATCAATCCACAGTCAATCACATATTTCCATGTGGGTTCACACGTAGTTTTCTATGCATAATGCCACACCTCACTTATAAATACCTTGCTTCCCTTGTACCCAACAGATATATACCCCAACCTTTTACCTTCACATCTATGAAATCATGAAGCACAATATTCTCTTGAAAACCATGATAAAACTGAGCTCTTCATGGTACGTGATCATGGTGAAGTTCCATTCCCTAAGCTCAATTACAACCCATATTCATGTAGGGATGCTCGTCATTGAGACCACAGTCCATAAAAATGGAAAACGATTCTCAATGGGATATGTGACTTCGCAAAGACCACATGCTTTGTGAATTACCCTATATACACATGTGAACCCCCATATTAGGAAGGATCGCTATGATTTTCAAAGAACACTACTTCGTTGTGATATGCATTCAAAGGTACCCTTGATTCGAAAATACATACTATGATAAAGCCTTTTCTACTTCCCAATGAATTGTTAATACTCCCCTAAACCATATGCCCATGCTAGGACACTCCACACACAAAGAGTACCCCTTCGTGATGATCCTCCAATATGTGGAGCATCAGATCTTCACAAGTTTCCTTCCTCTGAAACCATTTTTGGGGAAAACCCTTCTAAATTATGGCGAGGTCCCTAGGGAGGTTCTTTACATTGCGTTTCATAGTCTTATTCTTATTCACATAGGCACAAAAATGACTATTTCGTCTACTAGTAGCCACACTATCATGTGCCCCACAATGGATCAATCCATATCACCACCTTACCATGACATTACTGATGGTTTCCCTTCCCAAATGGTGGGCAGGTATCAGTAATAAGTCCTTGGGGTGTGGAGAAAACCTACCTCATCTAAACTACGAGATGTAAATCTACCATGTCTCATCATCCTCAACACATGGAATTAAATTGTGTCCTCACCGCATGAATTATACATGTGGTGCCCCACCATAAACATTATTGATGGCCTCTCATCCCTACTAGAGTGAGAACAAAATTACATGGAATACGATCTTGTTTCCTAAAATGACATATGTCCATGGGGAGGGGAAACAATCTTGTTGTAATTCCCTAGCCATTATTCTGGGATGTATCGTCCCTTCTCATCCTCTCTTCTTCCATGCCAAAGAATAATGAAGATATGGGAAACAAGACCTTCTTTACCCCATCACTCTCCCTCTGGACATTTTCTCCATCGGGCCTCCATCCTGGAGTAAGTACCGATCTCCATCGCCTTGGAGGATAACCAAAAAAAAAGACTTTGTTTTCTCTTTGGGAAGCATGCCACGTGTATTCCCGGCTTCATTCCTCGTGTACACAACTTTCACGACGTGATCGCAGGTATTTGATGCCTCTTGATTCTCACACCAAGAATGACTCATGTGGTATTAGAGTAAGAATTTACCATGGAATCATTCTTAGTCCTCCCTAGCATATGTACCAAGCCTCTATTCCAAAATATGTGTACTTTGATCCTTTCCCATATATGAGAAATTTATGTAGGAATCCTCCTAGAGGATCAACACAAACACACATCTGTTGTGGCCACTTCACGTCAGTTCACCCCATCCTATATGATGTTAAACTATACAATTTCACTTCGTCAAGCATGATGCTAAACTGCACATATTTGAACTTCATGGGTTTTGATCCATGTATCCTAAAAATGGAATGTATAAAGCCTCCCTGAGGTTCAAACCTAATATACATCAAGTTATTGTGATCCCAAATCAATAGTTATCCATTTTGATCCCTGATAAATGGTAATTTGTAGTGATCCCCAATCAACAGCAAGCCATTGTTATCCCCAATTAACGGTAATCCCTTGTGATTCCCAATAGACTGTAAGCTAGTGTGATCCCCAATCGATGGTAATCCATTGTGATCCCTAATTGAACATAATCCATTTTAATCCCCATTCAGTGGTAATCCCTTATAGTCCCCTATTTTGGGACCCATATATTTTGTACGCACCTCATGTGTTAAACCAACCCAGTCTGCTAACCACACATAATTCCATCATGTCATCAGGTCGATGTCCTCGGTGTACACCCAGATTCTATGAACTATCATAAAAAACGAGGACATTGATTTCCTTACATGGGGATACATAGTAATATTCCTTAAGATTCAATCCCTTCACCCATATATCATCATGGTCTTTCCCTTGATCCTATGTGATTTGGTAATTTCATGCCTCAACCCATGGGATCCACTTCCTTCGGGTCCCATCAATGCATCCATTATCACGGTCCACCTCCACACACATCCCATCATCCAACAAATCTACATGGACATTTATTCCCTACCATATGTATACATAGGAATCCTCCCAGGGGTTCAATCCCATCACTATCATCATCTTCATTTTGGTCTCATTTAATTCTCCAGTCACTTCAGCCAACCATCCATTCCCATCCAGATTCTTACCAGGACCACCACATATCAGAGAGATCATGTCACCCACTTCCTCACTTCTCCAAATAGCAATTGGGAAGCTAACTATGTATACGCCCCACACATTCTATAACCATCCAACCAAGAGCGCTCCTCATGTTAAGGGATGTTATCTACGTGTATTCCCCAACAGGTCTCTAGGTTGCTTTCCTCTGCGCACAACCTGATTCATCACCCCTTTGAACTATGTGGGTTTTGATTTCTGTCTCTCGATATAAGGTATGTTAGAAACCTCCCTATGGTTCAATTATAGCTAAAAGAAACCCATAGCATCCCATATATGGGGACCCGATCACCCTCATATCTATCTTCATTAGGTGTTGTGATCCACTTATCTAATATGACTCTCAAGTGATTCCTCTTGGGCCTCCACCCAAAAAATCCACTCTCATCAGCCTTCTGATCTGTCCAATATATCTTCGCAAAACATTAAACATGCAACACTTCGTATTTTAAACTTGTGATGATCGGAAAAATTATAGAGGCATGTCGATGACATATAATTCCCCACACTCGACGTGGGATGCCTCCATAATCCACGCCTTATAGAAGCTCTATCATAAGTGGAAGAAACTCAGACACACTAGTGTTACAGTATCTAGACATGCTAGGGATTTCCAACTTGACTAATCCCCTGATATAAGGTTGCTACCACAACATGACCCCTTGGCATGTCTATAAAAAGCAGCATAATTAACCGGCATCCACAATGTTATGGCAAAGGGAAGAGTTTTACAAAAAAAATTTATTATTTGTGGGAGACTCGGAAGAGGATATGAGTTCTGAGTCGGAATCTATATATGGAGGAACTGATAGCCTATCTCCCCATTTCAATCAAGGAAAAAAATTCACTGAATAGGCGATGTATGCCACCCACCTTTGGAAATTGGGAATGTTGGGAAATGGATCATCATGTCCCCATCGACAAAAAGATGTGCACCCAAAAAAAGAATCAGAAACAAAAATGGTGAACCTGATGCGAATCTATTCTCCTCAATGTAAATATAAGTATAATTCAATATATCAGTGGTTTATCATGTCACCAGATCCATATATCTGGTGCTAGGTCCCACACCGCAAATAGTGGTACTGGCGTGATACTCACCAGAATTTAGGGTAGTGGAACTTTGGGCATCCTGGTCCGTGACATTGTCAGTGTGGATACTTCTTACCAAAAATGGAAGAAGGATGGGCACTAGACATCCCTTTCTATCTCTCAGAACTAATTGTTGAATCCCTACATTGCATGACCCAAACTACTATGATAGGAAACTGATAATAGCCCACCCACCGACATAGCCGTTGGGGAAATTTCAATGCGGAAATCCCACTAGGCCTTCTCTCTTCCATGAAAACCTCCACATCCAGGGATGTTGGGATACCATGCACTATCTCTCATTATGAACTCATTTATAGAATGGTAATTAACGACATCGTTTTATGATAGGAGGAGGAGATTATCCCAACATGAGATATGGCCTGACAAGACTTACAGTCTTCTACGCCTCTCCATCGACACCACTCCCAATGGCTTCTCAAGAATCCACTCCTCCGCACTATGACATACAATGATTTCAGGAGCCTCTCCATAGAATTCTGCAACCACTCCCTCACATACACCAATGTGGGGAGCGATGTCCGGGACCACCCACCTATAATCCTGTCTTATGGGACAGCAAGGTGGTCCCCCACTAGGGGCGGCAGTGCCTCCACCCATCACCAAATGCTAAAGAGTAGGTGAGTAATGCACCAAAACCACCATCCCCAGTCTGGATAACCCAAATCCAACTTCAGGTACATGTTGAAGAGGACGCCTTCTAGGGGGCATCATCTTCAACAACTTACATGGCTCATGCCACCATCGATGTATACCCTCAATCACATGTTCATACCGAGCAAGGGAATATATATTCATATCCAGTATCAAGGCCCCAACCACCGAATTGTTAGGTTGGGATGAATCTCTTGGTCTCTGACTTAGGTGGGGTCTGTTGTGGTCTGACCAGTGGTGTCAAATTTCATTACGAAGTTCCTCCACATTCCACCACCAATGAGAGCGTAGGTCCACCCCTCTCCCAAGATCGGTGTGGAGGTACTCCCCATGCCACCATCAACCTAAGTGAGGGTCTAACCCGCCTCATTGACACCCATTATGGGAACCTCTTTCACACAGGTGAACTTATGTATGGAGTAGTTCAACCTATAGCAGGTCACCTATGTAATGATACTATATGTCATGTCAACTACCAGCATGGGGTCTTCCCTATTCTCTTTTCACAACTGATGTTGGACTTATATTTCCTGAAAATTTTGTAAGTAGAGGTTTTCCTCATGTCATTGGCACCAAACATAGAATTCATACACGTGTTCATCTCGACCAATATGATGTCCCTCCTCATACCGTCCCTACTAAGGGGAACAAGCATGGACACACTGACCATGCTCCCACCAATTCAATCGTAGCTCCTACCCTATCTAGAACATCCCACAGAGATTCACTTTATGCATCAGCCAGTGGATACGAGTGTTCCCTTTGTCATTTCTTTAGGTGCTCATCACACCCCAAATCGCATAGGAAGAAGTCTTCTCCACCACAAAATCATTTTGGTCTAAGTTCCTCCTTGAGTGGAAAATATACTATGTCCCGAAGATCCATCCCATGTTAGAAGGACGGGTTGCCAATTCCATTAGAGGAATACCGAGACATTCTAGACCGCTATTAATCTCATCTTCATCTAAAATTCCTACTAATAATGTGATTTAGAAATGGTACCCTCACCTTGATCCTCTATGTTGAGGTCCAATGACGGAATGAGTCTTACTGTCCTTATCTTTACAGAATGTGAGATCCACCAGATTATTATCTCCCTTGACAGATACATCCAAAACAAAGAATATTTGGTCTCTTTCTACCTCCTAGCCAGGAAATCCTTCCTATCGTGAATAGGGTCATTCTCTAACTCAACTAGAGATCACATAGAGTTATTATGGGGCCTGATAATGGACAAACAAATGAATGGCCCACCATCAGTAACCACAACCCATACGCTAGAAAATGTGGTCACCAGCCCGTCATACAGGTATGTGGTCACCAAATCATTTCATTTCTCATAGGACATCTCAAGATGTGGCATCATGTCAACTCATTCACCATATTCTCCATCGATCAACCTACCGTCTCACCAGTCTTCTTCAGTGTCACTATTGGTTCCCCAATCAGCCCTTATCGAAAAAATGGAGAAACCAAGGGCTTGATTGAGAGTCTGAGCTATGTAGCTTGTGGGAAATCCATCTAGCAGAAAATTTCCTAGGGATGATCTAGAAAATTTCAACCATAAGATTTAGTGTGATGGAATCTCATATCGAGGTGTAAGTTCCTTGATTCCACCAAATCCTAGGGGAGACGCACTTCCATCTCAATAATAAAAATGTGGATTTCCTCCTCAGTCAATCACACATTGATGATATTGGCCAACAATGTCAAATTGTCAACATTGCTTCAATCCATGTGGCCCAGCGCCCTGAGTCTCCTGGTCACCTTTAAACCCTCCAGCAACAATGAATCTAGAGAATTAAAGTGATCTACAATATTATCATGGAGGCTTCCCCCAACATTCACATCCTTGTATGGGGGAAATATGATTCCCTTCATTTTAGTTATAAATGGCGCCAACCTGACATTCTGGGCGATATAGATGATATGCCTTTAGGAAGAGTCGCGGTTATCATGGCCACTATAATATTGTGAAAGAACATGGTAGGTCTCCTTATAAAGGACATAACCCTACCTGTGAGTGCTGAACCTATTATATTCATTGGGAAGGATCACTCAGCAGTAATGAAATTTAATATTTTTTCTCGTACCAACCAATTCCTTAACCCTTGGCTGGATTCTCAATTACGGAAAAGATCATCAGGGGGATGTCAAACCCTCTGACCCATTTGGATCAGTTTAGAAGACTGAAGACGATCCCAAAAAGGCGTTGTTGCATCAAAATATCTCAATGCATAAGAAGATAGTTGATGACTTCCTTGCGGAACATGATGCATAGCGGAAACTAAACTACGGTGATCCTTGACTAGGGGAGTAGGGGCAGATACAACTTCCCCAGGTGAGTTGCCTCTGGGTGACCCAAACCATCCTTCCCAAATAGACAGGATAAAGGATGGTGCTTATAGTATGATGGAGCGACAAACCTCCCCATATCCAGTAAAGCAGTGTGACGATCTTCGGGACCTTTCTCAGGTTCCTCTAGTTGTTCCTCAATTCATCCCTCCAGATACTCCACAAGCTGCAAGGTTTGCTTATCATGTTGAGGTAACTACCAACACAATGGTGGTCATGTATCCTAGTCATGATATTAACCCCCATACAGATTTTATATTAGAGGCACTTATTTCCCACCTCGAGGAGTTAAAATATTGAGTTTGTGGAAATTATACCTAATTGTAAGCCATATCCACATGGGTGGATTATATTCCAGCACCCCTCGGTGTCAATAATCCTACCTTCTCCCCCTTTAATGGGATGAGAAAACCACTACAGCATACAACCCACTTCATCTTTCGGTGTGGACCTATGATGGGTACTCTAGCATAGTAAGAGGCTGCCAAACAATGGTGATTCATACAAACATTGGAATGGCCCACGTTTTTCTAGTACAACCAGCTACCCAATGGGTTTGTAGCTGTCCAGGATGATCATTATAGAAGATTTTATTACTAGATCAGATCTACTACCCAGAAGACGAGTATTTTAGACCTCTTCATCATCATAAAGAGTATTGACCAGTGCATCACTGACTTTTTATCCCGATGGAAAAGACTCACCTACTCCTTTGATATGACATTGGATCAGGAATATCTTCTAACAATTTGTGAGTGTAATATCAAAACTAAACTAATCCCCTATCTTATCAGCCAAAATTAACCACAGGGATTCAGAGATTTCTCTAATAAGGTCCAATGTCTAGAGGAAACCTTTTTGCAGGCCAATCATGCACGTCTGTTGCCTCCTGTTGTTCCTACGATAAGTGCCTCCACGCCAGAGGCCACCGTATTATCACAAATAGAGGGCCCCAATAAACTATAGTTATTACCAGTGGAGCCACATCCACATCCTTGCAGTGGCCCGCCACCATAGGCACAGCCTCTGGCCCAGCAGCGACAACCCTAGAACCAGTAGGCTCCCCTGCATAACGTGCTGCCATGACCCATGCGAGATAACCAGGTTCCACCTACATTGAAGGTTCCTCCATCCCCTTTCCAAGGACAAGCTCCAAGATCCCCGTCCATGATAGAAAAGCCCATACCTACCGATTCAATGAGGAACATTTTCCTGTTTATTTTCAAATTGCCTTGGAATACGAAATTATATGGTTTCCGAGATGCAGGAGGCCCGAAGAATCATATCTCACTGATCATCCAATTTACTGCTCCTATCACTAGATCCGAGGTTACACCATCAGACAATGCTATGTGTTCAAAGAAAAGATTCAAGTCTAGTTTGATAACAACATAGTCAGATGGGGTCTAGCACCAATTATGGTGGCATGTGTGTATATACACCACGATAGTGACAGTGACAGTGATAATGTATGTGATTAGCAGCAGGTTCATAACACCGAGTCTGAAAATAATGATAATAGGATGGCTCATAAGGTACTATCCTATGCCCGTGGCATTACCCATGCATGTATGAATCAACCAAAGCCTTCAAAATCCACTGCGTAAACTATTGTTATTACTTTTGCGTCATCATTCCAGCCTTCGTCCTCCAAGAAGTACAAGCATTGGTGGTGCAAGGAAAGGCCAATCCCTCCACTAATTCCATCGTCCTCCCATTCTCTCAGAAATTTCAGGCCCATGTAGATTGTGATTAACCCATAGGATCTTTCTAGTTTTGGAATATTCATGAAGTGATAACCAAGGGTAATCTTCGATTAAAACCACGTAGATGGTAAGCTCCTACACGATTCTTGACAATGAGTACTTCCAAATGGATCCTCCCACCATCCCCTACCATTTCCAGCATCGGTAGAGCCATGGCTATATGGGTCATCAAAATTCATCAGTAAACACTTCTAGCCAGGATGTGCATTCCACTGAAACTAGAAAACATTCCCATCACATAGCCCCGCATGAAAAACCTTATCATCTAGTTTCATCATGTTCCCCTTCACCATCGTTTGGGTCACATGATCAGGCATACCCACCCCAACCGCACGGAGATTATCCACGCTCTATTACGAACCTAGCTCAATCATTATTCCCTCACTTGGTAGTCACTCCATGAGTATTGACTAGATATCAGTGAGAGATTATCCGCACTTGTCAGCCACTGGTTCATCCAGAAGGGCCCGTCATACCCCCTTCCATAGAATTCCTTTTATCAATAGAATTTTACATTATCTATAGAAAGAATAATGATCTTAATAATCCTTCAATCATTTCTATGAGGCTCTCTATCCTCGAGGACCTTTTACTATCACTATTTATTGTGAAGCCCTTTCTGAGGCTTTAAAGAGCCCCATCTAGTTCGAGATAGAGATAGTAACCCTATAATCCTTCCATTCTAAGGTATCCAAACATTCATAATTCAAGACCATCATCTCTTTTCCTGAAAAAGATGAAGGTTCTCCAATACATGAGCACATCCTACCACTGAACATCACTGACACTAAAATGGCGTGGAGGTTCTTCACTATCTTTTCAACAGAGGATCTGGGATCAACCTTAACCCAACCTAGATGCTTCCAAAAATGCGGATGTCAGAGGATTATCAGATTCCCTTTGTCATGAAAATTAAAGATTATAACTGATGAAATAGAAACTGGTCAAAAACATCTGCTTAAAAACCATGTTTAGTGGCCTGGTATCCTTCACTGAGTTCATTTATGTTTCTTATGACATAACCTACAAAAAATTGATGGGAATTCCATGGCTCCACCTACACGGGGGGGGGGGGGGGGGGGGGGTCCTCCTCGTATTGAAAATTCCTTATGTACCCCCCATAATGGTTGAGTTGTTGTACACCAAGGTGATGAGTCTCCCTTTGCCTCTTGAAATTCCCATTATCTTGATTCTAACAATTACAAGAGCAAGGATAAGTAAATCGAGGCCAGTGAGGTTGAACTTGCAATAGTTGTGACCAGCCAATGAATAGGCCTAGATGATGCCTACATCATTCCAATCCACTTATTGGAATCCTAACTCCAGATTTCGGGAAATCATTTGTTGTATCTTGAACAATATGGAAGAGTATTCCCAAGTCTAAGAGACATTGTGAGATCACCTCGTATTCTAAAATAAATCATGGTCGGGTTATCCCAGAGCCCCCTACTCCTATAAGGTATCGACATTTACATCACATGGAAACAAAAATATGAAATACATTCTTATTTCACCAAATGTGATAAATTGGAACAATACAACATGCCACTGTTGATTTGACATCATCGTATATGGCCCCTTGGGCCGATGTTCCTATCAGATCAGGTTGACATCTTTTTTCATTTTGATTTTAGTAGTGTAAGAGTCTTATGATATAGTGTCCACCACCAATCAGGCAGGCCCCAATGGCCCATCGAGACCTTTCAAATCGATGAAATTTACTCCCAAAAAGTATCCTTCACTCATATGTGAAGAAGAGGATTTAGAGGATTCTACTCCCACATTCGAAGAAGGTGTATCAACCACAGTCAATGAATTGGTACAGGTGAATCCCGATAGTGAGACAGATCTAAAACCATCATTGATTAGTGTCGTTATACATGTCGAAGAGAAAAAGTGATACATGGACTTCTTGAAGCATCACTGTGATGTTTTTTCCAAATTTATGACTAGATTCCAGGATTAGATCATCACGTCACCATCCACCTCCTTGGTCTTCCTGTGATCATTGTGGGTTCAAAAAATATCCCGTAAAGATTCACCCTTCTATTGCTGCCATGGTTGTGGCCGAGGTTGATAAGATCATTAGAGACAACTTCATCAAAGTGGTCCAATTCCATAGATGGTTTGTCAAAATCGTTCCGATCAAGAAGAAGATTTGACATATCAGTGTCTACTTCGACTTTCGGGATCCCAAACATCACTTTCCAAAGGATTATTTTCCCCTTCCATGTTGATTGATGCCACTGCTATATTCTAGGACCTCTCTTTCATGGATGAGTTTTCTAGGTATAACCAAATCTGAATGTCCCCTATGTATGAAGAGTATATAGACTTCAGGTACCACAAGGTTATATCTACTACTAGGTAATTCCCTTCGGTCTAAATAATGAAGGATCCACATATGATTGTTCCATGCATCTTACATTTATGATAATCTTGGGGACATTGGTGGAATGCATTTTGTATAATCTGGTGGACAAATCTATCCAGCAACAGAACCAACACAAATATCGTAATAATGTGTTCAGATTCTTCTGATCCCAACATCTGAAGATGAACTACTTGAAGTGTGCCTTTGGGGTCACTTCTAGAAAGTTTATCAAATTATTTTTTAATAAAGATCCATTGAGATTGATCCAGAGAAGTTCAAGGACATCAGCCAGATGTCTCCCCTAAGAGAAACATCTGTGAGCTTCAAGTATTTCAAGGAAACTTATCTTATATGCGCTGATTCAATGAAAATATGGATGGAAAATGAAATCCATGTTCTTGGATCATGACGGAAGGTGCAGTTTATCAGTGCGATGAAGATTGTTAGACTGGTTTCATTGAAATCATGTGGTACGTCTTATAGCCTTCGGTCCTGATGCCATTCATTTTTGTAAATCCACTAGTCCTTTACGTGACTTCTCTATAGCGATCTCTCGGTGCCCTTCTATCCCATAAAAAAAATAAGGGAAAAAGAATAATTTGTAATATCTCAGTCTTATGCTCCTCAATACGAAGACCAGATATTTCTATATCAAGAAGAGTTTCCTTATGCTGATATTCATACTGCAAAAATAGTGACACTTCTTGCATCTTCATGAGATACATCTAGTGTCTTGAGTGGATCAACTGAAATACATTATGAACCACCCTATGTTGGCAGGCATTCCACCTTAGTGGGAAGTGATCCTATAGTAGTTTGATTTCTGGATTTTCCCCTTGAAGGAAATTAAGTTATAGACATTGTAATTCTTCCTTTCCACCCACACTACTCCAATGGACCAATATCTGGATATTGATTTTCCTAACGAGGCATTACTCTCAGTAGACTATGCTTTACGTGTTGGTAGATTCACTTTGATGGTGCTTCCCGAAGCCCTATTGGTAGAATACTCAATAACACCTGAATTAACAGAGTGTGTGTAGGTATCATCTTCATCATACCAAAACTAGCCCTTCTTTTATATACAATACTTTGACTAGAAGGATGTACCAAAAATGATGCAGAGTATTAGGCTCTCATCACTGGTCTTGAGATGAGCATGAAGACTGACGATCCACATGTCCATGTGAAGTGGAACTCCAAACTAGTCATCATGAAGATCAATGATGACTATTTTGTCAAGAATCTGGAGCTCATTCCACTATTGGAATGTACCCTCGAGTTGATGGCCTAGTTATCATCTCAAACAATGTTTACTTATGTCCCTCATTCGTAGAACTATCAAGCTGAAGCCTTGTCCAGCTTGGTTGCATCTTTTGAAGATCCTGAAAAAGTTGATTTTATAATTCACATATTGAACTAGAGATTCATCACTCCTATCATTCCAGATGAAGATGGCATACCAAAGTTAATCCACCTTACTGCCGGAGCCTCCACATTAGCAATCTGAGGTCCCCCGTCAACAACATTAGAGATGACTCCCTACTAGAGGACACCCTTTACCGAGTACCTCCAACACGGTATTCATCAAGCGGGTCGAGATAAGCATGGCCGATTACGACAATGCGCATTGCAGTTTACCCTTTTAAAGCAGTTATGGTCTTAAGATGATCCTCTATAGATGCAAGTTTGATGGGGTTTTTCTCTATTTCATTCAGGGAGGTGAGATTTCTCATGTCATGTAAGATGTTCATGTTGGTTCCTATTAGCATCATCAGACCAGGTTGAAACTATCTCATTATATCTAGATATTGGGGTATTTTTGGCCCTCCATGATCTGTGATTGTATCGAGTTTTCCAAGAGGTTCCATACATTCCAAATACATGTTATCTTTGTGCATTGTCTACCAGAACATCTACACTCTACCAAGTACTCTTAGCCCTTGGTGGTTTGGGGACTCGATTTTGTGGGTCCAAATCCACCGTAATCATATTTACAACATAGGTTCATCCTAACTACTACTGATTTCTTTTCCATGTGTGTTGAGGTAGTTCCACTCAATGAGTATAAGGTCCATTCTATCATTGAATTTGTGAGCTCCAATATCAACTACTAATTCAGAGTCCCTCATGTCATCCCCACAAATAATGACATAAACATTTGGGTATCCAAACTAAAAAAGTTGAACACCAGGTAAAACATAAGTTCTAAAAATTCCTCCTACTATCATGTGCAAGAAAATGGGAATATTGAGGCATTCAACAAAACACTCTCAATTATTCTATAGAAGATGGTCGGTCAGAATAATTAAAGTAGGCCAGACAAGGTCCCCAACCCACTTTGGGCCTATCAAAAAATGATTGTCAATTCCACTTAAGTTACCCCATATTCCTTTGTGTATGGAACAGAGGTATTCATGTCCATTAAGATAAAGTTTCCTTCATAACACACAATATTCTACGACCAACAAACACAACACAAGGTCATCAAAACTCATCTTGATGAATTGGAAGTACATGACGAGAACACAATTTGTTCCCTGCACTATCTGAAGAGGCATCAGAACATGATTACTAATGTTTTAAACAAGAAAGTTCAACTCTCCACTTTCTTACAAGGTGACATGGTGTTGGAACTGAGAACGCTATTGACACCCAGCAGGAAACCACCCAAACTAGAGCCCAAATAGTAAGGACCATATATCATTCATAATGTTTATCCTAATGGTAGATACTCTCTAGTTACCATGGATGGCCTACGTATAACTCCTCCCACCAATGCCAAACTCCTCAATAAATACATTTGTTTCTAACGCTTTTGTTGGGGCACACACATCCTTCTCTTTGGGGAAGATGATGACGTGCTGGCTATTGCCCCACATTCTCTCTTTCCAAAGGTGGGTGAGATACATCGATTATTCAGGGATTTTTTTCTCCTTGATTGAAATGGGATGTTGGGATGTTGGTTCCTCCTTCCGTGGATTCCTACACGGAACTCGTCACCTAGTCCGACTCTCCCTTATAGACTAAGTTGTTTTTCGTGAAACACTTCATAATGTCATATCATCATGAAACCTGGTTAATTACACTACTTCTGTGGAGAAATTCTATGTTTTCTGGTTAGGGAAGCAGCCTTCAGTTTGGGGAGTAGTGTTAATGGACATCACGGGTGTGTTTGGACGCTGGAACACTAGTGTGTCTGGATTTCTTTCCCTTATCATAGGTATTATCTCAGGTACGCAGGCCTGAGAAATCTAATTTAAAATGCGGGGAATTATAATCCATAACCATGTCTCTGAATATTTCCTCTACATATTATGTTTAAAAAAGGGTATGCCATAGAATTAACGTCTAGCAGTGATGTATTAGACTAATCAGAACACAGACCAGAGTGGATCAGATGGGTGTCACACCTGTTAGACACACTAATATTGTGGAAAATGCGTGGTTAGTTACCAGTTTGTTGTTAAATGGAATGTATAATGAGGTGGAATTATCCCCCTAATATGTGGAGGCCTGGGTATGAATAAATATGGGTAATAGATGGTTAACTGGAGTGGTTGGAAAAAGAGATGGGGTCGACTCGAGGGTGACAGTGATGTGGGGCTGGAGCCTCGAAGAAACCTCCTACATATCCCCCAGTAGGGAATCAATGTACACGTAGTTTAGCACGGGGTATAGGATCTGGGTGTGCATGGAGGATAGCTACCCAATGATATACTGGGGCTTACGCGTGGTCAGTAGCCTAAGGTGGTCTGACGCCATTGGGACAAACTACATATTTAGTCCGAACGAAAGCAACAAAAACGGATTATCGTTGATTGCAATGGACAATAGATTACCATTGGATGGGATTTAAAATGGGTTACCACTGAATGGGGATCATAATCACTTACTGCTGAATATAGATCGGTTTTGTGTCATGTGGGACAAAAGGGGTCGTACAGTTTAACATCATGTAGGACGGGGGTGAACTAACATGAAATGGACAGGACCAATGGGTGTTGGGATTAAACCATATAGTGTATTTATACATACATTGCCTTGGTATGGTTTAAAGACCACATAGTTCAGAATGAGTGGGAACCGATGTGAAGGGGGGTCAGAACCAATGGATGGTGGGCTTGAACCTTAGGGAGGCTTCCTATATACATTTCCATGGCATTAATCAATGACCACGTAGTTAAGAATTAGTGGGAACCATTGTGAAGGGGGGTCAGATCCAATGTATGGTGGGATTTAACATCAGGGAGGATTCTTATGTACCATTCCTTGGCTAGGATCAAAGACCACGTAGTAGAGAAGAAGTGTTCATAGGCCTTACACTCTAGGATGCCCATAGAGGATGACTTGGTCAATGCTTTCTCTAAGCCCACATGAGTCATTCTCAGTGTGAGAAACAAGAGGCAGCAAAGATATGATGATCACGTCACAAAATGTGAATATGTGGGAAGCGGAGTGGGGCCTACATGTGGTTAGTGGCCCAAAATGGAAACAGGGGTTTACGCATGGTTAGAAACCCTAGAAGATGGAGATTAGGACATACTTCAGGTTGAAGGCCTAGTGGAGACAAAGACCATTGGGAGAGGGAGTTTGAATCGAATAAAAGAGGGCACTCGTGCCCATCCCCCCCCCCCCCACCCCGCTATGGTCTTTGGCTAGGAAGAAGATAGGAGGAGCAGGGCTGATGCCTTTCTTAAAAAGGCTAGGGGCTTACACCAATGTGGTTACCCTGGACCCACAGACAGATGATGCTCTGATATAAAATATCACATTCCATGTGAGGAAGGGTCACACTCCTATGGAGTCAAGTGGGTGTATTGGAAGTCCTAGATGGAGCACCCTGCATTTAATGTGTGGGGAGAGGCCACTATTTGACATCATGTGATGAGAATGATTTTTCATGGCAGTTTAATGTCATACAGCTCGGATGGGGTGGGTTTTCTTCTCACCCCTATGAAATACATTATCGATACCTTCCCGCCCATGAGGAAGGGAAGGCATCAGCAATTCCATGGAGATGGGGTGTTTACGGTGTGATCCATTGAGTGGTGCACGTTAAAGTTGATCTTCGAAGAAGGAATGGCTGGTAGTGTGCCTATGTGAAGAAGCATGAGGCGAAGAAACACAATAAGAAGTACCACCAAAGGGAACATGAAATTACTTCATGCAAACCTGGATGGTCACCCGAGAAAAGTAGTTATAGAGAAAAGGGGTTCATTGGTAGAATCCTCATGAAGCTCTAGTGCTCCATGTAGTGGAGGGGCTTTGCGAAGGGGTATGATTCTCATGTGAAGGGTCCTACCCAAGGCATAGGGCACTGGTGCACAATGAAGGTGCTTCGAAAAGTGGAAAGGCATTCGCGGATCAGGGCTTGGTAAAGTAAGGGTGCCCAACGAAGCCTAGAATTGCGAATAAACGTGCTTCCCAAAGCACAGTGACACTGCCTTATCAAGTGTATCACATGTTCATAAATGTTAATTAGTGGGGAATAAGTGATCCGAGAATACAACTGTCCCCTTGGGGATCCCCTACCATTACTGAGGCATGTGGGCTCCATGAAGGGAATCTCTCGTTGAAGAGGGGATGAATTCAATCCAATGGAGAGTCACTTATCAAAACTAAATTTCCTTAGAGAGCACAGGGATCACAGAGCAGAATTTACTTCACAAATGAAAAGATCAGAAGGTAAAAGGTCATAGGATCTATCCTTTGGGATCGAGGGGAGCCTGATAGTTATAGGTAAGAGGCGCAGGGAATCAGATCTTTCTAGGCACGAAGAAAAATATAATTTTTTCAGAATCGTGAAGCCTATCACCTCTTTGATCTGCAGTGGGTTTGAAAATTTCAAGCGGGCTCGTGGAGCCTCCCGCCTCCATGGTCCATGGTGGGTTTTCAAATTTCAAGGGGGATTATGGATCCTCCCACATCCATGCTATGCGGAAGGTTCCTAAACATCAAGGGGGGTCATGGAGCCTCCCATATCGTAGCTTTTCAGCGGGTTCACAGACGACAATGGGTTTCACAGAGCCTCCCACCTCTTTGATCTGTGGCACCTTCACGGGGGGGGGGGGAGCTTTGTTCCTGCCATGGGATTGCAGTGTCTCTATGAACAAGCTTCCTGAGGTATCCCTGAAGTATTTTTTTATTGTTATTCCCAAATTTTAGGGACAAAAAATGCACCCCTCACACTGGGAGCCAAAATGAAATTTTGGGTGAATGTTTGAGGGTGAATTTCTGAAATTGGTCAGCCTAGCGCAAAGCTAACTCATGATGGAGGCTTGTGATTCAGAGGGGAAATGTACGGGATGATCTCACCATGATTCATGCTTCATCTGAACATGACATGAATAACTGGGTGTCCTAACCTATAAATAGAAGAAGATGAACTCTCTTTTGTATTTTATCATCTCTGTGATTTTATATTTTAGCACTCTAAATTCATGAAGCTTCGCATACTATTTGATTGATCTCCATGAATCGGTCCTTCAGCTCCGCAGCGCACATCGAGTTTTCTAACTTTGAGGAGGGTTGCTCTGCAACTTTTGTCTGAAGGCTGGGGCGGGCTCCATGAACAACCTTCGCAAATGACCTCTGTGAATGAGCTCCATGAAAGAGCTTTGCGAACCAAGACCAAAAAATAATCAAACTCAAAAATTGAATGGCTCACCAAGAGGCTACTAGGGGGTCCTCATGGATGTTTCCCTGAGGGAGGAGATAACGGAGAGCTCATGTAAAGGGGAGTTTTTGAAGAGCCATTATGACCATAACTCACTGGTGGCACTGCTTTTGGAAAGCCAGAAGGACTATCCACTATGTTAGAGGTTTCCTCTATATGGATTTGGATTGAGGGATGATGTGTTCATCCATTAAGAAAGAATGGATGAACGAGATTACAAGTTCAAGAGCACGTTATGCCAGCACCAGTGGTTCAGGGAAGCTAATTGCCCAACCCTAGAGAAATTCATGCATGTCAACACTGACTATATGTACAATCATCTAAAAAATGATGACGGGAAGGAACTTCAACAAGATACACCCCCCCTCTTTACCATGACATCTTAATGGTAGCCATGAGGTACCCGAGAAAGGGGTGGTCTGATGAGTGGGATTTTCACCAGGGTAAAAACTTTACAAAAGAATGGGACTATGCCTAATAGGTATGTTCCTTGTGCAAGGAATTTTGGGAAAAGATGATAAGAGTTGTCCTGTATGAGGCGACATGGGCCTCCTAATTTCACATCTATCATCTGAATCATCTGATGTTTTATTTGATGAGAATATGGACAACGATGACCAATACCTCCCAATTTCACCATATAGTGGTTGGAATTAGTTTATGGTATGTTCATCAGATCGTCGGGGGTCATGATACGGGGGGTGATGTATGATGAGTTCCTCCCTATTACGGGGGAATGGGAGGATCCGGAGAAAATTCCACCACTGGAGATGGCGTTGATGAACATATTACTGGGAGAGGAAAAGCATTATTTGTGGGATGTCTACTTCAAATGGTGGTTCAACAAATTCTTGTACATTCTGGAAGATATGTGGTTTCTGGTGAGGACTCAAACATTATCAAAGGGGGCCCAAAGGGTCAAAGAGCTCTCTTACAGGAGGCCTTTGGACGATAGCTAGTGGAAAACATGGGGATTCAGTTTCAGCACAGAGAAGAAATCAGTATTCCAGGTGGCTACATTCCTTGAGGCACTCATCTGCGGTTGGATCCTATTGGTGAGAGATATGAACATGGGCATGCGATCAAACACATTTATTATTGAATCCATGCTGACGATAGGAGGTTGGGTCATCCTCGGGATCCTGATGCTCTCCATGTTCTATAAGATACTGTGGAACATCAGTGAAAGGAAGAAACCACAGATAATATACGGGTCATTCCAACTCATGTATGGGTGTATATCAGCACACAATAGGAGGTCTATGAATATAAAAACCACATCACCCCTCCAGGATCGAAATTCCGCCCATCCATTCTGAATGTCGCAGGGAGAATTCCGGCCAAGATGACCGTACAATCGGTACTGAATCAGGTCTGGAAGCTGGAGGAGTTCAATTTTCACCCATTCCCTTTTCCTATGTGTGCATTCACTGATGATTGACAATGAATAAAAGAGCATCCGTCTTATCTCCTTGCCTTTCGGGGTATAGTATTGGTGGCGTGGGTGGACTGCGAGTCCCTCTATGAACTATACACCCCACTCTGATATGCAAGGTAATTCCAATGTATGCAATGGTTGACCCTGTGATTCTACATGGGGGTGCGCTATATGGGGCTCCCATTCATGATGAGGAAGATATGGCTCTTTTTCGCAAGAGAATATGGGAAGATGCAAAATGAGTTGCCTTCACCCACATTAGTCTTCTGGTTAGTGAATGAGTATTCCAAATCTAGGAGGCAGCCTACCTGAGGGAGATGTTGAAGTATCCAACCATTCATTCTAGGGATGGTGTTCCTCCCCAACCTTGGTGTTGGGGCCAGACAGTGGAAAGGTCATCCCACATTGGAGGGGCTACCATGGCGTTGAGGCCCACACATGTTAAGGGGGAGGTGGTGACAGCAGATCTAGCAGTTCCAGAAGACTTGGCGGTTCCAGAAGAGTAGAGTTATGCAGAGGGGAGGCCCCCAAGAGGGTTCCACAAAATATCCACCCAGGATTTGGGGAACAGGCTTCCCCATATTTACCTGCTGTAGAATTTTGTCCTCTTGAAGGCCTGGGAAATCAGGGATTTCAATAGGAAATTCCTCGGCCCGTCTGAAATGGTGGGCACATGAACTATCTTGGGATGGATTTTTCAAGGATATACCTTGTCAGGGCCAGTTTTGTAGTCCCCTAGGTGGAGGAAGAGAAGTACCAGGCAGAGTTGGAGGACTTCGTGCACTCTCGGGGCACCCCGCTTCCAATGATAGGTCAAGTGAAGGTGTTGTTGGATCAAAAGGCCCCACCATAGTTGTCTGCTGTAGAATTGAGGTATCACTTACATTTTTTCGGAAGAGTCGGATGAGTCATCCTAGGGGGAGGAGGCCGGTAGAGAGATCCCATTGGAGGAGGGTGAAGTTGGCGACTCAATCCTAGATCATGAAGAGTTTTCAAGGTATCTCAAGGTAAAAACCATATTTCATTTCCCGGGATCTACATCCAGGCTACATTGGAACCCTCTGTCATATTTAAACTATGCAGGGGGGCCTCATACACAGAACCCATTCGCGTCACTTAGTGGACACAGATGCAGGACCTTCGGGATACATGCCCATGTAGATGGTTATTACCTCGTCCAGTAGGGCTAGGACACCTGAGGTGGCTTCTATGAAGTTTTCAATCCTTTAGAAAATATACGAAGGGCCAAACCACGAGGTCCCAATATAAATAACCCATTAATGTGACAAAGAATTTTATATCTATATGTCTTCTCTACAAAACTCAAGACTGCCACCCATCGAACAAGTTAACTAGCATCTGTGAACTTCTTGGAATGAACAGTTCTTTTAATGGAATGGACTACCTTAGAGATGAGGGTTGGTACTCCCAGTGGCACTTTTCCAAAGGGAATACTAGTGGTCGTGGAATTGAATATTCAGATCAACCATGTGGTGGCTCTTCCTATCACTGGTGGGAATGTTAGTGGGGCTGAGCCTGTGGTTATTGAGGTGGGATCCGATGATGTAGATTGATTAGACAACACATTTCCTTCCATACAAAATCAGACACTATATGATGACCATGTTGATGAGTTTTTTGGGATTTTCCCCTGTGTATGAACCTACCAACGCTGAAGACTGGGACGAGACTACCTCTATTGAAGAGGACTGCAGGATACACCACCGGTGATCATGGAAGTTGATCAATTGCTTATTGATGACACCCCTAGAGCATAATGGATTTACAGGATTGAGAGACTACGTTTGAAAATACACAAACTAAGCACTGGGGAAGTGGATCCCCAGCATTCCCACATGCACTTCTGAGATCACATGGTGGAGAATATCCAAGAGTATGTCTGCAGCCTTGGTGTGGGTTGGAAGTGATGAAAAGTGGTGAATGTCAAGAGGATCTAGGAGGCTGAAAATGAGATTCATTAGCTGCACATCCAAAAAGAGGAACATTATACTTCTTTCAATTCATAGTAAAATATTATATCTTAGCTAAAGGCCTTGTTGGTGGAGTCTGAAGAGAGCATGAGGAAAGCCTCCATGGAGGTGACCTTTATCCAAACAAACGTGGAGTTATCCCAAATCGTAGCTGACGAAAAGCACCCCATTGCTGTTGAGGACGAGTAGGAACTGAACAGACGACACCAAATCATGGACGCCAGAAGACAGATTGTGGAATAGTTATAACACTCTTTTGGTGGGGTCAACCCATCCATGAGAGGGGTCTATCATTGAGTATTGTATAGCATGTAACATTTTAAAGATCCTTCATGTTTTTGAGTATTAATTCTAGATGCATGCCTGAGTTCTGTTATTTGTCTTTGGTCTATTGCATTTCCACTACATTCATAGAGCATCTAGAGATCAGTCCCTAAGCTCTTGTGGGTTGGACCCGATGTGAGAAATAAGGGATGACCACATTGCCATTCTATCTGAATATAAGAGTGCAAACCAATATTTGGGCATCAGAGGTTTGAATAACCAATCCGGATTTCTGGGAAGAAGGGGAGAGGCCAGACAGGGGGATGAGGACCTCAGAACAATTGATGTGTCATCTTTTGAGTGTTCTCTTGTGCACGAGCATGGTAATTCCATGGGACTTTGAAATTAATCCAAACACAAGGGGGTGAAGAATGTGAATCATGATACCCCAGATTCAAAACATAGGGGTGGTGGTGTGACAATGATTGATAACCACTGACCACTTTCAAAATGTAGTATCCTTATTGTGTTAGCCTAAAATGGAGGTAACAAATGTGGGCTGACCGTAGAACATATTCGAAATACGGGCCCTGAATCAAAATGTAATCCATTTTTCTTCTACAACGTTGGCCCCTGATAGTAGGAAATCCACATGATGACTATCCATACTTTTAGGGGTTATTTTAGATGTGAATGAGGAATAGGGTCCGAAAAAAGGGCACACAAAGCATGGAGTATGGAGTGATGGGTTGTTTTGAATGGAGTCCAACACTCTTGAAATCACACCACCGTGGTGGAAACACATCAGGTGGGCGTATCGGTCTGATTAGGGATCATACATACTTACAAGGAATACCACTCCAGTAAGGACCAGGAATGATCTATAGTTTCTCATTATATAGATGCAGATGATATGGGCATAGTTTAAACATTGTATGGTGAGGATGCAACACCTAGTTTAAATTTCATACTATCTGGACTAGGATTTGGCCTCGGGGGACAGAAGGTTTAATGAACCTGGGGATGGGCTCAAGGAGAAACACCAGGGTGTTGCTATATATCCCATGATGATGAGAATCAATCCCAACGTAGTTCTTAATCATGGTGTGGCTGATGGAAAACACTGATAGGGGAAATCATCTATTGTAAGGGATTTGGAGCATCCCATGATTATCATGAGGCATCCTAATATTGTTCTGGGTGGAACCGCAGTTTAGTGTCATGCATTGATGACATATGGACTCATGTAGTTTAACATAATTCAATAGGATGAGGAGTGAATGGAAATATCCCGTGAAGGGAGTATTTGGTATGACAGCTATAAACCAAACATGAATGAGGATATAAAGAGTCGGCACCACACCATGTATACCCGGAAGAATTTATTTAGGTCATGGAACCAAAATTAAAAGTTTGGTTGGGCCCGAGGAAAGCTAACTAGATGTTCCTACATACCCCATTAGGATGGGTATCAAGCCACACGTAGTTGTAGAGTTCCATTTAATGTCATGCAAGTTGATTAATGGCACGAGTGGCATGGCTACACCAGTACACGTCCTACCAAAACAACTAAGACAACACAAGTCGTGCTCGATGTGGGAAATAAGGAGTAGTGATTGGTCTTTCCTAGCATAGGAAGGAACATTTTAGGAGTGATGGGATGCAAGGTGAAGGATGCCTAGTAATTTTGACCCACCTACTTGATGCACCTAGACACGCGAAGGGGTAAATCTGAGTATGTCTGAATTCCAATTAAACATAAAGAAGTAAAAATATGTGAATCATGATTCTCGAGATCTATACAACATTGATGGTGGAGTGATGATAGGGGACAATTGTTTACCATTTTAGAAACATATTATCCATTTCATGTTATCCTAGAATGGGGATAAAAAAATGAGGGTCGATCGCGGTCCATGTTCAAAACATGGGACATGTCGCAAATGTCATCCAGGGTCCTCAGGGACGTTGGCCCATGATGGTAGGTAAGCCAATGTGGCATGAGACAAAGTCTTAATGGGGGTCCCTTTAGATATGGAAGATGATTAGGATCCATATAATGGGCTCACAAAGCTTGGAAATGGAATGATAGAATTTCCTCGTGAATATTCCACAATTCAGACATTTTTTCACAACACATCTGAGTATGACAAAATAGATGTATCAGATAAAGGGAGTTGGGTCCCTTTCCATGGACAAGGATCCTAGGGTTGCACGCTTCTAACTTAATGGTCTTAGTATGGTCCATTATGTGGGGCTTGAGTTAATTGATTGTGTGCAAGGTGGAGAAGTGGCCAAACATGACACACAGTTCCCATTGGGAGATCATAGTATATGGTCATAGAACTCAGACCAGGTTGAAAAATATATGGGAGGCACATGGTGCGTCTATAGGAAAACACAATGTAAATGAGTAACCATGAGGTAATCTCCACACCACATTTTCCAAAAAGGGTTTGGGCCTAGGGGCCGAAAGTTAGGCATCAATATTTTAGATTCCTCGGGTTGTACCCATAGACAAAAAGTCATGGTGTTCCTATGTATTCCATGAGGATGAGAATCAAGCCGTACCTAGTTCTATGAAATTTCAGGTAGTTTTATGTCCTATGGAAAGGATTCATAATAGACTTAGTTTATGGTCATAGGGCTTGGACCATGGTGGAACTTAAGAAGGGAGACATGTTGAAAAATAATTACTCAACCCGACATGAGTGGGGACAGTTGGAGTCTCTATCACAAAAATGTGTTCCCTGGTAAAGTTCTAGGTCAAGGGATTGAGTGATCACACCACGACGTAGTGCCCTTTTTTGTCTGTAGACCAGAAAATAATATTATAGTTTATGGCCATGTGATGGGAGAAACCATGAACTTTAACGTCATGTAGTATATAATGGACAATTTAATATCATGTGGGACTAGGAAATACAGTTAAAAGTCATTTGGCTCAGAAATATGCCAGATAGATGAGGTTCAAAATGGAATTTTCACTGTGTAATAAATCATACCTGAGGTGAATGAGGATGAAGCTCACATCACACCGCATGTGATTTGATGAATGAAACATCAGGTCGATGGGCCAGAGAAGATTAGGGAATATGAGGAAGGAGAGACAAGCTCTCAGTTGAGCTAAACCCAATGTTGAGATGTTCGAGCATTCATATGTATCCCATAAGGATGGTAATCAAGCCATAAATATTTCTACAGGGCATAGTATAGCATCATGGAGAACAAAATACAATTTAATGTCATGTAAGACATCATACAGCTTAATGCCATGCGGGATAGGAGGTTGGAGGGACTAGCTCCTAGTAGGGGAGTATGTGGTGTGACTATTATAATACCAATGGGAATGAAAGAATAAGCCCAAACATGCCACACCAAGTGGTCCAATAAGAGTCAGGTCCTAAAAGTAATAACAAAAGAGATAAAATAGTGGAACTAGAGCTGGACCCAAAGAAGAGATGTTTGGGTGTTCCTATATATTCCATAAGGATGGGAATAAATCCATACATCGTTCTAAATGGGGGACATATAACAAGATCATAGTTTAATGACTTAGAGCTCAGACCATGGAGAAGCAGAACTCTTCCACATACGTGTAGACCTCGGTCCAATCACTAAGACCACATGAGTCAATATTAGTGTGGGAAACAATGGAGGAATGATTCTTTTCAACACATGGGATGCACGTAAAGAGGAAGTTGGTGCGGATCCCCGAACGATTCCTCACTGAGGCTTTGTCCTCCTAATGGAAAAATGTGTACCGAGGGATAATAAAAAAGTGTGCCAAAATTCCAATTGGATATAGTGAGGTCAAAAATAATGTGAATCAGGTAACCAACATTAAAGGCTTTATGAGGGTTAGCGTGAAAAAGGAGCCTGACTTTTGACCATTTCTGAAACACCACATCCATTATCGTGTGACGTGAAATGGGAACATCAAATGAGCATCAACCACTGACCAAATTCGCATTGCGCGATTTTAATCAAATTGTTCTTTGAAATCCACAAGGATATTGGCCAATAATTGTTGGATAGACCATGGGGTGGGCATCCATTAAATTTGGGGGTCCCTTTGGATTTGAAAGATAATGTAAGCCCAAATGAAGTGGGTCATGATGCCTGAATAATGGGTGAAATAATGTCTATGTAGTATCCGACACTCCAAGATCTGAACCAGAGTACTCCTGGGAACATTAGTGATCACTGAAGAGGGACAAGGGACCCAACTTAAGAGTAGATGACTCGAGAAGATGAATGCAGTGAAAGAGAGCGAAGGGCACTCAGGAAAGATAGGTATGTGGCATGGTTATTATAAACCTGATGTGAATAAGGACGTTAGTGCATACCACAACATATACCCCTATCAAAGAAAAATGTAGGCCAAGGGGCCAAGATTATAGAGAGGTTTATAATAGATGGGGATGGAACCGAAGACCAAACGTTTGTGCGGTTATATGTATCCCATAAAAATGGGAATCAATCCAAACATAGTTTTGATTAGGATGTTTTGCAGTTTATCATCACACAGTAAGGACTCAAATAAGGGAAATATTCCCCAACAAGGGATGTGTACGACACGATGAGTAACCCGAACTGAATGAAGACATAATCCCAAACCACACCATACAATACAATGTGAGAATTTGGGGTAGGAACCTGAGAAGTTCGAGGGACATGAGGCTGGGCCATAGATAGAATTCCATATCCAACTTGCTGTTTACCATCATGCTGTGAGAATGATGGTGATCTTAGATTAAGGTCATAGAGCTTGGACCGTAGAACCCTAGTTTAATGTCATGTACATGGGAAATCTGAGTGGAGGGGGTGAATCATAGTGCCTATGTAATACCACAAAGCGACAATTATGATATAGGGAAACTGTTGACCAGGTTCGCAACAAAGTATTTTCCCTTGTGTGACCATAGTTTTTCAGTAAGTAATTGAGCATCGATCATTGAACATATTCTCAACATGGGGCTTGTATCAATTTGTCGATCACAATCCTCTAGGGTGTTAGTCCGTAATGGTAGGAGTGCCCTTGGGCTGAGCATCCATGCCCTTCAGGGGTCCTTCAGGATATAGAAGATTAAAGAAACACGTATGACAGTGCTTGCAAAGCATGGCAGGGCATATGCCTGTGGAAAAGATGATAAACTGAGGGATACATCCAAGGTTGGATGGGCGGTGTGGATAACCAAGAGTAGGACTAGGATCTCTCCATTACATAAGGGCCCGACAGCTAGAATCACACTGCAGTCTGAGGCATGCTGAAGCTTGAAGAGACAGCAGGGCTAAATGAGCCACTACACTAAAGTTTTGGGACATATGGGCATGATAATAACAAAAAAGGATAGTTTTTTTTACCAAATACGAATCACAACATCCACACCGTGGTAACCTTAAATTGGAAAAACACATGAGCATCAACTGCGGACCATATTCACAATGCAGGACATATATCAATTTGTCATTCGAAAGCCTCAAGGACATTGGCCTGTAATGGTAGGAGATCCCTTGGGACCAGCATCCATGACATTTGGGGGATTCTTCGAATGTGAAAGATAATGAAAACCTAGGTGACAGAGTGTGTAAAGAGTAAATGTTCATGTGAAATGTAAAATCACGATGAAGAGTAGAAGAGATGGGGATTTTCAGGTAGAAGGGATACATTACAATGAAAAGCTGAAATCGACGTGGATGAGTGAAAAATCATGTACCATACCATGTTATTTGTCCGAATGAGAGGTCCCGATGTTTGGGAGTGGTCTTATAGACAAAATGTTTTGGCATTCATATATATCCTATAAGGATGGGAATCAAGCCATACGTAGTTCTAAAGGCCATGAAGTTTAACATTATGCGGTGAGGACTTGGGAGGAGAGAAGAATGAAGGAGGGAACCTGGTGAAATCAACGTAATCCTGACATGAATGGGTCTAAAAAATCCTATATGACACCATGTGGGATCTTCCAATAGAACTGCACACAAGGGGGATAGTCAAAGAGAACATTAGGGATGGACTCAAGACAAGGTGTCTGAGTGTTCCTACGTATCCCATGAGGACATGAATCAAGACTTACATAGTTCATGTGGTTTAACGTCTCATAGGGAGACACACAATTTAATGTCATGAAGAACGACATACCATTTAGTGTCATGCATGATGACATATAGTTTTACGTAATGTGGGATGACATATAGTTTAACATCATGTGAGACATTTTACAGTTTAATGTCATGTAGGACCAGACAATTTAAGGTATTGTAGGAACCCACCATTTAAGGTCATGTAGAACCAAAATGACGATCGAGGACATGAAAGACTCTACATTTTATGGTTGTTCGGGACCATGTGACTCAGGAAAAAATTTCTTGAGGAACATGGAATTGGTGGGAGGAGGTATACGCTCACCATCCATGGTAACCAGGGAGTATGCTCTATTGGAGTAAACCTTTCGAATGATGTAAGGTCCTTCTCATTTGGGCTCCAAATTAGGTGATTTCCTACAAGGTATCATTGGTGTTCTTTGGGCCATCACCAAGTCACCTTGCAGTAAATAGCAGAGGCAAAAATTCTTGTTGAATGTTCTAGCTATCTTATTCTGATTCCTTTCACGATTATGTAGGGCATGAAGCATGTTTTCATTGGGCGCCTCCAACTCATCCAGATGGATTTTAGATACTTTATATGAAGCAAATTGATCATATAATATTTTTTCCAATGAGGTAAACTGAATCTCAAGGGGTAGCATGACCTCTGTTTCATACACCATGGAATATAGGGTCACCTAGGTGGAATTATGGTTCGTCATTCGATAATCCCAAATAGATTTGGGGTGCTTGTCTGGCCAACTCTGTTGGATCTGACCAACCATTTCCTATAGAATGTTAGTGATGGTTTTTTAACACCTCAATCTATCCATTTTCTTGCTCATGTTTGCAGTAGGTATAGTTAGAACGGATTTTGTACACAGCGTACAACATCATCTATTCAACTACCCATATGATCGTTCTCTTATCAATGAGGATGGAATGAAGAACTCCAAATCAGTAGATGATGTTGGAGGTCACAATGTCAATGATGGAATATGCCAGGACCTCCATGAGCAGAATTGCCTCTGTCCACTTGGAGAATAAACTTATATTGGATAAGATGAACTTCCACTAGTGAGATGTCGTTGGTGGATATTGTCCCACACCATCGTGTCCCCACAACACAAATGGCCAAGAGTACTTGGTGGAGTAGAGAGGCTCAGGAATCCACAACATAATGATAACATGAATTTGTAATGCATGAAACCTTTTGGAAAACCCGATGCAGTCATGGATCATTGAGGGAAAAATGTAAGCCAGTCTCTTGATCTAGTGAGATAGTTTCGGCCTAGTCTGATGAGCACCATAGGAACAGGAATGAACCTCCTACATGACATGGTAAATATGGACTCATGAATGAAATAGAGGAGAAACCCATCAAACCCGCTCTTGTAGAGAATCTGTTCACGACCAGGACTGTCCTGGAGGGTGAACTATAATGCACGAAGTTATATTTACTTGCGCTCAGCCAGATCTGTCAGGAGAAGACCATTTTAGAGATACTCAACCAATTAGGTTCTCAAGTCATGAGTCACTTCGATCATTGCATCTTGGGGACCTGGGGGTCCTGACATAGAGGCACTGACGGTGAGGCGGGTTACCTCTGGGTTGTCATCGTCACCTGGTGTGACATGAGCAATGTATTTCCAGTGTACCACACAGATAATCATATCATCCTATTCGGTCTCTACAACTGATTATTCTAGGCTAGCTAGGGCTCAAATCAACCATTCTAAAATCGAGGTTCATCAGTAACTTCTGACTGATATGGGAACTGGTCCATTAGCTGGAGAGTGTCTTCCAACAATGGTACGAGCTCTGGATCATTGAAGAAATAGTCAATGTTGATCTTCTTGATGACTAGTTCAGAGTCCCCTTTCACATGAAAATGGGGCACATCAATCTCAAGGGCTAGCTCGAGTCCAATAATGAGAGCCAGATTCTCTGTATCATTGTTGGTGTAGCCTTTTGACAATATGAATGAATACATTAGAATTGTTTGTGATGGGGTAATGATGGAAATACCCAGACCTACTCTATTGAGTCTGAGTTAATTAAACCTTCCCCCAGTGGGGATATGAGAAGAAACATCAAAGTTCATTTTCCAAAATGGGAAGTATTGGCCTACCGAGAGGATCACTTCATCAGGGAAATCGAGATCCATGGATTGGTACACAAGAGATGGATGGGCGAAAAGAATTTCTACCAACGCTTGTCCCTTAACATCCTTCTAAGGGTCAAACCTGATGTCAAGCTACTGGAGAATCACTACCCACTGAGCTATACTACCTATAAACATGGGGAGGTTCAGAATATACTTCGATAGATCATCTCCAGACAGCAACTATATCTCATGGTGCGGCATGTAATGTCACAATTTTTGTACGGTGAATACCAATTCAAGGAAGCACTTTTCGATAGGGGAGTGTATGTTCTTTGTATTTAGGATCATATGGATAAGGTAATAGAGACTGTTCTTTGTCCCCACGTTATTCTGCTAGGCTAGAAGGTCACCGAGATACCGTTCTAGGGAGGTCAAGTAAAAGACTTGAGACATTCAAGAGACAGGTAGCATTAAGACCAAATACTGGAGCAGGTACTACGTTATTTCCTCTAAATTAGTCTGAAATTATTCTTCCAACTCATAGACAGTTCCTTTAATCATTAGATGAGAAATGTGAATACAATTGCAAGCCAGATTTTAGATGAGTTAGCGTATTTAGGCCTAGTGGCCTTGGAAGGCTCGAAGATCTTGAATGAAGCTTGGGGGAGACATCTCATTGATGCCCTAAATCTTCTCTAGGTCAATCTCGGTGCCCCTATATATGAAAATTATGCCAAGAAACATTCCATAGGTGACCCCAATGTAACACTTTAATGGATTCATCTTTGGGTGATGGGAACGGAGGAAGACAAACACTTTCTCGAGGTCTCTGTGATGGTCCAGATGCTAGTGATATTTGACCACTAGATCATCCATGTAAAATTCCACCAACCATTATAAGATCGGAATAAATATGCGATGCATAACCCATTGATAGGTGGCCCCTGCATTCATTTAACCGAATGTCCAGACATGGTATCAAAATGTACCTTGTGGTTCCCTAATGGTCGTAGACTCCTCGTCCTCAGGGACCATTATGATCTAGTTATACCGAGAGTACCCATCCATAAAGGAGAGGGCTTGGAATCCATCTTTAGAGTTGATCCACAATTCTGTCACAGAAAGAGGAAATTTATCCTTCAGACAGTGACAGATGAGATCTTGAACGTCTGTGTAGTCTTTTATTTATCTTTTCTTTTTCCAGACAAGACCAATGATGGACAACCACATGGGGTACTGGACCTCCTTAATGAAATTGGCTCTGATTAGCTTATTTTCTTCTTCCTCAACCATGGCACTATGAGAAGGGTTCATCTTTCTGGGAGGTTGCTTGAACCCATGATGATTTTCCGCGAGACCAAGGGGGTGGTTGTATAGATGAGGATATTATCCTGGAATCTCATCATAACTATAGGAGAATACATCACAGTGTTATTTAAAGAATTCTATGTGTTGCTATTTCTCCTCAAGGGGTATATTGGCATAGATCCATGTGGGTTTCAGGTCCACTTAACTATCCAGGATCACCAATACCAACTCATCAATCGAGGCAGAGACACCCTCTTCAAAAGAAGAGGGATAATACTCTAAATCATCTACTTCACTTTTGGAGGGGGGATCCTTGATTGGAGGAGTTTCATATGAGTTGGAAGCTCGTGATGGGAGGTCAGTACCAGCTTGAGCAACAGTGGACACTGCATCAGGGAACTCATGTTCTGCCTACAATGACCTGAAATTTTGAATAAATCTTGTTTCCTAATTTTATGTGTTATATTATTTTATTTTTATACTCAAAAAAATGTTTCATTTGATAACATGAGTATATTTAAAATGAGACCGTTGGGTTTTGACTGTTATATAACCATTGGTCAATATGACCACTGTAAACTAAACGTTTCGATTATTGTCTCTAAATACAAGTAATCATGGTTAATTATTATAGAAAGAAGATTTGATGGCCTCACCCAGTAGTCTTGGACCGATCGAAGCCCATATAACAGAACTTGGGAAGGAGGTAGCACCATTGGGCTTTTCTCTGGACCAAACCCAAGCTGAACTTCATCATGTGAAGCTAGAACGGAATCACCTTCACGATAAGTTCAACCTGATAGAAATTACTACTCGTGCGATGTTGGACGAGCCTCCCTCGGATTCTCTCACCTTAGCACACCTTACACTTCGGTCCTATGCGGGTGTGATAAGGGGATATGTAAGGATACCGTAACTGCCTTGTGTAACCCTTTATTTTAAATAAAAATTTTTATTTCTTCTTATGATGAAGTTTATGAATTTTCAAATGTCCGGATAAATATAGTATGCATATTTTTGATGAATTTTAGAAAAAATATATTTTTAAAATTTTTAGGTAAACCTTAAATAATTAAAAATGTGTAATGATATTCAAAAAATGGTCTTCTAAAATTATGTTCAGTACGAAATTTAGAGTCTAATAAGATCAAATTGATTTTTGATGAGTAGTAAATTATGAATAGAGATTTTATGCTTAGGAATAGTAATGTGACCAAATGGATTAGTAATCTCACCTGATGAAAGTATTAATTTAATCTATGCACCTTGATTATGTAATGTGATTCAATAAAATGGTTAAATATCAGTTTCATAAATTCTTATTCAAGTATTAGTTTTTTCAGGTGATTAGTGTTTTTTAATTAAAAATTAAATTAAAAATATTTAGAAAATTATTTTTATTAAATGGATTTATTTTTTGAACTCAGAGCATCGATATTATGTTAAGGTAATTTTTGGGGATCTTTCTAAAAAATGAATTTTCAGTGAATAGTGTATTTATTTAAAAAAAATAACATAAAAATATTTAAAAAATTATTTTTATAAAATGGAGTTCATTTTTGAAATTAGAGAATTGATATTTGGTTAAGGTGAATTTTTGGGATTTTTCTGAGAAAGATGAATTTTCAGTGAATAGAAAAAATATAGTTTTACGATTTCAGTATGTTTAATGACATCATAACTGTGTCATGATGATGTAATGAGATATTTTATGGGTTGACCAACCAAAGGTGATGAATTATTTTTTGGGGGGCCCCATGTGGCCTAACTCCAAGGGAAATACCATGGGAGATCCCATGCTTTTGAAAAAAACCACTTTTGAGGTGTCCCTTGGCCATTAATGCCTTGTCCCCTCACTTTCCCTATAAATACCAAGCCGTCCTCTCATCCATTTCGACTACCCACTCTACCAAAACGATTTTCCGGTCTCATTACCTCCCTTGGAGTCCTCACAAGGCGCCCCCAAGCCCTCAAGGTCCCAACCATTTAGTTTTAAGAGTTACGTTTTAAGGTAAGGGATCCGACCACTCTTTTTCTTTTCAAGAAATCTCTTTTATGTAATTTATATTATTCACCATGTTTTTATGTTAAAGGATGTTATTTTATACTCCTATTACTTACCTTTTCATGTTCATATAATTAGATATCCCCTCTCACTCTCATTATTTCGTTTTATGAAGTTTTAAGTGGCGCTGTTAGGTTGCCGAAATTTTTGTAACGGATTATTTCACCCTTCTCATTTTCAAGTTCTATTTTCTTGTCAAGTCTTTAAAGTTCCTTTTTATTATGTTGGGGTATGATATCTATATCCATAATACTTTTATTTTATGATCATATGATTAGATATTCCATTTTATCACTTCAATTTAGTATTTTGAAGTATTAAGTGGCACCATTAGGTGGCCGAATTTTTAAGGGGATTCTTTCACCCTTCTCGTTTTCAAGATTTATTTTCATGTCAAGTCTTTCATGTTCCTTTTTATTATGTTAGGGTATGATATATATATCTATCATACTGAACCCTTATGTTCATATTATGATAGACCCTATTTTGATCTTGTCAATTCATTTTGGGTTGAAGTTTAAGTGGCGCTGTTAGGCTGCCGAATTTCTAAGGGATTCGTTCGCCTTTCTCATTTTTCAAAGATCTACTATCATGTCAAGTATTTCAATTTCCTTTTGTATTATGTTGGGTTATGATCTCTATATCTATCATACTGATCGTTTATGTTCATATGATGAG
This sequence comes from Viscum album, assembly GCA_963277665.1. Lineage (NCBI taxonomy): Eukaryota > Viridiplantae > Streptophyta > Magnoliopsida > Santalales > Viscaceae > Viscum > Viscum album. Next base: position 259,641,826 of record OY728129.1, read on the forward strand.
ATACCCTATTTGATCTCGTCAATTCAATTTTGTTGAAGTTTAAGTGACACCATTGGGCTACCGAATTTTCATAGGAGAAATCTTATTTTTGTCTTCCTTTCATGTTCTTAGTTTCATATGTTATATCTTCAAAGTTTCATTACCATGTTCTCAAATCCTTCATATTCTGTCCCTATACTGTTTTATGGTTCATTTATGAGTGTTTGACCCATGTCCCCTCTCATTTCAATGTTTTCTAAAACCCCGAAACATAGCTGTTATGCTGCAGAATTTCCTTCTGAAAATGTCTCTCTATATTTCTAAAGTACTTTTATTTTATTAAGTGAATACTCAAAGATATTTCTTCAAAAGGGTTATTCACATATATATCAAAATGTTCTATTTAAAATTCTGGTATTTACATACATTAGACCCACTCTCCCCTTCCGTGGGTTTTAAAGTGACGTAAAGATCATGTCTTTAAAGTAGTTTTTAAAACGTTATGATTATGAAATGAAACCCATATATTTTATGCTATATGGGTGATTTATGAAATTTTTTATTATGATATAAGTGTCTCACATGATAATAAAGGAAAATTTAAGGGTGCACCCTGATAGCGCTCCAATTCATTGGGTAATGATGCAACCACTAGAGATTACAATTTTCACGATATCTTGGTGAATAACCTTGGTAAATTTAAAATGACACCTTGGGGATGGACCTTGGTGATATTTTCATGATTATATATGATAAATAATGTAGCCACATATTCATGTTATGAAAAATTCAATTTTTATTATGATATATCTCATGATTTCTTTCTCATGCCTTAAAGTTCTTTTCATGACATTGTTGATGCATCCCAAGTTCACATGTTAAATGTTTCCCCTTGATTCCCTTACTAGGCCTTCTGCTCACCCATTCTTTTGATGTATGTCCCCAGGTTTGAGATGCAGTAATGAACCTATGATGAACATGACGAGAGGCCTTTCATGTGTTTAACAAGAATGTTTTATGTTTTCATGTTTTAAGTTCCCGGTTTCCAAGACACTAAACCCTAAAGATCCTCAGTTTTGTGTAATGTAATGAATTTCTATGTGACAAAAATGTGGGATGCTATAGTTGGTATCAAAATATTGTTTAGTTATTTGTGGAAATTAGGATATGAAAAATTTATGAAGAAGCCTATAGAAAAGTTTATATATAGGAAATCTTCCTGGTATTTTGGTGAGTATTGAGTAAGGGGTTTCCAAGCAAATACATCCCTATCTGGATACGAGCAGGTAGAGGTGGCTCTGAAATAGATGTACATAGTGGTAAAACCCGAAAACACAACTTTGAGGTAGACTCAAATGGGAACTGGTACACGACAATGGGCCTTGCTGCACTCATGGTTACGACACTCTCGGGGGATATGCTTTGGTAAATTCATAATCTTAGTATGAACCATTATTAAAGGAACAAAGACAAAATAAAATAAAGATTCACATAAGAATATATGATCATGGATAACCTAGTTTGTAACCTAGGGGATCACAAGTTAGGGTATAATTTTCTTTTACAAGTTATCCTTATATGCTTTAAGTTCCTTTTCATGATTATTGGCTACGTATTTAAGCCCCTAACTATACATTCTCTTCTTAGTTAATGGTGGGAAATGGGAGAACATGTCCCAACAACCAATGTGATAGGAAATGCAACGATTGTCATATTAATATGATGGATATGATTAGGGGATTAAAAGATAATTATTATTTTGGAAGACATTCACTATTTTTGTGACCCTATATGATCGAGGTAAATAGATTACAATGGTATTTTCATTGAGGAGTAAGGTTTACTTATATTTTGAAGAATCGATGAATTTAAGGTGGACTTATAGTAATTTAGTTTACTTATGGGAATGATTAACCTATCTTGGGTAAAATTTGTTTAGGTTAGCTACTTTGGTTATAAGATGTTAGGAGTGTTTGATGTTGTTTGAAGATGGACAATGATGTTTATTTTGGAAGACTGTGTTATCAAATCCTTCTTGTATTTGGGTTTCAATCTTAGTTTGGTTTATTTTGAGTAAATTTAAGGACCATTATTTATGGAATGGTCTATGATGAACATTGGGTAGTACCATGGATCTTTGAAGATTTAAAAGTAGTTTCCATTCCTATGGGATTATTTTTTTTTGAAATGTTGTTTTACCTTACCCTTTCTATTTTTTGGATAATGTTTAAAGATAGATGAAATAGATATTTAATATTTTGTGGATTATGTGATTCTCTAGATGATGATTGTTGTGTTTTGATGAGACCAAGTAGTGTTGAATGCTCATCGTTTGGAGAAAATATTAGTTTTGGTAGAAACTTATTAAAGGATGATACTCTACATGAAGATAGGTATATTTTCTTATGTTTTTGTTCTATGTAGTTAATGAATTCCTCAAAATTATGAAAACAAAAGTAATAAAACGTTGTTGGTTTATGATTCCTACTAGGTAATCAAAAACCGTTTACACACATCATAAGTTTGGGATTTTCATATGGTTAACTTTCTCCTAATCATGTTTTCTTTCACTCTCCCTCAGAACTTGACCCTTTGTTTTCTCCTCTATGTCCATGTTTTCGAACATGGAATCCTAGTGTGGGTAAACTCGGGTGACCTTTGTACTTCCCGTTCTTTCTTTTAAAGTAATAGTTTTACTAACTCCTTTTCTGATGTGGAACATTCAATGAAATTTCAAAACCCAATTTTAAAAAATTATGAGGACACAATTTCTTAAGGGGGGAAGATTGTAACGAACCAAAATTTTGAATAAATATTGTTTCCTAATTTTATTTGTTATTTTATTTTATTTTTATATTCAACAAAAATGTTTCATTTGATAACATGAGTATAATTAAAATGAGACCATTGGGTTTTGACTGTTATATGACCATTGTTCAATATGACCACTGTAAACTAAACGTTTCGATTATTGTCTCTAAATACAAGTAATCTTGGTTAATTATGATAGAATGAAGATTTGATGGCCTCACCCAGTAGTCTTGGGTCGATCAAAGCCCATCTAACAGAACTTGGGAAGGAGGTAGCACCACTGGGCTTTGTTCTGGTCCAAAACCAAGCCGAACTTCATCGTGTGAAGCTAGAACGGAATTGCCTTCGTGGGAAGTTCAACCTGATAGAAAGTACTAGTCGTGTGATGTTGGCCGAGCCTCCCTTGGATTCTTTCAGCTTAGCACACCTTACACTTAGGTCCTATGTTGGTGTGATAAGGGGATATGTATGGAGACCGCAACTACCTTGTGTAACCCTTTGTTTTAAATAAAATGTTTGATTTCTTCTTATGATGAAGTTTATGAATTTTCAAATGTCCGGGTAAATATAGTATGCATATTTTTGATGAATTCTAGAAAAAGGATATTTCAAAAATGTTTAGGTAAACCTTAAATAATAAAAAATGTGTAATGATCTTCAAAAAATGGTCTTCTACAATTATGTTCAGTACGAAATTTAGAGTCTAATAAGATCAACTTGATTTTTGATGAATAGTAAATTATGAATAGTGTTTTTATGCTTAGGATTAAAAATGTGACCAAATGGATTAGTAACCTCACATAATGAAAGTATTAATATAATCTAGGCACCTTGATTAAGTAATTTGATTCAATAAAATGGTTAAATAACTGTTTCATAAATTATTATTCATGTATTAGTTTTTTCGGGTGAATAGTTTTTTTAATTAAAAATTAAATTAAAAATATTTATAATTTTTTTTATAAAATGGATTTCATTTTTGAACTCATAGCATCGATATTATGTTAAGGTAATTTTTGGGGATCTTTCTGGGAAAAATGAATTTTCGGTGAATAGTGTATTTATTTTAAAAAATAAATTAATAATATTTATAATTTTTTTTTATAAAATGGAGTTCATTTTTGAAATCAGAGCATTGATATTTAGTTAAGGTCAAATTTTGGGATTTTTCTGAGAAAGTTGGATTTTCAGTGAATAGAAAAAATACAGTTTTAGGGATTCAGTATGTTTAATGACATCATAACTGTTTCATGATGATGTCATGAGATATTTTATGGGATGGCCGACAAAAGGTGATGAATTATTGTTTGGGGGGACCATGTGGCCTAACTCCATGGGAAATACCATGGGAGAGCCCATGCTTTTGAATAAACCACTTTTGAGAGGTCCCTTGGCCATTAATGCCTTGTCCCCTCACTTTCCCTATAAATACCAAGCCATCCTCTCATCCATTTAGACTCCCCACTCCCCTAAAATGACGTTCTGGTCTCATTACCTCCCAAGGAGTCCTCCAATTGTGCCCCAAAGCCCTCAAAGTCCCAACCATTGAGTTTTAAGAGTTACGTTTTAAGGTAAGGGATCCGACCTCTCTCTTTTTTTTCAAGAAGTCTCTTTTATGTAATTTTTTTATGCTCCATTTTCTTATGTTAAAGGATGTTATTTTTTACTTGTCATACTTCCCTTTTCATTTTCATATAATTAGAGATCCCCTATTACTCTCATTATTTAATTTTATGATGTTTTAAGTGGCGTTGTTAGGCTGCCGAAATTTTTGTAACAGATTATTTCACCCTTCTCATTTTGAAGTTCTATTTTCTTGTCAAGTATTTCAAGTTACTTCTTATTATGTTGGGGTATGATATCTATAACCATCATACTGATATTTTATGATCATATGATTAGAGACACCATTTTATCTCTTCAATTCAGTATTTTGATGTTTTATGTGGCGCCGTTAGGCTGCCGAATTTTTAAGGGGATTCTTTCACCCTTCTCGTTTTCAAGATCTATTTTCATGTCAAATCTTCCAAGTTCCTTTTTATTATGTTGGGGTATGATCTCTATATCTATCTTACTGAAACCTTATGTTAATATGATGAGACACCCAATTTTGATCTTGTAAATTCATTTTGGGTTGAAGTTTAAGTGATGCCGTTAGGCTGCCGAATTTTTAAGCGATTCGTTCGCCTTTCTCATTTTTCAAAGATCTACATTCATGTCAAGTATTTAAAGTTCCTTTTGTATTATTTTGGGGTATGATATCTATATCTATCATAATTATCTTATATGTTCATATGATGAGATACCATATTTGATCTCGTCAATTCATTTTTGTTGAAGTTTAAGTGACGCCGTTGGGCTGTAGAATTTTCATAAGAGAAATCTTATTTTTTTTCTTCCTTTCATGTTCTTCATTTAATATGTTATATCATTCAAATTTCATTACCATGTTCTAAAATCCTTTATATTAGGTACCTATACTATTTTATGGGTCATTTATGAGTGTTTGACCCATGTCCCCTCTCTTTTCAATATTTTCTAAAACCCCAAAACATAGATGTTATGCTGCAGAATTTCCGCCTCAAAATGTCTCTCTATTTTTCTAAATTAATTTTATTTTATTAAGTGAAAACTCAAAGATGTATCTCAAAATTGGTATTCACATATATATCAATATGTTCTATTTTAAATTTTGGAATTTACATACATGAGACCCACTCTCCCCTTCCGTTGGTTTTAAAGTGACGTAATGATCATGTCTTTAAAGCAGTTTTTAGAAGGTTATGATTATGAAATGAAACCCATTTATTTTATGCTATATGGGTTATTTATGAGATGTTTGATGATGATATTTGTATCTCACATGATAATAAAGGAAAATTTAAGGGTTCTACCTGATACCGATCCCAAGCATTGGGTAATGATGTAACCACTAGGGATTACAATTTTCACCAAATCATGGTGAATAACCTTGGTAATTTTAAAATGAAACCTTGGCGATGGACCTTGGTGATATGTTCATGTTTTCCTATGTTAAATGATGTATCCACATATTCATGTTATGAAAAATTCAATTTTTATTATGATATATCTCATGATTGCTTTCTCATGCCTTAATGTTTTTTTCATGACATTGTTGATGTATCCCAAGTTCACATGTCAAATGTTTCCCCTTATTTCTCGTACTGGGCCTTCTGCTCACCCTTTATTTTGATGTTTCTCCCCAGGTTTGAGATGCAGTAATAAACCTAGGATGAACATGAGTAGAAGCCTTTCAATTGTTTAACATGAATGTTTTATTTTTTCAAGTTTTATGTTCCTGGTTTCCAAGACACTAAACCTTAAAGATCCTCAGTTTTGTGTAATGTAATGAATGTTTATGTGAAAAAAAGGTGGGATGCTATACTACCGCAACCATTGCGATTAATTTTTTTGATCTAATCCCATTTGGTATTCGGCCCCTGGGGCCACTCATGATGATGTCGAAGTAATAGAATCACGTCTTCTTGATCCAGTTAATTTCGTCTAGGAGAAACAAGAAATTATGGTGTATTTTCTTAGCCATGGGGCCGACTCCCTGATACCTTATAGGAGTAGAAGGCTTCAAGATCACCTGAGCCTGGTCTGTTTATGAGTATGCATTGATCTTCCAATAACTCCTAGATTTGGGAATGTGTTCCCCCTCATTCTAGAAACATCAATGTATTGTCCCATGTCTAGAGTTGTATCCTAAAATCGATGGATTGGAATGATGAATGCATCATCTTGATCTTCCCATGGGTCGGTCGTAGCTGTATCTTAATCGACTTCATTAGCCTGAATCTGCTTGTCCTTGATATTGGAAGATTCATCATTCAGATAGCGGGCTTCCCAAGAGGCCAACGGAAATTTTCACCTTGAATCACGCACACTCGATAATTAAGTGAGGACTTAAGGAATTGGTGATATAATGAAGTAACCGCCGCATGCAAGTGGATCCACAACCTACCAATCAATACATTGTAGGTAGTTTCCAAGGAGACAACCATAAAATCAGTGCTAGAAATTAGACCACCGAACTGGGTCTTTAATTGGATCTTTCCAACTGGTGTCTGCTATGTCATGTCATATCCTTGGATTCTTAGGTCATAGGGACTTAGATCAACCTCGGACAATCCTTGATTTCGTAGTGTCCGAGTCGGGATTAGGTTGGTTCCAGGGGCCATGTCGAAAAGACAATGAAAAATCTCCACACCATTGAACTATCCGATGATGTATAGTGGGTGAATGTTCCCATGTATTGGAGTGCCCTAATATTCTCCATAGAACAACCTGATGGCCTGGAATTCAGCATTCTCGTCCACCTCAACGTGAAATTGTTTTGCGGCTCCTGCCACTGTCTCAAAATTCAAGGGATTCTTAATGTCTCAGCGAGGGAATCACACAAATTTAATAATAGGATAAGGGACTCATGGATGGATATCTTTTCTAGAATGATGGAAAGATGTTTGAGAACATCATAATTCTATTCCAGGTGTGAAATTATTCTTACAGGAGGTATCTCTATGATAGAAGGTATGGTGGGACCTGTGGATAGGGCCATCGACTAACTGGTGTGAGGAATATACCACTTCTCACTAGTCAAAGCATGCGAAGTGACTATCGGATGAGGGGAAGATGACCAAGACCGGTCTATAATAAGCATGGCTAGTCATGGTGCGGTCGTGGTGGCTCTTCCTGATCCAAAAACATGAACGGTGTGGAAGGCAGACCTGATTCCACCTGATGAAAAGGCTTTGTATGCAGAGCTTTTCACTGGGCATGCTACCTGGTTTCGGTCTTGTGCACAACTTGGTTGTAGGTACTGACCGAGGCTCTCAGATGGCCCATATTTCTGTGGCTTTGTCGATGCTGAAGATGGTTGGGGATGTTGGGAGGATCTGCATGGCACTCCTCATCATCGGGAATCATGTAGGGATTTACCAGCTCTATGGTATTAAATGAGTCATACACTTGACCATCACACAAAGTTTCATCCACTAACTGACGAATTTGGGTAGGAATCACCATCTATGGAGGCATGAAGTCAATGAGAGTATGAGATGACGAAGAAATTGGCAGGGGACTTTGTTTTCTCTTATGCTGCATGTGCCTGCTCTTTTGAGAAGGTGACTACTAAGACGACAATGCAAAGTAGTAGTTGTAGCTTTTGAAGGCTCTGGTCAATTCAAACTTGCACGGATAACACCATGGGAATGTGAGACTATTTTACGAGCCATCTGGTGGTCATACTTCTAGGACCCACAGTTATACACCAGATGACACTCGCCTTCACTATCACTCCTACTATCTGGCCTCACCAAGACACATACCACTTGTTCCAAAGCTAGGCCTAACCGGACTATGTTGTTATAAACCAAGTCATGAAGACAATTTTTAAACACATAACACTGTTTGAGGGTGTTCCACAAGATCCGATGATAGGGGTATTAATTAAGGATATCTGTGAGGTTTGCCTCTTCTGTGCTCCTGCATTCCAGAAAACATACAATCAATTGTCCACGGAACTGTAGAAGTAACTAGGGACTTGTGCGTCATTGAATGAGTAGTTCCTATTCCTCTTGTCTGTGAAGGGGACCATGGATCCAGACCATGACACGGGGCTGGAGGGGCCTGTCGAGGAGGTTGATATTCATTATCTCACTTAGGCAGTGGTGGTGCACTGCACGGGGGCACCTGGCAATTTTGAGGTTGGAGAAGCTGGTTCGGGGGCTGCACCTATAATGGAGGGCCTCTGCGACACTACAGAGGTGACTCCACTGGTAATAACTATATTTTTTGGGGTATTCTATTTGAGACACTACAGTAGGCTCGTCCCTGGAGGCTTATATCGTGGGGATTGTAAGAGGCAACAGACGTGCCTTCTTAGCCTACTATAAGGCTTCCTCTAGGCATTGGGCCTTATCAGAGATGTCTCAGGACCCCCTGGGGTAGTTTGGGGTGAACAGAGTGGGGAACAGTTCTTTCATGAAATTCTTTATGCACATCGTTAGTAGTTTCTCCTGAGTTAGCAGGATGTAAAGGGAGTATGTGAGCCCTTTCTACTGGGATACAAGGTCTACAACATGCTAATCAGGCCTCTGTATGAACATGAAGAGGTCTTTGATACTCGTCATCTGAGTGGTGGAACTGAACTTGTAGAAAAATTGCCTATGGAGGTCTCCGCAGTTGGACACTGATCTGATGGGAAGCTGGTAGTTCCAGATGAATGCCTTGCCATCCATGGTTTGTATGAAGCATCAAAATTTGGTGTCTCCTACTGTGCTGGAGTTCCCACCATAGGCATGCACATTGAGATAAAGTGGGACAAGTGCTGCAGTGGGTCCCCAGTTCCATTGAAAAGAGAGAAACATGGATTTCAAAAACCTGAGGGTGTTGTAATATCATCCACCCATATAATATATGGATTCCCATCAGGGGGGATTGCCACCTGTTGAGTCTCTAATGCTTTGAGGTGGGTGAAGAGTGAATCCATTGTATCATGTGTGTGTGGATTTCTATCTTGACATGGATCTCGGATCACCAGTGTGTTGACAGGTTCTTCAACACGATAAACATGACATGTGGCTCGTGGAGTGGTTTTTGGAATGACTTGTGGAGCAACTGGGGGAACCTAAGCTGGGTCCCAAGGATTGTTACGTCGTTTAAGAAGATTTGGTGACACATACTATCCCTATTTCCATAAGTTATAGAAAAATCCCTATCTATGTGGGAGGGATGGTTAGGATCCCGAAGGGGCAGTTCACCAAGGGGATGTTGTGTCGGCCCCTACTGTCCTGGCCGAGGATCACCATAATTTGGCCATCACTCTGCAGAAGGTTCCGTAAGGAGTCCATCGACCATCTTCTTGTGTTCAGTGAGCTGCTGACACAGTGCGGCATTTTTGGGATCAACTTCTACCTTCTACACTTAGCCAGATGGTTCGAAGGATTTGATGACTCCGAGGTGTTCCATACACTTGTTGGGATTACTACTAAGTACTAGTGCCTTGGTAGGAATGGGAATACCCATTAGATGTGTATACTGGTGAGTGAACCTTTCCAATGGATCCAATAGTTTTGGTCCTCCCTCATGGGGTACGTTCCCATCAAGAAGCTGTAGCTCGTTCTCTCCCTCTGATAGGTCTCCCAAGTTAATATCGACCCTACCTGGAGGTATATTCTTTATGTCTCCTAGAAAATGGAGATGGAACTAAATGGATCTTAAATATAGGGCCACATACTACCACCTTCCACGTATTTGAACATGGGGAGAAGCCTACTTGATTACGCTGCAGAGACCTTTAATGCTCTAGATGCATCGTTATTTGTGGGTCATATGGCAGCCTGGTGACTCCGGGTGCTGGGCCACGAGGTGTGCATAAAATCTACTTAACGGCATTATTGGCCGGTATCATAAAAATGCCCCTGAATTTTGGGGTAGACCACTCATCGATCCTGAAAAATCATATGGGTCACCCATAGGGTGTTGAAAATTTATGCAACCTCCTCTTGGATGAGTGCTTTTGGTGTCCTGAAATTTTGTGCTGCAACAGGCCAAAACATCTCAGAGAAATTTTTCACTGAGATAATATCCGACAAGATCCTTAGTCCAGATTTAGGGTTTGTCCCTTCATTTCCCCACTCATCAACTAGAGGTGACAGGGGAACCAGTAGTGGTACTTATGTAGACCACTAAGATGGTTGGCTGGCTGATGGAGAATACAATGAGCGAGCTGACAAGCCGCCGAATCTTGGGCAATCCTTGGAAGAGGGTAGTTACATAGCCACCACATCATGGTATGACTATGATGACCATAGTTTCTAGCACTGTGACTAATGTTATTGGTGATGGATCATGCTTCTCCTCGTCTTCCATTGATCACTATAAAACCTCTATGTTATCTTAAGTCGAGGTAAAGAGTTCTTCTGGAAATGATGGTGATGATTTCTCTACCAAAACCCGTGGTGATACAAAATTTTCTTCCTCCTAGATATACATATAGAGGGAGGTGGGAATTTGATGGGCCTCACATTCTCTATGTATGAGGCTGATTCACCTTGTTTCTACCCTTGCCCTTAACATGGAGAATATAGGCAAGGGTTCCATCACTGAGTCATTTTCTACCTCATAATCTGAGAAGAAAACAGGTTTGATCACAGTCTGAATCTTCTAATGAATTTTTTATGGTGGCGATGACTTACACTCTTTCCCTAGGATGGTGTTTCAAAATAGGATAGATTTCCAGCATGATTAGGTCCTTCATCCGTACTGGTAATGGGGAGGGTTGGACTTCCTATTGAGTGAGATGGGGTGTGAGGAGCACCAAACAAATATCAAAGGGAACACATGGAGGTTATTTGTGACCACCAAATGATGTGAAAGGGGGACCTTCACTAGAAATTTTGGAGTGGGTAGGACCTCCAACAAACTGATAGAAGCATGGGTGTCATCTCTATTCTTGCTTACCCTAGCAGTTTCATCATATGGAGGGACCTCGTACTAGTCAAGCCGAACATGTGTAGGACCTCCTTACTCTGTTCCAATGAAGTGAAGCTGACCTTCACCCCACTAATTTCTATGTCAAGAAGGACCATTTCCATCCACTGAAAGTACATGGGGAGGGCTCCCACTTTGGAGATTTACTGGATTTGTAATGTCCTCACACCGGCGGCCTACCGTAGGAGGAACCAACCCATACCCAATGTAATGATCACAAGATAGGCTTCCATAATAACTGTCACTGTCATTTGGAGGACACTTGTTTTGATTTAAGGTAGAACGGGGAGGATTTCCATGTTGATAATGGAAGAGGGGAGGACCCACGTACTCTATGGTGGTAGTACGGGTGATCCTACCCGTAATTGTGGTTGATGTCGTGGGTCGGTCTGCGGTGGTTTCTACTTGCACCGACGACCTAGAAAGTCATCCTAGACTTCTTTTGAGGTATTTGGGGCCTCGATCCAAGCCAATTATATATTTTCCCCTACTCAATGTACATAGGGGAATGAGGATAAGTGTCCATAGTGGCCTGAGACATAGTAGTTTTCGACATCGATGCCCCTTTGCAGGTTTCCTCCTCAGCCTACGTGTGACGCTGGCGTTAGGTCAATCGGACCGGGGCCGATGGTTCAAGCACAAAGATTACACGCTCTTCAACTAATTAGATGTGGTTGTGGCACTATAGTGTCCTAGTGGGGGCCCTTATTGAGGGCCCGTAGAATGGGATCCTGGCTGGGCAGGCCCATATATCCCCTACCTCATCAGTATAGGGAGGGACTCATCGAGGAATTATGGGGAGAGGCTCCCGAAATGATTGTATGTTGGCATGGGGAGAAGTGGCTCCCTGTGTGGACTTTGGGGGCAGTGGTGGCAATGAGGTGCAGACACCTCTATTTCCTAGAGGGCCATATCATGAGTTGGGATAATCCATACCTCCTCGTATCGGCATATGAGGTCGCTTATCACACTTTGTTTTATGAATTAGGAAAGTGATATTGTGTCTGGGAACCCTGTAGCAGTGGTTTTAGAAGCTATCGTAGATGCGGTGGAGCCACGTGGGACTGCCACGTTGACATCCCCCTGCCCCTGTGTTGATGGGTGGGTGGTGATCAGATTCATGTGGCAACAACATGATTCTTTTAGAGCAGGTAGATTAAACCATTAGTGTAGAAAAAATGAAATCAATATCCAATGCCCTAGTGCCATTCTATCAACCATGGATAGAAAGAAAGATCCATGCTGACAATGTCACTGACCTGGATGTCCAACGTTTTGACTACCTCATCAACTATGGAGTTTCACGCCATGCCCTCTATTTTCATGGTGGGACCTGGTGCCAGACAATTGAATCCGGGGACACGCTAATCCACTAATGTCCCGAACAATAATAATCTCCCCATTTTAGGAGAAGAAATTCACATCGGCTTCACCATTTCTATTTTTTATGCTTTCACTGGGGGGCACACATTTGTGAATTTGGGGAGGACGAGGATGTGCTTCCTATTTTCCCAAATTCCTACTTTCCAATGGAAGGAAACATCTGTCACTTATTTAGTGATATTTTATCTTTGATTGAAACAGGATGATGGGATCTCAGTTTCTTCTTCCCTGGAATACTCCTCGGAACATTCCACTAAGTACGGGTACCCTATATAGACTAAGGCGTTATTCTTGAAACTCATCCTAGTTCCATATCTTCATGGACACCGGTTAATTACACTGATTTCTTATAGACATTACAAGGGGTCCGATCAGGGCAGCATCCTTCGGTTAGAGAAGTAGTCTCGTTGGACATCACTGGTGGGTATGGACATTGGAACTCTAGAACATATAGGTTTATTTCCCTTAATATTATACTTCTCCATGGTGTGGAATCCCAAGGAATCCCACGTTGAATGCAGGGAATTATATTCCATATGCATGCCTCTGAGGTTCTCCCTCATCCTCCCTTGTTTAACACAGGGTATCTCGAATGATTAACGTCTAAAAAAGATGGATCAGACTGATCGGAACACTAACTAGAGAAAATTAGATGAGTGTGACCTTTAGAGGAAGAATTGATTTTGGGGATAATGAATACATAGTTACTCAATTTTTGTTAAAGAGAATGGGTAATGAGGAAAAATGATCCCACAGGGATGTGGCGGCCCAGGTAAAAATCATGATTGACAATTGAAGGTTAAGTGGAGTGGATGGAGTATGGTAAGGAGTCGACTCGGGGGATAAAGTGATGTTGGGATTGATCCTCGAAGAGACCTCCTATGTATCCTTGTGGTATGGAATCAAAGTCAAAGTAGTTTGGGGTGGGTTATAGTATTGGGGTGTGTGCGGAGGAGAGCGACCCAATGATATACTAGGTCTTACGCGTGGTTAGAAGCATTAGTTGGTTTGAAGATTTTGGGGCGGACCAGAGATGCAGGCCTCAACGAAAGGGAAGACAACATAATACAGTCGATTTCAATTTACAACGTCTTACCACTGGATGAGATTTAAAATGGATTACTACTGAATGTAGATCACCATAGATTATACTTGAATAGGGAATAATTTATTTTCATGTGGCATAAAAGGGGCGTATAGTTTAACGTCATGCTGGACGGGGGTCAACCGACATGAAATGGTCAGGAACAATGGGTGTTGGACTTTATCCTCAGGGAGGCTTCCAACATACCTTGACTTGGTAGGGATGAAAGACCACATAGTTCAGAGGGACTGGGAACTGATGTGAAGGGGGTTCATAACTAATGGATGATGTGCTTGAACCTCAAGAAGGCTTCCTACATACCTTTCCTTAGAAAATATAAAAGACCACATAGTTCTGATGGAGTTGGAACTGACGTTAAGGGGTTTGGAACCAATGGATGGTGGGAATGAACCTTAGGGAGGATTCCTACATACCTTGACTGGGTGAGGATCAAAGACCATGTAGTTCAGAAGGATTTTTCTTAGGACTTACACTCTAGGTTTCTAAGAGAGGATGCCACGGTTGATGCTTTCTCTAAGGCCGTGTGAGACAAGCTCAGTGTGATAAACATGAGGCAGTAAAGATCTAACAGTCACGTTGTAAAAATTGCGTCTTTGGGAAGTGTAGTGGGGCCGACAAATGGTTAGTGGCCCAATAAGGAACTGGGGGCTTACACGTAGTTTGCAGCCCAAGGAGATGGAGATTGCGACTTACTCTAGGGTGGAGGCCTAGTGGCGAAAAATATTAGTGGGATAGTGATTTGTCACCAAATAATGGATGGCTCTGGGACCAATCCCCCACCCCCTTTAAGTAATTATCCAGGAAGAAGATAGGAGGTGCAGGGATGACGCCTTCAGAAATAAAGTATAGGGTATTACTCCAAGGTGGTTTCCCTTTTCAAATGGACAAACACTGCTCTGATAAAGAGTATCTCATTCCATGTGAGGAAGGATCACACTCCCATGAAAAACAGTGGGTGTAGAGGATGTCCGAGACATGTAACCCCGTGTATAATGCATAGGGAGAGGCCATAGTTTAACGTAATGTGCTGAGGATGATGGTGCATGGTTGTTTAATGTCTTGTATCTCAGATGAGGTGGGTTCTCTCCGCACCCCTAAGACATACATAACTAATTCATTCCCTCCCTTTAAGAATGGAATGCTTCAGCAATTCCATGGCATGGGGCATTTTATGGAGTGATCCATTCAGGGTCAACGTTAGCTTTGCTATGCAAAGTAGTAATAGTTGTTAGCGTCCATATGCAAAGAAGTATGAGACGAAGAAATGAAACATGAACTACCACCCAAGGGATCTTGAAATTACTTCCTAATTATATGGTGGGTCACACGACAAAAAGAGTTGCGGAGCAAAGGGTTTCATAGGTAGAAGCTTCGTGAAGATCTGTTAATCCTTATAGTGAAGGGGATTCACGAAGGGGTATGCTTCACGAAGTGAAGTGTCCAAGAATAGGCACAGGGCATTGGTGCCCATGGAAGCTGCTTCGTGATGTGGAATGGAATTCGTAGAGTAGATCTTTGAGAAGCAAGGGTTCCCTATGAAGTGTACCATTGTAAAGAAACATGCTTTGTGAACCACAGTGACCCTACCTTAGCATGTGGATCACATGTTCATAGAGGATACTTCACAAAATAGATGTTCTCCAAGAAGTCACGAGTCCCATTTTGGATCCCCTTCCTTCATGGAGGCCCGTGGGCTCTATGAAGGGAATCCCTCCTTGATGAGTGGATGAATTCAAACCACGAGAGAGGCACTTCATGTAGCTAAATTACCTTGAAGAGATCATGGTCTGTAGGGTAGAATTTTCTTCAAGATTTGAGATCTTAGAAGGTGAAAAGTAGGAGGATATATCCTTTTGGGATAGAGGGGAGCCCGATATTTATATGCAAGAGGTGCCCCAAATCAGAGTTCATTGGGAGAGAAGAGACCTGGTATTTTGTCGGAATCACAATGCCTACCATCTCCATGATGTGTGGGGAGTTCACAAACATCAAGGGGGCTTCCGGAGCCTCCCAGCTCTTTCCTCTGTGGTGGGTTTACAAATGTCAAGGGGGATCACGAACCCACCCACATCCTTTCTCAGTGGTGGGTTTTAAAATGTCAATGGGGCTCGTAGATACTTTCACCTCCTATTTCTGCAACGCCTTTGCAGTAGGGATGCTTTGCACTAGCCGCGGGGTTGCGAGGGCTCTCTGAACAATAATTGTGAGAAATCCATTTAGGCTTTCAGTTTGTTCTTATTCTTCCCAAATTATGGTTCCATCAACTTTACATGATTATACAGTACTACATGGCCATAAACAATTACATCCAACATTATGTTAATATAAATTATTGGTCCTACATGACCTTAAACTATATAATATTCACCATGATGTTAAACAATGTGATCTGTCAAGGCTGAAGGATGATAAACTACTCAATACCCATCTTGCATGATGTTAAACTGTGTGCAACAGATATACTGTTACGGTCTGAGCACTATGACCTTAAACTTTGATCTCCCTGCATCGTTTCCTCATGATGAAAAACTGCACAAAATCTTTTAGAACTATGTATGGCTTGATTCTCATACTAATTTTGTACATAAAAATACTCATATGTTTCCATCCCCAAAATTCATATCATTGGCTAACCAATGGGTGTAGTTCCCTTGGAGGATCGTACACAATGCATTGTAGACTTTCGTAGCACCATCTATGCCAGGTTTTTAATGATCACCCCATGTTTACATCCAGTTCTTCCATCCTCTCACATCCTTGCCACACGATGTTAAACTGCATGGATTCATAACTATGTACACCTTGTTTCAAATCCTCATGAGATATGTAGGAATGCCCTGGAATTTCATCCATAGGACCAGTGAGAACTACGAAATCATTCCTTGGGTTCGACCCCTTTTCATGAAGCTTCTTAGAAGACATGGTGTGGTTCATGATTTATTTTCCTTCATTCACATTTGTTTTATCATGACCATTCCATGTATACCCCTCCATAGAGATCTCCACCTATTTTTCCCTTTCCTCTATGACATTAGATTGTAGGCATGTTCACGCTTCACACATCCCCTTTATTTAGGTCTCTATCAGCATTTACATCTGAAAGAAGCACAAAAATAATGCATTCTAGGCCCCTGGGATCTCCTACCATCTCGGTCCAATGTCCCTAAGGATTTTGGACAACCATTCGATACAAATCCCATGTTTCTAATATGGTCTGACATCGACCCAATTTTTATTCCCATTACTGGTCACATGATATGTATTCTATGTTTTTAACACATTCAATAGCCATCCTCTATCTTTATAACCAAACCTTCATGTCCCAAATATCATTTGAATTGATTAATTTTTTCCTGATATTACATTGAACATCAGTGTTCCTTGAGCATGGATGTTGATCTATGTGGGATCGATCCCTCCAGATCTCATTCATTTATTAACATACCCATATATTCCAGGAAGAACCTAATCCCATTGCTTGTTTCCCAACATCAATAATTTCCCATGTGGTCGTAATAGCATTGGTAAGGTCATACCCACATAAAGGGTAACATAATATATGGTCTGAGCTGTATGAACTAAAAATAAAATCACTATTGTCTTAATCGTGGGACGTTAAACCGTGCAATCCTTCTGAACTAAAGGATGTAAAACCACTCATCACTCCTCTCACATGATGATAAACTGCAAAATGGAATGTAATTTTCATCAATTTCCCAACCTCAGGTCCCTTGACCATTCTGGGACCCTAGACCATGTTCTCACCAAGGATTGTGCAATGTGGTGTAAATTCTGGGTCCTCATTCACATCAGGATATTTTTTTCACACCGTATACATCTTCATGAGACAACCCTCCTTCCCTTAGCGTCATTTCCAAAAGACATTAAACTACATATGTCCCATCATTCTTTATGTATCCCATCATTTGGGTTTCCATCATCTTTCAAATACAAAGGGACCCCCGAACAACATAGATGCTATGACCCGAGGCACACCAACCACCTCTGGACAACGTCCCAAAGGATTCCGAATGTCAATTTGATATGAGTCCCACGTTTTGAATATAGTCAGCAGTCGATACTCATTACTTGTCCCTATTCAAGTAAAGGATACTGATACTATGGTGCGAACATGGTCAAAATTTATTGTGATCATGGTTCTCATTCTATGGTCTCCCTCATGGAAAGAGTGATGATTTTCCCTTTCCATACATCTTTCCCACACACGAGACATTAAATTGGGCATCTTGGTCTTGAGCATTATTACTATAGACTATAAACTCCCTGCTTCCTCACCTCATGATTTAAAACTACACTGTAGCTCTCAGAACTATGTATGTCATGATTCCTATCCTCATGGAATATGTAGGAAAACCCAAAATTTTTGTCTTTGGGTCAATCCCAGGTTTATTTTTTTTCTCTTGGCCCCTTGGCCCGAGATCTATCTGGGAATCATGAAAGGGGAGGCGTATATGGGCTTATGTCCTTGTTCATGTAAGGTTATTCTCCACTCCATAAAAATTTCTCATCATGAAACAATTCTATTATCCTCGTCCTCACCGCATGATATTAAACTACATTATACCTTCTAGAACTACGTGTGGCTTTATTCCGACCCATGCAGGATACATAAAAATTTTCAAAATTTTCTTAGGTCCAACATTTCTTCTTTAAAACCTCCTTATTTCATTGATCCCATGGACTATGTCCTCCATGAATTAAGGTATGTGGTGTGGAATGGGAACATGTCCTCATTAATTTTAGCTTTTTAGCAGCCACACCACATACCACCCCCTCTATGGCAGTTCCCCAGAATGCCCAGGAGCACTCTAGTTCATGACAAAGAGTGCTGGGTTCTACATAGACATGTTATCACACATTTTCATGCTTCATGTTCCCCTTTATTTGGAATTTCATAATATTTCACATCAGAAATGACTCTTTAACGAATAGATTCAAGGTCTTTGGGCTATGTTACTGTCTCCGGCCAACATCCCCGAGGATTCTGGATGACAATTTTATACAAGTCCCACATTGCGAATATGGTCAATCTTCGATTCTCATTGGTTTGTTCCCATTTCATGTCACACTATATGGATGCTGTGTTTCAAAAATGGCCAAAAGTTATCCTCCATCATCACACCACCCCCATTAGGCCATGAATATGGGTTTCATGATTCACACCCTTTTCTACCCCATCACGTCCAAGAGGAATATCATAACTCTTATTGAAATCCCTCAGTGGGCGTTAGCACATTAGGAGGACAAACCCATAGTGAGGCATCATTTGAGGCCCCACATCATTTCCCATTTTCTTATATTCAATGTGATTCTATGTCCTTATTCCCCATTATTTCCAACATTGAGTGCAGCTCAAGTGGGCTTAATGATTTGGTCACAGTATACGCCCATTTGGAAGAGTCTAACTTACCCTAGTCTGAGCTCTATGACCTTAAAAAATTATTTCATTGTATCCTTACAGCAAGACATTAAACTGCATGAAATCTTTTAATTACTATGTTTATCTTGATTCCTACCCTCGAATGATATGTAGGAATTAACATACATTTCATCTTTGGGTCTAGCTCATGTTCCCCTAATTATCTATTATGTTCAGACTCTTGGCCTTGATTCTCATAGGATTTCATGGTGTTGAGTTTGTGGGATTATGTACTCATTCACACTATGTGTGTCATAGTTGCACTACGTACTCCCATTTTATGAGATAGTCTCTTCAACCTTTAACCCGTATGACGTTAAACTACACCCTTAGAACTAAATATGTCTTGATTTCCATCCTAATGGGATATGTAGGAACACCCAGAACTATCTTCTTTTGGTTCAGCCCCATATTCCTTAATATTTTCTGGCCCCATGCCCCGAGGATTATTTACTGGGATTGTGTATGGTGTGGTGTGGACATAGTGTCCTCATTCACATCAGATATTCATTATCACACCCTACACATTCCCTTTAGGACCTCTCTATTATGTATTCATACAAGCCATATGACTTTAAACTACGCTTCCTGGTCCCACATGACTATAAACCGTTGTGACTTTGTTGTGAAATGATAATATACATGGGATGGTCATATAATACGATCATAAAATATGACATCATCGCCCCGGACACATGATGAAAAACGACATTACATTTTGATGTTCTTACTTGAGAGGAAATCATGAATGGTATTGATTATCCACCATGAAATATTTCAAGGCCTACATATGGATACATTCAAGTAGTGACTCTTAGATTCCTTATCCTAGGATTGTTTCTTCACAAAAAAACACACACATACTTTATAAAGAACAAACATGATCTATCAAATGCCTCTTCTTTTGGTGCGTGGGATAGACCCACATCACAGTATTGTCCCTAGAATTTCCTGAACTACATGTGGCTTGATTCCCATACTCATAGGATTGGTTGGAATGCCCGGACATTCCATTCGTGGGTCCAGGTCCATGAATCTTAAATCCTTCCCCATTTTCGGCCCATGGCCCGGAACATTTTGGTAGCATGTGGTGTGAAAAGTAACTCTTGGGTTCTCATTCATGTTAGGTTTTGAAACTACCACACCATGTGTCCCCCTTCTCCCTTCCCAATCTGGTCTGATTTCCATGACCATAAACTAATATATATCTATAGGATCTACATGTCGGGTTTGTATACTTCACCACCATTCCCACATACCATTAAACCAGTTCCCCAATTAATTGTCTACTTTATGACCTTATTCTAGGAATAGTGGACCCTAGGGACCTTTTCCATGTAAATGGATTCGGCTTCCTCCATCTAACATGTCTCATTGGCATACTCAAATGTGGTGTGAAAAAGATCCCAAGGTGTGTAATTTACATATAAACGTCCCCTTGTTTCATCTACATGCTTTATGAGACCTTTATTTGGATACCTATCCTATTCCATTTCTAGAGGGACCCCCTTTATGGCCTGGTCTCATGCCACATTGGATCATCTACCTTCTTGGGCCAACTCCTGAGATTATCTCAAGTGACGTTTTGTGACATGTACCATGTTCTGACCATGGTCAGTGGTTTTCCCTCATTTGTCTGTACCCATGTCATGTTAACACAAAAATAGATAATTTTTTTCATACATGGTCAACTATTATCCTTTATCATCATGCCACCACCATTGTGATCTAGATCATCTATCCCATGATTCACATCTTCCCACTCCCTTATGTTCTAGTGGAATTCAAACACACTCGGTTTTGCACATCTAAGAATCTATGAGGATAATGTAGGTTGGTCATTAATAGTGGGATGTCACTAACCTAGAATTCCATTCCATGTAATGTGTTTCTCTAGGTACAAGGAAAGTCTATCCACTACTCCTTGTCACACATATTGAGCATGACTCATGCGATCTTAGTGGTTTTTGTTTGATATGTACTGGTGTAGCTGAACTAAAATTGCCTCTCTTCATACAGGATGTTAAAATACACTCTTAGAACTATGTGTGGCTTGATTCACATCCTAATGTGGTGGGTAGGAACACCCTGACAGTTTATATTGGTCCCATCCCAAATTTTGTTCTCTTCTGTCTCTTGACCTAAGATTTCCCCTAGGGTTACTTGGTATGATATGAGTTTATGTCCTCATTCACATCAGGGTATGTACCACAATATGCATTTCCCTTTTGGGTAACCATGTCCTCAACACATGAAAATTAAACTATGGTTCTACATTGAGAAAGTCCAGGATGCCCCCTAATATCATTGGGATCTGTTAGATTCCTCACCAGAGCGGATTTCCCCTACTAGAATGGGTCTCAAACCACATTGTTCGCAAGAACAATTTTTATCTTTATTCTCATTCTTATGTAATATATAGTGATGCCCAAGAAATTTTTCCTTGTCCTCATCTAAGGGACATAAATCCTTCTTACCCCTTGCTCTCGATTATGGTCCAAACATCATGACCATTAACTGAGATCCTACAGTCTGCACGATATGAAATTAAACTACTATCTGTAGTCTAGATAGTATAACCCTAAAAATAAGATCCCCACCATCCTCACCGTATGACATTAAACTATATGTGTATCATCCACATTGATATGAAATAAAACTACAAGACTTTCTAGGTCCTCACCAGAGATTTCCTGTCTAGGTGTTGGTATGATCTCTGATCAAACTGGTTCACTCAGCCAATGTAATTTCACCATAGTGGGGTAATTTTTGGATTTTTGGACTCCATTTGAACAACCCATCACTCCGCCCTCCAGAAGTTTTGGGCACTCTATTTGGAACTTCATACACTTTCATTCTTGAAAGAACCCCATAACAGTATAGATGGTCACCCTATGGCTCAACTATTAACCTTGGTTAACATTCTAGAAGACATATATAAGGAATCTTGAGTCATAACCTGTGTTTCAAACATGTTTAGAACTCAGCCCTCATTGTTTTATCCCCATTTCAGGATGATGGAACATAGATACTATTTTTCTAACACTGTAAATCATTATTCTTCATTTCGATGTCATTAATTTAGTGTTTTGACTTTTGGGTATCATGATTCACATCTCTTACTCACCTCTATTCATATTGATTTAATCTCCCCACGTTTTACCCTTCTTGAGAACTAGAGAACATTGGGAAAACAATAATTCAACTATTCTGATAACATAATTCTTAAGTTATGACCCCCTCTTTCTTCTTGGAAGCTCGGATTGTTCATGTATACCATGGAATACCAAGGATTGGTTGGAACACCAACATTCAAATTAAGTGATGATGCGTCCATCCCTTTTTTCTCACATCGGGTATGACCCAAATGAGCATAGGGATTGAAAGCTGGATATTTCACAAATGTGATGGAAATGAAGTAAACTACAATAAATAAAAGAACTCTTGCATGTATCCTGTATAAGAAAACAAAGCATGAAATTATGTTTATGGGTTTATATACATTACAACTCCCAAGGATTGGCTCTTCAAATAGATGGGATATCTTCTTCAATGGAGCGTTCTAGCTCCACCACTCTCTGGCTTGTGGCGTCTAGTATCCGATGTCACATGTTTATCTCTCACTCCTCCTTGAGGGTGATGGGTTTCAATTCATCATCATTTATCCGAGACCGATCCTCATCATCTTGGATAATAGTCATCTCCTCAGAGGTTTTCTTCATTGATTCTTAGACTACTATTAGCTGGGCCTTCTGGTGGGATACGAGGCCCGATTGTTAATGGATGAAAGCATAGAACTCATTCATTCATGAATTCAACTACTGGATCTCATTATCGCCCTCATGGAGTCTCTTGATGTTTACCGATTTCCTCTACTCCCAACATTCACCATGTCCACGATCATGCTCTTGAATCTTATCCACCATGAAGTCTCAGAGGATCATGTGAGGACATTGGGAATCCACTCATCTAGAGCATACTTTAAAGGGATAGGAATGAATCCTCCCCATCTATTAAATCCATTGCACATGAATGGTCTCCCCGATGAAGCGCTTGATCAACTTCCATGACAGCTGACATGTGATTTTCTATCCTCTTCAACTGATTTCGTCTCATCCCAATCTGTGGCGTCAGGGGGTTCATAGGCATAGAACACCTCAATGAACTCGTTAGTAGGGTTTTTATCTAGTGTCTAATCGGGTAGGTCAAGACCCATGTCATCCGATTGATCCCCATCATCAGAATCCTCCTCAATTATTTCAGGTTTGGTCATACTAATGGTCCCACCTATGATCGGGAGCGTTGTGGCTTGGTTAGTTTGGGAATCCACATTGACGACCCTTGGTGTTCCCCTAGGAAATCCAAAACCTAGAGATCTAGACAACCTCTCCATTGTGGACCATGCCAATTATAGAACTGCACATGTGAGAATTTAAAATTTTTATTCGACCTATTCCAATGAAGAATAGTTACATATTCTGAGAAGAATAATTATAGAGATGAAAATGTAGGTTTCTCTCCCGATCTATTTTTTCAGAACACTAAGGCATGGGCCTCCATATATATTTTGGGATGTTTGAAGACTTCGGTATAACCACCTTGGGTGTCTCAATCATGCTAAGCATGGTGATCGTCGTCGTCAGGGGTGTAGATATTGAAGTTCCCATAACTGAATCTATTGTTACATAGGAGCAGGTCTTTCATATGAGGCCCTCATACATAGGTAAAATTTTATTTGAGTAGTCCAAAATGACCTATATTAAGACTACGAGGAAGTGGTTTTGGGTTTTTTCTCAAGATCCTCAACATACACTTTCAGCTCTGGGTCTGAGTTGTCGAACTCACCCTCCTACCGAGGGCTCCCTCCACTGGTCTCCTCTCCCCTAGGATGACTTGTGTGGTTCCTTCGGTGTAGGTAATTGGTCTCTCCATTTGGTGGCCAACAACTACAGATGCTCCATTCGATCAAGATTATCCTTCACACGATCTGTAATGGGACCTAAAGCACCCCAAGAGTGAAACAAATCCTCATTCTGGGCAATGTGTTGCTACCCCTATGCCTAATACACCACAAATCAAGCACTAGAAGGACTGATCCCTGATAAAGCCATCCTAAGATGGTTCAGATGGTGCCACATCCTAGAAGGGCTGAGAAAGTTTCTATTGACATCTTAGATTTCCCAATCCTCCGGGAAGACAACATTCTCAGGAATGATTATATAGCACAAATTCTTCCCAAGAGCTTGGGTGGGTATCCTACATAACCCCCTAGGTAGCCTCCCCTCTGGGTAAAATTTCTCATCTATGACTACCAGGTCTAGCACTGCCACCTTCCTCTTGATTAGTGAGGGTCTCGTCGCTATTATATCCCCGCCACCATGGGAATTTTTTGCTACCTTCTGACCCTAATCATGATATTTATGGGGGACCCCATCACTATAACAAATGGTACGATTCTTCACCATCTTACATGGTATTCTTCCTCAAAAAACTTAGTGTTATCCATCACCATCCCATATATGGTTGTTGCTGGAGGTATCTCATTCCGCATCATCCCATCCTCTCATGTGAACATGATCCTCATATTCCTAATCAAACAAGAGTGATCATCATGAAGCACTCCCATGTAGACATGCATGGTGAGACTCTACATGCATCAGAACTACCATGTGAAATGGTGCAGGGTGTACGGCTCACGTAGAGGGTCGCGGTAAATTAGTTTCCCCAAGACTCCACCCTGAAAGTACAGGTTGTAAGACCAATTCTCATCCATTCCATTTCTGTCATTATTGAAAACACCAATTGGAAATAGGAATGAGTTGATGTTTAACTCTCCACCTTTCAGTCTTGGTTCAACACTAGTTGTAGGGTTGTCTTGGTCATAAAACTCCCCACTGTGTTCCGAAAGGCCAGTCGGAAGCCCCATCTCAGAGGGAAATGGGGTTTGGATATTCATAGACACCCCTAATTTTCCCTTTTATATACCCATACTGAATATGGAATGACCCATATAACCTCTATGGATTCTTCCATTAAATGAAATTCCATAACACTTTATACAACTAAGAAAGCATTGGGATTCCAAGGATGACCCGCTCAACCATCTCCAACATGGATGCCAGGACGAACGTGCTCGAACATACACCATGGTTTCTCTATTTTACTAGTAGAATATAGAAGCATATAAGTACCAAAATATACACATGCAACCTAAATACCAATTGATGCTTAGTAATGATACTAAATCCCTATTAGTTTATTGGATTTAATCCTTATGTCACCATTATAAGTGCTTTTTATTGCGCTGAATCCCCTTTGGGCCGGTTTGAGGCCTCACAGAAATCCTTCCATCTATAGGGGAATTCCAAAACTGACTAAACCACTAATTAAAGTGGACATCCCTCACCAACTACTTGTCCTCTCCCAATACTAGGTCCATCAATTCCATTACCATCGATAGCTTCTTTGATAGTTCCTTACATGTATTTGTGATGGGGAGGAACTCATTATACATCATCCCCACTATCATAACCCCTAAAATTTGTTGAAGTTACCATAAGAGAATACCATCCTCCCAATAGTTAAAATGAAAAATGTTGGTCCATGATGAACATTTTCTCAGTAACTCTTTCATGAGCTGCTTCTGTTGGTAGATGAGGAATTAGAAAGCCAGGTTTCCTAAAAAAGGCCCACATGCCTTAACTCATCCCCAAACTCCATGCATGAGGTACATACCTAGTATGCCCAGACCCAATATGCTGTGACTTTTCCACCCTAGTGTATTCCCAATAATCGGTCCACCTTTTCTCTAGGTTCCCCAATGTCACATTCAGAATGGTGTGGTACATCGAGGGAAATTATTATGGTTACAACATATTTCTATCGATTTTATTGACATGATTATATGAACCACAGACATTTATATTTGTGTAATCCTCTCTTATATGACTTTCGGGTGCCCTAAACTACTGGAACTGAAAAAATGTACTCCTAATCCAGTATTACGGCTCGTCCCTACTCACTTCAAGAATGAAAACATGGTCCTTCAGACTAAATACTTTCAAAGTAATCCTTTTTCATAGTGGGTAGTTCTTCTGACCCTCTGAAAACTTCTCCACTAGAGACTCATGATCTTAACGTCTCCATACATACGCCCTGATATCCATGTTATCAGCCATATCTTCCCTCCAAGAAAAATTTTCATGGACCTCCTGGTAGTGTTTTGGTGAGCCATTCAGTTTTCAAATTTTTTTATCTTTTGTTCTGGATCACGGATCTCAGTCACAATGCTCATTCGTAGAGCTCTTTCTTGATACTCGGTCATAGAAATAGGTCGTGAATCCCTTCCAAAAACCTTGCATACAAAATACACAAATCAAACACTTGCAATGTCGAATGACTCACTATGCACTGTAGATCATAGAGGAACCGAGTTGAAAAGAACAATCACATAGCACACATAGATTTTCGAATCAAGAGATCTAGAACAAGGAGTAGAAGATATGAAAGGAAAAAAGAGAGGTCATACACCACTATTTATAGAATAATAACCACTTGGTTTTATTACACCGCTATCATCGACCAGCATCCCGATGCTCTCAACCCGCGCATCGCCTCTCTGCGTCGTGATCTTGCTTTCCGATTGGCCTAAAATTTATGGCAATTTAATATCATACACAGATCCTAATTTTTTCCTCGAATCCAAATCTGGCAGGGGCATTTTTTGGCCACAAAATATGTGCTGAGTAAAAGGACTCTAATAGAAAACCAATTCCAAAATGGCTAGCTCACCAAGCTCGTTCATGGAGCCCCTTAGCACCATGACATTCGTGAATCCACTCAACATCATAGATATCATGAATCCAAATCTACAGCAGTGGTCCATACAGTGTAAAAGAGGTGAGAGGCTCCACGGTTATGACACAATTGAAAAGAATCATTTCACTGTTTAGGGATCCTGGTCGACCTCTGTGATCCCTTAAAAGATGACTAAATCCTCCATCAACATCATGGAGGTATCTAATGAGATAATTTCTCTTAAGAGGGGATAACAGTTTACTCTGTGGTTATAAAAAAACTAGAATCAATATATGGAAGATGGTAGTGTGCCGTGTGGCTTCACACTGAGCATTCCATGCCTTGTACCGCCCCTTGTATATAAATACCCAGATTCCCATGGACACAAAGTACGAATACCCAGACCTCTCACCTTCTCCCCTCTCAAATCATGATGAACCTTCTACTTTGAGAAACATTGAGAAAAATGAGATCTTCAAGGTACTAGAGAATTGTGGAGTGTATTTCCCTTAGCTAAAATAAAAATCCTCTTCATGTTGGGATTTCCTTCACAGATCCCATGGGCCATCACAAAGGAAAGTGATCCTCAAGGGGACACAGGTCTTCACAATGAAGAAATGCTGCACCAAATACCCTCCATAAATATGTGCACCCCATATTAAGGTATGATAACTATTCTTCATGAAGAACATTGATTCACAGTGCTATTCATTAAAATTCACCCTTCCATCATGAATCCCTACTCAACTAAATCCTTTCTACTTCACGAATCATGATTCATATTCATCTATACTCTATTCCCAAGCTATGAAACTACACTTCAAGAAGCATGCCCCTTCATGATGTTCTTCCACAACGTGGAGCACAAGAGCATCACAATGTCCCTTCCTGTGAACCCATTTTCCTCAAAAACCCTTCTCTTGTATGCCCTCTAGTTTGTATAAAGTGCTTTTAGGGTCCATTGAATGGTGCTTTATGTTTAATTTCATAGCCCAGTGCTTCATCTCATAGGCATGATAACCACTATTTCTTTTCCTCATACCCACACTAACATGTGCCCCTCAATGGATAACTCTATATCACCACTACACCATAGAATTTCTGATGCCTCCACTTCCCCAAGGGTGGGAAGGTATCATTCATGTAATCCCTAGGGGTGTGGAGTAAAACTGCCTCATATGAGCTACAAGATGATAAAATTACAAGCACCATCTTTCTCAACACATGTCGTTAAACTGTCTCTACACCCCATGCATTATAAATGTGAGGCCACACCTCATACATTCTCTACACCAACATGACTTCATTTGAGTGAGATGTTTCTCACATGGAATGAGTGTAATGCCACCCAAATGATAAAGGGTTAAATGGCTAAATGAAATGACTCATGTTAAGAAGGTGCACCTTTCTTTTCAAGAGCCTACCTAATTAGAACACCACATATAAGTGTGCTTGGCCTGGAGTAGTGATCGGAATGGGTGAACTTCTAGGATGTTTCCCAGGGTGTGTGTGAGTGAGGAAAAAACACACTTGACATGACATATGTTGGCCGGTGGGGACTATCATTAATTAGATGACCCGTTCTAGCATGTGGTTGGGCCCCAGGGTGGGGACCACAAGTCTGCGGGTCATCTGGTGGTACCTGGTGGGTCAGGACCCGGCAGCCATGTTACGGCAGGGTGTTTGTGCTGTCATCGAGGCCCAGTTGTTACATATGGAATCATATGTGGTACCTGGCCTTAAGTGAAACACACTGCCTGGAATGAGAAATAGGGCCCAAAATGAGTAAGTTGTGTTCTAATGGGGGTTATTGTAACACCCCCAAATGATAATGGGTTAAATGAATAAATGATATGACTCATGTCAATAAGGTGCATCATTTTTTTGGGAACCTACCTGATTAGAAATCCATAGTTAAGCGTGCTTGTCCAGGTATAGTGATTAGGATGGGTGATATTCTGGAAACATTCCTAGGATGTGTGTGGGTGAGGACAAAACACACTAGAAAATATATTTTTTGCCCTGTGGGGAATATAATTAATTAGATGACCCATTCAGGCACATTTTTGGGACTCAAGGTGGGGACCCCATGTTTGGAGGGGAAACTTGTGGTACCTGGTGTGCCAGGACCCATTGACCATGTTAAGGCGGGGTGTTTGTAATGTCACCGGGGCCTAGTTCTTACAATGAGATCCTATTTATTAGAACGACATCTGTCCATGGAGATGGGAAACCATATTTGTGTACTACAGTAGCCTTTATTTTAGGAGGTATCATCCCTACTCCTCATCTATTCTTCGGTGCCAATGACTAGAGGAGGTATGGGCACTGTTACATTGACTACCTTGTCCCTATCCCTATGGAAATTGTCTCCATTGGGCCTCCCACCAGGAGTACGTCCCAATATTCATCTCCCTGGGTGGATAACCAAGCATAATATCATGTTTCCACTTTGTGAAATTAGCCACGTGTAATCCCCTCTTCATTCCTCGCCTACAAACCTTTCACAACATGATTTTTATGTCTTCTCAACCTCTTGTTTCCCACACCGAGCAATACTCATGTGGGATTAGAGTAAGAAATGACCATTGAGTCCTTTTTTGGCTACACTAGCATAATTCCCAATCCTCCGTTCCAAAATATGTGGAAATTTAACCTAGAGTAGCGATCAGGATGGGTGACATTCTGGGATGTTTCCTAGGGTTGTGTGTGTGAGGAAAAAACACACTAGAAAAGATATGTTTTGTACTGTGGGGACTATCATTAGTCAGATGACACATTCAAGCACGTTTGTGGGCCATAGGTTAGAGACCACATGTCTGCAAGGGCAAATGGTGGTACCTGGTGTGCCAGGACCCAACGACCATGTTAAGGCGGGGTGTTTGTGCTATCACCAGAGCTCAATTTTTTAAATAAGATTCTATGTAATGACCCGCCAATTATCATTAGCTTTAGAGCTCAACGAGTCATTACTAAGCCTTAAGCGACTCCCCCAAGGTGCCAAAGACTGGAAATAAATGATGAAGGGTTTCAGAATACATGGAGGATGATTTAACCTTTAACTAAAAACAAACAACAAATAGAGAAAACTAGATAATCATTTCCATGAAACCACTATATTATGCATGATTTAAAACCAAAACAACTCAACCATTATTTTTTTCAAAAACCAACCAAAGGAACCATAGTGAAAACCAACACTAAACATCCAAGTAAACAGCGGAAAGACAACTCAAAGAAGACAAGACAACAACCTAACTCCACGCTCCACAAGCTCCAAGCTCCAACATCACGAACCATCCCAAGTATCATGAAGCAGTGCTGTAAACATGTGACACTTTACCTTTTCCAACGTCCCGGTATATGATGTCTGCAAAAGCACCAACGTGCCAAAGTAGGGGTTGAGTAATGAAACTCAATATGTTTTCCTCGATGACTTCCCAACCCATGACTCTAAGATAAAACATGTTATCACATTTATATAAAACAATTTATATAAAAGAATTCCAAAACACTTCACAATATAGAAAATTCAATGTCAAATCCATTTTTCCAACAAAACCATTTTTCCTCCAAAGCAACTAAGAAAATGTTCCAATCAAATCCACATTTCTATTTTAGAATATTCATTCCATTCCACAAATCCACACAACAAACCATTCATGAAACCTGGACCTCCCTATACTCACGAGTGGTGAGTTATCCTTCCACTAAGTCATCACTTAGTGAACTCCCTTGACGGGGGTACCTAACGACCTTATCCGTCCTAACCTATTGATGGGGAGACTTTTCTCCCTTATGCATCCCAACCTTTTGATGGGGGTACTTCTCACCCTTATCCATCCCAATGCATATGAACACACACCACAACCCATGCATTCAATGGCCAAAACCAAGTGTGTTCAAAACCTTTCAATAAAGCATCACCCTTTTATTGAAAACCCCTTCTTCTCACAAACCATTTTCCAAATCCTGCAAATCCATATTTTTAAAATCACTATTTTAAAATCAAGAAACCAAAATAGTTTGCACAACCATTATTTGAATTTCCACAATTTCATCAAAATCCATAAATCATCAGTAAAGAAGATTTATAACATGTCTTGCACCAAAATTCCACAATCAAAAGAAAGAAAATAAATCAATTCGAACTAAGACTTCAAGTTCTAAGAAAGAGGAATTGAGATTGAAGCCACCTACCTCATCAAATTGGTTTAAACCAAGCCATGGACGAAGAATGATCAATAACACCGGGTCAAAACTCCAAAAACACTCCCTAGATCACTTCTCCTAACACAACCATGACCAAATCTTTTCATATTTTGCATCCACACCCTTATATCTACCCATAAAAGGCTTAGATCTAAGAAAATGAGAGAAGATGAGAAGAAGATTAATGTAGATCTAAGAAACCAATCAAGAATGATCACATACCTTAAGAATCCGGCTTCAATTTTCCAAGGGATGCCTTAAGATCGCCTTCAGAATGGTTGGGAGAAGTCCTCCAACCATCAAGGGAGTGTATTCCCGAGTTAGGGCCAGATAGGAGGTTTAAAAAATAAAATTAAAGGAAAAAAGAGTTAGATCCACAATTTTAGGATCTATTTTTAATTGAACACATGGTTAGTTTGCATGGTTTGAAAAACCGTGCGCTAACTGTGCGTTGGCTACTAACTCACCCACCCTTCTCACATGGTTTGGCGGCACAGTTAGACAAACCGTGCTCAGACCGTGCGCCTTCCCCTTTGCCTCCAAACAACATTCCAAGTTCTCTCGACTCTCCCATTCAACACCCTTAACATTAAAACCATGAAGATCATCAAGAAAGGGTTACATACCATAAAATGGGGGTACTAAATTCTCCCCACCATTTTCATTTCTGTCCTCGAAAAGTAGAAAATAATTGCTTGATTGAAAGAGGTCTAGAAACTGATCTTTCATTTCATTCTTGCGTTCCCAAGTCTCTTTCTGAATCTGACCATGTTGCTACCAAACCCGCACTAGAACGATGATTTTCCCACACAAGACTTTATCCTGCCTGTCCACAATGTGCACCAAGATATGTAGCAACGAGGCACCCGTCTCTAGGTCAATGTGATCCAATCTGATCACATGGTCAGGATCGGGTTGATACTTCTTTAACTGGGATACGTGGAAGACATTGTGCACTGAACAGAACCATGGTGGTAATGCCAACCGATATGCCACCTCACCAACCCATTCTAGTATCTCAAAAGGGCCTATATATCGAGGATATAACTTTACCTGCTTCGCAAAATGACATTGTCAAAGTCTTGGAGAGATCCTCAGGAAGACATGATCACTCACTGCAAACGACAACAGTCTTCGGTGTTGATCCACATAATGTTTTTGAAAACTATGAGCTGTCTCCATCATCATTATAATCAAATAGATCTTCTACATTGTTTCATGGACAAGGCTTGGCCCAGCTATTGAAGTCCCACCTGTTTCCACCCAACAAAGTGGAGAACGACAAGGATGACCATACAATGCTTCAAACGGAGCCATGCATATGGAGGCTTGATAAATGTTATTGTATGAGAACTCCACTAAGGGTATATACTCCTCCCATGAGCCACCAAAATCCATTACACAAGCCTGAAACATGTCTTCCAATGCCTGTATTGTCCTCTCGGATTTCCCATCTGTCTGAGGATGATACGCCGTGCTCATAGTCAACTGAGTCCCATGGGCATGTTGTAAGGATTTCCAGAAACAAGATGTGAACCTCAGATCTCAATATGAGACGATAGAAAATAGTACCCCATTTCTCTTTACCATTTCTCAGATATATATTTTTGAATGATCTTCCACTTTATGGGTTTGACGAATTGAGATGAAATGTTCTGACTTGGTTAGATGATCCACTATCACCCAAATGGCATCGAGTTTCCAGACCATTTTTGGAAGACCTGTAACAATATCCATTGTTATCTACTCCCATTTCCATATTGGGATATGTAAAGACTGTAACATACCATCTAGTCTCGGATGCTCTTCTTTAACCTGCTGATAAGTTAAACAACTTGAAAAAATTCAGCTACATTCTGTTTCATGACACTCCAATCCCTTATACATATTTATTGTACCCGGATGTACAACCCATATTGAATGGTGGTAATAATGAAGGAGTTGTTCCTGAAAAAAAATAGGTACAACCATCCGATCTCTAAATCACAAAACTGAAGACCCATCCATCTTCCATCCCTCTATGGTCTCCCCATCATTGAGTTATGAACTCATTGCAACAAAGTCTACATCGGATGTCTATGCCTCCATTATTATCTCCACCAAAATAGGAACAAGTGTAGCTAAAATTAAAACAACAAAATCATCTCGGTCTTCACATTCCATATGCATGTCAGCTAATACCGACATCAACGAACATTCATCTGATGCTTCGTTTGACAACTGAGCATATGACTTCCTACTTAATGCATCGGCCACTGAATTTCCCTTACCCAGTGTATACATTAAGTCAATGTAGAACATTTGAAGATACTCTATCCATCTCCTCTGCCTTAGATTCAAACCGCACAGTGAGAAAATGTGTTTCCTGCTTTTGTGATTCATAAACACAGTGAATTTCTGACCAAAGAGATAATGTCTCCATGTTTTCAAAGCATGGACGACCACAACCAACTCCAAATCATGTGTTGGGCAATTCTTCTCCTGCACCCTCAACTACCTTGAACCATAAGAAACAACATGGTCTCCTTGCATGAGAACACAACCCACACTTTGTCCCAAATCATCACAATACACCACAACCCATGTCCTGATTCCAAAAAAAATCTAGATGGGTGCTGATGTAAGGTGAACTTTAAACTCTTGAAAAGATCTCTGAAATTCCTCAGTCCATTGAAATGCACCGTATTTCTTTTTGAATGTTATCATAGGCAAAGCTAGTCGCGACAAGTCACTCATAGAGCATTGGTAATAACCAGGTAGATCAAGAAAACTTCATTTTTCAAAGACATTCTTCGGCGATTGCCAAGAAAGAACGGCTTCTGTCTTTTCTAGATCCACTGAAACACCTTCCTTAAAAACC
Organism: Viscum album; assembly: GCA_963277665.1. Lineage (NCBI taxonomy): Eukaryota > Viridiplantae > Streptophyta > Magnoliopsida > Santalales > Viscaceae > Viscum > Viscum album. The sequence continues at coordinate 259,675,930 of OY728129.1, forward strand.
ACATGGCTCAGAAAACGTACCTCTTGTATCCAAAAATTGATCTTTGATAATTTGGAATTCAAGTGATGGTCCCTTAATATTTCTAACAAAATCACAAAGTGTTGCTCATGCTCTTCCCTTGTTCTTGAATACACCAATATGTCATCCAAAAACACCACAACAAAAAAGTCATGATATGGCTGAAATATCCGAATAATCAAATCCATGATGACCACTAGTGCATTTGAAAGTCCAAAAGGTATGACTATGTATTCGTAGTGTCCATATCTGCTTTTGAGGGATGTATTTGGAATACCCTCCTTCCGAACTCACAACTGGTGATATCCTAATCGTAAGTCAATTTTGGAGAACCAATGAGGTCCCCTCAACTGATCAAACATGTAATAAATGCGTAAAAGTAGTTATATATTCTTTATCATAACTTGGTTATGTTTATTATAATCCACACATAGCCTCAATGTTACATCTACTTTCATTACAAACAAAACTGGTGATGCCCATAGATACACGCTTGGCCGAATGAAACCCTTTCTTTCCTACTCCTCTAACTGCACATTCAGTTCCTTTAACTTAGTTAGTGCGATCCTATAATATGGATTTGAGATAGGACTGGTTCCCGAAATGAGATAAACTGTCAACTCCACTTCTCTTACAAGTGGTAATCCTGAGAATATTTTAGGAAAGACATCAGGAAATTGATCCACCATAGCTGGAAGACTATTTTTTTGCGATCTCTTCCAATAATTCCAAATTCAACGCTTCCAATTGGTATGAAATTGTTCCCACCATTGGTGCCAAGAATCTCTTTGCACCTTTATTTACTATCCTTTCTCCTCTAAAGAGATGTTCGATGTCGTCCTCAGTCGTGAAACTAACCGTTCTCCTATAACAAGCGATGTTAGCCTTAAACATTTCCAACCAATCCATACCTAGGATTATATCATAGAAATCCATATCCAGCATAGAGAAATCCCATTTCATCTAAGCTCCATCAATAGTTATAACACATTCTCTACACACAAAGGCTTGACATTCTCTTTCAGTAAGAGGAGTTTTCAGTTTCATGATAAAAGAATCATTTACAGTTTTAAACATAGCAAGTTAACAGCACGGGATGCAATGAAGAAATGTGATGCACCGGTATCAAAAAACAATTTCACAATGGTAGAATTCAAAATAATCTTACCTCTTAATGTTTATGGTCCAACCTTATTATTGACCTTCATTTGCTTAGCTACATACATTTTTTTCGTCGCTGCACTATTCTCCTAGTCACCTTGCTATGATTGTACTGGTTTAGGGGTCATGGTATTCCTGGAATCACCGTATCTATCTCTATTCTGCTATAGAGAGTGATTTTGTTGTCCTTTCCCCGTCGAAGCATAAGATGTTAGCGACACTTGAGAAGTTCCACGAACACCTGACTGTGGATCACTAAGACAAAATCGCTAAAGATTCCACATCTTCTTGCAATGGTGGAATGCTCTCGGTGGTGCTATACATTCTCATATGATGTGATAATTCAAACCACATTGAAAACCTGCTTTGCTCTGGGGTCATGGAGAAAGGTTGACTGATCCTGATGTCTGATTCTGATTCGCACTCCCACTTTGAAGTATGTGTCCCTCTTCTGATTGTTTCCAATAATAATGTTCACACCCATTCCCATAGGTATCATCATGCTTCCTCCTTTTGATCCCAGGATATCACATTCAGAAACCATTTCTCCGTTCACCATCTCTACATAATCGGTAATACTAATCCCCACAATCTTCGATCAAATCTCCTTCCTTAGCCCTGATTCGAAGATGCATGCCTTCAAAGAAGCACTTGCCCCAACCTCTGGTGAAAAAGAAACTAAATTCATGAAATTGGCCACATAATCTGTGATAGAGAGGCTCTCTTGTTTCAGGATGAAGAAGTTCGTCATTTTCTGGATCTGGAATTTGTGAGGATAGAATTGTTTGACAAACAATTCTTCGAAATCCCCCCATGGAAGGCCTTCATCCAATTTAGCATGCACCCCTAAATCCCACCACTGACGTGCACAATCCTCGAGAATATATGTCTCTAGATTTACTTTCATCTTTACTGGTGTGCTGATGAAATAAAATATACGATTCATCCTTTTTAGCCACACCTCCGCCTTCTCGGGTTCCGCATCACCCCAAAAGATTGGTGGATTCTGCTTCTGGAACAGGACGGAATGGTCTACATGCATTGACTCATCTCTCTAATTCCCTATGTCCACAGCCTGGAACACTTGAACAATAATCTGAACCAGATCTTGGTTCACACGTGGTTCACGTGCAACCACATTCTCCACAGCCTCTTCTATTTGGTTTCTACAACGCCTAACGGAATCCATTTTCTATACAAACAATACAGGCCATTAGTATCACTTACTATAAACTGAAGGCTTATCATTTTAATTTCTATCACATCAATATCACATCATTGTTTTCCATCCATCAATATTTTCCACATGTTCAACCATTTTGGAAATCATGCCACATACTTTTTGAAAATCCACCCATTTTCAAAATATACTAAATATCCATTTTTCAAAATCATTCATTTGAAAATCAATTTCGGAATTTTTCAAAAAATTTCACCTTTCCCGAAATCATAAATCATTCTATGCAATGAGATATTCCATCCTAGTGGGAAGTCATTCCTCTAATGGATCTCATGCTTATCTCATTGGCTACACTAATGTCAATGAGATTTGCAACATTATCGAAGTGCATCCAAAAAACTTATGTACGCAACACCCTGGTAACTTGATGTTCTTCATAAATAAGTTAGCTACATCCTTTTATGATATACATTTCATGTTTTGAAAATCCTAATCATGTCTAATATGATCACCCAAGGAATAGACAATAAAGAATTTCAACTCTAGGACCAAGAAAATCGATGACCACTTTTTAGGCAAGGAACAAAGAAACTGATACCATTTGTAATGACCCGCCAATTACCATTGTCTTGAGAGCTCAACGAGTCATTACTAAGACTTAAGCAACATCCCCAAGGCGCCAAAGGCTGGAAATAAATTCTGAATGGTTTCAGAATACATGGGGGATAATTTACCCTTTAACTGAAAACAACTAACGAATAGAGAAAACTAGATAAACATTTCCAAGCAACCGCTATATGGTTCATGATTTAAACCAAAACAACTCAACCTTTAATTTTATAAAAAACCAAACAAAGGTACCACAGTGAAAACAAACAATAATCATCTGAGTAAATAGTAGAAAAACAACTCAAAGTCGACAAGACAACAACCGAACTCCATGATCCCCAAGCTCTAAGCTCAAGCATCACGAACCAGCCCATGTATCATGAAGAAGTTCTCAAAACATGTGACACTTTTACTTTGCCAATGTCCCGATATATGACTTCTGCAAACGCACCAATGTGCCAAAGAAGGCAGTGAATAATGAAACTCAGTAGGTTTTCTACGATGACTTCCCAACCCATGCCTCTAGGAAAAAAAACATGTTAGAACATTTATATAAAACAATTTATATAAAAGAATTCCAAAATAGTTCACAATATAGAAAATTCCATGTCAAATCCATTTTTCCAACAAAACCATTTTTTCACCAAATAAACCAAGAAAAGTTCCAAACAAATCCACATTTCTATTTTTGGCACATTCATTTCATTCCACAAATCCACACAACCAACCATGCATGCAACCTAGACCTCCCTATACTCGTGAGTGGTGAGTTATCCTTCCAATATATCGTCACATAGTGAACTACCGTGACAGGGGTACTTCTCGACCTTATCCGTCCCATCTTATTGATGGGGTTACTTCTCACCCTTATCCATCCCATACTTTTGATGGGGGTACTTCTCGCCCTTATCCATCCCAATGCATATGATCACACACCACAACTCATGCAATCTATGCCCAAAACCAAGTGTGTTAAAAACCATTCAATAAATCATCACCCTTTTATTGAAAACCCCCTTTTCCCGCAAAACATTTTCAAAATCTTGAAAATCCATATTTTTAAAATCATTGTTTTAAAATCAAGAAACCAAAACACTTTGAAGAACCATTCTTTAAATTTCTACAATTTTTTCAAAATTCATAAATAATACCTAAAGAAGATTTATAACATGTCTTGCACCACAATTCCACAATAAAAACCATGAAAATAAATCAATTAGAACTAAGCCTTCAAGGTCTAATAATGAGGAATCGAGAGTGAAGCCACCTACCTCAACAAATTTGGAAAAACCAAGCCACAGACGAAGATCACTCAAGAACACCGGGTAAAAAATCCAAAAACTCTACTTAGATCAGTTATCCTAACACAAAAATTACCAAATATTGTCATATTTGGTATCCACACCCTTTGATCTACCCATAACGGGCATAGAAATAAGAAAACGAGAGAAGAGTAGAAGTATATCATAGTAGATTTAAGAAACCGATCAAGAACGATCACATACCTTAAGAATCTGGCTTCGATTGTCCAAGGGAAGCCTTAGGATCACCTACTAATTTCTTGGGAGAAGTCTTCCAACATTCACGGGAGTGTAATCCCGAGTTAGGGAAACATAGGAGGTTTTAAAGGAAAAACGAGTTAGATCCAAAATTTTAGTATCTAACATTAAGTGACTGCAAGGTTAGTCTGCATGGTTTGACAAACCATGCGCTAGCCCTGAGTTGGATACTGCCTCGACCACCCTTCTCGCACAGTTTGGCCACATGGTTAGACAAACCTTGTGCCGACTGTGCAGAAGCCACAGTCTCCAAGAACCACGGCGCACTGTTTGGCCGAACGGTTAGACAAATCGTGCGCAGACCGTGTGACTTCCCCTTTGCCTCCAAAATTCATTCCATGTTCTCCCGACTATCCCATTAAACACCCTTAACTTTAAAACCATGAAAAGAATCAAGAAAGGGTAACATACCAGAAACAAGGGTACTATATTCTCTTTGTTGGAACAAAAAGATTCCACGAGGAAGAGCAATAATCATGGTGTACTACCGTAGCCTTTATTTTGGGAGGTAGCATCCCTACTCCTCCCAACTTCTTCAGTGCCAATGACTATAAGACGTATAGGAACCATTAAATTTATTACCGCATGCCTCTCCCTATAGAATTTTTCTCTATTAGGCCTCCCACCTGGAGTATGTCCCTATCTCCATCTCTCTGGGTGGCTAACCAAGTGTAAGCCCATGTTTCCTCATTAGGCTCTTAGCCACGTGTAATCCCCTCTTCATTCCTCACATACGAACCTTTCATGATGTGATATTCAGGGCTTCTCTACCTCATGATTCCCACAATGATCAATACACTTGTGGTATTAGTGTAAAAAATGACCATTCAATCCTTCTGGGTCTACAGTAGCCTAATTCTCAAGCCTCCATTACGAACTATGTAGACCTTGAACCTAGAGTAGTGATCAGGATGGGTGACCTTCTGAGATGTTTCCTCGGGTTGTGCGAGTGATAAAAACAACACACTGGAAAAGACATTTTTTTCCTATGGGGACTATCATTAGTCAGATGACCTATTCAAGAACATTGGTGGGCCCCAGGGTGGGGACCACGTTTCTACAGGGGCAACTGGTGGTACCAAGTGGGCTAGGACTAGATGACCTTGTTAAGGAATGGTTTATGTGCTGTCACCGGGGCACAATTGTTCAAATGAGATCCTATTTGTTGGAACGACATCTTTCCATGTGGAAGGGAAACCATCTTTGTGTAAGACCATAGCCTTAATTGTGGGAGGTATAATCCCTACTCCCCCTCTCTTCTTCAATGACAATGACTAGTGGAGGTATGTGCATTGTTACATTCATTACACCATCCCAATCTCTATGGACTATATCGTTATTGGACCTCTATCATAGAGTAAGTCCCAATCACCATCTCCCTGGGTGGCTAACCAGACGTAAGCCCTTGTTTCCACTTTGGGCCGTTATCCCTGTTTAATCCCCTTTTCATTCCTCGCATACGAAACTTTCACAACGTGTTCTTTAGGTCTTTCCAACTTATTATTTCCCACACCGAGAAAGACCCATGTGGGCATAGAGTAATAATTGACCATGGAATACTTCCGGGGCTTCACAATCATAATTCCCAAGCCTCCATTCCAAACTATGAGGACTTTGATCCTTTCCCCTATCTGAGTAAGCTATGTAAGAAACCTCCATGAGGTTCAATCCCAACACCCATCAGTCCCGACCACTTCACATAATTTCCACCATTCTACATGACGTTAAACTATACGACCCCTCTTCATCCAACATGATGCTAAACTATACCCATTCGAACTATGTGGGTTTTGATCAATATCTCCTCTACAGGCTATGTAGGAAGCCTCCCTGAGGTTCAACCACTATTGATGTTAAGTCTTTGTGATCCAGAATCGACATTAAGTCGTTTTGATCCCCAATTGATGGTAAATATTTTTGGTCCCTTGTCGATGGTAAGCCCTTGGGATCACCAATCTTGGGTATGAACTTGTGATCCCCAATCGACGGTAAGTCGTTGTGATCCCCAATTGACGGTAAACCATTTTGGTCCCCAATCGATGAAAATCCATTGTGGTCCCCAACCAGTTGTAAGTCATTGTTGTCCACTATGTTGGGACCCATATCTATGGTTTATCCCTCAGGCATCAGACTAGCCTTGGCCACTAACCACACATAAGCCCTATCATATCATTTGGTCACTGTCCTGTGTGCACACCGTGATTCTATGAACTTCTGGAACTATGTCGGAATTGATTCCATTCCACGTGGATATGTAGGAAGCCTTCCTGATGTTCAACCCCGTCACCAATATATAATGTTTGTTTCTACATTAAGCCTATGTGATTTGTGAAGGCCATTCCTCAACCTAGAGGTTCCACATCTTCAAGGTCTCATCCTTGTGTCCATCATCACATGCTGCCTCCGCAGGCATCCTATCATCCCACCAGACAAAGAAGACTTTGATTCCCTACCACGTGGATACACAGGAATCCTCCAAGGTTTACAAGCCCAACACTATAATCATCTACATGTCAGTCTCATTTAATTCTTCATTCACATTATCCAACCATCCATATCCATCCAGATTCTAACACGGGCCACCACATCCTGGTGAGATCCCATCCCCCACTTTCTCACCACTCCTATCAATAATAGAGAAACTAACTATGCATAAACCCCAATAAATTAGTAACAATCCAACCAAGAGTGCTCCTCTAGAGAATGGATTACATCCACATGTATGACCCAATCAGTCTCTGGGTCGCTTTCCTCTATGAACACCATGATTTATCACCCCTTTGATATATTGGGATTATGATCCCTAACTCTCAAGATAGGGTATGTAGGAATCCTCCTTGAGGTTCAATCCCATCTAACAATAACCACTGGCATCCACTTTATAGAGACCCAAGCACCCTCAGCTCCTTCTTCATTAGACGTTTTGATCAGCCTATCAAACAGGACTCTCGGGTTTTCCCTCCTGGGGATACAACCACCAGATCTAGTCTTATCCATGTTCCGATCAGTCTGATCCATATCTTCTAGACGTTGAACTCATGGAATAACATCTGTTAAACAATGGATGCTAAATAAAACCTCAGAGATATTCCCATGTCATATAATTCTCCACACTTTTCGTGGGATGCCTCAAGAATCTGTGCCCTTGAGGGGCCATATCAGAAGGGGATGAAACCCCAAAATACCAGTGTTTCATTGTCCAAAACCATAGAGATGTCTTACATGACTATTCCCCCGATCGAAGGTTTATTCCATGTCCTGAATCCTTGAAATGTCCAGAAAAAAGCAACATAATTAACTTGTGTCCCAGAAGATATGGCACCAGGAAGAGTTTCACGAACAATATCTTAGTCTTTAAGGGAGACCCAGACTGGGTAACATGTTCTGAGGAGGAATCTACAGAAGGAGGAACCGACATTCCATTTACAGGTTTGACCATGGAGAATATGTCATGGAATTTGGGATAGATGATGCCTGCCTTTGGAAAGTTGGAATGTAAGGGGAAAAAACCAGCGCATCCTCCACGGCGGACAGATGTGCACCCAGACCAATGCATCAAAAAGTAGTATATTCATTTTTGTATGGTTAATTTATTATCATAATGTCCAAATATTTTCATAATAAATCTAAATATTTGACATTTATTAGTTCTTTAAAATATTTATAATTATCCACATTTAAAAATTTCATGAATTTAGCTACATTTTAAAATGCAACTAATTTCGAATTATTTAAAATTGTCACTAATTATCAATGTTTTATAATATCTATAATTTATTTATGTTTTAAAACATTGATAAAATATCCATATTTTAAAACATCACCCAATATTAGTGTTTTAAAACATCGTTTATTTAGTAGTGTATTAAAATGCCACTGAAACATGAAATATTTTTTTAATTGGGGAAAACATTGAATAAAATTTTTATCGATTTTTTGTTTAAATACTTTTCACAGTATTATAATTATTAATAATGTATAAAAATTTAATAGAAAAATATATTTAATTATATGATAAATTAATAGTTTTATAATATATATATATATGTGTGTGTTCATATACCAAAAATATTTATATATATGTGTATGCATGTATAAATGTATGTATGTATATGTATATATGTCTATGTATAAATATAGTAATATATAATATATATATTTGTGCATGTGTGTTTATATATATATATAAAGACACATATTTACAAAAAATATACATATATAAATGTACATATACTTATCTAAATGTACAATGTTTCATATATGTGTGTGTGTGTGTCTATGTTTTGTGTTATAATTTTGTTGATTTATAATAATATATACATATATGTAAATTAATATTTTAATATATAAATAAATATATAAACACGCTAGTATTTATATACAAACACAAATATATTAACCATTAATATAAATATACCACACTTGTGCGGGCACTCACACCCACACAAATATATGCATGAAAACACACAAAAACACAAGCACATAAAAAAACACACATGAGATATAAACACACACATTAATGTTGAAGAATAATTTTAATTAATTAACAAAAACTAAATTAAAGATCATCAATATATAAGTTAATATATATAAGTTAATATATATATGAATATTTATATAATTATATATAGTGAGATATATTAATAAATATATATTAATAATAATAAAATAAATTATCAATAATGAATAAATTAATATATACATAGGTATAGAGAAGAAGATATTTATATATGTGTATATATATAATTATATTTATAATAATATTTATATTAATTTATACACAAACACAAATATAGTAAAAAAATTGAAAATAATTTTCAATAACTAAATAAATGATAATTAAGATATAAGCTAATATAGATTTATATCAATAGTAACGAAATAAATGATCATTAATATATTAATAAATAAATAAATATAAGTATATTTATGATTTCATAAGTATATTCATATATCAATTTACATAAACACATAGATTTATTTATATATGTAAATTTAAATTAAATAAATATACCTATAAATTTATATATTACTATATATATTTACATATTCATGCATTACCATATTTATGAAGATATAAATATATGTATAATTATATATTAATTAATATATAAAATTTTAAGTATAAATCTATTAACACATATATGAATATAATAATATAAATTAAATATACTACAATACACATCAACACATGAATTTATGCATATATATACTCAAGGAAGATTTCTTCGATTTAATATACGACAATGATAGATTAATAGGGATATTAATTTACATATATTAGTTTTTGGACACACACATGAATGTGTCTATATTGATATATATATATATATATATATTCTTGTGTGCTTGGGTGTTTGTATTGATTAATTATTATATATATTTATATATATTACTATATTAGATTATATATATGTTTATGTATATGATAAAACATACTTATATATAAATTTTCAAATATGAATTTTAATATAAATTAATAAATATTAATATATATATATAGATATTAGTATAAAATTTAAAATTAGTATTTTATTTGGAAAAAATTGGGTTCTCGGAGGATTGGCCTAGATTCTCCACTTTGATCATCGCAGCCCCGAGTTCGATTCCTGGGTGGTTGAAATTTATATCATGTGTGACACATAAGTATAGGACTTATTGTATTCAAGCATTCATGTGGTACATAGGTGGGGGTACTGCCTTTTTGCATGGGGGCTATAGGTTGTGGGGTTGAGGTGGCACAATTAGCGGTGGGCCTCAGACTAATTACAATGAAAATAGGGATAACATGTCTTAAAATAACTACAATTCAAATTTTTTATTAAAATAAATAAATAAAAATGATCTATGCTTCTATGAAACATAAATTTTTTTTAATTCATTTAAATATGTTTATTAAATAACTAAGTAAATGATATATGGGTAAAACTGATGTATATAATGTCGTTTATAAACACAACTAATTTAGTGCCATTTATAAATGGGGATAATTTTTCAATGTTATAAAAATTGTTAAATTAGAGTCATTTAGAAATAGGACTATTCAAGAGTGTTTATAATCATGGATAATTTAGAGAAAATTTTAGAAATCATAAAATTAGGGCAATTTATAAAAATAGTTATCTCAGAGATAGACTATTTCCAATCAATTTTACAAAATATAGGTAAATTGTATAGTCGTGTTTGTAAATATAGCTGTATGAAAAACCTAAAAAAACTAAATTAATATTTTTATATATATAAGGAAGAAATGAAAATTTATAAGGTTTATATTAAACATCATAATATTAAGAAAATAAAAAATATAAGTTTAATTCTTTTTTAAAAAACCACTTTTATAGTTGAATCATAAACATCATAAAATTCACATTAAAAAATATAAATGTTCTCTATAATATCCATATGATTCATTAGATTAATAATATTTACATTTTAAAATATTATTTTTCCCATAAGATTCAATAGATTCATTTTTATTTATGTTTCAAATAGATGTTTATTCTATAATATTAATGAATGTTTTAGTATATGTATTTTCTCCACAAAATCCTCTTAAATAATCCATATATATATATATATATATATAAGTTTATAAATATAATATGGAAATAAATAAATACTAAATCAATTATAACTGTCATGAAATTTCACATTCTAGATTATAAAATTAATATAACAAAGAGTGTTAACTCAAATTCCTATATAAATTTTACATTATTTAAAGAAACCATGATCACACTAAAACTCATTATTTAATATTTAACAAATAAAATGAATAATAATGTTAAATCATTTTTCCATCATTCATGGTTAAAAATTTATTTTCTCAATCACATTTATATCTAAAAACATAGTAATGATATCATCCATTAAAACATCTAAAGAATAATATTCTAAAAAAAGCACTTTTTGAAAATGATATTTAATAAAATTATATCTATATTAAATATACTTATAAATATAGTGTCATAAAATATTTTTAAAATTAAAAATATTAGATGATCTATTTCACTGAATATGAAAGTAATTAATTTAAAGATTTAAATCAGCTAATGTTTGTTTAGTCCATAAACATTTATCATAATAGATATCAATTAAAAATATATTAAAACATGGTTATAGATAAACAATATATTAGTTGTTTCTATAAAAAAGTCTTTTCCCTTAAAATTGACATGTACCACTTATAATGTTTTTATCAATTTTTAATACTCTAAAATTATTACATGAATATATTATTAATTAAAAACATGTTCTTCCAAGAAACAATAACCAAGAATTTAAAAAAATAACTTCATTATTTATTATATTATTTTATTTCAAATGACTTCATTTTGCATCATATTGATATCTTTTATACATATATGCACTATAACATCAAAGTACTTATATAAGATATCAAAAATTGAAAAGTACAAATCATTGATAAAAAAATTATAATATAAATATATTTTCATGAAACATCTAATTCTAATTTTTAAAAATTACAAATATGGGTATTTTAATTTTTTTTAGAATCATATACCATCATTTCAACTAATTCTTCAAAATACATAGATTTATTACGAAAAACGACATCATTACATTGAAGTATTCAAAAATCTAAAAATAATTTTAATTATCCTATCAGAATCATGATAAATTCAAGAGTTATGAAATCTTTAAATTCATTAAAAATAATATCACTTTTGAATATAAAATAAATTTAATAATAATAATATCTTTTGAACACTTCATAATAAATAATTTTGGATTTAATTTTCCTTTTATAAAACAATTTTTAATAGAAATTTATAGAGACAATCAGACCATTAATTGTGAGGTTATTTATGTTTATAATAGTCCTTATAATGTTTTATTATCATTTTTTGGTTTCCTTTAATAATGAAAACTATACGGATATTTATTTATAAATTTAATATAAAATCGATCAATTTAGAAAAGTAATATTGGAATGAATTTTATAATGAATAAAAATATGATGAGAAATATTAAATAACAAAATATTCATAAGAATATAATATATAAATAATAATAAAATATTTATAATTAATATGTTAGTATTATGATTGAATTTTGAAAATAAATCTATATTTTTTTCTTGTACATTTTTCAGATTCATAAAGATTGATTACAAATATACATTTAGTAAGAATAAATTTTTTATCAATAGGTGCTTCAACAAAATTCCAAAAATTGTTTCAAGAGAACTCATTTAGTTCAAAATGCATAGATAAAATCTGTATGGCTATTTTAAATGATTTAAAATATTATTTTGAGTAAAGTAAGAAGTAAAATAATTATATGGAAAAAAATATCTAAAATATTTTCTAGTTTAAAATTAATTAAAATCTCTATAAGATCTTTCTATAAGATTATCTTAATAATTTTTTAAAGGTAATACAATAAGGAAACCCCCCCCTCAATAGGTTCATTGAATTCAAAATTTCTAAATTCCAAAAAATAAAATTCTCTACAGTGTCATTTAATCTAATTTTTTTTAGAAGAGATTTCTATTAAATATTTTTCATCAAACATATCATGATTAGATGGTTAAAAAATAATTTTATTTTTTGTTATAGAATATATAATCTTTTATAATATTAAAATATACTAGGTATAATACTCCAATGAATTTAACTTCAAATAAATCTAATGATTTCTTAGAATTACGGTTAAGAAATTCTCAACTAGAAACTATAAATTAACCAATTTCTTTTTATTTTCCTTAAATAATTCATATGTATATTTAAATAAAATTAATATTAAAAGAATTATAATAGGATCTTTAGATTTTTTAATCATATATTAAAAAAATTATTTAGTTAAACTATTTTCATTCTACATATTTTAATTCATTTTAGAAATATTATTATTTTTTGTTTAAAAAAATTGTGTTGAGGTGTAGGGGATGAAATGTTTTTAAAATAACCATTTCCACAAAAAATAATTTCAAGTTATATATTTAATAATTATATTCCCATGTAATGTTTAAATGATAAAATTAAATGATCTCTCTATGTTGGATCTAGTTTACAATAAGAAATAAAATTAGATAAATTCTAACTTATATGCATAATAAAATAAATCCTTATAAATCTAGTATAATCATCAACAGGAAAAAACAAATCATTCCATTAAGAATAATATTTTTAACTTCCCTTAATCAGTGTAAATTATCTTGATTTAAATTTATTACAGTATTGTAATTTTTGAGAGTTATAATTTTTTTTGATGTTTTCCACACCTGAAGGAATTTCATATTTGAGTTGTATGTAGTTTTAATATGGATAACTATAGAACATTTATATTTTTCAATAACATGTGTAATATTATAAAATATATATTAATGATTTTACTATTCTAAAATGTTTTTGGATGATACAACACATAATTTTTTTACATTGTGATCCATTATATAAAAAAAAGTAAAGGAATAAATGTTGTCGTTTTGGTTAGGAGTTAAAAATATAATCATATTTTACAATAAAGAATTTACAATTAGTTCTTTTAATATCATAACATCATTAAATAAATATTAAATAATATTCAATTTTATTTTTAATAATTAATCATATAATTTTTTTAAAATAATAGTAAAATTTTAATTAAACACATAAAAAACAGTTATCCTTACCTAGTCAGTTGTCGAAAAAGGAAAAATTGTTTCCACATATATTTTATGAAAACAAGATGATGGATATCGTTTCATATATCGAGAGAATCGCATTTAAATATATAATATTAATTTCTTGAGACTTTAAAGGAATATATCCAATAAAATAAGTTTTAACACCATTTTGGTACCTTGACTGTATTGTATCCAATGATATTACAAGATGGTTTTTCAAGAAACCAAATTAATTTCATACTTATATCGATAGACCATTAATATAAAAATTTATAAATTAAATATCTCATGTGACCAAAATATTGTTGAAATACTAAATAACATTTACTTTCATAATAAAATATCATCAAAGATATTAAACATATATCTATAAAAACATATCCATTAGAACATTGTATAAATATTGTATTATAGATTTTGGGATATTATTGAACATATATAATCAATGTCATATTTATATTTATTTTGTTCATCGACGTTATCTTACCATTTTTTACGCTTCAATGAACAATGTTTGAATGATATTTTGTTAAAAAATACTTTTCCTTTTCATTCCATTCATTTACCTTTTGATAAAATTCTATGCCATCACATAATGATTAATCCATTAATTATTCCACATATTTTTTATTTCAAACCAAATGATTTTTACTAATCATTTTAATTTTTAATATTCATGATTTCTTGATAAAGAATGTTATTTTCTATTAAGGATTTAATTTTATATTCTTTATATGGATTATATAGCTAATTATTTTGTATTATAATTTATTAATATTTTAAAATCATTAAAAACTAATAATAAATAGGTTTTTATTATTAGATTCATTGTAATGAAAACTGAAAACCACTAACCAGATTTAATGAATCCATATAAGAATAGTTGGTAGACTCTTTCTTTATTCTAGATCCATCCACAAATTATGATTCCTTTATATATATATATATATATCCAAATACTTAATATTTATTATATTTTTTATCATCCAATTGTTTTTTCCATCCCCCATGAATTTTGGCTTCTTATTTCCTTTTCTTTATTATTCAGAAAAGATTATATTTTTAGTATCTCAACAAACAATATTACATTTATAGTTTTATTTTATGTTTATCTCTATGATCATATATTATAATTTTTATTTTGTATTGTTAATAATTTTTTAAATGTTTTACAACATGGGATACTTCAACTATTTCAATTCCACATAACATAAAATTTGAATAGGAAGAATTAAAAGTTGTAATATTTAAATGTAACACATTTTCTCTATCTAAACTCATATAAAAAAAATTTATGTACTAATTCATATTGTAATAATGAACCCATTAGTTTATCAAGAGTATATTATATGAAATTCTTACTTACATCAATATAATTGTTTTTATCATTCCATTTCAGTGGAAAATATATATGTACTCATTCAATAAGGACAATATTGTTGATTGTTTCTCTTTAAAAAACAATTCAATTTACTATTATATTTAATAAATAGAACCTATGATTTTATGTTTTTTTCAAACATGTTAAATTACTGATATTAAGATCTCAACAAATTTTTTTTGTACCATGTATCTTTTTTTCCATATTGAGATAAATGAAAATTTTATCAAATATGATGTGAATTTTGACAGGATAATATGTGACTATTTTACTATTTATAAAACAATGTAAATATTTATGGCTTCATATTTCAGAACAAACAAGAGGGAATAATTACTTATCAAATATTTAGGGGTAGTTTTTTATAATATATTGGGTTTTACTATGATATTAGAAAGATCAATACATAGTAGTCTGAGGAAAGATTCCAACATAGCTTTCCAATAAATATTTCCATTTTTATCAAAGAAGGGTGTCTTTTGAGGAATCCATCCAACATATTAACGTGAACCTCTCATCACAGATTATATTTTCTATAAACAATTAAAATAAGGATTTTATTTAAAATAAAAGATATATATGTGTGTGTGTGTGTCTGTGTGTGTGAAATAGATATAATAATTTATTCAATGACCCAATTTTATACCAATTGTTTCCCCTATTAATGATATGGTGGAATAGTTAATGACGGGGGGTGATAATTTTATCATTTAATAACATTTTTCTGATTATAATAGATTTAAATTTGTTTAAGCCCAACAAATATAAAAATTGAATAGAAGAATTTGTATAGTAGGTCAGATCAAAGTGATCCTATAGTGACCTTAACCCTTGTATCCTAGATTGGGTGCCATACATTATTAAATTTTCATAGCTACCCAAATCAAATACCAATGGATCAATCAATTTAGTATTTTTAGAAAACTAAAGATATACTTTAGACTTTTATTAAAAATATATTTTAAAATTACAACATATTTTTTATTATTTTAAGAATACCCCAATACATTCTCAAATATTATTTCATATCTTTATTTGTACACTTTATAAAATCCTGTAGAATGGAAAAAATAAGGGGGGGTGTGAAATACACTGTAAGGATTAGTTATATTGGAAGAAACCATGAATCAGTAAGAATGATCAATATGTCAAGGTAAATAACATAAAAAATGATGAATTTAAATAACATGAATATAATAATAAGATAAAGAAAAATCTATACATAAAGGTAAATAACTGAAATCAAATTGCATTTAATCACCTAACTGAGAATGAAATGATTCCATATATTTTTACATAGTGAGAATCATATGGAAAAAATAATAATAACTAATTTCCCAATGAATTCGATGCTTAATTATTGGATGTAATTTTTGAGTCACAAAAATAAGTTATACCATCAAGACAATTCACAAGATTGTTTAAAACTATAGGTTGAATATCATTTAATCAGACCAACAAGTTTCCTCATGAAGCCAATCATTGAATCGAGGGTCCATATAATTTCTGAACCCCACCTATCCCAAAAAGTCTTAATAATTCTTAATATATCAAATAATAGGTTTAGTATATAAATAATGTGCCTTATAAAATACCCATAACAAGTAAATAATACAAATTTATCAATATTTACCTAGATAATCAAATTTCTATCAATGTAATCAACATATATTAATATTTCATACATTTTAGGCATGGATCATATCCATGATAATTAATGATGATATTTTGGGGAAATTTAATGTTTAATGGTTTCTGAATGGTAAATAACTCAGGTGGAAGATTAATGACTACAAATATGATTCATGGAAGTTAATTTCAATACAATAATTAGTCAAAATAATCATAGGCTATCTAGATTAATAATAAGAATAGTATCAATATTACATATACCCATTAGAATAATAATTATTTTTTTGATTAAAAAAAATTATTTAAAACAATTCTTGAGGAAAATATCCTTTCTATTTTGAATTATTTTTGAAAAATCCATTTCTTTGAAAATAATTTTTAAAAATAAGTTTATTTATAAATATATTTTTAAACGTTCAAAATAGACTATAAATAAATGATGATGGGGAACTCTATACAATGTAAAAATATTATCCCTTTTGTATTTTCAAAATTTTAGAAAAGTGACTTTTTCTGAAAGTGATAAGAATATTCATTTTAAAAAATTTGAAAAATGGGAAAATGGGTAAAAATTTATTTTTAGAAATATTTTTTATATGATTAATTGAATATTTTTTTTAAGAAAACATAGTTTTTTAAGAAAAATGATTATTGAAAAAAGATGGAAATGATGTCATATTTGATTAAAAAAGTTGTGTATAATTTTAAAAACCAAAGAGTGTGAAAATGGTAATAACACTTGAAAAAGGTCATGATTAACCAAAAGGTTAAGAAATTAAATGGTTTATTTAAAAAGTATCATATATTTTTCTTTTATGGAAATTAAAGAATAAATAATATGAATTAGAATGAGATAAGGAAATAAAACAATAAAATTATCATAACATTGATGTGAGAGTTGAAAAATGAATTGATTATGTGTGTCATCTATAAATAAAAAAATTAAATACAAAAACAGATAATAAAATGGAAAAATATAAATAATCTAATAAAAATTAAGAATAATGATGGAGTAATATAATCAAATTACATTAAATGGAGTTATAAAATATTATCACAACTTTGTATATTTATGTTCAAATCCCAATAGCTTATGTAATTAAATATGAAACATAATATAACATTAATAATTACTTTTTCGTGAAATTATAGGTCAAAGGTCTCGTATATACCCCATATTAATGTAATTAGGTGCATAACATATCATTATTCCTTAATGAAATGAAATTGAGACGAAATCCATTACCTTATGGTCTATTTTCGTGGAACACCCATTAAAATATTTTATAATGTATTTGATCACTATACTAACTTATTACCAAACCATATTAATATATATGAAATAATAAATGTTAATTTTATAACATATTAAATATCTTTTGTTAATAATCTTTCATTACTTTCATTGTTTCGGGTGTTAAGTGATTTAATTTTTGGAAATATTTTGACGTATTAATTTTTATTTCTCTTATGTAGATGATATTTTCATCATTACCATAATTTAAAATTTTATTTAAATATAATATATATTTATTACATATGTATTAATATTAATACATAAACATTGGTGATATAAAATGAAATAAACTACTCTGGGAGACGGTAGGTCGTACATATGCAAGAACTCTATTTTCATTTTCTTGTCATTTATAAATAAATAAAAGTAAATTATATATATTTTTTAAAACTTAATGTATCTTATTTATGTCACATATATCAATATGTTTATTAAAACCATCATTAATACATTCTTTGTAATGTGTGAAGGAATTGCATAGCTTTGTGAGGCGGTAGTCTACCGTACACACGAATTACATTATCAAATTCCCACAAAATGAAAATATTGAAGGTATGTGTGATATATAAATTATAGAAGCATATATACATCATAAATACAATAAATATCATATATAAATATTATTTCAATCATTATTACCAACAATAAATGATGGAAATTTAAGATTGAATGAAATCTGTTCGTGAGGTGGTAGTCCGTCATACACATGAATATAGATTTTGAATCCAATTTCTTATGGGATACCACTGATAAATTTATAGGATAGTTGAAACCATCCCGGAAATATTTTAGAGTTTATTATTAATCTTTAGGTTAGTCACATTTCAAGACTAATTTCCATGTTTTGAAAAGTTCACCATTTTCTAATAAATCAAAAATAGTGGACACTAGTGGAATGTTTATTCCATGAATAATGTGTAATCTTTAAAAAATTATAAATATTAAATTTCTAAATAGATAATTAAAATTCAAAAGATTAGGGTCAAGAATATTTGGTTTTCATATATATTATATGAAAAAATAATTTAACCCATGTATGACTAGGTGTTAAAATGTTGATCTCATTTTAGGATATAATGATAGTAAAAATAACTAAAATTGTTTGTATAGGGATACATATACTGAAAATATTTTCTTCACATGTAATATTGGAATAATGTTTCATATCATCTAGAATAATTAAAAATCATTAATATCATTTTCTTTTCTAAAATTACATTTCCTTATCCAAATGTTATTCAATCCCTTTTTAGAAATTTATGATATCTTTCTATATCATGAAAAGTGATATTATATAGAAATATTTCAAAAAATTGAACATTATATTATAAATAGTTTTACTAATCCCATGTAATATGAAATAATTCAATATATTAAAAATAATATTTTCAAGATATGTTTTTTGTGATAATGTTATCTTTCCTGTTAATATTTCACAAAACATTGAAAATATCATCATGAAATGTGGAGGAAATTTATTTAAATATAATTATGATAAATATTTACATTAGTATGACATATAATATGAAATATTTCATTTAAAATGAAAATGATTTATTTCTATTATCTTCTAGAACTACTCCATTTGGAATCCTTTTACCCCCAGAGCTTATTAGTAGATACATTCTAGAGGGAACTATTTCATAAATAGTTCTATCACATAATTATTTTGGTTGATTACATAATTTTATAATAGTTATTTCACCTTACATAAAAGCCGTATAACTCTAACATTTTATATAACCTATCTTAGTTAATATCAATCAGTTATTAATTTTTTTAAATCTTTTGTAACTATGTTCTATTCTATCATAGCTTTATAATATACATTTATACTACTTTGATTTTATTTTTACTCATATGTTATGCATGAATATTGTCTTATTCACCAAGATTATAAATTTTTATTATCTCTTATTATTTTTCCTTTTAAAATTATAAATTAGGAAAAATATTTTGTGGTAAAATTATATTACAAAGAAAAAAATATATACGGTGTGAAAAATAGTATAAACATTTTCAGTGAAATACAAATCAGGGGAATGTTAGAAAGGGGGAACATATTATTAATTCATTTTTAAGGGGGATTAGGCTTCCAAAAGAGTGGGGATTTATGTATTTACAAATATTTCTTCTATACATTCCATTTTATTATTATTTATGATTATCAATAATGGATATATTATTGATTCTATTTCATAATTGAAATGTCTGGAATATCCTTTTCTTTAATGAATCAGAAATACACTATATTTTTTAATTGGTTTAACTTGATTTCAATTTATAGTGCATACATATTATATAATCCAACTCAAATGTTTTAGACCAATATATTATGAAAATTATCATTTAAAAACATTTTTAAGTAATAAGAACTTAATATAGAAATATAATATCATGTGTATAATAACCTGAGATTTTGGATCCTTAAAATAAATACCATTTTTATTAATTTTGTAACATGTTAGACCATAAAAAACCAAAAATTATAATGGATGAATTATTAATAAAACTATAATAAACAAAAAAAATGGTAAAATATTATTTTTTATTTTATTTTGAAGTTAAATAATTATTATGGGTTAATAATTAGAAAATAATTTTAAATACAAGTAATTTATTCATATTATAAATACTATTTATAAAAACTCATGTAGAACATTTTATAATCTAAATATAAAAACATAATTTGTTTTTTGAATTATAATAATTTTTTTGAAATGATATATTATATAAATTTTTTAATATAATATGTTTTTATGTGAATTGTGAAAATATATATTTTGATATTATTATATAATTTATTTGAATTAATTTTTTTTGAAACATTTGTATATAAAATTATATATTATAAAATAGAAATTATAATTATAAAATAATTTTTTATGTATTTATTAAACCATTCCCAACATTTTAAAATTTTAATTAGTGTTTAATTGAAAAATGTTTTTATGGGTTTTCAATTTATTATAACATAATTAAAATATGTTTCTAATTTTTTTATTATTTTATAAATT
Organism: Viscum album; assembly: GCA_963277665.1. NCBI lineage: Eukaryota > Viridiplantae > Streptophyta > Magnoliopsida > Santalales > Viscaceae > Viscum > Viscum album. The sequence goes on from OY728129.1 coordinate 259,697,415, forward strand.
CTTTAAAAATAATAATTATTTTTATATATTAATTATGAATAATAGAATTGAAAATTCTATACAAATAATAAATCGATTTAATTGAAAATTAACTTTTTTTTAAAAAAATAACATGTATTTATGTTATATAAGCGCTAATGATAAGATTAATTTCCCTAACCCATGGAAGATTATATCATATAAATATTATTATATGTTAGTGTACAATAATAAAAATATTTATAATTTTAAATTTAATTTTTATGACTAGAATTTAAATTACTAGGAATAATAGTCAGTACAAAGAAAATAGTGAAACAACTATTTGAAAACTACTGTTTTATTAATATCAACTAAAATCCATTGAATAAATATAACTGAAATTAATTAAATAATTTATCTAATATTACTGAGATATAAATAAATAATATATTAATAATCATTAAGATGGTAATCAATTCCAAAAGTTATTATGGATTAATAATGGTAAAAATGTAATTTTTCGTCTAAAATAATTTTTCTACATATCATTTGTTTTAATTTAAACGTTACTATTTTAACATTTAGAAATTTTATTTTATTAAATATATTTTAAATTTTAATTTATAACACCCATTTATATATATATGTTATGTTATATGTTTAATAAAACACAAAATCTCATTATTAAAAACAAGTTACCATGTTTAGAAGTAAAAGTGTAAAATGTAAAAACAAAATAGAAGAAACCCCTTAATTTTATCAACATATATAGAAACAAATTTTTAGGAATTTCATGCAATAAAAATACCCCACACTCAATTATTTAAAATACTTGTATCCATTTATGTTTCAATATTGAGATGGAATTATTAAAATATAATGAGTGTTTCCAAAAGTTCTCTTTTCCCCTCTTATAAAAGGTTTCACTTACCCCCTTTCAAACACACACAACTCTATTGATTTACTCTATGAAAATATTCTATTTTACACGTCGTAGAATCCCCACCAAAAACATATTACCTTATTCAGTCATAGTTACCCATTACCATCAATTTCAATGTATCATTGAAAGAAAAATCTATTCTATAATGAGGTTAGACAATTATTAACTAACAAAGGAAACATGGGAATGGATTTTAGAAAATTATTCCTGGTATTCTATGTACAATTTCTTTGTTTTTATAGTTAATAGGTTTTTATTTAAATGTTTATCAAACCATAAGGACTTATCCTTACAAAAAATTAGGATACCTAAAATGTGATAATCCATATAGGTAATTTGTATTCACATTCATTATAATGAATATATAATTTTCTTATCCACTATATATCTATGAAAAAATTCAATTTATAATTACCACACATTAAATTAGATGTTTTTAAATAATTTAGGTGATATGGGTTTTCAACATGTTTATTTTAAATAGTTAGAATTTTTTTTCTTCCCATCCAAAATAATTCTCCGTTTCATCCAATCCACATATTTTTTTATAAAAATTATATACTTCTAAAATTTTCCTTTATTAATAGTTCCTTATAAAATTAAATGTTTTAAATTTATTTTCAATTACATTTTTGAAATTATCATCTATTATTAATATTTCAATTATTAATAGTTTTTCTAAATGAATTTTTTAATGTATTTCCCCTTACCTTTTTGAATATAATATTTTTGAAAAGATAAATTTTTAAAGGACCTTTTTAAAATTAAATTATATTAAATTATTTTAAAATATTTCATTGGAAACATATTTAATTTTATGTATAAATCATTAAAATTTTCTTTATCTGTATATATTTTCAATGTATTTTCACATCTTATATATTAATATCATTATAAAAGTTTCAAATATTTATTATTTTTTTTTCAAAGTATTATAACATCTTCAACTTTGTTTTTTAAAATTTTAAATGATATTTTTAACTGTCATGGACCTTCTTAGTCCATTCCAGTGTGAAAATATTGTTGTTAGGGTGTTCTGGGAGATCATGGTAGCACATTTCAAGAGTTTTCTAGTTTTTACAATTTTCCAATGGTTAGTCAATAATGGAAACACAACCAACAGTGAGTTATCCACTAGTATTTAGAGATGGAAGGGCAACCCAATGTTTAGTCACATTAGTGACCCGCAACGGTGACACATTGATAGTGAGTCATGTCGGTTACTCGTAACAGTGACACGTTGACAATGATTTGCATCGGTGACTCACAGTAGTGACTCCCTGACATTGAGTCATGATGTTGGGTTGTGATAGTGTGTCATGATGGTGACTCCCAAAATATTGACTCATCAAATGGTGACTCACTGATGGAATTCACATTGAACAATGACTCACTGAATGGTATATCAATAAATGATGACTCACTGAACAGTTACTCTCCAATGGTAGCTTGTTACCATTAGTTTTTACTAGTGACTCTTCCAGTGATGCGTCATCCACCATTGACTCACCCATTGGTGAATCCCGATGGTGACTAACACATTGTTGATTTATTACCACAATTTTTCAAATTTCTAGTTTTTTATAGTTTTTCAAGTTTGTCCCTTTAAAACAATATTTGATATAAATTTTGATTAATACCATGTTTATGTGTTTTTTAATATTATTTAAATTATAAGAATAAAATCATTAATTTCTTAACGATTTGTTGGATTTATGTTAGTAAAAACCTTTGATTAAGATCCTCTTTTAATGGGGAGTTCAAAACATTTTTATATCCCTGAGTCTTGGATCTAGTCCTTCAAAGGTGGATTCCTTTACTTCATTATTTATTTACCTATTATCTTGATAATCGAGAATCCAAGAAATTTTATTTCCAAAATAGTGGTGATTCTATGTTTCACCCTTGGATCGAGTTTCCTTGAATCCTTACACACCTTCAGTTTGGAGGGAGGAGGAGGTGTTGAGCATCTGTTTCTCAAGGCTGGGATCCCTTTATCACTTTTATTTTTATATCATGCAAGGTAGATGTAATAATTTTCTACATGTGAATTCATTTAATCCCAAATTTAATAAATATAAGAAAATGTATTTAAACTATCAAATAGGTGCTGGTAAATAAGTAATGCATGATTATGTTTTATTGTTTATTGACATTGTGATCTGTATGGTTTATATGCCTACAGAAAATCATAGTCATTGGTGGTGTTTGTGTTCACACCTATGGTGGATTGGGATGGATTATTGTTGTTCATGTGTTCAATGAATATATATATATATAATTTATTAACCATTTATATTTGGTTAAATAAATGGCTGCCTCGTAATAAAATGTTCTATGTGATAACCCTTGTATTATTAAATTCGAAATAAAGAATGTATTTTTTTCTAAATCTGAATTTATAATCCATTGATTGGTGTGGTTCAGTTTGGTTTTATTATATATTGTTCCTTATGTGGTTGTGTGGTGATAAGCTTGATAGAACCACTATATTGTGGTGTAGTACAAGTGGCATAATGGAATCTCAAGTTGAGAGATTGACATATTGTGGAATTGATGGGAAGTGTTTAAGAAGCAAGGCTACAAGTTCCAATTTGATATGTTTATCTTATTGTGTATGATGGGTCGGGTGTTGTTATATAGTATGGCTATATGGTTTGGTTTTGATGAGATGTTTTTTGGGGGTTTCCAATGTGTTCAGGGTTTTCATGTTGATAGGATGGATTGGGAGGAATTCCTTTTAAGAATTATGATGGCAGTGGTTGGTATGGCTATTAAATAGAGTGGGAATACAAAGTTCCTTTCTGTAATGTGGTTCTTTATTATTATTCATGGTTTATGCTAGATATATTGTTAAATTTTCTATTTAGTAGGTTTCACTTTAGGGATAGAATGAATTAATGGATTTATTAACAAAAATGATAAGTGTTTAAATGAGTTTTCTAGAGGTTTATTTTGAGTTATGGGATTTTCTGAATGGATTTCATTTATCAACATTCGATATAACTATTTCTAGTGTTAATATATGAATTTAAAGGTAGAATATATATTGTAAGAATCATATGGTTGTTTGTTTTTTGATTGATAAATCATACATTGGTCTTGGGTTTTTGATACTATATATATGTACTTATATTTGTTTTAATTATGATTTCTCTATAGAACCCACCTTAGATGATAACTATGTGTCGAACGCCCTCGTTGTCATGGGAGAGGGTGTCTCTCCCAATCATACAATTGGTAGGAAGGATCTCTAGCCATCTGCTCTTCCCTACTCCCTCTTTTAAGAGGATACAACCCATTATGCTTTAGGTAGAATGTGGTTTGGGAGGCCTAGTTGTGTGCTGTAAAGTTTTGGTTTCCCATGTGTATTTGGGATGAGATAATTTGTGGTTTCCCAGGTTTCTTCAAAACAATATGTGTTGTGATTTCCAAGGTGTTTTCAGAATGTGACATGGTATATATACAAGGTCTCTATGGGTTGGATGTGGTAGTTAGAACTAGGTTTTTTGTAGGGAAGATATGATGATCCACATTTTGACAGGTTGCAAAACATTATGTGAGGACCAGGTGTTAGAGGTTGATTTGTAGCATGAAACTTTCAGTATTGGTGGTGGTGTCCTAATGTTTTCTGTTAGGGTGATAGAGAAGCTAATCAGTGGGAAAGTGTTGGGAGGTAACCTATCATCAATGTTCTCTATATTACAATACTTGACTTGTGTTATTTGATGAGCATTCCTTTGGTGAGGTTGGGGTGGCAAGTATACCATGTTGGGTCATGTTGGTTTCTGCTCTTTTCTCTCAAGTTCATTTGTATTATTCTCCCACTTGTCTTTGATAGACCTTGGTTTTCTTACAGAGTGTACTTTTATGATCACCTGGTCTATCTATATTTTTTTCAGGTTTCTAAGAAGACTATGTAGACAGTGTTGGGAATTTCTATCTAAGAATTTTGGATAGTTGCTATATTGTTTCATAGCATTAATTTTGGGTATTTACTTTTGATATTTTCGTTGAATTTTTAGAAGTTTAACTTTAAATATGAATTTTTTATGTGTTTTGGTTTTTATTTTATAAAATAACATTATTTTTTGAGGTTGATATCTTATCTCCCAGTCATGGTTATTATATAGAAGTCTATTTCCTCTTATTTCGTGAGATTTTAATAACCATAGTTTTGGTCACTACCCTGGGGCTTACTAGTGGAGGGAATCCATGGTCATTATCTCTCTTCCTTTATTACAAGCTTAGGAGGAGTGACTTTAGAGGGATGGGATGGTGAAAAAATGATATCAAAGGTGACAATTGAGTGATTGGATTGAGTTTGGAGTAATGAATATTAAAGATTGCATGGTTTTGCAGTTCAACAATGTCATGTGATCTTAGTGGGTGACATCGGCCCGAGAAGACCATCTAGGACACAAGATTTCCCCCCCTCTATAATCCAATGTAAAGACTATGATTCCACAAAATATCCATTTAAGGCTACATATTTTTCATGGTATAGACCCTATTAAAGGTACACAAATTATAATAACATTTGTTCTTATTTGAATTGGAATTTTTGAGAAATTTAAAAATATAATGAGTTAAAAATTAATATTAAATAAAATTTCATAATACTTGAGCATTGAAATTACATTATTACATAAATCATTGGAACCATGTCATTGTCCACAGTTGGATTATACAGTTGATTATTAGTAGTCATATCCAGTTGATCAGTGGTGGGTTGATCTAGTGGAAGAGGACGACCAATGGAAGAAGACACTATATGTTTTCTAGAGGTAGAATCTGGGAATGTTTGAGGGTTGGATATTGGATATGGAGACATAGAGCTCGCATAAAATGATTTTTATCACCTTTAGATTTATCCATGCTTTGATGGAGTATTTGGTTACACAATTAGTATGCCAGATGTAGGGAGTTTCACTTCAGTGGTAAAAATTGTTCTATGGAAAGAAGAAAGAGGCTGATGTTTTGTGGTTTGACAATGAGAAGGATTTTCAGGACAAATTCCATTCCTCCCCCATGATGGATGAGAAAATGGAGGATTTATTCTCACATTATTAGGGGTGTATGTTGGTATGATAGATGGGAATCAAGTTCATGGATCTCATTCATTTTTCCCTGAACCTCTTTCCGGATGAGGGGTCTCATGGGAGATTCTTAGATGACCCACTTCATCCTTCTCTCCAGAACTCATTTACTCCCTTACATTACCAAAATAGTTCTAGTTTCATAAGAATGCTAGTTTTGTTTATAATATTCACTCACTATGAGATCTAGTGCAAGAGGGAAGTTATCATAGTTCATCGAAGGTCATGGTTCCCCACAGAACATCCCAGGCGCAAGGGCCTTCAAGGATTCGACTGGCAGGGAGGCAACATTGGTAGTGTTTTTTTTCCTTTTGGTCCTTGTTCAAATCTTGTGGTCTTGGAGATAGTTTATTTCATCTATGATGTTTGTGGGAATCAATACAGTCATCTCCCAATGGACAATCAAGCCCAGTTGATTGTGGTGGGCAGGTCAATCAACCCCATTAACAGTAATTACATACAAGAAAGTTCCAGTAGTAGGGATAGTAAGCTCACACTCCACCAAGGGGATACATATCATGTAAAGGCCAACCTTTGGGTATTACTTAGGTACATTGACCTAGTCGTGTTTGAGGAGGTGTTCGTCTGAAGAGGGGTATGAGATATAGGTGTGGATGGTTACAAGCTATAGAGGAAATAGTCCCAGTTTGCGAAATATCATTTGAGGTGTGAATAGTTTGTTCAGTAATCATTCTTGCAATTTGGTTGATTCAAGATCATCGCACTCCTTTTTTACACCTAGTCTATACAATGTTTTGAGACTAGATTTAGAGTCATCCCATTCTATTAGTGTTGAGTATAGTAGTTGGAGGTTAGACTAGCTTGTTATATGTCTGACATGGATCTATGCTGATGATATAACCACATGAGTACCATGTGGATCATTTCCTATTATAGATGAAAACATAGTATTTCATCCTTGGAATAAATTGTTTTTACTTTGTGAATTATTTTATCAAATGTTTCTTAATAAGGGTCATGATTTTAGGCATGGGTGGTCAATGTGTGGCCTTCGTCGATGAGTGAAGTTATCAAGTGGGATTTCAGTGCATGGATCCTCAACTTTTTTTCTTGGTTGAGATGTTAGTGGAATATATGGATACTGAGAAGGATGAGGCTATCATAGTTTTTGATGTGTTTTTTTGTTTTTCTTATGGAGGTTGTGACTCTACCCCCTTGGTGTGATGTTGAGTTTAAGAAAGAGTTACAACCTAGTTCTTCCCCGATATTTATTACTTCTTATCGAAAAAAACCATCAGATATGTGAGAGATTAGGATTAAGATGGATAAACCAATGAATAAGGGGTTTTCCTTCCTAATGTGTCACCAAGGTGTGCTCAAGTATTGCTTTTGAAAATTGATGATGATTTTTTGTAGTTTTTTGGTGACTACTAGAGCCTAAATCAAGTAACAGTCTGTAACCATTACTCTCTCCCAAGGATAGATGATATTTTGACCAATTAAGGGGATCGAGTTGGTTATATATGACCAATATGTTGATTGGATATCACCGGTTGAGGGTGAAGGAGGGACATATCCTGGAGACTACTTTCAGATGCAGGTTAGGGAACTTCATCATCATTGTCATGAATTTTTGTGTTATTAATTCACATGTAATATTAATGGGGATTATGAAATCCATCTTCCATGAATTCCATTAAAGATTCATCATCATTTTCATCGATGACGGATTGGTCTAGTAAAAGTCATAGGAGGAGCATACCAAGAATCTCAAGACTATATTTTAGAATCTTTGACACCACCATCTCTAAAGAATGTTCTCCATATGCATGTTCTGAACTTGAGATGTGTAGTTAATTGGACATGTGGTGTCTTATTAGGGTGTAGTAGTGGACCCATAAATGTCGTGGAATTTGTTTGTTGGGAATCACCCAATTATTTTCCAAATGTTCCATGTTTTCATAATATAGAAGGATATTACCAGAGGATTTTACCCAATTTATCTCGATTTACAACCATGATAACAACTCTGACCAAAAAGAACCTAAATTTTGGGTGGAGTGAGTAGTGCCGGGTAGAATTTGGCTATATGAAGGGGAATTTGGCTAGTTCCCTAGTGCCCCAGTTTCTAGAGTAAGGGGTGATGTTTGAGATTTTTTGTGATGCTTCCCCTCTGTGCTTGGGATGTGTGATGATGCAACATCAGGGATTGATATCTTATGTGTCTAGGTAGTTAAGTCCCCATGAACACAATAATGCCACTCATGATATGAAGCTTGTAGCTAATAATTTTAGGCTAAATTTATGGCGATATTACCTTATTGGATAGTTCTTTTTGGTCTCCACACTTCACAATAGATTGAATAATTTCATTTCGCATGGATATATGAAAATGAGTTAACAGATATGGATGGATTTTCTCAGAGACTACGACTTTTAAATCTATCAGACCTATGTAAAAGGAAATGATGTTGATGATTATTTGAGTAGGAAGTCACAAAATGAGGTATTTAGGGAATATATGAATATTTGGAAGGATATGGGGGAGTTGTCCAGCTTTTACATAGATCCATGAATGGATGGAAGTAGAGGACTTCTGTTTTAGATGATAGATATGTCTTCTTTAATGCGGCAGGTAGAGGAGTATTAGTGGGAGGACTCATATGAAGTGGAGAATTCATATTGTGTTGACTATAGGGATGCTCCATAAGGATGGTCGAAGAATGGTTAGAATTAGATGTTGTTCTATGGAGGGTTGTTTGATCCAATTAAAATGCACAAGGGAGTCCTCAGAGAGTTTCATTGGTCAACCTTGGCAGTACACCTCTGAATTTATAAAATGTATTATTGATTTAGTGTATTCTTTAAGTACCTGGGATAATTTGGGAAATTTTAGAGTTTGGGGATAATTTAATTGTGTTCCAATAGCTAAAGGTCGAGGACCATGTAACCGGAGGTTTATTATAGTCCTTATATTTCCCCAATTGAAGTGGGATGACATATTGATGGATTTTCTCATAGGTTTAGCCAACGATTCAGGATGAATAAATGATATCTTGGTAGTAGGGAATCATCTAATAAAATAAAATCACTTCGGAGTGATTAATTAGTTGGGCGTAATGGATTTCATAGCATAGAGGTGTGTGGATGAGGAGTAGTGGTTGCATGGAGTTTTGAGATCCATTGTCTTGGATATAGATAAATGTTTTACCATGAGAGTCTAGAGGGGATGGCAACATTCTTTTAAAACTCAGTTACAACTCAGCATTTCTTTCGACCCATTGAAACATGGGTAGATACATAGGATCATTCATACTATGGAGGACATGTAGCAATCAAGAATCATGGACTTTGGTGGATCATTGGTACAACACCTACCCTTGGTAGAGTAATCTCAATAAATCATCCATTGGCATTGATCTATTTTTATCCTTTTATGGGGGACTGTGTCATCTACCCTTGTTCTAGATAGTGTTTGGGGAGATATCTTATCTTGGACCTTAGTTTGTGAAGATCCTGAAAAACAAATTTCAACTCTTTCATGAGAGGTTTGAGGAATCACATTTCTGGAAGAAGTTGTATGATGATTATAGGATGAGGCCCCTGGAGTTCATGGTTGGGGACCACATGATCATGTTGTTTTCCACTTGATTTGGGATGTTGAGGTTATGAAAAAGGAGTAATCTTTATCCTAGGATCATCAGACCATTCGAGGTGTTGGGGTGAGTTGTCAAGTTGGGATACTCGTTGGCACCACCACTGTAGTTAGAGAAGGTCCACGACTACTTTCATGTATATCAACTTCGTCAGTATCTTCACGGAAATTTCTATTCCATTTAATGTGGAGATTAATATGTAAAATATTACATGATGTTCATGGAGAGGCTAGTAGAGATCCAGATCATCAAAATATGTTTCTACGTGGAAGGAACATTTCTGTTGTTTGTGTGTTATTGAGGCATGGTGGGCTGAAGGAGAGTACATTGGAGAGAGAAGTTCATATTCCTACCTAGAACCTACAGTCATTTTGAGTTTTTCCTTGTCATGATTCCCTCTAAAATTTATTTCTTTATCCTTATTTATTTCTAGATGATTTGTTTCCTAATTTAGTGATGTGTGATAGAGTCCTACCATTGGAATGGGGACGACAAGATTCCTAACTGAGATTCATTAATTGAGATGCGATTTTACAGATTTGCGCGAGTCATCTCCCCCTAGATGGGATTATATCTCAACATAGAGGAACGAAATACCTAATTCATATGTTCGGACATTGTGTCATTTGGTTCTTGTGTTTTGTGTCCTTTAGATGAATAGCATTGTAGTTTTCAGAGGATGTTTTATTTGAAGTTGAATTTTCACTCCATCATTCAAACAACACGGGGTGGTATATCATTAGACCTTGTGACATCGAAATTGTAGTGGGTTTTTATGTGTAGAATTATCCTTGAGATTTTTATTATGAGGTGTTTGTTCCTAACCATATTTTTTTGGGTTTGTTTTGAATTCTTGTGGTCAAGAATAGCTTCACAGTTATCGGATGTGATGTACCAGACCTCCCCGATTCATTACATTTTTTAAATCCTATTTTTGAGGTGTTTAGGGATGTCAAGGATTCTTATTTCAATAATTTTCATGTATTTTATATTTTTCAATGATTATTTAGAACGGTGACTCTTCCAATAGTGATTCATCCACCGGTAGGTGGCGACAATAGTTTCTTCCAATGGTTAGTCACATTGGTAACTCACAATGGTGAATCAGTGCAGGTGGGTCATGTGGATGACTCGTAACAGTAACTCGCTAATGGAGAGTCATATTACAGGATCTCAATAGTGACACATTGATGATGAGTCAAGAAGGTGGGTCATGATGGTGAGTCACAATAGTGACATTCTGAATAGTGACTCACTAAATTATAGCTCACTAAACGGTGGATCACTTAATGGTAGATGAACTAATGGTGACTCAGCGAATAGTTTCTCATCGAATGGAATCTAATCCAATGGTGCCTCACTAAAAAGTGACTCACCATCAGTATCTCGTCACTGATAGCTCACAAATGTGACTCATCCAGTGGTGATTCACCTACCAGTGACTCACGCACTATTGACTCGCAATGTTAGCTCACTGAATAGTGACTCACCAAATAGTGACTCACAGAAGGGTGACTCGAAATTTGTATCTTGTAACTAGTCACTCAAACCAGTGATTCATCAAAAAATGGGTCATCCACTAGTGACTCGTGATAGTGATTCACCCAACAGTGATCTATTCCAATGTTTTTCAAATTTCTATTTCTCTCTAATTTTCCTAGTTTCAATCTTTAACATTTTATTTTATTTAAATTGGGATTAAAACCATGTGTATGTTTTTCTGAATCTATTTCAAAAGATATAAATTATATCATTAATTTACTAATTATTTCGAGGATTTAGGTTAGTCAAAATTCATGGTCAAGATCAAATGTTACTAGGGAGTTCAAAAAATATTTGTATCCCTCTAGTCTCAAATCAAGTCCTTCAATGTTGGACACCTTTACATGATTTTATATTTCCCTTTTATCTTGATACCCAGGAATCGATTAAATTTTTTCCCAAAGATCTATGGTTCTATATATCACTATTGGATTGAATTTCCCTTTCAACCTTGTGCACCCTCTGTGTGGAATAAAGAGGAGGTTTTGATCGTCTCTTTCTCATGGTTGGGATCCATTCATCCCTCATATTTGTGTCGCATGCAAGGTGGGTGTATCAGTTCTTACCATGATGGAATTTGAACCCAAATTTAATAAACTTAGTCGAATTGGATTTTATCCAATAAAAAGGAGCTCGGAAATAAGTGACACATGCTTCTGTTTTATTGTTTATTGATATTATAATCTATATGGGATATATGAATACTATATATAATGGTCATTGGTGGCCTTTTATTCACACATTTAGTGTTTTGTGATGTATTGTTTTCATCAAGTGTTGAATGAATGGATATATGAAATAAATTAACCAGGAATATTTAGTTAAATAAATGGATAATTTAGGATAACACTTACTCTATGATAACCCTAAAATTATAAAATTAGAATTAAATAACAATTGTTTTCTAAATCATAATACATCCTACCATGTTAGAGTTGTTTTGTGTTGTGTGTGATTTTATTCTGTCATCTTTCTTACGTGGTTGTGTGGTGCTGGGGTTTAAATCCCCACTCTATGGTTGGGTGTTAAGAGATGCATAATGGAATCTCGGGTTGATATATTGACTTATTTTGAAATGGTTGTAATGTGTTTGAATAACAGGTCTATAGTTTCATGTTGTGCAATTTATATGTTGTTGGGTGAAATGGGTGGGGTGTTGTTATATAACGGGGCTATCGGGATTGTTTGTGATGAGTTGTGTTAAGGGGATTGGATGTGTGTTGGGGGTTTTCATATTTATAAGATTTATTGGGATGAATCTATTTGAAGAATAATGATGCAAGTGGTTTGTATGGGTGTTAAATAGAGTGTAAATATGAGTTGATTTCCTTTAGGGTGGTTGTTTTTCCTCTATGTGGATTATTCTATGTATCTTGTCGTGTGTTGTGGTTAGTTTTTACCATTATTGGTATGGAATGAACAAATGTATTTCTTAATAAATAATGATAATCATTTAAACTAGTTGGATGTGGGTATGTTTTATGTTTTGATTTTTTGTGAATTGATTTAATTTATCAACATATGAAGAGTCTATTTCTAGTATTAATAATTACATTTATAGGTAGAAGAATAGTTTGCAACATCATAGGGTGGTTGGTTATATGATTGAGAACCCATAAATTGGTCTTCAGTGTTGGATACTATTGATATATTCCTATATTACTTTTACCTGTGATTTCTATATATAACCCATCCTAATTGAGCACTATGTTCCAAACACCCCCATTTTAATGGGGGACGACATCTTTCCCCAACATCCCTTTGGGAGGATGGATGTTTGTCCACCCGGCCTTCCATACTCCCTCTTCCATGTAGTAATAACCCATGATTCTTCATGTTGGTAGTGGTTTTTGGGGACCATGTGTGTGGGTGGGATGTGGTTTTCAAGTTGTCTTAGAGATGAGATGAGTTGTGTTTTTTTAGGTTTTATTGGGATGAGATGTGTTTTTCTTCCCTTGGTGTTTTCATAATATGACATGGTATGTTCCCTAGGTTTCTACAGTTCATATGTGAAAGTTATAACCAAGTGTTTGTGGATGAGATATGATGATAATTTTTCCCTAGTTTTGAGACTTGTTGTGTGGCCCATGTGTGCGTAGTTTGGTTTTTATGTGGTAATTTTGGAACTGGTGGGAATTCCAGGACATTTTTCATTAGGGTGTGAGAGTGGAAAATCATTGGGAATGTGGTGTGGGGTACCCTATAATCTATGTGATCTATATTACTTTACATGACTTGTGTTATTTGGTGATTGTGAATTTAGTGAGGTTGGGAAGGCTAGTATACACTTTTAGCAACAATTGGTTTCTTTTATTTTCTCAGAGGGGAATTAGTATGCTTCTCCCACTTATGCCTGAGTGACCTTGGTTTCCCTACTGAGTATACTAGTATTCTCAACCTATGTATATAAAATGGATCTCAGGTTTATAAGTGGAATATGTGGACCATGATAGGAATTACTAGCTCAAACATTGGGATAGATTATGTGTTTCTACATTTCATTACTTTTGGGTATTAACATTGGTGATTTTCATTACTTTTGTATCATTTTTACTATTAACATACATGAAGGATTGATTTTGGTTTTTATTTTATTTTAATCATGGAGTTTTTTAGGATGATACATCTTATCTCCTAGTCATAGTTGCTATAAAAATCCAATTACTCCCATTTTTTGATATTTGTATACCCATGTTGTTTGTCACCACACCAGGGCCTACTGTAGGGAGGTCTCTAGGTTCATTATGTCTCTACCTTCAATTCTGGCTTAGAAGGGGAATCTTTTGAGGGTTGAGGTCATGAAATAATGGTATCAGATGATACAATTTAGATATAAGTTTGATTTTGGAGTTAGGCACTATGATAATGTCAGTGGTTGGTAGAGAAATGGTGTCAAATGATCTTGGTGTAGGACATAGGCAAGGGAAGGTCGGCTAGGAAATATGATTTTTGGGCCCCCCATTATCCGATGCAAGGACTCAGAGTCTAATGAACGACCAATTAAGGATACAAAATTTTGAGTGTAGACACCCTAGGAATGGTAAATTTATCATAATGACTTGTGTTATTTTTTGAATTGGATGTTTTAAAAAATTTAAATAAACAATTATTTTAACGGAATCATAAATAAAATTTACTACCACTCTAGCTTGGGAATTCGTTGTTTATATTTATTCTATAGAACCTGGATGTCATCCACTGGTGGATCGGGATGTTGAGGCTTAGTAGTGTGATCGGGTTGATCAGCGGTGGGTTGATCTAGTAGAGGAGGAAGACTAGTGGTAGAAGACTCCAAGTGTTCTCCAGTGGATTACTCGGTGAAAGTACAAAGAAAAAATTTCATATTTGGAGATGGAGAGTTGGAAAGAATATATTTTTATCACCATTAGTTTTATATGGGCTTTGCTGAAGTATTGGGTTCTTCTATTAGTATGATAGATGAAGGGAGATGCTTGTAAACTATGGATACTATACAAGGGAGAGAGTACAAAGGCTTATGATTTGTGGGATGACTATAAAAAAGAGTATATGGTAGTATTCCATTCCACTACCATTATGGCTGAGAAAATGTATGAGTTACTCTCCCTACTGTAGGGGAGTATGTTAGTATGAGAGATGGGGATCATTTTAAAGCATCTCAATCATTTTTTTCCTACATCATTCCATATGAGGAGTGTCATGTGAGATAGTTAGAGGATAAACTTTATCCTTCCATCTAGTACACGGTTACTCCCTTTACCTTTCTTAAATAATTGGTCATCTAGATGATTGGGGAGGTAGTTGAGAGGTTGAATTTTTTAGGAGGTCTACTATGAGAGGGAATCCACACTAGATCATTGATGGTCATGTTTATGATTAGAAAATCATAGGCCCTAAGGCCATTGAGGTTCTGACTAGAAGGGAGGGGACCTCACTAGTTTGGTTTCTACCTTTTGTTCCTCATACCCTTCCATATGAGAATTGGTGATATTGTTTTTTCACTTGTGGAGCCCATGGGAATCATTAGAGTCAATTCCAATGGTTTTCTAAGGCCAATATGTTGGTGGTGGGTAGGTTTACCCCCAAACATAGCAGTGGTTGCCTATAAGAAAGTTCTAGCATTAGGGATAGCAAGATCACGCTCCACTGAGGGGAGATAGAGAAATTAGAGGATGATCATTGGGTTTTATTTTGGGACTGTTAAATAGGTGTGGTTGAGGAGGTGGTCATCAATAGAGGGGAAGAGTGTCTAGGTCTGTTCAGTTTCATGCTACAGAGGCAATGGTGCTAGCAAGGCTAATGATCGTTTGACATATGGTCAGTTTTTCAGTAATCTATCTTGTGCTTTGTTTGATCAGATATCTTTTCAATACATTGTTACAAAAATTATAGAACATTTTCTAAAACTATATGTCGCGAAGCTTTCCATGACCCATGTGCTAAGTACGCTATTTGGAGTTCACACCATCTTGTTTGATGAGTGTCGGAGATGTAGGTTGATGATGAGACAACACAAGTCTCATGGGTATCTTTTTATGTTAGATATGAAACCATACAATGTCATCCTTGGACAAATTGTGGTTTTAATATGTGAATTCTTTTATAAAATACTAATAGAGAGGATTCATGTTTTCAGACATTTATGGTCAATGTGTGGCCTTCATCGTTGAGGGAAGCGGTTTGGTGGGTTGTCGGAGCATGGAGCCTCATATTTCCTTTTTGGTTGAGAAGTCAGTCGAATCAATGGATACATAGATGGAAGTGGTTCTTTATGTTGTTGGGTAGTTTTTGGATTTTTTTTATAGTGAAGTTATGACTATACCATCTTGGGGTGATGTTGTGTATGGGATAAACTTACCACATGGTGCTTCCCAAATTTTGATGGATCCTTATCTGATACCACATTCAGATCTGCGGGAGTTGAAAATATAGATTGATATTTTGAAGAATAAGGGGTTTATCATGGATAATGTTTCACCTTGGGGAGCTCCAGTCTTGTTTTCAAAAAATGAATACGGTGTTCTAAGTTTGTGCATATACTACGAGCGTTTGAATCAGGTAACAGTCCTGAATAGATACCCTTTCCCATGGATAAATGATTTTTTGACCAGCTGAGGGGGTGAGTTGGTTCCCTAAGATCAATATGTGGTCTTGATATCACTTGTTGAGGTTGAAGGAGGCCAATAGCCTGATGACTTCTTTCAGATGCATTTTTGGGAACACCTAGTACTTGGTCATGCCTTATGGTGTTATGAACACACCATCCATGTTCACGGGTAATAGTAAATTCTTATTCTATGAATTTTTGGACATGTTATTCATTGTTTTCATCGATGAAATCTTGATCTAATTGAATTCATAGGGGAAGAATACTGGGAATTATGGGACTGTATTGTAGGGGCTTCAACACTACCATCTCAGTAGATATTTTTCCAAGTGCCTATTTTAGACATGAGAGGTGCATTTTATTGGACATGTGGTGTCTTAGTATTGTATTGCAGTGTGTAACGTCACAGTTTTGGAAGACACCAAGAGGAACCATGTACCCAGTTGGTCACCTGGCCTCAATCACACTTCCCCAAATGCCAGAGGATTCCGACTAGCAGCGAGGGCCTTGGGTGTGATAGTGGGGAAACTATGCCTTCATTGGCAGAGTACACAGTGGAAGAAAATAAACATGAAATAGCGGAAGTAGTAATAACCATCAATATAATAGAGGAAGACTAAATAAAAAATTGGAGCACATATGTATATATATGATATGATGCATGATACCTAACTAAAAAAGTAGCCAAACAATTCACAATGCTAGAGAACACAACAGTACCAAAACAATTACAAAATAAAAGTAAACAGATCCTCAGCATCACAAGCCAAAGCTTTTCCCCATGCTCTCCTTTTCCAAGCAATCAAGTTCCAGAAGTTGAAGGGTACTTTCCCTTGTGTATACCTACAACAACATAGTCTTCTTGGGCCCAAAATCATGGCCCAAATAGGGTGTGAGATAAAATCCCAGTAGGAATTCACTGGAAGATCTATGTCTAACAGTCAGTGAGTATATGGCTGGTAAAAGTACAATAAGTACTAAACAGCAACAACACATAGTAGGAAGTAAATAGCTAGCAGTAAAACAAGATGATACATAGCAGAAAAAAATCCACAGCCAATCAATAGTAGTGAAACAAACAACTAATAAACCAGAAACCATATGGGATGTACTCACAGCCATCCCCTCTGGTCCTATGCGAGAATTATCACAACCCTCTAGGAAGTGCATTCAGCCTAACCCCTCTGGTTTGGCCATACGAATTTATGAGGCACTCTAGGGAAGCACACTCGGTCAATTCCCCTTATATTCGAGGGTAGTCATGGAATCTCTTGAGGAATATCACATGGTCTAACCCTCTTATCCCAAAGGTCTAGAGACTCTCTGAGGAAGGTAACTCAGTCAATTCCTCCTATATCCTTAGGTATACCACAGACTCTCTGAGGAAACTCACTCAGTAAATTCCTCCTATAGCCTGGGAATGTTTTTAAAGAGATTCAAACAATGTAAGACTCTCTGAGGAAGCTCACTCAGTCTACCTTCCTATAGTCTATAAAATATAGGACTCCCTAGGAGCTCACTCGGTCCATCCCCTCTATAGACTGTAATTTCTAAGATTCTCTGGTAAGCTCACTCAATCTATCCCTTATAGTCTACAACACCAGGTTCTATCAGCCCAGTGCCAATCTATGCATAATAATGCTATAAGGAAAATGTACACCTATAGGGATACTTGTATAACCAAAGTACACCAATAGAGATACTTAGCTAAATAGTCTACAAGGCCACAAGAATGTCATGAATTTCACTTCATCTTATAACCGCAAGTCATGAAAATAGGTGTAGCAGCCAAAGGCAACAATACCCAAAGGTCGTAAACAGAACAAAGCAAGGGAAAAAACTTACAAGCACAAAAAATTATCATATAACAAGGTCAATTTACCTCTACACAAGCATATATGCATAGCAAGAAAACAACGAGGGTAAAAGGTAAACACACAATAACCCCTTCACAGGTATTGGTGGAATTTGAACATAAAACTCAGAGACATTGAATGGTAAGGCACAAACCACCTACCTCGATCCATGGAGATTGATATACATGAACCACGATGGCTGATTCTCCCTAGAGTGTCGTAGATCGATGTGATTCCAACGTAATTGACTGTGCTCAAATCATAGAACAAACGGAGAGGCGTGAGCTCAGGGAAGATTAAGTCGTATGGGTCGCTATCAGACGAACCAGACCTAGAAGAAGATGATTTTGGAAATTAGGCGTGACCTCGGTCCATTTAGTGAAAAAAAAAGAAAAGTACACGGCATGTATTTTTAAAGTACATGACATGTAGTGGTTTTTTCCGTACTCTTCCAAAATCGGCCTCCACATCACCCCTACACACCATGTGTGTGGCCCGGAAATGGCCATCACACGGCTTTGAGGAGGAAAAGATTACATGACGTGTACTTCAAAAATTTCCAGAATCTCCAAAAATTCTCAAAAATTCCAGAAAATGAAAGACATACCTGAAACAAAGATCCGGGTTCTGACACAGTGAACCCGTCAGAGTTTTAGGTAGTTTGTTATTAGTAATAACCCAAGAATGCTTCAATGGTTCATACATTTTTTTACATAGTGGGCTATTAACAGAGTTTTGAATCTGAAATCTCTCAAGATTAAAGCCTATTGAAAGATCTGTCCAGAAAAAACTGAGATTTTCGGTGGAGTGAGTAGTGACAAGAATCATTCAACCATCTGAAGGGTAATTTGGTTAGTGTTCTAGTTCTCTAGTCTCTAGAGGATGGGGTGATGTTATAGGTGTTTTTATGCTTCCAATTTTGTATTGGGATGATAGAAGATGAAAAAGTGGGGAGTGATCTCTTATGGGTCTTGGTGATTATTTCCCCTTGAAGATAACTATATAACCCATGATTTGGATCCATCAATGGTCATATCCAAACTAAAGTTGTGGAAACATTTCCACTTTGTGGAGAGCATTTTGGTTTTCTCATATCACAAGAGCATGATGCATATCTTTTCACAATGAGATCTAAAATTGAGATACAAGATGTGGATGGAGATTCCCTGATACCATGAGTTGGAAATATATTACACCCCAGGAAATAAAAATGTTTTGGTTGATGATTTGAGTAGGATGTACTATAATGAGGTATTTTAGGAATCTATGGACATTTGGAAGGTGATATAGGAGTTCGACACCTACAAAATAGATGCATGAATGAATGGTGGAAGAAGTTATATGTTTCAGATGATAATGAAGTCTTCCATAATGTGGTAGGTAGAGGAGTCTCATTGAGGAAAATCAGAGGAATAGGGGATTCATGATTGTATTTTATAGGGTGGTGATCTATACAGATGGTTTAAGGAGGGTCAGAATCAGATCTTCTTCCATGGAAGGCTATATGATCCAGTTATGATACATGAGGAATTACTATGAGAGTTTCATAGATCATACATTTTGGTATACCCATGAATTATTTAAATTTAACATGGATTTATGGATTAGCTTTGGTGAAAAGGGATAAAGTGGTTAGTTGCAGAGATTGTGTAAATTGCATAGTGTTCCAATTGGTGAAGCCTAAGCACTGTTTACCTGGTGTTTTTTTGCATCACTTATATTTCCACAAGGGGAAATGGGATGACATAATGAGGTATTTAATCTTATTTTTACCCAATGATTTAGGAGGTATAGATTCTATCTATGTAGTTGTATATTATAAAATGATATCGAGTCACTTCTTAATGATTACAAAGTAGGGTGATGTTGATGCCTTAACATAAAGGTATAAAGATGAGGTGGTGTGGCTGCATGGGGTTATGAGATTCATTGTATCAGATCAGGATACATGTTTTACCTCCATGTCTGGAGGTGATTGTAGAAAGCTTTGGGCACTCACTTATGACTCAGCACTACATTCCACCATTAGATAGGTGGTTAGGTAGAGAGGATAATCTAGGCTAGGGATGAAATGATGTGATCATGCGTCTTGGACTTTGGTGGATCTTGGGTATGACCCCTGGCCTTTGTAGAGTTTGATTAAAATAATGGGAATCAATATATAATCAGAAAGGCACCATTTGAATCATTTTTTGAGATAACATGTTGTGCACCCTTGTTTTAGACTGTGATTTTGGAGACAAATTTTCTTGGTCCTGATTCAGTGTAGATAATGACAGAAAAAATTAAACTCGTTCATGATAGGATGAAGGAAGCACGTTAATGGAATTAGTAATACGATGATTTTAAGAGGAGTCTTTTTGATTTAAATGTGGGAGATCATAATTTCTTTAAGGTTATCCCTCGACATCAGTAGTAGATGTTCAGAAAAGAGATAAAGCATTCTCTTAGGTTAATCAGAACATTTGATGTTTTGGGGTGAGTTAAAAAGGTGTAATACTAGTTGTAGCTACCACTGCAGTTGGAAAAGTTCCATGACTTCCTTCCTTTCTCTCACCATCCTCAATATCTTTTTGATAAATCCCATATCCTTGACTAGGAAATGTTAAACGTCTAAGATGAAATGACACTCATTGTGCAGCAATTAGAGATTCATGATCATCGTGAGAAGGTGCTACATAGATGAACCATTTATATGGTTATTGTGTTGTTGAGGCATGGTTTCCTAGAGTAGAGTTATTGGGAGAAAGAAGTGGATATGCATTCCTAGCATCCTGAGTTGTTCTGTGTTTTTCCTTATTGTGTTTCTCATTGTAATGTAATGCTTGTATATTCATTGTTATGAGTTCCATTGTTTCTTTATTTCATTATATGTGATAAAGTCCAAATATTTTAATCAAGAAGACAATATTCCAAATTAAAATTAATTAATTGATATATGATTAAACCCAATCTAGTGAGTCAGTTCCCCCATCAGGGATTATATCTCGACATGGAGGAAGGAATTCCCTTATTCATTTTTCCGAATAGTGTTTCTTTTGGTTCTTGTGTGATGTGTCATCTGGTCGGTTAGGGTATTAGATGTCAGAGTATGTGTTCTTGGATGTTTAGGTTTCACTCGTTCTATCAATTAACATAGAGTGGTTTATCATTGGGCCTTAGGATGTCTAAATTTTAGTGGTCTTTCATGCATAGAAAGACCCTTCAGAGGTTTCTTATTGGGTGGTTGTACAGACCCCTCTTTTTTATAGGTTGTTTTTGAATTCTCTAGAGAGATAATATCCTATGAGGTGTCTGATGTAATGGCCCTAACCTCTTTAGTCCATTACATTGTAAAAATATGGTTCTTGAGGTGTTTTTGGATGTCATGGTAGCACATTTCAAGGCCATTCCAATTTTTCTAGTTGTCCAATGCTGAGTCAAGAATGGTGACTCAACTAATGGTGAGTCATCCCATAATTGGTGGTGATGTAAGGTTATCCCAATTGTGAGTCTTGTAGATGAATCCAAATGGTGACTCGCTAATTTTGAGTAATGTCGATCACTCATAATGGTAAATTGATAATGGTGAGTCTCATTAGCAACTCGCAATAGTGACTCAATGATGGTGAGTCATGAAGGTGATTCAGGATATCGATCCATTACAGTGACTCACCGAACAGTGACACACCAAATGTGAGCTCACCGAACAATCACTCACTGAACGGTAGCTCACTGAATGTTGAGTCATAAAGCCTTTTTCAGTGAATGGAATCATACCAAATAGTTCCTTACTGAATGGTGACTCACCATTGGTATCACATCACTAGTAGATCACACTGGTGACTCATCTAGCATTGAGTCACCTACCAGTGACTCACCCACCAGTGGCACACAATGGTAGATCACCAAATGGTGAATCAACGAACAGAGACTCCCCAAATAGTGATTTTCCATCAGTATCAAATCACCAGTAGCTCACACCAGTGACTCATATAGTAGCGAGTCATTCACCGGTGATTCACAATAGTGACTCATTCAATGGTGAGTCATTTTCACAGTTTTTTAAATTTCCATTTTTCTCTGATTTTCTAGTTTCACCCTTTAATGTTTTAATTGATTTAAACTAGGTTTAAAACCATGTTTAAATGTTATTAAATCCATTTAAAATGATATAAATTATAAATTTAATTTCTGAATGCTTTGGAAGCTTTAGGTTAGTCAAAATGAATGGCCAAGTTCCACTTTTAATGGAGAGTTCAAAATGGATTCATATCACATGTGTCTTGAATCATGTCCCTTAAAGCCAGAAACCATTAATTTGTTATTTATTTCCCATTTCTCTGGACACCCTGGCATCCCAAAAAAATTTTTCCATAGGGGGAATGCCTCTATGTTGGACCCTTGGATTCAATTTCCCAGAAGCCTTGTGCCTCCATGTTTAGCAATAGGAGGAGGTGTCGATCCTCTATTTCTTGAGGTATGGATCACTTCATCACAATTATTTTTATATCATGAGGGGTGGGTGTATAATTGTTTCCAATTTTAAGGCATTTGAACATCATTTTAATATTGATAATCAAATAAACTTTAAAATAATAATAAGTTCATAGAAAAAAATGATGCATGATTCAGATTTATTGTTTATTGATATAGTGATCTGTATAGTCTATTTTCCCATTGAAAATCATGGTCATTGGTGGTATTTTTGTGTTCACATGTAGTGTCTTGTGATGGATTCTAATTGATGATGTGTTGAATATCGGTATATATGAAAATAATTAACCACGTATATTCAGTTAAATAAATTGATTAATTTTGATATATATTACTCTATGATAACCCCTAAAATATGAATGTGGAATTAAAGAATTTTTGTTTGCTAAATATGAATACACCCATCCTTTTTAGTTTTGTTTTGTGCTATGTGTGATTTTATTATACCATCTTTCTTTTATGGTCATGTGGTGTTATGGTCGAGAGAATCATTCTAAGGAAGGTGATAAAAGTGGCATAATAGAATCTCAGGTTGAGATATTCACTTAATGTGGGATTTATTGGTAATGTTTGAGTAGTGGGGCTGTAGGTTCATTATGTGCTATTTTTATACTGTAGGGAATGATTTGTGTGGTGTTATTATACAGTGGTCTGTTAGGTTTAGTTTTGATGAGATGTGACGTGGGTTTTGGATGTAATTTGGGGGGTTTCTTATTTAGAGGACAGATTGGGATGAATTTCATTAATGAATAATTATGGCATTGGTCTTTATGGGTGTTAAATAGAGAGGAAATATAGTGTTATTTTCTTTATAATGGTTCCTTTTCTTCTTCTTGGTTTATACTATGTAGCTTGTTGATAATTTTTGTTAGTTTTTAATCAGGTTGGGATGGAATGAGAAAATGTATTTATTAATAAATAATTATTATTGTTTAAATTATTTGGATATGGGTATGTTTTGAGTTGTGGGTTTATTTAAATGGCTATCATTGTTCAACTTCATAAGTGAAACTTGTTGGTGTTATTAAATTAATTTAGAGGTAAAATTAATGTTGTTAGCAACATAGGGTGGTTGGTTCATTGATTAATAACCAATAAATTATTCTTTAGTTTTTTGATATTATATATACATACCTATATTTATTTTACATGTGGTTTAAATACAGAACCCGCCCTAGTTGAACAATATATGCCATGCATCCCCTTTGTCACAGGGGACAATGTCTTTCCAAAACATCCCAGTGGGAGGATGGATGGTTGGCTGACCACTCCTCCCTTATCCCTCTTATAGGAGGTGATAACCAATGATTCATTAGGTAGGTAGAGGTTTGTTAGGCCCTTGTGGGTGTGGGCGAGTTGTGGATACCCAACTGTCATCATGATGAGATGAGTTGTGGTTTCCCTGATTTCTTTGGGATGAGTTGTGTTGTTTTTTTCATGGGTTTTTAAGATATTAAATGGTGTACAAACAAGGTGTATATTTATGTATTATGGTAACAGGGTCCTAGATTTTTGGTGCGAGAGATGATGAGATTCATTTTATATGCTTGTGGGACAAGCTCGGAGGCCTAGGTGTGTGTGGGCGGGATGTGATGTGGTACTTTCCAAAGAGGTGGGTTCACCAAGATGATTTATGTTAGGGTGTGATAGTAGCTAATCTGTGGGAATGTGGTGTGGGGTAACCAATCATCTATGTGATCTATATTTCATTACCTGACTTGCATTATTTTGTGATAACACATTTAGTGATGTTAGGGTGGCCATTATACCTTATTAGGTGTTATTGGATTCTACTATTTTCTCACAGGGGAAGTAATATGCTTCTACCACTTGTCAAAAATATACATTAGTTTTCATAATATGTATACTTGTATGATCCACTTATATATAAAAAAATCAATTTCAGCTTCCTAGGAGGACGATGCAGATAGTGTTTGGCATTACTAGCTCAAAATTTGGGATAGTTGTAGAATTTCTACTTAGCGTAGCTTTTTTGTATTTATATTAGATATCTTCATTGTATTTGTAGTTATTTTACATTAAAATTCATGATGTATGGATTTTGATTTTCTTTTTATATAAGTATTATAGTTTTTTTGATGTTGGTATATCTAATCTCCTTATAATGGTTACAATAAAAATGGGGAATTTTTCCCATTTTATGAGATTTGTATACCCTTGGTGTTAGTCACCACCTTATGGACTACTACAGTTGGTCCTTAGAGATCATTATCTCTCTTCCTTCAATTCCAACACAGGAGGGGGGTCTATTGAGGGACGGGGAAAGTGAAATTTTATTTTGGAATATTTTTTTTGAAATATCATATTTCCCAAAAAAATGTTATTTTGAAAATATTTTTTACATCAATGTTTTGAAATATTTTTGAATAATTTTTCATTTTTACATTTTTCAACACTCTGTGGATTATAATTCATGATTATATTTTTTTATCTCCCTTTATATGTTATTATCATATCATTTCACTTAAAAGATGTGAGTTTTGATATTATATAATATCATAAGATAATGTTATGTGATGTTCCTAAATGTTTTATGATACTAGATATTTATCCATTGGTTTATTATGAGATGATTTATGAGTGGATTTATTATGGATTTCATATATATGCATAATGAGTTGGGGGTTCTATATCACTATCCAATTCATTATTTAATGATTTATTCTTTAATATAGAAGAATATTAAGGACATGTAAAACTTATTTCCCTACCATTATTGGTGGGGTGGTAAGGGTTTGGGGTCAGGGGTATGTCACATGGTAAAATACAAAGGCCAACAAATGTACTATAATTTTTTAATTTGTTTCAAATTTTTGTTGGGGATGTAATTGACCATAAATATAATGTTATTGATGGAAATTTTTTTTTCATAACATGAAGTGTGGTTATTTTTTTTATTAGAATATCAATAGTGGTCATTTATTCATTATAATATATATTGTGGGAATTATTTATTTCTATATAATGTGTAGGAAATTTTTTTTGTTATCAATATTTTGTGTTGGATTTTCATTTCACAATATGAATTAATTTTTTTTTATTCAACACATAAAGTGTTGTATTTTTATTCATAATGATATATTTTTTATATTCTTATGTTTTTACTATAATTCATTGTTTTATGACATGCCATAGTTATATATTCCAATCACCATCCTATTTAGATAATGATTATTTTATCAATATTGTTCCCAATTTTCTCATGGTGTATGCTTTTTTCATTTGATATCAGATGTCCTCTTATCCTAGTCTATGAATAAATAATAATGTTCCTTGTTTTTTTTAAATAAATTCTTCCACTACACATTTTTTCTTGTCGACTTATGATATAACCATTTAGTACTTGTTGATAATTTTTCTACCACATAGTTTTTGATATCAAACCAATCATCTGTTTTAATTTACATATTTTACAAATCATTGAGTAATTTTGGGAAGAAAATATGGAATATATTGAATTGTAATAATGGTGAAAATTTTGTAGATAAATATTATTCTGTATCTAGTCACTAAGACACTAAACCATTCCATACATAATTTCTGTGATCGCTACGAGATATATTTCTAAATATTGTTATTATTATACTAATTTTTTCATGTTTTTGATGGGCATCTATTATTGATTTCATATGAGGGTGCATTTATTGTTGATATTTAATTCTTTTTTTGGAAATTAACTTATATAATATTAGTGAAAAGAATATAGAAAATTATAACTAATAAACATATGTATATTAATATATCCTAAATGTTTTGTAAGGTATATATTAAGTTGTTTTTCTTGAAATAAATAATATTTTAACTACTACATGTTGATGAGGTTTTTTCATAGAATCATATAGGGTTATATTCCCAAAAATTGAGTTGGTTGATGATATCACATATATCATTATATTTCAAGGTGAATGAGCCATACACCTGAATCATGATTGATAGTTGTGGGTTATATTCATTGAATAATAAAATTATAATTATATAAATCAGAAATTATTTATCATGTTAAATAATTATGATACATATTAGATATCCCAACACAATAAAAGGTAGATTTAACCAAGACTAATTTACACGGAAAAAAAATATTTTCTGATAGTTTCAAAGAGTCAAACATTTTGAGGTTGAAATTTTCATAATTCTATGAAGATGTAAATATTGATCTCACATGATTATAATTTTTGTTTTATAAATTAATAGATAAATGTGAAACCATGTCAATAATGGATATGATGGAAAATATAGTGATGAGATACCATGTGGGATTTGAGTGGGAATAGGAAACCTTATATTCATTCACCCACAATATTATTGATTAATGATTAGCAATATGAATATTTTTAAATATGAAAATTCATGAAATAAGTGAAGAATAATGATTCATAGAAGATCGGGTTATGATGATGATGAATAAAAAATTGCTTCATGTTCCTAACTATGGAAAATTTGGGAAGAAATTCCCAAGGAAATTTCTTAATAAACAATGAAATTTTTCTTATTGTGGAAATATTGGTCATCATGCTCATTACTATCAATCTCAGTTCAAGAATTTGATACATAAAATGAGGTGAATAATGTCCAATTCTTCAATTATTTGGATTTTTATAACGATTCAAAATTATACCCTGAGCCAAAAACTAAAAATGAAGAAAAAAATAATTAACCACCAAATCCATATAAACAAGAAAATTCCTATACTACACCAATTATTTAATGCGGGTTGTGAAAAAGAAGGGTAAAATTAAAATTCAACCAGAATTCAATAGTTATGAATATCAAATCCGAATCTAGTTTTATCTCTCATTATTTGTCATTTATGTTTTTTTGGAAAATAAAACCATCGCCCAAATAATATTAAATTAAATTGTTTTATCATTGTATCTTAATTTTTGGTTTATGGAATATTAACCGGGAAATAATTATTATCCATTCCCTAGAGAAATTAAACATTAATATGGAAATGTATTGTTTATCACCATAAATAATCATTATTAATAAACCAACTATAAAAATAAAATTTTATATTTATAACCAACATATGACCATCTTTTAGCACAAGGATGACTGTAATACCTCTTGGGAAAAATATATAATTTGATATTTTATAATAAATCATTAGGGATGTCTATCCTAATTTATTAGAAATAAGAAATGTATTTATACACAATTCTATTTAAGTAAAAAAAAGAGTTATAGAGATAGATAAATTATTAAGTATAAAACCATATTAGAAATTGGCTGTTGAGTCATATCAATATTATGGATACCGATAACTACCATTGTTAGTACGTGGTAATTAAAGATATGAGAATAAAATTTATTTTTTCGGTTAGAATGTAACAACTTATGATTTTTGATCCATTAAAATATAAACAATGTTCTATATCATGTTTAACATGCTACACGACAAAAAATAACAACACATTACGAATGAGATATTAATAAAACTATCGAAAATACTAATATTCTAAAAAATTAATAGTTATAAAATTTATAAGTTAAAAATTTAATATAATTCAATATTTTAAAAAAAATTTCAAATAAAATTCAATTTCTTCACATTATATATATTTTTCTGAAAAAAATAAATATAATTTTTTTTGAAATTATAGTTGATAAATAATTTTTTTTGGAATTCCTCAACAAAATTATCATTGGATGTATTTTGGAGACATTTCTATAATAATTGGTTTTATGTTATACATTTAAATAATGATTTTTAATACTTATTATTCAATATGAAATAGAAGATTTTAAATATTATTCTTATTAAATAATTTTTTATAATGTATAATAAAAAATTTTCAAACCCAATGTAGAACTTATATGAACATTATCATCATTTTAAAGATTAAAGTAGTTTTTTGTTGAAAACTATTATTTTATATTATTTATAATTAATTACTATATATTAAGAATGTTTTATATTTATTTTAATATTAAATAAATAATAATATACTGATAAAAATCATTTTAAATAGACTTTAATAAATGGAATTGATAAATAAATCCTAATAATAAATTTTTTTGCTAAAAAACAATCATTAAATATAATTGTTGATACTTGATATAATGTTATGATAAATTTATATAAACATAGAATGAAAATTTGGAAAAATTTGAATTATGTTTGAGATAATAATTTTCATTTTATATTATATGGAAAATTTAATTTTTAGATTTAAAATTCATATTATCATGATAAATTCTAATTACAAAAATTATGAAAAAATTATTATTGATTTATTATTTTATCAATATCAAGGAATTTCAATAAAATAGATTAAATTAAAAGACTTTAATTAATTTCATGAACTAATCCAAGATTCTAAACTACCGAAAAATGTATACTGATATAGAATTTTGTGAATGGTATTCCTAATACATATGTGCTAGAATCTAGTTCCTAGTTATCTAAGAAATCCTCTCGGAATAATTTTTCCAAATAAATAATAATAAACATCAATTAGAAAATAATCCATTAAACATCAAAAGAAACATATACAAGTAAAAATATTATAATATTCCACAAAAAATTTGTGTATACATGATATGTGTAACATTTTAAACAAAAAACAAAAAAATGATGAAAGGTGAAATAAAAAAACATCTAGTCTCTTCATGACATGATGTCTGTCCCCCAAAATTGTACCACCATAACCTATAATCAAAATAAAAAACTAGGATGAATATCAACCCATTTAAAATGGGGCCATTCATTTAACAAAACCTGACAAAACAATATCTACATATACCCATTGGTCATAATTAGGGTAAGAGTTCACATGCCCTGTAGGATTCCTACGCTTGTTTAATGCCTAACCATTATAGGATAAACAAAAATTCATGTTGTAAAGGAAAGAAAAAAAGTTAAATTTTAAGTAAATGGTTCATTTTTATTACAAGGATCATCTTAAAAAATGGTAAATAATCCAATAAAATAAGAAATATGTGAGATTATAACATTATCACATTGGTTAAATCCATATGAAGTAAGGTTATTGGGGTATTAATAACATTATATCAGAGTGGGTAACCATATAACCTTCCCATGCATGGGTAATATGAAAGTGAACACTAAGGATCCAAAAGTATTAACCATATCATAATGTTTGGTTAGTGTGGTTTCATAATACTACTAGATATACAAGGGAAGAGTCACTGATAGTTCACTAAGCAACCAGTCTTATACATCCAAACTATGTATCAATAGTTCCCTAGTGTTTTGTAACATCACACACATTTATAAATGAAAATATATATTTAAATGAATAAATATATTATATATTAGTTCAATTACATCAACCATTATGAAAGATAAAAAATAATTAAAATTTCAATAAATCACATACTCGGGGACTTGACACCATGACTTTCCCCTCCCCCCAAACCATTTCAACCCCACCACTAATGGTGGAGAAATATTTTTAATATGTAATGTATTTATAAAAATTATATGTATTAATATGGTTATATAAGACCATTAAATAGAATTTTAAGTTTAAAATATCTTTATAAATCAATGTTTTTGAAAATATACCCATTTTATTATGAACATTAATATTACAATATTATTCATTATGATAAATTCTAATCAAAACAAAATGAATGTGTGAGACCTCAGCCTACAAGACTGTCCCCTATAAATCCCATTTATTGAAAATGATGATAGAGATTAAATCACTATTGCTTTTCCTACACTATGACCAAGATGAGATTCAACAACAGAAACATGTGTGAAACAGTTTATGGGAGAATTTCAGGGCTAGCGTGATGACAACCCAAACCATGTTCTTCAGATCACCTGATGAAAATATTACCATCACTCACAATACCCATATAAAATTTGTTAGTGTAATAAATGGATATGTATCTAGACCCTAAAAAAATTAATTTTTATATTTCAATTCAATAGAATATTTTTTATACATATTCATATTTATTATTACCTTATAAATTACTAGATAATGCTTTTTATTGAAAAATTATAACTTGATAGAAAAAAATGTATTTTTGGGAAATATATAATTCCAATAATGCCATGGTTTTGATCAATTGAAGAGTTTTTAAATACATTATATTATGGAAATATATTATTATTAAAAATATTTTTATTATATATAATTGATAATATAATTTTAGAATATCAAATTTAATTTCAATCAAGTAAGAAAACTTTTCCTATCAGAAAAACAATTACTTGTCAAAAAAAGATGGGATATTATATAAATTTTAAATTATAATATTTATAGAATTATTTTGATAAAATATATATTATTTTTTAAATCATTACATATATATTATCCATTGGTAGGAATTTCATAATTTACTGAGACAATCAATTGTTTTTTATAAAAATTAAATATTGTATAACTATACACTGTATCATAATTTTATAAAATCCAAATTGGATATAATAAATACTATAAAGATTATTGAAGGAAAAATTATTTCTTCCCTTTAAAATAATTTTATTATTATTTTAATTATTTATTTTTATAAAACCTTTAGTGAATTCTCTAAAACCCAAATTATTTTAGAATTTTTTTAAAATTAAATTTTTATTAACATGACTCACTTTAAAATCACTTAAGGAATTATTTTGATGTGTTAAGTTAATGTTATTATGAATTAATGAAAACAAAACTCTATTTGGATGAAACCATATTACAAACCGTGGAATGGTTTGGGATTTGGAGTTATTTATTAAACTGATTCTAAAAGATATGTTTTAATATTATAAAGAATTCCCATTGCTTTTCATATACAAACACACCCAACCATCAATTAGTAATCACTAAAAACCCATATATAATTATTTTACATTTAAAATCCATTTCTAGGGACCTCCCAAGGTTTCCTAATGCTCTTAATAACCTCTTAATAGTCACTAAGAAGTACCCTCTAAATTAAAGGGATCCTTTATTTTTCAAATTTATTCATGCAACCACTATAAATTTTACCTTTTTTACATTTGTTAGTGTTGGCATATATTTCACATATCAAAATTAGTTTCCATATGATTTAAAACTGATGAAATTTCCAATTAAGACTCATTTAACACTTTACTGAGTCTTTACATACCCATGTTATGATACTGAAATCATCCTGTGAAATTTTATGCAAGAATTATCGTAGTGAATACCAATTTCCATTTCCACTCAAATGTATTAACATAATAGTATGTATCCATAATTAATTGTGGATTTAAATTTATTTCACCCACTTTATTTAATCATGGTGTTAAAATTGTTGAAATAAGTCTTTATGTTGTATAATATATGAGGAGAACTTATCTATGTAAACAATATGAATGTTACATGTGGGACCCTAATTATATATTCGTCAAATGCAATGGTTAATTTTTTTATCTCATAAGATTCCATATATGGTGCATGGGAGGTTATAAAATGAACACTATTATATAATTTCATTATGGTTAGCCTTGGAATATTCGTATATTGCATTATTTTATGTTATTCCCACATAATTATGTTTCTATTATGATATCATTGTATATCATTCATGGATATTCATTTTTATTATTATCACCAATTTTTAGTCCTATTGATATTCCAATTGACTCAAATGTATTATAATCATCATGTGATACTTGATTATTTCCTTAATGGGCTTTATAACTCACCCATTTCTTATATACATCCCATGGTAATCCCTTGTACATTTAAAATATTCAAGGAATATAAGGAAATGTTTCAATGTTTTTAAATAATGATGTTTTACCTATGTTTTAAGATATTATGTTATGTTCATAATTTCCCAATGAAAAACCGCCTCATGATCTTCTGGGGTTGTATTAAGTGTAAATTCAGGAAACAAATGATGATATTAATGTCTATTAAAGATATAGGTTTATGTAGTTGATATTAGATAAATTTAGAGTTAGTTTTTATTTTTTTATAAAACATCACTAAGATCATTATGGATGTGACTAAACATAGTAAATCATCCTAAAATTATGGTAAAGTATAGAGTAAGTGGTTTTAATGAAAAGAAATACTTTTCTGGATACTAAAAGTGGATATGGATCTGGTATAGTTTTACTGTAAGCACACAAAAATTCTCATACAAAAAAATATTACACCCTAATAAGTGAATATTAATTTAATAACATAATAATTCCCGAAAGAATCATGTAGGTATAGTCCCATTTAAAATTTGGACTCATAAATAGGTATTCCACTACTTAGATAGATTATCTATCACAAAAATATTTTTATCCAGAATCCGACCAAGATAGATAATATATAATACATTTTTCTATAACATGTGGAATGGAATCAAAATAAAGGGTGATATGAGACACTAATAAGGGTCAACATGGGATATATCAATACCTCATGTCCTTATTCTAGAATAAAATTTCAAAAATGTTTGAAAACATTTACCCTACATATCATAGATCATAATATTGAGTCATGTTTAAAACATTGGACATACATAAGAAGTGAATCATAATAGAATCAAAGAACAAGATCCATGAAATCATTAATTTTTTTAATATATATATATATATTTGTAATTCAATTAAGAATACAAAATATTATGTCAAGGATATCCCCCATGACATTCATAAAATGATAGTCATGGGGTAAAAACATGTATACCTTCTTATAGATGTAATTATACTAACATATACCCTTTTTTACTCTTGGTATAACATCTAGTTTACCATATTTCATGCTTGGGATAACATTATACAGACCATATTTCAGGATTGGGAAAATCTCCCATGTTCCCTTTGAGATTATATAACATTAATCATTACCCAATGAATTGGAGGGAGATATAATTTCCACCAATTAAATAATCCATAAATTTATATTTCCCAACATCATAAGACACTCATTGTATTGTAACCCATGAAAATAAATGGGTTTCACTAACATTTCATCCCAACATAAAATAAATAAAAAAATCTTCATAAAACATTTATCATTTCATTATAGAATAACAAATTGAAATTGAATGAGATTCATACAGATATTTTCATTAAAGACAAAAAAATATCCAAATAATTAATAATGATGGTAAATTTGGGTCATATCCCCAGTAAATCATGTGAATCATAAAAAATTTCTTCTTATATGGAAAAATATTTTGAAAGATCATTTGGAGAATTTTTTGAGGAAAATAATATTTACACATTCAAAATAACTATTTTAAATTAAAATTTTAAAAAATCATTAAAAATCATTTTATGTTAAAATAACCATATAAAACTATAATTAAAAATTTAAAATAATGATTTCCATAAAAATGAACTTGTTTTATGCAACACCTATTAAAATAATGCTTCCATTCATGTGTTTTAAGAAATCCAAACAAGACTGTTAAAAAACCCTCATGAAGATTCCTTTTAATATTTTTTGTAAAAAAGAAAAAATTTAAAGAATTACAAAAAAAATCATTTGATATTATTAAAAATATATTTAAAATTTCTTTTAAAACAATGATATGGATGAAAATTTATTCTCAACTTAAGATAAAATTAACGTCACTTTTTCATAAAGGTATTCAATAATTATTATTAGTCCTAAAAGAGAAGAGAATTAATGAAACAAATTTAATTTATTAACAGAAAATTTTTTGTATAAAATTTATTTGTTTCTATATAAATGTATTAAAAATTTTCATCATCAGAATAATAAGCAGGGACCATCCCAAAAAAACATTGAGATTGTATCATAAAACTCACACCACTTTGATTACAATTAATTGTAATCGAAATGAAATAATAAAATTATATGAAACATAAATTATCTTGATAATAAACTATATATTGATATTATATGTCAATGTGGTTGTATATACCCCTCATAAAATAATATTGGTGCATAATATAATGCATGTCAAAAAAAAAATTGAGGCAAAATTCTTTTACAATGATCATATCATTGAAGTGATAAATAGTCACTAAAATTATTATCCATATAAAATGTAAATAGAAATAATAAAATTTAAATTAAAACATAATATAATGAAAATAAATTACAAACGTAATCATAAAATTTCAAAAAAAAATAATAAGTAATATAATCCAATGAAAAAAAATTGAGTTGGGAAATTATTTGGAAATTTTCATGTAAAATAAACAACGATTAATTAATTCAAATTGAAATATAAAATACCATGATTTATGAGTAATTAATTATTATAAATTTAAAAGAGTTAGTAAATAAAACGTTTAAATAAAATTTGGTCGTAAACATTACAATACAACTCAATGAATGGAAATTGAGACAAAATACCTTATCACAAGCCTCAACATCCATCTTACAAGATCAAAAATATTTTATAATATATATAGGTTAATTACATGTAATAATTCTAAATTAATTATATATATCATAAAATATATTATCTTTTAATAGTCATTTATTACACATTTATTAACATTAAATTGGTCAAATGTTGTTTCACGAAATAACTTCTTGGTCTTTCATGTTTGATTTGATTTTGTGTTTTCTATCATTTTATATTAATCAGGGATCCATAATATCCATAATTTAAATTACTATATTAATGAAATATATATTTATTCTAATTAATAATATATAGAGATAGAAGATGAAATACACTATTCATGTATATGGTAGGTTGTACACACATTTGACCTCTATTTTCATTTTATTGATAGTTGATATGAAATAAATTTAAATATTATATTATCTTTCCAAAAAATGAATATTATTTATATCACATATTATCATTAAACTTATCATTATTACCTTCTAATTATCCTTTTATTTTAGAATGAATCATACCACCACTTAAGGAAGTAATCCATCATAAATAAGAGTGGTTTTATCATATTCCCATAGAATGGAATGTAATAAAATATATGATATATTATAACTATAGGAATATAAATATGTCATAAACAGAATAATGTTTTTTAAATAAAACATTATAAACATATGTTAGAGTTGGTGATGGAAAACTAACTACATCGATAGGTGAGAAGGTAGTCATCCTCATATTCGATCAATGATTTTATTTTATATTTGATTAAACATGATACAAATATATGTTCTTAAAATAACATAATAATAACTCAATATTTGGTATATAATGGTGTTATTATGTTTTAATATTTGAAAATTATTTTATAGAGGTGTAAGAAGAAATAAAATATAAACACATGTTTAAGAAGTTTACTTATTCTTCAAAGAAGGTCATTAGCTTTATATCTAATGCCTACTTTAAGAGGGTTTACTAATAAAAAAGGAATTTAGGTAGTGAATATAGAATTATAGAATATATATGGGAAGGAATTTTTCAAAATAAAGGGTTTTGGATTTGTTAAATATAGTGGTGAGGGTGTGATCTTTTATATATGGGGGTTGAGGACACATATAGAAGTGTTTAAAAGAATAAATTTTATCCATACTTTTCACATGAAAAGGCCCCATAATGGTTAATTGTCGATCCATATAGATTAAAAGGACTAAATAAAGCTATAAAATGGGACTTTTATATGTTTTTAGGACATCCTATCCAAAGTCATTTTTATTAATCCCATTTTAATCTTTTTTTACCTAAACTATGAAAATTAGTTTTTACTATTTTTACTATTTATTTTGAATAATATATTTTTTGAAATTTATAGATAATATTAAAAATTATAATTTCACATATGGAATCTATTTTTCTATATTTCATTTATATTAGTGGAAAATTTAATTTTGGAAGTAAACCCACCAATGTGAAATACATGTAGTATTACAATGTGAAATTTTACATTAGTAGAAAACAATTTAATATCAAAATTTAGAATGAAAAACTAATAAAATTACCAATATCTCAATAATAAGTATATAATATACGTATTTTTACATTTAATAACATCTAGAAATAAATTATATATTTTAAATTATTTTAAAAAATGAATTTTTTAAATAAAATTCGGTATTTTCTTAATATTCAAGGAAAAATTAGTCTTTTCAGAAAATTATAAAAAACAATGCCTAAGTAATTTTTGAAATGATAATTCCATAAATGAAGTTATTTTAGTGAAATAAATTTTATATAATTTTCAAAAATTACTTTAATTATTTATCCACAAAAATAAAAAAAATCATTTTGTTTTTGAAAATTCAATTTTCACAACATAAAAAAAAATTACTAAACAAAATTCATTTTTTTCAATATGTTTTCAAAATAATAAATGATTATAAATCTTAATAAATGTTGGTTACTAATAGCCATACAACCATGTATAACATCAAGGTTATAATATTATAATTTTAATAATAATATAAATATAATATTGCAGTTCTATAAAATTGTGTGTCGCGTGTAACACAAGATATTGAATAAATTAAATTTTTTTAAAACAATTTCATAAAATATTGTTGTGAGAAATTTTACACCCCTGAAAATTAATTTATCACAAAAAATTATATCACTTATTACAAATAATTAGGTTAATATTTCCTCATTAAATCCCTATATTCCCACACAACTTTCACAAACTAGTGGATTCCAAATAATACGTTGTATAGGTGAGTAGTTTTGTTTACTAGAACTTTATCTATATGATGTTGATTATCCACATGTTTTTAGTATGTATAAATATCAGTATTCATTTATAGGACCTCTAATTTCAATTCATGTGAAGGGGCAGATATTTACTTCCACATACCAGATAACTGGAACAGATTATAATCCTGAGAGAGGATCAGTGGATGGACCAATCAATAATATATGGTTCAAATATGATTAATAATTTAAAAGAGACATATATATATTTCGAAGGCTCAAATTTACATTATACCATATGAATAATTTCAACCTTTTTTGTGCTTTTTCCAATTTATAATTCTTCTCTTTCTCTATGACATGAATATTAATAAGGAATTTTTTTCATATTAATCTTAAAATAGGAAAACAATAATAAAAAAACAAAACATATTAATTATTCAAATAATTATTTCAAAAAACAAAAATACTTGGAATTAACTATCTTATAACATATAAGGTTTTATTGAATCTATTCCATAAATAGCTATTCGTAAGACTCATCAAAAGAATTAATAAAAATTTAATCCAAAATATTCTAATAAATTGATATAATATACTTTAATGATCAAAATTATAGTTATAATGTATTATAGAAAAATATATGAACCCTAATTACATAAAATATGTAATAATAAAACCATATATTATTTGAGAAGATAAATCTCCTTTTATAACATTTAACAACTCCAATATTAACCAAATCCATTTCCATTGAAAATACATGTTTATCCATAAACCAATAGATGATCATAAGTTGTTTCCAATAATAAAATGTGGTTTCTTAATTACATAATCAATGTGGAGGTATATAAAAAAATATTTTTATCATTTGGAATTTCACAAAATGATTCTTAATGGGATCTTCATAGAGCCAACTTGTACACAATCCAACATGAAATTCTCTATTATGGGTTTCATTAATTATCATGACATACTTCAGTTATTGTGATTACAAAATATTTCCCATTATAATTATTTATTAAATTTTGGTGTGTCATATAATGCTAATTATCAGTTAAAATAGAGTTTTTATTTTTATAATACACAATAAATATTTATTTCAATCACAAGAGTGAGGGTGGTTAATCCTTCTAAGATTTATCTCAAATCATTAATTTGAAAAATCTCTTCTCATCACTTCTACATAATTTTTCTCAATGGATTGATTCATATATTTTTAACAACCACATATTTCCTTAAATAATTCCTCTTAAGTTATTTTTCTCACATATATGGCATGTAGGTGACTAAAATATCATTCCAAATAAAATTTTATCATTTTCTCATGAGACATAATATTTCTTTTACTATCAAAAGAATAATGATTTATGAATTATCCAAAATTTATTCTACCTTCACAGCACATTTAATGGCTTATTTATAGATAAAAACTATCTTATATATAACAAAATTCTGCGAATTGGTTTTAGGACACCAATAATCAATATATTTTTTAAGGATAATGATTTATCAAGAAGTCTACCTTACACATCTTGTAAAATTATCATCATAGGTAATACTATATTCACCAACCATATTTTCTAGATTAAAAAACTACTTCCCTATACTTATTCATATAATATAAAGGAATTAATTCTTGATAAATTTCCTATTAAATCCATCTTTATTAATGGATTCAATTTCCTCCACATGAATCATATTTTTTACAAGGTACCACAATTTCTCTGTTTAATCATAAAAATAATAAACATCAAAAAATGAGTTTTCCATGAAATGAACAATGGAGAATATAAATTATATTTTCTATAGTTCTGATTAATTTATCATTAATTAGTATATAATTGAACACACTAATACAAGGGGTATGTTTATAAATAAAGGTATCAATAAAATGTCATTTTCTACATTTAATGTTTGTATGTTATGTAGGATTCATTGCTTAATAATATTGATTGAGAAACATAATGTGATTTTTTATTCCAATAAAATTTATTTTTTCTATTGGGGAATAATTTCATCAACCATTTATATTATCAATAAGATTATTCTTTCATGTTCATAACATTGAACAAATCTAATGAAAATAGTGTCAGGAACTATACTCATAATGAAAAAACAAAAGGTCAGGAAAGATCATTTATTATATTTATAATTCATGAAACCATGCATTTTTTAATGTAATTACCCCTTGGAAAATCTTTTACAAAAATTAAATCAACTTGTACTGTTTAGATTTTGATGTATTTTTCAGTAAAATATATAATCTCATCATAACCAAAATATAATGATTTTGTCCCATAAATAGGCTCATCCAAATGGTTCCAACTAAAATTTCATCATCCTAGTTTCTAAGGGTTAAAAAAAATATATTTGATACCAACTATAAATAGCCAAACATATAAATCATAAATATTACATTTTAATATATTATTATTCATTAAAATGAATAAAAATCTATTCATAATTATTTTAGGAAAAATGTCTTTGTAAATATTGACACATAAATAACTTCTTTTTAAGTGAGATAAGTCATCTCCTAATAAGTTCTTAAAAACTAAAATCCTTATTATAAATTATATACATAATAAATTTCTTCATAACATATGGATTTGAGACACGATATAGCGAGATCATAGATTCCAATTTAAGGTAAAAATGAGAGATATCAATGCAATATGATCATAAGGTTATATGACTATGAGAGTAACATTTGAAAAACCATAAATTAAATATCATCGATCAAAATATTGTTTTATGGAATAAATATTGGTATTACAGAATACATTAATAAAAAATGAGTAAAATAAAAAAATACAAGATATTATAAGATCTAAAAATGATATATATTTTTGGAATACGAAAATTCATAGAAAATATTATATCAATTATATATTCCATGATATTCATAACATGTTGGAATTGGGATAACCATTGGTGTACCTAATTCGGGTATGTGGTAACCTCCCATGTTACCAATTCTGGGCATGGCATAAACACTTTTGTGTCCTCCTTCAATTTTTTATAACCTCTCATGTATCCACTTTCATGCATTGGAAAACCTCTCACATACTTATTGAGATAATAAAAAATTATCCATTACAAGATTCATTAGTGGATGACATAGGTCCTAGTAATGAAATAATATATAAATTGTTCTGCCAAAATATCATTAAACATTTATCATATTGAAATTTTTTTAATTAA
The DNA here is from genome assembly GCA_963277665.1 of Viscum album. NCBI lineage: Eukaryota > Viridiplantae > Streptophyta > Magnoliopsida > Santalales > Viscaceae > Viscum > Viscum album. The sequence goes on from OY728129.1 coordinate 259,737,722, forward strand.
ACTGGTTTCATTACAATTTTATCATATAATAAAACATGGAAAATATTCGATTTTTATAAAAAAATTTTTATTTTGTCATAGCTTAATTGATTGAGAAGAAATCAGTTTTATTCACATATTGGAATCATATAAAAACAAAATCATTGATATAATAATAATACTAAAATTATATCCTATATCATTTAAGCATTAAGTAACATCAATGGATTCCTTTTTAGATGGAAAATTATTTTGAAAAATCGCTTGATATGTTTTCAGAGGAAAATAACCATTTCATGTTGAAAATATTTTTTAAAAAATATATGTAAATAAAAAATTAAAAATATCAATATAATTGAAAATATAATTTCAAAAATATATAAGAATATTTTAAACATTATGTTGTCATTATGGAGGGAAATTTCTTTCATGTCGTACATATTGAAACAAATAATCCATTCACATTCTCAGTAAAATCCATATGGAAATTATTTGAAAAAGAAAATATGATTCCTTTTAAATTTTTTTAAAAGTAATTTCAGTGAAAAAGATTAATTAAAAAATTAATAGATAGTATTAACAACATTCTTAATTTTTTTTAAAAACATGGATTTGGAAAAGAAATGATTTTTTATTGAATAGTGAAATAAAATTAGTTTTTCATAAAAACATATGTTGAACATTAGAGAACAAAAAGAATATAAATTGAAATAAACTAATTTATATTAATAAATAAACAATTTGTAATTAAAAAAATTTATTTTCTTGGGATATTGACTATAATATTTCATCAAATGAAGCATAGACATAATGAATCCAGACAAATGATTAGAATGTTTCATAAAACTCTTTCCACATTAGTAACATTGAATTTTAATCCACATGAATGACTAGAAATAAAATAAAAATAAAAATATCATGATAATAAATAATTTCTTGATATTAAATGTCAATGTAGATTTATTAACACCTCATAAAATAATATAGGTTCATAAGATAACATATATTTCAAATAAGACCATTAGAGACAAAATCCATTACAATAATAATAATGTAGAAGTTTGACAGAGCTCATATTTTCATAATTAATTATATGTTTTTAAATGATTAAATCCCTCCCATGAATCAATTTGAGCTTATTTGCATCATTTTATGATTTTTGGTGAGTTTTGAGCATAAATGTGAAAATTGGGTAATTCTGTAAAATTGTCAGTTTTAGATAGCTTTTGTTTTTCAGGTATAAAATTAATAATATGGGTCTAATTGAAGTGAGTACTTTTTTAGGATTACTATTCTTGTTATATATACATGTGCCTTCTGGACGAAGACACAATTCGAAACCCAATGGTATTGAAAATTCAATCTAGTGGAGCAATCAATTTTGAAGGCAGAATGGACCATGCTGCATTAAATATGGAATATCTCTTTCCTATGACCTTAGAATGAGGTTATTATATCTGGTGTCAATATAGGACTTTCCAGGGATGTTGAATAGTAAATTTTATAAAATATGAATCTCATTAAGGCATCTTTTGTTCACGTCCAAGTGGAGTGGGTGATGTAGTGTTTGGAGTCCAGAAAAGTAATGGTCATTGATTCGGCCATCTCTTTCTTTAAACATGTTCAATGACTCTCAAATTTTGAGAGGCTATAGAAAACTTCATTCCCAACATTCTATAAGAAGGTACCTCAGTGTGTTTCATCCTTCTGGTGGGCAGAACAGAGGAAAACCTCTTGAGGACAAAATCTGGAGCATCAAATTTTATGTTCTTTGTTTTCATTCATTTGTTCATATTAGTTTTGTAATGAATTCTTTGTTCCCCTTAGTCACAATTACCCTTACCATGGTGGGGTAAAATTTTGTGTGATTGGGGAAGGAGAGGTTTTCCATGTTGTATTTCATGATTTCCTTCTCTTAATGTTTTAAAACAATTTTCTCTTCTGTGAATCAGTTTCAGTTTCATATAACAATTTTTATTATCATGTATGATTGTATCTGATTTCAGATTCTGTTGATCATTTATATTTGGTCAATGACCAATATCTCCCTCAACTAGGTTCTGGTTTATAAATGATGGAATATGCCAGGACTTAGTGGTGAAGTACTCGGTGATCACCGGTACATGTGTGAGGAGTAGTGAATGTTCTTGATTACTTGGGATAAACAAGACCCGATTGGGAATTGCCTAAGATAATTGGTGGTATTTTATACAACTATATTACAAATTGGAATGTGAGTATACCGACATAAGATTTTAGTAAGGTTTATTCTCACATTTTTAATTGACCAAGGGAGTGAGAAGAAACGATCAAGGATTCTCACTCTTAACGATTTAGCAGAAGAGAATTGGATAAATCGGAACTATGATAGAATTAAAAATTGATAACAAACCCTAACCTAATCACACTTATCATATAATAGTTTCAATTACTTGTTTTATCAATTTTTTCTCAATCCTTTTTTTAAACCTCTTTCCCTCACTCTTGTATTTTCAAAATCAATCAATTTCTAAAAAACATCCTCACTTATTTCTCTTATTTTAAGGTGACAGCTTAATTGTTGTGCACTCCTCTCTGGAGAAAACCTAGGATAACCACTATAAATCATTTTAACTTAGGTAATATAAATTTTTTTTACTCCCCGTGATAGGCACATGTCAAAACATGGCGCCGTTTCCGGGGAGGTAGCACCAACATTTCTTTTCTTCTCTTTTCTCTCTTTTCATCTTTTCTCTTCAAAATTGCATGACTCGAACCTCAAATACTATACCTTTACCCATAGATCCTAATATTGAAAGAAACTTGTTGAATATACTTAGAAACATTAATTTGGAATCATATTTTGTTGAAGTTTCCCTAGAAGACTCAAGTGAAACATCAAGTGTTCACTCTGAGCCTGTCATCATGGCTGAAAATCAAAACCAAACACTTAAAGACCTCTGCGCACCACAATTCCTTAATCAAAACAACCAAATTGCCATGCCAGTGTTACAAAATGATTTTGAAATGAAACCAAACATGATTACCTTTCTTCCAAAGTTTCATGGTTTGGCAGGTGAAGATCCAAACAAACACATTAAAGAGTTCACACATGTTTTCTCAATTTCAGACCCCGTGGAATTACCGAGGAGCAGGTAAAGTGGAAGGCATTTCCGTTTTCATTGGATGGAGCTGCTAAATAATGGTTGTACGACCTACAACTAGGAGACTTACATGATTGGAATGACCTGGTAATATGTTTTACTAAAAGATTCTTCCCCACCTGTAGAAGCAGAGCCATTTGGAAGGAAATCTACGCCAAACGACAATCATCCGGAGAAATCCTTTACGAGTACTGGGGGAGATTTAAGAAGATATGTGCTATATTTCTGCATCAAGCCACTGAGGAACACCACTTTATTGTCTTATTATATCAAGGACTACTGGACAATGATATAATCCTTCTTGATGCATCATCTGGAGGTGCACTGATTGACAATTCATCAGAAGAAGCCAAGGGCTTGATTGAGAAGATTTCCCAAAACTCACAGCAATATGGAACAAGAGGTATTGGAACAAGAGGTATTCATGAGGTACACACTTATCATCCACAACCCTTATTAGAAACTAAGATTGAAGAGCTTACTAGTTTGGTGAGACAGATGGCCTTGAAGCAAGTTAGTGACCAACAAGCTCCAGCTAAGGTATGTTGTTTATGCTCATCTCCTGATCATTTCACTGACGAGTGTGCTAAAATACAGGGAATGTAAAGTTGTGCAGCAGCCTTTCAACCAAGGAATTTCCAGAAAAATCAAGGATGGAGAGAGCCTAACCATGACCAATATGGATTTGGAAATCTGTAGAATCATGCTTGGCCCCCATACCAAAATCATTTTAAAAACCAAACCCCATTCCATAATCAACTTCCTAACCCTCCACCATTTCATCAAAAGCAATCTTATAACCAGCATTCATACCAAAAACCAACCAATATCTAAAGACCCTATGAAAAACCATCCACTAGTGCCCAACCTCCAATTCAAAACCAACAAAAATCTGAGTTTGAAGGACTGAAAAACACTGTGAAAGATTTTTCCGACAAGTTTGAATGTCTCATGGACTTTCTAACAAAAAATCTAGGTAAGATCCCTTCCCAAATAGTCCCAAAACAAAAGTGAATGTTAGTATTATAATTATAATAAGTGGAAAAGAACACAAACCCCCATCCACCATTGAACCTGAAACACGAAAAACTGATCTGGGTGATAATGAAGTTAGAAATGATGAGAGTTCTATGACAATGTATTAGGAAGATGATAAGAAAGAGGAGGATAATGCTAGGGCAAGAAGGAAGAAACAAGAAACACCATTTCAAAGGCCACAAAGGGAGAAGAAATATATACCACCACCATTTCCATCAAGGATGATTGAATCAAAGAGGTTACAAGAAGAAGCATTGCAAAAAGAAATTCTAGACACCATCCAGAAAGTAGAAATCAACATACCTCTGCTTGAAGCACTTAATCAAATTCCAAAGTATGCTAAATTTTTTCAGGATCTTTGCACTAAGAAGAGGAGGCTTCAAGGGAATAATAGGATCAGTTTGGGAAGAAGTGTCTTAGACCTTATTACACCAAAATTACCAACCAAATGTCAAGATCTAGGGATGTTTTCTATTCCATGCACCATTAGTTCATTAAATTTCTCTAATGATTTGTGCGATTTAGGTTCATCAATTATTTTATTTCCTCACTCGGTATATACTTCTTTACATATGGTATATTTGAAGCCCACAAGAGTGGTGGTTCAGCTTTCAAATTAATCTATAGTTTTTCCCAGCAGGAGTTCTAGAGGATGTCCTAGTAAAAGTCAAAGATCATTTATTCCATGCTGAGTTTTATGTGTTAAATATAAAAGATGATAGGATCCCATCACATTAACCCATAATTTTGGGGAGACCATTCTTGAAGACAGCCAAAACAATTATCAATGTCAATGAAGGGACACTTACCATAGAGTTTGAAGATAGGAACGTCCACTTTGATATTTTTGAATCCATGAGGAACCCATCAGATGATAATTCACTCTTCGCACTCTCCCATGAAGATGTCATAGAACCAATTGAAGAATCAGGTATGTTTCATGAATTTTTATCATTAGGAGAGAATTTTTCCATTAAATATATCACTGAACATATGGATTCCCTAACTCTTGGAGGTTCTGATTTCCTGTTGGAAGAAAAGGTAAAATCTGATTTCTTTGATAATTTGTTAAAAGATGATGAAGATGATATGATTTCTTGTGTGCAGAATGTCAATCCATTGGAAGTGGAGAACCTCAATTTAGTTTCATCTCTTCAGCATCCTCCTGATCTGGAACTAAAACCACTCCCCAATGATTTAAAATATGATTACCTTTTGGAGGGAGAGAAATTACAAGTGATAATTTCTAATAATCTATCTGAAAATCAAGAAAAATCATTGATTGAGATTTTGAGAGAGAATGTCCAAGCAATAGGGTGGAGCTTAGGTGATATCCCTGCAATAAACCCAAAAATTTGCTCACATCGGATTTTTCTTGATGGAGATTCCAAACCTGTCAGAAAACCCAAAAGGCGGTTGAAACCTACCCTAATGGAGGTTGTGAAAAAAGAGATTGAGAATTTATTAAAAGATGGGATCATCTATCCTATATCAGATTCACAATGGGTTATCCCCATCTATGTAGTCCTAAAGAAAACTGGCATAACCATTGCGAGGAATGAAAATAATGAATTAATCCCTGTGAGAATTCATAATAGCCGGAGAGTATGCATTGATTTTAGGAAGTTGAATCAGGTCACTCGAAAAGATCATTTCCCTATCCCTTTCATTGACCAGATGCTAGAGAGGTTGGCAGGTAGAACTCATTATTTCTTTTTTGGATGGATTTTGGGTTATTTTCAGGTACCAATTGCTCTTGAAGATCAAGAGAAGACTACCTTTACTTGTCCTTTAGGCACTTTTTCATAGAAAATGATGCCATTTGGATTGTGTAATGCTCCAGGTACATTTTAGAGGTGTATGGTAAGTCTATTTTCTGATCACATTGAAGATTTCTTGGAAGTTTCCTTGGATGATTTCACAGTTTTTGTAAATTCTTTTGACCATTGTTTGAGAAATCTGGAAAACGTTTTGAAAACTTGCATTGAAAAAAACCTTGTTTTGAATTTTGAAAAGTGTCATTTTATGGTTGAGAGTGGAATTGTCCTTGGGCATGTCATTTCTCAGAAAGGCATTGAAGTTGATAAATCAAAAATTGAAGTGATAAATTCTTTTCCTTACCCAACTTGTGTGAAACATGTTAGATCATTTTTAGGACATTCAGGATTCTACAGGAGGTTTATAAATGATTTCAGTAAGATTTATCTCCCTCTCTCTAGATTACTTTTGAAAGATTCTTATTTTGATTTCAACGGTTCATGTAGGGAAGCATTTGATGATTTGAAGAAGAGATTGATTACACCACCAGTGATGTAGCCACCAGATTGGGACGAACCATTTGAGCTACTTTGTGATGCTTCAAACCAAGAAGTTGGAGTTTTCCTTTCTCAGCGAATTGAGGGAAGGCCACAAGTCATGGAATATGCCTCGAAAACCTTATATGCGGCCCAATTCAACTACACAACAATAGAAAAAGTGATTTTAGCAGTTGTTTTTACTTTAGAAATATTTAGATCGTATCTTCTTGGAACTAAAGTCATTGTGTTTTCAGATCATGCAGCTCTTAGGTACTTGATGAAGAAGGTTGAAGCAAAACCATGACTAGTGAGATGGATGCGTCTACTACAGGAGTTCAACATAGAAATCAAAGATAAGAAGGGATCTGAGAACCAAGTGGCTAGTCACTTAAGTAGACTACCCAACACCTCTGAAGTTGAAATTCCAGAGACTAAACCACTAAATGATCGCCTTCCAGGAGAGTAGTTGCACTTTATTGAAGGATAAGTACCTTGGTATGTTTACATGGTCAATTATCTGGTAACATCTCAGTTCCCATATCATTTAAATTATCCCCAAATTGACAAATTGAAAGCTGAATCTAGATATTACATTTGGGATGATCCATTTCGTTAGAAGATTTTCAATGACCAAATGATAAAAAGATGTTTGCCTAATAATGGAATAGAATTATTCTTTAGGTTTTGTCACACAGTAGATTGTGGAGGACACTTTGGACCTCAATGGACCGCAAGAATGGATTTAGAATCTGGACATTATTGGCTAATACTTTTCAAAGATTTTCATGAATTTTGTAAACGGTGTGAAAAATGTCAATTTTCAGGATATATTTAAAAAAGACAAGAAATGCCCCAAAAGAAACATAATTTTTGTGAAATATTTGATGTTTGGGGGGTAGATTTTATGGGCCCTTTCTCAATGTCATTTGGAAATTCTTATATTCTTCCTACTGTTGATTATGTTTCCAAATGGGTGGAAGCAAAAGCCACCAAGACTGACAATGCTAAAGTTGTTTGTGATTTTGTCATGGCTAACATATTTTTTAGGTTTGGAGCTCCTAAAGCCATCATTAGAGATCAAGGGACTCACATTTTCAATAGAATAATGGAAGCTCTTTTGAAAATGTATGGGGTGAATCATAAAACATCAACTCCCTATCATCCACAGACTAATGGGAAAGCTGAAGTGTCCAATAGGGAAATAAAAGGAATTTTGGAAAACACTGTTAATCCAAATAGGAAGAATTGGAGCCAATGGTTAGAAGAAACATTATGGGCTTACAGGACAACCTACAAAACCCCAATTGGAATGAGTCCATATAGGCTGATTTATGGGAAAAGTTGTCCCATACCTGTGGAATTGGAACACAAGTCATACTGGGTAGTGAGGAAGATGAATTTGGATCTTGAAAGTGCTGGGAAAGAGAAAAGATTGCAATTACAAGAGTTGGATGAAATTAGAAGGGAAGCATTTGAATATTCTAGGATTTACAAAGAGAGAACGAGAGTGGCTCATGACAAACTGATCCAACCAAAATACTTTCATCCTGGTGATAAGGTGTTGTTATTAAATTAAACACTCATGCTGATGCCAGGAAAACTTCGTTCCAGGTGGGAAGGTCCATTTATAGTTACTAATGTATATCCTTTTGGTGTTGTGTAGATTGTGAAGGATGGAGCGAAGGATCCATTCACTTTTAATGGGCAGAGATTAAAGAAATTTCTAGGGACAATGCCATCAGAGCCAATGGAAGAGATCACACTCCTCCAATCTATTCATCAATAAACTCCATCAGTTTGTACCTCTCCTTTATATTTTCATGATTTTTGTGATTCAATTTCCAATATTCTTACATGTTAAATACATTTGAATGCATTTTGGACACTGCATCATTTAAGTGTAGGGGAGCTAACCTTTATAGTGTAGGATTTTTATGTGTTGTTTTTTTTCCTAATTGTTTTAAAAAAACATGTGTGTGTTTAAAATTTTGTGGGTTTATTTTTCAATTTTTGTGTGTTTTTGAATCTTTTGAGCTGAAATGATTATCATTGATATTTTTGAAACCCATCTCCATGAGTGAAATAATTTATTCTTTGAAACTGAGCATAAATGAATGTTGAAAATGACATTGTTTCAAGTTCAATTATTTGGGAATTTCATTTAAAAATACTCTGTTTTTTTTGAATCTCATGCAACATATCACTGTCTTTATATTTTAAATCACTTTTACGTGATGCTTCTAAACCTATTATTTTTTTATTCTTTACATTCACCTCACTTCTTGAGAAAGCCAAATCATGCTTGATTTAACCAGAATTTGATTTATTCTTGTCAAAACATGAGGGTTTGAGGTACTTGTGTTTTAAATGATTGAGGAATTTATTTGGTTTGAAATCCCCATTTTCAAGATAATACATTTCATAATGGAATACCTTGAACAATTAATCCTTGTAGCCTAATGAAGCCATTAACATCAAGTTAGGTTAGCCACATTACAAGCCAATATTCCCTATCCAACCTGCACTTGAAGTGAAATTGCATGATCTATTTGAACATAAGTGTGGGGGGAATATGTCTTGTATTGTACTACCTTTTTTTGGGGATACTTTGGGTGAAAAAAAACGTCCCTTGAAGTGATATTGTATGATCAAAGCCAACCATTCTGCTTAAAGCTGTGCCTTTTCTGGAGCTTTCACGATGAGGGAAGTTGTGCCTTTCTGGAGCTTCTAATGTGAAAAGGAAGTTATTCCATTTCTTGAGATTTAATGAAATATTATATTTGAGAAGATTGAAATGTTTGCTACTGAAATTATGAACTATGAGAACATTCATTAATATTCCATGGAGAAGTAGTTTATTTTCAACTAAGGGGAGTGAAGAGAATACCATAATTTTGTGAAAATTAGAGTAATTCAATTGTGCTTCAAAAAGATCCAAGACCTCGTCATTCAGCCTCAGAATTTTCATATATAAATACTACCAACCTGAAGCAACAAAAAATCCTTAACAAGCCCTCATGATAAACATATTTCTTTGACTCACATCGGGTGGAGATGTAGGAATTTATCAAGACAATGGTGACCCTTGTATGAGTTTGGATGAGAAAGACATTGCTAGAACATTGAGATTTGTGTAATGATAAATAATGAATGTAAGGTAAGTTATTTGTGTGCATGGGAGGAGAAATTAAGAGTAAATTTATTGAATGATCCTAAATAAATAACATGAAATAACAGAGTTTGAGGAGGCATGATATATTTTGTTTCTTGTTTTCAAATTAGTGGATCTCATGGATATTGGCTTTGAATTTACTTTGATTTTATTTTGATTCTGACTTGTTCAGGAGTCCAAGTGATAAGTGTGGGGGAATTGACAGAGCTCATATTTTCATAATTAATTATATGTTTTTAAATGATTAAATCCCTTCCCATGAATCAATTTGAGCTTATTTGCATCATTTTATGATTTCTGGAGAGTTTTGAGCTTAAATGTGAAAATGGGGTAATTCTGTAAAATTGATAGTTTTAGATATCTTCTGTTTTTCAGGAATAACATTTATAATATGTGTCCAATTGAAGTGAATCCTTATTTTAGGATTCCTATTCTTGTGGGATTCACATGTGCCTTCTGGACCAAGACCCAATTCGAAACCCAATGGTACAGAAAATTCAATCACGTAGAGAAATCGGTTTTGAAGGCAGAATGAACCCCACTGCATTAAATATTGAATATCTCTTTCCTCCGACCTTAGAATGAGGTGATTACATCTGGTGTCGACATATGACTTTCAAGGGACGGTGCATATGAAATTTCATAAAATATGATTCTCATTAAGGCATCTTTTGTTCGCATCCAAGTGGAGTGGGTGAAACAGTGTTTGGCGGCCAGAAAAGTAATGGTCATTGATTCGACCATATCATTCTTTACACCTGTCCAATGACTCTCAAATTGTGAGGGTAGATAGAAAACGTCATTCCCAACATTCTATAAGAAGGGACCTCAGTGAATTTTGGTCTTCTAGTGGTAATAATAGAGGAAAACCTTTTGAATACAGAATCGGGAGCATCAAATGTTATATTCTTTGTTTTCTTTCTTTTGTTCATCTTAGTTTTGTAATGAATTCATCATTCCCCTTAGTCAAAATTACCCTTACCATGATGGGGTAAACTTCTGTGTTATTGTTTATGGAGAGGTTTTCCATGTTGTATTTCATGAGTTCCTTCTCTTAATTTTTTAAAATCATTTTCTCTTCTGTGAATCAGTTTCAATTTCATATAATAGTTTTTATTATCATGTACGATTGTATCTGATTTTAGATTCTGTTGTTCATTTTTATTTGGTCAATGATCAATATCTCCCTTGAGTAGGTTATGGTTTATAAATAATGTAATAGTCCTGGACTTAGTGGTGAAGTACTCGGTGATCATCGGTACGTGTGTGAGGAGTAGTGAATGTTCTTGACTACTTGGGATAAACAAGACCCGATTGGGAATTGGCTAAGATAATTGGGGGTATTTTCCACAACTCTATTAAAAATTGGAAATAGAGTAGACCAACCTAATATTTTAGTAAGGTTTATTCTCACATTTTTAATTGACCAATGGAGTGAGAAGAAATGATCGTGGATTCTCACTCTTAATGATTTAATAGAAGAGAATTGGATAAATTAGAACTATGATAGAATTGAAAATGGAGAACCAACCCTAACCTAATCACCCTTCTCATATAATAGTTTAAATTACTTTTTTATCAATTTGTTCTAAATCCTCTTCTTAAACCTCTTTCCTTTACTCTTGTCATTTCAAAATCAATATATTTCTTAAAAACATCCTCACTTCTTTCTCTTATTTTAAGGTGACAGCTTAATTGTTGTGCACTCTGCTCTGGAGAAAACCTAGGATAACCACTCTACTGCATTTTAACTTAGGTAATTTATGTTTTTTTCACACCTCGCAACAGGCACATGTCAGAGTTAGAATTAATCAATCAATATATTATGTACATAAAATGTGTATCCACATAAAAATATTGAAATATAACATAAGATAATAATAAAATTTACACATATAATCATAGAATATAATGGACAGTGAAGCAATATAACCCAATGCAGACAAATTGAGTTATGAAATTCTTTACCACATGGTAAATTTGAGGTAAAATACCATTGGATGAAACATTTAAAATTAATAAAATGAAATAAAGTGATTTCTGAAGGACTGATGATATAAAATTCAAATGAATAATTATATATACCACATAAAATACGTTAGGTTCATATCATTATATTAGGTCTCAAAGAATATAAATTGGCACAAAATCCCTTACTATAAGTCCCAAATTCCATCATACACATTTTATAATCACGTAAAAAAATATAGGTTTATTATAAATTTATTAAAACCCTTATTTATATTTATCGTTCCATTTATTATTTAAATATTACAATTTATCTCCCATTTATTAAGAATCCCTTTTTAAAATATTGTTTCTGGAAATAACTGCCATATTTTTCTTGTATGTTTTCATTTTTTTCATTGGGGTCCCCTTAAATTGTATTATGGATAAATCGTCACCATAATTTAAAATAAGATATAAATATCCTATATATTTATTATATATTTATCTAGAGTCATCCAAAAAAATTGAGATAGAAAATGAAATACACCATTTGTGGAGTGTGTTGGCCAAATATACGCATGAAAAATGTTTCCATTTTATCAATAGATGAAATGAAATAAAGATAACTTATATATAAGAATTAATGAATATATATATGTATAATATTTAAATTAATCCAATACTTATTACCTTTCATTTAATGTGTAAATTAGGAATGAATCAAATTGATTTAGGAGGCTGTATTCTCATGCACACACAAGCAACATTATTGTATTCCCATATTATATAATGTAAGATGTTATATAGTGATCGATATTTTCCTCATATGATTAGTATGTCATATTAAATTAAAACAAGATAATAGAATTACATATCTTGGATCTAATAGTTGAGTGTCTTGTAAAAATTAGAACCATAATTAACTTTTACACAATAAAAAATACACATTATTTAATTAATTCTTCTTGATATTATCAATTCCCAACACATTTTCCATAGAACATGTAATCACTTGAGTATATAAATCAATGAAATGGGTGAGAAAAAATCGTAGTAAGTGAATTTATATATGAAAATGAATCAATATAAAATGGGGTGATTATAATTATTCTCATCATAACAAATGCATAAGATCATAATCATGAGAGGAAGTATTAAATAAAGGCTTGGATAATGGCAATGCATAAAAATAAAACATCATGTATTATTGGTAAAATACCATGTTTATTTCACATTATCTCATGAGATATATCACATTAACCAATGCATTTGAGCAGTATATAATTTTAGTCACACCTATCAAATAATATATTTTAGATGTGCTATATAATTCTAGGAACAACCATCACATCTTAGATTTTACATTATCATGCAGGCCAAATAAGATGTACATCAATTATGGATATAATATAACCCATAAAAAATATGTTATTCATTATATAAAGTGTAAAATCATGAAAAAAATCGGGTTTCCAAAAATAAAGAGATAAAAACATACTTCATATAATAATCATAAATTTTGATTAAAGAAGAAACAATATTACGTGAAGTAAAAGACGTATCTTTAGAAAGAGGAGTACATCTTGAAAATTATAGTCATTTGAAATAAACAAGATTGGAAAAATTTATATCACATATAATATAATAAAATGAAAAATGAATTATTTTTAAGTTTTATTAATGGAATATATATACTAAAAATGTGGTGAAAGATGTAAAACTAGAAGAAATAGAGTTGGGTTTGAGAATTCCCTATTTGTTAATTCCCATTTAAATTCGTCATTTTTACGCCTTGTGAATAATAAAATATTGTTAATTAAACAACAAAATCCAAATGTAAATTATAGTCAGTTTATAATAATATTTATAAATTATAATCATTTGATTGTATTTAATAATTTCTTTTGATGAAATTGAAGCGTTTTGATATAATGTTTTAATTAAAAGCTTCCCATTTTTCAATTATTTCCTTATTTAATTAAATATAATTTGCATATTAGAATAATTAATTAAATATGAATATAATACATGAAAAAAAATTAGTATATTATATATCTTTCATAGTATCCATCCATTAATTTGTTTATAAGAATTTTATTTAAAACATCTACATAGGTGGTTAGCCGACCATTAACGGGATATTTTCAAAAGAGAAGGAAAAGAAAGTATGACATTTATATGTTTCAAAAATAAAATAATTACCATAGGAAAACATAATTGATATAATTTTTAACATACTATATAATTAATTTTTAAGTATATTTTCTTAATGGGATAGGGTAAAAGAAGAAAAGAGAAGAAGAAAAGACGGAAGTGTCAATAGAGACTTACTCTCTCCCCAGTATAGCTCATCTTGTAAGATACTATAACTCCTTATTTTTTTGGAGTTGGATTTCTCCAGAACGTTCCTAATTATATTAAGGGGATCGAGAGGGTGGATTTTGGATGATTTTAGAATTTTTAATGGTTCTGGGGACTAGTTTTCTTAGGGGAGGGGCATGTGTTATTTTTTCTTGAAGAGGGTGAATATTATTAGAATAAAATAATATATCAAAATAAAAACATGTAAAAGTGAATTTTGGACATTATAATTAATATATTAATATAATATAATTATTTTAATAATTTAAATACAATTTATAATCTTATTTACTTAATTTATTTAAAGGAATGTGGAAACAAAGAAAATATAATATTTTAAGGAATCACATTTGACATTAGGTTTTGGAAAGTTTTTTTATGTTTATTATATTGATTTTATTATATTTTAATGAACCATTTATGAAATTAAATATAAAATTTCTGAACATAGAATTATAGGTAGGATTATTTCATCATCACTTCATGAATAATGCAAATAAAGATATAACAATTATGCGATAAGCTGTATTTTTACTATTCACTTAAAAATTGATGTGTTTTTGAAAAATATCAAAAAATCACCCTTGGAAAATTAAAATGTCCTAATTTCAAAAATAGAATCAATTATTTGGAATTGATTTTCTAAATAAGTTAAATTTTATTATTATTTAAATTACCCATTCATTTGAAAAATTCTAATTTTAATATTATAAAAGATTTTATGGCACTCTAAAAAACTAATGTCTCATAAAACTATATTAAATTAATAAATCAATAAAATATTAATTTAGAAATATATTTTAAGATAATAAATTTTATTATAAAATACTATATTAATTATAAAATTTTAAATATATATTTACTACATAAAAATTATTAATACATACTTTATCATTTCAGAAATTTAAATTTACTTAGGTAATGATATAAATATAATATTTTTCTTTTCATAGGATACCGTAATATTATTTATACACTCAAATGTTATGATTCTATTCTATTTTAAATTTTAGTATTCATAATGGTATCATTATTATTCTAATGGTCATGTTACTATTGCATTGTTATACGTTCCCTAATTTTTAGGAATACAACTTATTTATTTTATTCATATCATTTATTAATATTTTTGTGATATATACGTTATTTATTCTATAAAACAAAATAATTGGAAGGTAGTTTTCATTGTTAATATTTTTGGTCATTACATTCTTCCCCCCTTTTAAAAATTCACCCATAAAATTTCATTTTCATTAAGAGGTGAGGGTATTTATCCAAAATATGTTGTTATAGTTTCCAATTCAATTTTTCATTCTTATGATTCATACACAATTAATTGAAAATATGGGATTCCTTTTTTCATATAACCTTATCTCTCTATTCCATAATCATTAATGGATCATCTTCATAAAATAGATCCTTTTCTAGCTGCTCAACCTATGAGTTCAATACATATGAGGGAAATGGTATGTACTTCCCCCTGAGGGATACATGTAACACATCCTGAATCAAATACATTCTTGTTGTATGAGAAAGATTAATGGGAAGCCCTCATATGTGATCATGTTTCTCATAAGGGCCAATGTACCTGTGGATAAGCCTCCATTTCTTTCCAAATTACATGACTCTTTTCCCTGGAGATGTTTGAAGGAAGACTTTATCTCCAATGTGGAACTCCATGTTCGTTTGAAATTTGTGAGTACAACTATTTGTTGGCTCAATGAATCATTGAATTCATAGTTGATAGCGGGAATCATCTCTGTCATTTCATTCACAATATTAGGTCCAAGTAGGTTTCATTATCCATCTTAATCCAATTAGGTCAGTGTTCTACAACTCATTCCATAAAGAGCATTATTTGGAGCCATCTAAATACTCGAGTGGAAGTTATTGTCAAATAATAAATTAATCAATGAAATATATTGATCCCATAATCCTTTTAATTTAATTTACAGGGATCATAGGATTTCATTGAGAATTTGAATATTCCATCCAAATTATACCCCAGTTTGGGGTGATAGTCCATTATGGAATTCAATTCAGTACTCAATGTGTGTTGGAGACTTATCTCCAGAATTTAGATGTGTACCTTGGATCATGACCATAGATAATGGTACATGGTACCACATCCATCCTTAGCACTTCCATCACATATATCCTAGGAGTACGTTCGAGTGAGAAATATTTCTGTATAGTAATAAATTGTAATGTATTGGTGAGACATTCCACCACAACTCATATTGCATTCAGTCATTTGGATATCATCAGGTAACCAATGGTGAAGTCCCTGATGAAATTCTACCATTTACACATTGGTATAGTCAATGGTTGTATCATCCATTTAGAGTAATATTACCATGATTTAACATTCTTACTTATTAAAAAAATTGGGATATATTACACAATATCATGCGTCATGGTGTCCTTCCATACATTCTCTCAAAGATCACAATACATCTTTGTGTTTCTAGGATAGGGAGAAAAGTTGAAATATGTGTATTATCCAACAAATCCTTCGTTATCTCAGGTGATGAAGGACACAAATCCTAGTTCTATACCAAATCAAACAATCTATATTGATATGTAACTCTTGAATCTTACCTTACATTACTAAATTCATCTTATTTTGTAACTCTTGACCATCCATATGTGGCTCATTAACTTTCTTTTGGATATATTGTTAGAAAATTATTTGGGAAAGGTATTATGTATTCCCTAATGTTATGATTTACAAATCCATTTATTAAATCCCTACAATATAATGTATTTCTCAACCTATATCATGTATAGTGATAAATGATCTTTTTTAATAAAAGCATCAGGTACCCCATTTTCCTTGCAAGGATGCCTGTGAATAGTGAAATCATAGTCTTTGATTATATCTAACCATATTAATTGACACATGATGATATTGTATTCTTTAAATGTTTTCTTTAGGATATTTCCATCGATATATATATCACACTTCTCACAAAATAAGTAGTGACACCATATTATCAAGAAAAATATAATAGATTCTAGCTCCAGGTCTTGTGTCTGGTGGTTTTTCTCTAAGATCTTCATCATCCATGAGGCATATGCTATGAATATATCAATTTTCTGGAGTACATAACTCCATAACATCAATAAATAAGAAAACTATATAACAAAAATTTCTCATCCTTTTTGTAATATGAGTCATGGTGTAGTGATCTACCTCTTATTTAAATCCTTGATGATTTCCTCACATTGTTTTTTCCTGACATACTTTAACCCATAACTTGTTAATATAGTTAAGAAGCATGAAAATCCTAATATTTTTTTCAAAAAACATAAATAGTACCCTAGAAAGACAAGAAAACTATACATTTTCATGATAGCATAGGGTCTAAGCCATTTCTCAATTACCTATTTTTGAATCATCAATAGAAATTCCCTCACTTTTGATCACATTTCCACTAAATTTGACTAGATACATCCAAACAAAACAATTTTTTAACTTTGTTTAAAACTTCTCATTTATTAATGTATCCAACACAAGGATTAAATGTTATTCATTTCCTACCTTTCTACTAGAGTGTATGAGAATATTTAAAAAAACAATATAATTTTTTAAGGTAATATATAAATAAAATATTAATTGAATCCATGAAAATTTCAAGGTCATTAGTAAGATTGAAGTGAATCACCAAAAACAGATAGTTCCTATACATTTCATATAACGAATACTCTTAAATATTATCCATCTCCACCTTTAGTAGATGATACCTAGAATGGATATCCACCTTTGAGATATACTGATCTCCTTTTATATGATATAATAATTCATAAATATTTATAAGATGGTACTTTTTCTTTGGTGTGACCTTGTTGAGTTCATGATAGTCAATAGATAGCCACATTGATCCATCAATCTTCTTTACAAAGAGCATTGTCTCACCACAAAGCGATGTACTAGGGAGTATGAACCCTTTTTACAAATAATCTTACATCAGCTTCTTTAACTCATCTATTTTGATATGTGCCCTATTATACATGAAGTTTGTGATAATATTAGCTCTTTTTTTGAGTTATATTGAGAACTCTACTTCACTATCTAGGTGATTTTTGGAAAACTCTTTGGTATATACCTCACTATATTCCCTCATAATGACCATTAACCCTAGGTTGGTTCCTTCTTTTTACTGAACTATTTGAGTGAGGTATACATCTTCACATAGAATCAACACCCACATAGTTTTAGTAATTTCCTACATAAATTCACAATATTCCTTTAATTTTTTTAGCCGCATGGGATGGTTCAGAATATGAATTTTATTTCCTTTTATAGAATGTTTATTGGTTCTCTATATAATGAGATTCTATCCATCCATTTCATGGCATTTAATTCCACCTATGTAAGTATTAAACGATTTTCTAGGAGAATATTCCTAAATACACTAATAAGAGAATATTCCTACACTTGGGTTACAATGGTCACTCCACATAGTGTATTAATGGATAAATTTACTTCCAGTGTATATGGATTAAATTAAATAGTTATATAAAACATTCAATATATAAGGGAATGTGTATAACTATAATTAAATAATAATTTCCCTTTTATGATTTAATAAGATGTTTACCTTGCATGACTTCATTTTCATGCTTCGTATCATTAGTAGTGATCATATAATCCTTCCATTTTTTATTTTATTTAGTGGAGGATGATGCTGACAACCATCTAGGACTCGATGTTTAGTGAATTATCATTAATAGTTCTCTTTCTCCAAATAGTTGTATGATTGGACCATGCATAGTGATATCCATTCATCCATTTTATCGGCTGACTCCTTTATGACTCTTAGACATTCTTGATCTTAGTATCCCTATACCCAAAACATATTCTATTTTTCCATAACATTGAGATGGTTTTATTATGACTCTCCCGGAATTTTTGATGATAGGGTGGTTGGGATTTCATTCAACCTTTTTCATTAGATATGCCAGATTGAAACTCCATCTTTCATTTCATAACACTATATCATTTGTACCATTCTATAAACTCCATCTCCAATTTGGGATCACATTGAACAACATATTTATAAATCCAAATGTCTCATATTTTTAAACCCTTTCAAAGGAGTTCTTTTAATCAACAAAAGAATCTATCAATTTTTCAATAATTGTTGATATGAAAACTTGAATTGTACCATGCAAGACTTTTGAAAATCTATTCATATATTGGGATAAATTTACCTTCCATTTTCTTGAGATATATGAATTCTATCTCCATTATTTCATAAAGAGATCAAGGTAAATACTTATTAATAGACATTATCTTACTCTATCCTGCCATATATCTTCTATTTCTTCCTTCATATTGGTGTTCTTAATCAAATCCCATCATTTATCAGTCTCTCCATAAAAAGAGTAAATGGACAGAGTCACCTTCTTTGTCTCAGAACTATGAAGCACAGAAAATATCTTCGCTATTGAGTTGGCCATCTATTTCTTGACTAGTGGATCATAAGATCCCCTATTTTTTGGGGGTCATTTCTGCATAAAACACTCAATAACTACTTACTCACTCTTAGGTGAAGGATGAAATTCCAAAATTTTTAGGTTATTGTTCATAACATGAGATACATATGAAAGAATCTCCATGAAATTTTAATCTCTACATACCTTGGTTTTGGGAATGTTTTTTGGTGAAATCACTACATTATCACTCACACAAGTTTTTGGCCTAGTTTCACCTTGATCCCACAATTTTCTAGAATATAAATGGTTATAACAAAATATAAGTCAACAAGTCATGAATAAAAAATGTATTCCTATTTTAAATTTTGTCAATAGAAATATATAATGGGATAAATATATTTATAATTTTCTAAAACAATAAATAATGGGTGATTACATATACTTAGTCTCATACTAAGGGTTTTCACTATGGTTATCAAATCCTAATTCTTATATGAACTAAACCATGTTGTGATACCATCTATTGGAACCATACGTGTTGGTCGGAGTGGACACTCAAGAGGGGGGTGAATTGAGTTCCAATTAAAATTTCTGTTTAAAAATCATTTACCAAATTCCCCCAAATAAAACACAAAATTAAGCTGTTGTGAATTTATATCAAAGAAAAGGTTCTGTTAGGTTCTCAAGGGATTGATTATTTCCCAGTTAATCAAATTAGAAGAGTTGATTAACTTTTGAAACTAACTTACTGATTTACAACTAATATAAACACTTGCGAGTTTAATTATCAAAGTGACTTTAAAACAGTTTTTGGTTTTAAAGTAGTTTGCAGCGGAATAAAAAATAACTTTGAAAAGAAATAAGCACAGAAGATATATACAAGAGGTTCAATCTCATGATGAGACTTAGTCCTATCAAAACATTATATAAAAGTGATCCACACCCTGGATCGGGGATTACAACAGTATAAAACTATCCAGGTCTAAGACCTCTACCACTGTTATTCGTGGGAAACAAACGCAATAGAAAACCAACTGTCCAGGTCATGAACGACCTCTGCCACTATCCCATTGGGAAATAAAAGATGTAAGAGTTTGAGTGAGGATTTACAGATCCTCCAGCTAAAGTTCAGGAGATAGTGTGTGTGTAAAAATACAGCAGATAACACACACTGCTCGAAAAGTAAATAATAAATCACAGAGGCAAAGATGTAGAGTTTAGAATGGGTCTAGTGATCGCAGTGCAGCTCTGGACTCCTTTGAATTGATCAGAATTGGTTCTGAGTCCTCTACTAGTTTTTGTTTGGAAAATAGAGTTTCGTCTGCTTCCTTGACATCCAGGTGTAGAGACATAGGAGAATGTAGTCGATGAAGTTCTTCTGTTGATGTTCTTTTTTTCATTCTTGGCTCTTCACAGGTATGCAGGAATATATGAGCTCTTAGTGTAAGTTCAGTCGTCTCTTCTCATGCACACGTTTTAGCACCTTCTTATTTTTTTGCCACTCTGTTATTATTTTTTCGAACCTCTCCTTTCTGCAGCATGAGCATGTCTTATTTAATGAATGAGCTCCGACAACAGAAGTGATTTCCTTTTTGCAGGTACGAGGTACGGTTCCCTAACATCCAACAACACACATTAAATAAATGTCAGTGTATTAAAATATACCTGATATGACCGTTGGTTTGATTAAATAATGATAATGAAATTAAAGAATCATCAAGTTCTATCTCTGGAATGGTAGCCTTGGATATCGGTAAGTAGGTGACACAGTAAGTGTCACGGTAGGTCTGAGTATTGGTAGACTTCATTTGTAAAGGTAAAATTTCTGTCAGTAGACTTGATTTCATCGGTAGCGGTAGTCTTTCTTGTATCAGTAGCTGTAGACATGTCTGTATCAGTAGCGGTAGACTTGTCTGTATCAGTAGCAGTAATTCCCTATTGGTAGATTCCTTGATGTATCGGTAGACTTTAATGTATCAGTAGACTTGTGTAACGGTGACTAATATGTACCGGTAGCTCGCACATAGCGGTGGACACAACTGTATCGGTAGCTCTGTTCTGTATCGGTAGCTCTATTCTATTTAAGCATTCTATTGGCAGAATGAGTTTAGTCAGAGTATACATACATCAATTAACTGAAATTCTAATACTAAACATAAAGTAATAGAGCATTTCTTATCCAAATTCATTACTAATAATATAATTATCATAACATATGAATATGTATCTGAAGTACACAAATACTAAATTAAGTATTTATCCACAACAAGAATTATCAAACTATAAATAAGCAATATTGAGAATATCAACATATAATAAAGCATAATTGGGATTATCAAAATATAGTAAAGAAACTAGATTCCTATAGGGTTCAACAATATCCCCCTTTTGGATAATCACAACTTATGCCAAAATGAAAATAATTACAATTAGAGAAGAATTAGAATCAGACGAAAACTATTTCTTTTATTAAAACAATGCTTCCATATTCCTCTCCCTTTCAAATGTACTACAAGATTCTATTAGGTCTCATTTTCCCCCTTTGTGTTGTTATCCCCTTTGTATTTTATCCCCTTTGTTAACTCTTAGGACTCATGTTTTTCCCCTTTGTGATTAACAAAAAAAGGTATCAGAGAAAAGATAAAGACTAGAAAATTAATAGAAACATAGTACTGTGGAGAAAGACAGAGGTATTTCATTAATGGACAAGAGACACACTGATAAAATCGGAAGGTCAAAAATACAAGTGAATCCTATCAAAAAGATCTAGAATTACTCAATCTTCCTCTTGAACATGAGTCTTTCCCTTAGGATCAGAATAGGGTGTAGGGTGAGATTCAGTAGAAGGATTAGGAATAGATGAAAGAACAACCGGAGTGTTAGGCATTGAAACTATTGTGGATCTGAAATCTGTGCTCTTCTGAAGAATCATAGGTGTCAAGCTTCGAATAGCCTGAACTGGAGTAAACTGAGGTGTACTCCCAAGGGAATAAGTAGGAAGAGTAGGAGGTACAATCACAGGTATGGCATCACATGCAAGAAGGGTAGCAATAGGTTCCTGAAATCCATAATTATACTCCCTCCTCTTTACATTGCAGTCACAAAATAATCTCAATTTTCAATGAATTTATCCAAGGCAGAAGTAAGCTCCCTGAGTTTACTAACCTGTTCTCTGAAATCCTGAGTCACTGGAGGCAACTTCATATTCTCCAACGAGATCATGAAATGGTTGGTCATTTGATGCTTGGTGTAATCCTTCTCAAAATAAGCATCCACTTTATTTTGAATTGCCTCTTTATAATCAGTAGATTCCCGTAGGTGATCACGAACAAAACTACTAAATTCCCTAGTGGTAGCAAGGATCTGAGTATCCGAGGAGCCACTGGTACTGGCCTTTGCCAACTCTTCCTGAATAACCATTCTGATTTGTTCAAGGTTCACAGAAGAGCTTGATAAGGGAAGGGGATTAACTGAGAAAGCTACTATCTCCTTCAAATATTGTGTTAGATTACTAACCACCTTCTGAACATGTTCATCTTGACTATTCATATGTTCTTTGACTAAAGTCTTAAAAGCCTCAAAAATATCCACATATTTCTTGACTACTTCTTTGATATATCTGATATCAGTGTGCACTTGGGTTTGAGAACTCTTCAAAGCAGTAAATGAAGCAATTGATTGACTGAGAGCAAACACAGCTCCTATCAAACTCTAAATTTTAGTATGGCATACTTTAAATTCATCCATCTTTCCTTTCACTGGACTAGAAACAACACATCTCAGAGATAGTTCCTGGGATATCTCCACATTCCTCATCTCTTCAACCAGACTTGTCTTTAAATCTGCCACTGATTCTCTCAGTGTCTCTTTCATTTCAGCCTTTCAGGACTCAAGTTCCTCCTTGGTTGACACATTTTCAGCCACTGCAGTTGGGGTAACATATGCCTTTTGGGGCTGGTCTTCCTCATACGAATCTCCATAGAAAAGACCAAGAACCATATATCCTGGATCTGATGACCAACCTTCATTGTTATACAACACATATACTGAACCAAGATGCTCCCCCTCACTTGGAATATTCTCCTGAGGTATCTCCTCCAAATGTTCTGCTTGATGTGATTCTATAATTTCCTCTACAACTGTAGCAGATTCAATATCCATTTTCTCTGATGGCTCAAGAACTCTCTCAACAACAGATGCTACTTCTTCTTCCTGATCAGGCACTTTTTTTATTATACTGTCTATCAGAGGGCTCAAACTCAGCTCTTCTTCTTCATTTTCCTCATCATTTGATTCACCAGAAGCCTCCTTTTCTCCATTAATGACACTATCGGATTCGGTTACCTCATCCACTTCAGAGGTGTCCTTAACAACATACTGACATGCTTCTTATTCTTCTTCTTTAGTCTCAATATCATTTTCCTTCAAAATTGTTTCTCTCCTTGGTAGTTCTTTTGGAGGGCTAGCTGCTCTATAGGAAATGGTTTGATGCATATGACTAGGAGGTAAATTAGGGTCTCCTCCTTCCTCAACTGATGTATCTTCCTCCTCACCATCATCATCACTGTAGACCGGTTCTGGCTCATCTGCTCCAAGACCAGGATTTGTCACATTCTTTGGTCTAGAGGGATGGTCCGTTGGTGTGAACTTATCATGTATTCTTCCTTCATCATTCACCCATGATTTTCTCCAAGGATTCCAGCTGACTTTCATATATTTACAGACAGTCCTGCTGATGCAGAAGTTATCCTTAACTACTATAATTTCATCCTGAGGTCCAGCCAACTCCTTTTATTTCATCATAACAGAAATCAGCTTTGAGAAGAACAATTCATTTGACGTAGACATCAGTCTAGTCATATCCTCAATCTGAATCATAATCAATCTACACAGATTTACCTTAACTCCATGATTCAACAAAGGTAACAAATAAATGTCCTGGAATATCAGTGTAGAAAAGTCTCCTCTCCTTGGACTAACTACATGTTGAATAAACCTAAAATGAAGTTTATCTTCCCCTCCCATCTCTGCAGCTATGATTTTTCTATGGGTCCCATTCCCTTCCAGCTCTAACAAAGCATGTTCATACCTTAACAAGTCACTGGTTGAGGGTATGGATTTTGAATAAAAAGAATAATCACCTTCATGTGGAAATTTTATGATCACAGCCTATTCAGCCGAAGTAAAAAAGAATTCTTGACCATTTACATAAGAAAAAATCTTGTTTTCTTCTTCGGACTTCTCAAAACGAATGAACTCATGGAACTATTTCACCAGTCCTGGGTAATAAGGTCCATTGTTGTTTGTGAAGCACTCGAGCCAACATTGTTCTTTTAAAACCTTAAGAACCAAGGACTTTCTCTCCATGAACCATTATGCACACACCTCTTTCTCAATGACAATCTCTCGCCTTGAGAGATGCGGGTTTACTGGATTCCTTCGAGCTACACATTCACCGCTTCCACTGGCATCAACATTGGTCTCTTTCTGTCTTTTCGCTTGCGGCTCATCACTACCATCTGTATCATGTGGTCTCTTAACACGGGACATTACAGATCTGATGTTTAGGGTTTTGTGGCTTGAGAGGTTGAGGTTGGAGGGATTCAAACAGACGAGTTCATGGTTAGATTGAGTGATGTCTAATATCAGGATTAGTATCATTTAGGATTCAAAAATAGAATAAATCTTTTAAAAACAGTTCAAAGTCTCGGCTTTATATAACTTTAAAATAGCGCGAGATGCACCAGTAAAGTCTCCTAATGGTGAGGTCTTCTAACGACGAGGTCTCCTAATGGTGAGGTTTTTCTAACGGTGAGGATTCTCTGGAGGTGAGGTTTCTCTAACGGTGAGGTTTCTCTAATGGTGATTTTTCTTAACAGTGATGTTTCTCTAACGGTTTAAGAGTAAGTTATCATTCTTAATTTGTGTCTAATGAAACGTAATCTTTCTGAACTTAAAGGCTTAGAGAAAATATCATCTAATTGAAGTTCAGTGCCTATAAATTCAAGAGTTATATCACATATTTGATAATGATCTCTTAGAAAGTGTTGTCTAACATCAATGTGTTTAGTTCTAGAGTGAGACACATGGTTCTTTGAGATGTTCATCAAACTAGTGTTGTCACAGTTAATTGAAACATGTTTAAAGTCAAATCCATAGTCCAATAGAGTGTGCTTCATCCACAGAATCTATGCATATCAACTAACAGCACCTATATACTCTTCTTCAGCAGTAGATAATGCAACTGAGTTCTGTTTCATACTACACCATGATACAAGGGTCTTTCCAAGTAAATGACATGTTCAAGATGTTCTCTTTCTGTCTAACATACATCTAGAAAAGTCAACATCTAAATAAATTATTAAATCAAATGATTGTTCTTTTGGATAAAACAATCCTAAATTTTTATTATACTTAAGATATTTGAAAATCCTTTTAACAGTAAGTAAGTGTGACTCTTTAGGGTTAGCTTGAAATCTAGCACACATACATACACTAAACATAATATCAGGTCAACTAGCAGTAAGATAAAGTAAACTCCCTATCATACCTCTATAATTAGATTGATCTACGGGTTTACCAGTTTCATTAATATCCAATTTACAGGTGGTACTCATTGGTGTATCACATCCCTTAATACTATCCAAAACAAAAAAATTTAATAAATCCTTAGTATATTTACTTTGATTTAAAATAATACCATCTTTTGTTTGAATGATTTGAAATCCAAGAAAGTACATATGTTCTCCCATTAATCTCATTTCAAACTCATTTTGTATAACCTTAGAAAAATCAATACATAAAGAATTTTTCGAAGACCCAAAAATAATATCATCAACATAGATTTGTACTATTAAAACATCTTTTGAAATTATTTTTATAAAAAGAGTGGGATCAACAATTCCTTTTGTAAATTCTTTTCGAAATAAGAAAATTTGTAATTCTTTCATACCAAGCCCTTGGAGCTTGTTTTAAACCATATAAAGCTTTAGAAAGTTTAAAAAAATGATTTTGAAAGTGAGGATTTGAAAAACCAGGTGGTTGTTCTACAAAAACATCTTTAACAATAAAACCATTTTGAAAATCACTTTTCACATCCATTTGATATAACTTGAAATTCAGATGTGATGCAAAGGAATGTAAGATCCTAATTGCCTCTAATCTAGCTACAGGTGCAAAGGCTTCCTCATAGTCAATTCTTTATTCTTGATTGTAACCTTGTGCAACTAGTCTAGCATTGTATCTAATGATATTTCCAGATTCATCAACTTTGTTTCTAAACACCCAAATTTTGCCTATGGTCGAAGTGTCTTTAGGTCTTTCGACAAGTTCCCAGACATTATTTATTTCAAATTGATTTAGTTCTTCTTGTATCGCTATTACCCAAAATTTATCATTGATAGAATCATTGATATTTTTAGGTTCTAACTGTGAAATAAAATCTTGATGTTCAACCTGATTTCTTAGAGAAGATCTAGTCTGTGTTCCTCTATCAAGATTTCCTACAAAAGCATCTAAATGATGGTTCTTTAGAATCCGAGTTGGTCTTGAAAAGGTAGGGCTAGATATATCATGTTCATCAACAGGTTGGGAGTCAACAGAAGCAGGTTCTGGAAAATTTCCAGAACTGGATGTTTTAACTATAGGGCCACTGTCTTTATCCTTAAGGTTCAAAACAGAGAGATAATCTTCATGATTTTCAAGAGAGGTCTTAGGTTCATGTGGATCGATTTCATCAAATTTGAGGTGAACATATTCCTCCACACATTTGGTTCTCTTAGTGAAAACTCTATAGGCTTTACTAAAAATAGAGTAACCTAGGAAAATTCCATCATCACTCTTAGATGCAAACTTATCATGATTATCATCAGTATTAAGAATAACGACTTTGCAACTGAAAAATATGAAGTAGTTAACCTTAGGGTTCCTATGGTTCCACAACTCATAAGGGGTATTCTTAGGAACAGGTCTGATCAAGACTCTATTGATAATATAACATGTTGTATTGACAGCTTCATCCCAAAAATAAACAGGTAGGTCATACTCATTGAGCATGGTTCTGGGAATTTCTTGAAGGGTTCTATTCCTCCTTTCCACTACACCATTTTGCCAAGGTGTCCTAGGGGCAGAAAAATTGTGAATACAGCCATTGTGTGAGATGTAGGATTCAAACTCATTATTTTCAAACTAACGACCATGATCACTTCTCAATGTTTTAATCTTATGTCCATTAAGGTTCTCTACAGACTTTTAATATTTAACAATGTATGAATAAGCTTCACTTTTGTGAGCTATAAAATATACCCAAGTATACCAAGAATAGTCATCTACTAGAACATAGACATAGTGATTCCCATTTAAACTAGAAATTCTAGAAGGTCCAAAAAATCCATGTGAACCAACTCGAGAGGTTGAAAAGTTGACACTACTTTCTTTGATTTGAAAAAAAAACATTATGTTGCTTTCCCTTTTGACAGGGATTACAAACTTTATCTGCTGGGAATTCATGTTTTGGTAGGTCTCTTACTAAGTTCTTCCTAGTAAGTTTTCTAAGTGAATGTACATTTTAGTGTCCTAATTTTCTATGCCAAAGCCAAGACTCTTTATGAAAATCATTTAAACAAGTAATATTTTGCATAGCTAATGAATTTAAATCAACAGCATAAACATTTTAATTTCTCAAGGTAGAAAATACAAAAGAATTTTTAGAATAAACATTACAAGAATCATTTTCAAAATTAACATTTAAACCATCATCACATAACTAAGAAATACTTAGTAAATTATATTTATGTCCATCAACAAACAGAACAATAGAAATTAATACTGATTCAGTGTTACCAATCCGGCCTAAGCCGACGATTTTCCCTTCAGAATTATCACCAAAAGTGACAAAACCTCCATTAACTCTAACTAATCTCTTAAAGCATGAGAAGTCTCCTGACATATGTCTTGAACATCCACTGTCCATGTACCATGTCTTTCTACAGGATCTCTTTATGTAGGTTCTCTACAAAATAGATTTAGACAGGAAATGATTTTGGTACCCATATTTTCTTGGGTCCAGACAGGTTATCCAATAAACACTTTAGTTACCCGAATTTGTCTTATGTGGCTCATAAAATTTGTAGAATCATCAGATTTTGAAAGATAAACTTTATTAGATCCGTAACTATGAATATAACTAGTTGAAGCAAATAAATGTCCAGAACATAAACTAGCAGTATTCTATCCAAATTTAGGAATAAATCTATTTTTTGGTTATTCTTCTTTGTCCAGGTTGGTATCCAATTCCAGTAGTATATCTAGGTGCAATCTTCTTACCTATAATTTTAGTAAGAGTATATTTTCTATTTGTGAATTTTTCAAAATCCTTCCTGAGTTTCTCATTTGAAAATTTCAATTCAATGTTTTCTTTAAGTAATCGAGCATTCTTTTCCATTTCTATGTCAAGATCAGATTTATGATTAACAGTTAAAGAATACTGTTTCTTTAAATCTTGGTATTTGTCTTTCATCTCATTATAGGTTTCTTCCAACATATCACAGTATTCAAATAGTTCAGATTTTGACATATATTCTGAATCAGAATCATCTCCTGAATAATAAGAATTTAAATCAAGAGTTTCAGATGTTACCTTAGAGGTGTTTGTCATAAAACACATGTTTTCCTTATTTCTGATTTCATCTTCAAAAGCTTCAGATTTACTGGAGCTATCTACAGAATCACTCCAAGAATCCTTCATGGATTTCTTATACTTATTATCCTTATACTCATATTTCTTCTTGTATTTCAGTGTTGGGCAGTCTACTTTTATATGTCCTTTTCTCTTGCACTCATAGCAGACAAGTTCATCAGATGTTTCCAATTTCTTCCAGTCCTTTTTCCAGTGTCTCTTGTTGTCATACTTAACATTGTAATTTGATTTTCTGAAAAACAACTTTTTCCTATAAAACTTATTAAATCTTCTAGCTATGTGATCCATTTCTAAATCACTGTCAGATGCACTTTCAGTTTCTTCACAACTTGAGATATCACTTACAGCTTGAAGTTTCTCCTTATTCTTTGAAGTAGATGTATTGAAGGAAACTAACTTCTTTTTTGGTTCATATTCTTCTTCTTTGTTTACTTTAAGATCTTCTTCATACATCATCAACTTACCAATAAGTTCTTTAACTGGAATTTCACCAATATCACAAGATTCTCTAATTGAAACAAAAGTTACCTTCCATCTTTCAGGTATGCATCTCAAAATTCTCATGATCTGCTCCTTTGATGGAACATCCTTTCCCAGTGAGATCATTATGTTGAAAATTTCATTAAACCTGAGATGCATATCAGAAATGGGTTCATTAGGCTTCATCTTAAAATTATCATATTTAATAGTATAGGTGTTCAATTTAATTTCCATAACGTTAGTTGTTCCCTCATGAGAAACACTTAAGGTATCCCAAATTTCGTGTGCAGTCATACAAGAAGATATTCTATTAAATTTCTCATCTCCTAAAGAAAAATAAAACACATTAATAGCTTTGCAATTATTATTGTAGGATGCCTTAGTAGCTTCATTTCAAGTATATCTAACAGTAGTAGGAATTTTATATTCTGATTCTATGGAAGTCAAAATATAAAAACCCATGCTTTCAAAATGAATTTTCATCTTAATCATCCACTGAGCATAGTTATTTCCATTGAAAAATGGTGGTCTATTAGTAGAAACACCTTCTAGTCTGTTATCCATGACAACTAGGTTGAAATAAAATTTTAAAGAGATAAAAATTTATAAATAACAGAATTTTTAAGAACTTTAAAATACAACTAAAATCACAGTTGGAAAACAGAGTACTTCAGAAAATATTTAAATTCCTCTGATACCAAATGTTGGTCGGAGTGGACACTCAAGAGGGGGGTGAATTGA
The DNA here is from genome assembly GCA_963277665.1 of Viscum album. Lineage (NCBI taxonomy): Eukaryota > Viridiplantae > Streptophyta > Magnoliopsida > Santalales > Viscaceae > Viscum > Viscum album. The sequence continues at coordinate 259,768,022 of OY728129.1, forward strand.
GTTCCAATTAATATTTCTGTTTAAAAATTATTTACAAAATTCCCCTAAATAAAACATATAATTACGCTATAGTGAATTTATATCATAGTTAAGGTTCTGTTAGGTTCTCAAGGGATTGATTATTTCTCAGTTAATTAAATCAGAAGATTTGATTAACTTTTGAAACTAACTTACTAATTTACAACTAATATAAACACTTGGGAGTTTAATTTTCAAATTGAGTTTAAAACAATATTTGGTTTTAAAGTAGTTTGCTGTGGAATAAAAAATAACTTTGAAAAGAAATAAGAACAACAGGTATAACCAAGAGGTTCAGTCTCAAGATGAGACTTAGTCCTCTCAAAACTTTATATAAAAGTGATCCACACTCTTGATCGGGGATTACAACAGTATACAACTGTCCAGGTATAAGACCTATACCACTATTATTCGTGGGAAACAAACACAATAGCAAACTAGCTGTCCAGGTCACGCATGACCTCTACCACAATCCTAGTGGGAAATAAAAGATTTAAGAGTTTATGTGAGGATTTACAGATCCTCCAATTAAATCTCAGGAGACATTGTGTGTGTAAAAATACAGCAGATGACACACAGTTCTCGAAAAGTAAATAATAAATCACAGAGGAAATGATGTAGAGTTTCAAATGGCTCTAGTTATTGCAGTGCATCTCGGGGCTCCTTTGGATTGATCAGAATTGGTTCTGAGTCCTCTTCTTGTTTTTGTCTGGAAAACAGAGTGGAGTCTGCTTCCTTGACTTCCAGGTGTAGAGACAGAGGAGAAAGTAGTCGATGAAGTTCTAGTGTTGATGTTCTATTTTTCGTTCTTGGATCTTCACAGGTATGCAGAAATTTATGAGCTCTTCGTGTAAGTTCAGTCATCTCTTTTCATGCACACATTTCAGAACCTTATTTTTTTGTCATGCTCTTATTTTTTTCCAACCTCTCTTCTCAGCAGCAGGAGCATCTCCTATTTAATGTACGAGCTCCAGCAATAGAAGTTATTTCCTTTTTGCAGGTATGAGATATGGTTCCCTGACATCCAACAACACACATTAAATAAATGTCAATGTATTAAAATATACTTGATATGACCATTGGTTAGATTAAATAATGATAATGAAATTAAAGAAGCATTAGGTTATGTCTCTGGATCGGTAGCCTTGGATATCAGTAGGTAGGTGTCACAGTAAGTGTCACGGTAGGTCTGAGTATCGGTAGACTTCATTAGTAACGGTAGACATTCTGTCGGTAGACTTGATTGCATCGGTAGCAGTAGACTTTCTTGTATCGGTAGCTGTAGACTTGTCTTGTATCATTAGAGGTAGACTTGTCTGTATTAGTAGCGGTAGACCTGTCTGTATCATTAGCGGTAAGTCCCTATCGGTAGTTTCCTTGATGTATCGGTAGACATTGATGTATCGGTAGACTTGTGTAACGGTGACTAATCTATACCGGTAGCTCTCACATAGCGGTAGACTTAACTGTATCGGTAGCTCTATTCTGTATAAGTTGCTCTATTCTATTTAAGCATTCTATTGGAAGAATGAGTTAAGTCAGAGTATACATATATCCAGTAACCGAAAGTCTAATACTAAACATAAAATAATAGAGAATTTCTTAACCAAATTCTTTGATTATAATATAATTATCATAACATATGAATATGTGTCTGAAGTACACAAATACTAAAGTAATTATTTATCTACAATAATAATTATCAATCTATAAATAAGAAATATTGAGATTATCAGCATATAATAAAGCATAATTGGGATTATCAAAATATAGTAAAGAAACTAGATTCCTGGAGGGTTCAACAATACTTTTCCTCACATTACAATTAAATCCTATTAATGATTTAAAACATAATAATGTCACATATCCTTGGTAAAAAAGTTAGTGTGTCTTAAAAATTAGTAAGATACCGAATTTTTACAAATAACATACAAACATTAATAAATATCTTCTTCTCTAACATCATAGTGCACATCACATTTTACATAGTACAATTAATCACCTAATCATATAAATCAATGATGCGGTGATCTAAATTTTCTGTAAGAGGATAGATAAGATCGTGAATTATAAAAAAATGTTGTGATCATAATCATTATTTTCATCGCATAGGCTTAGAAACATAATCATAAGAGGAAGCATTTAATGAAGGCTTGGAATGCGACAATACATAAAAATGAAACATCATGTCTTAGGGGTCAACTACCACACATATGTCAGTTTATCTGTTAAGATACATCACATTAAAAAATTCATTGGTGCACTATATAATTATGACCACACCCACCACATCATATTATTAAAATGTGCTATATAATTCTTAGCATATATGCCACATCATAATAGTTACATTATCATGCATGCCACATTGAATGTATATCAATCATGGACTTAAAATAACCCATTGAATAAAATTGGTTCCATTTTATACAATATAAATTCATTAATAAACTTTCGGGTTACATAAATATTGGGAAAACATAATTGGTATATGAATGATAAATTTTGAGTGAAAAATAAACAATCTCAGAAGAAAAAATGATTTCTTTTTAGAAAAAAGAGTTGTTTTAAGAAAAATATTTTCATTTTCCATAAAACCATATTGGCAACATTTATATCCCCAAAAAGAGATGATAATGATTAATAAATGATATTTAAAGAACATTAAAGGAATATCCATATACAAAATTGGGTGAAAGAGTTAAAACCCAAATAAAGAGAGTTGGGTTTTAGAATTCCCTTTATTTTAGACTAAATTTTATCAGTTTTTCACCCAATGAATAATAAAATTATATTTATTAAGACACTTTTCCATAGGTAAATTATAGTCATATTATAAATATATTTATAAAATATAATTATTGGATTATATTTCTTTTTTTATAAATTTTTTTAATTTTTAAGTCATGTTTCACTTAACGTTTTCCCATTTCGCAATGAGTTCAATATTTTAAAAAATGTAATTTCTAAATATTATAATTGATTATATAATAATATAATAAATTTAAATACATATTAATATATTTTAAATAATTCATAATGTCCATCCATGAATTTGGTAATAGTAGTTATCATGGAAACATCTCTGCTGGTGGTTAACCGACATTTAACAGGACATTGTTGAAAAATAGGGAAAGGGATGCATGACAATTACATTTTTCATAAATATAATAATGAAAACCAGTTAAAATAATTTTAATAATTTTTAATTACTTTATAAAAAAAGTTAGTATACTTTTTTAAAAGGATATGGTAAAATAAGAAAATATAATAAGAAAAGAGGGATGATTTAATAGAGACTTGCTCTCTCCTCGGTGTATCATCACTTGTATGACACTATAACTACTCAGTGTTTGGATTTGGATTTCTCTAGAAAATTCCTATGTATTATAAGGGTCTTGATAGGGATTATTTTACAAGATCCAATGCATTTTATTCATTGGGAATATTAGTTTTCCATGGGGATGGAGTGGGATTATTTATAACTAAGGTGGTAATTTTTTAGAATAAAATATTGAATAAAAATGTATTTCAACAGTAAAAATTATAATAATAAAATTCTGAACTTATAAATTATATGTCATTAAAATATGATGTATTTACGAATTTAAATCCCCTTTATAATTTTAATTCCTTAATTTATTAAAATATAATGTGGATAAAAGGAAAATTTTATATATTAAGGAATCACTATTCAAATTATGTTTTGGAACGTTTTTTCAGATTTTAAAATTATTTTTTTCTATTTAAAAATAGCATTTATAAATGAAAATATACCATGTCCAAAAATAATGTTCTATAAATTATTATTTCATCATTATATGATGAATTATTTAAATTAATATATATCGATTATGTGAAATCAATATTTTTAGTATTCACCTGAAAATTGAATAATTTTAAAAAAACACCCAAAAAATAACCATTGGACAATTTTGATGTTCAAGTTAGAAAATATAACCAATTTTATGAAAATAATTTAATGAATATGATAAATTTAGTTTTAATATAAAATAAAAATTTATTAGAAAATATCGATTCTAATATCATAACATATTTTATGGCACTTTCAAAAATTAACTAAGGTCTCCTAAAATTTTACTATAATCCAGATGAAACAAAATTTTAATTTGTGAACATACTTTATGAAAATAATATTTATATTAAATAAGTATATAAATAATAAATTTGTAAATAAATATTTACAACTTATAAAAATAATAATACATTGTTTACCATTTTTAAAATATTTATTTATATATTTCATGATATAAATATATTATATTTTCATTCACAATACACTGGAATATTATTTATACTTTAAAAAATGAGGTTATTATGTTGTTAGATGGTTTAATATTCCAAAGGGTAAGATTACTATTATAATGGAAATTTGACAAGTCCATTAGTATATGTTCCATAATTTCAATAAATACATATTATTTCATTTATTATTCAATTTTAATGATTTTATTATGATATCTATGTGATTTGATGTAATTTATTCTATAATACAGTATTAAAAGATGGAAATTTTGATTGATTAATGTTTGGGTTATTCCAAGTTATATGTGATATAATTATTTCAAATGTATAATTATTCAATTAATATCACATAAATATGCTAAATCTATCATTATAACCTAATTTGAGCGGTCGTGATGGAAAAAAATTACAATGGTTCTTGAGGCGGTAGTCCATCGTACACACAATCGATAGATTCATTTTCCATTTTATGTAAGGGGAGATTGATATAGGTTATGAAATTAACATAACAACATCTCAGTATATGGGAGTTACTAATGATATTATTTCAGAATATTTTAATATTACTTTAAAGAGTTGGATGAAAAAATAAAACTAAAAACACATGTTTTATAAATTCACCTCTTATATAAAGATCCTCTATTTCCTTTTACGTAAATACTTCATAAGAGTGTTTTCTATTCATCATAATGCATCATGGATGTGGGGAGGTAATTTTGTATGAAATTTGGACTTGAATTGGACAAACCAATGGTTTTTGGAAGTTTGAATAGGAGAGTAAAGAGTCAGACATTTATACATGGGGGAGAGGACACACATAAAAAATTTGAAATGAATAAAGCGGACCCACGTTTTTTAAAAACCATAAGTCTCCAAAATGATTCATTATATAACCTTATAGTAATTTCTTTAAAAAATGGCCATCCAATATGATGTGGACATGTTTTCAAATGATTTTACCCCTTATAATATTATTTTAACTCTTATATAAATTTTTCTGAACCTTAACCACAATAAATAATTTTTATAGTTTTTACTGTTCCTGTGGAAAAAAATAATGTTTCGCTATATTAAATAATATTAAATTTTTTCTAAATATTTAATATAGTTTTTATAATTTTATCCACATAATTAGAATGTTTATATTAAAATTAAACTAGTAGACATGATGAAAAAAAATTCCAAATAAAAAATATCAATATGTTTATAAGCATTTAATATCTATATTATATATGAAAAATAATATAATAAACTAAATTAGAATATAAATATGTTATTGTAACACAATAAAATTCAAAACCATCATAAAAATTTGATCACGTGAATACTTTATAATTAGGGTAACTTTTTAATAAAAATATTTTTTTCACTATTCAAGGAAACTATAATCTCTTTAGAAAATTTTATAAAATTTACCTTGAGATAATTTTATATTATTGAATAAAAAATGAAATTATTTTTTCATATAATTTTTATAAGGTGTTAAAAATTAATTTTATAAATTCTTCCCACAAATAAATAAATAAATATTTTATAAAATAGAATTTTCAAAACATATAAATAATATAATAAAAATTAAGTAATTTCTATCGATGTTTTCATTATATAAAACCATGGTACAAAATAAATATAAGGTTTTTATTCCTATTCATATTGTTATTATTAATGGCAAGTTTAATATAGTCAATTTAAATAACCATATAAATTGTATATTGTCTCCCATTAAAGCATGTTGTTATGTGTATTGAATTTTATCTGTGAAATTTAATTTATAAAAAGAAAATATTACTTAAAATACTAGGGTGTTACATTTATCTATGGATAATATCTTCAAATAGGGAACATTAATTTGGACATGATCATCACCTAGTGCATAAAAAATCTTTCATACACACCTTCATTTAACCTTATATGGGATATGCTATAGAAAACACACATGACTTTTAAAAACCTAATGAAAGGAAAAATTACTATTAGATTTTATATTATAAAATAGTTCATGTGAAACTTTTATCAAAACCAATAAATTAATAGGATAAAGAAAATATACCATTAATTATTTTCCCTTTAATGTTCATTGTTTCTATTATTTATATTTAATAGTTATAAAATTTACATCCTTAATAATCAAAATATTTTTATATAATGGTTGGGAAATGGTGAAAAAGAGTCAAAACCAATGCTAGGTGATATTTGATGATTCAAAATATGTATTTCCCAACCTGATGAGAGCATAAATTGGGACTGTCATCACAATAGATTATCAATTAATTACAAAATTAAATCAAAACCAAAAATTATAGAAACGCTGAAATCCACCTACGAAAACAAAATATTCAATTATGAACATTATATGAAAAAATCCCATGTGTTTTTGTGGAGCACTTAGTCCCTTAATCATAAAAAAATTGATTGAATCCATTGAAAATAATTTCTCTTTCCTTTAATTAATTAATCGGGGGAAGGTTATTTGCTTGTTTATCATGATGAAGTATAATTAGAGCCATGGTTTACAATTTTCAATAATTTATATCCTTGGAAATAGATTAATGTTCTGTATTTAAAGGAATTATGGAGATTTTTTTTGAAAATTATTTTTCTCTCACTCTCCGACATTAAATGTAAGGGGATTTGCGTATCCTCAAGGAAATGGATGATGAATCCCTATGTTGGTATGAAGGAAACATCACTTGATTTAGATGATATGCATCTATTATTTTGATTACATTTGAAAGTGAATTTGACAACTTATTTGGTGGGATGAAGATAAGTCTAAAAAGTTCTTATCTATTTAGAACTGCTAATGCACTAATGAAATTAACTGAGGATACCTCAATGTCAAAATATTGATTATTGAATAACATGAATATCATAAAATAGGAGATAAATTTAGAAAAAATGAGTATAATTATAAATTTACAATAGATAAAAAATAAATATGGAAAAAATTACAACATGATACTTATCTATAGTGTGGGAAAAAGAATCCCAATATATACTGAAGGGATATGTAAATGATTCAATATCAGGAAGAAAGGGAATCTAGATAGTGATTTGTGTTGGGAGAATCCCACTAATGTGATATAAGAAATTTATTCTTTTGTAAACCATCAATCTGTTGTATAAATTTTAAATGTTATGTAATAAATATTCTATGTAAAGAAATTCACAAAGCTAATTGTTATCAATGATGACCAATGAAAACAACCTCTAAGGACTATAGCTAATGGGAGATATTTTTACATCACAAGTTCTGAGGAAGATCCCTGATTTGATTTGGTAATATGTATTCTATTCATCCATTCAAGGATAGAGATGATATTATTTAATTATATTTCCGTGCTTTATAAGATATCAAATAACATTAGTATATATATCCAAACACCACCTCAAAACATAGAATTTTATTTAGTAGTGGACATAAGAAATGGGTAAATTGTTTCATCCCAAGTATATTACACATACCATATCCAAATTGGTTTTATGAATTTCCCAAAAAACATTTTCATACATTTTCATTGGAATTAAATACTATTATGGTCTTGTAATTTATTTTGTTGTATAAACACGATATAAATTTCCAATAGAAGTAAATAAGCATTGTTATCATAAATCTACTTCCAATTATATATAATGTCAAGGAGGAGGAAGATTATACATTTCATTCATTATCTTAATATTGTATTTTATTTATTTATGATAAATAAAATATAGATCAAATTATCTTGAATGGAGAAAGATGATAAATTATGACATTCCCTTTATAAGTGATTTTTTTGATGTGTTTCATCATGAATTTTCTTGCCTTCCTCCTAGATTATAGAATGTGTTCTCAATAAACATTATACATAGATATTTTCCAAATTCTATGATTATATACTGAATTATCATTGTTGTTCTTGAGGTGATGAGGGAACAATTACATGATAATTTTTTTAGAATTTTTAAAACTCCCAGGTACTTAAAAATGTGCTGCACTATTCTTTTCTTATCATAAAAATGGTGGGTAAATGAACACATGTATTGATTATCATGAGATTAGTAATAACATGATAATTAAAAATTATTTTCATCAATGTATTGATGACTTGTTTGATCATCTACATGGATCCCAATAGTTCGTCGAGGTGGATCTTTGGTCAGGATATTACCCTATATTGTTGAATATAAAATATACCCCAAGATGTATTTTCATACTAGGTATAAGATCATTGAGTTCATGGTGACTCAATTTTGATACAAAAAATGAATATAAAAATTAATAGAATTGACTAATATATTATTGAGGTATTACCATGATAAATTTAAGGTATACGTTAGATATGATATTTTTATCTACTCCAAAATCAAGGAGGAACGTGAGGATCCTTTTAATGTAATTATGTAGAAACTAAAAAAATAAGAAATTTTAGTTTGGAAGTACAATAAATTTCACTTCTTGAAGGGGAATTCTAAATACTGGTGTCATGATATCTCTATGAAATGGATATCTAGATATCCATCATGAACTAAGAAAATTGAAGGATTTCTATGACCAACACATGTGATGAAAATATAAAGTTGTTTTTTCAATATATATGCACTATCATTAACATCTGATAAAAATCTCATGATTTTCAGTCCCACTGAATATGCTAACTCTAAAGGGATTAATTATTTTCCTAACTATTGATTGTGAAGAGATATTTAAATATTATAATGAGATTATATTCTCTATACCAGTTATAACATTACTCACAGGCGATGATGGAATTTTAATCTACATCGATGTGTTAAAAAATGTTTTGGGTTTTGTACTAATATAGTGTAAAGGTGTAAGAATATGCCTATATCCATTTAAAATGATAAGAAATTTGAAAATCATGATTTAGAATTTACTGAAATGATATACATGTTGATGATTTAATGACATTTTCACTATGGGGAAAGTTTGAAAATATATAACCCATAAAAGAGTCACATATTTATGAAACAAAATTTATGTCAGTATATTCCAATTGGGGTGGTGAGACCTAAATAGGGATTATGATTGTTAAATATATTACCATCATGGGTGAGCAATCAAAGTGACTGATTCATTGTATAGGGAGGATCATGTTACTATATACAAGATGAGTATTGAATGGGATATAATATTTGTAGACATGAAAAGGAAGAAAATTTGAATAATAAATTGATAATAAGCATAGTTTACAAAAATAACTACTAAACAAATCATTATTGAGAGTATTAAGGAGGTATTAATTGATGATATGGTGATATATAAAAAGGTAGGGAATATTCTGTTGATTAACTTGTATAAAGATAGAGTTATAATAATTGTGACAAATATATATATCCCATAAATACTATATATTATAAGGGTATTTCTAGATGATTCTCATAGACCATCCATATATATTTATCAAAGATAGAATAAGATTTATTGATTTCTGAAGAAAACGTTATTGTGGGATAGCATGAATAAGGATACTAGAGAATTTGTATCATGATTCTTGGTATTTCAGAAGATTTAGGATTGATGAAATATATATATGGGTATGATACAACTATTTCCCATACCATTATTGAAATGGAAAAAATAATGTTGGATTCTATCATAGGACTCCCTAAGATTACAGAAGTAAATAACAAGATTTGGGAAGTTTTTTACCACCTTACAATGTTAGTAAATTTTATTTATAACTACTAATATTTTTCTCTTTACCAAAATATTGTGTTATATAAAAGGGATGTGGTTAAACAACATGGATTTACACTCTTTATTGTATATGACTATGATACTAGGTTTAACACAAGGTTTTGGTGAATATATTAGCAAGAGTTGGATAGAAAATTGTGATTCATCACTACTTATCTTAATTATATGGATGGTTAGTATAAAAAACTCTGAAAACTCTAGAATACATTATATGATGTTTCTAAATGAATTTTTAATAATGATGGGATAATCCCCATCCCCTAGTATAATAATCATATTAAAATATTTTCTATTATTGCATTAAAATGGATTATTATGAGGATATATTTGGGAACAGGTGTTAGACTTCGACATGTTGGGGTAAATTTAAAGAGTAGGTGTTTGGGGCACTTGATCTTATCCAAGAAACTATATAGGAGATTCAAACAATTCCACATCATATGAAATCCACACAATTCAACAGAATTTTTATGAAGACAATATTTGACATGATCTTGAGCATGAGTTCCATGATAATTTGTTCCTTCACATATATCTAGGTAAGAATATCGTGAGGTTTGGGAAGAAGGGAAATATTATTATTTGATATAGTGACCACTTTGAGATCCTTAATCACTTAGTAACTGTGGATTATAAAATATCACTCCCACTAAACATATCTTAAGTGCATGATATGTTCCATGAATCCCTCTTGAGGATGTACATACTAGACCTCTCACATATATCGAATCAATTAGTGGATTTAATTGAGAATGATATTTAATAAGAGGATCAGCCAGTGAATATCTTGTATTGTAGATAAAAGTTTCTATTAAACCAGAAAACTCAACTTGTAAAACTATTTGTGGTCGAACTACATTTTTATGGAAGCAACATTGGAATGAGAAGAGTTGATTAGATAGAAGAACACTCATCAATTTTTATGTTAGAAAAGAAAATTGGATAGGTTAATTTTTTAAAGGGGGGGATGATGTTACAACCCCAACTTTTATAAATAAACAAAAAAAATTAATGCATTAATAAATTATTTTGTAATTTAGTTTTATAAAATTTAGTTACAAATGTCGTTATGTTAGACCATTATATGGTCTATCGTATTTAAAATATAGTTATGAATGTATTTTTTATATAGTCATTATACTACGAACATTATGATTGGTATATTAAGGGTTATTATAAGGTCCGAATGAATGATAAGGAAGGAATAATAGATTTTTCATGTGGCGCCATAATCTATGAAGCCCATTTTTCTAATAATCCATTGGATATAACATCATCAAGATTTTTCATTGACCAATATAAATCCAATATTCAAATACAAAGAATAAATTAAAATAGTTTGTGGGGGAATTTCAAGATTGTCGATATCATGAAGAAACCAATGTACGTCGAACCACCCTATGAAAAGCTCACCATTTCATAATAAACACGACGAAAATTCATTTGTGTAATAAACGGATATAGATTTAGATCCTCATAGTATGATTTTTTTTACATTCATAAAACAATGATTTAATTTATTCATTTTTATTAATATATTTTAAATTATTAATTAATGTGTTTGATGAAAATTATATTTCGATTAGTTAAAACAAAACATAATATTTTTGGGAAATATATAATTTCATTAAAGAGGTAATTTCATGGAATTAACGAATTTTTTAAATAGTCTATATTTTAATAAATATTATTATTAAATAATATTTATTAAATATAAATTATTATATAATTATATGAAGTCCAATGTAATTTATATAAGGATTGAAAAACTATCATTGTTAGAAAAATAGTATTTAATAATAATTGGGATTTTTTTGATTAAAAAAATATTAGAAAATTTGTAAAATTATTTTAATAAAATAAATATTATTTTTGAAATCTATAAATCTAAATTTTGTAATGTTGATTTTTTTAATTTTCAATGACTTTCCAAATTATTTATAAAAATTAAATATGGTATAATTATACACTATGTATTATAATCTCAAAATTAGAAAACATTTAGTTAATAAATACAATAAAAACTATCCATGAAAAAATAAGGGTTTCCCAATAAAATAATATGTTTATTATTTTTTTGATTTATTGTTTAAACTCGTAATGAATCATCACAAAAATAAATTTTAATTTATAGTTTTAAGAATAATCAATTATGAACATGACCCCCTTCCACATTACTAGGGGAATTATTTCAATGAGTTTGGTTCTTGGACTTATTAAAAAATAACCCATTTTTGGTCGAATCCAGGGGATAAAACCATGATATTATTTTTTATTTGGATTAATTTATTATATATAATCTAAAAAAGGGAATAAATTTCTAAATAATTCCAATATCTTTTTCTATGTAAAACCACCCAACCTCCTATTACGTTTCACTAAAAACCCTTACAGAATGATGACGCCATGACCTTCTTTCTCGAGGTCCCCCATGGTGCCTCTATGATCTTGAGAATCACACCATATGTTTTAAGAAGCACACTATGAAGGTAAGGGATCCCATATTTCACCCCTTTAATCATATACAATATTTAAATAATGCCTTTAGGTATATAAGTTCATATACTGGGATATATTTTCACACATCTATATCACTATAAATTTAATTTAAAGGTGATTAATATTCTTATTAAAAATCATTTAACTCGACAATGAATCATTATATACATCTATTTTCATATCAAAATCATCAAAAATGTTTCATTGAGAAACATATTTATAGTGAATACCCATTCCCATTTCAACTCTAATGTATTCACCAAGTTGTATCTACCATTAACTAATTTTTAATTTCATTGCTTATAATAGACATTCATTAATCATCACATTTATAGTGATGAAAGACATCCGAATTTTTCATGATCTATTTTGGAAATGTTTGCATGTACATGATAATGAATGTTATTAGTGGGTCTAGAATTATATTTCCCCTAAAAGAATTCAGTAATGTTTAGTCTCATGAGTATCCATTTATAGTGAATGAGAGTTTATAATTTTCATATTATGTTATGAATACTTAGGTGTTAGAATTGAATAATGTTTTTGATATCATATTTTTTGTTGTTTCTACATTACTATATTTCCTTCCTGTTATCATCATATTTCATGTTATAGGTTAATTTTTATAATTACCAACCCATTTAGGGTAATTTGACATTCTATGTAACTGACATGTATTACATTCATTATGTTATTCTTTACTATTTTTATATAGGGAATTTTTTATCACTCATTTAATATGTACGTTTCATGGTTATCCAATGAAATTTTTGAATATCCACGGAATATAAGTTATTCAATCAAACTTATTAAATAAGTATGTTGTACCATTTTTAAATTTGTTATGTCATGTTCCTAATTTCCATATGACTCTAGACCTCATGATCTTCTTGTGTTTTATTAGGAGTTCCACTATGTAATAAATCATAATGTAATTTGTACTAACTATATGGGTTGTTATAGAATTTCCCATTTTATAACCAAAACAATTCCCATTTCATAGAAGCTAGGTCATCACAAACCATGTATACAATTAGAAACACATCAAGAGGGGAACCCATTTCAAAATCAAGCACACAGATTCACTATGTATGTCATTGATTACACACAAAAATAATTTATAAATCAATCATTCATAAACAAATCATTATATAGTACATTTAAAAATAAGGAAGCATAGTTATATTATCAAATAATATCTAAAAAATAAATAACCCAACATATTCCTTGAAATACAAATAATATAGTTTTATGCTGAAATATGATACCATATGAGATCCCTTGGAAGCCAGAACATAACATTACCATCAACACCCATGACATGAAAATGATATTGAACACATCATGGATCACTTCAACCACCAGAGGAATGAAAACCCAAGAATTAATCGAGAATATTAAATAACAAGAGAATGGGATTAACATTAGAAGTTTTTTCCAAGATATCCAAGCTCAAATCACCAATGAGTTTCATTAATAAGGGATTTTGAAGATAGGAAAGGTATCTGTTGAGATAGAATATTATGGATGAGAGATGAGTGATGAAATAGGATTAAAATATGTAGTGGGGAGTTTATAATTTCATGGTTTTTAAAAACTAGGTTGACCACATGGTTATTCTACATGGTCTACTTAATTTTGTTATAACCATGGGGGTACTAACATCCTGAATGAATGAGGATGATGGTCTTGGACATAAAATTTATCATAATCATGATCCTAACAATATGGCACTACTATTCCAATAAATAGGTAAAATAACAAGGATTATGGAAATTATACATACAATGTGAGCCTCTCTGAAGGTGTTTACAATTTTCAATGACTAGTGACCACTTTCTACTAACTTAATTCTAAATTTGAACCACCGAATGCTCATCAAAAACTAAAACTTTTTCCAAAAAACATAAAAATTATAAAAAAAATTCAAGAACAATGTAAATGAAAAAAATCCACAAAAAACATTGTGAAAATAATCACCACTATGAAAACATCCAACCCTCACAAAGTCAATCTGTAGTCTCATATGAGAATAAGTGAGGTCACTTTTCCACAAACAATAATTTTTAATCACATGCCTCGTGTACTTTATTCCAATGAAGGTATATAAAATAAATTAAGACAGTAGTTTTTCCCAAACCACTGTCACCTATTAATTAATAATTTGAACTAGTTTCCTAGCCACTGAGAGATCAATTTCCAACTCAAGTTCTTCCCAACTATTCCTAAGCGATTGGTCATAATTATACATTTTAATTACAAGACAAGGATAATTTCTTGAATCGACATAAATTAATTAAAGAAATCAAAATCGTATATTTATTTAACAGATCTTCTTAGTAACATCAATACGAGTAACATTAATAAACATTAGAATCCCATACATACTGTGGTGATGATGACCAATTCAATTTTACATATTTTGAAAAACCATTTCACCTACATAATTTTCTTACACTCGACAAAAATAACGGGAATGATACTTATAATAGATCTATATTGTCAAAAAGCCCATGTCTGATGATATTTAACAAACTAGAAATCTCCTACACAATGATCAGTCAAATTAAGGAATTATTTCTTACTTTTTTCTTGTATAGAGGTGGCCTACATAGTCAAACATACAATACATTTAAGGAAAACATCAAGATCAATATTTTTTACTATTATTTTTAAAAACTTATATCAAACTATGCTGGTTATCACCTAAGCCTTTAAAGTCTAACAAATTAGTACATAGCATATATTCCATGATTTAGTTCTCCTACACTATCTGAAAATCTATATGAGGATGGTATGAAATAATACATATAACATATGACCCCATCGAAAATATAGGTGTTCTGAGGGACCAAATGTTAAATAGGGGTATTTATCAGAGATGATAGTATTTGGAACACCATGTAGCCTCACAGTCTTCTGAACATATAAAAAACACAATTTATCAACTTTGATCATCTCTTTGATCGTATTGAAATGGGAGGACATAAATTGATGATTTATTATTAAAAAAAATCACATTCCTTCCTCTGGTTTTATCAGGTACTATGATCATGAAATCATTGGATACCTCACCCATATTCAATATATGTATGCGAGGAGGTTATACATTTCCAGAGGGTTTATGGTTCCCAAATTATATAATCTGAAAATTATATCATGGTGATAATAAGTCAGAAAAATAATGTCTCATAACTGGACACCATAACTGATGTCAAACAACATTAATAAAATTAGTATCACTTGGATTAATTGACAAAGATGACCAATGATAGTCTTTCAATACCATCTTCTTCATATAAAATGGCATAATATAGTAGACCTTGATGCAGAGAAAATACTCAAGTGATAATGAAAATTAACAGGGAACCTAACCCTTAATTATAAAAAGTGTATATCAAAATCAAATTTCATATATAGAATAGTGATCATGAATAAGAATCAATGATATTGTGTCAATTTATTCCTACCATAAACATAACACTTTCCTCTCTAGAGTTTAAAATATAATTTTAGGGGTGTTCCACAAAAAACTACACTCATCATTGGACTCATTCAGTTTATTAGTGGGAAAATTCACACCCAATACATTAAAAAAATTTCCCTTACCTGGTATGTAGAAAATATGCATGTCGAACACCTAATGGTACAAAATCCTTCATCACTTGCTTATGTTCAGATCCACTGGGGGAGAACCTAAATCAAAGATATTTAGAACAAATAAAAGATGAACTTATACTCATAATGATAACAATACCTACACATTAGGTCATGCATGATGGATTCCAAGTCAGGTATAGGTGAGGTTTAATTATTTTAATTTTTAAAATTTAGAAGGATCTTTAAATCACAACATGATCACCATGCATAAAGACACAACCCAAACTCATACCTGAAGCATAAAAAAGTCCACACACCATTGTATGTCCCTATTTAAGATCAAAATAAGGGAAGTTTTCTACTAAAAATTACGATCCTAAAACAATAACTAATATTCTTACATCGTTGATGGATTCACCCTATTAAGGTTAAGTATGCCACTGATATTTAATTTCAAGAGAAGACTCTAATGAACCACTAGAAATATCATGTAATAATAGAAAAAAATCTAATCTCAACAGCACTACATAGCTCCTCCCATGAAATCAATACCTTAACATTATTGGGGATAACTAAAAATATAGGAATCAATACCAAATTTCCTTGAAACATAACCTCATAGATCATGATACTACACTTTGAGAGTGTAATATAAAAAAATTCATCATATAGCATGCTCGGTATAGTCCTCAATTAATATTTGTTACCCTCTTTCAATCATGATTAGGACTAAATTGTAACTATAAAATCTATGAAAAAGAGAGGTAAATATTAAAAAATGGTTTTTATGATCTAATAAGGCCATGATATAATTTTTTAGTCCAATAGTAAAAAAGTAGTCCAAATTATCATACATACTTCAAAATGGTTCTTTAGAATTTCTACCACTCTCACCCTAAACTATTTATACCTAGAATGAATGTAGATCATAGAAGACTACCATTAAAATTATAATGGTCAAAGAGATCAACAATTCATGACAAGGTGTATTGTTTCTTGATGTTCACCTATTTTAGCTTCGTGGATATGATGCACAACTAGAGAGATATATATTCCTTCTTAGAAAAAAGTAATGGAGTGTCTCATGGTGAGATAATGTGGTGAATAAACACTTTGGCACAAATATTTCATGTTATGTTATTAATTATATCAATATGTTCTGGGAATATATGATATGAAGGAAATGATATTGATATATTCTCTGATAGTAAATTGATTGTGAACTCTAAATTCGTCATTGAGGGTATAATTGAGACACCAAAATGTGATACCTTATACAACCCATTCACCATGGATGGAATCCTGGAATCTTAACCTTAGAAATTATAATCAAATAAGAGGGAATACATATAATATTAAATCCTTATTATCTTCAAAACTGGAGGTCTGAAACCTCTTGACCTAAAATCCCATTCTGCCTGAAAAAATGATGTGCTACCATCATTGGTCATGAAAGTAACCAATAAATGATACAAATTCATTTGTACCTTGAAGAATATCACTTATTACATCCCTATGATAACATTAATGTGATTCATATAAAGGATATTGAAATTCCATTTTATCATGACATTTAACATGGTTTAATACACAATGGTAATTAGAAAACATACATCGTTCTTCTACCAAGAGGCATAACAAAATCATGGAATACATCACTAGAATTGTTAGGAGTTAAAGAGTTATAAATAATGATAACAAGTAAATTAATGTGTATAAAATGTATCAAAAAATATGTATTAATATTTCAATCTGAAAGGTACCTCAAATAGTTTGAATACCTACATTGGATTACACTGGTTCCAAATCCATATAAAGTAGGTTCATGACATCTACAGATTAATAGAGTTTACTATTTACATATAGCTTTACCATAAGCTGACTCTATCCATAAAAAGATCTTCCCTCAACAAAAAATCCACTAGAATGATAACTAATAGTTTCACATGCATCATACAAATCCGTTGTTACCTTAGAGGATTTAGAGATTGCACCAATCTGAATTATAAAAATACACCTATAAAAAAGTAATTATTAATTATACCACTAGAAAAATTTCTCAGGCTTTGTGGGTTCATATATATAGACTGTGCATGCATAGATTTACCACACTGATAATAAACATTAGAACCACCACATATATCTGCTGACAACAGTGGTTGAGGTGGCTATTTATAGATAATACCACACTTATTTCCCTAATCTTCACAGATCCATTTCATTTCAGATGATCTAAAATGACACCCACTTGATTCTAGAAGAATCTATAACATTATTGAAATACACGAATAGTTTATCTCCACCATTAGAGTATGTTCTTCCACCTCATCATAGATCATTATCTTGAATAAGAATATCTAATATTTAATATATGGCTGTAAAGCAATTTTATACCTCTGAGATTTCATTTTTTTTATTAGAAACTACCTTAAGAAAAATGTTGGATAAATCCACCAGGTAGTTGGAATAATATATCACTTAATACTCTTTTTGTGTAGGTCCATGATCTCTAAGTACTTGGAAGTATGTAATGTGTTAGGGTATAACTACTCTGTAAAGATGGCCATGAATTCCTTCTAGGGAATTTTTTGATGATTTCATATTGAGATAACTAATTATAACATATGACAACTAGGTCCTTCATGCATAAACTTTACATAAATTACCTTTATAATATTAGGAGTCCCAAGAAACTAAAATATCATCAAAATATTCCCCACATAGTCTTGCACTTCCGGAAGATCTTTGATTATAGTAATGGAAGAGAGCTTCTTAAAAAAACCTTTCATCCCAATACATAAGAATTATAGTATTCGACACCATCGATATACCAGAAATAGATGTCACTCAATAATCAAAAACCCAAACAACTTGAATTTCGACCTATCAAATCTCTAGAAAACTAGTGAGGTTTATCTCTTCCTAACCCCAACTCGTTTTTTTAAAGTTGTATCTAGGAAAGTGTGATTTTTCACAAGACAACAGAAAAAAAGGAATCTATAAATTAATCAACACACATTGAATCAACAAATAACATGATTTAAAAAACTAAATAATTTAGAAAAAAAATATCAATCATAAGAATCAACTTATACCACTCTAACCTTTCTAGATGATTGTTCCATGTTTGAATCCTATTTATTGCAATTATTGGAGGAGTTAAATTTGATTCGAAACAACCCATGGGGATCCAAGTTATGTCATGAGGTGTGTTGGATAATAACCAAAATCTTTACCAAATCCCTATGACCAGATCATCATCATCATTAAATATTTATTCACAAAAAACAGAAAAGGCCGAAACAAATGGAAGATAGCGGTGGGACCCAGAAAACACAAGCCTCCTCATGACAGAGGGACACTCCACCACTTTACCCTATATTAAGAATAAATAGCTAGATATTACATAAAATTTCTCTCAATAGGGCCATTGCATTACCTGAAGTAGAAAACGCATTATCTATATGTATCTGTTAGGAATATATATTATTTTAGTTCACTTTCCGAACAAGATCCCACTATGTGGTCAATTCATAGACATTATTAGATAAATAAAAATCTCTTTTTTTCAAAGAAGGTGTAATAGTTTAATTTTTAGTGATTAAGTTCTTTAATATTAAATAATTGTTTGGATTTAAAATAATGTTAATTAATTCCTTATAACAAGAAATAAATTGGCGTGTAACATAAGTACAATAAGAAATAACTAAGTAGATAGGTATTTTGGTACCAATTAAATCATATCGTAGTAATCAAACATATAACCTTCATATAACCTTAGTAATATGGATAATAAACCAAATTTACAATGGTAATAATCACATCATAATTTTAAGTTAGTTTTCTATAATAATCATCATAAATATAAACAGAGAAGGCCTTATCAGTTCTCCTTAATGCTAGTCATTTCTTTTAAAAAAAGTTACCCAGGTTTCCCATGTGATTTGTTTCATTTTCAAACCAAACCCACTCCCTAACCATCATAACCATGTCATCACATTCCCAGAATACTATTCCAAATAATATAAAGGGATAACCATTTTCTAGAGAAGACACACACCAACAGTTGGACATCAACTTTTACACACAAAAATAATGTGTAAATCATATGTTTTTCCAAAATAATTTATTTTAAAAATATTTCTAAAACAATTTAATTTTATATAAATAGTAAAATAAGAGTAAAACATAGGAAAACCATGATTTTTTCATTGAAATCACCACACATTAGTAATAAAATATAACCCTGGATAACATGAGATTTTATGGAATAAATAATAAACCATAAAATTGAAATATGAAGATAATAAAAAGCTATTTAACCCACCCTAGTTCACCAAAACCACCAAATAGAAGAAAAATGTGAAAACGGGAGAGGAGACACAAAGAGGAGAAAATGATGATCTTACGTGAGGAATTATTAGAGATACATATCAAATAAAAAATGAATTGATGCCAAATCAGTGGTAGATAATTAGGGAGGCATGCATATGGATGGATAATTTTGGATCGAGAAAGTAGGGGAGAAATAATATTAAAAACTGGGAGGGGAAAAATAACAATTTAAAGTTTTTGAAAACCATGTAATGTTATATTGTTTTGATGTACTATATTCCATTTATATTCCATCCATTTGGCTGATTCTGGACCAACAAATAATGGCCGTATGGTTTGGGTATCATAGTTTGGGTAACTGGGTGCCAAACCATTGGGGTAGTCTAATGGAAATGACTAGGCCACAATTATTTGTGAACGACCATGTACCTACCCAATAAGAACTATCATAGCCTCTATCAAGATTAACATAGTTTTTGGGTCTTGAAAATTTCTCCCACTAGTTATGAATTAACCATGTTTCCCCATTTTATTTCTCTAATACCACAATTTTTATTTAAAAACACATTGAAAAGATACAGAAAAATGTCGAGACAAAAAGTAAATAAAAAATTAATAGTGATAACATCATGAATGTAAAAAATAATTAATATAATATGATTTATATACATATGATTTCATATGTTATCACTTATTAACCGGGTAATAAATACTAAATAAGATTAACCTTATATAACGGTTAAAATTCAATTTTGCTAAAATTGTTTTTCAACAAAATATTAGTTTTAAATTAAAAGATACTTTTATAATATTTTGAAATTTAATTTGATATAAAATAATGTTAAATTTAAAAAAACCGAAATTGGTTTTTATGGGTTATATTATATGTTTAATAAAACATAAAATCACTTATTTAGAAACTATATACCAAAAAACATGAATAATTTAACGACCCGAATCCGGAGCCCCTCCACTGTTTCCCCATACCCAGTTCTCCACATCACCTCAAGCGCATTTCCCTGAACACCAGAGGCTACCATCTAGCAGCGAGGGCCTTGTTGAGTTGGTTGGGAAACTATGACCTCATTCGGTAAGGTATACTGCGAAAAAACAACAGTAAACTGCGGAAGAAGTAACAACATACATAGCAGTAGGAACCAAACAGGTAATGAAATGAATATATATAGCAAGGATGACATTGATGCAGCAGGTACAAGTATCTATGGAAAGAAGCAAAAACAACAATGTAATGGAATACAACTGAAACCAAATGCAAAGGAAAAACAAAATAAACTCCTCAGCATCGCGAGCCGCGGCTCGGTCCCATGCTCTCCAGCTCCAGTGCAATCAAGACCCTGAAGTAGAAGGGTTCTTGCCCTTAACTCTACCAGCAACAACATAGTCTGCTTGGGCGCAAAAGCATGGCCCAAACAGGGTGTGAGATACAATACCATTAGTTAATCACCCAAATATTTGTGCCTAACAGACAATGAATACAATGCATGTAATAAAACTAGAAGAAGTAAATAGGAAAGCATAAGCAGCTACAATCCACAGTTCTAACAAAAGAAGAGCACAAGTAAACAACCAGTAACAAAGGAAAAAGGTAACCATCTAGGTATCTCTCACAACCTAACCCCTGTGGTTCAACCTATAAGTATTAGCATCCCTTTAGGTGGCACACACAGTCTCACCCCTCTGGTTCAGTTAAGAAATTAGACAGCCTCTCGGGGGAAGCACTCACCGTCAATTCCCCATATAGTCTCATAATGTGCTAAAGGATCTTTAAGGAAGAACTCAATGTCCATTCCCCCTGCGGCTCATGTCAAGGAACTACATACTCTCTGAGGAAGCACTCGACGTCAATTCCCCTTGTGGTCTCGTATCGTAATTAAAAGACACTATGGAGAATCTCTTCTGTTAATTCTCACTTTAGTCTACTACTCTATGTTCTCACTGTCCTGAGTGAAAGGTAATAATTCTCAGTGCGCATGTAGGTCGTCCAAGTAAACCTCAAGAACTACGCGGCTATCATCTAAGGCTCAGCAGAAAAACATGTCAATAGTTCATAATCCTACAACTATGCATGGAAACTGGAAAAACGCCAAACAGGAAGATCAAACATAGCAAAAATTCAAGGTATATTAAATCTACCATAATCACATCCAAAACATATACTCTAGCAATCAAGCAAAGCATGAAATACAATAAGTGCAAAACAGAAACACACAATACCCCGTTCAAGGGTATGGGTGGAATTTGCACAAAATACTAATCAACATTCTACAGAAATGCACAAACCACCTACCTTGATCCTAGGTGATTCATATACGTGAACCATGATGATAGATCCACCTTAAGACATCGTAGATATGTGAAAATGCACAAAACTCTCAACCTACGATATCTTGAAAACAAAGAGGAATCAAGAAACAATGCTCAAGAATAAGTAAGAACTCACCACTACGCTTCCAATGCAATCGACCATGCTTGAATCAGAGAACGTATGGTGATGCGGGAGCTCGTCAAAAATCTGGTCGTACGGTCGCTCTCGGGCAGATGAAAACTGGAGAAGAAGATGAAAATTGGGGTTAGGCACGACCCTGGTCTGTTTAGTGAAAAAAAGAAAGTACATGACATGTACTTTTAGAGTACATGTCGTGTACTGGGTATCTTCCGTACTCCACCAAAATTGGCCACCACATCACCCCTACACACCGTGTGTGTGGCCCAGTACGGCCAACACAATGCTTCGAGCCGGATCAGAGTAGACGACATGTACTCAGAAAGTACACACTGTGTACTTTGAAAATTTCCAGAAAATCCATTTTTCATAAAAACTCTGGAAAAAATGAAAACACACCTGAACGAAGATTCAGGTTCTTACAAACTTCCCCCCTTAAAGAAATTTGTCCCTGAATTTCACTAAAAGGGCGCAGAAGAAGAATCCCCGAATAGTTATGGCCACTGCGATCGTACATCGTCCTCCCTCTCCAAGGTCTCAT
Source organism: Viscum album (assembly GCA_963277665.1). Classification (NCBI taxonomy): domain Eukaryota; kingdom Viridiplantae; phylum Streptophyta; class Magnoliopsida; order Santalales; family Viscaceae; genus Viscum; species Viscum album. The sequence continues at coordinate 259,791,446 of OY728129.1, forward strand.
CTTGTACTTGCCCATGCTGTAATAACACTCGTACCAGAGAACAGACCGCCCATGGAGAACATCCGTACTGCGATCGATAATCCGGATAGGATGCTCCTCGAACGACCTATCTGCTTCATGTTCTACTTCCTCGGGCTGAAAGGCGTGAGATGGGTGTGAAAAGTAACGTCGGAGCTAAGAGACGTGGAAGACATCGTGCATGGCCCGATACCTCTGAGGTAGCTATAACAGATAGGCGACCAGTACCACTCTCCCCATGACCTCAAATGGTCCGACGTACTGCGGTGAAAGCTTACCCTGTCTCTGAATCCTATTGTGTCCCAACCTCAGTGCGACGCATAGGAACACCTGATCCCCAACCTCGAACTCTAGAGGTCATCTCCTCTTATCAGCATAAGACTTCTGTCGAGACTGTGTCGTAGCCATCTTCTTCTAAATCATATCTATCTATTCTGAGGCCTCCTGAATGAGACGAGGTCCCAGCAAAGCTGCCTCTCCTGCCTCCAACCAGCATATGGTTGATCGGCATGGCCTACCATACAAAGCATCATATGGTTCCATCTTAATGGTCTCTAGGAAATTGTATTTGTAGGTGAACTCCAACAGAGGAATTTTTTTCTCCCAAGAACTGCCAAAGTCTAGGATGCAATCGTGGAGCATATCCTCAAGCACTTGGATCGTGCGCTCGGACTGGCCATCAATCTGGGGATGGTATGTTGTACTCAATAGTACATGTGTACCCAAGACATCTGAAGTCCCTGCCAGAACCGAGAGGTAAAGCACGCATCCCTGTCTGAAATAATGGAGTGTTGAACCCCATGTAGACGAACGATCTCTCGGATGTAAAGTCTCCCCAGATCATCAACACTGAAGGTCTCCTTAATCGGCAAGAAGTGCGCAAACCTCATAAGCCTGTCTACGACAACCCAAACAACATCATTCCCTTGAGGCGTCCTCAGTAACCCAGTCACGAAGTCCATTGCAACAACATTCCACTTCCACTCTGAAATGGGTAACTTCTTTAAAAGGCATGCTGGTCGTTGATGCTCTTCCTTCACCTACTGACAAGTAGAACATCTGATGACGAAACCCACAACATCCTTCTTTATACCTGGCCACCAGTACTGGCGATGAAGATCCCGATACATCTTGGTGACTCCCGGATGAACTTCCCAAACCGAAGAATGAAAATCCCACATCAGCTCCTCATATATGTCTGCTGCCACCCATACACGCCTCTGGAAACGCAAGAACTCATCCTCGCCCACTGCCCATCCAGGAAGAGGGTCTTCTCATGACACACTCTCCTGCAGGACTAAGCATTCAGAGTCTGATATCTGCCTCATCCGTACTCGATCATGAAGTGTAGAGGTAACAGCTACAAAAGATATGAATGTCTGCCCCTGTCTGTTGTGCACCTCAAATGCATCTCATAGAACAGAGCCATCAGCTTCCACTCACTATTGGCCTCCTGAACTGTCAGAATCTAAGATCTCCAACTCAGCGCATCTGCCACTGAATTTCCCTTTCCCAGCATATAGGCAAGCTAGAAATAAAATCACTAAAGGTACTCGACCCTCTTGTGCTGTCTCTGGTTCAAATCCCGCTGAGTGAAAATATACTTGAGACTCTTGTGAACTGTGAAGACCAAAAAGTGCTCTCCCAGAAGATAGTGTCTCCAACAGCGTATGGCATGAACAACAGTTGCCAACTCTAGATCATGCGTAGGGTAGTTCCTCTCATGTGGTCTCAACTACCGAGACCCGTACGGAATGACTCCATCCCCCTGAATAAGCCCAGCTCCCAGCCCGATACCTGAAACATCATAGTAAACGGTGTAGTTCTTTCCTGGATCTCGCAAGACTAGTATCGGTGGTGACGTCATCCTTCCATTCAACTCCTTAAAGGCTGACTCACATGAATCTGACCATAATAACTTCGCCCCCTTCTTGGTCAGACCTGTCAATGGTGATGATAGACGAGAAATGTCTTGAATGAAGCGTCTATAGTATCCAGCCAGCCCTAGAAAACTCTGTATCTCAAATACATTCTTCGGATACTCCCAGGAAACAATAGATCTCTCTTTTTCTGTGTCCACTGATACTCCCTCCTCTGAGATGAGGTTACCTAAGAAGTGAATCTGATCAATCCAGAAGTGGCACTTCGTGAGCTTATCATAAAGACAATGCTCTCTTAGTGTACTCAGAACAATCTCAAGATGTGTGGCATGGTCATGTCGAGTGTGAGAGTACACCAAGATATTGTCCATGAAGACCACAAAAAAAGAGTCCAAGTAATGATGGAACACTCGGTTCATCAGTTCCATGAAAACTACATGCGCGTTCATGAGACCGAATGGCATGAATGTATACTCATATAGACCATACCTACTCCTGAAGGCTGCGAGAGGTATATCTAATGGTCTAACATGCAACTAATGATAACCATACCTCATGTCGATCTTCACGGACACTCGTGATCCTCAAAGCTGATCGAAAAGTTCGTCAATTCTCGGCAAAGGATATCAGTTCTTGATAGTCAACTGGTTCAGCTTCCGATAATCCACACAAACTTGAAGGGTACTGTCTGCCTTCTTTTCAAAGAAGACAGATGAACCCCAAGGATAAGTTCTGGGTCGGATGAAACCCTTATCCTATAGCTCCTCCAACTGCTTTTTGAGCTCCTACAATTCAGGTGTGGCCATCCTATAGGGAGGAATGGACACCAGCATCACTCCTGGCATGCGCTCAATAGAGAATTCTACCTCACGCTCTGGAAGAAAACCTAAAAAGTCTTCTAGAAATATGTCCCTGAAGTGATCCATAAAAAGAGGAAAATCCAACCGTGGAGTCCACTGATCATCCAGATAAAGGCTAGCAATCTGGGCCATCACCCCTCATAGCCCATGATGCTCGAGTACTGCCCGACTCACCCGAACTTCCCTCTAACCCTTATGGAGAAAAGACATGTCCTCTAGTGAAACAAAGATCACTCTGCGGTGATAACAGTCGACAACTGCCTGAAAGGTAATTAACCAATTCATGCCAAGGATGACATCATATCCTGTCTTCTCTAGGACATATAGATCCCATATGAAGCGATACCCTGCAACCATGAGAGAGCACTCTCTACACTGGAATACAATAGATTTTCTCATCCCGAAAGGTGTGTCTAGTGTCAACGAGTCGGCGGAACAAAAGATATAGATTCCAAGGCTCTCCAAAATAGTAACAGAGATAAGCTATGAGTAGCACTAGTATCAAAAAGGGATGAAGATAAAATTGAGGCTACTAAAATCGTACCGCGAACAGTAGAAGGGTCGGGATCCTGCTCCTGATAAGTCTGCTCCACGATGACAGATTGTCATGTACCACAGCTCAGTGCCCATAGACGACCACTCTGAGCTGAACCTCCCACCTGGTGCTAAGGAACTGGTGGCTGACCTCCACAGCCTCGACCTCCTCCTCGGCCCGAATGGCCGAAAGAACTCCACTTCCCCAACTGGAGAGAAACTGGTGGTGCTGCTCCTGAACGAGGAGTCATGGAAGAACCCCAGTCACCAGCTGCTGGTGAGAAGACCTGGCAGAAACGCTGAAGTTTACCCATTTTTCTGCAAGATCGGCACTCCATGGGGACCCTTTGGCTCTACAGCCTTGTGTTCCATGACCGGCCACACTGGTAGCATGTCTCCTAGCTGCCTGATGATGCATCTCGCTTCCTCAGATCACCATGTGTAGTCTCTCTATGGCGCTTCTTGCAGTCATCTAGAGGAAGACTAGCTATGGAAGCAGAACCGCCCTGGCTCGCAGCTCCATAGTCTCTCAGATTGTGCTCCGCAATCAGTTCCTGGTTGACGATGGACGTAATGGAAGTCATCTAGAAGATGTTCACATGTGATTTGATCTCCTGCCTGAGACCATCCTTAAATATCCATTCTATGAACACCCCACCCCTATCTCAGAGGGGCATGATGCACTGTAGCTCGGTGAAACGAGAGGAATAATCCATGAAAGAAACAGTACCCTGCTCTAAGCTCATGAACTCTCTGGCTCGATTGGCCCTCAGGGTCTCCAGGTAGAAATAGTCATAGAACACGCGCTAGAACTCCTCCCAAGCCATAGACTGCTGTGGACCCGCCTGCAAGATCATGTCCCACCACCTCCTGGGAGAGTCTTAGAGAATATAGGTGGCGACCTTAACCTGCCTCTCTGGAAGCGTCTCCAGATTCACGAAGATAGTCAGCATGGCTTCCGGCCATGACTCTGCAGCCCGAGGTCCTCCTTCCCCTGAGAATGTGGGAGGATGTTGCTGTTGAAAAACCCACTTCAAATATTCCATATACATGGCAGGAGGCGGAGCTCCCTGGATAGCCTGAATCATCCTCATGAAACCTTCCTTGAATTTCAAATCTACACTTGCAACCGGTATAACAGCCGGTGCCAAGGCTGGCCCGATTGGAGGATCGAAAAGAAGTCCCTAATCAGCCCTATCTGTCGTCTGATCACTGCCCGACAATAGATGTACGACCGGAGGACATCTCAGAGGCATTTCTCTAAAATATTAAAAGAACCCCTTAGATCAGGAAAACAAGGATAGAGAACACAAGATTACAAAACTGAAAACATGGGACGAAAAAACAAACAAGTTTTCAAAACACAACTACACGACATGTATAAAACTACACGGCGTGTCTTCTTAACCCACTTACCTGGGCGTGTAATCCTTCCCTAGCAGTCATGTACACTTCAATCTACAGGGCGTGTTGAACCCACACACAACGTGTACTTGAAAACGGTTCCCCTGCCTGAGTTTCCTTACACGGCTAACCCACACGGTCTGATTTAACCCGAGACTACATGGCGTGTTCTTGACACACATGACGTGTACTAGAAAAGGCTTCAGGGGCCCATGTTTCTGAAACATGCATACATCTACACGGCTGAACATTACACGGTGTGCTCCGAACAAACACGTTGTGCATAGGAAAGGTGACCTCATCCCGTGTTATTCGTGACACAGCCGGGTACCATTAAAATAATACACAGCGTGTTCCAAACAAACCCGGATTGTGGAAAAGATGGTAACATCAGCCCGTGTTTTTCATGACACAACCAGGTACCTGGACAGGACTACATGGAGTGGTCCCTAAGGACACGACATGTTCTACCTGATCTTCCCTGACCCGTGTTGTTAGTGACACGGTCAGGTACACGACTCCGAACTTACACGGTGTGTACCTACCCTAAACGGCATGTTCCTAAAGTTACTGTCACAACACCATGTTCTGCTCACACAGTCAGTGACATGGCCTGAAAACTACATGGCGTTTATCCAAAAGTACATGTCGTGTATTCTGGGTTTTTCTGGGCAGTAGCTCAGAAAGTGCTCTGACTCCCAGAAACACTAAAAACAAGGGAAAGAGGTTCCAAATTCCGATCCTCGAGGGCCCATACTCCCCGCGAATAAAATCTAGGCATCTCCTGTAGTCACATACAAGGAAAAACAACAGCTCTCTAACATAACAGTCGTGATTATATCAAAAATCTATCTCAACAGTATGCATAATCTATACAAGGCCTATCACAACAACATGCAATAGCTAATGCACCCTAGATGGCATGGAAAGAATTCATGGCATGTGATTTCTAGAAGTTCCTACATGATGCATGAGATGGAATAACATCATCTCATCAGGTTGCGATAGAAATAGAACCGAAATATCCAAAAAATATCTGCACAAGTCATGCGAATCACTCTAGGTGAAAACATATCAACCATAAAACTCAAAAGCAGCAAACTGCAATTAGCCAGGTAGCATGGCCTTTCCCTGTACACGGGTTAGATACTTCCGAGCACAGCTTAATACCATGTACCAAATCCGTCCTATCCCAGTCCAAAGTCTCCAAACAGTAAAGCAAGAGAAAAGAACCCCTCTGATACCATTTTGTAACGACCCAAATTCGGAGCCCCTCCACTGGTGCCTCGTACCTGGTTCGGCACATAATCTCAAACGTGTTTCCCAGAATACTAGATACTGCTGACTAGCAGCGAGGGCCTTGGTGAGTCGATGGCGAAACTATTCCCTCATTCGGTAAGGTATACATCAAAAAAACAACAGTCAATAGTGGAAGCAGTAACAACATACATAGCAGTAGGAACCAAACAGTGAAAGCAATGAATATATATAGCATGGATGACAATGATGCAGCCGGTGCAAGTATATATGGAAAGCCGCAAACACAACAACCTACTGGAATACATCTAAAAACAAATGAATGATAAAAACAAAATAAACTCATTAGCATCGAGAGCCCCGGCTCGGTCCCTTGATCTCCAGCTCCAGTGCAATCAAGACCCTGAAGTAGAAGGGTGCATTCCCTTATCTATACATGCTGCAACATAGTCTTCTTGGGCCCAAAAACATGGCCCAAAAAGGGTATGAGATACAATCCTAGTAAGCAATCACCCAAATATTTGTGCCTAACAGTCAATGAATACAAGGAAAGTAGTAAAACAAGAAGAAGTAAACAGGAAAGCACAAGAAGCTACAATCCACAGTTCTAACAAAAGAAGAGCACAAGTAAACAACCTGTAACAAAGGAAAAAGGTAACCCTCTGGGTAGCTCTCATAGCCTAACCCCTATTGTTCAACCTATATGTACTAGCATCCCTCTAGGTGGCACACACTGTCTAACCCCTCGGGTTTAGTTATGAAATTAGGCAGACTCTCTAGGGAAGAACTCACTGTCAATTCCCCCTATAGTCTCATAACGTGATAAAGGATCTCTGAGGAAGCACTCCACATTTATTCTCCCTGTGGACCGTGTCGAGGAACTACAGACTCTCTGAGGAAGCACTCAACGTCAATTCCCCTTGTGGTCTCAAATCTTAATTAAAAGACACTCTGGAGAAGACCTTCTGTCAATTCTCCCATTGGTCTAGTACTATAGGTTCTCAGAGTCCTGATTGAAAGGTAATACATGGTCAGTGCACATGTACTTCATCCTAGTAAACCTCAAGAACTACTTGGCTATCAACAAAGGCTCATCAGCAAAACAAGGCAACAGTCCACAATCCTACAACTAGGCATGGCAACTGAAAAAATACCAAACAGGCAGATCAAGCATAGCAAAAATTCAAGGTACAGTAAAGCTACCATAATCAAAGGAAAAACATCTACTCTAGAAATCATGAAAAGCAGGCAATACAAAAAGGAAAAAACATGAACACACAATACCTTATTCAAGGGTATTGGTGGAATTATCACAAAATACTCATAAACTTTCTACAGAAAGGCACAAACCACATACCTCGATCCTAGGTGATCGATATAGGTGAACCACGATAATAGATCCCCATTATGATGATGTAGATCTGAGAAAATAGACAAAATGATCAACCTACGATATCATGAAAACAAGGAGGAATGAAGAAACAAGGCTCAAGCGAAGGAAGAACACACCGATGTGCTTCCAACACAATCGACCATGCTCGAATCGGATAACGGACGGCGAGGCGGGAGCTCGTCGAAGATCTGACCGTACGGTCGCTCTAAGGCGGATGAAAACTGAAGAAGAAGATGAAAATTGGGGTTAGCCGCGACCCCGATCCGTTTAGTGAAAAAAAGATAGTACACGACATGTACTTTTAGTGTACACGGCGTGTACTGAGTCCCTTCCATACTCCGCCAAAATCAGCCTCCACGTCACCCCTACACACCATGTGTGTGGCCCGGCACGACCAGCACATGGCTTCAAGCCGGATCAGAGTACACTGTGTGTACTCAGAAAGTACACGACGTGTACTTTGAAAATTTACATAAAAACCATTTTTTATAAAGACTCCACAAAAAAAGAATACATACCTGAACAATGATCCAGGTTATTAAAAAAACAACCTAAATTCCATTATTTGGAATATGTTTCCCACTTACCTTAAAAAAATTTCCTTACATTATTATAGTAAAAACGGTTTTAAACTGGATCCATTTTCATCCCATATAAATGGTAACACATACTCCCTTTAAAACATAACATTACCCATAAAATCACCCTTAAATAATGTAATGTTTTACTCTTCCAAGAAACATATCCCCTAAACATAAGCTACTTGTCACTCCAAGATTCCCTAATACCAAAAAATTAAAGGGATATTCCAAGTAAAAAAATTGAGACTTAATTTAGTTTATAAGATGATATAATCAGTAGAGAAAAAAATGTTATGGATTTTCAATATAATTTACATTCATTGAGAATGTATGATTATATTTCACCTATTATTATTTATATGGTATATATACTGAAAATATAAAATAGTATATCAAGAAATAATTCCTAATTCAATACATTTTATGTTCAATTTCATAGTTATTTTCCTTGTAGAGGTTTTATTTAAAATTTACTCAAAATATAAGGACTTATATTAATCTTTCTTCAAAATATAAATATATTTTTAATATGATAATCAACATAGAAATATTTTTATTATAATTATTTATAGAAAATCTATCCTTTTAATGTCCCTCTTATATCTATGGAAATTATCCATACTCTTTATATCGTTTTAAATATATTTTAAAACGAATTTTGATATCTGGTTTCAATAAGTATATTTCATAATTTTTTAATAATTTTTTACCATTCAAAATATATCTTCTTTTCCTCAACTATAAATTTTATTTTTATAGAATTTATAAATATTTCATTATTTAATTTTTAAAAATAAATTTATGTAAAATACTATTCATTTTATTTCCCATTACCTTTTTGAAAACATAATTTATTTTTCAAGTCTCCATTATTAATGTATCATCTTTAAATTAATTGGTTTCAATGTATTTTTAATTACCTATTTAAGAAATTATTTATTATGAATTTTTTTTATGTATTAACATTAAAATTAACTATTTTCAATAAATTTTTAAAACCATTTTTAAAATATTCTATCTTTTTTAATTATCAGTTATTAAATGTTCTTCAAGATGAATCATTTTAAAAAAATCAATTCCCATTTTTGAAATCATTATTCATTTTTCATGTATTCATTATTAATTACTCTCTTAATAGTAATGTTATTATTGTTTTATAGATAATAATTTTTAAAAATGTTATATAATTTCATGAATTATTTATCTTGAATAAATACTTTCAAAATAATTTCCTTTCCCTTCACATAAATTTTTGTTGATGTATTCTGTACTTCATTATTTTAAATATTTTTTTTGAAGTATTTTTTTAATTTTATTTACCATCCAAGGATTATGTTTCCTGAGGATATGTATATAATAACCATTATTTGATTTTTGATATTATTTCTCTAAGAAAATTTGAATTGTTATAATTTAGTATTTCATTGGTTTAGGTTATGGGCCATTTTAGTTTTTGTGTGACCCATTAATTTTTCATTTGTTCATTATAATTTGTTGACTATTTGGCTTTATTATGTATCTCATATTTTGAATAGTGAATATTAGTGTTATATATCACCCTATAATGCATTGTTTATGCATCTGTAACTAATGAGAAATAGTTGTTAGTTATGGGAATTGTAGTTTTCCACAATATAATGTATGGGAATTTTATTTGTTCATAATATAAATTTTGGGCATTTTTTAATGAAAATATAATGTGGGGAAATATTTTTTCACAATATGATGCATTATATTTTTTTATCTCAATATTAATCCTTTAGATGTTTTCACAATATTATGCGTGGGTATTTATATTATTCACATCCTGAATGGTCCACATATTCTATCTTTATAATTCAATATTTTTGATATTTTTATGTTTTTTCCATAATTAATTGTTATATGATATTCCACATTTATATATTCATATGATTATTCTCCTTGAATAATGCTTATTATCTCAATATTTCACACACATTTTCAATGGTATATGTTTTTTTGATTTTAGAATTGAGGTCCTTAGATAATGGTTTATAGAAAGATTATATAATTAATTTTTCTTTTTAATAATTAAATGATTCATTATCATTATTTTCATATATTCTTATGATATATAATTTGATCATATGTTCTAATGTTTCCCATTTTTTGAATTTGACATCGTATCATTATTTTGTTTTCTTTTCCCTCCAATCTGATGATAAGTTTAATTTTTAGAAAATCAAGAATGGATCCTATAGGTATTAGAGAATGGAAAAATATTATGGATTAAGATGTTTATAAAGATTACATGGAAGTCACTAAACTGTATAATTATTGTTATTAGTGGTTATTGTGGGATTTATTAGATATGTTATTAAATAATTGTAATAATTTTGAGAATTTTAGAATGGGTAACCATAATATTGATCCTTGTTATCTAATTAATAACAATATAAGTTCAATAAGTGATTAGAGAATCATATAGAATACATTTATAGACATTACCTATAAATATGAGTATACAGAATCAAGGTCCCAACTATTTTGATGCTTGAAAAAATTGAAGTGATTTTTTATATATGTTAGTTACATCATTAATCTGAGATCTTATAATATATTCAATTTCTATTTTTATAAGTGTTTCCTCTCATAAGGATATTTCAATAAAAAATAATGTATTTTCGTTCTTTTATCATTATGATTTCAACACTATGTGATTAAAGATGTTATATGGATAGTAACATGTTCATATAATCTTAAAATTGATCAATTATAGGGATATGAATTTGTATTAATATTTATCTAGAAATCCATATAGATAAAAACATTTAATTAAGATCTTTTTAAATCAAATATGTCTATAGATAGAACTTGGGTCATTGAATGTTTTGAAAATGTTAGGGGATATGATTTTTTGGTTATGTTCTAATTGATTTGATAAACTATATTTCAGAATGTCACTCTTTTAGATTTTAGTATTGATTCTCTAACCACATTGGATAAAATTATAAGTGGTTAAAGGTAAAGAATATTTATATTATTTTATGATCGTTACATAAGAATTTACTGAATATAATATGGAACTCAATCACATCGTTTACATTCCATTTTGTTCTTTATAGTCATTATCTCTAAACTTTTTATTATTGAGCTATGTAAAATCTTAAAGATCCATTAAATTCAATATCATTTTAAAATTTTTTTTAATACTTTGAATCATTCATCTTTCAAGCATCCCATTTCCCAAAGAGGAATGAAATTTGTAAGTGTGTATAAACATCAATACACACCACTCTTGATGATACCACACTGTGAAAAAAATAAGATGATTCTATTTTAATATTTTAACAACTTCATGATTTTATAGATAATGTAAATGGTATATGAAAATATCATTTCATTTATGTTTAATCTTCTTGAATGATATAATTCATAATCATAAGAATTCATTATTTTTATTTTGTATTGTCAAAAAAATGATCTTATTCCACTATTCCATGAAATATAGTTATTTTTTAAAAATGATATAATTCTAAAAAATTATTTTAAAATATTAATCATTTATAATGATATTATTATTAAAATATTACCATTACAATTTTAAGGATGATTTTCATATGATCAAATAAAAAAATCCAGAAAATAAAGCACATAAATAAACATGGGACTTTTTAAATAAACACCACGTAATGAATCAGAACCATAATACATGACTAATAACTTCCCAATATTGGAAATAAAATAAAATAAAATAATTTAGAATAATTTATATAGTGAGATATTATACTATTTTTTTATGTAAAATATACTTACATTGGAATTTGGAGTCAATATAGGAAACATGAATATGATGTAAGAATAATCTCTCATTATCACAACAATTTTAGAGTCAAAATATCTATTTTCCATCTATTTTATATTACTTATTATATATTATTTCCATTAGAATTATATTATTCAATTCATATTTTATTTTATCACGTGTATTCCTTTCTAAATGTCCCATTTTTATTTCCTACAATATAATATTGGAACAAATATATTCATCTCTTTAAAAATATTTTTATTTTTATCATTGTTTTTAATATATCTAAAAATATATATAATTTAAATTAAATAATACATTTTATTATGGTTTTTATATTAATATTTGTATGAACTATTACACAACATTATTTATCATATTACAATATAATTTCTTATAGAATCTCTTCTAATTGTTTCTATTAATTTCCACACTATTATCTTTTGTAATTTCATTTTTTATTGGTGGCCCAGCTCATATAAATTTTATAAATAATTGTTGGTATTTTTTCAATGATCTTTATTTATGGATAATAACTTTATTTTAATATTAAATTAACTATTTCTAATATTTATACATTTATTCATGTTTTGTTTTATAAAATCTCCATACAATCCATTACTTTCTCTCATGTGTTATTAATAGAAAAATTATCTATTTGTTCTTAATAATTTTATGTTTTAATTAATTATAAAATAAATTATTACGTACATATTTTGATATTATTGGGTTTTTATGGTCATATATCCCTATGATGCATTGGTAAGAGATTAAATATTTTTGGTATACTATGTATAAAGAATAAGAATAGATTGTATACATACTATGTCATGTTTTTATGGATGTCATTATATGATTATACTTATTATATTTTATTATTATAATGTTAACACATTTTTATGAAATAAAAAGTATTATTCTATGTTTATATCTTTTATGATGATTTATTACTTAAATTCATTTCATATCAATTTTTCTATCAATTCATTCTCTTAATTATAAACATATAATGGTTTTATAGATCACCGAATCATTTTGATGTATGTAACCAACAAATTAAATTTTTTAAGATAATATACATGGTTTATAAGAGTCTTAATATCATTTTATTTATATATTTAGGGTTTTTTAAATATAATCATAATCGAAGGAGACAATAAACCATATTTATTCTATAATGAGATAAACAATTTCATTTATTAAATATATTTATAATGTTTAAATGTGTATTATACTTATAAGTATCTATAAACGAATCTTTTTTATTACATAATATTTTTAATCCACTTTTAAATTTTAAAATAATACAACACATATAATAAAATGGAAAATATTAGAGTAGTTACAACATGATTGACCACCACATCCCTCTTTTAATTTAAATAATTTATCACAATATAGTCAAATAAATATATATACATTTTTTCTCATTTGAAGTTTCATAAAAACTAAATCCTATAGTTTATATATTTTAACTACATGTTTTTTAAAAATTATATATAATTCCCTAGCTTAATCATGATACGTTATCCCATTACCAGATATTAATAAGGGTGGTGAAGGGAGGTGATTGGGGGGAATGAATGATAGAATAAAATAACTTACCTATTACCATCACAACAAGAACCCATGATTTACCACTATGAGTGGGGGGTGAAGGGAGGTGATTGAGGGGGAAATCCAGCCAAAATGACCTCTCTATATTCTAACCCCTCTTAAACTGAATCACAAAATCCCTCAATGAAAATACTTCTCCCACTCAAATGATATTTACCTAGAAATCTATTATTGTGGGACCATAAGGATTATGTGATGAATTTTTAGGTAGTGTCCCCTTACCCCTAGATTGTACCTCTTTAAAAAAATGAATTCCTAGAATACATCCCATAAAAAAGTTCACATTGTTAAAACCCAATTAAAATCATAAAATAAATCCAGATATGATTTCATCAAACCATTACCTAGACCACATCTATAAATTTATTCATAGATTTTCTTAACTAGGTGCATTACTAGCTGTCCACCATAGATATTATAATCCTATAAAAGTATCATAAACTTTTCAACCATCAATCGTGGCCCACATAGGTCAACATTTCATCACCAATTTATCTTGTTCGACCCTTGAATGTAAAAAATGTATCCCCTATGAAAGTATACAAAAAATGTACACTATCTTTAAAAAATATATCCACCACTCACTATCATCACTAAGACACAAATACATTTCATACCTACCCACTTTTAACACAAGACATATTGATGTCATCTATAAAATAATATTCCAACTTATGGTTATCTGTACCATAATACTAAACTCTTAACTTTTAATCACAATCCAACATTCCCTCACCCAGCATAATCATATACCTAATCCCAATCCTATTTAGTAAAATATATTCCCAAGTTAGTCTCTATCTCACCACACCCAAGAATGAATGTTAAAGGGAGGTCTAAATATGATTACTTCACTCACATCCTATTCCAAAATGAAACAAATGTGTTTCCACCACAAATTAATGGGGATCTCATATGATACATTTACCTAGAAAGGTATTGACCAATTTATAATATTTCTTGTCATAAAAAATGAAACACACCTGATTCCATATCCAACGTACCACATCTAATCTCATGAAAGTACACGATTATTATGTTTTGAGATCAAATTTACACCTTTAATCATGTTAACATTCATATTCACCCCTAAATAGTATAATGAATTATGTTCCCCATCATAATATAATGTTTAATTGGTTTCCTTTCTTGAAACATGTCACAAATAATTATTTTACCCTATACAACACATAATAAAATTGGTTCATCCCCTAAACCATGCACCAAAATGGTGTTCAACCTTTTAAAGATGTCATAAATCATGTTTTATTTCATGTATCGCCCTCATATCATATGGAAATTATCTCGATCTTGATGCAACCCCCAACACATCCAATATCTAATTTGAATATCATATATAGTATTTAAAGTGGACTAAATAAAGTATATTTTTAACCCATTGTATTAATTGCACCTGGACATGAAATGATTTTTCCTAAAATGCATCCATGGACCCAAATCACAAATTCATTTATCTATCTCTATTTATATATACATTTCCTCTTGTAATTACTACATTTTTCCATCAAAATCATTTTGAAGAAACAACATCAAGAATCTATTGACACCTATTCCTAAAATAAGAGAACGATATCCTTGACAACCATAAAAATTCACCCTAAGATATGGTCTACAATATCCAATATAATGTGGTTCACTCACCACTATATGGATTTACTTATATCACTCCTTGTAAACTACTTCAGTGGGTTCCATCATTATATTTTTTTCTCTCCTCATGAATGACATTAATTTCATCCCAGGAAAAACATATCCATAATCAAACCCTTGATCGACCATACCACTAGACCAGATCAAAAAAATTTATATTCATTATAAAATGGAACTAAGTCTGTTATATTAAACCAAACTCCCAATAAATATGACTTACATGCATTCTATTAACAAAATCATCCATTGACTCACACATGGATGATCACTGATTCACAATTCAACTAGAACCATGTCTAACTTGCGTATGATGATATGATATCATTTAGTCATTGTGGTTCTATGCTCCCATACCACATGATATAATCAACTTACTCATTCGACTATAATTCTAACATAAGCATACCCAAAACAAGGAATACCTAACTGGATGTGAACTCTAGTGACTCCCTTTTGTATAACTTTACATGTACAATCATGATTTATTTCCAAATAATATAAGTCTCACATGTATATAATAATGAATATTATCATCTAACAAGTAAGACACATTAAAATACCATTTTTCTATTTTCCATGATATGAAACATCATTCACATGTCATGGAAATTCACATAATAAACTTACACCTCAACATCATTCCAATCCCACAAGATTTTATTAAATTTCTTCTGAAGAACCACATAAAAAGTAATCCAATTTCAATATGGACAGGAAATAAATTGTTCATTCCCATTAAAATCCAAAAATGATACTAATTTGATTGTCATTCAATGTTTTTTCTTCATTAAAAATAAAAATATAACCATAAATTCATTATATATGTAAAAACTTCTGGTTATCTATTAAAAATGAAAGTCTCTAAAACATGTCTTCTATTTTCAAGAAATTCATTTTATCAACATCCATATATACCATATTTTTTAGAAAATCCATTTCATTGGTCTCAACCATGAATCCTCTAACCAAGAATCATGTATTCTATGAACACTCACAAGACTACGATAACACCTTACATAGAATACCGATGCATATATCAACTTATCCATAATACTTGAATCTACTATAATGTTCCATATAAAAATTGTAATATACTATATAACGTAACCTATATGATACATTACACAAAAGTAAAAATTCATGGTAACCCCTATATACTCCTATCTCAAATGTCACATGGTTACTTATAGGCCAACATACCAAATATAGGATTTTTCGTCTATATATCTGGAATCAAATACAATATCACCATCCAACTAAGAAATTGAATATTAATAATAATTTTTATATGATAATACCCTAAGAGAATCCAAAATATCATGTTGTTCCTCGCTAGGCCTCCACATATGGGAGACACCACAGAAAGGATTGTATTCTCATCTGCATGTACTTACAAATATAACTAAATCACAATAAAATTATCCATATCTAATATATAATAGTCAGATTTTTTTTATATAACAATATTTAGAGATATATTGGAAAACATTATATAGGATATTAATGAAACATAAATTAACTGAACCTATTTTCCTAATCACCCCTTCTGGTTCACCACAACAATCAAATGTATTTTTGGACTGACTAAACTCATTATAAATCATGTCAATGTGGGACTAAAAAATTCATTACGTGAGAGAAGAAATCAACATATCATCATGACCTATAAAGAAAATTATAATTTCATCCATTTTAGTAAAATTTTATTCAATTTATATAGAAAAACTATATAGATGTTATTAATAAAATTTTAAATTTTTGATGCCTCTATCATCAATAATATCTATCATACAAAAGAATGTGAATTTCATGTGAGTAATACGTGTCAACTATGATACATGAACACTATCCAACAAACAAATGGCCAAAATCTATAAGGTCGAATAATTGGAATCTTACCAATGATCATAATGATTAAATTGAATAAATCATAAATGATAAATATAAAAAACAATGATTGTCACAGTAGGTGAAAACCATATAATGAAAAGGTAAAAATCTCAAAACATCAACCTCAACACCATATAATCCAAGAATTTTTACCTGAATAGGTGTTTTCAACACACTAGTGTAATATACATTACAAGATCTAACATATACACATGTTACATGTCTACAATCTCCCAAAATAGAAATACAAAACAAAAACCACGATACACTGCATGATATTAGTCACATAAAATCTCTACTAAAAATTTCACATGCCTTATACCCAATATATGGCCATAGAGTTATGCTCGAACAAAAAAATCACCATTGGACCTCTAGAATACCTATCTATACAATAGAAGAAGACAACCATATGAGTGGATCTAGAGTGGAATTGGGTGGTAACTATACCCCCATGTTAGATTGTACCATGATTGGGGAAATAATCCAAATAGTGTCGAACAAAATAAACATATCATTACACAGGATAAAATAATAGGAATCAATGTTAAATAAAATAAAATAGGACAAAATCCTGAGATTTTGGATCCCTACAAATACATACTATGTTTTATATCATTTTTTAAATGTAACAACCAATGACAAAAAATCAACATATTATGAATATTTAATTAATAAATCTATAATAAAAAATTATATTATAAACCAATTATAGTTTTTATCTTTAGTGGATACATTATAAATATCATATAATATTATAAAATGTTATAATAAAAGTTATTTTATTTTTAATAAACTATATTTAAAAGAATAATTTTAAATTATCATAATGTTTAGATTTTATAAAATAAAAATCATTTTTGATCACCCCTTTTGATAATTTAATTAGTTTTACTTTTTATTTTTTTTCTTGAAATGATTGGTTTTTAATTGAAAATATAGTTTTGGGGAAAAAACTAATTTATGATTTTATCTATAGGTAGGTTTATCCTAGAATATTGAATATCATTTTATTTAATATAATATAAATTAATTGAATTATATTATTCGAGATTATTATTACCATGTACAACATTTTTAGAACAAAACTAAAATATTCAATTTTTAAAAACTATTTTTTTGTGTCTATTTAAATTCAAGTATTTTCAAGGATAGATTAAGTAATTTATTTCCTTGAAAGACTCATAACACTCAATATAATTTTAATATGACATTTTATGAAATTAAAACAAGTAATTGTGATAATTTTATCATATATATAATGTTATAGCTGATTATATTCATTTTCATAAAAAATTCTCACGAGATTATGTTTTTTTATATTTTTCCACATATTTAAAAAATTATTATAAAATTATTGTAGAATTTAAAAAATAGTTTTAAAATTATTTAATAATATTAATTTGAATTTTATTTCTCAAAATTAATTAAAAAGGATTAAATTAGTTACACAGATAAAAAGTAAAAATAGTTAAATAATTTTTTAGCATGGGAAATAGATAAAATTTGTTTAAAAATAAGTTTTTGACACGATTTTATAGATTATATGGTCACACACTCATCATTTATCTACTTTTATGGCATTTAGCCTTTAATATTTTCATGGTATTTTTGTAGAATGATGAGTGTTTCTAAATCTTCCATTTTCTACTCTTACCAATTAATACCACATACAAACATTCAATGTTATTGTTACCCATAAAATTTCTCCTTGAAATGATTCCATTGTTATCTACATATAAACATATATCATGAACATGTTTCCATGTTCACTCATCGTTATCATTAGCCATCAATTTCAAAGGGACTTCCACATAAATATAAAGTCTCCAACCAATGTTTTATCTAATTCTTATAATTTTATTCTTAATCATACTCATCCAAATATCATATCATCACAATATTATGTTTAGTTTAAAATTATTATTATACAAATATATTTTTATATTAATGTCACAACTCCTATTTTTTCAAATCCATCAACTTAATGAAATAAATGAATGTCATTAGGGCATGTCTATAGACTAACACCTCCATGGTAAATCATTTTTTCAGTTTCATGTAATTTTTTATTATTTATAAAAGGATTATCAAATACGGTTTTACATAATAATAATAATATAATTATGATTTATTAATAATTATAATATTTCAATACAATAATTGACTAAACCATCCTCACCAATTTAGTTAAAGATGTTAAAATTCCGGTCAGCTTAACTACATACATGAATGACACTATAAAATCATATAATTAACGAACTTGGGAAAAAATTCTGATATTATTAAATTTTATGACTAAATAATACTTATTATATGTCTCTCCTCAATTTACATATGGTATATAAATCATATTTAATATATCAACACCTTCCATTACCGAAACATCCAAAATAATCTATTAAAATTTAGTTTTGAGAATAAGTATACAAAATAATTTTGAAATTTTATAAGATAATAATAAATAAATACTAGACATATATTTTAGTATCTTAAATTATATAATGATGATTATGTTGGAATTAAATTATGTGTAATCATATCAACAATATCAATCATGAACAAATAAGTCAAATTTATTAACAACCAATAACAAAAATAAATTATAACTAATAAATGTAAACACGGTAAATAATTGTGAATAAAGATTATAAAACGAAAATATTTATGAGTAGGGTTATGAAATAGGTTATTAATTTAACCATATTTGTTTTATATCAGTTTATATTGTCATAAACTAAATAAGTAAATAAGTTAAGGGTTTTCATCTCAAACTCCTATCTTTGAGACATTCTTATGCTATACAAAATGAATTCATGTAAATGGGTAAATAATACGTATTTTTTATATTTCTATTATTATTATTATTTTCTTGATATTTAATTTTCTATATAAATTTATTCCACTCATGGTGTTTTGATTAAACAAATCAAAAAAATTGTAAATTATTTTTCATCTCTACTTATATTCATTGAGATTTGTTTTAATTCCATGCCTCAATATCTTATATATATAGTGTATATTTTATTTAAGAACATATTTTTGAATAATCTATAATTTAATTTCTGGATCAAAATGGATATGAAATGGAACAAATACAAGAGGGGTTGAATTTTATGTTTACCAATTTTTATTAAATCCTTGAATAAAGGTTCTATGTTTAATAATATATAAACTAATAAATCCTCTTATAAAAGAAAATAAGTGTACAGATCCTCTTATAAATGAAAAACAATGATCGGACTGACTCTCAGTCTGATGGTATTGTCATGATACTGCAGGTTATGAATCAACTGTTTACAGATTGAATACAAATACCATATTAATATAATGTGTAAACTATTCTACCATATAGTGTATAGAATCAATAAAAAAATTATAAATTGTAACTGAAACAATTATAAAAGAATAAAAATGTAAATAAGAAATAAAATAATTATCTTTATTTAAAAAAATCAATGGAAATGCAAAAGTATTTCAATACTTTTATCCCAAAGTGTATGGTATCCTTTCATCTAGGATAATAGGTATGTTTTACCACGACCGGTTGGCCCTCAATAAGATGATCGACAAACCCATCTTTATATCCACCAAATCCCTTGATTTAATAGGTAATTTATTGCTTTGTTTTTAAAACACTATAATTAGCTCGGTACAATGATCGAAACATTTGTCTTGCTATCCCTAAAAGCCCGCTATTTTATAGGAAATCTGAACCTCTGTTATTCAAACACTTGAAAGACCTAGATATGATGATCAGTCACACTGTCTGCCTATACATGGTTTCCCAAAATAGTTATCACTTGATCCGACCAATAAGGAATAAAAAGTATATATTGAAATACAAGAACTATGAAATATTCATTCACAATTTGTAATTTCAAGTATTTCTCACGAATTAAGAGAGATGTCACATAGTCATTATTTAGAAAATGTACGTCCTAATATTTTTTCCTCATCTACAAATGACCTCTTATTTATGGGGCTCAGGTTTCAACAGTCATATTTTCTCCCACTGTCACATTTCTCTATAAAATTCATCGGGACTTGGAGACCAAGTATTGTAATTATCATTTTAAAAAAGAAAACACCACATCGTTTGGATTACATTATTACTATCTCCATGATATAATTTTGGTTAAAATAATATAAATATTACAATAATAACATGAGTATTATTAATATAAAATATTTGTTTTGGTAAAGAAATGAAAAAATGAATGGGGTAAAATTATAACGTGAGTATGATTAATATTGTGTGTATAATGATTGGTATGAATAATATTGTAAATATGAAAATAATACTAAATACTGTTATGTCACAAAGTGGTTATGATAAATAATATCAGTATGATGGTCGTAGTCTGTATGATAAAAAGACTAAGTATGATGAAAAGTGTGAGTACAATAAATAGAGAAAGTATGATGGAGTGTGTGAGTAAGATAAACATAGTATGTATGCAATATAAATCCTTTTTATGATAATTTATTATATATAGATTTTTGATTTCCAAAACAAAAGACATAAAGGACAAAAAATACATTTTACATAACAATCTTTCCCTTTTTGGAAATAAAAAATCACAATCTAAAACAAGAAAGTAATAATTATCTCTCATATGTTATGAAAACTCTTCTGAATAAAGTATTGAATACAACTAACCCCCCCATTGATATAGACATTACTAAGGATTGTATTCATATAAATGTTACATAGATTTGAATATTCATTTAATTAATGTAATACTTTTGAGTAAAACATTAATGATTCTCCATTTTTTTAAAACATTATCACTTTTGTGATTTACAAAAATAAATTGGTCTTATATAGCTTGAAAATTATAGAGAAAAAAAAACAAAATAATTTAAATGTATCATAGAGTCCATTGAATTTTTAACTGATCAGTGAATTTCAAGAAAATCAAGAAAATAAGTTACATAAAAATCATTTTTATCTCTTTCATTTTCTTTCTTGATCAACTCATGGATAAAAACCTTCATCATTTATATCTCTTTATTGTCTTCTGAAATAATTGCACCCTGAGATTTCAGGAACTCTTGTTGGTCTGTAAAAAGTTGAGCCTGGGTTTTTATGGTGTATTCATAGATTTTTATCACATCTTCAAAAGTATAAATTTTGTTCTACATATTAATATTTCCTTTATCCAAAAAATTGTTTAGTTTCCTTAATAAAACAATTTTATATTATAAAGTTGAATCCTTCGAAAATAATTAATGCAAATAACTGAATCTTTCTTGAAAATTATTCACTAAATGAGCATCAACACCATGGATTTTTTGGTAATTGATTAAACCTCTCAATTGTTTCCGTATAAAGATTAAAAAAAATAGAAGTATCATTTGAATTCCTCTATAAGTCTTTAATAGACTCCTATTTTTCATTTAATAAACTCTCTATTTTGTATGACCACTTGGTCATCTTATTACATGCATTCTTATGAGAAATATAACTATCACTAAAAACTTTTAAATCAGCCTCTATTGAAATCATTTTCATTCTAAGCCCTCTTACTAAAAATAATTTCTTACATTGATTCTATATAATTGAACCAAATGTTTCTTCAATTCTAGGAAAGTAATGAATAGTATTCTTATTCTTTTTAGTACATGGAAAATGTAATCACTTTTATTGACTTAAATAGTGTTCTTTGAATCTGTGTCATCAACTTATGATTTATGTTTTTTAAATGACATGAGTCTTCATTAGGTTATCTTCATTTTACTTTATCTTTTTTCTTTCTTAACATTATGTACTCCATTTCTGACTATTTATTCATCAACATTGTCATTGGTGATAACAGTTCTCTCAGCACGTGAACATTGAGCTATTTTTTTGACTGGAGAAGAAACTATTTGTAATTGAGTTTCTAAGGATTGTTCTAGTCATTGATTGACAAGAACATTATGAAGTTAAAAAAATTCAAATTTATCTAGAGTGGTTTTCTCTATAAATACCTTATATCTCTAATGTTATTTGATATGAAATTCATCTTACTCTTCATCTTCACCTTTCTAGTGTAAATCTAATTGAATTATTTAAATCCTTTTTTTCTTTTATTTGGAATAGTTTGTATTATTGGTTCTTATTGTATTTTTTATTGGAGATATTTCTTACCCATCATCTTTTAGTATCTGGGAAAATAACAAAATCATATTATTTTCATTTTAAACTGTTGGCACCAAAATGAAGGACAGAGAAAAATCCAAGATGAAGGCACCATTGAATGCCTTGTGAAAGCCATTTCGTGGAGTCCCCTACCACCACAGCCTCCGCGCAGCAATGAGACAGGATGCTCCGCAACCGTAGTTGAATTTCGCGAGCCTGACGCGAAGCGAGGAGATGGGATGCTCTACGACCGCACTTCACGTTTGGGAGCCCGCCATGAAGCCCGGAGGCGGGATGCTCCATGACCGCATTTGACGTTCGCGAGCCCACCGCGAAGCCAGGAGGCGGGATGCTCCGTGACCACATTTGATGTTCGCGAGCCCTCTGCAATGAATCCAAGTCTCTCTTCACACTGTGTAAGCTATACTTTGCAGTTCCTCTTGACTATAAATACTAGGCTCCACCTGAGCCCAAAATAAGGACAATCCAACCTTCTGACTTCCCAGCTCCCGAATCATGACGCTTCCTTCGGCTCTGCTAAACATATGTTATGCGAGGTACTTCTTCTCCGCGATGTTTCTCCCCTTTGTCTCGTTTTTATACCCTCTTTCAAGAGAGATGCCTTTCGTGAAGCCCAAGGGATTTCGCAAATGAAGGCGATCCCCAAGGGGACCCAGGTCTTCACAGTGCGTTTATTATTCGTGAAACACCCTTCATGTACACATGATCCACATGCTATGTCTGGGTCACTGTACTTCATGAAGCACATTCCTTCATTAAGCCTTGGTTTTCATGGCACCTTCACTCTATGAGGAAGTGATCCGAAAATGCCTCTCCACTTCCCGAAGCACCTCCCATATGCACCTCTGCCCTATGCTTAGGCTATGGCACCCCACTTCGCGAAGCACACTCCTCCGCAGGTTCCCTCCTCTACACGGAACAATAGAACTTTACAAGGCCCTTGGATATTAACCCCACTGCTTGGAAATTCCTTTTCCCATTTGACCCTCCAGGTTTCCACGATGTGATTTCATAGTCCCTTGGACGATACTGCACATTGCGATGCTTCACCTCAAGCTTCTTCACATAGGCACACTAATGGCTATTTCTTCATCGGATTTCCACACTAACGTGGACCCCTCGATGGTTCGCTACATGACACCAACAAGCTACAACTATACCTATCCCCTATCTGCACTATGGAGAAGAGGGTTCTGGTTTTGTGAGTCCTAGGGGTGCAGAGTAAATCCACCTAGTCCGAGCTGCAGGATGTTAAACTACCAATCACCATCATCCTCAGCACTTGATGTTAAACTGTTCCCTAACCCCGTGACATGCACACATGGCCTCCCACATTAAACATTATTCATTCCCAATCATCTCCATAGGGATGGGATCACCCATCATAAGGGATGATATTCTCCTTATCAATGTGGAAATAGTCCGCAGGGGAAAGGGCATCCACCTTGGTGTAAGCCCCTAGGTTTTCTTGTCGGAGGAAACATCCATGTTCTTCCTTTCATCTTCGGTCCCCAGGGCCAGCGAAGGGTGTGGTAGGGAAAGGTTCTTCTCCTTTCTTCAGTGCCATGTCCCTATCCCACTTCTCCTTTTTCACCTTGGGCCTCCATCCTAGAGTAAGATCCAATATTTCTCTCCCTGGACAGCTAACTACATGTTAGCCTCACTTCAGTTCCCAAGGACACAAATTTCACAACATGATCGTTAGGTCTCTATTATCTCTTGTTTCTCACACCGAGCATGACTCACATGAGCTTAGAGTGTAATCCCCACACACATCCTGAACTATGTGGTCTTTGATGCTTTTCATGGTAGGGTACGTAGGAAGCCTCCACAAGGTTCAAGACCACCACCCATTGGTCGCTCCGACCTGCTTCCAGTTGGTCCACCAGAACCTTGTGCAGCCTAGAGTGTAACCCCCATACCATCATTAACTACGTGGACATTGATCCTTACTATGGTAACATGCGTAGGAAGCCTCCATGATGTTCAAACCACTAACCATTGGCCCCAACCGTCTCCGTGTTGGTGTTACAAACACGCATCCCGAACTACGAGGACTTTGATCCTTTACAGGGAAAGGTACATAGGAAGCCTCCCTGAGGATCTAGCCCAATAGCCGATCATTCCAACCTCCTTCACATTGGTTCACCACACATCATGGGTAGCCTAGAGTGTATGCCCTATACCCATCGTGAACTACATGGTCTTTTTCCTTGCCAAGGTAGTGTACGTAGGAAGCCTCCACGAGGTTCAAGACCACCAACCATTGGTCGCTCCAACCCCCATCACATCAGTCCACCAACACCTGGGGTAGCTGAGAGTGTAATCCCCATGCCATCATGAACTAAGTGGACTTTGATACTTGCTAAGGTATGGTACGTAGGAAGCCTCCCTGAGGTTCATTCCCACAAACCATTGTCCCCGACCGTCTTCGTGTTGGTGTTCCAAACACCCACCCCGTACTATGAGTACATTGATCCTTGCCAAGGCATGGTACATAGGAAGCCTCCCCATGGTTCAATCCCAACAAACGGTTGTTCTGACCTCCTTCACTTTGGTTTACCACACAACATGGGCATCCTAGAGTGTAAACCCCACACCCATCTGAGTTACGTGGTCTTTGATCCTTACCAAGGCAGGGTATGTAGGAAGCCTCCATGAGGTTCAAGCCCACCACCCATTGGTCACTCTGACCCCCTTCACATCGGTCCACCAACACCCTGCTCATCCTAGAGTGTAAGCCACACACATCATCTGGAACTATGTGGACATTGAATCTTACTAAGGTTGGTTATGTAGGAGGCCTCCACAAGGTTCAATCCCGACAACCATTTCACCCCAGGTCCACCTTCACGTCACCTCTCCCCCATCCCACATGATGTCATACTGTATCCACCATCCTGAACTACATGGACATTGAACCTTGATATGGCAGGGCACGTAGGAAAACTCTACAAGGTTCATTCCCACCACCCATGGGACCCCATGTCATTTTTCACATCGTTTCACTGGCGCCAACCATTAAAAATATAAGGAATTTTATTCCCTACCACAGGGATACGTAGGAAGCCCCTATAGGGCTCAATCCCAAAACCATTTTCATCTTTATGGTGGTTCCATACCATTCACCATCCCTTTCACAGATCCTTCCATTAGCCATCTATATTTTTACCCGGTCTGCCACATCCCGGTGGAGTCATTCCACCCCATTCTCCATTTTGTTTAACATTATTCCAGAAGCCACTCACATGTTGGCCCCAATATCAATGTTCCCTCCTGGAGGTTCCTCCACTTGATCCACACTAGTCAGTGTTCTCATTAGTCTGATATGTCTTCGCAGGACGTTAAACTTGCGGCATACCCAGTGTTAAACATGAAAGGCTAAGGAAAACCTTAGATACATGCCCATGGTATAAGATCCCCCATGATTGATGTGGGATGCCTCGGGCTTCCACTTCCTTGAGAAGCTCTATAATAAGGGACAGAATACAGACACACCAATCCCCAGCATCCAGACACGCCAGTGATTCCCATCGTGACTACTCCCCTAACCGAAGGTTGATGCCCTGGCTGGATCCCTTGGAATGTCCTGATAGAAGCAGCATAATTTACTGGTGTCCATGAAGATATGGCACTAGGAAGAGTTTCACGAACAATGTCTTATGTCTATGAGGGAGACCCAGACTGGGTGATGAGTTCTGAGGAGGAATCAATGGAAGGAAGAACAGACATCCCATCATACCGTTTTGATCATGGAGTAGATGTCCCTAAATAAGGAGTTAATGTCGCCCGCCTTTGGAAAGCGGGAATGCGGGGAAACAAAAAATCTATGTCTCTTGTCCCCGAACGAGACGGACGCTTGCACCCCAGAAAAAGAGTAATAAATAGAAATGGTTAACTCGATGTGAAGGTATTCTCCTCAAATATAGAGATTAGTAGTGCTCGGGTCATCAATGGATTGATGTGCCACAAGATCCAGACATTCGACACTAGGTCCCACCAAGCAAATAGCGGGCCTGGCGTGAAACTCACTAGATGTTGGGGCAGTAGAACATTGGACATCCTTTTTTGCGATGTTGTTAGAACGGACCCTCTTACTGATTATGGATTACAGTATGACCTTGGGGAATTGGTCATTGATTCCTTTTTCATTTAGAACTGAAAAGATTGTCTCCCTACTTTTCAGGAATCAGGTTGCTGTCTTAGGAAAGCGATCACTGCCTGCCCATTTATGCAATGGCAGAGGAAATGCTAGCACAACCGCTCCACCTGACTTCACCGCTTCCACGATGGGCTCTGTGTTCACGAACATAGGGTTCCCATTCCGAATCTCCCCATCCGAAGTTATCCAATTAAGGGTAATTAATGAACTCATACATAGGTACGAGGATGAGAGAATCATCCCTACGTGGGATATGGCCCACCTGGAACTAGAGGCATCCATATATCGCCATCAACACCACCCCTGAGGGCCGCACAAGGAGCCATTTCTCCCCACCATGACATAAAACCGCTTCGGGATCCTGTCCCCAGAGCACTTTGACGACTCCCTGACATACATTGATGAGGTAGGAGATGTCCGGTCCAGCCCAGTCAGAGTCCCGATCCAGGGGTTCCCAGCAAGGTCTCCCACCTGGCTGCATCAGCGTCACCGCCCAGCCTTTCTACAGGAGGAGAAGGTAATCCATGCACCTACACCATCATTCCCAGCTCATCTGACCAGCCGCTAGTGTGAGGCACGAGTAGATGAGGACGCCCACCAAGGTGTGTCAACATCGACGGATACTATGGCCCGAGCCACCGCTAACACATATCATCAAGCCCTACATACACTGTGTAGTGGTGCTTATATGCCCAACCTTTCTCGTGGCCCCAACCACCCAAGGGGTAGGCCGGGTCAACTCTACTGGTGCATGAATGAGGAGTGGTCGCCGCAAACCAACCTACAATAATGCCACCTAGTATGGTAGTCCTCCCTATAGCACTACCATAGAGAGTGTGGATCTTCACCACTTCGAGGCTCAACATGGAGGTCCACCCCATTCCACCACTAATCTGAATGAGGGTATGCCCGGAGGTAGTGATACACAGTAAGAAAGTATCTCTCATGCCCATTACACTAGATACGGAGTCTCTCCTACTTCAACCGACCCCCAGTGGAAGGGCACTTCACATCCAGTCCCACTCCAACGTGGGGATCCTCCCTAGGTGTTCTTCGTAGTTGGTGAAGGTCCTCCTCGCCACGACAACCATAGAGGTGATGGCCAGCCTCACTCTACTCGCACCAAGCATGGAGGTCCTCCCCATGCTCATGTCGGTCCCAGAAGAGGTTTTTCCCGTTCTAGCGCAATTCACGGAGGTCCTCTCCATGTCCCCATAAAATGTTTCCTAGTGCTCCTCGTACCCCCTTGTTCTCGGGTGGAAACTCTCTCCGCCCCAGCAGTAGTGTGACCAAAGGACCCAGTGTCAGAAATCAACCCTATCCCGAGGAGCCACCCAGGGGCAGGACGACAGGTATCCACCGCCACAAGAAGAATCCTAGGAAGGCCCAGATAGAGATCAAACTGGTGCACTTATCAGACTCTGAACTGATGTATGAATTAGCTCAGAAACCCACCCCCACTCATCCAAGTCAAGGGTTGGGGTAGGAATAAGGTGCATCGGCTTGGTGCTCCCGAAATGCGAGGTCCATAGGATTCCTACCTCCCTCTGTAGGTACATCTTGTAGGCTGAAAATCTAGAGACCCCATAGGTAACGGTCCTGCAATCACCATCGTCTTCACCAGAAGCGTTCTCTACCTCCACAAGAGATCACATAGAGCTATTCTGGGGACCAATGGTAGGAGAGAAGCATCGCGGCCTATCACAAGTATCCCTGGACTCTCAGACAATAACGGTAGTCATCCGCCCGTCTTATCGCAACATGGCGGCCAGGTCACTGCAATCATCAGAGGACATACAGAGACTCAGCGTCCAGTCATCCCGCTCGCTGTACTCTCCACCAGCCAGCCTATCGTCCTAGTGTGCTGCCTCAGTACCACTATCAGTTCCTCAGCAAACCCTAGTTGATGAGTGGGGTAATGAAGGGATAGACCCTGAATCTGAGCCAATTTTCTCCAGGAACATCCTCATAGTGGACCAATTACCTAATAAGTTCTTGCTTGTGGCAGCACAGAATTTCATCATATCAGAATCCATCACCGCTGAGGAAGTTGAGTGTTTCGGATACACCCTCTGGGAAAAACATTTAAATATTCATCATCAGTGCATGGTTTATCCATGGGGTCAAGAAAATTTTGAATACATTAGTGAGCAGTGTCATCTAGTCGATCATGTCTCACTCTCTGTGGCCAAGCACCCTGAGTCACCCGATCATCGTGAGGCTCTCCTGTAGTAATGCGTTTAGATTATCAAGGTACTCTACAAAATTATCACAGAGTATACCCCCCACATGAAAATCCATGGATGCGGGCAGTATGCTTCCCTCTACTTCTGAACTATCCAGCGACTGCTTGAATGGCTATGTGATATTAAGGACATGCACCCAGGGAGGGTTAGGGTTAACCTGGTCAACATCATGGACAAGGAGGACGATATGGAGCTTCTCGATGGAGACTTACCACCTAAGGGTGTGCATCCAATGTTGGACCCATCAGGGGGATTACCCATCAGAAGAGGATCCTCGTAGGACTCCATGCGCCCAACGATGCATTAGTACTCGGCCCAAATCCCAGTAATGGAAAAGAGCACGTCAGAGTTGTCAAAAACACTAAATCATCTGCCTCAGTGCAGAAGACAGAGGAGGACCTCGGGAAGGCCATGTTGCGCCACTAACTTGTTGAGAAGAAGAGGTTGGTTGACTAACTCTTGGCTAAATGCACTGCAGAGTGACGACTAGACTACAGTGATCATAGGCTAGGGGAGTAGGGGCAGAAACAACTACCCCTTGTTGAGAGGCCCCCATGCAATACTGATTATACCGCTCATGTAGACATGGCTGAAGTCGGAGCTCACGGTAAGAGAACGTGATATGTGTCACCAAACCCTCCTAAACAGAGAGACAATCCAAGGAATCTGGCTTGGGTTCCCACAGCTACCACGCAAGACGCTCCACAAGTCGCTCCATGAGCCGCTAAGCCTATTTACCATATTGAAGAACCTGAAAACGCGCTCGTGGTTAGGGACCCCTATCAAGACAGGGACCCCCGTCTAGATGATCTAATGGCGGCACTCATTGCTCTCCTAGAGGCATTGGAAACATGAAAAGTGGAAATCCCATCTGATGGAAATCCATACCCGACATGTGTGGATTACATGTCGGCACCTCCGAGTTTCAGGAATCCCACCTTCTCCCTCATTAACGGGATTGGGGACCCACCTCAGAACCTGGCCCACTTCAACTCATGGAGTGGGTGTAATATAAGGACTCCAGTGCAGCATGAGGCCACCAAGATCCGCTGTTTTGTTCAGACACTGGAGGGGCCGACATATTTTTGGTACAGTCAGCTCCCCGCCGGATCTATAACGAGTTAGGAGGACGTTCGCTTACAATTAATTTACAATTTCGTCTCTACCACCTAGAAAACCAGCATTTCATAACTCTTCAAGTAAAAGTAAAGACGTGATTAGCGAGTCTCGTGCATTAATGCCTGGTGGAAGGGGCTTACATACTCCCTTGACATGCCACTGACTCCGGAGCAATTACTGATGATGTGCATAGGGAATGTCAAGACAGAACTGGTTCCTTCTCTGATCACCCAAAACTACCCTGGAGGATTCGGAGACTTCTCTGATAAGGCCTAGAACTTAGAGGATGCCCTACAATAGGCCGTCCCGGCACATCTGTTTCCCCCTGTAATTCCATCATGGAGAGCTGCCAGAGCCGAGCCCGCCACGGTGGCCTGAATAGAAGCCTCTAGGAAACTAGAGTTGCTACTAGTAGCACTTGACCTACAGCCTCGCAGAATCCCTCCTCATCAGGCACAAACTCTAGCTCAACAACGTCCTTAGAATAGGAAAGCATCTCTGCGTAATGCGCTACAACTGCCTAGGCGGGATAATCAGGGCCCACCTCCTTGACAGGCCCCTCCGGTTCCTCGTCAGGGTCAGGATCCAAGGGCCCCCTTTACAGAGAGAACAAATTGGACTTACTTGTTTAGAGAGAATACGGTTACTGGTTACTTCCATAGCACCATAGATCAAGGGATTGTATGATTTCCTTAGTATAGAAGTCTAGATGAAGCGTGTCTCACCGATCACCCCAACTAGTGCCCCTATCATCGGATTCTAGGGAACACCCTCAAGTAGTGCTATGTGTTCAAATACTGTCTTCAATACCTGGTCGATAACAATATCGTCAGGCTGGGTCTGGCCTTGGCACATGTGGCAGGTGTCTTTGTAAATCCAGATAGTGGTAGCGACAGTGAAGGCGAGTGGCAGCAGGTTTCTAACCGTGGGTCTTAGAAGTACGATGATTGGATGGCTTGCAAGACAGATGCTTATGCCCATGGTATCATTCGGGAAGGCCTAAATCATCCGGAGCCTTCAAAAGTTTCAACCACCACTTCTGAATCATCATTTTAGCTGGCCTATTCCCAGAAGAGAAAGCATCGGTGACACAAGAAAAAGCAACGCGCCCCGCCGATTCAATTTTCGTCCCGCACTCTCAGCCACTTCATGCCCCCTAAGATGGGAATATCTCCTATAATCCACCTAGTAGTGGATGACTCTTCAAGTGAATATCAATGGAATGCTTCGGTTAACACCGTTGAGTTTTTAAAACCTTATATGACTCCCGATGAGGGGGAGAGCCAGGAGAACATCCCCAATGTCCCTAACTGAAGCCATCATCGGTGATGCCACAACCATATGGGTCGTCAACGCGCATCAGTTGGCACCTATAGTCAGGCCATGCCCGTCACTGAGACTAGACCGTAGGCCTAGCTTTGATCCCAGCATGTACATCCTCTTCATCCGGTGTCTACAGGACAGCGTCCACCACCATTTGTGCTATTGGATCAGGCAGAGCTACCTCGTCCATACCACGACTAGTATCACCCGGCAGTAGGCCAAAATCAATCATTTGGCCCTCATCCGGTAGAAACTCTTTAGGCTTCAACTAGTGAGCAGCGTGATATTCCCAGAAAATCCAGTCGCCGGTCCAGCTGGTAGCATCCACCATGCCTCCAATCGCAGAGCTGCCTCCTATATGCAGAATTTTGTGCCTGGTGCGGAAGTATGATTTCCTCAAGAACTTTGTCTGCATACCAGCAAGGATTTCTATCCTTGAAGCCCTTCTCCTATCTTCGAATATGCGTGAGGCCCTCATTGAGGCTTTAAGATGACCCCTCCATTTTGAGATAGAGGTAGCAGCTGTAGAATCCATTCATGCTGAAATAGTTGAGAGTGCCAAATTCCAGGCCATCATTTCCTTGTTAGGAGAAGATGAAGGATCTCCCATGCAGGGGCACATCCGCCCACTGTACATCACTAGCCAATTTAATGGTGTGGAGGTTCATCGATGTCTCGATGACACCATCTCTAGGATCAACCTTTTCCAGACATGGAAACTGAGGAAGCTGGGGTTATCTGAAGACGACTTGACTCCCTCCGATTTATGAATCCAGGGATACAATAGGATAAAGAAGACCCTGGTTGGTAAGATCCACTTGATGACCCAGTTTAGTGGACTAGTTTCTAGTACTGAGTTTATGGTTGTCTCCTAAGATACCACATACAATTCTTTAATGGGAAAACCATTTCTCCACCTACATGCGGTGGTCCCCTCGTCATATCACTAGTTCCCCGCGTACTCCCTAAATGGCCGTGTAGGCGTACTACAAGGTGATGTATCTCCTTTAACCTATTGTGAATACTATTACCTAGACGTTGCCTATTACAAGAGCATGGATATGCCGATTTTGGCCAGTGAGGTTGACCCCACCACAGCCACAACTGACCCCTGGGCAGGTCTGGATGATGCCTGGGTCTTCCCGATCCATTAATTAGAGTCTATAACCCCCGACATGGAGAAATCCTTTCTTTTCCCTAGTACAAAAGGACAGGTTATTCCCATGTCCATGCAATGGATGAAAATCACCTCATATTCCTACAAGAACCAGGCTTAGGTGATACCAGAACCTCATACCCCCGTATGATATCTGGATGTCCGCCCCATGGAGATTCCAGTATGTCATATGTCTAAGTTTCGCTAGGCTGGGATTAGACGGCTCAATCCAATGCACCACTATGGATTTGATATCATCAAGAGTGGGACCTTGGGATGAAGACCATATGGGATTGGATCAACTTCCTTCATCGTTATAGTCTTAGTGGCACGTGAATCCCTTGATATGATGTCCACTATTGTCCAGGCTGGTACCTGCCTCTCGTCAGGTTCCTCTGACCAAAAGGAAGCTTCAGCGGCCATGAATTCTCTTTCGCAAATGAAGAATAGGATCTGAAGGATGCTCCCCCGCCATTGAAGAAGGTGTTTGTACCACGGTCGATGAACTCATAAAGGATAACCTTCGTAGTGAGGTAGATCTGAGACCCAAATTGATCAGTGCTACCATGTCCTTTTAGGAACAACAAAGGTATGATGATTTCCTGAAACAACGTCGTGACATGTTTTGTAATGACTCGAAATTTTGAATAAATCTTGTTTCCTAATTTTGTGTGTTATTTTATTTTAGACTCAACAAAACTATTTCATTTGATAACATGAGTATAATTAAAATGAGATAGTTGGGTTTTAACTGTTATATGACCATTGGTCAATATGAACGTTGGAGACTAAACGTTTCGATTATTGTCTCTAAATACAAGTGATATCGATTAATTAATATAGAAAGATGATAGGATGGCCTCACCTAGTATTCTTTGACTGATTGAATCCCATCTAACAGATCATGGGAAAGTGGTAGCACCACTATGCTTTTCTCTGGACCAAACCCAAGACGAACTTCATCGTGTGAAGCTAGAACGGAATCTCCTTCGCGATATGATCAAACTAATGGAAATTACTACTTGTGCGATGTTGGTCGAGCCTCCCTCAGATTCTCTCACCTTAGCACACCTTACAGTTATGTCCTATGCTGGTGTGATAAGGGGCTATGTAAGGAGACCATAACTGCCTTGTGTAATACATTTTTTTAAATCAAAATTTTGATTTCTTCTTATGATGATGTTTATGAATTTTTAAATGTCCGGATAAATATAGTATGCATATTTTTGGTGAATTCTTAGAAAAATGATATTTTAAAAAATGTTTATGTATACCTTAAATAATTAAAAATGTGTAATGATTCTCAAAAAATGGTCCCCTACAATTATGTTCAGTACAAAATTTAGAGTCTAATAAGATCAACTTTTTTTGTTCAATAGTAAATTATGAATAGTGATTTTATGATTGGGATTAGTAATGTGACAAAATGGATTAGTAATCTCACTTAAAAAAAGTATTAATATAATCTAGGCACCTTGATTAAGTAATGTGATTCAACAAAATGGTTAAATAACGACTTCATAAATTATTTGTCAAGTATTAGTTTTTTAGGCTGAATTTTTTTTAATTAAAAATTTAATTAATAATATTTAGAAAAATATTTTTATAAAATGGATTTCATTTTTTAACTTAGAGCATCGATATTATGTTAAGGTAATTTTTGGGGTTTTTTCTGAAAAAATGAATATTTGGTGAATAGTTTATTTATTTAAAAATTAAATTAAAAATATTTAGAAAATTATTTTTAAAAAATTGAGTTCATTTTTGAAATCATATCATTCATATTTGGTTAAGGTGAAATTTTGGGATTTTTCTGAGAAAGATGAATTTTCGATGAATAGTGAAAATACAGTTTTTAAGTTACGGTTGTTTAATGACATTATTAAATGATGTATTATGTATTTAATCAATATGGTCGACTTATGAATAGTAAGATAAGGTATGAGGTGTCCCAAGTGGCCAATACAATGGTCAAATACTATGAGAAAGCTCATGGTTTTTTTCAAAACCACCAATGAGGTGTCCCTTGGCCATTAATGTCTTGTCCCCTCACTTTCCCTAAAAATACCAAGCCATCCTCTCATCCATTCCACTCCTAACTCTCCACCAACGATTATATGGTCTCATTTCCTCCCAAGGAGTCCTCCCAAGGTTCCCCCAATCCCTCACGGTCCCAACATTTGAGTTTTAAGAGTTACGTTTTAAGGTAATGGATCTGACCTCTCTCTTTCTTTTCAAGTAATCTCTTTTATGTCATTTCATTTATGCTCCATGTTATTATGTTTGAGGATGTTCTATTATATTCATCTTACTTCTGGTTCATGTTCATATGATGAGATAACCCATCTTTATCTCATCAATTCGTTTTAATAATGATTATGTGGCGCCGTTAGTCTGCCAAATTTTTAAGGGATTCATTCACCTTTCTCATTTTTCAAAGATCTACATTCATGTAAAGTATTTTATGTTCCTATTTATTATGTTGGGGTATGATATCTATATCTAAAATACTGATATTTTATGTTCATATTATTATAGACCCTATTTTATCTCATCAATTCATTTTTGTTGATGTTTGGGTGACGCCGTTAGGCTGTTGAATTTTTAAGGGATTCATTCACCTTTCTCATTTTTTCAATGTTCTACATTCATGTCAAGTCTTTCAAGTTACTTTTTATTATGTTGGGGTATGATATATATATCTATCATACTGATATTTTATGTTCATATGATTAGAGACCCAATTTTATCTTGTCAATTCGATTTTGTTGATGTTTTGGTGATGCTGTTTGGCTGCCGAATTTTTAAGGGATTTGTTCACCTTTCTCATTTTTCAAATTTCTACATTCATGTAAAGTATTTCAAGTTCTTTTTTATTATTTTGGGGTACTATATCTATATCTATCAAAATTATCCTTTATGTTCATATGATTAGAGTCCCTATTTGATCTCTTCAATTCTTTTTTTGATGTTTAAGTGATGTTGTTAGGCTGCTGAATTTTCATAAGAGATATCTTATTTTTGTCTTCCTTTCATGTTCGTCATTTCATATGGTATATCATTCAAATTTCAATACCATGTTCTTAAATAATTTATTTCTTGTCCCCCTACTGTTTTATGCATCATTTATGAATGGGTGACCCATGTCCCCTCTCTTTTCATTGTTTTCTAAAACCTCATAGCATAGCTGTTATGCCGCCGAATTTCCGTCTCAAAATGTATCTCTCTTATTCTCAAATTAATTTATTTTATTAAGTGAATACTCAAAGATCATTCTTCTAAATGGGTATTCACATATATACCAAAATTTTCTATTGTAAATTCTGTGATTTACATACATGAGACCCGATTTCCCTTTATGTGGGTTTAAAGTGACATAAAGATCATGTCTTTAAAACAGTTTTTTAAAATTTTATGATTATAAAATGAAACCCATTTCCTTTATGCTATATGGGTTTTTTATGAAATTAGTTATGATGATATATGTGGATCACATGATAATAAATACATGTCAAGGGTGCACCTTGATAGCGCTCCAATGCATTGGGTAAAGACTTAATCTCTAGATATGACTATTTTTAATGACGCCTTGGTGAATAACCTTGGTAATTTTTAAAGACACCTTGGAAATGGACCATAGTGAAACAGAAATGATTGTCAATATTAAATGTTGTAGCCACAACATCAAGTTATGAAATATGTTATTTTTATTATTATATGCCTCATTATGTCTTTATCATGCCTTAAAGTTCTTTTTCATGACATTTTTGATGTATCTCATGTTATCATGTTAAATGTTTCCCCTTGTTTCCCTTACGGGGCATTCTGATTTCCCTTTCTTTTAATGTATGACCCTAGGTTATGAGATGCAGTAGTGAACCTAGGATGAACATAAGGATAAGCCTTTCAAGTGTTTAAGATGAATGTTTTATTTTTTCAGGTTTTAAGTTCCTGGCTTCCAAGACACTAAACCTTAAAGATCCTCGTTTTTTTTAAAATGTAATGAATGTTTATGTGATAAAAAGGTGGGATGCTATAGTTGGTATCAAAGGATGGTTTAGTTATTTGTGGAAATTAGGATATGAGAACATTATGAATAACCCTATATAAATGTTTAATTATAGAAAATATTCATGGTATTTTGGTGAGTATTGAGTAAGGGGTTTCAAAGAAAATACATCCTTGTCTATATAAGACCAGGTAGAGGTGGCTCTGGAACAGATGTACATAGTGGTAAAACCCAAAAACACCGCTTTGAGCTTGACTCGAACGAGAACTGGTACACGACAATGGGCCTTGCTACACTCTTGGTTATGACACTCCCGAGGGATCTTCTTTGGTAAATTCATAAGCTTAATATGAACCATTATTAAAGGAACAGAGATAAAATAAAATAATGATTCACATAAGAATATATGATCATGGATAACCTAGATTGGGACCTAGGGGATCACAAGTTAGGTTATATTTTCCTTCTACAAGATTATCCTTCTATGCTTAATGTTTCCTTTTAATGATTATTGGATATGTATTTAAGCCCCCAAATTATACGTTCTTTTCTTAGTTAATGGTGGGAAATGGAAGAGCATGTCCCAACAACCAATGTGATATGAAATGTGATGATTTCCATAATAATGTGATAGAGATGAGGAAATATCAAGTTGAACATATTATGATTATACCAAACCATCTACCAAAATCACAATTAATAATTGGTACATAGTTGAATTACAAAATTCATCATGGAAGAAGAAGACGAAGTCTCATGGATGTTCATTTAATAATGTTGGTAAGGGAAAGAACACCCAATTTTCTTTATGCAAAAATTGGGGAATGTGGAACCCAGGAGAATGTCACAAAGGAACTGGGAGATGTTTTAAGTGTGGGGTGATAGGTCATAAAGTATCTAAATTGATAATGTGATGAATGGAGATAAGGTTTCATCTAATGTACCTTATACATTTCGATGTCGTAAATGTGGAAAATATAGACATTATCCAAGGAAATTCTCTCTTGGAATGGGTGAGAAGCATGATGAGCATAAAAAATCATTGAGGAAATGGGAACAATGCATGTCCTATGCTGATATGGATCTTGATGACTAAGGTACATGTGAGTTCTTCGCAATAATTGTCTATGTCATGTTGTATTTTAGCTCGTGATCTATGAGCATATATTTTATGTTTACTAAGATCATCGAGTCACTACCTAAGATGATTTTATATCATTAAAGAAAAACTTCTATTTTTATGTACCACATGTTGATGTAGTGAAGCTGTTATTCTTTAAAAAAGGGTGATTAGGGGATTAAAAGATTATTATTATTTTGGAAGAGATTCACTATTCTGGGACCCCCATTTGATCAAGGTAAATAGATTACTATGGTATTTTATTTGATGAGTAAAGGCTGAATTATGTTTTGAAGAATT
Source organism: Viscum album (assembly GCA_963277665.1). NCBI lineage: Eukaryota > Viridiplantae > Streptophyta > Magnoliopsida > Santalales > Viscaceae > Viscum > Viscum album. The sequence goes on from OY728129.1 coordinate 259,829,903, forward strand.
GATGAATTTAAGGTAGAATTAGAGTAATTTAGGTTACTTATGTAACTGATTAACCTATCTTGGGGAAAATATGTTTAGGTTAGCTAACTTTTTTATAAGATATTAGGAGTGGTTGATGTTGTTTTGAGATGAAGGATGAAGTTTATTTTGGAAGACTATGTTATCAAATCCTTCTTGTATTTGGGTATCAATCTTAGTTTGGTTTTTTTTGAGGAATTTTAAGTACATTTATTTATGGAATGGTCTATGATGAACATTGGGTAGTAAAATGGAATTTTGAATATTTAAAGAAGTTTCCCTTCCTATGGGATTCTTTCTTATTGAAGAGTTGTTTTATCTTACCGTTTCTATATTTGGGATGATAGAAGAAATAGATTGTTAATATTTGGTGAATTATGTGATTCTCTAGAAGATGATTCTTGTGTTTTGATGAGACCAAGGGTTTTTAAATGCTCATCATTTGGAGAAATGATTAGTTTTCGTAGAAACTTATTAAAGGATGAAACTCTACTTGAAGGTAGGTATATTTCCTTATGTTTTTGTTCTATGTAGTAAATGAATTCTTCAAAATTATGAAAAGGAATGTAAAACAAAAATGTTGTTGGTTTATATTTCCTACTAGGTAATCAAAGAGCATTTACACACATCATAAGTTTGTGATTTTCTTATGGTTAACGTTCTCCTAATAATGTTTTCTATCAATCTCCCTCAGAACATAAACCTTTGTTTTTTCATCCATATCCATGTTTTCCTACATGGAATCTTAATATGGGTGAACTCGGTTGACCTTTGTACTTCCCTTTCTATCTTTTAAAGTAATAGTTTTACCGACTCCTTTTCTGAAGTGGGAATTTCAATGAAATTTCCAAACACAATTTTAAAAATTACGAGGATGAAATTTCTTAAGGGGGGATGAATGTAACGACCCGAAATTTTTAATAAATCTTGTTTCCTAATTTTGTGTGTCATTTTATTTTAAACTCAACAAAACAGTTTCATTTGATAACATGAGTATAATTAAAATGAGACTGTCTGGGTTTGACTGTTATATAACCATTGGTCAATAAGACAGCTAGAAACTAAACGTTTCGATTATTGTCTCCAAATACAAGTGATATTGGCTAATTAATATATAATGAAGATTTGATGGCCTCACTCAGTAGTCTTGGACCGATCAAAGCCCATCTAATAGAACTTGTGTAGGAGGTAGCACCATTGGGCTTTACTCTGGACCAAACCCAAGCCGAACTTCATCATGTAAAACTAGAACAGAATCACCTTCATGAGAAGTTAAAACTAATAGAAATTACTACTCGTGCGATGTTAGCCGAGCCTCCCTCAGATTCTCTCACATTAGCACATCTTACACTTAGTTCCTATGCTGCTGTGATAAGGGGCTATGTAAGGAGACCGTAACTGCCTTGTGTAATCATTTTTTTTAAATAATAATTTTGATTTCTTCTTATGATGAAGTTTATGAATTTTCAAATGTCCGGATAAATATAGTATGCATATTTCTGGTGAATATTTAGAGAATGGATATTTTAAAAATGTTTATGTAAACCTTAAATAATTAAAAATATGTAATGATTTTCAAAAAATGGTCTTCTAAAATTATGTTCAGTATGAATTTTAGAGTCTAATAAGATCAACATAGTTTTTTATCAATAGTAAATTATGAATAGTGATTTTATGCTTAGGATTAGTAATGTGACCAAATGGATTAATAATATCACTTAAAGAAAGTATTAATATAATCTAGGCACCTTGATTAAGTAATGTGATTCAATAAAATGGTTAAATAACATTTTCATAAATTATTAGTCAAGTATTAGTTTTTCAGATGAATAGTGACTTTTAATAAAAAATTAAATTAAAAATGTTTAGAAAATTATTTTTATAAAATTGATTTTATTTTTGAACTCAGAGCATCGATATTATGTTAAGGTAGTTTTTGGTGTTTTTTCTGAAAAAAATGATTTTTCAGTGAATAGTGTATTTATTCTAAAATTAAATTAAAAATATTTATAAATTTTTTTATATAAAATGGAGTTCATTTCTGAAATCAGAACATCGATATTTGGTTGAGGTGAAATTTTGGGATTTTTCTGTGAAAGTTGAATTTTTGATGAATAGTGAAAATACAGTTTTTAAGTTACGGACATTTAATGACATCATTAAATGATGTATTAAGTATGTAATAAAAATTTCCGACTTATGAATAGTACGATAAGGTATTAGGTGTCCCAAGTGGCCAATACCATGGGAAAATGCCATGGGCAAGCCCATGGTTTTGCCAAAACCACCAATGAGGTGTCCCTTGGCCATTAATGCGTGTCCCCTCACTTTCCCTATATATACCATGCCATCCTCTCATCCATTCGACTCCCAACAATCCCTCAACGAAGCTCTGGTCTCATTACCTCCCAAGTAGTCCTCCCAAGGTTCCCCCATGCCCTCAAAGTCCCAAACTGTGAGTTTTAAAAGTTATGTTTTAAGGAAAGGGATCCGACCTCTCTATTTCTTTTCAAGTAATCTCTTTTATGTCATTTATTTTATTCTCCATGTTCTTATGTTGGAGGATGTTCATTTATATTCATCTTACTACCTTTTCATTTTCATATGATGAGAGACCCCCTCTTTCTCTCATCAATTCGTTTTAAGAATGATTAAGTGGCTCCGAGAGGATGCCGAATTTTTAAGCGATTTGTTCACATTTCACATTTTTCAAAGATCTACTTTCATGTCAAGTATTTCAGGTTCCTATTTATTATGTTGGGGTATTATCACTATATATATCATACTAATCTGTATGTTCATATGATGAGAGTCCCTATTTTATCTCGTCAATTCATTTTTGTTGATGTTTGGGTGACACTGTTAGGCTGCCGAATTTTTAAGGGATTCGTTCACCTTTCTCATTTTTTTCATAGTTCTACTTTCATGTCCAGTATTTCAAGTTCCTTTTTTATGTTGGGGAATGATATTTATATATATCATACTGATCTTTTATTTTCATATGATGAGAGACCCAATTATATCTCATCAATTCATTTTTGTTGAAGTTTGGGTGGCGTCGTTATGATACCGAATTTTTAAGGGATTCGTTCACCTTTTTCATTTTTCAAAGTTCTACTTTCATTTCAAGTCTTTAAAGTTCCTTTTTATTATGTTGGGGTATGATCTCTATATATATATCATACTGATAATTTATGTTCATATAATGAGAGACCCTATTTGATCTCGTCAATTATTTTTTTGAAGTTTAAGTTACGCCGTTAGGCTGCCGAATTTTCATATAAGAAATCGTATATTTGTCTTCCTTTCATGTTCATCGTTTCATGTGGTATATCATTAAAATTACATTAGAATGTTCTCAAATCCTTTATTTTTCTTTCCCCCTACTGTTTTATGGATCATTAATGAGTGGGTGACCCATTTCCCCTCTCTTTTCAATGTTTTCTAAAACCCCATAACATAGTCGTTATGATGCAGAATTTCCGTCTCAAAATGTCTCTCTCTTATTCTCAAATTCTTTTATTTTATTAAGTGAATACTCAAAGATCTTTCTTCTAAATGGTTATTCACATATATACCAAAATTCTCTATTTTATATTCTGTGATTTACATACATGAGACCCGCTTTCCCTTTCCGTGGGTTTAAAGTGACATAAAGATCAAGTCTTTAAAGTAGTTTTTTAAAATGTTATGATTATGAAATGAAATCCATTTCTTTTATGATATATGGGTTGTATATGAAATTATTGATGATGATATATGTGTCTCACATGATAATAAATACATTTCAAGGGTTCTCTCTGATAGTGCTCCAATGCATTGGGTAAAGACTTAATCTCTAGAGATGACTATTTTTAACGACACCTTGGTGAATAACCTTGGTAATTTTTAATGACACCCTGGGGATGGACCCTGGTGAAACAGAAATGATTGTCAATATTAAATGTTTTATTTATATATTCAAGTTATGAAATACGTTATTTTTATAATGATATGCCTCATGATTTCTTTCTCATTCCTTAAAGTTATTTTTCATAACATTGTTGACGTATCTCAAGTTCACATATAAAATGTTTCCCCTTGTTTACCTTACTGGGCCTTCTGCTCACCCTTTCTTTTAATGTATGTCCCCAAGTTATGAGATGCATTAATGAACGTAGGATGAACATAAGGAAAATCCTTTCAAGTGGTTAAGAATAATTTTTTATGTTTTCATGTTTTATGTTCCTTCATTACAAGACACTAAACCTTAAAGGTCCTCATTTTTGTAAAATGTAATGAAAGTTTATGTGATAAAATGGCGGGTTCCTAAATGTTTTCCTGGAGATACAATTAGATTCTAGGACCAGATCCTTAGGTAGTCGTCCACAACCTTGGTCTCCCAACAAACCATCATGGGTTTAAGAAGCCTCATAGGAAGATTGACCCTTCTCATAGAGCCATGGTCGAGGATGAAGTTGACAAGATCATCAGAGACAACTTCTTCAATGAGGTCTAGTACCCTAAGTGGCTAGCCAACATTGTGCCAGTTAGGAAGAAGAACTGGCAGATCAGAGTCTGTATCGACTTCCGTGATCTCAACTGACAATATCTGAAGGATGATTTTCCCCTCCTAGTGACAGAATTGTTGATCGACGCTATGGATGGGTTCCATGCCCTACCCCTTATGTATGGTAACTCTGGATATAATCAAGTCCATATGGCCACCAAGGATGAAGATTCCACCGCTTTGATGGCACCCCATGTTACTTTCTGTTACCAGGTTATTCCCTTCGACCTGAAGAATGCTGGTTCCACCTATCAGTAGGCCATGCACTGCATATTCAATCCAATCCTTTAGAAATTGATGGAATTATATGTAGATGATATGGTGGTAAACTCTTTCTGGGTTAGGACCATATCAATAACCTTGGGAAAGTGTTCAGATTCCTCCATTCCCACCACTTGAAGATGAACCTATTAAAGTGTGATTTCAGGGTCACCTCCGGGAATTTCATTGGCTTCATTGTAAGCTATCGGGCCACCGAGATCGACCCAGAGAAGATCAATAGAATATGCTAGATGCCTCCCCCAGGAAATATTTGGGAGCTTCAAGGATTCTAAGGCCACATAGCCTATATACGCCGATTCATTGAAAATCTGGCCAGCATGTGTAATACCTTTTCTTGGCACATGAAGAAAGGATATTCCCATGAGTGGGACAAATAGTTCCAGACTGTGTTCAAGGAAATCAAGCAGTATCTTCTCTAGCCTCTGTTCTTGATGCCACTCATCTCTGGAAAACCATTGATGATGTACGTGACTACCCTGGAATGATCTCTCAGCACCCTTTTCACCTAGAAGAACAATGAGGGGATGGAAAACAGTCTCTAACACCACATCCAAACTCTCCTCGATACAGAGACTAGATACTCCCTCATTGAGAAGAGATTCCTTGCACTGGTATTCGTAGTACAAAAATTGTGACACTACTTGCAGCACCACGAGGTACAACTGGGGTATTGGGTAGACCCGCTGAAATATATTCTAAACATCCCCATGTTGACTGGCCATATAGACCGGTGGAAGGTAATCCCCAAGAATTTAGATATCAGTTTTTTCCCTCAAAAAGATATCAAGGGACATTTATTGGAAGACTTCCTTGCTTCCCATCCAACCTCTGTGGAATAGTTCATAGACTTGGATTTTCCTGATGAGGTGATCCACTCGGTCGATCCTGTTATCCCGTGTTGGCATATTCACTTGGATGGGCCCTCCCGGAGCCCCACCGACAGGAGGCTCAATGATCCCAGACTCAACAGAGTAGGCCTATGTATTGTCATTATTACTTTGGTGCAAACCATTTAGGAATACTCATTCCTGTTGTCAGAAGGCTACACCAAGAACGAGGCAGCGTATCAGGCTCATATCACTGGCCTCAAGATGGCCCTCAAGATCGATGTACTCTATTTTCATGTGAAAGGGGATTCTAAACTAGTCATCATGCATGTAAACTGTTGCTATGTTTTCAGAATTCCAGAGCTCATACATTGTTGGAGCGCACCCTCCAACAAATCTCTCGGTTTCCATCTCGACTGAAAGTTACTCGTGTCCCTCAATCTCAGAACGGTCTAGCCGATGCCCTGGCCAGCCTGGCTAGATCACTTGCAAAACCCAAGCATGATGATCTGATTATACACATGTCACACTAGAGAGTCATTTCCCTCATCACCACATAGGATGAAGACAGCCTGCGAGTAAGCCATATTACCGCCAGAACCTCCACATCGGGACCCCCAGGTTCCTCAGATACAGTGGTTGAAACTACCCCTAATTGGAGAGACCCTTTGTTGAGTATCTCCAATATGGTTTCCTCCCGGCTGATTAGGTCGAGCGTGAGTTAATCTGATGTTGTGTGCTGCAGTTTACCCTCCATAGTGGTCCCAATATTGACCAAATCCTCTATACGAGAGGGATTGATGGTGTTATCCTTTGTTGCATCCAAGGAGTTGATATTTCTCAGGTCATGAATGAGGTTCACGTTGGTCCCTGCAGTGCTCACCAAGATGGGCCGAAGCTGTCCAATCCTATCTTGAGATTGGGGTACTTCTGGACCCCTATGATCCAGGATTGTATAGTGTTTTCCAAGAGATATCAAGCATTCCAAATCCATGATAACATCATGAATCAGCCTCTAGAACATATCCACTACACCAAGTATTGTTGGTCATTTGCGGCGTGGGGACTCAATGTCATGGGACCACACCCACCAGTGACACTCTCAAGTGAAGATTCATCCTGGCCGAAACAGATTTCTTTTCCAAGTGACCAGAAGCAGTTCTTCTCAAGGAGCTCAAGGCCCATTCTTTCATTGACTTCATGAGCTCTAACATCATTTACCGATTTGGTGTCCCTCACGCTGTCCTCACTGATATCGGCACCAACTTCCGAGTAGTCGAACTGAAGAAATTGTACTTCAAGTACAACATCCATTCAAACCATACATCCTACTATCACGCACAATCAAATGGGAAGATCGAGGCGTTCAATAAATCCCTTTCTAACACATTGACGAAAATGGTTGGTCAGAACAAGTAGAGTGGGCCGAAGATTCTCCCCAACACCCTCTAGGCCTATTGGAAAACGACTCATAATTTCACCCAGGTGACCCCATATTCCCTGGTGTATGAATCATAGGCTGTCCTGCCCATCGAGATCCAGCTGACTTCATTGCACACAACGGTCTTTGACAAGCATGTGCTAGATAAGGTATCCGAAATTTGTCTGACTGAATTAGAATCAATTGACCTGAATAAGCTCTATGCCCTGTGCAATCTGAAAAGGCATCAGAATAAGATATCCAGGGACTTAATTTTTTTTTCCTATGATCTTTTTTACAAGGCGACTTGGTATTGGCCCTCCGGACACCACTAATTTCGGGCAGGAAACCACCCATGTTGGAGCCCAAATGGGAAGGACCTTACATAGCCCACATGGTTTACCCCAATGAAGCATAATTTCTGGTGACCATTGGTGGTGAGTGTATATCTCCTCCCAATAATTCCATGTTTCTCAAGAAATACATTTCCTGGGCCCTTAGGTCCGACATGACACTAAACTATTTGTTCCCACATGACCCTAAACTTCATGTCGATCCTGCATGACCATAAACTGTTCAGTCTTACATGAATTTAAATTGTGCATCGTCCTACAAGATGATAAACAACGCCGTTATAACTAATATGGATTGATTACCATCCTCATTGGATACGTAGAAACGCTAAGACGTCTTGTCTTGAGCCCATCCCTGAACTCTTCTCTTTGACTATCCCCCTGGGTATAGTTCACATGGAGGATCATCGCATGATATAGTGTATGCTTCCTTACCCCCACTCATTCATGGATAATAGCAGTCGCACCATGGTCCTTCTCCCCTTTCTTCTATTCTCCCACGTCCTCACCACATGATGTTAAAATGCATGGCCTTCAAGAACTATGTATGGCTTGATTTCTACCCTCATGGGATATGTAGGAATGCACAATTTTTTTTCCATTGTCCCAGCCCAACCGCCAGAATCTTCCCCTCTGGTCAAGACATATGGTAGGGGTGCATCATGTTTCCCGAATTTATGTCGGTTTAACATCGATTAGGCTGTACATCCTGCTCCCTGGAGACATTCTCCTCTCTTAGTGATGGGTATAGCTAGGCATCATCCACTCCTTTGATTGGGACTCTATCATATTCCCAATCCTGAAGGGCCCCTGAACTGTATGGATGCAAGGCCTAAGGTCTCTATTACCTCTTTGGTCCAACACCCTCGCGGATGTTGAGCAACAAGACGATACAGGCCCTGCATTTCGAATACGTTCAGTGGTCGATTCTCATTTTTTGCTCCCATTTTAGGTCACTATTTGGACACTGTGTTTCTAACATGGTCAATAGTTTTCCTGCAACGTTGAAACCACCCCAAGATGACCTGGAAATTGAGTGTAGTGGTTCATTATACCCCGTTTAATATCCAAGCGATGAAATCCCATTGGGAAAATCCAGGTTTTAGTCCCCCAAATGACAGGGAGAGGTGAGACTGGCTCCTGGTTTCCCACACCGATCACTGCTCACATGGGATTAGGAGATGTGACAAGGCACTAACCGTAAAAGGGGATGTATGACCTTCCTATAGGAGGCCCATCATCAGGCCCCCTCATCCTTTTCATTCCACTAGACCAAGTTATTTCTCAGGATTTTATAGTGTGTCATATGATTATGTCGTCATTCACATCATGTTACTTTTCGTGCCGTACAAATCCTCGGATGAGATACCATATCCCTTCTTCTTTCGCACAGCAAGATGTTAAAAAACAAACCTGTCGGGCCTTCGTGTCTAAGGCCCAACTTCAGGCCCCTTGGCCTTTTCGGGCCCCCAACCCAGGTTATAGTTTAGGGTTGTACGGTGTCATACGAGATTATTCCCTCATTCACATCAGGTTATTCGACGCATAGTACACCTCCCTTTTGAGGGAAAACTTACTCCCCTCTTCATCCTAACTGCAAGATGTTAAACTGCAAACTTGTCGGGCCTTCCTGACCAAGGCCTAGCCTCAGGCCCCTTGTCCTTTTAGGGACCTCATCCCAACTTCATATATAGGGTTTTATAGTGTGGTGTGGGATTATGTCCTCATTCACAATGGGTTTGTAACAACCTCACCATGAACCTTTTTTTCCAGAGGGCTCTCTATCCCCCTGTTCTATACTCATCTTTCCAAATCGGTTGATCTCAAGATGATCCCCCCAATCCTCTTCAGTGATTCACCAATGTGCCTAAGGGTAATCCAGTTTAATGCCTTGAATGTCAGACTCTACTTGTACATGCTTCCACCCATTTTTCAGGATTTTTGTTCCCGTTCATTAGGGCTTCCATCACCTTTCACACCAAAAGGGACCCCAAGTGGCATGGATTCTAGGCCTATGGTCTCTCCTAAAAATATGGTCCAACGTCCTCGAGAGATGTAGAAAACAAGGCGATACAAATCCCATTTTTCAAATATGGTCAGCGTTTGATGATCATTTGTTGTTCCCACTCCATCTAACATGATATAGATACTATGTTTTGAACACGTTAAATAGTTATCCTCCATCGCCACTCCAACCCCCTTAATCCTAAAATGTCAATTTTCTGATTCACATCCTTCTCCACCTCATCTTGTCTATGTAGAACATTGAAACTATTGGTACTATTCCTCAATTCGTATTCTCACATTAGGAGGAAAAAATTCACGATAAGGGAATCATTTGGTGCTCCTCACCCATTACCCTTTTGTGTTCATTCTAGGTATTTCAACTAAACTCTTCCTCCATTTTTTCCCACACCGAGTTTTACTCACTTCTGCTTAGGGATCTGGTTGAGGTCTGCACTTACTTTGAAGTATTTCTCTCCTCTATGGTCCAAGCTATAAGACCATAAACTAAGATCTCTTTTAAAACTACGTATAGATTTATTTAAATTCTCATGGGATACATAGGACCTCCCGATCATCTCATATTCGGGTCCATCCCCAGGAATCTAAAATCCTGCCCTCTATTTTGGTCCCTCGGCCCGAACTCTCTAAGGAACATATGGTGTAGTGAGAACCTCACGGGTCCTTACGTATGTCGGGTTTTGAAAGGACCACACCATGTGCCCTCCAATATGTTCTTTCATGCATGGTACGAGATATAAGACCATAAACTAAGATCTTGTTTAGAACTACATATTGCATGATTCCCATCCTCATGGGATATGTAGGACCACCCGAACATCTCATTTTCAGGTCGAGCTCAACTAGAAGCTAGTCCCTCTTACACCTTACCCTCTTACCTCTATTTAGGCCCCTTGGCCCGAGGTTCCTTTCTTGTAATTCCATATAGTGTGGTATGTGATTATGACGTCATTCATGTCGGGTATGTTTTATTACACCGTACACATTCCCCACATAGCATTTTCTCTAATAGGTCTATGTCGGACGATGTTAAAATGCACACGTGGTCCCATCACATGACGCTTAAATAGTGACATTATTTTACTGGTTGCAAGACGAAAAACTACACTACATCATGGTTTCCTCAATCAAGGGACACCATATTTGGTATTGGTCACGTGCCATACCATTTTTCAATGCCTTCATATGGCTTGATTCTTGTGGTGATTCTAGGGCTTTTCATCCTAGACTTGTGTCTTCACAAAAAAACCATTCACTTTAAAGGAAAACAAGATTTAAAAAATACCACTTAATTTGGGGTGAGGGCCACACCCACAAGCCCCTTTGATCCCTATAGCATTGGTAACTTACCATGCAGTCATCTAGAACTACATACAACTTCATCTTGATCCTCATGGGGTACATTGGAAAGTCTAATCACCTTGTCTCGGACCCAAAATAACTCTCTTTTCTGGTCCCTGGACCTAGAACCTCCCAAGGAACACATGGTGGTTGGAACCCATGGTTCCCATTCACGTCAGGTATTATAATCACCCCACCATGTGTCTCCCATGTTTCCTACCATCCATTGTCTGAGTGGAAATGGACTAACTCTCCTAGCCCCACACCGTTTTCCATCTAATCCCTCTGGGCGGCATCCGCAAGGACCCCGTGGGCAACTTCTTTGTGGGCCATTACGTTTTAGATCTTGGACCATTTTTGGGTTGGTTCATGAAGCTCGTTCACAGAGTGAATTCGCGAAGACTCTCTTGTGAAGGTTGTTTTCAAGGTGCTCCCAAGGCGTTCAGGCACCTGATCCCAGAGCACAAATGCAGAGTCGATGACTCATTGTGCACCGCAAAGAATGTTCCCAGAGAACCCTCATACAGTACGCGGAGATTCGCAGATAGAGAGTGAAAAAGGACCAATTCGCGGAGAAGGGAAATGACAAAAGGGAGTGCAACTCCCCTATTTATAGGTGATGGTCATTGGAGCATCGCAACGCGTCCAAATAGTGTTGATCTTCGTGGCGTGCCAGCGCATCCCCTGTTTTCCTCGCGAGCCTTCCTCGTGAGACATCATCATAAATGTTTGAGGATTCTGGTGATTACCCTAAGACTTCGATGATTGATCTCTCTGTGGCTCCATGTCTGAGGGGTGGCATTTATTGGAACCAAAATTAGGGACAGAGAAGAAGCTGAGACGAAGTCACTGTTGACTGCCTCATTAACCAATTTTGTGGAGTCCCCCAGCTCCGCAGCTACCGTGAAGCAATGAGGTGTGACGCTCCATGACCGCAATTGACATTCGTGAGCCTGCCATGAATCCAGAAGTTGGGACACTCTACGACAGCAATTTATGTTCATGAGCCCACCGCGAAACTCATACGCATGATGATCCACGAAGGAATTTTATGTTCACGATCCCGCCGCGAACAAAATAATTCCCTCTTCACGCTGCGTAAGATCTGCTTCACGGTGCCTCTCTTGCCTATAAATAATGTTCTCCCCCTGATCCCAAGAGACGGACAATCCGACCATTCTACATCCCACATCCCAAATTGTGATGAATCCTTATGCTATGAGAACCATTATCTATGCGAGGTACATCTGCTACATGAAGTGCCTCCCCTTTGTCTTGTTTTGATCCCCTCTTTTGAGAGGGATGCCTTTCGCAAAGCCTAAGTGATTTCTCAAAGGAAGGGGATACCCAAGGGGATCTAGGTTGTCATGGAGCGTTTATGCTTTGTGAAACACCCTTCATGTACACATGATCCACATGCTAAGGCAAGGTCATTGTACTTCATGAAGAACATTGCATCACGATTCCTTGTTTCGCGAGTCACCTTCTCTCTGTGAGCCAGTGCTTCGTGAATTCCTCTCCACTTTGCGAAGAACCTGTCATATGCATCTCTGCCGTATGCTTGGGGTAAGTCACCCAACTTCGCGAAGCACAGTCCTTCGCAAGTGCCCTCTGTGACACATAGCAATAGAGCTTCATAAGGCCCTTCCTTATGGACCCCTCTGCTCGGTAATTCCATTTCCCGTGTGAGCCTCCAGGATTTCGCAATGTGATTTAAATGTCCCTTGGACAATACTACATGTTGCATTGCTTTGCCTCATGATTTTTCGCATAGGCATGCTAGTGGATATTGCTTATTCTCATAGCCATGCTAACGTGGACCGCTAGATGGTTCGATCCCTGACACCCCCTAGTAACAACATTGCATGTCCCCTCTCTACACTAAGGATAAGAGGGTACCAGTTATGTAAGTTAGAGTGGTGCAGAGTAAACCCACCTCGTCCAAGCTGCAGGACGTTAAACTGCCAAAAACCATCCTTCATTGTACATGACGTTAAATTGTGACCTTTCCTCATGTCACGCAAGCATGGCCCCCGCCTTAGACATTCTACACACCCACTTATCTCCACAAGGATGGGATCATCCCTCATAAGGGATGATATCCTCCTTATCGGAGTCGCATTAGTCCATGGGGGAAAGGGTATCCACCTTGGTGTAAGCCCCTAGCTGTTCTTGTAAGTGGCAGCATCCCTACTCCTCCTTTAATCTTCGGTCCATAGGGCCAGCGAAGGGCTTTGTAGGGAAATTTTCTTCTCCTTTCTATAGTCCCAAGTCCCTCTCTCAATATGGTTTTTATCCTCGAGACTCCATCCGGGAGTAAGCCCCATTCTTTCTCTCCCTCGGCCACTAAACATGTGTAATCCCCACTTCAATTCCCACGGATGCACCTTTCACGATGTGATTGTCATGTCTCTGCTATATCTTGTTTCTCACACTGAGCATGACTCACATGACCCTAGAGTGAGCCCCGACCATGACTGACACCCTGGGAAGCCTAGAGTGTAATCCCCACACCCATCATAAAATACATGGTCTTTTATCATTGCCATGGAAGGGTACGTAGGAATCCTCTATGGGGACCAAGCCCACAACCCATTGGTCACTCTGACTCCCTTCACATCGGTTCACCAACACCTTAGGCAGCCTAGAGTGTAAGACCCATGCCATCATGAACTACATGGAATTTGATCTCTACTAAGGTAAGGTACATAGGAAGCCTCCATGAGGTTCATGCCCTCCAACCATTGGCCCCGACCGTCTCCCTGTTAGTGTTCCAAACACCCATCCCAAACTACAAGGACTTTCATCCATGCCAAGGCAAGGTATGTACGAAGCCTCCCCGAGGTTCAAGCCCAACAGCTGGTCGTTCCAACCTCCTTCACTTCAGTTCACCACACACCATGGGAATCCTAGAGTGTAAGACCCACACCCATCTAAACAATGTGGTCTTTGATCATTTCCAAGGTAGGGTACGTAGGAATCTTCCATGAGGTTCATGCCCACCACCCATTGGTCGCTCTATCCCCCTTCACGTTGGTCCACCAACACCCTGGGCAGACTTGAGTGTAATCCTCACACACCATTTGGAACTACATGGGCATTGATCCTTGCTAACTCAGGGTATGTAACGGGCCTCCATGATGTTGAGGCTGAAAAACCATCGGACCCAATGTTCACCTTCATGTTGGATCGCCCCCGTCCCGCATGACGTTAAACTATATCCACCATCCTGAACTATATGGACTTTAATACTTTCAATGGAAGGGTTTGTAGGAAGCCTCCACGTGGTTCAATCCCACCACCCATGGTACCCCAAGTCCACTTTCACATCCGTTCACCTACACCAACCAAAGAATCTACCGTGGATTTGATTACAAGCCACGTGGATATATAGGAAGACCCTCCAAGGCTCAAGCACAAAACCATCATCATCCTCATGACGGTTCCATCCCATTAACCGTACCTTTCACAAAACCTTCCATTATCCATCATAATTATTACTTGGTCCTCCACATATCGATGGAATCATGCCACCCCAATCCCGGTTATGTTTAACAACAATCATGGAGACACCCACTTGTTGTCCTCAATATCAGCATTCCCTCCAGGGGGTTCCACCATCTGATCCACTCTAGTCAGGGTTCTGATTAGTTTGATCCATATCCTCCAGATGTTAAACTTGCAGAATACCCTATTTTAATCATGGGAAGCTATCAAAAACCTCAGATACATGCCCTTTTCATATGATTCCCCACGTTCGATGTGGGATGCCTCGGGCTTCTACACCCTCGAGAATCCCTATAATAAGGGACAAAAGATAGACACACCAATCCCTAGGGTTCAGACATGCCAGTGATGCCCAGCATGACTACTCCCCTATCCAAAGTTTGCTGCCATGACCGAACCCCTTGGAATATCCAGACAGAAGAAGCGTAATTAATTGTTGTCCATGAAGATATGTCTCTAGGAAGAGTTTCATGAACAACGTCTTAAGTATATGAGGGAGACATGGACTAGGTGACATGTTCAGAGGAGGAATCCACGGAAGGATTAACTGACATCCCATAATCCCATTTTGATCAAGCAGTAGACATCCCTGAATAAAGTGCGAATGTCGCCCGCCTTTTGAAAGCGGGAATGCATGGCAACAAAAAAGCCTCGTCTCTCATCCCCGAACGATACAGACGCATGCGCCCCAGCGAAAGCATCAGAAACACAAATGTATCTTTTTTTTATCAGTCTATAGGGTATCTGTTATTCTAATATTCTCTGCTAGAGCATCAACATGATCAAAAACAAAATGAGGATCACCTTCTATTAATAGTTCAATATATTTTCTCTATTTGTTTACAACAATATTACTATATCTGGTTTTGTTTTTAGACATTACATCAGTTTGAGGATCTTACTTTTGAGAAAGTAAAATTGTTGGATCTAATTATATTAGAAGTGGTGAAAATTGATTTCATGCTAATTCTTCCACATCTTTGACAAACAATTTGAATTTTCATCAAAACAAAAATTCAATTTTTTTATTGTATTCGTTCAAATCAATGAACCCATCTACTATTTTAATTATCCTTTTAATAGAATATTTCAAAATATCATGCTCTTAAGAATAAAATTTCTAAGAATTGTTGGATACATGATTAAATGAGACTTAATTTCTCTAGACTTCACATTCTTAATTGTTTTGAAAATCTAACCCATGATATTTACATTTCTATTACTCAAAAGATAATCGAAAATTGAGATATTAAAAACTTTTATAGTTTATCAATCCCCATTCCTTTGATTAAACAACCCTTTAATACATAGGGTGATATAGTAGTTTTCTTCTGAGATATGGGTTACTTTATTTTTCTACCCATTGATAAAAAATAATGAATCTTTAGTTGTTTCTTTATAAAACATACCAACATACATAGGTAACTTTTGAGACAGACAAAAGGAGTCACATTTAGTAGAGACATTGAGAATGTTCCATGCATATATCACTAACACAGAAAATATTTTATTGTAAAAATCAAAATTAATCATATCTTTATCAAAAGGCACTATATTGTAGTATTTTTTTACATATTGTATATTTCTTAGATCCTTAGATATGGTTTTCCATACAAAAATATGTTCTCATCCTTGGAACAAGATGGTTATTTTAATTGAAGAATTATAACTATCAAAGAAACATCAAGTGACAAAAAATTCTTGGAAGAAATCCATTATTTTGAAAAAAATTGAAGATATATCAGCATGAGTATTGGATATATGATTGAGGCAAAAAGTTGATTGGTGAAAATTAAAATCATACCGAGACATTAAAAGGAGAGCATATCTTCACCAAGAAAAAATGAAAATCCATTGTCTGTTTGAGGAGGGGGACCTCTATTTTCAGGAAAATTTGGGTGACCATTGGAATTCTATGGTTGAGATTATACGATAAGTAATCCAACAGTAGAAAATAAAATAATATTTAAACAAAATATTTGAAAAGATTTTTAAAAAATCAAAATGATTAAAAATGAGAAGAAATAACACAAAAGAAAAGCTATACAAAATGTGTAAGGAATGTACCTTTAGATGATTTCGAGAGAGTTGTTGGTTTCACAGTATTATGAATGTAAAAACATAATATATTATTAAAATAAAATATTTGAAATAATTAAATGTGAATAAAATTAAATATAAAATTGATGATAAAGAAATTTAATACGCTTGGTTGTCAGACTGGTGGAAAACGAATTCAATACCAAAGGTTGTCAAGCCAATGAAAAAGAAAGTCAATACCATTGGTTATAAAGATGATGGAAAACAAATTCAATACTATGTGATAAGATACCATCAGGTGACATCACCATTCTCTATGACATAATCCTAGGTGATCCAACAGTTTCGTAATCCAAAATGATCAATAATATGTAATACTTAGTTATTCGTATTCATAAAGAATCGTCTCAAAACCCCACAAGGTATTAAAAAATATCTTATGATCATAAGTCATCATCACTGATCCGTAATTGGTAATCATTGGTTATCTAATATCATCATAAATCATTTATAATACCAATGCAATACTCCTAGGAGATTTCAATTCATAATGGTCCATCCCTAAATCCAAGGATCTCTCCCAAGGAATATATTGTAGCAGGTGTTATCTCTGATTTTAAGGGGGGTATCCCTTTGACATAAACCATATCCTAACCCTAATGGGGTTACATTATCTATCTAGGTTATATGGTGACACCCATGATAATCACTACCTATTTCATATATTCACCCTTTTTATGGTCAACATACCACTTTGGAACCCATAAGGGTCCCCTTGGTCACAATAGGGATGAAAACTACTCATAGGCCCCACAAACCAATTTACATCTCTCATATGAAAACCACATAACAGGGTCATTACATAAAAATATTTCCTTATGATTATCAAAATACCTCACTAGAATCATAAGTAAATCCTCATTTTCATTTCCCTCAAGATGTGAAAAAATTACAATCTCTACCACCAAGTCATTCTAAGTCCATCAAAACAACTAACCAAACCATTAATATCTAATGGGTATACCCAAAAAATCAATAAAAATTTCATTGCAATATAAAAACTCCATTTTCTTCTCACTAACACGATGTATTTAAGGAATCTCAAGGTTCATACGAAGCATACTCAAGAAAATCGATCTCAATTTATAACACCACTTACATGGAGGACACTAAGAGAACATAAAACTCGTGACACTATATAAAGTAAAATATTTTATATTTCACTTATTAGGGTCTATGTATCTTAGGGGATTCATTTAATATCAAGTTATAGGTTATAGGTGGTTGAGGAAATCCATCAAGTACACAAGGGTCCAATATGGCCCTTGGAACATTGTCATATAGCATGAATTTAATTTATACTAAATAATTTATTTCAATAAAATTAAAATTCACCCAAGGAAGAAATATTATAAATATCACATGAATGAATAAAAATATATATAAATACAATATATGTATATACAAGTGACCACCTACCATAATGGGAATGAAAAAAATCTCTTCAAATCATTACCCAATATCTCTACACAGAATCTTCTATGTCCATTTTACCACCACTCCTCAATGAGAGGCATTTTTTAAATCATAAATAACCAAATTAATAAAATACAATAAAATAATACATAATCAAATTTTTTGAAATAAATAAAATAATGTTAAAATTTAATTTAAATAGTCATAAATTAATTAAATCTTATTGGGTTACCCTATCACACTAAAAATACCACAGAAATAGTTTTTTCCCACCCCCGAAACACCCATATGCATAATAAAAAAGAAATAACCATTTAAAAACATTATTTAAATGGATATAAAATTTAATTTATTGAAAAAATCTTTTTAAAAATCATAACAGTGATTTACCTTCATTGAAATAATGCATAATGGTATAAAATTATTTCATTAGAAAATTATCTCACTCAGAAAATGAAGGTCCTATAAAAATGGGAATTTGACTATGCTCTAGTGGAATTGTATCCAAACAATACACATGTTTGTTTAAAATAATTGTTAAACCAATGATAGAAAATATAAATGGGTAAAATAGAAGAATGTGAGGGTGATCGATATAGAAATATACCTTGATCCTTTTTTATGGATAGGAGATTGGGAGAGGGGGAAAGGGGAAGTTTCCAATTGAAATTAACACTCTTGATGAAAAACCCCTCTTAAATCTGAAACACCCCATCCGAAGTATAAATAACTACCCATTCCAAAAAATATTTGAAACATTTCTTGAAACAACATTTGTTTCATGTCATAGCTTTTGAGGTAGCTCCACCTTCTCCCTAAGACAAACCATTTTCACACTATAAATTATTGAAACACTTCCCATGAATCCATTTCATTTTAGGAACAACTCATTCAGTATTTCAAAATCCCATTTTTTATATTTTTAGCATCCCGAGACCCCGTTTACTTCTCCAACATTCACTGAACCCTTTTTATATCTTACCAACCATTAACCATATTCGAATGTATTATTTATTGATTTTCAATCTTCTGGAACATCATTCCAAGTGTCAGTTATCAAAAAATATTTCCACTAAATAAAAAATAAAATTCTTTATGAATTTTATAGATTTTGAAAACTAGAGGTATCATATCACATCATTTCCAAATCATATTTTTTATTCCACTCAATTTTTTAAACCCTTTTTCTTTTCAAATATCTATTAAATAATTCTAAATTTTAAAATTAAATATTTTTCTAATTTTTATCTTCCACTTTTTGAGAATTAATTTTGAATATAATTAGTTATATCATTCATTAGATTATTTTTTAAAATATTTTCAAAAAACAATTTTTAAAATTGAATATAAATTTTCTTCTTTATTAGTAATTTATTTTTTTTCACATATAATATATTTCATGGATCACCTTCTACATTATCTTATTAACTACTTGGTTGGGGTATTTAAATTTTAGCTAGAAATTGGTTATATAATTCCAGTAAATTTTGGAGATACATTCTCAAAATGTTATCAAATTTTAGTGACATAATCTAAACATAAATAAATATTACATCATAATTGTTGAGTATACCTTACATAACATAGAAATCCATGCTATAATCATTTTTTTTGAGTTCTTTTATAATCCTGGACACTTAAACAATAGGTCCATAATTGAGCCACATCATCTCAAACAATGTTCATCAAAACTATAATTTACATTAGACATATCATTTAACAAAATTATTCATAAATTATGGAAATGAATCATAAGAAAGGGTGTGCTCAGATTCTCATTAAGGGTATGAAAAGAAGATAAGAACATAGCTTGAGAATAAGGTATTAAAACATTAGTGTATCAATTGAAAAACTATACTATGAATATAATATAAAATAATAATGAGTCATAGAAAAAATATTTTTAGTCTATAATAAATGAATCAAAAAGTAATCAGAGAAAATGATCAATGAGATAATAAAATTACAATAATATATATATATATATATATATATTTGGCTTATACATAATTATAGAAATTCGTATATCATGGCTATCCATAAGGACATATATAGAATGAAAGGATCCTACTAACCACCCTTGTACCTCCTTCAGCTTTTGTATGATCTGTTATATACCCTACATTAGGAATAAGAACAACTCCCATGTATCCTTTTTAGGGAGTGGGATAACAACCTATATAACCTCCTCTCATATTTGGATAACCTCTCATGTAGGTTTTGAGATAATATGACATTAATCATTAACCAATTAATTTTAGAGATATATCGGTCTCACACATATCATAATCCTTAAATTTATGTGAAATAAATTATTAAAACGTTCATCAGTTCATAACATGGGAAAATAAATGTGGTTTATAATAATTTCATTATTTCATAACCCATGTAAATCATAAAGTTTCATAAATATTTTATCATTTCATAATAGCATAAAATAATAAAAATGGGAGAGTTTATAACAAATCTAGTAACCACATACATAAATCATCCAAATAAAGAATAAGGACCATACAATTGGATCATATCCCTATTAAGAAAAAGTAACATTAAAGAATTTAATATTTTTTGGAAAATTATTTTGGTAGATAATGTAATATTTCATTTGGAAAATAACTTTTTCACGTTGAAAATAACATTTTATAAAACTAATATGTCATAAAACAATTCACAAATCCTTTTTTTGAATAGACTATTGAAATTATAAATTATGCTTTAAAATATTTTTTTTCATAATGGAGGGAAATCCCATTCATGTTGTACATGATAAAACAATGTTTCCTTTAAAATTTTTAATTTAATCCAAATGATCTTTGTTAGTAAAATGACCTAAAGAGTCCATTTAAATTTAATTTTTAAAAGTAAAAAACGGTAAATATAAAATTAAAAAATAAATTTCTATTTTTAAAATGTTTTCTTAATTTTTTTTTAAAACATGTATGTAGAATAAAAATGATTTTTAAGTAAGTAATAATATGTATTTTCATTCAAAATATTACTCTGAACTCTTGAGTACATAAAAAGAGAAAAATTAAGGGGAAAATGATTAAACATGACATATCCATTAGAGTATAAAATTCATGAGTCATTTTATAGATGGATCATAAAATTTCATCAATGAAATCCTAAACACAAAAAATTCTGATGAAAGAATTAGATTGTATCTTAAATCCTTTAGCACTTTGGTATAATTTAATCGAATTCCCAAGGAAAGACTGAAATTAGTTGAAATTAAAATATAATTACAGTAAATGAATTCATATATTTACATGTCAAATTTTATTTATATAAGCCTCATAAAATAATATTGGTTTATAACATAATGTTTGTCTTAATGAAGGCAGATAATGAAAAATATTCCATATAATTATAATATCATTAAAGTGAGAATTCTTCAATGAAAAAAGTGTATGAAATAAATATAAAAAATATAAAAACAGATAAAATAAAACATAATATAAACATAATTCATTAAATATATAATATTATATTATAAAATACAATGAATATGGTTTTTCACCCAATGAAGAAATTTTATTAATAAAATTTAATACCACTTGGTAATTTTCTTTTAAAATAACATTTGATGAAATAACTAAAATAAAAACATAAAATACCATGAACTAAAATAGATTCATTATATTACTTGTAAAAAGGTTGTATATATACTATATAAAATAAATTATCTGTATGACATTATAATATTCTTATATGGAAAGAAATTGAGACAAAATACCTTACATTATGTATCGACTTCCATTATGCACATTTAAATCTCTAGTGTAATAAAAGTAGGATTACTATAACTATATTATAGAACAATAAATATATTTACATATCATACCATATATAATTTACATGTGTCATTTTATTACCTATTTATTAACAAATCTTTTGACAAAACAATGTTTCTTCTATTAAGTGATCTATTTTTCTTGTATGTTCTAATTCGTTATTATTAGTCCACATATATTTATCATTATAAAATAATAAAAATAATTTTAACCATTATATAAATATTTTGTATATTCAATATATATTTATTAATTATAATAAATTTAATGCAGATATAGAAATTTTAATAGAACATTCATAAGGATGAGTGGTCATATATAGGCATTAATGTTTTTTCCATTTTCTCAACAAAAGAAATGAAATAAATTTAAATAATTTATTACCATTAGAGAATAATTTCATTCCTATATATGACGTATTATAATTCAACATATCATTTTTACCTTCCATTTAATTTTTATGTGAATAATGAATCACATTCCCTCGAGAGCCGGTTTTTTGTCTTACACACGAGCAATGGTATTATATTCACATTGAATATAAAGTTAAAAGGTATGAGAGATTTTTTATGTCTATATTTATAGATATATAATAAGTATCAAATATATATGTTATATATGTCTTTATAATCTTCCTCAAGAGTTGTTGTTAGAAAATGAATTACATTTGTTAACGATGAGTTAGTATGCCTTATATATGATAAGTAGCTTCATTTTTTATTTGATGGATGAGGATAAAGGTATATGTTATTCCATAAAAATAATAAAATATCATTATATAGGATATAATGTATTTATAATATTATCATAGTTGATGTATATTTTATGGTGGTGGAAGAGGAAATAAAATAAAAATATAAGTTTAATAATGCTACCTATTCATCAGAGAACATATTTAGGTTTATATCTAATTCCACCCTACATGGGTATCATAGAAAAAATATAGAATATAGTATGTCATTTTGGAATTAAGAAACATATTTGTTTATATATTGTATATACCAAAATCTTTTAGATATTTTCGAAGGATATGATATGGGTGGCCTTTTATTAAAGGGGGAGATGACACACAAGATTTATTTAAAAAATTATTAAGTTTGCAACATTTTTTACATGAAAAAATGATCTTAAATGAGACAGTATTGAATATTATTGATGATATGATCTATATAGGGATAAACAATGGGACTTGGAAACGTTTTTATTTAATTTTACTCTATCTTTTTTAAATTTAATCCCTTGTAAACCCATTTTTCTCTTAATAATGGTAATTAATTTTTTCTATTTTTATTATTAATTTTAACTAAATATAAATATTGAAAAATTATATGATATTAATTATTATTATTAATAATATGGAATTAATTTTTCAATATTCTAATAATAGAATGGATAATTGAACGTAAAGTTAAACTTGTATATGTGATTAAAAAGATGTTTTCTAAAGAGGAAGTATTCATAAGTATAGATTGTTTTATGATAAAATATTTAAGATGGAAGAGAATGAAATTTGATAAATTTGAATAACTAATATATAATTTTAAAATAATTTCAATTAAATCTACATTAAAATAAAATGGTGCTTGTAAACTCCTGAAATGAAAAATAGTTTTTTAATAAAAATAAATATTTTTTTACTATCCATAAAAATGTAATCTATTAAAAAAATTATAAAAAACATCACACTAATATAATTTTGACATGTTGATTCTAATAAAAAATTTTTAATTTTCAAACAAATTTTCTAAAAGATTATTTTTTTTAATTTTCACAAACAAATATATAAAAATATTATAAAAATATAGTATTTTAGAAAATTATAATGACATTACTAAAAATTGTAAAAAGGTTTATCAAAATGATATAATTATATAAACAAATTATACATAATATTTTAAATCCTATTATTCCTATCAATATGACCATGTTTTATGGATAGGATATAATAATAATCATTCCATAATTAAATAAATAGTATATTATTATTCTTTAAAACTCGGTTTTCTGTCTAACCCAAGAAATCAAATATATATATTTTATACAATGAAAAAATATTTCATAAAATCTATATGTTTTACATTATAACCTCCTTAAATTTAATTTCTCCCTTAAAATTATATCACTTTGGTACAAATAACTATGGTTTCCTTGGGCTAATTACATACTCAATATCCCACGTAGCAGTCTAAAACTGATTATTTCACAAAAAATCATTTTAGAGGAGAGTGGTATTGATTTATAGAACTTTATATATATTCTTTAGAAAATCCAATTGTAGATAAATCCCTAGTGGTATGACCGCTAAGTAATGTACATGTTATGGTATAAATATGTACACCTAAGGATAAATACATAAAACACATCGTGAACCGTAGAGATATTCTTTAGAAGAACATAATGATAAGTTACAGTCCCAATATGATCTTGATTCAAGAAGGGATCAATATATCTATAGATAAAAATTCCTTTATATTATAGTTAGAATTTTATCTGTTAGTTGGGATTTAATCAATTTCAACTTTATCTCTTACTCTTTGACATGAATATTCATGAGGAATTTTTTCTTTTTATTAATTAGGCACTGAAATCATAATATTATCTATAACATATTACTTTAGAATATAAATATTTAATAAAACAAAAATTGGTTAGCACGTGTTATCAAATAACATCCATGGTTTGATTTAATCTATTGTTCAAATTCTTAACATTATGTATCCCAAAAAATAAATATGACCAAAATCAAATTGAAATGATTGGAATGAATTGATATCTTATTATTTCATGATCAACATAACCATATCAAAGTCCATAAACAACCATTTTAAACACTAATCACTATGAAAAATTTAAAATAATACCCTATATGATTACATATCATAAATTACCTTTAATTCCTTATATATTATCATATAATAACCAATATAATTCTGTTGAAAATTTGGGTTTATTATCAAACAATTCAATGACCATAAATTTGGTTCGAATATCAAAGATGATTTCATTATTCCGAAATCTATGTTTAGATAGATAATAAATTCTCAAAATTATACCTAATTACACTAATGGATGGCCAATAATATTTTCATCGATATAGTTCATACAAAAATTTATATGAAATCCTTATATATAGAGTATTTTATTTATCATGATTCACTTCCATTGTTATGATTGTACAAGATTTACCGTACTCCTTTTTCTTCCATGGTTTTTTGTAGAATATCATCATCAATCACCCTTTAATTAGAGGATTTATTACCACAATATCCAATGCATTTAAATTTAAAATACTAGAGTGTGTATAAGGACCCATATATAAACATTACATAATCTTGAATTATGTTTTTAATTCACATTGAGGATCTTTTTTGGTATAGGGATTTAGAGAATTAGGTCATAACTTATACATACACCCTGAATATTACATGTTGACACTTCTACTCAGTATCCAATTTTCTCATAATATAAATACTCTTAACAAATAATTTTTTTTAATTCCATGTTTTAAATAGAATTATTTTTCTTTAATCCCATAATTGACCCTATCCCACTTCAACACCTATGAATTAAATTTCAAAATCATTGGATGAGCATAAAGAGCTCAGAAAGGGATACACAATAAAGGAAAACTATAAGTTTTCAACACATCATGTAAACCATGAATACTTGATCATAATGTTAAAAAATTTACATTAAGTAATTATAAAAACACTAAACTTAATATAAATTCTTTGCATTCTATTTTTTGTAACCAAAATATTACCATAAAGCCCATAGGAAGAATGATATATCATATAAAGGAAAACATGTGACATAATCATACTTAAATGGAATAACGATACGTCAACTTCCAAAAATAATTCTTACTAATTGAATATCCATAAATATGACATCTATAACTAATTCATTTGAGGTTATAACATAACCACCAATCATTAGTTTATCACAGAACCAACTATTATTTTTTTCTCACATAACCACCCATCAAATGTCCAAGTACCATTATATAATCATCACACATAAACGATTGAAAATATAATAATTTTAATTCTAAAATTCCATTTATATATCAAGAAATAATTTCAAGATATTGAAATTGTAAATCCACATTCAAAACCATTTTCAATACAATAATATTTAAAAGGGAATATGTTATTTATTTTCCATTTAAAAGCATCATGTCTTTTTAAGGAATCCAAATATCAAACAATGCTTAGAGAGGAAGAAAGGTTGTTGTCACTACGTACATAAAAAGAAACATTCCCTTTGTCTTTTAATAAAACGCAGAATAGAAAAAATATTAATTTTTAATTAAATTTATATTCAATAGGGTTTATAAACTATATAAAAACAAGTTGTCTAGATGTCAAAATATCCCTCAAAGAAAGGAGACTGAGATGAAGTCATTTGCCTCATGTCTGACATGACTCATTCATTATTTAATATCATAAATAATATACTTATGTTAATTTCTACATCTTAAGAATTTTTTTAATTTTTATTGTTCATTTATATCAATTTTCACCTTACCATAACAATCATATAATTATTCATGTTCATATCAGTCATTTTGTCAATGTTTGTTCTTTATTCAAAAATGAACTTGTTATAATTACAAACTGTCCATGTGGTAAAAAGTATATTATCTCTATAATCATATTCATGATTTAGATATCATATATATCATATATATCTACTTTATATGTATTTATAATAATCCATATCACTTGGGGATAATAAATGAAATCCACCCTTCATGGAGATGGTAAGTCGTATGTACCCATGAAAACTACTATCATTTCTATTTCATATTTAATGAAAGAAAACAAAATGATACATAGATATATTAAAATTATGGTATAATATAAAATTTTATATTTATTACATAAGTTCATTAACACCATCATTTATATATTCCATGTATGGCATGAATGAGTGATATCACATTGAGGGGGCGGTAATCCGCACATCCTAAAATGAAATTTTCATATTTATACCACATGAAAAGCACACAGGCATGTTCTAAATGATAATTAAATTATAAAATATATATAATAAATATCATATATATAATTTATAATTATATTTCCATCATATTGGCCACCATGAGAGGTGGTATGGGAAAATCGAATAATCCACGTTTCGTGAGGCAGCAGTACACTGTACACAGAAACTATATGTTCGTATCCATGAAATGGATGTGTGTGTCAGTGTAGTTCGAATAATTCTCATAAATAAAACCTATTATATTTTGGATACTGGTGTTTTTATATAAACAATAAATAATAATTTCATATGGAGTGGAGAAGTAAAAATAATGGAAAGGAACTGGAGAGAAGGTGATACCTCGAATCGGATAACTTGTTTTGATTTGACCAAATGGATTTCAGAAATTGCCTTGTGCCTAAGATAAGGATTATATGGGGAAGAGAGGTATGTTGGGAGCTTATTTGAGTAGTGTTTGAACAATTTAGGGGGCTTGAGAGGTGTGAGTACGTGTTAGACGTGGGGCCCTTTTATGAGATGGAGGAGCGTCAGTTTAGGAAGGTTTGAATGAATTATTTTATTATTAATTATTTTTCATATTCTAATTACACCAATGTAATATATATCTAATATATGATTATTAAATAATTAAATTATCACATAAAATGTGTTTTATAAAAGTATAGGTCATAAAATCAACCTTATATTTTAGTTTTAACCATCATTAAACTTATTTACATTTTAACTTATGTTCTTATATATTTATACTATACGGTTAATATAATTACTATAAAATTACACTATAACATGAAGATATTGATTAATGGAATTTTAAACATTATATAAGTAATCTTTTTAAATCGTAGTTTTTTTGGACTACTATATCATTTAATAATGTAGTCCCTGTTTAAAAAACACATTTATGTCAATTTATATATTATACATATGATGACTTTAAATAATTCCATAAAAACATAATAAATTCAAAAAAACATTAATTAGAATAGAAAAAGTTATAATCATCCATAAAATTCAATGATGATAAAAAAATTTTGAAAATAAATTTATATTAATACGTATAATCTAATTTATTTAAATCATTCATTAGTAAGGTAATGACAACATAAAAAATGATTCTCAAATAAATTTATTTATTTATTCTATAAATTTTCTAAATAAGATGCCATGATATAGGAAATATTTTTTTCTTCATAATGAGTCTTTATAGTAAAAATTATAACTTATATAACCAAATATAATTTTTTTACTTAAAGATACATGTGTATGTTTTATTTTCATTAACATTAAATTAAATGTAATTAAATTACATTTTCAAAACAAATGTGACTCAATGGGGATCTAAAATAGACCCATGTTTCCAAAAAGTCGGATGCATCTCATCTAATGGGATTAGGACATGTTTTAGGTTAATTTAATTTTATTAATATATTATTGGTCAACCTTATTTACAAGATTTTCCCATTAACCCTGGGAAATAAAATATTTTCTAATTTTACTATTCATAATGTCTAAAAATAAAATTTACCTATTTAAAAAATATAGACCTCATGATTCCAAATATGGAATAAATTCTTTCAAATTCAAATCAAATAATTTTCAGAAATTAATTTAAAATTATTTCCCATTGTTAAAACCAAAAATTGAGTTTTTTTGAAATAATAACTATAAAAAATTTAACATGTTTTTATGTCTAATTAAATATTTAATTTACATAAAATGACCAAAAATTAATTAGATGATAATAAAATAATCTAATTAAACTTTAAAACCAATTAAAAAGATAATATAACCATATAAATAAATTAGACAACAATACAGTTTTGACTTAAAATGCATTATTTTTCACTATTCTTTAGAATGCAATTTATCTTAAAAATACCTAAAATTTATGCAAAATAAATTTTTATTTTCCAAATTCACATTGGAGGGTGGTGGGTACGCTTTTATTAATATGCGATCCTGTGGAGGTGATACTGATGGTTTCAGTTTATCATTGTGGTATTTTTGAAGAATGGTATTGGTCTGCTCATGAGCGTCTGGTTCAGTGTTCAGTTCTCTGTTTTAATTCAACTCTGATCTTGCATCGGGAATATAACAATAACGATTGTTAGTGTGGTTTGGTGTACTTATATGATGTTTTTTGGATTTATTTAGTATAACTGTGTTCTAATAGGCGTGAAGGTCAGGGATTTTTATTGTGAGCCTCTTCAGTTATAAACTCTAGCCTTGCTTCATGATTCAACCACTAAACTTGTTCGGTGTGGGGTGAAGGACTTATTAATGCTTTTGGGATGTGTTGTTTGAGTGGACATAGATTCCGAAGTAGGTATGACCTCAGAAGCAGACATTAATTTAGGATCTTAATGGAATTTCTTATTCATTATCTTTTTCAGGAATTAATGAAAATGTTTCCCTAGGTTCTTTGTGCCCATAAATTATGTGATTTTAAGATTAGTGTCCAAGTTGTATTGGTAATATGTTGTGATCGATGACAAGAACTGAATCTCTAAGGGTTTCTATTTGAGTGATTGGTTTCTTTAATGATATTCTGATGTGGACGATCAATGGATATGGATCACTGGTTTGTAATTTCATCCATTAGATTTTTTATTTCAAATTTTTGAAATGTATAGTTTTGGTCCTTGGAGGTGTGGTGTATATTTTCATGTTTTAATATCAAATCATGAGTGTCTATAGTTTTTAAAATTTTTTGTTGGTTTATTGTGAATAACAGGTCTATGATTTTAATATATCTTTTTTTCTTTTTTTTTTGTGGTTACCACTCAAACTCAAAGTGGTTTTATTTGAAAATAAAGATGATATTTTGAGGGACTTGTAACATATGATTCAAATAGGGAATCGTGGATGAGGGGAGTCAATAGAAGAATTGATTTTTTTATGACTTTACTGAACCAATTGGTTTTGTAACTACGAATATGGGTGGTGTGTGGTGGTCTTTTAAATGTGTGGTGGGTGGGAAACTTGTAATGATTGAAATGAAAATGTTATACCTAATTTTTCCACCTGAAAAAACGATTGAGAATAAACCATTATAGATAATTATACATGATAATGTATAAATAACTCCATCCAATATATTTTATACAATTTTCTATGTAATTATAACACTTATGTTTTATGTTTAACCACAAATATACGCCTTTTTTAGGTTAACCATTTTACGTAATTTTTCAATTTTTCTATTAATTATTGTGAAAAGACAATTAAAACCTGTTAGATCATATAAATTATGATTATTCTAAACCATTTATCCATTTTAACATAGACAATTCACTAAATTTCAAAATTTTAATTTAAAATAAAATCCACACATGCGATGAAAAATCAGTTTTTCAAGAAGTGTATTTTTCAAGGAAAAATTGCTTTTTATTAAATGAACAATTAATAATAATTATTTTCTGAATAAATGTTAATATTTAGTGACATATAATATAAATAATTTATTTAATATACATGAATGTGATTTATTTTATCATTAAAAATTATTTTACATTACTCCACCTTTTGTAAGATTCATTGTCAAAAACATAATAACTTATTAGATAAGTATATATAACATTCCCACAGAGAATTTTCAGATTCTCATGGTGTATCTTCAACAATTTGGATTTTCCGTAAAACCTAAAAAAATGTGAATCACCTTATTCATCAAAAAAATCTCTCTATAGTTTGGTATATGAATATGACGTTCCTCAGAAAAATGTTTTGTTCTTATTGAACTAATTTTGGGCCCAATACATGAGATAAATGTCACACATATTTTCTTAACATCGATATATGAAAAAAGATTAATATCTAGGAATTTAAGGGAGTAAATTCCACTTAATAGGAAACTAATTTATCATTCTCCTAGATTCGTTATAGTTTAATAAACCATGGATATAACTTTCCCTTTTACTATAATGCCTAACACTTTGTTATTGATATTTATTGATAAAAGATTGAGAATGTAGCTCGACATAATGATCTTTACATAGTTTATTTTAACAAATTTTATACTTGGTCTAAACCACCGTTATGTGTTTCTAAATTGACTAAACAATCTAATTCACGTCACATACTAAATCAGTTCCCATCAACATCCATTCTCTTACATAATCCCAACATGTTAGTGTCAGACACCTCCTTTTATATAATGCCTTATATGATACAATCTGTATAATGGAATGGAAAATAATATTTTTTGATAACTAAAACAAATATATATGTTTGTCACAACATCTATTGTAATCCATATAAAAATATTGGATAATATAATCCATGGTCTTAATCATCTTCTCAGCGTCATCGATTGTTTTAGGATGAAAATAAGTACTAAAATTTAATCTAGTAACACTGATTTTTGAAGTGCATTCCAAAGATTAGATGTGAATATGGGATCGTTGTACGATACAATAGAGATAGGAACTCCATGAAACATAAAAATACACTTTATATACATTCATGAAATATGATCATGACACATAGTATATATAATGAGAAATAAATGCATAGATTTTTTTATTCAACCAATAGTAAACCAAATCACATTTCTCCCTCAATATGTCTTAATAAATACCCCGATGAAATATATAGATATATTTTAACACATCCACTCTGGAAGAAGATTTTTTTTTGGATTCCTTTTATTAATTATCATTCTGATTTAAACCATTAACATGTGAATCATTTCATTATAATTTCAAAAATTTCTATTTTCATTACGTCAAACAAATTTCACACCTGATGGACTCTCTACATCTTAGTGCTGCATGGATAAATAAAAAAATGAGATCTATAGACTTCATCCAAAACCCTTTCTTCAATAGGGAATCAAATGTTACAAAAAACCCTTTTCAAAATCTACTTACGTATTAAATCTTGAAAACATACCCTTATTAATCCTTTATACCTTTCCCTGTAATTCTTGATCCACATTATGCGATTTATTAATTATTTTTTGAAAAATACAATTATAATGAATCCTAAAAATTATAGGATTTACAAACATCAAAAACTACTTGGATAAAATTCATCAAATAATTAAAAACAGTCTCTTGTTCCAAATATAACTTGGTTATTGAAGCATTATTTTT
This sequence comes from Viscum album, assembly GCA_963277665.1. NCBI lineage: Eukaryota > Viridiplantae > Streptophyta > Magnoliopsida > Santalales > Viscaceae > Viscum > Viscum album. The sequence goes on from OY728129.1 coordinate 259,861,638, forward strand.
CTATCCTAATCATCAACCGCATTTAATGATTTGATAGGATTGTAACGAATCATGTAATCATAATCATGTATCAGTTCCATAAATCATTTATATATCATGTTCAATACATTTTCAATGAATATACACATCAATAATTTTTAATCAATATAAATTTCACACTATTCTCTATATAAATTATTCATCAAAATTTTTTGAACAAACAATAATGTAGATAATTCTCCATTAATTATAGAACAATTTAACTCATGAGGTTTTAATGATATGAAGCGATGTCAATTACTCGATCTTCTTACATGATCAAGAAACCCGGTCCTTTCATTAAAGCATCAATTTATATGAATAATTATCCATTTCATGTAGGTAGGAACAAAAAATTATCATTAAACAATCTTCTTTTTAGTTCCTGAGGAAAAATCATTGCATACTTTTTTAAGATCAATTTAAATCATTTTACAGCTTTATTTGTCATTGGAAATAAAACAAAGAATTTTTTCAAAAACTTCTGATATTAACCCACTAATAAAAGGGAATAATTAATCTATGTTATATTATTAGGACTTTTACATTTTAAAAAATATTTTGTTTTACCTGGGTCAACAATAATTATATATTGTGAAATAATATTTCCCTGGAAATAAATTTGATTCATGTAAAATTCAAACATACCAAATTCCCAAATATATTTTTTCCATTAATATAAAAAATTTAGGTGTCTTTTCAAGATCCTAGAACATCCAAAGAGGAGTGGGGTGAATCATGGAGTCTATTTTATATTTCAATGAGACATATATTTTCCCCACAATGGTAGAAACTTATTAAAATTGTTTGATAGAATAATAAAAATATAAGTCACCCATATACAGAAATTTAAACACAACACAACAATTTTACATTATTCGCCACTATGTTCTAATATAAAGACCATATACACAGAGATTGATGTTCATACCTGAATCCAATATGTGTTACTAGATGTTTTTAATTAAAAGTTATTAGACACACTCACTATGTACTTGGTACTCTGTATTAACTATAATTTTTGGGACATCACACTACCCCTAGATCACTTTCATCAACTCCACTTGAGCACTGTTGTGGGTGTAGTCTTACTCAGCTTAACGACATGAATATCAAATCTATAAATTAGGAATATAAGCCTTTTTAAATTATTAGATTGATAATTTTCTTACAATATATTCTAGAATTGATGCACATGAGTTCATAGTTCACTCAAAATAGGTGTTCAAAACAATCCTCACCAGAAACTTTTTAAATTTGACACACCTCATCGGTTTTATGAAACATTTGTAATTTTTCTCAAAAACTCATTTTAGTGAAATCTTGTTTTCCGCAAAACATCAGTTTTCGTGAAACATATACTTCCACTTACAGAGGATGTGTGATACATATAAGTCACATGATTCCAAACACATGTATTTCATGAAGAAGAGGCTCCATATCTATGAGGAGAGTCCTATGTTCTAGAATGGAGGTACAATACTATTTGTAGACACTACTGACCCTTTATGAAACTTCATTTCAATCCATTTCCCATGAATCTAACTTCATGATTTTCTATCCTATAAATTTTGACATCTCCTTTTGCGTAAAACATTATCTATATATTGTAGGTTCCGAAAACTAGGATTTTCACGCAACTTTAGTACTTGAATGAAACATATTGTATAGTCATATTATGATGAGGAGGGCCAAAAAACCATTTTCTCAAAACTCTAAAAAAACACATTGACATTTTGAAATTTTATTTGGTTTTTCACTATAATTATTGTTTTTCCAAAAAAAACATTCCCTGTCTATTATATTTAAGCCCCCATATATTTTTTAAAACACTAGAAAATTATGAAACCTTTAACACATACACCACCTTCACTGTAGGATCACATGTCTTTCAAACTCCACGATCAACTAACCGTGGATATAAAAAATTCAAATACAATCTGTTTGTAGTAGTAAAAACTATTATTTCCAATAATACCCATTTTGTGTATGTTTTCAATATGTGAATATATTCAATAATGAATAATAAGGGAAAGAAATTAGATATTAGTGAAAAAGATCTTCCATCACACTATGACTACATGATAAAATCATGATATATAAAGAAATATGTTAAGATTGTATTCCATTCCTCTAGGGACATAATATTCTTTAAATATATACAATATTGAATCAATTACATTTATTTTCTCTATTAGACCCCTTTGTAAATAATCCTAATTTAACATTATTGTTCCCTTTTGTAAAAAAAACTCCCCATAGATTGTATCCCCCTAAAACATGAAGAAAATTCAAAAAATGATAAATAATGTGAACATAAATGGAGAGAGGTATAGAACTATAATATTCACATTCAATTGGAAGTTGGTGAGAATTAATGTTTCTCAAAAATTTGTGCTATTAATGTAGTAATTATTGTGATATCCACATGATTATTAGTTTATATATGTTCAATTTTAAAAACATGTTTTGAAACTTTTTCATTGACAGAGTGGTATTTGATTTAATTATGGTATTATCATAGTGTTAAACTAAATTTTTCATAATATTTATTGAAATCATGTTGTAATAGAGTATCACCATATTATTTTTTACCTTATAAAAAATATTAGTTTGTTTTTTTCATCATCCAAAATATCAGAGTACATGACTTTTTAATTTATACACGATGCATCATACATAATATGTTCATTCATTCTTGTTTATTGAATAAAAATCCCACACATTTCTTCCAATGATTAATACACCACAACATCTAGACTTTCAATACACTAAATCAACATCTAGTAAACATATAAAAATGTTGAAAAATAATTATCTCTTCTTACTACAAATTTAAATTCAATGTCTTGAGTACCTTGAATATATCATTAAATTATTTTAACTATATCAAAATTCTCATCCTTTAGATTATGTTAAAAGTTATTCTATTAAAATGTCGAACTGATGATATCTGGCCATGATTCAGTCATGTATAATATGATTCTAATGATAATATTTTACATTTTGGGAACTATATATTTTCAATCCTAGTGTTTTCCATGATTTTCCCACCCAAAATCAGAGTCCAACATAGTCTAAAGTCATTCATGTTGAATTTATTCAGATCCTATATTGCATATTTTAACTATAAAATAAAGGTGTAATATTCCATTTTAATCACTAATAGCCATAAATATAATCTGGGTTTACCAATCATGGATATATGAAATTCTAATTATATATGACTAGATAATTTATCCACTTCTCGGTACTAGCTTTTCCCAAATTTAATATTATCCAAAAAAATTACTACAAATCGATCTCATTGAAAATACTTCACATATAGATTATGATACAATCATCCAATTTTAAATTATATCTTATTCATATATAAATCCAATCGAGAATAACATGCTCTTGGTTCGTTATTTAAACTATTATGTGATTTCCTTAATTTACAAACCAATATTTTATCATTTCAATTTAGAAATCACACTTGTGCTTCAATGTAGACATATTGTTCAAGAAAACAATTTAATAATTCCATTATCAAATCAATATAATAATATTTGTACCCTATTTCAATTTCCATGGCTAGGATACTTTGAATTTAATATATTCTAACTACTGGAGAAAATGATTCTTTAACATTAATTCCTTTAATGACTCCATAACGATTACATAGTCGGATATCCTGGTTCCTAATCACATTTCCAAAATCATGTTCTTTTTAAGATCCATTTTTTTGAAATCACATTGTAATTTTATAGACAACTTACAATATTCCAAACATTGATTTTTTTCAATCTGATACATTTCTTCATTTAAGGCCATAACCCATGATTCATCCATTTTTTTGTCTCTAGAGTGGGTTTTTCCAAAATTTATAGGATATTATATTGTGATTTATCCCTTATTTTCATTGTATATTTACTAGCTTTCCAATTCCCAATAACATTAGATTGATCAATATCTTTTCTTCTATTTTTTCATTGAGATTTAGGTCTGGTTTATTTGGCAATGGTTTCTTATTTAATTCTACTTCTTAATCCTCATGATTTTGTTAACCCTAAATATTGTGTAAGCCTTCAACATTTCTTTTATTTGAATAAGTCCCTACTCCACATTCTTATTCATCTTCCATAATATTATAACGTAAGATCCTTGAGTTATTTAAATTTTTATCTTTAATGATATAATGTTAATTTAATTACACAATATATCTATGTTGATTATTGGATAATTTTTAGTCTTAACTCATCATTGAGTATCCATTGAAAATTCTTTCATTTTCAGCAACCCCATACTTTCCTTGATTTACTTCTTTGTTATAGATTAAATATTTATAATAAAAATGAAACAAAATAAATTTTTGAGGTCTTTCTTCTATTCCATATCTCATATGATTTCATTTCCTCTTCTATAAATAACTCATTTAAATTTTTATTGTTCACCCCAAATTGAATATACACTTTTCAGTAATAAAGAGAAACACAAATCTCAATCTACATTGTTTTGACCCTAATTTTCACATGTAGATTTGTATGTTCAAGGATCCCATTTTTTAGTAGTTCTCACTAAAGACACCACATTATTGAACCCATGTTTTTATGTAATTTTCCAATTAAATGGATTTAGTTCTCTTCCGTTATTTTAATGGAATATAATGATTCTGCGATGAGTTTCATTCTCAACACTTCCATGATATCTCTCAATAATGAAAATCACTTCACATTTCTCCTCCATAAACATCATAAATTTTGTTATAATATAATATTAAATGAAAATAATAAATTACATTTTTCCATATATTCCCACCACATTAATCGGCCTACCCACATATATGTAGATGATATCAAGAAGAATCGATAACCTTTGGTTAAATAGTTGGTAAGAATTAAATAAAATCATTTAACATTCAAGCATCACTTGTTTATTTTTGATAATGCCTCAGATAGGGAATCTAAAAAAATTTAAATGGATATTTTTAATATGATATCTAGATTAATGTGATCCATCCTCTAGTACAGAATATTGTTTTCCACAGCTATTGTTAAGGAACAAGAGTTTTTTACTCTCTACCTTGTATAAATTACCACATGTCTTCTAACAATTGATGAGAGAATAACTTATTTTCCCTTAGATGGTGAAACCATTTTGATTAAATGTCACTACCTGTCATGATTTATAGTGTTGACTCACTATCAAAATATTTTTATGCAAACTGTATTTATAGTGTACTTATGTACTCATTATCTCGTCAATTTAAATCTTTAGTTCCATTTTCGTTGATCATTAAGGAACCATCATTACTGAATCATAGTAATCTATCAACCCTTTTTCTTAATATTTTTTAACAAATGTTATTTTAATTTCCCTTGGGATGATAATCTACTATCACGAATATAAATTATAAAATTATTAATAGATTTAAGATTGATTTATTCACTTTTGGATTTCTCAATTTTTTTCTTTTCCTTGCATGAGATACCAAATTGGGTGGAGGGAAAAGAAATATTTTCTAATCTCTATTCAATATGATTTTATAAATCATACTCATATTATCATTCTAGAAAAGAATAAATATTTTCAATGTAAATTCTACTTGTTTGACCAGTATTGACTAGTCACAAGGTTTTCAATTTTTTTGCACTATTCCCCTACCATCATTGAATGTGTCTAATACCAAATACAGAATAGTAAAAAATTATTATATATATATATATATATATTATTTATTAAATATGATGATGTATGTGGTCGCATTCTCCATTTTTGAATTTCATGTTCTTTCCTATCTATATTTCACCTTGCCTTTTCATAATTAGACAAGATATGGACCAAAGAGTCACATAACTGATTTTTTATAAGAGGAGATATCTTCTTAATGGAATTCCTCTTCATGTATCCTTATCTTTTTTAAGTGTTTCACTAGGAATACTCTTCAGATAATTTTTTATTATTTATGGCTATCTTTCTTGTTTGGTTAAAAGCATTCTTTTTAGGACATTAAGTACCTCTGTGAATTGTCAATCATTATTCTTCCTTTTTTATTGGATAATCCTAAATTTATACACCATGTACTCAAAAATAGTCAACCAATATAGTAATGATATTAAATAAACATTCCACAATTTCATATGGATGCATTTTTAGATGAACAAATTGATTATAAAAAACATTATTTTTGGCCTCCTTCACTTTGTTATCACCTTTGTATATATTTTATAGTTTTCTAAAAATGGACATGGCTATAGTGTGAGTTGTCACATTCAAAGATATTTGATCATTTTTTTACAGGTAGAATATTTTGATCCTTGTAATATTCACCAATAATTTTGTTATTAGTTTCAGGCATATAAATACTTTTCTTATCAATGACATAAATATCTTTTTCAATATCATAAATAACATCCATCCCAAGAGATCATAGATGATATATCATCATATTATTAAAAATATGGATGTCACTTCCATCAAGAGGGAAAATCCTATAACATTCACAATATTCCCCTTGAAAACATAGTAGTATAATGATGTTACCACTTGTAGGAACCTAGTACACCCTAAGAGTGGATGAGTGAAACATAGTGTCAACTTCTTTTAAATGATACTGATCCAATCACCTTGTTGGTATGAAATTTCCAAACCTATCTGCAAGAATTTTGAAAATATAAATGACGCATATGTGGAAATAGAAAACCAATACAATAGTTTTACTTAGTTTACCACAAAGGACATGTTCAATGATATTATTTAGATATTTTATCGGTTTTACTTGAATCCACTTTTATTTAATAGAGATTAGGGGTTAAAAAATTATTTGACATGTTCACTCAATGATAGGAACACATCCTTTATAAGAATTTTATGTAAATAAGTATACCACCAACATGTCACTTCCATCGTCTCCCCCTTTCCCACTAGTTTAGGTGATGTCTTACATAGATTATCAACTTTAATGTAACATCAATAAATTTTTAACATAATTATTTGTATTCGATTATCATAAGACTATTCTTTCACCATATTCTAGATAGAATTCAAATGAATTTTATATTCACTCAAACCAGATGTTTAAATCTTGATGACCATGCAACTCATGCACTTACATATAACTTTTTTACTTTTTTGAAACTCCTCATTTTCACATAACTTTTGTGGTTTCATTGAAATACTCAATTTTTTTATTTTTTTTTTATTTTCATGAAACAAATGTGTTTTTATATAACAATAACATTCACAAAAATTTAATGTCTGATAGATTGAAGTCATATGATTCACACAAATCTAATTCATGGAACTCTTTCACAATGTAGAGGCTCTAGATATTCAATATGAGGCATGTGTTCTATAATGGATGTACCATTATTTTTAAATATGTTCCTAAGATTTCACACAACTGACTTGCATTCCATATCCCTATTGAGTCAAAAGTTCTATTTTGACTTATATATCATGTTTTGGAAATCACAAATGTCTTTTATCTTGTCAATCATATCGTACTGACTCTGTCAATCGTATCGTACTAACTCTGTCAATCGTATCGTACTAACTCGGTCAATCATATCGAACGGACTTTGTCAATCATATCATAATGACTCTGTCAATCGTATCGTACTGACTGAGCTACTCACACTTTCATTACATGATTGTTTTGGAACTTAGTCAAAAACACATATTTCATATTAATCGTACTCATGTTTATCATCTTCATATTTATTTTTTTAACCAATACGATATCGTTGAGTTAGTTACAAACTAATCAAAAAGATGTTGTGCTTTCTATTTCAATATGACCGTTATAATGCCTGGTGTCCAAGTCCATTATACTTTTTCGGAGAAATATGACCGTTGGAGGAAATGTGACAGTTGGAACCTGAGGCCTATAAATAGGAGGTTATTTGAATCCCAGAAGATGCATGCTGAAAAAAACTGTGATACTTTGTTTTTATCAAGTTCTAGAGATAGACGTTGTGAATTCTCTCATAATTAATGCTTTGTGCTACCGATCTTCGTATCGAGGGATTTCAAGTGATTGGAAGACAAAGGTTCTGATTACCTACAAAATCGAGGGCTGCCGGGGATAGGGAAACAGACATTCCGATCATCGTATCGAGGGCTGCCGGGGATAGGTCGATGGACATTCCGATCATAGTATCGAGGTCTGTTGGGGATAGGCAGACATACATTCCGATCATCATATCGAGGGCTTACCAAGGTGGTCGTAAGACATACCTCTTATCCTTGGTGAAAGGATAACCCTTCTCTTTGGGTCAAAATAATTGTAATACCTTTACATTTCCACTTCTGCTTGTATTAGAAAGGAATTTGTATTGTTTCCTTTCTTCTTTACACTTTCAATTATAATTGTTTCAATTAAAATTATACTACTACATATTGTATCGATTGATTCTATACGCATTAAGGTAGAATCATTCACTATTTTTTTACTCTGATTATTGTATTCATCTTGAATACAATTACTTTACTTTTTTAATTGTATTACATTACATCATACCTTTATACTCAATACAATTGTGGGTGTTTGTATTTTTATTAGTTTAAGATCATTTAAACTAATTTCTTAAGTGTTTAAACACAATGTTTTAAACATACAATTCACCACCCTCTTGTATTGTTCCAAATAATATACATATACATATACATATTCGATCCCACACGTGCTATCAAAGGAGGTTTCCACTGATTTGTGTTACTTTCTCTTTTTCTTTAAAACTTTCATTTCAATTATTTACTACACTAACGTGTGGAGTGGAAAAGATTTTGTTTCATTAGATGGCAGGAATGAATATTGGTTTAATTGACAACCTAAATCCTTCTAGACCACCTATATTCTATGGGAATGATTATGAGTACTAGATAGATCGTATGAAGATGGTTTTTATCAATACTGGTGCATACAATTTTATTATGCTTACTGGAGGTTATAAAATTCCTGACAAAGAAGTCAGTACTTTCACTAACCAAGAGAAGCAAGAATATCAACTGAGTTACAAGGTACGAAATACTTTATTATGCTCTATGACCAAGAATATATACAGTCACATATCATCATGTGAAGCAGCTAAATGTATTTGGAAGAAATTATAAGTCACACATTTTTGTACATCCATGGTTATAGAAACAAGAAGAGCAATTCTTCGAGCAGAGTATCATGGATTTGTTTTTCCGTATGGAGAGCCTGTATGTAATGTGCAACAAAGGTTTGTGACAACTTTCAACAGCATACAATCTATGATAGAAAAATGTCTTTATGACGAAGCTCTTGTAGATAAGATTATTGATATAATTTAAAATTAATGGGAGTCAAAAAGGACAGCTATTGATGAAAATAGAAAAGTTTCCCAGATTACTCTTGATGAACTATTTGGAAGTCTTTTACAGCATGAGACAAGAATGAAAAGATATGTTGATCTCAAGAAGAAGAAAAATGGGAATGGAAAGGTAGCCTTTACATCTAAGGCTAAAACACCTGAAAGGATAACGAGATCTAAAGCTAAGAAGTATGTTATATCAAAATCAAGTGATAGTGATCACTCGGATAATGTGTTAGCCAATCTTGCTCGAAGGATGAACAAGATTGTGGGAAAGAAAGACTTCCAATACAGATTCAAAAAGAAAGTTAGGAAGGATAAGAAATATTCAGAGGTAACTTGTTATGATTTTAAGAAAATAGGTCATATAAGGCATGATTGTACTTTACTAAAAAGAAATGACAAAAAGGAAAAACACTCTGAAAGAAACAAGAAAAAATATTATAAGACAAAGAATTTCATTAAGGAAAATGATAATTGGAGTGAAATTAGTAGTGATTCATCAGATAATTCTTCAGAATATGAGTCCTTAGGACAATGGAATATTGGACTTATAGCTAGATTACCAGTTGAAGATTATTGTCTCCTGGCTAAGGTACATAATGCTGAAGCTATTACAAATGTCTCTTTAAATGAAAATTATACTGATAATAAATATTATGAATCATCAAATAATGAATCTTCATCATCATAAGATGATAAATTACCTTCTTTTGAATAAGTATCTAGATTTTCTAAATTACTTGAAAATGAAAATTCTAAACACAAGAAGAAGCTTGAGAAAGAAAACTCTAGAATTTTAGATTTAACTAAAGAAGTATCTGATCATTCTAATGATCCTGATATGAAAACTTCCTATTTTGAAAGTATTCTAAAAACCCTTGAGAACATCAAATCTGATAAGGATAAACTTTCTAAGGATCCAGAAAATGTTATTTCAATGAAAACTTTTTTAGAGAATAACTCTAGTTTAAAATCAATTGTTTTGGAAGATAAAAACATTGTTTTAAAACTAAACTGAAGAAATTTTCTCTTTAATGAAATGTTTTCCAAACCTTACTCATGGGAAGGAAAATTTTGACAAAATGTATTCCCAAATCCAGCCTTTGAGAATTCATTCTGGACTTGGTTATACTCATTCCAAACCTGTTTTTAGTAATAACTATTTTTCCCACAAAAATACTCTTTCTGTTTAAAGTTCCAATGTGGTGGACACTATAAAATAGAGTGTTCTCTCAATAAAATTTAATCTTTATGATCTCATAAATATCATTTTGTAAAACATATATCGATTCCTAAAATTTTGTTATCTAACCATTCTGGATCCAAACAAGTTGGGATTCGGAAAAACTAATTTTTTCTTTTTCAGGAAAATGAAAAGTGTACCAACAAGAATATTTGTTACATGGATAGTGGTTGTTCTTGACACATGACCAGAAACATGGATCTCTTTGAAAAGGTTATCAAAACAAAAGGTGGAAAAGTTACCTTCATAGATAATTCTGAAGGAAAGATTGTTGGTATAGGTAATATTGTATTTCATGGAAAGGTTTTTATCTCAAATGTTTTGTTGGTTAAAGGTCTTTGGCATAATCTCATCAGCATAAGTCAATTATGTGATGAAGGTTACCTTGTGAATTTTAGAAATGATAAATGTTTAGTTCACAATTCCAAGGATGAGTTCATCCTATCTCTCCATAGGAAAGAGAATTTATACACTATTAACATAGAAGACCTTATTAGCCAATATTTACCCTGCAAAAGTGATATAGAAGACCATTCATGGCTATGGAATAGAAGACTTGGACGCTGCAATATAAGAAACCATTGTAAACTATCAAAGAAAAAGACTTGTAAAGGGACTACCAGATCTTAGATATGATTCTTCCAAAGATTGTGATCCTTGTCAATTTGGCAAGCAACATAAACTAGCTTTAAATCAATTAATGAAGTTTCAACTTCTAATGCATTATTGTTAGTGCATATTGATCTTTTTGGTCCTTCACAAATTGGAAGCATTGGAGGAAAATACTATGTATTTGTTTTAGTTGATGACTTTACTAGATTCACATGGGTCTATTTTCTAATAAAGAAATCTGAATCCCATTCCTATTTCAAAACCTTTAGAGCCCAAGTTAAAAATGAGAAAAATCTACCTTTGATAACTATTCATAGTGATCATGGTGGTGGATTTCAAAATTGTGAATTTGAAACTATTTCTAGTAAGAAAGCTATTACTCACAATTTCTCAGCTCTAAGAACTCCCCAGCAAATTGGTGTTGTTGAAAGAAGAAATCGTATTCTTCAGAAAATGACTAGAACCATGTTGAGTGAATACTCAATTGCTAAGCACTTTTGGGAAGAAGCTGTTAGTACAACTTTTTATACTATAAATCGTGTTTTAACAAGACCATTTCTTAATAAAACACCTTGTGAGTTATGGACAAGCCGGAAACATAAAGATTCATACTTCAATGTTTTTGGGTGCAAAGAATTAATTCTGAATACAAATGATAATCTAAACAAATTCGAACCAAAATGTGATGAAGGAATATTTTTGGGCTACTCCACATCTTCTAAGGCATATAGAGTTTTCAATAAAAAACACTTGTACTATTGAAGAAACAGTAAATGTAAAATTTGATGAAACTGATCCTTTTGTTTTTAAACCATCCCAACCCATATCCTCATATTTGTTTTCAAAAACTGATTATCAACCCTTGAAAGAAAATACTTCTGATAAGGAAAATGTTCAAGAATTTAATTTTGAAACATTTACCACAAAATAATTTCTACCATATGTTGATGAATAGGTTTTAAAATCCCAAATCAATTGTTTCATAGGAATCATCCCAGTGATACCATCATTGGTGATGTAAATCAACATGTGATGACCACAAATTCCTTATGAAATGAAATAGAACATCTTGCTTTTCTTTCCCAATTTGAAACTAAAAGTCCAAGTGAGGCCTTAGGTGATGAAGATTGTATCAAAGAAATTCAAGATGAACTAAATGAATTTGAAAGGAATCATGTCTGGATATTAGTTGAAAGACCTAAAGAAAAAACTGTAATTGGTGTAAAATGGGGTTTCAGAAACAAATGTGATGAAAATGGAATCATTGTACGAAATAAAGCAAGACTTGTTGATAAGGGCTATAATTAACAAGAGGGAATAGAATATGAAGAAACATATTCTCTGGTAGATGGACATGAATCTATTCATATTATATTAGCATTTATAGCATACTTTAATTTCAAACTATTTCAAATGGATGTTAAATGTGCTTTTCTAAATGGTTTTGTTTAAGAAGATGTTTTTTTTGAACAACATCAGGGTTTTCTTGACCCAAAACATCCTAATCATGTTTTTAAACATACCAAAGCCATATATGGTCTTAAACAAGCCCCTAGAGCATGGTATGATAGACTTACATGATTTATTTTACAAAATAATTATAAAAAAGGTATATTAGATCCAACCATTTTTATAAAAATGGAAGATAAAAATGTCTTGATTGTTTAAATATATGTTGATGACATCATATTTGGATCAACTCGGAAATCTTTAACTGATTATTTTACTAATTTAATGAAGTCTGAGTTTGAAATGAGTATGATGGGTGAGTTGAGATTTTTTTAGGTTTCCAAATTTCTCAAAAACTAGAAGGAACATATATATCCCAACATAATTATATTAAGGATTTACTTAAGATGTATGGATATGACAAAGCTAAAAGTAGTATCACTCCAATTGGTACCTCAAATACACTTGATCTTGAAGAAACTGGGAAACCAGTAGATCAAACAATTTTTAGAGGTATGATTGGAAGTTTTCTATACATGACACGTAGTCGACCAGAATTAATAGTTTCTGCATGCTTATGTGCAAGATATCAATCTAATCCAAAAGAGTCTAATTTAAAAACTGTAAAAAGAATCTTTCATTATTTAAAAGGAACAATGGATTTAGGACATTTTTATTCTTCTGGAAATGATTTTGTTTTAATTTTTTTTAGATGCTAACATCAGTGGTTGTAGAATGGATAGAAAAAGTACATCTGGAACATGTCATTTCATAGGAGATTCTCTGTTTTCTTGGTCCTGCAAGAAACAACACTCAGTAGCACTTTCCACTAATGAAGCTGAATATGTAGCACTTGGAAGTTGTTATGCTCAGGTGTTGTGGATGCAACACACACTCACGGACTATGGATTGAGTTTTTCCAAAATCCAAATTCTATGTGATAATGCCAGTGTCATAGCTCTTAGTAAGAACCCAGAACATCACTATCATGAAAAACACATAGATGTTAGACATCACTTTCTTAGGGATCACACACAAAAAGGAGATATTATTTTACAATTCATCGGAACGTAAGGACAACTTGCTAACATTTTTACAAAACCATTACCTTCTGATAGATTTGAGATTATAAAACAGAATCTAGGAATGATTACATTAAAATAATCATTCATATCTACTACATGATTTACATTTCTCTTTACATAAAACAAACTCCTATTAGAAAGGGGGAGAACATTTCTCACTTTGTTTCTTTTTATCTTATGGTACGTGTTTTTTTACAGTTTTATCATATTGAAAGATTTATCACATTGACAGTTTTATTGTATTGAAAGTTTTATCGTATTGACAGTTTTATCATATTGAAAGTTTTATCGTATTCACAGTTTTACCGTATTCACAGTTTTACCGTATTCACAGTTTTATCGTATTATCTATTTTATCGTATTGCCAGTTTTATCATATTCAATTTTTTATCGTATTTACAGTTTTATCATAATAACAGTTTTATTATATTATTCACCTATCCATATGATTTTCTGTTAATGGTAATGAATTTCTTTTCCATTGGCACATCTGATCATGGTAATGAATTTCTTTTCCATTGGCACGCCCAATCATGGTAATGCATTTTTTTCTATTGGAATGACTGATCATGGTAATGAATTTCTTTTCCATCGGCATGTCTGATCATGGTAATGAATTTCTTTTCCATTGGCACATCTGATCATGGTAATGAATTTATTTTCCATCGGCACGACTGATCATGGAAATGAATTTCTTTTCCATCGGCTTGTCAGTTCATGGTAACAAGATTGTATTTCATGAGTTCGTCAGTTCATGGAAAGAAGATTGTTTTCCATCGGTTTGTCTGTTCATGGTAACAAGTTTGTTTTCCATAGGCCTGTCAGGCCATGTTAACAAGATTGATTTTCATCGTATTTTTAGTTAATGGTAACGACTTTGTTTTCCATCGGCATGATATTTGTTTGTATTCTTTTACATCATACATTTGTGTTTTTCTTTTAATACTATCTAAACCAACAATTATCTTACGATCTCCGACAGGTACATACTTTTCAATTTTTCAATTTTTTCTATTTTCTTTTTAATCCTAACCATTTATTTTATATCTTCTAATATCAACCATAGAAGATCAATGGTAACCCTCTTTGTCGCTTATAAATAGCCCCCATCCCCAAACCAACATTGGTTTTTCAGGTTTTGTGGCGAAGATCTGCTCCACCAATTTAATTCATCGTACGATCTTTTATGTAGTTTGACCTATGTGTCTCAATACTCTGCTAATACTCCCACTGAAATTTCTTAAAAGACTTTTACAGAGAAATATCTTTTTAGGGAAAGGTTAGTTTCTTGGGACTTTTTTGATTCGTACGATTCTACAATCAGAAGAATCATTTTGTTTCAAGGATGGGAATATTTATGTGTTGAAAAACCAGTTTCTCAAGATCCGGTTCTTTTTTATGAAGTCAAACAGTTTTATAAAACCGTATCATTTGATAAAAACATGACTATCAACTTCGCTATGTACGATAGGAATATTTCCATCTCTGTGAATCAAGAAGCTCATTTTCTGAATGTTCAGAGAGAAGGTGACTCTATCTGTCCATCTCATAAACTACCATAAAAAGTTGGTACGTTTAACAAAGAGAATCCTAAAAAGTCTCTATTTATTATAAATAACAAAAAGTGGAAAGTAGCTCATCTTTCTCCGAACAATAGATTTGTGACACTTTGGATGCAAGGTTTTCTTATTCCAAGGAAAGGAGATAGAGAAACTCTAAATTTTTCTAATGTTTTAATTCTTGACTATCTTGTAAATATGAGAAAATTAAATCTTAGGGGATATGTTTTTGAAACCATCAAGAATGTTAAGTCAGGATGAATTAAGTCCCAAATAATTATATATCCAGCCATTCTTACTCAATTCATTCTCCAGAGTATGATGTTTTTTAATATTCCTTTGAAAAGAAATCTGATAGATTTGAATCCCACCTGGATTAGAAAGAGTATATTGAAGAAGTGTAATAATTGTTTTGACTCACATTCAAAACATTTTGTAAAATATTTGGAAGCTGAATCGGCTCAGAATCACTCGGCACCTATACCTGCCAAAGATAATCCTTCTGTTGGTGTTACTCAAAAGTCATATCCATAAACCAGTTCAATGCCAAAGAAGAAACCACAGTATAGTAAGGAGGTAGTGGCCATGTGGAGAAAAGTAAGAGAACAGAGAAAGGAAGGTGATCCAAAGTTCGGTCTTGACCCAGTTGAATCCTTTTCCGAAAGAATAACGGTAGAAGAAAACCATCAAGATGAAAAGAAAAAGAAGTTTTTTTTTGAAAATAAAGGCTCAAGACTTTGATATTTCTAAAGTAATCAAAAAGGTTGAGGATGTTAGTTCTCAACTAACAGAATAAATACAAAAAAGAACCAATCATACATAGTCTTCCCAATAAATAAAAAGGAAAATATATGATGGAAGAGATAGAGGAAGTTGAAGAAGAGGAAGGAGAGTTTCATTTGGAATTCATTCAAATTTTGAAAAGAAGTAGAGAAGAATATTATCAAAAGAAGAGTGAAGGTATTCAACAAGTTCCTCATGTCGATCAAGCACCTATTGAGACTTCTGGAACTCCAAATAAAACACCCCCTCAAGCAAAGCAGGGTGATCAATATTCTCATACTGAAAATTTCATTGTAATCAGTGACAAAGTAGAAGAAGAAAAAAGGGGAAAATAAAAAGAAAAAGTAAAACCGTCAGTTGTTGAATTAATCCAATCAAATGAAATACTTCCGTACAATAAAGATACTAATTCAGAACAACCAATCTCTCTCAAGAGAAGTGATTAAATTGTTCATGTTTTCAGAAGGGTTGAAAAGTATATTCCATTCTTTCTTTGGCTGGAAGGGAAAATTGATTTCATTACTGATAATCAGAAAAATAATTTTGGCTCTGTAAGAGAATTAAGAAAGAAAGTTTAGTCAGTTGAAGATTTTTTGAATGTTTTATCTGAAACATCGGTTGTTCATAAGAATGATTGTAATAGGATGACCAAATGGTCATATAAAAATGAAATCTCACTGAAAGACCATGAGATTGAAATTGAAGATATAAAGAGTTTTTCAAATGATCTTGTGATTGAATTCAATAAACATGACAAAGAAACTGTTGAATGACTGAATCATGTAACTCATGGAGCTGATATTCCTTTAGTGAAAGAATTGGAAGAGAGAATGAATGCTTTTCAGTCTGAATTCTCAATGATTTCATCTTTCAAAGATGTAATGGTTTTGTTGAAGAAACAGAATTCTGTATTATCCAAAGATAACAAGAATTTTCAAGATAGAATTGATACTCTTGAGGATGTAATCAGAGTCCAGGAGTATACTATCAAGAATCAAGATCAAATTTTTTCCGACCAATAAGAGCTTCTCAGATCTTAGGGTGATTTAATTTCTGAAGACAAGAATGAAACAAAAAATATGACAGCTTTCCTTCATGAGATGATAAAGAAAGAAAAGGAATGAGAAAAAAAATGATTGTTGCATTTGTTTTACTTTTAAAATGGAACCTATTTTTGCTTTGTAATGACTTTTATGATACTTTTTATTTTTGACCTACATTTCTTTTCTCTAACTCTTTCAGGAAAATCATGTTTACCCCATTCATTATGTAAATCACAAAGGGGGAGAATGTTTTACAAAGGGGGAGAATGTTTTAAAAATGGAGAATGTTTTAATCAAATGCATCGAAATAAAGGAAAATATTGAATACAATCCTTAACAAAGTATACAACTAAGGGGAATTTATTTGTATTCAAATTCATATTCAGAAATATTTCCAATAACTCAGGGGGAGATATGTATTTCTTGTTGTCTTTACTTTGTGTTTTTTGCTTTTCAAAAAGTGGGAGATTATTGAGTCAAAAGTTCTCTTTTAAATTCAATATCATGTTTTGGAAATCAAAAATGTATTTTATCTTGTCAATCATATCGTACTGACTCTGTCAATCATATCGTACTGACTATGTCAATCGTATCATACTGACTCTGTCAATCGTATCGAACTGACTTTGTCAATCGTATCGTACTGACTCTGTCAATCGTATCGTACTGACTCTGCTACTCATACTTTCATTACTTGTATGTTTTGGTACTTATTCAAAAACACATGTTTCATATTAATCATACTCATGTTTATCATCTTTATATGTCTTTTTTTATCCAATACGATGTCGTTGAGTTAGTTACAAACTACTCAAAATGATGTCATGCTTTCTGTTTCAATATGACATTTATAATGCCAGGTCTCCACGTCCCTCCGAGTTTTTCGGAGAAATATGACCATTGGAGTAAATGTGACCATTGGACCCTGAGGCCTATAAATAGGAGTTCATTTGAAGCCAAGAAGATGCATGCTGAAAAAAACTATGATACTTTTCTTATATCAAGTACTAGAGAGAGACTTTGTGACTTCTCTCATTATTAATGCTTTGTGTGACTGATCTTTGTATCGAGGGCATTCAAGTGATTGAAATACAGAGGTGTTGATTACCTACAAAATCAAGGGCTGCCGGGGATAGGCAGAAATACATCCCGATCATCATATTAAGGGCTATGGGGAATAGGTAGATGGACGTTATGATCATCATATCGAGGGCTTCCAGGGATAGGCAGACAGAATTTCCGATCATTGTATCTAGGGCTTATCAAGGTGGTGGTAGGACATACCTCTTATCATTGGTGAAAGGATAAATCTTCTCTTTGGGTCAAAAGAATTGTAATACTTTTACATTTCCATAGCTTCTTGTATTAGAAAAGAATTTGTATTGTTTCCTTTCTTCTTTACACATTCAATTGTAATTGTTTTAATTATAATTATACAATTAGATATTGTATCTATTGATTCTATAATTTTATGGAAGAATCATTCACTATTGTTTTACTCTGATTATTGTATTCATCTTGAATAAAATTACTTTACTTTTCTAATTGTATTACATTACATCATACCTTTATAATCAATACAATTATGGGTGTTTGTATTTTTATTAGTTTAAGATCATTTAAACTAACTTCTTAAGTGTTTAAACACAATGTTTTAAACATACAATTCACCCCCTCTTGTATTGTTCCATCTAATATACATATACATCTACATATTTGATCTAACAATCCTTTGAGTGAAAAATTTTAGTTTGTTGATCTCACATATTTTATTGTCTTATTTTTCATGAAACTCTATTTAAATATCACATGTTAGCAAAATTATGATTTCTTTGAAACATCAATACCTGAATTAAACACATTACATGGAAATATTTTTCTAAATTAGGATTGAAAAATCATTTTTATAACAATATGTAGAACATCATTGACCATTTTTTGAACTATTTTATTAACTCCAAAATCATTCCTTTGAAAAAAAAAACATATTTCTCCATCTTGTAAATTTTAGACCCAAGTTATTTGGAAATCCATATGAAATCGAACCATATTTAACATTAAATCCATATTAAATGTAAGATAATTTTCCTTAAAACTATTTAATAAACTTAGTGTGGTTTGACAATAAACAAATAATATAACCTATTTTCATCAGTGAAAACCCTAATTTCTAACATTCATTAATTTTCATCCTAACATTTAGAATAGGAAAAAAATTTATCAATAAACACAATCCCACTGATATTATATTATTAATGAAAAACACTATACACGATGTTGATAAATATTGTAGGTGAATTATACAACCTAAACTGTATAAAAATATTTATAGTTCCCATATCATGTTTATAATACAGTTGTTTTAATGTCATCCTACTTAACTATCCTCAAATGGTACTCATACATTATATTGACATTTGAAAAATATTGATCTCTCTGAAGCTAATAAAATAAATAATCAATATTTGTAAAATGAAACCTTTTATTAACAATGATTTTATTCAAAGATATATAGTCAATGAAATGTCTCATTGGATCATATATCTTCTTTGAAAAATAAGATCACTATATGTTGAAGTACTAGCTAGAATTAAAGCTTCATCTAATAACTCATTCATTTTATTAAATTCTAAATGTTCCAATTGAGCCATTTTATAAGCGTTTTATAAATAGGATTAACATTAGAAACTAAGTTAGTAGTTATCTAAACCTCCCTCTTCGGAATAACATATGAAAAATCATTATGAAATATAACCATTCATTCTTTAACTATAGGAACATCACTAATTTTTATAGCTTCTTTAGTTTCAATAATTTTAGTTATATAACAATCGATTCCATCATTAATACAGTTATTAGATTCATGGTATGTTATCAAAGGTATAAAATCATTTAAAATATCAGTATTATAACTAAAATAAAAGTTACAATTATAAAATGAAAGTCAATCGATACTAATAATGATATAAAACACTATTATGGTCATTTCAACAGTAAATGAAAGAATGATCATCCCACTAAATGCATTAGAAAAATTATCCAAAATCATTGTTACTTTAATGCTTCTACATTTATTTATAACAAAAAGGCCTTCCTTCTTTTCATTTAGTGATATTACCAATTTACTTGAATATTTATGAAAATTAATTAATGTGATGATCTAAATTCAAGCATGGGATTCAACTAATTCAAATAAATCATTATTGTAAATATCAAATCTAGTAGTAAAATATGATTGTTCATCACCTTTATGATTATGATTATCAGGATTTCTATCATGTCAATATATATTTAGATATATTTTAGAATAAAACCCAAATAATTATTACTAAAACAAGACATCATTGGATGGATATATATTACCACAATCATTGAGTGTTTTGTAATTTTTTTCATTACTATCACGGGCCTTGTTACCGAACTAACAAAATTGTAACACTTACTGGATCCAAAATAATTCTTTAAAATTTCATTTTGAAAACATAGAACCTTTTAAGTGATTACATCTATAATTGTTAGCTTGTTTCCTTTCCCGGTCCTCACACAGTGACCATTTTTGACCATTTTCATGTCGAGGAACATGCATGTGACCATAATATATCTCATCATTCACAACACTATGAAAATATTTCTCATAATTTTTATGTTCCCATGAAAAGAAAGATCATTTCATTTAAAACCAAATAAAAAATAATAACATTTTCTAACATTTTTCTAAATTAAATCCTATTTATACAAAGATTATCATATAAGGTTTTGTTGATATGTAACAATTGAAAGTCCATTATTTCTCCTTAATTCAAGGTACTTTTTCAATCCATGCCCAACAAAACATTTTGAAATATTTCTCATGGAAAAGATCCTTAAATATCTCTCATTACATTAAATCAAGACCATATTTCTCTATGATATTTTTAAATAAAGACCACCATCGATTTGCCTCACCTTATAAATGATTAATAGAAAGAGTTTCATTATAATGTTCTGGAACTCCCAAGACATTAAATATCTTCTCTAATGCATTAAACTATCCTTCATCTACCACAAGGTCAGTATATAGATTGAATTATGGGGTGATTTTCTTAATAAATGATTTACTATACACATGTTCTTTTATGGTAGATCGATTTCCACTAAGGCATGGATACCACCACCATTAATAGCTAGTGTCAGAGGGACCATCAATACAACAAACTATTTTATACCAATTATAATCATATTAAGAGGCTTATTTTTAAAGAAACATTCCCCTCACTAACATTACACTATAGCTTCCCCATTTCCTCGAAGTAAACCCATTATAAAAATATATAGATTAAAAGAATCAATTTGTTAATAAAGAAAATTATATCATTTCAAATTTACAATATAGAAATATCATCCAAGGGAAAACTATTAACATTATCCCGAAATATAATGTCATATAAACATTCATATGATAATAATTATATGGAATCATCCATAAAAATTAAATAATCATGATTTATATATTAAGAATTCATTTTATTTTATTTCAGGATATTTTCATGTTTACAGTTTTAGAGAATTAATTTATAACCGATACAAATAAAACCATAACACTATAAATTAGAAACCTTTAATTTTTGTCGACTTTTTCCGATAATTATATTTTTATATAATACATGATTTCATTAAATAAAAAACATAATGAAATTCAACATGAACATTTCAGTTCCTCTACACATCCTTAAAAAGAGTAAAATATTTACAATCGTATAAAAAGTGAATCCTATGAGTTTTTAACCATTATTTCAATTTTATTTGAGTGAATGAAATGAAAAAATTCACTTGAAATCACATAATAATTTTTTCCAAATAAATAATAGAAAAACAATAGAAAAAAATCACTTGTTGGAAACATAGAGAATCAAATTCATAATGTCACGACCCGCCCTCGGGGCCCGTGCCATGACTACCCAAAGCCCTCCATCCATAGGCCAGGGGATGGAGACTAGCACCAAGGCGTAGATCTCAACAAAAAGGGAAGGCATTGCCTTTGAAAAGTAAACAGGAACCACAGAGTAAGAAAGCGGAAAAGTAAACACTAAGTAAAAACTGTACAAGCTTTGCTGAAGTAAAAGGGGTTGGAAATACAAGCCCAACAGTAAAGTACAACTGAAAGGAAAAAATAGCAACTGAAAGGGAAAACTGTAGCGTCGAGCCGTCGTCTGGAAATCCCACCTGAAGGGTGGGTACAGATAGCCTCCACTGCTCCTCGGGTCTACCTGACCGCTCCGAGTACGTCCCGCCCAGTGGTCCACCTTCAGGTACCGTCCTGCTCCGCACGCCTCCACCACGATCAGCGTTGTCCGTCGTCTGCAACCAACACAACGTAGTGCGGGAAAAGCCCATTCAGGGGTGAGTATAAGCTACTCAGTAGGGACCCCAGGACCCTCGAAGGTCTCCCGAAATCCACAATGGATTATCCACAAAGGAATGATACAATCACGAAGTAACATCTGGCACGGCTTAGGTATATGCCCATACATATACCTAAGTCATCAATTCCCGTTCGGCTCCCACGTCCGAGCCCAAGCACAACCCAGTCCACACAGGAAATCAAAATGTATACCCACACAGGATAGCTCAACACAATCCACAAAGGAGAGTAAACAGTAAATCCATACAGGATAGCTCATCACAATCCACAAAGGAGAGTAAACTGTAAATCCACACAGGATAGCTCAACACAATCCACAAAAGAGAGTAACACAAGATTCAGCTCACACAGGTATACTTTTTCGGATGACGATAAATATGATTAATGATCCATCTAAGTCGTCGGACCCATGAAGGATCGATAGGTAACTAACCCCCGCAATGACCCACACAGGATCGGGCCCACACAGAACCTGTAGGCGCTGGCTCACACAGAACCGCTGAGTGCGGACCCACACAGGATCGGACCCACACAGGATCGGGCCCACACAGGACCGGGCCCACACATGACCTGTAGCACTGATCCACGTAGGATCGCTGAGTGCAGTAGTCGTCGCAGTCCACTGAGGATCTCTGCACAGTCGTCGCCGCAGTCCACTGAGGATCTCTACACGGTTGTCGTCGGAGTCCACGGAGGATCTCTACACAGTCGTCGCCGCAGTCCACTGAGGATCTCTGCACGATCGTCATCGGAGTCCACAGAGGATCTTTGCACAGTCGTCGCTGTCGAAGTAGCATTCGCAGCCAGCACTGGGGTTCCCTCACACAGCAAGCTCGTTCGGGAGGCTCCGCTCCACGAACCGAGAGGCGGATACATCAACTGACACAAAGTCCAAAATTGATGTATCCAAAAGTTCTGTATCGTCAACAGGAACTCAACATCGCAGACGGCGCGTCAATCGGACGCCCGGTCTGAGAGTTATTGGATTTTTCGTCCCAGGGGCCCGGTTGGTTTTTAAGGCAAAACCAACCCAACAGTACTCCACCTGCAACCAAATCTCGGGCGGAGTATGCCAAAAGATCCGTCTCACTTAGACGAAAACAATGAAGCTGGCGGCACGTCAATCGGACATCTGTGGCTCACGATATGAGCGTTTCCGCTCCGAGGGCCCGGTTGGTGTTGTGTACGAACCAACCCGGCCGAACTCAAAGTATTCCGAAACCTTGAGTGCGAATTACCGAAATGACCGTCTCGATCCAAGGATCATGTTTCCACTGACGGCGAGTCGTTTGGAGGCCCGTAGCACATGTTACGGGAGTTTGAACGAAGACCGTCTGATGACGGGGGGTACGGTCCCAGGTCGACCCGGCCCGACCCCCCCTGGGGGGTCGGCCGAACCGGGTCAACCCGAACGGGGTCGACCCGACCCGGTCCGGTCCGGCCAGGCGCCGCGGGACGCTGCCCCCGCGGCCTGGTGGTGCCGTAGCCTCCCGCGTGGGGCCGCGCTGAGTCTGGACGCGGCTTCAGCCGCGTCCGAGGGCACCAGACCCACGCGGCCGCGGGTCCGCGGGTGCCGCCGCCGCCGCGGCATTAGCCGCGGCGGCCAGTCCGGCGGCGCATCGGGCCGCCGCCGCTCCCGGCTACTGGCGCCGCCGGGCTGGCGACTGGCACCGCCGGCGAGTTCCGCGGGCCACCGGGATCGTTCCGGTGGTCCGATTCTCTTCCCGTCTGCGCCATTGCTCCTCCCGGGACTCGTTCTTCACTGCGGGATCGTCAAACATCCGTTGCGGCACTTTCCGTTGTTGCCCATCAAATCCACACAAAACGAAGAACGGCGGATGGTCATCGGGCCGTGTTCGTTTGTCCCGCACCCTCTGCGTTAGAGATAAACAAACGGGGGAAATTTTGTTCAACACATGAACCGACAATTTTAATAAAATAAAATTGTTCGTTTGAAACCGGTTCTTTAACTTTTTAAAGAAACACTTACGGGAAATAATAAAAAGGGGTAATTCCCATATTAAATCCCTACCGCGTTGGTCGTCGCGTGCGGGCGTTCTTCGCGGAAAAGCTCGTCGCGGAAGAGAGGGATCGTCGCGTCGTCGTGGGGAGGCGTTGCGTTGTCGCGGAATCCGGCGTTGAGTCAGCGAGCTCAACAGACCAAGAATAACAGATTTAAATTATAAATAATTAAATCTGTGTTACGTTTAAAACCAAAAAAAAACCTTGAGGGGAAATCCGAAATCACTCACCTCAAACGGTTGGTGATCGGAGATCAGAGCGGGGAAGAACGTCTCGGACGGAAGCGTCGTCGATTTTCGGGTTAAGCGTTCTTCGCTTTCTTCGCGTTCTTTGCGTTCTTCGTGTTCTTCGCGAGGGAGAAGAAGATTCAAGGGTCCTCTCAAATCTACTCAACGCCCAAATAACCAGAGGTCGTGCATTGGCTTTATTTTATTATTACGCCAACGAATTTGAAAACTAGTTAAGAAACGACTAATAAATTCTATGAATTATTTCAATGAAAGAAACAACCCATTTAATTCACGAAATAAACCGCCCAATTAAATGGTCTGTTAAGATTTTAAGAAACACGTCAGTTGACTTTCATAAAGACGGGTTTTCACGGGTGCGTTTCTTAGCGGAAAGAAACGGCGGAGCTCGTGCGGGCCCCACCTCACAAATATCCTACCAAGGGGGTAGGATATTTCTGGATAGAATCATATCCGGTTTAACTTAGTTCAAGACGTCAAAAAGTGGCTTCAAGTGGCTTCCATGTAGCATAAGTGAAATAAAATAAAGTTGTCGCAAAATTATTTTATTTCTTAACTTTAAGCCCGAAAATTAAAAACCACACCCGAGCAAACGCAACTCCGGAAGACGAGTTTCTAAGAGAATATCGGCGCTGCGATTTCATCGGTGCCCTCAGAATTCGATTCCGGGCACCGGTTCAAAAGTTAGAAAAACCCGCTCGTCCGTTCACTGAGCGTACCCGAGCCAAAGTTCGGAAAATGATTCCGGGCACACCGGGCCTCGGAATCAGGTGCCTTCAGAGACTGCGCTCTTGTAAAATTGCAAAGAAAATTAAGAAAAAAAAATTTCCTTGAAATTTACGGGTCTTTACATTACTCCCACCTCAGGACTTTACGTCCCCATAAAGATACATCAAAAACTAGGGAACAAATGTGGGTACTGAGCACGCATCTGAGCCTCTCGCTCCCAAGTGCTCTCCTGGAGGTACTCATGCTGCTATCTGATGCGCACAAGAGGAATAGATCGCCCATGTAGGACCCGCTCTTGTCAATCCTCTATCTCCACTGGGACCTCCGCAAAAGTCGCCCCATCATCCACGTCTAGCTCCCCATAGTCAATGATGTGCGTCGGGTCGAGCACGTATCTCCTCTGCTGAGATACGTGGAAGACGTCGTGCACCCGGTGCAACTGAGGTGGTAGAGCCAGGCGATAAGCCACCTCTCCAATCCTGCTAAGGACCTGGAAAGGCCTGATGAAGCGTGGAGACAACTTGTCTCCTTGGCCAAATCTCCGCAAACCTCGTCGAGGTGAGACACGCAAGATGACGTGGTCGCCATCCTCGAACTCTATTGGCCTCCGCCTCCAGTCATCATATGACTTTTGCCGGCTCTGTGCTGTCCTCATCCGCTCCTAGATGACCTGGACTTTCTCTGTCGTGGCCTGGACCATCTCTGGTCCCACAAGTGCTGACTCCCCAGGGTCTGTCCAGCACAAAGGAGATCTGCAAGGCCTGTCGTACAACGCCTCGTAGGGTTCCGCCCCGATGGTGGAGTGGTAGCTGTTGGTGTACCATCCTGAAAAGGAAACAAGTGTGCCACGGTCAGAACAGTATACCTGGTGAGATGACACAAGTAATCACGAAGAAAACTTGAAACACACATGCAATCAATGTTTTCATGCATTAAGTCAGAAATCAGAAGTCAGGGTCCTGGTGTATGGATACGTCTGCCGCCGCACCAACACTGGACTCCCTGGACTAATAACCACACTCAATACTCTAAACACTATTGCTTCACACAGAAGAAAGATCAGAGTCTGCGGTAGAACCGACAACCTATGATACCAATTTGTCACGACGCGCCCTCAGGGCCCGTGCCGTGACTACCCCAAGCCCGCCTTCCAAAGGCCAGGGGCTGGGGACTAGCACCAAGGCGTAGATCCCAACAAAAAGGGAAGGCATTTCCTTTGAAAAGTAAATAAGAACCACAGAGTAAGAAAGCGGAAAAGTAAAAACTATGTAAAAACTGTACAAGCTCTGATTAAACTAAAAGGAGCCGGAAATACAAGCCCAACAGTAAAGTACAACTGAAAGAAAAAACAACAACTGAAAGGGAAAACTGTAGCGTCGAGCCGTCCTCTGGAAATCCCACCTGAAGGGTGGGTACAGATAGCCTCCACTACTCCTCGGGTCCACC
Source organism: Viscum album (assembly GCA_963277665.1). Lineage (NCBI taxonomy): Eukaryota > Viridiplantae > Streptophyta > Magnoliopsida > Santalales > Viscaceae > Viscum > Viscum album. The sequence goes on from OY728129.1 coordinate 259,888,599, forward strand.
TGACCGCTCCGAGTACGTCCCGCCCAGTGGTCCACCTCTAGGTACTGTCCTGCTCCACACGCCTCCACCACGATCAGCACTGTCCGTCGTCTGCAACCAACACAACGTAGTGCGGGCAAAGCCCGTGTAGGGGTGAGTATAAGCTACTCAGTAGGGACCCCGAGACCCCCGAAGATATCCCGAAATCCACAAAGGATAATCCACAAAGGAAAGATACAATCACGAAGTAACATCTGGCACGGCTTAGGTATATGCCCATACATATACCTATGTCATCAATTCCCGTTCGGCTCCAACGTCCGAGCCCAAGCACAACCCAGTCCACACAGGAAAGAAAAACGTATACCCACACAGGATAGCTCAACACAATCCACAAAGGAGAGTAAACAATAAATCCACACAGGATAGCTCATCAAAATCCACAAAGTAGAGTAAAACGTAAATCCACACAGGATAGCTCAACACAATCCACAAAGGAGAGTAACACAAGATTTTTCTCACACAGGTATACTTCTTCAGATGACGATAAAGATGATCACTGATCCATTTAAGTCGTCGGACCCACGAAGGATCGATAGGTATCTAACCCCCGCAATGACCCACACAGGATCGGGCCCACACAGGACCTGTAGGCGCTGGCTCACATAGAACCGCTGAGCGCGGACCCACACAGGATCAGGACCACACAGGACCGGGCCCACACATGACCTGTAGCACTGATCCATGTAGGATCGCTGAGTGCAGTTGTCGTCGCAGTCCACTGAGGATCTCTGCACAATCGTCACCGCAGTCCACTGAGGATCTCTGCACGGTCGTCGTCGGAGTCTACGGAGAATCTCTGCACAGTCGTCGCCGCAGTCCACTGAGAATCTCTGCACGATCGTCATCAGAGTCCACGGAGGATCTCTGCAGAGTCGTCGCTGTCGAAGTAGCAGTCGCAGCCAGCACTAGGGTTCCCGCACACAGCAAGCTCATTCGGGAGGGTCCGCTCCACGAGCCGAAAGGCTGATACATCAACTGACACAAAGTCCGAAGTTGATGTATCCAAAAGTTCCATATCGTCAACGGGAACTCAACATCGCAGACGGCGCGTCAATCGGACGCCCGGTCTGAGAGTTATTGGCTTTTTCGTCCCAGGGGCCCGGTTGGGTTTTAAAGCAGAACCAACCCGACCGTACTCCACCTGCGTCCAAATATCGGGCGGAGTATGCCAAAAGATCCGTCTCACTTAGAGGAAAACAATGAAGCCGACGGCACGTCAATCAGACGTCTGTGGCTCAAGATATGAGCATTTCCGCTCCGAGGGCCCGGTTGGTTTCGTGTACGAACCAAACCGGCCGAACTCAAAGTATTCCGAAACCTTGAGTGCGATATACCGAAACGACCGTCTCGATCCAAGGATTGTGTTGCCGCTAACGGCGAGTCGTTTGGAGGCCCGTATCTCATGTTACGGGCGTTTGAACGAAGACCGTCCGAAGACGGGGGGTACGGGCCCGGGCCGACACGGCCCGACCCCCCGGGGGAGTAGGCCGAACCGGGTCGACCCGACCCGGTCCGGCCAGGGCGCGGCCCGGCCGGTCGGACCGCCCTAGTCCGGTTCGGGCGAGCGGCCGAACGGCCTGGCGCCGCGGGGCGCTGCCCCCGCGGCCTGGTGGTGTCGCAGCCCCCCGCGTGGGACCGCGCTGAGTTGGGACGCGACATCAGCCGCGTCCGAGGGAACCAGACCCGCGCGGCCTCGGGTCTGCGGGTGCCGCCGCCGGCGTGTTCCGCGGGCCACCGAGATCGTTCCGGTGGTCCGATTCTCTTCCCATCTACGCCATTGCTCCTCCCAGGACTCGTTCTTCACTGCGGGATAGTCAAACATCAATTGCGGCATGTTCCGTCGTCGCCCGTCAAATCCGCACAAAACAAAGAACGACGGAGGGTCGTCAGGCCGTGTTCGTTTGGCTTGTACCCTCCGCGTTAGAGATAAACAAACGGGGGAAATTTTGTTCAACACATGAACCGTAAATTTTAATAAAATAAAATTGTTCGTTTGAAATCGGTTCTTTAACTTTTTAAAGAAACACCTACGGGAAATAATAAAAAGGGGTAATTCCCATAATAAATCCCTACCTCGTTGGTCGTCGCGCGTGAGCGTTCTTCGCGGAAAAGCTCGTCACGGAAGAGAGGGATCGTCGTGTCGTCGCGGGGAGGCGTCGCGTCGTCGCGGAATCCAGCGTTGAGTCGGCGAGCTCAACGGACCAAGAACAACATATTTAAATTTAAAATAATTAAATCTGTGTTTCGTTTAAAACCAAAAAAAAGAACCTTGAGGTGAAATCCGATATCACTCACCTCAAACGGTTGGTGATCGGAGATCGAAGCGGGGAAGAACGTCTCGGACGGAAGCGTCTTCGATTTCTGGTTTCGGCGTTCTTCGCGTTATTCGCGTTTTTCGCATTCTTCGAGAGGGAGAAGAAGATACAAGGGTCCTCTCAAATCTTCTCAACGCGCAAATAACCAGAGGTCGTGCATTGGTCTTATTTTATTATTACGCCAACGAATTTGAAAACTGGTTAAGAAATGACTAATCAATTCGTTGAATTAATTCAACGAAAGAAACATCCCATTTAATTCACGAAATAAGCCACCAAATTAAATGGTCTGTTAAGATTTTAAGAAATGCTTCAGTTGACTTTCATAAAGAAGGGTTTTCGCGGGTGTGTTTCTTAGCGGAAAGAAACGGCGGAGCTCGTGCGGGCCCCACCTCACAAATATCATACCAAGGGGGTAGGATATTTCTTGATAGCATCCTATCCGGTTTAACTCAGTTCAAGCCGTCAACAAGTGGCTTCAAGTGGCTTAAGTGAAATAAAATAAAGTTGTCGCAAAATTATTTTATTTCTTAACTTTATGCCCGAAAATTAAAAACCACACCCGAGCAAACGCAACCCCGGAAGAGGCGTTTATAAGTGAATATCGGCGCTGCGATTTCATCGGTGCCCTCATAATTCGATTCCGGGCAACGGTTCAAAAGTTAGAAAAACCCGCTCTTCCGTTCACTGAACGTACCCGAGCCAAACATCAGAAAATGATTTCGGGCACACCGGGCCTCGGAATCAGGTGCCGTCAGAGACTGTGCTCTTGTAAAATTCCAAAGAAAATTAAGAAAATAAAATTTCCTTGAAATTTATGGGTCTTTACACATAACCCATTTAAAACACACATCAAGGATAACTAAATCCTAGTTAAATGAATATATGAAACCATTAGGTAACACCCTCTTTATTTACTATTATGATAAGAAACATTACCCAATTCGTTGAAGTGATAACTGGGTGTACCCATTGTTGAAGCTATAACAGGCTTACCCAATGTTATTTGGGTGCACCCATTTCTCATGATTAATTGTCATATAATATATAAAGATTAAAAATAATATTCATTCAGTTTTTCTTCATAAAATAGTTGAAAATATATTTTAAAATTAAACTCAAATCATGTTTGATATTAATATACCCTTTTTATTTTTTATAAACAATTATAAATTCCAAAATACTATTTGTTCTTGAAAACCAATTTGATTACAAAAGTCCAACAAAAAATAATAGGGGTTTATTTTACTAAAAAATTAAATATTATAAATGTATCCAAACATCCAATAATTATTATGGAGGAGGGAGGTTTTTGAAACTACATTCATTAAGATTGAACATTTCATTTAACATTATTAGAAATATTCCATATAAAGCATGTAAAAAAGAGGTTTTTCTGCAAAAAAATGAATAAAATTAAAAGATACATAAAATGTATTTTAAAAATACGATAATTACCTATATAAGCTTCCATAAAATTATTTTACAGAATATCTGATGATGGGAAATAGTTGGAAGGGAAAAATTAAAACAGGATGTTTTAAAAGAAAAGTACCTTTTTAATTCTGATACACAAAAATTATAAGCCCCTTTAATGAATGTCATTAAACATGTTGTGACCCAGATCCCAAAATCCCATATCGGGTTTCTGATTTATTAAAATTTCATAAAATATAAGTAATTATATACCAATATAATTAATTTTTTAGTATCCTTGGAAAATTGGATACTTTCTTGAATCACATTTACATTTTAAAAAATTTAATGCAACAAATTATTTTCTTCAAAACTCAATTATTCCTCATCGAATATCTCTCCATATCAATAATAATATAAATCTTTGTATACCCAGTTAAATAAAACATAATAAATAGGTGATCTCAGATGATTAGTATGGGTAATCATATAGTGTAATCTATAAATAAATAAGGTATAATCAATATGAAATAGTAATTAAATGATACACATTAAATTTAATGAATAACATGATCCTAATATAGAAGAAATAAAATATGACAAAATACTTCTATATAAATAACCTCTGATAATGAATCTTAACCAGAGATATTCAAACTAATCAATAATCACATGAAAAATCAATAAATAAATTCATAATTAAAGATTTCATAATGATTAAAATTTAAAACAAAGAATCGAGGCCTCTTTCAAAGACATTTAATAGTGATGAAGATTCATATCAAGACATATAGTGTCATATAGGCCTTATACCAAAACATCTATATAAATGTGTAAGGACTCAACCAAAACTATATCCAGTTTGTCTCACAACACCTATCGATACATTGAGGGGCTATGGTGGACCCCACCTATCACATAAAAAATCCAATTCATTCATTACCTTAAAGTGGTGAATCAAAATGCACCAAAACATTAGTACTAAAAAATATCATGGGAAATTTTTATACTTATCTCTATCAATAAACATAATCATTAATCATCCTGAGTAAAATGGTGGTGGGTATTAAAACTATACGACCTCAATTAAAATGATAATAAATCATCAATATAAAGAATAAGGATAATATCAATACAAAATATCCTTATTGGATCATAAGTACATTAATGTTTTGATTTCATTGACTAATATAAATACTATAAATGTATCTTTAACAACATACTTGAAGAAAATATCCTTTTCATATTGAAAATAATAATAAAAAACATAGAATTTCGAGAATATGTTGAAAAAATAATTATTTAAAAATAATATTTTATGAATTTAAAGTTAACATAAAATTAATAATGGTCATGATGGAATGGAATTATGTACATTCAGTATATGTTTTAAAGAACATTCCTTTTGCACAATAAAAATGTAAGAGAATAGAATTGTTATGAAATTCGATAGAATATTCTATTCAAACCAATTTGTAAAAAAACATGGTTATAAATTTATTTAATAAATCATTTTTATAATGATAAAACATTTTCAAAAACACTTTTGTAAAACATGGTTTTGGAGGACATTTTTTTTATGACAAAAGAGATAAATATTTTCAAATTTGTTAAAAACGTTTTCTAAATTATTTTAATTTCCATGGATTATAAAAACTAGTACTTTTAAATTTTATATATTATATAAAAAGTGAATATTAAAATTCATGATTTTCTAGAGGTATGGTTAATAATATTTATTTATTGGTAGATAAATCATGAGTAATCAAGATAAATGGTCATATTAGAACATAAAACCCTCACATCTTTTGTAACATTGAATAATAAGACAAATAAATGAGAGATAATGAAATCGATATGAAAATATATATAAATTATATATAATAATCATAAAATAAATTCGTGGGAAGAATATACACTAAATAAAATAAAAAGGTTGTGAATATGGAATGTCTCTCACAAAAGTAAAAAGTGAGATAAAAATCTCATACCTCAAAAATCCATTTGATTTAATGTTTGTTACTATCATGTTTAGTGGTTTTAAACTATTATTTAAATGAATAAGAACCATATGAATATTTATAATGTCATATATGACCCAATTATATCATATTATCAACTGTTCATTAATAATTTTTCATTATTCTGTTTGTTTGGGAGTTAATTTCCTGGTTTTCTCATGAAAAATAATGTTATAAAACTTATTATAATGTTATATCATCTCAAGAATAATAATCATGAAATTATAATAAAATTAATGAATCCATGTTATTTTTAAACAAAATCATCAAATATATTTTTGAATAATGATGTATGTTACGGTTGTGGAGATGGTAAGTCGTACGTACACATGGGTAACATTTCCATTTTTAAAAAATCATTATGAAAATACGGTATGTAAAATTTTATCATTATATAATAATTATAATATCATATATAACATATTATATACTTATATATGTCATACATGTGGTGTGGTGATGAATAGCGTTTCATGTCGCTTTGTGAAACTGGTACCCTACACATACACGAAGAATGTTTTCATCTATATATGAGTGAAAATGTAAGAATGAAAATGATATATATTATCATTATGAAATAAAAATTATTTCCTAAATATAATAATTGTTTCATTTATATTTCATAAAATTAATATCTTTTACAAATTATATTCCATTTAAAGCGTTAGTGAAAGACGAATCACATGGCATCACGAGGTGGTTGTTTTCCCGACACATGAGGGAAATTATTCAATCCAATATAGAATGTAATAAATAGGTATAAAATGTTTCCAGAGGAATAGATATGTTATAAATATCATAAATATACTTTATATCTATCATTATAAAAAATTAAGAAAGGTGGTAATAGAATAATGAATGACATCGGTTCCCTAGGAATAGTCCACTGTATATAAGAATGACGATTTCAAAACCCATTTGATGGATGTGGAGATGGATATAGGTAATGAATACTTTAGAACAACATCCAAATATATTTATTACATTTTTTGATTATATATTAATTATTTTATATGAGTTGAAGGAGGGAGATAATGAAATAAAAAAGACACTCATTGAAGAAAATTACATCTTCTTTAGGTATCATCCTAATGTATATTGTAAAGCCTTCCATGGATGATTTAAGGCTGAAATAAAATATTTGAAATTGATATGATTGAATTTTCAGAGATATTTTTTATAATTCTCTTATTCAATAGTTCTTTAATTTGTGAATAATAGAAGATAGGGGTTTGCCTTTTATATGTGAGGTGAGTGAAACCCTTGTAATTTTTTTAAAATATTCAATCCTATAAAAATTTTTATCATTAAAAAAACCTCCAAAATGTGGAATTCCCGAACATATAAGAGATATGGTCAGAATATGTAAATAAAATGTGTGTTATAAAAATATTTATGACAATTTTAACCCTTATATACTTAGTTTCACCCAAACTGGGCAATTCATTTTTTAACTTAAAAGAGGTAAATAATTTTTTGATTTTTCACTATTTATTTTCGTTAAAAATAAAGATGAAATTATTAAAAATTATATATTTTGATGATTAAAAATATTTAATTCATTTTTATAAATTCAATTCAAATATGGGTAAAATTGTATTTCCAAACTATTCATGGAGACTATAAAGACCCGTGAATTTCAAGGAATTTTTTTTCTTAATTTTTTTGGGATTTTATGAGTATGCAGTTTATGAAGGATCCTGATTCCGAGGCCCGGTGTGCCTGGAATCAATTTCCAAAGATTAGCTCGGGTACGTTCAGTGAACGAACAGGCGGGGTTTTCTAACATTTTAACCAATGCTCGGAATCGAAATCGGAGGGCACCGAAGAAACCGTATCACCGATAATTTCTTATGAAGACCCTTTCTGGAGTTTCGTTTTCTCGGGAGGTTTTGTTAAAAAAATGGATTAATTGATGAGTGAAATAAAATTTGTGTTACTATTTTATGTATACAATAGTAATAATATCCCATGTGTGGGAGTTGGGCTGGGACCCACTTGATCCTAAACTCCTCTTTATAGGATATTAGTGAGGTGGGTCACACACAAGCCTCACCCCTTCAATTTCCTCTAACTCCTTTAACCCTCTTAATGTTGGCAACTCCCCACTAAAATATTAATTCCCCTATTCTCTTATTAATTGAATGACAACACACTTTTATTCTATTCATTGAAACTCTTTAATTAATTGAATTAGGTGTTTCGAATTTTGAAAATGTTTGCATAAGTAAATAAAATAAGGCAAAGCCCTATTTTATGTGGGTTTTGGTTTTTTCTGTCCGAAGAAAAGGGGAGAGCTCTTGTGTTGAACTTTTTAAAGTAAATCATCTTCCCGACGAATAACATTTATACCATGATGAAGAACATTGTCACGCTATTTCATCTTCTTCCTTCATCGAATAAAGGGAGACACCGCTTCTTCCATGGACGTTCACCATCAACGTACACAGAGACTCACCCAAGACATTGTATTCCGCGACACGAACTTTAACAAACATCATTGAGGTAGGGATTATTTTGTCGGTCAAGTATTATTTCGACGTTCTTCTTTAATAATTGGTCGCCTATATCAATTTAATGAGAGGAGGTTGGACCGCACAAACATGGCAGATCCTCTTACCCATTGTTTTTGACCACCGTCATGGTTTGGAATGGAGGCGGCATGGTGCAACGACACTGCGTGGGAACGAGGAAAACCGCGACGAAGGAGCGCGGCCACGTCGCGCCGCACCGGTGAAGCCGAAGGAAGTTGTGGCCAAGAGCGGGTTGTGGCTGAGGGGCGAGGCCCCACCACACCACTCCGGTCAGACAAGGGATGTTGGTGTGCAGAGAAGGGCGGCCATATCCGCCGGCCACCAGCACTTTGGAAGCCAGGACCCATGGGGGTCGCGTGGTGGCACACCGACCGACCATCATGGTCGAATGTTCAAGAAGTCCTGGGGTAGTAACCCTCGGCGGCAGATAGGGGTGGGCCCCTCTATGTGGGGGGCCTCCATTTAAAAACTAGTGGGCAGCCCCCCCTAGTTCTACGTCCGCTCAGTGAATGGGCGCTTGCACAGGGCTGGACCGGCCACACCGGGCCGGACCGCCCCCGCCTGTCCAGACCGCCCGCGCCGAACCGTGCCGCCTGCGCCGGGCCGGGCCGCCCACGCTGGGATGGACCCCTGCACCGGGGGGGGGGGGGGGGGGGGGTTGCTCCCAACCGGACCGGACCTGGATCCCAGTCAGGTCGACCCGGTTCAGGCCGACCCGTGGGGTATTGGGTCGGGACGGACCGGGCCCAAACCCCCTGTTTCCGGATAGATCTGTTAAAATGCCCATAACATGGTCTACGTAACTCCAATCGACGCACCTTCAGTTGTGTATTGATCCTTGGATCGAGATGGTGGTTTTGATATATTATACTAAATGTTTCGGAGAACTTTATGTACGGCTGGGTTGGTTCAAACACGAATCCAATTGGGCCCTCGGAGTGGAAACACTTATATCATGGGCTCCGGATGTCCGATTGACATGCAGTCGACTTTGTTGGTTTCCACATAGTGAGACTATTATTTTGGCTTACTTCGCTCGAGACTTGGATGCAGTTAGAGTACATTTGGGTTGGTTTTGACTTAAAAACCAAATGGACCCCTAGGACAAAAAACCAAAACTCTCAGACTGGGAGTCTGATTGACGCGTCGTCTATCGCATTGAGTTCCTTTTGACGAGGCAGAACTTTGTGATACATCAAATCTGGAAATCATGATAGTTGATGTATCGAACCATGGCTCGTGGTGTGGAATCTCTTGGAATCGAGCGTGCTATGTGTGGGAACCCTAGAGGTGGATGCGACGAATGTGACTTCTGTACTAGGATGCTCTGTGGGATTGATGAGGAAGACTACCGTACTGGGATCCTCTGTGGGTTCGATGAGGAATACTACCATTCTAGGATCCTACATGGGTTCTATGAGGGAGAATACCATTCTGGGATCCTTCGTGGGTTCGACGAGGATGACTACTGTACTCGGATCCTCCATGGGTTCGACTACCATGCTGGGATCCTCTGTGGGTTCGACGGCGATGAATACTATACCTGGATCCTCCGTGGGTTCGACAACGACGAATACTATACTTGGATCCTATGTGGGTTCAGAAGAGGAGATTATTATGAGGATATATATAATAATCTACACCTATATTCATAAATGGATACCTGTGTGAGCAGATTCTTGACATTCGATCACTATCTTAGATATGATTGTTTTTCTATCCTATGTGAATTGGGTTGTGTTATCCTATGTGGATTGGATTGGGAATTCTTGTGTGGACTAGATCAAACGTGGGATAGGATGTTGGAGCCAAACTAGAATTGATGACATAGGTATATATATGGGAATATATCTAATTAGAGTTGGTTGTTACTTCGTGATTGTATCATTCATTTGTGGTTTATCCTTCATGGATTTTGGAAGACCTTCGGGGGTCTCGGGGTCCCTACTGAGTAGAGTATACTCACCCCTGCACGGGAAATTCCCGCATGATTAGTCACTAAATGTGGATAATATTAATTGTTAATATCTTTATATTCATTGTTCCAAAGTCCATAAACATTTTTTTAGTGCATTACATAAATAGAACTTAATTTCTCATCAAAAATGCAATTCATGTTTAAAATGAAAATTTGGGCCCAATAATTCATTTGTTTGATTACAATATTATATTCATTTAATTAATTTGAAATTTTGGGATATTATTGATCACTTAGTTTGGAACATTTTATCTTTTATGTCTGCTGGATTAATCCAAAAGGAAGATGAAGAATTATGCGCCAGAAGGCAGAAACATGCAGGAAAAAGCATAATGGGCCTAAGGCCCATCAAACAAATGCGGGGCCCCGAAACCAAGACCAATTAAGTTAAAATTTATACAGTAGAAAGCTATTAATATGAGGATCATTTTATTCAACTTTTGATGGAGCTAATTCTGATTTTTTCATGATGATAATGGGATTTGAAGTTGAGATTTAAATGGTGGACCTGACATTAATGCACAGAAATCCGTACTACCATTTCGACCATAACCTCAAAATGGATGAGCCAAATTTCCTGAAATATTTACAGATCATAGAGGTAATATTAAAGAAGATATTTCCCTTCTACAACCCCTCCGGATTCGACCTTCTTCATTTTCGAATTCACACGTCAATATGGTGGATGAATCTGGACAGTTTTTCGGGTCAAATTCGAAACATCAATTTCATTTTGATTATTCACCCTCCATTTGACTCTATTAATTGTTGGGGGGTGAATTACATATTGGGGGATGGACCTAAGGATTATAATATTCCTATATAAGGAGATATTGGTTAAGGGAATAAGAGGTGGATATTTTTCATGTCATCTTTTTTTGCTTGTTTCATTGTAAGGTTATGCTTCTAAATTTCCTTTGTAATGTTTTCCATTTCCATGTAAGTTTCTTTTTTGTATCTTTATGTTCTTAATCAACATAATTAACTTATATATTCTACCTTTATTTTATTAAAACATTATTACCACAAAGCACAGTGATATCTCTGTGTTGTTTTGAATTAGTTCACACATATGTGCGAATTTCATTCACACACACAGAGGAGTGCTCGTTATTTCCGCGGTTTTAATTTCATCAATCCAATTCTTGTTAGCCATCTTCCGCCCACAATTGAGAGTATACCATAAATGGAGGGATAAACCCTTAATGGGATGATCTTAGTAGGATGCAAAGGCTGGATTGGATGTTATTTTATGAACGAATTTTAGTTAATTGGATAATTAATTTAAGACATCCATTCTTCAATTATTTATACTCTTCATCTTTACTATGTTTGAGCAAACAAAATTCAATTACTAAATGACCATATACCTCGGGGAGATCATGAATTTGGTTCTATAAGAGTATACGGGATTAGTAATTCTGTTTATTAAGCACTAAATCAGAAAATTATGAATGTAATATTATTTTTGAAGAATGGATTCATCCAAAATTAATAAAACCAAAATTGTCTAATGATGTAAAATTCATTCAATCCACCCCGAGCATAATCCTAAGATCAACCCATTTATATTTAATTGAATTCACTTAGGTTTATTAGTGTTCTTTAAAAACCATCCAAAATCAAACCCAAAGTCGGCTACTTCATAGCCCATCATTCACACAATCATAGCGTCTCAAGGTTACTTCTTTGGTCCCTGTGGATTCGACCCCTACATGTACTACATCGATCGCTTTTACCAGTAGGGTGAATTTGGGCACAACCAAATTTTGGTGCCATTTCCGGGGACCATGTAAGTTCCATAGACCAAAAACCTTCTTTTCTTACCCCCATTATTCTATTCTCATCCCAATTCTCTTATCTTTTCCTTTTATTGCTTTTTATTTCTTTTGGAGCATGTCCACCTACACCCGCGATAACTCAAATAGGTTAGTTAGGGTGGATACACCTAGGAATGGGGAGTCAAGCACTAAAAGAGGTCTATTTCCTTTAGATCCAAATTTTCCTAATACTCTAAATTCAGACGTTGAGTTTGATACAATGGAGAATCTCCCAAAAAACCAAATCATAAACCGGGGAGGGAACCAAAATAACGGGCAAGACCCTAACATGGGAATTGTTGCAGACCCGACCATGAATGACTCCCTCACACCAACCTGGACCAATGCACCCTCAAGCATTAGGCATGATAATATAGGATATTCCCAATATGTTTTCAAACCCCATGTCCTGAACCACCTTCCAACCTTTCATGGGATGGAGTTTGAGATGCCTTACCTTCATGTTATAGAATTTAATGACATTGTCGAAACCATGTGCCCACCAAATCAAATTGAATCTGCTAAAATGAGACTTTTCCCTTTTCCCCTTAAGGACCGAGCAATGAATTGGTTAAACAATTTGAGACCAACATCCATTCACTCTTGGGACCAACATCAACGAGAATTTTATAAAAAATACTTCCCCCATCACAATACAATTTCACTTAAAAAGAGCATACAAAACTTTTTTGAAATAGAGGGATAAACATTCTATGAAACATGGGAAAGGTTCAAGGACACATTAAACATGGTACCACACCATGGTTTCTTAATCCCATAATAGGTGAGAATTATCTATGAAGGGTTGGGTCCTAGAAACAAACAACTAATTGATATGATGTGTAATGGAACCTTCAAAAACAAATCCCCAAATGATACTTACGAGTATCTAGAAAATGTTGCTGAACAATACCAAACATGGGGAACATCACCATACTATGAGAAGCCTCCAAAATCTGGTGGAATGTACAATCTTCGAGAAGAAGAAAACCTTAGAGAAAATTTTTGCACTCATGAGGAATGATGAGGAGATTGTTCTTAGGAAGATCCACAAAACCCAAACTATTGAGCTTGTTTGTAAAATTTGTGACAAGAATGACCACAAGACTGATAATTTCCTAAACATTCCCTCCATCAAGGATGTTCTTTTAGGAGGACCACCAGAAGAAGTTAATGCAATGAACTTTCGAAAGCCACAATTCACGAACACCTTCAATCCAAGGTATAATGACCATCCGGAATTTCGTTGGAAGGACAATCAACAACCAACACAACAATAATGTATCAACCCATACCCTCAATAAAACTTTCAACCTCTAATCAGTTCCAACAAAAACCGGTCCAATTCCAACATCCTCATGTCCAATATCTACAACCTATCCAACAACCCATTCAACAACCTATCCAACAACCAAATTATCCTCCTAGGATAAACCCATAAGCTCAAGAACAAACCCAAAATGTTCCACAAAGCCTACTAGAGGAACTGTGCAAACAAATGGACAAAATGAACTCAGAATTCTCATCCATTAAACAAGAACTACAAACCATAAAAACTGGAAAGGCACTCATTCCCACACAGGCAATTCCACAACAAAAATCAAGGGGATAGACAAGTTTCACTCAAACAACTCACGAACAACTAAAGGCCGTGACAGTTTTAAGAAGTGGGAAATCAATTGAAAAACCTGTACAGATAAGTCAGAAATCTTGTGAAGATTCAAACACTAATGATAATTCAAATTAAATACAAGATCAAACTGATGAAACTGATAATTATGTGAATGAAACAACACTTCAACAAACAACTCCACAATCTGCACCATTTCCTCAATGAATGAGGGGGGGAAACCAAGCCTGAATTGAGTGAAACATTGAGGGAAATCTTCTCACAAGTCAAGTTGAACATTCCCCTTCTCGATTCCATCCAAACCATACCTTCCTACTCAATATAACTTAAGGACTGGTCCACTTTTAAAATAAAATTTTCACATAAAAACCAAGTCCTTTTGGCTGCTAATTTGAGTACCACCATTCAAGGGACCATTCCTCCTAAGATGAAAGACCCAGGATGCCATTACATAAATGTTGAACTAGGAGAGAACAAAGTTGTCAAAGCCTTGTGTGATCTAGGTGATAGTGTGAACCTCATTCCTTATGACATGTACTGTTAGTTAGGGATCGAAGAACACCAACCCAAATCTGTCACTCTTCAACATTCTGATCATAGTGTTCGAGTTCCGAAGGGGATCTTAAAAGATGTTTTGGTGAAAGTTGAAAATCTCATTTACCCAGCTGACTTCATTGTTCTAGAAAATCACCCAATCTTAAGTCCTAGGGAGGAAAAACTAATCATACATGGTCTTCCCTTCCTTGCAACAATCAACTCTAAAATCCGAGTCCGAAATGGGAACATGACCATCACCTTTGGGAACATGAGTCTAGACTTTAACATATACAATGAAAACTCTCAAATTGGGGATGATGAAGAGATCCATGAGGTTAATTGGATTGGTAGTGTTGATAATGAACTCAATGAACATCAAGGAGTTTCCGAAGGATGGTTAAATCAAGAAGAGATTGATTTTCTTTATTCACATGAGGGAAATTTGCCTCCTTGGATTGAATCTCTTTCAGACAGCTCTATTGATGAATTTCTAGAATAGCTAATCAATGATACCATGGTTGAAATAAATAACATTGAGTCCATATCCATTCATGACACTACTCTAGAAAATTTAGTGGATGAAAATTTTGTTCACCAGGAACCAATTTTGTCATGAAATCTGAACAAAGAAACTAAGTTCAATACAAAGTCTCATCCATTCTTGGAAAGTAATGACCAGTCTGATCATGAATTTAAAGTCTTACCTTCATCACTAAAGTATGCTTTCTTAGGGTACAATCAATCCTTTCCTATTGTCGTTTCTTCCTCCCTTAAAGCCGATCATGATAGGATGCTCCTAGATGTTCTTAGGAGACACAAGAAGGCCATTAGATGGACCCTATCTCATATCCCTGGGATTAGCCCACTTATCAGGACTCATAGAATTATTCTTGAATCTGAGTCAAAGCCATGTCGTCAACCTCAGAGGCGACTCAATCCTAATCTCATGGAATTAGTGAGAAAAGAACTTTTGAAATTGTTAAAAGTTGGTATCATCTAACCTATAGTTGAGAGTGAGTGGTTTAGCCCAATCCATGTGGTTCCAAAGAAGGCTGGAATCACAGTAATAACCAACAAGGATGGAGAGATGCTTCCAACAAGGGTCAGTAGTGGATGGAGAGTTTGTATTGACTATATGAAGATCAACTCTTGTACCAAGAAAGTCCATTTACCCTTACCCTTTATTGATCAATTCCTCGAGTGAGTGGCGGGTCATCAATTCTATTTCTTCCTAGATGGACTCTCAGGGTATAATAAAATCAAATTATCCTTAGAGGATCAAGGAAAAACATCCTTCAGTTGTCCATTTGACACTTTTTCCGTCAAGCGCATCCCCTTTGGGTTTTGTAATTCCCATGGTACCTTCCAGCGGTGCATGATGGGAATATTCTCAGATATGGTGGGGGATTTTTTAGAGTTCTTCATGGATAACTTCTCCATCTTTGGGAATACTTTTGAGGGATGCCTTATAAATGTTGAAAAGGTTTTGTTAAGGTGCGAGGATATGAATCTCATACTAAATTGGGAAAATGCCATTTCATGGTAAGGGAAGGACTTGTTCTAGGTCATCTGGTATCTGGTAGAGGGATTGAAGTTGATAAAGCTAAGGTTGGCATCATTTGTCACCTTCCCTCTCCTAAAACTGTTAAGGAAGTGAGGTCCTTCTTAGGACATGCTGGTTTTTATAGAAGGTTCATTAGGAATTTCAGCTCTATTTGTCGACCAATTTGTGCTCTATGGGTAAACAATGCTCCATTTTTATGGACAGAAAGCTGTGAGGAATCATTCTCTACACTCAAGTAAACTCTTATATCTCCACCTATCATGCAATCTCCAAATTGGAAACTTCCATTCGAGCTCATGTGTGATGCAAGTGATTTCGCTGTAGGAGCAGTCTTAGGACAACGGTGTGAGAAAACTCCACATGTCATTTCTTATGAAAGAAAATCTTTAAATGATGCACAAATAAACTACACCACCACTGAGAAAGATTTGCTTGCTGTTGTCTTTGCCTTAGAGAAATTCAGGTCTTATCTATTAGGATCACCCATCGTTGTCTTCACTAATCATTCAGCCCTAAAATACCTTTTCCAAAAACAAGATGCCAAGGCTAGATTGATTAGGTGGGTAATTCTTCTTCAAGAGTTCGATTTAACCATTAAGGATAAAAAGGGTGTTGAAAATATTGTAGCTAATCACATCTCTAGGATGGAATTCAAATACAACTCACACCACCTCTCTGTGTCTGATTCATTTCTCGATGAGCACCTCTATTCACTGAGTGATTGACCTTGGTATGCTGACATAGAAAACCATTTGGTGATAGGTGACATTCCAAAATTCATGGGGACCCAAGATAAGAGGAAATTCCTTTCTGATGTAAAACACTATGTGTTTGATGATCCTTACCTCTTCAAGTTCTGTCCTGATCAAATCATTAGGAGATGTATTCTCGAGTCTGAGCAAGAGTCCATTCTAAAAATTTGTCATGGAGAGGCATGTGGAGGACACTTTTCTAAATGAAAACCACTAAAAAGGTACTCCAAAGTGGTTTCTACTAGCCGATCCTCACTATGGATTACTTCCAATTCTACAAAAGTTGTCCTCAGTGTTAGAAATTAGAATCCATTACCAAAAGGAATAAAATGCCCCTCACTCCCATTCTAGTCGTTAAAATATTTGATTGTTGGGGAATTGATTTCATGGGACCCTTTCCAAACTCTAAGGGATAGCTATACATCATCTTAGATGTTGATTATGTCTCAAAATGGGTTGAAGCCATTCCCACCAAGTCCAATGTCAACCATGTTGTGATCCGATTTCTGAAGAGCATATATTTTCTCAATTTAGAATTTTTAGGGCTATAATCAGTAATCGTGGAACCAATTTATGCAACTGCCCATTCTCTTCACTCATGTATAATTATGTTATTACTCATAAAGTTTCCACTGCATACCATCCTCAAACCAACGGTCAATCTGAGTTGGAAAATAGAGAAATTAAGCAATTTCTTGAAAAAACTATCAATCCCTCTAGGAAATATTGGTCCGAGAAACTCATAGATTCCCTTTGGGCATATCAAACTGCTTTCAAAACTATCCTAGGCATGTCACCGTATAGATTGGTTTATGGAAAACCATGTCATTTAGCTGTTGAAATTGAGCATAAGGCCTTTTGGGAAATAAAAAAAATGAACTTTGACATTTCTTTGGCTGAAACTAAAAAGGAAATTCGATCTTAATGAACTCGAGGAACATAGGATAGAGGCTTATGAAAATTCAAGGATCAATAAATCTAAAGTTCAAGCCTGCCAATATTGGAATCTCAAAGTCAAACACTTTGAACTGGGAAAATTTGTGCTCTGGTATAGTTCAAAACATCATCTACACCCAGGAAAGCTAAGGTCCAGATGGTCTGGTCCATACCTAGTGCATCATGTGTACCCTCATGGGACAATAGAGATTCGGGATCCCACAAGTGGTCATGTATTCAAAGTCAATGGTCATAGGTTAAAACCATTAATTGAATCATTCAATAAACAAGAAACCAAGGAGGACTTAACTGAGCCAACATAAGAACCCGAGAAAAATTGATAGATATAGGGTACAAGTTAGGCTAACAACGTTAAAGAAAAGCGATGCACGGGAGGCAACTCGTGGTTTTCATGTTTCCAATCACTGTGAATCATATTTTGTTTCCTTCTGCTTAATTTTGTTATTTTTTTTATATAGTCTGTTGACCTTTTCTTCTTTTATGAGTAAGGATGGGTATAAAAAGGGAGCACCGTATTCATCCATGTCACACGGTGTGATCCCTGAGTAATACCTTACACATAAATTTAAAGAAGACAATGTTTCATCAGTTTATTTTATTTATGTTTTTGTAGGTTAAAAAATTTAAATTCTTGACCTGTTCTTCTTTTATGTGTATGGATGGGTATGAAAGGGGAGCACCGTATTTATCCGTGTCACGCGGTGTGATCCCTGAGTAATACCCGACCAAGAAATTTAAAAGAAGGCAATGTATCATTATTTTGATTTAAAAAAACATGAAAATGATGGTACTTGGAATTAAATAAATCATTGTGTTGTTTGTTTTGTCTGATTTGTCCTTATTTTTATTGTTCATGGACTATTTTTGGTGATACATGTTCAATCAAGGAGGTGCCTACATCCCCAAAGAGATTAAAGGAGTAATTTGGAGCAGCATGAACCTCAACATTAAAAACCAGGTGAATTTGTTCCATGTTTATCATTCCCAATTTCATATTTGAACTCCTCTCATACCCACTTCTAACTTTTCATTTCTTTAAACACTGGGGACAATGTCATTCTAAGTTGGGGGGAAATAGAAATTTTTTATTTTTATTTTTTGAATAAAAACATGCATGAAAAGAAAAATTCCATTAACCATAAACATGATAAACACACATTCCACACTCTAAAATTGGATATCAAATAAATTTTGCATGCCTTGATTCTGATTTTAATTCATGTTTAAGTTCATGAGCATAGTGTTTGGAAAGCGCGGTTGTCCGTTGTGATTTTTCAATGTTTACAATTTCATCCTCTTAATAAAAATGCCACAATTCACGTCTACTGAATCGTGGGTGTAAATTTGAGTTCTTGGGTCCCTTTCATTATAGCATAGGGTTCTGGGGTCACTTTTAGTTTAATTTGAGTATCTAAAAGTGATGATCCAAATTTCCTGAAATATTTACATCTAATAGAGGACAGATGGAAGAAGATTTGTCCCTTCTACAAACCTTCCGGATTCGGCCTTCTTCAGTTTCGAATTCACACGTCAATATGGTGGATGAATCTGGACAGTTTTCCAGGTCAAATTCGAAATATCAATTTCATTTTGATTATTCACCATCCATTTGACTCTATTAATTGTTGGGGGTGAATTAATTATTGGGGGATGGACCTAAGGCTCATAATATTCTTATATAAGGAGATATTGGTGAAGGGAATAAGGGGTGGATATTTTTCATATCATCTTTTGTTGCATGATTCATTGTAAGGTTATGCTTCTAAATTTCCTTTCTAATGTTTTCCATTTCCATGTATATTTCTTTTTTGTATCTTTATGTTATGAATCAACTTAATTCACTTATATATTTTCCCATTCTATTATTAAAACTTTATTATCACAAAGAACAGTGATATCTCTGTGTTGTTGTGAATTAGTTCACACATTGGTGTGAATTTCATTCACACACACGGAGGGGTGCTCGTTATTTCTGTTATTTTAATTTCTTCAATCCAATTCATCTTATCCATCTTCTGCCCACCTTTGAGAGTATACCATCAATGGAGGGCTAAATCCTTAATGGGATGATCTGAGGAGGATGCAAAGGCTGGATTGAATGTTATTTTATGAACGAATTATTGTTAATCGGATAATTAATTTAAGACATCCATTCTTCAATTATTTCTAATCTTCATCTTTACTGTGTTTGAGCAAACTAAATTCAATTCTTAAATGACCATATACCTCAGGGAGATCATGAATTTGGTTCTCTAAGTGTATACATGATTAGTAATTGTGTTTAGTAAGCACCATACCAGAAAATGATGAATGTAATGTTATTTTTGAAGAATGGATTCATCAAAAATTAATAAAACCAAAATTTTCTAATGATGTAAAATTCATTCAATCCACCCTGAGCATAATCCTAAGATCAACCCATTCCCATTTAATTGAATTCACTTAGGTTTATTATTCTTCTTTAAAAACCATCCAAAATCAAACCCAAAGTGGGCTACTTCATAGCCCATCCTTCACACAATCATATCCTCTCAAGGTTACTTCTTCGGTCCCTGTGGATTCGACCCCTACATGTACTACATCGATCGCTTTTACCAGTAGGGTAAATTTGGGTGCAACCACAACACTAAATTATGTTAGATGCAGACGGAGGACACTTCTGATTGAGGTGGAGGCTCGTGGAGCTAGACGGTACCTGGAGGTGGACCACTAGACGAGACGTATTTAGAGAGGAGGGAAGGACCCGGGGAGCTGAGGAGACTATCTGTACCCACCCTTCATGTGGGATTTACAGTGGACGGCTCGGTGTTGCTACTTTATTTTTATGCTGCAGTACTTCCTTTCAGTTGTACTTTACATTTAGTTTGGTTTTTATTCTGGCCCATTACTTTCCAGCACATACTTTTTACTCAGTTTACTTGGGGTTTACTTCAGCATGCGTACTCTGTGGTGTTTGTTTACTTTGTAAAGGAAATGCATTCCCTTTTATCGGGATTTACGCCTTAGGTGGTAGTCGCCAACACCTGGCCTATGGGAGGCGATCTTGGAGTAGTCGCGGCACGGGCCCCGAGGACGGGCCGTGACAGAGACATGATGAAAAAGATAGTTTTAAAGGGGAAATTTTCAAAATGAATAATATTTTTATATCATCATTAAATATTAAAATAATTCAAATGACATATATTTGATTTATGGATATATAATTGAACTTGTATTCCATTAAATCCTTTTAAAAATATAGTTAAACATTATAAATTTTTTTAATTCAAGTAAATTTTTAATTAAAATTCAGTATTTTTCACAATTCATCAAAAAATAATAAGTTTTTGAAAAATATAAAAAATTCATCCTAATATATTTTTATATTGTTAATTAAAAAAATATGATTATTTTTCAAAAATAATATTCTAAATTTAATATAAATTACTATTAAATTTTGTGGGCAATGTGCGTCAAACACATATTTTAGAAAAATACATTTTCTCATAAAACATTTATTTTTCTTCAAAATGATTCATATTTAATATATAATCAATAAATAGAAATGTTATATTTTAAATAGTATATTTTCATAATTTACTTAGTATTATTCATAAATTATATTCTAATATATAGGTAACAACTATTAAATTAAATAATAATTTTTTAATAATATGTTATGACTCATTTAAAATCGATGTTCAATGTAAATCAAGCTAAACTCAATGTCGCATCTAATTCATGATAAACCTAGTGAATCATGTAATGAAAGATTAACTTTGTTTTTTATACAATAAAAGATATTGAATATATTGAATTTATTTAAATATATATACATCATAAATTCTTTGGGTTTTATGTTTTTCTTTAACCATGGTTTTCATATGTCTAATGATATAAAATAAAATATACTAAATTTATAATGGTTTAGCTGAAATTCCAAAACCATAATCAAATTGTGTCATCGTAATTTATAATTTATCTCAGTAATTCATGGTTTGGAATTTTTAAATACCATTATTGAAAAATCTATATCATTAAAGGGTTAATGAAAACCCTCTTAATAAAAAAGAAAAAAAGTATGAAGGTCGTATGAAATAACACATAACTAGGTGTCCATTTATGAGAGAGTAATTTGGAAATAAAACCCTAGACATATATGAATAAAATAAATAATTATAAAGAGTTATAGAGGTCATTAATCATATTAAATTTAATGAACCCTATAATTTTATCGTCCATAAATCTGTAAATCTAGGATGACTTAAAAGAACATTGGATTCATCAGATACGAAGGTAATATGATAAATTTTTTGATACAAGATAAATATAATATTGTTGATGATTTATTTTAAAAAAATTAATATTTTTAAATACACATAATTGATATGTGTCTATTTAATAATCCAAATTTTATCCTTTGGTTTTTTAATCAATTCCAATTTCATCCCTTACAACATAGAAGGAATCTCCAGAAATACTTTTTTTATTCATGATGCACTAAAATTCACTTTTAATGTATTTTAGGATAAATAAGTTGGACATTTTCTTCAATTGGTCACCAACTATTTTCCAAAACCAATATATCTATCACAAGTTAATCGATATTAATAAATAATCACATAGTGATGTAATACATTAATCAGTAATTCCTCATAAAATGTAAAATCTTAACTATCTCATAAATTGTTAACCATTATGGCCCTTACAGAATATTATGATCCATAACATTATAAATAATGTCATGGATTTTCAAAAATTAACTTATAATTAATCTATAAAACAACACGGAGTAGATCTTAATCATCGCATACCAAATATGTGAATACATTCATCATGTATTCTCTTGAATCATGGTAACAAAAAGAATTACTATAAAACCAAATTTCAAACATGTTTACTTAATTATTCCTTATGTAAAATATAGATTATTGTATACATTACTAAATTCAAGAAAATCATTGAACATTATCATTAATAGAATAAAAAACATTGTAAATTAATCGTTAATCAATTCAGAAGTTGTCAATACTATCCAATTTACTACATCTATATCAATTATATATTTTCCAAATATCACTATCTCAACATCAAGAACACATTTGGGGTAATCTTTCAGTCAATCACTAGTTTTACAAGTATTTCAATATTTCACTGAATCATTATTCTTGGTAATAAATGATGTTTAACATACACTTTCAAATCCTTAATGAATAAGTATTACAACTCAATCCTTATTGAATCATAATTATTATGAAGAAGATATAATTTATAAAATACAAAAATCACATAATTCTTGATTTCAAACACATGAAAATTAATCATTCATCTTCATCTATTGAAATATCATTATCATGACCATTATCCATTAGTTTTCATTGATGTATATTCCATTAATGATTAAGTTTCCTATTAGAATATTTAACCATCTCCTTATAGATGAATAAGTTTATATTTGAAACTTTTTTCATACCCATTAAATCAGAATCCTTAATGCCTTTCTCTCCAAACATGTATAAAACTCCCATTCCATTTAAAACTTTTCCACAGAGTCTCCCTCCAAAATTATCAAATGAGGTAAAATCCTCTATTCCCTTTATCAATTTAACCATTTTTAGTACTCCTTTGCTTGTCATTATTCCATCATAAATTCATAATACTTATATAATCATTTCTCTATCTTGTTATAAGATGATGCTATATCCTCATTTGATGAGAATTTATGAGGACCAGTTCCATTTGAAAATTTTTCTCAAAATCATAAAATAAATGATCATTTTTACTCTTTGGAATATGTACATTGAGGTGGTTCAAATTCCTTATGCATGCTGCCACATCTAAATTATGGAATACAATTGATTAGAGCATATAATTATGAAACATAATTTATAATATCAAAACCAGTGAAATACATAACATAAACTAAATATTTTGTGCATATCAAATATTATAATCATAAACATGGTTTCATTAGGAACATCATTGTTTTCTTATCCATCATAATGTATTGTAATGAAAATGTGAGTTATCCTAAGAATATAAACTAGATTTTTCAAACAATGTGCATAGTATTGAATGTTTTCAAACATAATAGAATGATTGGTACATGTACAATGTGCACTTTTCGGAATTATTAACACAAGGTAGATGCATGGAAGAGCCACATCCGCATGTAATATCCAAAAAATGATGTAGTTCTAAGAAAAACGACAAAGTATCTAACGTACAAAAACATTATGATGTTATTAAATACATATATTAAATGTTTATAATTGTATTATTATCTCTAATATAATAAATCCAGAATATAGTTCCGCAGATATGTACTAATACTCCTCTAATACGTATATTAGAGACCCTGAACTTTGAAGCCTGAAGTCATGATACAAAATTAATCACATCTTGAATACCTGAATACTATTGTAGTCCTGGTAAATTAGATACTACATGAATCCTATTTATATTTTATCAAATATAATACAACAATGTATTTTCTTAAGAACTCCATTATTTCCAAAAGAATTTCAATGCATATCAAATTGAAAATAGATCATTTTATCCTAGGGAAAACAAAACACAAGAAAAAGGGTGATATCAGATTCTCAATAAGGGTAAGAATTCAACACGCATGACAAATAAATAATTCAAATCAATATAATATGAAAATAAATAAAAAATATTGCATTTAATAAATAACTTTAACATAATATAGAAATAATAAATGATGATCAAATAATTAATTATAATTAATCACATGACCATGAAACATAACCAGTGATATTCTAAATAATCAAATAATCCCATGGAATATCAATTAATAAAGTCATAATGGTGAAATTCATAATTATCGACATGCAATACAAATCATTGGTGCCTTATTCTAGGACATGTAATACGTTCAATGCTTTGTTCTAAATAATATAATAACATTATGGCCACATTCCATGACATTTATTAATATTGATAAGGTATCGTTCAAAAACATATATAGTTTATCTCATGAAACATGGTGATCCATTTCGGGGATATAGAGGGGCCCTCCCATCCCTTAAAAAGTCTAACACATTCCTCATATGAAATTGGTGAAATTTAATTCACATAAACATTCTTATTGAAAAAACCTAACATGTGAAATTCTAACATATACCTCAATAAATAAACCTAATTATGAAATATTTTGAGTTAAATGGTGAATGGTAATATAATTGTTCATCTTAAGTTAGAGTATTCTAAAATAATCCATGAAAAGAGAAAGGGTGATATAAATAAAATATGTACCTAGTGGATCATAATTACATTAATATTTTATGTCATTGATGAATAGAAATGCCATAAAATTTATTTAAAAACATTATCAAGTTAATAGCCTCTCAATAATCCAAATCAACTTAAAAATAATAATTATAGTAATATTTTAAAAACATTATCTTTAAAAATAACCTTATAAACATTAAATGTAATATTCAATGAAGTTATGGTCTGGATGGTGCGTAATTATATATATGTAGTATAAGATAAAGAGAAAATTAATTTTTCACTTTAAAAATGATAGAATAATGAATATTTTAGAAAATAAAAAAAATAATTTATGGTCATGAAGCAACACACTGCGCACCAAATTTCACATGTATAGATATTTCTCTCAGAGCGATTTTATGTAGCTATAATTTGTAGTGGGAATGACATAGTTTATTCTTATTTAGTTTCTAGAAGATAGAATGCGCTAGTATCTCAATGCCTGATACATACCCCTAGTCAGACTTAGTAACATGGATGGAGGAAGCATCGAGGCCCCAGGAAGCCTATAGAGGGGCAGTGCTTCACAAGTGATGGGTTTTGTCACATAGCCACAGAACAGATGACAAATTTTGATGTCCAACATATGTATATAGTTTAAGGATTTCCACAACATAGGGAGCATCATGATCATAGATCTCCTAGGTAAAGAAAAGGTGGTCTCCATGGCGGGAGAGTATGTATAGGAGAATAAGGATTTAGGCATGGTGGAATACACTTTGAGACTCTTCCACCACCACCATCATGAGGCCCACATCATGTTTAGGGAGATATCATCTGGGTCTATAGACAATTGTGGGATTTGTAATGTTTTTAATTCTATAGAACATGAGATGATTAAATGAACCATGTTTTTTTATTATAACCATTCATTATTATCAGTACCCACATGGTCTAGTAATTATATATCATTATATTCCTAGTGTAATATCTAGATCTCCTAGTTGTTGATTGATCCCGATATATTTATCTTGAGGTTCCTATAGGGAACACATAATTGGTTTCTTTTATCTTTTGGTAGTGTGAAATATCTATTGGTGGATATAGTTTCACATGGGACATATTGGTTATCACAATGGAACCGTATGACAACATATGGAGTAATGATAGGCTATTTATGGTCTGATCCATGATATAATGTTACCACAGTCAAGTAAGATTCTACACACTTTTGGATCAAGATTTAATTTTTCTATTGAGAGAGATATCTCATAGAATAATAATTGAGTTCTTCTAGAAGTTATTTACAATCTATTACTAATCAGTGAGTGAGTTTATCCTTTGGTGAATCAGGATCCTCCAAAAACTATTTTTATATTGTGGTGTAGGATTATATGGACTTATTCCCATGGAAATTCTATGACTACCTATAAGGAAGGAGTTTAATTTTTTAATTAATTTACATTTTAGAACCACTATGATATCATTTTCATTATATCATGTAGACCAAACCAAGCTCCATGAGCTTTGGATGTAGTTATAGGACCATTGAGCAATGGGTTTCATCAGAACCAATCTGTCCCTCTAGGAAGCTTCATTGTGGTTTATGTAAATGGAAAATGGGAGTTTCGTAATTCGATGGATTATCATCACCACAACCATGCCATGATAATGACGAAATACACCTTTTTGAGGATTAATGACCTATTTGACCAATTTTGAGGCATGATATTATTATGAAAGATAGATCTCATGTCCAACTACAACTATTTGATAGTTTTCAAGGATTATATTCCAATGATCTCATTCTAATTCAACTATAGTCACCATGACTTCCATGTAATTCACACTGGTATGAAAAATTCCACCACAATTTTTATGACATTGATGAACTAGGTTTTCTAGTTATACATGGACCAATTTTTTGTAGTCTTCATCTATGAAATACTCTTATAGTAAATATCAAAGGAGGAACATACAGAGATCTTAATGATGGTACAACATTTTCATAGAGAAAAACTGATTTATTAAAATATATCAATGATCTAGTTCTGGATATATTAGGTTATATTTTTTGGGGGAGTTCATTTCTATGAATTTTTTGGTCACTCATCTAGTGAAGATCTATTTAGAGATTTCATGGGATCTACCCAGGATTTTTTCAGATATTTATAACTTTCTTGTCTTTTAATATTACTATAGATAATTTGGGTCAAAATTCTCTAGAAGTGTTGCTCTTTTGACCACCCTAATGTGGAATGTGAAGTCCTTTACCTGATATGTGTTGTTTTAGAGGGCCATTGAGGAGTTTAGGAAGAGTATAATGAGTAATCTATTGTTGAAACTACTATTGGAAGGTGTGGGAGTCATAGTGTATTGAGATTCTTCGTTATATTGTATAGGATGGGTTTTGATGTAGAGATATGTAGTTATCACTACGGGTTGATGCAGTTGAGACCCCATGAGAAGAAATACAGAACCCAAAAAATAGATCTAGTAGTGGTAGTATTTTCATTCAGTATGTTGATAAACAACCTCCTATGGTGTGCTTTTTAGTTTAATCATACCACTAGGGTCTCACGTATGTCATCATGTAGAGAGACCTAAAACCGTGACAACGATACTAGTTCGAATCGTGGTAGGACTATGAAGTAGAGATATTCTAGACACTAGGAAAGGGAAAATTTTTATATGATTCATTTGTTAGGTCGTCCTAATCTCACTTAGTGAAGGAGGCTTTAAATAATTTGAAATCCCTACAAATGTCCCTGTTGGAGCAGGGGGGGTACAAATTTCCTTTAGTTGATGGTGTTGACTCCATCTCTTCTCGAGTGTTTCATAGAGTCCCAACTAGGAGACATTTACATGGAGTTAATATATGGCCAAATAGCCATATGAGACACACTATATATACATTCTGAAGGACGTAATCAAGTCATCATGTGAGAAGGATAGAAGTTATTCTAGTCACTTGTTAGAGGAGGTGATGAGAGATATCCAAATTTTTTTCCTAAATATAAATACATATGTGGGGAGGATTCATAGAGATGTTATGAGGATATTTTGGAGGTCCTTAAAAAAATGAATCATATTTGAGTTTGTATCTCATTGCCTAACATTTTAGTTTTTGAAGGCTAGGAACCATGATCTAGTAGGTTTATTTTAGCTCATTGAGATCCTAGAGTGACATTGGGATGAATAATCTCTGAACATTTTCATATGGATTCTAGGCACAAAGATGGGTCATGATTCCATTTTGGTTATAGTTGACCCACTTATGAGGTTTATACACATCCTTGATATCATGGATAAGTGTTTGGTGAGTATTTTGTGGTAGTTTTACATATGGGAGACCATTACCCATCATGGGGTACCCTTAACTATTCTATCAGATCAGGACATGTGGTTTACATCACAATTATGGAGTGGGAAACATGAGGCATTCAGGACACACATGGAGATGAGTAAAGCCTTTTGCTCCTAGATCATAGGGAAGACCAGGCACACTATCTAGGTGTTGGATAACCTCTTGGGGAATTTGATGTTAAACTTCGATCGTGGCTCGAAGGTTCACCTACCCTTGGTAGAGATTCCATACAACAAGAGCTACCACCTTATCATCAACATGGAACCTTTTTATTCCCATTATGAGATACCCTATATGTTACACCTATGGTAGATAGAGAACATTTATGCATCTTATTTGGGCATAGAGATGTTGTCAAAATGAAGGAGAAATTACAGATGATCCATGAGCTGTTGAAGACAACCTAGAGTATACAAAAATATTATACAGATCATTATCATAGGCCCTCAGAGTTTGATTAGGGAGACCATGTTTTCCTGAGTGTATCAATATGATGATGATTATGGAGGATTGGAGGAGTAGGAAATCTACCACTAGGGTTCGTTGGGCCTTTTGTGATTGTGCATAGGGTTTTTGAGGATACTTTCTACCTTGAACCACCCCCACAATTAGAACAGGTGAACGACGTATTCCAGATGTTATAGATGTGGAGATTAATGCATGAAAGCATGAACATAATTGAGTGGGGTGATCTAGATATCGTGGATTGATCCACCATTGTGGATCCCCCAATGGGGGTAGAGGATCAATAGGAGAGTTCCTTACATAAATAAACCATCCACTTAGTTCATGGGTTCTGACAGCGTGTGAACAAGCATGAAAGCACCTAGAAGTAGTATATCCAATTTCAGACAAAATATCATATGTTATTTATCATGTTTTTATTTTTAGGGATGATTATATTGACGGAGGGACAGATTTAGACACCTAGTGTTTTAATTTTAATACATTTAAATATTTATATCTATATTTCTAGAGCTAGGTTCTGAGATGACATGTGATTCATAAGACTAGTGTTCTTGGATTAAATATCATATTAATATTAAATATATTTAATATTGTGCACCTGAAAAGTCATAATGAAAAAAATATTACTCTTTGAAGATAATTTGGATCAGCAATCTATGTCCATAGTTGAGCCCATAACATTATTTTTACCATAGGAATGAATCAAAATTGGTCAGAAAGGGAATTTTAGAAAGTCACCATCAAATTTGGAATGTTTAGAGAATTATTTAATTAATTAATTTGTTGTTTCATTTCTATGCATAAAAATGATATATAAAATCACTTCTACTGTGAATTATCTATGGTTATCTACATATAACATTGTTGAAATATAGATCTCTCCCATCATTCTTTGATGGAGAATCTCATCGAACGAGGATGAAATTCTGGATCAGATTGGGTTTGGATGAAACAGAAACAATTACTTCTCTCTATCCATGGATGATCTATTCAATGATTTAGATTAATCCATAATATACTTAGGAATAATCAATTTCTATTTGTATTCCAATTTTATTAATTAGTTTGAGAGGATAAACCCCTTATTTCAATATTTGTAGGATTGTATCCTTTCAATGTTCCTAGATTCCAATTAATTTTTTTATCACAATTTTTTAAATCTGCAGTTTCATTTTTCTAATCGTTAGCCAGGAATATTTGGAAAATGTTTTTTATACATTTTTTCTTTCACTTTTCCCCCTCATTTCTTCCTGTTTGTTACTGGTTGGACATCGAGGTTCTATTTCGACAATTATTAGGTTGTACTAAGCCTGATCAGACCCCAAATTCATCATGGTTTTACAAATTAGGAGAGGATCGACAATATTAGAAAAGATACTGATTTTTTATTTGTTTTGGATGTTTTCATTGGTGATTCAAGAGAAATTAATCGACGTTTGAATGTTCAGAGGTATTTGGGACATGCGACAGACGTCTAACAAACCTACTGATATCATTTTCATTAAGAAGTTGCAAAAATAAACAAAGCATGGATAGATCCACCATTTTAGGAAATATATTTACTAAGATAAAATGTGGAATGGAAAAATAAAGGCATATAAATTGGATCTTAGAAAACATTGTAAAAAACCCAATAACCTGCATTGTGAATGTATGAACACACAATGTGTAGCCCCTGAATGGTGGCAGTTAGTTGGTTTTTGGGAAAATATAAGATCAAAATTTTAACAACCCAAAAAATCATTAATGAAAATTCATCTTGATCTAATTAAATGTCTTATTATGGTTATATAAAATATGAACTTCAATGGTTTTATGTTTTTATATTTTAATACACCATTATGAATTGTGACCATTTCTAATATAGTCGTTGAATAGAGATCACATGATTAGTATAAATATAGGGCATTGACAAATCCAATCTACTCAGACAAAGGAAGTTATGGCCTCATTCAGTAGACTTTCCTCGAACAAATCCCAATTTTCAGAGCTCAAAATGGAGGGGGTGTCATTGGGCTTCGCTCTTGACCAAGCCCAAGATGAGCTTGAACACGTTTTTCTTTAGAGGAACTCACTATAGGAGAAGTAGAAGTTGATAGAGATTACCAACTGAGCAATGTTATTCGAGCCACACCATGAGTCTTTCACTATCGCACACCTCACCATTCAGTATTATGTGGGTGTTATAAGGGGATATGTAAAAGCACCCTCAAACTATGAATATGTAAATTATTTTTGTATAAAGAATGTGCATCTATTTTATTATTGTTATGTTGTAAACAATTTTTAAAGAACAAATAAAACTTTCAGTTAATATTCAACTATGAAATCTATTTTGATGAATTAAGTGATTATTGAATTAAATAATATTTTACTAAAATATTATTATAATTAAATTAATCTTTATTAAATATAAATGATCATATAACTTTATGAAAGAAATTGTAGTTTCTATTATGGTTTGAAAGTTGTTTTTGTCAAAAACCCATGAATTTTCGATAAAAAGACTGTTTTTACTTTAAAAAGAAAAAATTCATTTATTTAAAAAATTACTTTAATAAAATGAGTTTCATTTTTGGAATTAGGACATCAAAATTACCCAATGGTGAATTTTTCATAATTTTCTGAGCCCGTCATATTTTTGGGAAATAATTCAATACCATTAAAATATATAATGTGTTTTATGAAATAATAGTGACCCAATAGTGATGTAATAAAATATTATAAATGATATGTTCTTCCAATATATGCTTTTCCATTAAATTAATATGAATTTAGGTTCATTTTATGTATTTTAAAACACCTTAGTGGACCCTCCAAGAGTTATAAAACATTTTCACATTTTAAATTAATTTCCTTGACAGTGTGACTCACCTACACAAAATCACCATCCATATTTTAAAAAGTTCAGACATTGGACCAATAAAATATATCTTTCCCCTCCCATTTTCCAAAACCCATGGGAGAAAACCATGATCTAGATTGTGTAATTGATTAGTTTAATGTGTTGTGACCCAACCCTAAATATTAAAGATTTACCTCTCCTTACCTATATAAACCCACCCTATCTCCCACTTCCTCATCACTCGAAGCCTTTGGATTTCTTCCTAACTATACCCTCCTTTATCTGGCATCCTCCCATGGTTCCCCAAGCTCCTAATTAGACTCTCTCAGTCCTCTCCCAAGCCTTTGGGACCACACTTCCAAGAAAAGGATTTCTTCCATTCTCATTTTTGGTCTCATTTTCATTAAGTTGTTATGCCCTTTTGTTTTCAATTAAATATATTGGGGTATGATTTTTCACTACCCTGATACAATCCTCTTTATTTTTTAATGATGGGAGACCCCATTCTCCCTCATTAAATCCTCTCATGTACACCGGTTACCATGTTGAAATTCCTTGATGGATTTCTCTCCCCTCTTTTACATACAAGCAATTCATTTTTATTATGCATCTAAATTCCATTACATTTGTTGGAAATGTATCCATATGACCCCCTTACTTTCCATTTCATTTAAATATGTTGAGATAACATTTTATATCTCATAAAATATTTTCATGAATCCTTATGTCACACCGTTATGATGTCGAAATTGCACTGCGTTTTTCCAAGCCAATATCATTGTGTAGTGAATACCATACCCATGTCTCAATCAAAGATATTCACCTTTATTCACATATACATATTGAATGGTAAATTCATGTATTTGTTCCAAATTACTTAATCTTTGAATAACTTATTTTTTTGATTGATTCTTTGTCATACGATCCATGTGGCACACTTATGCATGAAATTAAATGATTAAGAAGGGTGTCCCTGATAGTGCTCCAATGCATTGGGTAAAGTATATTATCATGATACGTCATGTGAAATGGGTGATATCTCATGAAAATTAAATTACAATGAGTTTTTACTCGTGTTACATGTGCAATGATGGTTTACTCATTCTCCATGTGCAATGAGCCTTAGATCAGGCTAATTCCATGTTATGTGTTGTTGCCACATTTCCATGTTATGATTATCTTAAATTATCATGCCTTTATGTTCATGTTTCTATTTTTCTGCATTGAGATTCCTATTGTCTAACATTTACTATATTCATCATGTTATTCCATGTTTATTCCCTTAATGGGCTTTATTGCTCACCATTTTCTCGTGCTTTTCCTCACATTATCCTATGGAATACTGAGTACGAGGGAATTTTATGGTCATATAATAGTGGTTTTCAATAAAGATGTTGTATTTAATGTTTTATATTGTTATATAATTATCCTAATCCCCAAATACACTATACCTCCTGATCATCTATGTTTTATCAAGTGAAGTTTTTCTAAAAAATAATTTTTATGTGTGAAATAAAAGATTAGGGTTGTCATAGTTGGTATCAAAGGATAGGCTTAGTTATTTTTGGGATTATGATTATAAAACCTAGTGAATACTTAGAGACAAAAAAAATTATAATAAAAACATCCCAATGTATTGGTGAATGTTGAGTAAGTGGTTTATCAAGAAAATGCATCCTCGTATGGATACGAGTAGGTAGAGACAGCTCCGGAATAGATGTATCCTAGGGGTCAAACTCGAAAACACTGCTTTGATCTAGACTCGAACAAGAACTGGTTCATGAAAATGGTCCTTTCTACTCCTTTGGTTACTAAGAAACTAGGGGATATGCTTTGGTAAATTCACAATCTTATTATGAAACATTATTTAGGAAAAAAATTCCCCCTAAGAATATATGTTGCAACGTAGATTGTGTATTACATAGATTGATGCCTATAGATTCATAAGTTATGTAAATAAATGTAATGTATATGTCAACCATTTTTTCAGATTACCCTTTATGTTTCACCCCTAACTTTCCTTTTATTCCATCCAATGGCCGATAATATGAGGGCTCGGGCAAACAACTGATGTGAAGATCAATGTGATGATTGTTCTAATGAGATACCCAGTCTGATGGGAGCGGGAATCACAATATTTTTCACTATTCTCTCTTAGTTAACTAACTATTTGAATATAAACATGGATAAACAAGAATAATCAACCCCCCCACCCAAGAAAGACCAAGTCGCTATCAAGAGATTTATAAGAAAAAGGACTCATACTTTTAATGGATCATCTGATCCCTCAATCACTGAAAATGGATCAACTCAATTGAAAAGATATTCTCCATCCTTCAATGTTCTGAAAAAGAGAAGGTTCACCTAGATTCTGATCGTATAGAGGGTAAAGAAGATCAATTGTGTACGATGATCAAAAATACAAATCTTGAGGAGGAGATCGAGGTGTTGTAATGGAAGGACTTCCAGAAGATGTTTTTTCAATAAATATTTTCTGTTCACCCTCTATATTAATATGGAATAGGAATTCCTTTCCCTAATGCAAAAAAGATGATGAATTCATTGGAGCGTACTAGGAAAACTTCACAAGGCCTATAGGATACGACTCCATATTTGTGTTAACACAAAATAATCTTTTGAGACCATCTTTCATGGGATAAATCCTAGCCTATGTAAAGCACTGGAGATCCATGACTTCAATTGTTGTGAGGAATTTTTCTATTGTGCCCTCAAGTTCGAAATGGACATCAGTGAATATCAGGGGTGCCTTGGGGATAAGAAGAGAAAGGTGGAATTCAATGTTGGTAGTCAGATGGATAAATCCAACGATGCTAAAAAGATCCTTCACCCCAATTGCCAAAGGTGTAGAAAAAAGAACCCTAGAAATTCCCTAAATGGGATGAGGAAATGCTTTAGGGGTGGAATAGAAGGGAACCAAGTTGTTAACTGTTGTCAAGAAAAACCCACAGCTACAATAGAGGATAAAAATGCGCCGCTCGACCCTTAACACATTGTTCATTACTTAAACTGCAATGAACAGGGGAACATTGCAAATTAGTTCCCAAAGCCAATGGTTTTTGGAGGAAGCCAACAACCTTTGAGGGAGAAATGGCGATCTTTTTCCATCACTACAGCTTATGTGAACCCCGATAAAGAAGTGTTGAAAGGTACTCTAGTTGTTCATTCCAAAATAGCGAATATACTTTTTGATTCTATTTTTAGACATTATTTTATATCCTAAAAGTTTATTAGAACATTCCCAACACCACCACAAGTCAAGGATTTTAATATTTCGATGAGTATGTAAAATGGTGAAATCATTAAATCTGATGAATATAACTCCTCCCATATCATAATTTTTGGATCGAACATCTCGGTGAACCACATAATACTCACTCTGGGATAATTTTATGCAACTATTGGCATGGATTGGATTTCCTTATATAGATCCAACATAAATTTCCCTTAGTGGGAAATCACTCTCCATATGAGAAATCGACCCCCGATTCTATACAAGTTCAAGGAGGAGTATGAATATTCACTAGATCCATCATCTAAAGCCTTGATATTAATGCCATATGAGAATGTGTATGTGGATCATATGATTGTGTCCAAGGAAACAACCATCCTTGAAGATAATCCTATTGTGAGGGAATTATATGAAGGGTTCCCGTGAAATTTCCTGGTCTTCCTCTTAGAAGAGATGTTGAATTCTCAATTGATCTTATACCTGGGTAGTTTCCAATATCCAAGACTCTATATAGAATGGTTGTTGTGGAGCTTGAGGAGCTACTGAATCAACTACTGGGGAATCTGGATAAAGGGTTTATATGCCCAAGTGCTTCACCATGGGGTGCACTAGTCATCTTAATCAAGAATAATGATGGATCAATGCGCCCTGGCATCGATTATCGTGAGCTTAACAAAATCACGTTAATGAACAAGTATCCTCTCCCATGAGTTGATGACTTATTCGATCAGCTGCAGGGGAACATTACTTATCTAAGGTGGATTTGTGGTAATGATATTATCAAGTAATGGTGAATAATAAAGATATCCACAAGAATGGTTTTCGTACAAGATACATGCACAATGAATTCAAATTAATGTCTTTAAGACAAACTAATGCTCCATAAATCATCATGGAATTGATGAATAGAGTCATAGATATTACCTCAACAAATTTTTCATTGTCTTTATAGATGTTATTCTAATATACTAAAAACCAAGAATGATTATGAGGAGCAACTAAGAACTAAACTAGAGACCTTTCAGAAGGAGAATCTCACTGAAAAGTCCCACAAGTGTGAGTTCTGGTAGAATGAGGTCTGATTCTTAGGCCATATCATCACAAGTAATTGGATATTTGTGGATCCCTCCAAAACATTGGAAATAGAGGGATGGCCAAGGCCATACCTCTATAACATATATCGTAGATTTTTGAGGTTAGTTGGAAATTATCGATGATTTGTGAGAAATTTCTTACTATTGTACAACCCTCTTACCAAGATAACTCAGAATGGTAAAATATTACATTATGTGATGAATGGGAAGAAAGATTCAAGGAGTTGAAAAAGAGGCTTATCACTGTGCTCGTTCTCACTTTATCAACAAGTGGAGAAATTTTTGTGGTATTTAGAGATGCTTAGAAGAAGGGACTGAGATGTGTGTTGATGCAATATGAAAAATTCATTATCTATACATCAAGGCAATTTACAGTTCGTTAGTACAATTATCTAACACATGATTTGGAGTTGTCTTCAGTGATATTCGCTTTCAAAATTTAGCGGCATTATCTCTTTGGGGAGAAGTCTGAAATATATACGGACCCCAAAAGCCTCAACTATATATTCACCCAGAAAGAGTTTAACATGATCCAACGAATATGTTTAATGATGATCAAAGACATTAACTGCTCAATCCATTACCACCCTGGGAAAGAAAACAAGGTGGCAGATGCTCTAAGTAGAAAGGATCCAGTGATTCTATCATTGATGAGAATTGAGAAGGATCCAATCATATTAGATTTGACGAATATGGACATGTGAATCATAAAGAAGAGAATATAATCAATCCTTTCACAAATGATTGCTCGACCGTTTCTTTTGGATAAAATAATGGATGCTCAAAGAAAGGATGTCGAAATTCTAAATACGGTGGAAGCTATCAGAAAAGGGAAATCCTCAGAATTTGTGGTTGACAAGGATGGAATTGTATGATTTCTGTCACGATAATTTGTACCATCCGATCCAGAGATAAAGAAGGAGATTCTGGATGACTCACATAGCTAAACCTTCCCAATTCAATTGAGGATCTCAAAGATGAATCGAGATCTCCGAGAAAACATTAGTGGGACAATATGAAAAGGGAGATTGTGGACTTTACATCAATGTGAATTGTGTGTCAGCAAGTGGAGGAAGAGAGGAAGAAGTCTAAGGGGATGATGCAACCATTACTCATACCAGCATGGAAATGGGAGAACATCACTATTTCCTTTGTCATTGGAATTCCGAATACATTAAAAGGAAAAAATGAAATCTGGGTTTTTGTGGATCATCATAGGAAGTCTACACAACTTATTGATATTCAAGAGGATTTATCACTGGATCAACAGGGATATATATATATCAGGGAAGTGGTAAGGCTGCATGTACTTCCACTATCTCGTGTATCTGATCAAGATCCAAGATTCAACAATATGTTATTGAAGAGTCTTCAATAAACTCTTGATACTGAACTAAACATTATTATGGTCTATCATCCTCAAACCGATGTCCAATCTAAGAGGACTATCCAAACACTTGAGTACTGGTTGATAGCTTGGTCAATAAACTTCAAAAGAGGATGATACGAACATCTTCCACTAGTTGAATTCTCATAAAATAATAGTTTCCACTCGAGCATCGAAATGAAAGAATATGAATCATTTAATGGTAAAGGGTGCAGAACATAGACGTGTTGCGATGAAGTCAGTGAGTGTATGTTACGGGGACCCGAAATGGTTGAAGAGATGGTTGAGAAGGTGAAAACCATTCAGAATCATATCAAGGTATCCCATAATCAATAGAGGAGTTATGAAAAAAACGTTCAACAATGCCATGATTTTAAAGTCAGAGATATATTATTTCTACAGAAATCTCTATGGAAGAATTTCATGAGGTTTAGAAAGAAAGGGAAGTTAAGTCCTAGGTACATCGACCCCTTTGAGATTCTTGATTGTGTTGGGGTTGTGGACTATCGAATAACACTTCCACCTTCCATGTCCAAAACACATGATGTCTTTCATGTAACCCTCTTAAAGATGTGCACACCAGACCCTTCACATTTACACTCTTCAGAGGTGGTATAGTTAGGGGATGATCATTCTTACGAGGAGAAACCAGTGAATATCATAGATTGTAGAGAGAAAGTTCTATGAAATAAGACATTGCCCATCATCAAGGTGTTGTTGTCAAACCATAAGTTTGAAGAAGCGATGTGGGAATCAAGGGATGTAATGAATCAGAGTTACCCACATCTACTTTAGTGTCGGAAAATAAAATTTCCAGGGAGAAATTTCATAAGGGGGGGGGGAGATTGTAATGACCCAAACATTCATTAATTAAAATTCTTATTGATCTAATTAAATTACATAATATAGTTATATAAAATGTGAAATTAAATGGTTTTATATTTATATATTATAAAATACCATTATGAATTATGACAGTTTCTTATATAGTCGTTGAATAGTGATCACATGATTAGTATAAATATTGGACTTTAACAAATACAATTTACACAGACAAAGGATGTGATGGCCTCATCCAGTAGACTTTCCCCGTACGAATCCCATATTTCGAAGCTCATAAATGAGGTGTCATCAGTGGACTTTTCTCTCGACCATTCCCAAGACGAGCTTGAACACGTTAAGCTTGAGTGAAACTGACTACATGAGAAGTGGAAGTTGTTAGACATTATCACCCAAGCAATATTATCTGAGCCACCCCACGAGTCTATCACTATCGCACACCTTACCATTTGGTCTTATGCGGGTGGTATAAGGGGTTATGTAACAAGACCCTAGAAATATGAATATGTACATTATTTGTTTTATAAATAATGGGCATTCATTTTATTATTATTACTTTGTAAATAGTTTTTAAAGCACAAATATTATTCTAAGTTAATATTCAACTAAGATATCTATTTTGGTGAATAAATTGAAATTTTAATTAAATAATATTTTTATAAATTATTAATATAATTAAATTAATTTTTATTAAATATAAATTATCCTATAATTTTATGAATTCAATTAAAATTTTTATTATGTTTTGAAAGCTGTTTTTGTCAAAAAAAACATGAATTTTCGATAAATAATGTTTTTTATTATAAAAAGTAAAAATTCAAATATTTAGGAAATTATTTTAAAAAATGAATATTATTTTTTGAATCATGATGTCAAAATAATCCAATGGTGAATTTTTCATACTTTTCTGAGACCGTCTAATTTTTGGGTAAAAATTAAATATCATTTAATATATAATGTGTTTTATTACATCATAATGACCCAATAGTGATGTAATAAATATATATAAATGACATGTTCATCCAATTTATGTTTTCCAATTAAATTAATGTTGTTTAAGGATTGTTTGATTTATTTTACAAAACATTAGTGGACCTTCCAAGAGTTATAAATCATTTTCACTTTCTAAATGAATTTCCTTGAGATTGTGACTCAACTACACATAAGCACCAAAAATATTTTAAGAAGTTCGTCCATTTTTCTTATAAAATATTTTATTCCCCTACCTTTTGGAAAAATACCATGGGAAAAAACCATGGTCTGGTTTGTGTTATTGATTAGTTTAATATGTGGTGAACCAAACCTAAATATTAATGAATTCCATATCCTTTCCAATATAAACCCCACTAGGATCCCACATCCTCTTCTATGAAATCCTTTGGAGTTAATTCATCATCATTCCTTCTCTCTCTATAATCCTCCCAAGGTTTCCCAAGCTCTCAAGAAGCCTCTATCAAGGCTCTCCCAATCCTTTGGGATCTCACTTCAAAGTAAGGGATTTCTTCCTTTCACATTTTTGTTCAAATTCTATTTAAGTTGTTATGCTATTTTATCAATTAAAAATGTTAGGGTATGATTTTCGACATCCCTGATACTGTAATAATAATGTTTGGATGATGGGAGACCCATTTCTTTCTCATTAAAGCCTTACATGTACACCTGTTACCATGCCGAAATTCAGTGAGGGATTTCTCTCTCATTTATTACATACATGTAATTATTTTGTGTTATGCATATAAATTACATTATGTTTTTTGTGACATGTATCCATATGACCCCCTTACTGTCCATTTTATGTAAATATAATGAGACAACCTTATCTATGTCATCAACTATTTTCATGAATCCTTATGTCACGCGGTTTTGCTGCCGAAATTGCACCGTGTTTTTCCAAGATAAGATCATTGGGTAGTAAATACCATACCCATGTCTCAATCATGGGTATTCCCTTTATTCACATATAAATATTGAATGGTACTTTAACATATTTATTCCACATTACTTAATCTTGGAATAACTTATGATGTTGATTAATTCCATGTGGCACACTTATACATGAAATGAAATGTTTAATAAGGGTGCGCCCTGATAGCAGTCCAATGTATTGGGTAATGTATAGTATCATGATAATTCATGTTAAATGGGTGTTGACTCATTCTAATTCAAGTGCGATGATATTTTAATCATGCCTCATGTTCAATGAGGGTATACTCATGCTCTGTGTGCATTGCGCCTTGTATCATGCTAATTCCATGTTAAGTGTTGTTTCCACATTTCCATGTTATAATTATCATGCATTATCATGAAATTATGTTCATTTTTCTCTTGTGATCCATTGATATTCCTATTGTCTAACATGTAATATATTCCTCATTTTATTCCATGTTTATTCCTTTACTGGGCTTTATAGCTCACCCTTTTCTCATGCATGTCCTTAGGCTATCCTATTCAATGCAAAGTATGAGGGAATGTAGTGGTCCTGAAAATTATGTTTTCAATAAAGATTTTGTATTTCATGTTTTAAGTTGTAATATAATGATCTTAATCCCCAAAGATACTAGAACTATCGATCTTCTATGTTGTATTGAGTGATGTTTAGGTAATAAATAATATATAAGTGTGAAATAAAAGACCAGGGTTGTAATATTTGGTATTAGAGGATAGGTTTAGTTATTTTATGGATTAGGATTATAAAACCCTAGTGAAGACATAGAGATAAGAATAAGTATAATAAAATCATCCCTATGTATTGGTGAGTATTGAGTAAGTGGTTAATCATGAAAATACATCCATGTCTGGATACGAATAGGTAGAGGCCACTCTAAAACAGATGTATCGTAAGGGTAAAACCTAAAAACACAACTTTGAGGTAGACTCAATTGTGAAATGGTACACTAAAATGGTTCTTTCTACACTCTTTTTTACATCACTCCTAGGGGATATGATTTGGAAAATTCACAAGATAAGTATGAACCATTATTAAGGTAAAAATACCTTAACAATATATGTTGCAATATAGATCATGGATAACATAGATTGATGCCAATAGATTCATATGTTACAGAAATAAAAATAATGTATATGTAATCAATTTTATCTTCGGATTACACTTTATGTGATACCTATAACATTTATTTTATTCCAGCCAATGGCCGGTAATAGGAGGACTTGTGCAAACAATCGATGTGAAGATCAATGTGATGATTGTTCTAATGAGATGTATAATATAATGGGAGTTGGAATCACAATATTTTTAATGATTATCTATAAGTTAACTAAAGATTTGAATAGAATCATGGGTCAAGAAGAACATTCAACCCCCCCCCCCCCAAGAAAAAACAAGTCGCTATCGAGAGCTTCACGAGACAATGGAATCCGACTTTTAATGGATTATCTGATCCCTCAATCGCTGAATAATGGATCAACTCCATTGAAATGATCTTCTCTGTCCTTCAAAGTTCTAAACAAGAGACGGTTCTTCTAGATTCTTATTGTATGGATGGGGAAGCTGATCAATGGTGGATGTTTATAAAAAATATGATGCCTAAGCAGGAGATCAAGGTGCTGGAATGGAAGGACTTCCAGAAGATGTTTTTCGATAAATATTTTCCGTGCAACCTCTGACTTATGATGGAAAGGGACTTCCTTTCCCTTAATAAAAAAATATGATGAATATGTTGGAGCATACAAGGAAATCATCACAAGGATTACACGATAAGCGTCTGCCTTTTTAGTTACCCCCGAATGCAAGGTTGACCACTTCTTTGGTGGGATGAAACCTAGCCTAGGAAAGCGCTGGCGATCCGTGACTTTGAAAACTATGAGGAAATTGACGATGTGCCCTCAAAGTCGAAATGGACATTGAAGAATCTCAGGGGTATCATGGGGATATGAAGAAAAAGGTGGAATTCAATTTTCATAGTCCGATGGATAAATCCAATGGTGCTAAGAAGATCCATCACCCCTCATGCCAAAGGTTCAAAAAAAGCTCCCCATAAATTCTATAAAGGGGATGATGAAATTCTTTAGGTATAGAAGTGAAGGGCACCTTCCTATTAACTATTGGAAAGAAAATCCTATGACTGCGCCAGAGGATAGGAACACTCTTCTTGACCCTCAAAACAATGTTCATTTCATAAACTAGATAGAACAGGGGTACATTCTGAATCAGTTCCCTAAGCCAATGGTTTTCGGAGGCAATGAACAACCTCTGAGGAAAGAAGGGTGATCTTTTTCCTTCACTACCACCTAAGTGAACCCCAATAACGAAGTGGTGGAATGTGCACTAGATATTCATTCAAGAATAAAGAACATACTTTTTTATTCTGTTTCTAAACATTCCTTTATATCTCGAATGTATATTACAACATTACCAACACCACCACAAATAATAGAAGTAAAGATTTTTGTGAGTATGGAAAATGGGGTAATCATTGTATCCAATTAATATAACTCCTCCTCGGTCATAATTTGTGGATTTAACTTCTCGAAAAACCATGTCATTCACCATTGGGAAGAATTTGTTGTAATTCTTGGCATAGATTGGCTTTATTTATATATAGCTAAAAAAAATTTACGTGAGAGGTAAATCACTCTCCATGTGGATAATCGACCCCAGATTATATAAAGTGAAAGGAGGAGGATGAATCTTCATTAGCTCCATTATCTCAAGCATGGCTATTACTACCCTATTAGCATTCGTATCTGGCTCAGATGAATGAGTTCAAGGAAGCATCTATCCTTGAATCAAAGACTATTGTGATGGAATCCTCCGAAGTGTTCCTCAAGGAATTTCCTGGTCTTCCTCCTAGAATATATGTTTAATTATTATTTGATATTATACCTGGTGATATGCCAATATCCAAGACTCAATGTAGAATGGCTGCTGTGGAGCTTGAGAAGATCGAAAATCAACTACAGGGAAATATGAATAAAGGATATATATGCCCAAGTGCTTCACCATGAGGTGAACCAATCCTCTTCATCAAGAATAATGATCTATCAATGTTCCATGGAATCAAAAATCATGAGCTTAACAAAATCAAGATAAATAACAAGAATCTATTCCCATGGATTTGTGACTTGTTCGATCAGATGTGTGAAGAAAAATACTTTTATATGGTGTATTTACAGTTAGGCTATTATTTTGTAAGGGTGAAGAAGGAATATATCCCCAAGACTGATTCTCATACCTGATACGAGAACTATGAATTCATAGTAATGCATTTCAGACTCACAAATTCTCCAGCAATCTTCACGGACTTGATTAATAGGGTCCTTAGAGATTACCTCGACAAATTTTTGGTAGTATTTATAGATGATATTCTAAAATACTCCAAAACCAAGTAGGATCATGAGGAGCATCTATGAACAGACCTAGAGACCATGCAGAAGGATAATCTCTATGAAAAGTACAACAAGTGTGAGTTATGGTTGAAGGAGGTCACAATATTAGGCCATATCCTCACAAGTAATAGGATATCTGTGGATAACTCTAAGACAGATGTAATATAGGGATGTATGAGCCCAACATCAGTAACAAATATCCCTATATTTTTGGGGTTAGCTAGATATTATCAAATATTTGTGAGAAATTTTTCAGGATAGTACAACTCTCTTACCATTCTAACTCGGAAGGGAGTAAAGTTTACATGGTGTGTTGAATTCATAGAAATCTTGAAGGAGTTGAAAAGGAGGCTTAT
This sequence comes from Viscum album, assembly GCA_963277665.1. NCBI lineage: Eukaryota > Viridiplantae > Streptophyta > Magnoliopsida > Santalales > Viscaceae > Viscum > Viscum album. The sequence goes on from OY728129.1 coordinate 259,932,333, forward strand.
CAATGCACTCGTGCCCACATTACCAACAAGTTGAGAACTTTATGTGGTATTTAGGGATTCTTCGACGAAGGGAATAGGATGTGTGTTGATTAAATTTGACAAATTCATTCCATATTCGTCAAGGAAATTGAAATTTCATGAGAAAATTATCCAACACATGTTCTCGAGTTGGCTTCGGTGATCTTCACATTAAATATTTGGTGGAATTATCTCTATTGGGAGAAGTGTGAAATATATAAAGACCAAAAATCTACAAGTATATATTCACACAGAAAGAGTTTAACATGAACCAACTAAGATGGTTAGAGCTAATCAAAGACTATGACTGCACAATACATTACCACCCTGGGTATGTGAACAAGGTGGAATTTACTCTAAGTATAAAGGATCCAACGATTCTATCATTGATTAGATTTGGGGAGGAACCAATCATTTTAGATTTAATGAAGATGGACTTGTGAATCATAATGAAGGGAACATCACCAATCCTTTCACAAATGATTGCTCAAAAATAACTTTTGGAGAAAATAATCAATAATTAAAGAAAGGTTGTGGAAATTCCAAAAAGGGTGGAAGCTATCAATGATGGGAAATCATTAGAATTCGTTGTTGAAAAGGATGGAATTGTGATATTTGGTTCACTATTATGTGTACCTTCTAAAGTAGAGATAAAGAAGGATCTCTTGGATAACTCACATAGCTAAACCATCTCATTTCACCTTGGGAGCACAGTGATGTATCGAGATCTCAGAGAAAGTATTTAGTGGGACAATATGAAAACGGAGATTGTAGACTTTATATGAAAGTTCCTATTGAGTCAGAAAGTGATGGTAGTGAGGTAGAATTATAAGGGGATGATTCCACCATTACCCATACCAGCACGGGAATGGGAGATCTTTCCCATATACATTGTCACTAGAACTCCATAGACATCCAAAGGCAACAATTCAATCTGGGTTATTGTTGATTTTCTTTCCAATTCTGCACACTTTATTTCTATTCAGGAGGATTTCTCACTGGATCAACTCGTACTGATATAAATTAGGTAAGTGGTAAGGCTTCTTGGAGTACCACTATCTATTGTATCTGATCAAAATACAAGATTCACCACTATGTTTTTGATGAGTCTTCAACTAACTCTATATACTGAACTAAACATCTATACAACCTATCATCCTCAAACTGATGGATAATCCGAGCGGACAATCCAAATACTTGAAGAAATATTGAGAGCCTTTCTCAATGAACATGAAAGGAGGATGGGACCAACATCCTCTACTCGTTGAATTCTCATACAATACCAGTTTCCACTCGAGCATCCAAATGGAACCATATGAAGACCTTTATGGTAAAAGGTGTAGGACCCCAGTGTTTTAGGATGAAGTCAGTGATTGTAAGCTACTAGAACACGAAGTGGTCGAAAAGATGGTGGATAAGGTGAAAACTAATTATCAGCATATCAAGGATACCCAAAATCGACAAAAGAGTTATGAAAATGACCCTTGACAACACCTTTAGTTTATAGTCAGAGATATGGTATTTCTATGCCTATATCCATGGAAGATGGTCATGAGGTTTGGAAGGAATGGGATGTTATGTCCTTGGTACATCAGCCCCTTCGAGATTCTTGATCGTGTTGGGGAAATGGCCTATCGACTAGAACTTCCACCTACGATGGCCAAAGTACATGATGTCTTTCATGTAACCCTCTTAAAGAATTTCATACCATACCCTTCACATGTACTATCTTCAGAGGTGGAAGAGTTAGATTATGATTATTCTTATAAGGATCAACCAGTGAAGATCATATATCGTAGAGAGAAAGTTCTACGAAATAAGACAATGCCCCTCGTCTCTGTGTTGTGGTGAAACCAAAATTTTTAAGAATCAATGTGGGAATCAGTGGAAGTAATGAATAAGAGTTACCCAAATCTGTTTTAGTGTGGGAAAAGGAAATTTCAATGGAGAAACTTCTTAAGGGGGGAAGATTGTAATGACCCAAAAATTCATTAATGAAAAATATTCTTGATCTAATTAATAGTATTCTTATGGTTATATAAAATGTGAACTTAAATGGTTTTATGTTTCAAGATTTAAAAATACTATTATTAATTGTGACCATTACTAATATAGCTATTTAACAGTGATCACATGATTAATATAAATATAGGGCTTTAATTTATAGGAACTATAAATATGACTCTAATATTGATGTATTACTTATTAGAGTATCTTAGAGGTTGTGTTATCACTATTTTGTATTTGTTTATTATAACTAGTTTGTTCCTTTACCTAGAACTAGATGAACCAAGTGCAGTTATACATCATGGAGGTACAGAAGGAAAATAATAACCTGAAATATATATAAATATGTTTAATTCTATATGATTCTTATGATATTATACATTCACCCACATTATACAATTCGGTATATTTTAGTAGTTTGTTATGGGTTCTATTGAGTTTTATACTAACACCCTACATAAGCACCATGATAAATGTGTCCTTCATCATGTTTTGGTGTGAAGATCTGGTTCGAGATTAGTTACTATGGTATGACTGGAGTAGCATATCTAGGATTTATTATATATTCATGTAATGATATAAGATATTTGAATTTAGACATATAAATTGTTTTATTATTATTCATCATTATAACATTGGTTATGAATTGGTGGTAGATGTTAATCCTTTATATGTTTGGTTTTTAAGAAATGATTATATTATTCTACCATATAAAAACATATAATTTTTTATGATTTAAAATTCTATTTAATTAAATAGGATTTAATTATCAAAACAATTCTAGATTTTCTTTCATTTAAATTTATTTCATGGTTATGATATTATGTTTATTTTCTACCCAACATTGGATGTTGATCATTTCTAATAATCAGTTGACTATATAATACAATAAATCAATCTAATGCTCATGGGGATCCATAATGTAAGATCCCAGTTCATTATTTGAGGTACCAGTTTAATTTTCTTTTAATTTTTAGTTCTTTTGAGAAAACAAACGAAAATGGGAAGTTATATAAATTTTAGGGTTAAACATTGTGTACTCATAAGTACACACCATTTACCCTTGGTTGTGTGTGGATTGTATAAATTGTGTGTGGGCGTGAAGGCTTGGTAGAAACTTTTAACTGAGTACATGTTGTGTAATCCTTGTACATTCCATGTAGTCTAGTTGTGTTTGGGGGATATACATGGTGTGTGGGTAAGTCAGAGAGAAAGAGAATAAAAACCATGAACATGTTGTGTAATCATGTCTTCAATTATAGAAAAGTTCTTCTGTGGAAAGTGGCCGCCAAATGAACAATTGATGAAGGTACATGGCCTGTAGTCCTACGTACAAGTCATGTATTTTTACTCTTCCACTTTAAATAGGTAGTATCCTCATTTTGAGGTTATGGACAAAAACCTCTAAACCTAATTTGACGAAACATCAAAACCTTCCATTTTCTTTGTCTGAAAACAGATTTGATCACCCTCAGATACATTGGAACCCACTCAGTAATGCCTCTATTACCCTTGATCCATTATTCTTTATTTTTGATCTAAACCATGTTATTTGGGTTTGATCATTTTTTGATTATTTTGAAGATATACCTTGATATAAGTTGAATTAGAGGTTCTTACCAGAGGAGGATCATCATACATGTATTAGGTAGGTGGTTCATTCATTGTTTTGTGTTTTAAAAGACTTTTGGGTGGTGAGGCCTTTAGCGTGTATTTGGGTATTTTGAGTGGGACCCTATTTTATCTATACCTGCATATTAAATTGATTATTAGACCTGTGGGATGTCTTTCGGTGTTCCATTTAACTATTTTTCATGAGCGGGGTTGGGTGAGGTTCTGTTGATTATATGGGGCATTTTTTTCGGGAAAGCCAAAATGTGTTAAAATGAATTGTTTTCATAAAAAAGCTGAGTATAATTTGTCAATGTATGATCGAAAGTTTTAGTATTTAAAGACCTCAGTGTTGGTATGGGACAAATTTTGGTATGTTAATTTCAACTGTTCAGTTTTTTTCATATTTTAAAGTGATTCATTGATTATATATGTAATCACAAAATTGCACATGTTGGATCCTTTGGGTTGTGATGGGAATGGCCCAAATTTTATTCAGTGATGTTGATAACAATTTGGGTATGAGTTTGATTACATTGGGTTGTTTTGACCATGAGATTTGGCATCATGTATGTTATGATTGAGGCAGTGTGACTGTCAGGTTGGGCACTGATCGGGTTACTTAGAAGGAAATTTCATCAGATACTAAGTGTCATGGTCACATTGGTAACATGTTCTAGGGATGTTATGGCTTTGGTACTATTTTTGTGATTATTTGTCAGCTGTGATTTCAGTTGTGTGGACACAGAGAGTCTATGTGATGAGTTGGTTTTTGTAACGACCCGAAATTTTGAATAAATCATCTTTCCTAATTTTTTGTGTTATTTTATTTTTATACTCAACAAAACTATTTCATTTGATAACATGAGTATAATTAAAATGAGACCGTTGGGTTTTGACTAAATATGACCATTGGTCAATATGACCACTGGAAGCTAAACGTTCTGATTATTGTCTCTAAATACAAGTAATCTCGGTCAATTAATATAGAAAGAAGATTTGATGGCCTCACCTAGTAGTCTTGGACCGATCGAATGCCATCTAACATAACATGGGAAGGAGGTAGCACCACTGGGCTTTGCTCTGGACCAAACCCAAGCTGAACCTCATCTTGTAAAGCTAGAACAGAATCGCCTTTGCGAGAAGTTCAAACTGATAGAAATTACTACTCATGAAATGTTGGTCGAACCTCCCTCGGATTCTCTCACCTTAGCACACCTTACACTTAGGTCCTATGTTGGTGCGATAAGGGGCTATGTATGGAAACCGTAACTGCCTTGTGTAAACCTTTTTTTAAATAAATTTTTTGATTTCTTCTTATGATGAAGTTTATGAATTTTCAAATGTCCGGATAAATATAGTATGCATATTTTTTATGAATTTTAGAAAAAGGAATTTTAAAAATGTTTAGGTAAACCTTAAATAATTAAAAATGTGTAATGAATTTCAAAAAAGGATCTTCTACAATTATTTTCAGTACAAATATTAGAGTCTAATACGACCAATGTAATTATTTATGAATAGTAAATTATGAATAGAGATTTTATGCTTAGGATTAGTAATGTGACTAAATGGATTATTAATCTCACTTAAAGAAACTATTAATATAATCTAGGAACTTTGATCAATTAATGTTACTCAATAAAATGGTTAAATAACAGTTTCATAAATTATTATTTATGCATTAGTTTTTTACGGGTGAATAGTGTTTTTTAATTAAAAATTATATTAATAATATTTAGAAAATTATTTCTATAAAACAGATTTCATTTTTGAACTCAGAGCATCGATATTATGTTAAGGTAATTTTTGGGGATTTTTCTGGAAGAAAATGAATTTTTGGTGAACAGTGTATTTATTTAAAAATTAAATAAAAAAATATTTATAAATTTATTTTAATAAAATGGAGTTCATTTTTGAAATCATAGCATCAATATTTGGTTAAGGTGAAATTTTGGGTTTTTTATGAGAAAGTTGAATTTTCGATAAATAGTGAAAATACAGTTCTTAAGTTATGGCTGTTTAATGACATAATTAAATGATGTATTAAGTATGTCATCAATGTGGTCAACTTATGAATTGTAAGATAAGGTGTGAGGTGTCCCTTGGCCATTAATTCCTTGTCCGCTCACTTTCAATATTAATACAAAACTATCCTCTCATCCATTCGACTCCCCACTCTCCCCCAACGAAGTTCTGGTCTCATTACCTCCCAAGGAGTCCTCCCAAGGTGCCCCCAAGCCCTCAAGGTCTCAAACTTTGAGTTTTAAGAGTTACGTTTTAAGGTAAGGGATCCAACCGCTCTCTTTATTTTCAAATAATCTATTTTATCTCATGATCCATGTTCTTATGTTAGAGGATGTTCTTTTATACTTCTCTTACTGCCCTTTTCATGTTCATATAATGAGAGATCCCCTCTTACTCTCATTATTTCGTTTTATGAATGTTTAAGTGGCGTCGTTAGGCTGCCGAAATTTTTGTAACGGATTCATTCAGCCTTCTCGTATTCAAGTTCTACATTAATGTCAAGTCTTTCAAGTTACTTTTTATTATGTAGGGATATGATCTATATATCTATCATACTGATCTTTTATGATCATATTATGAGAGACCCCATTTTATCCCTTTAATTCAGTATTTTGATGTTTTATGTGACGCTGTTAGGCTGCTTAATTTTTAAGTGGTTCCTTCACCTTTCTCCTTTTTCAATGTTCTAATTCCATTTCAAGTATTGAAAGTTCCTTTCTATTATGTTTGGGTATGATCTCTATATATATCATACTGATATATTTATGTTCATATTATGAGAGAACCTATTTGATCTCATCAATTCATTTTTGGTTGACGTTTATGTGACGCCATTAGGCTGCCGAATTTTCATAAGAGAAATCTTATTTTTTTCATCCTTTCATGTTCATCAATTCATATAGTATATTTTAAAATTTCATTACCATCTCTTATATTCTGTCTCTCTACTCTTTTATGGGTCATTTATGAATGCCTGACCCATGTCCCCTCTCTTTTCAATGTTTTCTAAAACCCCAAAGCATAGCTGTTATGCTGCAAAATTTTCGTCTCAAAATGACTCTCTCTTTTCTCAAAATTATTTTATATTTTAAAGTGAATATTCAAAGCTCTTATTTCTACAGGGGTATTCACATATATATCAAAATGTTCTATTTTAAATTCTAGTATTTACATACATGAGACCTGCTCTCCCCTTCCGTGGGTTTAAAGTGACGTAATGATCATGTCTTTAAAGCAGTTTTTAAAACGTTATGATTATGAAATGAAACCCATTAATTTTATGCTATATGGCTTATTCATGAAATGTTTGATGATGATATATGTGGCTCACATGATAATAAAGGAAAATTTATGGTTGTGCCCTAATATCCCTCCAATGCATTGGGTAATGATGTAACCACTAAAGATTACAATTTTCAGGATATCTTGGTGAATAACCTTGGTCTTTTTCAAATGACACCTTGGGAATGGACCTTGGTGATATGTTCATGATTGTCTATGTTTAATGATGTATCCACATCTTAAAGTCATAAAAATGTTATTTTTATTATGATATGCCACATTATTTCTTTCTCATTCCTTAAAGTTCTTTTTCATGACCTTATTGAAGTATCTCAAGTTCACATGTAAAATGTTTCTCTTGTTTCCCTTACTGGGCCTTCTGCTCACCCTTTCTTTTGATGTATGTACCTAGGTTATGAGATATAGTAATGAACCTAGGATGAACATAAGCAGAAGACTTTCAAGTGTTTAAAAAGAATTTTTTTTGTTTGATGTATTAAGTTCCTGGTTTCCAAGACACTAAACCTTAAAGATCCTTAGTTTTGTATAATGTAATGAATTTTTATGTGACAAAAATGTGGGATGCATAGTTTTGACCACTCATGTGGGTAGAGGCCCGATATATTTAATGTTTTTGTACTATTGGATTGGGGGTACTTGTTGTAGGAATCCACATGGAAGGCAAGGACATTTTGGGAGATAGCAATGAGGCTATCAGGTTTGAGGCTAAGGATAGCCTAGATTGAGGTTGTGGTCTTGGAAACCTATTTGAGGGAAGATATAGTTGTCACACTAGATACTCTATTTTAGGGTTGACATCTCAATCCCTCTGGGTATGTTATTTGAGGGAATAAATTGTTGTCCCTTCTATTACTTATTAGAGTATAGATATTAATGTTCATTCGAGTTACATTTGTTTGGGCATGCCTTTGAGACTTCAGTACCTTGAGACCCGAGCTGTAAGGAGGCACATGGTGCTGGGTTACATGATTGAGATGGAACCAAAGGGTTCACCTGGGATTTAGGGCAACAAGGGTACATGGTCCATAGTCCAAACACTCTATTATCTTCTATTATTCCATTATTGTCCGAAGTAGGTGGCACAACATGGTGGATTTTGAGCACCTGTGGATGTTTTGTTTATTTTTTGAATTTTACTACATACTTTAAATAATTATTCATGAATTTTTAAACACTTATACTAGTTATGCACCATATGGGTGGCATCCTACTAAGATTCTTCTCACAGCCTACATGAGCCATTCTGAATGCGTATAGACTTTATGGACTTACGTGAAGGTAAAATGATTATCCTATAGAGGTGGGTCATAGTACCATTTGGCATGGAGGCTCGAATGGATTTTGAGGTCATACCTAGTAGGATTTTACATTGATTAGCTTCTATTACCTGTATCAACATGCTCACTTGTTTTGTATCTACTATTAGTTATCCATTAGCGTCATTTTTATACTATCATGTATGAACTGTTTGTTCAGTAGTGGTTGGAAGTGGTTTTTATAATGATATTTTGATTACATCCCACTATTGTCGTTTCTAATTTTCTTATGTTTTTATCTGGTATGGATTGTGCTTCCTCTCTATAGGTCTAGTTCGAGTCTACTGAGCCGTTAAATACAACTACATGTTATATATTATTACTCATAACAGTACCATTATTATCCTTAGGGAGAGTATATCCTCCCCACTATACATGTTCATACCATCACTGCTAGTGAGTAGACTTTTTTATGGATGTGAACCTAAGGTAGTAACATACGACCTGTTTAGCACTTTAAGGTGGTTGTTTGGGTTTGGTACATTACAAAGTGTTATCAAAGGAGTTCTTGACAAGGATTTTATAGCATTGTTTTTCTGGATACTAATGAGATTGAGACGTCTTTTTTGTTGTTTCTAGTTTACTAATTGGGTTATTTTAAACTCGATATAGGTTGCTAATGGAATTGGCTTTCTAGATTGTTCTTGGGTGACTATAACCCTTGGTATTAGGGATGAATAATTTTCCCTTGGGTGGGAATTTAATTTTTTTTTCTGAGATTATAGTTTATATGATTTTCACCTTAGTGGATCACTTGGTGTATAATGCCATTGATTGTGATATGTGGACCTTGTCTGGGTATGGAAAGGATTGGTTATTGGATTTTTATAGGATCATTTTTAGGGTATTTCAATTTCATATCTACATGTATGCTTAGTGATGTGATAATACTGTGTGAAAAATATCAAATTTCATGCTTCTAATGCTTTTGAAATGTGATTTGTGAACTTTCTGATATAATTTAATGTTTATTTCAATGAATTATTCCATGATGTATATATTTTTGATTATATATGGCAGTAGACTTATTTTTTTCTATTAGATGAGAATCCATGTACTATGTTTGAAGTGATTTTGATCACTTGGATTTGGTGACTATGTCATCTGTCTGAGGAAATGTTGGTTGTCAGGAAGGGAATGACCAGAGTTACTTTTGATACTTGGATCTCTAGAGGGCGGGTAATGAGGACATAAATTTTGGATGTTGTGGGAATGATTGTAAGGGTAGTATTAATGTGGTAGAGTTTACTACTTTTATTATCTAAATTGTATATATAATGTTATATATTTGCAGGATGTATGAGAATTATGGTATTCAATGGGTTCCTCCTAGATAGCACGATGGAGCATCAAGTGGGTAATAGTACAGTGTCATAAGAGAAAGATCAGGTTTAGAACCCTGAGGGGTAGGTAGACCATGATCCACAAGTACAATATCTAGATTAGGATCTAGTTTAGACAGGTCAGCTTCTAGGTTTGATAGTGTTCGGTTCGTGGCTCAACGAGCATCATCGATCTAACTTGGTATGTTTTTTTACAAGGGATCGATAGAGGTACATAGGGTACATAGCCTTTTATTTCCTATCTGACATGGGATTTCCATTCTCAACACCATCCACTTTTTCAGGGTGTGGGTGTTCCACATTTGGTTGAGAACTAAATAGATAGCATATGTATGATCATTGAGCAGATTGAGATGCCTCTATGGAAGAGGGTCATGCTGGAGACGTACATGTTGTGAGGATCAAAAAATCACTAGTGGTGTGTAGAGATATGTGCTCGCAAACATGAGGAACTGGCATGGAAGGATTTCGAGGACAAATTATTTGAGAAATTTTTTCCAGAGTCACTGATGGTAGAGAGAGCTCAAGAGTTCTTGAGCCTTCAGCAGGGTTACATGTCTGACATGGACAATGTATCTATCTTAAATAAGCTATCTTTATTTTCACATGGTATGGTAAACGATGACACCTCGAGTGTAGGGAGCTTCAAATATGGCATATGACATGCCATCAGGGTGAAGATAAACATATTTTGACTCTATCTCAAAGGCAGGGAATCAAGCACTCATTATTGACGACAACTTGACAGACATGTATCATGTGGGATAGTCTACAGCATTAGGTGAATATTTAGATAGTAGTATTGCCTAGTAAGGATGAGTACCATCAGGGCAGTCCGGCCAAAAAATTAGCTAGGACACCTTGTTGTAGTTTAGTAGTGGTTTTCATTCATTGTGGGAATTCATGGAATGTTTGGACTTAGTGAGATAGGCCTTCAAGGGAGTTTCGGGCATGTGGAAACATTGGTCATCTTGAGTGGTTATGCATGAAACCTTCTTAGGAAACTGATAATCTAGGACAAGGATAGACTATGACATCTAGTGATGGTTTTGGATCAGTATCATGAGTGGGTATCCATGTTTTAGCTTCATGTGGAGGACATGATTGAGATATTAGAACCCAAGTGAGGGGTTAGTAGCTGGTGACTGGTGTGGTACCACGTGGAGGACATGCTTTAGGCAGACCTCTGTCAGGCCAAGTGCACACTATGGAGCTTCTAGGGTCTGAGAAAACTGGTGAGCCAATGATGGTTAGTTATACACCGTGGGTGTGGCCATGATCTTATTTGTTTTACATGTTTTTCTATGGACTGTTGAAGAATACCTTTTTTGAGTTCACGAGGTGCACAAGATATATGTGTACTGGACAGATGATGTTAATGGGATTGGAACTATATCGGGTGCGTGATATATATAAATCTATGTGTTTGGGAGAGAGAGAGATAGAGTGGTTCTTGATATCAAGAGCATCATTAGATGTTGGTTAATTTTGATACCATAGGCATTGGAATATCCATGCGATGGATATTTCTTGAGGTGTTGTGGGCATCAGGGCATTGACAATGCGATTTACTTGAGGTGCAATGGAATAGGATTTATTTTTTTCATCCATGGGATATTGGACCACATTATGGTAGAAACTGATGTAGTGTAGGTATGTTTGGTTTTGGTAAGAAACACGGGATCACCTAATGTGGTGTAGGGGTGACAATGTGTCATGGGAGGGCTATGAGTCTAGAAACAAGTTAGTAAACCTTTTCAGGAAATGTGTTTTGTACTACAGTTGTTCTGAATTTTTTCCTTCACCACCCTTTGATGGGAAATTTGGGGACAACTTTTTTAAGGGGGAAATTGTAAGATTTAAGTTATTCAATCAAGGTACGAGTTTCTTTTGTAAATTAAATTTTTGATTTTTTTGAGAAAATTAGGAGAAATGGACAGTTATGGAATATTTATGGTTAGACGTTGTGTACTCATAATTATACTCTATGTAGTGCTGTGTGCATGTCATGTACCCTTGGTCGTGTGTGGCTGCCATACATGGCGAGTGGGCTTATAGGTGGGTTATAAATGTTTAACCAAGTACATGATGTGTACTCCTTGTACACACTGTGTAGTCTAGATATGTATGGGGGATATACATGGCATTGGGGTAAGTTGGGGAGGAAGAGAAGAAAGACCATGTACATGACAAGTACTGCCTAGTACACGCCATTTAGTCATGTCATCAAGATTTGGAATTTACATCAGTTGAATTGGGCTTCCAAATTAAGAGTTAATGATGCTATATGACATGTAGTTCAAAGTACACACCAATTAATATTTTTTCTTTGCAAAAAAAATAATGTAGCCTAATTTTGAGGTTATGGATATATCCTCCAAACCCCTATCCATCTAACCTTTATATAATTTCTATTTCTTCTTCCAAAACTATATTCAATCATCATCTAATGCGTTGGAACCCCCTCAGTAAGGCCTTAATTCCTCTTGATCCATTATTCTTGAATTATGTTATAAACAATGTTATGTGGGTTTGAACTATTTTTATTCTTTTATATATATGCCATTATTTAGACTAGATTATAGATTGTTATAAGAGGAAGATCATAGTACATGTATGAGTTTTGTGGTGTATACTTTGTGTTTTGTTTTCAAAGAGTTTTGGGTGGTGTGGACTTTAGGACGTATTTTGGGTTTTTGAGCATGATACTATTTTAAATATATTTTCATGTTAAATTGATTATTAGACCTATGAGATGCATTTAGATGTGCCATTTACCTATTTTTCTTGAGTGGGGTTAGGTGAGGGGTTGTTTCTCAAATGGGGATTTTGGCTGGGTCTTTCAATTTTTTTTTAAAATGAATTGTTTGATTAATCTATTGAGTTTAAATTGTTAAAATTTTATATAAATTATTAGTCATTAAAGACCTCAATGATGGATTGGGAAAATAATTGGATGGTGCATTTCAACTATTTAGTTATTTGTTCCTATTTTAATGTTATTCATTGATTATATATGTAATTTTTGAGTTGCATATACTGGATTCATAGGGTTGTATTGGAAATGGCATGGATATTTCTTGAGTGATGTTGATAATAGGTTGTTCTTGACCTGAATGACATTGGATGGTTTTGACTTTTGGATTGGGAATCACAGATGTCGGGATTGAGGCAATGAGATAGTAAAGTTGGGCATGGGCCGGGTTACTTAGATAGAAAGTTCATCAGATACTGAGTGAAATGGTCATAGGGGAACGAGGTTCCAGATATGTTATGGGTGGGTTTCTACTTTGGTGATTATCGCACACTTGTGATTTGAGTAGTGTGTACACAAATAAAATTCGTGATGTGGTGGTTTTAACCACTCTTGTTGGTAGAGGCCCCCAATAGCTGCATTTTAGGTACTATTGGTTTGGGGGTTCATGTTGTAGAAACCCATGTGGAAGGAGAGGAGCATTTGGGAGATAGTGTTTAGGCTTTCCAGTTGGAGTCTAAGGATCACCGTGATTGAGGCTATGGGGAAGGACCCTATATTTGGGGGGAAGATATAGATGTCCCTCTGGTTTAACTATTTTTTGGGCACGCATCGATGTCCCTATGGGTTTGTTATATAAGGGCAGAAATATTTTTACCTATAGTTACTTATTTGAGTATAAAAATCGATTTTCCTCAGAGATACATTATTATGGGAATCCATTCGGGATGTTGGTACCTTGAGACACGATGTTTCATGAGGAACATGGAGTATGGTTATGTTATTGAGGTGGAACCAGAGGTTTTTCCTGGGATTTATAATGATAGGGGTTCTCAGGACATGTTCCAAGAACCCTACTTACTTCAGTTTTTTTAATTGGCCGAAACAGGTGACACTCAATTGTGGATACTAAGCCACAATGGATGTTGTGATTATTTTTTGTATTGAACTAATTACTATACAAAGACATTCGTGACTGTGTAAACAATTGTACTTAGTATGCACAATATGGGTTGTATCCTACTGAGATTCGTCTCAGACCCTACAAGGGACCTTCTGGAAATATGTAGACTTTATGTATTTACATGAATATAAAATATTATCCTTAGGAGATGGATCATAGTACTAATTGGCATGGAGAATGGTATGGATATTCATGTTCATAACTAGCAGGAGTTTACTTTTTTAAGTTTATTATTTCCTTTATCAACAAGATTATTTGTTTTGTTGCTAATTTTGGTTATCTATTAACACCCGTTTTATATTGACATGAATTCCTGGTTCGTTCAGTAAAAGTTGGAAGTGGTATTTAGCATGTTTTTTTGATTACATCTTGTTGCTGAAGTTTCTACTTTTCGTACATGGTTTATCTGCTATTGATAATGATTCTGAACTATGGGTTCGGTTTGAGTCTACTGAGTCAATAATTTCTACACCATGTTATATATTACTATTCTGACTAGTACCATTATTATCCTCTAAGAGATTATACTCTCCCCATTATACCTATTCAGACCCTCACTACTTGTCGGTAGCCTTTTTCGTTTGGTGAGGTGACCCTACGATAATAACACCCAACCCATTTAGCAATGTTTTGTGGTTGTTTGGGTCTAGGATGTTACCCCAGAAATAGTTTATTTTTACGTATGCATGTATAAATGATCTATAAAAACAACCCTCTATACCACATTTTCATCAAAGAATACAATATCTCTTCATAAAACACAAATAATAAAACTATACATCTGTACAATATAGCCTAATAATCACATCAATAACAAATATCACATTGTAACATTTCTCAAACATCATTATCGACCAAATCATTATAACACAATTCATTTCATAACATCAATAATTAAATTACAATTATATATTAATTATATGATTATGTAATACAAATCAATTAATACTGATCAAGAATGAGATTATCATTTTCATTGAATTATCTAACATTCACAAGTCATTGGGAATCCTTTTTTATGAAAAGCCTACATATTACCTTAATTATCTCTATTTATTGTTAACAACATGTCATGCTTAGCCACTTTACAATATACAATTCAACAAAAAATATATCAAAAAATATTGAAATTCATAAAATCATAAGGAAAATATATTAAAATAATAGTTTTCACATCATTATGTCACAAATCAAATCAAAATGCAATTTATTGAACCATAATTTATATTATCATTCAACAAATTTTATTATCTTTCCAATTATTTCATTATTCTATAGTTTTCTCTGTCCAACATTTCATCATGAAAATTCTAAACAATTAAATCACTTAATTTATTTATTCCATTATTATGAATATAAATATTAGAAACTTTAATATCAATATAAAATTTCCCAAATTCAATAATTTATAAAAACATTTTGAATGTGGTTATAATTGAAACTATCATATCAAATTAATATTCTATAGAACATATATTCTATTATTATATATATATATATATATACATATATATATATTTCATTTTCACATATTGAAATAAAATAATTATACAAATTCCAATTGAATTGAATTAGAGTAATCATAATTCCCTTAATTTTTAAGATCCTTGATCTCATGTAGATGAATGATAAAAAAAATCAAACATAAATGTTTAAATCCATATTCATCAAATAAAACTAATCATCAATCAATTTATATTGTTTTAAATTATGATTATTAATATTATGAAATACAAAAATATATCATTAAAATGACACAAAAAATTAGATATTGGAATTAAATATCAATTAGTATATACATTCACCCACTCAATTGTAAAATTAATGTATACGTGAAATGAATCAGAACCTAAAACATCACCTAAAGACACATATGGTTTTTACGAACCATCTGTTTAATATTAGTGTTTTAGATGTTTGAAAACTCACATAGTGTAACATTATATTTTGGAAATATTAGTAAGATCAATCCACAAACCGTTCCTTTAACCATTCACCTAATCCCATAAAGAATAATTGGTTTGAAGAATCTATTTTCCATTCTCCAAAATATAAATACTTATTTATTTTTAAAAAAATTACTGTGTTATATTTTTGTTCTATTATATTGTACTTCCTTATCTACATCAAAAACACCATTAAATGGTTAATTATGAATAACCACAATTCATTATTACTAACAGTAATTCTTCTAAAAAGGTAACCAAATTAATGATTATTTTTTGGATTTAACACAAAATTTAGGGCTTAAATATTTAATGACATGCTATAAAACAACCTATTAACCATTCTAATTGGTCAAAAAACTTACATATAAACCATAGAATATTAATTTCCAAAACCTTATGTGTTTAATAAAATATAAATTTTTTAATATAAAATTAATATTCATATATTTTATCCATTTCTAAAAAAAAATTGTTAAAAAATAACAATAATATCATATACTAAAAAAAACTAAAAAATGAATTGAAAAACATCATAAAATTAATTGAACAATGCAAAAATAATCATATGTATTCAAATGAATTAAATTATTAAAAAAATTTAATTTTTTTAAATCATTTTCCATCCATAATTCTATGATTCATGATGAAAATCATATAACCGTGATTAATTAATTCAATATAAATATAAAATTTAATAATATATTAAAAACATATGTGAAATGTTTAATTAATATAGAAACATACCCAATTAATCCTATAAATTATTAATTTCCAAGAACAAATATGTAAATATTACATAATATTAATTATTTAATGCATTAGAATAATATTTAATTCTTTTCATTCATAATAACAAGTCTATAATTTTATTTTACCCATCGTGGGAATTTATTCACCCATACTCACTCATACCAATAATATCTATACCCATCTGATGAATTTCCATAGAAACATTTGTTTTGACCATGACCATGTTGGTTTGATATTTTTATGCTTTATATTCCACATTACTATGTAATATATCTATCACAAAATCATAATATCCTAGAAATAACATCTATATAATAATATTATTATTAACTAGACCCGAACTATGCCACATTAATTTTGTATTGACACTATCCTGTAATGTATTTATTAATAATTGGATGGTGATGATATTTTTTGAAAGAAGACAATCATTTATTTGAAAATATTCACTCTTTCTAACTTACCCTTTGTATATACTAGGATTATAACAAAAATATGACATTGCTCATTTTAAGTCAATTATTCCAAATCTAAAGGTAAAATAATATATGAATAAAAATTTACCATCTCCTAGTTTCATAGATATAAAAATAAATCCAAATTAATATATATTAATTTATAAATCAATACATTAACATCCATTATTATAGATAAATATCTAAAAATGATAATCCTGCATGAATGATACATAAATCATTAATAAAAAACATAAAATTTAAATAAATAGTCTATAAAATAGACATAAAAACAATATTCACCCAGTAAACAACTATAATATAGAAAAAAAATCCATTAATCCAATACCCACATGAGGTTTTCCATTATTAATATATTAATGAAACTTTTAATATACTTACACTCATAGAGAATAAAACAAATAAGGAGAAAGATTCTGAATGAATGACTAGGTTGGATTAACCTCTTGTTCCATCTATTTCACATATCAAGTTTGATATAGTCTATAAAAAATATGTTTCAATTGAACAAGACAACTAAAATCACAAATATAAATTTACATAAAAAATATGAATACAGAGAAAATAAAATAATATAGTATTTACATGACACCTATTAATTAAAATTTAAATCATCATAGTTATCTATGAGAATTATCATAGGCCCAATACACATCATCCCATCTACCACCATTGGGAGGATGTATAATTAATAAATATACAAAAAATAATAATTAAAATGATCAATTTTTTAAAACAACTAGGGAAAGAAATAAGCTAATTCTCTAAGGTTATCCTACAAAATCTATGGGTTTTATTTATATACACTATGGATGAATGAAAACCACATCTATTTACAATGTGTATAGAGTATCAATTCATAGTACTAGTCGATGCTGATATCAATTTTCCCCCTTTTTCTTACTAGACAAATATTTAATATAATAAATTTAATTGACATATTGGCCCCAAAAAATTGTAATAAAATGGTTTTAACCCTTATAAATGTATTGATCATATTGAATCACATCATGTTGTTCTAATTAGCCCTATATACATGGTGATAATGGATAATTATTCTAGTTTAATATGATTTTCCCTATATCATTATTGTTAATAACCAATCAATTTGGATCAATTTTAACATACCTTTGACCTTGGTGACAATAACCCATTCATTTATCTAAAAAATGGTATTTTCCCTATAAGGATAGTACCCCATCCTGACAACTGTAGCATATCAAACCATGTGACCTTGGGATAATTATAATTTCACTACATATTCCTATATAAATAACTATAATAACCCTATTACATTTAGTCCTCTATAATTAAAAATAATGTCACTTTTTCCCTTAACCAGTTGATAATCCCAAAAAAACTCATCCTCCCTTAAAACAATGTCTACATTTATCCCACCATATACACACATTTCATGATCCAAATCAAGCTCAAACAAGTAATTGAATTACATATCAGAGTATTGTATCCTTTTAAGGCCAAAAACTCATTTACTCCCCATACCAGTAATCCATGGATTCTAAAAAATATCATTAAGGGGTCATAAATATATATAATTCTATAAAAAAACTTTTATCTAACAATATCCATTTTAAATGTATGGATACCCTAAAAATAATCCAAAATCAATGATTTCATGATCATTTAATCAATACCATACATATGATCCTTCTTTACTATAACATTGTATCCCAAATTTAAAGATCATTATGTCTAACTCCTTATCTATGTCATAATAACATTGTATAAAAAATACATGAAAATATCCTAATTCAATTAAAAAAAACCATAATAAAAATTCTCCAATAATATATGTTTCCATATGTAAATCAGGTGTCACCACATGGTTCCCATTTTTTACTTCATTTTTAATTAAACAAAAATACAGATAATTAACCATATATAATACCATCCATCTACAATTTCAGTGACATCATAATATGTAATATTAGGTAAATGTATACTCAACCCACACAAAATGTTGTACCTAAGGGCAAAACTAAATCATTTTATAGAATCATTTATTGACTTAATACCTTTCTCATCCATAACAATAACCAATGGATATCATAAATAAGTAATATAACATATTATTATATATTTATATAAAATTGATTCCCAAATTTTGAAAACAATCTCACTACTCCCATATTTAAAAAAATCAAATAAATATAATTAATGAGAGTGTATAATAACAATATCTTAATAATAATATTTTTAATAATGAATAAAATTTTATGAATAACCCATTGGGTAATTAATTACAAAACTTATTAAAATTCTAATTCATTAATATATGATAACTCAAAATCATTAAATTTTATTATTAATGTTTTTCATGAGATACCATTTAATTTTATTTTAATACTTTTCCAAATCCCATTATGAAATAACTAATATGAACAATATATAAAGAATTTCACAAAAACAATTCTTTATAAATAGATAGAAGAGTAGGGAAATTAAGGTAATGAATATTAGGAATAAGAATTTTCCAAATACCCTCCATTGATCCTTTTTTTGTGACATATAAGGGAATAGAAAATCTTTTAATGACCATTTTACCCATTAAAAAACAATTCGACAACAATGGGCTTTCAATGCCTATCATGTTTTGTTTCGTGGAAATATAATATTTATAGGGCATTTTAGCTTATAACATAATAGAAATAATTTTATATTATGTCATTCCCTGAATATGATTAACCAAATAGAATTATAATTAATTCTAGTTTAGAAAAAATTAATTTCTATCCCCCTAATCATTCATCTTGACAAATTCATTTTTCATAGATTTCAATTATGATTTTCTGAATTTAAATTATAAGTTATTTCCATGAAATTAAAATATACCTTTCCTTATATTATTTAAGAAGTATATTATTTAAATTTTCATTACATTTACAATGATTAAAATTTTTTTATTCAAGAATATAAATTTAAATAAATATTGAAATGTGGTGTGTCATAGTGGGCCACCAATTATGAATTCTATAACTGAAAACTAAAAATTTTAATTCTATTTATCCCAATAATTACGAATATATTTTATAACCTTTATTCAATAAGTAATAGTATTATATATATATAATATGGTCACATTGTATCGAGTAATTGATATGAATATTTGATGTTTTGTTTTTAGTGGCATGAGGACGATAATACTAATGTATATATTAATCAAAAAAATCGTTAGGAATAATCAATTACTATATACATAATAGTATTATCAACAAAAATTAGTCAGTAATTAAAACTAATATATGTGTTACCATGGGTAAACAATAAATAAAATTTATATAGAGATATATAACATCAATATTAATATAATAAAATATTAATATAAGGAATAGTTATTTTTGGTATTTCGTATTGTTCTAAATTAAGGAATTGACAGTGATAATGAGAACATTATTTGTATTGATAACACATTTTTAGTGATATGTTTAATTTTTTTTCACTAAAACACTTTACTTATGTTAAAGAGAATTAGTGTGATATGGAATGATATTTTATGTTATTATTATTTAATGATTTAATGATGTAAATAAAATCCATATTAGTAGTGAGGAACATTTCCTATATAAAATGTATGATTTTTTAGTCTTTTTAAAATCACATTATAATTTTTTACCATGGATGTGGACATCAAATTAAAATATAATGATATATAGAGTTATTATAGTGTTGGGTTTTTTTGATTAATAATTATCAAATAAGAAATGACTAATCTAAATAGAATAAAATTTTAAATTATTAAAAATATATATATATATATTAATTCACATCCCTCTCGACCTATATTGAATGGAAAATAATAATTAATATTTAATGAGAGGATACTCAATATTGATTTGATATATTTACCACTATATTTATAATCGTTTAATGTTTTTTTTCTCAAATAAATTGAAAATTTCACTAATTTATTTGGTTTCATTATATTTAGTTATATTTGTCATAAAAAATATCATTAATATTTGGGTTTTTATTATGATTAATTTTTATATATTATGAATTATTTATTAATTAATATATGAATACAGGTTATAGATTTGATATGTTTATAATATTTTTTGATATTAATGTAATACTATTTTATCACACCCTGAAATTATTTTACTCATATTTCATGAAAATTAATTATTGTTAATAATTTCTATTTTTTTAATTCAAGGTAACTTTTTGAATCATATAGTTTTCTATATTTTATTCTTTCATCATTGATTTTTATATATCTATGTTGAAAAATTAATTAATTTTTATTATATAGCTATAAATTTATTTTAATGAATAAAAATATGATTTCACATTTCATGTCATTAGAAATAAATATTTTAAAAATGTTTATTTATAGGTTATTTAATAAATATATTATTATTATAAATATTTTTTAATGATATTAAGGATAAATTTGTTATAAGATTTTAATATTATAGAATAAATTATTCTACGGTGAGAACACATAAAAGAGTAGATATTAGAAAAATTATTCCAAATTTATAAAAGTAATTCAAAATTAATCAAATAAAATTATAATATTTGGTAAAACTTTTTTATATCATAAACATGTAAATAATTTAATTATCCATGAGTTATTATAAATGGTTACTATGGATCCCAATATCGGGTTAAATAACATTGAGAGGGTGGGTGAATTTTTTATACACTCATGTTACAAATTCATTTTCTATATTAATCCTTTTAAACATGTTATATTTTTTTATCCACTCAATTTAATAACATATCCTTACATCCTATGCATAAATAATATGATAAAGATGGATATATTTGATTACAATATTTACAAGGATTGGATGGAAGAACGACTCTTTCTATGTTAGGAAATACACCTTAGCATTTATTCTCCACTAATTTCAAAAACATATATAAGACAGAGACAAATGTGTTTTCTTCTGCATCTAGATTCCACTAAAAGATAAAAAAATCCTCTCAAAAATATTACGATTAAAGGCCTCTGATGTTCTCTTAGTAAACTCTACACCAATTGATGATGGTCAACCTCCATAGTTGAACGGATTATCAGATCTTTACATATAGTGTTATTAATGTTTTTTACACCAGTGAAATATATAGTAAGTGGATATATAACATTCTCATAACACTCATTCTTAATATGAACTGTTTTTCCTCAACATGAATAATGCCGATGAGCAATATACTTCTTCTTCTACATATGTATTTAATATTAAATCTCCTTCTCATTCCTTGATACATATGTCTATCAGTATCTATGAATTCTCTCATACATTGTATTCATGAATTATCAATATTCTATATATTACCTGAACATTTTCTATATATAGAATATAATTTGAGTATATTCATTTCTTTTCGAAAGTGGAAACATCCTAAACTTTTGGTAGGTGTTATCTCCTAATGCAATTTTTTAATAATAATTCTCAATACTACATATCATTGTGGGATAATCCTCTCATTGAAAACTAATTAAAACCACAATAATTATATCCATTTGAATAACTATAAGACTAAATATATTAATATATTTTAATTGTTCTAAAATATAATTGTTTCAAATCATTTATAATATACCCGTCCATGTATGAAAGAAGTTTCTAATGCATGGGACCCAGATGTGGCACCTTCCTATATAATATGGAGTTTGAATTCATGTTTTTTGTGTTATATTTTGATTTTAAGGTCACATGAACTCCCTTAATTAATTATGTCGATAACTAATTCATATGATTAAAATAATAGTAATACCAAAAATATAAAGACAAGTGATCA
Source organism: Viscum album (assembly GCA_963277665.1). NCBI lineage: Eukaryota > Viridiplantae > Streptophyta > Magnoliopsida > Santalales > Viscaceae > Viscum > Viscum album. Next base: position 259,954,843 of record OY728129.1, read on the forward strand.
AGATATTTCAGTTTATACTTCTTCTCAAGACATTTTCAGTCTTTATTAGATGATTTCAAACAGTGGACAATATGAATGGACTAATGTATAACCGTATCCATTTCACTTGTCATTCCTTAACCTTTTATTTTTGACACCAATACCTTCAAAATAGTAAATTCTATTTAACTTAATCATGTATGAGTCATTATTTTGTTGGTGTTAAAACTTATCCATGATTACCAAAGTTCCCACTAGAAAAATGATATGTTTTCTTGGAAGATTGGAATTTGTGAATAATGAAAATATAGACCAAATTCATGTCAATTCAATTCAATTTACTATGAGAAATATACAAGTGACTGTATGGATCAGTCAAATATATAAATCAAATAAAACATTCCACCATAAAATATCTAAGATCTATTGTATGTTTATCCCAATTGATCATGATGGACAAGTGATAGTGAATATAAACCACATGTTAATTACAATTGACCATTTTATACATATGACTATGAACATTGATCTTGTGTAATAAAAGATACGAAATCAATCAACTATGAGAAATTAGACCTTCCCTGCATTTGTCTTAATTTCCCTCAAGTAGTTTATCAATTTCTTCAGAAGTTCTTTATTCTATTTCCCCATCTTGAAACATCCTTAATGACACCCTATGTAGGTTCTACATAAATTCCAAAAATCATTCACTCATATCATACAGAATGTAAATAGATCTATAAGAAATTAACATCTCCACAGAGTTAATTAGTCACAATAATCCCAATTAAAATTTTATAGATAATAATCCTCTAAGAATCTCCATCACATTCCATCAAAAAACCCAAATATATTCATTTACATCAAATGTGATACTTACATCAGTGTAACAATTTGTTTCATTATTCTCAATACCCTTTATCAATTATATAAATATTTATTACCACATGGATTCTTAATTCCAGTCATTATTGAAAATAATATGAGGGATATATAGGGATATTTTCATCTCAATTTCTCCTTTAAATAACTCATCAAATAACATATTATCATCCATTTTTAAATCTGAATAATATATTTTTATTATATAAAAATGGTTGATACCACAGATTTTTTCAATGTAAATATATATTAGTTAATCAAATCCATGTCTACATAGTCTAAACCAGTGTACAAAAACATATATGTACCAAGAAGATTATCTATGATGATAATTATTAATACATACACGTGATACCATGATAACAAAACTTTATATGTGATACTCATATATATTCGTCAAGAAAACTATTATGTCTAATATAACATTAAAACATATCCCAAAATTCATGTGTGATAGTAATAACTCCCAATTTTTCTCATTATTTGATCTACTAACACTGTCATTTAATAAGATAATTTAATATAATCATAAAAGGGTTTTAATTTTGATCTTCATAACACAACCCTGTAGATTCAATTTTGTTCCAAAATTTATAGAATATATTGAATTCAAGGAATTGATATATTTTTATAAATTATCTCCCCCTCATGGGATGCACTCTTCTTCCTCTATTTAGTTGTTGTTAGTAAGCTCTATAAAGGATAGTTTCAAATTTTTGTTTAGTATTATCAACCTCGAAATTCCCTATTAATTTGATAAATGTTTTCTCACATAAAAAATGAATAATAAAGAATAAGTTGTCAGTATTCTGTTCCACATAAAGAACACATAAGAAGATCTTTTTATCTCAACAATGACTTATCTTTTTTTTACTCATCAATAGTGGATTTATTTAATGTCAATTTACTATTTTATTCTTTAATTGGTTTATATTATTCCTTCTTTCATTTGTTATATTATATGTGTGGATTAGTTTTCTCCGACATTGTGTTAATGTAACATCATTTAATTGTTCCACTAAACTTATTATCATTAGAAATTATTGACATATAAGGAAAATAATAAAATTCATAAAATCATGTTCATATTTTTCACATTATTCCCACATCTTATATTTAATATTTAAGTCACAACTTGTATATTAATCCTCAAGTACATAAAACTTTTCTTATATCACAACATTCATTCCATTCATTCTATTAATTATTTTTTCATAAATTTTTTGTCCTTGGGACATTATTATGGATAATATATCATGGAAAATTTATTTATATAACTATATTTATTGTGTTTCTCACATTCTTTTTTATAATCATCATTATTGCATGAAATTTATTTTTCACCAATATTTTTTTTCTATTTAAAGTAGAGGAAAAAATATATATAAAAAATTTTGGTGTGCTTATCATCTTTATGACCTCAGGTATATTCTTACCACACATATTATATATTTTTTCAAGTATATTATGGAGGGAATGGTTTAGTGATGTTATGTCACATTGGTTCCTTTGTGAATTTTCGTTCATTTGTCAGTAGAAATCTCTATTAGTTGTTGTATCATTACAGAAATGATATATTATAATAAAATGAACTTTTGATATCTCTATGCCATCGAAAAAAAATGAAACCCATAATGAAATGATATTTTAGGTAAATTCCATAATTATCCACAAATATTTTATTTTATCCCTAATAGAATTTAACTCTTATATTTTAAAATTTGATGTTAATTATTCACTATTTTTTCCGCACAAGCCACCTAATTTTTTTTTTCAGTATCATCACACATTGAAATATCAATGTTAATATAAATATAATTATTTTTGGATTTACCATGTTCTATTTAAAATTTCCTCTTACCAAAATTAAAATATTATTTTTTAATCTCAGCAAACATGATGAATTAATTTATTCACAATAATAGCCCAATTTGATCTACAATAAAAATAGGTTTTGTTTTAGTAATATATTTTTTCTATAGAAGCCACATTATAATAATGATCACAAATAATATTTTATTATCAAGCATATTTAATAATTTTCTTCTTCATCTCCAAAAAATATACTACCTAACTTCTAAACAAATCCTCTTTTACATTATCCATAACATTTTTCTCATTCAATAGATTATTCTTTTGTTTCTTATATTTTGTAATGTTAACATGATTAGATTCAAAATTTTATTTTATCTCCAAATCACAATATGTCTTTTATTCTCCGTCACAACAAATCCTTTATGTGTCCAATCCATTATAAATATGAGAAAATAAAGTAACAACTTTATCTAAATTACTAGATGATGAACCCTTATCTTTATCGATCATAAGAATCATTATTTTTATCCTTGAATACTTATTTTCAATCTACTATTTCCTTATTTTTTTCTTCTCATAATCCCCATCAAATTATAATTATTCAACCAAATCCTTTGGAAAATATTTTACAATATTTTACAATATCATTATAATTATTTATTATATGTAATTTAGTACCTTTTAAATACCATTTTCACTTCCAGAATATCTTTAAAAATAAGTATATAATTTATATTAAGTATTCATATCTTTATAATCATTTAGATCACTTAGTTTAAAACACTCTTCAACTTTTAATTTTCCATTACTACTAGTATCAAATTACTTATCATCTTTTTCATTCATCTTAAATGGTGAAGACCTTCCAATAACAAGAGAAATTATTTTTTATGTAACACATGAAACGATAGAATGCCTATATCATCCAGATCTGATACCATTTCGTGAAAAATATATGGAAAATTCCTCATCAAGTATCTAATAATTTTGTTTCTTCTAGTGTCTCTCCAATGCATCAAAAATTATAAAATATCCAATTAAAATTAGTGAAATATCCATCAATGTCTTATTTATCATGCATTCTAATATTCACAAACCTACTCTAACAATGTTGATATTTTTCTTCAATGTATATAATAAATCATTTATAATTTCTTTCCAATTTATCTCATATATCATATTACATTTTAAGGAATATTACATCTATGTATGTAATGAAAAAAATTATATTTTTCTCATATATATTAATATGGTATATTTCATTCCTTATATTATGGTGTCCATGGGGGAAATTTTGAGGTTTCAGTAATGTTTCATATGCATCATGGTTTTGGAAACCATGTTATGGAAAAATTACACCATCTATAGATTAGGAAATTTTTGATCACGAAGTAACATAATGGTTTGGTAAAATATGGGATGAAACCATGTGACTTACTTTGGTTTCTTATTTAGTACTCTTCTAATTATTTCTTATAATGGGATTCTCCCCAAAGCACCCTCATTTGTACTAGTGGACCTAGGGGCCTCCCATGTGCCTCTTTCCCCCTTTATTGACAATCCAAGTTTTATTATATATGGTTTTTGCTGAATCTTCTACATGATAAAAAGTATTGTTCCCCTATAGTCTTCTTACAGGAATTCTATATATTTTTTTGCCTTAAACATACAATAGTGACCATATGGGTTGACAATCATGGCATGGGTTGTTATAAAATTTTATGGTTTGGAATTATTATATCTGAATCCATATTATAAAACATAATTGGATGGTTTCAATTTGACGATTCATGGTTTTATCTCTTAATGATGGTGTATACATTACATTTCCTTTAATGATATAGTGTATTATTTTGTTTATAATTTAAATGTGTTATTGATGTAATATAATGATGTAAAATATATTACGTATTTGATTATCAAATGTTCTCAATGTATGTTTTGTTTTCTGAAGGATTAATTGGATGGATTTTATAATTCTGGGGAACCTAGTAAAAAGGGATTTTATGATTTCAACATGTTTTTTAAAATTACAATGAGGGTTTTCAGGAATAAAAATGATTTATCATGAAGTTTTTGATCAAAAATGATTTAAAAAGTAGGGTTCACATTTTGTTTTTTGGGTTTTACATGTCCTTATATAGTGAATTTGATTTGTAAAATTTATTAGTGGTTTCCATGATATGATATATTTATATTTGGAGTTTTTTTAATATTTACCATTTTTTTATGCTTGACTTAATAATTAGTTTTTTATTTTATTTATAAAAATATATTAATTAAGCATTAATAAAATTAGCAATTGAATATTTTTTATATTTTATAGGATTGATTGATTTTTTATCTCCTTGTTGATTCCTATTATACTTTTAGATGATGTTTATTTATTTTCATGTGAGGAATAGTTTAATTATGATTCATTCTTGTGGTATTTGGTTACTGATATTATTATGGGGTAGTAGAGGTGGGAAGGATATGATTTTGATGTTATATTTCTAATTTTTCTGATTCCACGTTGTTAAAATCTTCTTTCCATTATACCACTTACATTATTTATTATATTATTAAAATTTATTCACTGAGTGGTAAATACTTGGAACTTTTCATCACTAGTTTTATATTTAACCTTACTAGTGGCCTTTAGTTGGTATTTGTATTTGTATGGGATGTATCTTTAATGATGCTAGTTTAGAGCAATTTGGGTTATGAATGTTGGACCGTAAGACCCAAAGAATAGGGTTTCCATGTATGTAAATTTTCTATTGTCTCAATATTCATTATGGTATTTACTCATCATATGTTTCATATGTTATATATTCTTTATTTCTTATCCTAAATTTGAGTTTATTATACCTTGGTATGAATGTACCTTTGAGGTTATTTCCCCTATATTAGGGAATGAATTATTATGTTATTTTACTTGACCCCTTTCTGATATTATTTTATAATTTTACATAAATAATTCCTTCAATTTTTATTATTCATGAAGGCTTTGTAATGTTTTTAAGGGAAAGAGATGGGTTGTTTTCACGTATCATTTTGAATACCCCAGTTCACAGATACCCAAGAATGTTATAACATGTAACAAAAGGTTTTCCCAATCCCCATGTGTTATAGACTCGCACCTAGAATCATATAATAAAATAATGAACATATATTCCAAAAAAAATGGATGTCAATAGATACAAATTTGTATGATCAAAACTCTAGAAATAGACAGGTACCATAAAAAAATAGGGATATAAAAAATCTAAAATAGAATATCATTAATGTTATAAAAGTAGAAAAGATAACCCAACATCCCAAAATACACATCACTCTAACCCTAAAATGATTGATAACATCCTAATCCTCTAGGATGAACTTTTCCCTTCTCGTGTACCGAGAATAATAAAATATACAAACTCTTGAAGGAAAAGGTAGGGTGTGAGCGTAAAATACGAATAGGTTGTCACCAAATGTTTTATAAGAATAAACCATGTAAATAAACTGAATAATTATTTAAATATTAAATAAACAAGATATGGAAATGTAATTTCATATTAAAAAACATTCTTTTATTTTTGGAATAATAGAAAATATTTCAGCCATGTCGTAACTAAATAATTTTTACAAAAATAAATTATAAATCACTTGGAATGTGTAAATATGTTTCAAAAAAAATGACTTTTTTTCAAAACAGTCACTGTATGTTTCATGTTCAATTTTCCGAAGGCACAATAGTTTCTACTTATATGATACTCACACTCTTATATTAGTGATCATGGAATATGTGCAAACACATCCTTCATAATATGATCGAATATGGCTTAAAAATGTTCCACCCAGAATATATCTTCCTAACTAGTTATTTGTAAAATTTTCATTATCATTCTGTTAGAATAGAATTACCATGATAGAATTATTGTCCAAAATAACCAACTAAAAATCTAGGACCAAATGTTTTTCCATAAATCAATCAATCAAAAAAGGTAAAATAACATCATTTAACTAGATTTTCATTCACTATTCTATTTCCCAATTATACTTTTCAAAATTTCAATTCAAAAAAATGATTTTTATTAAATTTATGCCTTGTAAATATAAATAAAATCACCATTTTTCATTGATTTCAATTCAATACATGTTTTTCAAAAGAAATTGTCAAATCAATTCAAAAATTCTATCAATTTCAAATTGCACCCAAAAATAAAATTCCATTGGAATTGAGGGGGTTTTACAAAATTTCATACATAATGAATTCTATTTCCAATTTCATAAAATTGGTTTTTTAAAAATTAATTAAAATCAATTAAGTGATTCATGGTTTTATCAATTAGTCAATCTTAAATGCATCCACATAACTTTTCCATGGGTTTTAAACAAAACGAATGCAGTGGGATTTCCAAAGGACTAATTATTATAATGGAGGTCAAGAAAAACAACCGACCTTAGTGATTCTGGGAAATATATTTTAGATCCATCAATCACATGATTATTAAACAAACCCCTTAGTGGAATGAAAGAGAGAGTGAATGTTAAGGAATAGAGGAATCACATACTTGAGAGGGATTGAACAAAAGATATTACACACTTCAATCCGCATAAGAATGGTTTTAGAGGAGCTATAAAGTGTTCTTCATAGGGTCCAATACATAGGGATTACGAATACATTGATTTAGTCTATATCAAAGGTTCAAATGGGGGTTTGGATAAATTTAAAATAATTTTTCTGAATCAAAATTAAAATATGCATAGTTGGGTAGGAAGGATTTCCGGGTTAGTCATACTGTGCACCTTGCCTTTGTGACCCTCTATTGAGGAGAAAAGATTCTAATAAGTGGGTGAAAGGTTTTTCAAACTATTCATTATTTTTACTTGAGAACCAACTACGTAGGGTTGCATGGTTTTCACAAGGCTGGTGAACTGTTTTTGAATATTGTGTGCAATTCGTGAACAACCCACAAATTTCCAAAACATGAAATCTCCACCGGAAATAACATGACACAAACCCGTACCAAAGAATGATAAAAATTTAGGGCCATGGTCTACCAGAAAATGAGAAATAGGATGTTACAACCTCCATACTATAGACACTTACTGTACCCAAAAAACATGTCAATAAGATTACATATAAAAAATAATAGTCCACTACTCTCTCATCATTACCTTTGTCTCCCTCATCTCATGAATATCTGAATTGTGCTGCCATAGAACTCTGACCAAAGTTATCATCCTAACAAAATGTAGCATTGTCTTAGAATGAATTGTCTTAAATTAATTCTTAGTCAGTAATAAGCCAGGCTCATCATTAACATCTTCCCAGCTCAAGACATGATATGGGGGAGATAGATTCTTCTGTAGTTGAGATACATAGAACACATTATGTATCATTATCAAATGTTTTACCCAAATAATGAAAACCCATAATCGGTACAAAAAAATGGTGAGTAACCTTCCTATTCCTCCCAATCTATCAATGACCTAAATGATGTGACAACTTCAATAACACCTGGTCACTGACTGAGAACTCCAACAACATATGATGATTATAATAGTAAGATTTATACCATATCTTTTCAATTTACATTATCTGTTGAATAAATTGAATGATTACTATTGTCTCTTAAACCATGATCAGTGTAACCATGTAACATTCACCTGTATCTAACCAACACAACAATTATTTACAAGTACAACAATACATTTCCACAAAATGATCAACTATGACCACGGATGAGTAACTATTATTATAGGAAAACTAAACCTATCCCAAATGGTCATTCAGACCACCACCAAAACCAAGGATGTAGGAAAAAATAATATCCTTATGAATCTATATATCATTATTTATTTGTCTATATGTCTATGGATAGTATGTCATAGTAAAACAAAAAATGAGATCCTTGTGTCTCCTGGAGTCCTCTTCACGGTTGATAAGTAATACACGGATATCTTTCAAAGAATTTTTCATATGGAACCCTATGAAAATTAACAATATATTTCATATAGATATTTAACAACTCATCAACATTGGTAGTGACAGTAATGTGAATAATGTTTTTAAATTCGTTCAGTGAATCAATCTCAACCCATAATTCATTCTTATTTCTCAGGGTACATAGCAACCCAACCACAAAATCCATGGAGATATCATCACACTTCCATATTTCAAATAGAAGTGGTGGAAGAAAACAGGAAGGCCTTTAGTTCTTGGATTTGATTTGTTGGCAAGAAGATCAATGGAAGACAAAACTACAAGGTACCATATCATATTTTGCCACCATAATCTATGATGCATGTCATAAAACATATTTTTGGTTCCATTGTGATAATACCATTATGAATTATGGGGACAAAAAATCAAATTTTTCTTCAATGGTAAAGGAACAATAAACTAATTATGAAAACACAAGCCACCCTCTCTGAATAAAAACTCAAAAAATTGTCTTCCCACCATAAAGAGAGTCTCTAATTCTTTGAATCTAATCATCATGTTATTTTCCTTGATGAATAATTTTGATAAGATATGAGGTCAATACCACACTATCTAAGAACACCTCAAACCCTATTTTTTGAGATACTATATTCCTATGTTAAATTAAATCTATCATGTTTCACTCTTCTATGGATTCTTTCACAACATAGGTTATGAGTTTTGAACTCAATTCATCTCCAACATCATTTCCTTTCCCTACGGTAAAAGAAATACCAAATTCAAAATATTTCAGCTACTGCACCAAATTCCTTTAGAAGAGACTAAAATATGTTTGAGAGAAGATATAATCCATGTTCTTGTGGTCATCATACATGGTAAGCATTTTTCTAGGAAGGTAACACTAAAACAATTATCTTCATGAATCATAGTTACAAATTCATGGTTATGGGTCTGATCATTCTTCTATTGTGGTGTAAGATACCAAGATTCATATCCTACCATGTAATCACACTTCATAAGAGCACAAAACCAACCTTAATTTGATGTTTCATTGAAGATCACATATCCCTACCCAACCTATTGAAGTTTCAATGCCGATACTAAATTCAAAATAAAATTTTCCTCATAAAAATAACATTAACATTTCTCATCCGAAGAAAAAATCTCCCATTTCCATGTTTGAGTGTTCAACAAAGAATCCAACATCGATAATTCCTTTATAAGCCAGTGATAATCTCCTACTCAATCCATGAAGATCCAAATCATGAAATCATAACATGGTTACTCTTATGTCATACAAAATTCTCCATTTCATGATCAACTTGAATACCATGTTCTAAGAACACATTTACCAAGAACAATACACATTAAATCTAGAAATCACATCCCAATAGCTTGGAATGAAGTTTGGGATTTCTGAATAATTGAAGAAAAATTGTCAAATAGAGAGAAGGATTCTCCTCAGACATTGGGAAATTAGGATTTCATCTAAAAAGATATCATTGAATAAAAAAATAATCATTAAAGATCATTTTCATAAAATACATAAATACTAAAGGATAATTATTTGGACTAAATGGAATGAAAAGGTACTTATAATGTACATACATGCTCTGAAAGGTGAATTTTTTAATGTAAGATTCATTTATTCTCAACTTGTGATAACCTGCTCAATGATCAATCTTGAAGAACCACATCTCCTCTTTAATCTGGTCAAACTAATCATCAATCAATATCAAAATATACTTTTTATTTACTATAATTCGGTTTAGTATTCAGAAATCAACACATAGGAAAAGTGTTCAATCATATTTCATAGAAAATAGAACATACACACCCCAAGTAGATACACTCAAAATTATAAATATTTTCTTCAAAATATGGTCAATTATGAGGACAATGACCATCTCTTAAGCAATCCTATAAATAATGAAATCATATCCACTATTTTCAGTATCAACCCTCATTGAGCCCCGGGACCTGATTGATTCAACAATGGTTTCTTCTAGCAATACTGGGATCTCATCCATGCGGATGTTTTCAAATTGGTTAATTTTTTTCCTCCAATGGTGCTCTTCCTCATGGGATAAATTCCCAATTTCTTACTCTCATTCCTAAAGTAGAAAATTCTGATGAGATTCATAATTTTTTTCATATTTCACTTATCAAAACTCTCTATAAAACTATCAATAAACTTATTGATAATAGACTCACCTCCATCACTAACAAAATTTTTTCTTGGAATCAATTTGGTTTCATCAAAGGAATAAATATTCAATATTGTATCTGCCATGCCTCGGAATGTACTAATATTCTAATGAAAGTCACTAGAGGAGGCAATGTGGCCATTAATCTAGACATCAGAAAGCTTTTTGAAACCATGGACTGTAATTTTATTTTAATGGTTCTTAAAATATTTGGATATAATGACTCTTTTACTACAGTGATCCATACCTTACTCAACTCTGCTTCCATATCTGTGCTGGTCAATGGGTCTCCTAAAGGCTATTTCAAATGCACCAAGGGTTTTAGGAAAGGTGACCCTCTTTCTTCCATTATTTTTTTTCTATTACTGAGGATTATTTAAGTAGACTCCTTACGAGCCTTGTAAATCAAAATAAAATTAATCCCATTCAGGCTTCTAGAAATTTAAATGTTCCTACACATCTTGTATATGATGATGATATAATTTAATTATTAAGTGGTGATAAAAGGAATATTGAAAACCTCAAAAGTGCCCTGGCCCATTATGAAGATATTTCAGGACAAGCGATCAGTTGTAACAAATCCTTCGTTTTCATTAGGTAAAACATTTCCCCCAAAAGAAAATTTCACATCATTGATTACTTTGGAATCAAATAGGGCTCTTTCACTTTCACATACTTGGGTGTTCCTATATTATGTGGGAGACCAAAATATAGCTATTTTCACAGCATAATTGATCAAATTATAAATCAATTTTCATCATGGAAGGGTAAATCTCTTTCTATGGCTGGAAGAGTTTCTCTTGTTAAGTCTACAATTGTTTCCAAGATGGTTTACTCGATGATGGTTTACAATTGGCCTGCCAACCTTCTCAAAAAAATAAACATTTGCATCAAAAAATTGGTTTGGACTGGTAGAATGATTGAATGGAAGCTTGTCACCATACCTTGGGCCACTTGTTGTAAACCCCTGGATAAGGGTGGCCTTGGTATTAAGAATATTAATGTTTTTAAAGAATCTCTTCAAGCTAGAATGACTTGGAACTTGATTCATAGAAATTCTGATTCCTTGGTATTTCTTAAGAAATTATTTGTTACCAATCTTCGGAATGGGAATCTTAGTTACCTCACTTCTTCCATCTGGCCATACATTAGACATTCTTTCCGTAAAATCATGAACAAAACTAGATGAATGGTTATTGTTGATTCCTCTATGAAGTTCTGGATGGACAACTGGATTGGTGTCGCTTTAATATCAATGCTAAAATACACCACTATTCATGAGAATACCAACTCCACTATAAGAGAGGTTGTCAACTCTCATGACATCACCCTTCCGGACCACATCAGTCACATCATTGACAATTATTCTTTTTCTGACAATAATGATTTTGTTATTTGGGAACCTACATTCAATGTAGTTCTTGATTCTAAAAGTTTCTATAAAAATAGTTTTATTGATTCTATTTCAAACTTTTCTTGGTTGAAGGATTTTAGAAAACCTTGGATCAAGCCCTCGCGCTTCTCTCTCATTTAGAGAGTTGCACATAATAGGGTACCCACTGATGTGTGTCTACAATCCTTTGGGATTTCTCTTTTCTCTATAAGTCATCTGTGAAACCAACACCGTGAGGATGCTAATCATATATTCATTTCCTATGCTACAGTTACACCACATTGGAATTAAATTTCTGACATTTTTTGGATGCAGATGGTCTCTTCTTTCTACTATCAACTCTAAACTTGAACATAGTGTGATTTGGGATTCTTCCCAGCAAACCAGGAATATTTTTTTGGCTGTAGTGGTAGAGCTCCTGCATGTGATCTAATATGATAGAAATAATTTTATTCATAATAATTTCTCTTTCAATCTCAATGTAGGTAAAATGCGTATTCTCATTGCCATCAAGGATTCCTCCTTACTTCAGAAGGATCATTATGATAACTCTGTTGGTGATTTTGAGATCCTTTGTCATCTTCAGATTGTGGGATCTTATAGGCAACCACGACGTACCATTGAGGTCTTTTGGCAAGCCCTGCTTCCAGGATTGATCAAAGTGAAGGTTGACGACACCTCTAGAGGAAACCCTGGTCTGGCAGGTTGTGGTGCCATCATCAGATACTTTCATGGTAGATGCCTTGGATGCTTCTTTAGTGGATGTGGTATGACCTTGGATTTGGAAGCAGAAATGCTGTGAGTCATTCATGCTTTAGATTTTTCCTAGAAAAATGGTTGGAACAAGTTGTGGATTGAATGTGATTGAACCACTATTGTCCAATCCATCTAGAAGGGGGTGGTGCCCCTTTCATGGCCGCTTACCTCTCGATGGATGAAATGTCTTATATCGCTCATAGATCTCAACTACATTGCCACACACATGTTCCTTGATGTGAACATGGTTTCTGATAGTCTGGCCAACAAGGGGGTCAATCAGGTCACTACCTGGTTGGATGGTTTTCCTGATATTTCGCTCCCTTTTTTCAATAATGATTGTAATAAGATTCCATCTTCAGACTCTTGTAGCTTCCTTTATTTTTTATTGATAAAATTTTCCTTTGTCTTTGACTGAGGCACCACATTTTAAAAAAAATTTGGAACCATAAACTAAATAAATATAAACTGTACAACTATTATAAAAAAACTATATATTTTAGAAGAAAACATTATGAAACATGATTCAAACTATATGTACATCATCAATAAAAGATTCATGCTACAAATAAAAAGATAATCCCGATTTTACATTTCCAAATATTTGATAAATAAGTATGACACTACTCGACCTTGGGTACCATTCTCCTAGAAATATGAGGTACACAACATCAGGCATAATAATGGACATCCCTTATAGATAACATTAAATTCGAGATTTATTATCAATTATTAAATCCTTCCATAAATTATATCAAGAGGTTTTGTGCCATGTATGAGAAAATACCAAGAAATATCAATCTAGGATAAATGGAAAACACAACTAGGATAGTGATGACACATATCTCCCATTGGTTTTATAGTTGTAATAATATACCTCACATAAGACAATATCCTTATAGAAAATTTTAAAAGATTCAAAATATGAGTTGAAATGAAAAACAGTTATATAGCAGTATAAAAAAAGTAAATAATGATGAAGTTTTATTGATGGTACCTATCATAGTTAGTAGGCCCCTATATTCTTTCTCTAGAGACTCATCCACAGTTTGATGATGTTTTTTTTAAAAGACTTATAGTTGGAACTATTTATATATTAAGTCATTTGATTTCACAAATATAATTTTTAGTGTTAATGATCCAATTATTGTAACTTTATAATAAAATATATAACATAACTTCTTAAAGTGTCTTGAACATTGACAAGAGATGAAAATATTGGACACCTCATTGCAAATCCATTTTGAATGATAGAATATTCACACTTGAAGCAAGTAAAAGTGCATCTTCTATGGAATTTAGTAGGTATATAAAAAACCTAATATTGAGATCCACCATGAGACTTATAATGAATTCTATTACCCTTACGTGAACTCACAGAACTATTATCGGGAGGAAAAAAACTCTCATTTACCTTGACGTACCATCCAGATCATGTACATCCATCTATGCTCGATCTAGTGTGATAGCATATGAGGAATGATTCATCACTAAAACAGAATAATTAATATCATATCTATGGTCCATCTCTAAATATTGTCTATTTTTCATCTCATTCTTTAAAATATCATGTGAAAACCTCAAAAACTCGACAAATTAGTTCACATAATCAGTCATGGTCATATTATCCTTCTTGAGTTTGAAAAACTCCTTAGATATATCCATAACCATTAAATATGGATATGTGTTTTAATTTAAATCAATATTGAAGTCCTTATAATCTAAAACCTCTTTACTCTTCATTATCACCATCATGTCCCACCATCTTCTACTAGGACCATCCATAAATAAGGTGGCTCATTTCACGTTGACTGAATTATGAGTTTTGAAGAACTAAAAAGGTATCTCTATCTTAATCAACCAATCCTTATCCAGTAAATTATTATATAACCTTGTAATGATGGGGGATATTAGAAGTGTAAATCATGATAATGAATCTATAATTCAACCCATTGAGGTTGCACAATTAGATAATGAATGGAAATGGGTAGAAGTGATTTCCCAGAGCATAGACAACATGTGCAATAATCTCAATGAGATTTTGAGATGCATGACAACTTTGTTCATGTGGGTCATCAGAAAATATCACATAGATACTATTCACATTTATTTTTAGAGTCACGATGATAAAAAACATTAGTATAAAAAATGGAATACATTTTAACAAAACCTAGATCATCGCATAAAAATGGAAATATGTTAATTAATCCCATCAGATAAGAAAACATGATTTTGATTTCATCAATCCAAACCAAAAAAATAAGAAACTATAATTATTCATTAAGGAACCATTAACAAATCATATATGGTAAATTAAGGCTCATTATGATGAAATTTGGATCGGAACTCACTCGTAAATACCTCCTAAGTCTTAAAAATGTTCAAATTTCATACTAACATCATAGAATGTTATTCAACCTGGAGCCTCTAATATCATTTTTTTTCAACCAAGCCTCCTATGATCCATGAAAGAATCATCATAAAAGTATAACATGATGGATATTTTATCATATATTTATTTAGAATTTTAGTAAACATGATATAAGGATGTATTTACAGGTGTAACTCCACTAAAAAGTGAGATATAAAATTCTAAATGTTACTACCAATGTTAAAAAGGTAAACCATTAATTTCATGTTATTACTTGATTAGAACTACATGGATAAGTGTTCATAGAAAATGGTAGTTATTAGGATGGGTTACCTTCTAGGATGTTTCCCAGGGATGTGTCAAAAAATAAAACACACACTGAATGAACAAGTTTTAGCTTGTGAGGTCAGTCATTAGTCTAATATGTGACCCAAGTGAGTAATAACATATGTTTTTCTTCGATGGAAACAAATTTATTATACGATGAAATGGGGTCATATTATTTGTTTAGGGAATGGTGATGGTTTATTCATGATTGTTGATTTCAAAGGTGTATTTAAATTGTTTTTTAGAATTTTTTATTTTGGTTTTCAAGGAAATAATTTAATATGAGTGCGTTAAGTGTTATGTTAATTTAAATCATGAATGTGTAATAGAAACCACTTTCATTTATTCATTTCCAATATAGTGTACTTGGTTTCATTAATAAAATAAATATATTAGATTCTTGTTGGAATCATATATGCATATGGATTACAAACATTATATTCACATCAGTGAGTATATATTCTTATGGTTTTGTTCAGCTTATTTAGGTATTAACATTCTGGTTTTATTTGAATCACTATATTTGGGAACTATATGGATTTTGTTTCATATATAGGACTTGAATAATCACATTGAGTTAATAGATCATAATGGGTAGCAACCTCTTTAGGCTATTGTTTTGGTTTTTGTTTTTTTGTGAACAATGTATATAATCTTGTATTTAATTTTTATTTGGGATTTTGAATTTTTTATTCCATATTTGTGTTTATTAAGGTGAATACTATTCTACGTAGTCTCCAGTGATACCCAAGAACTTGTTTTTGGTCTACTTTTATTGAAATCTCCCCTAGGGACTTATGGAATGTTGGATAATTTCCATGTTAGGTGGAATCCCCAGATGATTTATTACAAAATTTCATAAGGTAAATCTTATTGATTTGTGTTTTTATTATTGAACAGATTTAGGAATGTTAGGGAAGAATTAATGGTTGTTGAATAGTTCATGGAAAATTATTAATCACTTTATACATTTTTTTTCATAGATATTATAGAGTTTTCATTTTAATTTTGGGATTTAAAATCACTTTTTAATGAGGTATTATAAAATTTTATGATTTTGTATTGAATTGTATGTGGAAATCCTAAGATGTATATAGAATTTCATTTTTTGTAGTGAAATATGAGGAAATATAGGGGTGAAATGTTAATTATCATGATCTTTCAAAATGCTCCCAAGACATGATGACCTTTATAGAAATCATCAAGTGGCACTAACATGGTTGGTGTTGGGATTGAAAAACAATGTAGCCAAACTATATATTGTAGAAATATTTAATGAATTTTTTTACTCATGTAATGCTTCCAAATTCGATTATTATTTATTCTCTATGGGTTTTATTATATTTGGAGGAATATAATTGATTCATAAATATTATATTAATTATTTTTTAATGTAATGTTATAATATTTTGTGTTATTGTTTGTTTCAAAACCTTTGTTTGGGAGTTTTTTTCTATATTGAAATGTTATTTTTTCTAACAAGAAATAGCTGAGTAAAAGTAAATTTATTATTTATTATTTGTTTTAAAGGTAATTTTTTATTAATTAAACTTAATATTTTTTTGGGTTTTAACATATTTTAAATTATATATTAATTAGGTTTGTTTAATTTTGAATTATTTAGTTTTGTTTCTTTGAATTGAAAATTTTGAATGTTTTTAATAAAAAATTATGTGGGGTTTTAATGTAGTTTCCTTATTTTTATTTATTTGGATAGTGATGTTCTCTATTTAATGAAATTTAAATATGTTTAATTTTATATTCAATTTTGTTATATTTTACAATTTAAGCCCCATTAATGAGATTTCATGTAATGTAGGGATTTATTTCTGTAGCTATCTTGGTGATCCATGAGTTCTTGTTCTAGTCACTCACTCTAACTAAAATCATGATGGATTGGTCGGGAATTATTCATATTGTCCCATGAATCACAAATGAGTGTTTTAAAATCAATATCCCTTATTATTTTTGGGTGATCAAGGATATCAAGAGATAATGAAGTGGCTAGTCATGGTTGAAGATATCTTCAAGTCATTTCAAAATACTAATATATCAGTGGTGAGGAAGAAAATTACTTTATAAAAATGTTTGGGTTGGTAATAGAAGAACATTTCTATTCATGATAAATTAGGAGATGTTATTAGGGATATTTTTAATCCACCATCATCCAATGGTTTTATCCCAAGGAGCTCAGAATATCAATAGAGATGGTATTATTGAGTGCCAATCATGGTTTTAAATTAGATAATGATTACGTAATGTGATTCTATAGTATACTTCATTTACATCAATAAATTTCATTTAATGAATTCAATAATTATTGGTTAATTGAAATCTGTCTTCATCTAGACCATCATTTATTGATGTTTTAGTCTGTCCAGACTATAATCGTGGTTTTAGTCTATAAGCAAATATCACAGATGAAATCGTGCCAATGAACCCCAGTGGAATAAGATTATTTATCCCTATATGTTTTTAGTGAGGTTTATCTATCTAGTTGGAAGTGGGATAAGGAAGTATATAATGATAGGAAGCAATGTTGTCCATTTTTATTTATACTTATGTGATGAAAATTTTATTAGTATTCTTTTTGTTTTCTAATTTACAGAATGTATAAAAAATTCAATGGAATTATCTGAACACCTATCATATTTGTGTCTCTCATACTCACCACAAATAGTTTTTAAATTTTAATTATAATTATAAGAATAAGAAACATACTCATATTTTATCTAGGTATTCATCTAGGGTGATACTTCCACTAGAGAGTCCGAAGCAAAGTAATTTTTTTAGAATATCTTTTTTTCATTTTTCTATTTATTCATCTACTGAGACCTACCATTAGTCCATTTTATAAAAAAATATCCTTATATATAATTTCTGAAATTATTATTTTTTGGATTGTTGGTCTTATGAAATGGTGAAGATCCTTGTTTTTAATCTTTATTTTAGAAATACATTGGAATATGGAAGTTTTTATCAATCCAGTGATCAATTTATAAAGTGATTTATAAAATATTGGGTGATGTGTTCCAAATATCCATGTTCTATTATTATTCTTTTGATATTCCCTCCCAAAGATACATTGATTGGGATTATGCCTATATTATGTATATATGATCATGGATGGTCTAAAGGTGGTGATCAGGTTCTTCCCTAAGGTCAATCTTGGTATTTAGGAGTCCATTGGATGTAGTGAAATTCGATCAATATTTAAACATTTAAAGAATAATATATTAGTTTCATTACCAATGTTATTCTCTAATGAATACCATTCATCTTTCAAGGTTTAATCTTCCATTTTAGTCGCATGTTTCATTGTTGGTAAATAATCATCATGTGGTTTTCAAGTGGTTCCCCAAAAGATTGGGTTCTTCATGTATTTTTTCCCTGGTCAATGGATCAAGAAGTTGTGTAATTATTTTAGTATATTTAAATCACTATATTAGATACACATTAATCAATGAATTACTAAATAAAAAAATATAACACCATCCTAGATTATCGTGATGAGTAATTTTATTTGTGTAAATTGTACACATAAGATAATGCCTTGAATAAGGTCCCAATATCTTTATTTAAATGTTCCTTAACATTTTTGTATTCTTCATTGAATTTTAAAAACTAAATGTGATATCCATGTGATTTAAATAAAAAATAGGTGATCCAAAAATCCCTAAAAGTGAATAATCATTATAAACATGATAAAAGAAATACATTTTTGAAATAGTAATGTTAATGTGATGTAAAATGGTTGAGAATCATAAAAATTATTATTGAAGCATGGTATAATATGATAAAGTCAAAGAAACACAACAAGGTAACAATAAAATAAAACATGAAATAACAAACATAAGTCATGTATTACATTGAATACATAAAAAATTGTTCATAGGATAACCCTCCCAAAAAGAGATGGAATATGTTGATAATAAAAATTACCTAATGCATTGAATGATCTATAATTTTTTCCACACTCGACACATTCATATCATGTAAATTTATAATTTTTCAATATAGATCACACAACATAAGAATGTTAATAATATCTTTTAATCAAATAAATAAGCTACATGGGTTATATATATAAAAGTTTCCAATAAATTAACTATATGTATATCTTGGTGGATACCAATGAGTAGAAATGTGTATGGATATTCACTACAAAAGTTTTTTCATTGAATGTTGTTGGATAATTTATATAGCATAACAAATAATCATAATTATTGGAGGAAGGGATTAATGGGAGTTAAATGAGTAACAAAACTCTTGTAAATCATAAATATAACAATAATAATTTTTAAAACATATTCAAACATAAGGAATTATAAATAGAATTCCACAATATAAATAATATTATTGAATAAATAGGAGAATGAAAGGATTCATTAAATTGAGTGTTAACATCTTAAATAATGGGAGGTACTTATTAAGAAATAGGGGACACCATTAGAGGTGTTTAGATAGATAAATTTATATTAAACTCAGGATTTAATGTTTTTTTACTTAGGAGAATAGGGATCCTCAGTAGGTTGTGTAGAAAAATATAGAAGAATTATATATTAATTAAAAAAAGGTTGTAGTATATATATAAAAAAATAACTAAAGCCACAAACTATCCCAATATATTTAATAATGGTATCAAAAAAAGGAAAGTGGATTTAAATATTTAAAATATTTAATTACTGAACTTATTAAATTAATAGAAACGATGTTGTGGAGGTGAGTCATTTTCTTAATGAGTTAATTTTAAAATGTTAAAATATAATACAGGTTTCAAGGACTCAATGAAGATTTTTAAAATTAGTCAAATAACCTCTAAACCCTCATAATTAAAAAAACATGTTTTGGTCCTGTGTAATCTATAATCTATTTATGAAATAATTTTTTGGATTTTGTGGTGTCATATTACCAATTGTATAATTATATAATGTTTTATTTTTATGAAAAAATTAAAATATATGAGAAAATTGGGACAAAATTAGTTGGATAATTTTGAGGATATAATTTCAAATGTGTTTTTTAATTTATAATAGAAATTATTTAAATTTTATATTTTAGTAATTTAAATAAAATAGCCCATTTGTTGAAAAATATAGTTTTTAGGATGATAATTGTTTATTTTCAATTATAAAAATTATCTCTGACTTCCAAAAATTAAAATATAATTTATAATTAGATAAATATTCTTAAATAAATAAATTATTACAATGATTCTAGATTTCATAAAAAAGGGAGTTCTTATTGGAACTATATGTTTTCCGAAAAATATGAGTTTTATCATATCAAAATAACTTTTTTTTATTTTTTAAATTTATTAATTTATTTTGTTTTAAAAACTGACAATTAAAACCATTATTTTATGAAAATTTATACAGAAAAAATAAATACATTTAGCATTTACATATATAACAACATATTATCCCATTTTATTCACTTTCGGTAAGGCGTGTGATTATAAAACAATCATAGGATAGTTAGGAAAACATGGATTGAATATTGATCTTGATATACTTGAAATTCACCCATAAACAACTTCTCTAATGATTAATTTTCTCAATATCATCAACAACATGGACATGGGAAAATCAGGGTGATCCCATCTCCCTAGGAAGCTCTAATAAATGGGCTTGGTAGGGTATGATTGTACTGGAAAAGATCATTGCCTCTTTCATTAGTTTTAGTTTTATTTACCAAAACCGTTAGTATAAAATAATAATAACAGGCACCATATTTTAAATATATTATCAATATTTAAGATTCTTAATGGTATTATAAATTAAACAATATATAATTTAAAGTGGTTTGAAATGACCAAAGTAGTGCATGTGTTTTCATTAATTTCATTACATAATAAAGAATTTATTCATTTAATGGAGTATTTAATTTATACATTTTCGGGTCCTTAAATTAGTCCCATATTTAGAAATATCAACCCTGGTATTTTATTTCATACACTAAAAATAAGAGTATAGTTCTTTTTCATCACCTCATTTAGTTACAACTGTTTTTCCTCAAACTTGTGGTTATACCATAGTACATTAACAAGGTGATATATCTTGTTACACATAACGTTTCCTCTATGACCTAATATCTTAAATATATTCTAATCGTATTAAAATACAAATACAAATGACAACCCATTTGGTTTCAATACATGTGAGGGGTTCAGTGTGTACTATATCAATAGGTATACATGGAATGATTCATATAATTTAGAGGGGTTTATTGGGATTTCTTATCGACATGTATATATTTTATGTGATGAAGGAACTCAATGAGGTTGTCATATCATGTATTATGATTTCCATACTTCCCATTAATTTTTACTTTAATCAACTGTGTTATAGATGGAAATAATTTATCTCTGACCTTAAACTCATGATCACATAGATGATTGTATAAATTTAATTTCTATTATATTCATGTAGACTTAATGAAAAAATGACTAGTTTAAACTCTCTATTTCATATCCTTGAAAAACTCAGGTCCCATCAGCATATAATCTCCAACTTCATCATAGAATTCTGACATCTAGAACCACTTACCATATAAATCATTATTTAGTTCCACTTGAATTCTAAATTGGAAACAATTTTTATATGATGACTTCATTAAGAGAAGGAATTTATCATGAAGTCCTTGGAAATACCTTTAGAATAATCTTAACATATCTTTTAGAGTTAGAGTTTTCCTCTTATACTGACTATCCTTCTGAAGGTTATAAATTGTACAAAATATAACTCTTTATCCAACACTTACTGGAGGCCTCTCTAGAACCTCTTGGTAAACCTCAACTAACAATAAAATATAATATAGAGGATAACTCTATGAGGTAATACCACTTCCCTAACATATAACTTTATATGTTGTCCAAGGGATAAATTTTCCTTGATGGAAATGAAATGCACTGACTTTTTAAGGGGGTTGATAACCACATTTGTAGAGTTATTACCTTTAGATGTCACGGGGAGTCCTATGATGAGAACCATTATTTTGTTTTTTCACTTCCCTACTATAGTTGTAAATATTTTCATCAAACCAATATAATTATTTTCTATAACCTTGACTTATTGGCATACCATGTATTAAGATAAAAATTATATAAAATCCTTCTTCATATTAACCCACTAATAGTTTTTCTTTTGATATATATACATCATAGTCTCTAAGAATAATAAATAAGGTAAATCAATGTTTTGAATGAAAAAGATCGATTTTTTCATCTTGTATTAATGGAACACATAACTATGTTACAAACCATATAACTATACATTTATAAATGTTTTACTTTTGTATATTCACTACCTATTCTGAAGAACATTATCATCATTTTGGGCTTCTATGATCTCCAAAATAATGGATTATTGGCCAATTATTTGAGAAAGGTTGGGTGAAGATACTTTTATTATTCCCTTACCCATATTATTCAGGTCCATAAATACTATACCCCTTAGAGTCTCACTCATATATAGGGCTGCATGATCTTTTATACTTAGTGAATCCCCCACGTTGTTCACCATCCCAAAATAAAAATGTAATATAAAATTATAATCTATGAACATAACTAACCATTTTTTTGTTGTATATTGAGGTACTTTTTGGAATATATAGTTTATTCTTCTGTGATCTATATATAAGTCAAACATATTCCAATAGAGATAAAAAACCAAATAATCAACATGAAAATCATTACACTTAATTATATAGCCTGATTTCTGTAGTTCTTCTCATGGAAAATTAATTGCATGTATGAATAGGATATCACATTTTCATTGTTTATGATTACACAAACTTATCCTTTCGTATATTGTTCTTTGTAGATTAGAAATCCTTCCCCACTGGTTGTTGTTGTGAGAATAGTTGAACTGATTATCCTTTTTTAGCTCTATATATAGCTCTCTACATTAATAATTACATTTGAAATGATTTAATTACATGTTATATATATTTTTGGGATTACTAGTCAATATTTGTTTATCATAAATACAAAATAATACAAAACTAATATAAGGAAACTATATATTTATATCATAGATATTGTTCTCATCCATCATTAAATTGCCATAGTTTTTGATAGATCCAAAGATATCCCTTTTCTGGTGATAACATGTCCCAAAAATGTCTCTTTCTCAGTCAAATACAATTATTTGCAATAATTTAAATACAAATTTTATTTTTAAAATTTTTGAGTACATCATTCAAATTCTCCTCATGTTCATTCATTCCATTCGAGTGGATAATAATATAATCTATAAATACTACCATAAATTTCTAAATGTAATCCATAATGAATCTATTCATCATGTTCATAGATATTGATGGAGAATTTGTGAGCCAAAATTGAATAACTATGAACTCATTATGTCTTCACCTTGTATGAAAAAAAATCACCAGGATATCCTTTTTTTAACATTATTGGATAATATCCCGATCAAGGAAATACTATGGAGAATTATAGGTAAATAGAGAACTGAAAAAACATGTAATAAATCTATGGTAATGTATATATGTTCTTTATTTTCATCTTTTTAAGAACATGATCACTAATACAGAGGGGAATTGACCCATTATTATTCCTAATTAAAAGGTCTAGTACACCACACAATGATTCACATGAGGGTACAAACACTTTATCAATATTATTTTCATGATTATTTTTATGTCCACAAGCTCAGTTGTATTAATTTTATATAAAGTCTTCTATATTAGTAAATATTTATTTATAATTATGATAGAGAACATAACATATATACATGGAGTAAGACAAGACAATTCACTATGTTACTGATTAATGAATTACAGTATAATGGGAAATTCATTAAGGATTATCTTTTTTGTTTCCATTTTCATTTAATCTAGATATTATTTCTCAAAAATAAATAATACACACACTTGAGATGATGATACCAAAATAGATAAGTCCACCTCTTCAAATTTCTATATAATTTAAGAAATAATTTCAATAGAGAGCAATATTTCATTCTTTCAACAACTGATTTTGGATCTATAAAATAAATTAAATTAATGACTATGAGAGAATTTAATTACACTAAAGGGAGTATACCATGTTTTTCTAGGGAATTAATCCCAAATATATTTATAGGGGATGGATTATATCCATATATAGAAATAACTAACCTATTATAACTCTTCATAGATTACTCATCTTCCATTTACTAATATTTTGTTTGAATATTTCTATTAAAAATATGTGATACTAAAAAACGTTTAGAACTATAATGAAATAGTATGTTCACTAATCTTGAATGAATAACTAGAGTAACTATCACCCCAAGATTGGAAGGTTCCACCATAGATGATGTGATGGAATAAGCTCACACATGCTAATAGTCCTTGATGGTTTTTATTGTCAGTTTTCATTTACAACCCCTATCATAGTGAATTGACTAATACAGTTTCAATGATACTTGTAGTTAAATCATCGGATGAGTAGATATGTGTTGTCAAACGAATTACATTCTTCAATCACATTGGTGTGTTCCATCCATCTTTAATCTCTAGCTTAGTGGGATTCTTTCCCACACATATATCATTTCCATATCCCCATCATGAAATTTTTGGTTGCTTCTTTCCACACATTTCAAAAGCGACATGTGGGACAATAATGCATGTCTGTTCTTCCTCAATAAAACTTATATACTTAAAATAAATTTCTTTTCTTCTTATCATCAGACCCATGAATACCTTGAGACCCACTAATTTATTTTTAAATTAAGTGAACATTGGAAAAAATCCTCATAACATTGAAATCCTAAAATTTCCAAATGCATCGATAGACTCAAATTTAGCCTATTAATGAAATGGTGATATTTACATTTGAGGAAGATAAAAAATCTAGAGGTGTATCATGAAAATCCTGTGAATTTCTCCTCATATTATCTAATGGATTCATCTTACATTTTCAAATGGATAGAGAAATTTCTGTCTATTTTTATTTGAATTTTCTTGGAGAATATTTTTCCAAAATATTTTGGTGGAATTCTATGCATTCCATCACATTAATATCCTTTTTTATGATTCAAAATTTTTATCAAACTCCACCATTGACCAGCTTATCCTTATATAATATATACAACTTTTAGAATCATATATGTCTTAGAACATTAATGGATGTAAAATATCACTTCAATGGAGTTGAAAAACCTTTCTTAAATTAAGGGGTTATAATATTTTTTTGAAAGTTAAATACCTTTTTTGAATAATGTTCCCAGGGGAAACATTGAAGTTCTTATGATTATGTGGGGTTTCCCCTTGAATCCCAATTATTTTCTAAACATGGATTAATTAAGTAATTATCGTCACGATGTTTGTAATTATTTATCCCATTTGGTTTCTCCAATCATTTTGGTAGTCATAACATCTCCCATCACATTGGTTGTGTACTCAGTTTCTTCTTATTTTCATCCACAAACTATAATAATGGGAAACTTAGGGTTGATAAACCTTAAAATTTTAAATATAGGATAGTTAAACCCTAATTACTGAAGCGATAACTCAGAAAAGATATATATTCCTTACCAAATGAATATCTTGGTCTTAAAATAATTTATCCAAGATCTATTTCATAAAATAAAATCATATGGGTATTTTTATTCCCTTCATAATGGTTTGTAAGTAGCTTTTGAATTTACCATAGCTTATCCCTCAAGATTAATAAAAAATTTAATGTGTTTAGAAATTACTTTTTTCATGCAATTGGTGATGATTTATCATAACCTGACATTTTAAGAGGAAAACATTATGTTCGATACAATATGAGATACACATCATTAAGGCTAAATGATCATTGTTTATTTAGGACAGTTATAGAAAATGCATTAAATTAATGGGTTTTAATAGTATTGAATACCTTATAATATTAATATATATATGATATTAATTGATATAAAATTATTTATTAATTATTTGAAAATAATCAGTCAATTTTATAGTATGTTGTTTTATTATTCCAAAATTGGTTTTCATCAAAAAAATTATGAATTTTTTTGAAAAAAATATTATATTTAATTTTTGGATAATTTTAATAAAAAATTAATAAACAATAATTTTATAAACAAAAATATTAATAATAATACACTTTCAAATTTTTTGTTTTTTAATAAATATTTATTTTTTAGTTAATAGTGAAAAATTATGATTTTTTGAAATCTGTAATTTCTTTAAATAAATTAAAAAAATTAGAAGTACCATTATTATCTAAATATTATTTGAAAATAAATATATATTATTTAGCTATATATAAGAAAAATAATTTTATTTATATCACATATACACTAGATTTTAACATAACTAAATTTTTAGGCATAAAATCACATTTTTCAACCAATTATTTGAAAAAGAATAATGATTATCAATTAAAATAAAATAAAATTAAATCTAATGGGGAATTATTTTAATGATATTTATTTATTATATATCTATACCATTGAATTTAAATTCATATAATGTTTTTTTCTATAATACAATTAATATAAGTTCATCTCTCTAATGAAAAATAAAATTTTTGAAATGGGATTTTCATCGTAATTGAATGTATTTTTAAATTAAATTATGAATAAATTTAGAAATCAATTTGGGAAAATGGATTCTTTATTTATAATAAACATAAATAATACAATATAATATGGTTATCTTTATGTTTTTCATATTTAATATTAAAAATAATAAAAATTTGTAACCATAGTTAATGTGAAAACTGTTTTACTAGGGGTTTAACTAAAGTGGTTAAGAAATTGACATGTTTAAAACAAGTTTCATTTGAATTTTAGAGGTTTATATCAACCATAACAATAGAAAAACTTGAATATTTATAAATTTTTTGGCACTTGTCTTGAGGGAGACTTACCATTATTTAATTGTTTTGGGTATTTACAAAATTTCCACTAGACCTCAATTATATAAGGGCACTCCCTCCCCTTGATAATTGACAACTAAAAATCCATTTTTATTGGAAATAACATACTAAAATATAATTAAAAACCCTTATACACATTCATGCTCTTTTGTTATTCATGAAATACTAACCTTATGGTCTTTAATAAGTGATTTAGATAAGGTTCTTCAAATTAATGGTAATCATCTTCATTGAGCTCATTTTTTACACGTTTTTTCACAATAAATTATGTATTAAAAATTAAAACTGTATAACACCAATATCTTATATGTACTAAAATGTTAATATTTTATTGTTATAACAATCATCCAACTCAGATTTCTTTTAAATGGGAAATGAAACCATAATTTTTGTGTACTATATACAACCACCTCACTAATTGATGTCGTTCATATTCCATCATTTCGTCTCATGACTATTCATTATGTTAGATTTTATTCCTATATACGAAATTAATGACATATAAATAAAAAATTAAATTTAATATATCATATACCTCTTTATAATACAATCAATTGAAAAATGATAACATTGATCATGTGTATGGTAGAATACCACCTCACAATGTGAGGTGATTTTTTTATTTATCACATAATAATATTGTATATGTAAGTATATTAAAATAAATAATATTAAATTTATGATATAATTATAAATATATAAATATAAAATATCTCTTATCTTCTTTTTATCATGATTACTATAAAATAAAAACATTAATCAAGTGTATGTACAACTTATTATCTCATTGATTGTAACAAAGTTCATTTTTCAAAAAAATATTTTATTCTTGTTTTTAAATTTATAAATGATATATATAATAGATAATTATTTAATAACCATATTTCAATCATGATTGTTATTATAGAAAATTTAACAAAGAGATAAAGGTTTATGTTTTAATATAATTTTAATTGGGATTATTTATACATGAATTTCCATTAGTGAAAATTATTTTCTCGTTAAATAATAAAACCAATTAATTTTTTCTATGACTTTAATTCATTATATTTTCTTGTAATAAGTCAATTTTCCCCTATTTGATAACTAAAATTATTGAGAAATTTTTTTTATAAAACTTTGATTGCATTTCTCTATTTGGTCAAAAATCATTATTCTTATATTTTCATATATTCTAATTATATATTCAATAAAATTTATAAAATTAGCAATATGTTTTATTAAAAAAAATCTTTTTTCCTATATTATTTTTTTTGAAATAATATTTCTTATCATTTTGTGAAACTAGATCTTTTTATCCTATGTACAATAGTGTAAAGTAAATGTTTCTTTTAACTTATACCATATTTATGAAGTTACCAACAAAACAAACTAATCAACTCTTTTATGAGTAAATTATAAGTTTCCTTGTTTATTTATAATGATTTATTAAATAAATAAATTTAAAAAATTTAGATTTTTATTTTGTTATTCTTAAGTGGAAATGATATTATTCTCATGGAATATTCCATGTAATATTTTAAATACATTTTCATCAATAAAGATAAAAATTTATATTCTGTATTTCTTATAAATTGCATATATATTTAACTCAATTATGTACCTAGATTATTATAAATTACATTAATTATAAAATACATGTACTATGTTCATTTGTAAAATTAATTCTTTAAGAATCCACGTTTGATTGTGATTTGAAGATAGATTTTAA
The DNA here is from genome assembly GCA_963277665.1 of Viscum album. Lineage (NCBI taxonomy): Eukaryota > Viridiplantae > Streptophyta > Magnoliopsida > Santalales > Viscaceae > Viscum > Viscum album. The sequence goes on from OY728129.1 coordinate 259,984,079, forward strand.
AACCCATTTTAATTCCTTGGGTAATTATTATATTTATGACATAGAATTGACTTACTTTTTTTTGGAAAACATATGATTGTACATGATATGAATTTGATATATAGGTCGAGAATTACATATCCTTCCAGTTAATTTGTTAATGTTTTAGTATCATGAGACCTCATTTATATGATTTTGAGTGAACCCAATGCATTACGGGACTTTAACCACCCTGTAGTGTTGTCTTGGTGGATAGTCTAGACATATTTTTATGTCATTGTTCATGTTTCTTCAAAATTTACTATGCTATTGTGCAGTTATGATACCATTTCCTTTATAATATTCTTCTATTGGAATACACATTTACCTTATCCTTTATGAAATAATGTTATAACTTTAACTCACATGATATATATTCCCATGTCATGTTTATTCCATTACAAGGATTTTCAGGTCACTCATTTTGTCAACATGTTCATCGAGTTATACTATTTATTATTAGGATCTAAAAAGTATTTATGAGATCATTATTTAGAATAAAATAATGTATTTTAATTTTATCCTCACATTGACGTTTTGTAAAATTAGCCTTCAATATACATTGCGCCTGATTATCTTTCAGTTGTAATTAATAGATTTTTATGTTAAATTTTTTTAATAATATGTGTAAAAGGATTGTGTATCTATCGATGGTATAAGAGAAATGACATGTAATTTTGGGGATTAGGACTTGAATAATTTTTTGAGATACCTAGGGATAAGTAAAAGGAAAAGGTTTTGTTTAAAAAATCCCCTTGAATTTTAATGAAATGTATAGTGATTGAGTTCCCTCAAATTAAATCCATGTATGTATAATATAAGTGGTTGTGGTTTTGAAACAATTAATCAATATAATAAGAAGAAAAAAATGTTCACATTGATAGGGACTCAATCATCACCTTGTGTACAATAATAATCCTCAAAACCCACCTAGATTAACTATATCTATCAACACTATAGTAAAATAGTTCTATATCTAATTTATTACAATGGAACGAGACATAACTTACTGTATCCCATTAAATGATAGTTTAGTATTATTGGTAATCTAGATAAATAAATGGTTTATACATAAAATATTAATAGAGAAATTACAACATAATTTTTTTTATGCAAATCATTATTATCCCTAAAATATATTTGAATATCATTCATAGTACATTTTTTGGATTTATGGGAATGGAATGAAAATAAGGGCGAGATAAAATTCATAGTATGGGTAATATATAGTGGATTATATCTTGATTAAATAAATATTAATAAATATGGAAATGAATATAATACATATCAAATTAAATTTAATCAATTAGTTGAACATGACATTAGGGAGAAAAAATATGGAAAGGTAAATAATCAAACCAACATTGAATTTTATAATTTAAAATGGAATAAAATACATCTATATATTATATCAGTGTGAAAAATATAATTGAAAATAACAACATGATTATAAATTAATAAAGGCTTAATTATTGGAAGTCTCTATATTATCCCTCATGATACATGTTCTATCAAAACATTTTTCAACATTGTTTAAAACAGATGGGACAATATACACAAGAATACCATTTAGATATGGATATCAAAAAAACAATCCTATAATGAGACTTCCAATGCATACAAGGGTTATATATAAATTATCACACAAAGAACACTAATTCCAAAACATTGTTAATATATCTAGTGATCAATTTAATTCATAAACAAATATGAATTATCAGGGATTGTCTGTATCAGGTATGGAATATAAGGACCAATCCTTAAACAATACACAATATTTAATTTTGTTAATAATTCACATCTATGATCTTTCACGGTATATTTTTTTAGAGAATTACGATATAACTATTAAATTAAATCTCAAAAATTTCAACATAAAAATTTCTTCCCAGTTTCCATTTTTATCAAAAAATAAAATCTCTCGAAAAAAGATTCATGTCTAGTTCCATGTTTTAGACATCATTCATTTTCCTTGATCCTATCCTTGACTATATTAATCATTATATCCTGTGAAAACACATTTCAAAACTTGGGATGAGCATAAAAAATCTTAGTAAGGATTATAAAATAAAGAAAGAAACATTATTCCATCAATACATATCAATCATAATCTTATACCTCATGAAATCATCAGATTTATGAATAACACATAGAAGTCATAAATCATAAAGGTAACTTGTGGCATCCATATCATACTTACATTGTAGCTTCCACAACTATGTTTGGTTTTACATTTAGAATACCCATCACAATATATTCCCAAAATATATTTGGAAAAACATTAATGTTTATGTTCGTCACATTACCCAATGAATTGGAGAGCTATATTAGGCTCACCCACTCTAGGTTTATCATGGAACCACATGTATATGTAAATAATTACCAAGAACAATAAAAGAATCATAACACATAAAACACCCATAATAAAAAGAAAAAATTTCCACATTTCAATCAAAATATATCATTTAAATATATTGACATAACAAATCGACTATCAAAACCATTTTTAATTCCAAATTATGTAAAATGGTATATGGTATTTATTTTCCTTTTAAAAACAGTACGATTTGTTAAGGAATCCAATGATCAAATAATAATCATGGCAGCAAAAAAGGACATTTTCACCACATACCTTAAAAATAGACAATTTTTTTCTTGGAGTAAAAAACCTCATAGAAAAATATTCCATTTGTATTAAATGAAAATTCAGAGGTTTTTATACACCGTATAAATGAAATTTGTGTATAAAACAAAATATTCCACTATAAAAGGTGATTGAGTCGAAGCCTTTTACCTCATGTCCGACATGACCCGTTCATTATTTATTCTCAAGAATAATAAACTAAAGTTAATTTATAAATGTTTAAGAAAATGATTCTTGTTTATTATTCCTTTTATATCACTTCTTACCATGTTATAAACATTATTCAATCATTTACATTAATAATGGTCATTTTGTTTGTATTTGTTACTATGTCAAAAATGAACTTCATATAAATTCTATTTTTTCATGTGGTAAAATTTACATTATCTATATAATGATATTAATTATTTAGATATCATATATATTATATATATCTAGTATATATATGTTTTTATAGTAGTACATAACATTTAGTGATATGAAATCGAATGCACTGTTCATGCAGTCGGAAAGTTGTACATACACATGAACGCTACTTTAATTTCTATTTCATATTTTATAGAATGAAAACATAATGATACATTGGTATATTATAATTCCATTATAATATAATATACTATTTCATTAATTACATCGTTTATATGTTCCATGTATGTCATGAATGAGTCATATCACTTTTAGGGGGTGGTAATCCACAATTTCTCAAATATAATTGTAGTATTTACCCATTATGGAAACCATAATGGTATGATATAAATGAAAAATAAAGAAGGATAGAGACACTCTAAATATAATATATATCACATGTGAATATATTATCATCATAATGGCCACCATAATAGGTGGTAGAAAAAGATTGAATAATCATCGATTTGTCAGCGAGTAGTTCATCGTCCACTGAAATAGTATGTTCTTTACCCATTAGACAGAGGTGTGTGTAAGTGTAGTTAAAATATATATCATAAAAACAACCTAGTATATTGAAGATACTGTTTTTGTAATAAAATAAATTAATATGAAGTTTTCAGGCGGTTGGAGAAGTAAAATAAAAGAAAATAAATAATGATAATACATTGCCTTTAAATAGGGGAACTCCTTTTGGTTTGAACCAAAGGGACTTATTGAAGTTCCTTCTACCTATGGTAAGGCTACTAGGTTGAAGAGAGGAATATTAAGAGATTATTTGGCATGATTTTGGAGAATAAAAGGGTTTTGAGAGGTGTGGGTAATGGGTTAGAGGTGAGGTATTTTTATAAGGGGGTGAGGGGATCTTTTGGAATGATTGAAACTATTATTTTATTATATAATTATTTTCAGTTTCTAATAGTCAAAAACTTCTTAATGTCGAAGAAAATATGAATCTTGTTCGAAATTAAGTAACCTAGTCATAATTGGATAGGTTTGGTATATATTTTTAATTTCTATAATCTTATTTATTTAAATCATTCACTAATGAGGAAAACACTACATCATTATTGTGTCATAAATAATTTTTTACTTGATATCTAAAAATTATAAATAAAATACCATGATTTAGTACATCATTTTATATTTAAAATTAATATTTAATGTCCAATATATAAATTATATAACCCCACAATAAAATAATTTTATCAAACCACTTCATGTTTAGGATATTTTTATATTTAAATTGAATAAAAAGTTATTTATGACATTATCTCACCCAAATGGAATTTAAAGGCCAAAAATAACACCCCCAGTAATTTATTGGCCAGATTTTACTAATCCAATAACATTAGGTCATGTTTTAGGGTTATTTTATATTATTATAATATTATGTTTACCTTGAATTATGATATTTACCTTTAACTGCGGTAAATAAAAGACAAAATCTACCATTCACCACACATTATTTTCATCTTATCGAACCATATTTTACATAAGGATGACAACCATGTATTTCAGATTTTTAAAATTAAATTCAGAGAAGTGGTAAAATTTCATTTAAATGAAAAACATGGTTTTTTAACTATAACTTAATGTTTTCACTATTCATACAAAATTAATGGTTTTTAGAAAAATACCATAAATTCAGCCAAAGTTATAATTGATATTCCAAATTAAAAAATGAAGGTTATTTTACCAAATTCATAGTATAAAATTTTCATTAATTAATTTAATATTAATTCTCATTGTCAAAATAAGAAAGTATGTTTTTAAGAAGTAATAACTATCAAAAGATTGACATTTTTTTATGTCCAATTTCAAAATGAAATTACATAACATGACCAAAATTAGATTAAACTGTAAAAAATATGATCATATTACATCATAAAAATAATTAAACAGATAATATAACCATATAAACCAATTAGATTAAAAGGCAATTTTGAATTAAAATAATATATTGTTTCACTATTCATTAAAATATTTATAAAAAATTAGCAAAAAGTTACACAAATAAATTTTGATATCCTGATTCTAAAGAAGAATTTTACTTTGTAAAATATAAAATTTGTAAGTGACCAAAACAATATTTAAATAGGGATCTCCATCAATAGGTGTTAAATCAACCTTACAATGAATATTAGGGTATTTTTTCTTAAAATTAGATTCATTCACATTCTAATACTTAAATTTTATTGGATAAAGGTCAAAACATATAAAAAATATTTATAATAATATTGTAGTTAGTTATGATTTTTTTCTCCAATACAACATCTACTTGTTAACTACCATTTTATATAATATTATATTATTAATTTTTAGTATGACTCAACATTGTGTGCAACATTAGACATCAAAGAAACTTATTGTTGTGTATCAGGTACGCCATCAAACATAGAATACTCATTAAAGGAAAATTATTATTTAATTCGCAAATATTAAGAAATTTAAAAATCTATTATTCTTTATTTACATTGGAGGTTATATCCTTCCCTCCTTTTAGAAATTGCATCCTCACAATTTTTATTCACTTATCAAATAACTGGGGTATTTATCCCTCATAGATTTTTTGGAATGTCACATTTCCTCTTCAACCATATGGTTTTTCCATAAATCCATTACCTGATACATTTATTTATTCCACAACACTTCCCCTCTTTGGCATAGAACCTAGACCGGTTGTTCTCCATAAGTGAGATTCTCTTCAAAAAAAACTACCTTTGGTCTCAAAACATAAGATGGATATGACATAAAAATTATCAACATTTAAACATTTAAACATTGTTCACCTGAGATAAACATGGAGGTAAATCCACTCTGTAATCAACTGATCCAAGTTTATCTAGGATTTCCTAATGTCCATTAAACCTTGGACACAACATTACCTTCTTACCAAAACGCATCACATTTTCCATGGAGAAACATTGAAGAAATACATGATCACATTACTGAATAAATATCTTTCCACCGACTATCGGTATATCTTTTCTTCCTTCTCTGAGCAGTTCTCGTGTGCTTCTAAATCAATGGATCTTTTTCTGACATATCATCTAAAAATTCGGGTCCTAGGAACATCCTTTCAACTAATTCATCCCAAAAACCTCGATTTCGACACCGCTTCCCTTATATTACCTCAAGTGGAACCATTTGAATACTGGAATGAAAACTCTTATTGTAAAAAATATTCATCCAAAGAAATATATTGATCCCAAAAACCATAGTAATACAAGGAATATGAATCTAGCATATCCCCGAAGGTCTGAATTTTTCGTTCTAACTTCCCATCTGATTGAAAATGAAATGTTGTACTAGATTTTAATTCAGTAACCAATGACTTCTGAAGGCCTTTTCAAAAGATAGAATTAAACATGGGATCATGATAAAAAACAATATAGAGGGTAACTGCATTCAACCAGATTATCTCTTTAGCATAATATTGAGAAAGTTGATCTAGAGATAATATATCTCGAATAGTAAGAAAACGTGAAGATTTAGTCAATCGATCAACAATAACCAAGATTTCACTATTACCTCGAGATGTCTTGGGTAATCCCACAATGAATTCCATAGATATATTTCCCCATTTCTACTCTAGCACCGATAATGAATGAAGCATCCCTTTTGGTAACATCCCCTCTATAGTAACCTATTGAAAAGTCAAACACCTCATAGTAAAATAAGAAATATATCTTTTCATTCCTTCCTACCCATAATACTTCTATTGATATCTGTACATCATAGTACTCCCAGGTTGAAATGAAAATGTAGAACAACGAGTTTCAAATAATTACTCTTTCTTCAAATGTTAATAACAAGGCACACATTATCTCTCCCCAAACCTCAAAACACAATTATTATCAATGTTAAAATTAGTCAACATACACTTCTGAACCAACTCTACCTTTTTCTACAACTCACAGCCTTCCTTTCTAACATTCTTAATTCTGTTTGATAGAGATGATTTCACTAGAACCTTAAACAAAACATATGAATTTCATGAACCAAAAACTTATATTCCAATGTTCATCAAGTCTCTAATAAAAGGATATTGTTTTCAAACGTAACATGATTAATGTAGCCATACATTTTTCACTCCAAGCATCAGGCAATTTATTTTCTTTTACAAGATGGTAATTGATCATGCAATCATAAAAATTTATTAATTACAGCCATCTTATCTTTCTTGTGTTCAATTATTTCTGAGTGAATAAATACTTCAATCTTTTTTGATTAGTATATCTTTCAAACTTTACACCAAACAAATGATGCCTCCAATTATTTAAATAAAAACACTAGAAGCTTCTTCTAAATCAAGTGTAGGATAATTTAACTAATGAGGGATTAACTGATGTGAAGCATAAGAAATTACCTAATCATTCTTAATAAGAACATAGCCAAGTACATTAAACAAAACATCACTATAGATAACAAACTCACCATTTTTAGAACGTAATACCAAAACATGAGAATTCAACAATACATTTTCCAATTCCTGAAAAAAATCATCACATTCTTTTTTCAAGATGAACATAACACCTTTTCGAGTAAACATAGTTATTGGACTAGATAATTGTGAACAATTTTCATCAAACCACCGGTAATAACCTACTAAACCATGAAAACTATGGATCTAGGTTATATTTGTGGGGCTTATCCAGCATTCAAAAACTTTTTCGTAGTAGGATCAATAATTGTGAAATTTTCTAAAATAATGTGACTAGGGAAAGAAATTTTTTTGTATCCAAAACTCACACTTACTAAATTTCCCATTCAGATTATTTTCCTTTATGGTTTTCATGAAAACCATTAAATGACTATCAAACTCTTCTTTACTTTTAGAATATTCCAAAGTATCATCACTGAACACAACTACATATTTATCCAAGAACTCAATGAAAATCATATTCATGAGATCCATGAATATAATAAGTTAATTGGATAAACCAAAAGGAATAACTACAAATTCATAATGCTCATATATAGTACAAAATGCGGTATTCAGAATGTCATCTTCCTTTACATTCAACTATTGGTACACCAACCTCAAATTAATCATCCAAAAATACTGATCTCCCTGAATATGATCAATAAATTCATTAATATATGGCAATGGATACATGTTCATAACAATGATGTTATTAAATGATTTATAATCTATGGAACATCTCATTGAACTGTCTTTATTTTTAACAAACATGACAGGAGAACCCCATGGTGATGTGCTAGGTCAAATGATACCATTATCTATTAACTCCTGTAATTGCTTATATAACTTGAAAAGTTCAATTTGATACATTTGATAAGGGTGTTTTGAAATTGGATTAGCATCACAAACTTTGTTTATAGTAAATTCAACTTCTAGATTAGGTATTATTCCAGGAAACTCATCAGGAAAAACCTCAAGATACTCATTTACCACCGACACATCATTAATATGAACAGTTCATTCATTATCAACAATATGTGCATGGTAGAATAATTTCTATATTTTACTAGTTTCTATGCTTCCGGAGATTTCATCAAATGTAAGGGTGCATTATTATACACAAACAGAAATTATTTTTTAAAAGAATCATATTTAGATTTGCGGTCAATCTTAGCTTGATAATCAGAATTCTAATCCACAACCAAAATAACATCAAACTCTACTCGAGGAAAAATAATAAGGTTTGTAGTTACATTCTTTTGTCACACAAGGAATGGAAGGTTTTTACAATTTATTTTTACCTAAATATCTTTCCATGCATTTTAACCATAAGTTCAAGATTTATATCTTGAGATGGAATTCCAAATTTTCTAGAAATCATCTCAGAAATGAATGAATGTGTAGATCCTATGTGAAACAAAAAATTGGCATAATCAGATAAAATAAATATTGTACCTGATACTACTTCATTTGATGACCAAACATTTGTTGAAGTAGTTTCAAAGGAATTTACCACCCCTTTTTCTTGTAGTCGAGCTGCTTTCATTCAGTTGAGTTTTTTGTTGGACACTCATTTTCTGAATGACCCATTTCAATACACATAGAACATTTTACTGATTGTAAATTTGATTTTGTCTTACCATTAACCTGATCTTTTTTCAGTGCAATTATGAGCCTTATGTCCGTTTTTACCATATTGGAAGCACTTACCAAAATTCAAAATACATTATCTGCCATAATTTTTTTCCACTATTTTCACAAAATGTAAACATATGTTTCTTTCCAACAGTCTTATTTATAGAGTTATTCCCTTTTGTCTTCCACCATGACCTCTTATTATGTTTTTTTCAAAGAAAAACAGATCATCGAAAAACTCCATTTCCACCTACTTCACACATCGAACAAGTTTTTCATAACTTTTGAACACATGAGAAGCTAGATACCTTCGGAACTTTGGAATCAATCCTAAGTAAAAACAATTGATTTTTCTATCAAAATCTTGTATGAAATTTGGAGCATACCTTTCTAGTCAAGTGAATTTTTCTTCATAAGAATCCACTGAGTAATCATCCTACCTCAATTCTTAGAATTGTTTTCCATCCTAAGACGAACCATTATATGAAAATATTTCTCATGAAACATACATTTGAATTCATCCTAATCAAGAGAATCAATATCCTCATTATCCCTAGTATTTTTCACAATGACCCTCCACCGATTAGATTCACAATAAAAATGGAAAATATCATAACTAACCATTTGATGTTCTAAAAAACCCATGACATCAAAAAACTTTTCCAGTGCTTTAATCTACCCTTCTGTTAGCATAGGGTCAGATGATCCTCTAGAATGATGGGGGATTTTTCCTCATGAAATGATCTACTACTGAAATTTTTCTCTATTGTTGATCTGGATGATCTTGTGCATGGTTACAACCACCATTTATAGATGGAGTCAATTGTGTCAAAACTACAACAAACTATTCAGTTCCGATTCTGAAATTCTCAGGTTTCTGATTTGGATGGTTGTCTTCCTCCTGATACCATCCCATTATAGATACCACATTTTCTCTGTGTACAACCATTCTAAACACAAAAATATCTTAGGCAAAGCAATGTGGTGATCTATAAATTCTATAACTTTTAAATATTACCATTAATTAAATATATCATATTGATTTTAATTTAACAATATCTTATATTCAAATGTTTTTTGAACTTACCTCTAATATCAACTATAAAGACCTAACATTAAATGTAATATAATCTTGAATTATGTTAAAAATTAAAATTGAGGATCTTTTTAGGTATAGAGTTTTAGAGAATTATGCCTATCCTATTACATTACATCTCATAAATTATAAATTACACACTTCTACTCAGTTATAACTTTTTTCATAAAATAAAAACATTTAAAATGTATTAATGTCCAGTTCCATGTTTTAGATAGCTTGAATATTCTGTAATCCCATCCTTGACCCTCTTCATCTTTAAGTCATGTGAATAACATTTCAAAACACGGTATGAGAATAAAAAGTTTAGTAATGATTTTAAAATAAATAAATAAAACATAATTCAATCAATTCATACCATGTATAAGATCATACATCATGAAATCAGCAGATTTATGAATAATACCTGGAAATTATAAAAAATAAAGGTATCTTGTGGCATCTATAACATACTTATATTGTAGAATTCATAGTTGTGTAGGGAGTTACATTTGGATTACCCGTCATAGTATGTTCCCTAAATATCTTATAAGAAACATTAATGTTTACCTCAGTAACATTAACCAATGCATTGGAGAGCTATCTCAGGCTCACTAGCCTTAGGATTATCACAGAACCACCCATATATGTAAACAATTCCCAAGAACCAAAACATACTCATAACACATAAAACAAACATAATGAAAAGATTACATTTAAACATTTCAATCACAAAATTTAATTTAAATATATTGACATAATAAATCAATTATCAAAACCATTTTAAATACCAAAATATTTTGAAGAGTATATGTTAATTATTTTCCTTTTAAAAACATCACGGCTTGTTAAGGGAGACAAAGATCAAATAATTCTCATGGCAGCAGACAAGGTCATTGTCACGAAAAAAGATAAAAAGAAACATTATTTTCTTTTCATTTAGTAAAACACCTCATAGATAAAGATTACCTTCAAATAAAATGAAAAGTCAAATTTTTTTATACACCATATAAAAAATTTGTGTATAATACAAATTATGCCTCAATGAAAGAAGATTGAGACGAAGTCCCTTACCACGTATCCGACTTGATCTGTTCATTATTTAATCTCATCAAAAATAAACTAATGTTAATTTATATATTCTTACTAACGTTTTTTCAGTTAATTATTTTTTATATCACTTATTACCATGTTATATGCATTATTCAATCATTTAAGTTAGTATTGGTTGTTTTTTCTGTATTAAGTACATGAGTCAAAAATGAATTTCATATAATTACATGTTTTCCATGTGGTAAAAATTACATTATATACAGGATGATGTTAATTATTTAGATATAATATATATCCTATATATTAAGTATATATATTTATTTATAATATTATATTACATAATGAGGTAATAAAAGAAATGCACCATTCATGGAGACCGTAAGCTGTACGTATGCCTGAACATTGCATTCATTTTTATTTTATATTTAATGGAATGAAAAATTTATGATACATAATTATATTATAATTCCAGTATAATATCATATATAATTTCATTAATTCCATCCTTTATATGTTCCATTTATGGCAGGAATGAGTCATATCACTTGGAGAGGGTGGTAGTCCGCACTTCCTCAAATGAAATTATCGTATTTACCAATTATATAAAGAAAAAAGGTATGATATAAATGAAAATAGAGAAGTATAGAGATAATATTAATATAATATATATCACATGAAAATAAATTTCCATCATAATGTCCACCATAAGAGGTGGTAATAGAATATTGAACAATCATCGTTTGATGAGGTAGTATTTTTCTGTCCCCAGAAACAGTTTCTTATTTACCCATTAGACAGAGGTGTTTGTAAGTGTAGTTTGATTCCTTATCATAAAATAAATCAAGTATATTTAGGATAAATTTTTTAATAAAATAAATGAATAAAAATATTTTAGGGGATGGAGATGTGAAGTAAAAGAAAAGAACTCAAGAGAAGATGTTGCCTTTAAATCGGGTAACACCATTCGGTTTGATCCAAAAGGATTTCATGAAGTGACTTATGCCTAAGTTAATTCTTCTAAGTGTAAGAGATGGAATTTGAGAGCTTAATTGGGATGATTTTTGATGATCCAAAGTTCTTTATAGGTGTGAGTAATTGGTTTGAGGTGAGGTTTTTATCTAAGGGAGGGGGAGGGGCTCTTTAGAAATGTTTGAAAATAATATTTTATTATATAATTATTATTAGTTTATAAAGGTAAAAAACGTATTATTGTCAAATATCAGATGACCCGTGTTCTAAATAAAATCATCCATTATTTTTTGGAAAAGTTATTGATATTGTTTTAATTTTTCTAATCATATTTATTTAAATCATTCATTAATTAGGTAAACACTACATCATTGTTGTGTCACAAATAATTTTATTTATTTGATGTCTAAAAATTATTAATAAAATACCAAGTAGTACTTTTTTAATGATTTAAAATTAATATTTATAGTCAAATATATCAACTATATAACCCAAAAATAAAATTTATTTGGAAAAGCATTACTGGTTTATGATATTTTTATTTTTATATTAAATAAAACGTTATTAATGTCATTATCTTACCCAAATGGAATTAAAAGGGGAAAAATCTCACCCAATGATCGAATGGTCAGCCATGAATCTTATAATAATGTTAGGACAAGTGTTAAGTTAATTTTATATTATTATAATAATATTTTTAGCTTGAATTACCATATTTACCATTAACGATGGTAAATAAAAGTGAAATATTACTATTTACCAAAAATTGTTTTCATATTATTGTACCTCATATTATTTAATGATGACAAACATGTATGTAGGATTTTTTGAAATTCAATTATTAGATGTGTAAAAATTTCATTTAAATGAAAAAATCAGGTTTTTAACTACTACTCAGGGTTTTCACTATTCATAAAAAATCGAGGATTTTTAGAAAAATAAAAAAACACATCCTACGATATATTTGATATTACGAATTCAAAAATAATGTCTATTTTACCAAATTAAAATAATATAACTTGCATTAATTAATTTAAAATTAATTCTTGTTGTCAAAACAAAAAAACGTGTTTTTATAAAATAATAACTATCAAAATATCAGCACTTGTTTCTGTCCAATTTCAAAGTTAAATTACTTCCAATGAACAATATTTGATTAAAATTTAAAACTATAATTAAATTAAACTTTAAAACTAGTTAAAAATATTATCTATTCATATAAATAAATTATATTAAAATGCAGTTTTGAATTAAAATAGAGTATTTTCCCCTATTTATTAAAAATGAATATTATCATAAAAACAAAAATTTACCCAATGTAAATTTTGATATCTTGATTCAAAAGAATAATTTTATTTTGTCAAATAGATCATATAAAAGTGACCAAAATTATATTTAAATAGGGTTCACCATCAAAAGGTGGTAAATCATCCTTAAAAACATATTATAGTATCTATGTTTAAAATTACATTCATTCACATTTTAATCCTCTAAATTTTATTGGATAAATGTAGAAACATTTAAAAAATATTTATAATCATATTTTATTTAGTACAATTCATTCCCATCAATGCGACCACTATGCATTTACAACCATTTAAAATAATATTAAATTATTATTTTTTAGAATGACTTGACAATTTGTGTAACAGTACATTTCAAAGAAACTCGTTGTTGCATATTGGGTATGCCATCAAACATGTCATACTCTTTAAAGTAAAATTGTTATTTATTTGACAAATAAAAATAAATATGAAAATGTATTGTTCTTTATTTACTTGCGATGTTACATGGAATACAGATTTATAATAATTTCCTTATTCTATCATACAACATTCAATGTAAAATAATATATGTTGAAATGATATTTGCTTTATATTATAAAAATATTAATGGTTAATAATATGTACATTTATTTCGAATGCAATGTGAAATGAAATTAAAAAATTGATTTCCTCAAGAGAATGCTAACAATAAAAAAATGAAATTAAAGGTGACCATCTGTTCATCGGGAATATAGTTTTTCAAAATAAAATAATTAATATATAAGAATTTATGTTATGTATAAATAAGAGAGAGTACTGAATCCACATAAAATTGAATATGTTCATATTAAAAAATATTTCTCATTGAAATTTAAATTGAGAAGAAATCCACTAGAAATATCATAACATTAAAGTGATAATTATTAAAACAAATATTGTGTGTATCAAATTTATAGAAGAATAAAAAATTTATAAATTAAATATATGATAGTAAAAATTATTTTTACACATAAGCATAGAATTAAAAATACTAGAAATATTAATATAATCCAAGGAAAAAAATTGGTGCATAGCATTATAATATTCCAAAATGAAATGAATATGAGATAAAATCCCTTAACACATGTATCTTAATGGTTAAATGTGAATTAAAACACTATAAAGAATTTCTAATAATTTTATTAATTTTTAAAATATCAATAACAATATTTATAATATCATATATTATCCACTAATAACATTTTACCAACTACTTTTTAATAATATTGCATTAAATTTATTATTTCAGGTGTTATTTTTGTCATGAATGTTTCAAATCATGTGTATAGGTTATAGATACATAATCAATTGAATTATAATAATTATATATATATATATTATATTTATTTATTAAATACATTTTTAATCATTATTTATAGTTAGAATCGGAAAATGATTCACATTTCTTCGTGGATACGGTAGGATGTATGTACACATGAGTGATAATATCAATCCATTATAGAATGAATGAGTAAGATAGTTTGTCATATATTTATTATAAAAAAATTTCATGTCATATATATCTTATATATTCATCAAATTTTTCCTTATTTATTTCCATGTAATGTGTAAGTGAATAACTAATCACTTCGCTTCGCGGGGCAGTATCTCGCCACACTTACGACGGATGTCATCATAGTATAAACAATAAGGACTGCATGAAGTAAAATGTGATATTATAATTAAAAATGTAAAAAATGTAAAAAATATCATATATTTTAATTAAATATATAATTATATACAATCATGTGATGTGTTGATATAAAATGAGATACATCATTTCGCATGTCGGTAGTCCAACATACACTTTATAGATGATTTTATTTTCTATTTGGTGGATTTTTAGATGAAGAAATGTCATTCTATAAACAAGATAACATCATAGTATATTTTCTATATAGGTTATAATATATTATGTGTTTTTTGGTTTATTTAGTATTGTGAAAAAGATAAATAAAATACAATATCATTATTGAGATAATTAACCATTCTTATATGAACCCTCTATGGATATACACATAAAGACCCTATGGTTTGTATTTTGGGAATAAAATAAGCTCTATAATGTGGATAAGGATTTTTTTGGGCGAATTTTATGGTTTTTGGTTGAATCAAAGGGCTTATGATGTGTGAACATTTAAAGGTAGGGAGTTTCCTCTTAAACATGGAGGAGATGACACACATGAACTTTCCAAATTGACATATATTGTGGAATTCAACATAAAAATAAACCCCTATATGAGAAAAAAAGTATTTTTTCTGAAAAAAAAAACATTTCAAAAAAATGCTTTTATATCAAAATTGATAAAATAATAGATTAAAATAAATTAATTAGATTATTTATATCAAAAGATAACCAATTATTATTTTAAAACATTTTATTAAAAAAATGGGTCATGTAATATCATTTTACGAAGTGTATTTTTTAAAAAAGCATGGGGTTTATGACTCAGTTATTATTAAAGCAATGAAAAGACCACTTTAACTAGGTAGAGGGAGACCCATTACATATCCTAAAGGCATAATGGTCATTTATCACATTACATGGCCATTAGGCCCAAATTATTGTCCCAAGTCCCATTCGTTAAATAGTAGTACTATAGTACCTTACTTCTAAAGTACCACATAGTACACGCCCCTCATACAATGAGATGTCATTGCAATAGGGGCATGTCGTCGCTATAGTGCTCGTCGTTTCTATAGTGAATTCGCTGGTACAGTGCTGCTATAGTGCCTTCGGCCAATGTGTTTTAAACACCCATTTTTCACATAGTTATACATGGTTCTTTCCACTGAGAGAAAGCCCAACTACAAAACGTGTGTATGGTTATCTCTTGACTCCCATTGGGGGGTCGCCAGGCCCCATAGTGCACCGTACATGCCATATTTAGGCAGGTGTCTTTGAATCACACTGTTCATAATACGCATAGTGTCTGAGTCTAGCAGGACATGAGCCTAACCCTATTCCCATGGAGGTCGAGGTATACAACCGTCAGGTACCACTCGGCTAACACCCCATTGTCTTAAAGATCTGTATATTATTAATAAAAATCATTATTTTTATCTATTTTTAAAAAAATGAATAATTTCAAAAAACTCATAAAAACTCACCCTATGATAAGTTAGACGTGAGTATTTCAAAAATTTAGTTCATTATTTTCCAAAAAATTTTATAAAATAGGTAACAATTTATTTTAATATACGTTAAAAAAATACAATGTGACCATATTTTAGAAAAATAATGTTTCTTAGTAAGAAATATTTTTTTAGTCAAATGATTATTTATTTATAATAAATTGACAACCAACTAAAATGCTTAAAACATATATTCTCATAAATTATTATATCTTATTCCTACATTACCTCTTGATGGGATATGTTATAAATTTCACATTTTATATAAAAATATTTTTATAGACTATTTTTTTCGTTCAATCCCAGTATTGCATGAATCAAAATATATTAATGAGATTAAATGTTTTTTAAATGAAATATATTTTATTGTTTTAGTGTGATAAATTATCTTATAATATTAGTTTTTTTGTTATATACACTTTCTAACATGATTTCCCTCTTCTAAAATATCAAGGTTTTAAATTCTCCTCATATTAAATAAATTATGTCTTTACAATTTAAAATCTCACGTGTAAATCAACAGATTGCAATTTTATTTTTTATTGAAAAAAGCATATCTAAAAAATTGATAATTAAAAATAATCTTGAAATATTTAAATACAAATACATATTTTCATCTTTAATAACACATAAATTCATATCCAAGTATAATTACATCTATGAGAATATTAAATATGATCATTGAAGAAAGGAAAAATGCACAAATAATGATGGAGGGTGATAGAGGTCATTAATCACAAGAAATTAAAAGATAAAGGTAAATTTAATGACCCAAAAACCATAAATCATTAATGATTCAAAAAATGACTGGATCATCCAATATGAATGTAATAGGATGATAAGATTTTTGGTTTTCCATTTTATGGAGTTATAGAATTATTTTACTATCTATAAATAAAATATTATATAATTACTTAATATGATTCTATTTTATAGTAAAAATTTAATAAATTGTTTGTAATTATATCAATTTCTAATTAATTTATTAATTAGTGAAATGAACAACGAAAATTAATTTTTATGCCCGATTTACTATTACTATATTTTAACGGATCGTAGGATCCATAAAAGAAAAACAAGTCTAACGTCTTATGTCTAAATATTTTCCAAAACCAATTTGGTTTGAAAAATTTATAAATTAACCTCTAAACCCTAATAGTAACCCCATGGCTTCATCATTAATACATATTAATTAAATAATTTAAGTTAAAACAATGAAATAGTGACAAGAACAACTTGTAGGCCAATAGAAAGAACTAAACCCTTATCATTCATATGTTTTGAGTTCAAGACCCGATATCTTCACCAGATTAAATGTAACAACCTATGTAAAAATATAATATTTTTTCATATTATTATTATTTAATTAAATATACAATTCATTGTGTTATGTAATTCTGATAATTAATTATTCTTCATGTGAATAATTATATTAAACTAATTAATTATATTGTTATATTAAAATGATTAATTTTAAAACTATAATATTTAAATTATAACAAAAATACTTTTTAATTAATATTTTTTTAAATTATCTTAGTATGAACATTTTAAAACTCTTTGAGATGGGTTTTTTAATATTGAAAAATATAGTTTTTCAAAAACACACAGTGTTTTTATGACATCATCAATATATAAATTATGATACAAAATTTATTAAAAATATGTAATGACTAAATTTTTATATTATTATATAAATGTTGTAAAAAAATATTTCATATCATGAAAATTATATATTATTTCATTATAATTAAAAAAATATTTGTCGTTGTGGACGCAGTCCCTACAGAACATTGCCAATAACAAATTTAGTTCCTTATAGATAATAATTGAGTGCTAAAGATAATTATAAATTTCTTTTTTGTTTTTTCTAATTTTATAGTTATAGAACTTGAATCTGGTCCAAATGTCTATAGAATGCTTTTTCGACGAAAGAAAATTTAAATTTACATATCAAATAAGTTGTTTTGACATGGATATAATTAAATATAACTAATGAACAAATATAGAATAATATATTAAACCAAATTAATTTATTTTTATCTTAGTAATTTATTTTTAAATTTTATGAATGAAATAATTAACTTCATGGCCTCGGCAAGGCCGACACAGCGCTTGTGCAAGAATAAGAAAAATCAATAAAAATATTTTCACTACAGTTTTACGAACAAATAAATGACATAAAATTTTAAATAAATATTATTTAATGAGTAGTTATTGGAAATTATATTATTTTTATTATAATTTGGGACTTTTGGTATCCTCATTGATCACATTAAACCCTTTATAAAATTTTATTAAAAATGAATCCAGTTGCTCACATAATAGTGTTCAATTTGTAAAACATATTAATATATAATTTTTTTTGAATATTTATTCTAACATAAATAGTATTTTGAAATATATTAAATATATATTATTCATGGAAATTGATTTTTTATTTTTAGGAAACAAATAAATAACATAGAGTCTTTCACAATGATGATTATGTTATTATTAATTTAATTAAAAAAATCAAATAAGTAATATTACAAATATTAAAATAAATATATTATAAGATAATTAGGATTGTACATAAATTATCTAGACATTTATAACATATATAAGATACTATAAAATAATTTTTTCTACTTATAATAATTTTTTTATGTTTTTATGTCATTTTTAAGAAAGATGTTAGATTTGAAAAAAATTATATTTTATTAATAAATATTTTATTACAAAATTTCAAAATAAAAGCATATTTAATAAGTCAAAATGGGAATATATTATGTATAAACCTTAATATCATCATCCTTTTATGCCTTTTTAAAGTCATTACCCCTATATTATACATATTATATTTTAATATTTTAGGCAATTCAAAAATTTCAACTTGCCATTATTATAAAAGGGAATATTTCCATCACTTAATTTTATAACCTTAAGACTTCATTAACTATTATCATAAGACAAATTATATTATACTCATACATTTCCACATTTTATTTTTTCTAATCACATAGAAGACAAATTACATGTTCCTATGGAGATTCTCATGGGGAAATATACAAGGCATAAATTCCATATTATTATCTTTTAAATTATTTCTCACTTATAAATTATCCTAATCCCTTATGAACAGATTAAATATAACTCCATTATCATATATATACTATAACTGTGTTTTGTTAATTGTATATGAAAAAATAAATATCGAATTTAATAATATTATTCATTAAAACAAAACTATCGTCCATGGTGTGTCAATTAACCTCCTTCACGGATAATGAGTTTTCATTTTACTTTACCACAATCATGAAATGTTTAAATTTATATATTATGGTTTAAAATTAACTATATATACATATTTTTTCTCTTATGGAGTATTATTTTAATTTTCATAAGAAAATTCGAAATGAACCAACCATGAATCCTTGAAACAAATTCACCCAAAACAATAGAAATAACAAAATATTATTAATAAATTTTTATAAAGATGTAATTGTGGTTTGATGTTGTTTGAAATAATTCATACCCAATGTATGTTACTTTTCATTATAAATCCTCTTCAATTTATATTTTTCAAAATTTCAAAAGGAATGTTTTTCATTTTTAAACATATATAGAATGAGAGACATTTACCTCTTCCATGTCGCCTTATTATTTTTAAGTCTTATTTAAAACATACGTGAATATATTCAGTGGAAGTTTTTCCTTTTTATATGCATATTATTACTTTTAATTAAGTTTTATTCTTCAAGTGATGTATTTATGACGTAAGAATTAAGGTATTTTATTATGATCTCGTTCTTGGGAATTGTTTATGATGATTTGTGGATTCATTATAAACCAAATAAGGGTGGTTCTATGATATACCTTCAATGTAATGGGTATGTTTATATTGTTTGTTGACTGTAATTTTTATTTCATGTGTAACTATTTATATCGTTAGTTATCCTTGATGGTTATATTTTAATGTATTCATAAGGGTTACAAATAAAATAGTAGCCACAATTGTTACAATCACAAGTTTGTATCGTAAGAAAATGATGCCCTAATATAACTATATGGTTTTTTATATTGGATATATTTAATATAATCCTCATGTTTTCACAATTAATGTATTTTATACTCTAATGGGTCATAATTATATCATTCTTATGTTTATAAGTATTCATAGACTAATGGTTTCAGTCTTTTTTTATATCCATTACTAATATTTTTGAGCTCATCCAATGTTTTCAAATCATTTTATTTTGGTTTAAGTTTGGTCAAGAGATAAGAATATTCTTATATGACTGTTTTGTATATTTCTCATGAAAAGAAATCATGTTTTATTTTAAATACTATTGTATTGTGAAAAAATGAATACAATTTTTGTAAAATACACACTTTATTATTTTGGGATGATATGTTTAAATAAAGACCTAATTATCTAAAAATATAAACCTAAAAGATATTTTGGATTGTGTGATATTAAATTCTAGATGAATTAATATGATTATGTAGTGTTTATAGAAAATTATTTATAGTTGGTATTAGAGAATGATTTAGATAACTTTAGTGGTTATGATGATTTTCATAGAATACCATAAATAACTCTTTTACTCTATGGTAAATTTGAATTGATATATAATTTTATGATTATCATGATTCATACTATAAAATGTGTCAACTTGTAATGGTTTTTTATCAAAGAATCGTTGAGGCTCAAGTTGGAAAGCATCGAGAGGATTATATATTTATGAATTCACAGCCTCGAATGGTTGGAAATAAAAAAGTTATGTTTCGGAAAGTAATTGGATTGTTGATGTAGACTCTATATGGTGTGGGTATGCATTAAGGATGATAACATGAGATAAAATAAATAAACATGATTATAATGTATCATTTAATGGGGAAACACAATCTATCTTTTAGTGGAACTAATGAACCACTAGTAGTATAAGGGTGGATTAAAGGCATTGAAATGATATTCGATGTTATGGGTTTTTCATATATTCAAAAGGATAGTATTTATATTTTTTATAGAAGTCTATGATGATTAGAGATAGTCAATGGTTATGAATATCATAAAAAGATAAGAAATTAATTCCTTAGAATTGGATGAATTTATGAATATTTCCCTTGAAATATATTTCCCTATGGTGGTTTGAATTATAAATGAAAATATATTAATTTAATTGATTTAAATGTTGAATGATTTATTGGCTGTGTATGATGAAGACTTCACTCGATTTGAAAGGTATTTACTAATTATTTTTTGTTATCTTTATAGTAAAATCAATTATTTTTACTCAAAATTGAACCTATGATATCAGAGGGAATTAGAATATCATTAATTCAAAAGTTATGATAATAATATTCGACATAGTGAAGGGAAGAAATAGAGTATGGTGATGATCATGTGTAATTTGATAAAAAATAAAAAATTTACAAAAGATAGGAAATGGGTAATAATCAATCAGATAAATAAGATGGTAATTTAATTTAGCTATTAATTTTTGTAATGTGTGGTAAAAAGGAAACCGGGGAATGCCTTTTCAATTATGAGAAGTATTTTCGGTGTGGTGTATTTTTACATATGTACTGAGATTAGTATGAAAATAATCTTATGTTTAATTTTGATAAGAAACCTATAATGAAATTTAAATGTGGAGAGGTATGGAATTATGAAAATAATTTCCCAAATAATTATTTTAATTATAGGAATCAACAAAAATATAATCTTAAAGGTATAGTGAAATCCATTGGGACTACTTCGCAGATGTTTGGCCATGCAATGAAGTGGTATCATGTACATTTTTTTACTATACTTTTCTAATGTATTTTTTGATATGGGTCAAAAAATTATTTTACTTTTGAATACTTTTTGTGTAAATTAAAAATTTATCCTCAATAAATGAAACCATATGTTGTAGTTTAAACACAAAGGATATATATTAAAGAAAAAAATGAAATATAATAACATTTTTGTTCTTATTTGGGGATTGAAATTTACTTCATACCTTATCATTTTAATCCTGGTATAGATTGATGTTATTCTAAGTATGAACATGCTATATTTTTAGAATTTTAACAATCATTGTAGATATATAGAATTATTTCTAGAAAGATATTTAGTTTTTATGAAAAAAATAATCCTATAACATTAACAACATATCAAGAAGCTATAAAGCAATTAAAATATAGAAGTGAATATTATCTTTCACATATTATTGTAAATAATATCTGTTATGATTAATGTTGTGCAAGTTATAAATCAGGACCTAGATGTTTTTTCTAAAAAGTATATTTGAGTTATAGCAAATTTGAATGTTGAATTTACTATTGAATTGGTTCCTGTTGCTAATCTAAATTCAAAACACCCTTATCAAATAGATCAAGTGTAACTTCTAGGATTGAAAAATAAGTTGTTAAAGTTACATGATAACGATTTCATTCATCAAAAAATATCACCCAAGGGTTCTCATGTTATTTTTTATAAAAATAATTATGGTTTCATGAATGATTTAAATTATTAATAATATTTTAAAACATTACAATTAATAATAAGTATCCATTTTCTTATATTTTTTACTTGTTTGATTATCTCATGGGAGATTAATATTATTCAAAGATTGACTTGAGATATATGTATCTTCAGCTAAAGGTGAAGGAAGATGAAATTACAAAAAATAATTTCATGCTAGATATAGGCATTATGATTTTGTTTTTATTCTATTTTATTTGACATATTCCCCAACTGTATTTTAACTTTTATAAATAAAATATTCCTTGTATATTTGTGAAGTGCACTGTGTTGCATTTGTTGTCAATGAGGTATGTTGTTGTCAAGGAATGAATGGATGGATGTCAAGGAGTTTCAATATTTGAATGAAAAAGTATGTGATGGTGTTGGTGAGGAAAGGAGAATGGCCATGGTACTAAGATGCATGTCACTCAAGAGATTCACTTAGTGACATAGGATGTTGTGGTTGAAACATTCTCTATGTATATCAGACGATTAAAGAACTGATCTTAATGTTTCAATACTTGTATAAAGATGATACTAAGTTACACCCCTTGAAGAATGTATGATGATGGAGCATCATAACATCAGACGATTGATGAGCAGATCCTTAAGTGTAAAGAACTTGTTTCAAGATGATACAAAGTCACAACATGATTAGAAGACCATGCATTGTAGTGACAATGCATGAGGAGTTGAAAGTGATCCATCCATAAGTTCTAAGTGGATGAAGTGGATTAATGAAGTCCATGAACTATCACTTAGTGCATGAGAATTTGAAGAAGATCCAATTTGATCTCTGATTAGATCAATGAAGAACATTGAAGAGTCTATTTGATTAAGGAGTTTGGTTGAAGATGGAGAACCTTCTGAAATTAAACCTCCTAACACTAGCATATATGTTAAGGAGGATGGAGGAATTCTAATGAAGAAGTAGAGTTGATGAAGAAGAATGGCTTAGAGGTGGAAGTGGCATTTGGCATTTGAATCTGGTTACTTTGTTTTTAAACAAAGTACATGTTCTCTACTCTAGCAAAATATAAGCCACCAAGGGCCAGCCTTAAGGGTTCAACCCCAAGGCACATGTGGGACTCGAGGTCGCCACACCCAAGGGGGATCCCATGGGGCCAACCCGAGAGGCCGCGGCCGTGTGTAAGCCGGGGCCACGCAGGGGATCAGGCCTGCGCAGCAGGGGCGCGAGGAGCGCGCCCGTGACAAGCATAGTGGGCGCATAGCGCGCCCGCGAGGAGAAGAGGTGGGCGCAAGAGCGCACCCGCTAAGAGAAAACGGTGTGGGGAGGAACCATGGAGGAGGAAGTTCAATTGAGCGGAGGTTGGCATGCGGTGTTTGATAAGCTGCGGAAAAACCGCGCTCCGTTTCGATGTGGGACGCGGAAAAATTTCCAGGAGCGAATCCTGGCCGCTCGATCGATCGCGCGCCAGATCTCGACCGTACGATCGATCCCGCGCGAGATCTTCTGATCGCGGCCGTCCAAAGATCTGATCCAACGGCCTGCGAGGCGTCTTCTTCCTCGAGCCATGCCGAAGCCTCCCCGCGAGCCTCCGACGAACCAGGCGCCATCCGAGCATGGATTTTGAGATCCCGACCACCATTGTCGAAGACGAAGGCTCCATTGAGATCGTCTAGACCTACCGAACACGATCATGCAAGAAAATAGGAATGCATGCAATGTTTGGGAGATTTCGAACAAGGACGAGGAAAAACGAAGTTGCCGAGGCTTCGGTGAGTTCGTGTTTTGCATGGGATAGAAGAGACGAAGGTCGTGCATGCGTTCTAAGTCGCATGCACGTGGAGGAGAAAAACAAAAATAAAGAAGGAGAACCCACGGTGAACCGAGGAGAAAAAAAAGATTTTACAGAATCTTGAAGAACCGAAAATCTCGGGAGTTTGAAGTTATATCACGCGGATTGAACCGCCTATCCTTTGCCTATAAAAATGAGGCCTAGCCCTTGAGACTGGCTTGCTGATGCGCTGAATTTTAAGATGTCCCGTGAGAGCACCTTTGCCTCGCGAAGAAGAGCATGCGCGCACACTTGCGCGGCAGTACAGCCTGGAGCTCCCCTAGCTCTGTTTGGTTCCTTTTGCGCACTCCTTGCGCGAAAGAAGAAATGGGAAGTCCCCTGCGCTCACCCCTTGCACGACAGGAAGAAGGCAGGCCAAGCGCATTACTTGCGCGGCACTTGCCCACCCTCTCTGCCCGCGGACTTGCGTGGCAGGAGGTACTTGCGTGGCAGAGGTTTCTCTTGCACCCTGCGCGTCCGAGGTGCCATCACACCTGAGGGCTTGCGCGACCGGTTGCACACGACACCCTACGGGCAGTGTGTGTGCACGAAGAAGTGGGAGGCCGTGGCTTGAACACTTGTGTGTGTGTTCCAAGTGAGGAGAAGTCCCTACGGGCAGTAGCTTGTGCAAAGAGGGTGAACCCAAGGCATAGTGCCTTTGTGTGCAAATTGAGCAAGGAAGGTCATAGCCTTGTGGGTGCACACATTAAAGAACAAATAAAAGAACACCTTTTGTATGTGTGCAAAACAATAAGGAGAGGCCAAGTCTATTGTGTTTGCAAATTGAACAAAGAAAATGTGTGTGCAAACAAAACAAGAAGGCTGAAGCCTAGTGTGTGCACTAACAGTGTATACACATTAGAAGAAGAAGAAGAAGTTCCACACTAAAGTAAAACACACTTTTAAGTGTGTGATCAATTTGAATATAGTGTGTGAAGATTGTGGAGAAGGTGTGTGCTTAAATTGACTACACCCTTTGAGGGTTTATTGCACCAAGAGGAGAAAGAGGAGAGTGCATGCATGCATGCATGCACATGCACACGTGAACAAAGACAAATCTGGTTGTGTGCATCTGAGTTGACCAAGACCGGATGTTCTTGAAGAGAATTAAGATGCCATTCACTCAGTGCATGAAGTTGTTCTGATGTGAGACTGGACCAGACTGAAGTTAAAGATATCAGTTGTCTGAGTATTCAGTAGCTGGAGAGAAGCCAGGTCATCCTGAGAAGAAAGAGATAAATCCTGAGCAAGATAAGAAGACCTGATCAGCTCAAGTGATCAGAGGTCTAGAGCAAGGCCAGCAGTCTTTATCCCAGACTGCTGAAGATACTTGAAGAAGATTAAAGTGAAGAAGAGCTACTCGTGTGACTCGGGGAGCCAGGAGAAGCCCCCTGTGAGACTCAGGGTGGAAGAAGTCTTCAGTGGGATTCTGGAGCAGGCCAGTGGGACTCTGGTAACACTGTGGGACGCAGTATATAGACCCTCCTGTGGGACTCAGGATAGATACATTGGGACTCTGTATCGACCATTGTAATACTAACAGATTATAATGGAAGAAATCATGTTGGGGCGTATAACCAACATGGCAAGGACGTAGGCCTTTGGTGCCGAACCTTGTAAATCCTTGTGTCCTGTGCCTTTACATTTACAACATTATTCGAGGAAAGGTTGAGAGACACAAGAAGAGTGGATATAGGCTTTAACCATCCATAGAGGTTTAATTGATAGAGAATCAGTTAGTAAAAAGTTTTAAGGGATCACTGATTCACCCCCTCCCCCTCTCAGTGATTCACACAGATCTGGGCACTTCAATTGGTATCAGAGCGAAGGTTACCTCTAAAAGATCCAAGGGAGTCTTTATGAAGTGCAGATTTGAGGAAATGAGCGACCAGCCTCAAATGGAGATATCTGCCAAGACTCGGAAAAATAGAAAGAAGAAACGGGCCAAGAAGATGAAGAAAGCCTCTCCTAGCTGTGATGAAGTTGGAAAAATGAAAGATCTTCAAAGTGCAATCGAATATCTTCAGAATATAGTCCCCAAGGAAGTGGCAATGTGTATAGATACAGGCATCCTTGATCTTCAAGAAGAAAAATTACAGCTAGAAGAAGAATCCAATGCAATGGAAGATCAATTGGAAAAAAGGGTTGGCATAACCAACACTCTCAGAAAGCTGGTGAAGGCTAATGATGAAACTGTTTCTCTTTGCAATGAAAGATATGAAGACACTGCTGAAGAATTGCAGAGAAGCCTTTCTGAGAAAGAATTATTTAAAGTAATAATCAAAGATGATTTCCATGCACTGGAAAAGAGGCATAAAGTTTCAATGAATGTCAGAGATGCTCAACTTGAAGACAAAGTAAACAGGGTGAAGGATCTTGACAACTCATTGCATGAATTGAAAAAGGTTCATGATGACCAGATAAAAGAGATGAAAGAAAATTGGGAAGGAAGGCTAAGATTGGTTGAGGATGAGAAGAACTCCCTTAATATGAAACGCTTAGAACTGGAGGTGATATTGAAAAATCAGCAGTCACCCAAAGCCAAAGACTCCCAGTCAGCTGAAAGGAGAAATGTTGCTACTCAAATATGCATTGAGCAGGATGATTCTAAAAGAAAGACATCCTCTAATAAAAGGGAAACAACTTCTAAAAAGAAGGTACCATCCATACCATCTTGTACTAATGCTTCTAATTGTGTTTCCACAAAAAGTGCAGGATGGAAGAATAATTCCAAACAAGTATGGATGAAGACAATGAAGAAAGAAATATCTCATGAAGCAGAAAAACAATTCAAGACAAGTACCCTACAATCAGAGGGAATCAAAAGGTCAAGATTTGTGGGTCAATGTTGGTGTTGTAACAAGTATGGGCATTGTGCAAAGGATTGTTGGTACAATCCACTGAATGTTAAAGCACAAAGGAAGCCCATGCCTAGGGGGAGCATGCCAGAAGAAAAGAAGCAGCATCCACAGGTCCAGAGACATCTGTTTACTGCAAATAGATTTGGATGACTTGACAACATCTGGGATGATTGCAAAAGTGGTCAAAAAGATATATGTCAATCTCCAACTGTATCCAGAGCTAAAAAGAAGAGAAGATCCCTGAACCTGGCTAAAATGGAATCCTTGGGAAGCAAGCAGAAGAAAGTTTAAGATTCTCCCAAGAAGATTATGAAAAAGAAAGAGAAGACCTTGGAGTCTAAATCCAAGAAGGGTGATGTATCCAGAAGGACCACCAAGAAGAAAACATGCTTCTACTGTGGAAAGAAATGACATATCATGGATCTTTGTAAACAAGCCATGAAATTCAATAGAGGCAGACTGGACTCAAACAGACAATCAATCCAGATGAAGGAGAAGGGATTGGTTGAAAACAAGTTGCCTAAGAAAGGTAGCTTGAAAGCATCAAATGAACCATGTGGAATATCCAGAACTGAGGCCACACTTCCAAGTGACTTACTAGTCATATGGCCAAATCAGTTGCAACTTGCCAAAGATCTGCATAGAGCTGAAGATGAAGTTCTGGCAATTGCTAAGGCAAAAGGGAAGAAGAATATTTCACATGAAGATGTATTGATATCCACACTAGCACAAACATCATTGAAGATCAAATGTGCATGTGTGAAGAATGGTGAAAATGGGACATCTCGGTTGAGATAATCTTCTCAACCTTTTTGTTCACATTGATGAACCAAGGAGGTTCCATATTATTCCCTAATCACTTGTATTTACATATGCTGACATTGCATGGAATTGAAGATGATGATCATTCTCAACTGGAGGATGGTTTGGAAAGAATGGAGTGCACCCCTTGAGGGGGAGCCAATCTGGAGAAGATGGTATTCTAAGATTTAATACCATCTTGAGAAAATCTGAAGGTGTTCCAATCATACTTTCATCCCTTGTTTCTTAATTGTATTCATCATGACAATTAAGGGGGAGTATTGATTGAAGACAAATGAATGAAAGGGGGAGCTTTATCTTTGCACCTGAACTTTCTAATGAGTTTTGTGAAGTATGTGCAGGATTTGGAAATTCATTGTTATATCTGAAAAATTTCAAACCCCTGAAGCATGATCTCACATGTACAGTGAATGATGGATAGCATTGAGTTCCTTTGTTACATCACTCTTGTTTTCTACACCGGGTTAGCCCAAGTAGACTTAGAGTTGATCTACTAAAGGTTCCTTGCTCAAGAGAACATGTGACATCATCCCTCTCTTAGTGATTTTGAAGAAAATGCTTTTATAAGGGAGGAATAGATTTTTGAAAGAGAACCACACCACACCTTTTCATTTGATTGCCAATAAGGGAAAGAAATATTGGCACACATATTGACTCATTCGTATATGCTCTAGTGTATTGCCAACAAATACAAAGGGGGAGATTGAAGTGCACTGTGTTGCATTTGTTTTCAATGAGGTATGTTGTTGTCAAGGAATGAATGGATGGATGTCAAGGAGTTTCAATATGTGAATGACAAAGGATGTGATGGTGTTGGTGAGGAAAGGATAATGGCCATGGTACTAAGATGCATTTCACTCAGGAGATTCACTAAGTGACATAGGATGTTGTGGTTGAAACATTCTCTATGTATATCAGACGATTGAAGAACTGATATTAATGTTTCAATACTTGTATCAAGATGATACTAAGTTACACCACTTGAAGAATGTATGATGATGGGGAATCATAACATCAGACGATTGATGAGATGATCCTTAAGTGTAAAGAACTTGTATCAAGATGATACAAAGTCACAACATGATTAGAAGACCATGAATTGTAGTGAAAATGAATGAGGAGTTGAAAGTGATCCATCCATAAGTTCTAAGTGGATGAAGTGGATTAAAGAAGTCCATGCACTATCACTTAGTGCATGAGAATTTGAAGAAGATCCAATTTGATCTTTGATTAGATCAATGAAGAACATTTAAGAATCTATTTGATTAAGGAGTTCGGTTGAAGATGAAGAACCTTCGTGAATTCCCCCTCTTAATACTAGCATATATGTTAAGGAGGATGGAGGAATTCTAATGAAGAAGTAGAGTTGATGAAGAAGAATGGCTTAGAGGTGGAAGTGGCATTTGGCATTTGAATCTGGTTACTTTGTTTTTAAACAAAGTACTTGTTCTCTACTCTAGAAAACTATAAGCCACCAAGGGCCAGCCTTAAGGGTTCAACCCCAAGGAACATGTGGGACTCGAGGTCGCCACGCCCAAGGGGGATCCCATGGGGCCAGCCCGAGAGGCCGCGGCCGTGTGTAAGCCGGGGCCACGCAGGGGATCTGGCCTGCGCAGCAGGGGCGCGAGGACCGCGCCCATGACAAGAATAGTGGGCACATAGCGCGCCCGCGAGGAGCAGAGGTGGGCGCAAGAGCGTGCAGGAGCGAATCCTGGCCGCTCGATCGATCGCGCGCCAGATCTCGACCGCACGATCGATCCCGCGCGAGATCTTCTGATCGCGGCCGTCCAAAGATCTGATCCAACGGCCTGCAAGGCGTCTCCTTCCTCGAGCCATGCCGAAGACTCCCCGCGAGCCTCCGACGAACCAGGCGCCATCCGACCATGGATTTTGAGATCTCGGCCACCATTGCCGAAGACGAAGGCTCCATTGAGCTCATCTAGACCTAACGAACATGATCATGCAAGAAAATAGGCATGCATGCAATGTTTCGGAGATTTCGAACAAGGCCGAGGCAAAACGAAGTTGCCGAGGCTTCGGTGAGTTCGTGTTTTGCATGGGATAGAAGAGACGAAGGTCGTGATGCATTTTAAGTCGCATGCACGTGGAGGAGAAAAACAAAAATAAAGAAGGAGAACCCGCGGTGAACTGAGGAGAAAAACTAGATTTTACAGAATATTGAAGAACCAAAAATCTCGGGAGTTTGAAGTTATATCACGCGGATTGAACTGCCTATCCTTTTCCTATAAAAATGAGGCCTAGCCCTTGAGGCTGGCTTGCTGATGCGCTGAATTTTAAGAAGTCCCATGAGAGCACATTTGCCTCGCGAAGAAGAGCCTGCGCGCACACTTGCGCGACAGTACAGCCCGGAGCTCCCCTAGCTCTGTTTGGTTCCTTTTGCGCACTCCTTGCGCGAAAGAAGAAAGGGGAAGTCCCATGCACGCACCCCTTGAGCGACAGGAAGAAGGCAGGCCAAGCACATTACTTGCGCGGAACATGCACACCCTCTCTGCCCGTGGACTTGCGTGGTAGGAGGTACATGCGTGGCAGAGGTCTCTCTTGCACCCTGCGCGTCCGAGGTGCCCTCACACCTGAGGGCTTGCGCGGCCGGTTGCACAAGACACCCTACGGGCAGTGTGTGTGCAAGAAGAAGTGGGAGGCCAAGGCTTGAACACTTGTGTGTGTGTTCCAAGTGAGGAGAAGGCCCTATGAGCAGTAGCTTGTGCAAAGAGGGTGAACCCAAGGCTTAGTGCCTTTGTGTGCAAATTGAGCAAGGAAGGCCGTAGCCTTGTGGGTGCACACATTAAAGAACAAATAAAAGAACACCTTTTGTATGTGTGAAAAACAATTAGGAGAGGCCAAGTCTCTTGTGTTTGCAAATTGAACAAAGAAAATGTGTGTGCAAACAAAACAAGAAGGCTGAAGCCTAGTGTGTGCACTAACAGCGTATACACATTAGAAGAAGAAGAAGAAGTTCCACACTAAAGTAAAACACACTTCTAAGTGTGTGAACAATTTGAATATAGTGTGTGAAGATTGTGGAGAAGGTGTGTGCTTAAAGTGACTACACCATTTTAGGGTTTATTGCACCAAGAGGAGAAAGAGGAGAGTGCATGCAAGCATGCATGCACATGCACACGTGAACAAAGACAAATCTGGTTGTGTGCATCTGAGTTGACCAAGACCGGAAGTTCTTGAAGAGAATTAAGATGCCATGAACTCAATGCATGAAGTTGTTCTGATGTGAGACTGGACCAGACTGAAGTTAAAGATATCAGTTGTATGAGTACTCACTAGCTGGAGAGAAGCCAGGTCATCCTGAGAAGAAGGAGATAAATCCTGAGCAAGACGAGAAGACCTGATCAACTCAAGTGATCAGAGGTATAGAGCAAGGCCAACAGTATTTATCCCAGACTGCTGAATATACTTGAAGAAGCTTAATGTGAAGAAGAGCTACTCGTGTGACTCGAGGAGTCAGGAGAAGCCCCCTGTGAGACTCAGGGTGGAAGAAGTCTTCAGTGGGATTCTAGAGCAGGCCAGTGGGACTCTGGTAACACTGTGGGATGCAGTATAAAGACCCTCCTGTGGGACTCAGGGGAGATACAGTGGGACTCTGTATCGACCATTGTAATACTAACAGATTATAATGGAAGAAACCATGTTGGGGCGTATAACCAACATGGCAAGGACGTAGGCCTTTGGTGCCGAACCTTGTAAATCCTTATGTCCTGTGCCTTTACATTTACAGCATTATTCGAGGAAAGGTTGAGAGATACAAGAAGAGTAGATCGAGGCTTTAACCATCCATAGAGGTTTAATTGATAAAGAATCAATTAGTAAAAAGTTTTAAGGGATCACTGATTCACCCCCTCCCCCTCTCAGTGATTCACACTGATCTGGGCACTTCAATTTGGATGGGGTTTTTGTTATTTTTATTGATGGTATTTAAATGTATTTAATTTTTTTAGGATCATAGGAAAGATAAAGGATTCCCCTAAAATAATTCAACGGAAAAAAGTTATATAATAAATTTAGAAAATGTGATTTTTTTTGAAATAGAATTATTCTCTTTGTAACATTGTAATTAAGGGTGTAATAACAGTTGATCCCACCAAAAAATGGTTTATGATTGGAAAAGACCTATGAATGATAATGAATTTATTTTTTTCCTATATTTATATGAAATTAACTATGTTTTTGAAGATATTATCACAAATATCTATCCCACTAACTATGTTAACAAAAAAAGAGTTAAATTTTAATTGGAAAGTAGAATGTCATATTTGTTTTTTGGAATAGAAAAGTTTATTTTTGAATGATCCAATTATTCCCACTCTATATAGAAATTGTTATTTTTTTATCTGAAGTGATGATTCATTGTAGGGATGTGGTAGTGTTCTAACATAGAGTGATATGGTAATTTCTTATACTTAAAGAAAACTAAATACTGATTACTTATATTATCCTACACATGATTTGGAATAAGGTACTCATTTATTTAATTTAAATATTTTTGGGGAATCATTTATGAGGACAAATGTTTGAAATATATAATGACCATAAAAATTAAATGTATTTATTTACAGAACATTAATTGAACATGAAGCAGGGATGGTGGCTGGAACTAATAATGGATTAAGATTGTACATTCCACTACCATCCAGGAAAAGAGAAAAAAATATGGGATACCATGATTCAAAAAAAAACATTAATCAATTAACATGTTACATATAGAATAATAAAATTTGAAAAATATATGATGAAATTTTTTCGAGAAGTTTTCGGTTTATGATATTCTTTTTTTTCAGTTGTCCATGAAATCACTATTGTCAGATAGATTTAACAATGCTTAGAAAGAAAAATATATGTTACAAGAAAGGGAAGAATTGGTTATGAATGGTATTATTCCATAATATAATATTAATAATGATTTTTTCTTTATTTTTTTAAAGAGATTAGGTTTGCATTTTGATTCCTAGATGAACAAATAATTGTTATGTGAAGCTAACATTTCTATTTTTTCGGTTAATCCAATATGCACTATGATATACATAGACCTTCAGAAGTATTACTAGAGAAGGGTATGAAAATTCATTTTTTCTAATTTTACCATCAAATGATTGAATTGTAAAAAGTTTGAAGTGGAGTGATGTTTAAAAAAGGGTATTAATCATCCTTTTTTATATTCGTAATGAAAATGGGAAAATATATCCAGGGATTTTTTAGTGGGATTACAAAAGTCTTATCGAGGTAACAATGTGATTTGCGTTTTTATTTATCCTCTGATCAAATATGAAAATTTCCTTATTATTCGAGATACTATGTATCTAGAAAATATTTATCATCTATACCTCAATGTGATATTCTATTTAAAAGGATTTTTTCTCTCTATTGTATATGACGATAATCCTAGGTTTACAACTATCTTTTGGAAAGGCATTCATAAATCTTTGGGAATTGAATTAAATTTCAGCACTCTTTTTCATCCTCAATATTATGGATATATAGAGTGAACTATTAAAACATTTGAGGATATAATTTAGGTTTGATCAATGGTTTAACCAAGATTTCGGAATCATTTTCTATCTTTTTTTAGTTTTTTTAAATAATAATTTTAATTGTAGTATACAGATATCACCTTTTGGGGAATTATATGGAATGTTATGTCGAACTACATAATTTTAGGACAAAGTTGTCGTAATGAATTTGATGGATCCAAAATTTGATTAAAATATGATAATATAAATATGATATAGTAATATATTAGGACAACTCATAGTAGGTAGGAATGTTATGTAGACAATATGTGGAAATTTTTTTCTTATGAGGTAGGTTATCATATATTTCTTAAATATCTCCATGGAAAGGTGTTATGAATTTTTGAAATAATGTAATGTTAATTACATGGTTCATATGACCTTTTGAAATCATGGATAATGTTGGAACATTTTTATACTGATTAGTTTTTCTTCTGAGTTTATCATAGGCACATAATTTTTTTTCTATGTTTCGATGTTAAAAATGTATGTGCAAAATTTATCACATGGGTTAATTCTTGAAGTAGATGAGGTGTAAGATAATATTTCTCATGGTGAAATCCTATTTAGATTCTTATTCATAAAGATCAATTGGTTTGGAATAATGTAATTCATCTGTTTTAAGGTCTTCTAGAGAAAACACACAGTTGAAGAAGCAACATGGGAATCTAAAAATTATATGAGAGAACGATATTACTGTTTGTTTAATAAGTTAAATAATTTTAAGGGGGAAATTTCCAAAATGGGGAGAATTTATCATCCCATGAAAAAAATATTATATTTTTTTCTTATAAGTATTCTTGAATTAAATAGTTAAATTCATTATATTATACAATTATTCAAATTAATAATTTTTAATGTAACTACATTTCTAACTGAATTTGTTATATTATTATATTTAAATGATTAAATTAAATATTTTATAATTTTTATTTTATAAAAAATAATTTTCATTACTTCATAATATTGAAATAATATTAGTATGATATTTTGAGATTTTTTGCAAATTTTTTTATCCGTGAATAGTAAAAATAATTATTTTTTAATTCATTTTTTTGTGACATCGTACGAAGATAAATTATGATATAAAATTTATTAAACATATTTAATGACTAAATTAATATATTATAATAGAAATATTATACAAAAATAATTAAAAACATGCAATGTTTAAATTAATAGATTATAATTATAAAAATAACTTGTGTAATGCTTGCACATGGTAGGAAAATTGTAACACCCTAAGATTTCATAGTAATTTATCTCATCAAAGTAATTAAAAAACTTGTGAAACACACAACAACAAGTTTGAGCGCACCACAACTTACCAAAAAAGCCATTCAAAAAGAAGTTATGAATATTTTTTACATAATTTTAAATTTTATATACTATATAATTTTTTTATCTATATTATGTGATTCTTAGACATAATATATGAACACATTCATTTTTTTTCAGATAAAAGAATTATTTTTGAAAAAGTTCCATGTTACCGCCATTTAATGGAGAACCGTTTTTATAAACAGTATCTAACACTTTTATATGTTCAATTTGACAAAATAGACTTCTTCTTTAGAATCAGGAAATAAAAATTTAGTTTCGATAAAGTTTTGGTGTTTTTTTTAAACATTCATATTATGATGAATAGTGAAAATTAGTATATTTTAACTAAAAACTACTTTTTTAATAAAAATAATTTTTAGTGTTAAATTATAAATTTGAATGGTTTGTAATTACATTTAGATTATATTTTTATCTTTTGATACAATTATGGTCATTATATATAATTTCACATTTAAAATTGACATAAACACATGTCAATCTATTGATAGTTTTTACATTTTAAAAAATATCACTTTTTGGATTTCAAGATGGGAATTAATTTTAAATTAATAAATGAATCATATTTTTATTGAATTTGGTAAAATAGACATCGTTTTTAAATTTGGAATATTAAAATTATCTTTGGGTGTAATTTTGTTTTTTTCTGAAAACATTCTATTTTTTGACGAATAGTGAAAAACAATACGTTATTGTTTAAAATAGACTTTTTATTTAGGTAATTATTGATTTTAATTTAATTTATTTTATGTTAAAATACATACATAATACCTTTATATGTTTAATGTGATTATTTGGATTATTTTTATAAAAAATTTAGATATATAAAATTTTATCAAACATTTTACCGATTTTTACCCACCTTCTTGGAGAATTTAAAAATTTGAATAAAACATAATTTTAAAACATTTGTGAGTTAAATTTAAATAATATGAGAGACACGGATATCCTCAGTAAGAAAAATTTTATTCAATAAGAAGAAAATAATTTTTTGCGAATAGTAACTTTTGACTTTTATTTACCACGCTTAAACGTAAATAGGGTAATTAAGGTTAAAAATGATATTATAATTACCCTAACAGTTGTGATAATTATATTGGATAAGTGTAATTCGACCAAAAACAACATCAAGAATAAAATATGATCCTTTAGGTACACATAGATTTGATTAGTACATTTTTTGTTATTTTATATAAAGAATAGTTAAATGTTATAAATTCAAAGTTTAATAACTAAACCATTTTTAATATTAGGATATAAATAAGATAAATTAGACAATAAATATTCATTATAAAGATAAAATTATTTCATACTTCATGCTATTTTATTTATAATTTTTAAAAATTAAATACATAAATTTATTTATGACACAATGAAGATGCGGTAATTACCTTATTAATGAAAAAATCAAATAAATGATACTATAAATATTAAAATAAATATATTTACAATGTTTTTAGGACATACACGAATTTTATAGATGAATATGACATTTTAGGGTTGTTTAATGTATCCTTTGAAAAGTAATAAAGTTGTTATGAACAAAAACCAAATACAAAATAATGTCAAAATTGATATAAATGAGTTTTTTGAAAAATACTATATTATTAGTTGAGATAATATTTCTAAAAATATACGGTTCAGCCAAATGGATTAAATAATATTATATATGTCATTAATGAACCACTTGAGGTTATCATGGATGTTTAGAGTGTTATTATTATCCATATAGTGTGAGAATACCAGAAGACATAGTAAAAGATAAACTATTTAACTAAGAGTTAAATCTAAAAGATATTGTTAAAATGGTATCCTAAAATTGTATAAAACCTATTTGTTGAGATTTAATAAAACCAACCCCACATTTTAATTGATATAAGTCATTTTATATCCATTAAAAACTGAAGATGATTTTATTATTAAAAAATATTTCAAAGATTCCCTAAAGTGACCCTTACATGTCTTATAAAATGGTACATTCCATTCTCTTAATTTCACACCTCCAATTCCATTTTTCACGGAGAACCCCTGCCAAAATATCTTCTCAACTATACTCAAATCATCATATAGTCCTTAATTCAGTCATAAATCAATAATATAGAGCCTTTTTGATCAAATAAAAATGATTAACCCGAAGAAAAGGTAAATATTTCATCCCATCGTTCAAGTTATTTTCTTCTTCCAATTCCTCTTTCTTTGTTTATTCTAATAAAAAATAATAAATCCAATATATTATATATAATATGATGTTTTTATAAAAATTGTACAACTATATTCATTATTCTATCCATCATATAAATGAAAAATTCACCAAACTTGCGTTTGTACGGATTACCATCTCCACGTCTTGGTGTAGTTTCTTATTCAAACACTTCATCATTTTTATAGGTATAAAAATGAGTATAAATGATGTAAATAATTAATATAACATGATAATGATTCTGTATATATGATATACCATCCAATTATATATGATTTTAATATCAATAGAATGATAATGTCGCTCGTGCATACGTACGGATTACCATCTTCACAAACGTGATGAGATTTATTCCATATCATATCCATCCAAGAAAAATTTTCATTTGATGATTAATTATTTTATAAAGAAACAATATCATTTTGAATATGAATAATATAGATCTTATCTAAAAAAAATTACTTATTTAATTATGAATATAAAGGAAAATGAATCAGTTTATACACAAAACGATGATACTAATGAAATATCATTAACAAATCAATATTTGAAGATCAAATATGATATCATATTTATGTATATAGTTCTTTTATAATTTAATAACAATGATTTAACTATTATACTAGAGGTTAATTTACCCATGGCCACGGAAATTTACAAGGTAAGGGTTAATTTTACAATCTCCTTATTATCCGAGGATGTTTTTATGTAAGTATCTACTGGAACATATTTATTATTCATGTCCATGATTCAGAAAAGAGTTTTAAAAGGGATTGTTTTTAAGGGAAATATTTACTAAAACATAATTTTAAATGTTTTAATAATTTATTCTGCAAAATCAACCTCATTAATTTCTGTGTTTTCAAATTGGTTTTTATGGATTTATTTATATGAACAGGAATGGTTTTAAAATGTTAATTACTTTCATAAGTTTCAAAGTGGTATGGGACACTTTTACTCAAAAATGTATTTAAATGTCTTCCTTTAAAAATTGTGTTACTTTGACATGTTTTAATGAAATAGGGATATTTATCACAATGAGTTGTACAAATAATTTTCATCTACATCAACATCCTTTGATGGAATTTAAACTTTTTTGATGTTGATTTATTATGATACGAATATTTCCTAATGTATTGATGATTTTGTGATATGTTTGTGGGTGGCTGTGTTATTTTTATATTTTTCATGGATTATATATAAAGTATTGGCATTTCGTATATTGTTTTAATATTAATGTTTATGTTATGTTTAAAACTTTTTATATGACGAATGCATTGGACATAGTAAGTGATGGGTGGAGCCTACTATAGCTACTCGATGCATAGGTAGGAATCATGAAAAAAACTAGTGTCTTGGCATAAGGCCTTGACAGAATCATATTTTTAGTCTTGGCACAAGGCCTAGAATATGTGTTTATGAAGTCATACATTATGCATTCCATCATTATGAAAGTGTCAAACGATATTGCATTTTATTATTCTACTAGTAGAATATCCATGTGAATAAGTAAATGGAATTATTTGATTTTATCTTTGACATATTATGTTGTATTTCAAGTTTAAAAGGATTTTTTCTTATAAATTGCCTTAAATGTTTATTATTATTTTTGATTGTTTCTACTATATTGTTATCCTTACTAAGCATCTGAGCTCACCCATTTCTATGTTTTATTTTTCCCAAGACGTGAAGAAGTATATTATGAATGACTTGAAGGGATATTATAAGGGATATTAGTGTGGCCTATGGAGAATATGTTGTTGTAGTTTTTCATTTTATAATGTAATGTAAATCTTATCAATGTATCAAGTATTTCCAAGTCTATTAAACTAATAGGTATTTCGAAAAATTATCATTTCTGATCATGCTAATGTCATGTAATAATGCATCGACTCTAGGTAACTATGTTCGGGGCATTATAGATGATATCTGAGAATGATTAGTAAAATCACAGGAAACTAGTTTTAGAAAAAATCTGATTAGAGAACACTACCCTAATATAGAATTTGATTATTAGTATAGAATAACATCCAAGAATTTTGGAACTATAGAGATTTTAGGAGTTTTTTGACCAATACATTCCTGTCTGGATACAAGCAGGTAGAGACGGATCTGGAACAAATATACCTAGGTGTAAAACTTGAAAACACCACATTGAGCTAGACTCGAACATTAACAGGTACAGAACAATGATCCTTGATACACTCTTGGTTATGACACTCCTGGGGGATATGCTTATAATGATTAACATTTTCATTAAAAGCCATTATGAAAGATTTAAGAGTAAATCATTCCTCAATGAAAACATGTTTAGGATTATTGATTATATCCATAAAATTTTCAATTTACGTTAGGTTTTTTAAAAGTTTTTAATTTTGAATTACGATTCATAAACTTACTTAGTGTATTCCATTGTTTAGAAATGGCACACAGTAGAAGGAGTGAGAACTCTAGGAATACATTTGATCCAAAAAAGTATGAAGGATCATATAATTCCTAGTACTAGGCCAACATTTAAACGGGAAATAGTCTCCCACATATTCTCAACATATAATTAAATGGGATCGTGTTTTAATGAGATATGTAAATAATTCTCGGATTCATATGTCTTTGAATGGATTCAAAAAAAGAAATTGATGGTAGAGAGAAAGATGGATAAAGGGAAGAGAGTAAAGAAGGATTTTTTCACATGTGATAACTGTAGAATGAATCACCATGGTAAATTCTTGAAGGGAATGTGAGTTTATTATAAGTGTGGAGAAAAAGAACCCTATGTACGTGATTTCAAGTGTATGAAAAAGGTTTCAAATGTAAAATTCTTTATCTACAAGGATTTGTGACACAATGCGAATCAATGTCATAGTCATCAGAGTATAATGAAAATAATGCTATTAGATAATAATCAAATAATGATACGACCACATATGAAGAGGAATGACTAGTGTTATTATGTGTTTTTTAATGAATTATGCCATTTCAGTGATAAAGAGATGATATACCAGTTATATGAAATATGGAAATAAATAAGGATTGTACTACAGTACAATTTCATTAAGGATTTGAGAATTGTATTATACCATGTTATGTGAGACAGTTTCTGGTTAAACATTTTAGAATATACACGGTTTAAGAAAAGATAAACCATAATATGTTCCTGATATTGATGTAGTTATTTTGGAATAATATATTATTGATTTGGATAAATTTAATTAGATATTATTGACTACACTAAAACTAATTAATGGTTTCTTTACTTCATCATTGTTGGAGTATTCAGAATTTTTAGATATAATGAATATATATATATATAGTATTCTATAAGGAATAAGGGAGAATGAATGTAATCAATAGGGTATTATGGTAATTTAGAGTATTTCCATGTTCTAAAAGAGTAAATGATGAAATTATTCATATGACATTATGAAACAAAAAGATCTTAATTGTGTTTAGCGTACTTATAAATTTTGGATTGTATGTTTGGATATAATTATTTTGGATAAGTATAATGGTTGGAATAGATTAAGTTTGATATTTGATACCATTTTTAAGGCTAAATCATTTATTAAGATTATTTTTTTTATTTCTATAAAATTGATATCCCGGAGGTCGGGTGACAACCCATCGCATCTAGCAAGGGCACGAGACTTGAACCCGCAACTGAATGGCACATGGGTGTATCACCTACCACTGGCCTACATCGTGTCCTGGTTTCATTATTGTAGTTTTTTTATATATTTTGAAAAATGTATGATAAATTCATTATTTTTATAACCATATACGATTATGTTAAATTGAATATTTTTGAATTCTATTATCTTATGGAGTAAAAGATGAGTTTGTGCTAGGAATTAGTTAAATAAAGATACTCTAAATGTCAAGTATATTTTTTCTCCACTTATTCTATGAATAAGTTAATTCTTAAACTTTTGGGAAGGTATCTTAAATCCAAAAATATCTTTTCCTAATACATTATATTTTTTTAAACCTATGGTATTTAAATCATCATAGATTTATGGCTTTTTGGCCCTCGATATTCCATTTTTTTCACATACTTATGGTTTATGACCTCCATCACTCCCTTTAAAAATTTAAATTTTCCAAAAATATTGTGTCTATAATTTACACCAACTTTCTTATATTCAAAACCCTTATTTGGTGGTGACTTTTTCATTTCCCTTTCTCTCTTATTAGGACTAAATTTTATTAACCCAATTTTCAAAGTGG
This sequence comes from Viscum album, assembly GCA_963277665.1. NCBI lineage: Eukaryota > Viridiplantae > Streptophyta > Magnoliopsida > Santalales > Viscaceae > Viscum > Viscum album. Next base: position 260,026,026 of record OY728129.1, read on the forward strand.
GATTCCCTCAAAAGTAATTTTGTATTTTTATCCATTAATTTTCGAAGAAAAATTTAAAACTGAAAGGATTCAATTTATTGAAGGAGGAGAGAATGTAATACCCCATTATTTCATTGTACGTTATCTCTTCAATGTAATTCAATAACTTGTGCAACACGCAACACCAAGTTTATGCGCACCACAACCTACCAAACTAGCCATTCAAAAATAATTTATGAATACTGTTAACTGAATTTTTAATATCATATAGTATATAAAATTTTATAATCCAAATTCTATGTTTCTTAGACATAATATACGAACAAATTCATTTCTTTCAGATAAAAGAAGTATTTTTCAAAAAATACAATTTTACGGCCATTTAAAGGAAAACCCTTTTTAAATCTAATATTTGACACTTTTATATATTCAATATTACAAAATAAACTTCTTCTTTATAATTAGGGAATAATTCTTTTTGATAATTTTTTGGTGTTTTTCTGATAACATTCATATTTGGGTGAATAATGAAAACTACTAAATTTTAATTGAAAACAACTTTTTTAATCCAAATAATTTATACTGTAAAATTATAAATTTTAATGGTTCTTAGGTACAATTAGATTATATTTTTATCATTTAATACAATTCTGGTCATTATATGTAATTTCACATTTAAATTTGACAAAACACATGTCAATATTTAGATAGTTTTTTCTTTTTTTTAATCCAGCTTTTTTGTTTTGACAACAAGAATTAATTTTAAATTAATAATTGAATATTATATTTATTTAATTTGTTAAAATAGATTTCATTTTTTAATTACGAATATCAAAATTAACTTAGGGTGAATTTTTGGTATTTTCCTGAAAAAGTTGAATTTTTTATGAATAGTGTAAAACACTACATTATTGTTTAAAATAGACTTTTTATTTAAGTAATTTGTTATTTTATTTTAATTTATTTTATTTCAAAATAGATATATAATACCTATATATTTTCAATGTGATTTATTGGATTCATTTTATAATACGTTTAGTTATATAAAATTATAGAACTTTTTAACGTCTTTCACCCACCTTCTAGAAACATTTGAAAATTTACATTAAATTCAATTTTACCGCTTCTGTGAGTTGAATTTAAAAAATCCAAGAGAAACGGGTGATATCAGTAAATAAATTGTGGTTGAATATGTTGAAAATAATATTGGTGAATAGTAACTTTTGTCTTTTAGTTTCCTCGGTTAAAAGTAAATAGGGTAATTCAGGGTAAAACTAATATTATAATTAACCAAACACTTGAGATAATTATATTTGAAAATTTTAATTTAAACCAAAACAACATTAGGAATAAAATAGGATCATTTAGGTCCATTTGGATTACATTAGGACATTTATTATTAATTTATTTAAAGAAGAGTTAAAAGCGTTAAATTCAATGTTTAATAACTAAACCATTTTTAATATAGGGTTATGAATAAGATAAATTAGACAATAAAGATTAATTAGATAGATAAATATATTTCCTACATCATGGTATTCTATTTATAATTTTTAGACATTATATAATTAAATTAATTTGTTACACAATGATTATGCAGTAATTACCTCATTAATGAAAGATTAAAATAAATGGTATTATAAACATTATAATAAAAATAATTTCAATGTTTTTATGACATAAAATAATTTTCTAGATTAATATGACATGTTAGGAATTATTAAATGTACCTTTTTTTAATTAATCAAGTTGTTATGATTTTCAAAAAAACCAAATACTGAATAATATCAAAATTGACATAAATGAGTTTTTAAAACAAATATATATTATTGGTTGATATAATATTTCAAAAAATATGAGGATCTTCCAAAGAGAATAAAAAATATTATATATTTCATTAATGAACAACTTTAGGGTCTATTGGATTTTTAGATTATGTTTATTAACCATATATTGTAAGAATACGGGAAGACACGAAAAAAAGATAAACTATTTAACTAAGAGTTAAATATAAAAGATAAGGTTAAAATGGTAACCTAATAATGTCTAAAACCTATTTTTTGAGAAGGTTTTGACCCATACCCACCTTATCATTAAAATAAATCATTGTGTACCCTTTATAAATTGAAAATGATTTTATTATAAAAAATATTTTAAGGTTACCTAAAGTGACCCTCAACTCTATTAGGAAAGGGTACCTCCTATTCTCTTAATTTCACACCTCCAAAGCCATTTTTATTGGCCAAAACCTGCCCAAATATCATATAAAATGTACTCCCTTCATCCTAGAGGTCATCATTTATTCATAAATCTATCATATGGATCCCTTTTGATCAAATCAAAATGATGAACCCGAAGAAGAGTTAAATATTTTATCATCTATTTCAAGTTCTTTTCTTCTTCCACTTCATCTTTATTTGTTGTTTCTATTATAAAAAAATAAATCCCGTATCTTCTATATACTATTATTTTCTTATTAAAATTTTTCTACCATATTCATTATTATATCCTTCCAATGAGTGAAAAAGTCTGCATACGTGCGTACGTAAAGATCACTGTCTCCACGACGTGGTGTAGTTTGTTATTAAAACACTTCATCATTTGGATAGGTATAGTAATAAGTATAAATGATGTAAATAATAAATATAAGAGGATAATTATTATTTATAAATTATATAACATCCAATTATATATGATTTTCATATCAAAAGACTGATATTGTCACTCGTGCCTACGTACGGATTACTGTCTCCACGAACGCGATGATATTCATTCTCCATTGTATCGATTCAAGAATAATTTTCATTTGATGATTAAAAATAATTTTTAAAGACTTAATATCATTCTGAATATTAATATGATACACCCTATCCTTAACAGACAATACATATGTAACAAAGCATATAAAGGAAAATGAAATAGTTAATACCTGAAACGATGATACTACTAAAATATCATTAACAAAGAAATATTAGAAGATCATATTTGATATCATATTTATGTATATAGTTCTTTTATAATTTAATAATAGTGATTTAACTATTATAAATTAGTTTAACATACCTTTGACCAAGGAAAAGTACAAGTTAAGGGCGAATTCCCCCAATCTCTTTATTATCTGAGGTTGTTTTTACGTAAGTATCTACTGGGAAATATTTATTATTCAATACATGTTTTATAAAAGAGTTTTCAAAGGGATTATTTTTAAGGGAATTTTTTTCTGAAACATCATTTAAATGGTTTTAAATATTTATTCTTCTAATTCATTCTCAATAACTTCCAGGTTTTCAAAATGGTTTAAAGAATTTATTTATATGGACACAAATGTTTTTAAAATTTTAATTTCATTCAAAAGTTTCAAAATGGTATGGGAAACCATTATTCAAAAATTTCTTTAAATTTACTCCTTTCAAAATTGTGTGACTTTAAAATGATGTTATGAAAATAGTATATTTCTCAAGAAGAGTATTACAAATCATTTTCATCTATATCTACATCCTTTTATGGATTATAAAATTGTTTGAAGTTGATTTATTATGATATAAATATTCCATATTGTATTGATGTTTTTGTGATATGTTTGACTATGGATGTGTTATTTTTGAACTATTCATTATTTATAGATAAATTATTTACATTTCATAATCTAGTTTTAATATGAATGTTTATGTTGTGTTTAAACCTTTTCATATGAGGAATGCATTGGACTTAGTAAGTGACTAGTGGTGCCTGCTATAGCTCCTCGATGAATCTGTATGTCTAATGAGACAAACTAGTTTCCTGGCACAAGGCCTTGAAAAAATCTTATTTTTAGTCTTGGAACAAGTCCTTGACTATGTGGTTATAAATTCATGAATTATGCATTCCGTCATTATAAAATTGATTCTTCATATGTCATGTTATTATTCGACCTGTAGAATATCCATGTGAATTATTAATTGGAATTATTTGATTTTATATTTTTCGTATTATGCTTAATTTCTTATTTGAATAGATGTTTTTATTCTTATACATTGCCTTAATTGTTTATGCTTATTTATGAATGTTTCCACTATATTTTTATCCTTAATGAGTATTTTAGCTCACCCATTTCTATGTTTTATTTTTCCCAAGATGCAAAAAAGATTATTTTAACATACCTGAAATGATAGTATTAAGGATATGAGTGAGGCCTATGATGAATATATTGTTTTAGTTTTTCATTTTATAATTTAATGTAAAACATATGAATGTATCTAGTATTTCCAAGGCTAATAAACCAATTGGTCTTTCGAGACTTGATCTCTTTTTGTAATGCCAATTTTATTTAATAATTCACTAAATCTGGGTAATGAGGGTTGAGTATTTGCTGTTGGTATGAGAGGATATTTAGTACAAACCTTGGAAACAAGAGGTAGAAAAACACTGATTAGAGAACACTACCCTAAGATAGACTTTTAGGATCATTATTGAATGAATTTCTAGAATTTTGGTAGTGTAGAGATTTTGTGAGTTTTCCAAGAAATATATACCTATCTGGATACGAGCAGGTAAAGGAAGCTCTGACACAGATATACCTAGGGGTAATACCCAAAAACACTGCTCTGAATAAGACTAGAACCTGAACTGGTGCCTAAAAATAGGCCTTTCTGCACTCATTGTTACAATACTCCCTGGGGATATGCTTAAGATAATTTACCTTTTCCTTAAAATCCATTATGAAGGATTTAGGAGTAAATACGTCCTCAATGAAAACATTTATTATGATTTTGGATTATATCCATAAACTGTTCAATTTATGTTTGGTATTTTACATGTTTGTAATTAGTAATTGCGATTCATAAACAGACCTAGTGTATGCCACTATTTAGAAATGGTGCCACAGTAAAAATAATGAGAACTCCACCAGTAATTATGATCAAATAAGAAAGAAGGACCATATCATTCAGGGGATTATGAAAACATTTAGAAGGTAAACAATCTTCCATGTATTCTCAATATATGATGAAATAGTATTAAGTATTAATAAGATAAATAAAGAATTACATGGGCTATATGGCTTTGAAGGGAAGCAAGAGAGGAAAAGGATGGTAGAGAGAATGAAGGAATTGAGGGAAGAGAAGAAAGAAGGATTTTCCAACATGTGATAACTGTAGAAAGAATAAACATGGTAAATTCTTGAAGGAAATGGGAGTTTTTTATAATTGTAGAGAAAAAGGACACCATGTACATGATTTCAAGGGAAAGAAAAAGGTTTCAAATGTGACAGTATGAGAATCAATGTCCCAGTCATTATAGTATACCGCAAATGATGCAATAGGATAATAATCAAATAATGATACCACTACAGATGAATAGGAATAACTTGTTTTCATATGTTTTTATTAAATAATTATGTCATTTCAGTGTTGAATCAATGCTATATCTATTATATAAATTATGGAAATAAATATGGATGGTACTGCAATACTGTTTCATTAAGGATTTTAGAATTGTATGGTACCAAGTAATGTGACATAGTTTCTAGTTAAGAATTTTGGAAAAATACATGGATTACGGAATGTTAAACCATTATATGGTCCTAATTCTGAGGAAGTTATTTTGAAATAATATATGATTGATTTGGATAAAATTTATTGGATAATCATGACTCCCTTCAAACTGATTAAGTTTTTTTTTATTTCATCATTGTTATAGTATTAAAAAAATTTGGATATAAGAAATATATCTAGTATTCTATAAGGAATAAGGGAGCATGAATATAAACAATAATTTATTATGGTAATTCAGGGTGTTACCATGTTTAAAAAAAATACATGATATAGGTATTCAAATGTTATTACGTGGAATGAAAAAATTTTCATTGTGCTTACATTCATTATAAATTATTGACTGTATGTTTGGATAGAATGGATTAAGATTAAAATTGGATAGTATTGTTAATATTAAGTCATTTATTAATATTATTTTTTGGATTTTTATAAAAAGGTTTACCCGGTGGTCGGGCGACAACCCGTCGTGTCTAGCAAGGCCACGAGACATGAACCCGCAACTAAAGGGAGAGAAGGGTGCCTCACATACCACTAGCCTACGTGAAGTCCTAGTTTTTGTAATTTAGTTTTTTAAATATCATGACCAATTAATGATAATTTCATTAGTTTTGGAACCCTATATGATTACGATAAATTGAATATTTTAGAATTCTATTATCTTTTGGAGTGAAAGAAGAGTTTTTGGTAGGAATTAGTTGAAGGATGATACTCTACTTGTCAAGTATATTTTATTCCTCTTATTCAGTGAATAAATTAATTCTAAATCATTTTGGAAGGGATCATAAAACAAAAATGTGTTATCCAAATACATTATTTTTTTAACTGATGGTTTTTAAATCATCATAGATTTATGGATTTGAGGCCCTCAATATTCCATTTGTTGTTCACTAGTTTATGATTGATGACATAAATCACTCCCTATAAATATTTACGTTTTTCTTCCAATTATGTGTCTATAAATGTCACCAATGTACTCCAATTCAAAACCCTAATTTGGTGGTGAATTTTTTATTTCTCTTTTTCTCTTATTAAAACTAAATTTTATTAACCCATTTTCTGATGTCAATTTTCCACAAAGATTATATTCTATTATAAGCCTTTAATTTTTAAAGAACAGTTTCAAATTTCGAGGACGCAATTTGTTAAAGGAGTGTAATATGTAACACTTGAATATTACCTAATATGTTATCTCTTCAAGTAATTCATTAACTTATGAAACACGAAAAACCAAGTTTTATCTCACCACTCTTTCACTTGAATTAGCATGATTAAAAACCCATTGCACATGATGTATCATGATACTATAGTTTACCCAATGCATTGGAGTGATATCAGGGTGAACCCTTCTTAAACATTTAATTTCATGCATAAGTGTGCCACATCGATAATAAAACATTGAATAATTCAACATAATCTTTTATTAAATGATAAAAGAATTTGGAATACATATATGAAACTTTTTTAACAATAATTAAATGGGAATAAAGGTGACTACTATTGATAGAGAAATGGGCTTGGTATTCAGAACACAATTACTTTGGCATTGAAAAGCACGGTGCAATTTCGACACCATAACTACGTGACATAAAAACTCATAAAAATGATTGATTAGAGAGAAAGGGGTGACTAATAATATTTACATGACTTGGAAATCAAATGGTTCATATATATACATGTCTCAACAGATTTTATTGAATTTCGATTCATGATACAAAAAAATTGCTTGAATGTAAATGAGGAGAGAGAAATTCCTTTCAGAATGTCAGCATAGTAACAGGTGTACATGGGTGGCATTTAATGAGAAAGAAAAGGGTCTCCAATCATTCAAACATAACTTGAGAAGTCTTGTGGAGGTTCAAAACCATATCCTAACATTAATAATTCAAATAAAAAGGGCATAAAAATTAAAGAACATTGGACAGAATGAGAAAGGAAGAAAAACCCTTACTTGGAAGTGTGCTTCCAAAGGCTTGAGAGAGGCTTATTGGGAGCTTGGGGAAGCTTGGTAGGATTCTAGATATGGAAGGGAATAGGTTGGACGAACTCATAATGATTTGAGTGAGGAGGAAGTGGGAGATTGGTTGGGTTAATATAGGAAAGGTGAATGAATTCTTTATTATTTAGGGTTAAGACACCTCACATTAAACTAATATAAACCACATTCCCGCCCAGGGTTATTTCTCATGGTTTTAGGAAAAGGGAATTGGGAAACAATATTTTATATGTCCAAAGTACTAACATATTAAAATAATGGGGCTGCTTATTTGGAGGTGAGTCACACTCCCATGGAAAAATATTTAAAAATACAAAATGTATAATATGTCATGGAGGGTCCACTAAAGATTTGTAAAATAAATCAAACAAACCAAACATCAAATTATTTTAATGGTAATACATATATTTTCTGAACACAATGATTATAGTATTATATTACATCACTATTGGGTCATTATTATGTCATAAGACACATTATATATGTAAACAATATTTAATTCTTACAAAAAAAATTCATTATCTCAGAAAATTATTAAAAATTCACCGTTGGATTATTTTGACATCCTGCATCCAGAAATATTATTCATTTTATCTAAATAATTTTTTAAATTTGTTAATTTTTTTCCTTTAAAATAAAATCTAATATTTATCGAAAATTCAAGTGTTTTGACCAAAAAGGATTTCAAAAGTTGATAAAAATTTCAATTGCATTCATAAAATTATACGATCATTTATATTTAATAAAATATAATTTTATAATTATAATATTTTATTAAAATAATATTTATTATAAAAATCCATTAATTCCTCAAAATAGATTTCTTAGTTGAACATTAACAAACAATAATTTTTATGCTTTAAAACTATTTACAAGGTAAACATTAAAAAAATGAAAGTATATTCATTGTTATATACAAAAATAATGTACAGAATAATGTACATAACCATAGTACTAGGGTCTTGTAACATAACCCCTCATAATACCCAAATAAGAATGAAGTTTAAGGTGTGCGATGGTGACAGACTCTTGGGGTGGCTCAAATAACATTTCTTGGGTAGTAATCTCAATCAACTTCCACTTATATCATATGTGGTCCCACTTGAGCTTAAAATATTCAAGCTCATCTTGGTCTTGGTCAAGAGCGAAGCCCAATGACGCAACCTCCTTTCCAAGCCCTGACAAATGGGCTTCATAAGGGGAACGTCTTCTGGATGAGGCCATCACTTCCTTTGTCTATGTAAATTAGATATTTTAAAGACCTATATTTATACTAATCATGTGATTACTATTAAACGACTATATTAGCAATGATCACAATTCTTAACAGTATTTTAAAATCCAAAATCATAAAACCAAAAATGTTTACATTTTTTATAAACTTTTTACATAAAGAGACATTTAATTATATCAAGAGGGATTTCCATTAATGATAGTTTGTATCGTTACAATCTTACCCCCTTAAGAAATTTCACCTTGGAAATTTTCTTTTCCCACACTAAAAAAGATGTGGGTAACTCTGCTTCAACATTGTTTTTGATTCCCACGTTATTTCTTCAACTTCTAGTTTTGCCACAACACCTTGACAAGGGGAATTGTCTTATTTGGTAGAACTTTTTCTCTACGATCTACGATCATCACTGGTTAATCCTCTTAAGAAAGATCATTCTCTAACAGTACCACCTCTGAATAGAGTACATTTGAACGGTCCAAAATGTACTTTGATAGGAGGGATACATTAAAGACAATATGTACATTGGCCATGGTAGTTGGAAGTGCTAGTTGATAGGCCACAACTACAACATGATCAATAATCTCGAAGGGGGCGATGTACCTTGGACATAACTTCCATTTCTTTCCAAACCACATGACCTTATTCTATGGAGATATGCATAGAAATACAATGTCTCCATATTTAAACTCAAGGTATCATCGATGCTTATCTGTATAACTATTCTGTCATCTCTGGGCTTCCTTGATATGCTGCGGAATGTTTTTCACCATCTCCACCATTTCATTGACCATTTTTGGTCCATGATGCTTATGGTCACAGAACACATCCCAACACATCGATATTATGCACGTTTTTCCATAAATGGATATATATGGTGTCTTTTGGATGCTCGAGTGGAAACTGTTATTATAAGAGAACTCAACCAGTAGAAGATGTTGATCCCATCCTCCTTTAAAGTCCATTGAGCACGCTGTCAACATTTTCTCGAGTGTTTGTATAGTCTTCTCGGATTGGCCATCATTTTTAGTATGATAGGCCATAATGAAGTTCAATTCAGTATTAATAGCATGTTGAAGACTCTTCCAAAATATAGAGGTGAATCCTGGATCTCGATCGGACACCAATAGATAGTGGTACCCTATGAAGCCTTACCACTTTAATGATATATATCTGAACCAGTTGATCCAATGAAAAATCATCTTGAATAGAAATGAGGTGTGCAACCTTTGTAAGATGATCCACTACAACCCATATTGAATTTTTGCCTTTGGATGTCTTCGGAAGTCTGGGGACAATGTCCATGGTGTTGTTCTCACATTTCCATTCTGGTATGGGCAATGGTTGGATCATCCCCTTAGACTTCTGCAACTATACTTTCACTTGATGACACACCTGTATCTTTGATGTATATTCAGCGATCTCTATCATCATATTATCCCTCCAATAATGATCTCGGAGATCTCAATACATCATTGTGTTTCCTGGGTGAATAGAGAAAATTGAACTATTTGCATCATCTAAAAGATCCTTCTTCATATTCTGACATGATGAGACACATATTCTTTTCTTAAATCTCACAATTCTTTCTTCATTAACATTAATATCTAAGGATTTACCTTTTTTTGATAGCATTCACTTTTTTCTGAATTACAACATCATTCTGTTGAGAATCCTTTAAGAATTTCAAATGTGACAGTTGTGCAATAATTTGTGAAAGGATTGATGAAGTTCCATTCTTTATGATTCCCATGTCTATATTCATCAAATATAATAATATTGGACCCTTTAAAATTCATTTCAATGATAGTGTTGATGGGTCCTTTATATTTAGGGCATCTGCCACCTTGTTCACTTTCCCAAGGTGGTAATGGATTGAGAAGTCCTAGTCTTTGATCAGCTCATACCATCTTCGTTGGCGCATGTTAAACTCTTTCTATGTGAATATATATTTGTATATTTTGTTTTATGTATATATTTCATACTTCTCCCCAATGAGATAATTCCGCCAAATTTTCAATGTGAAGATCACTACAGCCAACTCAAGGTCCTGTGTTGGATAGTTCTGTTCATAAACATTCAATTTTCTTGAAGCATAGGAAATGAATTTCTCATTTTGCATCAACACACATCCTAGTGCCTTCTACGAAGAATCACTTAATACCAAAAAATGTTCTCCACTTCTTGGTAAAATGAGAAATGATGCAGTGATAAGCCTCATTTTCAACTCCATAAACATTTCTTCACATTCATCACTCCAAGAAAACATTATACCTTTTTGAGTTAGCTTGGTATGAGAGTGGGAAAATCATTAGAAATTTCTCAAAAATCATCATTAATATCCAGCTAACCCCAAGAAGCTACAGATATCAGTTACCGATGTTTGCATCATCCATCCCTCAATTACATCTGTTTTGTAGGGATCCATAGTTATTCTATTTCTTATGATGATATTTCCAAATAATGATACCTCCTTTAACCAAAACCCACGTATGATATACATTGAATAGAGTTTCTCCTTCTACATGGTCTCTAGTACAGTTCTTAGATTCTCGTCATGATCCTCCATGGTTTGGGAGAACATAAAAATATCATCTATAAAGGTTACCAAAAATATGATGTGGTAATCTATAATGAATTTATTCATCAAGTCTATGAAGATTTCTTGAGAATTAGTGAATTCGAAAGGCATTAATATGAATTCATAGTGCCTATATCTTATTCAAAAAGCAGTCTTGGGGACTTCTTCCTTCTTCACCATTACTTTAAAATATCCAAACCAAAAAATCCACCTTGTAGAAGGATTGTCCTCCACACAACTGATCGAAAAAGTCATCAATTCATGGGATAGGATACATGTTCTCTATCATTATTTTCTTAAGCCTGTGATAATCGATCTAAATGTGCATTGACCTATCCTTCTTCTTGGAAAAGAGGACTGGTGTACCCCATGGTGAAGCACTTCGGCATATAAACCCATCATCCAGATTCTCTTGTAGTTATTTCATCAGCACTTCAAGCTCCAAAAAAACCATTCTATATGGAGTCTTGGATATTGGCAATGCCCCTGGTAAAAGATCAATTGAGAAATCAACATATCTTCTAGGAGGAAGACAGGGAAATACCTTAAGAAACACTTCAACAAATTCCCTCACAATAGGCATGTTATCGAGGATGGTTTCTTCTTTAGACTCAATAATCTGAGCTAGATACACATGCTTATAGGGTAGTAATATCCACCCTTGAGATTATGGAGCTAAAGAAGGTTCATCTTCCTCCATGCACTTGTAAAGAATAAGGGGGTCGATTCTCCACATGGAGATTGATTTCCCTCTCACGGAAATTAATGTTGGCTCAATATAAGGAAATAAAATTCATGCCAAGAATTTCATCAAATTCTACCATAGGGAGTATGAAGAGGTTTTCTAAGAAGTTTAATCCAAAGATTATGATAGGGTAGGAGTTATATTCATGGGAACAATGGTTTCCCCTTTTTCGTACTCGGCGACATCTTCACTTCCATGATTTTTGGTGGTGCTGGGTCTTTTCTACTAAACTTTTAAGATATAAAAGATTGTGTAGAACCTTAATCAAAAAGTAAATTCAAATTTTTTAAATGAATAACTAGTGTACCGGTCACCAATTTGTTTTCGGGGTTCACTTCGTCAGTATTGATGGAAAAAGCACACCCTTTCTACCTTTGAGTTTTTTGGTTGCCTTCCAAAACCCTTGGCTTAGGGAACTGATTTTCAAGTTTCCCTGGTTCATTGACGTTGTAGTAGTGAACCATGCATTGAGGTTCAAATGGAGCATTCTTCTCCTCTATTGCAGTCGCATGTCTTTCTTTCTGACAGTTAATATCGTGGTGCCCTTATCATCCACACCTAATGCATTTCCTTGTCCCCTTCAGGTAGTTTCTGGGGTTCTTTTTTCGATACGTTTGGGAAGTGGGGTGTTGGATCTTCTTAGCACTGCTAGATTTATCCATCAAACCGCAAAAATTTATTTCAACCATACACTTCTTATCCCCATGACACCCTTCAGATTCTTCGATCACCATATCAACCCCGAGGGAACATCGAACAATATCCTCATAGCTATCGAAGTCACGGATCGCCAGCGCTTTCTACAAGCTAGGTATCAACCCACCAAAGAAGCAGTTAACCTTGCATTCAGGGGTAACGACAAAGCCAAAGGCGTATTGTGCAATACTTATGAAGTTTTTCTCATACACTATGACATATTCATCATATTTTTTCATAATAGAAAAGAAGTCCCTTTCCATCTTAAGCCGAAGGGTGTGCGGAAAATATTTATTAAAAAACATCTTCTATAAATACATCCATTCAAACACCTCGATCTCCTCCTCAGGCTATGTATATTTGAGCTACATCCACCATTAATCATCTTCACCCTCCGTAGGATAAGAATCCAAGAGAACCTTCTATTGTTCAGAACATTGATGGTTGGAGAAGATATTTTCCAGGGAGTTGATCCAATTTTCAGCGATTGAGGAATCAAATGATCCATTAAAAGCAGGAGTCCTTTGTCCCATGAATATCTTGATAGTGACTTGTTCTTTCTTGAGGGGAGGGGGGGTGTTGAACGTTACTCTTGACCCATGTTTCTATTCAAATCGTGAGTTAGCAGAGAGATAAGCATGACAAAGTTCACGAATCTCACTCCCATTGGATTGGGAATATAATTACTACATTTATATCATTAAACTTCACATTAGTTGTTAAACTGAGTCCTCCTATTACCAGTCATTGGCTGGAATAAAAGAAAAGTTAATAGTAACACATAAAGGGTAATCCAAGGAAAAATTGATTACTTATAAATAAAATTTATTTCCATAATATATGAATCTATTAGCATTAGTCTACCTTATCCATGATCTACTTTCTAAAATATATTCATAGGTCATTCTATTGTACCTTAATAATTTTTCATAATAATATTGTGAATTTACCAAATCATATCCCCCGAGAGTGTCATAACCAAGTGTGAAGCAAGTCTTGTTTTCTTGCACCAGTTCCCGTTCGAGTCTAGCTCAAATTGGTGTTTTTAGGTTTTACCCCTTTGATACATCTATGCCAGAGATTCTTCTACCTGATCTTATCCAAAGAGGGATGTATTTTCTTGATAAACCACTTTCTCAATACTCACCAAAACATAGGGATGTTTTTATTATACTTATTATTGTCTCTATGTCTTTACTAGGGTATTTTAATCATAATCCCAAATATAACTAAACCTATACTATGAGACTAACTATGACAACCCATCTTTTTATTACAAAATTAAACATAATTTATTAAATAATCATTACATGATTCAATATAGAAGATTGAAAGGAATAGTGTCTTTGGGGCTTAGTATCATTAAATAAAAACTGAAAACATGTAATAGAACATCTTTATTAAAAACTACCTTTACATGACCACTACATTCCCTCAAACTTAGCATTGCATGAGATAACCTAAGGAAATGCATAAGAAAAGGGTGATCTATAAAGCCCAGTAAGGGAATAATCATGGAATAACCTAGGGAATACAATACATGTTATACAACAGGCATATCAATAGATCACAATAAAATCATATAGATAAAGGCATGATAAATCATGATAATCATAACAAGGAAATATGGAAACAACACATAACATGGAATTAGCATGATCCGTGGCTCATTTCACATGTATCATGAGTAACTCATTGCACATGAAACATGAGTAAACCCTTGTTGGACTTGAATTATCATGAGTAAACACCCATTGCACTTAACGTATCATGATACAATACATTACCCAAGGCATTTGAGCACATTATTGTGCACCCTTCTTAAAAATTTCATTTCATGCATAAGTGTTCCACATGGATAATAAACCATTGAATCATTCAAAATAATATTTTCTTCCATGCTATATTAATGTAAAATTCATACCTTAAAATCTTTAAAAATAAGTAAATGTGCATCAAGGTGAATACCCTTGATAGAGAAATGGGCATGGTATTCACTACACAATGACTTTGGTTTGGAAATGTGCGGTTCAATTTCGGCAGTATAACGACGTTATATAAGAACTCATAAAAATGAATGATGAGAAAGGGGTATCATCATATTTCCATGACATGGTAAGTAAGGGGTTAATATAGATACATGTCCCAACAAATGTAATGGAATTTAGATTCATGATACAAAATTATTACTTGACTGCAAATGAGGAGAGAGAAACTCCTTTCGGAATATTGGAATAGTAAAGAGTGTACATAAGAGGAATTTAATGAGAGTGAAAGGAGTATCCAATCATTCAAACATAAATAGGGCAGTATAGGGTATGTGAGAAACTATACCCTAAGATTTATAATTGAAATTAAAAATGATTAACAATTAAATAATATTGGAAAAGAATTAGAAAGTAAGAAAAACCCTTTCATGGATGTGTGCTTCCAAAAGTATGAGAGAGGATTCTTGGGATCTTGGGGAACCTTCAAAGGACTCTAGATAAATGAATGAAAAGGATGATTAACTACAAAGGATTTGAGTGTAACACCCCGACCCCAGTTACCCAGATCCGGTGAATTATTACATATCATTGGAATGATCACAAATGATCAAGTCTTGAAAGACCGATTAGTTTAGTAGCCTTGGAATCACTAGATACATTCATAATTTTTACATTACACCAAAAAATGAAAACTACAACAAAATAGTATCCAAGTACACACTCATATTCTCTCATACTGTCCCTTCAGGTCATTCATAAAATACTTCTTCACATACTAGGGAAAATAAAACATAGAATGGGGGGAGCTCAGATGCCCAGTAAGGATAACAATATAACGAAAACACTCATAATTAAACATAAACATTTGAGGCAATGTATAAATAAAACAAAAGCCTTTTAAATGTGAACTTTGGCATAATATGGAAAAGATAAAATGAAATAATTCCATTTACTTATTCACATGGATATTATAGTAGTCAAATAATCACATGCAATAACAATAACAACTTTCATAATGATGGAATTCATAATGCCAGACTATCATAACCACATATTCAAGGCCTTGTGCCAAGACTAAAAATAAGATTTTGTCAAAGACTTGTTCCAAGAATCTAGTTTATCTCATGAGAGCTACCGATGCATCAAGAAGCTATAGTGGGCTCCACCTGTCACTTATTAAGTCCAATGCATTCCTAATATGAAAAGGTTTAAACATAACATAAATATTCATATTAAAACTAGCATACAAAATGTCAATAATTTTTCCATAAACCATGAATGATATAAAAATAACACATCCATAGTCAAACGTATCAAAAAACATTCAATACAATATGGATGTTTTGTATCATAATAAATAAACCTCAAATAATCTTAAAATCCATCGAAGGATGATGAAATTGATGAAATGAAAAATATTTGAGAGAAATATCTATTTTTTTGAAATCATTTAAAAGTAACATAATTATAAAAGAAAACATTTAATTTTAAAATATTCTTATTATATTGTAAGATATCCTTGGATGATTTTTTAATGTCGGAAAATAGCCACACCCGCCATATAAGTTTAAAAAACATTCTTACATTAATTATGTCGAAAAGGTTAAAAAGGACATTGTTTGGAAAATGACAGAAATATTCCTTTATAAAAATCATATAAAAAAGTCAAAAGGGTTTAAATTAATTTCACCCATAGTATGTAAAATAGTAATAATTATTTGAAATAAATTTTTAAGAAACATGGATGTGGATGATAAAGAGGTCACATTAGATAATTATGTATAAACAACCTCAGATAATGAAGAGATTGTGAAATAAACCCTCACCTTGTACTATTCCTTGGTTTAGTGTAGTATAACCTCCTTTATAATTGTCAAATAATTGTTATTAAATTATACAATAATAATATACATTAATATGATATAATATATGACCTTTTAAGATTTCTTTGTTAATAATATCTTAGTATTATCGTCATTTCGGGTGTTAACTTACTTGTTTTCTTTTATATGTTTTTTTATATAATACGTGTTTGTTATGGATAGGTTGTATATTATTCATATCCAATATTATATCATGTCCTTAAAAATTATTTTTAATCATCAAATGAGAGTTATACTTCAATGGATACGATAGAGAATGAATCTCATCGCGTTCGTGGAGACGGTAGTCTGTACGTACATACGAGTGACAATATAATTATTTTGATATTAAATTAATATATAAATGGATGGTATACCATATATTAAAAATAATTATCATGTTATATTTATTATTTACATCAGTTACACATCATTATCATACCCATAAAAATAATAATGTTTTGAATAACAATTACACCATGACGTGGAGACGGTAAGCAGTACGTACGCATGTTTGGTGACATGCCATTCCAAGGATAGATAGAATAATGAATATGGATGTAACATATTTATAATAACATCATAGTATATATAAGATACTGGAGTTATTATTTTACAATGGAAATAACAAAGAAAGATGATGTTGAAGAAGAAAGGATCTTGAAAGAGGGTGGTGAAAACATTACCTCTTCTTCGGGCTCTTACTTTTGATTTGATGAAAATGGGATCCTTATGATGACTTTATGATCAAACTAAGCCCCTAGCTTGAAGTGAGGGAGGTTGATAGAATATTTGGGTAGGGTTTGGACGATCCAAAAGGCATTGATGCTATGAATTAGTGAGAAGGGTGGTGCCATTTTATAAGAGTGGTGAGGGGAACCTTTGGAAAAGCTAGAAATATTATTTTATAATAAATTCATATTCAGTTTTTAATTACTCCAGAGTGGATTACTTAAAGGATAATGTGGGTATGGTTCGAAATCCTTTCAAAAAACAGATTTTTGACAGGTTTGGGTCACTATATTAACCTTATCATTTATATTTGACTCTTAGTTAAATAGTTTGACATTTACCATGTCTCTTTGTATTTTTATATTATATAGTTAATAAACTTTCTATATACATAAAATCGACCACCAAGTGGTCCATTAATGATAAACCTATCATTATATAAGTCATTTGGAAAACCCTTTGATTTTTGGGAATATAATATCATTTAATAATATAATATTTGTTTTAAAAACACTTTTATGTCAATTTTGACACTATTGTGTATTTTTTTGATAATTTCATAAATGAATTATTAATTCAAATAAAATTTTTATAACCCATCCTAATAGGTCATATTAACCGTTAAAATTGTTTTAATTCAGTAAAAGTCTCAAATTACATTTATTTTGATATTTATAATATCAATTATTTTAATATTTCATTAATTAGGTAATTACTGCATCACCATTGTGTCATAAATAAATTAAATAAATTAATGTCTAAAATTCATAAATAAAATACCATTATGTAGGAAATATTTTTATCTTTCTAATGAATATTTATAATCTAATTTATCTTATGTATAACCGAATATTAAAAATGATTTATTTATTAAACTTGGATTTTAACCCTTTTAACTTTTCTTTGAATTAAATAATAATAAATGTCCAAATCTAATCCAAGTCGACCAAAATGATAATATTTTATTCGTAAAGTTTTTTTTGGTCGAGATACACATGTATAATAGAATTATGACATGTGTTAGGATAATATTAATATCAATATTACCCTTAATTACCCTAATTACTTTTAACCGTGGTAAATAAAAGTAAAAGGTTACTATTCCCCAAAAATTATTTTTATCTTACTGAACCTCATTTTACTCCGTGATATTAACCGTGTGTCTTGGAAATTCTAAATTCCACTCACAGAAGTGGTAAAATTAATTGTTGTGTGAATTTCCAATTTCTTCTAGGAGGTGGGTAGAAGACGGTGAAAGGTTCAATAAAATTTTCATATATCTAAAATTATTATAAAATAAATCAAATTAATTACATTGAACATATATAGGTATTATGTATCTATTTATACCTAAATTAAATTTAAATAAAATAAATAAAAATTTTAATAGAAATTTTCTTTTAAACAATAACTCAGTGTTTTTAATATTCATCGAAAATTAAAAGTTTTCAGACAAATACCAAAAATTCACCCTAAAATAATTTCGATATTCCAAATCCAAAAATGATGTCCATTTTGAATGTTAAAATTTATAAAATTTTAAAAAGTGGGTATTACTATTAATAACGGCTAGTTTGATTGGTTGTGGTGTGTTTTAGAACTCGAAGTTGCGTACAACACATGCAATTGTATTATTCAAAGAGAAGTGTAATGTGGAAGCTGGGGGTGTTACATTCTCCCTTCCATCAAATAATTTCGTCCTCAAAATTTCAAGAATACTACAACATGAAAAGACTATGGTGGTTCATAATAATAAGTTCCTCAGGTTCCCATGTTGCCTCTTCCATCTTAAGGTTTCTCCATAGAACTTTTACTAGATGAGTCATCCGGTTCTCAGCACATGATCTCTTGTATCAAGAATCCTGACAGGCTCTTCACAATAAGATAGATCGAGTTTTAGTTCAAATTCCTCATATGTGATTACATGCATTTGATCAGGCATGTATTTTCTCAATAGTGATATGTGGAACACATCATGAACTTTTCAGAGACATGGCGGCATTGCCAACCGGTAAGCTACAGCCCCAATTTGTTCTACAATTTAAAAAGGTCATATGTACCTGGGACTCAATTTACCTTTTTTACCAAAACATATAACTCCCTTTCATGAAGATACCATCAAGAAAACGTGATCTCCTACCTGAAATTCCAAATCCTTCCTTCAGTTTTCGGCAGAGCTCTTCTGCCTACTTTGAGCTGCTTTGATGTGGTTTTCGATTACCTTCACCTTTTCCATCATTTTCTCCACCAGTTCTGGGCCTAAGAGTTTTCTTTCACCAACGTCATCCAAACAGGTTGGTGTGTGACATCCCTTTCTATATAACTCTTCATATGGTGCCATCCAAATTCTTGAATGAAAGCTATTGTTATATTAAAATTCTACCAGAGGTAAATATTGATCCCACATACCCCGAATGCAATATGAGAAAGATCTCAACATGTCTTCTATGGTTTGAATAGTCCATTCTGATTGTCCATATATTTGAGGGTGGTAAGTAATTCCCAAATGAAGTTCAGTATCCAAATCCATTTGAAGACTCTTCCACAATCTTGAAGTAAAATGGGGTCACGATCAGAAACATTCGATAGGGGTACTCCATGAAGTCACAAAACTTCATTAATGTATATTCTTCCTAGGTGATCATGTGGTAAATCCTCCCATATAGCAAGAAAATGTTCTGACTTGGTAAGACGATCAAAAATGACCCATACTACATTGTTCCTTCTAGGAGTCTTTGGTAGTCCAATGACAATGTCCATTGTGGTATTATCCCATTTCCACTTAGGTATGGGAAGAGGTTGCATGACTCCTCTAGGTTGTTTCCATCAAGCTTTAACTTGTTGAAAAACCATACATCTTGACACAAAATCATCAATCTCTCTCTTCATGTTGTCCCACCAAAAACGTTCCTTCAAATCCTTATACATTTTCGTGCTTCTAGAGTGTATGGTGAAGTTGGAACTATGAGTATCGTCCATCAATTCCATTTTTAGATCAGTTATATTGGGAACCCAAAGACTCCTCCAAACATTCAATATTCTATCTTCATACAGAAAGTTACTCAATCTCCCATCATTCAAAGCTTCAATGTTCTTTTGAAACATTTCATCATCATTTTGAGAACTCTTTATCCTTTCTAGTAATGATGGTATGATAACTATTTGAAAAAGTATTTATGTTTTGCCTTCCATGGTTATTACCATATTCAACATTACTAGATCCATGAAAATAAGATCCCTCTCAATTATCATCTTGTTCAAAAATCCATGATCTTTCCTACTCAAAGCATCTACCACCATATTTTCCTGCCCGAGGTGGTTGTGTATCGTGCAATCATAATCCTTGAGTAGTTCAAGCCATCTCCTTTGCCACATGTTTTGTTCTTTCAGTGAAAAAATATATTTCAAAATATTGTGATTGGTATAAATCTCTCATTTTCACTATAGAGATAATGTCTCCATATCTTCAAAGAAAATATTACAATAGCTAACTCAAGATCAGGAGTAGGATAGTTTTGATCATGAATTTTCAGCTATTGTGATGCATAGGCAATAACTCTATCATTCTGCATAAGGACACAACTAAGTCCTTTCTTCGATGCATCACTATAAATAACGAACCCATCATTCCCCGATGGTAGAGTCAATATATAATCAATGACTACTCTTCTCTTCCATTCTTCAATACATTCTTCACACTCTATTGTCGAAACAAATTTAACCCCTTTATCTGTGAGCATTGATAATGGTTTAGCGAATCAGGAAAAATTTTGTACAAAACGCTGATAATAACCTGCTAAACCAATAAATCTGCGTTCCTCAGTTATACTCGTCAGGGCTGGAAATTCATGTATTACCTTTGTCTTAGAAGGATCAATAGAGATTCCATTATTATAGAAAATATGACCATGAAAAGAAATCCCCTGAAGCCAGAATACACACTTACTAAACATCCTATATAATTCATGTCTTCTCAGAGTCTTCAGGATAATGGGAAACTAATTTTCATGATCTTTTTATCTTTTTGAGTATACCAAGATATAATCAATAAATACCACTATAAAATCAAAGAGATATTCCTTGAAAACTCTGTTCATTAGATCCATGAAAACAGAGGGTGCATTAGTCAACCCAAAGGGCATTAATGTAAACTCATAATGCTCATACCTGGTTCAAAATGTTGTCTTCAGAATGTCTTCATTCTTCACACACAACTGATGGTATCCAAATCGAAGGTCAATCATTGAAAATTGTTGAGCTCCGTGCAGTTGGTCAAATAAATCAACAATGCGAGGTAGGGGATACTATTTCTTTATTGTTATATCATTGATCTCCCTGTAGTCGATACATAACCTCATAGATCAATATTTCTTCTTAAAAAAGGATGGGAGCTCCCCATGGAGAAACACTAGGGATAATAAATCCCTTATTACACAATTTCTCTAGTTGTTTCTTTAGTTCCACTAATTCCACAGTTTCCATTCTATAAGGGGTCTTCGATAAGGGCCTTGATCCAGGAATTAAATCAATGGAAAACTTAATTTCTCGTTCTGGAGGATGTCTAGATAAATCTTCTGGAAACACATCAACATATTCTCTTCCAATAGTTACATCTTCTATTTGAACATTCCTTTCCTTACCCATAGTTATTTCAGTATCTTCCTCCCCAATAATTGAATTTATTTGAGGTACTAGAGGCGGACCTAGGTAAGAATCAGGTGGTGATGATTCTACACTAATGATAAGGTGTTCCCTATAATCAATATCAAAAATCATAACCTCCTTCTTATTACAATAAATCATTGCATCATGGTCTGAAAGCCAATCCATACCAAGTATTATATCAAATTCATTCTTGGGTATGGCGATGAGATCAACAAATAAATAACATGGGGACGGATCTACATAACATTGTAGCAATGATACTTACCTTATGAGTTTTGACTAAAATCTCCCTTGTCAAATAAAATTGAATATATCTAATTTTCATAACAAACTAGGAAGATATGAAAGAATGTGATGACCCTGAATCGAATAATACATTTACTAAACTTGAGAAAATGATTAAATTAATGGCCACCACGTCTTTCAGAGCTTCTACCTCAGTAGTAGTGATAGAATAATCTTGGCATTGATCCCTTGGAATTTTTGAGGTTAGTTCCCCTGACGCTTAGTAAAATAATTTTCATAATGTCCCATCTCCCTGAAGTTGTAGCATTGAACATAGATAGCTTCTTTCATCCCTTTTCAATCACGAGCTTGGTGGACTTTTTCAACAAACTTATAACAGACTCCCATTCCTTTAAAGAATGTACCATGTTGTTTCTTCCCACATTTATTGAAATATGGATATTTAACTCTTCCCTTGTTCCCATTATTTCCATTTACTGTGTGATTAGCAGATCACTTCTTCTCTTTCTTTTCTTTAATGTCGTAAGACTTTGAGAATTTTTTTTCTATCTTGATAGAATATGAGAAAATATCTTCATACAATGAGAAAGTTTGTGAGACTAATGCTCTACGAAGAAACAGTATTAACACATCAATGAAATTATCAATCATACTTCTTGGGTTATGTATATAATATGTAACATACCTCGCTAACCTTGTAAAGTTAGCCTCATACATTACGAAATTCACATCCCCCTTTTTCCTCAGACTCAGAAATTTCCTTTACATATCTACTCCATCGTCCTGAGGTAAGTATTTTTCTCATAAAAGATCTTTGAACTCCCTCCATTCCATATTTGATACTTCCCCATCTTCCCTCATGTTTTGAATCAATGACCACCATTGATCATCATCTCTAGTGAGGCGGTAAACTGCCATGATGACTTTTTCCCTTTCACTACTCCCCAAGGCATCGAATATTTTCTCTATGGAATTTATCCATTGCTCATCTACTATTGGATTTTTACTCCCATTGAATGTTGGAGGCTGTTGCCTCATGAAGTGGACTAACAATGATCCTCTACACTACAGATTAGCGTGCTCCATACGGGTAAGGTTATTATTCATAACCTGATTGAGTTGTCCCAGTATGGTGATTAGCTAATCAGCACCAGTTGAATCACCAACTCCACTATAATTATCTTGAGCATGAGGGAAATCCTTACATGGATTGAGTGCATTTATAAAATTTACATTTCTTCCACTAGGTGCCATTTCAAAACAATAGCATAAACTTGATCAGCATATGAATGAAAATACATAATTACATACTTAACAAAATTTTAACTATTTATGGATATAATGAATAATCATAAAAATGTTTTATTTAAGAAAGTATATACTCATAAACCCTTCAAAATGGTTTATAATGAAAAATGAGAATTATACTAAGAATATCTCCTGGGAGTGTCATTTCCAAGAGTGCAGCAAGGCCCATTGTTGTGCACCAGTTCCTGTTCGAGTCTAGCTCAAAGCGGTGTTTTCGGGTTTTACCCCTAGGTACATTTGTGCCAGAGCCATCTCTACCTGCTCATATCCAGACAGGGATGTATTGCTCGGAAAACCCAAAAAAATCTCTACAATACCAAGATTCAAAGAAATTCTTCTATACTAATCCTCCAATTCCATCTAGGGTCTATGTCCTCTAATCAGAGTTTTTTCTAAATCTAGCTAACAAGGCTTGTACTAAACATCCTCTGATACCAATTGTAACGCCCCGACCCTCGTTACCCAGATTCAGTGCATTATTATATAACATTGTCATGATCACAAAAGATCCAGTCTCGAAAGACCGATTAGTTTAGTTTCCTTGAAATCGCTAGGTACATTCATAAAGTTTACATTATGTCATAAAATGAAAACTACAACAAAATAGTCTCCATAGTCTACACTCATATCCCCTCATACTATCCCTGTAAGTCATTAATAAAATTCTTATTCACATCCTAGGGAAAATAAAACATAAAAAGGGGTGAGCTCAGATGCCCATTAAGGATAAAAATACAACGGAAACTTTTACAATTAAACATAAACATATAAGGCAATGTATAACCAAAAAAATCCTTTTAAACATAAAATTAGGCATAATATAGACAAGATAAAATGAAATAATTACATTTACTTATTCACAATAATATTCTACTAGTTGAATAATCACATACAATATCAATAACAACATTCATAATGATGGAATGCATAATTACAGACATCATAACCACATAGTCAAGGCCTTGTGCGAAGACTACAAATAAGATTTTGTCAATGCCTTGTGCCAAGACACTAGTTTGTCTCATAAGACCTACCAATGCATAGAGGAGCTATTGCGAGCTCTACCCGTCACTTATTAAGTCCAATGCATTCTTCTTATGAACATGTTTAAATATAACACAGACATTCGTATTAAAACTAGTATACGAAATGTAAATAATTTCTCAATAAACCTTGAATGGTATAAAAATAAAACATACACATTAAAACATATCACAAAACCATCAATACAATATAGAAGTTTTGTATCATAGAAATATGCTTCAAATAAGCTTAAAATCCCTCAAAGTATAATGACATAGATGCAATCAAAACTATTTGAGAGAAATATATATTTTTTTAAATCATTTAAAAGTCACATAATTATAAAAGAAAACATTTTCATTGAAAATATTCTTATAAGCTTGTATGGGAAGATTGAATGATTTTATTACGGTGGAAAAAATAGTCCCACCCGCCGTATAAGTTTAAAAAAACATTCTTACCTTAATTCTGTCCAAAAGGTTAAAAAAGACCTTGTTTGGAAAATGACAGAATGATTCTTGTATAAACACCTTATAAAAATTCAACAAAGGTATAAATGAATTTAACCCATAGTCTGTAATATAGTAATAATGATTTGAAATAAATTTTTAAGAAACATGGATGTGGAAGATCAAGAGGTATGAATAGATAATTATGTATAAACAACCTCAGATAATGAAGAGATTGTGAAATAAACCCTTACATTGTACTTTTCCTGGGTTGAGGGTAGGTTAACCTCCTATATAATGGTGAAATAATTGTTAATAAATTATAAAAGAATCATATACATTAATAGGATATTATATATGATCTTTTAATATTTCTTTGTTAGTATTATCTTTTTATGATCATCATTTCGGGTGTTAACTTACTCGTTTTATTTTATATATTTTGTTACATAAGTCATGTTTGTTATGGATAGGTTCTCTATTATTCATATAAAGAATGATATCAATTCCTTAAAAATTATTTTTAATCATCAAATTACAATTATACTTTAATGGATACGATGGGGAATGAATCTCATCGCATTCGTGGAGACAGTAGTCCGTACGTACGCAAGAGCAACAATATCATTCTTTTGATATTAAAATAATATATAAATGGATGGTATATCAAATATATAGAATAATTATCATGTTATATTTATTATTTACATCAATTACACATCATTATCATTACCATTTAAAAAATAATGTTTTGAATAACAATTACACCACGATGTGGAGACAGTAAGCCATGCGTACACACGTATGGTGACATGTCATTCAAAGGATGGATAGAAAAATGAATATGGATATACCATATTTATAATAACATCATTTTATATATATGATACTGGATTTATTATTTTAAATTGATAATAGAAAAGAAATAATAAGTTTAAGAACAAAGGATCTTGAAAGAGGGTGGTGAAAACATTACCTCATCTTCGGGTGCTTCCTTTTGATTTGATCAAAAGGGGCTCCTTAGGTTGGCTTTCTGATTAAACTAATGACTCTAGGTTGAATTGACGGATGTTGAGAAAATATTTGGGTATTTTTTGGCCAAGAAAAAAGGCTTTGAAGGTGTGAATTAGTGTGAAGGGGGAGTTCCCTTTTATAAGCGGGGTGAGGGCCACCTTTTGAAAATTTAGGAATATTGTTTTATAATAAATTTATATTCGGTTTCCAGTGGATCAAAAGTGGATTATTTAATGTTTAAGGAGGAGATGGGTTGAAATAATTTCAAAAAATAGATTTTAGACTTTTTGGGTCACAATATTAACCATATCATTTATATTTAACTCCTAGTTAAATAGTTTTACATTTACCATGTCTCTTTGTATATTTATATTATATAGTTAATAAACATACTATATATCTCCATGTGACCCCCAAGTGGTCCATTAATTATAAAACTATCATTATATAAGTCCTTTGGATGATAATTAGAATTTTAATAATAGAATATCAATTAATTATATAATATTTGTTTTAAAAACTCTTTTATATCATTTTTGACACTTTTGGGTATTTTGTTTTTGATAATTTCATAACAGCATTATTAATTCAAATATAATTTATATAAAAAACCCTAATATGTCATAGTAACCTATAAAATTTGTGTAATTCATAAAAATTCTCAATTTACTTTTATTTTGATATTTATAATAT
Organism: Viscum album; assembly: GCA_963277665.1. Taxonomy (NCBI): domain Eukaryota; kingdom Viridiplantae; phylum Streptophyta; class Magnoliopsida; order Santalales; family Viscaceae; genus Viscum; species Viscum album. The sequence goes on from OY728129.1 coordinate 260,052,762, forward strand.
CAATTATTTTAATATTTAATTAATTAGATAATTAATGCATCACCATTGTGTCATAAATAAATTAAAATATTTAATGTCTAAAAATTAAACTTAAAATACTATTATGTAGGAAATAATTTTAAGTTTCTAATGAATATTTATAATCGAATTTATCTTATGTATAACCCTATATTAAAAATGTTTTAGTTATTAACCTTTGATTTCAACTCTTTTAACTCTTCAATGAATTAAATAATAATAAATTCCATAATCTAATTTAAGTGTACCTGAATGATAATATTTTATTCCTAAGGTTGTGGTTGGTCGAGATACACTTGACCAATAGAATTAGGACATGTGTTAGTATAATATTTATATCATTTTACCCTTAATTACCCAATTTTCTTTTAACCGTGGTAAATAAAAGTAAAAAATAACTATTCATAAAAAAATATTTTTATCTTATTGAACCAAATTTTACTCCATAATATTAACTGTGTCTCTCGAAATTTTGAAATTCCACTCACAGATGCTGTAAAATTATGTTTTATGTGAATTTCCAATTTCTTCAAGGAGGTGGGTAATAGACGGTGCAAAGTTCAAAAAAAAATTCATATATCTAAAATTATTCTAAACTAACTCCAATAAATTACATTGAACTTATATAGGTATTATGTATCTATTTTGACCTCAAATAAATTTAAATAAATTAAATAATTATTTTAAAAAAAATTCCGTTTTAAATTATAACTCAGTGTTTTTACTATTCACCAAAAATTGAAAGTTTTCAGAAAAATAAAAAAAATTCACCCTAAAATTATTTCAATATTCTGAATCCAAAAATGAAGTCCATTATGAAAGATAAAATTTAAAATTTTAAAAAAGTGGGTATTACTATTCATAACTTCTAGTTTGATTTGTTGAGGTGTGGGTTCGAACTTGAAGTTGCATACAACACCTGCTACTGTATTATTCAAAGAGAAGATTACCATGGATGATTGGGGTGTTACATTGAGTGAGGAGGAAGTGGGAGATTGGTTAGGTTCATATAGGAAATGGGAGGGAATTGTTTATTATTTAGGTTTGGGACACCTCACATTAAACTAATCCAAACCACAAAGTAGCCCATGTTTTTTTCCGATGGTTTTCGGAAAATGGAAGTGGAAAACAATATTTTATATGTCCATATTCAGAACTTCTTAAAATATTGTGGTTTCATATGTGGAGGTGAGTAACACTCCCAAGGAAAAAAATTTAAAAAGACAATGTGTTTAATAAGCCTCGAAGGGTCCAATAAAGCTTTGTAATATAAATAAAACAAATCCAAAATCACATTATTATAATGGTAAAACATATGTTGGACAAAAATAAGGTTTATAGAATTTTATTACACCACTATTGGGTCATTATGATGTCATAAAATGAATTATATATTTAAACGGTACATAATTTTTACCCAAAAATTTGACTGTCTCAAAAAATTATGAAAGATTCCCTGTTGGATAATTTCGCCGTCCTTACTCCAGAAAAAATATTCATTTTATCTAAATAACTTTCTAAATATGTTAATTTTTAATTTAAAAATAAAAACTAGAATTTATAAAAAAATCATGGGTTTTAACAAAAATAGATTTCAAACCATAATAAAAATTATAATTTCATTCATTAAATTATACGGTCATTTATATTTAATAAAAATTAAATTAATAATAATAATAATATTTTATTAAAATAATATTTAAATCAAAAATACATTAATTAATCAAAATATATTTATTTTTTGAAAATTTACTAAAAAAACTATTTGTTCTTTAAAAACAATTTACATGGTATCAAAAATAAAATGAAAATATATTCATTATTATTTACAAAAATAATTTACATAACCATAGTTCTAGGGTCTTGTTACATAAACCCTTATAAAAAACACATAAGGCAGAAGATTAAGTTGTGTGATTGGGATAGACAGTTGGGGTGGCTCATATAACATTGCTCAGGTGGTAATCTTTATCAACATTCATTTCTCTCATAGGCAGTCCCGGTCGAGTTTAACATATTCATGATCTGTTGGGGCTTGGTCAAGAGTGAAGCCCAAAGACACAACCTCCTTTCCTAGATCTTACAAATGGGATTCCAATGGGGCATGTCTACAGGATGAGGCCATAACTTCCTTTGACTGAGTAAATTGGATTTTTTAAATCCCAATATTTATACTAATCATGTAATCACTATTCAATGACAATATTAGCAACTGTGACAATTCTTTATAGTATATTAAAATCCAAAAAACATAACACCAAAGAAGTTGATATTTTCAAGAAAAATTTTACATAAAGATACATTTAATTATATCAGGATGGATTTCCATTAATTAAGGTTTGTTTCATTACATATTATGTGTTTCATACACATAATATATGAACAAATTCCTTTTTTTAGATAAAAGAAGTATTTTGCAAAAAAAAATTTTACCTCCTTTTAATGGAAACCCCTTTTTAAATCCAATATTTGACCCTATTATATATTCAATTTGACAATATAAACTCCTTATTTATAATTGTGACATAAAAATTCAGTTTTTATAAATTTTTGGTGTTTTTTTTGATAACAATCATATTTGGATGAATAGTGAAAATTACTAAATTTCAACTGAAAACCAATTTTTTAATAAAAATAATTTATATTTTTAAATTATACATTTGAATGGTTTGGAAGTAAAATTAGATTATTTTTTATTATTTAATATAATATTAGTCATTATATGTAATTCCACATTTAAATTTGGCATAAACGCATGTCAATCTTTTGATAGTTTTTACTTTTTTAAAAACCAACATATGGGTTTTGACAATATAAATTAATGTTAAATTAATAAATGTAACTTCCATGATTTTAATTTGGTAAAATAGAATTAATTTTTGAATTCTAAATATCATAATTATCTAAGGGTGAATTTTTGGTATTTTTTTTTTGAAAACATTCAATTTTTGATGAATAGTGAAAAACACTATGTTATTGTTGAAAACTGACTATTTATTTTAGTAATTAGTTATTTTATATTAAGTTCATTAGATAAAAATAGATACATACTAACTATATATGTTAAATAAGATTCATTATAGGCAATTTATAACAAGTCCAGATATATAATGTTTTATTGAACTTTTTATCGTCTTTTTCCAAACTTATAGGAGTACTTAAAAATTTTCATAAAACATAATTTTACCACTTCTATGAGTTGAATTTAAAAAATACGATAGAAAAAAATAAAATCATTAATTAAAATGTGGTTCAAAAAGTGGAAAATAAATTTTGGTGAAAAGTAACTTATGGCTTTTATTTACCATAGTTTAATATAAATAGTCTAATTAAGGGTAAAAAAGATATTATAATTACCATAACACATGTCCTAATTCTATTGGATAAGTTTAATTCGACCAAAAATTACCATAGGAAATAAAAAATGATCATTTAGGTCAACTTGGATTAGATTGGATCATTTATTATTATTTAATTTTAAAAAAAGTTAAAAGTGTTAAATACATTGCTTAATAACTAAACCATTTTTAATATAGGGTTACACATAAGATAAATTCGACAATAAATATTAATTAGAAATATAAAAATATTTCCTACATCATGGTATATTATTTATAATTTTGATACATTAAATACTTAAATTTATTTATGACACAATGATGATGCAATAATTACCTTAGTAATGAATGAATCAAATAAATGGTATTATAAATATTAAAATAAATACAATTTTAAATTTTTTTATGACATCCAAGAATTTTATAGATGAATATGAAATGTTAGGGTCAATTCAATGTATCATGTTCAAAGTAATCATGTTTTTATGTTTTTAAAAAAACCAATCACTAAATAATGTCAAAATTGTCATAAATGAGTTTTTAAAACAAATACTATATTATTGGTCGATATATTATTTATAAAAATCTATAGTTCAGAAAAATGGCTTAAATAATATTATATATATAATTAATTAACAAGTTGAGGTTATCTGTTATGTTTATAGTATGTTTATTAACCATATACTATAATAATAGAAGAAGTCATGGTAAAAGTTAAACTATTTATCTAATAGATTCATATAAACGATAAGGTTAAAATGGTAACCCAAACTTGTCTAAAACCTATTAGTTGAGATTTTATCGACCCATACCTACCATATCTTCTAAATAAATTATATTTGAGCCATTAAAAACCAAATAATATTTTATTATAAAATAATATTTCTGGTTTTCTTAATGTGACCCTCACCTCTCTTATAAAAGTGTTCCTATCCTTCTCTTAATATCACACCACCAAAGCCATTTTGAACAGAGAAAAGATGCCCAAATAACCTCTAAAATGTCCTCCCTTCATTCTAGAGGCCTTCATTTAGTCATAAATCCATCCTATGAAGCCTTTTTCATCAAATCAAAAGGAAGAACACGAAGAAGAGGTAAATATTTCATCAGCTCTTTCATGTTCTTTTCTTCCTCCACTTCATCTTTATTTGTTGTTTAGATTCTAAAATAATAACTCCATTATCTTATATATACTGTGATTTTATTGTAAAAATAGAAAAAATATATTAATTATTCTATCCATCCTATAAATTTCAAAGTCACTATACGTACCTACATACGGATTACCGTCTCCACATCGTGGTGTAGTTTGTTATTCAAATGCTTCATAATTTGGATTGTTATACTAATGAGTATAAATGATGTAAATAATAAATATAACATGGTAATTATTATTTATATAAGATATTACTTTCATTTATATACTATTTTAATATCAAAAGAATGATATTTTCGCTCATACATACGTACAGATTACCGTCTCAACGAACACGATGCGATTCATTCCCCATCGTATCCTTTCAAGACTAATTTTCATTTTATGATTAAAAATAATTTTTAAATACTTAATATAATTATGAATATGAATAAGATACATTTTATACATAATATACATTACTTATGTAACAAATCATACAATGAAAAATGAATCAGTTAACACTCGAAACGATGATACTGCTGAAGTATCATTAACAAAGAAATATTAGAAGATCGTATATCATATCATATTTATTTATATAATTTTCTTATAATTCAATAACATGATATAACTTTTATACAGTAGGTTAACATTCCCCAGGACAAGAAACATTACAAGGCAATTGTTAATTTCACAATCTATTAATTATCCGAGGTTGTTTTTATGTAAGTATCTTCTGGGACTTATTTATTATCCATTTCCATTTTTCATAAAAGAGTTTTCAGAGGGTTTATTTTTAAGGGACTTTTTTACTAAGACATAGTTTTAAATGTTTTAAATATTAATTCTTCTAAATCATTCTCATTAATTTCCATGTTTTTAAAATTTGTTTTAAGGATTTATTTATATGTACATCAATATTTTTAAAATGTTAATTCCTTTCAAATGTTTCAAAGTGGTATGGGATACGTTGATTCAAAAATTAATTTAAATGTATTCCTTTATAAATTGTATGACATTTACATGTTTTTATGAAAAAGGGATATTAATCACAATGAGTTTTAAAAATCCTTTTCATCTATATCAAAAACCTTTTATGGATTTCAATCTTGTTTGATGTTGAATTATTAAGATACAATTATTCCGTATTTTATTGATTCTTTTGTTATATGTTTGATTGTGGTTGTGTTATTTTTTACAATTCATGGTTTATGGATAAAGTATTGACATTTTATATAATAGTTTTCATATGAATGTTTATGTTATGTTTAAACTTTTTTATATAAGGAACTCATTGTACTTAGTAAGTGAAGGGTGGAGCCTGCTATTTCTCCTCGATGCATCGGTAGGTCTCAGGAGACAAACTAGTGTCTTAGAAGAAGGCCTTGAAAAAATAATATTTGTAGTCTTGGCACAAGGCCTTGAGTGTGTGGTTATGAAGAAAGTAATTATGAATTCCATCATTATGAAAGTGTCTATTGATATGGCATGTGATTATTTGACTCTTATATTATCCATTTGAATAAGTAAATGGAATTATATGATTTTATCATTTCCATATTATTCTGAATTTCATGTTTAAAAGGAAATTTTTTAGTCTTTAAATTTTTAATTAATTCTTATGCTTATTTAATAAATATTCTTCTATATTTTTATCCTTACTGGTCATTTGAGATCACCCCTTTCTATGTTTTATTTTCCCAGGATGCGAAAAAGTATATTATGACTGACCTGCAGGGATAGTCTAATGAATATGAGTGTGGCATATGGAGACTATGTTGTGGTAGTTTTTCATTTTATAATGAAATTTAAAACATATGAATGTATCTAGAATTTCATAGGATACTAAAATAATTGTTCTTTTGAGACATGAGCTTTTTTTATTATTCCAATTTTATTTAATAATTCACCGACTCTAGGTAACTATGATCGGGGCGTTACAGAAATAAAAAATAATAAATTAAAGGAGATTTCATGACATGGTTCTATTTAAATATACTAATTTAATTAATATAAAATACAATTATGAACCTAATAATTTTTTTATGAAATTTATTTCCTTGTAATTTTTTTTGAAATAATTAACATTAATGAATGTGAAATGATGATGCGGTGCTTGTGTAAGAAGAAAAAAATCAATAAAATGATTTTATTTAAAATTATAAAAAAGATTATATGAACTAAAAATTTGAATATATATTTATGGATGAGTAATTTTTTTTCATTATATTATTTTTATTCTAATTTTGGACCTTTTGGATCAACTTGTATCACTTTAATCCCTTTATTATATTTTATATAAAAGGAATCCAAGTTGTTAACTATATGGTTTTCTATTATAGTATCATTTTAAACTACTGTTTTAGAGAATATATATTTGAAAACAAATAATATTTTGTAATATAATATAATTATCTTCTTTAAGAAAGAATATTTTTAAATTTTAGTCAACAAATGAATACTTTAAAGCCTTGAAGTTCGAGGAATCAGTAATTATTTATTTAATGGAAAAATAAAAGAAATGTTATTAAAAATATTAAAATAAATATAATATTGGAAAATTTATATGATGCATCAAATATATATATATATATATATGTGATATTTATAAGATATAGTAAAATATTTGTTTTTAATTTCAATCTTCTTTGATGTTATAATGACTTTTTTGATGAATAGTGTTCATTTTGAAAAAAATATTTCATCCTTAAAATATTAATTAAATTATTAAAAAATATAAAAAAATCATAAATAAGTCTATGTGGGGGGATATATAGTCTACAATGATATATCCTTATCTTTTTAGGACTTTTGGATGTATTTTCCCCTATATTGGACATATTGTATTTTAATATTTTATGTAATTTTAAAATTTTCCCTCTCCTCATTTATAAAAGGGGATTCTATCCATCACACAATATCATCACCACAAATCATCTTTATGGACTATAATGATTAAAATTCGTTTATAGTCATTACTTTCCCCATTATATTGGTTTGGGTCTCAAAAAAAGGCAAATTCCATGTGCCTATATAGGTTCTCAAGGAAAAATATTCTAGATTAAAATAACTTATTATTTTATTTCAAATTAATTATCACTTCTACCTTACCCTCAACCAAATAAAAATATGAATTATTACATTAGTATCATATATATAATGAACTATTATTATTTAAATTGAATATAAATCATAAAATATTTTATTTTCTCCCTTTATTCTAAAAAATGATATCGTTATCCATGGTGTGTCAATTCACCCCCTTCGTGGATGATCATTTTTCATTTCCATTTAAATCAATAAAAGAATAATTAAATACAATTGTAACTATTTAAAATAATCTAAATATTTATATATGTTATATCTTCTAGATTATTATTTCCATTTTATAGAAAAATCGATAATGAAATGACCATGGAACCATGCAACAAATTCTCCCGAAACAATGGAAATTACAAAATATTATTAATAATAATGTATAAATATGATTTAAAATGATCATATGAGGTATTAAAAATATTAATATAGTTTATTTTTAGAATATTTAAACTCTTTAAACCATAATATAAGTGGTTTGAACATGTTTAAAAGAATTCAAACCTGTGGTAAGAGGCATTTCATTAAAAATAGCCTTTTAATATATATTTTTAATGGAATCGAAAGAATATTTATTAAAAATATCTTATATGAAGAAATATTTCATTTTTTCAAGAGGGCATATTTTTTTGAATTAATTTTAGAAAATTAAATGATTAATTTTTATGAATTTTTTTTCTTTTGTATGTGCACAGTAATCCATGGAATTACTTTACTTTATTAAAGGAATGTAATTATGATGCAGGTATTAATATTTTTTGATTATGATATAGTTCATTGGAATTATTTATGATGAATAGTGGTTACATTATAAACCAAATATTGTTGGTTCCATGATATCTCTCAAATTAATTGGGTATTATTATATTGGATATTGACTGTAATTGTAATTCCAATTCAATGTTCGATAGATACATCATAAGATAACTATGAGGGTTACATATTATGGTAGACATGAGGGTTTAAAATCATTTGGTAGATGATATGGTTAAAAAAATATGTAATTATTGTTGGAAAATTATTCCTCGATTTATCTATATAGTTTTTTTGTTCAGTTTTTATGGAAACCTCATGTTTTTACAATGTTAGTATCTATTAATTTTAACGGCGATAACTATATCATTCATGTGTTTATTAGTTCGTTGGAATAATGGTTACATTATTATATTTACGGAACTTACTAATATTTTTATTCTCATCCAATGTTATAGACTGTTATTCAAAATGTTTATAGATGGGTAAGTGAAAAAGGAGAATCCAACATGATTGTTGAGAAAAAATACATGAAAATAATTCATTTTTTATTTTAAAAGTTATTTTATAATGGAAAACGGATATAGTTTTTGTATCATCCAAATTTTATTCTTTTCAGTTGTTATGTATGAATTATGACCTAATTATCAAAAACTCAATAATATAAATATCATTTGGAATGTAAAAAATTGAAATATAATTGAATTAACTATATTATGTAATGTTTATAGTGGAGTCCTTATATGAAATGGGTAGTCACCCATCATGTTGGTTTTCCTTTTACAGAAATAATATTAATCTAATTTCAATAAAATTCTAAACTAGAGATGACCAATAATTACTACAACCTCAATGAAATTATAAACCCTAAAGGATACGAATACCGTGAATATTATGTAAAGATATGTAAAGTCATTATTCCTCAAATAATAATTTCATATATAAAAGAATGGGTTTTATTTCACAAAATGTTTTCAATAAATATCCTTTATCATGGTACATTTAAACATCAATAATTTTTATAAGGGGTTTTTAGACATTAACATTAAAAAAAATCACAAACTCATAAACCCATGATGGTATCAATAATTATTATGTTAATGATGTAATATATGATTCTTTAATATAACATAATCATTATATGTATCAAGATTCTTATAACCAAAATACCATTAGAAAAAATATTTTAATTATTTAATTATTGAATAAAAATTAATAAATACATCAACATCATGGTTTCAAAATAGGTTCTTCTTTGTTCTAATAGTTAATCATTATAAGGGGTAATTGATTTATATAATTTTAAGATTCCCCACCTTCAAGGAACTGAACTATAAATGGATCACTATGATGAAATTTATTTCATTCCATCATATTCAGAATTTTTATCCATACATAAATTTTTTATTCCCTTATTTTCCCACACAAAAAATTTTACCATTTTTTAGGAACATTCTTGAGTTTTTCATTCCACATTTCTAACATAAAGGAAATCTATAATTATATCATATAATTTCTCCACCATTTTATCTCTTAGAAACATTTTTCCTTCTATTATTTATTGATTTTGAGATTTGGTTAAGCTAATGTTTCTTCATATTATTTCAAGGTAACTGATTATACAAAATCATGTTATCATTCACTCCTATAATTATACTATTTTTTTCTCATGGTCACTAATTTATCCTTAATATTTAATTTCAATATTATACTTTTGGGTTCTATCCATTGACTAAAATAAAAAATCATAGTGTTTGAAAAAATTATCTTAAAGGGGAAAAAATATAAAAATTAATAGGATATCCTAGTCATGACATCTTATTTTCAATATATGACACTATATATTCATCCTAGTTCATTAATTATCTTCATATATTCAAATAATTCATAATTTTTTAAGCAAATATTTAATTATCCAATTCATATCACCCTATAGTGTCAAAATGGGGGTGATGTAATGTTCATTATCATGTACTAGGTAATTCTATATTCAAGATCAAAATTACAATTATAGAGTTATTACCCATTGGTACAAATCTTTCAGAACCACATAAACATATAATATACATAAAGGATGTATTTCTAGAAAAAACCCCATAATTTATACATTACCATTATATTCAGATATAATTATATTCATTTACTCAATATTTATAATAAGGTTACAGTCCCTAATGTATTTTTCCCATTATCTAGTTCTCCAAGATTCTAGTAAACTTGATGTCAAAAACATATAGATCCCTACCCAAATTATGGGGATACTATGTCTACTTTATTATACAGGCACTCTATATAAGGGATATCATGCCAAATGAAATAATAGTTTAGTAGAATTAGTAAAATATATACATACATGATTCTAATTTAAAATTTGTATACACAAATTAATACATGTTTTATTAATAATAACATTATTCCCTAAACCATAATTACACATATCATTAACTGCACATTTCGTAGATTACTAGAAAATGAAGAATAATAATAGTGATCTAAATTCCTCATTAAGGGTTACATACAATGGAAACTTTCAATAGTAAATAAATCAGAATCATAACTAATAAATCATCCATTTAATCAATAACTTGATCATGAAATAAAGAATAAATAATTTCCAATGGTAAATTACTAGACATGTTTCATTTAATCATTAAATTGATAATGAAATTAATCTATAGATGATCTTGTTACAAAAATATCATGGAAAATAATTATTGAATTCTTAATAAAATGGATTTCATAATTAATATTCATCAGGATCATAAGTTTCATGATACATCGACTATCAATACCATTCACAATATAGTATAAAAATAATGAGTTGTCATAAACCAGAAACCCAATTAAAAAGGCTTTCCAACTAATTCATCTCATTAGACTATATATTTATCTACGGTATATATATAACTCATCTGCCCATAAAATTGTATGTTTAACAAATAACTTATATATCCAATGATAAATTTAATTCATGAACAATATTTCTTGTTAATTAATTTTTTTATCGAGTATATATTACAATTAATAATTATTTATCCATTTAAACATATAAATTTTCAATTAGAATACTATATATAGTCAGGATGTATGTATTAGGTAATAATAATATCCATGACAAATAATATGGTTATTTAGTTGAAATTTAATGTCCAATGATCATGAGAAAGTGGCTGTCTCTTGGGAAACTTTTGATTAAAAATCAATAAATTAATGAAAGGTGTACATTAGTCCATTATAAATATATATTTATTAAATGAAATAATTAATAAATTATTATTAATTTTAAATATTTAAAAGTGGTATTATTTACAAAAAAGAAAATTGAATAGTTGAATATTAAAAAATATGTCTTAATGAAAAATAAAATTACACAAAATTCCATAACAAGATCATAAAAAGGATGTGATAAATAATCCATTAATAAATTATGTGTATCCATTGTAAATCTACCTAAAAATTATAAATAAAGCCAAATATTTTCAAAATAATTTACACACATAATCGTAGAGTTTAAAATACAATCAATAAGTAATAAAACCAGATGAAAAGAAATTGGGTTTTGAAATTCATTACTACAAAGTATCTCTCAAGTCAATTTCAATTGAATGAAACACTTAAAATTGAATCTTATAATATAATTAATTATTACGGATTCATTATATTACATGTAAAATGGGAATTATATAAACCATATTAAAGAAATTAGGTAGATAATATTGAAATATGTCTCAGTGAAAAATAAAGAGAGAAAATCCCTTACCTCATGCTTATTTTTGGTTGAATTCCAATTAATATACTGTAAAGTTTTTTATTCATCTTATTAATTGAAAATAGAACCTTATTAATATTTATAATATCATATATTATACACGTATAATAATTTACCACTATTTTGATACTAATATTTCATTATTTTCAATATTTCAATTGTTAATTACCTTGTTTTCTCATGTGTGTGTTGTTATGGACGTTTATATTCCTGGGTATAAGATATATATCAATCATATACAAAATTATTTCAATGTTATAAAATTAATATTTACACACTTGATACATTTTTATTATAATTTATTAATTATGTACATTGACAATTAATGTAATCTCCTCATGGAGATGGCAGGCCGTACATACTCACAAGTGACAATATCATTCCTTAATTAGTGAATGGGAAAGGAAGTGGGTGATATATTATTTTTTTATAATCAATATAATGAAATATATATCAAATAAATTCGTTAAATTTGTCCTTATTATTTTATATGTAAATAGTAATTGAAAAATGAATCATGTTACTTCATGATGTGATTGTGCTCCAAAAACATGAGCGACATTATCATATTTAATAATGAATAGAATATTAGAATATAACATCCCTGACCAGGGTTCTACTAAATCGGTGCCCCAATCACGGTTTTCACAAGACCTCATGTGTGCATTATCATATTCCAGATGATAATGACTTGGAGAGGGGATCTAAATGGTCACATGGGGATACTATAACCTATTTACCCGAGTAATCCAAAGAATATCACAATATAAATAGTAGAAACAGAAGGAAATAACCAATATCAGGCATATCCAAACATCTCCCAAACTGGGTACAATCCACAAGAAATAGTAAATATGTCATATCATGTAGCAATCCCAAGTGAATAAAACTCATAAAAAAATGTAGAATCCCCAAACTGATCATGAATTGACATCTGGAACATCATCCTTGCATGTACCATCTCCAACTTAAATCCTTAGAATATCCCCCTTTCTCTTTTCTTTGCTAGCATGAAATCTGCTCTGGTACCCAACGTCGGCTCGGTAAGTGTACGAGTACAACTCAAAAGGCCACAACCAATAGTGCCTTCAAATATCCAGTCTAAGAGATAGTGAATTTAAATATAAATAAATGAGAAGAAAGTGAATGGAAATTTGAGGGAAAATAGTTGAAAATATCTATATAGATATACTAACAAAGATTCCTGTTCATTATGTATCTTTTATTACTAGTTCATCAACAATCATGACTTTCTTACAATTGGAGTTCACATCATTCATGCATGGTTCATGACATTCATATTTTTTTCATTAGTAAATAAATAGGTATTTATCTCACAAGGTATTAAATATCACAACATCACAATATCCTCACCTAAAATCCTTATTCTTGGTTGAATTCAACCATTAGGGGAATTTTTTCCCCTTCCAAAACTCATGCATTATTTGTGGAGTTATAGCATCAGTCCAACTATATAAGTGGGAGGAGCCTCCGTCCTTTATCCAACAACTCAAGGCTTGTACACACTCTTATACATTAGTTCACCATACACAACCATAAAACAAACAAACACAACTAATACATAAAATAATCACAATCAAGAATAATCAACATTATAAATCATATTTTTCCATATCCCATTAAAACATTTTCCATTTACACCACAAATCCCATTTTTACCAATTCCCATTCTCAAGCCTAGATCACTAATAATATTCAATAATTCCCTTATATCAACCCATTAGACATATTCATAAAACCCATTATGATACTCCCTTCAACAAATATTCCCTTTTCACATACCATTATCAATTTATCATATTTACCATTTCATATGCCCTAACTCTCTTAGGTATATAAAACATTTTTCATTAGCCTCACACTCTAACAAAAAAATAACCAATAAATCAATTGTACTTCCATTAGTAATATCACATTATCAATAAAGGCCCTACATGATAACACAATAACCTAAAACATACCTAGTTAATTCTATGTTTGGAAGGTATCAGCACACCCCATGGGTGGCCATACATATTTCAAATCATCCTGGATGTGTCCCTTGGGGGGATAAGTGTTTCCTTAAATCATTTAGAATCCCAAAATAAAAAATCATTCAATGGGATTCCAAATCAGAATAATAAGTGACAAAGAAAAAATTTGGACAAGAACAAATATAAAATGAAACTATTGATTATAACTTATAGAACACCATCCTAAAATCTATTAGGGAATGCACTCCCAAACATGTCCATAGATACAAAATCTCCCATATATTAAATATTTGTTAGATATTTTCCTATAGAATAAGGGTTTTATTTATTTTGATGGAGATGAGGGAATAATTCAAACCCTAATCGATAATAGGAATAAAAAAGTAGATATGGCTCAGCTGGTGCTTTGATAAGCAACATACGATCCTAAAAATGGCCTAGATATGAAATATATTCTCTCTTGGATAATCCTGGGAGATCTTGTTCACCACTCGGATTTAGGGGATGAGAAAGGAACAAATAAATAAGTGAGGATTTATAATTCCATTATGGAAATTTTTAAATTTTGCAAATTTCATTCAGTTTCATGGTTTAACCGCACAGTTTTCCAAAACATACATGATCTACTATCCCAAAATCAACCCTTCATGTGGTTTCCTAGTAAATATATATAGCTATGTTAACCATGTGATTACGGTGTACAAAACTTTTACCAAGGCTATACAATTACCTAGGATGCTCCACACTATTTTCACTAACCATGCACGAACCATACAACATGCCATGACAACTACCTTTTCCTCCTCTTGTGTGCCTCGAATCTCCAGAACACCCATAAGAATTATCATGAACTTTAGAAGAAACTTATATAATAAAACTAAAGAATTTAACTAAAATATAAACAAATATATACCATAATAAATAATTCTGATCTTACAACCTCCTCACCTTAGGGAAACTCGCCCTTGAGCCTCTCTTCTTGAGAATCATTGAGATTCTCATGACATGAGATTGTGACTCTATATGAGCATATCTAATTATCACAGCAGAATTTCTTCATGAACAATTCCATGCTTCCATAGAACTCAAACAAAAGGCATAGTCATTCAATGAAATAGTTTCTCACTACGGTCCATAATACTCCTTAGATTCTCTTCAAAAGACGCATCAGCCACATGCTCTACATCCTCAGTTTTTTTCTCATGAAATTGATCAGGTTGATTCTATGAGAGTTTTGAAACATGATAAACATTATCCACCCCACTATATCATTGTGGTATCCCCAATTAGTAATACACTAGTCTGATCCTCTCGACAATATGAAAAGGCCACACATTTCTAACTACTAAATTAACCTACTTCTGAATTCAATAGTTTCCCATCCTTTGAGTTTCTAGAAAATCCCACTATCATGCACCATGAACTTGAGAGATATACGACACTGATATGCATATGAATTCTTCATAATCAGATTCGTTTCGGTGAAATTTTGAATCAACTAATAATTTTCTAATGTCTCTTTCACTAGACTTGGAACTAGCAGTTCAGAATTCATAGATTATTACCAATAAAAATAAAATCTTCATAACATACCATAGTGTTCTATAAAAGGTTCCATATGATCCATATCATAAAAAAGTATCATTTAGTAAAACTCAATGTGTGGAAAGTTAATTTTCCACAAACCACTAAACTCCAAAACACATTATCTGAACATGTCCTCTAATACCTGAATTGTACGTTGTGACTGCCTATAAATCGATTGGTGGTAAGTCATATTGAAACAAATTGGGTACCAAGCACCTTATATAGCCCCTTCCTAAATCCCAATGTGAAACATGGTTCACTATCCAAAACAATGGTTCTCCGCACACCATGAAGTTGCGCTCTCTCTCGAACATACAAATCACTCTACTAGTCGACTGTATATGTTTATTGGATTGATTCTAAATGATCCACTTTAGTCAACCAGTCCACAACAACTCAGATTGCACTATTCTTTTGAGATGTCAGTGGAAGACCCACTACAATTTCCACCGTTACATCATTCCACTTCCAGTTTAGAATATTTAATGACTGTAACAACCATTCTTGAAACTGATGATCAGTCATCACCTTTTGATAGGTAAGGCATCATGCCACAAAACCCACAACCTATTTATTCATTTTCAGGCACGAAAACTTCTGACAGAGATATTAATACATTTTAGTCAATCCAGGATATACATCACACATGGAGCCATGGAACTCATGAATAAACACTTCCGGTGCACCTACTGGTACCAAAACATGGTCCTGAACATAGTAAAATCAATCTACACCAACATCCCTAATAGTAGGTGATTCCAAACCATTAATCAGTTCCTTAATAACCAAATACACTAACTCCTCAAGCCCACTATCTTTGACCCGACCCAAAATCATAGATAATATTTCTATAGTCACAAAGGTATCTTTTTTGGGCTGATTCGGAACCACTCAGTGAATCTCAAAAAATAAATACATCATTTCACCTTCATAGTTGGATTTCTAAATAACTTTATTCTGATTATTCTGGATCAGAGAATCTGTAACACTATTCCATTTCCCCAATTTTTATACTAACTCAAAGTCAATGAAATGTAGTTACTCAATCCATTGTCATATTCTTTCACTAAAATCCCACTAATAAGAGATGTACTAACGCCTTTTATGTTAATTAAACACCATGAATCATTCTCCCAAAAAGTAATGCCTCCAACACCCTATGGAGTAAACAACAGTAGCTTCCTCAAGATTAGGAGTAGGTTTTTTTTATTTCATGTATCCGATGATAAATTGTCCCCTAAGCTATAACCCAATCATCTTACATCAACATGACACTGATTCCAACACTGGATGCATCATAGAACTGTGTGTACCTCTTACCTGCTTCAGGTAATATCAAAATTAGTGTTTAATCTGCTGATTCATAAATTATTGAAGAGAATATTTTCATGCCTCTGACCTCTCAACCATAACTCGTTTCCAGTTTAAGCATGAGGGTAGTGCTTCTAATCATAATAAATCCTTAATGAACCTTCCAAAATAACCAGCCAATCCCAATGAAATCCAATCAATAGAAACATTCATTGGATACCCCCAAGACACCACAACATTCACCTTCTTTGGATCTACTGACACAGAAATATTTAAAATTATATTCCCTATGAAATGCATATTATCAATTTAAAACTAACATTTTTCTAGCGTGGCGTAAAGAATACCCTATATTGTTGTACTAAAGAATATGTCTATATATTTGGCATGATCACTTAGAAATATTGAGCACACAACGATTTTTATTGCAATGAAAACCATGAACTGATCCATATAGGGGTGAAATATCATGTTCATCAGTTCCATAAACACAACCTGTGCATTATTCAAATGAGAACGACATAAAAAAATTCATAAAACCCATTCATCATCATGAAATCTTTCTATGGTATGTCAGAATGTCTCACCATCAACTGAAGTTATATTTATCTCCAATCAATCATGGATATCACTATGTAACCCCCTCAGTTGGGAAATCATATCATAAATTCTAGGAAGCAAATATAGGTTCATAACAATCATCCAATTCAACTTTCCCTAATTAACACATAACCTCAACTAACAATCATTCTGATTATAAAAAAAATAGGTGATCCCCATGGTGACATACTAGGTCCAATAAATACCCTTTTATCATTCTATTTTAGATGGATATTTAGTTGTGGGATTTCATCCAACACCATTTGATGTGGTGGAATATAAATTTTTTCTTCCCCTAGAAGAAACTCGATTATTAAATCCACATTCCATTCAGAAAGTACTCCCAATAAATCCTCAGAAAACACATCTTGAAAATGATCCGCTATTTAAGGAATGACTTGTTTTTGTATCTCTCCATCATCAATAATAACACATTCCACATGGGCTAAGAGTTCTACCAATTGTTGAAAAATTGGACCTTTGTGACCTGCTTGAATATCACACTCACTACAAAAGGAATAAGTGTCTCTATCCGATGACATGAACGTAACCATATGACGCTATCAATAAAAATGATCGTGATACAAGACTATCCAGTTTATACCCAAGATCAGGTCAATACATGACATCTAAATAATAGACAGGTTCCATAATAATGATAAACACCATCCTCTGAAGAGAAACCTCTACATTATCTAATGTTCTCAACTCACACCCCAAGAAGAGTATGTATCGTCATAACCCCAACAAAATTATTCCTTTTCTATGACTGAAATGATCAAGAACTATTAAAGGATATAATATTGTGTGGTCTATATGTCAAAAAAAGAGTTATCAGTTTTGGATTCTATTTGAATTTTACCTTGAATGGTAGACAATCTCGCCTTTCCACCACTCTGTGTAGACTGAACTGCATGAAGATGTATTGTCCCTCTACCAAGGGATACAAATTGAGTACCCTACACCGCACTATCCTCCTAGTGTGGATGGTGTTGTCCTTGAGTTTCACGTCCATCACCCCTACTAGTAGGACAATTGGAGCACCAACTACCTTACTCATATGGGTTGATTGATCCCCTTCCAGGACTGGGTATCTTCCTCGGACTCCCATCCGCACCCAAATACTGAGGTTTCTAGTAGAGCTTCCATATACTCCCCAACATGGAACAAGAACGGTACTCTACCAGGGTTTAGGGAAACTGTCCCCACATATTACCCAGCCTTCCACACTGATAAAAGATACTTGATCACCACAATGAGAAACTAACCCACCCTTATGACTATTTTTTGTACTTCATTACTTATTAGAATCATTAAAAATGATTCATATTTCCCTTGGATGTTGAACCACATGTCTTCCCATTTGGTAGCACATATCCACCTCCTAAATCTCCCTTCATGTTCCCTTTTGTGATAAGGTTCTAGTCCTATACTTCTACAGACATATTTAGATGGAAGATGTTCTCCTAGGACTCTATATCAGGCCTAAGCGCATCCTAGAAGATTTTTTTACATAGTAACCTCATCTATAGCCATCATCCAGATGAATCAGCACATGTCAGTGAAACATATAGCATAATACATCATTAAAGAATCCCCCTAGAGTCAAACTCATAATCTTTGCCTCTTTTTCCTACATTATGGTTTCAGGGTAATAATTTTAAGGAAATTTTTCCGGGAAATCAATCAACACCATTACTTAAGATATCTCCATCTAAACCATAATATAGCACCAACGCCTGGCCTGACCTCTTAACATATAGGCCAATAAGTTGAATATTTTCTCAAGAAGAGTCTCCAGATGATCATGAATAGTAAAGATAAACTCTATCCAAAAATCATTGTCCTCATACCAACCCTCTTCGGTGAAGATCAGAGGGTGCTACAGTTGAAACTCATTTTTCAACTCGAATATACTCGGAACAACATGCTCGAGGCCCTATTTTATCATCATCATAAAATGAAAAAGGTTCTAATTGACCTTAAATTCACTATTATCTTAAGCCATCAAATCATATTTCTCCACTAAAGGGGGAGCATTCTCCACAATATACTCTTATCAACCAACTAGAACACACCTTTATGGAGAAATTTATGCACAATACCTAAAACGAGCATTATAAAACATACCATAATGATTTCATAAATATAAAGGAAGTCTCTTCATTATCCACCAATGAACCATTACCTATACACCAATTAAACAGGTCTGACCATACCTATAACACAACCATCAACATTCCCTACAAAGGTCATTGCTAACATGAGGTACCTAACTCACACGACTACAAGCCATACCTTCAATGGACTTTAAAAACAATTATATCATCATAACTTACTCCAATAAAATTTAAATTCACATACCACCCGTTATCAAGAATAATTCCTTAATTACTATTTAACATTTTCTTCCCTTTTGACCAATTTATATTGTTTCATTAGGCACGATTTTCAACACTTTTAAAAAATTCAAATGATTTCTGACCTCCATTTACCACACACTCATCCCATGTGTGTGTGACTAATATGATTCATGTCAAATAAAGAAATAGGATCTTAGAATGATTTCTGAATTAATAAACTAATTCCATTCTAACCATGAGAAATATTTCAAAAAACTATCATATCACACCACATTAGAATCACCCAATGTTGAACTGTCATCAAATATAACAACCCAAAATAATAAAAACAATTCCTCCCTTGGGGGACTTGGGTTTTCCCCATACATTGGTTAGCTACTCCAGGGAACATGTTTATTATCATAGACTAACATTTTCCAAATCTCATGCCTAACATCCTAAAAATAGCATGAAAGAGAAAAGAACACCTATGATACCGCTTTTTAACATCGTCAAACCGGGGGCAACGAAATTAGTGCTTTATCTAGGTCTTCACATGACCTCAAGCGCACCCCACCAATTGAAATAGGTTTCTAAATAGTAGTGAGGATCTAATAGGACACAGGTGGACACTATACCCTCTTTAACAGAGTGATCCACAACATATCACAATATAAATTGATGAAATAATAGAAAAAACCAATAACATGCATATCCAAACATCTCCCAAACTGGGTACAATTCAAATGCATTTGTAAATAAGTCATGTGATACTACAACGAAAAGTGAAAATAACCAAAAATAAATACAATAGAGGAATCCCCAAAATATTCTGGAATTCAAGTCTAGAACCACGTCCATTCATTTCCTATATCCAACTCAATCCCAAAGAAGAGGGTCATTTCCCTCGTCCTGACCTGCAAGTATAAAATCTACTCTGGTACCCAATTGTGGCCCAAGAAAGGTGTGAGTACAACTAATAAGTCCACCATAAATGGTGTCCAAAATATGAGTCCAACATATAGTTTTTGAATGTATAAATAACTAAAAGGAAAATGAAATAAAATTTGGGTCCCACAAGTAAACATTATTGACATATCTATGCAAACCAAGGTGCCAATTCATTATTTAAATTTTATTACTAGTTCATCATCAATATTGAAGTTAATAATTTGGGGATTCATATAATTCACCATGGTTCATGTAATTTATCATTATTCATAAGGGAATAAATAGGTCTATAACTCATTATGGATAACATAGAATAACATCAATATATCCTCACCTTGATGCTTTAGTCATATTTGAATGGAACCATTAGAGGAAGAAGGCTTTGTCCCCTTCTATATCCCATGCATTGTGGGTGGAGTTAGATCATCTATCCAAATCGACCCATGGGAGGAGCCCTGGTCCTTTATTGCAGAACGCAAGCCACGTGGAAATGATTATCCATCCATTCACCACACAACCATTCCACAACCAAACACAACCGATACATAAAACTATTTTAATAAATATTAATCAAAATAATAAAAAAAATTGTTCCATATCCCATTAAAACGTTTTCCATTTACACCACATATCCCATTTATCCCAATCCCCATTATAAAACCTAGCTCACAAAAAATATTTGATACTTCCCTAAATTCAACCCATTACAGATATTTATAAACCCACTTATGAACTTCCTTTCAACATATTATCCCATTTAACACTCCATTATCAATTTATCATGTTCACTATTTCAGATGAACTAACTCAATTAGGAAAATATAACATAATCCATAAGCCTCAAACTCCATTCACAATTAAAATATACATTAATTTGACTTCCATTATGAATATTAAAATCTCAATAAGGGTATTATAAGATCACACAACAACTGAGAAAAAAATTAGCTAATTCTAGATAAAGAATGTATCGGCACACTCCATAGGTTTCCTTAAAAAGGAAAATTCATTCTTGATGAGTCCCTTAGAGAACATGAGGGTTTCTATTAATCATTTAGACACCCAAAATATTTTATAATTAAAAGGGTTTCAAAGTCACAATAAGATATTACGCATAACAAATTTAGTGATTCTAAAATTTACAACAAAAATATGGGATATTACCTATAAACCACCTACCTGAAATACATTGGAAAACATAGTCCCAAATGATCCCTTATATCCAAATTCAACCATCACTTAAAACAAAGAACTAGATTTATAAAGAAAATAAGTGTTTTTAGAATCAGAAGGAGGGAAAGAAATGATAGATACCCTAATCTAGAAAAGGTATGAAGGAGTTAATTAGACTCTCCTGGAGATTCTATCCAAACTGATGATTTTCCAAACAATATAGAGAAGAATTTTATTCACCTTTAGAGATCATTAGATCTTATTCATCACTGAGGTTTAAGGGAGGTGAAAAGAGGAAAACATGGAGTGAGTCTTTATATCCCTGGAGTGAATTTTTATTAAATTTTGTCAGCATTACTAGGTATCATGGTTAACCCACATAGTATTCCATACCATTACCAAACCACGCATGATACACAATCCCAAAATCACCCCTTCACACGGTTTCTAGAAAATTTTTCACACTTAGCTTAACAATGTTTTAACCATGTGAAATCCTCAATATAAGGTTGCTCGGTTACCTGGGATGTTCTCATTGTTTGAACTAATCATGCCCAAACCATGAAGCATGTACAGAAAACTAATTTTTCATCCACTTTCATGACCCAAACCCCTGAAACACCCCTGAGACAACTAATAAACATCAGGAAACACTTATTTTAACAAAAGAAAGGACTTGAACTAAATTCTAAATAAAAACTAACCTTAAGAAAAATATCAGATCTTACAAAGATGGTAGATGATATATTAGGAATACAATGTATTATAATCTCATAATTTTTATATATATATTAATCAAATCCATCATTTTATGAGATCTTGTAATTTTATGTAGAAATAATGCTACATCAGTTCGTGACACATTAGTCTGTGGTACACATGATTGATGATTTCGACTGAAAATTGAAAGAGGAGGAGATAGATAAATATTATTAAAAAATCATAATGAAATCAATGTATATTTATTATAATGGTGTTACTATATTTTTAGTGCTAATATATAACATTATGTTAAATAATGACTGAAAATTAGTAGTCTTTGTTAAGAAAATTATATTATCATAGAGATACCCCTTTGGATCTCATCTTAAGGACCCAAGGGTTGGGGTTTTAAGAAGACAAGAAGAACTATAATACTTATAAGTATTATGTGAGGAAAATTTTTTAGGGTTTTTTGAGATAAATTGTTATAAAGGTGTGATGAAGTTAAGGGAGGAAGAGATCCTTTTTATGCGTGGGAGTGGACACAAATAGAACTCTTTCAAATGATAATGTTTACCGAAATATTTCTCTTAAAACAAGGATCCAAAATTGTACATTACTAAATATTATAGGTTATACAGTATTAATATTTCTCTCCAATTTGATTTGGAAGACTTTTATGTAATTTATTAACACTTGTCTTCTTAGTTTAGCCCCAAGTAAATCCATTTTCACCTTAACTACAATAATTAATTTTTTATACTTTCACTATTCACTATGATAAAAATTAATTTTAATTTATTATATAATATATATTATGTTGATTGATAAAATGGAATTTATTTTTAATAAAAAAATGAAATTCACATAATTTGATGAATTAAATTTAAAATTAAACTCAAATATGCATTAAAAAATGGGTTTTTCGAAAAAATTTATTTAAATATTTAATATTTTCTATAAAAATTCATCATATATTTTATTCCATCAATCTAAAAATATTAATTATAATATTAATAAATCAATATTTAATTTTGAACAAATTTTTAACAAACTTTGACATGTAAATACATAAAAGGAAAATGTAGTATTTATAAAAAATCATAATTTTTCACTATTCACACAAGAATAATGATTTTCAAAATATCACAAAACACACCATAATATTATTCTTAAATAATAATTTATATAATAAAAAACATTAGAATAATTTTATTAAAATTGGTAGAAATATATTTTAATATAGGTATGGAAAATGAAATCCAACCACTTTTTATAACAATATTGTTTTTCAGAAAACAATTCATTCACTTTCAAATGAATTTTTTTTATTTCAAATCAATAAATAACAAATTGAAATTTTTAAACCACCTATTTTAATAAATTATTTATTCTTATTCATACCCACAAACATAAACTCTAGGTCATAATGATAACATTTTTAATAATAATATTTTTATAGAGTATTATTATTATTTAATAGTAGTGTTTTGTGCATAAGAACCTATCAATAAGATTTAATTTTTTAAAAAGAAATCTATTATAAATTCACAGGACGTTTTATTGTATTCTCTTATTTATTATGAATGTCACATATTATATCAAAAATGATTTTCCTCTTTTAAAATATCATAGCGGTACATTGACACTTCAAGGGAATATGCTTTGAGAATTCAAAAAAAGCATCATTTACCATTATAAAGTACACAAAAAAATTGTAATGTTAGAAACCCTAAAAATAAACATAAAAATGGAAAACCAATATTGAAACATGAGACTATTATGTTATTAAACTATGATCATTTAAAATTTACTACTCTTAGTATTATATTTTTCCCCATTTCAATGTTAATACATTCTCATCATTTTTTTTTTATTTTTAGATAATTCCATGAAATTGGAGAAAGCATGAAAACAACCAATGTGATAAGAAATGTAATGCATTACCTAATTATATTCATGTCTTATTATGAATGGATATTGGACATTTTTGATCATTCCAAACGAGATATGATGAATTATAATAAAAAATATGAATATAGGAGAATTTTTAAAAACATAGATAAAGGGAAGGGCAATTAATATTTTACGTTAAGGTATTTAAAATTTTAATGAAAATAACAATAAATTTCCTCCATGTAAAAAATCCAGGCATTGGAACCTTGTATCATTTATAAAATTAATTATTAGATGATTCATATGTCGAAAGAGAGGAAAAAAATAACCAAATTTATGATGAATAAAAATGATTCAAGTAAACAAGACCCATGGAAATGAAGTTCAACATACAGAACCACTAACAGTTTAATTTCATATATGTGTGGAACAATTTCATTAGCTGATTCAGTTCAATAATTCAAGAGTACTTATTAAAGGTCTTTGTCATAAAAGTCTATGAAGTGGAATAATGGATGTGTTTAAGAGTTGGAAATCTAAAATCATGTTATTAAATTATTTTTATCAATGGTATGATGGTTGTAATAATGATGAAACTTATTTTGATTGTAATAATGTATTTTTTATTAAATATGTCCATGATTATGAATAACGGTACTAATTACCATGAAATAATATATAATTTCAATTTTATAGTTTATATATTTCATGTCGTTGTAGAAAATAAAATTCTTTTTATGATCGTAATATTGAGGTAATTATGGTCAATTGATTTTTTTATGGGAATGGATAACCATTATACAAGATATTTATTTTTAAGAACGGATTTTATGATCAGTGTACAACTATATAAATTTTTAATAGAAAAAGTTGAAAGGAGTAAGTGAGATGAAAAATTCAAACTACTCAAAACTCAACCATATAAGAAATGACAATGACATTACAAAATATATATAATGTAGAATCAAACATTTACATGTTATAAAATCTTATATATTGAGGATACTGACATTTACAAATCCTTTTTGTTGATATCCTCAATGTGATAGGCCATATTTTTATAAGAATGAATATATTTTTCTAGATTTATTTTCCACACAGTGAATATATAAAAATTTATTAGATCCTATTATCATATCCGGGTTTTCTTTCATCATTGATTCAAATTTTGATAAGTCATTCAAAAGATATGTCTTTCTCCAATTAAGGATATAGATATTGAATTAATCCTCAAATATTTCATCTCTAGAGGTTAATGAAAACCCAATATCAATCTTTTCAAAAAAACTTCATAGATGTATCCTCTTTGGCACCATCAATGATCTTATTTTCAAGTGACTATTTTGGATCCACCTTTCTACCACCTTGAGGATCCACTATCACATAAAGAGGAGTTGGAAATTTATTACTCCACCTAAATAAATCTTTAATAAATACTTACAATAATAATTCCACTGGCCTTATCTCTACCTCAGGTTTCTTATATTTTCTCACAAATCTGGTGAAAATAGGTTTTGGTAGTATTGAGTAGTCTTTCTGTTGACTTGTATGTCTCCCCTTATTTAGTAGAAAATTTCCATAAACATAGTTACTTGAATTACCATTTCACTATCTAGAATTGAAATTCTGTAGCTACTAACGATCATTTTCTTTTTCTAATGATGATTGGGAGTTTTTTTTCATTATTAATAATATCAAAATTCACCAGGTTACATGACCCAATTTTCATCTATTTCAATCAGATAATATATATTTTCCAAACCATATATTCTATATAATCCACATTATTCCCATTAATAGTAGTAAATATATTTTCTAAATGGAATTTTCTTATTAGATATCACTAGGTAGAATACCCCCACACCTAAGAAACTATTTATTTTAAACTATAGAAATACTTTATCTAAGAAAGAAACATATAATTTTTCATAGTGAAATAGGATGTGAACCTAACAACACCAAAATCAACCACATTCCATAAACCCTCACAACCAAAATTGAAATAATTCTGATTATTATCGATCATATTCTATGAAAATAAATGGTTATCATATGAGGATCTTTATCCTCCCTCTCATTTAATATGTCCATACATATTGGAATTACCATGATTGCACCTCAAGATGGAATGATAATCTACAACACATTGTTATTTTTATTGAGGTTTCTCATTTTTTTACCACATAATAAGAAGCTTAAAATCCATAAAAACCAAATATGGTTGTATGGTGTCCCTCGGTAACCACTTTCTGATATTCAGAAAGATCATGTCCTATTAGGCTGAGTGAGAACTCATTTATCCAGCAATGTGGTGTTGCATAAACCCACAACCAGTGGGTAATAAGGGTGTATCTCTAATAACCGGACAAAAAAATGTACTATAGAGTATGGACTTTGTTTTCTAATTTTTATTCTGAAAAAATATTATGTTCTATTAGGGAAACATATTTAGGGATCATATCTATTTGGAAATTTCACAATTTTGAGGTGATTGATGATGTATTTTGAAATTTTTTGTTTGTTTAAGATATATTTAACTCAAGGTTATAACATTTAATTTTACATAAATGATTATTTTGGATGAACCAAAATAATTTTATGTATTTTGTGGTTTTTTGTAGTGTATGATTATTTATTTGGGGAAATATTAGTTTGGACATTTTATCTAGATATTAATATGAGGGAGGATTATTTTGTGTAATTATCTTACCTTATTATAACTAATTATTGTTTTTGTTACATCTAAATATAATAATATTATTATTATGTAATTTTATTGATATTATGATCCAATAGATGTTAATTTTAATGCCTTTGGCGTAAATAATATATTTTATATTCATTCCTTAGATTAATAGGTGAAGTTGTAATTAATCTAAGAAATGAAAAAGAATTAAAATGTGACTATGAAATAAAATTATATCAACTATGTATATTTTCAACTATCCAATAACATGATTGTAAAAAAATCATTCAACTCTGGAAAATATATATTGAAATATGAATCATATCCCATTACATTTATATGCAATTAATCTATAGCATTTTTATAAATAAAATATTTAATCATTTGTTGTTATTTAATTTATCTTCATCATTCACCCTCTTGTGCTCAGTAAAATAAAGACCTCTCCATGATATTTAAACTTTTCTTGTACTTCCTTATTTTCAATTAAAACTATATATTCTGCAATTTTAAATCTATGTGATGTGTTATTCCAGATGACCATCATATTTCCCTTTCCCTCTTTTCAGATAATGTTATATGAACCCTCATTACAGTCTGTGTTTTTAACAAATAAGATTTTATAATATCAAACTCTTGATTACTCAAAATATTACTAAATTGAAATAAATTGATTTATTTAATTGGGGGTAACATTTAACACCTTGAGAATTTAGATAAAAACATTATGTCGGACAACATAATTGACATGCAGCACTAAGACATAAATAAGGATGGTTATATATGATCATTATGAACAATATATAAAATTCGCAGGTATTAATTATGTTAAATATGACAATATATTTAATATTCATATTCATTATAAATGTTTTGATAAATTCTTATTAAATAATCACTCATTTTTAGTGTCTTTTTTAGTCATAAAAAATATGTTCTCTCCAAAAAATATTCATTCTTTTTATGAGAAAATAATATAATATATATTTGTTTTTTTAGATATTTTATTTGATAAAATTAACATAATTTTTGGAATTATAATATGAATATTAATTTAGGGTGGTACGTTTATATTTTTTGGAATATTTTATTTTATGGTCAACTGAAACAAATAACACTTTTTGTTAAACAATCATTTCTTTTAAAATATTAAGTAAATTTAATGTCTAAATATTATTTTAATTTTATTTTAAACTAACATATTTATTATTAATTTTATATAATATAATTTAGTACATTTAAATCACTTACATACTAGATTATATCATAAGTATATTTTTAGGATATAAATATATTTTCTCTAAGAACACTTATATTGTGAATAATATTAATAAATATAAATTTATTAAGTTAAATTCTTGTGAGGAATGATTTAAATTAAAATTATTTATTATATATATATATTTGATAATTTCAATTCATATAAGGATTATTTATTTTGATTTAGTTAATATAAGATGGTATTTCCCTAGAAATATGAATTTTCTAGAAACACTAATTTTGTTCCCCTTATGGGTTTTTCTAAATTAAATAATTAAATTATTTGAATTTAATTTCATAAATAGAATTTCATATTTTGATTGAAAATAAATATTATTATATAAAAAGTCCAACGTATTTTTTTTCATATTTAATATTAACAAAAGTGTACATATGTTACCAAGATTAATGTTAAAATTGTGTCCCTAGGGTAAAAATAAATATTTAAAGGATATAAAAAATTTAAAATATATTTTTTTTAATGGTGGGGTAGTCTATGAAACCAAGAACAAGTAAAATAAATTTTTATCAATTTTTTAGTCACATTAATTGAGTGTGACTTCCCATTATTGAATAATTTTGTTTATTTACAAATACGTCACTCTACCTTAATTATAAAAGGAAAGCCCGTCTCCTCATACCTTCACACCTATCAATCAATTTGGATCAACAAATCCATATAAAAATACGTCCAAAAAAACCATATACACATTATACATCTTCTTATCTTCTCAAAATAATAATATTAAGTCCCATAATAAGAAATTCTAAGGAGGTTCATCTATGTTATGATAATCGACATCACTCTACTCTTTCTTTTTTACATATTATTTTTAATCATTCAATTATGTATTAAAATTTAAAATATAATTAAAAAATTATCCCATATTTACTAATATGTTATTATGTTGTTTATATAATATTCAACCATAACCTCTTTCCGTAAAAGTGAAATAAAACCATCATTCATGTGTACAAAAGGCAACTATCTCATAGATCGATGTAATTTATATTCAATCATCACCACTCACTAATGTTCATAATGATTTATTTAATATATATGTATGATATTAATGAAATATTAGTAAATATGTAAAGTTAATATAACATATATTATTAACATACCATCTATTGAAAATGATTAAATCATTTGCATGTACGGCAGACGACGGCCCTGCGAAGTGATGTTATTAATATTTTTATTGACCTCATCTCATGGATTTTATATATAAGTGTATATAAATAAATAATATTATATTTTTGATTTAATTATTTTTAGTTAAATATAAAATAAAAATTATTTTCTTTTCCTCATTATCATTGAAAAATGGAAACATTATAGATGTGTACGTACGACTCTACTATTACAATGATTGATACATCATTCCTTTTTTATAACCATATTTCATGGTTGGTTTTAAAGGTATAAATAATATATAAAAATGATAATTATTTGATGATTAGTATTCTTGATATGATATAAAAACAAACCCTTTTACCATAGTAAACAAACCGATGTCGTTTTTAAATTATGAACTTAGTGTACTCAAAACACCCAATTTGGATATAATTGAATAAGTACATAAATATGTATTTTATATAAATTTAGTAAATGGTTTAGTTATATGGGATTAATCCTTAAAATTTCTATAATAAAAAAATTGATATTTGTTTATTATATTTGTGAAAAAATATATACATGAAAATTTATCAGCTTGATGTACGATTTTTGTCACAAAACATCATTCTTTATGAAAGATATTTCTTTCATGAACATTATTTACATTAAATGGTATATATAATGACCCATTAAATATAATATCAGGAATACTTTGTAATTCATTATATTTTATTTTCTAATTCTTTTACTTCATTCTCTTACATTATTACTCAAAAGTGAACAATACTAGAAGGGTTTATGATTCAATATAATTTTAATCGAGATTGTTTATGAATGAATTTATGTTATAGAATATTATTTTATTTTTGTCTAATAAAACGTGATTATTTTATTCTGCCCTGTTTTTTTATGAAATTTTGATGTAATATAAGTTTTTACTCATCTTTAGTAATTAAATTTTTTGAGAAATTTCCTCCAAGAAAAGTTGACATCCTTTCTCTTTTCGGTCAAAAATTTTATTTCATAGATATCCATGTTTTTTAAAATATATTCACGAATATTTTTTACAATAATTTTTCTTGAATTAATTATAAATCGGTTTTTAATTTTTATAGAATGGTTTGAAAAGAATATTCTATTAATTTTTTAAAAGATTCAATTTTTAACCATTTTACAAAAGTCTAAAAGGAGTGTTTCTTTTATATTATATCATATGTATGGTATTTTCCACTATTTTAACCACTCAATTTAGTAAATCTTAATTAATTTGTTTTCATGGGGTTTTGAAGCTAATATTTTCTATAATATTTTGAATTTTTTAGGATTTAGAATATTTGATTTCAATGTAAAAATGGTATTTTTTTCACAATAAATATTCGACGTTATTTTTATGAAATATTTATAAAACAAGACAACATTAGAGTTCTTAATTTAATCAAAATTATGTATACATGTCTATCACATATATACCTATCATATTATCCCTTACATTGATGGGATAATACATTCATTATGTTCATTTATGAAATTATTTATTTCTAAAACCTATTTTAATTATGATATAAGGAATGATTATACCACTCATTTTCATCAAATGTGTAACTCTTATTTTAATTATTTTTGATTCATTTCCTTATGTATAACACATATGAATTTATATTAATTTAATGTGACATGTGGCACTTGAATAATATTTCCTTCTTATTCAGTGGGTAATGATTACTTTAATATGAAATAATGTATTGGATTTGTGAGTGGACTTAATCTATTATGGGAATTTTTCCACCAAGAGATGTTTTATTTGATGTTATTCTTGACATAAGTGTATTTCATATTTTATGTTTATACCAAATTTTTTTAACGATCCAATGATAAGGTTTTCTTTATAATGTACTTCAATTTGATTACTCATGCAACCTGTTAGGACCCATCCCTCAGGTCCCATGTCGTATCTACCCCAATCCCTCCTTCTATAGGCCATGGGCTGGAAACTAGAAAAGAAAAGGCATATCCCTATAATGGGAAGAATGTTTCTCTAAACCTCTACAAACACACAACCCACGAATACCATATGATGCAACCACAAAATAAACTATTGTAGTTAAAAGTGTCCTAAATGTAAAGGGGAAGGAATACAAGCCCAAATTGAAAAGTAAATGTATAATTGAATGGAACGTCACGTCAAATGGTCCACCTTTGAGAACCATTTGGTCCTGACTCCCTCAACCTCAGTCAATGATGTCTGTAGTCTTGATAAGAGACAGCAAGGTGCAGGCATAGCCCGTGAAGGGGTGAGTTTAACAATACTCAGTATGGAACCCCTGACCCCCAAAGGTCTCCTATGGACCCACAATAGAAAAACCACAAAAATACCTGAATCACAAAAAATGAACCAGTCATTAACTCTACTTTGTTATATGCCAATACAAATACCAAGGTTATCAAAATATACTCCTCTCATTCATGAGGAAGCATAAGGCTCCATATTTTATGCCATTTTTCACAACAAAACCATGAGGGAAAAATACAACAAAGTTAACTCCATGAAGGTAACACCACTGAGGTAACCCCACAAAGGTAACATCATGAAGGTAAACATACCACAAAGGTAACACCAATAAGGTAACACTAGTGAGGAAAAAATATCACAAAGGAAACTCCATGAAGGTAACACCACGAAGGTACAAGTACCACAATGGTAAGGTAACACCACGAAGGTAAAAGACTCATCTCACACCAGGTATATAACTTATGTACATAATTATAGATGATTAGTCATAAATCTATATAATCTTATTCTGTCGACAAGCTATGTTGCTAACCCAAACAGAATCAATTTATGATGACCCACATAGGTTCTCTAGGTTCTGAGCAATAGATGATCTGTAGATATTGACCCACACAAAATCTCTAAGCATTGTCCCACACATAATCGATAGATGTTGGCCGACATATGATTAATTTTCTTTTTTTACATTACATCCAGCCACGAGATTCCAGCTCATTGCATGCTTAATTCTCAGAGGACCCATCCTCAATCCATTAGCTTTATTTCAACTATAATGAAGTTCCATGAAGAATTATACCCAAGAGACTTCCTGTCATAGGGGTCCTAATGTGACAGACGACACGTCGATCGGACTCCCGGCTTGTGAAAAATATTCACTTTTATAAAAAGAGACCTATTGGAATCTTGCATGATCCAACCCAGGTAACACATCAAACTCTTCAAAAACTCACATAGAGTTTTTTTCAAAATACTTCATTTCGCCAAGGATCCTCATGCCATAGATGACATGTCGATCAGACACCTGGTCTGTTAGTTACACCCCTTTCCATGAATCGGGGGTGACAACACCATCGTCCGGCCCTGGTTGGTCAGGCCCATCGGAAGATGTGAAAAGGAATACTTCCCAAAAGAGGCTCCAATTCCACCAATGTGGCGTCAATTAGATTCCTAGTTTTTCAGTTATGGGTGTTTCTTTATTTGGGTACCAGTTGGGTCTCAGCCCAGTCCGACTCGGTCAGAACAGACAAACCCAATGGATCCTGGGGACTACCTGACCTCGCTCGGGTCCAGCACAATGGGAGTTGGCCCAGTTCCCTTGGTCCGACTTCGTCAAGGTCAGCCTGACCTGTTCGTGGTTGCAGGACATGGTTGGCTCGGCCCATCAGGTGGTT
This sequence comes from Viscum album, assembly GCA_963277665.1. Taxonomy (NCBI): domain Eukaryota; kingdom Viridiplantae; phylum Streptophyta; class Magnoliopsida; order Santalales; family Viscaceae; genus Viscum; species Viscum album. Next base: position 260,086,177 of record OY728129.1, read on the forward strand.
CTTGTCCCACCCACATTGTCCTGGTGGGCAGCCTGTCCGGCCCGGACAGCTGTGCGGGTCCGGTTTACTCAAACCGCTTGCATCCGGATTGGTCCACCCGAAGGCAGACCGTTGAGTCCCATTGGCCCCATGGTTGCGGGGCCCTTTCAGAAAGTTGGTGGGGGTCATACCCACCATTATTCAATGGTCAGTCGTTCGTCTGACTGGATTCCGCCAACGTGGTGCAGTGTGTGGACGTGCCGTCCATTCCTGCCTCTACCCAATGACAATGAATGCTCTGCACCACTAAACTTTTATCAAGGCCCGCTGGTTGCGAATGATTCCACCAGCTATGCCTGCGGGTGAATCCCTTTTTGTCCCACATGACCAGCTCGGTCAAGCCACCTTCATCCACCACAGTGAACCATCACGCCCCACCTTCCACCGCCCGCGGCAGGTTGTCTCGGGTCTCCTCCAACCACTAACATCCACTTTTAACATGGTTCACTAATGGTCTCTTCTGTGAGCCACTGAACATGCTCTAGTGGTCTATTATTAGTGATGTCAGTGCCTATGGCTATCTCGGGGTTCTGTCTTTAAAATATGACTGATAATTTGTGTTTCTGTCAACATGGGGAAACTGTCCCCGAAGAATGCTACTTGAGTGATGTAGTGGAGGGTTTGGGCCTTGATTGTTTGTACCGTTCCCTCCGCATTAATATTATAATAGGAGGGAGAAAAGATATCATAATATATGAACATAAAAATAAACCCCCTACCTGGATATGATGTTCGTTGAGTACAATCGATGGAACATCCTTCTTCGTTGTTGTTAGTTCATGATTTAGTGGCACTCGTCATCGCTTGATAAATATATCCTCATCCTCTAGGTGGTTATTGTCGTAATACTTTTCCCGTGATTCCTCTCTTGGTGAAGCCATGCCATCAACCCTTTCTGAGCTCCTTATAAATAGGGGGGAAAATGGAATCCTTCAAGAAGAATTAATAAGGTTCATTTAATTAACAAACCTCCCAAACCCCCAACGTTATTGTTACAACAAGGGAAAGTCAATTCAGTAATGGCTTGACATGTCATCCACCCTTCCTCCAGTGCTCATCCATTGGAGAAACAAAAAATAAATAAAATAACATAAAATTTAATTTTATTAATCTTTCAAAAGTCCAAAAAATTAACTTTTTCATCTGTCCCACTTTGTTTAAAGTGGAGCCTCCCTTATGTGAATCTCGGAACTATGAATTCAACGGTGCCCTCAGATTATTAATCTGATCACCTGTTCAAAAGATAGAAAGCTTCTCCCACAGGTTTACTGAACATACCTAAAAAATGTTCAAAAAATTATTAATATTCTCCCACGACCCACACCGGTCAATGTCATGATCTTCTCAAGGGGAACGCGGCCCAACGAACTCATTGATAATCTTGTATTCTTAATCTGAGTTACCGTTTAAAAGTTATGGATTTTAAAAATAAAATATTTTTTACTTAATTATTTCATTTAAGGCCAAAAACTAACATCCACTGTTGGCCCGCACAGGCCAATGTTAGGGACTGCCTAAGGAATTAATATTCTCACTAGTTTAGCAGTGGTCATTGATTTTTAATCCTAGTAACTATTTGTGAGATATAAGAATTTGAAAAATAAAATAACTTTATTTAGTTATTTTATTTACAGTTATTCCATTTTAGGATTTTGTCACCAGAGGCCTCCACTGACTAAACTTAAGTCACGTCTAGGGAAAACAATTTATCCTGAATGAAACAGCACCCTCAGATTTTGAATCTGTGTACCCATTTAATAGTTATTCCACATTTTCAGTAACATCACACACTCATGATATTTTAAACATCAAAATATTCAATGGATCATTCCGAGCACTCTAGGCCTCAGAATCATGCAGTGTCAGAATTTTCTGTCTCATAATAATTTTATATAATTACTAAAATGCAGAAATTCCAAGACATTACATTCTCACCAGCATAGAGATTTACGACCTAGAAATCCGTAATAATAGGTAATAAAAAATGAGGGTACTGAGCACAAATGTGAGCCTTCTCCTCCCATGTGATTTCATATAGATTCTTGTTCTTCCCCTAAACTCGTACCAGATGGATTGAACGTTCACGAAGGAAATGGTCATGTCGATCTACTATCTCCTCCTAGAACTCCGTAAATGTCACCACATCATCAAAGTCTTACCCTCCCCAGTCGATAACATGCAATGGATCATGCATGCATCTCCTCAGTTTCGACACATGAGAATCATTATACACATGGTGCATCTGTGGGGGAAGAGATAGATGGTATTTCACCCCACCCACTCTACTAAAAATCTAGAAGGGTCAGATTAACCTCGGAGGTAGAATGATTCTCGGCTGAACCTCCACATTCCACATCAGGGAGAGACCCATAGGATAACGTGGTCTCCCTCATAAGACTCTATGGGAATTCATTTCCTGTCAGAATAACATTTCATTCAGATCTATGCAGGCTTCACTAGGTGAAAAGTGTGGAATCTTGATACAAACTCTACCACTACTCTGTTCATCCCTGGCCAATAGTACTGACACCGGAGGTCCTGGTACATCTTTGCCACAACAGGATTTCCCTATAAAGGGGATTCTTAGAACTCCCTCATCACCTCTTCCCGAAGCATCACTGGTACCATGGGGCATCCTGTAATGTGAACTACATGATCCCCACCTTCAAAAAGTACTTCAGGAGACTGTCCTGAGGATATCTGAGTATGTCAGGCCTCACAGTCAACATCTCCATGATGTGCCTCCCAAACATGCTGATTATTTTGGGGAATGAATGTCCTATACTAGAGGTATGATAATCCATATCTATCCATAGAATATATCAGCAACGTGTCTAGCTACCATGTCACCTCACTCAGCAAAAGTAGACCAGACCTCCTGCTGAATACATCTACTACCACATTCTACTTACTAGGAGTATAGACAATCTGAAGGTCACTATCCTAGAGGAAATCTAACTATGTTCCTTGTCTCATATTCATGTCCTTCTTAGAGAAGATATACCTACGACTCTTGTGATCAGAGTAATTAGTAAATCATTCATCCATAATGTAGTTCCACCATATCTTCAGTGTGAGGACCACTACTGCTAACTCCAAGGAATGGGTATCATTGTTCTATTTATGATGTCTCAACTTACATGATATGTAGGCGATCATTGCCGGCTCCTACATCATGAAACAACCTAATATAGTCCCTAATGTGTCTTAGTAGACTACATACCCCATGCCCTTTTCAAGTAGCCTCAAGATGGTGCACTTTTCAGTCTCTGTATCATCTCTATAAAGCTCTGCTCACACTCCCCATCCACAGGAAAGGCTCCCCCATCTTCTTCAAAGGTGAAAAGGGTGTCCCTTCCCCAGAGAAGTCATGTACAAATCTATGGTAGTACCCACCGAATGTAGAAGTCTATCTCCCTTAGTGGGGGTGGGGGTTGTCTTGGAAACATCTTTTTGTAATGATATCCACACACTCTGTGAGTACTATTGGGAACTCAAAACACAAAACTCTTACTTCCACGAGTGTAATGTTGGAAGAATAAAGAGTGTTAAGTTGCACCCTACTATGTATGAGATTATCCTATGTTGTCTGTGATTCCTTTTTTCACCAACTAGGGAAAACCAATTCCATCACTATAGATTTAATACATCTTTTTTTGGATAAAATAGTAAATCTGTGTATGACATATGAGTGTCCCTCCCATACCCAAAATAGCATCATAAGGCCTTGGCGCTGCCACCAAGTGGTTCCAACCAAAAATCTCACATCAAGGGTCAGATCCCACTGTCAGCATAAGTGTGATCATCAAGTCACATACCACAGACATCTCCATATGTAAGGGTCATGTAATTAGTTTAACTAAAAACTCTAGGTCTTGAACAAGATTCATGGTAAAATGGAATGATTGATACATATATCTATTAATACGATAGCTAGTTGTAGATATACACTATACCATGAATCATTCTTGGAGCCCTTGGGTCACACTCCATAACCACATGCATCTACTCCCTTCCCCGGAACATCAGATCCCTAAGCCTAGTGGGGACCACATTAGGGTGGTGGTTGAAACATGAAAAAATGTATATCATATCATGTTGTACTCCTAGCTCCACATTCAGTTTTGATGCCCTGAAAATTCATCTTTCCTTATCACTTTCACTTCCTGAAACATTTTACACACCCACGTCTCTGAGACTAGCGTCAAATTTTTGATTTCCCAATGCAACCATTCACTGGTTGTATCCACTCCTCCAAAGAACATTAATCAACAAAGGATTTATATAGAACCCTAATATATGTTCGAAAGCATAGAGGTATAATTCTTCCATTGATGTCCCTAAACAGACCTCACTGGGTGGTTCACGCTGTGATGCACTAACCATACTGTATTCATCAAGTATGTGGGATGGTTGGTACGCCTTGATGAATGCTCAACTATCGACATGTCGTCATGCCGAAGATGTAGAAGCTCTAGTGAACACTAACCCCTTAGATTTTTATGGAAAGAGACCCCCTGAATCAGAGAAAGGTTCTCATGCTTTTCCATATTAATGTCATATTTTTTTGATATCAGGGAAATATAAAACTTTTTATCACCCCAATGAGCAATGTTGAAGGCTCTTTACCCAGAAAACCATATGATTGAATGGAACCCTAGATAGATAGAAACTCAGCCACATCCTCCAGCTAGTCCTTATCTGTATGTGAGTCGAGAACACATCAGATCATGAGGGGTGTCTAATGCTTAAACACATGTAAGGAACTAAGCATAAATATGTCCTCTACCAGTATCGCAGGTTTTAACTGTATTCCAACAGGAAGTGAAATAGATGTTGCACTACCCGAAAGTACCATATCAGGAAATGGTCCATGGAATGAAGCCTCATCACCATGTGGACCATCCTCATATTAATTTACTAATAATGACAATAAGTTAGGATCACCATCAGATCAGGTAAAGTCCAAACTGGGAAGAAAACTCTATCAATATCCTCTTGCTAGTTTTTAGTTTCCAGGGGATCTGAATCATCTCGAAAACTCAGAGGCCACTTCTGCTTGAACTCTTGAAACATGCCCAATTGGCATCCATGGTCCACTGGCAGCATCTGTAACTGATCAACACAGGATCACTTGGTGTAGATCCACTCACGATCAGTTGGTACTAGCCCCTACACAACCCACACAAGAACTTACTAGCCCTAGGTCGATAGGTAATAACCCCCCACAGGACCCACAATGGATGTGACCTACATAGGATCACTCGGTGGGCCATCATCCTGCACTCCCTTTGGAATCCAAGTTGGGGTTCTATGCGATGGAATCCTGAAAAATAATAGGTGCACAATTTTCATTATGTTATACATGGTGAGCTTACTCCAATTAAACAAACGAATAAATTTCCAAACCACACACAATTAGAGATTTCATGCATCGAGTCGGAAATAAGAATTGAGGGTCTTGGTGTATGGATACATTGGCCACCCCATAAACACTGGACTCGCTAAACTGAAACCACACACAAATAACATAACACTATTTCTTAATTAGAAATATCAATGTCCACATTCTTCGGTATAACTGACTCCTCTGATACCACTTTGTCACGAACCGTCCCCCGGGGCCCGTGCCGTGACAATCCCAAATCCACCTTCCATTGGCCAGGGCTAGTGACTAACACTGAAAAGTTGTATCCATGTAACAAGAAGGCATTTCCTTTAAACCTATACAAATACACAATCAAAGAACACAATAATAAGAAACCACAAAGTAAACAGTTATAGTACAAAAGTGTACTGAATGTAAAGGGGTCAGAATACATGCCCAACTGAAATGTACAAGTACAACTGAAAAGAGAAAAAATAGATCCTCGATTTTCCACAAAGGATCCTTCTAGATGGGTAGGTACAGCTCACGATCAATAGTTAGTATGGAATATCATGGAAAATTGTCCACCTTTGAGCACAGTCCAGTCTTGGCTCCCTTAGCCTCAATTGACATTGTCTATCATCTCCCCAAGACACAACATGGTGCAGTAATAGCTTGTGCAGGGATGAGTATAACAATATTTAGTAGGGGCCCTAAAACCCCAGATGGTCTCCAAGAGTTCCACAAAAGAAAAACCACAAAGCAAGACCTCAATCACAAAACACGAAGTAGTAATCAACTATAAATAGGTATATGACCAAACATATATATTAGATATCAAAATATACACATCTCATTCATGAGGAAACATAATGATCCAAATTGTATGTCATTTTCATTCAGAAACACGTTGGAAGAATACCACAAAAGGTAAAACCACAAATGTATCACAGAAAAGGTATCACCGTGAAGGTAACACCAACAAGGTAAAAGTACCACAAAGGTAACACAACGAGGGTAACACCACGAAGGTAAAATTACCAAAAAGGTAACACCAGAAAGGTAAAATTGCCACAAATGTAACACCCCAACAGTAACACCGTGAAGGTAAAAGAATCATCTCACACCAGTTATATAACATAATTACTGATGTATAGATGATTAGTTGTAAATATAGATCATCTTATTTTGTCGAGAGGCTCTACTGTTGACCAACACTTGATCGATAGATATTGACCCACACATTATAGCTAGGTGATGACTCACACATGATTGATAGATATTGACCCAAAAAGGATCATTATGCATTGACCCACACTGGATCGATATATATTGACCCACATAGGATTAAGTTTCTTTCATCACGTTATAGTTAGCCACAAGATTCACACTCATTGCACGCTTCATTCAAGGATGACCACTCCTGAAGCCATTGGTTGTATTTCAACCATCCTGATGTCCCCTGAAGAAAACTTCTCAAGGGACCTCCCAATCATAGGGGTCCCAACATGATGGAATGTGCGTCAATCCAATGCACAGCCTATGAGATATGTGATCTTTTGTAAAAAGGGATTGGTTGGATTCAAGACTAATCCATCCCAGGCTGCATATCATACTCTATCAAAACTCACATAGAGTATCTCCGAAGAACCAAATTTCCATGAGGGTTCTCATTCTATAGACGGCGCGTCGATCGAATGCTTGATCTGTTAGTTACACCCCATTATGTGAAACAGGGTGACCACACCACGGTCCAACCTAGGCCAATCAGGCCAGTTGGAAAGTTCCAAAGGGAAAAATTCCAAAAAAGGAGTTCCAAAAACACTAACAGGGCATCAATTGGATGCATGGTTCATCATTTAGGGGTTTTAATTTATTCAGTTTCTGGTTTGGTCTGGGCCCGGTCTGACTCGGTCAGCGTAAAAATCTTGTTCCACTATATGATTGAGTCAATCTCAATGCACCTATTTCCGGGTTCTTAAACCTAGGTATTGATTTTTTTCCACAAATACTTATATTTCTAGTAAGGGATGTATTTTTATTGAAATTAAATACTCTATGATTTACCCATATTTAGGGAGGTTTACCAAGGTTTAGTCTTATCCATGTGGAATTATTTATTTCTTATAATCCTAATCCCAAAAATAACTAGAAGTTTATCTTATACGAACCCTAATAACCCAAATCATTAATACACTAAAATATGTGTTATGTTATACTAAAAACATAAAAACCCGTATAATATCACGTATCATTGTTTTTTTTAAAATTCAATAAATAACATAATAAATTAACCCATAATACAATGAACACAAAAAAATCCATTACATTCTCTTAGATTCTATTGATCTTCTAAAACATCATAATATATCCAAGTGATTTACATTAAAAAGGGGGTATCTATATATATTTGTAAAGGAATAGTCAATAGATAACATGATTAAATCAATACCTTTTAGGGAATAGGAATATCGAGGAACAATATAAGTGGTGAAAATCATAAACAAAAAAATAATTGAATGATATAAAATTATAACATCAATTCATTAAGGGAATATAGAAACAACCTAAGACATGACATCATAAATTTATGTCAATGGTAACAGTAATATCCTAAATTTTATAAAAATAATAAAAACCCACTTTTCTATTAATTTATAAGTTTTTTTATGTAAAAATATAAATTTTAAATAAAAATAACTTACCAAATGTTAAAAAGGAATTTTTTAAGAGTAAAAACAATGTTAGCTTCATGAAATAACCTATGGAATATTTAATTAGTTAGGATATGAGTTTGTGAGAGATTCTATGGATAAAAGAGCCTCTTTTTAGAAAAAAAATTAAATATATTACATTATTCACATGTTTTATTTAATCAAAAAAATTGAGTACCTCTCATGTGGTGCATTATAAGAAAAATATGATACCATCATTAGGTGCAAGATTTATGATTCAACCTATGCGACAGAAAACTTTTATGCACATTGGTTGTTTGTAAATTTAGCATGCAATAATTAGATTATAATATTTAATTATATTGTATTTCAATTTTAAATAATATATAATTAAATGTATATCAACCAGTGTGTTGTGTGTGAAATCATAAACAATGTTTAGGTATGAGATTTTGGGTTTAACCACGAAGGTGTGTAAATTTTAAATAAATTGGTTGATTGGCAACATCAACGTCAATCAAAACATATTAAAGTTTTATTATATTTTATTACAATTTTAAATAATAAATAATAAATATATCTAAAAAGTTATCTATTTGAGAAATATCAAGTCACCTTTAGGTCTGGGACATAAGATATAACCAAGGAAGGACATAAGATTTATGTGTATCGTGTTTTTATATATATCATATTCTTGAGAAATAATAATTAAATTTGTATTATTTTTTAACAAATTAATTAAAATGTAAATGACATGATTAATTATATATTCTTAATTAATCAAAGATATTTGAACATTGGTGGATATTTATTTTTGGTTTAGATAATAATTGTAACATCATCACTTGTCTCACATAGATGTTATTGTGTGTGTTAATTATTAAGTATATGATTTTCAGAAAATTTATTATTGAAATTAATATTGTGAAAATGTAGACACAGATTTAATAATAATTATAAACTACTATTGTTATTTTTATTATTATTAAACAGGGAAAATAATTTTTGTGGGTTAAAAATAATATATATATATATATATACACATTTATTGGTAAAATATTAATGTATATAAGTGTATATATATTGAAAAAAGGAGAACTCATCTATATTTGTGTGTGTGTATGTGAATGTGTAAATATATATATATATATATATATATATATATATAATGTGTCTGTGTTTATATATATTTGGGTGAAATAAATGAATATATATATATACAGAAAAATATATATGAATATTTGTATATATATAAATTAATTTCATATAAATAAATAAATATATATATTTATATTTATATGTGAATGAGTATTTTTATAAATTATAACTAATTGGTGACTTAATTATTTAAGAAAAGAAATTAAATATAAAAAAATTCATGAAGGCTTAGTTAGTTCATTATGTAATGAGAAGAGAGTTAAGATGGGTAATAATATGGATTTATTGAAATGTTAAAAATTTGGGAAATTTTAAATAAAAAGGTCTAAGTCGCAAAGCCTAAATAGATATTCCACCACCCAATAACGTCTCTCATTCTTCTCCCCCTCCCTCCTCACATTATAATGTATTTTATTTTATATTATTATTTTATCCAAACTTCTACCGTCGATAAATTCTTTATTACTGAATGGACTGATACATTATTCAAACTGTTTGTGTCATCTCAATGAGTAAAAGATGAGTTCAATATTTTTATTGAAATAAGGTATGCTCGATGTGTTTTTTTATTTTATTAAAAGGGTAATTTTTAAAAAAATATTATCAAATAAGATAACAATAAAATTACCAAATGATAACTGTAAAATTTTAACAATGATAAATATGATAATATTACCAATGTTAATTAGAGAATTATAAAAATGAAAATTGTACAAAATTAAATTATAGATACATAATTTTAAAAAAGATAATTGTGAAAAAAATATCAATCAATAATTGTGAGATTTTAACCTTGATAATTGTGGAAAATTTTCAACAGATGAACTGGTGAGATTATTGTAAGATAATAATATAGAATTATCAAAGGATAATTTATAATTAATTTTTATAAAATAATTTTAAATGGGTTAGTTATAGAAATGATGAAGAGATAATTATGAAAGGACAATTTATATGAACTTGTAAAAATATAATTATAAAAGAATAATTTATAAAAAATTATAAAAATAAAATTATAATATAATATTTTATAATAAATTATTACACTATACTTATAAAAGTATAGTTTAACAAAAAAATATAAAAATATAATTATAAGAATATAATTTATTAGAAATTATCAAGAGGTTATTAAAAATGATAATTTATGTGGAATTATAATAATACATATATAAAAGGATAAATTTTGAAGTATTATAGAAATATAATTATAACAAAAAAATTTAAGAGAAATTATAAAAATGAACTTATAAATGTATAATTTATGAGTAATTATCAAAATATAGTTAAAAAAGACAATTTATGAGATATTATTAATAGATATTTTAAATAGAAAATTTCAAAGAAATATAAAAACATAATAATAAAAGGATAATTTAAGAGAAATTATCAAATGATAATTTTTAAAGAATAATATATACTAAAATTAGAAAATATAATTAGAAAAGGATAATTTATGAAAAATTGTCAAAATATATTTATAAAAGTATAATTTTAGAGATACTATTATAATATAATTCTCATAGGGTAGTTTAAAAAATTACTAAAATATAATTATAAAATCAGAATTTAGAAATTATTCATGATAGGAAATGTATCAAAGGATGATATATTTTATTTCATTTGTATATAAAATAACTTGTTATGGTTCTAGAAACCCTTGAAATACCTTGATATTTGACTTGTCTACATTTTAGATAATATGAATTCAAAGAGGTGTTATGGTTGGATTATCCAAATCTTTAGTCATTCAAAAATGTGGAGGTAGGATGTTCCTTAACATTTGGGATTGATTACCGATTTTTTCTTTAAAAGATTATTCATGGACATATTTTGATAAGCATGCTTGACTAAGATAACATAAGGTTGTTTGTGTAGTCATAGAATCATTATGTAACTCTTATTTAAATGAGTACTTGAAACATATTGTTCATGTTCGATGTTGATAACATGAATTTTCTATGTTTAATTTCTTATAATTATATTTTATTATTGCTCATACATATTACCAAGTTATTTATGCTTTTGTGGAATTGTTAATGGGACCCAAGGTTGGTGGACCATCAGGAAATGTTTATCCTTGAGAGGGGGAGTGTGCATGACTTTTGATGATTATAATGGGGGACCAACGGATAGGGTAGGGATAGGATAATTCCTCAAGGATTCCATGTGATCCACTCAAGGACTAGATGATTAAAAAGTTTATGTTTCCTGATTCTTAACAGGTGTCAAGTATCTCTCGATGACTAGGGATGTCTAGATCATGAAATCCCTAATGCTTAGTTACTATGAGATGCACTGATACGATGATTTCATATTGATTATATGTGATGAACTTTATATCTAGTGGATTCCAAGGGGTATGTTTCATGATTACTATGGTATTCAATCTATCTCTAGATGCTTTGGGGATGCTAAGAGAATTAATTCCTTAATATATAGTGATGTTGAGTTTCACGTTCACATGATGTTGAGTAGCATCATTCATTTCCCATAGGGATAATTGTCAGGACCCTCCCTTCAAATATACCCCTCCTAGTCTAGAAAATAATAAAGAGATATAATGAACCAGATTCCCACATTTTTAGGCTTCTAGGTGGTGACTAGAAGCAAGGGTATATAATATAACAAACATGAGAGTCATTTCACATTTTATAGTATCCATGATCGGGATATAGGAAGTATCATCCTAAAAGAACTCCAATACATATATATAAGTATTTTAAATAAATACCACTAGTAGGTTTAATTTATATCTTCTAGGAATACAATGACAAACTCCATACAAAATACCAAAAGAACAAATATAAGCAGCGACACAATAACTCTCCCCAACATCCAATCTGGTGAGGTCCCTCACCATCTTCATAATCTTCCTAGAAACATGAAAACAATTTTATATATGTTGGTTGATCATAAAAGTATACTCATTAAGAAAAACCAAAGTTTATCATGCAAAAGTGGGGATATAATACTAATTTCCCAATGGGAAGAACAATAAAAACAAAAAATAACATAAAAATGTATACTATCTGATCGTACAACGATTCACTATGTAATTTTCACCCTTAAACTGCTATGCTAAACATGTTTTATATTGAAAATTATAAAAATAATGAAAGTTTTCATTCCATGTTTGAATAATTTATTTTCTGTTTATCAATGTTAAAAAGGTAAATTTTACATGTTTTGATGACCCCATTACATTAGGAGGTGATTTGGAGGGCCCATGATGATGTCCATGAAAAATGGGCCAAGCTGCGCAGGATCCAAGCACACTAGTAGATTAATCTGCACAATGCTACTAGACCGTGCATACAATTGGGATTAACATTTGTGATATGGTTTAAAATTAATTGGGATACATTGCATATGAAGGAACCAAATACTCATTCATCCATCTGGTGGCCCGACTGACCTGATTTGTCCAGAACACCAAATCTGCACGAAGTCAAAAGTGATGTGTTGTGATCTGTCCATATCGCATGCTATAAATGTCCCAATTATGCCAAATATTCGGAGGAGATAGCCAAGAGGTGGGGATACAACTTTTTTATTTTCTCCAAATTTAGATAAGTCTTTTAGAAGGTGAAAACACCTGTGATAATTGATTTTAAAAAATATTGGAGATCAAAACCACATTCCCATTTTCTTAGAAATTGGAACCATGGGATCCTAATATGAAAGTTCGGACATGAGTAAAATATATTGTATATTGGAGACCAAAAGTAGTCCTCTCATCATTCAAGGAGTTCTGGAGGCCCCTATCTTCATAGGCTAATCAAGGATAAAGGTGAAGCTCCACCGGAGCTTCCTCCTCCTCCCGATGTCGAGCTAAACTGTGGACGGTCAATTGGAGGGAGCTACACACACATGGGAGGGATTTCCCGAACTTTTTCTCTTACTTTTTTATGTAATTTGTGTGGAAAATATTTTACTTATTTCTTAGCTTGACATTATTCTTCTCTGATTGCATTTCTATTATTAAAATTAAGTGAAACACTTTTTATTTCAACACCAATTGGGTTGAGTATTCAAGTGGGAATCTTGGGTTGTTCCGATTGGAGAAGACAAGAGTTCTATTTATCTCACACATACATAATATTTTATTTTTATTTGTTTTCCTTTATTAACTATGATTTATACCCAAACCTTGACAACATGATTATTGTGTCAATGGGTAGTTCTTTGAGCATAATTTAAGAGGCATGAGGGATGTTGAGATCTGGAAAACCCTCAACCAATGATTCTGTTAAAACATGTGTATTTTTCAGAAAGATGAACTCTACAAGATGTGTAGTGAACATGAAATGATCTTATTCTCTCATAATTAAAAATACACCAATTTTATTTGTGAACTATTAAACTCTATAAATCAAGTCATTTTCTTTAATCCCTTTTAAAACCTCCCCCTCTTTTATTACTTCTAATTAAGATCACACAATCTAAACCCACCAATGCTCCTTGAGAGACGACCTAGGGTCTTACCTAGACTATATATAAACATTAAAAAATAATATATCTGATGTTTCATTACAGAATGGTCAAATTTTGGCACCTTGTTGAGGAGCTCTGTAACACCCCGAGATTTTATGAGATATATTACTTTTAATTTCTTTGAAGTCTTCTATTATTCACTTCACCAAGATTATCTTGTATTATAGGCAACACTTTATTAACTTGCAGTATATGAAACAATATTCTTTGCTCGTGTTAGACACAATTTCTAGTTCTTTTTGTTGAAATTATTCCACACAACATTAAGTATAGATTTTGTTTAATGTATAAATGAAAAAAGTTTTTATTATGTTATAAGCAACACTAAAAAGAGCTTTCACTAAACGCAGCCCTGACTTGGCTTGCATTACACGTAATCAGGACCTTCTTCGGTAGCATGTGTAGTACGCAATACCAAGTTTCACTATATTATTATAATATTGTTATGAACTAGCTGTTATGAATAGTAATACCAAATTTTTGAAATTTTATAAACATTTTCTTTCAAAATGGACTTCATTTTTAGATTCGTAATATCGAAATTAGCCTAGACTGAATTTTTGGTATTTTTCTAAAAACTTTCAATTTTTGATGAATAGTGAAAACACTGTGTTACTTTTTCAAAACCGACTTTTTTTAAATAATAATTTATTTTATTTAAATTTATTTTAGGTCAAAATTGATACATAATACCTATAAATGTTTAATTTAAATCATTGGAGTCATTTTATAATAATTTTAGATATATAAAAATTTTATTGAACTATTTACCGTCTTTTACCCACCTCCTAGAAGAATTTAAAATTTTACATAAAACATAATTTGACCTCTTCTGTGAGGGGATTTTCTAAAACCGGAGAGGCATGGTTAATATCAAGGGTTAAAATGTGGTTCTATAAAATAATGATAATTTTTGGTGAATAGTAACTTTTTACTTTTATTCACCAAAGTTAAAAGTAAATTGGGTAATTAAGGGTAAAATGGTATTATTATTACCATAACAAATGTCCTAATTCTATTGTAGAAGTTTAATTCAACCAAAACCAACCTTAGGAATATAATATTCTCATTTAGATCCACTTGGATTAGATTAGGATATTTATGATTATTTTATTTAAAAAAGAGTTTAAATAGTTAAAATCAATGTTTAACAACTAAAAAATTTTAATATAGGGTTATTCATAAGATAAATTCAACTATAAAAATTAATTAGAAAGGTAAAAATATTTCATACCTAATATTATTTTATTTTTAATTTTTAGACATTAAATAATCTATTTTATTTATGACATAATGGTGATGTAGTAATTACTTAAATAATGAAATATTAAAATAATTGATATTATAAATACACAAATAAATGTAATTTAAGACTTTTTATTAATTCAAATAATTTTATAGGTTAATATGACATTTAGTATTTATTTAAATAACTTTTTTCGAACTAATAATACTGTTATGATTTTCACAAAAATAAATTACCAAATATTGTCAAAATTGACAGAAAATAATTTTTAAAACAAATATTATATTATTAATGGTTAATATATTCTTAAAAATCTATGGTTTGGAAAAATGACATAGATAAGGTTATAAATATTAATAATTAACCCCTTTGGGTTCTTTTGGATAGTTATATTAATTTTATTAACCATCTATTTTTATAAAATAAGAAGACACTGTAAAAGTTAAATTATTTAACTTAGAGTTAAATCTAAAATATAAGGTTTAAATATTAACCTAAACCTATCTAAAACCTTTTGGTTGAGAGTATTTTGACCCATCCCCACATTAGATTCAAAATAAATCAATTTGGAAATATTATAAACCTTATATGAATTTATTATAAAATAATATTTTAAGATTTTTCAAAGGTGCCCCTCTCCTCCCTTATAAAAAGGGCACCCCTTTCCTCTTCTCTTCGCACCCTTTTGAGCCTTCATGCTCGGAATAACCCAACCCATTTCACTTATCTAATTCCCTATAAACATTTTGGATGTTATGGTCTTCTCAAAAGACCAACTCTACTTCCTTATGAGGAATCTTAAAGGAGGTGCGTCGAAGAAGATGTAATCTCTTCTTTCGATTCTCTCATGTTTCTTTCCTCTTCTACTTATTCTTATTCAGTTGTATAATTATAAAGTAATATCATAAGATATTATTTATATATTTATATGTTATTATAAATATTAAACAACCATATTTCACCTTCTATCCATCATACGGAAAATGAAATCACTGCGCATGCGTACGTACGGAATACTGTCTCCACGCCATGGTGTAATCGGTTTTCGACCACCACCTTAATTAGATGGGTATAATGGTGTAAATAAATAACTATATGTTGTTATTTTAAATATATATTGATTCTGAAATATTATACATACACTTCAATACAATTCCACGATCATGGGAATGGTATCATCGCTCATGCGTACGTACGGACTACCATCTCCACGACGCGATGTGATACATTCTCCATGTTAACCATTCATGAATGAATATAAAGTGTATATAATAATTTATCATGAAATATATGAAATAATATGATACTGGATTTATGTATATATATATTTATGACATCTACTTAATTCCATTCAATTCAATAAGGAAACAAAAACAGCGTTCATGCATACGTACGACCTACCGTCTCCAAGAACGGTGTATTTCATTCCATTTATCGATCTATCACATCTATATATATATATGTATATGCTTAAAATATATTATATGTAAATCATGTTTTACATTATGGAATAAACTAAATCAGGATATAAGTAATAGTATCATGAACAACAAGTCGAAACACGTACAATAAATGAAACGATTTTACCTAAATCGCAACTTTTACATCGAATTTACAAAAGAATAGGTAATATAATGTCATAAGTCAACCATATATGACATCATATCAATTAATAGCATTCTTTAATAAGTAAATGACATTATTTAAATCATTATATAGGAGTTTCGGATTCGTATGAAGCATATCAGTCCTAAGGTAAGGGATAAATTTTCCAATATCGTTTTTATCCAACATTTTTTATTCGTAAGTATTTAATGGGGTTATATTTATCATCCATGTCCGTGTTTTCTAAAAATGGTTTCATGTGTGTTTAATGTACTTTTTACCCATTTTTTTATTTTACTACATGGTATGTAAGAATCTTTCTTTTACGAGGTTCTTTTTTACTTTTCTGGAAAAAGTATGAGAAAAATGTTTTTTTAACTTATACGGCATGAATAGATTTTTACGATTTCATAACGCCTAATTTTCATGAAGCTTCATCTACATGTTTGCATGTTTATTTTAAATAAAACCCTTTTATTTTAAATGTTCTCAACATTTTGAGAAAAGAAAATTATTTTGAAGAAGAAAGGATATTTTCCCCAAGAATTCATTTCAAGTGTTTTATAAAAACTATTTTCCATATAAGATGACATTATTTATTATGTTTATGTTTCAAGTATAATGTCTCTATAATTTACATGGATTTATTTTTCTTACGATGAAACGATACCCATTTTTTTATATGGATTATATTATTATGGGATGATGTTTATGAAACCCATTTTATTCTTTGGGTTATGGTGAATGTTTTTAGGTTAATTTTGTGGCACAAGTAAAAATGATTTAAATATGAGATGGGCGGGACCAATATCTCCCTCCAATGCATTGAGAAATGATTTATATAACATGAGATGGACATGGCTGGAATGGTATGTTTATCATGTTCAGTGTTACAGGACTGGAACGAGGAGTGAATTCGATTCAGAAAGGGACTTTTTCCACTAATATGGTCTTGGTAGCAATCCCATGGCATCTATGAAATCATATCATTTGATTAATGTTTATCTACAACTAAAAGTTTTATTTCCAAGCTATTTTATCATGATTGATGTTCTATTATGATCTATGCCTTACGTACTACCATGTTTTATGTCATTTCTCATGATTTTAATGATTATACATTATGTTCATGTTTTTATGTTCAAATGTATATGGTTTGTTTTATTTTCTGCATGCTTACCCTTACTGAGAATTTGGGCTCACCCTTTTTATTTTTTTTTCCCAGGATATAAATAAAGGTTTTAGGTATGAAAACCAAATGGGAAGATATTTATGGGAGATGTTGATGATCTTTCACAATGATTAGAAGATTATATTCCGAGTTTCCAAAGACACTAAACTATTATGGTTCTTGTGTGTCGGTTTTTGTTATGTATTAAGTATTCTATAAAAGTACTGTAATGTCCATGTACATCATGTTTGGGGTATCTATAGTTGGTATCAGAGGAAAGGTTTAGTTAACCTTTAGAAACTAGGATTCGAAAACTTCAGTGAAATCACTTGAAATATTTAAGGTATTTCTAGGGATGTCCCTAAGGATAAGTATACGTATAGGTTATAGTCCTAGAATTACGGTAATGATCTTAGAATTTATCCTAAAATGTTAGTTATTGACGGTAAACCCCCTTTATTATGTTGTTTTCCCTAGCATGATTTTTGACTATCACATTTTCTTTGGGTTCTAGAAAATGGCTGGTAACAGGAAGATTCATGATAACGGAGGATATGATGGACAATGGAATGATATTCTTCAAGAGAAACCAAATGAAATTGGATTTGGGAGTCCAAACATCGTTATTATGCCTAATCAGCAATCTCATAAAATGATCAATAATGTCAACATTGGAATGTTTCCTGACTCAACTAATAAGAGAAGGATGGAGTTTCATGATGATAATAGAGGAAAGAAAGTTCAATTTCTCTCATGTAAATCATGTGGGAAGAGGAACCAAGGATAATGTTTCAAAGGAATTGGAAGATGCTTTGGGTGTGGAAAAGAAGGACACAAGTCTAGAAAGTGAAAAAGAAAAGGTTCAGTTAACACCATGGGGAAGGATAATGGTATTTCTATGACATCAATAATGATTAGATTTTTTAAATGTGGAATGTTGGGCATTATGAAAACCAATTCCCCAAGGGAAAATATCATGAAGAGAATCATCATGGTCATATGGGTTGTATTTAAGTGGATGATGATGAGGAGACTACAAATACTATATGAGATGAAAGATGTGTTGAATCTTGGTCAATGGTTTAAGAAGGTAGTGGAATGATTTATGTTTATCAAGAGTTATGTTGTATAGGTAATTTTACTATGGAATAAAGACACAACTATGGATTGTTACACTGTTTTTTTTTTCATAATGAAAGTTAAAGTATGTGTTGAATGGTACTGATAACCATGAAAGGTTAGTCAGGTATTTCTTGAAAGAAAATGATATGAACATAATGAATGGATAAAGAGAAAATAATATGTTTTATAGTATTCATTATTTCATGATTGATATAAGGACTAAGTGATATCATTGTTTGAGTATATAGAATTTTTGGGATTTTGGTATGTGGAAAGAGTTAACTTTTAACTGCATTCATGTTTTCACTAAGGTTCAATGTGTATTCATTTTTCAAGAGAATACATGATTAAGGTATTCACATGTTCAGAATGTGACCAAAAAGATATATCTGATATGGGGGATAAATGATGGTATTCATAAGCTTGGTTGATGACATTTCTAACAATATTTTTCTTTATAATATAAGATCAAACAAAAGTATTTTCGATAAGCTTAACTGTTGGAATGGATTATGTTGGACATCAGATAGAATTTTTTAAGGATAGAACTTTTTTAGATAATATTTCTGGAATGTTATAATAGTGTAGTTTTAGAAAATGGACAACCCATAGGATGAGCAACAACCCGTCTCGTCGGACAAGGCTGTGGGAATCGAACCCACAACTGAAGTGCGATAGGCCTTTATCTCATACCACTGGCCTACAAGAAGTCCCTGGTTAGTAGAAACGAGTTTTTAGGTAATTTTACTTTGGAATAAAGACAAAACTAAGGATTGATACACTATTGTTTTTCATAAATAATTTTAAAGTATGTTTTAAATTGTACCGATAACCATGAAAGATTAGTCATATATTTTTGGAAAGAAAATGATATGCACATAATGAATGTATAAAGAGAAAATAATATGTTTTATACTATTCATTATCTAATGATTGATATAAGGACTAAGTGATATCATTGTTTGAGTATATAGAATTTTTGGGATTTTGGTATGTGGAAAAAGTTAAATTTTAACTAAATTCAAATTTTCACTAAGGTTCAATGTGTATTCATTTTTTTAGGAGAATACATGATTAAGGTATTCACATGTTCAGAATGTGAACAACAAGATATATCTGATATGGGGGATAAATGATGGTATTCACAAGATTGGTTGATGACATTTCTTACAATATGTTTCTTTATAATATAATATGGGACAAAAGTATTTTCAATAAGCTTAAGGGTTGGAATGGATTTTGTTGGACATCAGATAGAAATGTTTAAGGATAGAACCTTTTTAGATACTATTTCTGAAATGTTATAATAGTGTAGTTTTAGAAAAAGGACAACCCATAGGACGAGCGACAACCCGTCGTGTCGGACAAGGATGTAGGAATCAGACCCACAACTGAAGTGTAATAGGCCTTTATCGTATACCACTAGCCTACAGGAAGTCCCTGGTTAGTAGAAACGTGTTTTAGAAATGATCATGAAAACCAAAAATGTTTTCCTAGTGCCCTCATACTTGATGAATCATATGGTACCTTAGATAATCACAATTTTATGTCTTTGTTACTATTGGATTTTTCATAGCCATGTTTTTTACCACTCACTATCAGATATTGATGGTTAGATTACTCTCCCATATCCATATTTTCACCTATGATCTCCTATTTAGGAAAACAAGTGATGAGTTACATTGGGTATCAATTTTGTTTCTAAAGTTCATTTTTAAAATTATGTTTTATTATTTCATTTTACGATGTGGGTTTCTATGAATGAAACTCTCATGTAATAAACCATTTATAACCCCGACGAATTTCGAGGCTGAAATTCATTTCAAGGGGGTAGAATGTAACAGCCCATTATTTTATGAGATATATTACTTTTAATTTCTTTGATGGCTTCTATTATACACTAAACCAAGATTAGCTTTTACTATACACAACACCGTATTAGCTTGTAGTATATGCAACACTATTCTTGGCTCGTGTTATATATAATTTCTTGTTTGTTTTGTGGAAATTATTATACACAACATTAAGTATATATTTTTTTAATGAATAAATGAAAAAAGATTTGATTATTTTATATGAATCGCTAAACAGATATTTCACTACATGTATCCCTGACATGGCATGCATTACACGCAATCAGGACCTTCTTCGATAGTGTGTCTAGTAAGCAATACCATGTTTCACTAAACGATATTTTATTATCATATTATTGTGAACTAGCTGTTATGAATTGTAATACCCCCATTCTGAAATTTTATAAAAATTATCTTTCAAAATGGACTTCATTTCTAGATTCGGAATATCAAAATTACCCTATGGTAAATTTACGGTAGTTTTATGAAAACTTTCAATTTTTTATGAATAGTGAAAATACTGGGATACTATTTAAAAGCCAACTTTTTATTTAAATAATTATTTATTTTATTTAAATTTATTTTAGGTCACAATTGATACATAATACCTATATATGTTTAATTTAATTCATTGGAGTCATTTTATAATGATTTTAGAAATATAAAAATTTTATTGAACTTTTCACCATCTTTTACCCACCTCCTCGGAGAATTTGAAAATTTACATAAAACATAATTTCACCACCTCTATGAGTGGAATTTCAAAAATCTGAGAGACACGGTAAATATCAATGAGTAAAATGTGGTTCAATAGTATAAAAATAATTTTTGGTGACTAGTAATGTTTTACATTTATTTACCACGGTTAAAAATAAATAGGGAAATTAAGGACTAAAATGGTATTATTATTATCCTAACACATGTCTTAATTCTATTTCATAAGTTTAATTCTACCAAAAACAACCTTAGGAATATAATATTATCATTTAGGTCCACTTGTATTAGATTAGGACATATATTTTTATTTTATTTAAAAAAGAGTTAAAATTGTTAAAATCAATTTTTAATAACTAAAACATTTTTAATATATTGTTATAAATAAGAAAAATTCGACTATAAATGTTCATTATAATTATAAAAATATTTACTATCTAATTGTATTTTATTTATAATTTTTAGACATTAAATAATTAATGTTACTTATGACACTATGGTGATCGAGTAATTACCTAAATAATGAAATATTAAAATAATTGATATTATAAATACCCAAATAAATGTAATTTGAGTCTTTTTATGAAATAAAATAAATTTATAGGTTAATATGACATGTTATTATTGATTTAATTAACTTTTTTCGAACTAATCATGCTGTTATGTGTTTCAAAAAAATCAATTACCAAATAGTGTCAAAATTGACATAAAATAGTTTTTTAAAAAAATATTATAATATTAATTGTTATTATATTCCTCAAAATCTATGGATTTTCCAAATGACTTAGATAAGGTTATATATATTAATAGTGAACCTATTTGGGTTCCATCGGCTGGTTATTGTATGTTTATTAACCATGTTGTGTAAGAAAACAAGGAGGCACAGTTAAAGTTAAATTATTTAACTTAGAGTTAAATGTAAATGATAAGGTTAAAATAGTAACCTCAACTTGTCTAAAACCTATTGGTTGAGAGGATTTCGACCCATGCCCACATTAGCTTCGAAATATATCAATTTGGAGATATTATAACCGAATATGAAATTATTATAAAATAATATTTTATGTTTTTTCAAAGGTTCCCCTCTCCTCCCTTAAAAAAAGGGAACCCATTACCTATTATATTAACACCCTTTTGAGAATTGTAGATCGGAAAACCCCTGCCCATTTCTCTTATCCACTTCTCTAGCAACATTCTGGAGGTTCTAGTCTTCTCAAAACACCAACTCTACTTCCTTAAGAGGAAGCTTAAAAGAGGTGCGTCGAAGAAGAGGTAATCTCTTTTCAGATTCTCTCAAGTTTCTTTCTTCTTCTACTTCTTCTTATTTAGTTGTCTCATTATACAATAATAACATCAGTATCAATTATATAATGATATATTATTATAAATATGAAACAACCCTATTTCACCTTCTATCCATCCTATGTAAAATGAAATCAATGCGTGCGTGTACGTACGACATATCATCTCCACGCCGTGATGTAATCCGTTTTCTACCACCACCATACTTGGATGGGTATAATGGTGTAAATAAATAACTATATATTATTATTGTAAATTTATTTTGATTCTGAAATATTATAAATACACTTCAATTCAATTCCACGATCATGGGAATGGTATCATCACTCGTGCGTACTTACGGACTACCGTCTCCACGCCGCGATGAGATACATTCAACATGTTAACCATTCATGAATGATTATAATGTATATATAATAAGTAATCAAGAAATATATGAAATTATAATGATACTGGATTTATGTATATATATATTTATGTCATCTTCTTAATTTCATTCAATTCAATAATGAAACGAAAACAGAATTCATGTGTATGTACGACCTATCGTCTCCATGAACGGTGTATTTCATTCCATTTATTGATCTATCATATATATATATGTTTATGCTGTATATATATTACATATAAATAATTTTATACATTATATAAATAATTAAATCAGGATATAAGTAATAATATCATGAACAACAAGTCTAAACATGTACAATAAATGAAACGATTTTACCCAAATCGATGCTTTTACATCGAATTTAAAAATGATCGGGTAATATAAAGTCATAAGTAAACCATTTATGATCTAATAACAATGAATATGATTATGTAATAAGTCCATGATATTATTTAAATCATTTTACAGGAGGTTAGGATACATACGAATCACATCAGACCTAAGGTATGGGATAACTTTTCCAATCTCGTTTTTATCTGAGATTGTTTATTCGTAACTATTTAATGGGGTTATATTTATCATCTGTGTCCCTATTTTCTAAAAATGGTTTCATGTATGTTTAATGTCTTTTTTACCCATTTTTTTAATTTTACTACATGGTATGTAAGGAATCTTTCTTTTATGAGGTACCTTTTGAATTTTTGGGCAAAAGTATGAGAAGTGTGTTTTTTTACCTTATACGGCATGAACAGATTTCTACAGTTTTATATCGCCTAATTTTCAAGAGGCTTCCTCTACAATTTTTCATGGTTATTTTCAATAAAATCATTTTCTATTAAAATTTCATGGCATTTTGAGAAAATAAAATGATTTTGAAGAAGAAAAGATATTTTCCTTAAGAATTCATTTCAAATGTTTTATCAAAACTATTTTCCATCAAAGAAGACATTATTTAGTATGTTTATGTTTCAAGTATAATTTCTCTATTATTTACATGGTTTGATTTTTCTTACGATAAAATGATACCCATTTTTTTATATGGATTAAGTTATTATGTGATGATGTTTATGAAACCCATTTTATTCATTGGGTTATGCTGCATGTTGTAAGTTTATTTTGTGGCTCAAGTAAGAATGATTTCATTATGAGATGGGTGGGAACTATATCTCACTCCAATGAATTGGGTAAAGATTTATATCTCATGAGATAGACATGGCTAGAATGGTAAGTTAATTCGGTTCAGTGTTATAGGAATGGAAGGAGGAGTGAACTCAATTCAGAAAGGGACATTGCCCACTAAGATGGTCTTGGGAATAATGCCTTGGCTACTATGGAAATAATATCATGTGCTTAATGTTTTTCCACAATTACAATTTTTATTTCCAAGCTATTTTATCATGATTGATGTTATATTATGTTTTATGCCTTACGTACTGCCATGTTTTATGTCATTGCTCAAGATTTCAATGATTTAACATTATGTTCATGTTTTTATGTTCAACTGTATATGGTTTGTTTTATTTTTTCCATGCTTACCCTTACTAAGAATTTGATAACACCCTTTTTATGTTTTATTTTCCTAGGATATAAATAATGGTTTTTGGTAAGAAAAAAGGGGAATATCTTTATGGGAGATGTTGAATATCTTTCACTACGATTAGAAGATTATATTCCGATTTTCCAAAGACAATAAACTATTCTGGTTCTTGTGTGTCAGTTTTTGTAATGTATTATGTATTCCGTAAAAGTAATGTAATATCTATGTACGTCAAGTTTGGGGTCTCTACAAGCTCTTTGGTTTTTAGTGCGTGTTTTTGATATTTTTTTTGTAAAATATTGTGAATATTTATCTATTTTATATTATACCTCTACCTATCTTTTTGTATTCTGAGATATATGTTGTATATGTTTGGTGCATGAATCTTTTTAATCGGGGATATTTACGTCCTTTTGAACCTGAACTGGAGAGGATCTTATGTCAGGGACCCCGAGATGCACAAGAGAACCCATCGAAGGAGGATAGACAAAACATTGACACTCTTCTTGATCCTTCATCTTCTTCTTCTGAAAATAATATTAAAATTAAATAAACTTGCATAATATGGATGAAAACAACAGAACATTAAAAGAACAAACCTCACATAATGTTTTTATCCAGCCCACCTATATTAAAATGAATGGCAATTTAGAATCGAAATATGGTCGAATTCCCTTATTCCCAAGATTCCATAGACTTCTTGGATAAGATCCACATAAACACATAAAATAATTTCATACTATTTGTTCTACAATAAATCCTACAAATGTGGATGAAGAACAAGTAAAGCTCAGAGCATTCCCATTTTCATTAAAAGACACAACACATGATTGGTTATATTATGTTAATTCCCCAATAAGTGGTTGGGAAGACATGAAATGACTCTTTCTTGACAATTATTTCCCAGCCTCTTGAACTGAAATAATAAGGAAAGTGATTTGTGGGATTAGACGATCTCAAGGGGAAACATTGCATGAATATTGAGAATTCGTTAAATAGTTATGTTCATGTTTCCCACACCACCAAATAAGTTATCAACTTTTAATTCAATAATTTTGTGAAGGATTAATTCATATTGATCGAAATATGATCGATTCTACTCCATGTGGTGCGCTAGTTGATTAGACCCCAATTGCTGCACAAACCCTGATTGAGAACATGGCACAAAACCCACAATTATTTGGTTCAAGGTCTAATGTTGCGATTCGAGTTTTCCATGAAGTAGAAATTACTAAATTTGAGAAAAATGTGGACATAATGTTTGAAGAGGTAAGTACCCTTCTTTGACAACTAGCTCATCACCAAGAGAAAATCCCAATCTCCTCCTCCCATACATTTTGGAATATGTTCTTCTAAAACCCACTACTCTAACCAATGTCCTCAATTGAGGGAAACATCTGAGAGTTAGACGAATTATTTCCAGGATGACCCTATAACCAACCCTTTGGGTGAGAACCTTACTATCCATCCAACCCTAGGTGGAAGGAGAACCAAGCCTATAAGAAAGGTGGGTATTCAATCCAACCTCAACAACAATTGAACCAACCGGGGCAGAGTATTCATCCACCACCAGCACCCAAAAAATCATGAACCACCCCAAATGCCTTTACAACCACACTATACAAAACCCGAGCCCAGCCTAGAAGATATGATGAAACAAATGGCTGCTAAAAACATCCAATTTCAATAAACCACTCAGGAAGCCATACATGAATTCAAAACCCAATTAGGCCAACAAGCTAACTCAGTTGGTGAAATTCAAGGTCATGGGTTAGGTAAACATCCCTCTCACTCTGTATTTAACACTAGGGATGAATTAAATGTTAGTTCTGTCACCCTTAGTTGTGAAAAACAACAAGAAGGTGAAAATAATCCTCCATTGGAGTCATCCCCTCCTGAAGAAACCTCAATACCAACCATAAAAATGTTCCAAATGTTGAGGAACATTGTCCTGAGAGAGGCCCTTCTAATGGAAAGATTGTGTATATTGATGATGCACCCAGACCAACAATTCCTCTTTCATTTCCTGAAAGGGCCACCAAACAAAGAAATGAACAAAAGGAAAATGAACATGGTAAGGAAATATTGGAAATTTTTATGAAAGTGGAGGTTAAAATCCCATTGATTGATGTTGTGAAGAAAATTACACGTTATTCCATGTTTCAAAAGGAGATGTGTACACACTGAAGGTGAATTCATGGAGATAATAAGGTGATATTGGGGAGGAATGTTTCAACATTGATAGATCCATCACTTCCCAGCATGTGCAATGATCCTGGAACATTTTCAATCTCGTGCACCATAGGGGAGTATTCTTTTTCTAATGTTATGCTTGATTTATGTTCTTTTAAAAATGTGATACCTCAGTATATTTACACTACATATCAGGTTGGGGAAATGAATCCCACTAAAATTATTGTTCAAATGGAAAACTGGACTACAACACACCCCTCTGGTGTGTTAGAGGATGATCTTGTGAGGGTTTAAAATTTATATTTTTCCTGACTTTTAGGTGCATAAAATGGAAGATGATATGATAAATGGACATGACCCAATTATATTGGGGAGACCGTTCCTGAAAACCACCAAAACTATAATTAATGTTCATAATGGTACATTATATATGGAATTTGGGGGTGACATAGTCCATTTTGACATCCTTGTTGCTCTGAAGCACCCCTTAGAAGAACATTCATATCTCTCTATTAATTCAATTGATGAACTCCCTACCCCTAAAAAACAACTTTTCATTCTCCTGATCCCATTTATGAGTTTTCCTCATTGATAGAAATTCTAAGAAATGATTCATGCATTGATTGTTGTAGTGGATTAGAAAAATTTCAGGAATGATTATTAATTGATTATTTCTTGAACAACAAGGATCCACTGAACATCGATGAAGCTGCTAAGCTTGTAAAATCCCATTCCTCTATTGAAGAAGATTCCATTGAGAAGTTAGATGATATTAGTGACCTATCACTTTCACACACACTACCATCAATCCAAAATCCCCTTGAATTGGAACTGCAACAACTGCCTCAAGATTGAAAATATTCATATCTTGAGATTGGAAACAAGTTTCCCATCATCATTGCTAGTTCACTCCTTCATGAGCATTAATTGGAAGTATTTGAACTTTTGAGGTAGTGTAAACAAGATTTGGGATGAACACTTGATGTCATTCCTAAATATTAGCCCATCAATTTGTACACATCATATTTTGTTAAATGATGTGGCTAAACCAGTGAGGCATGCAAAATGTTGACTGAGCCCAATCCTCCTAGAAGTTGTAAAAAATGAGGTAACAAAATTAATCGCTACTAGAATCATTTACCCCATCTCTGATATCCATTGAGTTATTACTATTCATGTAGTTCCTAAAAAATACCGGACTTACAGTAATCAAAAATAAAAACAATGAATTGGTTCCAACTCGTCTGCAGAATAGTTGGCATGTCTGTAAAGACTAGTGCTGACTAAAACAACACACTAGGAAGGACCATTTACCTTTTCCATTCACTGACCAAATGCTAGAGAGAAAAGTGGCTAAGTACCAATACTGTTTCCTTGATGGGTATTCTGGATACATTTAGATCCATATTTCCCCTAAGGATAAACAGAAATACAACTTTCACTTGCCCCTTTCAAAAATTTTCCTATAGAAGGATGCCATTTGGTCTATGTAATGATTCATGTACTTTCCAACAATTCAAGGTCAGTATTTTTTCAGATTACTTGGATTATTGCATGGAAGCATTCATGGATGCTTTCACTGTTTATGGATCTTCTTTTGATTAAAGTTTTAGTAGTCTTCGTTCAGTCATACGTTTATCGATGATAATATTGTATTAAATTAAGATAAATGCTATTTCATGCTGTGACAAGGTATAATTTAGGGAATTTAATTTTTGGGGATGGAATCCAAGTAGGTAAATCAAAAGTGGATGTCATTTCTTCCACATCATTCCCAAAAAATGAATAGGATGTGCGTTCTTTCCTAGGTCATGCTGGATTTTACTGTCGTTTCATTTGTGACTTTAGTAATATTTCACTCCCCCTCTCCCGATTACTCCAAAAAGAAAAGGAATTTGTTTTTGATAACGAATTCGAGGAATCATTTAATAAGTTAAAATGGAGTCTCATGTCATCCCCATTAATCGAACCACCTCGATGGGATTTACAGGTTGAGCTCATGTGTGATGCCTATAACTATAAAGTTGGGGTGGTTTTGTCCCAAAGGGTTGAACGAGCTCCACATGTCATTTCATATGCCTCATGTACATTGGAACCTGCCCTAGAAAACTACACCAAAACTTAAAAATAATTCCTTTCCATTGGGTTTGCCTTGGAAAAATTCAGATCATACATTTTGGGGTCCAAAGTCATTGTATTCCCAGACCATGCCGCGCTCCGGTATCTCTTTAAGAAACTGGATGCCATACCATGTCTTATTCATTGGATTCTTCTCCTTCAATAATTAAATATAGAAATTAGACCTAAAAAAGAGCATATAATGTGGTGGATGACCATATCAGAATGATCCTCCCATCCTTGGAAATTGACTCATCCGCCAGTATTCCACTTAATGACAGGATTCCCGATGAGAAATTGTACTGAGTGAAACATGTTAATACTTGGAATTCCAAAACTGTAAATTGTTTCATAGAATCTTTCATTCCTATTGACTTCAAAAAAAATGAGCCATCCATCTAAAACATGAGTCTCGTTGGTCCATTTTGGATGACCCCTTAACTTTGGTGCACCAGTAGTGATCAAGTCCTTAGGCGTTGAGTTCCCGACAGTGTTTTTCATTCTGTTCATAGATTATGTCACACTCTTTCTTGTGGAGGCCACTTTGGTCCCCAACGGACTGCTCGCAAGGTCCATGATTCTGGCCTTTTTTGACCAACAATTTCCCTGAATGCCCATAATTTTTGAAAATATTTTCCTCATTGTCAAAGAATGGGGAATGTATCTTAAAGAAATGAAATTCCACAACAACCATTTCTCATTTCTGACATTTTGTATGATTGGGGAATTGACTTTATGGGTCCATTTACCAAATCCTCTGGAAACATGTACTTTTATCTAGTAGTTCACTATCTGTCAAAATTGGGAGAGGCACGAGCTACAAGGACATATGATTCTAAGGTAGTTGTAGAATTTTTGAGAACCCAAATCTTCTATAGTTTTGGGTTTCCTAGGTTTATCATCAATGAACAGGGTTCTCATTTCTACAATAGAACAATGAAATCACTTTTGTGTCGGTATGGGGTCGGTCATATAGTGTCTACAACATATCATCCACAGACCAATGGTCAAGAGGTGGTTTCAAAGGGGGCGCTGTGAAAAACTGTTTTTGTGGTAGTGAGGCATGTAGATGGAGCTGTACAAGAAGTATTGGTAGGGGTGGTGGAAGTTGAACTTTAGGGAGAGATCACACTTACCACCATAGCAATGTTGTACAGGGTGCTCAGGCTGGAACCTAGGGTAGGGGGCTCATTTTCTCTATTCCATGCATGCAACACCTGAATGTGGTGAGGCATGACCATCTACTTCTCGAAGTAAAATTCATGTAGCATCCACACTTGCTGGTGATTTATTTGATATAGGTTCTATGCATTCAATTATTTCAACTTGGTTGGTTGTGGTCTTAGGATTAACCGTAGATGTTTCATGTGGGTAATTTCTCTTGATAATCCTTTAGGGCTGTGAGTCGAGGACATATGGTAGTGTTTGGGTTGTGCTCTGGACGATAGTGGGTATCATTTTCTCTGGGATCCGTTTTTATAGAGATTTTTTGTTTTAACCTAATATTTGGAAGAGTTTGGATGGAATTATATCAATCCCACATCAACTATTAGCAATATCTGGTAACATTGAAATCCATTAATGGGAGAACACATATCTTTCATGGTTAGTGGGATACTCAAGCAGGCTGTATAGGGCTACTATTCTTATAGGTGGTATAACTCACTTCCCAAGTGTCATGCCTTATATTAGATGATTTGGAGAAAGGACGTCATAACTTCCCATTAGTTATTACCCTGTTTCCGGATGTGCTTTAGGAGGACTTCTTCGGGTTACCCCCGAGAGATATGTTGTTTTTTCAATAAAATTGTTTCCAAGAGTGGAGCTGGTTTCAATTCTGCCTTACAGAATAGCGCTATCAGAGATCCAAGAATTGATGGTTCGGTTAGAGGAAATGGATCATAAGGGGTTTATTCATCCCAGTACTTCACCTTGGTTATCGACAATGATGTTTTATAAGTAGGGTGAAGTATCACTGAGGCTATGCTTCGATTATTGGAAGCTGAACTATATGAATGTTAAGAACTGATAACCTCTTCCTAGAATCGAGTACCTATTTCATCAGTTCGGAAGTGCCTCATTGTTTTTCAAAATCTATATGAGGTCAGGATACCATTAGTTGACTTTGATACCATAGGACCTAACCCAAATAATCTTCCAAAGACATTAAGGGTTTTATGAATTTGTGGTGAAGGCGCTGGGATTGAACAATGAACTAATAGTGTCCATGGCCTTGATGAACTGGATACCCATATCTCGATCAGTTTGCAGTAGTCTATATTGATGGCATCTTGGTGTACACTTGAAAAAATAACTTTAATTCAAACCATCTTGACATTGTCTTTAGAACACATTGAGAACATTGTTTTTGTGCCATTCAATCGAAATGAACGTTTTGGATTGATGATGTTCACTTTCTAGAACACATCATTTCTGAGTCAGGTGTGTTGGTGAATCCAAGAAATGTGTAGGTAGTGGTATCTTGAGAGCATCCAAAAAACAACACAAATATTTAGAGTTTATTGGTTTCTCCACTTATTACTGATGGATTATTATATATTTCTCTTGTTTGGAAGAACTGCTCATAGGAATAACCTAGAAGGAGTTAAGTTTGATTGGTCAATGGTTTGTTAGAATGCTATTCAGGAGCTGATGAAAAGATAGATCACCGCACCGATTTTAATCCTACCTGAACCAGGTAAGAGGTACACCTTGTTTTGCGATGTAACATCCCAAGTATGTAATCAATAATAGATATTTTTATCTATGTCTATTAATGAATTGTATTGTTTTTTAGAGGCTTAAAATGAAAATAAATCCAATCTTAAGCATGGAAAACACTAATATTTTTTAAAAAGATTGTTTTACTGCCTTTTGATGGCAAACAATTTTTAAATCTATCATTTTACAATTTTATAAGCTATGTTTTTTAAAATAATATTATTCTTTATGATTGGGACATCAAAATTTACTTTCTGTGAATTTTTGGTATTTTTCTGACAATGTTGATTTTTTAATGAATAGTGAAAAATACTGCATTTTACATCAAAACTTCTTTTTAATCTAATTTATTTATATGATTAGATTATCTTTTGAATTGGTTTAAAAGTTAAATTAGAATATATTTTTACCATTTAATCCAATGGTGGTCATTTGGATTAATTTCACTTTGGAATTGGGCATAAACTAATGCCAAACCTTTCATACATATTGTTTCAAAAAAACCCGCTATTTGTTTTGACAACAGAAATTATTTTTAAATCAATTATTGCATTTTCTGTGTTTGGAATTTGGTAAAATTGATTACATATTTGGTATCAGAAGGTCCAAATTATGTAATCAAGACTCTTTTGTTTTTGGACATTATAAATATTAATTACGGTAATTATCTTTAATTATCTTGATTAGTGAGTCATCAGGTAGTTATGGATAATAAAATAATATCATAATAATAAAAAATGACACCAACATGTGTCTTAATTCTACTGGTTGTCTCAGGGCCGACCATGGGATGTCTTCTGCCAAACTTGGGGACCCCATGGAATCACTTTTGTGGAAAGTGACTTGTTATCTTTTTATTTTATTTTAAAGAAAGTAAACATAACAAGAATGTATCACCTGATTAAAACATTTTTAATTTTGCATAAATAGATGATATTTTAGTCTATAAATATTAATTGTAAAGCTAAAAATATTTCCTACATCATAGTATTTTTTCATAATTTTTATACATTATATAAATTAAATTATTTATGACATCATGATGATGCAGCGATTACCTCATTAATAAAGGATTTAAATAAAATGAAATGATAATGTAAAATCTATGACTTAAAATTGTCCAAAACCTATTGTATGGGTGTATTTCGAACCATTATCACCTTACCATGGAATTATATCAATGTGGGACCTTTTGAATTCGAAAATCATTTTCAAATAAAGTAACATTTCTTTACTTTCCAAGAGTGCCCCTCCTCTCCTCTTATAAAAGACCCCCACCTCTACCTATTTAACCACACTACCAAAGCATTTGGCTCGGCCAACCCCTTCCCATTTTATCTGTCCACTTCCCTCTCTTACACTTTGAAGCCTCACTTTGGGCAGAAGTTTTCCCAAGGAAGCCTTGGAGCTCAAACCAAAGGGAGTTACCCGATTTTAAGGTAATGTCTTCACATGAGTCCTTTTGTTTTATTTTTCTTCTCCAACCCCCTAAACTCTTTTTATTAATTTCTTTTGTAACAAATACAGTATCATAAATATACTAGGATGTTTTTATAAGAAGTATTCTAGCTACTCTTATACACACCTACATCTAATGGTTAAAGAACATACTGTTTCTGTGGATGGTGAACTTATGCCTCCCGAAACGATGATTGTTCAACATTCTTTTAAAACCTTCAAAGGTGGCCATTAAGATGTCAGTATATTTATATATGATATATAATATTTTTATGTTTTCCTTAAGCTTATGTATTTTTCATTTTGGGCATACCGTTATGGTTTCCATTATGGGTAAACGCGACATCTTCATTTAAGGAAGTGCGGACTACCGTCCCTTCAAAGTGATTTGATTCGTTAAATACCATATGTGGGACGTATAAAAGATGGAACTATGATATTATATATGATATTATACTGGAATTATAATATACATTTATATCATTATGACTCCATTCTATAAAATACGAAATAGAAATGGAAGTAGCGTTCATGCGTACGTACGGCTTACCGTCTCCATGAACGGTGCATTTCATTTATTACCTCTAAATGATTATGTAATATTATAAATGCATATATATACTAGATATATATGATATATACATCATAATTATAATTCTGGATATAATGGATACATGAATAACTTGTAATTATAAAGGGTTTATTTTTTACTCATGTACCAATGATCGTTAAAACGACCGTTATTAACTTAAATAATTACATAGTGTTCATGACATGGAAATAAGTGATATAAAATGAATAATGAACTTGAAAAAGGTTCTTAAGAAAGTAGAAATTAACTCATGTTTATTATTCAGGACATTAAAGAACGATCGAGTCAAGTCGGACCCGAGGTATAGGACATCGTCTCAATCTCCTTTCATTGAGGCATATTTTGTTTTATACAAAACCTTCTTTTATATGGTGTAGAAACCCCATTGACTTTTATGTTTATTCAAAATGAATCTTTTTTATATGAGGCATTTACTAAACAAAAAAAGGGAATGTTTTTGTCGTACGTATGCGACGACAATGACTTCTCCACCGCTGTGGCCATTATTTGAGTTTCAGCTTCCTCTACAAGCCATACCTTATTATTAAAAGAAAAATAAATAACATGTTTTAATTTTATTTTATTTTGGTATTAAAAATGGTTTTCATAATGTTTTTATATCAATGTGTTGTATTGATATCTTGTGATTGAAAGGTGGAAATGTTATGTTTCCTTTATGCATGTTTTATGTGATACGATTATGTTGAGGTTCTTGGGAATTTTTATGAAGACAGGTGGTTCTGTGATAAACTAAGGGAGGGTGAGCCCGATATAGCTCTCCAATGCATTGGGTAACATGAAGGAGTGAAACGTTAAGGTTTCTCTGAAGAGATTTAGGGAATATACTGTGATGGGTATTCAAACGTAACCAAGAGGGTTACTCCCTATGTAAGAATGTTATGAATGCCTCAAGTTACCTTTATGTCTTATGATTTCTATGATTTATTCATGATTTGATGAGATATTTTAAAGTGCTTATGTTTTATGGGTAAAGTATGATTTCATTCTTATGTATATTTTTACCCATGTTTCCCTTCCATATATTTTTATATCCCTTACTGTGCTTTTTATACTCATCCCATGTTTTTTGAAATGTTTTTCACAGGTCAAGGGAAAGGTACATGATATGATGATAATGTCAAGGAAGTGTCAAGAAAGAATCCATGTTTTATTTTAAATATGTTTCCATTGATGGGAAAGAAGAATACTATCTTTATGTATCCACTTTGTTTATATGTGGAATGTAATGCACGTTTTATGATCTAATTCTCTAAAACTATAAACCCTAAAAGATCATCAATGTGTAATCTTGTAATAACTCAAGATTAAGTAAAGTTTAAGGCTGGGGCCTTATAGTTGGTATCAAAGGTCGGTTTATATAACTGTAGGAGTTATAATTCTATTAAATGATTATCGAAAAATATTTATTATTTTTTTATGGTCAAATTGAAGTGATATAGAATGTGAAGATTACCATGTTGCTTCATATAAGACATGTTTGTTCAGAATGGTTTTCCGCAGAGGAAATAGGGAAGAAGTGATAGGAAGGCATGTAGAAGGAAATAACCTTCCGAATCAGCATCCTGAGATGGTCAGAATTGGAACTGAACTGTTTTTTGCAGTAATGGAACAGTTGACTCAAGTGATAAATGGCAGTGGTATCCATACACGAGATCAGCCAGGTCAACCGTAGAGGAACATGTAAGTGGTGGAAAATTTCATGAGGCAACATCCCCCATCATTCAGAGGTTCTTATGACCTTGTGCTAGCTGAAGGGTGGATTAAAGCACTGGAGAAGATTTTCGATGTCATGGGGTGTTCAGACCATCAAAAGGTTAGTCTTTCTATTTACCGTTTGGAGGGTGAAGTAGATCAGTGGTGGTTGATGGTTAAAAATATCAGGGACGCTGATGAGATTGATGCTCTTGACTGGGATAAATTCAACGGTATGTTTCTTGAAAAGTATTTTCCTAAGGATGTTTGACTTAGGATGGAAAAACAATTCATGGAATTGAGGCAAGAGGAAGACTCAGTGGCTACCTATGAAGAAAGGTTCACTCGATTGGCAAGGTATGCTCCAAATTTTATCCGAGACCTTGATAGTAAAATCAATCATTTTTACTCAGGATTAAAGCCAAAATATCGAAGGGTATTAGATTCTCGTGAGTTTAAAAGTTATGAAAAGCTTGTTCGATGTGCTGAGAATATGGAAATAGAGTTTTTCGATGATCAAGTGTTCTATAACAACCAGCAAAAGAATAGACCAAGGTGGCAGGAGAAAGGGAAGAATTCTTTAAAAAAGTATGATGGTAAGAAATCTAAGTTTCCAGCTTGTGATAAATGTGGCAAAAGTCATGATGGGGAATGTCTTTTGAATTTTTGAAAGTGCTACCGATGTGGTAAGATGGGACATAAGGATCATGATTGTACTGAAAAAGATCAAGGTGAAGGTAAGACCAAATTTGATTTACAGTTAGTGAAATGTTTTATGTGCAATGATATGGGTCACTATGTAAATGAGTATCCGACAAAGAGATCAAGTGATGTGAAGAAGTTATACTACAAGTAGAAAGTGGTGGTGAAATCCTTTGAAACTACTTCAGCGGATGTCGGGCCGTCAAATGAAGTTGTATCTGTTACTTTGTTTGTTTATTCAGATTATGCCAGTGTGTTGTTTAATTCGGGGTCTACACACTCTTTCATCTCTGAAACCATTTCTAGTAAAATGGGAATACCATCCCAAGAAATGACTCCTGAACTTTTGGTAAAAACACCTGGGGGAAATGTTGAGGAAATTTTTTTTATAAGAATCTTCATATCCTTATCTGTGGAAAGAACCTACTAAAAAACCTTTTTGTTCTACCTCTAGTAGAGTTTGATGTTGTCCTGGGTATGGATTGGCTCTCTATTTACCATGCTAAGATTGACTGTAGAGCTAAAGAAGTTTCTTTCCAGAAAGAATTTCAGTTTGTGTACAAGAATGAACCCTTACTGTTGATAACTTATCAAGAGGCCAAGAAACTTGTAAAAGATGGAAATGAATGTTACCTTGCACACATCATTGAAAATAAAGGAACTGTTCAGATTAATGATGTGCCAGTGGTAAATGAGTATCTTGATGTTTTTCCTGATGAGTTTCCTGGAATAATACCAGATCGATAAGTTGAGTTTACTGTTGACTTAGTTCCTGATGCTAAGCCAATTTCAAAACCCCCTTATCGAATGGCTCAAATTGAACTTTTAGAGTTGAAGGAGCAATTACATGATTTACTAGAGAAAGGTTTCATTCGTCCTAACACATCACCATAGGGTGCTTCTGTTTTATTTTTTAAAAAGAAAGATGGTTAAATGAGACTTTGCATTGATTATAGATCCTTGAATAACATCACTGTTAAGAACAAATATCCTTTTCCTCATATCGATGATTTGTTTGATCAGCTCCGGGGAGATCATTATTTTTCAAGGATTGACTTGAGATCGGGGTACCATCAGCTGAAGGTAAAGGAAGCAGATGTTCCGAAGACCGCGTTCCGTACAAGATATGGCCATTATGAATTTGTAGTAATGCCTTTTGGTCTAACCAAAGCACCTGCTGTATTCATGGACTAAATGAATAGAATTTTCCATGAGTTCTTGGATAAGTTTGTGGTGGTTTTCATTGATGATATTTTGGTGTTTTCTAAAAGTAATGAGGAGCATGAAATACATTTAAGGGTTATCTTGCAAACCTTAAAAGAAATGAAACTGTATGGAAAATTCAGAAAGTGTGAGTTTTGGTTGAAACAAATTTCATTCCTCAGACACATTGTTTCTAAAGATGGGATAACTGTTGATTTTGCAAAAACAAAAGTTGTGGAAGACTGGCCAAGACCCACAAAAGTTACTGAGATTCATAGATTCCTTGTTTTGGCAGGCTATTAACGAAGGTTTGTTAGAAATTTTTCACGGTTATCTAGTCCAATGACTAAGCTAACTCGGAAGGGTGTTAAGTTTTTCTAGACAAAAGAATGTGATGATGGTTTTCAGGAACTGAAAAGAATATTGGTGAATGCTTCAGTTTTGGAATTACCCTATAGGAATGGTGAGTTTGTTATATATAGTGATTCTTTATTAAAAGGACTTGGTTGCGTCCTAATGCAAAATGATCAGGTAATTTCTTATGTGTCACGATAGTTGAAACCTCATTAGGTAAATTACCCTAAAAATGATTTGGAACTAGCTGTTGTTGTTTTCGCTTTAAAAATTTTGAGGCATCATTGCTAATTAGTAAAGTGTGAAATATATACTGATCACAAAAGTATAAAGTATATATTCACTCAGAAAGAGTTAAACATGATACAGAGGAGATGGATGGAATTAATCAAGGATTATTACTGTACAATTCATTACCATCCGGGAAAAGCAAATAAAGTGGCGGATGCTTTGAGTTGAAAAAGTAATGCTTCATTAGCAATGTTGCGTTTGGAAGGTGATCCTTTGGTTAATGATTTGATGAACTTTGGCATAGAAGTTGTTGGTATTGGAAGTTCTCCGATTTTGTTTCAGGTATCAGTTAGATCATCTCTATCAGACAGAATCAAGCAAGCACAGAAGCAAGATAGTGAGTTGCAGAAAAAGGTAGAGCTTGTTTAGAAAGGTAAGTTGTATGATTTCAACATTGATAATGATTGCGTTTTGAGATTTGGGAAGATATTGTGTGTGCCTTGTGATTCACAGTTGAAGAGTGAATTTTTATGTGAAGCTCATAGTTCTCCATTTTCAGTTCATCCTGGAAGTACTAAGATGTACAAAGATCTGCGGGAGTATTACTGGTGGGATGGAATGAAAAGAGATATTGGTGATTTTATTGTGAAGTGTTTGACATGTCAATAGGTTAAAGCAGAGCGGTAGTTACCAAAAGGGATGCTTTAACCTTTACCAGTGCCAGAGTGGAAATGGGAGAATATATCAATTGAATTTGTTGGGGGATTACCGAAGACATCTCGAGGTAATAATGCAATCTAGGTTATTGTTGATCTCTTGACTAAATCTGCTAATTTCCATGCTATACGAGATACTTTTTCCCTAGATCAACTTTCCCGTTTGTATCTTAAAGAGACAGTCAGGTTACCTGGAAAGGCCTTCTGAAGTCGTTGGGTACTGAATTAAATTTTAGTACAGCATTTCATCCTCAATCATATGGGCAGTCAGAACGAACAATTCAGACCTTGGAGGATATGCTACGAGCTTGTTCGATGGATTATCAGAGAAGTTGGGACCAACATCTTTTTTTGGTTGAATTTTTATATAATAACAATTTTCATTCCAGTATATAGATTCCACCATTTGTGGCGTTATATGGGAAGCGGTGTCAAACTCTAGCTTTCCGGGAAGAAGTGGGTGAAAGGAAGTTGATGGGACCAGAATTGGTAGAAGAGATGGCATAAAAAGTTCAGCGGATTTAGAAACAGATGAGAAAAGCTTAGAGTAGGCAGAAGAGTTATGCAGACAACAGGAGGAAGGATCTAACTTTTGAGGTAGGTGATCATGTTTTTCTGAAAGTCTCACCATGGAAAAGTGTGATGTGATTTGGTAAGAAAGGAAAGATGAGTCCAAAGTTCATTGGACCATATGGAATTCGGGAGAGAGTTGGATCAGTTGCATACCGGCTGGCTTTACCTCTGAGTTTATCTCAGGTACACAATGTATTTCACGTTTCGATGTTGAGAATGTATATGCCAGATCCATCTCATGTTTTGAGTCCAGAGGTAGTTCAGCTGGAAGAGAACTTATCTTATGAAGAACAACCGGTCCAGATTCCAGATCACATGGAGCATGTGTTACGAAATAAGGTGATTAATCAGGTAAAGGTTTTTTTGGAAAAACCACATGATGGAAGAGGCAACATGGGAATACGAAAATGCAATGATGGATAAGTACCCCCATTTATTCGATAAGTAAATAAATTGCGGGGATGAAATTTTCTAAAGGGGGGAAGGATGTAACATACCAAGTAAGTAATGAATAATAGATATTTTTATCTATTTCTATTAATTAATTAGATAGTGTTTATGAGGCTTAAAATGAAAATAAATCCAATATTAAGCATGGAATACATTAATATTTTTTAAAAAGATTTTTTACAGCCTTTTGATGGAAAACCATTATTAAATCAATATTTTTACTATTTTATAAGATATTTTTGTCAAAATAAACATATTCTTTATGATTGGGACATCAAAATGTACTTTGTGTGAATTTTTGGTATTTTTCTGACAATGTTCATTTTTTAATGAATAGTGAAAAATACTGCATTTTACATGAAAACTGCTTTTTAATCTAATTTATTTATATGATTATATAATCTTTTGAATTTGTTTTAAAGTTAAATTACAATATATTTTTACCATATAATTCAATGGTGGTCATTAGGATTAATTTCACTTTGGAATTGGGAATAAACTAATTCCAAACATTTCATAGATATTGTTTCAAATAAACCCGCTATTTGTTTTGACAACGAGAATTATTTTTAAATCAATTATTGAACTTTCTGTGTTTGGAATTTGGTAAAATGTATTATATATTTGGAATCAGAAGGTCCAAATTATGTAATCAATACGCTTTTGTTTTTGGACATTATGAATAGTAACGACGGTAATTATCTTTAATTTTCTTGATTAATGAGTAATCTGGTAGTTAAAGATAATAAAATAATATCATAATAATACAAAATGACACCAACATGTGTCCTAATTCTACTGGTTGTCTCATGGACGACCATGGAATGTCTTGTGCCAAACTTGGGGACCCCATGGAATCACTTTTGTGGAAAGTGACTTGTTATCTTTTTATTTTTTTTAAAGAAAGTAAATATAACAAGAATGTATCACCTGATTAAAACATTTTTAATTTTGTACACATAGATTATATATTAGACTATAAATATTCTTTGGAAATATAATAATATTTCCTATATCATAGTAATTTTTTTCATAAATTTTAGACTTTAAATAAATTAATGTATTTATGACATCATGATGATGCAGCGATTGCCTCATTAATAAAATATTTAAATAAAATGAAATGATAATGTAAAATCTATGACCTACACATATACAAAACCTATTGTATAGATGGATTTTGAACCCTTATCACCTTACACTAGAATTATATCAATCTGGGACCTTTTGAATCTGAAAATCATTTTCAAATAATGTAACATTTCTTTACATTCCAAGAGTGCCCCTCCTCTCCTCTTATAAAAGGCCCCCACCTCTACCTCCTTACCCACACTCCCAAATCATTTGGCTCGGCCAAACCCTGCTCATTTTGTCTCTCCACATCCCACTCTTACTCATTGAATCCTCACTCTCGGCAGAAGTATTCCCAAGGAAGTCTTGGAGCTCAAACTTGAGGGAGTTACCCGATTTTAAGGCAATGTCTTCACTTGAATCCTTTTGTTTTATTTTGCTTCTCCAACCCCCTAAACTCTTTTTATTTATTTCTTTTGTAATAAATCCAGTATCTTCAATATACTAGGATGTTTTTATAATAAGGATTCTAGCTACACATACACACACCTACATCTAATGGTTAAAGGACATACAGTTTCCATGGATGGTGAATTTATGCCTCCCAAAACGATGATTGTTCAGCATTCTTTTAACACCTTCAATGGTGGCCATTAATATGTCACTATATTTATATATGATATATAAAATGTTTATGTTTTCCTTAAGCTTCTGTATTTTTTATTTTGGGCATACATTTATGGTTTCCATTATGGGTAAACGCGATATCTTCATTTTAGGAAGTGCGAACTACTGCCCCCTCAAAGGGATTTGATTCGTTAAATAACATATGTGGGACGTATAAAGGCTGGAACTATGATATTATATATGATATTATACTGGAATTATAATATACCTTTATATCATTATGATTCCATTCTATAAAATACGAAATAGAAATGAAAGTAGCGTTAATGCGTACGTACGGCTTACCGTGTCCATGAACGGTGCATTTCATTTCATACCTCTAAATGTTTATGTAATATTATAAATTCATGTATATACTAGATATATATGATATATACATCATGATTATAATTCTGGATATAATGGATACATGAACAATTTGTAATTATAAAGGGTTTATTTTTGACTCAAGTACCAATGATCGTTAAAACGACCGTTATTAACTTAAATAATTACATAGTGTTCATGACATGAAAATAAGTGATATTAAAGGAATAATTAACTTGAAAAAGGTTATTAAGCAAGTATAAATTAAATCAAGTTTATTATTCAGGACATTAATGAACGATCGAGTCCAGTCGGACCCGAGGTATGGGACTTCGTCTCAATCTCCTTTCGTTGAGGCATATTTTGTTTTATACACTTCCTTCTTTTATATGGTGTATAAAACCCTTTGTATTTTAAGTTTATTCAAAAGGAATATTTTTTATACGAAGCATTTACTAAACGGAAAAAGGGAATGTTTTTGTCGTACTTATGCGGCGACAATGACTTCTCCGCCGCAGTGACCATTATTTGGGTTTCGGCTTCCTCTACAAGCCAAACCTTCTTTTTAAATGAAAAATAAATACCATGTTTTACTTTTCTTTTATTTTGGTATAAAAAATGGTTTTCATAATGTTTTTATATCAATGTGTTGTATTTATATCTTGTGATTGAAAGGTGGAAATTTTATGTTTTATTTATGCATGTTTTATGTGATATGATTATGTTGAGGCTCTTGGGAATTATTATGAATACGGGTGGTTCCATGATAAAATAAGGGCGGGTGAGACCAATATAGCTCTCCAATGCATTGGGTAACGCGAAGGAGTGAAATGTTAAGGTTTCTCCAAAGAGATTTAGGGAATATACTGTGATGGGTATTCCAAACGTAACCAAGAGGGTTACTCCCTACGTAAGAATGATATGAATGCCTCAAGTTACCTTTATGTCTTATGATTTTAATGATTTATTCATGATTTGATGAGGTATGTTAAAGTGCTTATGTTTTATGGGTAAAGTATGATTTCATTATTATATATATATATACCCATGTTTCCTTTCCATATATTTTTATATCCCTTACTGAGCTTTTTATGCTCATCCCAAGTTTTTTGAAATGTTTTTCACAGGTTAAGGGAAAGGTACATGATATGATGATAGTGTCAAGGAAGTGTCAAGAAAGAATCCATGTTTTATTTTAAATATGTTTCCATTGATGGGAAAGAAGAATACTATCTTTATGTATCCACTTTGTTTATATGTGGAATGTAATGCAAGTTTTATGATCTAATTCTCAAAAACTCAAAACCCGAAAAGATCCTCAATGTGTAATCTTATAATAACTCTAGATTAAGTAAGGTTTATGGGTGGGGCCTTATATGCGATGAGTCTTCTGTGGGATAAAATTACCTATTTATTAAAAATTTTATAATTAAAAAAATGGAAATAATTTAAAAATAAACTATATAATACTTCTATAAATATTTTTTAGTACCACATAGAGAGAAGACCTCTTCTGTAAATCTATATTCCCCCACTGTGTAGTCTAGTGAAAAAATAAATTCTTTAAACATTGGAATTGATAGAAAGTGAGATAAACCTATCCTTATTTAATAGTATTTTCATATGTTTTTCATTACATCTTACAATAATCTAATAATCAAA
The DNA here is from genome assembly GCA_963277665.1 of Viscum album. Taxonomy (NCBI): domain Eukaryota; kingdom Viridiplantae; phylum Streptophyta; class Magnoliopsida; order Santalales; family Viscaceae; genus Viscum; species Viscum album. The sequence goes on from OY728129.1 coordinate 260,129,605, forward strand.
TGAATGGAAGGGTTTGTGTCCTTGAGTATTAATTACATAGGTTACATATTTTATAAACAATGTTAACATTACATCATTATATAACCACACTAGGGTCCCTCCTAGAGTTATGAGAAGTTATAATCATCTTAATATTATTGGAAATGGAAACCTAATATTTGGGAGCATTAAAATAGTCATTAAGGTAAAACTTATCAGTATGTTAATAAGGGGTATAAATAATAATGATAAAAACATCAATATTGGATAAATTTGTTACAAAAAGAAAATAGAATAATAATTTTTTCCCTAAACAATGATCGCAAGAAATGTAATATAAATAGATTAAACATATACCAGGGAATAAGGGTTAATCTGAATGAGATAATAAACATGATATAAGGATCATAATCATTGACAATGGGATAAACTTTGTTTTAGAAATGTAGAATTAAAGTAAATTATGGCCCTAACATAGGGATAGAAATAATATAAAAATATAGTGTGAATTGATACCCTTTTCCCCTATCATAGTTCAGATGAAAAAACTACATGATTTTCATATTGGAAAGGGAATTTTTATTTTATTCCCATAAACATAGTGGAGATGGAAATAATATATAAACCCCATAATCATAGTATAGATAGCCTCACTTAATCATTATTTTAGTATTGTTACCATCAATAATTGATTACCATAATAATATCAAGACATATTAATCCTTCAAGATTGAAAATAAGGTTGATATAGGACCCATAATACATAATCCATATATATGTGTCCCAATAGATCTTAATAAATTAAAACAATATAAATCACATAATTATTCCATAGAAAAGAGATGGGTCTCATTAAAAATATTCAGAGAACATCACATAATATATCCAAAGTAAATGTTGCATAATGTCAAAATAAAAGTATTCCCAATATAACATAAGAAAGATCAATAGAAGATGAAGAAAATAAAAAATACTATTTTGAGGATATGGAGTTAATCATATTGAAAAACACAATAAAACCATTTATGATATTCATCACAACTCTTCAAAATAATTAATATAAAATTAAAACTATTGTGATTTATAAATATATTTAAAAATCATCTTTAAGTACAAAAATGGGTTTTTTTAAAAAAATCCATAAGTAATATATTTTATTGATTTTTTAAGAAGAAAAAAAACACATTAGAATTATTTTTAAAAATAGAATAATTAAAAATCCCTATTAGAATTATGGTTTCTTTTTTAAAATGATTATTTACATTAAAAAAATAAAAGAAAATAAATTTTATATTTTCAAAATAATCTATTTTTAATATAATTTTTGCACACCATTGTAAATCATATAAAAGAAGCTTCATAAATAATAATTCTCATTCAATTAGAGAAATTGTAAATAAATTTTTAGAAATTTTATTTTCCATACTCATAAAACATAATAATACATGTCACATTCCAATATACCTTTTGAAAAAGTGAAGTCAAATATTTTAAAAACATTTTATACAAAAAAATTAAAAAAATGTACTCATAAAATGTATATAAATAATTCATGAATAAACTTTTAGTGTAAAAAACTTATGATTATTAATAGGAAACATTAATAATTGAAAATGTACATCATATAAAATGATAGTTACGAATACTTCTAAAAATATAAAAATGTTAACTTAAAAGTAAAATGATATAATAGATAAATGAATATTAAAATGTAAATTAAAACATTGGAGTGAATATAAAATATGTATAGGGAGGTTAATCCTTTTCTAAGGAGTATTATAAATATTTACAATAATGATATACTTTTTATAATGAAATTCTTGAAGGTAAAAAATTTGAATAAAAAATTAATTGTACCAATATAATAAATTAATGTAAAAATATATATAACTGTGGAAGAAAACAATATCGGAATAAATATATTCAATATAAATAATTATAACTCAATGAATGAAGCATATCTAACATTGACCCCGACAAATTTGGAATCTTTTTAAAAAATTATCCCTTAAAATATAGAATTTCTAATACAATCGTATGTTAATTTTATTAAAAGATAATTATTATAAGAAATTAGTGGCCAATATATATATATTTGAAAAAAATGTTAAATACTAATCACATATCAATGAAGAAGATTTGAGACACAAAAAAAGGTTACAACCATGGTTTCCTTAGAATAAAAATCCATTTAAATAAATTAAATGATATATATATATATATTTATATATATTAAAACCCATATAATTAAATTAATATGGTACAATAAATCCATATGGTATAAAACACACCATATAAAAGTTGTTATCATGTATAATATGAATTATTCCTAAAAAATGTAAATTTTAGGAAATGAAGCACTTTCTTTAGTTCCTAACTTCCACAAAATCTCATGAATTTAAAGTATTTGATAAATAATTATCAATCAACTATTTAATAAAATTATTATACCTATAAATTTTTATAATAATCATTTATACCTATGAACTAAATATATATTTGGAAATTATTATATATTGAACTAGTATCATAATAGGGGTGATTGTCTTTCTTATTCTCCCAATGTTCATAACTAATGTATCAAAAAATATATTGTAATTGATACATTATATTTAATTATAATTTAATAATTTAAAAATATTATATTTTTTGTTATTATAGTTAAATATAAAATTAGAAAGGATCACATTTCAGTGATTTTTAAAGAATTAACCTTGATATCTTAATTAATATGTTCAATATTAATGTTACAAATCCATAAAAAAATTAAAAAATAAATATTATTATATATTATTTTATCAGTAATTATTTCCTCATATTTATCCACGAAATTATTTTATATCATTCTTTATGTAGCATGTTTGACCAACTTAAATGCGAACATAACTTCATTAATTGACGATTATGAAGTGATATAGTTTTCATACCATTATTAAATAGAAAAAATGTTTTTTTTGGTATAGATAATGTGATAAATAATAGTTTAATATATTACATTAATATGTAATATACATGGATCTATTAAACATTATGAATAAATTATTTTCCATTATGTATATTTATTTAACATGGTAGAACATACAAATATTGTTTTCTACTCATATTATTAAAAGGATTTACAATTTTTTTATAATAATACTAATAAATTAAAAAATAATATTAATCCATTTAATTCCCCTTTAGATAAAACCGGGAATAATGGTTATCTAAAATGAAAAATAAAATTTCATTAATGTAGAATCCTTCAAATAAAAATGAATGTCATTTTCATATTCTATGAGGGAAAATAGACAGGGTGCATAATATATGTTCCCAAAAAATAAAATCATTATGTATAAAAAATATTTCCTCAATAATAAATAATTTGAAAATGTTTATTTGAAATGGAGTTATAGAAATTAAAAAATGTTATGGAATTGTTTATACTATTTTTTATAACATACTTTTACTCTTGGAAATGTCCTTCGAAATAGAGGCCTCATATAACCTAATTTAAACTAGAGGATTACAAACATGAGATATGATTATTGTATGATAAAAATGGAAAAAGTTTAGGATGATATTATAATTTATAAGATTATTTTAATGTGGTGTATATTTTACATTTTTTGAATTGATGAAATAAACTATTTTATAAATACTCATTGATTTTAAATAATGAAACAAACACATTCTAATGTAAATGTCATAAAATGTAAAAATTAATATATTTTCCAAAATTTTATGGCCTATAATCCTCTAAAATATACATTTTGGAGTCAAATTTTGGCTATATTAATCTTCTCCATATAGTTTTTAACTTACTCTAATTTACTTTTATTACAATAACTACTTTTTTACAACAAAATTATTATTAAATAAAAAATTAAAATTTCATTAATATCATAACTTAAAAATTATTATAATTTATCTGGAATTCATTATATATATTGAAAATTATAATGATTATAAAATTTAATATCAAAATAAATTCACATATCACATAAAATAGTTTTTTATAAAAAGTATGTTTTAATTAAAATTTATTTAATGGATTAAACTATCATTGTTATTTATTTTCATGAAGAATATTGGTATTTTATAAATTAAATTAAAATTATTTGGATTCCAAATAATGAATTAAAATAATTTTACGAAAATAATATTTAATTGAATAAAAACCCCAAAAACCATTTTGAATATGAAAATATGCCTTTGTATTTTAAAATTTTAGTAATTGGATTTCAAAATTTATCTGTTTAGATTTAAATGATTTTTTACTATCTATAAAAATTTTAATAATGAAAATGTTTTAATAAGTTTTTAATTTATATTTTATTCTATATATAGTAAAAAATATAATTCTATATGTAAAAACTATATTTTTCAATATAGATCTAAAAATAATTTGTTTTATAAAATTTCCAAACACTCAACCTAAAGAAATTATTATATGATAGATTGATAAATGAATTGTATTTTTTGAAATTAAAATTATAATATTTATAAATATTTCCTACAAATAAAAATCCAAAATATAATAAAAACCAACTTTAATAAAAAAAATTGGATTTTAAAAATTTTTTGTTCTAAATATTATCAATTTATATTTTAATGAATAATAATATATTAGTTTATTTATAATTTTATTTAGAGAATGGAAATTTTAATTTATTATGATAAAATAGCACATTTAAAAACCAATTATTTAAAAAACAAAAATCATTTTAATATTAAAATATTTTAATTATTTAACTATTGATGATAAAAAGTTTAGATCAATTATATATTATTATTTACCTGGGGATTAATAATTTATTTATATTTATTAATAAAATTCAAATACTATTTTGTACATCGTTTTTATGTGGTATTGTGTGTGAATGAAGTTATTGATTAAAGTGTTATTTATATTAACATATATTTTGATATATTGGGCTATTACATCTCTCCCCCTTAGATATATTATGTCATGTAAATATTAATTATATCATTATAATAAAAATTTATAATGGTATCTAAAAAAACTAATAATCTCGAAATACCTTCTATTTTGATTCAAATATTTCTATTCCAGTGAAAGATTGGAAACATATTGTTTCCCTTATAATAGAAATATATTATGATTCTCAACTCTTTATTTCATATATTCCTATATAAATATGTCTCATGATTTCCTATAGACATAACATTCTCAACTACATTTTAATAATATAGTTTCCATCCAAATATTAAATCCAATATTATTATGATATTTCCAAAAAAATATAATAGTAAATTATAGTATTGATATAAATAATTAATCAAATGATATCCTCTCCAATCAAAATCATATCTGAACCTATGATGATTTTGGTTAAAAAATGATATAATTGGTTTACATAATCAATACATCAATATTACCAAGGTTTTACATTGCTAATTCCCTATTAGTTGTTCCAAAAAATTCTAATACCTCATAATTGTTCATAAATAGAAGGTAAATTTCCAATATATATTTACCAAAAATGTATATATATGCTTGAATTCAGAGGTAAAACCATCATGTAATGAGAAAATATCAAGCTGAAATTCAACTATCATTTTTTGGGTGATTACCCCTAGGTAGAGCTAGGACAAAACTACATCCACTTGCATGTATCGAGGAAGGGGATGTTATTTTTTGGAATGCCACATATTCAGAACTTCACCAACATTTTAGTTTCTTATCACTGAATTAGTTAAATAATTTTATTATTCAACAATTTATTTACATCATAATTCTGAAAATAATTATATTAATCATCAAAAAACTTAACCATCATTTTATAAAAACTGTAAACCCCCAATCATTCATTCATTTTTCCATTTCTAAATACACATTCTTTATGCACTATATTTGATAACATTTTATATAAACAAATATATATATATATTATTTTATTTACCAATGATATACAATAAATCTCAAAATAATATCAAAATTTCTTGAATGAATTTTTTAGTATCATTGAGGACCATGTATATATGGAATTAATTTCACAAAACATGTGAACAATTCTACAAAATAAAGCCATAATAGACTCTCTTAATGACTTATTATAAGATATAAACATATTCATATATTAAAGAATTTAATCATAATAAATGGATGGAAAAAAATTATTACTAGGGGAAACCATATCAATATGTTATCATCGGTATGATTAAATTAATTATATAAATAAATTATTGAGGGTGAAATTTCTCATTAAAAGACCCTCGAATAATATTAGCTTTCTATAATAATTTATTACAAGATATTTAATCCCAATGAAAAAACATATATCATGGAATGAATTTATGAAAAATTGAGATGATTAAAAAAAATTATGGATCATAATGATATGTATATTTATATTTCATGTTTTGTAAATATATCATACCAAAAAAATATCACACTAGAATAGGAATTGAAATTAGAAAATAGTGGAGTGGGAATAACTATAAATTTTACATATCATGGTATATCAAATATATCTATCTAATTATCATAGTGGAGTTGGTAACGTTATTTTTTCACATAAATATTTTAGTGCCTACATTACCACATGATTCTTCTAAAAATTGTGTTGCATTCATCAAATGTTAATTATCATTATCGAGTGAGCATCCAAACACAATTTTCATAATTGTATCATGAGATATAAATCCACAAAAAGTGAATTCGAAGGATATGTAGGCCACTAAAAATCATCACACATACATATTTGTTCCATTATAAGATAAAAACAACCATTCTTAAAAAATAATTTAATTGATTGTTTAAAAAGAGATGGGTTTCAGAAAAACAATCAAAGAAAATTACATAATAAATCTAGATAAATAAGATATATGGTGGAATAAAAAATTTCCCAATTATAACAAAATAAATTTCAAATGATGTTGAATTATATGAGAAAAAAACAAGCAAGGCTATTTGATAAATCACTTTTGAAACATGATTAAACATCCCATCATTAATTATATTAAATATCATAAAAATTCATTAAAAAGAAATAATTTTCACATGATAAAACATAAAAATTTTCCTTTTTATCTTAAAAGTTGTTTTTGTACATAGATTTTATAATAGAGATTTAATTTTATAAAAATTCAACATGAAAAAAAGATGACAAAATATTTCGTAAAAAAAGGATTAAAAATCCTTTTAAAAAATAATTCTTATTTTAATAAAAACTTTTACTTTTGAAAATATATAAATATTTTTTTTCTTTTATAATAATCAATTGTTAAAATATTTTGGAATATTTATTAATAACAAATATAATATCCTTTTCGAAAAATAATTATAAAATTTAGAGAAAAACTATAACATAGTTTTTAATAAAATGTTTTCTCCATAATCGTAAAAAATGATGTTCTGATGGATGTTCAAAATTCATTTTTAAAGAGTCTTTGTGAAAACATTAAAAAAAATTATGTTTAATAAGGATGGTATATAATGTATCCATTAATTTTATATAACGTTTTTTAGAATAATTATTTAGTGGAAGACAAAAATTTTATCATGAAAGGGAAAAAATAAACATTTAAATATTATAATTAAAAATCGAAATCCTAAATATTTATAAAAAAACTGTATTATAAAAATGTAAAAATGAAATTTAATTTTCATGTGAGATAAATAATAGATAATAAAAATATAATATATAATAATAGAGGGATCAACAAATATGTGCATGGAGGTAAAACAATCATATAAGTGGCTGAGAATTAACTGCAATGATGATTTATATTGATAATCAAATTCATCTATGTTAAATCATTGAGTTAAATAATAATGATCTATTTATAGGTATGAAATGTAAAATGAAATATAATATTTTAATTAAAGATACCAATATTTTAAGAAATAATTTCATGAAGTATCATTATACCTATTTTTTTTTTAGTTAATAGAGACCCATATAAATTTAGAATATTTTTAATAGAAATCCCAAAAATTGAGAATCATTTTTAAATCCATTAATATGAAAAAACAAATTATGAAAATATAAATATGTGTCATATATATAACATAAATGTAAATATGTGGTGAAAGTAGATCATATAAAATTAGGAATAATTTAGGAACAAAAACCCTAAGGAACATAAAACATTTGAATCTAAATCCACTCAAATATAGAATTTTATATAGATCATAAAACTCCATGAATTACTTGAGTATGGTAAAATATATCCAATAGGATGTAATCGAACCATATAGACTATATCATGGGTAAACATATAAAATATGCATCAATAAATTTAATTTGATCAAATGAACCCCTTACCTTAATTAACTAATTCTACAAAGGGGATTGAATTATATATATATGAAACATAAATAATATACTAAAATATCGTGGTTACATATTCATACATATAACCATTCATAATTTTTTTTATAATTATTCCTTATATTTATATTATTCACTTAATATATATTTACAATATCAGGTTTGATTCATTTTGATTAATTTGATCTAGTTTCATAATAGTGTTGTTGTTATTCATTATTCTCCAAATGTTTTTCAATCCAATATCATATAAGACACGATATTTAATTAATTATATTTATTTATACTATTATTATTTAATATTATTGATGTTTTTTTATGGAAATTTAATAATAAATTGATGACAAATATGTTTGCATGATTTTTAAGGAACACATGTTTGTATATTAATTAATGAGTTTAATGATAATGCAACCATTCCATAAAAAAAATCAATACACACATCTTTATTAAAACATAATGAGCTTTTAAAAGGAAAAAATTAATGTTTTCTTGAATTTATTTAATGAAACCCTGAGATTATTTTATAATTTAACACTCTATTACATAATGATATAGTTATTTTTAACTAAATTCAACCACTTCAATAGTTTTCAATTCACTCAACACTAGGTAGATAAGAAATTTGATAATCAATTAAAATATTATCATTTAATCATTATAATTATAAGTTATTAATTAAGTATGATATAATGAATAATACTAAATAATTTTTTATAAATTACTTGATCTACCAATGTATAAAATATATTCCATTGTTATAAATTAATTATACAAAATAAGAAGCACTTGAATGAAAAAAATAATGATTTATTGGAAACTATATTTTTTTCTCAAAGGTAATTTAGCCAGGCATTGAACACATAATTTAAATTTGTTATTTAGAACATTAGAACATTTATTTTATAAAAAACAGAATTTTTAAATCATTATTTTAAAATTTTCAAAGTGTAACATTTTTTTTACTAAAAATTGTTTATTTTTTGTTTATATTAAAAATAATTTTTTACATAACTATCGTTTTATCAATAAATTAAGAATATAAAAAGTAATTTTTTTATTATTTACATTAATATAGTTATTGTTTTTTTATATTTAATCCATATATATTATTTTGAATCAAATATATATTATATTTTAGTATAACATTATTTTTTGGTTTAAATAGATGGTTTATTTTATATTTTTGAAGGTGAATCCTTTTTTACCATTTTAATCAATTAATAAAACCCATGTTAACAATGGTTAAAATAAAATGTAAATATTTTATATCCTTAAATAAGACTTTTTATTCATAAAATAAATATTATTAGTCATATAGTTAACAAAAAATCATATTTTCGTTATAAAATATAAATCATTAAACCATGAATTTTATCCATATATATGGGGTTAATTTTATATTTCATTTAAAACAATTATACGAAAATAATTTTGAAAAATAAATTCCATTTTCTTGAATAATTATAATTTATATTAACTAATATGTTTAACCTAATTTATGACCAAAAAAATAAAAATCATACTAATAATTATTTACTACAATTAAGTTAAAAATGGTTTCATGAGGGGGAGGGGTTAACAAAGATTATAATAATTAAATATGACCTCAAATATGTATAATTTATAATGGTTGTAGTTATTTAAATATTATCCATCCCAATCTATAATATATGGTCTTTGTAATTTTTTATCCTGGGAAATATTTTATCATTTTGGATTCTTTTGAGAAACATACATGTAGTTCCAAGAAGGTTCCTTTCCCAACATATAGATGGTCCTCCAAAATTCTATCTAATAGACACTCCATGATCCTCTTTATAGTCTAATAAATACCAAAAAATATTCCTCACTTCCCTCCCCAACACATAGAGGACATATTTTTAATTTGAATCTCTCTTTATAATTTAATTATACTTCTAGATTTATAATATCATGTATTATTTCTTACATCCTATTATACTAAGAATGTTATAATGTTGTTCATGTGTATGGAGGACTACCACCTCGTGAAGTGATGTGATTCAATTTTCACATAAAATATAAATAGAAGGTAAAAATTATTAATTTCATGTTTATAAATAATATTAATGAAATGTTAATCATTATATAAAATGATTATAAATTCCACTCCCCTAACCATTAAACCATTAAGGATTGAGAACATTACTCAAGTGCATGTACAACCTACCATCTCCATAAAGCGATGTGATTCATTCTCTACATTAGAAAATTTAATAATGATTTGAAATATGTTTTAGAAAAGATATTTATAATATTAATATCATTTTAGAGTTGATATAACTATATCATCTGTTCAATATCCTGAATTTTCATGAAGAAACCTATAGGATAAAACAAGACCATTAACACTGGAAAAAAATACTGATAATCATTGATTTTTAATAAATGGGTAATAAGATATTATAAAAGGTTCATATATTATTTAATAAATAATAATATTATTGTAATTTTATATTTTAATAACATTTTTAAAAACACAATATTAGAGGATAATGATAACTAAACTAAAGGAAAGTGTAATGTATGATATTATTAAAATGAATTTTCAGTCATTGGGTTATATTTTAAATTTGTTTGTTGTATTTTTCTAAGATTATGATTGAAATAAATTATTCTTTATTTATATTTAACCTTTATATATATGGATATACATTTATTACATATAATCATCCCATCTATTAACAATCACCTAAATGATAAGATCTTTTTAAGGGTTTTTTAGCTCAACTTTACTTCCATGGTACATTCACCATATTGAAAACATTTTCCATATTTTGGTGTATATAATACCCAATTTAAATTTAATATCATTAATATCTTTATATTCACTCAATTTAATGTTTAATTAGATGATTATTTCATTTATGGGGCTTATGATTCAGAAGTAATCAATGTTCAAAGTGTATATTTCACAATATCATTGTTATTCAGGATTGTTTTTTAAGTATATTATGAGGAGTTATTTGATAATTCTATATTAATATCAATCTAATTTCTTATAATGTGGTTATTTGTCATCGTTTTCATGTAATATCATAGTTTTTCACTCTTTTCACTCAAAATTAATGAGAAAATGTTTTTTAAAATTTTGAAATTATTTTTTTGTTCTCTTAAAAATCCATTTTTATCAGTATCCATGTTTTCTATAAATAAATTAAACAATTTATCAAATGATTTAAAAATATTTAGTAATGAAATTATTACCCCTTTTTTTCTTTTTATAAGGAAAATCAAAGGAGTCTTCATCTAATTTTCCAATCAATGATCAAATATATTTTATCAAAAAATGTGAATGTAATTATTATTTCAATATGTATTGAATTTCTCCCCATCATGAAAACACCATGTTTTTTTAGAATCTATCTTAAGTATAAAATTTTAATTTCATAGAAAATGATTTTGAAAATGATTATTGTTTCAATTTTTTAAATGAAGAATATATATTTTTGTCAAGAAATGATTTTATATGATTTTAAAGCTTCCATTGTCTGTTTTCAAGGTTATTATCAATAAAAAATAATTAAAAACTGATTTATGAATTTTTAAATTTAGAAAAGTGACTTTCAAATAAATGTTATATTGTTAAAGGAATGTTCAAACTGATATATCTAAATTATTTTTCATCTAAGAAGAAATTCATTGATGTTACATACTATGAAAAAGGTTATTTTACTCAATAATATTTTTAATATTTTTAAACATTTTATCATAAATGATATAACTTTAGATGCTATTTTTTTCTTCTAAATTATGTATATGTGACTCTTAAATATAAACCTATTATATTATCCCTTTTGCTGATGGGGAAATTGATGCCTTATGATCATTTCCCAAATTCCTTTATTATGAAATTTCTATTGATTATGATAGAAAAAAATGATTAAGTAATCTATTATATATACATGAGAAATAATTATGTTATTTATTGTGATTGAATTTCAAAATGTGGAACTCATTGAAAATGAATATGTTAGGATTGGTGTTCCCAGATGACACTCTGATACATTAAATAAATATTTAGTCTCTTGAGGAATCGTGTATTATATTATGTAATAAACATAAACTATTATGGGACATTATCCCCCATATGATTTTTTTACAAATTATCCTAAACTCATGTTTATGTCATTTTATTATTACTTCCAAATATCATATTCTACCATGATCTTATGATGCCATGTTCTTTGTGTTATGGTTCCATATGAATAATTATGTTACTTCTCTTATATTATATCATGTTATACCATTTAATTCCATGGTATGCTTCCTTATCATTTTTATTCCCATACTGTAATTTTTTAGCTCATCGCATTATTTATGTATTCCCCTAGTTATCCCATCTATATTTAGGAGCTCATATAGATTCTAAAAGCTCTATATGTAAAATAAAATATGGATTTCATTATTTATTTATTAGAACATATTTTTTGAAATAAATGAGTCCTTTACAACCCCTATGTTGTATTAATGTGTATTTATGTATTAAAATAATGTAATAATGTCTATAATAGGATAGGGAATCCATATTTGGTTTAAGAGCAAATGATTATATAACCATTGGAACTTAGATGAGAAAACATTTGTAAAATATCCATTTATAAGTCTAAGGATTAAAATATATATTAAAAATAACATGGAATATTGGTGAAGTATAGAGTGAGTCGTATTTGAGATATGACATCAACATATTTATACTATAGGTGAATATAGTTTTATAATAGATGTACGTTGGGGTAATTACTCTAAAAAAAGGGCTAGTCAGGATTGACTCATGCATTTCTTGGTACATGATATTAGGTCAAACTGTGCACCTATATTGACATCCCAATGAGATATTTTTTTTAATTCAAAATATTTTCAAGAAACACCGTTAAGGATTTTAATATATTATGACCTTGAAATACGTATGTTAAAACTAAGATGTATTAGATTGACAAAAATATTTCATGATTTAAGATGTCATATAAATTATTCTACATTATTTAATATTTTCTCATCATGATTACAATTTACCATGTCATTATTTTTGGTTTTAGTCAATGGATAGAACTAGAAATAATAATTCTAATTGTTAATATGATATATAATGGAATGATTATCCCCTAGAGGGTCTTAATTAAATTGGAGAATTTAGTAGAAACCCTATTATTATTACGAATCATCAATCTCATAATACAATTAAAAATATCTTATTTTGTAATATTTCTAACAAATGTCATGAGTGTAACATTGTATTTCAGGATGATTATGGAGGAAATAAAAATTAAATTTACACATGTCTTGAATTTTGGTTAAAGCATCAAAGAAAATTAATCAAAGGGAATTTTGTTTTATATGTTGAATGGAAGGAAATAAAGTAATTAGTTTTCTAGGATATGGGAATGGTTTAGTTAATGTAATGGATGTCAATAATTGTACTCTATTTTTATTCAATGGTTTATCATTTTAAATGTAGAAGTATGGGCATTAGTAATATCAATGTTCAGGGGGGAATGGTCAATAATGGGATTAGTATGTTTGTACGAGTAATAGTCTAACTATTGATGATGGATAGAACAGAAGTGGAATATGAATGTAATGAATTCTTATGTAATAAAATGTTGATTCAAATATATTGGTTTAATAATGAAGTGGAATAGTATAAATTTTTGTGTACTAGACTTCAATAATTAACAAAGTCAATATATATATATAAGTATTTTCTATTGAATTTTACATTATGTATTTTCATGTATATATTGAATGGTACAATTGACCAATAATGGTGATTTATAGGTAGGTAATACTTTATATAAGTTACACCTAATCATTGAAATTATAATATCGAAGATGATCTTGAGGTTAGTGTTATTATGGTTATTTGGGACATATTCTCATTTAATTAATAAATAATTTTTTTCAGACCTTTGGATACATTGATTAATATTTCATATAAATATATTCATATTCATTATTGATATTATTTGAATTTTGTATAACAATTATTTTTTAATAAAGATAGTAGGAGTATCATTAATACTCGTATATAGATCATACAACGTGTTAAAAGATAATTTTTGTTCTTTATGAATCTTTTTGTTATATTCATTTTTGGAGTAACAGATCATGTGTAAATTGATCAAAGTAAAATCAAAGGATGAAATTATGTTTATAAAATAAAAAAATTCAACTATGTATATTTTCTTATATTGTGAGGAAATTAAAAAACTCCTCAACACTATAAAAAGATTATTTAAACAAAAATATTATCATATTATAGGTATATTCAATTAATAAAATTGTATTTTAATTTGTAACATATTTATGGGTTTTAGGTCATTATCAATATATATATCAGTCACTTTCATGTGATCAGTGATCTCTATTTCTCTGTATTATTATTTATTCTTTCCTTTCATGAACATATCTTCAATTTCAATTAATGTTTTTCTATAAGAAAAAATAATAATGTGTTTTTAAGATGACCATCAAACTTCTATTTTTCTATTATCAATATTATATTTTATTAATCCTTTTTATAATGTGTTTATCTAAAAATATATTTTCAAATTTATAACCCTCAATTAATGAAAACGAAAATAATTTTTATGGATGAAATTTATTTAAGTGGGTAATATGTAATGCACTGAGACTTGAGAAGAATAACATAACATTTGGTATTGTATATAAAATGAGAAAATGGTCATATATGTCAATTTATCACATTGAGACCTTATTATAAATTTATTTTTAAATTAATTCAATCTATTTGATATATTTCAACACACATAACATGATTTTTAAACAAAACACGATACACTTTTAAAATAATATTATTTGATCATTAAAATTATATATTAGCCATTATGTTTGGGGGTATAAATAAAACTAAATAAATTAAGAAAGAGATATTAATTACATCTGTATAAAATAAATTCAATGGTTATCTACTGATTAGATACAAAATAAAAACCATTTGAAAAAAATATCTAAAAAATGATTTTTTCAAATAGGCGGTTAGATACACTTTACACAAATAATGAAAAATATATTTTAACAATTTTATAAAATTTATTTAAATAAACATCAAATTTAAATTAAAAAAATTAAAATTAACATATAATAATTTTTTGGTTTTATTAATTTTTATCTTTTAATGAATAGTGTAAGATAACTATTTTTATAAAACAATCATTTCCTTTCAATAAATTAAATAATTTAAAATTCCCAATATATCTAGATTATGATTTACTTGAACATTTTTATTCATTTGTTATATGTAATCCACTAAATTTATTTTAAATCATATTTATAATTTATTTTAGAATCTATTGATTTTTGGGTTTAAAAATGGGGTTTTATGAAAAGTGTATAAAAGGGAATAATATTTTATCTCATTAATTAATTTTAAAAACCCCAAATGAGTTTTTATTTAAATAAAAAATATATATTATACATATATAAATAATAATTGGGTTTTATAAAATGAATATCATTATTAATTGAGTTAATATAAAATCACCATATTCTTCAAAAAAACATATATTGAAATCCCACTTGTGTGAATGAAATGAAGGTGTCTAGGAAGATTGATTTATAAATTAACGAAGGATAATTTATGTGGGGGTTAAATTTGTTAGGGGAAATGGATATTGACCATTTGATGGACATGATGATAGGATATAAGTCCTTCAATAGTAGAATTCATACATGAGTTTTCATAGAGGAGTCCTTCCAGACCTACATTATTAGATTTGTTGAAGACACAAAAAATTTTATGCTGGTGGATATTTTGAATGATAGAGAGATCAAATAAGATATACGTATAATTAATCTATATATTTCAATTAAAAAATATGGTTTTCCTGATTCATTTTATGTTGATTAAAGGTAAATTATTAAGGTCTAAGTGGGGGATGTGGTGTGGGGTTATTGAATAAGAGGAAGCTTTAATAGAGCTATGTGTGCATACAATGTTGCAGACATCCCAAAAATTAAGATTAATTGTACTCATAATTACTAAATTCAAATATATATCTACAATTTTCATATATGTTACATTCATGTCTAATCAATAGAAGGCTCAACTACATTTTACCAAAGTTAGTTTTTAACAACAACATGGTTTTTTTCAAGGGAGGTAAATCCACATGGAGATAGGAATAAAGAAAGAAATGATAGATGATATCAATAGAAATTATTTCAATTCATACATTATAATTATAGTGGACATGGAAAAGGCATATGATAGGATATAATAGAGTTATATTATTAGATTCATGAGAGATTTTGTGTTCTATTAATGAGTTCATGACCTTTGGTTTAGATGCTTTTTCTCCCCACAGTTGTCTATTTCGATGATGGGAAGGTTTTTGGTTTCTTAAAATGAGTTACAGGACTAATGATGTGAGAACCTATGTCTCTAAATAAATTCATTAATTTACAAGAATCACTTTTATGGAATATTAAAAGAGATTTGTAGGAGGGGACGATTATTCATTTTAATGACGGGTCTGAGAATGATTTGGTTTCTCATCTAATATTTCTTGAAGAAATTTTTTTCTTCGTTAATGGAAATAAAAATTATATAAGTGGGATTAACTTTATAATGTATTCTTATGGAAAATAGGGTGTCCTATGAATCAAACAAATGAATGGCATTGTGTTTTCTCTCAATCAAGTGAGTATGTGGGCATACCAAAAAAATCCATGAAAAATTGAGAATATATTAGATCTATCAATAAATTAAGAACTTTAACACTACTATATATTATGGAATAATCAAGAAGGAGTTATTTTAGGAAATTATTTCCTTGATCCTAGAGAGGATATGCAACTGGAAAAATGTTTTTCTTTCTTTTGGAGGGTGTAGATCACTATTATATAGTGTTCTTTCATCAGTACCTATGAATTTCATATAAATTCATAAATATTTTAATGGAATAGTAGATAGGATATAAGAAATAATGATGCATTTTATATGGGATGACATCAAATTTTAGAAGTGTAATTTAGTGTCTTAGAATACGATGACATAGTCGATGGCCGAAGGAGGTGTTAATCTACACAACATTTCAAATTACATAAAGTCTATGACACCAAGAAATGCATGAATCATAATTAGAGGGAATTTATTGTGGTCTAAAGTAATTAGGATTAGTTATGAATATTTGTGTAACTTGTGGTATATTCATAATTAAATAATTTCAAACCCTGAAAAATTCATGGGCTTCATTTTGATTTTATGAATGAAGTGGTATAATTAGTGCTGAGATATAGTGATTTAAATAACTAGTAGGAAAAGTGTGCAGGTGACATCCTATAGATTATATGGTTCGTAGTTCCAAAAATATATGTCATGAATGAATGTTATATTCATGGTTTTATCAGATGAACTCTCAATTAATAGGATAATAATAAATAGGATAATATTATCATGAATGGTGATTCAGGTTAGTTTATTTTTTGAAAATTCATCAATTGAGAGATTCAAATAATTGAAATTTGATGCCATGTTTCAAAATAATAGTCAACTACATGAATTTACATAAAACATGTTGTGGAACTAGATTCTGGTTAAGATTTGTTTTATTGTTTGTCATATAAGGAACCATGAACATCCCAATGATGACCATGTGCAGAAGAGGGGTGTATCCTTGACATCGCAATGTAAATGTGGAACGTCTCCATGTTTGGATTCCAATTAGATCCTATTATTGAAAAGCTACTGGTCCAGAGGTCTGTGTAACTACATGGGACTTGTTATAGGATTATTTTATGGTGGGTAATCAATATATAAATTTTTGGAGCTATAGTTCAATGGGCAGAGCTTTATGAGGTGGATATTAAATTTCATATCCTGGATTAAATTGTGATGTATTGGGTAATTTGTGAGGTGAGGAACCAAACATGGGAAGGTATAATTCCCTCTTACATATTATTTATGTTTCTCATTTAACATCTAAATTATGGATCTTGGTTCATTCATTATGGGAGATGAGTCATCTTTGATACTCAGAAAATTTCTTCCAAAAACTATTACTGACACAGTTTATAGGGGAGGACATAGAACAGAGTGTATGGTTGTATGGATACCTTCATTCATGGAGTTTCAAATTAATGTTTATAGATAATGGGAATTTAGTTTTTTGAGAGTGGTGACCTCATATAGGGCTATATAGGCTCATTGATTAGGGTCTTGAGTTCCTACTACGATACTAGATTTGCTCTATGGGTGTAGGTCACAGTGATGGCCACATGTTTGTCTCTCTGCAAGCTTGATGAAATTGAAATTGTAGAGGAGGAGTCGAAATATTAAAATATGGTAAGAATTCATCAGTTAATTTTTTTATTCCCTTGGTATTTGAAATATTTAGTGAGAATGTACAGGAATCTTGTTAGTCTGGAACTAAGGTCCAAAACACTTTGACAGATGGAAGTCACACTGAGGAAATTCTCGACATCAAAGGGAGTCCGTACGAAGGAATAATGGTTTATTTTTTTATCGAGTACTTATGAAATTAGTTTTTCCTCATTTTAAGAGAATATTCCTTATAGATGCATCATATCTATTCATTGTATCTCAGGGTGATTTTTTTTCTCTTTTCATTAATAATAGAAAAATAATTATGACTGTAAACCTATTTTTTTCATTGCCTTTTCATGTTTAATTTTTTATTAAATATTTTGAATTATATTATTATAATTTAATAAAATTAATTACATATTTTGGATCCCAAAAATTTATATTATCTAATATGTTCAGCACAGAATTTTACCATAATTAATAATTATAACTATAAATTTTTCTTACCTCAGTTAATGTAAAAATGGGATTACCGAGGCTTAAAAAATATAATTATTAAAATGAGCTAAATAATGTATAATTGGTATTTTATGGTAATATAATAATATGATACATAATAATATATATTCTGTTGTAATTTTGAAACATTTATTAAGGGAAACACTTTTTCATTTTTTATTTTTTAGAGAATATTTCATATAGTTTTTATGTGGTTTCCATTCCCCACAAATAACAAGACCTATCCCCTCCATTCCTCTTCAAAATCTGAGATAATTTTTTATTTGAAAATAAATATGTAAAACACTACATGACATACCTCCCCACATTTTAGAGGCTTGATATTGATTAATAATCTCTCATTAAAAGGAATTATGTGTTAACCTAAAGGAGTTCTCCGAAAAAGATGTACAATCCTTAACAATGAATATTAAATTAATTTCTTCCAACACCACCTAAAAATATTAAACCATGATGATATAATAAAATAATTATAATATATATAATTATATGTTTTCATGTATTGATCATGGCTTCAGAACATGTCATCCACCCTCAAATGGGAAATGAAATAGTTGTTTGTATGTACGGAGGACTACCACTTTGCAGACCGACATAATTTTTTTCCATCACCACTTCTCAAGGTTACATATATTTATGTATTTAATATATATATATATATATAAGATATTTAAGATATAATTATAATTATTGAATTATATTTTTCATATATAATTTCATTCTTTATTTTTTTATATAGAATCTGAAAACATCGTTATTTTGTATGACGCACTACCACCTCACAAATCGATCAATGTGATATATTTTTCACTTACACTTTACATAGAATGTAATAAGTATTATGTTTCTTGACATGTGATATTAATTAAACACTATTAATTGATAAATTTTATATCATATCAACTTCCTTACACTTTCACTTGTAAAGAAATTATATTACCTCTCGTGGGATCGTACGACCTACCATCTCCACGAAATTTTGTGATTCATTCTAAATTTTAAAATATTCAACAATGAAAATAAATATTTATATAATGAAAAAATTTATATTATAATATTACATTAATCATATGGGGGGAGTATAGCCTTTTTTCATAATCCATAACCTCAATGATGAAATGTGTATGCAAAATCAAGGATTTTAACTCCATAAATAATAGTTAAAATGAAAGATTAATAAATAATGGGTAATAAGATATTATAAAAGGATAAAATATATTAATATAAATAATAATATTATTCTGGAATTGGTTAATTACATGTTTAAAACCAGTATAAAACAGGTTATGGATCTATCTAGTATAATGATTTTCATGGTAATGAATTTCTTAACTAAATTTTCATTCATTGGTTAAAATATATACTTCATTGATTATATTGTGACAAGATTATGTGTTCAAATAATTTTTAATTAAATTTGGTTTTATTTTAAATATAACTATTTGGCTTTAAATTATTTTAGATAATAATCCCACTTATTAACTCTAATATCAATTATACGATCATTGTAAGGGTTTCTCATCTCACATTTACTTTTGTCTCACATAATCCAAATTCACAATATTTTACATTATGTGGTTTAAAAACTGAACCACTAATTTGTTATATCATTAATATCTATTTATTTATGGAATTTAAGGATTCATTTTATAATTTTTCTTATGTGGCTACCTATTTAAATGTTACCGAAGTTGGAAGGATTAATTTCACAATATCATTATTTTTCTTTATCTTTCTTGTCTCACATGAGACAATTATTTTATATTTATATATTAAAATAAATCTATTTTATTATATTCAAGGTATTAATGACCTTTTTAGTTCAATTTTATTCAGGGGGAAAAGGTCTACCGTGAAATCCCAACAGTGTCACACCTCTTCTTCTCCTATGACTACCTTTTTTCTCTAGAGCAACAGTAAATGAATTCTGACTGTTCATACATGTGATCTAGCAGTATGAGAGGGCGTCTAGACAGTCTATCAAACAAGAAAAATCCAAAATCTCCTTCTGTGCATGGGTGCATTTTTCCAAGAGAGATGAACTTTTTTCATAAGAAGGCATCCATATGGTTGATAAACACAAGAAGTATCTCAGGATACCCCCAATGATTGGCCGGTCCAAAAATGAAATCATTGCATTTCTGGTGGACAAGATTGAGAAAAATATTCAAGGCTGGACCCCAAAATTAATATCCAAATTAGGAAAAGAAAATCTCATTAAATATTTCATCCAATATATTCCCAACTATTTTATTTCCCTGTTTAATCTCTCGATGGCCATCGTCAATCAGATCCATACATGTACTGCCAACTTCTAGTGGGAAAAAATGATGGAAGGAAATGACCCCACTGGATGGCCTGAGAGAAACTCTGCAAATCCAAGTAGGAGGGAGGTATGGAATTCCAGAATATTCTTCTCTTCAATGACACACTGTTATCCAAGAAAGGATGGCGCCTTATTAATCATCCATCATATCTCTGTGCACAAGTACTCTGAGCTAATTACTTTCCCCACACAGACTTCCATGTTTCCTCTATTTGCCCCCATCATAGATTCCTCTAGAGAAGCATTTGGGGGGCCGTAATCTCATGGAAAAAGGGTTGGGCTAGAGGATTGGTAATGGATCATCTTTCAACATCTGGACCGATCCCTGGATGATCAATAAGGATTGTATGCAGGCTACATCCCCGACCCAACCAGGTCTTGAAGACGCCACTGTTAGCTGCCTCTTTTCTGACCAGGGACTAGGGTGGTGTGTGGAAAAGATTCATGAATGGTTTAATGAAAGTGACCAAAGAATTATCATGAGCATCCCCTGGGTCCTAAATTCAGGCCCCGACCATCTTCTATTGACCAATGTTATATTAGGAGACTACACAATGAGATCTGATTACAGACTTTCTCTTGGCAACCACTCTGTCGACCGGGAAGAGGGACCATGGAAATTGCTTTGGAAGCTCAATGCTCCCAAAACAATTCACCAATATTGGTGGTAGGTGTGCATAGGCACCCTCCCTATAATGAGCCTTCTCATTTACTGATATATGGCCAATGATGAGTCCTACCCTTTCTGCCCGAATATTCTAGAAACATTTTTTGCACGCCATCATTCACTGCCCCGGAGCTATGAAAATTTGCAATAAATGGGGCCCGACTTCAGATGCTTCACTAGAAAAATGCCTCTGACCTCACCGATATTCGAATGCGTTGGTGGTCCACTTTCTCATCGTGTATTGCAGGTTCACTATTCACCATATACTAGATCATTTGGGTTCGACGTAAGGATACTATTTTTCACCACGTTCATAAACATCCCAAATTCTAGATTGAACAGGACATTTCATAGATTGAGAGATAGAAGGACTAAAAAGGACACAATATTCCAGGTGTAACCCCCTCCTATCTCCTTCATTGTAATCACCCACTAGAAGGGATTTTTATGCTAAACATGGACGCGTCTCTCCCCAAGGATGGGCTTGTTTCTCTTGGTATCCTAGCCCGAAATCATCTGGGGAAAATCATTACTGCAAAATATGAATCAGATCATGTTTTCTAGGAACCTTTAGTAGCTGAATCCTCTATCATCCTTGCAGTTATGATGCTCTTTGTGGAATGTGTATGGGTTGATATCATCATTGAGTCTGACTGGCTCACCATAATCGATGCAATTAACCACAACGATAGAGGACTCCAATCATTTGGCTACATTATTTGGAGAATTCACTCCCTTTTCCAAGGCTTATCTTACTGCACCTTATCCTTTACCCAAAGGGGAGGAAACAATACGGCCCTTCATCTGGTGGCCTCAGTCCCCTTCAATGAAAACCAGCTCTGGCTGGACAATTTCCCTTCATGGCATTGAAAATTTATATCGACTGATCTTCATCATTAATTTTATATTTCCTTCTTTTCAAAAAAAAAAATCAAAATCCACATTGACTAAAAATGTTTCCAAACATGTTTTTATATATTTAAAATGATTTATTAAATAAATATTTTTAACATGTTTTACATTTTCAAAAAAAAAATTGTAATTTTCATGTTATTTTTTCAATCAAGACAGGTTTGGGTTTTACTAAAAATATCAATGGATTCTTTTTATTAATATATATAAAATATCCCCCCATTATGACCAATATACGTCTATATATATTTATTTAAAATTGTATGAAAATTCAATGAAAATTATTTTGAAAATATTTGATGTTTTGAAATGTGTTTTTAAAATATGAGAAGATATTTTCCTCATGATTTTTTAATGATTTCTAAAGTTTACTTAATGTGTTTTTATGTTTATTCGAAAATAAAAGGATATACAAAATGATTTATGATTTTTTAATTTTAATAAATATATTTTCAATTAATTATTATCTTATTCAAGGGATATTCAATGTGATATTTCAAATTCATTTCCTGTCTAAGATGACACTCTTGGATGTTACTAGAAGTTAAAAGGGATATATTCATTAATAAAATTTATAATAATTTTAAAAGTATTTTCATCATAAATAATTATAATTAATGATATGTATTTATTATAAATTATCTATACGTGTTTCTCACATACATACCTAGTTTATTTTCCCTATATTTGATGGTTAATTAATTTTTTATGATCATTTCTCAAATGAATTCACTATTTAGTTTCCTTTGTGTATGATTTGAATCAAGATTATGAAAACCATTTTATTTAAATGGGTAATTGTTATGTTATTCCATATAATTGATTTCAATTATGTGGAACACATATATCAATATCATGTTGGGATGGGATTACCTTGATATTTCCCTAGTTAATTGAAATAATCATTACTCTCAAGAGGCATATTGTATGGGACTGGGGAGTAAAATTACTCTATTATAGGAAATTTTTTACCATGCAATATATTATTGAGAGTCATCCTTGAATCATGTATATTTCATGTTTTTTATTGCTTCCCCCTTTCTTATGCTACCATAATATTTTGATAATATGTTATTTTTATGTTATGATTCCATTATAATACTCATGTTCTGTCTCTTATAAGATATCATTGTATTCATTTAAATAACATATTATAAATACATGTTATGTCAATTACATAATTGTGATTATAGATAATTGTTTTAATTATATATTCCCCATGTTAGCCCATACTGATTTGGGATCCTAAATGGATTTTAGGAACTCACTATGGAAAATAAAATTTGGATTCCATGTTTTGTATATTAAGGACCAAGTCTTCAAATGAAACCAGGGATTTAAAATAATTTTGTTGTATTAATGGGTTTTTTGTGTAGAAATTATAAACTAATTTCTGTTAAAGGCATGAGAATCCACATTTATATCATATATTTTTAGTAATTATTTTCACATAGTTAATCTTGATATATTCTTATGTCATTGTTTTAGTAGATGGTTATATTGACCAAAAAACATAACATACCACAATTAATGGGTGATTATGAAGTAATTGAGTTTGAATATCATTATTGATGAAAAATAATGACTTTTTGTTTAGGAAATTGATAAATCATGGTTGGATATAATTAGAAGAAGTGGGAATGAATGTGAAACTCTTATATAATATATATTTTATTCCCTCTTAGTACTTTCATTTTATATGGATGAATTTTCACAAATTATTCGTTTAACATATTATTAATATATCATTAAAATTTCATAAAAAAAGAATAAAAAATTTATTAAAATAACTTTAATCAATTATATAACATATTTGGACCATCCATGTATTGTGTTCATAAAATTAGAAATATGATGTTTTATGGTGGTGGTTTTCCACATATACACAGAAATGACATTTTTTTATTTGTGGAAAAAACGAAAATGCGGATAATAGTTATTACCTCAATATAGAATTATTCAGTATACATAACATACTAAATTAATTATATGTTATTTGATAAATTTTAAGGGTTCATATATAAAACAATCAACTTTAGTGAATAATTAGAACTTACATTGAGAACATGAGAATTTTCTTGGAAATATCCATGTTAATAGAGGTAATAGGATAAATAATTGATACCATAGGCTTATATAAATCACACAATATTAAGGTAAAATAAAAAGATATATCTTTAAGATGAAATAATAATTTATGGGTGTATCGTGAAGTTGTGGAAGTGATGCCCTATTATAAGCAAATAAAAATGGATATTTGTACGTTCTATATAGTTTTTATATAAAGAATTAAACTATTGAAATATACAAGGAAAAAAGGATGAAAAATAATGGAATATGTGACAATTTAACATCCATATTACTACTAAATTTACATTTTCATGATATTTGTTGTTTATTTTTGGTTTTTCACCCTAGTGGTCAACTTTAACCGTTATTATTTTATAAAACGAGAACTAATATATTACCATGATAATTAATTTAAATGATAAAAAGTGTGGTTTGATAAATTAAATAATTTAAAAATTATGATCTCTAATATTTAATTCATTGTATAAAAAATTATATTTTTTGGGAATTATAATTTCAAAGGAAACAAACATATTGTGTAAAACAGTTATTATGAAATGTGTGTGTTAAGACAAATTTTCCTATATGGGATAAAATAATCAATGTTATTTATTTTTATAGACTAAATTAATTTTTTAAATATATATATTACATTTTTTTGTGTCTTCCAAATAAAAACAAAACAGAAATTTCTAAATAATATTTATTTTAATAAATGATGGATTTTTTTTAAAAAATGACAGAATAGTCATTAAAATTTTAAAATTAGGTTTTTTAAATTTAACTGGTTATTTTTAAAGGAATAAATTTACTCATTATAAAATTTTACAATAAAAAATGGTTATAACGATTTTAATTTATACTTTTCTCTTGAGAAATTAATAAACAGAAAGGTTTTAATAAAAATTATATTTTTCACAATTCATATAAAAATAATTATTTTGAGAATATAAAAAATATAATTCTAAATAATTTCATCACCATATACTAAGAATGATGTTGTTTTTCTAAAATTAGAATTTGAAAATTAATTATTTTTTAAAATTAAAATATTTTTTATGATGAAAATAATCATTTATTGGAAAATAGAATTTTTAACAATCAGTGTTCATAAAATTATAAATTTATAATTTAATAAATATTAAAAGGTTAGTTTGAATATAATTTTTAATAAAATTTAAAATTTATTTCATTATTAAGACAAAAAACATAAAAAACACATTATTTTGAGAATGAATATTCCATTTTAATTTTAAATCATATTAATTATTTTTACCATAAATATAAGCAATATTAGTTGATTAATATATTTTTTACTAATTGTTTTTATTCCAAAAACATCTTATTAAAATTAATAAAATATGTTGTAGCATAGTCTTTTTTAGTGTTGTGTGTAGAGAATGATATTGAACATAATAACAATTTATGAAAAAATAATATAAAATCCTGGTGTGTTAAAATGTCAGGATCAAATATTAAAATTATTTCATATATGAAATTTATATTTTTAAAAGTGTTTTTTTAATAGATTGACATGACCAAAATTCCTCTTTTTTATAATGAGATCAAGAGTTAACCTTTCTGTACTCCTAAAATAAGCCAAAGGGTAGTGGGTATCACCAAGGGAATTATAATCACTTTATGACAGGAATTAACCACTATTTTAAAATATAACACACACAAACCAAATTTAAATATTATTTCAAAATATCAATGCCTAATTATATTGAAACCTATAAATTCATGATATGACATAAAACCCAGACATCATAAAAAACCTTAAAAAACTCTTTGTTATTAAAATCCCAAAATATTGTATTGGAAATGGATGAAAATAAATTGCCACTCGTCCATCCCCAACTAATCACAATATAATATAAAATATTATAAACCAACATATCCTATAATATGGCCTTCAAAATTAGGAAAATGATAGATCAATTAGTATCATGTCTACAATATTGTCACTATGTTCAACATTAAAAACTTCTATGTTTTAATGAATGTAAATAAAAAAAATCCATCATAAGTGAAATTAATACTACATAATCCATCCCATACCAAGGGTATTTCCACGTCTATATATATCTAATTGAATCCAAACTCACCTAAAACACTCAATAAATATAATACAACTCATACTATTAGTAAAATAATATGTCACAAGGGACCCCTACATGCCACTCCCCACCGAATTCAACACCATAGGTCAATATTATAACATATGAATACAACATCCATGAGGTAATATAACATATAATGTGTGATAATTATATATTCCAATTAGGGAATGTGGTTGACAAAATTATACAACATAGATGCTAATAATTGTAAAATTTTATATAATTAATTTCATAGTATTAATTGTTTTAATTAGTTTGTTAAATGTAATTTTATTATAAATGTTTAATATATTTAATATTGTGGGAAAATTTGAAATCAAAATTTTTTTTTGTTTTTTTAATATTTTTAAAAAATAATAACCATTTTGGATGAAATGAATACATTTTTATTCAACTAATTTTGTAAAAAACAGAGGAATATAAAATTTAACCAATTCATATTTTTTGTGTTAATTTTATTTTTAATTAACCATGGGGATATTGCAAAATAATTTTAGGAAATTCATGATACTTTAGTAATGATATATATATATATATATATTTTCATAAGTGACTCCATTATTAAGAGACCCTCAGGACTCCTCCAAATTCATTAATGGGATTGAGATTGTCCCCTAAAACCTTCCACAAATATGATATGAGTGAATAATAGATGTAATGGTATAATTTTTTTTAGATTTATTATCATTTATAATAATAAAATACAAACCCCACATTTTTAAACAATACTTCAAAATGTCATGAAATATTAATATGAATCCTATAAGATAATATTTTACATGACAATAAATGTATAAACCACTTATATAGATTTAAAAAATCAAATTTAAAAATGAATAAAATAACTAATAGAAAAATAGAATATAAATAGGGACTCATCAAACACTAGTTAACTAATACTTAATATTAATTGGTATGTTTTCATACATCATTTTTCATAGACTAGTAAATATAAAACATGATAAATACATGTTGGGGTGAGTTTACCCAATAATCACTAGGATCATCATCATGAACGTCATTGTGTCAATTTAGAATAAAAATACAACATCATTTTTAATGAAAATTAAAAAATAAGATAATAAAAAGTTTTGTAAAGGTAATTTCATATTAATTGATGTCTCAGTACCACGATACTTCATTAAAAATATATAAAACATAACAGACACCACTAGTAACATAAGATATTATATAGTGTCAAAAAACCACTCCCCATTGAATTAGTTGGAATTAGTACATTTCATAACATTGGAATAAAATATCACTAATGGGATAAAATAACTGATATATGTGGGTACACTATATTTGAGAGGGAAGGTTGTTATCCATCCAATGTTATATGGATGTTTATGAGTACAAATTTTACTGAAATTAATGGGTTGATATTAATGTTTTTAATTCTTTTTCTCTATTTAATTTTAGTTTATGTGGTTTAATATTTGTTAAATTATAGCCATAAGTGATTATATAATCATTTTTAAAGGATAAGTATATTTTTTAGAAAACTATGAAACTTTTTTATGATAGGAATCGATAATTATTAATTCATTTTAATGTATATAAAATCAGATGAATTATTAATTATACCATTACATGGGATGACTATGGAATGTTAATTTAACACATCATGTAGAGAATACAACATCATAGTAGACTATGAATTCCATTATTAAATGATATTTCAATTTTAAGAAGTGATATTTTTATGAAAAAATTACTTCATGACTCCTCCTATGTCATAAATATAATTAAGAGTAACCCTAGAATCTCAGCCACACTCGGCTATGAGGAAATGATAGTATAACAATCACTATATGGAAGTTATTAGAAATTTTATTTATAACATAATAATGACCAATATGAATACTTTATTTTTATAAGTAAAAACATTACTATATCAAACCTAATAAATGTATGTCATGTCAACCAACTAAAACACAAAGAAATTACCGAAGGTGAAAATTAATCATATTTTTACCAAAACCATGATTATTTATAAAAATAGACTCTCCAAACACCTGATATCTACCACATTACATAAACTAACAAGGCCAAACATAACCTTTTATATGTTCTTTAAAATTATAAAATGAATGATAAATTAATATGAGTGTATACACAATACTGAATAGATTATTCTTATATAACTTATACATGTAAACATAGAAGAATCAGTATTTTGAATTTATTAATAGTCTTGGTATTAAAGAGTGCTCCCTCCCTTTTACATATCTTGGAGTCCTAATGTTTTTTGGTAAACCGAGATCCACCTATTTCACTGACGTGGTTTTCAATGTTCGAAGAACTCTCTCTAATTGGAATGGAAAAGCTCCCTCTATGGCAGGTAGAATCTGCCTTGTCAAACATGTGATCATCTCCAAACATGTCTATTCCCTTATGGTTTACTCCTAGCCTGCATCTACCTTTAAGCTCCTTAACTCACTCATGAGGAATTTGTTTAGAGCGGTAGTATCCTTGAAAGGAAAATTGCTACTATCCCTTGGAGCAAATGTTGTTTACCCCTCACTATGGGGGGGACTTGGAATTACGGACATTGAATGCTTTAATAATTCTCTTCAAGCTCATTTTATCTGGAGACTTATAAATGAAAACTCAGTCTCTCTGGCCTTCCTTAGAAAATGAATTCTCTCCAGACTGACTGCTGGTAAACTCTCTTATATGCACTCTTCTGTTTGGCCTGGTCTGAAAAAGATCTATCAAACGTTCAAGACTCATTCCCATTGGTTGGTAAATGCCTCTTCCAACTTGAAATTCTGGAGGGATAACTGGACAGGGGCACCTTTGGCCAAGGATATCAATGCTGATTCTTTGGATGTTGATCTTGATGCCTCCATTTCTGCCCAACTCGAGATGAGACACAATCTGCCGATGCAAATCCTGGAAATTGTTAAGTCCTATGATTTCTTAAATGCTGATGAAATAATGGTTTGGGAGCCATATGTGAATGGAATGCTTGATTCCAAAAGCTTCTACAACCATTCCATACATATTAATAACTCTACTGCTGTCCAGGCCTTTAGGAGATGGATACAACCCTCTCGGTACACCCTTCTATGGAGAATTCAATGGAAAAAACTCCCAATGGACAACAACCTTCAAAGAGCTGGCATCTCTCTGTGCTCAAGATGTGACCTGTGCCACCAACATAGAGATGATCTGGATCATCTCTTTCTCTCTTGAAAAACTGCTGCTTCAATCTGGATTATCATATTTAGCCTTTTTGATATCTCGTTACCGCGTGTTGACAGTGTTGCAGATTTTCTGCACTTTATTGCAGCCGAACACCTCTCAATGCAGATCCAGGTCCTCTTCTTTATTGCCTGTGCTGAAACTTTCCACACCCTATAGCGAGGCAGGAACAACATCAGGCATGGAAGGTCTGCTTTCAATCAAAATTCTGCCATCTCTAGTATTCTCACAATGACAAGAAATGCCAATCAGCTTCATTCTAGACAATGTCACAATTCTATCAAAGATTTTGTAGTCCTGAGGATGCTACATTTGTCAGGTAACTTCCCCAAACCTTCAGGCACTATAGAAATTTTCTGGATACCTCCCCTTGCAGGTTGGATCAAATGCAACATTGATGGTGCCTCGAAAGGAAATCCTGGACCGGCTGGTTATGGAATTGTATTCCGAGATGCAAATAGCAACTTTCTAGAGGGCTCCTATGGCTCTTGTGGTCATGTCACTGCCCTCGAAGCTGAGATTATGGCCCTTATTAATGCAGTGGATATGGCTCATCAAAGAAACTGGAATGATCTCTGGTTTGAAAGTGACTCTTCTACTATAGTGCAAGCTGTTCGGAAAAATCAGATTCACCTTGCCTGGAAACTCACCCTGAAATGGATCAAATGCTTTGAAATTCATGTCTCCATGAACTTTATCATTACTCATGTATATCGTGAAGCCAACTCTGTTGCTGATAGGCTTGCTTCCAAGGGTATCTCTGCAGCCTCTAGAGTGCACCTGACCACACCAGATGAGGATTTTTCTGATTTGCTTAATAGAGACAAGTGTAAAATTTCCTCCTTTAGACTCCTGTAATTTTCCTTATTTATTTTAATCTTTTCTTGCTTTTCTAAAAAAAATAATAATAACACAGTTGATCCAAATTTTCTAGATATAAAATAGATATTGGAGAATACTTCATCAATAGTATATAAAATAACAAAAATATAAATTATTTAGCCATAATACCCACAATTTGGTTTATTATATCTCTACCCACATTGAATCCCCAAAATATTTCAATTAATATACTTCTATTTATCCCATAATTTTCATCACAAAAATTAAAATTGATTCACTAATTTTACTACTTGGTTTCCATATGTAGGGAATAAATTATTATAATAATGTTTTTAATAAATAAATACCATATCAAATAATTATATATTTTCAATAAAATATCAATTAAATATTTATATAATACAAAATTGTAATGATATTATTTAAATTTATACCTTTATTAATTTCTTATAGAATACCACTTATGTGTCACCACCACTGATTATCATATCTATTTTCTCTTAGAAATACCATATATAAGTAATTTTATTAGACAAAAACATTTGAAGAATTTATTAAAAAACATTATCAGTCATTGTAAATATATAATTCCAAATATATATATATATATATAATCAATAGGAAATTCATAAAACTAATTCCCATACATCTTTAAATAATTTATTTTATAATCATAAATAGATAAATTAATTATTCAATCCTTTTATGATCCCTGAATTATAATAAAAATAGTATAATAATACTATTAAATCCTCCTCTATATCTAATATTATGGAGTCTATATGACGTATTAACTTATAAACATTGATCAGAATATGCTAGATGAGTCCTTATGGGGGAATATCACTATTTATTCTACTAATTGTAGTGAAACTCTTGTGGGATTTCGACATTCTAGTGCCAAATTATTAAATGTTGTGTATCAAAAGATATTGACACTCAAAAATAAGTCAAACAATGATTTTAGAAGTTTCTTATATCCAATACATATAGGATTTTAAAATCGACATGGATCGAAATTCGTCTAAGGTGGGACACTTGATACCACTACTGAATACTCCCGTGTGTGTGGAATAGTTCCAATATCTTCCACCATATTCTTGTTGGTTAAAATCTCATTAATTACATTCATATAAGATGGAATGTTCACAAGGGGCGTGGAAAGAGGTATTGTAATATGAAATTTTTTAATGTGTTCTGAAAATTTACATTTCTAAAAAATTACCTTTACTTTCCATATTCATTATGAAAAAGGGAGTCATGGATTGTACTTAGGTGATTATTCATCAACTTGTTCAATTGCATATTATTTTCAGTTTTTAATTTATTTTTCACATGATTCCACTAGTTTTTGTATTATAAATTATATATAATTTCCTTATGTTTTATTTCGAACATTATGTAGAAAAACATTTACATATTCATGGGGATACTTTAGGGAATCCTAAAAGTGGTTATATGTGTCTCCCACTTTTCTAGTTAGTAATTAGGCCACCATGATTTTTCAGATTATGTAATTCATCATTATAGTTAGTTGTTAATTATTTTATTCCCTTAAGTGAAACCCCTATTGTGGCCATGAATATAGAAAGTGTCTCTTCCAATGTATGTACATGGTTCATTTGTATGGGCTCTTGGGGTTCTTCTATTTTCACCCATGTGGACTTTATTGATAACCATGTCCTTATTTTTGTTGATACCACCAAACCAGAAATTCATTACCATGATTGTAATCAACATAAATTTTCATATTAAATATCTGTAACCTCAGGGATTTAATGCACCATCATGATTTCTTTATTCTTTGTTAATTATTCTAATTATAATTCCATTTAGCCATTGTTTTTTATCGTGCGAACACCATTTCATTTCATCCCTTATATTTTCCACTAGAAACAAATTCTCACCACATTATCCAACATATTGTCGCATACATCAAGAGATTTATCCAAAATTATTTTCTAACTATAGTTCCTAGATTTGACATGTTTTCCTGGAAATACCCATATAAAAAGTATTTATTAGAATCCATAACTCAATATGATGATGGGAGAATTTTCATGTCATAACTTTTTATCATTACCAAGATGAATATGGAGATTCATATTCAGATTTAAAAATGATTAGAATTATTATCGACATATCTATCAACATTTCTAGTTGAAATATAAGGGTGATCATGTTACTAGATAGGGTATCCCTTTTAGTGATTAAATTTTTAGGAGGGATTAGGATCTAATCTCTAACATGATAACATATTTAAAATTAGAATGTATATATTATTTTCACATCACTTAAAAAATTATGGAATTGTAATGTGACTTAGATCTCTAAGAATCATCTCAGATGTGACTATGGATATTTATATGGTAATGAAATTAATTTAAGGATGTTTTAGATCATTAAATGTATTGTAGTTTTGATCTCTATGTGTTTTGGAGCAATGGTTTGTGATGGGATGTTCGGTTGGAATCCTTTATTTGATGAGAACCTATTTTTTACGAGCATATGCATCCCTAGTTCCCTTTGAATAAATCCTACTGTATCTTGATTTTTATCAGTTCACTTCCTAGTTGTGATCGAATTACTTTATGTGATTGGTATTGAATGTGAGGTTTACTAGATGAAACTTTTTCTATTTTCCTGAGTGTTATTGTTCATCATTAATTATTTAAATCATATAATTTCTGCACACATTATAGAACATAAAATGAGGAATTGAAATAATGAATAAAATTACAAATGAAATTAAATTCATAATAACTAATTGTAACCATCCATGAAAATGGTTTTTTTATAGTCCTAAAGGGAGTCGTTATTTCTATACGAATATAATAACAAAATAAAATTTAGAAAATCACATCCCATGTAACTCAATTAATTATAATTTATTTTTTTGGAATGTTTTAGGTCAAATTCATAAAGATGGTTAATTAGTTTATTTTGGTTTTTGAAATTTTTTATTTTAATTATAATGTTTGAAATATGTGAAGAATCATATTGTTTTTGTAAATTTGCAGAACAAAAAATAAAGATGAAGTCATTCGACTGCTCAATTTGAATTAATATTTCAATGTGGGCCTAGTTTTTGTAGTTTATGGTTTGATTGTAATTTTCTTAAAGAATGAAAATTTATTAATCAATGTTTTTTGTTGGATTATATATCAGGGAGATATAATTTTAATGGTATCCCCACCTTAATACGATAATTCCATATTTCCCTTGGTCGGGTAATTTGATTTTTCATGAATCATGTATTTCTTTGTACCATATTTAAAAATTATCTCCTTAAATTGTAAAATGGTAATGCTAATTTTATTGTAATAATTTTAACAATTTAATATTTATTTCTACATTTAAATACCAATGATCAAGATAAAATTAAAATAAATGGATTGGTAATTGATTGAAAAAACTATAATAATCCTAATACATGAATACAAAAAAGGAACAAATCCAATGACACATTCCCCCTTAGACTAAATAACCCATCCAAAAAGAGATTTTAACTCCCCATCCTAGTAATGAAAGAAGAAGTGGAATGTAATAAATAAAAATAAAGAAAAATGTAAAAAATATGAAACTACTTTGGACCCTGCACAATTGAACTTCCCACTCCATGCATTGGTCTCTAGGATATTCTTGATAGAAGGTGATAATATCTCTATTTATAGACTCTATGTGGGATTATTAGTATTTCGATATAATTTAATACATTTCAACAAGTGGTAATAAGTGGGTAATAGGACTTAAATTTTTGAAAAATTAACGATACATTGAGTCTGATTGTTTTTATCCCATATGAACCTTTTACACATCATATAGTGAATAAACCACGTGTAAATATTGCAACAAATGTTTCAAATTCATGCGATGTGGATTTATGTGAATACATTATATGTTTCGTAGTGTGACACATAAGTGTCATGTCGTAACACATGTCAACTTCACTATAGGATTATTTCCTCCACTTCACTACTTGGAATACATTCATAACATGATCCAGTTAATTATGTGTAATTATTAAAGAATGAGTAAATTTAGTTTTCTACACAAAAAGACTCATTTCTCTTTTGTTCTTTTGTTCTATGCCATTGATGTTTTCTAATTTCATCCATCATGTTGGGAAAACCTTCTTTTAATTGATATCATTATTATTTCCTATACTTTTTCCCATCTTCTATAACTAATATCTTATTGAAAAATATAATGAAAAAATAGGTCCACATGCAAGACATAATAAAAAAACTAATAACATTAATTTATTTTATAATAAAAAAGGTGTACAATGAATAAATATAAAAAAGTGTGGTCTAACATGTATTTAAACATGCAGTAAATCCTAAATTTTTCTCTACCTTAATATCTTCAACACATAACATTTTAGGGGAAATAAAACTATTAAATGAAAGTGGAATGGAAGATTTATTTTCGGAGAAAATTGGAATAGTGGGGGAAAACCCATAAATAAATGAATTTAATCCTCTTATAAGGTAGAATGATGGTGAAGATAATGGTGATTTGTTTGTGATTTCGAGTGATTTATTGCACATATAAATCTTTTATTTCCATGTGGTGGAGAAATATAATGGGTATGTTCTGGATCTCATGATGATTATAGTCTCAAGTAGAATTTTATGGTTGTTTTTAAGGTTGTGGGGGACCATTTCCTTCTCTGATTTTTATTCTCCTCCCCACATATGGTTATCAGTAAGGGACATATTTGTCATGTTTTTTTTGATGGAGATTCTATTAAAAAGTGAGTTATTCTCTATAAATTCTCAACCATTTCTAGATTCAGGACTTTAAAATAGGAAAACATTGGAAATTCATTACTTAACTCAAATGATATCCAAAATATAGGGTATTGATGATTGGCGAGAGACTGATATGGGACACGGCTTCTATCATGTCTTATTTCCCACTGCATAGTGCAAGTGGTATTCTTTGCGATTAGGGACGACCTATATGAAGTATTGATTTATCATAATTCAAGAGTTGGATTATAAATTTGATCCTAATAATTTTAGGGATACACATTCTTAATGTATGGGTCCGAATTTGTAGAATAAACTGAGTTTATATGAACCTAATAATTTTTCTGATATTGCATGTTATGTTGTCAATCCAAGAATAATGGATCGAAAAACAGAAAATCCATGGTTTTATCACTATAGTACGATCATTGGGGAATTTTATATGACCTCCATGCTTTTTAAAGAGTTTTTTCTAATAACACAAGTTGAAAATATCAATTTATTGATTTTTTCGTGAATGGAAACCAATGTTCAATCATAAATTTATCTACATTAGGAATTTAAGACATGAATGCAATAGGAAAAAAATTAATGTCTTTTCAAGATCAATGGTTATGATGATAACAGTTGCAGATGGATTTAAGGAAAATTAGTTACAAATATTTAGGCTTCTGACTCTGGACCCTCAAATAATGGACCTCTTGAACAAATCTGAGGAAACAAAAAAAACATAGTGAATACTTTCCATAAATATTGTAGTAATGTTTTTAATGTGATGGATGATAATGTTGAGGCATCTAACCCCACACCCATTGTTGAGGTGCAGGATCATCATACTACTACTTTTGATCAAGGTGACATGTTAGTATTACCCTCCATGAGTGAAGATTATGTTACTGAAACTTATGTCTATAATTGTGCTATTTTGAATGAAAATAATATGGATTCTTTTAGGCTTAATATTAAAAATAAGAAATTTAGTTTTGAGGCACATGATTCCACTATTTCTGCTAAAGGTCAGGATGATTTCATTCTATTTCCCACTGATAAGAACTATGAGATGAATACTACCTAGAAAGATTCAGAATAAA
The DNA here is from genome assembly GCA_963277665.1 of Viscum album. Classification (NCBI taxonomy): domain Eukaryota; kingdom Viridiplantae; phylum Streptophyta; class Magnoliopsida; order Santalales; family Viscaceae; genus Viscum; species Viscum album. The sequence goes on from OY728129.1 coordinate 260,166,690, forward strand.
TTCAGGATGATCTTGGGACCTTTACCATGGTTATTCAATAGGATTATGTTGCTTCCTCTAGTGACACACAATAGATCATTACAATATCTTATACTATTCATATCACATCAGAACATGATAATCATGAGATGGTTTTACCTAGTTGTGATAAATATGGTAATCATTATATTGATGGTAATAAGGGGAAGAGTTTTGAGGCTACTGAAAGATCCTTCTTACAAGTATTGCCTTCTAAAGTAGTATGCGAAATGACCCATGTCTAGGTCCCTAAAAATCCAATTCAATACCTGAATAATATCAACCCATAAAATAGTGTTTTTAGTTTGATGTTACTGAATATATTAATAATGATAATGATTATCCTTTTAAAAATGACACACCCATTGTGTATGTCACTCCTATTGACCCAGATTCTGGTTCAAAGTATGATATAGTGATTACTGATCCTGAGGCTTAAATAATAGGAAATTGATTAAAGAAAAATGAATCATGGAAAACAAGAAATTGAGAAATCAACTTTAATATGGGCCATATACAGGGTTTGGTTATCATCATCAATGATGATCATATAGGAGAACATCCAAGGGATTGAGAATTCTCCCATGATCATTGTTATTGCGCATTTAATCATGACTAACAAACATAATATTTTTGGTATTTCAGAACCCAAAATTACATTTAAAAGTAGAAGTCTGTCAAATCATCTTCCCTTAGTTATTATTTTATTACTCACACAAATAACCAATATTTTGTTGAATCTCATTGGGTACTAAAGTATTATATTATTTCCATGAATTAATTTTTTCATGATCAGTAGTCTATCACAGTATATATAGTGTTTGATGGTTTTGGTTTTTGGTCGATTTTTTATAATATTCTCATTATTTTATAAGAATAAGGGATCATTGATGGGTCTGGAACACTTGTGTTGATGTATGAGGTAGGGATGACATATTCTTGGTGACTTTAATATGGTTTAAAGGAAAGAAGATAAGAATAGATAAACCTTCTGTATGATTGAAGCTCAAGTATTTTTTACTTTTATTGAGAAATGTTATTTTGTTGAGGTTCATATAGATAAAACAGATTTTAAATGGATAGGGTGAAATATTAATGAAATACAAGCAGTTTAATTGGACAGATTCCTTGTACAAGTGGATGAGATAAATGAGGATGTTCATATCTCTGGTATGACCCATCGTATTTCTCAGTTGAATTAAAATCCATGCATATGGATTTCTCTTAAATGAACATAAGGTCATCCCCATTTCGTTTAAATTCAACAATTCAGTTCTTGTGATACTTGGATATAGGAGGATTATAATGGATGCCTGTAATTTTTATATTAGTTTTAGTCCTCTTTGTGTACATGCTCTGAAATTAATGAATGTTAAGGTAGGGAATAATTAATGGAGTAATACTTCTTTTTCAATTATTTACCTAGAAATTAAAATGCTTAAAGTCGTATACTTCAATATCAAATGAATAATATAAATAATGAGGATTACTCAAGTGAATAGATTAGTGATCTATCCAAATTTGATGATCTAGTATCTGCGAGTAAAAAACATTCAGGATGTCAATACAACATCATGTGGTTGATGGATTGTGATATAATTTCAATGTTTCTTCTTCACATATATATATAATATAAGGCTAGAAGATGACCCAAATCATTGTAAATTAATGGGAAAATTCTCACATTTGAGAATGAAATATTTAATGTGGTTAAAAATTACTTTTTAGATTTCTTGTATGAAAAAGGTGATGATAATATGCACAAAATGGATCACATCATCACTCCTATTGTTGATTAAATTCAAAATAGAATTCATACTCAATCATCAAGGGGTAAATAAATTAAAGAAAAACTATTTTCCTTGAATATTTATTGTGTTCCTAGCCTTGATGGATTTTTTTATAATTAGTTTTTATTTTACATTGTTATTATGCATCGTGAGGTTAATAATGTTGTTGGATATTTCATTAATCGTGCTTATATGCCTTAGGTTATGAATGGAAAAATCATTTATTTAATTCCAAAAAATGTAAAATACAATTGATATCAAGGATTTAAGACTTTTGGTTATTATGAATTATATTCAATAGTTTATTAGTGAGGTAATTACTTCAAGATTGGGTGAAATTTCCAAGGAATTAATTAAAATAATAAGAATATCTTGGTTCCCATATCAAACATTCATAATTGTCTTTGAACTACATTAGTGTGCATTAACATCATGAGAAAGATTGTGAATAATTGGAATATGGATCTTTAGTGTGATATATCTAAGTCTTTTGATATTATAATGTGGAGTTTCATCTTTGTCATCATATGAATTCATGGTTTTTGGAAGGATTATATAAATTTGTTTGATTTTATATTAAAAAGTATCAGGATGTAAGTGATCGTCAATGGGTCACCAAGGATATTTTTTAAATAAACTATAAGATTGAGATAGGGGGACCCAAAATATGGTTTTTTTTATTTCTGATTATTACATGAGTACATTTCCTAATGATATATTGAATTTTAGTCTCTAACAGAAAATGAAGGTTGGAAGGTCTCTATTGGAACCTCCACATATTTTATATGCTGACGATATTGTTTTATTTTGGAAGTATGATATAATAACAATATAATAAATTAATTCTATATTTGGTAATAATAAAAGGTTGTTCGTTAAGTGATTAATTGGAATAAATCTTCTCTGATTTTTGGTGAAGGGGTTCCCATTAATAAGTAAAAAGGTTGGCTATAAAGATTCATATACGAAGAGGGTCAATTCCAATTAATTATATTGGAGTGCCCCTTTTGTGGTCATGTTAAAATTTACATTTGGATATAATTTTATTAATTATTATTAATCAAATGGAATCATATAATATCAGAAATAAGTCCCAAGATGGAAGGGTCTGTCTTGTTAACTCTGTTATTACATACATGTTTGATTATGATTTCTCATTATATTGATATCCATGATAACTTCTAAATGAGATGTTTTCCTTGATTCATAATTTTTCTATTGACTAAACCATTCATGAGAGGCATCTAATAACTGAAGACTCTAATGATTGTGTTGAACTTGTGGATATGGGAAGAATGCGAATAAAGGATCTCAGGATTTTTAATGAAACACTTCTTATAAATTTCACTTGGAATCTCTTTACCTCCAATGATTCTTATTTTATATTATTTATTTCTCTTTTTGTAATAAAAAATCATAATGGTTACTCTTTTTACATTGTTTCTTATATCTATCTTTCTATTAATCATTCCTTTAGTTAGTCATTTGAATGACCTAAATAGGTGGTTTCTAAAGAGTCATATCTTAACTGATGTACATCTATCTCAATATCCATTCAAATTGAATATGATATGGAAATACTTACTAATAATAAATATCTATCAATTTATAGAGTGTATAATACTGTATGTTTTTATTAGATGCTACGAGATCATCTTATATTGGAGTTATATATGTATGAATATATGGAAAAACTTATTTGAAATCCCAATTTAAATCGTTGTTTCAATTTCTGGAAATGTTATATATTTAAATGTGGATGTCATTATGTGACTCACTTGTGTATTTAAGTTTATAAAAATTATTTTATTTCACCCACAGAATACCTTCTCATTTGGAGAATTTTGAGGCAATGTTTACCTCTATTGCGGCTCATGCATCATGTAAGAATAAATATTTCACCAATATGATATGCCTTCATGAATGTTGATGAATCCCTTGATCATTTTTTCTATTCTTCTCATTCTCACGAAGGATATGAACTTATGCTCAAAAAATATTTGAGTGTACACTGCATTTTTTCAGTTATGAGCAGATCATGATGTCTATTTCCAAAGAAGGATGCAATGAACAGGTTTATGATTTATTATGGTTTGATGATGCATCCGTTATTTCGTTTATATGGATTGAGAGAAATGCCTATGAATTTAGAAATCAGGTTCCATAAATTCATCATGGAATTTTAAAACATCATAGATCACTCATGGTTTCTTCTATGATCTATACAGGAACTATGAAAAATTGATTTTTTGATCATATTACATTGAGATCTATTGTTTTTAATTGTAGGACTAAAAATCCACTAGTTTTTAAATTTATCATGTGGATACCTTGTGTTCCTCCATAGATAATGGTAAATGTGGATGGGGAAGCATCGTGTGAAGTAGTCTCTTTTGGTTGTGGTGGAATATTTATCACATAAAGAGGTTTTGTTTAGGGATGATTACATCACGTCATTGGGATCTATCATTCCATTGTAGTGAATTATTGGTACATGATGAAAGTTGTTAGGTACGTAGTTCAATTCCACTGGTGATAATTATGGATTGAATCTGATTCCATTGTTGAAATTGATATTATTATGAGATTATCTTATAATGTACCATGTAAGATGTTAGGTTATTAGATTTATTTTCATAGACTTGAATAGAAACATGAAGTTGTTATTACACATTTTTATAGAGAAGAAATTAGCTTGCTGAGGTTATCTATAAGAGTGGAATTGTAGAGGCCATTTACAGGTGGTCTTTTATGGAACTGTGTTTTTGTAACAAATTGATTCAAGCGGATGAATGTGGTAATGTCTATACCAAACATTGTAATACCACTTTTTAATCATTCACTATTACTTTTATTGGAAATAAATTTATTTAGGAGTTGTTTCGCTTGACTTCGGGTCATCTTTATTAAATAATGATGTAACATTCCCAAAATACTATCACTCTACATAGATTACCCATATTTTCATAAAAGTTTTTCCGGAAGGTATAAACCACATCTGAGACATAATCAATTATTGAAAACACTTTTTTGATATCATTTAGAGAATAATTTCACATTATTAATTCCCTCTATAATGAAATAATTCATAGAATTAATAAATTCAATGAATGGAGTTTCTATATATATATATATATTAAATAATTTTTAAAATATATTCATTCATAAAAATTTAATAAACATAACTTTATTAAAATAAATTAATAAATCACCTAAAAATCAATATTTAAAAATAAAAACCCATAAATTTATTTTTATCACAAAAAATCTTATACATAAAACATAAAAATAAATTTTAAAATATTATAAGTCAAAATCAAAATATTATACTAAATAGATACATAAATTAAAATTTTAAAATAAATTATTATTTTAATATTTCATGTTCACATCTCAATCCCACATTTATCCAAAAAACCACCATATCCCTATAAAACTCATTCAAATTATATAACCTATCCACATATTAACTTCCGTTGGTGATCTTATATCTCTATGGGAAGTTCAATAAATAACAGTCTCCCAAATATCAAACTCAAACTAATAAATAACTTAATAATAATTTAACTCCCTTAGAATAAATATATATATTTTTCAAGAAGTAGATATGTTGTATTTTATAGCTTCTTTTATAGGAAATACTGATCCCAATTGAACTATGAAATAGTACACCATTATAACATAACCATTAAATTAATGGTATAAATAGGAATAACCGAATTTTGAAATAAAATATTTATATTTGTTCTACATAATTCAATTTTATTTTTAATTATATAATATGTAATACTCATATTTCACTAATGTAAATTTATTTTTTAAAATATGTTTTCTTCAAAATAAGTTTTCTTTAATTTTGTGACAAGATATTATAAATAATATTTTTTTTTTATAAATTATATTATATAAAAAGAATTTCATTTTTATAATTAGAATAAAATAATGTATTATGATGTTATTTTGATATTTTTATGAAAAGAATAAATTTTCAATTAAAAGTGAAAATACCGATATTATGAAAATTTTAATTTAACCTTAAATAATTTATAATTTCACAATTTTTTTGAATGGATTTTTATTTTGGCTACAAATAATCTAATTAATGTCACCAATATTGACCTTATTATCAAATTTTGAATAAAAATATTATATAATTAAATATGTAATTTTTTGAAATATCTTTTTATCACATTTGGAGGTTTGTTATTAAATTAATTTATACCACTTATAAGAATTGAATTTTATAATATAGACTGGTTATTTTTATCAATATGATAAAAGTTTGAAATGATTCTACATTCATTTATGGTCTTAGTGAATACTAAAATTGTTAAAAAAGGTTACAATAGAAGTGGTTAAAACTAGGTTAATATGGGGTTAAACTAAAAGATAAAGGTAATATTAAAACTTAAAATTTTATAAATCATCTTGTGTGTTAATATTTTTGACCCTATCTCATATTTTTTATATTATTCATTCGTAATAATTTTTATTGATTTTAGGGATATTATATTTTAATCCTTTAAAATATACCAAGAATGTCATCCCACTGTCTTATTAAAGGATATGTCATATCCTCTCTTACTCACACTTATTTAGAAATTTATATTATAAAAACATAAAATCATTTTATAACATGCATACCCACATCCAACTGTTTCATGTTTTATTAGAAAACCATTCTTTTATGGTTTTATGTGCAAGGAAAAGGATGTTTCTTAATGAAGAGGTATGACTATTAATTGAGTACTTTTAATATTATTTTTAATCCACATATTCTAAATATAGTTTATATGTTATGAAATAACTAATTTAGTATTTTAAATATACTTAATTATAATTATAATTAATGAGAAACAAATTTTCACCTCTTTTCCAACAAATGAGAAATGAAAAGTTTATATTGTGCATATGTGTGGACTAACACCTCATGCTAGTGATATAACTAATCTTCCATCAAAAAAATAATATTTTGTTATTATAATACAAATAATTTTCATATATATTATTTATTAAATAATTTTACATATGTAATTATGTGATATTATAATATTTCATGCATTTCCAATCATTGTAAAATGACATCACAACTCAATCGTAAGTGTAGACTACCTCATTCAATGTGCCATGCGATTCATATTAAATTTATTCTTTACATAGAATGTATGCTCAAAATATTTAATGAATAAATTTTATGTCAATTATATAATAATTATTCTACAAAGGTTAATAATAATTTACCTTTCTCATATTATCTCAATCCAAATGTAGGAACATCAATAGTGCATACGTAGGAAATGTTTTTACTTTGAAGAAGTGTAAATAACATTTCATAAATAATTTATAAGAATAAATTTAAATAAATTAATCATTAAATATGATATATATTTTGTTGTTATGATTATATATTTTATTAAACAATGTATATATTGTAAGGACCAAAAGAATTGAACTAAAAAATAAATGGAAAGCATTCTAGTTTTCAACCTAATGTCAATTTTAAGAAATAATTAATTATAAATGTATAATAAGAAATTATAAAATATATTTATATGGAAATTTATACAGGAATATAATTTATTAATACTTTGATAGAATATATATTTTATTATATGTGTTTTTTTAATGATTATAAACCAAAAAAAGACTACAGGTATGGGGTTTATGTTATAATTGAATTTATTTTCAGGATTGTCAATTCTAAAAGGATATCAAGGAAACATTTTATGGTTCATAGCAATAAAACAAGAAATATTTTATTCCCTTTGGGTTATTCATGAAATTTTCACTTTATAATACCCTTTCTCTATCTTTGGAACATGAAATAATCGAGAAAATATTTTTATGAAAAAGTTACAATTGTTTTATATTTGGTTGGGAATCAATTTCTTCTGTATCTATATTCTCTTTAAAAATTATTCAACTCCAATTATTGATTCAAAATATTTTCCCCATTTTTTACTGTCAATAAATTATTTTAAAAGAATATTATTGTTGTTTTCCCGATGAGGGTATTTTTACCAAATGAGTGAATGAAATATTTTCTCTAATGTATACCAAATAAAATAATTTACCACCATTTTTACTAATTTATTTTTTTATGCTTAAATTACAACGTTCCATGGATATTTCAATAATATTCTTTAAATTTTTAGATTTTGAATAAGGGATTTTAAAATCAAAATGATAGTTTCTTCATGAAAAAATCTAGTGATCCTTTTAATGTTATTTTCATTCATAATAAAATTCATTTATGTTATTTATACCTTATTGGGGACATGATACATTGTTAAAATAATTTTACATTGTAATTTTTTCATGAATATTATTTATTGAATATTCTGATAAAATATATATTTTATTATATATGTTTTTTGAATGAGTATGAACCAAAAAGAGACTTTAGGTAATGGGTTTATGTTATAATTTCATTCATTTTCAAGATTTTCAATTCTGCAATGATATCAAAGAAACTTATATGGTTAATATCAATTAAACCCAAAATTGTTTTTTCTCATTTGGTTATTCATGCAATTTTCATTTTATAATACCCTTTCTATATCTTAGGTACATGAAATGATTGAGAAAGTATTTGTATGAAAAAGTTACAATTTTTTATTTTCTTGTTGGGAATCATTTTTGTCTTTATTAATATTCTCATTAAAAAATATAAAACTCCAATTATTGATTAAATATACTTTTCCCCACTATTTACCATCAATAATTTTTTTAAAATGAATATTATTTTTGTTTCTCAACGAGGGGGTTTTTTCCAAAGGAGTGAATGAAATATTTGGTCAAATGCATAATAAATGAATATATTTACCACCATTATTACAAATCTATTATTTAGAATTAAAATTAACACATTCCATGGATATTTTAATAAAATATTTGAAATTTTTAGATTTTAAATAAAATATTTTAAAATGAAAATGTTTGTTTCTTCAAAATATATTCTAGTGATATATTAATGTTATTTACATTCATGATAAAATAAATTTATGTTATTTATTCTTTATTGTTTACATGATAAAATTCTAAAATAACAATTATTTTTATGTATATTTATTTAATCTGATGACGAATTATTCTGGAAACCAATTTTATTTCCCCTAGGTTATGATATGAGGAATTGTTAAAAAAATTCCTCACATTGGGGAATACATAATAATGTATTATGATGATTTTATAGTTGGGTATGTTGTATCTGACTAGTACATTGAGAAGTAAAATATCCATTTGGTTATTTCTTAATATGTTTTATATTTTTAATGACCAATATTGTTTAGTGGTTTTGTATAAAATGTAAGAATGATTTTCAAAACTTGTTAATAAACATTACTTAAGAAGGATAATAAAGTATCCTTAATAGTTAGATGTATATTTTTTATTTTTCATGTTTCTAACATCAGGATGATATCAGAATCCATTGTTTTTTAAATTATTTTTTGTAATTTTAAAGAAGAAGAAAATTAGATTTGTGAAATGTTCATCTATGTACCAGACCCCAGTTTCCCGATATTGGTGCCTTATTTAATTATATTGGAATATAAACAAGAAATCTTCATCCCAATTAACTGAGTAGTTTACTAGTATTGGAAACAAGATACATACAGAAGTTCATCATTATAACTTGAAACGAAAAACAAAATATAAATTTATCCAACAACATCCATAACTCTTAGGTTATTTCAGCTAGTCATTTATAATAAAATTATTTTTGTCTTGAGGAAATGAAACATAAGTAAGGGGTAAGATCAAACGATCTGTAAGGGTATGAAATAAATAAAAATATATCATAATTTAAACATTAGGCATGTTGAATAACTAAAAAATATCCTTTAACAAAAACATGAAAACATTATGGATGGAATAAGGGGTGAATAAATAATTCCCAAATCATGGTTGTTATACTAGTCTAATAAGAACATGAGAAATCAATATTTTTTTTCATAATGAGGGAATGAATAATTATGGACATCAGAACCATAACTTCAAGGCCTCTTGCAAACACCATAAATAATCATTTTATCATGTTCTTATGCCAAGACTGTAGTTTGTCCCATGAGAAATTCTGATGAATGAAGGGGTTATAGTGGGCCCCACCCAACACATACTATGTCTTATTCATTATTCATATTAATTGGGACAAACATAATCAATATATTCATTCATATTGGAACTAAAATAAGAAATTTAAATTACATTCCATAAACATTAAGCATAAACATTAGCCATTTAGGGTAAATTGGTGAATGGTTCTGTAAAAGTTCATCCATAGAAAAAATAATTATAAACCATTAAATTTAATATTTTATATGATTACATGGAATATTAATCCCAATAAAACATAATAATCAACAAGGGTGTTTAAATATATGAGGATACTCTTATAAAATCTTTGAGTAATTCGTAGGATAAATACTATTTTACATTGAAATAAAGATTTCATTTTATAAAATATTTGTATAAATTCATAATTGAAATAAGATATAATTTTCATAATAAAATGAATGATTTTATAAAGATAAATGTTTCCAAAATCATATTATAGAGTTACCTTGTATATAGGTAAGAATTTGATAAATTTCCTTAAATTGGGATTATATTTTAGGAAACATTTTTTAAATGATCCTTTTAAAACATATAACTATCTTTAAATTAAATTTGGATTCAGGTTGGTACACATATATATATAATTATAATGCAATATATGAGGACTAAATATGAATAATAATAATTTAATTTATGTATGTAGACAATAAGAGTAACCTGAATGAAAATGGAGGTTCAGGTTAGAAACCCTCACCTTAAGTCCAAATGTGTTCCACTATTGATCATAATGTCCTTGAATATGAAATTTGACTAATTAATAACTTAATAGGGAACCTATTTTTCATGTAATAATTTTATAATAATTTTATTATATCCATTATGTTCATTTATATAATTTATAATATTTAATTATTTTGTTCTAGAGTGTTTGTTTCCTTGGTTTTCATGATCAGTATACCTGTATATGATTACAGATGTTCCTGTGAAATGGATATAAATCACTAGAATTGAAATTATTTATTATTTATGATCAGACAAAAGTTTAAATTTTCATTTATATAATTTTTTACATGGAATGAGGATGAATCATTAGATGAAATATTAATGGCATTCACATATATTATTTTACAGGTATTTTGATTATTATGAAATAGTTTGGTCATATGAATTAATATTACGTACATATACTAGTTCAAGAATATTAAGTAGGTTATAATACATATTTTATTTCCTTCGTAACCCAAAAAATTGTTCCATGACTAGTAATGAAAGAAATATGGAAGAACAAAACATCGTCATCAAGGAAGGTTATAAAATGGAACCTCATGGACGTTGATTTTGTTTATAAAATAAAATGGAGAGAGTGAGAATAATGATGATGGTTCTTCCATTAACATAGTATAATACCATAATAATGAAGATTCTTTAGCTATCATGGTCATTTGGACAGAAGATGTGTGTAAAGAAAAAGAAATGAATAAAATAATATTTGAGAGATCCATTACGAAAATTCGGCAGCATAAATGCTATGAAACATGGTCTTCGAAATCATTAAAAAATAGGGGAAAGGGGTCACCCATTAATAAAAGGATCATAAAATTGAATATGTACATATTAATATGAAAATAAGAATGTGGTATGAAAACATTAAATACAAACCACATAAAATAGAACTTATATTGAAAAGAGAAGGTATGAATTCTCTTACCTCGTAGAGTAAGTCTTAAGACATGATAGTTGGGACCTTATTGGATTGAAGACACCTTGGGAGGGATCTTAGAGAGGTGAAACATCCAAAACATAGAGGATGACGAATTTTTAATGAAATTAACTAAATTAATGAGTTGGTATATTTAATAAATGAGATTGAGTTTTTTATTAATTTAAAAAGACACCTCATTAGTGGTTTTTGTAAAACCATGGGCTTGGCCCGGGTATTTTCCAATGTTATTATCCAAATATCATAATTTAAAACTCAAAATTCAGCAAAATGGTTTTATTAGATCATTGTCATTTCATTATTCATATTGAAAAACTCATATATGTATTTTTACTATTCAAATAAAATACATGTATTTTAGAAAAATCTAAAAACATCACTCCAACCATTTTATACAATGTATAATTAAGAAATGAAATCCATTTTCTGAAAATAATTTTATTAATATGTTTAATTTAATTTGAAAATAAAATCATAATTTATTCCAAAAAAACTACATTAAAACTATAAATAATTTTATTACACGTTGAGGAATTAATCAAGGTCCCATAAAATTATCTTATAACCATAATAAAAAAAACTAAGAATTAGTGATTACATTTTATGAAAATATATTTCCATTTTAAATTATTTAATTTATCATTTAATTTTAATTAAAATACTTATGTTATAAAGAAAATACCACTACTAATTCTATGATCGATTTACACTTTTAAAATTTCTAAATTGTAGTTATACATTCATGGGTGATGTTTCTATTTTTTCGGATGAGTTACTATTCAGTACTGTTCATAAGGGTATAGAACTATTCATAAGAGTATGTTACAATTCACCAAAAAACATATGTTTTTTTATTAGAATTTAAGTGCATTATTGATCAAAACACTAGTTGACGGTCTATTGAAATTAAAAACATAGTATGGGAAATGTTGTGTTTAACGAATAGATTATAAAATATGTTGTTTTTTTGGAAATCTATATTTCATGCATTCTATTTTTATATTTAAAACCATGAGGTGTTACATTCTTTCCACCTTACAAAAGTTTCATTATCAAATTTCATAGAATGTTTCCTTACAAAAAACTATGGGTAGGTTTTCATCATAAGTTCTTGAGGTTCCCATGTTCCCACTTCGATTTTATGATTTCTCCAAAATATATTTACAAGAGGTGTCATTTGATACCTCAACAATTTTTCATTAGTGTATATAATATGGATAGTCTTCTCCTAGTACGATTTTTCATGTTCCAACTCTATAGCTTCAGATGTTTGGACATTCTTCATGTGTGGAATGTAATATCTCACTAATGAGACATGGGACACATAGTGTACTTTTGATGGGCTTGGAGGCATAGCCAAATAATATGAAACATCTCCAATTTTCTCTATAATTTCAAAAGGCCTAATGTACCTAGGGTTATGTTTCCCCTTATTTCCAATTCTTATAATGCCTTGGCGTTAATATTCTTTCATGAAATTATGATCTCACACTAAAAACTCCATATCCATCATTCGATTAATGGAATATCTCTTTTGAATTCTTTGAGCTTCTTTGATATGACCATGAATAGTCTTTAACTTTGCTATTGTTTCCTCTACAAGAATTTTTCCTACATGCTTTCATTCTCTAACTTCGTCTCAACGAGTTGGTGTGTGACAAATATTTCTATATAATTCTTCATTTGGTGCTATTTTAATACTTTAATGAAAACTATTATTGTAGAAAAACTCTAGTAATGGTAAATATTGATCCCATATTCCTTGGATGTCATGTGAACATGATCTCAACCTATCATCTATGGTTTGGATCATCCTTTATGATTTTCCATCAGTTTGATGGTGGTTAGTAGTACTCAATCGAATCATAGTATCCAATGATTTATAAAAAAACTAGAATAATTTTGATATAAATCATCGATCAAGACAAGAATCAATCGACAGAGGTGATCCATGAAGTCTCACAACATTATTGATAAATAGTCTTTCAAGGTCCTCCATTATCAAATCCTCTTTTATAGCGAGGAAATGTACATATTTTTTATTACGAACCAAAATTAAACATATCATATCATTCATCATTGGATTTTGGGATAATCTATTGGAAAAATATAGGGTGACGTCATCCCATTTCCACATCCAAATATGTTGAGGTTTCATGACTTCTTTTGGATGTTGCCTTTCTACCTTCACTTGTTATCAGGCTAAACTTATTGATATGTAATCCGCAATTTCCCTCATCATGTTATCCCATTAGAAATGTTTCTTCAAATATCAGAACATTTTAGTTATACCATGATGAGTGGAGAAATTTAAACTATGAAAATCATCATATAACACCCTTTTTAGCTCGAGTACAGCTAGAACACAAGGCCTCTCCCCAAATTTCATAACAACATCTTCAAACACAAATTAATCCATCTTCACATCTTTTACAACAGTAATTTTTTTCAAGTTCTCATTTGTAGGTTGAATAATTTGTATCATTTCTAACAAATAAGGTTGGAAAACCCAACTAAAACATAGAAACATTTCACCTTCTATGATAATTCACATATCGATTCTCATTGGATCTATGAATAAGGTATCCTTTTCAATCTTCATTTTGTTGAGAACCCCATGATACATCATGATCAATACATCAGCTACCATGTTTTACATTCCTTTTTGGTAGTGTATATTATAATCATAACCATTGAGTTGTTGGAACCATCATTTTTTCCTCATGTTGATCTCTATTTGTGAGAAGATACACATCATACACGTTTGATCCGGATATATCTGATATTTTTTTTTTCACAGATATAATGTCTTTATATATTCATTGGAAAGATTACTACTGCTACCTAATGATCATGTGTGGTATATTTTTGTTCAGTAATTTAGAATTTCCGTGACGCATTGGTAATAACTCTATCATTCTGTATAAGTAAACAGGAAAGTCCTTTCTTTCATGCATCACTATAGATCACAAACCCATCATTCCCCAATGGTATGTTTAGGATCAGAGCACTCATTAATCTCCTCTTCAATTCTTCAAAATTGTCATCACATTCTTCTCTCTATACAAAAAAACCCCTTTACTTGTATTCTTGGTCACTGGGTTGTCTAAAAGTTTGAAGTTTGAAAGGAAACACCATTAATAACCCACCAAATGAATAAAAATACACACTTTATTTATGTTCGTTGGAGTTTTCTATTCTTCCACAACCTTTTTCATCGTAGGATCATTATATATTTCATCTTTAAAGACAATGTGGCCCCAAAAGGAAACCAATAGAATTTGAAATTCACACGTTATAAATTTCCCATATAATTCATTTCATCTAAGAGTCTTCATAATAGTGCGCATGTGATTTTCATGAACCTTGTGAATTTTTGAGTATACCAAGATATCATCAATAAAAAATAGCCCCAAGTAATAATGATATTCCTTGAAATCTATATTCATTAGATCCATGAAAATATAGGGTTTATTAGTTACTGTAAAATTCATTATGTATAGTCGAAATGCCTATACCTAGTTCGAAATGCAGTTTTTTTAATGTCTTCCTTCCTCACAAGAAACTGATGATACCCAGATCGATGGTCAATCTTTGAAAAATATTGGGCTCTCTTAATTTTATCAAATAAATCATGAATGAGAGGATGGTGATACATTTTCTATATTTGAATAGCATTTATCTCTCTATAGCCAATTAATAACCTCTTAGACTGATATTTTTTCATAAAAAAAGAATAGAGGATCCCTATATAGAAACACAAGGGTAAACAAATCCTTTAAAACACAATTCCACTAGCTATTTATTTAGTTACACAAAATCCAATTTAACCATTCTATAAGGTACTTTGATATGGGTCGTGAATTAGAAAGCAAGAAAATGAAAAACTCAATTTCTTGCTCAGGAGGATGTCTAGTACAATCCTCTTAAATGGCGTCAACATATTTTTCTAAATTAGGTACATACACTAATGAAAAATATTTCTCTCACTTATAGATATTATATTCTCTTCTACTACAATAAGTGAATATAGTAGAGCTACTGTGGGTGGATCTAGATGAGAATCACATGGTGATGATTCTTCCCTAAAGATAATGGATTGCACATCATCCTTAAAAATTGTAACCACCTTCCTCTTATAAAAAATTGTGGAATCATGGTTAAAAATACAATTCATACCAAGTATTATATAAAATTCAGTAATTGGTATAATAGTAAAATTAGAAGATAAAGAACATTAATATTCTTTAATTGGGACATCCTAACACAACTTCGTTGCAATGATACTTCCCTTTGGAGTTTTAACTAACAACCCCCTTATTAAACCATATTGGAAATATATATTTCTCTTGGAAAACATGGAATATATGAATGAATGTGATGATCCAGAATCAAATAATTCATTTCCTATGTTCTGTAAAACAATTAAAATACCTTCCACCACATTGATATGAACTTCATCCTCCACAGTTGTGACTGAATAATATTGACCCTTATCGATTAGAATTTTATGTGTAATGTTTCCCTGATTCATTGGAAATTCAAATGAATAATGTCCCATCTTCCTCAAAATCTAGCATTGACCATTGGTAGCTTCATTATTTCAAAAAAAAATCCAAAAATATGTGTTATTTTTCCCCGAACTTGTAACAGACTCTCATTCCCTTCAAGAAAGTGACTAGGTGTTTATTCCCACAATTACTACTGGATAGAAGTTCAAATCTTCCCTTCGTCCTAATTTCATTATTTCATTTTTTAATGTTTTTGGAGGCCCTCTTTTATTCTTTTTTTCTTTTAATGTCATAATACTTATAGAATTTATTTTCTGTCATAATAGAAAATGAGACTATATATTCATATGATGAAAAACATATGGAGACTAGATACCTTTATAGGAATAGTTTTAAAACATCAAATAATAGATGATTTTTCTTTTCTGAGTTATGTATATAGTACGTAGCATGCCTTTCCAGCCTTGTAAAGAAGGATTTTCACATGAAAAAAATTTCCCTCCTTTTTCCTCATATAGTAGAATTTTATTTCCATATCCTATCTCTTTTCACGAGGAAAGTATTTCTCTTGGAAGATTTTTTAATGTCCCTGTATTCCATCTCTAATATATCTTCCTCCACTTTTGTGTTTTGAATTAATGACAACCATTGATCGTCATCTCCTGATAGAAAATAAACTACCAAGATGACCTTATCTCTTTTGTTACTTCAAACAGTGAGAAATATCTTATCTTGGGAACTTATTCACTACTCAGCTAAAAATGGGTTTTTAGTCCCTTTGGATGATGGGGGCTGTTGTTAGATAATGTGATCTAACAAAGATCCTCCACAAGGTGGATCCAGATGCTTCATACAGGTTAGGTTATTGTTCATAACTAGATTATGTTGTCCTTGAATAGTTATAAGATGCATAGTACAAGTCACAACTCCAGAACGAACATTATTATCTTGCATTATATGGGAATCCCTACATGGGAAACATGTGTTCATGTGGTTTCCATTCCATACACAAGACACCATTTTTAAATAATGGAATACACAATATTACGGTTTGAATCATAATGTATAATCTTAATGTAGAAAACAATATTTCGTATAAATCAGAATTCTATACTTAGGTAATATCTTAATAATAAATTTGGTTTCATTGAGAGAAAATATAATTTTAAATCCTTCATAATGACTTTAAATGAATATATGAATTTCCCTAAGAATATCCCCCAGGAGTGTAAAACCAAGAGCAGAGTAAGTCCCGTTTGTTTTACCATGATAACCTAGGTCAAACCCAAAACGCCTTATAAGTGTTTTCACCACGAGGTACATCTATGTCAGAAACAAGTACACTTTTAGTATGCAAATCATAATGTATTTTCTAAAAATATCTACATAATCTATTCCTTTCCAAAATACCAAGAAATTATTTTATTATTATACTAAAATACTAACTTAGGAATTTTTCCCCAAATATATGTTTTCTAAATCATGTTTCCATGTTGTATACTAAAATTCTTCTAATGCTAACTATAAGGACCCAACCCTAGTTTCCTGAAGCCAGTGCCATATTTAATTACAATGGAATATAAAAAAGGAATATACATCCCAGAGTACTATGTTGTTTAGTATTATTGGAAACAAGATACATACATAAGTACATCATTACAAAATAAAAAGATAAAGAACATTGAAATTTCATTGACAACATCCTTAACATCAAGGTTATTTCAACAACTCATTCACAATATAATTCTTCATATCCTGATAAAATTAATCATAATAAATATGTGATCTCCAACAATCAATAATGGTATGAAATACATAATATTATATCATAACATAAACATTTGGAATGTTGAATAATAAAAAACATATGCCTTTAACAAAAATACGAACACATTATGGTAGGAATAAGAGATGAATGAATAATTCCCTAATCATGAGTATTCTACTAGTGAAATAACTAAATGACCCATGCAAACTACTTTCATATCGAGGTAATTCATAATAAAGGATATCATGACTATACCATCAATGACTCATGACAAGACCATAAATAATTATTTTTTGAAGGCCTTCTGCCAATGTAATAGTTTTTATCCTGAGACCAACTAATAACCCGATGGGTTACCAGGGGCTGCACACAAGAATTAATATGTCTAATGAATTCCACAGATGAATTGTGAAAAAAATAAAAAACACATACATTCATATTGAAACTAATATATTAAATGTAAATAACATTCCCCAAACATTATGTTTAAGCATTAACTATTCGGAATAAATTGGTGAATGGTTTTAAGATATCACATTTGTAACCAAAATAATCATACACCATTAAATTACATTTGGTATATGATATAATGAAATATTAATCCCCATAATACATAAGAATCAAAAAGTGTGATAAAATAGATGACAATATTCATATATAATCATCGAGTAACTCTTGTGATAAATACTCTTACATTGAAAATAAGAGTTATTTCAGAAAAATATTTTTATAAAACATGAAGTAAAGTATGATTGTATTTTCCTTACAAAATGATTGATTTTAAAATTTCACTAGTTTCCAAAATCATATCCAATTTGTCATGTATTTAGTTTATCATAATTTTTTTATGTTCATTATGTCATCAATGATATGTTATAAGATTGAATTCCATCGTTCTATCGTGTTTGTTTCCTTGGTTTTCATGATCAACATATTTGTATATGAATATGGATGTTTATTTGGAATGGATGTAAATATCCAGAATTGAAATTAATTATTGTTTATGACCATCCCTAGGTGTTAATGTCCATTTCAATCTTTTTTTAAATGTAATGAGGATGAATCATTAGATGAAATATTAATGACATTAACATAGAAAATTTTAGTAGTATTTTGATTATTATGAAATAGTTTGGTTATATGATTTAATATTATGTACATATATTGGTTCCTGATAATTATTTAGGTTATAATACTTATATTACATCCTATTTCAATAATAAATATTGTTTTATGACCAATAATTAAAGAGAAATTGAAAAACAAACACCATCATCCATGAATGTAATAAAGTAGATCCTAATGGACATTGATTTCATTTATAAAATTAAAGGGGTAGATAATGAATATTGAAAAGGTTTCTTCAATTAAAATAACATAATTCTGGTTTATATGTGATAATGGAGTTATAATGTTCATTTTTATAAGGGAGTTGAGTAATGAAAAATAATGCTACGTAAAAATAAAAAAAAGATGAGAGATCCCTTAAAAAAATTCCGTAGCATAATGGCTATGCGACATGGTTTTTGAAAACATTAAAAAAAGAAGGAACATGTGTCACCAATTCATAAAATACGATTATAATATTATAAAGACAATATAATATGTAAATATGAAAATGTAATGAAAACTTGAAATAAGAATCACATAAAATATTACATTATTTGAAAAGAATATTTGAGAATTCTCTTACCTTATATAGTAACTCTTAAGAGATGACAGTTGGGACCTTTGGGGATTGATGACCCCTTAAGAGGGAACCTAGGGAGGTAAAACTTCCTGAGCTTCTAGAATGTTGCATTTGGAATGAATGAACCCAAAGTAATGAGTGAGTATTTATAGTGAATGAGATGGAGTTTTTGATTAATTTAAAAGGGCACCTCATAAGTGTTTTTTTTAAACCATGGACTTTCCTATAGTATTTTCCCATTGTATTATCCTATTGAAACACATCATAAAATATTTTACTATATAAAAGTCGACCATAATTTTATTATAATTATTACATCATTATGATTTCATTAAACATACAGAAAAACAGAAATCTGTATTTTTACGATTCAAAAAAAATCCAATATTTTAGAGAAATGATAAAAATTCACTGCAAAATATTTCTTCCAATGTATTAATTCAAATATGAAATCCATTTTTTGAAAATAAATTTTTATACGTTTAATTTAATTTTTAAATAAAATCATAATTTATTCCAAAAAAATAGCATTAAAACTATAACTAATTTCATAACTTCTTGTGAAATTAATCAAGGTCTTATAAAATTATGTTATAAGTATAATAATATAAATTAACAATTAGTGATTAAATTTTATGAAAATAAATTTCCCTTATAAATTATTAAATTTATCAAATAATTGTAATTAAAATATTTATGTCATACAAAAATACAAATTCTTATACTATGATCATTTTTTCAACATTCAAAATGTCTAAATTGTATTTATGCAATCATTGGTGATGTTTCTATTTTGTATGATTTATGATTCAGTATTGTTCACTATAATTCATAATGGTATGTCACTATTCATAAGGGTATGTTACTATTCACTAAAAATTATGTTTGTCTTATTAGACTCCAAATGGCTTACAGATCACAACTCTAGATAGTGGTTTTAAATAATTCAGAACATATTAGGGGAAAAGGTGGGTTTAACAACTATATTATAAAATGTGTTGTTTTTTGGGACTCATTGTTTCATTCATTCAATATTTATTTTCGAAACATTTGTGTGTTACAGTTCATGAACTCAAATTTCAATCAGAAATATAATGTTTAGATGATGTTTCTGGAAACAAATTTTATATAGTGTTCTTATGAAGATGATGTTTCTTACTTGTGTCAAAATGTTAGATTTTATGAAGACATGAAGGATGTTTTTGTATAATGGTATCAATTATATTCAATCGACTATGTATTTATTGGATGAATGGGTTGATTGGACAAATGTTATAGAAATATATTTCAGAAAGGTAATTAGATAAATAATTATCAGTCTGTGTCATGATCCAACTCTTATATGAAGTGTGAGTATTTATTGAAGTGAAAATTGCCTGTTTTTATGTCAAAATACAGTGAATTAATTTGTTACTTATTTGTGTTTGTCTTCAACATTGGTAAAAATTTTCCAATGATAGAGATAAATTACTATATCAGTGAATTTTTTGAATATTTTCTGATATCTCATGGTAGATAGACATAATTAAATTCTATTGGATAAGGATTAAACTGAAGATAGATTAATGGAGAGTATATTAGTTTATTAGAACGAGTTAATCAATCATAGCTAATCAGAAAAATATGGACAACAGAAAACTAATTATTTTTTGAAAAAATATCATTTCCACCCAACAACATAACAATACAACTGGATGAGATTCTCTTTCAGATGTGAATATAAAAAATATATAAATTGATGTAATTATAATATTTATATCAATTTTAATTTATTTTATTATCATAAATCTAATATGATCCACGAAAGATTATTTATTAATTATAGATAAGTAATATTAATCCAAGTAGTTAAAGGATAGTTTGTAAGAAACATCAATAATATTATATAATGTATGAGAATAATCAAGTTATGTGTCATTGAGATAGAGTTTCAAAATTCATGTTTCAATTGATAATGAAAGAGTTTTTTACATCCATAATTTTACCCTATAATAAAACCTTTATAATGGGATTAGTGTATAGTATTGGTGAATAACACTGTTTATATGTTTGAGTGATGTGATGTTGAAAATAATTCCTTGTATAATAAGTTTCCAAACTAGGAAAATTACTTTTCAATGAAGAGGAACCACATAAAGGTTTTGATAAGAGGAATTCAATTTATGGTTAATGGTTAGCTGTCAAGAGAACATAATTAATGGACATAGGAGTTAGTATAATTTCATATAGAGATATTTAATGTTCCTAATAAAAGTTGGATAAAATTTTATTCTACTGAAATTAAATCATTTCTCAATATTCCAAATAGATTCACCATGGTAAGATTGTATTTTTCCATTCTAGGGGTGATCCTTTTAAATATTCTGTGACCTTATTTAATTTACTATTATTTTATATTATGTGTAGTTTGGTTTTATAATGTTTAAAATGAAATAATATCTATCATGTTTCAATGAAAAATTTCAAAAAAGAAGAAATTATAAAAGATCACCACTAATTCACCACCCCCTTGTGTGGTTCTCACATTATTGGGAACAACTTTTCGAATCAGAGTATCTGGGATCCCCATATAAGATCCTAAATTTTCATATTATGTAAATTATTAACTCAGGGAATTTCAAATTTGTTACTACCTTTTAATGAAAATATTATCTCTGATAGATAAATAGAATGATACCATCTCTTCTACCTCTTTGCATGGAGGTAATTGAAAGAGATAAAATTCAGTTTACATGAATTGATAAAAATTATTCTATAATATTTTTGGAAAAGATAAATATTTAGGTTTATTGAAAACCTCACTATATTATTCTATTTTATATTATTGAAAATATTTATGTGAATGGGGTAAGTATTATGATATCTATGGAAACATTGAAAAACATTAAATTATCTTTGAAGGAAATATCAATGTGACTAAAACAATGATAAAAATATAGGGAACCATTTTTCAAGGTATATAAATGGAAGATGATGAAACTATTGATGAGTATGTCTGTATTGTTAATGAAATTGAGATAAAAATTAGATTATTAAAAAAATTCATTGAAGGCTCTATGATTTTTTTAAACTCACGAGAAACCTTCAAGCTGTGATTTCTCATAAACATTCATCATTATATGTTAAATATGATATATATATATATAGATTAATTAGAAGAAAAATATTTAATATCAGATGAGTAGTGTTCTATCATTCCGAAAGAAAATTAAGGATCAAATTAATTTTCATACTATAAATAAGATACATTTTCCTAAACTAAAGAATTAGATATTTTGAATCACAGACTCTAAATAAATGGAATTTGATTTTGGATAATATTGTAAAATCCTATCTCGTATCAATAAATATTACAATAATGGTAGAGAAATGTAAAAAAAGGACAATGAAGAAAATGTTTTTTGGGGTAGTGGCATTATAATGGATTTTTTGAATTTTCCAAAGAAAAAGGATGGATAAAATGATGATGATTTTAAAGAAACACATATATGGAATAAGTGGCTAATAAAATCAAAATAAATATAAAAAATATACTATAAGTAATAAATGATCATGAGATGGAACAAAATATGTATGTTATCCAATGATATTCATAACAGCTTCGGTAATAATGTTCTTCAAAAGATAAAAATACAATGGACCAAATAAATTTATTTTCTTATGTTTTGAAAAAATTTAGAAAAATCAAATATTGATGAATAATAATGTAAGGTAACTTATAAAAATACCATCTAAGATCAGAAATTGTGTAAGGTATTCAAAAAACTCACGAAAGAAGTTTTAATATATAAAAATGAAATAGAGAAAAATATTATAAGAAATGAATATTAACATAAAAATGAATATTTTTACATTGAGGATATTAAAAACCACATTCTAGAATATATTGATCATAGAAATATAGCGTGAGATCTTGGTAGGAAGATCGTTTTATAGAAAAAAAATAAGGTAAAATTTTTATGTTTATGATGGAACAAAATTGAAATCGATATGATGTAAGATTATTTATAAAGTATGAACAAATTGATTTTAAAGACTATTAGTGTGTATGGTGTGAACAACTAGAACAATAAACTACATAATTCATGAAAAAACATCCAAGACATGTTTTGCATATTTTAAAATGGAGGCTATTAACAAGAATGTTTTTAAATAAAAATTTTCATTGAGACTACTCAAAATTATTGAAAAAGAAACAATGAATGGATTCATAATAGTTATTATTACTCACAAAGTTTTGTTGAAATTGATATCATTAAATATTTAAAACAAACATAATGTGGAGAATTTAATTTTGTAAAAAAATTCAAAAAAAATAAGAGTAATAAGAATGTCAGAGGATGATGTTCAGAATATGAAAAATAAGAAAGTATTATTTATGTATGATATTATTCAATACTGTATGATTCATAGAAAAAATTATCATATTAATAATGATGTTATCATAAGAAGGTAGTTTTTTATCATTCGATGATTAAAATTGGGAAAACGTGTCACTAATGAAGAAAAACCGGAAAAAATAATTTTGTGTTGTACGTCTTTATAACTAATCTTACCTATATGATGAGGATTAAAATAATATATGTGATCAATAAATTGTGATTATTTTATATAAAATAATGATAAACATTTATATGGAATATGATATTTGAACATTACATAAACATAAAATGAAATATGATATTGTATGTACCTCTTTCTTGAATTAAATTTTGGATAATGGAATATATAAGAATGTTGAAATATTATCCACCAGAACACATGAGATTATTCTCTCTGATAATTATGGTATTATGAGGCATCAATTACTAAAATTATATTTTTATCTTATTACCTTTATTTATTAATTCACTCAACTGACCAAAATAATTTTAATGAAACAAAAATTAGAGGCTATAGATATATTCATAACATTAAGAGGACATGATGAGAAGGAAAAAGTGTATTTATATTCAGGAGGATAAAAAACAATGGAAATAAGTAAATATTAAACTCTTTTGAGTAATACCTAATGAAATATAAAATAAAACACCAATACCACTCACCCTATACTCTTCAAAAAATATATATGGTGAAAATAAATGAAATGGTTTAGTATTAATGGGAATATGTGTCTTTTTTGAATAAAGTGTTTATATATTCTTCTCTAGGTATTCTAAAATTTAAGTTAATCATGTTCAAAAAATGTGTTTATTATAGTTGTAATATATAATGAACTCCTATTATATGAGGTATAAGAAAAATCGAATGGTTAAATATGTTTTTTTAGATTCCATCCATTATTATGATTAAAACAATATATCTTATAATGTTTGATAATAAAGGTGAAGAAGGATTATTCATTGGAAATTTAATCAATGGAATAATAAAAGATAATTTGGAAAAATTCCTACAAAATTTGGTTTATTCCAATTTTGTGGTGTTTAATTTAAATTGGATATCCTTGAGGAAAAATGACCTTATATAGATGATGCTTGTTAAGATAGATTGATGATGTAGAATAGAGTAAATAAAATGGATGATTAAAATGATCATGAATATATAAAAGATGATTTAGACCAGTATTATAATGAAAAAATTAAGACTAATAGAAATACAATTGTGTTTTTGACATTCAAAAAAATTGGATAAATCATAAAAACATTATTTGAAATCATAATTCTTAGTTAAAACTAAAAGGAACCTGTGATTAAACAATATAGTACCACATATATAATATGTTAACCAATAAATAGTTTCTATGTGAGATGTACATAAAGGATTTTCAAATACTATGAATGATGTGTCGTCTCATATTTAGTAAAATAAGAAATGAGATCTTATTCCATAACCGATAGGAAAGATTGTAATTGGAACAGTAATGGAGTTTAAAAACTATATCAACGAACATGGAGATATTTTGAGAATTAAGTATCAAATGTTTCCAATGGTCTCTAAAATACATAACGTTATTATTTTGATGAAACATTTTATCCTATTGCGAGAATTAAACTACATGAATTTTAATGGTGGTTAATTCACATAAAAATTACAAAGTATATTAGATAAATATTAACTGATATTTCATTAAGGAATATATTTAAGAATAATATTAAATTGAAAATCCTAGTGTTATCATACTTTATAAATATGAAACCATGGAATGACAATTGAAAAAAATAATGGGTTGAAAGGATTTCCTTAATAGTACTAAAATATGTAAATTTAATAAAGAATATGACATGTTAAAAAGGGAATTTTGGGTGAAAATTTTATAAAGAGTAGGTAAGAACCTTTAACCTAATTGAAATCGTGTATGTTGATCATATAATATATATTGGAGAAAGGGATATAACATGTGATCAATATTTTTAAAAAATGGATAGGAATTTTGAAATTTCAATTCATCGAGTCTTAATTTCTTTATGGGATTACATGCTCTTTAAAAGTGAATATTCATCATTCATTCACAAGAAATGTATGATAATGTTTTACTATAAAATGTTTGAATGTATGATTCAAATGAATTTTCTATACATATGTTTATTGTAATGAATTTGAGTAATGATGAATTAGTGAATAGTTTGCATAAAAATGAATTCCAAAAGATTATAGGAATCTTAGTCAGTCTTACTCATTAAATAATATATATTTTATATGCTCTACATTATTTTCAAGGTATTATAGGTTTCCAAAGTAATCACACATTTTTTTAATAAAAATAATTCTTTGGTATACTAAAGAAAAACTGAACTATGGGATGATTCCAAAAAGGAAAAATTCAATTAAAATTAAATGGTTGGATGATGTGGATTTGGTTAGAGATTACAGTGATAAAAAATAAATATTGTGTGGACCATTATTTATGGGAGAAATTTGAGTGAGAAATAATATTGAATAAATGATCTATACCCATTTACATAATAGAATAAGAATAAATTTATTCCACCCAATATTGTACAGAAATGATATATATGATTGTTCATCTGGATGATTTGGAAATGAATGTTGGAAAACCATTGATGATTGTTTTTAAGAATTAACTATACGTTGAACTTTACAAGAATCTAATACAATGTTATAAATCAAATCACAGTGATATTATATTCCATTTAATAAAATATAATGTTATTGGTGAAGAATTTATACTTGAGAGTATTTCCATAGAATATAATATTGATGTTTTTTAACAAATTCTATGATATGGGAATGGTTTTTGCAATTAAAGCAGTAACTAAATATTTAACATCCATTAATGTTTTTATATTATTTTTAATTTATTTAGTGTATATGATTCAATTTTTATCATATAGAATATGAGACAAAAATATAGAAAAAAATTAGATAGACTTTATCATATCATGATTATAAAAAAATCACTAATTGGTTAAATTCTATTGAAAAAATAATTTATCTAGCAGTAATGTATCAAGATAATCACTATGGGGAAGGTTATGGTTTGATATAATTCTCATAAATGAGTTATTAAAATAATGTTAGGATTGTTTTAAATGTTTCCAAAAAATATAAATGGGAATATTGAAGATTCTTTTGGTTAATTTTTTAATTTATTTTGTAATTTTTTTCAACAAATGTTGTTTATGAATGTTTTTTTCATATGATAGATATAATTTATTGGGTTATTGAGAAAGAATTCTTAATAATGTTATATATTTTTCCATATAATGCAAAAATATTATTTTCCATCATACATGTTCCTTACAACAAGATGACATCATTATCCAAAATTTATTTATATACTTTTTTACAATGTGAGTGATATAAAAATATATTGTAGTTTATAATGTGGGAAGTTGAGGTTTGAGTAGTTTTATAATATTTAAATTATGTTTCTGGATATTCATTTTTATAGTGATTCTAATAGGATAATATTATTTTTTTTAAGATATACAATGTTTTAAGTTATAAATACATTAATGATGCTACAATATAAAGTCATCAGTTTGATAAAATCATCTAAATTTTTACTTGATGAATGGGTAGATTGGTCTTACATTGTAAAATAATTATTTGGGTAATGATTTCACTAAATAAGTAAATTTTTTGTTATGATCTGTGTAATTTATGAAGATTGAGTTTTTATAAAGGTGTCTAGAAGAATTTTTTAAGTCGTAAGACTGTAGTTTACTATGTAATTGACTAGATGATTTCATCATCATTGATCAACCAATTATAGATCATTAATAAAGAATTGGATGAAAAAATGTTATTAAGATCATAAGATAGATATTGTCAAATTTACTTTGGTGAATTATATTTTCTACAGGGTTCATGTGGAAATTACTATATAGAGAGTGATTCTGAGTCTGAGTTGATCAGATAAATTCAATTTTTCATACATGATCAGACATAGAGAAATTAAATAATGATATTCAGTTGTCAAAGAAATATAATTTTCACTAAATTGAGGAAGAGTAAAATATTTATTGTTAATATTATGATATTTTATCATAATGGAATCTTCCAGATAATATAATTTAGATCATTAAATTAAAACTATAAAATATTTTATAATAATCATGTTGTGTTGATCCAATCAGAATTTATTATCTAGGTGAGATGAAGAAGTTCAAAGAAATTTTCTGATGTTGAGTTTGTAATTATATTCATGATTATTATGGAATGTATCAAAAGAATCTAAGTAATGTTTATTTCAAAAGATGTTTTAAAATTTATGTCCGAGTTGGTTGGGAAAATATTTTTTTTCCACCTTTTACCTATGAATAGGGCTTATATAGAGGTGTTCATCTATATTATGAGTGGATAAAAGAATTTAAATTTATGTGTGAGGATAATTGTGGTGTCATTCCACATATTGTGATCATATATACTATAAATAAATTAATTTGATAGGATTTGTACATGATATAGTTCTTGAATAAAAATGTGACTTTTCAATTTAGAGGTACACTGGTTAATGTTACAAAACAAAGGTAGTGATATTTGTTTATGGGGAAGAGTTGTTTTTTAATTTTTAAATGTCACAATTAAGATGTATAATATTTCAAATTGAACTATTTGGATGAATAAAAGATGAATTTTGAGGTGCACCAGATGGAAACATACTGAATGTAGACCGTGAGATGAAAAATGTTCTAAATAAAATATTGTGTGAAATATTTCTAAAGATTCTAAATAATTTCATACAAAACTAAATCACACTACATAACCTATGGTAGTTACTATGATAACTTACTAAGATATATAATGAGTATTATGTGATTTGGATCCAATTCTATTTACTTTATAATATACAAGATTTCAATGAATCGGAATATGATTCCTTGGAACGGATATTTTCACCCACACATTGGATGAACCATGTAAATATATTTTATCTACTTTATTATTGTACCTTTATGAAAAAGTGTGGTTGAATGTAATAATGGTGAAATGGATTGATTCTCTAACATGTTATTGTTGTTAATATCATGAAATAAGGAATTATAAAATATCACCAATGATTCATCCCCCTCCTTAGTGGTTGTTAAATTTAGGGTATCTATAATAATTCTATATTAATATATCTCGAGAATATGTTCATAGAAATAAAAATTACAGTGAAACTACTGAAAAATAGCCCAATACTGATAGTTTTTGTAGAACCGCATGTATATGTTTTGCTGGAAAAAAATCATGGGAAATATAGATAACCATGGTTCTCAAAAAACATTGGGTATATGTTTAATATGATTATTTTTTGGGAAGAACTATATCCATGGTTCTAGAAACCATGGTTATAGGTTGGGTGTATACCAACTATTTTTTTAAACTATTCTAATAGGTTTTACATGAAAAAATCAACCTATACCAATGGTTTGACTAAACCCTAGGTATAGGTTGACCATTTTTCTCATAAAAATACACTACTGGAAAATAACTCTTTACCAATTGTTCAAAACCGTTGGTAAAGGCTGGATAACCATTGGTATAATATATACCAATGGTTATTCAAATCGTGTGGAAGTAAGGCATATGGAAAGAGATATTACAATGGTTTCTGGAAAACCATTGTCATATCTTAGGATATCCACCTTATACCAACAGTTTAACATAACCGTTGGTATAAATGTTTTACCAATGGTTTGAAACCGTTGGTAAAGAGACTATTCCGGATATATGTTTGGATTCTATATACCAATGGTTCTGTAGAACCGTTGGTATAAAACTCCCAATGCCAATGGTTTACAACCGTTGGCATAGGCCATAGTGGGAAATTGCAGCAGCAGGCTATTGTGAGCTGCTTCAGTGAGTGGTGAGCTGCTGTTGTCGAGGCCTCTTTGAGTGATTTCCAGGCCCGCATTTCCATGCATGAATTGAATACATACATATAATGACAACAAATACAATGAAAAATAAAATTCTAAATCAATTAGTTTCCACCATCCAGAAACTATACACATATATAATGAAAACATAACTCATAAGGAAATTAAATGCATACATAATTGAATTAGAATTCAATTCAGAGAGACAATTACTTATGAAATCCAAAATTCAATTCATAATTGAATACTGAATTGAATAAATTGATAATTTAATTATCAATTATGAATACAGAATATAAAAAATAGAATACGTAATTATATGTTTTATATAGAATTAAAATTATATACAAAATTTCATTTTGTATAACACATACATGATTGAATAATGAAATTAGAAGCTAATAACCCCAAAATAAGGAAATGTATAAATGAATTCATCCAAACACAAATATAATGTCTCATGGTTTGGGGAGGGTCTATTTGAACATAGTGATGATGATAATGGGTGTGTATCAATGAGATTGTGTGAGTTAGGGAATGTAGTTGTCCATTGTGTAATAAATGTCATGTGTTTTAGAATAGGGCTAAGAGTTCCTCACATGAGAAGTGTTTTGTGTGAGGTGGGACCATGGATCCTTTAGCTCAAGTATAAAAAAAATCTGAATATGTTTGGTCAGTTTTCAGTATTCCAATTGTTTTTACTTAAAATGATCCACTTTTTAAACAAAAAATAGACACTTTGAGTAAAACGGGACACATTGTGCCTCATATTGAGACATGGTTGACCCGTACACATCACAAATGACCCATGTATCATCGTTTGGATGTATCAATAGAATCTGAATATGTTTGGTCTGTTTTCCATATGCCAGTTGCTGTTTTCACTTAAAATGTTGTCCATTTCAATCAAAAGTGAGACACATTGAGTGGTACTGGCCACACCATTCCTCAGATTTATGTGGGGTGGACTCGTACACATCCAAAATGACACATGGATCATTATGATAAAGTATCAACAGAATCCGAATATTTTTAGTCATTTTTCTGTACGCTAGTTGTTTCCTTCACTTAAAATTTTGTCCATTTCAAATAAAAGTCAGTCACTTTGAGATGTACCGGCCAAAACGTGCCTCATATTGAGGCGCGGTTGACTCGTACACATCACAAATGAATAATGGATCGTTGTTCTAAAGTATCAACAAAATTAGAATACGTTTGTTCAGTTTTCCATATGTGTATTGTTTTTACTTAAAACAATGTCCATTTTAAAAAAATACAGACACTTCGATTGATACCTACCACACCGTGCCTCAGATTAAGTCAGGGTTGACTCATACATGTAACAACTGGCCCATGGATCGTTGTACTAAAGTATCAATAGAATCAAAATGCGTTTTGTTGGTTTTATGTATGCCAATTGTTGTTCTCACTTAAAATAGTGTCCATTTAAAATAAAAGTGAGACACATTGAGTGGTACCAGAAAAATTGTGCCTCATATCGATGTTTGGATGACTGTTAAACTTCACAAAAGACCTATGGATCGTTTTTATAAAGTATGAACACAATCATAATACGTTTGTTCAGCTTTCCATATGGCTATTGTTTTTACTTAAAACAGTGTCCATTTTAAACAAAATACAGACACTTCGAGTGATACCTTCCACAACGTGCCTCGTATTGAGTCGGGGTAGACTCGTACACATCACAAATGACCGATGGATCATTTTTCGGAATTATCAACAGAATCCAAATTCATTTGGTCGGTTTTCCGTATGACAGTTGTTGTTTTCACTTAAAATGTTGTACATTTCCAATAAAAATGGGTCACTTTGAGTGGTATCGGCCAACCATGCCTCATATTGACACGTGGTTGACTCGAACATGTCACAAATGACCCATGGATCGTTTTGAAATGTATCAAAAAAATCAGGGTACGTTTGGTCGGTTATCCATATGGTTGTTGTTTTTACTTAAAACAGTGTCCATTTTAAACAAAAGACAGACACTTCGAGTGATATGGGCCACACCATGACTCAGATGGAGTCGGGGTTGACTCATACGCATCAAAAATGACCCATAGATCATTTTCATGATGTATCAACTGAACCCGATTGCATTTCATTGGTTTTTCGTATGCCATTTGTTGTTTTCACTTAAAATGTTATCCATTTCAAACAAAATTAAGACACTTTGAGTGGTACCGGCCACACCGTGCCTCAGATTGAGGCATGGTTGTCTCGTAAATTTCACAAATGACCCATGAATTGTTGTGCTAAAGTATAAACAGAATCTAAAAAAGTTTGGAATGTTTTTCATATGCAAGTTGTTGTTTTCACATAAAATGTTTTCCATTTCAAATTAATGTGAGACACTTTGAGTTCTCCCTGCCAAACCATGCCTCAGATTGAGGTTCTTCTGACTCGTACACATCACAAATGGAAAATGGATCATTATGCTAAAGTATCAACATAATAAGAATATGTTTGGTCAGTTTTCTATATGTCTATTTTTTTTACTTAAAACAGTGTCCATTTTAATCAAAAGACAGACACTTCGAGGGATTCCCACCCCACCATGCCTCTGATTGAGTCGGGGTTGACTCGTTCACATCACTTATGACCCATGGATCATTTTCCTAAAGTATATACATAATCTGAATGTGTTTGGTCGGTTTCTATATGCCAGTAGTTTTTTTCAATTAAAATGTTGTCCATTTCAAATAAAATTGATACACTCTGAGTGGTACCGGCCAAACCATGCCTCAGATTGAGGTGTGATTGACTCGTAAACATCAAAATTAACCGATGTATAATTTTTCTAATGTATCAACATAATCATAATATTTT
Source organism: Viscum album (assembly GCA_963277665.1). NCBI lineage: Eukaryota > Viridiplantae > Streptophyta > Magnoliopsida > Santalales > Viscaceae > Viscum > Viscum album. The sequence continues at coordinate 260,199,360 of OY728129.1, forward strand.
TTGTTGGTTTTCCATATGGCTATTTTTTTTACATAAAATAGTGTCGATTTTAAGCAAAATACAGACACATCGAGTGATACCCACAGTAGTGTTCCCCGGAATGAGTCGGGGTTGACTCATACATGTCACAAATGACCCATGGATCAATTTCCTGATGTATCAAGAGAATCGGAATGCGTTTGCTCGATTTTCCGTATTCCAGATGTTTTTTTCACTTAAAATGTTGTCCATTTCAAATAAAAGTGAGACACTTTGAGTGGTACTAGCCATAATGTGCCTTGTATTGAGGTGTGGTTGACTTGTACAAGGCACAAATGACCCTGGATTGTTTTGATAATGTATAAACACAATCAGAATATGTTTGTTCAGTATTTCTTATGGCTGTTTTTTTTACACAAAAAAGTGTCCATTTTAAACCAAAGACAGACAATTCGAGTGAAACCCACCACACCATGCCTTGGATTGAGTCAGAGTGGACTCGTACACATCACAAATGTCCCATGGATCTTTTTCATATAGTATCAACAGAATCCGATTACATTTGGTTAGTTTTTTGTATGCCAGTTTTTGTTTTCAATTAAAATGTTGACCATTTCAAAAAAATTGAGACACTTTGAGTGGTACCGGCCACACTATGACTCAGATTGATGTAGGGTTGACTTGTACACATCAAAAATGACCCATGGATCGTTTTTTAATGTATCAACAAGAATACAAATATGTTTGGTTAGTTTTTCGTATTCAAGTTGTTTGTTTAACATAAAATGTTGTCCATTTCAAAAAAAGTGAGACAATTTCAGTGGTACCGGCCAAACCGTGCCTCAGATTCAGGCGTGGTTGATTCGTACACATAAAAAATGACATATGTATCATTTTGATAATTTATCAACACAATCAGAATACATTTGGTTAGTTTTCCATATGTCTGTTGTTTTTTCGTAAAATAGCGTCTATTTTAAACAAAAGACAGACACTTCGACTGATAACCGCCACACCATGCCTCATATTGAGTCATAGTTGACTCGAACACATCAAACATGACCCTTTTATCTTTTTCCTGAAGTATCACTAGAATTTGAATGCGTTTGTTCAGTTTTCAATTTGACAGTTGTTGTTTTCACTTAAAATGTTGTCCATTTCAAATAAATGTGAGACACATTGAGTGGTACTGGCCAAACTATGCCTCGGATTGAGGCATGGTTTCCTTGTACACGTCAAAAATGACCTATGTATCATTGTGATAATGTTTCAACACAATCAAAATACGTTTGATCGGTTTTCAGTAAAACTGTTTTTTTACTTCAAACAGTGTCCATTATAAACAAAAGATAGACACATAGAGTGATACCTGCCACACAGTGCCCCAGATTAAGTTGTGGTTGACTCGTACATGTCAAAAATGATACATGGATCGTTTTCCTAAAGTATCAAAATAATACGAATTTGTTTGGTCTATTTTATGTATGCTAGTTGTTTTTAATTAAAATGATGTCCATTTTAAACAAAAGATAGACACCTCGAGTGATATAGGACACATTGTGCCTTAGATTGAGGAGGGGTTGACCTGTACACGTCAAAAATGACCCATGTATTATTTTCAGAAAGTATCAATAGAAGCTATATGTGTTTGGTTTGTTTTCCGTATGCCAGTTGTTGTTTTCACTTAAAATGATGTCCATTTCAATCAATAGTGAGACACTTTGAGTGGTACCGGCCACACCATGCCTATGATTGAGGTGAGGTTGACTCGTACACATAAATAATGACCCATGGATCGTTATGCTAATGTATCAACAGAATATGATTATGTTTGGTCAGTTTTCCGTATTCCCGTTGTTGTTTTCACTTAAAATTTTGTCCATTTAAAATAAAACTGAGACACTTTGAGTGGTACCGGCCAAACCATGCCTATGATTGAGGCGCGGTTGACTCGTACAAGTCAAAAATGATAGATGGATTTTTTTTCAAAAGTATCACCACTATCAGAATACGTTTGGTCATTGTTTCCATATGTTGGTTGTTTTTACTCTAAAAAGTGTCAATTTCAAACAACAGACAGACACGTCGACTGATACCCGCCACACTATGCCTCATATTGAGTCGGGGTTGACTCGTAAACGTAAAAAATGACCCATGGATTGTTTTTCTGAAATATTAATAGAATCTAAATCAATTGGGTTGTTTTTCCATATGCCAATTGTTGTTTTCTCATAAAATTTTGCCCATTTCAAATAAAAGTGAGACACATTAAGTGCTAACGGCAACACTGTGCCTTGGATTCAAGTGAGAATTACTCATACACTTCATAAATGACCTATCGATCATTGTTATAAAGTATTAACAAAATCAGGATATGTTTTGTCAGTTTTCCATATGGTTGTTGTTTTTACTTAAAAAAATGTCCTTTTAAACAAAAGACAGACACTATGAGTGATACCCACCACACTATGCCAATGATTGAGTCGGGATTGACTCGTATAAATTAAAAATGACTGATGGATCATTTTATGAAAGTATCAATAGAATCTGAATGTGTTTAGTCAGTTTTATGTATGCCAGTTGTTGTTTTCTCTTTAAATGTTTTCCATTTCAAATAAAAGTGGGACACTTTGACTGGTACCGGACAAACTGTGCCTTTGATTGGGGCGTGTTTGACTCGTACAGGTCACAAATGAACCATGGATCATTTTACTAATGTATCAATACATTAAGAATATGTTTGGTCAGTTTTCCATATGGATGTTGTTTTTACGAAAAACAGTGTCCATTTTAAATCAAAGACAAAACATTCGAGTGATACCTGCGACACAGTGCCACAGATTGAGTAGAAGTTGACTCATACACATCACAAATGACCCATGGATTATTTTCCTAATGTATAAACAGAATCCTATTGGGTTTGGTCAGTTTTCCAAATGCCAGTTGTCGTTTTCCATTAAATTTTTGTCCTTTTCAAACAAAAGTGAGAAACTTTGAGGGGTACCAGCCACACTGTGCCTCAGATTATGGAAAGGTTGACTCGTACACATAAAAAATGACCCATGGATCATTGTTCTCACGTATCAACAGAATATAAAAACATTTGTTCTGTTTTTCATATGCCAGTTGTTTTTTTTTCACATAAAATTTTGTCCTTTTCAAATAAAAGTGATACAATTTGAGTGGTACCAGCCAAACCTCGCCTCGGATTGAGGCGCGGTTGACTCGTACACATCAAAATGACATATGAATAATTTTGATAAAGTTTCAATACAATCAGAATATATTTGATCAGTTTTCCAAATGTCTGTTGTTTTTTCTTAAAACAGTGTCCATTATAATCAAAATACAGACAATTCGAGTGATACCTACCACAACGTGCCTCGGATTGAGTCGAATTAGACTTTTACATGTCAAACATTACCCATGGGACGTTTTCCTAAAGAATCAATAGAATATAAATTCATTTGGTAGGTTTTCAATATTCCAATTGTTGTTATCACTTAAAATGTTGTCCATTTCAAATAAAAGTTAGACACATTGAGTGGTATCGGCCAAAACGTCCCTCAGATTGAGTCTTGGTTACCTCATCCACGTCTAAAATGACATATGGATCATTTTTCTAAAGTATCAACATAATCAGAAAACGTTAGGTCAGTTTTCCGTATGGCTGTTTTTTTTTACTTCAAATAGTGTCCATTTTAAACAAAATATAGACACTTTGAGTGATACCCGCCACACTGTGCGTTTTATTGAGTTAGGGATGAATCTTACACCTCACAAATGATCCATGGATCGTTTTCCTGAAGTATCATTAGAATCCGAATGTGTTTGGACTATTTTCTGTATGCCAGTTGTTGATTTGACTTAAATTGTTGTCCATTTCAACTAAGAGCGAGACACTTTGAGTAGTTCCACCAAACCATTCCTTAGATTGAGGAGCAGTCATCTCATAGACATCAAGTGACCCATGGATCATTGTGATAATGTATCAATACAATCCAAATACGTTTGGTCATTTTTCTGTATGCCTATTTATTTTACTTAAAATAGTGTCCATTTTAAACAAAACATAGACACTTCGAGTGATACCCACCACACCGTGCCTCAGATTGAGTCGGGGTTGACTCTTACACATCCCAAATGACCCATGGATCATTTTCCTAATGTATCAACAGAATTCTAGTGTGTTTGGTCTATTTTCTATATGCCAGTTGTTGATTTCAATTAAAATGTTGCCCATTTTAATCAAAATTAAGACACATTGAGTGGTGTCGGGCACATCGTGCCTCAAATTAAGGTGGGGTTGACTCATACACGTCAAAAATTACCCATGGATCGTTTTTCTCAAGTATCAACTGAATCCGAATATTTTTGGTCAGTTTTCCGTATTCCAGTTTTTGTTTACACTTAAAATGTTGTCCATTTAAAATAAAAGTGAGACACTTTGAGTGGTACCAGCCAAACTGTGCCTCAGATTGAGGCACAGTTGACTCGTACACATCACAAATGAATTATGGATCAATTTTATAATGTATCAACACAATCAGAATAATTTTGGTATATTTTCCATATGTCTCTTGTTTTCACATAAAATAATGTCCATTTTAAACAAAAGACAGACACATTGAGTGATACATGCCACACCGTGCCTCAGATTTATTTGAATTTGACTTGTACTTGTAAAAAATTACCAATGGATAATTTTCTAGATGTATCAACAGAATATGAATGTTTTTGGTCAGTTTTCCATATGTCAGTAATTGTTTTCACTTAAAATGTTGTCTATTTCAATTAAAAGTGAGACACTTTGAGTGGTACCGGCCAAACCGTGGCTCAGATTGAGGTGTGGTTGACCTATACACGTCACAAATGACCTATGGATCATTTTTCTAATGTATTAACACAATCATAATACTTTTGGGAGGTTTTATGTATGGATGTTGTTTTTAAATAAATCATTGTCAATTTTAATCAAAAGACAGACACTTCGAGTGATACCTGCCACACTATGCCTCAGATTTAGTCGAGGATGACTCGTACACATCACAAATGACCCATGGAACATTTTCCTGATGTATCAACAAAATACGAATGTGTTTGGTCAGTTTTATGTATGATAGTTGTTGTTTTCAGTTAAAATGCTGTCCATTTAAAATAAAAGTGAGACACTTTTAGTGTTACCGGCCAAACCGTGCCTCAAATTGTGGTGTGGTTGACTCGTATATGTCAAAAATGACCCATGGATCGTTGTGCTAATGTATCATCAAAATCAGAATATGTTTGTTCCATTTTTCATATGGCTATTGTTTTAGATAAAATAGTGTCCACATTAAACAAAAGATAGAAACTTCATGTGATACCCACCACACAGTGCCTCAGATGGAGTCGGGGATGAATTTTACATGTCACAAATGACCCATAGATCATCATCCTGAAGTATCAATATAATATCGATGAGTTTGGTCAGTTTTCTGTATGTCAGTTATTTTGTGCACGTAAAATGATGTCTATTTCAAAAATATCCATACCACACTGAAAACCAGAGTGAAATAATAGGTTATACTGAATTCAAAAAAACTAAACCAGAGTGATAAGCTAGTTATACTGAATTCAAAAATATCCTTACTAGAGTGAAAAACCAGGTTAAAAAATAAAGTGTTATATAGAATTCAATAATGTAATGGATCAATCTTCCCCTGATCACCTTCACCATCATCACTATCATCATCAGCCTCATCCTCGCCGCCATCTCTATCCTCTTCATCGTCCACATCATCATCAACATTCTCATCCTCGTCCTCATCCTTACCCTTGGCACCATCCTCGCCCTCAGCCCCATCCTCACCTTAGGACCCATCCTCTCCCTCATTCTCATCCTCTCCCTCATCCTCTTCAACAACTTCATCATCACCAAGAACGTCATCATCTCGACAACCACTAGAACATCCACCTAGTGCATTGGATAATGCACCCATAGATGACATATATGTCTGACAAGACATGCTGGCCTCTGGTAGAAGTGATGAAGATAATGTTTTCATCAGTTTCATAAATTCTTTCTCCCTCATTTGAACATGTTCTTATAACTCTGTGAACCTTTTATCAGACTGTCTTTCATGCTCCATGACCTATCCCAACTCGGTGGTACTATAAGGGATACCTGGAGATAACCAATACAAAATCGGGACTATATTCTTACTTGGTCGGCAGAGTAATCAACTAGAGTGCTCATCTCCCAAACCCTGATATAAATGATCAGGTGGCCCTAAATTGTCAAGCTCATGGGATTAAAGGGCCTCTAAAGCATCCTATTAAAAATATTAATAGATTATTAAATTTCCAAATAGATATTAATATTTGAAATAATGAAATTAAAACATACAATCTTTTCTTATGTTGGTTCATTAACTACAGTTCCATATTTTTTCCTTATACTCGAGAAAAACAATTTTTCTCGAGTGATACCAACATTAATATTAAATTCGTTCTTCTGTAATGAAATTGATACAACATAAAGTGCAAATATAATTATATATTCAATATTCAATAAATCACATAATTTAAGTAGGATACAATAAAAAGGGAAAGTCCTAAAGAAAAATTATAAAACACTATATTGTACCAGCTTCCTCTCATGTTCTGACATAGTAGTGCACCCCAAAGTGTGGAGGTATTTCTTTGAATCAATGTTTTTTATTTTTTCCAAAGATTCCTAAATAATGTTTAATAATAATTAAGATAATATTAATGAAATATATGAAAAATTTCTTTTATATACCTCAAATGGGATTAATACCTTATATTTGGCAGTCTCCCAATGGGTAATCATTCGGTGATATTGCTCTATCAGGTAGTAATCCATGATAGGTAATGTCTGAAACGCTATTCCCACACTATCACACTAGCCAACATACTGTTTGTGCTTATATGCTCTCCAATGCTCTCCTAGATCTTCTAACTATGCTTGTCATGCACCATCACCATCAGTGAAGTTAAACCGAAGCTGAATCCCAATAGATTAATTCATATAAATAAAAAAAATACTACATTACATCCAATAAATTTCCTACCCATATTTGTACCCACGCATTATCCTAGACATTGTGTGGAAGTGTCTCCAAGATATAGGGCTGATAGGAATGGCGTCGGTGTATTTGGCTAGTGTCGCCAAAAAACCATGACATTCCTACATAGATTTATCAATCATCTATCCATCATAACTGTATTCAAACATTAACTGTGTCTAAAAGTTCCATACTATACGCAAGGGAGTATGCCCCCCTCCCCCACCTCCTATCAGTAGATGAATCTATTATTAAGGAAATAAAAAATTCATTAATGTTATAATAAAAATAAATTTTGGTATAATATTTTTAAGTGTTATATAAATATACTTGTGGTAGTCGGATCAATGGGCGTCAGAGGATGTGCATAAGCTGAAGGAATATCTTGTACAGGTGGAGTGTCCCTCAATGTATTCTCCTCAGCTACATACTGTGTTAGAGTGGGAGTCGAAGAAGGTGGAATATAATAGCTCAGAGATAATGAAATAGAAGCAAAAGATGATGGCACAGACGTCTGGCCAACTGGTAGTGTAAACATAGTGGGCCAAAATATCTCATGTGTCCCTAAAGACACACCAGGATCAAAATTGGGCGTAGAAGATACGTCTGTGGTAGAGGCATATTACAATCGGTTACGACCAATGGATCTCTAACTCTCACACTATGAGCCCTCGTACCACCGTCCTCAGTATCAGGACCACCAGATGATTTTCCAACTCTAACACCCCCCTCCTAACACCAGTCTCTATACATGGAGTATTATCAGGTTCCTTGTCGTATATCTCTCATATAGGGGGTGGATTCTAAAAAAAGTAAAACAAAAAAGTAAACACATGATATTATATGTTATTGAAATATATATATTTGAAATAAAATAATCACAATAGGGATGAGTGGAGGAATGCCCATATGTGTCATGAAACAATTATTTTCAGTCATATTTTTCCACCACCTCTCTTCAATGGGTGTCATTTCCTACAATAAAAACAAATATTGAAGTAATTACATATAGATAACTAATGTGTAACCCAAAAAACAAAATATAGAAAAATAATTCTGATAAAAAAACATAATGAAACAGAAGATTTATGGTGGTTTAAAAGAAAGTACAAGGATACACACTCTGAATAGTATAGGTGAAACTTGTAGGTGAGAGCATTACTGTGTGATTATATATATTTCCCTCCACAACATCGGGGTCACAATAAAATCTAAAAATTAAACTATTGGAGTCATCATAAGTAATAAAAGAATTGCTTCCAATTACAGTGGAGATAGTGTCAACTTCATCATCCCCATCTTCAAAAACATGTCTGGGATTTACTTCAATAATTACACCAAATTGAGGATGATGATGATCTTTGACATAAAAAACTTGTTTCACCATTGATGTCAATGCATATGGTTCATCGGTTGCAAGAGTGTGATTCATGTCAATAACTCGAAATACACAATCATCAATAAACGTTCCTTTTCTCATCATTGAATCAAACCATTGATATTTCATCATCGTGACTCGAACATGAGAGTAATAATCCAAAATTATTATTTTCTCCACGAATCCATAATAAGTTACATTTTTATAATGAGGTCTATAATCCGATGAATAGGCATAACAGCCTGTTGTGGATGATAGCATAACACCATCATGATGTGTTCTCTTGTTTCTTTCTCGTTTAGTGAAAATAAATTTGTATCCATAGATCACAAGTGATTTACAAGCACGAACCATGGTATTAGGACTAAAATCCATATCTCTTATTTCCTCATAAACAGAGTCTTCAAGAAAAATCGATTCCTGAAAAATAAACAAATAAAAACTTAATTAAATATTATATTTATTTAGTTATTACAGAAATATTTGTACCTTCAATTTCAACCAAGCAAAAAACCCTTTGCTATGAAAAGTTTCTTTCCTTATCAAAGATAAAGAATGATGCTTTATATATATCAATTCATTATTTTCCATGTAGATAAAAATAATAATAGTTTAACAAATATTTAAAATTACTATAGATAAGATAAGAGATACAAGTATTGTTTACTTACATTATATACTCATCGAAAAAATCACAATTGAACAACACTATGCGATGTGCCATCTCACGCTCTTCAAGGCTTAGTGTAGTAAATTTATATGATCCCAGAATTTCTCATGTCCAAGGAAGTGATAAAAAACTGGGTTCAATTTACTCATATTTTTCTTCTCCATTTCTCATTGGTCTATTTATTCTCATAGTAATATTAGTCAAATACATTGAGAATAAATCCATAAATTATTGGGACAAATAACCGTTTACAGTAGAACCTTCATGATAATTCCTATTCTAAAAATATGATTTCAATTCGAACATATTTCTTTCAGTTGGATACATGAAACAGAAAGAAACAAGTCCTGCAATAAGTATTTCAGTCAGAATATGGATAGTCATATGCAACATGCATGTAAATAATGATGGAGGGAATATTTTCCATGACTCAAAAAAAATTAATGGTGTCTCTTCAAATCGTTTTTGCAAGAAGGATATGGAAAAAAGATTAGCACAAAGATAACTAAACAATTAGAACATCTGAATAACAATGACTCTTACAATATTGGACAACAGATGATGGATTGATATTAAAATCAACACATGAAAAGGGACATGATAATCATTAGTCTTAAAAGATTTTAGCTTCAACTCTTTTTTGTTGACCCGTTTTGATATAATTCTTGAATATCCATCAGGAACATTAATAATCTCTAGAACTTCCAGAAATTGATTTTTTTCAGCATGTGTCATCCCATAAGAAGCACATGGAAATTTGCCTTTATTTTCACCAATTCAGATAGGATGCAATTCTGGTCTAATCTCCCAATCTACAATGTCACGACGAGATCATAAAAAATCTTTTGTCTTCCCCTTGACATTTAGAAGAATCAAAATCAACATTTTACAAATATTTTTCTAAATGTGCATTACGTTTAAGCAATGACATAACAAGTTGGTTGACCAATATGACAACTCAAAGAATATAATCTTCTTCGTTCAATTTTAATAGGTATCATTGGAAAAAAATTTCCTTCTTTTATATTTAATTATAGTATTCCCAAATGAATAACTAAAATCATTAAATTCATTAATCATATCAGTTCCAGACATACGCTGAGGTGGATCATCATTCTCCATGGTATTTTCAAATCGTCAACGATTGTTTCTATATGGATGGTTCATTAGAGAGAATCGTCAATGTCCCATAAAACAAAATCAGTGACGATATTTCAGTATTCTCGATCGCATATTATTCATAAAAACAGAACATGACAATTTTCCTTTTTTTCTCCATCCATACATCATTTCATAAGTTAGAAAATTGTTGATCATCCAAATAAGATTAGTACTCATCTACAATATGTCTTTTGAACATGCATCATATCTGGTCACACCCATATCCCAAATAAGTTTCAAAACTTATATTAACGGTTGAAAGTATACATATATATAATTTCCAGGATTAGTAGGGCCAAATATCAGTATACTCAAGAAAGTGTAAGGCTTTTTCACACACAACCATGGTGGAAGGTTAAAAATGTGTATGAAAACCGGCCATGTGATGTGAAAAGTAATAATATGCCCAAATGGATTAAAACTGCCACATGAAAGACACGGTCTCACATTTCACACGTCAGCAGAAAATTTAGGTTATCGAGCATCAAATCTCTACTATGAAAATCCATCTACAAGGTGATCCAACTCTTTATTATTCTTTTCTCTCTCGATCTCATGCCATCACATTTTTTCTGATATTTCATCAGAAATTAAAAGGTTCGGTAATATGGGGATCAATGGAAAGTGCCACATTACTTTTTGTGGAATATGAGATGGTGTTCCATCATCCTTTGGATTTCATAGGGTGGTTCCACATTTGATACAATAATATTTTTCATCAGTTTCTTCCCAAAATAAACTGCAATCATTTGGGAATGCATGAATTGTTTTTGAGAATCCAAGTTCATCAACTCACTTCCATTCCATATAGTGTCTAGAAAGAATATCTACATCATCTAGAAGTAAGTCCATCAAGAAGGTAAGAATGTAATCGATTGTATTATTTGAAAACCCGTACATAGTTTTCTGATGAAACAATAAGATTAAAAATTCCAACTTTTTCATTTTACCACATTGCCGATATACTTGACTCGTCGCGACATCATTCAATTTTTTACCCAATAAGCATCATCATTTTAATTGGATGCATCGTGTGTGATTATATCGAAATCTAGTCTTCTAGACATCCTTTCCATCTCAGGATTCCAAACAAATATAAACCAACTATATATCAAAATCTCCAATTTAGTCCTAGCATTTGGATCATCATAATTTTGAGATTCCATTTTCTCTCAATTTTGATACAACACGTAATAGTTTTTTTGGAAACCATATTTAGTTATATGGTAGCTAACTTCTTCATGACTCAACCAAGGTCTTCCAACACAATTAGAACATGGGCAGTGTATGTGACCACTATCTAATGCCTTGTCAAATACAAAATCTAAATAGATTTTCAAATTATTTTGAAAATCAGTTGAAATACGATCAATTTCGTACATCAAACTTCTATCTATTATGTAAAAAATTGTAATAATTCATTTAAATGCAATTAAATAATATTGAAGTTCAATCAAAAAAATATTTATGTAAATGAAAATTGAATACTTTAAATAAAAGCATAATTGACACATTACTCTATATGAGAATAATATTATGAAATAAAACAAAATATAGTGTATATAAGAAAATAAGATACAAAATTTTTAATGCCTATATTCCAGGATTTCCCATTAAGATATTGGATGTGGATTAAGGAATACATAATCCATAAGGGTCTTGTTGGGAGTACATGAGTATTATACTTTATCTTCTTCAGGGAGTTCAGGTTGATGAGTAGGATGAGGATCACATCAAAAGTAGTTATGGCCTCATCAAGCTTAACCATAATTATGTATAAACGGATCATTGGTTTGGTGCCATAGATCATAGGTTGGTAGGTTGTATTCATTTAATAACGTCCGAATTGATTTTAGAGAGGGACCTTCCATAGTTATAGGTATGGATTTTATTATAAACACCTATAAAAAGGATATCCACGAATATTGACGTCCCAAAGTAGGATTCCACTAATTAGTAACCCGAACCCAGATGGCCACTCATTGGAGAGGCACATTCATGTTCTATTGTGTTTTATATCACAAAAGAATAATGATTTTTGGGATGTACAGGGTCCAGTGATATGGGTGGTGCGGTGTCTGAGGTCTAAGGAGGAGGGTGGGGGTGGGTTGTCCAGGTTCCTGGAATGAAGGAGTTTTTGTAGATCAAAAAATGTGGGAGGGGGAGATCAGGATCAACGAAGGAGGGGGCTATCCAGGGTCCAGGGAGGAGGGTAGGGGGATTTTTGGGGTCTAGGTAGGAGGGTGGGGGGTTGTCCAGTGTCCAAGAAGGAGGGGGTTGTCCTGGGTCCATGACAGAGGGGGGTTATCTTGGGTGGACCCCAAAAAACCAAATGGGGTTCCACTCTATAGTTCTGAGAGTATAATATCCATAGTTACAAAGATTCCACTGGCAAACAGGACAACTATAAATCAGTTCCTTCTATAATTTCATGAAATTTAAGGGTTATGTGTTTTGTGAAAAGACTATACATTATACTGATGTTTGTGAATAATGGTTTTTTTCTTCAAATGTGTATGGAATTCAGTAACGAGGATGATTTCTTCCATGTAACCAATGATCTAGTGTATGTTTAAGAGGAATTCCTGCATTTATCAAGTGTTCTAGATTTTTTTAGGTGAGTTGAGTTAGAAACCATGTTATTCATGTCATCAGAACATGGGTTCTTCCATTTAACCTTGTAGATTTTAATTTTAGGGGTGAAAGTGTTTCTCCTGATCTAACTACTACATACTCTATAGAATTGACAACACATCATGTGGGAATACCCATGAAACAATGACATGTGTAAATGGGATGTTTACCAATCATTCATGCAAACCATTGGTAATGTACACCTATACCAATACTTCTAAATAACCATCGTTATTCATGTGTTGGGAAAAGAATTATTTCCAACAGTGACAAAAATAAATAAAAATAAAAATAATATATATATATTTTATATAAAAACATAAAATGTTCTATACGTTGGTGGTAATGTTGTTGAACTATTAAGGGGATGGTACATGGATCAAATATTAATGGGTATTTTTTTAATAAAGGATAGTTACCCACAGTTTCCAAATCCATGAATATAGGCCAGTAACAACAATTGGGAAAACTGTGGGTATAAGTATGCCTTTAAAAAATTTATATACCGATGGTTTAAAATTAGTGGGTATAGGGACGCCAATTATTTTTTCATAAAAATCAAAATAATAAAAAAATTATATAAAAATTATAATATATATATGTATATTATATATATATTGTATATAAGAACGAAAATTGAGTGATATAGTAGTGTTAAAGTCGCTGGACTGTAAGGGGAAGGTGTTGGGATCAAATCGAAGCGGGTAATTGTTTTAATAAACGACTTATTCTCATAGTTAGGCATACTATGGGTTTATGTATGCACATAAAAAATTCCTATAAAATGGGATGAAAAACTATGGGATAGGTTGTTTAATTACTGTTTCATAACATAAAAAATACAAATACAAATTTTAATACAAATATATATATATACATATATTATATAAGAACATAAAATGTGTGATAGAGTAGTGGAAAAGTCAGTAGAAATAAGGGGAAGATGTGGGTATCAAATAAAAATGGGTAATTTTTTTAAATGAGTTATACACATGGTTTGGAAAACTATTGGTAGGGGTATGGGCATACAAAAGTTTTATACCATCTATTTAAAAACCATGGTTATAGGCCACCTATGCCGACATTTTGACCAAACTATAGGTATAGGTCTATAATAATGTCCTGGTTTCTGAAGGTTCATAGAAGAATTGGTATAACCTATACCCATGATTTTGAACCATTGTTATATGTAAAAATTCCAGTAGTGAGGATATAATTTTTCACATTTTTATTTGTGAGTGTTATTTTTTGTAGATATTGTCAAATCATTTTGAATGGTCATGATTAAAAATTGAAATATAAACATTTTTATTTGTGAGTATGGTTGATATCTATCTATTAACACATGTTTATGTGTGGATATTATTTTTATTAGATGTATTTATAGGGTTATGATTTCATATTTTTATGATTCAAATTTTTGATGTTATGACTTTTCTCTAGAGAATTATTGGTTTGACACTCATGATCATTCATTTTTATATGAAATGTGTTTGGAGTTTATGAACTAACACTTATTGGGTATAAAACAATTATGTACAGAACATGCACATTATTATGTTATCCTAGATTTATGAATATCTTATGATTAATTATTATTGGTATCTACCGTGTTTACCCTTTTTGATTATTTGAGATCACCTTTTTTATAATTTCATTCCCCAAGATTTGATGGAAGGTTTTATGTTTAAATATTCTTGAAATGATACATATTTAATTAAATATGTTTTATATGTTGATGATTTTAATTTAATAAGATGTTAATATAAATAATATCAAAGTAAAATAATCAATTATAGTTAAATGGAAAATTTATTTTGGATATATATTGAATATTCATTGAAAAATATAATATATATGAATTATATTACCGGGACAATATATTATATATTAATGAAGAATTCAGTTAATCTATAGAGGTCATGATTAGATAACTTTTTTGAAACCCCTTGGGATATGACAATGTATATTATATTATATTTAATATTTGGTAACATAGAAAATTTATGTTTTTTAGAATATAAATACCTATCCATATGTTGGAATGTGGATGCTTTTATAGAATAGATGATCCTAAGAATAAACACTTTAAAAGTGGAATAATAGGTATTAACATGATTATCATAAGAGGGTGATCATTGGGACTATGACTGCAAAACTATATATAAAATACTATGGGATATACTAGGTTTATTTCATAATTTCATTATAACCCATTACATATTACATTTCTAGAAAATGGTCATGAATTAAAAAGTTTAAATCTAATGTGTCATATATTTAAAAATATTTTTCATGATTTAGAAACCCTATTCATGAATTTTCTCAGTTATATAATTTATCACTATATTGAATGATGATCAGACATACCATTTTGGTCTTAATAATGGGATTATGATTTAATGATGGAGTTGTGGTTGAGGAAGACATGCCAAAATATTGATGTATTATTTTTTATATTAGTAGAATGAATTAAAATAAATCATGAAACTATTTTATAATTTTTATTAATATACTTAGTGATTAGATATTGTGTTTGAATTAAACCCCTTAATGGAATGATGATATAATATCAAGTCTAAATACACAAACTGGTATAATTTTATTGTAATGTGTTTCATACACATCATGAGATTGTCCTGCCTATGGAATTTGATGTGATTTTTGGCATACATTGTATCTATGAATCAAAAGGCCATATCAATTATAAAGAATGGGAAGTCATATTTTATATTCAAAATCATCATTTTATTTTATATTAGTTAGATGATAAACATGAATTTACATTGTGATATACATTTATTTTATTATATTCATATCAATTCAAAAGCTATATTTATCTTTAATTGTCATAGAGAAACACAAAATCAATGATATTAATATTTTGGGGTATTAAATTGATGTATTTAAAAAATGAATTACTTATATTTAAAATAATCATGAGGTTTTGAAAAATTGAATTTGTAGTTGGTGATACACATATTTTAATGAATCTATATAAAATGAACCTAATTTTGTTATAGGAATAATTTAATAAACTCTAACAAAATCTTTATAAGGGATTTATACACTCTAGTGCATCCCCATGGGGTTCTTCTATTCCATTATTTTTAACTAAAATATGACCATCCAATGTGGCTTTAAATAAATGAACCAGAACAAAATAAAATTACTATCAAGAACAATTATAACTTTCACATTATTGAAGTTTTATTAATGATTACATATATATATATAATTTCCAAGATAAAAAATAGTTTTATATATCAATTTGTGAGGGTCAATATGGATAATATATCCACAAAAACCTTTCAAACATGGTAAGGTCCTTATGAATGTATGGTAATGTCATTTGGACATACCAATGAACTCCAAATATTTAGGGAAGTAATGAATATATAAATAAGGGATTATATCCAATAGTTTTTTTTAATTTTATATGATATTATTATATATTCCATGAGAAATATAGAGAATATAAAAATGGATAATTGTGATGAATATCGTAAGGACAAATTTTGTATCCTAAAATTACCAAATTTGGAGTTTGGGTTTATAATTTGTTATTATTGGATTATATTATCCAATGTGAGGTTATATAGGTTGATCCCTAAAAGATATAAGATATTGAAAAATTTAATAGACCATCAATGGTGACTAATATATTTATATTTTATAGTTATTATTTATACTACTGACACTTTGTGACATGTTTTCCATGTAAATAAAATCATGTTACCATGTTGATGTAGAAGGGAGTTAAATTAATGTTGATAGATCAATGTGAGGGAAATTTCAAATAATATATTTAAATTTTTTCTAGATAAAATATAATAACAATAACATTTAATAGAGATGTTTTGTGATCAATAGTGATAAATTGAATAATGTATTATGATGTGACCACTAGTATAATGTTATAGTGATAGATATTTACTAAAAGTAACTTAAAATTGATTGGAGTAATTCTCCAACCCTCGATTTGGAGTTATAAGAAGTAATTATATCATTCTGTACATAGAGGAATTATTGATATAGTGAATAGCCAAATATATACACTAAACAAAATAATATTTAAGTATATATCCACACAAAAGCATTGAATAAGATCTACAGAGGATGATTGGAATTGATTAGTGATTATTATTTGTCAATAAATTACCAACCTAAAAAGGTGAAAGATGACGTCAATTCTTCTCATTGGATGTCAGATGCATGTATTTTTATAACAATGATTGAATGAGATACACTATTTACTTATTTTTTATAAAATTTATAGTAAATTAATCAATAAATTAGTTATATCATATATTTATCAAATGAATATTCAACCATCTATTAAAAAAAAATAAAAGAGTCAATAAAGATGATGTGGAACTAAAGAAGAATGTGAGAATTTTTGCTGACATAAACAATAATTTTGATGGAATGATATGAATTTGGAATTTAGTATGTGTCTTATAAATATCAAGACTGAAAAAAATTTATTTCAAAAAGCTCATAGTTAAACACTATCTAGTTATTCGAGATATATGAATATATATAGATATTTCATTGAGAATTTATTGTAGAATAACATGAAAATGGATTTTGTGGTTTATGTATCTTTTTTCTTCATATTTCAGTATGTTATGTAGGAGAAACATAAATATAATTTAATGGTACAACCATTTCCAATTACTGAATGGAAATGGGAAAACATTACTATAGATTTCTTTGTTAGACTAACTATGAAATCTACAGGGAACGATTTTTTTGGGTAGTAGATGATCAGTATAAAAATATATCTTATTTCACTACCTTGAGAAATGATTTTCCTCTTTATTTTATTTATAAATAACACATTAAGGATTTGTTAAGGTTACATAGAGTACCATATTCTATTGTATCTAATCGAGATACAAGGTGTACATCAATGCTCTAGATAATTCTTTGGAATGAACATGTTAAAGAGTTCAATTTTAGTACAACATGTAATCCTAAGAAAGATGATTATTCTAAAAGGAAAGTTCAAACTCTAGAATATATGTTGATATATTTATCTATAAATTTCATAGGTGGTTGGGATCAATACCTTTCTTTGTTGAATGTTTCATTAAATAATAACATTCACATGAGTGTTAAGATGGATCCTTATAAAGCCATATATGGAAGGATGTGATGAAATCCAATGTGCTGGGATGACCTGAGATAAATAAAGCTATTAGGATTTAATCATGATGATGACATGGATGATAGGTGTATATCCATTCAGTGGCACATTATAGCCACTCATAAATCATAGAAACATTATCCTGAAAAACATTAGTGGGATTAATAATTCAGTTTTATTTAATAGGTATTCTAACCAATTTATCAATGAAATATTGTAATGAGACTTAAGAAAAAAGGAAATATATTCCCAAGATATATCATACTCTTATAAATTCTTTATTATCTTAGGATAGTTTTTTATCACTTGGTGCTTCTACTAGACAGCTCTTATGTCCATGATGTGTTCCATGTTTCTCTATTGGGGAATACATACTCAATCATTCTTATGTAATAATAATATTTTATTTACCATTGGATTCACATAATTACTCAGAAAAAAATTAATATATTTATTAGATCATAGGGATAAATTTCCAGGTAACAGGACTACTCACCAAATTTATTCCCTTTGGACGAATAAAAATTTCAACTAAGCTATATAGGATCTCGAGGATGTGATAAAATATAGATATATTCACTTTTAAAAAAATTAATAAAATTATAAGAGATAAATTACTTAACTATTGGTTGAATATTACACACCAAAATTGTATATATATTCATTTTAAATTAATATAAAGTATTCTATATATAGTTTTACACACACCTTGTAGGAAAATTTAACATTGATTTTCAATACCTTTATAACCAATATTTTTAATTACTAATATAAATTTGAATAACCATATTATGTAATAAATATTTATAAATTTTTTATATAATGAATATTCATTAATAAAATCATATTAAATAAGTACCTAATTTTCTGTAAATTGATTTTATTCCTCAAATTTTTTTTTCAATAATGTTTTTTATTTCATTTGGTTCATAGATATTATAAATAATTTCATAATATTTTATTAATATTATTTTTTATAAATCTTATTATTTTTGAAATCGACATATCAAAATTCACTAAAAGATTAATTTTGGATTTTTTTTTGAGAAGATCATTGTTTTATTGAATAAGAAAAATACTAATTTTATATAAATATTTATTTTTCATTAATGTATTTACAAAGTTATATTTTTTTAATTGATTTTAAGTATTTATTATTTCATTTGGGTTAATTATAATTTCATCAATATCATTTTAATTATAATTTTCGTTAATTTATCTATAAAAATATTTTTATAAATAAATGCATTTTCATATAAAACCACTTTTCATCACATTTTTATCATTTATTTATAAATTCATTTAAAAAAAATGTTATTTAATTTGATAAATGATACTAATTATTTTTAATCATCATGCTTAAATGTAGTAATGCGACCTATTTTTTCATGAAAAATATTAATAACAGAAAATACATATTACTAAGGTTTGTGATAAAATGTGATTCCTGATGTAATTGATCTATGAGAGAAAGGTCATACATCCAGATAAAAATGAATAAACAGTATTTTATGGTTATATATAACACACATATAAAATTTTATTATAATATTATACATTTGGAAGAATATTTTAATAGTATTACATTATTATATTAATATATTTCAAAAAAAATCCACGTGTGTATTATCCCTCCAAAATGAACCGATAAAACTTCTCTCTTCCTCATACATCATGAGAATTATATATTAACCATATAATACGATAATATATTCCTAATATCTATATCCATTTCATATTACTACAATTTTTAATTATAATACAATCCATTCATGTCTTAAGGTGTAATCTAATGGAAGTTTCACAATGAAGAGGTATTACTCTTATTCGAGTGCATTATATTTTATTTTTTGTTCTAAAAAATTACTTATAATCCTTCTATTATAAAATAATAAATTTATAATATAAAATATAATATATTTTTATTCTGCAGATAGATCAATAATTTTCCATATCTTTCACATCAAATTGGAAATGAAAAGTATTGGTAGTGCATAAGTGTGGACTTCCTCCACCATGTAGTGATAAAAATAAATTACATTATCAATAATTATTGGATGTATTTAATATTATATGTAATCTTTATATATAATATATATGATGTAATTTTTTCGTTTTTTAATTACATGATATTATATACCTTCTTACCTTCACATCCATTAGAAAACAATAATGTCTCCCTTTCGTATGTGTACTACCACCTACATGAAGAAATGTCATTTTCAATTAATTAAATATTTACATGGTTTTTAATAATAATAGATATAATTAATATATATTATTATAATGAAATAATAATTATTTGGTAATTGTGACCTTTAATTTAACATTATTTCATTCCATCCATCAAGAGTTGAATCATCACTCATTCATATATATGGAATACAATCTCTACAAAGTAATGTAATTCATTTTTCATCACCACATTATACGAATAATTATATAAATTTATGAAATTAATAAATAAAATAAATATTGAAATATTTATATTTGGGACATAGTGAAACCATGACCAAGGTGAAAGGACTAGAACCATCCAAAAGAAACATGCTTAGAAAATTGACTTGTTTTATCCCGAAGGTAAATTTTAAGGAATAATTGATAGTAGATGGATAATTAAAAGTTATAAATGAATGGTAAATATTAATTTATTCATGAATTTTTTCTATAATTGATTTATAATAGTTATATATTTAATATAATTGATTTTTAAATATGTATGAGGAAATATATTACATCTCGGGCCATGTGCCACATGTCGGTTCCCTGAGCCGATCGGTCACATTACCTCCAGCGCGCCTACCCATACGCCAAAGGTTTTTAACTAGCAGTTAGGGTCTAATATCAATCATGGGGATACTATACCCTATCAAATAATAGTAATAAAAAATAATAAAATAAGAACCAACAATTGAATCACATATAAACATAAACATAATAGTACTAAGTTCACTAGATGTATACAACTATTGATTAAAAATCAAACCAATACTAAAAATATTCCATGTTAAATTGTGTTCCATGTTTTAAAATAAATACCCAAAAGTAATGACACTGATTATTCCCATTTTGGTCCCAAATCATTCTTGGTTCCTTCATTCTTGATGTAACCCATATCTGCCATCTAACACTAAGACATTATCATCACCCTTTCCAACAAACATAAAATATATTTAGGTACTGATTATATACCATAAGTAGGGTGTGTGTTAAACTCAGTAGGCCACCATCAATGAAATCAAAATCAAAATTTAGTCAATAATAGTGTAATTATTTTTTTATGGAAATAAGTACAATAAATAGGTAAACATTTATCGCATTATCATTTACTCAATATTTAACCACATAAACCCTATGGTTCCTGACGACACCAGAACCTCAATACCTGATTCGGATGGTGTTTAATTCTGAAACATTTCACATCATCAATTGAATTTTAATTTAACAAATGGGATCTAATTTTCCATTTTATTCCAATTAACTATCATGCCCAATTGGAACCATAGTCCAATTTGAATCTCATAGGCATAAAAAGTCATGACATGTAACCTATGTGTATTTGGAGCACCAGTCCTTGTCCCACAACCTAATGTTACATGTGTAGTTGGATTCTTAATCACTTTCCCACACATGTTTTCTCAAATGGTTATTTGGAGCATCAGCCCCTATCCCACAAATATTTATCCCACATATGTGTATTTGGATCCTCATTCCCTATCTCACACACATTTTTAACATATATAACTTATATCACATTTTTACAAGTATCTCAATATCACATGATTCACTATGTCACATCAATAAAGACTACTCAAAACTGTTATTACTGTCTCAAAAAATCACCTTAATTAATCCATCAATTT
Organism: Viscum album; assembly: GCA_963277665.1. Taxonomy (NCBI): domain Eukaryota; kingdom Viridiplantae; phylum Streptophyta; class Magnoliopsida; order Santalales; family Viscaceae; genus Viscum; species Viscum album. The sequence goes on from OY728129.1 coordinate 260,221,264, forward strand.
ATTAATAACACTAATATCATTAATTAATTCTAATATTTATTAATCACAATCATCTTATTAATTAATTCGTTAATTAATTAATTATTTCAAAATCTCAGCATCTAATAAATAATTTACCAAATTTATTATTTGCAATTCAATAATAAATATTTAAATATTTAACTAAAAAATTAATCATATTTAATTCAAAAGTTCAGTACTCTAATATTTATTTTATTTTTTAGTTATTCCAATTCCACAGTTCTATTATTCTACCAAATCCTTAATTCCTAAAATAATTAATTGTCATCATTAATTAATCGAATTTGAGAATTCTAATTTTTACAAAACCCTTAGAAATTCCATAAAAAATATGAAATTGATATTAAGACTATGGGATTTGAAGAATATACCACCTGCCTCAATTTTTTGATGTGTGATGGCCAAATAGAAAACCCCAATTTTAGCGAATTAACGATATAGACTAATATCGGGATCTAAAATCAGAAATCAATATAAAAAATATTAATATATATTGAATCTAGATCTTGATCTAAAATCTATGATCTAGATCCACAATTAATGATCTAGATCTATCCAAAAATAATAAGTACAACCCATAATAAAAAATTAAAGAATACTGAGAAATCAATCAAGAAGAAACCATATACCTAATGTGGTTCAGATATACCAACAGGACTTCCAATCACCATGAACTATGGTATTAGGCCCTTATAATCCCTCCAAAATGATCAACAATTGATAAAAAATAGTTATGGGTTAGGCTAGGAAATTTTGGAATATTATAATGGGGTTCATATTTTTTAACAATTTAAATGATATTAAAATCTTGTATACACATTTTGTTTCTCAGGGAACAAAATTTCCCCTTATAGTGCACCGTAATTGCGCCCATCTATTATAGTGGTTCTTATTTACTTCTAAAAGAGTCAAAAATTTGAATAACTGTGCACCAACTAGGTAATTCGCTTATGTGCAGGGTTTCACAGTTTTCTGGGTCATGGTCATCGATAAAAAAAACCATATGCCAACCCACACTACCCATTTCACCCATTTTAGTCAAATTTTCACCCCTAAAAACCTATGGTAAAACCCAAATGAAAATTACTCAACTATAAGAAATTATTTATCATAAACAACCCCAATTCATATATTGAAAATTTCAGGATCTTACAATCTCCCCATCATATTACATCTCATCGTTGAACTATGTTTCCAATCATATCTATGATTTTGAGCAAAAATTAATTGGTCAATGATCCATTTTATATGATTATAATTCCCATGTCTCCTCTTACACAAACTAATGTTCCCACAATACATGATCAATCTTCATGGTATTTCCCTACAACACGTTCTCAGGGTGATCTAAAACAAATTTTAGAAAATAGTCATTGGATAAAACAATAACATTATCAACATCATCTAAATCAATCACATAATAAGGGTCAGGCCGATACACCTAACGTTTTCATACAAATATAAAATCATGCATAACACTATATCTCTATGGAAGAGACAATCGACATGCCACTGGCCCGATTCTCTCCAAAAAACTCAAAAAACCCAATGAACTAGGGCACCAATGTTCTGTGATACATAACCTATAGTGACCCAACCTATATGGCACCCAAAAGAATACACAACCACCCTATTTAATATTTATGGATCATCAATGTCTACCAATATACAATTTTTGTCTACTCTGATCCATAACCATATGTTTCTGAATTAGGTGAATATGTAATGTCATCTCTGGAACGAGAATCGGTATCAACCACTCTTACTCACCTGCCTCCATATAGCATATGGGTGATCTACCTATCCTACCATAAATTTCATCATATGGTTCCATCCATATCACTACTTTATTATTGTTGTTATAAGGAAACTACACCTAATCTAGGTTCTTTTCCCAAGACCCACCAATGTTGAGAACAGATGATCACATCCAATCCCACAACACCTTTATAGTATGCTTTGAGTTACCATCTATTTGTGGGTGAAAATACATTCTTAATAAATCTTATATAGCAAGTGCCTTCTACAAGCCCCCCCAAAAGTAAAAATTAAATCATGAGACATAGTTTTAAACTATAGTCCAAATCACACTCTCCAAACATAATACCTCGTGAACGTACAAATATCATAGCTATTCTACTAGGATGTTATCTTGTATATGAATGTAATGATTTACCTTTGTCAAATGGTCAACAATTTCCAAGATAACATCATTTTTTCATGTTTTCCTTTGGAGACCCAAAAAAAATTCTATAATCATGACATCCCACTTCTACAATGGAATGGGAAATGACTATAGCTAACCTTCAGGTCTTTGTTACTTAGACATGAACTTCTAATAGATGTAAAATAATTTCATAAACCTAGTTATCTACTATTTCATGCATGACCACCAAAACTATTATCATTGATCGTGGTATATCTTGGTCACTCCATGATGCACCACCAACTTCGATTCACAAAATTCCTACATTATATCATCTCTCATTTTCATTGGTATAATAACTATATTCATGACATAAATTATTTCATTCTCATCGATACTCAAGATGGAAGGTCACTCCCCACCTTCATGGATTTCCCATAAGGTCAAGAACATAATATTATTATACTTCATCTCTCTAATCTGGATCAAAATGTAGACTCTACTAAAACTCGTAAGATATTCATCTGATCCTAGCTCTCATAAACCACCATAATCATCTCATACATCAAGGTCTTCATCATCCACTCAACACTAGACTCATGAACTTCATGATTCTGAGTTTTTCATATCAATGATTCAGCAACAATATTTCCAGTCATGATCATATATTTCATCTAAATAAACATTTCATATATTCCACCACTCGTTGATATTGTAGATTCATGTGTCTTTGTTAAATTTTATAATTCACACTCTTATGATCTGTATACACAATAAAATGTTATCTAAAAATATATTGTTTCTGAAACTTCAAATCATAAAATACTATTTCTAACTTGTGGTTGTGCATAGGGTAATTTTGTTCATGGGCCTTAGCATTCGAGGCAATACATAAACACTAAATCCCACAATATCAACACCAATTCATGTTAGATCCTGTAAGTATAAAAATACAGAACATACTCTCCACTAAGATATGGTATGACGACGATCAATCATGAAACCAAGTGATTCATCATCTCCCAAAAGGTATTATCTGATGATTATGACCAATAAACATTTATCCCCTTTTTGGTCAAGCATTTAAGTGATTTTTACAATTGGGAAATGTACTTGATGAACATATGATAAAATAATGCTAATCTAAGAAAGATATTGATATCAAAATCATTCTTGGGATGATAACAAAATTCAACTTCCTGGACAATATCTAGGTCCACTAACACACATTCATCTTACAAGATGTGACCCAAAATTATACATGATCAAATGAAAAATAACACTTTGATATCTTGGTGAATAGATGATGCTCACTTATTGTTTTATAGACGATGTTAACATGATGGGCATGATCGTCATGAGTCTTTGGTTACACCACAATATCATCCACAAATAATACCACAAAATTGATCTAGGTTTTGATGAAATATTCTTTTCATAAAGTCTATAAATATTGTAGGTACATTCATCAACCCAAAGGTCATTATGAAGAAATCATATAGTCCATACCTTCTCCCAAAATTTGTCATTGGTATAACATATGTTTTAACCATTAGATGATGATTCCATGATCTCAATTAGATCATTGAGAATACAAAATCTACTTTCAAATGGTAAAATATGACATTGATATGCATAAGAGGGTACTCGTTATTCATATTCATTCAGTTAAGCATTCAATAAATAATACAAAAAAATTAGAGTATGGTCATCCTTCAATGAAAACAACACTAATGAACCCCAAGGTGACATACTAGGATGTATAATCCTTGATTTCTCAAACTCATGTAGCTTTTTCTTGAGCCCTTGTATCCCTATCGGTGACACTATCTATGGTGGAATAGAAATATGCTCATCCAATAACATGAGATAAATAATGAATTCCACATCTTCATTAGGTGGAATCTTGGAAAAGTATTCAAGAAACAAGTCTAGAAACAGATCCAATCTAGGTGAAAATATATCATTATTTACACCTCCATCATATTTTAATATACATAGAAACTAGGCTATGAGCTCTCCCAGTTGCTATATAATTGGCCCTACTTGGCCTGTCAGGATATCTTACTATCCATGGTGGATACATCTGTCACCCATATGAGACATAAAATCACTCCCATTTGGTAATAATAAATTTGGGTGAAGTATGCTACTAACCATTTCATAAGCATAATTATGTCAAATTCTTTAAATTCAATGATATAAAGATTCCACAAAAAATGATACTCTCCAACCTTGAAAGAACACCCATTTCATAAACATATATCTCAGGACCAAAATCCCAATGGTGTATCTATCATTATAACACCTCTCAAAAACGCCACTTACATGCTCAAAATATTAACATATTTTCCATATATAAAGGAATGATAGGAAGTCGTATCAAATATGTAACTAGATAAAATAGAATCTAAAATAGTATTACCAATAACTATTGATGCTCTATCCTTGATGTCTATAATTATAGGCCACATGATTATCCATTGGAATTCCCCTATCACTTTTAATGAATTCTATCTTCCCTAAGCTACATCACCTTAATGATACGATATCTCTATCCAAGAATCCCCACATCCACTACCTCTTCCACCTAGTCTAGAAAAACTCCAACTGCCTAGATAATATATTTTATAAGATCCTTTCCAACACCAAGGTTATATCAAGTATTTGTATCACTACATGCTTGTCGAGGGTTCTAATATAACCACTATAGATGGCCTATATTGACCCAAGATCATCACTTCACTGGTGGTATGGAATATTGTTTTTGAAAATTTCTCAGACTATCATACTGGTGTAAAATTACTAGGGTATGATCAAAAGAAACTAATCACTCTGAATGGGTACTTCTCTTCCCAGAGATCGCGATAATGTTATCATAACGACGCTTCCTTCTCTTGGAAGACATACCCCTAATTTTATAGTAAAATCTAGTTGTCATACACTAGAATCCTATCTCAGGTTCCCATATTCTATGGGAGACTTATCCACCTCATCAAAAAAAATTTTTATTTGAATGTGGTTATCTTGGTACTTAATAGAAAATTTAAGCCCATCCTAGAAATGCCTCACCTTTGTTATCTCATAGTCCTAAAATATTGGTGAAATTAATTTTGAATCTGTAATGTGTCCATATAGTACATCACATAAATGCTCCCCTAATCCAAATTCATGAACTCAGATGATCTCTCTTGACTCAGTGTCCTTGGATATATGTGATAAAGGATTTTCTCTTTGAATTCCTTCAACAGAATACCATCAGCCTGTCTAGCCTATGTCTTAATGTCCTACCAGATCTTCACTGATCCTTCAAGAATAAATGTGGACAACTTGAACCTCTTCATAATTAGAGTACCCAAATATTCAATTGTCATATTGATAGAATCAATCCAAAACTCAGCTAACTCAAGCACACCATCTCTAGTAAAATTCATATGGTACATCAACTAGAACTCACACATCATGTAAGGGATGGTCCTCTCAATATTCACTAGAATATTTCCATAAATTTTATAAATAAACAAATTTTCCATAAAAATTTCTCTCATACATCCTCACCCAGTTCAATAGGTTCCTCAGGTTCCACCACTAGCGGAACATCCCCGGTTGTGTCCTCTAGTTTCTATCTAAAAAAGAACAATCATGTAGGCATATGTCTATAATTACAAATACACATCTTGGGATGTAGTTCACAATATTTACATGTTTACATAAGATTGAAACATAAAAATACACAACAATTCATTCTCTAAAACCAATCCAAATGGTCAAAACTGAGGTTCTATCAACCCTTATAACGATCTTATTCCAAGCTCTAGGTTAACTGGTGTAACCACATTATCCTTATTCAAATATCACATTTAATCAACCAATTATTCCCATTTTTAGTCATTTTTACCATTTATAATTTCATATTAGAAACTATTTTCAGTTCTATTTCACAAATAAGGAAACACAGCACATGTTCAACAACTTACTGAGAACCCATTTTTCCGTGCATGCTTACAATGATGCATGTCAATGCCTAGAATGATCAATGAATAATCAACTCCCATTCCTTACTAATCCATGAGGTAAATCTCAATAAATAATTGAAATATTAATCAAAACACACCACATGTATGTCACCCACTGTGAAATAACATTCAACTATATCAAAAACCAATAATAGAAACAATCCCACCCAGGTAGATGGGTTTTCCCCCATACATGGATTTGCAACTCCCATGCATGTGTTCATGTTCAAAGAACGACATTACCTAATCATCTATTTTCATTTCCAAAATATTAAGACAACATAAAATTAAAATCTAGGATCTGATACCACTTTGTAGTATCCCAGCCCTGGTCCCACATGTTGGTGCCCCGTACTGGTCGGTCACATGACCACAAGTGCACATCCCCATATGAAAGAGGTCTTGGACTAGGATTGTGGTTATAATATCAGTCATGGGGAGAATATACACTCTTTAACTAGAGTATTGCACTAGTGGAAAATAAGAAGGAATAACTAAGTAACTTATAACCATAAAATAGAATAGTACCATGATCACTTGATGACCAAAAATAGAGATACAAAATCAAAACTGAAGTATACATATTATATACAAAAGTATATTCCATGATTCAATATGAAAACCCAAAAGTAAAGAAATAGATGAATCCCAAGCTCGTCCAAAATCATGTTTGGTTCCCTCATCCATTCTCTATACCATATCATACATCTAACACATAGTCTTTTCCCATATCCCTTCATAGAGAAATGATATATTTTCAGGTACTAATGAGGCATCCCAAGTAGGGTTTGATTTCAAGTATGTAGTCCACAACCAAGGACATCTAAACATTATCTTGTTAATAAATTTGTATTTTTTTAGAAATAAATAACTAATATTCATTAGTAAACAGTCAGAACATTATAATTTTCTCTTTATTTAACCACATAAACCCTAGAGTTCCTAAGGACACCCAATCATATATACATGCTCGTCTAGTGTGGTGTCTAGAGAATATAACATTTTCAATTCACAATTAATTTAAATAATGGGCTTTTTATCCATTTCATTTCAATTCACAATCATGGAAAATTGGAACTATAGTCCAATTCCAATCTCAGGGAAATAGAAAATCGTGTTTTGAAACCTATGGTTATTTGGACCACCAATCCATGTTCTAGACCCCAATGTCTCAGGGTTATTTGGATCCCCAATCCATATCCCTTAGTTGTTGTATCATATAGATATTTAGAGGCTCAGTCCCTGTCCCACGCATATTTATCACACATATAGTAAATTTTAGCCTCATTCCTTACCATATAAAATTTTTATCACACATTTTTTATTAGGAGCCCTAGTCCTTATCCCACAAACAATTAGCACATATCTAGGTATTTGGATCCTCCATATTTTTTTCACAAACAGTTATCACACTTATAACATATATCACATTTTCAAAAGTATCTCATCATCACCTGATTCACTACATAACATTAATAAAGAGTAATCATTACTAATAATCTCATCATAATAACTCCCATTAGTTATTTAAATATATAATTAATCAAATTGATTTCATTAGTTAATTCTAAAATTAACTAATCAAAATATTTCCAGTAATTAATTTAATAATTAATTAATAATTTTCCAATGTAAACATATAACAATTAATTTACAAAATATTTATTCTCAATTCAACATTCAACATTATAATAAATAACTCTGTAATGAATCACCCTTAATTCCACAATACAATTCTCCAATAATAAATTCATCAATTAATAATCAAAATTCCCTAATTTCATTATTCAACCAAATCCCCAATTTCTCAATTAATTAATCTACCATATTAATTAAATAAATTTAGGAATTACAATTGAAAACCTAACTATATAAATTCTATAATAACATAAGCGTAATTGGTATAAAAAATATGTTATTTTAATGATTAACCACCTGCCTCAATTTTTTGATGAGCGATATCCTAGTGGAAAACCACAATTTGAGCAGAGTAATGACTATGAACAAGATTATGATCTAAAAAATAAATGAATATAGAAAAAATCATGTTTTAATTAAATCAATATCTTGAAATAAAAACTTATATCAGGATCCACAAACTGAGATCTAGATATAACACATAAAAACCATACCAACCAAAATGAATAGTATCCTAATGGGAAATCAATTGGGAAGAAACCCCACACATGACGTGGGGAAGATCAGCCAATTGGGATTGGAATTTCAACCAATGTAGGTTTAAGGGACTGGAAATACCATAAAGTGTCTCTAAAATTTAGATAAATATATTTTGAATCATACTATGGAATTTTGGGGTATTAAGTAGGGGTTTGAGAAATTTATTAATAAAATTCTTGGGATTAAAATCCCACAAGAAATGGTTTTCTTCTTAGGGAACATAATTTCCACTAAAATGTAACCTTTAACCTGAAACTATTTTAATGGGGGTGCACTGTTACATCATTGAGGGAACACAAATTGACAAACCATGCACTAACCCTGATAATATGTTCTTCCTTGGGTTGCATTGTTTTCTATGTTTTGGATCATTTTTAGGGAAAAATGTGTTCCAACTGTGCACTGCAATTTCCTACCATTATACTAAAATAATAACACAAAAACACCCCAAGTTACTAACTAGTAGAAAAGTACTCAACAATATCTTAATATTAAATATAAATGAGCATGATTCATCTCCAAAAAAGGTTGGGATCATACACAAGATGGTATTAATGGTATAGCGTTTATGTTATAATATCCATTATTTTTAGGAATGGGTTTTCTAATTTTTTGGGAAATTATTTAGATAATATCATTTACAACCTATTTATTTTTTTCTTTTCTATTTATTAATGTAGTTATCTACAAATTGTAAATTTGTACTATGTTTAGAACGTATAATGAACTAGAAAATGTATTCATTAAAAACTGACTTTATTTACTTTTTTGTTGATAATATTTTTATTACATGTCAATGTTTTCATTAAAATGATTTCTAGATTTATTTTATAAATATAAAATGATTTATTAAATACAACTTCTCCCAAGATTTACCTTATATAAACATGTTTAATTTTTTATTTTTATCATTTTTTAATGTGATATATTTTAGCAAAGGGGTGAATGAAATCAATATTAAAACATATATTAGACTATATAATTTTCTAATTATTATGAATATTATTTAATTTTAAAATTTATTTATAATACTATGAGTATTTATTTAAATGAATTTAATATCATAATATTTTGGAATGTTTATGATTTTAAAAAATGGATTTCAAAACAAAAATATCATTTTTTTCAATAAATGGTCGTGTTTTATTTTAAAGGAATTTTCATTTTAGATAAAATCCTTTAATGATACATATGATTTAATGTGGGAAATAATAAAATTATATAATCATTATTATTTCCATATATGATTATTTATTATGAGGTTGAAATCCCATTAACCCTTTTTTCATTTACAGAGGTTGAGTTATGATGAAATGATAAATTTTTTGATTCCATATAGAATATATATGAATGGATTATCATAATGTGGTGTTTGGGTGTATCATAAACCTTAGATTGATTGGGTTAGGTGATATTAATATCTCTTGAGATGATGATAATAGTCATGGGTGTGATAGAAAATAGACTTTTCAGATTTTTATGTGTTATTACGATTTCATATTGCTATAATGACTATATTGTACATCGAAATGATTGGGGATGGTTATGTTCACATTTTGATGTATGAGTATGATTTCTATCGTTATATTATCTGAATTTGTTTTGTTGAAATGAAAATAAATAAAATATGTATTCAAAATTATGATTTTAAATTATTATTATGCCACATGACTATGTTATGAATCATTAAAGATAATTACTAGATTGATACCATTATGTGTCATAATTCAAGATATGAATTTATTTTGGATTTTATAAACTAATATTTTCCGGGTTGAGAAATTATGATGAAAACATAAACATGATTATATTATTATAATGTTATGAACATCAAATGAATTTATAGGATTGATACATTCCATGTTTACACTTAATAAGCATCTAATCAAACCCATTCATATATTTTCATTCCCTAATTTTTTATTAATTGTTTTATGTGCGATGAGTCTAGAATGGTACCCTATATAAGAAAAAATGTTTCAAATGGTGAATATTGTAATTAAATAATATGGTCATGTATAATGTATTCAATTAACAGATCCTTTATGACCCTTGAGAATATTTATGATGGAGATATATTTAATATTTACCAAAACATTATTATATCTATGTATGTTATTATTGGGTCATTATAAATAATAATGATATAACTTTTATATCATGGAACATGTAAAATATATTGAACTCACTATAACCAGGGTGGATGTTCTGACCAATATGACAATTTAAAAATATGATCTAATACAAAAAATGGACAAATGATCATTATAGAAATATATATACCTATATATCACCTAGTTATTGATGGTGTGAAATATTCAATAATATTTATTCACCAACACCAGAAAAACTAGAATCCATAATAAAATTTTAACATTTGTCAATTTCACCATTTATTCAAATTCATATCATCATTACATTTTTTCCCTTCTCACGATACTAGTATAATCTAATTGATATCAATTCATAAACATCATCATGGTATAATATTAATCAACATGATTATAAAAACAATTACCTAAATGGAGATATACATACAGATGTGTGATAAATATTATTTTAGTTAAACTCAACATGTTTTAAATTTTCAACAAAAATTATTCAAAAATTATTTCTATGTTTTCTGAACATCTCTTCAAATTTATAAATAATTTGCTATATTTTTCCATTGTTTTTTCAGTGGACTGTTTTGATACAAAATAAATTTTGTTAAAAATTGTTTTATCCCCTTCAAAAACTGTGTTGTTGACTATGTGTCATTGTATAAAATAATCAATCTAAGAACCCCATGACTTTTAATATGTTTTAAATTTACTGAATTTATAAACAATTCACTAAACCCAATTATGCGATCATTAATAATTTATTTGATTTTATCAATCAATAAAAAATGATAAATATATCATCATTATCTCAAAATAAACTACTTAACACCATTAAAAATTAGAAGAAAATTAAATTTCATTTCCATTGAAGAACATTTATGGATTAAATCAATTATACCATTACATGATGCTTTAATTCCAAGGATTGAAATATAAAATACTAGGATAAAAACTCTTACATGTATTTATTAGATATATATCAAAAAATCATATTTAATAACTTTTATATATTAATAAAATATAAATTCTCAACTGAAAGTGGGATATCATTCTCATGCCAGAATAATTGTCACATAATCTGAGTAATATATAGTTTTACATTGTGTATAACATGATATAACCAATTATCTATTTATCATTCAAAAAAATATCTATTTATTACCCAATCTCTTCATACCTCTACTTCATGGTGCCCTAATCATTACTATTTTACCTATAGAAATGATGGATAATGCACAATCATCATATATAAAAATTCTTCATAATTAACCATGAGTTTTCCAAACTATAAAGTCTTGAGGTGATTTATCATTTTCCATTCATCATTTTATTCCTGACAAACATCACTATAAGACATCGATTTATAAACAAACAAAAGACAATAATGTAAAATAGTTATTATTTTTAAATGATAATCACAAGGAAATTCCACAAAATCTGTTAGCATTTGTTCAAATATCATAATAAGAATATATATCATATGATTAGTAAAAACAATAAATAAAAAAACATTAGGTAATGAATCCACAACATAATTGACCATACCATAGCATAAAGATTAATTTCAGAAGTTATAAATTTATTATCATGAGGTTATAATCATCTAGACCCAAAAAAAATCAGTGGTATTAACATGCCACCAAATTAAAAATCATAAGCATCATAATAAACCATAAACATAAATCTTTATATATGTAAATGAATATTAGTGGATCAATGAATTAATTATTTTATAAACAAAAAAATGTGTCTTAAAATACATCATATTAACAAAATAATGATATTTGATGGATAATGTGGTTAATGGACATATAATCAAAGAATCTATAGAAAGAAACAACTTATAATAACTATATAATCTATTAAAACTATACACCTATAGTATTTTATTAGTCACATACTATGAAAAAACTACCTCATCCATCAATTGATATATACATATACCAAGTAAATAATGAATATAGATAAAACAAATTTAACATCTTATATCTAAAAAATATACTTTAATGTCATTTTATATAATTTATATTAGAGAAAAATTCCCATAAAAACCCCTTGATAGTCTAGTTTATTCTCTTTTTACTCTGGATAGACTTGTATTTCATTGATAAATAAAATAATTTTTTTATATATGGGTGACACACTATGCATGTAAAATAAATGAACAACATTTTTTATTTTTATAACTTAAAGGGGTAAGACTATGGAGTATATATTTTTATAAAAATTAACATTTTCATAATATCATACTCCTATAACCACATATGATGTCACCTAGATAAAAACTATATGTTAAAAAATCCAATTATCTCTTTTATTATTTTATACTAAAATATCAATAATTTCTCAAATAAATTGATACTTTTACATAACAATCTCAAATGAATATAGTTTACATATGACCTCATGTTATAATTGGTCCTTTTCTAAAATATTAGTAGGGTTCCTAAAAGTGAAATAATTAGTTGAACAAATCACTTTTATAGAAAATAATAAATATGAATTCATAACTCCTAAATCAGTACAAGATCAATCTAATATGGAAATATAAAAATAAGAGACAAATAGTTATAATTTCATACCAAATTTAGTCGCCAAACATGGGGGTAAATCATAAACATAGGAATAGAATCAATCGTTTTGGTCATAAGCCCACCAACCATACAACCTTTGTCTTGGGATTACCATACATGTTCCCTTGGTCTTGGTTTTACCACCTTTACAACCATGGGTATTGGTTTACTAAACATGTACCCTTGGTCATGGGATTAACACCCACATACCATTGGTCAATGTAAAATCACCATTGAGCCATTGGATAAGGGATTACCCGCAATATACCATTATGCATGGTATCATATGATGAAAAAAATTATGTTTTATTTTATTACATTGTTTATATTTTTTATTTTTCTCATGTTTTAGGAAAATAATTTGATATTTCTATATTATTTTTATTTTTTTAATTGGGCAGGGTTATCCCTAACAATTTGTAAATACAATGTTAAAAAAATTTAGTACGTATTTCTTGTTGATAGATATGCTTATCATATATTGAACTTATTTAATCCAATAATTCATCCCAACGACATAGTACACAATTTATTTCTAGTGATGGGTTCAATGATGGTGTGTGTTTTAGTAAACATGATGGAAAATATGTTTGTAATAATTTTTTAAACTGTTTTTTTCAAAAATTCTGCTTCTAAATTAAATCCCAAAATGGGGTTTTTCTCTCCCAATTCAACACAGTCATTTGGGGAAGTATAGGGAACACCTCCTCTATCCCCCCTCACTATTTTTATACCTCCCAATTAATTTCATGGTGTCTTCTTCAAGTTATCTCTTCCATTCATCTTCCCTTTGTGTATTTGTCTTAATTCCTCTCCCAGCCTTCCCTATATCCATGTTGGTTAAACCCTAAGGAGGGGCTTCGACATAATATGATTTTCTTCATGATATTAACCAGGAAAATCATTTTTGGTGCACATTTTTCACGTTTTCATGGTTTGGATTTAATTTTTACATGGGTTTAGACAAGAGTCTCTCTAACTTTATTTTTCTACACATAATGGCTTCTTAACCATTATATGTTTTTTGGCTAAAATTATTTGGTTTTGGTTATTTTTATCTGATTTTAAATCAATTATTATGGGTTGAGATCTCGTAAATATTTTTCAAATGAATATTGTGTATTTCATGGGTTTGATAAAATGATTAAATGTGTTTATGGATAATTTTGATACATTATAATTATGATATTGATTGACAAGGAATATGTTTGACTGTGTTATAGGTTCATACAATATTTTAATTCAATTTAACAATTTTTATGGAATTTTGGTCTCCTTCTTTACTAACCTCTTTGGTTTTGATAAATGGATTGAATTTTTTTAATTGTTGGTCTCATTGGAGATTCCCATAAATTTATATATACATAAATATATATTCATGTTGTTAATAATCAATATATTCATACATATGAATAAATTTATATGTGTAGGTATATATAATTGTGGATGATCATCGGTGGCCCAATATGAAAACATTAGATTTCAAAAAAACTATTTTATTACCACATTGATCTAAAAATTGAATTTAAAAATATAGATTCAAAAAAATTACATGATTCTAATTTTCATTCTTTAAATATGTTTTATATGGGAATTGTATTTTAAATGGCATTATAGGGATTTTGGAATGATGATACTATATTCAAATGTTCAAGTCTCTGTTATAAATTTTTACATGATATCACTAATATTGTTTACCACCATTTAATCCCTTTAGTATATATATGGGAATGACATGAATGTGTGTAGGGAGTGGGTAGTCCAGTAGTTTATTCATATAAGGATTCATTATGGAGAAGTCTGAATTATTTTATACAACATCTCCCACATTTATTATCATCATATAATCCTAGGAATATTCTTAGGGGTCAAGAGATGGTTACTATTTAGTATGAATTTGACATATTTAATCATGTATAGTATTGATAGGATATAGGGGAGTCCTAAAAATGAGACTTGTTAAGAGAAACTGATTGGTTATGGACTTCATCTCATCATTTATAGGCTTGTAGATGGTTCATAAATGATTACATATAGGTACTCTTTATCTATGATTAGTAATATCCCATGATTTTATATTATTTATGATTTATTACAGATTTCTTTTTAATACAACATAATTTTCATTATTTATTATATTTTAATTTCTTAACCCATTGGTTGCAATTTTATGTCCCATGCTAACAACTTTTATACCGTGGAATTAACCCATACCTTTGGTGTGAGTTTAGTTTTTTTAAATGATGATTTCAAAAAATTTGTTTCAAAAGTTATAGAATGAAGATGGGATTCTATGGTTTCTTTGAAAAAAAAGTTTTTCATTAAGGATGTGTTAATTTGAGAACCGTTAGATTTTTTTTCATAAAGAAAATAAATTTGTTTTATATTTTCTTTATTTCAAATATAAATTGATGTCCTATTTTATAAAAGGGAATACATGGAATATCTAACCATTTCATACTGAGATTCTTTATGCTTACGCCCTAATTTTTACAACTTGAATCAATAGACCTTATTTTTAATAGTTTTAAGTGTTTTTATATATCTTTTAGAGTGATTGTATTTATGGATTGATGGTGACCAAGTGGTGACATGGAGAACAAGTTGTGTTCTAAGTCTCAATTAATTTTTTTTATTTTTCATGATAGATGTATTGTCTTATTCATCATCCAATACCCTTGATCATTCCTCATACATGTTTTTCAATTTTTTCATTTATCTAGTTATATATTTTGATTATACTTCATTTGATGTATCTTGTTTAAAAATCTGCTTATGATTCTTTCATTTATTGACTCATACATATGCAATGGCCATGCCAAAAATCTAGAAAGAATACATATGTTGTTTTTTTATTTATTATTTTAACTTTTTCCCAAATATTATTTGAGATTCATTTGATTCCTATTATTATCCCCTGGTGGTTGGGGGATCCCCTCACTTATGTAATAGGATTGCTCTGGTTTCTAGTTTAATGATAACCTTGGGTTGGATTGTGAAAAGATGATATTAGTGGTTATATTTATTATAATACTAATTTACTAAATCAATCTATGTTATTTGATAAACCATGTATATTAGAGATTGATACCATCATAACACGATTGGTTTTTGTGGGATGAGTGTCATGTTCTCTTCAATACCATGATCCATGGGTTTCCATGAGTTTTTGGAGTTCATTATTTAATTTTGACATATCTTAAATTGTTTATAGTATATTATGGTTTATATTAATGGTAATAAATACTAAATTGATCATTTATGTTACTTTTTGTGATTTTCAATGTTTTAGTGGGGAAAACATAGTGATAATTAGAGGTGAAATATTACTCTACATATTCTGGAAAACTAGGTGGAGACCTTTCATGTGGTTATGATCTCATATAGTGATAGATTCATTGTTAGATCAATGTTCTCTAAATCATGTGGTCAATCTATACATAAACACCCGCCTTCATTGAAATTTTTATAGATCTCTATTTCAACTCATTTCATCATGGGTTATGTCTGGATATTATTGATATGGTTTAAAAGTGATTTTCATGGAGGTTTAACAAAATTAGATTGATTTTAATTTTATTTAAACATTTTCATTATGAATTCAATATTGGATTATGGGTTGTATTTTTAAAAAAAAAAGGAGATTGCAGAAGTTAAATGAAATGTGGTTAAAGATCTATAAATTATTAATTGAATTAATTTCTATGTTATGGGACAAATATAATAGAAAATTATGGTTTTAAATTTTTTGTGGAATTAAAATTGGTTTTAATGTAAAGAGTACAATTTTTGGAATTTGAAATGTAAAATATTAAATAGATTAAAAATGGAGGTTTCCCATTATGTATTGTGATTATGATTATATAATTTGAGTTATTATTTTTAGAAGTATTGAACTTTTTTATTTAATTTACATTGGAGTTGTTAATGATAGGATTTTTTATTTTCATCATTAGTTATAGTTTTAATCCTTGAATAAGTTTGGAGGTTTATAATGATTCGACTATGGAATGGTCTGCTAAAGACACCACTCAAACTCATCAAATAGTGGGGGAAACATTTTTCTCTCCATTTTTACCCATCCCTAATGGTGATCATGGACCTATATAGGTTTTGGAGGGTATTGAGAATTTTGATGAATCCTTTATGTCTTTTTTAACTACCGATTATGTAATGGTAACATCATTTTTGTTTCTTTTTAAAGTGCTTATTTTAGATGAATGAAAGATCATCATCCTGGATAAAATTCATGATGGGATTCCATGGAAATTAATTAATAGGATTTTCATTTAGTGGGTTATTCATGATTAGTTTAACATAGTTACTGTGGAAGATTTAATGGGGCTCTAGTATGGTAAGAAAATGGTGAAGGAGTCTGTTGACATTTTAAAAGAGTTGGTCCCCATTTTCTCCATGATCATGTAAAATTACTCCTTAATGGATCCTATTTTCTATAAGGGTATTAATTTAGATAATAATGATATAGTTTTTACTTATAGTTCTATCTAGATTTATACATTTTTATACGAGGTTATCCTAGTAATGTTGGTTTTTCATGGTCAACCCAAGAAGATAGGTGACCCTATCTTATTCAAAGGTGGTGGTGGTTCCATATCTAAAATAAAGAAGTGAGTATACGAACCTATTTAAAGAGATATATGACCTTGTTCCTCTATTTACCTAATATTTAATCATACCCTTATATGCTTCCAATGTAATCATGTTCCAGCATTCAATGTTATATAGTTATTATTTTCAAAAGGCCTATTGTTATTTCAGTTAGTTGGGAAACCATCAGCTAAAATTCTTGGGAAATATATATATTGGAATAATTTATTATTTAAAATAGTAAAATTATTTTGAGTCAAAAAAAATTTGAGGTGAATCCAATATTAATTTTTCATTTTTTGGTTTATTATTTTTTCATAATTTGATCCTTGTTGTGTTTTTTGAGATATTAGGTGAATCTTTTTCTAATATAGTGTCATCAGTTTTCATTGATGAATTTTTTGCTTTCCCTTTACACATTTTTGTTTGTTTTACATTTCTATGTTAGATATATAGTAGATCATGTTCTTTAATTATTAAAACACAATTATAATATTTTATTAAATGGTTGGAAAACCATCTCTGCCTCTCCAAATCACATCTTCTTGGTTGGATTGGTTGGGTGTTAGTGTGTTTCGGGATACATCGATTTTTAATGGTTTTTATACAATTTTTTTGATTTTTTTTCTTGTGGTCTTGTTCTCAATTTGGTTAGAACCTTATTCTTTTTATAATTTGGCATTTATTTTGAAACTTAGTGTATTTTTAGGGATACATCACTAAATTTTATTAAGTTATATCAGTCCATAACCATCTTTTTATTTATTATTTTATTTATTACTTTATATTTTTTATTTTAATCATGTTCTAGGATGTGTAAGTTTAATTATATTATGTTTTGTTGATTTTTTATTAATGAAACATGTTGATCTCATCGTGGTTTGTACAAACCAATAGTGTTGACCATATGAGTGGGTGTGAAATATCAACAGATTCATTTTAAATTTTTGGTGAATGATTTTTTCAAATGTGTTTTTTATCATTGTGTTTCCTATTTTCTCTCCTGTTAGGGGTCCAAGTTGGACAATAGTTTTTCAAAAAATGTAATCTATCTATGAAAATGGCATAAAATTATTAAAATAGTTTTTTTTCTAAATTTTACCTTCCATATTAAATCCTAAAATTGTGTAATTCTCTCTATATTCAATCATTGAATGTGTTAGATCCTAGTTTTCACCTCTTTCGTTACTCACTATCCATTTTTGAGGCATCATTATTTAATTTTATGTGTCATATTAATGGTATGTCTTCAATTTTTCTTCCCCTTTCCCCTTTATCTTATTTTCTCTTATTTAATCCAACGGTTTCATGTTGTTTAAACCCAAGAGATTAAAATTTAGCATAAATGATTTGGTTCTTGAATTTAGGGTCTGTAGATTATATCTTGGGTCCTTTTATTCACATTTTCGATGGTTTCATCATAT
The DNA here is from genome assembly GCA_963277665.1 of Viscum album. Lineage (NCBI taxonomy): Eukaryota > Viridiplantae > Streptophyta > Magnoliopsida > Santalales > Viscaceae > Viscum > Viscum album. Next base: position 260,240,335 of record OY728129.1, read on the forward strand.
CATTATGTGGATTATTATTGGTGGTTCCATTCCATCACTTTTTTCTTTATGCATAATGGATTCATAAGAATTCATTTTGGTATTTTATAAAAATATTATTCTTTAAATTTTTTTTATCTGGTAATAGTTTTATCATTCAAGGATGAGATCCCATATATTATTTCTAATAATTTTTGTGAATGAAATATATTGGTAGAAATGACTAAATGTTTTTAAATTGTGTTTTGATTATTTATAATGATAAACGTCGATTAATAAGGATTTTTATGAATTTTTTTTGTGTTTATCTATTGTTTAATTTGAATTTCCAATTATTATGGAATTTTGGTCACCCTCACTGTGGACCTCATTGGTTTTGATAAACAATTTGAATTATATTCCTTGTTTTCTCATCAAATATTCCCATTGATAATGATATATATATATATATGCAGGTAGAAGGAACAAATATATGTATGGATATATGAATATGTAGGTTTGTGTATATATATATGTATGTTTATGAGAGGAATAAAGTGAAAATGTGGGATTAAAAATGTACTTTATTTTAAAATATAACTAAAATTGAATTTATAAATGAATGAATCAAAATAAAATACCACATCCTTGTTTGGAAACATTAATGATGTTTGGGAATAACATTGAATTTTAATTGGATGTAATAGTAATTTGGATTGATATTAATAAATTAAAATATTAAAGGAATAATTTCTATTTTTATATATTTTTTTAAAAGTGTGCACCCCTGTGGCCACCCTCTATTTTTTGGAGGGACAAGACAGAAATGGATATAGATAGATTGGTTAAACAGTAGGTTCATCTTATTCAGATACTTAATGGATATGTTTGATGATTTTTCTACCCATATATATCATATTTACTTACATCATAAGTTCTTAATAATCTTATTGATGTTTATGAGGACATTACTATTTAGTACCGATTAGATGAAATATATCCATTTTGGTATTGATAGGTCATAATGGAATTCCACCGGTGACAATGGATGGGAGGAGAAAACATTTTATTAACATTAGAACATTAAAAAATCAGTGAAATTTTTGTTAAATTAGTACATAAATGATCTCCTCATATATATTTTTCAATTACTCATTATTATCTATTATTTATGATTTTTTTACTTATTACAATTTTGTACAGCACAATTTATATTATTTATATTCTTATTATGTCGTATCCCATTGGTTGAAAATTGATATTATATTCATACATCATTTATATTTGTATCATAAAATAATTCATTTAGTCTGTGTTTAATGTTTTTCAAAATGAGGATTTAGGAAAGATAACTTTCAAATGTGATTCCTATAAAAAAAATAATGGTTTGTTAATACAAGTTTCTCTTTAATGGTTGTGTTTCTTTGGAAAATATCAACTTATATTCATAAAATTATAAAACATTTTATTATATATCGATATTTAAAATTATAATTGAAGGTATATTCTATAAATGGTATTGTATGGACTGTAATGTGAATAGTAACTATGAACTAGTATGGTCACACCATACATGTGACACTCAGGGTTGGTATGTCCATGTTTTTTAGAGTTTAGGTATAATTTTTCACTCACACATGGGGTGAGATTTTTATGGACGGATGATGGAAAAGTGGTCACATATAAACTGTCTGGGGTTTTTTGTTTTTCATTGTATATATATTAGCTCATTCGGCCTCCATTAAAATGGACCCTTCTTTGTACCACTGATTTTTTTAATTATAATTACATTGTTATATATTTCCATTACTCTTGATTTACAATGTCTTATTTTTATATCTTCGGTAGTTACATTTATTCATAGGATCTTCCATCTATAATGATCATGATGGACTTTTAGGTGCATATTTTTTTTATTTGTTTTTTATTAGGTGAAATAATCCCCAAATATAGATTGAGATTTATTCGGTTGTTTTCATAAATCCTAGGTGATCGGGGATGACCATCATGTTTTTCACAATCCATCCCTGGTGAATGGATTAGTCATGATAAGTGGATAGTTTTTGAAACTTCATCTTTCCACCCATATAACCGTTTTCGTGGAATTACAACATTTATTCATATATGATTGGACTTAGCAACCATGTACCATTGGGATTGAGATATCCACTTGTACACCCTTTCAGAATCATGTTATATAAATATTAACAATTATTTTTTGGTTATAATAATACCACCCATGACATAATAATTATTCATTAATATGTTCTCTATGAGTACACAAAAATTATATTTGAACCTTAATTAATTAACCAATAAAATATATTTGTCTTTTTTATAATATTTATAAATCTATTCATATAAAACCAAATAAAGAATATGGACAGTGGAATAATATATAGCCATTATGAATATCAAAATAAGATTACAGATATTAAAAGTTCCTTTTTATTTTCATTAGATGAATCTATTTTAATAATAATAAGACATACAGATTTTTGAAATTTTATGAGATGCTCTTTGAAGTTATTTTTTCAAAAATAAACACTATATGTTTGATATTTTTTTTAATAAAGGATAAAATTCCAGAAAAATTCTTAAGAGAAAATTATATAAAACAAATATTCATTCAAAAAATTATTTATGAGGGAAACCTAAAAATGAATATATCCTTCTTAAAAAAACACATTTAAAAATAACTTCAAAATCCAGAATAATTTTTTAAATAAATCATTTATATTGGTAAAATATTAAAATATTTATTTTTATCTTCTAAATCATTTAGAAAAAAATTAAAATGAAAAATTATTTTAAAAATGGTGTGGGAGTATTATAATGAATAATTCTCAGTAAAATGAATGAAATAATAATTTTTTAGAAAATGGTTTTACTGTAGTCTTAAATGATGATGTTGTAAGTCAAATTCACATGTGACTTTTTATAATGGTTATATGAAGGGTTTTAGAGAAATTTAAATTTTAAAATAATATGAATTAATAGTTCCTTGAAAAAGGAGAAAATTGTATACATAAGAAATTAAAAGTGAAAAATAAAAAAATGTGAATGTGATATCAATTTTAATATTTTTAAAATCCAATTAATGAAACCCAAATCATAAAATGTGTGATAAATATTTTATTTCATGAGTGATAAAGGGAAATTTGTTTACCACCTGATGAAAAAAACACACTGTTCAAAATATGGAAGGAGAAAATTGAAGATAATATTTTACATGTTTATATATTAATAATATAACATTATGAGAGGATAAGATTTATTATTAACATCATATAATTTCATTGATGAAAAAATAAACATATGAAAATAACCAGAAATGAAGGATAATGGGAATTTTAATTTAAAAATATAATATAATAATCTTATTTGGTAAAATTCATTATTTATGAGAAATTAATATGACTCACAAATATATATATATTCAAGAAAACCCTTTACCTTTAATTAATCTTTTGTGACCATGGTATAATCCCATCATGTGAATAAGGCCTCATTGGATGTATCTCTTGAGAATGGGGAGCTTTAGGATTTTATATCGAATAAAAAAAATCAAAACTGTAGATAGGTCTATATAGAATATACAAGGTTAATTTTTGATGATAATTAAGAATGTTGGGTTTCCATTTTGGTGTTGTGGATGTCCCATTCTGTATGTTGAAATAGTGGCATTTTGTAATGATATAAAAGGACAAGTCGCAATTATAGGGTCAAATGGATATAATATTAGAAAATAAATTAGTTGGGGATGGTGTATGGGTTAGAGACAATCATCTATATATTTTTAACCATGTATATAATAAGAGTATATGTATTTCAATCTTTTATTTTTCACTGTGAACATTTATGGTTTTTTTACCCTGGTATTTTAGTTTTACCTAAGAAATTAAGTTTAAATCCTTAAAAATATAATGAGTCATATTTAAAAAGATGTTATTAACGATTCCAAGCATGAAATAAATTTTTTAAATTAATGTTACAATGGGTAAAATTTTATTTTAAATATTATTGGACATAATCTGTGAAACATCTTTTTAGAATAGTGTATTTTTAGGATTAAAAATTAAGATTATAAAAAAATTATCAATGTTGTTGATTTAATTGACATTAATATAATAATTTTTAACTAAATAAGTTTTTTTTAAAATAAAAAAACCCAAAATTTAAACCCAACTTTTGAATATTTAGTTAAAAAATCATACAAAAAATAGTTGTTTTTAATTTTTTTTGTTCATATAATATAATACATGGGATTGATAAATTCAAAACTATTAATTTATTAAAAAATTATCAACATAAAATTATAAATACATAATTTTTATATAATATTTTTCCTTAATATGTAAATCAATCTTTAATTATTACAATGTCATAAAGGTCTCAATATTTTCAAAATCGATATTTTTAACGATTTTCCAAAAATGTGACATTTTGTATGAAATAATAAATCTTAATCATAATCTTGTTTTGAAATGTAGAATTAAAATAATAATATAATTTTATAAAATTTATATTATAAAATTTGAAAATTTATTTTTTATATATTGATAAAAGATTTAATGAAAAGAAATATTTATTGAAAAAGAGTGTTTTTAAGTGACCCTAATACTATTTTATATCAATTTATAATATAAAAAATTTATAATATTTTTTCAAATATAAAAATATTTTTAAATTGTTCAATTTAGATTATTTGGATACAAAATACCTTACTGTTAAAAATAGTTATGTGAGAAAGAACAACCTATTTTAATAATATTAATTATATATTCTCTATGTGTTGGAAATTTTAGTTGACTTGGATATTTTTATTTACAATATGTGTTATTATTCATGTAATTATATTAAAAATATCCATCTAATATGTGGTATCACATTTCAAATTTTTTATCATTTTAAATAATCTATTAATATTGTGTTTACTTAGTGGAAAATATGTTATAAAACCTATTGGTGCAACCTTTTCCCTATAATTGAAAATAAATACAATCTGATAAAATTTAATTATCTCATACTAATAATAATGGATCATCTTAAAAAAAATATTCATGACTCAATGTATATTAAGTACCATCTTTATTATCATAGTAATGAATTGGAATTTCATATTTTTTTCCAACTGTTTCAATAAATCTAACCATACCATTTGAATTTTTTACCAAAAAAAGTTAATAGTTCATCGTTGAATACATTGGTTTGTTATAGTAAGATTCAAACAATTATTTCACTATTTTGGATGTTAATATAGATTTAAATATTTATATATATATTAACAATTGCAAATTTATTCGAGGTAATAATAATGAATAACATTCCCAAAAAAATATAAATGGGATAAAACTATAATAGATATATGTTTTATTCAACATTAAATACATATGGTGGTGATTATAATGTAATAGAATTATTCATTTATATAGTAAATTTTCATGAACTAAAATTCAATAATAAACCCATTAATCTAGAATGAAGGATAAATTTTTCTTCAATTATAAAAATTCACATCCATATCATGATTTACTTAAATCATGGTGATTGAATATAATTTTACATGCTACCTTGGATTAGATTGATACTTACATTAATTAACATAATTATACTTGTGTTTGACTCAATTGTTTTTCATAATTCCCAAAATCAATACAATTGAAGCATTGGACTAAATGCTCTATATTCTGTTGTGAATTCCCAACATCCAATACTATTTTTGTTCTCTTCACATTTCTACAGTAGTAATATTCTATGAGAAATTATCTTATACTAATAATGTAATTAATTGTTCATTGTATTTAGTAAAATCTTTGTTTCTTCCCATATTTTATACATGTAAGCTGATATCTTTTATCTCTTCTATGGTTTCTATAATTTGGAATCCCATTGAAGTCCATTTTTTTCAAGCCCCAATACCATGAGAATAATGAGAGTCTCCATTTTCTATTTAACCGTAAGTAAAATTAAAAAAACAACATTATAGTTTCTAAAATTCTTTATAATCAATGAATTTATTAATATTCGATTTAAAGAACTAAAAAATGAATGATCTTACTTTGATAGTTGTTGATAAATATTGAGATGTCCAAGTATGGTGATTTTTATTTCGTAATTCCTAATAGATTAATATTTCTATAGTTTCAAATTATATAATTAGCTCAATATTTTTCGGGAACACTATTAGGAATGTATTTTAAAAAATAATTCCTCTAACGACATTATTCACTTCAAGGATTCAATTTATTCTTATAGCCATGTGTTCTTGATTTCAATTAAACATGGATCAACATCACCTAGTAACTGGTATATTGTAAATACAAATATTTTTTCTATAAGATATATATAAGGGAAAATGAATATTCTACATTATTGATATATTACTCACATATTAAAGGATCATGAGACACATTGATGGTCGGTACTATTTTGAACCTGAAATAATATATATCAATTTATTACTTTTATGTGTGTTCAAATGAACCATATGTACTGAGTTATTATTCATCACCTTGGATAAAAATTTCAAGATGTTTTTTATTCCATTTTCTATTTCAATATATTTATTATTTTTAAAATTAGTGTACATTCCATTGAACATTTTATTGACATGGTTCTTTTTTGTTACAACAATTACATTAAATAAAGGAATGTTTGGAATGATTTTAAATTCCTGGAAATCATACTATGAACCTAAAATAAATAACAAGTAAATAAAATATATAACATAACTCATCTATAATTGTGTTTTAATATAAGTTATTAATTATCATCTGCCTGAAATTTTATTTATCTCAACTATTACAGTATTTTAGTCATTCATAATAGATCATAAATAGAATGAAATTTAGTAAAATAATATCCCAAATTAGTATCAACTAAGGAATTTTGTTATGAATCTTTTTTATTAACAATTATAAGATTCAGTTGATTCCCAACCAATATTTTCATCCTTATTACCACATGGTTTATCTATTCCAAATATTCATTCACTAGTTTCTAACCATACAAGGATTTCATTTATATGAATCCATAAAACATCTATTTTTCTAATATTTTTTGACATTATCCTATTCAAATACTTATCCCTTGCATTTTTTATAGATTTTTATATCCAAACCCCCAAAATGATTTTATACAAAAACAAAAAATAAATATAAAATAAATTGATAGAAACTTATCTTCCCCAAAACCAAAAATATAGCTTTGTTTGCTAAAAAACTGTCATTAGAATCTGGTTTCAATAAAATGTGAAATATTTCAAGAAAAAATCTCATATTTTTAAGTAATTTTAAAACTACATATAAAAAATAATATCACAACCCATATTATTCAAATATAAAATGCTCTCTAAGATTAACTACAAAATAACTTTAGTGCGGTATATTTCTCCATAACTTATCTATACAAGATAAACATTGAGACATATCCTCTATTATAATCATATTAATAACATGGGTAATGTAATCATTTGAAAGTGGTGATCCCAAATTTCTAGTAAATTTAAACAATATATTATTATTTCTGATTATATGTTAAAATAATATTATCACTTTGTTATGAAATCATAAAAAATGTTCAATAACATAACATTTTGAAATTTTTCCTAAATAAAAATGGATCTTATATAATAAATCATGGAAATGTGTTTGTGTATAACATATTTCATGTGTCATAAGAGTATATATAATATAAAATATTTGATTTATGATAACATAGAATATCCTTAAGAATATAACATACATGTTTATCGCACGAATATTTATAATAATCCTATATCAAGGACACCTACTAAGACATTCATCATATATTATGAAATGGATAACCACTTATATAAATTCAATGGATAAATTTCACCACTCATGTTCCTGTGGGCATGGTTTTATCCCTCATATACCTTTTTTGTTGGGATTACCACCATTATAACCTTGGTATTAGGCTTTCCACCCATGTACCATTGGGTATTGTCTCACCATTCATATACTCTTTCTATTATACATACTAGTTGTTTACGATAAGTATTTGTATTTCCAATAATATACCCATGGTCGTGGGCTTAGCACCCTAGAAACCTTATCCTCATGCTTAGGACCCATTTACCCTTGGGCTTGGGATTACAACTTTTGTACCGCTGGTATTAGGTTTTCCACACCTATAATTATTATAACTCATGAGATATAAACCCTACCTACTCATTTAATCCTTATATTAGTCCCACCAAAATAAAAAAAATAATAAATACTCATTTATACAATTTTATTTTTAAAAATAATCATATTTTGACCACACATAATTAAACTATGGTAAAATATATGTTCCATGAAACCATTTATAAATTTTTTCCTAAACCACCTAGATAGTAAAAGTACATGATTAGAAAAGAGAATATTTTATTTTTAAATTCAATATATATGGAAATAGATAAATAATTATATTTTAGGATATATATTTCACTCAAATTGTAATATAATTAGAAATGTCCAGTTTTTTAAATTCATAAAATCACATTAGATAGTATTTTTTAAAATGAAACATTTTTTCTTGATAAATAATTTTAAAAATTAAAACCTTAAAACCATAATTGTTTTCAAAGAAAAATTTATATATCATTATTATAATTTCAAAAAAATTATTCTAGAACACGTAAAAAACAAGAATATTTAATTTTAAAATTCCTAGGAATTTAAAATCCCTTTCAGAATCAAGAATTTTATTTTGAAAAAAAAAATCATTTAGGAAACTGTAGAAGAATATAATTTTATATAAATAATCATTAATATTAAATAAAAGAAAGTGTTGTAACGAATTATTCTCTTAATAAGGAATGAAACTATAACTGATTATTTATAAAATTATTTTACCATGGCTCTAAAACATAAAATTACTTGTTATATTAAAAATTCATTTTTTAAAAGATGTAGCCATATTTTTTTGAAACATTTTATATTTATGAAATATTCTTAAATAAGGAGGACATGAAAGATTTACTATGTTTACCCATATAAAATTTTGATTAAAAAATAAAAATAATAGAATGATAAATAAATCCATGATAATATTTTAAAGATAAAATTATTGAAATATGCATCCTAAAACGAGATATAAATAAACTATTTTAATAATTATTAAAGATAAATTTATATATCAAAATTAAAATATAATTTGACTCCAAAATATGTAATGATAACAATGGAGGGAAGAGTGAAAATGGTTGTCAATGAAGAAAGACTTATTTAGAGGGAATATAAATTATTCTTAACATCACCAAATTTTATGATTAATAAAATCAATATGTGTAATTTCTTAGAATAAAAGTAGGAATATAATTAAAAAATAATTTCCAGATAGAAGAATCCCATTTTTTTAATATTATATATAATAATAATTATTAATTAAGATAATATATTCAGTTACGAAAACCCATTTCTCTTACTTTCGACTTTGTTTAACCTTATTGAGTGTTTAAGACATCAATCGGTGTACCACATCAAAATTGAGGATAGAATGATTTTAATTATATCAATGAAAGTATTAACATGATAGTTGTATATAGTGGATGTAAAATGGGATATATTAAAGTGAAATTACATATGAGAGATGTCTTGAATTGGTTGTGTAAGTCTACTTTTGTAAGCGAGGATTGAGACATATTTGTAAAATATAAAAATGGAAAGTAATTATTCAAGTGTTAAATGGATAAAATAGTTTATAATGATGTTTTATGGTAATATTAAAGATAAATAAATTCTCATACATACATTTTTAAACCTTTTTTAAAAAATTAATTATTTGTGTGTTACAGTTTTTAGTCTTACCATTTTTGGTACTTGTGAGGGTAATTAAATTATACCTATAAAATTTAAGTTTAATTCATAGAAAAATGAGCATTCATAAATAATTTATCAATAATATATCTAGATATGAAATCTATTTTATCAAATAAAATTTATATGGGGAATAATAATATATTTTTAATATTTTCACACATAAATAATAAACTACATATTCAGAAAACCTGTATTTTTATGATTAAAAACTATGATTATTATAAAATTATCAATGTTATTGACATAAATAAAATTAATTAATTTTATTAACTAAACAAGTGCTCTTATTATTTAAAACAATTCTGAAACCAAATTCCCCCTTGTGTATTGTTAGAAAAGTGAAACAAGGAAAAAATAGTTTTTATTAAAATAATATTTTACATAAGTTTCTAAAATGATAGACATTATTTTTTAAAATAGATAATTTTATTTTTGAATAATTTATTTTTCATTATAAATATATGATATTAAAATAATAATGTTTTAATATAAATCTATATATTTTATATATTATAAAAATTTCATAAAATTTACAATATTCAAAAAAATATCATTTTCATTATTCACTCAAAATAAAAACTTTTTTAGAAAATTATTGACAAATTATCCTATGATTAAATATAGATTATAAATTAAAAAATAAAATTTTATTAATAAAATTTATATTCCAAGATTTATAAATTCAACTTTAAAATTAGAAGAAAAAGTATATAAAAACATTGTTTATTAAAAATCATATTTTTAGTTTTCCTTAATATCATGTAATTTAACTATATAATTAAAATAATTTAATATATTAATTAATATATATTAATAATTTGAAATTAATATGTTTCATTTATTTTAAATAAATTAATAAGCACAATAAAAATAAATATTTTTTGTTAAATAATCATTTTTAATCATATTAAATCATTATCATGTATATATAATAAATTTGAATACAATTAATATCATTTTATTTACTAGAGGTTTTTTTATTGTAAAATTTTTCATAATTTTATTCATCTAATATGTTTTCTGTTATTTTAATAATCTGTTCATTATCTAACAAGCTATGAACATAGTATATATTTAAATTAAAATATACACTAATATCATGGACTGCTACATTGTCCCCTATTAAATAAAATGTGTTCTGCATTGTTTAATTATATCATAAAAATAATAATTGGCAAGGGTAACCAAAATATAGTAATATATCATGATATAATGCGATACTATATTATTATCATATGTTTCACCAATAAACTCATATTTTACCCAACCGTGTCGGGAAAACATCCCTTACAATTTGAATTAATTTCCATAAAAAGTTTAGAGGACATCCATACTATAATTTTTTTGATTATATGTTAATATGAAATGTTATTTTCCTATCTTAGTAATATAGATCCTAATTAAATGTATCCATTCTATTTTCAAAATCAATTTTTTCTTAAGGAAATATAATAAAGCACAATCTAAAAATCATCAACATGAGATATATTAATCATAAAACTATTTGTATTCATCAATATAAAATCATTGGTTTGGTGATATAAAACTATTAAATATATTACATGGTATAATATCATTTGTATAACTAGAATCCAATAAATCATTCACTAATATTTTGTTGATTAATATTATTTTTTAAAGGGATATTCATTTTTATCATGTTCTATATCATTAATGGTGATTGAATTGGTTTTTTCATGATTTCCATGGATTGGGTGGATGTTGAAATTAATATTTTCTTTCAAAATTGGGTTTGGAATAGTTTTTTGTGTAATAAATATTTTCATTACAATTGAAACATTACACTAATGTTTTTTATTTATTCTAGGATTTCCATCTATTCATTTCATTACCTGGTGTAGTCATATATATTAAATATTAATGTGCTTAATTAAATTAAATTACACACATGATCCACTTATGTGTTATTTAGGGAAGATACACCCTTTTCATCCACCCACATTATCTTTATATAGATTTATATATTTTCATTCTTCTATATATGTTATCATTTAATTGAATTAGAAATTCAATTTTCATTTAAAGTCCCTAAAATAATTACAATAATGAGAGTATCTCGTTTTCATTTCCACCTTATTTGGTCATTGAAAATTTACATTATAATTTCCAAATTCAATTATTAAAAATTGTATTCAGACACTCTGCATTAAACCAAAATAAAAATTATCAGTCTTAAATTCATAGAAAATGATGAAACATTTATATTACCTTGATTGTATTGTGATGTGTTATTTATAAGTAATAATTGATATATATTTCATTAATTTAAACTCATGTAATTATCTATACATTTTTTTGTGAAGAGTTTTGGAAAAATATTTACTAATGAATTCCTCTTTAAACTCATCCCATTTCATGGATTTATTTTCATCCATTATCCCCATGTTCTGTATTCAGGCCCATAACGGATATGCATCACTATACAAATCATATAATTATAAAATAATAAATTTCATGTTCTGAACAATAGTGAAAAAAATATAATTTATATTTTATTTATTAATTTCATGTCATATTGTGATTTAAGTGTCCTAATGATGGACACTGATTATTTCTACATGAATGAATCACTAGTAAGTGGATCGTTCCTTCATGCTATCAAGATCTCATCATGGTTTACATTATTTTTCTAAAAAAGGGATAAAACCATTATAATATTTTTCACTACATTTTCCATCAAATTATGGTTTTTATTTAGATAATCTACATAGTGTCAATTACACCCATTCCTACCCTGGTTCCTTTGAGATCAAAATATTACATTAAATAAAATAAATTGAGGAATGATAAATTATTAATTTCATTGAATGATAACATTAAAAATGTAATATATAATTAATAAATAACATATATAACATAACTTGTGAATATTTAGGTTTAAACTTATGTTATTCATGGTCAATTCCCTATTAAGTTTTCTAATATAACTGGTTACGTAATTAAATAATTCACAATGTTATATAAAGTGTATTTGAATTAACATAAAAATATATCCTAAGTGTTTTGAATTAGGGGTACAGTTAGTATTCCATATCACACACAAGGTGAATATCAAGTTAAAATCCAGCCATCATTTTTAGGGTTATTTCCCATAGGGTTATTCTTCCAAAACATGTATCTATTTATTTACATGCATGCGTGGTTTTCATTAACATGAAACCCCAAAAATATCATTGTTATCAATATTTTTGGGATGTTATACTATAATTATTATTATCCATATGATTTTCAATAATGTTTTAATATCCCCCGCACTGGAAATATCTCACATGGCAAAAAAGGGTTGGTTATGAGACCACAATATTTCCTCCATGTAATCTAGAAGCTTCTATCTATGAGTGGGGGAATGAAATGTATAATGTAGAGACAAATACCCCTAGTAAGAAGTGTCATAGTAGTATAAAATACTCTATATAACCAAAATAAAATCAAATTATAGACATAGTGGTAGACAATAATAAGAGCAATTTGAATAATCCAATAATTAGTAAGGAATAATGTAGTGACATGATAGAATGTAACAAAATTTCATGATAGAAACAATAAAAATTTAACACTAGATGACTCAAATAGATACTCATGATTCCCTTTTCCTAAACCGAACACTGGCCCCATCCCCATGCTCGAGTCCCTCATTTTGAATGCAATCAACAACACTATCCTTTTCCATAATCAAAACCCGCAACCACCTATTTTGATCACAAACCAAATGGTAGCGTGAATGTAGTGTTTGTATAACATAATAGGATGACACCACCATGTCATAATAAATAATTCTGATTATATGTATATGAAATAAATAGATAAACATGTGTATTAATTAATTGAATAATTAATTAAATACAACAAAAACCTTCTTTGGTTCCATGTCAGAATATCTCTGAGCATATCTTATGATAGTGCCAACCAATACAATATAACCAAGGTAATACAAAATTCTCCAACACCATGATGAAATGTCTTGAACCATGTCTTATGACCATTCCAACCACAACCATATAACCATGGTACAATCAAAACAATTTAGGCCAAAGAACTATAAGCACTACAACATTTGGGTCAAATCCCAATAAGCATTTCTATATAGTATTGGGAAAATGCCACTCTATATAATAATTACATCATGGAATGGGCTGAGCCCTCTTAATATCAACATGAAAATTTATTAGAGTGGACGTTCTAGGGACATGCCCGTTATATATGTGTTTATACATTAAACACTAGTTGAGTCATGCAACATGGATATCAAAATATCACATCTTATATCACAATAGTTAATTATAAAAATAACTATTAATCTTTAAAATACATCTATATATTTTAATAGAAAAATATTTACAATTATATCAATATGAAATATTCCAAAAAATATGGATTCTATATCATTAAATAACATAAAGACTAAGGTTATACAATAAATATTTTTTAATACACTCACTATTTCAATTATTTTAATGGATTTATCACCCAACACGTATCCATATTCCTAGTTATAAGTAAATTTAAACCAAAAAAATTCAACAATAATCTCATTCAATTATTTTATTGATTTTGGATCACACAATGTTGTTGTAATCACAATATTTCATAAACCTGGAAATTATCAAACCATGGGGTTCTAATTTAGAGGCCTTCCATTAATTGATGATCCAAAAACACTACCATAATCAAAATACCATGTGGATGATAGTGATAATGATCTCAAAGAGGTTTCTACATGAAAAAAACCATAATAAAATCCAAAAAATGTAATCAGTTATTGTATTTCACCTCAATGGTTGGAAGAATAACGAATAGAAAGAAGAACCATTACTGAAAATACATACTATCGATTTATCACAAAAACAAGATTTACAGAAGTGTGTTTAAAACTATAATTTTTTCTAGAATATGCCTTATGGCTTATAAAAGGGAATCTGTTGTGAATTAATCTGAAAACTCATCTTCACTACATGTTTAAAATATCATGTTGGGGGATTACATGATTTTTAATGTATTTACTCATCAAGAAATGATTTTAATGGGATACCCCAAAAAATATTCGCCTTATATTTTTTACATTAAAACACATGATAAATTACATGAAATATAAATAGTTAACATTACATGTAAATGATATGAAAATAATTTTTCATCCTATTTTTTTCAAAACAACATGAACCTCTTTAAAATCATCTCAACATACCAATAAATCGTTTTAACACTTATCCCATTTATACCTGGACTCTAATTATTAAAT
The DNA here is from genome assembly GCA_963277665.1 of Viscum album. Taxonomy (NCBI): domain Eukaryota; kingdom Viridiplantae; phylum Streptophyta; class Magnoliopsida; order Santalales; family Viscaceae; genus Viscum; species Viscum album. Next base: position 260,255,383 of record OY728129.1, read on the forward strand.
CAAGAATACATCCCCAAAAACAATTAGTCATTTTCTCCAAAAATGATCTCAATATTCAAAAAAAGCACGACCACAAAGGATTAAACCAAAAATACATCGAGAGATATACATATGAATGACATGAACATACAAACTCCCAACATTATAACATCTCATCCCAGAGCTTCTCGAAGTGTCAGTATGATGTTTCAATGAACATGCCTTGACACTATGATCTCATATGAGAATCCCTCTCCCAGTTATCCTCCTAAACATTCCTCTGCTTCAACTACACTTTAACCAATGGTGTAGTCCTGCCTCGAATATATTTCTCAATAGGATCCACAAACTATATTAGATTCTCCTCAAAGGAAACAACAATACTAATATACATCTCTTATATTTATATAAAATGGGAATACTCTAGATGATATCTACAAATATGAGACACATGGAATACATTGATCATTTCACTCTAGCACAATAGAAGGGATAAATTTTATGCCACTAAACTGATGATTTCCCCTATCTTAAATGGTCAAATAAACCTGGGATCTAGATTTCCCGATTTCCATATATGGTGTTTTCCCAACCTAGTAATTACATTATAGAAACCATGATAAGTAATCTGAAATTCCGTAGTTCATCTCTGAGGGTCAGAATGTGATTTATGACTTCTCTATATGGTCACCAACTATTGTCTAATAAAATAAACCATCTTGGATGCCTCATTCATGAGACTATTCCCAACAAGGTTTGACTCACCTACCTTCTACCAAAAAAGTGGTGAGTGAAAAGGATATCCATAAAAATCCACACAATTTTCAATTTGGATCAATGGTCAGAAGCTATTATTATATGAAAACTACACAATTTCCAAATTTTTCTCCCATGTACCACCAGAATTCAAAACATATGCTTATAAAATGTTCTCTAAAACCAGAATTGTCCAATATTATTGACCATTAATCCTTAGATGATAGGATATGTTCTAAAAAACATGTTATCTGAAGGCCTTTTGAAGAACCTACTAGAAAATTTATGTGAACTGGGGATCTCTGCCAAAAATGATACTACTTGGAACACCATGAAACTAAATTTCCTCAGATATGTAATGGTTGCCTAGATCTTCAACTATGAAGGTTTCCCTAATAAGAAATAAGTGGTATATATAATTTATTCTATCCACACAAACACATATTGCATCATTATTATTGGTCAATAGGACTAATCCAACCACAAAATACAATTTAACATCAATGAATTTCCACACAAGAATACAGAAAGGCTGTAAAGGACCATCTGGACTCTTATTCTCAACATTCACCTACTAACAAGTGGAGAATATAGCCATGGATATTGTCAACTCTATCATTATTTACCTCTAGTATTGTCTTCTAATATCACAATACATCATTATTAAACTACGATACACCACACATGAAGAAGAATATGACTTTATCATCATCTCCTCACATAATATAGTAGTGACCCATACTCAACCATAGAAAATAAGTGATTTTCTATTGTCGAGATGCCATCTTGGGGGTGTCTACCCACCATATCATTTTTCTCTCATAGCTGATCCATTTGGAATAGAAAACTTATGTGTCTTAATTCGGTCTAAAATAATGTGTAAAACAGATGTCGATGTTAGAGCTACACATTACTTGGACACCAAAACATTCAGACACATGTTTTAGAAAAGTATTATTATCCTGCACTCATTACATGTCTCATGTACTAGCTTTATATGGATCTTTCATATAATAGAATTTTCAATTAAATTTCCATTTCCTAGAGTATAATAAAATTCAATGTTGAAATTCGTTTTATACTCATCCCACCTCTTATATAGATGGATTAGGTCACACTGAGAAATGATGTACCTAAGGATCTTGGGTTAAACATATACCAAAAATCTATCACCCATGATATAGTTTCTCCAGTATCTCAGGGATTTAACCAATACTTATAACTTTACATAATGAGAAGGTTAATTGTACCATGTGGCCTTAACTTCCTAGAGAAATAAAAAACCATTTTATCCACCTATATTAAAACCTACTATAGACTCATCATAGTACATGGTATATGATTTACCCAGCAAAGGTAAAGTGAGGATGGGTGATATGTTCAACTATCCATTCATCCACGGGAAAATATCTCACAAGAATCAACCCAAATAATCTTCACCAATTTATTGGTCAACCCAGACATTGGTGCTGGGAAACACTAAATATCCTAAATAATGCACTGATAATAACCTACTAATCTCAAAAAGTTCCTAATCTCAAAGTCAGTGATGGGATTTTTCCAAGATACTATAAATGTTACTTTTCTTTGGTCAACTAAAACCCATACCACTAGGTTTATATAGCCCATGAATTTAACTCTATTAATAAATAAACTACATCTAGTTATCTTGACCTAAATTTGGTTCTCTATTAATATACATAGGAAGTGGTTAATATGATTGTAATGATCGTCTACTGGATGGATGAATATTATGGTATAATTGAAAAAACCCACCACATAATAGTTTATAAAATGATAAAAATTCTTATTCATTAAGGATGTGAATATCATTGATGAGTTACTAAACCCAAACAAAATTCCTAAGAATTTATACAAGTCGTACCTTGTAAAACGAGTAGTCTAAGGTTTGACTGATGCTATCACTCTCATCTAGTGGTATCCTAGCCTTAAAGAAATCTTGGAGGAGATAATAGATAACCTCAACTGACTAAAATGATCATCAGTTCACAATAGAGGATATTAGGTTATTATTGTTATTTAGATCAACCTTAGATTTTCTAAACATAAGCACAAAGTCCCATCATCCTTTTTGGGTAAGATAACTAGCGAACCCCAAGAATATATAATAGTCTGTATAAATCCTTTCAATAATTGATATTTAAAGTAACCATTAATCACTTGAATATCTGATAAAGAGATTCTGCAAATGGGATAGAAACATTCTCATCTCAAGAAAACAACTCGATCATGAAGTTGATACATTGCATAAGAGTTAATCCTTATAATATGTTAGGAAATTCATCCTGAAAATAGTCTACCACTGGAGGAAAATAATCCCATGTAATCCCAACAATTTCTAGAGAAATATCATACATCTGATCCATGAGATAGTCTAATATTCACTAAATTTGACTCACATGACTAGACTGAATATCCTACTAACATTGGTTAGAATAGATACCTCCTTCTAACGATACAAATGAAACATTCCTCCAACAAAATACTATAATATCTAAGTATAGAACTATATAATCTGTGTCATGAATCAGGTCAAATTATTTCATTTCTAGAATGAATGGTTCCCAAAAAAATAGTAACCACCAATCTCTAGAGAACTAACCTTTAAAAAATTTATATTCTATGATTGCACACCCAATGGTGTTTTGATGGTTAATATACATTCCAAGATTTATATATCCAAGTCTAAATTTTATTCCAAATGAAAATATAGAAAATATTATGAATCTCCTATATCATTTAAAACACAACATAATGTATATGATACATGAATTACAACTCTAATGGTAGATGATTATGTATCCACGATAGTCGGGGTAGTCTGTACAACTACAAGCTAACTTCTCCCTCTAACCTGGTCTTCTGTCTAACTACTCTAATATATTTCCCATTCCCAGTACGACTAATCTTGAACTGGGGTACCACATCCCATACCTCATCCCGAATATCTAGTGGAACTTCAGCTACTATCAAACTGATGTATATTTGAGCCCCTTCTTGACTCAGGTTTTTCTTATGATCCATTTCCACTAGACTTATATGTAATTTTTTTTACAAAACTAGTAAAGATGATACATTCATCAATATATAAGACAAATGAATATGGGGTTTGGACACATGAGGAGCTTTTGAAAAAGCATTAAAAATTTTCTCATGTGAATGGAACATAGTATTTAGATGGTTTTCAACTTATTGACTACTCTGGCTACTACTATCTTCGTGGAAACTTCTATAGAGGTGTATCTTTCCGCTTGATATAGAGCTCATAGATCTCCCTACTAATATTTCTGGTACCCTGCATGGGGACTCTCTAAAATTTCATTCCATGATGACCACCTATTTTATCACATCCCCATATATGATTAAATGAAAACTTATTAACTATAAACTAATGTCATAGAGAATACCATCCTAAAATAATCACCCCTTGGAGATCTCATCAGATTCTAATTATAGAACAAAGAAGCATAGGTTTGTGAAACACCTAGTATAGTCTAGCTTTGACATTCCCTCCTATGTTAGATCTATAAACCCATGATATTTTTCAACCCTCAATGTATCATGATATAAATTGATCAAGAACATCATCTATAAGTCATTTTACAATAGGTTATTCTGCTAAAAAATATCCGATAAAATATTCCACCAATGAATTTAGGTCCATAAATCATATGTGAATCTTTGATAAACCATATATCCTTGGGTGTCTCAAGATAATTATATATTTCATTGAATGACTCAATCCAGAACATGTGGTCTTGGGTTACCCCTTATCTTGTAAATGTTGGTAGATGTTGTACCTAAAACACTCTTATCAGTTCAAACATTGAAGGAACGGTAGGAAGAGTCTCCATTTCAATGGGTTTCATGACCCCTAGGAAGATATCATGATGATGAACATCAATCTTCTCCTTAGTAACTACTGTAAGCTCTAGTTCAGCTATGTTATGAGTGTGTTGATTTAAACCATCCTGATTATCAAGTCAATGATGACTAGGAAAAAGTTTCTCTATGATAAAAACACCAACCATATAAAACATTCTAGAAATATATTCACCCTCAACAGGTTACTAAAAGAAGAACCATTTACTCCTAGACTCTCTAAAAATTATTTACATGTTATTAGTCTAACCTGTAAACTCTTTTCATTTACCCATTGAAACTAATATATCTTATCATAAACTATCTAAAAAGTATATATCACTTAAAAATTAGATACCCCTATCATGAAAATACATGTTGATATATATCTATTCACCTAATATAATGCATTAATCCTCATATTATGCAATACCTAGTCATAAGTACAAATATATAGAAAAAGTAAAATCATAAAATAATATCTTCACACAACATGTGAATAAGAAAATCTAAAATAAAATCAATTGTAATAATAAGAAATCACTAACAACAATCCAATCCTTGGTTAATCATATTTCCTTGAAAAAATGGGTTACTTAAACCCACTAAAAACCTCACTAACATGTCTCAAAAAATAATATTCCCTTTTATAAATTTTCCTAATAGTATATAATATGAAAAGAAAACATTCACCTTTGATACTATTATATAACATCTCCCAATATAACATTCAATCACCTGAAAAAAATGATCTCTTACGAGACCTCAATTGCACATCCCCATTGGGTAAGGATTTCAATTATCATAGTGGGTGTGAAATTTAGAGAAGAGAAACTATAACCCCTAGTTTGAAATGTCATTTCAGTAGAAAATAATCTATAAAAATAATTTCAAATATATATCTAGACTTAGTAATTAAAAAAATAATAAAAAATAGAAATATATACAAATTAACATGGAATAATTTAATGACATGTAGGAATATAACTAAATATGAGGATAGAAAAAATACAATTTAAAGGATAGAAGAGTCAAATAAAGACCCAAATATCCCTAGTCCTGAACCCCACATTGGAATCATCACCAAACTCTAGCTCCACTGCAAGAAAAAAATATACTACAAGGTTATTTTCCCTTGTTTAAACTTACAACCACATAATCTTATCAGGTACCAAATAGCTTCCAGAATAGGGTGTGAGTATAAATCAATAGGTCAACATAAAAAAGATTAAATACAAATATATTATAAGATTTTTATGAAATTTTTTAATAAATAGGTGTATTAATTAATTAAATAATTGATAAAATACAACATCAACCTACTTCGTCTCCATGGCAGAATGTCTCAAAGAATGTCATATTGATATGCCCACCAAAACCATATCACCATGGAAAAATAACATACTTTGGCACCATGTCGATATACCATGGATCATTCATTATGACCATGCTGAGAACAACTCTATATCCATCACATAGTCCCAAAAATATTTGTCAAATATCTAAAAGAATTATATCATGGGACTCAGAAAATCCCACTCTCTATAAGAATTACAGTATTGACTCTGCTGATAACATTCAATATTATAATTATAGCACATAAGTGTGAAACATTTAGTACCATGCATGATATAAAATAATTTTAGAATTGAAAACAAGTAATATCATATAGAATGGACATTACAATAACACATAATATATCTCAATGGTTGATTTTGAAAATTAACTTTTATCAGTCAAATACATATTTCAATTTGAATCACAATTTATTAACAATTTTATGAGTAAGAAATATTAAAAAACATTGGGATTGTATATCCTGCTATCACATAAGGACTCATGTCATGATAACCAAACTTTTAGACATTAACCAATTAAATTATTTTCATGTTTTTATCACCATAAACGGTATCCATAAGCTAGGTTAGAAGCTAATTGAAACCAACAGTATTAATGAAAAGTTACTTTCATTTTATTAATTGATTGGACACAATTTATATTGGTGTAATAATAATATTTTATAAAGATGGATGTAATAAAATAATGGCGTTATGATTTAGACACCCTATTATTAACTGATTATCCAACAATGCTTCTATAATAAACATAATTTGTTTTCACATTTAAATCATAATTTATTAAATGAAATTTCACATAATACTACATAGATGGTCGAGGGGACTAATTTTTTTGGTTCTTAGGATCATTACATAACATATAAAAACATGAAATATAACATTTTAATTGAAAACATCCTATAAATGACCACTACATTCTTTTTTACGTAACATTTCACGTGATAACCTGAAGACACACATAAGAATGGGGTGAGTTATAACTCCTATTAAGGGAATAAATATGGAATAACATGAGGAATAAAATAAAACATAGGAAATAATAATATGAATAAAGATCAAGATAAACATGAACATAAATTCTTGATAAATCATGATGATCAAGTCATAGAGATGTGGCAACAACATTTGACATGATATTAGCATGATCCATGGATCATTTCAAGTAGAGCATTAGTAAACACTCATAGCACAATAAGAGCGAGTAAAAAAAATGTTTCTCATGAATTATCATGAGTCAACACCCATTGTACAATATGTATTATGAGTGTATACTTTACCCAATGCATAAGAGTGATATCAGGTGGGCACTTCATAATCATTTCATTTCATGCATAAGTTTGCAACAAAGATCATACGACATGGATTCATAAACATCATTTTTCAGTCCATGAAAAAAATTATGTATAATAAATAAATTTAATTCCTCAATCAACATGTAAATGTGAATATAGGTGAATACCTTTGATAGAGGAGTGGGTATGGTATTCACTACAAAATGACTTTGGCTTGGAAAATCACGGTGGAATTTCTACAGCATAACAACATAACATAAGAATTCATATAAATTGAAGATGAGAGAGTAAGTGGTGTCTCATAATATGTACATGAAATGGATATTAAGGGGTAATATACATAAATTTACCAACAAAAGTGACGTAATTTAGATTCATAATACAAAATAATTTCCTAAATGTAAATGAGGAGAGAGAAATTCCTTACCGAATTTCAGCATGGTAACAAGTGTACATGGGAGGCATTAAGTATAGATAAAATGGGTATCTTATCATTAAAACATTAAGAGGAAATTACGGGGGAGGTGTTAAATCATACCCCAAAATTTTTAATTGAAAATAATAGTCCATAACTACATAATTAAATTTTGACAACAAATGAGAATGGAAGAAATCCCTTACATGGAAGTTTGATGCCAAAGGCTTGGGAGGGGCTTAAGAGAGGCTTCTTATGGTCTTGGGGAGCCTTGGAAGGATTCAAGAAAGAAGATTCCAGGGTTTGGATGAACTCTAAATGCATTGAGTGAAGAGGGAGTGTGAGATTGGGTGGGTTTATATATGAAAAGAGAGGGAATTATTTATTATTTAGGTTGGGGACACCACACATTAAAATAATGAAAACCACAAACCAGACAATGGGGTTTTTCCATGGTTTTTCCCAAAGGGGAGTGGAAAATAATATTTTATAAGGAATATTTCCGAACTTTTTAAAATAATTGGGTTTCATATTTGGAGGCAAGTCCCACTCTTAAGAAAATCAATTTAAAAAGATACAATGTTTTTTAAATCCGAGAGGGTCCACTAGGGCATTGTAAAATATATAAAACAAACCTAAAATCACATTATTTTTATGATACCACATATATTGGTTGGAAATAATGTTTATTCTATTTTATTACATCACTATTTGGTAATAAGTATGTCATAAACCAAATTATATATTCAAACGTTATTTATTTTATATCCAAAAATTTTAATAGCTCAAAAAATATTCAAACATTCACCATTGGAAAATTTAAACATACTGATTCCAAAAATTATATTAATTTTTTCCAAATAATTTACTAAATATGTTAATTTTACTTTTAAAAATAAAAACCAATATTTATTGAAAATTCATTAGTTTTGACAAAAAAATTCAATCCATAATAAAAATTACAACTTTATTCATAAAATTTATACTATCATTTAAACTTAATATAAATAAATTTAATTATAAAAATATTTTATTAAAAAATTATTAAATTAAAAAATTTATTATTTTGTCAAAATAGATTTTATAGTTGAATATTAACTAAAAATACTATTTGTGCTTTAAAATATATTTACAAAGTAACAATAATAAAATTACTGTATATTCTTTATTATATACAGAAATCAAGTACATAATCATAAATTTAAGGTCTTGTTACATAACCACTTATAACCACTGCATATGACCAAAGGGTAAGGTTTGTGATAGTTAAAGACTCTTGGGGTGGCTCAAATAACATTGCTCGGGTGGTAAACTCTTTCAATTTACACTTCTCTTCTATATGGTTCCATTCAAGCGTAACATGTTGAAGATCGGCTTGATCTAGGTTAAGAGTGAATCCAAATGTCGTCACCTACTTTCCAACCTCCTAAAAATGGCTTTCATACGGGACTAGTCTAGTGGATGAGGCAATCACTTCCATTTTCTGAGTAAATTGGATATTTTAAAGCCTTATACTTATTATAATCATGCGATCATCATTCAATAAATATGTTAGAAATTTTCATAATTCATAATGATAATTTAAAATCCAAAAACATATAACCAAAGAAGTTAAAATTTTATATAACCAATTTTTAAACTATAAAATTTGATTAGATTAAGAGGAATTTCCATTAATTAAATTTTGGGTCATTACAATCTTTCGCCCTTGAAAATTTTTTCCCTTGAAATTTCATTTTTCATTTTATGAAATAAATAGGTGTCTATACATTTCTGTCATTAACTCGACTAAGTATTCATTATTTCCTATTACCATAGCCTTAATAGAATAATGTTTCATTTATCTCAATGGTACGTCTGGATAGTTTCAATATAATGTACTTCATTTTCCCAAAACACCTCAGGCATCTTAGTTAATATCGATGGAAGCATCGATAAGTCATTAAAAAGTTATTACTTATATATAATTTTTAAATATATTATTGAAGTAGTTTTTTTTTATAAAAATTCCTCAATGATTCATCTTCAAATAGATAAAAATATAGTTATGGTAAATAAGTTTTGGAATTTCTCCAATGAAACAAAATCTATAATTTGATACGTATAGGCTTGTCGAAGGTCTCCCAATTTTTCAACATCATGAAAATATTTTAATGTTTCATAACTTTCAAATATAGAGAATAATTTGAAAATACCCTGATGGTACATCCCACTCATAGCATGGAAAGAATGTTGTGAGTGAAATAATACCTAATAGAATGTAATTGATCCTTGAAAGAATCTAGAAATGGTAGAGGTATTGGATTCCTCGTAATGTTTATTAACAGGTCAATTGGAAATTAGAAATGTTTAAAATTATTCTAAGCATGACTTTAGAATGATCATTATAAGTAGTTCTTCTGAAAGAGAGAGAAGAGTTTTTCATGATCTTCATCCTTCTATATTTTAACAATGAAAAAAGGAATATAATTAGGGGTTTTTAATAAATAGCTATTGAGGAAAAAACAATACTTAAAACATAAAAGGATAAACTTGTAAATGATATGTATATCCTATCTTGTGAGTCCTTCAGTTTAAATATTGGTTATACTTGATCTGTTTCATAACTTATATTCATATGGGCTTATTTTTATACAATTAATAATGTTATATAATAAGCACATGAATTTACAAAAGAATATCCCCAGGGATTGTTGTAACCAATAGTGTAGCAAGGCTCGTTGTTGTGTACCATGATACCCCAATTCATGTTCAAAACACCTTGTCATAGTTTTCACTCTAAGGTACATATGTTCTGAAGCCACCACTACCTGTTCGTATCGAGACCGATATGTATTTTCTGGATAAACCACTTACTCAATAGTGACCAAAATATAGGGATATTTTTAATATACTTTGTTTTATCCATACATATTTCACTAGGATATTCTAATACTAATCCTAATAATAACTAAACCTATCCTCTAATACCAATTATATAAACCAGGCTTTTATTTCACTATTAAACATAATTTATTACATGAAATTTCACTTATTAAAACATCGATGATAAATAGGTCTAGTGTCACTGGGGATTATGCTCATTAAATAATGGATTAAATTATGTAACACAACATCTTTATTGAAAACATCATTTATATGAGTAGTACATTATTTTGTACTTAACATTGCATGAGATAACCTGAGTTCATATATAAAAAAAGGGTGAGCTATAAAGCCTAGCAAGGGAATAAACATGGAAAACATGTGGAATATAATACATGTTAGCCAATAGGAATATTAATGGAGAACAAGAGAAAAATTAACATAAATTACTGATAATCAAAGATGATCATAACATGGAGATGTGGCGACGACATTAAACATGATATTTGCAGGATAAAAGTCTCATTGCACATGGAGCATGAGAGAACCCTCATTTCACATGATTTATGAGTAAACCCTTATTTTACATGAATTATAATGAGTCGATACTCATTTCAAATGATTTATCATGATACACTACTTTACCCAATGCATTGGAGTGTTATTAGGGATCATCATTTATAATAATTTCATTTCATGAAGTAGTGTTCCAGAGAAATCGCACAACATGGATTCATTAAAAAAATAATTTATTCCATGAATAAGAGATGAGGAATACAAAAATTCATTTCCCAAATCCTAATGTAAATGTTCATAAAGTTGTATACCTTTGATAGATTATTGGTTATGGTATTCACAACACAATGAATTTGGAAAGGGAAATCATAGTGCAATTTCCCCAGCATAACGACGAGACATAAGGATTTATACAAATGGTTGATAAGATAGAATGGGGTGTCTCATTGAATTAAAAAGAAATGGACAGTTAGGGGGTCATATAGATAAATGTACCAGAATAAGTAATGGAATATGAATTCATAATACAAATGAATTTGTTTAATGTAAATGAAGAGAAAAACATTCCTTACAGAATTTTCGTATGGTAATGGGTGTAAATGGGAGACAATAATGAGAGGGAAAATGGGTCTATCATCATTATAAAATTAATAGTGCAGTATGAGGGAGGTATAAAATCATACCCCAAAATTTGTAATTAAAAATAAAAGGGCATAACAACATAATAAAATTTGGAGAAAATATGAGAAAGGTAGAAATACCTTACTTGGAAGTATGATACCAACGGCTTGGGAGGGACATGAGAGTGGCTTCTTGAGAGCTTGGAGATACTTGGTAGGATTATGGAGAGAGGAGGGAATGTATTGAAAAAACTCATAATGTATTTAATGAAAAGGAAGTTGGAGATTGGGTGGATTTATATAGGTCTTGGGAGGGAATTCGTTATTATTTAGGTTAGGGACACCACACATTAAACCAATAAAAATCATAGTACATCCCATTGTTTTTGCCCATTTTTTTTTCAAAGTTTATTGGGAAGTAATATTTTATAATTCCAATGGCCTAAATTAATAAAATAATATGGTTGTGTATGTGGAGGTGTGTCCCACTTTCAATGAAATCAATTTAAAAAGCTAAAATGTATTATATGTCTTGGAGGGCCCATTGATGCTTTGAAAATAACTCAAACAAAAGTAAAATCGCATTATTTTAATGATAAAACATAAGTTGGGAGAAAATAATTTTTATATTATTTTATTAAATCACAATCGGTTCTTTATGATGTCATAAAACAGATTATTTATTTTAACAACAATAAATGTTTTCCCAAATATTCGTCTCTTAGAAAATTATGAAAAATTCTCCATTGAATAATTTTGATTTCCTGATCAAAAAATAATTTTAATTTTATCCAAATAATTTTTTAAATATTAGAATTTTTACTTTTAAAATAAATAATGATAACTATTAAAAATTCATGGGTTTTACCAAAAACAACTTTCTACCCATAATAATAATTACAATTTTATTCATAAAAATTATATGATAATTTATATATAAAAACCAGTAATTTAATAATAAAATTATTTTATTAAAATATTTTATAATAAAAAAAGAAATTTATTTATCAAAATATATTTCTTAGATGAATATTAACTAAAAAACTATTTTTACTTTAAAAACGATTTACAAAGTAACAATAATAAAATTAGTATATATTTTTATTATATACCAAAATAATAAACATAGTGATAGTGATATGGTCTTGTTACATAACTCCTTAGAACACCTGCATAAGACTGAAGGGTAAGGTCTGTAATGGTGAAAGACTATTGGGGTGGCTCGGATAATATTTCTGGGGTGGTAAACTCTATCAATATCCACTTCTCATGTAGGCGGTTCGGTTTGAGCTTAACATGTTAAAGATCGGCTTGAGCTTGGTCAATAGAGAATCCCAATGACTCCACCTAATTTATGAGCTCTGAAAAATGGGATTTGTATGGGGAAAGTATATTGGATTAGGCCATCACTTCCATAGTCTGAGTAAATTGGATTTTATAGATACCAATATTTATACTAATCATGTGATCAATGTTCAATAGTTATATTAACAACAATCAAAAGTATTAACTACATTTTAAAATCCAACAATAGAAAACCAAAGATGTACATATTTTATAAAACCATTTTACAAAATATAAAATTTAATTAGGTCATGAGGAATTTCGATTAATAAAATTTAGGGCCATTATCGCTTCCAGTGGTCAAATCCCATGAGGATGAAGGTGAAGAAGATTGAAATGTTTCTCGAAAAACAACTGAACAAAATCAAAAACTACAATGAAAGTGGTCAATGTATTTCCCCACAAAACATGGAATAATAAGTAATATATGGAATTCATATAACCAAAAATATATACCATGGATTTATCAAAAAAACATGACGTGGAGAAGGGATGTTGGAACTCCAAATTCACATAAAAGATACCCTAGGGTTGAGTGGAGAAGAGATATAGTTAATTATAATGAAAATACAAGTACATGGAATGTTTAAAATAAAATTTCAAGAAATTAAACGATATTTAATGTAGCTACATTTAGTGTAATTATTTTTAATGGGATACGCCATAAAACATGTCACCTCATATTAATTATGTTAAAACACAAGAGAAATTACATGATGTCTAAACCCATTACATGATGTGTAAATGTTCTGTTGATAGTTTTTCAACCCATTTTATCTTTAAATTGCACTAACACCTTTTAAATATTATCAACTTACCATGAACCCATTTTAAAACATAAACAATTTATACTGGGACTTCATTAATTCAAACAGGAAAATATCCACAAACATTAAGTAATTTTTTCCAAAAAAGGATCCCTATATCTAAACAAGACTCATCCAACAAGGATCAAACTAAAAACTCAGAGAGAGACATATCTGGAAAATAATGGATCTTAAAAATGGTTTCTGATCATGATCTAATAAATTAGCTAAACTAACACCAAAAAAAATAACAATACTCTATATAGATACACACTAAGGTTTCCCAAACCCCAATTATGAAAAATAGATATAAAAAACCATTATTAAAAAATTGAAATCAATAAAAAGTTATATTATCAAATCTAATGACACATATATTAAAATAATTTATAATTGGATTATCATAAATAATATCAAACCACTATAAATTGAATTATTTATTTTATATAGATTTTTTCCCCAAAAATGTATTATTATATACATTTATCCATTGTCACGCCATTCCATGTACCCTTATATATATATAAATATATCTCATAGGAAATAATATTATTATTATCAATGAAAATTGAAATATATGAAAGGGTTGATTTTAGCTATTATGAAAGAGTTAACATTAGCTAATTTTTTTAATCATATGTGATCATAAGATAAGCATGTGGTTTTGATAGAATAGTCAAGGTTCATGATAATTTAAATATGAAATCATACAAAAATGAACATGTATCATCAATAATAAATATATATATAAGTATCTAAGCATAACATGTGACATTATTAATTACAGTATGGAAGAATAAAACATTCATAGGTTATCAAAACAATACATTTCTTGAAGAATATAATATAATATTGAGACATAAACATAATAATAGAAGTCATATTTCATGGATTCACACCATGATGTTCCTAATATATTAAGCATGGCCTAACCACCAATGTACTTTTATTATCTTGGTTTCAAGACTCTTTGACGCTTGGTCTTAGTTGTCCCACCAATGTATGCTCAAAATTCATCCCACCCCACATACAACCATCTGAATTGTCTTACATCCCATTTACGCTTGGTATTGGGATGATAACTTGGTTATCCTTAGGATTAGTCATACCACACACATATACATCATATTGAGTGTACCACCAGTGTACTATTAAGAATTGTCTTGTCACATGTATACCATTGGTATATGGCTTACCACCATTGTAATCTAAGAGGTGGGGTTACCACCAATGTATCATTAGGATTATCATTTCCACACAATTTCCCTTCGGAGATCATGATATATAAATATTAAAATTTTATTGGAGTCTTATATTGTACCCTCCAATAAAATAAAATTAGACCAATCATATGTGTTCTTTTAGAACATGAAAAGATTAATATTTTCACCCGATATTATCAACTCGTGAATATTATATAGGTTTTACAGAATCATTCTAAAAAAAATTTATAAAACATCCATAGTAAGGAGGTGGATTATATAATAAGATTTTAACTTGTAAAGAAAAATAAATGTATAGTGCCATAGACAAAAACAAGTTTAATTTTATTGGATAAATCAATTTAAAAAACAAGAATAAACATCCATTTCTTAATTCCTCATATCCCCTTATAATTGTTTTATTTATGATTTCATGCGTTGAGAAAAATAAATAAATATATTAAATACCCCTATAAAACAAAAAAAATAAGTGAATTTTTTTTTATAAAATAAAATTGATTTCAAAAACATTCCTTGGGAATACATAAAAAAACTGAATACTAATTTCATAAAAAATATTTCCTTTAAAATTGATTTCATAATCAAGAAATCATTTTCAAAAATATATTATTACTTTGGAAAACTACATAAATATGTCCATGTATTTTAAAAAACATTTTAGAAAGAATATTAAAACATTGAAATAAAGATTTGTAAAAAATAAAAAATAGTATGGTTAAAGAAATTGTAAAATGTTATTTAGAAAAAAATTACCATAGTTTTAAAACATAAAGATATGATTTAGATTAAAAATTCAATTTTCAAAAATATAGTCTATGTAGTTGAATAAAATATTTAAAAATAATCTTCAAGTGTGAATCGTTGAAAAATACTTCAAATTAGTGTATAAGAAATTTTTGTGTAAAAGATAAAAATATAATCATGAATGGAAAACATCTTTTTTAATATTTTAGAAATAGATTTATTGAACCCCGCATTATAAAAAGTATGATAAAATTTTTATATTAAAATATGTAGAAACAAATTTGTATATCACTAAAATTCAAATGTATTTCGAATTAAAAAATAATTATGTATATCATTTCTTATAATATTGAAAATGTATATCAAGGAAAAATCACTAATTTTTAGGGGATAGTAATTTTTTAACATAATAAAACATTTTAATATAAGAAATAAATTGATGAAACTCATTATAAGAAAAGAAATATTTGAATTTTAATATTATTTTAGAATATAAAAGGCCATTTTTTAATAATATATTCATATATAAATCATTATAACTCATCTAAAAATGTTGACTCAAGAAAACCCTTACCTTTATTCCCAAATTTCATAAATTTGATTTAATATCATTAACACAATAAAACTTCTCTCAGGGTACATTTTGAACATGTATTGATTAAGGAGATTACATGGATAATAGGGAAATAAAATTTTTAAAGTTATCTAGATAATGATAAAAATGGTAACTGATCCAGATAAATATTAAATTTTTGTGGCCCTGAAGGAGTTGTCGAAGTCTACTTTTATATGTGAGTAGAGTGGCATTTATATAATAATTTTAAAAGTCTATTTCAATATAAAAGTGTATACTAGATTAAATAATGGATAATAATATAGTCTTATATTGGATAATGTTGGTAAATCCTTAAGTATACATTAACACGCATGTTTTTTGTTTTTTATGTAGTTTACTCTTATATTTTTCCCTTTTACCATTTTTCAATCTATGGTAATTGATTTTGACCCATGTAATTCAATTTTATGTCAATAAAAAAATATATTTCTTTTTAAATTAATAAATAAAGTTATTTAAAATATTAAATAAATTCCTCCTAATAAATTTTTGACGGTCCATTAAATTTAATTTCTATATTTCCTTAAGTTATACATAGAACCCATCATATGAAAATGTGAATTTTAATGCATTAAAATTATGACTATGATAATATTTTCAAAGATTTTGATTTCTATGTAAGAAATAGTTTTACTATAATGATTTAATAGTACTGGTACATTCAAATTATGTCAAATTAAAATTAAAAATTTTGGATACAAACGTAAATGAAACAGACCAAAAATAGTTTCTATTAATGTAAAATCATACATAATATTCCAAAATTTTATACCTGGATTTTATAAAGAAATATTTTTTAAATGCCTTATTTTATGTTATACGTATTTTTTATAAACTAGGTTTTATAAAATATTAAATAATTATTGTACTATGAAAATTTCAAAAAAAATATATTTTTTGAAAGATTTACATTTTTCAATATTCACCCGAAATTCCTCCATTTTAAAACAAAATTAAAAATATCATCTAAGGTAATTTATAGTATATGAATTAGAAAAATTTAATCAATTTTATTGAATTCATATTCTAATATGTATAAATATTGTTTTAAAAAAATGAAACAAAATATAATGAATATAATATGTTATTAAAAAAGGACTTCAAATGTGATTATAAAATTATTTTAAATAAAATTATAATTTCATGATTTTTTAAGTATTAGTTTCGATAATATAATATATTTAATGTTATGTGGTTAATTATTCAAATGAAATATAAATATCATTCAAAAAATTGTTTTTTGAGAAAGAATAATCCTTTTTATTCATATTAATTTTCTTCCTCTAAATTTATGAGTTTTATGTTTAGGAATACAAATTTATTTCATAAATTTATTATTATTATTATTATTTTCTTTATAATATTTATCAAATTTGGATTGGTTCATTTTATATTAGTGTTTCATGTGTAACAACCCATCATAATAGTTTTTTTGATGGAAAATATATATTAAAATAATATATTCTTAAAATAAATATATCACATCGTATTTCCTCTTATTATAAATATAAATTCTATAAATTATTATATAAACTTTTAGTGGGAGATAAAATCTATATAATCTTGACCGAACATTCATTTAATTATCTAGAATAACTTGGAAAAAAATCCTCCCTTATTATTTCAATGAACTAGTCCATTATCCCAAAAATATATAAATTATGATTTTCAACTAATCAAGGATATCACTATATTATAGTTGGGGAATCACCAGAGTTTAAAAAGAAAAGGTGCCTAATTGTATGAATGATATAACTCTTATGATACCTCTGAAATAGATCTTAAGAAATTTTCTTTTTTACATATTATTCTCATTATGTAATGCATTAAATCACACTTATAAAATGGGAAAGAATATTGAGGAATCTTATATGATACATAAGGAATATGAATCACTATTAAATGATAGTTATAATGTTTTCTAATTACTCAAAATGAGTTTTGATGGATTCTATGGAACTATATTTTTCATTGAATGACTCTTAAATAGGATTCAAGTTTGAGATATAAACTCTATATGAATCTTACTGAACTCCAATTGATTATTATGTATGTACAAATGATTAATATAGAATTATTTATTAATATTATATTTAATAGATACTTCTCTATAATTTTCTATTTATCATTCTTTTAATAGAAATTACTCTTATAAAATGATTGTAATTACTCTTACTATTTCATACCCTTTATATTTTTCCATTTACCTCAGTATTGGGAACTATTACTCATTCACGAAGACTATAATTGTTAGCTATTTCTAAAATTACATATTTTTTTCCATTCAATTAACTAAAATAAAATAATATTTTGTTTTAATGCCCCTTTTATGTTTTTTTGACTCATTCATAAACTCATTCCCACCATGAAAATGTACTCTCCACTACTTCCATACCCCTTATGATAATAAAATTTTGGGGAGGTATTTTCCATAAATATCTAGTAACAAACTATTGTTCAATCAGGTCCATCATCAAGGATCCATCAATAATATATCTATGCTTATGTGAGTCATTGATCAATATATGAAACAATAGAAAAAATATATTTCCTACTATAATATCTATATGATCCGTACTAAACCAGTATTGTTCATCAATGATTCCACAGGGGTAATACCTCTTCATTTCGTCTAAAATTAAATGAATATCACAACTTATGATAAAAACATACAACATAATAAATCATTGAATAAAATAGAGATATTGGATGTTACCAAACCTCCTCATATAGTAAGTAAGTTTTTGATTAATAAGGATGTACTTATGAATCATGAATCATGTTATATCCATGTTTTTGGTGAAGACATATATTATTTGGTGATATATCCCAATAAAATTTATCTTGATAATTTCTTCCTCAAAACATTAATTAAATAAATAAAACCTAATATGGATTACATTGATTTATGAGTTATTAATTTGATAATTTTCAACTCTATATATCAATTTATTTCATAAATATATCAGGATTATTTATTTCTGTAATGACTCAAACATTCATTAATGTAAATCCTTATTGATCTAATTAAATGTCTCATTATGTAAATTTTCATGATAATTAATTTGTATTTATGATTTTGTTTTCTCAAATATCATTATGAAATGTGATAGTTTCTAATATATCTGTTGAACACTGATCACATGGTTAGTATAAATATAGGGATTTAAAAATCTGATTTAATCAGAAAAAGGAAGTGATGGCCTCATCCAGTGGACTTACCCCATAAAAAGTCCATTATCCAGAGCTTGTAAAGGACGTGGCTTTATTGTGCATTGTTCTTGACCAATACCAAGCCGAGCTTGAACACATTAGCTTGAGCGGAACAGACTGCGGTAGAAATGGAAGTTAATAGAGATTACCACCAGAGCTATGTTAACTGAGACACCCCAAGAGTTTTTTTCCATCGTACACCTTAACCTTTAGTCTTATGTGGGTTTTATATAGGGTTATTTAACAATACCCTATCACTATGACTATATAAATTATTTTTTTAAAACAATGTACATTCATATTATTATTATAACTTTGTAAATAGTTCTTAAAGCACAAATAGTATTTTTAGTTAATAATAAACAAAGAAATATATTTTCATACATTAATAGATTTTTAATTAAATTATATTTTAATAATATAATATTATTTTTATTTTTATTTTTATTAAATATAAATGACCATATAATTTTATGAATGCAATTGTAAAATTTATTATATTTCGAAAGCAGTTTTTGTCAAAACCCATGAATTTTTGATAAATGTCAGTTAATATTTTCAAATTACAAATTGAAATATTTAGAAAATTATTTAAATAAAATGAATATTATTTTTGGAATCCAGACGTCAAAATAATCCAACGGTAAATTTTTCAAAATTTTCTAAGACAGTCAAATTATTGGGTAAAAATTAAATACCGTTTAAATATATAAAGTGTTTTATGACATCATAATGACCCAATAGTGATGTAATAAAATAATATAAATGATATTTTCTTCCAATATATGTTTTACCATTAAAATAATGTGATTTTAGGTTTGTTTGATTTATTTTACAAAGCACTACTGGACCCTCCGTGACTTAAAAACATTTTGTCTTTTTAAATTGTTTTCCTTGAGAGTGTGACTCACATCCACATAAGAACCCTCAATATTTTAAAAAGATTAGCCATTGGAATTATAATATATATTTTTTTACTCCACTTTTTAAATACCCATGGGAATAACCCATGGGCTGGTTTGTGTTATTTATTAGATTAATGTTTGGTGACCCAAACCTCAATATTAAAGAATTCCCTCTCATTTCCTATATAAACTCGCTGATGCCCCCACTTCCTCTTCACTAAAATAATTTTTAATTTTACCAAACCCATACCACCCCACTCTAGAATCCTCCCAAGGTTCCCCATTTATCCAATAATTCACTCTCATGGATTTCCCAAGCCTTTAAGATCACATTTCCAAGTAAGTGAATTCCTCTTTTCTCATTTTTGTCTTAATTTCATTATATTTTTATGCCTTTTTCAATTATAAATATTGGGATACGATTAATCAGCACCCAAATATTTCCCTCTATATGTTTTACTGATTAGATACCCCTTTCTCTCTAATTAAATTTCCCTAATGTAGACCCGTTTCCATGCCGAAATTCTTTAAGGAATCTCTCTCTCCCCATTTACATTCACGCAATTATTTTGTATTGTGAATATAAATTCCATTATATATGATTGGGAATGTATCTATATGAACCCATTAGTTTCCATTTAATTTACATATTATGAGACCCCCATTTATCTATCATTAACACTTTTTATGAATTCATATGTCATGTTGTTTTCCGGGAGAAATTGCACTGCGATTTTCCAAGACGATGTCATTGTGTAGTGAATATCATGCCCATTTCCCTATCAAGGGTATTCAATATTATGAAATTGTAATTATTGATTATGTTGTTTCATGTATGAATTCCAAATTTCATTTATTTTTTAAAAAATTATAAGATTTAATGAATCCATGTTATATGATTAATGTGGCACATTTATGCATGAAATGAAAAGATTAAGAAGGGTGCGCCCAAATAGCGCTCCAATGCATTGGGTAAGATCAGTATCATGATATGTAAATTTCAATGCGGGTTTATTCATTATAATTAAATTAAAATGAGGTTTTACTCATGTTCCATGTGAAATTATCCATGGAATATGCTAAATTCATGTTAAATGTTGTTGCTTCATTTCCATAGTATGATTATCAATCTTTATCACGACTTTATGTTAATATTTATCTTGTGCTCCATTGATATTCCTATTTTTTAACATGTACTATATTCCTCATGTTATTACATGTTTATTCCTTAACTGGGATTTATATCTCACCCTTTTCTCATGCATGTCCTCAGGTTATCCTTTGCAATGTTAAGTACGAGGGAATATAGTGGTCATGTAAAAGAAGTTTTCAATAAAGATGTTGTATTTCATGTTTTTAGTTGTTATTTAATGATAATAACCCCCAAATAAATTATACCTCTAGATATTCTATGTTCAATCAAGTAATTTTTATGTAATAAATAAATTCGTAGTGTTAAATAAAAATAAGGGTTTTCATAGTTGTTATCAGAGGATATGTTTAGTTGTTTTTGGGATTAATATTAGAAAACCCTTGTAAAGACGTATAGACAAGAAGAATTATAATAAAAACTTATCTAAGTATTTTTGAGTATTTATTATGTGGTTTATTAATAAAATAAATCCATTTATTTATATGACCAGGTAGAGGTGGCTCCGACACAGATGTATCCTAGGGGTAAAACCTGAAAAAAAAATTCTTTTAGCTAGACTCAAATGGGAACTGGTGCACGACAATGGGCCCGGATTCAATTAGGGTTATGACACTCCCGAGGGATATTATTTGGTAAATTCACAAGATTAGTATGAAACATTATTAAGGGATATGCTTTGGATAACTACTGATGTAAATATCAATGTGATGGTTGTTATAATGAGATGCCCAATCTGATGGGAGTGGGAATCACTATCTTTGGCACACTTCCCTTTTAGTTAACTCAATATTTGAATAGAAACATGGGTTAAGAAGAACATTAACCCCCCCATAAGAATGAACATTTTACTATCGATAGCTTCATGAGACAAATTCCTCCTACTTTTAATGGATTATATAATCCCTCAATCGCTGAACAATGGATCAACTCCATTGAAAAGATCTTCTCCATCCTTCAATGCTACAAACAAGAGAAGGATATCCTGTCTTCTTATTGTATAAAGGGTGAATTTGATCAATAGTGGAATTTGATCAAAAATATGAAGCTTGAAAAAGAGATCGAGGTTTTTT
This sequence comes from Viscum album, assembly GCA_963277665.1. NCBI lineage: Eukaryota > Viridiplantae > Streptophyta > Magnoliopsida > Santalales > Viscaceae > Viscum > Viscum album. The sequence goes on from OY728129.1 coordinate 260,278,140, forward strand.
AATGGAAGGATTTATGGATTATTCTTTTAGATAAATATTTTCCATGCACCCCGTGAATTTAGATGGAAATGTACTTCCATTACCTCAAGAAAAAAGATGATGAATCTGTCGAAGAGTATGAGTCAAACTTCACAAGGATTTCACGATACACCTTCGCCTTTTTCATTACCCCCAAATTTAATGTTGAATGCTTCTTTGGTGGGATGAAACCTAGCCTACAGAAAGCACTAGTGATCCGTGACTTCGACAGCTATGATGAAGTTGTCTGATGTGCCCTCAATGTCAAAATTGAGATCCGAGAATATCAGGGGTATCATGGGTATGAGAAGCATATGGTGGACTTCAATGTTGGATATATGATGGATAAATCCAACATTGATAAGAAGATTCAACACCCCACATTCCAACGGTGTGGAAAAAGCACCCCAAAAATTTCCTGAAGGGGATGCGGAAATGCTTTAGGTGTTGACGAGAAATGCATCAAGCTATTAACTGTCGACAGGGAAAACCTGCGGCTGTGACAGAGGAGAATAACTCTCATATTTACCCTCAACGCATTGTTCATTTCTTCAACTAGAAAGAATAGTGGCACTTTTCAAATCAGTTCCCTAAGCGAAGGTTTTTCTGAGGAAACCCACAACCATTACAGTAACAAGGGTGAGCTTTTTCCATCACTACTGCCGAAGTGAACCCCGAAAAAGATGTCATGACAGGTACTCCAGTTATTCATTCAAGAATAGTGAACATACTTTTTGATTCTGGTTCTACACATTCTTTCATATCCATAATTTTTAGTAGAAAAATTCCAACACCAACACAAATCATATAGGTAAAGATACCGGTGAGTAAGGAAAATGGGGAAATCATTGCATCTCATTAATATAACTCCTCCACTATTATAATTTATGGATGTAACTTCTTTTAGAACCTCATCATACTCCCTATGGTGCAATTTGATGCAATTATTAGCATGGATTGGCTTTCCTTATATAGAGCCAACATAAATTCCCTTGAGAGGGAAATCACCCTCCATATGGATAATAAACTGCAGATTCAATACAAGTTCAAGGTGGAATATGAATCTTATTTAGGTCCATCATATTAAGAATGGATATTACACCCCTTTGAGGATGCATATCTGGCTCAGATGATTGAATACAAAGAAAAAACCATCCTTGAATACATGCCTATTATGAGGGAGTTCGTTGAAGTGTTTCCCGAGAAATTTCATGGTCTTCCTCCTAGAAGAGATGTTTAATTCTCAATTGATCTTATACCTAAGGAGTTTCCAATAGACAAAACTCTATAAATAATGACTGTTGTGGAGCTTGAGGAGATGGAAAAATAACTACTAGAGAATATGGGTGAAGGTTTTATTCACCCAAGTGCTCCACCATGGGGTGCACCAGTCCTCTTAATGGAGAAGAAGGATGGATCAATGCGCCGTTGCAGCGATTATCGTGAACATAACAATGTCACGATAAAGAACATGTATCCTCTCCCATGAATTGATGACTTGATTGATCATGTGTGTGGAGCACAATACTTCTCCATGGTGGATTTTCGGTCGGGATAATATCATGTAAAGATGAAGAAGAAAGATATCTCCATGACTTCATTTCATACAATATACGAGCACTGTGAATTCATAGTAATTCCTTTCGTACTCACTAATGCTCCCAAAATATTCATATACGTGATGTATAGAGTCTTTAGATATTACATTGATAATTTTGTGGTAGTATTTATAGATGATATTCTAATATACTCCAAAACCAAGGAGGATCTTGTGGAGCATCTATGAATAGTACTAGAGACCTTGTAGAAGGAGAAGCTATATGAAAATAACAGAAAGTGTGAGTTCTGGTTGAAGGAGGTCTCATTCATAGGCCATATCATCACAAGCACTGGGATATCTGTGGATCCCTCCAAGAAAGCTGAAATAGAGGGATGGCCGAGGCCAACATAGGTAATAGATATTTATAGAATTTTGGGATTAGAATGATATTATTGATTATTTTTTAGAAAATTCTCACGATTTTCCAACCCTCTTACCATGCTGACTCGGATGGGTGTAAATTTTTCTTGGAGTGGTGAATGTGGATAAGGCTTCATGAAGTTGAAAAGGAGGATTATCACTGTTCCTATTATCAATTTACCGACATGTGGAGAATGTTTTGTGTTATTTAGTGATGCTTCAAAGAAGGGATTGGGATCTGTGTTGATGAAAAATAACAAATTCATTTCCTATGCTTCAAGGAAACTGAATGTTCATGAGAAAAATAATCCAACACATTATTTTGAGTTGGCTGGGGTGATCTTCACTTCAAAAATTTATAGGCACTATCTTTTTCAGGAGAAGTGTGAATTATATACAGACCATAAAAGCTTCAAGTATATATTCACATAGAAAGTGTTGATTATGCACAAACAAATATGGTTATATCTGATCAAAGACTATGATTTCTCAATCCATTACCACCCTTGTAAAGTGAACACGGTTCCATATGCTCTAGGTAGAAATAAATCATCAATTCTTTCGTTGATGAAAATTTAGAAGGATCCAATCTGCTTAGATTTTATGAAGATGAAAATGGGAATCAAAAACAAGGGAACATCATAAATCCTGTCACAAATGATTTCTCAACCATATCTTTTGGATAAAATATAGGATGCTCAAATAAATGATGTGGAAATTCTAAAAATGGTGGAAGCTATCAGATATTGGGAATCCTTTGAGTCTGTGGTTGACAAGGATGGAATTCTGAGATTTGGGTCAGGATTATGTGTACCATCTGATCAATAGAAAAATAATGAGCTTATGGATGACTCACATGGCTCAACCTTATCTATTCACCATGAGAGCGCAATGATATATTGAGATCTCTTAGAAAAATTTTGGTTGGACAATATGAAAAGGGAGATTGCAGACTATTCATCAATGTTACTGGTGTGTCAGCAAGTGATGGCAGAGAGGAAAAAGTATAAGGGGATGATGCAACCATTTCCCATACCAACATGGAAATAGAAGAACATCACCATGGACTTTTTCACCAGGCCTTCGAAGATATCCAAAGGCAATAATGAAATCTAGGTTACTGTGGATCATCTTACTAAATCAACACATTTTATTGCTTTTCGAAAGTATTTTTCAGTGGATCAACATGGATGGATATATATCAAGGAAGTGGTAAGGCCGCATGGAGTAACACTATATATTGTATCTAATCGAGATCCAAGATTCAACTCTATGTTTTGTAAGAGTCTTTAACATACTCTAGATAATGAAAAAAACATCAGTATGGCCTATCAACTTCAAACCGATGGCCAATCCGAGAAGACTATCCAAACACTTGAAGATGTTTTGAGAGCTTTCTCAATAGACTAAAAAGGAAGATGGGACCAACATATTCTACTAGTTGAATTCTCATAGAATAATAGTTTTCACTCGAGCATCCAAAAGGCACCATATGAAGCCCTTTATGGGAAATGGTGAAGAACACAGGTGTGTTGGGATGTAGTTGGTGAGTGTAAGCTGGTAGGACTAGAAATGGTTGAAGATGTGGTGGATAGGGTGAAAAACATTCATCAGCATATCAAGGCAGCCTAAAGTCGACAGAAGATTTATGTAAATAACCATCGACAACAAATTTAATTTAATGTTGGAGATATGATATTTCTATTCATATCTTTGTGGAAGAAGGTCAAGAGGTTTGGAAAGAAAGGGAAGTTATGTCCTCAGCAGATCGGCCACTTAGAGATTCTTGATCATGTTTAGAATGTGGCCTATAGACTAGCACATCCACCTACCATGGCCAATGTACATGATTTTTTTCATTTATCCATCTTAAATAAGTACATACCAACCCTTTCACATGTACTATCATCAGAGGTGGTACAATTATAGTATGTTCTTTCGTATGAGGAGCAAGCTATAGTGATCTTAGATCATAGAGATAATGTTCTACAAAATAAAACAATTCCCATCGTAATGGTGTTGTAGAGAAACCAAAAGTTTGAAGAACTGAAATTGGAATTGGAGGAAGTAATGATGTAGAGTTACCCACATCAATTTTAGAATGGGAAAATGAAATTTTGAGGCTGAAATTTCTTATAGGGGAAGATTGTAATGACCAAAACTTTCATTAATGGAAATACCTCATGATCTAATTAAATATGTCATTATGTAAAATGTTTGGTGACCATATTTGGTTTTATTATTTTTATTATTAATATACCGCTAAAAAAGGTGACCGTTTCTAAAATAGTTGTTGAAAAGTTATCACATGATTATTTTATATATATGGATTAAAAAATCTAATTTACTTAGACAAAGGAAGAAATGGCCTCATCCAGTAGACATTATCCATACAAATCCCATTTGTTAGTGTATGGAAAGGAGGTGGTATCATTGGGCTTTGCTCTTGACCATTCCCAATCCAAGATTGAACACATTAACCTTGATCAGAACCGACTACAATAGAAATGGACGTTAATAGAGATTACCACCCATGTGATGTTATCTGGGCCACCACAAGAGTCTGTCACCATCAAACACCATACCCTTCAGTATTTTGTGTGTGTTATAAGGGGTTATGTAAAAGGACCCTAGCACTTTGAATATGTACATTATTTTTGTATAAATAATGTGCATTCATTTTGTGATTGTTACTTTGTAAATAGTTTTTAAAGCAGAAATAATATTTTTATTTAATATTCAACTAAGAGATCTATTTTGATGAATTAACAGATTTATGGATAAAATAATATATTAATAAAATATTATTATATTAAAAACAATTTTTATTAAATATAAATGATCTTATAATTTGGTTAATGCAATTGTAATTTTTTTATGGTTTGAAATCTGTTTTTCTCAAAACCCATGAATTTTCTATAAATGTGGGTTTTTATTTTTAAAGTAAAAAATTCACATATTTTGAAAATTACATAAATTAAATGAATATTAATTTTGGAATTAGGACGTCGAAATTATCCAATGGTTATTTTTCAATAATTTTCTAAGATAGTCAATTTTTAGGGTAACAATTAAATATTGTTTAAATATATAATGTGTTTTTTTGATATCATAATGACCCAATAGTGACGTAATAAAATACTATCAATGATTTTTTAGGACAATATATGATTTACCATTAAAATAATGTGATTTTATGTTTGTTTTATTTATTTTACAAATCTTTAGTGGACCCTCCAAGACTTATAAAACTTTTTTTCCTTTTAAATTGTTTTTTACGTGTGACTGTGACTCACTTCCTTATAATCACCCTGAATATTTTAAAATTTTCTTCCATTGGAATTATAAAATATTTTTTCTCACTCCACTTTGGGAAAAACCATGGGAAAAAACCATTGACTGGTTTGTGGTAGTGATTAGTTTAATGTGTGGTGACCCAATCCTAAATATTATATAATTCCCTCTCCTTTCCTATATAAACCCACCCAAGATCCCACTTCCTCTTCACTAAATTCTTTTGGAGTTTAACCAACCCCGACCTCCTCTCTCTAGAATCCTCAAAAGGTTTCGTAAGCTCCCATGAAGCCTCTCCAAAGCCTCTCCTATGTCTTTGGGATCACATTTTTATGTAAGGTATTTCCTCTTTTCTCATTTTTTTCTCAATTTCATTATGTTGTTATAAACTTTTGTTTTCAATTATAAATGTTTGGGTATGATTCCTCACCTCACCCATACTTCCCTCTCAATTTTTGAATGATTATAGACCCCTTTCTCTATCATTAAATTACCCTCATGTACACCTGTTACCATGCTGAAATTTCGTAAGGAATCTCTCTCCCCTCATTTACATTCAAGAAATTCTTTTCTATTGTGAATATAACTTCCATTAAATATGTTGGGACATGTATCTATATGACCCCATTACTATCCATTTAATGTAAATATGATGATACAACAATTTCTCTCTCATAATGTTTTTTATAAATTCCAATATCATGCTGTTACACTGCAGAAATTGCACCATGATTTCCCAAGCCAATGTCATTGTGTAGTAAATACCCTTCTCATTTTATCATCAAAGGTATTAAAATTTATGCACATTTAATTATTGATCATATTTTTTCATGTATGGATTCAAAATTAACTTTTATCATGGAATAAATGATGAGGTTTAATGAATCCATGTTATATGACCCATGTGGCACATTTATCCATTAAATGAAATGTATAAGAATTGTGCGCCCTGATAGCGCTCCAATGAATTGGGTAAAGATTAGTTTCATAACACATGATTTTAAATGAGGGTTTACTCATGGTAATTCAGGTTACTCATGATTTATGGGCAATGAGTCTTGTCTCATGATAAAATCATGTTAAATGTTTTTCCCATATTTATATATTAATATTATCCTGATTTATAATGCCTCTATGTTAATGTTTCTATTATGTCCATTGATATTCCTACAGTCTAACGTGTAATATATTCCTCATGTTATTACATTTTTATTCCCATATAGGGATTTATAGCTCACCCTTTTCTCATGCATGTCCTCATGATATGCTATGCAATGCTTGGTATGAGGGAATGTAGTGGTCATGTAAAAGATTTTTTCAACAAAGATGTTGTATTTCATGTTTAAATTTGTTATGTAATAATCCTAATCCCCAAAAACATTATGCCACTCGATATTCTATGTATTATCAAGTGATTTTTTATTGTAATAAATATTTTTTAAGTGTGAAATTAAAGATAGGGGTTGTCATTATTTTACTATTTTTTCAAGATCATCTAATTTTTGTTTTACCCACTAAAGTAATGTTCATGAAATAATAAATTTTTTTATTCAATCTCTTCTATATAGATATATATCCATTAGTTAATATTTTTGATCCACCATACTCTTATTAATTCTTTACCCACCAAATCATCATCTCAATCAACAGTAAAATAGTTATTACTCATGTTCCCTCTTTTTAATAAAGTGTAATCTATAAGGAAATGTTATTCAAATGTAACTCATTATTATCTTTATTTTCACAAGGTGACTTTATTTAATATTACGTTGAAAATGATTTACCAATAAATGTGATTATTAAATTCTTCCATTATTTATTCATTTTAATAAACTATCTATGCTCTTACTATATTAGGAAGGATAAAAAAGATTTAAATTATCGTGATTCCCAAATAGTGTTTCAATTGCATTATGATTTTGAAAATATTTTTTGATCTTGTATAATTATCTTCTTATGAAACTCACTTTCATATTTTCCCCTTGATAAAAAAATTGTATTTGTCTTTCTGAGTCACCTACTATATAAGATAATAAATGATCACACCAATCATTAACATTTAAATTTTTTAATTCTTAAAATTATAAAATTCATCCCTTAATTACTATTTATTTCCCCAAAATATTATATAATCCATCTATATTATCCCTAAAAATTATTTTCCCATTGATATATTCACTTATATGTTGTGATTAACACCAACAAAAATTCAATTATAGTTTAATCAAATATTTGTTAGTGTAGGCATACCATGACTCTGGTCCTATCTTGAGACCATTTAACACCTTCTTTAATATACAGACATCTCTTTCATCATGTAAAATAAGGAATAGAAAAAACAATTCAATGTAAACTTCTTCTTTAATTACCCAATTCAATATGGTTTTCTCTACATCCATCTAAAAAATAATTTAACCTATTATGGTTACCATTGTAACAATTAGTCTGACTAACTAATTCACTTCCATTGGTTATAAGGTCTCTTCAGCATCATCTCTGTCCAATTTAGCATTCCATTTTCATAAAATTAGGCCCCTTTTTCAATGTGTCGTCCCATGTTCATCAAATTTGTTCCAAATGTCCCACATTGTTCTAATTACATTACAATATTCATGTATCTACATAAATTCTTATGTATTAATTCTATTAATATTATCTAGATCCTCATTCTTCCATTTAATCCATGAATTATATTTTATAAACTATTAAAATTATATTTGAACAATGGATGACATTAAAACAATGTGTTTTGTTATCGTCACACTTTATGTCAGATTTGTTGCAAGCATATCTTGAGTCATATTAAATAGATCAACTTCCATACTTATTTTTATAAATTTTATATTTTAACATTTTTTAAGATCTATTTACTCAATATATTTAACTTTAAAATTTTGAATTTTTTAGAAATATCAAACATTCTGTGTATTTCTGCCATCATCATTTTATTTTTCGAAAATTCTATCCAAGTTTAAATTGGATGAATTAATTTTAACATTATCTTCAATAAAATTTAAAGAATTTCTTTTTCATTAAATTTTCTTATTGTTATTTATAAAAGATATAAGATTTAATTTTCATAGAGTTTCTTAGGAAAATTACTTCATCTGTATAATCAACATAGTTTCCTTGATTACATTTATAGTTTAAATTATAATATATTGTTTTAAAATTTTCAATTACTTAAATGAAATATTTATTCCATGTCATATCTCATAGGGTATTTTTTTCTATCTATGTCATAGAAAATAACATTTTTGTGTAATCAAAAATATCGACCACCTCTTTTTAATAGAGCCAGAATATTCCAAATTTGATAATAAGTATTTTATATTTTTTATTCAACTTTTGATTTATTTTTTAGTAACCCCATTATAGTATTGGATTTATATAGGATATAAATCAGGTATAATGCCTTATTTTTAAATATCTATAGACATAAATGTACATTATTTAGTCAAAATATTTTAAAAATTTATTTATTTTCATTTTAAAGGCTTTATTGGGTAAAATTCACACACTTTATAACCTGCTAATTTCTCTACAGGAATATGATTTTTTCCATTCTACATTTATCATCAATCAAAAATAATATTATCCCTTTATCCACATATATATAATATATTTATTAAACCCCAAATGATAGTATGCACAATATCATGTAATCATAATTCATTATATTTCTTTTTTGATAAGATAAATGTACCATACTCTTTTATATTACCCACCACACATATTCTCTTGATCATACATTTTGTTGAGGATTATCACTACAACTTCAACATAGGTGATATTTTACAGACTTTACTAGTGAACATAGACCAACCTTTAGTGACAAAAATTATTGTTTTCAATCATTGTGAGTGAACACATTTTCAACTTATATTATATATAGTAAATATCACCTCATATTCTCTAACATTTCATGTGTGAATTTTTATATTTACTTTTTGTCAATAATCATTTCTAGTTTTTTGTATATATATAACCTGATTGGAGAATATTAATATATCTTAAGATGTTGTGTATTAATCCATAATCAATGAGTAATTGGGTTCATATATTTATAATCATTCATTTAGAATCCATTTTATTATTTAAAATATCCATTATTTTCAAAACAAACTATATAGTGAAGAAATTCATTAATTTTTTTATAAATATTTACATTATAAATCACATGAGATGAACAACCACTATTTATGGTCAATGTGTTTTAATTTTAATTTATTTGGGAAAAGCTTAATCTCGGTTTTACTTCTTTATCATATTATTTCCATTCTAAAAGAAACCCAGTTTAGTTTGAGAGTTTGATTTCATCACCCATATTTCATCAGCACAATATTCATTGTCATATCAATAATATTCTTCGAATATAGATTATCTATTGTTATAGGGAATCATATAGTATTTCATTGAAATCATCCCCCTTTGGATTCAATGGTCTCTAGTTTCACTAATTATTTTCATGTAATCAATAGATAAATGTTGAAAATATGAACAGCCAAAAAAATAAACACAATATTTTTTTTGATGTTGACTAATATTATGTCCCTATATGTTTACTGTTAGATTCTTCTTGACTCATGTATTATTCTTCATATCGATAGTATTTCATAGTATGGAAATATTTTCAAGAAACATTTTAATTTTCATAAGGGGGATACCTTTAAACTTTCACTTCTAAATTGGTCTCCCATCATTAAAATCATTGATTAATTATTATTCATTTTAGAGGGTTGTTTAGACAATAAATTTTATTACTTTTTTATATTATAGACCAATTCATCATTGGATATCCCAGTATCAAAATTGGACTCACTAGTAAATATATTCATTTGTATTTTATTTCTAAACACTTTCTTAACTCTTTCGATACTCACATGGATATCTATAATAGTTAAGAAACTGAGCTCTTATAATTATTAGTTTCAAATTTGGATCAAAGGAATTTTTATTTATTTCAATTTTACATAACAAGGTAACTGAATCTATTTTATGTGATTCTAGTTTCTATTATTTTCTTCAAAACTAGTCTTACAATCATAAATCATATTAACTTTTTCTAATATTATAAATTTCAAATAAGTTATTTTTTAAACATTAATGAATACATAACTAATATTATAGCTAATTTTATATACTTCTTCTCTCAACCTAATGAAAATCAGTATATTTTGATTATTATTTTAATAATAGATGAAAATCTGATATTTTTTTTCTTTTTAATATTAATCTCATCAAGATCTCCCACATGATCCACAATGAGATAGAACATCCCTTTTACATAATTAAAATTATCTAACATAGATTTTTTATTTTTCGTAGTTTCCATCATAATAAACTTTATCAATTTTAAATTATGTTTTTGATTCGTCTTTGTATTTTTTATCATATTCTTCATTCATTATCATAAGAATAATTATATCAGAATTATTTTTGGAAGAGTTTCTTTGTTTGAAATCCCATTTAGTAGTCTAATTACCTAATGAGTTTTTAATAGTTTCTATATCATTATCATCAATATATAATAACATTAGACACATAGATGTAATGTTTACTAACATAAAAAATTTGAAACATGATAGTGGTAGCATCCCTTCAAATGTTCTCATACATCTTTTAATAATTTATTCTATTAAAAAATGAAATTATTCATCTACATCTTCATATTCATCACTATATTTAGATATGTTTATATAGTATATATATTTTTGTATCATTTATTTATTTTCTCGAATGAATGATTCTTTTTTCAATGACTCATATTTCATAGGCTAATAAACTATAGAAAATATAGACATGTCATATCTCTTATAAGTACTATTATTCATGGATAGATAATTGAAGATTGTAATAGTGAATAATGATCCATAATTATGTTTTCAAAAAATTCACACCAATTATTACTTATACAACTAATTAAATTTCTCTAACTACACAAATAATGTGATTGAAGAAACTCTTTGTAACACCCCAATCTTCCACATTAGGTTTCCAATTGAATAATAAAATATCTTCTGTTGTATGCAACTTCACGATCAAACACACCACAACCAATCAAACTATCAATTATAAAAATTAATAACCACTTTTTTAAATTTAATCAATTGTATCATTCAAAATGGACTTCATTTTTGGATCTAGATTTCAAAATTATCTTTGGATAATGTTTTTGTATTTTTATGAAAACATTCAATTTTTGATGGGTAGTGAAAAACATAGAGTTATTGTTTAAAACTAACGTTATATTTAAATAATTATTTATTTTATTTAAGTATATTTTAGGTCAAAATTGATATATAATACCTATAAAAGTTCAATTTAATACATTGAAGTCATTTTATAATGAGTTTAGATATATGAAAATTTTATTGATCTTTTTTCCGTCATTTACCCACCTCCGCGGAGAATTTTAAAATTTGTATAAGGCATAATTTTACCACTTCTATGAGATGAATTTAAAAAATATGAGAGACACAGTGGACATCATAAAGTAAAATTTGGTTCAATATGATGAAAATAATTTTTGGTGTATAGTATCTTTTGACTTTTATTTACCACGGTTAAAAGTAAATAGGGTAATTAAGGGTAAAAGTGATATCATAATTATCCTAAAACATGTTTTAATTCTATTGGATAAGTGTAATTTGACAAAAAATAACCATAGGAATAAAATATGACCCCAATTTCTCCATATGAATTAGGTTAGTACATTTATTAGTATTTTATTTAAAATATAGTTAAAAGAGTTAAAATCAATGTTTAATAACTAAACCATTTTTAATATATGGTTATACATAAGATAAAATCTATTATAAATATTAAATAGAAAGGTAAAAATATTTCATATATAATGGTATTTTATTTTTCACTTTTATATGTTAAATAATAAAATTTATTTACGACGCAATGATGATTCAGTAATTACCTTATTAATGAATTATTAAAATAATTGATTTTATAAATATCCATATAAATATAATTTGAGCCTTTTAATGAATTACACTAATTTTATAGGTTAGTATTACATATGAGGGTTTATTAAATGAATTTTTTTCGATTTAATAATGATCTTATAAATTTAACAAAAATAAAATACTAACAAGTGTCAAAATTTACATAATTGAGTTTTTAAAACAAATATTATATTATTATTTTGTAGAATATTCATAAAAATATAAGGATCACCCAATGGACATAGATAAGTCTATATATATTAATAATTAACTACATTGGGTTCTATTATATTTTTATAGTATGTTTATTAACCATATAATATAAAAATAAAAAGAGACATAGTAAATGTAAAACTATTTAACTAAGAGTTAAATTTAAAAGATATGGTTAATATAGTGACCCAAATATGCCTAAAACCTATTGTACGAGTGTTTTTAGACCCATAAACACCATATCATAGAATTAAATTATTTGTTATCCATTAGAAACCATAAATTAATTTATTATAAAATAATATTTCAATCTTTTCCAAAGGTGCCCACCATCCCTCTTATAAAATGGAACTTCCCCTTCTCTCAAATTCACACCTTCAAAGCGATTTTGATTGGACAAATCGGCCCAAATATCCTCTAAACTATCCTCCCTTCATCTTAAGGTCCTTTCATTAGTCAAAAATTCAACCTAGGAGCCCTTTTGATCAAATCAAAAGGAAGAACCCGAAGAAAAGGTAAATATTTTATCACCTCTTTCATGCTCTTTACTTCTTACACTTCCTATTTATTTGTTGTTTCCATTCTAAAATAACAAATATTGTATATTCTATATACCATGATGTTTTTATATAAATGTTAAATCAATATTAATTATTCTATCCATCCTATAAATGGAAATGTTACCAGACGTTTGTACGTACGGATTATAGTCTCCACATTGTGGTGTAGTTTGTTATTCAAACACTTCATCATTTCGATGGGTATAATAATGAGTATAAATATTGTTAATAATTATTATAACAGGATAATTATTATGTATATATGATATACCATCCAATTATATATGACTTTAATATCAAAATATTGATATTTTCACTCGTGCGTACAAATGGATTATCGTTTCCATGAACATGATGAGATTCATTCCCCATCGTATCCATTCAAGACTAAATTTCATTTTATGATTAAAAATAATGCCTAAAGACTTAATATCATTATTATTTTTAATAAGTTACATCATATCCATACCAATCATTACTTACATAATAAGTCATATAAAGAAAACCTAATCAGTTAACACCCAAAACGATGATACTACTGAAATATCATTAACAAAGCTATATTAGAAGATCATATATGACATCATATTAATGTATATAGTTCATTTATAATTTTTTAAAAATGATTTAACTATTATACTTTAGTTTAACATACCCTCAACCTTGTAAAAGTACAAGGTAAGGGTTAATTTTACGATCTCTTTATTATCTGAGGTTGTTTTTACCTAAGTATCACCTGGGACTTCTTTATCATCCACATCCATGTTTTCATAAAAAAATTAATTTGAAAACATTTTTTATATTTACTATAAAATGGGTTAATGTCATTTATACCCTTATTTTACCTTAAATATTTTTAATTGAATTTTTCCATCATTTTCCAAACATGGTACTTTTGACCATTTTGAAAAAATTAAGGTATGAATGTTTTTTTAACTTATACGACGGGTGAAGATATTTTCTATCATTATAACATTGTCTAAGATTACCATACAAGCTTAAAATAATTTCTTCAAAATAAATTTTTTCATTTCTAATTATATGACTTTTAAATGATTTCAAAATAGAAAGAGATATTTCCCTAAAAAAAGTTTTGATTTCATCTATGTCAACATACTTTGATGGATTTTAAGCTTATTTGAAGTTGATTTTTTATGATACAAAACATCAATATTGTATTGAAGGTTTTTGATATGTTGGACTCTGAATTTGTTATTTTTACAGCATTCATGGTTTATAGATAATTTATTTTCATTTTGTATGTTAGTTTTAATACGAATGTTTATGTTATGTTTAAAACTTTTCATATGAGGAATGCATTGGAAAGATTAAGTGATGGGTGGAGCCTGCTATATATCTTCGATGGATCGGTAGGTCACTTGAGACAAACTAGAGTCATGGAATAAGTCCTTGACATAAATATTTTTTTTAGTCTTGGAACAAGGCATTGACTATGTGGTTATGAAGACTGGTATTACACATTCCGTCATTATGAAATTGGATATTGATATTGCATGTGATTATTCAACAATTAAAATATCCTTGTGAATAAGTAAATTTCATTATTTGATTTAATCATTTCAATATTATACTTAATTTCATGTTTAAATGGATTTTTTTACTCTTATACATAGTCTTAAATGTTTATGCTTATTTATGAAGGTTTCTTCTATATTGTTATCCTGACTGAGCATCTATGATCACACCTTTCAGTATTTTATTTTTCACTGGATGCGAAGAAGTATATTATGATGGAAATATAGTGATAGTCTAATGAATATGATTGTTTCTTATGGAGACTATGTTTTTGTATATTTTTAATTTTATAATGTAATGTAAAACATATAAATGTATCTAGTTTTTCCAATTCTACTAAACTAATCGGTATTTCGAGACTTTATCATTTGTGAACATTCCAATGTTATGTAATAATGCACTGACTCCAGGTAACTGGGGTTAGGTAATTATAGTTAGTATCAGAGGAAGTTTAGTACAAACCTTGGAAGTTATATTTATAAAAACTCTAGTTAGAGAACATTACCCTAAGATAGAATTTGAGGATTAATATAGAAGAATGTCCTAGAATTTAGGTATTTTAGAGATTTTTTGAGTTTTCCAATAAATATATCCATGTCTGGATATGAGCAGTTTGATGCGGCTCAAGCATAGATGTACCTATGGGTAAAACCCGAAAACACCTCTTTGAGCTTAACATGAACGAGAACTGGTGCACGACAACAGGACATGCAACACTCTTTGTTACGAAACTCCTAGGGGATATGATTAGGATAAATATCATTTTATTTACAAATAAATTATGAAGGGTTTATTAGTATATACTTCTGAAAGAACATTTTTTATGATTATGGATTATATCCATAAACTATTCAATTTATGTTAACTATTTTACATGTTTGGAGTTATTTATTGTAATTCATAAACTAATCTTTTGTATTCCATTGTTTATAAATGGTTCATAGTTGAAGGAATGGAAACTATATCAATGAATGTAATCCATGTAAGGATTTACTTCCTACTCAAGATAATTATAGTGGATTTGATTAGCTTATCACCATACTGGGAAAACTCACTTAGGTTATAAATAATAACCTTACCCATATGGAGCACCACGATCTGCAACGTAGAGGATTAATTTTAGACAAATTCATGAGGCAAAAACCCCCAACATTCAATTGGAATACAAATCCATTTGTAGCCGAGCAATGGATACGTTTTGTAGAGAAAATATTTCACGCTTTGGGGAGTAGAAAAGGGGAAAAAGTTTTCATGGCAGTTTATCGCCTCACGAGAGATACAGATCAATGATGTCCATTGATTCAAAACCCAAAGGAAGATGATGAAGTATAAAATATTTAATGGAGTGAGTTTAATTATATTTTCTTAGAAAACTATTTTATTCATCACCATCCAGCAGATAGGGAAAGGCAATTTTTGAGTTTGAGACAAAAGGAGGATGAGAATGTCGCAACATACGAGGTTATCTTAACATGTTTAACAACGTATGCTATAGATTATATACATAACCAATGAAGTAATGTTGACCGTTTATTTGATGGGTTAAACCAATTTCTATGTTGAGAATTACTCTCATTACCTTTTTCACCACACAAAGATATTCTCTCATGTGCTATCAAGATAGAAAATGAATTCTCTAAGACTTACGACATTTCCGAAAAGCAAGAGAATAAGAGATATATTGAGCACTCTAAAATGTAAATAAAGGGATAAATGGAAAATTTTATTATCCATCCTGCAGTATATGTGGGAAGAAACACCCCAATACTTGCCTAAAGGGAATGAGAGTCTATTACAAGTGTGGTTAAAAAGGAAACTGAGCTCATGATTGCAAGGGGAAGAGAGAGTCTATCAATGTTGAATACTACAATTTTTGAGAAAGGGGGAATTATTAAAATGAATGTCTTACGTTCAAAGGATACATACCTCAGAAAAGGACAAGGTATCAATGCCAAGCTTATATTATCACTAATACTGAGGTTGAAGCTCCAAAATATGTGGTGGAAGGTTATTTGAAGGTTTCCTCAAGTTTAGAAAATGATTTATTTGATTATGGAGGATCAAATTATTTCATATCTACCCAGTTTCCAAATAAAATTTGATATTTTCAATTTGACTGAAAAAGGGAGTTTTCAGTCAAAACACCTAAGGGAAGTAAAATTGAATAAATGTTTTTGTGAATTAGTTCCCATTAAGACATATATATGTTCTTTATCTGCTGATATCATCATTATACCAACAATTTCATTTGATATAAACCATGGTAATGATTATTTTCCAGACCATGATACGAAAATTTATTGTTTGAAGAAGGAGGTTAAAATTCATGATGATGATAAGTAGTACCTAATCTTTAGAGCAGAAACATTTCCACCTAATTCTAATCTAGATCCACCCCCAATAGCTCAACTAAATTCAATTATTAGGGAGAAAGATAATGAAATAACTTTGGATGAGGAAAGTAACGTTCAAATAGAGGACATACCTATTGTGTAAGAATATGTAGATGTGTTTCCAAACCATTTACATGGACATCCTCCAGAATGGGAAATTGAGTTTTCCATTGATTTAATTCATGATTCAAGGCCCATATTGATGACCCCTTATAGAATTTCCACTGTAGAATTAGTGGAACTAAAGAAACAATTAGAGGTATTGAGTAATACAAGATTTATTCTCCCTAATGTTTCTCTATGGGGGGCCCCTGTTGTTTTTGTTTTGATGAAATATGGATCTATGAGGTTTTGCATTGACTACAGGGAGATTAATGTTATAACAATAAAGAACAAGTATCCCCTACCTCTCATTGATGATTTATTCAACCAACATTATGGAGCTCAATATTTTTCAAAGATTGACCTTCGATCTGGATATTATCGAGTTGTGTGTGAAGAAGGAAGACATTCCGAAAACAGCATTTCTAACCAGGTACGAGCATTACAAGTTTACATTAATACCTTCTGGGTTAACTAATGCACACTCTACCTTCATGGATCTAATTAATATAGTTTTCAAGGATTATCTTGATGACTTTGTAGTGGTATATATTGATTATATCTTGGTATACTCCAAAAGCTACGAAGATCGTGAAAATCACTTGAGCCATTTTCGAATGAATCTTAGAATAAATGAATGATATGGGAAATTTAGAAAGTGTGAATTCTGGCTTCAAGAGATTTATTTTTATGGACATATTGTCTCTAAGGATGGAATATCTGTTGATCCTTCAATGATCAAGGCAATTCAAGAATGTCCAACCCCGATGAGTATAACTGAGGTATGTAGTTTTATTGGTTTATCTTGTTATTATTGACATTTCTTCCAAAAATTTTCCCTGTTGGCTAACCCATTAACCAAGATTAGACGTAAAGGGGTTAGAGTTTTTTGGACAGAAGAGTGGGACTAATGTGTTGAAGAACTGAAAGGAAGATTAGTCAATTCTATTATCTTGAATCTACCATCAGGGAATGATGGGTTTTTTATTTATAGTTATGTATCAATGAAAGGACATGGTTGTGTGCTTATGAAAAATGATAGAGTTTTTTTCTATGAATAATTTCAGTTAAATATTCATGATAAAAACTATCTTAATCATGATCTTCAGTTATCATCTGTAATATTTTCTTTGAATATATTTTGACATTATCCCTAAGGTGAAAAATGTGACATTTATATTGATCACAAGAGTTTGGTGTATATTTTGTCACAAATATATTCATCATGACTCCAAGGAGTTGTCTTGAACTACTTAAGGATTATGATTTCACTATACAATAACACATGGGAAGGCAAATAAGGTGGCAGATTCTTCGAATAAAAAGGATCATGGAGTTTTAAAGAAGATGAGAATTGAAAGGGTTCCTATTTTCATGGATCTAGTAAAGATGTATATGGGAATAATCATGGATGGTGAGACATCAATAATTTTTCAAATGGTTTCCAAACCATATTTACTAGAAAGGATAAAAAGTTCTCAAGATGATAATGAAGAGTTTGTGTTCCTGATATACCTGATCTGAAAACGGAATTTTTAGATGATGCTCATAGCTCTAATTTGTCTATACAACATGGTAGCACCAAGATGTATAGAGATTTGAAAGAACATTTTTGGTGTGACAACATGAATAGAGGGATTACTGATTTTTTGACGAGGTGTATGGTTTGTCAACAAGTGAAAGATGGAAGGCAACAGCCTGGAAGAGTCATGCAACCACATACTATACCTGAGTAAAAATTGGATAATATTAAGATGGACTTTTTCATGTGGCTACCAGAGACACCTATAAGTAATGATGCAATATGGGTCATTGTGGATCATCTTACAATGTCAGCACATTTTCTTTCTATAAGATAATATTTTCCACTTTAAGGTTTAGAAAGACTGTATATTAATGAAATTGTAAGGCATCATGGAGTACCATTATCTATTGTTTCTGATCTTGATCCTAGTTATTCATTAACATTATAGAATAGTATTTAGAAGGCCCTGGATACTGATGTAACACCCTGGCCCCAGTTACCCAGAGTTGGTACATTATTACATCACACAGGCATGATCACAAAAGATAATGTCTCGAATGACTGATTTTTTAGTAGCGTTAGAATCACTAGATACATTCATAAGTCTAATATTACATCATAAACTGAAGAACTACATCAACATCATCTCCATAGACCACACTCATATCCCCTCGGACTATCCATGCAGGTTAGTCATAAAATACTTCTCCACATCCTAGAAAAAATTAAACATAGAAAGGGGTGAGCTCAAATGCTCAGTAAGGATAACAATATATCAGAAACATTCATAAATAAGCATAAACATTTAAGTAATTGTATAACTAAAACAAAATCCATTTAAACATGAACTTAAGAAATATATGGAAATGATAAAGTCAAATAATGCCATTTATTTATTCACATGGATATTCTACTAGTCGAATAATCACATGCAATATCAATAACCAATTTCATAATGAGGGAATGCATAATGTTAGACTATCATAACCACATAGTCAAGGCCTTGTGCCATGACTACAAATAATGTTTTGTCAAGTCCTTGTTCCAAGACACTAGTTTGTCTCATGAGACCTACCGATGCATTGATGAGGTATAGCAGGCTCCCCCTATCACTTACTAAGTCCAATTCATTCCTCATATGAATAGGTCTAAACATAACATAAATATTCTTATTAAAAATAGCATACGAAATGTCAATACATTCTCTATAAACCATGAATGTTACAAAAATAACACATCATCAGTCAAACATAACACAAAACCATCAATACAATATGGAAGTTTTTTATCATAATAAATCAACTTTAAATAATCTTAAAATCCATCAAAGGATGTTGACATAGATGAAATCAAAACTATTTGAGAGAAATATATATTTTATTGAATTCATTTAAAAGTAAAATTATTATAAAAGAAACCACTTACATTGAAATTATTCTTATATCCTTTTAAGGGATGCTTCTATGATTTTATAACAGCAATAAATAGCCACATCCTCTGTATAAGTTAAAAAAAGACATTTTTACCTTAATTTTGTCGAAAAGGATAAAAATGACCTTGTTTGGAAAATGATGAAATGATTCCTTTATAAACATATTATAAAAAGTCAAACAAGGGTATAAATGACTTTAACGCATAGTCTTTAAAATAGTAATAATGATTTGAAAAACATTTTTAAGAAACATGGATGTGGATGATAAAGAGGTCCCAGTAGATAATTACATATAAACAAACTCGGATAGTGAAGAGATTTTAGAATTAGAATTTACAATGTAATTTTCCTTGGTCAAGGGTAGTTTAACCACCTGTATAATGGTGAAATAATTGTTATTAAATTATAAAATAGACGTATACATTAAAATGATATCTTATATGATCTTTTAACATTGCTTTGTTAATAATATCTTGGTGTTATCGTCGTTTCGGGTGTTAACTTACTCGTTATCTTTTATATGTTTTGTTACATAAGCCATGTTTTATATGGATAGGTTGTATGTAATTCATATCCAGTATTATATCAAGTCCTTAAACATTATTTTTAATCATCAATTGAGAATTATACTTGAATGGATATGATGGGGGATAAATCTCATCGTGTTTGTGGAGACGGTATTCCGTACGTACGCACAAGCAACAATATCAATCTTATGATATTAAAATAATATATAATTAGATGGTATAACATATATACATAATCATTATAATTCTTTATTTATTATTTACTTCAATTACACATCATTATCATACCCATCAAAATAATAATGTTTTGAATAACAATTACACAATGATGGAAAGACGGTAAGCCATACGTATGCACATATGGTGACATGTCATTCAAAGTATGGATAGAATACTGAATATGGTTTTAACATATTTATAATAACATCACAGTATTTGGAAGATACTGGATTTATTATTTTATAATTGAAATATCAATGAAAGAAGAAGTGGAAGAAGAAATGAACTTGAAAGAGG
This sequence comes from Viscum album, assembly GCA_963277665.1. Taxonomy (NCBI): domain Eukaryota; kingdom Viridiplantae; phylum Streptophyta; class Magnoliopsida; order Santalales; family Viscaceae; genus Viscum; species Viscum album. The sequence continues at coordinate 260,299,175 of OY728129.1, forward strand.
GTGGTGAAAACATTATCGCTTATTCAGGTTCCTCCTTTTGATTTGATCAAAAGGGTTCCTTAGGTTGGATTTATGATCAATCTAAGGCCTCTAGGTTTAATTGAGAGATGTTTAGAGGATAATTTGGTAGGTTTTGGCCGAAACAAAAGGCTTTGAAGGTATGAATCTGAGAGAAGGGGGAGTCCCCTTTTATAAGAGGGGTGAGGGGCACCATAGGAAAAACATAAAATATTATTTTATAATAAATTCATATTTGGTTAATAATGGCTCAAAAATAACTTATATAAAATTTAATGTGTGGATAGGTCTAAAATAACTTAACCAAATGGTTCTATATAGGTTTGTGTCACTATATTAACTTTATTGTTTTGATTTAACTCTTTGTTAAATAGTTTGACATTTACAATGTCTCTTTATATTTTTATATTATATACTTAATAAACTTACTATATACTTCCAAGAGACCCACAAGTGGTTAATTATTAATATATATAACCTCATCTAAGTCATTTTTTCTATCTTTAGACTTTTAAAATAGAATATCAATTAATAATATAATATTTGTTTCAATACTCCTTTATGTAAATTTTGACACTATTTAATAATTGATTTTTCTAAAAGTTTTAACAACTTTATTAATTCTAAAAAAATTCATTTAATAAATCACATCATGTCATATTAACCAATAAAATTAGTTTAATTCTAAAAAAGTAAAAAATTAGATATATTTGGATTTTTATAATATCAATTATTTTTATATTTCATTAATTAGGTAATTACCGCATCACCATTGTGTCATAAATAAGTTAAATTATTTAATATCTAAAAATTATAAATAAAACACCATTATGTAGGAAATAATTTTATCTTTCTAATGAATATTTTTAATAAATTTTATCTTATTTATAACCCTATATTATAAATGTATTAATTATTAAACATTGATTTTAACTCATTCAACACTGCTTTGAATTAAATAACAATAATTGTCCTAATCTAATATAAGTGGAGAAAAGAGGTTCATATTTTATTCCTTAGGTTTTATTTGTTAGGAATATACTTATCCAATAGAATTAGGACATGTTTTATGGTAATAAGAATATCATTTTCCCTCTTAATTATCCTTCTTACTTTTAACTGTGGTAAACAAAAGTAAAAAGTTACTTTCACCAAAAATTATTTTTATCTTAATGAACCACATTATACTCTATGAAATTAACTGTTTCCCATTGATTTTTGAAATTCTAGTCATATAAGTGGTAAAATTATGTTTTATGTGAATTTGTAAATTCTCCAAGCATGTGGGTAAAAGACGGTGAAAAGTTCAATAAAAATTTTTATATATCTAAAATTAATATAAATTAACTCCAGGGAATTACATTGAACTTATATATTTATTATGTATCTATTTTGACTTAAAATAAATTTAAATAAAATAAATAAATATTTAAATGAAAAGTCGGTTTTAAACTATAACTAAGTGTTTTACACTGTTCATGAAAAATTGAATGTTTTCTGAATAATACCAAAATTTCACCCAAGGCTAATTTCGATATTTCGAATCCAAAAATGTAGTCCATTTTGAATGATAAAATGAATTAAATTTCAAAAAGTGGGTATTACTATTCATAAAGGGTTGTTTGATTGGTTTTGGTGTGTGTTAGAACTCGAAGTTGCTTACAACACACGCTAATGTGTTATTCAAAGAGAAGTGTACCGTGGAAGCTTGTGTGTTAAATTCTCCCTTCTTTCAAATAATTTTGTCCTCTTAATTTCTAGAATACTACAGCATGAAAAGACTCTAGTGGTTCTTCATAATAATTTTCTCGGGTTCCCACGTTGCCTCTTCTATCATATGGTTTCTCCAGAGAACATTTACCAGACGTGTCTCCTGGTTTCTCAACACTTGTTCTCTGGTATCAAGAATCCAGACAAGCTCCTCGAAATAAGGAAGATTGGGTTCCAATTCTAATTCCTAATAGGTGAGTACTTGAGTTGGGTCAGACATGTATTTTCTCAACAGTGATATGTGGAACAAATTGTGAACTTTGGAGAGACTTGGCGGCATTTCCAAATGGTAAGCTACGTCCCCAATTTGTTCTAGAATTTCAAAAGTTCCGACGTACCTGGGACTCAATTTACCTTTCGTACCGAAATGTATAACTCCCTTCCATGGATATACCTTCAAGAAAACATGATCTTCTACATGAAATTTGAAATCCTTCCTTCAGTTATCAGCATAGCTCTTCTGTCTACATTGATCTTCTTTGATGTGGGTTTGGATTACCTTCACATTTTCTATTGTTTCCTCAAAAAGTTATGGTCCTACTAGTTTTCTTTCACCAACATCATCCCAACAGGTTGGTGTGGGACATCTCTTTCTATATAATGCTTTATATGGTTCAATTTGAATACTTTAATGGAAGCTATTATTGTAGGAAAATTTCACCAGAGTTAAATATTGATCTCACATAACCTAAATGTCAAGTGAGAAAGATCTCAAAATGTCTTCTATGGTTTGAATAGTCCGTTCTGATTGTCCATCAGTTAGGGGGTGGTAATCAGTTCTGAAACGAAGTTCAGCATCCAGGTATCTGTGAATAATTTTCTAGAATCTTGAAGTAAAATGAGGATCATGATCAGAAAAAATCAATAGGGGTACTCCATGAAGTCTCACAACTTTATTAATATTTAGTCTTTCTAGATGTTCATGAGATAGATCTTCTCTTATAGAAGGAAAATATGCCGACTTGGTAAAAAGATCAATAATGACCCATATTGCATCATTTCTTCTAGGATTCTTTGGTAGTCCTATGACAAAGTCCATCGTGGTATTATCCCATTTCTAGAGTGATCAGAAGATCTCTTCTTCTCTTGATTTTCTATAAAGACATATGACATAGAGAATTTCTTTTCTGTCATTATAGCACATGAGAAAATATATTTGTACAAAAAGAAGGATTGTGAGACTAATTCTTGATAGAGAAATGGTTTTAACCCATCAAAGAAACGATCAATCTTACTCCTTGAGTTACATATATAATCTTCTGCATGACTCATTATCCTTGTAAAGTTAGCCTCATACTTTGCACATTCTCATCCTCCTTTTGTCTCAGACTGAGAAATTGCCTTTCCATTTCTGCTCGATTGTCATGAGGAAATTATTTTTTTAAGAAAAGCACTTTGAACTCCCTCCATTCTATATTTGATACTTCTTAATCTTTATTCATGTTTTGAATCAATGACCACCATTGATCAGTATCTTCAATGAGGTAGTAAACTGCCATGATAACTTTTTCCCTTTCAATACTCCCCAAGGCATGGAATATTTTCTCTAAGGAATTTATCCATTTATCAGCTACTAGTGGATTTGAACACCCATGGATTTTGGTGGTTGTTTCCTCATTAAGAGACCTAACATTGATCCTCCACACTGTGGATCAGGGTGCTCTATATGGGTAGGGTTATTATTAATGACTTGAGTTAGTTGTCCTAGTATGGTGATTAACTGATCAGCACCAGTTGCATCACCAACTCCACTAAAATTATCTTGAGTAGGAGGGAAATCACTAAATGGAGTGTGTGCCTTGATACAGTTTCCATTCCATCCACTAGGTTCCATTTCATAACAATGGAATAAACTAGATTAGTTTATTAATCGAAATACATAATTCAAAACTTGTAAAAAACATAACATAAATTTATATGTTTATGGATATAATCCATAAACATAAAAAAAATTCTTTGAAGATGTATATACTCATAAACCATTCATAATGGTTTGAAATGAAAATGAGAATTATCCTATGAATATCCCCTAGGAGTGTCGTAACCAAGAGTGCAACAAGGCGTTTTTTCGTCCACTAGTTCCTGTTTGAGTCTAGCAAAAAGCAGTGTTTTTGGGTTTTACCCCTAGGTACATCTGTGGCAGAGCCACATCTACCTGCTCGTATCCAGAAAGGGATGTATTTCTTTTAAATCTTAGAAAAATCCTTACAATACCAAAATTCTTGGAAATTCATCTATACTAATCCTCAAATTCTATATTAGGGCTATGTGCTCTAATTAGAGCTTATCTAAATCTAGCTTCCACGATTTGTACAAAACATTTTCTGATACCAAATATAACTCCCTGACCCCAGTTACCCAAATTCGGTGCATTATTACATAACATTCACATGATCACAAAAGATGAAGTCTCAAAAGAACGATTAGTTTAGTAACCTTAGAATCACTAGATACAGTCATAAGTCTAACATGACATCATACAGTGAAAACCTAAAACAACATAGTCTCCATATACTACACGCATATCCCCTCTAACTATCCCTACAGGTTAGTCATATAATACTTCTTCACATCCTAGGAAAAATAAAACATAGAATGGGGAGAGCTTAGATGCTCTGTATGGATAACAATATAGAAGAAACATTAATAAATTAGGATATACATTTAAAGCAATTTATAGCTAAAACAAAAGCCTTTTAAAGATGAAATTTAGCAATATATGGAAAATATAAAGTCAAAAAATTCCATTTACTTATTTACATGGATATTCTACTAGACGAATAATCACATTAAATATCAATAACCACTTTCATAATGATGGAATGCATAATCCAGACTATCACAACCACTTAGTCAAGGCCTTTTGCCAAGACTACAAATATGATTTTGTCAAAGCCTTATTCTAAGACACTAGTTTATCTCATGAGACCTACTGATGAATCGAGGATCTATAGTGGGCTCCACCCGTCACTTACTAAGTCCAATGCATTTATCATATGAACATGTTTAAACATAACATAATCATTCTTATTAAAACTAGAATACGAAATGTCAATAATTTCTCCATAAACCATGAATGGTATAAAAATAACACATCCATAGTCAACCGTGTCAAAAAAAATTCAATACAATAAGGAAGATTTGTATCATAATAAATCTACTTAAAATAAGCTTAAAATCAATCAAATGATGTTGACATAGATGAAATCAAAACTATTTGAGAGAAATATATCTTTTCTTGAAATCATTTAAAAGTCACAAAATTTTAAAAGAAAGAATTTACATTGAAATTATTCTTATAATATTGTAAGGGATGATTTGATTATTTTATAATGGCAGAAAATATCCACACCCGCCGTATAAGTTAACAAAATACATTCTTACCTTTATTTTGTCAAAAAGGTTAAAAAGGACCTTGTTTGGAAAACAACAGAAATATTGATTTATAAAAATCTTATAAAAAGTAAAAAAAGGGTATAAATGACTTTAACCCGTAGTCTTTAAAATAGTAATAATTATTTGAAATACATTTTTAAGAAACATGGATCTGGATGATAAAGAGGTCCCAGTAGATAATTAGATATAAACAACCTTAGATAATGAAGAGATTGTAGAATTTACCCTTACCTTGTACTTTTCCTTAGTCGAGGTAAGTTTAACCTCCTATATAATGGTAAAATAATTTTGATTAAATTATACAAGAAACATATACATTAATATAATATCATATATGATTTTTTAACATTGCTTTGTTAATAATATATTAGTATTATCGTCGTTTTGGGTGTTAAGTTACTCGTTTTCTTTTATATGTATTGTGACATAAGTCATGTTTTTTATGGATATGTTGTATCTTAATCATATCCAGAATTATATCAATTACCTAAAAATTATTTTTAATCATCAAATGATAATTAGTCTTGAATCGGTACGATGTGGAATGAATCTCATCATGTTCGTGGAGACGGTATTCCGTACGTACGCACGAGAGACAATATCATTCTTTTGATATAATAATAACATATAATTGGATGTTATATCATATATACAGAATCATTATAATGTTATATTTATTATTTACTTCCATTACGCATCGTTATCATACCCATCCAAATAATAATGTTTTGCATAACAATTACACCAAGACGTGGAGACGGTAAGTCGTACGTATGCACGTATGGTGACATGTAATTCAAAGGATGGATATAATACAGAATATGATTGTACCATATTTATTATAACATCACAATATGTAGAAGATAATGAATTTTTTATTTTATAATGGAAATATCAAAGCAATAAGAAGTGTATGAATAAAGGAACATGAAAGAGGTGGTTGGGGGGGTGAAAACATTACCTCTTCTTCAGGTTCTTCCTTTTGAATTGATCAAAAGGTATCCATAGGTTGGCTTCCTAATAAAACTAAATCCTCTAGGATAAAGTGAGGGATGTTTATAATATATTCCTATTCGGTTTATAATGGCTCAAAAGTGACATATTTAAAGTTTAAGGAGGGTATAGGTCGAACCCCACTCATGAAATAAGTTTTATACTGGTTTGGGTCACTATATTAACTTTATATTTTTTATTTTACTCCTACTAAAATAGTTTGACAATTACCATGTCTCTTTGTATTTTTATATTATATAGTTAAAAAACATACTATATACTTTCAAGTGGCCCCTAAGTGGTTCATTATTAATATATATAACCTTATATAAGTCATTTGGCTGAACCATATATTTTTAGGAATATAATATCAATTAATAATATAATATTTGTTTTAAATACTCTTTTTTGTCAATTTTGAAACTATTTAATAATTGATATTTGTTGAAGTATTAACAACCTTATTAATTCGAACCATATTCATTTAAGAAATCCTAACATGTCATATTAATCTATGAAATTAGTTTAATTCATAAAAAGTCTCTAATTAAATTTATTTGGATATTTATAATATCAATTATTTTAATATTTCATTAATTACGTAATTACTGCATCACCATTGTGTCATAAATAAATTAAATTATTTAACATCTAAAAAATATAAATAAAATATCATTATGTTGGAATTATTTTTATCTTTCTATCTAATATTTATAATATAATTTATCATATGTATAACCTTATATTAATAATGTTTTACGTATTAAACTTTGATTTTAACTCTTCTAACTCTTCATTGAATTAAATAATAATAAAAGACCTAATTTAATCCTTGTGGAGCAAAAATGTTCATATTTTGTACCTAAGGTTGTTTTTGGTCGAATTATACTTGTCCAATAGAATTAGGACATGTGTTAGGTTAATAATAATATCATTTTTACCCTTTATTACCCTATTTACATTTAACCGTGGTAAATAAAAGTAAAAAGATATTATTCACCAAAAATTATTTTTATCTTATTGAACAAAACTATACTCCTTGATATAAATTGTGTCCCTCAAATTTTAGAAATTACACTCACAGAAGTGGTAAAATTATGTTTTATGTGAATTTTCAAATTCTCCTAGGAGGTGGGTAAAGATAGTGAAAAGTTCAATAAATGTTTTATATATCAAAAATTAATATAAATTGACTACAATGAGTTACGTTGAACATATAAAGGTATTATGTATCTATTTTGACCTAAAATTAATTTAAATAAAATAAATAATTAGTTAAATAAAAATTCAGTTTTAAACTATAACTCAGTGTTTGTCACTATTCATCAAAAATTGAATGTTCTCAGCAAAATACAAAAATTTCACCCGAGGATAAATTTGAGATTATGAATCCAAAAATGAAGTCCATTTTGAATTATAAAATGTATAAAATTTCAAAATGTGGGTATTAATATTCAAAATGGCTAGTTCGATTGGTTGTGGTGTGTGTTAGAACTCGATGTTGGGTACAACACATGCTACTGTATTATTCAAAGAGAAGCGTATCGTGGAAGCTTGAGGTGTTACAACTTAACTTTGTTTGAGCACTACCTACCACCCTCAAACTGATAGAAAATCAGAATGGACTATTCATACCTTAAAAAACATCTTGAAATATTGCTCACTTGACATTCAATGTATGTGGGATTAATATTTACCTATAGCATAAATTTTATATAACAATATATTTCATTCAAGTATTCAGATGGGACTATATGAAGTGTTATATGTCAAGAGAAGTCGTACACTACCTTTTTGGGATGATTTTGGTGAAAGCAAACTCATAGACCCATAAATTATTGAGGAAATGATGGAAAAGGTGAATTTTATCCAAACCCATATCAAAGAAGAAAAAAGTATGCATAAGAGCTATATCGATAACCAATGGAATGTTTTGGAATTTGAGGAAGGAGATCGTTTTTTCATGAATGTATTTCCATGGAAAAGAGTTATACGATTTGGGAAGAAGGGTAAATTAATTCCCAGGTACATCAGACCTTTCAAAATTCTAGAATGAATTGGGGTTGTAACTTATGGATTGAAAATGCTTCAATGTCTCTCCAAAGTTCAGGATGTGTTCCATGTATCATTGTTGAGAAAATACATGCCTGACCCAATGCATGTACTCAACTATGAGGAAATTGAACTGGAACCTGATCTGTCTTATTGTGAAGAGTCTATCAAAATTATTGATACATGAGAACAAGTGCTAAGAAACCGGATGAATTTTCTGGTAAAAGTTCTATGGAGACACAATAAGATGGAAGAGGAAACGTGGGAACCTACGGAACATATGATGAATAACCACATAAATATTTTTATGTACTAATATTTTATAAATTTCAAGGACAAAATTTTTTTAAGGAGGGGAGAACGTAACACCCCTTTCTTCCACAAAATATTTCCCTTTGAATAATATAATAGCTTATGTTGTACGCAACATCGAGTTTAAACACACCACAACCAATCAAACTAGCCATTATGAATGGTATTACTCACTTTTTTAAATTTTATAAATTTTATCTTTCATAATGGACTTCATTTTTGGATTTGGAATATTAAAATAACCTTAGGGTGAATTTCTGGTATTTTTCTAAAACATTTAACTTTTATGAATTGTTAAAACACTGAGTTATTGTTTAAAACCGAATTTTTATTTATATTATTATTTATTTAATTAAAATTTAATTTAGATCAAAACAGAAAAATAATTCCTATATATGTTCAATATAATTCATTGGAGTCATTTTATAATGATTTTAGATAGATAAAAATTTTATTGAACTTTTTACAGTCGTTTACCTACCATCTAAGAGTATTTGCAAACTTGTAGAAAAAATAATTTTAACACTTCTGTGAGTTGAATTTAAAAAATCCTAGAGACACAATTGTCATTAGTATGTAAAATGTGGTTCAATAAGATGAAGATAATATTTGGTGAATAGTAACATTTGACTTTTATTTACCACAGTTTAAAGTAAATATTGTAATTAAGGGTAAAAATGATATCATAATTACCCTAACACATGTCCTAATTCTTTTTTATAAGTGTAATTCGACCAAAAACATCATTATGAATAAACTATGATCCCATTTGGTCCACATGTATTAGATTTGGACATTTATTAACTATAAAATTAGATAAGTGTTAAAAGATATAAAATCAATGTTTAATAACTAAACCATTTTTAATATAGGGTTATACATAAGATAAAATCGATTATAAATATTAATTAGAAAGCTAAAAAAATTTCATACCAAATATTATTTTATTTATAATTTTTATACCTTAAATAATTAAATTTATTTATGACACAATGATGATGCAATAATTTCAGTATTAATGAATGATTAAAATAATTGTTATTAAAAATATCAAAATAAATATAATTTTATACTTTTAATTGCTTACACTACATTTCTAGGTTAATATGACATTTTATGGTTGGATATATGATTTTGTTCCGAATTAATATATGGGTATGAATTTAACAAAAACAAAATACTAACTAGGGTCAAAATTGACATTAATGAGTTATTAAAAGAAATATTAAAATATTAATTGATATAATATTCCTAAAAAAATATGGTTCGGACAAGAAAGATAGATAAGGTTATATATATTAATAATGAACCACATGGGGTTAACTTTGAAGTTTTTTAGTATGTTTATTAACCATAAATATAAATATACAAAGGGAAATGTTAAATTTCATAATATTTAACCAAGAGTTAAATATAAAAGATAAGGTTAATATAGTGACCCAAACCTCTCTAAAAAACTATTTATTGAGTGGTAATTTACCTATAACCACCATATCCTAGAAATAAATAATTTTTTAGCAATTATAAATTGAAAATTATTTTATTATAAAATAATATTTCAATCATTTCCTAAGGTGACCCTCTCCCCTCTTATAAAAGGTCACTTCCCCTTCTCTACAATTCACACCTTCAAAACCATTTTTTTCGACCAAACCCTTACCAAATATCCTTTAAACCATCATACCTTCATCTTAGAGTCCTTCCATTAGTCTTAAATAAAAACTACAGGCCCTTTTGATCAAATTAAAAAATAAGAACCTGAAAAAGAGGTAAATATTTCATCACCTCTTTCGTGATCTTTTCTTCTTACACATACTCTTTCATTGTTATTTACATTATAAAATAGTAACTCCTATATATTATATATAATATGATGTTATAAATAATTATTACAACCATATTCATTATTCTATCCATCTTATAAATGACAATGTCACCATTTGTGTTTACGTACTAATTAATGTCTTCACATCGTGGTGTAGTTTGTTATTCAAACACATCATCATTTGGATGGATGTAATAATGAGTGTAAATGTTGTAAATAATAAATATAACATGATAATGATTATATATATTTATGATATAACATCAAATTATATATTATTTTAATATCAAAATAATGATATTGTCGCTTGTACGTACGTACGGATTACCATCTCCACAAACGCAGTGAGATTCATTCCCCATCATATCCATTCAAGAATAATTTTCATTTTATGATTAAAAATTATTTTTAAAGACTTAGCATATTTCTGAATATGAATAATATATATCTAATACATAAAAACATTACTTACGTAATGAAGAATATAAAGGAAAATTAATCAATTAACACTCATAATGACAATAATACGAAAATATCATTAACAAATCAATATTAGAAGAACATATATTATATCATATTTATGTATATAGTTCATTTATGATTTAATAACAATTATTTAACTATTATTAAAAATGATAATGTACCTTATACCAAGGAAATGTACAAGGTAAGGGTTAATTTCATAATCTCTTTATTATACGAGTTTGTTTTTACGTAAGTATCTACTGGGACTTCTTTATCATCCACATACATTTTTTCTCAAAAACAAAATACATTTAAAAACATTTTTATTATTTACTAGACAATGGGATAAAGTCATTTATAACCTTATTTGACATTATATGTTTTGAAAGTAATCTTTCTGTCATTTTCCAAACAAGGTACTTTATGACCTTTTCGACAAACTTAATGTAAGAATTTCTTCTAACATATACAGTAGGTGCTGCTATTTTCAGCCGTTATAACATCATCAAATCATCCCTTACAATCAAATAAGAATATTTTCAAAATAAATGATTTATTTTATAATTATATGACTTTTAAATGATTTTAAAATACAATGATATATTTATATAATTTTTATTGATTTCATCTATTTAAACATCCTTTGATGGATTTTAAGAATATTAGAAGTTGAATTATTATGATATAAAACTTTTATATTGTATTGAAGGTTTTGTGATATGTTTTATCGTGGATATGTTATTTGTACACCATTCATTGTTTATGGATAATGTATTAACATATCGTATGCTAGTTATAATATGAATTTTTATGTTATGGTTAAACTTTTTCATATGAGGAATGCATTGGAATTAGTAAGTGACAGATGGAGCCCGTTATAGCTCCTCGATGCATCGGTTGGTCTCATGAGACAAACTATTTTATTGGCATAAGGTCTTGAAAATCATATTTTTAGTCTTGGAACAAGGCCATGACTATGTGGTTATGAAGTCGGGCATTATGCATTTCATTATTATGAAAGTGGCTATTGATATTGAATATGATTATTCGACTGGTAGATCTCAATGTGAATTAGTAAATGGAATTATTTGATTTTATAATTCCCATATTATGCAGAATTTAAAGATTAAAAGTCTTTGGTTTTAGTCTTATACATTAACTTAAATATTTATTCTAATTTATGAATGTTTTCACTGTATTATTATCCTTACTAAGAATCTAAGCTCACTCATTTCTATGTTTTATTTTTTCCAGGATGTGAAAAAGTATATTATGAATGACTGGAATGGATAGTCTAATGGATATGAGTGTGGTCTATGGATACTATGTTGTTGTAGTTTTTCATTTTATAATGTAATGTAAAACTTATGAATAAATCTATTATTTCCAAGGCTACTAAACTAATAAATATTTTGAGACATGATATTTTGTGATCATGACAATGTTATGTAATAATGAACCAACTCTGGATAACTGGGGTCAGGGTGTTAAACTATTAATATTTTCATATAGATATATCTCTCTATCATTATTATTATTCTAGAAACATGATGTTATTCATCGTTAACCTTTATATTACCTTTGATGATATTTTCGAACATGTCATACACTTCATTCATATATGTAAAACAAGAGACCTTCATATGAATCTAATATTATAGTGAACCTTATAAATAATTATTTGTAACACCCCAAGTTTAAAAAAACGAATATAATTAATTAATTTAATATCTCACATTACACAAAAATAACAGTTTATAATCGCGTGATACTTTTCACTAGGTAAACATGTATTACACATAAAACTATGTCTTAACAAAACCAAGATATACTAATATTATTATTCAAAAGTGACTATTCTAATATTTCCATTAAACATTGTGAGAAGAATTATAAAACTAATTTTCAAATATTATTTAGAAAGGTTTTACATAATGAAATAATTTTTTATAAAAAAATACTTAATTTTTGTTAAAATATTAATATGTTTCAAAAATGAATTCTTATTAGTAAAATGTGTTTTTTGATATTTCAATTTGTGCAAAGTAGAAATTTTTATTTTTTAATATTTTAGAAAGTTAGTTTGATAATGTAACAATCATTTTTGAAATCGTTCTTTCAAAATTAGAATTGGGTGAATATTTTTGATTTTTTTGAATAGTTTCATTTTTTGATCAATAATGAAAATTACTAATTTCTAATTGAAACACATCCCTTTTTAAAAATAATTTATATTGATAATTTATATTTTAATGTAGTTATAAAATAATTATAGTTAAATTTAAACAATTTTTAATCTATGTTTGGTCATTTGAATCAATTTTATATGAATTTTGATATAATGATTTTCTAATATTTTTATCATTTTCTCTTTAAAAACCTTCTTTATTATCTTACATGAATGATTAATGTTAAATTAATCTCCTCCTACATTTTTTCTAACTTTTTAAAATGGATTATGAATTTGGATTTATAATAATATAAATTATATAACCTAGAAAAATTTATTTTTCACCAAAACTAATATTAAAAAATAAAATATATTTACCGCAATTTTGGTAAAAAAGATTTTATTGATGGGTTAAAATAAAAAAATAAGATTAAAAAGTTCTGAAATCTTCTATGGAATGACTAAGACATATTTTTTCTTGAGGTGGTAGTCTGTCGTACACATGAATGACATTATCATATTTACACTAAATTGAAAGCATGATGTCTGGTGTGAAATAATAATTCCCAAAGAATAATAATATCATAAATTTTAAATATATAATATATAATATATAAATAAATCATTTTTCTAAACCTTCAAATGTGGTAATGGAGGGAAAAATGAAATCGGTTCGCGAGGCGGTAGTCTGCCGTACACATGAATGATGATTTCGTAACCCATTTGATAGAATTGTGAGATGTTGTACTTCATAAAAATAATATAAAAATATATCAATATATGTATTATACTGAGTATATAATATAATAACAATATAAATCGAATTTATGTAGTTTGATAAAGAAATAAAATAAATATAATTTTAGAAGAACAATACCTCGTATTCGAGTATCAGTTTAGGTTTTCCAAAATTCCTTTATAAGTTGGCTTTCTATCTAAGATAAGGATTATGGGATTAGAATAGGGAATTTAGGGAGTGATTTGGGTAGGTATTTTCCAATCCAATTTCTATTTATGTGGTATATATGGGAGGATTGGTGTGGCCTTTTATTTGTTGGTTTAGTGGCATAGTTCTAATATTTTTAAAGATTGAATTACACCAACAATTTTCTCGTGTAACCAGGCCTCAATAATGGTCCATTTTATAAATTATATGGTATAATATATAAATAATTTGCCAAATTAGACTTTATAAATGTGTTGGGATACTTCTACACCTTTTGATCTATGTTTAACCACTAAGTAAACGTGTGTTTATCCGAACCATGTTAATTAAGTATAACTATTTATACTACTCAATATTTTAAAAAAAATTACATTATACACAATAGAAATTTTAAATAATAATGATTAACAATATGCAATATATATTTTAAAATAAAATTCCCATATGTAACAAAAGTTAATTTAATGATAATTCCACAAAAGTGATAAGAAAGTGTGTTTTAAAAGTTACGATGTTTAAAAGTTTATATTGTTTTTATATATAAATTCAAAATTAAGATGAATAAAATGGTATTAATTGGATTCAAATATTTATAATTGAACTATTTTAACCTTAATATGAAAAATATAATATAATATAAAAAAGAATTTAAATGAAACTGCGGTTTTCGATTAAAATTAAGTATTTTTTACTACTCATAATAAATAACAATTCTCTAAAAATTCTCACAAATTAAGCCTATGATAATTTCGATATTCCACTTTTAAAAATGAATTTTATTTTTCATATATATTTTAAAAAATTGGTAAATTTTAAATTTAAACTTTCTGTTCCAATGGTGACTAAACAATATTTTAGAGAAAAACTATTTTTATAAAATCAATTCTTTTTGTTCAAAATGATGATTAATAATAATAATAATAATTAGATAAAAATTAAAGGCTTGTAAAAAAATATTTTTATATTATAGTTAATCCCATTGGTATCCCCAATTATAATGCTTTGGAAATAACTATCTCATTAAATAATGTAATTATTAGTGTAGTATTGTTCGGTAAAACTCATTCCTGCATGTAACATAAGATTTTAATTTGAACTTGTTATTACTTATAATACTGGATACGATTTGTGTTTCATGTAATATTTTCCAGGAAATTCAATTTCATTATAATTTCATGGTTTTATGTTAAATTATTCACATAATTTTTTTTATGTTTATTGTCATAATTTCAATATTTTATTTTATCATATCCAACATGAACTGTATACTTACAAAAAATGACATGCCTCTATCAACTATTTCAAAAATAAACATAAGTAACCTTTTTAAAAAATAATTTAAGTGTTATAAATATTTATATATATATATATATAAATATTAATAAATTAAATGTAATCTTTTCACCATGTTTCCTTGTGACACTCTTTAGGCTAGATGTGTAGGGAATCAAATTATACTATATATTGGTAAAATTTATCATAAAAAGTACCTAAAATGATACATACAAAAAACAAATAAAAAATATTAATATAGTTGTATTAATATAAAAAAATTATTAATCAAAATGGTGTAATATGGAATGATGATGTACAATAAATATTGTTCCATGGTATCTAAGAAATCCCTCAGTGACCTTATTAAGAATTTTGGACACTGATTGAGATGTGTTATTTAATTGATTATGTAATCTTTATGTGATATCTTTACCTTTTTCCAAAATGTTCATAATTTTAATTGTCATGAAATTTCATTGGGCACTCTAAATATAAAATAAACATAAAAAAATATATATAAAGTTCATTATCATATTGACATATTATGTATCATTAATTATAGTAATAATATACGAATATATAATTATAATAGTACAATAATTTTTTTGTTAAACAATATATTCATCCAGTATAATACATTAACCCATAAATATGAATAATGAATATGGGGTAATTTCAACTCACAAGATAAATGTACTTGAATGTGAAAACAATTACCCACTACATCATCATTGGTTATTTCATATTCATTAAAAAGAACCACAACCTTTATGATAGTGAAATTCCAACCATCGTTACTATTGATATTTTTATTCCATATATTACAATTTGTAGAGGTTTGACTTATGAATTCAAAAGCTAATATTAATATTTAATAATGTAATTTATTTACATTTAATAGAAAATCGATGGCTCTGAGAACCCAATAACCTCTCATTGGTAACTAGATGTTGACCAAACTCTTGGATAGATCCATCATAATTATTCTATTTTTGCCCCAAGATCATTAATATATGTCATACCTATAGTTGAGAGCATATAAGTATAATATAAATTAAAATAAAAAAATAATCATGGTATTTGATAATGGGTACCTTTTTTCACATCTTTAAAATGAGTATACTTATTTTTATTTCATGCCCCATCACAACCCCTCTAATATTGAAACATGCCCACAAAAAATATCAAAAAAATAATATACAAAAATTAAAACTGTAATTCAATTAAAAATAATTATACTCATATTTATTCTATTAAAATTTAAATAAAAAATATGCCTACTATTTATTAATATTAAAAACAACCTAAAAATACTATTATTTATTAGAAATAATGTTATTAGGTTCAATTCGTAAAATTAATTCTTTTTCATCTTATGCTACTCATTATTATTCTTCACTCTCCCTTACAAGGCTGACATTTTAAATATTATGATGTAGAAACAACTTTAGTCTATTTTTATTTATGTGGTTCATTATCAAAAAATACATCATGTTTATCACATATATACTACTTGTTTATTTATTTCATTTGGAAAAAAACACACCAAACACCTTCAACTATAATATAAATGTAACATTATATTTTTTCCATGTAGGATCCAAAATATATGGAGTATAGCATTGTTACCACCAGTATCGATCATCCAAGTGAAATTCTCAAAAGTAAATTTTCATGAATATTTAATTATACCCCAATTAATATTTACCCAATTATATTTAAATTAAAAAACTACACGTTTTCTAGGAATATTTAACTTAATAATATCATAAAAAATTATATATTGACCCTAATTGGTAACAATTAATATACGGATATATTTTTTCAACCCTTACTCACAATCAACAAAATGACACTTGAAACTTCCAATATTGAAAGCATTGGATATCGTAGAATGTTTCAAAGGACCTCATGTAAAATAATAAAAATCATTTGATAGTTTATCTTGATTATCAATATTCATTATCTATAGAAGTTCATATAAATTTTTTACATAAATTTAATTATTGTGAACCTATAAAAACAATTTTATCATTGATAACATACACAATATGAAAATCTGCCAATTATTTTTTTAACAACTTTTTTATTACAGTCTCATTCCATGTTATACTCTTAAGGGATCATTTCATTTTTTTTCCTTAATTCATATAAATATAAATAAAAAATATATATATTGAGTAGAAAAATATATGTAATTTTTTTCATTGGATATCATACATTGAAAATGATGCTACTTTTCCAACATCTAGACCTATAGTTGAAAACATTGATGAGTTTTCATTGGATTGAAAATGACATTCATTATTAGCAATACAACAAAATTGATTTCATATTATCATTAAATAATACAAATACCATGAATAGATAGTTATACACTCTATAGAAAGAAAAAATTCCATAATTGAACCTCTTGGGAGAGCTTTATTTTTTACATATTTCATCGAAATTATAAGAAACCCAATGATAAGAAGTAATAAAATAGTAAACTAGTTTTATAATTATTGATTTAGAAAATTACAGTTTTTTGTAAAAATAAATTGAATCTAAATTTACTCTATAGGATATATCCATTGATAATATATGGGAACTCAAAAATTATCTTTTTTTGATAATTATTTTAGGAGAAGAATCATCATGGTGATAAATGATAGGGGAATTTTTATCTCGAAGGAATATAAAGACTATAATATTCATACCTAATTATTATCTATTTCATTTGGGATCTATTTCTTCTTATAAATCTATCTATATAATGTTTAAAATATTATTAAAATGTTGGTAATTATATTAGGTAACAAATTATTCATTTCTGAAGGTAGAAAATACTTAGTAAATACATGTGAGTCATAAACATCTAATCTATGTCCTTTAATATGATTCAAATAATTAATTTATGATATGTTTTTAGAATATCAATTTGGAGAATTTAACGTTTTAAATTTTCAATGGAAAATATATTTTTACTAATTTCGAAATATGAAAATTTTTGTTGGGTAAATAACATTATGATTTACACAATGATCATGTTTGATATATTTTTACTTATAATTACACTACAAGAATTTAAATAATCATATAAATTTAAATTATAATTTCGAAATATAAAAAAACTCACATATTATTATTTATATTTAAAAATTTATCATTATGAAGTAAGAAATTAAATTCCAAATATGGAAGTTCTAAAATATTATCTTTTTATACAATATTGTGCTCTAATTATATTTTTTAGTGTTATAACACTTCTCGCACCATAATTCAGTTGATAATAATTTTGAAACACTATACTGACATTATATAATAGTTCCCAGATCCATGATCTCGAAAATAATATTGTCTGAATCCTCAAATCATATTTTCCATTGAAACATGATATATTAAAACCATATTTATGTGATACAAAAATAAAGAGATATTGAAACAAGAAACAATTATTTATGATATAAGGTATCCATTGAGCCCTATTACATATTGGATAATCGAAACTAGTGTGTGTTACAACTAAAAAAATTTCCATGTCCAAAAAAGACATTGATGGTCCACATAAGTGAAATATGAAATTTAAACATTTTCAAAGTAGATTCATAACATATATCTATACCATAAATCCATATATATAGTAATTATTTAATAAGAGTCTAATGATAGATTCCAATTTTATTTCCTAGATTTTTTTTAAAAATAATAATCAATAATATGAAAACTATTGTTTTTTTAATATACATCGAGTTAGAATGATTATAAGGGATCAAAACAACTGTCCATATGCTATAATTTTTAATCAATTTCCAAAAATGATTGAATCCATTAAAATCCAATCCCTAGAACAAATTTATATTATTATAAGAAAATATTTATATAATGAAAAAAAAATATTCTACACTTTTCAGTATCTTGGATCATGCATGAACCCATCATTAATATTATCTAAGTCATTCCACATTATTATTTAGTAATTTTATATGACATAAATCATATTTTCAACAAGTATTATAAGGGAATGTATTGTAAAACCCTTAAAATAGATTTTTTATTTATAGTTGTATGTAAATTCAATCAAACATCGTTAGATTTTGACTTCCACCTAGATGAAAAAAAATCAATTTATATTTTACCTACATGAATATTTTTTCAAGTAAATAAATTAATCAGTGTGACGTGATTATATCATCATATAATTGTGTCCAAAATTTATAATAACATTATTTATCTCATCAAATGATATAGGGATCTTATCATTTGGAAATATATCAAAATCCAATTCAAATTTTAGGTTCAATCATTTATATGTATGCCTACATTAGCACATGATAAGGTAAACCATCACTATAGAAGAAAATATTGAAAATTAAGCGCATACTCTATACAATTATCGATTTCCATCATCAAATAATTTTCAAAATTCATGTGTTTTCTCAGTATATATTTTCATATATTAGTCTCTTAAACATTATCTATTAATATATTATCATCCTGATATGGTTTTCCAATACTTTTCAATGAATCACTTATATCCACAACATAAAAATGTTGATCAACTATTTTGTTACATTTTTTATGGGGTTTCACCATTATACTGTTATAAGAATTTATTAATTTTCAATTTTATTGACCTCTATATGTGTATTAAATGGGTCATTATCATTTTGGACATTACAACTCAAACATTATGTAATGTCTGATTCCCAATTACAAATCAAACACATATAATAAGGATAAAAATGATTCAATATCAAGTACTCAAATCCACAATATCTCTCCAACCATCATCTAATTTTTCATTTAGGAAATGAATATTTGATTCATCCATCGACATATAGACTTAAAATTCCGAAATCCAAAAACATGTTCAAACTCATAAAATATTGTAATGTCTTATATGGTATGGTAATATATTGTTTACCTAGAATTAATCAGTTTCATACATATTCAAATAAAAAATATAATTATATTTTTATATATATAAATAAAATAACTATATATTTAAAACGTAAGTCATTCCTATTTTTTATATGAGAAAAAATATATAGTTATTCATTACATTGCAGAATGAGTATAATTGGGTAATGAAAATTTAATGTTAGTATAGTTATTTATCAACCATGAATGTAAAATACAGAGAATTGTTTCTTCATGTTTTTACGATAAAGGATATTCTTGATTTATACCATTAAATTAATTATTTTATTCTACAATTTCTATATATGTTTTTGATTTAAATTATTTAAATATTTTTAAGTGTATTTAGTTTAATATACTGATTTTATACTATATAATGTTAATTTTATAACCCCCATCAAATTTTGGATATCAATTTTACTATAATTACTTCAATAAATACCTTTTTCTCATGTAACATGAAATTTTTTGTTTTTATATAGAATCATAATTTAAACATTCATATTAAATTTTATTTATAAATTTATATTACAAAAAAATGCAATATTAATTATCGAATTATTATGATATTATTTTAAAAAAATAGTGTTTATTAAAAATCTCTCAAATATTAATTATAAGGTAAAAAAACTTATAATTGTATTCAATAAAGATATAAAATAATGATATCTAAATAAAAAATTTGATAGCCTAATAAAAATCTTTTTTGTAAAATTGTAGTGTGATTTCATATCTATATTTAAAATTATAAATTCTAACCCATATTATTTAAATTTTTTTACATATTCTTTTATATTTTCAAATGTTTTATTATAAATATAGGATCAATGAAAATATTCTTTGAGAAAATAATTATAACATAAAATTTTACATATTTATCAAACATTAATGTTTTTATCATTATTATACCCTATATTTATTAAACAATAAGTCATTAATCACTACCAATTGCTATATTAAATATTAAATTAATATATTTAACATTACCATTTCCAAATTTATGTAGTTATAAATTCATTTATCATTTTGATTCATCACATTTTTCAATCCAAAATACATTAAATGTGTAATTTACATCATTAGATAATATATATATATATATATATATAAATAGTAAAGTAATTATATAATGAATCATGGAATTATCAAATGAATGATAAAAAAAACTTTAAAACCCACATAACAATACCAACCCAAATCACAATAATTATTGAAATTAATACAATGAATAAAATAAACTAAAAAAATATATATTACAAATAATACAAAAAATATGCATGAAACTCAAAAATTAAAAAAATAATAAAATTAGAACATAAATTGAAATGTATGGTATGTAATGGATGGAATGTAATATAAGAGATGGAATACATTTTAGAGAAGTCTAAGTGAGGCCAATAATGATATTGTTAGGGAGGTAAAGTCTTTATATTAAAGATGAGGTTTGGTTATTAATTGTTAAGGAAAAGTTATCTTGAGAGGGGAATTGTGTGTTGGGGCCTTTGTCACTATAAATAACGGTGAGGGTTGAACATCATGGCCATGAGAGTATCAGCAAGGTCCGAAATAGTTGTTGGTGGGAATGATGTGCGGGTTTCTCCTGAGGATGAGAGTGTAAAGAGATTCAATGATTAGAGTAGGTGATTCAATATCCAGGTCATGTATGAGATTTAATTTAAAAAATAGATATTGGAGGATTTATTTTTAAAAACTATGAAATATATATTTAATTTTTTTATGTTCAATCATTTTATAATTATTAAAATGAATGAATCTTTTAGAAAAATGTCATTAAAAATGTATATTAAAATAAAATTTAAGTAGTAGTTTTTGAAACATAAATTAAAAATAGAAAAATTTACTACAAATATTTTTATAAAAAGGTCATTATCAGCAAAAAAAAATTCAGCAGTACATCCTCATTTTCATTCTTCTATAAAGAGAAATTCGGTTTCTTAATTCCAGTGTGGAACTTATATGCATTTTAACCCCTGTTTCACATAATATCTAATTAATTGTCTTTTTTTGTTCATATCAATCACAATAAGAGTTTTTTAAGTAGAAAACATCATAAAGAATAAGTATTATACAAAACATTTATCAGAGAAGTAGTTTTGGGTGTTACTTCCATTGCAATACAGAAAGTTATTTTTTTTTGTGGGGATATTCAATTTTTAAATCTTAATTTCATTCAACATTGTTCCTTGATTTTTGTCCACTAATTCATATGTTGTAATGAATGGAAGATCATTTGGACTTGTGTTATATTATTTTTAGATATTCATGTCAAATTGATTTTTGATGATTTTTATAATTTGTGCATAGTGTGGATCATGATTTAATGTTTGTTTAATAAAATAATGGTTATTCATTTTGGTGAATTATAGGGTTATAAGGATAAGTTATTGGTTGTTTTTAAGATCATTATAAATATCTACTTGAAGTTTTTTTTGAAATCACCCTAAGTTGGTGTTCTGCAAGTTTTACCCTGAGTTACCCTCCATGTAGCTTCAATACCAAAGGTCAGAGCCATGATATTACATATTATGGAAATCTTATGTTTATGGTTTTCATATTATTTTCAGATAATATTTTATATCAGTTATCTAATCTTGTGTCCCTTTTAGGTTGTTTCTTGGGGATTTTTCCTCATATGGTGTTTTGATATGGGTTTTTTATGGTCGTTTGTGGTTTAGTGGTATCATATATGTTTAATTTATAACCATTCTTAATGGTGTTCATATTTGTTGTACACCATTATAGATAAATTCTAAATTCTAAAGATACATAATATTAATCTATTTTTGATTTCCCTTATATTTTAAATTTATTGTTTAGGTTTTTTTGGTATGTAATTTTAATCCTTGTTCTTGTTACCTAAATTTTTTTGGATTTGTTAATTTTATTTTGTTGTTAGGAATAACATGGAACTCCAAAAACACCTATCTATTATGTTATTTATGTGATGGAGTTCCTAATTTTTAAACTAACTATATAAGAATATATAATTGTATTTTATTATTCATAATATTCTCTTATGGTCTCTAGATCCTATAAATTAGGTATAATCATGAATTATTTTGATAAAATGTTCATAAGAGTGGGATAAACATGTCCCTCGATCTTTGTTTCGAGTTCATGAAGTTTTTATTTTACTCAATTCCTTCTATTATTGGGTTGGTATTGATTTTATTCCTTTGATATAGGTTTTTACACTTTCTCAGTTAATAATGCGACACTATTGGTAGAATTGTGACATAATATAATAATTCTTTCTTATTATATTTAAAGGATTATTTGTCCCATGAGTTCTAGGTTTCTGGTTCTGAAAATTGGTTATTTTTAACAATTACATTTTAATACATAATAAATCACATTATTTTAAGAAAATATTGTAAGAATCATTCACCATCTACGATTTTTGGAAGTGGTGATAGTACGATTACCACATGGGTTGGTTAACATTGCGTGTAAAATGTGTGACCTTCTCAGTTTTGGGTATTTTTTAATTTCAAATATTTTTGGTGTTATCTTCTATTAGCTTTCAAAAATATATCCTTTAGATATAATAACATCAAAAGAACATCTCAACCTATTGCAAGACACTCTATTGTAGGATATAGTTAATTTCATGGTGTATTATTCATTGAATTGAATGGTTAGGGAGTCTCCATCTTACTTTTCGTTGTTCCATCCTATTTTTCCAATAGTATCTATCCATAGTGGCCATGTTTGTTAGTATCTATGGATAGTGTTGTCTAGTATTTGGGGTTTCTAGTTTCTAATTGTCTTGATACATCTATTCGGGCCTAATTTTTTGGCATTTATCTTATGCGACATTGTTACAGTGGTTGAGGTAGGTGTTTTCATTTCATTTCTTTTTATTAAAGAGTTCATTTGATTCTTGATGTTTTAAAAAAAAATTGAGCTTGAATAATCAAATATATGATGTCTATATTGTGTTATAGATTAATTTCCATTATTATTTGGTTTTTATAGTGATAAAATTGGTTGAATTGTTTAGTTTAATGGGAAATTGTTTTCAAATTGTATTTTAAGAATTATTTGTGTTTAAAAAAAAATCCATTAATGGTTTTATCTATGAAAATTAATATTTTCCTAAGGTTTTGTAGCATGTATGATTTTTAATGTGGGGGTATTCCATTTTTTTAGGAAATTTACAAGTTTTAAAATTGTTGTGTTTAAAATATGTAATTTTTTAGTTTCTTTTGTGATTATTTGTGGTTTTACCAAGAAATGGGTTTTGATTATCATTGTATTTTGGATTTTTTTTAAATAGTGTTTTTAAATACTATTTTCAATGATTTAATTCATGGTTTTTAACCAATGTCCTGATTGTCATGTTATTTTGATAATGATTTGTTGATTTATGTTTTATAAAAAAGACGTTCCCTATGTTACCCATTTTTTATGATTGTGTGAATGTGGTAATGATTGTAGGAATTTTTATTCATGTTATATATTTTTGGAGGAGGATAATTATTGTGGGTTTTGTGTTATATTTATGATTCTTGTGTTATATTTCTTTTAGGATATATTATTTTCATGTGATTGATCTTGGTTTGTTAAGAAGTACTACTCTTTTATCTATGAAATGGTGAGAACTGGGATACATATTGGGGATCCTAGGTATGTTGATATCACTAGATGAGAGTTAAGTAATGGATAGTATCCCCTAGTTCTATGTCAAAACCTAACTAGGGGATGTTTCCCTGATAAGGATATTTAGTAGTGATTCAAGTGATAAATTTTGTAACCGCAAACAAGAAGAATCCTATAACAACCTATACTCATCGAGTATTGTCCCATAGGTCCCTATGTTGTTCTATCATGGTACATATCTTATATTATTGAACATTATTTTTTTATTAGAATCTATTTTACATATTTTATGGATGGATCTTGCAATATTGTATTTGTATTTCATGCATTTTACTCTCGATATTGTCTATATTTTCCCCATTCATTTTTTTCATTTAATATGACATTCCATGGATTTAAATTATTTTATAATTTAACATTTTTCTTTACCTATATTTATTGAGTCTGCGTGTTATGGTTTTAAAATAATACAGTGGGGTTTTTTTAATGTATGTTATTTTGAAACTTTTTTTTAAAAATAATTTACCATATGTGTATTTTTTATTTTTATATGATTTTTTGAATGAAAATATTAGGTTTAACTTGAATTCATTTAATGATAAGTTATTAAATTTATAATAAACATGGTTTTTGAAATGAAAATAAAATTTTGAGGCATCTTAGTTGAATCATTATTATAAATGGTCTACTTGAAGAACATATTTGATATATTGATTTTTTATTTCCATATTTATATAAAGAATATAAAAACCTACTAATAATTTACTTGAAACTAGTGTACATGGTTTTTTTTAATAAAAGAATGAAAATTAATCTGGTTGGAATATTATTGGGTTTCATTTCAAACCATACATTCATATATTGGTGGGTATGTAGTCCTCATGAATTATTCAAGGAAATTTGATTTTTCCTTTCACTGTAGATTTTCTACCTCTCTTTAGAAGATGTTGGTGTTGTTTTGTGAAGGTGATAGCATGAGATGTACATGTTGATGGTGGTATTTTTCTATAGGTTTCTTCATGTGTTATTTAAATTACTCTTGAATCCTTATTATTTTAGGTTTTGAATTTATGAATTTGGATTGTATAATGTTTATATAAATTGGTATCATTGGTGTGTAATTTTTATAGAAATTAGTGTCTGTAATTTTAATTATTATTATTATGTGTTTATGTTTTATTGTTTTAAATCCTATAATTTATTATGGTATTGTTTTTTAATTCATATATACCTTATTCTTGGATCGTGGTTGGAACCTATTTTTTATCCTGGTTTTATTGACTGTAACATTATATCCATGGGTAAAATTCTGATTCCTTGGAATGAATTTCAATCCTGATGTGTTCTAAAGCACGCATAAGATAATGTGTTAGAGTGTTTCAGGTGACATGATAGGTTAGATCAGTCTAGTTGTTTATGAAAATGTGTTTATTTGATAAAATTAATTTATTCTATAATTTTATTATAAAAATGTTCTTATAATTTCATTGTGTATCTTGTAATTTTAAATCCAAGTGGAATTTGTATGGGCACTGAGAGGGACAGATCAATCAATGGTAACTCAATTTTATCAAATTTTACATTTTCTTCAAATTATCATTTATATTATACTTGAACCAATATCATTTTTAGGATATATGGATCATTAGTGCACTATCTACCCATACCATACTATGTAACAGAAGAATTAATTTGAAAATCAAATTAAGAGGAATTATATAAGGTTTGACTACTTTTCCAGAAAACCAATCATTGTAATGTTTGAAATTTTATAGTAAACATAAATTATTATCAGTTTATTTTTAATATATTACATATTCTTAGTAACTGTCACACAATGATTTGGTAGGTTGTATCCACATCCCATACAATGTATCATGTATATTGATGCTATTAATTTGTCTGTTTTGTTATACATGTTGGAACCAACAACATCAATAGTAATTCCTCAAACCCTGGAATAGTTCATTAACTGCTTGTGTCAAATCAAAAAATCATCATAATACATGTGTAACATCAATTAATTATAGTTATTTTCTCTCCTTGTGTAAACATTTTTTTAAATTTATTGATTCATTCACAACACCAAATTAAAGTTGATCATAGAAACAGTTTATCAATATAAATATAACTATAAAAATTTACCAATTGAATTATGGGGATATGTAGAGGATACAACTTTGAGAAAATAAATGTATTAATAAACTTAAATCACATTTTAAATACTAATTCCTTGTTAAATTAAATTAGTGTCACTAAATTACTAATAAGACCAATATATACTTAAATTTTTATTTTTTATAAATAATCCCTTTATGATATTTATTATAAGAAAGTAAATATGTTTATTGAATAATATATTAACACTATTTTAATTATTATGAAATAATATTAAAAATTTTAAGAATTCATAACCCATTATTTTATAAACACTATTTTCATTTTATTTCATATTTCAATTTAAAAGAATGATTAAAAAATTTAAAATTTTAGATTTAAGAAATGTACTTATTATTTGGATTTTATATGTCTATATTATCTTGATATAATCATATATATATGTTTTTAGAAAGAATTTTTTTTGAAGTGAAATGTATAAAATTATGATTTTATAAATACTATAAATTTTATGAATTTAAAATAAATTAAGTATTAATATAAAACATATAATAACATATTAACATAAAATTTATATTTATGGAGAAAAAGGTGTCATTTAAATATATACTATATTGAAATTTTTAAACCCATTTTTATCATTTTTATGATTAAGTA
This sequence comes from Viscum album, assembly GCA_963277665.1. NCBI lineage: Eukaryota > Viridiplantae > Streptophyta > Magnoliopsida > Santalales > Viscaceae > Viscum > Viscum album. The sequence continues at coordinate 260,326,697 of OY728129.1, forward strand.
ATATTTATTTTAATAGAAACTATATTTTCCATTTTATTTAGTTTTTTAATGGTGGAATTCATTGTTTTCGTAATTTTAAATACAAATAAATATTACTTTTTAGTAATAAACTGATTAATGTCATGGAAATTAGTTACATTGTAAATTTTAAACTAAACATTAGTTATTTTAAAAAAACATACTTTTCTAAAAAATAGTATTTACATGTTATGTGTGCTAATTTTAGAAATTATTTTTTCCATCCATATAAATGTAATTTAAAAATAGAATTAATATTTTGAATAATTTTTTCTATGTTTTATAATATGGTTTATTTTATTTTTAGGCACTACAAGTAAATTACATGGGGAGAAATATTTAAAATTATAAAAACTAAAATAAATTTATAAGTTGTTTAACATACTTATGTTGATCCAAAATATCTCAGTTTATATGTTTTGATGCTTCAAAAAAAATATCTTCCATTATTCTATCATGCTTTTCATAAGTGTCTCAGATGACATCATAAGAACTAATCATTTGATTAATACTCTAAATATTTGTCTTACCACATGTAATTTATTCCTTTTATGATGATGTTATCTTCTGTAATAAAAATATTTCATTATACCTACTCATAATTTGAATCCTCCATGGTGGAAGTTTATCATACAATGTAAAATAATTTATTATGTAAATCAGTGATAATTATACAATGACTTGTCTTAATATTTGGGATAATGGTTTACATACATAGTATTTAGATAATTTATAATAAAAATAAAGAACATGTTAAATTATTTTATGTCTATTCATTAATGATTATCTATTGAAGCTTCATAAGATTTCATATTGTAATGTATAACAAGTCAATACATTTTTTCTAATGTGGGAAATTATTCTATGCTACATGAGCTTAGTTTCTCTTATGTACGAAAAAATGGAAATATAAATTATCTTATAAAGTGTATTTAATTCATCATATAAATACAATATTACCTAACATAATGATTTTCATTATTATCTATCATATTTATTGTGAAAATTTATTTAGTAACATTCAATATATTAGAATTTATTTATATTAGAGTAAATGTATATGTATTCCTGATTTAAATATAAAGATCCAATGAAGAATAAGGCCTCTATCATTTTTTTGAATGTTTATATTCACTATTTAGAAATAACACTTTCATATCATTAAAATAATATTTTATTAACTATATCTCCCTCTCATTATTAATGGATTATCACGTAATCTATTCTGACTATTATATATGATTATTTTAAAAATCAAAATAATTGATATAAATAGTTTCATTATAGGTTACATGGAAGAACAAGAAAACAATGATGAAAATACTGAAATATGTGCTTGCTTAAAATACTTAAACAATAGTTACTCTGTATATATAAAAATTCAGACTATTTTTTTGAATAATGAATAAAATTGTGTCGTTTTCATATGAAGATTACCTAGAGATGTACCGTTAGTGCTCTCATCTTATTAAGACACGTTATTAGAAACAATCAGTTGCTTCAGGAACATTTGTATTTAAATGATTCACCACATACCCTTTTATCCATTTTTATTGATACTCTATTTATATTAGTGTATTAAGTTTGTCAAAAATACATTTGAACAGAGATCCTAGTTAAAATCTGTCATACATTTATAATAATTAAGAAATGCTTATACTCATCTGAGATCCCCTAGTAAAATGTCTCTTTTAGTGAAAATCACCAAACTCGTAGAGTTGAGTGTTACTATAGTGGATTTGGGAAATTGTGTTTCAAAAAATAGTATAATTATCTATGAAAAAGATAGTAATAATGTCCTTTAATATTTTTATTCCATATTTTTATAAGTATTTATTTGAACTAATGTACCTTAAAATGGATTTTCTAATATTGATGAAACCTTTTGGAACTCAATTAACCCGCTCATGAGTTATTCATATAGTCATATTTGGGACAACAATTGGCATTAGAGCATGCACCACTTGAGTTTACATATAACAAAGGTCTATGTCTAAAGATAATTAATCTTATATGGATACTATAGTTGATAACTATTAAATTATGTCAATGGATAGGGCATTGTACTTAAATGGAGACAATTATTCTTGCTAGAAATCTCACATGACCATCTATATGAATAATATTGGCTAAAAATTGTATCTCAAGTTAGTTAAACCATATGAAATTCAAAAAAAATGATGAAATGTTTGATTCCCTTTAAGAAGAAAATTATGATTTGAACTCCAAAGCTATGAATATTATAATTTAAGGTTAAGACAATATTAGTTCAATATTATAATTTAATGTCCGGGAGCACGTGAATTGTAGACCAGTATAGTGGTTTCATATGATGTTAATGATAATGTGAAAGATTTAAGATATGAGAAAGAAAATATTATGTTTCAAACATTAAAAATGGATGAAGGATAGAGAATTGATTAAATAAATGGAATATTCATAGAGATTTTGAAACACATTTTAGCTCTAAGAATACATATCACTGGTCCTGAACAAGCGTTGAATGTACATAAAGTATTACCACCAATGAGGACAATAATCTCAACTGCTATTAAACAACATTTAAATGTAAAAAATTTCAAGATAAAATATATCTTCAAAACTATCATGTTGTATCACTCTGAAGTTGATGATGGATTTTGTGATGTAATATTATAATGAAACAAAATGATTCTTTTAATGTTTATACTTCTAAACATGACAAAAAAATAAAAAACACCCTAATCTTTGAAACATTGAATGAACATTATTTATTAAGAAATTATAGATCAAATTATGAGTTTTCTCATATTTCCTAAAAAATAAAAAATTCAAAAAAAGAAGAGGTTTCAGAATAAATTTCATCATGTACAAAAATGTTGGTGTAAATATGAATGATTTAAGGTGCTATGAGTTAAAAAATTGGGGACACATCAAACCTGATTTTCCAAATTATAATAATGATAAAAATTAATAATATAAATATTTCAAAAATGTTATTTGTAAGAATAAATATATCAAATATATGAAATCAACATGGAGTTCCTCTAAATACTATAGTGAATGCTCATCATTTAAGATAGAATATGAAGCACTCAATCAAAATTACAATATATTCATTATCACACAATCAAATTATGTACATTCATATTACTCTCGAATCCATGATAATAAATCATAAAATTAAAACTGGTCATATAATGAATTAATTAATTATTGTACCATGTTTTAAACAATATATTAAGGCCTAAAAAAATAAGGCCTCAGAAATTCAAATAATAATATTGTTAATTAAAAGGATGAAATAAATAAGACGAGTTTATAATTAAAGAATCAGTTAGAAAACTAGACTTCAGTGTGTATTAAAAAAATCATGAAAATTGGATATTTATAGATGGTTGTATAAATCATCAAATATGCTTCAAGTGTTTTTACAAATGGGGAGAATTTCATAAACCATATCCTTGGTCAAAATTAAAATAAGAAAGAGAAGTTTGGAATAGGAAATCATTGTCAAAATATAACATTATAAAATAATTATTATTCCCTAGTTCTAGGAATAAAAATCATTCAAATATTAACTATTATCATTTTGGTGAAGTAGGATATTTTATAATATTTTTTATTTGAAAAATAGTCACATTTGTGGAAGAAAAAATATATTTAATTAAAATTAATTGTAAAAATATATTCCTTATGTTTTTGGGAAATAAAATAAAAATATAGAATTATATATTTTTTATATCTATCATTTCAAGACACAAAAGAGTTTGGGGACTAAATAAATCTATTTTTTATTTATCATTATAGGGAACAAACCATATGAAAAAAATGTAAAATGGTTTATATAAAGTGTTTGTTCAAGAAATATGATTGGATATTTCTCAAAATATTAATCAATTTCAGAAATTAATAAAGGATAGATATCTTTTGGTAATTATTCAAGAGTAAAGGTAGTTGGAATTGGATCAGTTTAACATCCATAGTCAATCCTCATCAACAATGTATGTTACAATGAAGGATTGAAGCATAATATGATAACTATTTCTCAACATTGTAATGAATTTTACTTTGATGATTTTCTATAACCACTTCTTTAGTTTTCAAAGATAAAATTTTCAGGATTGAATGACCAAGAATAGATAATGAATACACACTATATCATAAATAATTGGGTATAAAAAATGTAAATTGGATACTTTTTGAAATTGATGAATAATTTATTTTGCATAAGAGTCTTGGACAGTGTAATGATTACTCCTTGAAAAATTTGGGTAAGAGATATTTAATTTCTTAATTCAAAAATCTAAAATTGGGAAAAAATACAATCTATTTTGTGTATTGAAATTGGGAGAGAAACAATAATCAAGTATATTAATAATTAAATATGTTTCTATGTATATACCTAGATAAATTCTCTCTATGGATTTGTTTAGACCTATAAGGACAACACATATTGTTAGGAAATCATACTATATGTTTTTGTTGATGATTTATCATGATTAACATTGGTTTTATTTTTAAGTCTAAAATGTGAAGAATGTTATATTTTTTTAATTTTTTTAATTTTTTATAAAATAAAAAGGATATTAAAGTAATTTCTTTGATAAGTGATTATGAAGGTGGTTTTGAGAATCATGAATTTTATTATTGCATATCCAATAAAGGAAGTAAATATACATTCTATTCCCCCCATGACACCTCAATAAAATGGTTTTGTTGAAAGGAGGAATATTAAATTACAAAACATTGATAGAACTATGTTATGTGAATATAATATGACCATCTATTTCTGGTCCAAGGCTATTAATACTTCCTTTTTGTCATTAAGAAATATATAATAATAAATATTATAATGAAAACATCATTTGAGTTATAAAATAATATAAAACCATAGGTAGGATACTAAAAAGTATTTGGATGAATGTTTTACATCATAAAAATATAAAGATAATCTTGGAAAGTTTGATCCAAATAAAGAATACGGTATCTCCCAATGCCACTATAATACTTCCTAATGTTATATAGTTTTCAATAAAAGGTATTTGATTATTAAAGAATCAAATCATGTCATGTTTGGTTAATATGGTCATTTTAATCAGAAAATGATTCAAAATAATGATCAATGTTATTAGGTCAATGAAATAATACATAGACCACACTTTAACCGAAAATGGATGATGACTTTGAACATGATTGCATTATACCCAATTCACTAAGGGTTGATACATGTGAAATAGAATGTTTTTTTCTAGAATACATATAAATCATAATGTACATCCTCTTGAAATAGTAATAGGAAACATATATGGTGGGTAAAAACTAGAATAAACATAAGAAATTTGGTTAAATTATATACATTTATATCCAATCTAGAACCTAAATCTGTATAATTGGATTTCTCTAAGGAAATTTTATTCTAAACATTGCAAGATCATATACAATAATTTAAAGGAAATAATATTTGGGAATTTGCTTAAAGACCCTCAGACAATCCTATAGTTAGACAAAAATACGTTTTTTAGAAACAAACAAGATAATAATGTGATAAAAACTAAAAAGAATTCTATATTAGTTTACAAATGATGCAATCAATAATATGGAATATATTATGTACCCGAATTTTCTTTAGTAGAAACGTTGGAAGCAATTATAATCTGTCATTCATATGCACTATATATTAATTTTAAATAATATTTTATGGATGTTAAATATAAATTTCTTATTTTTAAGGGAGGAATTTAATATAGAACAACCCTTAGGTTTTAAATATAATAATTTACATAATAATATGTTTTTATTAAAAATGATATCTATGGAATTAACCATGATCAATTTGAATGGTATGAGAGATTGTGATCGTTTATTTTATCAAATTTTTCACGCTTGGAATGGAATGTAATATCATGATTTTGAACAATGGTAATAAAAACCTATTTGGGATAAAGTATAAGTGTATTATGTGAAAGGGTGATTTATCAAAGAAAATAACACATTACCTGTGTTAAAGGATATGTGTAAGGGTAAAAATCATAGTTAAAACATTATAATATTCGATAAAATATTTCCACAGTCAGATGGTATGTTGGTGTGATATTCTGATGCCTGTAATGCCTCTATTAAGACAGAACAAAATTTTAAATATATTATAGTAATAGTGTGAAATTTATTAAAAATAATTAAATTCATAAAAATGTTGTGTTTTATGATAAATAGGAGACTACCATTAGTTTTGGGACACAATTTTTACTCTAGGTAGAATATAACATTTGTTTGCATCTGATGTTTCGATTTACCACTTGTGAAAACAAATTATTCAATTATTTCTATTATATTACTTTTCAATTAAATTTAAAATATCTTAAATGGTCCATCATATGTAAAATATGAGACCTTAGTTTAGTTTCTTCTTTAGGGATTACCTTATTTGGAGTATTACTTTTTTGTACATCCAGGGGTTGGAAGCATCACACAAAATAAAACCATGTTTATTTTTAATTGTTTATTTAATAATATTTTTGTTGTTAAATAATTAATATTTCTCAAATAGTGAATATTATGAAAAATGTAAGAACACTATTGTTTCATAAAAGGGGTTTCAGCCTAGGTAGGGTATAAATTTTCTGTGAAGTGTGAATTTGGTCAGTTCACAGATTAATTTAATTTGTTTTTTAATATAATAAATAATTTAGTTATTTATTTTTTCATTATTATATATATAATTAAAAAATAATGTTCAACTTCTTTCCACGGTGGTTTTACAACATAAAAAATGAATATATTTACAAAGATTCTTTTATGTATGATTTTGACTGATTAAAAAACGAAAACATATTTATTGGGAGAAATAAATGACTCATCCTTTATTTGTTTAGTGTTTAATGTATAAAAACATAGGTTAAGTTTTTAGTTCCGTTAAACCATAAATATGTTGGGTTTTTTTATAAATACCATGTTTCTTTTATTTTTAAATCTACCCATAAGTCCAAAACACCTTCTACCGTGGTGGATTATCCATCGTCAGTCATTTCTTCCAATTTTCGGTGGTCGACGCATTTTTCTTCTTCTATTCTGGGAACCTCTCAAGTGGAAATGTTTTTCCCATTTATTTTTTCCCTTATTCATAGGAATTATTGAAAAAAATATAAAATATGAAAAAAGGGTAACATTTATCTTGACTAAAAATGATAATGAAAAAAATTATCAATTGTTAATTTTATTTGGATTATCAAATAATAATTTTGATACAAAATTATCAAAAGATGATTAAGAAATATCAAGTAATAATAATGAAATAATTGCACAATAATTAATATATTTTTTAGAAGTATAATTTATCAAATTATTAAGGGGATAAAATGATGAATTGATTTGGGTAATGTATATATAAATAATTATCCAATGATATTTGTTTTGAGAAATTATGAAATGAAAATTTTTGAAATTATAATTTTAAATCATTATCAAGTAACAATTATAGAAAATTGACACAAGATAATTGAAAAACTTATAATTTTTATGAAGTAATTATTATAAAAATAATATATACTATTTATTCAAGGATAATTTCACCAAATTACCAAAGGATAATTTGATGAAAAATCCAATTATAATGTTTTCAAATAATAATTTTTAAAGAATAATTCTTAGTATATTATTATTATTTTTAAGGATGGTTTCAAAAACCTTTATTTTTTTAAATTATCATTTAAAATTATCATTTTAAAATTATCAATAATAGATAAAATATAATCCCATGTGATAAATTACATAAAAATTTTAAACATATCCAAGAAGGATAATTTTTATAACATGTTATAATATAAATGATAATTTATAAATTATACAAGAGAAAGAATATACCATCACATATAATATTTTTGTTGTTTTTTTAGTATAAATGGGTATTTTGGTTCTTGGAAACACTTGATATACCTCGATCATATATGTGCTAAAAAATATTAGACATTGAAATGTCTCCTTAGATGATAATAATATTTTGAAGTTGTTATTCTGATATTTTAAGTAGGAAACTCCTTTTCCTATTGGTATCATTTACATATATAATTCTCTAAATATGATTATTAATAGACATGTATTAATGAAAATGATAGATTATGATCTCATGGTGGTGTGTATAGCTCAAGAACCCCTTTGTTAAACATGATTCTTTGAGTACATCTAGAATTTTATTCATGTTTTATGTTTATTCATATGTATTTTGTGTGCTAAATTACTAATAATGATATGTTATTCTTTATCATGTATCCATTCATGCTATGTATTCCTTGTATTAATGTACTTTGATCCCAATACAGGTGAAAAATCATAATATGTTAGCCCTTGGAGGGGGAGTGTGCGTGAATTGCATCTATGACGATGAGGGACCAATGCATGAGGTAGGCATATGACGATGCCATAAGTATGTTGTGTGTTGCACTAAATGACTAAAGGATACTAACTAACTCTTGATCCCTGATATGTATTCAATAAATAGGGGATGTTGATTATCTCGTGATCCCATATATGTTAACAAAAAAGAAAGGGATGTTGACTATATCTCTATACCGAGTGTATGATTCAATGAATAGGGGACTTTGGCTATTTATGGATCCCATGTACATCAAATGGAAAATAAAGGATTTTGATTAGATCTTGAACCCTTACATATATGGAGAATATAATATTCATAATTAACATAAATTTTGAGTTTCAAGATCATAGGATGCTACAAATAATGAGTCATTATCTTAATGGTTAATCCTTGATTTCATTTGACACCATGATTACTCATCTAACATAAAAAAAGAATGTATAGATAAGGGTTAGTGACATATAGGTTAGTGCACAACCACTCAGTTTTAGATTTCATATTATTATTCATGTCACGCATTTCTTTTATAAGGGTATAAACTTTTATAAATTACAAAATCGTGTTAAGGATTCCTTGGTGGTGTCCTACTATGTCTTGTACTCATACCCTACTTAGAATTTTGATTCCCTTGTAGATTGCATGATTGATCTGGAAAAGTGAATTGACCGTATGTTGGATAACTGATGAGAGGAGCATGCAACTAGTAGAAGACCTGGCTGGTTTCTAGAGGATATGTTGTTTATTTATTTACGTTCTCTTCTTTATTTCATATGTACACAATTTATAATTAAGGTTCATGTTTTATTTTCATTACATGTATGTCATATTTATATTTCAACATATTACTTTGATTATTTATTAATTTTTTATATGTGATTATTGATCCTATAACTTAATATTGAAGGTATAGTCCCTCCACTGATGGAATCAGACCCCTTTCCATGACCCGTCCTCGGGACCCATGCCATTACTACCCCAAGCCCGCTTTCCAAATGGCAGGGGCTAGCAACTAGCATTGAAAGGAATATTCCCTAAAAATGGAAAGGCATTGCCTTTATAACATGTAAACTCACACAACTAAGAACAATGTAAGATACAAGCTCAAAGTAAAAATATATAGTAAACAAGGTGGGTACAGAAATTAAAACGGGCTAGAATAGAAGCCCAACTATAAAGTACAAGTAAACTGAAATGTAAAAGTAAAACTGAAAACATCTTCTGTGTACACCCACCAATGATCCAACCTGAAGGGTATGTACAGCTCTCAAACTGTCATCTCTATGGTACGACTAGACTAATGTCCACCTCAGAGCTACCTCTAGTTCTCATTACCTCATCCTCAGTTAGTGTTGTCAATTGTTTGCACCAAAAACTACAAGGTGTGGGCGTAACCTGTGAAGATGTGAGTATAACGATACTTAGTAGGGACCCTGAGACCCCATAGGTCTCCTAGAGTTCCACAGAGGAAAGACAACAAAGCAAGATCCCAACACTACTTCGGTATATGCCCATACATATACATAAGTTATCAAGTTATACACATGTCATACATGTCGGATGTATACCATGAAGGAAACACCATGAAGGTGAATTATCACATAGCACAACCTCAATCACAAGCACAAGTAAAGATAGCTCACACTATGATTTATTCTAGGGGTATTATCAAGTAACATCCCCAGACACATCATCGAACACCACAACTAATAGAGTACTCCTCCTCTATTGAGTACAACGAGCTTTCCTTGTCACAAATTGGTGATACCCACTAATCTTGGATTGCTGAGGTAGTCCTCTTGTCGAGTGTCATGGGATTGCTGAGTCACATAGAGGCGCTCCCCACCAAGGGTTTGTCGCGTCACAAAGAGGTGCTCCCCCTTGTGGCTTAATGAGGTACTCCTCCTGTCGAGTATTGTGGGTCTGACACATCACACAGAGGTGCTCCCCATCCTGGTTCTACTGCGTCACACATTGGGGCTCCCAACATAGCCTATCTAGTCACTCTGAGTCGTAATGGTCAGCAGTCATCTGACCTCACCATGTCGCAGGGTTCCACACGTAGCACGCTTGGGAGAACCACTTCCCATTCCATCATTCATACATCAACTACCTTGAAGTAAAACGAATAAATATCCCAAAGATCCATCATGTCGAAAAGGACCCAATGCAATAGACGGTGCATCATTCGAACGCCCGGTCTGTAAGTTTTTTGCTTTTCTGCTCTGAGGTCCCGATTGGATTCGGGGTCTGATCCAACCCGTACATACTACAACCATATAAAAAACTAATGTGGAGTATACCGAATGGAACGCCACGATCCAGGGATTCTACTACCACTGTTGGTTTGTCAAAAAAACACATGGTTCATAAGTTAAGGAAACGAAGGCGTAACTAGGACCAGATGAACCTTGTTCTTGTCCGACCTGGTCGGACCGACATGTCTAGACCCGACCTGGCCTAACCCGAACTGGTTTGGGATATCCCGGCCCACTGTGGGTCTAACCCGGATAACTTGGGCCTTGGTGGCCCCGTCCTGTTGGGCCGTGGTCCAGCCCGATGCGCAAAGGGGACGGCCTACTCGGCTGGCGTTCTGCTGAGGTGGGGTCCTCCATGACTAACACCTAGGGGGAGGATCCCCCCGGTCTTCTCGAACTGTCTATAGACCGCTTGACTGTTGGATCTGAGACCCAATGGGGGGTCTCACCCTGTGAGGCACAGCCTGCTGGAAGGCCAGCCAGTCTTTCTCCCAATGGCATGGTCGCACACTGCTGCTCCACCAAAGCCGGCTAGATTCCAATTTCCTTCAGCATCCACATCATCCTAGAGGTCGTGGTCTCATGCTCCATAGGCGGCGCAAATGTGTGTCGCCGCTCCGTGTTAAGGTCGGCCAGTTGTCGGTCAACGCCCTACCCCACCGCGGCTGACAGACCCTGGCCTCCTCATCAACCGACGGCATGGATTCGCTCCACCCTTCCATCCCCATTGCCAACCAGGTGTCGACCACTGATTTCTTCCGTCATCCATTCCATATTTTTTGAAACCCAGAAAATTAAACCATCACATATTAACAATCCTTGTCTCGAGGGATCTGTGTCAATATATTGTACATTGAAAATATTTTTGTTTCCTAAGTCAATAAATATTTGGCCGCCTCTTTCCACAATCCATTGTGGCTTCATTCCCTGATATAAAATTTAAATGATTGAATATTCGTGATCCTTTTGTCAAGGTATCCACGTCCATATATAGTGATCAGAAAATCTTCGTGTTTCCAGCGTCAATAAATATTAGGCGTTGAAGAATGCATGAAGAACACATGAATAATAAAGAGAAAAAGGATAATGGTTTATGTGTGGGACGATGGCCATGTTCGTTTTTCTGTCATCTTCTGAATTCATAATAAGAAGGATCAATAAATAAATTCAATCATATTAAAAATTCATACCTTTTTTCTTAGAGACGGTGTGAGGAAGAAGATAAAGTTGATGAATGGGATGTTGGAATTCGTCTCTTCCGCAAGACGATTCTAATCTGGGCTCAAGCATTATCCTCATTCTTCATTATAGAATCTACTTTATTAGAGAATGAATTCTCTAATTATCTCCTTCCAAGTGCTCTCCTTTCCAACAATTCCCCCAACCTATAGAATGGGGAGAATCCAACATATAAATAAAACTAATTGAGTTGTCCAAATAATACTTTTTAATTTGGAACAATTAATTCGTGGGAGAAACCAAGAGTCACCTCTCACATTAAATAGGGAGTTCATGTGTTAGGTGGTGCCCAAAATTAATTTCATAATGGGATGTTTGAAGCTCAGGTGCTCTCCACCACCAAATTCAAATGGGTGGTTTCAAAAGGATGAATAAAATAATAGACCTATTTTATTATTATTCTTTTATCACACCCATGAAACATATGAAAACTAACGTTCACTCTCGACCAAATGCAGATGAGGTGAAGGTATCCTTAAGTGAATATTGGCATTGCGATTTCAATGGTGTCCTCAGACTTCAATTACACGCACCGGTTTAAAAGATACAAAACTCCGCTCACGCATTTACTGAATGTACCTAAAAAATTGTTTGGAAAATTATTAACAGTCACCCTCAAACCGCGTCGTTCGAGGTTAGGATCTACCTAAGTGAAACACGCCCCATAGAACCCAATGGTGCTCTCGAAATTCTGATCTGAGTAACCATTTAAGATTTATTCGACTTTTTTTAGGAAAACTTCTTAAGCGTGATAATTGAATCATAACAAAACAATGATAGATCGTTCTAGGTACTCCGGGCCTCAGAATTGCGTGATGTCAGATTTTTTGGTCTCGAAATAATTCTCCATAATTAAAAAAATATACCTAATTTCCAAGACATTACATTCATCCCTCCTTAGAGATTTATTTCCCCAAATGAAACCACATAGAATAAGGAAAAAAATGGGGGTACTGAGCATAGATTTTAGTCTCCTTCTCCCATGTACTCTCTTGTAGGTTCCCATGATGCCAGAAAATGTGCACAAGTGGTATCGTCTTCCCATGATGGAACCACTCCTGTCGATCCTCAATCTCCACTAGAACCTCACAAATGTCACCCCATCATCGATTTCCAGCTCGTTGTGGTCGATGATGTTAGATAGGTCGTGCACGTATCGCCTTAGCTGGGATACATGTAAGACGTCGTGCAACCTCTCTAACTGCATAGGAATTTCCAAGTGGTGTGCTACCTCACCTATCCTTTGATGTATCAAAAAATGATAGATAAAAATCAGTGATAACATTCCAGCTTGGCCAAATCTCCATATTCTCTATCGAGGAGAGAATCAAAAGAATATGTGGTCCCCCTCCTGGGACTCCAAGGGTCTAAGTATCCATTCTGCAAAAGACTTCTGATAATTATGTGCAGTCTTCACTTACTGAAATGTGTGATCTTGATGTATCATCACCCCTCCAAGATGTATAGCTAGAGGGGACCTATGGAACACCCTCAACACTTCATCCTATTGCACCACCAGTACCATAGTACGTCCTCTAAAGAGGATGAAATGCTTCCCACATTCATAAAATCCATCAGGTGATTGTCCTTTGGATATCTAATCACTTCGAGCCACGAAGTCAGTGTCCCCATGCTGTGCCTCCCAAAATCATATAAGGATTGGGGGAGTGACTATCGTATACTATAGGTATGATTCTCCATCTCTATCAACGAAGGATATCTGCAACGCAGCTAGCTGTTTTGTCACCTCACTCACCAAATGCAGACCATACATCCTACTGAGTGCATCTTCTACCATGTTCCCCTTCCCAGTAGTATAGAATATCTTAATTTCATATTCTTATAGAAACTCTAGCCATCACCACTGTTTCGGTTTCAGGTCATTCTAAGAGAATATGTACCTAAGACTCTTTTGATCAGATTAGATTGTAAACCATTATCCCATCAAGTTGTGCCACCACATATTTAGGGCAAAGACCACTGTCAGTCTATGTATTGGCTCCTAAAAGCTCTGCTTACTCATCTCTGTCCGCAGGAAATGATCCTCCTTTTTCTTTAAAGTGAACAAAGGTGACACTTTCTTGGAGAAGTCGGGTACAAATATTTGGTAGTACTTACCAAAGAAAAATTCCCTCCCCCATCAGAGTGGTAAATCTGGAAACATCTTTTGAATGGATGTCCCCAAAACATTGTCACTTCTATTAGGAACTGAAAACTGAAAACTCTTGCTGCTACGAGGGTATGTCTATTCGACTCAAGAGTGATCAGATAAACCTTCGTATGCATGATTTTATCCTCGGATACCTGAGTTTTCATTTTATTCACTGAATAAAGAAAAACTCATTCCAAAATTCTAGGTAAAACCACCAAATTTCTTCCTAATAAAGTCAATCTGAGTATGAACTATAAATGCCTAGTCCATACCAAAACTAATGTCGTAAGGCCTCGATGCTGCCACCGTGAAGCTCAAACTGAAACTCTTGCCTCAAGGGTCATATCATAATATAGGTTTACGTGTGATTATCAAGTCTCCTCCCAAAGGTATCTCAAGATGTGAGGGTCAAGTTAGTGGTTTTATTGGAAATCTTAGGTCTTGGACAATATTCGATGATGGAAGAAATAAGTGGTTACTATGTCTATTGATACGACAGCTAGTAGTAGATGCAGACCCTACCTATAATCATTCATGGAGTTCTTGGGTCACACTCCTTGACTGCATGGAGCTACTCCATTATCCTTTCCTCTAGATCTCTGAGCCTGGTGGGGACCACATCGAGTTGGGGGTTCTAACATGTCGAATTGTACAATACCTCATGCTGCTATCCTAGGTACACCTCCACATCTTCTACCCTACAGATTCATCTGTCCCTATCACTTCCTCTTCTCGAATAATTTTACACGCCTAAGTCTCCGGGACTAGCGTATTTTTGTTACTTTCACACTACTAACATTCATTTGTTGTATTCACTCATCCATAGAACATTCAATCACAACGGTTCTCTATAGCCCCCTAACATATGTTGTAATTCATAGGGAATTAGTGATGGCTTGTATGTCCCTAAACACACCTCACTCAGAGGTCTAGGTCCGGAATCACTAATTATACTATATTCATTGAGTATCTATGAAGGTCAGTACATCTCAGTGAATACTCATCTACTGATATGATGTCCATCAGAAGCTATAGAAGCTCCACGAAACACTCTTCCCTTATCTATTTATGGCAAGAGACCCCCTTCTCTAAGTATGGTTCTAATGATTGTCCACAAAAAAGTCTCCTCTTCGCAAGATCAAGGTGATCTAAACATTGTCATCATCTTGCTAAGCCACGTAGAAGGATCTCTGCCAGGACGACCAATAGATCGAATGTTGCCCTAGATAGATGGAAACACGACCACTTCCTCAGGATAGTATTCAGTCGTCTGCGAGTCGGGCTCACCTCAGAACCTGAGGGGTATCTATTGCTGAAAATAGGGTGAGGAAATAATCCTAAATGTATCCTATATCAGTACCACCGATTGTAACAGCTTTTCAAATGGCTGTGACAGAGCTAGAACACTTCCTGAAGATACCATATCAGGAAATGGTCCATGTACTAATGCCTCATTATCCTGTGGACCATCCTCATGGTCATGTACTATAGAAGACCAACAGCTAGAATCACCATCTTCTCTACTTGTTTTTCAACTAGGTATAAAACACTAGACACTGCCTCCTATCAACCCTCAGCTACATGGGAATCTGACTTGCCTCAAAACCTCGAAATCCTCTATCGCTGAAACTTGTGTAACACGGTCATTCGGCGTGTATCCTCTACAGGTGGGGTTGGTGGCACCGCTTATCCAACGGGTTGTGATGCTGCTGGTACACCACCCGAATGTACTAATACAATAAGAGGCCCCTGCACCAGGGCCTCATCACTCAGTGGGCCATCATCACATACTCTCTCAGGATACCTGGGTGGATGTCTTTGTTGCAGAATCCAGAAAAGGAACAGGTACGCCATTCTCATTACGTTATACATGGTGAGATGACTAAAAATAAATCAAAATAAAAACATTTCAAAAACACAAGAAATATTTGATTTCTTGTGTTGAGTTGGAGTTCTGAATTCAGGGTCCTGGTGTATGGATACGCCAGCCACCACACCAACACTAGACTCCCCTAATAAGAAACCACACTCATAACACTTAACACTATTGCTTCACAGAAAAAAAATCAAAGTCATAGTTCTTCGATAGAACTGAACTCCTCTGATTCAACTTTTTCGCGACCTATCCCTTGTGGCTCGTGCCGAGAGTACCCCAATACCACCTTCCATAGGCCAGGGGCTAGAGACTAGAACCAAAACGAGTATTCCCTAAAAAAGAGAAGGCATTGCCTTTATAACCTGTAAACTCAGACAATTAAGCACAGATCATGATACAAGCTCAATGTAAAATTATATAGTAATCATGGTGTGTAATAAAAGTAAAAGGGACCAGAATACA
Organism: Viscum album; assembly: GCA_963277665.1. Lineage (NCBI taxonomy): Eukaryota > Viridiplantae > Streptophyta > Magnoliopsida > Santalales > Viscaceae > Viscum > Viscum album. The sequence continues at coordinate 260,343,052 of OY728129.1, forward strand.
AACCCAACTATAAATTACAAGTCAATATAAAAGTACAAGTAGAACTAAAAACATCTTCTGTGAACACCCGCCAAGGATCCTACTTGATGGGTAGGTACAACTCTCGAACGGTCATCTCTGTGGTAGACCTCATATAAATTCCACCTTCAAGCTACCTCCATTCTTGATACTCTCTTCCTTAGTCAGCGATGTCCATATTCTACACCAAACACTACAAGGTGCGGGCATAGACCATGCAGGGGTGAGTATAACGATACTCAGTAGGGATCCCAAGACACCATAGGTCTCCTAGAGTTCCACAAAGAAAGACCACAAATCTAGATCCCAACTATAAATAGGTATATGCTCATACATATACCTATGTTATCAAGATATACTCATCTCATACATGTGGGATGTATATCACAAACATAACACCAAAAAGGATAAGTATCACATAGCATAACATCAATCAGAAGCACATTGTAAAGACAACTCACAACAAGATTTATTCTCAGGGTAGAAATAATTAACATCCCCCATCACATCATGAAACACCTTTTCTGCTTTAGAACTTCACCTCTATTGAGTACAATGGCCCTTCTGTGTCACATAGAAGTGCTTCCAACTAATCTTGGACTGCTGAGGTACTCCTCCTATCGAGTACCATGGGTCTGCTGCGTCACACAGAGGCTCTCCTCACCATGGGTCTACCATGTAACATAGAGGCGCTCCCCCTCGCGGTATAGTGAGGAACTCCTCCTATCGAGTACTGCGGGACTACCGCGCCACACAGAGGAACTCCCCACTTAGCCTGTCGAGTCACTCTGAGTCGTAATGATCAGTCTTAATCACATCCCATCTAGTCATAGAGTTCCACAAATAGCACTCCTGGGATAATTTCTCTCTAATCCATTGATCATACTTAAACTACCTAGAAGTCACACAAAGAAGTATCACAAATATCCATCATGTCTTAATTGACCCAACACAATAGACATCCCATCAATCAGTCACTCAGTCTATAGGTCATTAGCGTTTCCGCTTCAAGGGCCAGGTTGGATTTGGGGTCCGATCCGACCCAACCGAACTCCAACCATATTCAAATCTCAAGTGATGTATTCCAAAAGAACCATTTGATCCATGGATTCTGGTTCCACTGATAGTTCATCAAACTCACTCCTAGTTCACATGTTATGGAAATGAAGGCATATCTAGGTCTAGATGGTCCCGAGTCTGGTCCGACCCAGTCCGACCGACCTAGATTGACCCGAACTGTTTTGGGTTATCCAAGACCAATTCGAGTCCATCCCAGATGGACTGGGCCTCGGTAGGCTGGACCTATGGGGCTGTGGTCCGGTCTGGTCCCGCCCATTGGGGTGGCCCAGTGGAACGACCTATAGGGAAGGACACATAGAGCGGTGTGGCCTACTGCGATGCAGCCCGCTAGTCGTGACCCACTGCAGTGTGTCCCTCTAGTCTAGTGGTCTACTGAGGTGGGGTCTGCCATGACCGACACCCTGGGAGAGGTTCCCCCCAGTATTCCTGAATGGTTTTTAGACCGTTCGGCTGCTAAAACACGAGACCCATTGGGGAGTCCTGCCCGGTGTGGTGCAACATGCCGGAAGGCCAGCTGGTCTTCCTCCCTATGGCATGGTCGTGCATTGCTGTTCCACTACGGCCAACTGGATGTCATCCGCTTTCGAAATCCTTGGCCTTTTTCTCCGTCGGTGGTGCAGAAAAATGTCACCGCACCCAATTTGGTCGACTAGTTCTTAGCAGCCACACTGCACCGCCATGGACAATAGATCACGGCCTCTTTATCAGCCTGTGGTGAGGACATGCACCGCCCTTCCTTCCTCGCTGCTCACCGGGTGCTAACTGCAGATTTCTTCCGCGATCCATTGCGTCTTTGTTCAAATCCCAAAAATTTAAACAATCACTTATTCATGATCTTTTGGTCATGGTATCCACATCCATATATAGCTCTCAACAAATCTCCATGTTTCCAATGTCAATAAATTTTAGGCATTGAATAACTCATGAAGAATGCAAGAAGAATAAAAGGAAAAAGAAGAAAGGTTTTTTTGTGGGATGATGGCCATGTTCGTTTGTCCATCATCATCGTGAATTCAGAATATGAAGGGTCAATAAATAAATTCAATCATATCAAAATCCATTAACATGTTTTTAGGAGATGGTGTGAGGAAAAAGACGAAGTCGATGGAGGGGATGTCGGTGTTCGCCGGTTGCACAAGACGTTTCTGATCTCGGCTTCAGAATCATCCCTGTTCATTGTTAGAGAATCTCCTTTGTTGGATAATGTGTTCTCCAAATCTCCCCCTCTATGTTCCCTCATTTCCAACAATTCCCCCAACACAGAGAATGGTGAGGATCCAACATATAAATTAAACTAATTGATTTGGAATAATAATTATGTTTAAGTTGGCACAATTAATTTGGGGGAGAAACCAAGAGTCACCTACCACATTAAAGAGGGTGTTCATGTGTTAGGTGGTCCCCACTATTAATTTTATAATGGGAGGTTTCATGCTCGGGTGGTCCCCACCACCGAATTTAAATGGGCGGTTTCAAAATGAAAAATAAAATAAAAGATGTTTTATTTTATTTTTATTATTTTAAAAAACCCAAAAAAAATTCTTAAAACTAACATTCTCCCTAGACCTACTATGATTGAGGTAAAGGTCTTTTTAAATAATTATCGGTGATGTGAGTTCAATGGTGTCCTCGTATTTTAATTCTAAGCACCGGTTCAAAAGTTACAAAATGTCGTTCACGTGTTTACTGAATATACCAGAGAATAGAGTTTGTAAAATTATTAATAGTCACCCTCGACCCACACCGATCAAGGTTAGGCTCTGATTAAGTGAAACATGCACCAAATAACCCAAAGGTACTCTCATATTTCTGACTCAAGTAACTATTTATGAGTTATTACACATTTTTAGGAAAATTGCATACGCGCACTAATTGAATCATAACAAAACTTCGACAGATCATTCCGGGCACTCCATGCCACGGAATCGCACGCTGTTAGATTTTGCGGTCTCGAAATAAATAAAAATAATTTAAAAAAAAATATACGGAATATCTGGGACATTACAACCTCACTACTGTTCGACATCGTCTTCTATATAGGTAGATTCGCATGATGTCATATGAAATTTTATCTTGGAAACAGTGGTTTCAGTTAGTGATGTTACAAGGAATACCAAACAATATTTAAGAAACATTCTTCATCAGATACTTTTTTTGTAATAATATATATATATACTTTGTGTTTTCTAGAACACAAATTCAAAAAATGTGCAATAAATTTTCAAAACATAGGAAAAAAATTGAAATGAGCATGACGAGGGAGTTAAAATATTTCCTAGAATTTAAAATTTATCAAAAATGATTTTGGAAATGTTTTAAAACAAATAAAGTACATAACGGGTTTAATTAAGATGTTTGGACTCGAAAATAGTAAGACCTCCACAACTATTAGGTGCTCCAATATTATACATGATTTAGATGAATCTATAATCTTGTTAAATAAATTATGTTTCGTGGAATCATTAGAATTATTCATATCTTACTACATGTAGAATAAATATAATTTTTGTAGTATTTCACCGTGAAATATTTAAATCCAATCTAAAATAATCTAATTTAGTAGCTACCAAACGATTTTAAGATATTCAAAAGGAACTATGTCCCTTTCTATTCTTCTTTCAAATGTTTCGACTTTAATCATAATTTTATACTAGGATAATGATTTTTCTTATTGTATATTATATTGGAAATTTAACATAGGAACCTTTCACTCCCTTGTTAAATCCTGATTATCTTTTTCGAGTAAGAATCAACACTCTATAGCATTATCATCTACTAAAAAAAATTATATTTTATTAGGATATTATTGTGCCAAATTTTAGCGGATGAAACTATGTCTAATTGATTTTGGATTTAATTATGACTTTTTGAAAATCATATGTGATTGGAAAAGTGGTATAAATATTTCAAACAATCTGATAAACCATTCAAGAACAAAGAACCTTGATTTGAGACATCATTTCATAAGATATAATCATTTAAAGAATGATATATATATTTAGAATTTGTTTTCATAAAAAATAAATTGGCATAAATTTTTAATAAAACAATGTCTACTTAATGATATATATTTAGAATTTGGTCCATGCTGGTAGACCAAACACCCATTTGACATTGTTGTCAGGTCCATGATTTCCATGTACCACATGTTTCCCCACAGACATGGGGTCCCCTCCTTAAGGCCCACCCATATCATTGAATAGGTCATTATACTATTGATTTTATCTTTAGGAAATCACATTTTCATTCCATTAATTTTTTCCTCACTCACACACACCCTGTGAAAACTCTAAAAAGGTCCCCCATCCTGATCACTACTCCATGCCACAAAGTATTAACTATGGAGTTCTAATCAAATAGGCTCCCAAAATGAAATATGGACCTTTCAGAAATTTTTTATAAAATTTATTCATGTATACCTAAATCATTATTGGGCATTACATCCCCCTCCTTTAGAACACAAAATCATCATTTTAAACCCTAAATCTCAACACAGACAGTGCCACCCACACACAGTTGGGTATATAGTATATTACCAATATAGAAAATGGTACCAACTAGGAGTATAGACAAACCTATTTAACATGTAATTTGGGTCTTGTTCCTCAAAGTATCACCATTATCCCCACAAACATAGGGTATTATACATAGGTCCAACCCACATTTCTTAACGGGTCATCAGACTAATGATTGTCCCAATAGAAAAACACATGTCCTTTCCAGTAATCTTTGTCCAAATATTAACACACCCTGTGAAACATCCCATAATATCACCCATCATTGTCACTACTACATTACACGTATAATTAAATATGGTTTTATAATTAGGTAGGATCCCAAAATGTAAGGTTCACCTTTTTTACTTGAGTCATATAATTTATTCATTTAATACTCTATCTTTATTAAGGGTTACAAAAATTTTATCTATATCCATGTTATGAAAATAGAGACTAAATTTCTCAATTTTCAAATTCAATACCATGATCTATTCACAATTATTTAACTCTATCACAACTATTTATCTCAATTGTATGAACCTTGTTTTTGATAAAAAGGACTTTGGAATATTCTTGATGTTATTCCAGAGCAGCGCCCTAAGACGGTGTGTGGTTCCGAGCCCCGGTATGGCCGAATTTAAATTTTCAGTGTGTTCACACTGGAAATGAAAAATAAATGGGATAACTCCTAAACGGTGATCCAGATCGGAGATCCGAGTGTATATATGGGTCCAAAATGGGGTGTTTACCCTAGGAATGACATAAAGCGTGTCGGCGCAGGACGCTTGGACCCCTCGCCCGCTTCTGGAACGTTAAACAGATAAATTAATTAATTAATTTATTCGTGTAATGGTGAAATAAAAGTATCTCTTAAACGGTTGCTCAGATTGGAAAACAGAGGGCACCATTGAGTTTGAAGCATGTCGTATACCAGAAGAGGGGTATATGTTTTGCGGGCGCGGGCCATCTGTGAAAAATGGCCCTGGGGGCGTTTTCGTTATTTTTCAGCCTCGGGCGTTGAGTTTAATAACTTTTGAACGGGGTCTCGGATTAAAATTTTGACACCACCTTTGCGCTCAGAGCATGGTTTTTAGCCTATTGGAGGCTTAATACCGACCCTGTCGAGGGTTTGGGTACGGGGCCGTGAGAGTTTGTTTAGGTTAATTAGAATATTTAATTAACCTAACCCCCCCCTCTCATCACTCCGTTTTCACCCTCCCCTGGCGAGGTTCTCTCCTCTTACCTCCTTCTCCAAGACAGAAATGATGGATCTGAGGAACATTTGGTCGCGGCGGAGCTCAGATCGTGTATAGAAGAGTCGGCGTTCCGCCCGCAGTTAGGCGTCTTTGAGTTTTACACCACTTTCCGCGCTTAATTTCCATTTATGATCAATCACGCCATTGGATCATCGAACAAAGCCCATAATTGTGAAGAACGCATCCTATGATTTCTGTAACGCTGTCCTGATCAAATTTTCCAATACCGGATCGTTTCTGGTATTCCTATGATGTTTTTCGGCCACGAGGCCGGTTTCCAACGAGCTCCGGCGGTGGAGCGGTTCCAGGCGGCGGCTCTGGCAAGCAGTAGGCTCGGAGGCGGTGGAGAAGACCGACCCTTCAGTCGGTCAGGCGGCATCTCGCCTGTGCGGGGCGGCTCCGGCTCACCGGCTAAAGGCGCCGGCATCAGCGCCGACGAGAGGGGATGGTCGGGATCTCTGGCGCGCGACCATGAGGGGAGACCAAAACCATCTAAAAAAAATCGTCTTTTCACGAGCTTCGCGCTGCCGCAGATGGCACTCAAAACATACGCCCACATGAACGTCAAAGGGATTGATGTCATCCCGGGGGTTTTTGTTTTGGAAGTCGAGGAAGCGTATGACATCCATTTTGAGTGTTGTTAGTGGCGTTGGGACCCTGGCGTCGGAGAAAATCATTCCAGGTTGGTTTCAGGAGTTGAGGCTGAAGTTGAGGCATGGGCCCCATGGCCCGTCTTTTGAGCTGTGTGCATCGTTTCACAACTTTTTCATCGGACGTCCGTTCGGGGCGTGCGAGAAGATGTTTCTGGATGTTATTCCAAGGGGATTGCAATGGTGCAATTCGCACGCTCTAATTCGGCACGATGGTGCGGGCCCTACGAGGGCCGTTTTGAATGTAAATGGTGATTTCCAGCATCATCATCAGGTGACCATTTTGGACAAGTGAATAGTCCATCTTGTGTACTCATTTGAGAGGATTGCAATAGTTTGATCCGTTCGTTGTGATTCGGGACCGGGTTTCGGGTCCCACGAAGCACCGCTCGTGTGCGGTGCACCGGAATGCACCTTTATCTCTGGGTATCCATTGCACTCCTGTGAGTACTGATTTTGACATGTTTTCTAGAGGGGATCGAAATGGTGCGATGCACCAGACTATTTTAGGGTCCGATGCTCGGGATCACGGGACATCATTCGGGCATGAGGCGGTGTTGTTGACCTTTCCGTCGGATATCCATTTGTGGCAGGTAAGTAGTCTATCTCGCGTTTTTTTCCACGAGGATTTCAACAGTACGATTTGTCTGGTTGTGCGGAGCCTCATACGTGGTCTTATTAAATGTGGAAATGTGAAGGTACCCCGGGGGCGGTTCTTTTACTGAGTTTGTAGCGGACCCTTGTTGTGTGATCGCGTGCACTCCCATGTGAGTAAAGTAACTCTCCAATATATGTGGTTGGTCGTGCCCCAGTAATTGAGGTGGAAAGTTGGGGATGTTATGGCATGCATTTGCGTTGACGTTGGGTGTCGTGTACATGATAGCCCTTGGGCTGAAAATGAGGTATACTCTAGGAGTATACGGGAGCGCTTGGAGGTATGACTGGTTTATACCTGAGATTGTTTGTACCCTTGGTTGGGGTTGACTAGGGCCACACGTCGTGTGGGCCCCATGTGCATGTCTTGTTCTTCTTCCTGTACTTTGACCCCTAGAGACGTAGAGGGTCCCTCCGTTCTCGTGTGATGAATAATGGGGTTGAGTTTTTCCCACAGATCTGTGCTCATTTGTTTGACCACCAGGGTTGAGTGGTCTCCCCTTTGTTTCGTTCTTGATGGATCGGATGCTAGCGGTGCTAGTGACACCCAGTGATGGAATAGGTGTTGAACCCCAATTGGGTGAGTTGTTTTAGAGTTGAGTGGTAGCGCGGTACCCACTCAGTGATCAATTGATCAGTGTTGTATCATCCAGTAGGGATGGCCAGAGTTGTTCTAGGTTTACACTCTAGCAGGGCTGGGAAGTAGGTTACTCACTGACTTCGAGGGTTCACCCTCTAGTAGAGACTGGGCAGTGGGTCGCCCGACGCACTTAGGGTTTACCCTCCAGGAGAGACTGGGTAGTGGTTCACCCGACACTCTTAGGGTCTACCCTCTTGCAGAGACTAGTCAGTGGGTCACCCGATGACCTCTTAGGGTCTACCCTCCAGCAGAGCTAGGAAATGGGTCGCCCTTCATCTAGTTCCAAGTCTACCCTCCAGCGAGGCTGGTCAGTGGGTCGCCTGTCAACTTATACCAGGTCTACCCTCCAACGGGGCAGGGCAGTGGGTCACCTGATGATGTAATAAAGTCTACCCTCCTGCGGGGATGGGCAGTGGTCGCCTGATGATGTATTAATGTCTACCATCCAATGAGGTTGGGCAGTGGGTTGCTTGATGATGTATTAAGGTCTACCCTTCAGTGGGGCTAGGCAGTGGGTCACCTGATGATGTATTATGGTTTACCCTCCAACAGTGCTGGGTAGTGGGTCACCCTATATCTTATTATGAATTACCCTCCAGCAGGGCTGGGCAGTTGGACACCCATTGGTATTCCAGACTCAGTCCTTTCTACTAGGATAGTCTGTGGCTTTCCTCCGTGATTACCAGATCGGGACCCTTGGTTGTATGGGTCAGTGATGGAACGATCTAAACTTTGGGGAGACCTCTTGACTACGGGGATGTGACGATTTGTGATTTGATGTTTCCCCAGAACTCTCAAGTATGAGGAGCACTTTCCCCACTGAGACGCATCCTTGTGAGGCGACCCAAAACCATGTGGGCAAGTCAGTGCCTCCCAAAGAGGATAGTGTCGAGGTACATTTATTGAACCCTTGACTTGTAGTTCAGGGTAGACGTGTGGGATGCTGGGCGTCAATGGTGTTACTCCTGGGACTGTTGGCGACTAACTTTTCTTGGGCTGAGCTACAGGACAGAGATCCACTTACGACGTTGTTTGGGCTTCTTTATTGAGAATAAGGATATGTATATACCATGTTCTAGTACCCCCTTCTTGGGTTTGGTTACTCTCCATCCAGGAGAGGCAAAGTTGCGTGGGGTATGCCACGTGCTTTCCGTGTCTAGTTTCTCATGGTTGGATGAGTCTACTCTCCTGCTATAGGTAGCGAATAATCGACGGGAAGTTCATCTTCTCACCGTTCCCAGCTCCTCCTGTCTGGACGAGTCTACCTTCTTCCTCTTGTTGGGTTGAGCTGGACTCTCTACTCTTACTCTTTACTGCACTTTCAGTTGTACTCCTCCACTTTTCCTATTCGTTCTACTGCTCACCCTTTGGTACCTCTTTTATTTCTCCCTCGAGCCTTCGGGGCATCCTACATAGTATTTTTATACTCACCCCTATATGGGCTTTTCCCGCACTTGGTGTTCCCTTGCAGACGATGGATAAGTGATTAGGCAAAGGCCTCCCCGAGTTGCTGTGCCTTCGGCGCTGGTCGCCAGCCCCTAGCCAATGAAGGCGGTCTTGGGGTAGTTGCGGCTCTAGCCCAGGCAGGTTCGGGTCGTGAAAATATTGTATCAGAGCTGGTTCGTTCCTTGGGGCGTTGTTCGGACGTCCCTAAAATAAAAAGAAATTTGTGGTGATTTTGGACAATAGTGTCAATGTGTCTCGAGAGAAGATCTCAGGCTAAGGAGTCTAGTGATGGTGTGGCGGACGACGTATCCATTCACCAAGACCCTGATAACTCGCATGTTGACTCGACATGCTGAGACACTTGTTGCAGGAAAATTTGTTTGTGCATCACATATGACTATGTCTTGACTGTCCTTCTTGAGTCAGCTCCCCATCGTTGTTGATATTGGTATATACATATGTGCTCATCTGACTGCGACACTCCTTGATAATATTAAGGATGTCTCCGTGAAGACAGCCAGCCATGATACCTGCTTTGGTTTGTGACGACGTCCTTGTGAGCTACAAGGCCCCAGTCCAGGACCCATCATGCGAGCCCCTTTCTCCGGCTGGGCTGGTAGCAGCACCCCCACCTGTTGAGCAGTATACATCTTCAGTGGAGAACGCGGGGCATGAGCACAGGATTAGCGTGCTCCGTGAGTTCCAGTGGTAGAGACCGCTGAGGTTCTGTGGTGAGTCAGATCCTCATGCAGCAGAGGCTTGGCTCGAGCCAGTGGTTTGCCTTTTTAGGCTTGTGCAGACGCCGTCAGATCAGAGAGTGACTTTGGCAGCCAACCATTTTCGTGGAGCAGCTTGGTGTTGGTGGGGTATGGCGACTAAGTCTCTTGACGAGTTGTCGCTTTCGTGGGGCATCTTTCAGTTGTTGTTCCATGAAGAGTCTTTCCCCTCCTTCTTGAGCTCCATTCAGATCCAGGTGTTCCTATAGTTTTAGCAGGGGGATGATGGTGGCTGAGTACGCAGCTAGTTTTGAAAATTGTGCACGCTTTTACCCGAACTTGGTCCATGATGAAAACAACCGAGCACAGAAGTTTGAGCAGGGTCTCCGCTGAGAGATTCGTGTTTCCATATTACCCTTGGGCATTTACACATATGTCAGGGTGCAAGAGCAGGCACTGGTGACAGAGAGCTTCTTGTCACGTCCTAGAGTTGGTGGTGACAACAGGAACGTTAGAGCCGAGACATCTGCTGCAGCTAGTGGGCGTCAGCAAGCAGAACCTCGACGCAGGTGGCTTTCTGACAACCGGACTCAGGGGCGTGGTCGTACACCACAGTGGTGCCGGAGGGCACTAGTTAAGCCCAGAAAGAGTCGATGTTATTCTTGTGATAGGCTAGGTCACTTGGCACGGGACTTCCTGACCGGGCATGCATAGATCCTCGGGTAGGCAGCAGGTTCCCCACCACGACGGAGGTAGCGCCGTGATCAGAGTATTACCCAGAGAGGTGGTGCTAGCAGAAGAGCGGGAGGATCTGGTAGTGGGGGACAACTTTACGAGGGCTTCCCATCACCACTAGGTGGCTCATGTTAGGCTCCAGGAGCTGATAGTTGGGACTACGAACAACTTTGGTCCTTAGATGTATACGATCCTGCAGAGCAGGGGATGATGAGAGGTAACCCTTGCGACTCTTCTACTTCTTGCAGTAGAATTGTTAGACTCTGTGTGTGAGGTGCTTTTTATTCCCTCTCCTTGCTTGAGTTGATACCAGGGTGGCGCTGGGCATCGATGTAACCCTATGTTGGTCTGATAAAAGGCGTATGACCATTTTATTTAGTCGATGGTGATGACTCGATCGCACTCCGAGCGTGTAAGAGAGTCTTGGTTGAGAGACATCGACTGTGAAATCTTGGGCGACCAGATATCCTTGGGTGTTTCACCATATAGTTATCCCGAAAGAGGGAATCATCTGGCTTTGTTCTAGGTGCGGGCGGTGATTCCAGTCGCGGTGTGCGACGTGGAGGTTCAGTCAGGGAGGTGAGCTACCCCCGAGAGCCTTCGGGCCATTTGAGACCATGGAAATGGATGGCGAGGATACCTAAATCCTTTCCCTAACCCCATGGTCTTTTGGGGGTGCACGACATCTCCCATGTGGTTTACTTGAGGAGATGTGTGATTTCTCCTATGCACATCATCAAAAAGGGCCAACCTTGCGTTAACAGATCAAATCCTTTGGTCTGTGTGCGGTGGCACAGAGCTGTGCAAGAGTTCTTCTCGATACGGGAGAGCTAGGTGTGGGCTTAGTACCCTGAGTTGTCCCCTGGGATTGCTTTTCGGGGACGAAAAGCATGAAGCATGGAATGATGTAAGAACCTTGTTTTGGCTACAATGGAATTTAGAATATTCTTGATGTTATTCTAGAGCAGCGCCCTCAGATGGCGTGCGGTTCTGAGCCCCGGTTGGGACGGAATTAAATTTTCAGTGCGTTCATACTGAAAATGCCAAAAAATGGGATAACTCCTAAAAGGTGATCTGGATCAAAGATCCGAGTGTACGGATGTGTCATGAATGGGGTGTTTACCCTAGGAACGACATAAAGAATGTCGGCCCAGGACGTTTGGACCCCACGCCGGCTTCTGGAACGTTCAACGGATTAATTAATTAATTAATTAATTTGTTTAATGATGAAATTAAATTATCTCTTAAATGGTGGATCGGATTGGAAAACCGAGGTCACAGTTGAGTTTGGAGCATTCCATTTACCCTATGAGAGGTATAATTTTTGTGGGAGCGGGTCGTCTGTAAAAAATGGCCCTAGGGGCGTTTTCGTAATTTGGCGGCCTCGGGGGATGAGTTTAATAACTTTTTAACAGGGTATTGGATTAAAATCCTGAGACCGCTGTTGCGCTCAGAGCGTAGTTTTTAGCCTAGGTGAGGCTTAATCCCAACCCCGTAGGGGGTTCGGGTACGCGGCCATGGGTGGGTGTTTAGGTTAATTTGAATATTTAATTAACCAACCCCCCCCCCCTCATCACTCCCATTTCACCCTCCCATGGAAAGCTCCTCTCCTCCTTCCTCCTTCTCCAAGATGGCAATGACGGATCGGAGGAAGATTTGGCCGCGGCGGATCTCGGATCAAGCATAGAAGCGTCGGCGTTCCGCCCGCAGGTAGGCGGATTTGAGTTTTACACCCCTTTCCCTACTTAATATCAATTAATGCTCAATCGCACCATTGGATCGTCCAAAAAAGCTCATAATTGAGGAGAACTTATCCTGAGCTTTCCGGAATGCTATCCGGATCAAATTTTCGACCACCAGATCGTTTCCGGTGGTCCTTTGAAGTTTTCCGGCCACGAAGCCAGTTTCCGGCGAGCTCCGGCGGCGGAGCGACTCCAGGCGGTGGCTCCGGCAGGTGGAGGAGGAGGCCGACCCTTAGGTCTGCTGGGCAGCATCTCACCGATGCAGGGTGGTCGGGCTTGTCAGCTAAGGGAGTCGGCCGCGGCGCGGGCTTGAGGGGATGGTCGGGGTCGCTGGCGCGGGACCCCGCGGGGAGACCGAGACCCACATGATGCGGGTCCCTGCGTGGATGCGACCGCCCAGTTGGCCGGTCGGTGGAGTGACCCGCGCGCAGCGCCGGTCCCGCGGGAGGTAGCTGGGTCGTGATCCCAGCGGGCCGGCCAGAGCGGGGCGGACCGGCCTGACCGTGCCGGTCCGGCCCTAGGGGGTTCCCCCCCCTTAAAGTGTTTGGACGCCCGTATGTCAGGGTACAGGCATCCATTTTTACTGTAGTATGCGGAAGCATGGATATCAAGACATCAAAAAGTTTTTGAGATGGTTTCGGGAATTTATAATTCCCGAGACGAGGGCCTCAGTGGCGTGGCACTTACGTAGAGGCGATTAACGTCATCTCGGGGGGTTCTTGTTTTGGACGGCGCAGGCGCGTCTGAAGTCCGTTTTGAGCACCGTCAGTGGCGTTGGGAGCCTGGAGCTGGGGTGAGGCTTTCCAAGGACGTTTCAGGCATTGAGGCCGAAGTTGAGGCGTGGGCCTCACGACCCGTCTTTTGAGCTGCGTGCTGCATTTCATGACTTTTTCATCGGACGTCCAATCGGGGCGTGCGTGCAGTCATTTCTGGATGTTTTTCCGAGGGGATTACAATGGTGCAATCTTCCCACTCTAATTCGGCACGATGGTGCAGGCCCTATGAGGGCCATTTCGGGAGTAGACGATGATTTTCAGCATCATCATCGGGTGTCCGTTTTGTACAAGTGAATAGTCCATCTTGTGTACTTTTTAGAGAGGATTGCAACGGTGTGATCCGTTCGTTGTGTTTCGAGACCGATTCGTGGGTCCAACAAATCACCGCTCGTGTGCGGTGCACCAGAATGCACGTTTTTCTCCGGATATCTTTTGCACTACTATGAGTAGTGCTTTTGACGTGTTTTCCCGAGCGGATCACAATGGTGCGATGCGCCCGAATGTTTTCGTGTCTGAGGCTCGGTATCACGGGACGTCGTTTGGGTGTGAGGCGGTGTTGGCGACCTTTCCTTAAGATATCCGTTTGAGGAGTGTAAGTAGTATATCTCGTGTTTTTCCACAAGGATTACAACGGTACGATCCATTTGGTGGTGCAGAGCCTCATACACGGTCTTATTAAATGTTGAATTGTGAAGGTGCCCCGAGGGAGGTTCGTCTACTGAGTTTATAGAAGACCATTGGTGTGTGATCGTGTGCACTCCCATGTGCATGATGTAATGCTTAAATAGATGTGGTTGGTCATGCTCCAGTCGTTGAGGTGGAAAGTTGAAGATGTTACTTCATGCCTTCGCGTTGACGTTGGGTGTCGTGTGCACGATATCCCTTGGGCTGAAAATGAGGTATACTCTGAGAGTATACAGGAGCGCTTGGAGGTATGTGTGGTTTATACCTGAGACTGTTGGTATGCTTGGTTGGGGTTGACTTGGGGCCACACGTCGTGTGGGCCCCAAGTGTGTGATTTGTTTTTCTTTCCATACTTTGACCTCTCGCGACATAGAGGGTCCCTTGGTTCTCGTTTGTTGACCAGTGGGGTTGAGTTTTCCCCTATCTCTGTGCTCGTTTGTTTGACTAGCGGGGTTTAGTGGTCTCCCCTTGGTTTCGTTCTCGATGGATCGGCCGATAGCAGTGCTAGTGACACCCAGTGATGGAACAGTCGATGAACCCCTATTGGATGAGTTGTTCTGGAGTTGAGTGGTTGTGCGGTACCCACTCATTGCTCGGTTGGTCAGTGTGGTTCCATCCAGTAGGGATGGCCAGATCTATTCATGGTTTACCCTCCAGCAGGGCTGGGCAGTGGGTTGCCCACTGACTTCTAGGGTTCACCCTCCAGCAGAGACTGGGCAGTGGGTCGCCCGATGCACTTAGGGTCTACCCTCCAGCAGAGACTGGGCAATGGGTCGGCCGACACTCTTAGGGCCTACCCTCCAATAGTGACTGGGCAGTGTGTCACCCGACGACCTCTTAGGGTCTACCCTCAAGCAAGGTTGGGCAGTGGGTCGCTCGTCATCTAGTTCCTGGTCTACCCTCCAGTGTGGCTGGATAGTGGGTCGCCTGTCGACTTATACCAGGTCTACCCTCTAGCGGGGCTGGGTAGTGGGTCCCCTGATTATGTATTAAGGTATACCCTCCATCGGGCCTGGGAAGTGGGTCTTATCATGATGTATTACGGTCTACCCTCCAGCGGGGCTGGGAAGTGGGTCGTCTGATGATGTATTAAGGTCTACCCTCCAGCGGGGCTGGGCAGTGGGTCACTTGATGATGTTTTATGGTTTAACCTCTAGCAGGGCTGGATAGTGGGTCACCTGATATGTTCTTATGAATTACCCTCCACCAGGGTTGGCCAGTGGGACACCCATTGGTATTCCAGACTCAGTCCTTTCTACTAGGCTAGTCTGTGGCTTTCCTCCGTGATTACCGGAGCGGGACCCTTGGTTGTACGGGTCTGTGATGGAACAATCTTGACTTTGAGGAGACCTCTCGACTGCGGGGTAGTGACGAGTTGTGATTTGATGTTCCCCCAGAACTCTAAAGTACGAGGAGAGCTTTCCCCATCGAGACGTGTCCTTGTGACGTGACCCAAAACCGTGTGGGAGAATCAGTGTCTCCCAAAGCAGATAGTGTTGAGGTGCGGTGATTGAACCCTTGACTTGTAGTTCGGGGTAGATGTGCGGGATATTGGGCATAGATGGTGTTAATCCTTTCACTGTTGGCGACTCTCTTTTCTTGGGCTGAGCTACGGGACGAAGATCCCCTTACGATGTTGTTTAGGATTCTTGATTGAGCATAAGGATATGTATATACCTTGTTCCAGTAACCAATTATTGTGTTTGGTTACTCTCCTTCCAGGAGAGGTGAAGACACACAGGGTATGCCATGTTCTTTCTGTGTCTAGTTTCTCATGGTTGGACGAGTCTACTCTCCTGCTATAGGTTGCAGAGACTCGATGGGAAGTTCATCTTCTCACCGTTTCCAGCTCCTTGTGTCTGGACGAGTCTACCTTACTCCTCTTGTTGGGTTGAGTTGGACTCTCTACTGTTACTCTTTACTACAATTTCAGTTGTACTCCTCCACTTTTCCTGTTCTCTCTACTGCTCACCCTTTGGTACCTCCTTTTTTTCTCCTTTGATCTTTCAGGGTATCCTACTGAGTATTTTTATACTCACCCCTGCATGGGATTTTCCCGCACTTGGTGTGACCTTACAGACGAATAATAGGTTCTTAGGCAAAGTGCTCCCCAAGTTGTTGTGCCTTCAGCGCTGGTCGCCAGCCCCTAGCCTATAGAGGCGAGCATGGGGTAGTTGCGGATCGAGCCCGGGTAAGGTCGGGTCATGACATCGATAGTTCTAAAAAATATAAAAAAATTGGTGTAACCTTCACTTTTGTGAGCTAAAAAACGTATCCATGTAAATCATGAGTTTCCATCCATAAGAAGATATGAATAATGATTATCAGCTAAAAAATATACTCTATAAGGCCCAAATAAATCAACCATAACACTTTCACAGTTTTTAGATGTTAAATCCTCTATCATTTTTTTGAATGAAAACGGGTACAGTTTTCCTTTTTCACAATGATGCCCAAATTTGTCCTTTTGGAAAATATATCATTGGTAGAACCAAAACTAATCCTTTCATACATATATGCATAAATAATTATATTTTATAGTAACCTAAAATCAAAATCCACCTCTTATATTCTCTACTAAATATACTTAAGTAGGACACATTTTGTGAAAATAAACAATATAAACAAACAACGTAAACATTACCCATTCATAAGGAAGTAAAAATTAAATCCTTATTTAAATAATAAATAATATAATTATTAATCTAAAATTAAATATATTTACCATAAATAAATTATTTTCATATACTAATAATTCATTAATTTAAACAATCAAAAAAACATTATAAATAAGAACATTTTTAGAGTAAACAATATATCAATTAACAATAAATATTCCTTGTGCAATGTCACTGAAAGTGTAATGCACATAATCCATCCTCACTAAATTCATGAATATTTTGTAGTGTGTGTTTATATTCTTAGGAAATACCAAACCCTGATACGATAATATTTTATTTAATGTATTTATATATTTTTTTCAACAAAAATTAATAAATAAATTATTTTAGATCCTAAATTTTTTTATGTCTAGAGAAGTCCTCAAATAAGGCTATTTGGATCAATATTGTTTTCAAAATTTGTTAGAAAATAGAATTAATAAAATTTGATTTAAATTTATTCTTCTATCTAGTATAATGAGGTACATTTCCAAAATATCAATTACCTATTCAAATAATTTCCTTATTCTTTTAACTATGATCAAAATAGTTTTTATTCAACTTAAACTTTTTCTAGAAATATATCCAATTAAACTATTGGATATATATTGTCATTATTTACTAAAAATGTTGTTCAAAGTATTGGTTCTATTTTCAAAATGATTTAAATTATTACTTAATTTTTTATTTTAAAATTTTAGTCCATTTTTCTCATTTAAGGTATTTACATTTTACATATTTCTATAAATATATCACATTAATTTTTTGTTTCATACACCATTTATCTATTTCAAAATTTTATACTAATTGTTCATTGTATTAACATTGTCTTACAACATAGATCAGTATTTGAAATGTTCTTATTACACCTTTTATTTTCTTCTATTACATAATTATAAAAATTTATAGGTGGGAATGTGTGTACCTCATATTTCATGGTCATAAATCCTAAATTGGAATGTTAACTGGAATCACTCTTAATAGAGTGTGTGTAACTAAATGATCCCACTAATTTACATTAAGTTACATCTTTTACATTTATTAAAATCTTTTATCAAACATAATACAAATTTATATACTTAAACAATGGACATTAATATTTTATATATCTCTAGTTTTTATATTAATATGATGTAATTTCACTTGATGAGTCATCTATTTTCCAAGACATCTATTTTTTTATATTTTCATACTTCCACTGTATTTTTATTATCATAAAAACATCATTGTTTTTTAAAATTTATTAATTATAGTGTATATATGATATATTTTATCATTACTCTCAAAATATAATTCACATCCACCTGAATGTACATTGATCACATCTTTTTATTTAAGCATTATTGTCTTAAATTATATGGTTTCCATTATTTTTTCATATATGTTCAACATCCCCCATAGGCTTAACTACACACATCATCAATTTTACAATATTTTTATTGGTTGGATTATTTATATTTTAATTGTATTCCTTGATAAAAACAAAAATTCTTCTCCAAATCATTATAAAACACATTAGTAAAAATAGAACTTGTTTCATTTCATCCAGGTGTTTTCAATGAGACATAATTGTATTGATGATTTCATTTAGTTTAATTTTATATCTGAAATGATCTCATAATTTTTCATATAATTGATTCATATTTAATAATATATTTATTTAATAACATTTCTTTAAAATTTTATATTACATCATGAGAATGATTTAAAGTATCCCAAATATCATGAGTAGTATTGAAATAATATATCGTATTAAATTATTTTTCTCCTAAATAATATACTAAAAAATAATTTTTTGAAATTAAAATCATATAAAATACTTTTTATAGAATCCCATTACATCTTTGTAATATTGTAGTTTTCATATTTGTCTTCAATTACTCTCCAAGGATAAAATTATATAATATATGGATAAATTGTCACGTTTATTTTGAAGAGAGATTAATATTTACCCATAATAAAATGAGATGAATTGTTATTTTTTCCATTAGGTCTCAAATCAATAATAGTAGAGTAAAAATAAAATAATCTAATATTTTAGTATCATAACATGATCAATGTTAAATAGATTAGAGAATAATAATTTTCCTCTATTACAAAATGATGGTCCCAAATTATAACTAATCAGGGGTGTGAGTTCAGTTTCCAAAATAATATTTTTCTTAAAATAAATTGAAATCCACTCCAATTAAAATAACCCACTTTATAAATAAAGAAGGTTTCAAAAATTTGATGTTTTTAAATTGATTCTCCAATGAGTGAAAAAAACCCAGTTAAAATATTTTCATAAAAATTTATCTCATGAATGTATTCACTCAAAACAATTTATAGATATCACCAATAAAAGATAACCCTCGATGATATTCTATAAAAACAAGGTATAGTAAATAATAAATGTTAAAATAGAGGAAAACATAAAGTAATAAAAAATATGTTTAAAATAGATTAACAAAATAATGAATAACTCACATTAGAATAAAAATAGATATACTGTTCCAAGATAGAACTTTGTTTTGTCACACACATGTTTTAAGATTGGATTTATTCCGGTTTAGGTTAGGTTCCCTACCATTTCTCTCAAGAAATGGGTGTGGCAGGTATAATATCTTGAGGTATTATTTATATTTTTCCTTTCCTCTAGCATACATATTTGTGTCTAATTTGTGGTTTTGGAGAAAAATGATAATTTTTGCGGTTGGGAAGACTATGCGCTTGGTTTATGCATGGTTAGTAGTATCTTTGTGCCCAATCCCAAAAACCATGTTGTTGGAGACAGAACCTACCGCACATCCTCCGAATGGCTAGGCTTCTCGACCCATGTAATCACGCGGTCAATTCCTCTTTCGGTAGAGGTGGTGGCAATGTTTCTACACAGTTTGGAATAACTTGCGGACTATCCCTGAAACCTTACATGTTATTAAAAATTATGATTTTGGGTTTCCACTCAACCCTATTTTAATTTCTATCACCCTCTTTCTTACCCCCCTCAAACATATCACCCCTATTTGGATCCAACCTTTCCTTTTCTTCTATATATCTCTCCATTATTGGTGGTTTTTTGTACATATTCATCTAGGAAACACTTTGAATGTGATTTCATTGTGTCTTTATTTTTTAGGGGTTTCATTCACTCCTATTGGGCCTCTTTCTCTCCAGTGGTTGGGATCAAATTTTTAGGGTTAGATCCATAAAATTTGGGTTTATTCTTTTTGAGTTAGGTTTGTTTTGGTCTAAGTTGGTTGTGGTAGTGGTACAATTGGAGTTTCCCACCAGATTCTATTATTTCATCATCCTTGGGTTAGAAACCCGTTACAAATTTCCTATTAAATAAGGATTACCTTGTTTTCTTGATGCTTTCACCACCTTTATTGTTTAAATAGTAATTTATCATTGTTATATTAGTTATATTATGTGGAAGTAAATGGTTTACACATGTTCTATTTTTTATTATAATGGTTGGAAAGTATTTTTTACACTAAGTGTTTGTAAAATGGACCAGTTGGCTCTTTTGTGTGATTAGTGATTTCTGATGGCATGGTTTAGTTTTTATAAATCATTCAGTGATAATTTAAATGGTTATTTGTGTTTTTAATGTGATTTTCACAATATCATCTTTATGGTATTCCCCTTTGGACCTTATAAATATGTTTTTTATTTGAATCATGGGTTGGATTGATGGGGTGGGTTTTAAAAGTAGTGTTTGGATGTAAAAATATTTTTGTGTTGTTATTTATAAAATGAATAATTTTAAAAAAATTAAGCCCTATTTGTGATGTTGAATTTGATTCATTTGAAAACCCCAGAAGGAGGTAGCCATTTCCTAGTGGGATGATAAATGGGTTGGAATTTCCTTAGCCTGGGACTCAACCATTTCAATTAATGTTTTATGACTTGAGCTGCTCCTTGAGGAGGTCTGGGTGGTGTCGATTGTGTTGTTGTATGATATTATATATTTTTGACATGTTGTTGGTATTGTTTGGACCACCCCTTACAAACATAACATGTGAACCAATAATAGAATAGATTATTTTTAGATCATTTTCTACACTAGTATGGGTTTTTTAGGAGCTAGTTGGACATAAAAAGCGGATACATTGGTTTATTTCTTTAGGATTATGAACCTTAACCAGGCCATGTAGGGAAATAGTTGGGGTTTAGGGGATTATGATGACATCGAGTAGGGCATTCCTTTGGGATGATTCACATGTTTAGTATGTTCTGGTTCTTTTTTGAGTTCTTAGGTTTTCACGTTTTGCTGCATCACTAGTATCATTAATCATTTCACTAATTTTGTGATTATAATCCTTTATTCATGGTTTTGGGTGTTCTTTTGAAGAAGATTTATTGTGTAATTTTGTTAAAAAATATTAAATAAAAATTGTGAATAAATATATTTCTTCCATATTTATCTTTATAATGAGAAAATAATGGTTTCTTGTTTGGATTCCTTTTTCCTTTTCTCATATGACCTGAACTCATCTCCCAAAATGAGTCATGTTATTTAATGTGAGGTAAATTTTTTTTGTTTTTTTTATTTTGAAATGAAGTTTATAGAAAACCTATGTTGATATTTTTTTTCAAACTATAAAATAAATGTTTTTTTATTTAAAGAATATTTTTTGTGAATAGATTAATCCCAACAACCTACTGAGTTTTAATACTCATGAGTATATAGTTTTCTTGATTTTAGTTCTCTTACAGGTACCGTATTTGGTTTAGTCAACTTAAGATACAGTTGGAATTGGGTTGGAAGGTGACCCATGGGGTTACATGGAGATGATGTTTGGTGTCAGGTTCATCTTGGTTGTTTTGGTTTTCTTTATTACTATGCATCATTGTCTGTTTATTTGGAAATGGAAATGGTAAAAAATCTAGAAATGTATTTTATTTTGGTTTTTTTCAAGGGTTATTATGTTGTTCTTATTAATTTTTTGGTGTCAAACTATTCCAAATAACTCTATTGATTCTCATAGAAAATTTTTCTTTCTTGGGAGGATCGGGAACACCTCTTGGGCCTTGCCACTGATCAACTTGCGTGACTGGATCAGGGTCAACCTTGGCTGGTTCATGAAAAAATGGTATCAAAGTAGGATGGAACTTTTTAAGAACATTCTTTTAGGTCACACATTATTACATGTGGTTATCAAGGTAAATGTAGTTTTATTTTCCATCTCATGGTGTAGGTGAAAAAAGTTTATCTCTAACTCATAATCATTTTTAACCTCAGGTTACCATGGGATGTTTGGGTTTGTCGGTGTCCATGGTTCTTGTGGATTGTTTGCTTTGGGGAAATTAAATGGGAGTTGGGTAGGGGCCTCTATAATCTCTCAATACCTTGAAATCCATGTGGATCATGGGATATTACCCTCAGATGCTCTCTATGATGGTGCCATAACTAGCATATTTCCTCCAACCATACGGTCATGTTAACCATTGGTGATAGTTTTCCCCATGTGAATCCTTGGGTTTTCCTTTAATTCTGATATTTTTTTAAAAAATATTTTTTTGGAATTGTGAAAAAATGAATTTTTAATGGAAATGACCTTGTCTTTGGTAAGTGGGAGATTGGGTTTTTGTGAAATGTATTTTTGATGTAAAACCAAAATGGTCTTGATTATGTAATTGGTATATTTTTGGAATTATTCAATTTTTTTAAATAAATGAAATGATTTATATTTTTCAAGCAAAGTGGGAAAATGGATTTTTATGGAATAGTTAAAATTTCACATAAAATGGATTTCTATGGTTTGGATGGGATTGAAATTTTTTTTTGATAGTGTTTTTTAAGAGAATTACATAATTTGAAAAGAAAGGGTGAGTAAATTTTTTAACCTTTTGTGTTTCTGTGAGTGACCACTTGCATAGATATTTATGATACAATGAGTGTGTGATTGGTATGGTATGATTATGTGCATGAGTGAGGGCCATGGGACACTATTAGTGGGTGTGGAATAATTTCAAACTTGTTTTCTTCTCATATTCAATTTATGGAAAAATTTAATGATTTGATAGATTGTGGTGGTGTTCTGCATCCATCTTATTTTTGGATGTGATGTTTCTTTTATGATATTTCATGTGAAAGATCCATATTGTTGGATTGGATTTTACAGAGTTCCTTGTTTTTCATGTTTCTTTATTTTCAACCCCATAATGTTTGATCAATACCCATGTTGCATCTTCGGGTGGAACATATTAAGTGATTTATCAAGTTGATCAACCTATAGACTATTTTATTGAGATCTTGACGATAAATACTCCTCTTTTATATGGAAAATAGGATCCTCTTAAGGAAGATGAGTATATATAGAGGATTGAGAGGGACTTCAGTTTCTTCGAGTTACCTGAGACATTGAAGGTAACATTTTACACTTTTAGGATCTAAGACCCAGAATAGAAATGGAGGAAGTCATTATATTGAATAATATCTCAAAAAGATATCACCATGTATTTCTTCAAGTATACATTCATCCAACATTACTTTTTTGAGATGATGATTGAATGAAAGGAGATGAAGATGTGTAGTTTTCAGTAAGTTGTTTGATCAGTGTTGGAATTCAATCATCACTTCTTAGACCTAGCTTTCTAGGATCCTAGTTATGTTTCAAATGATGATTCTAAGGATTTACATTTATATCTTCGGCATAATAATGATATTTTTTCAAAAGTGGAAAAGCTAAACCTAACCACATTCTCTGATGTGGTGAGGAAAACCTTTTGTGTGGAAGCTGGGTTGGAAGGCGGGATTGCGATGGAATTCTTTGTCTGGTATTTAGGTATAGTGAAGAGAATTCCAATAACAATAATTTGAATCGGTATGATGTTGGTAGTAATTATATGTGAATTAAGAGGCCTTCGAAACCCTCATCAACCTCTTCAGGGTGAAATGTTGTGAACATATATTAGTGTGGAAATAATGGACATAAGAGACCATCATTCCCAAGTGATCTATAAAGCATCCACTCATGTGGACGTTTTTCTCACTTGAAGAGGTTCTGTAAGGGTGTTTCTAAGAAGAACATTGAATCCAGACCCAACTATTTGAAGGACCCTCTAGCCTATTTGCAAGAGAAAGGCATTGTATATGGTTAGTTTTGTGTTTATCCTACTGCAATGATCTTCAATTTAATTCTATTTTACAATGGTGTTCTATGGTGGTTCATTCTTATTTCATTTATAAGAGTATTTTTTTCCAAACCCTTATGAAATCCTATTTCAATGGTAGTGTGTTTGTGAAGGATTCATCTATGTGTTTTTAGGGGTTTCTAATGACTAACTGTGTGGAAAGAGATTCTTCAATGTTTAGAGCTCTAGCCTTAGGTCCCGAATGGAAGAAGACTCATAGTCAGGGGAAAACCCAACAGTGTAGAATGTCTTAGATTTATGTTATTTTATCTGTCTGAGATGTTGATGTAGTTTAAGCTTCTTATATAGTTGTCTTGTATTCAGTTAATCTCTTTGGTGAACTGTTGAATGGGAACCTTGATTTCACATTTCAAACCATCTGGGTTTATGATTTTTCTTCTTAGTTATAAGGAGGCATAATTATCTAATTTCATAACGCTCTCAGTGGTTATGTTCCATTGAATACAGACATTGTTTAAAAGACCTATATTTTTTTTTCTAGTTATGTTTTTTTATTAGTGGTTATTAGTGGAATGATGTGTTGTTGGTGTGTTTATATCATTATTTTTATGTCATATTAGATGGACCCTACCTCACCTCCACTGGAGGTGGGATTCCTTGGTTCGTGTAGAAAAATTCTTGAGTTTATTGGATCTCGTCTGTTCTTATAGTCGGGCAACCAATTGTGGCTCTCATAGAAATATTATCATGAAGGAATGTATTGGAATTTTGTCTCTTAAGTTTGGGAGTCCATTCAGGCCTCCCTGTTTTAGTTTCTTGGTTCCATCCTTATTATTGGTTAGTACTGGGTGGTCTTGTGTAGAACAACCAAATTTTATGTTCCATTTTTGAGTAAAAGCTGGGGATGTGGTTGTTCCGACATTTGGTTGGAATATGGATTTAAAAATTACTAATTGTGAGGATGGTTGTGTTCCTTTTGGTTTCTTTTAGGATTTTGTGTTTTGAGTTAGAATTAATGGTGGTGAAAAAATGTGTGTCCTTGGACAGATCAGCTTGAGGTTCTTAAACTATTGGGGTGGGAGTCTCTCAGTAGGGATTCCATTTTTGTCATGAAAGTTCTTCTTGTTTACTTATGTTCATGTTTGGAATTTTTTGATATTATAATCATTTTTTATACTATGATAGTCTTTATGTGTTATAGGGATGTATTGGGTTTTATTTTTTTGTAAATAATGGGTATTATTTCTAGGTTCATAAAGCATTATGGTGGGGAGAATTATTACACCCAGGATTTTAAACTTCCCTTTATTACTATTATTTTCGGGTTCTTGGCCATTTATCTCGGTAACTAGTTGTAACATGTTTATCCTTTTGAGGTATTCTCCCGATTTTTTTTCTTTGGAGTAGCTTATCTCTTTGGGGTTCCTTTGAGTTTTTTGAGAATAATGAGAATTTTTAGGGTTGGGTAGACTAGGCACATAGTTTGCGCACGGTTAGTAGTAATCGTGTGACAAACCAAAAAATCCATAAAATAGGAAAAAAATTCTAGTAAATGAACTATTAAATTCCATGTTCCTTGACCAAGGTATTCATGCAACTGGTGTCTCCTTTAGTATAGGTGGTCATATGATTTCTTCAAGGTTTGAAAACCATGAAAAATAATCATGCGGCCAGCCAGGTCATTAAATATTTATGTTTTATGTTTCATTTCCACCCAATTTTAAACCCTCTCACCCCTCTTTCTCTCCCCACTCAACCATGCACACCATGGGAGGCTCCTCCCCTATCCTCAGTCCCTTCAGATATCCCCTATTTTGGTGTTTTTTTGTCTGGATTCTTCAAGAAAACTCCCAAAAAATGATTTATATCATTCTTTCTTTTTTAGGGTTTTCTTTCCCCCTTCTTGAGTCTCCTTTTCTCCAGCATTTGTGATATAATTATTAGGTTTATACACTTATATTTTGGGTTCAATATTGTTTTTATAGGATGGTTCTGATCTCCAATTGGTGTTGTGGTGGTGTGATTGATGTTTCAAATAGGATTCTGGATGTTTCTTCTTCCATGAGTTAGGACCGCATTGCATATTTCATATCAGATTAGGCGTACATTGCTTCCATGAGGGTTTCCCATCCTTTAATTGATAAATAGTAATTTATATTTATTAAATTTGTTATATCATGTGATGGTAGATGGTTTCCAATTGTAGTGTGTTTTAATGGAATGGTTGGAAATGGTTTTTTCACACAATGTTTTTGCTAAATGGATTGGTAGGCTCTCTCATGTGATTAGTTATTTCTAAATGTGTTTCCTAGTTTTTTTAATGTGACAATGATGTTTATAATGGAGATTTCAGTTTTCTAATTGGTTTTTCACATAAATTGATTTATTGTATACCCCATTGGCCCTTATAATTGTGTTTTAAATTTGAATAGTGGTTGGATTGATGATGTGGGATTCAAAAGGTTTTTTTGGTTGTGAAAGTTGTTTTTGTGTGGTTATTTTTAAAATTATTTTTTTGTGGAAACGTTATAAGGTCAATTAGCCATATTCAACTGGTTTTACTAGAAAATCCCTTTGGCCTTCAACATTAATATAACTTTATTCAAAGTATATGCATTGGGAGTATATGAATATGGTCCCACCAATTGAGATATTATACTCATTCTTATATTGTTTTCGTCTTTTATGTTCTCATATAGGTTCAATATTTTCTTCAGTCACCTCGGGTGTTGGTTGATTTTTTTTAAAGAGTGACCCTTCTGTTCACATGGAGGTGTTGTTTGGTGTCAGTTTCATCATGGATTTTCTAGTTTTTTTTATTCATTAAATTTTCTATATCTTAATTTGGAAATTTTAATGCTATAAAATCTTGCAATCAATTTGATTTTGGCCTTTGTCTATGATTATTCTAATTTAATTATTTATTTTGAGGAGAGAATCTATTCGCAATAACTCTATTTATTCCATTTAACCTTTCACCATCCTTGGAGGATTAGGAATGCCTTATGGGCTATGTCATGGATCAGCTCAGGTGACCAATTCAATGCTGAACTGGGTTGGTCTTGTTGGTTTTTGAAATGTTCCCTCCACATGAAATTCACATACTATTATGAAATTTTATTATAAAATAAATATATCCACAACCATTATTAGTTTTTTTTAAAAACAACTGTAGTAGGGATGTACAAGATTACATCCAAGCCTCTTTAAATATATCCATCCAGGAATATGCCTATAGAATGAATGAAAACAGTTTCATGTACTCTTAAATATATATAATGTTAATGTGATAATAAATTTAAAAATTAACATAATTAAAACTCAAATGAAAAAATGAATAGATATTTTTAATTAATATTGATGATTTTTGTAGGTAGATCTTTTATTAGGTTAATTTTAATAGTATTGTTATCTTCTTTAAAAAATTTATTTATAAATTTCCTACGAAAATTTCAATCAGATCTGGTAGTGAGATATAAAAATCTAAATTATCAAGGAAGTAGAGAGTCATGTAGTCAGATAGATAGACCGAAGGCCTCTATATTTCCATGATTTTATCCTCCATATAAATAAAATCCCTCACTAATTATCCATTGAAATTTATATATATATAGATATCCACTTACAAATTTGTTGACTCTCCTTTTTGTCACATTGTCTAAAAGAATGGAAAGGAAAATGACTTAGCACAAATTGATTCATCCTTTGAAGAAAAAATCAAAAATCGACAAAGGCATGAACAAGGCTTCAAATGCCTAAGGCTCGCGCAAGTTCCATCATTGTCGCACAAGTATACTTGCGCGCCACCAAATGGTCGCGCAAGTGACTTGCGTGCCCAAAAGGATAATCGCCCGGGGTCATCTCCAGCCAATAAATAGACCATGTGGGCCCTCCATTAGAGGTGGGATTTTTCCAGAATTTAGATATAGAGCTCTAAATTCCCATGTCTCTTCTTCAGGTTTTCCAAACACTTATAAGGTAATTATTTACCTAGAATGGATGGTCTAAACAAGAGGAGTAAGGTCTAAGTTGTACAATTCACTAACACTGGCGTTCCTAATTGTTTTACCCTTAAGGGAAATGAACACACTTGCATGTCGCCAAACTTCTTCACTATAACTTACGTGCCATATTTTGGAAAGCCTATAGGGATGATTCTAAAGTCTTTGATCAAGGATCTCCCAAATATTACTCTAGGGTCTGAAAATCGTGCAAGTACCCATGTGTCGTGCAGATATACCTGCGTGTCCAAGACTAGTGTGCCCATGTAGTACCTGCACGCGTTCTAGGACTTGTGTGCCCCTACCTTTTTGGGTGGTTTTTCTACCCATTTCACCCGTCTTATGTCATTCCACCTCTCCTATTTGAAATTCGGTCTTCAAGACACTCTTCAAAGCCATTTATGGCATGATTTCTTGATTTGGATTCCATATCTAAAAGGAACTCCATGGAACATCTCTGAAAATCTAGTGATTTACACATTTTTATATCACTAAAGATTGAGATTTCATTCATTAAACCTCATCCATTAAGATAAGAGAATCCTTAACCTAGGCCTCCTTCTCTGGAGTAACCCCAGTCCAAATTCACATTAATCTAGGAATCCTCTTTAGAATTAATCCCCAATTCCTCTAATATGGGCATCCCCCTTAGGAGTAATCCCCAAGTCCTCTTTATCTTGGGATTCCTTTTTAGGAGTAAGCCCCAATCTTAATTTTCCCAAATATTGTCATCCTCCATAGGAGTAAGCCCCAACCATAATTCTCTTAATTTGGGTTTCCTTTTTAAGAGTATGCCCCAGTCTCAAATATGGGAATCTTTATCAGGAATAAGCCCCAAACCCCTTAATTTTTCAATTACCTTAACCTAGGACTCCATTTCAGGAGTAAGCCCCAGTCTAAATTTCTCTTAACCAGTCCTAATTTACTTTTGATCTGGGATTCCTTCTTAGGAGTAAATACCCAATCATATGTCCCCTCCTAATTTGGGCATCATCCTTAGGAGTAAGCCCCAAGATTAGTGTATCCAAATCTCCATGAAGCACATATACTTTTATGGACCCTGTTCATGGATTTCTTCCCTGATGTAAATATTAATTCTTATCTATTTGGGCATTCATACACACATAAGCCCCATATCATTGCATCTTTCATGGCACAATTGTCTGGTTTCACCAATACCTCTTATTTCTTACACTAAGCATGACTCACGTGAGCTTAGAGTGTAAAAGTAATCATGACATCTTTTTTGAGCCATAAATAATACAAAAATATCATACTCCCTTACTCGAACTACGTGGGTTCTGATTCCTTTTCTAAAATATGTATACGTAGGTAGCCCGTCAGCGGGTACAATCCCAACTCTGAAATAATTCATGTCCTCCTGAATGGCAATAAACTTCAAGTGCCCCACTGAGTGGCTTTAAAATTAGTATGGTCATCATAATGACCAACATACTTTTATGTATTTAAGGATACCATCAAGTAAGAATATTTAAAAAATATAGATGATTCTTCATCGATGAAGAACCTCGAATACATAAAAAATATTCTATGAATTTCCTACATATCAAACTATGACTTTCAGACTAAAGAAAAGTTCATTTTATACTTTTTTATGTAATAAGGATTCATGAACATAACATAAATTTATAAAGAGAGTCCCAAATTAGACAATAATTCCCCTCAAAATGGTGTGATGAGTCCGACCTCCCATCCTATTGACCAATGCAAATTCTTAAGCCTCATTAGTCCACAACTAATGAGCACCTAACTTTGGAAAGTATGTCTAAATGGATATTGAATCATTGGATGTTTCCAGTTCTACAAACTAACCTGTTAGAAACCGATTGGAATGTTTGAACCTTCAATCAACAAGGGCATTCCCAATTCCAAAGCGAAACAAAAAATGGTGAACCCGATGTGAACCCTTAATCAAGTTAAAATGATGTTTTACTTATTTGTTAGGCCCCAATTTAAAACTCAATGAGGGGGCCAACACAAACAATCCTTTATATATGTGCTCATCCAAAAGTTGTATTGGATGAATTTATCTTGATTACATCTGTTATATCAAACATGCACTCTTATCCATGATTTTCTGCATTCTAAGAAATAGATGCTCTCAAGATCACACCCGTGAATACATCTGCTGTGAAAACCATTGCTGTGAATGCCACTGCTGCTACTCCTGTTGTATCATCATCCGCTCTGAGGATGATATCACCTACTCAGTATCTCTAATGTTGGGTATCAAACATGCTAGTTAAGGAGTACCGTCAAAACAGTACTATTCCAACTCTAGAGGCTGCCCGACAAGCCCTCCATGTGAAACATTCACCCTGGTCGTCTGGATAGCGACGATCAGTGATGAAGAAGCAGGTGGTGCCAACTACCGTCTCCAATAGTTTCGGGTCGCTATCCCTGAAACGCAATCATAATTCTCTCCCTTATTCTGGGGAGGTGAATGAGGAGGTCCCTTAGGGCCTTAATTCAAAGAGACAGGAGCCCTTCCCGAGGGCTCCCATCAACAATCGCCGGTAGACTCGTGCGGTAGTGCGCCCTCACCATGATGAGGGTACCGACTCCAGGCGTTCAGCTCAGGTTCCTCGAACCGGAGTAGGCAAGACTAATCGTCATAGGCGAAATCCGGTTAACAGTGAGCAAGGCTCTCATCTCTGCCATCTCCGGAGAAGTCCACCAACCTAACATGGTGGCAAGAAATTATCGGACACACACACCTACCTGTTTTAATTCAGTTTTCCAGCATACTCGTCCGACAGCATCACGCCAAACCCACCATGAAATTCTGGCGAAGTACTATATGCAATAACGTATACCTGTTTATACATCATCAGCTAGTCATCAGGTTTGTCTGACTACATATGATGGAGCTCGTCAACCAGATTTGGCGAAGTTCAATCTGCAGGCACATACACCTGCTAGTACTGATCAAGCCTACCAATAGTCTCTCTTGGTAGTATTCAGAGAATTCAGCCGAAAAGCTCCGGCGACAAACAGGAGGCATAATCCACTTTCTTCCCCCACACTTGAATACTATCAGGATTCACTAACAGGGAAAGGAGGACATGAGCAGGCATATACACCTACTCCAAGCATGGAATGGACGTATATCCCCGTTCTGGAAACTAAAGTCACCAAGAATATACTATCAATGGTGCAATAGCAGAAGGAAAACCCTGCTCATATTCTAGATTCTTTCCAGGATATTATAACAGCTTCAGCAGCATCTCAGGGGAAGACACATAAATTTATCCCTACCAGTGGAGTGATAAATCAACAGTTCACTCCAGAACAGAAACACACATCTGTTCCAGTCCAAGAGGGTTGTGGGGCATACTACCCCATATCATACATACAACCAAGTCAGGAACATACACATTATTTGAGTAGAGATCATCAGCCTAACCTGACCACCTCTCTTGATCAGGCACATACACCTTCTCAGAGTAGCCACTTTCATCAACAAGTGGTTTCCGAGGTGAGTAAGTAGGCGTCTAAGAAGAAGACTCGCCCAGCACAGTCTTGAGATCATGATCCAATCTGTAACAAGGCCTTGCTCGATGCTAGAGTTCGTGAAGCCCTCAGGCAGTTATCTGTTGTAATTCAAGATTCTACTCCCTCATTTCCCAATAGTGGGAACATTAATTCTGAAGGTCTTCAACATTCACTTCCTCATGAAGGCTTGCTTCATTACAATTCGGTCGATCTCGATGTTTCATCTTTAGATGAGAGCTACAATATCCCTCTATGTGGCCAGGAGACCATGGAGAAAGAGATCTCATCTTTTGATGTAACACATCATGGTAGTCCTCCCCATTATGATGAATTTCGCTGTGAAAGTCCTCTCCACAGTAGTGATGCACATTTCCTGGAAAATGCTCTTGTGGGCAATGTAGTGCCTAGAAAGCCCTCTTATCTTTAGGAACTTTCAAATGCGAAAGCAGTTATGTCTGATGCTTCATCGCTAGCAGGTTAAAAAATTTCTCAATCGGAAGATAGCCCAGGGTGTAGGTCATTCTCCGAACCACCCCTAAGTCGTGCATCTTCTAGTTTGATCAGTGGTTTCTCTACCAATCTTGTTGAATCCGACGAAGAAACAAGGAAGCACCAGCTTTGGTCAAATCTGGTAGAAGAATATTCATTTAATGATAAAGAGGAAATACTGAACATGAGAAAACAACTGGCTAAGGGTCAAGTGGCAGTCATGTTTTGGACTTTGGATGACTCTCAGTATGACATTCCAGAGATGTTGATGGAAGATGGGATTCATGATGTTTGTCTCAAAATCTGGAAAACTCCTTGTTAGCTGAAAAAGAAAGTATTATCTTATGATGAATATGGAAATCATGTCATGATAATAGAAGGGTTACAACGTCAAATTGACTTGGCCTCTCTATCAGTCTCTCGATATCCAAATGGCGAAAAGAAGGAGAGATCCCTTCAGTGTTCATTCATTGGTGCACTAAGAAGATTGCACTAGTTAATTTCCAATTCCCCATCTGGTATTTATGTCAGAGGATGGGGTTTTCATGGGGGACTACATTTCACTATGCTCTCCAGTCAGCAAATCCCACCAAAAATGGTCTCATGAAATGTTATTTCCCATGGTCGGCCATAGTGAATGGGTTTTGTTTGTAATCAAAATCATTCCCCAGAAAAGGCCTCAACTAGTTCTTCTCAAAATCAAGAATATAGAGAAAAAGTTGTTGAATTACTCCTGCATCAAGCAAATGAGAATATTGAATATTCCTCTCGTATGGAGCAAGCACATCCTCAAGTGAAAGAAGTGATGGAAATCATTCAATGGTCTTTCGAGCCGGGTGATAAATGTGGATAGAGGTTGTTGTATCCAGCTAATTTCTGGACCACAATCCACAAGATCAGGAGATATTTTAAGAATGTCTCAAATATATCATGTCAAGAGCCACCCCATCTTTCCAGACTGGGGACACTATTAAACCAACCCTCTGAATCAACAAATAGAATTAGAGGAGTTGAGCAGGAACAGCAGGAATAGCCCAGTCCACCGGG
Source organism: Viscum album (assembly GCA_963277665.1). Lineage (NCBI taxonomy): Eukaryota > Viridiplantae > Streptophyta > Magnoliopsida > Santalales > Viscaceae > Viscum > Viscum album. The sequence continues at coordinate 260,375,742 of OY728129.1, forward strand.
CTGGGGACTTTTTCAAATGATCAATCCCCTCCTAAGAAAAAAAAGTCGGCCTTTTCTCGATTGGGGAAGAATCCTCAAGAGGAACAAAGATCCATATTATCAGGATATTACCTCCAAATTAAGTTTGGTCAAGAAGTTCTATAGGGATTGAATCAAAAAAAGGAAATGTCTCATCAAAGACATGGAAGAAGAAAATATCATATAAATGATGATAAAAGGGATGGGATCCGTTATGCATCAATCAATGTCATCAATGTCATTGTTTCTGATTCACAAGATATTGGTCACTCAGGGGAATCAGATGAAGAGGATCATGCTCAGGAAGTTGTGCGTACAGACACAAATGAAGAAGGTGTGCGTACACGAAATCAATGATTTACCCAATATCTGGGTGTTCCTTCAAATAACGCACTTCCCCCTCTCTGAAAGGGATCAAACAAGGGGAAGGGAAAGAATCAGGTTACATATCATTCATTTGTAGAAGGCCAATTGCTCTCACTAGAGCAAATATTTGTGAAACAAGATGAAGGAATGAAAGAATTGAGGAGGTTGAACGAAGAACTACTTCAAGGTAGTCTTCCTCCTAAGCGTGCTAGAGTCAGTCAGCCAAGGTAGTTTGTTGCAGCTACTGAGATGGATCAAGAATATCCTCCTTTATCAATACACCCTCACAGGTCTAATCCTACGGGTCATGTGCAACAAAAATTGGAAGTGTTTCCAACGGTTGAAGTACCAGCTTCCATACCTGTCTGAACTCTAGTCATTACACCTGCCCAAGTCAAAGTTCAACTGGATGTTTCTCAAATGTTAATAATTACCATTGAGTCATTAACATCTTAGTTAGTGACTATGGAAGGAAAGTGTGTGTAGGTTCAAACAAAAAATAAAGCTTACCCTGAATGGGTATATTCAATATCTCCCCTGTCAAATTTTGGGAACCCTGTATTCCCTATTTTCAATGGATCGGGTGACCCTGAACAGAATTTGATGCATTAGGTGTCTTGTTGCGATCCTATGATGGGAACTCCGGAGCAGCAAGAAGTAGTGAAACTCAGATGCTTCGTGCGAACCTTGCAAGGACCAGCTTTTTTCTGGTATACATGCTTGAAATCCCTGTCAATTACAATATGGGATGATCTCCGTCAATGATTTCTCCTTCAATTCAGCTCAACATTGCCAAAGAAAATATTTTTCAGACTTACAAACTGTTAGCAAAGGGAGAATGAAAGAGTCTCTAATTTCATTCCTCGCTGGAAGGGATTAACATATTCCCTGATCTTAGCACTCACTCAAGATATTCTATTGCCAATCTGTCCGGAAAATCTGCGTGACGAATTACGCAGACCACTATTCCCTGTGAAATAAACAGGAGGGTTTCAAGACCTTAATTCAATCGCTCAACAGATTAACGATTTTCTTATACAGACTAAGGCTAAATCTCGTGTAATATCTTCAGGTCTAGGAAGGATAATGGTTAACGTAGAGACTACTACAGTTATGCTTAAACAAACACCTATACCTACTTCTACTTCAAAACCTTCATCTTCTTGAAGGGCTCCACCTCCTGAGCACCAACAACAAAGGCCATTTTGTCAAGATGATCAAAGAGATCAATGGCGAAAACAATTTTAGGATCTAAATAGAAAAACATACTCTTTCTAAAATGAACAAGTTCCTGGTTACTTCATTTCGAATCTGTAAAATAATATGGATCATTTTCCAAGGCCCAAAAGGCCAAAAAAAAGAAGGAGATAATGACCGTCCCAATTATTTCCCCTTTCATCAAATGATGGGGCATCCCACTCATGAGTGTTTTGTATTCAGATACCTCCTGCAAAAGATGGTCGACTCGGGACAAGTAAAATTAAAAGGTTCTTCAGCGAAGGTAGCATGTGTTACTGCTAGAGTTCCAGAAGAGGAAGTCGAGTGGCAATAAGTTAAGAACAAAAATGCACAAAAATATGATGATTGGATGGCCAGAATGATGATAAACTGAAATCATGCTATTTTGTGGATGCAATTGAATAAACCAATTGTACCTTCTGCCATGAATGCCGTAGAAAAACCCAATTCATCGGATTGAAAATCCTCAAATAAAATGAATGATTCAAAGATAGAAAAAGAATCAGAAGAAGATGAGTATGTGTCAAAGCCTAAGTTTTCTTTGACCATGGCAGACTTCATTTTATCTACTTCAAATCAACAGGCACCGTCCCCTCAAACGGCACAGCCTAAACAGGCTAACCAGTCAGAGTCTTCATCGAATGAAGAGTTGATTTTCGGTTCTATTAATATGATTCAATTAACAGATCCATATGCCAGTCGCAGTTTCGATTTCGATGAGCCTGAATTCCCTATATCAAACAGAGGAATCAGAGGAAGTTCTAGAGGCTCAGAATACAGGTGAATACGTGGATCATTCAAAAGACACAATTTTAATTCTACCCCTGCTAGAACAGTGTACGAAGCAGAAACTCATGGTAGAGACCATCATTGAACTCAGCAAGAACAATCAAGTTATTCTACCAATAAAACATTCAGTCTTGGAACGGTTATTTTAGAGGATCGTTTGGGGGTTCCACCTTCATCCTCTCAACAAGTAAATAGATTTAATCGGTCTAATCTTCCAAAACAAGGAATATTGCCAACTCCTATCCCAATACAAGATGCATCAACTTCCAAAGCATCTGCTTCCAAGGAACCTGCTAAAACACATGTTATTGTTGGGAAACACAGACCTCTGGATCAAATGTATGGTGTATTGAAACACTTATCCAATGTACCAGCCGTGTTATCAATTCTGGATGCTTTGAATCTGTCAAAACATCTTCGGGAGGCACTCATCGAGGCTTTGTCAAGTCCTCGGGAGTTTGAAACTAAAATTTTTGCAGCTAAATTCTATCTCATAGAGAATAATCCTACAGAATTCCATGTAGTAATATATTTTTCTGATGAAGATGAATATTATGTTTTGCATGGGCATATTAGACCTTTTTACTTATCTGGAATGTTCAATGGCATAGACGTCCAAAGAGCATTCATTGACAACGGTTCAGGAGTCAACCTCATTCCCATTCATACACATTGTCGATTGGGCCTCACGGAATCTGATTTATCTCCTTCTACAATGATGTTACAAGGATATGATAAAAATGAACAAGAAACACTGGGCAAAGTTACACTTTGAACTCAGTTTGGAGATATTGTATCCAATTCAGATTTTGTGGTTGTTGATAAAGACTCAGCTTTAAATAACTTGCTTGGAAGACCTTGGCTACATTAACATGCGATTATCCCTTCATCATATAATAAATGTCTCAAATATTGTTTCGATGGTCAAGTTGGGACATTATATGGTGATAAGGCCCTGTTCAAGACATGTGAGTCTCAGTACATTGAGGGAAGATTCTATCACATGAATGAAAAGGATAAATCCAAAACAATGGAGATTACCAAAGTTAATGCTCCATATGGGTTGGAGAAGATTCCAGTAAATCCATTTGCACATGTGAGTATAGATTATTTGTTTCCTATCAGTCAAATTAACAAGATAGACACAAATCAAAATACTCTTATGGAAAGATCTATAATGTCAATTTCGGCAATCGATCCAGACAACATGAGAGAAATTTGTGATCCTCCAGGAAATGATGAATGCTCAAATAGAGATGTCTTCATTTCATATGCAAAAATCCAGAAAGTCTATACTTCACCAATCAGGCCAGAATAAGTTATAAAAAAATCAGAGGTGAAAAATGATGTCGATTCTCAATCCGTTATCTCCTCGTTTATTTCCCAAGGAACACCCTTCATCATCAATCGGGTCAAAAATGGAAGCTTCTTCTTCAAGATGTGCAAATTTTGACATCTCATCTGATCATGTAAATTCTACTTTATTATATACTATGAAAGTAGAAACGGAAGAAATAACACATGTTGAAGAAGAAGAGGAAGATCTCGGAGATGCTCCTCTAACATTTGAAGATGGTATCCCTACCACCATGGATGAACTCAGTGAGATAAATCTGGGTAAAAAAGAAGATCCACATCCCACTTTAATTAGGGTGGCCATGACTCTTGAAGAACACGATATGTATATTTCATTTTTAAAGAAAAACCGAGACATATTTTCTTGGAGCTATATAGAGAACTCCGGGCTTGATCCTGATGTTGCTACTCATCATTTGGGTTTACCAGAATAACATTGAGGATTTAAGCAAGCCACGAGAACACACCCAACTTATGCTTCAAAAATTGAAGCTGAAGTGGATAAGCTTATAAAAGCTAACTTCGTCAGAGAAGTTCAATATCTCAAGTGGTTGGTTAATATTTTCCCTATAAAGAAGAAGAACAGACAAATTAGAGTTTGTATCAATTTCATAGATCTTAATCGGCATTGTCCTAATGATGATTTCCCAGTTCAAATTACAGAACTTTTAATTGATGCAACAGCTGGCTATGAAGCACTTTCCTTCATGGATGGATATTCCAGATATAATCAAATCTGAATGGCCCCAGAAGATGAGGAATCCACAGCCTTCAGAGCCCCTCAGGGTGTGTTTTGCTACCGGGTAATTCCCTTTGGCTTAAAGAATGCGGGCGCAACATAGCAGCATGCCATGCATCGTATCTTCAAACCCATTTTTGGGAAGTTTGTTGAATGCTATGTGGAATATTTGGTGGTCAAATCCAAATTACGTTTTAATCACTTGGCTGATTTGGAAGTCATTTTCCGCAAGCTTCGAAAACGTAATTTGAAGATGTACCCCTTAAAATGTGATTTTGGGGTAACCTCAGAAAAATTTCTCAGCTTTGTTGTACGCCATCATGGTATTGAAGTCGATCCTGAGAAGAAAAATTCTAACCTTGTTATGTCACCTCCTCAAAATTTGAAATAATTAAGTGGAATTCAAGGACACTTAGCCTATATTCGGTGTTTCATCGCCAATTTGGCAAACAAAAGATTACCCTTCACCAAATTGATGAAGAAGGGAGTCACTTACCAGTGGACTAAAGAATGTCAAGATTCATTCGATATTCTCAATAAATACCTCTTGAGTCTGCCGGTACTCATGCCACCTGTTGAAGGAAGACCACTTATCCTCTACATGACATCATTAGAATTATCATTGGGTTCCATTATTGCTCAGAAGAATGATGATGGGAATGAAAACAACCTCTACTACCTCAGTCGAACTATGCTTGAAGCAGAAACCCGGTATTCATGTATTGAGAAGTGCTGCCTGGCGTTAATATTTGCAGTTTAGAAGTTGAGACACTGCCTACAACATCACGAGGTCCAATTGGTATCTCAAAATAACCCGCTCAAATTCATCCTTACTCTTCCAAGGATTACAGGACGTCTGGCAAGGTGGGAAGTTAATTTACAGCAATTCGATATTCAGTATGTGTCTCAAAACACAATAAAGGGCCAATCTCTGGCTGATTTCCTGGCTGAACACCCTTCAGTAGAAGACACATCTTCAGATATTGAACTCCCTGACGAGGAAGTCTTCTCTATCCAAGAAATTCCTCATGCATGGGAAATGTATTTTGATGGTGCTTTCAGAAGTCCAACAGGGAGGAAATTGGAAAATCCTAAATTCAACAAAATTGCCTTAGGAATTGTGCTCATTTCTCCAGAAAATGAAGTGTTACCTTATTCTTTCTTATTGTGGGAAGGTGGTACCAATAATGAAGCAGAATACCAAGCTCTCATCACAGGCTTCGAATTGGCGCTTCAAGCACAAGTGAATCACATAAAGTTGAATGGTGATTCAGACCTAGTAATCAAACAAGTCAATGGGGATTATGCCATCAAAAAAGAAGAATTGACCCCTTTGTATGATTACACCAGAGAGTTAATGGCGTAATTCCCTACAAAACCAATATTTTCTTATGTCCCGCGATCACAAAATGCTTAAGCTGATGCACTGGGTAATATAGCCACAGCTCTGGAAGATCCAAATCAGGACAAGACAACCATTAGTATTGCCCACCATCATGCAATTTCACCTTATGTTCGAATCAGAACATAGGAAATTAATGAAATTAGTCCCATTCCTGAACCGTATAGTTATACTATAGGATGGATGTCACCTATCAGGGAATACATTCAAAATGGAACACTTCCACCTGATAGAGCCGAGAAAGAACAAATTTGGCGACGTGTGGTCAATTTTACTATTTATGATAGCCCAGATAACCTAGAAATAATTCTCTAAAAACTTGGTTTTTATGGATTTCTCTTGAGATGCAATGATTGTGAAGAGACAATGGCTATCATGAAAGAAGTGCATGCAGGAGTCTGTAGGGCCCACCAGTCTGGACATAGACTGTCTGATCAGATTCGAAGGCCTGGATACTTTTGGCCTTCAATGATAAAAGATTGTGTGGATTTCACAAAGAAGTGTCATTCATGCAATGTACATGCCAACTTCATTCATCAACCTCTAGAGTTGCATCATACAACTAAATACATGTGGCCATTTTCCACATGGGGAATGGATGTGGTGGGACCTTGCCATTCAGTTACGGCCAAGCAGTTTAAGTATATTCTTACTGCTACTGATTTCTTTTCTAAATGGGCAGAGGTAATACCTCTCAAAGAAGTCAGTTATAATGCATTGTTAGCTTCATCAAGTCTAATATCATTACCAGATTTGGTGTCGCTCATACCATATAGACGGACAATGGCACCAACTTCTGTTCATCCAAGGTGATGAAATTGAATCAAGAATACAAGATCAAATCCAACAATTCATATCAGTATCATGCAATGGCCAGTGGCCAGATAGAAGCCTTCAATAAGACTCTGTCAAATATACTGCAAAAGGTAGTGGATAAACATAAGAAATCTTGGCCTGATAAACTCTTCCATGCTTTATGGGATTATCGGACTACCACCCGCACTACAACATGGTCAACTCCATATTCACTGGTATATGGAAAGGAAGCTATCTTTCCCATTGAAGTTCAATTACCCGCACTCAGAGTAGCCATTTTTGATCAGTCATCTACAGAAGAGAAATCTCAAAAGCGATTGAATGAATTGGAACGGTTAGATGAGAAAAGATTGTGCACCTTGCACCACATATAAGTTTATCAGAATCGAATAGCAAGAGATTTTAACAAAACATTTTGTCTTAATTCATTCACTCAGGGAGAATTGGTATTAGTTCTCATAACTCCATTGATACTAGCAAAGAAACCTCCCAATATTGAGCCAAAATGGGAAGGAATTTACTCAATACATAGGGTCTACTCCAATGGAGCTTAATCATTAATCTTGATGGATGGAGAACTCATCACTACTCCTACCAATGCCATATTTTTGAAGAAGTATTTGGTATAAACACAAAATAAATCGTCATTTGTCCGGTATGACCTTAAACTTCACCACCGTCCAGTAAGACATTAAACTGCATAACCAACGGTCCATGAAGATGACCCTAAACTATTTGCACATACGTCCAACATGACGTTAAGTTGTGTCCCGTTCATCGTCCTTGCAATATGACATTAAACTATACAACAACGGTCCATACATATGACCTTATACTATTTGTATACTTTCATCCCACATGGCGTTAAACTGTGACGTCCTAACTACATGACGCAAAAATTGTACAGAAGTCCCTTACGTCTAGCAAGACATTAAACTACATCATACACGGTCCATATATATCACCTTAAACTATTTGTATTACTTTCATCCCACACGACGTTAAACAATGAAAAAGTTCCCTAATTCGACCAACATTACCTTAAATTGTGTCCCCTTCATCGCCCTTGCTATATGATGTTAAACTATACAGCAATGGTCCATACATATGACCTTAAACTATTTGTACTTTCGTCCAACATGATGCTAAACTATGACATCCTAACTACATGACTCTAAACTGTATAAATGTACATTACGTCTGGAAAGTCGTTAAACTACATAACCAACGGTCCATGCATACGACCATAAACTATTTTCACATCCCTTACATTCAGCATGACGTTAAACCGCATCATCCACGGTCCATACATATGACCATAAACTATTGTCACTTACGTCCAACATGACGCTAAACTGTATTGTCCCTTTTTCGTCCAACATGAAGTTAAAATATGGAAAAGTCACTAATACATCCAACATGATGTTAAATGGTATACTCTTTTGTCCTTACTACATGACATTAAATTGCACAATCCTCTTTTTTGTCCAACATGACATTAAACTGTGTTTTCCCCATCCTCCAAACTACATGATGCTAAACTATACAGATTGTCCTTTTTTATTTCCTACATGACATTAAAATATACTTTGTCCCTGCTACATGACAATAAACTATGCAACACTTATTGTCCTAACAGCAGGACTTTAAACTACATAGTCCCTTTATACATCCTACATGAAATTAAACTGTGCATCGTTAAGGTTGTTGTTACCTCTTGTTTCTCACACTGAGTATGAATCATGTGATCTTAGAGAAAATTTCAACAATAACACTCTCTCTGGGATACTATCCATGTGTACGTCACAACAAAATCATTTTTATGTCGTTGTCCCCAAGAACAACTTGATCATTAAGTCATTCTTTAATTCAACTACGCGGACTTTGATCCTTGCCTTCCAGGATGGGTATGTAGGCAACCTCCCAAGGTTCAAGCCCAAAATAAATCTCTTCACATCGGTTCTCCTCCATCTCATATTATGTTGATTCATGAAACCACCCCTAGAATCCATATCTTTACATTGGTTCACATTCGTCCTTTCTATACGACGTTAAACTATACAACACTTTTTTCCAGTATGACAATAAACTATAACAATCTTTTACACCCTCACCTGAGTGGGAATCATTATTTACATTGATTTTAAATCATGTTTCATTCCAAAGACTATGTGCATACATAGAAATTCCCAAACCTTTTATCTTGGGTTAAACCATCATTGCACTAAAGTCCATTTTAACCCTTCACTTGTGCGAACCAAATTTGTACAGAGGGTAGTTCTAGAACTACGTGGGCTTGATTCCAATCCTTATAGGATATGTAGGAACGTTTGAGTGTCCCTCAAATCCAGCCCCAAGCCTTTGGGCCTAACCCCAAATTCCACATTTAGTCCCTTGGATGAAAAGTCCCTGTGAAAACACACATTGTGTATTTCTTATAATGGTTTGAGCTCTTTGAGCTCTATGAAATTAAACTAGGATCTCTAATCCGTTTGTCCCGCATGAAGTTAAACTGTAGTTTAAGAACTACATATGGCGTGATTCCCATCCTTATGGGATATGTAGTGAAGTTCAACATTTCAATTCAGGACCCTGCCACAACATGATTATGGTTAGCATTGATCTGTGTATCTATGCATAAATTGGAAAATACCCATCTTTATGTGTCGCAATCCTAACCTTAAATATTTTAAGATCTTCATAACCCTTTTATTAACTTCTAGTCACAAAAAAGTTTGAAATTCTGAGGGTTCTTTTTCCTGACCATGCAGCACATGCCCTTAGGCGGCCTCGCATAAAAAGCCTACATAACAGACCTTTCAGCCAAAAGATGCTATTTATTTGACTATGCAGCCAATTCCCATAGGTGGACCTGTATAATTCAACCCCCTAACAGGTTTGTTAAATAATGGTAACTTAATTCTTGGGATGAAAGCTTCTTTTGTCCTCATTTGTCTTAATGGAAATATGTAGGGATCCGCAAAAATACCCATCCTTCACATACTTGTCCCATATCCTATCTCATGATCTAAAAGTATTCAAGTATATGGTTTATATTCTCCTTCCCAACATTTGGGTAAGACCTTCATAGTAGTGGTATTCATCCAGTTCATTCATAATCTTGTTTGGAAATATCTTCTCCATATTCACGTACCTCATTCCATAGAGAAAAATATATTCATTAGAAAATTTGAATCTCCATAAACTATAACTGGATTTTTAGCACTAGGAAAGTAAATTTCTGAGAGTTCTTTTTCCTAACTATGCAGCACATTCCCTTAGGCATCCCGGCATAAACATTCTACATAACAGACTTGTTAGCCAAAAGAAGCTATTTATTTGACTATGCAGCCAATGCCCTTAGGTGGCCCAGCATAATTCAACCCCCTAACGGGTTTGTTAAATAATGGTAACATCATTCATGGAAACTACTTCTTCTAATACACTTTATCTCTTTTTCATATCATTACTCAGATTTAAATATTCTTAAGTCATAGTTTACATATTTTTTCCCTCATACTTGAGTATGGTAATGTGTTTTTAGATAAATACTCAAGGAATTGAGTCAGTTCCAATCCATTTCAGTCAAAGCTATTTCGAACATAAACATTAGCCTTTTATTGTCCGACGTGCATGACTTTAAACTACCCACAGAAGAAAAAGGAACTATGAATAAAAGTCATGTTCCAGCTCACTAAAGATACATTTTGTATGATTTAGGTAATATTGAGAAATTAAAAGATTCAATGTTTGTAGGGTTATTTAAATTAATCCTAGTAAAAGTCAAAATATGCTTTCTAGGCCCATTGGTATAGGTAAAATTAAAAGAAGGTAGTAGGAAAATACGTTCACAAGTGATTGAAGATAAAATAATTCTTTCCATTTGATGAACAATAATTATAGGGACATCAACAGATTCAAGTCTCTTCTCTTTTCCAAGATATTACCAAAGGCTGTTGACATAAGTCTTCACTTGATGAACCACATCCCGAGCTTCATCAGCAGCTACTTGAAGCTCATACACTCGACCAGCTTCACTCTTTTCAGTCTGACGGAGTGCTTTCTTGGCATCTGCAATGGTATTCATACCATTAGTTTGAACTCCCTCCAGTGAATTATTGAGTTGGTCAAGTTCACCAGTAACATCATCTTACTGTTGCTGAAGGTGCATATTTTGGATGACTTTTTCTTTGATCTTATGCTTCATCTCCTTCATCTTGGCAGCATAGTCTGCCTCAGCTCAGGATACCGTAACCTAAAATTCGCCGATGTTGACTGACAGTTTCACCCTAGTAAGATCTTCGCAACACTTTTTCTCCTACTCCCTCCTGAAGATGACTTGTTTCACCGCGGCATGGATATCTAGGTATCCAAAACCACCAAGTCCTCTCATGAAAAACTGGGACAAAAATCTAGGGATATTCAATGATAGCTCATCTAAAGGCACCTAAGATATGATTTTCCATATGTTGTTCCATGCCTTGCATCATGAGAAGCTGAGCACCTTAAGTACCTCTGGGTCTGATTCAACATCATCATCATAGGGGGGCATGTAATCTGGGATTAATGTACTTAATCATGTGACATGTTATATTTCTTCCCCCATGACCCTGGTTGCTTCACCTTCTACTACTGTTTGGACGGAAGTTGAGACCCCACCTCAAGTCCTAACCATTGAAGTTGATAGCCCTATTTGATCAATTAAAAGTATGGTTAGTTTCATAGAATAATGGATGTTGGCTATCTATCTTGAAAACACAGTCCAATAATTACCTAACAGTAGATCAGTAGCTTGAGAAGACTCCTTCCCATCTTTCCCAATTTCAATAGAATCTTCAAGATGGGTCTCATGAGGGTTTAATAGGTTTTTCTCCACCTGAGCTAATGTTTCTATAATGGTAGGGTTGACATCAATGTCCACACCCTCTTCAAGAATTGGCAGTTAAACAACTTCTATGGATGGAACTGTATATTATTTTCAGTCATGATTAGAAGTGTAAATTATAAGAAAATTTATCAGGTGAGGGATAACACTAACGCCAAAGGTCTTCTAAATCACACGATAACTTACCATGATCATTAAATTCTTCGAACGACATGCCATGATTCATCATTTCATCCAATGATATTTCAGAATCCTGTTTAGTCTCACCGGTGGGAGCATTTGATGTGTCCTCTTGGTGAACCGCATCATGCGGCCCCTGACCCTTGACAGCTTCGTTAGGAAGGATGGTAGACTCAGTTGCTATGGCCGCCAATGATTCTAGTTCAAGTTCTTCTCTACTTGTAGAAGTAGCAGGAGTAGTACTGGGAATAGATGTTGGCTCTTTTTTAAAAGCAGCCTAGTCAGCCTAAATTTGAATGTGTTCCACAACACCCAATATGTTCCTTAAGGGAGGATTAGTCCATTCCCTCAGAGGAGAAATTGAAGAAGCCCCTGCAATTCCATGGAAAGTGAGAAATCTTTTTTATGGTTTAAAATTCATGATTATCTGAAGGACTTACAACTACTGATAAAGAGTTTAGCGGTGGTCTTCCTCCTTCTTCGCCTTTGTACTTTTGGCATTTTAGGAGTATCAGTAGTCTCCCTTATTGGAACTTGAATTGGAGAATGGACGGATATGTCCAACAAATCATTCATGGTTTGTTGGCCTGGAGATATCTCGCCCGGTTCGTGAGGAGAATCATCAGCACCCTCGATGGTTGTACCACCAGGGCTATACTGTGGTGAAAGAACCTCAATCCTTTCTTTGCAAGCTACAAGATAAATAAAATAACTTCCTTAAGTAACAAAGCCTCGGCTGGAATCACGTTGAAAATAAAATAAGGAAAAAACATATATCTTTAGGAGCCACGTAATCATGCCACTCCTCATCTCCAGAACCACCAGCCCCCTCAGTGGTGCCACGATCAATCATTTCCTTCAGCCGCCTAGTGACAGGAACAGACTCATTAGTGGCATATATCAGCATTTCCAGCTCTCTGATGTATGCCCACACTTCATTGGGGTTATCCTCATATTGGATATCTATAAAAGCCAGAAGATTCCGTATTCCAGGAAGTTGTAGGCCCTCAAACATATCTGGGTAGGTGGTCTCAGTACCACAGTATAAACTCTGCCATGTCTGGACAGCCTCTGCTCTTAGATATGAATTATGCGAGGAAGGATCTATAATATTTGACTTCAATTTCTTCCCAGTTGCTGCAACTGTAGATAAATAATAAGAAAATTAGACTTATTCCATTATAAAGTAGTAGTGATTAAATTACCACAATGAAGTAACTCACCGGGAGTTAATGAAGTAGGTCTCTTGATTCTAACCGGAGGATTATATCGGTCATGAGACCTCTTTTCCACTTGTTTTGCCTCATCATCCCCATCATGGGAATCTGGTGAATCAGTCTTAGAGGAGGAATCTAGAGAATTAGAATTAGGTGGGGAAACATCACCTTCATGAAAAATGGTTTCCTTCTCTACAGTCCTCTTCCTTTTCCCCACCTGATAAACTGGGTGATTCGGCACCCCTTTGGGGGAATTATGCTACCCAGTGCTCAGCATACCATGTAGTCAGGTTATGTTCTACATTTTCAACTGGTAGATCAAATACTACCCCAGTCTTCTCCCTTGACGTCAGTAGCCATAGTTTCCGAGAAACCATCGGATGTTGCTCTAACCTGACATGTACTGGGGGAGATACAAAAATCTGTTGCAGAAACTTTAATTGACGTGAAAATCTATATGGAGCATAGGCCTCGCATAAAATTTCTCCATCAATCCTGGAAACTAGCACACCATCCCTATAAGATGTAATGTATGCCCTCAGATCCAAATGGGTTGTTACATCATCAATAAACCGCCCGGTTGGAGGATTTCCATAGGGAATGAAGTTTAATTTCTTAAACATGCTCAGCCTCACATTCATGTCATAGGAATTAACATCTAATGATGCAATTCCAGAGAATTCTTGCACTGATGTCCTGAAAGAACTTCTATGAATTTTCAATCCATTCTGTACATTTTATGTCCTGAAGTGAGTGGCAATAAATCCCCATAAAACTTGGAATGGTCCCACTATTCTTAAAGGAGATTTATCCATGAGGACATGAAGTAAACTCCTGTGAATATTTGCAAAAATAGGGGTTGCCAACCCAAACATTTTCCCCCAGCCTACTTTGCCGCAATGACGAAGGCCCCAGGCCTGACGCCTTCCTTCGAATCCCTGACTGGAAAGAGAAAAACACTGATCCATAAAGCCAAGAAGCCTGCCAGATGAGGCTTCTTCAAGATCCATTGATTTACCTCATATCCCCATTTCTCAAACTCTCATGCTTCTAGAGTTTTCCAGAATGTGCTAGGAGCACCCCTCTTCTCAGGTTTTGGGCAGGTGGTAGGATGTTTGGGCCTCTTATCCTTGGATTTATTTTTCTTGGATCCATTCTCCATCGGATCTTTCTCCTTTGACTCCTTCTCTTTCTTCACAATAAGAAATATATTCACCCACTCCTCTGGATGAATATCCTTTATAGAATGAGTTAACGTGGTCTCTGAACTCTTGAACCTGTGGAAGATCTTAAATAATTCCCAAGCTAAAGGACGAGTCTTCTCTGAATCATTCCATGTCACCTTGGGTGGAATGAATTCATAATACATGTCACACAAAATTGGAGCCCCTAAGTTCTTGTGGACATCCCATAGACTGATACCTACTTCTCCATCAGTCAGATGGAAGGAATTATTTTCTAGGCTTTAGTGGCTGTGTATCTTCGGCATGAAGTTATGATGTCTGTAAACATATGTTTTCCCAACCCAAATAGCTTCGTATATCGCAACTCCTTTCATATCCTCGACAAAATCTGCACAGGTTTGTCACACCCAGTATACCCACATCCAAGTTGGCTTCACACCTCCCCCAAGACGGAAGTCCAAACTTTTCTTCCAGCCTTTGGATTGATCCATCTAATCATTTTAGAAGATTGAAGGATGACAATGTGGTTGCAGCTCAGGCTTATGAGGTTTCAGATATGGCGTACAAGGACTATGATGCATCATGTGGGCCTTCTCCATTGTTCCAGAACTTATAAATACTCCTCCACATGAGATATTTGCTGAAGCAAAGTTGGAATAATTCTGAAACCACGAAAACGTGAGATAGTTCTTTGCTTCTGGAATAGTAACTTCTTGCAGATGACCATTGCCATACAAAGGAAAATAAATTCTTTGGGGGAAGTCATGATGATATTTCATTAGATACTTAGCGAAATCCGGAGGAGTGGTACTTTTGACGATATAATAATTGTGGCCAATGATATTCATCATATCATCATTCTGCTTGCTAGCCAGTTGATCAGCTATTCCGGTTCTAAGAGCCATTTTATTCTGCACAAAAGTTGAATAAATTATCTCTTAAATAATTTGTTTTTTCATAAAATTTGTGAAGAAATTTCAAAGAAAATGGAAAAGGCATTAAGGCGCACAAGTATAAACTTGGACCACAAGTATGGATGTGTCGGGAAAGTGATAATGTGTCGCGCAAGTTTTTGGCGTGCAAGTATCACTGCGCGAGTCTTATTACCTTGACAACAGCGCAACAGAGAAGAAAATAGTGGAAAACAAGGAACTTGCATGGAGAAGGGGACCTGCGCGGTGAGAGCTCGAAAATCCAGAAATTATATGCTATGTGCGGAAAATGACCGCATACTTATAGACCAGGATTCCCACATCTGCGCCTATAGATAGCCCGCTCTATCCAGGGCACCCCAGCCCTGCACGACTCGCACCTGCATGCCTCTTTCCCTCTGGTTTCCTTCTTTTTCCTCAGAGTCACATCCTTATTCTTTCGAATCCAACTCGAAGGGGGGGGGGGGCTTTTGTTGATGCTCTATTTTTCAAAATGTCTAAAATAATGGAAAGGGAAATGAATTAGCACAAATTGATTCATCCTTTGATTAAAACATCAAAAATAGACAAAGGCATGAACAAGGCTTCAAATTCCTAAGGGTCGCCCTACTTCTATCACTATTGCGCACGTATACTTGCGTGCCACCTAATGTCCGCGCAAGTGACTTGCAGGCCCTAAAAGATAACCGCCTGGGGTCTTCTCTAGCCTATAAATAGACCATGTGGGCCCCCCATTGGAGGAGGGGTTTTACCGAAATTAAGATACAAAGCTATGAACTACCAAGTCTCTTCTTCAAGTCTTCCGAACATTTCTAAGGTAATTATTTACCTTGAATGGAAGGTCTAAGTGGTAGAATTCACTAACACTTGCTTGCCTAAGTGTTTTACCGTTAAGGGAAATGAAAATAGGTGTGTGTCGCCCTACTTCTTCACCATAACTTGTGTTCCATCTTCTGGAAAGCCTCTAGGGATGAATCTAAATTTTTTGATCAATGATCACCCAAATATTACTCTAAGGGCTGAAAATCACGCAAGTACCAATGTGCCGTGCAGGTATACCTGCGCGACCAGGACTTGCATGCCCACGTAGTACCTGCGCGCCTGCCAGGACTTTCATGCCCCTACATTTTTTGGGTGCCTTTCCTGCCCATTTCACCCCTATTATGTCATTCCACCTCTTTTATTCAAAATTCAGTCTTCAAGACACTCTTCAAATTCATTTATGGCATGATTTCATGATTTGGCATCCTTATATGAAAGGAACTCCATGGAACATCTCTCAAAATCTAGTGATTTACACATTTTTATGTCACTAAACATTGAGATTTCATTAATTCAACCTCATACTTTAATATGAGAGAATCCTTAATTTGGACCTCATTTTTAGGAGTAATCCGCAGTCCAAATTCTCATTAATCTGGGCATCCTCTTTAAGAGTAATCCCCAAGTCCTCTAATCTGGGCATCCTCCTTAGGTGTAATCCCCAAGTCCTCTTTAACATGGGATTCCTTTTAAGGAGTAAGCCCCAATATTAAAATTCCCAAATTTGGGAATCCTCCTTAGGAGTAAGCCCCAACCATAATTATCTTAACCTAGGCTTCCTTTTCAAGAGTAATCCCAAATCTAAAATATGGGCATCTTTCTCAGGAATAATCCCCAAGTCCCTTAATTTTTCAAGTCCCTTAATATGGGCCTCCTTTTTAGGAGTAAGCCTTAGTCTTAATTTCTCTTAACCAGTCCTAATTTACTTTTGATTTGGGATTCCTTCCCAGGAGTAAAAACCGAAAAATAAGTCCCCTCATAATTTAGGCATATTCCTTTGGAGTAAGCCCCAAGATTAGAGTATCCAAATCTTCATGAGGCACAGATACCTTTAGGGACCCTATTCCTAGATTTCTTCTCTGAAGTAAATCTTATTTCTTATCTATTTGGGCTGTCATACACACATAAGCCCCATATCATTGCATCTTTCATGGCACAATTGTCTGGTTTCACCAATTCCTCTTATTTCTCACAACGATCATGACTCACGTGAGCTTAGAGTGTCAAATTAATCACTACATAATTCTTTGAGCCATCCATCATGCATAAATATCATACTCACTTACTCGAACTACATGGGTTCTTAATACTTTTCTAAAACAAAGGATACGTAGGTAGCCCATCAGCGGGTAAAATCCCAACTCTGAAATAATCCATGTCCTCTTGAATGACAATAATCTTAAAGTGCCCCACTGAGTGGCTTTAAAACCAGTATGGTCATCATAATGACCAATAGAATTTTATGTATTTAAGGATTCCATCAACTAAGAATCTCTAACAAATACAGATGATTCGTCATCGATGAAGAACCTCAAATACATATAAAAGATTCACTGAATTTCATACATATCTAATATTTATTGTAAGACTAAAGGAAAGCTCATTGTATACTTGGTAATGTAATAAGGATTCATGAACATAACATAAATATATAAAGAGAGTCCCGGAGTAGACAATAATTATCCTAAAAAAGGTGTGATAAGTCCGACCTCCCATCCTCTCGACCAATGTAAATTTCTAAGCCTCATCAGTCCACAACTAATGAGCGTCTACCTTTGAAAAGTAGGCCCAAATGGATATAGAATCATTGGATGTTTTCGGTTCTATGAACAAACCCGTTAGAAACTGATTGGAATGATTGGACCTTTAATCAAAGAGGCCATACCCAATTCTAAAGGGAAACAAAATATATCTGATATGAATATATTAAATTCATTAAAACTAATTAACTTCTATAAAATATTTCCTTTTGAATTTAATAATTTATCACTATTTGAATTAGAAATAGTAATTCTATGTCTGTACTTAATCATTGTTGCTTCATATCTATTTGTACATAAAACACATATTCATGTAATGACTTGATATTGTGAAATGTTGAAACATTAAAATTTGGGTCACTTTGTTTTGTTCATGTGGTTAGATGATTACTTCATACAATTATTTGAGTATCCAAGTGGTAGGTTTAAGCCTTCTTCTGTATATTTTATGTCTTCATGAGGTCAATTGAATAATTTGCTAAATTTTCTTCATATTGGGATGATTTATTCATATATCCCCTTAAAAAATTCAAATTTTCATTATCATACTCATGTTTTCAGTTGATTACATAGAAATATTTCACATATCTGACACAAATTAATTTTTTTCTTCTTGTACTAATGTAGAATACTTTTTATAGATAATTTAATGTGATTAGTTTTCCATAATGGACAATTGTAATTCATCATGTGGACGGTTGATTTCTCATGCGATCAGTTCGTGAATATAGATTTCACATATTTTTCATGAGAAATATATTTCTATCACAAAAAATATAAATCATTTCTAATTATTGATACATCAATTGTTTGAATTAAAATATGAAATTTATGTTCTAAACGGATAGAGTCCACTAAGCTCACAACTATTGAATTATTTATGTGTTGTCTATTGACATATTTTTGGTGATAAAGGACCCAAATAATGTGTCTATGTAATGAATCAAACATTTATTAATGAAAAATATATTCATCTAATTAAATTTATTCTTATATAAAATGCTTATATAAAAGATATTCACATTCTTGGTTTTATGTATTTTGATTTTAAAATTCCTCTATGAATTGTTACCGTTGCTAATATTGTCGGTGAACAATGATCAACTGATTATTAAAAATATAGGTCTTTGACAAATCAAATTTACTCAAACAAAGGATGAATGGCCTCATCCAGTTTAATTTCACCATTCAAAGACCATTTTTTGGAGCTAAAAAAAGGGTTAGCATTATTATACTTCTCTCTTGACCAACCCCTTGCTGAGTTTCAACATTTTAATCATTAATGGAACCGCTTATGGTAGATGTATAAGTTAATAGAGATTAAAACCTGAGCGATGTTATATAATCCTCCCCAAGAGTCTGTCACCATCGCGCACCTTACCCTTATGAATTATGCATGTGTTAAAAAGGGTTATGTTACAAGACCCTAGAACTATGATTATATGAATTATTTTTTTATAAATAATATACATTCATTTTTTCATTATTAATTTGTAAGTGATTTTTAAAGCACAAATAGAATATTTATTAATATGGAAATTCAATTGAGAAATCTATTTTGAGGAGTTAATGGATTTTTTAAATAAATTATATTTTAATAAAATATTATTACTAATTTTTTTTTAATATAAATGATTTCATATTTTTTATAAATACAATTACAATTTTTATTAATGTTTGAGAACTTTTTTTTAAACCCCACAAAATTTTAATAAATGTGTATTTTTATTTTAAAAGATAAAATTCACATGTTTATAAAATTAATTTGATAAAATGATTATAATTTTTTCGAATCAGAACAATAAAATTATTCAATGGTGATTTTTTTATATTTATTTAAGAATGTTTATTTTTTTGGTAAAAATTAAATACCTTTTAAATATATATAATTAGTTTTATGACATCATATTGACTTAATAGTGATGTAATAAAGTACTATAAAAATTATGTTCAGCCAATATATTTTCTTAAATTTAATATAATGTGATTTTATATTTGTTAGATTAAATTCATATGGTGCCTTAGTGGAACCTCCAAGACATAAAAAAATATTTCAGCTTTTAAAAAGTTTTTCTTTAGTGTGTGACTCACCACCACATAAGCAAGCCAAAAATTTTATTATGTTCTGACATTGGCCTTAAAAAATAATATTTTAAAATCCCATTTGGAAAAATCCATGGTAATAAACCATGAGTTGGATAGTGATTTTGATTATTTTAATATGTGGTGTCCAAAACCTAAATAATAAATATTTCCCCCTCCTTTCCAATATAAAAGCTATCAATTTCCCATTCCTCTTTACTAAAAACCTTTTATTCTCTACCAAACTCTACACTCATCTCTTTATAAACCTCTATAGTTTCCTTCACCTCTCTATAATCCTCTCACAATCCTCTCCCATGCCTTTGGGGTCCCACTTCCAAGAAAGGGATTTCTTCCATTATCATTTTTATATGAATTTCATTATGTTGTTATGCCCTATTATTTTAAATTAAAAAATGTTGGGGTATGATATCACACCTTATCTATACTTCCGTCCTTATTTTTGAATGATGGGAGACCCCTTTCTCTCTAATTAATTCCTCCCTTGTACACCTGTTTCCATGTCAAAATTTCATACAATAATTCCCCCTTCTGATTTACATTCCTGAAATTATTTTATATTGTGATTATATAATAAATAAAATATGTTGGGACAAGAATATATATGACCTCCTCAATGTAAAGTTAATTTAAATATGATTAGATACTTCTTTCCCTCTCATCAACCAATTTTATAAATTCTAATGTCATGTCTTTTTGCTGCGGAAATTGCACCTTGATTTTCCAAGAGAAAGTTATTTTGTAGTGAATACCTTACCCATTTCTATATCAAGGGTATTAACCTTTACACAAATTTACTTATTGATTATATAGTTTAATTGATTTATTACACATTCTTTTATCATAGAATAAATGATGTTGTTTAATGATTCCATGTTGTATAAACCATGTGGAGAACTTATGTATGAAATAAAATGATTAAGAATGGTGCGCCCTGATAGTGATCCAATGCATTGGGAAATGATGATTATCATGAGACATCAAGTAAAATAAGGTTTTAATCATTCTAATTCATGGTAAATGTGGATTTTCTCATTATCCATTGGCAATCCGACTTGGATAATGTTAATATCATGTTAAATGTTGTGACCACATTTCCAATCAATGATAATCATACTCTATCATTCCTTTACGTTCATTTTTTTATTGTTCTCCATTGATATTACTATTTCATAAAATGTACTATATTCTTAATGTTATTCCATGTTTACTCCCATATTAAGCATTATAGCTCACCCTTTTCTTATGCATTTCCTTAGGCAATCCGATTCAATGCAAAGTACAAAGGAATGTTGTGGTCATGTAAAATATGTTTTCAATAATGTTGTTGTGTTTTATATTATATTTTGTTATGTAGAGTTCCTAATTTCCTAGGACACTAGATCTCTTGATCCTCAATGTTATCTTAATTTCATGATTATGTAATAAATCAATTTTTTTGTGTAATAAATAGAAGGGTTGTTATAGTTTGTATCAGAGGATATGTTTAGTTATTTGTGGGATCTAGGATTAGAAAACCCTAGTGAAAGCCTTATAGGTCAGAATAAGTATAATAAAAACTTCCCTAAATTTTGGTGAGTATTGAGAAAGTGGTTTATTAAGAAAATACATCCCTGTCTAGATATGAATAAGTATAGGAAGTTCTGCAACTAATGTATCTAGGGGTAAAACCCAAAAATACCTTTTTGTGATAGACTCGAATGGGAACGGGTGCATGACAAGGGGCCTTACTACACTATTGGTTACGACACATCTAGGGGATATGTTTTGGTAAATTAAAATTTTTAGAATGAACTCCTAGTATTACAATAAAAAATGACTATAAGAATATATATTGGGAATTAGATCATAGATAACATAGATTGAATCCTATAAAATCATAAGATAAGGAAGTAAATTTTATTTATAATTTATCTCTTATTGTCATTGGATTATCTTTTATGTGTTACCCCTAATGATCCTTTTATTCCAGCCAATGAAAGGTAATAGGAGGACTCAGGCTAACAACTGATACAAAGATCAATGTGACAACGGTTCTAATTTGACTCTCAATCTGATGGGAGCAGGAATCAAAAACTTTATCACATCACTCTCTCAGTTAAATCATGGTATGAATAGAAACATGGGTCAATAAAAACGTTCAACACCCCCCCCCCCCAATAATGAACAAGCTGCAATTGGGAGCTTCATGGGACAAGAGACTCTTACATTTACTGGATCTTATGATCCATCAATCACAGAACAATGGATGAACTCCATTGAGAAGATATTATCTATCAACCAATGTTCTGAATAGTATAATGTTCTTCGGGATTCTTATCGAATGGAGAGTGAAGAAAATCAATGGTGGAATTGATCAAAAATATGAAGCCTGAGGAAGTGATTGAGGTGTTGGAAGGGATGGATTCCCAAAAAATGTTTTTCGAAAAATATTTTCCTCGCAATCTTTTACTTAATATGGGAAAGGCCATCATTTACCTCATGAAAAAAGATGATGAATCCATCCGAGTGTACAAGGAAAAAAACCCAAGGCTTTCACAATATGCCTTAGTATTTGTCATTACCCCCTGAATGCATGGATGTATTCTTCTTTCGTGGGATAAAACCTAACCTATATAAATCCATACTGATCCGTGTCTTCGATAGAAATGTGAAAATTATCTGATGCGCCCTCTATTTCAAAATGTTGATCATTAAATCTCAAGACTATCATGGGGATAATAAGCAGAAGGTGGATTGTAATTATGGAAGGTCGATAGAAAAATTCAATAGTGCTAAGAAATTCTATCACCCCACTTGCCAAATGTTCTTAAAGAATCACCTAGTATGTTTTTTAAACAGGATGATAAAATTAGTTAGGTGTAGAAGTGAATAGAACCTGACTATTGACTACTAACTACAAAAACATGTAGTTGTGGTAGATGATATTAATGCTCCATTCGACACTCAATGCATTGTTCATTGCTACAACTATAATGAACCAGTTCACTTTACAAACCATTTCCCTGTGAAAAGGGATTTTGATGGGAAACAATAACCTCCAGGTCAATAAGGGTGATATTTTTCAATCAAAACCACTGAAGAAAATCCCAACAATGGAGTGTTGATAGGTACAATAGTTATTTATTCAATAATTGATAACATACATTTTTATTTTTGTTTTATGCATTCGTTTTTATCCTGAATGTTTGGTATAATAGCACCAACACCACCACAAATCATGAAAGTAGAGATGTTGGTGAGAATAGGAAATGGGGAAATCATTCAAACACATGAAGATAAATCCCCCCAATCATAATTTGTGGATTGATATTCTCAGTGATCGTTCTCACACTCCCTCTGGTGGAATTTGATGAAATTAATGGCATGAATTGGATTTCCCTATATACATCGAACATAAATTTCCATGATATGGAAATACATCTTCATATCGTGAATTGAACCCCGATTCTGTAAACGTTCATGGAGGAGGATGAATTTTTTTTGGAACCATCATCTCAAGTGTGGATATTACTACCCTATTAGCACACATATCTTTCTCAATTGATTGAATCTAATGAAGAAACAATCCTTGAAGATATTCACATTGTGACGTAATTCGCTGAAATGATTCTCAAATAATTTTTTGGCCTTCCTCCAATAAGAGATGTTGAATTTTCGATTGATCTTATAACTAGGGAACTGCCAATATAAATGACTCTATATATAATAGATGTGGTAGAGATGGAAGAGATAATGAAACAACTACATGAGAAATTTGATAAAGGTTGTATACACCCATGTTCACGACCATGGGGTGCTCAAGTCACCTTGTTCAAGAAGAAGGATGGGTCAATGCAACTTTGAATTGATTATCAATGGCCCAAAAAAATCGCGAAAAAAACATGTATCCTTTTCCCTAAATATATTACTTGTTTGATCATCTCTGAGGAGCACAATAAATCTCTATGGTGGTTTCGGTTGGGATATTAACAAATAAGGGTGATGAAGGAGGAAATCCCCAAGAATACTTTTCATGTAATGTCCAAGATCTTTGAATTCATGTTAATTAGTTTCAGAAAAACTAATACTCTAGATATATTTACGGACTTGATGAATAGAGTCTCTAGATATTACCAAGAAAAATTTTTGTATGTCTTAATAGATGATATTCTAATTACTCTAAAACCAAATAGGATCATATAGAGCATCTAAAAATGTACAAGAGACATTTCAAAAGGATATGTTATTTGAAATGTATAGGAAGTGTGTGTTCTGGTCGAAGGATGTCTCATTCTTGGGTCATATCATCACAAGAAATGGGATATTTGTGTATCACTCCAAGATAGCTCCAATTGAGGGATAGATGAGGCCAATATCGGTGATAGATATATTTATCTTCCTAGGTTTAGCTGGGTATTATCGCCGATTTGTGAGAAATTTCTCTTGATTTTAAAACACTCTTACCAAGATAACTCAGAAGGGAGTCAAGTTTTCCTGTAGTGATGAATGTTTAAAAAGATTCAAGGAGTTGAAAAAGAGTATTATCACTACACATGTGCTGACATTACCCAGAGGTGGAGAACATATTTTGGTATTTAGTGATGCTTCGAAGAAGGTCTTTTGTTGTGTGTTGATAGAAAATGACAAGGTCACTGCCTATTATTCAAGGCAATTGAATGTTCAAGAGAAAAAATATCCAAAATAAGATCTAGAGAAGGATTTAGTAATCTTCAATTTAAATATTTGGTGAAATTACCTCTTTTGTGATATGTATGAATTATACAAATATCACAAAATACTCAAGTATATATTCTCTAATATTGAGTAGAGCATGCACCAATGAAGATGGTTAGAGCTGATCAAAGACTATGACCACTCAATCGATTACCTCCCTAAGATAGAGAACAAGGTGGATGTTGCTTTAAGTAGAAATGATTCACTGACTCTTTCATTGATAATAATTTCAAAAGATACAATCATCATAGAATTGATCATGTAGTACATGGGAATCATAATGTAGGTAACATCTTCAATACTTTTACAAATGAGTAATTAACTAAATCATTTAGAAAGGTTAAATGATGCTCAAGATTATGATGTGGAAATTCAAATGAAAGTGGAAACTTGTAGAAAATCAAAATCATCAGATTTCAATGTTAATGAAGAATGAATTGTGATATTTGGGTCATGACTATATGTTCTATCAAATCTGGAGTTAAAGGGGGAACTTTCGGATTACACACATTGTTTGAATTTCTCTATTCACCTTGGAAACCCAATGATGTATCGGGATCATCAAGAACATTATTTTTAGGATAACATGAATAAGGAGACCCCTAATAATACATCAAGGTTCCCGACATGTCAGTAAGTGATGATTTAGAGGAGGAAGTCTAAATGGATTATGAAGCCACTATATATAACAATATTGAAATGGGAAAACATCACCATGGACTTTGTCATCGTAATTATGAAAAAATCTAATGGAATCTATGTTATCTATGTTGTTGAGGATCGTCTTGCAAAGACTGAAAAATTCATTGAAATTTGGGAATATTTCTTATTGGATCAACTAGCGCAGATATACATTATTGAACTGGTAAGGCTATATAGAGTACCACGATTGATTTTATCTGATTTGAGATCCATGATTAACCTCTATGTTTAGAATCAGTCTCCAAGATGCACGGAATACTGAGCTAAACACATTTACATATTATCATCCTCAATCTGATTTCCAATATGTGAAGACAATTAATAATATTGAAGACATGTTGAGAGAATTATAAATGGACTTCAAAAAATTTTGGGATCAACATATATCCCTATTTGTGTTATCTTACAATATCATTTTCCACTCAAGAAACCAAATAAGTGTTTTTAATCCCTTTATGGGAAGAGGTGTATAACAACGGAATGTTGGGAAGAATTTGTGGAGTGAAACGTCCTACGTCTGAAAATGGTCAAAGAAATGGTGTATAAGGTTAGGAAGACCAAACATTACATTAAAGAGGCCCAATGTCGACAATGAGCTATGATGATAATCATTGAAGAGACCAAGAGTTTGATGTTGGGTACACGGTATTCCATTGCATATCTCCATGGAAGAGAGTTACAAGATTTGAAAAGAAGGGAATTCATAGTCAAGGGTGAATCAGCCCTTTTGAGAACCTTGATCGCATTAAAGATGTGCCCTATTGAGGGGACTCCCACCAATCCTGTTTCAAGTACATTATGCATTCCATTTATCACTCTTGAGGAAGTACATTCTTGACCCATCACATGTACTCAATCTAGAGGTGGTACCATTAAATAATGCCCTTTCATATGAATATATGTTGGTAAAGATCATAGATTGTTGGGGAAAAGCTCTAAAAAATTAAGACAATTCCCCTCATAAATGTGTTGTGGTGTTACCACATGTTTGAAAAAGTAGTGTGGGAATCAGAGGAAGTGATGAGTAAGAGTTACCCTCAACTGTTTTAGTGTTGGAAAAAGAAATTTTGAGGTTGAAATTTCTGAAGGGGAGAAGATTTTAACGGCCCAAAATTTTTTAATGAAAATTTCTCTTAATAAAAGTAAATGACTTATTTTGTTAAATGGTTAAATGAAATATATGAACATACTTGGATATATTTTTTTTGGATTTTAAAATAATGCTAAGAATATTTATCGTTTAATAATTTTCCCTTGAACAGTGATCTGATGATTAGTATTAATATAGCTGTTTAACAAATCCAATATACTCTGACAAAGGAAGTGATGGCCTCACCCAATGTAATTGCTCCATAAAAGCCCATTTTTCTCATCTCGAAAAAAGGTAGTGTCAGTGGGCTTCTCTCTTGATCAAGCCCAAGCCAGGCTGCAACATGTGAAGATTGAACAAAATCGTCTACGGGAGAAGTGGAACTTAATAGAGATTACCAATCGAGTAATGTTATCCGAGCCTTCCCAAGAGTATGTCATCATTTCACACCTTACCCTTAGGTCATAGGAGGGTGTTATAAGGTGTTATGTAACAATACCCAATCACTATTATGTACATTATTCTTGTGTAAATAATATACATTCATTTTATCATTGTTATTTTCTATGTGATTTTTAATGCAAAAATAGTATTTTTAGCTAATATTCAAATTCAATTGATAAATATATATTGATGAATTAGTGGGTTTTTTAATTAAATAATATTTTAATGAAATATTATAACTACATTAACTATTATTATATTTAAATTATTGGATAATATTTATGAATACAATTTTATTTTTTATTCTATTCTGAAAACTATTTTTTTCAAAACAAAATTAATTTTCAATAAATGTCATTATTTATCATAAAACTAAAAATTCACATATTTAGAAAATTATTTAGATAAAAGGATTATCAAATTTGGATTCATGATGTTGAAGTTTTCTAATGGTTTATATTTTATAATTTTCTGAGGCAAAATATTTTTTGGGTAAAAATCAAATATCATTTAAATATATAATGTGTTTTATGACATCATAATGACCAAATAGTGATTTAATAAAATAATATAAGAACTGTTTTGGATTAATAAATGTTTTTTAATTAATAATTTGTGATTTTATATTTGTTTTATTAATTTTATGGTGCCCTAGTTGACCCTCAAAGACTTATAAATATTTTATAATTTTAAAATAATTTCCTTGACAGTGTGAATCTCCTCCACATAAGAAATCATAATATTTTAATAAGTTTGGACATTGGGCTTATAAAATAATTTTCTTAAATATCCTTCTTCAAAAACCATTGGAAAAAATATTGTTTGGTTTTCGGTTTTGTTTAGTTTAACGTGTGGTGTCCAAAACCAAAATAATAAAGAATTCCCTTCTAGATTACTATATAAACCCACTCAATCTCCCATTACTCTTCACTAAAAACATTTTTAGATCAACCAAACTCTACCATATTTTCTATGGAATCCTCCCATGGTTCCCCAATCTCTTTATCAGTCTCTCTCAAGCCTCTCTTAGGCCTTTGGGTCCAAACATCCAAGTAAGGGTTTTTTCTTTCTCATTTTGTCCAAATTTTTTGTTGTTGTTGTGCGCTTTTATTTTCAATTAAAAATATTGGCGTCTGATTTCTCTCATCCACTAAACTAACCACACTTTGTTTTAATGATTAAAGACCCACCTCTCACTCATTTATTCCTCCCATGAACACATGTTACCATACAGAAATTCTGTATGGGATTTCTCCCACCTCATAAAAATTCAAGAAATTATTTTATATTATGCATCTAAATTCCATTAAATATTTTTTATATGTATATATATGACATCATTAAATTTAATTTACATATAATTATATAACCCTTTCTCTATCATTAACCATTTTTATGAATTATTATGTCACATCATTATGCTACCAAAATTGCACCCTGATTTTCCAAGCCAATGTCATTATGTAGTAAATAACATTCCCATTTCTCTATCATGGGTATTCAACTTTACCCAAAATTAATTTTTATTATAGAGGTACTTTAATGTATTAAACTTTACTTTATCATGGAATAAATTATGATGTTTAATGATTCCATGTTTCATGATTCATGTGGCACACTTATGCACAAAATGAAATGATTTTGAATGGTGCTCCTTGATAGCACTCCAATGCATTAGGTAATTATGAGTATCATGATACATAAGTTAAATGATTTTTGAATCATGATAATTCCAATTAAATGAGTTTTTACTCATCATTCATGTGAAATGTGTTTTTTAATATCATATTAAATGATGTTTCCAGGTTTCTAAACTATGATAATCATACTATATCATGACTTTATGTTCATGATTCAATTATGCTCCATTAATATATCTATTTCCTAAAATTTACTATAAAATTCTTGTTATTACTTGTTTACACCCTTAAAGAGATTTATAGCTTACCCTTTTCTTATCCATGTCCTCAGGTTATCCCATGCAATTAAAAGAACAAAAGAATGTTCTGGTCATTTAAAAAATGTTTTCAATATTGTTTTTGTGTTTTATGTTCTAAGTTATTATGTAATGTTCCTAGTTTACCATGAAAGTATACCTCTCGATCCTTATAATTATATTATGTTAATGATTATGTAATAAATCATTTTTATATGATTAATAATGAGCAGAGTTGTTATAGTATCACCACATATTCTTTACAACTTCAAATTAAATGATTTTAGTAATTATCTAAATCAACGATCTAATACAAAATCTAACAAATATACTAGCTCCCCAATAACCTCCTAAACTAATGGATCATGGAAGTGTGTGTGGTATCACTACCACTGAGGTATATCAATACACTGAATTGATTAAAGGCACACAAATTTTCAACTATATAGATTTGAATTTCATATTTTATTCTTGTTCTTCATTTTATTTCTTATCATGCATATTATCTAAAAAATTATTCAAATCATCAATAATTAGATATTTAACTATATGTGATAACAACAGATAAAACGATAATCATTTTTATGATATATCAGATAGAATTTTGTGGGAAGGTACTTCATTATGGCCTAGTTTTTCTTTAATTGGTTGAATTTGATATAATATTGGGCCAGGATTATGTTTCTCTTCATAGAGAATATATTAATTTATTGGATAAAGACATTTTATTTCATATCCAAATTCATCTTATTATCAACTACGAATTTTAGAATGATCAATAACTCCCATTAGATAACAAATCTATAATATGAGTTTCAATGTAATGAAAAAATGTACTTATAGAAAAAATGATGGGGGGTGAAAACTGTTAATATACATATTGTATGGAAATTTAATGATTTATTTTTTGATGAACTACCTATTATTCCACTATAGTGTGATGTTTATTCTAAATGAACTCATACCTTGATCTGTGATGATATCAAACGGTCCTTATAAAATTTCACTCATTTTGTTAAATGAATTAAATATGTATCTAAAATGAATCTAAAATGTGGTTTCATATGGCAGGTAAATTTTCCATGTGGTTAATTAGTTTATTTTTTAAAAAATAAAGATGGATTAATGATTCTTGACATTTCTTATCATTGGTTTCAACAAAAAAACATCCTTCCCCACATTGATTATTTTTCTAACCTCATAGGATCTTAGTACATCACAAATATTAACCTTCAATTTGGATACCATCTATTAAGGGTAAAATGGGGGATAATTCCAAGAAATTTGTTTTTATTAGATAAAAAACATTAAATTTATACTGATTCTATTCATGTTATTGAAATCAGCCACCAAAATATTGTATCTAATTAATATAGTCATTAGAGACAACATTGATCAATTTATTCTTTTCATCATTTTTGAAATCATTATATACTACAAATGTGAGGAAGAGCATGAAGATAATTTGTACATTTTGTATAATACATTATTATATGGTAAATTTTATTCCACATTTAGAAAGTGTGCATTCTAGCTGAAAAAATATAATTTATGGGTAATATAATTACAAGAAATGAAAAATATATAGATCCTTATAAAAAAATTTAATAAAGATTGGATCACATTGACCGTAGTAAACGACATTCGTTGTATTACAGAGATATCTAGATACTATCAATTATTTTTTAGAAATCTCTCCCTCTGAAATAATCCATAAGTACAAATTAACACATAAGGTATTAATGTTCTTTTAGACATCATAATGTGAAAAGGTTCCATGGAAAAAATAAATGGTTTTTCACTATTCAAGTAATTTAATTACACCTTTATGAAGATGGTTTTGTAATTTTTAATTATTTTCCCCCAAAGTGATTTGGATTAATCCACATATGGAGTGAAAAGGTATTTTGTATGCCACATTTCAATTAAAAACTCATGAGAAAGATTTCACACCATATGATTTGAAGGTTGAAGTAGTTATATTATCATAAATTATTTGATCTGAGTATCTATATAGTGAAAATTGATATATATATATATATATATATTAACCACAATATCTTTAAATATATATTATTACTAATAGATGTAAACATGTGATAAAGGATTTGGTTGGAACTAATCATTGACTATAATTTCCCATTACATTATAACCCGTCGAAAGAAATCAAGTGGTTGATGATCTAATTAAGAAAGATCAGGACACCATGTATCTGATGAGGGTTGGAAAGACCAATAAATATGTACATTAAAAGGATTTACATAGTAGTAATAAAATATTAGTAAAAATTTTATCTTTAAAAAATAGCTGCTTAGCCATCCATCTATGTAGTGATCTAAGATTCCATGATATATGATATGAATCCATAGAAAATGGTAGTATATATACCAAAGATTAACATTAATAAATATGGATTAATAAGCTATGGAACCTATATATGTTCACAAACAATACCATTACAAAATAGAGATTTTGGAATACTCACATATCTCATTATTCTCTGTTCATCCTTGAGGTACAAAGATATATGGAGATATAATGAAAAACATATGGTGCGTTATTATAAAGAATAGAATTTAAAAATAGATATCATGATTCATCATGTCCTTAAATTTTAAAGAGGAATGATTTTACTCAATGGTGGTGGTTCAATCATTACCCATATTTGAATATAAATGGGAATGAATCACTATGTATTCAATAAAATGACTCTCTATAAGATATTATATTTATAATTATATTTGAGATATAGTCAATCACCATTAAAATATGTCAGAATTTTTTTCCATGTGAGAATATTTATCTCTTGAACAATATACTGGGATAAACATAAGGGAATTGGTAAGGCAACATAGAGTACCAATCACTATTATATATGACTGATATCTATGTTTTACCTCATGGTTATCAAGAAGACTTCAAAAAGAGTTTGATATAAAGATAAAATTTAGAACTACATCTCACCCTTAGATAGTTGTTCAGACTAAGAGAACCATTTTAACTATTTAGGATATGATAAGATATTAGTAAATGACTTTATAAGGATTTTGGTATCAACTCTTCCCCTAATAAGAGTTATCATATAACAATAGTTTTTTTTTCATCATTAATATTTCTATATAATAGTATTTTATGGGATGAGATATAGAACTCCAATATGATGGGATGATGTTAGAGATTGGAAGAGGATAATACCAAACTATATAAAACAAGATATGAAGAAGGTTACAAAAATTTATTGAAATCTAAAAGTATCACAAATTCTACAAAAGAGTTATGTTGATAAATTTCAATGAGGTATGGAGTTTGATTTTTTGTGACAATAAGTTCCCTTATATATTTCTTTATATGTGGTTTATATGAGTTTTGGAGAAATAGATGGCAAACACTTTGTATATTATTTTATTCATGATTTATGCTCTTGTCGATTTTTATCTTATCACATAGAAGCCCCTCTTTTCCACTGCTATGTAAATTATGTGTTTTAGGTAATTATCTTTTCTAATAACATACCTAAACCTTCACATGAAAAAAACTAGCATCTATGAAACTTAAGCATGATCCATCATATATGAAAAAACTGGTGGAGATTTTATATTGAATAGATAATTATTAAAAAACCAGACCACCAACTAGTTAATGTTTAATAGAAGAATCACATGCTTGAGAAAAAAATATAGGAACCCAATCATTTAATGAGAAAAAAATATTATAAATGTTATCATCCAAATAATTTTTATGATAAAATTATATTCAAGGTCTGTAGAATTTAAAAACCCATGAATTTACTAGATTTTCAACCTTAAATTAATATTCTATTAAATGTCATGTTTTTTATTGAACACCGAATCATAACAGAAAAGTTAAACCTTTTATTAATATAAATATAATTTTTATAAAGTATCCTTTAAATTTGTGAGTATAAATAGTGGTTACCACTTTAAAATATATATATAAAATTATAAATAAATTAAATTGTTAATACTAATGCATTGATAAAATTCAATTAGTATTTCTAAATGACTAATGAGATCACCTTATACTTAAAATTTCATTTTATTATAAAAATTTATATTTATAAAATTAAATTTATAAAAAATATATTATTTTATTTTGATTATATAATAAGACTATTTTAATTAGTATGAGATAATAAAAAATTGAATATTTCTAAGGTCATTTTTCTATGAAAACTATCGTTCATTCTATATTATATTTCCATTTAAAAATAAAATTCTCTAACAATAGAATTTTATTTTCAAAAAATATTCATCATTTTTTGATTTATAATTTCAAGATTATCTTAATATTTTATTTATATTTTTCTGGAATTTTTTTTCAATTTAATTATATAAAATATAACTTCATAAAATACCATAACTTTTATGAAATTACACGAAATTGATTATGGAATTAAAAAAAATTGAATTATTTTTTTGGGGAAATTTTATTTATGGATTAAAATTTTTTAGATAAATAAATAAATGTTACATTTATTAAACCCGTGTTTGATGTTTTCAATACTTGTTAATATTTATTTTTTTCACAAACCAACCCATGTCGACTCTGAATTGGTCAACCGAGTCGGCCCGCGACAAGGTCCGAGAGGCACTCCCGATCCTCCTAGGCAGGCGAAAAGCACCAAGGGAATCAATAATGTGACGATGGGAACAATTTTTCCTGATATAAATAAACATAATCAATAGAAAATAAAAATAATAATAAAGTAGCCCAAAAATTAATAAACCGAACAGAACAACTATGAAATAACTAAAATGGAAAACTAACCAGACCTGATGACCACTAAACTCTACTAGAACCCATGATTCACTTTCCAATCCCAAGGCTCTATATCACCAAAACCTACACCTGAGACTATGAAAAATAATGATGTATATGCATGAGTATTAAAACTTAGTAGGTGTGCCCAAGTAATCCTTTCCCAAATTCATTTTCATTAAATGAAAGAATAATCAATTTCAAATTTTAAATACAATATATAAAATTATTTCTTTCTATATGTTACTAAAAATCAATGTATGAGTCATTTCCCTAATTCATTTCTCAAAACCCAAATTAATATTTTAGTGAGTCATTAGCAATTTTAAAGGGAAAGTGTTGCTTATATTTTAATATTTGTAAAAATAGGATTAAACAAATTCATTTGAAATCCATTTTTAGAAACCTAATCAAAACCATATTTCCTCATTCCAAGGAAAAAATATACAAAAATTCACAAAAGAAATCACACATCACGGGAAATGAAAGTATACATATAAGCATCATAATCACTACTCCAAGCAACAATATCTGAGTAGACATAGGTGAACCCAAGAGATCAAGAATAATACAGAAGACCTCAATACATGAGATATCATCCTCATTGACATGTCCCCCACGATGAAATCAGAACTCCCAATACGCTCGAACATCCTTTCTCAGGAAGGACGAGGGAAAAATCTCATAGTAATAAACCCAATATATCCACCAACTATGGGCCACTAGTCAGTACCATAACTTACCAGTGCCCCAATAATTCTCGCAATATTTTATCAATATTACATTTTCCCATGTCTCTTGTATTTATATGTGGGGTGGGCCTACCTATTTCATTCGAGCATCAAATCACAGTATATATAAAAATAAAGCACAACAGGCAACACCCCTAGTCACCACAAGTAATATGCTCCTCAACATTCTACCATTGATCACAGGGAAGTCCTACACAGCGGACCCTAATAACATATAACTCAACCAAATCAAAGGGACCACATCCTAGGAGAGTTTTTCTTGAGATAACTAGTTTTACAAAAGATCCAACTGGGCCTCACATTATTTTCACATACCAAACCATTTCTTAATAATCACACACACACCACTTTGAAAACCAAAAATACAATTCGAAACCCATCTAAATAACCCAAACGATAATTTTTAATCTAAAAGATGTTCACAAAGGCCAAAGGGTCATTTCATCTTGAAATAAATGGGAAAACACAATAAACCCATTTACTACAACACATTGAATGAAATAACCACTCCAATTCCTGAAAGACAATTTAAAAAAAGTTCTATATAAATAATTGATATTAGAACTAGGAGAAAAAATTACAAAATAAATTATTCTTTAATTTAAAGGAAAATTCATTGGGAAACCTACATCAAAAGGGGAGAATACTGAGATGAAAAACTTGACTCCATATGCCTTTGACGAAGACAACCCCACAATTTCACACACATGCACCCCTATATATATATACCCCTTAATTAAATACACATATTCCCACCGCTATGAGGGAATATGTGAAAAGAGGATAAATTTATATATATATAAATATATAGGTATACATACCAATTTATGTATGTAAAACCCTTCAAGAAGTCCCCAAAAAAATCTAATTAACCCCAAAGAGAATCAAAGATTACCAAAATCTCTAAATAAAATAGAAACCATATAAAAAAGGGTGGAAGCAATCAATAAATTATATGGGCCAAGACCCCTTGTAAAATGTTACAAAAACCATGACCATTTGAAAACATGACTCACCTTTCAAAACTATCTACAATTTATATTGAAAAATACAAATTATGTTCACATGTCAAATATTTCATTTTCCGTAAAAAACACATTTCCAAATCATCTGCTCCTTCAGTGCCTTTAAAACAAGGATCACACCCACCATACTATCCTAAAAAATATTCTCATGAAACTCTAAACCGAGACACTCACATAAAACATAACCAATTTTTGATAAAAAAATCTGAACCCCCTACACGTGCATGTCAATCCCTTAAAAATGCATTTTACATCACTCAAAAAATATAATATTCCATTTACACATTTTATAAAAACCCTTTTAAGAAGAAAAAAAAGATATTACACATAATGTACACACACTTTCCCAACCAATTCCCCAAAAATCCCCTATTAATAATGAATCAAATATAAAATTCATACTTAAAAATATACGACAAGGCATACATTCCAAAACTACTCCCTTATTCAATAAAAACTCATTTTGAACCAAAATGCACATCAAGTGCCATTCAAAATATAATTTTGACATTGAAAATAAGGAATAAAACACTTTTCAAGAAAAATTACAATACAATATCACAAAACAAAGTTATTTTATTTGGAAAAACTCATTTCCAGCACAAAAACTTGTTAAACCCCTACCAATTTACACTTCGCACTACCCAAATAACATTTTTAACACATTAAATTCAACTAAACAATTACAAGGGTAAATAAAATAATCCTAAAACAATAGAGGATGAATAGGAATGGACTGAAGCACTTCTGCTTTGGTGGAAGACGATGAAACCGACATGAAGTAGACCCAAAAGACCCATTGCACACCCTAAAAACAGAATAAATCATCAAAACCCGGTAAACCCATGACCTAGGGTTTGATCGAGACAAAAACAAAAGGAAAAAAAATACCTATCGAATGAGGATTCAATGAGTCATGCAAGGTGAAGAGGCTACCGGTGGGAGAAGGCCGTTGATAGGGAGGTTCGTACAAAGGAGAGAGCAAGGTTGGTGGTCAGGGAGGGGGGATCGACATCATGAGGCAAGGGAGAATGGGAGGGGGTCGACTGCGTCGAGTGTGGAAAGGGGGACGGTAAGTGTTGGTCGTGTGGTAGGGGGATGGGAAGGGTTATATAGTGTTTTTTAATTAAATATTTTTTAACATTAATTTAGTGGTTTTAATAAAAAATGTAAATTCAAAAATCAATAAAATTTAACTGAAACTCAAGAATAAATAAAATACCCACGAAAGTCGAGTTGGGGTGTGACAATTCTCCCCACCATGACCCTTTCTACCACCCTAATGTACCATGAAATACAATTGATCAAAACCAAAGAAAGGATGATTTGCAAACAAGGAATAAAACTAAATCTTCAAAGACCAAAGAACCGACACTCACATTCATTCGGATCTCAGATACTCAGATTCCCAAAAAGAAATTAAGAGGACACCCTCATAAGAAGACACACATCTAAAGAAGATATCACATAAGACCACATTGTTAAAATAACAATGAAGAGATGAAAATGAAGACTCTATCTGTTCTAAACACAATACAAAACGGAACTACCCAACCCTTAACAAATGAAAAACCAACGAAGAAAAATGTTGTGACCTGTTTGGGATCACTATGAGCATCCATTACACAACAAACTATCCCAGCCAACCAACTACTAGAGTTGAGTTTGAGTGGATCTAAAATAAGGAAATTATTAGCCAATAACACAAAGAATATGGGTTCATTACAAATTCTTCCCTTGGTGGTATACCCACTATATTAGGCTTCCATTAAACAATTAATTTTCCAGTGAAAAATAATTCTCAAATCCTATCGAAAACTAGGAAAACACATATGAAACGAAACATGGGACAACAAGAACCACCATTATACAACAACAACATTAATAAAAGAAATAAAAAGACATTACCATAAGAACAATGTTCAAAAATCACATGAAACACCATTCTTCATAGCCAAAAAAATTCAACATCACAGATTACAATAATTAGAGAAAAAAAGATTTCACAACAAAAGAAGTTTATGAATGAACTTGTGCCAGCTCTACATTAATCCAAATGGGAAACAATGATCTCCAAGGGAGTGGATATGGCCACATGTCACTTCATGGCATCGCCCTAGAAAAACCCCTTCAAATGACCTACACATCCACAGGTATTACAGATCTTAGGTGCTTTGCGGCCTGAAAAATTCTTATGCCTCAGCTTCCCACGCGGAAAACACAACCAGTACATCATCTCTTTTGAATTTAGTGAGGCGGAAAACAATATAATTTTTGTGCCTCCTCTCAAATAGCTAGGCACTGCTAAATCAGCTTTGACTTGAACAGCCCACCTCATGGCATCTTCATAATAATCCGGGAATGAAGGCATTACTTGGAGTAATTCTAATAGGAGACCCCTCACAAGGAATCAGGCTTCCAAAAATTCATCCCCGATGAGGTTTGGGAGATACATCACCAGCTCGGCGATGCTCTTAGCATACTTTCACACTGTTAAATCGCCCTACTCAAGACCATACAACTTTGAACCCATTAGTGTCTTCTCATCATCGAGAAAGTATTGTTGGATGAAAAATGCCTTAATGATTTCCCATGAAAAATTCATTTGCGGTTCGACCTGAAGAATAGATTCCCACCTCTCTCAACATAGGCCATCCAATGTGAAGGTTGAAAGCCCCAACATGATAGGTTTTAAATATTCAAGACACCCAATGTTCTTCTCAATATTACTCAGCCATTCCTCAAATTTCCTGGGTTCCGGCTACCCATGAAAATGAGGAGGGTTCGACTATTGAAACCTCTGGTCAAACTCTTGATATTAAGAACCACCTGGTTCTATGTCTTTAAAGGACAAACCAAACATCTAATGCACAACATGATCAACTGAAAGGCACACAGTGAAATAAATACCCACAAATACTTCTAAAAATACCTTAGAACTCAGTGGGGATGAAACATGATAATAGGAAGCACGAAACCAAATTCAAACATATTATAAATCAAAATTACACATCTCATTTTTAAATCAACAACCGAAACTCAAAACATAATTTCAATCACACCCCCAACACAAAAAATCCAATGTTCCCGAAGGGAAAACACAAAACACAAGAAAACAGACTATATCACACACTAATAAGTTTTAAAAGATTAAAATACTAGTTTTTTTAAGAACGTTTTCAGAAAACCTAACAAGCCTTACAAACAAGTCACTCGATATAGGCATTCCCTTTAGGATCACATATATACACTATTTTTATAGATCATTCTCTCACCCATACATACCAATAACCATCTAACCACCACATACATACATTCATATATATATATAAGTGAGCACTTGTAGGAATATCAAGAGTTGGATAAAAGAAAAATTATCACTTTCAAGACAAGTTTAAAACTACATCCAACAATTTTAATACCACACATCATTGACAAAGAAATTTTTTTTCGAAATCTATCTTCACTTTCCAATTTCACATTTCAAAAAACCATTCAAAAACCTCCATAACATTTTCCAAAATAACCCCCATTTTCAAACAACCCATTTCACTATCAAAAGAGTCAATGTTTTGGTTTTGGAAGTCCCATTTTTGGTCAGTCAATCATTATTTTGTCAAACCAAACTTCATTTTACATTCTAAATAAGACACCCCATAACCATACTAGATAAATATAATTACAATTAAAAGAAACCTATCATTCAATAGGTAAAAAATGTAAAAATCACAAAACGATCCAAAAAATTGTACAATGGGAAACTAGTGTCGATGGGTGACTTGGCCATATGGTTGGTGGCCATATTCCAATCAGACGAATGTCACAAAGAGTATTTTAGGACCACCTCCCCTTCTCCCCATGGCTTTCCAGGCCCTACAAACTCACTAAGACAACATGACCGACTATCATTTCATTTTTCCAAATACCAAGAAACCCATAGGAACCAAATAAACCATGAAAACCCGACATCCTTTGGTAACTCAAGTTTTTTCCCCGAAATTGTTGGCTAGACACCCCCCAGAACCTACACCCAAATCTCCGACAGTCTTCCTCCATCTACCTTGACAACCCAAATAACAAAGGGTGATATGAATGAAAGGTCCTATAAAGAACCCACCCCTCTGATACCAATTTTTCAAGTACCAACCTGGGTCGACTTTGAACTGGTCACCTGAGTCAGCCTGCGACAAGGCATGATAGGTGTTCCTGATCCTCCCGGGTTGGCGAAAAGAACCAAGGGCATCAACAAAGTGACAATGGGAACAATTTCTCCCAATATAAATAAACAGAAACAATGAAAATAATAATAATAATAAAGAATCCCGAAAATAAATAAACACAACAAAACAACTAGAAAAGAACTGGAAAGAAAAACTAACTGGACCTGATGACCACTATACTACACATGACCCCATGTGTAACTATCAGATCTCGAGGCTCAACATCGCCCATAGAGATCGAGATCAAACTAAAACCTGCACCTAATACTAAGAAAATTAATCAAGTATAGATGTGAGTATGAAAACTCAGTAGGTGATCCCAAGTAATCCATTCCCAAATGCATTTCCTTCAAACAAAATAATCATCAATTTCAGGTTTGAACTATAACATAAAAATGTAAGGCTTTTTAAATGTTACTAAAAATCAAAGTAAACGTCATTTACCTTATTCATTTCCCAGTAACCAAACCAATGTTTTTGTGAGACAATAGCATTTTTAAAGGGAAAGTGTTACTTAAATTTTCATATTTGTACAAAGAGGAATAAACACATTCATTTGAAAAACATTTCTAAAAACCTAATCAAAACCAATTTACCAAATTCCATGGAAAAAAATATACAAAAATTCTCAAAAGAAACCACATAGTAAGTGAAATGTAGGTATACATATAAGCATCATTATCACTACTACATGAAAAAAAATCTGAGTAGACATAGGTGAACCCATGTGATTGAGAAAAATCTTGAAGACACCAATACATGAGACATCATCCTCATTGACATGACACACATGATGAAATCAGTGTAACACCCAAGATTTTTATGAGAAATATTATGTTTTTTTGTTATATACATCATCAAAGGAATCTTTCACTACATAGAACACTATCTTGGCATTCTTTACAGACAATCGCGACCTTCCTCGATAGCTTGCATTGTACGCAATATAGAGTTTCACTAAAAAATGATATGATATTAAAATATTAATAAAAATAGCTATTATGATTAGTAATAGCCACTATTTGAAATTTTATAATTTTTTTTTCAAAATGGACTTCATTTTTGGATTCGGAATGTTGAAATTAGCCTAGGGTGAATTTTTGGTATTATTCTGAAAATATATAATTTTTGATGAATAGTGAAAACACTAGGTTACTATTTAAAAACCGACTTTTAGTTTAAATAATAATTAATTTTATTAAAATTTATTTTAGTTCAAAATTTATACATAATACCTATATAAGTTGAATTTATTTCATTGGAGTCATTTTATAATAATTTTAGATATACAAATATTCTATTGAACTTCTCACCGTCTTTTACCCACCTCCTAGGAGAGTTTTAAAATTTACATAAAAGGTGGTTCAATAATATTAAATTTTTTTTGGTGAATAGTAAAATTTTACTTTTTTACCATGATTAAAAGTAAATAGGGTAATTAAGGGTAAAAATGGTATTATTGTTACCCTAACACATGTAATAATTCTATTTTATAAGTTTATTTCGACCATAAACAACTTTAGGAATAAAAAATGACCATTTAGGTCCACTTGTATTAGATTAGAACATTTATTCTTATTTTATTTAAAGAATAGTTAAAATAGTTAAAATCAATTTTTAATAACTAAAACATTTTTAATATGGGGTTATACATAGGATAATTTCAACTATAAATATTCATTAAAAATATAAAAATATTTCCTACATAATGGTATTTTATTTGTAATTTTAAGACATTAAAATAATTAATTTATTTTTGTCACAATGATGATGCAGTAATTACATTATTAATGAAATATTAACATAATTGATGTTATAAATACCGAAATAAATGTAATTTGAGACTTTTTATGAATTAAACTAATTTAATAGGTTAATATGAAATGTTATTATTGATTTAATTAACTGTTTTCAAACTAATAATTCTTATATTATTTTCACAAAAATCTAGTACCAAATAGTGTCAAAATTGACATAAAATAGTTTTTAAGACAAATATTATATTTTTAATTGTTATTTTATTCCAAAAAATATGTGGTTCGGCCTAATTACATAGATAAGGTTATATATATTAATAATGAACAACTTGGGGTTCATTTGGCTTGTTATGTTATGATTATTAACCTTATAGATTAAGAAAAAAAGAAGACACGTAAAAGTGAAATTATTTAACTTAAAGTTAAATCTAAATGATAAGGTTAACATAGAAACATAAACATGTCTAAATTATATTGGATGAGAATATGTATACCCATCACCAAGTTATATTTGAAATAAATCAATTTGGAGCTATTAAAAAATGAATATGACTTTATAATAAAATAATATTTTTAGTTTTCCTAAGGTGCCCCTCTCCTCTATTATAAAAGGGAACCTCCTCCCTCCCCTCCTCACACCCCATTGAGCCTTTAAGCTCTGCCAAACCCTGCAAATTTATCTTATCCACATCCCTAGAAACATACCAGTAGTCCTGGAATCCATAAAATACCATCTTTAGTGTTGTAAGAGGAAGTTAAGAAGATGCGCTTCAAAGAAGAGGTAATGTCCGTTACCGATTCTTT
This sequence comes from Viscum album, assembly GCA_963277665.1. Taxonomy (NCBI): domain Eukaryota; kingdom Viridiplantae; phylum Streptophyta; class Magnoliopsida; order Santalales; family Viscaceae; genus Viscum; species Viscum album. Next base: position 260,417,776 of record OY728129.1, read on the forward strand.
CAACTTTATTTCTTCTCCAACTTCTTCTTATTTAATAGTTTTCTTTATAAAGTAATAACCTAGGTATAAATCATATACTTATATGTTATTATAAATATGAAACAACCTTATTTCACCTTATATCCATCCTACGGAAAATGAAATCATCGTGCTTATGTACGTACGGAATACCGTATCCACGTCGTGGTGTAATCTTTTTTCCACCAACACCTTACATGGATGGGTATAATGGTGTAAATAATAACTATATATTATTATTATAAAATTATATTGATTATTAAATAGTATACATACTCTTAAATATAATTCCATGATCATAGGAACGATATCATCGCTCGTGTGTACGTACGGTCTACCCTCTCCACGATGTGATGCGACTCGTTCTACATGATCTCCAATGCATAATGATTATATATATGAATTGAATGAATAAATATGATATATATTACCCTAATACCATTCTGGGAATGGGGTAACTATGACCTAAAAATATGAATAATAATTTATTTGACAAAACACACATAAGAACAAAAAGAAATAAACACCCAAATAACAAGTAGCAATGAAATATTACTAATACGAAGCTAAGAATATGACCATATATGATATCATAACAATGAGTAAGATTCTGGAATAAGTTAATAACATTATTTAAAAAATTATAGAGGATGTTCGGGCACCTGCGAATCAAATCGGACCTAAGGTAAGGGAAAATCTCGCAATCTCAATGATTATCTGTGATTGTTTATACTTCGGTAATTACCAGGGAATATTTATAATCCACATACATATTTCACCAATATGAAATATTATTTATATCCTCCAAAAATTTTCTAAATCCTATTTTACCCTTCGGTGAGTTTTTAGTAAAAGATATGATAGGAATATTTTTTTGTTTTTCGTACGAGGTACTTTTTGACCTTTTAGGCCAAAGTTCGAGAAAAATGTTTTTTTAACTTATACGACATAAACACATTCAAAGAACTTTATTTCCATAAAGATTCCTTTACAAGTTTTCATGTTTATTTTTAATCAACTTCCTTTATTTTAAAATTGTATGACATGTTAAGAAAGTAAAAATGTTTTTGAAGTATAAAGGATATTTTCCTCAAGAATGGAGTTCAAGTGTTTTATAAAAATTATTTTCATATAAGATAATATAGGGTTCTGGTTATATCCCTATTTTTACATTGATTTGATTATTTTATGATGGAATTAATTTTATGTTGTCTTTTTATCTTATATGGATTATATTTTGATGGCATGATGATTTAGAATTCCATTTTTATTACATGGGTTACGCTATGATGTATGATTTATGATTTTGTGGCACAGATAATAATGGTTTCATTATGAGATGGGTGGGGCCTATATCTCCCTCTAATGCATTGGGTTAAGATTTATATCTCATGAGATGACATGGCTGGAATGATAGGTTATTCTGGTTCAGTGAAACCAGACTGAAAAGAGGGGTGAACTCGGTTCAGAAATGGACTTTGTCTGCTAAGATAGTCATGAAAATAAGTCCTGATTACCAAGAAATGAATCTCTATGATTATGTGTTTATGCCACAACATTTCATGTTTTATGTTATGATTATTGGGATTTCATTTCACTACTATGATTTATCCCATGTTAAGAAATTATGATCTCTTTTGTAGGTTAAGATTTCCAAAATGATATGTTCTTATGGATATGATGTGATTGATATTTCGTTTTTTACCCTTACTAAGCATTTGAGCTCACCCTTTTTTATGTTTTCTTTTCCCTGGTTCCGGAAGAAGGATATTAAGTAAGATATGCCAAAAAGGACTCTAAATATGATAAAATAAAAGGGAGATAGTGTAGATGATTTATGAACCAGTTGTTTATGATTCCCAGTTTCTAAAGAAACTATACCTATACGGTCCTTCCATGGTTTTGTTATATGTTGTAATAAGCGTGCTTCGATTCTGATGTAATAACAATGTATGTAATTTATGGGTTGTTATATTTGGTATCAGTGGAATGTCCATGAATAACATATGATAATACCTTACGTGAGAAATTTTATTCTTCATTATGTGGTTTTCCTATTATAATTAGTGTTTCTCACATTATTCTTCTTGGTTTTTGTCAATGGCTGGAAACCGAAGGAACCGTCTTAATACGGAATATGACGGGAAATGCAATGATTGTCCCCCTGAGAAACCAAAAGTTATGGGAGCTGTAATGATAAATATTGTAGCCATGCTCACACAACTTTCTCAACCTATGAATCATGATGGACTTCGAAACGAGCAAATGAAAGAGAAACATTCTATTGAATCATTCATGATGCAGCGTCCACCCTCATTCAGCAGGTCTACACATCCATTAGTTTCTGAACAGTGGATCAGGACCACTGAAAAGATATTTTCAGTTCTTCAATGATTTGAACATGATAAAGTAATATTAGCAGTATATCATTTGGAGGGTGAAGTTGATCAATGGCGTAATCTTATCAATAATACATGGTAAAGGGTTGAAATTGAATCCATGGAATGGGACGAGTTCAAGAACTTATTTTTCAATAAGTAGTTCCCTCATATTCGTCAAACAAAGATGGATAAGGAGTCTCTTGAACTAAATAAAAAGGATTATAAATCCGTTGGTACCTACGAATCAAATTTTACAAGACTTGTAAGGTACGCTTTTAGTATTATTATCCAACCTGAGAGTAATATCGATCGATTCTTTAGTGGCTTAAAACCAAGTCTTCGAAGGGCGTTAGACATAAAAGACTTCAAAAGCTATGAGGAAATCGTTCAATGTGCTCTGAAAGTTGAGATGGAGATTGAATTAACCCATCAGTCATATGCGTTTGATAAGAAGAGGAATATGTAATTCAAAGGGAAATCTAAAGAGCACATTGAAAAGAATATGATTTTTCCCTTATGCTCAATGTGTGGAAAGAAACATAGAAGGAGATGTCTTAAATGGACAAGTAAATGTTTCAAATGTAGAAAGGAAGGTCATCAGGAATTTGAATGCCTCAATGATGGGAAGAAGATGTCTAGTGATGCTAAAAAAGGAAAGGCGACAGAGAGTGCACCTCCTACATTTCAATGTTACAAGTGCATGGAAATAGGGAATTATGCTAGCCGTGCCCTAGTCCAAGGGTTGTTGATGATGATTGAAGTAAAAAAACTCTTATGGATAAAGACAAAGGAAATTCACATGCAATTTCTATCAGCGATGTGGAGTATGATAACCAAGTGGTGAAAGGAACACATACCATCCACTCTAAAGTAGCAAATTTTTTATTCGATTCTAGATCCACCGACTCTTTTACTTCTGTGTAATTTTCTTAGGTTATCACCATGATACCTCAAAAATTAGATGTTGAGTTAGATGTGACAACCCTTAATGGAACAATAGCTGCATCAAAAGTTTATAATTTTTCTCCGATTGATGTTTTTGGGAAAGTGCTTCCTTCAAATCTTGTGATCCTTCCTATATTGGAATTTGATGTGAATCTTGGGATGGATTGGAGTTATTTTTACAGAGCTCATATCAATTTCCAAAGAATGTAAATGACATTTAATATTCCAGATCAATCTATGATCGTCTATCGATGCAAGGATGAACATAACATTCTAGTGGAAATTTCTTCCATCTTTTGGGTCTTGATTCCACTAAATGAAGGTTATTTATCTAAAATGGTTAGTTAGAAACTCACAATTAATAATATTCCCACTGTACAAGAGTTTGATGATGTCTTTCTAGAGGAATTTTCTGGTCTTCCACAAAATCGTGAAGTTGATATTTCAATAGTACTCGTACCGGGTGCTTTGCCTATTTCAATGACACCTTAGAGAATGGCCCAAATTTAGATGCAAGAATCGAAGAAGCAACTCCAAGAGAATCTTGATAAGGGATTCATATTCCCTATTGCATCACCTTGGCGAGCACCTGTTCTATTTGTTTAAAAGAAAGATAGATCAATGAGACTCTGTATTGATTATCGAGAACTTAACATGATCACAATCAAGAACAAATATCCTCTCCCACGCATTGATGACTTATTTGACCAACTACACAGAGCTCAATAAATTTCCAAGATTTATCTTAATTCAGGGTATCATTAATTACGGGTCAAAAGGGAGGATATACCAATGATGGCTTTCCATACAAGGTATAGACACTATGAATTTATAGTGATGCCATTTGGTGTTACTAATTCCCATGTTGTCTTCATGGATCTAATGAACAGAGTATTTAGAGACTATCTTGATCGGGTTGTTGTTGTCTTTATAGACAATATTCTTGTCTATTCAAAGAGAAAGTAAGAACATGAAGATCACTTGAGAATTATATTAAAGTCCCTGAGAAAGGATATTCTTTATGAAAAATTTACCAAGTGTGAATTTTAGCCTGAAAAAGTTTCATTTTTGGGTCACATAATCTCAAAAGAGGGGATATCTGTGGATCCAGCAAAAACATAGGTTATTAAAAGATAGTTGAGACCAACAACAGTAACCGAGATCCGAATATTTTTTGGTTTAGCTGGAAATTATTGATGTTTTGTGAATGATTTTTCACGATTATATAATCCACTCACTAGGTTGACTCTAAAAGGAGTTAAGTTTGTGTGGACGGAAGAATGTGAAGTTAATTTCAAGGATTTGAAAAAATGTTATCCAGTGCACCTGTTCTCACACTGCCTTGTAGTGGAGAAAGGTTTGTGATCTACAGTGATGTATCTAATAAGGGGATAGTGTGTGTTCTCAAGAAAAATGATATGGTGATAGCTTATGCCTCACGACAGTTGAAAATACATGAGAAAAATTACCCAACTCATGATTTGTAGTTAGATGTGGTAATCATTGCATAAATTATTTGGAGGCATTATCTTTATGGAGAAAGGTGTGATATTTATACTGATCATAAAAGTTTAATGTATATTTTCACACAAAAGGAGCTGAATATGCATCAAAGAAGATGGTTGGAGCTAATTAAGGATTATGACTGCTAAATTCATTACCACCCTGGGAAAGAAAACAAGGTGGAAAACACATTTCATTGACAAGACCATGCTAGCTTATCTAGGATGAGGATAAAAAAGATGCAATATTTATGGATTTATAAAGGATGGATCTTAGAATTATAATGGATGGGGAAAAATATTATCTTTCTCAAATGAATGTTCAACCATCTATATGTGTGAAAATTAAGGAGGAACAAAAAGAAGATGTAGAGTTACAAAAGAAGTTGAGAAATGTTTTTGAATTCAACCTTGATTGTGATGGGATAATAATGTTCAGGAATCAGGTTTGTGTTCCACCCATCCAAGAATTAAAGGAGCTACTGGATGAGGTTCATAGTTATTCATTCTCTATTCATCCTGGAAGCACGAAGATGTATAGGAACCTGAAAGAGTACTTCTAGTGGGATGGAATGAAAAGATATATTGCTAAATATGTCTCGCGAAGATTGTTTTTTCAGCAAGATAAAGCTGAGAGACAGAAGTCTAAGGGGATGTCACAACCATTACCCATACCCAAATGGAAATGGGAAAACATCACTATGGAATTTGACACTGGACTTCCTAAAACATCCAAAGGAAATATTCTTATCTGGGTCATAGTTGATCGTCTTACGAAGTCAACACACTTCATTGCTATTAGAGGATATTTCTCCCTGGATCAGCTTGCCATGATATATGTAAATGAAGTGGTAAGATTGCACAGAGTACCAATTTCCATTATGTCTGATCGGGATATGAGGTTTACCTCAACGTTTTGGCGAACACTTCAGTATACACTGGATACAGATTTAAGTCTCAGTACTACTTATCATCCTCAGACAGATGGTCATTCTGAGAGGACATTTCAAAATCTAGAAGATATGTTGAGAGAATGCACTATGGATTTCAATGGAGGTAGGGATCAACACCTACCTTTGGTGGAATTTTCATAGAATAATAACTTTCACTCTATTATCCATGTGGCTCCTTATGATGCTCTCTAAGGAATGAAATGCAGAACTCCAACTTGCTGGGATGAATTTGGGGAAAGAAAGATATTAGGATCTGACCTTGTTGATGAGATGGCAGAAAAGGTCCGATCTATTCAACAACACATAAGAGCATCTCAGAATCGACATAACGGTTATGCCGATAACCAAATAAAAGTCCTATAGATTGAAGTGGGAGATAAAGTGTTCTTACGAATATCTCCTTGGAATAGAGTAATTAGATTTGGAATGAAGGGAAAGCTGAGCCCTAGGTATATAAGTCCTTTCAAAATACTGGATCGTGTTGGGAAGGTAGCTTACTGATTTGCGCTTCCACCGAATCTCTTTCAAGTTCATGATATTTTCCACGTATCTCTCCTGAGAAAGTACTTACCTTATCCTTCACATGTACTTAGCTCAGAAGATGTACCACTAGAGCAATATATTTCTTATGAAGAACAACTGATAGAGATTCTGGATAGGAGCGAAAAAGTCCTACGGAACAAGACCACTTGCTTGGTGAATGTTTTTTTGGAGGAACCACCAGTTAGAAGAAGCTAAATGGGAGCTTGAGGATAAGATGAGGGAGAGGTATACTCATCTGTTTGTTACAAAGTGACAAATTTCGAGGGTGAAATTCATTTTAAGGGGGGTAGAATATAACACTTGAGATTTTTATGAGAAATATTTTGTTTTTATGTTATATACCTCATCAAAGGAATCATTCACAACACCCAACACTATCTTGGATTTCTTTACATGCAATCATGTCCTTCCTCGATAGCTTGCGTTGTACGCAATACCGAGTTTCACAAAACAATGATATGCTATTAAAATATTATTAAAACAAGTCGTTATGAATAGTAATTCCCACTTTTTGAAATTTTATAAATTTTATTTTTGAAAATTGACTTAATTTTTTGATTTGGAATATTGAAATTAGCCTATGGTGAATTTTTGGTATTTTTATGAAAACATTCAATTTTTGATGAATAGTGAAAACACTGGGATACTATTTAAAACCAACTTTTTATTTAAATAATTATTAATGTTATTTAAAATTTATTTTAGGTCAAAATTGATACATAATATGATATAATTTGAATGTAATTTCTTGGAGTCATTTTATAATAATTTTAGATATATAAAAATTTATTGAACTTTTCACCGTCTTTTACCCACCTCCAAGGAGAGTTTGAAAATTTATAAAAACATAATTTTACCACTTTTGTGAGTGTTATTTCAAAACACTGTGACACACGGTTAATATCACGGAGTAAAATTTCGTTTAATAAGATAAAATAATTTTTGGTGAATAGTAACATTTTAATTTTTTTACCATAGTTAAAAGTAAATAGGGTAATTAAGGGTAAAAATTGTATTATTATTACCTAACATATGTCATAATTCAATTGGATAAGTTTAATTCGACCTGAAACAACCTTACGAATAAAATATGACAATTTAGGTCCACTTGGATAAGATTAGGACATTTATTATTTTTTTATTTAAAGAATAGTTAAAATAGTTAAAATCAATGTTTTATAACTAAATTTTTTTTAATATGGTGTTATACATAACATAATTTCGACTATAAATATTAATTTGAAATCTAAAAATATTTCATACATAATTGTATTTTATTTGTAATTTTTAGACATTAAATAAGTTAATTTATTTTTGACACAATGATGATGCAGTAATTACGTTGTTAATAAAATATTAACATAATTGATGTTATAAATACCCAAATAAATGTAATTTGATACATTCTATGAATTATAATAATTTTATAGGTTAATATGACATGTTATTATTTATTTAATTAACTTTTATAGAACTAATAATGCTTTTATGATTTTCACAGAAATCATTTACCAAATAGTCAAAATTTACGAAAAATAGTTTCTAAAACAAATATTATATTATTAATTGTTATTTTATTCCTAAAAATATAATGTTCGGTCAAATGACTTCGATAAGGTTATATATATTAATAATGAACATCTTGGGGTTCATTTTTCTTGTTATAGTATGTTTATTAACCTTATAGTGTAAGAAAACAAGAATACATGATAAAAGTGAAATTATTTAACTTAAAGTTAAATATAAAAGAATAAGTTTAAAATAGAAACCTAAACATGACAAAATTATACTGGATGAGAGGATTTAGACCCATACCCAGATTATATTCGAAATAAATAAATTTGGAGCTATTAAAAACCGAATATGACTTTTAATAAAATAATTTTTTTAGTTTTTCCAAAGGTGCCCCTCTCCTCCCTTATAAAAGGGCACCTCCTCCCTCTCCTCCTCACACAACATTGAGCCTTCATGATCGTCCAACCCCTAACAATTTCTCTTCCTCACTTCCCTAGAAACATTTTATAGGTCCTAGTATTCTTCAAAGACAATATTTTATCCCCTAATAGGAGGTAAAGAAGAGGCGCTTCAATGAAGAGGTAATGTCCGTTACCGATTCTTCCAACTTTATTTGTACTTCTACTTCATCTTATTTAGTTGTTTCCTTATGGTGTAATAACATAATTATCAATCAGATACTAAAATGTTATTATAAATATGAAACAACCATATTTTAGATTCTATCCATCCTACAAAAAATGAAATCACCGTGCATGCGTACGTACGGAATACCGTCTCCACGCCGTGGTGTAATCTGTTTTCCACCACCACCATACTTGTATGGGTATAATGGTGTAAATAATAACTATATATTATTATTTTAAAGTGATATTGATTATGAAATAGTATACATACACTTAAATACAATTCCATGATCATGGGAACGATATCATCCCTCGTGTATACGTACAACATACCGTCTCCACGATGTGATGTGACTCATTCTGCATGATCTTCAATGCATAATGATTATATAAATTAATTTAATTAATAGATATGATATATATTACACTAAAAATATTCTGGAAATGAGGTATTTATAACCTAAAAATAATAATAAAAATTAATTTGACAAAACACACATAAGAACAAAAAGCAATAAACACCCAAATAAAAAGTAGCAATGAAATATTACTAATATGAAGCTAAGAATATGACCATATATGATATCATAACAATGAGTAAGATTATGGAATAAGTCAATAACATTATTTAAATCATTATACATGAGGTTCGGATACATGCGAAGAAAATCAGACCTAAGGTAAGGGAAAATCTCGCAATCTCAATTTTTATCGAAGACTGTTTATACTTCGGTAATTACTGGGGCATATTTATCATCCACATCCATGTTTCATAAATATATAATATTATATCAATCCTCATACAATTTTTTAAAACTAATTTTTCCCTTTCGGGAGTTTTTAGTAAAAGATATGAAAGGAATCTTTTGTCGTTTTTCATATGATGTACTTTTTTACTTTTCTAGCCAAAGTATGAGAAGAATGTTTTTTTAACATATACGACATGAAAGAATTCATAGAACATTAGTTATGTAAAGAATCCGTTACAAGTTTTCAAGTTTATTTTTAATCAAATTCTTTTCGTTTAAAATTGTATGACATGTTAGGAAAGGAAAAATGTTTTTGAAGTAGAAAGGAAATTTTCCCCAAGAATGGAGTTCAAGTGTTTTGTCAAAATTATTTCCATCTAATATAATATAGGGTTCTGGTTCTATCCCTATTTTTATATTTATTTGATTATGTTATAATGGAATTAATTTTATGATGTCCTTTTATCTTATATGGATTTTGTTTTGATGGTCTCATGATTAAGAATCCAATTTTTATTACATGGGTTATGCTATGATATATGATTTATGATTTTGTGGCACAGATAAGAATAGATTCATTATGAGATTGGTGGGACCTATATGTCCCTCCAATTCATTGGGTAAATATTTATATCTCATGAGATAGACATGGATAGAATGGCAGGTTATTCCATTTCAGTGATACATGACTGAAATGAGGAGTGAACTCAGTTCAGAAATGGACTTTTTCCGCTAAGATAGTCTTGGCAATAAGTCTTGACTACCAAGAAATGATTCTCTATGATTATGTGTGTATTCCAAAATGTTTAATGTTTTATGTTATGATTATTGGGTTTACATTTCCCTACTATGATTTATACCATGTTATGAAATTATGATCTGTTTTGCAGGTTATGATTTCCAAAATGATATGTTCTTATGGATATGATGTGATTGATATTTCTTTTGTTTACCTTTACTGAGAATTTGAGCTCACCCTTTTTTAGGTTTTCCTTTCTCCAGGTCAGGAAGAAGGATATTAAGTAAGATATGCCAAAAGGGACTCTAGATATGATAAAATAAAAGGGAGACAATCTATATGATTTATGAACCAGTTGTTTATATTTCCCAGTTTCTAATGACATTATATCTATACGATCCTGTCATGGTTTTGTTATATGTTGTATTAAGTGTGCTTCAATTTTGAAGTAATAACAATGTATGTAACGTATGGGTCGTTATAATCAGAATACCCAATATACTCAACCATCCTTTCTCAAGAATCTAGTGGGAAAAATCCCATAGTAATAATGCCAATATATCCACCTACTATGGGCCACTGGTCAGTACCATAACCTACTAGTGAAGCAATCATTCTCAAAATATTCACAAAATATGCCAGGATACCATGTATCTTGTATTTATAAGGGGATGGTCCTATCGGTTCCATCCGATCATCCAATCATAGTATATATAATAATAAAGCACAATAGAAAACACCATGAGTCACCCCAATTAAGATGTCCCTCACCTTTCTACCATTGATCACAGAGAAGTCCTACACAGTGGACCCCCGTAACATATAACTCAACCATATCAAATGGACCACATTTGAAGAGATTTTTCTTATGATAAATAGTTTTACAAAAGAACCAAATGGATCTCATTTTATTTTCACATGCCGAGCCATTTCTTAAGAATCACACGCACACCACTTTGAAAACAAGAAATATAATTTGAAACTCATTTAAAAAACCCAAACTAGAACATTAAATCTAAAACATTTTCACAATGGAAAAAGGGTCATTTCATCATGAAATTAATTTGAATACACATTCAGACCATTTACTGCAACACATTATAAGAAATAAGAACTCAAATTCAACGTAGACAATTTACTAAAAGTTCTATGTCAATAATTAATATTATAACTATGTGAGAAACTAATGAAATAAACAATTCATAAATTTAAATGAAAATGAATAGAAAAACCTACCTCAAAATAGGAGAGGACCATGAAAAACACATTGGCACCAGACACCTTTGATGAAGACCACCCCACAATTGCCCACACATACACCCATATATATAGACCCCCTAATCCAATACACTTATTCCCCATTCCATGAGGGGTATGTTCAAGGAGAATATATATATATGTATACGTACCTATGTATGTGGGTACAATCCTTCATGAAGACCCCAAACAATATAATTAACCCAAAAAAAGAATCAAATATTATAAAAACTCTAAATAAAATTGAAATAATATAAAAAATTGGTGGAAGAAATAATTAAATGCAATGGGTCGAGCCCCCTTGTATAACATTACATAAACCAAGAAAATTTGAAAACATGACTCACTATTCAAACCCATCTTCAATGGATATTGAAAAATATAAATTAAGTTCACTTGTAAAATATTTTATTATCCTTCAAAAAATCCTCCCAAAATCATCTGAATCTTATGTTATTTTAAAACAAGGTTCGCACCCACCAAACAACCCTAAAAAACATTCTCATGAAATGCCACACCAAAACACTCTCACAAAACATAACCAATTTTTGATAAAACAAATCTGAACCCAATACACAAGCATGTCCAACCCTTCAAAAATGAATTTTACATCACTCAAACAATATATTAATCCATTTACAAATTTTGCAAAAACCCTTTCAAGAAGAAAAAAAAGATTTTACACCTAAAGTAAAAACACTTTCCCTACCAATTCCCTAGAAATACCCTTTTAATAATTAAACAAATCTAATATTCATATGTAAAAATACACGACAAGGCATACATGCCAAAAAATACTCCCTTCTTCAATAAAAAGTCAATTTGAACCAAAACACACCTCTAGTTCCGTTGAAAATATAATTTTCACATTGAAAATAAACCATTATGATCATTGATTTGTTATTAATCCTAATTTACTTATCCCAACTCAGCATTTTTAGTCACCCTAATTTTGTTTCCATTACCCTTCATATGAAGAAAAATATTTGAATGATATTTCATTGATGTTAATAAATTATTTTAATAATGTTTTATTTTCTTATACAATATTTAATTTTGGCATCATGTATATATTATAGATTAAAAAAAAATACTAAAATGGTCGATCCTTCAAGATTTGATTCCTTAAAATCATTCAAATTAAAAATTTAGGGGACTAGCTCTCTGTTTCTAAGGTCAACATGGAATGGTTTGTATTAGAGGAGACTTAATAGAATCATTGAAAACTATATTTAGGAACTCAAAGATTATGAAACATAAACCTAATATTATCTTTGATTATAACTATATAAAAAGTTCCCAAATAAACTACGTTTATTATTATAATATTAGAAATGTGTATGTTTTATTCTATGTGTCAGATCATATTTTGGATTATACATTATGATTCATAATTTTAAGATCTAATATATTATAGTTTTTAATTAATAAATGGAACCTAGTAGAATGAATGCGAATGTTTCATATGTTTAAAATTATAAGAATTGTTATATCTTTTTTGGAATCAATGTAATATTTCAAATGGAACTAGTATCGAAAACATTTTCATCATATGAGTACATAGCATCATGTGCTAACGAGATAGAGAATGTGTTGTCTAGGTATTATGGATTAAAAGGTAAGCCATATAAAAATAGGATGGTAGATCCAAAAATGGATAATGGAAAGAAAAGAACAATGGTTTTTTATGTATGTGATATATGTGGAATGAAATTCCATGGTACATTCCGGAACAGAAATAGAGTTTTCTATATGTATAGAAACAAATGCCACCTTGTTCCTGATGGTGAGGGAAACATCTAAAATTACAATGCTCTATGCTTCCACTCTAAAAATATTTGTAACTACAGAATTGAATACCACAAATATCAAGGGAATATACTATAGAATAAACCAAAGGATCAAAGTCCATATTTTGTTATTGATATAGCAGAAGTGGAAATATTATCAAGTACGTGTATTTAGATCTGTGAGTATTTTTGTAATAGTATGTTATCACTTATGTATTCATTATTTTAATTATGAATTATATAATTATTGTATTGCAGAACATTTTCATAATTATTTTTAAATCAGTTGTTTTATGGTACTAATGAATAAGAAAAAATATTCATTGGGAAATTGATATTCTTGTAAAACACATGAGTAAGGGAAAAATATTCCACCATATGTTCTTGATTTTGAGATAAAGACATTGGGATAATGAAATGATTAATTTGGGTAATGCAATTTGGATAAATGTTGACTACCTTTTAAATAATTAGTTATTTATTAGAAAATTGTTTTTTATCATTAATAGAGTATGTATCTTTTTTCGATTTATGGAATATATACAACAACTTATATTTTACATAATGAATAAGTAATCATGAATGTTTTCAAAAATATTATAAAAAAATTTATGAAATTACAATGATTTATTAAAATATATGATGAAAGTATTCACATGTTTTCTATCTGATAATTAAGAGCTACTTCATGAAGATAAATAACATTATTTTGATAAATTAATTACCTTATGATATTTTGGATATTGAAATTTTTAAAAGGAAATAAATTTAACCATTTATAAAATGATATAAGATTATATTTGTAATAGTTCTGGGGAATATTATAAGAAACGATCTAAGGAGAAGATTGTTCATGTGAAATAAAAACTTATCAAGTATGTATATTTCCTTATATTCTTATAGAATATTGATAAACAATACATCCCAATACATTATGGTTTGTGAAACTTATGGTCCTTAAAATAATCAAAGATTTATATCTTTGAGGAACTCTCCTTTCCATTGATAATTAACTTTTTCGGAATCAATGGGAACAATTAATCCCTATATTTATTTATATTTTTCCTCAGAGTTTATATTTTCACAAGTCACTAATGTTCTCATAAGTAGAAACCTAGTTATGTGATCTCTAAACATCATGTTACATATTAATAAGGAAATTTAATACTAATTCATTTAGTATGTGGGTTATTTAAATATATTAATTTCATATACAAAACCATTTATTACTAAGATAATATTTTAATTGTGAGGACGCAATTTATTCACTATATAGAGATTGTGACACCCCAAGATTTTTTGATATTTACTTTTTAGAATATGTTTAATTTTATTCCTAAATTTATTTATATGAAACACCAAGTTAATATTATTGTAGAAAAAAAAATTGGTTTAACATGCATTTAATGAAACATAATTATTAGCATTATCTACATGGAACCCAGAATTTAGCTTTTGTTTCATATTATAATGACTTTCATCAATGAAATGTGATACATGAATGATAGAGTTTTACCAAAAAACAATATATTATAAAAATATTGTTATTTAACATAATTAGATATATCATAGCCAAATAATTAGAAGATAAAAATTTATTTAATTGCCGTATAATAATATATTATTTAATTATTCAGTTACCATATAATTAAAAATGAATATAAAAATAAATTGAGTATAAAAAATGGTTTTTATAAAAAATCTATTTTTATTCTCTGAAAAGAGGATTGTCTTAATAAATTGAAATATTTAATATTAGTAAATCATTTTAATTATATATGTATAATATATTCAATCATATATTTTGGACTTATCCGATATATTTTTTAGGAATAATATAAGATCAAATCTAATTTTATGTATAAAAGTATTATTTTTCTAAATGTTGTTTGGATACATTTTACAGGAATTCCACATTTAAAACTAATTTTTAGAACTTTTATAAATTTTATATGACAATATAAGATTAATTTTTGATGGTGATATGTCAATATTATCTTTGGGTGAATTGTTTATATGTGATGATCTATTTTTTGATGAATAGAGAAACATACTAAATTTTAATTGAAAAATTCTTTTTATCTAAATAATTTAAAATTTTAAATTACATGTGTAATCAATTTTAATGAATAATGGGGTATATTATAAATCTATTAATAAAATTTATTCTATTTAGATAAATTTTATATTTATTTTAGATATAAAAAAACTTCATACTTTTAAATATTTTTACTTTAAAAACCTACTTTCTCATCACATATACGTGATTAAATTTATATTAATATCATCCAATTATGTGATATAAATATTTATAAATAGATTCTACATTTTTAATTAGAATAATTTATATTATATTATAATATTAACATAGTTTTTTACTAATAATATTTTGGAAATATATTAAAATTAATTACAACCATTATGAAAAACCTATCTTAATAAGGCACTAAAACATAAACATAATTGCCAAAATGACCTAGAAAATTGTAAAAACCTATTTTATGGATATATATATCTACCATATCCTCCATTGGATCTAATTTTAGGTCATTGTTTGTGTCACATGATGTAAGGGATACCACATAATAACATTTACTTTTTTCTATTTATAAGAATGCCACTCCTCCTCCACAATAAAAATTCACTCTCTGGTCACAATAATTCACACTATTAAACCCTTATCTCAAAAAGACCTAATGATATAATCTCGGAACATCTATGAACTCATCCTAGGAAAATCACTTTAGGCCAAAATAAATCTATGTATATCTTTTGGTATAAAATAAATTGAGTTACTCAAATAAGAGGTAACATTCTTAAACAATAAATTTTGTTTCATTTATTTATCTACCCCATAAATTATTTATATATCATTATTATATAATAAAATTATAATAATAAATAAATTTAGAATTTTTTGTCTTAAGGATATGAACTAAAACTAAAAACATCCATCAAATGTAATGCAAAATGATCATTCGTGAGTATAGAGAACTACCGCCTTGCGAGCCGATTTCATTCATTCTTCCATTAAAATGATTAATGGATGGGAATAATGATTTATTTTTAGTTTATATTGGATATATACAATATTTATAAAGTCCATGTTCTCCTCATACTAATATATAACATATAACTTCAGGATTTCCATTTTCTGTCAATATGATAACATAGATTGTTGATATGTGGACTGCAACCTCCTCAAAGTGATTTGACTTATTCACAAATTAAATGGAATTTAATAGGATGGTATAAAAAATGTGGATATATATAGCAATAATATGACATTATGATGATAATATACATATATATCCATCATTTAGTTTTTTACTAGGATAAGAAAATAGAAGTAGAATTCATGTGTATGTACGACATACAGTTACCATGAACAGTACATTTCATTTGTTGTCTCCAAATTTTATGGATTGTTCTAAATACCAATAAAATTAATATAATACATTATATTTTATACCTTTGTATAAAAAATTTAAATATTTCAGGAGGCTTCTCCTTTGTACGATACATCATTTTTCTCAAAAAGAATTATATAGTATTAACAAACAGGGGATAAGATATTATACGAAGATCATATGTGACATTATAGAATTGGGTATGGTTTTGTTATAAGTTAATAACATGATTATAACCATTATGCATGATTTTAAAATTATTTAAACCCAATGAAAGTGTATGTTTATTTACTTTCATCTCATATTTTACATCAGTGAGGTAAATGTCATATTCACAAATTAGTTCATTTTTCTTGTGTACACACTACACCTTTTGAAATCTTTTACCATGAATTAATTTTTATTCATGATAGTTAAATGATTTTTTTGAATTATTATGACTATTATGTGATTCCAATTAAAATCCATCAATATAATTATCGGGTTTCTAGTCTCAACATTATTCATGAGATACATAAGACATATTCACCAATTTTTTCCTTCATGTATTGTATATACTCAATATTACAATTTATATCATCAATTTCATTTATTTAATGATAATAAAATTTTAAATTGATGTTATTTGTCACATTTCTCATGATTCTAATTTTCCTCTAGTAGAAATGATGTTTTTTTTGAAAGTACATCCTATTGAGACTTATTTTTTCTTATCCACCAATTCACATTAATGTGGTGTATATACTTATCCATTGTTATTTAATATAATTATTAACTCATATTTCAGGGTATTGTATTTTTCAATTTGAAATATCTCATCTAGGGTGATTAGAATATAAAATTAAAATGTAGTAAAAAGGTATATTTGAAATATCACATTATTAAAGTGAGTGTCAAAATTCTCTAGAAAAAATAAATTCCTTACAAAAAATTTCAATTGTAAAACACATTTATTTTAATAATCCATACTCTTATGTGGTAGGTTTAATTATTTCATAAACTGTATAATATAATAATTTTAGGTGGGTGCTTGATAGTTATTTGATTAAGATAGGATATATTTGTGATTTTTTATCATTTACTCTATATAAATATTTGATGATGGACATTGTTCACAGATTAAATAGATTATTCACTATTTGGGGAATGATTTTGATAGGAATTAAATTAGATGTTCTTTATTATAGAGATCCCTTAAATGCATCTGTAGTCTAATGAGATGAATAATTTGGAAAATGATATGTGTTTTTACCCGATATGTCATAAACATTATTGAGAAATTTATTAATGGTAAAGGTAACATGTACATGGGAAACATGACATTCAATAATTAAGTATTTACCTCTTTAAAATTCAGTTATTATTTATCCATGCGATTATTTCTTTGACATTATCAATTATTGTAGTTCATTCTTAGTTGATTGATTAAATTTCATGTGTTTCTATTCCTTACATTTCCATATTTATTTTTCCTTAACGAGTTATATAAATGGTATGAATTTTATTTATTTTAATTTCCATGACAATTATGTTCATTAATTAATTACTGTTTCTTTTTTACATACCATTACTAATAATATGATCTCACTTTTATTTTGTTTCATTTCCCCATGATATGATGAAAAAATATTTAACTAACTTTCAATGATGTTCTATATTTCATTTTTTCATGTATAATGTTTTATTTTCCAATTCCTAATATAATATGGGTATAATGTATGAAATATTGTTCTCTGAAAATGCTAAAGTGATATACCCTTCAAGATTTGTTTCCTTACAATCATGTCAATGTAATAGTGTATGGTGATATCTATTATCTTAATGGGTTGGGGTGCTACATCCTTCTATAATATCACCAACACAATCCATATATACTCTAATTGTTCTGTCATTTTGATTGAGTATATGAGAATTCCATTAATTATTACCTGTATGAATTTATCAATATAATCTCTAAACACTCTATCAATAAAATCCATGCTGATTTTAGAGGATTTTTTAAATCTGAATATAGTCATTATGTTCCCATAATATATATCTCAAAAAATGTTTTTTGTTTGATTATATTAAAAATTAACTCACCTTAAAAGGTATTTAGAAATAAATATCTTCTTTATATAAGTAAAAATATATTCTATGTTGATTAAAAATAATCAATCCATGGGAGAGGATAATTTTTCATTATATTATTATTATTGATCACTTTGTAGTCCAGGAAAAGATGCATTGATACATCTTTATTCGTGAAAAAGAGCACGAGTGGACCCCATGGTGACACACTATTGAATATGAACCCATTTTCTACGTTTCTTGTATTCACATATTTCTTCCTATTGTTTTATCTAGACCATCCTATATGATGTTTTTTATATAGTTGGGGGGTTCAAGATAATGTTCTGTTGAAAATACTACCACATGATATGAGGGAAGTTCAATAAATACTTAATGAAATAATCTAGTATATTCTTTCAAAATGGGAAAATATAAATTGTTGATTATTTATTTTAACTCGTCCATTTGGGCATGGTATTACTCCTCCATTTTCATCATTAATAAAACCATTGAGGGATTTTCTAAAGTGTATTTATAATATTTCTTGCATCATTACTAAAAATGGATTGGTTTTTCATATGGAAATATATTTCCACATCTTGTTTACTTATGTTAGTTCTTTATAATGATATCCAATATATAACTAAAATAGATCTAAATTTCACAAAAGGAAGGATTACAAAATGCCCATGAAGAGACTTAATACTTACGCAAACCGAGAAAGAGTACAACAATTCTAGGTAAATAATACATTGTGGGTGTTTTCATAGATAAATCTACTCCAATGTATTAATTATTTTGTTATTTGTTTTAAAAAAAATTATAGGATATAACATAATTCCTAGAACCCGAATCTAATAAAACATTGTTATTGAGTTAAGAGTAAATGTATCATACACTACTGATTTTTTTTGTCATCCCCAATGACGGTGAAATAATATACATTACCTTGATCCCATAGATTAGGTGGTTTCAAAATTTTATTCCACATAAAGACCCTAGGTTTTTTTATTTCTATTCCAATGTGATTTTCCACTTTATAGTTGAAGCATTAGACCATGGGTGGTGAATTTTTCATTTCCTTCCCCGACTCTATCATATTTATTGATTTAATTATGTTTTATTAACATTAATTAGGTTTATGTAATTCTACTCTATACTTAAATCATTTCCTTACTAATTTGACAAAATTCATATGCTTCTTCATTCAATATCCTTGACAAGTGGGTTGTTGGATCTTCAGGACTTCTCTATCATTTGATCCTCCATCTCAAAACTCCATCTTTTAATTTTTATCTATATTCCCATAGGACCATTTTATAAACAAAATAACTATATTAAAATCATCATAAACCAATTCATCAAAAATAAAAATGTGTGAAACATCTATATTTGATTATGGAAATGTTTTTAAACCACAAACAAGTCCATATATGTTGTAATAATTAGTGGTAAAAATACCTAAGTGGTACTATTATTTCCTTGTAAATTTGTTTTTTAAAAAAAAATATAACTTTCCCTATACTTAAGATCAATAAATTCACTCTCCATATTAGTGGGAATTTTTTGAGGAAAACATTGTTAATAAATATCTTCTTATTGTATTACCACAGCATTATTCATCTTAATATTCATTATCAATTTCAATATTTGATTTTTTCTTTCTATAAATGTTATATGACTAATGTGAATTTTCCCTTCTCAAATAGAAAAATTATGGAAATTGTTTTTACCTTGATTTGATCAATTATTCCATAATAGGTAGATCAGAGGACAAAAAAATGTTAGTGGTCCTTGATGCATAAAGGACTCGATGGATAATTGTTAATTCATGGGAAATGATAGATGTTTCCCAAAATTCAAGTTATTATTCCAAATCTAAGATAAGTAGTAAAGTACTAACATTATATTTTAAAATCCACCACCCATTGCAATGGAAATGAAATTTGAGCAATAATATAATTTACCATCATAAGGGTTGATGGCTTTGTTTGTCATTGTTCCAACAATTTTCTAAAATAGAATATTATAAAACAAGATATAATTCAATAAATCATAAATAAATAGCATTTTCACATGTTTAAATAAATTCTAATGTCATCACTTATGGGATACCTATGATTATCCTAGGTTACCTATTACTATCATAATTCCCTGAATATATAAATATTTCGCTAATACCAAATATATAGACCCACCACCTTCATAAATGATTACTACATAATTTTTTAGATAAAATCTAAATAATATTACCTTTTAGAATCCAAAAGGTTTTGTATCGTGGAAAATTTATGATCATATTTCTAGATACATATAAAGAATTAAAAAAAATTTAAATACATTTTAGTCATAATTTTAAAATAATTTAATCTTCTATTTAGTAAACATAATCACCTAAAGGCATACATAATGGAATGGGTGATGTAAAATCCAAGTAATTAGAGGAATAAATGGAATGAAACATGATACATTATTCGGCATAGTTCATGGTTGAATATAATCATCATCATATTATCATAATAAATGTATAATAATAATAAAGAAGGGGGTTAATTTTAATGATACATGTTATTTGGAATATTAATAATAATTCTATATCATTACATTTTTATCAAGAATCACACCTATGTTATGGAAAAATTAAGGATCATGATCATGGATAACATATCAGAACAGATAATCAATTCAAAATATTTAAAAAAAGATAACACCATGACCATGATTTGTACATATAATCTCAGGAGAATAATAACATTATCATATTCCATAATGGGATATATAAATCTAGAAACAGCCATCACATCATAATATGATCATAATGATTCATTCAACAATTAAGGAACACATTTATAAATTATATAAATCAAATAAAACCATAAATATAATTGGATTACCACGAGTATCATAAGACATTCAACAGTGAATAAATAATGGAATTTCCCCAATATATAAAGTTATTATATAACTATCGAAGTTAAAACTGCGTTATTAACAAGTATAATATCATTTTCTCTATAAAAATAATACAAAATATTTAGAGGTTTAATGAGGGTCATTGAGAATAAATACAATATCATTAATCATGAATGGGGCATAGTAATATTACCAAAAAAAAGAAAATTTATATCCCTAAGACAGAAGATGGTAAAAATACATATAATAAATTTAGAAGTGGGTTTATATGAATAATGATAAATTATAGAGAAATAGGGAATACACCCAAAAGATTGAATTGGGTTCAAGAATCTTCTTACATTAGGTCACATTATTTCTCATCATGTTTAAGAATCCTTTATAATAAACATATGTTGGTTAAATTATAAACCTCAAAATAAATTTATTATTTTCTTTAATATTTATACAATATAATTTATGAAATTTATTAACTACTAGTTCTTTTTAATATAAAATTTATTGATGACATGTTTTCTATTAAATAGTTTCATTTTGTGGTAATTTAATGAATTTGATTGTTTATAATTTAAATATTCTGAATTTTTTTAATAAGATTAAAATAAATTAAAATTCATTTATATTACATTATATACATAAAAAATATATACTATTATTGATAATTAATCCTTAATAACTTCATCGTAAGAAAATTAACCTTCCCATTGACCTGACATTACAAAAGGGCAAAGATATATATATATACATATAATATAAATATTGTAAATATTATTTTGGAAAAATATTAATATTATTAATAAAATATTATTATACTAATTAAATTTTTTATATTATTTTACAAATTTTAGTATTAAAATTTAAAAATATAAGAGTGAATGTGAGATGAAAGAAAAGGAAGATATTACATTGTTAATGAAGCCAATTATTTTATATGACATTATTACCTTGAAATCTTATAGATTTATGACTTCATTATACTCCAAAGGCAACTGTGTGGGTCAAGAAATAATAATGGATAATATATATGGCCTTTAAAAGGTAATGAGAAGTGGTTCTATAAGGAATATGATAAGATATATTTCTACACGAGAAGAGTGGTATTTTTATTAGAACATATAGAAAAAATTTATTATTTCTTTGGTGAACCATATAATATTGATAATTTTTGCATTATGATTTGTATATGATTATAATTTTTTAACAATTTAAACTTCATTATATACCAATTTGTTTTGATTATTCAAAATGAAATTATAAGAGAATGAAATTTTGGTTTTTAATGCAATATAATATATTTTTATTGAAGAATATTTAATTGATTTTGGTTTTGAATTTGAATTTCAAATATAATTCATCTTAGTAAATAGTTTTTAAAATTATCCACCCATATTATAATTTATTAGGTCATTTTACATATTCAATGATGTAACTAAATGTTATTGTTTACATAAAAAATATAATTTTATTATACAGTTAAGAATTTATGATATTGAGAAAATTATGAAAACATGGCCTATAGAAAATTTCAATATACACATTCAAAAAATGATATTTATATAATCAAAATAATATTCAAACACAGTTAATTTAATATATTAAAAAAATTACTTTAGTAACATAAAATTTATTAGAAAATGAACTTATTAATTATTTTGGATTATTTTTCATTTCTAGTATTACACTAGTTATATTTACATAATTTATTTATTGAAAATATTATTTATATTCCATTATATTGTATTTTTTGGGTTACCTACTATTCTGATGGTCATGTTTTTATTCCAAATTTTCAGGCTACCATCCTTACATTTAAATTGGTTTTATAGTTCTTATAAATAAATCATATATCTCTCATTAATCATTCACTCTATTTCATATCAATATTCTATATTCATCATTTTCATAATGGAAATTAATTTACTATTTTTTTATTTTTTACATTTTTTTCATTCGTGTTATATTTCTATGAGATGAAAATGATATATATTTTCCTATTCTTGTAATTTTAATTTCATTGTGATTATTGTCTCATTATTATTTAGTCAATATGTTTATTAATATTTATTAACTGAATATAATGCTCTCAATTAATTAAATAAATCATTTTTTATTTTTTGGAGACTTGTTTTGTACAATACATCATTTTGAAATATAACAAAGACTATTACTTTATTTTTAATGGTTTGGGTTGGTTGACACATAATATGAATAAATATAATTAATTATATAATATGTATATATAAATATATAAAATTGAATATAAATATTTATACATATATGTAACTATAAATGAATTTACACAAACATATATAAATATGTACATATATATATGTATATAATTAAATATATTTATATATAAACATATATATATAACAAAATATAAATATATAAAAAAACACACATACAAATTAATATATATACTCACATAAAATATTTAAATATGTATAAATATATAGGAAAATACATATAAATATAAATTTTGATGAATATTTATAAAGAATATGTGCACCTATTTGAGTGGGATTGATGTTTCCTGATATACATCAGGTCAGGGGTCCAAAACCCCAACGACTCATTTTCCCCAATGTTAATTTTGGATGTGTGTTATTTTCCACAATGGGATATTTAGTGTCGGGGGGAAGGAACTATAGGTGGGGTTGGAAGAAATATGTGGGGTTGACTGGGGTGTGTGGTGGTGGTAGGGCATTGGGCGTTGGGTGGGATACTCCACATGTGGGGGATTACATAAGGAATCAGATAGAAGGAGGGGGAATGATAGAAATAAAGGGGATATGAATAAGTGTACTTATATGGGAGAAGGTATAAGGCTAGTGAAAGTAGTGGGGATACATAATTGTTTCACGGGTGGTGATAGAAAATCGTTTTCACCTAGAAATATACTATTTTTGGTGCCTTCTCCGGCGTGTTGTGATCTTGGTTCGTTGGGTGCTTTTCAAAATACTTTCCTACCATATCGGCTGGAATGATGGTGGTCGTGGTCACACATGCATTGATGAAGGGTGACGAGCGACAATGTTTGGTCATGGCGTGGGTGGAACTTTGGTGTGGTTGAAAGTGTTTCGACCAATGGATTGTTGAAGGCTTTAATAATGTCATGACGGACCTCATTAGTCACAGTAATGTTGAGGATATCTAGTGTGGTGGTCCTTGTTGTGTGGGCTTGGCAATAGACAGCTATGCATGGGGTCGATGGAGGGCCTAGATCTTGGTATCTACTAGGCATTTGATTATTCATATTCCTTTTGTGCTTTGGTCTTCGAGTTATTTGGCATTTTTGACCAATATGTTTTGTAAATTTTTTGGTCCACTGGGCTCTGGATCTACTTATCTTTAACTATATATGCCACTGGTCATTCGATTTTGTAATGGGTTAACTTTTTTTAATTTTTTAATAATGGGTCTAGACCCATCCTTTTCCATTGTCTATATATATATACCCACATAATATATATTAACTTATAAATTTATATCAATATAATACATAGAAAATTATATTAATGTAATTAAATAAATATATAAAGGAATATACAACAAACACATAAATATCATCAAATAAAAATAAATTTACATAATTATATATCTATATATTATATAATTATATAAAAATCAAAAAACAATAAATATATATATATATAACTAAATTCACAAATATATATATACATAAATACATATAAAAATGTATATAATTATGCATAATTTGATATGGACACACACACATATACATATAAATATCTATTATCCCAACATTGAATTCATAACCTTGAAATTACAACCTAAAGGAATTCTTAGGACTACAAAAGTTTCCATGGATTCCATCTAAATTAATTTCATTGAATTAAAATAAATGATTTATTTCCAATTAAATGTTCCATGGAAATCCTTGACATAAAAGACACATTGGAAAATAGATCACCAAAATAAATTATACCATTAATATTTCAAAACCATGGTATCATTTGGAATGTAAACTGATGGAGTAATTTAATAATCTAACAAAAATAATAAATAAATACACTCTTAATAGAATTAGAAATACCATTTAAAGTTATTAAAATATGATATATTATATTTATAAACACTTCTAGAGGCCTGCCATATTTCTTTTGACCAAAAATTAAATGTGGTATAGGGTTCACCAAAAATAATGTATTGTATAGCACATTAGAAGCTTTTACTTCATTGATCATAGATTCTAAACTAACATTCAGAGAACATTTCATGAATATTTGTAGTTAATGTTTTATTTTTTCAACATATCATAGAATATTAATTAATATTTTTGGCTTTGTTATTAATTACTAATTATAATATATGATCATATTTTATTTTATGGCTTTTATTTGATAAGTCGACGTGTAGAAACAGAGAAGCACATGAAAATTTATGGTCACTTGAAGAAAAATATTTATTTTATAGATCTCTTGTAACATTATTTAAGTAATTTTAACGTGAAATTTTAATATATATGTATGTATGTATATATGTATGTATGCATGCATGTATGTATGTGTTTGTGTGTGTGTGTCTGTATGTATGTATGTATTTATTTATGTATGTTTTTATAAAGGAATGAATTTATTTTTATTATTTTTATATTTATATATATAATGATATAAATAATTACTAACTCATAATTATGAATTATTAAATAATTAATAATAAATTTTTAATTTTTAATTTTTAATTTATAATTAATATATTTTATAAATAAATATAGAATAATAATTATAATAATAATTATTTACTAATTAAAATTTATTATATAATTAAAATTTTATATAACTAATCTTAAATGATTATAATTAGTTTATAAAAACTTTATACAATAATTTATAAATGGTAGTTAAAAACTAATTAATAATTATTAACCCATATTGAAAATAATAATTAATTACTCATAATAAATATTATTTATCATTAATTTCAATGTAAATTTTTAAAATACACCATTAAATTGAATAAAATTAATAAATTATAAAAATTAGAAAGTATATTTACTCATAATAAAAAACTTCCACTAACTACCCTTTTTCTATAGTGCAATATGGTAATAATTTTACGACATATGGTTGTTATTTCCTATAAAAAATATAATATTTTTATTTAAATTTGCATAGTAATCTCAAGGAAATTTATTCTAGGAATCTTTATGTGTATTCAGAATAGATTAATTTAATGAATCCAAAATTATGGGTATTAGATACCAAGTGTTCATTACACATTCATTCTAATAAAAATAGACTCAGATACAAATTCGAAATGATGAAAGGTGAAATAGATCTTAATGTTGACAATGGATAATGAGTCATAACATAGAAATTTGATATATGTGATCTATGTCTTCATAGTGGATTCCTTCTAGAATTTGTGAAGTTTTATTTTGATTGTTCCATAAATACAAAAGAAAATTATCTATTTTTGGAAAATATAATTTTTTTTATTATGTATAAGATTCATTCTATATATATTAATGAAATGTTTTTTGGAATAAATAATATATTAAATGGTTTATAGATTCCACATATAGATAATACTAACTATAACATTCAGAATAAGCAAGCCATGGTTTATTTTTTTCCAACCCATTTTAGGCATTTCCACCTTGAACATATAATTGAGAAACGCATCCAAAAATTAGGTAGTGGTATATTGTTGTATCCAATATATTGTGAATCATTTGATACATAAATAACATGTTTATAAGGTAAAATTGTCTATGAATATTTTTATAAAAAATATTAAGTGGTGGGTGGAATCATGGATGTCAAACATAGTGATGTATGTAGAAAATGAGTACTCAAGAAACTGGTCATTTTTGCTACCACATTACATTTATCGAGGAATTTAGTCTATAAGGTTATGTGTTTTTGTCGAGAGAAAGGTATGAATGTTTTGAAATGTTCAAAGGGTTTCATTATAATGTAAAAAAACTAAATTGGGAAATGGAGTTATGAGTCTCCATTCAACTCTGGGTGGTGAATACTTGATCCATAAATTCACTAATCATCTAAGAGACAGTGGAATATTTTCGCAATTAACTAATTCAAAGACATTGTAGTGGAATATTACTTCTATGAGGAGTAATATTAAATTTTTAGTCAGGGTTGGATTGGAGAAGAGTCAGTATAGCCTTCCCATTTCATTATTGGGTTATGTCCCACATATTTCTTTCCTCTTATTTAACATCATTCAATTAAATGTACTCATAGTTAGACCATATTATAACGTTATTTGATATGCCCCAGTTTGTATTTTTTGAAAATATAATGTTTTAAAGAACTTCTATATTTATTATCATTTATAAAAAATTACATTATTTCTTGCTTGTTCTTATTTCTTGGTTATCCTATATAAACAAATAGATCTATTTTATATAATCATACTAATACAAAAGATTTAGTGGACCAACATGTATATTTTTTAGGAAGGGACCACATAAGTTGAGGTGTTAGTGGGAGAAATTTTTTACAAATAATAGATTAATAAACAAATATAGGAATTGTTCCAAATATATAAGTTTATCCAGTTTACTAATTATTTTGAGATGAATAACTATCTCATGTTACATAAGAAGTAATATGACCTACTAGGATTCATTTGGATCTTGGGTAATTTGGATTTATTTTTTCAAAAAAAGATCAATTAATGTTTATAGGTGATGAAAACACAATTCATTTAGAGACCATTGATAATTTAATTCTTATAAATTTTTAAATCCATAAAATCTCAACTGGACTCCATGTATAGTAAAAAATCCTGGAACTTAGTGAATTCACCATAAGGGGTGGTACTGTTGGGTAATGTGTGGATTATTAAAATAAAATTGACTAGGATGGTATAATGTCTACCTATAATGAATTCATAGTGAAAAGGGATAATTAATGATTTATGGTATTGACTTTGGAGACTCATTTTCACATGTTGTGATGATAAAGTTTGCTCAAATATTTATTTCCATTTTTTTTATTTTTTTTATGAGATATAACAAATGAATTTCCTAACCAATTTAATTAAATGTAATTTATACATTAATTTGTATATCATAAAACATAATAGTTTGATTTTAAAAATGTTTCTGTTAATGTTTGAAATTTTCAATTATCCATTTATAGAATTATTTACTCTTTTTGTAGTCGTAATATCCGATATGATGTTGTGTGAAAGAGTTTGGAATCATCAAAATAATATCTTAATCTTGGGTATATATGTTGATTAGTGGTATTTTTTATTATCTAAAAACTTTATATAGTTGAAACACTCCATTTCAGAACGGTGTCCCGAGTTTACAATCTATAGTGATTTGGTTGAGAAAATGCTTCTTTATGGAAGACATGGGTGATGAATCCTATATATTGGTTATGATTATTTATAGAGATAAATCAATGAGGTCAAATAGAAAAAATTGAAACAAAACTAATGGTAATGTAATAAATATATTTATAATAGAGAACTCAAAATGGGATCATTACTATTGTTTCATGACATAAATATTTGTAGGATTAAATATCATTATAGAGGGAAAAATGGTGTGGACTAAAATTCATTTCCATCCTCAATATGATCAATCATCTATTTAATGTTGTATACCAAAAACAATGTCTCATATGCTATAGGAATAACTATGAAATACCAATCCAGAAATATTAATATTCACCAAATAAATTATAATAATTTTTTATGTACATTAAATAACTAAGGATATATTCCTGATCCTTAGAAGATATAGTGATCTCTGTGTAAAGTTTTACACTGATGCTATTTTTCAATATGAAAAAAAGACATATGATCTCAATATAGTTTTGTATTTGTCGTGAATGGGGGAGCTATCAGTTTCAATATTTACAAATAGTCCTTCATATCTTACATGACAGTATTGGTAGTGTACATCACTTATTCAGATCCTATAAAGAGATATATATGGACCAGGAAGTTCATTTATGACCTTAGGATGGATCCATAAATAGATGGAAGAATTGAGAATTACTATGACCATAATATATCTATTTCCCATGACATGAAACACTATTTTTATCAAAAGTCAAAACAAATCCTTGAAAAATACCATCTCATACTGGTTGTCATTGAGTGGGGTGATGTATTGATCTGTTGGCTTTCTAATAATTATAAAGTTGCAGATATGATGCTGAAACAATATTAGTATTAGTAGCATAAGTATGAAGTTTTAGCTCATGGTATATGAGAAAAAATATAATGAATGTAATGTTTGTAAATTTATACTTATTTAATAATAAAATAAATATCAATTTAACATTCATCCATGTGTGATGAAATTTATTTAACATGTATAGTGAAATGTTAATATCCCCTCAATGTATAAATTTGAGTTATGCCATCAATGATCCTTGTAGACTAGTATGGGTTATAATGATATGATATGATTTACATTATAATAATTTTTTACACTGTAAAATAATTTTATATAAGTTTTCATGAATAGAATCATGTTGTGATAAGTTAATTCTTATTACATGAATTGACCCCCAAAGTATATTTAATGGAATGTCACCTATCCATTATTATTCATATGTGTTTGTTATTGTTATAAATAATTTTCACTAGATATGAGATATGTAGAATTAGAGCCATCATATTTTTATACCTTTCTTATGAAATACATGAGGGTCATAACTATAATGGGTGGTTTGGTATATTTTTAATCATTTCATAATTTTAAGATCAACCATGATGATATTTAACAACTCATAAAATGTGAAAATATATTCAGGAATTTGATTGAATTAGACCATGTAAATTCATGTCCAAACATAGTATAGTAAAATTTAATTTTCTCAATTACTTGGATCGGAGACATGTAATGTGATCATTTGAAAACTTAATGACATTTGGAATATTCATTGAATAGTTGAATCTATTTCAGAGAATCAATAGTGGATGCGATAACTTATAATGGATTGACATGTCACATATTTCACAGTGACCTGATGTCATGGGTAGATGAATAATAAAGTTATTCATATAATTTTAGTGTAAAGTTGTTATAGATGCACTAAAATCAATGATATCATAATTTCACAATATCCTTGAATTATAGAACGTGATATGTTCAGGTTTATTCTTGTAGTATAACCTATTATTAGACAACATTATAGTGTATGATGGGAAACATGATATATCAAATTACATTCTAACAACATTTCCATGTATTCCATTAGTTTCCATCAGTTATAAATCAACATGATTGATTCATTTACGGAATTTCATATATATATGTATTTGTTAATATTTTTAATGAATAAAATACCAATGGGATTTAAATTATAGATACCTTGATATGGAAATATATGATCCAATATTATTACAATTTTTATTTAATGAGGATAGTCTATAAAATGGATCATATCCCACCCATTGATCCTGCCCTCAATGAATGCACACTTTGAAGAGGATCTATTCAAGTCCCTTTTTATCTATTTTTTGAAGATGAATATAATATAACCCCATGAAGGATCATGTGATCCTATTTTTGAGAATATGGATCTAAAGTTAGTTGTAATACCCGTATATGTAGAATATTTGATACTATTTCTTTAGTGATACCTATCAATAATACTTTGCTGAATAGTAAAATATAGAGATTTTAGCTATTTAGGTGTTCTTGTTCATGTTATTTCTATTAGTAATGTTCAAGATGGTGAATAAGGATTAGGTTTTTTCGGAATCAACATGAATGATACTTAAATATATGTTTTTAACTGGTCTCTAAAAATACATGAATGTCATTCTAGACCACCACGAGTTGGGAAATATGCTAAGTAATAAGGATAAATTGGATAACAATTTCACTAAACCAGATAAAATAATTAGTATGAAATATAAAATAAAAATGGATAAACATATTTAAAAAGAGTCAAATAATTGAAAATAAATACATAATTGACCTAACAAACCAACACATAGAACAAGATGTAAGAATAACCAATTTGAAAAAAAATTACAACCATATCCATGTGTTTGGTGGGAAACATCCCACCATCTCACCACTTGAGTCCCACAGACAACAAACTGAAATACCCACTTCCTCATAGTGTCACCATTACCTTCCCTATTTTAATAAAAACAAGGTCTACACACACAGGGGTATGTGAAAAGTGTTAGAAAACTAATTTCAGTGGGATCCCACTGTGGATTTAATAAGAATCATTTGAAAATTAATCCCAATATGCTCAAATTATATAAAACAAATGCATGCTCCAAAAAAATCAATATTTAATTAATATAATGGAAATTCACACTTTTAAATTGTTTTTGAATAATTTCATAAAAAATGTTTCTAAATTACATTACTGTAAACTATTACTAATAACCAAAAGATTTATCATAAAAACACTTAAAATAAATGCATAATATAAAAACCCATAGGATAAAATAAGGCTGGGATATCTTGGATCCTCACACCATCTCATAAATAATTGTTAGTGACCACTAAATTTATCACTCGCATAATAAAAAAGGATTTACGATAATTGCACGATGTGTATTTCCCCTATATTATTTCAATTAAATTTATCCCTTGAAAGACAAAATTGAGAGTAGAATAACACTATGTTGTTTTCCATCATTGAGTGATAAAAAATGTCGATGTAAAACCCCTACCTAAATGCAAAGTATCCCATGTGCTAAACATTTAATATATTTCAAGAGGGAATATCACATTTCAAAAATCAAGACTGAAAAAATTATTCACATCAAAATTATTGGGCACAAGTATTTCATTTGTATTCATTGATGTGTCAATATACTCTTAGTGAGTTAAGTTAAAGTGTTGATTCTGGGATTCTTCTTTTTAATAATATAAGGTTAGTAAAAGTCATTCTTGAACAACTCTCCTTGATAATGTGACCCATTGTTTATAGGAATATAAAAATATCAATGTAGGTTATGTAGTAATAATTAATTGTATTGTGGATTCTTGTTAAAAATACTATGTAAATAATTTTCATATTCTTTTCATGATTAATATTAATAATAGAGACTTGATTTATTGAGACTATGTTTTTTAATTTATATTTCATATTGACTATTTCACTTATATATTTTCGTAGTAATTTAAAAAAAATGGCTGACCATAAAATCCTTGAGCACTAGCTCATCAAACATACTGTGGTAGAAATCACAACCAAAACCAAGATCCCAACCATGTAGCCTACGTGGTGCAAAATAAGAATGCCTATGGTAAGAAGGATATGAGCTAGAATAATCCACACTAAGAACATGAATGGGTTCTCATTTAATGTACATGATGTGTGTGTGGACCATGTAGGAAAAGCATGGCCTAGTAAGGGTGGTGTATGTAACGTGTTCCTAGTGATGAACCCTGGTATTATCACTATATTTGAGTTATAATAAAATTAGTATTATGTGTTATGAAAGTGTTGTTTAAATCTATGCTGGACATGAGATTTTTTCACACTATTCCTACACATAGAAATATAAATATATAAGAATATTAATCCAATGAGATCTATTGTGGAAACATGATAGAATATGGAGTTCAACATCATCATATGACCTTTGATCAGTTTATATTCACATGTTTTATGTAGGTGTTGATCATACACATAATACCTTGGTGTGGTATTGGCCTTCTCTTCCTCCTTCGACATCAGTACTGCAATCCAGGAAGAGGCCCATACCCTTCTCACCGGGCTTTCCATATGCATCTAAGAGAATGTGGTCATTTCTGAGGTTGTGGTGGACTCCTTGATTCTCCATGATTCCTTGAAAGGTAATTGTTCAATACCTTGGTCAATAGACTATAGTGTCAGGAAATTCCTTGGGATTCATTGACCCAATATTCAAGTGT
This sequence comes from Viscum album, assembly GCA_963277665.1. Lineage (NCBI taxonomy): Eukaryota > Viridiplantae > Streptophyta > Magnoliopsida > Santalales > Viscaceae > Viscum > Viscum album. The sequence goes on from OY728129.1 coordinate 260,451,035, forward strand.
CCCACACCTACCGCGAGGGGAACAAGGATGCAGAATTTTTTGGAATCTGTGGCTGATCATAGGTCTACCAATAATTGTCTTTTTTAGCTTCATAGCTTAAACCTGGAATGTGTTAACATGATCATAGGGGATTCCCTTGGTTTACATTACTATAGACCCCCTTAGTCTGTATTGTTGTTTGTTTCACTCTTTAATAAAAAATTTATTTTGATGGATGGACTTGAATAATCATTGGATACTCATTAAATAAAACATGATGTTCAAGAAATATTTTATTAATATAAAGATCCACAAAAAATTCAATTATCAATGTAATGATTTTTTGACTATATATTCGTGAATTTTTTGAAGAGTGTGGTCTTCACAATATTCAAAAGAGAAATTAACCATATAGAGAAAATAAAAACTCATGTAATGAAATGATATCACGATTTTTAGAATAATGTAATTAGAAAACCCAGAGTGAAACAACTAAAAATTTTATTATTGGGGATATTTATATATTATCTTAAAATGAATTTTTTATTGGATCTTCTACAAGACATGAAATTTAGAGCAATGATTGTGTGAACATACCTATAAAAACATTGTAGGGGAAAATATTGATCAATTATTCCTATATAGGTTTTTAGAGGTGCTCTTATTTTTAGATTCATAAAAACTAGGTGAAATTATTTCATAAAGAAGTGATTTCCCAAATCACATTACTTCTATAAGGAAGAATATATTCTTAAGACTATTTACTTGAAAATATCAATCACTAGTGTTTTATCAATGAATTGGATTTCACAAATAACATTGTATAATTTAAAATTGGGATGAATTTTCTATTTATATAATTTTAATTTTGTGATGTTTATTATTGGGAACAATAGAAAAGAAATTGATCATCAGTTTCATGAAGGATATGATTAATGTCACTATTTGTTATTTCATTATGAATATGTTTCACATATCCATTCTGGGGAACACGAAGGCAATGAGTTGGGTGTTAACACTTTCACGTATTATATTGCACAAAGAATGAAATATATAGAGAATCCATATGTTAATTCATTCATATATGAATGCACAATCAACCAAAAAAATATAAAAAATTAAAATAAAAAATTTTGGACAAAAGAATGTTTATTATATGTTATAGGGTTTTTTCTAGAGAATCCTATGAATTTCATAGATATGTTATCTTTGATAAATTTTATTCATCACTTTCACACATCTATTTGAGTTCGAGACATCATGAAATAGAAGGTAAAATCCCATCATGAGAATTTTTTTCACTAAAGATACTAATCATATATGGGTGACCAAAACTATTTGAGAATGAATAGAATGATATACAAGTACATGAAGATTGCATAAGGATGTTTAATCTAAAAATATAATGGATTATGACTATACAAATTTCATTCTATATCAAATTTGACTTATTAAGAGATAACTAAGTTGCTTCTGATTGGGGGTATTACTAGCTTGAGACTGGGGGTTATAATCAATCAATAATAGGTGAAGACTTCTGGGGTGGTATAAAAAAATTAGGAATAACAAATTACTAGTTAGTGGTATAACTAGTATTTACTAGAATTTAGAGAACTGGGTTGTATAACTAGTTTCATTGTAACCTATTGAAATTGATAATAATATTTGAGTGGAGAATCCATCTTGGGGGTATAACCCACATGGAATGGAGATTATTTTAGAACAAAATCATTAAAATATAGTGTGTTTTTTTCATTTAAGTTAATCATGTCATACATGATCAAATCATACTAACACGTGACAATGGTTTGAATTTTTATAGTTTAAATAAAAGTATATGTAATTTAAGAAAACATGTCACACTAGATTCAACCCCCCCCCCCCTCAGAGTGACGACATGGTTTATTGGGAACATCAATCAGTATTTGAGTAAGGTAACCACTTTTATTTGATCTACTTTACAAGAAGATTTTTCCATATCAAAATTATATGTATTCTTTTATTTTAGTTTAAATAAGATTTATAGGATCATTGAATGAAAATAATTTCTTCTAAAATTGGTTTTATAGGTTCTGATGTTTTATTCCCAACACATAAAAACAAGATGAAAAGTGTGGAATGGAATCTGAATAAGAGATAAAGGATTAATGACGATCAACTAATAATTAAAATAACTCATAGAGTTAACCATTAAATAATGTCATTTGATTTTATTTTTATTAGTAGATTTTAATATATAATGAATGATTGTTTACATATGAAATCATATGGCATAGGAAAGGAGATAAAAAATTTAATTCCATATTTATAGTCAATGATTTCAAGGAAATTAAGGATGAAAAATTATCGATGGAAAAAATAAAAAATTTATGGGAGAGGAATTTTCTATGAAGGCTTAGAACTATGAAACTCTCAAAAAACATGAAAAATTCATGGAAGATAATTTTAATATTTGTAAATAAAGACCATAGATGGTTGATGATGAAAAAATATTATGTCCCTTTGCTATAAAAAAACAATAATTAATTGTTAAAGAATTTAAAATGAGTTTTATTGAGAATGATATAGGTGATGTTGTTTAAAAAATAGATTCTTATGAACTAAAAATATTCATAATATATATATAAATTGCAATGTTTCTCATCTATAGATTAAATAAAAAAATATGGATCTTAAATTTTTTTTATTGAAGGGTAACAACGGAAAAGACATTGTGATTTGGAAGATAAATAGTCAATGGGAAGAAATTGTGAAATTGGATTAATTTGAGAAGAATGATATCAACAAAAAATTTATTAAATAAGCATTTAAATCATTAAATATAGAAGATACATAAGATTGTCATTCCAAATATGTTGAGAAAATATTTTTTTTCTATGAATTAATTTTACAATAGTATTATTTATGAAAATAAACTATAGTGGAATGAGGATATTGATATTATACAATGATTAACCTTTTGTGGTCTTACTAAAGAAGGAAACCCATTTTCCTTATAAATATATGTGTCTTAATTATTTTTTCATAAGTAGAGAAAAATAAACTATAATAATTGGAAAATAAAATTGGTGAGGAAAAATACTAAGGAATCTATTACATATTAAAATTTCAATGCAAACAAGTACTAGAAATTTTTCCCTAATGAAACACAATAATAAAAACTAAAAAAGTGTCAATGATATTTAAAATGTGTTATAAAAGAAAAAATCAGTATTTAATGGATAGTATTTGTGCTTCTCGAAATTTTGGAATCATGAAATAACCATTTACCACAATATTTATTTTTATTAATATTATATAATTCATAAATTTTGGTGTACTAGAGGTATGTAATAGTCTAAATTTAAACAAAAAATTAGATTTCATAGAATAAGAATTTGTACATCCATAAAAATATGAATTTATTGAATTTTATTGATCATTCTAATAGTATTGGTCACTATTATGATAGGTGCTATTATTTTACAATCATTCATAATTAATATATTTATTTGATAAAAATACCATGACAAAAAATTAATCATGAATTAAAATAATAATATTTGTCATTAAGAGGTCATAAAAATATGAGGCTTGTTATAAAAAAACTCTGACGATTTTTGTGAAGATTGATGTGAACAAGATCTCACCAAAGAAAATATTAGACTATTATGGATGTTAATTTCACATGATATAATATTTTTAATTTCCCATTAACACTAGTAATAAGAGAAGAATGATGGAATCATAGAAAGGAAAATCTCGAATAGAAACAACAATATTCGTTTTTTAAATGAAATATATGATGAAAAATCAGTTAAGTTACCTAATAATTGTAAGTTCATAAATTATATATATATATGTGAAAGGTGTACTCATCAAAGAAATTAGATAATAAATCATTAACCTGGATTCTTTGATAAGAATAGTTATTTAAGAACAAATGAAAATAACTAGTGAATTCTTATGTTAAAAATATTATCATGATAAATAATTTTATGCATAAAATGAAGACAGAGCATACTCTAAAATAATTTTCTTATATATATACATAATAGTTATATGAGTTAAGAAATATTTTCTAAGAATATGAAACTCAATCATTTTTTCCATAAATTGTAATGAATCCTACATTATCTAAGAATATAGTCAGATTAAGAATAAACTCATATCCCAATTAATCTAATTAAATGCTTTTTAGGCATTTCTTTATTCTGTCACTCGAGTTCATATGAAGAAACATGTAATTAAATGAATGATAATTGATGATCATCATGGATTTCATCATTTTCGATGATGATAAATGGATACAATCCCTTGAGGGGGAGAAACATCAATGATGAGGTGTTATAATAATGCTTAAACAACATCCTTGATCTTGTCAATCTATTTCTCAAGGGGTATAGTTGATCATTAGTAAGATTAGTTTAAGGGGGAGTGATAATTTATATAATTTAACAATCATTAAATTCGTTGTTTGATATTAATAAATTTTATATCTTGATTAACATTCCTTTATTTTCCCTTAAATGATGAATTTGAACGAGATTTATGATAGTACCATATATGAATAGTCTTACCATAAATTTTTGATACTTTGGTAACATCACCCTTTCTTTCCTCACCATGATAGCCTGTTTAGAATTAGTATTAAATAAATAATAGATATTTTCATTGAGAAAGAATGTGTTTCCATTATTTAACATTAGATAAGAGCCCAACATAGATTTTTTATTTCAGTTTCAATAAGGGGTAGGAAGTATTTGAGCACACATATTGTCTTCTATAAATTTTTGAGATATTGATAACAATATTAAAAGAGTAATATTATTTATCACAACTATTTAAATTGTATTAAATGATGTTTCAATATGTTTTTTGTGAGTGAAGATTATTTTTTAATTTTTATATAATTTTTAAGGAATACTTTTATGTCATTAAATGCCTTGTTTTAAAAATTCTCCTTGATAATGGTGAAACATTTTTTACAATAAGATGAATATGTGAAATAAAAGAAGGCCATGCAATAATCATTTATGGCATGTGTATTTTTATTGTGATGTTCATGTAAATAATTTTCATATTATTAACATGATGAAGATGAATAATGGGATATTGGATGTTTTGATATTATGTATTGGAATTTTTATTTTATAAAAAAAATTTCTGTTAGACATTTTTTATGTGTTAAGAAAAATATTTCCCTATCAAACAAGATTTATGGTATATATCATCAAACATGCTGGTTGAGAAAGCTCAACCATAGTGGAGATCCATCCCATGCAGCATTCATTGTTCCATAAGAGGGAAATTTTTTCAAGAATGATATCTATAAGAATAGCTCCAACAGGGAATACACATGTGTGTGTGTGGAAGGAACTGGATACCAGGGTGTATTTCACGGGTGAGTCATGGTTGGTGAGGGTGAAATTTTCAATGCCTTTTTGGAGCCACACCCCATTGTCATCTCAAGAGGCAAGCCAAAAAAACTATTACTATGTGTGGCTCAATTAAATTTAGTATTGATGTGGAATACAATGGTGTGAATCACTGTTACACTTTTTAAAAACTTATGCATATAAGATTAAATTTAAGATAAGATCAACCACGGTCATCTGATCATTGGGTGTTAATCATTATCCATCAGACCTAGATCATATTTTTTTGATGGAGTTATACAAGTCAAGTGATTCTATGGATAAATCATAGACGGATATTATATTACACATAATATCTTGAGAATAATAAACATTATATCTTCATACAGACAAGTTGAAATCTTCATGAAAAAATTTATTTGAAGAAGGATCCACTGTGTAATAAACATGTAAACATGAATATTTTTTAATAATGTATTGGTGCATTATATGATTCATCAAATATTTATTTCATGCAAGTAAGAAAATTACCATGATAAGTAAACACAATGTTAAATTGAATGTGATGCCCTGATTTTTCATGCCAAATAATAAGAAAACATGTGGTGAAACATTTAAATGACAGTTCATTAGTGATATTTATATCACCACATAATTGATATGATTTTTAGGAGATTCAAAAAAGAATCAAATTCAAATGAACAGTGGTGTCAACATACACATATAAAAGTAGGTAGGGATGATATTTTGCACTATCTCATATATAGGTTTTGAGAGATGCTCTCATTTTCATAGAAACAATGCACTATGAAATCTCATTCCATGATGAATGTATTTTATGAATCAATTTTCTTGAGTGGGGGAGAATAGAATTTATGGGTTATTGAATTTTGAAACTCCCTCTCATTAATTTTCATAAAGAAATGGTCTTCATGAAGGACCCTGTATTACATGAATATGATTAGAACTGCCTTCTCATATACTTTTATTTTCATAAATCTTACCATTTTTAGAAAGAAAAAATATATCTATCAACATTTTTTTGAAAGAGATTATTCTTGAAACTATTATGTTCTAAGTGATGAAGATGTTTTGTGATGTTATTATGGTGTATGTGAAGGAATTGAGTCAAGTAATTTCTATTTTATAGGGGAAGATAATGCCTGAAGAATTAAATTTATATTGCATGAATACATGAATTCATAATCCCTGATGAATATAACACAAATACAATAAAAAATTGTAATATCAGATAAAATGTAAAATAATATAATATTTAGTATGATAGGTTATTTTTGAGAATCCTTTGAAATTCATACATAGAGTATCATTCAGAGGTAATTTTCACATCATGAGCTCATCTAATTGAGGTATAGACTTCAATATGAGATACCACAATTCAAGCATAAGAATTTTCTAAACTGAGGTATCTTATTTTTCATATGTGATTAGAACTACGATAGAAAGACCAAAAACATGCAAGGATACATGAATTCTTAAAAATAATTAGTTAGTGCACAAGATCATGGATTAGGATAGTCAAAATCTCTTCTACAATAGATCAGATATTTCAAAGAGAAGAAGAATGATCTTCGGATAATATGGCATAACTAGTTTTGTATAAGGCTCAAGACTTGGGGGTATAACCAGTTGATTATAGGATTTGATAGTTGGGGGTATAACTAACCATGGAAGAAGAGTTTGGTTTTTGAGGTGGTATAACAATGATAAATTGGAGGATTTATTATACTTCTGTATAACCAGTTAATTCGTAAACTATTCGAATTGATATTAATATTATAGTATAGAATCTATGTTGGGGAAATCACCAAAATGGAATAGAATATGTTTTAGTAACGTACCTTTAAATATTTCAAGTTGTGTTCCATTTAGTTTTCAAATTTTATACTTGATCCACACAACCAAATAGGTAACATATTATTGAATTAAAATAATGTAAAAACCATTTTTCTGAAAAACCAGGCCAATCTAATTCACCACTAATTTGATTGAAATATTCATATGGAACATTCATAAACAAGATTATGTATACAATTTTCTCCAAGCAGACAATGGTGATTTAAAAAAGACATTTATTCATTTGAAAAAATTGTAATTCTATTTTATATCAAAAACCAAAAAACATGTATTCAATAAATCTGAAATCATACTATCAACATTTTAGAAACCTTAATTAAAACAAAGTGATCATGCATAGTTCATAAAAATTAATTTAGATGAAGACAAAAACCTAATATTCTTAGAATTCCAAAAATTACATGAGGTAATCATACCAAAGGATAAGAGGGATCAAAGAATTATGATATGATCCTAAACCCTGATTTTGGAATAAATATATAATTCATCATATTCTATAATAGAATAAATTAGTGAAATTGCATACCATAATAAATCTTTAAGAACACGTAGTTATAAATGAGGTCCCGAACAATAATTCTCAATTTCATGAGGTATATATATGAAACACAATTAAATCATTTTATATCCTATATATCTATCATCATTAACCCTAATCAAAGGTTCTCTTCAAAGGTAATTGAGGTGATATCTAAAAAATGATGAAGAGAGACATTCATTTAGTGAATCTATATAAAACACCCATTGATCCTTAAAAATAAATAACTATAAGTTATTGAATCTCCAAAATCATAAATATGATTCTCTTAATTTGGGAGGATAGTTAATGAGAAAAATAGTACACCAATCAGAGGATTTTTAAGTTAAGAAAGTATTTTTTTAAATTAATTAATTAATATGAGATATTTTTTAATCATGGTTAAGAATACCAAATTCCAATCATGTTCCCATATTTGAAATACTATAGGAGGCATATGGTTTGACTACACAGTTTTTAAAACCATGAACCAACCATGATAAATCACTCAATTCAATAAGGAATTTTTTTGGAGAAGTCCATGAAATTTTATCTAACTATGTTACAAACTTCTTCCCTCTTCTAGAACTCCAAAACAAGATTCACAGTATCCTAGGATGACCCACACAGTCTCCGTAACTATGAGCCAATCATGCACAAGACCATAAAAATCTAAAAACTAGAAACATTCAACCCAAACAACCCATGAAAATCTCAAATCAATATTTCATTAAAGGAAAAGAATATCAACATCCAAAAATGATTTTTGGATGTAAAAATTATACATACAAGGTAACTTTATTCCCCTAGAAGTTCATGTTATAGAAGGATAATCCAAAAATAGATGAGGTCATTAATACATAATTCATGATTTTCTCTCCCACATATAATGAAAATATATTCCATGTATACATAACACATTGAAAAATAGAATGGTTTTTCTAAAAAATTATTTCTTCTTGAAATTAACTATCTACACTACTTCCTCAACCATAGAAACTACTGATTCCAAATAATTATCATCCTAAATTAATATATGTGATTGATCATGATGATATTTCTTAATTTGAGAAATGTGGAATAAATCATGAATATCAGTTAAATTATATGGTAAATCCAAGTAATATTACACCTTTCTAATCTTATTAGAGATATCAAATGGCCCAACATATCTGGATTCCAGTTCACCATAATTCCTAAGAAAATAGGGACCGAAGTGATACAAAACATTTAGAAAAACCTGGTCACCAACTGATAATCCAAAAAGAATGTTTCGAATAGTCTTTGGAAAACATATATTGACTATGGTATAACACCAACCATCAATATACAACCTGAATCTTTATGATCATATCTTATATAATGTTAGGTACCCAAAGATAATCCATTCAATACTCTAACCAATAAAGAGGAAATTTAAATGTAAATGTTGGTCGGAGTGGACACTCAAGAGGGGGGTGAATTGAGTACAAATTAAAATTTCTGTTAAAATATTGTCTAGTTAAAATCCCCCAATTTATAAAATAAGTTAAACTGTAGTGAATTTATACAGATTTTAAATGTTCACTTAGCTTCTCAAAGATTGATTAGATCTCAGTTAGTTTAACCACAAGATCAAACAAACTTTTGAAACTAATCTACTGATTTAAAATAAGTGTAAACACTTGCTAATTTAACAATCAAAGTAGCTTCAAAATAATTTTGTATTTTAAAGTAATAGCAGTGGAATAAATATGATATATGTCGTATCCATTAAACTTAAATAAAAGATGCACAACAGATATAACAAGAGGTTCAGTCTCAAGCCGAGACTTAGTCCTCTCAAATATATATATAAATTTGATCCAGACACTGGATCTAGGTTAAAAACAGTTTTACAAAACAGTCCAGGCCACGCAGGGACCTCTACCACTGTTCTTTGTGGGAAACAAAACAAAGACCAGGTCAGACAAGGACCTCCTCCACAGTTGACGTGGGTAAACAAAGGTTAAGAAAATTTGAGTGAGGATTTTGATATCCTTCAGTTCAGTGCAGGAGACAGTTTGTGAAAATATATACAGAGTAAACCACACTGCTCAAAATATAATAAATAAACCATGTAGAGAAGATAGATGTGAGTTTAGAAAGCTCTAGTGCTTATCAATGTAGCTCTGGAATCATTGGATTCAGTAGGAATGCTTATGAGTTAGTCTCTGGTTTTTCTGTTGAAAAAAAGAGTGTCGTAGTTTAGCTTGTCTTCTTCAGAAGTGAGAAGGATGTCTTGATTCGTCGTGTGTTCTTCAGCAGTATTGGATTTCACTCATGAGAGTTATTTGAAGGTCTTGCAGTCTCCTTCTTGTTCAGAACAGTGCACTCGGGTGTACGTAAGTTCTTCTTGTTGTATATTCACGTTGTTGTAGTTACGTTCATTTTGTGTACTGCATCTCATCCATTCTTATATTCCACGAGTTCTGGCAGTAATAATGATTCCCTTTTCAATGGTACGAGATACAGTTTCCTGACATGCCAACAACTAACATTAAATAACATTAATTTCATTAAAAACAACAAATATGACCGTTTTATGTATTTAAAATAATGTTGAGAAATGCATAAGAAATGATGTCCCAGTGATCATGGAAATGGTGTCTTCTTCACGGTGTCTGATCACGGTGTCTGGTCAGGGTGAGTGGTGACAGTGTCTGGTCATAGTGACTGGTCACAGTGTCTGATCACGGTGAGTGGTCACGGTGTCTAGTCAAGGTGAGTCCTTCACTTTGTCTGGGTCACGGTGAGTCCTTCACGATTTTTGAGTCACGGTGAGTCCATCACGGTGTCTGGGTCACGGTGTGTACTTCACGGTGTCTGGGTCACGATGAGTCCTTCATGGTGTCTCCATACTTAGACAAATATCTGTATTTGGACTAAGACAGTGATATGCAGAATATGGGTTAAGGTTAATCATTATAGATAATATATGAGAGAATTGTGATCATGCATAAGACTTGTAAAGAATAATTAACATCTATAAGATTTGTTATTATAAAAACATGATGTACACTGATGATCAAGATTAATTAACTGTAATGAGATTTGTGATCATTAAAACATGATTAACACATGAGGAGTCCAAAAATCTCACCCTTTTTGATGATCACAAATCATATATATGCAGAGTATAAAATAAATGTAATATTAAAGATACTAACATAGAAAAAACATTATAGAATAGATACTTTTAGTTTTTCTCCCACATTTATACTATTATAGAACTGATACCTGTAGGTTTTCTCCCCCTTTTGGGATTATTAAAAAGGTGAGAAAAGGAAATGAAACTCGACAGTTTTCATTAAACAAAGGATTCATAATACAAAGTACAAGAGAAGTAAAAAACTATAAATAAGAAATGACATCCCATAAAAAAGAAAAACAGTCGCTAGATTGTTTAAGGATCCATTTTTTCCGCGCCTTTATCTGCAGCAGGAGCTGGTGCTAAAGTAGAAGAAGGCATAGATGTGGTAGATAACGAGGGTAAGGGTAGACCTTCAAAAACAGATGGAGCCAATGTAGGAGCAGTAGAAGATCTAGGATTAGGTTGGTCAAGAATGACTAGCCGGATGTGAGAAAGGGCTTGGCTAACTGTCATGGCAGTTGATGATAAGGCAGGGAGTCCAGGTCTAAGGGGTGCAGCAGCTGAAGCAACTATAGCAGTACTCTGCACATGAAGATACGGCTTTAAAAGATTGATGAAATCAGTAATGATTTCACCACCATACTTCATAGCTTTTTCAAAGTCATCCTTATTCTCCAGCAATTTGTCCAACAATCTGGTGAACTCTGAAAGTTTCTGAACATGAGCTTTAAAAGCTTGAGTCACCAGAGGGATTCTCAGATTTTCCACAAGATATCTAAAGTGATCTACCATGTCACTTTTAGAATAAATCTGGGAAAGATACAAATCTATTTTCTTGGAGATCTCTTGTTGATCATCATTGGATATCTTAGAAAGAATCCTAACCAAGTCCAATGCTCTATCACTATTCTTAATCACTTCTGACAAAGAAGATATATCCAAGCCACTGAAGGGATTCTGAAATTCTTTCGTAATTATGGATCTCAGCATAGAATCATCCAAAGAAGGTGTGGAGGTCTGACCAGAAGTAGGTGAAGCCGTGACAGCTTCGGTTAGAACATTGAGCTATTTCAGAACTTTTTGCAGACATACAGTGTATTCATCTGTAAGCTTATTCCGAGTTTCCATAAGCTCTCTCATGCATTCCAGCATCTTGGTGTGCCTTTTTCCAGTCTTTTCATTAAAATAAAGTAGGTAAGGATGAACTTAAGACAAAATCTCCCTATCAAGGAGGGAATCATAAGACTCATGAGAAACAGCAAAAGGTGCAGGGGAAGAAACAGGAGCAGGCTCTGATATCAAAGATAACTCATTCTACAGACTTGCTACCATAATTTTCAGATTTTCAACATCAGCACTTATCAGCTTATTCTCTACTCTGACTTCTTGAATTTCTCAGATCATCCTTGGTTGAATATGCAAGATAATATTTTCCAAGATAATTGATGCATCGTCTTGACTTAATTGAGTCACTGGGCGAGGTTGAGTGGAGACAATTTTCTCAAATCCATCCAACAAGGTATCTCCAAAAACATTCTGATCATCTTTGGTTACAAAGGAGTGAAGCTCTTGTAAGGATGAAGGTAAAGGTAGAGGTTCAAATTCTGGTTGAGGGTCAGAGTCATCTTCAGACTCAGATTATGATCCAGATTGAGGTTGGGGCTCTGGTTCTGGTTCTGAATTAGCTAAGTAATTAAGTTGAAACAAAGAAGAAAGATCCATTCCAGTTGCAATCATGTGTTGTGACTCATTCACATCATAAATGATTGGGACCTCATACCGAGAGTGCACAGAGAATGTGACAGAAGGTTGAGAAGCTTCAGCAGATCCATCTTCCACAATATCAAGATTTTGAGTTTCCTCCCCCTCAACTTGTGCTTCCCTTTCTGATTCAAGAGGTTCATGAACATGGACAAGATCCACATGATCATCCCTAATCTCTTCATCAAACTCTTGCCTTGCCAGCTGAAAGGAAATTTCCATTCTTTCTTCAACAGATGGAATAATCTTAGGAACCGATTGTTCTACTGGATAATCTTCCAGACTTTCTTCTTTCTCAACAGAAAGAGTATCTTCAACAAAATATGCATCAAAGGTTGCTTGCTATTCTGAACCAGGAAAAACCAATTTCCTTGCAGCATTGGGATGAGCTTCTTCCTCATGAAGAAAAACTCAAGGATCCTTAGTCCTTTCTTTTTCAACAACAACTTCCTCTCCTTGAGGTATTTCAGTAGGGATAACAGCAGGGATAACAGCAGGGACAACAACACTTTCCTCTTCAACAGGAACTGTTTCTATTTGAGGTATTACAGATTATTCTCTAGGTAGAACATCAGCTGTTACTTCTTCTTGTTCTTCTTATTCTGAATACTCAGCCACTTCATCTGGTTCCAAACCAAGATCATCTAGGTTCTTAGGCCTTCTTAGATAGTCAACAAGATTAAGCTTTTTATATAGTTGACCACTATCCTCAACCCATTGCTTTTTCCAGTGATTCTAGGTAATCTTCATCCTTCTGATGATAGGCATGGATAGGCAGAAATCAAGGTCCTCTAATTTTTATTCATTCGGTCCAACCATCCCTTTTGCATCTAACATGGCTAAAATCATCCTTTAATAAAACAGGGAGGTGGATTTGGAAGTTACTTTGATCAGCTCACAGATATGGTTGATAACATACTTACACAGATTGATCTTATGGCCATTCTTCAACAGGTGAATCAGGAACACATCCTGATACTTCATCACAGAAAAATCTCCTTTTCTTGGACTAACCAAATTTTGAATGAACTTGAACAGAAGTCTTGTCTCCCAATCCAGTTCAGCAGCTATGACCCTTCGCTTGGTGCCATTTCCAGTTAGATTTTCCAAAGCGGTTTCCAAGTCAAAGATGTTGGTTTTTGGAGGAGGTTCTCTCTGGTAATCTTTACATACTCTTTCATGTGGAATTCTTAGGCATGCAGCCCACATCTTTGAAGAGAAAGTGCACTTCTGACCATCGATCCATATGGTCACCAAAAAACTTTCTCGAAACTCAAAAAAAACTTCACATACTGATAGAATTGAGATACAAGCCTCAGGTAAATCGGTCTATTCTGTCTTGTGAACCATTCAAGACATCCTTGTTCTTTTAAAACATTCAAAACTAACAATATTCTAGACAGAAACCATACAGGGAAGACCTATTTTTAGTTACAACGTTACGTCTTACCAGGTTTGGGTTTTGAGGTCCTTTAGGAGCTATCCTCGGTATCCTCTTTTGTTTCTTATAGTGACGCTTCTCAGACGAGGGTGAAGATGGACACTTCATCCTTGGCATTCACTAATGGTTCGGGCGAGAGGGAAGAGAAGGTTCAGGAGAGAATTCGGGTAAGGAATCGAATGAAACCCTTATGTTTTATAATTTGGGAATGTCAAATGTCATAAAAACACAAACACGAAAAATCAAATAGCAGTGAAATAAAAATTACCGCGATACAGGTTAAAAAAAATAAAAATAAACATAATTCTCACGGTGAGACCGTGAGTAGGTATTACAGTGAGACAGAAAACTTTTCATCATGGTGGTACAATTTATAGTCATCATGATGAGACAGTGAGCATTTTATATAGTCACTGTGAGATAGTGAGTTGTCAGACCGTGAGCATAAAACAGTAACTTAGAAACAGTAAGTATGAAACCGTAAGGTAAATACAGTAAAGTATTAAACATTAAGATCAATAAGATATTCATTTATGATTAATCATACCAAGATCATGTATGATGTATTCTAATCATTCAGAAATTAATTGTTTAGTGAATATATCAGCATGTTGATATTCAGTACCAATGAATTCCAAAGTGATATCACCTTTTTGCTAGTGATCCCTCAAAAAGTGATGTCTTACATCAATATGATTTTTCCTAGAATGAGAAACAAGATTCTTAGAAATATTAATAGAACTTCTGTTGTCACAATTTATTGAGACATGTCGGAATTGATATGCATAGTCTAGTAATGTGTGTTTCATCCACAAAATTTGTGCACAACAACTTCCAGCAACTATGTATTCAGCTTCTGCAGTTGAAAATGCAACAAAATTTTTTTTCTTACTACACCATGATAATAGTGATTTTCCTAAAAGATGATATGTTCTAGAGGTGCTTTTTCTATCTATCTTACATCCAGAAAAGTCAGCATCAGTATAACTAACTATTTCAAATGATTGTCCTTTGGGATAGAACAGTCCTAAATTGGGAGTATGATTGAGTTATTTGAAAATTATTTTTACATCATTTAAATGTGACTCTTTAGGGTTTGATTGAAAATGAGCACACATACACACACTAAACATAATATCAGGATGACTAGTAGTCAGGTAGATTATACTTCCAATCATTCTTCTATAGGTGGATTGATCAACAGATTTACCATTTTCAACAAGATCCATCTTACAGGTGGTACTCATGGGAGTGTCACTACTTTTTGTGCTATCCAATCCAAAACTTTTTAAATGATCTCTAGTATATTTACATTGAGTTAAAATAATTCCATTATCATTTTGAATGATTTGAAAACCAAGAAAGAATTTAAGTTCACCCATTAAACTCATTTCAAATTCATTTTGCATCATTTTAGAAAAATCAGTACATAAATAATTTTTAGATGATCCAAATATAATATCATCAACATAAATTTGTACTAATAAAACATCTTTTGAAATTATTTTTATAAAAAGAGTAGGATCAGCTATTCCTTTTGTAAAACCTTTAGAAATTAGAAAATTACTTAATCTATCATACCAAGCTCTTGGAGCTTCCTTTAAACCATATAAAGCTTTTGATAGTTTGAAAATATGATTTGGAAAATGTGGGTTTGAAAAACTAGGTGGTTTTTCAACAAAAACATCCTCTGAAATATATCCCTTTAAGAATGCACTCTTGACATCCATTTGATATAGTTTGAAATTTAGATGTTAATCATAAGCAAGTAAAATCCTAATATCTTCTAATCTGGCTACTGGAGCAAAAGTCTCCTCAAAGTCAACACCTTCTTCTTGAATATAACATTGTGCAACTAGTCTAGATTTATTTCTTACTATGTTTCCGGATTCATCTACTTTATTTATAAACACCAATTTTGTGCTTATTTTGATTATGTCATTAGGTCTTTTAACAAGATTCCAAACATTATTTCTTTCAAACTGATTGAGTTCTTCTTGCATAACAATTACCCAAAATTCTTCATTAATAGCATCATCAATGTTTTTAGGTTCAATCTGTGACAAGAAGGCTTGATGTTCATCCTAATTTCTAAGAGAAGCTCTAGTATGTGTCCCTCTATCAAGATTTCCTACAACAGCATCTAAAGGGTGATTCTTTAGAATTCTAGTTGATCTAGTAATGGTAGGACTAGAAATTTCAGGTTCATCAAGAGCTTGGGAATCAACAGAAGCAGGTTCTGGAAAATTTCCATAACTGGTTGTCTTTATAGTAGGTTCGTTTGATTCTTCATTAAGGATCAGAACAGATAAATCTTCTTCAAGATTTTCAAGAGATATTTTAGGCTCATATGGATCAGTTTCATCAAACTTGATGTGAACAGATTCTTCCACACACTTGGTTCTCTAATTGAAAACTCTATAGGATTTACTAGAAGTATAATAACCTAGGAAAATTCCTTCATCACTCTTGGATGCATACTTTTCAAGATTATCATTGGTATTAAGAATAAAGACTTTGCAGCCAATGTCTTTGAAGTAGTTAACCTTGGGTTTCCTTTGGTTCCACAACTCATAAGGGGTCCTCTTAAGAACAGGTCTGATTAAGACTCTATTGATAATATATCAAGCTGTATTTAAAGCTTCAGCCCAAAAATAAACAATTAGGTCATACTCATTAAGAATGGTTCTAGCAATTTCTTGCAGGGTTCTATTCCTTCTTTCTACTATACCATTTTGTTAAGGTGTCCTAGGGGCTGGGAAATTGTAACTATAGCCATTGTGTGAGCAACAGGATTCAAATTCATGATTCTCAAACTCACGACCATGATCACTTCTCAATGTTTTAATCTTATGTCCTCTATGGATCTCTACAGATTTGTATTATTTAACAAAGTATGAACAAGCTTCACTTTTGTGAGCTAGAAAACATACCCAAGTATATCTAGAAAAGTCATCTACTAAGACATAGACATGGTGCTTCCCATTTAAGCTAGAAACACTAGATGGTCCAAACAAATCCATGTGAACCAACACGAGAGGTTGAGAAGTTGAGACTTCTTTCTTTGGTTTGAAAGAGATTTTGTGTTGCTTTCCCTTTTGACAGGGATTACAAACTTTGTCATTTGGAAACTCAAGTTTGGGTAGGTCTCTAACTAAGTTCTTCCTAGTATGTTTTCTAAGTGAGTTTATATTGTAGTTTCCTAATCTTTTATGCCATAGCCAAGAATATTTATGAAAAGCATTTAAACAAGTAATATTTTTCAATGCTAAAGAATTTAAATCAACGGCATAGACATTTTCATTTCACAAGGCAGAAAATACTAAATCATTTTTTGAATTAAAAACATTGCAAGAATAATTTTCAAATTTAACATTAAAACCATCATCACATAACTAAGAAATACTTAACAGATTATATTTATGTCCATCAACAAATAAAACATTAGAAATTAATACTGAGTCAGTGTTACCAAACTGGCCTAAGTTGATGATTTTCCCATTAGAATTATCACCAAAGGTGACAAAACCTCCATCAATTCTGACTAAGATTTTAAAGCATGAGAAGTCTCCAGACATATTTCTTGAACATCCACTGTCCAAGTACTAGGTCTTTTTACAAGAGCTCTTTAAGCAGCTTTCCTACAAAACAGATTTAGATAGGAAATGATTTTGGTACCTAGATCTTCATGGCTCCAGACAGGTTAGCAATCAAAGCTTTTGGTTCCCAAAATTGTCTTATGGGTCTCATAAAATTTGTAGAATCAACAGACTTTAAATGATAAACCTTATTAGATCCGTAACTATGAATATAACTAGTTGATATATATAAATGTCTAGAACTAGAATTAGCAACATTCTATCCAGATTTAGGAATAAATCTATTCATAGTAAACTGTCTCTGTCCAGGTTTGTAGCCTATTCCAATAGTGTATTTTGGTGCAACTTGCTTTCCTAGCATTTGAGTTAGTGTATCCTTTCCATTTTTGAATTTCTCTAAATTTTTTCTGAGATTCTCATTAGAGATTTTCAGTTCAGTGTTCTCCTTTAACAGTTGAGCATTTTTCTCTTTTTCAATAGTAATTTCAGTTTTACAAGTAGTAGTGAGAGAATGTTGTTTCTTTAATGATTTGTCTTTATCCTTATGTTCATTGCATGTCTCTTCCAGCATATTACTATATTAAAACAATTCCAAAGTAGTCATTTTTTCAGAGTCAGAATCAGATTCTGCACTATCTTTTGAATAATAATAATTTATTGCAGGAGTATCTAGGGTTACCTCAGATGTGTTTGCCATAAAGCACATGTTTTCTTTATTTCTGGTTTTAGTCTCAGAAGCTTTAGATTCACTGGATCTATCCTCAAAAGCGCTCCAAGTAGCCTTTATAGCCTTTTTGTACTTACTGTCCTTGTAATAATATTTCTTCATGAATTTGAGCTTTGGGAAGTCTGCTTTAATATGTCCTTCTCTTTTGCAATCATAACAGGCAACTTCATCACTTTTATCTAGATTTTTCCAATCCTTCTTCCAATGTCCCTTATTGTCATACTTTCCTTTGTAATTTGATTTTCTGAATAATTTATTCTTCCTATAAACGTTCTTAAACCTTCTGGCTATCTGATCCATTTTAGAATCACTATCAGAGACTGAGTTTTCACTGGTTGAACTGTCAGTAGGTAGTTGAGCTTTATCATTGTCCTTGCTCTTTGATGTAGTAGTCTTGAATGCCACTGATTTCCTCTTAGGTTCATCATCATGCTCTTTATTCACCTTGAGTTCTTCCTCATACATCATAAGCATACCAATGAGTTCTTTGACAGGTATATCAGTAATTTCACCTGACTCTCTGATTGAAACAGATGTGCCTCTCCATCGGTCTGGTAAACATCTCAAGATTCTAATAATTTGTTCCTTTGTTGGAAACACTTTTCCAAGTGAATTCATTGTATTGACTATCTCATTAAATATGAGATACATGTCATGAAATAGGTTCATCAGTTTTAATTTTAAAATTATCATATTTAATAGTATAACTATTTAATCTCATTTCTTTATCATTGGTTGTTCCTTCATGAGAAACACCCAAGGTATCCAAAATTTCAAAAGCAGTTTTACAAGCAGAAATTCTGTTAAACTCTTCATCTCCTAAAGCACAGTACATGGCATTCATGGCTTTATAATTATTATTGTAAGCAGTCTTTGTAGGTTCATCCCAAGTGGATCTAGCAGTAGTGGGAAGTTTATATTTTGATTCTATGGCAGTCCAAATATCAAAACCGATGCTTTCTAAATGAATTTTCATTTTAAGTTTCCACTGAGCATAGTTTGTTCCATTGAAGAAAGGTGTAATATTAGTAGCAGCACCCTCTTGTCTATTATCCATAACTATATTTTAGAAATCCAATTTAAAGAGATAAAAATTTAGAACTAACAGAAATTTAAGATCTTTAAAGATGAAACTAAAATCATAGTTGAAAAACTAAGTATTTCAACAATCTTTGAACAAAAAACTAATCCTTTGATACCAAATGTTGGTCGGAGTGGACACTCAAGAGGGGGGTGAATTGAGTTCCAATTAAAATTTCTGTTAAAATATTGTCTAGTTAAAATCCCCCGATTTATGAAATAAGTTAAACTGTAGTGAATTTATAAAGATTGTAAATGTTCACTTATCTTCTCAAAGATTGATTTGATCTCAGTTAGTTTAACCACAAGATCAAACTAACTTTTGAAACTAATCTACTGATTTACAATAAGTGTAAAAAGTTTCTAATTGAACTATCAATGTAGCTTCAAAATAATTTTGTATTTTAAAGTAATAATAACAGAATAAATATGATATATGTCGTATACATTAAACATAAATAAAAGATGCACAACAGATATAACAAGAGGCTCAGTCTCTAGCCGAGACGTAGTCCTCTCAAATATATATATAAATTTGATCCACACCCTAGATCGGGGTTAACAACAGTTTTAAAAAACTGTCCAGGCCATGCAGGGACCTCTACCACTGTTCTTTGTGGGAAAAAAACAAAGACCAGGTCACACAAGGACCTCTTCCACAGTTGACGTGGGTAAACAAAGGTTAAGTGAATTTGAGTGTGGATTTTGATGTCCTTTAGTTCAGTGCAAGAGATAGTGTGTGTAAAGATATACAGAGTACACCACACAGATCGAAAGTTAATAAATAAATCATGTAGATAAGATATATGAGAGTTTAGAAAGCTCTGGTGATTATCAATGTAGCTCTGGACTCGTTGGATTTAGCAGGAATGCTCATGAGTTAGTCTCTGGTTTTTCTGTTGAAAAACAGAGTGTCATAGTTCAGCTTTTCTTCTTTAGAAGTGAGAAGGATGTCTTGATTCGTCGTGTGTTCATCATCAGTATTGGATTTCACTCATGAGAGTTCTTTGAAGGTATTGAAATCTCCTTATTCTTCAGCACAGTGCACTTGGGTGTACGTAAGTTCTTCGTGTTTTATATTCATGTTGTTGTAGTTACATTCATTTTGTGTACTTCATCTCAGTCTTTCTTATATTCCACGAGTTCTGGTAGTAGGAATGATTCCCTTTTCATAGGTACGAGATACGGTTACCTGACATGCCAACAACTAACATTAAATAACATTAATTGCATTAAAAAAAACCAATATGACCATTATCATTATTTAAAATAATATTGACAAAATCTTAAGAAACGGTGTCACAATGATCATGGAAACAATGTCTTCTTCACGGTGTCTGATCACGGTGTCTGGTCAGGGTGAGTGGTCACGATGTATGGTCATGGTGAGTGGTCACGGTGTCTGATCACAGTGAGTGGTCATGGTGAGTGGGCACAGTGTCTGGTCATGGTGAGTCTTTCATGGTGTCTCGGTCACGATGAGCCCTTCACGGTGTCTGGGTCACAGTGAGTCCTTCACGGTGTATGGGTCACGGTGAGCCCTTCACGGTGTCTGGGTCACGGTGACTCCTTCACGGTGTCTCCATACATAGACTAATATCTGTATTTGGAATAAGACAGTGATATGCAGAATATGGGTTAAGGTTAATCATTAGAGATAATATATGAGAGAATTGGGATCATGGATAAGACATGTAAAGAGTAATTAACATCTATAAGATTTGTTATTATAAAAACATGATGTGCACTGAAGATCAAGATTAATTAATAGTAATGAGATTTGTGATAATTAACACATGATTAACACATGAGGAGTCGAAAGGGAAACATGCATTGTATCCAAAGGGTCTATTCTTATAGAAGAAATGTTACTATTTTTATAAAAAAACTCATCATGTTCTAGATGGATATCCCATTACCCCATGAAGTACATAATTCTTGTGTGATGAAAATCATCTAAGATCTAAATACCATGATCAATCTAACCATCTATCTGAGGATGTAAATTCTTACTAAATATATATTAAATACATAATGCCTGATAAAGTCCCTTCTAGAATAATAAATTAAACCAATTATATCTTTCTAGGAGAAAATAAGCTTGATCCACAAACAACTTAACAATATTAAAAATGTATGTATTCCCCAAATATTTATCCTTAGTGGTTTCCAAAATTAGAATGATCTGTTCTAATATTGTAAACCATTTAATCATCAATCAGATAGTAGTATTTCCTCAAAATATCTATTGTAATCTGATGAATAAATTCAAAGATACCTTATTCTAATTCCAAAATGGAATAGGAAGAGGAATATGTAGACCAACAAGCCTTTGGTTATTTGTATTAATTTATTTATATGTATAACATTGGGACACAAATTCATCTATTTTGTGCATTATTCCTTGGTTCAAAAAATAAGGTTTTCTGTTTATTACCTCTTTGTAGTGATGGGTTGACAAAAACGTGGGGAACTATGTTAATACTAAATTATGGACTTCATTTTAGATCCATGAATGACATAAATTTAATTTTTAATTATAAATACACATTTATGGGAAATGTGAGAAACATCAAAACCTGACAAAATATCCACAAAACAACCCTTGAAAAAAAGACCCCTAGGACACACAACAGTATTAGCCTCTCCCCAGCAAATGAAATATGAAATTAATCATTCAACAGAGTAGGATCATTCAGAAAGTATTCCCATGAAAAAGTGCATGGGGACATAACAGATGGTGGATCCACACCATCCAAATTATCCAAATCCAAAAGACCTGCACTAATGAAGAACTCCAAATCAAATCCCCATTCGATGCAGACCCAAGTTGAATGTGGTCATGTAAAATCAAATGTAATAATATAATCAAATGGATGATTGTCCAAAAGAAGTCACATCATGTACGACCATTCATCTCAAACTAATCAACAAAAACTACCAATTTGAATAGAGTCACTATTAATTATCATGAGATTTTGAGACTCCATCACCTTAAACAACTTATAGGAAAATGATGAGTCCTAATTATAGGGTATCTCCATCATAGGTTTCTCAAAATTCAAAGCAATTTGTTTTCAGTATGATATATACTCTTCAGTACTGATCTTTCCTTTTTTGAAGCACCCTATAAGAATTAGATCCTGCTTATCAATCCATGAGTATTTCTACTCATTGTGAGACATTTTTAGAGACCTCCCCATCATATAGTGACCTCCTCCTCAGTTTAATTAAGCAACAAGACATGGTTTTTCACGTCTTCTCTAGAGCATAATCTCAAAACCAAGGATGATTCCCCCAGTCCTCTATAACATTATGATTCAAAGTCTCTGTGATTGTCTTCATGTCATTCATCTTATATGAAGACCTGGTCTCGATGGGAGGTCATAAGGAGGACCAATCTTTCCTCTAGTTCATACTCTTACAACTCTTGTTAGTCTTCAAACATGAACCTTCATCTATCATTTGACCAGGTTCACTTCCAATGGATTCCAACACACACACCCCTTCAAAAATAACTAGTTCTGTGTAATCAGACATCATACCTACCTCTACAAAGCCTTCAAACCTGTTACTCAAGAGTATTGGGGTTTGGATCGAAGAATCCAATCCCCCTGTTGTAACACCCTAATATTTTATGAGAAGTATATTTTTTATGTCTTATGATATACGCATCATCAAAGGAATCTTTCACTACACACAACACTAGCTTGACTTGCGTTATATGCAAGAGTAACCTTCCTTGATAACATGTGGTGTACGCAATATCGAGTTTCACAAAACAATGAAATGTTATATAATGTAGCTATTATAAATAGTATTGAAAACATATTGACTTTTATATAACATTAGAATTCATTTTACATATGATACGAGAAAAAAAATCATTTTTCAGATAAAGGAATTATTTTTTTTCAAAAATGCAGTTTTCCATCTTTTGATGGCGCACCCATTTTAAAGCTCATTTTTTACAAGTTTATAATTTCAATTTTACAAAATAAAATTATTCCTTTGAATCACGACATAACAATTTACATTTTATAAATTTTTGATACTTTTCTGATAACATTCATATTTTGATGAATAGTAAAACTTCACAATGTTTTTATTGAAAACAACTTTTTTCATTAAAATAATTTTTATGGTTAAAATATATTATTGAATGGTTTTAAAGTATAAATAGAATATATTTTTACAATTTAATATAATGTATGTCATTAGCATTAATTTTACATTGAATTCATAGGTAAAAACATTTCAATTTTTGGCATTGTTTTTCAATTTAAAACCCATTTGCTTAACATTGGGATTAATTTTAAATTAATTACTGCAAATTCTGTCTTTTGAATTTTGAAAAATGGATTCCATATTTGGATTCAGTGGGTCTAAATTATGTTAATTGTTTACTTTTATTTTTTTAGTAACTACTGTTATTTTTATTTACTATAGTTAAAGATAAATCTGGTAATTAAAGGTAAAAATAAGATTGTAAAATTATTCTAACACTTGAAAAAAAATATTGGATGAATAAAAGTAGACCCATATCAGAAAAGGGTCTGAATAGATTCATTTCATGGACCTTTGACCATGAAAATGAGGTAAATATTATTAAAACTAAAGAAAGTGACAATATGTCACTCTCTTAAATCTTATAGGTATAATAATATTAAATTAGTGTTAAAAATAATAAAACATTGAACATTAATAGTATCCAAAACGATAATAAAATTTAATAAATCATTTGAATTTTTTATAATTTTTAGGGATTATATACTTATCCTTAAAGGTGAAACAATAATGATGTTGACATTATTTTTTTGATTGAAATATCAAATAAATGGTTTTAAAAATATTAAACTAAATATTATTTGAAATATTTAATGTACTCAACGAATTTTATAGAGAAGTATGACATGTTATAAATCTACTAAATCTTTTTATTCAAAAATATCTTCTGTGTAGATTTTATTTAAATTCATATAAATGAATTGACTGTATTGTTATTTTTTAAAAATAACATATTATAAATTTTTTTAGAAATCACCATAATATTTAAAAATTATAAATTAAAATTTCTATGGTCAAAAATTTAATAATATATACAATTATGGCAAATTAAAAACATATAATTAATTATTTATAATGCTTTAAAATTTAGAATATTTTTACCACAAATAAAATTAAATAGATTAAATAAGGATAAATCAAGTTGATAATGTTTCAAATAAATTTCCAACATGTCTAAATATTATTGGTTTCTTATATTACAACCCTATCTCATCTAATTATAGTATTTGAGTCATTTTGGAAGTTTTTTTGTGGGGATTAAATTTAATATAAATTAATATTTTTGAGGTTTCCAAAGGTGACCCTCTCCTCCCTTATAAAATAGCACCTCCTCCCTCTCCTCCACACAGAATTTTGAGCCTTAAAGCTCTGCCAAACGCTACCAATTTCCCTTCTAAACTTACCTAGAAACATTCTAGTGGTCCTGGATTTCTTCAAAGACCAATTTTAGTACCCAAAGAGGAGGTTTCAAAGAGGAATGTGGAAGAAGAGGTAATATCTGTTACTGATTATTTCAAATTTATTTCTTCTTCTACTTCATCATCTTCAGTTGTATCATAATAAAGTAATAACGTCATTATCACTAATATACTGATATTTTATTATAAATATGAAACAACCCTATTTCACCTTCTATCCATCCTACAGAAAATGAAATCACCGCGCGTGTGTACGTAAGGAATACAGTCTACATGCCATGGTGTAATCTGTTTTCCACCACCACCTTACTTGGATTTGTATAATGGTGTAAAAAATAATTACATATGATTATTATAACATTATTAGACATTCTATCTTCCACTCCAATACCATTCGATAGTTTTGGGAATGATATCATCGTTTGTGCGTACATACGGCCTACCGTCTCCACGATGTGATGCAACTCGTTCTACATGATCTTCATTGAATAATGATTATATAAATGAATTGAATGAATAAATATGATTTCTATTACACTAATTACATTCTGGAAATAAGGTATCTATAACCTAGAAATAATAATAAGAATTTATTTGAAAAAACATGCATAAGAACTTAAAGCAATGAACACTTGAATAACAAGTAGCAATGAAATATTACTAATAAGAAGATACAAATATGACCATGTATGATATCATAACAATGAATATGATTCTTTAACAAGTCAATGACATTATTTAAATCATTATACATGAGTTTTTGATACGTACAATGCAAATTAGACCTAAGGTAAGGGAAAATCATTCAATCTCATTTTTATCCGAGATTTTTTATACTTCAGAATTTACTACGGAATATTTATCATCAAAATCCATGTTTCCTAAATATATAATATTATTTCTATCCTTCTAAATTTGTTTAAATTCAATTTTATTCATTGGTGAGTTTTTGGTAAAAGATATGAAAGGGATCTTTTATCATTTTTGGTATGAGGTACTTTTTGACGTTTCCTTCCAATGTACGAGAAGAATGTTTTTTTAAATTATATATAATGAATGAATTTTTATGATTTTATAGAACATTATTTCCATGAATCTTACTTTACAAGTTTTCAAGTTTACTTTTAATTAACTTATTTTAGTTTTAAATTTTATGACATGTTAAGAAATGAAATTTCTTTTTGAAGTAGAAAGGATATTTTCTTGAAGAAAGGAGTTCAAGTGTTTTATCAAAATTATTTTCCATCTTTGATAATATAGGGTTATTTTTTATCCCAATTTTTACATTTATTTGATTATGTTATGATGGAATTATTTTTATGACGTCCTTTTATCTTATATGGATTATGTTATGATGGCATGATGTTTAAGAATCCCATTTTTATTACATGGGTTATGCTATGACGTATGATTTATGAATTTTTTTCACACATAAGAATGGTTTCATTATGAGATTGGTGGGACCTATATCAAACTTCAATCATTGGGTAAAGATTTATATCTCATGAGATAGACATGGCTGGAATGAAAGATAATCTGGTTCACTGATACAGGACTGGAACGAGGAGTTAACTCGGTTCAGTAATGGACTTTCTCTTCTATGATGGTCTTCGAAAAGAACCTTGACTAATATGAAAATATATTCTATGATTATTAGTGTATTCCAAAAAAATTAGGTTTTATGGTATTCTTTTTGGGATTACATCTCACTACTATGATTTATCCCATGTTATGATATCATTATCCCTTTTTCAGGTTAAGATTTTCAAAATGATATGTTCTTATGAATATGATATGATTGATATTTCTTTTGTTTACCCTTACTGAACATTTGATCTCACCATTTTGTATGTTTTCTTTTCCTAGGTCAAGAACAATGTTATTAAATAGGATATGCCAAAATGGACTTAGGATATGATGAAATAAACGGGAGACAATGTAGATGATTTATGAACCAGTTGTTTATGTTTCCCAGTTTCTAAGGACACTATACCTATACGGTCGTATCATGGTTTTGTTATATGTTGTAATAAGTATACTTTAATTCTGAATTAATAAAAATATATTTAAAGTATGGTTTGTTATAGTTGGTATCCGAGGTAGGTTATTTTCAACCTTTTTAATCTAGTAAGTGAAATCCTTAGTAAGAACTCTACAGATATGTCTAAACATAGAACACAATATTAGTGTTTTATAAATGGCCATGAACAACCTATGATAAGACCTAAAGTGTGAAGTTTTATTCTTGCTTATGTGGTTTTCCTATTATGATTAGTGTTTCTCACACTATGCTTTTTGGTTTTAGTCAATGGCTGGAACCCAAAGGAACCATGTTAATGATGAATGCGACGGGAAATGAAATGATTATCCCCCTGAGAAACCAAACATTATGTGAGCTGGAATGAACAATATTAAATCCATGATCACACAACTTTCTCAAGCTATGAATCATGTAGTACTTCCAAACGAGAAAATTAAGGAGAAACATTCTATTGAATCCTTCAGGAGGTAACGTCCACATTCATTCAGCGGGTCTTTTGATCCATTAGTGGCGAAAAAATGGATCAGTACCATTGAAAATATATTTTCAGTTCTTCAATGTTCTAATCATGATAAAGTCATCTTAGCAGTATATCGTTTGGAAGGTGAATTTGATCAATGGTGGAATCTTATTAAAAATAAGAGGCAATGGGACGAAATTGATTCCATGGAATGGGATGATTTCATGAACTTATTTTTCAATAAATACATCCCTCGTATTTTTGACAAATATAGAGGAGTTTCATGAACTGAAGAAAAAGGATGATGAATCTGTTGGTACCTAGGAAGAAAATTTTACATGACTTGGGATGTACGCTTCCAGAATTATTATCCAACCTGAGTGTAAAATCAATTTATTCATTAGTGGATTAAAACCAAGTCTCTAAAGGGTGTTAGCCATAAGGGACTTCAATATCTATGAGGAAATTTTTCGATGTGCTCTCATGGTTGAGATAGAGATTTTAGTAACCCATCAATCATATGGGTTTGATAAGAAGTGGAAAATGGAATTCAAAGGAAAATCTAAAGACCACACTGAAATGAAGATGAGTTTTCCCTTATGCTCAAAGTGTGGAATGAAACTTGTAGGGAATTTTTTTAAAGGGACAAGTAAATGATTTAAGTGTGGAAAATATGGTC
Organism: Viscum album; assembly: GCA_963277665.1. Taxonomy (NCBI): domain Eukaryota; kingdom Viridiplantae; phylum Streptophyta; class Magnoliopsida; order Santalales; family Viscaceae; genus Viscum; species Viscum album. The sequence continues at coordinate 260,479,152 of OY728129.1, forward strand.
ATCATGTAGTTTAATGTCGAAATAATGGGAAGAAAATGTGTAATGATATGAACAAAGAAAGGGATTCACAGAATGCGCCTCCTACGCTTCAGTGTTTCAAGTTCAAGGAAATGGGGAATTATGCCAATCAATTCCATAATACAAGGTTTGTTGATGATGATCAATGTCAACAAAATATTAAGGCCAACGACAAAGAAACTCACATGCAATTTCTATCAGTGATGTGGAGTACGATAACGATGTGGTGAAAGGTACACGTACTATCCACTCTAAATTAGAAAATGCTTTATTTGATTATGGATCCACCAACTCTTTTAATTCTGATGAATTTTCTAGGGGTATCACCATACTACCTCAACAATTTGATGTTGAGTTAGCTGGGACAACCCCTATTGGGACAACAGTCACATCAAAAGTTTACAATTCTTCTCTGATTGAAGTTTGTGGGAAAGTACTTCCTACAAATCTTGTGATCCTTCCTATAGTGGAATTTGATGTGATTCTTGTCATGAATTGGTTTCTTTATATGGATCTCATATCAATTTCCAATGAAGGGAAATAACATTTAAAATTCCCAATCAATCTACTATCATCTATTGACGAAAGGATGAATATATCCTTCCAGTGGAAATATCTCCCATCTTATTAGTCTTGATTCCAATAAATGAAGGTTATTTTTATCAAATGGTTGGATAGAAAATCACGATTAAGAATATTCCCATTGTATGGGAGTTTGATGATGTCTTTCCGGAGGAATTTCTAGTTCTTCCACCAAATCATGAAGTTGAGTTTTCAATAGAACGCATACCGGGTGCAATGCCTATTTCAGTGACACCATATAGAATGGCCCTAATTGAGTTGCAGGAATTGAAGAATAAACTCCAAGAGAATATTAATAAAGGATTCATACTCCCTAGTGTGTCACCTTGGGGAGAACCATTTCTCTTTTTTAAGAAGAAAGATGGATCAATGAGACTTTTAATTGATTATCGAGAACTTAAAAAGATCATTATCCAGAACAAATATCCTCTCCCACGCATTGATGACTTATTTGACCAAAAATTCAGATCTCAATAATTTTCCAAGATTGATCTTAATTCAAGGTATCATCAATTAAGGGTCAAGACGGAGGATATCCCAAAGATGACTTTCCGAACAAGTTATGGACACTAGGAATTTATAGTGATTCTTTTTTTTCTTACTAATGCCCCTACTATCTTCATGGATTTAATGAATAGAGTATTAAGAGACAATTTTGATTAGTTTTTGGTAGTCTTTATAGATGATATTGTTGTCTATTCAAAGAGAAAAGAAGAACATGAATATCACTTGATAATTGTATTAAATAACCTAGAAAAATAGAAGCTTTATGCCAAATTTACCAAGTGTGAATTTTGGCTTCCAAAAGTTTCATTTTTGGGTCACATAATCTCAAAAGAGGGGATATATGTGGATCCAAAAAAAATAGAGGATATCGAAAGATGGTCGAGACCAACAACATAACTGAGATCCAAAGTTTTCAAGGTCTGTCTAGATATTATCGACATTTTTTGAAAAAAAATCAAGTTTATCTAATCCACTCACAAGGTTGACTCAAAAAGGAGGTGAGTTCGTTTGGACAGAGGGGTGTGAAGAGAATTTAAAAGAGTTAAAATTAAGGTTATCTAGTGCACCTGTGCTCACACTACTATGTAGTCGATAAAGGTTTGTGATCTGTAGTGATGCATCCAAGAAGGGACTAGGGTGTGTTCTCATGAAAAATGATTTGGTGATAACTTATGCCTCACGATAGTTGAAAATCCATGAGTAAAATTACCCAACTCATGATTTGGAGTTACCCGCGGTAATAATTGCATAAAAAATATGGAGGCATTATCAATATGGTAAAAGGTGGGATATTTATACTGATCATAAATGTTTAATGTATATTTTCACACAAAAGGAGCTGAATATGCACCAAAGAAGATGGTTAGAGTTCATTATGGACTACGACTTCTAAATTTATTATCACATTGGGAAAGAAGACAAGGTTGAAGATGCAATAAGTCAACAAGACCTTGCTAGAATATCCATGATGAGGATCACAAAAGATCCAATATTTAGGGATTTACAAAGGATGGATCTTGTAATTATAATAGAAGGGGGAAAATCTTATCTTTCTCAAATGAATGTTCAGCCACTTATAAATGTGATGATTAAAGAGGAACAAAAAGAAGATGTAGAGTTGAAAAAGAAGGTAAGAAATGTTCCTGAATTCAAACATGGTTGTATTGGGATAATAAGGTTCAGGAATCAGTTTTGTGTTCCTCCCATACCAGAATTAAAGAAGGAGCTGCTGGATGTGGCTCATAGTTCTTCATTCTCTATTCATCCTGGAAGCACGAAGATGTATAGGGACCTGAAAGAGTACTTCTGGTGGGATGGCAAGAAAAAAGATGTTGCTGAATATGTCTCTCGATTCATAGTTTGTCAGCAAGTTAAAGATGAGAGATTGAAGTCTAAGGGAATGTTACAACAATTGCCCATACCCGAATGGAAATGGGAAAACATAACAATGGACTTTGTCACCGGACTTCCTAAAACATCCAAAGTCAATAATGATATTTGGGTTATAGTTGATCATCTTACGAATTCGGCACACTTAATTGCTATTAGAGAAGATTTCTCTCTGGATCTTCTTGCCAGGATATATGTGAAGGAATTGGTAAGATTTCATGGTGTACCACTTTCCATTTTATCTGATTGGGATCCGACATTTACCTCAATGTTATGGCGAAGTCTTCGGCATATTTTTGATACAGAGTTGAGTATCAGCACTGCTTATCATCCTCAGACAGACAGTCAGTCTGAGAGAACAATTCAAACTCTAGAAGATATGTTAAGATCTTGCTATATGGATTTCAAAGGTGATTGGGATCAACACCTACCTTTGGTGTAATTTTCGTATAATAATAGCTTTCACTCCAGTATTCAGATGGATCCTTATGAATCTCTCTACGGAAAGAAATGCAGGACTCCAACTTTCTAGGGTGAAGATTGGGAAAGAAAGCTATTAGGACCTAATCTTGTTGATGTGATTGCAGAAAAGGTCAGATCTATTCAACAACACATAAGAGCAGCTCAGAGTCGACAAAACATTTATGCTGACAACTGAACAAAATACCTAGAGTTTGAAGTGGGTGATAAAGTGTTATTAAGAATTTCTCCTTGGAATAGATTAATGAGATATGGAAATAAGGGAAATCATAGCCCTAGGTATATAGGTCCTTTTTAAATATTATATCATGTTGGGAAGGTAGATTTCTTATTGGTGCTTCAACATAATCTCTCTCAAGTTCATGATGTGTTCCATGTATCTCTCCTAAGAAAGTACATAACCGATCCTTTACATGTACTAAGCTCAGAATTTGTACTTCTCGAGTAAGATCATTCTTATGAAGAATAGATGATAGATATTCTGGATCGTAGTGAAAATGTTCTACATAACAGTAGCACACTCTCGGTGAAAGTTTTATGGAGGAACCACTAATTAGAAAAAGCTACATGGGAGCATGAGGATATGATGAGGGAGAGGTATCCTCTTCTGTTTGTTACAAAGTGACGAATTTCGAGGCCAAAATTCAGTGTAAGGGGGGTAGAATGTAACACCCTGATATTTTATCAGAATTATATTTTTTATGTATTATGTTATACGCAACATCAATGGAATCTTTCACTATACACAACACTAGATTTGGCTTGCGTTATACGCAAGAGCAACCATCCTCGATAGCGTGTGTTGTACGCAATATCGAGTTTCACTAAGCATTGATATGTTATATAAAGTATCTATTATAAATAGTATTAACAAAATTTTGAATTTTATATAACATTAGAATTCATTTTACATATCATACAAAAAAAATCAACTTTTATGATAAAAGAATTAATTTTTTTCAAAAATGTAGTTTTAAGCCTTTTGAGGGCACACCCATTTTAAAGATAAATATTGACAAGATTATAATTTCAGTTTTACAAAATAAAATTTTTAATTTGAATAAAGATATAAAAATTTACATTGGGAATTTTTTGATACTTTTCTAATAACTTTCATATTTTGATGAATAGTAAAAATACGCAAATTTTTTAATTGAAAACAACTTTTTTCATCAAAAAAATATATATTGTTAAAATATATTATTGAATGGTTTTAAAGTATAAATAGAATATATTTTTACAATTTAATATAATTTATGTCATTAGCATTAATTTTTTATTGAATTCATAGGTAAAAACATTTCAATCTTTGGCAATGTTTTAACTTTTAAAACACATTTTCTTAACAACATGATTAATTTTAAATGAATTAATTCAAATTCTATGTTTTTAATTTTGAAACATGGATTCCATATTTAGATGTAGTGGGTCCAAATTATTTTAATAGGTTACTTTTATATTTTTGGTAACAACGGTAATTTTTATTTACTATAGTTACAGGTAAATCTGGTTATTAAGGGTAAAAATAAGATTGTAAAATTACCCTACCACTTGCCAAAATTCAGTTGTATGAATAAAAGTAGACCCATATCCTCTAAGGGTCGGAATAGATTAATTTAATGGTCCTTTGACCATGAAAAGTATGTATGTATTATTAAAAATAACGAAAGTGACAATATGTCACTCTCTTAAATATTATAAGTATAATAATTTTAATTTAGAGATAAACATTATAAGACTTCTAACCGGAATAGTATCCAATAAGGTAATAAAATTATCTATATCATGTGAATTTATTTATAATTTTTAAGGACTAAATAATTATCATTAAAGGTGACATAATAGTGATGTTGAAATTATTTTATTGATTGAAATATCAAATAAATGGTTTTAAAAATATTAAAATAAATATTATATGAACTATTTAATCTACTCTACTAATTTTCTAGATAAATATGACATGTTATGAATCTATTAAAGCTTTTGTTTTGAACATATCTTCTGTGTAGATTTTAGTTAAATTCAAATAAATGAATTGACACGATTGTTATTTTATAAAAATAACATATTATAAAATTGTTTAAAAATCTCAAAAATATTTAAAAATTATAAATTTATATTTAAATGGTATAAAATGTCATTAATTATAAAGCTATTTCCAATTAACAATATATAAGTAATTATTTATAATTATTTATAATTTATTATATTAATACCACGAATAAAATTAAATAGATTAAATAAAGATAAATCAAGTTGATAAAGTTTAAAATAAATTCCCAACATTTACAAATTTTATTGGATGAAGTTATTACAATCATATCTCATCTTAGATTCGGATTTGAGTAATTTTTGGAAGTTTTTATGTGGGTTTTTAATTTATTATAAATTAATATTTTTGAAGATTCCAAAGGTGCCCCTCTCCTCCCTTATAAAAGGGTACCTCCTCCCTCTCCTCCTTGCACAATTTTGAGACTTAATGCATGGAAAAACCCTGAAAATTTCCCTTCTCAAATTCCCTAGAAACAAACTATATGTCTTGGTCTTATTCAAAGACCAAATTTAGTTCCCTAAGAGGAGGTTTTAAAGAGGCGTGTCGAAGAAGAGGTAATATCCGTTACTGATTCTTTCAAATTTATTTCTTATTCTAATTCCACTTCTTTAGTTGTTTCATTATAAAGTAATAACATCATAATCACTCAAATACTGATATGTTATTATAAATATGAAACAACCCTATTTCACCTTCTATCCATCCTATGGAAAATGAAATCACTGCATGTGCGTACGTATGGAATACTATTCTACGCCGTGGTGTAATCTGTTTTTCACCTCCACCTTACTTGGATGGGTATAACGGTGTAAAGAATAACTATATATGATTATTATAACATTCTGAGACATTCTATCTTCCTATCCAACACCATTCAATAGTTACGGGAATGATATCATCGCTCGTGCGTACATACGGCCTACCATCTCCAAGATGTGATGTGAGTCGTTCTACATGATCTTCATTGAATAATGATTATATAAATGAATTTAATGAATAAATATGATATATATTAAACTAATACCATTATTTGAATGAGGTATCTATAACCTAAATAGAATAATAAGAATTTATTCGACAAAACATGCATAAGACCAAAAAGCAATGAACACCCGAATAACAAGTAGCAATGAAATATTACTAATAATAAGATAATAATATGACCATGTATGATATCATAACAATGAATATAATTTGTTTTATAAGTCAATGGTATTATTTATATCATTATACAAGAGGTTCAGATATGTACGACGCAAATCAGACCTATGGTTAGGAAAAATCTCACAATCTCATTTTTATCCAAGATTGTTTATACTTAAGAATTTACTAAGAAATATTTATCATCCACAACAATGTTTCCTCAATGTGTAATATTATTTCTATCCTCCTAGAATTTTTTAAATCCAATTTTACCCATTGGTGAGTTTTTATTAAAATATATGAAGTGAATATTTTGTTGTTTTTGGTAGGATGTACGTTTTGACTTTTTCGGCCAAATTATGAGAAGAATGTTTTTTTAACATACACGATATGAATGAATTTTTATGATTTCATAGAAAATTATTTCCATGAAGCTTCCTTTGCATGTTTTAAAATTTATTTTTAATTAACTTTTTTTATTATACTATTTTATGACATATTAAGAAAGGAAAAATGTTTTTGATGTATAATGGATACTTTCCTCAAGAATGGAGTTCAAGTGATTTATCAAAATTATTTTCCATCTAAGATAATATAGGGTTCTATTTTTATACATATTTTTACATTTATTTGATTATATTTTGATGGAATTATTTTTATTATTTCCTTTTATCTTATATGGATTATGTTATGACTGCATGATGTTTAAGAATCCCATTTTTCTTACATAGGTTATGATATGATGTATGATTTATGATTTTATGGCACACATTAGAATGGTTTCATTATGGGATGGGTGGGACCTTTATCTCCCTCCAATTCATTGGGTAAGGATTTATATCTCATGATATAGACATATCTGGAATGGAAAGTTTATCCGGTTCATTGATACAGGACTGGAACGAGAAGTGAACTCGATTCAGTAATGGACTTTGTCCGCTATGATAGTCTTGGCAAAGAGCCTTTACTAATATGAAATTATTTTCTATAATTATGTGTGTATTCGACATAGTTTCATGTTTTAAGTAATGATTATTGGGCTTACATCTTACAACTAGGATTTATCTCATGTTATGATATTATTATCTCTTTTGCAGGTTATGATTTTAAAAATGTTATGTTCTTATGAATATAATATGATTGATATTTTTTTCTTACCCTTACTGAGCATTTGAGCTCACCATTTTGTATGTTTTCTTTTCCTGAGGTTATAAAGAATTTTATTAAGTAGTATATTCCAAAAGGGACTCTAGATATGATGAAATAAATGGGAGAAAATGTAGATTATTTATGAACCAGTTGTTTATGTTTCCCAGTTTTTAAAGACACTATACATATATGGTCTTATCATGGTTCTGCAATATGTTGTCATAAGTATGATTCAATTCTGAAGTAATTACCATGTATGTAAAGTATGGGTCATTATACCTATTCTCCCACATCTAATTGGAATATTTGTTTCCAAATAATGGTAGTCTTATCTGCAATGGTTTCCCCACCAAATAATTATTCCATAATTTCCCTAAACTTATCATCATACTAGTGCTCCGGATGAATCCACTTAATGATAGAAGAAATCAAATGAGAACTGTTTAGAATCATAACTATATAATCATCCCTTGGTTCTAGGTGTATTAAAGATAATAGTCTGATGATATTTCATTCCTCATTATACTAGAAATTGTCCTTGAAGGCACATTACCTACCACGGTCAGTAGAAAAAAATTCCCATTCTTGAGGTGTTGATAACATCAATGTAATATGATAGAAGGTATTCCACCCATAAAAATATCTAATGATAATTTATTCGAATAAAAATAAGAATAACATACTCCTATTATTAGAATATATATTGAACCTATCCCCAAAAATAAATTCTACCAACATTTACAAGCATGGATAACTGTGGGAGATTGAAGATCATGAGTTGGACAATTCTTTTTTGTGGTGGAATCAAACGAGTGTTTTACGCCACTATATAGTTCCCATATATAAGAACACAACCCATATATGAAACCAAAGAATAAAAATAAATAAAAAATACATGACTAGATTACGGTAAAATAAAAATTTTATCTATTGTAAGATGTTGTTTCTAATCAATATAAGAAGTCAAGAATTTTTATCCCAAAACTCATCCTCGTACTAGTGCTCCTAATGTATCACCATGATGTTAGATAACATCAAATGATCACTATCTAGAATTATAACTATGTTATCATCCCGTGAAGCTAGGTGTATCAATGATAATAGTCCTATGATATGTCATTCCTCGTTATACTACAAAAGGTCCATGGAGGGAAATTTCCAACCACGATTATGTGAAAAAAAATATTTTCTAGGGGTGTTGATGACATCAATGTAAAAATATTGAAGGTGTTACACCTATAAAAATACTTATTGACCATGTATTCTTAAAAAAATAAGTATCTCATGATCCTATTATTAGAATATATATTGAAGCCATCCCAAAAAATAAATTCCACCAACATTTAAAAGCATGGATAACTGAGGCAGATTAATGATCCTAAGTGGGATAGTTATTTTTTATGTGGCTAAAGCTAACGAGTGTTTTGTGCCACTACATGGTACCCATGTATAAGAACACAACCCATATATGAAACCAAAACATCACAATGAAAAACATATTATTTACCAACTTATTGTAAAATCAAAATTTTATCTATGGTCATATGTTATTTCTATTGAATATAGGATGTCATGAATTTTTTCCCAAAATAATTGTACCCATATAATATTATTAGTATCCAATTTTGATGTAGGTTTTGAGAATTAATTCAGGAAACACGGATAATTTCCAGAAAAACCCTATAAATATTTATTATTCGATGACATTGAGTAGACCCCCATTACCAAAAAAACATAAGCCACTTAGGATAAATTGGGATTTTCTATTCTCGAACCACATATATAAAAAAATTAGTTTGATAATCTAATAGATCAATATAAATAAATTTGTATAATTATGCTGATTTATTAATATTCAAAAAACTAATTCCTAATTGGGATCATATTCCTCCATATATATTTGTTAATCCAGGACATAAACCACAATTACAAAAATAAATGAATCTAGATAATTGGGGATTATCCAGTTCATCAAATCCTTAATATCATGAAGAGTTCTTGTCAGTCCAAATGGAATTGTAAGATATTTGAAGTAGTTTTATCTACTCCTAAATGGAATTTTTAGTAGATTTAAAACATTAACAATGAGCTAATGATAACCATATAAGATGTTAATCTTCATGATCCATTTTTAGTCAAATACTTAATTAACTTTTCATATATATGGTAAAATTATTATTTTTTCTTAATCATCAATATATTAATTATTCAACTCATGTAGTTTCATATAATAAGAAAAATAAATATATGTTATGTTCTAGTCAACTGATTGAAAGAAATAACCACCTCTCATTCTAGATGAAGACTAGTACAATAATTTACTAATTACATTAGAAAAATGCATAACCCTAAAAGAAGACAATAACTCATGGAATCATTCCCAAACTAGACATAAATGAATACATAAAATTCCCAATTTTGTATGAAGTCCTATGTGGATAGAGATCATATCAAATTCACTTATAAATATCTAAAATATCCCAACAACATTGTAAAAGGACTCCCAATGATGATAAGAGTAAATATCAGATCAATGGAAAACTAAAAATCACATCACATTTATAATGTTAAATAAATCTAGGACAAAAACCAAAAAATTTCCAAAATTAACTGAACATTAGATATCGAGAATGAACATTTGGGGAATCAAAACATATTATCCTTATTTCTCTCAAAATGAATCAACACATCCCAAATTAATGAAAATGGATCTATATAATGTTTCTAAAGGATTACAAAAAATGGTTGATGTTAAAAGAGAGGAACCTATATCAAATAGATTGGTTTTTATATATAATTTATTAATGATCATATATGTCACTATTGATGGGCCTATAAATGTATACATTGAAAAACACTCCAATTCATGAATTGTTTTCACTCTAGAAGCCTTTGGATATATACCTATAGATAAAGAAGCTTCTGAATGCACCTTAGTTTTCTTTGGAATGAATGATCCAAATCCATAATAAGGTATAGTATGATCCTGATATAACCTCAATAAGTAACCTCAAAGACCATAAGATTTTTTATCTTGAGAGGTGAGGGACAAAAAATATTGTGTTCCATATATTTCCAAACAAACAACAAGTAAAAGTTAGCACTAATAGATCTTACTAATGGTGTGGTAGATTCCCACTATTGAGCACTTCCACATCAACCACTATGAGTTGAATGTAACTTCTTCTCTCTTTTTTTTTGATCCAATCATGTTTCCACTGGTTAGTAGATAATGTCCAAAAAATATGAAATTCCTACTGGATCAATTTCTTCCAAAAATTCTATATCCACTACCTCTATATAGGTGAAATTATTCTTTATAATGGGCGTAAAATGAATGTCCTGTTGCAACCCCATCTGAAATATCTACGCCATTATCTTCTTGTTTTTTGAAACCGATGGAGAGAAATAGAAAAAATAAAAAATGAAATTATCATACTCTATCAATGATATGTCAAAATGATTAATAAATATAAACTCCACATAATTTTTTATAGTCGTGGATTTTTTTGATTAATTTTTGAAGGAATACATTCTTGATATCATTCCACTCCAATCCCTCATGTTGCGTTACTTGGACCACTATGTTCCATCACTTTGTACTTGGTCAATAAATATTGAATGTTGAAAACTTCACCATAATATATAAGGGATTAATTTAAATTTCAACTATATAATCTATTTTATCCAACTAAAATTTTACATTACTAAGGGTTATTCATGTACTCAATTGATGGATTCTTCTAGAATATGAATTCCTTAGCATTATATTTTCATCCTCCATATCCATGTTAGTTATATCCATTATTAGTTTTATAAATATGTACATTTTGTTCGATTGAATAAAATTAACATACTATAGACTCGATAAGTTTCTAATCAGTTATAGGGTTCTATGATAGAGAATTATCTACATCATACTATAAAAGAATATGATGATTTATTTTTGGTGGAATATTAATATAACAAGGAAATTAAAAATTCAATTAGAAAAAGATGAAATATCATATTAAATTGAGATAATATAATCCAAAAAAATTTGATTAATCAAAAATAAGCATGAGAGAGACACTTTTGAACATCCCATGGAATCTTTGAACTTATTAAAATTATAATTTTCTAGGAAATCTATTTTGAACAACCCTTTAATCTTAGAAAATCACATATCTTATCTATAAAATTAAAAAAACAATGAAACATGAGAACAACCTACTTTAATACAAAATTTTTGTCAACCAACCTAGATAACACTTTAATCTAGATTCTGAACTCATATTTTTCAACTACCAAATGGTATTCTTGATCTCTAGAGCCCTAAGAGAACACTCAGGAAACAAGGAACATGTAGGGAACCATATCTCCCAATTAGATAAAGCACCAACAAGACATATAAGAAAATAATAGTTAAAAGTTGCATAATATTTTCAAATAGAGGAAATGATATATGTGACTTGGTAAAAAAACAAAACAAACCACATGATCTGAGTTTAACCAATGTGAAAAAAATATAACGACCATAATCTGTATTTTCTATGTGGGAAACATCCCACTATCTCACTAACCATGTACCAAACCATACTAACTCTAACACTCACCATCTCAATGTGGGACATTTCCCTTTTATGCATCAAATAAATTAGTTTTTTCAAACACCCAAGGTTATGTGATAGGTTCACAAAAAACACCTAGTGAGATCCCTCTATGTTTTCAAAAAAATGTATTGTAAAATAATACAAAAACTCTAATTTAAAAATAAAATAAAGAATGATTGAAAACATTCATAGATTGAAAAAACAAGAAAATTAACCATTTAAACTATTTATTATTAATTTCATATAAAATATCTTTAAAATAAAATTTTAATTATTCATTTTTCATTTTGAAATCATGCATAATTAAAAATTTGAAGAAAAGCCTAATGAAAATTTCCGCTCATAGAACATAGTTCTAGGCTAGCTGGGATCTTAAGACATTTTCTCACTAATGACTACATATCACTAAAAATGACTTCTAAATGATGACAAAATGAGTATATGAATACTCATATGTGTATTTCCCCTAATTGGTTTATGAAAACTTGTACTTGGAATAATGACCTATGGAGCATAGGAACACCCTGATGTGTAAACCCCCCACCACTAACCCAAGACTTCTAGAAACAAGTCCCTGAATAACCCCCAAATTAATCACCCATTAACCCTTCATATGAACATTCCAAAGCATTTCAAAATGTCATATCACATTTGAAAAGTCAAACCAAAATCCCTTTTCACATAAATTCAATTCTTTGAAATCCATTTTTTTAAATAATTAAACGATTAATTGAAATCAAACACGGTTAGTCAAATAAAAAGGATAAACCAATTTTATACCAAAAAACAACATATATTAATTTCAATATATTATATATTATTCAATCTACTATTTATAAATCTAATATAGAAAGGAGCGGTCCCATGTAGTTCATAAAATAATGACATTAAATGAAACAACCCACCTTAAAAACATAGTGTTCCAATAACTTACTGATATCTATACACAAATGGATATTGGGTCTCTAGTAATCAATAGGGTATCCTAAAGCATGATTTCCAAATTAATAATCTCCAAATAAATAGTTTATATAATAATTTAAATGATAATAATCACATACAACAACGATTTTCAGAGATAAAAATAATAATTCATGACGTAAAAAATAATTACCAATTCCATGATGATCAATATGAATCCTAATATTATTTTGAAACAACCCTTAGATCTAAAATCAATATCCCTAAATTAAGTTTCTGTTCATGTAGAAAAGAGATTATCTTAAATTTAAACAATAAATTGAGTCATACTTTTGGAAAATTTAGATCTAACACCCAAAGACCCACTTAATTCGATCACTGTGAGGAATAGAGTCTCTAAAATATCTATGATGAGTATCCTATGTCAATATTATAATTAAATGGAATAATAATGAAGCTAGTTATATGTATTTCAGTATTAAAATAAAAAATCATGTTAATTAATTATCATGAGATAGTTTAGCCACGCAGTATAAAAAATACCAACTATGTTCCCCTTCTAGGATACTAGAGTAGCCACAAGGATTAGCCACATGTTTTTAAAAAACCATGTGCCAACCCTATGAAAAGCATATATCTCATACAAAACAATTTTTGGAGAATACTACATGTTTTGTCTAATATTGTTAAAACTATGAGCCCTCCTTTGTAACATTAAGAAGATTTTAACATTTTCCTATGATAACCCACACGATTTCCTAAACCATGATAAGATCATTCAAAGTCCCTTGAAACACAAAAAACTCCAAAATAAAACCTAAAATAGCCTATAAAAAACTAAAATAACAAGATAGTCAACATAAATGGTTAACCATACCTTAAAATTATTTTGAGATGTCAAAAAATATATATTTGGTTTTTTCCTAGAATAATTTTTTAAAAAAACACACTGAATACCATCACAATCATCAATGATGATAAAGAAAAATTAATGATTGTTCTAGAGAAAGATGTCCAGGTAAGATAATTAGTATTGAACCCATTTTTTTTTAACTATGTGATATTTTTACTTCTAAATACGTATTATAGGACGTTAAAGGTGAAATATGGATGGTAATATTTTAAAAGTTCAATTTATATTAATTTTACACATGATAGTATCAATTTTATTTTGTTTAGTGTCAAAAATTATATAGAATCTTGTATCATTTATTCCAGAGGAAAATTCAATTCTGATGATAATAATGGATTCATGGAGATTTTGGTGTTTAAAAGCATAATAAAGGTTATCATTATTGAAGTTGGAGATCTTGAGATCACTATGAATGTGTAATTAAATTTCTATGTGAAGAGTAGAAGTAACCTTGGAATGAAATATTTCTAAGACATATAATTTTTAAAATAATAATATAATTTTCATTGTTTTGGGGGAAGAATGATACAGAACATGATTTGTGAACATAAATTCAAAAATGAATTAGTGTTCCCTGGTTATAGATAGTGGTGTTAGATATTAGATGATTTGTGTGACTAGATTATTAGAGTCAAAATAAATTTCATGGATAAAAATTTCCAAAATTTAGTAGACATGGAACTTTCAGGATGGACACCATAGTATTAAGAATATTTGAGTTATAGTAGAAATAATATACTGAATCATGATCACATGTCTGATTAATGTTGTGACATTTATATACATTGAAAGAATATGAAAATTTTGATCAACTTTTATGGAAGGAACACAAAATAATAGAAGTTATATCATATGAAAAAACTTGTTTGAAGATATTCAATGGTTTATTATTAGAGTGATTTAATGTACTTTTTTACTTTTATCGATGATACACCATAGAATGAATTGGATTCTACTATTAAAATAAATTCTATGTTTTCAGAGTGTCTATTTTATGGAGTTCAATGATGTAGAATGGGATTTTATGTAAAGTGATGTTAATTATGTCAAATAATTATAGTGAATACAGTAACATAGATATCTAAAATGTATTCAACTGATGAAAAATTATTTTTGAAATAAGAGTACCCAAAAAACTAGAGAATAATAGTATAATAAAAAATAATAAATTTATGTTAATAAATTAATGGTGCCTCATGATTTATTTGAAAAATTTTATAGAATGTTTTGATGAAATTTATAATTTTTTATTGTATCCTATTAACAAAATTCATCCAAATTAATGTGGTATAATATTCCGAAGTAGTTGTTTACTAATAAAGTAGAAAAATATCCCCACATAAACGTTGTTAACTCTTTAAAATATGTACACATCAAAACCATCGATATGGGAAGACATGGGGTTAAGTCTCAAAAATGTTTCATTTTTGGATATCTAAATTAAAACATTAGTTTCTATATTTTGTATGATAGTAATTGGTAGATACTCTGAATATAAAATGATGTATTCAATGAGTTGGGCTTTTGGAAGGACTAAAACATTGTGAAAATGAATATTGGTGTAATGAATCAACTAACTAAAACCAAGATGATATAAACAGATGTTTTCTGTGGATATATTATCCATAATTCTTTGGGGGAACAAAAATAATAAAATAAAGTGTTTATGAAGAAATAATAGAACACTTAATGATTAAAAAATCATGGATGATATTTCCAGAAGGTGAAAATTTGAATGATTAAATTTAAAGAAATGGTTAATGAATATGAATAATTATTTAGATCCACTAGAGTTATAGGACTAATATATAGTTATAGAACTAAATTTAATTACATTTAACTAGTGATGGGAGGTGAGTTATTATAGCTAAAAGATGTGTCTAGTCTCATCGATTATAGAAAGTGGGAGTTTTCTAGGAAATATTAATTATATTCATTGAGTGAAAATTAAATATATGTTCTAATTAAATTACCATATGGGAATATTATTTTGATAATAAAGGTATCATCTATTTGAAGTAAAAATTTAATGGTGGATATAGGTACATGGATAGGATGGATGTTTAGGTATTCCAATAAAAGGAAGGATTGGATTTCCCTAAACCTTTCTCAGTAGTAGATAAAAATATTACTATAGGAATTGTGATTATAATAGTTTCATTTGAAATTTTTTTATAGAGTAAAAGGATGTGGAAAAGTAATTCTTTCTTTATGATTTGTATTATAAAATCCATGAAAATAAACCAAGTCATTTTAGGAAAAGAAATTAATATGGTGTTCAAGATATAGAGAAGTACATATGGATTAATATAGGATCTAATTAAATTTATTCATATGTACAAACCATCATTATTTAGAAGTGGTTAATTTCATGAAAATCTAATCACTAATAATCCATATGGTGTTCATGGAAGGGTAATTAAAACTATAAATCTTTTATATGGATAAAATGAACCTAGTTTCTCCAAAATATGTATGGAATAAGGTCTTAATGAATTATTTTTTAAAAATATTTTAAATAAAATATCTGGATATGGATACGAATATTATGGGGATAAAAATTGAGAGAGATAGGAAAACCATGTGTTTTTTACCTAAAAAGACAACATCTAGAAGTTAATCGAGAGATTCAAGATTTACAGATGTATTTCAATATCAAATTTAAAGGAAGGAATCATCAAAATAATGAAAGATAAAAAATAAAAAATTGAAGATGATTCTATGTATTTATGGAAGCTTCTATTTTCATCAGCTATAAGAATCTCAATGTATTCCTTGGTATGTCAAATGTTAGATATTGTATTAGAAATAAGATTTATCACATTGTTCAAGATTAATCTAACGAAATAACACTAGGAAAATATTAATAGTTTATCTATTATCTAAAATAATTGGTATATATAGAACTATGATTCAATATAGATGATCCTTTTGGGGATTTCTTGATATATAATTTCAGGAATATTAAGACACATTGAAAATAAAAATGGGTTATATGTTCACAATAATAGGTACAAAAGTTGACTAGATTTCAAGTATATTGATAGTTATAGAATTTTCTAAATGCAAAGGATGGTTTTGGGATAACAAAAAAAGTATGGAATGAATTGATGTGGATATAGTATTTGTTGGTGGAACTAATAAGGGTCTATGAAAGGGATTTCATTACTGTGATTGTTTGTCTGGAATATATCTATCGATGAAACTAGTGTATCATGTGGGGATGCAACACATTAGGTAAAATAATATTTTCATATTTTTGATTTTGGAAAATATAGTAAATGAACTATAAAATTTAGGTGAATCACATAATTTTGTCATGATGTTCACCAAGGTTCAATTTGAGATGTGTTTGGGTCAATATTGTGTCTTATATAGAATATGGAGAAAGAAAGGTGGTGGATACAATGTTATTATTGTGAAAGTTTGAAGGTTTTGATATTAGCCTATGTTATAGTGGTTTCTATGATTTCCAGGATGAATTTTTTAATATATAAATTGTTAAAAATAGTGAATCTTGATTATGTTATTATTTACATGACCATAAAGAGGATCATATAATGTATTATTCACCTAATTCATAAATTTTTTATAAGAAAATTCAGTTGAAGATTGTGCTCTAGAAGTTCATTTTCTAGATGTTGTACACATGAGTCCAGTTGACTAGATAATGAGAAGAATTTGTGAAAAAGGTATATGTTTTCGTTTTTTATGATGTAAAAAAATTCATCCCTAATATTTTTTAATAAAAATTATCGAATTTTATAATCATCTTATTTAATGAAATAGAAAAAGTTTCAAATTAAAGGGTAACATACACATTCATTGGAAGAATGTGTCCAGAGGAAGATATTTCTATAAGAAGTCATTGGTTGATATAGAAAACGATGGGTACTCTATAAGTTTTTTTATGGTGATTGAGCTAATTTACTAGATGGCCCCAATATATATGTGGGGTGGGACCAAAATTACATGAATCTTATGATTAGTGATTTAGATTAATATAATTTTCAATAGAGATTATAATCCATTTATCTTCCAATGAAATGAAAAATGTGGCAGTGTTCTCTTATATACATAGTAAATATCATCCAAATATAATAATTTTTTTTCATTTCCTTGTGGTTATTTATCATTTATTATTTTTTTATTTGTTCAAGGATTTTCTTTGTGTGGAGAGCATGTCATTCCAATGTAGTCATTTTGGGTTCATGCTTTCTTCTATTGTTTTAGCATCCATTAGGATGCGGTTTTAATAATAAATGTGGTTTTAAAATATTTTTTTCCTTTGACATTTTGGTGGTGTAACTTTTGGGGATTCATTGTGATTTATTTACCCCAACTTACAACACATTCATTATTAATGTACATTTTTTCTAATAAAATATATTTGTAATGTAAACCTAGTAAAATATTAATTCACTGGTAAATAATGGATTATCCACTATTGAAAAAACCCATCATACCAATCTACACACCAAAATCCACTAAAACAATCACAAGAACCGCCATTATATGATATAAAAATGAACTAGAATGAAAACTCTGAATCCATAATCTGTAAAACACGTAGAAACAAACGTGGAAATCTAAAATTAGAAAATAGTTAAATATATATTTACCATGATAAAAATAAATAGTTCTAAAATTTACAATATGGGGACAACAAAAAAATATAGCCCCACTAAAATAGAAGAAAAATAATTTCTATAAGTCTCATAAGTAAATGATTGATTCTCCCCACTCACCTTATATCCATGTTTGTGAACTAGGATAACTAAATTAAGTATTATAGAACAACCACCATTGACCCAAAAACCATAAAAACCCCTATTTTAATATACACTTCATCGATAATTCTAAAAAAATACCATGGATAACCAAAGACAAGAAGGAATTGAAAAATCAAAGAAAACAATATTTTAAATACTAGGATTCCACAAAGAGAACCAAGTGAGAGTGGGAGAAACATGTTCAATAAAAAAATATATTTTTTATTTTACATAAACCATATTAAATGTATATTTTGAAATAAATTTTATTTTTATTTTTATATATTTAATGGCAATATATTAACTCATATTCCATAATAAAGGTTTCCCATATTCATTATACTATAATCCAGAAAAGTTATTTGTTTTTTATAATTTTTTACAATCTATATGATTAAAATTTATTTATGCTCTATCAAATAGGTTTACCATACATATGTTTTCATTATCTATCTCTTTCCATAATCGGGTAAATGAATGGTTTTTCAATTCGGATAATTTTTCTAGATTATACTACATATATGATTAAAATTTTATTTTTTTGTGAGACATGAAAATTATATTTGTGCTTGGTTTTTATATATATAGATATATGACCTATACCAATTCATATATACAAAAACTCATATAATCATATCTCATATAAGAATGGATGTTAATAAAATACATTAACATCTAATTATGGTTCAAAAAAGACTACGGCTATTAATAGTGTCCATATATAATGGAATACAGTTTTTATATTACTTTCATTAATTGAATTTTTCTGAAAATATAAGAAACTAATAATTGGGGGTCTAAAAAGAAACTGAAGAACAAAAATCTCATAATTATTTACCAATCTAACTCTATTAGACTATATATGGGATGAAAATTGATTATTTTCAATTATTATATATAAATCATTTTTATCTTTGAAATGGTATCATTTTTTTATTTTGTAAAATATATAACATCATGATTTAATATTTTAAAATTTTAATAAATTAAATTTATCATAAACCCATGAATATTAACATATAGGATACCATTATATATTTTTTGATCATTCTATGATGCAACATTTCACATTTGACTTCATTCCATCCTTTCATCTTGTTCAGGTGATTATTACAATATATTTTTTTTCTTCATATCACATTCTCTTTCACGTTAAATAGTCAATAAAAGATATATAAAATATTATTCTTTTCATACTCGAACATGGATGATAATTAATGTGTTAAAAAAAATCCCTTGTTACCTCTCCTGAAATATTAATCATACTTGATTACAAGGATTTTTAGATGACACGATGTATCTCATATTTCATAACATTCAACTTGATTTTATAATCATATCTATAATAAAAACGTTTTTTATAGAAATTATAAAATCATAAATATAATATTAATATTGACAAAAAATTTAAAAATATATAGGAATACTTGATCTAAAATTTAGTGATTTTTCTATCTAACACTAAAAATGCATTAGGTTTAAATATTAATTTTTTTTTCAAGAGATTGACTTGATTTGTTTTGATAATATGACTTATGATTTATGTTTGGGGGAACTAATAATTTTTAATGATATTGAATTATTTCTAAATATAGTTCCCCATTTCAATGACATTTCCATGAATTTCTTGATGAATGAATTTAAAAAAATCAAGATTAAGAAATTTTTTCAATAAAGGTATGTTTATTGATCCTCTATTGTTGATTTGTTTTATGAATTTTAAATTTTAAACATAATATATAATATAATTTATTATATATAATTATAATATTATTTTTTATATAATATTATAATTAATATTTGTAAAATTATGGTTATATGATCACGAACCACATCTAGGATGTTACCCATGATGATATCGCTTGGGTCATGTTAAAAAAGAAAATCATGACATGAACCCTTGCTTAGACATTATGAATGAGTTTTCAACACATTATCATGGTTCTAGTTGGTTAGTTGATAAATTTCATAGGGGGGTATTAGTTCAGTTTCCATAACCATAAAATTGTTGATCACCTCCTCTAATGGCATGAACTAGCCCATTGAGACCCAAAAAGGGATTGAAATAATCTAATGGTGCCACCCTGTGCCCATATCCAATAAGATAAGGACATGTTACTAGTACTGAGTAAGGATATAACATATTATAGTTGGATATATCCATGATTACACACCTGTAACACATATATTTATATATGTTATAATAATAAAAATTTCTCCTTAATAAATGTAACAACTATAAAATATAAATGAATGAAACACACATTAAAAATCAAACATATTATGACATAGTAATACATAAATCATGGGAAGAGAAAAGATCCAAATATCTCAAAGATAAAACTATATTGATCAACAGTAAAGGAAGGTGATTCCTTGATGCATAAACCATAAAAAAACACTATATACGTTTTTTAACTCTGATCACTATAAATATCTAACTCCAAAAACACAATGTCCCATGTGATCTCTTCCAAATAACCAATCATCTATATAAAACATGCCAGATGTGGTAACAGAACTAAATCATGGGCATGTTTATAAATATATATTAGGAATCCATAGAAATTATAAAAGTTTGAATAATCATAAGCTTCCTCTTGGCCCACTCTAAATAAGAGGGTTAGAAAATAGAATCCACATAAGATTAATAAAAAAAGAAATATAAACATAAAAGAGGGAGTTTCACTATTCACAACCTCTATAAAAATGAAATATATATATTGATAAATTAATGGAAACACAACTACCCAACATTATGATACCCACAACACCTCACATTATTTATTCTGGCCCCCACTCCTTTCAAATCTTAGTGTGTCTATCAAACAAGCATCAGATCTAGTTAGAAGACCCATTACTCATATATTA
The DNA here is from genome assembly GCA_963277665.1 of Viscum album. Classification (NCBI taxonomy): domain Eukaryota; kingdom Viridiplantae; phylum Streptophyta; class Magnoliopsida; order Santalales; family Viscaceae; genus Viscum; species Viscum album. Next base: position 260,500,542 of record OY728129.1, read on the forward strand.
TTTATTATTGAATGAGGGTTTTCTAGGGTAATACATTCACATCCTTATTGGGGCTGATTTGGAATAAATATATATATAGGAGACCCAAAACGTTTCTGGAATAAGGGAGTAATAATCCCATGGCTCAACCAGGGGACTCGTACCCCCAAGTATGTTTGGTATATCTAAATTCACTAAATGTATATAATGGTAACAAACCACATCATCATCACTTTTACAAGGTAGTTCCTAACTCTAGTAAATATGTGGGTAACACTTACCCTATCATCAAAATGTAATTATAAGATCTATTAAGACAGTTTCTACTCTAATTTTATCCCTTGAAAACATTCCTCAGTATTATATGGATAATTGACTAATATTAAAATAAATATGATATAAATTACCTCAAGAAGTCAAAAAGATTACATTGTGATATTAAAAAATACAAAATAACCATTATACGATATTTGTACTCCAAAAAAATTCTAATGGTTAGGATGATGTTAAATAATATTGATGATTCCATGTACATAACATGTAATTAGAGGGACATAATGTGTTACCCTCAGTTGGTAATTACACATGTATTATCGTCATAATTTCATATGACTTTATAAATATAGGTTGTTTGATTGATGACTTCCTGATGTGTAGGATATGCCATTTGAAATATCTATCTTCCCTCCAACCGAAGCTGTTTTAAGGACAATATGAAGATGTCACCATGAAATATACAGTGCTTTTGGGACCTAAATCTCACTCATGAATCTTGAGTTTTTTATGGCCAAAGTGGTAGTTAGTTCATGTGATATTATAAACATTGAGTTAAATAATATATTCATACATAATATATGAAACTAATGAATACTTTTTATGATATTTAATGTAGACATGAAACCCTATTTTCCACTATAGGGAGACAAACGACATGTGTTTCAAAGATTATATATCATGTGATTACTCAGTCAAAATCAAAAATCCCAATACAGATATAAATCATGGTACAACATTTATTTTCATCCAAAATAGTTCCCAAAGCATCACTGATAATCTCTATGATAACCACTAAAACATTTTTTGTTATTTTCCCATCCTTTTTTCAAATCCTTGTTAACCATCCCTTTCTAAGAAAACACCTCGAACCCCCTTGACATGAAACTACCTCACAAATTGTTATGGAAGACTATTTTATTAAACCTTTAATATCTATCTTCTCCATCCATGCACCTCATTTCAAACTACCATCATTGGAAATCGCCCCTCATGTCACATTTATTTACCAAACAGTGTCTCATAAGACCGTTTATCATTTAATCAACATCCCATTTATGTCATACTACAAACATAATAAAGGTTGGTAGAAAATATGATAAGTAAAATGGGAGATGAACAAGGGAAAATGTTTTTAGAGGGTAATTCAATAGTATTACATTTATTCATCATGCTTGATCCAGAAAAAAAATATGAATGTGAGGAAAAAAAGTTATAGTTATATAATATTGCGATATAATTGTAAGAGGATTCTTAATTATGATAAAAAATTTTGAAAATTTTATTTATGAGTATAACTCAATAATAATGAATTAAATAATTAAATACTTAGTCATGCCTAGAAATTCTGTTTAAATATTACAAAAACCATGTGTTCACTAGCTCTATTATTGACTCGTCGAATAACACAAGATTTAATTCAACAAATAAAAAAATCCCTCTATATACATATAGATTATAGTGAAATATTATTTAATCCTATTTAAAGGTGTTATGTAAAATTATATAAAATGTACAGGGTTTTCTAAATTTTATTAAAATACCCATGAAAGGGTATTCATGGGGCCAAAAAAGAAAATTGAAATTATACCACACCTAGAGTGAACCCCTTATCTCAAGTGAAACTATGTTGATGGTTTTAAAACAAAAAGTTCAGTGAAGAGTATATTAAATAATCATTCAAAATATGAATACATGGTCTAAAAATTATTATTTTATTTAATATAATATACTCACCTATCAATTTCATGAATTATAAAAAATAACTTAATGAACCCCTCATAAAATATTAGTCCTAACATTATGAAGGTTTGTACACAAAAATTATGAATAATTACATCTAAGGCAATTGGATAACAAATTACTTGAATATATATTCACAATGATGATGCAATTCCAATTACAATAGTTAATAGGGTATTGGGTGACTAGATGGGGTAAATTTATCAAATTATAACATATAGATGTCTATAAAACCAAATTGGGGTTTTTTGGGGAGATGGGGATTACTTTAGGGTAAATGTATCACGGGTGAAGGATCTTTTAGAGAAACCAACTATTATTGTTGGATTTTACATCCATATGGTTCACAAAGATATATTATACTAGAATGACCAATTTTATATTTGTTATTATCTTATTAACTATAGGGAAAAGTATTAGGGGTGAGATTCCAATTGGTGAAAGGATATGGGTACTCAAACTGATCAAATTACACTAATTTTTCTAGCTAATTAGGGTGGGTGAGTTGGATAAGATTTTCTGGTCAGCAGAGTCCCAACATAGTAGATAATTATATTCCATGCCAACAAGCATCATATCACACAACGTTATATTCGTTATTGTGTTCATTGAAGAGTTTCTAATAAATATATAACACTTATTATTATTGTTAAAATCCATGATAAACACTAAACCCAACATCTTACTTCAATAAAACTGAATCTATGTTTTAAAAAATAAATAACATATTATTCCACATAACACTAATGTTGTTCTAATATCTTATCATGAAACATAAATTTCATGAATATCACTAAGAAGAAATCAATAGTTTCTATCAACTATGTTATATCCATATGATAATGAGTCACCCAATATTTGGGTAAAATTCTCATAGTTTCTGTAATATTCTATTAGATTTTGATGCAAACAATGTAGAAGAAGTTAAATTTTTCTTAGTATATTAAATATTGGTATAAGATTAAATTTACATAGCCTTCATTGCCTTTATATTAGATTTTAATATTCTCCCCAATATAACCAACATTTACTCATGGTATTATATACTTGTGAGGAAATGAAATACATCGAAAAATGGTTTCTAATCCTTGATCTATGAACTCTACATGCATGTGCATTCATCTCCCATGAATTTCAACATGTGAAACATTTATAAACAACAATGGTGTTATATAGAATATATCCAAATAATAACACATAATATTAAACTATGTTTTTAGTCAAAGTATGTCATATTAATCATACCATATTATTAATAAACACACTTTCATTACAATATACACAATATCATTTACTATGAATAGACATGAAAGTAACATGATGTAAACTAATCATGGATTACAATATTCCCATAACAAGTCATTCAATATACCATGTTTTTAAATATTTTATTACATACAATGAACTCCTCTTATTATACAAAATATATCCAAAAAAATTAAATGATTTACTTTTGTTTTAGGGAAAACCCTATTAATATCTCACTTTTAGTAAATCCTCATAGTATTTTTTGACATTTTAAATTAAATCATATCATATAAAATAACGTAACAAATCATGTCAAAATCCCCTTTTGGATATTTATGAAATTATTCTTAGGTTAATCAGCATAATTTTATTATATCACATTATATGCCATTCCTTATAAATATATATCCAAAACTCATTCTAGATAAAATCTAATACTTTTATAGAGTAGTTTTTTGGTATTTATAAAACCCAACCACTTCAAATCAACGACAAATTTTTACTCAATGGGATTTTTTATCTATGAAAAAAATTAATTTAAAAATTCATAAATATAGGGAATGAGTTTTTTAAATAATAGAATATGTTCCTATAAAACTATAAATGGATCTGAATTTTTCCCAATCAAACAGGTAGATCAATATACTTGTGTTAACCATTTTTATCTTATAAAACCATGAATTTTCATATGATTGTATTTTAAATACATGGAGTATCCACATAACAAAGATTATATCAATCATGCATAACTACAAATATGTTATTTATTATTAGAGTATTAACTGACCATAAGGATAGTAATATCCCATTTCATTATCCCCTATTACATCACATTCCCATCATCAAATAGAAAGAATCTTCATGTTTCACATATCTAGCATGGTCATACACTCATTTAATATAACTCTGTTGAGGGATTAAACTTCATTCTCATTATAAAAGATTAAAATTTAATCTCGATTTTAATTAGTTAACAACATTATCAGTAATATACCTAGCATGCGTTGATTAACTAAGCTGCAAGGATGATATAAAAATATAACAATGTATTACGGTTCTTAATATTGTTAACTTTTTTAATATTATGTATTAGTGTAATCTAAATATAAACATGTTACCCCTAGTATGCCAAATAATAATTTTATAAACACAATGTGGAATACATCATAGGAAATATAACACAAACAAAAACATTTTTTGTCATGAATATATTTCTTATGTCTAGAAGAAATATTACTAATGAAATTATTTTCATTTAATCAAAACATATAATACATAATGATAAAAAAAAGTATGTTCAACTCAAATTCTTATATCAGGAGGTCAATTATCATTTAACATAATGTAATATATACAACCTACATGCAGAAATGATAAGGTAATGATGGAATTTTTCATAGAATGATCCATTGTATATAATATTCGAATATTTTTAAAAAAACATCTAAAAACATTGGATATGTGCTAGATTCAAATCTCATATGAAGGAAAACTGTAATCCCCTATGATATTTTAATTATTATATTTTTATACTCATATAATTATAATGTATTTCCTTGTAAATCATGATGTCTCCATTTGATAATACTCCAACTAAACTATTTTCATGTGTAACATATAAGAAGAAATACAAATTTAATAATGGAAATATTAGTAATTAAATTCATGATGATAACCTCTTTAAAAAATATACAAATTCCTTTACTTCCTATAATCGAATTTCTCAAGGATAATAAATTATATTTTATACATTTAACGCTTTTTTCATAATAAATGTCAAGGATCACTACAATAAAACATTTTACTTTGAGATCATAAATTTAATAAAATGAAACTATTTAAATAATCTTTATTTCCAAATTAAACACCTTATTCTTTTAGAATATAATTGGAAATTTAATTTTAATTTTGTAAAATAAATTTTTTATTTTTCAAATTTTAGTCTTTTATAAGTTTAAATATACTACTACTTGTCTCTTATAAAATATTTTTTCTCTAAAATAACACAATTAAACAAAAAACTAAATTGTTTTCAAAAAATAACTCATATTTCTTTTAGAGGGAATATTTACAATATGGAATTTTAATTACCCTTTACCATATTGTATCTAATGTGATTGGAAAAGAATTCTAAATATATGATTTTATTCTTTAAAATATTCCACTATTTGTGTAAGGAACTCTTTACTTCATATTCTAAAAAATTAGGTAGATAAAATATTTTTTAATAGATAATACACTTTCATCCAAGTCTATATTTTGAAATTTAATTATATAGTATATGGAATCATTTATAATGTGCCTTGAAATGTCATCTAAAATTATTCCAAACAACTCCATAATTAAAAAAATTTCTATTTTTATGTTAGAGAAATTATATTTGGATAAAAAAATTATTCAAATCCATATGATCATTAAATATCCCTTTTCATTTGAAATATTCACAATAGTAACCATTGTTACTATATAATAAAGTAAAATAAAACAACCATAAATCACGACCTTTTTCAACTCTTTAAACTTATAACATTTGAAAAATAAATTTTGTTCATACACACTTCATAATTGAAGAATAAATTCTATAATACAAATACATGATATATATACTCTCTATAAAATATATCAAAACTTCTTCATTTATTAGAATAATTCCATACTATGGAATTTATTAATATTTTTTCAAAAACCTCTATAGGAATCAAAAACACATACGAGTTATTATGTGACTTATTTTTGAACATACTAAGAGAATTTTTATATTGTATTCTAATAATTAATCAATATTTACTCTCATTATAGTAATATAATCTACACATCTCATTCCTAGTACGAATATCCTCAACCATTAACTAAAATGAGGTAAACATTTATATGAAAACATTAAATCTATCAGAATTTACCAGTGATTATTATATAATACATTATACATATATATATGTTAAAACCATATTAAAAACTATTAGTTTATCTATATCATTAAAAAACTCTGTCATATTGACTATTTTATTAGGGACCTATTTTCTTTCAATATTATTTCTTTTAAAAACACTTCATTGAGACCCTAAATAAAACTATTTATACTAATCATAAGAATCTAGATCAGTATGTTGATCAACATCAATATTTTATTACATTGGAAGTTATCAACCTAACATATGTAATTTTAATTAATTATTTAGATTTATTTTTATGTTTCTGTATTAGTATAAGGTATTTCTCCTATTAATGTTCTCCTTCTATAAAATTGATCTCAATGTAATGATGTAAGACAATGATGTCATCCTATTAAAAATATGCATTAATCATCTGAGTATTCTATTTTACATTAATTTAATATTGAAATTTATTAAATACGTTCCAAATAGTATGATAACCATATTTAGATTACATAACATCTACTAATTTGACAAGATCTAAATTTTACATTGATATGGGTTTGTTTTAGAGTTCCTCTCAACACATAGCTAAATTTTTAGTCCATTATACCAATAATATATTATATTACTATTGTATTTTTTAGAGTATAACTCTTTTCCAAATCGAGAATATAGATTAATTTAAAGAGCCCAATTGGATTTTTTAAATATATTCATTCGTTTTATTTTTTTTAATGTGAAGGATAAAAACATAGTCAATATATGAAGAAGTTGGGTGATGATAAGGAGCCCAATATGTAAAGAGGATACATAATATGTGAATTCATATTAAAATAAATATTACCATTACATTAATATGCTATAAAAAATTATATATTTTAAATTGAATTCACATGTGTTCTTTCAATTATAGATTATTGGAAAATAGAAGTTTATGATTATTTTTGTTAATGTAATGGAAATATATATTTATGAAAAATAATACACATATGGTGGAGTTAAATCTACAACTTCATGGAATTATATTATAAACTGTTTCAGTGAATATAATTTTTACTACATGAATATTATGGGAATATTGATTTAGGGTAAGCCTGTGCATTTGATAGAGTTAATGTCTTTTCCATTCATAATTATAATGTAAACTATTTTATAAAAACTAATAATAACATATGATATTTGTAGATATTTTTTTTCATAAAATAAAATAAAAGTGATATTAGTGACTAATTTATGTTATAAAATATCTTTTTAAATGATTTAGATGATGGAGCTGACAAGATTGACAACTATATATTGAAGATTCAAAATATAGATATAATATTGATTATGTATTCTTAAATTATAGATCATGAAAACTATTAAAATCTATAAATAATATATTTTTTCATAAATATTTGAGATGGTTAACATTTTTTTAGAATGTAATAGGTGATGCAGGTTGATTTTAATTTTCATATTTTATTACTAAAATTTTGTAAGACTTTTGAACTATGTTGAAACCATTGTAAACATGTTGATATTTTCCAAAGGCTTTTAATATCATTATATTCATTTTATGTGATTAGAGATAACCTTATATGGCCTAAAAACATTCAGAAAATATATCAAAATTTATTGAATTCTATAGTAGAGCTAAACTATGGAAATGAAGATAATAGTACTATGATCTGTAATTGTCACCGTAGTGTTAAATTCAATAAAAAATTATATTATAAAAGTGGATATTTTCAATCAAAATGACTATTGAAGATTATTTTTTTATATGTAATAGTCAATTTAGATAATATTAAAGTAAATTTAAATGGATCAAAATAAGTGTGAGTAATTATAGTTTGAACATATGATCCATTCAGATGTCTATACAATAAAATTTTAAAATACCCTAATAATTAACCATGACATATGTAAAAATTATCGTGAAGAAACCATATAAATTATAAAATTCATTTACTATGTAAAATAAACTCAAAAGAAGATATAAAGATTGAATATAAATATTTGGACTCAATGTATACTTAATAGTCGATTCCTCTATACATAAAATTCATTCTTAGATTATAGTTGATAATGGAAAAGGCATTAGCATAAGTAGTAATTTTCTCAACACAAATAAGTAACTGTTTTATAGGGAATCTTAGGTTTGAAAAATATTGAGGTACACTAATATAAAAATGATTCATTAAATATATACCAAAGTGTCATATAAAATGTATAAGGGATATATAAAATTATTTTTGTTTTAGAATTTTTGGAGATGGATAAATTCCATAAGTTAAATCTAGAGGATCACCATGATGATTCCATAGTTGTTTTTCAGAGCATAAAAGATTACATTAATTCATCTTTTTATTCAATATGAGAAGATTATGTCTACAATATGAAGAATTATATCATATCATGTTTTAATTTGAGCATAAAATATTAGTTATAGATGGTATTATATTTTTAAATAAATTCACTATCTAAAGTGATGATTCATGTCACAATAGTATTATTGGTCGTAAATATTCATGAAAATGAATTGATTGATTTGATTTTGACATTGTGATTTTTTTGATAAAAAACTCCTGAATAATTGGTAGAATTATAAAGTGTTTTATTTTATAGGGATTTATTTAGAATATAAATTGATGTCTTTTTAGGAATTTTATTTACCAATATCATTTGGATGAATGACATTCTTGTAATACGAGTCATTAAAAAACCCTAAATGAATAATAATATTTTGATATCATGGGGTATATATTAAGGTGATTTTTTTCATGTTATGTGGAGATCAAGGAGAATATTTCTATGAAATTTCAATATTTTTTATATTTAAAAAATAAGTTGGTGTTTACAAATAAAATATATAAAATAATAGGGATAAGTAGATATTGAGTTTAGAGAAGAGTCAACTAATCTATTTATTATAAAGGTAATATGAAAAATTGATGTAGCATTATATATGGAGAAGACCATAAGTATCAATAGAATTATTATTTTTATGATTTTATTATTAATATGATAAAATGAGTTGGTGTTTAAAAAATGAGTTAGAAAAAAACATGAAGAATTTTAATAAACCAATTCACACCCTATGATGTCTTTATATCATTAATTAAACTGAACAATGAAATTAAGGAAGAAATAAGAATAAGAATAAGAGGACTTTTGTAAGATACTAATATGTATTACTTTATTAATCTTTTATATCATTAATGTTAGAGTGAGGAGCTTTTGGGTTTTTAATTACACATAAGCCTTGGATATTGAAGATGGCCTATGATTATATACTATGTATGATTATTTTTCTTGGTTATTTGATGAGACAAATTTAATTTTTAATTAATATACTATATTAAGTATATGTGTGACTCTAATTAATGAATAATAGTATATCACATGATGCATCAACATCTTTGAGAATTTGGTGGTCATATTCCACAATAAAATAGAATTGTTGTAAAATGTAGGGATTTAGTATAAACATCTAATGAATACTAGGAAACATAAGGAATTATAAGGATATTTACATTACTGATTAATAATACCACACCAATTATTAGGAAAATACATTCTTCCACCACTTATAATTTGTAATTGAATCTTATGGAAAATATGTTTGTCAGACTTGAACTGAAGAGAATTGAGATGTAGTAACCCATAGTAGCAGGTGGACCTAGTTAAAATATTTTGTGTACCTCATTGAAATCTACATTTTATATGGTATATTTATATAAAAAAATTTAATTAAATATATAAATTTTATTATATGTAATACATTTTTTTATTTTTTTTAGGGTCCTTTAAATGGAATAAATTTTAACCATAATTGAATTTTATAAAACAAGTAACACTGAGGAACTCCCCCTATATAGAGACTATAAATTTCACCTTATAATTAAACTGGTATCAAATACATCTATCTGTCCAAGGGTTTGGATATGAATTTATATCATATATTTTATTAGACATATATAAAGTTTACGTTGGATGAAATTTCAATACACTTTCATATATAACATTAATTTTACATTATAGTTGAAACAAATAGAGTTTTTATATTGAAAATAATAGAAAAATATTAAAATTATAAAAAATATTGAATATTTTTAACAAAATGGATACCCCACAACTTGAATATCATCTAAGTGGTTATTTAATTGTAAAAAATATTTGTCGTGATCCCTACAACAAATCAAGTTAAATATATAATGAAAATTAAGAGAATGGTTTTATCAAACAAGTTAAATAAATCTATATTAGTTCATATAAGATCTATTTGATGAGAAATAATAGATAATAAATGATATAGAAGAAATTAAAAAAAAATTAGTAAGTTATTTTAAAAAAATAAACTCTCTCATAAAAGAATTAAAATACAAGTATTAATAATTAAATATCACTCCATAAAAATTATATATTTATAAATAGTTAAAAAAGTTATATATTGATGAGAAATTTAAGAAAAAAATCATGAGGATAACATTCATTCAATGGAATAAAATCATAATTCTACTATGGATATCATGAAAAGTCAATTAGTGATTAAATCTAAATTGGTAAAGGATCATAAAAATTATATACAAGAAATAGTTAATGTTCATGATTAATAGATTAATAATCATAATAAAGTATGAGAATACGTAAAGAAAATACTATATAAATATAATAATATTCTAAATAAAAAATTTCTTATGTTGGGGTTAAACTGAGAAATTTATAAAACAACCAAGTAGAATATTCATAAACCATTGAAAAATAAGATGCAACAAAAAGTGGTTTTAAAATGTCATATTATTTTAAAAAATTATATTAGTGTAAAAAATAATATAATATTATCTAATAAATACTTAAAATTCATGGTGAAAGGAGAACCTTGTTCTAAATTATTATTTTTATAATAATATAGTTTTCTATTCAAATACACCTTTAATATCAAATTATTGAAAAATAATAGTTTATAAAAATGATAAAAAAAATCAAACATTATAAAAATGGTGGATTTTAGGAAAAACATATTAATTTAATCCCAGAAGTAAAAAAACAATTATGAGTTTTGATGTTAAAAAATATTAAGCCACTAATTATTTCAAAACTGCATTTTATGTGAAAAGAAAAATTGATTTATTAACAACTTTTTGTGTTATTAGAAATCTAGACAAAATAATACCAAAAAATTTTAAAATATTTTAACATGAAAGAATTTAATAAGTCTTATATTTAGGTTGAGAAGATATAAATTTAATAGAAAACATGTTATGCTGAAGAATAGTGTTTAAAAAATTAATATGTCAACCATGAATCGAATTGGATACCTTAAAAAAATTTGAAATATTAAATCGAAGATAGTATCAATTTTAATTAATTTATTTACAGATCTATAAACAGGTTATTAAAACAATTAAATAGAATAATACTAAAAAAATTCAAAGAAACAGAGATAATATACATAGTCTTTATCATGATTTAAACAAAAGATGAAATATTTAGTAATTACACCTAAGAAGAATACTAAAAATCATTTCAAAAAAGTGGAGATGAATCTATTGGTGTAGAAATTGTAACATTATTATTCACTGAAAATAGTCCCTGGAGAATAGTGGCAATAGAAACAAGCTTTAATAAATTAAGAAATCAATGAAGGAAAATAATACAATGATTGGTTTCATTAAATACATATGAGATGAAGAAATATAATTTAATAAGAGGTTGTTTAAAATGATATCCCAATGTTTATTTAGAATATGTATGTAAGGTTGTAAAATCATTTTCACACTTCTAAAAATTATACCACATGGAAACCTAGAAAAAAAATATTTTTTTATAAATAAATGATATGAATCATTTTGTGAATTTTCATTATTTGATAAAATGGAAAAGAAACATCCACTTAAGGGTAAATATAAAAGGTTAAAATGTTATATGTTGTAAAAGGATGTTGAAGTCTATAAATTTAAAGTATAATTATGAATGAATATTTATCTTAAATATAAATGGGAATTGAAAATTGTTTTGGGGTAAACAAGAAAACCAAAATCTTGTTTCTCTTACCAATAAGCTTATTGAGTCTCACCATTTTCCAATAATTTTTATTGGTTATTTTATGAATGGAAATAAGTTTAAAAATTAATGGGAGATAACATGGTGAATTGTTTTATGAAATATAAATTGATATACATTAAGGATTGTATAAAACTTATTTGTGTCACATTAATTTCAATAAAACGATACATTGAGATCTTTCATAAAGAAGACCAACCAAGATAAATAACTAATAAAGTGCATCCGATGTGGGTCAAATAATATTAACAATTTATAGAATTATATTCATTCATGAATTCAAAATATTGGAAATACATTATAAAAATAAAACTTTTATGTATAATGATTACTATCCCATCCTTATTTTAATTGAATGAATAATAATTTTTAATGGAGAATTCCATATAATTTTGAGAGTGGAAGATATTGTTTCACTTTAGTTTTTAATATTATTTTTACGAATATTGGGCATTTTTAGGTATAAAACTTCCAGAAAATCCCCATCAAAAACAATTTTAGTTGGTATCATATGTTTTGAAATTTATGTATATGTCTGATGGCTTAGTGAGTTACACTTTTTTCTATACAATGTTAGTTCAAATATATTTATATTTTATTATATAATTTCTCAATTCTAATTAAAATGTGATCCCAACATTCTATTAAGATAATTATACTTTATCTCTCAAGAAATGGGGAGAACAAAGGGGATGATGTTAAAGATTCAATGTAATGGAAGAAAAATAAAATATAAAGAAAATTCCCTTACCGTTATTTCATTGAATTTATTATGAATAATGGGTAGAATAATATTGATGTTAGAGTTGATATGAATTTTAAAAATAAATTAGAATTGTGAGAATGAAGAGTCAGTTTGAATTTTAAAGATGAAATTCATTAATTAAATATTTTTTGATATATAATTTAGAAAAATAATGTCAATATATGAATATGTGAGATGATAATAAAGATAAAACTATGTGAATAGTTTTCTGAATTGAGAATAAAATATAAAATAAATTATCTTTCCATTTTATAATTCCCTTAGAGAATAATTCATATATTTGGAATTGAATTTTCATGAGTTTGTTACATTATTAATGAATGGAAAATAATAGGGAAATTTTGTGTTTAGATTAGTATTGAAATATGTATCAACTCAAAATTAAATTGAAATACAGAAAAGTGCAATTAGACTCTGATGATGAGATGCATTAGTATTACTTTTTGTTAGTATATAAATGAGGTCATAAAATTCAATAGATAAATATTTTGGGTGATGATGAATAGATCACTATGTGTAGGGGTTGGAGCTATCATAATACAAATTGGACGCTATTTTTCATTCATAGAATTATTCTATTTGATATTGATTTATATGTATGAAATGGAATGTACAAGGGTTTCTTGCACTATAAATGAATGAAATTGAAAAAAGAATTTAATTTTATTATTACTTGAATTTATTGTATATATAGATTCAGGTATCTACTTATTCACCTGATGGAGTTGAATATACTACTAGATTGAATTCTAATAGAAAATGTCACATTATACAATAGTATGTTGTCGTTACATTGCATTCATGGAAATATATTGTCAGGGATAATGCAACACATAAGATGGAGTAGAATGTTTTATTTCATAGGATTCAGATGTAATCTATTTTATTATAGAAAACAAATTAGACATGATTATTGTAGAAGAGAAATCCTGAATATTAAAAACATATATATTTCACTGTATCACATGAATATTTTTTCACCTCACAATAAATCTTATCTCCAATACTATAGGTTTACTATCTTTGGGGGTTAGATACATAAAAAATTAATTTGAAATAAGTTTCATCATATTTCATAAATAGTATTCTCATATGACACCCTTTTTTTCAAATCAAATATAATACACTTGTTCAAGACCCTGGTAATAGAAACATTAGAAGTCATGAGCTCAGATACATATTAAGGGTAAATGTAAGAAAGGTTATTCAAATATCTTAAATGTGTATATGAAGAGAATTTGGGTATGAGAACCTAATTTTAGTTGTTTGGTCATAGAATAATATTTTCAAATTAAATAACACATATATCACAAAACATTATTAATATAATACTCCATTTAACATAACATAAAACACGAGTCAAATAATTGTTCAAAAATGACTCAATAATAAAGAGTCATCTGAATATAACCTAAGTATGTTATATAACATGATATTGTATAAAAATCATAAATATGTAAATAATAACACATTTCATGGATATCCAATAATAAATTTATATAATAATGGGATAGGCTAAGTACCTTCCCAAAACATAGTGTATTTAGGATAACCACCCTTCTCCCATAACATTGTGGTCTTGGGTTAACCACTAATTTCACATAATAAAGTTAACATGGGATAATCACCTCCCTGAAATCATAATAAAATGATATAAAAAAAATTACCCAATATATTGGAGTGATATAATAGACACACCTTTCACATAATGATAAACTGTAAATATGTGTTCCACAATAACAAAAAAACAATAAAAAGTTTTTATAGATTAATTAATTCGGGAGAATGAAATGGGTTACTTAATGATTTCATGAAAAAAATTATCATAATGCATCATGAGAAATAATTTTTAATGTATCATTAATTTAGTTTCCAAATTTTTCATAAGAATAATTAAATGAATTTCATAAATATAACAAATACATTATAAAAGCATTAGAAATTTCATTGTAATTGTTGAAAAAATATCATTTACTTTTGATAGATTATGATTTAAATGAAAATAATTTATGAATAAATTGAATTATTAATTAAATTAGAAAACCAGGAAAATTTTTAGGGGAAATTTATTAGAAAAATTTTATGAAGATGTTCAAAAATTCATTCATACTAAAAATTTGTATACAAGAGACCAATTTTTCATTTTTGTAAAAAATAAAATGTCATAAGAAAATTAATAGTGATTTTTTAAAAACAATATTCATTTCATACAATTGTAAATAATGTTAAATAAAACAGAAAATTTCATTAATAATCTATATATTTACGTATAAATACATATATTAAATAATATAATGAATATGGATCTAAAGATGTATTATTCAAGAAAAAATAAGAGATAATATTGGTTTCACATAAAATAATAACATGAATTAAATTATAAAACAATGGAAAATTATATTTTACGAGGAAATATTGTATGTTATTAAAACCAAATGCGATTAAAATAGATATGGGTTTATATTTAAATATCATAAACTTTCCCTAGTTGAAAATTCAATGATAATAATTTGAAATTCAACTTGATATTATAAAGATTACAGATACCATTACTCTTGTTTTCCACAAAATCAATTTGAACTGTTGTGAAATAAAGTTAAAAATATTAAAAAATTATTTTATAACCTTATTAATATATATTATTTTTTAAATTATACATTTTTAATAGATCATTATATATTTTTGTTTTTTACAGTTTATCTTCATCCTCAAATGTTGTTGAATTTTATTGTTTTGAACTAGTTTTGTAATGGTATTGTTGATCCTAATTATATGGTACCAAGATCATCATTCATTACTTAAGGTAGATGTATCATTTTTACAATGATTTATTTAGTTTCATGTTCATTTTAATGGTGATATTGGTATGGATTGTGAGATTATAATCTAAGATGAATTTTGATTGAGTAATTTAATGATAATAATGATTCACATTATATTGAATATTCATTTTTATGTCTCCCTTATAAAATTTTATTCAAAACATAAATTAATGTTAAATTTAATATATTAAATATATAATTTCAAGACACTAATTCATTATTAAAATGATAAAATTAGTATAACGTCGTTCATATTGTGGTGGAACTTTCTCGGCAAAAATAATACATTATCCAAAGGAATGTGTAAGAAGTGGGAGCAATATAATAGAAAAATGATATTCTCAAGATCATAATGTTTTTAATATAACATAATTACTGTATGTATTTATATTTATAATTATTTTATATCATAATTTATTTGAAAATTTTTGTAAAAAACAATGATTTTTTATTCATGAATTTACTCCCCCATATGAGTTCCCTCAGAACGAAGGATTTAGGATTTATTTATTAAAATAAAAGATAACAAAAATATAAGATAAGTATTGGAGATAGAATGCTTTTTTAAATTAAATATAGTTTTTAAGGGCTAGTTTTCTTTGAAATTGGTAAACGATAGATCTTTTTTTAGGTGAAATTGAGGGACATTTCTTCAGACACATAAGTCAGCTAAAGGGTAAAGAATAAATTACAATGTAGTTTTGTAAGTTAGATGAGGAGATATAGGTAAAACATCTTTATTTAAATCTTATACCAAATTATGTATTTATATAATTCGCAAAAATTATTTTAATTATAAATCACTTGAGCCATTTTATTTTATCTATTTTCCTATATTTACCTCTTTTCATTAATTTAATTATTTAGTTTCATAAATAATTTTATTAATAAAAATATTTCTATTATTTACTAATTTGAAATTATTATTAACAATGTTTTATTTCATTTAATCTAATTTTATTTCTAAATTTAAGAAATTTATATTTTATTTGAAAACATAATTTATTATGAAAACCTATTTTTAACAAGAAATTACTTTTAAAACATTAAGTGTTATTAATATTTTATTCCATATAAATTAATATTTATATGATTGTTAATATATTTTAAAAGTTTTATGAATAATATATTTCATAAATTATGAAAAATAGATCAATTTAATATATTAATATAAAAATACACAACCCTAATGTTCAAAAAAACCACCATTTTTAGAATTAATTGATTTCAACCAAATCTCCTTAAAATTAATTATATTTCATTTAAAATTTTCATCTTATGAACACATTATTATTATAATATATTGTTAAATCATTATATAGTAATAAAAATATGTAATTAATGAAAATATTTTTTTAATAAAATATTTTAGTTAAATATTATATTTTAATTTCAATAATAATGTTATTATTATTTTTAAATTATATCATCCACTATTATAGCACTAAAAATTACACAAAAATAACATACATATTTGATAAATATATACCAAATAACCATATGTCCAATTATTATATATAACACTATCTAATTTCATTCTTATATATATTGTTAAATTTTTTATTATAATCATTCATCTCATTCATTTATTTCACTCTCAAAAAGTCTATGTATTTATAATTTTCTACCTTATTTATATAGAACCAATCATGGTGATGGTCCCCATTTAAAATATTTAAAATAAATATTTTATTTTATTTTTATTCTTATCTACTTGTAGTTTTATTCGAATTATACTTTTCTTAATGATGATTCGTATTGTATTGTATTAATATTTTAATGTGTTTCTTTTATTATAATATTTTTTCCTCAGGAAAATGAAACATGGATTTTTTTATTTTTGTATCACATGTGATATGAGATATTAATTAATTATTTGTTGAAATGTAAAATACATTGTACAATCGTGATGTGTTAATGTAGAGATTATTTATAAAAACCCAAAGAAAAATACCATTACTGATGGATGAACCATCTATAATAGTTCTCGATAAGATAGAGAATATAAATATTGACCAGCATGAGAGTAGTGATTAGAAAAGTAATATTTGGTATAAAATATTTAGAATTTGTTCTTATATTATAGAGTATGAAAATTAATGAAATTTTTAAATAATATATTTTTGAGGAATATTTTAGAAACCTTATTGGATGATAGAATTAAAGAGAGACTAAAAGTTTATTAAATATAAGTAGTTGAGTATTTAAATTTTTTATATCCATGAAACTCAATTAACTAGGTTTGGAAAAGAAATTTATTTTTCAAATTGATTTATAGAGTTCTCAATTATTTTTAAGTTAATTCAGTTTTCTGATATTTCTCAAAAAACTATCCCCTGTTTATTTTGAAAATTTCTTAAATTTTGGAGTTGATATGAAATTTGGCAAAGTTTTTAACAGGATGATGATATTTATGTTAAATCTTATTTTTATGTTGATTTATAATATTATCTCTGAAAATAATAGTGCAAATAAAAAACATTCAGGATATTCTAAGAGTCATTTACTGGATAGGAAAAATTTAATCTATAGTGGATTAGAAGAAATAGAAAAGGAACAGAATATGTTAGAGTAATTTTAGTTCATACATATATTTTATCCTGAATTGTGGAATAGAATATTGAAAAAAACCTAAGAGTTCACCTTCTGATATTTAAAATAAAAAATAGAGAGAACTATAGAAATTTAAAAATAGATTGTAAAAAAATTAACTATAGAGAAGACTTTAATTATACGACTATGTCATGGTGTTAACTACATAACTAAAATTCATTATAATGTGGAGAGTAAATTCTTTAAATTAATAACCATACATGTGATTCATTTTTTTAACACGTGTAAGTTACTATATGAGGAGAGACACTAGAATCGGCAAAGTCCTCAGGTGCACTGAGATATGAAGCCATCATTTAACTCATATGTAAGATTAATATAAAATAAACATGGGTTATGAAATAGTATTTCTATTATTATAATTTGATAATACGAAGAAATTATATATGATACATCTGGATGTTAACCAAAATTACACCAAATATATTCATTAGTATATAAAACATCACATTGATTAAAAATAATTATGATTGAAGATGAGAATATGATGTTCACACTATAAAGACAATATCACAATATTGTGTAATTTATGGATATAGTAATATTCAATGATGGGTTTTTATGTTTAGAGAGTAAAATAATATGAATATGTGATTATTGATTAGTTATAGAATTTTTAAATGTTGAGGTACAAATAATCCAAAGTATTTTTTTTCAAAATTAAATAGTGATGTGTTCGACTGTTTTTTTATTAGAATAAAGGTTGTATAAATTCACTGGAATATTATTTACATTTTTTATTGAGATTAATGGTATTTATAGAATATGAGTGGAGACAAGTAGTTAATTAAATAAAATACTCACGTATTTTTGTGTGAATACCCATCTGGCATTATTGATATGTTATGAGGATATCTTAGTTCCAACTATTAAAAAAATTTCATATTAAGAATTTTTATATTATATTAGTTTAATTCACATGTGTATGATAAATATAAATATAAATAAGTAGAGATTTAGTTTTTTATAAGAAATTAATAATTTAAATATCAAATATATAATAAGTGAACAGAATACAATAATCTCATATAAAAAATTGTTCGAATAATTTATGAAGAATGATGATTGAAATATTTTGAATATGTTTTTCCAGTGTAAAAACTAAAAAAAGAATAATAATCAATGAATAATAATAAGATGTAGAAAAGAAATTATCTCCCATTATAATAATATGTTATAGAATAAAATAAATAATGAACATAATGAAGAAAAAAGAATAATAAGATTTGAGGGATAGATCAATATGTACTATCATTATTCATATACTACATTAATTCATTGATATTGAGGAGCTAATGGATTCTTAAGATTATAGGAGGCTTAATAGTTGGAAAACATAATAAATCAAATTTGGTGTAAGATAATGTTTCATGTTTTTTTAGAGATAATGTTTCTTATAGATTAGCATACTATATTAAAGGATTCTTATAACCTCAATATAGAATAAGATTATTTTACTTTATGGAGTGACATAATAGAAAAGGTTTCTGATCATGTATAATATTAGAATAGAATTGGTGTAAACTATAGAGATATAGTATTAAATTTTAATTATTGCTAAGAGACATAAGGTATTTTTGGCAGATAGTGTCACAAAATGACATAATGGGGCTCGAGTGATGACAACCACTTGTCTACCTCTAATAGTATAGGGGTTGGAATCTAGTACCATGTAGGAATATCAAACAACAAGGATCATTTAGCCTACAGTACCAGTACACACACCCACAAACATCTACATGCGATAGTACAAACATAATATAATATTAAAATGAAATATATGCATACATGTGTCTCACAACCAGAGTTCAATAGGAGTTCTAGATGTATAAAACGGGGAAAATAAAATCCCGCTAAAAACTGTAAAAGTGACCAACATGTTTAGAATAAGAGGATCATTGTCAAATGTGACTACCAGAAATCTCCTCATACATGATTAGGTAATCAACTCATTCGTTCTAGCTCACAAATCTCCAACTACTCTAGGGCCTATTAGGACATTGTTGAATGTCTTGTCATATGCCCAAAACAGAAAATGTTTGGTAATAGATACTGGGGGGAAGATGATATCAATATTCAATAGGTTCCCAAAACCCAAAGAAAATGGGGAAACTAAAAAACCAATAGTCCCATTGACTCTGCTATAGGGAACCAAAACGATAGATACAATCCACCTTGAAACAATCCTCAATTAAACACAACTATTTCGCTCGGTCCACATGTGGTGTCAACCAAGAAATGTAGAAACACCACAATGAAGGCAAAAATCATTAGGATATAGTAATATTAGACAGTAACTCTCATGAGGTTCCGACCTCATTTTCAGTTACATGATTCAACTCAAGGTACAATTGAAACACACGTCTAAGAGAAAACAGTCCACAATACAACCCATACCAAATGGAAATCATTCAAGGCATTAAATCCATTGAAAAAACACTCTACCATCTATAATGGTACATCCAGCAGAACATTTTACATATGGAACAAATCTACCATCCTTAATAGTATGTCCTAGATAACTTTTCCCATTGGGATAACTATCTAGGTCCAACTATAATGTCAGGCACTATTGGTCCTATCACTGTAGTATTTCCCCATGTGTAAGATCCTAAGAACCTAATTGAAGAGGCCCACAGCTCACAACTTCATACAGTTGTGGGATCACTACTCTAGGGAAGGCACTATGTGATTCCTCTCCACATAGACAATGAATATGTACTTCCACATCATTGATTCTCTATAGTTATTGGAATAAAAGATCCAAACTATCTCAAAAAACCTCTATCGCACCCTCATTAAAATAACTATTCATGACTATATCTAGGGAGTCTTAACTCTTAATCTGGTATCTTGTGTAACAAGTGTATGGGATCACTACTTGTAACTGGTCTCTATATCAGGGGGAGTTCTAACTCCATTACATGAATCACACACAACTACTACTCAGAAACATGGAAGCACCACTCTCTAGATAGAGGACCCACATAGTAACTAAACAGATGAGTAACAACCCTATGCTAGAGGATCCACACCTTTGGAAGAATGGGGAGTACTAACTCTCCCTAAAAATTGGTTATGGAGGTCTCACACCCTATTATGAAAGGGGGTTTCTGGCTCCAAGGACAGAATAACTTCTCCCTAGAAATACAGGGGAGTAACTACTCTATTGATACAACACATATGAAGGACCTGTGATCTCAAACAATAGGGGAGTAACAATTATAATGATAAAAAATCCACACCTTGACACGAAATGGGATTACCTAATCTATCAGTACAATATTTTTGGAGGTCCCTCACCCTCATATGACAAGGGAGATCAATATTCATCTATATGAACTATATGGGGGACCCACACCTTCTCCCGACATTGGATTACCAACACCAAGAGAAATTATATATGGGTAGAGGAACCACACCCATTGTGTGAGGAGTTCTATATCTAAAAATGATATAGGTAAGGAAAACCTACCACCTTGAGACTACAAGGGTTTATATTCCCAACACCCCTCTATAAGATCCACACTACTATCCCACATTGTTAAAATGATACTGAAAGGAGGGTAATGATATTCATGAATCATGTCCTAATAAATAAGCAGTTATAGGAGGCACACCCTAAAATGATAGGGTAGAATAGATTTACTAATTTATTGATTCGTTGGGACCCATATACGGAGATGATAGGGAAGGGTACCAACCTTGACGTCAACTTGGTGATCACAAAAATCACAACCCAATGACTAGAAATTCTACTGCAGTGTCACTATTGAATATTGATACATTATATCCTACATGAAAACTTGAAGTACACCATCATGTTATAGGTGAAAAATATATTAGGATATGCTACTCATTTTCCTGAATCTGATCCCTGAAGAAATAGATACATTGGGAGAAATTATCTAAGAAGACCACATAACATGTACTGGGGTCCACATGGCATGTGGCCCCACCAGAACACCTTTTCATCTTCTCTATTACACATCTTGGAAAGACATGTGATATTAAAAGTTGTGTACATGATGTACCCATCATGTCTTGCCTCACATGGGACCTCATTTGTGTCTTTCTCTAGACCTTAAGTATTTTCTTCCTCGAATTGGTAAATTCTTTGTAAATGGAGTAAAACTAAGATCCCTATTAAGTCCCACAAACAAGAAACTTCACCATGGATTCTCATGATTTCTACAAGAAAACACTGAAGGAAAACACAAAGGCCAAACCATAGAGAATTTCCATCTCAAACCAGACCAACTTCATAAACCATATAGAAAATGTTCCCCTTATAGGCGACAGGTGAAAAACAACAAGCATCAGAGTCCATCTGTAGTCCCCAGGTCTACAAATAAACCACCTCACTAAACTGATGAAGATACTAATGTAAACCAATTATTCTCTTCCACCCTAATTGAACTCTACCGTGTTGTTCTCTGTTTTCATTAAAAAATGTTGATGTTGAGCATGTGAGGGTACCAAAAAACAACATAGGACTTCTCATGTATAATAATTGAGTCTTATTAGTCCCTTAATCTATGATCCTTGCACCACCACACCAAAAAGTGTAAAACCAACTAAGAGTGTATGGTAGGAAACAGGTCCACACTAAGATATAATTGTTGGGAATCACCCGCCACCACAGAAAGGTTCTTTGTGAGTATCACCCTCTACCAGGTCCACAAAGCATACAACTCAACTATAAAGGCTCCACTAGTAATTTAAAGGTATGTTCCATCTCTCCAGCACACAACCATGTTCTGAACACAAATGATAAAGAACACATCCACCACAACTCACCCCTATTTTATTTGGGAGTCACTGACTCACCCACATGGTTTTAATCATGTCTCAAGAATGAATCCTAGTGGGGGAAGCATCCCTCTTCTTCATGATTCGGAAGATACGTTAAAAAAACCCAAACTGATGGTTCTATAAACACCCCTATGTGACTTTGTATTAGCCTTGACAAACAATTCGAAGGAAAATAGTACCTTAAAAAATGTTTGTCAAGACTAAATATTAAAGTAGAAGGGAAAATCCATTTACCTATATTCATCCTCATATCCTCTAGGTTATGGTCCTATATATTCTTTCGTTGTCCTCAACCCTATCATCCTTCTCTCTAAGCCTGGAGTGAACCACCTGATGGTGGTGGTGGAATCATATTAGACCTACTTCGACATTTGTATTCTCTCCTTTCTCCTCTTCCATCTCTTCCATCATGTAGAACTCCATTCTATAAATGAAGCCTTTACCATGAAATTCTATCGACCAGTTCCTTCATAGTAGCTCAATGGGAGATAAAATCTCATGCATGATGTCCCCAACAATTTAATGTGTTACACTACCTCACATATAGCTAACCAAGCCCCCAAAAAAACTCGTATCCTATAGAACAATGTGAATGTGTCTGGAAATGGATATTCCACCTTCCCTAATATCCTCTCAACTACCTTCTTCCAATAACTGTATATGTGTCAACAACATATACCCCACTATTATCATGATATACCCAACCCTCCACCAAGATTATCTCTATAACTAGAGCTCACTAAATAATTTCCACATATAATAGAAGGTACAAGGAGGAAACACATTTTCATATGTCTCTATGTAGTCCCTAATCAAAAAGTCTAAGCTCTAAAAAATGGGTCTCGAACCATATCATTGGAAAAAATTTGAAAGTTTTCTTACCATTTATTAATAATCTACCATGGAAAATATTCCCTACCAAACCTATAAAAACTTCTGAATATGCACTAATATCAATGTGGATAGAAAGAAATATTCCTTAAAGAGCTACTAAAACTCCACAAAATTGCGATTCACCTCATTTTGGATCTTCTTAACCTATCTCCAACATCTTCCATATGATCCCTACATAAGACTATCTACTAGGAAAACCATTTGATAGTAATGTTTCCCCATAAGGAGATAAATGTGTGTGACTTCTTCAAGACATGCATCAGTTTCCCAGGGGTTTGGATCACCTTCATACCTCGGGGGTCACAACATCTAGAACTCATGAATTATAATCATCATATGCCTATCCTATATGTAACGCCCCAACCCTAGTTACCTAGAGTCGGTGCATTATTACATAACATTGGAATGATAAATGGAATCATGTTTTGAAAGACTGATCAGTTTAGTGTCCTTGAAATTACTAGATACACTCATACGTTTTACATTACATCATGAAATAAAAACATCAAAAACTTTTTGTCCCCTTTTTAAACACACTTATATCCTTATCCTATCCCTCTAGGTCAACCATAACCACTTTCATAATGATGGAATGCCTAATGACAGACTTCATAACCACATAGTCAAGGCCTTGTGCCAAGACTAAAAATTAGATTTTGTCAAGGCCTTGTGCCAAGACACTAGTTTGTCTCATGAGACCTACCGATTCATTGAGGAGCTATAGTAGGCTCCACCCATCACTTACTAAGTCCAATTAATTCCTCATATGAAATGTTTGAAACACAATCTCAACATTCTTATTTAATCTAGCATACGAAATGTCAATAATTTAACCATAAACCATGAATGGAATAAAAATATCACATCTAAATTCAAACATAACTCCTTCGATAAAATATGGAATATGGTTTTATAATATATTAACATAAATAGAGAATAATTAAGGATATTGACATAGATAAAAATAATCATCAAAACCATTTGAGAGAAATATCCCCCTTTTTCTTGAAAACATTTAAAAGTAACATTATTTATCAAGATGTAGATTTTTGAATCAATGTTTCACATACCACTTTGAAATAATTAAAAGGAATTTTAATTTTAAAACTTTAAGGTCCATATAAATAAATCCTTAAAACCATTTTTAAAACATGATCATTAATGACAATGATTTATAAGAATAAATCTTTAAAACATTTAAAATTATATTTTAGTTACAGTTCATAACAAAATGAGAGAAACATGAATACAAATAATTGAGGTAATAAAAACATTATAATATAATTATAATAAAGGTATTCATGATATACATAGTCAAATTATATTATATGCCCCATTTAAAAGTGAATTGGCATATAACAACAATGAAGACTCAATGGAATGTAAATTGAGATAACATCCCATATAAAGAATGTATACTTTGGTTAAAGATAAATCGATGACATAATTATGTGTGAGAAATATAAATTCACTATTTATGATTGGACATTTAGTGTAAATAAATCATAGGACATTTACACACATTCATGAATAAATGACACCAATGAAATGGATGTTTAACTCAATGAATGGAAATTTATTTCAGATTACTCTTATCAAGTTCATATCAATGAATTGAGAAATAATAAATAGAGTGATTAGGTGTATCAAAAGTATATACAAACTAGTGGTAGTGAAAATTACAACAATAATAATTAATAGTAATTCCACACATAATCATGGAGTAAAATAATCAATGATGTATCTATAAAGCACAATGAGTGGAATTTGATTTTTTAAATTCCCTTACCAATTTGGTAACTCACGAAACATACACCTCATGAATTCAATGAAGATTTAATTACTCATAGATTAAATTATATTACACAATGAATACAATCATTTCTAGTACATACACCACACAAAAAAAATATACTGGCAATAGAACATGAATCTCACAGGAATAAGAAGTGAGATGAAATCCACTTACCACGATGTAATCAATCGAGTCACATAACCAAAAGTTAATAACCACAAAATGATTCTTAGAATACCATGAATATAAAGAGAATAATTTTAATATATATCAAATTTCAGTACATAACAAACAAAATTAAATAAATAAGTGGCAAACAATTGAAATGTCAAGAAATTAAGAGTGAGATAAGAAACCCCTTACAACCAGTCCAAATTTTCTTGTATGTTCATTGTTCTTTTGTAATAAAAAAATTTAGTTAATTTATACATGATTAAGAACATTTTTAATGTTTATTATTCCTTTTATATCACTTATTACATTGCGATAACAATTATTTAATTATTTGATTTCATATTGAATATTTTATCGATGTTCGGAACTTGAGTAAAAAATGAACTTGTTATAATAAACAATTTTCCATGTTGTAAAAATTCCATTATCTCCAGAATGATATAAATGATTTATATATTATATATATATATATATTATATCAAATATATATATATATGTATTTATAATAGTACATAACATTTGGAGATAAGAAATGAAATGCACCGTTCGTGGAGACGGTAA
Source organism: Viscum album (assembly GCA_963277665.1). Lineage (NCBI taxonomy): Eukaryota > Viridiplantae > Streptophyta > Magnoliopsida > Santalales > Viscaceae > Viscum > Viscum album. The sequence continues at coordinate 260,527,149 of OY728129.1, forward strand.
GTTGTACGTACGCATGAATGCTACATTCAATTATATTTTTTATTTTAATAGAATTGAAATATAATGATACATAATTATGTTATAATTCAAGTATAATATCATATATATTATCATTAACTATATCCTTTATAATTCCCACCTAATTCATTAACGAGTCATATAACATTGATGGTGCGGTAGTCCGCACTTCCTCAAATGAAATTATTGTGTTTTACCCATAATGGAAACCATAATGGAATGATATAAACATAAAATAAAGAAGTATAAAGAAAAAATAAAGATCATATAGATCATATATAAATACAATTTCATCTTAATGGGAACTATGAGAGGTGGTAGAAGATAATTGAACAATCATCATTTTGTGAGGTGTTAGTTTTCCATCCACAGAAACAATATGTTCTTTACCCATTGGATAGAGGTGTGTGTAAGTGTGGTTCAAATCATTATCATAACAACATACTAGTATATTTATGATACATTTATTGTTATAAAATAAATTAATAAAAATATTTTAGGGTTGGAGATGTAAAATAAAATAAACAAGTTAAGAAAAATTGTTACCTTTAATTTGGAAAACTCCATTTTTTTAACCAAAAGGACTTATTGAAGTGAATTATTCCCAATTTAAGGATTATTGTAGGACAAGAGGGATCTTTATATCTTATTTGGGCTGGTTTTTGAAAATCCAAGGTGCTCTAGAGGTGTAAGTAATGGGTTAGAAGTGGTGTCCTTTTATAAGGGAGAGCAGGGGCTCTTTAAGAAAGATTGAAAATGTTATTTAATTACAATTTTATCTTCGATTTCAAATGACAGAAAAAAAAATTAAAATATAATAAAAGATGATTAATGTTTGAGATGAAATCCTATAATAATTTTACTGGTTTTGGAAATTGTTTTAATAATAATAATCTTATTTATTTAAATCATTTATTAATGAGGTAAATATTTCATCATTATTGTGCCATAAATAATTTAATTTATATGATGTCTATTATTTATAAAAAAATACCATAATGTAGGAAATATACGTATATTTCCAACTATTACTTATAGTAGAATTTATGACTTATATAACCCCACATAAAAAGTTATATATTAAAGGATATTTTTTAATGTCTTTTTTGTCTTTACTTTAAGTTAATTAATATAAAGTTTCATTATCATTCTTATGTGGCTACATGGGGTCCCAAATTATACCTAAGGATTCCCATGGATGGTAATGAAGCATTAAATAAGGTTAAGAAAAGTTTTATGGTAATTAAGTCTTATGATAATATTCTTTTTAAGTTAAATTATCTATTTACCTTTAACCGCGATAAATAAAAGTCAGAAGTTACTATTCCCAAAAAAAATTCATCTTATTGAACCAAATTTTACTTACTAATAACAACCATGTATGTTGGATTTTCAAAATTCAATTCACATAAGAGGTAAACTTTTATTTAAATAAAAAATTCATTTTTTAACTACTACTAAGTGGTTTTACTATTAATAAAAAATTTACGTTTTTTTGAAAATTGCCAAAAATTCAGCCTAAGCTATATTTTATATTCACAATTAAAAAATGATGATTATTTTACCAAATTAAAAAAAATTATGATGCATTGATTAATTTCAAATTATCTCCCTTTTTCAAAACAAATAGCCTATTTTTAAGAAACAATAACTATCAAAATATTGTCACTTGTTTCTGTATAATTTCAAAGTAAAATTAATTCCAATGAACAAAATTGGATTAAATGTATAAAATATAATCTAATTATACTTCTAAAAAATTAAAATTTATAATAGAACACTATAAATTAAATTGATTAAAAAATTTGTTTTCAATTAAAATGTAGTATTTTTCACTATTCACCCAAATATGAAAGTTATCAGAAAAACACCAAAAAATTATCAAAACTAAATTTTTACATCCTTATTCTATATAAGATGTTTATTTTGTAAAACTGAATATATAAAATTTTCAAATATAGAATATAAAAATGGTTCACTATTAAATGGTGGTAAAATTTTATTTTTTGATAAAATAATTCTTTTATCTAAAAAATGAATTTGTTTTAATATTATGTCCACATAATATGGATTCTAAAATTATATAAAGTATATAAAATTCAAAATTCAGTTAATAGTATTCATAAACACTTTTTTAAGGGCTAGTTTGGTATGTCATGGTGCGCTCGAACTTAGTGTTGCGGGTAGTGCAAGATATTGAATTACTTTAATGAAAATAACTTACTACGAAATCTTGAGGTGTTATATTCTTCCCCCTTTTAGAAATTTCTTTCTCAAAATTTTAAATTTGGGGTTCATAATTTCATTAAATGTCCCACATCAGAAAAAGTGTCAATAAAACTATCACTTTAAAAGAAAGGAAGATAAGTACAAAGGTCACCCGAGATAACCCATACTAGGATTCCATGTAGGAAAACATGTATATGAAAGATAAACTAAGAGTCAAGTTTTGATGGAGAGTGATAGAAAACATGATCATGAGAAAGTTAACATCAAGAAAACGACAATCTTGTTATGGGATAAACTGCCATTAGTTTCCCAGTAGGAAAAGTAAACGGACAATGTTTTTTGTTTTTTGTTCCATTTCGCAATGTTATGAAATTTATTTTTGATATTTACTAAGATCATAAAGGGATATACATACTTTTTAAGGAGTGTTTCATCCATTAATAAATTTCTACCACTAACTCATCACTTTTTTTTCAAATGATGAGTATTCAACATGACTTGGTCATTCCTAATGGTCTAGAATCAATTTATAGAGAATCACATGATCCACAAATGATAAACTATACATTCTCCTTGTATTTAGAGATTAAACAAAACAAAAATGGTTAGTAAAATATTAGAAAATCTCCAAAAAGGATAATCCATTATGAAAGAAATAATAATCCTAATTTCTATAACTAACCAACAATTCCCAAAGTTCAATAAATACCATTCAAAAATAAATTTCCTTTATAATCCATTAATATAATCCAAACAAATATTGAAACCCAAAACATAGAAGAATATGATTACATAGTCTTCCACGTTAAATTGAATCTCCAAATAACATCGACTGCTCTAAATCTCACATACTTAAAAGTAATTAACCTAATCACATATTCTCTATGATAGGTTAATAATTTCCATAAATAACCCAAATCACTCTAAATCCACAGTAAAAACATAGATAAAAATCCACCATTACCTCCCAAATTAAATCCCATATTATTCTATTTTCTTTAGGAATATAGTGTTCCCAATAGAGCGAACATCTTCCAAAATAACATTTATCACATAATCACTAAATCATATTCCTATACTAAGGATATTAATTTGATAAGACATAAGATCCTAAATCAACATATTATTGGTCAATAAATTAATTTATCTAAAAATAATTAGTCACACTAACTAGGTACTATACGTTGTCCAGTGGTAGGTGATAAATTTCAATTACACTCTGGTTGTGTGTTCGATTCACGTAGCTTTGTCTAATGCGATGGGTGTGTCACACGGTTTGTGTGTTGTCCATTTTAAAAAACTATATTTTCAATCATTCTCATAATGAGATAAATTCCTGAAAATAACCATAACATAATTTTACCCCAAATGTAATCTCATACCTCAAATTTTCATCCCAAAATTTAATAACCTCTAATTGCCTAAAAATCAAGGATCATATAAACCCAAATGGTTCATTATAACTATATCCACAAAAGAAAAGATAATTCCTCCTAAAAGTAATTTTTCACATAATAATCTACATGGTTAAACATAAATGAGAATATTCTTCCAAGGTAATCACAAACATTAATCATTTCTCCATCCATGGATGTCCACATAGGTTGTTCCTTGAAATAGAGGCTATCCTATAGAAGAGGGCATTGACTCGGGTAATTCCAATGTCCCTTACATTTATGTCAAATGAATTTAATTGGATTCTTAGGATCATTTTAATTTCCATTAATAGTACTCTTCATATTTCCTCGATAATTCTTTACTTTATGTTCTTCTATTACACACATAAATAATTTCTTTATTCCACTTAGACACTTTCTTAGGTGTATCCTTCCACATTTCCTACATGATGGAAATTGAGCTTTCTTTTCTCGATGGTCTTCACTACTAGAGATCATATAATTCACTTCCTTTTCTTCATTGTTTAGCCTGAGAGTTGGTTAATATATATGTTTGTTATCATATTTTTGGATAATTGATTCAATATGGACATAATATATTTTACACCTATCAACATTCCATTCCATTGCTCATTTCCACCACCATGCCCACCTTGTACATCATGTTCAATGTTACTATAACTTCCATGTAATCCATCAATTTACTAATAGAATAAATAATAGTGCAAGTAAAAACATTATTTACAAAATATCAGAACACCTTATTTTCACTCTAAAACACCTTAAGACTATCAAAGTTTATTTATTCTCATCTTATATTAAAATCATTAAAATTGGTTTTTAAACAAAATGTGAATTATCTTAAGCATATCCCCCAGGAGTGTCGTAATATGGAGTACATCAAGGCCCATTTTCATGTACCAGGATACCATAGGTGAATCCCAGATCTCCATATCAGAGTTCTCACTCATAGTTAAATCTATTCTATAGCAGCCTCTACCTGCTTGTATCTAGACAGGGATGAATTCTTTGGAAACTCCACATAATATTTTCATTACCAAAATTTTTGGATGTTCTTCTATACTAATTTTCAGTGTATATATTAGGGTATTGTTTCCTAATGAGAGTTTTTTTTTTCAAAATCTAGCTTCAAAGGTTTGTATAAAACTTTTTATGATACCAACTGTAATTCCCCGACCCCAGTTACCCAGAGTTGGTGCGTTATTACATAAAATTTGCATGATAAATGGAATAATATCCCAAACGACCGATCAGTTTTGTATCCTTGGAAGTATTAGATACACTCATATGTTTTACATTACATCACGAAATAAAAACATCATCAATATTTTGTTCCCTTTTTATATACATTTATATCCATAGCCTATCCCTGTAGGTCAACCATAAAATACTTCTTCACATCCTGGGAAAAATAAAACACAAAAACAGATGATTTCATATGCTCAGTAAGGTTAGAAATATTGTAGAAACATTTATAAATAAGCATAATCATTTAAGTCAATGTATAAGACTAATACAAAAGCCATTTATAAATTAAACATCAGCATAATATGGCAAAGATAAAATCAACTAATGCCATTTACTTATTCACATGGATATTCTACTAGTAGAAAAATCAAATGTAATATCAATAGCCACTTTCATAATGAAGGAATGCATAATTCTAGACTTCATAACCACATAGTCAAGGCCTTGTGCCGAGACTAAAAATAAGATTTTGTCAATGCATTATTCCAGGACAATAGTTTGTCTCATTATACCTACCGATGCATCGAGGAGCTATAGAGGGTCCACCAATCTCTTAGTATGTCCAATGAACTCTTTATATAAAAATTTTGTAACATAATCTCAATATTCATCTTTAAACTAGTAGAAAAAATGTCAAATTTTAACCACAACCTGTGAATAGAATAAAAATAGCATATCCACAGTCAAACATAACTCATTAAATACATTATAAAATATTGTATTCTAATAGATTAACCTTAATCGAGAATTTTTAATGACATTGAAATAGATGAAAATAATCATCAAAACTATCTGAGAGAAATAACCCACTTTTTCTAGAAAACATTTAAATGTCACATTATTTATCAAGAATCCATTTAACAAAGATTTTGGAATAAAAGTGTCCCACATCCCATTGAATCTTTTAAAATGAATTTTAATTTTAAAACATTAATGTCTATATAAATAAATCATTAAAACCAATTTTAAAAAATGGAAATTAATGAGAAAGATTTAGAAAAATAAATCTTTAAAACATTTAAAATGATATTTTAGTTAGAGTTCATAACCAATTGAGAGACACATGAATAAAAATAATTGAGGTAATTAAAATATTAAAATATCATTATAATAAAGGGATTCATGATATAATTTGTCAAAGTACATTATATACACCATATAAAATTGAATTGGTGTATAACAACAAAGAAGTATCAATAGAAAGTAAATTGAGATGAAATCCCTTATAAAGACCATATCCTTAGGTTAAAGATAAATAAACTACATAATTATGTGTAAAAATTATAAATACACTCTCTATGATTGAATATTCAATGTAAATAAATATGTTGTAAATTCACACATATTCTCGAAAAAACAACAACAATGACCTTGATGTTTAACTGAATGAATGGAAATTGAGTTGAGATTACTCTTATTAAGTTCATATGAATGACTTGTGAAATTATCAATGGAGGTATTATGTTTATTAGAAGTATATACAAAAAAGGGGGGTAGAAATTACTCCATAAATAATAAATAGCTATTCCACAAATAATCTTGGAGTGAAATAATCAATGATGTATGTGTAAAGAATAATGAGTGGAATTTGAAATTTAACATTCCCTTACTGATTTGGTAACTCAGGAAACATACACCCCATGAACGAAGAATTATTAAATGAAGTTTTAATTAACAATAGATTATATTATATTGCAAAATGAATTCAATAATGGCCTTTACATACATCACACAAAAAAAAATTTGGAAATACTGCATGAATCTCATGAGAATAAGAAGTGAGATTCAATCCTCATACCATGTTGTAATCAATCGAATCGTATGACCATAAATTAATAACCTCGAAAGGATTCACTGAATACTATGAATATAAATTTAACTATGATAATATATATCAAATGGAGGTACACAATACTCCACATGCAATAAATAAGTGGCGAACAATGGAAATCTCATGAAATTAAGAGTGAGATAAGAAACTGCTTACCTGAAGTCCGACTTGTCATTTATGATCCTTGTTATTATAGAATAATAAAATTATGTTAATTTATACTTGATTAAGAAAATTCTTAATTTTTATTATTCCTTTTATATAACTTTTTACCTTTCTATAACAATTATTTAAATATTTGTGTTCATATTGGATATTTTATCGATGTTTAGAACTTGAGTCAAAAACGAACTTGTTATAATTACAATTTTTCCATGTGGTCAAAATTACATTATCTCAATAATGATATAAAGGATTTATATATCATATATTTATTATAAATACAATATATATATGTATTTATTACAATACATAACATTTGGAGATAAGAAATGAAATGCACTATTCATTGAGATGGTAAGTCGTACATACGCATAAACATTACATTCATTTCAATTTTGTATTTTAATGGAATTAAAACATAATTATACATAAATATATGATAACTCCAGTATAATATCATATATAATATCATTAAATCCATCCTTTATACATCCCACATAAGACATTAATGAGTCATATCACTTTGAGGGGGTGGTAGTCCTCACTTCCTCAAATGAAATTATCGCGTTTTACCTCTAATGAAAACCATAAAGGAATTCAATAAATGGAAAACAAAGAAGAATAAAGTAAATATAAACATAATATATATCATATACAAATACAATTTTATCATAATGGCCACCATGAGAGGTTGTATGAGACAATTAAACAATCATTGTTTAGAAAGGCGTTAGTTTTCAATCCACAGAAACAATATGTTCTTTACCAATTAGATGGAGGTGTGTGTAAGTGAATTTATAATAATTCTAATAAAAACATCATAGTATAATTAGAATACTTTTTTGGTTATCAAATAAATTAATAAAAATGGTTTAGGTGTTCGAGAAGTAAAATAAATTAAAAGTAGTTAAGAGAAACCATTACCTTTAATTTGGGTAACTTTCTTTGGTTTGAAACAAATGGACTTCATGAAGTGACCAATGCCTAAGGTAAGGCATCTAGGTGGAAAAAAGGGATACTGAGAGCTTATTTGGGTAGGTTTTGGATGAACCATGGGGTTTGAGAGGTGTTATTAATTAGTTAGTAATGGTGTTTTTTTATAAGGGAGAGGAGTGGCTCTTTAGGATGGTTTGAAAATGTTTATTATTATATACATATATTCGGTTTCAAAAGGTCCAAAACTCATTAAAGTTGAAGATAATATGACTAATGTTTGAAATAGAATCATAAAGTAGAAATTTTACAGGTTTGTATATTTTTTATAATACTAATAATCTTATATATTTAAATCACTTATTAATGAGGAAAATACTGCATCATTATTGTGGCATAAATAATTTATTTTATTTTATGTCTAAAAATTATAATAAAAAATTACCATAATGTTGGAAATTTATTTATATTTCAAATGATTATTTATAGTCATTATGATGACTTGTATAACCCAATATAAAAATTGATATACTAAAAGATATTTGTTAATGTCATTCTTATCTTTACTTTATGTTAATTCATATAGTGTCCTTATCATTCTTAAGTGGCTCCACGGGGTACCAAAATCTACCCAAGGATTCCCATGGTCGTACATGACTCATAAAATAAGGTTAGGACTAGTGTTAAGGTAATATTTTATTATTATAGTATTCGTTGTACCTTGAATTACCGTATTTACCTTTAAACGCTGTAAATAAAAGTAAAAATTTACTATTTACCCAATATTATTTCTGTCATATTAAACCACATTTTACTTACTAATAATAACCATTTCTGTCATATTTTCTTAAATTCAATTCAAAGAAGTGGTAAAATTTCTTTTAAATGCGAATGTCTATTTTTTAACTACTACTAAGTGGTTTTACTAATCATCAAAAATTGAAGTTTTTCAAACAAATACACAATATTTATCCAAAGATATTTTTGTTATTATGAGTTCAAAAATGATTTCAATTTTATCAAATTAAAAACATATAAGTTTCATTAATTAATTTAAAATTAATTCCCATTTTCAAAACAATTAGCGAGTTTTTAAGAAACAATAATTATCAAAAGATTGACACTAGTTTATGAATAATTTCAATGTGAAATAAATTACAATGACCAAAATTAAATTATATGGTAAAAATATTAATTAATTATACTTCCATACCATTCAAATATATAATTTAACACTATAAATTATTTAGATTAAAAAAGTTGTTTTCAATTAAAATTTAGTATTTTTCACTATTCACCCAAAAATACAAGTTATTTGAAAAACATCAAAAATTTATCGAAACTAAATTTTATGTCTTGATTCTATATAAAAAGTCTATTTTGTCAAATTTAATACATAAAAGTGTCAAATAGTGAATATAGAATGGGTTCTCCAATAAGAGGCGGTAAAATTTTATTTTTTGAAAAATATATCTTTTATATAAAAAATGAATTTGTTTTTATATTATGTCTAAAAAACACATCATATGTATTCTAAAATTATATGGAGTATATAAAAATCAAATTCTCATTAATATTATTCATAACCGCATTCTGAATTTTTAGTTTGGTAAGTTGTGGTGGGCTCGAACTCGGTGTTTCTTGTAGCGTAAGCTATTGAATTATTTTAAAGAAAATAACTTACTACGAAATCATTTGGGTTTTACACTCTGAATGAACTATGATAAAAAATTATTCTCAATATATTGTGACTCAAATAAAGGACCACCCATAGGTACTACCTTAGGACCACTTCCCTTCACTAAAGGCTCATCACCTAGTAAATCATCATCAAAATCCATCCTTGGAGTTAGGTCTTGTAATTTTTATTGTGGAATCCTAAAATAGATTATAGATTCTCGATAGAAAAAAAAATTATTTATGGGGATCTGGATCCAGAAGGATATGGTACCCAAAACCTTATCATATATGATTCATGTAACAACATTCCCATGTGACAAGTACACTAATGTACCAAGTCAAAAAGAAGGTTATCAATGTCAGGCTGAATGGATATGTCAGCTTTTACACCATAATTGGATTCCCTGGAAAGATATCTGATCTTGAAATGATTCAATACTATATTTTTGTTCAATCTAAACAATGATCATAACATTATGGTCCCAAATTGGAACTCTTTTAATACCAAATTTTCATCACCCGACCCAACGGGCTCGATCCATGACCCCCCCCCCCATGATTTCCTCCAATAGGATATGGGATGGATTCTAGCATTGAGTAGGGATATGAAAAAAATGGGAGGTCTTAGAAAAAGGTAACTATAGGTACTCACCCACAATCATATTCTTGAAATAGTTAAAAGTTAATATGAAGAAAAACTATATACATGTATACATATATTCCACAAACAAATTACCTAAGAGAAATAAATCATAAAAGGGGAAGAAATAAATTCCCAAAAAAAATTAAAAGTGTGCATCCAACGTGAAATGAGTGGATCACTATCAAATTCAAATGTTGGAATGATCCTTAGACAAGATCTAGTGAACACCTTGATTTATCTCTTTTACTACAATTTTCATGCCACGTGACCTCTTAGGACTCCATCGAAAGTCTTTTCATCTACAAAATATAGAAAATGTGATGGGAAATATCATTAATTGTTGAGTAAAACAATAATCAGTAGTCACCTCAAAACCAATAATAAAAGGGAGAAACTATAAAGGTTTAGTCCACTCGATTCATCTAGAGGGAACCCAAATCAGAGTGAATGATCATCTCTATCCAATCCTCAACTAAACAAGAGTGATCAGCTCGATCCACATGGGATATAAACCAAGACATATATAAACACTTCAAATATGAGAAAAATCACCCATTTTTTACTAGTATCATACTCAAAGTCTTCTAAACTTCTGAACTCATTTCCATTTACAGAATTCATCTCAAGGCTGGGAAGAAACACTTTTCTAGGAGACCATACTACATGAGATCAGTCATCCTATACAGTACATGTTTAAGATACACACACCATAATATAAAATAATACCATCCATGATGGTATGTCCAATAGATCACACTACGTTGGTAAAAACTCTATAATCACGGATAGTAGGTCCAACAGAGCACCCTCCATCAAGAACAACCCTCTAGGTCAAACGATAGTGCCTAGATGTAGAGGATATATAACTTCTATCTTAAACACTAATATAGGTCATATAAACCCAATTAAAGAGTTATACCCCCCATGAATTCATACATTTTAGGGATAAATTACCTTGGATAGGAACTAAAAACATCCTCTCTATAGGGAGTGAGATGATGGACCCAAATCACACCATTTCCATTTATCCAAATGATTAATATATTCTTTCTATCCTATGAAACATTTGTTACATCCACATAGAGTGTCATGCACCTCATTGATTTTGGGGAGTGAAAACTCCTAATTTATAATCCCATATTACAAGGGGTGGGGTTTTCTACTAATAATTGTGTGTAATATCCTAGGGATTTCTAACTCAATTTGATTTCCTGCTCTTTATAGCTATACTGAGATGGGGGATTACCACTGTACAGATATAAGATCAAAACATTGAATTTTTTGGGGGTGTTCTAACTCTAATTGTATGAGCACTATAGGGGAACCACAACCTGAATCAATATGGGATTACCAACTCTACGCTAGAGGACCTGAACCCTGGTTTGAAAGGGAAGTTTTTACTTTTCATGAAAATTGAAAATAAAAGACCCACTCCCTAGTATGAAAGGGGAGTTCCGGATCCAATTATAGTGATCTTGCACCCCAGTTTGACGGTGGAGTACACACTCTATTTATAAAACATGTATGGAGGACCTATTCCCTGATGCAACATGGGTGTACCGAATACAAGGACAGAGTACTTGTACCATGACACAACAGTGGAGTATCTATATTATCAATAAAATTATTATTCAGGGCCCAAACCATGGAAAAATAAGTGATATTTGTCTCCATATATATGAATGATACAGGGGACCTGCACCTTGGCTCGAAAAGGGAGTACCAACCTCGGGAGAAAAATTATGTGGATAGAGGACCCATACCCATGGAGTGGGGATTTCCATATCTACCAATCAAATAAATAATGGAAACCTGGGCCCTGAGACTATAGGGTACTACCAGTCATATCATCCCACTATGAGATCCTTACATATCTCTAGAATTAGTCAAGCTTCACTAAAATGACTATCATTCTCATTATGCCTCAAATCACTTATGTAGAATCATATAGGACCCCTCACCATAATACGATAGTGTATCACCATTTTACCTACCTAATTAGTCTATGGGACTCACATACAGAGATGATTGGGAAGGGTACCGACCCCAACGTCAACACGATAATCACCCTAATCACTACCTATGGTCTAGAACTGGTACTACTCTAAAATGCTTGAATTTAAACTAACCATAACTCAAAGGCCACAAAAAAAGTCCACAATCAAGTTCTATGTGTAAAACTACTCAAGATAGGATACTCATAGGCAATAATCTATTCCCTAAATAATGTGATACATTGGGACGAAGTCTTCAAGAAGAGTATACGATGTGTATTAGGGTTCCCATGGAATGTGACCATACACAAACACTAGGACCATTCATATTCTATACAAAATGTTTTACCTCGTGATATTACACATCATTTAAATTATTTTCATGACATGTATCACATCACATGATCCCCCAACTATGTTTTTATCTACACAAATCAGGTATATCTGCCTCAACGTAAGGTGTGTACCCCTGACACACAATGTTTCTTGACTACCTATCAACTTGTATGTGTTTCTGTAATAGGTCTATATACTTATCCCCTATCTCTATATATGGATTTGTACTTTCAAATTATCAATCCCTTTTACATGGAAATATGGTCCATGTCATATGGCTTCATAACCTTGGCTCACAACATGACATGTATCTTCGGTACACAGAGTGTAAACTACTACATGACATGTAGACACCAAAATATCATCTTCCCCAAATGGATGGAACACATGGTGTGCATCCCAACACTACATTCCATGTGATTTGGATTTCAAAACCATAATTCCCTTTGATCTTCCCAAATAACTTCAGTTTTCCCAGAAATCTACATTTTAACCCCCAATTGATCTCTTTCAATTTTAATAAGGATCATGAACATTAAATATGTATAAAATGTTTATTAGGACATAAAAATAAAATCCACCAACCACACGGATAAATGTAAAATGTTCAAGTTTTCACCGAATCTATGTAGCCACTACACTATGATCCATGAGTGATCACCATCAAGATAGATGATCAAAAACACCTCCCCTCGTTGGTCTCAACAGGGTTCATCTATTTCTCCAAATCGGGGAGGGTCTCTCCTCATCCATTTTATGCACTAGAAAATGGGGTGGGTTTTATTCATTTAATTTTATTAAATTAAAAAACATTTCATTAACACCCTACCAATGAATTACCTTTGATCCTACTCCTGGTTCCGACAAATTTAATGTCAGACCTAGGGAAAATGAAACATTCTAAACTCAACCACAACCTCATATTTATAGTCAAAGTCATTTTAGATGAGTTATTCCATGTTTAAAAAGAAAAATTTCTTGAATGATGAAATGCATTTATTTTTCTAAATATTTACACTCTAAGGCTCTCCATTCCCTGGAGTCCCATGACCACTCATCGCCTACATTACAAAATATTCCAAAAAATATTGAAAATACTTATAGGACAAAACTCAATTTACTTCAATAGGTAGTAGATAATGTATAACCTTCATTAATGATTATACCTTCCTAAACCACTTGTAATTGTTTATTGATTATAGTGAAAAAATGATACCTATTGAACTTGACCCAAACACAGTAAGGATATAGTCACCCACACATAGAGAAAATCATCTAAAAATATCACCTTATTCCATTTAATTCACTTTTTGTATTATATGTACTATTTTTTAATGGGTAACATATGAGAAAATACATTTATATCATAAAAATTAATAGTAGTTCGAAGATTGAGTGGGGACATCAAAAGACTAAAATTTTGAGTAAAAAATATTTCATTAAAATAGGTCAACATAATTCACCCCCTCTCTTTGGTGACTAAATAGATTACTAGGAAATCAAAAACTCAACTCTATTCTTCCATTATACTAACCCTTTAGGTTCCCAATATTACTGTAACAAAAATTTCACATCCTGATTTTGATATATAACTCATAAGGTTATTTATTTCCATTATTCCGTGAACAATATAATCCATGGGAACCGTAATTTTTAATAAACTATTGTGGGTAGATGGTCGATATATTAATAGGATTTCTCTTTTAATGGGTTCTAAGACATAATATTTTTTTAGGGGGTTTAATATCTCACTCTCTTATGTCATGTCTTCCCTATATAGACACACACACTTCTAATGATTTATTTAGGTATATTATTCCTTAAACCAAATAAATAAGTTCAAATAATATTCATTTGTATCTCAACATATAACCCATATCATGTGATTCAAAAAAATGTAAATTCCAAATATATTTCAATAAATCCAAATTCATCCAATGAATAAGTGACATGAAAATCATTCATGTAAATATTTATATCCAAATGGAATTATTGACCCTTGCAAGAGTAAGTATTGAGTGATCGATAATAATCCCTCACTTTTTTAGAAAAAACTTAATCTCCCAAACCAGTGATATGACTAAACCAATGTCCCTATACCTAATATTCATTACTAAAGTGTGAAATCAATTCCATCATAATTCTATAACCTATTTTTTATAAACTATTATTAACGTCATAATTAATGTTCATATTCTTTAACAAGCTATTGTGGAGATTAGATAATAGTAAATAAATTATCATAACTAGAATGTGACTCCTTAAATGCATGTATGACAATTTATAATATAAGATCAAACTTTTAAACAGAAAATACATCAATTTATACTATAAATAATTAATAATTATAAATAAATTAGAGAATAAGATTAAATAAATTAGAAATTCTAGTATTTAGATTTGAGATGCATATTTATGAAAAGTTAAATAATAAATTAATTATAAACACTTTATAATTTACCCAGATGTTATGGATATTCCACAATTAATAAAATATAAAACAATTATATTTAATTTTTATATCAACTTCTTCATATTTTTATGTAATCTGAAATTTATATATATTTATGAAATTTAATTAAAATATAACAATTTTATAGTCCACATCAACTATATAAAAATTTTCAATATTCAGAATATAACCTATATAATATTACTTTAACATTGATCATATCAATAGTAAAAAAACCCATTTGATATTGTATAAATAATTTTCTTAAATAAAGAATTTAATTTTTGAATTTCCAATTTATAAATTATGAACTATTTATAATAGAATATAAATTAAATTATATTTTCCAATTTTATAATTTATAAGAATTTTAAAAATAATCATTTATTTTTTTTAAACACCATGTACAAAAAAATATATATTTCAGGCCAAATGATTCAATGATACTTCAATATTAATATTTAATATTATTAATATTTATATAATACAATTTTTACAAAAAAAATTGTCAGTAAATTGAAATGAAATTATATATAAATTATGAACTCATTTATAAATTAAATAAATATTCTAAAATAAATTTCCCATAATCTTTAAATATATTTCAATTAATATATTTCATTTTATAATTGAAAATTTGAGAAATATAATTTTTTTACTTTGTTGTATTCTTTGATATCATCATATAATACACCATTATTCGGTTCAAACTTGATATCACCCCTGTAAATTATATGTTTTGAAATACAAAACATTATCTAATTTTATAATTCCTATTATTGGATATGAATTTATATAGTTATTGTGATACCATTCATTATTTATCTGTATTCAAATGTGGTATTTCAACACCATCATATGTGCATCGTTGGTTATGATATCCAATATCATATAATTCACTAAAATAATTATATGATTCCATAATTCATAGAAAAACAAAATATATATCATTTATTATGATATCCCATATCATAATTCACACAATTACAAAAAAATCCATTTCATTTCATATGATATCCCATATTACAAACAAATCCAACGTTAAAAATCAATGTCATATATTACAACACGAAATAAAATATTCATTTTATTATTTTTATGTCTTGATTTCATAAATAATTTAAATATTATAATGGAATTGAAACCATAAATGGGTTTCTAATGAAATAATAATACATATTCAAGAAAAGGCTTCTAGAAACCCTAAACCCAAGATCTCATTTCTATGAAACAAAAAACCTTTTATAAAAAATTTAAGAACATGACTGTGTACCTGAAATTGATGTTTGATGAATATTATGTCCTTAAAAATAAGATTAATAATGAACCTGAAGAATAATCCAACGTGTTTATTCTAAAAAAACAAACCTAGGTCACCACTAATTTGAGAAAAGGATGTAGTTTGTCACATGGCTGAAGAGGTGTAACGAATCCCTAAACGATGTCAACTAGTAACAAGGTTCCAAATGTTTTCATGTGGGAATGATTATACTCGATAAAAAATATGAACATGATGCTTCCCCCAAATAGACCATCTTTACAATACATTACATCAGATAATCTCACATATAAAATTAATCCTTTTCAATATTATAAAAAACCAAATTTGGAAAATATAATACAAAACACATGAATTAAATAAAATCATTGAACATAAAGAATATAGAGAAAATGAATAATATAAAAGAAATGGAATAATAAATCAAAAAAATTAAACACCTAATTAAAATAGACAATGATCACACACCCTCATGTGTAATGAAAACACTTCATTTCCAAGAACCACCAAACTCAAACCAGAACTCAAAAACCAATCGCTAACCCATCAAACACTAAACTAAACCATAAATGTTATATAGGAGTGAAAAAATATTCCTAGTAGTTACCCACCACACACCCCATATATATTATTTTAATTTAAATCATCTCATACATTTTTTTAATTACAAATATAAAAATAATATTTTAATTTTATATGAAAACACGCCACATGATATCACAATTATGGTCCATTTTAACTAAATAAATATATAATATTTTTTAACAGAATAAAACATTAAATTAATTTTCGAATGAGATAGCATTAGTTTAAAAAGAAAAATATTCTAATCTAGATTCAAAATGAAATTGAACATTTGAATTTATATGATAATGATTAATATTTTATATCCTTTTCTACGTCATAGGAATAACACAAAGAAGATGTAAATGTTTACATTTAATGTAATGGAAATTAATAAAATAAAAAAATATCAAAACAACCCAAAAAAAATATAAACTAAGTATACATTGGTTGAAAATAAATACCATATGGAATCAAGAACATTCATAATTAACATGAATCAATAAAATGAATTCATTTTTTCAATATGTGATGAAATGACTACACATATATAAAAAAGTAACTGAATGTAATGAGTAGTAGAAAAACATGTGTAACAAAAACTATAACTAACTACAACAAGGTAGATCCCATAATGAACTATTGTCAAGGTAAACCATTATAATGAACATATGTGAATATAGTGGAACACTTTTTAATGAACATTGAAATGGGAAAAACTCTATAAGGTTGCTAAGGGAAGGATCATTAAGCTCTATCACTTCACTAGTTGGGAAACCCAAACCCAACTAGTGGAAAATAAAAATATAATTTTTAGTCCACATGATTTCTAGTATATAACACTTTATTTTTTATTTGATTATATATAATTATTAATAGTGATTGTTTGGATAGATTTGTTAACATTCAATATGATTTTGGGGGCTAAAGGAGAAGTTCATGGGATACCCACAGTTTTCCAAACCTTGCTGAAATCCAAGAATATATCATGTGATATAGCAGGTTAATATAGTAGATTCAGCATGGTGGGAAAATGGTTAGGTAGACCCTGTGAGGAGGCCATGTTTCATCCTTATGTAGGTAGTATATAGTACATGGTTACTACACAATTTTTCTAATCATGTGAACTAACTATGTGCAGGGCCAAAGTTAGATCCTAAAAATTAGGATCTCAAGTGTTTTGCCTCTAAATCCTTTAGTTTTCCTCCTTTTTAGAACTAATTCTTGAATCCTCTCTATTTAAGGTCGGATAACCACTCCCAAGGGATTTTTCTTCAATCTAGAGCTTTCCCTTACTGTTTTGAAGCCATATTCTTGTAGTAAGTGTCGTTCTTCATCATTCTTTCCAGGGTTTCTTAGATGTACCTTAAGTATTATCTTGGATTCATAGATATGACCCTATATGGTTAGATATAAAATATGGATTAAATATAATTTATATTTTGTCTTGAACAAATTAGTGGAAGATATCTATGATGGTTTTTTAAATAATTGACTCAGTTTCTTGAGTGTTATTCATCTTTTTTCAGTTTTTTCCAAAATAATCAAGGTATGTGGATTAAATATCAGCACCAGATAGTTGGATCGATTATAATTATTTCAAATTAATTATCTTATTTTTAATTTAATGTAAATTGTTTTATAAATATTTAGAATCCCTTTTTAGTGACAGTTTCTTAAATTATCAAAATCTAGAAAATTGGTGTCCTTGAATAAAGTTATTTTATTTTAGATTTTAAAATGAATATTTTAAAAGGGTATTTTTCTAGAATTGTTGTGATTTTATTTTATTAACGTGTTTTCAATAAATTTAATGGTTTTATTAAATTAAATGGTTTATTAGAAATTTTTATGGTTTTAAATAATAGAACTATTTTTTTGAAATGGATTAAATTTGAATATTAGAATGGATTTGGGATATATTTGTTGTCTGAGTTCATGTTTTATGTTACCACAAATAATGGATGTGTTATATTGCGGTAAAAGGTGTGTGACTCTGGATCAGGGTATTTTTTCATTGGAAAAAAAATTGGACGAGAGACATCTCATGAGTATAGAACTATAAAAAATCATGCATGGGTGTGTGTGTGTGTGTGTTGTGAACTATGGAATGGTTATGCTTAAATAATATTGAGAAAAAAATTAAACAATTTATGGTTTTTATACATATATTGTGTTCTATAAAATACTTTAAATTGGAAATAGTTTACATTTCATTATAATTGGGTTTGTAACATTTTTATATTTAGTTGAAAAATATTTTTTAAATTGTTTTATATAAACTTTTTTTTTGAATGTTTCTTTCCTTTCAATACTAGTGGCATGAGTAAGGAATTACTTGGAAAAAACATACTGAGAATTATTCTCACACCTACATTGGAACTTCTGTTCTTTTTCAGATGTTATCTTCTAGTTCATGGTGAAAGGTAATGTATCACATATATTTAGCACCACCTCATTATACTTTGGCTATTTTGTGATTTTGGAGCCTGGATCTTGTGTAGCATGGACTCTTGTGGTCATATTGGTGCCTTTAGTTTTCAGTATATAGTTTAATTTTATATTTGGGTTGGATTCAGTAGTAGCATAGTTTTTTGGTTTTTTATTTATATAATGGCTGAGATGTCTTGATTTTATCATGAATCATATAGTGGTTTTTGGGTTGCTGGTTTTTTTTCTTGGTAAATCATTAACCACTTGTATTTAAAACCATTTGGAATTTAATGCCAACCTTTAGAATATCATGGATGTCTCTTAAAGCCTCATAATGAATTTTTGTATTATAATCACGTTGAAAATGCTTGGGTCATTACATATGGTATTAGATTGTTCATTACTTGCCTAAAAAGAGGTCTTTAGTTTCCTGGTCTTGGAGTGGAATTCATTCTAATCAATTATTGTGTTGGAAACATAGAATGTAGTATGAATGTTAGGACATGAAATATAGTGAATAAAAATACGTATCTATCATTTTTATTATAAGCTTTATGTTACCATGGAGTTGGGTACCTAATTTTTTAGGAAAAACATATTGGATATTGGAATATTGTCATTATGGGTTCAGCCAATGAGACGAACATGACATACAATAGAGGAATGAATTAAAACTATGATTTCATATTTCATTTAGGAAAAAATTATATATTATGTTACACATTCTATTGATTTTTGTAAAATGATGATTTTTTTCAAATGAATGATTTTGTAAAGGGCATGGTTGGTAATTTTTATAAATCAGTTGGTTTTCAAAAGAAAAAGAAATGGGTTTTTAAAAAAAATGTCAAACTATGAAAAGGATGATTTTTGAAAGAAATGTTATGATAATTGACAAGATATAATATGAAATTTTAGGTCATCAGTTACTAGATATTGAGCCTTATAGAGTTTGTGGTTTGTTTAGAAAATTTAACTTGCTAGATGTTATAAGATTTGACCAGAAGTGGATATTAGGAATGTGGTTTTCCATTATAAATAGGTGAACCAATAGTTAGTTAAAATTATTTCATAGGATTTTGAAACCATTGAATCATGACTGCTGCTAGATACTCTTTTTACTATATCTGTCACTATTGGAAATCCAAGTGAATGAAGCATAGTTGTCTTCATGAGAGGAGGAGAGAACTTCATAACCAATAGAAAATGAAAGAGGGAAAACTAATCTCAAGGAGGTGAAGCACATCAAAATTAAACCACATGATAAATGAATCCTCCTCTAAGACCCAAGAATACGTTATGATATTTTATGTGTAGTTCACTAAGTCACATCAAGTGAAACTCTATCACACCACTGAGATATTTTCAGAATTGGATTTTGGGAGGGTTATCATTATCACTATTATCACATTGATCTGAGTTCAGGTGTTTTAATTACTCCCATTAATCCATAAAAATCAAATAATTCGGAAAATTTGGGTAGTAGAACAATCATCATTAGTATAATATTCATGAAGATTCTAAAAATATTTTCACAAACCAACCACGGTCAACCCAAAACTGGTCACCCATGCTAGTTTGTGGCATGACCCAAGGAGAATTCTCGATCACCACGGGCTAAAACTTGGATAGGTAATCAAAAATAACATTTGGGAACAAATTTTTCCCCCAAAAGAAAGAAAAATAATTAAAATAAAGAAATAAAACACATAGAAAACAACTAACAACGGAAATAATATAAACTACACATGCATCCATGTAGCCTTTTAGTACACTCCCCAAACAAAGACCAACCATTCTCAAATAATGAGAAACTATACCAGGAGAACCTAATGAAATGGAACCTATAATAATATTGATAAAATAATTTTAATCACTGAAATGCCTAGGGAAGATGCAAAAAATGTACCACCGAATCCACGTATCACCATTCCCAAAACATTCAATTAATTCTATTTTGAAATTTCGTAATAAAAATATGGTTTTGAATTATTATTAGGAAAACATTGTCTATCCATATTCCAAATACAATGCACTCCACAAATTTCTTATGAAAACAATATCTCCATTTCAAAACCTAAACCTAAACAAAAACCCACATAGTCAAAAACATGGATGAGATATAAATAAATAAATAGTATAGGATGAAAAATAAAAGTAACATATATATACAAGACAATACAGAAAATAACCATGATAAATTCTAAATATCCATCAAAGACTCCAAGATGTACTCACATTGGAATCACCCACTAGAGTATGGTGAATCCCTTAGGTCAAAATCCAACTAGATAACCTAACCTGGCATCAATAGTGAAATAGCCCACCTGGCCTAACCGCAAATCCAAGGGGTACAAACCCGTCTAATTGGGTTTGATCATCAAATATCACTCGATCATCTAAATTATTCCTAGAAACCCATGGGGGTAGTAGTAATTTGTATGTAGGATTCCCTTTCATGCGTGAATCATCTTACATGTTGTCAATGCACTTGCCTACCCCAAACACAGACACCCTATACGATTACCCATAAACAGATATCCCTCTTATAGAGGTACCAACTATATATATATATATCATTATGTATATTCAATATCATTCATGGTGGCAACATGTCAGTCATGTAATATGAATATTTAAACTGTATCACAAAGCAATTCATGTTCTCAATTGGGATCACACCTTTTCTAAAAACTTAGTACTTTCTAAAAATTAACATACACATTGCCTTTATGTTGGAAGTTCCAAATGGGCCATCAGCTCGACCCGCCCCAATTTTTTTTTACCAAAAACATTCCCAAAACCCCATTTTGAGAAAAGCATAAAACTAGTGAAACATATTAGACTGTCCCTTAAGTTGGGAATTTTCTGAAAACACAAACCTAAGAAACTAAACTAGCCTTTTCCCTAGAAATTAAAATGTAAACCATTTTTAGAACCACCAAATGGACCCAACATCATTCATACAACTACAACCATCTTCACAAAGTTACCATTCATTTTCAAAACAAACCCAAATGCACACCTAAACACATTACATCCATGATTCACATTTAAAACATCATTGAATAAATAATTTACTCATTTGGTAAAACATTTAAAAATAAAAAAGGCATGCAACTTTATTTCACCAATTTAACACACAAATTCAATATTAAAATCCATTGAATATCCATACCCTGGGAAAACTACTATTGCACCTTCTAAAACTCAACTCGCATCACATGCACAATAAAATGAACTATTTTAAAAATAAAAGATACCATTTTCATAATTAAATAAACAACTATGAAAAATTATTCATCAATTTAAAGAATTAATGAATGACTTACAACAATAAAACATACTGAGACCTTCGCTTAAAACTAAATACACATCGACGCCACACCAAAACATAGTTTTTGGTCCTTTCACAGTTGATCGCACTAATTACATTGTTCAATAAACACTAATCAGTGACACACTATGGGTTTTCCCAAAATAATGAACTTTGTATCATATGAAATGCTAAAAAAATAAGTCAACACATATTAATATTTCTAAAAAAATTGTTCACAGAAAAAAATTAATTACAAAACATCTTAATCAAATCAAACAAGCATAAAATTTCAACTATTATTATTTATATAATGAATCAACTCCACATAAACAGAGACATATTCGAAAATATATTTCTAACAATTTTTAAATACACAAAAAATCTATAAATATTTTCCTACGATTCTTATGGAGATGAAAATGATAATTTAAATAATTTATTTAAAATTCATAAGTTTCATGGGTTGTGCGGGAAAATAAAAATTTAAAAAATAAAAACCACAAATAAGTGTTGACGTGATGAAACCATCAACGAATGGAATAACAACACCCTAAAGTCCAACCATACACCCTAATAAATGAGATAAAAATATGAATTTCCAACTACACTATTAGAATTTGGTAAGGTTGAATGAAATATGAAAATTTGATGGTATGACACACCAGAGGGGAGGAGTATGAGCACCGTGGGAAATGAGTCCTTGCGCTGGAGAGTAGGTGAAAGCGTTGAGATGGGAGTTCGGGTTCATGCTGGAAGACCACCAGATTGTGGTTTCGAGTTTGCCAGAAATAGGTTGATGAGGTAAGGTGGTCAAGTGAAACACTAGAGGAAGGAGGCACGACGTTTAGGATGCATCGCAAGAAGGAATAGGCATGGCAGTCAGGTGCTTGGGAGGAGGAGATTCAAAAAGGGGTGTTCGGGCCAATCAGGATCTGTAGTAGGGTGGAGTGGTGAGGGGAGGTTGGCCCATTGGCCTAGCTAGGGTAAGGTGCGCAGTGTGCTGAGTGGAGAGGGGGGGGGGACAACCCATAGGGTTCTATTTTTTTTGAATTTATAATATCAATAATTATAATGTTAATAATAATAATAACACAATCACAATAATAATAATAATAATAATATAATAAAAATTTGATAATAATAATAATAATCACATAAATAATTGTTTTTCATTTCATTAATAATAATAATATGAATAAAAAATTTAAAATAATACTATTAATATCACTTTAGAAATAATCGTATTACAATAACATAATAATACTAATAATAAAAATTATAAAAATAATAATCACAATTTTATTCATTTCACATTAAATAAAAAAATGTAATAATAATCTATTCATAAACAATATGATGAATTTTTTTAATACCTATTCTATCATAAAAATATTAATTATTTTTTTTGAATTAAAATAATAATAATAACTCTTCAAATAATTATAGTATTACTATCTATATATTATTTTTTTAATTATTATTATGACTCAAAAAATACATATTATATTTTTATTTAATTTTAATTACTTTATTTGATTTAATTTCCATTTTTTTAATTTCTTTATTTATTTCGAATACTAGGAAGCAGCGCAATTATACAACTGTCAGACTCACAGTTGAGAAAACTGCACCCAAACCATGCCACCCGGCACTGCCTGCGTACAGGGTCAACCGTCACACTTTTCACGCGGTTTTATAAACCACTCAGAAGTCGTATGTTATAACATTGACTCACTCAAGCATCCCCATAAGCACTACAAGGTTTCCCCTAACCATTCGAGTTGACCATGCAACCAGAAAAACTCATTTGAAACAAAAAATAATAATAAAGGTAATTAACATACTATATCAATCAGGTCAGGGTGTGATAATTATTCCCAATATAAACACTTTATTAACCCATAAAATCACATTGCTGGAAGTTAGTATGGAATTTTGTACATGCCGAAACATCACTAGAAGAAACAAGGAATTCTATAGTGACTAATTTTTTCCCATGTCACTCTCGACCAAAGCATACAAAACCACAACACACAACAATGGGATAACACAAGGCGGTTCTCCCCACCACAAGAAATCAACTAACATTGAAACATTTTAATTCAAACAGACCACCTCAGGGAGATGCTAAATCAGGAACTCCCAAACCATCCTGAACTACTTCTATAGTTTGAGTGAATCAACACCATCATCATAACTAGAAACCTTCCATGCCGATCAAAAACCCACAACGCCAGGGGTAACCCCCAAGAAGAGTCTCAAACCAAATGATGAAATGATACATTATCCAAAAAATTCTTAAAATTCTAAATATCTCCAAATTATAAAAACATAAATACTCAAAGAAAACAAATGATTTTAAAGGAACAATATTAAACAGGTTGAACTGGTTATATCATAATGGGATAAGATATCACACTAAAATAATGATATGATGAACATGCAAGGATGGAGAATCATTCAAATCATAAAAACTATAATAAAAATGCTTTAGATTTTCTAATCCAAAAACATAACTAACCACACATACCAAGGCTTCAAACCCCCAGAAACTCCTGACTCTGCATGAGATTCACCCCAAGTCATGTGGTTGGGGATTTGATAGTCGAATCATCTTATGCATCACAATCAAGTACTACTATCCCCTAATCAAAATGTATTCTCTAGGAGTATATTTATAATAAAATTCTATATGACCACGATAGTTTCAACAAGGGAGTATATTCAAGTGGATGAGAAACTAGGGATTCAAGTGACTGAACCGGCCACCTTGGTGGCACACAAGAAGATAACTCAATGAACTGAATATCTGAATCCACAAAAGTGAATTAAAAAAAAGTTTCTTATAGCATCCCCTACTTCTTAAAATGGGACCATTCACGAGCAACTAGATGGTATGGATATCCAACCATCTTTTCTCCATAGACAAACACATCTAAGAATGCTTCTTCCATGACCCTATCAAAATAATGGTTATTAGAAGATATAATCTTCTCCTTGATCTCTGGATGAAGACCCTGAATGATGAGATAAGTCTTCATCAATTCCTCAGATAATACCTCTTGAAAAAAAGACACAAGTTCCTTGAAATGGTCAACATATGTATTCATATTCTTCTAGACTTATTGAATACACATTAGTTATTCCCTTTTATTTATATTCACCTCTTCATGTATGAAGTAATCAGAAGAATATCGATTTAAAGACATCACATGTAATCCTGACATGCATTGACGGTGGGGAGAACAACTCTCATTCATCCAAATATGGACCATATAACTACCCCAAAATGGCACACTCTGAAAGATTTGAGAGTTCCCAATAACCTAAAGACATGCTCTACCTCTTCAAGACACTCTTTTGCCTTTAATAGACCCCAATAACCATGAAGGATAGTCAACACCTAAGAAATAATGGAGGCATGGCATGACATATCAGATTCTTTGGGAAAATTTTGTGTGGCATTTTCTTAACAACATATAAAAAAATCCAAAACCAATATCAATATGAAGCAATATCAACAAAGGTACCTTCATCTAGAAACCAGCTAACAAACACAAACATTTCCAAGAACATCACTTAAAAAATAAAAACATTTTTATTTTATTTTTAAAACCAACTTTAGTGATTTCAAAACCATTTGAACGAAATATTTTTCCATTTCAATACACCTTCATTTTAAAATATACTGACTGAATGTTTGTTTTTTTATTACTCTTTAGAAGAGGAAAACACAAAACAAGGAGAATCCCTTCAAGGAGGGAGAAAGTTATGAAGTCCAAGGGAATCCCCATGCACCACGGTAAAACACTCAAGGGGAAGAGAGTTTAGACTATCATAGATCATAAGTGAGTCCTCATGTCTTCCCAAGCGAGCAAGAGCATCCACCGCAAAGTTGGATTCCCTCCATCTATGATGAATAATCATTCCATGGATGCTCTCTACCTTGCACCATCAGATGAGATATATCAAATCCCAAGGTGTGTCATGTCTTCCCTATTACATCTTTACTAGAGCCTCAGAATCTGACTCCACCTCTATCACCTGCAATCCTCTCCGCCTACAAACCATCAATCCAGAAAGAAGCACCAGAACCTCTGCACCTAGAGAGTTCCCTAGGCCATAAAAAGCACTAAAGGAAAGAAGAACAGATCCCCAATAGTCCCAAAGCAGGACTCCACCCCCATGACTCCCCCCATAAAGGATCCATCAATGCTCAGCTTCAAACCCTGGCTCGGAGGGTGCCACCTCACCCAACATCCTCTCCCTCTATGATGAATGTAGGGATGGTTAATCAGATTGCACACTTCCACTGATGAGAGCCTGACATTGAAAACCGATGATAGTTCCACAATGAGAGACATAAGCTGAAACTGAATAGAAATCGAAGACCTTTTTGGATCCCAGCCTAAACTGATTCCTTGCCTCCCATAGTACCCAACAAATAGAAACCAAAACGATAGTCCTTACAATCCACTCCATAGATCTATTTTCAGTACCTGGAAACCGTACCGAAATAAAATCTTCGATGGACTAGGACTCACCACCAGGAAACGTGGGATGGGTGATAAGAGACCAAAGATAAGAAGCCCATTTCCCTTAAAAAAAAGGTGTTCCATCGTTTCTGACTTCAGATGCTCACAACAGTAACATCGAGAAACCATGAAGTCCCTTTCTTCTGAATATTATCCTCCGTTGGTATTGCTCTGTTTTGGATCATCCACATCAGGTTGTTCATTCTCATTGGTATCTCCTTGCACCAAGCAGCCTGTCTTTATTTTCCCATATAATGATCTCCCTGAAGTATTTTCCTCTATTCACCGATGTTATAACTCCCGGAGCTTGATTCTATGAAACAACACAGGTCCAGATCATCACTCATCATGATGCCTTCAAACATTTTTAACTAGTTGGGATTGAGATTTTCCTAGATAAAATCATACCTGACACTCGCTTCCCTGAAAGCGATCCTCAACGAAGGGAAACTAGAAAAGGCCAGCCTTTCACCCGCACAGTTGTCCTCCCAGTAATTAATTTCCCCCCGACCGAAAATCCACTTGACATAGAAAGACATTCTCTCAGTATGAGAAAACATGCACTAATCTAATCCAATTGCACCTTGCATGTTAAACTCCCACTATGAGCCATACCTAATTCTTAAAAACATTTCCTAGAGGGTCTCCCCCACAATGACTTCCCAGGTTAACCATGCTTTCAGTCCCAAGATAGTATCCTGGATTTCCATGAGACCATCACTTTCTTCTTCCACTAGATGGGCCAGCCGCTTCCAAGATGCCCAGTGGCAGCGCCCTTCTATTTTAGCATCCCAAATGAATGTAGTAATAATACCTTTCATTTTCTCCTATGTACCTTTCGGTAGTTTGATAACAGATAATATGTGCATAGGAATGGATAGAAGAACGCTATTGTTGAGCCAAACCCATCCTCCAAATGACAATAACCTGTTCTTCAAATTGAAAATCCTACCCCAAACCCGATCAAGGATCTCATTGAAATGGATTTTCTTTATTCAGCCACAACAAAGTGGTAACCCACGGTACAAAATAGGAATTTGTTTCTTCTTGCACCCCGGAATCCCCTGGATAACCTTACATCTCCTTCAGGGGCATTTATCTGAAATAAAAACATGACTCTTCGAACGGTTGAGAGATTGTCCACTAAACATGCTATATATAGCCATGATTTCTTTGAGGTGATTCCTGGATCAACTACTACCATTCATAAAGAGAAAAATATCATCCGCAAACATCAAGTGTGAGATTTTTCCTACATTTCTTGTTCCATAAAATGGTTTCAACATTCCCTCCGTTAATCCTCTAACCAAATTCATGGAAAATGCATCCTGAGCAAGGAAAAGAAAAGTTGGGGACTGGTGGTCACTCTTTCGAACACCTCGGAAGGTTTTAGAAAAACCAAAACACTTTCCCATCATGGAAACTGAGAGCCATGGCGAGGAGTAGCACCTGAAACAAATGTCACAAAACCATTCTTGAAAACCGAACCCCCTCATGACAAAAATGATAAAACTCCATTCGATTTTATCGTAATCTTTGTTCATGTCAACTTGGAAAATTATATTGGATCCCACGATACATTTGTTGATATCAAGAACCAACTCACTAGCTATGCCAACCGCCCCTTGGATGCTTCGACCCTGTATAAAACCATGTTTCTCTGCTGAGATCATCTTGGGAATAATTTTTCATAGTCTCCTATTGATAATCGTGGCCAAAATCATATACAAAACATTATAGATACAAATGGCCCAGAAATGATTAAGAAGGATAGGGTCCTTGATCTTTGGAACAAGCACCACCTGTGACGAGGATACACCATTTATCAGTGACCACCACCAAAATAATCTTGTATCGCTTTCTAACCATGTAGGCCCACGAAATCCCAGGACACACTAAAAAAAGAGGCCGGAAAACCATCTGGGCCAGGGGCGCTCTCTTGTGGCATACTCCTCAATGCTTTCCTGATCTCATTCTCTTGTGTAATAGAGGAAAGACAAGCATTATCTGTTTCATTCACAAGTAGAGGAAGGTAGTTTAAGAATTTAGGATAATCCAACGCATACCTATTAAATATCGAAGTATTCCTCCCAGCCAGAAGACCCTCAATTTTTTCCAACACCATATTCCCAACAATCATCACATCTGATGTGTAGGACCCATCCTCTAGTTTTAGATTGACCTTCATGCTTCTCTTCACCTTAATTTTGGCTTGAAAGAAGGCATTATTTCGATCTCTTTTTCTTAACCAACGGTCCCGAGACCTCTGTTTATAAACTCTCTCTATATACAAGAGTTTCTCATCAAGGATAACCTTCTTGTCACATAAAATAATAAAACTGTTCTCATCCCATGAGGTCTAGAGTGATTCTTCCATTCCTCCCACCTCGACTTTTAAACTCCCCACCCCATTGGATATATCTGGTTTCTTAGTTATCCAACCTCTAATATCATGTTTTAGGTGTTTGAGATGATTCATTAGCCCTCCCCATGACGGTTCTCCTTCCTCCTTCAGCCATGAAACATTCAGAATTTACATGAACGTAGGATCACAATGCCATTCACTGGAATAATGGAAGGACATGCCCAGCACTACTTCACGTAGAACATCAATCAGGAGAGGACCATGATCCGAGAGTATACGTGTGAGATGTGTGACCGATGTTCTTGAGAAAATATCCAAACCATGCATATTTGTGGGAAATATTTCCAACCTGCTTCAGATGCGGTTAGACCCATTGCGGTTGTTGCACCATGTGTATTTAGAACCCATGAAGCTCAAATCCAACAGACCTGCATGTGTCATGCACTCCTGAAACTCCAGTGTACTCTCCTGGTTCCACCCAGATCGTCCTCGTTTCTCCGAGAAATCTGCAATGGTGTTGAAATCCCCTCCCACAAACCACAGTAGGGAACCAGTTAGCATTTCCTCCAAGTGGATCCATAATTACCTTCTTCCATTAACCATAGTACTTGTATAGACAAACAAGAAAAAAAGGCGAGAACTATACACATCAATAATTGTATCAAAGCACTACGGCATTATATTCTTGATTTCCACTGAAATGTTGCTTCTCCATCCAATCCAAATCTGTGAATTGATAGAACCTCCATGAAACAAATTTGGAAATCCCATCCTATTAGAAAACCCATCTTACTTGCAAGGATATTGCTTCGGTTACAAAATCACTACCATAGACACCCCAGATTTCCTGCCTTCGGAGGCCATGTAAGCACACTTGGCTTGAGATCCAAGACAGCGTGCATTCCAGATGATGAGTGAAAACATTACAACAAGCCTTTGTGAGACTTCTGTAATGGAGAAGAGGGTAAAAGAGGAGTTGCAAACATACCTTTTTCTTTGTCCTTGTAATGGGTAATTGGTCCAGAAATTCCATCATCACAATTTCTACACTTTGGTGATAAAATAAAATTCATAAAAGGGCTAATTGAATCCTCCAAATGAGGCTTCCTTCCCGATGGAAGATAGTCTGTTCCGCCTACCCCCAACTCTCCATGAACTAATGAGAACATAATCCTCCGTTGAGGTAAAAGGAGAGTGACCATCAATTCCTTTTCAACACCCTTTGACATGCCATTCTTCTCCCTCACTCCATGTGACAGTAATTTCAGATTACTCACTAGGGACATTTGAATCATCTCCGATGACAGTTGAGTGGAGATACAGATAGGAGAGGAAGGAAGAGACAAATATCTAAATGGGATCCCTAAAAAAAGCCAATCAGACCTCCATATCCTAATGAGATAGGATCCCCGCACTGTTTGAAGGTGACAACTCCTGGACGGTTGGTCCAGGTGACCAGGAAATAATATCCAAAAGATCTGAGGAAGAGGCCGACCACATACTGAGCATATCAGTTTCTTTTTCCACATCTGTTGTCTCTACCGCAAAAGTGACGTAAAAAGAATTTGAATTTTAAAAAGGTCGGGGATAAGGTTAACATCTCTCTTAACTTTTTTATCTGAGGTAGGAAGATCCTTACCTGACTCAGCAACCGGGCCTCGTCGGGAAGTCTCCGAAACATCCAGCCATCTCCGGCATGACTTCTCCATGTGTCCATGAAAACCACAGCCAACGCAAAATCGTGATGCCTATTTGTAGACGATCCTCTACCTCCAAGAAAATCCATCATTGGACTCAATAAAAACCATTGAAGGTCGCTTCACAGCTAAATCCATCTCAACATAAATGCAGGGGTTATCAGCCACCTGAAGTCACCTGGTATTGTCATCAGCACACAGAAAGGAACCAGTGGAGTTTCCAACTTCCTTCAGCATCGCCGGGTTATGCAAAGGTAGAGGTAATCCTGGAAGGGATAACCATACAACATCCAAAGAAGACTCACGCACGTAATGATAGTCCTAGGACCACCTAGATAAAGAGAAGTTCCAAAAACCACATATTCTGGTCCCCCTCATCCATGCCTTAACAAAGTTTTCCCTGGAAGCAAGATGGATGCAAAAAATCAACCCTCGAGAACTCTGATACCACCACCGGATGGGATAGCCCCCACGATCCCACAATGTTTCGGAAATAAATCAAAGAGGGTTTATTTTGTCCAAAACGCACCACCAGAGAGAGATCATGAAAAGACGCCACCTCCCATATCTTCTTAGCCAAAAAACTCACCACAGGGACCCCCTCCACCTGCCGAGAGGGACGACACTCCACTTAAACCGGTGGGATCTCAGGAAAGGTCTTCGATGATGTGGAAGAAAGTCCTCCATTGCGGCCCTTGGAATACACACCACACAGAACATCCTTGAATGTGGCCCTCGAGGGAGACCCAACCCTAGCCCTTGCCCCACCGTCTTCCGAAACCATCCTGGTTGCCGGAACTGAAGAACCACCCACGGGAGCGCTCGCCGCCGCTGCAGAACCACCCTCCATTTTTAATTGAGTAGTGAAATATTTAAAATATACTCTCACTACAAAAACCACAAAGAATCAAAACATACACCAAAACACTGGAATGAAGAACTAGTAGTCATGCATAACATGATGAGATTGTAGTGAACCATTCCCTAAGAAAACATCAACAAAATTGAGGTACTTGAACCATGCACTAAGACCCCACAAGTTTCACTACTTCATGTGAGATCAAGACCTAACTTTGGCTTTCCTCTATTGTTATCCCTCAATCCAAAAACAAAACATGACAAGATAAGGACTCAAAACCTGAACTTCTCATGGTTACTTTGGGCTCTTCATGAGTAGTGGTGATCATGATATGACTAGTAACCTACCTACTATGCCCTGAAAATCCTAATATTAATTTACCAGACACCCCAAATAACAAGAACCATCCTTTGATAAAATTTTGTCATGATCCAACCTGATTCAACCCTGAACCGGTCACCCCATCTGGTCAGTGGCATGTCCCGAGGGGCATTCCCAATCCTCATAGGTTAGAAACTAGTTATATACATCAAAACTAACATGTGGGAACATTGTTTCTCCTAAATTAAAGAAACACATATGTGTGAATTAAAACTGAACCGCACAGAAAACCATTAACAGTGGAAAGAAGGCAAACGAAACATAGATCAATGTGAACATCTTGGTCACCATCCAACCCAAGACCGACCAATCCCTAATAATGTGAAACTAATATAGGAGAACCTAAAAAATGGAACCTATAACTAAAATGATAAAAAAGCCATGAGCACCTAAATTCATAGTAAGGATGCCTTGCATAAAGCATTGAATCCACAGATCTCCATTCCTAAAACTTTTCATTAACTCTAGTTTGAAATGAAGTTATAAAAATAGGTTTTTCGCTTTTTATTAGAAAAACATGTTCCTTACATTTTTAAAAAACAACACCCACAACACCATTATTTTGAAACAAATATTATCATTTTGAAACCAAAACCCACGTATTCAAAAAACAGACAGTGATATAAATAAATAAATAGTACATGGTGAAATATAAAAGCATCAAAGGTAATCAATTCGATATAGAAAATTACCATGGTTGATCTGAAACATCTCTAGAAAACCCATGGATTTACTCAGTTTATAACCACCTTTCAGCATATAGTGAATCCTGAAATTCAATATCCAAATAGCTTCCCTAACCTGGAATCAAAAGTTTCATGACCCATCTTTCCTAATAGCATATCTAGGGGGTACCAACCCATCTAATCATTTTTGATCATCTACCGTCACTATATCATATAATAGAATCCTAGGAACACATGGTGGAAGTAATACTATTTGAGTAGGAGGACCTCACATGTGTGCCTCTTCTTACCTACCATCATCGCACTAGACTACCCCAAACACGAACACCCTATAAGATAACCCATAAAGGAATATCCCTTCTATAGAGGTTCCCACTATATATATATATCAACATGTATACATCATAAGAAATGTGGATCCAACTAGGTAATCACATAATATGATCTTTTAAACCATTTCACAATGAATTTTAATTTTCCATCCGAGCTCACACCTTTTCCAAAACTCAATTGTTTCTAAAAATTAACTCAAGCATTACCATTAATTTTGAACATCCAAATGTTCCTTTTTCTAGGCATGCCCTAAATTTATTTAACAACAAAATTTCCATCCCCCTATTTTGGGAAAAGCATAAAACAATAAAAATATATTAAAAAATCCATCAAGTCATTTGTTAACCAAAAAATCACACCCAATAAACCAAATAGAATTTTCCCAAGAGATTAAATTTTATACTATTTTTAAAAACAATTAAAAGGACCCAACATAATCAATAAAAATAGAATCTACTTCACAAAGTTAAAATTCATTCTCAAAACAAACCCAAATTCAGACCAAATCACATTTGACCAATGATTCGCAATTCAAACATCATTGAAAAAATCATTTACTCATTTGGTAAAAATGTCAAATGAAAAATAGGGTCTTACATAAAGACTTCACCATCATCACATGAAAATTCCATTTTAAAATCCATTTCATATCCAAACCCTTCAAAAACTACTCTCACACCTTCCAAAACTCAACTCAGACCACTTTCACAACCAAATGAATTATTTCCAAAATAAAAGAAACCATTTTCAAAATTAAACAAACCACTATGAAAAAATATTCAACAATTTAATGAATGTAACCATGACTTAAAACACTAAAACATAATCCAACCATATTTTATGACTAAATACATATTGAAGACACACTAAGACAAATATTGTGGTCCATGCACCGTTGAATACACTAATTGCACGGTTCAATACACTCTAATAATTCATTGACTATGATTTTTCTTCTAATAAAAATCTCCATCTTAAATAACATGCTACAAAAATAAGTCAACACATATTAAAAATTATTATAAAAGCATTTTCACTAAAAAACTAACTACCAAACATGCTAAAACTATTAAACAAGAAGAACATTTCATCAAATAGTATTTATATAAGGAACCACATACACATAATTAGATACATATTCATATAACTATGTTTAACAATTTTAACCAATAGAAAATAAATATAATAAATTATGTATTATACTTAAATAGGAACAAATAATATTTAATTTCTTTAAAATACATAACTGACATGGATTGTATAGGAAAATAAAATTTTGTAAATTAATACCTCATACATGTTTTCATGCAATGGGACCATCAACAGAAGGAATAAAACCACCCTATAGACATACCACACCTAGTAGTCAATTTGAAAAATGATCAAATTACCAACTGTGGTTTTAGGGGTTGGTTAAATGGAAGGAAAACCACACATTTGAGGGTAACACGCACTGGAGGGGAGGATTCTGGGCACTGATGTGGAGGAGGTGGCACTACGAAGGGGGTTTAGGTTTTTGCAAGAATGCTATCGAATAGGGGTAGTTCTGGTTCATGGAAAATAGGCCTCCATGGGAAGGTGTTTGGGTTCTCTATTGGTGGAATGAGGCGCGATAGTCGGGATGTTGTGCAAGTGTGAGGAGGCGTGGAAGTCTAGAGATGAGGAGGATAAAGCATGACATTGGGAGGTCAGGCTGGTCGGGAGCCGGACCTGGGTGGAGTGGCGAGGGGAGGTCAGGATACTGGAATGGATGGAGTTAGTTGAACAATGTACCAAGAGGAGAAGGGGGGGTGACTCCCCCCTAGAGTTCTCTTTTTTTAATATTATAATAATAATAACAATGTGAGTATTAATAATAACACAATCATAATAACAATAATACCAATAATATAATAATAAAAAATATAATAATTATAAAAATCACATTAATAAAAAATTATCATTTCATTAATAATAACAATATTAATAACAAATTTAAAAATAGTTCTATTAAAATAACCTTACAAATAATAGTATGAAAACAATTTAATGATACTAATAATAAAAATTAAAAAATTATAGTCACAATTTTATTCATTTCAATTTAAATAACACAAAAATTAAAAATAATTTAA
The DNA here is from genome assembly GCA_963277665.1 of Viscum album. NCBI lineage: Eukaryota > Viridiplantae > Streptophyta > Magnoliopsida > Santalales > Viscaceae > Viscum > Viscum album. Next base: position 260,562,658 of record OY728129.1, read on the forward strand.
TCATATAAGTATTAAAAAGGATTTTAAGATCCATTTAATCATAAAAATATTAATGAAATATTTTTATTATAATAATAATAATAATAATAAAACTTTGAATAATAGTAACATTATTATCTATAATATATTATTGTTATTATTACAGTACAAACATTTACACTTTTATATTTTTATATAATTTAATTTAACATAGATTATTTGATTTCTATTAAAATTTAATTAATTTCATTGTTTATTCTGAATACCTCGTGGCAGTGTTGTTTACCTGCACTCAAACACGCAATTAAAAAAACTGTGCCCAACCTGTGCTTCCTAGCACAATATTCTTACAAGGTAAATCATTAGACTTTCCATTGGTTTTATAACCATATCTCAAGTTGTGTTCCATAACATTGACTCACTCGGGGATCCACGTAGGCACTGCACAGTTACCCCTAACCATTTGGGACACCATGAAACCATGAAATAGAATCTGAAATTCAAAATAATAATTGAAATAATTAAAATTATAAATCAATCATGTTAGGGTTTGAAAAATATTATGACTCCTCAGTAATGGAACTCTCAAAAATGCAATAGGGAAAAAAGTGAGACGATGAAGCAATTATATGGAGTTGAGGAGGTGACTGCAGATGATCATGTTAGACCATCTAAAATGAGAAGTACGATTCTTTTTAATTCCAACCATATGCTTGTGTTGTCTGATTATGTTGAATTTCATTCCTTCATTTCTTCTCAAGATGTTGACCTGCTATGTTTAATAGCAGAGATGATGCAATCTGCGAAAAAACATCAAACTTGTCTTGGTGAAAGAGAATGTTGAGCCTTTTTCAGTTGAGCATGTTCTATAATTATGGATATAGTTGAACTAAAATGGAACTTCTCAGTGATAGAGATAGATATCTTTGAATTTTTCATGAGTATGGATTGGTTAGAAACATTCAATGTCACATCGACTGTTATATAAGAATAGTTTTAAAATTGATAATGTCATTTAACATCTCATTAATGGAAAAGGGTTGTAAAGATAGGTGAAACGAGATTGTTGGCACCAACAGTGGGAACAATATCTTACCAGCTATCTTCGTTGACATTATCATCGATAGAAGATATCAAGGATATCACATTTTGATATGTTTTGAATCAATTTCTAAATGTATTTTCCATGAAATTCTCTGGGTTACAATGAATAATGTATGTGGAGTTTACAATTGATCTCCTCCTAGGGACCAGTCATCTTTCCCTTATGTCATATAGGATGGAAACAATAATGTTAAGGGAATTCAAATGTGATGTTGTAAGGGATGATATGAATAGGTTTCATTCAACCGAGCATGTCTCTATGGGCCGCACCATACTTGTTCATGAAGAAAGAAGATATAACTCTAAGTATGTGTGTGGATTATCATAAGCATAACCAATTTAAGATAATGAATCAGTATCCAGTACAATGAATTGATAAATTTTTTTATCAATTGAGGGGAGCTCAGTGGATCCCTAAAATTGACTAGTGATCAATATATCACCAATTGTGAGTTTCGAAGAAATATATTCTGAAGATATATTTTTGAAGAACAGATAAACACTATGAATTTTTATTCATTCCATTCGGTCATAAAAATTCAAAAAGGGCCTTTATGAAATTGATGATTACGATATTTTAGAGGTATCTGGATTCTGTTTTTGTGGTGTTTGTGGATTACATATTGCTGTATTTATGGAAAAATGTTGAACATGAGAAACTCATGGTGAAGGTGTTGGAATATTGCGAAACAATTTTTTGTATGTCAAAATATCATGTGTGGTTTTTAGATACAATATGTATGATTTATTATAACTATAATTTCTGAAAATTCTGTTTTAGTGGATCTTGAAAATATAAATTTTTTTATCTCTTACAACCCCAAATAATGTTTTTGAGATACTATGTTTTCTTATTTTGGTTGGTTTTTAACGATTATTTTTGTGTGACTTCCCATGGCTTGCATCACGGATGAAAACATTGAAAAAGATGAAAATTCCATTCTAATGGACTGAGGAATTTCATAAGTCCATTCATGAGATAAATGTTTGTTTCCCATAAAAATTATCATTATTTTTTCAGAATAATGATAGGCATTTGTGTTGTACTATAATGCTTTAGGATCTCTGTTGGGATGTGTTCTCATGCAAGGAGACCATGTGGTGGCTTATGGACCATGGTAGTTTAAATTCCATAAGAATAATTTCCCGAAACATGATTTGGAGTTAGATATAGTTCTCCATGCCATGAAGGCTTGGTATAACTATCTCTTTAGTGAGATATTTATTGTGTTTAAATATCTTAAGAGGTTGAAACACATTTTCTCACAATGGTATTTAAATCTAAGGAAAAAAGATGGATAGATTATCCTCATATCATAAACATTGACATGATTTGTACACATGGAAAAGGTATCTTAGTGGTCGATGCATTATATAGATAATAATAGGTGTAGTTTTATAAAAAACATCAGATGAGTGACAGTTAATATTTCACATAACCGACATGATTGTGTAATATAAAGACCAATGCGATGTAATTGTTTTCTTTTTATTCTACATGGTTCTTGATTTGGTAAATATGGTCAAATAGGGACAAACATACAAAGTAGAATTTCTGGTTTTGAGTTAAAAACTCAATGGTGGGGAGACCATTGAGGGATGGAAACTTGATGGGAGTTATGTTTTTTGGTTTAGATATCAGATGGTTATACCTATGATTTTTCTGGAATAACTTCATCAAGATTTTCACCATTTCATGTGCTCTATACATCTGGGAACATGAAAGATTTATAAGCTGTTAGTGGAAAAGTTTTTGTGGAGTAGCATGAAAAGGATAGTGGAAGAGTTCCTTTCAATTTGTTTAACTTGTTAACAATTTAAGGTATAACATTAACGACCTTGGGGAATGCTGCACTATTTACCTACTACATTGTGGAAATGGGAGTAGATAGCTATGGATTTTGTTAAAATTATCCCAAGAATGGTTAGGAATCCCGACTCCATATGGGTGATTGTGGATGATCTCATATAGTTGAATCATTTCATATATATTCCTAAGACTCATATGGTGGATGATATATCCTGAATAAATATCTAATATGTTGTTAAGTGATAGGGTATACCGGTTTCAATAATGTAAAGTAGAGATCTGAGGCTTATGTATCCATTCTGGATATCCATACAAAAATCCCTTGGGACTCTGTTGACTATGTGTACGTCGTATCATCCTCAGACTACTGGGAACTCTGAAAGGATAACACAGACATTTGAAGGCATGTTATGGGCATGTGTAGTGGATTTTTGTAGCTCATGGGAGGATCATATACCCTTAGTGTAGTTATCAAACAAATTAATCTATTATTCCTCGATACATATGGCTCTGTTTGAATCTTTGTATGGAAGTCCTTCTCATTTTACACTTTTTTGGTTGGAAATATGTGAGACTTCAGTATTTGGGATGACCCTTGTCCATGAAACAATGTATAAGATTCAGTTGAATATAAAGAGGATATATACGGATTAGATTCCTCAAAAATTGTATGTGCATCATAGCCAAAGGCCGTTGTCATTTTTGATGAGTGATCATGTGTTCTTAAGGATCTTTTTAAAGCATGGACAACATTGTTTTCAAATGTAAAGAAATTTAACTCCTTGATATGTATACCATTTCGAGATAATGGAATGCTATGGAGATGTTGATTATCATTTGCAATTTCCACCATGGTTTATTTTGGAAAATAATGTATTCCATTTATCTAAGATGAAAAGTTTCAACCTGATACTAACCATTTAATCAGATTGGGTCACATTGACCTAGATCCATATGATTTGTTGGTACGTATCCCAGACTAGATTTTGGATAGGCAATAAAAAGTCTTTCATGGTGGAAATTTAAATATATTTTTTGGAGAATATAGATCCCCCAGTTTCTATTTTGGGACCATTTCACTGTGATTTTCATGTATATAATGTTTATTGGTTATGGTTGGGTGTGTTTTTTCAAATTTCTATATATTTTTTAGGGATAAAGGTGAGGTACATGTGAAGTGAACAATTTATCCAAACCATGCCGAAATCCTAGGAGAAACCATGTGAAGTAGTATGTTTGGATATTAACTTTGGAAAAGGGGGAATAATGTATGGGAGAACATTTTGGTAGGTCATGAGATATCCTTCTTGAGTCAGTAGATAACACACAGTTTGAACACAGTTTGTCTAACCATGCGAACTAACCGTGCTCAGGGCCAATGTTAAATACTAAAAAATAGAATCACACTCATTTTTCCTATAACCCCATTTTTTCATATTTTGGGTGATAATTTAGTATTCTTCTATATTCATGGAATGAGAACCTCTCCCGAGCAATTTGGAGTCAACCCGGACCCCTTCCTTGGCATTTTCACGCCCAATTCACACGGTATGTTTTTTTCCTCATCATTCTTGCCACAACTTCATAGATCAACTTCTTCACATCTATTGAATTCATAAATCTACACATGATGTGGTTAGATATGTGATTATAGATTTTATATTTGTTTATATTTGTTCTTGATCATGTTAGGGGAATAAATCTATGGTGGGTTTTTGGAGAATCAACCTAATTTCATTAGTGTTCTTCATCATTTTCAGTTTCACCATAATGATCGAGGTAGGTGGATTCCCTATCCACTGTAGCTAGTTTCAGATATTCGCATTCATTAAAATAGAATATAATGTGTTTAATTGAATTTGAATTATTTTTTTACAATATTTTGCCAAACCACATTAGTTACGGTTTGAAAAATTGTGTAAATTTGGAAAATTGGTGTCCCTGAATAAAGTGATATGATTCTTCATTGGAAAACCATGATTTTAACAGGGAGTTTTTTCATAATTGTTGTAATTGTATTTTATTAATGTCTATTAAATAAAATTAATTGTTTTATTTATATTAATTGGTTAATTTGATTTGTTTTGATTAATTATATTCCACAAAAGAACGGTTTTACTGAAATAGTGTGAATTTGTATATTTGAATTGTCTTGAAATATATGGGTTCTATGTGTTCATGTTTGATGTGATCAGAACAAGGTAGATGTACCATTTGGGTACAAGGTGCGTGACCCTAGATTGAGGGTGTGTTTCATTGGGACATAAGGTAATTTGAGTAGAAATCGCACATGACTATGGAAGTGTCATACAAAATATGTGTGTGTGTGTGTTTATTGTGAACCATGGAATGGGCATGCCAAAATGATATAGAAATATAATTTTCAATTATTTTTGGTTTTTTATAGAAATATTATTTTCTTTAAAAGTGGTTAAATTGAATCTTTTTTACATTTGGTTATAAATAGTTTTGTAACTTGTTTATATTTAATTATAAATTATTTTTGGAAATTGTTTTATATATATTGTTTTATATAAATCATTCCAACATTATTATCCTAGTCATGTGAGTATGGATGTTCTTGGGGAGAACATACTATGTCTTATAGTCACCCCTACATTGTCTCTTTGGTGGTTTTGTATATGCTATATTTCAGGACATGGGAAAAGTTAAATTATGAAAAGTAATTAGCACCACCTCATGATACTTGTGTTTTTTGGTGATGTTATAGCACAAAGCATGTGGAGAATATAGTATTTTTATCATCTTGGAGTCTTCAGCCTTTCCGTCCATAGTTTACATTTATTTCATTTTTGGTTTCTATTGTATCATAATTTGGTTAATTTTTTATAATGATAATGATTGTGTTTCCTTGATTATATCATGCTTCATATAATGGTTATTTGGTGATTAGTTTATATAGTAATGGGTAAATCCTCCTCCACATGCATTTGAAACCCTTATGAATTTCATTCCTGCCTTTGGAATCTCAGGGATGTTTCTTCAAGGCCTAGTAATGATTTTTTATTCTCCTCCAATTATGAATAGGTGGTTCATTACAAATCTTCGATGGTTAGGCTTAAAAAATGAGCCAGTGAAAATAATTTTTATAACATCACCTATAAAGATGGATCACCACGCAAGTGGGAAGGTGAAGTATACCTTCAATAGTCTAGATAAAGCACAAAAATAGTTGAATGAAACAACATAACATCACTATATATAATTAATATCTATATTAGTCTTAAGATCATTATAATTTCAAAATTTATGAAATACTCTAAACAAGTAAAAAGATACACTATGGAAATATCAAATCCAACCCATTTGTTAGAGAAAATGCCTTTTTATAAATTCATAAATTGGACATTAATACCCCAATTTCTATTATAAAATTAATTCATAATTTCATATAATGAAATTAAAAACCATAAACAACACTTTGTAAATAATTTGAAAAAATTATACTATTTCTCAATCATAACTGTAAACACATTCCTGTCCAAATATCATGACAACATTAAAAAAATCGCTCAACAATAATCAAGACCAAAACAACCATAGAATTGGTGAAGATCATCTTTGGTTTCAGTTTTATTTATATAAAAACATTTGTCTATTTCATTTAAATCATTGAGTATTAAATACTCCATTCTAATAACTTATTTACCATAAAAATATCCCTTATGTAATTTTATGTGACTTAAATAGATGTATGTCATATGATTTATTATTTAATAATATCAAAACATGGAATATTATAGTCTTTCAATCAAGTATTTTTGTCAAATGAGTAATTCATGGATACAATGATCTAAAAAATACTACATACATAATCCCAAGATTGTTAATACCCCCTCCAGGTCATCAACCACTTAATTCAACCACAAAAACCATAAAATTATTAAACCAAACAACCAATTATAAAATTTCACAATCTCTTACCTGATTCAAAACACTGATGACAATGTAATAGTCCCAAAATAATAAGAAATATTGTGAGGTCCACTATTAAAATTATACCAATACTAACTCAAGAAAAATACCAATTTAATTCACCCAATATAATAAAATGTTTATCAAAAAATATAATAACAAAACTTGTTGAGAAACATACATTATGATAGATGATTACAGAAGCAATGAACATCCCCTTCTTGGACATACTCTAAATGATTCAATCTAAATCCCGTTGGGATTTGATAACTACACTATGCCTTATAGGAATCATACGCCCAAAACCCTAAACAAGATATGGAAATTTTGAGAGAATATTAATGAAAATAATTTGAAATTTTAATTGAAGGGATATCACCAAGAATTAATGATATAAATTCATTCCTAAATTCCTTGAATTCAAGAGAGATAATGAAAAAAAAGATCAAAAGTGTTATATCCCCTTTTTTCAATTTTAATGGGATGGAAGAATCTTTAAGTGTATCCAAAAAGGGATGCCAAAAATTTAACAAAAATAACCTTAATAAAAAAACAACTCCAGTATTTATGCCTAAATGTGTCCATAGTGTATACACCATGGTGCCTTAGTGACCAGGCCACATTGTTGTATGGTCCATGTACCATTAACCATTCACCATTAAAATAAAAGAGGGATCATACCTCAAAGCATTCTTCCATGGAATGTTCTATGTACAATTGAAAAGTTCTACAAGAATTTTAGAGTGATCTTCCTCTACGAAATATGTGCTTCATCATAGTCTATAGACCATGATGCCATCACCTCCAAAATATAAGGATTGTCAGCTTCCCCTTAGAACACCATTGTGACATGAAACATCATCTGTGTTTTAAGACCAAGAACCCATGAGAAATACATAAAAAACCACATGTGTTTTATAGTGGTCCTCCTAAAACCCCAGTCAATAATGGTTTGGTTCCCTATAAACACCCCATAATGATCTGTTATCTGCACACTATATCCTCCAACACTTCAGGACTCACTCCAAGTTCTCCTCTACTTCACTAACAGTCCCAAAACATTTCACAAAAAATATCTAAATATGATCAAGATAGTTACTCCAAGAACTATACCCAAAATTCAAATTACCATATATTTCACCAACTAATAAAAATAAGGTTCATTATAATCGTACAATAATAAAAATTCATTATCCCTAGAAATTCATGTAAAAATTCTATGGAATAATCTACATATATGAAAATGGGCATCTAACATTGAAAATTATAAAACCATTAATCAATATTTCTGAATAATGGTGGGTTTCTCCCCCACCATAAAAGGCCTTACATTACTATAAAATCAAATATTGTTAGAATGATAACCAAAACATGATACATTTATAGTGATAACATCAAAAAAATAACCAAGTCTATAACAATTATTAAAAATTAAAATCCGATAATAATGTAATATATAATATTAACCCAACCCCCTTAAAAATTAAAATAAATTAAATAATAATAATCATGAAAGCATGAACCATATTAGATAAATAAATGAGTATTCAAATATAAATGACTGAAAATTCCAAAAAATTGGAAAAATATCCATTATAAAAATGAATGTACTATCTTTTAAAATCAAACATGGAATAACCCACAACAGCCCACTTCAAAACTCTAATATTAAATATTCACCTCATCAAACTAAAAAGAATCATTTCCAATAATATAAACCAAATCCCATATTATGTACTAAATTTTTTTTTGAATAAGGATAAATAAAAAAATATCATCAACCAAATAGTTATTTATTAAAAAATAAACCAAAAACAATTTAGAAAAACATTACATTTGAAAAGAATATGTCGAAAAAAATTTCTTCTTATTAATTCAACCCCATTTAACTAATAAAATAACTCTTTATAAATATATTGGTGAAAAACAAATACAACACATCCAAATAGATCAACTTCCAAAACACTACAATCACACTAATTTCAAATTTATTATTTCATTTTATCCCTCCCATTAATTTTCCCCATTAAAACTATTAATACATTATAAAATATTTTTTAAAATAACCAATAATGTAAAACCCACACTTGTTCTAAATGAACAATTTTCCATGCATCAAATTAATTTATAATATTAAAATTAATTCAATTTAAAAAAATCTCATACTTTCTTTCAAAAACAATTTCCTAATATTAAATATTCAAAAAAATCCAAAAAATTTTATATCATAAATAATAATACCCATCATGAAAAAAAACAAGAATACCCTGATGTGATTTTAGAAATTCAGTAGAAATATCAAATGAACATGTTTAAAATAAATTTATAATAAAAAAATATCCTTCAATTGAATCATTAAGATCAATATGTATCATTTAATACAATTTAAATATATATAAATCCAAATAAAACCACACCCTTACAAGACACATATTCCATGTGCATAATCAACTGTTCATAAACCTGGCCTCTATTGTTCATTTTTACTTCTTTAAACATTATTAAAATTTATAATCATTCCCATATATAAGGATACATCAAAATCAATATTAGAATCAAATATTCACTACTTTCCTTAGAAACAAATGGTTTGGTATGAAATTTTGTGATCAATCACCATCTTGTGACCTAACTTATATATTGAAACAAGTTTTTCTATTGTCTACCAAAACTCCCAAAAAACATAAAAAATATGTTCCAATATCATTTTCATACAAATAAAATTGATCTTCCCCTTATATGGAAACTTGATAAAGATCATGGCATAGACAACTGAGAATTTTAAATCCCCATCGGTAGGAATATAGCCCACAAACATCAAATGTATGAATGTGGGAATTATTTCACCTAATAAAATGTGATTTATATGGACCATCAATATAGATGTTTGGAATGAACACTCCATATTTCATAATATCATGCATATATAAAGAATCAGTCTGAATATTAACTATAACTGAAATGAATATGAATGAAGAAAAACTCAAGAATCATAGGAATAATCCAAACGTAATAACTACTTAAAACTAAAATATACATATGAATTGTAACAATCCATAAAATAAATTAATCACCAAAATAAAATAAATAATACTATCAAATTCCACCATGTGTCAATAAAATATTTATCTCCCTGGAATCGCTACAAAAGTAGATCAACAACTCAATGACCAAAAATTAAACTATTGAAACCTTAATTGAACCTGAAAATTTATATACTTATGAGAAAATATAAATTGTAGCTAACCTCTCCACATACAATGCATAATGTTTAATAGTAAATATTATCATACTAGTTTGGAATTACATATATAAAAATAATATTTCTATATTCTATTAAAATATTTCAGATAATATTACCACTATATTCTATTTCACATAAAAACCCAATTCAACCATCTAAAAATTCATGATTTTAAATATTTTTAGTACGATATGGAATTATTAATTTCAGAGATAGTTTCCAACCCAAATTTAAAAAATAAAACATTGATTGTGAATATGCAGTAAAACAACAGACATTTCAAATAAATTTTTTATATAATTTGTCAAAATAAATAGAGATTTCTATTTATACTTTAAAACTAAAGAAAATACCTAAAACAAAGAACACTATAACAATATTCCCAAACAATTAAAACCCAAAAAAATTATTTGAAATGAAATATTAGATTAAATATGTCTAAATAGAAATAATAGTTCTCAATAAAAAAAATTAAATATATGAATAATATATATAAAAATATAACATTAATACTAAAAAAGTATCTAAACATAAAAAAATAGTATAAACAGTTAGATAATATAAATCTAAAATTATGTACATCATGGGAGTGGGCCAATGAAACCAAGGTCAAGGTATATTTAAATAAATAAATAAATAAAACTCGTGGAACAAGTTTCAGATATAAATATAGAAAAAATCATAAGATTACTAAGATTATGGTTTCATATCCCTATTAATTCACTAGTTGGGTGACCCACACACAAATAGTGTGAAGAACTAATATAAATTAATTCATTATGATTACACACTAAACCAGCATAAATGTGGATTATATTTTCACTATCCAGGATGGCTCACTAGATTAGTGGGAAGTTACAGTGAAATATCACTAGTCAGGATATTACCCTGAACTACTCTAAAGAAACATTATAAATTCACAAGATGTGTTCATTCACTATACTAGTTGAAAAATTCATTATAACATCCATAATCATGAGACAAAGTAAAATAGTGAAATCAATATAATATTTTCATCTCAAATAAAACCCATTTTCCATAAAAACATTTTTATAAAGAGATAATTGATTCTATTTAACCATTATTAATGTAAGAAAATCAACTTACAATTTCGCTTCTCAAAATTACTAATAATAAAAATATACATTGTAAATACATTCAAAATGTCACTTTATTTCATAAAGATCACCCATACACATTCATGCTAAAATATCAAGGATACTTTAAAAAATATCTGATCAATAATCGTGAAAAAAAACAACCGTTCAAATAAAACTAGTCAAATTAAATCTTTAAAATCTTAATATAAAATAACATGAGTTTCCTCCAATTAAATATTTAAGGATCAGAAACCTGTTTTTATTTCTTATTTCCCAAAAATATATCCCAATTTTATATTTAATAATCCATTCTAGATGTATATCAGTTATTTTTTCATTAATAATATTAAAACATTTATTATAATAACTCTAAAATCAAGGATTCATGGTTTGATATTTACACATAGAAATAACTACCTATAATAAGGACTTATAACTCTATACAATGCTCATAGAGGCCTCCTTTTGTTCCCTATTCACTAAACCCAATATTAAAAACTATATAATTAATAAACCAACACTCAAATCCAAAAATCTCATAAGGTTATAATTGATTAAAAATACACATAGTTGTGTAATAGTTCCAAAACAATATGTAACTGGGTACGGTATACTATTGAAATGAACATAAACCTAATTCAGAAAAAATAAATAACTAATACACCAAATCCAGTATAAAAATAAAATCAAAACATTAAAACCCAAACAAAAGAAATGGATATATAAAGCATATGAAGAACGAATATTGAAGGCATAAACATCCTCTTCTTATAACTCCATTTCAAGTCACACACAATCACCTTAAACTGAGATTATTCCACTATGCCTCAGTGGAATTTGAGTCTTAACATCCTATTTGAAATCCATTGTTGTCAAAAACCGGTAATTTCCGATAAATGTCCTTTATTATTTTTAAAGTAAAAATTAACTTGTTTAGAAATTTATTTAGATAAAATGAATACTATTTCTGGATTCAGGACAAATAAATTATCCAACGGTGATTTTTTCATAATTTTCTGAGGCAGTCAAATTTTTGGGTAGAAATTATAATTTGTTTAAATATATAATGTGTTCTATGATATCCTAATGACCCAATAGAGATGTAATAAAATACTATAAACTTTATGTTCAAAAAATATATATTTTACCAATTAATAATGTGATTTTTGGATTGTTTGATTTATTTTACAAAGCTTTAGTGGAACGTTCAATACTTTTTATACATTTTGTCTTTTTAAATTGATTTCCTTGGGAGTTTCACTCACCTCTACATAAGAAACCCCCTTATTATAAGAAGTTCGGCCTTTGGAATTATAAAATATTGTTTTCCACTCCTCTTTTATAAAAACCATGGGAAAAAACCATTCGTTGGTTTGTAGTTTGGATTAGTTTAATGTGAGGTGTCCCAAACCTAAATAATAAAGAATTTCCTCACCATTCCTATATATACCCAACCAAGATCCCAGTTCCTCCTCACTCAAAGCCTTTGGAGTTCATCCACACTCTTCCCTCATTTCTCTATAATCCTTCCCAAGTTCCCCAAGCTCCCAAGAAGCCTCTCTCAAGCCTTTTTAAGAACACTTCCATGTAAGGTTAATTCCTCCTTTCTCATTTTTGTCCAATATTATATCATTGTTATTACCTTTTAATTTTAATTATAAATGTTATGGTATGGTTTTGAACCTCCCCCGTACATTCCTATTTATGTTTGAATGATGGGAGACCCATTTATCTCTCATTAAATTCATCCCATGTACACCCATTAGCATGCCGAAATTCTGAAAGAAATATGTCTCTCCTCATTTACATTAAATAAAATCCTTTATATCATGAATATAAATTCTATTACATTTGTTGGGACATGTGTATATATGACCCCCTTACTGCCCATATCATGTAAATATGATGATACACCCCTTTATCTCTCATCAACCATTTTTATGAGTTCCTATGTCACGATGTTATGCTCACGAAATTGCACAGCGCTTTTCCAAGCAAAAGTCATTGTGTAGTGAATACCATAACCATTTCTCTATAAAGGGTATTTACATTTATTCACATTTACTTATTCTTTAATGAGTTTCCTATATTTATTCCACAATCATTTATCATTGAATAAAAGATTATTTTGAATGATTTAATATTTATGATCCATGTGGCACACTTATGCATTAAATGAAATGTTTAATAAGGGTGCGCCCTGATAGAACTCCAATGCATTTGGTAAAGTATAGTATCATGATAATTCATGTGCAATGGGAGTTTAAGTGCAATGAGGGTTTACATGAGCTTCATGTGCAATTAGGGTTTACTCATGCTCCATGTGCAATGATCTTTGTCTCATGCTAATTCTATGTTAAGTGTTGTGGCCACATTACGATGTTATGATTATCATGATTTTTCATGCCTTTATGTTTATGCTTCTCTTGTGAAGTATTTGTATGTCTATTTTCTAACATGTATTGTATTATTCATGTTATTCCATGATTATTCTATTACTGGTCCTTTTAGCTCACCCTTTTCTGATGCATTTCCTCAGGTTATCTCGTGCAATGCTAAGTACGACGAAAAGTAGCGGTCATGTAAAAGATGTTTTCAATAAAAGTGTTGTATTTCATGTTTTATGTTTTTATGTAATTATCCTACGAACCAAAGAAACTATACCTCTAAATATTATATGTTGTATCAAGTGATGTTTATGTAACAAATTATGTTTTGTTGTGTAATAAAAAGCAGGGTTGTCATAGTTGGTATGAGAAGATAGGTTTAGTTTTTTTGGATTAGGATTAGAAAACCCTAGTAAATCCTTAGAGACAAGAATATTTATAATAAAAATATCTCTATATTTTGGTGAGTATTGAGTAATTGATTTATTAGGAAAATATATCCCTATATGGATATGAGCACGTAGAGGTGGCTCTGGCACAGATGTATCCTAGTGGTAAAACTAGAAAACACCATTTTGAGCTACACATGAACTGGAACTGGTGCAAGGAAACCGTCCTTGCTGCTCTCTTGGTTAAGATGCTCCGAAGGGATATTCTTTGGTAAATTCACAATCTTAGTATGAACAATTATTAATGGGTAAAATATATTCCCTAATAATATATGTTAGAATGTATATCATGGATAACATATACTAAATCCAACAGATTCATATGTTAAGGAAATAAATGTTATTTAAAAGTCATCAGTTTTTTCCTTGGATTACCCTTTATGTGTTACCCTTAATTATCATTTTATTCCAACCAATGGTCGTTAATAGGAGGACTTGGTCTAACCATTAATGTAAATATCGATGTGATTATTATACTAATGATATGCCCAATCCAATGGGAGTGTAAATCATGAACTTTGTCACACTTCTCTATCAGTTAACTCATGATTTGAATAGAATCATGGGTCAAGAGGAACGTTCAAACCCCCTTATGATAGAACAAGTCACTATCAAGAGCATCTTGAGACAATGGCCTCCTACTATTAATGGATCATCTGATCCCTAAATCAAAAAACAATGGATCAAATCCATTGAAAATATCATCCCCATCCATCAATGATCTAAAAAAGAGAAGGTTCTCCTAGCTACTTATTGTATGGAGGGTGAAGATGATCAATTATTAATGTTAATCAAAAATAAAAAGCCTAAGGAGGAGATAGAGGATTTGGAATGGAATGATATCTGGAATATTTTTTTCGATATATATTTTCCACGCACTGTCCGGATTAAGAAGGAAAGGGACTTTCGTGCCCTCAAGAAAAAAATCGAAAAAACTATCGGAGCATATGAGGAGAACATCAAAAGGATTGTAGGATACGCCTTCGGCTTTTTTGTTACCCCCTAATGCATGTTTTACCTCTTCTTTGGTGGGATGAAACCTAGCTTGCAGAAAAAGATAGGGATCCGTGGCGTAGAAAGCTATGAGGAAATTTCATGTTGTGCCCAGAAGGTTGAACTGGAGATCATATAATCTCAGTGGTATCATGGGGATATGAAGTGTAAGGTGGAAATCAATGCTGGCAGTCTGATGGATAAATCCAACAGTGATAAGAAGATCTAGCACCCCACTTTCCAAAGGTGTGGAAAGAAGCACCCTAGAAAACAGGCTAAAGGGGATGAGGAAATGATTTAGGTGTGGAAGAGAATGGAACCATGCTATTAACTGTTAGCAAGAAAGACCTACAGCTGCAATAGAGGAGATGAACACTCTGTTCTAACCTCAACGTGTGGTTTGTTGCAACAACTGCAAAGAACCAGGGAATCTTGAAAATTAGTTCCATAAGCCATGGATGTTCAGAGGCAACCAATAACCTCCAAGGTAGAAAATGTATGATTTTTCCATCACTACTACCGAAGTGAACCCCGAAAACAATGTGGTGAAAAGTACACTAGTTATTCATTCAAGATTAGAAAATATTCATTTTGAATAAGGATCAACACATTTTTTTAAATCTTGAATGTTTTGTTGAACAATCCCAGCACCACCACAAATCATAGAAGTGATGATTTCAGGGGTATAACAAAGGGGTAAATCATTTCCTTTCATTAATATAACTTCTCCCTTGTCATAATTTATGGATTAAAACTTCCCGGAGAACCTTGTCAAACTCCCTCTAGTGGAATTTGATGCAATTCATTGCATTGATTTTCTGTCCTTATATAGAGCCAACGTAAATTGTCGTGAGAGGGAAATCACTCTCCATATGGATAATCGACAACCGATTCTTTACAATTGGAAGGAGGAAGATGAAACTTATTTAGCTCCATCATCTTGAGTGTAGATTTTATTTCCATATGAGCACGCATATCAAGATCATATGATTGAGTCTAAGGAGGAAACCATCCTAGAAGACATGCCTATTCTAATGGAATTCACCGATGTGTTTCCTGATGAATTGCCTGGTCTTCCTCCTAGAAGACATATTGATTTCTTAAATGATATTATACATGTGCCATTGACAATATCCAATACTCCATATAGAATGAATGTTGTGGAGCTTGAGGAGATGAAGAATCAACTACATGAGAATCCGGATAAAGGTTTTATACGCCCATGTGCATAACCATAGGGTGCACCAGTCCTCTTTAACAAGAAGAAGGATGGGTAAATCTGCCATTGCATCGATTATATTGAACATAAAAAAATCATGATAAAGAAAAAGTATCCTCTCTCACGAATTGATGTCTTTTTCGATCAGCTACAGGGAGCACTATACTTCTCCAAGGTGGATTTGCGGTCGGGATATTATCAATTAAGGGTGAAGAAGGAAGATATCCCCAAGATTTCTTTTTGTACAAGATATGGTCACTATGAATTCATGGTAATTATTTTTGAACTCACTAATGCTCCAGAAATCTTTATGCACATAGTGAATAGATTCTTTGGAGATTAAATCGACAAATTTTTTGTAGTCTTTATAGTTCATATTCTGATATAATCCAAAACCAAGGAGGATCATTTGCAGCATCTAAGAACTATACTAGAGACCGTGCGGAAAGAGAAGCTCTATGAAAAGTACAAAAAGTTTGAGTTCAGATTGAAGGAGGTTTCATTCATGGGTCATATCATCACAAGCAATGATATATCTATGGATCATCCAAAATAGTTACAATTGATGGATAGTTGAGTCCAACATCAGTATTGAATATCCGTAGCTTCTTGGGGTTAGCTGGATATTATCGTTGATTTGTGAGAAATTTCTCCTGATTATACAACACTCTTAAAAAGCTAACTCAGAAATGAGTAATGTTTTCTTGGAGTGATGAATCTGAAGAAAGCATCAAGGGTATGAAAAGGAGGCATATCACTGCACATGTTCTCACTTTACCCACAAGTGGATGTCTTTTTGTGGTATTTGGTGATGCTTTGACGAAGGGACTAGGATGTTTATTGATGCAAAATGAAAAAAGTCATTACCTATGCTTCAAGGAAAATGAATGTTCATAAACAAAAATATCCAACACATGAACTCGAGTTGGCTGCAAGGATCTTCACTTTGAAAATTTGGAGGCATTATCTCTTTGGGGAAGAAGTGTGAAATATAAACGAACCACAATATCTTCAAGTATATATTCACATAGAATTAGTTGAACATGTTCCAGTGAATATGGTTAGAGCTGATCAAATACTATGACTGTTCAGTCCATTACCACCCTAGGAATGTGAAAAAGGTTATGGATACCCTACGTAGAAAGGACCAAGTTATTCTATCATTGATGAGAAATGAAAAGGATCTAATCAATCTAGATTTGATGAATATGGATATGGGAATCATAAAGAATGGAACTTCAACAATCTTTTCACAAATGATTTCTCAATTTCAACTTTTATAAAGGATAAAGGATGCGTAAAAGGATGATGTGAGAATTTAGGAGAATATAGAAGCTATCAGAAAAGGAAAATCCATAGAGAGTAATGTTAATGAAGAAGGAATTGTGAGATTTGTGAAAATAATATGTCTTCCATAAAGTCTGGAGCTGATGAAAGGACTTTTGGATGACGCACAAAGTTCTACTTTCTCTATTCACCTGGGAAACACAAAGATGTATCGATATTACCGAGAGCATTATTGGTGGGATAATATGAATAAGTAGATCACTGAATATACGTCAATGTTCCTGGTGCGTCAGCATGTGGAGGCAGAGAGGAAGATGTCTAAAGGGATGATGAAACCCTTTACCATACCAGAATGGAAATGGGAGAACATCACCATGGACATTATCACCAGACATATGAAGACATCCAAAGGCAATAATGTAATATGGGTTATTGTGGATCGTCTTACAAAGGTTGCACACTTAATTTATATTCATGAGGATTTCTTATTGGATAAACTAGAACAAATATATATCTAGGAAGTGGTAAGGATTCATGGAGTACCACTATCTATTGTGTCTGATTAGGATCCAAGATTCACCTCTATGTTTTGTGAGAGACATCAACATGCTCTGAATACTCAACCGAACATCAGTATGGCCTATCATCCTCAAACTGATGGACAATCCAAGCTGACTATCCAAACACTTGAGGAAATTTTGAGAGCATGCTCAATGGACTTTAATGGAGGATGGCATAAACATCTTCCTCTAGTTGAGTTCTCTTATAATAACAGTTTCCACTAAAGCATACAAATGTAACCATATGAAGCCCTTTATTGGAAAAGGTGTAGAACATCGGTGTGTTGGGATAAGGTCAGTGACCATAAGCTGCTTTGACCAGAAATGGTTGAAGAAATGGCGGAGAAGGTGAAAACCATTCAATAGTATATCAAGGCATCCCAGAGTCTATAGAAGATTTATACTAGTAACTATCAACAAGACCATGATTTTAAAGATTGATACATGGTATTTCTAAACAATTCTCCATGTAAGAATTTCATGAGGTTTGGAAAGAAAGGTATGTTAAGTCCAAGGTACATCAGCCCCTTCGATATTCATTATCATTTCAGGGTTGTGGCCTATCGACTAGCACTTCCACCTAAGAATGGAAAGTGTACATGATGTCTTTCATGTATCCCTCATAAGGAATTACATATCAAACGCATCACATGTACTATCTTCATAGGTGGTACAGTTAGAGGATGATCATTCTTATGAGGAGTAACCAAGGAAAATCATAGGTCATAGGGAAAAAGTTCTATGAAATAAGAAATGACCCTCATCAAATAGTTCTGAAGAATCCAAAAGATTGAATAAGTGATGTGGGAATCAGAGGAAATGATGAAGCAGAGTTACCCACATCTGTTTTAGCGTGGGAAAAGGAAATTTCGAGGGAAAAATTTCTTAAGGGGGAAGATTGTAATGACCCATGCTTTAATTAATGGAAATCACTCTTGATATAATTAAATGTCTCCTTATGTAAAATGTTTATATAAAATTTAAAAATATTTGGTTTTATGTTAAGGTAGTTTAAAATGATATTAAGAATTTTGACAGTTTCTAATATATATGTAGAACAATGATCATAATATTATTATAAATATAGGGCTTTAACAAATCCAATTTACTCTGAAAAACAAATAGATAGACTCATCTAGTTGACATCCCCATATTAATCCAATTTTCCATAGCTTATAAAGGAGGTTTCATCATGGGGCTTCACTCTTGACCAAGCCCAAGTAGAGGTTGAATATGTTAAGATCGAGCAAGACCACCTACGAGAGATGTGGAAGTTGATAGAGATTACCACCGGAGAAATTTTATCTGAGCCACCCCAAGAGTCTGTCACCATCACACACCATACTCATCAGCCTTATGTGGTTTTTATAAGAGATTATGTAACTAGTCCCTAGTACTATGGTTATGAACATTATTTTTGTATATAATAATTAATATACTTTCATTTTATTATTGTTACCTTATAAATTGTTTTTAAAGCATAAATAGTATTTTTTTGTTAATGTTCCACTATGAAATATAATTTTATGAATTAATGGATTTTTTGAATTAAATTATTGTTATGAAATTAATAATTATTAAATCTAATTGATCGTATAATTTTAGGAATGCAATTGTAATTTTTATTAAGGATTGAAAGTCATTTTTTTCAAAACCCGTTAATTTTTGATAAATGATGGATTTTATTTTAAAAGTGAAAATTAACATATTTATAAAATTATTTTGTTAACCTAAATTTTATTTCTGGAATCATTACGTCGAAATTATCCAACGATTACTTTTTAATAATTTTTTGAGACAATCAAATTTTTGGGTAAAAATTAAATATCGTTTAAATATATAATTTGAATTATGACATCATAATGACCCAATAGTTATGTAATAAAAATACTATAAAAGTTATGTTCAGCCAATATATATTTTACCATTAAAATAATGTGATTTTGGGTTTGTTTTATTTATTTTACAAAGCTTTAGTGGACCCTTCAATGCATATTAAACATTTTGTCTTTTTAAATTGTTTTCCTTGGGAGTGTGACTCACCTCCACATAAGCAACCCCATTATTTTAATACGGTAGGACTTTGGAATTATAAAATATTTTTTCCCACTTCCCCTTTCCAAAATAATGGGAAAAAACCATGGGCTGGTCTGTGGTTTGGATTTGTTTAATATGAGGTATCCAAAACCTAAATAATAAATAATTTTGTCACCTTTCCTATATAAACACACCCACACTCCCACTACCTCCTCACTCAAATCCTTTGGAGGTTTCCAAAATCTTCCCTCCTCTCTTTAAATTCCTCACAAGGGGCCCCAAGCTGCTAAGAAGCCTTTCTCAATTCTTCGGAAGCACACTTCCAAGTAAGGGTTTTTCATCCTTTCTCATTTTTGTCCAATATTCATTAATTGTTATGCCCAATATATTCAATTATAAATGTTGGGGTATGGTTTCACACCTCCCACATTATTCCCTCTTTATTTTTGAATAATGTGATTCCCCTTTCTCTCTCATTAAATTCCTCCCATGTACACCACTTACTATGATGAAATTCCGAAAGGAATTTCTCTCTCCTAGTTTTCATTCAAGTAATTATTTTGTATTATAAATCTAAATTCAATTAAATTTTTGGGACATGTGTCTATATGAAACCATTACTTTCCATGTCATGTAAATATGATGAGACACCCCTTTCTCTCTCATCAATCATTATTACGAGTTCTTCTGTCAAGCCGTTATGCTGCAGAAATTGCACCACGCTTTTCCAAGCCAAAGTCATTATTTAGTGTATACCATGACCATTTATCTATCAAGGGTATTCAAATTTATGAACATTTACTTATTGTTTAAATAATTTAATGTATTTTTTACACAATCATTTATCAGGGAATAAAATATTATTTTGAATGATTCAATGTTTTATGATCCATGTGGCACGCTTTTGCATGAAAAGAAATGTTTAAGAATGGTGTGCCTTTATATCACTCCAATACATTAGGTAGAGTATAGTATCATGATGCATCATGTGAAATGGGTGTTTACTCGTGATAATTCAAATTATATGAGGGCTTACACATGATTCATGTGCAATGAGGGTTTACTCATGCTCCATATGCAATGAGCCTTGGCTCATGCTAATTCCTTGTTAAGTGTTGTTGCCACATTTCCATGTTATGATTATAATTATTTCTCATGACTTTATGTTTATGATTCTATTGTTCTCGGTTGATATTCCAATTTTCTAACATGTATTATATGCCTCATGTTATTCCATGATTATTCCCTTACTGGGCCTTATAACTCACCCTTTTCTTATGTGTGTCCTGATGTTATCCCATGAAATGCTAAGTACGAGGGAATATAGAGGTCATGTAAAGGATGTTTCCAACAAATATGTTGTATTTCAGTTTTTAAGTTGTTATTTAATGATCCTAAGCCCTAATAACAGTAGACATGTTCATCTTCTATATTGTATCAAGTGATTTTTATGTAACAAACTATGTTTAATTGTGTAACAAAAATCAAGGTTGTCATATCCTTGACATCTCTCTATTTGAATGTAGTGGTGGATACATAGTGAGAATCCAGATAGGTTGCCTAAAAATTTCCCAAAATAACATATTTCAAAAATACTTCATCACTGAGGTCATAGTGGGTATATATTGGTTTCCCTTTGGTTCCTCCACCTGAAGATAACTATATTGTTTGTCCATGAAAAATGGATTAGAAGCCCCCAAAATGGTAGAGGGACTAACCATTGAGAGACCATATTTTAATGGGGTCTATGGACCCTTGTTCAAGATCCCCCAAAAGAGAAGATATTCTGACCCATTAACAAAAAGAATTGATATGTGTATTATATACCATAATGAATGAACCTCCAAAATAATAGGGATCAATTTCCCCGCTAACCAGCCTTATGGAATGTATCATTTTCAATGCCCAAAGCATTCACCCCATGGGAGCTCCACAGAAAAACCACCATAACTGCTCCATGGAACACCCCATCCCCTGACCACCACAATATAATGACTTTTTGACATGTTAGGTAGCCCAAGTATCTATATAGTGCAACAACCAGCACTATAGGACTCCTTTTATGTGTTCTTACACTATCCTAATGCTACCTAAATATTCCAGAAACCACATTGAAATGATTTATACCCCTATAATAGGTCACATAACATAAAATTCAAATTACATATGATTTCCCCATCCTATAATGACATGTTTTTTACTCTTCCTCTTCATTATATCCATGGGTTGATAAATCACCCAATTTTAAGATTGTATTCTTGTTGTTCTCGTGTAATTATAGTACCTATTAACGAAATGTAAGAAAAATAATAGATATTTTTATTGAGAGAATAAGTAAAGGATCAAGAAATCATTTTCGTGGCCTTTTCATTCATTATATATGCTTTGGGAATTTTCCCCAATATTTTTATGTATTTACTCATATTTTAATGATGTATATGTAAATATATTACCATTAAAAATGATTTTAAACCCATATTCCATGAACATGAAATTTATGTTTAATTATCCCTGATGAATTTCATTAAATGAAAAAATTATAATCAATGATAACCTCATGTGAAAGAGATAAAAATGTCATAACATAAAAAATCACCAATCTATTACCAATAATAGGATGTTATGTTAATTTACCATAAAATTATTCCACATGATTACATTGAGATATATAAAAATACATTCACTACAACTATCTAATGATATATCATTATATCAATATATCAAGTCTTATGATATAAGCATAACAAGACATATGATATGCAATTTTTGTTATATATTTTACCATACAACATACTCATATCATTCCATACAATAAAAACAAGAACAAAAACGATATTAATTATCATAGGGAATGCCTCAACCATGTATGTTCTCTATATACCATGTATCACATTCACAGGTTTCCACATGTCTTCTTATTTTTCAATAAATTAAATTATATATTGAATTTATCATGGTGTCTTTTTGAGGCCCTGGTTTAGTCAATGTAAGTGTTTTTTCCATGTAGATCTTTATAATGATTTGATAAAATGAATTTGATTCCATTTAAATTATTGTTTTAATTATAAATATTGGATTTTTTTTAAATGATTAATAAGGACAATAAAATTTTGAGAGTATCCTCATATTCATTTTATTCAACAGGCCAGAGTGATATCACCATTGGGTTATTTTAATATCCTAACAAAATTATATTCCTAAAATAATATTTTGAATGTGTATGTGTGAGGGAATATACATATAATGGATTTGGAATATAATGGTTTGTGAAAATATCTTAGCGGGACCCTTGATATTGGCAATGACTATAATAATCTTTTGAGATTGGTGGAACAAAATGGTAATTGAATTCAACAATTTGATTCCTATTTACTCTAATATAGGTGTACAATTTATGTAGAAAGGTTTTATAACCTAGGTGGTGACCTCTCTTGGAATTACCCTATGACCAGGATGAAGATCATGATTAATGGGGGACATGTAGATCATTGGTCATCTTTTTATGAAATGACTAGACATATGATATTTTCAAAAGGGTTATACCTCTATATGATTATAACATTGAAAATAGATCATTATTAGATCATATTATTAAACTCTAAATATTTTTATTATGGGTTTACATATTGAAAATAGTGACTTTCATGATGTGATATTTTTTCCTAATCACATATATTAAAGATGAAGATTGAAACATTTTATATTTAGAATGACTATTTGTATGGGTTGATCTGTGATTCCATCGGTAATTTACTTCAATATTATTGATTACATTGTAGTAGAACACATTATTGAGTTATTCCTAGTATGTCCCTAAAAACAAGACATGATGTTAATTAGTTGTCAGTAATCGATCAGATATCATAGATTTAAAGACATTATTTCCCAGTAGTCTTCCCGACATTGTAGGATTCTTCCTCTACTATGTGATTATATTATTTCATTCTTATGTGTTATCTTTATCAATATATTGAAAAATCCTCCAAAATGGGGTTGTGACATTTCTTCAGCCAATACCTACTTAGTGTTTCATTATCCCCTAGTTTTACATTGGTGTTCTATGATATATAATGGGATATAAGTTTGATACCATGTTGGAATTTAGTTTCTATGAGATAATTGTTATAGGGGGTTTTGGAGAACTTTTCTATGGTTTACTCTAACAACCGAGAATTCTATATGGTTATTTGTTCAATATTGATAACATAAGTAATCTTAGTTTTTTGTTTGTCCTAGAAAACCCTTTCTGTGGTATTTAAATCTGATTTTAAGACTACATATTATGATATCATTTTCATTGATTAGTATGTATACACAATATTGAAATTACTATTTCTGACCACTCAGAATGTCCATGTGTGTATTTTAATTCTCAACATGTTATGAGATCTTTTTGGAGCGATATACTCATTCCTATATAGTCAATTTAATTTCTTAATGTGATCTTTGATGATATGTATTGTATTGTTATTTCAATATAGGATATCAAATAGATTCTACTAGGATATCCTTTCATTGGATTTCATTGCATCCTATATTATATTATCAATTTTTTTATTTACAACACCATTTATTATCAGTTATATATTTGTGATATGATGGTTGGTTGTGTATTCATGGCATGAAAACTATACTTGGATTATACTTTTCACTTTTGGGTATTTTAATTAGTTTGGATGAACAAGTCAGTACATTACTATTTTAGTGATTTTATGTTCCATTTTTTATGTGAATATGACACCAATTTTAAATTATTCCCACTAGGTTATAATCAATGGCCCTTAAACTATTACAAAAGATCATATAATAACATATTTCCTTTTTAGTTAATCTTTGTGGGGTCCCTAAAGGGTTGAGTTATATTACATCAGAATTAGATTTGGTATTTCTTTGAACAAGAGTTCAGAGTTGATATATATAATATTTGGATTAAAATAGAAACCAATAAAATGGTGTTGTGACTAATACATTCCCATATAATAACTCTAATCATCTACTAATTGGTTTAGTGTAGTGTATTAGATTATGATACATAATTAATTAAATTTTATTAATTGAATCAATCGATTTTATTCTTGTGGCATTTATGATAATGGATGTAATGTGTAAATGTGAATTTCATGTCAGCTTATTAAAGGGAATAAATTTATTTTATGATTTATAATTGAATAGTTGATGAATATTAAACTAATTAAATATTGAGTTAAGAAATTATTGGAATTAATTAATATATTTATAGTGTAATGTAGGATATGAAATACATCATTTAAATTTGAAAAATAAAATTTATTATATGAATGATTTAGTAAGGTTATATATTGAAACAAATATATTTTTACATGCAAAGATATATGCTCATTTCTTCCAAGAAATTATGTTTTTTAGATGTTATATAATGAGCCTGTATCTAATGATTATATATTTATATTATGAGCATATATTTGTATTTGTATTAAATTGTGACTATATATAATAATGATTTATTTAAACATAAATTTACATAAACTAACGAATTTATTTCTGTTACAATTTATAAAAATGCATGAGTACATTAAATCGGGTTAAAAAAATATTATAATTAGAATGATTTAATTCGATAGAGTTATAATTAATAATGAATATAATTTATATCGGTCAATGATATGTGATAAAAAATTAAAATAATACAAGACAAACTGAAGTAAACCTTAACCTGAGACCTCTGAAAGGCCACCCAAGGATGTGACCAATCACCCCATGCTTTGGAGGAATAATTAATAATTGAAATAAAAACAACAGAAACAACAATAATGTTGTTTCTTAGTATTATTATATATATATATATATGGGGATGGGGATGATTAACACATATATCACCCAATGATGTGTCTAAAATAAAGAAATAATGTATCAACTAATTTGGTTTGAAAGATCAATATGATATTTACATTTTTATATAACACCAAGTGATCAATTTATTCTAAAACATCAATTATTTATTTCTAAATATCAATAAGGGAATGAATTAACTACCCCCTCCCATAATTTTCTCTAGTCTCTCTCTATATTTATATGTATTTATAAAAAATTATATCGTCAATAATTTCTCTATCCAAAATTTAATTTTTTTTATTTTTCATCAACAAAGGATCTGTAACATGAATAAAATTCTATTTATTATTGTATATTTGGATCTGGTGAACCCCAATACCCTTGTTCAATTTTTCTCAATATATTTTTCCATTTTCATTAATGGAAAGGTAATCATACTGTTATATTTTAATTCAATGTAATTAAATAATCATTTTTTCTATTAATGAGATAAATTGGAAATCATGATATAAATAAAATAATATTAATATTAATGTGAAAAAATGTGATATAAAAATATGAAAAATTAAAAGTAAATTCTTAGAAAAAATAAAAAATATTTGTATAATATATTTAAATTATGGATGATGAAATAATAAATAAAATAGTGACATATTTTTGAATGTTTTAATTTCATTTTCAAAAATATAAAAAAATATATTAGATGAATTATAATAAAAATCGAATAATTTTGATGTGTTGTAAATAAATTAAATTAAATTATGAATAATTCTTAGAGGATGGAATTTATGTTTACTTAAAATATTGAATATCTGATTGTTGGAATTTTTTCTGTTGATGTTGAAAATATGTGATGTAAATACATTCATTATGATATTATAAATCAATGAAGATGATTGAAATTTGATTAGAATGGATCTGTGATATATTCTATAGAAAGTATAAAGTATGGTTGAGGATTATTATCTATATTGTTGTGTAAAAAATTTGGTCATTAAAATATATGTGATTATTTTTTATTTAAGTAACTTTAGTACAGATTCATTTTTTTCATTTAGTATATGACCACCACTCATGAATCAAGGTTGAGTTTGACCATACATCTGATGGGAGATGATATTTATAGACGATAGTCTAATTATTATTTTTATATAAAACCCATGATTATATTTAGTTTGGTGTTAATATGACAGACATTGAGAATGATTGTTTCTTTTTGGATATACTGTGTTCCTAATTAAATTTTGAATGATTTAAAATCCTATTATTTGTATTTATATAGATATTACTTCTTGTTATGGTGCTTGTATATGGATGATGAAATACATGGAGAACTTTTTGGTGGTTATTTATATTATCTTCTTCATTAATGGATTCATTATTAGCAACATATCAAAATGAAACCTGATGATAAAGGCTGCAACATACTTGAAACAAACACACACACACACTAGCTGGTACCGACTGCACTACAAAAGCATGGAATAAAGATATTTTTAAATTTTTATCATCATTATGATGTGGGACCTTGATATCCAGCCTAACCACACCCTGTTTACAACCCATGGATATTTTGTTGAATAAATTAAGCATTAAAAATTTGAAACCACAAGCACCTTAATATAAAATGGAATGATTTTTCTAACATCATAGATTATCATCACATAAAGGATAGAAACCTATAGATCGTCCATGTATGTTCTAAAAGTTTTCTTGCAAGTCAATATTTAATATATATTTCATGAATTGAACTAGATAACCCGCCTAAATAGAACTCCAATCATTTCTTACACGGTTTGAATGGCCTTCTTGATAGCTGAGGGTTGGATAATAGGACTTGGGAATCAAATACAATCAAGAGAGAATGATTTAACCCCAATTAAATCTAATAAAAATAAATTATAAGATAAGAATAAATAAAAAGTTAGTATTCTAAACACTATTTCGGGACAAGGTACCCTAAATGACTTATGTAAGTTCTCAAAAATATTATGTCAACTATAGTAATAAAAAATATACATAAAAACAATCTTCCCAAGATATATGTGAAAAAAATGGATTAAATGATCCATCAACCATTGATAAGAATAAATTCATGTTAATAAGAACTTATAGCACCTCTAAATAGTCCTTTCCCTTTTTTGGACCTAGAATAAGAATATCTACAATGTCCCAAAGGTACAAATAGGTTGTGACAGAAAATACCTATATGATATAACTATATATTCCATAATCATTATATATCAACTAAACATGATAAAATAATTTTTTATTAAAACAAGGTACAAAAAAACATTCTTATTTTTGATCAAGGAAGGCCTTACAAAACATTTTAATGGATAATAATAATTGGTTATAAAATTATCATTCCATTAAGACAATAATTATTAATCATTTATATAGAAATATTAACGAAAAATAATATATATGTAAATATTCATGAATAAATCATTTAATAAACATAAGCACATATAAATAATTTTCAATCATAACATCATGATTATAACACATAGGGTTATTAGGATTATGACTTATGGATCCCCACACATCCAAGTAAATTATGAATCAAAGTGTGAACTTGTCCCCATATCTATGAATTATATAGAATAATATAACACCCCCTGGAATTAACTCTCTTATTTCATCAATATTGTTCTATTTTAATCAATAATTCATAGATTGGTAGAAAAAATAAATGCCTAGAATTCTTATTCTTAACTTAGCACAAGACTACCTAGGTTACCACATGATTCTAGGAAATGATTCATTCAATTAGATATCAATCACTTCAAATAATATCTAATCATTTGAATCATGATAATTTTCATGTTTCAAAACATTTCATTTCTTTCCCAAAAACAAAATGAAGTGTTCTTTACCATAACTTATTCCTTTAAAAAAGATCTTCATTTTTCAAATCATAAAAAAATTCATGCCACCACCTTCCAAATATCCCAATAATGTTTATTTATCAAATCATTATTTCATTTTAAATAAATTATTCAGAACCATCACATTATTTTAAAATCCATCAAAAATAGGTTAATTATACACCAATACCTTTTTAATAATTTATCCACAAATTAAAATAATGAATTAACAATCATTCTAAATTCCTATTAAGTATACTAATTATCAAATATTTTTATTTATTTGAATTTCATTAAACATTAACCTACCTCAATTCATTATATCAACAAAAACCCAATATGAGATCCTAAATCGATGATCGGAATAATGGGTATAATGATCTAGAAGGGATCCTAGAACCATAATTCATCAATTCATTGCCATGATCCATCAAGGATTCACCACGTCCAAAAAAATAGAGAGAGATTATGAAATATATAGTCATAATAAAATTTTGGTTATACATACTAGAATAGATCCAATACACCGACCAAAAAATTTATCCTGTAATAAATAGGGATAAGAGGGAATATTTTACTCAACAAATAATATAGAATTATTGGCAGTTTAATTAGAATCGTTAAAGTTGTTCTTAGAGTTTTAGTGGTGGTTAAACAAAATAAAATTATGATACAAACATTCCATTTCATATCCACATTGGTGCTACCAACTAGAAATTGGATCCAAATAAAAATGGGGTAGTTCTTGACAGAATATATATTATTATATATGTCCCACCAGTTGGTTAGTGGCCTTTAAATTTTCAGGATGTTAGAATATAAAAATATCTACTCTACTAGATACTCCACTACATAGCTAGAAGTGTTCCAAAAAGAGATCCCCACTAATAGCTTACCATAGGTTAGATGGTGGCCTTCACTAGTAATTTTGTAGAAATCCTATTGAAAATTTTTCTATATGTACTTCTAAACAGTCATTCAAAACTACTAGTCCAAATCATAACATATCAAACATGGAGTAAAACCACTTTCCATGACCCGTCATAAGGATAAAATATATGGAAACAGCCAATTCTCATGAAGAAAACTAGATATCAAATTTTAGAACAAGGAAATCCAATATAAACCATAGTGTATATGTTAATTTCGGTTACATGATTATATAATTATCCCCACTATAAATTCATTATACCAACAAAATACCAGTCAAAAAGACTCTTTATAAATGTTGATATGCCACTACTACCTCATCAAAACCCCATTCTCCCACATCTCATGAGAATCATAACCATGATTCCATAGCACATATACAAAAGGTATGCACTTTCCATGAATTACCATTTTATGATAATTTATAACCCAAACATACTACTGAATCATAGTCATGTTTTATTCCACATTCATTTCCTCCCAACTGAAGTGATTACTCAGTTAGAAAGATACTTATTGAGTTTTTAAACAAGAAAAACCTCAAACATTTATGTCATATGAGGTGTAAAATCTCAAAAATATTCCACCTTTCCAATCCTCTCAACAACATCAAAAGTTGTCATATATCTTGGTGTTGAATTCCATTATTCACCCATAATTTAATGACAACTATGATGTTGGAATTTGAAAAAAAACCTATTGACCAATTTAAAACTCAAAATATTTTTTTATAAAAATACTTATAAAAATTAGATCATATGTACACCATTAAAATTATCTGAAAAATTGTCACAATCATGGCTATCATTTTTTTAGACCAAATTAGGTCCTATGAAGAATGATTCACCTTTCTCCAAGAAATAGATTTAATATTTGTTTTGATGGCCATATAAGGCCTCAAAATTTTCAATCTTAGTGTCCTAATGGTACCTTTAATTTCATCAAAACTCAACCAATACCTAATGGAAATGCCAAGATACTCCATATTCAACAACGCAGGCATGCCGTATGTCTTTAAGAAACTTTATGTCGCATTATATCAAATAATATTTTTGAGTTTGGAATGATGTAATTAACTTAAAAATGAATTTCATAACCTCTTATGGCCCTCTAGATGAACTAGATATGAATCGTGAGTCCCTATAAAAAACAATGGAATATTGAATTCCATGCAATATGATGATTTACTACGAATAAAAATTTCTATTTTTCATTAGCTTTATTCCTATCACAAATTAGAATGAAGTGGGTTGATTTAGTCAATAATCAAATCACCACCCAAATCATATTCCATACTTTAGCGGTATGAGTAATCCCAACAAAGAATTTCATCGATATCTCATTTCACTTCTTGGTCAATAATAGAAGTGGTTAAAGTAGGGTGGAAGTTTTTAGTTTCAATTTCATGACTGATTGACAGTAATAACAATGAGAAAAATTAAGAATGTCTCCTTTCTTACCAAGACACCATAAGCATCACCTCAAATCATAAAACATATTCATTGTTCATGGGTTTACCTCCCACTAGGAATTATGAAAAACTCTAATAAAAACATTCTCAAAGGTGGTGGAACAACATTATAATTTCTAAATAAATGTATACCCTCAAAATATCGATATCATTCACTAATAGTCTCCAAAAGATATAATGATTAACTAATTCCTCAAAACACAACATCAAAATTCTATTCTATAGAATCATCTTGAGAACACAAGATGTAATCTAAACAGTAAAAAACAATTCCTAGGTTACTTCCTAACAAACATCCAACTTCATACGAGTAAATATGATCAAAATATCCCATTCTTGAAAATATTATTTATGGTCTATGCTGGAGGTTTCATACTCCGAGCATCGAATAAAATTTTCAACTTCCCAAGGGTTTACATGATTAAAAAAAGGATAATAGGTATTCTACTAATCTTATCCAAAAATTGATTAGATATTGTTATGAAAATGAATTATTCAATATTTTGTTATCAGAGTATATAGAAAACCATATATCGTAAAGGAAATATAAAAAAACTTAAGATAATGTATCATAGATAGATGATTGAGATTATGTGTTAGATAGTTATTATGATGAGGTCAAACTTATCAAGACCATAAGCCACCTTGTGATCACCATTGGTGAAAACATAACACAGACCTCATCCCAATACATTCAAAAATACCACATAATCATTGGGAACTTCTAAAAGTGTAAAATATGAGGATTAAATGTAATTATGATTCAAATCATTAAATAAAGCATAAAATTGAGAATCCAAAACAGTATTTACTCCATATAAAATGTTGGTAGGAAATGGGGAATAAATATTTGAGAAATTATTCATGAAACAGTGGTAATACCAATCCAATCCCAAGAAGCTCAGAATCTGAAGGCATTCAATGGGCCCACCAATTTCATGAAATCATTATCCTTCTCAGGATCAACCATGATACCTTGTGCCTAAAATATGTTCTCAAAAAAAATTACAACCCAAATACTGTAATGTAATTTTGATAGCCTTTGAAAGTTTAATTGATTTATTACTATGTTCTAAACATTATTCACATGATGCACATATTCCATCATAGATTTAATGTTAACCAATATGGTAACCACAAATACCAAAAATGAAATATTCATTTTACTAGTATAAAATTATATTCATCAATGACATAAACGCAATAGAATCATTGATCATACCTAATGAAATAAAAACGTACCAAAATTGTTCATACATTCATCAGAAGACGATTATAAGGATATTTGATTCCTTGATCTAATGATGATGAAAACAAGGAAAATGAAAAATAAAATCTAACTACTTTTTTCCATTCATGTAATCAAAAAATTATCAATAAAGGGAAATAGATACATATTCATGACTGTGACATAATTTAACCTTCAATAATCATCATATTGTTAAAGGTCATGTCATACTTGTAAGAAAAAATCAGTAGATCTACCCATGGTGACACACTAGTTCAAATTATATATTTTAGTTTCATTTCAACTAATTTATTATTTAACTACATCAGTTTAGCAATAACTATTCACAAATGGGAAATCAAAATAGACATTGTAAATAGAAACAAGTCGATAGAAAATTCAACATCCCTTATTAATGGAAAACTAGATGTATTTGATAGAGAATCATTGGGAAACTCATATAGTATCCGAGTAAAAAACCACATAGAGATTCATGTTTCCATTCAACGGAAAAAAGGATATCAGACAACCAAACTCTTGAAAATGGGGACCACACAGACTCAACTATGATTCCCATTCTCCCTTAAAGACACGAAACTCCCCATCCAGGTAAGTAAATGATAATTGTTGACAATAACAATCAATAAGAGCTTTATGATTGATTATTTCATTCATGCATATAATGACATCCAAATTATTCATATAAAAAAATAAAATGTCTGAAACACAATCACTTTAGGATAATTAAAAAACACAAGGGGTTCATTAGTGACCCTACACTCCCTTCGTCCTATGATTCAAAATAGTTTTCATTACATAAGGCATGATATATATAGGATTTTTACACAATTACATAATTGGGAAGATACAAAAAATAATATGGGGAACAATATGAAATAAAGATTCATTAATGATTAATCATTGGTAATGTATATTTCACAATCGCAAGACTGATATCAACATCGAATGGAGACTCTCTCACTATATGATGAAGATTTGTTCAAATTTATAGTGGGTAGAACCCATTTCTTCATTATGTGTCAAACTATGCAACAAATGAACCCCACACTATAGATCCAATCCCACTATGTGGAGTGGTATAAACCTGGAAACCCTGAATCAAGTGATTCGAGCATCAATATGATATGAAAATAATTAGTCCTTCCATGAATGCACATTTTAAATACCTACCATTTACATTTTAGAAACATGTTTTTTGTCATTTATAGAAATAATAGAAGATATAATAATATCTTATACTATGATCCACCAAAATTATTTCCACTACAAGACATATCCCAATTTTTCTTCCCATTAAAGGGACAACTCATGTTATTATTGGGAGATAGAGAAACCCCCATAAATATTTAATTACTAGCCATGTCAAGTACTATCATCAGTGATATACACAGAACATAATAATATATGGTATTATTTAGGTTGAAATCCTCAAAATGGATATCCTCGTATTGACCCATATCAAATATCTAGGATTTCAGATTCTTTTTACATAGCACCTAATGTGAGAGATGAAAATTTTCTACATAATAAATGAAATACTATCTTGTTATTAATTTACCCTAATGGAGTTCAACAACTCCAGCGACGTATCCAATACCATCAATTCTAGTTAAAATGTCTCTATAAAAATATAATTGATTTTTTCTCAGTCCAAGACCTCATATTTACAAGATATAACTATAAAATCACACTAAATTAGTCTAGGACCTTAATGTTTGAAGACAGTGAATTTCACCATAATTAAATCCAATGTCTTTAAAAACTAGAAAAATTAATCAAACATATTTAACAAGTCCACTTCGTCATAAGGATCGGTAGTACCATAGAAATATGTTGGTTTTAGATGAAGAATGCCTTGGGTATGGTCATTACTATTTTCCCTATCACGTACAACCTATATAGAAAGAAAAAGAAAAGGTATAACTACTCGGAAAAGATCATATACCACACATGAAATAAAATATAAATAGTTATAATCAAATGGAGGTAACTATTTCTATTGTTAATTGGATGTTACCACCTGATGTCTATTAAAATGTTCCCTTGGGGGCATGGTACTACATGACATCAATAGAGAACAAGGGAGGTGACTGTCAAGAGACATGATATAATTACCTCTATTAATCCAAATTCAATTGGAAATCTAAAATTTCAGATTAATGGTTTGGAAAAAATCACGAATTAGATAAAAAACACATCATGAAAACATTTTCCCAACCAACTATGGTATCTTAAGGCTCATTGTGATGAAATATATCTGGGAACATGCTCATGAAATTCTTCTTATGTCCTAAAAATCTTGAATACATTCTACGAAGACATCCCAAAATTTATTTAGATACTCAATAATAATAATCTCTTATTAGATATAAATTTATTAAGAACCGAACTTGTTAACCCACTTATATGGTACTCGAGTTAGTTTTGAAAGGTCATGAAGGGTATTATCAATCCCAATAGGCAAGGAATAAGACCCTAGTAACAATATATAATTCAAATGGAATGATTTTTTCAATAATAAAAAACCAATAAGATAAATTAGTTAACAAGAATCAACAAATAGTTGGTATTATGAAAACTCCTCAATAGAAAAGTACCACTATAAGACCAATACTTGTTCCCAAAAGTGTGAATCAACTATATTCATCACAGAAAACCATCAATAAATTTTTTCCATATTGGTCATGAAACAAGTGGATCACATGCTCCATCACCCATAACCAACAGCCAAATCTTGCTAAGAACAACTCCTACCAGCTCTATGTGGTAATTTCAATTTTCCAATACCTGGAATAAGAAAATATAAAAATACCAAAAAGAAAATATTAGGGTGTGAGTTATAGAACCTTGAAAGATATAATCATATATACCATAATGAATCTAAATCTATTATAATAGATAAGCTCAATTTTTCATAAAATATTAAATGGAAACAATTAAATAGGTCAGATCAACATAATAATTACAAAAAAAAATAAATGGATATTTAAATGTAGTTAAAATAGTTTGTTTCTATAAAGATAGGTATGAAATATCATTTCTATGAAAACATTCTGGAATAATTATTTTTATCAAACTAATCATGAATAAATAAATTCATAAAAATATCCAATATTTTTATAACAAATATAGTCAATTAAATTATTGATCTAGGGTCCTAACATTTACTAAGGGAATATGACTCCAGGTTTGCACACATACCTGGATATCATGTTTAGGGTGAAGAGAAGAATATCCCAAGAAATGAACCCCAATCCCTCATCATGTATGTAACTTTGTAATCATAAATGCATTTCTAAGTAGAACTAAAACAATCATAGCATCCTTATCCTAAACTAACAACCTATCTACCCAGGCTCCCATGTTATTTATGGAAATAAATAATAAAGGGGACATCAATCACTTCAATAAATCATAAATAATTTCAATAATAATTTTAATATAAACAATTCCAGGTTTAAACAAATTCATTATATTCTAAAACAAAAATCAAATGATTTTCATCATATTTATTTCATTTAAATATTTTTTATATCATATTTCAAATCATAAAAAAAATCATGCCATCAATTATCAAAACTCGACATTAAATTCTTTCATCAAATCCTTTATTATTTCCAATACACCATTCATAATCATTGCTTTATTTAATAAGACGTAAAATAAATAGGTTCAATTGATGTCGTTTTTTTCACAACATTTATCAGAAATCTCAATTAGAAATTTGTAAATATTAAAAAAAATACAATTAATAATAACAATCATAATATTATTCAATTTATATGAATTTTATTATTTAGACACCAACCTTAATTCATAATATCATTAAACACCCACCATAGGATCCTTAATTGAAGATGGATAAAAACTGGAATGATCAATAAGGGATCCCAGAACTGAAATTCATCAATTCAAAAAATATACCCATCAATTACTTAAGTATTAGTCACTCAAAAATAGGGATAATTATGATATAATAATTAATCACAATAAAATTGAGATATCACTAACATAAATGGATTCAATTCAACAACAATCACTTAAAATCTTGTTGAAATAATGCCTAAACTGATCAATTTTAAACTAGATAGTGTTCAATGTAATTTGAGATGAATTAATAATATGGAAGAGGTATCTTGAAGGTTTAAAAAGTGGAATTTTTTTATAAACAATCCATTATCGACCAAATCAGTTTCACTGACTAGCTATTGGATCCCACTACTAGAAAGTATCTCCCCCTAGCTAGCCGCTAGCTCCCAATGGATATGTAGTGGCACATAGTAGAATGCCTAACATTTTGGGGGTCCTGTCATCTGGCTCGTGGTGTATCCAGAATTTTTTCTCAACATTCCACACCATCGAATGTTTTATAATGTTCTTATAAGAACTCCTCACCACCTACTAGTGGATGGATGATTGATGACCCATGTTGGTTATCTAGTGGACCTTTTAAAGGAATTTATATATGACCTTATCTACTCTAATTATAAACTCCCCATCCCACTCCACATATACTAATCATGGATGAAAACCACTTTTACCAGCCCCTCGAATGGCTCATCCAAGGATAAAAAACCAAGAATCATGATGAAAAAAGACATATAAAAGTATAGAAAAAGTAAATAAAAAATAAACAAAGGGTTTAACCTGAATGTTGGCGTTGTGACGTTAGACATTTTGTGATATCAGTGGGAGATGAATATGCATGTGACGTTATCACAATTGTGGTAGAACAATATACTAAACATGGGATGTCGGTATTGGATCAAATTATTACAATCCTCTATTTATCTGTGAAGATCATGAGATTTTTGGAATAAATCCTCTCAAATTTAAGGGAATTAATATTCTCTTGAAGATGGTATTATTTTTTATTTTATTGTTATGATAATCCATATTAATAATTCATTTGATACCTTTAATAAGTTAACCCTACAAAATATTCCAAAAATAACACTTATTAACTCCCAATCATACTATAGTGATCAAATGTTAATTACCACATACTTTTAAAAATAAAAATATGATACGTGATAAAATATTATTCATTAACTCAAATCATCTCCCCAAAATTTTTTATTGAACCTTGAATATTAAATAATAAATATTCATTCAAAAAAATATATTCCATTATCTGTATTGAATAAATTTTCTATATAATATGTAATTAAATTCAATATATATTATTGTAATGTCATATAATATTAAATTTCACTATTTTCATTTAGATAATATTACTCATACATTATGTATCCCCTATCTTGTGGTTAACCATTTCTTAAAAACTAATTCCTCGGAACTGATCAATCTTCAAAATACAATTTGTGTGTTACCCTATATGAAACTACCCATTATTTTACAGTATTTATCTTATTAAATAAAAAAACATTATTCAATATTATACATTTAATGCAACACCAAGCATATACGAGCAACACAAAATTAAAAATATTATTATTGAAAATGAAATTATAAATTATCTATAAAATAGTGTGGAATAAATACTACTAACCAATTTTTTAAAATTTTATATTATATTTTTAGTAATTTCCTTTATATTCATCAAATTTATTTTATATGCATAAGATAGTAATGAATCCAATTATACATATTAAATGGAAATACGTTTCTAAAGACATTTTTACCTCCTTTTGATGGTCTATTTATTTTAAATCATACTTTTAAACATTTTCAAATTATATTTTTAAAAAATATATTATTTTAAATGATAAAATAAAAATATTATTTGGTTGATTTTTTTGTATTTTCATGGTAAGTATAATTATTTGATTAATACTTAAAAAAGTACTACATTTTAAATGAAACCAACTTTTTTAAAAATTTTATTTATAGTTTCAAATTACATATTTGAGTGGTTCTAAAGTATAATTAGTTGATTTTTTTCATTTAATACAATTTATTTTATTATAATCCATTTCATATTTAATTTAAATATAAAAAAATTCTATTATTTAAATTGTTTTACTTTAAAAACATGTTTTCTATTTTCATCAATCGGATTAATGAAAAATTAATTTCATTCTATTATGTGTTTTAAATATGAAAAAAAATCAATATTTGGAATACTAATTGCAAAATTATTTAAATAGTTCTCTTTTATCTTTGAACAATATAAACTTACATTAATAATATTTTTTTATTACCACGGTTAAGGGTAAATTAGGATTTTTAAGGTAAAAATTATATTATATATAATATAAATTTACCCTAACAGTTTTTATTATTTGTTTTGATTCGTATTTATTGACCTAAATAATTCATGGGATGTTTTTATGTCCTTTTATATCCACTTTAATAACTTTAGTTGTTTTTTATTTTATTCTAAGGGAATTCGAATATGTCACACACTTTTTTTAAATATGTATTACATTTTTTATATGTGGTTATATAGAGGATATATTATACTATAATAATAAATTAATATATAAAATGTTTATATTCATCATGGTAATTTATTTTTAATTACTAAGAAATAAATAATTAAGATAAATATTTGCACAATTATGAAGGAGTAATTGATTAATTAATGGAAATATGAAATAAATGATATTAAAAATAATAAACTAAATATTATTTTACATACTTAATACCATCTATGATTTTTATATATGAATTATACATATTACCTATATATTAATTTTTTTGAGACTATCTTGTAGTTATGATATTTATAAGAAGTCGAGTAATGAATAGTTTCAAATTTTGCACAAATGATATTTTAAAATAAAATAATATATAATTAATTCATAAAAAAATCGAAAAATTATAAATTTATGTGAAATGATTTTTAAATTTATTAAAATTTCATGCTGGACACATTAATTGTTATTTTGGAATATTATAGTAACTTTATTAATCATAAAAGTGTAAAAATAAAAGTTTTCATGATATAAGTTAAAAGATTCACCTAAGGCTTAAATCCAAAAAATAAGGGTAATAAAGTGTTCTAAACAAGTACTAAAATTATTTTTTGAGATTATTTTGATCCTTCCTCATATTAAATTTAAATAACTGACATTGTATCCATTAAGAATTGAAAATTAATTTATATTAATTTTATAGGATTGGTGTTTCCAAAAGTGCCCCACTGGTGAAAATGATGTTTTTCCCAATGGTTTTATGCCTACGGTCTGAAAAAACCATTGGTATACTGGTTTAAGAGAAACATTTACAAAAGGTTTTTTTAAACCATTGTTATTTTTATTTTAGAATGAATATTTCCCATTGGTTTACTCAAACTGTTGG
Source organism: Viscum album (assembly GCA_963277665.1). NCBI lineage: Eukaryota > Viridiplantae > Streptophyta > Magnoliopsida > Santalales > Viscaceae > Viscum > Viscum album. The sequence goes on from OY728129.1 coordinate 260,602,360, forward strand.
GAAAACATTTATTTCTATAATAATAACCGATGGTTTTTAAAAATTGTTTGTATGTAAGAGCATTCCCAATGGTTTTTTAAAAAAATTGGGAAATTTTTCGCCAAAATACACAGCAGCTCCAGCTCCCATGTCTCCATGATTGCAGCCATAATCCGAAGCTCTTCGTAAGCTATCTCATTACCCTAGTGTGTGAAACTCCTTCCTCCCGATAGATCCATATTCAAACAAGAAATTTTAAATTAATACACTTCATATTAGTAAGTGGTACCTTATTTTTAATATTCTGAATCTTTTTTTGGATTTGTGTCTTGATGAGGAATAAACCAGAGTTTTGTGTAGTCTGTTGCATGATATACCAAACACATTGATTTGTTTTATGTTTTTTTTAAAACATCAAGTTTCATGATTATTTGAATCTATTTTATTTGAAGTCTCCATATCCACTCCTTCATTGTGTAGAGTTCGTGAACCATATGAACTAAGGGGTGCTGGTGAGAAGTATCCGCACTGAAATATGGTAAAGGGTTTATTTAGTCATATGGTATCTAGGCTAGTAATGGATATAAGGATGGTCCCTGTGAAGGGATTTGGGATAGTTGGGGTAGTGGTGTAGATGGTTTTCCATTTTTTTAGTGGGGGTTTACATTAATTTCTATGGACATTAGTTTAGTTGAAAATGGATTTTGATTTTGTATATATAGTTTGTGTTCATGGAATTTTTGGAAGGTAGTGATATTAAAGATGAATTGTTTGTTGGTTTGGTGATGTATTGGAAAATGGATATTGGTTTGATTGGGTATAGGTAATTATGGAGGTATTATATGGGTATTACCACCCTTAAACACCCATATCCCCCTATACCCCCTAGACAACCCCCCAAACACCCCCTATTTCCCTAGACACCCCCCATTGGACACCCCCACCCACATGGACAGCACCCCCACCCCCTGGGCACCTAAACCCACCTAGACACCCTCCAACCCCTTGGAAAGGCCCCCACACCCTTGGACATACCCACCCCCTAGACACCACCGCACCTCCAATGTGATTGGACCAGTTTTTTAATTAGAATTAACCATGTAGGAACTTTTTCTTATCCCCAATTACATTTCCTATGTGACCCATAGATCCTTAAAAATTGAATTTTTAAATTTTTGATTAATTTATTGGGTTTTTTTAAATGAAATGGATAATGCATGATGGTTTTCCTTTTTTTAATTAATAATTTTTTTTAAGTAAATTTACCCTAAGAGGGGTTGGATGGGGTTAGGGGTTGTCCATGTGGGGGGGGGGGGGGTTGTGCAGGGTGTAGGGGCTTCAGGGGGTAGGGTATATAGGGGTGTGCGTGAGGGGGTGTGGGTTGGCCAAGGAGGGTTGGGGGATATCTAGGGGGAAGGGTGGTTTTTCCGGGTGGGGGAGATGTGTGGGTTGTCCTGGGGGTGGGGTGGGATGTTCACGTGGTGGTGGGGGTGGGGGTTGTTCATATGGTGGGTGGGTTGCCCAGGTGGGAGAGGGTGGTGAGCTATCCAGGGAGGGGGTGGGTTGTCCAGGTGGGGGGGGGGGGTTATCCAGTTGGTGTGATGGTGGGCAGTTCATGCCGGGGTGGGTGGGGGGGGGGGGGCTGTCCAGGTGGGGTAGAGGTATGTATGGGTGTGGGGGTGTGGGTTGTCCTGGGGCAGTAGGTGGGGTAGGGGGGCGCATGGGTGTGGGGAGTGTGGGCTGTCCAGGAAAGGTGTGGGGGATTTCCACTCTCATACTCTAAAAAATTTAGGTATCACATATAACCAATTTATATTTGCTTTCACATGTCAATATTTTTCTGGATATTCCATACCAACACCCACTCTTACCCTACTTTGAAGAAGTTATCTCTGTAGTGAAATCTCAATCAGGTTCTTATACACAATCTATATTAATCTCATACAAATTTAACATTCGTATAACTCCATATCACCTAATTATATAACTAGGATCATACTGCTATGAGTAGTGTCCCATCGTAACATGGATCGTATTCCTAAACAACATACAAAGGATCATATTTTACATGCACAAATTTTTTTGTAAGCATAAAAAATACAATATTTTCACCTTGAATCACAACCTGGAAGTAGCTTCCAGCTAGCCTCTCTCGGCTTCAATAGTCCACATACCTAGCTCAAATTTTAAATTTGTATTTACAATTTAGTGTGTTTTTTAGAATTCATTTATGATATTTAGAGTTGAAGATAAAATTTTATTCCCATATGATATTTTTAGGTGTGTTTGCAATCAGGTGTGTTGTGATTTATATGTATGATATTCATCTTTTACACCAATAGTCTTCTGGTTCAACTATAATAGGGTTGATGTTAGGATAAAATTGGAAATAGATTGTCTTATATGGCCCTTTTTTGGTGGTAGAACCCCCCCACCCCCCACCCTCCGACCACCCACACCAACCCCCCTCCCACTCCTCTTTACACCCCCACCCCCATGACACCTGCCGCCCAGAAGTCCATCCCCCACCCTCTAGAAACCCCCCCACCCCCAAACACCCTCAACTTCTTGGAAAACCCTCCTAGATACCACCTTACCAGTAGAAACCCGCACACCCCTAGAAACCCCCAAGCCCACTGGACACCCCCCTAGACAGCCCCTCTAGACACCACCCCACCACTTTGACACCCCCACCCCCTGCACAGCCCCACCCCCTAGGTTATCCCCATCCATATACATCCACCAACCCTAGACACCCCAACCCCCTTGGACAACCCCCCATGGACAACACCCCACCCCTAGACACCCCACCCCCTGGACACCCCACCCCCCTTGACAGCCCCCACACCCCCACGATAGCCCCCACCTCCTGGATAGCCCCACCCACCTAGACACCCACACCCCCTTGGGTAGTGTATGTTATCACTCTAATAATCTACTAAAATATAAAATTTATTCAATCTAAATGTAGTTATTTATGGAGTGATCAAAAAATAATAATGCTGGATTATTATTCTCATGTATGAGTCATGATGATGAAAGGATAGTTGTTTGAATTGATGTCGAGGTAGAGCACATTTTTAATGATTGTGGATTATGAGTAATTGATATGACTCACACTCTTGCTACTGATGAACCATATGTATTTTCATCATTTGTGAAACATGTTTTTTATTCCATGACAATATTCGACTTGAATTTGGTTTCATTATTGAATTAATTCAAAGAAATATTAATGATGATGGTGACAAAATTCACAGCATCCCTACTTCCAATTGAAACAATCCATTTATTACATTTAATGAATCCAATATCTCAATTATCAGAGTAGACTGTGAACCTGAAGTTGTGGTGGAAAATATATAAAATCATCCAAGTTCTCAATTGTTTTGGTTTAGCTCAACATGGGTTGTTAATGTTGGTACCATTAAAATTAATTTAATATTGATTACAAATATGTTATATCTGACTTAACCTCTATGTGAATTTACAATGTTTATTGGTTGTAATTTTATTTGAATTTCATTTTATAATTTGGAATTGAACTATATTCAATCCTAAAAAACCTACATTTCTAACATGTTGAAAATTTCAATGCTTTATTGACCATGTATAAAATTAGTATAACTCTAAGACCTCCCTTTAACATTACACTAGATAATGAACATGTTGGTTTGTCTTCTTCTTCAAAACATGTAATGAAACATGCATAATATTACTGGGATAATGAACCATCCTCCTATGTAATTAAATTTTGTTATTACATCATGTACGATTTATTTAATTCATTATATATCTATTAAATCTCAACTAAAACAATGGATAGTAATATTTTCCCCGGAATCCCCTTTTCCCTCTCAATTTTTTTTGGGTTATAGATTAGATGTCCTTTTCTAATTACTTCCCTATTTTATTTCAAATGCAGGAAATGTAACCAATTTAATAGTGGTGATGGAAAAAGATGATGGAAACAAATAATCTCATGGATGAGATGGGTGTTCTACCACTAGTGCATGTAGTGAGTATTTTATTTCAAATATATATATTTATATATATATATATAATATTTCAATGTGATTAATTTTGTATTAAGAATTTTTCTAGGATCCACATATTTGGAGATAATTATTTGATGGGGAGCCTAGTAGGGGTCCCATTACTCAGGGTTTTCGTACGATGGGGGGGTACCAGAGCTAGGTGATCTGGTCAGCGTACCCAATCAGACCCCACCCCTCTAACCATCATACCATCTATCCCACATTCTGATCATGGTGTGTCTTTAGGGACACCAGGGATATTTAGGCATCCCATGATTTCACCACCCTTTACATCTGATTCTTCTCACCTATCATTTCCGTATCTAATGATGATTCTTACTCCCCATATAGCATTCGACAATCCATATGTTCCATGTTATTTTACTTCTACATCCTTCTACCTGAGTTTCTATATTCCATATTATACAAATCTTGATCTGGTAGAGTATGTCCATGAAGTTCATAATTAAGACCCACTTCACTTTCATAGGGTGTTCCATCAGTTTCTATAGATCCAGTGGAGATCATTGATCAGACTGCCTTATGTATATTTATAAAATCCTAAACAAATTTATACCATTGTTTATTTTCATTATAAAATGTATTGATAAAATATTTGTTTTTATTTCATAATAGATACATATACTGATATGAGGTCAGGGTTGGGGCGTACACTCATGCGTTCAGTGTGGAACCACCACACACAGTTGATGGTGGACTACAACAAAGACATTTAGATGATTGAAAAAACATGGAAACAATTTGGGAGTTTTTTGGCAAAGCATGCGAAAAACTCTAACATCTTTCCTATTAGCCCGCTCTCATGGAGACAGTTTCCAAATGATGTCAAGGATAATTTTTTGGCAGAGATATGGGTAATAAATTATGTTGTACATAATTTTTTTTTTATTTATATGAATTAATATTTTTGTGTCACCTTAGGTTTAATTTCCCCGATTGTGAGGGTGCATGACCAGCACATCTAAATGATTTATGTGAGTTTGGAGAGCCTATAAATACAAATTTAAGGGAAGTTCCCATCTTTCAAATGATTCATGTGTTCTTAGGTTTTATTTTTTATATATTAGCTGGCATTATAGAGTTGGAACAAAGTTAGAGGTTGTCCCCATCATGGATAATTACCAATTAGAACAATATCGGAATATGATTACTTATTAGACGACTGCCCATTTTATGGTATTAATCACATTTGAGATATTTAAATGAAACATTTCATGTTTTTCACTAATAAAATCTTTTTTTATTACTGAATTTTATTTAGTAATAATATGAAAGATATAAATAAATATTGACGCTAAAACATTCCTCAAACCAATGGGATGTACTACGATGCTAGATCGTGGGAGGAAGCAAGTATGATAGTTGTTTACAATTTTTCATTATAGCTTCCACTTTATATTGTTTCCTCCATAATTTATTTGATTTATGAAGTTGTTATATAATTTTATATATTAAATTATTTATTGGTAACCTATTTTTATTTATGTTTTCTTACATTCAATGTCATTGTAGTGGGAAATATTGAATACTGAAGGACGCGTGCCTCGAGAAAAACTGTTTTTCTTGAGTCGAAGGAAGAAAGATGGAATTGTGGTTAATGAACCGACATAGCACTAGATTTTATGTTTTATTTTTTTATTTCAAATTTTAATATCTATTTTATAACTTAATAATCAATATATATTTTTAACAGTCTTCTTTAGAGGCCCTGAATGCCTAGGAACCTGACAATTTTGGGCCAAAGGATTACTTACATCAGGTGTTGGGAGATGAACACTATAACACCCAGGGTATTCCAAAACATAAATTGAAATGAATGAATGTTTATTTTAAATAGATATTTATAACTAGCCTTTAAAAATAATTTTTCCACTTTTCTGTTTCGAATTTCAAAAAACATTCATTTACAATTGAGTTTGGAAATTTATTTAGAGCCAAACGAAACGGACCTATTTTTTTTGTGAATCATAACATACCATTATGAATAACAATATGACCCAAATGAATATTAAATTTTATTATTATTTTATTTTATTAAGTCTTGAAGATAATGACATATTTGTTAATTTTTCAATATGATATAAAAGAAGTCATAGTTTTAAAATTTTTAATCTTTTAATTAAGTATGATTTTATTTAAAAAAATTATTAATATTTAGAAAATTATTTTTTAAAAATGTAGTTCATTTTTCAATTCTACACGCTGAGAAATTGTAACGGTGTGTTTTTTGGATTCTTCTGAAATTCTTGATTTTTTTATGAATACTAAAATACGGTAAAATATAGTATAATCAAATTATCAGTAAAATATAGTATTTATGACATCATAAGTGATGTAAGACCACTTAGATCGAACTCACAAGCTATTATTACTATTTTGGGTCACTATAATTAAGATTATTCATATTCTTGAGAAAACAATATTATAATAATGTTTAAAATAATGAAAAATACCCTCTCTCATCCACTATAAATACCACCCTCATTCCCCTCTTCCTCCCACACCTATCAACCCTTTTGCCTTACCTATGTTCTAGAAAAAAATCCTCCAAATTCTCTTCCCACCATCCAAGAGCTGTTTATCTCACCAAATGTCCAATACCAAAGGCCTTAAGAAGGATCTCACGGAGAAGAGATCAAGAGGTAAACATAATATTTTATTTTCATTTATTTCATTCATTTTATGTTATTATTTTACATTCCATTTGAATTATTTTTTTATATTTCATTCCATATCCCCCTTACTTCCCATATTATGTAATAATGATGATATACACCTTTTCTCTCAACAAAGTTTTTTATGAAATTTTAAGTGATGCTATTAGGAGGCTGAATTTTCATGAGAGATTTCTCAATTTTTCTTTTATTTAGAGTTACATTCATCATTTTCCACACCTCCTCTTATAAAATATGCCTGAATGATATAGAATCATTAATATTATATATTTTATCATGCTCATGGAAAATTCATCATCAATATTCATCTCTTCTCTAACTTTTTAAAATAATTAAAAACATTTTCCATGATGTGTTGAATTTCTGACATCATGGACGATGGGATTTCAATTTTTGTAAATTTCTTCAAGGATGCTCATGAAACAATTTTTATTATTTAAATAGGTCATAATATATGTATTATGTCTCTTTCATTGTTCTAGAAATATTTTTTACACATGGTTTCAATTTATTAATCCAAATGAGGTCGTTATTATCAAATAATCTCTAAAATGGTGTAAATAAACATCATTAATGTTTTAACTTTTGAATCATCCTCATGTAAGAATAAAAAATGATAAATGGTATATTTTATGGTTATAGAAATATTTAAATACTAATCCATTCCAATTATAGAGTTTCACATCCAATCTACCAAAACAATCCATCATGAACCGATCATGACAATTATGTACTGAACTCACCCAAAACAGTGCGAGGAACAAAATACTAACAATTAAAGGGTGAAATGATATAAAAAATGATTATATAAGGTATTATACAGGTGGATAAGATTATTTAATATATTAATAAAACTCTTTTAAATATTATACCAGAGGTTTAAATGAGTTTTAAGTTATACAAACACAAGGTAAAATAAATTCTTAACCTGATTTCAATTCATTGGGTTAACATCCTACTTCATTATTTATATTTTATTAGATTTGTTTGTGTGATTTTTTTTGTTTATATAATTTTATCTTATGTGTAATTACAGTGTATAAACATATTATATCCACTTTATTAAGTTTTTCACTTAAATTATATGATTTATGTAATGGGTTTTTCCTTTAAAATCCTCTTTTAAGATTACATTTTTCAAAATTCAAATCAAACTTTTTATGAAACAATTCATGTTGTATGATTGTATTCTTGTTGTTGGTAATTTTTTATAATTAATGGTGGGACATATATCTCCCTCAAATTTAATGGGTATGTATATGTTGGAGGTCGGCGGTATGGTTACTCCAAGTGTAACTGCGATGGTTTCACAAATTGTAAGGTAGCTGTGATGGTTACAAATTATAAGGTATCTGAGAGGGTTACAATATTATCTATTTAATTCCCCAAGATAACATTAGGATTATATTTATGATCTCTTGTTTTGTATGTATATTTTATAAATATAATGTTTCACAAAGTAAGTATATATGGGTGACAAGCATGTCTTTTTCAAATTATTCCATACGTTACAATTTTTCATGGACTAATGTGTTCTTTCCTAATTTTTATATCCTTAACAGAGATTTTTGTGATCATCCCATGTTTTTAAATGATTTTCACCGGTTATAAGGTTTTTTAGAACAATAAAGTAAGACTTATTGAATGTTTTATTAATTGTAAATGAAATCATATTTTATTTGAAATGTTTTTATATTGGAAGAAATGAATACTGTTTTTATGGTATCCACTCTATAATAATGTGTAATTTTATGAATGTGTTCTATCCTAATTATCTAAATATATAAAAGTGAAAAGATCCTAAATGTGAATGGAATTGAATTTAGGACTAAATTCATGATTATGTAATGCAATATGGTTGGGTTCATATAGTTGGTTTCAGAGGATGGTTTAGATAACAATATGGATTAAAATGATGTTAAAATAATACCATAAAATATTTTTACTCTATGATTAATTTGAAATTTTATAGAAGATAAAGATTACCATGCTGATTCATTTATGATAGGTCTGTTCATAATGGTTATCCATAGAAGAAACAGGGATGCTGAAGAAGAGAGGTACTGATTGAATGATATCCTTCCAAATATGAATCTCGTAATGTTTTGGATTAGAACCAAGCAATTTGTGACAGTAATAGATCAGATAACGCAGAAAATAAATTGTGGTGGTATCCATGCAAGAGAACAACCAGCGGTACCTAAATGTATCATAATGATAGTGAAACATTTTATGAGACTACACCCTCCTGCTTTCAATGGATATCTTGAATCATTTTCGGATAAAGGATGGATTAAATCTGTAACACACTAATCTTCCATGGTACGTTTCCCTTTGAATAATTCCATAGCTTGTGTTGTATGCAACTTCAAGTTCAAACACAAAACATCCAATTAGACTATCATTTTTGAATAATAATACCCACTTTTTGAAATTTTATAAATTTTATCTTTCAAAATGGACATCATTTTTGGATTCAGAATATCAAAATTTTCATATGATGAAATTTTGTAATTTTTCTGAAAACATTCAATTTTTGATAAATAGTTAAAAACACTGAACTATTGTTTAAAACCACCTTTTTATTTAAATAATTATTTATTTTATTTAATTTTTTTCAGTCAAAATAAATACATTGTAACTATCTAATTTCAATTTCACTAATTGGAGTCTTTAAATAATGAGTTTAGATATTTAAAAAATTAATTGAACTTTTTACCGTCTTTTACCCACCTCATAGAAGCATTTGAAAATTTTCATAAAACGTATTTTTACCACTTCTGTGAGTTGAATTTAAAAAATTAGATAGATACGGTTAATATTAGTAAGTATAATGTGGTTCAATATGATGAAAATAATTTTTGTTGCATAGTAACTTTTGACTTATTTGCCACGGATAAAATTAAATGGTGTAATTAAGGGTAAAAATGATATCATAGTTACCCTCACATATATCCTAATTCTATTTGATAAGTGTAATTAGACCAAAAACAACCTTATGAATAAAATATTATCCCCATTGTACACTTCTATTAGATTAGGACATTTATTATTATTTTATATAAAGAAGAGTTAAAAGAGTTAAATTGAAGGTTTTACAACTAAAAATTTTTTAATATAGAGTTACAAACAATATAAATTATAATATAAATATTAATTATAAATAGAAATATATTTCATACATAATGATATTTTATTTATAATTTTTAGAAATTAAATAATTTAATTAATTTATGACACAATGATGATGCAGTATTACCTTATTAATGAACAATTAAAATAATTGATATTATAAATATCCAAATAAATGTAATTTGAGACATTTGATGAATTAAAATAATTATATAGGATAATATGACAATATAAGGTTAATTAAATAATTTTTTATCAAAGTAGTCATGATCCTATGATATTCAAAAAAACCAAATACTAAATAGTCCCAAAATTGACATAAATGGATTTTTAAAACAAATACTATATTATTAATTGATATAATATTCCTAAAAATCTATGGTTCAGCCAAAGAACATAGATAAGGTTATATATAATAATAATTAACCACTAGGGGTTCTCGTTTATTGTTATATTATGTTTATTAACCATATAATATAAATATACAAAGATACATGGTAAATGAAAAACTATTTAACAAAGAGTTAAAACTAAAAGAAAAGGTTAATATGTTGACCAAAACCTGTCTAAAACCTACTGGATGAGAGGTTCTTGACCCATACCAACCTTATACTCTATATAAATTATTTTTTTCCATTATAAACAAAATAGTATTTTATTATAAAATAAAATTTCATGATTTTCCAAAAATGACCCTCACCTCTCTTATAAAAAGGTACTTCACCTTCTCTTAATTTCACACTTCCAATGCCTTTTGTCTGAGCCAAAACCTTCCCAAATATCCTCTCGAATATACTAAATTCAACCTATATGCCTTAATAAGGTCATAAATGCAACCTAAATATCCCTTTTGATGAAATCAAAAAGAAGAACCTGAAGAAGAGGTAAATATTTCATCACCTCTTTCGCGTTCTTTTCTTCTTCCACTTCCTCTTTCTTTGTTTCTTCCACTGTAAAATAATAAATCCAGTATCATTTATATTCTGTTATTTTATTATAAATATTTTACAACCATATTCATTATTCTATCCATTCTATAAATGAAAAAATCACCATACGTCCGTACGTACGGCTTGCTATCTCCATGTCAGGGTGCAATTTGTTATTAAAACACTTCATTATTTTGGATGGGTATTATAATGAATATAACATATGTAAAAAATAAATATAACATGTTAATTATTCTGTATATATGATATACTATCCAATTACATACTATTTCACCATCAATATAATGATATTTTCACTTGTGCGTACGTACGAATTACCGTCTCCAAGAACGTGACGTGAGTCACTCCCCATAATAATCATTAACTAATAATTCTCATTTTATGATTAAAAATATTGTTTATTAACATAATATCATTATGTATATGGAAACGATAAATATTATCAATAAAAAACATATCTTATATAACCAACCATATAATGGAAAAAGAATTAGTCAACACCCGAAATGATGATACTACTGAATATTATTAACAAAGAAATATTAGAGGATCATATATGATATCATATTTATTTATATAGTTATTGTATAAATTAATAACAATTATTTAACTGTTATGTAGAAGTTTAATGTACCCTCTACAAAATAATAGTACAAGGTAAGGGTTAATTTCACAATCTCTTTATTATCCAAGGATGTTTTTACAAAAGTATCTAATGGGACCTCTTTACCATCCACATCTATGTTTCTTAAAAATTTATTTCAAAACATTTTTACTATTTACTATACTATAGGTTAAATTAATATATACCATTGTTTGAATTTTTTAGAAATGGTTTTAAATTTATCATTCCTTTATTTTCCAAACAAGGTACTTTATGACCTTTTCAACAAAATTAATTTAAGAATGTATTTTTTTAACTTATTCAGAAAGTGGGCCTATTTTTTGCCATTATATCATCGTCAAATATTCCCATATAATCTTATAAGATTATTTTCAAAATTATTTTTTTTATAATTATCTGACTTTTAAATGATTTCAAAAAAAGATAAGGTATTTATTTTAAATAGTTTACATTTCATCTATGTCAACAACCATTGATGGATTTTAAACTTGATTGAAATTTATTTATTTTGGTAGAAATCTTCTAAATTTTTTTGAAGGGTTTTTGATATGATTGATTATGGATGTTTTATTTTTACACCATTCATCATTAATGGATAAAGTATTGACATTTCATATTTTAGTTTTAATACGAATGTTTATGTTATGTTTAAAACTTTTTCAGATGAGTAATGCATTGGATTTAGTAAGTGACGAGTGGAGCCCTACATAGCCCCAGGATGCATCAGTAGGTCTAATGAGACAATATAGTGTTTTCGCATAAGGCCTTGACAAAATATTATTTGTAGTCTTGGCACAAGGCCTTGACTATGTGGTTATAAAGTCTAGAATTAGGCATTCCATAATTATGAAAGTGGCTATTGATATTGCATTTGAATATTTGACGAGTAGAATATCCATGTGAATAAGTAAATGGAATTATTTGATTTTATCTTTTCCATATTATTCTGATGGTTAAGTCTAAAAGGCTTATGTTTTAGTCTTACACATTTCCTTATATGTTCATGCTAATTTTTGAACATTTAAGTTATATTGTTATCCTTACTGATCGTATTAGATCACCCCTTTCTATGTTTTATTTTTCTCAGGATGTGAAGAAGAATTTTATGGTTGACCTGTAGGGATAGGATACAGATATAAGTGGGATAAAAAGGGGGAAAATGTTATTATTGTTTTTATTTCATTATGTAATGTAAAACATATGAATGTATCTAGTACTTCCAAGGCTTCTAAACTAATTGGCCTTTTGGGATTTGATCCCTTGTGATCATTCCAATGTTATGTAATAATGCACCGACTCTATGAAACTGGGGTCAAGGAATTACAGTTGGTATTAGAGAAAGTTGAGTAAAAACCATAGAATCTAGATTTAGAAAAACTCTGATTATAGAACATTACCCTAAGATAGACTTTAAGGATTAGTATATAAGAACTTCGTAACAAAATTTTACTGTATATATTTTTCGATTTTTCCAAGAAATACATCATTGTTTGGGTACGAACAGGTAGAGGTGGCTCGAGCACATATGTACATAGTGGTAAATCCTCAAAACACAGCATTGAGAAATACTCAAACAGGAACTGGTACACGACAATGGGACTTGAAGCACTCTTGGTTACAACACTCTTGGTTGATATGCTTATGATACTTCTAATATTCTTTACTAACCATTATGAAGGGTTTATGAGTATATAATTTCTCAATGAATATATTTTCTGTTTATGGATAATATCCATAAACTTTTTTATTTATGTTGAGTCTTTTACAAGTTTAAAATTATGTATTGCGATTCATAAACTAATCTAGTGTGCGCCATTGTTTAGAAATGGCTCATAGTTGAATGAATGGAAACTGTATAAATGAATGTAATACATGTAAAGATTTCCCTCCTAATCAAGTTAATTATAGTGGAGCTGGTGATGGAACTTGTGATGATTAGATTATCACCATAATGGGACAACTCACTCTGGTTGTGAATAATAACCTTACCCATATGAAGAACCCCGATCCACAATGTGGAGGATCAATGTTAGGCCAATTCATGAGGAAACAAACCACCAATATTCAATAAGACTATGAATCCATTTGTATTCGAGTAATGGATAAGTTCATTAGATAAAATATTTCATGCATTGGGGAGTGGTGAAAGGGAAAACGTTTTCATGGTGATTTAACTCCTCGCGGGAGAACCAGATCAATATTGGTCATTAATCAAATACAATATGGAAAATGAAAAGTAATAGAACATGTAATAGAGGGATTTTGAAGAGATTTTCTTAGAAAAATACATTCATCATGACCATCGAGCGGATATGGAAAGACAATTTCTGAGTCTGAGGAAAAAATAGGATGATAATGTCCCAAATTATGAGGCTAATGTTACAAGGATGTCAAGGAATGAAGAAAATTATATAATTAACCCATGGAGTCATATTGATCAATTCTTTGATGGGTTAAAACATTTTATTCAGAAAGCATTAGTCTCACAATCCTTCTTATCATACAAAGATATTGTCTCATGTGATATCAAGATAAGAAAAATAATTCTCTATGTCTTGAGACTTTAAAGCAAATCAGGGGAAGAAGATATCTTCTGAACACTCTAGAAATAGAAATAAGGGGATTAAAGGAAAAGTTTAATTTCCATCCTATGGTAAATGTGGGAAGAAACACCTTGGTACTTGACTGAAGTGAACTGGATTCTATTACAAGTGTGGTGAAAAAGGCCACCAATCTTGTGGTTGCAAGGGGATAAAAGAGGCTGTCAATGTTGAATGCTACAATTGAAGAGAAAAGGGGAATTATGCAACTGAATGTCCTAAGCGTCAAGGTAATATACCTCAAAAAAGTCCAAGGGTGAAAGGCCAATGTTAGGTGATCTCTGCTGCTGAGGTTGAAGCTCCAAAAGAAGTGGTGGCATGTAATTTAATGGTTTCCTCAGGTTTAGCCAATGCATTATTTGATAAGGGGTCATTGCATTGTTTCATATCCTCCCAGTTTGTTATGAAAAATTGATTTTTTTCAATTATATTTCACATGGGAGTTTTCAGTCAATACTATTAAGGGAAGTATCATTACAAAAAAGTTTTGTGAATTAGTTCCAATTAGGGAATATAAATGTTCTTTATCGTCAGATCTCACCTCCATACCCATGATTAAATTTGATATAATCTTCAAATAGGATTTTATTCCAGACCATGATGTAAACATTTATTGTAAGAAGAAGAAGGTTACAATTCTAGATGATGATTAAAAGTACCTTATCATTAGAGCAAAAACATCACCACCTGATTCTTATCTAGATCCACCCATAGTAGGTCAACTAAATTAAAATATTAGGGCGGAAGAGAATAAAATAACTATGGGTGAGGAATGAAATGTTCAAATAGAGGATGTACCTATTGTTCAAGAATATGTTGATCTGTTTCCAGAGGACTTACATGGACATCCCCCAGAATGGGAAATTGAGTATTCTATATGGTTAATTTCTGGTTCATGCACCATATCGAAGACCCCTTATAGAATGTCCACTATGTAATTAGTGGAAGTAAATAAAAAACTATAATAAGTGAGTAAATAGATATTTATTCACCCAAGTGTTTATCTATGGAAAGCCCATGTCCTTTTTGTTTAAATGAAAGACAAATCTATGAGTTTGTGCATTGACTACATGGAGATCAATGCTATTACAATAAAGAAAAAGTAACCCCTAGAATTCATTGATGATTTATTTGACTAATTTCATGGAGATAAATATATTTCAAATATTGAACATCGATCTGGATATCCTTTTTTTTGTGTGATGAAGTAATACATTCCAAATATATAATTTCGATCTAGGTTCGGGCATTACGAGTTTTTTGTAATGCCTTTTGGACTGACTAGTGCACCCTCTGTCATCATTGATCTAATGAATACTATTTTCAAGTAATATCATGTTGAATTTTTAGTGGTATTTATTGATGATACTTTGGTATACTAAAAATCTATGAATATCATGAAAATAACTTGTGCATTATCCTAAGTACTCTTAGAAGAAATGAATTATATGAGAAATTTAGCAAGTGTGAATTCTAACATCAAGAGATTTCTTTTCTTGGCCATAGTTTCTCTATGGATGGAATCTCTTTAGATCCTTCAAAGACCAAGGCAATCCATGAATGGCCAGTATCGAAAAGTACAACTAAGGAATGAAGTTTTATTGGTTTAGTAGGTTATTATAGGCATTTTTTCAAAAAAAATTCCAAATTGGCTATCCCATTAACCCAGCTCACTTGGAAATGGGTTAAATTTGATTGGAAAAAAGAGTGTGAATAAATGTTTGAATAACTAATGAGATGATTATTTAATGATCCTATCTTGACTCTACCATTGGGGAATGATGGGTTTTTTATTTATAAAGATGCTTCAAATAGAGGGATTGGTCATTTCATTATGCAAAATGATAAAGTTATTTCCTATGCATCACGACAACTAATAATTAATGAACAAAACTATCTCACTCATGTTCTTGAGTTAGAAGTTGTAATATTTACTCTGAACATATGAAGACACAATATTTATGGTGAAAGATGTGAGATTTATACTAATAACAAGAGTTTGAAATATATTTTCTCACAGAAAAAACTCAACATGAGGCAAAGATAATGTCTGGGACTACTCAAGGATTATGATTGCACTATACATTACCACCTAGGGAAGTAAAATAAGGGGGAATATGCTTTGAGTAGAAAATATCATGACGTTTTTAACAAGATGGGAGTTGAAAGGGATCATATTTTCATGGATCTAGTAATAATGGATATGGGAATAACCATGGAAGGTGAAACACTAATACATTTTCAACTTTTTTCCAAACCACCTTTAATAGAAAGGATAAAGAGTTCTTAGACTAATGATGAGGAGTTTCAAAATAAGATAAATCTGTGAATGATGGGATAATGAGTGACTTCATATATGAATATGGAATTTTGAAATTTGGGAAGAGAAATTATGTTCCTGACATACCTGATCTAAAAATAGAATTATTGGATTATCCTCATAGCTCCAATTTCTCTATACACCCTATGAGAACCAAGATGTAGAGAGATTTGAAAGAACATTTCTATTGGGACAACATGAAGAGGTAGATTTCTAATTTTGTTTCAAGAAGTATGGTTTGTCAACAAGTGAATTATGGAAGGAAAAAACCTAGATGAGTCATGAAATCTCTTCTCATACATGATTGGAAATGGGATAATATTTTGATGGACTTTTTCATGGGGCTACCGAGGACTCCTATAAGGAATGAGATAATATGGGTCATTGTTGATCATCATACCAATTCAACACATTTCCATGCTATATGAGATGATTTACCACATGAACGTAGGTCAAGATTATATTAATGAAGTTATAAGACTTCATGAAGTACCCCTATCGATTATTTCTGATCTTGATCCCCATTTTACATCATGATTCTGGACAAGTCTTCAGAAAGCTCGGGACACTGACCTTTTTTTAGAAATGTCTATCACCCTCAAATCGATGGGAAATCAGAATGAACTATTCAATCCTTAGAATACATATTTAGATACTTCTCACCTGACTTCCAAGGTATGCCAGATAAATTTTTACCTCTGGTAGAATTTTCTTATAACAGTAGCTTCCATTCAAGTATTCAGAAGGAACCATATAGAGCATTATACAAAAAGAAATGTCGCACACCAATTTTTCGGGTTGATGTTGGTGAAAGATAACTTGTAGTCCCTGAACATGTTCAGGAAATGATTGAAAGTTGAAGGTTCTCCAATACCACATCAAAAAAGCTCAATGTAGGCAGAAGAGCTATGTCGATAACCGATGGACGGATTTTGAATATCATGTGAGAGATCAGGTTTTCTTGAAGGTATATGCATGGAAGGGAAGTATATGATTTAGTAAGAAGGGTAAACTAAGTCTCAGGTATATCCAACCTTTTGAAATTCTAGAACGAATTGGGGTTGTAGCATACTATTTGGGAATACTACCATGTTTCTCTAAAATTCATGATGTATTCCACGTATCACAGTTGAAATAATACATACCTGACCCAATACATGTTCTGGAATATGAGGAAATTGAACTACAACCCGATATGTCTTATTGTGAAGAGCCAATGAAAATTCTTGATACCATAGAGTAAGTGCTTAGTAACTGGACGACTCATCTTGTAAAATTTCTATGGAGAAATCACAAGATAAAAGAGGCAACATGGGATCCCGGGGAACATATGATGAAGAACCACACAAATATTTTAATCCATTAATATTGTAGAATTTTTTAGTACAAAATTATTTTATGGATGGGATAATGTGACACCCCAAGCATCCACTATACATTTCCCTTTGAATAATACCATAGATAGTATCGTATACAACTTCGAGTTCAAACACACCATAACCAATAAAACTAACCGTTATGAATAGTAATACTCGCTTCTTAAAATTTTATAAATTTTATCTTTATAAATAGACTTAATTTTTGGATTCGAAATATCGAAATTAGCTTATGGTGAAATTTTGGTATTTTTTTGAAAACATTAAATTTTTGATGAATAGTGAAAGACACCGAGTTATTGTTTAAAACAGACTTTTTATATAAATAATTATTTATTTTATTTAAATGTATTTTTGGTCAAAATATGTATATAATACCTATATATGTTCAAAGTAACTCATTTGAGTCATTTTATTCTGAGTTTATATATATATATATATATTATTGAACTTTTTACTTTCTTTTACCCACTGTCTAGGAGCATTTACACATTTGCATAAAACTTTATTTTACCACTTCTGTGAGTTGAATTACACAAATCTGAGAGTCACAGTTAATGTCAATAAATAAAATTTGGTTCAATAAGAGGAAAATAATATTTGGTGAATAGAAACTTTTGACTTTTATTTACCACGGTTAAAAGTAAATATAGTAATAAAGTGTAAATAAGATATCATAATTACATTAAAACATGTCCTAATTCTATTAGATAATTTTAATTCGACCAAAAACAACCTTTGGAATAAAATATGATCCTTTTTGGTCTACTTGGATTAGATTAGGAGATTTTATTTTATTTTATTTGAAGAAAAGTTAAAAGAGTTAAATTCATTGTTTAATAACTAAACCATTTTTAATATAAGATTACACAAAATATAAATTGTACTATAAATATTCCATAGAAATCTAAAGATATTTACTATATTATGAAATTTTATTTATAATTTTTATAAATTAAATAAATTAATTTATTTATGATATAATGATGATGTTGTAATTACATTATAAGTGAAATATTAAAATAATTTATATTATAAATATCCAAATAAATATAATTTGACACTTTTGATGAATTATAATAATTTTATATGTTCATATAAAATTTTAGGGATTATTAAATAACTTTTTTCACCATGTAATCATGATGTTATGATTTTCACAAAAACAAAATATTAAATATTGTCAAAATTGACTTAATTTAGTTTTTGAAAAAAATACTATATTATTAATTGATATAATATGCATAAAAATCTAGGTCTTAGAAAAAGGAATTAAATAAGGTCATAAATATAAATAATTAACTATCTTTGGTTCTCTTTTCTTGTTATAGTATGTTTACTAACCATATAATATAAATATATAAATAGACATGGTAAATGAAAAACTATTTAACTAATAGTTAAATAAAATAGATAATGTTAATATGGTGACCTAAATCTGTCTAAATCCTATTTGTTAAAATTTTTTCAACCCCTCCCCACCATAGACTCTGAATAAATTTTTTTAGACCTTAAAAACCGAAAATTATTTTATTATAAATTAATATTTCATGCTTTTCCTAAAGTGACCCTCACCTCTCTTATAAAAGGGAACTTCCCTTCTCTTAATTTCACACCTCCAAAGCCTTTTGTATCTGCCAAAAGCTGCAAAAATATCCTCTCAGCTATCCCCCCTTAAACCTAGAGGCGTTAAATTGTTGATAAAGCCTATTTAAGGATCCCTTTTGATCAAATCATAGGGAAGAACACGAGGAAGAGGTAAATATTTCATCACCTCTTTCAGGTACGTTTCATCTCCCACTTTATATTTATTTGTTTTTTTCCATTCTAAAATAATAGCACCAGAATATTATATATTATGTGATGTAATTTTAAATATGGTAAAACCAAATTCGTCATTCTATCCATCCTATAAATGGAAAAATCACCATACGTGCGTACGTACGGTTAACCGTCTCCACGTCCTGGTGTAATTTGTTATTCAAACACTTCATTATTTGAGATGGGTATAATAATGAATATAACTGATGTAAATAATAAATATAACATTTTAATGATTCTTTATATATGATATACCTTTCTATTATATATGATTTCACCATCAATATAATGATATTTTCGCTCGTGCGTATGTATAAATTACCGTCTCCAAGAACGCAATGAGATTCATTCCCCATCGTAATCATTCAAGAATAATTTTTTATGATTAAAAAAATTATAACAATAATATTATTCTATTTATGAATTAAATACATCCTATCCATAACAACTATGTCTAATTAACCAACCATATAATGAAAAAAGGATCAGTTAACACCTGAAATGATGATAGTACTGAAATATTATTAACAATGCAATATTAGAGGATCATAAATGATATAATATTTAAATATATAGTTCTTGTATAATTTAAAGACAATGTTTTAACTATTATATATGGGGTTAACATACAATATATCGTGGAAATGTACAAGGTAAGGTTTAATTTCACAATCTCTTAATTATCCGAGGTTGTTTTTACGTAAGTATCTGCGGGGACCTCTTTATCATCCACATCCATGTTCCCTAAAAGGATATTTCTAAATATTTTTAATATTTACTATAATATGGGTTAAAATGATTTATACCCTTTTTTACTTTTTATAAAATGGTTTTAAATTAATCATTCCATCATTTTTCAAACAAGGTACTTTGTGACCTTTTCCACAAAATTAAGGTAAGAATGTGTTTTTAACATATACGGTGTGTGTGGCTATTTTCTTGCCATTATATAATTGTACATGTTTCTCATATAATATTAAAAGAGTATTTTCAAAATAAATATATTCTTTTATAATTATATGACTTTTATGATTTTAAAATAGAAAGAGGTATTTATTTCAAATAGTTTTTATTTCATCTATGTCGTCATCCATTGATGGATTTTAAACTTGTTTGAAGTTGATTTATTATTATACAAATGTTCAATATTGTTTGAAGGTGTTTTGATATCTTTGACTTTAGATGTGTTATTTTTACACCATTCATGGTTTATGGATAATGTATTGACATTTCGTTTTCTACTATTAATACGAATGTTTATGTTATGTTTAATCTTTTTCATATGAGAACTGTATTGGACTTAATAAGTGATGGGTAGAGCACGCTATATCTCTTCGATGCATCGGTAGGTCCCTTGAGAGAAATTAGTGTCTTGTCACATGACCTTGACAAAATCTTATTTGTAGTCTTGGCACAAGGCCTTGACTATGCGGTTATGAGGTCTCGCATTATGCATTCCATCATTATAAAAGTGGATATTGATATTTAATGTGATTATTAGACTAGTAAAATATACATGTTAATATGTAAATGGAATTATTTTATTTTAACATTTTCTATATTATACTGAATATCATGTTTAAAAGTATTTTGTTTTAGTCATACACATTACCTTAAATGTTCTTGATTATTTATGAATGTTTCTGCTATATTGTTATCCTTACTGAGCATCTGAGCTCACCCCTTTCTATGTTTCCCTTTTTCCTAAGATGTGAAGAAGTATTTTATGGATGACCTGTAGGGATAGGCTAATGATATAAGTGTCTTCAAAAGGGTACAAAATGTTGTCGATTTTTTTATTTCATGATGTAATGTAAAATTTATGAATGTATCTAGTATTTCCAAGGCTACAAAACTGATAGGACTTCCAGGATTTGATCCCTTTTGATCATGCTAATGTTATGTAATAAAGCACCAACTCTGGGTAACTAGGGTCGGGGAATTACAAAATGCCTTGAAAAGATAATTGATGTTTTTTTATTTTTAGATAATCAAAAGTTATGTCTTTCAATTTATTGCTTTGATGGTGAATCTAATCAGTGGTGGTCAATGGTAAATAATATTAGGGATAGAGATGATTTTTTTCCTTAGAGTGGGATTAATTTTAATGTATTTTCCTTGAAAAATATTTCCTATGGCGGTGCGATATATGATGGAAAAAAATACCTTGAATTAATGAAAATGGAGGAAGATTCAATGGATGTGTATGAAGAAAACTTCACCCGACTGGCGATGGATGCTCTAAATCTTATTCTATATCATGATAAAAAAAGAATCCCCTTTTAATCAGTACTGAAGAAAAGGTATTGAAGGGTTTTGGCCAACCATTAATTCATTAGTTATGAGAAATATTTCTAATGTGCTGAAAGGGTACATATGAAGTTTGCTAATGATCACATGCATTTTGGAAACCGGAGGAAGAAGAGGTCTCGATGGCAAAAAATGGGTAAGAATCAACAAAAGAAATTTGATGGTACATAAATTCAGTTTTATGTTTGTTTAAAGTGTGGCAAGAATCTCCTCAGGGAATGTCATTGCAAAACTAGGATGTGTTTTAAATGTGGTATGTTTGGACATAAGTCTAAGTATTGTAATGAAAATGATCATAATACTAATCCTAATAATCAAACATTTAACTATTTTAAATATGGTGAGATGGGTCATTTTGAAAATTCCTTCCCAAAGACAGATCCAAATGATGAAAGGAAGCCGAATTATAAGCACAAAAGTGTAGTGAGATCCGTTAGGACTACATTAGTAGATATAGATCCCTGAAATAAAGTTGTATCTAGTACTCTATTCTTTTACTCAGATTTTTCTATGGTTTTTGTTGATACGGAGTCTACACATTCCTTCATTTATGAAAAATTTTCTGGTAGATTGGAAATATAACCTCAAAAATTAGATAGGAACATGTTGTTAAAACACTAGGGGAAATATTTTAGAAAAGTGGAATTGTAAAAATCTTTATATTGTGGTCTACAGAAAGACTTTACCTACAAACCTTTTTTTACCCTTAGTCGAATTTGATGTTATTATGGGAATGGATTTTCTTTCTATTTATCATGAAAATATTTACTGTAGCTATAAACATGTTTTTTTAGAAAGATTTGTAGTTTGTATACATGAAAGAACCCATAAAATAGATAACATACTAGGAAGCTGATAAACTACTGAACGATAATAACTAATGTTACCTTACTCGTATTGTTGAAAACAAGGGAACTGTTTAGATTAATTATGTGCCAGTTGTAAATAAATACATTGATGTTTTTTCTAATGAGTTACCTAGTTTCATACTTGATCGAGAAGTCGAATTCACAATTGACTTAATTCCCGATGCTAAGCCAATTTCGAAACCCCCGTATCGTATGGCTCAAATCAGACTTCTTGTATTGAAATATTAGTACCATGATTTTCTTGATAAAGTCTTCATTCATCCATGCACTTCATCATAGGGTGCTACTATTTTTTTTGTTAAAAAGAAATATGTTTCCATAAGACTCTTCATTGATTATAGAGATTTGAATAACATCACTGTTAAAAAAAGTATAATTTCCCTTATATCGATGGCTTGTTTGATCATCTGTAGCCTTTAGAACTAGATATGGGCAATATGAATACGTTCTTATGTCGTTTGGGTTAACTAATTCACCTTCTGTAATCATGAAACTTTTGAATAGAGTATTTCATGTGTTCATGGATATGTTTCTAGTTGTGATTATTGAGGATATTCTGGTATTTTTTAAATTAATGAAGAGCATGAAAAACATTTAATGGATGTTTTACAAAACTTAATGGAAAAACAATTTTATGGAATATTTAGCTTGTGTGGTTTTTCGTTGCAACAGATTTCTTTTCATGGGACCATTGTAAATAAGTATAGAATAATAGTTGATCCTACGAAAACAAATGTGGCTGATGATTGGGAAAGAACCCAAAAATGTAACAGTTATTCGTTGTTTTCTTAGGTTAGCATCTTATTACTGATAGTGTGTTAATAAATTTACACAGTTATCTAACCAGATAACTACGTTAACATGAAAATGGGTTAAATTTATTTGGATAGAAGAATGTGTTGTTTGTTTTCAAGAAATGATGAATAGATTGGTGAATTCTCAAGTTTTGGCCTTTTATTCCTGAAATGGTGACTTTATTATCTACAATGATGCTTCATTAAAGGGATATGGTTGTGTTTTTATGAATAATGATCAGGTAATTTCTTATGATTCAAGAAAACTTAATCCCCATGAATTAAATTATCCTACACCTGGTTTGGAATTGGCAGTTGTGGTTTTTTACTTTGAAAATCTGAAGACATCATTTATACGGAGCCAAATGTCAAATATATACTGACCATAAAAGTCGGAAGTATATATTCACTCAGATGGGATTAAAAATGAAGCACAAGAAGATGTCATGAACTAATAAAGGATTATGATTTCCTGATGAATTACCATCCCAAAAAATAAAGTGGTTGATGCCTTGAGTCGAAAAAATCATGCATCATTAAAAATGATACATTTGGAAAACGATCCCTTGATTAATGATTGGTGAATTTTATATTCAAAGTTGTTTGTATAAGAAATACATCTATTTTGTCTCATGTTTCAATATAGTCATTGTTGTCAGATAGAATTAAGCAAGAGAAGAAGGAATACCGTGAGCTACAGAAAAAGGTCGAGTTGGTTAAAATGGGAAGGTTTCTAGAAATTAATCTTGATAATGATTTTGATTTAATATTTGAAAAAGGTTTTGGGTGACTAGTGATTCCCAGTTAATGAAATACTTTTTGTGTGAAGGTTATAGTTCTCCATTTTAATTTCATCCTTACAGTACTAAGATGTACTATGACTTTGAGGAGTATTATTGGTGGGATCGAGTGAAAAGAGATATTGTTGATTTTACCAAGAAATGTTGGATATGTCAACTGGTTAAAGTAGAACGGCTTTTTACAAAGGGGATACCTCAGCCTTTACTAGTTCCAAAGTGGAAGTGGGAGAATGTATCCACAGACATTGTGGTGGGACTACCTAAGATATCTCATTGTAAAATTTCAATTTGGGTTAATGTTAATTGGCTGACAAAATATGCACATTTTTATTATATTCAAGATACAATTTCATTGGATCAGATTTCATGACTGTAACTCAAAGAGATTTCCAGGTTACATGGTGTTCATCATTCAATTGTATCTGATTGGGATCCCATGATCACTTATATCTTTTGGATGGAACTTTATAAGTTGTTGATAATAAAATTAATTTATAGTAGAACTTTTCATCCTCAATCAGATGGGTAGTCAGAATGAATGATTCAGACTATAGAGGATATGCCTTGAACTTGTTAAATGGACTAACATGGAAGATAAGATCAATTGATTTATTTAGTTGAGTTTTATTATAATAACATATTTAATTCTAGTATACAGATGGAACCATTTGAGGCACTATATGGGAAGTGGTGTTGGACTCCTGCGTTTTACGATGAAGTTAGTGAAAGAATTATGATGGGCCAGAATTAGTATTGGAAGTGGCTGAGAAAGTGAAGAGGATCCAGAAGCACATGAGGACAACTTAGAGTAGGTAGAAAAGTTATGAAAATAACACATGGAAATACTTCTATTTCGAGGTAGGTAACTATTTTTTCCTGAAAATCACTCCTTGGAAAAGTGTAATGTTTTTTGGTAAGAAAGGGAAGCTATGACAGTGGTTTATTGGGCCTTTTGAAATCGTGGAAAATGTTGGACCAGTTGCTTACCGAGTAGCTTTGCCTATGAGTTTATCTTAGGTACAGAATGTTTTTCATGTTTTTTTGTTCATGATGTATGTGCCAGATTCATCACATGTCTTGAGTCTAGAATCAGTTCAGGTAGAAGAGAACATTTCTTATGAAGAGAAACCAGTTCAGATTATTTATTGAAGGGAACATGTATTACAGAATAATGTAATCCACTGGGTAATGGTTTTTTGGAGAAACCACATGGTTGAAGAATCAACATGGGATTATGAAAATGCTATGGGGGGAAATACCCTCAGTTGTTTAATATGTAAATAAAATTGTGAAGAACACAATTTATAGAAGGTGGGGATAATGTAACACCCCAAGGATTTCCAAAAAATAAATTGAAATTCATTAATGTTTGTTTTAAGTAGGTATTAATAAATAGCTTTTAAAAATAATTTTTCCACTTTTCTGTTTTGAATTTTAAAATATAGTCATCTAAAATTATGTTCAATAAGATATTTAGAGCCAAATGGAACAAACTTGTTTTTTTGGTTAATAGTAACATAACTTTATCAATATTCATATGACTAATAATATGACCCTAATAAATAGTAAATGTTATTTTTATTTTATTTTCTTACTCATTAATGATAATGAAATTTTGATTAAATTTTCAATGTGATATTAAAGTAGTTATAGTTTTAACATTGTTAATTTTTTAATTAAGTATGATTTTATTTAAAAATTAAATTTATAATATTTCGAAAATTATTTTCAAAAAATTGAGTTTGTTTTTAAATTCTACACATCATGAAATGTTATGGGTGATTTTTTGGTATTATTATGAAATTCATGAATTTTTGATGAATTGTGAAATACAGTAAAAACCCATATAATCAAATTATCTGTAAAATAGCCTATTTATGACATCATAAGTTATGTAACACCACTTGGTACAAACTCACATTTCATTATTACTATTTGGGGTAGCATGAATTATGATTATACATACTATTGAGCAAAAATATTATAAAAATTATTATAATATTGAAAAATACCCCCTCTCCTCCACTATAAATATCACCCTCATACCCATCTTCCTCCCACGCCTATCAATACATGATCCTTACCTATTTTATACCCAACACTCCTCCAAATAATCTTACCCATGTCTTAGATCTTCCGATCTCACCAAAAGGCTAAAACCAAAGACCTTAAGAAGGTTCTCAAGGAGAAGAGATCATGATGTAAACATCCCCTTTTATATTGTTTATTTTCTCTAATATTATGTTATTATTTTTCATTACCTTTGGATTATGTTGGGATATTTCATTACATATCCCAATTTCATCACATATTATGTATTAATGATGAGATACCCATTTTACTTGTCAAATTATTTCATGAAATTTTAAGTGACGTTGTTAGGCTACCTATGGTTCGTGAGAGATTTCTCTATTTTTATTTTCTGTTGAGTTCCATTATTATTTTTCCTCACCTAATTTTATAAAAGTGTTATTAAATTTCAAAAATCATGTATATTATTAAATTTTTCATATTCATGGATAATTCCCCATCAATCTTCTACTCCTCCCCAACTTATTCAAGGAATTAAAAACATTTTTCGTGATGTGTCGAATTACTGACATCGTGGACAATGTGATTTCAATTTTCATTAATTTAATAAAATTTGGTAATGAAACCTTTTTTATGGTTGAACCAATTTATAATATATTTATTATGTATCATTCATGGTTTGGGAATTATTTGTTACACATGGTTTTTTTATTAAACAAAATGAGTTCGTTATTATAAAAGAACCACTAAAATGATCTAAACGAACATCAATAATGTTTTAACTTATGAATCATCATCATGTAAGAAATAAAAATTATAAATTTTATAATTTATGGTTCTCAAAATATTAGAATACTAATCAATTCAAATTCTGTAGTTTCACTTCCAATTGACAAGAACATTTGATCATCAACTGATCATGAAAATCATGTAAGGAACTCACCCAAAATACTACAAGGACCAAAATACTAACAATTAAAGGGTGAAATGATGTAATAAAATTATCATATTAGGTATTATAAATATATAAGGTATTGTAAAATATATTAATTAAACTTTTTTAACTATTATACATGAGTTTTAAATGAGTTGGAATTAATATTGACTCGAGGTAAGGGAATTTTTAACCAGATTTCCATTCTTTGGGTGAACATCCTACATCGTTACCTATGTGGTATTATAATTTATTGTGTGGCGTGTTTTTTTTATATTATGTTAAATTATGTGTAATTAAAATTTATATACATATTTCATCAACTATATTAAGTCTCTCTTCAATTATATTATTTATGTAAGGGGTTTCCCTTTAAATCCCTCTTTTAAAATTCTCTTTTCCAAAATTCAAACGAAACATTTTTATGAAATTATTCATGTTGTATGATTATGTTATTGTTCTTAAGAATTTTTTATGATTACGTTTGTGACCTATATCTCCCTCCAATGCATTGGGTATGTGTAAGTTGGATTTCGGTTGTATGGTTACTCAATTTGTACCTGTGATGGTTATATAGATTGTAAGGTAGTCGTGATGGTTAAAAATTATAAGGTATTCGAGAGGGTTACAAGATTATGTAAGTAGTTCAAAAAGATAAATTTATGATTATATTTATAGTCTCATTTTTCTGTGTGGATCTTTTGTAAATCTCATGTTTCATAATCTATGTCTATATGGGAGAAAAACTTGTCTTTTTAAAATTATGTCCTACGTTACAAGTGTTCATGGACTAATGTGTTATTTACTAATTTTTTTATCCCTTAATGTGATTTTTTTGCTCATCACATGTTTTTAAACGATTTTCATAGGTTATAAGGATGTGTATGAAAATGAAAGAAGCCATGTTAACTATTTGAATAATTTTCAAATAAATCAATTTTTATTTGACACTTTTTTATTTTGAATGAAATGAATACTGCTTTTATTGTATCTACTCTGTAATAATATGTAATTTTAGAAATGTTTTATGTCCCAAATCTCTAAATTTGTAACTATGAAAATATCCTCAATGTGAATGGATGTTATTTCTTTACTAAATGCAATATTATTTAATGTAATAATACCAAGTCCATATATTCACCATGGAATTGTATGCTGCTGACCTGGGAAGGCTATAGTCCTAAAGAAGTATTCGCCTTCCTTAGGTATGAGTTATTGAGCCTCTGAGTTCAATCTGGTTATGGAATGGGAATAACAAGATGAAATAAGGTCCATTGATATTGCTTAATAGACTGAAATTGGAAACACTACATTTATGAATCTAATGGATGTTTTCTGTCCAACACTTCCACCAGTGCCCAGCACCACTTGTGGTGAATATATTTCATTGATTCATTCAATATATGGTGCACTAGTTGGTAGTTCTAGTGGTGGTCAAGACGATGAAGAGGAGGCATCCAAGGTGGAGTATGGCAATGAGGAGGCTGAGTTAGAGTATGAGGGCGATGGGGAGGACGTTGAGGAGGGAAGGGACGATGATGGGTAAAGATATGGGGATGGGTGTGAGGCCCATGACATCGGTGATGATAGAGATGTTGATGATGGTCATATTTATCCACTACATTTTGACTGATATTACTGACATTTGATGATTGATGATTTTTTGTGATTGAATATATATGTGATATTGTATGTCACATTATATTTAGTTATTTATCTATAAATAATAAAACATGACTTGATGATTTTCTATGATTGATTCACCCCTCCACTAGACACCCCACCCCGAAACAACCCAACCCTAATACACCCAACCCCCTTGTATATCCTCCACACCCCCTGGACATCCCCCCAACCCCCTAACACCCCCACCCATTTACACCCCATACCACCTTGGACACCTTACAACCTCATAGAAGTTCCCTAGAAACCACCCCACCCCACCAACAGGACACCCCCTAGACACCCATACCCCCTTGGACACCCCCAACCCCTGAATACGCCCACCCCCCTAGGCACCCCTACCCCCTTGGAAGCCCCATGGAAAACCTTTTACCCATTGGACAACACCAAACTCCCTGGAAAGACCCCACACCATGGACACCCCCAGCCCAACTGGACACCCTCACCCCCATGGACATCCCCCACACTCCTAGAAACACCCCCACCCACGCCCACCCCATGGACACCCCACCCCAACTCGACACCCCACCCCCATGGACAACCCACCCTGGACACCACCCCACCACATAGACCCCACATTTCTTGGACACCCACATAGAAAGCCCGCCACACACTGGACCCCCCACCCCCACCCCCTGGATTACCCCCCCCCACCCCTTGGACACCACTACCCCATTGGACAACACCCTGGACACCCCCAACCCATGGATATCCCCCAACCCATAGACACCCCACCCCCTTGGAAAACACCCATGGACACCACCCCACACCCTGGACACTATCCCACCCCCTAGACACCCCACCCCTGTTGGACATCCCCCACCACCCTAAACACCTCAACTACATGGACATCCCCCCACCCCCTAGATAACCCTAGCCTGAGACACCCCTACCCCCTTGGATAGCACTCCCAACCCCCTTGACACCCCCACCCCTAGACACCAACACTCCTCCTAGACACCCCCACCCCTTTTGACAGCCCCCAACCCCATTGACACCAACCTAGACACCACACCACCATTGGACCCCCCCCCCCCATGAACACCCCCACCCCAATGGATACCCCTCATCCCCTGGACACCCACACCCCCCTAAACACCCCATGGACAACCCCTACACCCTAGACAACCCCTTAGACGTCCCTTAGCTCCTTAGATATACCCCCAACATTTTGAAACCCCCACTGTAGAGACCCTAAACATGACGTACATGGACATTTCATTACTTTTGCAGAATACTTAGTACAAAACAAAAACAGACACACACAAGGACTGTTATAGTTTAGTGTCTTTGGAAACTCGGAATATAATCTTCTAATCATGGTGAAATATCTTCAACATATCCCATAAATATCTTCCTTTTTTTATCTAAAACCTTTCTTTATATCCTGGGGAAAAGAAAACATAAATAGGTGAGCTCAAATGCTCAGTAAGGGTAAACAAAAGAAATATCAATCACATCATATCCATAAGAACATAACTTTTGGAAATATTAACCTGCAAAAGAAATCATAATTTCATAACATGGGATAAATCATTGTAGTGAAATATAATACCAATAGTCATATCTAAAAACATGAATCGTTGTGGAATACACACATAATCATAGAGAGTCATTTCTTATTAGTCAAGACTCATTTCCAAGACTATCTTAGTGGAAAAATTCCATTTCTGAACTGAGTTCACTCCTCCTTTCAGTCCTGTTTCACTGAACCGGTTTAACCTTCCGTTCCAGCCATGTCTATCTCATGAGATATAAAATCTTTACCCAATGCATTGGAGGGAGATATAGGTCCCACCCATCACATAATTATATCATTCTTATGTGTGCCACAAAATCATAAATCATACATCATTTCATAACTCATGTAATAAAAATGGGATTCTTAAACAACATGACATCATAAAACAATTCATATAAGATAAAATAATTCATAAAAATAATTCCATCACAACATAATCAAATAAATGTAATAATAGAGATAAAAACAGAACCCTTTATTGTCTTAGATGGAAAATAATTTTGATAAAACACTTGAACTCCATTCTTGAGGAAAATATCCTTTCTACTTCAAAAACACTTTTCCTTTCCTAACATGTCATACAATTCTAAACCAAAAGAAGTTGATTAAAAATAAACTTGATAACTTGTAAAGGAAGCTTCTTGGAAATAATGTTTTAAAAATCTATTCATGCCATATAAGTTAAAAAAACTTCTTCTCGTACTTTTGTCAGAAAAGTCAAAAAGTACCTCGTACGAAAAACGACAAAAGATTCCTTTCATATCTTTTACTAAAAACTCAACAAAGGGTAAAATTGGATTTAAATAATTTTAGGTGGGTGGAGTTAATATTACATACTGAGTATACATGGATGTGGGTGATAAAATACACCCTAGTAAATACCAAAGTATAAACAATCTTGGATAAAAATGAGATTGTGATATTTCCCTTACCTTAGGTCCGATTTGCTTCGTAAGTGTCCGAACCTTCTGTATAATGATTTAAATAATGTCATTGACTTATTCCAGAATCATAATCATTGTTATGATATCATATATGGTTCACTTATGACTTTATATTACCCGTTATTTTGTAAATTCCATGTTAAAGAGCGTTTTGGGTAAAATCGTTTCATTTGTCATCTGTGTTTTGACTTGTAATTATTCATAAGATTACATAGATCATGATTACATAATTCCTGAATATAAAACATGATTTATATATAATATATATTTAGAATATACATATTTATAATAGATTAGTAAATGGAAATAAATACTCTGTTCATGGAGACGGTAGGTCGTACGTACGCATGAACGCTGTTTTCGTTTCCTTATTGAGTTGAATGGAATTAAGTAGATGACATACATATATATACACATAAATAAAGTATCATTATTATTTAATATATTTAATGATTACTTATTATATATACTTTATAATCACTCATTAATGGTTAATGTGGTGAATGAATCTCATCGCGTTGTGGAGACGGTAGTCCGTACGTACGCACGAGCGATTATATCATTCTCATGATCGTGGAATTTTATTGGAGTGTATGTATACTATTTCAGAATAAATATTACTTTACAATAATCATATATAGTTATTATTTACACCATTATACCCATCCAAGTAAGGTGGTGGTGGAAAATAGATTACACCACGGCATGGAGACGGTATTTCGTACGTACACACGCGTGGTGATTTCGTTTTCCGTAGGATGGATAGATGGTGAAATAGGGTTATTTCATACATATAATAACATATCATTATATGAGTGATACTGATTTTATTACTTCATAATGAAATAAACTAAGAAAAATAAGTGGAAGAAGAAATAAAGATGAAATAATCGGTAACTGACATTACCTCTTCTTTGAAGCGCCTCTTCGAGTCCTCCTCATAGGGTACTAAACATGGTCTTTGAAGAAGACCAGGACCTATAGGATTTTTATAGGGAAGTGGAGAAGAGAATTTGGCATGTTTTGGCCGAGCATGAAGGCTCAAAGTGGTGTGAGGAAGAGAGGGAGGAGGTTCCCTTCTATAAGGGAGGAGAGGGGCACCTTTGGAATAACTAAAAATATTATTTTATTATAAAGCCAAATTCTGTTTTAAATAGCTCCAAATTGATTTATTTCGAAGATAAGGTAGGGATGGGTCGAAATACTCTCATCCAAAAGAATTTAGACAAGTTTAGGTTCCTATTTTAACCTTGTCATTTATATTTAACATTAAGTTAGATAATTTTACTTTTAACGTGTCTTTTTGTGTTCTTACACTATAAGGTTAATAAACATACAATAACAAGCCAAAAAAACCCCAATCTATTAATTATTAATATATATAACCTTATCTAAGTCATTTGTATGAACCTTAGATTTTTAGGAATAAAATAACAACTAATAATATAATATTTGTTTTAAAAACAATATTATGTCAATTTTGACACTATTTAGTAATTGATTTTTTGAAACTCATAACATAATGATTAGTTCTAGAAAAGTTAATTAAATCCATAATAACATTTTATATTAACCTTAAAATCATTGTAATTCATAAAAAGTCTCAAATTACATTTATTTGGGTATTTATAACATCAATTATGTCAATATTTCATTAATAAGATAATTACTGCATCATCTTTGTGTCATAAATAAATTTACTTATTTAAAGTCTAAAAAATTACAAATAAAATATAATTATGTAATAAATATTTTTAGCTTTCTAATTAATATTTATAGTAGAATATATCTTATGTATAACCCTATATTAAAAATGATATACTTAATAAACATTGATTTTAACTATTTTAACCCTTTCATTAAATAAATTAATAATAAATGTCTAATCTAATCCAAGTGGGCCTAAATGGTCATATTTTATTCCTAAGGTTGTTTTTGGTCGAATAAATTAACAGTTATCCAATTGAATTCGGAAATGTGTTAGGGTAATAATAATATCATTTTTACCCATAATTACCCTATTTACTTTTAACCGTGGTAAAAAAATAAAAGTTACTATTCACCAAAAATTATTTTCATCTCATTGAAACACATTTTACTTACTGAAATCAACCGTGTCTATTGGATTTTTGAAATTATACTCACAGAAGCGGTAAAATTAAGTTTTATGAAAAATTCATTTCTTTTAACTACCACTTAGTGGTTTCACTATTCATCTAAAATTGAATGTTTCCAGAAAAATTCCAAAAATTAGGCCGAAGATATATTTGATATAATGAACTGAAATGTGATGTCAATTTTTCCAAATTCAAATCATATCAGTTTCATTACTTAATTTAAAAATTAATTCCCGTCGTCAAAACAAATAGCGTGTTCTTAAGAGATAATAACTATCAAAAGATTGACACTTGTTTATGTCTGGTATAAATGTGAAATTACATCCAATGAACAACATTGTATTAAATTGTAAAAATATATTCTAAATATACATTAAAACCACTAAAATTAATAATTTATCACTATTAATTATTTTTATTAAAAGGTTGTTTTTAATTAAAATTTATTAATTTTCACAATTCATCAGAAAATGAAAGTTATCCGAAAAGTACCAAAATTTCACCCTAATCTAATTTCGATATTCCGAATCCAAAAATGAAGTCCATTTTGAAAAATGAAATTCACAACATTTCAAAAACTGGTTATAACTATTCACAATGGCTAGTTTTAATAATATTTTAATAGCATAT
Source organism: Viscum album (assembly GCA_963277665.1). Lineage (NCBI taxonomy): Eukaryota > Viridiplantae > Streptophyta > Magnoliopsida > Santalales > Viscaceae > Viscum > Viscum album. Next base: position 260,636,530 of record OY728129.1, read on the forward strand.
CGTTGTTTAGTGAAACTCGGTATTGCGTACTACACGCGCTATCGAGGAAGTTCACGAATGTGTGTAATGCAAGGAAAGTCAAGGATGTGTGTTGTGCAATCTCCTTTTGGTGTAGCGTACAACACAAGACATTAATGAAATTAAAAATAATATTTCTCATAAAATCTCTGGGTGTTACATTCTACCCCCCTTAAAATGAATTTCACCCTCGAAATTTGTTGGGGTTATAAATGGTTTACTACTCGAAAGTTTCTTTAATAGAAATCTACATTGTAAAAAAGGAATAAAACCAATATTTAAAAATAAAAGTATGAAACCTAACGGTTACCCAAATAAACTAATCACTGGGTTTCCACATAGGTGAAAATATGGATATGGAAGAGAAATCTAACCATCATGTTCTGATAGAGAGTGGTAGAGAATATGGCTATGAAAAATCCAACAATCACAAAGCCATAGATTTGTGATGATCTAAGGTACCATCTAATTCATCGGATATAAGGTCACTAGGACCAAATTTTTGGTTTTCAAGATCATTTCCCTAAAGTTGATTAATTAAAAGAAATACATACATGATTTTGGTACAATCTCAATGTTGTTCATGAATTGAAAAATTTCCACTTCATCCCTTAATGTAATTAAGTAGAATTTGTCATTCGTGATGTGTTAGCATATCATGTGATAGAATGATGGGTCATTCCATCTGTCTGAAACAAAAGGTTAGAAAAGTTATCAAAAAATAAATAAGTCCATCTATCGTGAGATTAATCATATATGGTTCCTAAAATGGACTTATACATCATATATCAGACTACTTAATATAATTAAACTAGTTTTTACTAAAGAGGGACATCCTGTAGGCCAGTGGTAGGCGATAAAGGCCAGTCACACTTCGGTTGTGTGTTCGATTCCCACAGCCTTGTCCGATGCGATGGGATATCACCCATCCTGTAGGTTTTCCTTTTTCAAAAGCTATATAACTATAACATCCCATCAATAATATTGAAAAAATTTCTATCCTAACTTATGTCCAACATAATCCATTCCAATCTTTAGGCTTATCTAAAATACATCTGTCTAAGCTCATAGAATAAAGAAAATGATTACATGAAATGTCACATAACAATCACATGAATGCCATCATTTATCCCCCATATATAATAAGATATATCTTTTTGGTCAAATTACAAACATGTGAATACCTTAATCATGTATTCTCTTGAAGAATTAATACCCATTGAACCTTAGTGAAAACATGAATGCAGTAAAAAGTTAACACTTTCCACAAACCAAAATCCTCAAAATTAGTTATACTCAAACCATGATATCACTTAGTCCTTATATCAATCATGAGCTCATGAATACAATAAAACATCTCATTATCTTCTTATCCCTTAATTATGCGCATATCATCTTCTTACCAAAAATATCTCAATAACTTTCCATGGTTACTGATACCATTGAAAACCACAATAGACCAACACATAAATATTCCAATATTCCACGATACTATATACAAAATTATTTTGGAATCCCATTACATAAACACGTAATCATTCCACCACATCATTGTCATATTCAACATCGCCAATAGTGATTGCATGTGACTTCCCTTTGTCATTTTCCTTAAGTTTTTGCTCATGTAGATCATCACTAAACCTTGGATTATGGAATTTATTAGCATAATGCCCCATTTCCTTGCACTTGAAGCATTGAAGTGTTGGTGGTGCATTCTCTGCAGTCTTTTCTTTATTCACATCATTATAAACCCTTTTTCCATTACTTTTACACTCGGCTACTCGATGACCTTCTTTTCCACACATAAAACTTTTTCTCAGTCCCTTTAAGACAATCTCCAACATGCTTTTTTCCACACTTTGAGCATAAGGAAACATTCCTATTCTTTTCACCATTATTCTGAGATTTCTCCTTGAACTCCATCTTTCGTTTCATGTCAAAATTATGAGATGGATAAATAACACCAACTTCCATTTCTACCTTGATAGCACAACGCACAATTTCTTCATATATACTTAAGTCTCTTATAGCTAATGTCCTTCGAAGATTTGGTTTTAAGCCACTGAATAATCGATCAACTTTACTTTTAGGTTGGATGATAAATCCAGATGCATACCTTGCATGCCTTGTAAAATTCACTTCCTATATACCAACAGATTCATCATCCTTTTGCTTTAGTTCAAGAAACTCCTTCTCCATCTGTGTTCGAAGAATACGAGGGAAGTACTTATTGAAAAATAAGTTCTTGAACTCGTCCCATTCCATGGACTCAATGTCATATCTTGTATTCTTCATAAGATTACACCATTGATCAGCTTCACCATCCAAACGATATACTGTTAAGATGATTTATCATGTTCAGAACATTGAAGAAATTAAAATATCTTTTTTGTGGCAGTGATCCATTGTTCAGCAACAAGTGGATCAGAAGACCCACTGAAAGAAGGTGGACGTTTCTTCACGAAGGACTCAATAGAATATTGTTCCCTTCTCTGCTCATTTGAATGTCCAGAATGATTCATAGCTTGTGTAAGTATAGAAATAAGATTTTTCACTCTATATCCCATAACATTTCTTTGTTTAGGAGTACAATAATTTCATTGTCCATTACATTGATCAACACGGTTCCTTCGGGTTCCAGCCATCGTCTAAAACCCAAAAAGAATAGTGTGAGAGGTAAAAATCATGCTAGGGAAAACAACATAAAAAAGGGGGAGTTCCTTCAATATCTAACATCTTAGGTTATCGTAATTCTAGTACTATAACCTATACTTATACTTAACCTTAGGGACATCCCAAGACATACCTTATAAATATCTATAGTGATCTCACTAATGTTCTCGCATCCTAGTTTCCAAAGGTTGACTAAACCTTTCCTCTGATACCAACTGTAGAGACCCTAAGCTTGACGTACATGGACATTACATTACTTTTACGGAATACTTAGTACATAAAAAAAACAAACACACACAAGGACCGTAAAAGTATAGTGTCTTTGGAAACTCAGAATATAATCTTCTAATCGTGGTGAAAGATCATCAACATCTCCCATAAAGATCTTCCTTTTTTTACCTAAAACCATTCTTTATATCCTAGGTAAAAAACATAAAAGGGTGAGCTCAAATTCTCAGTAAGGGTAAACAAAAGAAATATCAATCACATCATATACATAAGAACATAACTTTTGGAAATCTTAACCTGCAAAAGAAATCATAATTTCATAACATGGAATAAATCATAGTAGTGAAATTTAATCCCAATAATCATAACGTAAAACATGAAACTTTCTGACATAAACACATAATCATATAGAATCATTTCTTATTAGTCAATACTCATTTATAAGAATATCTTAGTGGACAAAGTCCATTTCTGAATAGATATCACTTCTCGTTTCTGTCCTGTTTCACTGAACCGGTTTAACCTGCCATTGCAGCCATGTCTATATCATGAGATATAAAATCTTTACCCAATGAATTGGAGGGAGATATAGGTCCCACCCATCTCATAATGATACCATTCTTATGTTTTCCACAAAATCATAAATCATACATCATTTCAAAACTCATGTAATACAAATGGGATTCCTAAACAACATGACATCATAAAAAAATTCATATAAGATAAAATAATTCATAAAAATAATTCCATCACAGCATAATAAAATCAATGTAATAATAGAGATAAAAACATAACCCTTTATTATCTTAGATGGAAAACAATTTTGATAAAACACTTGAACTCCATTCTTGAGAAAATATCCTTTCTACTTCCAAAACACTTTTCCTTCCTTAACATGTCATACAATTCTAAACCAAAAAACTTGATTAAAAATAAATGTGAGAACTTGTAAAGGAAGATTCTTGGAAATAATGTTTAAAAAATCCATTCAAGCCATATAAGTTATAAAATCATTCTTCTCATAGTTTTGTCAGAAAAGTCAAAAAGTACCTCGTACGAAAAATGACAAAAGATTCCTTTCATATCATTTACTAAAAACTCACCGAAGGGTAAAATTTGATTTAAAAATTTTTAGGTGGATGGATTTAATATTACATATTGAGGAAACATGGATGTGGATGATAAAATACACCCCAGAAAATACCATAGTATAAACAATCTCAGATAAACATGAGATTGTGATATTTCCCTTACCTTAGGTCTGATTTACTTCGTAAGTGTCTGAACCTCCTGTATAATGATTTAAATAATGTCATTGACTTATTATAGAATCATAATCATTGTTATGATATCATATACGGTTCACATATGACTTTATATTACCCGTTCTTTTGTAAATTCCATGATAAATAGTGTTTTGGGTAAAATCGTTTCATTTGTCGTCTGTGTTTTGACTTGTAATTATTCATAAGATTACAAAGATCATGATTACATAATTCCAGAATATAAAACATGATTTAGATATAATATATATTTAGAATATACATATATATAATAGATTAGAAAATGGAAATAAATACACCGTTCATGGAGACGGTAGGTCGTACGTACGCATGAACGCTGTTTTCTTTTCCTTATTAAGTTGAATGGAATTAAGTAGATGACATACATAAATATTCATATAAATACATTATCATTATTAGGTCATATATTTCATGATTACTTATTATATATACTTTATAATCATTCATGAATGGTTAATGTGGAGAATGAATCTCATCGCGTCGTGGAGACGGTAGTCCGTACGTACGCACGAGCGATGATATCATTCTAATGATCGTAAAATTGTATTGGAGTGTATGTATACTATTTCATAATCAGTATCAATTTAAAATAATCATATATAGTTATTATGTACACCAGTATACCCATCCAAGTAAGGTGGTGGTGGAAAATAGATTACACCACAGCGTGGGGACAGTATTCCGTACGTACGCACTTACGGTGATTTTATTTTCCATAGGATGGATAGATTGTGAAATAGGGTTATTTAATACTTATAACAACATATCAGTATATTAGTGATATTTATGTTACTACTTCATAATGAAACAACCTAAAAAGAATAAGTTAAAGAAGAAATAAAGTTGAAAGAATCGGTAACGGACATTACCTCTTCTTTAAAGCGCCTCTTTGAGTCCTCCTATTAGGGTACTAAAATTGGTCTTTGAAGAAGACCAGGACATCTAGGATGTTGTTATGGAAGTGGAGAAGATAATTTGGCAGGGTTTTTCCGAGCTTGAAGGCTCTAATTGGTGTGAGGAAGAGAGGAAGGAGGTGCCCTTTTATAAGGGAGGAGAGGGGAACCTTTTGAATAACTAAACAAATTATTTTATTATAAAGCCAAATTCGGTTTTAAATATCTCCAAAATGATTTATTTTGAATCTAAGGTGGGTATGGGTAAAAATACTATCATTTAATAGAATTTAGACAAGTTTAAGTTCCTATTTTAAACTTATCATTTATATTTAACCTTAAGTTAGATAATTTTACTTTTACCGTGTCTTTTTGTGTTCTTACACTATAAGGTTAATAAACTTACAATAACAAGCAAAAAAGAGCCCCAAGTTGTTTATTATTAATATATATAACCTTATCTAAGTCATTTGGACTAACCTTATATTTTTAAGAATAAAATAACAACTAATAATATAGTATTTGTTTTAAAAACTATTTTATGTCAATTTTGACACTATTTAGTAATTGATTTTTGTGAAACTCATAATAGAATGATTAGTAAAAAAACGTTAATTAAATAAATTATAACATATCATATTAACATATAAAATTATTTTAATTCATAATAAGTTTCAAATTACATTTATTTGGGTATTTATAACATCAATTATGTCAATATTTCATTAATAAGATTATTAATGCATCACCATTGTGTCATAAATAAATTAACTTATATAAAGTCTAAAAACTATAAATAAACTATCATTATGTAGGAAATATTTTTATCTTTATAATGAATATTTATAGTCGAATTTATCTTATATATAACCCTATATTAAAAATGATATACTTATTAAACTTTGATTTTAACTATTTTAACCCTTCTTTAAATAAATTAATAATAATTTTCCTAATCTATTCCATGTGGGCCTAAATGGTCATATTTTATTACTAAGGTTGTTTTTGGTATCATTACACTTATCAAATAGAATTAGGACATGTTTTAGGGTAATAATAATATCATTTTTACCCCTAATTACCCTATTTTCTTTTAACCGTGATAAAAATGTAAAAATTTACTATTCACCAAACATTATTTTCATCTCATTGAACCAAATTTTACTTACTGATATCAACCGTGTCTCTATTAGTTTTGAAATTACACTCATAGAAGCGTTAAAAGTATGTTTTATGAAAAATTCATTTTTTACTACCACTTAGTTGTTTCACTATTCATCAAAAATTGAAAGTTTCCAGAAAAATACCAAAAATTAGGCCTAAGCTATAGTTGATATTAAGAATTGAAAAATGATGTCTATTTTACCAAATTCAAAACATATCAGTTGAATTACTTAATTTAAAAATTAATTCTCGTCATCAAAACAAATAGCGTGTTCTTAAGAGATAATAACTATCAAAAGATGGACACTTGTTTATGTCTGGTTTAAATATGAAATTACTTCCAATGACCAAAATTGTATTAAATTGAAAAAATATATTATAAATATACTTTAAAACCACTCAAATTAAGAATTTATCACTATAAATTATTTCAATTAAAAAGGGTGTTTTTAATTAAAATTTAGTAATTTTCACTATTCATCAGAAAATGAAAGTTATCTGAAAACCACCAAAATTTCACCCTAAGCTAATTTTGATATTCCGAATCCAAAAATGAAGTCCATTTTGAAAAATTAAATTTACAAAATTTCAAAAAGTGGTTATTACTATTCATAACGACTAGTTTTAGTACTATTTTAATAGCATGTCGTTGTTTAGTGAAACTCGGTATTGCGTACTACACGCGCTATCGAGGAAGGTCGCGATTGCGTGTAATGCAAGGAAAGTCAAGGATTCGTGTTGTGAAAGATCCTTTTGGTGTAGCATACAACACAAGACATTAATGAAATAAAAAATAATATTTCTCATAAAATCTCGGGGTGTTACACCCACCCCCAGGGACAGACCCCCCCCCCCCAATGGATAGCACCCACCCCTAGTAACCCTCCCACCCCATATACACCCCATGTCCCCTTGGAAGATACCCCCAATTTCCTAGACAACCCCCCTGGACACCACCCCACCACCTGTACACCCCCACCCCCATGACACCCCTACCCCCTTGGATACCCCCCCTATCACCACCCCTCCACAAGGACATCCCCCCCAAGACACCCCCACCCCCATGAACATACCTCCCACCCACCTGGACACCCCCCCTTGAAAACCCACTACCCCCTTGGACTTCCCCCAAACCCATGGACAAAACACCACCCCCTGGACACCACCAAACCCATGGACTACCCCCCACCCACTAGACAGAACCCCCCCCCATCCCCCCCGGACACCCACATTCCCATAGACAACCCCCTCTACACCCCACCCCCTTGGACACAACCCAACCCCCTAAACAACCCCAACACTTTGACACCCCACCCCTAGAAACCCTCACCCCCACGGACACCCCCCTCCCCCTGGACAACCCCCCCCCCCCCCCCCACCAGACACCCCGTACACCAGGACACCCCCTCCTCATAGTCACCACCCAACCCCCTAAACAGCCCCACCCCCCTTGACAGACCCCCCTAAAAGACACCCCTACCCCCTTGGATAGGTATAAACCATTATAACCTCTACCCCATGTCAAAATTCCCCATACTATAGTATGACATACCACATTTTCCAAAAAATCAAATCTCATCTGAATTCACCCATGCCCGTGAACAACAATTCCATATTCAAAACATGATACATGATTTTCTTATATAGCAGTTATTACCTTCTGAATTCTTAATTCACTTTTGTATGTCTTTTAGAGAATTCAATATTGTATGTATTAAATTCATAATTTTTTAGTGCATAGAGTAATTGTTCTGAGTTATGAATTGATTTCTTTATGTATTTAATTATCTTATGAATTATGTCTTAATGATGTATGGGTATACATGTTGAATGTGTATACGTAATGTAATTACCCTGTGAATTATGTGTTAATTTTGTATGTGTGTAATAGGTAATTAAATACAGAACTACAGGTATTTCTTTATTGAGAAGTGGAAGTGTATTTCTACAGTTTCATTGGGGGAGGTAGGCCTGCAGCTCCTGGAGATTCATAAAGTCTATGCCAATGGTTTGAAAGCATAGGTATATGTTTGAAAAGAAAACATATACCAATGGATTACATGAAACTATTGATATAGATTCTATACCTTAAAATTCCCAATAGTTTAGAAACCATTTGTATAAACATGAATTTTGATATTTCTAATGGTTTTAAACTATTTGTAGTCATTTATTCCAATGGGTTCTTGTAACTGTTGGTATATAATGTATTAGGCACCCATATCCCAATAGTTCTCATTGAACTATTGGGATATGTCTATCCCCATGGATCCACAGCCAACGGTTTTCACCACCATTTGTATAGTTTATACAAATTTTTGTATGGCCTTTACCTATGGTTTGAAACCATTAGTAAAGGCTAAGTTTCTAGTACTTCCACTCACCTTAATTATAAAAGGGTAACTCCTCCCTCACATACTCACCATAAATTTGTCCTTATAGAAGAAACCAAAAACATTTCCATTTCCCATATAAAAATTACCTCTATAAATTTTATAAAACATAATTCGGGAATAAATCCAACCAATGAATACCTTTGGTGGAAACCAAAAGGAGTTACCCAAATAATAGGTAACATCATTCATCGATCTCTTTAGTTTTATTTACATTACCGACAACATTAACTATAATTATTCAATGATTATATAATAAAAAATGTATTATAAATACAATAATATTTTTTTATTCTATGTTTTGGACTTACACATACACATAATTCAATATAATGGGTAATGAACATTCTTTTCTTGTGTTCAGCGAACTACCATCTCACAAAATGATGATTGTTCCTTTTTTCATTTACCTCGATTCACGATGTGGAAATATGATTGAAACTCTATTTATGTCTGTTATATATGATATTTATTATGTCCTTTCTCTTCTTTTACACTATTATAACACACAAACTAATGCTTTCCATTTTGTATAAATATTAAAACATCGTTTGTGGAAGTGTGGACTATCGCCTCCTCAAAGCGATTTGATTCATTCACACTATACATGGAATGTATAAAGGTTGGTTTTAATAATATTATGTTACATATATGAAATAAATACAATACGATAACTTTAATATATATATATATATATCATTTAATTTTAATATAAATGAAATAAAAGTATTGTTAATGCATACGTACAACATATCATCTCGAGAAATGGTGCATTTCATTTCATATCCCCAAATATTAAGTATTATTATAAATAAATATATGATGAATATGTATAAAACATGATTCAAGTTTTAATTTCTGGAGATTATGAAATCGTGATCTAATTAATATGAAAAAAAATTACAAGTCAACACATACTCAAGAAACTATGCAATTAACACATGAAATAGTAAAAATGATGAAAGATTTTTGACAAAAGGTGATAAAATATAATAATAAAACAAAATATGATGTAATATATATTTATAATTCTCTAATATAAATTAATAATATAATTTAAACAATTATACAAGAGGTAAAATAATGGACATGAAAAAGGAATTGTAATGCACGGTTTTTCTCATTTCACTTTTCATCAGTGAGATATATGAAATATTCCCCATGTATTTATTTTATATTGTGTATGTATACTTACATTTGAAATGTAATTTAATTAATATTATAATATTCATGGTAATAAATGTCTTATTTGATAATTATTAATTTTATGTGGAATACTATTTGACAGATTACAGGTACTAAGGGATTTCATAACTCAATTTTCATTAATTTGGTTAAAATTATATTTTAATGATTATGTAATGAATAGATTAGTTGTGATGCTAAATTGAATTATATATTCTCATATTATACATGTTTTATGTTGATTTATGTTGGTAAAAAATCACTCAATGTATCATTGATGCATTTTTTAGGTGATTGTGTTTGTTGACAAAGTGGACAATTGTGTTGTGATTGTTGACAAAGAAAACCATGAAATACAAATTTTGTTGAAAAATGGTGTTTCATGGTGGAATTCCGAGTTCATGAGAAGGGTTTAACGATCAATGTTTTATTCAAGAACTTCGACAAAGGAATGGATGATCTGGAGGTGGTATAAAAAGAACAGATACAAGGTGGCATCATTTTCCAGTGTTTGCAAAATTTCTGGGCTTGAAAATCAACAAATGATGAAAAGTGGTTTTTGGAAAAGGTACTTGTGTGTCATGTAATTGATGGATTGAAAATATTCGTGCCATATGTTTTTCAAGATCAGGTCATCAAAATATTGCAAATGGATAAGGGTCGCGCAACTATTGAGTTGGTTGCGCATGTGACTTGCGCGCCAAGAGAAAGAACTTGTGAGCTGGTGCCGAGGAGGATGGGAAACTTGCACGAGTGTTGTTTTTCAAGATCAGAACTTTAAAATATGAAAAAGGAAAGAGCTTCTTGCATGTTTCGAAGTGGGTCGCGCATGTGAATTGCAAGGGAAGAGACTTGCGCTCTGAAACTTGCGCGTTGAGGTTTGACTTGCTCGTCGTCATGAATGGTGGTCAAGTTGCCTATAAATACTAGACCAACCCTCCTCATTTTTCAACAGAGTTCAACACATTGAAGAATTAGTGCTCCCTTCGCACAGGTGTGGGGGTTGCGCAACTGGTGGTGTGTCATGCAAGTGGGACTTTCGAGCCAGATTTGAAGAAGGGTGATTGTTGTTTGTCGAGTGCTAATATTGGTTTGGGTGTAAAGAGAAATGTGTCGTGAAAGTTTGAAGTTGAAGAAGCTTGTGTCGTGCAAGTGTCTGAGGTTGACTTGAGAGCTAGTTGTGACTTGCGCTCCAGGTTAAACGTGCGTTCCAACTAAGGGTTGATTCAAAATGGTTATTTCGGGCTACGTGAAAGCTGGAAGATTGTCTGATACCTTCGGTGCAATGTGAGATTCATCTACAGGTGAAATATGGACTTCAATAGAGCATCTACATACAAGGGAACATGCATTCCTTCTTGCAAATGAAGAGACCTACAGGTCTATAAACTGTGAGTGGATCCTTTCCAGAGTAGTGAGCGAAGGATGTGGAAGAAGGTGATCCTCTCCACCGGTAGTAATTCAGAGAGAGACAAAGAGGGAGTGACCCTTGGGAAAGTAGTGAGCTGACCCTAATCCCTATAAAGGCAGTGAGCCTAGGACATAGTGACTGTGCTGACGCCTTGTAATCCACAGCTAGTGAAATATAGTGGAATTTGGTATGACCGGCCAGTAGTCGGTGTATGCTCCTTGGACGTATCCCTTAACAGTGAGCCAAGTAAAAATTTTTGTGTCCTTTGATTGCTTTACTTTCTGTTTATACAGTGCAATAGGAAAGAGATAAAAGAATGTTTTTCTTAATAGCGAAACAAGATCAGAACATGCTTTCATTTTAAATTTGTCATACCCTGATTCACCCCCCCCCCTCTCAGGGTATTCAGCCTTGTTGACCTAAAAATTGGTATCAAAGGGAATGGTTCGAAGTAGTTCTTCTCTCAATGGAGGTCACTAATCATAAAGGGATTCCGATCTTTTATGGAAAAAATTTTTATCTATAGAAGAATCAGATGCAACACTACTTTCGATCATTGGGAATAGATGTTTTCACAGCAGCAATGCATGGCATAAGAGTTGATCTTAGTAGTGATACATTATCAGAAGCTAAGCATAAAGAGTTGGATGTTGATTCCAAAGGAATCAATGCCTTAGGGGGGCCCTATGCAATCCTATATATACAATGTGGATGTATTGATAAACATCACATGCCATGTGGGAAAAGTTGTTGAATATATATGAAGGGGATACAATGGTCAGAGAGGAAAAGTTGCATGTGTTGTGGAACAAGTATGAAGATTTGAGAATGAACCTGAATGAGTCTGTTGATGCATTCTTCGATAGGGTAAATATTGTAGTGGAAGACATGTGAGGTCTTGGAGAAGTTATTGAAGACATAAAAATTGTAAAGCACATCTTGAGGAAACATCCACCCTAGTTCAATATGAATGATTCAGTTCTAGAAGATAAAGATCCAAAAGGGAATACATTGGATGACCTATACAACACTCTTGATTCATATGAAATGAGAAATGATGATAATGATGTTTTGGAAAAGGGGAAATATAAAGAGGTGGAATTCAAGGCCTTTAAAAAGCTCACCATTGAAGACTCTCCGGAAGAAGAAGAAGAAACCGATGAGGTAATGTCATTCCTCTCCTCAAATATTCAAAGAGGAAAATGAATGTTCAAAGGTAAACTACATCTTTCATTCTTTAGATGTGGAAAGGTTGGACATATCATAGCTAGATTCCCCAAAATGATTCAAGAAGAAAATGATGAAGTGGATTTTGAAATTCCCAAGAAGAAATCTTCTTCCTATGTGAAAGGGAAGAAGAAATTCAAGAGGAGTTTCTTCTAGAAGAAGAATCTTCTTTTAGAAGAAATAGATAGTTCAGATGAGTCTGAGGTTGAAGAGGTTGAAGAAATAGAGAACTGCAATGATTGAGGAGAAAATACTATGGTGGCTGTCATCGATAACTCTCAAGAAAAGGAAGAAACTGACACTTGGGAAGAAGAAGAAGATGTTGAAGGAATAGTTGATATGGAAGCTGATTTAGAAGAAGATCTTGAGGAGATAGATTTTTGGAGAGCCAAAACGAAGAAAGACAATAAAGTGGTTCTTGATTCCAAACTCTATATGCAGCATCAGGAAGAAGAGAAGGCTGAGTTGTTGGAAGAAATTTAAAAACGCAAGTCATCAACACTAGAGAACTCAGAATCAGTTAGTGAGTGTAAGCTCTCTATTGAATAATTGAAAAGGGAGATCAATGGCTTGAACAGATAAGTGAAAGATCACATCAAGCGTATCGAAGATCTTGAAGAAGTAGTTTTCGGTCTTCGGGGGAATGTTAAAGACCAGGAAAATCCCTCGATTCGTAATACATTCTTGGGAAATAATGTCATTACAGAGACTGAAAAGATGAAAGAAGAGCCTAGTAGTTAATCAGGAAAGAAGCAGCAATTGAGCTCAAACGTTAAGGCCGATTCAGGGCTTGATCAGAAGCAAATATCTAGGGCAATTGAATTCAGACTGCATGAACCTGTCCCGAGATTGAAGGCCAATTTGGGCACAAAGAAGAATCAGAATATTCAGATATCCCAAGGGGAAACTTTTATTGCTGAAGAAAAAAAATGAATGCACCTTATATCAGGAGTTATTATTGTGGAAATATAGAACATTCGCAGTATGTGTGTTCCATAACAAAATGAAACGGAAGGGAATAAGAATAGAGGTGGAAAAAAAACAGAGAATAGTTTTCCAGAAAATATTTTGATGGACATTGTTTCTGGTGCAGAGGATTTGGGCACATGGCTATGTACTACACTTAGACCATTCAGATAAATGTGACAAAGCAGAATCAAAATGTTCACAAGCAGCAGATCAATAAACCAACATGTGAGTTTAAAATAAAGAATATATCTGTGGCTTTGCAAGATGAAGTTGGTCCATCATATTCTGAGAAAGAACAGAAGCCTCAATCCATGCCGAGTGTGAAGGAAAAAGTATAGAATAATAAGAAGAAAAATTAGAAGGTCGTGGTGGTAGAGATTTCCCTTAAAGAATCAGATTAATCTGGTGTGTGGATCCTTGATAGTGGTTTCACATATCATATGATGGGTAATAAGGATCTTGTTATAGGCATAAAATATGACAAAGAAGGAGGTGTAAAATTTGGAAATGGTGAAGGTCTGAAGATTGTTGGCTCAGGATAAGCCATGTTTGGGGGCAATGAAATGAGACGTGTTGATGCCTTGGTAGTAGAGGGTCTTAGTCATACCTTGCTTAGTGTTAGTCAGCTATGTGACTATGGGAATTCTATCTGATTTACCAAGAAGATGTGTGATTTGAATGGAAAAGATGGAGAAGTTATTCTGCAGGGAAAAATGACAAAAGTAAATCTTTACCTTGTAGGTAGGGAAGAAGAGTCGTGCCTTTTATCTAGATAGGAAGAAAACCAGCTGTGGCATAAGCGACTTGGTCATCTATGCCAACCATGCATGGAAGATTTGGAAAAGTGTGATTTTACGAGAGACCTTCCCAAACTATCGCGTGATCGCACTCATACATGTGATGCCTTCCAATAAGGGATGATCATCATAAAGACATACATGCCAAAAGAATAGAAATCAACTAGAGTGCTCGAATTGGTGCATGTGGATGTATATGGACCTATCTCACCATGATCTGTAAATGGGAAAAGGTACTATGTTCTTTTCAACGATGATTATAGCAGAATGGACTGGGTATCTATCGTTACCCATAAGACATAGGTTTTTAGTTTCATAAAGCAGTAAATGAGGGAATTAGAAAGGATTCTTGGACAGAAAATTCAGAAGTTTCCTACTGATAATGAAACAGAATTCCCAAACAGTCAACTTGAAGCCTATCTCAGGAAACATGGAATAAGGCATCAAGTTACATCAGTGAGAACTCCCCAACAGAATGGAGTGGTTGAGAGGAGAAATCAGATCATCAAAAACATAGGCAGAATGGTGCTTATTGAAAAGGACCTACTAGAGAAATTTTGGATGGAAGCAGTTCTGACATTTGTCTATATTTCGAACAGGTATCTGTCATGTCTGAAGGATGGGAAGACACCATATAAAATGTGGTATGGAAAAAAACCAACGTTATAATATTTTCGAATCTTTGGAAGTAAGTGTTTCATAGTCAACAAATATAATCACATGAAGTTTGAGTCATGAGGATATGAAGGGATAATCCTTGGCTACTCACGAAAAATTAAAGCATATAAATGCTTCAACAAACGGTTGGGAAAAATTGTTGAGAGCAATGATGTCAATATAGTTGAAAATGAACAGAATGCTCAACGAACCAGTGAACAGTTTCTAGATGAAAGTGATGGTGAGGAAAGAAACACATGGAGAGTAGAAGTGGCATAGGCTGACTCAGAAGAAGATACTGATTATAAACAAGAATGTTCCAAGTCTGTGTCTACAAGGAAACCAAAGAATTGAATTGAAATTGATAGGAAAAATATCATTGGTTGTCATAAAACTCCAGTTCAGACTCGAAGAATGAAATCATTACAGAAAACATCATTTTTATCTCAGTTGGAGCCGAAATGTTTTTCCGATGCAGTTGAAGATGAAAAATGGGTACAGCCTATGAATGAAGAGCTTGATCAAATTGAGAAGAACTAGATGTGGGAGACTGTTTCGAGGTCAGCAAAGAAGAATGTAATCGATAATAAATTGGTCTATCGCAACAGGATGAATAAAGATGGCATAATGATTTAGAACAAATCATGGATAGTGTGCAAGGGATACTCCCAGATAGAGGGAATAGATTTTGATGATACATTTTCACTGGTTGCAAGGTTGGAGACAATCAGACTATATTCGGCCATAAAAGTGCACAAAAAGTTCAAATATTTCCAGATGGATGACAAATACGCATTCTTGAATGGTGTTCTAGAATATGAGGTGTATATTGAGAAGCCATATTGTTTTCTCATTAATGAGTATGAGAAAAAAGTTTACGGGCTGAAGAAGGAGTTGTATGGGCTAAAACAAGCACCAAGGGCTTGGTACTCATGGCTTGATCAGTACTTGAAGATGCTTGGTTTCCAGCATGGGGGAGTTGATTACAATCACTATTTTAGTAATGATTGTAATCAAAGGATGATGGAATTGGTGTATGTTGATGACATAAAATTTGGCGGATCAGATGAATCTCAGTGCATACAGTTCTCCGAATTCATGAAAAATTAGTTTGAAATGACAA
The DNA here is from genome assembly GCA_963277665.1 of Viscum album. Taxonomy (NCBI): domain Eukaryota; kingdom Viridiplantae; phylum Streptophyta; class Magnoliopsida; order Santalales; family Viscaceae; genus Viscum; species Viscum album. The sequence goes on from OY728129.1 coordinate 260,652,572, forward strand.
TGATTGGAGAGCTAATATTTTTCCTTGGTTTGAAGGTGAGACAAGGAAGTAATGTAACTTTCATTTCTCATTCCAAATACACCAAGGAGGTTTTGAGAAGTTTTGTAATGGATAATTCCAAAGAGATGAAGTCTCTGGTCGCTACCCGGATAAAATTATCAAAAGTTGAGGATGGAGAGGTAGTTAATATTACAGAATACCGGAAAATTATTGGGAGATTCTTGTACATGACTGCAACAAGGCCTGATATTGTTTTCACCACATGCCAAGTAGCGAGATATCAGATTATCCCCAAGGAAATCCACATGATTGCAGAAAAAATAATACTTCGGTATATTGAGGGCACAGTGGATTTTGGCTTCACATATACTGACAAATCTCAAATAGAGTTGTTTGGATATACTGATGCAGACTCGGCTGGTTCAGCGGATGATAAAAAATCAATGTCTGGTGGTGCATTCTATCTTGGTGGACTGTGTATTTGATGGATAATCAAGAAGAAAGATTGAATTTCATTGAGCACCACAGAAGCTGAGTATATTGCAGCCACTCAAGCTTGCACACAGTTATTGTGGATGAAGCAATAGCTTGAAGATATGGGATTTGAAGTGAAGTCTTTGATTGTAATCCAGTGTGATAACTCAAGATCTATAAATCACATCAATAATCACTTCCATCACTCAAGTACAAAGCACATTGAGATAATGTATCATTTTATCAAGGAGAAGGTTGAGCAGGGAATTGTGAAATTGGAGTATGTGCCTACAGAGCTACAGGCTGAAGACATTCGAAAAAAGGCCTTACCCAAGGAAGATTTTGGGAGGCATCGATTGGATCTAGGAGTTCAGTCGACTCCCCATACTTAAAATAGTGTGGATGTGGCACACCCCCACTCCTCACCCTAAGGTCTGATGTGTTTTTCCCTAATTTTCTGAAATGTGTTCTTTACTCTGTTACAAACAACAAAGGAGTGATCTTTGGGTTCATTGAAAAAGGGGCAGAAAATTGTGATTGTTCAAGGGGGAGATAGTGTGGCTATTTGAAAAATCATTAATGATATGGGGAGAAGTTGACAGGTGGAGCAGAGAGATAGAGGGAGCAATGGGAACGAGGGAGCGTATCAAATCTGATGATGCTAGAAGTGATCGATCAAAGAATAGATATCATGATAGCTGAGGATCATGAAAAATTCATATGAGTGGTGTTGGAATAATATTTCCAAAAATTGGTATCAGTTTGATGAAAATTGGTATTAGTTTGGTATCAACAATTGGTGTAAGAGATGTAGTGATTCATTGATAGGCTTTTCATTTAGTCTTGTTTCTCACGTCGAGCAATGCTCATGTAGGCTTAGAGTACGTGTTGAGTAAATCCTTGATCGCTATCTAAATCGAATTTGGGCGAATTTTGGATAAAGAGTTAACAATGTATCTTTTTATGGAAGAGTTTTCAACAAACCCAATGGGGAGATTGTTGGGAAAAAATCCCTCAAGGTATGATTGAAGCATTTTTGAGGTGATTGTGTTTGTTGACAATGTGGAAAACTATGTTGTTATTGTTTTCAAAGAAAACCATGGTATAAAAATTTTGTTGACAAAGGGGATTTCATGGTGGTGTGCTGAGTTCAAGAGTTGTGGTTAATGATCAATGTTTGATTCAAGAACTTTGACAAAAGAATGGATGATCTGGAGGTGGTACAAAATGAACAGATACATGGTGGCACCATGAACATGATGGCTTGAAAACATGCGCTCCATATGTTTTTCAAGATCAGATCATCAAAATATGGAAAATGGATAAGGGTAGCGCAAGTATTGAGTTGGTCGTGCAGGTGACTTGCGCGCCAAGAAAAAGGACTTGCACATCGGTGCCTATGAGGATTGGAAACAAGCGCGCCTATTGTTTTTCAAGATCAGAACTTCAAAATATTGCAAAGGAAAGAGGTTCGCGCATGTTTGGAAGTGGTTCATGGAAGTGACTTGCATGGGAAGAGACCTACGCACCGAGACTTGCGCGCCGAGGTTTGACTTGTGTGACATTGCATATGCTGGTAAAATTTCCTATAAATATTGGACCACCCCTCCTCAATTTTCAACGAAGTTCAACACTTTGAAGAATCAGAGCTCCTGTCGTGTAGGTGTGGTGGTCGCGCATGTGGTGGTGTGTCACACAAGTGGGACTTGTGCACTAGATTTGAAGAAGGGTGATTTTTGTTTGTTGAGCACCCATATTGGTTTGGGCGTAATGGGAAGTGTGTCGCGCAAGTTTGGAGTTGAAGAATCTTGTGTCGCGCAAGTTTATGAGGTGGACTTGTGCACAAGTTGTGATTTGTGCGCCGAGACATGCGCACTGGTTTAGACCTAGGTGCCCAGTAAGGGTTGATTCATGGCAGTTATTTCGGGCTACGTGAAAGCTGGATGATTTCCTATTACCTTCGGTGAAAAGTGAGATTCATCTACGGGTAAAATCTGGACATCAACAAGAAATCTACATATATAGGAAGATGCATTCCTTCATGAAAATGAAGAGACCTACAAGTCTAGAAACTATGAGTGGATCCTTTCTAGAGCGGTGAGTGAAGGAAGAGGAAGAAGCTGATCCTCTCCACCGGCAGTAAGCTAGAGAGATAGAAAGAAGGAGTGACCCTTTGGAAAACAGTGAGCTGACCCTAAACCATGTAAAGGTAGTGAGCCTGGGACACAGTGACTATGCTCAAACCTTTTAATCCACAACTGGTGAAATTTAGTGGAATTTTCAATGATCGACAATTAGTTGGGGTATGCTCCTTGGACGTAGCCCTTAGCATTGAACCATGTAAAAATTGGTGTGTCATGTGCTTGCTTTAATTTTTTATTATACTGTGCAACAGGAAATAGAGAGAAGAGTGGTTTTCATAACAGTGAAACAAGATCAAAACGGGCTTTAATTTTAAATTAGTCATACCCTGATTCACCCCCCCCCCCCCCTCAGGGTATTCCTCCTTGTGGACCTAACAATTTTTATCAAAGGGAATGGTTGGTAGTAGTTCTTCTCTCAATGGAGGTCACTAATCATAAAGGATTCCGATCTTCGACGGAAACAATTTTCAGCTATGGAAGAATCAGATGCAACACTACTTCCGATCTTTGGGAATGAATGTTTTCACAGCCGCAATGCATGGGATAACAGCTAATCTTAATAGTGGTCCATTATGAGAAGGTGATCATAAAGAGTTGTATGCTAATTCCAAAGAAATCAATGCCTTAGGGGGAGCCCTATCCAATCCTATATATACAAAGGTGATGTCTTGCGAAACATCACATGCCACGTGGGAAAAGTTATTGAATATATATGAAGGGGATAAAAAGGTCAGAGAGGAAATGATGCAAGTGTTGTGGAACAAGTATGAATATTTGAGAATTAACCCGAATGATTTTGTTGATGCATTCTTCAACAGTGCAAATGTTGTAGTGGAAGACATGTGAGGTCTTGGAGAAGTTATTGATCAAATAAAAATTGTGAAGAAAATCTTGAGAAAACTTCCACATCAGTTCAATCCAAATGTTTTAGTGCTAGAAGATAACGATCCAAATGAGTTTACATTGGATAACCTACACAGGACCCTTGTTGCATGCGAAATGAGAAATGATGATAATGATGCTGTGGAAAAGGGCAAATCCAAAGAGGTGGCATTAAAGACCTTGAAAAATCTCACCATTGAAGAGTCTCAGGAAGATGAAGAGAGAGATGAGTTAATGTCATTCTACTCCTCAAATATTCAAATAGGAAAATAAATGTCCAATGGGAAACTACCTCTTGCATGCTTTAAACGTGGAATGGTTGTACATCTTGTAGCCAGATTCCCCAAAAACGTTTAAAATGAAAATGATGAAAATGATGTTAAAATTCCCCAGAAGAAATCTTCAGCCTATGTCAAAGGGATGAAGTAGTTGAACAGAAATTTCTTCAAGAAGAAGAATCTTTTTCCCCAAGAAATAGATAGTTCAGATGAGTCTGAGGTTGAAGAGGTTGGGGAAATAGAAAACTACAATGAATGAGGAGAAAATGTTATGGTGGAGGTCATCGATAGCTCTCAAAAAAGGAGGAAATTGACGCTGGGGAAGAAGAAGAAGAAGTTTAATGAAGAGTTGATATGGATGCTGAGTTGGAAGAAACTCATTAGGAGATAGATATTTGGAGATCCAAAACGAAGAAAGCCAGTAAAGTTATTCGTGATTCCAAACTCTATATGCAGCAGTAGGAAGAAGAGAAGTCTGAGATATTGGAAGAAATTGAAAAACTCAATTCATCATCACCAAAGAACTTAGAATCAGTTTGTGAGTATAAGATCATGATTGAAGAATAGAAAATGGAGATCGATGTCTTGAATAGAAAAGTGAAAGATCACATCAATCGTATTGAAGAGCATGAAGAAGAAGTTGTTGGTCTGTGGAGGAAACATAAAGACCAGGAAAACCCCTAGGTTCCTAATAAATTCTTGGGAAATAAGGTTATTCTGAAGACTGAAAAGATGAAAGAGGATCCTTGTAGATTAGAAAGAAATAAGAAGTAATTGAGATCAAATGTTAAGTCTGATTCAGGGCTTGATCCGAAGAAAAAATCTGTGGCAATTGAAGTCTGACCGCAAGCACCCATCCCGAGATTGAAGGTTGATTTGGGCACAAATCAGATTCAGAATAATCAAAGATCCTAATGGGAAACTCCTAGTGCTGAAGTAATATAAAGGAATGCACCTTATATCAAGTGTTATTTTTGTGGAAAGATGGTACATTCACAGTATGTGTGTTCCACAGCCAAAAGATACCAAAGGGAACAAAAACAGATGTGGCAGCCAAACAGAGAATGGTTTTCCAGAACATATTTCGAAGGAAATTGTTTTTTGTGCGGAGGATTTGGGCACATGTCTAAGTACTTCACTTAGACCATTCAGAGAAATGTTCCAAAGTAGAATCAAAATGTTTTCAATCAGCAGATCAATAAACCAATAGGTGAGTAAAAAATGTAGAATATATTTTCGGATTTGCAAGATGAAGCTGGTCCATCATACTCTGAGAAAGAACAGAAACCTCAATCCATGCTGAGTGTGAAAGAAAATGTATAGACCAAGAAGAAGAAAAATGAGAAGGCTGTGGTGGTAGAGATTTCCCATAAAGGATCAGATTGATCGGGTTTGTGGATCCTTGATAGTGGTTGCACATCTCATATGACGGGTAATAAGGATCTTGTTACAGGCAGAAAATATGACAAAGAAGGAGTTTTCAAATTTGAAAATTATGAAGGTATGAATATTGTTGGCTCAGAAAAATCCATGTTTGGGGGAAAAGAAATGAGACGTGATGATGTCTTGGTAGTAGAGGGTAGTAGTCATAACTTGCTCAGTGTCAGTCAACTATGTGACTCTGGACATTCTATCCGATTTACTAAGAATATGTGCATTGTGAAAGGAAAATACGAAACAGTTGTTCTGCAGGGAAAAAGGAAAAAAGGAAATCTTTACCTTGTTGTTATGGAAGAAGAGACATGCCTTTTATCCAGAGAGGAAGAAAACCAGTAGTGTCATAAGAGACTTGGTCATCAATGCCATCCATCCATGGAAGATCCGGTAATGTGTGCTGATACTAGAGACCTTCCCAAACTATCACATGATCACACTCATACATGTGATTCTCTCCAACAAGGGAAGATCATCATAAAGACATACATGCCAAAGGAAAATAAATCAACTAGATTGCTTGAATTTGTGCATGCGGATGTATGTGGACCTATCTCACCACAAGATATAAATGGGAAAAGGTACTATGTTCTACTTATCGATGATTATAGCAGAATGGCCTGGGTATTTGTCATTACCCATTAGAAAGAGGTTTTCAATTGCATAAAGAAGTATATGAGGGAATTAGAAAGGATGCTTGGGCAGAAAATTCAGATGTTTCGTACAGATAATAGAACATAATTTACAAAGAGTCAAGTCGAAGAATATCTCAAGAAAAACGGAATAAGGCAAAACGTTTCATACTCAGCAAAGAAAATCACTGGAATTTTGAGTCATGAGGAGATGATGGGATATTCTTTGGCTACTCAAGGAAAAGTAAAGCATATAAATGCTTCAAAAAAAGGCTGGGATTTTTTTCTGAGAGAAATGATGTCATTATAGTTGAAAATGAACAGAATTATCAATGACCCAGTGAACAGTTTCTAGATGAAAGTGATGATGTGGTAAGAAACACAGGGGGAGTAGGAGTGGCAGAGGATGAATCATAAGAAGATACTGATGATGAACAAGAAAGTGTCAAGTCTCTGTCTGCATGGAAGCCAAAGAGTCGAGCTGAAATTTATGGGAAAAATGTCATTTGTGGTCTTATATCTCTAGTTCAGACTCGAATAATAAAATCATTATAGAAAAAATAGTTTTTATCATAGGTGGAGCTGATTTTTTTTTCCGATGTAGCTGAAGATGAAAACTGGGTACATGCTATGAATGAATAGCTTGATCAAATTGAGAATAACCAAAAGTGGGAGATTGTTTCGAGGCCAGCAAACAAGAATATAATTGGGACTAAATGGGTCTATCGCAACAAGATGAATGAAGATGGAACAATGATTCAGAACAAATAATGTCTAGTGTTCAATGGATACTCCCAGATAGAGGTAATAGATGTTGATGAGACATTTTCCCAGGTTGCAATGCTGGAAAAAAATCAGAATATTTTTTTCCATAGCAGTGCAAAGATAGTTCAAAGTGTTCTAGATGGATGACAAATCCACATTCTTGAATGGTGTTCTGCAAGAGGAGGTGTATATTGAGCAGCCAAATGGTTTTCTCCTTCATGAGGATGAAAACAATGTTTTCAGGCTGAAGAAGGCGTTGTATGGGCCAAAACAAGCACCAAGGGCATGGTACTCAAGGCTTGATCAGTACTTGAAGAATCATTGTTTCCAGCATGGGGGAGTTGATTACAATCTCTATTTTAGTAACGGTAGTAATCAAAGGATTATGTTATTGGTTTTTGTCGATGACATAATATTTGGTGGATCAGATGAAGCTCAATGCTGACAGTTCTTATAATTCCTGAAAAATGAGTTTGAAATGTCAATGATTCGAGAGATAGCATTTTTCTTTGGTTGACAGGTGACACAAGGATGTAATGGAACTTTCATTTCTCAATTAAAATATTCCAAGGAGGTTCTGAGAAGGTTTGGAATGGATAATTCCAAGGATATGAAGACTTCGGTTTCTACCTAAATGAAATTATCAAAATATGAGGATGGTAAGGTAGTTAATATTACATAATACAAACAAATTATTGGGATATTGCTCTACTTGACCCCAACAAGGCCTGATATTGTTTTCTCCACATGCCAAGTAGCAAGATATCAGAGTATCCCCAAGGAAAGACACATTCTTGATGTAAAAAAGAATACTTCGGTATATCCAGGGCATAGTGGTTTTCAGCTTGACATATACTGACAAATCTCAAACAGATTTAATGGGATATACTGATGTAGATTGGCCCGATTCAGTGGATTATAGACAATCAATGTCAGGCGGTGCATTCTATCTTTGTGGATTGTTTATTTCATGGATAAGCAAGAAGAAATTTGCATTTCATTGAGCATCTCATAAGTAGAGAATATTGCATCCACTGAAGCTTTCACACATTTATTGTGGATGAAGTAATAGCTTGAAGATATGGGAGTTGAAGTGAAGTCTCTGATCAGAATCCAGTGTGATAACTCAAGTGCTATAAATCTCATCCATCACTAATGGAAAAAGCACATTGAGATACAATAATATTTTATCAAGGAGAAGGTTGAGAAGGGAATTGTGAAATTGAATTATGTGCCTACAGAGCTATAAGATGCAGACATTCTAACAAAGGCCTAACCCAAGGAAGCTTTTGAGAGGCATCAACTGGCTCTAGGAGTTCAGTCGACTCCCTACACTTAAAAGAGTTTAGATGTGACACCCCCCCTCTCCCCGAGGTTTGATGTGTTTTTCCCTAATGTGTTGGAATGTGTTCTCTACTCTGTTACAGAAAATAAAGGAGTGATCATTGGGTTTGTTGAAAAAGCGGGAGAAAATAGTGATTGTTCATGGTGGAGACAGTGTGGCTATTTGAAAAATCATGAATGATAAGGGGAGAAGCTTACAGGTGGAGTAGATAGATAGGGGGAGCAATGAGAAAGGGGGATCATATTAAATCTGATGATGCTAGAAGTGATCAATAAAAGAATAGATATCATGACAGCTGAGGATCGTGATAAAATCAGATGAGTGGTGTTGGAAGAATATTTCCAAAAAATGGTATCATTTTGGTGAAAATTGGTATCTGTTTGGTGTCAACAATGGGTATAAGAGATGAAGTGATTCATTGATGAACTTTTCATTTCGTCTTGTTTCTCATGTCGACCATTGCTCATGTGGTCTTAGAGTATGTGTTGAGTAAATCCTTGATCACTATCAGAATCGCATTTGGGTGAACGGTCTCTAAAGAGTTAACGATGTATCTTTTTATGGAAGAGTTTTCAATAATCCCAAAGGGGGAGATTTTCGGGAAAAAATTCCCTCAATGTATCATTGAATCATTTTTTTAGGTGATTGGGTTTGTTGACAAAGTGGACAACTGTCCTGTGATTGTTGTCAAAGGAAACCATGATATACAAATTTTTTTGACAAAGGGGATTTCATGGTGGCATTCCAAGTTCAAGAGCTGTGGTTAACAATAAATGATTGATTCAAGAAGTTTGAAAATGTAATGGATGATCTGGAGGCAGTATAAAAAGAACTGATTCAAGGTGGCGTCGTTTTCCAGTGTTTGCCAAATGTTTGGGCTTGAAAATCAACAAATGAAGAAAAGTGGTTTTTGGCAAAGGGACTTCTGTGCCATGTACTTGATGTCTTGAAAACTTATCCTCCATATGTATTTCATGATTATATCATCAATATATGGAAAAGTGATAAGGGTCGATCATGTATTGAGTTGGTCGTGCAGGTGACTTGCGCGCCAAGAGAAAGGACTTGTGCACCAGTGCCTAGGAGGATTGGAAACTTGCGCACCTGTTGTTTTTCAAGATTATAACTTCAAAATATGGAAACCGAAATAGGTTCGTGAATGTTGGTAAGTGGGTCACGCAAGTGACTTCTAGGGGAAGAGACCTATGCGCCAAGGTTTGTCTTGCGCTCCGTCACGCAGGGTGGTCAAATTTCCTATAAATACTTGACCACCCCTCCTCATTTTTCAACGTAGTTCAACACTTTTAAGAATTAGAGCTCCCGTCGCACAGGTGTGGTGGTCGGAAAGTGGTGGTGTGTCGCGCAAGTGGGACTTGCATGCCATATTTGAAGAAGGGTGATTGTTTTTTGTTGCGCGCCAATATTGTTTTGGGCGTAAAGGGAAGTGAGTCATGCAAGTTTGGAGTTGAAGAAGCTTGTGTCATGCAAGTGTCTGAGGTGGACTTTCACGCTAGTTGTGAATTGCGCGCCAACACTTGTGCATCGGGATAGACCTGCGCGCCACATAAGGGTTGATTCACAACAGTTATTTCGGGCTGTGTGAAAGCTGGAAGATTGCCCGATACTTTCGGTGCAAAGTGAGTTTCATCTACGGGTGAAACCTGGACTTCAACAGAGGATCTACATACTAAGGAAGATGCATTCCTTCATGAAAATGAAGAGACCTACAGGTTTATAATCTGTGAGTGGATCCTTTCCAAAGCAGTGAGCGAAGTAAGAGGAAGAAGGATATCCTCTCCACTGGCAGTAATCTAGAGAGAGAGAAACAGGGAGTGACACTTGGGAAAGTAATGAGGTGGCCCTAAACCTTGTAAAGGCAGTGAGCTTGGGATATATTTTCTCTTCTCAAACCTTGTAGTCCATGGATAGTGATTTTTAGTAGAATTTGGTATAATTGACAACCATTCGGTGTATGCTCTTTGGACATATCCCTTAGCGGTGAACCAAGTAAATTTTTTTGTCTTGTGCTTGTTTTATTTTCTGTTTATACTGTGCAACAGGAAAGGGAGAGAAGAGTGTTTTTCTTAACAGCGAATCAAGATCAAAACGGGCTTCAATTTTAAATTAGTCATTCCCTGATTCACCCCTACCCCACTAAGGGTAATCAGCCTTGTGGACCTAACAATTTATAGTGAATATACCAAATTTAGTTCATTTTTCCAAAATTTTATTTTATATTTGGCGTATATATTGAATGATATTAGAGTTTCTGGGGAATAAAATTAAATTGGAATCTTCTACTCAATAAAAGTACATCATGATAAGGTTTTTTGTTAATTCATTAAATAGATAAATTATATATATAAATAATTCTTTAGAAGAAATAAATTTTGGGTATTGTATATTGAAATTCCCCTCGATGCATCAGTAGTCTCTTGAGAAGAATAACACGATGAAATAAAATGGGTTTTTACCCCTAGATACTATCCTCTTAAAGGTCATCGCAGTTTTGGTTCATGATCCAGATAGATGGCATACAATAATTAATAATTTTTTTACTATTCATTTACTTTTATCCTATTTATTTTTGTTGTTACCAAATTTATAAGTTAATTTTATTCCCACTTTATTGATTAAATTTCATTTTTGTTTACTTATCTAACTCTCCATGTTGATTATTCTATTTAATTCAAGATAGATTTTGATGTATGTAAATATTTTTGGGCATATGATCTCACCACTTTATTTTTTATCTTTTTCCTACATGATGAAGATGATATGGTTGAATAATCTAAATGATAAAATATATTTTCCTTTGTTAAATTTTATTTATTATTAATAATTTAATAAGGGTATCATATTTGTATCTAGTTAGTCAAGACTACTAAAGTATTCAGACAATTGGGATTTGAATCTTGTATCTACATTAAAAAAATAAATTAATGCATCAGATCTATGATTCTAGGATTTGGGTTTTTAAAGTTGGAATCATATCAAATTTAGTAGCAACCCTGGAAATTATATTTAGAAAAACATCGATTAATGAACATAACCCATAGCATAATCTTGAGGATATATTTGGAGAAACATCCTAAACATTCAATTAGATATATATTATGTATGTTTCCTAGAAATACATCCCTGGATGGATTCAAAAAGAGGATGTAGTTCTGGAACAGATGTTTCAATGGGAAACAAATCTAGAATGGTGCATCAAGCCTCACTCGATAGTAACGTTTACATGACAACGGGCATTACTATGAAACTATTTTTAGCCTCCTTGGGGATAAGATTAGGATAATTCTCATTTTATTTAAAATATATTATGAGAGATTTGAATAAATAATAATAATCTAAGACCATGGTTAGTCCTAGGATGTTATTAACTGAGAACAATGTGTTACGATTTAGGAAACGTAAAAATGATTATATGGGTTTTCCATTATGATATTTGATTGTTACACTGTATTTTTGTTCTAGAAAATTCCCTTTTCTAATTTTAAACTCTAGACCAAGGATGGACCAATGTTGAAATAAATTGATGATGTATTTATATATTGGGGTTGTATTAAAAACCATAATTAAATGGTTATGTTGTTATTAAACATATTTCAACAATGTCAATCAAATATATTTTAGAAATTAAATTAATATAGTTTTAGGAAAAGGACAATCCATAGGCTGGGTGATAAACTGTCACATATATAAAGGTATTGGGATTTGAACCTACAACTGAAGGGAGAAAATGGTACATCACCTACCACTATCCTACATGAATTCCTAGATAATAATACATTTTTTATTTGAAATATCTAATAGATAAACATTATTTTTATTTTATGGGCTTTGGTTTTCTTTAATAGATAACCTTGGGATTGGAAAATGATTTGGTGATTAAGTGATAAATTTCATTTCATAATACATTATCTATTTTTGGAATCCAATAAGATCTAGGTAAACATAATATTTTAAAGAATAAATTTTGAGTTGTATTATGGGGCCAAATATGTTTTTAGTGAGGACTTATAGTAATTTAGGATATTTATGGAGATAACTTGTAGATTATGTGATTTTGGAAAATAAATTTTTACAATGATACACTAAGTGTTTTTTATGTTATTTTTAAGACCATATGATAAAATAATTATGTTTTATGGGATTCAATAATACCCAAAAATGTTTTTAATGATGTATTTTTACTTTTTGAATGATCTATGTTAATCTTGGCGGTTTTAATTTTGAATTATAGAGATTATTCTTGGGGAAATTATATTATCTTATACTAAAAATGTTTGTTTTTTAGTGAACAAGTTGGTTATATATCTTCTATCATGAATAATTTATCATAAATACTCATCGTTTGTAGAAAAAAGATATGTCTGCGGTGGATATTGATTTTAAGGATGAAACTCTTCTTTTCAAGTAATTATTTTGTCTAGTGTTATTAGTCTATGATGTAAATGACTTCTTATACTCTAGGTAAATGATTAGAAACCCAAATATTTTATCCTATTAACTTATTTTTTGATTAATAAAATTGCCTCGTAGATCATCACATATTTATAGCTTTTTTATTTTTAACTTTCTCTTGATTATATCCTCTATCACTCCCCATAAGAAATCAATTGTTAGATTTACCTTCTCTATCAATTTTCTGCTACGTGTATCCCTAGTATCTATTGGATTAGTGGCCATTACAGTTACCATTATTTTAAAGTTGTGGTCTTATTAATTCTTTTTCTAATGTGGGATTTCATCAAATATATTTTGAAATGTCAAACCCCTCCTTTTTTATTCAGATTTCAAATTGTAAGGATAAAATTTATTTATAGAGTGTAGAATGTAACAGCTGGAAGATTTCATTATTTTTCTAATATTAATTAAATTAAATTTATTCAATAGTTTATGTTACACACAACCCATAGCATAAACGATCCACAGTATAAAATATATGTTATTATTTAAAATGAAATTATGCTTTAACTATTAAATTGGAGGGAATAAATAGTATCAAACAAAGTATGAAATTTATAAAAAATATATTTAATCAAATTTTTTGTCATTAAACCAAATTATTTTATAGGCATATTATAAAAATTAATCCAATTTTATATATTATAATGCAATATTTTTTTAAAAACGGTTTTTTCGCATTTTAATGATGCACTTACTATATATATATATATTTTTGACACTTTTATAAATTATATTTTAAAATATATTCTTATTATATTTAATATGACGAAAAAAATTTACCATGTTTTATATTCTGATATTTTTTAGATAATTTTAATTTTTTTGATGAATAGTGAAAATAACTATATTTTAATTGTAAACTGATTTTTTATCAAATTAATTTATTTTTTTTAAATTTTGTATTTGAGTGATTTTAAATTATAATAAGATCATTTTTTATTATTTAATACAATGTAGGTAAATTAATTTAATTTTACAATGAATTTGGTTGTAAAAATATTTCAATCTTTTAAACGTTTAAAAAAAAAACATTTTCTCATTCTGTCAACAAGATTAATACTAGATTAATTTCTAGTGATTTTGTGTTCTAAATTTGGAAAATTTAGTTAAATATTTTTAATAATAATTTCCAAATTATTTAAATATGTACATTTTCTTTTTGGATAATATGATTAGTAACTTTTTGTTATATTTTGTATTACCATAGTTAAGTGTAAATCGGGTAATTTAATGTAAGAATTATATTATATATGTTATAAAATTACTATAAAACGTATCATAATTCATTTATATGAGTCAATATTGGCCATAATAAATCATGGGATGATTTTGTGGCCTCTTGGAACCACATCGATTACATTAATCTTTTTTTTGTATTTTATTCTAAGGGAAGTCCAATATATCACACTCATGTTTTTAATAAGTATTATGTTTTTTTTATTTGTGGTAATAAAAAATATATATTTTACTATAAATATTAATTTAAAAGATAATTTTATTTATATACAAGATAAAAATTTATTTTTAATTTTTAGGAAATAAATAATTAACCTAAAGGCTTGCACAATAATAATGTAGTAATTGTTTAATTATTGGAAATATTAAATAAATGATATTAAAAATATAAAATATAATTTTACATAATTAATATCATAAAATATTTGTAAATAACACCTAAACTTATTATTGATGTATTCAATGTTTTTAAGATGTTATATTATTGTGGGGATATTTTTAAATTTTCATGTATTGAATCATGTCAAAATGGACACTAGTGAAATTAAAAAATAAATAATAATTTATTAAATGATATAAAATTAATAAAAATATAATATTCATCCAATATTTTTTCATACAGTTTATAATGTCATTCATCACACATTTATGGATATTTTTCATTTTATATTAACTATTGATGAAGCTTGCATTTTTGTATATTTTATACTGTAAATAATTGTTTATAATCCCAACATAGTGTTATTGAATGGGTAATTGTCACGTTTTTAGGTTTTAGTGTTATTTTGATCATAAATGTGAAAAATGACTAATTCTGGATTTTTTACAGATTTTTACGTCAAGGGTATTTTGGTCATTTAATGAAAAATATAATTCCAAATATTTTGATTCAAATTTTTTATAATCGTTATTTTATTTTCTTTATTTTTGTCTTTTGGAAAAGGTGCTGATTCGGCCATCTAGAGGGTTTGAAAATTCATTGAAGTTGGGCATTTTTTTTGGGCGGACAGCATGTACACCACCAATGTAACGGACCCCAAATGCGGCCTAAACACATCTAAATGTGGTGGTTCCACCTGGGATGGAATGAGGACATCTAGGAATGACCTTAAAAAAATTTAGGGAAGATCGAAAGTCATTAAGGCAGAAATGAAATGACATACTTTTGGAGGAACCATCCCAGAAGCTTCGTTTAGAAACAGAAACTGAGAATTAAAAATTCATATCTCTTTCATTCGGTTTTCAGATTATCTGAAATTTGTAGGAGAGATGGAAAAGTTATATATGAACAATATTAATTAAGGGTGGAATGCGTGAAGAGGCTATTTATGGGGTTTAAAATGCGCAATCATTCGGGGGTCAAATTCTGCCTATAAATGGAGGCCCTCACCTCCTTTCCAAAGCATCCCATTCTCCATCCATTCCTTCATGGCACCATGGAGGAGATCTCCACCGAGGGAGGCTGGCCGAAACTCTTCCTCCATTCTTTTTAATTTATTTCTTTTATTTATTTTTAGATTTCAATTTTAATTTAGATTTCTAATAAATTCATGCATTGTTTTTATTTTTCAGTCTACCGATTCACAAGACCATGTTTTTAATATTCATTGAGTTAATTTTATTGATAATTTATAGTGGGTGTAATCCTCACTGTGGTTGTCTAAATATTAACTTCGTAATCTACAACCATTATCCCTCGATTTAGGAGTTGGATGGAGGGTGTGCTTGGTGATCGCTATGTAGACTTTTCATTCATAGCCGGTGTAAAATAAGGTGTGCACACATATGATGGAGTGTGTACACTAAGAATATTTGAAACTATCTAATGAAGGTGCTCCCTAATGATTCTCTTGGGAGAACGTACATTCTTCCATAACTCCATTCTGTTTAGCATTGCATGGTAATTTATAATTGAATGTTAGTTTCCTATTTTTTTATTTCAATTAATTTATTAAATTCCATTTATTTTATAAAATATAAAACAAAAAAATGAATTAGATTAGGTGAACTAGAATAAGTGATTGAACTAAATTCAATGCCCCTCAAGTGAGACAATCCTGGTCATCCACTGTGTTGCATTTGGAAAATAAATTTGCTTTTGCCACGCCCTATGACAGGCGTGCATCAAAACCGACACTGTTGCCGGGGAGGTAAGTAGTTATTTCGATCACTTTTTCAAAATTCACATATTTTAAAATATGTTATTTTATTTTCATTAAGAAAAATGTTTGAAAAAATTATTTTTTCCATGATGTATTAAAATTCAATTTTTTTGCATGGAAAGATTACTCGCAGGTAAAATATCAAGAACCAGAAACTGATTATTGTGATCTAAATGACCGGGTTGAAAGGATTAGTAATAATATTGATTATTTGGGTAGGAAAATGGAATGTACATTGGTTTATGTTCATGAAAGGATAGAGCAACCCAACCCTGAGCCGGAGCATGAACCTGATATAGTGGTGGAAGAAATTTCACCACTCATCATTGAAGAACCAGAGGAGGTAAATGTCGAGGTACCTGAAGACTCGTTCATTCTCACTCAACCAATTCTACCCGAGATAGATGAAAAGGAGGATGAGTTTCCTGCTGATCCAAATGTGGGAGATCAACAAGAATTGGATAAATTCTGGAATGAATGTGAGGAATTTCTTGATCACCCCAAGCCTTGCAAAGAAGAAGAGCCAACACCACTGAAAGAATACCCCACCCAATTTGTGGAATTTGATGTTAAGATAGAGGAGTCTGACAACCTACATATATACTATGACGATCAACTCCAAGAGGAACTTTCCACTGAAGAAGCGATTCATTCTTAACCAACTCAGGGAGATGATACATTCTTTAACTCAAATTCTTTTAATTTTTTAGAAATTAATTTTAGTATAACTCCTAATTGTTTTGAATTTTCAAAATCAGCTAACTCTTATTATGCCGTGGAGGATGAAGAGACAAAAGAAGATGCACCTGTTGAGGAACATCTAGAGCTCTCGAGAGACGTTGAACATCTACTAGAGGGAGTACAAGAAGAGAAAGTAAATTTTTCACAAGTAGAAACAAATAAGGAGGAGGTTGCATACTTTATCCTACCCCTGCCATGCAAGCTATACCAAATTCAGAAGGGGGAGAATCTGGTATACTTTTTTTATGGAGTCCTCCTCAACAAGAACAAAAAACTACAAGCTGGGAAGAGCCACATGCGGTGATTTAAATCAAAGAAGCTTCATCCACCGACAGATTATGGATAAAAGCTGGTACTGCCCTCTGGAAGCAGTAAAAGATACGAGGGCTCACTTGGGGGATCATACCAAGATTTATCCTTTACTTTATTTATAGTAATTTTATTTTCAATAATAGGAATTTAGAATTCAAATTCAGTATTAATAAATATTCTAGCATGTGGCCCCCTCTCTTTTTTCATTTTGAGATTAAATGAAATTATCATTGTGATTAATTGGGTAATTTTTCTTGTGTAGGATCATTAAGGCAGAAGGAATCCCCAAGAATTAGAAGAAGAGGACTGAATCAATATTTCAAAATGGAGTTAACTTTTTACGATTATCATTTAAATTCCATTCATTTTTTTGGACCAATATATATTTTGATCATTAATGAATATTATTATCACTTTTTACACATCAGTTGATTTTGAAAGAGTTGAAATGATATTTGAAATAATTGATTTTAAATGATTGTTGATGTGAAAAAATTTTTCATGAATTGGATTGCCAATCATTTTTATGAGTTTGACTGATTTTTGAAATCCATGACGATGAAACACAAACTCAAAAAAAAATTTCAATCATGTGAGGTATTCTAAACCACTTTTTCATATTCTTACAAATACCCACACATTCTTGAGGAAACATGAATTTTGTGTGAGAACCAGAATTTGTGAACAATTCTCTTTCTATGATTTAGATTTCATGGAATGTATTTTAAATTATTGAGGCATCTCTTTGGCTAGCCACATTTTATCTTGAGACCCACATTTACATTTATCTTTCATAAGCCCTTAGATGCCATGAATTACTTTATAGGTTTAACCAACATTACAAGCGAATTTTTCCTTACCTACCCACACTTTTAGTTTTTTTCATGGATATACCAAGTTTGCGTGTGGGGGAAGGGCCTTTTGTGTGCGTTCATTGGGATTTGTATCATTTATGGGTAGTGTGAAGTGTGTGTCAATATTTCGAGCATTGGAAAATAATAGAATTGGGCATGTGTCATTATTTCATTGTTCTTTATTCATTTTATCCATTTATCCTTCAAAAAAAGAAAAGAAAAAAATGGATATGGGCTTCAGTTCATCATTGTAAATTCCTTTATGACTCATTTCCCTCCAAAAAATCAATTTAATTAATTTTCATTCATTCATTGTATTCAATTTTCAGCTGATCCTCCATGAAAAAAAAGAAAAAATAGAAAATAAAGTTGTGCCTTTCTGGAGCTTTGAAAAAGAATGAGAACTGATATGATATCATTCATTATAATCACTTCTTGTCTCATGTACCATGTCATAAAAGGGTGTGGTTTTTTTCAAATTTTCAAGTGTAAATTGAGAGAGAAAGTTTCTTTGTTTTTCCTTGATTTAATCATGCATTGTACTTAAAAGTCCAACCTCCTTTTTCTAGCCTGAAACATTTTCAATCAATTTACAACCAACCCTAAGCCACAGAATCATTTGAACCTTTATTTAAATACCTAATGATTAAATTTATTTTCATGTTTCATGCTGTGGAGAAATTATAATTTTCACAAACCTATGGTGATACATGTGATTTTCAAGTGTGAGTATAACTCTAGATTCAATTTCTCTTGAGTGAAGAGCGACATAAAATTCAATGTGAGGTATGTTGTGATTGGTCCATGGATTGATTTATGAGGTTGAAAAAAATTTAATAATTGAAATTAAAATGAGAGAGGCTTGTTATTCATATATGAGACATGATGGAATTATATTTTGTATAAAATCATTGATATTTTCTCATTTTTTATTGTTGTGTGGATTTTGATTTGGATGTAAGAGGATTTCCAAGGTGTGTAATGTTTAAGTGTAGGGGAGTGAAAAAGCTTAAATTTTCCTATATTTTATACTGTAAATAATTATTTATAATCTGAACATAGTGTTATTGAATGGTTAATTGTCACGTTTTTAGGTTTTAGAGTTATTTTGAGCATAAATGTGAAAATGACTAATTCTGGATTTTTGACATAATTTTTCTTCAATGGTATTTTGGTCATTCACTGAAAAATATAATTCCAAATCATCTAATTTAATTTTTTTTATAATACATATTTTATTTCCTTAATTTTTTTCTTCTGGACCAGGAGCTGATTCAGCCATCTAGAGGGTTTGTAAATTCATTGAAGTTGGGCATTGTTTTCGGGCGGACAGTGTGGACCCCACCAATGTAACGGAACCCAAACGCATCCTACACACTTTAAAATTCCGTGTTGCCACCTGGGATGGAACTAGGACATCAAGGACTAACCGTAAAAGAAATTGTGTGAAGTTTAGAAGTCATTAAGTTGGAAATGAAATGACATACTTTTGGAGGAACCATCCTGGAAGCTTCATCCAGAAACAGAAATTGAGAATGAAAAATTCATAACTCCATCATCAGGTTTCTAAATTATCTGATATTTGGAGAACCGATGTACAAGATATTTATAAACAAAATTAATTAAGGTTGGAACGTGTGAAGAGGTCATTTATGAGGTCTAAAATTCACACAATGTTGGGGGTCAAATTCTGCCTATAAAAGAAGGCCCTCACCTCCATCCCAAAGAAACCCATTCTCCATCTATTCCTTCAATGAACCGAGGAGGATATATCCACCGAGAGAGGCCAGCCACAAATATTCCCCCTTTATTATTAATTTATTTCTTTTATTTATTTTTACTTTTCAATTGTAATTTAGATTTCTAATAAATTCATGCATTGTTTTTATTTTTGTGTCCACTGACTCACCCTTTTTTTCCACCTCTCATCTTACCATTGTGAACTATAATAGTCATGATCATGAGTAACTAATATGAGGAATATCCCAAGGGATTAATCAAGTTCTTGAACCCAAGACCATGTTTTTAATATTCTTTGAGTTAATTCTACGGATAATTTATAGTGGGTGTAATCCTCACAGTGGTTTTCTAAAGATTAACTTCTTAATATACACCCATTTTCCCTCGATTGAGGAGGTGGATGTAGGGTGTTCTTTCTGATCTATAAGTAGACTTTTCAATCATAATTCGTGTAGAATAAGGATTCCACACTTACGATGGAGTGTGTACAATAATAATATTTGAAACTGGCCATTGAAGGTGCTCCCTGAAAATTCTCTTGGGAGAACATCCTTTCTTCCATAATTCCATTATGTTTAGCATTTCATGGTAATTTATAATTTAATGTTAGTTTAATATTTTTTATTTAAATTAATTTATTAAATTTCATTTATTTTATAAAATATAAAACAAAAAAGAATTAGGTTAGGTGAACTATAATAAGTGATTGAACTAACTTCAATGCTCCTCAAATGAGACGACCCTGGTCAGCCACTGTGCTACATTAGGAAAATAAATTTCATTTTTCCATGCCCTATGACAGGCATGCGTCAACTATATTAACCCATAAAATTTAAAAATCCATGTTTTCATGGAACGTGTTAAATAATTTAACTACTGATTAAATCCAAAGGTTGTGGGTAATAATTTGACATAATCATGTCTAAAAATTATTTAATGAAATTACTTAGACACATAATAATATTATCTTTGAGATAAATCACGTTATGGAAATTTTTTATTGAATAATAATTTATATTAATTTAATATTTTGGAGTTTTCAAAAGTTCCCTTACATAATTTATAAAAGATAATCTCTTCTCTCACTTCCTCACACCACATAATGCCTTCTATATCGACCAAAAACATTCATTTACCCTAAAAAATTACAAATATTAATATGAGAAGCCTTATGTTTCATATAAATCTAACTAATGAATCCATTTGGGGAAAACCAAAAGGAGTTACCCAAAGAATATGTAACAATTTTCCTCAATCTCTTTAGTATTATTTCCATTATCCACCCACTCAACTGTACTTGGTCTATTATTACATAATTAAACCATTATCATAAATATAATGAGATTTTTCTATTCAATGGTTTTTACCAACACTTACACACAACTCTGTC
The DNA here is from genome assembly GCA_963277665.1 of Viscum album. Classification (NCBI taxonomy): domain Eukaryota; kingdom Viridiplantae; phylum Streptophyta; class Magnoliopsida; order Santalales; family Viscaceae; genus Viscum; species Viscum album. The sequence goes on from OY728129.1 coordinate 260,673,437, forward strand.
TAACGGTAAATGATAATGCTATTTATGAGGGCGGAGAACTACTACCTCACGAATCGATGATTGTTTATTTTCCCTTTACCACCTTTCATGGTTAGTAATTATGATAGAAGCTATGATTATATGTGTTATATATGATATTTATGATATATTTATTATTATTAATTATTTTTATAATACATACTCTATTTCTTTTCATTTTTTATAAATATGATAACATTGTTTGTGGAAGTGTGGAATATCACATCCTCAAAGTGATGTGATTTGTTGACGCTATACATGGAATGTATAAAAGATGGATTTAATTATCATATATTTAATATATGACATAAATATGGTACTGTAATTTTAATATATATATATATATGTACATATATCATTAATATATCATAATTTTAATATGCCAAACAAATAAATGTTGTGGTCATGCATATGTCCGACCTACTATCTCCATGAACGATGCATTTCATTTCTTGGTTAAAAATTTTATATATTATTTTAAATACATATATAATTAATATATATAATATTTAAACAATTTTTTACATTCTAGGTATGACTAAACCATGATATAATTAATATTAAAAACATATATCAAGTCAAAACATACTCAAGAAACTATACAACTGACAACTGAAATCTTGAAAATGATGAAATATTATTGACAAACATGTGATTAAATAATATAAAAAGATCATATTGGATATCATAAATTTGAATAATTTTATGATATAAATTAATAAAGTCCAATTTATAGGTGTTTAAAGCACAAACAACCAAAAGTTAGTGTATGGTGAGGGTTTTCTCATCTCACCATTCATCTTTGGGATATATGACCTATTCCCCAATTATTTATTTTGGGTGGTGTATATATAATTCCATTTTATATATCGTATAATTATTATAGTTATCTTAATGGTAATAAATGTTTCATTTTATAACTTTTATTTTTATTGTTTATATGATTCTACTGATCACTGGTGGTTAGTGATTTTTAACTGAATTTCCATTAATTGAGTTAAACTATTATTTAATTGATTATGTAATGCTAAGGTTATATGTGAAATAAATTTTCCTGATATATTATTGTATATAAACATTTTTTATGTAGATTAATAGTTAATAAACATAATATATTTCATTTTTCAAAAACCATATTTTATATATGGATTCTATACTAAATGATATTTCATTTTTTGGGGAAATAACATTAAATCAATATCTTTTACTCAATACGAATACTTGTTTAAAAGTATTCGGGGTTAATTGAATAAATAGATCAATTATATATATATTTAATTCATAGGATTCAATAAAATTATGGGAACATATATAGAAAATCATCTTGATGCATTGGTAGTCTAATAAGACCCATAATGTGGCCAAATTAAATGAGGTTTTAACCATAAAGATTAAAATCTGTTCTGAATTGAGTTGGAGATATGGTTCATGTGTCAAATACATGATTTCCAATAATTAATCACTTAATGATGAATTTATTTATTGTTTTCTAGATGAATTTCAATATAACAAAATCTATTGATTCATTTCATTATCAATTTATTGATTAAATAGAATATGGGTTTAGTAGTCTACCATACCATGTGGATTATTCTCATTAATTCAAGAAATAATATATTGTATGTAACTGTTAATTGGAATCTTAGATCAGCAATTTATTTTATTATATATAATATAGGCGAGGAAGAAAAAATTATTGTATAATTACATGGATTAAAACTAATTTCCTTTGTTATATTTTGTTTTTAATTATATATGTAACAAGGGTTCCAAGATTATATCTAGTTCTTCAATAAAACTAAACTATTTGGTCCTTTGGGATTTCAATCCTATATCTATGATTATGTTATAAAGTAATTCACCAGTTCCGAGATTCTGGGGCTAGGTTCATTACAGTCAATGACTTTATCATTCCATAAGTGAGAAATTCTTATATATGAAGAGTATATTCAAGAAACCCATCAAGGACCCTTAGGAAACAAGTTTTTCTCTTTGCAATGATAGCCTCATAATGACATATATTGTTTAATATATTCACATTATCTTGTGATATTTAATATATTGTAACACAAAAATTTTGTCATTATCCATTATTTCTTAGTTATTTCACGACCTAACTAGATTGACATAACATATTTACCTTGGATATGGGTTCAATAGTCATATTATCATCCTAGTTAATTAGGCCCAATATAAATCCTCTTTTATGAGAGTGAAAAATATTGTATTGACCATTAAATAAAATTATATACCCCTAATGATTCACCGAACACAAGATTCCTCTACACAAGATAAATCTAAAAATATATTTTAGAAATATGTACCTGAAAAAATGATAAAAATTAATAATGATATCATGTCCAAAGACCAATACACGTACTTGTAGATAGAAACAACTAATGAAACATGAAACATCCCGACTTCCTTTTAGTCAGTGAGTCATCGTTCTATCTTTCACTAGAAATCCATAAGTGAAAACTATTTAGAAGAATCCTCGATGGTTTTGATCCCAAGACATGTGAATGTTAGATGTAATTTGTTCACTATCAGTATGTTTTATGAAGAATACAAGACATATGTTTAATATCACTATCATAATATATCAATGTCCTCATTGTACCTGAAAACAAATATTACATGTTAATACAACTAATAATCAAATCACATTATCATGTTAATGGTATATATATATAAGTGTCAACACTGTTACGGTAAGAATATATCAAGTATAACTCACTATATATGTGAAATTGTAATCGATCAAATAATGAACATGTTGGGTCGAGGGAAATCACATTCAACACACTACCACTTATATAATATATAATTAAATAACCCTCTCTATTATATTTTTTATGATAATTTCATGTTTAAAATCAGTTATAGATTTATTCACAGATTTTTTCATGACTTCATGCATGACTAATCTTCCATATATTACTTCATCTATTTGATTAAACTCCCCAGTGAGATGATATATCTTAGTATATCCCATATATCCTTTTTCATAAAATTGAAATCTTATCTTGTACCATTAGTATGATTATAATTAATTTAATAAATTATTTCATATTTTATATTATAACAAATCGATTCATATACCCTCAAAAATGGATACCTTACTCGATCCCCCACACACTTGAATGGGAATTCCTGATCCCCACCGGCAAGCAACTTGCAACAAAAAATAAAACAACAAACATATGGAATAATTTATCCGAACATGCATCAACAACATGGAATATATACCCATTGAAAAGATAAATATATTCCAAAATATATAGAAAAAATGAAGTTATTCAACTACTATGTTGAAAAAAAATCTCAAAAAGAAAAGTTTAATATAAAATGACTAGAAAACTAAAATAACTACTCCCACCATCTCAACACTAGAAACCCAAAATCCATATGGATGGAAACATCACTTCTACAATGTGACACCTTTCCCTTACATATATTTAAAGGAATAAGAAATTCTATGTTATGATTAAGGGATGTGTCGGGTGTAAGATAATATGATCACTAGTATCTTACCCATATATTCAAAAAAAATTATATATAAAATAATCCAAGAATGATCAAATTTAATAAATTAGGTAATTAAAGTAGTATAAGTGATTTATTTAAAAAGAATGGTAGAGAAATTTAATTTCCCCCTTTTTAACATTGAAAAATAAAGTATGTAAATTAGTTTTAACAAATTTCAAATACATATGTCAAATCAACTATATGAAAAATCAAAAAAAGGTATCACAAATAATTTCAAAGACATGGTAGTATGAAAAAAGCAGTACAAGTTAAAACAGTTCAAATCAGCCAAAAGAAGAGGTAACATCACACTAAGGATCACACTTGTTCATGATAGCCATGAAACTCATACCAGCGATAGAAAATCGTGTATGCATCAAAACTAATGACCTCCAAATTGAGTCTAGATATATGTGGATCAAATTAGAATGTTAACCCCTAAACATGCCTAAAAAGTCCCTAAGACTACATGGTTATAGGCTAGAATAATTACCCATGGGAAAATTCCCAAACAGTGCATGAGGGATATTATGACACCATCCACCTAAGTACCCAAGTCTTTTCATGTTCTCTACTTTACCAGTTAGTTTACCTATCTATTTTCTTAAAAACAAGATTTGATAACTGTTGTACCCCACACTCTTTGATTTTCATGATCACAATCACTTTCATATGTGTTTAACTTTGTTTTTAAGTGTTGTGGATGAAAGGCAAAATATTGCCAAAGGATTGGCCCAAGAATGGACAAGAAGTGGACTGAAATTCAGTCCACCGGCCAACCGGTGTGATAGCACCGGCCAGCTGGTGGAACTGGCAGAGGCATTGCCCACTGCCAGGTTCCACCGGTCGACCGGTGGCTCTGTCACCGGTCGCCCTGTGGCATCCAGCCCAAATAGTGTTTGCTACTGTCTTGCCACCGGCCAGCCGGTGGCTCCTCCACCGGTCGACCGGTGGAGCCTGGACCAAGACTCTTCTTCTCTGCCAAGGCACCGGCCAGCCGGTGGCCCTGTACCGGCCAGCCGGTAGCCCAGTCAAACTAGCCGTTGGGGCTTTGACCAGGCTGCTCCACTTGCCTCCCAACGGCTCCGAAAGCCTTTCCAACGGCTCCAAAGGCCTCCAACGGCCATATGAGGGTTCCCCCTCTATAAATAAAGGACCTTGAAGCCCCGGAACAAGTGTTGGACCATAATTAAGCATTGTGAAGCCAACGAACACAATTCTCCTCATTTGGCAAACCTCCGGCGGATTGCTCCAAGGGAACCACAACTGCTCCAATCCAATTCCACATCCAAGGAGCACCACCATAGAAGCTTGGGAGTGCACGTCTTCAACTCCATTCAACCTTTGGCGCCCAAGGCTTCTCAACAATACAGTTTTTATTGTTTTATTTATTTTGAGCTTTAATTTTGGGTTTGTGCCTACAAACCCCAAACCCTTTTCTCATCCCCCTTTCTTTTGGGTTTCACACCACCACTAAGGTGTGAAGAGGTTTCTTCAAGCCTTTCCTTTTAAAAGGCTTGAGTTTTCGGTGAGCTAGCCTTCACCCATTAAAAAGGCTAGTGGGTTCTTGCTAAACCATTAAAAGCAAGTGGGTTCTTGCTAAACCAATAAAAGCAAGCTGTAATAGGTCCTAGTGCTACCTCAAAGCCTAGTGGGTTTCTTGCTAAAACCATTGAAAAGCAAGCGGTAGGAATCTCTCAACGGTTGAGTTGGGAGCGGAGACGTAGGCCGGGTTTTTGGCCGAACTCCGTTATCAATTCTTGTGTGATTGCCTCTTTATTTCCGCTGCATCTTTAACTTTGATTTTAATTTATTAATCATTTTTTAAAAGGCAATTCACCCCCCCTCTTGCCATCTTTTCTCCATTTTTTCCGACCCAACAATTGGTATCAGAGGGAGTATTTGAATAAATCCTTAAACGGTTTCAAATTAAAGATCCTATTTTTTTGATGGCATCTACCTCTTTCGCCCCCGAGGGCTACTCATTGGGTCGGGCTCCATTTTTTGATGGGACCGACTATAATTATTGGAAAACCCGCATGACTACTTTTCTAAGAAGTATAGGGTATCCCATATATAAAATTGTCATGCAAGGTTACACCCTCTCCTCTCCCGATGAATCCAAATGGACCCAAGCCGATATAAAGAATTTCGAGCTTGATGGCAAATCCATGAACGCTCTACATTGCGGCCTTGACCGAAATGAGTTCAATCGAGTTTCCACTTGCACCTCCTCACATGAAATCTGGAAACTTTTGGAGGTTACCCATGAGGGGACCAACAAAGTCAAGGACACTCGATTGGACATGTACCGTCAGGATTTTGAGTCATTCTCTATGCATCCAAATGAATCTATTTCTGAAATGTTTACTAGATTTACTGACGTGTGCAATGGGAGAAAGTCCCTTGGTGATGATGTTTCAGCTGAGACGATGGTCAAGAAGATCTTATGGGTCCTTCCGAGCTCATGGGCACCAAAGGTGACGATGATCCAAGAAGCTAAGGACGTCAAAAATATGCCGGTAGAGGAGCTCATCGGATCTCTCATGACTTATGAGATCACGATGAGGAGGCAAGCTCAAAAGGAGGGCACACCAATCAAGACCCCAAAGAACATTGCCCTCAAGGTACAAAAAGAAGTAAGCTCCTCCTCCTCATCATCATCTTCATCCTCTTCATCATCAAGCGGCGACTCGGAAATGGAGAATCTCGCCCGCCAAATGCATAAATTTATGAAGAAGCATAAGAAGAAGAAGAAATATCGCAAGGCGCGAAAGTAAGAACCCACCGAAAAATCCGAGCCCAAGGTAAAATGCTACGGGTGCGGCGAAAAGGGCCATTACAAGCCCGATTGCACACTCAACAAGAAACGGGCCAAGGAAAAAGGAAAGAAGAAGGTCCTCAAGGCGACATGGAGTGACACCTCATCCTCCTCCTCCTCCTCCTCGAGCGACCAAGGTACAAAATGCCTAATGGCATTCCATGAGGTAACATCATCCGACTCCTCCTCTTGTTCTTCAAATTCCAATTCTTTAAATCATCTATCCTATGAAGAACTCTCACATGCTAGAGACCAATTAGAAAATGGTTTTCATGAGCTTTCTTCAAAATTTTTCGCTTTAAAAAAGTCTTTCAAAAAACTCTCCTCCGAAAAAGAACATCTTCTCAAAGAGAAGGAGGAGATGTCCCTCAAAATCCAAAATTTCCCAAATGTTGATTCCATGGAATCAACCATCAAAGACCTAAGGGAGACCCTAGCTAAGTTCACCCAAGGGGAACAAAATTTGAACAATCTCCTAGGTTCCCAACGTATATCTAGAACCACCCAAGGGCTAGGATACACCAACCGAGCTTCCTCCTCCCATGCACCCACTATTTTTGTAAGGGGGAGCTCCGAATTTAAATTTTGTAATTATTGCAAAAAACTCGGGCACTTAATCTATGAGTGCAATTGCAAAAATGCCCGGTACGGCCAACCCAAGTCTATTTTCTATTCCGATGAGTTTTATAGGAGAAGACCCGCTATGAGACAAGTTTGGATTGAAAAATCCCTTCTAGTGAGTCTCTCCGGGCCTAAAATCATCTCTTTTCAAAATCCCTCTCCCCGGTGATTTATTGTTTTTATTTAGGGGGAGTTAGGATTGTTTAAAATTTTCATTTCAATTTTGATTCAAAACATTCAATTCAAACTGTTATTCAATTTTTCAATTCAAATTTCAAAATTTCATTGGTTTAAAATCTCCATCTTGTTTTTCAAATCCATTCCCTCAATCAAGTTTTATGCCCCATTCTATTTTGATAATCACAAAGGGGGAGAAATTTCTTGATTGATTGGGGGAGAATCTTTTCTCTCATGCTTAGTATTTATTTTCAATTTATCATTTAGGCATGCCTTTCATTTAAGTTTTTACATTGCTTTGATAAGTGATTGTGATCATCAAAATAGGGGGAGATTGTTGTACCCCACACTCTTTTATTTTCATGATCACAATCACTTTCATATGTGTTTAACTTTGTTTTTAAGTGTTGTGGATGATAGGCAAAATATTGCCAAAGGATTGGCCCAAGAATGGACAAGAAGTGGACTGAAATTCAGTCCACCGGCCAACCGGTGTGATAGCACCGGCCAGCCGGTGGAACTGGCAGAGGCATTGCCCACTGCCAGGTTCCACCGGTCGACTGGTGGCTCTGTCACCGGTCGACCTGTGGCATCCAGCCCAAATAGTGTTTGCTACTGTCTTGCCACCGGCCAGCCGGTGGCTCCTCCACCGGTCGACTGGTGGAGCCTGGACCAAGACTCTTCTTCTCTGCCAAGGCACCGGCCAGCCGGTGGCCCTGTACCGGCCAGCCGGTAGCCCAGTCAAACTAGCCGTTGGGGCTTTGACCAGGCTGCTCCACTTGCCTCCCAACGGCTCCGAAAGCCTTTCCAACGGCTCCAAAGGCCTCCAACGGCCATATGAGGGTTCCCCCTCTATAAATAAAGGACCTTGAAGCCCCGGAACAAGTGCCGGACCATAATTAAGCATTGTGAAGCCAACAAACACAATTCTCCTCATTTGGCAAACCTCCGGCGGATTGCTCCAAGGGAACCACAACTGCTCCAATCCAATTCCACATCCAAGGAGCACCACCATAGAAGCTTGTGAGTGCACGTCTTCAACACCATTCAACCTTTGGCGCCCAAGGCTTCTCAACAATACGGTTTTTATTGTTTTATTTATTTTGAGCTTTAATTTTGGGTTTGTGCCTACAAACCCCAAACCCTTTTCTCATCCCCCTTTCTTTTGGGTTTCACACCACCACTATGGTGTGAAGAGGTTTCTTCAAGCCTTTCCTTTTAAAAGGCTTGAGTTTTCGGTGAGCTAGCCTTCACCCGTTAAAAAGGCTAGTGGGTTCTTGCTAAACCATTAAAAGCAAGTGGGTTCTTGCTAAACCAATAAAAGCAAGCTGTAATAGGTCCTAGTGCTACCTCAAAGCCTAGTGGGTTTCTTGCTAAAACCATTGAAAAGCAAGCGGTAGGAATCTCTCAACGGTTGAGTTGGGAGCGGATACGTAGGCCGGGTTTTTGGCCGAACTCCGTTATCAATTCTTGTGTGATTGCCTCTTTATTTCCGCTGCATCTTTCACTTTGATTTTAATTTATTAATCATTTTTTAAAAGGCAATTCACCCCCCCTCTTGCCATCTTTTCTCCGTTTTTTCCGACCCAACAATAACCATTTCACAAATAATTTAACAAGACATTTAAAATACCTTTAAATTATCACACCTTGGGGGAAACCATGTTTTATGAAAAAAAATGTCTCCACACGATATGAGTAGAACCATTAAATATTTCAATTTAATTTATAAACAAATTAATAAAAAACATTGAAATTTAGTTCAAAAGTGTTGGGAATATATTAAATTCCCCACCTCAAAACATAGGCCACACATGCCTATAATAGGATGAAACAAAAATGAAGAATTCTCCATGAAAAAAATTCCATAAAATCTATATAATATCATATAATTGATTCAATTTAACAAATTTCTTGTAAAATAAGATGATAAACACATAACTGAAGAACACACACCCTCCGTACAAGGAGAAATAATAAATATCCCCTAAAATGGGATCTCATAATGGATATATTGAGAATAAATAGTAAATAAAAATAAATATAAATAGATCTAATAATGCAACGTAATGGTGCTACCAAGATCAAAGGAAATGAATAATCATAAAGGACTACACACTAGTAGAGGTGTTACCCATCGACCCTGATGATATAGTGACAAACTAATCAATAGGGAATGAAAAAAGGATCCTCGAATTTGTGAGAGATAGATCTAGGATGAGAGAAATAAGTCCCATAAAAGAATGTGAAATCATATCACTCTCATGATACCCTAAGATCCCTAACAATGAAATTTATATGGTTTCTAACCCATTATATTTCATGTAATAAATGTAGCCCATATATACTAAAAATAATAATTTATTTTTATTAGAAACATATTTTCACAACATTACATTGTGTGTAACATTTATATAATATGTACTCCCTTCAAGTTGTGTAGCAGGTTCACTATAGTTTCCCTATATAATTTAACGGTTGCGTACTCCCATTACATGACATGTATTTCTCCTACAGAATGTAAAAAATCTATTTTTTAATAGAAACCCAAAAAATCCATAGGTCACCTATGAACTCATGGGGAACCCATTTAGTACATTATTCATTTAAACACATACGCCATTATTTCAAACAAACAAACATCCATGAACTTTTTGTCATTTCACACTAATATTATATCATTCTTTCATAATCCCAAGGTAAACCCAATTAAATTTGAAAATAAGAAATGATATAGTACATTTCTGAAGAACAATGATGGGATGTTACAAACTTCCCACCATCATGCTTTCTGTCCCTAGGAAGACACATGGATGAATGAATTCTGGTAAAAGAGGTGGGGACACTTCTCTATCATTAATGGAACTCTCTCCAAATTCCAGCAAGAATTTGATCTATTCTTCTACAACACTATAACTAATGGAATCAACATACCAAAATAAAATTTAACATAATATTAAATTCTTTATACTAAGTAGTCAACAAAAGAAACATATTTATCTAAATCAATTTATTCTTATTTGAAAATGTGAGAGGGATCGGGATGGTATTTCTTGAGCTGTGACATGTAAAAATCCATCATGAATCTATAAAACTAAACCAAAAATGATAACAGATAAGAAACCAACATATTCCACTCATTGAACTCTAACTGAAAAACATATTTTAAAGACAACATTATTAATTTTCTAAACCAATTAGGACCTATATGGGGATAAACAATCTTGATAACCTTGTCTCCAGTAGAAAACTCCAAATGAGGACACTAATGATCAATATAATATTATTTACAACTATGATTTTTAACCATATTCCAGCATAAATAATAAATAATTGACGATGTCTCCTAAACCCAACACAATCCCAATAAAGAAGCATTATCTACCAATTCCCACTAAAGAGGTTATCTACACTAGTGACCATAAAAATCATTGAAATGTCCATTCATATTGATGACTAATTAAACTAATTATTAGAAAAAATAATTATTCCAAGATTAATATCCCAAGAATAACATAAATGAAACACAAAGCCAAAGTTCATATCCTACATGACCTGTATAGAATGCCCCATCTGACCATCTATCTGTGGATGATAAGATTCATCCAACCATACCTGTGTCCCTGTCTCATTTTATAGACTCTTATATAACCCTGATGTAAAATTAATATTCCTATCTAAAATAATGGAATAATTAAAACCGTTAAACTATCCAATTTTTTGTACATATAGATTACCTAGATCAATAGAATTTTTTGTGACATTGATCAAAATGAAATGAGATGAATTTTTAAACTAATAAATCATAACATTGATAGAATTCTTCACTTAGCGAGTTCATGGTAATCGAAAAAAATTATATGGATACCTCATCCTATTTATAAACTAGAACTATAAGAATAATGATAAAATCATAAGTTTTTAGATTCTCTTCCATTATCTGTTAGAAAGTGTAATAGTATGACAAATAATCATCAATTTCTTGCTTCATTGTTGACCACCAAACTCATCATCTAATGTCAAAATAAATTTTCATATTTCTTAGATTAAAGACCCATGATGAAATATGAAAATAAAACAAAACTTATATTATGGATGGTGGGATGGAAAACTAATCCATAATACTCAGAATAACATCAGAATAAAGAGACATATCATAAACAGTCTCCCTTCCATATTGTATTTATTGTTTTTCTCGGATCTCATCATCCAACTATTTACCATGAATAATATACTAAAAATTATACGATAATTAATAAACACTATTATAAACAAAAACTAAAACATCCTCTTAAAAAACCATATGAAACTAAGTGAGTAAATCTATATAGTTTCACTCCTCCTTTGATTTCAACATAGCTTGTGATGGAACCTTCCGGCTAAGATTTTCTGTCACAACAGTACCCTTCCTTGGGATATAGGAGATTTAAAATTCAAGAATATTATATTATTACACCCTCAACATATGTCTGAGATTGAATAATTTTTTTAAAAGATATATCTCAAACAATTATGGTAAAAAATATTGTGAAACTCCCCCAAAAAATATAGTTCTACCAAAATCTCAGTTCATGCATAAATATAGAATTATCTAAATCATGAGTGGGATAATTCATCCTATACGGTAAAATATTAGGAGATCCCCAAGATACCACACAATCATCATGCATGAGCACACAACCCAAACTGGAGCCAAAAACATTATAAAAACAACATACCCCTTACAATGATTAAGTAAGATCATAATTTGAGTTGATGTCAATTTTTTCTTCAACTCATCAAAATAAGAGTTACAGTTTGTATCCCATATGAATTTGACCCCTTTACTTGTAGTATTGGTCAAATGTGGCAACATATTTTGAGCTATCCTTGACAAACCATAGATAATTTCTTGCAATTACAATGAACATCTAAATCTCAAATATATTTTGTTGTTCTTCCCATTGAAAAAATAGTCATCACTATTATCAGGGTAAAAAAATAATCCATGCTCATAAGTCAAGATCCATAAAATAAATTCTTCCTGAATAAAAATATTTTTCTCCAAAACCATTATATAATAAGGTCAGTTCTTATAATTTCTTAAACCAATCCCAGATTTTACCATTATGGTTCTAGATTCCTGACATAATCAAAATATCATCCATGAACACTACCATAAATGTGTAAATATACTGATCCAATATCTAAATTAACAAATCCATAAAAATAATAGCTGTGTTAGCTCGACCAGACAACATCACAAGACATTCATAATGACCACACATTCCCTTTAAATCCATCTGTAGTATATTTTTCTTTGGACCATTATATAATGATAACATGACTAATGAACAATATTATAAACAAATGTGCCCCCTTAAAATAATCAAATATATCATTCACACATGGTAAAGGATACATTTTCTTAAACATTAATCAATTAAAAAACTCATAATTGACACACAATTAGGGTGAACCATCTGCCTTCATGGAAAAGAGCTATGATGCTGCCCATGGAGAAACACTAGTGCAAAAAATCCCTTCACCACCGAATCATTCAACTGAGTCATAAAATCATTTGAATCCTTCAGTGTCATGCGATTAGAGGGTATCAAATTTAGTTGTGTACTAGAACTATGGAAATTCTAATCTCACCCTCCCTTTCTAGTAGCTATTCAATGAAATATTCTATGAAAATGTCATGAAAATACTGAGAAACATTTTCAATATAAACAATACATGAAACATAATTGGCCACAACTGCCACTACATAAAACAAACTATAAAGATCAATGTTGTCGAGTCCTACACAGCCAGATCTCAAATCCCACACTCCCTAAAACATCTATGATCTCCTGTTATACAAAATAAACATGGCATGATGATGATAAAAATAAACCTTTGCATGAAGTGATATAAGAAAATTCATAGAGATTTTGATTCCAATTAGATAATGATCAAGAATAATAAAATTTTATGTTAACACTCCATTAGATATTGATAGTTCATAATAAGGACACAAATACTCTGGCCATATACTCTTCCCAAGACGTCTAGCTAACTCTATAACAAATAACATGATTCCGATCACAAGTTTATCAATATAATCATTAGAATTAGATATAAATTATTTGGGTGAACCATTATTAAATAAATAAATCCCTAATTAATATTAAATAAATATGATAACTAAAAATATAACTAGACTCTCACCAATCTTCAATAAAAAATCATATACTGCCTAAATTTGATTCATATCTAAGGCATGTGGCAGGATCGTTATATTTTTTGAATCTTAATACTATGTTGTAGTATAATTCAAGGAAAAAGATCCCTAACCATATCTAGGATTAGACATATAATTAGAGAAATTATGCAGATGAACGTAACATACAAAACTAATTTACATATATTTTGGTTATGTAAACGAATATCTGTTTTGTTTGGACTTTACACATTGGTAGAAGATTATATGAACACCACTAGCTACAAATGGAGGTTCTGAATATGCCTGATATCTAAAACAATCTCCAACACTCCTATGTTATTTTTTCCCCTTCTTCATTATTATAACTCTACCAAAAATCACAAGGTTTAAAAGAAGTTAAAGAATATCCAACCTTACTTTTTATATTTATCTCATCCATTATATCCATGTCAACTATATGTGCATAGGTTGAAAACTTCAACATAAACACTTGTGATATTATATCCAGTTGCAAACCCTATAGGTACTTATGAGCTTCCAACTTTTCATTCGTTACTAACTATGGTATAAAAATAACATGCTCTTCAAACTGATTGGTGTACTCTATCACAGAATTTTCTATCTAATGAAAAGATAATAACTCCAAATACATATCCACCATTAGAAATTCTAGAAAAAAATCTAAATGAATAGAGTTTTAAAAACCTTCCAATACAATCCCACATTCCTTTCTCAAGTGCCTTATAATCCCTCCAACGCTTTCTGGGAACCAAAAGTCTGTATGACACTCACGTAACCTTTATAATATCATGTGTATCTCGGAATTCAAGGATCTAATCAATATTGTCAGTCTAGTCATTTTCCTGTTGTGGTTCATTCATAACTATAATGTATGGTGGAATTTAACGCAAGAAATCATGTGATCAATCTCTTTCTTTTGCAGCTACTAGGTGTTCCTCCACAATATTGATTTAAAATTATGGGGCGTTCTGGTCAATGTAACTAAATACCCTAATAATATCCCAGATACAATTATGATTGAGGGGTAGATTGTATTGAGGGCAATTAGATGAACCCACAAATGTAACATGATGAACAAGTCTCAAAAGAATATTTTTTCAACGCCGAAATAGAATAAATTATCAAACAAAGATCAATATCAGTTCAAACCAGAGAACCCATCAGAAAAAACTAAAATCAATATAAAACATAAAAATAAGAGACCCATATCCCAATATTCCATGGTTACTTTAATCTCATCTGGGAAACAGATGGATAGGAACTCACCTCATCCAACCACTCAAGTCCTTTTAATATTATCTACAGTCTATCAAATCACCGAAGACAATGAATATTAATGAAAAAATTTTCTATGAAAAAATTTTCTAATCAATATCACTATATACCTTCTCAAAAACATACCTAAAACTATCCACCGCATACCCGAAGGGTGTTCTCAATCCCCACATGTTGAATATTAGCACTAGGGCATCAAAAAATAAACTGAGGGAACAATTTCAACCAACCTAAAGCAACACCATATAATATAAACACATAGATGATAGAAATAGAAGAATATAAAAATTTATTCCATAATAGATAAATAAAAATGGATGTTATAAAACTAAATTTAGAAAACAATCTCAACAATACAAGCCCAATAGAAAATCATGAAAAAACAAAAATACATACTCCAACAGATCCATGTGATAGCATGAGAAAACTCCCACCATCTCCCCACTAGCTTCCCAAAGCCCTGCTCATGGAAAACCCCACTATATCATTGTGATACCGTGCCTTTACCAGAGCTAAAATACATGATATGTTTTATGCACCGTGAATGGGGTGCAAGAGGTATGAGATAAAAGGATTAGTAGTATCTTACCTAGGTGATCCATAACAAGTAAATGTACAAAAATCCATGAAATGTCAACATTAATTAAAACAATGCATGATACATTTTTTAGCAGTTCTATATAAAAACCATAGAAAAACATTTTAATAACACATATTTCCACATTTCTTAATAAAGATTCTAAATCAATGTCAAATAATTTCATATACCTATACCATTTAAACTAAATAAAAAAAATTAATCAAATCAGGTATCACATATCATGTCAAATCCATGGTTGTACAAATAAAACAGTTCATGCCAACACATCCCAAATAATCCAGAATCATAGGTAACATCACAAGGACCGCAATAGGCCATGATATCTTGGACACCCATACCTAACATAAAAAATCACATATGCATCACGCTGCTAAAATATCCATTGATTCTATTAATCATAGGAACACCCCATAATGTGAACCTCCCAAAATGTATAACAAGTACCTAAATCAACATGCATAGGGAGTAGATAAAATCCCTATGAACCCCCCCCCCCCCCGACCCTATGGGGATGAGGCCTATTAGAACAATGTAACGCCCCTAGTTTTATAAAATGTATTGGAAAAAATTAATTTCTTGATGGATTTTGTTACACATAACACCAATTAATATGTTCATTACACACAACTATATCTTATCATTAACTACATACAACACTTTGTTAGCTTATGTGACACAAAATAATGAATTTTAACAGAACCACAACATATTACTGATATAGTAATCAAAATTAAACCACTATAACCAAGATGTTAGACTTATAAAAATGAATTTTAATAAATAATTTTTATAGGTTAATTATAATGGTTTTATATAAAGTAATCATGTTGATAATAAAATACATAAGATTTATTGAATTCGTTATGTGTTTGAAAATACTATTTTCTCAAAGAATTTATTTTTATTACATTTTTTGATAAATATAAAAATTATTTTTTGAGACATTTACAATTTTAATATGGTAAAATTATATTTATTTTTTAATTTTAATTTTCAATATTATCTTAGGGTTAATTATTACGGTTTCTCTGAAAAGATTGTTTTTTCATAAATAGTGAAAAATACTGAGTTTTAATAGAAAAATACCTTTTCATTTCATTTATTTATATTTTAAAATGATAATTTAATTATAATTTAAAGTTTATTTTTATTAATTTTAAATTGATTAATCAAATTTAGATCATTTTAATTGATTTCATATTGAAATTTAATATAAAAACATTGTAAAATTTTGACCAATATCGCTTAAAAAATACATTTTCTCATCAGGTATATGTGGGTAATTTAAAATTACACTTTCCACATATGTTATAGGAACATGTAAAAATATATTTCATATTTAAAATCGTCAAATTTGTAATTTCTAGTAAGTAAAAAAATTGACAATGATTAATAGTGAATGCTCTATAATATAATAATTTTGATTAAGGTAAAAAAATGTTTCTCTCGGGTTACATTAATATGATAGGGGTATAATTATCCAATAAACGGGTTTAAAACAATTTTAAGGACATATTTCAAGAAAAAAACCTATTATGTTCTATAATGATCCATTTTTTTTACCCTTTTGATGTTTGAAAAACATGGGTAGAATTATGTCATTCAAAAAAAAATTTACAGGTTTGTCACTCACCCACCAAATATATGGTTTCCCCTCTCCTCCCATCCTCGCACCTTAAAACCTATTTTTTTAGATATTACCTAACCTAATCGATTACCAAATTACATCCCATCTTCATAGAAGCCTTATTATTGGAATAAATCAATCGGATTATTCATTTTAGTGCAAAACTATGGTGGATAACAAAAAAAGAAGTAATGTTCATCAATATTTTTTTATATTTCATCCCCAATACCCGTAAATTAATTTTATATTATTATTATATAATAAAAACAATAAGTTAAATATAATCATATCTTCTTATGTTAATTTTAATACCTAAAACCACATATACATCCATTAAATTGGATAGAAATTATTATTACTGTGAAGAGAGGATTACTTCTTAGCAATCAAATATCAATCACTTCTTCTATTACCACATATCATGGTTGGGAATAATGATGGAAGTAATATTTATATATTGTATTTATAATATTAATGACATTATTATCGTTCTCTAATTTTTATATTGCACATACCTTTATTCTTTCAATTTTGTGGGAATACAATATCATTATTTGTGTATAGGGGGTACTACCGCCACATAAATCCATGATATTTATTCAATATTTACATTGATTTTTTTAAAGATTGGTTTATTAAAAATTTGTGATATTTATTAGATAACTATTATTATAGAATTTTGACAAATTTCATTAATGACACTCTGTTCCATCACCTCGATGAAAATGTAAAAAAGTAAAATTCATTTCCCAAAATATGAGAAATACACGAAGAATTTAAATATTTGAAAAGGGTCAATATTGAACATTTCCCCAGCTGATCCAAGTCATTGATGGCATGAATACACTTTCCTGCCAAATTGTTGCTGTGAAACCAACTTGAGTGACAAAACTTCTTCACCTAGGGTTATCTATTTGCTTATAAATAGACCCTTGAGGTCTTCAACTCGAACAGAAATATTTCCCAAAAATCCCAATTTCTACTCTGGTCACCCTAGTGATTATCCCAAGTCTTCTAAAATGATAATGGTAGTTTTTTAACACCTAAGTAGGAGTAATTATGGAGTATTACAAAATTATAGTCCCGTCAATGTTTGAAAACCATAACACTTGCATGCCTAAAGCGCACAACCTCACTAAATTAGAAACACATGAGCACTCCCCATTCATCTCAAAGGTACATGATAACCCCACATCTTGGAATACCTATGAATACTTTTGAAGGATTTAGTCACGTCGTGCCCTGATTATATTATATAGGTTGTTTGTATGTTAAATATACATCATGACACACAATTCTACATATGTGTCCATACCTACCTGCCAGATACCTACTTGGGAACCCCTCATTGTTTCACCATATCCCTTCAGCCTATATAGGCCTTTAATCAATCCTTATATAAATTAAATCATGGAAATTATTCACCTTCATTGGATCCCTTTTCAGAAATGGATTATTTTGAAACCTCTTCCAAAACCTCCTGACTTAATAATCCCTTGGGAAAGGAAATTCAACATGTCTCCCATTTGCGTTTTTATAACCACAGTCACAGGTTTACCACATTTGTTTTATAATGTGTTATGGATTCTTAAAGTGTTTGTGGGTTACTATATTCTTAAAAGCATGTAACTTTATCCCAGTAACAGTGTTGGGGAGTTCTCGGTTTGGAGGATTATGGTTTGGGTCTTGCCCTTCCTTTATCATATCTAAAACATAGAGCCTGAGGCCC
Source organism: Viscum album (assembly GCA_963277665.1). Taxonomy (NCBI): domain Eukaryota; kingdom Viridiplantae; phylum Streptophyta; class Magnoliopsida; order Santalales; family Viscaceae; genus Viscum; species Viscum album. The sequence continues at coordinate 260,692,045 of OY728129.1, forward strand.
CAGGTAGGAAATTTATGGTTCACACCTACTTTTCCTTTTGAACAAAAGAAACATCTCCCTCCCCTAGTAGAACCAAGGATAGATAATTCCTCCTATATTAATCCCATATACTTTTGGCCTGGATCCAATGAACTTCAATTTTATTTCACTTTAAAGGGTTAATTTCTCCAAGCCATCACCCACTGTTTCCTCAGATTCATTCGTTGTTGGCCTACACACTTCCATCAATAGAAGAGATAGAGTGTGGTTTGTTATATATTTCACATCATATTGTATTTCACACTGAGCATGACTCCCATGGGCTTTGGGTTTTTTGATCATCACAACATCCGCACAATACCCCATTTATTGTACTATGATAATTCGGATTCCCATTATAATTGGGATTTGTTTGAATCCTTCACCTTGGTCCCGATCTCTCTAGATATCCTATTTAGGAATCCAAACTCAATTCCCATAATCCACTCACCCTCCATATGAATAAGCCCCAAATTATTCTCCCGAAAATATTCACAAGTTATGCCATCTCTCATAGACCATGTTACAAGGGATAAATATTTAAGAGTATGCATGAACATATTTCTATCAAATAATCATATCCCCTATGAGACTCACTGAACTATTTTTGCATTGATTACCATCTGAATGGGATATGTAGGAATCCTCTTTGAGGTTCAAACCCAACACTCCAAAATAACCCTATTCTTCCTAGGCCGTATTCCCAACTAGGTCTAATCCATGTTGGAAACTCATATCTTTTCCAAGTCCCTTGGAATGCCTAGCAATAAGTCCCACAACATGATTTGACTAAGAAACTTCCTATTAGATGTCCTTACCAAGTGACATTAACCTGTACTGTTAGGTTCTTATCACATAACCTTAAAAGGTATGATGTGTCACATTAATTTTAACCAAAATACTTGGTTTTTCATTTCTTTCACAAGGATATGTAGGTATCCTATTGATCTATACAATCCCAACATCAATAAAAAAATATTTCTCACTCGAAGACAATAAATTATAGAGTGCCCCACTGAGTGGCTTAAAAACCATTATCATTATAACAATGGTTAATTGACTATCTAAATAGTATATAAGTGGATTCTATTGATGGAGAACCTCAAATACATAAAGATGTCTCTATTAATGAAGAACCTCGAATACATATGGATGATACTAAATTTCACACATGCTAATAATTGATTAAAAATTAAAAGGAATACATACGGTAAACATGGTTAATTAATAAGGATTCATGAAAATATCATTAATCTATAAGATAATATCATAGTAGGCAATAATTCCTCACAAAAGTGTGTGATGACACTGACCTCCCATCCAATTGACTAGTTTATGTTCTTACGTATCACAGGTACAAACCTAATGAATGCCTACCTTTGGAAGGAAGGTCCATTTAGAAAAAGAAACATTAAATGTTTCTTGTTCTATAATTAAATCCAATGGAAACATCTAGAAGTAGTGATTCTTAACCAGAACACACGTTTAGGGGGATGAAAAACCAAAAATGGTGAACCCTACATGAATCCTTAACCAAGTTGATAGTATTACGCATCTAATAAGGCAACAATAAATTAATAAAGGAGTGACAAAGAAAGAAAGAAATCATGAATGTATCCATCTAAAACACATAGCTTTAATGAAATTCATTTGAATGTATTTGTCAAATTTTCTCACCACTCCCATCACTCCAAATGGATTACTTCATGTGTGCACTTGTGAATGTCCCAGCTGATGCTCAAGATGGACCCTCATCTTTTAGAAGGACGTCATCACCATCTCAAATTCATCAACACTGGGTGTCAAATGTAAGGTTTCGGGAATAACATCAACACTATACAATCCCAACCCTTGAGACTACCCGATAGTCTCTCCAAGTTAACAACAGCCCTCGATCTTTTAGTAAACAATGATCGTTGGAAAGTAATTAGACAGTGTCGATCACCATATTCAACCATATAAGGTCTTTATCCATAAAACACAATAACCAGTCCCTCTCATTCTATAAGGAGGTGGATCAATAGGTTACTAATGGCCTCAACTCAATGTCACGGAGTGTCATTCCCGAGGGCTCCGCCAACAATTTATTCCAACATAATCATGTTGTAGTGAACCCCCAACATGATGTGGGTGTTTCCTTCAGTAGTTTGGACCTGGTCCCTCAGACTGAGGTACACACGATTAACCATCGAGGACAACATCTAGACAATAGGCAGAAGATTCTTACCTTTTCCCCTTTTGGATAATTCCATTAATCTAACTTGGTGGAAAATAACGAATAGGAACATACACCCATCCGCCCTAATTCCCCTATCCATCATACTCTTCTCACGATGCCCAACCAATCCTTCCATTTCATTACATTTGAGTACCATGAGTAAGAACATACACCATATTATAAAATATCATCCAGTAATCGGACTTTTTTGTTGCATTCAAGGAAGCATACCAATCAAATATGGTGGAAAGTTGTAATCAGTAACATACACATACCTCAACTCACCAACCCTTCTAGTAGTCTCTTCTAGAAGAATTAATATAGATATATCATCCATGATTGGTTGAAAACAGTTTTCATGCACATGAACCTTCCAATATCCATTAATCCTACCAACAATATCATTTGGTGGCTTATGGATAAGCGTTTTAGAAATCACCTATGTCAAACATGGTGTAGACTCAACACTATTACCATACAAATGAGTATTGTATGTATCCACTGATATTAATGGGGCAATAAGAGCATGAACATACACCTAATCTAGATATGAAATGGATGTATATTGATGTTCCAACAACTTACAATTCCAAAAACATTGTAATAATAGTTAAAGGGCAGGAAAAAATTCGGGTCCATATTATGGAAGCCTACCAAAATATCATAACGGTAACATCAGTAGTACCAAGGGATAAACACATAATTTTGTTTCCACAACAGGGATGACTCATCGAAATGTCATCCTGAAGTAGATACATACCTCTATTCCAGTATAAGAGGGTTGTGGGGCATAATCCTTTATATCATACAAAAAACCAGATTGGTAACATAAACCATTTCCTATTGGAGATAATTAGACTATCATGATAATGACTCCAAGGTAGGCCCATAAACCTTCCCATGATAACTACTTCTCCCAGCAAGTGGACCTAACTATGTGTAAAAGAGTATCTATGATGATTTCTAACCAAACACATTTTGAAAATCAAGAGCCAATATGTGATCTAGCAACAATTATTGGTGGAATTCATGAATCCCTCGGACATTTATCTGTTGCTGCACAAGATCCTACACTCCCATTACAAAATTATCAGAGTGGTTATAGTAATTGTGTAGTTCCCCATTAGAAATATCATCATGAAGGCTTTCTTCGTTAAAATTACATCAATATAGAGATCATATCTATAGATGAGATCCATAGAAACCCTCCACATTTCTAGAAGACCAAGGGGAAAGAGTATTTTTCCGTTCTGGTAATCCACCATGGTGGTCCTCCCCATGATGGAATTCACTGTGAGAAGTTCTCTCTACGGTAATGTTTCACATTTTCAAAATAATTATCAAATTGAAAATGTAGTGATGAGAATACCATATTATCTCAACGAACTTTCCAACATAAGGCTAGTCATGTCCAATTCCTTGTTACTAACAAGTGAAAAAATTTCTAAACCAAAAGACCTCATAAGATGATCATCATTTTCTGAACCTCCCTTGGGTCATTTTTCCTCGAATATAGCAAAAATAAACAACTTATCCTATTTTTGGTAATAGAACAATTTAGAAGTATCAACTCTATTTAGAAGAAGTTGTAAAACCCCTAGATAAATATGAGGAGGGTATATTGAAAATGAGAAAACAACAAGAAAAAGCTGAAATACCAGTCTTGCTCTAGAATTTTGAACCTCTCAAAAATACATTCTAGAATTGATGGTTGAATATTTCATTCATGATATCCACCTCAACATATTGATGACTATTCAACACCTAAAATCAAATGTAATACCATATGAAGATTATCAAAGTCATGTAATAGTAATATATGGGTTACATGGCCAAATAGACTTCGTATCTCTCCAGGTTTCCCAACATCCAAAGGTGGAGAAGTAACAAGTATCTCTTTAATGTGCATGACTCAATGAGTTAATGAAGTTGCGATAATTAATTGCAGAAACCCCATATAAAGTTCATATTATAGGATTGGGTGCACACTAAGAATTTCATTTCACTAAACTCAAAAATTATCAAAGCCCACTGAATGTGGTTTCATGCAATGTTGTTTCCCCATTCCAGCAACAATAATGAAATTCTATTCATAACCGAAAAAATGCTCAGCAAGAATAGGCCTCGATCATTTTTCACCGAAGTTAGGAAAAAGAGAGAATCATGCTGGGATACTTATGAATCGAGTATCTAAGGATATTAAACAGGCCTATCACAAAGATGATGTCAACCATCATATTGAAAAAATTTCTGAAATAACACAATAGTCATCTAAAATAGGTGATTTAATTGGTTGTTGGATAATGCACCCAACCAATGTTCGGACCGAAATTTATAAAATTAGAAAATAATTTTTTCTAATATAATCCATAGAAGTTCAGGAGCCACCCCATCCCGTAGGGTTGGAGGGATTTTTTAACCCAACCAATGAATTCAACAAATAGGGTTCGAAGGATCGAAAAAAAAGAATACGTGAAGCCTCATCCTATTAGACAGGGGGATTTTCCACAACCACAATCCCCTCATCAATGGAAGTCATTTTTTCCTTGACTAAAGAAGAAGTCATAAATTGAATGTACAACTGAACTTTCCAAGGATTCCCTTCAAGTTATAATCAATCAAATAGTTCCTCCGAAATTAGAATATAAGAGATAAAAGTCTCATGGAGGGTAAAAATTTAATCTATTTTATAGAGATACAGATAGAATTCCATTAATGAATTATACGTCAATGAATGTCATTAATTACATTCTAGAAGATCCTCTAAAAAATAAGTCCAGTTTGGGGGAGTTGGAGGGTGAAGTTCATATTTATAATATGGTACACAATGAATCTATTCAAGGAAGTGTGAATACCTAAAATTAAATGCCTAACAAAAAATTTGACATCCCTTAATGTAACCGACTCCCACCTCTTCGAATGTTATCTAATAAGAATAAAGGTAAAGGACAGATCATGTCTCTCTTTTCCACTAGAGATGGTAAATCTATTTTTCTTGAATAATATTTTTCCTAGTAAGAGGAGGAGATGAAGGATTTGAAAAGACTCAATGCAGAGTTATTCCGAAATAGAATTCCTTCCAGAGATTCCCAACAAGCATATTGTCAGCTTGCACATATTGTGGGAACTCCTCCGCAAAGAGGTTCTGTTGAAACTACAGATGTGGATAATGAATTCACTCTATTGGTTACACATCCATTACATGATCAAACACATCCTTATAGGCTTTTCCACATGTTTTATTCCATACAAATACCAGAAGAACCACCACTAATGGTTTTTTTAGTGATCACGCCAATTCCTGCTCCACATACTATACCTGTATAGGTCCCACCTCATCTGGATATTCCCCAAATTATTATGAATACAACTAAGGTATTAACAACTTTATTGGAATCTATGGAAGAATGGTGTGCAATACTACAACAAAAAATAATTATTACCTTGAATGGGTAGATCTGATTCCTCCACCACCTATCATTATGAATACTACATTTGCATTCATTAATGGTTTGGGAGATCTGGAGCATCACATAACACATTTTTCCTCCCTGTAATCTTATGATGGGGACCCCTCAACAATAATAATTAGTAAATCTTAGATGATTTATTCAATCATTATAGAGACCATCCTTTTGTGGTATACAAGTTTGAAGAATCGATCAATTAATAGATGGGAAGACCTCTTTCAAGAATTTCATTTTCCAATTAAGCTCAACACTATTGAAGAAAATAGTTTTTTTCATACAAATATCGAATAAAGGGAGAACAAAATAGTTTCAGATTTCATTTCTCGATGGAACAAATTAACATATTCCTTAAATATACCACTCCATCAAGAATAATTTATGTCAATTTATTTAGAAAATTTGTGTGATGAGTTATGCACGCCACTAATCCCTATGAAATTCACATGAGGGTTTTGAGACCTTGTTTCAATGTCCTTATAGATAAGGGATTCTATTTTGGAAACCAAATCTAAATCTCCTATAATCCTATAAATTTTGGGAAGGAGAATCAGAAATGTATATTCTTATACAATCACACTTAAACAAGAACATGTACCTGGTTCTAATTAAAAACCTATATCATACTAAAGGGATCTGCCTCCCAAGAATCAGCATCAAGGGCCTCCTATTCAAGATGACAAGAATGATCAATGGTGTAGATAATTTGAGGAATTAAAGAACAAATTTTTTTCATTTTGTAATGAATGGTTTCTCGGTTAATTCATTTTATTTTTGGGAAACAATTTATTTTAGTTTTCACGGCCCAAGAAACCGAACATAAAAGGAGATGAGAATCTTCTAAATTATTTCCTCTTTAATAAAAGTTTGGGGAATATCATTTGCAATTTTTTTTCCTTCATGTATATCCTTTAAAAAATGGTATACACTGGACAATAGAAACTAAAAAGACCATCTGGCCAAGTAGAATGTGTTACTTCTACATGTCTAGAAGAAAAAGGTAGATTGTAGGAAGCCGAAAGAAAAAATAAACAGAATTATGATGATTGAATGGTTAATAAAATGTTCAACTAAAATCATTCCATTATATAAACAAAGTTGAAATAGAATACTATGTATCCTACCACTTCTGCTACAGAAAATCCATTTTCATCAAAACTCAATTCTCCAAAGGTCAATCCTCATTGAAGCGATATGATCAGAATGGTAAAGAGAAATCAGAAGATGATGAGCTAATGTCAAGTCCATAATTTTCCATAACTATGGAAGAATTATTTCCAACTATCACAAAAGAACAAAAACAACCCCACCAAAAGGAACAATAATAACAGACTTATCAAGAAGAATCTTTATTGGATGAGGAATGAATCTTCAGTTCCATTAAATTTATTCACTAATAAGTTCCCTATAAAAAATGATGATTCTATTTATGAACATTAATTAATTGCACTTGATTGGGGGATTATGGGATTAAATCAAGGTCGAGGATATAGTGGAATACATGGTTATACGAGATACCACTATTTTAAAATTAACCCTACTCGAACCGTTTTTGCAATTGAAACTCGTGAGAGAGCCATTAAGTGGGCTCATCAAGAATAATGGAACTTTCCCACACATGACAAGATATTCCCCGACATGACCATCTTGGATAACTAATTAGAGGTTTCACCATCACTCTCTCAGTAGGAAGATATACCTAATAATTATAATATACTAATATCAGAAGTATTTCGAGATTCTTCCTTGACATATTATATATCTACATCTGGAGCATCAAATTTCAAGACACATTAAAAATGAATTTCCATACTAGAAAATTTAGGTCTTTGAACAAAAAGTTTGATTTTTTGAAACAACTATCCCATCTACTAGCCATTTTATCAGACCCAGATTCATTGAATCATTTAAAAGATCTTAGAGAAGCACTTATTGAGGCTCTGTCAAGTCTTGAAGAGTTTGAAACTGGATTTTCTGCTATTGATGTTTACTGTATAGAGAATGATCCTGCATAATTTTATACAGTTATATCCTTCATGAATCGATATGAGGATGATGTTTTACTTGGACACATCAGTTACATTTATCTATCTGGTATGATCAATGATACAGAAATCAGACAAGCCTTCATTAATAATGGCTTAGGAGTCAACCTCATTCTCATCTATACACATTATCGATTGGATCTTATTGAATCTAAAATATCTCCTTCCACTATGATTTTTCAATGGTGTGAAAAGAATGAAAAAGTTAATCTAGTTGAAATTATAGTCAGACCACAGTTTTGGGATCTTGTATCTAATTCAGATTCCATTGTTTTCCGACATGACATAGCTTTCCACATTCTTCTTAAAAGGTCATGGATACATCAACATGATTCCATTCCTTCATCATATAAACAATTTCTTATGTATTTATTCATTGATAAAATTGGGACATTTTGTGGTGACAAGGTTCCATTTAAAACATTTGAATCTTAGTATATTGAGACATAATTCTTATCACACAAGGTGACCAAGGTCTGTGGAAAAAGGTGTAATAAGAATCAATGCTCTGAATGGTCTGGAAAAGATCACAGATAACCAATTCATGTATATAATTATTTATTAAGTGATTCATATCAATCAAATTTAAACCATATAAGCAAATCCAAGAACTCATTTTGTAACGTCCATAATGTCATTTTTGGAAATCAAGCCTAACAGTATGGGAGAAATTGATGATATTGAAAGCTTAATTGGATATGTATTCATTTAATCCACAATAATTCAGCAATTCATTGCTTAATAGATCAATATAGTAGAATTATTTTCATTAATAAATGAATAAATATATTTTTGCTTCCAAGCCAACATTCAATCGTCAATACTCCAGGAAGACCGTTTATCACTAGTAAGGTCAGAAATGGTTTCCTCTTCTTCAGAATGTCTAAATACTGACTCCTCCAATAGCTTTCAATTGTTTTCTTCATCACCTACCCATGAATAAAAAAAGAAGAAGTGACATGTGGGGATGAAGAAGAATAATATCTTAAGGATTCCACTATATCATTTGAGGAAGGGATCTCCACCACTGTGTTTGATCTTAGAGAAATAAATCTGGGTAATGAAAAAGATCCACACCCTACTCTAATTAGTGTGGCCATGTATATTGAAGATATATTGATGTATAATTCATTTATGTGGAAACATAGAGATGTATTTTCTAGTAACTATATAGAAATTACAGGTCATAATCTCGATGTAGTCACTCATCATTTGGATTTTCAAGCATAGCATCGAGGATTTATGTATGTAGCAAGAAGTACATACCCAACTCACACCTCTAAAATTAATGAATAAGTTGAAAAGATTATCAAAGATATCTTTTTTATGTAGGTGATATATACCTAATGGATGGACAAAATTTTTCCCATTTAATTTTAGAATGTACAAATAAAAGTCCTCATTATTTTTAGAGATCATAACTAGAGTTTTCCAAATCAAGGCTTCATCATTTCAATCACAGATCTCTTAATTAATGAAATATCTAGCTATGATGATATTTTCTTCCATGATGGCTAATCTGGGTTTAAAAAAATCTAGATGTCCCCAAAAGATGAAAATTCTACAGCCCTCAAATCCCTTCAAGGTGTGTTTTTTTATCGAGTAATATCCTTTTTCTGGAAAAATGTTGGTGCAACATATCAATGTGTCATGCATCATATCTTCAATCCTTTCATATGAAAATTTGTCAGTTGTTATTTGGATTATTTAGTGGAGAAACCCACATAACGTTCCGATCAATTGGCTGATCAGGAGACCATATTTAGTAAACATTGGCAATAGAATCTAAATATGAACCCCTTAAAATGTGCTTTTGAGGTTACCTCATGAATATTACGTAGCCCTATCATATGCTATCATGGAATAGATGTTGATCCTAATAATACAAAAGCTATCATTTCCATGTCACATAAAATTTTGAAATAATTAAGAGGACTTCAAGAAACCTTGTCCTATATTCTGCAAATTATTTCCAATTTTGAAGGTATGTGTTTACCCTTCACTAGATTAATTAATAATGTAGTTAAATATTAGTGGAAAAAAGACTACTAAGAGACATTGATAACCTCAGGAAATATCTTCTAAGACCACTAGTATTAATGCCACATATTAATGTAAAACCTCTTATTATCTATGTGATATCTTCAGAGTGATCATTGGGTGCCTTCCTTACACAAAAGAATGTTGTTGGGAATGAGAATAGCCATAACTATCTTTTTCAAACCATGAATGACAAGGAGAGTCGATATTCATGTATCGAGAAGTGCAGATAATAATTAATCATTGCATTAAAAAGATGAGGTACTACCAGAAACATAATGAGGACCACTTCGTATCTCGAAATAACCAGAAAAATTTTATCCGCAGTCATCCTATTATAATAGGAATTTTGGAATGGTAGGAAATTATTTTGAAATAGTTCAATATCAAATTTGTGCCTTGAAATTTTTAAACAATCCATGCCTTAGAATAATTCTTTGATGGAAAAAAATATACAGAAGATACATCTTTGAATACTAAACTTCTTAATTAAGATATATTTTATACTCATGATAGTCCCCAAATATTAGATATTTACATTGATGGTGCATCCAAAATTCCAATGGGTAAAATAATGGATAATCCTAAACTCAAATAGGTGTTGTTAAGAATTTTGCATATCTCCATAGAAAAAAGAAGTGTTAAAATAATCTATTATGTTATCAGAAGGTGGTACCAATAATGAGTTAGAATATCAAGCACTGAATACAGGCATGGAATTGGGGGTACAAGCACAATTGAACCACCTAAAAGTGAAATGTGATTTATAATTGGTAGTAAAATAGATCAATGGTAATTATTCTATTAGAAAATTAGATTTAATACATTTTGTATGATTATGTAAAAGGGTTATTGGATGAATTTCTCCATCATCAAACAATTTTATTTATCTCCTGATCAAAAAATTCCCACATTGATGAATTGGATAGTACTCTCATATCCCTAGAAGATCCAAATCAGGATGAGAAAATCACAAGTATTGAACATCTTTATGTGGTTTCACATTTTGTTCAAACTAGAATTGATCAAATTAATGAGATTAGATTTATTTCTGATCCATATGGTCATACTACAGGATGGATGACAACTATTATGTAATACATTAAAATACTTACACTAGATAGTGATGGGAAAGGGAAAATATAGAAACTATTAGTAAATTTCACTAATTATTATATCCCAAATCATAAGAAGATCCTCTAAAAATGACGATTTGATGAATTCATCTTCATGTGTATTGATGGAAAAGAAACTACAGCAAACATGAATGAATAAAATGTACGATCATTTATTGATCACCATTCTTGGAATTGGATTTCTAATAAATTCTGATAGCTTGAAGACTTCTGGCCATCAATGATGTAGGATTGCACAGATTTTACCATGAAGTGTCACCCCTACCATGTGTATTCCAAATTCATTCCTCAACCCCTGGATTTTTTAAACATAGATAAATACTCTTGACCATTTAATACATGGGGAATGGCTGTAGTGGGACCCTATACTATTGCAAAATCTATGAACTCTATGTATATTCTTACTACTAATGATTTCATCTTCAAATGGGCTGAGGAAATACCTCTCCAAGAAGTCATAAACAAAATCATTTTTGTCTTTTTCATAGAAAATATCATTACCATATTTGTTGTCCCACATGAAATATTGACAGACAATGATAGGAATTTTTTTCTATTGGGGTAAACAAGATATAACATAAGCAAGGTATCAAATCTAAAAATTCATCTTCCTATCATGCAGTGGCCAATGGGAAGATATAATCTTTCAACAAGACCTTATCAAATATATTCTAGGAATGGTCGATGAAGAAGAAAAATCTTGTCATGGTACGATATTTCATGCATTATGGGCTTATCAGTCTACTACCCATACTGCCACTCAAGAAACTCCATATTATTTCGTGTATGGAATAGAAGCTATTTTTTCCTTTGAAATTAAAATAACTTCAATCCACGTTGTAATATTTGTTCAGTTATCTATAGATAAATAGTCTCAGATGTGATTTTATGAGAATCAATGATTAGAATAAAAGATATTGCATAATTTGCATCATTTGGAAGTCTACTGGAATATATTAGAACAATCTTTTAACAAAAATGTTTTCCTCTACACATTTCATCAAGGAGAATTGGTATTAGTTATCAGGACTCTGATGATACTGGAAAAGAAGCCTCCAAAGCCTGAGCTATAGTGGGAAGGACTTTAATATGTACATAAGGTATAATTTAATGGAAAAAAATCCCTAATATCAAGGAATTGAGAACTTATTACAACTCCAACCAATGAAATATTCGTGAAAAGTTACTTTGTGTAATCACAATATGTAATTTGTTCAATGCATGACTTGAAATTTCACAACATAATGTTCTAGTTTCAAGACATTGAACTTCATAACAACCATATGCATCCTTGTTGAATAATGTTAATATTCATATAATTTTTGTCCTTGTCACATGATTTGAAACTGTATGACTTCATATTTCATCCCTATATGACTTGAGTTACATTACATAATTTCCTAAAATTGAAGATATTAAACTGCATAATAACCATATGTGTCCATGACGCATGATGTTAAAATGAATAGCATCTTTCTCATTGTCACATGACATTAAACATCATGACATAATATGTCCTCACTACCTAAATTGAAACTGCACAACATTATTTCCATGTTGTAAGACATTAAACTGCATTACAACCATATTCTACCATGTTTCATGATGTTAACATGAGTATCATCTTTTTTCCTTATCGTAAAATGTTAAACTACATGACATCATATGTCCCCACTACATTACATGATACTACACAACATAATGTCCCAGTTACAAAGAATTAAACTAAATAACAACCATATGCATATATGTTGCATGATGTTAAAATGTGTAAAATATTTTTCCTTGTCACACGACATTAAACTTCATGACATCATATGCCTTTACTGCATGAATTTTCACTACATATATTCATTTCCTAGTTTCAAGACACTAAACTGCATAACAACCATTTTCGTCTATGCTAAACAATGTTAAAATGCATATAATATTTTCCCTCATTGCACGATGTTAAAATTCAAGAAATAATATGTCTAAAATATATGACATTAAACTATTCGTTTAACGTATTCTTCATTTAACATTTCGAAATCTGATAAGATACAAAAAAATTTGTATTCCTTGTGGTTCATTAAAAAATTGAGTAGCTTCCATGAACAAGCATTACTCACAAAATTTCAAATGCTTAGTGTCACAATAGTTACATTTCTCCCAATGTTTGAGTTAGATCTGAATAGACACCTCATTTCAATAACTACATGTTACATGATTCTCATTCTAATGGGATTTTTGGAGATGCATAGATCACCAATTTTGGGCCCATCTACAACCATATATAAATTTATTTCCCTTTTACTTCACGTATGTGAACCAAATATACAGAGAGTACTCTTTGAGGATATATGGTTTGATCTTCATATCATCTTGTGTCATTAGTTTAACCATTCTTCTAGAATGTGATAGAAGCCACCATCTCTCACATCATTCTCAATTGGGGTGGGGAACGATTTTTTCATGAACTACATTTGGCATGATTCTCATTTTAATGGGTTACAAAGAGATGCCTATATCTATAGTATTGGGCCCATACAAAACAATAAAAATACCATCTTCCCCACATCAAAACATGATTGATATGGGGAACAACCTCAAGAGCTATGTGAATCTTGATTCTCATCTATATGAGAAACAAAGTGAATTCCATATTTCAAATCCTGGACCCAGCTGCTCCATCATATTAAAAATAATCCTTTCTCTTATATACGAGTTAGATCTATGGGATGAGATTCAATGTCACATTAAATAAAATCCCCTAACATATTTGATGCACGACTTTAAACTACACAATAATCAAAGAACTATGTATGGATTGATTCCCATTCCATTGAGATATGTAGTGAAGACTAAGACTTAACCCTTAGCCCTAGATAGAAGATTAAAAAAAATATCCATCTCCCATATACAATTTCAAATATATACAGGAGCTCTTATGTTGGGTCCTCTCTTTAGAGATCCCATCATGAAAATAATAAATGTCCCCATTTTACATATTCATTATATCTATGTAAGGAACCTCAAATTTATGGCCAATATCATTCCAAATATTTCCGTTTTTCATTTAAAATTACCCCATTCACATTTCATACCCTTAATATAGAGTACTTTCAGACCATCATAATCTCACATCAGTTTCTATTGATAGAATATCTAATACCTGAGACCTCTTTTTCCTCACTATGTTGAACATTCCTATAGGTGTCCTTGCATAAAATTCACTTACATAATAGTCATGTTGGTGAAAGGATGACACTATTTGACTATTTATCATATTCCCACAGTCATCTCAGTATAATACAACCCCCATACTAGTTTTGTCAAATAGTGCTAACTTTGTTCTTAAGAGAATCAACTTCTTCCCCGTTAAACTATAATGACGATATACAGGAACCTATAATTTAAAAATATCATCCTTCATATAATTGCTTCATATCCATTCTACCGACCAAAAATATTCCAAGATTATGGTTTACATATTTCTCCTCTCCATATATACAATGCATCTTGAAATTACCTTGGATCATTTGACCATATATCAACTATTGTTTCCATATTATTCAGGTCATAGTCACATGAACTGAAACTAGAGACACCATACATCCTTTGGTTGGGTTAGACCTTTATATTAAATCCATTCCTATTATTCTTTGGAAATCATGATAGGAAATACGCTTTCTATATTCCGGTATTTTTATCCATAAAACAAACTATATGCCTGGGAAAATCTAAATCTTCATAAATGTTCATCAAATTTTAGTAATTAAATATCAAATTATTGTGTGGTCTTTTGACTGACTATGCAGTATGTGTCCCCTATGGCCTTGCATTAAAATCGCCTACCTAACGATCCTGTCAGTCAAAGGATACCACTATTTGTCTATAAAATATATTCCCCCAGTTGGCCATGTATAATACCATCCCCATTACGGGTCTATAAAATATTGGTTACATCATTTTTTGGAATAGAACAATTTAAATGATATTATCCCTCACATCCCATGTCATTCATCAAATCCAAAAATTTCTGAATCATAGTTTACATATCTCTCGTACAATACTTGAATATGGTTGCATTTTCCCCTAAAAATTATCATGAAATTGGAGACTGATAAACCATCATTAAAATCCAACGAACAAAACCAAATCCTATAAGAGTCTTTACAACATGTCTTGAAACTGTACAACTTAATTTCCATACTGCATAACTCTATACTCTACGACACAATCTCTGAATTCACCTTTTAGAACAATTTTAACCATTATTTACACAGCAAATTTTTATAGAAGTGGTTTTCCCATTGATGATGTAACGCCCCGACCCCAGCTACCCAGAGTCGGTGCATTACTTCGTAACATTGGCATGATCACAAGAAAGATCAAATCCCGAAGGACCGATTGGTTTAGTAGCCTTGGAAACACTAGATATATTCATAAGTTTTACATTACATCATAAGATGAAAAACTACTACAACAACATAATGTATCCATAATCCACACTACTATCCCCTCATAATATCCCTGCAGGTCATTCATAATTTACTTCTTCACATCCTGGGGAAAAATAAAACATAGAAAAGGGGTGAGCTCAAATGCCCAGTAAGGATAACAATATAGCGGAAACTTTCATAAATAAGAATAAACATTTAAGGCAATGCATTACTAAAACAAAAGCCTTTTAAACTTTAACTTCAACATGGTATGGCAAAAGTAAAATGAAATAATGCCATTTACTTATTCACATGGATATTCTACTAATCGAATAATCACATGCAAAAATCAATAACCACTTTCATAATATTGGAATGCATAATGCCAGACTATCATAACCACATAGTCAAGGCCTCGTGCCAAGACTACAAATAAGATTTTGTCAAGGCCTTGTGCCAAGACACTAGTTTGTCTCATGAGACCTACCGATGCAAATTTTTAGAAGATACTTACGTTTAAAATTGCTCAAATATACTCCAGTGTTTTTTTGAAAACATTATGCAAGCTTCTGAAAACAAAATAACTAATTCTGAGACTGCTCGACTAATTACAGGCCATGATGGGTCTACGCCCAATCCCTTCCTGTCTACCATACTCGAGAGTCGGATTTTCTAAAAACATTTTTAAGCTTGCGTTAAATACGTATACATTTGCACTGGATTTTCATATATGTGAGAGAAATATCTCTTTTTTGAAATCATTTAAGATCCATATAAAATAAAACATTTTATTTGAAAATATTCTTATAATCTTGTAAGGAAATCTTTGAAGATTTTATAACGGCGTAAAATAACCGCACCCGCCGTATAAGTTAAAAAAAA
The DNA here is from genome assembly GCA_963277665.1 of Viscum album. Classification (NCBI taxonomy): domain Eukaryota; kingdom Viridiplantae; phylum Streptophyta; class Magnoliopsida; order Santalales; family Viscaceae; genus Viscum; species Viscum album. The sequence goes on from OY728129.1 coordinate 260,708,275, forward strand.
CATTCTTACCTCAATTCTGTCGAAAAGGTTAAAAAAGACCTTGTTTTGAAAACGACGGAAAGATTCCTTTATAAACCTCTTATAAAAAGTAAAACAAGGGTATAAATGACTTTAACCCATATTCTTGTAAAAAATGTTTTGAAATACATTTTTAAGAAACATGGATGTGGATGATAAAGAGATCCCAGTAGATTATTACGTATAAACAACCTCGGATAATGAAGAGATTGTGAAATAACCCTTACCTTGTACTTTTCCTTGGTTGGGGTAGGTTAACCTCCTGTATAATAGTGAAATAATTGTTACTAAATTATACAAGAATCATATACATTAATATGATATCATATATGATCTTTTAATATTGATTTGATAATAATATCTTAGTATTATCGCCGTTTCGGGTGTTAACTTACTCATTTTCTTTATATGTTTTGTTACATAAGTCATGTTTGTTGTATCTTATTCATATCCAGAATGATATCAAGTCCTTAAACATCATTTTTAAATCATTAAATGATAATTATACTTGAATGGATATGATGGAGGATGAATCCCATCGCGTTCGTGGAGACGGTAGTCCGTACGTACGCACGAACGCTACTTCCATTTAATTTTTATTTTAAAAGAATCGAATCCAAATGATACATAGGTATATTACTATTCCAGTATAATATAATATTTTATATATGTTACTTAAGTTCATTAACACCATCCTTTATACGTTCCATGTGTGGTATGAACGAGTCATATCATTTTAAGGGGGCGGTAGTCCACACTTCCTCAAATGAAATTATCGTATGTATATACAACATGAAACGAATAATGGTATGAAATAAAATGGAATTACAGAAGCTTATATATAAAATATATATCATTAATATCATATTTAATTACAGTGCCATCATAATGGCCACCATGAGAGGCGGTAAGATGTATTTGAACAATCATCGTTTCGTGAGGCGTTAGTTTGCCATCCACAGAAACATTATGTTCATCATCCATTAGATGGAGTTGTGTGTATGTATAGTTTGAATCCTTCTTATAACAACATCCTAGTATATTGAGGATACTGGTGTTGTTACAAAAGAAAGGAAATAAAAAGATTTTGGGGGTTGAAGAAGCAAAATAAATGAAAATAATTTAAGAGAAATCGTTACCTTTAATTTAGGTAACTCACTTTGGTTGGAACCAAAGGACTTCTTGAAATGCTTTCTGCCTAAGGGGAAGCTTCAAGGAGGAGGAGAGGGATGTGGGGAGTTTAGTTGGGCAGAGTTTGGACGAGCCAAGTGGCTTGAGAGGTGTGAGGAAATTAGAAGGAGGAGTGCCCTTTTATAAGAGGGGTGAGGGGCACCTTTGGAAAAGCTAGAAATATTAATTTATAATAAATTCATATTCGGTTTCCAATGGCTCCAAAGTTGACTATTCAAAGGTTGAGGTGGGGATGGGTCGAAAACCACTCAACCAATAGAATTTAGACAGGTTTGGGTACTTATATTAACCTTATCTTTAAGTATTAACTCTAAGTTAATTAGTTTCACTTTTACAATGTCTCTTTTTATTTTTATATAATATGGTTAATAAACTTACTATATACATCCAAGAGACCCACAAGTGGTCCATTAATGATGAACCTATCTTGATATAAGTCTTTTGGCCGAACCTTAGATTTTTAGGAATTTAATATCAATTAATAATATAATATTTGTTTTAAGAACTCTTTTATGTCAATTTTGACACTATTCAATAGTTGATTTTTGTGAAACTCATAACAGATTGATTACTTATAACAAAGTCAATTAAATCAATCCTAATATATCATATTATCCTAGAAAATTAGTTTAATTCATTAAAAGTTTCATATTATATTTATTTGGGTATTTATAATATCAATTATTTTAATTTTTCACTATTATAGTAATTACTACATCATCATTGTGTCATAAATAAAATAAATTATTTAATGTCTAAAAATTATAAATAAAATATCATTATGTAGGAAATCTTTTTATCTTTCTAATGAATATTTATAATCTAAAATCCAACATATATAACCCTATGTAAAAATTGTTGTTCTAAAAGATATATGCTTGTGTCATTTTTGTATTCATTTTAACTAAATTAAAATAAAGTGTCATTATCACTTACAAGTGGATCCATGGGGTCCCAAAATTGACACAAAGATGCCCATGGTCGACCATCTATCAACCAATAGGGTTAAGACACGTTTTTAGGGTAATTTAGTATTATTATAATATTATTTTTTTAACCCTTATTTACCGGATTTACCCTTAACCATGGTAAATAAAATATTTACCGCAGTAATTATTCAAAATGTCTAAAAATAAAAGTTACCTATTTACACAATTTGAACATCCTGATTCCAAATATGGAATCCATTTTTCTAAATTCAAAACACAGAAGTGGCAGAAATTAATTTAAAATTAATTCCCGCTGTCAAAACAAAAAGCGTGTTTTTAAGAGATAATAACTATCAAAAGATTGACACTTGTTTATGTTCGGTTTAATTGTAAAATTATGTCTAATGACCAACATTATATTAAATTGTAAAAATATATTCTAAATATAATTTAAAACCACTCAAATTCATAATTTATCACTATTAATTATTTTGATTAAAAAAGTTGTTTTTAATTAAAATTTAGTAATTTTCACTATTCATCAAAATATGAAAGTTATCCGAAAAGTACCAAAATTTCACCTTAGGCTAAATTCGATATTCCGAATCCAAAAATGAAGTCCATTTTGAAATATAAAATATATATATTTTCAAAAAGTAGGTATTACTATTTATAATGGCTAGTTTGATTGGTTATGGTGTGTTAGAACTCGGTGTTGCGTACAACACACGCTATCACATTATTCAAAGGGAAACGTACCGTGGAAGCTTGGGGTGTTTAATTTTAAATTTTTGATGTCCCCATTTAGTCAAAAAGTTTAAAATATTGTATTTAAAAAGGTTTCACTATTAGAAGTTGATAAAAGTGAAATACTGAAAATGAATCTGTTCTTGCATTATGACTAAGAAACTCATAATAGGGATTCTAAAATTATAAGGATTATATAAAGTTCAAAATGTAGTTAATACTATTCATGACCTCTTTTAATGGTGTGATTGAACTCGGTGTTGCGTGTAGTGCAAGTTATTTAATTATTTTTAAGAAATAACACACTCTGAAATCCTGGGGTGTTACATTCTCCCCTCCTTCAATAAATTGCGTCCTCGCAATTTGAAATTGTTCTTCGAAAATAAAAGGTTGAAAGTAGAAAATATATTTGTGGGAAAACCCACATTGGAAATTGGGTTACTAAAATTTAGTCTTAATATGAGGAAAAGAGAAATTAAAGGGTCACCACCAAATTATGATCTCGATTAGGAGAACATTGGTGGCAATTAGAGACATATAATTGGAGGAAAAACGTAAATATTTATAGGTAGTGATTGAGGTCATCAATCACAAACAAGTATAAAATTGAGGTCCTTAAATTAATCAATCTATGATGAATTGAAATACCATCGGTTCAACAAAACATAGGGTATTAGGATAACACATTTTTGACGTTTCAAAATATCCTAGTTGAAATCCCACATCGAAAAATGAATTAATGAGGCCTCTATTTAAAATAAATAGTGGAAAGTATGAATATTACCGAAAATAACACATACTAGGGTTCCATGTAGGAAAATATGGATATGGAAGAGAAATCTAACCATCAATTATCTGATGGAGAGTGGTAGAGAACATGGCTATGAAAAGGCCAACAATCCCAAAGCCATAAATTAGTGATGATTTAAGGTACCATCTAGGACAACATTTTTGTTCTAAGTTGCTTTTCTTAATATTGAGGAATTTATTTATGAGATTGGCTAAGATCATAAGGAGATATACTTACTTTATAATTAGAGTTTTGTTCATTAATAAATTTCTACCATAAACTCATCTTTCACTCGTAAAAAAAAATTATATTTATTCGTATAGGGTTCCAAAATAAACGAATTTATAATTAATCTACCAGATCTTTTAAAAAAAACTACATTATTTAATCCAGGACATCTCATGGGCTAGTGGTAGGTGATACACCCTTGTCGCCCTTCAGTTGCGGGTTCAAGTCTCGCAGCCTTGCCGGACGCGACGGGTTGCCGCCCAACCTCCGGGTTTTCCTTTTATGGTAATCCAAAATAATCCAAACTAGAACTATCCAAAATACTTCTGTCCAAACTCACAGTCCAACATTTATAAGGAAGGTAAACATAATATAGATCCTTTTTACCCCGCAATAGCATATGAATACCTTCATCTTGTATTCTTTTAATAAACTGAAACATCTTGAATTACCATATTCCTTATCGATTACATTCATGCTCCCCTATTCCATATAGAATGCTGGATATACTTCATTAATCCAAAAAAATTTTAAACCCCAACAATGATGGAATATACAAATCATTAATCAGTTCTAGGGTAGTCAAGAATATCCAATATAATTTATCCAAAATAATCACATATTATTCCAAAATCACTACCTCAGTATCAGAACTATATTCTCTCAACCATATATTTTCCAAAAATTTATCCTGCTATTGAGTCACTTTTCTTTGTTCCACACAATCTCAAGTCCTTAATGAAATAGTACTGCAGTACAATCCTTATATACTCCATAATTATTATAACAAGTACATTGTTGATACAACACTCAATTGACACAATCAACATAAGAACTCTAATCATTCCTCTTCATCTGTGGTAGTATCATAACTTGATTATTATCCAATAACATCATTTGCGGCATAGTCTGATGACTGGGACATAGGTTCGCGTAGTGTCCAAACTCCTTGCAAATGAAGCATTGTACATTTAAAACCATTTTCTTACCCTTGCAGTCACGTACTTTGTGCCCTTTTCCTACACACTTATAACAAACTCCCATTCCTTTCAGGCAAGTTCCAGGGTGTTTCTTTCCACAGTTACCACATATGGGAAAATTCTTCTTTTCCCTCTTCACTTTATCCATCTTTCTCTCTTCTATCCTTTTCTTCTCTTGCTTCCCTTCAAAGCCATAGGACTCAGTAAACTTTTTACTTATATTATCAACACATGATATTATTTCTTCATATGATGATAATACATGGGAGACTATTTCTCTTATAAAATCTAGCTTAAGACCATGAAAGATAAGATCCTTCCTTCTCTTTGGATCATGTGCATTTCTGGAGTTCTCATTCCTTCTACTGGGCGCCATTTCTAAACAATGGCATACACTACATCAGTTTATGAATCAAAATACATAATCCCATACTTATAAAACACTTAACATAAATTGAACTATTTATGGATATAATCCATAATCATAAAAATTTCTCCTTTGAGGAAGTATATACTTATAAACCCTTCATAATGATTTGTAAAGAAAATGAGAGTTATCCTAAGCATATCCCCCGGGAGTGTCGTAACCAAGAGTGCAGCAAGGCCCGTTGTCGTGCACCAGTTCCCGTTCGAGTCTAGCTCAAAGCGGTGTTTTCGGGTTTTACCCCTAGGTACATCTGTGCCAGAGCCGCCTCTACCTGCTCGTATCCAGACAGGGATGTATTGCTCGGAAAACTCACAAAATCTCTACAATACCAAAATTCTAGGAAGTTATTCTATACTAATCCTCAAAGTTCATCTTAGGTCTACGTGCTCTAATCAGAGTTTATCTAAATCTACCTTCCAAGGTTTTTACTAAACTTCCTTTGATACCAACTGTAACGCCCCGACCCCAGCTACCCAGAGTCGGTGCATTACTTCGTAACATTGGCATGATCACAAGAAAGATCAAATCCCGAAGGACCGATTGGTTTAGTAGCCTTGGAAACACTAGATATATTCATAAGTTTTACATTACATCATAAGATGAAAAACTACTACAACAACATAATGTATCCATAATCCACACTACTATCCCCTCATAATATCCCTGCAGGACATTCATAATTTACTTCTTCACATCCTGGGGAAAAATAAAACATAGAAAAGGGGTGAGCTCAAATGCCCAGTAAGGATAACAATATAGCGGAAACTTTCATAAATAAGAATAAACATTTAAGGCAATGCATTACTAAAACAAAAGCCTTTTAAACTTTAACTTCAACATGGTATGGCAAAAGTAAAATGAAATAATGCCATTTACTTATTCACATGGATATTCTACTAATCGAATAATCACATGCAAAAATCAATAACCACTTTCATAATATTGGAATGCATAATGCCAGACTATCATAACCACATAGTCAATGCCTCGTGCCAAGACTACAAATAAGATTTTGTCAAGGCCTTGTGCCAAGACACTAGTTTGTCTCATGAGACCTACCGATGCAAATTTTTAGAAGATACTTACGTTTAAAATTGCTCAAATATACTCCAGTGTTTTTTTGAAAACATTATGCAAGCTTCTGAAAACAAATTAACTAATTCTGAGACTGCTCGACTAATTACAGGCCATGATGGGTCTACGCCCAATCCCTTCCTGTCTACCATACTCGAGAGTCGGATTTTCTAAAAACATTTTTAAGCTTGCGTTAAATACGTATACATTTGCACTGGATTTTCATATATGTGAGAGAAATATCTCTTTTTTGAAATCATTTAAGATCCATATAAAATAAAACATTTTCTTTGAAAATATTCTTATAATCTTGTAAGGAAAGCTTTGAAGATTTTATAACGGCGTAAAATAACCGCACCCGCCGTATAAGTTAAAAAAAACATTCTTACCTCAATTCTGTCGAAAAGGTTAAAAAAGACCTTGTTTTGAAAACGACGGAAAGATTCCTTTATAAACCTCTTATAAAAAGTAAAACAAGGGTATAAATGACTTTAACCCATATTCTTGTAAAAAATGTTTTGAAATACATTTTTAAGAAACATGGATGTGGATGATAAAGAGATCCCAGTAGATTATTACGTATAAACAACCTCGGATAATGAAGAGATTGTGAAATAACCCTTACCTTGTAATTTTCCTTGGTTGGGGTAGGTTAACCTCCTGTATAATAGTGAAATAATTGTTACTAAATTATACAAGAATCATATACATTAATATGATATCATATATGATCTTTTAATATTGATTTGATAATAATATCTTAGTATTATCGCCATTTCGGGTGTTAACTTACTCATTTTCTTTATATGTTTTGTTACATAAGTCATGTTTGTTGTATCTTATTCATATCCAGAATGATATCAAGTCCTTAAACATCATTTTTAAATCATTAAATGATAATTATACTTGAATGGATATGATGGAGGATGAATCCCATCGCGTTCGTGGAGACGGTAGTCCGTACGTACGCACGAACGCTACTTCCATTTAATTTTTATTTTAAAAGAATCGAATCCAAATGATACATAGGTATATTACTATTCCAGTATAATATAATATTTTATATATGTTACTTAAGTTCATTAACACCATCCTTTATACGTTCCATGTGTGGTATGAACGAGTCATATCATTTTAAGGGGGCGGTAGTCCACACTTCCTCAAATGAAATTATTGTATGTATATACAACATGAAACGAATAATGGTATGAAATAAAATGGAATTACAGAAGATTATATATAAAATATATATCATTGATATCATATTTAATTACAGTGCCATCATAATGGCCACCATGAGAGGCGGTAAGATGTATTTGAACAATCATCGTTTCGTGAGGCGTTAGTTTGCCATCCACAGAAACATTATGTTCATCATCCATTAGATGGAGTTGTGTGTATGTATAGTTTGAATCCTTCTTATAACAACATCCTAGTATATTGAGGATACTGGTGTTGTTACAAAAGAAAGGAAATAAAAAGATTTTGGGGGTTGAAGAAGCAAAATAAATGAAAATAATTTAAGAGAAATCGTTACCTTTAATTTAGGTAACTCACTTTGGTTGGAACCAAAGGACTTCTTGAAATGATTTCTGCCTAAGGGGAAGCTTCAAGGAGGAGGAGAGGGATGTGGGGAGTTTAGTTGGGCAGAGTTTGGACGATCCAAGTGGCTTGAGAGGTGTGAGGAAATGAGAAGGAGGAGTGCCCTTTTATAAGAGGGGTGAGGGGCACCTTTGGAAAAGCTAGAAATATTAATTTATAATAAATTCATATTCGGTTTCCAATGGCTCCAAAGTTGACTATTCAAAGGTTGAGGTGGGGATGGGTCGAAAACCACTCAACCAATAGAATTTAGACAGGTTTGGGTACTTATATTAACCTTATCTTTAAGTATTAACTCTAAGTTAATTAGTTTCACTTTTACAATGTCTCTTTGTATTTTTATATAATATGGTTAATAAACTTACTATATACATCAAAGAGACCCACAAGTGGTCCATTAATGATGAACCTATCTTGATATAAGTCTTTTGGCCGAACCTTAGATTTTTAGGAATTTAATATCAATTAATAATATAATATTTGTTTTAAGAACTCTTTTATGTCAATTTTGACACTATTCAATAGTTGATTTTTGTGAAACTCATAACAGATTGATTACTTATAACAAAGTCAATTAAATCAATCCTAATATATCATATTATCCTAGAAAATTAGTTTAATTCATTAAAAGTTTCATATTATATTTATTTGGGTATTTATAATATCAATTATTTTAATTTTTCACTATTATAGTAATTACTACATCATCATTGTGTCATAAATAAAATAAATTCTTTAATGTCTAAAAATTATAAATAAAATATAATTATGTAGGAAATCTTTTTATCTTTCTAATGAATATTTATAATCTAAAATCCAACATATATAACCCTATGTAAAAATTGTTGTTCTAAAAGATATATGCTTGTGTCATTTTTGTATTCATTTTAACTAAATTAAAATAAAGTGTCATTATCACTTACAAGTGGATCCATGGGGTCCCAAAATTGACACAAAGATGCCCATGGTCGACCATCTATCAACCAATAGGGTTAAGACACGTTTTTAGGGTAATTTAGTATTATTATAATATTATATTTTTAACCCTTATTTACCGGATTTACCCTTAACCATGGTAAATAAAATATTTACCGCAGTAATTATTCAAAATGTCTAAAAATAAAAGTTACCTATTTACACAATTTGAACATCCTGATTCCAAATATGGAATCCATTTTTCTAAATTCAAAACACAGAAGTGGCAGAAATTAATTTAAAATTAATTCCCGCTGTCAAAACAAAAAGCGTGTTTTTAAGAGATAATAACTATCAAAAGATTGACACTTGTTTATGTTCGGTTTAATTGTAAAATTATGTCTAATGACCAACATTATATTAAATTGTAAAAATATATTCTAAATATACTTTAAAACCACTCAAATTCATAATTTATCACTATTAATTATTTTGATTAAAAAAGTTGTTTTTAATTAAAATTTAGTAATTTTCACTATTCATCAAAATATGAAAGTTATCCGAAAAGTACCAAAATTTCACCTTAGGCTAAATTCGATATTACGAATCCAAAAATGAAGTCCATTTTGAAATATAAAATATATATATTTTCAAAAAGTAGGTATTACTATTTATAACGGCTAGTTTGATTGGTTATGGTGTGTTAGAACTCGGTGTTGCGTACAACACACGCTATCACATTATTCAAAGGGAAACGTACCGTGGAAGCTTGGGGTGTTTAATTTTAAATTTTTGATGTCCCCATTTAGTCAAAAAGTTTAAAATATTGTATTTAAAAAGGTTTCACTATTAGAAGTTGATAAAAGTGAAATACTGAAAATGAATCTGTTCTTGCATTATGACTAAGAAACTCATAATAGGGATTCTAAAATTATAAGGATTATATAAAGTTCAAAATGTAGTTAATACTATTCATGACCTCTTTTAATGGTGTGATTGAACTCGGTGTTGCGTGTAGTGCAAGTTATTTAATTATTTTTAAGAAATAACACACTCTGAAATCCTGGGGTGTTACAGATGAACTATGTCAGCACAGATATCAGATTAATCTTAGATCTCTTTCCTTATAAAAACCACCCACTTCATTCTTGTGTCAACCAAATCACAATTTCTCTTGCCTATCAACAATAAAATGTCAACTTTTTTAGATCCATTTTGTTTGACTATGTAGTATGTGACCTTAGGTGGCCTTTCATAAAATTCACCTACGTAATGGGAATGTTAGTCAAAGGATACCACAGTTTGGCTCTGCATAACATGCCTGTATTATCCTTGAATATTATAGCCCCCCAAATCGGTTGGCCCAGAAATGGTAACCTTGATCTTGGAAAAGTCCAAATTTATGTTTATACATCATTATTAAATTTGGTGGCCCTTATAATAATGAGTAGAGATTCACCTTGGATGTATCTGAAGAATATTGGAGGAATTCCTAGCCACTATTACTTGTTTGGAATCTAATTTCAAAATGTATCGTCAAAGGTATTTGACCTTAAATACTGGCCTTATTAGTCCAATAGGCATGACTCGAAAAAGCCATTAAAAATAGCCATGGTAATCACCAGATAGAAAAACAGCAAAGGGAAATATGGAAAAAAGATGAAGCCTCATCTCCCTATACAGACAATTTTTTTGGTTTAAGAATTATTAAGAAATAAAAATTCAAAATATACAGTTTTTTTGGGATTGATTTTATAATAATAGTAAAAATCAAACTATGCTCATTAGAACCATTGGCATTGGTAATAAAAGAGATAATTCCATCCCTTTCATTGTAATTAAGGTTATCCATTATGAAAATATCATATTATAGAAGTAAAAAATAACGTTACAATTAAAAGGAATCAGGGATGAAGACATAGATGATTAAGTAAAAAATTATTTTCCTTTGTGATTAAAAACCCCAAAGGAACATCCTCAGATTGTAGTCACTCTATCATAAATCACAACATTTTTTTCTACATAACTTATCATTTGATTAATGGCCTCTTGAGTTCCATCAGATGTCTGGTGATGTTCTGATACCCAACCAGTCTCATTCTATTTATCTTGATGAAGTGCCTCCTTGGCATCAATAATGGATTTTGAACCATATTTATAGACTTATTCTATTAATCCATGATGTTGGTAAAGCTCACCTATAAGAATATATAACTATTATTGAATATTCAATCATTGAAAAAAAATTATTAACTTTCTTCATGAGTCCTATCAACTATACATTATGATTTTTCTTTAGCTTGGGATAATAATGCTTGTAATTAATCAATGTTGGCCAAAAATTTGGATTTTATCAGATCATGTCGATGTTTCGGAACATTCTCCCTTTTTTGAATGATTTCTTTCACTGCTGTATGGATTCTAGGGTATTCAAAACTTCCAAATCCCAACATATTGAATAGGGATGATGTCCATGAAATTTGTGTGGATAGTTCCTCAATTGGCATTTCAGATATTATTCTTCATATGTTCTAGCATACCTTAGGATTCGGAAGGAAAGGAGACTTCTACAACTCTGTATATGATTCAAAATCCATGTCGTAAGGGGGGATGTATTTTGGGATTAATGAACTTAAACAAGTGCCATGCTATACTCCTTATATGATAGTAGTTTCTTTTACATCCTCATAATGTTTGAGATGATACATAAGCATCACCTATATACCTTTCCATTAATTTTGATAATCCAATATAGTGAATTAAAATTATGGCTACTGTCAAAATAATTACATGAGTGATGATAATCACAATATTGTTATCCCTTTCCTAATAATAGGTCATCATCTTTAGAAGACTCCTCCCAAATATTCACAAATTTATCTTTTTTTGTTGGCATATTTTGGTGGGAAATGATTTTTTTAACTTTCTCAGGATTATCCCAATGAATCCTAAGAAAATTTTCCATTTCAAAGTTCACCAAATCCAACAACTTTGTAATAGTGATATTGATAGTGATATTGACACTTCCTTCAGGTATCAACACTATAATTGTTTATGTATATGGAACTACATATTTAAACCGATCAAGGATAGAAAACTAATCATATGAATATTGATAAGATGAATCATAAAAACTCACATCCATTTGATTCTATACATGGATCTTCAAAATCTTCTAATGTATTTGGAATATAAATATTTTCTAATACTGCTTCAAAATACAATCCAATATTCATTATAGAATCCTATGATATCCCAATTCACATGTTTCTATCACCAATTGGAGCACATGAAGCAGTAGTTTTTTGATACTCCTAAGACAAATTTTGACCTAGAACAGCTTCCTCAGTAACAGATATGGGGTCAACATCAGTTGATTCTAGATTTCATACTTCATGAGAAAAACCTAAATAATCACAGAGTGGAATTTAGTTGTTGTTATTTATAGTTTTTCATGATTCACATTTGATTTACTAGAGGTTTCTTCTCTCCTAATTGCAGGAAAATGAACAGATCCAGGAATAAATGTTAACTCCTCTTGCCAAAATGCCTCTTTAGTCAAATGAGATGCTTGGTTGGTGGGAATTTGTTCTTGTCTGGAAGCACGCTCTATGGTTACTCGAGGATCATCAGTAATTTCCCTAAGAGAATAAACATCATAATTTAATATAGTTCCAAGATGTTTAGAAACATTATAGTAATAAAGCTAAAATTTATATTGTTAGTAATCTTTACCACTTCTGAGAAAAAATTAACCATAATTTTCTTTCTTCAATGATTCTATTTAATTTCATTCTTTGGAGGACTTTGCATCATCATATCCAAAAACCAGTATTGGAGACCACAATATCACTTCCATCTCATCCTCTAGAGCCTAATGGGCTAGAGACATCTCTCTCGAATCATCGGGTGATCCAATAACTCCAAGTGTCGTACCACCAGGGATATAAATTGGTGATGGAACTTCAGTAAATTTTCCCATAGTCAACTGAAACCTTAAATAGTATTCTACCTGGTCAATAATTCTTTAACAAAATTCAAATTTCAAATTATAAATGAATCTGAGAAAAATAAAAATTACATCTTCAATACCTACAATATCATGCCATTCTACTTCAAATGAATGGTCAATCCCTTCAGTGGCACCATGACCTATCATATCATTCACTCTTTTTGTAGTGGTAATTTATTTATCAGTATCATATAAGATTTTCTATAGTTTCTAGATATAATTTCTTATTCATTAGGGTTTTTCAAAAAAAAATATCAGAAGTGGCTCATAGATCCCATATTACTAGAATATTATACTATTAACATAAATTTATCCTTGTGGTTTTAGAATCAAAGTACAATATTTTCCATGTTTGAAAAAACTTTGGTCGTAAATATTCAGATTACATTATACTGGGTTATGAAAATGATCTCGCAGTGTTAGATTTGGGTTTCTTCCCAATTACTGTCGTCACATATGGTGGGTGAGAAAATGGATCTTGCTTCTCTTCTAAACAATGGTGACTAGACCACCTCAGTACAACTTCAGTTGTTACAGATAGTATATATCTCATGAATATTATAGGTAGATTGTGTCATGCATGAGGTCGCTTTGGTGAGCTTATAGCCTCATCACCCCACCCTCTGACTAAAATCAATCTATATCTAATAATGGGGAATTACCTTCCAAATGCGAGGCTTCCTTTCTATTGCATCTTTTTACACCGGATCGAGGGACAAAAAGGTTTATAACACCTTTATGGTATGATGAAACCCAGCTCTCTGCATACCTGATCGTCAATATGCATGTTTCATCAACCATTTGTATGTTGAATATTTCCTCGGTTTTCTCAATAGTCATCAACAACCATAGTTGTCGGGAAACCGTCAGATGTTTCTCTAATATGACATACATTGGATGATATATAGTAGTTTTTTGCAGACATTTGAATTGATGTGCCAATATGTAAGGATAATCAGCCTCCCATATGACTTCCCCACTAATCCTAATGGCCAATAGTCCATCCCTGCAAGCTAACACAAACACCCATAAATCTAAGATGGCCATCCCATAATTGAAGAATAACCCTATAGATGCATTACCAAAAGGGAAAATATGAAATTACATTCACATACAAAACATGGCCTTATTTTCCCAAAAAATCAACGATAGAGATTAAATATAAAAAAAGCTTTTACAAATGGTCAGAATGAACTTCTAAGGACCTAAACCCCACTCTGCACAACATATGTTCTAAAATGAGTGGTAATCCATTCCCATAAAACATGGAATGGTCCTTTTATTATGAAAGTAGGTTTCCCTCTATAGATAATAAACAAGATCCTAAGGATCTTTTCTAAAATACGGGTAGCTAGTCCTAACAACATCTTCCCAACCATCTTGGACCGTATAAAAATGATTGTATCATTACGTTTACCTTGTAATATTAGATGGAAAATAGATATACACTGATCCACATGGACCAGAAACACGCAATATGTGTCTTCATGTTAATTTTGGAGTTGACTTCATTCCCCCAATTTTCAAAATCGTCCTTCTCTAATTTTTTCCAAACAATTATCGGGTGTACCTTCCTTTTCTACCTTAAGACATGTTATTGGACAAGTTAAAGTTGGAAATTTGTCCTTCTTCTTATTCAAGAATATTTCTATCCACCCCTATGGGTAAATTTATTGTGTTTTTTACTATTGATTTTATAAAATATATCCATTAACTCACAACCCCTGGCTGGTGTCTTTTCTGCATCAGACCATGTCACCTTTGGTGGAATAAATACATCATTCATGTCTCCATGTATTGGATCTCCAGAGATCTTATAGACATCCAAAAAATTGATGCATATATCTCCATGTGTCAAATATAAGTAATTTTTCTCTACACTCCATCAGCTCAGAAATGGTTGCACAAAATTGTCCTTTATATATACATTGGTTTTCCTAAACCATATGACATCATAAATTATATTTCCTTTTATGTCATCCATAAACTCTGTGCATGTCTTGTGCACCCAATACCCTATCATCCATGTAGGTTTAACACCCCCACCAGGGAAAAAATCCCAACTTTTCAACCATCGCTTTGATTGATTTATCAGAAAATAATGAATAGGGGATCAATAGAAGTATAGTAGTAGATTGACTGTATGTGATTTAAAATAAAGTGAAAAATGGAATCGATGTATGAAATGGGCCATATCTTCCATCCCATCATTGATATATGTTCTGAAAACATAAATATTTGAAGATGGGAAATTTTATTGCTCATGAAACCAAAAAATGTTAAACATAATTATTTGGATCTGGTATATTAGAATCCTACAGATGGACATAACCATATAAGGTTAAAAATACTATATTAAAAATTGAGGTGATATATTCTCATATGTTTTTCCAAATTTAAAAGAGTAGTGTCACATATGTCAATGTAACCATGCATGACAATCATCATAATATCATCAATTATCTTCCTAGAAATTCCATTATCAGTTCTGATTCTCTTTGGAGCCATTAAACCTGAAAAAAAGATCAAAATTCATCTTAAAGTGAGCTCATTTAGGATTTTTATAAAAAAAAATTAAGGCACACAAGTATGGATTCATCGTGCATGTAGAAATCTAGAATGCAGGTATTCTAACAAATTTGTGGCACACAAATAGAAAATGTTTAGAAGAACAGTGACTGAGATTCTGAGTAGGACCTTCTGAACAAAAACACTTTCATGCCGAGAGCTGGATTTCAAGAATCCTTTTTAATTTTCACTTATGTGAAGCCACTATATATATGAGATGAAGACAACCCTTAAATCCATGAAATTTTGTGCTTGTACCTCACAAACTATCAATTTGTGATCCACATCAATATAATTGACCTTTTTATGAATTTACCATAGTATATGACCCTCTCTTTATTTCAGATCCAATTATGAGGGGGGGTTCTATTGACACTATGTTCCACAGCATGGATGAAAATGTGACCAAGGGAAATGCCTTTGAAAAAAGAGAAGAAAACACATATAGAATTTCATTATTTGAAAAGGTTAATGTTTTAAATTTCCCTAGTTGAGACAAGTCGTTGTCAGTGCACAGACACTTGCATGCCACAATGTTTGCGAACAACCCACTTGTGTGACCAATCAATGTTTCCCAGGGTCACCTCTTGTCCTATAAATAGATTATTATTTTTTCAATTGGAATGAAAAACTTCCCTAAAGCCCAATTGCTACTCTGGTCACCCTAGTGCTTCACCCAACCCTTCTGAAACCTTCAAGGTAGTTTTTTAACACGCATGGTGGCTGAATTAAGGATGATTGTAGGACATAAGTCCATTGATTGTTTGAAAGACAAAACAAATGAATTCCTAAAGCTCCCAACCACCATAAATTAGAAATACATGTGTTCCACCCTTTCTTATCAAAGGAACCTAAGTGACCCTATTCTAATAATAACCATGAATACTCGTAAAGGCTTGATTCATGTCTCTCACATGTTTTAACATCCATCTTGATCATCATTTATGTAAACATCAAGTCACACATTCCTACCTTTGTGCCCATACCTGCATTCCAGATTCTGACATGGGATCCCCTCTTAAATTTAACTTAACCCTTCAGCTTATATAACCCTTTCATCAACCCTTCTTCAAATTCAATCATGGAATGGATTCCTCTACATTCGATCCCTTTTCTGAAAGTGATTATGTTGAAACCACCATGAAAAAATCCTTAAAAACAATACCCTTCCTAAAGTCACATCAGTGTGTCTCCCATTTGGGTTTGTATATCCCTAGTTAGATTTTTCAAATAATTTTTTAATGGTGTAAGGATTCATGGAGTGTTTGTGGGTTTTTATATCCACAATCACTAGGTAATTTCTCCTAGGAACAATGTTCGGGAGTTCTCCAATTGGACGATAAGGGTTCATCCCTACCCATCCCTTATCTTCTCTATTGCCTGGATCCTCAAGTCCTTGGTAGGAAAAGTGCGGTTTAGACCAACATTTCCTTTTGAACAAATGAAATTTCTCCCTCCCTTATTTGGACCATGTCTAGAGAATTCCACCTAGAGTAATCCATTATCCATTCGGGAAAGATTCAATGACAAGTAATTTAATTTCACATTGAAGGGTTCATTTTAAAAGACCAATACTTTTATTAGTATCAATTCCACTTGATCTAATTAAATGCCTCATTATGTAAAATGGTTATATAAAATATTAACATTCTTGGTTTTATGTTTTTGTATTATAAAATACCATTATTAATTGTTAACATTTCTAATATATCCATTGAACAATGATCACATTATTATTATAAATATAAGGCCTTAAGAAATCCAATTTTCTCAGAAAAAGGAAGAGATGGCCTCATCTAGTTGACTTTCCCTGTATACAGCCAATTTGTCAGAGCTCGTAAAGGAGGTGGCATCATTAGGATTTTATCTTGAACAATCCCAAGTCGAGCTTTAGCAAGTTAATCTTGTACAGAAACGCCTACGGGAGAATTAGAAGATGATAGAGATTACCACCTGAGCAATGTTATCCATGCCACCCAAAGAGTCTATTACCATTGCACACCTTACACATCATTCTTACATGGGTGTTATAAGTGGTTATGTAATGATACCCTAGTATTATTATTATTCACACTAATTTTTTTATAGATAATATACATTCATTTTATTATTGTTACATTGTAAATAGTTTTTAAAGCGCAAATAGTATTTTTAGTTAATATTTAACTAATAATACTATTTTGATGAATTAATGGACTTTTGCAGTAAATAATAATTTACCAAAATATTTTTATTATTATTAAATTACATTATATTAAATAAAAATTATCGTATAATTATATGAATGACATTGTAATTTTTATTATGTTGTGAAAGCTATTTTTGTCAAAACCCAGATTTTTTTAATAAATGCCAGATTTTATTTCAAAAGTAAAAATTAAAATATTTAGAAAATTATTTAGATAAAATGAATATTATTTTTGGATTCAAGATGTCGACATTATACAATAGTAAATTTTTCATACTTTTCAGAGACAGTCGATTTTTTGGGTAAAAATTAAATATCATTTAATTATATAATGTGTTTTATGACATAATAATGACCCCATAGTGATGTAATGAAATATTATAAACACTATGTTTAGACATTATATTTTTTATCATTAAAATAATGGGATTTTATGTTTATTTTATTTTTTTTACAAACTCTTAGTTGACCCACCAGAACATATTAAAAAATTAATCTTCTTAAATAGATTTACATGTGAGTGTGACTCACCTACACATATGAAACCGTATTATTTTAAGAATTTCAGACATTGTCATTATAAAATATTTTTTCCACTACCCTTTGGAAAAAAATATGGGCTGGTTTGTGGTTTGGATTTGTTTAATGTGTGGTGTCCCAAACCATAATAATAAATAATTCCCTCTTCGTTACTATATAAACACACAAATGATTCCACTTCCTCTTCAAAAAAATCCTTTTGAGTTAATCCTAACTCTTCCATACTCTTTGTATAGGCACACCAAGCTCCTATTAAGACTCTCTCGAGCCTCTCCCAATCCATTAGGATCACACTTCAAAGTAATGGATTTCTTCCATTCACATTTTTGTCGAATTTTCTTTAAGTTGTTATGCCCTTTTATTTTCAAATAAAAATGATTGGGTATGATTTCTCACCTCCACCATACTTCTCTATTTATGTTTGAATGATGACAAACCCATTTCCCTCTCATTAAAGCCTCCAATGTACATATGTTACCATGGAAAAATTCCGTAAGGAATTTATCTCTCCTCATTTACATGCTCGCTGTTTTTTATTATTATGAATCATAACACCACTACTTATATAGGGAAATGTATCTATATGAACCCAATTACTATCCATTACATGAACATGTCAAGAGAAACCCCTTCTTCTCTCATCAATTATTATTTTTAATTATTCTGTCTCCTTGTTATGCTTCCGAAATTGAAAAACATTTTTCCAAGCCAAAATCAATATGTATTGAATACCATGACCATTTCACTATTAAGGGTATTCACATTTATTCAGATTTAATTAATGATTATAGAGTTTCATGTTTTAATTCCACATTATATTACTGTGGAATAAATGATGATGATTTATGAATCCATGTTTTATGATCCATGTAGAACACTTAATCATTAAATGAAATGTTTAAGATGGGTGTGCACAGATAGCTCTCCAATGCATTGGGTAAAGATTAGTGTCATGATGAGTCAAGTTCAATGAGGATTTACTCATTCTACTTCACGTTCAATGATGATTTACTAATTATAATTCATGTTCAATGAGGGTTTACTCTTTCTCCATGTCTAATGAGCCTTGGATCATGCATATTCCATGTTAAGTGTTGTTGCCACATTTCTATGTTATTATATTCATGATATATCATGCCTTTATATTCATTTTCTTTTATTTTCCATTGATATTCCTGTTTCCTTACATGTATTTTATTATTTATGATATCACCTTTTTACTCCCTTACTCTGCATTATAGCTCACCCTTTTTCTTATTCATGTCTTCAGGTTATCCCATGCAATGATAAGTATGAGGGAATGTAGTGGTCATGTAAAGGAAGTTATCAATAAGATGTAGCATTTTATATTTTAAGTTGTTATGTAATGTTCATATCCCAAAAGACACTAGACCTCTCGATCATCTATGTTGTATCGTGTGAAGTTTTTTTGTAATAATTTATGTTAAGTGTATAATAAAAATCTAGGTTGTTATAGATGGTATTCGAGGATAGGTTTAGTTATTTTTTGGATTAGGATTAGAAAACCCTAGTGAAAGACATAGGGATAAGACTAAGCATAATAAATATATCACTATGTTTTTGTGAGTATTGAGTAAGTGGTTAATCCAGCAAATACATCCATGTATGGATTTAAGCAGGTGGAGAAGGCTATGGCACAAATATACCTAGGAGTGAAAACTCTGACAAGGAGTTTCGGGCTTGACTCAAGTTATCATGGTACACCACACCGGGCCTTGCTGCACTCTTGGTTATGACACTCTCAGGGGATATTCTATGGTAAATTTACAAACATAGTTTGATCCATTATTATGGGACTAAAAAATTCCATTACGAATATATGTTAGAATGTAGATCATGGATAACATAGATTGAATCCTCTGGAATCATATATTAAGGATATAAAGGTTATTTATATGTAATCCATTTTGTCCTTGGATTATCCATTATGTGATACCCCTAACTATCCTTTTATTCTCGACAATGTCCGGTAAGAGGAGGACTCGGGCTGACAACCGATTTGATGGTCAAAGTGATGATTGTTCTAATGAGATTCCCAATACTATGGGAGTAGGAATTGAAATTTTTTCAAGATACTCTCTCAATTAACTCGTGATTTGAATAGAAATGTGGATCCAGATGAACATTTATGCCCCCTTAAGAATGAACAAGTCTCTATTGAAAACTTCATGAGACAAAGATATCCTACTTTTAATGGATCATTTGACCCCTCAATTATCGAACAATGGATCAAATACATTGAAAAGATATTCTCCATCATTCAATGTTATGAAAAAGAGAAGGCTCTACTGAATACTTATCATATTGAGGTCGAATCCAATAAATGGTGGTCTTTGGTCAATAATAAGAAGCCTGAGGTGAAGATCGAGACATTGGAATACTAAGATTTCTTGAAGAGGTTTTTTTATAATTATTTTTTTCCACCCTCTGACTAAATATGGAAAGGGACTTCCTTGACCTCATGAAAAAAATATGACAAATCCATCGAAGTGTTTGAGGAAAACATCACAAGGCATTCATGATACACCTACATCTTTTTTGTTTCCCTAAATTCAAGGATGACCTCTTCTTTGTTGGGATGAAACATAGCCTGTAGAAATACCTAGCGATCTATGACTTCGACAACAATGAGGATATTGACTGATGTTCCTTCAATGATGAATTTGATATTAGTGAATCTCAAGGGTATCACGGAGATAATAAGCATATTGTGGACTTCAATTATTGCGGTCCTATTTATAAATCCAATGGTTCTAATAAAATACATCACCCAACTTGACAAAGGTGTGGAAATAAGAACCCTAGAAATTTCCAGTAGGGGATGGGGAAATTCTTTATTTGTGGAAGGGAAGGTAACCAATACATTAACTACTGAATAGAGAAACATTTGGCTGAAGTAGAGGAGATGAATTCTCTTTTCGAATATCAACTCATTGTTTATTGCTTCAACTGCAAATAAACTAGGCACCTTGAAAATCAGTTCCCTAATCCAAGGGTTTTTGGAGGCATCCAATAACCACCATGGCAGCAAGGGAGAGATTTTCCATCCCTACCACCGAAGAGTCCCCCAAAAATGAAGTGGTGATAGGTACTCTAGTTTTAATTCAATAATAGAGAACATACATTTTGATTCTGGTTTTACAAATTCCTTTATATACCAAAATATTAGTAGAACAATCCCAACATGACCAAAAATTATGCATGTAAAGATGTCTGTGAGTATAGAAAATCAGGGAATCATTTTACCCCATGAATATAACTCCTCCCCTATCCTAATTTGTGGATTTAACTTCTCGTCCAACCTCTTCATACACCCTCTGGTTTAATTTGATTTGATTCTTGTCCTGAATTGGCTTTCCCTATTTAGATCCAACATAAATTGCTTGGAGAGGGAAATAACTCCCCATATGTAGAATCGACCCCTAATTCTATACAAGTGCGAGGAGGAAGATGAATCTTATTTGGCACCATTATCTCAAGAAATGATATTATTTCTATATGATCACATGTATCTTGCTCAGATGATTGAGCCCAATGTGGCAACCATACTTAATGACATGCCTATTGTGAGAGAATTCGTTAAAGTATTTCCCAAGGAATTGCATGCTATTCATCCTAGAAGAGATGTTGAATTATCAATTTACCTTATTCATGGAGGATTTTCAAATTTCTAAGACTCTATATAGAATGGATGTTGTGGAACATGTGAATCTGAAGAAGCAACTACATGAGAATCTAGATAAATGGTTTATATGCCCATGTGCTTCCCCATGTGTTGCACCAGTCCTCTTTGTCAAGATGTATGTTGTATAAATTAGCCCTTGCATCAATTATCATGAGCTTAAAAAATCACAATAAAGAACAACTTTCCCCTTCCAATAATTGATGACTTGTTTGATCAGCTGTGTTGATCCCTATACTTCTACAAGGTAGATTTTTGGTTCGAATATTAACAAGTAAGGGTGAAGAAGGACGATATCACCAAGACTTATTTATTGTACAAGGTACGGGCACTATGAATTCATATTAATGCATTTTTTTGAACAAGGTGACGTGAACTGAAAAACAGTCCATGCCTCGGGAATTTATTAAATCAAAATGTTACAATGGAAACACAAGGTGTAATAAACTTACACCATCACCAAGTTGTAGAGACAAATAGGTTATACAATGATGAATAGAGGAGAAAATAGTTACTTTCTAGACCTACTCTTTATTTCATTAGAAAATTATTCTTTTCCATAAGGAGACCATACAAGATCAAACTATGTTGCAGACCGCATCAAACCAGTGGAACAAAAAGTGGTTATGGAAACTCCATCAAAAACCCAGAAAAACTTCCAGAAATAATGACCACTTTCCCACCCCACAAAATAAATGAAACCTGTGAATATGTTTCCTACACAAGATATGTCTAAATCATGAGTCTAAATAATTGTAGTGTTAATTAATCCAAAATCAGATAAGGATAGATAGCTCCAGAACCAATATACTCCAAATCCAGAAATCTTCATAGACTCACCAATTCTCTAGAAATCATCATGGACATTACGAATAGAGTATTTTGAAATTACCTCAAAAAAATTTGTGGTAGTCCTTATATATTATATTCTAATATACTTCAAATACATGGTGGATCATGAGGAGTATCTTAGAACTATACTAGAGACATTGTGGATAGAGAAGCTCTTTGAATAGTATAGTAAGTGTGAGTTCTTGTTTAAGTTGGTCTCTTTCATGGGTCATATCCTCACATGAAATGTGATATCTATGGATCTCGGCAAGATAACCCCAATATAGGTATGTCAGAGGCCAACATCGGTAATTGATATACATAGTTTTCTAGGGATAGCTGGATATTATCACTTATTTTTGAGGAATTTCTCATGATTTTACAACCCTATTACCATGATTACCCAAAATGGAGGAATTTTTTCATAGAGTGATGAATGTGAAGAGATATTAAAGGAGTTTAAAAAGAGTCTTATCCTGGTTCCCATGCTCACACTAACCCCCATGTGGAGAATTTGTTGTGGTATTCAGTGATGCATCGAAGAAGGTACTCGGTTGTGTGTTGATGCAGAATGATAATGTGATAGCCTACACCTCAAGGAAGCAAAAAATCGATGAGAAAAACTATCCCATGCATGATCTGGAGTTAGAGGCTACAATCATTATATTGAAAATATTGATACATTATCTCTATGAAGATACGTACTGATCAAAAGAGCCTCATATTTATATTCACACAATAAGAGCTTAACAAGAACAAATGAAGATGGATAGAACTCATTAAGTATTATGACTACTCAATCCACTAGCATCCCTGAAAGGTAGAAAAGGTGGAATATGCTCTATGTAGAAAGGATCCAGCATCTTTATCAATGATGAGAATTGAAAAGGATCCAATATTCATTGATTTGCAGAGGATGTTCATGGGAATCACAAAGGGAGGAACATCATCAATCATTTTTCAAATGATTTCTCAATCATCCCTCATGATGAAAATAATGTTGGAACCACTTTGTGTGTAAGGTTTTATTTTTTGTCAATAGTTTTCAATGAAGATAAAAATGAATGAGATAAAGAAGTACTCTAATGAAGTGGAGGAATGGGAATTCAGACGATTGTTGTACTGATCATAAGTTCGAAGAACATGTGTCAAAGGTGATACAATGTTTACAACAACGAAGAATGTGAGGTTTAATCCATCTGAGGATGATTAAATAATAATGGGGTTTTGGATGAAGACCATCCAATTCCTCTTTATTGCATGAGAACCATGGGTTTTGATGAAGACCATGAAATTCTTCATTATTTCATGATAACCATGGGTTTTGATGCAGACCATGAAATTACTCAAGATTTCATGAGAACCATGAAAGATTCTTCTTGATGAATTGAATCATATGCTTTGCATGAAGTAGATAATGATTGTTGAAGAAGAAGACAGTGTGCAAAGGATTGGAATTCTGAGATGGCCATGCAGGGATTGGAATTCTGAGATGGCCATGAAAATCACATTGTCACAGAAGATAATGATGCTAAGGATGTTCCTTCAAAGAATACATATCACAGTATTGGATTTTGTGATGAAAGCAGAAGTGTTGCTCAAAGATACAAATCACCGAGAAGAAGTGTTTTTGAGGTGATCGTGCTTGTTGACAAAGCAAACAAACGACATAAAAATTTGTTGAAAAAATAGATTCCATGGTGGCATGTCAAGTTCAAGGGATGTGGTTAATGATCTGTGTTTTATTCAAGAACATCGAATAAAGAATGGATGATCTGGTGGCAGTACAAACATAGCAGATATAAGGTCGCTCCATTTCCCAGTGTTTGCCAATTTTTTGGGCAAGAAAATCGACAAATGGAGAAAAGTGGTTTTGGAAAAGAGACTTTCGTGCCATGTACTTGAAGGAGAGGAAACATGCGTGCCATTTGTTTTTGAATATTATAACATCATTTTATGACAAATGGATATGGGTCGTGCAAGTATTGGGTTGGTCGTGCAAGTGACTTGCGCGCCGAGAGAGGACTTGCACGCCGGTTCCTAGGAGGATTGTATCTTGCACATCTGTTGTTTTTCAAGAACAAAACATCAAAATATGGCAAAGGCAAGAGCATCTCACAAGTTTTTGTTTGGTCGCGCAGGTGAGTAGCGCGATAGAGATAAGGGCGGCAGAGATAAGGGTGGTAGAGACTTGCGCGCCGAAACTTGCATGCCGCGTAGAGACTTGTGCACCACCGCACATGTGGTCCAGTTTGACTATAAATAGAGGACCACCCCCCTCATTCGGTGACAGGTCAACCCTTAGAGAAAACCAGAGCTATCTTCATGATGGTGTAGGAGTTGCACGAGTGGTGAGTGGCCACACAAGTGGTTTGGAGAGACTTCCACGCCATATCTTAGAAGTTGCACGACAGTTGGTGGTTGCGCGCCCAAGGTGATTTGCGCGAGAAAATTAGTGAGTGGAACATGTTTGATGTTCAAAAAGGAAGTGTTGTGCATGTGATTTGGTGAGACTTGCACGCCAATTTGGACTTGCACAGCGAAGACTTGCGCATCTTATTGGGACTTGTGCACCGTGGTGGGACTTGCGCGATGGGCTTTGAGGAGACTGCCAGATATTGTTGAAGCACGCCCATCTTTCTAGAGCTGCACTAAAGCTGAAGATTTTCTCATACCTTTTGGTGAAAAGTGAGATTAAAGAGGAAATATAAATGATACATGCATGATCTCATGAATACATGGAGAATTGATTCTGACGATGCCAAGTAAACTGAACTTCACTTATTGAGTAATCACATCAGTGGTTGTGATTCAGGAAAAAAAAGACAAGAGGATCTACTGCATTAGTCATTGCACTAAAGAAAAAGGATTGAACTGAAAAGAGCATCAACTCTGAACACTGTTGCAAGAATGGTCTCATGCTGAATAGGAGACAAAGACTTCATTTCAAATCTTTTTAAGATACCATCACGTCTATAAACTGAGCGGCACTTCACTAACAGCTGTGAGACAGGGGAGTCAACGGGAGTGACCTAAGGGACGCAGTGAGTTATCCCAGAACCTTTGTAAAGTCAGTGATCTTGAGATAGAGTGACTATTACCGAACCATTGTAATCCGCAACTTGTAAATATTAGTGGAATTTGGTATGACTAGAAACTTGTCGGCGTGTTCTTCTTTGACATATCCCTTAGTGGTGAACCAATTAAAATTGTTATGTTATCTATTTGCATGTGAATGTTTCATTTCTGGTCATATCCATAATACTGGTTTAAGTAGTTCTACCAATGTGGGTACAAGATCCATAACATTAAGGAGAAATAGTTCACACCCTGATTCACCCCTCCACTCTCAGGGTGTCCCGGGGTTCTACAAGTTGTATCAGAGGGAAAGGTTCACGTATGTTGGATATTCTCCAGTAATTCTATTCAGAATAGGATTTGTGTTTCTTTCCTAAATTCAACAATGAAGAGCAGTCTTGATGAAGATTCAATCATTTCTGAGCAGAATTATACATCTTGAAAGACCATGACAAACAAGAAAAAGAAAGAGAAGAATAATCTAAAGAAGTCCCTCGCATCCAATGAAGATGTGGTGTCTTGTTCTCCATGTCATTCCAATAATGAAGAAATATCAAGCTTGGAATTTATCAATCAGGTGGCTGAGAATTCTTCCAGAGGAAAGGATGACATCACTAATTCAAGATTTTAGGAAAAACTCAAAACATATCTGGATGATATTCCGGAAGAAAGGGTTTCTATTATTTGTAGTCTATTCCAATCTATGCAGGTTGAGATCACTCGATTTGAAAGGGAAGCTGACAATATGGAAAATGGGTTGGAAATAAATGTTCTGGAAAGCATGAAGCTCACCACACAGGTGAATGTATTTGAAGAAAAATAGGAAGTCAATTAGACTCTAAAATAAAATATCCATGAACTTGAAGCTGAGCTGATGAAGAGAAATGAAAACAAGAGTTTTTTTTGGAAGAAACAACCACGAAATTCAGTGATCTTTACTCTTTTTTACAAAACAAAGTTATGATGCATGAAGTTTAGGTTGAAAGATTAATGAAAAATTGTGAAGAGAATATGATCACGATTAAAGATCAGATGATCATCCTCAATATTGAGGGTCAAAAATTGGAAGCCAAGTTGACCAAGATTGAGAATACACATATTGAGACTTCACAAAAGAATGAAATGAGTGTTTCTTGTACTCAATGTTCATTGGAGGAATATAAAGATGAATGAAATTCAACATGTGATAAAAAGATCATGACTTCACTCATTGATCTGTCACAAGCAACTGAAAAACTGAAAGTACCATCCAAACCATCTTTTACTCATGTTTCTAAATACATTCCTACAATCAGTGTCGGTTGGAAGAAAAGTTCTAAAGAAGTATGGATGAGGAAAGGTGAGAAGAAGAAACCTACCACCATGGATAGCATGGATGAGAAGAAAAAGGAGAAACATGGTTCCTCAAATAGAGCACAAAATATTATGAAGAAGGCCCATCAACCTCATTCAGATGATACGAGGAAGAAAAGATTTTTGGGTCAATGTTTATGCTGCAACAGATTTGGGAATTGTGCACTGGATTGATGGTAGAATCCCTATAACGGAAAAGTAAAAAGAAAGCATATATCGAAGGGAAGAAATCCAGAGAGGATGAAGCAACATCTGCTGGTCCAGAAGCATCAGTTTACAGGAAACAGATTTAAAATTCTTGATAACATCTTTGATGTATGCAATGTTAGTGGTCACAAGAATGGTCCATGCCTATGTCAACAGATATCCAGAGCTGATAAGAACATAAGACCACACAAGCCAGATAAGAAAGAAGAATATTCCTTTTTAAGAAATCAGAAGAATATTTTGAACACACATTTCCTCAAGAAGATCTCAAGTAGGGAAGCTGGGGAGACCCGGGATTTTAGATCCATGAAATTGAAGGGCCATTCATCCAAAAGAAAAACAAAGTGGGATGAAACTCAGATGAACCCATGTGGAAGATCCAAAACTTCCACAAAAGTTACAAATGACATATTGGTCATCTGGCCAAAAGATTTGAAAATAATGATGAAACGTGAAGATGAAAAGGA
Organism: Viscum album; assembly: GCA_963277665.1. Lineage (NCBI taxonomy): Eukaryota > Viridiplantae > Streptophyta > Magnoliopsida > Santalales > Viscaceae > Viscum > Viscum album. Next base: position 260,736,123 of record OY728129.1, read on the forward strand.
CAAGGCTAGTGCTAAAGGAAATGTAAAACTTTCACGTGATGAAGACAAAGTGCAGGAGAGATTGCAAACCAAGATAATCAAACATGTCAAAGAAGTTCTTTGTGAGAGATGCAAGAAATCTGGTCACATTGCAAAAGGTTGTATAACCTTAATACAAGAGAAAGAAGCAGTCCTTAAATGGAGTAAGAATGTATCATTCTTGATGGCAGTTAAGAAGAGAATTCCCCACACAAAGTAGAAGAGAATCTGAAGAAATCCATGCCTTGTCAATAGATGTCAGAACATATGTTCAAATGTGCAAGCATGAAGACTGGAGAGAATAGAGGAACATGGATGAGAAAGGAACCTCAACCATGTAGAACATGTTGATGAAGCAAAGAGGAACCACCTTATTCCCTTATTCATTTGTGTATTGTATTTTTCTAATAATGCAGGGAATTGAAGGTGAAGCATGCTCTCAGGGGGAGAACCTGAGACGTAGTGAATGCTGTCAAATCATGATAGCCAAGCTAAATCAGTTTCCATCATTAGTATATTCTTAAATTTATATTCAATGATTAGTATGATGAAGGATCACTCTTTATGAAGATGATGAGGAGTGTTTCCCTTGAGGAGGAGAAAAATGAAGAAGCTTCCAAAATCACTGTTTCAATCAAATATCAACTCCAACTAGACTCAAATGTAGTTAATCTTTGAATTTCTTGAAGAACATGTCAATGGAGAAGGTATGCCATTTCTAAATCTCTATCCCATGGTTACTCAGATAGAAGATCTTTCTAAAAATGGGGAGTATCTGAATTGATCAGTGAGATAAGAAGAATGGATGTGCCCCAAGGTCACGTATCCTGCCGATAGCACTTGAATGTTTTTTGATCTGTGTGCTAATGTGAGTTTAGGAATTTCAGGTTGATCATTCACTATCACATTCTATTTCTTATGCCTGAAATAAAATTGTTAAACCCTCGAAGACAAAATACATGAGTTCTCATCTCATGTTGGTATCATGATCTGTGAATAATGGACAGCCTAGTTGACTTAATCAAATCCTCTTTTTTTCTACATCGAGCATTTCTCACATAGAATTATAGTGAAATGATTAATTAAACACTGCTTAAGTATATATTGATACCCTCTCTACTATGCGTTTTTTATTTCTTGTCAATAAGGGAGAGAGAAAGTGAAATGAACGTTTGAAAAGAAAAAGTGAAATGAACGTTTGAAAAGAAATGTGGACTAAAGAGAAGATTCCCATTTTGACATTGACGAAATCATTTTAGAAGATGTATAAGGTATTGAAAACAAAATACAAAGGGGGATATTTTTGGAACCACTTTGTGTGTATGGTTTTATTTTTTGTCAATATTTTTCAATGAAGATAAAAATGAAGGAGATAAAGAAGTACTCCAATGAAGTGGAGGAATGAGAATTCAGAAGATTTTTGTACTGATCCTATGTTCGAAGAACATGTGTCAAAGGTGATACATTTTTTACAACAATGATGATTGTGAGGTGTAATTCATCTGAGGATGATTAAATAAGAATGGGGTTTTGGATGAAGACCATGCAATTCCTCCTTATTGCATGTGAACCATGGGTTTTGATGAAGACCATGAAATTCCTCATTATTTCATGATAACCAAGGGTTTTGATGCAGACCATGCAATTACTCAAGATTTCATGAGAACCATGAAAGAGTCTTCTTGACGAATTGAATCATATGCTTTGCATGAAGTAGATAATGATGGTTAAAGAAGAAGATAGTGTGCAAAGGATTGGAATTCTGAGATGGCCATGCGGGGATTGGAATTCTGAGATGGCCATGAAAATCACATTGTCACAGAAGATGATTATGCTAAGTTGTTCCTTCAAAGAATACATATCACAGTAGTGGAGATTTTGATGAAAGTAGAATAGTTGATGAAGGATTCAAATCACCAAGAATAAGTGTTTTTGAGGTGATCGTGCTTGTTGACAAAGAAAACAAACGACATAAAAATTTGTTGACAAAGGAGATTCCATGGTGGCATGTCGAGTTCAAGGGTTGTGGTTAATGATATATGTTTTATTCAAGAACATCAACAAAAGAATGGATGATCTGGATGTGGTAAAAAATAGTAGATACAAGGTCGCGCCATTTCCTAGTGTTTGCCAATTTTTTGGGTCAGAAAATCGAAAAATGGAGAAAAGTGGTTTTGGAAAAGAGACTTGTCTGCCGTGTACATGAAGGAGAGGAAAATTGCACACCATATGTTTTCATGATCAGAACATATTTTTATGACAAAGGGATAAGGGTTGCACATGTATTGGGTTGGTCGTGCAAGTGACTTGCACGCCGAGAGAGGACTTCCACGCTGGTTCCTAGGAGGATTGGAACTTGCGCGTCTGTTGTTTTTCAATAACAGAACTTCAAAATATGGCAAAGTCAAGAGTGTTGCACAAGTGTTGGTTTGGTCGTGCAGGTGAGTAGCACGGTAGAGATAAGGGTGGCAATGATAAGGGCGGTAGAGACTTGCGCACTGAAACTTGCGTGCCGCGTAGAGACTTGTGCGCCACTGCACAGGTGGTCCAGTTTCCCTATAAATAGAGGACCACACCCCCTCATTTGGTGACGAGCTCAACCCTTAGAGAAAATCAGAGCTCTCATCGTGTAGGTGTATGAGTCGCGCAAGTGGTTAGTGGTCACTTAAGTGGTTTGGAGAGGCTTGGACACCATCTCTAAAAAGTTGTGCGCCAGTTGATGGTTGTGTGCCCAAGGTGATTTGGGAGAGAATGGAAGTGAGTCCTGCATGATTGATATTCAAAAAGGCAGTGTCACAAAGGTTCTTTGGTGAAACATGCATACCAGTTTGGACTTGCACGCCGAAGACTTTCACGCCGTATTGGGACTTGCGCGCTATGTTGGGACATGCACACCGGGCTTTGGGGAGACCACGAGATATTGTTGAAGCACGCCCATCTTTCTGGAGCTTCACGACAGCTAGAAGATTGCCTGATAACTTTCGGTGCAAAGTGAGATTAAAGAGGAAATCTAAATGATACATGCCTGATCTCATGCATACATGGATAATTGATTTTGATGATGCCCAGTAAACTGAAATTCACTTATTTAGTAATCACATCAGTGGTTGTGATTCGGGAAAACGAAGACAAGAGGATCTACAGCATTAGTTATTGAACTAAAGAAGAAGGTTTGAACTGAAAAGAGCATCAACTCTGAACCCTAATACAAGAAAGGTCTCATGATGAATAGGACAAAAAGACTTCAATTCAAATCTATTTAATAGACCTTTATGTCTATAAATTGAGCGGGACTTTACCAACGGGAGTGAGCCAGGGGGAGTCAACGGGAGTGACCCGAGGGACGCAGTGAGCTATCCCTGAACCTTTGTAAATGCAGTGAGCCTGAGACAGAGTGACTGTGCCCAAACCATTGTAATCCACAACTACTAATGATTAGTGGAATTTGGTATGACTGGCAACTTGTCGGCTTATGCTCCTTGGACGTAGCCCTTAGTGGTGAACCAAGTAAAATTTTTGTGTTATCTCTTTGCATGAGAATGTTTCATTGCTGATCATATCCATCATACAGGTTTAAGTAGTTCCTACCAACATGGGGACAAGATCCATAACTTTAAGGAGAAAAAGTTGACACCCTGATTCACCCCTCCCCTCTCAGGGTGTCTCGGGGTCGTAAAAATAATGGATGGCAAAAGAAAGGATATGGAAATTTTGAAAAGGGTGGAAGATATTAAGAATGGAAAATCCTTAAAATTTTTGGTTGGAATTTATGGAGTTTTGATATTTGGGTCACGATTATGTGTACAATCCGATATATAGATAAAGAATGATCTTATGAATGACGTACATAGCTCAACCTTCCCTATTCACCTGATGAGTACAAAGATATATCGAGATCTTCAAAAAAAATTCATGGGAAAATATAAAAATGGAGATTTTGAAATATACATCAAAGTACTTGGTATGTTAGTAAGTGAAGGCTGAGAGGAAGAAGCCTAACTAGAGGATGCAACCACTATGTATACCAACATGGAAGTAGGAAAACATTACCATGGACTATTTCACTAGACATCCAAGGAAATCCAATGAAAACAATGCTATATTGGTCATTGTGGATCATCTTATGAAGAAAACACACTTTATCACGATTCAAGAGGACTTATAATTAGATCAACTTGAATGGATTTCCACCAAAAAAGTGGTAAGGCTACATGGAGTACGAATATCTATTGTATCTGATCATGATATGAGATTCACCTCAATGTTCTTGAAAAGTCTCCAAAATTCTCTAAGAGTTGATCTAAACCTCAGTTTAGTCTATCATCCTCAATCTAATGTCTAATATGAGCGAGATATCGAGAAATAGGATCATTAGTTAAGGTCATTTTCTATGCACTTCAATGGAGGATGGGACCAATATCTTATACTAGTTGAATTATCATACAATAAAAGATTCCATTGGAGCATCTAAATGGGACCATTTGAATCCCATTATGGGAAAAGGTGCAGAACACCGGTGTGTTGGGATGAAGTCACTGAGCATAAACTGGTTTGGCCTAAAATGGTCAATGAAATGGTAGAGAAGGTGAAAACCATTCAGCAGCATATCAAGGCAGCCGAAAGTTGATAGAAGAGTTATGCAGATAACCATCAAGAAGACCATGAATTAAAAGTGGGAGACATGGTATTTATACACATGTCTCCTTGTAAGAAGTTCATAAGGTTTGGAAATAAAGGTAAATTAATTCCTAGCTACATCGGCCCCTTCGAGATTCTTGATCCTGTTAGGGATGTGGCCTATCAACTTGCACTTACACCCACTATAGCTAAAGTACATGATGTCTTTCATGTGTCATAATTAAGGAATTACATACTAGACCCTTCACATGTACTCTCTTTAGAGGTAGTACAGTTAGAGTATGATCTTTCATATGAGAAGCTACCAGTGAAATTCTTATATCATAGATAAAGTTTTCTACGAAATAAGACATTTCCCCTCATCAAGGTGTTATGGTGACACCACAAGATTGAATAGAAAATGTGGGAATCAGAGAATGTGATGAAGCAGAGTTAACCAAATATTATTTAGTTTGGGAAAAGAAAGTTTGGATGGAAAAATTTCTTAAGGAGAGAAGATTTTAACAACCCAAACATTTATTAATGGAAATTCTTCTTGATCAAATTAAATTTCTCATTATATAAAATGGTTATAAATTATTCGCATGCTTGGTTTTTTGTTTTTGGATTTCAAAATACCTTTATGAATTATTACCATTTATTATATAGCTGTTAAAAAATGATCACATGATTAGTCTAAATATAGGGCTTAAACAAATCTAATTTACTCAGACAGAGAAAGCGATGGCCTCATCTAGTAGACCTGCCTTGTAAAAATCCCATTTATTAGAGGTTAGAAAGGAGGTGGCATCATTTGGATTCACACTTAAAAAATCCCAAGACAAGCATTAACACTTTATGCTTAAATGGAACCGCCTACGAGAGATGTGTATGATTATTGAGATTACCACCCGAATGATGTTATCTGAGCCATCCCAAGAGTCTGTCAACATCGCACTCATTACACTTCAGTATCATAGACGTGTTATAAGGGGATATATAATGATACCCAAGAACTATGATTATGTACACTATTTTTGTATAGGGAATATACATTCATTTTATTATTTTTATGTGGTAAATAGTTTTTAAAGGGAAAATAATATTTTTAGTTAATATTCAACTAATTAAAATATTTTGTTGAGTTAATGGATTTTTGAAATAAAAAATATTTCAATAAAATATCATTATTTTTATTATTATAAATAAATTACATTTTATTAAAAATGAATGATCTTATAATTTTATTAATGCAATAATAATTTATATTATGGTTTAGAAAAAGATTTTTTCAAAACCCGTGATTTTTCGATAAATGTCGATTTTTATTTTAAAAGTAAAACTTTAAATACCTAGAAAATTATTTAGATAAAATGAATATTATTTTTGGAGTCAATCTGTCAAAATTATCCAATGGTAATTTTTTTATAATATTCTGTGACAGTTTATTTTTTGGGTAAAAATTAAATATCGTTTAATTATATAATCTCTTTTATAACATCATAATGACCCAATAGTGATGTAATGAAATACTATAAACACTATTATATAACATTAAACGCTTTTCTATTAAATTAATTGGATTTTATGTTTATTTGATTTATTTTACAAATCCTTACTGGACCCTCCAAGACTTATAAAACATATTAACTTTTTAAATTGATTTCCATGAGAGTGTGACTCACCTCTATATAAGTAAACCTTTTATTTTATGGTATTCAGAAATTTTCCATATAAATTTTTTCTTTCCACTCCCCTATTGAAAAAACCATGGGAAAACTCCATTGGAAGGATTGTGGTTTGATTAATTTAATGTGTTGTGTCCCAAACCCAAATAATAAAAAATTCCTTATAATTTCTTATATAAATCCACCAAATCTCCAACTTACTATATACTAGAAGCATTTTGAGTTCTTCAAAAATCATATCACCCCACTCTAGAGGCTTCCCAAGCTCCCAAGAATCATCTCTCAAGATTCTCTTAATCCTTTGGGATCACACATCCAAGTATGGTATTTCTTTATATCTAATTTTTGTCCAATTTTCTTTAAGTTGATATTCCCCCTTATTTTTAATTACAAATATTGGGGTATGATTTCACACCTGACCCATACTCTTCTATTTATGATTGAATTATGATAGACCTCGTTTTCTTTCATTAATGCCTCTAATATACACCTTACATCATGCCAAAATTCCAGAAGGAATTTCCCTCTCTTCATTTACATTCATCCTGTTCTTTTGTATTATGAATCAAAACACCATTACTTATGTTGGGATATGTATCTATATGACCCCACATATTTTCCATTTCAGGTACATATTATGAGACAGCCATTTATCTCTCATCAACAATTTTTATTAATTCTTATATCTCATCGTTAAGCTGTAGAAATTGCATATAATTTTTTCAAGCCAAAGTCACTGTGAAGTGAATACCATGCCCATTTACCTATCAAGGGTATTCACCTTTGTTCACATTTACATATTGATTATAGAGTTTTATGTATAAATTCCAAAATCCATTATCATGTAATAAATGGTTATGTTTAATGAATCCATTTTCAATGATCCATGCGGCACACTTATTCATGAAATGAAATGTTTAAGAAGGGTGTCCCCTAATAGTGCACCAATGCAGTGGGTAAAGATTAGTATCATGATAGGTAATGTAAAATAAGGATTTACTCATGATAATTCATGTTCAATAAAGATTTACACATTTAAATTCAAGCCCAATGAGGGTTTACTAATGATCCATGTGCAATGATCCTTGGTTCATGCTAATTCCATGTTAAGTGTTGTTGCCACATTTCCATGTTATGATAATCATGCCATATCATGTCTTTATGTTTGTTTTCTTTTATGCTCCATTGATATGCCCATTGCCAAAAATGTATTGTATATTTCATATTATGCCCTTTTTAATCCCATACTGGGTTTTATAGCTCGGCTTTTTCTTATGCATGTCCTCGTGTTATCCCATGAAATGAAATGTACAAGGGAATGTAGTGGTCATATAAATGTAGGTTTCAATAAGATGTTGAGTTTTATGTTATAACTTGTTATATAATCTTCCAAATCCCCAAATACACTAGACAATTCAATCTTCTATGTTGTGTCTAGTGAATGTTTTATGTAATATTTTATGTTATGTGTGTAATAAAAATCTTGGTTGATATATCATTGCTCCGCACCCTCGCTCACTGTCACCTATGCTTCATTCGTCATACGCCCACCCTCTTACATCAGCGGAAGAGAGAGCGTGTCATTTGTTGAATATTTTACATCCTATTTTTTTCAAACCAAGCATGACTCACGTGGGAATATAAATTTTTTATGATCTCAACATCTTCAAAAACCCACATTTCATGAACTTTAATGATTAAGATTGCCACCATAATTGGGATATGTAGGAAGACTTCAACCAGGGCTCGAGATCACTGGATATCCTCTTTAGGAAACCAATCCGAATTCCCTTAATCTCAGCATCCTCCTTAAGAATAACCCCTAAATTAATCCCCCTTAAATATACAAAATTTAAAACATATATATTAAACCATGTTATAAGGGAATCCTATTTAGGTGTAATACCTGACTTGTTTCCCTCTGTGAATCACAAACCCCTAGAAAACTCACCAATCTATGTGGGAATTGATTACCATCTGAATGGGATACGTAGGAAGCATCTCAGAGGTTCAAACCCAACCCTCCAAAACAAAATTGTTTTTATAGGACATATTCTCAATAGGGTTTAATCCAACTTGTAAACTCATATCTTTTCCAAGATCCTTGGTCTTCGTATCCATAAGTCCCACACCAAGCTTTGACTAAGCACCTTCTTATTATATTTCCATACTACATGACATTAATCTGTAAGGATGGGTTCTTATCACATAGACTTAAAAGTTATGATAAGTCCTATTAAGTGACAAAAAAAATAAAAGGGATATGATAAGTTTCAAAAGGATACATTGGCTTCCATTTTATGAGTACGATCCCAATATCAAAACAAACTTTTGTCTCCCAAGATGACAATAAATTCCAGAGTGCCCCAAAGAGTGGCTTAAAAACAAGTATCATCATTAAAATTGTTAAGAGAATATCTAAAGAGTATATAATGGGATTCCATTTATATAGATCCTAAAATACATAAATATATCTCCATTATTGAAGAACCTCAAATATATATAGTTGATTCGGAATTTCACACATGCTAATAAGTTATTTTATGTTCTAAAAAAACATACGTTGTACTTGGTGAATTAATAAGAATTAAAGAAAATTTCTCAAATATTTAATAGAGTCCCAGAGTAGTTAATAATTCCCTCCAATTTTTTTTTGATGAGTCCATTCTCTTATCCTCTCAACCGATGTATTTTCTTAAGTATCGTAGGTTAAAACCGAACAAATGTCTGCCATTGGAAATTTGGTCCCTTTGGATAAAGAACCATTGTATGATTCATGTTCAATAAATAAATACAATGGAAACCACCCAAAAGTAGTGATTCTTTAACAGAACACACATTTTGGTGGAGACAAATCAATCATTTACTTTTCTTGTTTTCAATCAAATAAAAAATGTAAAAACAACGTTCATGCGTACATACGAACTACCATCTCCATGAATGGTTTACTCCAATTTCTACCGCTATATTATATGATTTACTCAAAATATGTATTTACTTAAAATATATTGTATTTATATCATATTTTACACAATTGATATGGTTAAATAATTAGCTGAGTATCTGGACTACGAATAACAACTCAAAACCTATGAGAAAAACAATGAAGTTGTTACCTAATCCCTATCATTAACATGGAATCGTTATTAAATGGGTAATATAAAGTCACAATAAATAATTATATGGTATGATATATATGAATATAGTATTTTTATACATATTTAATAATTTTATATTTAATATACAATATTTTTAAATGATTATTAAGGATTTCAAAACTTATGTTAAGGAATTTTCATCTCATGTTTTACTTCATGAGACACATTCTATAGCTACCAACTATTTATTATATTTTGTGTAAAAACTTACCATGAATTTATATTATGATTATTATAAATAATGTTTTTATTTAAATATCTAATTTATGATCTCTCCTTCATGGAATCTACTCTTTAGAAGTTACCAAATCTCTAATAGATTTTTTTTCTCAATTTTTTTTCTTTAAGATGTATGTTATATTAGACACATATATTCTTTAGTGATGTGTATATATAACACCATTTGAATGTTTTGTAATGAATTTATTCATACTAATTATATTTTATGTTTCATTTTATGTTATTCTTTTATGGGTCTTACTATTCAATGCAACCAAAGTGGTAAATATGTTATGTTTCAATCTCATCGGTTATCATTACTATTTATGATAAAGTCTACAAAGTTGAAATATAATGATTTAACTCTCAATAATTATCTTGAATTTTATTCTCATCTAGTTATTCAATATATATTCGTGTAATGGTACCATTTTTCCACTCAATGTTACTTAATAAAATTAAAAATATGTTTCTAAGATATTATTACTTTATTTCTCTCTTCAACCACAAAATATATTTTCATTGAAAACCATGTTTTTTAAAAGAGTATTCATCTTTTTTTATTTTTATATAATTATTCTTAAGAGGAATTATTACACTTTTTTGGAATTTTTAAAAAATTAAAGTAATCGCCATGATTTTTTACAAAAAATCTTGTTTTTTAGTAAAAATGTGAAATGAATATTTTTTTAACATGTACAAAATGAAATTTTCTTTCTGAAATCATGACCAATAATTTCATAGAAGATTCATTTATAATATTTCAATATTATTTTTCATGAAAATTATTTTTAATTTGTTTAAAAAATATTAAGTATAAATGTTATTTTCCCAATGAAATGTTTTAAATGATATTTCTAAATTATTTTCCTTATAAAATGATATCCATTTGGGTTAACTTTTCATTACTGGGGATATTATACAACGATTCCATTCATATTATTTCTATTTTTTTATGAAATGATTTTTATGAAACTCATTTGTTACCCTTGGGTTATACCCTGATAAAATGATAACGAAACCCCTTTCTTTTCAAAGGTTATTTTATTAGGATATGATTATGAAACTCGTCACTTGTCCATATGTTAAGATATAATGAAATATTAGTGAAAATTATATCCGTTCATGGGTTATTATTTTATTAGGTTTTATAATATTTTTCACAAAAAATATGTTATCATTATGTTATGGGTGGGACTTATATCTCGCTCTAATACAGTGGGTAATGATTAATATATATCATGAGATATACATGGATGGAACAAGGAGTAAACATGGTATATTAATATATGGATGGATTGGGCTGTAACATCTTGTTACTATTTTTAGGTACTTCTAGAACCCAATTTGGATAATTCATTGGTTGGGTTTTGATTAAGAATTAATTAGGTGAACAATTATTATTTTTTAAGGGATTTTAAATTTCTCACGATTGGCATATAGTTATCTGAAAATGTGCACCCTACTAGTGAAAACTGTGAAATCATAAATAGTAATTTTTTTCCAGTGGGAACATGGTTGAAAATAAACTTCACACGCCAAGGAGGAACCATTCAACCCTAAAGTAGGGGACACGTAGTTATAGCACATGGTTTGGCCACACAGTTTATCTAACCAAGCTTCCCTTCATAGCTAACCATCTGTACAATATTTTGTTAATTAAAAAATTGTTTTTGAAACCTTGAAACCCTTGGTTGAAGTACCTGATTGGATTTTACGACTTTAATATTATTTATTCATTCATATAATCAGACAAGAGATGATTTCCACCCTCTACACCCCTCAAGTAGCAAATTGTATCTAGGAAAATTACATTTGATCTCATCCATGTAAGGATTATTTTTAATATTCCCTTTATAATTTTATTTATCATTTCCTCTGTATGTTTTAAGAGAGCATTGTATTGAGGGAGGATATGATGTCAATTTTTTAGGATATGAATATTGTTTTGATTCTCAAATATCCTTTGTCAGCATTCTTTGTTGGAGTTTCCATATTTTGGTCTTCTTGATTCATGATCATATGATCTAAAGGTAAGTGGATCCATTTGTGATATCCTATTAATTCAATACTAAATTTCATTATTTAATTTGTTAAATTTAATTGGTTTTCTAAATATAAAATTCCTTTTAAATGGGGTTATAAATTGAAATTCAGATAAAATTTTAGGGAAAACCCCATTTCCATTGAATTTTTGATTGTTTGTGAAAATGGGATGGAAGTTGATTTTAAATTTAGGAAGATAAATTGTGAAATTGAATTGTGAAATTGATTTGTGTAAAAATTATTTAAAATTAATATTTTAAAATAAATGGAATAATTTTTTTATAGAAACCTGATTGTATTATCTTAAAAAAGGCCTAATTTTACTGAATACCTCAGTATTTGTTTTTTAAATGAAAATTGGATTATTATAATGAAAAAAGTGGTTGAATTTTATTTTTGAATATATTTAAAATAAATTTCGCATTGTTTATTAATTTCTTAGAAAATGTAATCCTAGGATGTTAGTGATTTAATAGGGGAAACAAGCTATGGTGAGAATTCTATTGAAATAGATTGATTTTTTTTCAACTCCATCCTAAACTATTTGGCATGACTTATCACTAGGGGATATGTTAGTAAGTCCTTATTAAGCTATTTCACAGGGATGTGTGTGAACATTTTTGTTTCATTATATAAGTGTGTAAGGATCCCATATAATGAAACTATCATTCCTCTTAGAAGATGGTCATGTTTTTCCATTCGGATTAGTTATATATATATATATTATTATTTGAAAATTCTTTTACACATGGATTATTATTTTATATAAACTATTTTATATAAATCATTTATTTAATTCATTTTATATAAAATTTTCCATCAATTTAGATGTAAATCGTGATTTTTTAAAATATTATTTTTAACAAAAATTCATATTTATTTAAAATTGAATTTCTATTTATTTAATTAATTATTCAATAATAATATGAAATCATCAGTGCGAACCTAAAGGTCTTTTATCTCCCACCAGACCTATGAATTTGGTCATTTTTAAATTTACTCCTTCCATGTTTGATCAAAGGGAAAGAACCACTTGAAGGTGTTATTTTTCATTGATCATTGATCTTGAGTTTGTTACATCTATTGGGACTTGGTTTTTTATCTTTTTATTAGGTAATTTTGGTTTGTTAGACCTAATTGAATTCAGATACAGTTTTACCAATGGTGTTATTCTTTATGAATACATACTTTTATCTCTTTTTTACATTGTTTTTGTGGAAAATTTATTCCCACTTTCATATTGTATAATTCCAGCTACTAGTCAAAAACCTATTGGGATCAGGAATACTCTTCATGATATGTTGGTTCCAGCTGGGGTATCAACATACAAGGGTATCCAGGCTGGTTTGTAACAAAGTGGTGTCAAAGGGATATGGTTTTCATCTTGATGTGATGTTAGTATGAAGTAGTGTGTTCTCTTTATGGATTATAAGTTATTTATGATTGAGTTTATATGAATATCTTACTACAATGAGCCTTAATACACTAGTTTTGGTTTGGGGAAATCTTTATTGAGGATTATTTTGATATGTTTTCCTTTGGTTTTTATAATGTGAAATCCATATCTCATGTTCTTATCATTTGGGAATAATTTCCTTTTTGCTTAGTTTGACTGTTAATATGAAATAGTCAATGTTGTCTGATGACGTTTGGATTAATAATACCTCTAATAAGGGGTTTGAATCAGATCTAGGTGATATATTTTGATGAAACATAGTCATAAAACACATATGTTGACCCAAGTCTTGTTTAGACGATTGTGTGTATTTTCCAAGGTCTATAAAATACGAATACACTAGTTCCCATTCAGACTCTATTTGTGGAACCTCAAAGGGATTATTTATGTAATAAATATCATTATATCCTTCACCAAAATCTACCAGTATTAAATGGATCATAATATATGCAAGAGTCCGATGAATATTTGAGAAAGAGTGAACATTCTTCTATGTTCTTATATACACTTGATGAAAAAGTAGTGAAGTGTTCCTAGACTCTCATGTCATTGATTGAAGTCATATGCATCCCAAATTAATTACCCATTCATAGATCTTTAGTATAGCATATGTTCGGGGTCGATCCATAGGGAACTATGGCGTGCGTGAATTCAATTGATTTAATACTTAATTAGGTGAATTATGCAGAATTTAGAGTTGATTGAGTTAATTTTGTTTTTTGATTGAATCTAAATTGTTTTACATTGATGAAATTATTAACAGTTTAAAGAAGAAAATGGGTAAATTTAATGAGTTTAAAATAAGAAGTAAAGACGTTTCGGGGCTGTGGTGATTAGGAGTTCTTTTGTAGGTTGTTTAAATGGTTGTGGTGTTCATCATAATTCAATCATTCCGGATTTCATTTTGTTTCATGATTTAATTGGTCTGGTTCCTCTTGTTTGGAATTAGATCAGTTGACTCCTTGGTCCGAGAATCAGTGTTCTTAATTCTTTATTATGTTCGGTCCATTATTTGAATCGGTGAAATCCTTCCAATGGTCATGGATGTTTTCACAATTACTTCTCTTTTGAATCGCTGAGAATTCTTCCCTTGGTCTGGCTCAGAATTCTCAGTTATATTTGACAGTGGTTTAAGAAGAGTAATATAAATTACAACGAGCAAACACAAATATATAAAACAACACAAAAATTACAGTCCCTTCATCCACAGCTCCAACACGAGGGGTTTAGTTACACATAGAAGGCATGAAATAAATGAAACACATGATACATGACTGATTCATTGTGTAAGTATTGAGGTAAGGTGTCGGAAGGTGGAATGGTGGAATAGTGGAATGACGGCACCTCAGTGGCATCAGAAATGGTGGTGGCAGATATTCTCTCTCCACCAATTGGATCTTAACACCAAAATCCGTAGGCCAAGGCCTGTTTTTATAGAAAAATAAAGTACACGATGTATATAGAAAGTACACACCGTGTAATTTTTGTCAACACGCTTTGGTGCCAATTTCTCCCCTGGAAAGTGGCCTAACATGCCGTCATTGACATTTAAACATGGTGTCGCCTGGTGGTTGAGTGTACACGGCGTGTAGAGCCACCATACATGGCATGTAGTATCATAATTTTGGCCACCAGCCCCTTCTAGAATAGCAGACATGTCGTGTAAAAAAGGAACACACCGTGTCTCCTTCAATGGCCACATGGTCATGTGGACTATTCTTCGGCAACAACCGCTTATAGAAAGTAGTACATGACGTGTAACACCACAAAACATGGCATGTACCTTCTTCATGGTGACATGGGTGTGTAATCCATCCTTCGGTCTGTGCCCCAGTCTAGATGTACATGGCATGTATAAAAGTAGACGCCATGTAGTTTCAAAATTTTCACAGACTTCCCTTGATTTTTGTATTTAGCCAGAAAGCTCTTGAAAGTAAACAGAATCACCAAAATCAAATAATATGTTCATAAAACAACATATATTTTCTGAAAACCTGTTTTTATCTTCAATTATATATATGGAAATGTATACACAAATTGGGTGCATCAAATTCCCCCACACTTAGTCATTTTCTTTCCCTCAAGAAAAATATCAACATCTAATTAAGAGAGCATATACATTAACAGGAAGGAATTTAATTAATCAAATGTATAACTAATAAAGTTACTGAGGAAAAATTCTAAAAGGCACAAACAAATTCAATTCATAATGTATTAAAATCATGCCTCATATATAATGCAATTAACAACTCTCATCCTATTTCAACACATTTTTCATCCTTTCAAAAATAATAATTCCATTTGATGATTTACCTTACCAGTCAAAATCACACTCCACACTCAAGATATTTTTATTCAAAGTAATTATCAATCTAAGTTATATACAAATTATCCATAGGTTTTCAATATTACTTGTTTCTACTTCAGAAAAATTGAATTATAGAAATCATGAGGGCTTTATCAATAAGGTTCGTATGTCTCCATGGTTAAGGGTTGGTAGGTTCAGATGTGAAAATAAATTCCGAGGCTTTGAAAAAGGAAGGCTAATTACTTAAAAAAAATTGCATGATATTCAATGTAAAGCTCACTTAAAATGCTTCCTTCATAATCTTAGTCAAATTATTTTGTAATTGTCACCATCTTCTTTAGGTAAGTATGGTTCATGATCAAATATTCATAAGGTCCCTTGTTGTTTGTTTGCTTGCATTTTTGTTTTTTTTTTGTTTTTTTAACAAAACACAACGGAAACACTTATGAATACAATGAGTATATGTTTGGAACCCATTCTACCGTAAATAATCAAGAGGCACTCCCCCAAACATTATTTCATGGTTGTGCACAAAATATACCATGTATTGCCAACTCCCTCTTCAAAGCTTAAATGAATAATAATGCAAAGTTTAAAAATAAATAGGGTCGGAAGGGAAATAGGCTTGTAATGTGGATTCCTATAAAGGCTGTTCATGGCTTCTATGGGCATAATGAAGATTAAATGTAGGTTAGGTCTTAAGATAAAGGGGTTGAAACAATCTAATTCCTCAATCATTTTAATGTAATTCAAAAATCCCTTCATGTTTCGAAAAGAAAACATGAAAATCCTGGTAGTGATGCATATCCTAAGAATCTCTCAAGAAAGAGGGTATAATAAAAGAAAAACGAAAAAGGGTTTAGAATACCTCTGAAGAGTGGAAAAATAATAAAGGGACAATCAGGTCATGACATGCATATAAATTATTATCCTAATCAATGTAATTTAATCAAGGATGAAAAGTTTCAATTGAAACTATATCAACAATCATTTTAAAATACTTAATAACTAAAATAAGCATGGAACAATTTCAAAAGTTCGGACTGATAACTCTAGCATTTATAAGAATGATTAACCACAATTGATTTACATTTTTAAATATAGAATCTAATAATAATGTCTCCTAGATTAGTTATAGGGAAAAGACTAAGGTGAAAGATATAGATTCTCCCCCACAGTTAATACTGCACATGATCCAGCAAGTGCAATACTAAGGTAAAGGGTGGGAAACGAGGAGTTGGGGGGGGGGAATGAGGGAAATAAGTTGAAGAAGTAAATCCAAAAAACAAATAAAATAAAAATGAAAAAATACTCACCTCTTGAAAAGTGATGCTCATGGTGCTCCATGATATCTGTGACTGGTGAGAAAAAGAAAACTGCAAACAATCATAACATAACAGCATAGAAAATGACCGAATAGATATATAAGATAAAGCAAAATGTCACTATCATGGGGTCACCTCAGTGGAGGCAACATCTAGTAAAGAATCGGGTGGTAGAGATGGTGCATGAGGCGTGGAAGTGGGAGGCTCCGACTCTGCATCGAGAAGGCGAGCTGAAGAAGTAGGAGCCACATGTGCTGGACTCGGTGAAGGTAACTCAGCAGAAGGCCCTAGCCCGACAGAAGTGGTAGAAACATGGCTCACCGTAGGCAGTAGAACAGAATCTACGGCCTGGAAAATATCGAGGAGCGAGGTGTGCCTGAGAAGTGCCTCCAACTCCTTCCAAATACCGAGCGGTTGTGGAACGTAGCTGTCAAGGTACCGGCCACACAATGGGATCATCCAATTAGAGAAGCATCAAACCCTGTCGTATGCAAGGTCAGTGGCTGGTTATACCATGCAAGGATAAGGAGCTCCTGCAGGTTCCGTCCCAGGTGCTGGTGCAGCAGCAGCAGCAAGCTCTGTAGGTGGATTAGCCGAAGTGGATGGTGGCCCGGTGGAAGGTGTATTCGAAGAGGGACTAGCTTCTGATGAAGATTGCGTAGGGAAATTTGAAGCATGATCATCAGAAGTAGTCCCAGCCATCACGGAGGGAGTGAGTGTTGGCAGAATGGCCAATGGAGGGAGCTCGAAGACCGGAGCATCTGGGTCCGGCTGCGTAGGAGGTCAGAGTCGGATCCGATGATAACTGGACTCTTCACCCTCAGTGGCAGAGGCTGGCTACTTCCCATGGGAAGGATCATGATCATCCATATCCTGAAATAGAAATAAATTGAAAACAAAAGAAAAGAAAAAGAAAAATGAAAGAAAATGTGAGAAAACTAGAAAATAAAAGTACACAGCGTGTAACCCAGAGTACACGACGTGTACTCAAAAATGGAGAGTATCTTGTGTTCTCTGGACAGACATGTCGAGGGTGAATAACAGACTATGGAAAAGTACACGGTGTGTATCGAACATACACATCGTGTTCACTCAAAGTGTAGGTAGTCGTGTGGTACAAATGACACAGCCATGTTTTTATCAGTTCAAAGAAAAAAATACATGCTATGTAGGTATAGGACACGGCGTGTACTGCACACGAAGAACATGGTCATGTAGAAGGTGAGACATGGGCCGGCTGAACTTCTAAAAGACACGGAGTGTACCGAACACAGACGTCGTGTATAGGAACATGGGGTGAGAGGCCGTGTAGAGGAGAGACAAGGGAAGACTAAATATATAAAGGACACGGCGTATACTGAACATACAAGCCATGTTCTGGAACATGGGGTGAGAGGCTGTGTTATGTGCCACACACGGAGGGGCCAACAGAAATGATCGACACAGTGTGTACCAAACACACACGCGATGTACATGAAAATGGAGTGTGAGGACGTGTGCAAAGGTGGACTCAGTCACGATGAAAAGGACACGATGTGTATTGAACATACACACTGTGTATATTCAAATTTTGAAATATTCTTTGTGTGGCCGTGTACAGATGTACACAGCGTGTGTTATTCATTTCGAGGCCGTGTACTGGCGGAAGCCAAATGGTTGAACAATCCGAAAAAACACCATAAACCATTCTAAAAACTTGAAATAGAGGTTATAGAACGGTGAACCTGGATCGAGGATCAAAATGTGATAAGAATCAAAACTTGAAACGCCCCAAATCGATGGATCTGGAAAAGGGGCGTTCGGGTGGCGTTCGGGAGAAGAAAATGGGATGAGGGGAGAAATGGGGCGGCCGTGCGACACGGACTCAAGTCAGGTGGACCGCGGCTTTTATAGCCGCGGTAGACGGCCTGTATGTTTAGACTACACGACGTGTATCCCGAATTTTTTTTAAACAACTATATAAATAAATATAATTATTATCGTAAAATATATAATAATTATTATTAATAATTAAAATAAAATAGATATATCAACAAATTATATTATAAAAAATCATATACACTAAGTATATCGGGAAATACATGCCGTATATTTTAAAATTAGAAAAAAGGGTAGTACAACCTTTGGTCCGGTTCTTGGGGCGGGATTCGAACCGGTGATCATCCATTCCAAATGAAAGCCCTCAACCACTGAAGCAATGGTTGTTCTTCTATTCATATTAATTATAAATATATATTTATTCTACATGTCCTATACACACAAAAATAAAGAAAATAATGGTGTGAAGTTTTTATTTAAGAAAGGATGGGGGTGAAGTAGGGAGAGTAGCGTGATTCAAAACCAGGTCTTTTGAACCTGGTGCCGAGACATTTTCAATCCTCCATCTTCACTCGCATGTAATTTCTTATTTTAAAATTTTTATAATTTATATTTGAAAAATTATGGCGCACATGGCGTCTATCGTAGTACACATCGTGTGGTTTAATTAAAAGAACAAATGATGGAAATGGGACGGTTGTCTGGGTTTGAACCCGGGTCATTTGAACCCGTATTACGATTCTAGACAACTGGTCCATCCCCATCATGGGTTTTATTTTATATATATATATATATGGAAAATACCACACACGTTGTGAAAATAAAAGGAGGAACCCCGTGCTGATGGTAGGTTAGGAGGATTCGAACCGGGGATGTCTTGAATAAACTCCAGTGACTTTACCATCGGCACCAGCATCATCCCTAGTTATTTATTTGTTATTCTAAAAATTTATACTATTAATATTACAAATTAAAAAGATAAGTACATTCCATGTATATTAGTGGGACATGGCGAGTAACCTATGGGTTTCCTCCCAGGAAGCGCCATTTTTTGGTCATTGGATCGACCTACATACCTTGCTTACCTAATATTTAAGATGGATAATGGTCCCAATAGTGGCCGCCCTGGCCATCTAAGAGTTGCAAGTTCTCTGGATTTTCTTCAACAAGAATGTATAGATTGTTAAAACTATTAGAAATATAGGAACATACCAGAGCATCCACCTAGCATTCGTCCAAGGTAGTTATTTCAGAAAAATACACATGATCGGAAGATGATGCTTGCTTGATGGCTTCGAGAACATTGTAGGAGACCCACTCATCTCCTTCCCGAAAAGTCATCACTCCCTGGTGCACATCAATGAGTGCCTTCCCAGTGTCTAGGAAAGGTATTCCCAATATAATATGTGCTTCCTGGTCATCCTCCATGTCGAGGATGATGAAATTTGCTGGGAGGATAAGGCTACCCACCTTGACCTGTACATCTTCCAGTAGCCCCTACAGATACTTAATGGATCGATCAGAAAGTTGAAGGGATACTCGGGTTGGCATCAAATCCTAGAGCCTGAGTTTTTGGAAAACTCTGAATAGAATGAGGTTGAAACTTGCTCCCAAGTTGCATAATGATTTTCCAAATTCATAGGGTCCAATTGTGTAGGGAATAGTAAAACTTCCTGGATCCTGAAGCTTTGTAGGAATGGAATGTTGAATGACCACGAAGCACTTCTATGTGAGGGAAATGGTTCCTAGATCCTCCATCTTACGCTTATTGGAAAGGATGTCCTTCATGAATTTGGCGTATGTAGGCATTTGTGTCAGGGCCTTCGTAAATGGTATGTTGATGTGGAGCTTCCGGAACACCTCCATGAATTTTCTGAACTGGGAGTCCAGCTTCCTCTGATTCAACCTCTCCAGAAAGGGTAAGGTAGGTTTGAATGGTTGGACTACCTCCTTACCTTTATTTTGTGAAACTTCCTTCTGTGGGATTTTGGAAGAGAGGGGGTCAGTATTGGTACGTTCTTCATCATTATGGGGTGTGGGTGCACATTGTTGTGTTGGTTGGTTCTGTTGGAGCTCTTTCCTACTCTAGAGAATGTTGGCATGGGCCTCCTCCCTTGGGTTATTATCGATGTTTCCGGGTAGTGTACATGGCTGCCTCCCTGATAGATGGTTTTCTATCTGGCCAATTTGATTCTCGAGGCTTTGGATGGAAGCCTCCTGGTTCTGGAATTTAGTTTCAGCCGTTGATATAAATTTACCCATCAGGTCCTCTATCCTTGATGTGTTCTCTTTCAGAGATGTATGGGCAGGTGGTGGAGGTCGTTTCTACCTTTTTTTCTGTGGCCGAGGGTACTAGTACCCTTGCTGCTGATAAGAACCTTGCTGGAATTGCTGTCTCGGAAACTGATTCGGGTACTAAGGATGATTATAGGTGGGCGGTCGCTGGGGTGGAAGACTTTTCTGCTGTTGACTCCTGCCTTGGATCTGATTATCTCACCACGCTGGGTTTTGGTACTTCTTTTATTGGTTGGGCCCTCAATTTTGGGCAACATAACTTACCTTGCTTGTCAAAGGGCCTCCAGTCGAACCCGGGCATTCTCCCATGATGTGGTTATCTCCATAGTCACCGCATTCTGTATGGTTCGCCGCATGAACATGATATGCTCCTTTTATATTCAATGCATCGATTTTCATGGACACCGCATCCATCTGAGTAGCTAACATAGTGGTAGCATCAATATTGTGCATACCTTGATTTTGAGTCCCTCACTCGGAGTGCCACTGGAAGCTGTGGGCTGACTTGTCTTCCAGTAGTTCGAATAGTTCTTCGGGGGATTTTCGCATCACCGTACCTCTAGAAGAAGCATCCACCACGGACTTGGTAGTCGTATTAAGTCCTCCGTAGAAGGACTGGACTTTCATCCATAGTGGGATTCCATGGTGGGGGAATTTTCGTAACATCTCTTTGAAGTGTTCCCAGGAATCATACAATGACTTGGAGTTGTGCTCCTGGAAATTGTGAATCACTTTTCTTAGCGTCACCGTCTTCGATGGTGGGAAGTATTTGGACAGGAACGTCTGGGCTAGCTCCTCCCAGGTGAGGATAGATCTTTGTGGCAACCCCTTGATCCAGTCTTTCAGCTTATCCGGTAGAGAAAAGCGAAATAGGTGAATATGGATGGCATCCTCGGACACACCATTGTACTGAAATGTGTCACAGACTTCCAAAAGGATGTAGAGATGGGAGTTTGGGTCCTCGCTGGGCAGGCCTCCAAATTGGACAGTGTTCTAGATTAGCTACATGATAGCAGGCTTGATCTCAAAGTGTTGGGCTTGGACCGGAGGACGGATGATGCCCGTATCAGCTCCGTGGATCGAAGGAAGACTGTACACCATAAGGGTACATCTTAGAGGTAGCTGATGAGGGGGTGGAGGGTGCAGATACGGTGGCTCCTGAGGGGCGAAATAAGGTCGTGGATAGAGTTGATGCAGTGGCCGTTGATAATTCCTTGGGAGGAATTCCATGAATGCTATAGGAGCCTGCTCCGGTAGACCAGCAGCGGGAGGCTGCTAATCCTGGTACTGCTGACCAACCACAACATCCATGACTGGTGCTCCCTCTTCCTCATTCCCCATGGGTGGTGGTTTCTAGTTGTGAGTTTCTATCAGTGCACATCGACAACGAAGCAGGGTCTGTTCGATCTCTGGGTCAAGCGGAACTAATTCCAAAGACTCGGTGCTTTTGGATCATGTAAGACGTCTAAACATACACTTTACGCTCTGCAAAACACAACACAAATACTAGGCATAACAAGGGAAAAGTAAAAGAGAAGATTTTAAATGGGATTAGAAAAGAGATTTTTGAAATTTTTTTGATTTTTATTTTCACTTAAATAAATTATTAAAACAATTTATCTCGTAGCAGTAAAACCAAAGATGTTCCCCAGCAACGGTGCCAAAATTTGGTCTCTCTTGTCGTTTATTGAAGATATATGCGTCCCAAATTAATTAAACGTTCTTAGAACTTCAGTATAGAATATGTTCAGGGTCGATCCATAGGTAACTATGGCATGCGTGAATTCAATTGAGTTAATACATAATTAGGTGAAGTATGCAGAATTTAGAGTTTATTGAGTTGATTTTGGTTTTTGATTGAAACTAAATTGTTTTACGTTGAGGAAATTATTTACTGTTTTAATGAAAACAACGGGTAAATTTAGTGAGTTTAAAATATGAAGTAAAGACATGTCGGGGATGTGGTGATTGGGAGTTCTTTTGCAGGTTGTTTAAATTGTTGTGTTGTTCATAATAATTCAATCATTCTGGATTTTGTTTTTTACAAGATTTCCTTGGTCCAGTTCCTCTTGTTTCGAATTAGAGCAGTTGACTTCTTGGTCAGGTAGTCATTGTTTTTAATTACTTATTAATTTCGATCCATTATTTGAATCGGTGAAATCCTTCCAATGGTCATGGATGTTTTCACCATTACTTCTCTTTTGTATCACTGATAATTCATCCATTGGTCTGGCACAGAATTCTTAGTTTAATTAGACAGTGGTTTAAGAAGCGTATGATGAATTAAAATGAGCAAAAACATCTATATAAAAAAAATATAAATTATGATCCCTTCATCCACAGCCCCAACACAAGGGAATCAGTTTCACATAGAAGGAAGGAATGAAACAACACATGTGATACCTGACAGATTCATCGTGTAAGTGTTGAGGTAAGATGTCGGAAGGTGGAATGGCAGAATAGTGGAATGACGGCACCTCGGTGGCTTTGTGAATGGTGGTAGCAGATCTTCTCTCTCCTCCAATGGGTTTTGAACTCTGAAATCCGTAGTCCAAGGCCTCTTTTTATAGAAAAATAAATTACACGGCGTTTGTAGAAATTACATGTTGTGTACTATTCGTCAATATGCTTTGGCGCCAATTTCTCCACTAGCAGGTGGCCTAACACGTCGTCTTTGACTTTTAAACACAACGCGACCTGGTGGTTGAGTGTACAATGCATGTAGCGCTGCCATAGTCGGCGTGCAATATCATATGTTTGGGCCCCATCCCCTTCAATAATAGCAGACACGACGTGTAAAAATGGAACACGTCGTGTCCCCTTCAACGGCCACATGGGTGTGTGGACTCTTCTTCGGCAACAACCGCTTCTAGAAAGTAGTACATGACATGTAACACCGCCATACACGGCGTGTATCTTGTGCCTGGTGACATGGGTGTGTACTCCCTCCTTCGGTATGTGTCCCTATCTAGATATAAACGATGTGTATAAAAGTACACGCCGTGTAGTTTCAAAATTTTCACAGACTTCCCTTGATTCATGTATTTAGCCAGAAAGCTCATGAATGTAAACAGAATCACCAAAATCAAATAATATGTTCATAAAACAACAGATATATGTTGAAAACATGTTTTTATCTTCAACTATATATATGTAAATTTATACACAAATTGGGTTCATTAGTTCCACCTTCATGCTTGAGGGGCCTAGAAGAATATAGTGGTACATGTTAGGGATTCAATAAAATCATTAGGGTTTCGATTGTAATAATTTCATATAACTTTTTACAAACTATTTCTATTTAGATTCATTGTTTTTTACCATGGATATTGAGTTTTTATAACTCTAGTAAGCTGAAAAGACCATGATAGATTATGAAAATTATTTTACTGATCTTGTGCAGTTTTCACATAAGATTATGTCAAATGGTAATATAAATACTTGATATTTCATGATTGGGCACTGATCTGATATCAATTTTCTAGTTTTCGTAATGAAGATTCCTTCTTATGTTGATGTTTTTGATAGAGTGTTGATGCTTTAAATAGACCTTGATGACTAGTCTGGGTTTTCTATAGTTTCATTCCTTCCAAGTGGAGATGAAGTTTCCATTAATATAAATATGAATCCTGATGATTCTAATGGTGGTTCTCAACTACATGGTTTTTCTAGAACCCTTGTATTTTATAGAATATTCCCTTCAAATTAATACTAGTTTGGAAATCCTTGTCATTCGAAGTGGGTTTTCACTGAGGCACCCAAGGTATAAGGTTCTTGTTGATGCTATGATAACCAAAACATTGTCTTCCATATCTACTATACTACATGAGGTTGAACAAGATCATCAGTTCCTAATAAAACCATAGTGAAATCTATGCTTCTTGAACAAACGGGTTATATCCATAGGAATCCAGAAACAACCCCCTTCATGCAAATGAAGAGTTTCTACAAGAAGAGGATATAGGACTAGTGATTGTGATAGGTACCATCACTATGGACAGATCATTAGCGATTTCTTGATTTGATAATGCAGGATCTCATTTGTTTATTTCAAATTGTATTTTCAATCTTGATAATCATACTACAGATATTTTATCTTATGTGACGGATATTACTAGGCTCCTCTAAATGAAGAGAGAGTATAATCTCTATAATCATAATTGCATTTTATTATTTTTAGACATCAACCTTTCATGATGTTTTCTAGATCTCGACATGAAACCTCGAGACATCAAATTTTTTATGGAATGGTACATTCCCAAAAAAACTCATATTGAATTTTCTCTTCTACAAGTGTCTGTTATTGCACCCAATGGGGTTTTCAAGACCAATCAATGAAAATGGGACTAAGGTTGACTTTAGCCATACCCTCTTATACAGGGTTAGGGAAAGGGATATCTGTGGGTTTTATCTATATTAAGAATCTTTGAGTGGTGATATTTGTCCAATGGTATTAGAGTTTCCGAATGTTTTTTCTAATTATTTTTCAAAATTATAATGAAAAAGGAGGCATGATTTTTTATTGATTATTAACTAGTACTATAACTGTTTCTATTCCCTATTACCATATTGAAACTTCTGAAATGGTTGAGTTTAAGGTTTGAAACGATGATATTTTAAAAAAAGGATTTATACATCTGTGTGTTTACCATTGGACAATACTGGTACATTTTGAAATGAAATATAATGAGTCGCTTCACCTTTGTGTTGATTAAAAACAAATAAATTGAGTTATGTTACATAAAAAGTATCTATTTCCATAGACTAAGGATTTTTTTGACCATTGAAAATGGTAATGTGGTTCTAAAATATGGATGTTTGATCTAGTTATCATCAATTGAGAATTAAATAATAGAATATTCATAAAACTTTTTTTATAGTAGGTTTGATTATTACGTGTACCTTTTCATGCCTTTTGGTGTAACCAATGCTTCTCCAGTCCATATATTTCTGATGATCATGATATTTCATGATTATCATTATACTTTTTTGTTTTTATTTTAGGATGACATCCTTGTTTACACTATGTCTAAGAAGGACCATGTACGTCATCTGAGAGAAATTCTAAAATTGGTTAGAACCACTGACTTTATTCCAATCTTTCAAAATGAGATTTATTGATTTGATAAGTTATGTTATTGGGACACGTGATGTCATAACATGGTATATTAGTTGATTCTGAAAAGGTGAAACATGTAATGACATTGGATCCATAACGAATTTTTTTTGAGATTTTGAGATTAATGGTCTTAGCTGGAGATTATTTATTGATTTTAAAGGACTTCTCATGATTGGCTTCTCGGATGACAACTCTAACCCCCAATGTTGTAATGATTTTTTTGGATGATAAATTTTAGAATAATTTTATTGTGTTGAAGAGTATTTTGAATAATACACAAGTTTTAACATTTCAAGATTCTGTGTAGGGTAATGTGGTCTTCTATGATCCATGAGGATTGGTTTTGGGTTCTGTTCTTATGTAGGGTGATAATATCATTTCCTACTAAACTCGAAATCATAGGCCAGAAAAGAATTATTATGTAATCAATGACCATGAAATTTCATCAACTATGAACGTGCATCAGAGTTGGTGGAATTAACTTTTTAGGGAAATTATTACCATGTATTCTGACCATAAGGGATTGAGTTGAATTTTCTCTCAAAAATATCTAAATCTCTATAAGATGAATTCGATGGAGTACTCACAATGTTCCAATTTCTAAATCAACTATTCCTTAGTGAAAGGGAATGTCTTCGTAGATGCTTTGTGTAGAAAACATCATACATAGACCATGAATGAATCACATAAAGAGTGAAACTAGATTGATCTTTTTTCACAGTATCACAATAGTATCTAGAAATCAAGAGATGAGGTTTCCTTGGGCCAGTGTTCAGTTGAAATGCACTCTTATTAAGATTATTATTTATGTACAACATTTTGATGATGAGTTCTATTGCATTAGATCATATCTTTATGGTGGGGATATTGTTTCCAATTAGACATTCTCTACATAGGGAATTCTATGTTATCATAATCTTTTTCTAGTATTGTTATCGATTAAGAAAGCTATGAGGGGGGATTTCCATAATTCCCTGTGGTTAGTGCACCTAGGTACTAAGAAGATGTTTTGCAACATGTGGCATATATTTTAATGGATAGGTATGATACTGGAAACTGTTATGTTTGTTTATTGTAGTTATATTTTCCCACATGTTTAGGTCGAGCACCATATACACTTGAGATTACATCTTATACTTCCTATTATAACTTCAAAGTATGATTAGATCTCTATGGAATTTGTGGATTGGTTGTTGTGTATGTAGATACCGAAGAATGTGTTATGATTTGTGATCAATATGTTGAAAAAAATAGATCAATTTATACCAATTCATGATACAACCATGTTGAGGACTTGGGAAATCACTATGTGAAAGAGAGAGGTCATTTCCATGGAGTTCCATATGCTATAATCTATGATAGGTATCCTTAGTTCACATATCATTTTTAGAGAGGCATTTATGTGGAACTGGGATCTCAGGTATTTTTGAGCACACCATACACCCCAAATTCCTTTGTCTAGGAGGAAATAGATATATAGATTCTTTATGATACGTTTTGCGATTGTGTCATTGACATTGTTGGATTATGTTATTATCATTTTTGGTTAGTTTTGTTTTTTTTATAACAATTACTACCAATCTGAGATAAGGATTTATCTTTTTTTGTCATTTATGGTCATGCATGTTGATATCATTTTTATCAGTGATAGATTGTTGAATGTTCCTTGGTAGGGACGATATTAGTTCATGAGATGAAGAAAAAGATTCATTTTATTTGTCAGAGAATGTTGAATGAAAATATCTATGGTAAATATTTTTCTAATGATCATCATAGACTACTGGAATTTCTAGTTGGTGGTTAGGTATTCATTAAATTTCACACTGATTGGGTCAACAATGGATTGTTAGGAAAGGGAAACATTCTCCTTGTTTTGTGGGATCTTTTGAGTTATCTATATGGTTCGGAATGTTTATCATCTTTTATCACATGTACCATAGTTGAAATCAATCCAAAACATGTTTCTTGTATCACAGCTATGAATTTAACAATTTGACCAATCTCACAATCTACGATGGACTGATCATGATGTTGAACATTATCTATCTATAAGTTATAATCCTATTAGCATAGTTTACTCTGAAAAAAAGTATTTCATGAGATGATGATTCCTTTGGTTTGAGTTCTATGGAACATAACTCTGATTATCATGAGACATGGGAGAGAGAGGCACCGATGAGAGAAACATGGCCTCATATTTTCACATAGATGATTCTGTAGACACCGAAAAGTGCGTATGTTCTGGATAAAGTTCCAAAAAGACAAAATGAATTCATATTCGGACCTAGTGGTCCAGTTTGGAGGGCCCAGAGGTGTTGCACGAAATCAAGGGTGAAGCGCGCGGAAAAAGGTTATCCCGCACGAAAAGTATCGGGATTCACGTAGAGTCCCCGGTGTAGGCGCCAAATAATTTCTCGCTCATGCCCAGCGCAGTTGATATTTCATGCTACCACCTCTTTCGTGAAATTATTTCACTCAGCCCTGAATGTTGTGCCGCCAGATGCCTATATGTAGAAGGATACCCCCTTTGGGGGGGGGCTGAAGAATTCAATCAACCTCTCAGGCGCAAAATTAGCATTCCATGCACACGCAATATAGCTTTCAGGTAAGGATCATTTTCGCGCCATGTAACCCCAGGATCCAACTTTCGCGCAAGATCCCAAATGCATAGTCTAAACTCCATCCCCTTAGGGGTCCTCCTTTTTCACACAATCCCCTCATTTGTGTGCAATCCTCTTCTTTACATGCAGTCTCGTCCTTTGTATGCAATCCCCTCCTTTGTGTG
This sequence comes from Viscum album, assembly GCA_963277665.1. Taxonomy (NCBI): domain Eukaryota; kingdom Viridiplantae; phylum Streptophyta; class Magnoliopsida; order Santalales; family Viscaceae; genus Viscum; species Viscum album. The sequence goes on from OY728129.1 coordinate 260,764,975, forward strand.
CAATACCTTCATTTGTGCTGAATCCCGTCCTTTTTTTGAAATCCCTTCAAGTCGCACACAAAACTTTAGCCCCATCTATCATGAAAGAAACACTTATTTCATGAAACCTGGGGATTTTTGCGCCAGACCCCTCTTTATTTCGCACAAACCCCAAGGGGTGCGTGCTATCTCCCAACGCCCCTCACCTTAGTGCTCTTCGGGCGCCCTCTTGCGTGAACGCTCTATGCCCTCTTTCTGGGTTCCATTCGTAGGTGTCTCGTGCACCCCGGGAATCTGCATCATACATGGTTTTCCCGTACGACCATCTATGATTGTACGAAGTAACCTCAAGGTCCCTTGGACAATCCTTCCCATTTCATTGCTTCGCCTCATGCTTCTTCAAATAGGCATGCCAACAGCTATTGCTTCTTCACATAGCCATGCTAACGGTGACCCCTCGATGGTTCGCTCCACGACACCCCCTCAGTACGTCCTTGTCGATGTATTCCCCCCCCCCCCCACAAGGATTTGAGGGTACTAGTTATGTATGTCCTAAGGGTGTGAAGAAAACCCACCTCGTCCGAGCTGCAGGACGTTAAACTATCAAGAACCATGTCCTCAACTAATGATGTTAAACTGTGCCCTGGCCCCGTGCCTTGCACACAAGGTCCCCACTTCCATGGTCATTCTCCACTCCCACTCGTCTCCACGAGGATGGGATCATCCCTCACAAGGGGTGACTTCTTGGAGTAGTGTTTGTCCATGGGGAAGGGAACCCACCTTGGTGTAAGCCCCTATCTTTCCTTCCAGGAGGCAGCACCCCTGCTCCTCCTCACTTCCTCAGTGATGAGGCCAATGGAGGGAGTGATATGGAATGGGGCCCCTCATCTCATCCTGGGTGCCAAATCCCTCTCCCGCAGCACTTTGTCTCCCTCGGGCCTCCATCCTAGAGTAAGTCACAGCAACATGGTCCGCTCAACGTGTAATCCCCTCTTTGCTTCCCACAGATGCACCCTTCGTGACGTGATTGTCAGGTCTCTGCTACATCTTGCTTCTCACACTGAGCATGACTCCCAGGAGCTTAGAGTGAACACTGCCCATGACACACCCTAGTCTTCTTTAGAGCGTAATCCCCAAACGTCCCCGTCCTGCATGACGTTAAACTGTCCATCCCGATCAATGGGGACTTTGATCAGTGATGAGGCATGGTATGTAGGAAGCCTCCATGAGGTTCAAGACCCACAATCTTTGGACCATCTTAGAGCGTAATCCCTAACCATCCCAATCTATGGGGACATTGATCCATGCTAATTCATGGTATGTAGGAAGCCTCCATGAGGTTCAAGCACCACCAACTTTGGGCCATCTCAGAGTGTAAGCCCCAACCATCCCAAAATACGGGGACTTTGGTCCCTACTATGGAATGGTATGTAGGTAGCCTCCAAAAGTTTCAAGCCCCCCATCTTTGGTCCGTCTTAGAGCGTTAACCCCAACCATCCCGAACTACGGGGACATTTATCCGTGGTAAGGCATGGTACATAGGAAGCCTCCACAAGGTTCAAGCCCCACAAACTTTGGGCCGACTCAGAGCGTAAGCCCCAACAATACCAAACTATGGGGACATTGATCCATGATAAGGCATGGTATGTTGGAAGCCTCTACGAGGTTCAAGACTGCTAATACATTGGCCCCAACTATCCCTATGTCAGTGTGTTAAGCCTCATTTCCACCCTGGGCTGCCTCAGAGTGTAAGCCCCAACCCACCTTGACCATAGGTTCCCCTTCACGCCGGTTCGCCGACTCCAACTTTGGGCTACCATAAATCATAAGCCCCAAATACCCCACGTCCCGCATGAAGTTAAACTAAATTCCATCCCGAACTATGAAGACATTGATTTCCTTCCATGGGGATACATAGAAAGATTCCATGAGACTCAATCCCATCATTCATGTCTCATCTTGATCTCTCCCTCAAGCCCACATGTCTCGGGAAGCTCATTCCTTAACTCGGAGGTTCCACTTCTTCTGGGTCCCATCCATGCATTCATTTTCATGGGTTTCCTCTCTAGAAGTCCCATCGTATCATCAAACTATACAGACTTTGATTCCCTACCACAGGGATACGTAGGAAGTCTCTTCTAGACCAAATCCCAAAGCCATCATTCATCCTGATTCTTACTCGGTCCGCCACATCCCGGTGAGATCATGCCACCTCACTCCCCTCCACATAATTTGGGACACCGCCCACGTGCTGGCCCCAACATCGGCGTTCCCTCAAGGGAGTTCTTCAATATGATCCAATCTAGCTAGTGTTCTGATCAGTCTGATCCATCTCTGCTGAAGGTTAAACTTGCGGCATACCTTGTGTTAAACATGGGAAGCTGAGGAAAATCATAGATACATGCCTATGGAATACAATTACCCGCGTTTGATGTGGGATTCCTCTAGCTTCTACACCCTCAAGAAGCCTTTTGACCAGGGACAGAAGAAAGACATGCCAATCCACAGCGTCAAGACACGCTAGTGATACCCCAACGAATCTACTCTCCTAACCGAAGGTTGCTGCCCTGACCGGTCCCCTTGGAAGGTCCCAAAATAAGTGGATTAATTAACTAGTGTCCATGAAGATATGGCATGGTAAGAGCTTCACGAATTACATTTGAAATCTATGAGAAAGACCCGGACTAGGTGACAATCTTTGAGGAGGAATCCACGGAAGGAAGAACCAACATCCCATCATCCTGTTTCGATCGAGGAGGAGATGTCCCTTAATATGTAGCAGAAGCCTCCCACCTTTGGAAAGTAGGAATGCAATGTAAGATTAGCGCATCCTCTGCGTGATGGATGCGTGTCCGCCCTGGTGAATGTGTCAGAAATAGAAAATGGTGAACCCGACGTGAAGCTCCTCTCCTAATCTTGGAGGCTAGTAGCGTTCGAGGAAGAAATTAGTGGATAAGCATGTAGTTTGACCTCATCATCTGGTACCAGGTCCCACCAAACAGGATTGATGTGAAACTCTCCATGATTTGGGACAGTCGGGACGTTGATCATTCCATTCTGCAATGTTGTCAGCGTGGATCCCTCTTACAGACCACGGAAGACAGAATGACGATGGGGCACTGGTTGTCGATTCTTTTCTCTAGAAGTGTTAATGTGTTCATCTCCTTGCTTTCAAGAATCATGGTGTTGCAGCCGTTGCTCATTCACCTACCCACCAGCATAGGAATAAGGGCAATATCAATGTGTCTACTCTGCGTGGTTCTACCACATCCATGACGGCCACGACCGACACAACTGTCGAGTGCCCACGCCCCATCTCCCCATCAGAGATCATCCAGTGAAGGGTAATCAATGACCTTGTACGTATGTACAAGGAGGAGGGGGTCATCCCCAATAGGGATATGGCCTGCCTAGATCTTGAGGCAGCTGCGCCTCACTGTCCACGCCACCCCCGGGGGTCGTGCAAGGAGCCACTTCTCCCCACACCAACATTCAATCGCTTCGGGAGTTTGTCCCCAGAGCGCCTTGATAGATCCCTCCCCTATGCCGACGAAGTATGAGGTATCTGAGTCGGCCCAATCAGAGTCCCGCTTCAAGGGCTCTCAACGAGGGCCCCACCAGGCTGCCTCAGCACTGCCACCCAGTTCCCCAAGCTGAGGAGCAGATAGACCACACACTTGCACCACTGGCTCCAGTCCAACTGACCCGACGCCAGTGTCGGGAATTTGTAGAAGAGGGTGATCGTGGTTGGGCGTCAACATTAGTGACTATTGTGGACCGAGCCACCGATGACTCATATCCCCAAATCCATGTATATGTTGAGAAGAAGCAGGTACACACCCGACCCGGATTGAGACCCCAACTACCCCATGGGAAGGTTCGGGCGACTCTCCTGGTCGCCGACACATTAGATGGCCACTGCAGTCCAATTTGCAGTAGTGCTGCCCCGCACTGGGGCTCACTATGCACCACCACTACTGAAGGTGCAGGCCCTCCCTTATTCCAACCTCATCTTGGAGGTCTACCACGTGCCACCTTCAACCCAGGCCAGGGTCTTTCCCTTGCCAGCAACACTCCGTGTGGGGGTCTCTCATGTGCTCACTACATTGTGTATAAGGTCACTCCCCCTACCACAGACCATGAATATAGAGACATTGCATGTCCGATCACTCGCCAACATGGAGGTCCTCCCCATGTCCCTGCGACGATTGGAGAAGGTCCTCCTCAAACTAGCAATCAGAGAGGTGGAGGCCAACCCCACTTCACCAATTCCCAACATGTTAGTCCTCCCCATGTCCCTTTAGACATTTTCCTGGTACTCCCTGCACCTCAGCTTCCTCTATTGGAAACCCTCTCTACCCCAGCAGTTGGGTAGCCGGAGGACCCCGTGTCGAAAATCAGACCTGTCCCAAGGATCCACCCTGTGGTAGGAGGGCAGGTCGCCGCCACCGCAAGAGGAATCCCTGGGAAGGATGGGTAGGAATTAGGCCAGTCCGCTTCTCAGACTCCAAGGTGGAGTACGATTCAGCGTAAGAACCCTCCCCTTAGTCCCCCGAGTCAAGGGCCTGGGAAGGAATGAGGCGCATCATCCTTATACTCAAGGAATGTGAGATCCACAAGATCTTTTTTCCCTATAAAGTTATATCTAGGAGGATGAGAACTCGGCATGTTCCTAGGGGCCGACCGTGCAGTCGTCACCATCATCTCCAGAAGCGCCATCTGTAGTGGAGCTGTTTTGGGGGTCAATGGCGGGAGAACTGTGGAATGAATTAACCTCGGAAGGTGCTGATGTTGCGTCAGTAGCCTTGGTTGACGGCAAATCCTACTATGACATGATGGCCAGGTCGCTTCAGTTCTGAGGGGACAACCTAAGATTCAGCAGCCAATCAGCCTGCTCGACGTATTCTCTACTGGCCAGCCTACCATCCCAGCGGCCTGCCTCAACGCCGCTACCAGTTCCTCAGCCAACCCCATTTGACGAGTGGGGAAATAAAAGGCTATACAATGGATCTTATTCGGGGAACATTTGGACCATCCTCGCAGCAGGCCTCTTTCTCGAGAAGTTTTGGTCGGTCGTAGGATCGAATTTTGGTACGATAGAATCGCTCACCCCATAGGAGTTTTAATGATTCCCCCAGACCCTATAAGAGAATCTACTTCTCCTTTTCCCCGGTAGGTGACTTATCGTGGGAGGCAAGGCCACCTCAAAGACATCGGCAAGCAATGCGACCTAGTTGACCTGGCCACACTCTCTGCGGTCTGACACCCGGAATCACCTGGCCACCACAGGGCCCTCCAACAACAGTGTGCTCAGAGTTTTCAAGTACTCTATAGAGTTTTCGAGGAGGATACCCCCCACATACAAGTTCATGGATGGGGGAAGTATGCTGCCGTCCTCTTCAGTGTGACTCGCCGGTAGCTTGAATCACTTGGCAGTAGTGAGGACATGCTCCCAGGAAGAGTGGCGGTAAACATGACTGATCTGACAGGAGAGTCGAATGAGATAGGACTTCTCATTGGGGGCATTCCCCCTAAGTAAATTCTGCCACTAGACCCATTAAGGGCGATTAATATCTTACAGAGGAACCTACTAGGTCTTCCTCCACCCACTGAAGCATTTGTACTGATCCGGAATGTTAGAAAAGGAAAAGAGCATGTTTGAGCTGTCAAGCACTCCAACCTGTTGGCCTTAGTGCAGAAGATATGAGAGGACCCTGAGAAGGTCACGTTGTGCTAGTAGCTTGCTGAGCAAAAGAAAGTGGTCAATGAACTTTTGGCCAAATGCATTGTAGAGAGGTGACCCGACTACGGTGATCATAGGTCGGGGAAGCAGGGGAAGGAACAGCTACCCCTCGGAGAGATTCAACCAGGCAACCCTGATCATGCCTCATTCGCTGATAGGGCGAAAGCGAGAGCTCATGGAAAGAGGGCACAGTTTGTCTCACTGAACCCTCCCGAACTGTGGGACAATCCATGAAACCCCTCTCAAGCTCCTCTGGCTTCCCGAAGGGTCGCTCGACCAGCCGCTCCATGAGCCACTAAACTTTGCTACAGCATTGAAGAGCCTGACAATGTACTTATGGTTAGGGATCCTCATCAGGATCTGGACTCTCGTCCAGATGATCCGATGGAGGCACTTATTTCCCACATCAATGATTTTGGAAACACGATAGGTGGCTATCCCACCTGATGGAAAACCATACCCGGCGTGGGTGGATGACAAGCCGGCACCCTCAGGATTCAGAAAACCCACTTTCTACCGCTTTAATGGGACGGGGGAATCACCATAGAATCTGGCCTACATTAAATCAAGGTTTGGGTCTATTCTAGGGACCCCAGCATAGCTGGAGGCCTCCAAGCTTCATTGCATTGTTCAGACGCTGGTGGGCCGACATTCGTTTGGTACAGCCGCTCCCCGTTGGATCTGATAGAAGTTGGGAGGACCTTCAGAGGCAGTTTGTTTACCAGTACAACTCTACCACCCAGAATACGAACATCACAGACCTCTTTAGGTACATGAAAAGGCCCGATGAGTGAGTTGTAGACTTAATCTCCCAGTGGAAGGGTCTTACATACTCCCTTGACATGCCACTGACTCAAGATAAATTATTGAAGATGTGTGTGGGGAATGTCAATATGGAACTGGTTCCCTCCATGATCACTCATAATTATCCTGGAGGGTTCTGAGACTTCTCAGATAAGGCCCAGCGCCTCAAAGAATCCTTGCAACAGGATAGCCAAGTACACCTGCCACCCCCTATAATCTCAGAAAGGAGATCTATCAGAGATGAGCCCACCGCTGTGTCCCAAATAGAGGCCCCCAGGTAGCTAGAATTTCTAACAGTGGTTCCATCTCCGCAGCCTCGCAGAGTCCCTCCACCGCGAGAACAATTTCCAGCCCAGCAGGGCCCGACCCCGAATCGGTAGGCTCTTCCGCGTAACGCGCTACCACCACCTAAGCAATATAATCCAGTTTCTCCCCCTTGGCAGGCTCTTCTGGCCCCCCGTCAGGGTTAGGATTTTAGAGCCCCCTATCTGGAAATAAGGAATCGTACCTACTCATTCGACGAGGATCAGGTCATTGGCTACTTCCGCAACGCCTTAGAGCAGAGGATCGTACGACTACCTGAGCGTCAGATGGCAGAAGAGGAGCATCTCATTGATCACCCCAACTACTGCCCTTATCACCTGATATTTGGGAACACCATCAAGCAAAGCTATGTGTTTATGTACTGTCTCCAAGTCCATATTAACAACAACATAGTCAGGTTGGGCACAGCCCTGACACAAGTGGCGGGTGTCTTTGTGGGATCAGACGGTAGTAGCGACAGTGAAGGCGAGTGGCAAAAGGTTATTGACCATAGGTCCTAGAAGTATAATGACTGGATGCCTCGAAAAATGGTTGCCCGCACCCATGGAATTAAATGTGAATGCCTGAATCATTCATAGCCTTCAGAATCTGCAGCCACCAATTCTGCATCATCAACTCAGTCGGCCTATTCCTAGAAGAGAAAGAATAAGCGGCATAAAAATAAGCAACATGCCCCGCCAATGACATTTCCGTCTCACACTCTCAGCGACTTCATGCCCCCAGAGATGGGAATCCCTCCTAGAATCTTCCCAATATTGTATGATTCATTGAGTGACAACCATGGGTATGATTCGGTTAACACCGTCGAGTTGGTAAATCCTTATATGACTCCCGACGAGGGGGAGCGCCAGACGAACCTTCCCAATTTCACCAACTGATGCCAATGTCGGCGGAACCACATTTATATAGGTCATCGGGGCATGTCAGTTGGAACCTCCAGCCAGGCCGTGCACGCCGCTGAGACCAGGCAGCAGGTCCAGTGTAGAACTCAGTACGTGCAGCCTCTTCATCCAGCATCGACAGGACCGCCACCACCAACGTTTGTGCTACTGGATCAGGCAGAGCCACTTCGGCCGTATCATGACCAGATCCACCCCGCTACAGGCCGATCTCAGTCGCCCGGTCCTCATTCGAATGCTACCCTCTGTGCTTCAACTAGTGAGTAGTGGGATGTCCCCAGTACCAGCCAGCCGCCGGTCCGGCCAGTACGGTCCTCCATTCCTTCCACCATAGAGCAGCCTCTTGTATGCAGAAGTTCTTGCCTGACGCAAAAGTATGATGTTTTCAAGCATCTTGTCAGCATCCCATTGAGGATTTACATATTTGAATCCCTGTGCCTATCGGTAGATATGCAAGAAGTACTAGCTAAGGCTTTAAGAAGCCCCCTCCAGTTTGAGATGGATGTAGCAGCTGCCGAAGCCATCCATGCTGAAGCAGTTGAGAATACTGAATTTCAGGCTGTCATCTCATTCGCGGGAGAGGATGAAGGGTCCCCCATACATTGGAACATCTTCCCGTTGTGTATCACTGGCCAATTCAATGGCATGGAGGTTCACTACTGTCTCATTGACACTCGCTCCGAGATCAACATTATCCCGACACGAACACTATAGAAGCTATGACTATCTGAAGATGACCTGACTCCCTATGATTTAATGATCTAGGGACATGACAGGATAGAACAGACGACGATCGGCAAGATTTGGGTAAAGACCCTATTCGATGGCCTAGTTTCCAGTACTGAACTTATGGTTGTCTCTTAGGACATCGCATACAGTGTGTTGATGGGCCGGCCATGGCTCCACCAGCACACGACCATCCCCTCGTTGTATCACCAATGCCTCAAGTACTCCCTTAATGGGAGAGTAGGCATACTATATGGTGATGTATCTCCTTTTTCCTCCTACGAAGCTCACTACATGGAGGCTGATTATTACAATAGCAATGATAAAGAAGTCCATGAAAGCTATATTGATCTCGTCGCCACTACGACTGACCCTTGGGCAGGCCAGAATGACGCCTATGCCTTCTCGATCCATCAGTTGGTAGCCACAACCACCCAATATGAGGTAATAATTTTTAACTTCTAGGGCAAGAGGGAACCATTATCCCAAATCCAGGCGACATCCGAAGATCACTTTCAATTAATTACAAAATAGGATCCATTGATCCCATAGCCTCCCACTCCCGTCAGGTATCGAGACGTCCGGCCCTTGGCAATGGAAGTACGTCATACTTATCTGTTTCACCAGTCTGGAATAAGTTAGCTCCGGCCGACGCACCACTACTACATCCATGTTATCATTTGGGTCCCCTAAGAACGAAGACTAGATGGGATCGATTCAATAACCATCATAGCCATGGTCTCAGTGGTGCTAGAGTACCCCGATGCAATGACCACAACCGCACAAGCTGGTAGCAGCCTCCCATCAGGATTGGGTAGCTTAAAAGTGGCTTCCACCATAGAGGATACCTCCATAAGTGGAGAATAACATATATAGTATTCTCCCCTGCCTTTGAGGAAGGCTTCTCAGCCACGGTCGACGAGTTGGTACAGGTGAACCTTGAAAATGAGGCCGATCCGAGACACACATTGATCAGTGCCGCTATGTCTCTCGAGGAGTAGCAGTGGTACGTAGGATTTTTCAAACAGTACCGTGATGTATTCACCTGGAGTTATGATGAGATTCAAGGACCTGATCCTCAGGTAGCCATCCACCGACTTGGTCTTCTGGAAAACAATCACGGGTTCAAGCAGCCTTACAGAAAGATGCACCCTTCTCACGGAACCATGGTTGAGGCTAAAGTTGACAAGATCATCAGGGAGAACTTCGTCAAGGATGTCTAGTACCCCATGTGGCTTTCCAACATTGTGTAATTCAGCAATAAGAACAGACATATCAGAGTCTGTATCATTTTCACAGATCTCAACCGTCAGTGCCCGAATGATGATTTTCCCCATCCGGTGACAGAATTGTTGATCAATGCTACGGCAGGGTTCCAAGCCCCTTTCTTCATGGAAGGTTACTCTAAATATAACCAGATTCGGATGGCCCCTGAGGATGAAGAGTCCACGAATTTTAGGGAACCCCAATGTACTTTTTGTTACCAGGTTATGCCCTTTTTCCTAAAGAATCCAGGTGCCACCAATCAGTGGGCCATGCATCACATATTAAAGACAATCCTGGGGACATTGGTTGAATTCTATGTGGATGACCTAGTGGTCAAATCTCTCCAGCACCAGGACCATCTCATGGACCTGGAGAAGTATTCGGTTTCCTTTGTTCCTGCCACTTGAAGATGAACCCATGGAAGTGTGCATTCGGGGTCACCTCCGAGAAGTTTCTTGGCTTTGTTGTCCGATACCAAGGCATCGAAATCGACCCAGAGAAGATCAAGGAAATCATCCAGATTCCTCCCTCGAGTAATATTCAGGAGCTCGGAGGTATCCAAGGCCACTTAGCCTACATACACCTATTAATTGCGAATATGGCTAGAAAGTGTAATCCCTTTTCTCTGCTCATGAATAAGGGAACCTCTTATGAGTGGGATGAGGAGTTCCATGCTACCTTTGAGAAAATCAAGCAGTACATACTCCAGCCTCCGGTCTTGATGCCACCCGTCTCCCGGAATACACTGATTCACTATGTCACCACCCTGGAATGGTCCCTCGGTACCCTTATTTCCCAGAAGAACAATGATGGGATGGGGGACATCCTCTAATACCTCATCCACATTATCCTCGATACAGAAACCAAATACTCCTTCATAGATAAGAGCTGCCTTGCACTTATATTTTCTATGGATAAATTACAAAATTACCTGCAACACCACGAGGTCCAGTTTGTCTCTCGGGTGGACCCACTGAAGTACATTATGAGCCATCCCATGTTTACTAGGCGACTAGCATGATGGGATGTAATCCTCCAACAGTTTGACATTAGGTTCGTGCCTCATAAGTCCTTCTAGGGGCAGGCATTGGCAGACTTCCTAACTTCGCATCCATCCTCTGTGAACCAATACCTAGACCTGGATTTTCCTGATGAAGCAATCCTCTCAGTAGACCATGTCTTCCCATGTTGGAAAATTCACTTCGACGGTGCCTCTCGAAGCCCCACCGGTAGGAGACTCAATAATCCTAAGATTAATAGAGTGGTCCCGGGTGTCGTCTATATCTCCCGGACGTAAGAATTTCTTCCATACTCATTCCTATTGTCATAAGGCTACACCAAAAATGAGGCAGAGTATCATGCCCTCATTACTAGTCTCAAGCTGGATCTTGAGATCAATGTACCTCATTTTCATGTGAAAGGGGATTCAGAGCTGGTCATCAAGTAGGTCAATGGGGACGATGTTATCAGGGATCCAGATCTCGTACCATTGCTAGAACACACTCTCCAGCTAATGGCCCAGATCCCATCCTAACCAAAGGTTATCCATGTCCCTCGGTCATAGAATGGTCGAGCAGTTGCTTTGGACAGACTGGCCGCATCACTTTTAGAGCCCGAGCAAGATGGTATGATTATCCACATGGTGCACCGGAGAGTCGTTGCTCTTTTCACCCAAGAGGATGATGGCGGACCATAGGTAAACCACATTACCACTAGTGCCTCTATGTCAGGAACCCCAGGATCTCCAGATGCGGTGATCGAAGTAATTGTCGATTGGAGGACACCCTTGGTCGAATACCTCCAACACGATAATCTCCCATCAGAACAGGCCGAGCGCGAGTGAATCTGACGCCGCGCACTATAGTTTACCCTTCAGAGCGGTCCCAACCATGATAAGTTCCACTATAAATGCAGATTTGATGGAATCAACCTCCATTTTCTTCAAGGAGTTGAGATTCCACTGGTCATGCAAGTGGTTCATGCCGGTTCCTGTGGTTCCCATCAGGTTGGGCCAAAGCTGTCCCAGAAGATTCAAAGACTAGGGTATTTTTGGCCCTCCATGATCTGCGACTGGGTCGAGTTCACCAAGAGGTGACATTGTTTCCAAGTTCATGCAAACATTTTGCATCGGCCACCAGATCATCTCCATTCTACCAAGTACTCTTGGCCCTTTGCAGTTTGGGGGTTAGATTTCATGGGATTGTACCCACCGGCAATGGCTCGCCAATGCCAGTTCATTATGACTGCTACAGATTTATTTTCCAAGTGGGCAGAAGTAATTACGCTAAATGAGGTAAAGGCATGTTCTATCATCGACTTCGTGAGTACCAATAGAATCTATCAATTAGGGGTACCTCACGCTATCCTCACTGATAACAGCACCATCTTCTGAGAAACCGAGCTGATGAAATTGTACGCCATGTACAACAATTGCTCCAAACATACCTCCCAATATCATTAACACTCAAATGGCTAGATTGAGGCATTCAATAAAACCCTCTCTAACATTCTGTAGAAAAATGTTGGTCCGAACAAGAAGAGTTGGCCGGATAAGCTCCCCAACACCCTCTGGGCTTATCGGACGATGACCCATAATTCCACCAAGGTGGCCCCATATTCCCTGGTGTTTGGAACGAAGGCCATCCTACACATCAAGATTCAATTTCCCTCATTGTGCATAGCGATCTATGACTAGAAATCACCGGATAGAGTGGTTGTAATCCATCTAGCAGAATTGGAAGTACTGGAACCGAATAGGCTTCGTGCCCTACACAACCTAGAGAGGCATCAAAGCAGGATGGCTTGAGCTTTCAACAAGAAGGTTCACCTCCGATCATTCCTGCAATGTGGCTTGGAATTATCCCTCAGTGTGCCAATTATCCCCGGAAGGAAACCACCCATGTTAGATCCCAAATAGGGAGGGCCTTTCATTGTTCATAAGGTTTATCCCAATGGAGAATACTCCCTAGTGACCATGGATGGTGAGCTTATAACTCCTCCCACCAATTCCAAATTCCTCAAGCAATAACTTTCCTGATGAATTGGTTATGCACGACCTTAAAATGCATTTTGTCTTGCATGAAATTAAACTACATTTGGTCCTGCACGAACTTAAACTGCTTGGTCCTCCATGACCTTTAACTACATTTGGTCCTACATTCAGGCCCCTATGATCCCACATGACCTTAAACTGCATGATTTTCCCCATTGACATTAAACTGCAAGCTAGTCTACCATTTAGGATGAAGGTCTAACCTCAGGACCCTTGGCCTTTTTGGGCTTCATCCCCTATTCTTCCTGGAGTGTAAGGTGTGGTGTGGGATTTTTTCCTCATTCACATCGGGTTGTTCTTCGTGCCGTACACCCCCCTTTGATAGGGTATCCTTCCCCTGGGTTCCACTTTCTATAACTACGTGTGGCTTGATCCTCATTCTTATGGGATATGTAGGACTTCCTGAACATCTAGATTTCCGGTCATGCCCATATCTTTAGATATCTTCCTGATCTCCTAGTCACCTAGGCCCCTTGGTATATCCCTCTCCATGAGGGGGGTATATAGGTGTGGTATAGGGTTTTTGGAACCATTCCCCCCTTCTACTAGGAATCCACCATCTATTGGCTACCCTCAAATTGAGTCCCATGACTCTTTACAGTGGTATGCCAGTGTGTTCAGAGTACTCTGGTCTAGCACAAGGAGTGTCATATTCAGCTATGACAAATTCCTTCCAATTTTCAAGCTTCATGTTCCCCTTCATTTGGGCCCCCATTATCTCACTCATCCGAATGGACCCCAAAAAAATGTCCTGGATACCACGCCTAAGGGACCTCCAACCATTACGGGCCAATGCCCCCAAGGGTTTTAGACATCAAATTGATACAAATCCCGCATTTCAAACATGGTCAACAATAATCCTTCGTCATCATTACAGCCCCTTTGGTCCTTGAATATTGGTTGCATGATTCAAATTATGTTCCACCCCATCATGTCCAGGCGGAATCTCGACACTCATGGCGCTATCCCTCAGTGCACCTTTGCACGTCTGGGGGACAAAGCTGCAATACAGCCTCTCTCGAGGCTCCCGCGATCCGAGCCCTAAGACTGTAGGATGAGATTTTCATTAAGGGCTATGTGTAGATTGATCATCATCCCCATGCAATATATTGGATCAGCCGAACATCGTGCTTTAGTGTCCAGCTCATCTAGGAGCTATTCTCTACTGCCCCTTATCCTCTAACCCTGACTGGCCTCCTGACTCGAGGCTCCTCTCCCAGAATCGCACACGGTGATGATCTGGACCTTGTCAACATTCATGTCGGTCTTGCTTTCTTGGGTCATGCACATTTTCCCAGGTCCAAGCCATATGACCTTAAACTGTGATGGTTGGTCCTACCACATGACCAAAAACTGTGATGATACCGTCCCAGCCGCAGGATAAAAAACGGAACTTCATTGTGGTGACCTCATCATAGAGGACGTCGCGTTAGGTATCCGTCATTTACCATACCATTTTTCAACACCCGTATATGGTTTGATTATTGTCGTAATGCCAGGAACTTCTACCTTAGGGCGGTCACTCCAAATAAGAAAAACCATTCACCTTAAAGGACAAACAAGACACATCAAATTCTGCTTCTTTTGGCGTGAGGGCTAGACCCACACGCCCCTTTCATCCTTTGCACAGGTACATTACCATGCCATTCCACCCTCCAAGAACAACGTTTTTCATGATTTTCATCCTCATGAGAAATGTAGGAGTGCCCGGGTACTTCCACGTGATCCTAGACAAACTTTTATGTCTGGTCCCTTGACCGGAGCACTTCCCCAGGGAACACACGGTAAGTAGGGATTATTTCCTCATTCATGTCAGAATTTGTAACCACCTTACCATGTGTCTCTTTCTATCCTTACCGGTTCTTGGCTTGGGTTCAAAGACCTTAAACTAAGACCCTTTCTAGAACTATGTGTGGCTTGATTCACATCTTTATGGGATACGTAGGAACAACCATACATTTCATCTCGGGTCCAGCCCCGGGAATCACAAATCCCATCCCTCCTCAATGTCGGCCCATTAGCCTTACTGTTTGGGGAGTTATCTGATTACATCATTTTCCCCAAATAAGTTCAAAATTCCCAATGATAACATTGGTAAGTGATAGTTCCCTCTCTAGAGAGGTCCTTTCTAAAAGTAGGGACGATCCATGAATGTACTAATGCACCTAGCTAATGTGCTTTCACCACGGTGGTGTAATCTTGGGAGTGCTGGATTCTATATAAAAACCCACCACTTCACTTTACACCATTTGCATGCCACTTTATTCAGATCTTCATCCTCTTTCACGTTTGAAGGGACCCCCTAATAGTACAGATGCACTACCAATGGTCTTCCTGCTGTCTTGGGACAATGTTACGGAAGACTGATCACATTTGAAGGGACTCCCTAATAGTATGGGTGCTCGACCTATGGTCCCCCTGCTGTCATGGGCCAACATTTCGGAAGATTGGTCGATGATATTTGAGTTAGGCCCCATGATGCGAACATGGTCAGTGGTCGGCCCTCATTTGTTGTCCCCATTTCAGGCTAATGCAGTAAGGGTGCTCTGTTTCGAGCACGGTGAGCAGTCATACTTCATTGCCACGACCCTCCCATAATGTTCCGAATTTGGGTAACATGATTCACATTTTTCATTCCACTATGTTCAGACTGAGTCCAATTCCCCTGGCATTGCCCCGCTCATGTGCTAGATCACATTGGTAAGATGATACATCGATTGGTTTGAGGTCATCTTTCATTGATTGGGACTCCCTCTTCTCCTCGGAAATCTGGTTTTGAACATCGAATACCTGAAGCCTAGTTGACGCACCCACGTGAAAAGTGGATTCTACACCTTCTTTAGTTTTATGCGCTGCCCAGGTCTTTTGTGTGCATGGAGCCCATGAAGCCCTTCATTTCGGTGTTTCTCTCGGAATCTGATCGTTGTGACCCCTTGCTGATCCAATTCCAAGGGAGGGCATTTATAGATGCCGAAAAGTGCGTGTGTGCTAGATAAAGTTCTGACATGACAAATCAAAGTCATATTCGGACTCAGAGGCCCCGTCTAGAGGTCCTAGAGGTGTTTTGCCGAAAAAGGGTGATGTGCACGGAAAAAAGTAATCTCGTGTGAAAGGTACCGGGATTTGCGAAGATTCCCCGGCGCAGGCGTGAAATAATTTCGCGCTCACACCCCACGCAGTTGATATTACATGCTGAAACCTCTATCGCGCAATTATTTCACGCTGCATTGAATTCTTCTCCACCGGATTCCTATAGATAGAAAGAGACCCCCTTCCTTTTGGGGGTTTGAATATTTCGAACTGCCTCTCGTGCGCGTAATTGGCATTCCGTGCACACGCAATATGGCTTTCAGGTAAGGTTCTTTTTTCACACCAAGTCACCTCAGGATCAGCCTTTCGCACGAGATCCCCATGGATTAGACTAAACTAAAGCCCCATTAGGGTCCTCCATTTCACCCAATCCCCTCCTTTTCACGGAATTCTATTCTTTGCACGCAATCCCATCCTCTACGCGCAATCCCCTCCATTGCATGAAATCCCTTCCTTTGTGAAAAATCTTGTCCTTTGGGCGCAATCCCTTCGAGTCATGCACAAAACCTTAACCCCCTATTTTTCACAAGAAACACTGATTTCGCACCACCTAGGGATTTTTGTGCCAGAACCCCCTTTATTTCGCGAAAACCCAAAGTGTTGCTCATATTCTCTATGTGGCCCTCACCTCGATGCTCTCCGGGCACCCTCTTGCATGAACACCCAATTCCCTCCTTCTAGGTGACATTCACAGGTGTCTCGTGTACCTTGGGAATCTGCAACATACATGGTTTTCCCGTACAAACTTCTATGCTTCTACGATGTAACCTCAAGGTCCCTTGGACAATCCTTCAAGTTCCGTTTCTCCACCTCATGCTTCTTCGCATATGCATGCTAATAGCTATTGCTTTTTGTATAGCCACGCTAACGTGGACCCCTCGATGGTTCGATCTGTGACACCCCCTCAGTGCAGCCTTGCAGATGTCTTCCCTCCCACAAGGAGCGGAGGGTACCTAGTATGTATGTCCTAGGGGTGTAGAGAAAACCCACCTTATCCGAGCAGCAGGACATTAAAATTCCATGCACCTCTTCCACAACACATGACGTTAAACTGTGACATGGCCTCGTGCCTCGCCCATAGGGTCACCCCAATGTAAACATTCTCCACACCCCCTTATCTCCACAGGGTTGGGATCATCCCTCACATGGGGTGATTTGATGGAGTGGTGTTTGTCCGCGTGGAAGGGTATCCACCATGGTGTAAGACCCTAGATTTCCTTCCAGAAGGCAGTACCCCTGGTCTACCTCACTTCCTCTTAGCTAAGGCCAGCAGAGGGAGTGATAGGGAACGAGGCCCCTCCTCTCTTCCTGGGTGCCAAATCCCTCTCATGCTGCAGTTTTTCACCCTCAGGCTTCCATCCTTGAGTAAGTAACAACACAATGCGCCGCTCAACGCATAAGCCCCTATTCGCTTCCCACAGTTTCACCCTTCACTACGTGATTGTTTGGTCTCTACTACCTCTTGTTTCTCACACTGAGAATGACTCTTATGAGCTTAGAGTGAGCACCGTCCTTAACACACCCTGGGCCACCATAGACCATAACCCCAAACTCCCCCTTCCCGCATGACGTTAAACTATCCATCCCGAACTATGGGGACTTCGATCCATGCTAAGACATGGTACGTAGGGATCCTCCATGAGGTTCAAGCCCCACCAACATTGGGCCGTCTCAGAGTGCAATCCCCAACCATCCTGAAGTACGATGACATTGATCTGTGATAAGGCATGATATGTAGGAATCCTCCACGAGGTTCATGCCCCCACCAACATTGGGTCGTCTCAGAGTCTAAGCCCAACCATCCCTAACTACGGGGAATTTGATTCGTTCTATGAAATGGTACGTAGGAAGTATCTACGAGGTTCAAGCCCCTGATACATTGGGTCGTCTCATAACATGAGCCCCAACCATCCCGCACTACGGGGTCTTTGATCCATGCAACGGAATGGTATGTAGGAAGCCTCCACGAGGTTCAAGCCCCACCAACATTAGCCCGTCTCAGAGCATAATCCCCAAAAATCCCTAAATATGGGGGCTTTGATCAATGATAAGGCATGGTTGGTAGGAAGACTCCACAAGGTTCATGTCCTCTAAATCATTGGCCCCGACCATACCCGTGTCAGTTTGTTAATCCCAATTTCCTCCCTGGGCTGCTTCAGAGTGTAAGCCCCAACCCACATGGACCCCAGTTTCCCCTTCACATCGGTTCACTGAATCCAACATTGGGACGCCTCAGAGTGTAATCCCCAAATTCCACCACCCGTATGAGGTTAAACTGCATTCCATCCCGATCTACGAAGAATTTGATTCCCCGCCATGGGGATACGTTGGAAGCCTCCATGAGGCTCAATCCCATCACTCATGTATCATCATGATCTCTCCCTCAATCCCACACATCTCTGGATGCTCATTCCCTATCCCATAGGTTCCACTTCCTCTGGGTCCTGTCCACACATTCATTTTCATGCGTCACCTCTTCAGGAGTCTCACTACATCATCGAACTATACAGACTTTGATTCCCTTCCATGGGGATATGTAAGATGTCTCTTGGAGACCCAAGCCCAAAGACATCATTCATTGTGATTCTTACCTGCGCCATCACATCCCAGTGAAATCATGCCACCTCACTCCCCTCCATTGCATTCGGGAAGCCGCCCTCGTGTTGGCCCCAACATCAGTGTTTCCTTTGGGCCCTGTGGAAGGTCCTGATAGAAGTAACAAAATTAACTGGTGTCCATGAAGATATGGCACCGGGAAGAGCTTCACGAATTACGTTTTAAAACTACGATGGATACCCAGACTAGGTGACAAGATCTGAGGAGGAATCCATGGAAGGAATAACTGACATCCCATCATCCCATTTCGATAATGGAGCAGATGTCCCTGAATAAGGAGCGGATGTCGCCCGCCTTTGTAAAGCAGGAATGCGGGGTAAGAGCAGTGTGTCCTCTGCATGATGGATGCGTGCGCGTCTCGGAGAAAGCATCAGAAACATATTTTTAGTAGGATTTTGGGGATATAAAAATTCTAGAGTGGGGAGGTTGAAACATGTTGTTATTTTTTTCAAAAAATCCTATAGCAATATATTGATCAATCATTGTTTGGGTTTCATTTATGGAAGATTCAAGTGAAAATTTTAAACTTTTTATGGGTTTGGGGGCTGTGAATAATTAGTACATGGTTTTAAAAAAACATAAACACCACTAGTTAAAACCATGAAAACCTAGATAGTGACAGTTTGTACAGTTTGAACATTGTTTAAAAAATCATGCACCTACCAAAGAGAAACCTTGCAACAATAAATTAGGGGGTGCACAGAGAGTGTGCATGATTTTTTAACCATGTGGGCCTACCTAGATAACCATGCGTACATGATTTAATTAAACAAAAAATAATTTTTAATACATTGAAACCCTCAGTTTATGTTCCACATATTCATGTAAGACCCAAATAAGTGTTCTTCTTCCATGCAAGTCCCCAATAGGTTATATTGGACACTCTACTCCCCTACACAACTAATTTGAAGCTAGGGGGATGACATTCAACATCATATCGGTAAGTCTTCCTCATCTTCTTCTCTTTATCCCATACTTTCATCCTTCCTCGGTATGGTTTAATAGATCTCCATGTTATTGTAGGATCTAGTATCCTCTATTTTATATTTTAATCTATGTTTGATTCTTAAATCTCCGTTGTCATCATTCTTCATTATAGTTTCCTATTTCGGGCTTTTTGATTTTTGGTCCCGTGATTGTAACACCTGAGATTTTTATGAGAAATAATTTGTTTTTATAATAAATTCATCATCAAAGGAATATTTCACTGCAAACAACACTAGCTTGGCATTCTTTACACGCAATCGCGACCTTCCTCGATAGCTTGTGTTGTACGTAATACTGAGTTTCACAAAACAATGATATGCTATTAAAATATTATTTAAACTAGACGTTATGAATAGTAATACCCACTTTTTAAAATTTAATAAATTTTATTTTTGAAAATGGACACTATTTTTGGATTCAGAATATCAAAATTATCCAATGGTGAATTTTTTGTATTTTTATGAAAACATTCAATTTTGATGAATAGTGAAAACAATTGGTTACTATTTAAAAACAAACATTTTATTTAAATAATTATTTGTTTTGTTTAAATTTATTTTAGGTGAAAATTGATACATAATGCATATATACTTTGAATGTAATTCATTGGAGTCATTTTATAATAATTTCATATATATAAAAATTTTATTGAACTTTTCACCATCTTTTACCCCCTCCTAGGAGAGTTTAATAATTTACATAAAACATAATTTTACCGCTTCTGTGACTGTAATTTTGAAAATACATGATAAACAGTTAATATCAAGGAGTAAAATGTGGTTCAATAAGATAATTTTTTTGGTGAATAGTAAGTTGTTACTTTTTTTACCACAGTTAAAAGTAAATAGGGTAATTAAGGGTAAAAAAGAAATTATTATTACCTAACACATGTCATAATTCTATTTGATAAGTTTAATTCGACCGAAAACAACTTTAGGAATAAAATATGTCCATTTAGGTCCACTTGGATTAGATTAGGACATTTATTATTATTTTATTTAATGAGTAGTTAAAATAGTTAAAATCAATGTTTAATAAATAAATTATTTTTAATATGGAGTTATTCATAAGATAATTTTCACTATAAATAGTCATTAAAAAGATAAAAATATTACCTACATAATGGTATTTTATTTTTAATGTTTAGACATTCTATAAGTTAATTTATTTTTGAAAGAATAATGATGCAGTAATTACCTTATTAATGAAATATTAACAGAATTGATGTTATAAATACCCAAATAAATGTAATTTTAGTCTTTTTATTAATTAAAATAATTTTATAAATTAATATGACATGTTAGTATTGATTTTATTAACTTTTTTTGAACTAATAATGATTTCATGATTTTAAAAAAATCAATTACCAAATAGTGTCAAAATTGACGTAAAATAGTTTTTAAAACAAATATTACATTATTAATTTTTATTTTATTCCTAAAAATATAATGTTCATCAAAATGACTTAGATAAGTTTATATATATTAATAATTAACATCTTGGGGTTCATTTGTCTTGTTATAGTATGTTTATTAACCTTATAGTGTAAAAAAACAAGAAGACACGATAAAAGTGAAATTATTTAACTTAAAGTTAAATCTAAATGATAATGTTAAAATAGAAACATAAACTAGTCTAAATTATATGGGATTCTAGGATTTCAAAACATACCCACCTTAGCTTCAAAATAAATCAATTTGGAGCTATTAAAAACCGAATATGACTTTATAATAAAATAATATTTTTAGTTTTTCCAAAGGTGCCCCTCTCCTCCCTTATAAAAGGGTACCTCCTCCCTCTCCTCCTCACACCACATTCAGCCTTCAAGCAAGGCCAAGCCCTAAAAATTTCTCTTATAAACTTCCCTGGAAACATCCTAGAGGTCCTGGTCTTCTTCAAAGACCATCTTTAGTGCATTAAGAGGAGGGTAAGAAGAGGCGCTTTAATGAAGAGGTAATGTCCGTTACTGATTCTTTTAAATTTATTTCGTCTTCTACTTCTTCTTCTTTAGTTGTTTCATTATGAATTAATAACATAAGTATCACTCATATACTGATATGTTATTATAAATATAAAAAAACCCTATTTCACCTTCAATCCATCCTACGGAAAATGAAATCACCGTGCGTACGTACGTACGGAATATTGTCTCCCCACCGTGGTGTAATCTGTTTTCCACCACCACCTTACTTGGATGGGTATAATGGTTTAAATAGTAACTATATATTATTATTTTAAATTTATATTGATTCTGAAATAGTATATATACACTTCAATTCAATTCCACGATCATGGGAACGATATCATCGCTCGTGTGTACGTACGGCCTACCGTCTCCACGATGTGATGCGACTCGTTCTACATGATCTTCAATACATAATGATTATATAAATGAATTGAATGAATAAATATGATATATATTACACTAATAAAATTCTATAAATGAGGTATCTATAACATAAAAAGCGGAAGAAAAATTTATTTGACAAAAAACGCGTAAGAACAAAAAGCAATAAACACCCAAATAACATGTCGCAATGAAATATTACTAATACGAAGCTAAGAATATGAACATATATGATATCATAACAATTATTAAGATTCTGGAATAAGTAAATAACATTATTTAAATCATTATACAGGAGATTCAGACACATGCGAAGCAAATCGGGCATAAGGTAAGGGTAAATCTCGCAATCTCAATTTTTATCTCAGATTGTTTATACTTCGATAATTACTGGGGAAAATTTATCATCCACATCCATGTTTCGTAAATATGTAATATTATTTCTATCCTCCTACAATTTTTTAAATCAAATTTTACCCTTCTTTGAGTTTTTAGTAAAATATATGAAAGGAATCTTTTGTCATTTTTCGTATGAGGTACTTTTTTACTTTTCTGGCCAAAGTACGAGAAGAATGTTTTTTTAACTTATATGGCTTGAACGTATTCCTAGAACATTATTTCCATAATGATTACATTACAAGTATTAAATTTTATTTTTAATCAACTTATTTTATTTTTAAATTGTATGACATATTAATAAAGGACAAATGTTTTTGAAGTAGAAAGGATATTTTTTTCAAGAATGGAGTTCAAGTGTTTTATCGAAATTATTTCCATCTAAGATAATATAGGGTTCTGGTTCTATCCCTATTTTTAGATTGAATTGATTATGTTATTATGGAATTAATTTTATGATGTCCTTTTAACTTATATGGATTATTTTTTTACGGCATGATGTTTAAGAATCCCATTTTTATTACATGGGTTATGCTAGGATGTATGATTTAAGATATTGTGGCACACATAAGAATGGTTTCATTTTGAGATGGGTGTGACCTATATCTCCCTCCAATGCATTGGGTAAAGATTTATATCTAATGAGATAAACATGGTTGGAATGGCAGGTTAATCTGGTTCAGTGATGCAGGACTGAAACGAGGAGTGAACTCTGTTTTGAAATGGACTTTGTCCGCTAAGATAGTCTTGGCACTAAGTCTTGACTACCACGAAATGATTCTCTATAATTATGTGTGTATTCTATAAATTTTCATGTTTTAAGTTATGATTATTATGATTACATTTCACTACAATTAATTATCCCATGATATGAAATTATGATCTCTTTTTCATGTTAATATTTCCAAAATGATATGTTTTTATGGATATGATGTGTTTGATATTTCTTTTGTTTACCGTTACTAAGCATTTGAGCTCACCATTTTGTATGTTTTCTTTTCTCCAGGTCAGGAAGAAGGATATTAAGTAAGATATTCCAAAATAGACTCTAGATGTGATAATATAAAAGGGAGACAGTGTAGATGATTTATGAACCGATTGTTTATGTTTCCCAGTTTCTAAAGACACTATACCTATACCGTCCTTTCATGGGTTGGTTATATGTTGTAATAAGTCTGCTTCAATTCTGAATTAATAACAATGTATGTAAAGTATGGTTGGTTATATTTGGTTTCAGAGGAAAGGTAGAGTCAACCTTTAGAAACTAGGATGTGAAAGAATTAGTAAGAACCCTAAGGATAAGTCTAAGCATAGAACCCAATCATAGTGTTTTAGAAATGGCCATGAATAACCTACGATAAGAACTTAAGTATGAAATTTTATTCTTGATTATTTGGGTTTCCTATTATTATTAGTGTTGCTCACAATATTCTTCTTGGTTTTAGTCAATGGATGGAACTTGAAGGAACTATGTTAATATGGAATGAGACGGGAAATGCAATGATTGTCCCCCTGAGCAACCAAACGTTATGGGATCAGGAATGCAACATCTTGTAGCCATGCTCACACAACTTTCTCATGATATGAAGCATGAAGGACTTCCAAACGAGAAAATGAAGGAGCAACATTCTGTTGAATCCTTCATGAGGCAGTGTCCACCCTCATTCAGTAGGTCTACTGATCCATTAGTGGAAGAACAGTGGATCAGTACCACTGAAAATATATTTTCAGTTCTTCAGTGTTCTGAACATTATAAAGTCATCATAGCAGTATATCGTTTGGAGGGTGAAGCTGATCAAAGGTGTAATATTATCAAGAATATGAGGCAAATGTATGAAATTGAATCCATTGAATGGGAAGAGTTCAAAAACTTATTATTCAATAAGTACGTCCCTCGTATTCTTTGAACAATGATGGAGAAAGGGTTTCGTGAACTAAAGAAAAAGCATGATGAATCTGTTGGTACCTACGAAGCAAATTTTACAATACATGCAAGGTACACCTTTGTTATTATTATCCAACCGGAGAGTAAGATCTATCTATTTTTTAGTGTCTTAAAACCAAATCTTAGAATGGCGTTATCCATAAGGGACTTCAATAGCTACAAGGAAATCGTTCAATGTGCTCTCAAAGTTGAGATGGAGATTGGAGTAACCCATCAGACATATGTGTTTGTTAAGAAGAGGAAAATGGAATTCAAAGTGAAATCTAACAAGCACACTGAATAGATGATGATATTTCCCTTATGCTCAATGTGTGGAATGAATCTCGGAGGGAGTTGTCTTAAAGGAACAATTAAATGTTTCAAATTTGGAAAGGAAAGTCATCGGGCATTTGAATGCCGCAATGATGGGGAGAAGATTTCTAGTGATGCAAACAATGAAAAGGCTACACACAGTGCACCACCTACACTTCAATGTTACAAGTTCAAGGAAATGGTGCATTATGTTAATCAATGCCCTCATCCAAGGGTTGTTGATGATGATCGACGTCAACAAACTCTTAATGCTAAAGACAAAGGAATTTCACTTGCAATTTATATCAGTGATGTGCAGTACAATAACGAAGTGGTGAAAGGTACACTTACCATCCACTCTAAAGTAGAAAATGTTTTATTTGATTCTGGATCCACCCACACTTTTATTTATAAAGAATTTTCTATGTGCATTGTCGTATTACCTCATAAATTAGATGTTGAGTTCACTATGACAACCCCTAATGGCACAAAAGTCGCATAAAAAGTTTATAATTCTTCTCTGATTGATGTTTGTGGAAAAGTGCTTCCTACAAATCTTCTGATCCTTCTTATAGTGGAATTTGATGTGATTCATGGCATGGATTGTATTATTTTATATGGAGCTCATATAAATTGCTAAAGACGGGAAATCACATTTAATATTGCAGATCAATCTATGATCGTATATCGATGCAAGGAAGAACATAAACTTCCAATGGAAATTTCTTCCATCTTATGGGACTTGATTCCACTAAATGAAGGTTATTTATCTCAAATGGTTTGTGAGAAATTCACGATTAAGAATATGCTCATTGTACAGGAGTTTGATGATGTCTTTCCAGAGGAATTTTCTGCACTTCCACCAAATCATGAAGTGGAGTTTTCAATAGAACTCGTACCAGGTGCTTTGCCTATTTAAAAGACACCTTAAAGAATGGCCCCAATTGAGTTGCAGGAATTGTAGAAGAAACTCCAAGATAATCTTGATAAGGTATTAATATGCCCTAGTGCGTCATCTTGGGGAGCACCTGTTCTGTTTGTTAAGAAGAATGATGGATCAATGAGACTCTACATTTATTATCGAGAACTTAACAATATCAAAATCAAGAACAAATATCCTCTCCCGTGAATTAATGACTTATTTGACCAACTACGCAGAGCTCAATACTTTTCTAAGATTGATATTCATTCAGGGTATCATCAATTAAGGGTCAAAAGGGATGATAAACCGAATACAGCTTTCCGTACAAGGTATGGACACTATGAATTTATAGTGATGCCATTTGGTCTTAGTAATGGCCCTGCTATCTTCATGGATCTAATGAATAGAGTCTTTAGAGACTATCATGATTAGTTTGTGGTAGTCTTTATAGACGATATTCTTGTCTATTCAAAGAGCAAGGATGAACATGAAGATCACTTGATAATTATATTAAAGACCGTGAGAAAGGAGAAGATTTATTCCAAAATTACCAAGTTTGAATTTTGGATTAAAAAAGATGCATTTTTGGGTCACATAATCTCAAAAAAGGGGATATCTATGGATCCAGAAAAAGAAGAGGTTATTGATAGATGGTCAAGACCAACAACAGTAACCGAGATCCGAAGTTGTCTTGGTTTGGCTGGATATTATCGATGTTTTGTGAAATATTTTTCATGATTATCTAATCTTGTCACCAGGTTGAATTGAAAAGGAGTTATGTTCATGTGGATGGAGGAATGTGAAGAGAATTTCAAGGAGTTGAAAAGAAGGTTATCCAGTGCACCTGTGCTCACACTGCCTTGTAGTGGAGAATGTTTTTTGATCTATAGTGATTCATCTAATAAGGGGTTGGGGTGTGTTCTCATGCAAAATGAAATGGTGATATCTTATGCCTCACGATAGTGGAAAATCCATGAGAAAAATTACCCAACTCATGATTTGGAGTTAGCTGCGGTAATCTTTTCATTAACGATTTAGAGGCATTATCTTTATGGAGAATGGTGTGATATTTATACTGATCATAAATGATTAAATTATACTTTCACACAAAAGGAGCTGAATAAGCGTCAAAGAAGATTTTTAGAGATAATTAAGGATTACGACTGCTGAATTTATTACCACGCTGGGAAAGAAAACAAGGTGGAAGACGCATTAAGTCGACAAGACAATGCAATATTATCCATGATGAGGATCACAAAACATCCAATATTTATGGATTTAAAAAGGATGGATCTTGGAATTATAATGTAAGGGGAAAAATATTATCTTTCTCAAATGAATGTTCAACCATCTATACATGTTATGATTAATGAGGCACAAAAAGAAGATGTAGAGTTACAAAAGAAGGTGACAAATGTTCCTGAATTCAACCTTGATTGTGATGGGATAATAATGTTCAAGAATCAGGTTTGTGTTCCTGCCATCCTCGAATTAAAGAAGGAGCTGCTGGATGAGGCTCATAGTTCTTCATTCTCTATTCATCATGGAAGCTAAAAGATGTATAGGGACCTGAAAGTATACTTCTGGTGGGATGACATGAAAAGAGATGTTGCTGAATATGTCTCTCGATGCTTGGTTTGTCAGCAAGTTAATGATGAGAGAAAAAAGTCTAAGGGGATGTTACAACCATTACCCAAACCCAAATGGAAATGGGAAAACATCACTATGGACTTTTTCACTGGACTTCCTAAAACATCCAAAGGCAATAATGCTATCTCGGTCATAGTTGATCGTCTTACGTAGTCGGCACACTTCATTGCTATTAGAGAGGATTTCTCTCTCGATCATCTTGATAGGAGACATGTAAAAGAAGTGGTAATATTTCATGGAGTACCACTTTACATTATATATGATTGGGATCCGAGGTTTACCTCAAAGTTTTGGCGATGTTTTCAGCATACTCTGGATACAGAGTTGAGTTTCAGTACTGCTTAGCATCCCTAGATAGATGGTCATTCTGAGAGGATAATTCAACTCTAGAAGATATGTTGAGATCTTTCTCTATGGATTTCAAAGGAGGTTGGGATCAACACCTACCTTTGGTGGAATTTTCTTATAATAATATCTTTCACTCCAGAATTCAGATGGCTCCTTATGAAGCTCTTTATGGAAAGAAATGCAGAACTCCAACTTTCTGGGATGAAGTTGGGGAAAGAAATCTATTTGGACCCGATCTTGTGGATGAGATGGCAGAAAAGGTCTGATATATTCAACAATACATAAGAGAAGCTCAGAGTCAACAAAAATGTTATGCCGATAACCGAAGAAAAGACCAATAGTATGAAGTGGGTGATAAAGTGTTCTTACGAATATCTTCATGGAAGAGAGTAATGAGATTTGGAAATAAGGGCAAGCTGAGCCCTAGGTATATCGGTCCTTTCGAAATACTGGATCTTGTTGGGAATGTACCTTACCGATTGGTGCTTCCACTGAATCTCTCTCAAGTTCACGATGTGTTCCATGTATCTCTCCTGAGAAAGTACACACCTGATCCTTCACATGTACTCAGCTCAGAAGTTGTACCGCTAGAGAAAGATCTTTCTTATGAAGAACAACCAATAGATATTCTGGATCATAGGAAAAAAGTCCTATAGAACAAGGCCACTTTCTTGGTGAATGTTTTATGGAGGAACCACCAGTTATATGAAGCTACATGGGAGTTTGGGGATATGGTGAGGGAGAGGTATCCACATCTGTTTTTTACAAAGTGACAAATTTCAAGGGAAAAATTCATTTTAAGGGGGGTAAAATGTAACAACCGAGATTTTTATGAAAAATATTTTGTTTTTATGTTATATACATCATCAAAGGAATCTTTCACTACACACAACACTGTTTTTTCTTTAATTACACACAATCGAAACCTTCCTCGATAGCTTGCGTTGTACGCAATACCGAGTTTCACGAAACAATGATATGCTATTAAAATATTATTAAAACTAGTCGTTATGAACCGTAAAACCCACTTTTTGAAATTTTATAAATTTTAGTTTTCAAAATGGACTTCAGTTTTGGATTTGGAATATCAAAATTATCCTAGGGTGAATTTTGGGTATTTTTCTGAAAACATTCAACTTTTGATGAATAGTGAAAACACTAGGTTACTATTTAAAAACCGAATTTTATTTAAATAATTATTTATTTTATTTAAATTTATTTTTTTTCAAAATTGATACATAATACCTATATAAGTTTAATGTAATTCCTTGGAGTCATTTTATAATAATTTTAGATATAAAATTTTTTTATTGAACTTTTCACCGTCTTTTACCCACCTCCTAGGAGAGTAGGAAAATTTGTATAAAACATAATTTTACCGCTTCTGTGAGTGTAAATTCGAAAATTAGAGAGACATGGTTAATATCAATGAGTAAAATGTGGTTCAATAAGATAAAAATAATTTTTGGTGAATAGTAACTTTTTACTTTTTTTACCACTGGTAAAAGTAAATAGGGTAATTAAGGGTAAAAATGGTATTATTGTTACCCTAACACGTGTCATAATTCTATTGGATAAGTTTAAATTGACAAAAAAAACATCCTTAGGAATAAAATGTGACCATTTCGGTCCACATGGATAGATTAGGATATTTATTATTATTTTATTTAATGAATAGTTAAAATAGTTAAAATCAATGTTTAATAACTTAAACATTTTTAATATGGGGTTATACATAATATAATTTCAACTATAAATATTCATTAGAAATAAAAAATGATTTCCTACATAATGGTTTTTTATTTGTAATTTGTAGACATTATATAAGTTAATTTATTTTTGACATAATGATGATGCAGTAATTACCTTATTAATGAAATAATAACATAATTGATGTTATAAATACCCAAATAAATGTAATTTGAGACTTTTTTTGAATTATAATACTTCTATAGGTTAATATTTCATGTTAGTATTTATTTAATTAACTTTTTTAGAACTAATAATGATTTTAATATTTTCACAAAAATCAATTACCAAATAGTGTCAAAATTTTCATAAAATATTTTTTAAAACAAATGTTATATTATTAATTCATATTTTATTACTAAAAATCTAAGGCTCAGTCAAATTACTTGAATAGGGTTATATATATATTAATAATTAACAACTTGGGGTTAATTTGGCATATTATAGTTAGTTTACTAACCTTCTATTGTAAGAAAAGAAGAAAACACGGTAAAAGTGAAATTATTTAACCTCAAGTTAAATCTAAATGATAAGGTTAAAATAGAAATCTAAACATGTATAAATTCTATTGGATAATAGGATTTCGACCCATCCCCACATTAGCTTCTAAATAAATCAATTTGGAGCTATTAAAAACCGAATATGACTTTATAATAAAATAATATTTTTTGTTTTTCCAATGGTGCCCCTCTCCTACCTTATAAAAGGGCACCTACTCCCTCTCCTCCTCACACCACATTGAGCCTTCAAACTCTGAAAACCCCTAGAAATTTCACTTCTCAACTTCCCAAGAAACATCATAGAGGTTCTGGTCTTCTTCAAAGACCATATTTAGTTCCCTAAGAGGAGGTTAAGAAGAGGCGTTTCAAAGAAGAGGTAATGTCTGTTACTGATTATTTCAACATTATTTCTTCTTATTCATCTTTAGTTGTTTCATTATGAAGTAATAACATATGTATCACTTATATACTGATATTGTATTATAAATATTAAACAACCCTACTTCACCTTCTATCCATTCTATGGAAAATGAAATCACCGCACGTTTTTATGTACCGAATACCGTCTCCACACCGTGGGGTGATCTGTTTTCCACCACCACATCACTTGGATGGGTATAATGGTGTAAATAATAACTATATATTATTATTGTAAAGTTATATTGATTCTGAAATTGTATACATACACTTAAATACAATTCCACGATTATGGGAACAATATCATCGCTCGTGTGTACGTACGACCTACCGTCTCTACGATGTGATACGAATCATTCTACATGATCTTAAATGAAAAATGATTATATAAATGAATTGAATGAATAAATATGATATATATTACACTAATAACATTCTGGATCTGAGGTATCTATAACCTAAAAAAAGAATAAGAAATTTTTGACAAAAAACGCATAAGAACAAAAAGCAATAAACACCCAAATAACAAGTAGCAATGAAATATTACTAATACAAAGCTAAGAATATGAACATATATGATATAATAACAATTAGTAAGATTATGGAATAAGTCAATAACATTATTTAAATCCTTATACCATAGGTTTGGAAATGTAAGAAGAAAATCAGACCTAAGGTAAGGGAAAATCTCGCAATCTCAATTTTATCCGAGATTATTTATACTTCGGTAATTACTAGGGAATATTTATCATCCAAATACATGTTTCGTCAATATGTAATATTATTTCTATCCTCATAAAATTTTTTAAATCCAATTTAACCCTTAGGTTAGTTTTTAGTAAACGATATGAAAGGAATCTTTTGTCATTTTTCGTATGAGGTACTTTTTGACTTTTCTGAACAAAGTACGAGAAGAATGTTTTTTAACTAATACGGCATGAAGGGATTCATATAAAATTATTTCCATAAATATTCCATTACAAGTTTTCAAGTTTTCTTTTAATCAACTTATTTTAGTTTAATATTTTATGACATGTTAAGAAAGGAAAAATGTTTTAGAAGTAGAAATGATGTTTTCTTCAATAATGGAGTTCAAGTGTTTTATCAAAATTATTTCCATATTAGATTATACAGGGTTCTGGTTATATCACAATTTTTACATTGATTTGATTATGTTATGATGGAATTAATTTTATAATGACCTTTTATCTTATATTGATTATGTTTTAATGGCACGATGTTTAAGAATCCAATTTTTTTAAATGGGTTATGCTATGATGTATGATGTATGATTCTGTGGCACACATAAGAATGGTTTCATTATGAGATGAGTGGGACCTATATCTCCCTCCAATTAATTGTGTAAAGATATATATCTCATAAGATATAAATGGCTGGAATGGATGGTTAATCCGGTTCAGTGATACAATATTGAAATGGGGAGTGAACTTGGTACAGAAATGGACTTTGTCTGCTATGATAGTCTTGGAAATAAGTCTTGACTACCAAGAAATGATTCTCTTTGATTATGTGCGTATTCCACAGAGTTTTATGTTTGAAGTCATGATTATTGGGATTACATTTCACTACTATGATTTATCCCATGTTATGAAATTATGATCTCTTTTTTCAGGTTATGATTTCCAAAATGATATGTTCTTATGGATATGATGTGATTGATATTTCTTTTGTTTACCCTTACTGAAAATTTGAGCTCACCCTTTTGTATGTTTTCTTTTCCCCAGGATATGAAGAAGGATATTATGTAAGATATTCCAAAAGAGACTCTATATATGATAAAATAAAAGGGAGATAGTGTAGATTATTTATGAACCAGTTGTTTATGTTTCCCAATTTCTGAAGACACTATACCAATATGGTCCTTTCATGGTTTTTTATATATTGTAAAATGTGTGCTTCAATTATTAAGTAATAACAATGTATGTAATGTATAGGTCGTTATAGTGATCCTGAGGATGGTAGTTCAACATGTGATTTTCAGTTAATTTATCTATAAATTGAATAATGTAATTCATTTTTTTCAATTTTTTATTAAAATCCATATTCTTTATAAATAGGGGTTTAAAAAGGATTTGGAAAACTTTTGGGGGGGGATCCATGATTCCATTGAATTGGATATTATTTGTGAAAAATAGATTGAAAATGGATCATTTAAAATTTTTAATTTAAATTGGTAAATTCAATAGTGAAACTGAATAGTGTAAAATTTAGTTCAAATTTGTATTAGAGAAAATTGTTTAAATTGTTTTTAGTTGAAATATCATGGTTTTAATTGTAATGGGGCATGATTTAATTAAATACCCATATATTGAGTTTTTAAATGGAAATTGGAATATTGAAATGAAAAAATTGGTTGAATTTTATTTTGAATAGTTTTAAAATAAATTGTCCATTTTTTAATATTTTTTGAGCACATGAAACCAATATAGTTAGTTAGTAATTAGAGAAAAATAATCTTGGATGAGAATTCCCTAGAAATTGATTGACACATTACAAATCATAAGAACATGTTTTGGTATGTTTTATCCCCAGAGGGATGTTGTTTAGTACTCTTTAATCGATGTTAAATGGGAATGCATGCACATTTTCATTTTTATTATATAAGTGTTTTAGGATCTCATATACTATAACACTCATATATCTAGGAAGAATACCATGTTTCACATTTTTTATTAGATATATATATATATCCATTATTTGTAAACTTTTTTAAATAAGGCTTATGAATTTATATAATTTTTTTAATATAAAATGTTTATTTAGTCCATTGTTTATAAATTCCTATATCAATTGAAATTTAAAGAATAATTTCTTTTGAATATTATTTTGAACTTCCATGAATGTTTGTATAAAATTTAATGCTTTATTTGGAAAAATAATTATGGAGTCATATTCTTGAATCCATAGTGAGACCCTACTCATATTTTATCTCACACCCTACCTATTCCTATGTGAATTTGTAGATTTCATCCTTATAAGTGTGAGTAAGAGAAAATAATCACATGGATATTATAGTAGTTGTTGATATTTGAACTTGATATATTGGATTAATTGGAACATGTGTTCTTATCTTTTTACATAGTAATTTGGGTTTTTTAGACAATTTTCAGTTCCGGTATTGTTCTCCCTACAAAATTTACGATGTATTATTAAAGACTTGTATATCTTGCATCTATTATTTTTGTAGAACCATTGTTACCACGTTCATATTTTATAATGATAGGTTCTAGTATCAAAATTATGGGGATTGAGAACACCCTTTGGGCTATTTGACTGTTGGATCAGGTATTAGGGTACTAGGGTATCTGGGATTGTTCGTGACATGAGGAGTAAACCTAGTAAAGTAAGATATGGATGGAATGAAGAGTGAACATAGTATAATAAATTATCTTTTCCTATATAATGGACTTATAAGTGATCCTTAACCAATATAGAAATTATTTTATATGATTATGTATATTCCAAAACATCTATTCCTTATGATAATACTATTATCTCACATATCATGTTTTTATTTACTTAATATTCATGTATTATAAAATACCAATCAGTATTCCATGATTCACGATTGGGATCTTTGTTATGTAAGGTATGATTTTAAAATTTTATGTTCATTTTATCAAACCCTTATCCTCATGTTTTGATTATATATATTCCTATTTTACCATTACTGATCATCTGACCTCGCCCTTTATTATGTTTCATGTCACCAAGTTAGAAAGATATCTATTATGTATTGTATAAATATGAATGGATCTAGTTTTGAAGAATGTAGTGGGAGATGATGTATCTCAATGATCTACTAGAGTTTATCATTCCATGTTTCCAAATACCATAAACTACAATGCTCATTAGGCATGCGTTTTTGTAATGTAATATATATTTTGAAAAATTGATATAATATATATAAGTTAATCTCTAGTCACAATAATTAGTACCAACTGATATATTTAATTAACCTTTTCAAGCTATGATTATAAATACATTGTGTGATCCCTATGGACATGTCTATATATATGTATAAGGATGAGTAAATATATATGAAACTGTCTTGGAATTTATTATAGAATATATTGAGTGGTTTGATATAAATAAATCCATTTTGGGACAGTAAAATTTGACAAGTCATTGAAATAGATGTCCCTAGGGGTGACATTCCTGAAAACACTTTATTGGTCTATACCTAATAAAGAAAATTTGCATGACAATAGGACTTGTTGTAGACCAAGATTGACACTCATGTGGTATATTCATTGAAAATTCCAAAAAAAATTAAAAATTTCATCAAGGATCTATATAGAATATGACTATAAATAATCTCATATAAACATAATTTAACATATTTAAATAATGTTTCATGATTTCTTGATATTAAAAATAATTTTTCTTGATTATGTGGATCCCAATCATTATTAGTATTTCATACACTATGATTATTAGTTTTAGTTAATGTTTCAAACCCAAAGCACTCATGTTAATACTGAGTGAGATGGATAATGAAATGATTTTACTCTTCATAATCCAAAAGTTATAGGAACTAGAATTAAAAATCATGTTTTTATACCAACATATATTTCTCAAGGTATTAATCAGGTCGAACATCCAAAAAAAGAGAAGGAGGGAAAACTGATATATTGATGCCTTCATAAAGAAATGTCAACATTCCATGAGTGGAATCTCTAATATAATAGTTTGTGAGAAATGGATTAGTAAAAATGGAATGAAATTGTTCATTCTCCACTATTCAAAGAATGAATAAGTTATTTAGGTTGGCTACCATTTAGAATGTGAAGAAGATAAATGGTGGAATCTTTTCAAGAATATGAGGAAATGTAATGAAATTTACTCCACATATTGGGATGATTTTAATAACATGTTTTCAATAAGTAAATTCCTTATGTTATTCATAAGAATAAATATAAGTTTTCCCTTGAGTTAAAACAAAATGATGATGAATTCATCGGTACTTATGAAAATAATATTATACATCTTTTATGTTATGATTCTATAATAACATCCAACTTGAATGTGTAGTTTAACATTTCTCAACTGTATTGAAACAAATTATATAATGGGAGTTAGATATAAGATAAATCAATATCCATTAAGAGATTGTTTTATGTTCTATAAAGGTTGAAATAGAGTTTGGATTTACATATCAAACTCAAGGTTTTGAAAAGAAAAAGAATATGGAGTTCCAAGGAAAATCTAAAGCCAATGGAGAGAAGAATATGATATTTCCATTATGATAAACAAATGGGAAGATGAATGAAGGAATCATTCCTAAGGGTAAAACTTAATGTTTTGTGTTGGAAGGGATGGTCATTGGTAAATGGATTGTTGAAGTGATGTGAATAAGTTAACAGACAATGAGAATAAATAGAAAGTGGAACATAATGCTCCTCCCACACATCAGTGCTTTAAGTGTAAAACAAAATTAAATTATGATAACCAATTCCCAAACCCTTGGGTTAATGATGATGACCAACTTCATTAACCTCTTAAGCTAAGGGAAAAGTGGAAACAACTTGAGATCATTGTTACAGATGAGGGGTGTGACAAAAATGTGGTGAAAGGTGAACTTAACATCTACTCTAGAACTTTAAATGTCTCATTTGAATATGGATCAACACATTCCTTCATATATAAATAATTTTATAAGGGATTAGGGAATCCACCCAAATGATTATATGTAGAGTCAAATATAGAAACCCATAATGGTATGACAAACACATCTCAAATATATGATTTCTATCTGGTTAATGTTTTCATGAATGTACATCATGTAAATTTTTTTATTCTTCATCTTGTTGAATATGATATCATCAAAGGAAAGGAATAATGTTATATATATAATTACTTCATCAAATTTCAAAGAAGCTATGTCATGTTTGATATTCCAAATTTACCGATGATCATATATCAATGTGATGACAAGTACGAACTTCTAATGGATATTATATAAACTATATGGGTCTTTTATACCATTTACAAGGGGTTTTATCTCAAATGGTTTGGGAGAAACCTGAAATTGATTATATTACTAATTTAAATGAATTCCTTGATTCCTTTTTGGGATAATTTCTTACTCATCCAAAAAAAATGTGAAGTTTAGTTTTCAATAAAAATTCTACCAGGTGCCACACCAATTTCAAAGACTCCCTATAGAATGAACCATACAGAGTTACAAATAATAAAGAAGAAACTCCTAGAAAATAGTGAAAATGTATTCATTTAACAATGGGTGGTCACCTAGGGTGAACAATTTCTATTTTTTTAAAAGAAATATGGATCTATGTGAATTAGTATTGATTATAAAGTATTGAAAAAATAATGTTCAAGAATATGTGTCATATTCTTTACGTTGATAACATTTTGAAATAGTATGTAGAGATAAATACTTTTTTACGATTGAAGTTGATTTTGGATACCATCAATTGAGGGTTAAAAAGGATGATATTCCTATAATGGAATTTGGCACAATGTATGGTCTCTATAAATATATAGTGATATCTTGCGTTCTAACTAATTCCCATACTATATTCATGGATATAATGAATCCATTATTTAGATATCACATAGATTTATTTATGTTACTATTCATAGATGATTTTCTTATAAATCCAAAAATAAAGGAAGATCATAAAGATCACATGATAATTTTACTAAATACCTTAAGGAAGGAGAAACTATATGAAAAAATTTAAAGTGTTAGTTTTGGTTGAAAAATGTTTCATTGTTGTGTCATAAAATATCAATAGAGTGTATATGATTAGTTTCATAAAAGGAAAGTGATACTGAAAATTTTCTTAGACCAACCATGGTGAAAAAAAAACTATTTTTTTACTTTATGTTATTGACATATTGTATTAAATTTAACATGCCTATCTAATATCTGACCAATTTAACTCATAAGCGTGAAAAGATCATCTAGGAATATGAATGTGAGTAATGTTTCAAGGATCTCAAGAAAAAATTAGTACAGTTCACCTGTTCTTATATTACCCTTTAGTGGATAAGCGTTTTAAATATATTGTGATTCATTAAGGAATGAGTTGGGATGTTTGCATATATAGAATTACATGGATGTAGCTTACACCTCATTAAAATAGATGATTCACTAGAAACATTTCCCCACCCATTATTTGGAGTTAGCTATAGTAATTTATGAATTAAAGATATATAGTAATTATGATTATAGAGAGAAGTGTTACATATGTACTGAACATAAGTGAATGAAGTTTATATTGAAATATAAGTTTTTCAATATGCATGAAAGAATATGGTTAGATCATATTACTGATTAGGACTGCTCAATAAATTATAGTGGGAAAGAAAATTGGTCGGTCTATGCTTTGAGTTGAAATGATCACGCTAACTTATATATGATGAGGATTATAAAAGAACTAATATTACAAGAATTTTTAATTATTCATATGGATATCCAAAAGTAATTTAAGAAATCATATCTGCCTCAAATTAATTGTCAACCATCTATCCAAGTGAAAATTATAGAGGCCTAGAATGAAAATGTAGAGAATAAAAAGATGATTAAAAAAGTTATTCATTTTAACATTGGTCATTATGAAATTATAAGGTTTTTAAATCATGTATGAGTTCCTTACGTACGGTATTTGATGAAGGAGTTGTTAGGGTAATGTCATAGTTATTCATTCTCAATTCATGTTATATATACGAATATGTATATAGATTTTAAAGAATAGATTAAATGGGAGAGAATGAAGTGAGATATAATAGGGATTGTATCATGGTGATTGGTATACCAAAAAGTCAAGGTTGAAAGGAAAAATTCAAAGGGGATGATGCATAAGTTACCCATACTAGAGTAATAATGGGAGAACAACACCATGGATTTATACATTGGATTCCTTAAAACCTATAAAGGGAATAATTCTATTTGGTTTGTAGTCGACTGCCTTATTAGGTTAGCACCCCTAATTAATATCAGATTTTTCTTATCTCTAGATTAGCTTTCCAGCATATAAATTATGTATGTGGTGATTTCTCATGGAGTACCACATTCTATAGCATCATATCAGGATCCACGATGATATATTTGTGTGTTACCTATATTTTACTGAGGATATTATCCAAGGATACCATTCATATTCTTTCCTTGAATGGATTATGTATTAATGGAATTGTGTTTATGAAACCTATTTCTATCCAACGTGTTATATAATGATAAATTGCCTTTGAAATCCACTTCCTTCAACAAATTATTTTATGATGAAATTATTATGAAACCTCTCACTTTTCCACAAGGTATGATATTATGAAATTTATATGATACCGATTTTATTTTAGAGGTTATGATATGATTATTGTTTATCGTATTATAAAACAAATAAATATGGTTTTAATTATGATATTAGTGGGACCAAAATCTCCACTCAATTGATTTTGTAATGATTTATATATCTCTTTAGATATACATTGGTGGAATTAGGAGTGATCCTGGTAAATTAAGACATACATAGAATAAGGAATGAACCCACTATTGTAAGATAGGGCTAGAATAAAGATTGAAGTCTGTATAGTAATGGAAATTTTCTAATACGATGGACTTGTATCTGAGCCATGACCTATATGAAAATGATATTCTATTATTATGTTAATTCCAAAAATTCCATGCCTTATTCCAATGTTAGGCCCTCATGGACAATGTTATTTGATTTAATAGTGATTCAAGTCTTATAAACATCCAATATTTATTCTATGATTTGTGATTTTGATCTTTGATACCTGGGGTATGATTTCAAATATGTTATTCTCATATTTTCATACCCTTATTCTCATTGGACTCTTATGTATCTCCCTTTTTTACAATTATTAAACATCATAGCTCCCCCATTCTTGTGATTCCTTTCGAAAAGTGATAATGATATGTATTATACATTTTATTTATGAGAAGGGTGTTGATTAAGAATATTGTAGTGGGATATGATGAATATCACATATGGACATGTGTTAATGTTTCTATGATTCTAAAGACAATAAAATATTATTTCCTTTTGGAATGTTCTTTCATAATGTAAAAAATATTCTGAAAAAATTATGTAATGTCTATGTATGCTAATTATGGGTCAGTATATACACCCCACACCAAATTTCCCAATTATTCCAATGAGATATATTGTACAAAACAATTCAAAACGATTTTCATCAAACCATTATTTTAAAATAGTTTTAAAAAAATCACAATTATTTATAAAAATTTCCATTTAAAAAAAGTAGTGGAAAACCATATTTATTAAAAAAACGTTTCCCCAAACATAAATATAATCATTAAATCATTTCTTTTAATTTATAAAAAAATTATCAAAACAATAGTAATATAGTTCACTAAACAAGATGGAGATAAATCAACCTAACCCAAAAATTAGGTCACATATGCCAAAAATGGGAGCCAACGACAAGGAAGAAAAAAATGACAACAAAGGCCATAAAATAAATCTACACATCTTATTATTGATTCAATCTAAAAAAATTGTTGGTTGGGATGAGGAAACATCACATACCTCAAGAAAAGATAATCATCTCATGATAACCAACAAGGAATCACCCTTTGAATAAGATCACACAATAGATCTAGAGATAGTCAAGAAGAATCACTAACATAGATCAATGCATCGGATAATGCAATGTAACAGTGCTAATATGATAAAAGGTAATGATGAATCCAAAAGGATTACTCACCCGGAGATAAGCAACCCAACTACTCTGATGATGTAATTCCAAAACAATCAATCTACCCCAAATGGAGGTCCTAAAAATCATTTTAAGAGAGCTCTGCATCAAGAGAAAGGAGAATTATGGATGAATGAGAAAACAAATTAGTCATATGGTTCCCTAATATCTTTTTCCATGATAGTTACAAGGGGTGTAACTCCTTTAAACTGCATGTAATAAAATGTATCCTCACACATAGAAAACATTCCTTTCTATTAAAGACCTTATTTTTTAACATTACACATGTGTTTAACAATTACACGACAAGTACTCATTTCACGTTATATGCTTGGTTCACAAAATATTCCCTATAGAAATTACACATTTTTTTACTACCATTACAAGTTGTGTATTTATCCTATAGACGGTAGAAACACCATTTTTTGTAGAAACCCATAAAAACATCATGTGTTCTCCAAGCTCGGGGAGAAACCCATTAATTCATTACACATTTATACCCAAAATCCATTATATCATATAGTAATACATCTACAAAATTCATTTATTTTTTCACAAAATCATCTCCATCCTCAAGAGTCCCAAGACGAACACTATTAAATAGTAAAATAAATAAATAGAATGTAAATACCTAAAATAGAGTAACAATATGATATATATACTACATATTTGGTTACCTCAAAATCTAAAGTGTACTCTTTAATAATAGACATGGAAACCTCATGTTTATCTTCTTTTCATGTATTTTAATTCATATTTTATCAAATTAATCCATAGGAATACTTGTTAATTTACCCTTAAAAGTAGTTTTAAATTCCACTCCAAATAATAGTTAATATCCCTTGTATTTATTCATATTTAGTTGGACAATTCTCAATGTTTTCTATAAAGTTACATTAGATTTAACTGATGTTTTCCTACCATATTTTATATATTGTTTATAACATATCTATTACATATAATGGAATATCTGAATGATCCCTCACTAAAGTGTATGGAATTACACTAACCGTTATACTCTCTTCAAATGTATCATACAAATATTCATGGAGAGATTTATGAAATGATTTATTGGAAATAATTCACTTTTGAGTCATTCTAATTTTTATTTTTAAATACCATACTAGAATGTGTACTTTTGCAAGTCTAAGAAAACCATATATCAGACTCAATAGATCTATTTCCATATAATAAGGGTTAATAATTCCAGTAACCATTTTTATAGTATATTTCTACCTAGACTTAACTTTATATGAGACTAATAAACTATTTTTAGTATGTTATAAACATATATTACATGAAAAACAATTGTTCTCCCAAAAGATTCTTATAGACACATGAAATAATTTCATTCCTAATAAATATTCTGTAATCATGACTCTTACATAAATCTATAAATAGATCTCTATAGTATGCATTCCTTTGGTTACCCAACCCTTTTTGGTTTCTCTATATAAACACACTCCAAGGATGGGGGTCCTAAAATCCAATACCAAATATGTTGATCCTTGATGTTTTCAATGAAAAAGAAAATTATAAAGGATTTATGAATGAATAATATGTAAAATAAATCATGATATATTAGCACCATTATCTTACTACCACAGTGTAGTTTATTTTGAATAAATGATTATGAATTTACTTCAGTTGGAGACACTTTTAAAATACAAACATGATTTTGTTACATGGAATCCATTTTCATGAATTCATATTCACTGTTCATTTTAGATTAGTTTCCTTTTATAGTACCACATAAGTTAATGATTTATTATTACCATTGAATAATTTTCACCGAGACTTGGTTATTATAAAAAAAATTTGGTGTTGTAATTTCCAATATAGAATGTGTCTTTAAAACATCATCTCTTCACAATCTCTTGTGAAACTTATTCATTTTAAAACTAATTTTTCATTCTCAATAATTTACTTTTTTTCTAAATCATATATTATCCCACTATCTAAAATAGTTATTTTCACCCTATTATAGAAATATGTTACATCACTAAACTCTATATTTTTTATCTTAAGGATTTATGAAATTTCTTTATACACTTTTAAGTTAATGACATAAGATTCAAATTATGATCTTCTTGATGTATTATTGATTATCCTGTTATTTTTACCAATCTATTTTTGTATAAACATATGATATTATCACATAATTTTTCTCTTCATGTTAAAAAACATTATTTATGAATCATCTCACTAAAAGATAATGGAATATGATTCAGTACATTTAATTATTGTCACTGATACTTCATATACTAACATTATAAAACTAATGTATATATGTAATTATGAGTAAAGGAAAAAAACCATTATATATTTTAATGGTAAATGACTATATATATGACTCATCATCAGTCCTTCTATTTCCATTATCACAAATATGATGTGTATAAGGAAATGTGATTTTATAAATAAATCCACCATATACATTCATTATCAATGAATTCTTGGTTATAGAATTTTTCAACTCATAGACCCAAAAGAATATAATATATTTTAATTAAGAGTGTTACATAATTCAATAATTGATTCCTTCAATGTTTTAATGGAATCTAATGAATTATTTAAATTTACCATTTGATTCTACCTTAAATAGTTCACACGTATCATGTTTATGTAGTCCATAACTCTTTGTGGACCACCGTTATTTGAAAAGGTTTATTTGTCTAAAACATCATGGGATTGTGTGTTGATAATACATGGGGTTTAGAGATCCAATGTGTCTAGATACCATACTAGTGATATCATTAACAACTACTTTCTATTTTACTGGATAAGGAATTATCATTCTCAAACATGGTAAAATTGAGTCTTCCATTTTTAATCAGTTTTTATTGATAATCATTCAAGAATTACTGCTATAGTAATAGAGAATAAAAAAATAAGAAAAACATTCATCCCAAAATGACATAATGTATCATTGATCCCAATTTACACATGGGACTATTGTTTTTTAACCTAAACTATTTAACTAGAATCAATGCACAAGAAAATTAGATGTAAAATTCTTCTCAACGATGACATATGAATGACCATTTCTTATCTTCTTAAAGGATTAAATTTTATTCATATAACTTTTCTATACATACATGGTTATTGTATTTTGATACAAATGACACACAGGAAATATATAATAATGAAGAAGTAAAATATAAACATATCATTAAATATTGAAAATAAATGATATCTACGTCTATGTTTTCTTCTGAATAAATTCACTGAATTTTATATTCTATAATCTTATATTATGATATAAAAATAAAATAACTTATATAATAATACTCTACCACTTTTCAGTAATGGTTTTTGTGAAGATTACCTTGGAGTCAAATGTTCTATTAAAATTTTCACCTTGTCTTTCGACTTGTTAACTATTATAACAAATGATTAATCTTTCTTTATGATTATATCTTATTGGTTAATAATATTAAACATTTATTGAATTATTTTCTCTATATTTTTAATTTTATAACCCTAAATAAATTCTATTAATATGGGGATAACTATATATTAATAGGATGTATTTAAATTTCATTATATGTCACACAATTTTTATTTCTCACATACTATTCTCTTCGCATACTTATTGGAAACAAGACAACATGTGAAATAAATAATATCATAATTTTGTTTCCATAACTCATTTGACATTATTGATATAATTATTATGTAAACATAAAATGTTCTTTATATGTATCTCATATAAGTATCCTTTTAAACCTCATTTAATGAGATTGCTCAATTGGTATCGAGGGCTCCAAATAATTGAATATATTTTCGTATTGTAGTGTATTGTGAAAGAAAATATACTAATCTAGGAAGTTCAACCTTTGTATGACATGTTATGTTTCTAGAATTGATTGTAGTGAACAAACGGTATTACTATTCATTCTTCTAAACAATAAAACATTATGATAATAATAATTTTTTCATTACTACCAATTATTAAACATAATATGTTAATTAATCTTAAATTTTTCATTCTATTTAATCAAATCCTTTTATCCCTAAACTATTAGATTCAAAATACCCAGTCACTTGAGTATTTTAGTGGAATATATCCTTATGAACATTTCTTATATTCAAATATATGTCTATATAACTGTTGGGATAATTTCAAGGTGTTATTTTAGATGGCCAACCACATTAACCTATGGTTACTTCATCTATTGAGTAGAGTCTAATCTCCTAAAATTCATAACCATGATTTACTAAAAGATTTTTCTATAAAACTATAACAACATAGCTATGTTTAGATATTTGTTTCCAACATCAGTCCTTGTTAGCCACCGATCACATAAGAACACCACATTAGTAGGAGGAACCCACAACTATGGTTGTTGAGCTCCTAATAAATCAATTATTATAAAAATTAAATAAATGAAATGCCTTAGTCACTTTAAATTTATTGGATAGATTTTATACTTTTCATTAAATGTGTACCTTTTCAATTTAATAATATTGTTTCTAGGTGATCAAAATCACATTTGAACCATGACTAATAGTGATCATTCACTAAATATTCTCAATTAATCTATAAATTATTCTCTATTATTATATATGATCTTATAAAATACATGTGCACAAAATAATAATAATCCATCACAAATAAATTATTAATTTTTTTTATATTGATTTCTCTCTACTAGTTGTTCTATTGAAATAATAATATATCA
The DNA here is from genome assembly GCA_963277665.1 of Viscum album. Classification (NCBI taxonomy): domain Eukaryota; kingdom Viridiplantae; phylum Streptophyta; class Magnoliopsida; order Santalales; family Viscaceae; genus Viscum; species Viscum album. Next base: position 260,809,443 of record OY728129.1, read on the forward strand.
TCCAAGACAATATTGGTATATACTTAATTTTCATTTTATTCATATCAAAATGCATGTCCATTTTAGTGTTTCTATGTATTGTTTATAGATAATCAAAATCTCATAAAGGAATATATTTAATTTTCATATGACATTATAAATAAATACTCATTGAATATGAGGGTAATTATCAGATATGAAATAAAAGTAAAAGGCATTTATAAGGAACACATATTACTTTGTCAACATAACATGATATGGATGATGTGTATACCATATTTTACATCAATAATGTCTAGAAAATCCCTAAACAATGTCATGAAAAGGTAAATAAATAAAATAGTAAGGAAAAAAGTCAATTATAACTTATGATCAAGTAGAATAAAATAAATTTTTAGTATAAATTTAAATTTTCCATTAATATTTCCTGAGGAAATTTTTTTTTTAATTAAAATAAATATGTATATTTTTAATTCATAAAATTAACAATTATATTATTCCACAAATAATTATATTACATTAGAAATAATTTTATAATGTTATTTAATAATTTTCTATGATAATTTCTAGGCTCCTGGCTTAAAAAATAATCCAATTCCAGTGTCTTGGTCTTGAGATGACCTGGACATGATCGACACGTTATGTAGAGCTTGTCCCAACCCGCACTAGGTCGACCCGACATCCATGTGATGAATTAGCCGAGTCCACCTATCTTTTGAAATCCCATGATAGTTCATCACATCCTTGAGGTGTACTTCCAATCAGTATTTGGTGGCATCAAGTGTTAAGTAATCAAAGTAAATCTAGTGGAGAAAGATTCACCAAATAAATATAAATTAATAATAGTGAAAATTGTCATGTTCTTTGTAGATGTTCGAGGAGGATGTATTAGTATAAAAAAATAAAAAAATATTATAATGTTATAATATATTTTATACACACAAAAAATAAACTAACTAATCCATGTACAAACCCTCAATCTTCTTCCCATACCAGAAGATATATCCACCCTAGATGCATTTTCTTTAGAGGAAATCATATATCCCTTCCCTCATATTGTAGAAAGAATTAAAATGCCTATATGACCAAAACTATAAAGATAGATTAATTTAATAAAATGATTATAACACCTTCTCATGACTATAAAATCCATCATCCATATAATCAATGATAAAAGAGTGATTGGGAACAGAACTAGAACCTGGAACTAGATTTATCATAATAGGTGTTAGCAAAAGTCTATGTATTCCTTCTTAGTTACTCCACAACACATGTTTGGTATTCAAATAAATTATCAATTTATGCTATTTTTAAACACAAAATTAATAATTTTATTTAATTTTATTTTACATAAAATCCAAAAAATGGAATTAATGTCATTTTTATACATTCTTTTCACTTTTATTTAAATGATAAAGTTATCTTTGGAAGACATTTAACCATCCTAAGAAAAATTTCTATAAAATTCCCATTTAAACACAATTCAATATGATCATTTCAATAAACATTCAAATAAACATTTATTAAATAGAAATAAGTCCAATTAATAATAACATGAATATAAATAATAGGAAGTGTATAATAACGAAAATGTTAGAGAAATATATACAAGTAATCTTAAAATGATAATCCTAGAGAAACCTTTTTAGGGGTCACTAAGGGTTAGGGGAATCCTAGAACATAATTCTCTAGTGTTTAATTAAAATGATAGTAAAACATACCTATATAGTGGAAGGATAACATAAAAGTCAATAGGTATAATTATAATAAATGTTATATTCCTAATCATGGTTTAACTTCTGAAATTTTGATGGTTCCCATGGGGTTGTCATATAAAATCATCCACATATCCATATTGTGCAGCATTTCTATTCAATTCCATGATTACCATATTAATAAAAAATTTAGATGAATCAAAATGAAGATTTAGACAGCAAATGTATACCCCCAATTAGAGGGATGATTCCCAAAAAAATAATTTCCACTGAAAATAAATCTTGTTCATAAACATTAAATTTCATTGTGCTAATCTAGAATTCTAATTTATTTTATGAATCACTCAAAACACCTTTTGAAATTCAAATTAAATTAAAATATGAAATCCCTATTATTATTTTCATAATTATTCTTATATGAACTTAATCATGCACATACAGATGTGTATATTTCTCTCACTAAAGTATTTCACATATTCTCAGTTGAATTTTTTCATATTTATATATATGTTTTTTCACCTGTGTATTGTGGGAAACCCCAATAAGGCATGACATATATTAAAACATGCATCATATATAATAATTTATAAAATAATAGAGAACCCCAATTATAATGTGAAAACATATCATTAAACATTAAACATACTAATTAAATTCCATTCAGTCATTTTAAAATCAATATGTGTGCAAAATTAATTAAAGTCGATTATTAAAAACATTACAATTATTGGATTGATTTTGGAATGGAGTGGATATCAATTAAAACATTATTTATACTTAAAATAATCATTAAAAATTATTATAATTAATATTTCATATCTTAATAAGGGATTATTTATCTAATAAAGAACAAAATGTTTTAAATTTGTAGACATAAAATAATGGCCAACCTACCTCTAATGAAGCAGAACCCATTTTCTTCGATGTAAATCTACAAAATTATCCATAAATAAAACCTCATGAACCATAAGAACTAATAATCAACTAATGGAAAACTAAAATCTGTTTAATTTATGGAAAAGTCATACATACCACTAGAGATAGAAGGAAAAGGAAGAAAAATAGTATTTTTAGGTGTGAGGAGACCCATGCGAGAGTAGAAGAAATAAAAAAATACCCTCAATAAATCTGGATGGAAGTTATTAAGGATGACTAAGGGAGGTGTAGTCGATCCACCTTTGGATGTGGGTAAAAAATCATAGGAGAAAATTTAGGTGTATTATAATATATAGAAGAAAAAATGAGATGCATTTTCAAAAAAATGAAAATATAATGAATCAATAACCTTTCACAATTTCGATGCATATTGGGAAAACCCATATGCCAACTGTATGATTCCTACAAGAGTATTATAATAACTTCCCATGGTAAGGGTGACCTATTTGGGTATCCATGTAAAAACTACAATTTTTGGCTCTATCAAATGACAACTACACTAACATGGTCTTTGTAAAATTTATACTAGTTGTGATCTAACCATGCGCATGTGAAAAAACTCCAAAACATTAAAATTATAAAACATATCATACTAAATTTTATAAAGAAGACTAAAAATAATTAAATAGATGAAATAAAAAATAAAATAATCAAATTGTGGTGTGACGTGAATTCTATGGAATTTGGGATGGACACTCCCCCACAAGTGGGGCATGTATAAGATGACCCCCATCTGTGCTTCTATATATCATATAAGTATATATATTATTATATCAATCAGTGACTTTTTGTATAAGTTTACATTCACTTCAATAAGCAATGGATTTTGAATTCACCGTGTATAGTTAGGTTGGTTGCCTTAATTTTTTTTCCAATTCTAAAAAGATAGTTATAACCTTTGGTGTTAATTAAACTTGTTTGTACACAATATAGACTAACCCTTTTATATCCTGATAACATTTTCAAAATTTTTAATAAAATTATTCTTTATAAGACTTATATATATATATCTCTCTTAATAAGACCTCATTGACCCATAATCATTGATACTATTTCTCATATGACCAAACATTACAATGAAAAAGTTTCGATCACTAGAACACCACCTTAAACCTAATATCATCGGAATGTCCCCACACATGTGAAATACAAGCACACACACACAAACCCCCACAAAAAAATACATATATATAGAAAAATATATTTTTTAGTTTAAACCTCAAATTATAAAATAGTTTTGATCCGATTTTAAAAATTATATGGCCATAACTCAGTCTTCATATCTCATATAAAATCATGGTTGGGTAAATTGGGGTGTTTGTGACACCATCTACTGAAATTAATTGAATTCTATTTTTCATTTTACATAATTTAATACAAATTTCTATGATATTGATTACTGGTACCGAGTGTACAGAAATGTGGAGAAACAAGATTTAAAAACATTTATCGACATCTAAATTTTGAAACTTCATATCCTAAATAACTATACCTAGTTAAAAACCCATGTATATCATGTGAATATAATTAAGAGTAAACATTAAATTGATACCATAAATCATGATATTTTGGTTGGAAATGTTTTTGGCTCATCTTCAGTTGTCCTTATTTAATGGATCCAAACATCGAACCCTCTGGATTATCCACACACATTCCAAAAGGTTATGGGAACATCTATATTCAATATTTTTGTCCTGAAACTTATAGGAGAAGGTCATTTCAACATTGACATGGCCACCACAACATCTTATACTCTATCTAGGGGAACATTCTTTGATTGGATTATTCAAAACCTCTCATTACATCTCTATAAAATGAGTGATATTTAAGAGATCATCTCAACATCCTGGAAAAGAATTCTCCATTGAATTTTATATTATATTGTAATTTAATTTTTGTTTTAATTGAGTTAAATAATCACTTAATCTAGTTAATAATTCAACCCTTCCAAAAAAATAGAAAACGACACTTATAACCTAACACACATATCACACTGATCATAAGTAATTTACCACATACCTGTAATAATTAAAATATTTCACATTATTAACTCATAGTCATTAAAATATAACTTCAACATATAAATATTTCTCAAAACATAAATAAAAAATATTAACTATTTATTTAAAAATATACTTTCCATTATATATACAAAATAAATTTTGAATATAATAATCGTATAAATTAAACTGTTATTATTATAATCATGTACAATATTATATTTTTTTTATTTTTTTTATGATCATATAGCTCGAACATTACCCAACCCCCTATATGGGATCCCAAAAAGTACATAACTCTAATTCATGGTAATATTCCAAGCTTCTAAATACACATTCTGATTAACCCTAGAATCCCCTATCTCTATAAAAGTGGGTGATAATCACTGAATAGAATCATTTTTAACACCCTATCATAGACATTATGCATAAAAGGCTTAGTCATTTAAATGATAAACTCCTATAAATACATGTTATATAATATAATATCTTTTCCAAGTGATATCTCACAAAAAAATATGCATAATTTTTTAAAATACATCAATTATTATTTCATGACCTTATTGGATAGAAATTCATTCTTCTACCATGGCCATGGATTTAATGATGGTACTACAATATGGGTAAAATAGGTCAAGGCATCAAAAGTGAAGAATCATGTTTTGACCTTCCAATCAATGTAAAATCTGTAATGACATACCAAATGCAATTTACCTTAACAAAATATATGAATAATATTTTTCATCTTTAGTCAATGTAAATGATGAAATTATACACATTGATAATGATTTCATGTCGGTAGATTAGTACACATTCTCATAGATAGGAATAACCAATATAACCATAAATCTTTTGTGTTCTTATTATAAATTCAATCCTCTTGATTACTTCCACTTTATATCACCATGTGAGAACTTCTTGAAAAGAAGTGACAATGCTTATGATCCCCCATAACCTGATATTCAAACATAATATGTGTCCAATTAGTATGATGTATCTATACCATATGACATGTGTATTATATTAGAGTCATAGTATTGAAATTTTCTCTTTATAATTCGGAAATGATATAACATGTTGATGGGACAAATAATCTATGTACATTAACATGTAAATATGGAATGTAGAAGTGTCGACCAAATAATAGTTAGAATACATCATGCATAAATCACTATATAAAAGTTATGGTATTCATAAAAATACTACCCAAGTTGGTTATTGGGAACTCACTATCACATCAATATATAATTATATTACAACCCCATATATGTATAAAAATTTGTTTCATTCTCAAAGAGTACCATGTTGATGATTTTGCACATTATTAATTGGGGTAAATGGATTCATATGTAATTGAGTAATTTAAATATTCCCTTAATTTTTTGTAAGTGTATTGTAATTATTTTTTATAGGGATATGATATGTTTTATTCCATTTTATGTATTTTTTCTACACATTTTTTTAATTACATTATGACTTTAGTAGGTTACAATATAGATGTTTTTCTTTTAAATTAAATTTATTATATTTTTGTAACATAAACCCTTAGTTATAGTCAAGAAACACATTAATTATGGAAGAAGGTTGGGGGGATATACTTGAACTAATTGTATACTTTGGTTGATTACTAATATAGGGGTCAAGCTTGTGATGTTTGTAGAGATTTTTGGTTTTTGTATGATTGTTGAGTGAGAGTTTTTTTTACAACTATGTGATAAATGATTGGGAGACTCTAGATGATGGAGTTATGGTTTTAGAATCATTAAATGATAAGTCGATATTACCAAAGAAAATAAGAACCAAATGTAAGATCTACATAACAAGTTGGATTGTTTTATAGATCATCATATTTTCCAATAAATAGATCTATGGGAACTAATATGAAAGGATCATTCTCTCTCTTAAACAGTTTATCACTGAAATTTTATAGTAAATTCTTGGATTAAATCCAATTCTTGGAATTCAAAAGTGGTTAATTGTTTTTTATAGGATTCATTTCATATAATTAAAAGAGGTACCTTAATATTATATGTTCGACTGTAAAATATTTAGAGATTGATGGTTTGATTATTTTTAGCGGAAGGAGTTCAAAAGGGGGTTATAGTTATCAAAAAAGTTAATGATATATATTTAAGGAAATTTATTATGAACTTATTACATTATTATGTCTTTTTTGAGTATTAGCATGTCTTTCCCATAGAGTGTATAAGTAGATTTAATTACATGATTGATTTTTTTTATTATGGTTAAACCTTCTATTTAACTAAATTAATTGTGGTTTTTTTGTAGGTAGACTAAGACCTTAGGTTTGTGTATCATTTCAAAAGGTATGTAACCATTATAAATTATCATTAAAATTATGAATGTAATTGTCCTTATTTAGGTAGAACTATATAAGAATAAATGTTCATTGGTAAAAGATAATTTTTGATCTATGAAAATCAATGATTTAGTGTATGATATGACCTTCGAATTGATATTTTAGAGTGTTTGGATGTCCAATATTTTTGGAAAGATAGATTTTCATTAATGTTTTTGAAAATTATTCCTGTTAATTTATATATTTTTTTAGGAAGAGGTAGAAAATAATTGTGTCACTAATTTTATGAGATTGATTTTGAAGATTTTTTCTTCATCCTGTTGTTATCCTTATTATTATTTCCATAGATGTTCAATGTATCATGGATGGTGGGTTGTGGTTAAATTTGAATGTATCTTTTATTCCCTATTCTCTTTATTTTTTATCAATTAATGGTGATAGTCATTGATTTTTATTATGGTACATAAGGATCATATAGTTATATTTATAACCAAATTAATGTTTTTAGATATTATCTACCTAATATCCTGTTATGGAGGGTTATTTTTTATCAACCATCATACATATTCTTTGAGGTTATCTTAGAAACTACTTTTCTTGTTCTAAATAAGGTTTCAATAAAATTAGATTACATGTTTCAGAGGGTTATTTCAGTGACCCATCACATTGTTTTGTATTGTGTTGATGGTGACTTATGTTGTATATCATTTGTGGATAATGTTTCAAGTAAACTGCATTCACTTTGTTGTACTAAAGGGGGAATAAATTTTTTATTAAAGATTATATGATTTTCACCATGACTAGTTGTTCTAGACAATTCAAAACAACATTAATATTAATTACACTATATGGTTATTTATAGAAAATGTGATCCAAGAGGAATAGTTGTGATGGTTTTGTGTTTTTTACTTGATCATTGTGATGGTTTTTGAAATTTTACAGACCTATATCACTCTTAATTAATTTAATCTTGTTGGCAATACTGCCTTAATCACACCTCCCTGTATACTAGTGTCTACACACTAGTAGTAAAATTCAATGATTTCATAGTGGAGTGATTATACCCCCCTTATTAGACTGCAATAACGGTGAATAATGTATAAATAAGATAATGTAGTGTTTTAAAGACATCATAAGTAAATCATTTGTGTAATAAATATAGAAATAAAATTTAATGGTATAATATACATAAATTTTAATATTTTCAGGTCTATATATATAATGGGTTGTGGGAATACAAAATTTAATATATTAATTTAAATAACCCTTGTAGGCTATAGTTCCTCATGGGAAACCTGTCCAAACAAACCTACTTCAACCAAATCCTAAATATATCTATGAATTCTACATTATATAAATAAGTCTGGATCAAATTTATATACAAACAGAATCTATTTACATTGATACTAATGTGGAATTACAGAAGATACATGGAATTTAAGACTTAGAAATCAAGGGTAATAAGAAGGGGTATACCCTTTTCATTTCACACTACGGTGTTCTACTTGATCCCTGAGAAAATCTCCAATGTATCCTAATTTATAGATATTATTAGAGTCTAAAGAGATTATCCAAGGAGGTATATAATCATTAATATAAATTAAATGAGATAATCAAAGACAGTAAAATTATTTTTCTATAAAAAATGTTAAATGTTGTTGTTAAGAAGAAGTATTCTTGTATATAAGGCATTGACCAGACCCTGGTGTGGTATTTCACTTAGTATATTAATTGATTATTTATTTTTCATGAAATGATAACATCCATGGAATTTAATTTTAGAATTCCAATTATGTCCCATGGAATTCCATGCCTTTAAATTGATCTAGGTCCAAAACTATAGTATTGAATCATATAATTCCAGATATCCATTGATCCCATTCATGTAATTACAAATTGGACCCCAAGTGTCACCCAATGAATAATATAATAATTTATCATGGTACAAGTCAATTATCCCTACACATTACATTTCATTTATGTCAATATATCCTACGATCCCATCCAAGGAATTCCATTTCAGAACCCATGTATCCCCATTGACATTATATAATAAGTGATCAAAATTTTCATGTTATTTTCCAAGATATTTATCAATTCATCTAAGAACATTGGACCATACAGTCTATAGTAAATTAAGAAGGTTAGGGGAAATAGCCATGCCATTTCACAATTTAGTTATAAAATTTAATCATCCAACATAAAAAGAGATAAAAATTTCTATATGAGAGTATATTCTATATTATAATTTGATTAGTTCATTTTACAACATCCAATAACAAGTGGAATAATCAACTCATCCAAGGGGTATTTTTGTCACTATAATATGACGATAACCCTTTGAATTTATTAAAACCCTCCCCTATGGGATGTTTTTTAGATAATATAAATATAAACATATAAATTTGGATAAATAACATCAATTTCAGGGTCTTGTATAATATTAATATTAATTAATCATTTATAGAGTAACATTTTTAATTTATGGTGTGAAGAACTAGAAAACAAGATATAAAAAACTAGACTACTAGTGAAAATTACATGTCCACCTACTATATATGAGTAGAGCACACATCATCTAGTATTAACCTCTACTTTGATCATGAATTAGATAAATTGGATGAACTAGAAAATTATTTGAAAATAGAGAATAGGATATTTCATGGAAATAATTTCCATGACGAGGATGTAAATTAATAAAATAATTGAGAGGATTAATAAATTTTTTTTGGTGATATAATTTGACTAATGAAATTCATCTAACAATATATATGGAATATATATCACAAATCATAATGGGGAGCTGAAAGAGATCTTCTTAGCATGAGATTTTTTTAATGTTTAAGGGAGAATAATAACTAATTGTTTTAATAGTAAAAATGATTACATGTGTAATTTCACACATTTAAATATGGTTCATGATTTGGATAGAAATTTGTTGGGATCCTGAACTGACAATATATCCTTACTTTCATATAGAACTTGTCCTCCCGTGGATATATGCATAGTTAGACAATCTATGTGCATCCCATGACGGTCTATTGTCTAAATAATACACCCAATTTAATAGATAAGTGCATGGTTAGAAAAACCAACTAATCCTCAGGAAAATTATCTCAATAATTTATTTGTGGTTATTCATTTCCATACAAACCTTATAATATAGATAATCTTGTTGTTCTCTATCTCTTTTGGGATGTATAATAACTAATAATCATGTGCCAATACTGCACCCCAACTATTCATCTACAAACTAGAACTTTATGCCCCAGACCATGCCCAAACACTCTGAAGACCTCCATGACCTCTTTAAGAAAAAATATTTATATCAAACAAAATTATAAGACTAAAAAAGGATATATACCTCAATGAAAACTGGGATCTTATAGTTTTTCACAAGAATGTAGTTGCCAATGTTTCAACCGTAGATTTTTTATTCCTAGTCAATGGTTAATTTGATGGTTAGTGTATTTATTTAATATATAATCCCTATTTGGATGAGTTAGGATCTATTTCATTACGATAAATCAGTTCTATAGATATGAGATAACATAATTTTTATCCTCGATGAGTTAGGGAATGATGTATTGTGTTAAGATCAATATATTATTATTATATAGAGAGATGATTTCTATATTTAACATAAAGAACAATTCCACTAGAGAAATGTTTTGCCATGGAATTATAGTTTTTTGACATTATTGCATGTTATACTATTTAGATGAGGTAATCAAGACCTTTTTACATGAATCACCACCTGAGTATGAGAAATATAGGCATATCCCGGTATTCCATTAGTGTGGTGGTATATAAGATGGTAATGTAAGAAAACATTTACAGCACCCCCACGTTTATAATCATTTGATAATATCAACGGTTAATGATATTATATAGTCAATTATTGGTAAAGGTAAAAAAATATTGTAGTAATATTTATGTTATGTACACAAGAATTAGGGTGAGGTTGTTATGATTGATTTTAGACGTGTAATATATTATATATACATCTATATCAATTTAAAGACTGTGAACTATGAGTTAACTATTGTTAATGTGGGTTCCATGTAACCAACTTGAGAAATAATCATTTATTACCATATCTTTTATGTGGAGTTCTATACATGATGTTATCATCCCATTATAGTGTTATTCCTTTTGCATGAAATATTATATTGAAATGTCTTTGGATTTATTTATATCAAAATGTAATAGTTTTTCCTAATTATAATGAGAATATTGTCAAACCAAGAGAGTGATTGCAACCATATTTCATATAGTCAAGATACATCAAACTGATAGGTCATAGTTGATATCTAACTATTAGGTTTTTGGGACCCATATATTCATTGAGACATCTTCTAATTAAGTTCACACATACTGACCTTGAGTCGAGAATATCATGAGGATCAACACAGTAATCTAAACTCAACATGTTTTTGGTTTTATTATATGTGTCTATCTATGATAATTTATTTTGTTATCTCTACATGATATCATTCTTAGTTTGTATAATTTTATAACATACTTTAATACAAGATGAAAAAATTGTATATTTTGATATCATTTGAGTTATCTTGTTTTAGGTGTGTCATTGGTTGAATGGCAATGATTGAATGTCCAATACAAGATTTTCCACCTTCAAAAGGATGAAGTTATCACTGGTCACTTGACTCGGATGATAATGAATTATTTAAATCCATTTTAATGGTATATGATGGAATGTAAAACCTAAATATTAAAAACAAATAAATAATTCATCGAAGGATAATGATAAAAAGTATATATCATGCTTCATGAATATCTTCATAAAAATAGATTAAATTTCAAAATAAATTTCCATTGGAGGTAGTAATAATAATGAATTATCATTTCTTAGTTAAGTGTCATGTTTAATTTTATGATTCTAATATTTTTTATGAGTATAACTAGTTACTATCAATATATTATCCTAGAGCATCACACACAATGTGTATCCACAAGTTCCCCCAATTCCAAGGAATTATAGTTTACAAATAAGTGGAAGCTATGTTTGGAGGTTAGAAAACATTTGAGTGAGAATTATCATTTTTAAATTAATTCAATTACCATTTTAATTTTTATCATAATAATATTGGATTTAGTTACAATATAAATAATAAATTATTTAACAGAAAATTACGAAATATGAGATTTTTTTTCTAATGAATATTATTTATCAATGTTTATAATATAAATATGGGAGGAGTGATTATAGTTAATGACCCAAATTTATTAAAATATCATAATTTTTTGTTTTAAGTATTCATGTAAAAGTTATAGTTGAAATGAAATGAATAATAATGTTATTCAATGCTTTAGTTCAAATATTAATGGATTGATTTCTTGTAGGGGTTATGTGAAAATTTATAAACTAAAACAAAATATTCAAATATTTTTAACCGATGTTATGGCTGTTAAATTTAATGGAACTATGTTGAAGATCCCCTATCCTCTTATCCCATATCAGGAGTTCCTAGAGTGATATTAGAAGGATTCAATGTGAACAAACAGATATTCTTTCAAAACCCTATAACAAAATATTTTTGATGACTAGAAGTACATTGTTTTCATATTTGATTCTTCGGAGTAGAATATGATGTTCAAATAATGATGGAATAGAGACTTTTTATGAATGGTAGGGAGAGTTATAGTGTTTCTTAGTGAATTATTTTATCTATGGTGATTTAGATATGATGAAATTACACATGTATCACACTATTTCACTGTCGAACCATATTCATTATTTTTTCATAATTGAAATAATTTTCTTGGAACTTTTATCATGAATTGGGTGGTTGTAAGCTAGATTAAGTTCCACAGGATAGATTAAATATAAATATTATAAATTTAACTATTATATTTCTTATGTGTCATACATGGTTCTTATATTTGGTCTAAAATATGTTATGAAATTATTCGAGTTGAAATTTTAATTTTATTTTCTTGATTTAATTTAGAGAGCATCAATATTTTCTGAACATAACTGAAGACATATTGATCTGATGTCGTATTATTATGATATGAACATTTGATGGTAAACAAAATTAGGATTAAAATAACTTATAATGATTTTTGTCAAAAGAAGGATATTTTTGAATCTGAAAAGGTTGTTCCCTTGAAGTGGATTCCAACATGTTGTCCAAATACAAAACTAGTGGGGAGGGTTCACCTCAAATATATGTGAAGAAGAATAATAATGAAACATTATATTATAAAAGTAATTTTGGCCTGTGGCATTTTCCACCTACATTTCACCATCGTACCCCAATGATTATTGGTGGTCAACTAGGTAGTGCCCACATGACATAGTCAATATCTATTAAAAACATTTCTTGTTGTTTTGTAATAGATGATAGTTCGATGTAGGGATTCTCCTCCTTATCATGTTCACCCTACGTAGTGTGTACCCCTTCACCAATACAAGATGGATCACACCCAACCCACTAGACCTATATAAGACCATCCAGGGCTCAAAATTCATCCAAAGGGGGTTTTAAAATCTTCAAAAGACCAAAATTTATAAAACATTTCAATTAATATTTGAAAATCCATAGGGATTTTTAAATTTTTTTTATTTAACACATGAATATATTTGTATATATTATTCTTAAATTAATACTTTTTTTGAATATCTGGTGTCACAAAATTTACTAAACTAAAATAACCAAAAATATATATTATTGATACAAAATATTTCAATATAAGATAAACAATATATTCGAAAAATGAAATATGAAACATCCTTAATAATAAAACAGGATAAATATAACCTTATGTAAATAAAAATTCCATGAACAAGAAATCATTTTCTCAGTGAATTTTCTTAATGATTATACATATAATTATAACACTTGGAAAAAAAAACATTAATAATAAAATTTAGATTTTGAGTAAGATAAAAATGAATAAGTTGAATGACACAAAATATATATGAAATTCTATATATAAGAATATATAATGACTGTTGGGAATATGGTTGTTAGACATATTCTCATTGAATATATGACCAAGTGATATATAATCTGTATATATACTAGTATCTATTTGGAACAATGATGTTATTTATTGATACTAAAAAGTTAATAGTATAATAATTCAAAAAATATCTTGATTTAAATAAAAAAGATTTATTAAAAGATTTCATTACAAATATTTATTTTTTCATTACATATTTTTAATATTATTTATTTTAAAAATAATGATATGATATTTTTTTAAAATTAAATGTAATATTTTAATAGTAATGAACTGATAAAATTTAATGGTTATAAGATATATAATGGGATTCTATTAAATACATTTCCCAAAACGTATTTTTTTTTAAGAATTGTTTTTCTTATTTTATGTATTTTTGTACTAATAATGTAAAACCCCAGAATTCCATGATTTTTTTTTGAAAATTAAATGGGATTATTGTTTTATAAGGGGCTAAGATGGTGTGAGATTCTGAGGCCTAGAGTGCCCTAAATGATCCTTCAAAAACTTTTATGATTTAAATAGGGCGTGAGAGTGATTTTTTGGAAGAAGTGGAATAACACATAAATGGGTTCCCAAATAAAAATTTTGAGAGCACCACTACATTCAGGTTGGTGATTTTAACCTATTAATGAATTAAGTTTAGTTGGCCTGATCCCCCATTGAGGAAACCCAAAAATGGAATAACTATAAAAAAATAAAAAAATTATTTTATATTTCAAATCCACATATCTCCAGAATGGTGACTTAGATAAAAAATCTGAGACAATAATTGAACTTATGGGGGAATGATTTCCTTAGATTGAGGCTCACATTGGCCGACACAGATCAACAATGGAATATAGTTTTTGGTCATAAATAAAAAAATTAATAAAGTTATTTAATTTTCAAATCCTTATAACTCATAAATGGTAACATGTATTAGAAATCAAAGAGTTCTATTGTGTCCATGAATGTATGCTTCCCTTATATAGAGCCTAACATTAGTTGGTGTGAGACAACTACGAGTGTTTGTTTTTGGGACGTAACCATAAAAAAATTTAAATAAAGGATTTTTTATTTTCGAATCCTCATAAGTCACAAAAAATAATTCAGATTAAAAATTTGAGACCACCATTGAGTTTATTGTAAAATTTTATCCTTAAGAGGGACTCAACCTCGACCGGTATATATTGTGGGAAAAGGTTAATTTTCAGAAATTTTAGAAAAAAATAAAATAACCAAAAAATTTATATTAATTGATTCCATTATTATTGAGAAGTGGCAAGTCAGCGCTACGGTGCAACGATGAGTAAATGATGAATCTCATTATTGAGCCACATTAATGTGTTAGCGTAATGATGTTGCAATACATCATAATAGAATGTTTGATTCCAATTTTTTCAATTAATAGTCAAACATGAAATACAGGTTTTTTGGCACAATCCTGGAATTTCTCTAAGGCTTTGGACGGTGGTGTAAATGAATGATGAAGGATAACCTCTCCAACAATGACTGCTAGATAATTAGAAGACTATGAAGACATCCTTGAAATCATGATTCTAGATAAGATAATGACAGACGATGACAAACAATCATCATCAAGTAATATCCTTTCCCCGACATGGGTTTAAATTATTAATCAATTATTTTCCCCGCTCTCTTGATGTAAATGAAGAAAATGGATCATATATCTATCATGTTGAACCATGGATCGATTTACATTGAGTGGTTGGGAAATATTATTACGTGTTGATTTTGAGATTAAATTATAGTGGTTATAATTTATATGTTGTGATCCCGCTAACACGAACAATAATGGACCAACAAGAATAAAGGTTGGTCATTCATATGGGTGTTCTTTATTATCCCCTCCATATCTCTCTACCAATTCTTCATGGCGTACTGAATGATGGATTATCAGCTATAGAATTTATTGGAGGGAGGGTCGTGGCTCCAAGGGCCCTAACACTATTTCGCAGCACCACGACCGTGATGGCGAGCAGGACCTGTGGCAAATCCGCCGGCCACGGGGGAAACCGAGTTGTGTGAGTGGACCGGAGCCACCACTCAGGAATCACTTTGGTAGAGAGGCCTATTCTGGTAGGCCATGGAAGGATTTGGAACATGTTCATGTACCTCATGCATGGGATATGGTTAGCATAAGCCATCTGCATGCATGATGAACTGGGAACCCCATAGGTGTCCAGAAAAGGGAAAATTGTCCCACCTTGTGGGCCAATCTAGTGGCACAGATCGGGCCTCTAGGCAGCCCGAGTTTCCTAAGATCTATTCCCCTGATGTGGGATCAGGTGACAGAACTAACTAGGCCGTTGGGCGGCCCATGCTGAGAATGGACATGTTTGCTGGGAAACTCGGTGGGATAGACCCATGGCTGAACCAAGTCGGGTCCATCAACGACCAATTGTCCTGGCCTAGTGGCTAGGATAGGCCGACCAATACCCAACCAGGTTGGTTAGGTTGGCCAAACCAGCTCGGGTCATGTGGGAAGCATTGGTCGGTTTAGTCTGACCAGGTCGGACAGGGCCAAGACACAACCAGAACCTATTTACTAAAATAGAAATTTCTTTCAAACTGGGCCTCTGATTGATGCACAGTCTATGGGATTGGGACCTTTTCAATGACACGGTTTCTTGGGAACTCTCTTAGTGATATTTGGTGATAGTAATGATTTGACTAATTCCATGAGTAGTAGATTCTCCCAAAATCATATGCCTACGTACAAGAATCTGCTGGTTCGTTGAATCCCATAAACTGCTTATGAGAAGTTCTATGTGACCCTTTAGGGCTATATGATAAGCATCCTTGTGTGGAATAGATAAAAGCTACTCTGTGTGAAGCAACAAGAAGTAAATTTGTGTGAAAAAACTATAGGAGGACCTATGTGGACCAGTTATAAGATACCATGTGTGGACCATACGATGGCCATAGTGGGGAGAAACTCTGTGTGACCCGACAGACCCACATTGGGGAGCCGCTCTACGTGACCAAGAAGAACCATGATAATCATTGGGGATGATTACATCAGTAGTCCAAGGTGTTTATTTTTACAACTGATAGTCATTCTTTCCATACATTGAGTTATACCTGGTGTTATTTGCCTTTTCTTTTTTCGTGTCATGTGGCCTTACTTCAAGCTCCTTCATTTTTGGTTTGGGGTCCCTATTGAGTACTTTTTTACTCACCCCTACACATTCTTCATCCACACATGTCGTGTCCAATGGGTGTGATCAAATCATTGATGGAGACCATGGTGGTCTAGGACCAGGTGGTGCTCAGTGAGACAGGACGGACAGATGGTTCATCATAGATAGTAGTGGTACAGGACAAGGTGTCACATAGTGAGATGTGACAAACGAGTATACGTCTATGGATACATGAAGCTACCGTTCACCTACACTTCAGGTGGGGTCTCAAGAGGAAGGATCGTTGAATTTTTACTTTTCTTTGTGGTTTTGGGGTTGTATTCTGGCCCCTTTGTACTTTCAAATTGTACTATCCTCTGAGTAGATGTCTCAGTGAGAGTAGTGGTTTACATTATGTTTACATTCCACAGTCTGAGCTTTGTGCATGGGTACAAGTATTATGGAATATGGATACTGTTTTTGTGATATTCGTACTCGGTCCTAATCACCAACCCTTGGGCTATGGAAGGTGGGATTTGTGTCATCACAGCACGAGCAATGATGAACGGGTTGTGACAATGTGGTATCAAATGATGGTCAGTTCAAACATAATAAATACTAGTCTGTATGTTTTTAGGGGAAACAATATTAAGATTTTTGACTTTCTACATTCAGGGTAGGGAGTCCAGTGTTGGCGTGGTGACTGACATATCCATACACCAGGACCTTGAAATCTTCTTTCTAACATGATACATGGAAACAATGGTTGCATTTGTATTTTAATGTTTTCTCATGATCTTTATGAGTTAGAGTCAACTCACTAGGTATTATCTATTAATCATATTTCATCTTGGTATCTTTCAGGAGGACACGATGCATATATCCAGCAAGGATTCTAGTGTGTGACCATGAGGATGGTTTATTGAGTGTTGAGGCACTAGTATAGGGATCGTTTCTATAATGACCCATACTTTACATACATTGTTAATACATCAAAATTGAAGCACACTTATTACAACATATGACAAAACCACAAAGGACCGTATAGGTATAGTGTCTTTAGAAACTGGGAAACATAAACAACTGGTTCATAAATCTTCTACAGTGTCTCCCATTTATTTCATCATATCTAGGGTCCCTTTTAGCATATTCTACTTAATATCCATCTTCCTGACCTGGGGAAAAGAAAACATAAAAGGGTGAGCTCAAATGCTCAGCAAGGGAAAATAATGAAAATAAAAATCATATCATATCTTTTTGAAAATCATAACCTGCAAAAGAGATCATAATATCTTAACATGGAATAAATCATAGAAGTGAAAATGAGATCCCCATAATCATAACATGAAACTTGAAACATTGTGGCATGAACACATAATCATAGAAAATCATTTCTTTTTAGTCATGACTCATTGCCAAGACTATCTTAGTGGACAAAGTCCCTTTCTGAACCGAGTCACCCTCGTTCCAGTCCTGTTTCACTAAACCGGTATAACCTACCGTTCCAGCCATGTCTCTCTCATGAGATATAAAATCTTTACCCAATGCATTGGAAGGAGATAAAGGTCCCACCCATCTTATAAAGAATCCTTTCTTATGTGTGCCACATAGTCATAAATCATACATCATCGCATAACACATATAACAAAAATGGGATTCTTGAAACATCATGACATCATAAAACAAATCATATAAGGTAAATGACTTCATAAAAATAATTCCCTCAAAACATAATCAAATCAATGTAATAATAGGGATAAAAACAGAACCCTATATTATATTAGATGGAAAATAATTTTGATAAAACATTTGAACTCCATTCTTGAGGAAAATATCCTTTCTACTTCAAAAAAACACTTTTCTTTTCTTAACATGTCATACAATTATAAACTAAAAGAAGTTGATTAAAAATAAACTTGAAAACTTGTAAAGGGAGCTTCTTTGAAATAATGTTTTAAAAATCCATTCATGCCGTATAAGTTAAAAAAAATTCTTCGTACTTTTGTCAGAAAAGACAAAAAGTACCTCGTACGAAAAACGACAAAAGATTCCTTTCATATTCTTTACTAAAAACTCACCGAAGGGTAAAATTGGATTTATACGATTTTAAGTGGATGGAAACAATATTACATATTGATGGAACATGGATGTGGATTATAAAATACACCCCAGTAAATGCCAAAGTAAAAACAATCTCGGATAAAAACGAGATTGTGATATTTTCCCTTACCTTAGGTCCGATTTGATTTGTACGTGTCCGAAGCTCCTGTATAATGGTTTAAATAATGTTTTTTACTTATTCCAGAATCATACATATTGATATGATATCATATATGGTCATATTCTTAGTTTCTTGTTAGTAATATTTCATTGTTACTTGTTACTCGGGTCTTTATTGCCTTTTGTTCTTATGCGTGTTTTGCCGAATAAATTCTTATTCTTCTTTTAAGGTTATAGATACTTTATATTCAGAATGGTATTAGTGTAACATATATCATATTTATTCATTCAATTAATTTAAATAATTACTATGTAATGATGATCATGTAGAACGAGTCGCATCACATCGTGGAGACGGTATTCCTTACGTACGCACGAGTGATGATATCGTTCTTATGATAGTGGAATTGTATTGGAGTATATATATATTATTTCAGTATCAATATTAATTTATAATAATCATAAATAGTTACTCATGACACCATTATACCCATTCTTGTAAGGTTATGGTGGAAAATAGATTACACCACGGCGTGGAGACGGTATTCCGTACGTACACACGCGCGGTGATTTCATTTTTACGTAGGATGGATAGAAGGTGAATTAGGGTTGTTTCATATTTATAATAACATATCAGTATGCAATTAATACTGATTTTATTACTTTATCATGAAACAACTAATGAAGAAGAATTTGAAGAAGAAAGAAATTGAAAAGATCGGAAATGGATATTACCTCTTCTTTGGAACGCTTCTTTGAATCCTCCACTTAGGGAACTAAGATTGGTCTTTGAAGAAGACCAGGACCTCTAGGATTATTCTAGGGAAGTGGAGAGGAGAAAATGGCAGGGTTTTTCCGAGCTTGAGTTCTCAAATTGGTGTGAGGAGGAGGGGGAGGAGGTGCCCTTTTATAAGAGAGGAGAGGGTCACCTTAGGAATATGTAAAAATATTATTTTATATTAAAGTCAAAATCGGTTTATAATGGTTACAAAGGGTCTTATTTCGAAGCTAAAGTGGGGATGGGTCGAAATCATATCAACCAATATGATTTAGACAAGTTTAGGGTATTATTTTAACTTTATCAATTAGATTTAACTCTAAGTTAAATAATTTAACTTTTACCGTGTCTTTTTGTTTTCTTTCACTATATGGTTAATACACTTACTATAACATGCCAAACGAACCCCAAATTATCTATTATTAATATATATATCTTTATCTAAGTCATTTGTACAAACTTTATATTTTTAGGATTAAAATAACAATTAATAATATAATATTTGATTTAAAAACTATTTTGTGTCAATTTTGACACTATTTGATATATGATTTTTGTGAAAGTCATAACAGAATTATATGTTCAAAAAAAGTTGATTAAATCAACACTAATATATCATAGTAACCTAGAAAATAAGTTTAATTGATAAAAAGTCTCAAATTACACTTATTTTGGTTCTTATAACATCAATTATGTCAACATTTCATAAATAAGATAATTACTGCATCATAATTGTGTCATAAATAAAATAAATTATTTAATGTCTAAAAATTATAAATAAAATATAATTATGTAGGAAATCCTTTTATCTTTCTAATGAATATTTATAGTCGATTTTATCTTATTTATAACCCCATATTAAAAATGATTTACTTATTAAACTTTGATTTTAACTATTTTAACCCTTCTTTAAATAAATTAATAATAAATGTCCTAATCTACCCCAAGTGGGCCTAAATGGTCATATTTTATTAATAAGGTTGTTTTTGGTCGAATTACACTTATCCAATAGAATTAGGACATGTGTTAGGGTAATATTAATATCATATTTACCCCTATTTACTATTAACCGCGGTAAAAAAAGTAAGAAGTTACTATTCACCAAAAAATTATTTTTATCTCATTGAACCACATTTTACATACTGATATCAACCGTGTCTGTCGGATTTTCGAAATTCCATTCACAGAAGTGGTAAAATTAAGTTTTATGCAAAATTCAGTTTTTAACCTACCACTTAGTGGTTTCACTATTCATCAAAAATTGAAAGTTTTCAGAAAAATACCAACATTTCACCCTAGGATAATTTCGGTATTCCGAATCCAAAAATGAAGTCCATTTTGAAAAATAAAATTTCTAAAATTTCAAAAAGTGGTTATTACTATTCATAACGGCTAGTTTTAATAATATTTTAATAGCATATCGTTGTTTAGTGAAACTCGGTATTGCGTACGACGCAAGCTATCGTGGAAGGTCGTGATTGCGTGTAAAGTAAGCAAAGCTAGTATGTAGTGAAAGATTCCTTTGATGATATAAAAACAAAATATTACTCATAAAAATCTCAGGTGTTACATTCTACCCCCCTTAAAAAGAATTTCGCCCTCGAAATTCGTCACTTTGTAACAAATAGATGAGGATACTTCTCCCTCATCATATCCTCAAGCTCCCATGTAGCTTCTTCAAGTTGGTGGTTCCTCCATAAAACTTTCACCAATCGAGTGATCTTGTTTTGTAGGACTTTTTCGCTACGATCCAGAATCTCTATCGGTTGTTCTTCATAAGAAAGATCTTGCTCCAACGGTACAACTTCTGAGCTGAGTACATGTGAAGGATCAGGTATGTACTTTCTCAGGAGAGATACATGGAACACATCGTGAGCTTGAGAGAGATTTGGTGGAAGTGTCAATCGGTAAGCTACCTTTCCCACACGATCCAGTATTTCAAAAGGACCGATATATCTAGGGCTCAACTTCCCCTTATTTCCAAATCTCATAACCCTCTTCCAGGGAGATATTCGTAAGAACACTTTATCACCCACATCAAACTCTAGGTCTTTTCTTCGGTTGTCGGCATAACTTTTCTGTCGACTCTGAGCTGCTCTTATGTGTTGTTGATTAGATCTGACCTTTTCTACCATTTCATCAACGAGATCAGGTCCTAATAGCTTTCTTTCCCCAACTTCATCCCAGCAAGTTGGAGTCCTGCATTTCTTTCCGTAGAGAGCTTCATAAGGAGCCATCTGAATACTGGAGTGAAAGCTATTATTATAAGAAAATTCCACCAAAGGTAGGTGTTGATCCCAACCTCCTTTGAAATACATAGAGCAAGCTCTCAACATATCTTCTAGGGTTTGAATTGTTCTCCCAGACTGACCGTCTGTCTGGGGATGATAAGCAGTGCTGAAACTCAACTCTGTATCCAGAGTATGCTGAAGACTTCGCCAGAACTTCGAGGTAAATCTCGGATCCCGGTCAGATATAATAGAAAGTGGTACTCCATGCAATCTTACCACTTCCTTTACATATATCCTGGCAAGCTGATTTAGAGATAAATCCTCTCTAATAGAAATGAAGTTTGCAGACTTTGTAAGATGATCAACTATGACCCAGATAGCATTATTGCCTTTTTATGTTTTAGGAAGTCCTGTGACAAAGTCCATAGTGATGTTTTCCCATTTCCATTCGGGTATGGGTAATAGTTGTAACATCCCCTTAGACTTCTGTCTCTCATCTTTAACTTCTTGACAAACCAAGAATCGAGAGACATATTCAGCAACATCTCTTTTCATGCCATCCAACCAGAAGTACTCTTTCAGGTCCCTATACATCTTCGTGCTCCCAGGATGAATAGAGAATGAAGAACTATGAGCCTCATCTAGCAGCTCCTTCTTTAATTCGGGGATGGGAGGAACATAAACCCGATTCCTGAACTTTATTATCCCATCACAATCAAGGTTGAATTCAGGAACATTTATCACCTTCATTTGTAACTCGACATCTTCTTTCTGTGCCTATTTAATCTTCACATGTATAGATGGTTGAACATTCATTTGAGAAAGATAAGATTTTTCCCTTCCATTATAATTCCAAGATCCATCCTTTGTAAATCCATAAATATTGGATCTTTTGTGATCCTAATCATGGATAAAATAGAATGGTCTTGTCGACTTAATGCATCTGCCACCTTGTTTGCTTTCCTAGGGTGGTAATAGATTGAGCAGTCGTAATCCTTAATCAGCTCCAACCATCTTCTTTGACGCATATTCAACTCCTTTTGTGTGAAAATATACTTTAAACTTTTATGATCAGTATAAATATCACACCTTTCACCATAAAGGTAATGCCTCCAAATCTTTAATGAAATGATTACTGCAGCCAACTCCAAATCATGTGTTGGGTAATTTTGCTCATGTATTTTCAACTGTCGTGAGGCATAAGCTATCACCGTATCATTTTTCATAAGAACACACCCCAATACCTTCTTGGATGCATCACTATAGATCACAAACCTTTCTCCACTACAAGGCAGTGTGAGCATAGGTGCACTGGATAACCTTCTTTTCAACTCCTTGAAATTATCTTCACATTCCTCTGTCCAAACAAACTTAACTCCTTTCCGAGTCAACTTGGTGAGTGGATTAGATAATCGTGAAAAATCTTTTACAAAATGTCGATAATATCCAGCCAAACCAAGAAAACTTCGGATCTTAGTTACTTTTGTTGGTCTTGACCATATTTCGATAACCTCTGTTTTTGCTGGATCCACAGATATCCCCTCTTTTGAGATTATGTGACCCAAAAATGCAACTTTTTGAAGCAAAAATTCACATTTGGTAAATTTGCCATAAAGCTTCTCCATTCTCAGGGTCTTCAATATAATTCTCAAGTGATCGTCATGCTCTTCCTTGCTCTTTGAATCGACAATAATATCATCTATAAAGACTACCACAAATTGATCAAGATAGTCTCTAAAGACTCTATTCATTAGATCCATGAAGATAACAGGGGCATTAGTAAGACCAAATGGCATCACTATAAATTCATAGTGTCCATACCTTGTATGGAAAGCCGTCTTTGGTATATCCTCCCTTTTGACCCTTAATTGATGATACCCTGAACGAAGATCAATCTTGGAAAAGTATTGAGCTCCGCGTAGTTGGTCAAATAAGTCATCAATGCGTGGTAGAGGATATTAGTTATTGATAGTGATCTTGTTAAGTTCTTGATAATCAATGCAGAGTCTCATTGATCCATCTTTCTTCTTAACAAATAGAACTGGTTCTCCCCAAGGTGACGCACTAGGGCATATGAAGCCCTTATCAAGATTCTCTTGGAGTTGCTTCTTCAATTCCTGCAACTCAATTGGGGCCATTCTATAAGGTGTCTTTGAAATAGGCAAAGCACCCGGTACGAGTTCTATTGAAAACTCAACTTCACGATTTGGTGGAAGACCTGGTAATTCCTCCAGAAAGACATCATCAAACTCCCGTAAAATGGGCATATTCTTTATCGTAAGTTTCTCACCAACCATTTGAGATAAATAACCTTCATTTAGTGGAATCAAGACCCGTAAGATGGAAGGAATTTCCACTAGAAGGTTATATTCATCCTTGCATTGATAGACGATCGTAGATTGATTTGGAATATGAAATGTGACTTCCCTTCTTTGGAAATTGATATGAGCTCCATGTAGAGAAATCCAATCCATGCCAAGAATCACATAAAATTCCACTAAAGGAAGGATCACAAGATTTTCAAGAAGCACTTTCCCACAAACTTCGATCGGAGAAGAATTATAAACTTTTGATGCGACTGTTGTGCCATTAGGTGTTGTCACAGCTAACTCAACATCTTATTGTTGAGGTAATACGGTGATACCCTTAGAAAATTCTTTAGAAATAAAAGAGTGGGTGGATCTAGAATCAAATAAAACAATTTCTTCTTTAGAGTGGATGGTAAGTGTACCTTTCACCACTTCGTTATCGTACTCCATATCGCTGATAGAAATTGAATGTGACTTTCCTTTGTCTTTAGCCTTAAGATTTTGTTGACGTCGACCATCATCATCAACCCTTGGATTTGTGCATTGATTGGCATAATGCCCCATCTCCATGCACTTGAAACATTGAAGTGTAGTAGGTTCATTCTGTGTATCCCTTACTTTGTTTGCATCATTAGACATCTTCTTCCCATTATCGCGGCATTCAAATGCCCGATGACCTTCCTTTCCACATTTGAAAAATTTACTTGTCCCTTTAAGACAACTCCCTCCATGTTTCTTTCCACAATTTGAGCATAAGGGAAAGTTCATCTTCTTTTCAGAGTGCTCTATAGATTTTCCTTTGAATTCCGTCTTCCTCTTCTTATCAAACCCATGTGACTGATGGGTTACTCCAATCTCCATCTCGACCTTGAGAGCACATCGAACGATTTCCCCGTAGCTATTGAAGTCCCTTATGTCTAACGCCCTTCGAAGACTTGGTTTTAAGCCACTAAAGAATCGATCGATCTTACTCTCAGGTTGGATAATAATACCAGAACCGTACCTTGCAAGTCTTTTAAAATTTGCTTCATAGGTACCAACAGATTCATCATCCCTTTGCTTCAGTTCAAGAATCTCTTTCTCCATCTTTGTTCGGAGAATACGAGGGAAGTACTTATTGAAAAATAAGTTCATGAACTCGTCCCATTCCATAGACTCAATTTCATCCCTTTGCCTCGTATTCTTAATAAGATTCCACCATTGATCAACATCTCCTTCCAAATGATACACTGCTATGATGACTTTATCATGTTCAGAACATTGAAGAACTGAAAATATCTTATCAGTAGTACTAATCCATTGTTCAGCAACTAATGGATCAGTAGAACCGCTGAAAGAAGGTGGACGCTGCCTCATGAAGGATTCAACAGAATTTTTCTCCTTCCTTTGATCGTTTGGAAGTCCTGCATGATTCATAGCTTGAGAAAGTTGTGTGAGTATGGCTATAAGATTTTTCACTCCTCCTCCCATATCGTTTGGTTGCTCAGGGGGACAATCATTACATTGCCCATCGCATTCTGCATTAACACGGTTCCTTCGGGTTCCAGCCATTGACTAAAACCAAGAAGAATAGTGTGAGAAACACTAATTATAATAGGAAAACCATATAATCAAGGATAAAATTTCACACTTAAGGTCTTATCCTAGGGTATTCATGGCCATTTCTAAAACACTAAGATTGTGTTCAATGCTTAGACTTATCCTTAGGGTTCTTACTAAGACTTTCACATCCTAGTTTCCAAAGGTTGACTATACCTTTCCTCTGATACCAACTATAACGACCCATACTTTACATACATTGTTAATACTTCAAAATTGAAGCACACTTATTACAACATGTGACAAAACCAAAAAGCACCGTATAGGTATAGTGTCTTTAGAAACTGGGAAACATAAACAACTGGTTCATAAATCTTCTACAGTGTCTCCCATTTATTTCATCATATCTAGGGTCCCTTTTATCATATTCTACTTAATATCCATCTTCCTGGCCTGGGGAAAAGAAAACATAAAAGGGTGAGCTCAAATGCTCAGCAAGGGCAAATAAAGAAAATAAAAATCATATCATATCTTTTTGAAAATCATAACCTGCAAAAGAGATCATAATATCTTAACATGGAATAAACCATAGAAGTGAAAATGAGATCCCCATAATCATAACATGAAACTTGAAACATTGTGTCATGCACACATAATCATGGAAAATCATTTCTTGTTAGTCATGACTCATTTCCAAGACTATCTTAGTGGAAAAATTCCCTTTCTGAGCCGAGTCACCCTCGTTCCAGTCCTGTTTCACTGAACCGGTATAACCTACCGTTCCAGCCATGTCTATCTCATGAGATATAAAATCTTTACCCAATGCATTGGAGGGAGATATAGGTCCCACCCATCTTATAATGAATCCTTTCTTATGTGTGCCACATAATCATAAATCATACATCATCGCATAACACATATAAAAAAAATGGGATTCTTGAAACATCATGACATCATAAAAAAAATCATATAAGGTAAATTACTTCATAAAAATAATTCCCTCAAAACATAATCAAATCAATGTAATAATAGGGATAAAAACAGAACCCTATATTATCTAATATGGAAAATAATTTTGATAAAACATTTGAACTCCATTCTTGAGGAAAATATCCTTTCTTCTTCAAAAAAACACTTTTCTTTTCTTAAAATGTAATAAAATTATAACCTAAAAGAAGTTGATTAAAAATAAACTTGAAAACTTGTAAAGGGAGCTTCTTGGAAATAATGTTTTAAAAATCCATTCATGCCGTATAAGTTAAAAAAACATTCTTCGTACTTTTGTCGGAAAAGTCAAAAAGTACCTCGTACGAAAAACGACAAAAGATTCCTTTCATATTCTTCACTAAAAACACACCGAATGGTAAAATTGGATTTAAACTATTGTATGTGGATGGAAATAATATTACATATTGATGGAGCATGGATGTGGATGATAAAATACACCCCAGTAAATGTCAAAGTAAAAACAATCTCGGATAAAAATAAGATTGTGATATTTTCCCTTACCTTAGGTCCGATTTGCTTTGTACGTGTCTGAAGCTCCTGTATAATGGTTTAAATAATGTTATTGACTTATTACTGAATCATACATATTGATATGATATCATATATGGTCATATTCTTAGCTTCTTGTTAGTAATATTTCATTGTTACTTGTTACTCGTGTCTTTATTGCCTTTTGTTCTTATGCGTGTTTTGCCGAATAAATTATTATTCTTCTTTTATGGTTATAGATAACTTATATCCAGAATAGTATTAGTGTAACATATCTCATATTTATTCATTCAATTAATTTATATAATTACTATGTAATGATGATCATGTAGGACGAGTCGCATCACATCATGGAGACGGTATTCCGGACGTATGCACGAGTGATGATATCATTCCTATGATAGTGGAATTGTATTGGAGTATATATATATATTATTTCAGTATCAATATTAATTTATAATAATCATAAATAGTTACTCATTACACCATTATACCCATCATTGTAAGGTGATGGTGGAAAATAGATTACACCACGGCGTGGAGACGGTATTCCGTACGTACGCACGCGCGGTGATTTCATTTTTCCGTAGGATGGATAGAAGGTGAAATAGGGTTTTTTTCATATTTATAATAACATATTAGTATGTAATTAATACTGATCTTATTAATTTATCATGAAACAACTAAAGAAGAAGAAGTTGAAGAAGAAAGAAATTGAAAAGATCGGTACTGGATATTACCTCTTCTTTGGAACGCTTCTTTGAATCCTCCACTTAGGGAACTAAGATTGGTCTTTGAAGACGACCAGGACCTCTAGGATTATTCTAGGGAAGTGGAGAGGAGAAAAAGGGAAGGGGTTGGCCGAGCTTGAGTACTCAAATTGGTGTGAGGAGGAGGGGGAGGAGGTTCCCTTTTATAAGGGAGGAGAGGGGCACCATAAGAATATCTCAAAATATTATTTTATATTAAAGTCAAAATCGGTTTATAATGGTTCCAAAGGGTCTTATTTCGAAGCTAAAGTGGGGATGGGTCGAAATCCTATCAAACAATAGGATTTAGACAAGTTTAGGGTATTATTTTGACCTTATCAATTAGATTTAACTCTAAGTTAAATAATTTAACTTTTACCGTGTCTTTTTGTTTTCTTTCACTATATGGTTAATACACTTACTATAACATGCCAAACGAACCCCAAATTATTTATTATTAATATATATATCCTTATCTAAGTCATTTGGACGAACCATATATTTTTAGGAATAAAATAACAATTAATAATATAATATTTGATTTAAAAACTATTTTGTGTCAATTTTGACACTATTTGATATATGATTTTTGTGAAAGTCATAACAGAATTATATGTTCGAACCAAGTTGATTAAATAAACACTAATATATCATAGTAACCCAGAAAATTAGTGGAATTCATAAAGAGTCTCAAATTACATTTATTTTGGTGTTTATAACATATATTATGTCAATATTTCATAAATAAAATAATTACTGCATCATAATTGTGTCATAAATAAATTAAATTATTTAATGTCTAGAAATTATAAATAAAATACCATTATGTAGGAAATCTTTTTAGATTTCTAATGAATATTTATAGTCTAATTTATATTATGTATAACCCCGTATTAAAAATGATTTACTTATTAAACTTTGATTTTAACTATTTTAACCCTTCTTTAAATAAATTAATAATAAATGTCCTAATCTAACCCAAGTGGGCCTAAATGGTAATATTTTATTAATAAGGTTGTTTTTGGTCGAATTAAACTTATCCAATTGAATTAGGACATGTTTTAGGGTAATAGTAATATCATATTTACCCATATTTACTATTAACCGCGGTAAAAAAAGTAAAAAGTTACTATTCACCAAAAAATAATTTTTATCTCATTGAACAACATTTTACTTACTGATATCAACCGTGTCTGTCGGATTTTCGAAATTCCATTCACAGAAGCGGTAAAATTAAGTTTTATGCAAAATTCAGTTTTTAACCTACCACGTAGTGGTTTCACTATTCATCAAAAATTTAAAGTTTTCAGAAAAATACCAAAATTTCACCCTAGGATAATTTCGGTATTCCGAATCTAAAAATGAAGTCCATTTTGAAAAATGAAATTTATAAAATTTCAAAAAGTGGTTATTACTATTCATAACGGCTAGTTTTAATAATATTTTAATAGCAAATCGTTGTTTAGTGAAACTCGGTATTGCGTACGACGCAAGCTATCGAGGAAGGTCGCGATTGCGTGTAAAGTAAGCAAAGCTAGTATGTAGTGAAAGATTCCTTTGATGATATAAAAACAAAATATTACTCATAAAAATCTCAGGTGTTACAGTTTCTCATGATAGAACCTTTGGACAATGTCATAGCTTTTCCCCCACTCATTGGTCAGTAGTAACTAAAGGCTCTACTAGTATAGGACACATGTATGATCAGTGCCATCTGCGAGTTTCAGTGACAGAGACACCTCATGTTTCATGGGGATCTGGACTCACAGGCATATAAGGATTTACATGATGTGGTAACCATGTTTTCTATATATCTAGGGAACCATTAGATTAGATGGTGGTTCTTGATGTGAGCCTTCTACATTAATCAGCAGGGCAATGGTGGGGTTTAGAATACCTGATGTAATAATGAGGTGTCTTTTTTATAGATAGATCATGAGAACCTTTCTTAGATAAGGGTCTCTTTCCGTAAAATATAATGGATATATGTACCTATGAGATTCTATAGAATTGGCAGGATGTCATGTTGGTAGTTGATTATTCATCAAGGCATACCATCATTTCTAGGTATTCGTTGTATACGATATGACTAGTGCTTTAGGTCTTGGACCTCCGAGTGAGAAGTGTTTAGGGACATCTGATCCAGAAATATTACTCTAGAATTCCTAATTATGATGGGGTGATAGAGATAAACCTTTTTGGTTAAATGTCCTTCGGATGAGAAGATATAAAATGTGGATGTTAAAATTGGTAAGCTGAAGGATGACACCAGTCGCAAAGACAAGTATGTGTAAAATATTCTGAGGAGAGGTCCCATGAGAGGGGATCTATAGTTTAGGGCTCATAGGGTGAGTCTAGCCATCCAAGAAAGAGGTAAGTATTTTCATGAGATAGCCCGGAACATCTCACTATATAATGTCCATCCCATCATTCTTAAGTGAAATAGTGGATGAGCCACCAGGGTAGAGATAGTGAGAAGAACCGATTAATCTGTAGGGAGGTATACATTGCAGAGGAGATTGGAGAGTAGTAAAATGTGGTATACTTTTAGTAAAGAAACAACCACCTTTCTAATGTGGTCCACACCAGGATCAGGGAGTTTGATAACATAGGAAGAGGGTAGCTACATGAGGCCATCCTTACCCGCATAGCAGTGGAAGTTTTGAGTTTTGAGTTCTGTATAGTGGTGGGCGAGCATGAATACATCTTCCCAAAGGATGTTCCAAAACTACATCCTATTAGACAGGTAGATTTATATATTGATCTGAAATCTGGGATGGTATCGATATATACACCTACATATCGGATGGCTCGCACATAGCTCTGGGAGTAGAGGTTTCAGTTGGAGGAATTTCCGAGGAAGGGGTTCGTAAGGCCAAGTGTTTCACCATGGGAATAACTATTGTTGTCTACTAAGAAGGGAGAAGAAATGCTGAGGTTATGTGTTGATATTCGACAAATAAACCAAGTGACCAATAAGAAAAAGTTTCATCTGCCTAGGATCGATGTCCTCCTTGATCAGCTGAAGAGAGAAAGACGGTTCTCAAAAAAATATACCTCATATCAGGAAATCCGCAGCTATGAGGGAGAGATGAGGACATCACAAAGACAACTCTCAGATGTCTCTACAACCACAAGGAGTACTTACGGATGCTATTCAGAATGAAAAATGCCCTAACTATGTTCATGGGTCTCATGAACAGGATATTCTAGCCGAACCTAGACTAGTTTGTGGGGGGTCTTTATTTATGAAAACTTAGTGTATTCAGTGTTAGAGGATGAGCATGATATAGACCTGAGGATGCTTCTAGACACACACTGAGAGCACTATATTTGCATTATGATCTTGAAGTGTGAGATTTGGATACAAATGTTTCAATTCCTTATACATGTGAACTCATAAGCTTGAGTTGAACTGGGTCCAACAATGATTGAGGTTGTGCTTGTATGGGATCGACACAAGAGAATTTAAAAAGTGTAGAGTTTCCTTAGGTTGGCTTGGTAAAATCAAAAGTTTATACCTGACTTCCCTAGAGTAGCAGCACCCATGAAGACATTTACTAAGAATGGAAACCCCTTTGTGTGGATATAATGAGTTTTGCAGAGCTTTATGCAACTAAGGAAAAGCTTGACGAGTGCTCCTATCTTCAGGCAGCAAGAGGAGGGCACCGAAAACACAGTGTTCTATGACACATCAGGAACCATGCTTGGTTTTGTCCTACTGTATGGAGAAGTAGTCATTACTTATGTCTTGTGAAAATTGATACCACATTAAAAGAACCATGTGACTCATGACCTTGAGTTGGTAGTGATATTCATCACACTGATGATGTGGTGAAACTACCTCCATGATAGAATGGTTTACCATATACTCTAACTAGAAGAGTACCAATTATATCTTCTAGTAGGAGGATTTAAACATGAGGCTATGTTGATGGCTAGAGTTCCCCCCGAAATATGTCATTGAAGTGGTATTTTATCATCGTAAGGGTAACATGGTAGTGGATTCTTGTAGGAGGAGATCCAATTCATAGTTTCAAAATGAAGGAACAAAGCAGTTGGCCTCACAACAGATATACTTCATGGATAGAGATGAGAAATTTTTTCAGTAGTCTATGGTATTTGACATACCACTCTTATAGTGAGTGAGGGAGGCGCAACACGAAGATGAGAACTATGAGAAAATATGTTCATAGATGTCCACATGGCATTCCTCTAATGGACAATCGAAAGGTGGGGAGCACATCATCCTTTTTAGAGGACACACTCTAGTACTAATGGTGTTGAGAGGGGAGGTGTTGAGTCTAATATATAAATCCCCTTGGTTAATGAATCCATGTGTGGTGATGTATTATTAGGACCTCTGATATCGGTACTGGTGGATGGGGATGAAGAACCTAGTGGTAGAGTATGTTTATAGATGCCTCACTTTTCAGCATGTGAAGGGTGTGCACTGGGTTTCAGTAGGTTTCACACAACCCCTCGGGGTACGAGAGAGGAAGTGGAATGGGATATCGATGGAATTAGAGATAGGTTTACCACATATTTATAATAGAAAAAATACCATTGGTATAACATTGGCAAACTCACCGAATCATCCAACTCCAAACTACCGAAGAGAATAGTTTATAGAGGGATAATGATGCCTCTATGTGGAAAATATTTCAGTATGAGGATAATTTTTGTGAGTTTTAGGTAGATATTGAGGATTTGTAGTACGAGATATTTCATGGATGGTAGACTCCATAGGTGAATGTTTTTTGGCATCACAAGAATCACCAAGAGATCACATGGGAGCATGGGGCTCAGATTCGTGCCCAGTAACCCCTTTTGTTTGATTATCTAATATTTTGACATACGAGACCATAATTTCTTTAAGGGGGGAGTAATTTAATACCACAAAACTACATGACATTTAAAAAAAATAAATGGTATTATATCGAGAGTAGGCGCTTAGAAGACATGTGATTCCCAGGGCCGGAGTGCTCGGAATGATCCCTAAAAATGTTATGTTTAAAATAGCACGTGTGAGTTATTTTCCTAAAAAATTTGGAATATCACTTTAAAAAATGACATGATCATAAATATAAGGGCATCATTTCATTCAACAAGGCGGGTTTACCCTATGCGCTTGTTTAGTTTACTCAGTGGGGGCCTCTAGTGAGAAACCCAAAAATTGCAAATCCGTAAATAAAATATTTTAATAAAAATATTTTAATTTAAAATACTTATAACACATGAAAGGTGACTCAAATTTAAAATTGGATAAACCCTTTGAACACATGATGGTATTATTTTCTTGGGCAAAGCCTAACCTTAGCTGACATGGGTCAATAGTGGAAAATAGTTTTTGGCTGTAAATAAAATAATTGAATAATGTTATTTTGTTTTCAAATAACTATAACTAATAAGTGGTAAATAGGATTGGAAATCCAATAGTACTGTTGAGTTCGTGAGTGTAATATTCCTTTAGGTGGAACCAAACAATTGATGGTGTGGGCCAACTGTGATTGTTGGTTTTTGGGACGTAACTATAAATAAAATAATATAAATAAAAGTTATTTTGTTTTCAAATCCTCACAACTCATAAACCATAACATAGATTAGAAATATGAGACCACCATTGAGTTCATAATGAGATGTTCTCCATATGAAGGGCTTAACCTCGACCAGTATATGATGACATAAAAAGATAATTTTCATAACTTTCAAAAGAAAAATAAAAGAATATAAGATTTTATTTTAATTGTTCTCTTTATCATTCAGTAGTGCAATGTCAGCGCTACGGCGTTGTGACAATGCAATGATTATTTTCATCAATGTAACTAGTTAATGAGTTAGTGTAACAAATCCATAACAAAACATAATAGAAAAT
Source organism: Viscum album (assembly GCA_963277665.1). Lineage (NCBI taxonomy): Eukaryota > Viridiplantae > Streptophyta > Magnoliopsida > Santalales > Viscaceae > Viscum > Viscum album. The sequence continues at coordinate 260,843,709 of OY728129.1, forward strand.
ATGATTCACATTTCATCATTTAATATTCTTACAGGAAATGCTGGATTGTTGGCACAATCCTGGAATTTCTATGAAGATTTGGTGGGTGGAAATAACAAATGATGAAAGAAAACCTCTCCAAAGATGAATACGAGTGATTCATACATTGGCAAAAACACCCTTGGAGTGTGGATTTGATATTTTAGATTTAAAAATGATGATGATTGTTCATCATTGATACATATTTTTTTCTAGGTAGGGGTATAAATTATAAATGAATTGTTTTGTCTGGTCTCCCCCTATATTTGAATAACGCAGATCAACTATTAAACAATTTTATCTGAGGATCGATTTCCCTTCTGGGGTTGGAAAATATAATTTTGGGTTGACATTAGGATTAAATCGTAGTTGTTTATAATGTATACATTGTGATCCCACTAACACGGACAATTCCAGAACAACATGAACAATGTATAATTATTCATATGGGTGTTCTTTTTTATCCCCTACATCTCTCCATCCCCATTCTTCGTGACCTAATAGAAGTTGGACCATTGTCCGTTAAAGATCCAGGTGAGAGGGTCGATGTATTTTGGGTCACATCACCGGGAAAATACTATGACACAAGGATGTGAATGTAGGTAGAAGGTGGCAGACTAGTAGTACACCTTCGGAATGCAGGCTGGAAGTAGAAAGGAGGTGGCTGGAGGTAGGCATATGCATCCACCCAGCCATGTCGGAGGTTCATGTGTTGCAGAGCCGTGGTCCGCATACCTCGATGGATAGTTGGACCAAAGGTAGAACCACATGCCACGAGATAAACGCGTCCACATGAGTGGACCATCGATGACAGGAGGTACAACGTGGGTGCCATGCTGGAGGATCAGCCCATGCTGGCAGGTCGTACTAGGAGTTGGCACACGGTCCAAGAGAGCATTTGGGGTTGCATCCGAATTCAGATGGCTACGTGTACTACGAATTGGGCACCCCATAGGCTTCTAGTCATTGAGAAACCAAACCTCCTTATGGGACGATCTAGTGGAATGAACTGGGCCGCTGGGAGGCCCGAGCTATAGAAGAGTGGGACCGCAAATGCGGGCTAGGTTAATTGGACACACTATGCAACTAGACATCCTAGTAGGTTGGACCCAAGACTGAACCAAGAAAGGTATAGCAAGGCTTAATGGGCCATTCTCAGTGGCTAGGCTGGATCAGGGAGGCCTATACCCAACAGGGTCATGTTGGGATAGCCAAACCCTCTATGGTCATGTAGAACCCCTGGGCTAGGTGGGTCGGGTCGTTTCGACTAGGTCAAACCGGGATAGGACATAACTGACTCCAGTTTATTAAAATACAAATATTATTCAAACCGGGCGCCTGATGGATGCACCATCTACAGTGTTGGGACCCATGTGATGAGATGGTCCTTTTGGCATACTCTATGTGAGATTTTCTGTTATTAAAGACGTGACCACTGGAATGAGGAGTAGATTCAATCAGAATCAATCGTTCTACATGCGGGAATCCTACTATTGGCTGAGACCCGAAGACTACTGACGAGTGGGGCTAAGTGACCCAGTTTTCCTTGTTAATAAAAGACCCTGTGTGTACCAGATACAAGTAGCTCTCTGTAAACTAGCTACAAGAGGTACTATATAAACCAGCTATATCAATCTTTAAGGGTCCCTGTGTGTACCAGCTGCGATGGCCTAAGTGGTGTGGGACACTAGATGACCCGACAGACCCATAGTGGGGAGAAACTATACATGACTTATAAGACCCACAATACTCATTAGTGACGAATACCTAGATGTCTATGGTGTTCATTGTTACAATATATATTATTTATTTATATAAGTGGCGTTATACCTAGTGTGAGATGTCATTGTTTTTTTGTTTTACTATATGGTCTTTTTCTATGATACTTACTCTGTGTCTAGGGGTCCTTACTATGTATTGTGTTTCTCACTATGGCACATGATTCACCCACATGTTTCATGTCCTGTACAAGGGATTTATGCTTCGAAACAGACATTGGTGGTCTAAGACCATGTGGTTCTCATTGAGATAGGACAGACGGATCCTTCATCGGTGAACTTCGTGTTCTGGGACCAGGTGGTGCTCAGTGAGATGGAAAAAATGAGCATACATCTATATCTATACAAACCTACCCCTCGGATGGGGTCTCGATTGGACGAACCTTGGTAGTTGTACTTTCCTTTTTTTTGTTTGGGGCTTGTATTCTGGACACTTTTTACTTTTACATTGTGATGTACTCTCAGTGGTAGTCTCAGTGACAATATTTGTTTACCTTGTCTTTACATTCCATAGTTTGTGCTTTGTTCATGTTTATATGTATTAATGGAAATTCATTCCCTTTTGTAATATTCCTACACAGTTCTATATTCCTTCTCCTAGCCCATGGAATGATGTCTTGGGGTAGTCATGCCATGGGCCCTAGGGGATGGTTTGTGACAAATAATATAAATTCATCACTATTGAAGAATTATTTTTTAAATGTATATTTTATAAATATATTAAAAAAATTACCATTCATCTAATGATAATTATATTGTAATTATTAAGAATGAGTTTATTTGTTTATCTTTAAAATATATATTTCTAAAAACTGATTTATTCATTACGAATTTATTAGTTTAAAATTTATTTTTATCATATTTAGAAATACTCACCAATAAAATGGATTTTATATTTTTAATAAAAATTTAGAAATTAAAAAATAGGTCAAATTTAATTATTTTGGATAAAAATAAGTTACTTTGGTGAAAATTGACTTTTTATGGTAAAAGTAAAACTAGGTTAATGGGTTTCTCCAATGTAAATGTCCTAAAACATCATTAATGTTTTTAAATTGGGTGTATGATGGAATTATCAAAATAAACATGTAATATATATATATATATATATATATATATATATATCTCATTTTACATTTTAAAATGGTATCCTTATATATTAAGGAATTAATGTTTCCTATAATTCCACTCAAAACTCATCTTTAAAAGGACTCATATTCTACCCATCTAACAACAGTCCTTGACTTTAGGTATCTATTAAATACCTAAAAATTTATCCTCTCAATTTTTTTTGACATTTGGTTACATCATTCCCTAAGAAGGAGGTGTAAATCATTCTCTTTGAAGAAACTCGTTTTGAGATTGTGTGAATTCATCCTATATGGTATCTACTTATTTATGGTATTTCTCAATTACCTTCTCAACTGAATTATTATTAAATAACATTCAAAAATCAAATTCTATAATATTAAAAATAAATAAATCTCTATGAAATTGATATTACAACCAAATAAATCCAAAATCCTGCTATTTTCATTAGTATATATTTTTCTTTTACCGGTTTTTTCAACTACCTACATGAATTATGTTAAACAAACATCATAATTTTCATCATGATTAACTAACAGAAAAGTAAAAATGGTAAAACATCATGTTAATAATTGATTTATATTGTTAATCTGGTTCCATTAGGTTGAAAATAATATGAATGTTAATTATAAATTAACTTTTTAAGGGGTAAATTACAAGAAACATGTGTGTCACAGATTCCATTCTCACAAAGAATTCATATACCTAACCTAAAATGAACATAGGATTTAATATATCAGTGGAAAATTAATTCAACTACCCTAAATATTTTTAAATGATGAACATTTATCAATGAATGAGGATTGATATCATCATTATGATTCCTATACGGAACATTAAAATTTATTTACATTTGAAAATAAAAATAAACAATAACTAAATAATATATATTTAATATGTTTTTATAATTTATGATTATGAAATGAAATAGATATAAATACTTATCTTATATTATATATTATGATGGTTATATTTATTAGTTAGGAGGATAGAGTGACTTTGTGGAAGTCGAAAGTAAAGGTATGGTTTTCCCATCTCAATTTCCCTTCATTGAGATATTCCCTTAATCAACATGTGTTTTATTTTATGTGGTTTACATATATCCCTATGAATGGATTTTCACAAAATTTTAATTTAATTAATTGTATTTACAAATCTATCTCATTTCCATATTTCAATATCTTTTAATTTTTAACTTACTAAATTCTTATTGGTTTCTTTCCAATCTCACATTGAAATCTAGATTACTTATGAATAAATTTACATAATGGGAAATTTTATATTATTTCCCTATAAAACCCCATATATATAGTTTAGTATTTATATTTCTAGGATTATATTTCTTTTAACCATTTTACTATCCTTTTAAACAATTCAACTAAAACAATGCTAGTAAGTTGAGGGAAATTTATCTCTTTTTAGTAGGGATTCATACATTTACATATTGACATTCAATGTTTTATTTCAAAAATTCATTTATATAAACTTATATGATTTATTATGGTAATTTTATATTATCCATGACATATTTACAAATATTTTAAGATAACATATTTCAATTATTTTATGCACTTTCCACCACTACTTTCTTTAGAAAATATGGCATAAATATAATTTTAAATGCGTTTCAAATGAACAAATATTGTAACTAGATTCTTTATATTTATTTAATAATATTCATCTCCATGTTTTCAGGGTTTAATATAATAAATACTTTTCTCATTTTTATAAATAATTTGCATTGAAATAAAAGATATTAAAATTTTAAAGGATATTTTGTCTTATTTTTTATAGTAAATTTACTATGCTAGTTTAATGTTTTATTTAATATATGAATTTTTTATCCAATATATATTATTATTTTTTAGGGTTATTATATAATTATATCTTCATAATTCTTTTTCAAAATGTATTACTATCATGTTTTTTTGGAAATATTAATGTATCATATTTATTTTTCTTATTGTGATTAAGAAATGATTGAATTATGAATTTTTGAACGGTTATCTAGAATAAATATGTATGGTCTATCAATATATGATAAGTTAATATGATATAGCCCAAAATTTTATTGGGTAATGATTTATATATCCTGAAATTTTTATGTTACATAGGTGGATACCTTAGGTCCTAAATAATATGTGACATGGGTGGTTAGACCAAGTCCAAATGTTTTGGGACATGAGAAAAAGTCTAAAAGTTTATGGCGAACATGTGTTCAACCCATTTCCACATTGTTATTAGTAGATGGTTAGAGTAATCCAATATGATATTAATTTACTGATGTTAAAATTGGATATATATTATTAATTTTACGATTTTAATTATTCTATACACATAATATTGAAAAATACATAACTGAAATTTGTATTATTTGTAATGATTGACTCATCATTCCATACACTCATGACTCATAACTTATGTTATGAATAAATGATATTGTAATGAAACATTTTTTTAATATGTATTATTTGTTAGGATCATTTTATACTATGTTCACACACCTTGATTTTATTTCCATACCCACAAGTTCATCTTATGCTCATATATGATCTTCGAGTGAAATATCTTTTGTTCACCCCACACAGATCAACTAATCTCAACCATTTCATACGATTCAATTAAAAAGGATATTAATTAGAGTATAACGTATTTTATTTCAAGATGATGATCTTTTAATAAACTCTTATATTAAATAAACACTATGTTTGATACTGTATACAACATGAAACAACAAGATTAAACATAACATGAAATTATAATAGTTAAAAGTTATACTTATAACCAATCCATTAAATTTGTGAGCATGAATATAAAGGTTAAATGAGTTAATTAGAGTTAAAACTAATTTGATAATGCCCAAAATTATTTAAAAATAATTAATTAAATTTCTTGGATTCGTATATTTCATCTATTATCCTTGAAAATTATAAAATATTACCCTTTTAATATTGTTATCGTTTATTTTAACCTTTATAATATTTATGTAAAAGATAATGTCAAAATTGTATCATTTTTTCTATTAATAAATATAATATTTTATAATAGGGAATTTTTTTTATTATATATATTTATATTAAATACAATAATTATTTTATCTTTATGATTTATTTTTACTTTTTAGTGATAAAATAATTACCTTAAATGTGTATTCAACACCAACCCAGTGTTTGGGCAAGAAATAGAAAAATAAATTAAATGATATAAAATTAATGTTTTATGGTTAGTTATATCTTCATTAATATTTTATATAACAATATAAAATATTAGTTATTTATAAAATTCATATATTGAATACACATTACTATCATATTGTCATTAAATTCAACCTAATTGAATTGAGTCAAAAAATTAAAATAATGATATTTTTGTTAAATTATATTTTATTAAATTACATAAAAATTTTAATTTCCTAAAGAGGGAAATTAGGATTATATATGGTATAAAATTTCTTTCCTTGTACATCATTGAGCCAATTTTTACCTTATATTTAAAATAATAACCCTTTAATATTGAAAAAGTAATTATCAAGGTAAAGGTTAAAATTAGATAACCAAGGGGTTTAAAAAATATAAGGCATAAAATAATATATCCAAATTATATTAATTTTATTTGAGGAATAAATTAATACCATATACTAATTTTATTGTAATACATGTCATTTTGGAACAATTTTTCATGAGTTAAATGCAAACTATATTTTAATATTTGTTGTATTTACAAAACTGAAATTAATGATATTTTATAATAAAAAATATTTTATTAAATGATTTAAATTTCATAAAAGAACCATAATTATAAAATTTAATGTAATGGGGTTTTACATTTCCACCATGGACCATTTATGTATCATTTTTCATTGTATACTTACTTTTCTGGCCCCTAAATAGAAAAAACATTGATATAATAGTAATTTCCAATGGGGTTAATGGGAGTTAAAAAAAATAGATGTGGGAGAAAAAATAATCTAAACATGTATAAATTTTAATATATGATATTATTTGAGAATATACACATAATATCATTCAAATTATATTATGTTGGTCACATTTTTAAATGAAAAATAATATATTATAATTTAATAAATTATGAAATTCTTAAAATGCCCCCCCCCCCTCACTTATATAAGGGAACCCTATATCCTATTCTATCCCCACATCAATATCGATATTCATCTAATAATACAAAACCAAATTATTTACTAAAATGACTCACCACATTCTTGATGTCTTACTTTGATAAAAAATATCCTTATAGAGTTTTAATTTGTAAAGAAAATGTGGTTTTCTGAAGAAGAGGTGTAGCTTTTAAAATATGGGTTTCGTTTTATTTTTTTTCTCCTACCTCACAATTTTCTGCTAACATGTTGACATAATAACACCCTAATATTATATATATATATATATATATATTAATCTAATGGTGTTAATTTAATATCATATATATGTCTCCTTCTTCCATAAAATTGGAAAAGAATCCATCATTATTGTGTTTGGTGGACTACCACCCCATTAACTGATGTAATTCATTTTATACCACCACCTCTTAAAGATAGTTAAAATGATGGATTTAATGTATATATACGAGATTTATGAAACAATTATAATTTTTTATTGATATAATATCATCTTAATTTATTACTATTCCATCCATTGAAAAATGATAATTCTATTTTTTTGTAGGTGTAGATTACAACCTCAATGAAGCGATATGATTCTTTTTTCATTACAATGTCACAAGGAAATTATATAAAAGTGTATCTAATGAAATTGTATGATATTTATGATATATTAATCATTCAAGAAAAATAATATTATACATACATTATTTTTATAATGTTATTGGAAAAATGGAAATGTTAATCCTGGGTACGTACAACCTACCATCTCCATGAGTGCAACATCATTCATTTTTTTAAACATTTTTCTTGGTTTCTTTTTAAAATATATACTTAATGTGTAGAAATGATTATTATTTAGTGATTATTATTCCATATATAAGAGAATAATAACCACTTGGACCATATTCTGTTTACCAAATATATTTTTATCATATGAGAAAAATATATTCAAAATTTACATCATGGGATTATTTGATAATGAAATTATATAAAATATAGTAATATATAAAATAAATGAATAATAAACATATAAAATATTATTATGAAATTAAATAAGTAAAAAATGATTATTTTTTTGGATGATAAGTAAAGTATGTGACAAGTCATACTTGAGGAAACATGTACTTTAATTTAAAAATAGTCTTTCAAATATACCATTTTGACAAAAAAAGGACTATAATGTTTTAACATATACACATCAATTTATTTTCCAAATAATCATAATAATTATTTTATATTTTAATTCCTTTTAAATATTTCTTGTTTAATTCTATGAAAACCCCACTTTCCCTATTTTCATTGTTTTTTAAATGTGGTTTAAATGGAATGGTTATTTCAAAATCAAAATTCTTGATGGTTGAAAAGAATATATTTACAAAATATTTCATGTGTTATGATTCTAACAAGGATTTTAGGAAATTGGTATGATGATATATGGTTTTCTATTAACCAGTAATTTGTTTTTATTCTATAAACCATGGTTTGGTGGTTCCATTATAATCCATGAAAATGTGCACCTAATATAGATATATTATTCATTGAGTGTTTTTAAATGTGATTCTATGATTGATGTGAAAATATTTCCCCAAGTTACATACATAATTTATCTATTATTTATTTGGATTATTATGGTTTTTTTATTTCACAAGGTATTGTATTTATATTATATTGAACATAAAATATATGATACTTCTTTATGGTCTAATATAAAAAAATTAAAAAAATAATGAATTTTTTATGATTTTAATGATATTTTTATAAGTTTTATTTTTGATTAAATATTAAGTATGAAATATTTGATAAAAATATTTAGGTTGATAAGTTGATTTCTTGGATAATAAAATATTTATTTTGAGCTAAAAGATAATTATAAAATATGAATATTTGTATTAGAATTAATTGACTAATGGGTTTATTTATTTATTTATTTATTTATTTCTAACTTATTTATAGTTTTTTTTTCTAATACCATGTTTTAAAAGTTTTTTCATGGGGATTTTTGTTGATTTTAAATAATGATAAAGAATTAATATTTAAAAAAGAAAATTTGGTTTCATTTTGAACAATGCTTACTTAAAGACATCAGTATTGTTATGTATGAGTTTTCCTAATTCAATAAAACTATACACCAAAATGATCTGAAAGTTAGTCAATGGTCTAATTTTTTTTTATGTTATATGTTTTTACGGGTTGAAATTGAATCAACATTATTATTATCTAGACAAATATGTAGTTTTTTATTCTTCATACCAGATCTGGGAGTGCGTTTCCATAGCTATATTGGTTGTTATTAGGCTGGGTTTAGATAACATTTGATATTTTGATGTTTTCATGATTGGTTAACATAATATTTATGGATACTGTTATATTTTTATATGTTTAAGGTTGATCATAAGTCTAAATACAATGACACCCATTTTATGTTTTAGGTGGGAGAATTTTAAGATTATTAAGAGTATTTTGACAAAAAATTAAGGTAATTCAACCCTCTAGAGTAATTTGTTATTTAATTAAAATTATATTCAAGTAAAATTATTTTATATTCTATAAAAATAAGTTAAAGTGGATTGCTGTCTTTTATGGTTTTTATGATCTATAATGTTCAGCTAATTTAGTTAATCAAGAGTAATGGGTTATTACATATATAGAATATATGATTTACAATATAGATAACCATGGGATAGTAATTTGATTTAGTTAATATGTTGTTAATGTAATTTTTGATTAAGTAAAAGATTTTGGGTAAATTATATGATTAATTTAAATAAAAATACAATTGGATAGACTCATATTTTTTTAAGGAATAATGGTTGAATTATATTTTGTAATTATATTTGGATTTATTTTTTCATTATAGTGACTCGTGTAATTTATGGAAATGATTATCATGTTTTAGAGATTATCTCATTAGGGAGTATACATATTGATTATATGAAATTATGAGTGGCTAATGATTCTTATTGATAAATTTTTAATTATTCATGAAATAATACCTGATTAAATCATTATGATTTTGGGGTTTTGAACATGGTTGTGAATATTTTGATGTATTTTTCGGTATGTTATTTATCAAATGATGTAATATTGTCTTTGGATGTTATTGAGCATTTGGTTATTAAGGATATACTCCATCATGTATATTTCTATTAATTTGTCAAATTATCATTCCTTGTTCAATCCTTTTTGGTTTTGGTTAATATCTAAAGATAGAGTGGATATATTTTTTTTACTTTTAAGGATTGTGTTATTTGATAGAAGTTTATTTTATTTATTAATTATTGAAAAGAAATTATCTTGAATAAACACCATTTAATGAAAATTATGAGTTTGGGATGTAAAATGATTAAAGGATGAAATTCTACGTGTCAATTAAATATATTTACTTATGTTCTTAGTATATATGGTAATGGAATTCCCCAAATATAATATAATGATCTTGTAACAAAATTTTTTATCACATTTCCATCATTTATGATGAATTAATAGCCCTTTCACACCTCATTGTTTAATGTATTTTTGGTCATTGAATTAATCATGATTATTCAATTTCTTGTGATAAATAAATTTCTCACTATCCATCATTTTATGGAAATTATATTTTTATTACATGCACATATTTTCACATCCCAATAATATTCACAAGTATAGAGGACTAGTTATGACTTATTTCAGATATCCTTTATACATTCCATTCTCTCTTTTTAAGAGTTTTTTTATTCACACTTTTTATGATATTGGATTTCAAATAATGAGTATTTAAATTTATAACCCTTAAATATTTATCTCAAGTTCAAATTTCAAGGATGAAATTTTATATGGGGTGGGTTTTGTAATATCCTATGATTTTAGAAAATCATTTTATTCTAGAGAATATACAACAAAAAACCCCAATATTAAATGATCCATGAAATTTTAATTTTTTAATGTTATATTTTTATATTAATCATTAAATTGTAAAGTATGAATATTATTAACCAAATTATTAAATATATCATAAGTTCCTACTCAATAAAAAAATTCATGATTAATTCTTAAGAAATAATAACTGAATTATTTAGTAATGTCATTTTATTCTTCAAAAATATGTTTTCTTCATAAATGGATTTCATTGGTTATAGGGATAAAATATTAAAATTAATTTTTGTAACCTTTATATATGTTATTTAATAAAAAGGATATAATTTTGGAAATATGCCTAATAAAATTATATTATTTTTTATAATGTTCTTAAAATATTTAATTTATAATTAATAGTTAAAAATACTAATTTTTATTTGAAACACTATTTTATTATCAATTATTTATGAAGTAAAATTATAATTTTTTTAATTTTTAAAATAAAAATGTTAAATTTTAATAAAAAATAATCCAATTATGGAATTTTTAATGAATTTTATATTAAATTTGGTATTAAAATGTTTTTAAAGTTAATAGGTTTTTTTTAAAAGACTTATTTTCAGCAGATTTTTTGGCATTAAAATTAAATTAAATTATTCTACATACATAATTGGATTCATAAAAATTTAATAACATATATCGAATTAGGTGTTCCAAATTTGAAAACTATGCCCCGTTTATTTTTCTTTATTATGATTACTGACCATGGATGATTTTTGTTACCAATGTAAATGTACAATTAGATAATTAAGATTATAACCAATGTTATATGTCGTAAAATTATTAAAAACACAATAAGTAGTTAAATATTATGATCATATTTCATCCATAATGATACAAAATTTTTAAATATGACTTTTTATCCATTTATATTTGATTTAGACCTCTATAATATTTATTTAAAAGACAATGTAAAAAATATCACTTTTTGGTATTAATGACATTAATAATTTATGATGGAAATAATATAATATTATTTGACTATAAATGGTCATTTTAGAAATTAATAAATTATTTTTCATCGTAATTTATTTTTAATATTTATTGTTAAAAAATTCCCCATAAATGTTTAGGCAACACTGACACAGTGCTTGTAAAAGCATGAGAAATTCAATTAAACGATTTTAAAAACTATAAAAGAAATTTTTTTGGTGTGTTATATTGTCCTATGAATTAGTATATAAATATAGATTATCAAGGATGTGTTAAGGTTTCTATTTGAAATAAATTAGCATATTCATCTCTTTAATATCAAACTATATCAATAATATCAAAAATTAAATTAATAATGTTATATGGTAACTTATATTTTGTTAAATAATATATTAAGAAAAAATATCATTATATAAAAAAATTATGATGATAAATTGACTTATAATTAATTATTTTTCCATTTATGATCCATTTTCACCTTATAATTAATATTTTAACACTTTAATATTGAAAAACTCATTACCATGGTTAAAGGTTAATATTAATTAATCAAGGGGTTGAACCAAATTATAGGTTTTAAAATTACAAAAAACCCGATATAAATTTTATTTTATGAAAAAATTTATACCTTATAATACTTATATTAAAATTTATATCGTTTTTGAACCATTTTTAATGGGTTATACAAATATTATATTATAATATTTAATGTATTTCCCGAAATGAAATTAATGATATTTTATAATAAACATAAATTTATTAAAAGATATCAAATACATATAAATATCATAATAATCCACATGAATTGGATATGTTTTAATATATAATCCATGGTCTATTTACTATCCCTTTTCTATTTATAGTTACTTTCATAACTCCTAAAGATTATAAAAAGTTGATATTGAGATAATTCTCAAAAGGGTAAATGGGGGTTTAAATAAATAGAAAAGGATGAAAATAATTAAACAAGTCCAAATTTTGTTGATTTATATTATTTATAAATCTATTCATATTAACATTTAATTTTATAAATTTAGAATTATTTTTACAAAAACATTAATTTATATTAAATTAATAATTTATGAATATCCAAGAATTCCTTGCCCATCACTTATAATTGGGAACCTATTACCTTCATCTATCCACACCCCATAATACATTATCATTATCCAATAATATAGAAAATATTTCTTTAAAATACATCCCTATATTATATAGGTATTATTTATTGTATAATACCAACAATATGTGGATTATGGTGTAATGCAGTAGAGTTTGTCCGAAGAAGAGGTATATCCTAAAACCATATTTTTTAGATATATTCCTAATTATATAACATTAAAATATTTTTTAAACATTATTAAATAATTAAAACCATATATTACATATACAAATTTCCATTTACGAAAATTTCATAACCCATATCGATATTCTTATTTCTTAAAATGGGAAATGAGTCTGTTATTTTTGTGTACGGAGGACAAGTGCCTCTTGAACCGATGTAATTCATTTTCCATCACCCACTCTCAAGTCAGGTAAAAAATATTAGTTGAATATATATATATATATATTATTCATCACATAATTATCTTTATTTATTTATAATATATCATCTTTTTTTCTCACCATTCTATCAATTGAAAAATAATAACTTTGTTTGTATGTACGTGTGGATTACCACCTCCATGAAGCGATGTAATTTTTTTTCATAACCAAAACACATCATTGTTTTATATATGTTAATTTAAAAAAACAATATGATATTTATGATATAAAAATTATTATATAATGATAAAATGTTTCTTATATTCTTTATTTCATGTTATTGGAAAATAGGGAAACATTACTCAAACACACATATGGACCACCCTCTCCTTGAGTGCAAAAAAATTAATTTATCATAAAAACCACTCATGATTTGTTTAAAAAATTGTTAATGTATAAAAATTATCCTCATTTCATTATTTTTATTCTGTATATGATGCCATAATGACTTATTTGACCATAGTCAATTTCACAAATTCTATCTAAAAATATAAGTTGAATATCGTAAAAATAACCAATGTGAAATTAATTATTTAAGTAATTATATATAACATGGTCATAGATAAAATAAAAAGAATAATAAACATAAAAGTTTAATTAATAAATTAAACAATAAAAATATTTTTATTATTCAGGATTTAATTTTTTTTTCTAAATATTTTTACACCAGTGTCCATATTCTAAAAAATATTTTTTTAGTGTATTTATATGTCCATGATTGAAATATAAAGAAAAATTTATTTATCTTCATAATTTAATAATAATGTTTTAATGGTAATAATTTTATATATTTTATTTTGAAAATTTTGAAAAAAAATGTAAATGAAATGTTTTATTTCTACATATATGACGTTAGTGATTTTCCATTACATTATAGCTCTTATTTGAATATTGGGTTACTTTTTAATATTTCATGTTTTATTCAATGAAGAATATTATTTCCCATTTTTGAAGGTATATTAAAAAAGTGTTTCAAATGAAATATATATTTTCAAATTTATGAATATTTTTATTATGACTTCAGAAAATATTTTTATGCAATATTTCATATTTTATGATTATGATAATATTATTGTGCATTATTTTTTATGATAGAAGATTTTGTTACTATATATGGATGGTTAGTTCCATTATAAACCAATTATTTGTTATTACATTTTATGTAAATTTAATGTGTGTCCAATATAGCTCTCTAATACATTGGGTATTTGTATTAGTGGTTATGTGAGTGGTATACAAATGATTTCCCATGTTCACTACATTTTTTCAGTTATTTATATATGATTTTTTTGAAATATTATAATTTTACAAGGTTATATATTGAGCATATGGTTAAGGAAAATTATATTCTAATTATTAAGGGTGACATGAATAGTTTTTTAAAAATGATTACATGATTTTTACCTGATTTCAAAGAAACCTATCTAATTTTTCTTTTTGCTTAATGATTTCTTATGAAGTGTTTTAGGAAAAACATTGGATATTTTTGTTTAATTATTAGGTAATAAAATATTTATTTTTATGTAGATGTTTATTTTTATAAAAGAATATTATAACCATTATACAGGGTTTAATGATTTTATTCAATTATATATTTATTTTCACATACTTCTTATTATGATTTTTATCCTCATCATATGTTATAAAATGTATTTCAAATGGTTTCAAGGATGGGTATGAATAATTGTAAAGACATAATATATAAAAGAGAAAATATGGCTATAATTCCTCCAATAGAAACTTAAAGACATTAGTATCTTAATGTAATAGTTTTTCCCGGTAATTAAAAACTCTAAATCTAAATGGTTATCTAGTTTGTAAGTGGTATAATGTTTCATTTTTTATGTTAAATATTTTAAATCGTTGAAATTGGATCGTCTTTATTTGTATTAGTCAATAAATTTAATTTTATTACTTATAAGTAAATCAGGGAGTACGGGTTTGTGTTTTACCCTATTATTATCATATAATGATTTGAAAAATATTTGATATTATGATGTTTTCTTGATATATTAAATTTAGAGTTATGGGTACCATCATCAGTTTACAGGTTTATTGTTGATCATAATTTCAATTCAATAGAAACCCCTTTGAGGTTTTTGGTGGTAAACGTTTCATATTTATAAGAGTATATTGAGAGACATTTATATTAGTAGAACCCTTTGGTTTAGTATGTACATTAGTAAAACATTTACTTTATGAATAAATATTTTATATAATATTCACATAATTTGAATGGTATTGAAAAAATTTATGGTTAATATGATCTCTAATGTTGAATTAATTGTGGATAATAGATATAAATTGGTTATTATAGGTAGATAATATAAGATTTAGCACATAAATAAAAATGGTATTAGAATGTGATTTGGTGAATATTTTATTAATGTTATTTTTAAAGAAGTTATCTATTTTAGGGAAATTACATGATTAAATAAAATAAAAATACTTGTGTATATGATCAGATTTTTATTTGAGGAATAAAAGATGAATTATCTATTCGAAGTATATAAGGTCTTAATATTTTCCTTTATGGTGATTTGTGTTTTTATGGATGTTTTTATCATTTTTTATATTATATGATTTGGTAATATGATTCTGAGTATATTACATTTTGAGTAACTAATGTTGATTGGAGATAAAAAATAAATTATTCTCCAAAGAATATGTCCTCAAATCATTCTGATTTTTGGGTGTCTTACTTTTTCATGAATATTTTGATAAATATTAATGTTTAATATTTATAGAATTATCTAATTTTACATTGGGTGTAGTTGAGTATTTAGTGACTAATGATTTTATTATTAATATGAATGTTTAAATTTTTTTTAATTATATCAGTTGTGCTAACTCTTTTAGTTTTGGTTAATTTATGAAGGCAGTATGAATATCCTATTATAATTTTATAGATTATGTCATACGTTAAAGATTTATTTTAATTCTTCAAGATTGTTGATATTTTTCTTCAATACTAATAAAATTGATAAAATTATGAGTTGGTGATGTAAATTGATTAATGGATTAAACTCTACTTGTCACATTAATAAATGTCCTTATGTTATTAGTTTAGCTCATATTAGAATTACTCAACTATATAAAAATGATATTCAATCAAAAACCTTATCTCATTTCAATTATTTATGATAAATATTTTTAATTTTTCACACCAATTAGGTTTATCATCTTGGTGTTCATTGAATTTATCATGATCATTCACTTTCTTCTGATCAATAATTTTTGTCACTCTCTATCATTTTTTAGACAATAAATTTTTACTCCATGTCTATATTTTCATATCCCACTAACATTCACCTATTTCGAATCATAGTTATGTGTTATTATAAATAACCCTCCTAATTTTCATTCACAATTTAAGAGATTATATGATTAAGGAATATACCTTTTCAGTATATGAATTCATGAGTGACTAATCTAGATTAGAGATAATTGTTAAATTACTCTCAAAATAATATGTGATCAAATAATTCTTATTTGAGGTTCTTGAATATGGTTGATAATATTTTGAATAACTTTAAGGTTAATTACTTATCAAATTTTCAATGTTTAACATTGGTTGATACTGTGTATTTGGTGGTTTGTGTGGTATTTATTCTTAAGATGGTTTATTTAATTTTGGATTTATCTTACCTAGTTTTGAGCATTTGGTTTTTGGTTACTATATTGTTATAGGAGGAATAAGTATTAATAATTTAAATTAATACAGGATCCAATATATTTTGATATTAATTTTTCAATCATAGATATATTATATTGAGAAAACATCATTTGGAAAAAAATGAAATTATGAAAAATATTGATTTAAAGATGAAATTATAATTGTGAAATAACTATATATCCTTATTTTATTTGTATTGATGGTAAATGAATTTCTGAACTCTAGGAAAAGGATCTTGAAATAATGATGTTATCAAATTAACTTTATTTTTTATGATACAATTGTATTTTACACACCTCATTATTCTATGGTATTGTGTTTATTTATATTAATATGATCATTCAATTTCGTTTGATTAATGACCATTTTAACTGTATGTCATTATTTTAACATTTTTGTTTTCCTCCATGTCTATATTTTTACTTACCATGTATTTTATCTTATTTTTATGACAACATATGTTTTATTACAGATTCCCTCCTCACTATATTTTCCCTCTATTCAAGAGGATTTCTTATTCACCATTTTTATGATGTGGATTATCAATAATGGTATTTTTAAATTTCAAAACCATGATTATAGACATCACATTAAAATTATGTGTAAATCATTTATTAAATTATATAAAATTCAAGGTCTTGGAATTTTATGAATCATTATTCACTGCTGGAAAGAAGAATTTTCCCAACACTTTTATACCAACGGTTCAAAGAACCGTTGGTATAGGGTATCATTAACAACGGTTTATACAAACTGTTGGTAAAGATCTGTAACAAGTTAATTTTCTCAATGTTTTGATGAAAATGTTGGGAAAGATGGGTAAAAAATCACTTTTCCCAATGGTTTGGTGAAACCATTGGGAAAGATTGGAAAAAATGAGTTTTCCCAACAGTTTTTAAAAACTATTGGAAAAAATATGCCAAAAATTCTCCAAACCCAGGCAGTAGCCTCCCCACGATTCCAAAACCATTCTACTACTCTCCAAAAGTGATTCCTTCGCAGAAGCACTTGAGAAGCCCCACCTCTTCCATCAGATCAGCTACTGCCCGGTTAGACTCGTTTCATCTTTTATCAAGGTTATATTTCTACCTCTTATCAAGCATATCCTTCTATTCTCAAGGATTTTGTTATTCCCAATTTTTAGGGTTTTTGTAATATTTTATGATTCACTACTCCACGAATTGTGAACTCAAATCACTACATCGGTGTATGTCCAATTAATTTTTTCATTGCACATTTACATTTATATGGGCATGATGTCTCTTTTTTGTGTTCTAATTTTAAATATTCAAAGTTTTTCATAATCTAAATGTTTCAAATATTACAGATTCATGTATATGAACTCATAAGAAATTGTTTGTAATATTTATTGACATTGTTTCATGAAAATCACTCATTTCATTAAGATCATGTCATACATGAATATCTTGTTCATCTTAATTTTTGTACACTATGAGTATTACAAAACAACTATGTATCATGATTCTATCAAAATATATATATATCTAAAATGAAACATTGTTCACTTATACTTTTTCACAATAGAACATATGGAGTATCTTCTGGAACTTTTCAAAATGGTATGTGGTCCCTAATTAGTACTTCTTCCTTCTTTATGAAACTAATTAACAGAATTTCAAATTCGTAATATTAGTGAACATTAGTTTTTCTAATATAACCATTAATCATTCTGCCTTCGACTTCATACATTTTTTATTCAATCACTCTTTTAAAACACAATAACCATTTTCACTAATTTGGTGTTCCTCAAAATGCTTGGGAAAATCAGAAAAATGCATGTATTGAATCGTGTTTCACATATGGATTCATGGATACAAGTTCATCGTGAAAATCAAGACTGCATGGTTCAAATATCATGAGGACCATGAGATTATTTATCTTCACAAAAATTAGGTTTTTTTCTACAACTATGTGTTTTTGTTTTCACTTTTGATTTGGCCGAAAGTGGATCTTTGTGGTCATTAATCACTGATGTGGGTGGTCATTTAGTATGTAAGATAGTATGACTTCATTTTACTTGATGTATCCAATATTATTGTTGATTTATGTTCAATTTTATTATCTTTAACAAGTGATGTTGTTTAATAAGTTGTTATAAATGGTTGTAATAATGACGATATGGTATAAGGGTTCTTATGGTGTGTATAAGAATTTAAATGGTGTTTATAATGGTTGGCATGGTATCAGTGAACTCAAGTAATTAATTTAAGCCTTAATTATAACTGTCTTGTAAGAAATTGAATGATGTAAACACATCCTCACATGATTTCTTACCTTAGATAGTGTCCAACATATGAAATACGAGCTTTTGAATTCATCATTTAATTAGGATCATATATTCCACTTCCCCCAAGATGATTATACTAATATAACTTTAGGGTAAATTAAATATGGTTCTCATTGTACGCTGTATATTATGTGTCCTTCTTGGACAATATTCACTTTTATGAGGGTGGGGTTCTTTTCACTACCCATGCTGGCATGTGTAGACATCCATAAAAATGTTAGATAAGTCGCAAGTTTAATTCAGTATTGTTGTTATCAATGACATAATTTATTGTTAATTTCAATTTTAAAAATAAATTTTTTTGTCTATACTTAATGAAGTTAAATCTTTTTACAAGCCATGAGAGACCTATTACTGTCGAATCCTAAAATTTATTCATCCATGGGGTGCGCTTGACTTGGGGAAGTAATTGGGTAATGAAAGGTATGGCTATAGAGGTTCCTATAATGAGTGACTGAACATGAGTGAATGATTTGGGATACATATAACACATTATGGGACCTGAGTCATGTGCCTCTTTTAGACCTAATGAAAATTAATATGAATAAATTTTAATTTAATTTACGAGTACTTGATCATTACATTATTTTAATAGTTCACTACATCGACTAGAAACTTCTTCCATTATCATTTACATAAATGTATTTTCTATTAAAGATCAATCCTCCTGAATTTTTTTATGAATAAATGACTTTATAAATTATTTTTACATAATGGATAGAATTTGGATGTATGAAACCGATCGGATCTCATGAGATTTTCAAAAAAAATTGGAGAGCTTTACAGATTTTTCATTTCACAATGCTTCAGATAGTCATCACATACACTCCCCATATTCCAATTATGTTGGTAGACCTTAGTTGATCCGTGAAAAAGTTAGCTAGCACATAAAAAAATGGTTTTCAAGAAAACTACTTTGTGTGGTTTCATAATGGGGAGAAAATGAAATCTCAAATTGGTGATGATCGAAATGAAAGGACTGGAATGGAGAATTTATTAGATGATAGGTTTCCATTTATTCTTCATCACGAAAAATAAAGGATTTCGACTCAAGAATACTTTGATATGAGGACAATTGATGCATCTAGTTAAAATGATGATATTTATAGGGTGAAAATTTTGAATGATGCAGCAACGACTCCAGTATATCGACAATGCGATAAAATGAAAAAGCTAGAATTTTTAATCTAATTGTTTCATGGGAAAACGATTTATGGGATTTCTAATACAGAAATCGATTACATTGTTACCCTATTGAAGGATTTACATCCAGATGATGTAGATATTCCCTCAAACCACTATATGGAGTGGATGTTAGTTGAGGAACTTTAAATTTCTAGAAACAAAATTCCTGACTGCCTGAAAGATTGCAGTTTATTCTGGGAGGAAACCACTGAATGAAATGATTGTATAAAATGTGGTACATCCAGCTGGAAGTCAAAATCTGATGGAGCACCATCCCATGTTCCACATTAATGTAATGTGGCACTTTTTATAGATCCCCAGACTCTAGAATCTTTTTATGTCTGATGACATATCAATAAAAAAAAGATGTCATGATACCGAGAGAAAGAAGACTAATGATGAGTTGGTTCATCTTGTAGATGGATTTTCATGGCATAGATTTGATACTCAACATCCTGATTTTGCAGCTGACTTGTGTAATGTGAGGCTGGGTCTCTCATGTGAACATTTTAATCCGTTTGGGCAGATTCTTACTTCGCATAGCACATGGCAAGTTTTTATACACAAATATAATCTTCCCCCATGGTTGTGTATGAAAAAACCATTCACTTTCATGAGTATACTCATATATGGTCCTTCTAATCCTGGCATTCATATTGATTTATACATGCAACCTTTAATAAAAGAGTTGAAACTTCTTTGGGATGTGGGTGTGTGCACATACGATGCATGTTTGAAAGACATATTTCAGATACATTTTGCACTTATGTGGACGATCACTGATTTTATGGATTATGCAATGATGTCTGGATGGAGCACTAAGGGAAAACTGTCATTCCCAGTTTGTATGAAGAATAAACCATCCAGAAGACTGAAACATCGATGTAGTTTCAGTTTTATGGGACATCGACGATTCTTTCCAAATGATCATTCATATAGAACGAATCGTCAAAGATTTGATAATACCATAGAGATAGATGTTAAAGTGGTGGTCAAGATGATGTCCAGCGTGACGATGATGATGGAATGGAGACAGATACGGAAGAGGAGGGAGAGGAGGAGGGCGAGGCAGATGATGAGGGTGAGGAGAAGGGCAATAGCGAGGAGGAGGGCGCTGAGGAGGGACGGACGATGATGGGGATGAGGACAAGGGAGCTGATGATAGTGATGATGGTGATGGTGATATGGGACAAATTGATCTGTTACATTTTTTACTATTATTACGGAGATTTGATGTTTAATATATTCTAGTTGTTGGTTTTATCTAGATCAGTAGTATAGTATTGGAGTTGAGTTATTTTTATATATTTTCTGTTTTTGTGGATGTTGTTGTCTTTTAGTGGTTGTGTGATTGGGAACTCCCTGGACTTCCCCCTCCTTTCCGGACCGTGGACAACCCCCCACCATCCTCGTTTGACCACATACATACCCCAGACAGCCCCCCGGACTTCCCCCCATCCTCCTTGGTCCCTAGACACCCCTCGGACACCACCAGGACAGCCCCCCTCCTCCCTGAACCCTGGACATACCCCCAGACATCCCCCAGGACAACCACCCCCCCACAGCCCCCCACCCTCCTCCTTGGACCCCGAAAAACCCCCCGAACAACCCCCCAGACATCCCACCATACAGCCCCCCACCCTCATCCTTGGTCCCCAGACAGCCCCCCGGACACCCACCGGACAGCCCCCCGGGATAGCCCCCCCACCCTCATTGATTTCATTTACTAATAAAATTTTTATAATATATATTTTATTTATATTCATCATGATAATAAATGTAAATCACATTTACACATCTAATCAATATCATAGATTCATGGTATGTTATAAAAGGGATGTATTCATTGGGCATCGCATTATTATCTCTGAAATGATTTAAATAGTGTTGTAGAATAATGTGAATAAACAACTAAAATATTTTATCACAAGGATCTATGGGTCATATGTGACGTGTACGAGCCAGCCCAAGCTCAATCCGAGGCACGATGTGGCCGACACCACTCATAGTTTCTCTCTTTTGTTTAAAATGGACTTCATTTTAAGTGAAAACAACAACTAGAATATGGAAAACTGACCAAACAGATTCTGATTGTGTCTATACTTTAGCACAATGATCCATGGGTCATTTGTGACATGTACGAGTCAACCCTGCCTCAATCCGAGGTGCGGTGTGGCCGACACCATTCATAGTGTCTCTCTTTTGTTTAAAATGGACACCATTTTAAATGAAAACACCAACTAACATACGAAAATCTGACCAAATGCATTCAAAATGTGTTAATGATTTAGGAGAATGATCCATGGGTCATATGTGATGTGTACGAGTCGACCCCGCCTCAATCTGTGGCACGGTGTGGCCGTGATCACTCTAAGTTCATCTCTTTAGTTTAAAATGGAAAACATTTTAAGTACATACAGAAAACTAAACAAAAGGATTCTGACTGTGTTGATACTTTATAACAACGATACATGGGTCATATGTGATTTGTATGAATCAACCTCGCCTCAATCTGAGATGCGGTGTGGCCGGAACCACTCAAAGTGTATGTCTTTTGTTTCTAAAGGACATCATTTTATGTGAAAACATCAACTGGCATACGAAAAACTGACCAAAATAATTTAGACTGTACTGATACATTAGTAAAATGATGCATGGGTAATTTGAGACTTGTATGAGTCAACTTTATCTAAATCCGAGAAGCGGTGGGGCCGGTACCACTCTAACTGTGTCTCTTTTGTTTAAAATGGACTAGATTATAAGTGAAAATAACTGCTGGCATATAGAAAACCAACCAAACGCATTTGGATTCTATTGATAATTTATCACAACGATCCATGGGTCATATGTGACGTGTATGAGCCCCCCAGGCTCAATTTGAGTCACGGTGTGGCTGGGATCACTCTTAGTGTTTCTCTTTTGTTTAAAATGGACAACATTTTAAGTACATACGGAAAACCGACCAAACGTATATGGATTCCATTGAAACGTTAGAAGAATGATCCATGGTTCATATGTGATGCGTACAAGTCAACATCGCTTCAATCTGAGGCGCGGTGTGGCCGACACCACTCAAAGTGTCTCTCTTTTGTTTAAAATGGACTTCATTTTAAGTGAAAACAACAACTAGCATACAGAAAACCGACCAAATGGATTATGATTGTGTCAATAATTTAGGAAAAAGATCCATGGGTCATATTTGACATGTATGAGTCAACCTTGACACAATCAATGGTGCGGTGCGGCCGACACTATTCATAGTGTCTCTCTTTTGTTTAAAATGGACATCAGTTTATGTGAAAACAGCAACTGACATATGAAAAACTGATCAACCGCATTTTAAATGTGTTGATTCTTTTGAAGAATGATCCGTCAGTCATAAGTGATGTGTACGAGTCAAAAACGCCTCAATCCGAGGCACATTGTGTCTGGGATCACTCTAAGTGCCTCTATTTTGTTTAAAATGGACAACAGTTTAAGTACATACAGAAAACTGACCAAAAATATTCTGATTGTGTTGATACTTGAGAACAATGATCCATGGGTCATATGTAACATGTATGAATCAACCCCACCTCAATCGGAGATGCGGTGTGGCCGGAACCACTCAAAGTGTCCATCTTTTGTGTCAAAAGGACATCATTTTAAGTGAAAACATTAACTGGTATATGGAAAACCAACCAAACGCATTCAGATTGTGTTGATATTTTAGGACAATGATCCATGGGTCATTTAAAACATGAAAAATTCAACCCCGTCTTAATCTGAGATGCGGTGTGGCCGATACCACTCTAATTGTGTCTCTTTTGTTTAAAATGGACAGTATTATAAGTGAAAAGAACAACATGCATACGAAAAACGGACCAAAGTCATTTAAAATCTGTTGATTATATATCAAATAGATCCATGGGTCATATGTGATGTGTATGAGCCATCCCAGGCTCAATCCGAGTCGTGGTGTGGCTGGGATCACTCTAAGTGTCACTCTTTTGTTTAAAATGCACCACATTTTAAGTACATACAGAAAACTGACAAAAGAGATTCTGATTGAGTTGATACTATATCACAATGATCCATGCGTCATATGTGACTTGTAAGAATCAAAACCGCCTCAATCTGAGATTCGGTATGGCCAACACCACTCAAAGTGTATGTCTTTTGATTCAAAAGGACATCATTTTAAGTGAAAAACATCAACTGGAATACGGAAAACTAACCAAATTCATTTGGATTGTGTTGATACTTTAGGAAAATGATCCATGGGTTATTTGAGACGTGTACGAGTCAACCCCATCTAAATTTGAGATGTGGTCTGGCCAGTACCACTCTAATTGTGTCTCTTTTGTTTTGAATGGACAGGATTATAAGTGAAAAGAACAACTTGCATACAGAAAACTGACCAAACGCATTCGGAATCTGTTGATAATTTATCCAAACGATCCATGGGTCATATGTGACATGTACAAGCCAACCCGGGCTCAATCGGAGTCTCTGTGTGGCCATGATCACTCTAACTATCTCTCTTTTGTTTAAAGTGGACAACATTTTAAGTACATTTGGAAAACTGACCAAACGGATTCTGATTGTGTTTATACTTTAGCACAGTGATCCATGGGTTATATGTGATGTGTACAAATAAACCCAGCCTCAATCTGAGACGCAGTGTGGCTGTAACTATTCAATGTGTCTGTCTTTTGTTTCAAAAGGACATCATTTTAAGTGAAAACATCAAATAGCATACATAAAACTGACCAAACACATTCGGATTGTGTTAATACTTTAGGAAAATGATCCATGCGTCATTTGAGACATGTACGAGTCAACCTCTTCTAAATCCGAGATGTGGTGTGGCTAGTACCACTCTAACTGTGTCTATTTTATTTAAAAGGGAAAGGATTATAAGTTACAAGAACAACTGGCATAAGGAAAACTGACCAAACACATTCGGAATCTGTTGATAATTTATCAAAATGATCCATGGGACATATGTGACGTGTACGAGCCAACCTGGGCTCAATCTGAGTTGCAGTGTGGCCGGGATCACTCTAAGTGTCTATCTTTTGTTTAAAATGGACTACATTTTAAGTACATACGGAAAACTGACCAAACAGATTCTGATTGTGTTGAAACATTATCATAATGATCCATGGGTCATATGTGATGTGTAAGAATGAACCCCGCCTCAATCTGAGATGTGGTGTGGGCTGAAACAGTCAAACTGTCTGTCTTTTGTTTCAAAAGGACATCATTCTAATTGAAAACATCAACCGGAATACAGAAAACCGACCAAATGCATACGGATTGTGTTGATACTTTAGGACAATGATCCATGAGTCAAATGAGACATGTATGAATCAACCCATTCAAAATCCGAGATGCGATGTGGCCGGTACCACTCTAACTGTGTCTCTTTTGATTAAAATGGACAGGATTTTAAGTGAAAAGAACAACTAGGATACAAAAAACTGACCAAACGCATTCAGAATCTGTTGAAATTTTAGGAAAACTATCCATGGTTCAAAAGTTATGTGTACAAGTCAACTTCTCCTTAATCAAAGGCGCGGTGTGGCCAGGACCACCCAAAGTGTCCCTCTTATGTATAAAATGGACAACATTTTAAGTACATACATAAAACCGACCAAAAGGATTCTAATTGTGTTGATATTTTGGAACAATGATCCATGGGACATTTGGGAAGTGTATGAGTCAACTCCACCTCAATCCGAGGTGCAGTGTGGCAAAAACCACTCAAAGTGTCTATCTTTTATTAAAAAAGAATTTCATTTTAATTAAAAACAACAACTAACATACAGAAAACTGAAAAAACACTTTTGGAATATGTTGATACTTTAGGACAATAATCAATGGGTCATTTGTGACGTGTACGAGTTAACCTCACCTCAATCCGAGGCACGGTGTGTCCGGTATAACTCCAGGTGTATGTATTTTGTTTAAAATGGGCATCATTTCAAGTAAAAACATATGGTATATGAAAAACCAATCAAATTATGAATTGAATTCATGATTCTATTCAATCTTTAGGAAAATGATCCATGGGTCATATGAGATGTGTACAAGTCAACCGCGCCTATATCCGAGTCACAGTGGGGACGAGATCACTCTAACTGTCTCTCTTTTGTTTAAATTGGACAACATTTTATGTACATATGGAAAACCGAACAAATGGATTCTGATTGTGTTGATACATTAGCACAAAGATCCATGGGTAATATATGACGTGCACATGTCAACTCGGCCTCAATCCGAGGCACGGTGTGGCCGGTTCCACTCAAAGTGTCTCTCTTTAGTTTAAAATGGACTTCATTTTAAGTGAAAACAACCACTGACACATGGAAAACCGAGCAAATCCATTCGGATTCTATTGAACCTTTAGGAAAACAATCCATGGGTCATTTGTGACGTGTAAGAGTAAACCCCACCTCAATCTAAGGCATGGTGTGGCCGTCACCATTCGAAGTGTCCCACTCTTGTTTGAAATGAATAACATTTTAAGTGAAAAGTACAACTTACATATAGAAAAGCGACCAAATGCATTCGAATTGTGTTGATACTTTATGAAAATGATATTTGGGTAATTTTTGATGCGTACAAGTCAACCCAGCCTCAATTTGAGGTGCAGAGTGGCCAAAACCACTCGAAGTGTCTCTCTATAGTTTAAAATGGACTTCATTTTAATTGAAAACAACAACTAACATACGAAAAACAGACCAAACACATTTATATTATATTGAAACATTAGGAAAACATTCCATGAGAAATTTTTGATGTGTACAAGTCAACCCCGCATCAATCCAAGGCCAGGTGTGGCCCGCACCACTCAAAGTGTCTCAGGTTTATTTGAAATAGACAACATTTTAAATGAATACAACGACTGACTTACGAAAAACCAACTAAACAAATTCCGATTCTGTTGAAACTTTAGGAAAACGATCCATTGGTTATATGTGACATGTAAGTGTCAACCCAACCTCAATACAAGGCACGGAGTGGCCGATACCACTCGATGTGTCTCTCTATAGTTTAAAACGGACAACTTTTTAATTGAAAACAAAAAAGAACATACATTAATCCAACCAAACGCATTCTGATTTCTGTTGAATCTTTAGGAAAATGAACCATGGGTCATATGTGACGTTTACGAGTCAACTACGCCACAATCCGAGTTGCAGTGTGTCTGAGATCACTCTAAGTGACTCACTTTTGTTTAAAATGGACAACATTTTAAGTACATACAGAACATTGACCAAATCGATTCTGATTGTGTTGATACTTTAGCACAATGATCTATGGATAATATATGATGTGCACGAGTCAACCCTGCCTCAATCTGAGGTGCGGTGTGGCTGACACCACTCAAAGTGTCTCTCTTTAATTTAAAATGGACATCATTTTAAGGGATAACAATAACTGACATACAGAAATCCGACCAAACGCATTTGGATTCTGTTGAACCTTTAGAACAACGATCCATGGGTCATTTGAGACGTTTACGAGTAAACCCCGCCTCAATACAAGACATGGTGTGGCCGAAACCACTCAAATTATCTCTCTTTCATTCAAAATAGACTTCATTTTATGTGAAGCCAATAAATGACATACGAAAAACCGACCAAATGCATTCCGATTCCGTTGGAACATTAGGAAAACGATCCTTGGGTCATATTTGATGTGTAAAATTCAAACCTGCATCAATCCCAAGCCTGGTATGGGAAGAACCACTCAAAGTGTCTCATTTTTTTGAAATGAACAACATATTATGTGAAAACAATAGCTGGCATACTGAAAACTGAACAAATGCTTTCAAAATATGTTGATACATTAGGACAAAGATCCATAGGAAATCCCCGTCTCAATTTGAGCCATGATGTGGATGGTATCACTCAAAGTGTATATATTTTGTTTAAAATGGACATCATTTTTAGTTAAAACAACTAGTATAAAAAAATACCAACAAACGTATTTGAATTCTGTTGATACTTATTTAGTTTTTTATGTATTTTATTGCTAATTGATAATTAAATTATGTATGTATTTAATTATTAATTGAATTCTAAATTCCACATACAATTTTCATCTATAATTTAAATTGAATTATAAATCAATTATGTATGTTTATAATTACATTATTAATTTTGATTTAATTCTGGATGTGTGTAGTTCAAGAATGCATTATATGTTAAATGTGTATGAATTTGTTCTCTATATGTATATATTAGTTTGTTATTTCAGGTAACAGAATGGAATGGAGGATACTATGAAAAATTAGAGGCTGCTGTGAAAATTTCAGGGTTTTGTGCAATTTGCACAGCATAACCTAGGCCAACGGTTTCAAACCATTGTCATATGCTTATAATAACCCCTTCCCAATGGTTTAGAAACCGCTGGGAATGGTTTATAGGGATTTTTTTACCAACTGTTCAAAGAGAACTATTGGTAAAACCCGTTCCCAATGGTATAGAACTATTGGGGAAGACTGAATTTTCATTAGATTTACCAACGGTTTGGTGTAAACTGTTTGTAAAACATATTCCAACGGTTTAACCAAACTGTTGGCATAGGTTAATTTTACTAACATATACCAACGGTTATTTGTAAACCATTGGGGTAGGTTTTCCCAACAGATTACTTTCCCACGGTTTGCAGAACTGTTGCTATATGTTTTACCAATGGTTCTGCAGCCTTTCCCACCGGTTCAGAACCATTAGAAAAATCCCCATTTCATGTAGTGATTTTCAATAGAGAATATAACATGAAACACCAAACTTAAAAGAATCATGATATATTAGTATTTAAAAGTTGTAGTTATATCCATGCAATGAAATTAATGGGTATTATTTGAATTTTCTTCATTAAGAAATATATATATATATATATAAAAAGGTATAAATTTATACATATTTACCTTTTAATTCTTAGGCTATAAGTACTCAATGTTTCAGTAATGTCATTTTCTCTTTCAAAAGTATGTTTTATTCATAATGGTTTTATTTATTTCTATGATAATATATTAGGATTATTTAATTGATACTTTATAAATTCTATTGGATAAAAATGATGATATTTTTTAAATAATCATTACAAAATTATTTTATAATTATGTTTTGTGAATTCTCTTAAAATATTTATTTCTTAATGAATATTAAAAAACATCGACTTATGTTATGAAATATATATAATTTCCGTGTATTACATATTTAAACATAAATTTATGATTAGTTTTAAATTTTCATTATATAATTTAAATTAAAATTTATCCAGTTATGGCCTTTTGAATGAATTTTATACATTAATTTTCTATCGAAACTATTTTTATACTAAAAAAGGCATTTATCTAAAAAATCATTTTTCATCGCATTTTATGGGATTAATTTTATATTATATTATTCCACATATAGAAATAGAATCATTAAAAATGAATTTTTAAATTTTAATTATGAGTTTCAAACTTTTTTAGTAATTCTGTTTTATTTTTTCATTAAGAATAATAACAATAGTAATTTATTATTACCTCACTTAAGCGAAAATATGATAATTAAGGTTAAAATTAATATGATAATTTATAAAATTCATTCAAAAAGTAATTTAATTTAAATAGGTGATTATTTTTTTATCCTAATATTATAATCATTTTCTTTTTTCAAATTATATTTTATCTATAAATTTATAATATATAAGTAGTCGATAAAGGAAAAAACATCACTCTCTTCTGTTTAATAACTATAATATTTCGTGAAATAGATAATAACAACATATGATCTATTATAAATGTTTATAGTGAATAATATTGAGTTTTTACAATGGTTATTTATTTTTAATTTATAGTTATGATCTACTTAGCTTAAATTCTTGTGCAACACAGACACAATGCTTGTTCAAGTCTTTGAAAAATAAAGAATATTTTTTATAAATCATTTATAAGTAATATTTTTGGGTGATTTAGAGTATCCTATGATTTTTTGAAAAATATAACCAATAATATATATATCATAGGTTTATATTATAATCCCTTTTCAATATATTTTTATTTTCAAAATTTATGAATATTCAAAAAAATGACATTAATCATATTTTTAAAATAACAGTTTATTAAATTATTTAATAATAATAAAAATATTAAAATAGGATAAGTAAGATGATAAATGGTAAAACCGTCCATTCTAATTCCATTTAAGAGAAACTTTTATACTAAAAAGTAAAATTATAATACTTTTATATTAAAAAAATCCATCATCGTGGTTATGGATAAAATTGGTTTACAGAGGGGTTAAAGAAAAACATTAGGTTCAAAATAAAATCTAAAACTATATAAATTTAATTATATTATTAAATTAAAACTATACTGCCCTTAGATTATAACACATGTGATTTTTAACACATTTTACATGAGTTAGGCACGTATTAAGTTATAATATTTCACGTATTTCCAAAAATGACATTAATAATATTGTATAGTAAAACAATTTCATAGATTAATTAAGTTTAATAAAAAATAAAATATTTTTACAATTTAATGGGATATGGTTTAAAATATTTTTCATTTTCTATTTATGGATCATTTTTTATTTGATGGTTTCTTTATTTTCCCTTAAAGATTAAAAACATAGATGTTATGATAATTGTCCAAATTGTAGATGGGGGATAAAACAAAGAGATATTGGAGAAAAAATAATCTAAAGTTATCCAAATTTTATTTTATGGGATTATTTAAACACATCACCGTATTATAATCTATTTATATCAATTTTCTGTCATTTTAACAAGAAAATTAATTTATATTAATATAATAGTTTATTAAATTCCTATATTTTTCTCTCCCTTGCTTATAAAAGGCCACAACCTTTCTTATTCACTCTAAAATTCAAGGGACATTCTGCCTTCCAATTCCTTTTCAAATCCATTCTTAATATCCCTAAACACTTTATAGTAGTTTTATATTAGGATGAATACTATCTTTAGAGGGATTAAAGTGTAAATAAAAGGATGTTGTCCAATGTATAGGTAAATATTTTAACAAAAAAAAATTAGTTTTATTTCTTCAAATAACTCCATAAATTATTCTTAAAAATATGAAATAATAACAATAGTATCTTCAATATACTAGGAATTTTTTATGTCAAATGGAATAACATATATCCATATTATTATTCCACCAAATTGGATATGAATCCATTCATTGTGTTTATAGCAGACTATCTCCTCACAAATTGATGTATTTTTTTCCATAAACACCTATCTCAACTTGTAATAATGATTTATTTAATGTATAAATATGATATTCATGACATAATTAACATTCGTGTAACATTACATCAATTTAAAAAATGATAACATCATTTTTGTGTTTTTTTATTACCTCCTCTATGAAGCACTGTTATTGTTTTTTAAAACCACATCATATGGATGTTATATATAATTATCTTTAATGAAATATAATGATATTTCTGGTATAATCATCATTCTAGAGAAAAATACTTTATTTATTCTACCATTTCCATTAAAAATGGAATGGTTACACGTGGATACATATGACTAGCTTTCTCTTTGAGAATAACATAATTTAATTTTCCAAACCATGTTTCATGGTTAATTTTAAAAAATAATAATTAATGTATCAAAATGATAATTATGTCATGAATATTTTTCTTGAGATGATAAAATTTTAAAATCTTTGAGCATAGTAAATTTACCAAAGTCGTTCTAAACATGTAAGTTGAATTAAATCAAAATATCAAATGTTGGGGTTTCTAATTTAGAAATGTTTTGTTTTCAAATATATCCTACAAAAATGGTAGACTCTGGACAAGTAAAACTAAAAATAACATTTCGCCAAGTAGAATTTATTACTATTACCAGTCTAGAGGAAAACAGTAGATGGTAGGAAGTCAAAAGAAAAAATGCACAGAGGTATGGCTATTAGATGGTCCGTAAAATGGAAAATAGAACTCATGCCTTCATATAAACATAGTTAAAACAACATACTATTAATGCAACTAGTTCCGCTATAGCAAATCCATCTTCATCAAATTCTCAATCCTCCAAAGGTCAATCCTTATAGAAGGGACATGATCATAAATGTAATGTGAAATTAGAAGAAGATGATCATGTTTCATGTCTATAATTGTCCTTGACTATGGAAGATGTCATGCCAAATGTCCCAAAAGAACAGAAACCACCCCACCAAAAGGCACAATAATAACTTACATGTCAAGAAGAATCTTCATTAGATGTGGAATGGATCTTCGTTTCCATTAATATTATTCACTTAATAGTTCCATATAAATTTTTTTGATTCTGTTTATGAAACATAACTCTATGCACTTGATTGGGTAACTAGGGGATGAAGTCAATTTCGAGGATATAGGGGAAGACATGGTTACACGAGAAACCACTATTTTTTACAATAACCATGCTCTAACCATTTATGCAGTAGAAACATGTGAGAGAGCCCTTCAGCGGGCTCATCAAGAACAAGGGAAATATCCCACACATGAAAAGATCTGCCCTGACATGATCATCTTGTATGACCAATTAGAGGATGCACCATCACTATCACGGCGGTTAGATAAACCTAGTAAGTATAATATACCAAGAGAAGAAGTATTTTTGGATTCTTCCCGGACATGTGATACATCTAATTCTACAACTTCTACATTCAAGATAACTTCAAAAATTCATTTCCATTCATGAAATTACAGGTCCTTGAACAAAAAGTGATAGTTTTTGAAGCAAATATCCCATGTACTAG
This sequence comes from Viscum album, assembly GCA_963277665.1. Classification (NCBI taxonomy): domain Eukaryota; kingdom Viridiplantae; phylum Streptophyta; class Magnoliopsida; order Santalales; family Viscaceae; genus Viscum; species Viscum album. The sequence continues at coordinate 260,877,024 of OY728129.1, forward strand.
AAATGTTATAAATCCCAAATTCATTTAATCTGTCAAAAGATCTTAGAGAATCCCTTATTGAGGCCCTATCAAATCCTCATGAGTTAGAATCCAATGTTACTTCTATTGAGGTTTATCGTATAGAGACTTATCCTACATAATTTCATGCAGTTATATCCTTCATGAATCAATATGAGGATTATTTTTTGCATGGACACATCAGGTACATGTATCTATCTGGTATAGTTAATGATAATGAAATATGACAAGCCTACATTGATAATGGCTTAAGGGTCAACCTCATTCTCTTCTATACACTTCATCGATCATGACTTAATAAATATAACTTATCTCCTTCCACTATGATGTTTCAAGGACATGAAAATAATTAACAAGTAAATATAGTTGAAACTATACTCAAAATATAGTTTTGGGATCTTGTATCTAATTCAGATTTTATTGTTTTCGATAAGACACATATTTCCACATTCTGTTTAAAATGTCGTGGCTACATCAACATGATCACATTCCCTCGTCATGTCACCAATGTCTTAAGTATTTATCCAATGAAAAAATGGGTTATTTTATAGTGACGTGGTCCCATTTAAAACATGATAATCACAGTATATTGAGGCATAATTATATCACACAAGGTGGATAAGGTCCATGGAAAAATGATTTAATAATAATCAATGTTCTGAATGGTCTGGAAAAGATCCCAAATAACCAATTAAAATAGCAGAGTATAGATTTTTTATTTCCAATCAATGAAATTGAAATTATATAACCAACTCCAAGAACTCATTTAGTGACTTCCGTAATGTCTGATTTGGAAATCTAGCATAACAACAAGAGATAAATAGTTTATATAGAAATCTTAAATGGATAGGTATTCATCTCATCCACTATAATTCAGCAACACATTGCTTCATCAGTCAAGATAGAAGAAGTTGATGCATTAATAAAGAATAAATTGATGTTGATTTCCATTCCATTATTCACTCTTCAATACTCCAGGAAGACCCTTTGTCATTAGTGGGGTCAGAAATGGTTTCCCCTTCTTTCGAATTTCTGAATACTAAAACCTCCACTAGCTCTGAATTATTTACTTTATCACATACCCTTCAAGAAAAAAAGTGACATGTGAGGAAGAAGATGAATGAGATCCTATGGCTGACACTCTATCATTTGAGGAAGGCATGTCCACCACTGTGGATGATATTAGAGAAATAAATCTGGGTAAAGAAGAAGATCCACACCCTACTCTAATTAGTGTAGCCAAGAATGATTAAGAGATATATATGTATAATTCATTTATATGGAAACATCAAGATGTATTTTATTTTAATAATTCAAAAATTTCAGGTCTTAATCTCTATGTGGTCAGACATCATTTTGGGTTTTCAGTAGAGCATCGAGGATTTAAGTAGCTAGTAAGAAGTATGTACCCAACTCATGCCTCTAAAATTGAAGTATACATCGACAAGATTATTAAAGATAACTTTTTCAGGAATGTGAAATATCCCAAATGGATGGAAAGCATCATCCCCATATAAAATTAGAATGCAGAAATAAAATTTTTCATTATTTTTAGATATCTCAACGGAAATTTTATAAATCTAGACTTCCCAATTCCAATCATCGAGCTCTTAGTTGATTCAATAACTAGCTATGAAGATATTTCTTCCATGGATTTATATCTGGGTATAAAAAATCTAGATGGCCCAAGAAGATGAGAAATCTACATCCTTCAAATCCCCCCACGGCGTGTTTTGTTATCGAGTAATGGGATTTCTCTTGAAAAATGTTGGTGTAACAAATCAATGTGTCATTCACCATATCATAAAACCCTTCATGTAAAAAATTTTAGAATGTTATTTGGATTATTTAGCGCTATAATACATACAACATCCTAATCAATTATCTAATCCGGAGACCATATTTAGTAAACATTGGAAACATAATATAAATATGAACCCCTTAAAATGTGATTTTGTGGTTACCTCAAGAAAATTAGATAGCTTCTTCATATTCTATTTTGGTATATATTTTGATCATAAGAATAAAAAATAAATCCTTTCCATGCCACCTCCTCAAAATTTGAGGGAATTAGGAGGTCTTCAAGGACACTTGGCCTATAATCCATTCATTATCTCCAATTTGAAAGGTAACTATTTACCCTTCACTAAATTAATGAATAAGGAGGTTACTTATTAGTTGAAAAATTACTACCAAGAGGCATTTGATACCCCCCAAGAAATATCTTCTCAGACCATGGGTATTAATGCCACATGTTGATGTAAAGCCTCATATTCTCTACATGACAGCTATAGAGTGATCATTGGGTGCCTTAATTACCCAAAAAAATGATGTTGGGAATGAAAATCACCATGAATATCTCCACCAAACCATAACTGACATGGAGATTCAATATTCACGTATCGATAAGTTCCGCCAAGCATTAATCATTGCAGTTTAAAAGATGAGGTACTACTAGTAATATCACGAGGTCCACTAGGTATCTTCTAAAAACCCGAACAAGTTTATCCTTAGTTGTCCTATTATAATAGGATAGTTGGAATGGTGGGATGTTATTTTTCTAAAGTTCAATATCCAATTTGTGCCTCAAATTTTTTTAACAACCCAATCCTTAGAATACTTCCTTGCTGAACCACAATCTACAGAAGATACATCTTTGAATACTGAACTTCTTAATGAAGAAATATTTTTTAAAGATACTCCCAAAATATTGGATATGTTCATTGATGGTGAATCTAGAATTCCAATGGTTAAAATAATGGAAGATCCTAAACTCAACCATGTTGGGTTAAAAATTGTACTTATCTCCATAGAAACAAGTATTGTTACCATATTATTTTCTGTTCTCAGATGGTGGTACCAACAATGAGGTGGAATATCAATCTCTGATTACAGGCCTGGAATTGCTGATCCATGTACAATTGAACCACCTAAAAGTGAAAGGTGATTCATAATTTGCAATCAAATATATCAATATGAATTATTCTATAAGAAAATTGGATTTAATACCTTTTGTGTGATTATGTAAAAGGGTTACTAGATGAACTTCCCCCTGATCCAACATTTTCATATGTCTTGCGATCAAAAAATGCCCATTTGAAGAATTGCATAATACAGTCATATGAATATAAGATCCAAATTCGGATGAGAGAATCACCAGTATTGATCATCATCATGTGGTTTCACATTTTGTTCAAACAAGAATGGAAGAAATTAATGAAATCAGCTATATTTCTAAGAATTATGGTCATAATACAGGATATATGACACCTATTATGTAATACCTTAAAATAGTTACACTAGATAAAGATGAGAAAGAGAAAATTTGGCGATGAGTGTTAAATTTCACTCTTTATGATTGCCCAGATCATAAGAAGATCCTCTAAAAATGAGTTTTTGATGATGTCTTCTTTATGTGTATTGATGGAAAAGAAACTAAAAATATCATGAATGAATTAAATGTATGATCTTATGGTGCTCAACATTCATGGCATAGGCTTTCTAATCAAATATGATGGCTTGGATTCTTCTGGAAATCAATGATATAGGATTTCACAGATTTCACCAAGATGTGTCACTCTAGCCAAATACATTCCAAATTCATTCATCAACCCCCATATTTTATAAACATATATAAATAATACTAGACATTTATTACATGGAAAAGGGTTTTAGTGAGACCCTATCCTATAGCTACTGCAAAACAGTCTATATATATTCTTATTTTTTATGATTTCTTATTCAAAGGGGCTGAGGAAAAACCTCACAAAAAAGTTATATCCAAAAGAATTTTTATCTTTTTCAAAGGTAAAATAATTACCATATTTGGAGTCCCTCATTCCATATTGATAGAAAATGATAAAAATTTTGTTCTATTAGGGAAAATAACATATAACAGGAGCACAATATAATATCTAACCATTCATCTTCCGATCATACAGTGGCCAATAGGACAATAGAAGCATTCAAAAATACCTTATCAAATATATTACAGGAATGGTCAATCAAGAAAAGAAATATTTTCATGGTATCATTTTACATGAATTATGGGCTTATTGGACTACTAACCATACTACCACTCATGAAACTCCATATTCATTGGTGTTTGGAACACAATATTTTTCACCTATTAAAATTCAAATAACTTCAGTCGAAGTTTCAATATTTGATCAGTTATCTATAGATAAATAATCTCATAATTGATTTTATGAGATAAAATGATTAGAAAAAAAGATATTGAATACATTTCATCATTTGGAAGACTATTATAATATATTAGAACATGATTTTAACAAGAATTTTTTCCTCTTCTCATTTATTCAAGGAGAATTGGTATTAGTTTTTCAGAATCTGATGATACTGGGAAAGAATCCTCCAATGCTTGATCCAAAGTGGGAAGGACTTTACTCTGTACATAAGGTCTAATATAATGGAGCTTAATCTTTATTATAATGTGATGAAGAACTTATTACCACACCAATTAATGAAATATTCTTTATAAGGTACATTGTGTAATCACAATGCGTAATTTTTTCAATGCATGACATGAAATAGCACGGTATAATGTTCTTGTTACAAGACATTGAACTTCATAACAACCATATGCATCCTTGTTGAACAATATTAATATTCACAACATATTTTCCCTTGTCACGTGATTTTAAATTGCATGACTTCATATGTCCTCACGATATGACTTGATGCTGCACAATATAATTTCATAGTTGGAAGATATCAAACTGCATAATAACCATATGTGTCCATGATGCACGATGTTAAAATTCTTTTCATCTTTCTCATTGTCACACGATGTTAAACAGAATGACATCATTTGTCCTCACTGCCTGAATTGAAACTTCTCAACATAATGTACTAGTTTCAAGACATTAAACTGCATAACAACCATATGCACCCATTTTACACGATGTTAACATGTGTAGCATCTTTTTTCCTTATCGCACAATGTTAAACTACATGACATCAAATGTCCCTACTGTATTACATGAAACTGCACAACATAATGTCCTAGTTTCAAGACATTAAACTACATAACAACCACATGAGTCTATGATACATGATGTTAAAATGTGTATTATATTTTTCTTTATTGAACAAAATTAATCTACATGACATCATATGTCTGTGCTGCATGAATTGGAACAATATAACTTGATGTCCTAGTTGAAAAAAATTAAATTGAATAACACCCATATGCGCCCATGATGCATGATGATAAAATGCATATAATCATTGTCCTCATTGTACGATGTTAAACTCCCTAAAATCTTATGTCCTCAATATATGAAATTAAATGATACACTTAACATATTATTCATTTAATATTCATAAATTCGATAAGATACCTAAAATTGGTATTCCTTGTGGTTCATTAAAAAAATGAGTACCTTCCATGAACAATCCTTACTCACCGAATTTATACTCCTTAGTGTCAAAATAGTTCCATATCTCCCTATATTTGAGTCAGATCTTCATAGGGACCTCATTTCAATAACTACATGTTGCATGATTCCCATTCCAATGAGACATGTGGAGATGCAAGGATCTCTAATTTTGGGCCCATATGCACCCATATATAAATTCATTTCCCTTTTACTTCACATATATGAACCAAATATATAGAGATTTCTCTTTGTGGATATATGGTTTGATCATCATACCATATTGTGTCATAAGTTTAATCATTGTTCTAAAATGATATAGAATCAACCATCTATTACATCATACTGAATTGGTGTGGGGAGAGGTATTCTCAAGAACTACTTTTAGCATGATTCTAATTTTAATGGGAAACGTAGAGATGCCTATATATATAATATTGGGACCACCCAAAATAATAAAAATTACCTCTTCCTCACGTCAAAACGTGATTGATATGGGGAACATCCTCATGAAATGCACGTAGCTTGATTCTCATCTATATGACAAATATAGTGAATTCTATATTTTAAATCCTGGACCCATCTGCTCCATAATATGAAAAATACTCCTTTCTCCTATATACGAGTTAGATCTATGGGAGGAGATTCAATGTCACATTAAATAAAATCACCTAACATATTTGATGCATAACTTTAAAATACACAGTACTCAATGAGCTGTGAATGCCTTTATTCCCATCTCATTGAGATACGCAGTGAAGACTAGGCCTTAACCCTTAGTCGTAGCCACAAGATTAAAAACATTAACCCTATCCAATATAAAATTTAAAATTTATATAGGAGCTCTTATGTTGGGTACTCTATTTAGAGATCCAACCATGGAAACAATAAATGTCCCCATTTTATAGATTCATTATATCTATATAAGGAACTCCAAATTTATGGATGATATCATTCCAAATATTTCCCTTGTGGGTTGAAAATTACCCGATTAACATTTCATACTCTTAATCCTGAGTATTTTCATACCATCATAATCTTACATTAGTTTCTATTGATAAAATATCTAATACCTAAGAGTTATTTTTCCTGACTATATTATATATTCCCTTAGGTGGCCATGCATAAAATTCACCTACATAATTGGCAAGTCAGTCAAAGGATGACACTATTCAACTATTTATCGTATTCCCCCAGTTGGCCCAGTATAATACAACCCTCATACCAGTTTTTTGGAAATAGTGATAATATCATTCTTAAGATAATCATCTTCTTCCCTATTATTCTCTAATGACGATATACATTAACCTATAACTTAATGAGTTCATCATTTGTATACTTGCCTCATATCCTTTCTCCCAACCTGAAATATTCCAAGACTATGGATTATATATTTCCCTTCTCCATATATACAATGTATCTTGAAATAACCTTGGATCATTTGACCATATATCAACTATTATTTTCATATTATTCGGGTCATAGTCACATGAACTAAAACTAGAGACACCATACATCTTATGTTGGGTCAGAACAATATATTAATTCTATTCTTATTATTCATTGGAAGTCATGATATGAAATACTCTTTCTATTTTCAGGTATCATTCTTCACAAAACATACTATGTGCCTGGGAAAATCCAAATATTCCAAAATGTTCATAAACATTTAGTAATAAAATATCAAATTATTGTGAGCTCTTTTTTCTGACTATGAAAAATGTGTCCACTGTGGCCCTGCATCAAATTCTCCTACATAATGTTCTTGTCAGTCAAAGGACACCACTATTTGTCTATACAATATGTTCCCCCAGTTAACCCTATATAATAACATCCCCATTACGGGTTTGTAAAATTTTGGTTACATCATTTTTAGAAGAGAACACTTTAAATGATATTAGCGATAATTTCCCACGTCATTCATCAGATCATATAATTTATAAATCACTATTTACATATCCCCCATCTCATACTTGAATATGGTAGCATTTTCCCAGGATAATTATCATGAAATTGGAGACTCATAAACTTGTTGTCAAATCTAAATACCTTGAACAAAATACTTCATGTGTCTTTGCAGCATGACTTGAAACTACACATCTTAATTTCCTTACTGCATGATTATAAGCTCCATGACACAATGTCTGAAATCCCCTTTCGAAACAATTTTAACCATTCTTCACACACTAAATTTTCATAGGAGTGGTTTCCAAATTCATGACCTCTCTGGGCACATATATCCCATTATTCTTAGATCTTACTCCTTATAAAAACCACCTGCTGTATTCTTATGTCAACCAAATCATAATTTCTCTTCCCTGTCAACAATAAAATGTCCAATTTCTGATATCCCTTTTTTCTGACTATGCAGTATGTGCCCTTAGGTGTAATTGCAAAAAATTCACCTATATAATGGGCATGTTAGTCCAAGGATACCGAAGATAGGCTATACATAACATTCCCCTATTAGCACTGAATTATACAACCCCACAAAAAGGTTTTCTATGAAATAGTAACTTAGATCTTGGAAAAGGCCACATTTATATTTATACATCATGTTTTAGATTTGGTGTCCATTAAATTAATGACTCAAGATTTCCCGTGGAATTATCTGAATCATATTGGAGAAATTACTAGCCACTATGACTTGTTTGTAATCTAATTTCAAAATTTAGGGTCAAAGGTATTCGACCTTAAATAATAGCCTTATTATTTCAATATTAATGACTCGAAACAGCCCTTAAAAGTAGGCATTGTACACACCAGATTGAAAACCTGCAAAGGTAACTCTAGACAAAAGGTGAATTCTAATCTTTCTCTACATACATTTTTTTGGTTTAAGAGTTATTAATAAATAAAAATTAATAATATACAATGTTTGTGGGGTTGTTTGCCTAAAAATAGTAATAATAAAACTATGCTCATAGGCCCATTATCATAGGTAATAAAAGACCACATTCCATCCTTATTATTGTAATTATGGTTATCCATTATGAAAATATCATATTATGGAAGTAAAAAAATAAAAATTAAAAATAAAAGAAAGCATGGATGAAGGCATAAATGAGTAAATACAAAATTATTTTTATTTTTGAGTAATAATCTCTAGAGGAACATCCTCATATTCAAGTCTCTATATCATAAATCACAACATGTTTTCTATGTAACTTATCATTTAATCAATGGCCTCTTTATCTTTATCAGATGTCTGCTGAAGTTATGTTACCCAACCAGTCTCATTTTATTCAGTATGAAGAAGGGCCTCCTTCCCATCAATAATGGTTTTTTCAACATATTTATAGACATCATCTACTGATACATGATGTTGGTCAAGTTCACCTATAATAATATCCAACTATTATGGAAGACAGAACTACTGAAAAATATTTTTAGTAACATTTTCATGAGTCCTATCAACTATGAGGTATGATTGGATTCAAATTAGAATAATGATGCTTGGAATTCATCAGTGTTGGCCAACAGTATAGATTTTATCAGATCTTATCGATGTTTCTGAACATTCTCCCATTTTTGAATGATTTCTGTCACTGTTTTATGGATTTCAAGGTATTCGAAACTTCCAAATCCCAAAATATTGAATAGAGATAAAATCCATGAAATTTGTGAGGACAGTTCCTCAACTGGAATTTGAGATATTATTTATCATATGTTCTATCATGCCGTAAGATGTTCATGAATAATTGACTTCTAAAAATATGTATCTTATTCAGAATCATTGTCGTAAGGGGGATATATCATGGGATTAATGAACATAAAGAAGTTGCATGTTATGCTCCTTCCTTGATAGTTGTTTTTTACATCATAATACTATTTGAGAAGATAAATATGATTCAACTCTAGACCTATAAATTAATGATGATTATAAAATATAGTGAATTTAAATTATGGATAGTTTCTAAATAATAACACGAGTGATCACAATCACAACATTGGTAAATCATTCCTAATAATAGGTCTGCAGCTTGAGAAGACTCCTCCCAAATATTCAAAAATTCAGATGTTTATGTTCAAATAATTTAGTGGGAAATGATTTCGTCAACCTGCTTAGGATTATACCAATGAATCATAGAGAATATTTTCCATTTTAATGTTCACTTAACCCAACATCTTTTAAATAGTGGGATTGATAGTGACATCAACACTTCTTTCAGGAATCATCACTGTAGTAGTTTTTGTAGATGGAACTACATATTCCAACTGATGAGGGATATAAAAATAATAATATGAATATTGATAGGAAGAATAATAAAAACACACATCCATTTGGTTCTATACAAGGAACTTTAAAATCTTCCAATGTATTTGGAATATAAAACATTTCTAATACTACTTCAAAAGACATGCGAAGATTAATCATATCATCCTATGATATCCCAAATCCCATGTTACTCTCACCCCTGTGAGGACTTGGAGAAGTTGTTTTTTGACCCTCCTCGGAAAAATTTTGACCCTGAATAGCTTCTTCAGTAAACGTTCTGAGGTAAAAATCAGTTGAAACAGGATTTCATGGTTCATGAGATGAACCTAAAGTATAACATAATGAAATTTAGTTGTTGTTATGTATAGTTTCTCATTACATACATTTGATATACAGTAGGTATCATCTCTCCTAGTTGTAGGAACTTGAGTAGTTCTTGGAATAGATGTTGACTCCTCTGGACTAAATTCCTCTTGAGTAAAAGGAGATTCTTGGTTGGTGGTAATTTGTTCTTGTCTGGAAAGAACACTCTATTGTTACTTGAGGATCATCAGTAATTTCCCTAATAAATTAACAGATGAATTTACAGTAGTTACAAGAAGTTTAGAACTTTCTATGAATAAAGATAAAATTTTTATTGTTAGGAATCCTTACAACTATTGAGAAAACATTTAACCACTGCTTTCTTACTTTAATGTTTCTATTTAATTTCATTATTGGGAAGACATTACATCATCGTATCCAAAAACTAGTATTGAAGACCCTAATTCAACATTCATCTCATACTCTAAGGCCTATTGGCCTAGAGATATCTCTCTTGACTCATGGGGTGATCCAACAACTCCCATTGCGGTACCACCAGGGATATAATTTGGTGATATAAAATCAATTAGTTTTCCCTCAGTCAACTTCATGATAAAATTGTATTCTCCTTGGTCAATAATTATTTGACTAAATTAAAATTTCAAATTAGAAATAAATGTGAGAAATTTAAAAAATTACATCTTCAAGACCCAAAAAAATCAAGCCATTCTTCATCAAAGGAAAGGTCAATGCCTTCAGGGGCACCATGACCTATTATACCATTCACTCTTTTTGTATTTGGAATTTTTTTATCTATAGAATGTATGATAATCTCTTGTTCCCAGATAAAATTTCTTACTTTATCATGGTTATTCATAAAATTAATATCATAAGAGGCTCATAGATCCCATATTACTAGAATAAGAAACATGTCACATAAATTTATCCTTGTGTTTTTAGCATCACAATAAAATATTTTCCATGTTTGAACCACCTCTGGTAGTACATATTAAGAGTACATTCTATCGGGTTATGAAGATGATCCTGTAATTTTAGATTTGAGTTTTTTCCGAATTCCTATTATCATAGATGGTGGATGAGAAAATGAGAAACACTTCTCTTCTGAACAATGGTGACTAGACCACCTCAGTAAAAATTTAGTTGTTACGGATGGTGTATCTCTCTTGAATATTACAGGTGGATTGTGTTATGCATGTGGTCACTTTGGTGATCTTTGAGCCTCATAACCCACACCCTCTGACTCCAATGAATCTGCATCTAATGATGAGTAATTACCTTCCAAATGAGAAGGTTCCTTTCTATTGTCTCTCTTTACCCGGACCTAAGGGAAAACATGGTTTATAACCCCTTCATGGAATGATACAACCCAACTCTTGGCATACCAGATAGGAAATCTTCTTGTTTCATCAGCCGCATGTAATTTGAATATTGCCCCAGTTTTATCTACATTCGTTAGATACTATAGTTGGAAAGCCACCATCAGATGATTCTCTAATCTGACAAACACCGGATGATATAAGGTAATTTGTTGCAGAAATTTTTAATGGATGTGAGAATATGTAAGGAGAATCATCCTCGCACATGATTACCCCATTATTCTTAGTGGCCAATAGGTTATCCCTAAAAGATAGCATATACACCCATGGATCTAAGATGGCCATCCCATCATCAGTGAATAAATATGTAGACATATTACCATAAGGGAAAAGATGAAATTCAATGCACATAAATAACCTGGCCATATTTTCGTCAACATTCAAAGAAAAAGATTAAATATTAAAATAATCTTGAACTGATGGTCAGAATGAACTTTTAAGGACCTAAACATCACTCTTAATAGCATATGTTCTAAAATGAGTGGTAATCCAACCCCATAAAAACTATAATGGTCCATCTATTCTGAAATTAGACTTCCCTCTATAGACAATTAACAATATCATAATGGTCTTTGCCAAAATAGGGGTATCCAACCCTACTAACATCTTCTCTACCATCATGGACCCTGTAAAAAATGATTATGGAATTACAATCCCCATGGAATATCATAAGGTAAATGGATATAGACTGATCCACATTGACCGAAAACACGCAAGATGTGTCTTCATATGAATTTTGGGGTTGACTTCATCCCCCAACTTTACAAACTCTCCCTTGTCTAAGGTTTTCCAAAAAAACTGTCAGGTATGCCTATCTTTTCTTCATTTGAATAGCTTATTGGACAAGTTAATGTGGGACATTTTTCCATTTTCTTCATAAAAAATATTTTTATCCACTCCTATGGGTGAATTTCTCTTCTAGAGTAGGAATTTCATGTGTTTTTTATTCTTATATTTTTAAAATATATTCATAAAATCACAAACCAAGGCTGTTATCTTTTCAGATTCATTCCTTGTCACCTTTGTAGGAATAAATACATCATACATATCTCTAAGGATTTGAGCTCCAGAGACCTTGTAGACATCCAACAAACTGATGCCTATATCTCCATGTGTCAAATAGAAGGAATTAGTCTCTAGACTCCATTGGCTTAGAAATGATGGCACAAAATTGTCCCTCATATATACATAGGTTTTCCTAAACCATTCAAAATCATAAATTCCATTGCCTTTTACGTCATCCATAAATTATGTGCATGTATTTCACACCCAATAACCCATCATCCATGTAGGTATAACATCCCAGCCTATGAAAAAATCCCAACCTTTCATCCATACCTTTGATTGATTTATCTGAAGATATTGAATAATGGATGAATAGAAGTACAATTGTAGCATGACTGTATGTGCTTTCAAATCTAGAGAACAAGGGATGTGGTGTATGGAATGGGTCATATCTTTCCTCCAAACCTTAATATATGTTCCTAAAACATAAATATTAGCAGATGAGAAATTGTTTTGGTCATGAAACCTATAAAGTGAAACCTAATTCTTTGGATATGGTATATTGGAATCTTGTAGATGGACATAACTATATAGAGGAAAATAAATACTCTGTTAACAATTGTGGGGATATTTTCTCAAATGTTTTTCCAAATCTAGGAGATTATTTTCATAAATGTCAAAGTAATCATGCCTAAAAATCATCATTATATTGTCAATTATCTTTCTAACTAATCCATTATAAGTTTCTATTCTCTTGGGATCCATTGAACATGAAAAAGATATCAAAATTTCTCTTAATGTGATGTGATTTTAGATTTTTTTTAAAACAATTCATTGAGGCATACAATTATGGACTCATAATGATTGTATAAATCTGTAAGGTATGTATGGAACCAAATTTATGGCACAAAAATAAAAAATGTTTAGAAGAATAGTGAATGAGATTTTCAGTAGGAGCTTCTGAAGAAAAACACTTGCATACCGAGAGATGGATTTCTATAATCCTTTTTAATTTTCACTTATGTGAAGCCACTATATATAAGCGATGAAGAAAACCCTTCGCACCATGACCTTGAATGCTACTACCTCAAAAACTATAAATTTTGGATCCACATCAATATCTTTGACCTTTTTTCTAACTTTACCTTAATATAAGACCCTCTCTTAAATTCAGATCCAATTATGAGGGGGCGGGGGTTATTGACACTCTCTTCCATAACATCATTGAAAATGTGACCAAGGGAAATGACTTAGAAAAAAGATAATAAAATACAAATATAATTTCATTATTTGAAAAGGGTCATATTTGACATCGCCTTAGTTGATCCAAGTCACCGTTGGTGCACAGAAACTTGCATGCCACAGTGTTGGTGAAAAACCCACTTGTGTGACCAATCACATTTTTCCAAGGTCAGCAGTTTTCCTATAAATAGATTATTTGGGTTTTCATTTATAATGAACGAATTTACCTGAATCCCAATTGCTAATCTGGTAAACCTAATGCTTCACCCAACTCTTTTGAAACCTTTAATGTAGTTTTTAAACACCTAGGGTAGAATAATTAAAGATTGTCATAGGACATAAGTCCATTTAGTGTTTGAAATCTAAAACACGTGCATTCCAAAAGCTCCAAACCTACATAAATTAGAAATGAATGTGTTCCACCCTTTCCTCTCAAAGGAACATAAGTGAACCTCTTCTAGATATACCTATGAATACTCTTAAATTCTTGAGTCAAGTCTCTCTCATGATTTTGCATCCATCATGTACATCATTTATGTAATCCTCAGGTCATTCAAACCTACCTGTGTGCCCATACCTGCATTCCAGATACCTACTTGGTATCCCCTCTTAGATTAACCTTATCCCTTTAGCCTATAAAACCATTTCATCAACCCTACTTCAAATTAATTCATGGAAATGATTCCTCTTCATTGGATACCTTGTCTGAAAGGGATTATGTTGAAACCACCACAAAAATTCCTGAATAACAAAACCCTTGGTAAAGGCACATTAGTGTGTCTCCCATTACATTTTGTATATCCGTAGTCATGGGTTTCCCATAAGTTTTTTATAATGGGGTATAGATTTATGTAGTGTTTTGGGTTTCTATATCCACAATCACATGGAAATTTCCTTAGGAACAATGTTGGGGAGTTCTAGGTTTGGAGGATTAGAGTTCAGCAATTCCCATCCCTTATGTTCTCTAAAAACTGGAACCACAGGTCCCTGGTAGGAAAATTACGGTTCAAGCCTACTTTTCCTTTTTAACAAATTAAAATTCCCCCTCCCCTATTCGGACCATGTCTAGGGAATTCCACCAAGATTAATATCGTTGCCTTTTGGACTATATTCGATGAACATCAATTTAATTTCACATTGAAGGGTTTATTTGTAAAGACCAATTTCTTTATTAATGGAAATTCCACTTGATCTAATCAAATGTTTCATTATGTAAAATGGTTATATAAAATATTCAAATTCTTGGTTTTATGTTTTTGGATTTCAAAATACCATTATGAATTGTTACCATTCATAATATATCCATTGAACAATGATCACATGATTATTATAAATATATGGCCTTAACAAATCCATTTTACTATAAAAAAAGGAAGTGGTTGCCTCATCCAGTAGACATTCCTCGTATGAAGCCCATTTTTCAGAGCTCATAATGGAGGTATCATCATTGTGATTTTTTCTTGACCAAGCCCAAGCTGATCTTCAACACGTTAAGATCTAATAGAACCTCCTACAGGAGAAGTGGATGATGATTGAGATTACCACCCGAGCAATGTAATCTATGCCACCCAAAGAGTTTTTTTTACCATTTAACACCTTACCCATCAGTCTTACACGAGGTGTTATAAGGTGTTATGTAATGATACCCTAGTACTATTATTAATTACACTATTTTTTATAGATAATATACATTCATATTATTATTGTTACTTTGTATAAAGTTTTCAATGTGAATATTGTATTTTATGTTAATATACAACTAATAATTATATTTTGATGAATGAATGGATTTTTGAATTAAATATTTCATTATTATTAAATTAAATTTTATTAAATATATATTATCATATAATTTTATGAATGCAATTGTAATTTTTTTTAGGTTTCAATTTTTTTTGTAAAGACCCGGGATATTTCGATAAATGTCAGTTTTTATTTTAAAATTAAAAATTCAAATATTTAGAAAATTATTTTCATAAAATGAATATTTTATTTCGAATCAGGATGTCAAAATTATCGAATCGTAACTTTTCCACAATTTTCTGAGATAGTTAATTTTTTGGTTAAAAATTAAATATCGTTTAATAATATAATGTGTTTTGTGACATCTTAATGACCCCATATTAATGTAATGAAATACTATAAAAAATATGTTCATTACTTTATGTTAATTTTATTTTATTCTCCATTGATATGCCTACTGTATAACATTTATTGTATTCTTTATGTTATTCCCTTTTTATTCCCTTACCGGGCTTTACAGGTCACCCTTTTTCTTATGCATGTCCTCATGTTATACCATTAAATGTTATGTACGAGGGAATGTAGTGGTCAAGTAAAGGAAGTTATCAATAAAATGTTGTCTTTTATATTTTATGTTTTCATTTAATGTTACTAATCCCTAATGACACTAGACCTCTCAGTTTTTTATATTGTATCAAGTGATGGTATTTTGTAAGAATTTATGTTAGGTGTATAGTAAAAAGAAGGGTTGTTATAGATGGTATCAGGGGATAGGTTTAGTTATTTTTGGGATTAGGATTAGAAAACCCTAGTGAAATACATAGGGATATGACTCAGTATAATAAAAACTTATCTAAGTTTTTGTGAGTATTGAGTATGTGGTTTATCAATAAAACACATCCATGTATGGATATAAGTAGGTAGAAGAGGCTCGAGAAAAAATGTACCTATGAGTGAAAACTCCAACCAGGAGTTTCAAGAATATCTCAGGGTATCTTGGTACATCACAACATGACTTTCTTCAATCTGGGTTATGACAATCCCAGGGGATATTCTTTGGTAAATTTATAAACATAGTTTGAACCATAATTATGGGAATAAAAAATCCCCTAATAATATATATTAGAATATAGATCCTGAATAACATAGATATAGGCCTTTGGATTCATATTTTATGGATATAAAAGTTATTTATAAGTCATACATTTTGTCTTTGTATTACACTTTATGTGATACCCTTATCTATCCCTTTATTCCAACCAATGGTCATCAATAGTAGGACTCAGCCTAACAACTGATGCGAAGATCAGTGTGATGATTGTTAT
Organism: Viscum album; assembly: GCA_963277665.1. Classification (NCBI taxonomy): domain Eukaryota; kingdom Viridiplantae; phylum Streptophyta; class Magnoliopsida; order Santalales; family Viscaceae; genus Viscum; species Viscum album. The sequence goes on from OY728129.1 coordinate 260,893,675, forward strand.
AATGAGATGCCCAATCCTATGGGAGTAGGAATCAGAAACTTTTTCAAGATAATCTCTTAGTTTACTAATTATTTGATTAGAAACAAGGATCAAGATGAACATTAAAACCCCCCTAAGAACGAACAAGTCACTATTGAAATCTTCATGAGAAAAAGACCTCCATCTTTTAATGAATCTTCTGATCCATCAATCTCCGAACAATGGATCAACTCCATTGAAAAAATCATCTCCATCCTTCAATGTTCTGAAAAAGAGAAGGTTCTTCTAGATAAATTTCATATGGATGGTGAAGTTGATAAATGGCAGACTTTGATAAAAAATATGATGCATGAGGAGAAGATCGAGGCGTTTTAATAGAAGGATTTCTGGAAGATGTTTTTCGATAATTATTTTTTTCTCACCCTCCAACTAAAGACGGAAAGGGACTTCCTTGAGCTCAAGAAAAAAAAGACGACAAATCCATAAAAGCATATGAGTAAAACGTCACAAGGATTTCATGATAAACCTCCAGATTTGTTGTTACCCCAAAATGAAAAGTTGATAGCTTCTTTGGTGGACTGAAACCTAGACTGTGGAAATCCCTGGCGATCCGTGACATCCACTAAAATGATGATATTGTCCGATGTTCCCACAAGGTATAATTGATGATTATGGAATATCAGGGGTTTCATGGGGATAATAAGCATAATTTGGACTTCAATTCTTTTGGTTCAATTTATAAATAAAACGATGCTAAGAAAATACATCACCCCACTTGAAAAAGGTGTAGAAAAGGGCACCCTATAAATTTCCTGAAGGGGATGAGGAAATGATTTATCTGTGGAAGGGAAAGAAAACCTAGCCATTACCTACTAAAAATAGAAACCAGTGTCTAATGTAGATGAGAAGAATGATACATTCCAATCTCAACCCATTGTTCATTTCATCAACTGAAGAGAACCAAGGTACCTTGTAAACCGATGCCCTATACTACGGGTTTTTGGGGGCAGCCAACAACCTCCACGATAGCAAGGGTGATCTTTTTACATCACTACCACTGAAGTGAACCTTGACAATGAAGTGGTGATAAGTACTTTAGTTTCTCCTTAAATAATAGAGAAAGTAATTTTTTATCCTGGTTCTATGAATTCATATATATCCTATAATATTATTTGAATAATCCCAACACCACCAATAATCGTCCATGTAATGATTTCTGTGAGTACGGAAAATCAGAAAATTATTTCATCCCTTGAATATAAATCCTCCACTGTCATATTTTATGGATTTAACTTCCTATACAACCTCTTCATACTCCCTATGGTGGAATTTGATTCAATTCTTGTCCTGAATTGGTTTTTCCTATATACTTCCATCATTAATTTCCGTGATAAGGAAATAACTCCTCATATGGAGAATCAACCCCTGATTCTATACAGGTGAAAGGAGGAAGATGAATCTTTTTATTCACCATCATATCAATAATGGATATTAATAACTTATAATCACATGTTTCTGGCTGAAATGATTTCTCCCAAGGAGGAAACCATCACTAAAGACATGCCTATTGTGAGAGAATTTTGCTGATGTGATTTCCAAGGAATTTCCTAGTCTTCCTCCTATGAGAGATGTTTAATTCTCAATTGACCTTATTCATGGGGAATTTCCAATATGCAATAATTTGTATATAATGGATGTTTTGGAACATGTGGAGATGAAGAAACAACTATAGAAGATTCTAGATAAATGGTTATTACACTCAAGTGCTACACTATGGGGTGCACCAGTCCTATTTCTCAAGAAGAAGGATGGATCAAGGCGCCTTTTGACAAATTATCATGAGCATAAAAAATCAAAATAAGGAACAAATATCCTCTCCGAATAATTGATGGAATTTTTGATCAGATGCATTGAGACCTATACATCTCAAAGGTAATATTTTTGATGGAATTTTATCAGGTAAGTGTGGAGAAGGATGATATACCCAGGACTGATTTTTGTACAAGGTACGGGCACTATGAATTCATAGTAATGCCTTTTTTACTCATCGATGCTCCAGTAATCGTCATGGACTTTATAAATAGAATATTTATAAATTTCCTCAATAAAATTTGTGGTATTCATTATTGATTATATTCTTATATACTCCAAATCCATGGAGGATCACGAGGAGCATCTTAGAACTGTACTGGTGACCTTGTGGATGGAGAAGCTTCGGGAAAAGTATAATAAGTGTGAGTTCTGTTTTAAGGTTGCCTATTTCTTGGATAATATCCTCACAAGAAATGGGATATATGTATATCCGGGCAAGACAACTAAAATTTATGGATGTCTGAGTCCAACATCGATAACTGATATACATAGATTCCTAGGGTTATCTGGATATTATTGCCAATTTGTGAGGAATTTCTCTTGATTTTCCAACGCTCTTACCAAGCTAACTCTAAAGGGATTAATGTTTTCTTAGAGTGAATAATGTGATGAGGGATTCAAGAAGTTGAAAAGGATTATTATCACTGTGCTCATTCTCACACTACCACCAAGTAGATACTTTTTAGTTCTATTTAGTGATGCTTCAAAAAAGGTCATCAGTTGTGTGTTGTTACAGAATGATAAAGTGACAGCCTACACCTCATGGAAGATGGAAATCCATGAGAAAAACTATCTCATGCATGATCTGGAGTTATAGTCTATGATCTTTGTGTTGAAAATATTGAGACATTATCTCTATGGGGAGAAGTCTAAGATATATACTAATCAAAAGTGCCTGAAATTTATATTCACAAAAAAAGATATTAATATGCTCCAATGAATATGGATAGAACTCGTCAATTATTATGACTTCTTAATCTGCTACCATCCCAGTAAATAAAACAAGGTGGAAGATGCTCTATATAGAAAGAATCCTTCATGTTTATCAATGATGAGAATTGAAAAGGATCCAATATTATAATATTTGCAGATCATGAACATGGGAATCATAAATAGAGGAACATCATCAGTCCTTTCTCAAATGATTTCTCAATCATCTCTCATGTTGATAATAGAGGATTATAAAAGAAAATATGTGGAAATTATGAAAAGGGTGGAACCTATAAGAACTGGGAAATCCTTAGAATTTGTGGTCGGAAAGAATGGAGTTGTGAGATTTGGGTCATGATTATGAGTACCATCTAATTTAGAGATAAATAATGATCTTCGGAATGGCATACATAGCTCAACCTTCCCTATTCACATGCGGAGAACAAAGATATATCGAGATCTCTGAGAAAAATTTTTGTGGGACAATATGAAAATGGCGATATCAAAATATACATCAATGTTCCTGGTATGTTATCAAGTAAAGCCTATGAAGAAAAAGTCTATGTGGATTATGCAACCACAACCCATACCAACTTAGATATGGGACAACAATACCATAGAATTTATCACTGGACTTCCAAGGGAATCCAGAGAAAAAAATGCTATATGGGTCATTGTGGATCGTCTTATGAAGGTATCTCACTTTATAATGATTTTGGAGGACTTCTCAATGGATTAACTTGCACAAATTTACACCAAGGAAGTGGTAAGGCTACATGGAGTAGCACTATCTATTGTATCTGATCGTGATCCGAGATTCACCTAAAAGTTCTTGAAAAGTCTCCAACATACTCTAAGAACTGATCTAAACCTCATTTTTCCTATCATACTCAAATTAAGGTCCAATATGAGCAAGATATCCAGAAATGGGAAGATATGATATGATCATTTTCTATGGAATTCAATGGAGGACAGAACCAATAACTTCTACTAGTTGAATTATCTTATAATAAAATTTTCCACTGGAGCATCTGAATGGCACCATATGAGTCCCATTATGGGAAAAGGTGCAGAACACCAGTGTGTGGGATGAAGTTGCTGAGCATAATCTGGTAGTGCCTGAAATGGTCAATCAAATAGTGGAGAAGGTGAAAACCATTCAGCAACATATTAAGGCAGTCGAAAGTTGAGAGAATAGTTATACAGATAACCATCAACAAGACGTTCAATTCAATGTGGGAGAAATGGTATTTCTATACATATCTCCTTGGAAGAAGCTCACTAGGTTTGTAAAGAATGGGAAATTAAGTCTTAGAAACATTGGCCTTTTTGAGATTCTTGATCGTGCCGAGGCTGTGGCCTGTTGACATGCACTTCCACCCCCCATGGAAAATGTTCATAATGTATTTCATATGTCCCTCTTATGTAATTACATACCAGACCCTTCACATGTACTCTCTTCAGAGGTAGTATAGTTAGAGGAAGAAATTTCTTATAAGGAGTTACCAGTGAAAATCATAGATTGTAGAGAAATATTTCTACAAAATAAGTCATTTCACCTCATCAAGAAGTTGTGGTGAAACCACAAGATTGAATAAGCAATTTGGTTATCAGGGAAAGTGATGTAGCAGAGTTACCCAAATCTGTTTTAGTGTAGGAAAAGGAAATTTTGGGGGGAAATTTCCTATGGGGGGAAGATAGTAACCACCCAAACATTTATTAATGGAAATTCATGTTGTTCAAATTAAGTTTATCATTATGTAAATTGGTTATATATATTATTAACTTACTTGATTTTATGTTTATGGATTTCAAAATACTTTTATGAATTTTTACCATTTCTAATACAGTTGTTGAACAGTGATCACATGATTAATGTAAATATAGGGATTTAACAAATACAATTTACATAGAAAAAGAAAGTGATGGCCTCCTCCAGTATAATTTACTTGTACGAATCACATTTATCAGAGGTTATAAAGGAGGTGGAATCATTGGGCTTCACACATGACCAATCACAAGACAAGCATCAACACATGAAGCTCCAACAGAACCACCTACAATAGATGTGTATGTTGATTGAGATTACAACCAAAGCGATGTTATCCAAGCCATCCCAAGAGTCTTTCAACATCGCACACATTACCCTTCATTCATATACAGGTGTTATAAGGGGTAATATAATGATACCACAGTATAATGATTATGTACACTACTTTTTTTATAGAGAATAGACATTAATTTTATTATTGTTACTTGGTAAATATTTTTTACAAGTAAAATAGTATTTTTATTTAATATTCAATTAATTAATCTATTTTAATGAATTAATGGATATGTTAATTAAAAATATTTTAACAAAATATTATTATTATTTATATTGTTAAATTACATTTTATTAAATATAAATGATCATATAATTTTATGAATGTAATTATAATATTTATTAAGGTTTGAAAGTTGTTTTTGTCAAAACACATGATTTTTCGATAAATGTTGGTTTTTATTTTAAAAGTAAAAATTTAAATATTCAGAAAATTATTTAGATAAAATGAATATTATTTTTGGAATCAGGACATCGAAATTATCTAATGGTGAAATTTTTATAATTTTCCGAGACAGTTTATTTTTTGGGTAAAAATAAAATACCGTTTAATTATATAATTTTTTTATAAAATCACAATGAAACAATAGTGATGTAATAAAATAATATAAATACTATGATAAGAAAATGAATGTTTTTATATTAAATTAATGTGATTTTATGTTTATTTGATTTATTTTAAAAAAAATTAGTGTTCCCTCCAAGAATTATAAAACATTTAATATTTTTAAATTGGTTCCTATGAGAGTGTGACTCACCTCCACATAAGAAACCCTATTATTTTATAATTTTCAGCCATTCTCCTCATAAAATATTTATTTCCACTCCCCTTTTGGAAAAACTATTGGCCCAACCCATGGGTTGGATTTTGGGTTTGATTAGTTTAATGTGTGGTGTCCCAAAACTAAATAATAAATAATTACATCTACTTCCCTATAGAATCCCACCGAATATCCAACTTCCGCTTCACTCGAAGCCTTTTGAGTTCGTCCAAACTCTTCCTTCCTCTTTCTAAAGGCTCCCAAAGCTCCCAAGAAGCCTATCTCAAGCTTCTCCCATGCCATTTGGATCACAATTCCAAATAAGGTATTTCATCCTATCTAATTTTTGACCAATCTTCTTTAAGTTGATATGCCATTTTATTTTCAAGTACAAATATTGGGGTCTGATTTAACACCTCCCCCATACATCCCTATTTATATTGAAATTATGAGAGACCCCTTTATCACTCATTAATTCATATAATATACACCCTATACCATGCCAAAATTCCATAAGCAATTTCACTCTCCTCATTTACATTCACCGACTCTTTTGAATTATGAATCCAAACAACATTACATGTGTTTGGATATGTGTTTATATAACACCCCTTACTGTAAATTTCAGGTACATATTATGAGACACCCATTTCTCTCTCATAAACCATTTTTATGAATTCTTAAATCACATCGTTAATCTGGAAAAATTTGACCATGTTTTTTCCAACCCAAAGTCATTGTGAAGTGAATACCACACCCATTTCTCTATCTACGGTATTCAACATTATTCACATTTACTTATTGATTATAATGTTTTATGTATGAATTATACATTCCGTTATCGTGGAATAAATGGTTATGTTTAATTAATCCACTTTTTATGATCCATGTGGCACACATATGCATGAAATGATATATTTAAGAAGGGTGCGCCCTGATAGCGCACCAATGTATTGGGTAAGATTTGTGTCATGATAGGTCAAGTGAAATGAGGATTTAATCATGATAATTCATGTTCAATAAGTATTTACTCATTCTAATTCAAGTCCAATGAGGGTTTACTCACGCTCCATGTGCAATGATCTTTGGCTCATGTTAATTCCTTGTTAAGTGTTGTTGCTAGATTTATATGTTATGATAATCATGCTATATCATGCCTTTTTGTTCATGTAATTTTATGATCTATTAATATGATGATTCCTTAAAATGTATTGTATTTTTCATGTTATTCCCTTTTTACTCACATATTGGGCTTAATAGCTCAGCCTTTTCTTATGCATGTCCTCAGGTTATCCCATTCAATGCTATTTATGAAGAAATGTAGTGGTCATGTAAAGGTAGGTTTCAATAAGATGTAGAGTTTTATGTTTTGAATTTTTATGTAATGTTCCTAAGCCCCAAATACACTAGACCACTCGATATTCTATGTTGTGTCAAGTGAATGTTTTATGTAACAATTTATGTTAAGTGTGTAATAAAAATCATGGTTGTTATATCATTTCTCTTCACCCTCTCTCACTGTCACCTTGACTTCTTTCACAATACGTCAACCCTCTTCCATTAGCGAAAGAGAGAGTGTGTGGTTTGATGAATATTTCACAACCTCTTTTTTCATACACCAAGCAAGACCCATGGGGACTATAAATGTTTTATGATCACAACATCTTCACAACCCCACATATCATGAACTATGAGAATTATGATTCCCACCATAATTGATATATGTAAGAATCCTTCAACCAGGGCCCGACCTCACTGGATATCCCCTTTAGGAAACCAACCTCAATTCCCTTAATCTCATAATCCTCCTTAGGAATAACCCCTGAATTAATCCCTATTAAATATAAAAAAGCTAATGCATCTCTGATAAACCATATTACAAGGGAATCGTATTTAGGCTTAATCCCTAACCCATTTCCCCCAATGGATCATACACCCCTACAAAACTCACCAAACTATGTGGGATTTGATTACCATATAAATGGGATACGTAGGATGCCTCCTTGAGGATCAAACCCAACACTCTAAAAAAAACTTTTTATTTATGGTCCATATTCTCAATAGGGATTAATCCATCTTTTAAACTCATATCTTTTCCATGATCCTTTGTATGCTTATCCATAAGTCCCACACCAAGATTTAACTAAGCACCTTTTTCTTATATGTCCATACCACCTGACATTAAACTGTACAGTTGGGTCCTTATCACATGACCTTAAAAGTTATGAAATGTCCCAATAAGTGATATAAAACTAATAGGTCTATGTTTCCTTTTGATAGGATACAATGGTAGCATTTTTATGGGTACGATACCAACATCAAAACATTCTTTAGTCTCCTTATATGACAATAAATTATAGAATGCCTCACTGAGTGGCTTAAAAACAAGTTTCATTAGAACAACGGTTAAAAAATTTCTAAAGAGTATATAACAGGATACCATTTATGGAGAACTAAAAATACATAAATATATCTCCATTAATGAAGAACCACAAATATATAAGGTTGATTCGGTTTTTCACGCATGTTAATAAGTGATTTTATGTTCTCAGGAAAACATAAATTGTACATGGTGAATTAATAATGATTAATGAAAATATATCAAATTTATAAGAGAGTCCCAGATTAGGAAATAATTCCCACAATATGGGTGTAAAGAGGCCATCCTCTGATCCTATCAGCCAGTGTATTTTCATAAGTAACGAAGGTCCAATCCTAACAAATTTATGCCTTTGGAAAGTAGGTCCCTTTTGATAAAGAACCACTGGATGCATATTGTTCTTCAAAAAAATCAAATGGAAACCACCCAAAAGTTGTGATTCCTAAACAGAACACACATTTTGGTGGAGACAAATAAATCACTTACTTTTTTTGTTTTCAATCAAATAAGAAAATGAAAACAACATTCATGTGTATATACGACCTAACTTTTCCATGAATGGTTTACTCTAATTTCTATTTCTAAATTACATTAGTTTATAAAAATAAATATTTATTTAAAAAATATTATATTTATATCATATTTTAAACTCTTTATAGGGTTATATAATTATCTGAGTATCAGGACTATGAATAACAACTGAAAACATATGAGATAAACAATGAATTTATTACATAATCCCTATCTTTAACATTGAATTGTTATTAACTAGGTAATATAAAGTCACAATAAAATCATATATAGTTATATATATATGAATATGGTATTTGGATAAATATATAATGATTTTATTTTTTTATACATTATTTTTCAAATGAGTATTAATGATTTTAAAACTTATGTTAAAGAAATTTAATCTCAAGTTTTACTTCATGAGACACATTATATATCGAGCAACTCTTTCTTATATGTGGTATACATAATTACCATGAATTTATATTATTATTATTATACATAAAATTTTTGGTATTTCAATAAAAATTTTATGATCCCTCTTTCATTGAATTTACTCTTCAAAAGTTACCAAACCTGTAATATATTTGTTTCTCAATTTTTTTATTTGAGAGGTATGTTATGATATCCAGATAGATTATTTCACGATTTTTATATACAACACCATTGAAATTTATTTTAATGAATTTATTCACACTAGTAGAATTTTATGTTTCATTTTATGTTTTTTACGGGAATTATGATTCAATGCTACCAAAGTGGTAAATATGTCATGTTTCAATCTCATTGGTTATCAGTATTTTTTATGATAAATCCTCCAATGTAAACATATCATGATCTAACTCTCAATAATTATATTGAATTTTATTCTCATCTAGTTATTGATGATATATTCATGTAATGGTATCATTTTTCCACTCAATGTTACATAATATAATTAAAAAATTGTTTATTTGAAATTATAACTTTATTTTAATTTTCAGCCATACAATATAATTGCATTGAAAAAATATGTTTTATAAACAATCGTTCAGATTTTTTTATTTTTATCTAATTGTTTTTAACAGAAATTTTAACCATGTTTTAATTTTTTACAAAAATTAATGTAATATTCATGTCTTTTTACAAAAAATCATGTTTTTTTAGTAAAAATTTGAATGAAATATTTGTTTCAACATGTAAAAAATGAAGATAATTCTTTGGCATCATGACCATTAATTTCATATAAGATTCATTTATATTATTTTAATTTTATTTTCAATGAAATGGTTTTTAAAATTTTTTTTCTAAAAAATGTTTTTTAAGTAGAAATGTTATTTTCCTAAAGATATGGTTTAAAAGATATTTAAATATTATTTTTCCTTAAAAATGATATCAATTTGGGTTACCTTTTCAATACTGATGATATTTTACAAGGATTCCATTCATATTATTTCTATTAATTTTTTCTCTTTTTATGGAATGATTTTTATGAAACTCATTTATCTCCCATGGGTTATACCATGATAAAATGATAATGAAAACCCTTTAATTTCAATGGTTATTTTATGAGGAAATGATTATGAAACATTTTTCTTATCCATAGATTATGATATGATGAAATGTTAATGATACTCATTTCATTTCATGGGTTATGATTTGATGATTTTTTAGAAACTTGTGCACACATAAATATTTTTTCATTATGATATGGGTAAGACCTATATCTCTCTCTAATACTTTGGGTAATGATTTATATATATCATGAGATAGGAATGGATGGAACATGGAGTAATCCTGGTATACTAATATAGGGTTACAATGGGGTGTAACAACTTGTTAGTATTTTTAGTTACTTATAAACCCTATTTGTATAATTCAATGGTTGGGTTTTGATTAGGAATTCATTAGGTTAAAATTTGGAATTTTTGAAGGGATTTTTAGTTTTTCATGATTGGCACATTATTTTCAAAAAATGATCATCATACTATGAAAATTGTGCAATCATAAATTGTGATGTTTTTTGCCTTGGGAACATGGTTTGAAAAAAACATTCACCCACCAAAGAGAAACCATTCAACGCTACAGTAGGGGACACACATTTATGGAACATGCTTTGGCCCCATGATTTATCTAACCAAGCTGCCATGCATAACTAATAATGTTTACAAGACTTTTTTAATTAAAAAATTATTTTTGAATCCTTGAAACAGTTGGTAGATTTACCTGATGGGATTGTACGACTATAATATTATTTATTCTTACATATAAACTCACAAGAGATGATTTTACCCCATCTACACCACTCTAACAGAAAATTATATATAGGATAATTCCATTTGATTTCATCCATGTAAGGTTTCCTCTTCATATTCCCTTTATCATGTTATTTAATCTTTCCTCTGTATGGTTTAAGATATCATTGTATTGTAGAAGGATATAACATCATTTCACTAATATATGTATCTAGTTTTTATTCTCAAATATCCTTTGATGAAATTCTTCATGGGAGTTTCCAGATTTTGGTCTTCTTGATTCATGATCCCGTGATTTGGAGGTAGGTTGTTCCATTCGTTATTACAAATTAATTCAATACTAAATTTAATTTTTTAATTAGGAAAATTTAATTGTTTTTCTAAATATGAAATTCCAATTAATTGGGATTATAAATTAGAATTCAGATATAATTGTAGGGAAACCCCCATTTCCATTGGATTTGGGATTGATTGTGAAAATTAGATGGAAATTATTTGATTTAAATTTAGGAAGAGAAATTGTGAAATTGAATAGTGAAATTGAGTTATGTAAAAATTATTTAAATTTAATATTTTAAAATAAATGGAATAAATTATATTTATAGAAACCCAGTTGTTTTATCCTAAAAAAGGCCTAATTTGACTAAATACCACTGTATTAGTTTTTTAAATAAAAATTTTCATGTTCAAAGGAAAAAATGGGTTGATTTTTTTTAAATAGTTATGAAATAAATTTCCCATTTCTATTAATTTTTTTGAAAATTTAATCCTAGGTAGTTAGTGATTTAATAGGGAAAAACATGCTATGATTGGAATTTATGTGCAACAGATTGATGTTTTTTCGACTCTTACCTAAACTATTTGGCATGACTTGTCACTAGTGGGATGTTAGTACGTCCTTATTGACCTGTTTCAAAGGAATGTGTGAGAACATTTTTGTTTTATTATATAAGAGTGTGAGGATCCCATAGCATGAAACTATCATTCCTCTTAGAAGATGAACATGTTTCTCCTTTGGGATTAGTTTGATATATATATTCCATTATTTTTAAATTCATTTACACATGAATTATAATTTTATATAAACTATTTTATATAAATAATTTATTTAATACATTTTTTATAAATTTTTCCATCAATTTAGATGTAAATAATAATTTTTTAAATTAATATTTTCAAATTAAATGCTTATTTAATTTAAAAAAATTATTTAATTAATTAATTATGTAATTATTTAATACAATATTCATTGAGAACCTTATAGTCTTTTATCCCCTACCTGACCTATGAATTTGGTAATTTTTTAATTTACTCATTCCATGTGTTGAGCAATGGGAAGGAACAACTTGAAGGATTTATTTTTCATTTATCATTGAACTAGAGTTTCTTACATCTATTGGGACTTGGGTTTTAATCATATTATTAGGTAATTTGGGTGTGTTAGTCCTAATTGAATTCAGGTACAGTTCTACCAAAGGTGTTTTTCATGTATGTATACTTGCATGCATCTCTTTTATTATTGTGTTTGTCGAAAATTTATTCCCACTTTCATATTGTATAATTATAGCTACTAGTCACCAACCTATGTGGATTAGGAATACACTTCAGGATATGTCTATTACATCTTGGGTATCAACATATTAGTGTATCTGAGATGGTTTGTTACAAAGTAGTGTCAAATGGATATGTTTTTCATCTTGACATGATGTCAGTATGCAGTTGTGTATACTATTTACGAATCAAGAGGTATTTATGATTGAGTGTCTAGGAATATCTCACTACATTGATCCTTAAGTCACCAGTGGTGGTTTTGGAAATATATCTTTAGGATTATTTTGATATTTATCCCATTGGATTTGATATGGTTAAATCCATACCTCATGTTTTTATCATTTGGGAATAATTTCCTTTTTTTCTCAGTTTAAGTGTTAATATGATGTACTCAATGTTTCGTGCTGATGTTTGGATTAATAATACCACTAATTATAGGTGTGAATCAGTTCTAGGATATATATTTTGAATAACCACAAGCATAATATATTTTTTTTGGACCCAATTCTGGTTTAGGTGATTGTGTGTATTGTCCATGCTCTAGGAAATACGAATGCACTAGTAATCATTTAGACTATATTTTTGGAACCTCAAAAGAAATATTTATGGAATCAAGATCAGTATGTCCTTCACCATAATCTACCAGTACTAAATGTCTCATATTATACTCAATGAGAAGGAGTCAACATTCTTCTGAGTTCTTATATACACTAGATGAAAAAACTAGGGAAGTGTGCCCCCTTCAAGCTAGAGGGGCCTAGAAGTATATATTGGGACACAATGGGGATTCCACAGAAGCATTATGATTTAGATTTAAATAAATTCATATATATTTTTACAAACTATTTCCATGCAGATTCATTGTTTTTTACCATGGATATTGACTTTTTATAACTCAAGTATGCTAAAAATACCAAGATAGATTATGAAAAATATTTTGCTGAGCGTGTGCAGTTTTTGCATAATATTATGACTATTGGTAATATAAATACTCGATAAGTCAATATTGGACACTGATATGATATATATTTTTTATTTTTCTTAATGAATATGCCTTCTTATTTTGATGTTTTGGATAGAGTGTTGATGCTTGAAATAGACCTTGATTACCAGTGTGAGTTTTCTATAGTTTCATTCCCTCCCACTAGAGGTAAAATTTCATTTAATATAAATATGAATCATGATGATTCCCATGGTAGTTATCAGCCACATGGTTTTTCTAGGCCTCTTGTAGTTTATAGAATATTCCCTTCGAATTAATACCAGTTTGAAAAAACTTGTTATTCGATATGGGTTTTCACTAAGCCACCCATGGTATGTGGTCCTTGTGGATGCTCGGATCACCATAATTTGTTCTTCCATATCTACTCTACTACATGTGGTTTCACAAGACCATTAGTTCATAATAAAAATATGGTGCAATCTATGCTTCAAGAACAAATGGTTTATATCCATAAGAATCCAGAAAAAATACCCTTCATGTACATGAAGAGTTTATAGAGGAAGTTGATAGAGGAATAGTGATTTTAAAAGGTACCATAACTATGACCACATCATTAGTGATTTGTTGATTTGATAAAGGGGAATCTCATTTGTTTAATTCAAATTGTATTTTAAATCTATATAATCTTACTACAGTGCTTTTATCATATGTGGTGGATATTAATAGGCTCTTTAAAATAAAGAGAAAGTTGATTCTCTATAGTCATAATTGCATTTTCTCATTGTCAGACATCAACCTTTCATTATGTTTTATAGTTCTCGAAAATTAGACTCTGAAAATAAATTTTTTTATGGAATGGTATGTAACACCCCGAGATTTTATGAAAAATATTCTTTTTAATTTTATTGACGTCTTGTGTTGTATGCTACACCAGAAAGGAGATTTCACAACATGCTTCCTTGACTTGGCTTGCATTACACACAATCGCGACCTTCCGCGATAGCGTGTGTAGTACACAATACTGAGTTTCACTAAACGAGATATTATTATAATATTATTATGAACTAGCCATTATGAATAGTAATACCCACCTTCTGAAATTTGATCAATTTTATCTCTTAAAATGGACTTCATTTTTGGATTTGGAATATCGAAATTATCTTAGGGTGAAATTTTGGAACTTTTCCGATAACATTTATATTTTGATGAATAGTGAAAATTACTAAAATTTAATTAAAAACAACTTTTTTAATCAAAATAACTTCTATTTATTAATTACTAATTTGAGTGGTTTTAAGGTATATTTACAATATATTTTTACCATTTAATACAATGTTGGTCATTGTACATAATTTCACTATGAAATTGAACATAAACAATTTTCAATCATTGGATATATATTGTTTCTTTCAAACACACTATTTGTTGTAACAGCAGGAATTAATTATAAAATTAATTAATGAAACTTATATGTTTGGAATTTTGTAAAATAGAAATAATTTTTTAATTCGTAATATCAATTATAGCTTAGGGTGAAATTTTTGCATTATTCAGAAAAACTTCAATTTTTGATGAATAGTGAAACCACTAAGTGGTAGTTAAAAAAACTGAATTTTTCATAAAACATAATTTTACCGCTTCTGTGACTGAAATTTCGAAAATCTGAGAGACACAGTTAATATCATATAGTAAAATGTGGTTCAATGAGATGAAAATATTTTTTGGTGAATAGTATCTTTTTACTTTTTTTTACCACGGTTAAAAGTAAATAGGGTAATTAAGGGTAAAAGTGTTATTATTATTACCCTAACACATGTCCTAATTCTATTGGATAAGTGTAATACGACCAAAAACAACCTTAGGAATAAAATATGGCCATTTAGGCCCACTTGGATTAGATTAGGACATTTATTATGAATTTATTTAAAGAAGGGTTAAAATAGTTAAAATCAAAGCTTAATAACTAAATCATTTTTAATATAGGGTTATACATAAGATAAATTAAACTATAAATATTCATTACAAATATAAATATATTTCTAACATAATGGTATTTTATTTGTAATTTTTAGACTTAATATAAGTGAATTTATTTATGATACAATGATGATGCAGTAATTATCCTATTAATGAAATATTGACATAATTGATCTTATAAATACCCAAATAAATGGATTTTGAGACTTTTTATGAATTATCATAATTTTATATGTTAATATGACATGTTAGTATTGATTTAATTTTTTTTTCGAACTAATCATTCTTTTATGATTTTCGAAAAAATCAAATACCAAATAGTGTCAAAATTGACATAAAATAGTTTTTAAAACAAATATTATATTATTAATTGTTATTATATTCCTAAAAATCTATTGTTCAGCCAATATACTTATACTATGATAGGTGTATCATTAATGGACTACTTTGGGGTCACTTGGATGTATATGGTATGTTTATTAACTATATAATATAAAAATACAAAGTGACATGGTAAATGTCAATCTAATTAACTAAAAATTAAAACTAAAGGATAAGGTTAATATAATGACTTAAACATGTCTAAATTCTATTGGATGAGAGGATTTCGACCCAACCCCACCTTAGCTTCTAATTATATCAATTTGGAGCTTTAAAAAACCGAGTTTGACTTTATAATAAAATAATATTTTTTGTTATTCCCAAAGTGCCCCTCTCCTCCCTTATAAAAGGGAACCTCCTCCCTCTCTTCCACACACAACATTGAGCCTTCATGCTCGGCCGACCCCTACAAAATTCACTTCTCAACTTCCCTAGAAACATTCTAGAGGTCCTGGTCTTCTTCAAAGACCAATTTTAGTTCTCTAAGAGGAAGTCTCAAAGAGGCGCTTCAAAGAAGAGGTAATGTCCATTACCGATTCCTTCAACTTTATTTCTTCTTCCACTTATTCTTTTTTTAGTTGTTTCATTATGAGGTAATAACATTAGTATCAATAATATACTGATATGTTATTATATGTATTAAACAACCATATTTCATCATCTATCCATCCAACGGGAAACGAGATCATCGCGCGTGCGTACGCCTGGAATACCGTCTCCACGCCGTGGTGTAATCTATTTTCCACCACCACCTTACATGGATGGGTATAATGGTAAAAGTAATAAATATATATGATTATTGTAAAGTGATATTGATTCTGTAGTATTATACATAAACTTTAACACAATTCCACGATATTGGGAATGATATCCTCGCTCGTGTGTACGTAAGGACTACCGTCTCCACGACGTGATGAGATTCACTCTCCATGTTAACCATTCATGAATGATTATAAAGTATATATAATGAATAATAATGAAATATATGACATAATAATGATACTGTATTTATATATACAAATATATATATGTATTTCATTTACTTAATTCCATTCAATTCAAAAGGGAAATGAAAACAGCGTTCATGCGTACATACGACCTATCATATCCATGAACGGTGTATTTCATTACTTTTATCGATCTATAATATATGTTATATATAAATCATGTTTTAAATTCTGGAATTATGTAAATCAGGATATAAGTAATAATATCAAGAACAAAAAGTCGAAACACATACAACAAATAAAATTATTTTACCCAAAACACTGCTTTAACATGGAATTTACAAAAGAACGGGTAATATAAAGTCATAAGTGAAACATATATGACATCATAACAATGAATATGATTCTGTAATAAGTCAATGAAATTATTTAAATCATTATACAGGAGGTTCAGATATGTACGAAGCATATCGTACCTAAGGTAAGGGATAATTTTTCAAATCTCATTTTTATCCTAGATTTCTTATTCGTAAGTATTTTCTGGGGTTATTCCTATCATCCATGTCCATGTTTTATAAAAGTGTTTTCATGTCTGTTAAAAGTAATTTTTACCCATTTTTGAATTTTACTACATGGTATTTAAGGAATCTTTCATTTTTTTACGTTACGAGGTACTTTTTTGACTTTTCTGGAAAAAGTACGAGAAGAATGTTTTTTTAACTTATATCGCACGAACGGATTTTTATGGTTTTATAAAGCCATATTTTCATGAAGCTTCCTCCACAATATTTCATTACTATTTTCAAGAAAATCCTTTTCTTTTAAAATTGCATAAAATTTTGTGAAAATAAAATGATTTTGAAGAAAAAAGTATATTTTCCTCAAGAATTCATTTCAAGTGTTTTATCAAAAACATTTTTCATCTAAGATGACATTATTTCATATGTGTATGTTTCAAGTATAATGTCTCTATGATTTAGCTGGTTTCAATTTTCTTATTATGAAATGATATCCATTTCTTTTATATGGAATATATGATGATGGGATGATGTTTATGAAACCCATTTTATTTATTGGGGTTTTATGAATGATGTATGTTTAATTTGTGGCACAAGTAAGAATGATTTCATTATGAGATGGGTGGGACCTATATCTCCATCCAATGCATTGGGTAAAGATTTTATATCTCATGAGATAGACATGGCTGGAACGGTAAGTTAATCTGGTTCAGTGTTACAGGACTGAAACGAGGAGTGAACTTGATTCAGAATGGGACTTTGTCCACTACGATGGTATTGGCAGCAATTCCATGGAAACTATGGAAATCATTACAAGTGCTAAATGGATTCTAAAATTACATGTTTTATTCCCTTTCCATTTTGTCATGGTTTATGTTCCATTATGATCTATTCATTATGTACTTCCATATTTTATGTCGTTGCTCAAGATTTTGATGTTAAAACAATATGTTCACGTTTTTAAGTTAAAATGTATAAGGTATGTTTTATTTTACCCATGATTACCCTTACTGAGAATTTTAGCTCACCCTTTTTATGTTTTATTTTCCCCCAGGATTAAAAGAAAGGTTTTAGGTAAGGAAACAAAAAGTGGAAGATCTTTATGGAAGATGTTGAAGATCTTTCACCACGATTAGACGATTACATTCAATGTTTCCAAAGACACTAATCTATTAAGGTCCTTGTGTGTCTATTTTTGTTATGTATTATGTATTCCACAAAAGTAATGTAATATATATGTACGTCAAGCTTCAGGTCTCTACAATTGGTATCAGAGCAAAGGTTTAGTCAACTTTTGGAAACTAGGATGTGAGAACTTTAGTGAGATCCCTAGAGATATTTCTAAGGTATGTCTAGGGATGTCCCTAAGGTTAAGTATAAGTATAGGTTATAGTCATAGATTTGTGCTAACGATCTTAGAATTAAACCTAAGATGTTAGATATTGAAGGTACTCCACCTTTATTATGCTGTTTTCCCTAGCATGATTTTTTCCTCTCATACTTTTTTTTGGGTTTTAGACGATGGCTGGAACCCAAAGGAACCGTGTTGATAATTTCAATGGACAATGCAATGATTGTCCTCCTGAACAAAAAAATGTTATGGGAGATGGAGTGAGAAATCTTATTGCTATACTTCCAGAAGTTATGAACCATTCTGGACTTCCTAATGAGCAGATAAAGGAACAATATTCTATTGAGTCCTTCATGGGGAAACGTCCACCTTTTTTCAGTGGGTCTTCTAATCCACTTGTTGCTGAACAATGGATCAGTACCACTAAAAAGATATTTTCAGTTCTTCAATGTTCTGAACATGATAAAGTCATCTTAGCAGTATATCGTTTGGAAGGTGAAGCTGATCAATTGTGGAATCTTATCAGGAATATGAGGCAAAGAGATGAAATTGTGTCCATGGAATGGGATGAGTTAGAGAACTTATTTTTCAATAATTACTTCCTTCGTATTCTTCGTACAAATATGGAGAAAGAGTTTCTTGAACTAAAGCAAAAGGATGATGAATCTATTGGTATATACGAAGCAAATTTTAAAAGGCATGCATGGTATGCATCTGGCTTTATCATCCAACCTGAATGTAAAGTTGATCGATTTTTCAGTGGATTAAAACCAAGTCTTAGAAGGGCATTAGCTATAAGAGACTTCAGTAGCTATGAAGAAATTGTGCGTAGTGCTATCAAGGTAGAAATGAAAGTTGGTGTTACGTATCCATCTCATGGTTTTGACAAGAAACAAAAGATGTAGTTCAAGGTGAAATCTCAGAATAATGGTGAAAAGAAGATGAATGTTTCCTCATGCTCGAAGTGTGGAATGAATCATGGTGGAGATTGTTTTAAAGGGACTAGAAAATGTTTTAAGTGTGTAAAAGAAGTTCATCGAGCAGCTGGGTGTCGAAGTAATGGAAAAAGGGTTTCTAATGATGTGAATAAAGAAAATACTGCAGAGAACTCACCACCAACACTTCAATGCTTCAAGTGCAAGGAAATGGGTCATTATGCTAATAAATTCCGAAATACAAGGGTTTGTGATGATCGACATGAGCAACCACTTAAGGCAAAGGACAAAGGGAAGTCACGTGCGATCACTATTGGCGATGTTGAATATGAAAATTATGTGGTGGAATGATTAAGTATTTATGTAATGGGATTCCAAAATAATGTTGTATATAGTATTGTGGAATATTGGAATATTTATGTATTGGTCAATTTTGGTTTTCAATAATTTTATGTACCAGTAACCATGAAAAGTGATTCAAATATATTGGAAGACAGATGATATGCGCATAATGAAGGGATAATAAGATAAGTAGAAGTTTGATTATATTCATGAGATCATGATTGATATAAGGACTAAGTGATGTCATTGTTTGAGTATATAGAATTTCGTGGATTTTGGTATGTGGAAAGTGTTAACTTTTAACTGCATTCAGGTTTTCACTAATGTTCAATGGGTATTCATTTTTCAAGATAATACATGATTAAAGTATTCACATGTTTGTAATTTGACCAATAAGTGATATCTTATGATATATGGGGGGTAAATGATGGCATTCACATGATTGTTAGGTGACATTTCAAGTAATCATTTTCATTATACTATGAGCTTGGACTGAAGTATTTTAGATAAGCCTAAAGATTGGAATGGATTATGTTGGACGTAAGTTAGTATTGTTTAAGGATATGAATTTTTTCGATATTATTGATGGGTTGTTATAGTAATTTAGTTTTAGAAAAAGGACAACCTGCAGGATAGGTGACAACCCATCGTGTCGAACAAGGCTGTGGGAATCGAACCCACAACGGAAGTGTGACTGGCCTTTATCGCCTACCACTGGCCTACATGAAGTCCTTGTATAGTAGAAACTAGTTTTATTATATTAAGAAGTTTGATATATGAATTATAAGTCCATTTTAGGAACCATATATGATTAATCTCACTATAGATGGACTTTTGTAAATTTTGATAACTTATCTAACATTTTGTTTGAGATAGATAGAATGACCCATCATTCTATCACATGATCTACTAACACATCACGAATGACAAATTCAACTTCATTTCTTTAAGAGATGAAGTGTAAATTGTCCCAAGAATGACCAATGGTGAGACTGTACCAAAAGCACAAAGGTATTTCGTCTAATTCCAATTTCATCAATTTTAGGGAAATAATCTTGAAAACCAAAAATGTTTTCCTAGTGCCCTTATGTCCGATTAATCAGATGGTACCCTAGATCATCACAAATTTATGGCTTTGTGATTTTTTTATTTTTCATAGCCAGGTTCTCTACCACTCTCCATCAGAACATGACGGTTAGATTTCTCTTCCATATCCATATTTTCACCTATGTTCTCTTATGTAGAAACCCAGTGATTAGTTAATTTGGGTAACCGTTAAGTTTCATACTTTTTTTTTAAACCAAGTTTTGGTATTCCTTTTTATGATTAAGGAAACTTTCGAGTAGTAAACCGTTTATAACCCCGACGAATTTTGAGGGCGAAATTCATTTTAAGGAGGGTAGAATGTAACACCCCGAGATTTTATGAAAAAATATTCTTTTTAATTTTATTGATGTCTTATGTTGTACGCTACACCAAAAAGGAGATTGCACAACATGCATACTTGACTTGCCTTGCATTACACGCAATCGCGACCTTCCTCAATATCATGTGTAGTACGCAATACCGAGTTTCACTAAACGTGATATTATTATAATATTATTATGAACTAGACATTATGAATAGTAATACCCACTTTTTGAAATTTTATAAATTTTATCTTTTATAATGGACTTCATTTTTGGATTTGGAATATCGAAATTAACTTAGGGTGAAATTTTGGAACTTTTCCGATAACATTTATATTTTGATGAATAGTGAAAATTACTAAATTTTAATTAAATTTTTTTTAATCAAACTAATTTATATTGATAAATTATGAATTTGAGTGGTTTTAAAGTATATTTAGAATATATTTTTACCATTTAATACAATTTTGGTCATTGTACATAATTTCACTTTGAAATTGGACATAAACAATTGTCAATCATTTGATATATATTGTTTCTCACAAACACGCTATTTGTTGTAACAGAAAGAAATAATTATTAAATTAATTAAATAAAATTATATTTTTGGAATTTTTTAAAATATACATCATTTTTGAATTCGGAATATCAATTATAGGTTAGGGTGAAATTTTGGCATTATTCAGAAAAACTTAAATTTTTGATGAATAGTGAAACCACTAAGTGGTAGTTAAAAAAACAGAATTTTTCATAAAACATAATTTTACCACTTCTGTGAATGGAATTTCGAAAATCCGAGAAACACGGTTTATATCATGTAGTAAAATGTGGTTCAATGAGATGAAAATAATTTTTGGTGAATAGTAAGTTTTTACTTTTTTTTACCACGGTTAAAAGTAAATAGGGTAATTAAGGGTAAAAGTGTTATTATTATTATCCTAAAAAATGTCGTAATTCTATGGGATACGTGTAATTCGACCAAAAACAACCTTATGAATAAAATATGACCATTTAGGCCCACTTGGATTAGATTAGAACATTTATTATAAATTTATTTAAAGAAGGGTTAAATTAGTTAAAATCAAAGCTTAATAACTAAATCATTTTTAATATAGGGTTATACATAAGATAAATTAGACTATAAATATTCATTAGAAATATAAAAATATTTCCAACATAATGTTATATTATTTGTATTTTCTAGACTTAAAATAATTAAATTTATTTATGATACAGTGATGATGCAGTAATTATCCTATTAATAAAATATTGACATAATTGATGTTATAAATACCCAAATAAATGCAATTTGAGACTTTTAATGAATTACAATAATTTTCTCTGTTACTATGACATGTTATTATTTATTAAATTTATTTTGTTCGAACTAATCATACTGTTATGAGTTTCACAAAAATCAGTTTCCAAATTGTGTCAAAATTGACATAAAATAGCTTTTAAAACAAATATTATATTATTAATTGTTATTATATTCCTAAAAATCTATGGTTCGGCCAAGATACTTATATCATGATAGGTGTATCATTAACTGAACACTTGGGAGTCTCTTGGATGTATATGGTAATTTTATTAACTATATTATATAAAAATACAAAGTGACATGGTAAATGTCAATCTAATTATCTAAGAGTTAAAAATAAAATATAAGGTTAATATAATGACCTAAAATTTTCTAAATTCTATTGGATGAGAGGTTTTATACCCATACCCACCTTATCTTAGAATTATATCAATTTTGAGCTATTAAAATCCGAATTTGTGTTTATAATAAAATTATATTTTTAGTTATTCCAAAGGTGCCCCTCTCCTCCCTTATAAAAGGGAACCTCCTCCCTCTCTTCCAAACACCACTTTGAGCCCTCAAGCTCGGACAAACCCTGCCAAATTCACTTTTCCACTTCCCTAGAAACATCCTAGAGTTCCTGGTATTCTTAAAAGACCAATTGTAGTGCCCTAAGAGGAGGACTCAAAGAGGAACTTCAAAGAAGAGGTAATGTCCATTACCGATTATTTCAACTTTATTTCTTCTTCCACTTATTCTTTTTTTAGTAATTTCATTATGAGGTAATAACATTAGTATATATAATATACTAATATGTTATTATAAGTATTAAACAACCATATTTCACCATCTATCCATCCAACGTAAAATGAAATCACCGCGCGTGCGTACGTACGGAATACCGTCTCCACGCCGTGGTGCAATCTATTTTCCACCACCACCTTACATGGATGGGTATAATGGTGAAAGTAATGAATATATATGGTTATTGTAAAGTGATATTGATTATTTAATATTATACATACACTTTAATACAATTCCACGATCTTGGGAATGATATCATCGCTCGTGCGTACGTACGGACTACCATCTCCACGACGCGATGAGATTCACTCTCCATGTTAACCATTCCTGAATGATTATAAAGTATATATAATGAATAATAATGAAATATATGACATAATAATGATACTAGATATATTTATATAAATATATGTATGTCATTTACTTAATTTCATTCAATTCAAAAGGGAAACGAAAACAGCGTTCATGCGTACGTATGACCTACCGTCTCAAAGAACGGTGTATTTCATTCCTTTTATCAATCTAAAATATATATTATATATAAATAATGTTTTACATTCTGGAATAATGTAAATAAGTATATAAGTAATAATATCAAGAACGACAAGTCGAAACACATACGATAAATAAAATGATTTTAGCCAAAACACTGCTTTTACGTGGAATTTACAAAAGAACGGGTAATATAAAGTCATAAGTGAAACATATATGACATAATAACAATGAATATGATTCTGTAATAAGTCAATTACATTATTTTAATCATTATACAGGAGGTTCAGATACGTATGAAGCATATCGAACCTAAGGTAACGGATAATTTTTCAAATCTCATTTTTTATCCGAGATTTCTTATTCGTAAGTATTTACTGGGTTTATTTCTATCATCCATGTCCATGTTTTATAATTGTGTTTTCATGTATCTTAAATTTCCTTTTTACCCATTTTGACTTTTACTACATGGTATGTAATGAATCCTTCATTTATTTACGTTACGAGGTACTTTTTTGAATTTTCCGACCAAAGTACGAGAAGAATGTTTTTTTAACTTATACGGAACGAACATATTTTTACGGTTTTATAAAGCCTTATTTTCATGAAGATTACTCCAAAATATTTCATGACTATTTTCAAAAAAATAATTTTCTATTAAAATTGCACGATATTTTGTGAAAAGAAAATTATTTTGAAGAAAAAAAGATATTTTCCTCAAGAATTCATTTCAAGTGTTTTATCAAAACCATTTTTCATCGAAGATGACATTATTTCATATGTGTATGTTTCAAGTATAATGTCTCTATGATTTACATGGTTTCAATTTTCTTATTATGAAATTATATCCATTTCTTTTATATGGATTATATGATGATGGGATGATGATTAAGAAACCCATATTATTTATTGGGTTTTTATGAATGATGTATGTTTATTTTGTGGCACAAGTAAGAATGATTTCATTATGAGATGGGTGGGACCTATATCTCCCTCCAATGAATTGGGTAATGATTTTATATCTCATTAGATAGACATGTCTGGAACGGTAATTTAATCTGGTTCAGTGTTACAGGACTGAAATGAGGAGTGAACTCAATTCAGAATGGGACTTTGTCCACTAAGATGGTCTTGGAAGCAATGCCTTGGATAATATAGAAATCATTACAAGTTCTTAATGGATTACACAATTACATGTTTTATTCCCATGCTATTTGATCATGGATTAGGTTCCATTATGATCTTTTCCTTATGTACTTCCATATTTTATGTCGTTGCTCAATATTTTGATGTTTAAACACTATGTTCATGTTTTTAAGTTCAAATGTATATGGTATGTTTTATTTTATCCATGCTAACCCTTACTGAGCATTTGAGCACACCCTTTTTATGTTTTATTTACCCCCAGGATTAAAAGAAAGGCTTTAGGTAAGGAAACAAAAAGTGTAAGATCGTTATGGAAGATGTTGAAGATCTTTCACAACGATTAGAAGATTACGTTCCAAGTTTCCAAAGACACTAAACTATTACGGTCCTTGTGTGTTTGTTTTTGCTATGTATTATGTATTCCTCAAAAGTAATGTAATATCTATGTACGTCAAGCTTCGGGTCTCTACATGGTACATTCCCAAAAAAACTCATATTTATTTTAGTCTTCTACGGGTGTCTCTTACTTCACCCAATGGGGTTTTCAAGATCATTCAATGAGAATGTGACCTGAGGTTGAGTATAGTTGGACCCTCTTATACAGGGTTAGGTAAAGTGATATTTGTGTTTTTTATATTGAGTAAGAATCTTTGAGTGGTGGTCTCCGTCCAATGGTATTTGAGTTTTCTAATTTTTCTTCTACTAAAATTTCAAAATTATAATGGAAAATGAGGTATAATTTTTTATTGATTTATTACCTAGTACAATATCTATGTCTATTACCTCTTACCCTATTGAAACTTCTGAAATGAATGACTTTAAGGTTCAGAAAGATGATATTTTAGAAAAATGATTTATACACCTGATTGATTACCCTTGGATGGTACATGTACTCTTTGCTATGAAAGATAATGAGTCACTTTATCTTTTTTTATTACAAAAATATAAATTGAGTTATGTTACAGAACAAGAATCTATTTCCATGGATTGATGATTTGTTTTACCATTGAAATAGGTAAAATGGTTCTAAAATACAGATCTTTGATCTAGCTACCATCAATTGAGAATAAAATAATTGAACATTCCTAAAACCTTTATTTAGAGTATGGATGCCCATTATGAGTAAACTTTCACACCTCCTAGTTTAACCAATGATTTTGGGGCCTTTATAGATTTTATGACCAGGATATTCCAAGAGTATCATGACACTTTTTGGTTTTTATTTTTGGATGACATCCTTTTTTAATCTAAGTATAAGGAGGATCATGTACGTCATCTTAGTGCAATTTTAAAATTGTTTAGAATCCACCGACTTTATTTAACAACCCACGATTTCACGGTACGGTTATCTTTGGATAATACAATAGCGTGGGTTGTGCGCAACATCCAGTTCTAACACACCACAACCAATCAAACTAGCCATTATGAATAGTAATACCCACTTTTGGGAATTTTAAAAAATTTATCATTCAAAACGTAATTCATTTTTGGATTCGGAATATCGATATTATCATAGGGTGAATTTTTTGTATTTTTCTGAAAACATTCAATTTTTTATGAATAGTGAAAAACATTAAGTTGTAGTTTAAAACCAATTTTTTATTTAAATAAATATTTATTTTATTTAAATTTATTTTATGTCAAAATAGATACATAATACCTATATAAGTTCAATGTAATTAGTTGGAGCCAGTTTGTAATAATTTTAGATATATAAAAATTTTATTGAACTTTTTACCGTTATTTACCCACCTCCTATGAGGATTTTGAAATTTACATAAAACATAATTTTACCACTTCTTGGAGTTGAATTTCAAAAATCCTAGAGACATGGTTGATATTAGTAAGTAAAATTTGGTTCAATAAGATGCAAATAATTTTTGGTGAATAGTTACTTTTTACTTTTATTTACCACAGTTAAAAGTAAATTGGGTAATTAAGCATAAAAAGTTATTATTATTACCTCAAAACATATCCTAATTATATTGGATAAGTATAATTCTACCAAAAATATCCTTAGTAAAAAAATATGATCCACTTTGGTCCACATGTATTTGATTAGGAATTTTATTATTATTTTATTTAAAGAAGACTTAAAAGAGTTAAATTCAATGTTTAATAACTAATCTATTTTTAATACAGGGTTACACACAATATAAATTCGACTATAAATATTCATTATAAATATCAAAATCTTTCCAACATAATTATATTTTATTTATAATTTTTAAACATTAAATAATAAAATTTATTTATAACACAATGATGATCTAGTAAATACTATATTAATGAAGGATTAAAATAATTAATATTATAAATATCCAAATAAATATAATTTGAGACTTTTACTGAATTTAACATATATTATAGGTTAATATGATAGTTTAGGGTTGACTAGATGTATTTAGTTTGAAGTAATAATATTATTAGGACTTTAACAAAAATCAATTATTATATAATGTCCAAATTTACATAAATGAATTTTTTTAAAAAAATACAATTTTATTGGTTGTTATAATATTCTAAAAAATCTAATGTTCGGAAAAAATACTTATATATTTATATTTTTATCATTATATAACCACTTTGGGTTCTATTGGATATTTATAGTACGTTTATTAACCATATAATATAAAACTACAAAGAAAAATTGTAAATATCAAACTATTTAAATAAGATTTAAATCTAAAAGATAAGGTTAATATAGTGTCCTAAACCTATCAAAAACCTAATTGTTGAGAGGTTTTGGAAATATAATTACCTTATCCTTTAAATAATTCATTTTGGAGCCATTAGAAACCAAAAATGAATTTATTATAAAATAATATTTCTTGCTTTTCCTAAGGTGCCCCTCACCACTCTTGTAAAAGGGTACTTCTCCTTCTCTCTAAATCACACCTTCAAAGCCATTGGGCTCAGCCAACCCCTGACCAAATACTATCTCAATTGTCCTATATTAATCATAGTGTCCTAACTTTAGTCATAAATCCATTATTATTATCCCTTTTGATCAAATCAAAAAGAGGAACCCGAAGAATAGGTAAATATCTCACCACCTCTTTCATGTTTTTTTCTTCCACTTCTTATTTACTTGTTGTTTCCATTATAAAATAATAACTCCGGTATAATCTATATACATTGATGTTATTATAAATATTGTACAACCATATTCATTATTCTATCCATCCTTTGAATGACATTTCACCATACGTGCGTACGTACGGCTTACCGTCTCCACATTGTGGTGTAGTTGTTATTAAATAAATTATTATTTGGATGGATATATTACTGATGTATAAATGATTTAAATAATAAATATAACATGATAAATATTCTTTATATATGATATACCCTCCAATTATATTCGATTTTAATATCAAAAGAATGATATTGTCGCTCGTGCGTACGTACAGATTAACGTCTCTACGAACACTATGAGATTCATTCACAATCGTATCCATTCAATACTAATTTTAATTAGATGATTAAAAATAATGTTTAAAGACTTAATAAAATTATTAATATGAATAAGATACATCCTATCAATAAAAAACATTAATTACAAAACAAAGAATATAAAGGAAAACAAATCAGTTAACCCCCGAAATGACGATAATACTAAAATATTATTAACATAGAAATATTAAAAGATCATATATGATATCATATTAATGTAAATGATTATTTTATAATTTAATAAGAATTATGTCACCATTATACAAGAGTTTTACCTTACCACAAGCAAGGAAATGATCAAGGTAATGGTTAATTTCGCAATCTGTTTATTATACGATGTTTTTTATATGTGAGTATCTACTGGGACTTCTTTGTCATCCACATCCATGATTCATAAAAATGTATTTTAAATTTTTTTTACTATTTAATATACAATGGGTTAAATACAATTATACTATAGTTTTACCTTTTATGTTTTGAAAGGAATCATTTCGTTGTTTTCTAAGTAAGGTACTTTATGACCTTTTCGACATAATTACGGTAAGAATGTTTTTACACTAATATGGAGGGTGCATCTATTTTCAAACATTATAACATCATCAAATCTTCCATTACAAGCTTATAATAATATTTTAAAAATAAATTTTTTCTTTTATAATTATGTGACTTTAAATTATTTCAAAAAAAATTCGATAGTTCTCTCAAATAGTTTTGATTTCATCTATGTCAACATCCTTTGATGGTTATTACATTTGTTTGAAGTTCATTAATTATGATAAAAATCTTCCATATTGTATTGAAGGTTTTGTGATATGTATAACTATGGATGTGTTATTTTTTTTACCATTCATGGTTTATGGATAATGTATTCACATTTCAGATACTAGTTTTAATACAAATGTTTATGTTATCGTTAAACATTATCATATGAGGAATTCATGGGACATAGTAAGTGAATAATGGATCCTTCTATAGCGCATCGATACAGTAGTAAGTCTCATGAGGAAAACTAGTGTCTTTTCACAAGTCCTTGAAAAAATCTTATTTGTAGTCTTGGCATAAGGACATGACTATGTGCTTATGACATCTGCCATTATGCATTCCATCATTATGAAAGTGCCTATTGATATTGCATGTGATTATTCATCTAGTAGAATATCCATTCAAGTAAGTAAATGGAATTATTTTGATATATATTTTCCATATTATTATGATGATAATGTGGAAATCACTTTTGTTTTAGATTTATACATTACCTTAAATGTTTATGCTTATTTTTGAATGTTTCTGCTATATTGTCATCCTTACTGAGCATCTGATCTCACCCCTTTATATGTTTTATTTTTCCCTATATGAGGAGAATTATATTATGACTGACCTATAGGGATAGTCAACGGGATCTTAGTGATTTCAATGGAAAGTATTTTGTTGTAGTTTTCCATTTTATGATGTAATGTAAACCTTATAAATGTATATATTACATCCAAGACTACTAAACTAATCGGTCTTTCGAGACTTGATCTTTTATGATCATGCCGATGATACATAATAATGCACCGAATCTGGGCTTCTGGGGTTGGGCATTATATTTGGTATCAGATAATGTTTAGTACAAAACATGGAAGCTAGATTTAGAAAAACTCTAATTACAGAACATTACCCTAAGATAGTCATTGAGGATTAGTATAGAAGAACTTCCTATAATTTTGTTAATGTAGATATTTTGTTTATTTTCTGAGAAATACATCCCTGTCCGGATACGAGCAAGTAGAGGTGGATCTGGCATAGATGTACCTAGAGGTAACCCCCGAAAACACTGCTTTGAGATAGTCTAGAACGAGAACCGCTGCACGACAATGAGAATTGCTTCACATTTGGTTACAACACTCTTGAGGGATATGATTATGAGAATTCTCATTTTCATTACAATCCATTATGAAGGGTTTATGAGTATATACTTCCTCAAAGATTTTTTTTATGATTATGGATTATATCCATAAACTGTTCAATTTATGTTAAGTGTTTCACAAGTTTTGATTTATGTATTGCGATTCATAAACTAATCTTGTGTATGCCATTGTATATAAATGGTGCCTAGAGGAAGGAATGGAAACCATATAAATACATGTAATCCATGTAGGCATTTTCCTTCTACTCAAGATAATTATAGTGGAGTTAGTGATACAACTGGTGTTGATCATCTTTTCACTATATTGGGTCAAATCACTCAGGTTGGGAATAAAAACCTTACCCTTATGGAGCACCCTGATCCGAAGCGTGGAGGATCAATGCTAGATCGCTTCATGAGGCAACAGAAACCAACATTCAATGAAGGTATAAATCATTTAGTAGATAAGTAATGGATAAATTTTTTAGAGAAGATATTCCATGCCTTGGGGAGTACAGGAAGGGAAAAAGTTGTCATGGTAGTTTACCGCCTCACTGAAGATGCTGATTAATGGTAGTAATTGATTCAAAACACAAAGTAATATGATGAAGTATCAAATATATAATAGAGGGAGTTTAAATAAATTTTCATATAAAATACTTTACTCATGACCATTGAGTGGATATGGAAAGAAAATTTCTGACTCTAAGGAAAAAAGAGGATGAGAATGTCCCAAAGTATGAATCTACCTTTACAAGGATAGAGAGACATGCTAAAAATTTTATATGTAACCACTGAAGAAAGGTTGATCTTTTATTTGATGGGTTAAAACAATTTCTTTATTAAGCATTAGTCTTAAAATACTTCTCATCGTATGAAGATATTGTCTCATGTGGTATCAAGACAGAAAAAGAATTCTCTATATCTTTCAAAATAAAAGAAATTCAATAGAAGATGAGATCTGCTGAACACCCTAGAAATGAAAATAAGGGGAAGAAAGGAATAGTTTAATATCCATCCTACAATAAATGTGGGAAGAAACACCCTGGTATTTGTCTGAACGGAATTGGAGTCTATTAAAAGTGTGGTGAAAAAGACCTCCAAGATCATGATTGCAAGTGGAAGAAAGAGGATAGTAATGTTAAATACTACAATTTAATAGAAAGGGAACATTATGAAATTGAATGTCCTAAGAATTAGGGGAATATAACTCAGAAAATTCCAATGGATTATGGCCGAGATTATGTTATCACTACTTCTGAGGATGAAGCTCCGAAAGACGTAGTTGAAGTTAATTTAATGGGTTCTTCATGTTTAGACAATGATTAATTTGATTCTGGGTCATTGAATTGTTTCATATCTCCCTAGTTTGCTAATAAATATTTATATTTCCAATATGATTTAACAATGTATTTGTCAGTAAAAACTCCTAAGGTATGTATCATTGCAGCAAATATTTGTGAATCGGTTCCCATTACAGAATATAAACATTATTTATCTAATAATCTCATCATTATAACCATGATTTAATTTTATATAATCCTCGGTATGGATTGGATTTTGGTCCATGATGTGAAAATTTATTGTAATAAGAAAGAGGATACAATTTCTGATGATGATAAGGAGTACCTTATCTTTAGAGCAGAAAAACCAAAACCTAATTCTTATCTAGATCCACCCCAAGTAGCTCAACTAAATTCAATTATTCCGGAGGAAGATAATGAAATAACCGTGGATGAGGAAAATAATGTTCAAATAGAAGATGTACCTATTATTCAAGAAAATGTTGATGTGTTTCCAGAGTATTTACCTGGAAATCCTCCAGAATGAGAAATTGAGTTTTTCATTGACTTAATTCCTCATTCAAGGCCCATATCGAAGACTCATTATAGAATTTCCACTATGGAATTAGTGGAACTAAAGAAACAAATAGATAAATTGAGTAATAAGGGATTTATTCTCTATAGTGTTTCTCTGTGGGGAGCCCATGTTCTTTTTGTTGAGAAGAAAAATGGATCTATGGGGTTGTGCATTGACTATATGGAGATCATTGCTATTAAAATAAATTAGAAGTACCCCAAACTCGCATTGATGATTTATTTGACCAACTTCATGGATCTCAATACTTTTCAAATTTTGACCTTTGATCAGGATATCATCAGATGTGTGTGAAGAAGGAAGACATTCTGAAAACAGCAATTCGAACCCGGTACGGGCATTATGAGTTTACAATATTGCCTTTTGGATTGTCTAATTCACCCTCTATCTTCATGGATCTAATGAATAGATTTTCCATGGAATCTATTGATAAATTTTTAGTGGTATTTATTGATGATATCTTGGTATACTCAAAACGCTACAAAGATCATGAAAATCACTTGCGCATTATTCTAAAGACTCTTAGAAGACATGAATTATATGGGAAGTTTAGCAGGTGTGAATTATGACCTCAATAGATTTCTTTTCATGGCCACATTGTCTCTAAGGATGGAATCTCTGTTGATCATTCTAAGACCATGGAAATCCAAGAATGGCCAGCACCAATGAGTATAATTAATGTTCACAGTTTTATAGGTTTAGTAGGTTATTATCAAAGTTTTGTCCATAATTTTTCTCGGTTAGCTAACACATTAACAAAGATCACACGAAAAGGTGTTAATTTTTTTTTTGAAAAAAAGAGTGTAAAGAATGTTTTGATGAATTGAAGAGAAGATTAGTAAATTCCCATGTCTTGACTCTACCATCATGAAACGATGGGTTTGATATTTATTGTGCTGCATCAAAGAAAGGACTTGGTTGCATCCTTAGGAAGAATGATAGGGTTATTGCCTATGCATCACAAAAGCTAATAATTCTTGAGAATAAAAATCATACTCATGATATTGAGTTAGAAACTATATTATTTTCTTTTATGATACGGATAAAATATCTCTATGGTGAATAATGTGAGATATATACCGACCACAAGAGTTTGAAGTATTTTTTCTCACAGAAAGAAATCAACATGAGGCAAAAGAGATGTATTGAACTACTCATGGATTATGATTTCACCATACACTACCACCAGGGAAGGAAAATAAGGTGAAATATTCATTGATCCGAAAGTATCATGGAGTTGTAAACAACCTGAGAGTTGAAAAATATCTTATATAAAAGGATCTAGTAAAGTTGTACATGGGGATAACTATGGAAGGTGAAACATCAAAACATTTTCAAATGGTTTTCAAACCATCTTTACTAGAATGTATAAGGAGTTCTCAGAATGATTATGAAGAGTTTCAGAAGAATATTAAATCATTGAATGAAGGTATATAGAGTGACTTTGTGTATGAAGATGGAATTTTGAAATTTGGGAAGAGACTTTGTGTTCCCAATATAGTTTATCTAAAAAATGAATTGTTGGATGATGCTCATAGTTAAAATTTATCTATACCCCCTGGTAGCACTATGATGTATAAAAATTTGAAGGAACATTTTTTGTGGGACAAAATGAAGAGGGAGATTGATAATTTTTGTGTCAAGATATATGGTTTGTTAACAAGTTAATGATAGAAGGCAACAGCCTGGAGGATTCATGCATCCTCTTCCCCTATATATGTGGAAACGGGATAATATTATGATGTATTTTGTCATGGGACTACCAAAGACTCTTATAAGGAACAATGAAATATGGGTCATTGTTGATCGCCTTACCAAGCCAGTATATTTTCATTCTATAAAAGAATATTTACCACTTGAACATCTAGAAAGACTATGTATTAATGAAGTTGTGAGACATCATGGAGAACACATGTCGATTGTTTTTTATCATGATCCACATTTTACATTAAGATTTTGGAAAATTATTCAGAAAGGCCTGGATACTGAACTTCATTTGAGCACTTCCTACCACCCCCAAACTGATGGACAATCAGAATGAACAATTAAAACCTTAGAAGACATGTTGAGATCATGCTTAAATGACTTTCAAGTTATGTGGGATCAATATTTACCTCTGGTAGAATATTTCTATAACAATTGCTTCCATTTATGTATTCTGATGGCACAATATGAAGAGTTATACAGAAAGAGAAGTTGAACACTAAACTATTGGGATGATGTTAGTGAAAGAAAACTAGTAGGCCCAGAAATTGTAGAGTAAATGATTAAAAAGGTGAAGGTAAGCCAAACTCACATCAAAGCATCTCAATGTATACCGAAGAACTATACCGATAACTGATGGAAGGATTTGGAATTCCAGGTAGGAGATCATGTTTTCTTGAAGGTATCTTCGTGGAAGGGTGTTATATGTTTAGGTAAGAATGAAAAATTAAGTCCCATGTACATCAGACCTTTTGACATTCTTGAACGAATTGGGGCTATAGCATACAGTTTGGAAACGCCGCTAAGTCTCTGAAAAGTTCACGATGTGTTCCACTTATCACTATTGAGAAAATACATGCCTGACCCAACTAATGTACCCACATATGAGGAATTACAACTTGAACCCGATTTGTCTTATTGTGAAGATGCTGTCAAGGTTCTTGATAGAAGAGAAAAATTTCTGAGAAAATGGATGACTTGTTTGGTAAAAGTTCTATGGAGAAACTATAAGATGGAAGAGTCAACGTGGGAACCCGAGGAACTTATGATTAAGAACCAACCGAGTATTTTTATGCAGTAAAATTATTGAAAT
This sequence comes from Viscum album, assembly GCA_963277665.1. NCBI lineage: Eukaryota > Viridiplantae > Streptophyta > Magnoliopsida > Santalales > Viscaceae > Viscum > Viscum album. The sequence goes on from OY728129.1 coordinate 260,928,566, forward strand.
TTTGAGAATGAAATTTTTTGAAGGAGGGGAGTATGTAACACCCCAAGCTTCCATAGTATGCTTTTCTTTAAATAATACAATAGCGTATGTTGTATGTAACATCGAGTTCTTTCAAACCACAACCAATCAAAATGGCCATTATGAATAGGAATACCAACTCTGTTAAATTTTATAAATTATATCTTTGAAAATGTAATTCATTTTTAGATTCGGAATATTGAAATTAGCTTAGGGTGAATTTTTGGTATTTTTCTTAAAATTTTAATTTTTTTATGAATAGTAAAAAACACTATGATATAGTTTAAAACATAATTTCAATTTATAAAATTATTTATTTTATTTTAATTTTTTTGGTCAAAATAGATTCAAAATACCTATATTTTTTCAATGTAATTCGTTGCAGTTAGTTTATAATAATTTTAGATATATAATAATTTTATTGAACTTTTTACCGTCTTCTTCCCACCTCCTAGGAGCATTTTCAATTTCAAATAAAACTTAATTTTACCACTTCTTTGAGTTTAATTACAAAAACTCGAGATACACAGATGATATCATTATGTAAAATATGGTTCAATAAGATGAAAATAATTTTTGGTGAATAGTAACTTTTTATTTTTATTTACCTTAGTTAAAGGTAAATAGGTTAATGAGGGTAAAAATGATATTATTATTACCCCAACACAAGTCCAATTTCTATTTGATAAGTATAATTTCACCAAAAACTACCTTATGAATAAAATATGAACCTTTTCGGTCCACTTTTATTAGATTAAGACATTTGTTATTATTTTATTTAAAGAAGAGTAAAAAGAATTAAATTCAAATATTAATAACTAAACCATTTTTAATATAAGGTTACACATAATAAAAATTAGGCTATAAATATTCATTAGAAATATAAGAGGATTTCCTATATAATGGTTTTTTATTTATAATTTTTTGAAATTAGATAATTAAATTTATTTATGACACAATGATGATGTAGTAATTACAATATTAAATGAAGGATTAAAATAATTTATATTATAAATATCCAAATAAATATAATTTAATACTTTTCATTAATTCCAATAATTTTTTAGGTTAATAAGACATGTTAGGTTTGATTAAATGTATTTGGTTCGAAGTAATAATGCTTTTAGGAATTAAAAAAATCCATTATTAAATAATTTCAAAATTAAAATAAAGGAGTTTTTAAAACAAATACAATATTTTTGGTTTATATAATAATATTAAAAATATAAGGTTCATCCAAAAGACATATATAATGATATTTTAATCATTAATGAACCTCACGGTGGTCTCTTGGATGTTTATAGTGTTTTTATTAACCCTATAATATAAAAATACAAAGAGACATGGTAAATATAGAACTACTTAAGTAAGAGTTGTATCTAAAACATAAGGTTAATATATTGACTCAAATATATCTAAAATATAATTTTTTGAGAGGTTTTCGACCCACCCCCACCTTATTCTTTAAATAATTAATTTTTGAGCCATTAGATACTGAAAATGATTTTATTATAAAATAATATTTTTAACTTTTTCTAAAGTTCCCCTCACCACACTTATAAAAGGTCACTTCCCCTTCTCTATAATTCCCACCTTCAAATAAATTTGGATCGGCCAACCCTGGGAAAAATACCCTCTCAACTTTCCTGAATTCATCTTAGAGGCCATACTTTAGTCAGAAACCCAACCTAAGGATCCCTTTTGATAAAATCAAAATGATGAACCCGAAGAAGTGGTAAATATCTCACCACCCCTTTCATGTTTTTTTCTTCTTCTTCATTCCATGTTGTTTCCATTCTAAAATAATAATTCCATTATATTCTATATTTTGTGATTTTATTATAAAAATGGTACAACAAAATTAATTAATCTATCCATCCTTTGAATGACATGTCACCACAAGTGCGTATGTACAACTTACCGTCTCTACGTCGTGGTGTAGTTGTTACTCAATACATTATTATTTGGATGGGTATAATAATGATCTATAAATGATATAAATAACAAATATAAAATGATAATTATTCCTTATATATGATATACCATCCAATTATATCTGATTTTAATATCAAAAGAATGATATTTTCACTCGTGCGTACGCATAGATTACTGTCTTCCTTGACACGATGAGATTCATTCCCCATCGTATCCATTTAAGACTAATTTTCATTAGATTATTAAAAATAATGTTTAAAGACTTAATATCTTTATTAATATGAATAAGATACATACTATCCCTAACAAACATTACTTACGTAACAAAGTATATGTAATGTCACGGAAATATCAAGGGAAATTTTTTATTAATTTTTTGGAATTTTACGAGTACGCAGTTTCTTGACGGCACCTGAATCTGATGCCCGGTGTGCCCAGAATCAATTTCCAAATTTTAGCTCAGGTATGTTCAGTGAACGAATGAGCGGGTTTTTCTATCTTTTGAACCGGTGCTCGGAATTTAAATCCGAGGGCACCGATAAACTCGCAACGCCATTAATTTCTTAAGGGGACCTTTACTGCATTTATGTTTTAAACGGGTTGAATATTATTATTTGGGAATTTAGTTTAAAATAAATAAAATTGTTGAACAATTTTATTTTTATATCTTGGAAGTTAAACTCTTCAAATTGTGGATAAATGAGAGGTGGGGCCCACATGATCCCCAACCTCTCAACTTCCTTAACTCTCTCTAACCCCATTTAACACCTCTCCAATTTATTCTGACAACTCCCCTTATTTTGGAAACACATCACCTCCCTAATTAATATTCCATTAATGGTATGAATTACATGGCATGTAATATTATGGAGAGCCTTTTTATTATTTTGGGGGTTGGCAATATTGGTGGAGTAACTCTTGAGAAGACTTAGAAGGATGTGTTCTTCTTTGACGAAGAACACCAACCTTCAACGAAGAACGACTCTACCACAAAGAACATGAGGGATTTCTCCAACTGTGTTTCTACTTTGGACACACCCTAATGTCAACGGAATAGACATCCATATTTCGTGATGCAGAATTTTGCGAATCAATGACGTGCGATGTTAATTACCGAGGTAGGGTTTTTTTTTATTTAAGTTTATGTGATTCTATCCCTCATGCATGGATGAATATTCTGTTGGGTGTTTATTCGAACTACTAATGCAATGGGTAAGGACTACGAACAAGTCCGGACCCACCGCCATCTTGTTCATGATGTGAAACAGCATGGGGTCGAGTGCATGGTAATGGGAGGTGGCGCGGTGAGGAGACGAGGGGCCAGGCGATGCAGCTGGTTTGGGGCGCACTGGCGCGGGTAGCCGGGGTGGTGTGGCGGCGCGGCGGAAGGCCAAGATGGCGTTAGGCCGAAGGCAGCAGATCCGGCGTGAGAGGCAGCCGTAGGAAGGCCCGGCTGGCAGGGTTTGGTGGAGTAGAAAAAGTGAATAGAGAGGGATATTGGAGAGAGAAAACTTTCAAAGGAAATAAATTAAAACTTAAAGAAAGAAAGAGAATCCAATGAATGTCATGCGCACCATTTAAATAAGGATTTCCATGCGTGAAATGGTGGGAGGCACACCAATTGGAGAGAGAGGGTGGTGGTGCGTGACATTGTGTTTTTTTGAGGTAAAATCAATTAAAAATAATAATATATTAATCATATTATTATTTTTGTTGATAAAACAATTTTTCGACCACAACTTATTCGTGCGACCTCGGTTTCACGAACCATCTGCGGCAGTGCGACCCAGATTCTGAGACGGACATTCTGAGTACAATATGGAATGTCTTCATTTGGGTTTTTGGATCGGGTACCCAAAGCACTCGAAAAATAATTGATTTAATATTATTATGAAATCTTTGATCCTCCATAACTCATGTGTGCGATGTCCGATTAGATTACCGTCAGTGGTGATGTAATCCTATCAATAATACGATCAATTCAAGTTTAATGTTCAATACTAAATTTTGGTTCATGGCTCGGGTCCGCAAAACACCGAATAATAAAATTATTATTATTATTTTTATTGCAGGATTTGTATCTGACATATCTCTCTCATATGGTGTCAGAATGACGAACCGTCTGCGACGTTGTGACCCTTTAATTAAGAAGGATGTTTCAATACCGATTTTGGATATTTAATTTTCTGTCGGGGCATGGACCCCATGAGGCCCGGTTCGCACGTGTTGCGGTGAAATGTAACTTTTACATCGGTATCCTTTTTGGACCAATGGGTAGTTCATCTCATGTATTTTTCAGTATGGATCTCAATGGTGTGACCGATTTGGTTAACCAGTGTCTTATGTGGTACAACCAGGTTAGATCGAACATGAATCCAATCGGGCCCTCGGAATGGATACACTTATAACTTAATGACCGGATGTACGTTTGACGTTCCGTTAGTTAAGTTGGTTTCTGTTTGTTGAGACAGATCTTTTGGCATACTCCACTCGAGGTTCGGACATAGTTGGAGTATAGACGGGTTGGTTTAGCTTATAAGCCAACCGGCCCCCTGGTACAGAAAAACCAATAACTCTCTGACCGGACGTCTGTTTGATGAACTGTCAGTGAAGTTGGTAATCTCGTTGAGAAGTGGTTCCTTTTAGAATACCGCTAGTAGTTCGAGATACTGTTGAGATATGGCCGGGTTGGTTCATACATGAAACCAACTGGGCCCTCGGGACTAAAAGGCATATAACTCACAGACCAGACATCCGATTGATGCGCCGCCTCTTGCTTTGAGACACCTTTGACTAGGCGGACCTTTTAGATACATCTTCGTGGGACTTTTTGATACAGGGAGTATCGACCAGTGGCTTGTGGGGAAGACCCGCCCAGAGACGACCATACAGAGTGCGGAGACCTAGTAGATACATACCTGATGACTGCTTAACCGATTCGAGTTGGAGTTATTCGATTAGCCCAGTGTATGGAGAGCCCGATATTTGGCGGCAGACCCATGGCGGACGGAGAGCCTTTTAGTTGGTAGCAGATCTGCGGTACTCAACAAGAGGAGTACCTCTATAGGCTATTAGGGAGAGGGCCCTATATTTGGAGGCAGACCCACAACGGACGGAGTGCTCGGTATTTGGCAGCAAACCCGCGGTACTCGACGGGATGAGTACATCAGCAGTCTAAGGTTAGTGAGTAGTGCCTTTGAGTCATGACAGGGCTACTATACTCGATAGAGGAGGATTTCTCCAGCAGTTGTGGTTTTGATAATGAAATCATGGTTTGAGCTGAGTCAATGAATTTGTGTTTACCTATTGATTGAGATGGGTCACTTGATAACTTAGGTATATGTATGGGGATATTCCTAAGTAGTGGTTATCCGTTTATTTAATAACCTTTGTGTTTCCTCATGATTGAGAGGGGTTACATGATAACTAAGGTATAAGTATGGGATTATAGCTAAGTAAGGGTTATCTGATGAGATCCTTCATTGTGGATATTCTTGTTGGATTTAGTGAGACCATGAGGGTATGAGGGTCCCCACTGGGTATCCTTATAATCACCCATGCATGGGATATTCCCACACCTAAATGTGTTGGATGCAGACGATGGACATCACTGACAGAGATTGAGGGTACTAGGACGAGACAGCACCCAGAGGTGAACCTCACGACGAGACAATACCTGGAGGTGGACATTACGATGATATGGTACACAGAGGAGGTTGGAGATTGAGAGAACTAAGGAGGTTATCTGTACCTACCCATTAGGTAGTATCCGAGGTGGATGACCTAGGAGCTGCTTCTATTTTCCAGCTGTTTGTCTTTTCTGTTGTACTTTCGTTCAGTTGTAGATGTACTTCTCAGTTGGGTTTGTATTCTGGACCATTTACTTTTCAGCACATTCTTTTGTACTTAGCTTATTACTTCCTCTTGTACTATGGTTTGATGTGTTTATGTTTTATAAAGGAAATGCCTTCCCAGATATCAGGATTTTCACCTTTAGTGCCAGTCACCAGCCCATGGCCTATGAAAGGCGGGCTTGGGGTAGTCACGACATGGGCCCCGAGGACGGGTCATGAAAGATTGGTATCAGAGGAGTCAGTTATACTTTAGAACTCAAAACTCTGATCATTCCTTTCTGTGAAGAAATAATGTTAAGGGTACCGGGTGTGATATTCAGTTCAGGGAGTCCAGTGTTGGTGCAGCGGCCGACGTATCCATACACCAGGACCCTGACTACTGATTTCCGACTAAGTTCATGGAAACACTGATTATGTGTGTGTTTCCAAATTTTTTTAAAGACAGCTCAATCCAAGTCAGCTCACCAGGAATAAATCATTGACCATCTCACATCTGTTCAGGATGTCTCCACGCAGACAATCAATTGGATGTCTGAGAGAGTACTCGATGATGGCCCACCGAGCGACGAGACTCCGGTGCAGGGCCCTCTTTCTATCTTGTCACATGAAGGTGTTGTACCAGCAGCACCACCCATTTGGAAGCAGCTGCCATCACCCATACTAGTGGATGATACACACTGGTAGAGCGCATTGCACGAGTTCCAACAGTAGAGGCCTCCGAGGATACGAGGCGAGACAGACTCCCAAGCGGTAGTGGACTGGATGGAGGTGAATGCTAGAGACTTACACCTGGTTTAGAAACTAGTAGAGCGGATGGTGGACTTAGCTACATTTTTTTTTCCAGTGAGAGACCATGTGGTTGGTTCTTATAGTTATGGGGCTTCGGCACGTGGACCTATGCCTGAGATAGTACCCTCGGGTACTGTTCCATCTATATCACTATATGTCAGTCAGCAGTCACTACTGGCGGTACCGGTAGAGGATACTTGTAGGCTTAGTGCCATACTTATGTTTCAGCACCGTATATCCCTCATGTTCCAAGGTGATCCCGACTCAAAGGCGGCTGCGGACTGTTTTGAGGTGGTGTTAGAGAGTTTTCTAGAGCTTATACAGCTTCGGTAGGATAACATATCGGTAGCTGAGAATTCATCGGGGCATACCAAAACATTCCTGGTACTCGATGAATACGATGAAATCAGTGCTTTAGGGCTCGGACTTCTGAGTGATCTATGACTAAATGACATCCGATCCAACACTTCTTTATCTATGCATTCCTACTTATACTAGGGTGCTAGAGAGAACCATTATGGATGATAATTATTTGGCTGAGTGGATGTATCCAGTTAAGGTTAGCAGTGGGAAAGCCGGAAAATGGCGCCAGTCTCGGAGACTTGGGCGTGTAAAATCTTTCAATAAGAGTAAGTGAAAAGGACAGATGAATTTTTAGGGTAGTAGATGTGGAAGCAGATCTAGGAGTGGAGCATGGGGTGGTGAACATTTTGACATGTTGCAACCACCCGCCATTGTAGTTCCTGCCAGGATTAGGGAGTAGGAGGGCAGGGGAAGATATTTGCTGCATGCGGTCAAGGAGAGTGACCCAGGGTCTCTAGGAATGATTCGAGGTATGGTTTGGGTCTACTATGATCTGACTTATCAATAGACATAGATACCAATCATTCATTTCTTCAATGAATCTTTTCGTAGACCTAGAGTTCCCGGTTAAGTCGTTGACTTGATCATCATGTCTAGAGATACCTTTGGGAGTAGACTCGATAATAACGCATACGCCGATGGTGTGATCTGACCCTTGAGGTGAGAGTTTCAGTTGGAACCTCTTGGTTGTAGCATCGATACCTTACGACATTAGTTTGAGTATGGACTGGGAAACCACAGTTCATACACAAATTGACGGTATTAGGCAAAAAGGTTGCGGTTTATCTACATCATTGGGATGAGGTTTTTCCTTGGCCGGCTAACAGGAAAACCCATGAAGCACAAGGATAAACTCTTGCTTAGGAGGGTGCGGCCGGTCACTCTTGAGTCGTCTATCCTTACCCTCATGACAGCAAGATTTTTCAGTTTTCAGTTTCTCTAGGACTATGACTTCGAGATAGTCTATACTCCTGGGATGGGGAGCATTTTTGTGGAAGCGCTCAGTAGGCGGACTGATATTCAGATGTTAGGGGTGGCGAGACAGTAGCTGGACATGTTGCAGATATTCTTTGTGAATGGTGATTGGGTCAGCATGTGTAGAACCATAGATGGTTTAGGCTATGATGAAGAAGGTGCAGATCATCGAGGAACGGATGAAGACTGCACAGAGCAGGAATAAATCCTATGATGTTGGGATATGGAGACCACTAAAGTTTGAGGACGGTGACCACATATTTTCGATGGGTCTCACTTTGACGAGGTCTGTGGATATGTGGCCGAAGCGGTAAGTTATCTCCAAGGTTCAACGGAACTTTCTACTTCATCAGCAGGGTAGGCGAGGTGGTTTACTGCTTGAAATTTCCACCTCAGTTGCACCGGGTGCACGATATCATCAACATATCTCACCTGAGGAGATACGTGCATGACCATTCACACATCATCGAACATAGGGAGCTGGCCATCAATGATGGGGTTGACATTCACAGAGGTTCCAGTAGAGGTCGAGGGTCGACAGGAGCGGGTTCTACATGGACGGTCTATTCCTCTAGTGTGTATTCATTGGCAGCATGGGAACCTCTAGGAGAGCACATGTGAGAGGAAGGATCAGATGTGTGCTCAGTACCAATTTTGTTTTACCTAGTGTCTGTTGTAGCTTTACGGGGACATAAAGCCCTGAGGTGGGAGTAATGTAAAGTCCCAGAAAATTCAAGGTAATATTTTTCTTGATTTTTTTGGAATTTTATGAGTACGCAGTTTCTGACAGCACTTGAATCCGAGGCCCAGTGTGCTCGGAATAAATTTCTGAAGGTTAGCTCCGGTATGTTCAGTGAACGAATAAGCGGGTTTTTCTATCTTTTGAACCGGTGCTCAAAATTGAAATCCAAGGGCACCGATGAACTCACAACACTGGTAATTTATTAAGGGGACATTTCTCGCAGTTACATTTTAAGGGGGTTTAATTTTATTATTTGGGGATATAGTTAAAAATAAATAAAATTGTTGAACAATTTTATTTTTATATCATGGATGTTAAACTCTTCAATGTGTGGATAAATGAGTGGTGGGTCCCACACAATCCCCAACCTCTCAATTTCCATAACTCTCTCAAACCCCCCCTTTAACACCACTCCAATTTAATGTGAAAACTCCCCTTATTATGGCAACCCATCACCTCCCTAATTAATATTACATCAATTGTTGGAATTACATGGCATGTTATATTATGGATAGCCTTTTTATTATTTTTGGGATTGAAAATATTGATGGAGTAACTCTTGAGAAGACTTAGAAGGAAGTGTTCTTCTTTGACGATGAAAACCAACCTTCAACGAAAAATGACTCCTCCGCGAAGAACACGGTGGATGTCTCCAACAGTGTTTCTACATCAGACACACCCAGATGCCAATGGAATAGACATCCATCTTCCGCGATGCCGCATTCCGTGAATCAATGACATGTGACATTAATTACCGAGGTAGGGGGTTTTTGTTTATTTATGTTTACATGATTCTTTCCCTCGAGAATGGAAGAATATTCTGTTGGGTCTTTATTCGAACTACTAACATGGTGGGTATGGACTACGACAAGTCCGGACCCACCGAAAAATTGTTCTTGATGTGCGGCAGCATGGGGTCGGATGCGTGGTAACAGGAGGAGGCGCGATGAGCGGACAGGGGGGCCAGGCAATGGGGCCGGTTTGAGGCGTGCCAGTGCAGGTTGATGGGGGTAGTGCGGTGGCGCGGTGGAAGGCCAGGATGGCGGTAGGCCAGAGGTGGCAGATCCGGCATGAGTGGCAGCCGCGGGAAGGCTAGGCTGGTAGGGTTTGGTGGAGAAGAAACAATGAATGGAGAAGGAGATTCGAGAGATAAAATGTTTAAAGGAAATAAATTAAAACTTAAAGAATGAAATAGAATCCAATGAATGTGATGCAGACCATTTAATTAGGGATTTCAATGCTTGAAATGGAGGGAGACTCACCAATTGGAGAGAGGGTGGTGGTGCGTGAAATTGTGTTTTTTTAGGTAAAATCAATTAAAAATAATAATATAATAATCATATTATTATTTTTCTTGAGAAAACACATTTTCGACCGCAACTTATTCGTGCGACCTCGTTTTCATGATCTGTCTACAACAGTGCGACCCATATTCCAAGACTGACATTCCAAGTCCAGTATTGAATGTCTTTTTTCGGGTTTTTGGATTGGTTACCCTAAGTGCTCGAAAAAAATTGATATAATAATATTATTAAATATTTCACCCGCCATAACGCATTCGTGCGACATCTAATTGACTTTCTGTCAGTGGTAATGTAATCTTGTCAATAATACGGACAATTAAAGTCTAATGTTTGATACTAAATTCTAGTTTGTGGATCGGGTCCACAAAACAACGAATAATATTATTTTTATTTTTATTATGAGATTTGTATCTGGCATATTTCACTCTTATGGTGTCGAAATGATGAACCGTCTACAACGTTGCAACCTTGGAATTAAGACGGAAGTTTGGAGACCAATTTTGGATATTTATGTTGAGGTCGGGGTTCGGGCCCTACGAGGCCCGGTTCGCGCGTGTTGCGGTGAAATATAACTTTTTCACCGACTATTAGTTTTGGATCAATAGGTAGTCTACCAAAGGTATTTTTCAGTATGGATCGCAATGGTGTGACTGGTTTGGTTAATCGGTGTCTTTTGTGGTATGACCGTGTTGGATCGAACATGAATCCAACTGGGCACTCAGAGCAGAAATAGTTATAACATAATGATCGGACATCTAATTGATGTGGCATTAATTAAGTTGGTTTCATTTTTTGAGATGGATCGTTGGGCATACTCCGCTTGAGGTTCAGATGTAGTTGGAGTACGGTCGGGTTGGTTTAGCTTATAAACCAACTGGGCCCCCTGGTACAAAAAAGCCAATAAATCTCATTCTGAAAGAATGTTTGACGAACTTTCAACGACGTTGGTAATCTCGTTGAGAAATGGTTCCTTTGAGTATACCCATGGGAGTTTGGGATACTGTTGAGATATGTCCGGGTTGGTTCGTACACGAAACCAACCAGGCACCAGGGACTAAAAGGCTTATAACTCACAGACTGGGCGTCTGATTGAAACGCCATCTATTGCGTTGAGACCCCATTTATGAGGCGTACCTTTGAGATACATCTTCAAAGGAATTTGTGATACTTGGAGTATCAACCAGTGGCTCATGGAGTGGACCCTCCTGGAGACGAGCGTATGGAGTGTGGAGACCTAGTAGCTTTAGACATGATAATTGGTTGACCGATTCGTGTTAGAGTGATTCGATTATCCCAGTGGACGGAACGCCCAGTATTTGGTGGTTCAACCATGGTGGACGGACTTCCTGGTAGTTGGAAGCATACCTACGGTACTCTATAGTAGGAGTACCTCTGTAGGCTATTAGGGGGTGCGCCTGATATTTGGCAGCATACCCACAACGGACGGAGCGCCCGGTATTTGGCAGCAGACCTGCGGTACTCGACGGGAGGAGTACATCAGTAGTCTAAGGTTAATGAGTAGTGCCTCAGATTCATGGTAGGGCTTCTGTACTCGATAGAGGAGGAGTTCTCCAGTAGTTGTGATTTCGATAATGAAAATCCTGGTTTGAGATGAGTCAATGACTTTGTGTTTACCTCTTGATTTAGATGGGTCACTTGATAACTTAGGTATATAAAAGGGCATATACCCAAGTAGTAGTTATCCGTTGATATCATAAACTTTGTGTTTCCTCATGATTGAGATGAGTTACGTGATAACTAAGGTATAATTATGGTCTCATACCTAAGTAAGAGTTATCTGTTGAGATCCTTCTTTGTAGATATTCTTGTTGGATTTAGTGAAACATTGAGGGTCTCGGGGTCCCTACTAAGTATCGTTATACTCACCCCTGCATGGAATATGTCCTCACCTCATTGTGTTGGATGTAGATGACAGACATCGTTGACAGAGATTGAGAGTACTAGGAAGAGACAATACCTGGACGTGGACCTCACGATGAGATAGTACCCAGAGGTGGACATCATGACAAGACGGTACACAGAGGAGGTTGGAGAGTGAGATCATTGAGGAGGCTATCTTTACATACCCTTCAGGTAGGATCCGAGGTGGGTGACCTAGGATCTGCTTCTATTTTATAGCTATTTTTCGTTTTTATTGTACTTTCGTTCAGTTGTAGTTGTACTTCTCAGTTGGGTTTGTATTCTGGACCATTGACTTTTTAGCACATTATTTTGTACTTAGTGTATTACTTCCGCTTGTACTCTGGTTGGATGTGTTTATGTTTTATAAAGGCAATTCCTTCCCGGATATCGATATTTATGCCTTTGGTGCTAGTCGCTAGTCCCTGGCCTATGGAAGGTGGGATTGGTGTAGTCATGACACGGGCCCCGAAGACGAGTCATGACAGCATATAATGAAAAACGAATCAGTTAACACCCAAAATGACTATAATACTAAATTATTAATAACAAAGAAATATTAAAAGATCATATATGATATCATATTAATGTATATGATCCCTGTATAATTTAATAACAATTATTTAACCATTATACCAGAGGTTAACCTACCCTCAACCAAGGAAAATTAATAGGTAAGGGTTATTTTCCCAATATCTTTATTATATGATGTAGTTTATACCTGAGTATCTACTGGGAATTCTTTATAATCCACATCCATGATTCATAATAATGTATTTCAAACAAATTTACTACTTACTAGGATATCGGTTAAAAACATTTATACCCTTGTTTGACCTTCGATGTTTTGAAAGGAATCATTTCGTCATTTTCAAAACAAGGTACTTTATTATCATTTCGAAAAATTAAGGTAAGAATGTTTTTTAACATATAAGGCCGGTGCAGATATTTTGAACCACTATAACATCGTCGAAGCTTCCCTTACAATATTATAAGAATATTTTCAAAATAAATGTTTTCTTTTATAATTATGTTACTTTAAATGATTTTTTAAAAAAAGAAAGGTTTATTTCTCTCAAATAGTTTTGATATCATTTATGCTAACAACCTTTGATGGATTTTACACATGTATGATGTGGATTCATTATGATAAAAAACTTCCTTATTGTATTTAAGATATTGTGATATGTTTGACTGTGGATGTGTTATTTTTATACCATCCATGGTTTATGGATAATGTATTGAAATTTCTTATGACAGTTTTAATAAGAATGTTTATGTTTTGTTTCAACCTTTTCATATAAGGAATGAATTGGACATAGTATGTGATGGGTGGAGCCTGATATAGCTCCTCGATGCATCGGTAGGTCTCATGAGATAAAATAGTGTATTGTCACAAGGCCTTGAAATAAACTTATTTATAGTCTTGGCATAAGGCCTTGACGATGTGGTTATGAATTCTAGAATTAGGAATTTCATCATTATAAAAGTAGCTATTGATATAGCATGTGATTATTCGACTACTATAATATCAAATTTAGTAAGTAAATGGAATTATTTTGATTTATATTTTCCATATTATGATGATGTTTATGTTTAAAAGGCTTTTGTTTTAGTTTTATAGATTTCCTTAAATGTTTGTGTTTTTTTTGAAAGATTCTGTTATATTGTTTTATTTACTAAGCATCTGAGCTCAACACATTCTATGTTATATTTTTCCCAGGATGTGAAGAAGTATATTATGACTAACCTACAGGGATAGTCTAAGGGATCTCAGAGTTTTCTATGGAAACAATGTTGTTGTATTTTAAATATTTTATTATGTAATGTAAACCTTATGAATGTATCTAGTACTTCCAAGACTACTAAACTAATCTGTCATTCGATACATGATCTTTTTTTATCATTCCAATGATACGTAATAATGCACAGACTCTGGGATTCTGGGTATGGGGCATTACACTTTATGCCAATTTTTCAAAATGTTACTTATGGATTTGATAAGTTCTGTTCCAGGGACACATGGTGTTGGAACATGGTATATTAGTTGATCCTGAAAAGGTGAAAGTTTTTATGACATTGGATCCACGATGAAATTTTTTGAGATTCTGAGTTTCTTGGTCTTAGCTAGATATTATTTTTGGTTTGTAATGGACTTCTCAAGATTGGCTTCTCGGATGACTACTCTAACTCATAAGGTTGTAATGTTTTGTTTGGATGAAATTTTTTGGAATAATTTTATTATGTTGAACAATATTTTGATGAATACACCAGTTTTAACATTTCCTGATGCCAGGTAGGTCAATTTATTCTTCTATGATGCATCAGGTATGGGCTTGGGTTGTTTTCTTATGCAGGGTGATAATGTCATTTCCCACTAAACTCATCATCTTATGCAAGAAAAGTATAATTATCCAACCAATGACCATTAAATTTCACCAATTATTAACATGAATTAGAGTTGGTGGAAATAAATTTTCAGAGAAAGGATTTCCATGTATTCTAACCATAAGGGATTGAGTTTCATTATCTCTTAAAAATATCTAAATCTCTTTACGAGGCATTCGATGGGGTACTAACAGTGTTCCAATTCCTAAATCAACTATACCTTAGAAAAATGGAATGTCGTCGTTGATGATTTGTGTTGAAAATATCAGACCTAGACTATGAAATAATCACCTAAAGTGTGAAACTAGATAGATCATTTTTCATAGTATCAAAATAGAGTCTAGAAATCAGGGGATGAGGTTTCATTGGTCCAATGTTCAGTTGAAATCCACTCTTCTTACAATGATTATTTAGGTACAACATTTTGATGATGAGCTCTATTGTATTAGGCAGTCTCTTAATGTTGAGAAGATTGTTTCAAACTATTTGTTCTCCATAGAGGGAATTCTATGTTATAATAATCTTATTATAGTATTTTTATTAGTTAGGAAAGCTAGGATATGAGATTTCCATAATTCCCAGTGGGTAGTCCACCAGGGAACCAAGAAGATGTTATACAACATGTGGCATAGATTCTAATTTATATGTATGATATAGGGAACTTTTGAGTTTGTTTCTTGTAGTTATATTTTCCCACTGGTCATGGTCGAGCACCATAGACCTTTGAGATTACATATTCTACTTCTTATTACTTGAAGGTGGGATTAGCTCTCTATGGAATTTGTGGATTGGTTGTTGTGTAACTAGAGATAGAAGAATGTGATTTGGGTTGTGATAAATATGTTGAAAAATTGGATCAATATATACATATTCATGATACAACCATTTTGAGGACTTGGAAAATCACTATGTGAAAGAGAGAGATCATTTTGATGGTGTTCCGTATGCTATAATCTCGGATAGGGATCCTTAGATAACTTATCATTTTTAGAGAGGCCTTTAGGAGGAACAGGGATCCCATGTCTTTTTGAGCACATCAAACCATCCATAATCATATGGACAGAAATAAATAGATATATATATATTCTTGATTATATTTTTTATGATTGTGTCATTCACGTTGGTGGAGTATGCGATTATCATTTTGGGCTGGTTGTGTTTTTTTATAACAATAGTATCCAATCTGTGATAAGGATGGTTCTTTTTGAGGCCTTTTATGGTCATGCATGTATATATATATATTTTATCGGTGATAGATTGAATAATTTTACATGGTAAGGACGAGATTGGTTCATGATATGAAGAAAAATATTCATTTTATTTTTCCGAGAATGTTGAAAGCAATGACCTTTGGTAAATATTTTTCTAATCATCGCCATAGACTATTGGAATTTTCAGTTTTTGATGAGGTGTTCTTGAATGTTTCATATTGGATGGGTCATCAATGGATTGGGAGGAAAGGGAAACATTTTCCTTGTTTTGTGGGATATTTGGAGTTATTGATATGGTTCAGAAAGTTTAGTTCCTTTTATCACTTCTACCATAGTTGAAATTGATCCAAAACATGTTCCTTGTATCACATCTATTAAATTAACTATTTGATCAATCTCAAAATCTATGATGGACTGATCTTATTGTTGAACTTGATTTATCTGTGACTAATAATCCTGTTAGGATAGATGATCCTAAAAAAAGGATTTCATGGGATGATAATACCTTTTTTTTGAGTTCTATGGAACACAACTCTGATAATCAAGAGTCATGGGAGAGAGAGGCACCGATGAGAGAGAAGTGGACACATCTTTTCACAGAGATGCTTCTTATGAGATTTTTGGTATAAAAAGATTCTAGTGTGGGGAGGTTGTAACATGTTGTTACTATTTTCATGAACTCTTACAGCCATATATTGATCAATAATTCTTTGGGATTCATTTTAGGATGATTCAGGTAAAAATTTGAAAATTTTGATGGGGTTTGGGGCTGTGTGTAATTGGTAGATGATTTTTCAAAACCATAAACCCCACTAGTTAAAACCATGAAACCCCAAATAGTAATGGTTTGTAAAGTTGGAACAGGGTTTGAAAAACCATGCACACACCTAGGAGAAACCTTGTATAGATAAAGTAGGGGGTGCACAAATAGGGTGCATGATTTTTTTAACCATGTGGCCCTACCTAGCATACCATGTATACATGATTTAATTATTTAAAAAATAATTTTTAATACTTTGATAACATCAGTTTATGTTCCTCATAGTCATGTAAGACCCAAATAAGTTTTCTTCTTCCATAGAAGGTCCAAATAGGTTATTTTCCAACTCTACTCCACTACACAAGTAATTTTAATCTTGGAGGATGACATTAAATATCATATCGGTAAGTCTTCCTATTCTACTTCTATTTATCCCACTATTTCATCCTTCGTCTCTATGGTTTAATAGATCTCCATGTTGTTGTAGGATGTATTATCCTCTATTTTGTATTTGAATCAACATTTCATTCTAAAATTTCCATTATCAACATTCTTCATTGGAGTTTCTTGTTTTGTAATTTTTGATTTTTGATCCCGTGATCTAGAGGTTGGTGGTTCCACTTGTGATTTTAAATTAATTTATCTATATATTAAATAATTTATTTCATTTTTTCAATTGGATTATTAAAATCACAATTCCTATGAAATAGAGGTTTAAAAGGGATTTTGAATAAAATTGGGGTGGCGGGATCACCTATTCCATTAAATTGGGTATTTATTGAAAAAAATTGATTGAAATTGGATTATTTAAATTTTGAAATTTAAATTGTTAAATTGAATAGTGTAAAATTTATTTCAAATTTTTATTAGAGAAAATCGTTTAAATTGTTTTGGTGGAAATCTCATTGTTTTATTTGGAAAGGTGCATGATTTCATTAAATACCCACATATTGAGTTTTTTAAATTAAATTGGTATATTGAAATGAAAAAATGGGATGAATTTTATTTTGAATAGATTTTAAAAATTGTTGATTTTTTATTATTTTTTGAGAACATGTAATCCAATGTAGTTATTTAGTTAGTAGAAATAAACACTCTAGGATGAGAATTTCCTAGAAATGGGTTAACGCAAAAAGAATCATACAAAAATGGTTTGGTATGTCTTATCCCCATAGAGATGTTGTTTAGTACTCTTTGACCGATGTCAAATGGGCATGTATGCACATTTTTGTTTTTATTATATAAGTGTGTGAGAATATAATATCCAATAACATTCATACCTCTTGGAAAAAGCCCATGTTTATCATTTTTAATTAGTTATTTATATATATATCCATTATTTCTAAAAGTTTTTCAATAAGTCTTATGAATTTATATACATTTTTTATATAAAATGTTTATTTAGGCCATTGTTTATAAATTTTCCCATCAATTGAAATTTAATGAATAATATTTTTGAATATGATTTTGAACTTCTTTGAATGTTAATATAAAATTTAATTATTTATATCATTAATTAATCATGGAATCATATTATTGAATACATTGTGAGACCCTACTCATATTTTATCTCACACCTTACTTATGCCTTTGGGAATTTATAGATTTCCTCCTTATGGGTGTCAGCAAGGGAAAATCACCAATTGGAGATTATAGTAGTTGTTTATATTTGAACATGATTTATTAGATTAATTAGAACTTGTGTTTTTATCTTTTTACTTGGTACTTTGGGTTGTTAATATAAGTTTCAGTTCAGGTATAGTTCTCTCTACGAAATTTATCTTGTATTATTAAAGACTTGTATCTCTTAAATTCATTTTTTTGTAGAAACATTGTTCTCATGTTCATATTGTATGATGATAGGTTAGAGTATCCAACTTTAGGGGATTGAGAACACCCTTTGGGCTTATTCACTGTTGGATCGGGTATTTGGGTACCAGGGTATCAGGGATTGTTCGTGACATGAGGAGTAAACATATTACAGCAAGATAGGGATAAAATGAAGAGTGAAATGGTATAGTAAATTATGTTTCCTCTATGATTGCCTTAGTAGTTATCCTAAACCAATATAAAAATTATTTTATATGATTATGTGTATTCCAAAACATCAATTCCTTATGTTAATTCTATTTTCTCATGGATAATCATTTTTATTTACTTAGTATTCATGTATTATAAAATACCAATCATTATTCCAGGATTCATGATTGGGATATTTGATAAGTAAGGTATGCTTTTAAAAGTTTCTGTTCATTTTCTAAAACCCTTATACTAATGTTATTCTTATGTATCCTCCTTGTTTACCCTTACTGATCATCTGACCTCACCCTTTATTATGTTTCTTGACACCATGTTGGGATGATATCTATTATGTATTGTATATATATAATTAGATGTAATTAAGAAAAATTTAGTGGGAGATGATGTAGCTCATTGATCGACTATATTTTATCATTCCATGTTCCCAAATGCAATAAACTACAATGCTCTTCAGGCATGTGTTTTTGTAATGTAATATATATTCTAAAAAAATGATAATATATATATATAGGCTCATCTATGGTCAAAATAATTGGTACCAAATGATATATTTAATTAACCATTGCAAACTATGGTGATAAAACCATTGTGTTATCCCTAAAGGATTGTCTATATATAAGTATAAGAATGAATAAATGTATATGAAATTGTCTTGGAATTTGGTATAGGAAATATTGAGTGGTTTGGTATAAATAAATCCATTTATTGATACTAAAAGTTTATGTGGCATTGAAATAGATGTACTTTGGGGTGACAACCCCGAAAACACAATATTGATCTAAACCCAAACAGGAAAAGGTGCATGTCAATAGGACTTCATGTAGACCAAGATTGAAAATAATGCGGTATATTCATCGGAAATTCACAATATATATAAAAATATCATCAATTATTTTAATATAATATGACTATCAATAACCTCAGATAAACTGAAGGTAACATTTTTTAAATAATGTTTCATGATTTCTTCATCATAAAATTATTTTTTCGTGATTATGTGGTTCCCCATCATTATTAGTATTTATTACAATATGATTTTTGGTTTTAGCTAATATTTCTACCCCAAATAAGTCATGTTAATACTGAGTGACTTGGATAATGGAATAATTTTAATCTTCATAATCCAAAAGTTATGGGAACTGGAATTAAAAATAATGTTTTTATGCACACATAGATTTCTCGAGGTATGAATCAATCCGAACATCCAAACAAGAGAAGGAGGGTAAAATGTTCTGTTGAGGCCTTCAAATATAAATTTCCACTTTCCTTTAGAGGAATCGATGGACTAATAGTTTCCTAGAAATGGATTAGTAAAAATGAAAATAAATTTTCCATTCTCCACAATTAAAATAATCAATAAGATATTTATTTTGGCTACCTTTTGGAAGGTGAAGTATATCAATGGTGGAATCTTATCAAGAATATGAGGAAATATAATTAAATTTATTCCATGTATTGCAGTGATTTAAATAACTTATATTAAATAAGTAAATTCCTTATGTTATTCATACTAAGATGGATAAATTTTTCCTTGAGATAGAAACAAAATTATGATTAATTCATTAGTACTTATGAGGCTAATATTACATGACTTGTAAGGTATGATTCCTATAATAACATCCAACATGAAGGTATAGTTGAAAGATTCTTAAGTGGAATAAAACAAAGTATATATACGGAGTCAGTTATAAGATAAATTAAAAGATATGAAGAGATTGTTTGATGTTCTGTCAAGGTAGATATAGTGTTTTGATTTATGTATCAAACTCGTGGTTTTGAAAAGAAAAAGAATATGGAGGTCAACAAAAAATCTAAAAACTAGGGAGAGAACAATATGATATTTCCATTATGATCAAGGAATGGGAAGAAGAATGGAGGAATCAATCTCAATGGCAATACATAATGTTTTCTGTTTTTAAGAAAATTTTATTGGGAAATGGACTATCTTAGTGATGTGAATAAGTTAACTGAAAATGAGAATAAATATAAAGTGGAACATAATGCTCCTCCCCCACATCAGTGATTTATGTGTATGGATAATTTGAATTATAATATCCAATTACCAAACATGAGGGTTAATGATGATGATAAACTTTGTTATCCTCTTAAGCTGAGGGAAAATGGGAAACCAATTGAGATCATTGTTTCTGAAGAGGGGTGCGACAACAATGTGGTGAATGGTGAACTTCCCATTCACTCTAGAACTATTAATGTCTCATTTTAATATAGATCTACACATTAATTAACATCTAAATAATTTTATAAGGGAATCAAGATTCAACCTAAATGATTATACGTGGAGTCATCTATCAAAACCCCTAACGGTATGATGAACACATATCAAATATATGATTCCTCTCTGGTTAATGTTATCAAGAATGCACTTCCTGTAATTTTTTTATTCTTCATATTGTTGAATATGATATCATCATAGAAAAGTAATTATGTTATATATAAAATTACTTCATCATATTAAAAGTAATGGAAGTCATGTTCGATATTCTAAATGAACTTATTATCATCTTTCAATGTGGTGATAAGTACGAACTTCTGATGGACATTACATCAACTATATGGGCCTTGAATACCATTCATAAGGGTTTTTATCTCAAATGGTTGGGGAAAAACCTTAAATTGATTATATTAATATTTTAAATGAATTCAATGATTATTTTTTGGGATAATTTATTATTCATCCAAAAAATGTGATGTTTAGTTTTCAATAGAACTCGTACTAGGTTCTATAGAAATTTCAGAGACTCCCTATAGAATGACCCTTGTTGAGTTACAACTAATGAATAAGAAAATCCTCAAAATGGTGAAAATGTATTTCTTTAAAAATGGGTGGTCACCTTGGGTGAACCTTTTCTATTTTTAAAAAAGAAATATGGATTTAGGTGAATTTGTATTGATTATAATGAGTTGAAAAAAATCATGTTCATGAAAATGTGTCACCTTCTTTACATTGATAACTTTTTTAACAAGTATGTGGAGATAAATACTTTTTTATGATTGAACTTGATTTTGGATGTCATTAATTGAGGTTTACGAAGGATGATATAACCATAATGGAATTCAAAAAAAATGTATAGAGTCTATAAATATATAGTGATGTATTTCAATCTAACTAATTCCCCTACTATCTTCATAGATATAATGAATCTAGTCTATAGAGATCACATATATTTAATTATGGTACTATTCATAGATAATATTCTTATGAATCCAAAAATAAAGGATGATCATAAAGATCACATGATAATTGTACTAAAGACCCCTAGGAAGGAGAAACTATATGAAAAATTTAAAGTGTTAGTTTTGGTTGAAAAATGTTTCATTGTCGTGTCATATAATCTCAATAGAGTGTATATGATTACTTTCATAAAAGAAAAATGCTACTAAAAATTTTCCTAGACCAACCATGGGGACTAAAAATTGTTTTGTTGTTTAACTGGATATTATTGACAGATTGTGTTGAATTTAACATGCCTATATAATCTCTGACCAATTTAACTCATAAGGGAGAAACGATCCTCTAGGCATTTGAATGTGAGGAATGTTTCAAGGATATCAAGATAAAGTTATTCAGTTCGCCTATTCTTATATTACCTGATAGTGGATAAGGGTTTTCAATATATTGTGATGCATCAAGGAGTGATTTGGGATGTGTTCATATATTGAATTACCACTACAACAAAAGTGCCATTTAGCGGCTGTTTTGTAGCAACAGTTCCTAGAACCACCGCTAAACCTTTTTTTAAAAAGGTTTCACGGTGGTTTATAATAAACCAACACAAAACATTTTTTTTAACAAACACGACCCTCCCCTCCCCCACCCCGACCCTCCTCTTTCTCACCCAGCGACCACGATTCCCCCAGCCCCCTCTTCCCCCACTTCCCCTAGCCCCCCGTGACCCCGGCCACCCCGCGACCTTGGAGACCCAGCGACCCCAACGACCCCGCGACCCTGGTGACCTCATGACCTCAGTGACCCTGGCCCCCTGCGACCCCGGAGAACCTGCGACCACGAAAACCCAACTTCCCCGACAACCTATACGAACCCTAGGGTTTGATTTCTAATTTTTTTTATATTAGTTAATTCTTTACAATTATTGTTTCTTATAATAAATTGTAATTTTGTATTTATTGTATTGTATGCAGATGTTTTCATTTGTGATTATTATTTTTTCTACTTATTTCATGTGATTTTTTATATGTGTTTGTAATTTTTTATTATTAACTGACTGTTTTAATATCTTCTTGATTGTATGTGGTTGTTTGATACTATACTCATGCGTTATGATAGCTCATGGTTACAATACATTCTTATATTATGGGTTATAATGGATTATGGTACAACATTTACACGTTTCCCTAGGTTGTGATGGATTTAAGTCTATGTCATGTTTTGGGTTGTGATGGCTCGAGGTTATAACATCCGCCGTTGAGGTAATGATGTGGAAATTTAGTGGATGTTGGGATGGTTAACACTGGTTTAGAGTTAGAATTTCTTGTTATGCTGATGTGATGATGATGAGATAATTGACATAGGTTGGGAGTTGGGATTACCTATTTTCTAGATAATATGATGATGTGACAGTGATGATTAACACATGTTAAGAGTTGGGTTTTCTGTTTTGTCAAAAATATTGATTGTTTCCATATTTTGGAAATTTTTGTGAAGTTACATAATTATTCGATGATGATGTTATAGATATGGAATCTATACATTATTGTTATAATTAAATGGAAATAAAAATCCACATTGCTTACTTTCTTTTGATAATCCATTGGTTTAATATGATAATACCTTTACATGTTATATGGTTAATGATAGAAAATATATAATGTGTTACATTTCTTTTTAGCATAACCCATATTATAGTATTGCTTAGTTGTTTCACATATGTCTATTCTGGCACATATATCTTGCATGGATATAGAACTACATAGGAATATATTCCTACTGAGTACTCCCAAGTGTTCACCCCCTCTATAGTGTTCTTGAGTTGTTTTTCTGGCCAAATCGATAGAGATTTTAGATGATACTATTTGGGAAGCCAGATTAGATATTAAAAGGTCTTTGTTCATTGTTCTTGATGCATTATATTCATTATTATATAGATTTTATGTTGTTTCAAATTTTTTATTTATTTTATTATATATATATAAATATATATATTTTAAGATGATTGGAGGTTCTATTTTTATACCTAGAACATTATGAAGGTGATTCCTCTGATACATGTCACCCCCTCTAATAATTTTCTTTTTTTGATGTTATATAATGTTCATTGATCTTTATTGATTAAATATTTCATCATTAATTTCCATGAACATGACCACTTATCATGCCTCAAGACTATCCCTCACGTGGTTCTTGCCACTCCAAATTTACAATGTGTTGAGTTTTCTAAGCATCATAATGTTTTTCCAAAACATTATTTATAATATATTTATTCGATATTAGAGTTTTAAATGAAGACTCTATAGATAAATTAGGTTGGGGTTATTCCAAATTAACAATTTTCTTTGGTTTTCATGGTGATGTAGCTACCAAGTTGTTAGCACACTATTTCTCTTTACCAAAGAAACTTTTCCAATCCCAAACACTAGAGTGTTCATATCTAACTCAGGGGCACATCTTTTTTATATTATGTTTCTGTAATGTTACACTATCGTATATATGAATCTCTTTCTCTATTTAGTAGTAACTATGTGTTTAAATTATTTCTATTATTGGGTAGGCACATTGTGATATACAAGGATAAATGCTGGATCACATTTCTAAGGAACACACCTCAGTATGTTAAGGGTTTGAATGAGTTTTTATATTTTTCAATTTCTAATCGATCCATTGAAGGGAGAAAAAAATGTCCATGTTTTAAATGTAAAATTATAACATGGTTTAAGAGAGATGAGGTTTATGAACATTTAATACTGAAGCAATTCCCTGGTCCATATTTGTGTTGGATTTGTCATGGTGAATCGAATGATACCGATAGATTGAGAACTGATGTTAATCTACAGAATGAGGTCCCATGTTCGTCGACAATGGAAAATGAAATTCAAAACCTCATAAATGATGCATTCGGCACTGCAAGACACCACTATCAGCATCAAAACATATCAGAACAACTAGAAGAGGCTGCTATAAATTGTAACGTGATAGGTGATGTATTTGAGACTTTAACATAGGCAGATCAAGATTGTAACATATCATTGGATCCTCCTCAAGATTCTGTGGAGCCAAATGTAAGAGAAAAATTCACTCAGTAAAATGTGTTTCATGATTTAGTTGATGATTGAAATAAAGAGTTGTGTAGTGGGTGTTTGAAATATTCAAAGCTTTCATTTCTACTGAAGTTGTACCATATCAAATGTCTATGTGGAATTACAAAAAAGGCAATTTCCATGATATTGGAATTGATTCGTGATGCATTTCCTGAAGAAAAAATCCCAGAAAATTTTTATGATATGAAAAAAGTTGTTAACAAGCTTGGTCTGAATTATAGAAAAATACATGCGTGCCCCAATGATTGTATGATTTATTGGGGAGAGGATTCAAGTATATAGAATTGCAAGAAATTTTCTTTTTCTAGATGGCAGGAAAAGGGTGGTGTTGGAAGTCTAAATGAACATAATTTCATGGAGAAGAAGAAAAGGAACACACATGCAAAGGTTTTGCATTAATTTCCATTTAAGCCTCGATTGCAAATATTATTAATGTAATCGAAAACCGCTAAATTCAGGAAGTGGCATTCTGTAGATAATAATAATGATGGGTTAATGAGACATCCATGAGATTCTCAATCGTGGAAGAAATTTGATTCATTAAATCTCAATTTCTCATCTGATCCTAGGAATGTTTGATTGGGATTGGTTGCCGATGGATTCAACCCATTTGGGACTTTCAGTACTAGATATATCATTTGGCCAGTTGTTTTGATCCCTTATAATCTTCCTCCTTGTATGTTTATGAAACAAACATCTTTTATCCTTTCAATGATTATTCTAGGAAATCAAATGCCTGGAAATGATATTGATGTATACTTGCAGCCTTTGATTGAAAAAATGCAGTATTTATGGAGTAATAATGTTGAGACATTTGATTCTTCTTCTAAAAAAATGTTCAAAATTTATGTTGCTTTAATGTGGTCCATTAGTGACTTCCCAGGGCTTGGAAGTTTATCTGGTTGGAACACTTACATGGGTTTGGCTTGTCCCATTTGTAACATTTATTTTGATTCCAAATGGCTACCTCACAGAAGAAAATGGTGCTTCTTGTGTCGTCGAAGATTTCTCAATGCATCTCATAGATTTCAGCTCAACAGATCAAAATTTAATGGTTCTATTGATTGTAGACCACCTACAAAGTTGTTAATTGGTTTTGAAATATTGAGACAACTTGAAAATGTTGAAATAGAATTTGGGAAGTTTTATCATTTGAATTACAGCAGACAATGGGTCTGATGTGCATCGTCAAGCGAAACTGGAACACAACAATGGAAGAATGATGTATATTCTTCAAACTTCCATATTGGGAATTTAATTTGTTGCGGAATAATCATGATGTGATGTATATTGAGAATAATGTATGTGACAATTTGATATTCACATTGCTTAATGAGCATGGAATGTCGAACTATCATCTCAATGCTCGCAAATACTTACAAGCAATGAATATAAAACATGATCTCTGGCCAGATGAGAATGAAACGCATCCTCCGCCAATTTTTGCAATGAAAAATAGGGATAAAGATACATTCCATCAAATGTTAATGAATCTTAAGGTATCTAATGGGTATTCAAGTAACATCTCTAGGTGTTTTGACTTGAAGAATCATAAGTTACATTGATTGAAAAGTCACGATTCACATATTTTGTTATAGCAGTTACTACTAGTGGCATTGCGTACATTATTACGTGAAAATTTTTCTGCTGTTGTACTCCAGTTCAGCACAATTTTCAGTCAACTATGTGAGAAATCTCTACATACATTTCAGCTTGACAACCTTTAGGAGAGGGTTGTATTGACCATTTTTGCAATGGAGATGATCTTTCCTCCGTCATTTTTTACTATAATGATGCATTTAACTATTCATTTGGTTGAGGAAGCTAAATTAGGAGGCCTCGTTCATTATCGATGGATGTATCCAATTTAGAGGTACATTATTTATATGTTTTCCAATTAAGTAAACAATTATTGGTACTTAATTAAATGCATAATTATGTTTATTTTATTTCACAAATATCTTGGGCATTTAAAATCATACGTGAGAAATAAAGCTCAACCGTAAAGCTCTTTTGTTCAAGGATATTTGGATGAGGAGTGTCTGGACTTTTGTTCTCGATACTTGGTTGATATTGAGACAAGATTTAATCTATTTGGTCGTGTTGAGGACACATTGACTCAATCTCAAATACATCAGAAATCCAAAATATTTCCTGATATTGGCCGATCAGTTGGGAGGACCTCAAATGTGACATTGACTGAATTGGAATTATTATAGGCACATAGATATGTGCTGCTGAATAGTGATATTGCAGATCCATTTATTGATGATTTGAGGGTAAAAGAAAAGAGACAAATGAGAGTCCAAACGCTAAAAAAAAGATATAACAAAATCTGTTAATAAAGAGCTTGTAGAATGGTTTTCACGACGTGTATGTTCATAAATATTGCAATAAATATGAATATTAGTTTGACACATACATTTTGTAAATCTAATAAAGTATATCTCTTTTTACAGATCATGAATACTGATACTAGAGAAGAGCTGTCAGAAGATTTGATTTTTCTTGATAAAGGTCCTCTAAAACAAGTTAGAAAGATCGACGCTTATAATGTGAATGGATTTAGATTTCGTACAATCGATCGAGAAGTGGGTTTGAAAACACAGAATAGTGGTATATTTACATTTGCTGAAGTGGAATACTATGGAAAGCTTTATGATATTATTGAATTAAACTACCACGGACATTTTTTGGTTGTTTTATTCAAATGCAATTGTGCCTATTTTATCAGAGGTTTTAAAATAGATTCCATGCAATTTACTTCTGTGAACTTCTCTCGCATGATGGATGTTGGTGATCGTGAACTATATGATCCATATATTTTAGCATTGAAAGAAAAAATGGTATATTATGTGAATGATGTTGTCGATGAAGGGGGGAGTGTAGTTTCTCACGTAATAAAAAGATATTTTCGTGATATCAGAGATGAAGTGGAAAATTTGACCTCAAAAATTGAAGTTAATCAGCAACATGAATTATGATTATTTGTCCATCATGATATTGAAAATATTAGTATAGCAAGGATGAATGAATTTTATGAAGAAAAGGAGCTAGAAACTAACATGCTTTAATAGGAAAATGATTGTATGTATATTTATTTATTTATTCAGCAACAACTTGTTTCATTTCTGCAATCATTCATTATCATTGATATATATATTTTTCATGTTGGTATTGGGCATCTATTATAATTTTTAATTTTTTTTCTACATATTTTTTTTGAAATATATATTATGAGCATAATTTTATTAGATTAAATGACAGGAAATCCATGGAGGAAGCGGTACACTATTTCATCTAGTTCTGTGACAGATGGCGATCCATCTGGCTCCCTCCCCACGACATCTCAGGCATCAGCTTCCGACACCCCTTCTCCATCTCCCCCTGCACCATCTCTCACACCATTTGTGGATGTCCCATTAGAGGGTGAGTCATCGACTCCCCCTTCAGGAGCCTCAGCAGTGGTGTAGCGACACGCCCCTTCCAGTTCATCCTGGGCATACTGGAGTGTCACTGTCATAGGTATAAATTTTAATTAAACAAATTTATTTCATTTTGTTTATACTAATTGTACGATCATTGAAGATGAAAAAAATGCAACCATGGAGAAAGAAATAAAAATTTCATATGTTTGGAATATGATTGGCGAGACGTGTAGGACCCCGGGACACCCTAAGAGGGGACGAGTGAATCAGGGTGTCAACTTTTTCTTCTTAAAGTTGTGGATCTTGTTCCCATGTTGGTAGGAACTAGAAAAACCTGTACGATGGATATGATCAATAATGAAACATTCACATGCAAAGAGATGACACAAAAATTTTTACTTGGTTCACCACTAAGGGCTAAGTCCAAGGAGAAAACGCCGACAAGGTGCTGGTCATACCAAATTCCACTAATCTTCACTAGCTGTGGATTACAAACGTTTGGGCATAGTAACTCTGTCCCAGGCTCACATCCTTTACAATGGTTTAGGGATAGCTCACTACTTCCCTCGGGTCACTCCCGTTGACTCCCCCTGGCTCATTGACCTTGGTGAAGTCACACTCAGTTTATAGATGTGAAGGTCTCTTCAATAAATTTTCATTGAAGTATTTGTCTCCTATTTATCATGAGACTTTTCTTACATCAGGGTTCAAAGTTGATTCTCTTTTTAGTTCAAACCATCTTTTTTAGTCAAATGACTAATACACTAGATCCTCTTGTCTTCGTTTGCCTGAATCACAACCACTAATGTGATTACTCAATAAGTGATGATCAACTTACATGGAATTGTCAGAATCAGTTCTCTATGTATGCATGAGATCATGCATTTTTCATTTAGATTTCCTCTTTAATCTCACTTTGCACTGAATGTATCCGGAAATCTTTCAGCTCTTGTGCAGCTCTAGAAAGGCGGGCGTGCTCCAACAACACCTAGCGCTCCTTTTCAAGCTAGGCGCGCATGTCCCAATACGGTGCGCAAGTCTTCGGCACGCAAGTCCAAACCATCGTGCAAGTGTCACCAAATCACCTGAGCAACACTACCTTCTTGAACTTGAAACCTACCTGACTCACTTCCTTTCTCACCCAAATCACCTTGGGCACGCAGCCATCAATCGACACACAACTTGTAAGAGCTGGTGCACAAGTCTCTCTAAACCACCTGCGCGACCACTCACCACTTGCCCGAATCCTACACCTGCGCGACGAGAGATTTGATTTTATCAAAGGGTTGAGCACATTGGAAATGAGGAGGGGCGGTCCTCTATTTATAGGCAAACTGGTCATCCTGGGCAGCGGCAAGCAAGTCACCCCTCGGTGCACATGTCTCAGGGTGCAACTCATCACCCCTTGCCTCTGTCGCGCTACTCACTTGCAAGACCCAACCAATACTTGCGCGACCTTCTTTCATTTTCCATATTCGGAAGTTGTGTTCTTGAAAAACAATAGGTGCGCAAGTTTCCAATCCTTCTAGGTAATTCCGCGAAAGTCTCTTCACGACGCGCAGGTCACTTGCACGACCAACCCAAAACTTGTGGGACCCTCTTTTCTTTTCCACTTTTCCATGTTCTGATTTTAAATTTCATATGGAGTGCAAGTCTCCTCTTCATCAAGTACACAACGATCAATTATCCTTGCATCTGCTCTTTTTGTTCACCTCTAGATCATTCATTCCTTTGTCTATGTTTCTTGAATAAAACATGGATCATTTTCCACAGTTCTTGAACTCTACATGCCACCACGGAATATCCTTTGTCAACAAATTATTATGTCATTTTTTTTCTTTGTCAACAAGCACGATCACCTCAAAAGCACTTCTTCTTGGTGATCTGTAACCTTCAGCAACTCTTCTGCATTTATCACAAACTCCACTATTGTGATATGTATTCTTTGAAGG
This sequence comes from Viscum album, assembly GCA_963277665.1. Classification (NCBI taxonomy): domain Eukaryota; kingdom Viridiplantae; phylum Streptophyta; class Magnoliopsida; order Santalales; family Viscaceae; genus Viscum; species Viscum album. Next base: position 260,958,539 of record OY728129.1, read on the forward strand.
CATATATTTTTCATCATCATCATCTATGACAATGTGATGTGCATGGCTATCACAAAATTCCAATCCCCGCATGTCCATCTTAGAATTCCAATCATTTGCACATTGTCTTCTTCATCAACCGTCAAGATCTACTTCATGAAAACCATATGATTCATTTCGTCAGGAAGTCTCTTGCATGGTTCTTCCTGTAATCATGAGTAATTTCATGGTCTTAATAAAAAACCCATGGTTCTGATGCAATAATGAGGAATTGCATGGTCTTCATCAAAACCCATGGTTCTCATGAAATAAGAAGGAATTGCATGGTCTTCATCCAAAAACCACATTCTTCTTTAATCATCCTCAGATGGATTACACCACACATTCTGTATTGTTGTAAACAATGTATCACCTTTGACACATGTTTTTTGAACTTATGATCAGTACAACAATCGTATGAATTACCATTCCTCCACCTCATCGGAGTACTTCATGATCTCCTTCATTTTGATCTTCCATTACTCAATTTCACTAGAGTACTTATCGATCTCCTTCATTTTGATCTTCATTGAAAACTAATGGCAAAAAATACAACCTTATACCCAAAGTGGTTCCAACAATCTCCCCCTTTGTATTTTGTTTTCAATACCTTATAGATCATCTGAAATGAATTTGTCAATATCAAAATGAGAATCTTCTCTTCAATCAAATTTTCTTTTGAAACATTCATTTCACTTTCTCTCCCCCTTATTGACAATAAATTCGAACCGCATGGTAGGGAGGGTATCAATCCATACTTAAGCAATTTATCATTAATCATATCACTCTAAGTCTACTTTATAAATGCTCGATGCAGATAACAAGATGATTTGATTTATATAACAATTATGTCCATTATTCATTGATCATGATACCACATGAGATGAGAACTCATGAATTATGTCATCAAGGGTTTACTGCATTCATTTTAGGATAAAGAAATCAAATGTCAAAGTTAAGAATCAACCTGAAGCTCCTGCACTCACATCAACAAACAGATCAAAAACATTCAATTGCAATTGGTAGGATAAGTGGCCTTAGGGCACTTCCATTCTTTTTTTTTCACTGATCAATTCAGTTACTCCCCCTTTGTAGAATGATCTGAGTAACCATTGTTAAGAGATTGAGAAATGACATACCTTCTCCAATGACATGTTCTTCAACAAATTTTCAAAGTTATTGCATTTGATACCAGCTGGAGTTGATATTGATTGAAATAGTGATTTTGGAAGCATCTTCATTTTTCTCCCCCTCAAGGGAAACACTCCTCATCATCTTCATCAAGAGTGATCCTTCATCATCTTAATCATTGAATATCAATTGAAGAATCTACTAAGGATGTAAAATTCTTTATCTTGGATATCAAGAGTTCACAGCATTCACTACTTCTCAGGTTCTCCCCCTAAGAGCATGCTTCACCTTCAATTTCCTGCATTATTAGCACAAATACAATACACAAATGAATAAGGGAATAAGGTGGTTCCTCCTTGCTTCATCAACCTGTTCTGTATGGTTGAGGTTATTTTCTCAACCATGTTCCTCTGTTCACTCTAGTCTGCATGCCTGCACATTTGAACATATGTTATGACATCTGTTGATGTGGCATGGCTTTCTTCACATTCTCTACTACTTTGTGTAAGGAATTGTTCTTCTTAACATCCATCATGAATGATACATTCTTACCCCTCTTAAGGACTTCTTCTTGCACTGGTATTAAGGTTAGACAACCTTTTTCAATGTGACTAGATTTCTTGCATCTCTCACATAGAACTTCATTGACACGTGTGTTTCTCTTGGTTTTCAATCTCTCATGCACCGTGTCTTCATCATGTGAAAGTTTTCCTTTTCCTTTGTCACCAGCCTTAGCCTTTTCATCTCCAAGTTTCCTCATTCTATTCAAATCATCGGGCCAGATGACCAATATGTCATTTGGGACTGATGCATCTGGTTTGGTTCTTCCACATGGGTTCATCTGAGTTTCATTCCACTTAGTGTTTCTTTTGGATGAATGAACCATCAATTTCATTGATTTAAAATCCTGGGTCTTCTCAGCTTTCGTACATGAGATCTTCTTGGAGAAATGTGTGTTCACCATATTCTTTTGATTTCTTCCCAAGTAATATTCTTCCTTCTTAGCTGGCTTGTGTGGTCTTCTGTTCATATCAGCTCTGGATATCTGTTGACATGTGCATGCACCATTCTTGTGACCACTTCCATTAAATACATCAGAGATGTTATCAAGAATTCCAAATTTGTTTGCTATAAATAGATGCTTCTGGACCAGCAGATGTTTCTTCTTCTTTTCTAGATTTCTTCCTTTGGACACATGCATTCTTTGTTCTTTTCCATTAAAGGGATTGTACCAACAATCCAGTGCACAATGCCCAAATCTATTGCAGCACCTACATTGACTCATACATCTTTTCTTATTTGTATTTTATGTATGAGGTTGTTGGGCCTTCTTCATAATCTTTTTTGCTCTATTTGAGAAACCATCATCCTCCTATTACTTCTCATCCACCCTCAACATGGTGGAAAGTTTCTTCTTCTCACATTTCCTCATCCATACTTGTTTAGAAATTTTATTCCAACCTGAACTGATTGTAGGAACATATTAAGAAACATGAGTACAAGATGGTTTTGATGGTACCTTCACTTTCTCAGTTTCTTGTGATAGGTCAATGAGTGAAGTTATGATCTTCTTATCACATGTTGGAGGTATTTCGACAATATAATCCTCCAGTGAGCATTGAGTACCAGCAGAAACTGATTATTGATGTGGATAATCAAGAGTTTTTCTAATCTTCTTGTCACATGTTGGAGGTATTTCAGATTTAGATTCCTCCAACGAACATTGAGTACAAGAATCACTCATTTCATTCTTTTGTGAAGTCTCAATATGTGTATTCTCAATCTTGGTCAACTGGGATTCCAATTTTTGACCCTCAATATTGAGGATGATATTCTGATCTTCAATCATGATCATCTTCTCTTCACAAGTCTTCTTCAATATTTCGACCTCATCATCATGCATCTTAACTTTGTTTTGTAACAAAGAGTCAAGTTCACTGAATTTCATGGAACTTTCTTCTAAAAACAACTCTTGACTTCATTGCTCTTCTTCAGCTCAGCTTCAAGTGCATGGATCTTTTCTTTTAGAGTCTTATTGACTTCCTCTATTTCTTCAACGACATTCACATGTTTGGTGAGATTCATACTTTCCATAACTTTTCTTTCCAACCCCTTTTCCATATTTTCATCTTCCCATTCTAATAGAGTCATATCAATATTTATATATTGGAATAGGTTACAAATAATAGCAACACGTTCATCATGAATATCATGCAGATATGTTTTGAGTTTTTCCTGAAAGCTTGAATTAGGGATGTCATCCTTTCCTCTGGAAGAATTCCGAGCCACCTACTCAATAATTTCCAAGCCTGATATTTCTTCATTATTGGAATGGCATGGAGAACAAGACACTAAATATTCTTTATAAATGAGGGACTTCTTCAATTGCTTCTTCACTTTATTTTTCCTATTTGTCATGGTCTTGATGGATGTCGGCTTCTGCTCAGAAATGACCGAGTCATTATAAAGACTGGTCTTCAATTTTGACATTAGGAAAGAAACACAAATCCTCTTCTAAATATGATTACTGTATAGAATCCAACATATGTCAACCTGCCTCTCATACCACTTGTAGGACCCCAGGACACCCTGAGAGGGGAGGGGTGAATCAGGGTTTCAACTTTTTCTTCTTAAAGTTGTGGATCTTGTTCCCACATTGGTAGGAACTAGTAAAGCATGTATGATGGACATTATTAGTAATTAAACATTAACATACAGAGAGATGACACATCAATTTTTACTTGGTTCACCACTAAGGGCTACATCGAAAGAGCATACGCCGACAAGTTTCTGGTCGTACCAAATTACACTAATATTCATTAGCTTTGGTTTACAAAGGTTCGGGAACAATCACTCTGTCCCAGGCTCACTGCCTTTACAAAGGTTCAGGGATAGCTCACTGCTTCCCTTGGGTCACTCCCGTTGACTCCCCCTGGCTCACTGCCCTTGGTGAAGTCACATTCAGTTTATAGACGTGAAGGTCTCTTCAATAAATTTTCATTGAAGTCTTTGTCTCCTGTTCAGCATGGGACTTTGCTTGCATCAGGGATCAATTTTGATGCTCTTTCTAGTTCAAACAATCTTATTTACTGAAATGAATAATACACTAGATCCTCTTGTCTTCATTTTCCTGAATCACAACCACTAATGTGATTACTCAATAAGTGAAGCTCAGCTTACATGGAATTGTCAGAATCAATTCTCCATGTATGCATGATATCATGCATTTATTATTTATATTTCCTCTTTAATCTCAATTTTTAGTCAATTTATCAGGAAATATTTCAGCTCTTGTGTAGATCCAGAAAGGTGAGCGTGATCCAACAACACCTAGCACTACTTTTCAAGCCCGACATTCAAGTCCCAATACGGCGAACAAGTCTTCGGCGTGCAAGTCCAAACCAGAGTGCAAGTGTCACCAATGAACCTGCACAACACTGCCTTCTTGTACTCGAAACCTACACGACTCACTTTATTTCTCACCCTAATCACCTTGGGGGCGCAGCCATCAACCGACACGCAGCTTCTAAGAGCAGGCGCACAAGTCTCTCCAAACCACCAGCGCGACCACTCACCACTTGCGCGACTCCAACACCTGTGCGACGAGAGCTATGATTTTCTATATGGGTTGATCTCATTGGAAATGAGGAGGGGTGGTCCTCTATTTATAGTCAAACAGGTCAACCTACGTGGCGGCGCGCAAGTCACCCCTCGGCGCGCAAGTCTCGTCGCGTAGCTCATCACCCCTTGCCTCTGTCAAACAACTCACTTGCACGACCCAACCAATACTTTCATGACCTTATTTCCTTTTCCATATTTTTAAGTTGTGTTCTTCAAATATGATAGGTACGCAAGTTTCCGATCCTTCTAGGTATTGGCGCGAAAGTCTCTTCACGACGCGCAGGTCACTTGCGCGACCAACCCAACACTTGTGCGACCAACCCAACACTTGCGCGACCCTCTTTCCTTTTTCCATATTTTGACGTTGTGTTCTTCAAAGATGATAGGTACGCATGTTTCTGATCCTTCTAGGTATTGGCGCAAAAGTCTCTTCACGACACGTAGGTCACTTGCGCGACCAACCCAACACTTGCGCGACCCTCTTCCCTTTGCCATTTTTCATGATCTGATCTTGAATTTCATATGGGGCGCAAGTTTCCTCTCCATCAAGTACATGACACCCAATTCTCTATGCCAAAACCACTTTTCATCATTTGTCGATTTTCAGGCCCAAAAATATGGCAAACACTGGGAAACGAAGCCTCCTTGTATCTGCTCTTTTTCTTCGCCTCCAGATCATCCATTCCTTTGTCGATGTTTCTTGAAAAAAACAGGGATCATTTTCCATAGTTCTTGAATTCGACATGCCACCATGGAATCTCTTTTAAAAAAAAATTCTATGTCATTTTATTGCTTTGTCAACAAGCACGATCACCTCAAAAGAACTTCTTCTTGGTGATCTGTATCCTTCAACAACTCTTCTAATTTTATCACAAACTATACTATTGTGATATGTATTCTTTGAAGGCATATATTTTTCATCATCATCTTCTATGACAAGGTGATGTGCATGGCTATCTCAGAATTCCAATCCCTACACGACCATCTTTGAATTCCAATCCTTTGCACATTGTCTTCTTCATCAACCGTCATGATCTACTTCATGCAAACCATATTATTCAATTCGTCAGGAAGTCTATTGCATGGTTATCATGCAATCATGAGTAATTTCATGGTCTTAATAAAAAACCCATCATTCTCATGCAATAATGAGTAATTGCATGGACTTCATCAAAACCCATGGTTCTCATGCAATAAGGAGGAATTCCCTGGACTTCATCCAAAAACCACATTATTCTTTAATCATCCTCAGATAGATTACACCACACATTTTGTATTGTTGTAAACAATGGATCACCTTTGACACATGTTTTTTGATCTTATGATCAGTACAACAATCGTCTGAATTACCATTCCTCTACTTCATCGGAGTACTCCATGATCTCCTTCATTTTGATCTTCCATTCCTCAATTTCACTTGAGTACTTCTTGATCTCCTTAATTTTGATCTTCATTGAAAACTATTGACAAAAAATAAAACCTTTTACACAAATTGGTTCCAACAAGATGATACTCATGCCATTTGATTATTATGGGGTCCCTACAGCTGATGTCGTGGGGTTACTTAGCCAGATTTTAGGCCAGCTGGCAGCGAAGCCTGTTTCCCTTCCAATTTCATATGGCGATTGGAGACAAATGCGTCCAATCTGGAAAAAAGAAGTTTATGATTCTCAAATAAAGGAAAATTTATTACATTATGCTTTAATTGAATGACATGTTACTAATATGTTCAAAATGAATTTCGGTATACATATGTTCTTCAACATTACCGTTGCTGATGTGATAGCACTGAAGTGGATGTTGAAAAATCTAGTTAAGAAGTGGAAAGATTTCAAATGGAGATTGTGGTGTGATGTCAAATATACATCATTGACTGCGCAACAAATTCATGAGAAGCTACCTAGTGGGGTACCAAAATAACAATGGAATGTGTTTGTTGACAGACATCGTGATCAGAAGTGGATGGTATTGAAATATATATTATTATATTATCCTCATTTTACATTTATACTTGTATATGAAAATGACATGACATTAAATACATTAGTATTAAATTGAATTTTATTTAATTCAGTATCTCTCAAGACAGGATGCATCAAACCGGGCTAAGCAAGTCATCCCGCACACTACGGGCTCAAAAAGTTTTTCTAGAAGCCGAAAGACATTGGTAATCTTTTTACTAGTATAAATATTTATAAGACAATATTATTTGTTTAATATATTGAATTTTTGATTTATCTTTTCTTAATGCAGTCCAAGAGTTTAGGGAATTAAGAATCCAGAACTGAATTGTGGTTGGTTGTTCACAAGAAATTAGATGGAATATTTGTTAATGAGCATGCTAAAGAAGTTAGGGTATGAAGTATTTTTTTATCATAATAACTTATTATCAATTTATACTGTGTTAATATATATTGATAATTTATTTATTGGTAACAATTAAAGAACTATGAGATGTAAATCCTGCGCAGTCCTACTCAGTCTCCTAGGATGACCTGGTTGCTAAAGTCCTTAGGAAGGAGCATCCTGGGAGAGTGTGCGGGATGGGTTTGGTACCTGTACCATATGATGTTTTTTGCATTCCACCAGGGATGGCATCTACATCTACTCCTTACTTTACTCAGCCCATACACTAAGATGCTAAGAAAGAGATTGTTTCTTTACGAAACACTATTCACCAGCAGGGGGATCAGATATCTTCTTTGCAGAAAGAGTTGACTAAAATACATCAACAGATGAGTAGATATTCCCATGGTGGTAGTGCATCTACTGGTGGTATGCAGGTAAATCACAAAAAATCAAATTCATTTACTTTTCTAACTTTAATTGGTTTTATGTTTTAATATTAATATGCAACCGTATTTAATTTTCAATATAATTTTCTTATAGGTGACAGAAAAAAGTGAAGATGAAGGTGGAGAGGGTGATGATACATTATCGGACCCTGAGTAGTTGTATTGTTGATGTGTTGAACAAATATGGGAACAGTTGGCTTGTATATCTAACATTTATGGAACATAGTTTCCACCACACATTTTTATGTCCTAAAATTTCCTTGATTTCCAATGTTTCTTTTTATGCATTTATTTATTATTGAGGTTTATTTTTTTGTCTTGATTTCTCAAATGTGGTATACATCATTCCATTTAGGCCTGTGTTTGAATTGGTAGTTTCCACCACACATTTTCATTTCCTAACATTCACCCATAGTATCACACATCAATCACTTATACATCCTCCCTCAATAGTATAAGTAATAATGGACTCATTAAACACTAAATACATTGTTATTGAAGAGGGTTACTGGCTGCAATGAATGATCTATACCTCAATATGCATTGGGAGCATCAACTGAGAGGGTTAACGACTCTCTAAATGGAGGACCCATGTCCTATCACTATGATTGGGTTACATAATCCAAAAAATAAATAGAGGAATCGTTCCTTGGATCCATTATGCTACCAGGAGGGTTATCGACCCGATGGATGCTCCAATTGTCCACCCACACCTATCATAATCCCTAAAAAGATATAAATAACCATCTACTTGTATGTTATCAAAATAAACCCCAGATTATGAATGCAGGTGTAGCATCTTGGTCTATATAGAAAAATTATTTTAATGGACTACTCATATGTCCCAAACTAACACTCTAGTGGGAAGATATATAAATTACTAGAATATATCTAGCACATAGGACCCAGTTGATTTTTTTTGCAAAAAAGGTAACACCCTTAGTTATACATCTATCATATATGATTGATGATAGTTTTACTATGTTTGCACCCCAAATATTTCATGATAATAGATTAGAAACACAATAAAAATCATAGGGTCTCATCCATCCAAACAAGTGATTGATAGGTGTCCTATGTAATGAAAATTGTGTCATGACCAATTAGAGATTCTAATGAATCTTGTAAAATATCATGAATCAAGACTAAATATAAATATAAATAAAACCATGGTCAACAGAACACTCATTCCCATTATTATCATCTTAGCTCCATCAGGTATCCACATTTGTTCAGGTTCTATAGTGACACCTGTAACAATCTCTAAAGAAACACATGCACCTGTTCAGGGTTGGTCTATCTACTGGGAACCCACATGGGTCCTCTAGGTCTATATGTATATAGAGGAATATCTCTTGAGATCCTTGTTCACGGACCACTATCCCAATCTAGTAATTTTCATTCGATAAAAACAAAATTTCTAGCATTGTTAATATATAAAATAACATCTCGGTCTCAATGCGGAAACCAAATAATGGGTTTTACAGGAATATGGATCGTGGAACATCTTAGTTAGAAGGTTCCACGTAGACGGTCCACTTAGCAAACCCAATCCTAGTCCATCTTAACTTCGTCCACCTAGAGTAAATCACAACTAATGGAAAAGGTTTTGGTCAATACAAACAATTACTATTATTGCATAACTTGATGGTATAACCAAGACACATTCTAGACTAGATAGTCCATGGTTTTGAAGCCAAACATTACTTAATTGTTGGAGGTGTCTCAAGGGTCTTAGCTATCCCACATTGAATGGTCATCTTATGTCACAAAACACCTCCATAATAAGGTATACAAGGCTCATCCTCTAGGGAAAAGACATCTAAAAAGGTCCCCCCCCCAAATGAAGGGGTCAGGATGTCACTTGAGATCTCCAAGTTCAACGCCTCATCCTTTAGAGACTGAGGAATCAGGCCAGTACAAAATCATATATTTTTTCAATAGCACGTAGTTTAGTTTTCTCATGGTCTTCAGTAACCTTAACATTTTAATTTCAATTAACCATTTAATTAAAAAATAAAAATTGGGTTTATAGAAGGAGAACGAAATCCAATGGAAATATTACACACTTCAGAAAATACAAAATAATAACAAAAACAATAGGCCTAGAACATTAGAGGGCCTATATAATTTTGAAGCCCCTTTCCATTGACACACCACTTAACATCTCATGGACAGGCATCACCCCCAATCTTTCCCTGGACCAATCATTCACCACCCATTTTCTTTGGTCTTATAACATACAAAGGAATCATACATAATTAATTATAATATTTTATCATCAATTATAATTAATTAATCCATTTTAACAAAATATGAATAATATATAATTTCATACCAAATGTTTTTTTGTGGAAAGTGATGTTTTGGTGTGTGATTGTCATGTTTTTTTTTGATATTCGGGAAGTGATTGTGGGAATGTGATGTAGTGAAGGAGGAGGGATAGTGATGATGATACATGATGTGGGTTATGCATGGTAGGAGGCCTACAATGTATCTCAGTTGGTTTATATTTCTGGTTTGAATTTTTTTTTTCAGGGCAGTGGTGCAGCAGAAGCAGATTTTTTTTCTGGGCAGATTTTTGCGGCAGTTTTAATTACCGCGACATTTATATGGGTGGCGGTTTAAACTGCCGCTACATAGCCGAATCATTTCAGCCTCATTCCATAGCAGTTCCCATGACTTCGGAGGTGGTTTTACGACTGCTGAATTTGAGTTTATTCACGGTGGTTATAACCGCTGCGAATAAATTGATATCCAGGGATCATAAAAACCACCGCAAAATTCAAGAAAACTGCCACGAAATGAGGCAGCTACGATGCTTTCCTTAATCCACAGCAAAATTGAAAAAACTGCCATGAATAGATTGGAAATGAAAAATTATGCGGCAGTTTTTGTAAACCTCCACCAAACCATGATGCGGCGGTTTAAACCTCCGTGAAACACAAAAATAAATTCTGCTATATAGCGATTCTATTGTAGTGTACATGGATGTAGCTTACACCTCATGACAATAGATGATCCAATAGAAAAATTTCCCCCAAAAAATTTTTAGTTAGCTATAGTAATTTATGAATTACAGATATAGAATTTTTATGTTTATTGAGAGAAGTGTTACATATGTACTGATTATAAATGAATGAGGTATATATTCAAATAGAAGGATTTAAATATGAATGAAACAATATTGTTAGTGGTGATTAATGATTATAACAGCACAATAAATTACAGTGGGAATTAAAATAGGTCGGTCGATGATTTGAGTTGAAAGGATCACGCTAGATTATCCATGATGAGTATTATAAAAGAACCAATATTTCTATATTTTTAAATTATTGATATGTAAATCCAAAAGGAAGGTAATAAATCATATCTGCCTCAATTGAATTGTCAACCATCTATCCAAGTGAAGATTATAGAGACCCATAATGAATATTTAGGGAATAAAAAGTTGATTGGAAATGTTATTCAGTTTAACATTGGTAATTATGGAATTATAAGGTTAATAAATCATGTATGAGTTCCTTACATAATATATTTGATTAAGAATTTGTTAGAGGAATCTCATAGTTATTCATTCTCTATTCATCTTATATATACAAGGATGTATAAATATTTTAAAGAAAACATTTCGTGGGAGGGAATGAAGAGAGATATAACTAATTTTGTATCTTGGTGATTGGTATACCAACAAGTCAAGCCTAAAAAACAAAATTCAAAGGGTATGAAGCATATGTTACCCATACTAGAGTAAAAATGGGAGAACAACACCTTGGATTTTTCCATCAGATTCCCTAAAACCTATAAAGGTAAAAATTCTACATGGATTGTAGTTGAATATGTTATTTAGTCAGAACCCTTATTTAATATCAGATATTTCTTATCTCTGGATTATATTTTTAGGATATAAATTATGTATGTGGTAATTTTTCATGGAGTAACACATTAAATTTCATCTTATCTGGATCCGAGATGACATATTTGTTTATTACCTATAGTTTTCTGAGGATATTATCGAAGGATACCATTCATATTCATTCCTTGAATGAATTATATTTTAATAGAATGGTTTTTTGAAACCTATTTCTATTATACATGTTATATAATGATAAAATGCCTATGAAATCCACTTCTTTCCCAATATTATTTTATGATGAAATGATTATGAATCCTGTCACTTTTCCACAATTTAAGATATTATGAAATTTATATGATACCCATTTTATTTCATAGGTTATGATATGATTAATCTTTATCATCTTATAGAATAAATAAAAGTGGCTTTCATTATGATATTGGACGGACCAATATCTCTATTAAATTCATTTTTTAATGATTTATATATATCTTGAGATATACATCGGTGGAATGAGTAGTGAACCCTATAAATTAATACATAGATAGAATGAGGACTAAACCCACTATAGTAGGATATGGATAGAATGAGGATTAAATTTGGTATAGTAATGGATATTATCTAATTCAATGGACTTGGATGTGATCCTTGACCAATAAGGAAATGATATTTTATGCTTATTTGAATTACAAAAATTCAGTACCTTATTCCAATGTTATGCTCTCATGGAAAATGTTCTTTAATATAATTATGATTCATGTCTTATAGAAATACAGTATATATTATATGATTTATGATTTTGATATTTATTGTGTAGGGTATGATTTCAAATTTGTTATGCTCATATTTTCATACCTTTTTGCTCATTGTACTCTTATGTATCTCCCTTTTTTACAATTACTGAGAATCTTAGCTCCCCCGTTCTTATGTTTCCATTCCAAAAATTATAATGATTTGTATTATATATTTTATTTATAAGAAGGGTGTTGGATGAGAATATTATAGTGGTAGATGATTTATCTCACCTATGGATAAGTTTTTATGTTTCCATGATTCTAAAGACACTAAAATATTATTTCCCTTTGGAATGTGCTTGCATAATGTAAAAACTGTTCCAAAAATTGATATAAGGTCTATGTATGGTAATCTTGGGTCACTATATACACCCACACAGACTTACCTAATTATTCCCATGATATCTATTTTATAATACAATTCAATATCATTTTCAACAAACCATTCATTGAATATAGTTTCACAAAACCATTTCACAATGATGTTAAAAAACATATCCATTTAACAAAAGTTGTGGAAAACTATATTTATTAAAAAATCATTTCCAAAAACAAAAATAAAATCATAAAATAATTCTATTTCATTTATAAAAAAATTATCAAAAACAATAGTAATTTTGTTCACCAACACAAGATGGAGACAAATCTACCTAACTAAGATATTGGGTCACATACGCCCAAAAAGGGATCTGACAACAAGGAACAACACACAATGGTAAAGGAAGCCCTAAAATCAATATACACATATTATTATTGATTCAATATAACAAAAATTATTGGTGGAGAAGTGGAAAAATAACATACCTCAAGAACACACACTCATATCATGATTACCAATAAAGAATAACCCCCTAGAATAGGATCACACAACAGATCTAGAGATAATCAAGAATAATTACTAACACAGATCAATGGATCTGATAATGAAATGTAAAAGTGCTAATATGATCAAAGGAAATAATGAATCCAAATGGATTACTCACCCGATGAGAAGCAACCCAACTACCATGATGATCCAATGCCAAAACATTCAATCTCCCCCAAATGGAGGTCCCAAAAATCATTGGAAGAGAGCTCTACATCGAGATAAAGGATCACTATGTAAGAATGAGAAAACAAATCACTCATATAGTTCCCTAATATCTTTTTTTATGATAGTTTCATGGGGTGTAACTATTTTACCATTCATGTAATGAAATGTATCCCCATATATAGAAAACATTCATCTCTATTAAAGACCTGATTTTTTAACATTACACATGTGTTTAACCATTACACAAAATGTACTCCCTTCATGTTATATGCTACTTTCACAAAATATTCCCTGTAGAAATTACAAAAAAAATTCTATCATTACATGTCGTGTATTTATCCTACACACTGAGAAAACACCACTTATTTGTAGAAAACCCTAGACACAACATGTGTTGTCCAAACTCTGGGAGAAACCAATTAATCCATTACACATTTATACCCAAACTCTATTATATCAAATAGTAATACATCTCCAAAATTAATTTCGTTTTCCAAAAAATCATCTCCATCCTCAAGAGTCCCAAGACACACACTGTTAAATAGTAAAACAAATAAATAGAAAGTAAATATCTAAAATATAGTAACAATATGTTACATATACTAAATATTTAGTTACATCAAAATTTAAAGCATACTATTTCTTTATAGACATGGAAAACTCATGTTTATGTTATTTTCATGTATTTAATTTCATATTTTGTCATATTGATCCATAGGACTACTATTTTATTTGCAAATAAAACATGTTTTTATTCCACTCCAAATACTAGTTAATATCCCTTGTTGTAATTCATGTTTAGTAGGATAGTTCTCAATGTTTTCTACATAGTTATCCCAGATTTAAATGATGTTTTCCAACCATATTTTAAATATTATAAATAACATATCTAGTACATATTATGCAATATCTGAATGATCCATCAGTAAAGTGTATGGAATTCTACTACCCATTATACTCACTTCAAATGTTTCATGCGAATATTCATGGATAGATTTATGAAAGTTTTCATTGGAAATAATTCACTTTTGAATAATTCTCAATTTTATTTTTAAATAACATAATAGTACATATACTTTTTTTTGTCTAAGAAAACCATTTATCAGACTCAATAGATATGTTTCAATATAATAAGGGTTAATAATTCCTGTCAACATTTTGATACTTTATTTCAATCTAGACTAAACTTCATATAAGACTAATAAACTATTTTTAGTATGTTATTAGAATATATTACAAAGAAAACTATTGTTCTCCAACAAACTTCTTATAGACACATGTAATAATTTCATTCATAATGAATATTCTGTAATCATGATTCTTACATTAATTTTTAAATAGTTCTGTAAAATATAAATTCCTTTAGTTCCCCAACACTTTCTGGTTGCGCTGTATAAACACACTACAAGGATGGGGGTCCTAACATTTAATACCAAATATGTTGATATTAGAAATTTTCAAAGAAAAATAAAAATATATGTAATTTATGAATGAATACCAGGTAAAAACAATCACAATAGATTTGCACCATTATTTTACTACCACTGTATAGTTTCATTCGAATAAATGTTTATGACTTTACATCAGTTGGAGACACTTTTAAAATAAATACATGATTTTGGTACATGGAATCCATTTTCATGAATTCATATTCACTGTTCATTTTAGATTATTTTCATTTTATAGTTCCTCATAAGATAATGATTAATTATTCACGTTGAATAATTTTCACTCTTCCTTGGTTATTATAAAAATAATAATTGGTGTTATAATTTTCAACATAGTATGTGACTTTTGAAAAAAATCCCTTCATAATCTATTGTGAATCTTATTCCTTTGAAAACTATTTTTTATTTCTCAATAATTTACTTTTGCACAAGTCATTTATTATCCCACTATTTAAAATAGTTATTTTTACCCTATTATAGAAATATTTTTTATCACTAAACTTTATATTTTTTATCTTAAAAATTTATAAATTTTCATTGTAACCCTTTAGGATAATTACATTAGATTAAAATTATGATATTATTGATGTATGATTGATTATCATGTTATCATTACCAATCTATTTTTTATAAACATATGATATTATAACATAAGTTTTCTCTTCATGTTAAAAATTGTTATGTGTGAAATTTCTCACTAAAAGATAATGGAATATGTTTTAGTATATTTAATTATAATCTTTGATAATCCATATACTGACATCATAAAACTAATGTATATATTTAATTATGAGTTTAGAAAGAAATCCATGATATATTTTAATGGAAAATGACAACATGTAGTACTCATCATCAGTCATTCTTTTTCCAATATCACAAATATTATGTGTATAGGGACATTGGAATTTTATTAATAAATCCACTCTATAAATTCAATATCAATGAATGCTTGGTTATGATATTCTTCAACTCATAGACCCAAAAGAAACTAAAATATTCTAATGATGAGTGTTCCTTAATTAAATAATTGATTCCTTAAATTTTTTAAAGGATTTTCAGGATGTATTTAAATTTACCACTTGATTCTAATTTAAATAGTTCACACGTATCATGTTGAAGTAGTATTTAATTCTTTGTGGACCACTATTATTGGAAAAGGTTTCTTTGTCTAAAACCTCATGGGTAAGTGTGTTGATAATAAATGAGGTTTTTAGTTCCAAGGTGTCTAGATACCATACTAGTGATATCATTGAAAACTAAATTCTATAATACTGTATAAGGAATTATCATTCCCAAACAATTTATAATTGAGTATTTCATTTAAATTAGATTTTATTGATAATCATTCAAGAATTACCGAAATAGTAATTGAGAATGAAAAACCAAAAACAACATTCATCCCAAAATGAAATAATTTATCATTGATCCCAATGTACACATGGGACTGTTGTTTTTATTGTACTCAAAACTATTTAACTAGAATGAATGAACTAGAAAATTAGATGTCACATTCTTCTCACCTATTACATATGAATGACCATTTCATAACTTCTTAGAGGATTAAATTTTATTCATGTAAGTTTTCTATAATTACAATGTTACTATATTTGGATAAAAATCCTTAACACACACGAAATATCTAATACCGAAGAAGTAAGATAGAAACATATCATTTAATACTGAATATAAATGAAATATATGTTTATGTTTTCTTCTGAATAAATTCCTTGAATTTTATATTCCATAATCTTATATCATGACATACAAATAAAATAACCTATATTATAATACTTTCACACTTTTCATTAATGTTTTTTTGTGAAGAATACTTTGTATTCTAACATTTCATTGAAATTTTCACCTTGTATTTTGACTTGTTAACAATTATAAATAACTATTAATCATTATTTATATTTTTATCTTCTTGGTTAACCATACTCAAAGTCTATTGATCCATGTTCTCTATATTTTTCATTTTATAATCCTAAAAAAATTCTAGTAATTTAGAGATAAGTAAATAATAATAGGATGTATATAAATTTCATTATATGTCATGCAATTTTTATTTCTCACTTAACATTATCCTCATAAACATATTGGAAACAAGACAACATGTGAAATAAATAATGTATTAATTTTGTTTCCCTATCTCATTTGACATGAGTGATATAATTATTATGTAAACATAAAATATTTTGTATATGTATCTCTTATAAGTATCATTTTAACCCTTATTTATTGATATTACTCAATTTTTATAGATGACTACAAATAAATGAATATATTTTCATATTGTAGTATATTTATATATAAAATATACTAATCTAGGAAATTAAAGCTTTGTATGACATGCTATTTTTAAAGAATTGATTGTAGTGAACATGAGGTATTACTATCCGTTCTTCTAAACAATAAAACTTTATCAGATTAATTATTTTTTTCATTATTACCAATTAAAAAAATAATATATTAATTAATCATAAATGTTTCCTTCTATTTAATAAAATCCAATTAGCCCCAAACTATTAGATTCAAAATACTCAGTCACTTGAGTATTTTAGTGGAATATATCTTTATGATCATTCTCTATAGTTCAATATATGTCTATGGAAGTACTCGGAAAATCTAAATGTATGATTTTTGATGGAAAAACACATTAAATTGTGGTTCCTTGATCTATTGAGTACAGTCTCATCTCTTAATAATCATAACCATGATCTACTAAATAATTTTTCACTAACATTACAACAAGAGCGATGTTTACTACTTTGTTTCAGAAATTAGTTATTGTGAGTCACCAATCTCATAAGAACACCAATATAGTAGGAGGAACCCACAAATATGGATATTGAGAACCTAATACATGCATTATTATCCAAATTAAATAAATTAAACGTCTTAGTGAATTAATATTTATTGGATAGATTCTATAATTATCATTAAATGAGTACCTTTTCAATTAAATTTTATTGATTCCAGGTGATCAAACTCACATCTGAACCATGCATAATAGCAATAATTCACTTCATATTCTCAATTATTCTATAAATTATTTTCTATTATTATATGTGATATCATAAAATACACGTTCACAAAATAATAATAATCCATCACAAATATATTATTAATTTTTTTGATATTGATTTCTCTCTACTAGTAGTTCTAATGAAATAATAACAGATCAACCAATACAGTAGGGTTATATACCTAATTTTCATTTCAATCATATCACAATACGTGTCCAATTTAGTGTTTCTATGTATAGTTTGTAGATAATCAAAATCCCTTCAAGGAATATATCTAATTTTCATACGACGTTATAAATAAATTCTCATTGAATATGAAGTTAATTCTAAAATATGAAATGAAAATAAAAAAAAATTATAAGGGACTCATATTAAATTGTCAATATAAAGTGATATTGATGATGTGAGTACCATCTTATACATAAATAATTACTAGAAACACCCAAAAAATGTCATAAATTGTTAAATAAATAAAATAATAATGAAGAAAGACAAGTATCACTTATGATCAAATAGAATAAAATAAATGTGTAGTATAAATTTAAAAGTCCCATTAATAATCCTTGAGAAAAAAATTTATTAATTAAATTATATATGTATATTTTCAATTCATAAAATTAATCGTTGTATGGTCCTATAAATAATTATATTACTTTAATAATATTTTTATTAATTTTATTAATAAATTTTATGATAAATTTTAGACTCCTGACTTCAAAAATAATCCAATTATAGTATCTTGGTCACAAGATGACCTGGACAGGATCAGCATGTTGTATAGAGCCTAACCCAACTAGCACTAGGTCGACCCAACATCCTTGTGATGAAGCCGCCTAGTCCACCTCTCTTTTGAAAACACAATCGAGCTCATGACATCCTTGTGGTTCGCTTCCAATCACCCTTTTTTGAAATCAATTGTTAGGTTATAAAAGTAAATCCATTGGAGACAGATCAACCAAATTACATGAAATTAATAATAGTTAAAATTTTCATGAACTCCATAGATGTTCTAGGTTGATGTACTAGAATAAAATAAAAATAATTGAATATTATAATGTTATAAAAAATTTTAATTGCACAAAAAAATAAACTAACTAAATCATGTTCACACCCTCAGTCTTCTTCCCCTAAAAGAAGATATTATCCACCCTAGATGCCTTTTCTTTAGAAGAAATCATATATCACATCCCTCATACTATAGAATTAAAATGCCTATATGACAAATTTTATAAAGAGAAATAAAATGATTAAAATCATTTGAACACATTCTTATGACTATAAAATTCATCATCCATCTAATCAATGTTCAAATAGTGATTGGGAATAGAACTGAAACATGGAACTATAATTATTATAATAGGTTTTAGCTAATAGGTAAGTAGGCCTTATTAGTTAATCAACATCGCATGTTTAGTGTTTAAATAAAAGATCATTTTATGCTAGATTAAAATACAGAATTAATAATTTGATTTTATTTTATTTTACATAAAATCCAACAAAAGGATATACAGTCGTTTGAATACATTCCTTTACTTTTTATTTAAATGATAATATTAACCTTGGAAAATATTTAACTATCCTAAGAAATATTTCAATAAAATTCCCATTTAAACCAAATTTGATATGATCATTTAAATACACATTAAAATAATAATTTATAGAATAGAAATAAGTCTCAATATATAACATCATGAATATAAATCAAAGGTAGTATAAAATAAAGAAAACATAAGAGAATCTCATACAAGTAATATTAAAACAATAATCATGGAAAAAACTATTTAGGGGTCACTATGGGTAATGAGAAACCTTGAACATAATTCTATAGTGTTTAAAGAAAATTATAGTAAAATTTCCACATAAAATGGAAGGATTACATAGAAAACACTAGGTACAATTATCAGAAATGTTACATTCCTAGTCAGGGTTTACCTTTAGAAATGTTTATGGTTCCCATGGGACTGGCATATAAAATCATCCACAAATCCAGTGTGTGCAACATTTTTAGAGAATTCAATGATTACCTTAATCATAAAAATTTTACAAGAAACCAAATTAATATTTAGACTAAAAATGTGTACAACCTATTCAAGATATAATTATAAAAAAAACTTCATTGAAAGTAATTCATGTTCATAAATATTAAATTTCAATGTGCTAATCTAAACTTCTAATTTATTTTATGAATCACTTAAAACACCTTTTGAAATTTAAATTAATGAAAAATATTAAAACCCTAAGATTATTTTCATCATTATTACCATATGGAAAAAATCATGCACATACACATTCATATATTTCTATCATTAAAATAATTCACATATTCACATTTGAATTTATTCATATCTATATATATGTTTGTTCACCGATGTATTGTGGGAAACCCCAATAAGACATGAGAGATTTTAAAACATGCATCATATATAATAATTTAGAAAATAATAGAGAATCACGATTATAGTGCCAAAACATATCTTAAATCATTAAATATACTAATTGATGTCCATTCAGTGATTTATAAAACAAACGGTGTGAAAAATTAATTAAAGTGAATTATTAAAATCATTACAATTAGGGGATTGATTTTGGATTGAAGTGGATATCAAGTTAGACATGGTTTTAACTTCAAATATTCATTAAAAATTATTATAATTAACTTTTGATATTTGAATAAGGGATTAATAATCTAATCAATCAAGAAATGTTTTAAATTTGATGACATAAAATAATGTTCAACCTACCTCCTATAAATAAAAACCCATTTTCTTCAATGAAAATCTATATAATAGGCCATAAATTAAATCCAATGAACCATAAGAACTAATAGTAAACTAAAGGAAAACTGAAATCTGTTTAATGTATGTATAGGTCATGAATACCACCAGAGATTGAATAAAAAGGAAGAAAAATATGATTTTTAGGGAAGATGAGACCCATGCGAGAGTAACATAAATAAAAAAATCACCCCCAATAAATCACAATGGAAGTTATTGAGGAGGACTATGGGAGGTGTAATAGATCCACCTTTTGATGTGGGTAAAAACACAAAGGAAAATTTTTGGGATATTATAATATATATATGAAAAAGGGAGATGCATTTTCATAAAAAATGAAAATATAATGAATCTAAAACATTTCATAGTTCGGATGAATATGTGAAAAAACCATATGCAAACCGTATAATTATTACAAGAGGAGTGTAATAACATCCCATGGAAAGGGTGACCTATTTGGGAAAATATGTACAAATAGTGATTTTTGGCTCTTTCAAATGATAACTACACTAACATTGTCTTCGTATGATTTCTACTAGTTGTGGTCCCTCTATGCGCTTGTGAAAAAACTCCAAAACATTAAAATTTTAAAACATCTCAAATAAATTTTATGAAAAATTCTAAAAATAATTAAATTGATTAAATAAAAAAGAAAATAATCAGTTTGGGGTGTGTAATGAATTCCATGGCAGTTGAGATGGACACTCCCCACTAGTGGGGCATGTACAGAGGGCCCCCATTGGTTCTTACATGTAACATATAAATATATATATATATTAATATATCAATCGGGGCCCATTTTTAGCACTTGCTTTCCCCATCAATATGCACGGGGGGTTTTGAATTCACAGCGTGTAGTTTATCTGGTTGCTTTAATTTTATCCTGTCTAAAAGGATAGTTATAAGCATTGGTGTTATTTAAACTTACTTGTACGCAATATAGACTAACCCTTTTATATCATGATAAATTTTTAACAATTTTTAATAAAATTAATCATTATAAGACTTATATATATATATACTAATAAGACCTCATTGAACCATAATCATTTAAATTATTTATCATATGACCAAATATTAAAATGAAAAAAAAATTATCACCAGACAACCACATTCAACCTAATATCATTGTAATATCCCCACACTTGTGAAATACACACACACACACACACATTGAGAAATATATGTTTTAGTTTAAACCTAAAATTATAAAATAGTTTTTATCCTATTTTAAAAATCAAATAGCTATAACTCAATAATTATATCTCATATAAATTCATTGTTATATAAATTGGGGTGTTTGTGACACCCTCTATATAAATTAACTAAAAAAAGTTTCCATTTTACATAATTTGACACAAAATTCTATGATACAGACTACCGGTATCGAGTGTACATTAGAAATGTAGAGAAAAAATATTTAAAAACATTTATCAACATCTAAATTTTGAAACTCCCTGTCCAATATAACTATAACTATTTAAACACCCATGGATATCATGTGAAAATAATTAAGAACATAAAATAAATTGAAACCATACATCATAAGATTTTGGTTTGAAATGTTTTTGGCCCATCTTCAATTATCTATAGTTAAAGGATCTAAACATTTAACCCTTTGGATGATCCACACACATTCCAAAAGTTTATGGGAACATCATTATTCAATATTTGGCTCTAAAAATTGATAGGATAAGGTTATTTTAACATTGACATTTCCATGAGAGCATCATATGCTCTATATAGGAGAACATTCATTGACTGGATTATCCAAAACCCCTCATTCCATCCCAATAAAATTAGCTATAGAGAAGAGAGCCTCTCAACATCGAGGGAATGGATAGTTATTTCAATTTTATATTATGTTGGAATTTAATTTTGGTTTTAATAGAATTAAATATTCACTTAATCAATTTAATAAGTCAACCCTACCAATAAAACAGAAAATAACACTTATAACCACACACACATGTAACAATGATCATAAGTAATTTACCACTTACTTGTAATAATAATAATCTGTCACATTATCAACTCATAGTAATTTACTTGACCCTTCTCTATATAAATATCTATCAAAACATAAATAAAAAATATTTACTATTTATTCAAAAATATAATTTCTATTATATTTATGAAATTAATTTTGAAGATAATTATTATATAAATTAAATTATTATTATTATAAGCCTATAAAATATTATGTTTTTCTATTTTTTTATGATTATGTAGCATGAATATTACCCAACACCCACAATGGGATCCCAAAATTTCCATATCTCTGATCCACTTGAATAGGCCAAGATTCTAAATACACATTGTGATTGACACTAGAATCCCATTTCCCTATAAAATTGGGTGTTAATCACTTACTAGAATATATTTTTATCAAAATATCATGAACCCTATGTATAGAAATATTAGTCATTGAAATGATAACCTCCTATGAATACTTTTTGTATAATATAATATATTTTCCTAGTGATATCTCACAAATAAATATGCCCTTTTTTAAAAAAAAATTGTTCCATTTTTATTTCATGACCTTATTGGATGGAAATTCCTTCTTCTACCATGGCCATGGATTTAATAAATTTACTACCATCTGAGTCAACTAGTTCATGAAATCATAGGTGACGAATAATTTTGTGACCATTAAATAAATGCCATATCAGTAATGACATACCAAACGCAATCTACCCTAACAACAGATATGTATCCTATTTTTTTAATCAAATTAAATGATGAAATTATACACATTGACAATGATCTCAAGTCGAGAGATCAATACACATTCTCATAGATAGGAATAACCAATCAAACCATAAATATTTTGTGTTCCTATTAGAGATCCAGTCCTCTTGATCCCTTCCACTTTATATCACCACGTGAGAACTTCATGAGAAGAAGTGACAATACTTCTGATCCCCAGGCACCTGATAGTCAAACATAATATGTGTCCAATTAGTATGAAATGTCTTTACAATATGACATATGTTTGATATTACAGTCATATTATCGAAATTTTCTCATTATAGTTTGGAAATGTTATAACCTATTGATAAGAAAAACAATCTACTTACATTACCATGTCAATAAGGAATGTAGAAGTGTCGACCCTAATATTGTTAGAATACATCATGCGTAACTCACTATAAAAATGATATGGTAATCATAAAAATAATTCCCATGTTCGTACATTGGAACTTAATATCACATCAACATATATTATTATTACAACCCTCTATATGTATAAATATTTGTATCAATTTCTAGGAGTTCCATGTTGATGATTTTTAACATTAATAGTTGGAGTAAATGAATTCTTATGTAAATGAGTAATTTAACTATTCTATTAATTTTTTGGTGGTGTATTTTATTTATTTTTTATAGTGAGATAATATGTTTTATTCAATTTTATGTATTTTTTCTACACATTTATTTAATTATATTATTACTTTAGTCAGTTATCATGTGGATTTTCTTATTTTAAAGGTAATTTATTCCATTTTTGTGACATAAAAACTTAGTTATAGTTAACAAACTCTTTAACTATGGAAGAAGGTTAGGGGGTTCTACCTGAACTCATTGAATACTATATTGGAGTACTAATATAGAGGTCATGCTTGTGATATTTGGGGATAATTTTTTTTTGTTTGATTGACCAGTGAAAGTTTTTCTATATCTATGTGAATGATTATTGGGAGAATTTAGATGATAGAGTTAGGGTTTTAGCATTGTTACAGGATATTTCACTATTACCAAATAAAATAAGAACCCAATGTATGTTCTACATAGAAAGTTGAGATTGGTTTATAGACAAGAATATTTTTCAACAAATAGATCCATGAGAACTAATATGAATTTATACATATCTATATCAAACATTTTCTCACTCAAAATTTATAGCAAAATCATTGGATGTAATCCAATTTATTGAATTCATAAGTTGTTTATTTTTTTGTTATAGGATTCATTTCATCGAATTAAAAGAGTCCCTTACTACTATATATTCAAAAGTAAAATATTTATAGATTGATAGTTTGAGTATTTTTAGAGGAAGGAGTTCAAAAGGGGTTTCTAGTTATATTCAGAGTTAATAATATATATTTAAGGAAATTTATTATGAAATTGTTATTTTATTTTTTATTTTGTGAGTATTATCATGTCTTTACCTATTTATGTATTAGTAGATTGAATTAGTTGATTGATTTTATTTATTATTGTTAAAACTTTATTTAACTAAATTAATTGTGGGTTTTTGTAGGTAGAATAAGACCTTAGGTTGGAGTATCATTTAAGAAGGTATGTAACCTTTATGAATTATCATGAAAATTATGAATGGAATTATCCTTATTTAGGTATAAATTTAGAAGACTAAATGTTCATGGGTAAATGATAATGTTTGATCTACGAAACTGAAAGTTTTAGTGTATGATATGACATTCAAATTGACCTTTTAGAGTGTTTGGGTATAAAATATTTATGGAAGGATATATTTTCATTGATTTTTTTGAGAATTATTCTTGATAATATATATTTGTGATCAGGAGGAGGTAGAAAATAATTGTGTCACTAATGTTACGAGATTCATTTTTCAGATTTTTTCCTTATCCTGTTATTATACTTTGTGTTTGTTCCATTGATTTTTAATGTATCATGGATAGTGGGTTGTGTATAGTGGGAATGTATGTTTTATTCCCCATTTCATTATTTTTTTATTAATTAATGGTGATAGTCATTGATTTTTTATTATGGTTTTGAAGGATCATACCGTTATATTTATAACCTAATAAATTTTTTTGATATTATCTACCTAATAACTTGTTATAGAGGGTTATTGTTTATCAACAATCATAAATATTCTATGAGGTTAGCTTATCAACCACTTTTCTTGTTCTGAATAGTGTTCCCATAAAATTAGATTACATGTTTTAGAGGGTTAGTTCAGTGACCCATCATCTTGTTTGGTATGGTGTTGATGTTGACTTATGTTGTATATCCTATATTGATAATTTTTCAAGTAAAATACTTTTTCATTGTTGTACTAATGGATGAATAAATTTTATATTCAAGAGTATATGATTCCCACCATGACTGGACATTCGAGACAATACAATACAACATAAATATTAATTAATATATAAGGTTATTTATAGAGAATGTGATCGACGAGGAATAGTTGGGATGGTTATGTATTTTTTACTTGATCTTTGTGATGGTTTTTGAAATGATCCAAATCTATATCACTCTTAATTAATTTAATCGTGTTGGAATTATTTCTTCAATCACACCTCCCCACCTACTAGATTCAACAGACTAGTATTGATAGTCAATGATTTTATAGTGGAGAGACTATACCTCCACTCCCCTTATTAGAGTGGAATAATGGTGAATAATGTATACATCATTTAATGTAGTGTTTTAAAGTCGTCATAAGTAAATCATTTGGGTAATAAATACAAAAATAAAAAACATAATATAATATAAATAAATGTTGATGTTGTGAGGCCTATATATAAAAAGGGTTGTGGGAATAAAAAATTTAAAATAGTAATTCAAATAACCTATGTTGGTTGTAGTTCCTCATGGGAGACCTGTCCAAACAAACCTGGTTCAACCAAAGCCCAAATATATCTATGAATTTTGCATTATATAAATAAGTATGGACCTAAGGTATATAACAACAGAATCTGTTTACATTGATACTCATGTGGAATTACAAAAGTTACATGAAATTTAAGACATAGAAATTGAGTGTAATAAGAAGGGGTGTACTCATTTCATTTCACACTACGGGTTCTACCTGATCCTAGGAAAAAACTCTAATGTATCCTAATTTATAGATATGATTAAAATATAACGATATTATCTAAGGAGATCTATAATCATTAATATAAATACAAGGATATAATCAAAGGCACTGAATTTATTTTTCTATAAAATATGTTTACTATGTTGTTATGCATGGGTATTCTTGTATATAAGGGATTGACTAAACCTAGGTGTCGTATATCACTAATTATATTCTTTAATTAATTATTATTCATGCTATGATCGCTTCCAATGAATTTTGTTTTTGAATTCCAATTATGGTACATGGAATTCCATACTGTTAATGTGATCTAGGTATAGAACAATTTTCATGAATAATAGAATTATAGTTATCCATTGATCCCATTCATGTAATTCCAAATTGGACCCCAAGTGTCACCCAATGAAAAATATAATAATTTTTCATGGTAAAAGTGAATTATCCATACACATTACATTTCATTTATGTCAATATATCTTATGATTCCATCCAATGAATTCTATTTCAGAACCCATGTATCTCGCATGACATTATAAAATAAGTGATCAAATTTCCATTTTATTTTCCAAGCTATTTATCAATTCATTTAACAACATTGGACCACAATATCTATAGTAAATTAGAAAGGTCATGGAAAATAGCCATCCAATTTTACAATTTAGTTATAAAATTTAATCATACCACATAAAAAAAGAAAAAAATGCCCATGTGAGTGTAAATTCCATATTACTATTTGATTAGTTCATATTATAGCTTCCACTAACATGTGGCATACTCAACTCATCCAAGAGGTATTTTAGTCAAAATAATATAATGATATCCATTTTAATTTATATAAACCCTCCCCTATGTGAGGTTTTATAGATAATAAACCTATAACCATATAAAATTGGATAAATAACATCAATTTCAAGGTCTTTCATATTTTTATGATTTACTAATCATTTTTTGAGTAACATGTTGAATGTATGGTGTGAATAACTATAAAATATATATAAAAAACTAGACTATTAGGGAAACTTACAAAGACACCTACCATATATGGGTAGAGAACACCTCATCTAGTATTAGACTTTGATTTGATAAAGAATTAGGTAAATTGGATTAACTAAAAAAATTCCTTTAAAATAGGGAATATGAGATTTCATGGAAATAATTTCCAAGACGGCCTTGTAAATTGATAAAATAATTGAGAGGATTAATAAAATTATTTTGGGTGATATAATGTGAATTATGAAATTCATCTAATAGTTTAGATGGAATATATATAACAAATCCTAATTGGGAGAGGAAAGAGATATTTTTATCATGAGATTTTATGCATGTTTAAGGGAGCATAATAAAAAAAAATTTTAATAGTAAAAATGGTTACATGTGTAGTTTCACAGTTTTCAATATGGTTCATGGTTTAGCTAGAAATATAAAAATATCGTGAACCAACCATAGATACATACTCTCTTACAGATCATGTCCTCACATGGATATGTTCATATTTAAACAAACTATGTCCAACCCATGCCGATCTATTGTCTAAACAATCCCCCCAATTTTATGGATAAGTGCGTGGTTAGACAAACCATCGAAACATCATGAAAATTACCTCAATAATTTATTAATGGGTTTTCATTTCTATACGAACCATCTCATATAGTTAAACATGTTTCGATCCATCTCTTTTGAGATGAATAATAACTACTCATCATGTGCAAATAGTGCACCTCAGCCATTCATCTAAATACTGGAACTCTAGGCCCCAGACCATGCCTAAACACTTTGAAGACCTCCACGACCTTCTTAAGAACTACAATTTATATAAAAACAAAATATTAGACTAAAAAATGATATATATACCTCAATGAAAAAATGGGATCTGGTAGTTTTTCACAATAATTTTGTTTCCAATGTTTCAACCATAGATTTTTTTCCTAGAAAGAGGTTAATTTGATGGTTAGGGAACTTATTTAATATATAATCCATATTAAGTAGAGGTAGGATCTGTTTCATTATGATAAACATGTTCTATAAATATTAGATAACTTAATTTTTATCCTCGACAGGTTAGGTCCTGATATAAGGTGTTAAGATCCACATATTTTAAATATATAGTGTGATGAGTTTTACAATTATTGTATAGAACAATTCCACATGAAAAATGTTCTGACATGGAATTATAGTTTCTTGACCTTATTGTATGTTATATAATTTTAATGATGGAATCGAGTCCATCCTTACATGAATTACTACCTGATTATGAGAAATATATGAATATCCTAGTATTCCATAAGTGTGGTGGTCTTTATGATGGTAAAGTAAGAAAAATTTTATAGCACCCCTACATTTAGATTAATTTGATAATATCGATGGTTAATGATATAATAGAGTCAATATTTGGTTAGTTTTATAATGTTTTTAGTAATATTTGTGTTATGTACATGGGAATCAGGGTGAGGTTGTTATGATTTATTTTAGCTGTTTAATATATGATATATACAACCATATGATTTTAATGCGTGTGAACTATGAGTTAACTATATGTAATGTGGGTTTCCTATACCAAACATGAGAAACAATCATTTATTACCATATCATGTATGCGGAGTTCAATAGATGATGCTATTATCCAATTATATTGTTATACATTCATCATGAACTGTTATATTGAAATGTATTTGGATTTATTTATATTGAAATTTCATAGTTATTCCTAACTATAATGATAATATTGACATTGCATGAGAGTTATCTTAATAATATTTCATATAGTCGAGATTCATCAAATTGATAGGTCATATTTGATGTCATCCTATTAGGTTTTTAGGACAGAAATATTCAATGACACATTTTCTAATTATGTTCTCACATACTGACCATTATTATAAGATATCATGAGGATCAATCCACAAATCATAACACCATATGTTTTAGGTTTCATTAGATGTTTCAATCTATGAGGGTATGTTTTGGTATCTATATATGATATCATTATTAGTGTGTATCATTTTAGAACATACTTTAATAAAAGATGAAAAACCTGATATTTTGATATCTTTCAAGTAACATTGTTTTAGGTGTGTCATTTGTGGTATGGAAATTATGGAATGCTCAATACAAGATTTTCAACTTTCAAAAAGAAGAAATTATCACTGATCACATGACCCATTTGATAATGAATTATTTAAATCCATTTTCATGGTATTTGATTGAATGTAAAAACTATAAAGTAAAAATAACATAAATAATCCATTGTAGGATGATGATTAAAAGTATATATCATACGTAATGAATATCATCATAAAAAGATATTACATTTCAAAAAAACATTTCATAGGCGGTATTCATAATATTAAATTATCATTTGTTATTTATGTTTCAAGTTTAATTACATGATACCAATATTGTTCTATGAGTATAACTAGTTTCTATCAATATATTATCCTAGACGGTCACACTCTAAGTTTATCCACAACTTCCACCAATTATGAGGAATTTTTGTTTACAAATAAGTGGAAGATATGTTTGGAGGTTAGAGAACATTTTAGTGAGAATGATCATTTGAAAATTAATTTAATTATGTATCTAATGTTTATAATAATAATAATTGATCTTAATTTTTATAGAAATAATATATTATTTAACATAAAATTACAAAATATGATATTTTTTTTTCTAAGGTATATTATTTATCAATGATTATAACATAAATATGGGAGGAGTGATTCTAGTTAATGACACACATTTAATAAAATATTATCATTTTTTGTAGTAAGTATTCAAGTAAAAGTTATAGTTGTAATGAAATGTATAATAAATTTATTTTATCCATTGGTTATAGTATTAATGTATTGTTTTCTTACAAAGATTAATTGAATATTTATAAACTAAAACAAAATATATAAATATCTTTAACCCATTTTGTGGGAGTTAATTTTAATGGAACTATTTTAGAGGTCCCCTATCATCGTTTTCCATATCTTGAGTTCTTAGAGTGATATTAGAAGGCTTCAAGGTGAACAAAAAAATATTCTTTCAAAATCCAATCAAAAAATATTCCTGATGATCAAATGTACATTGTATACATATTTGATTATTCACACAAGAATATTGAGTTCAAATAATAATGGAATAGAAACTTTTTGGGAATGGTAGCATGAGATGTAATGTTTTTTCTGGAATTATTTTGGCTATGGTGATCCAGATTTGATGATATTACACAAGTATCACACTATTTCACTATAGTACCATATTAATTCTTTTTTCATAATTGAAATTAATTTCATCGACTCTTTATCATGAATTGGGTGTTTATAAGCTATATTCAGTTCCATCTGATAGATTAAATATAAATATTATAAATTTAACTATTATATTGCTTATGTGTCATACATGGTTCTTACAATTGGTATCAAATATATTATGAAATTATTCATGATGAAATTTTAATTTAATTTTGTTGAATAAATTTAGGGATCATAAATATTCTCCCAACATCACCAAAGACATATTGATCTGATGTCATATTATTGTGATATGGACGTCTAATTATCAAAAAATATTATGCTTAAAATAACTTATGAAGAATTTTGTTAAAATAATGATATTTTCGACTCTAAAAATGTCATTCCCTTAAGGTGGATTCCAACATTTTGGACGAATAGAAAACCAGTGAGGAGGGTTCACCACACATATACGTGAAAAGGGATAAAAATGAAACATTATATTATAAAAATTATTTTTCCATGTGGCGTGTGCCACCTGCATTACACGATCGTCCCCCAATGATTATTGGGTGTCAACTAGGTAATTCCTACATGACACAGTCACTACCTATTAAAAAAATATCTTGTTATTTTTTAATAGATGATAGTCCCATGTAGGGACTCTCCTCCTTATTATGTTCACCCTACGTAGTGTGCACCCTTTAACCAATATGATATGGATCCCACCAAACCCACTCGGCCTATCTGAGACCAGCGAGGGCTCGAAATTCTTCCAAGGGGGTTTATGATATTTAAAAGACAAAAATTTATAAAACATTTCAATTAATATTTTAAAAGTCATGGGGATTTTTTAAATAATTTTATTTAACACATGATGATTTTAGTATATATTCTCTGTAAATTAATACTTTTTTTGAATATCTTCTATCACACAATGAAATGAAATAAAACAAACCAATATATATTTTATTGATTCAAAATATTACAATATATGATAAAAATATATATATTTGGATAATGAAATATCAAACATCCTTAATAATACAACAAGATAAATATAACCGTAAGAAAATAAAAATTCCATGAAAAAGAAACCATTTTCTCAGTCAATTTCATTGAAGATAATACCTCTCATTATAACACATGAAATAAAAAAACACTAATAATATACTTTAAATTTTGAGAAAGATAAAAATGAATAGGTTGAATGACACAAAATATATATTAAATTTAATATATAGGAATAATGTATGACTGTTGGACGTATGGTTGTTAGACATATTCCCATTGAATATATGACAACTTGATATAAAATATGTATATATAATGGTATCTATTATAAATAATGATGTTCTGTATTGTTAATAAAAAGTTAAAAGTATAATAATTAAAAAAATAATGAATTAAATAAAACATATTTATTAAAAGATTTCATTGTAAATATGTATTTTTTTCATTACATATTTTTAATAGTATTTTTTTAAAAATTATTTATTTGATTTTTTTATAAAATTAAATTAAATATTTTAACAGTAATGGACTGATAAAATTGAATTGTTATAAGATATATAATAGTATGCAATTAAATTCATTTCCAAAAATGAATTTTTTTCATGAATTTTTTTCATTATTTTATGTATTTTTGTTACTAATAATATAAAACCTCAGAGTTCCATGATTTATTTTTCTAATATTAAATGGGATTATTTGTTTATCAGGCGTTAAGACGGTGTGCATTCTTGAGTCCAAGAGTTTGAAAAACGATCAGTTAAATACTATTATGTTTTAAATAGCATGTGAGAGGGATTTTTCAGAAAAAGTGGAATAACTCTTAAATGGGTGCTCGAATCCGAAATTTGAGGGTACCATTACTTTCAAGCTAGAGATTTTAACCAAGGCTTGATTTAAGTTTAGTCAGCATGATCCTCTATTGAGTAAACCCTGAAATGGAATAATGGTAAATAAAATAATAAAAAAATTATTTTATATTTCAATTCCAAATAACTCAAGAATGGTGACTCAGATTGATAATCTGAGACCACTGTTGAACTCATGGGAGAATGGTTTCTTTAGAAAGATACTAACATTGGATGACACAGATCAACAATGGAAATTAGTTTTTGTCCATAAATAATATAATTTAATAAAGCTATTTTATTTTCCAATCCTTATAACTCATAAATGGTAACTTGTATTAAAAATCCGAGAGTACAATTTTGTCTGTGATTGTATTCTTTCCTTATATGAAGCATGATATTAGTTAGTGTGAAATGACAATGAATGTTTGTTTTTTGGTGGTAACCGTAAATAAAATAATTTAAATAAATGTTATATTATTTTTGAATCCTCTTAACTGACAAACATTAATTCAGATTAAAAATATGAGACCAACATTGAGGTTATAATGAGACGTTCTCCTTAAGCGGGACTCAACCTCATCTGGAATAGGTTGAGGGAAAAGGATAATTTTCAGACATTTTGTAAGAACATTAAAATAACATAAAATGTTATGTTAATTTTTTTCCTTTATCAGGGAGAAGTGGCATGTTAGTGCTGTGGTGGAACGATTGGGAAACAATGAATTTCATTAATGAACCCCATTAATGAGTAAGTATAATGATGTTGCAATGTTTCATAATAGAAATGATGATTCAAGTTTTTGAAATTAATAGTCGAACATGAAATACAGGATTCTTGGCACAATCCTAGTATTTCTCTATAGCTGTGGTTGGTGGTGTAAATTAATGAAGAAGGACAACCTCTCTAACAACTACTGTCGGATAATCTGATGACAACGATGACATCCATGAAGAGTGGATTCTGGATCAGAGGTCTACAAATAATGATGAACAATCATCTTCAAGCAATCTCTTTTCCCTCATAGGGGATTAAATGATCACTGAATTGTTTTCCCCACTCCATCCTTTTAAATGAAGAAGATGGATCAAATCTCTAACATGTTGAACCATGGATGGATTTCTATTTTGGGGATGTAAAATATAATTTTGGGTCGATAATGGGATTTCATTATAGTGGTTTATAATTTATAGTTTGTTATCCCACTAACACGAACTATTATGGACCATCATGAACAAAGGTCGGTTGTTCATGTGGGTGTTCTTTGTTATCCCCTCCATTTCTCTCTCCCTATTCTTCGTGGAGTAACGAAAGGTGGCCCATCAGCTATAGAAGTTATTGGAAGGTGGGTAGTGGCCTTGATGGCCACGAAACTATGTCGCGAAAACCCGACCGTGATGCCAAGCTGGACCTGCGGCATATCTGCTGGCCATGTGGGAAATCGGTCTGCGTGAGTGGACCAGTGCCACCACTCGGTCATCATGTTGGTAGAGAGGCCTATGCTGGCAGGTCCTAGAATGATTTGGCACATGCGCATGTACCTCATGCGGGGGATGTGGTTAGCATAGGCTGGCCGCATGTGCCACGAACTGTGAACCCCATAGGTGTCCAGAAAGGGGGAAACTAGCCCACCATGTGGCCTAAACTGGTGGCACAAATCAGGCCACTAGGTGGCCCATGCTGCATAAGATCTAATATAGAGATGTGGGATCGGGTGACAGAACTAACCAGGGTGTTGGGCGGCCCGTTCTGGGAATGAACATGTTCGCTGGGCAACTCGGTGGGCTAGTCCCATGGCCGAACCAAGTTGGGTCAAGAAAGGACCAATGGTCCTGGACCAGTGGCTAGGACAGGCCAACCAATACACAATGAGGTGTTTCAGGTTGGCCAAACCGTCTCAGTTCATGTGGGATCCCATTTCCCAGTTGGTCGAGTCGGTCTGACCCAGCCTGACAGGGCCAGGACACAACACTAACCTATATACTAAAACAAAATTATTTTCCAAACCGAACCTCCAATTGACACACCGTCTATGCATTAGGACTCTTTCAAGGAAACAGTTCTTTGGGAACACTCTTAGTGATATTTAGTGATAGTCACGATAAAACCAATGCCTTGAGGAGTAGATTATCCCAAAATCATGTGCCATCATGCGTGAATTTTGTGGTTGGTTGAAGCCCGAAAACAGCTGATGAGAAGGTCTAAGTGACCATGTAGGGCTATATGATAAGCGGACTTTGGTGGACCATCAATAAGAATCACTGTGTGAAGCAGCATGAAGCAGATCTGTGTGAACCAACTATAAGTGGCCCACTCTGGACCATCTATAAGCAGCCATGTGTGGACCATATGATGGCCATAGTGAGGAGCAACCCTGTGTGACCCGAAGACCCACAATGGGGAGTAGTTCTATGCGATCTAGAAGACCCACAGTACTCATCAGGGATGAGTTCATCAGCGGTCCATGGTGTTTAGTTTTACGACTGATAGTCTTCTTTAAATACATTGATTTATACCTGGTGTTATTTGTATTTTATTTTTGTTCATGTGGTGTGGTATTTCTTAATTCTCCTTGCTTTTGGGTTTGGGGTCCCTACTGTGTACTGTGTTATTCTCCCCTACACATTCTTCATCTACACTGGTCGTGTCCCATGTAGCTGATCGAGGCTTTGAAGGAGATCATGGTGGTCTATGACCAGGTGTTTCTGAGTGATACAGGATGGAGAAATGCTTCAACGGAGACCTTATTGGTCCAGGACAAGGTGTTTCTTAGTGAGATGGGATGGACGATCATACTTATAGGGATACAAGAAGCTACCCTTTACCTACCCTTCTGGTGGTGTCTCAAGAGGAAGGAATGTGAAATTTGTACCTTTATTTTTCATTTTGAGGTTTTATTCTATCAACTTGGTACTTTCGTTTTGTACTATAATCGGATTAGTTGTCTCAGTGACAGTAGTGGTTTATGTTGTGTTTACATTCCATAGTCTAAGCTTTGTGCATGTGTACAAGTATTAGGAAATATGGCTTCCTGTTTTTTGATATTCCTGCATGGTGCTAATCGCCAACCCTTGGCCTACGGAAGGTGGGATTGGTGTAGTCGTAGCACGAGCCCTGAGGAACATGACCTGACAAAGTGGTATCAAATGGAAGTCGTTTCTATCATAATAAATATTGGAATGTGTGTTTTTATAGGGAAACAATATTAAGTTTTTCATGATTTGGCATTCCGGGTTGGGAGTCTAGTATTGGTGTGGTGGATAACATATCCAAAAACTAGGACATAAAGTTCTTCCTTTTGACTCAATACATGGAAACAATGGTTTCATACAACTTTTAATGTTTCCTCATGATCTTTATGTGACAGAATCAGCTCACTAGTTATAATCTATTAATCATATTTCATCTTGATATCTTTTAGGATGCCTCCATGCAAATATCCAGCAAGGTTTCTAGTGTGTGACCACGAGGATGGTCTATAGAGTGATGAGGTATTGCATAACACACCAAGATTTCATAGTACATTATTTCATCAAAGTAATTCAATAACTTGCTCTACATGAAACATCGAGTTCAAGTGCACCACGGCTTGCCAAACTAGCCGTTCAAAAGGAGTTATTAATAGTATTAACTGAATACTCCACTTTATATCATCCTTATAATTTTAGAATCCATATTATGAGTTTCATATATTTAATTTAATAACAACTTCATCTTTTTCAAATAAAAGAATTATTTTTTAAAAAATGAAATTTTACCGCCTTTTAATGGAAAACCCTTTTTAAATCCAATATTTTATACTATTATATATTCAATTTGACAAAATAAACTTCTTCTTTAGAATCGGTAAATAAGAATTTAGTTTCAATAAATTTTTGGTGTTTTTCTGATAACTTTCATATTTGGTTGAATAGTGAAAAATACTATATTTTAAGTGAAATCATCTTTTTTAATCAAAATAATTTATAGAGATAAATTATACATTTTAATGGTTTGGAAGTATAAATTTATTATATTTTTACCTTTTAATCCAATTATGTTCATTTAATGTTATTTAACATTGAAATTTTACATAAACAAGTGTCCATCTTTTGATTGTTAATATTTCTTAAAAATATGCCTTTTTTGTTTAGACAACGAGATTTAATTTTAAAATAATTTCTGTGACTTATGTGTTTTGAATTTGTAAAAATGGATACCATATTTGGAATCAGAAGTTCCAAATTGTGTAAATTGTTACCTTTTATTTTTATACATTAAGAATATTTATTATAGTAAATATTTTATTTACCGTGGTTAAAGGGGTAAATCCAGTAAATAAGGTTACAAAATAATATTTTAATAATATTAAATAATCCGAACTCATGTCCCAACTTTATTGGATGATACATGTCCATCCATGGGCATCATTGGGTCTATTTGGGGACCCCATGGAGCTACTTGGAAGTGATAATGACATTTTATAATAAATAATCCAAAGTAAAGACTAAAATAAGAAAAGAAAATATCTTTTAGTAAAAAAATTATATGAGGTTATATAATTGATATATTCTACTATAAATATTCATTAGAAAGATAAAAGGATTTCATACCTGAGGTTATTATAATTATAATTTTGAGACATAAAATAAATATATTTATATATGACAGAATAATGATGCTGTATTTTATTTATTAATGAAACAATCAAATAAATGATATTATAAATACTAAAATAAATATAATTTGAATGATTTGATTCCATAAAAAATATGATTTGTGACTATGACATGTTATTTTTGATTAAATTTATTTATTATTAAGTAATAATGTTGTTAGGAATTTAACAAAAATCAATTTTAAAATAATGCCAAAATTGACATAAATGATTTTTTTAATACAAAAACAATATTATTAGTTGATATATTAATATTAAAAATCAAATGTTCGTCCAAAATACTTATATAATGATAGTTGTATCATTAATTAACCACTTGGAGTTATCTTTCAAGTTTATATTGTGTCTATTAACCATATAATATAAAAATACAAAGTGACATGGTAAATGTCAAACTATTTAACTGAGAGTTAAATCTAAAATATAAGGTTAATATAGTGAAACAAATTAGTCTAAAACATATTGTATTAGTGGTTTCTGACCCATACCCACCTTATCATCTAAATAATATATTTTATAGCCATTAGAAACCGAAAATAATTTTATTATAAAATAATATTTCAATCATTTCATATGGTTCCTCTCACCCCTCTTATAAAAGGGCACTTAACCTTCTCTCAAATTCACCCCTAAATAACCTTTTGGATCGGCCAAACCCAGAACCAATATTCCCCCATATATCCTAAATTCATCCTAGAGGCCTTAATTTGGTCATAAATCTAACCTAATGACACCTTTTGATCAAATCAAAAGGAAGAACACGAAGAAGAGGTAATGATTTCACCTCCCTCTTTCAAGTTCTTTTCTTCTTCCACTTACTCTATCTTTGTTATTACCATAAAAAAATAATAACATCAGTACCTTATATATACTGTGATTTTATTATTAATATTTCACAACAATATTCATTATTCTATCCATTTTATGAATGATAATGTCACTATTTCTGCGTATGTTTAGTTTACCGTCTCCCCGTTGTGGTGTAATTTGTTATTCAATAATATGTTATTTGGATGGAGATAATAATGAGTAATATTTTTATAAATAATAAACATAACATGATAATGTCTATGTAAAATTAATATTCCATCCAATTCCACACCATTAAGAAAATGATATTGTTTCTTGTGCGTACGTTTGGATTACCGTCTCCACGACGCGATGAGATTCATTTCCACGTTCACCATTCATCGACGATTATAAAAATAAATGTTACTAATAAGTGTGTAATATATGAAATAATAATGCTAAAAGATATATATATATTTATATATATTAATATTTATATACATACTTATGTCTTATTCACTTACTTCCGTTCAATACGATATGAAAACAAAAACAGCGTTTATGTATACGTACGATCTACCGTCTCCATAAACAGTGTTTTCAATTTCATATAACTATCTATTATAAATATTTATATTCAAAATTTATATGATATATAAATCAAGTATTATATTATAAAAATATTTACATCATGATCTAAATGATATGATCAAGAATACCAAGTTAAAATATGTACGATAAAGAAAGCGATTATTACCCGAAATGTTAATTTAACCTGAAAATAATTATTAAATGGGTAATATAAAGTCATAAATGAATCATGTTTTATATAATAAATATAAATATGGTTCTACTATAATATAATAACATAAAATTTTCATTATATAAGAGGATAAACATACCCTCGACGAAAGGAAAGTTCAAGGTAAGGGTTAATTTCACAATCTCTTCATTATCCGAGGTTGTTTTTAAATGAGTATCTACTGGGACATATTTATTACCCATGTCAATTTTTCATAAAATAGTTGTTAAAGGTATTATTATTAAGTGACCCTTTTACTAAAACAACATTTTTAATGTTCTAAAGATTTATTCATTTAAGCTTTTATCATTAATGTCCATTTTTTCAAAATGGTTTTAAGGATTTATTTATAGGGAAAATAATGTTTTAAAATGGTAATTCCTTTAAATTGTTTAAAAGTGGTATGGGAAACTTTTATTAAAAAATTTCGTCAAATTTATTCCTTTCTATATTTTTTTAATTTTCAATGTTTTCATGAAAAATGGATATTTATCTCAAAGTGTTTCACAAATCATTTTATCAATCTCAACATCCTTTGATGGATTTTAAACTTGTTTTATGTTGATTTATTATGATACAAATGATCCATATTTTATTGAAGGTATTGTGATGTGTTTGATTTTGGATTTGTTATTTCTATACCATTCATGGTAATGGATAATTTATTCACATTTTGTTTGCTAGTTTTAATACCAATTTTGATGTTATGTTTCATCCTTTTCATATGAGGAATGTATTGGTCATAGTAAGTGATTGGTGGAGCCCACTATAGTTCCATGGTGCTTCAATAGGTCTCATGAGACAACGTTAGGGAGATTTGGCTGCGACCATTCACAATTTAATATATGGGTTTGTCCGATTCCTTAATCATTTTTAGTCATCTTATTCGAGACCTTGACAAAATGTTTCAGAATGTCTGACATTAAAAATTACCTCATTGTGAAAATAATATTGATGGTTCATATGGTCATTCGAATAGTATAATACCCATGATTATGTTTTATTATGGAATCATTTACTCCAATCATATTACATCCATAATAGTGTTCATGTTTATTATTTTCAAAGGCATGTCTTTTCAATTATTCATTATGTTTAATATTGATGTTATTTTCTGCTGTATTTCTTACCCTTACTGAGCCTCTAACCTCACCACTTTCTATGTTTTATATTTACCAATATGTGAAAAATTATTTTATTATTGATAATAAGGGTTATGTTAAGGTATTAATGGCGTTCCCAAGTAGAATTTATGTTTTGTTTTATTTTCTAATGTGTAATGTAATTTTCATGAATGTAATATATTTTCCAATATTGCTAAACTAATCTGTCTTTCGGGACATGATTCCTTGTAATCATGATAATGTATTAAAATAATGCAGCAACTCCCATAACTTGGGTTGGGGTGTTACAATTGGTATAAGAGGAAGATTAGCAATAACATTGAAAACTATATTTGGAAAATATTTTATTAAGGAAAATAACCCTAAGATAGGCTTTGAGGATTAGAATAGAAGAACATCCTATA
The DNA here is from genome assembly GCA_963277665.1 of Viscum album. Lineage (NCBI taxonomy): Eukaryota > Viridiplantae > Streptophyta > Magnoliopsida > Santalales > Viscaceae > Viscum > Viscum album. The sequence goes on from OY728129.1 coordinate 260,998,700, forward strand.
ATTTTGATACTGTACAGATTTTATGAGTGTTAAAAACAATACATCCTTGTCTGGATACGAGTAGGTAGAGGTGGCTCTGGCATATATGTACCTATGTGTAAAACCTAAAAACACCTCTTTGAGAAACACTCAAATGAGAACTATTGCATGACAAAGGGTCTTGCTGCACCCCTGTTTAGGACACTCAGGGGGGATATTCTTAGGATATTTCACATTTTTATTATATTCCATTATGAACGATTTAGGAGTAACTACATCCTCAAAGAAAACATTTCATGATTATATAATATATGCATAATCTTTTCAATTTATGTTAGGTATTTTAAAAGTTTAGAATTATGTATTGCATTTCATAAACTAACCTATTGTGTTCTATTGTTTTGAAATAGTGCCCAATAGATGGAATGAGACCTACAACGATACGCATGATCCAAATAGTTAGAATGATCATATCTTCCAGGTTGTTATTCCAACATTTTGAAAGGTAATAGACTCCCACATATTATCATTATATGAATAAATTGTATCATGTGTTAATAAGATAAGTAAATAATTTTATGAGTCATATGACCTTGAAGGGAAGCCAAAGAAGAAAAAGATGGAAGAGATAATGATGGATAATGGGAATAAGTGGAAAATCAATTTCCCATATGTAATAACCAAGGAAAGAATAACCTTGGTAGATGTTTAAATGAAATGGGATATTGTTATAAGTGTGAAGAAAAAGGACACCAAGTACGTGATTGCAAGGGTGAGAAAAAAGTTTCAAATGTAAAATGATTCATCTTCAAGGAGTTGGGACACTATGTGAATCAATGTCCAAATCATCAGTGTATACCACAAATGATGCTATTGGATAATAATCATGTTATGATGCTACACAATATGGAAAGGAATGATTAAGAGTTCTTTTGTTGTTATTAAACTATAGTGTCATTTGAGTATTGTATTAATGATGTACATGTTATAAGAATTATTGAATATATAAGGATTGTACTGTAGTATTATTTAATTAATGATTTGAGATTGTGTGGAACCAAGAAAAGTGACTAAGTGGATGGTTAAATTTTTGGAAAATATATGGTTGAGAGAAATATAAACCTTAATTTGATTCTGATATTGAGGTAGTGATTTTGGAATAATATATGAATGATTTTGATAAATTATATTGGATATTCTTGACTACCTTGAAACTGATTAATGATTTGTAAATTCCATCATTTTTTGTGTTTACAACATTTTTAGATATAGGTAGTATATCCATTATTCTACAAGGAATAAGGGAGCCTGAATGTAATCTATATGGTTATATGATAATTTCGGGTGCTACCATGTTTTAAAATAATATATGATGAAGGTGTTCACATGTTATTACATGGGAAAAAGGATCTTCATTATGTTTAACTTACTTAAAAATTTTGGACTATGATTTTGGATAGAATTATTATAGATAAGTCTAATGGTTAGAATAAATTATGTTTGAAATTGGATATTGTTGTTAATGTTATTTTTTGGTTGTTACAAAAAGGACATCATGCATACCGTGTGACAATCCATCGTGTTAGACAGAGCAGATGGAATCGAACCCACAATAGTAAGATTGGGATTTATTGCCTACCACTGGACTACGTGAAGTCCATGGATTGTATAATGTAGTTTGTTTAAATGGTGAGATAGGTGAATTATAAATTCATTATTTTTGGATCCCTATAAGATTAGGATAAATATAATATTTTTTTGTTGTCTTTTGGAGTGAAAGATGACTTTTTGGTATTAATTAGTTGAATGAAGAAACTCTACTTGTCAGGTATATATATATATATATATATAATTTTTTCCTCTACTATTCTATGGGTAAATTAATTCTTAAACTTTAGGGAAGGGATCTTAAAACCAAAAATGTGTTATCCAAATACCCTATGTTTTGTCGAAAAAATGTTATTTTAAATCGTCATAGATTAATGGATTTGAGGCCCTCAATTTTACACTTGTTTGTGATTGATGACCTCAATTATTCCCTATAAATATTTACGGTTTTCCCCCAATTATACATCTCTAATTTTTACAAATGTTCTCCTAATCAAGATCATTATTTGGTGGGGACCCTTTCATCTCTCATTCCCACTTATTAGGATTAAATTTTATTAACCCAATTTCCGATGTGGGTTTTCCCACAAAGGAATTTTCTATTTTCATCCTTGTATTTTCAATAAAAAATTTCAAATTTTGGGGATGAAATTTTTTGAAGGAGGGGATAATGTTACATTCCATGATTTCATAGTATGTTATTTCTTCAATGTAATTCAATAACTTTCACTACACGCAACAATGAGTTCAAGCGCACTATGACTTACCATACTAGCCGTTCAAAATCGGTTTTGAATAGTATTAACTGAATTTTAAAAATTATAAAATCATAGTAATTTTTTAATCCATATTATGAGTTTCTTAGATATAATTTAAGAAGAAATTAATTTTTTCTGATAAACGAAATCTTTTTCAAAAAATGCATTTTTACCGCCTTTTAATTGAGAACCATTATTAAATCCAATATGTGAAACATATATATAATAAATTTGAGAAAATGGACATCTTCTATGGAATTTGTACATAATATTTTAGTTTCAATAAGATTTTTATGTTTTAATGATAACTTTCATATTTGGGTGAATATTGAAATACTATATTTTAATTGAAGGGATGTTTTTTAATCAAAATAATTTATAGTGTTAAATTAAAATTTTTAAAGTTTTGGATGTATAAATAGATTATATTTTTACCATTTAATCCAATTCTGGTCATTGTATGTAATTTTACTATGAAATTGAACATAAATAAGTGTCAACCTTTTGATAGTTATTATTTTATAAAAATACGCCTTTTTGTATTGACAAAGGGAATTAATTTTAAATTAATTTCAGCTACTTAGGTGATTTGAATTTTTAAAAATGGATTCCATATTTGAATTAGAAGGACCAAATTTTGTAAATAAGTAACTTATATTTTTAGAAATTAGGAATATTTACTTCAGTAAATATTTTATTTACCGTGGTTAAAGGGGTAAATCCAGTAAATAATGTTAAAAAATATTATAATAATATTAAATAACCTAAACACGTTTCCTAACCCTATTGGATGATAAATGACCGACCATGGGCATACTTGGGTCGATTTTGGGACACCATGGATCCATATTGAAATGATAATGATATTTTATATTAAATAATCTAATGTAAAGACAAAAATAACAAAATAAAATATCTTCTTGTAAAATAATTTTTTATGAATTTATATAATTGGTATACTTGTATATAAATAGTAATTAGAAATATATAAATATTTACTACTTAACTATATTTTATTTATTATTTTCAGAAATAAATTAAATATATTTATATATGACACAATAATGTTGCAATATTTTCCTTATTAATGAATAATCAAAAAAATGATATTATAAATACTAAAATAAATATAATATGAAGGTTTTTATTCCATAAAATTTTTTATAGGTTATTAAGACACGTTAGTGTTGATAAAAGTTATTTATTTAGATTTAATAATGAAACTAGGACTTTGAAAAAAATAAATTATTAAATAATGTCAAAATTGACATAAATGAGTTTTTAAAACAAATACAATATTATTGGTTGATATAATAATTTTAAAAATCTAAGGCTCAGAGAAAATACAAATATAATGATAAGTTTATCATTAATGAACCACTTGGGGTTATCATGGATGTTTATAGTATGTTTATTGCCAATATAATATAAAAATACATAGAGACATGGTAAATGTCAAACTATTCAACTAAGAGTTAAATCTAAATGATAAGGATAATATACTAAACCGAACCTTTCTAGAACCTATTGTTTGATTGGATTTCAACCCATCCTCACCTTATCCTTTAAATAATTCATTTTTCATCCCATATAGATCAAAAAATATTTTATTATAAAATAATATTTCAATCTTTTTCTATGGTTCCCCTCACCCCTATTATAAAAGGGCACTTAACCTTATCTCAAATATACACCTCCAATGCCTTTTGTCTTGGACAAACCCTTCCCAAATATCCTACGAACTATCCTACCTTCATCCTGGAGGCCTTACTTTCGTCCTAAATCCATCTTATGGATCCCTTTTGATCAAATCAAAAGGAAGAACCCGAAGAAGAGGTAATGATTTCACCACCCTCTTTCATGTTCTTTTCTTCTTCCACTTACTCGTTCTTTGCTATTACCATAACAAAATAATAAAACCAGTACCTAATATATAAAATGATGTTATTATAAAAATGGATCAACCATATTCATTATTCTATCCATCCTATGAATGATAATGTCACCATGCGTGCGTACGTACGGCTTACCATCTCCACGTCGTGGTGTAAATTGTTATTCAACACTATGTTATTTGGATAGATATAATGATGAGTAATATGTATATAAATAATGAAAATAACATTATAATTTCTCTGTAAAATTAATATACTTCCCAATTACACACCTTTAAGGAAATTATATTGCCGCTCATGAATACGTACATATTACACTCTCCAAGACTTGATAAGATTCATTTCCACGTTCACCATTCATTGATGAATATAAAAATAAATATTACTTATCAGTATGTAATATATGAATTAATAATGATAGTAGAGATATATATACATATATTTATTTATTTATATATTTATTTACTTACATATATCTTATTCACTTATTTCGTTCAATACAATATGAAAACAGAAACAGCATTTATGCATACGTAAGGCCAACTGTCTCCATAAACGGTGTTTTCCATTATATATATATATATATATTATAAATATTTATATTCTAAATATATATGATATATAAAACATGTTTTATATTCTGGAATTATTTAAATCGTGATCTAGATGATATGATCAGGAATAACATGTTAAAATACTTATGCTAAAGAAATCGATTATTACCCGAAATTTTAATTCAACAAGAAAATCATTATTAAATGGGTAGTATAAAGTCATAATTGAATCATGTATGATATAATAAATATGAATATGGTTCTGTTATAATCTAATAACTTTCAATGTCCATTATACAAAATGTTAAACGTACCCTCGACAAAATGAAAGTGCAAGGCAAGGGTTAATTTCACAATCTCTTTATTATCCGAGGTTGTTTTTACGTGAGTATCTACTGGGAAAAATTTATTTTCCATGTACATGTTTTATAAAAGTTTTTTAAATGTATTATTTTTAAGTGACTCTTTTACTAAAACAACATTTTAAATGTTTTAATTATTTATTCTTCTAAACCATTATCATTAATGTACATGATTTTAAAATGTTTATGAGGATTTATTTATATGAACATGAATGATATAAATTGTTAATTCCTTCCAAATGATTAATATTGGTATGGGATACTTTGATTCAAAATTTTCCTTAAATTTATTCCTTTCTAAATTTTTTGACTTTTAAATGTTTTAAAGGAAATGGGATATTTCTCTCAAAGAGTTTCACAAATAATTTTCATCTATGTCAACATCCTTTGATGGATTTTAAATTTTTTTGAAGATGATTTCTTATTATACAAATCATCCATATTTTATTGATGGTTTTCTGATATGTTTGATTGTGGTTGTGTTATTTTTATACCATTCATGGCTATGGATAATGTATTGACATTTTTTATTCTAGTTTTAATACAAATATTTATGTTATGTTTCAACATTTTCATATGAGGAATGTATTGGACATAGTATGTGATTGGTGGAGCTCTCTATAGCTCCTCGATTCATCAGTAGGTCTCATGAGACAACAAGATATGTATTTGGCCAAGGCCTTTCCCAATTTGATATATGGTTTTGGCTGAGGCCTTAATCATTTTTCGATGCCTTGGATGAGGCCTTGAAAAAATGTTACATTCCCTCATTATGAAAATAATATTGATGGTTTATGTGGTCATACGACTAGTAGAATACCCTTGATTATGTTTTATTATGGAATTATTTACTCATCTCATATTCCTGTCATAAAAGTGTTCTTGTTTATTATTTGTAATGGAATGTGTTTTCAATTATTCACCCTGCATAATATTTTTGTTATTTTCTGATGTATTGTTAACCCTTACTGAACATTTGAACTCACCCCTTTATATGTTTTATTCTTCCCAGGTTGTGAAGAAGTATATATTATGATTGATAAGAAGGGTTAAGATAAATGATTAAAGTCATTATAAAAGAATCATTTCTGTGGTTTTTTATTTTCTATTGTGTAATTTAATATTCAAGTATTTAATATATTTTCCAAGACTATTAAACTAATCAGACTTTCAAGATTTAATTCCATTTAATCATGACAATTTATGAAAATAATGCACTGAATCCCATAACATGGGTCGAGGTATTACACATTTTTACTAGGATCATTTCTCAAGATAGAACCTTTGGATAGTGTTATAGCTTTACCACCACCTGTTGGCATGTAGTTACTAAAGGTGCTACCGGTATAGGACCCATGTAGGCTCAGTGCCGTACAAAATTTTCAGTGACATAGACACATGAGGTTTCATGTTGAGCAGGACTTACCGACATCTAAGGATTTTCCAGAGGTGGTGAATGAGTTTTCTATCTAGCCAGGGAACCATTAGATCAGATGGTGGTCCTGGAAGTGAGCCTTCTATATTGCTCAGTAGGGCAATGGTGTGGTTTATATTACATGATGATACAATGAGGTGAATTTGTTATGAATGGATCTTGAGATCCTTTCTCAGATAAGGGAATCCTTCCATAAAATCTATGGGATATGTGTTCCTAATATCTTCTATATATTTGGAAAGATGACATGTAGGTAGTTGAGTATTCATCGAGCCATACCAGCATTTCTAGGTACTCATTGTATACAATACGACGAGTGCTTTAGGGAATGGACCACTATGTGAGCAGTGTTTAAGGACATCTGATCCAGAACTATTACAATATTGTTCCTACTTATGATATTGCGAGATAGATAATGTTTTCGATTGAATTTCCTTTGGATGAGAAGATATATACAGTGGATGTCAGAAGTAGGAAAGATGAAGCATAATGTCAGTCTCAGAGACATGGATGTGTGAAATATTCTAAGAATAGGTCCCAAGAGAGGGGATCTATAGTTCAGTGCTCGTGGGGTGAGTCCAGTCATCCAATAATGAGGTAAGAATTTTCATGAGATACCATGGGACATCTCATTATATATTTTCAAGCCCATCATGCTAACAGTGAAAGAATGGATGAGCCATCATGTTAGAGAAAATGACAAGAATAGATTAATTTGTAGGGCGGTAGATGTGGAAAAGGATATGGGAGAGCAGAAAGAGGTGGTATACATTTAAAAAAGAAAAAACAACCTCCCTAATGTGGTCCACACTTGGATAAGGGAACTAGAGAACATAGGGAGGGGGTAGCTACATGTGGCCATCCTTACCCAATTAGAAATGGAAGTTTTGAGTTTTTAGTTATGCATTGTTGTGGACAAGTACGAGTACATCTTCCCAAAGGATTTTCAAATACTACCTTCTAGTAGAGAGGTAGATTTCTAAATTGATATGAACCCTATGATGGTATCAATATATAAACCTACTTATTAGATGGCTCCCATAGAGCTCTGGGAGTAGAGGATGCAGTTGGTGGACTTTTAGAGGAAGGGGTTCGTAAGGCCTAGTGTTTCACCATGGGCATCTCTAGTTTTGTTCACTAAGAAAAAAGAAGAAAGATTGAGGTTATCTGTGGACATCCGAAACTTGAACCATGTGACCATGAAGAATAGGTATCCTCTACCAAGGATTGATGCCCTCTTTGATCAGATGAAGGGAGAAAGATGGTTCTCAAAAAATATACCTCATATCAGGCTATCACCAACCATGAGTGGGAGATTAGGACATCACGAAGTCAACATTCAGATGTCGCTAAAGCCACTTCGAGTACTTATAGATGTTGTTTGGCATTAAAAAGTCCCCAACTGTGTTCATGTGTCTCATGAACTGGATATTCCAGCTGAACCTAGAACCATTTTAGTGGTCTTAAATTATGTCAACATAGTGTATTCAGTGTTAGAGGATGAGCATGATATACACCTGATAATGGTTTTGGACACACTCTGAGAGCACTATATTTGCAGTATGATCTCGAAGTGTGAGTTTTGGATACGAAATGTCCACTTCCTAAGACATTTAATCTCAGAAGCTAGAGTTTTAGTGGATTCAGAAAAGATAGATGTGGTGCTTTCTTGGGGTCCACCCAAGATAATTACAATGTTACAATGTTTCCTTGGGTTGGCTTGGTACTATAGATGTTTTTTTAACCAACTTATCTAGAGTAGCTGCACCCATGAAGACATTTAATAAGAATGAAAAAACCCTTTGTGCGGATAGAATGATTTCAGCAGTGCTTTTAGCAACTAAAGCAGAGCATGACGAGTGATCCAATCATGAGGCTATAAGAGGAGTGCAGAAACTACATGTTATTCAATGAAATGTCTCTAACCAAGCATGGTTTTGTCCGGATGTATGGGGCATGTAGTTATTGCTTATGGCTTGTGAAAATTGAGACCACATTATAAGAATCGTGCGACTCATGACCTTGAGTTGGAAGTGATATTCTTCACACTGATGATGTGGTGAAACTACCTCCATGATCGAATGGATTTCCATCTACTCTAACCAGAAGAGTCTCAAGTATATCCTCTCTTAATAGGATTTCAACAAGAGACTATGTTTATAGCTGGAGTTCCTCTAGAACTATTACATTGGAGTATTCTTTTCTCATGGTAATTTGAACATGTTAGTGGATACTTGTAGGATGAGATCCAATTCATAGTTCCAGAATGAAGTAATAAAGAAGTTTTCCACAAATCAGATATCCTTCTTGGATAGAGAGGAGACAATTTTTATTTAGTCAATGGTATTTGACCCACCAATCTTACAATGATTTAAGGACTAGAAACATGGAAATGAGAACTAAGAGACACCATGTTTGTAGAGGCCTACATGGAATTCCTCTGATGGAAATTTGAATGGTGGGGAGAACATCATCCTTTTTAGAGGATGAACCGTAGTACCAATTGTGTTGCGGGGGGGGGGGGGGAGGAGTTGAGGGAAATATATACATTCACTTGGCATTGCATCTGGGTGTGGTGATGTTGTATTAAGAGCTCTTATATCTGTACTGGTGGTCGGGGATGAAGAAATTAGTGGTAGAGTATTTTCCTAGATGCCTCACTTTTCAGCATTTAATGGCTATGCACTAGGTTCCAGTAGGTTTTAGAAAACTCCCCGGGGAACTAGAGTGGAATTAGGATGTTATATAAATTTAATTTTTGATAGGTTTACCACACATATATAAGATAAATATACCATTGGTTTATCATTGACCAAGTCACCGAGTTGGCCCACTCCAAACAACCCAATAGTAGAGATTAGTATAGGGATCAGGATTCCTCAATGTGATAGAGATTTGAGAACATGGATAATTGTTGGGACTTTTAGTTATATATTGAATATTGATAGTAGGGGATCTTTCATGGATTGTTGATTCCTTTGGTAAATGTTTTTTGGCAGCATTGGAATTACCAGGAGAGGACATGGGAACATGGGGCTCAGATTCCTGCCCAGTAACCCCTTTTGTTTGATTATCCCTTATTTTGACTTATGAGAACATAATGTCCTTAATTGGGGATTAATTTAATACCCTAAAATTCCATGACATTTTTATAAAAAATTAAATGGTATTTTTTCGAGACCAGGCACTTAGACAGCATGTGATTCTGAGGGCCAGAGTTCTAGAAATGATCCCTTAAAAATGTTATGTTTTAAATAGAACATGTGAGTGATTTTCTAGAAAAATTGGAATAGAACTTTAATAAATTCCATGATCATAAATTTCAGGGAATCACTGCATTCAAGAAGGCAGGTGTACCCTATGTGCAACTTATGTTAAGTCGGCGTGGGCGTCCAATGAGAAACTCGAAAATTGCATAAACATAAATAAAATTATTAAATAAAATTATTTTATTTTTTAAATTATTATAAAACATGAAAGTTGAATCAATTTAAAATCTGAGGCCACTGTTTAACTCATGAGGGTATTATTTTCTTGGGCAGAGCCTAACATTATGAGGCGCGGGCCAACAGTGGTATGTAGTTTTTTCCGTAAATAAAATAATTGATTTATTTTATTTTATTTTCAAATCCCTATAACTCATACATGATTAATTGGATTTGAAATCCAATAGTAACAATGATTTCATGTGTGTAATATTCCTTTATGCAGAGCCAAACAATTGTTGGCACGAGCCAACTACGATTGTTGGTTTTTGGGATGTAACCGTACATAAAATAATTTAAATAAAAGTAATTTTGTTTTCAAATCATCATAAGTCACATATTGTAACACATATTAAAAATATGAGACCACCATTGAGTTCATAATGATATTTTCTACATAATAAGGACTTATCCTTAGTCGATATATGTTGAGAGAAAGAAGTTAATTTTCTAAATCTTCGAATGAAAAATAAAAGAACATAATACGTTATTTTAATTGTTTCCTTGATCTTTGAGTAGTGTAATGTAAGTGCTATGGTGCAGTGTAAATGAGATGATGAATATCATTAATGTACCTCGTTAATGATCCAGTGTAATGAATCTTTAATACATAATAATATAATATATGATTCTTATTTCTTCAATTAATAGACTAAGAGGAAATGTAGGATTATTGGCACAGTATTGGAATTTCTATGAAGATTTTGTGGGTGGTGATGACGAATGATGATGGAAAACCTCTCCAATGATGAATGCGGATGTATAATATGGTAGAGAAAACACCTTTGGAGATTGGATTTGATATTGGATATTGACTGATGATGATGAATGATCATCTTCGAGAAATATTTTTTCCTAGGTAGGGGTATAAATTAATAATGAATTTTTTTCCCTGCTCTCCCCCTCTATTTGAAGAACACAGATCATCTCTATAAGAAGTTGATCCAAGGATGGATTTACCTTCAGGGTTTGGAAAATATAATTGTGGGTTGACATCAGGATTAAATCATAGTGGTTTATAATTTATACATTGTGATCCCACAAACATTGAAAATTCTAGAACAACACAAACAAATGCTAGTAATTCGTTTTGGTGTTCTTTTTTATCCCCTATGTCTCTTTCTACCCATTCTATATGGCATAACAGAATATGTCTCATCGTCCATAAATGCTTTAGGTGAGAGGGTCATAGTAAGATGGGCTGCATCAATGACAAGAGACCGTGATAGAAGGATGTGAATGTAGGTAAGAGGTGGCACGCAGGAAGTGCACCGCCGGAATGGAGGTTGGAAGCATGATGGAGGTGGTTTTCGGCAGGCACATGCGGCCATATAGCCTTGTCAGAGTCTCATGAGATGTAGAGCTATGGTCTACATACGTTTATGGAGAGTTGGACCCAAGGTAGAACTGCAGGACACAAGGGAAACTCTTTTGCATGAGCGAATTGGAAGAGACAGGAAGGGAAACGTGGGTTCTAGGTTAGAGGAGCGGCCCACGCTGGAACATCATTGTAGGAGATAACATGTGGTCAAAGAAATATTTCATTGGAGGCATCCGACCTCAGATGGCTTCCTACACTGCGAACCAGACACCCCACAAGCGTCCTGGTAGGGAGAAACCAGTCTGCCTTACGGGCCCATCCAGTGGAATGAACCGTGCCGCTGGGAGGACCGAGATGTAGAAAAATCATACCATTGAAGTGGGCAGGGACAACAAGAAAATCTAAGACACCAGATATCCTGGAAGGCTGGACCCATGACTGAACCAGGCCGTGTCTAGCAAGGATTAATGGTCCTTGCTCAGTGGCCAGGCCAGATCAGGGTGGCCCGTACCCAACTGGGTTAGGTCGGGTTAGCCAAACCGTCTATGGTCATGTAGGACCCCCAAGCCAAGTGGGTCACGTTGGTTCGACTAGTTCAAACCAGGATAGGACATAACCAACCCCAGTTTATTAAAATTAAAATATCATTCAAACTGTGCATCCGATGGATGATCTATCTGCAACGTTGGGACCCATGTGATGAGATTTTCTATTTGTTATACTCTATGTGAGATTTTGTGGTTGTAGATATGTGACTGATGTCATGAGGAGTAGATTCATCTAGAATCAGGCATGCTACATGCGGGAATCCTGCAGCTACCTGAGATCTGAATACTACTGATGAGTGGGTCTAAGTGACCTTGTTTTTCTAGATGATAAGAGGACCTATGTGGACCAGATATATGCTACTCTATATAAACCAGCTAAATTTGATACGATGTGAACCAACTATAACCATCTTTTATTGGCCCTGTTTGGACCAGATACGATGGACTAAGTGGGGTGAGACTCTATATGAATCGATAGACCCATGGTGGGGAGTGACCTTATATGACCTTGCGTACCCACAATACTCATTAGGGATGAGTACCTTAGATATCTATGGAGTTTATTATTACGATTGATAGGCTTTATTTCAATACATGGAGTTAAACCTAGTGTGGGCTATCTTTGCTTTGCGGTTTTGTTGTATAGTCTTGCTTTATGGTCCTTACTTTGTGTATTGGGGTCCTTACTGAGTATTGTGTTACTCACTCCGTCATGGGATTCTCCCACATGTTTTTTTCATGTACATGTGATTGATGTTTTGACAGAGACCTTGGCGGTCTAGGACCAGGTGGTGCTCATTGAGAAGGGACAGATGGATACTTCGTTAGTAACCATGGTGTTCTGGGACTAGGTGGTGCTCAGTTAGATGGGAAAAATGAACATACTTATATATATATATATGAACGTACCCTTTAGGTGGGGTCTAAATCAAAAAAACCATGGAAATTGTACTTTATTTTTTTGTTTGGGGCTTGTATTCTGGACACTTTTTACTTTCAGTTTCCGATGTACTCTCTTTAGTTGTCTTAAGGAAAAATGTGGTCTAATTTGTCATTACATTCCATAGTTTTTTCTTTGTTCTGGTGTACATTTTTTAATGGAAATGTGTTCCCTTTTGGTATATTCCTACACAGTGCTAGTCGCCTACCCCAAGCCTATAGAAGGTGAGCTTGGCATAGTCCCAACATAGTCCCTAGAAGACGGGTTGTGATAAATAATATAAAGTCATCACCGTTGAAGAATTATTTTTTAAATGTATATTTTATAAATAAAAAAATAAATTACCATTTATATAATGTTAATTATATTGTAATGATTAATAATGAGTTTATTTTTTTGCATAAAAATATATTTTTCTAAATACATATTTATCCATTATGCATTTATTATTTTGAAATTAATTTTTATAATTTTTGGAAATCCTAACCATTAAAATGGCTCTTATATTTTGAATCCAAATTTTGATATTAGAAAATAGGTCCAATTTAATTTTGTTTATAAAAATAAGTTGTTAAGGAGATGTTTGAGTTTTTAGGTTAAAAGTAAATTTAGGTTAATGGGTTTAGCCAATGTAAATGTCCTAAAATATCATTAATTTTTTTAAAAATATGGTTTATGATAGAATTATCAAAATCAACATGTAATAAATAAATAAATAAATATATATATATATATATATATATTAATTTTTCTCATTTTACTTTTTAAAATTGTAGCCTTATACATTGTGGAATGAATGTTTCCTACAATTCCACTCAAAAATCAATTTTAAAAGGACTCCTATTCAACCCATCTAATAACACTCCTTGACTTTAAGTATCTATTAAATACATAACCATTAATCCTCTCTCAATGTTTGGTTTTTGACATTTGGTTACATCATTTTCTAAGAAGGAGGTGTAAATCCTTCTCTTTAAAGGAATATGTTTTGAGACAGATTGTATTCATCTTATTTAGTATCTACATATTTACTATATTTTTCAATTACATTCTCACCTGAATTATTTCTAAATAAAATTCAAAAATATAATGCTATTATAGTTAAAATAATTAAAATTATGTGAAATTTATACTACAAAGAAATAAATCCAAAATCCTAGAAGTTTTATTAGTAGAGATTTTTCTTATATAGGTTGGTTCAACTACCTACATTAATTATGTTATACAACCATCATCATTTTCATCTAGAATAAATAACCGAAAATTATAGATGGTAAAACATCATGTTAAGGATTAATTTATATTGTTAACATGGTTCTATTAGGTTGAAAATAATTTGAATGGTCCTTGTAAATTATCTTTTTAAGTGGTAAATTACATGAATCATGTGTGTCACAGATTCCATTCTCACAAATAATTCACATACCTAACCTCAAATGAACATGGGATTTAATATATCATTGGAAAAAATAATTCAACAACCCTAAATAATTTTGGAATGATGACCTTTTTATCAATTAATGAGGATTGATATCATCATTATGAAGCTTATAAGGAACATTCAAAGTTTTAAACATTTGAAGATGAAAGTAAACAATAACTATCTAATATATATTAAATAAAGTTTTACAATTTAAAATTATAAAATGAAATAGATAAAAATAATGATTTTATATAATATATTATGATGTTTATATTTATTATTTAAGAGGATAGAGTGAATTTTTGGAAGTTGAGAGTAAATGTATGGTTTTATCATCTCAATTTCCTTTCATTGAGATATTCCCCTTAATCAACACATGTTTTATTTTATATGGTTTAAATATATACTTATGAATGGATTTTTTTAAAAATTTATTTAAATTCATTGTATTTATAAATCTATCTCATTTTCCTTCTTTCAGTATCTTTTAGTTTTGAATATACTAAATTATTATTGGTTAATTTCCAATCTCACTTTGAAATCTAGATTACTTGTAAATAAATTTTAACAATGGAAAATTTTATATTATTTCTCTATAAAACCCCATATATTTTGTTTAGTATATTTATTTCTTGGTTTATATTTCCTTTACCCATTTTACTATCCTTTTTTCACAATTAATCCAAAAGGATTCCTGTAAGTTTAGAAAAATATATCTATTTGTTTATTTGGAAATAGAAAATTTACATATTAATATTAATCATTTTATTTTAAAAACTCATTTATATAAAATTATATGATTTGTTATGGTATTTTTCTATTATCCATGAAAATATTTACAAATTTTCTAAATTAATATATTTTGATTCTTTTGTGCAATTTTCACTTCTAGTTTTATTAGAAAATGTGGAAGGAATATCATTTTAAATGTGTTCCAAATGAACAAATATTATAACTAGATTCTTTATTTTTATTTAATAATATTCATCTCCATGTTTTAAGGGTTTTATTTAAAAATTTCTATTCTCATTTTTTTTAAATAAGTTTCTTTATAATAAAATATATAATAAATTTAAAGGATATTTCATCTTTTTTATAGTAATTTTTCAATGCTAGTTTATAGTGTTTTTCATATATAAAAAATATTATTCAATATATATTATGATTTAATAGGGTTGTTATATAATTATATCTTCCAAATTATTTCTCTATATGTATTATTATCATTTTTTTGGGAAATCTTCATGTATCCTATTTATTTTTCTTAGGGTTATTATGAAATGATTGAAATATAAAATTTTAAACTTCATATGAAATAAATGTGTATGGTTTATCAATATATGATAGGTTAGTCTAATATAGCCTTAAAATTCATTGGGTAATGTTTTATATCTCCGGATATTTATGCGTTACATAGGTGGATACCTCATGTACAAAATATAAGGGAACATGGGTGGACATACCAAGTCCAAAAGTTTTGGGACACGAGCGAATGTCTAAAAGTTTATATGGAACATGTATTCAATCCATGTACAATATGTTATTAGTATATTGATGGCCTAATACATTATGATATCAAATTAATGATGTTATAATTTGACATATGTTATTAATTTTACTATTATAATTATTCTATACTCTTAATTTTAGAAAAATACCTATGTCAAGTTATTATGATTCATAATGATTTACTCATCATTCCACCCTCTCATGACTCATAACATATTCTAGGAAAAAATATATTGTAATGAATCATTTTTTTAATATATTTTATTGGTTATAATTTTCTTATACTATGTTCACACACCTTGATTTTATTTCCATAACCACAAGTTCATCTTAATCTCATATATGATCTTCGATTGATATATCTTTTATTCACCCCACATATATCAACTGAGCTCAACCATTTCATATGATACAATTAAAAAGGTTATGAATAAGAGTATACCATATTTTATTTCTAAATGATGATCTTACAATAAACTCTTATATTAAAGAAACACTATGTTTGATATTGTATACATCATACAATAATGAGCATAAACATAACATGAATTTATAATAGTTAAATTTTATAGTTATAACCAATCCAATAAATTTGTGAGTATGAAATTAAATGTAAAATGAGTTAATTAGATTTAAAACTAATATTATAAAGCTATAAATTCATTAAAAATAATTAATTAAATTCCTTGGATTTGTATATTTCATTTATTATCATTGAAAATTATAAAATATTATGTTTTTATTCTAGTGATCATCGATTTTGACCTTTATAATATTTATGTAAAAGATAATGTCAAAACTGTGTCTTTGTTTTTATTAATAACTATAGTATTTTGTGATAGGGACAATTTTTTTCTTATTATATGTATTTATATTAAATACTTATATTTTTTTATCTTGGTGATTTATTTTTACTTTTTAGTGATAAAATACTTACCTTAAATGCGTATGCCACACAAATATAATGTTTGTGCAAGAAATTGGAAAATCAATTAAATGATATAAAGGTAATGTTTTTTGGTTAGTTATAGACTCATTAATATTTTATATAAAAATTTAAAATATTAGTTATTTCTAAAATTCATATATTCAATTCACATTACTGTCATCAAATCATTAAATTCAACCAATTTGAATTGTGTCAAAAATTATATTAATGATATTTTTGTTAAATTATATTTTATTAATTTACATAAAAAAATTTAAATTCTTAAAAGAGGGCAATTAAGATTATATATTGTCTGAAATGTTATCCCTTGGCCATCAATGAGCCAATTTTCACTTTATATTTAAAATAATAACCCTTTAATATTGATAAAGTAATTACCACGGTTAAGGATAAAATTAGTTTACCAAGGGGTTCAAAAAATATAAAGCATAAAATAATATATAAAATAATATTAATTTTATTTGAGGAATAAATTAATACCATATTATACTTTTATTATAATAAATTTCCATTTGGAACAATTTTTCATGAGTTAGATGCAAATTATATTTTAATATTTTTTGTACTTACAAAAATGACATTAATGATATTTTATAATAAACAATATTTTATTAAATGATTTACAATTCATAGAAACCGTATCATTATAAAATTTGATGTACTGTGGTTGAAAATTTCACCCATGGTCCAATTATGGATCAATTTTTATTGTATATTTACTTTTTTGACCCCTAAATAGAAAAAATTTAAAATTATAGTAATTGAAAAAGGGGTTAATGGGTGTTAAAACAAATAGATGAGGGTGAAAAAATAATCTAAATGTGTATAAATTTTAATATATGATATTATTATAGAATATACTCATCATATCAATCAATTTATATAATTTTGGGCTTATTTTTAAATGAAAAATAATATATTATAATTTAATACCTGATGAAATTAAAAAAATGTCATATCCCTCACTTATATAAGGGCACCATATATCCTCTTCTATCTACACATAAATATTCATTTTCATCGAATAATACATAACCAATTTATTTACTAAAATTACTCACCATATTCTTGATGTCTTACTTTGAGAAAAAAAAACAACCTTATAGAGTTTTATTCTATAATGAAATTGTGGTTGTATGAAGATGTGGTATAGCTTTTAAATTATAGGTTTTGTTTTATTTTTTCATCATTTACCTCACAATATTATTTTAACATGTGGATATAATAAAACCCTAATATTACATATATATATATATTAATATAATGGTGTTACTTTAATAACCTATATCTGTCTCCTTATTCAGCAAAATTGGAAAAGAATCTATCGTTTTTGTGTTTGGTGGACTACTACTTCCTGAACTGATAGAATTCATTTTCCATCCCCACCTATAAAAGCTATTTAAAATTATGGATTTAATGTATATATATATAATATTCATGAAAAAATTATAATTCAATATTGATATAATATCATCTTAATTTCATACTATTACATCAACTGAAAAATGATAATTTCATTTTTCTGTAGGTGTAGATTACCAACTCTATGAAGCGATGTGATTTTTTTTCATAACCACATCACAAGGATATTATATATATGTTTATTTGATGAAATAATATGACATTTATGATATATTATTCATTAAAGGAATATAAAATTATACTTACATTCATTAAATAATATTCTTGGAAAAATGGAACAGTTAATCATGTGTACATACGACCTACCATCTCTATGAGTGTAACATCATTCATTTTTTAAAACCATTTTGTGTGGTTTATTTTTAAAATTTATAATTAATGTATAAAAATGATAATTAAATAATGATTTTTATTCCATATATGGTAGAATAATAACCACTTAGACCATATTCCATTTTGCAAATATATTTTTACCATATGAGAAGAATGTTTTCAAAATACACATCATGGGATTAATTGATTAAGTAATCGTATAAAATATAGTAATATAAAATATGAAAGAATAATAAACAATAAAAAGGTTCTTATAAAATTATATAATTGACATATGATTATTTTTTAGGAAGATAAGTAATGTACGTGATGAGCGGTCTTAAGGTAATGAGCACTTTAATTTAAAAACAATGTTCAAATAAGAACATATTGACAAAAAAATAAAAAAAGGATTATAATCTTTTAACATATACATATAAATTTATTTTCTCAATAATCATAATTATTATTTTATATTTAAATTCCTTTTAAATATTTCTTTATTAATTCTATGAAAACCCCTCTTTCCCTTTTTTCATTGTTTTTAAATGTGTTTTAAATGGAATGTATATTTCAATATCAAAATTCTTGATGTGTAAAAGAATATTTTTGCAAAATATTTCATGTTTTTTTTATTCTAATATGGTTATTGGGAATTTTCTATGATGATATATAGTTTTTATTAACCAGTAGTGTGTGGTTATTCTATAAACAAAAGTTGGGTGGTTCCATTATAAGCTATGAATATGTGAGCCTGATATAGATCTATTATTCATTGAATGTTTTTATATGTGATTATATGATTGATAAGAAAATATTTCCCCATGTTACCTACAAAATTTATCTATTATTTCGTTGTATTATTATGTAAGTTTTGTAATTTCACTAGGTATGGTATTTATATAATATTTAACATTAAAATTTTGATACTTTTTAATGAACTAATATAAAGTATAAAAAAAGAATGAGTTTTTTAGGATCCAACGAATTTTTTATAAGTATTATATTTAATTTCATATTACATATAAAATATTTGATAAAACATTTTAAGTTGATAAGTTCATTTCTTGGCTAATAAAATATTTATTTTAATCTCAATGATTATTATAAAATAGAAAAATTATTATTCAAATTCATTAACTTATGGGTCTATTTTTATTTATTTTTTTTATTTGCTTTTTTATTTTTACCTTAATTATATTTTTTTCTAATCCAATGTTTTAAAAAAATCATAGGGATTTAGGTTGATTTTAAATAATGATTAAGTATTATTATTTAAAAAAGAAATTTTGGAAACATTTTGAACAATTCTTACTTAAAGACATTGATATTGTTATTTATGAGTTTTCTTAATTCAATAAAACTATAAACTAAAACTATATTTATGTATGTTAGTGGTCTGAAATTTGTGGTTTATGTTAGATGTTTTTACTGCTTGAAAATGAATCTCATTTTTTATTATATAGAAAAATATGTAATGTTTTAGTTCTTTACACCAAATTTGGGAGTGCATGTCCCAATCAATATTTGTTGTTATCAGAGCAGGGTTTAGATAAAATTTGAAATTTTGATGTTTTCATGATAGGTTAACATAATATTTATGGATACCAGCATATTTTTATATGTTTATGGATGATCGTAAGTCTAAATACATATAAACCCATTTTATATTTTAGGTGGAAGATGTTTTAGATGATTAAGATTATTTTGACAAAAAATTAAGGTAATTCGACCCTCTGGTGTAGTATATTGTTTAATTAAAATGATATTTGAGGAAATTTTATTTTATATTCTATGAAAATTAGTTAAAGTGTCTAGATATGTTTTATAGTTTATATGATCTCTAATGTTCATATAATTATAGTTAATCGAGATTAATGGCTTATTACATGTAGAGAATATATGATTTACCATATAAATAACAATGGGATTGTAAAGTTATTATGTTAATATTAAATTAATGTTATTTTTGATTAAGTTATATATTTTGGGTAAATTATGTGATTAATGTAAATAAAAATACATTTGGATACAAACATATTTTTATATGAGGAATAATGTTTGAATTATTTTTTTTAAGTATATATTGATTTATTTTTTCAATATGGTGACTTGTGTTATTTATGTAAATGATTATCTGGTTTTATAGATTATAAGATTAGGGAACATACATTTTGATTATATTACATTATGAGTGACTAATGTTTGTTAGTGATAAATGTTTAATTATTATTGAAATAACACATCATTAAATCCTTATGATTTTGGGGATTTGAACATGGTTGTAAATATTTTGATGCATTTTATGGTAAGTTATTTATCAAATGATCTAATTTAAACCTTGTTTGTTATTGAGAATTTGGTTATTAAGGATGTATTTCATCATATAAATTTATATTTATTTGTATAATTATCTATCCTTATTCAATCCTTTTCGGTTTTGGTTAATATCTAAAGGTAGATTGAGAATATTTCTATACATTTAAGGATCATGAAATTTGATACAAGATGACTTTAATTATTCAATCATGAATTAAATAATCTTGATTACTCATCATTTAATTAAAATTAGGAGTTTTTGTTGTAAAATGATTAATGGATGAAATTATACTTTTCATGTAAATATTTTCCCTTATGTTATTAGCCGATATGGTAATGGAATTGTTAAAATATAGAATAATGATCCTGTAACAAAAAATGTTATCGTATTACCTAAATTTACGATGAATTAATATCCCTTTCTTTCCTCATTACTTTATGGATATTTGGTCATTGAATGTATCATGATCATTCACTTTCTTTTAATAAATTATTTTCTCACTATCCATCATTTTATGGAAATTATATTATTATTTCATGTATATGTTTTCACATCCGACTAATATTCACCAATTTATAGGACTAGTTATGAATTATTATAGATGACCTTTATACGTTCCAATCCCTCTTTTAAAGATGATTTTTTATTCACCATTTTTATGATATTTTCTTTCAAATAACGAGTTTTTAAATTTAAAACCCTTAAATATTGAGCTCAAGTTCAAATTTCTAGGATGAAATTTTATATTGGGTGGGTTATATAATATCCTATGTTTTTAGAATCATTTTATTCTAGAGAATATACTACACGATACCCCAATATTAAATGAACCATGAAATTTAACTATTTAAATATTATATTTGTATATTAACCTTTAAATTTCAAAGTATGAACATTATTTACCACATTATTAAATATATTATAAGGTCCTAATCAATAAAAACTTCATGAAAATTTCATAGGAAAAAATAACTGAATTTTTTTGTGAAGTCATTTTATTCTTCAAAATTATGTTTTATTCATAAATGGATTTTTTTTGTTTTTGGGAAAAAATATTAAAATTAAATTTTATAACCTTTGGATATTTTATTTGAAGAAAAGGATATAATTTTTGAAATAATACTAACAAAATTATTATATAACAATTTTTTATGATAATTTTATTACAATATTGAATATTAAATTAATAGTTAAAATTATTAATTTTTATTTGAAACGCTATTTTATTTTAAATTAATAATTAAGTAAAATTATAATTTTTATTATGTTTCAAAAAAATATTAAATTTTAATAAAAATATTCTAATTATGGTATTTTTAATGTATTTTATATTAAATTTGGTATTAAAATGTTTTTATACTTTAATGGTTTTTTCTGAAAAAACTGTTTTCAGCACATTCTTTGGGATTCAATTTAAATTAAATTATTCTAATTATAGAATTGAATTCATAAAAATTTAATAATATATTTGGAATCATGTTTTCCAAATTTTTAAACTATTCCCCTTTTATTTTTCTTCATTATGATTACTGACCATGGTAGATTTCTGTTACCATAGTAAAGGTAAAATGAGATAATTAAGATTATAACTACTCTGATAAGTCTTAAAATTCCCAAAAACACAATAAGTAATTAAATATTAGGATTATATTTCGTCTATAATCATAAAAAAAATTAAATATGATTTTTTATCCATTTATCTTTGATTTTGATCTCTATAATATTTATGTAAAAATAAAGTTAAAAATATCACCTTCTAGGTATTAATAACTATAATATTTTATGATGGGAATAAATAAATTATGTTTTACAATAAATGGTTATTTTAAATATTAATATATTATTTTTCATCATAATTTATTTTTAATTTTTATTGTTAAAAAATGAACCATAAATGTTTAGGAAACACTGAAGCAGTGCTTATGAAAGAAGGATAAAAGTCATTTAAATGATTTTAAATAAAATAAAAGTAATGTTTCATGGTGTGTTATAGTGTCCATTAAATTTATTATATATATATATAGATTATTAAGAAAGTTTTACAGTTTCTATTTGAAATAAATTACTATATTCTTATCTTTAATATCATACTAAATTAATCATATCAAAAATGACATTAATAATGTTATATAGTAACTTAAATTTTGATAAATTATATATAAATCACAAATATCATTAAATAAGACAAATATGATGATAAAGTGACTTATAACTAATTAATTTTATATTTATGAGCCATTTTTCACCTTATAATTAATATTATAACACATTAATATTGAAAAACGCATTACTACGGTTATGGTTAAAATGAATTAATCTAGGGGTTAAACCAAATGAATAGTTTTAAAATAACAAAAAAAAACCTATATAAATTTTATTTTATGCTTTAATTAATACAATATACAACTTATATTATAATTCATATCTTATTTGAACCATTTTACATGGGTTATACAAATATTATATTACAATATTTTTTGTATTTCCCAAAATGATATTAATGCTATTTTATAATAAACAATAAATAAATAAATGATATAGAAATCATATAAATACTATAATAATCCAAGTGAATTCAATATGTTTTAATATATAATCCATGGTCAAATTATTGTCCCTTTTCCATTTATATTGACTTTCATAACCCTAATGAGTATAAAAATTTGATATCGCTGTAATTCTCAAAAGGGTAAATGGGGGTCTAAATTAAGAGATAAAAAAGAAAAAAAAGTAAAAATGTCCAAATTTTATTAAAAGATATTATTTATAAGTTTATTCACATTAACATCTATTTTTATAAATTTTGAATCATTTTAACGTAAAAATTAATTTATATTAAATTAATACTTTATGAATATTCATTAATGCCTCGCCCTCACTTATAATTGGGAAGCCACAACCCTAATCTATCCACACTTCAAGATCCAATATATTTAGCCAATAATATGGAAAATAATTCCTTAAAATACATCCCTATGTTCTATTGGTCTTATTTTTGCTATAATACCAACCTTATATTGAATAAGGTGTAATGTAATGGAGGTTGCCCGAAGAAGAGGTTTGGCTTCTAACTATATTTTTGAGATATATTCATAATTATACCACATTAAATTATTTTTTTAACATTATTAAATAATTAAAACCATATATTACATATAAAAATATCCATTTATGAAAATTTCATAACCCATATCAATAACCTTATTTCTTAAAATTGGAAATGAGTCTGTTATTTTTTTGTACGATGGACCAGCGCCTCTTGACCAGATATAATTCATTTACCATCACCCACTCTCACGACAGGTAAAAATTCTGGTTTGACTAAATATATATATATTATTCATCACATAATTATCTTTATTTATTTATAATATATCACCCTTTTTATCACCATTCAATCAATGGAAAAATGATAATATTGTTAGTGCATACATGTGGATTACCACCTTCATGAAGCGATGCGATTTTTTTTCATAACCAAACCACATCGTTGTTATATATAAATTTATTTAAATAAATAATATGATATTTATGATATAATCATAATTTATAATGATAAAATGATTCTTCTATTCTTTATTTAATGTTTTTCAAAAATATGGAAACATTACTCATCCATACATATGGCCTACCCTCTTCGTGAGTGTAACTCAATTAATTTCTCATAACCATAACTCAAGATTGGTTTTAAAAAAATTAATGAATAAAAATTATCCCTATATCATCATTATTACTTTCGATATGATGACATAAGCACCTATTTCACTATAGTAAATTTTATAAATTCTATATAATAATATAATTTGAATATCATTAAAATAACACATGTGAACTTAATTAATTAAGTATTTATATATAACATGGTCATAGATAAAATAATGGAATAATAAACCTAAATGTGTTTATAATAAATTAAATATTAAAAGTATGTCTTTACTTAGGATTTAAAAAATTGTGTCTAAATCCTTTTTCAACGGTGTCCATATTCTAAGAAATATTTTATTAGTTTATTTATATGTACATGAATGAAATACAAAGAAAAATTTATGAATCATCATAATTAATTAATAATGTTTCGAAAGGGAATAATTTTTCATGTTTTATATTGAAAATTTTCAAATAAAATGCAAATAAAATGTTATATTTCAACATATATGATGTCAGCGATTTTCATCAAATTTTAACTATTATTTGATTTTTAAATTAACTTGTAATATTTCATGTGTTATTCAATTATGAATATTTTTTCTCTTTGATAAAGGTATATTAAAATAGTGTTTTTAATGGAAAGGATATTTTCCAATCTTTGAATATTTTTATTAGGGCTTCAAAAAATATTTTTTTGCAATATTTCATATTTTATGATTATGTTATTATTATTGGGTATTATTTATGATGATAAGAGATTCTGTTACTATATATGGATGGTTAGTTCCATTATAAACTAATTATATGTTAGTAAATTATTTGTTAATTTAATGTAAGAACAATATAACTCTCCAATGCATTGGGTATTTGTATTAGTGGTTGTGTGAGATATATGAAAATGATTTCCCATGTTAACTTCATTTTTCTCAATTATTTATATAGGTTTTTTGGGAAATATTATGATTTTACAAGGTAATATATTGAACATATAGTTAAGGAAAATTATATTCTAATTATTAAGCGTGACCTGTATAATTTTTTTTACAATGTTTTAATGATTTCTCTTTGAATTAAAAGAAATAAATATAATTTTTCTTCCTTTACGATTTATTATGAAACGTTTCAGGAAACACATTGGGTAAATAAGTTGAATTCTTTGGTAATAAAATATTTATTTTTAGGTAAAAGATTATTTTTATAATGGAAAATTATAATTATTATACATGGACTAGTGAGTTTCTTTAATTATAAATTTATTTTCACATCATCATTATTATGATTTTTATGCTCATCACATATTATAAAATATATTTCAAATGGAATCATGGATGAGTACGAATAATTGTGAAGATGTAATATATAAATGAGAAAATATGGGTATAATGCATCAAATAGACCCTTAAAGACATTGGTATTTTTATGTAATAGTTTTTCCCCGTAATTATAAAATCTAAAACTAAAAGGATATCTTTTTTTTTAATTTTGATTAATGTTTTATTTTTATGTTATATGTTTTGAATGGTTGAAATTGGGTCAATTTAATTTTTATCAGTCAATAAATTTAATATTTATTATTTATCACTAAATTGGAGAGTGCTGGTTTGGGTTTGACCCCATTAGTATAATAGAATGATTTAGAAATTAGTGGATAGTGGGATATTTTCATGATAGATTAAATTTGGAGTTATCGGTACCATCATCAGTTTATATGATTATTGTTGATCATAATTTCAATTCAATTGACACCCCTTTGAGGTTATTGGTGGTATTTATTTAATATTGTTAAGAGTATATTGAGAGAAATTTATATTAGTAGATCATTTTGGTTTAGTATATACTTTAGTGAAACATTTATTTGAGAAATAATGATTTTATATTATATTCACATGTTTGGAAGGTATTGAAAACATTTATGGTTAATATTATCTCTAATGTTGAATTAATTATGGATAATAAAGATAAATTTGTTATTATAGGTTGATAATATATGATTTACCACATAGATAACAATGTAATTGGAAATCATTTTGTAAATACTTCATTAATGTTATTTTTGAAGAAGTTCATTATTTTGGGGAAATTACAGGATTAAATTATATATTTTTTTTTGAATATGATCATTTTTTTATTTGAGGAATAATGGATTAATAAACTTTTAGAAGTATATAAGGTTTTAATTTTTTCCTTTATGGTCATTTGGGTTTTTTATGGAAATCGTTATCATTTTTGATATTATATGATTGGGGAATATGATTTTTGAGTATATTACATTTTGAGTAACTAATGTTGATTGGAGAGAAAAGAAAAATTATTCTCGAAAGAATATGTCCTCAAATTATTCTTGATTTTTGGTGTTCTAACATTTTCGTGAATATTTTGATAAATATTAATGTTTATTATTTATATAATGATCTAATTTTACTTTGGGTGTAGTTGAGGATTTAGTGACTAATTATTTTATTAATAATAATAATGTTTAAACATTTTTTGAATTATATCAGTTGCGATAACTTTTTCTGTTTTTGTTAATATCTAAAGGCAATATGAATAGCCTATTCTAATTTTATGTATTATATTATATAATAAATTTTTATTTTAATGCTTCATGAATGTTGATATTTTTCTTCAGTACTCAAAATATTGAGAAAATTATGAGTTTATGGTGTATATTGATTAAATTATTAATATATACATGTCACATTAATAAATTTCCTTATGTTATTAGTTTAGCTCAAAATATAATTACTCAACTATATGAAAATGATCTTGAATCAAAAAAATTATCACATTTCCTTTATTTTTGATAAATAATTTTATTTTTTTACACTAATTATGTTTATCATTTCATGGTCATTGACTTTATCATTATCATTCACATTCTTGTGATCAATAATTTTTGTCACTCTCCATCTGTTTTTAGACATTAAATTTTTACTCCATGTTTATATTTTCACTTCCCACTAACATTCACCTATTTATAATCCATGTTATTTGTTATTATAGATAACCATCATAATTTTCATTCCCAATTTAGGATATTATATGATTAGGGAATATAAATTTTAAATATATGAATTCATTAGTGACTAATGTTGATGAGAGATAAATGTTAAATTAATCTCAAAATAATATGTGATCAAACCCTTCTTATTTTTGGTTTTTGAATATCACTGATAATATTTTGAATAATGTTAAGTTTAGTTATTTATCAAATGGTCTATGTTGAACATTGGTTAATATTGTGTGTTTGGTGGATAATGTGTTATTTCTTCATAAGAAGGATTATTTATTTTTGGAATTATCTTACTGAGTTTTGAGAAATTTATTTTTGGTTAACATCTAATTATAGGAGGAATATATATTAATAATTTATTTTAATATAGGATCAAATATATTTTGATTTCAATTTTTCAATCATGGGAACATCATCTGGAATATACATCGTTTTGAAAAAAATTATATTATTGGAATGATTGATTATGAGTTTAAATTATAATTATAAAATAACTATATACCCTTATTTTATTTGTATTGATGGTAAAATAATTTTTCAACTCTAGGAAAAGGATCTTGAAAGAATGATGTTATCAAATTACCCTTATTATTATATGAAACAGTTGTATTTTTCACTCATCATTATTATATAGTATTGTGTTCATTTATATTAATACGATCATTCAATTTCTTTTTATTAATGATCATTTTCTCTCTATGTCATTATTTTAACATTATTTTTCCCTCCATGTCTATATTTTTACTTATCATGAATTTTATCTTATTTTTATGCCGACATAGGTTTTATTTAAAATTCTATAGGCACTATATTTTCCCTTTTTTCAATAGGATTTTTTATTCACACTTTTTATGATCTGGAATATCAATAATGGTATTTTTAAATATCAAAACCATGATTATAGACATCACATTAAAATTATGAGTAAAAAATATATTAAATTACGGAGAATGTAATGTCTTGGTATTTTAAAAAACATTATTTTTGGTAGCTAATAAAACATGAAATGTCAATTTTAATAAAATCATGATTTATTAGTATTTAAAAGTTGTAGTTATATCCAACCCAATAAATTGATGGGTATTATTTAATTTTTTTGTGTTATGAAATATATATATATATATAAAGGTTTAAATTTATGCAGATTTACCCATTAATTCTTAGGTTATAAGTACTCAATTTTTCAGTAATGCCATTTTCCCTTTCAAAAGTATGTTTTCTTCAAAAATGTTTTATTTATTTAAATTATATATTATTATGATTATTTTACTGATATCTAATAAATTATATTGGATAAAAAGGATATTATTTTATAAATAAACATTACAAAATTATTTTATAATAGATTTTAAGAATTTTCTAAAAATATTTATTTTATAAGGAATATTAAAAAAGTTGACTTATGTTAGAAAATGTATATCATTTCCATGTATTACATAAGTAAACATATATTTATGATTAGTTTTAATTTTTTATTAGCTACTTCTAATTGAAATTTTTCCAGTTATGGCCTTTTGAATGAATTTTATAATTTAATTTTCTATAGAAACATTTTTTATATTAAAAAGGCATATATATAAAAAAATAAATTTTCATCACATTTTATGGGAACAATTTTATATTAAATTATTCCATATATTGAAATAGAATCATAAAAAATGAAATATTTAATTTTAATTATGTGTTTCAAATTTTTTTAGTAATTCCGTATTGTTTTTTATTTTAGAATAATAATAGCAGTAAATCATTATTGCCTTGGTAAATGTAAAATATGTTTATTAGGGATAAAATTAATATCAAAAGTCATTAACATCATTCAAAAAGCATTTTAATTTAAATAGGAGATTTTGTTTCATCATAAAATTATAAATATTATATTGTTTTAAATTATATTTTATTTTTACATTTATAATATATAAGTAGTCGATAAAGTAAAAAAAAATCACTCTCTTTCATTTAATAACTATACTATTTGGTAAAATATATCAGAACAACATATGATCTATTATAAATGTTTACTGCAAATAAGATTGAGTTTTTACAATGTTTCTTTATTTTTAATTTATAGTTATGATCTACTTACCTTAAAAACATGTTCAACATAGATACAATGCTTTTGCAAGCCATTGAAAAATCAAGAAATTTTTTTTAATTCTTTATAAGTAATACTTTTTTGTTATTTATAGTATCCTATGATTTTTATAGAAAATTATAAAATATAATAGATATATCATACGTTTATATTACAATCCATTTTCCATGTTTTTTAATGTCAAAATTAATGAATAGTGTCAAAATTGACATTAATGATATTTTTTAAATAACATTCTAATAAATTATATAAAAATTTGAAAAGGATTAAAATAGTATAAGTAGGATGATAAATGGTCAAAGCTTTCATTCCTTTTCCATTTAAGAAAAAATTTTCTACTTAAAAGTAAAATTTTAACCCTTTGATATTAAATAAATACATCACCATGGTTAAGGATAAAATTGGTTTACCAAGGTTTTAATGTAAAACATTAGGTTCAAAATAAAATATAAAACTATATAATTTTCATTATATTATTACATTAATACTATATTCCCCTTATATTATAATACATGAAAATTTTAACACATTTTACATGAGTTAGACACATATTATGTTATAATATTTCATGTATTTCCAAAAATGAAAATAATAATATTGTATAGTAAAAAATTATCAATAATTAATTAAATTTCATAAAAAATATAATATTTTTCCAATTGAATGGGATATGGTTTAAAATATTTTTTATTATCTATTTATTAATTATTTTTTCTTTTATGGTTTTTTATTGACCCCGAAAGAGTTAAAACGTTGATTTTGTGATAATTGTCAAAATGGTTGATGGGGGATTAAACAAAGAGATATGGGTGAAAAAATAACCTAAAGTTATCTAAATATTTATTATGGTATTATTTTAACGCATAACAATATTATAATCTAATTATAATAATTATCTAATACTTTTACCTAAAAATTAATTTATATTAATATAATAATTTATTAAATACTATGATTTTGCCTTCCTTCGCTTATAAAAGGTCACCACATTTCTGATTCCCTCTAAAATTCAAGGGAAATTTTGGCTTCCAATTCCTTTTCAAATACATTTAAAATATCCATAACCACATTATAGTTGTTTTATTCTAGGAGGAATACTATCTTTAAACAGATTAAGGTGTAAAGAAATGGATGTTGTCCTATGTAGAGGTAATGGTTTTAACAAAATGTATCAGTTTTATTTCTTCATATAAATACAATAATTATACTTAAAAACATGAAATAAAAAATAGTATCTTAAATATACTAATAAATTTTTATGTCAAATAAAATTATAGATTTCCACATTATTATTCCATCAAATGGGATATGAATTCATTATTTTGGTTTACAACAGACTATCCACACCCAAATTGATGTATTTTTTTCCATAAACACCTATATCAACTAAGAATAATGATTTATTTAATGTATATATAGTATATTCATGAAAGAATTAAAATTTGTGTATCATTACATTAATTTAAAAAATGATAACAGTATTTGTGTGTATGTTTTGATTACCACCTACATGAAGCGATGTTATTATTTTTTAAAACACATAAAATGGTATTTATATATAATTATCTTTAATGAAATATAATGATATTTCTGGTATAATCATTATTCTAGAAATATAAAAAAATACATTATTTTTTTCTATTATTTTCGTTAAAAATCGAAAGGTTACACATTGATATATACGACTTACCATTACTTTGAGAATATCATTATTCATTTTTTCAAACCATGATTAATGGTTGGTATTAAAAAAGTATAATTAATGTATTAAAATTATAATTATGTAATCAATATTATTCTTGAGATGATATAATTATAAACCTCTGACCATAGTCAATTTAGAAATGTTATTCTGAACATGTTAGTTAAACAACGTCAAAATATCAAATATGAAGATAACTTATTACGTAATGGTATATATAATGGTAACAGCTAAAAAATTAATAATAATCAAGAAAAAAATTCTTAATAATTATAATAATTAACATTAGTTTATTTTTATAGTTGATAAGAAATTTATTTGATCAGGAAAACTCGAGGTAAGTGACAAATTACATTAAACCCCAAATTTTAACATTTTCTAATCCACAACCCATAACATAATATCATCTACAAACATTCTGAATGAATTGAAAAGAAATATTAATAACATTCTAGCTGGATTCATTTGGGATTCCAAGGTAGAGGATACACATCACTGGGCATCCAGATATTGTATAGACCATTAAAAAGAAAATAGAGGCATAAATATCAGATGTGTTTCAGATACTAATGTATTTATCCATGATATAATGACTTGAGAAATCATAGAAGGAAGACCTATGTGGGTAAGATTTATCATCAAAAAATATGGGTCTCCTATGGATAGATACAAGGGGTGAATCCAAAACTATAGAAATCAATCATCCAAAATCTACATGCTCAACAACATAACTAACATTGGATTATTTGGTGTGGATCACAAAATTTCATGGATTTTTATTAGGTGGGGGTATTTTTTTCTCCCTACTATGTTTATTTTTGTACATTTCCCTTCCACATGCTATTATATTCCCATCCTTCATCCTCAACACACTTAATCCACTTCTACATGAGTTTTATAGAAGTGTAACGATAAATGATAAACCTAAAAAACTAGTTTTTATTCACTCATTGATCAGTTAATTTTCTAATAAGTCTTATCATAATATTTTTCATACAGGTTATGAATATGATGCATGGGGGTACACTGGGATTCCATGATATGCTTATATGTTTTACTTTTTATTTTTTTTATTCGTAATAATTATGTCCTTACACATGAGGGTGTGAGACATAAGGGAATCCAAATTTATTTCCTAGTATACCTGTTACATTAGTCCTAAGGTGTATATGGCTTCCCACCCTTTCTTTGAAGATGTTTTGGCAGCCATATTGTGGAATGGTTTTTTTTCATATAATGTTGTAGAGGTACAAGAATTTTTTTCTGAATATTTTATCCATTACATGATTCATGGAATATAGGGATGTGCCTATTTGAATAAGGTAGAATTATTACATTTGGAAGTTTTATGATAGATTATAATGAATGGTATAAACATGTTTAATCATTATGTTATTCTCTACACATTTATGGTAATGATTTTATGGGTTATATCTATGTTAGTTGAGTTGAGTCACCTCCTCAGGATGTGGGAGCACTACCCATCCCTATAGTTCATCATGGCTAGTTGAGTCTCTATTACCATATCCATCATAACATATCAACTAGTTATTTTGTTTCACTTGATACCTCCAGTTAATGGTCTCAAACAAAATGTTGATGGTTCATTCACTACTATATACTTGAGAGGTTTGGGTGTAATTGTTCAATATAGGACTAGTTATATCATTTTTATTATAGTTATATCCTCATTTATGGAGATTATCTCATAGTTTTAGCTTCATCCATACTTTGGGTCTTGGATCATTTCTATTCTCATGGTATTTTTCTGAATGGGGTTTATAAAGAGCTATATATTGTTCTTAGGTTCATTCATAAGGCTTTCTTTTTCCCTATGGATGTAATTTATTCATTTATATTATTCATATATTATTTTTAATATCCAAATGGATCTCACCTGCACATGGTGATAGGGAAACTAGGATGATTACTTCCTTGCCATGCGATCCTCTCTAGGTAATACATGGACAATCTCTACAAGAAAATGTCCTCTTCCCCCTAAATTTTCTTATTTCCTTAATGATTATTCTCATGGATTTCATTACATTAGACCCTCATGAACTATTTCTTCCTCCCCCCCTTTAATGAATTAAATTTATTAACATTGGATGGATGTATATAAAAAGTTATTTTATGTTATAATATAAAGATGGGTGGTTCTATTATAAACCATGAGTGGGTGATCCCTATATAGCAGTTTAATGCATTGGAATTTTTTATGAATGATTTTAAAAGTGATATAAAAATGATTCCCATGTTACCAATAAGATTTATCTTTTCTTGCTCTTGGTTTTATAGAAATATTATGATCTTCCAATGGAACATATATAGTATAGGTTTATCGGAAGGTATTTTATAATTCTTAAGGGTTAAATATATTTGTTTTTGAAAAACAAAATCCAAGCGATTTTCAGGATTTCAAAAAAAAACCATTATGAGTATTATTTTTAAATTAATATTTTTTATGAAATTAATTATAAAAATCATTATGAAGAGATGTTGATTTCATGGGTGTGGATATGTTTACATTACACACATTGTTTATTTTCAAAAAGGAAAATTATTATCAGTATTTATGGAATATTATGTTTATTTATTTATTTTTTTTATTGTCCCTTATTGATCGTTTTATGCTCATACCACATTTTCAAATGTTTCTCACCTGGTTTGAAGGTTGAGTATGAAAACATTTTAAGACTTCAGATGAAAAAAATGAAAAGGTGGGTATACTAGGATCAATGCTCCCTAAAAGGCATGATTATTTTTATGTTAGAGTTTTTATTAATTCTTCAAAACTATAAACCTAACAGTTTTTTGGGTATGAACGTGGTTAAATAATTCATTTTTATGTTATTTTTCTTAAATAATTTAAATTGGGTCAATTATTATTGGAATCATGAAAGAAATTTAAAATTTATTTCATTTAGAACTAGATCTAAGAGTACTTGTAGGATATTGTCATAAGATTAGTGTAGTAAAACTATATATAAATGTTTATAATTTTGTTAAATATGTTTCTTAAATATATAATATAAAAATATTTAAAACTATAGGATTTTTGGTGTGATTAATTATGATATGTGATTAATATTTATATAAAATGATTTAATGTGAATTCATGATGTGCTCGGGTTGTCATTTTTGATATTAGAGTATGGTTTAATTATTTTTTAATATTATATTAAAAATTATAAGATTTGAAAACCTAAAACAATATATGGTGAAAAATGTGGTGTAGGATAGGAATAAAATGGAATAGGTTGATGGTTTTATAATTTAAAAAAATGTGTATTGATTTACCATATCATATGATTTCAAACTCTGGTTTTTATTTCGTGATAATTACACTTATCATTTTGTTTTTAGAATGTGAATGAAGATAGAATATGAAGTTAGGGTGGTGATCGGTGCAGTAAATATTTATTTTTTTGGTATAGTTATATTAATTTATTTATAACATGAAGTATATCTAATACAATTAACTCACATCCACAACTACTAGATATTAAATTATTTGAAAAAATTAAAATATTTGTGATGATTTAATCTAATGTATTTATATTTTCTCTGATAGATGTTTTTGGGAATGTGCTTTCTGAAAATATTATTATTCTCCCATTAGTTGAATTTGATATTAATTTTAGTATACATCGTATCTCTATAAAAATATCCCATATTAATTTTTGAGATAGGGAATTAACATTTCCAATCACAAATCAATCAATGATCATTTATAGTTTACTCCCTCGGGAAATTACTTCCCTAATATGGTTCTTAATACACCAACATGATGTATATTTTACTTAGATGGATGGTGAGAAACTCAATATCAATGATATTCGAAATATATTTTATAACATTGATATTTTTGTGATTGATTCACATGGTCTTCACCCAGATTTTCTATTTAGGTTTCAAAAAAACTTATACATGGTGATTTATAAATATCAATGACTCCATATAAAATTAACTTTATTGAATTATAGTAATTAAAAAAGATTTTCCAAGAGAATCATGATGAGTATTTTATAAACCCATGTGCTTCACCATGGGGTGAACCATATCACTTTTTTATGAATATAGATAGATCATTTCCCTTACGTATAGATTATCATGAACACGAAAATATAAAGGTCAACAAAGGGTTACTTTTACTCTGTATAGATGACTTTTTTGATAAACAATGTAGGGATCTATACATCTCAATGAATGACCTTAAATATAGATATCATTTATTACGGTTGAAAATGAGAATATACCTATGACAACCATTCATAAAAACATGGACAATATGAACTCATGGTGATGGAATTCATAATTAAAAAATGTATGCTACTTTTAAGAATTTAATGGTAGGATTCATTAGATATTACTATAATAATATTGAGGAAGTATTTTTAGAGGATATTTTCATATATTTCAAAATTAAGGATGAATGTGAACATAACATCAAGACTGTTTTAAAGACCTTGAGAAGAGAGAAATTGTATACCAAATTTATCAATTGTAGCTTTTAGCAATATAATGTATCATTCATGGGACCTGTAATCATATGCGAGGGTATATATATGAATCTTCAATGAAATATGTTATTTAATATTGTCCCATAGATAATAAGGAAATTAATATTCTTGGTTTGATTTCATTATATAAAAATTATTGAGATGTTTTCAGAAATTTATCATGTCAAGAAAGTCCACTAACCATGTTAACTAATATGGGAGTCAAGATCCTTTGGATATATGAATGTGAATAAAATATTTGAGAGATCAAAATACGGTTCATCACTCACCAATACTGACACTAACCTAGAGTAAATATAGATTTTAGTTATATAGTGACACATCAAATAAGGGATTGAAATTTTTCCCCATACATAATGAAATAATAGTTAGTTATGCCCTTCTTAAATTAATGATTCATAAGAAACATTACCTGGTAAATGATTTGGAGATTGATATGGTATTATTATTATTATATATATAGAGTAATTATATCTATCATAAAATTTTGAAATTAATATTAATCAATGGATATTAAAGTATAAATTAAAACTAAATGAGTTAAAAAAGCAGCAAAAGAGATATTTTTTATTGAATTTTGGATTAATAATTCTCAATATATTACAACCCATTGAAATAAACCTAGTTTTATAATTCATTAAAAGGAATAATAATGATACCTTTTTATGAGGTTTGAGGGAGAGTAAAAAATCATTGATTATCAATGTATAAACTTTGAAATCATAGGGGAATGGAAGAAACACTATCATCACTAAATGTCCATTCAACCATCCATTCCTATGAATATCAAGATGGATCAAGAGGATATGTATCTATAAAAATAGGTACGGAATATTTTATGGCTAAAAATTTAAAACAGTATAGTTATATGATTTGGGGAATGAAAATGTGTTCCATAAATACAAAAATTAAGGAATCATTCATTGGATGATGCACACATTTCATCATTGTTTACCAATAGGAGAATAAACATTATATATAATGATTTTAACAGTCATTTATGGTGTGACAACATGAATATGAATATTATAGTTTATATATCTTTATTAATGGTTTAATAATAATTTAATACTGAACATTTTAAATTTAATTTGATGATAAAACCATTATCCATAAATTTAGAGAAATGGGATAAAATCATCAATAATTTAATTGTAATATTTCATAAAACCCATAAATAATTTATTGAGTTTTTTATTTAAGTTGATCCCCAAAAAAATTCAAAAAAATATACACTAATATTTTTAAAAAAAAAACTAACATTGATGTCAGAGAAAATGTGTTACATTAAATATCAAGATTGAAGAGGGTAACGGGATTTTTAATGAAGTGAATGTTGAGCCACAGATACATTGGCCCTTTGGATATCCATAATAGTTTGATGATGGAATCCTTTCATCTTCAACATCCACCAAACATCCCCCATGTTTTTGATGTGTTTCATATATCAGTTTTGAGGTAGTACAAACAACATATTTCACAAATATTTTACTAAGACATGGTAAAAATATAATAAAATATCTCTTATTAAGAACCACTACTAGAAATAATGTATTATATTGATAAATTATGATGAAAAATGATTAATCACCTAATTAAACTCATCAAGATGAATAAAACATTTGCCAAAATAATTTGGGACTCTAAAGATGTAATGATGTAAACGTAAATACATTTATTCCATTAAAATAATGAAATATTGATCCTGAAATTATCATTAATAGACATGAATGAAACACCTTGAAATTCTAGTCTATATTCTATTTTAAATAAATATCATGTTTAATATGTTGTTTTAGAAACAACACTAAACTTAAATGAATAAAAATATATTTTTTGTGACAAAATATCATAATAATTTCTAAAAAATAATACATTATGATAGTTAAATATAAAATAACTTGAAGGAAAATGAAAGAAGAATAAAATCATATGTAAATAAAAAGTCCAAATAAATTCATTTCCCCTAGTTTTAATTGAAGAATAAACCTTTGATTATAACTATGTAATGAAGAAAAAAAAGAAATAATATATATATATATATATATATTATAAATAAGATAAATTTATTGGATGAATGATTCTAGAGATGTGCGTAAGGATATATATAGCAATGTAAAATTATTGATTGACATATGGTTATTGGATATATGACTATTGAATATATGGTCATTTTATATAATGGTGTCTAATATATACAACAAATCATTATAATTGATAGAAATAAATTAAATTTAATATAATTCAAACACAATAATAAATATATAATAAATTCAAAAAATATAATTTTTTTATTATAAATATGTATTTTTCTATTACATATTAATAATATTAATATATTAAATAGATATTATTTGTGGTATTTATAACAATTTATGTAATATAATAATATGAATGTATGGATATAATTGAACAGTTTTATGATAAATAAGCGAATATGGTTTGATTTATTTTGAAAATAATAATTTCTTTAAAATATCAATTATTTGATAATTTTTTTGTAGAAATTATTTAAATTAATTACTATTAAATAATGATTTTAATGAAATGAATATATATATATATATTAACAAATTACCATACATGTAATGGTTTTTTATGGAAAATAATTAGAATAGATATAATTTATAGCTTAAATGTATATTTTAACGAAAAAGTATTTTAATGATTTAACGATTTCTTATTATACAAATTATTTTAATAAATATTTTTAGTTAAAATAAATAAAATATATTTATTATTTGGAACTATATTTTCTAGTTATTTATTTTAGTTAAATTTCAATTTTAGGAATATAAATAAGTTATTATGGAAAAATTGAGTTACCACAGTAAATGTAAAATAATGAAAATAGTATTAACTAAGTGTAAATACCTAAAATACCATTAAAATATATCACTTAATCATAGTATGAGGATATAATCAACATAATACCTCCAATTAACTTTTATTTTTTAACTATCCATTTGGAAATGGGAACCTTATATATTAATAAGTGAGTATTTACAAAAAAAATACCATTCAAAACTCACATATAAAAGGAACCCTCTTCTACCCATCCAAAACCAATATTTTAATTTTTTGTCTATTTCATAACATACCATTTTACATATCATAATGTCTTATTAGTCATTTTGTTTCTTCTATTCCTAATAAAGAGGCTTAAATCCATCTTTTTAATGTTACCCATTCTGAGAATGTGTAAATTTATACATGTTTATAGTTATTGACCACCATTTTTAATTACCTTCTAATTTAATGTAATTATAAATATTATTATATATTATTTTGATGTTTTGATTCTATGAAACTTATAATACTATTATATAACTCATAAATTCTACTCATTTCATTAATATAGCATGTTCTTGTCTGGTTCAGCTCAACCACCTACATGAATGATGTTTTTCCAACAACATCATGTTCTCAATAAATAAAACGAAAGTCATTAATAAGGTTAATACATGATGTTAATTATTAATTTATGTAATTAATATGTCTTTGGAAGGGTGAAACAAAAAATTAATTTTCATTATAATGAATGCTATTGTTATGTATAAATTACCTGAAACATGCTTGTTGTTTCATATGCTTTCACCGAGGATGGCACAAAACAAATGCTAATTTAATCCACACATTACCAATTTCCAATGGTTTGTGTATTACTTCATATTCATTATAATTTTATTCACTTTTATTTAAATGGGATTATGGTATATCGGTTCTTCTATCTGTGGATTCCTCCATGGAGCATGTCAAATAGTCTTGGTCTCCCTCTTAATATTAAGTAATGTATGGGATACTCAATCTTGGAACTATCTCGAGGCAGACGTCAGTTATTTGTTATACTTATGTATCAATAGCTATACAACATTCCATTATGGGAGGCAATAATGCAAGAAATGTTATGCATTCATTTCATTAGGTAGGTTGGGAACCTTTAAATTATTCATCATTAGAGGGAATCTCATATGTGAGGATTCATAAAATATGATCCCATAGAATCTCTTATTGGTAATGTGGTAATTAAAGAAATGGGTGTAATAATATTCAGTATTTTCACCTCAAGCATCCCATGTTTATTGTATGGGGTATGGATTTTAGATGAGGTCACAATATTAACATCTTGTGGAGACGAGCATTGGTTTAATGTCTTATGTGGATGGATGGTGGAGTGTGTCCCCCATGGTGAAATATTTCATACTTGTATTTGATGGAGTGATCCCCACAATGGGGGTGATTCAACTATTTGATAATGGAGTGCTTCCCCTCAATGGGGGTTATTTCATACATGGATGGAGGAGTGTGTACCCCACCCCCATGGATGATGTTTTTAAACATGGATGGTAGATTAGGTCCTTTAAGGGGGATTATTTCACACATAGATAATGAAGTATGACCCCACATGGGGGATGATTTCACACACGGATGGTGTCTCTACTAAGCCTCGTAGAGGTGTCTAATATACCCTATTAGTAAGAATATTCCAAAACCCACATAGATTAAAGCCATAGTTTATATTCATTTGATAGGAATGGTCTATGTAGTTTATCATCTTGTGATTAAGATGCTCATGTAATGAAATGAGGATAAATAAGGGATGGTGAGAGGCTTATGTTTATAAGATTCTCAGGTTCTTATTTGAGAAATAATGATGTGAATGGGTTTTGTGAAAGGAATCTTCCAAGGTGTTCAGGTTTCATCACAAGTGTGGAGTTTCTTCTAATGTTAAGGGAAGATAGTGAGGGATTTATTCATAGAAGCTTCCCAATGTGGGTGTCTCTTCCACTTGTTGGGAATGATGGTGTGGGGATTACTCAAGGAATCTTCCTAGTGTAGGAGTGTCTTCCCATGGTGGGGGAGGTTGTGTAATATAAATATGATCCTTAATGTGGAATTATATGTTCATTCCACATTGTAATGCTATATTTTTACATCATGTGCTGAGGATTTTGTTTTGGAGTTTAACATTATATTATTAGGATATATAGCCAGATAGTTTTACATCATTCATCATTGATGTTGAATGGGAATACAACTTCAAAATAAATCTCTTCCAAGGAAGGTAAGTTGTTCCCCTTGGAAACACCTCCATTAGGGAATACTTGTCAACTTCTCACATGCCTCTTGGTGGGTAATGACATAGAAACTATAGTGAAAAAGTGGAAATCATGAGGCCTAATGTTATGGTGACTATTATTTTGAGGAATAGTAATTATGGTATATATCATAATAATAAATAATTATGATGAATGTTAAGGCTGCACATGGAGATAAGTTGTAAGACACATGATTCAATGGTACCAGTAACATGGGGAAAAATGGTGCAGTTTAACTAGTCCTAGATAGGTATTTGGGACCTATCCACGTGACATTTGAAAAAGTGTGTTGGATGAAAGGATGATTGACTAAGAGGTTTTGAGGAGGGTGTTAATGAATATTATGGACTCATGAATATTTTTAACTTCATGAAGGATAGGGGATTCGTAGTGGTTAGGGTTATTGATTAAAAGTATGTTTTATGACATAGGGTTACCCACAATCATTGTAATGTCTTGGTTCCCATGGGGTTTGTTTTGAAAAAAATACTTCTCTCGCAATCTCCCAAGAGACTCAAAGGGATTTCATTCTATGAGAATGCCATGTACCATTATGAATGGAATGTCAACCCTGGATTGAGGGTCACAAAAACCAATAGGAGGTGGTTTCCTGTAATATTTCTTCCTGTGTAAATCCATCTTCTCTCTCAATATTGATGCTTCATTGTATCATGAATTAAAATTTTTTCTCCGATGATGACTTGCCATATTCTCTTGAAATTTATACAATTTGGGTATTTCTAGACCCATTGATTATAAGTACATTGGATTTGAGAAAGTTAGATGCTTTCAAAAAACATTATAAGCTTCATGAAATGACGGTGTTCCGTGAACTAGAGGAATGCTGGACGAAAGTTACCATCAAATCTCCATACAGGTGGGATCTTCTGTGAATTGGCACTTCGAAAAGTGGACTTACTCTATGTGGAGGTTACCATTAAAGATCCATTTGTTTGGGGACTCTTACAATTTATGTCTATTCTAGATGTTGTTGACCGTCCTAAATCTAGTCCTATAAAGTGAATTTTTTTGCATTTTCCCTCGAATTCACCTCGAACTGATCATTCCTTCTTTGACCTCCCATGTGACATTCATATTTTAGTGTAAAAAATCCCCCCTCAGAATGTGTTATGATGAGGAATGGTAGGGTCATATTTTGAGGCAATATGAAAAAAATTGATGATGGGAAATTCATATTAACTAAAAATTTTCAATCCAAACACCTATAAGTATAGGTAGTGGTCCCTTTTGTGACTATGAGAGTTTTTTGAAACATGGGTTGGTTCTCAATTTTGTGAAACTTGATGCCTTTTTCATAATGTTTTTATTTTTATTCACATTTCTACTGAATGTCATATATTATAAGAACCATACTACAGTGAACATACATCCATAATGAAATCTATGTGAACTAAATTCTATGAACTCAGAATTCAGGAGCCAAACAAACGAACTAGTCTAAAAAACATATTAATTATGTGAAAATATGGCTTCGTATGTTTCAAATTATACTTTAACTCGAAGATTGGTTATGTTCGAGGACATCATGATTACATAGAGCATCTGGAGAATATTACATTATAACACACTTGGTTCACCAAAGCGGAGCCTCAATAGAAATATCTATTATGTAGAAGGTTGTTTCTATATGGTTGTAGGCTGAGAGGTGATGTGTCCATGCCCAATTTTAATTGGATGATCCTTCCAAATGGTTCAAGAGTATTTTTATTTTGTATTTCTGGCAATAGACTGTTGTAGGATACAACTTGAAGAATCATGCATCTCTCAGTACTAAAAAATTATGGAACCATATGAATAACACCAATGGGGAATTGTTGGTGGTGGTTGGGGGATCTCCATTTGTATAAGTAAATCATCAAGGAAAACCTAGGGAACACTCTAAAGGTATGTAGATAATGTTGGGACCTATGATATGGTGAAAACCTAGCATATGAGTGGGCCTGGGTGTACTAGATGTTCCAATCTTACAGTTAGTTGGAGGTAGAGCTAAAGTTGGTTAGGATTTATGTGGGGACATGGTCCACGTAGTTCGACATCTACGGATGCTGTTGAATAGGTGTTCTACCAGATCCAACACATTTCATCCACACTATGGTTAGTTTGACATCATCTTGTTGGATATTTACCTTATTGTTGGGTCCCATATCAAAGGAGACATGTATGATTAATTCTTCTCCACAATGATTTTATGGATGTATCATGGGTAATTGAT
The DNA here is from genome assembly GCA_963277665.1 of Viscum album. Lineage (NCBI taxonomy): Eukaryota > Viridiplantae > Streptophyta > Magnoliopsida > Santalales > Viscaceae > Viscum > Viscum album. Next base: position 261,041,830 of record OY728129.1, read on the forward strand.
AGTTGTAGAAAGGGTGTTTCTATGTTTGGTAGAAGATAACAAATGAAAAAAAACCATGGATGAAGTATATAATGTTCAAGTAGTTTCTCTATTATGTTTAGATCGAACCAGAGGATCAGTAACCTGGGGGCCCACATAAATTCCATGTGGTGTTCAAATGAGGAAAAGTTTAATTATAATAGAGGATGATAGAGGAATTATAGTGCAAGTTGTGGGGATAAAACATTAGTCTAGAAGCTACCATAGTCATGAGAGCATGATTTATCATCGTTATGATCTGTGGGTGGATTCTTCTGGCATGGAATGCACACATGGTGGTGCAGTCGAGCACCTTCTTCATGGAAGTTGTGGTGGAGATATTGTAGTATAGAAAATTGGATATACTATTATTCAAAAATATATACAAGGTTCTCAAACATATAATCAAGTTGGATAATCCAACTGTGTCTATCAACCATTCAATTTTCTCTATGATTAGTTTCTCGCACACATAGGTGATATAAATATTTGAACCTAATCACCTCTCCTACACAAATTTTTGACCGTCGATTCAGAATATCATCAGGAGTATAATTATAAAATTTGGATTACTATATATAATGGTGTGGTAGACCACTTTATGTTTCACCCATTCCTATACTCCTAGGGATTGATACTGATGAAATCACTGGGACTTTTGAGAAGTGATCATACCTCCTATCCTTTTGAGGAGGGGTACTATTGGATACTGTCAAATGCAAAGTGATATGTGAGTTATACTTCCCACACTGGTTAGAAAGGTATTATTAATGCATAAAAAAGAAAAACCATAGGGTTTACACATAGTTGTGAAAAAAACATCTATCCTCAGTCCTCTGGAAAATGTGGTTCATGTTTATTCAAGATGACCGAAAAGTGAGGATTGAGTTTCCACCGCCTGTCACTGCTTTTTTGATTATCCACGATTATGAACAATGATTGTAATGAAAATATCCTTTGTAAATCCTCCAGTATTTAACCACTCATCCCAATTATGTATGGGTCCCACAACCATCGATTCAATGATGAGAAGTTTCTAGGGAATGTTGCATAGGGAGTGAGACCTAAATGGTAGTGTAGAAACTATAGATCTAGTAATCCTCGGCCTAAAAATCACAACTCTTTGTGGGATATGGTATCATATGAAATAATATGGGATATTATTAACTATATTTGGACATTATAAGCTAGTATTCCATGTCCCATAATCTCATTTGGATCAATATATAATAGATTTGGAGGAATTAGTCCACTTTCATGGAACTACACACACCCTAAAAAGATGTTTGATAGTTTTTTTGGGATAAACTCTTAAACATAAATCTCAGAAGTTTAGTTAGCTAATATTAAACCTATGGAAGAGGGTTCATTTGACTCATGAGAAATATATACAAATTGGTACTCTCTTGGGGAAGGAGTTACATCCATTATTCAGGTAAATCATCTAATCATGTGTGTCATGAACATTAACCCAATTTTTAGAATTTTTACTAAACAATTTATTCCTATGCTAGATTCAGAGATTAAAGAGGATGGTAGGATCATGATGAATCTCTAGAAAATATAAATGGATCCATGAACCCTGATTGGTGACCATATGGCCTCTCCTTGATGTAGTAGCTATAGTTGGAAGATTATTGTCCAAAGTAGCTCCTACAACTTTGGTGGCAACTGTTGAGAGAATTCCCTCTCTAGAGGTGTTTCCTAAGAATCTCTCCAGGATGATAACTAAGATATAATATTTCATCTGTCCTAATCTAATTTCTATAATTCCTTTTTTTCCTATTGTAATTTATTCTTATCTTGTCATTTTTTTAATCTACAGTTCAAACAATTTTTGGAGCTCATCCAGCTACGGTGATGCTCAAACCTGGGATAATAGGGGAACATGAAGACAAGAATTCAATGAAGTTTTTTAAAAAGCCTATGTTGGTTCAACCATCCGAAGAATTTACACATTATGGGGCTTTTGGTGTTTATACCTCAATAAAAAAGGATGATATATTTCTCGTAATTGATGTAATCGGTGAGGATATAATGAGTGCACATATCATGAAATCTCTGTTAGTATAAGCCACTCAAGCTAAGAAATCAACAAAGGTGGTTTATATCATGGAACTCAAATAGGTGTTTGATGAGGTTGATATGGATAAGCCTACTATAAAGGCACCTCAAGAGGTAAGTGAGGCTCTCGTTGTGGATTAAGGGTCTAGTGAGGTTCAGTTTCCCATAGACCTAGGGTTCATCCAACCATAGGACATGCATGGGGCTGACCTAGATACAGATGTGTTGGTGTTATTTATTCAAAATGATCTTTCAACAACTGTAGTCATCAATGGTTATGGATGAGACATCGGAAAGGAGAATAAATTTGGTCATTTCATGTTGTGGAGGTACATGTGGATGTTTATCCGCCAAACACCACTTGATGACCTTCTAAACTAGGTGGGATCTCTCTACCATTAGATATTAATCATGTGGACTGGGGGGGTAGACACTAGTGGCCTCCATGCACATGTTTTGTAATTCCCCAACTAAAGTTACCCAGAGTTGGTGCATTATTTTAATACATTTGCATTATTACAAGGAATCAAGCCCTGAAGGACTGATCAGTTTAGCAATCATGGAAAATAGATTACATACTTGTAAGTTACATTAAAATATAAAATGAAAAATCAACAACAACAACATTGTATAAATTGAAAACATTCATATCATTTATAACATCCCTACCAGTCAGTCATAATATACTTCATCACATTCTTGGAAAAATAAAAAATAGAATGGGGTGAGCTCAGATGCTCATTAAGGATAACAATATAGTAGAAACATTTATAAATAAGCATAATAATTTAAGGCAGTGTATAAAACTAAAATATAATCCTTTTAAACTTAATCATCATCATAATATGGAAAAGTTAAATCAAATAACTCCATTTACTTTTTCACATGGATATTCTACTAGTCGAATAATCACATGTAATATCAATAGTTAATTTCATAACGACGGAATGCATATTGTCGGAAATCATAACCACATAGTCAAGGCCTCATTCCAATACTACAAATAATATTTTGTCAAGGCCTTGTTCCAAGACACTTATTTGTCTCATAAGACTTACCGATGCATTGAGGATCCATATTAGGCTCCACCTGCCACATACTAAGTCCAATGCATTCCTTATATGAAAAGGTTGAAACATAACAAAAAAATCATATTAAAACTTGCGTATGATATGTAAATACGTTAACCATAAACCATGAATGGAATAAAAATATCATATCCATAGTAAGACATAACATAACTCATTCAATAAAATATTGAATATTGTATTATAATAAATCAATTTCAATCGAAAATAATATCATGTAAATAATGTTGATATAGTTGAAAATGATCTGTAAATCTCTTGGAGTGAAATACCCATTTTTCATGAAATCATTTAAAAGTCACAAAACATATAAAGGATGAAATTTCAAATATATTTTTGATTCAAAGTGTCCTATAAAACTTTGATACTTTTTAAAGGAATTATCATTTTAAAATATTCATGTCCATATAAATAGATCCTTGAAACCATTTTAAAAAAATGAACTTTAATGAGAAATATATAAAAGAATAAATATTTAAAACATTAAAAATGTGGATTTAGTTAAATATTACATTAAATTATAATCCTTTTGAAAACTATTTTGTGAAACAAGTAAATAGATAATAAATATATCGCAGTAAAAACACACACATAATAAATCTCAGATAATAATGAGATTGGGGAATTAACCCTTACCATGTACTTTTCCTTGGTCGAGGGTACGTTAACCTCTTGTATAATAGTTATATAATTTTTATGAAATTATATATGAACCACATATATAAATATGATATCAAATAACATCTTATAGTATTTACATGTTAATAATGTTTTAGTTGTATCAATATTTCGGGTGTTAACTGATTTGTTTTCCTTAATATGTTTAGTTATGTAAGTCATGTTTGTAATGGATAGGGTGTATTTGATTCATATCCAGAATGATATAATGTTATTAAATATTATTTCTAATAATCAAATGAAAATTATTCTTGAATGGTTAGGATGGGGAATGAATCTCATCACATTTGTGGAGACTATAATCCATACGTACGCACGAACGCTACTTCGATTTCAATTTTTTAAAGGGATGAAGACCAAATGATATATAGGTATATTATTATTCCAGTATAATATTATATTTTATATATGTTACTTAAGTTCATTAACACCATCCTTTATACATTCTATGTATGCTTTGAATGAGTCATATCACTTTGATGGAGCAGTAGTCCGCCCTTCCCCAAATGAAATTATCATTTATATACAACATGGTAAGAATAAATTTATGAAATAAAAGAGAATTAAATAAGATTATATATAAAAGAAATATCATAAATATCATATATAATTATGGTTCTATCATGATGGCCACCATAAGTGGTGGTAGTGGAATATTGAAGAATCATCGTTTCATTAGGTAGTAGTTCACCGTCCACATGAACATTATGTTATGTACACATTAGATGGAGGTGGGTGTATGTGTAGTTAAAATACTTCTCATAAAATAAAAATACTATGTTGGGGATGTTGATTTGGTTACATAATAAAATAATAAAGTGAGTTTAGGGGGTAGGACAAGTAAAATAAAATAAAAGAACTTAAGAGGAGATGTTAACGTTAAATAGAGTAACTCCAATTGGTTTGAACCAAAATGCTTCATTGAAGTGCCATATGGATAAGGTAAGTATTATAAGTGGGAGATAGAGATGCAGTGAGATTAATGGTGCAGAGGTTGGATGAGCCATGGGGCTTGAGAGGTGTGAGAAATGGGTTAGAGTTGATGGCTTTTTATATGGGAGTGGAGGGGCTCTTAAGGAATGACTGAAAATATTATTTTATTATATAAATATATTCGGTTTCTAAAGGTCCAATAAAAGTAGAATATAATATGGCTCATGTTTGAAATAAAATTATCTAATAATAATATGGTAGGTTTTGGATATTTTTTTAATTTTTATAATCTCATTTATTTAAACCATTCTTTAATAAGGTAAACATTGTGTCATTATTATGTCATAAATAATATTATTTATTTAATGTATAAAAATTATCAAAAAAATAACATGATGTGGGAAATATTTTTATATTTCAAATTAATATTCATAGTCTAAAATATATATTATATAAACCCGTTGATTAAATTATTTTACTAAAAGATATATGTTTATGTCATTTTTGTCTTTACTTTAAATTAATTAATATAATGTGTCATTATCACTCTCAGGTAGCTCCATGGAGTCCCAAAATCAACCCAAGGATGCCCATGGTTGGAAATATATCAACAAATAGGAATATGACACATGTTAGGATAATTTGATATTTTTATAATAATATTTGTTTACCCTTATTAACTAGATTTACACTTTCACCATGGAAAAAAATATATTTAATAAAGTTAATGTTCATAATTTCAAAAAAAAAAGTTGTCTATTTATAAATTATAGACCTCATGATTCCAAATATGAAATCTTTTTTTCCAAATTCAAAACACAGAAGTGGAAGAAATTATTTTAAAATTAATTTCCCTTGTCAAAACAAAAAGCGTGCTTTTAAGAAATAATAACTATCAAAGGATTAGAACTTGTTTATGTTCAATTTAAATGTGAAATTACATAAAATGACCCAAATTATATTATATGATAAAAATATAATCTAATTATACATTAAGAAGACTCCAATTTATAATTTTACAATATAAATTATTTTGATTAAAAATGTTGTTTTTAATAAAAATTTAGAACTTTCACTATTCAACAAAATTTGAATGTTATCAGAAAGGTACCAAATATTTATTAAAACTAAATTTTTATATCATGATTATAAATAATGATTTAATTTAATTTAATTTAATATATAAAAGTTTCAAATAGTGGTTTTAAAAAGGTTTTCCATTAAAAAGCGGTAAAATTGCATTTTTATGAAAAATACTTATTTTATCCACTAAAATGAATTTTTATTATTATTATTTCTATAAAGCACATAATATATATTGAAAAATTATATGGAGTATATAAAATTCAAAATTCAGTTAATACTATTCATAACCACTTTTTGAATGGCTAGTTTTATAAGTCATGATGCGCTCGAACTCGGGGTTGTGTGTATCGAAAGTTATTAAATTTTATTGAAGAGATATTATACAATAAAATATTGGAGTGTTACATTCTAAAATCCCTCAATAAATTATGTCCTCTCTATTTTAAATTTTTCTTTGAAAATAAAAGGTTAAAATATAAAAATACTTTTCTAGAAAACCTACATCATAAAATGGGTTAATGAAATTTAGTCTCATTGAGAGGGAAAGTGAAATGAAAAAGTCGCCACCAAATTATGATCTCTATGTGGAGAACATTGGTGGAAATTAATTAAACATAATTGGAGGAAATACATAAATATTTATAGGGAGTGATTGAGGTCATCAATCACAAACAGTTTGTAAAATTGATGGACTCATATCCATCAATCAATGATGATTTAAAATATAGTCGGTTTAATAAAAAATAAAGTATTAGTATAAAAAAATGGTTTTATGATCCCTTCCCTAAGTTTGAAGAATTAATTTATTCATATAATAAGTGGAAAAAATATACTTGACATGTAGTGTTTCATCTTTCAACTAATTCCTACCCCAAACTCATCTTTCACTCAAAAAGATAATAGAATTGAAAAATATTCTATTTATCCTTATCATATAGGACACTAAAAATAATGAATTTATAATTCATTTGTCAGAATATTTTAAAGAAACTGCATTATACAAACAAGGACATCACGTAAGCCAGTAGTAAGAGATTACCCTTGTAGCCCTTTGGTTGTGGGTTTAGGTCTCGCAACCATACCAAATGCAACGGGTTGTCGCCTGACCTTCGGGTTGTCCGTTATATGGCAATCCTAAAATAATCTCAAGAAATGATTTATCCGTGAAAATATTATCCAATATAAAACTTAATATATTCCATCCTTTAGACTTATCCACAATACTTCTATCCGAACTCACTGTCCAAAATTTATATGGAAGGTCTACTAATATACGTGTGAATACCTTCATCAAGTATTCTCTTAAAATATGGTAGTAGAATTAATTTATAGAAATACATATTTGAATAGGTATGTACTACATTAATCCTTATATAAATCATAGAATACTATATATACTCCTAAAATCCAATAATTTTGTAAACCCCAATAATGATGGAATAAAAAAACATTAATTATTTTCAATGTAGTCAATAATATCCAATATAATTTATCCAAATCAATCATATCTTATTTCAAAATCGATAACATGGTATCAGGACCATATTAAAGTTTATCATTCCTTCCACCATGTATTTTCAAAAAAATTAAATTTTTATTGTGTAACTTTTCTTGGAACAACACAATCTCAAATTCTTAATGAAATAGTAATTCAGTACAATCCTTATATACTCTATAATTATTATAACCATTACATCATTGATACAACACTAAAATGATATAATTAATTAATATAAACATAAGAAAAATATTCCTTACTCTCCATCTATGGTAATATCATAACAGGATTATTATCCAACAACATCATTTGTGGTATAGTAAAATGGTATGGACATTGATTCACATAGTGTCCCAACTCTTTGAAGATGAATAATTGTACATTTGAAACCTTTTTCATACCCTTTCAATCACGCACATGGTGTCCTTTTTCTCCACACTTATAACAAACTCACATTCCCTTCAAAATTTTACCAAGTTAATTCATTCCATAGTTATCACATATGAGAAAATCCTTCATTACCTTATTCCCCTTATCCATATTAATCTCAAAAATACTTTTCTTCTATGGATTCCCATCAAATCCATAAGACTCATATAATTATTTACATATCTTATTAACACATGATATTATTTCATCATATGATGATAATATATGGGAGACTATTTCCTTTTTAAATGTCTTCTTTACACAATGGAATATGTTATCTTTCTAACTCTATAGATCATGCGTATTGTTGGGGTTCTCATTCCATCTACTGGGCACCATTTCTAAACAATAGCATACACTAGGATAGTTTTATGAAATGCAATGAATAATTCCAAAATTGTAAAATACATAACGTAAATTGGAATTATTATTCATATAATATGTAATCATAAAATCATATTTTCTTTGAGAAAGTATATACTCTTAAATCCATTATAAAGGCTTGTAAACAAAATATGAATTATCATAAGCATATCCACAAGGTGTGTCGTAACCAAGAGTGTCGCAATTCCCGTTGCCATCTTCCAGGATACCCCGAGTCAAACTTGAAACTCTTTGTCGTAGTTTTCACTTCTAGGTATATCTGTGCTAGAGCCGCCTCTACTTTCTTGTATCCATATAGGGATGTATTGCTTGGAAACTTCAAAAAATCTCTATATTAAAAAAATTATAGGATGTTCATCAATACTAATACTCAAAGTGAATCATAGGGAAATGTTCTCTAATTATAGTTTTCTAAATTTTGTTTCCAGGGTAATTAATAAACCACATCTGATACAATCTGTAATGTTCTGGCCCAATTTACCCAGATTCAGTGAATTATTTTAATATATTGGTATGATTACCAGGAATCATGTACTGAAGGAATGATTAGTTTAGGTGTCTTGGAAAATAGATTACATGCATGAACGTTACATTACATTATAAAATAGAAAAAAAACATTGTCTCCATTGAACACATTCATATCCCTTAGAACATCCATGAAGGTTATTCATAATATACATCATCGAATCTTGGGAAAAATGAACCATAAAAAGGGGTGAGCTAAGATGCTCAGTAAAGATAACAATATATCTAAAACATTCATAAATAAGCATAAACAATTAATGAAATTTATAAAACCAAAACAAAATCCATTTAAACGTAAACATTAGAAAAATATGGAAATGAAAAATCTGATAATTCCATTTACATATTAATAGAGATATTTTTCTAGTCGAATAATCACATATAATATCAATATCTAATTTTATAATGATGGAATGAAAAATTTCGGACATCATAACTACATAGTCAAGGCCTCGTTACAAGACTTCAAATAAGATTTTGTCAAGGCCTTGTGCAAATAAACTATTTTGTCTCATGAAACCTACTGATTCATCAAGGAGCTATAGCTGGCTCCACCCGTCACATACTAAGTCCAATTCATTACTCATATGAAAAGGTTGAAACATAACAGAATCGTTCATATTAATACTATAATACGAAAAGATAATACATTATCCATAAATCAAGAATTGAAAAAAAAAACATCTTATAGACAATAAAACATTTTATAACTCATCAATAAAATATGAAATATTTTATTGTAATAAATCAACCTCAATCAAGAATAATATCCAGTAAATGATTTTGATATAGTTGATTATGATCAGTAAAACTCTTTGAGTGAAATACCACTTTTTCATAAAATCATTTAAAAGTCACAAATTTTATAATGGAAAAAATTAAAATATATTTATGAATCAAAGTGTCCCATACCACTTTGAATCTTTATAAATGAATTAACATTTTAAAACATTCATGTCCGTATAAATAAATAATTAATTCAATTTTGAAAACATGAACATTAATGAGATAGATTTATAAGAACAAATATTTAAAACATTTAAATTGATGTTTTAGTTAAATATTACCATAAATAGAATCATTTTAAAAACTATTTTATGAAACATGAACATGGATAATAAATCGGTCCCAGTAAAAACAAACACATAAACAATCTCATATAATAATGAGATTTTGGAATTAACCCTTAATTTGTACTTTTCCTTGGTTGAGGGTATGTTAACCTCATGTATAATAGTTAAATAATTTTTATTAAATTATAAAATAACCACATACATAAATATTATTTCATATATGTTTTTATAATATTTCTTTGTTAATAATATTTTAGTTGTATCATTTTTTCAGGTGTTAACTGATTCATTTTCCTTTATATGTTTTGTTATGTAATTCATGTTTTCTATAGATAGTATGTATTCGATTCATATAAAGAATGATATAATGTTCTAAAATATTATTTTTAATAATCAAATTAAAATTATTCTTGAATGGTTATAATGGGAAATGAATCTCATCGCGTTCGTGGAGACGATAATATGTACGTACGCATGAACGCTACATACCTTTCATTTTTTTTTATTTTGAACGGAAAGAAGACCAAATTATATATATGTTTATTATTTTTAAAATTTAATGTCATATTTTATATATGTTACATATTTTCATTAACATAATCCATTATATGTTCTATTTATGGTATGAACGAGTCATATCACTTTGAGGGGGCGGTAGTCCGCACATCCTCAAATGATATTATCGTATATATATTACATAAAAATAATAAAGGTATACTATAAAAGAGAAATAAATAAGATTATAGAAAAAAATAAATATCATAAATATCATATATAATTATAGTGCTATCGTAATTTCCACCATCTGAGGTGGTAGAAGAAGATTGAACAATCTTCGTTTCGTGAAGAAGTAGTTCACCATTCAAAGAAACATTATGTTCTATACCCATTAGATGATAGTGTGTGTTATTTTACTTCCTATAAATCTCATAAAAACAACCTAGTATATTTATTATTCTAGTTTTGTTATAAAAGAAATGAATAAAGAGATTTTAGGGGGTTGGAGAATTAATATAAAAGAAAGAAACTTGACAAGAGATGTTACCTTTAAAACGTGTAACTCTCATTCGTTTGAACCAATAGGCTTCCTTGGAGTGAATTATGTTTAAGGTAAGGCTTATAAGAGGAATATATGGATGTAGGGAGCTTAATTGGGATGATTTTGGACAATCCATGGGGCTTGAGAGGTGTGAGAAAGGGGATAGAAGTGATTAATTTTTAAAATTTGGGGAGGGCCACTATAATAATATTTGAAAATATTATATTATTATATAATTATTTTCAGTTTCTAAAGGTCCAAAACTCATTAAAGTAAATTTTAATATGACTCATGTTCGAAATAAAATCATCCAACAATAATTGGACTGGTTTTGGATATTGTTTTAGTTTTTATAATCTCAATTATTTAAATCATTCTTTAATGAGGTAAATAGTACATCCTTGTTGTGTCATAAATAATTTTACTTATGTGATGTATAAAAATTATGAAAAAATGCCTTTATGTAAGAAATATTTTTAGATATAAAATTAACATTTATATTTGAAAAGATAACATATATAAACCATTGTAACCTTTATTGTACAAAAAAATATACGTTTATGTCATTTTTGTCTTACATTAAATTAATTATTATAATGTGTCAGTATCACTCTCGTGTGGCTCCAGGGGGTCCCAAAATCGACCCAAGGATGACCATTGTCAGAAATTTATCAACCAATAATAATATGAAATATTATAAGGTAATTTACTATTATTATAATAACATTTTTACCCTTATTTACAAGATTTACCCTTTAACTTGGGTAAATAAAATATTTTCTGAAGTAAATGTTCATAATGAATAAAAATAAAAGCTACCTATTTACCCAATATAGACATCTTGATTCCAAATATGGAATCCATTTTTCCAAATTCAAAAGACATACGTGGTAGAAATTAGTTTAAATTTAATTCTTTTTATCAAAACAGAAAGAGTGTTTTTAAGAAATAATAACTATCAAAATATTGACACTTGTTTATGATCTCGTTAAATATGAAATTGCATCCAATGACCTAAATTAAATTAAATTATAATAATATAATCTAATGATATATTTAAACCCCTCAAATGTATAATTTAACATAATAATTTATTTTGATTAAAAAAGTAGTTTTAATTAAAATTTAGTATTTTTCACTATTCATCAAAATATGAAAGTTATCAGAAAAGATCCAAACATTTATAAAATATTAATTTTTATATCATCATTATAAGGAATAATTTAATTAAATTTAATTGAATATATAAAAGATTCAAATATTGGTTTTAAAAATTGTATTTCATTAAAATTGTGGTGAAATTGAATTTTTTGAAAAATTATTTTGTTATTTGAAAAAATGAATTTTTTATTATATTATTTCTAAGAAACACATAATATGGATTCAAAAATTATATGGAGTTAATAAAATTCGTTATTTAGTTAATAATATTGATAACCATTTTTTTAACAACTATTTTGGTATGTCATGGTGTGCTCGAACTCGGTGTTGTGTTTAATGCATGTTATTGATTTTTGTTAAGAGATAACATACTATGAAATCATGGGTTGTTACATGTTTGATAAATCTTTTCATAAAGGGATCATGCTCAGTATATGTATTTTTATGGTTTCTGGCATAAGAAGAAATTTGAGGGCACATAGGCTCTCCAGGCAGTTGAAGTGGATATTTATCACATAGAAGGGTTGGCGCATGAGCATGAAACCATCATCAATACACAAAAAATTATTATCAACTATTTAAATATTAATTTTTAGTGGATGAGGCTATGTAAGTGGAGGAATATTCTATGGTGTTTTATTTCCAAGTAAATCGAGGTCAGGTTAGCATCAAGGCCAAAGAGGTTTATTATGTCCTGAAAAAAGAGGTGATTAACCTTCTAGAGTTCCAAAAAATACGAGATGATACTCAATATTAGATAGATGAGATTTAGAACTCGATCATCAAGGATAAGGGGTAGGAAAATTTAAATTATCCTTTAATAATAAGGATGCTCTAACCGGTGGATGACCAACCAAACATTGGACTGTTTTCTTTAAATTTCAATATGATTTTAAATGTTTTTTATTTAAGAAATATTGATAAAATGAAAATAAAACAAGTAGTGAATCCCTAATCAAAAATAATTTATTTTGTATGTTGTAAACATGGGACAATAATGATATTTCTCATTTATATGAGATTACTAGAAAAGGGACAATGTTTTATTTATGTACTTGTTTATTGACCAGTGGGAGTTACCTGGCTGAGAAAGTTCACGGTGGAGAATAAGAATCCATAAAAATATGAATTTATTTCTCAGAATTCTATATTTCAAAAATGGGGTAACACTATGGGTGTTGATGTTTTCCTCAAAATGGTTAATGATGATTGTGAATCAATATTCCAAAAGTTTTGAACAAAAGTGTGGCATGATGATGGTGGATAACCTCTAATCATGATTGATCCACCAAATTTGTTATCAGTTTGCTGAGGCAACAAAAAAACAACTAAGGGTCATCTACTATCCATTTTTTTAACATGAGAAAAATTTAAAAAAAATATCAGAATTATTTTAGAGTTTGTTCCTTGTATGATAGGTGTTCCAATCTGTCATAAGACCATGTCGTCAATAGGGGTGTTTTAACGTGAAGGATGATAGTGATCTAAGTCAATGAGATGAAATTTATTGGGATATAGTGATGAAATATTGAAATCTAGTTCATCACTCTTGTAATTATGCAATCATGACTTTGAGTACAATGGTTAGGTATACCAGTTTGAATAAAAAAATCAGACTCATCATCCATGGGGAGAATCATATCTGATGTAGAGTATTGATTAAAAAACATGAATGATGTGGTATGTGATTGACACAAAATGTGAAATGGAATTCATTGATAAAGGCATAAGATTATTCAATTTATTACATCAGGAAATAAGAATTATGGAAATGATGATTAACGTCATTCAATGATGATGATGTATAAGGTTTTTTGAACATTGTATTATTGGGACATTAGACACCAAGGTTAACATCTTATTATAATGATAATGTTTCACATAGTTTCTCATCATGTTATTAAGATGTTAGAAACAAATTTTAACATCGTATTGTAAGGATTTTGTATCATAGAATATAATTTTAGGAGATTGGGATATTGAACACAACGATTAACATCGTTTGGAAAGGATGATGTAACACAAATCTTAACATCATGTGATTGGGAAGTTGGACACAAATTTTAGCATTGCATAGTTAATATTGTGTATCAAAAAATTTAATGTCATTGGACCTATATGTGGGATTAGATGTTTTACATCAAATGGTAAGGATGAGATCTCAGACAATTCAACATCATGTGACTAGGATGTTGGACAAATAGTTTATCATCATACAATAATGATGATGTAACATTGATTTTATTGTCATGTGATTGGGACATGAGATCTGATGTGATCAAAACCTTCGTACCTAATGTGGTAGGGGTAAAAAAGGTAACAAAATGGGGAATCCCTTAGATCTATTCGTGGAGAAAAGGGAGCTTGATATTTGGCTCTAACATATTCCCAGATGGATGGGTTTTGGGAGAACATCCATATTTTTTATGGGGTACATAGTGGGTATCTATAATATTGTTACCTCTTTCTTTATATCCCCATATTTATCCCATGTCACATGAGTGACCATACGGTGGGATTCTAACTCATCAATAGGTTTTCCTTCTAGGTTTAATACTTGAAATTCATTTTTTCTTACCTTTTTTAGTTTAAGGTCAAAATTTTCAGAATGAGATGTTGTAAATAGTTTAATGTCTTAATTAATAGACCATGACCACTATCTTATGGTCTTAGAGTTTGGAAACATGGTTCTTAAAATTATTTGGGGCCATAATTCTAAGAAAAAACTCATAATTTATGGTTATAGATCTTGTAAAACAGGTTTGAATATAGTTTAAGGTCATAACGGTTGGACCATATGATTGAACATATATAAGTAGGGTTCATGGTGAAAAAATAGAGCTAAGCCAATGTGAATTAGAGGATAAAGATGAACAACATCACATAAAACATTCCCTAGATGGAATAATGTATTTTGAAGTCATGATAATTGGATGTGGGTTCTTAGATTAAATTTTAAGAGGTTATTTAAATTGGTTAATATCCAACAAGGAAATGTGTAATTTGATAGTGTGGAATCCTGACATGAAATGAATTATAATGTGGACCAACTCCATACAACACATTCTTAGGGTGACATTCTCATAGTTTAATTCCATGATGATTAGAAATGGACACCGCGTTTAAGGTTTAAAAGTACAAGAAAATGAGTCACATGTGTGTCTCAAACATTCATGAGGAAAATTTATCCCAATACTGAAGTCCACATGATCATTGTTCATCTCATGAAACAATGAGGGGTATGAAGATACCACTATGTGTAGATGATAAAACAACATGGGTAAAGGTGACTGAATAAAGTCATGTGAGTTCGGGCCCTGAATTTCCAGGCATGTATTGAAAATGGGTAAAGATCGAATAGTAGGGAAAAATAATTGATAATGTTTAAAACACATGTTCTACATCATTGTAGGTTTAATATGGGGTATATAGAAGTGGTATTTACCATAATACATTTTTGAATCATGGGAGGCTCCATCTATTACAAAATATCCGTTGAGGCATGACTCCAGGACAAGAGGTGTTCTAGTGTGTCCAAGAACCATTCCCATCAGGGAGTTCCTTCATATCGATTAGATGATGATTATCCGAACAGAATAAGGCATGAAGACTGTAAGTGGAGTGAATAATTTCTTTGATTGAGTGCCCTGTGAGAAATTTTTCCACATTCTCATGTGAACTAGATTAACATATCGGTAGGAGAGAATCATGATGGGTTTGGATAGTAAAGAAACTGATATGAGTCGATGGTAGAGCTAGGACCTGGATGATATATCAGGGAATCAACACACATACCATGATAATGGGATTCAAGACACATTTACCTCTAGAATGTTGTGTGTTAAGAGACTAGCACCAGAGTAGTGACATGCACTCTTTCCAGGATATCGAATCATCTCATATTATGAGGCATATAGACATTATATGGGGTATCATTTTTTATCCCAAATAAATTATATATAGTAACTCAATTTAATATTAGATACATTTTCTATTCATCACATTATTATCATATTGGGGATGTTTATTTTATATGGGGTACAGATTTATACTATTAATATACATATTATATGAGTCATCCCAATTTTATATTTGGTAAGGATATAGTCTAACATCATGTACTCATGATGTTGGTCTTTACAGTTTACTTTTTTGAAACATGAACAACGGAGGTTATGGGTTAAAGTACCTAGAGATCATACCATTGGGGATGTTTCTACTTTAATGTCACATTGCAATGACCAAATGTGTAGCTTTAGGTTTAAGGTTGAGATGAAATGGTCATATGGTGCGGGTGTCCAATTGAGGCTTGTGTAGAAAGGAATAGTGATAACCTGATATGGATGGATGGACAAAGAGACACTACACCATGAGAAACTCAACAAACCATACACAATGTGATTTCATGATGCTTCAGAAGGAAAGAACCATCAATGATTTGACAAGGGGGATAGACCCATGATATGTGGTCCAAGAATTACTACATATCCCAGGGGAATTGGAATCATGGCTTACATAGTTCTAGAACATGGTGTTATAGGGTACTAACCCTGAATGGGTGTTTTCCACTATGGAGAGGAC
This sequence comes from Viscum album, assembly GCA_963277665.1. Lineage (NCBI taxonomy): Eukaryota > Viridiplantae > Streptophyta > Magnoliopsida > Santalales > Viscaceae > Viscum > Viscum album. Next base: position 261,058,388 of record OY728129.1, read on the forward strand.
ATTAAATCATCCCATATCTATAATATGTGGTATACAATGTTTATATAAGGTAAAAAACTTATTTTTATGATATTGGTGGTTCTTGGGAATTGATTTTACTGTTATATTCTTCATCATGTCGAGTTATGAAGGAATTATGGCCCACTAATGGGTCAAGGAATATGAAAGGGTCCAATTCATAAAGAGGATGCCCATAGAAAGACTTTGGGGTGATATTTTCATTGGTAAGGCATGTTTTTGTGTTGAATTTAGAGATGAACCTAGATTTAAGAGGTCTATGCATCACTATGTATTCAGTAGAAATGCAAATCAAGCCACAAATAGTTTTGGAAATTCATGGGAGCATAGTCATGGTGAGAAAACAAGGATTAATAATATCATGTGAATATCGGACATATGTATATTTTTTAAGGACATGATTCTCAGAACATGATAACTATTTCGATGTCATAGAGCTTGGATCATGGGTAAGTACGTAGAGGATGTTTGGGTTATCTCAAAGAGTTAAAAACTGATTTGTGATAAGACAATGAGGGTTTTTAACTCACAAAGTGAACCTAAATCCAAATAAATTCATTTAATGTTTGTACATTTTGGACTATGTAATTTGGAAAATAGTTTATATTCAAGATTCGTGGTCAAGGGAAATGTTTATTTAAAGGGTATATATGTTTCATGAAAGTGTTAAAACCCAATGTGAAAAGAGGGTGATGAAGGCCCATGTCCTATATGAATACTTGAACCAAAATCCCCATTGTTTATGGTTGTAATACATGTAATGTAGTTAGGGATAAGGGTCAAAATTATTTATGGTGAATTCATGGTAAGGCCTAAATGTAGGGGTTCTCGGAATCACAATATATCCCATGGGAATGTGAAACAATCTACATGTAGTTGTGGGAAGCAATATGGTATAAGACTAAAACTAGAGGGGAATTTTCCCCTCTAGTGATGAATCTATGACATCCCACGTCTTCTTTGGGAAATATCGTGTTTATGAAATGATATAAACATACAGTGTCACATTTTTTGTAGTGGAAATTTTCCTTTTTGGTCATCCCACATTGGTCATATGAGGCATCATGTGTTCATTTCACAGGTTAAGGCTATAGATTATTTTCGTGTGTTGAGAATGATTGGATTTTCAGTTTAATGTCATACAACTTCACCAATGGTTTATACCAGTTTGGATTCATGGATCTTAAACCATATGAGAGGAAAATAGTTTTAAGTCTTAATTCATTAACCAAATGAGTTTATGTTATTTTATGTTAATGGGGATAAAACCCTTTTTACAACAATTTTTGGTCTATTAGCACTGACTAGTTGAAAATGGTTTATGTTCATAATGTCTGAACCATGACTCCTAATTTAATTTTTTATAGTTTGGACCATATGTAGCTTGACGTTATGTAATTCTTTAAAAACATAGTATTGATGGGAGGTGAGATGTTCTCTCCATATATGGTGATTAATGAGTATGATCAATTACAATTTAACTTATGGATAATGTATGGTCATTCCCACTTGTGTTCCAAAATTGGTGTATTTTTAGGAATCATTAGTGTCATGGGAGCTAGTACATGCCACCCAAAAAAAGTATTGGAGGTAAACATGTGTTTGAATGACTTCACTATCCGATATTTTTGACTCTGCAAGTTGTGTAATTCCGGAATTTTGTTTATGTAACACTTGACCCCAGTTACCTAGAGTCAGTGAATTATTTTAATACATTGGCACGATTACAAAGAATCAAGTCCCGAAATACCGATCAGTTTAGCAGGCTTGGAAAATAGATTACATACATGAACGTTACATTAGACATTAGAAAATAAAACACAAAATAAATGATCCTATTATAATGATATTAATCCCCTAGATTAACCCTTCTTATCAATCATAATACACTTCTTGGAACCCTAAGAAAATTAAAACATAGAAATGGATGAGCTCAGATGCTCAGTAAGGATTAAAATATAGCATAAAATTTTATAAACAAGAATAAACATTTAAGGCAATGTATAAGACTAAAACAAAATCCTTTTGAACATAAAATTCAGCATAATATGGAAATTTTACAATAAAATAATTCCATTTAATTATTCACATGGATATTATAATAGTTGAATAATCACATGCAGTATCAATAGCCACTTTCATAATGATGGAATTCATACCAGACTTTCAAAACCACATAGTCAAGGCCTTGTTCCAAGACTACATATAATATTTTTTCAAGGCCTTGTTCCAAGACACTAGTTTGTCTCATGAGACCTTTCGATGCATGAAGGATCTATAGAAGGCTCCACCAGTCACATACTATGTCCAATGTATTCCTCATATGAAAAGGTTTAAACATAACATAAACATTCATATTAAAACTATCATATGAAATGTGAATACTTTATCAATAAACTATGAATGGAATGAAATAACACATCCACAGTCAAACATATCACAAAACCGTCAATATAATATGGATGTTTTGTATCATAATAAATCAAATTCAAACAAAATTAAAATATATCTACAGATGTTGGAATGGATGAAATCAAAAACATTTTATATAAATATCTCTTTCTATTTTGAAATAATCTAAAAGTCACTTAATTATAAAATAAAACATTTATATTTTAAAATATTCTTATTAGATTTTAAGGGAAGGTTCGACGATTTTATAACGGCAGAAAATAGCCACACCCACTGTATAAGTTAAAAAAGACATTTTTACCTTAATTTTGTTGAAATGTTAAAAAAAGTACCTTTTTTGGAAAACAATATAAATATTCCTTTCAAACAAATATATAAATATTCAAACAAGGGTATAAATTACTTTAACCCATAGTATAGTAAATAGTAAAAAAAATTGGAATATATTTTTAAGAAACATGGAAATGAGGTCCCAGTAGATACTTATATAAAAACAACCTCATATAATAAAGAGACTGTGAAATTAACATTTACCTTGCACATTCCTGTGGTCGAGGGTACATTTAACCTCCTGTATAATGACCATAGTATGTTATTAAATTATACCAAAACTATAATATCCTGGGTAAATAAAGAATGTGACATTTTTATATTTATTAATATTTGTGAATAAAATGTTAATATTACTTTATAGGGAATTCTATGTTTGATGGCATACCCAATACACAACAATAAGATTCTTTGAAATCTTACGTTGCACACTAATAATATAATAATATTATTTTAAATTGTAGAAAATGCCAAACTGTTGTAATGGTGGGAATGAACATAACTAACTAAAAAATGATTATATATGTTTCTCAAATATTTTTACATTTATCCAATAAAATTTAGAGACTTAAAATAAGAAGAGAATTCGATTTTAAGCATAAATATTCTGATGTTCTTTAAAAGTTGGATTAACCGCCTTTTGAAAGAGATCACTTTTTAAAACTACTTTTGACAATTTTATTTGTTATATTTTACAAAATAAAATATTTCTATAGAATCTGGACATCAAAATTTACTTTGTGTAAATTTTATTTATTTTTCTGAAAAAGTTCAATTTTTTAATGAATAATGAAAATGCTATATTTAAATTTGAAACCTAATTTTAATATAATTTATTTATATGGATAGATTATTTTTTTAACTAGGTTTAATATTTAGTAGAAATATATTTTTACCATTTAATCCAATGGTGGTCATTGAAATTTATTTCACTTTGAAATTGGACATAATCAAGTGTCAATCTTTTGATAGATATCGTTTCAAAAAAAACATGCTATTTGTTTTGACAGCAGAAATTAATTATAAATTTAATTAATTCAACTTATATGTTTTGAATTTGGAAAAAGGAATGTCATTTTTTAATTGGAAATATTAAACTTAATTGGAATAAATTTGTGGTATTTTTCTGAAAAATGTTCATTTTTAATGAATAGTGAAAAATACTGCATTTTACATCAAAACTACTTTTTTAACTTATTTAATTATATAGATAAATGGTCCTATTATTTAGTTATAAATTGTAATTTAATTATGTTATTATCACTTGATACAATTTTTTTCATTGGAATTAATTTCAGTTTTCAATTGGATGTAAAAACAAGTCACTCTTTTGATAAATTTTTACTTCATAAAACCCCGTCATTGGTTGTGACAACAAGAATTATTTTTAAATTAATTAATGAAATTTTTGTGTTTGTAATTTGGAAAAATTGATTCTATATTTTGAATCAAAATTTCCAAATTATTTAATTAAGACTCTTTTGTTTTTGGACATTATGAATAGTAACGACTATAATTATCTTTATTTATTGTGATTAATTAGAAATCGGGTAGCTAAGGGTAATAAAATAATATCATAATAACATAAAATGACCCTCTAATGTGTCCAAATCCTGTTTTTTTGAGTCATTTCTGACCATGGGAATCTTTTTACCAAACTTGAGGGCCCATGGAGTCACATGGGTGTAATAGAGACATTTATGACCTTATTTTTTTTAAACAAGAGAAATATAAAAAGGATTGTATATCCTAAGTATATTTTTTTTAATTTTTCTTAAATAAATTATCTCTTATACTATAAGTATTAATTGGAAGGATAAAAATATTTCCTACAATATGGTATTTTTTTATAATTTTTAGACATTAAAAATAAATTTATTTATCACACCATGATGATGTAGTGATTACCTCATTAATGAAAAATTTAAATAATATGAAATGATATGGTAAAATATAAGACTGAAAATTGTATAAAACCTATTGGATGTGTGGATTTTGAAACCTTATTACATTATCCTCAAACTATATCATTTTGGGACCTTTAAAATCGGAAAACCATTTTATAATAAAGTAACAATTCATGACTTTCCAAAAGTGACCCTCCTCCCTATTATAAAAGGCCCCCACCTCTACCCCCTTACCCACACATCTCAAACCCTTGCCTCATCCAAACTCTGCTCATATTATATCTCTAAATCCCTATATTTCTCCTAAAAGCCTCTTTTTGGGTAGATGTAATTCCAAGGAAGCCTTTGGCTCAAATCAAAAAGAGTTACCTGGTTTAGAGGTAATGTCTTCTCTCAAGTTTCTTTATTTAATTCTCCTTCTTCACTCACCACTATTTTCTTATTATTTTATCTCATAATAACAACAATATCCTAAATATACTATAATATTTTTATGATAAGGATTATACCTACACTTACACACACCTCTGTCTAATGGTTAAAGAACATACTGTTTCTCTAGGTGGTAAAATACTGCCTCACGAAACGATGATTGTTCAATCGTATTTTAACACCTTTCAAGGTGGCCATTATGATATCACTATATTTATATATGATATATATGGTATTTATTTATTTTATATGCTTCTTAATTTTATTTTTAAAATACATCATTATTCTTTACATGATGTGGAACTGCGATATTTTCATCTGAGGTAGTGTGGACTACCGCATCCTCAAGTGATGTGACACGTTCATTCCCAAATTGCAATTTATAAAGAATTTAATTAATGAAATTTTGTTACCTATATAACATATATATTATACTTTAATTAATATATATCTATGTCTCATTTAGTTTTACCTTCCATTAATATGACAAAAAAAATGAAAGTAGCGTTCATGGGTACGTACGACCTACCGTCTCCATGAACGGTACATTTCATTTCTTATCTCCCAAATTATTTAATATTATTAAATAAATATATAATGGATATATATAATATTTAAATCCTGAAAACCATTCCTGGTATGATTTACTAATAACTACATGGGAAATTATTTTCAAACAAGTTCATTTTTGACTCATGTACCGAACATTGACAAAACATATGATATGAACTCACATAATTAACTAATTATTACAACATGGTAATATTTGATATGAATTGAATAATAGAATTTAAATGAATTACTTATGATATTTTAAAATTAACTTAAGTTAATTATTCAATAATATAAAGAAATGAACAATACAAGTCGGACTTGAGGTAAAAGGATTTCTTATCTCACATTTAATTCCATGAGATTTCCATTGTTCGCCAATTATTTATTGCATGTGGTGTATTGTGTAATTTAATTTGGAATATATTATCATGATTCTATTTATATTCATTGTATTATGTGATTTATTTGGTTCTTATTATCTTTTAGTCATACATCTCGATTTATTACAATGAGGTAAGGGGTTTTTATCTCACTATTTATTCCCATGAGATTCATGCTATATTTGTCACTATCTCTATTGAGTGGTGTGTGTATTTCCCATTATTCTAATCTTTGTGTAATCTAATTTTTATGGGTATTTACAACAACATTTTATATTCCTTCTTTCTTGGGGTGTACGTTTCAAAGGTTACCTAAATCGGTAAGGGAGCCATTCACCCTCCGCTTTTTAAAAAACTTCTTATTGTTATGTATTTTAATTAACATCTTATTTTTTTGGGATATGTTCTTATATATCCTTATTGTCATATATTTTATTTCCAAGTGATGAGATACCATTTTCTCTCTCATCAACTCATTTTCTAAATTTAAAAGTGACGTCTTTAGGCTGTCGAATTTTTGAGGGAGCTTCTTAACCCAATTTCAATTATTTAGGTTAAACTTACACTTCTTGAATATGTAATCCTATTAATATTTATGAATTACCTATGATTGTTTCACAATTAATATCCAACTATATTGGGAGTATTCTTATTTGTCACACATAATTATGTAATAGATTTATCCTTAATCAAATGATACCATCTTTAGAAGGTATTTCATCGCAATTTAAATTCCATTGAGACTTCATTGTTGATATGTTACAATTCACTTTGATATGGTGTATATAATTTCTTTTGGCATATTATATCATGAATAAATTTATTCTCGTTATATTATAAAGTTTTTATTAAATTTTATTCCTCAATTATTTGTATTTAATCATCTCTTATTTGTTAAGAACTCCTTAACAAAAATACCGTCTTAATGATTTAATCTTATAAATATTTCTTATTCATGTCCATGTTTCCAAATGGTTTTTAGTACTTATTTATATGGACATTTCTATTTAATAACATTATTTCCTTTAAAATCTTCAAGTTGAATGGGACACTTTGATTCAAAAGTATCTTTATTAAATGTTTTGAATGGTTTTGAAAACGGTTTGATAAAGCATTGATTATGACAATATATTGAAATGATATATTGTGATTGCAATGTGGAAATGTTATCTTTCTTTTATGAATGTTTTATGTGTTATGAATATGTTATGGTTAATGGGAATTGGTACGTATATGGGTGGTTCCATGATAAACATGGGGCGGGTGGGACTGAGATATCTCTCCAATACATTGGGTAATGCGAAGGATTTAAATGCTAAGGTTTCTTTGAAGCGATTTAGGGAATATACTGTGATGGGTATTCCAAATGTAACCATGAGGGTTACTCCCTACGTAAGAATGTTATTAATGCCTCAATTTACCTTTTTTTATTATGTTTTCTATGAGTTATTCATAAATCTTATGACTTAATGAGGTATGTTAATGTGCTTATGTTTTATGAGTAAAGTATTATTTCATTGATTCTTATGTATACATGGACTAATGTTTTCTTTCTGTATTTTTATATCCCTTATTGAGCTTTTTATGCTCACCCCTATTTTTTGAAATGCTTCCCATAGGAATTAAAGATGAATAGGGTCATGGATGGGATCAAGGAAAGACATGTTGTCTAAGACATTGTCATAGACATGTTTCTTTTTTAGAGTTTTTATTTTATGAAAAAAATGGAAACTAGGTAAACGTGTCTACTTTGAAATCTTTTTAGATGTAATAGTTATGTACTAATTCTCTAAAACTCTATACATGAAAATATCCTCAGTGAGAATTATTCATTTAATTCATTATTATGTAATGTTTTAAGGTCGGGTCCTTATAGTTGGTATCAAATAGAGGTTTAGATAACTTTAGATGGTAGGGTATTCTTTAAGCTTATGTGACATTATCATAATGGTTAGGATTTCAGATAGAGTAATAGTTTTTAGATAAATTGAATGTGTTTAAGATAACATGAATAATTTTAACTTAGTATTATATGAATATTTTACTGATATACTCACACTGACATTCTTGTTTTTAGTAAATGGCTGGATTGATCAGGCACCAAAGTAATAGTGGATGTCAAGAAAACTGTGATGATTTTCTGAACGAGAAACTTAATGATATGGGAGCTACAATGAGAACTCTTATGTTTATTATCAACCAATTATCTGGAGTCATGATTAACCACCTGATCCTTAATTATTTTTATAAGACATCATATATGCTAGAATCAAATCCCTACATAAGTTCAGGTAATAATCATAAAGGTAAGTATGTTCAAAAACCTATGTGTCAATGATGTGGAAAGAAACATATAGGAAAATGTTTCGAATGAACAGAAAGATGCTATTGATGTGGAAATGAAGGCCATAAAGAAAGAACCTACCATGGAAAAAGGAAGAATCTAGTTGACTCTAGGAAAGGGAAATATGTTCTTTTTGAAGGATCAATTGAATGTTTTAAATATGGGGTGCATGTTCATTAGGCAAACACATGTCCAATGAATAAGTTTCAGGATTGGGATAACCAAGATTGTACAAATATTTTTTTACCAATACCTAATGACATTCAGATTGAGGATGAAGAAACTGAAAATGAACAATTAAAGGTATGGATTATTTCTTAACGTATGTTTTCCAGTTATTGAAATCTTAGGATATGATTCATGATTTTTTTTAGGGAAGAAGTATTTCAGAATAAGTTGGAAAGGAATGTTTATTGGATCGTGATAAATGTTGAATGAGTAAGAAGTCAACATATAATGGATTCAAGAGTTATGGTAAATATTAGGATGGTAAAATTCTTAAAAGTATTAAGGCTCTTTTGATGATGAGATTACAATAGAAAACATTTTATAGTATGTGTTTCCCTGATATTTTATACATGAAAATTTTATTTAAAGAATAAGTATCTTTTATTTTATGGATATAGTTATAAATAACCATTTTGGAATATATGATCCTTGAATTTTAAGCAATTACCAGTTAATACATTTTGGGAGGCAAAACTAAAGTTTTTAGATAAACTTTGTGGTTAAAATAGGTTATGATTATTTTTTATGAATTGATCTTTTCATGGGAATATTATAAAATTATATAGTTTTTAAAAAGGAAAAACACACAACCTATGTGCAACCCATCGAATCGGAAAAAGCTGTAGGAATTAAACCCACAACCAAAGTGCGACTGGTTTTTATCACCTACCACAGGACTACGTGAAGTCCCTGGTTAGTATGAGTAATTATTTTTTGTTATATGATCTTATGAATCAGGAATAAGTTGGTTTTTGGGAAATGATTAACCTATCATTAAGGAGATGTGATTAGGTTAATTACTTTTCAGTACGATACTTTAAGAGTAACTGATGTTATTTGGAGATAAATGTTAAGATTTTTCTTGGAAGACTATGTGATTAAATCCTTGAGAAAATTGCATTTCAATATTATTTTGGATTACATTGATGAATTTTATTGATAGATGGTTATTGAATGGTCTGTTTTGAACTTTGGGTGTTGTTGGACAAATTTTAGAGATTAAGAGTAGCTTTTTTTTGTAAAATATTGTCCTTTTAGGGATTATCTAATCTTGTACTAACAATTCTGGTTTTGGTTAAGGTCAATAGAAATGGAAAATATATTGTTCATATTTTTTGGATTAGGTGATTCTCAAGAAGTTGATTATAGCGCTCTTAATGAGAACAAGTCATCCTAAATACTCTTCTTTTGTAGAAAATATGAGTTTGTGTAAGAAATATAGTAAGAGATGAATTTCAACATGAAAAGTATGTATGTTTCCTTGTGATTTAGTTAAGATCATAAATAAATTCCTCAATGGAAAGTAACTTAAAACAAAAAACGTTTTCTGTTAGCTTTTTCAACTGGGGAATCAAATATCGTTGAACCCATCATAAGTTTGTGATTTTCTGGTGGTTAACATTCTCCTAAATATGTTTTCTATCACTCTCCATCAAAACATGACCCTTTTTTTCTCTTCCATATCCATGTTTCCATGGAATACTTGTATCTATTCTCTCATGTGACCTTTGTAATTTTCGTTCTTTCTTTTAATGTGATAGTTTAATTTACTCGTTTTCCGATGTGGGTCTTTCAATGAAGTTTCCAAGCCCAATTTTAAAATTGTGTGGACGCAATTCCTAAAAGAGGGAAATCATGTAACATCTCAGGTAAATAAAGAATATTACAATTTCTTATTTATTAATATTTTTGAATAAAATGTTAATATTACATTAAATTAAATGCTATGTTTGATGGCATACCCAATACGCAACAACGAGTATCTTTGAAATCTTACGTTGCACATTAATAATATAATAATATTATTTTAAATAGTAGTTAACGCCTAGTTGCTGTAATATAGGGAATGAACAGAAATAACTATAAAATATTGTATATATTTGTTAAATATTTTTAAATTTATCCAATAAAAGTTAGAGGCTTAAAATAAGAAGAGAATTTTATTTTAAGTATAAATATTCTAATGTTCTTTAAAAGGTCGATTAACCGCCTATTATCGGTGACCCATTTTTAAAACTAATTTTTTTCAATTTTATATGTTATATTTGACAAAATAAAATCCTTCTTTAGAATCAGGACAACAAAATTTACTTTGTGTAATTTTTTGTTATTTTTTCGATAAAGTTCATCTTTTTAATGAATTGTGAAAATGCTCTATTTTAATTGAAAACATCTTTTAATTTAATTTATTAATATAAATAGATTATATTTCTAATTTTTTTTCACATTTAGTTGAAATATATTTTGACTTGTTAATCCAATGGTGGTTATTGGAATTAATTTCACTTTGAAATTGGACATAAATACGTGTCAATCTTTTGATAGATATTGTTTCATAAAAACAAGCTATCTGTTTTGAATGAGGAAATTAATTATAAAATTAATTAATGAAACTTATATGGTTTGAATTTGGTAAAATGGACATAATTTTTTATTTTCAAATTTCAAATTTACTTTGGATAAATATTTTGTATTTTTCTGACAAATATACATTTTTAATGAATATTAAAAAATACTCAATTTTACTTCAAAACTACTTTTTCATCTAATTTAATTGTATAGTGAGATGGTCCTTTTATTTGGTTGTAAAGATTAATTTAATTATGTTTTTATCATTTAATACAGTTTTTTCATTGGAAGTAATTTCACTTTTCAATTGGATGTAAAAATAAGTCAATCTTTTGATAAATTTTTACTTCATAAAAACCCGTCTATGGTTGTGACAACGAGAATTTATTTTAAATTATTTACTGTAGTTTTTATGATTGGAATTTGGTAAAATGGATTCCATATTTGGAATCAGAAGGTCCAAATTTTTTAATTAAGGCACTTTTTCTTTTTGAACATTATGAATAGTAATGACGGCAATTATCACTAATTATTGTGATTAATTAGTAATCGGGTTCTTACGGGTAATAAAAGATATCATAAAAATATAAAGTGACCCCAAAATGTGTCAAAATACTCTTTTTTGAGTCATGTCCGACCATGGGAAGCTTTTTACCGAACAAGAGGGCCCATGAAGTCACATGGATGTAATAATGACATTTATGACATTATTTTTTTAAAAGAAGAGAAATATAACAAAGGTTTGTATATCCTAAGTAAAAAAAAATTCATTTTATTTACATAAAAGATCTCTTAAAATATAAATATTCATTTGAAATCTAAAAATATTTCTTACATCATGGTATTTTTTTATAATTTTTAGACATTAAATAAATAAATTTATTTATGACACCATGATGATACCGTGATTACCTTATTAATAAATGATTTAAACAAAATGAAAATATATGGTAAAATCTAAGACTTAAACATGTCGAAACCCTATTTTATGGGTGTATTTAGAACCCTTATCACCTTATCCTCGAATTATAAGATTGTGAGACCTTTAAAATCTGAAAACCATTTTATAATTAAGTAACATTTCAAGACATTCCAAAAGTGACCATCCTCCCTCTTATAAAAGGTTCACACCTCTACCCCCTTACCCACACCTCTAAAACCCTTGGATAGTTAACATCTTCTCATATTATCTCTCCACATCCCTCTATTACTCTTATAAGCCTCACTTTGGGTAGAAGTCTTTCCAGGAAAGCCTTTCACTAAAATCAAAAAGAGTTACCCGATTTAGAGGTAATGTCTTCTCTCGAGTTTCTTTCGTTAATTTTCCATCTTCACTCACTACTATCTTCTTACTATTTTATCCCATAATAAAACCAGAATCCTAAATATACTATTATTTTTTTATGATAAAGATTATACCTACACTTACACACACATTCGTCTAATTGTTAAAGAACATACTGTTTCTGTGGGTGGCGAATTACTGCCTCATGAAACGATGATTGTTCAATATTATTTTAACACCTTTCAAGGTGGCAATTATAATTTAACTGTATTTATAAATGATATATATGGTATTTAGTTTTTTATATGCTTCTGAAATTTATTTTTAAATCACATCGATAGGCTTTTCAGTTTGTGGAACTGCGATAATTTTATCTGAGGAAGTGTGGACTACCGCCCCCTCAAGTGATGTGACTCATTCATGCCAAACATGGAATTTATAAATAATGTAAATAATGTACTTATTATACCTATATAACATATATATTATTCTTTAATTATAATATATCTATTTCTCGTTTATTTTTAAAGTCCATTAATATGATAAAAAAGTGAATGTAGCGGTAATGCTTACGTACGGTTACCGTCTCCACGAACGGTACATTTCATTTCCTATCTCCAAACATTATGTAATATTATTAAATACATATATACTAGATATATATAATATTTAAATCATTAACACCATTTTAGAGATGATGTACTTATAACTACATGGAAAATTCTATTCAAACAAGTTCATTTTTGACTCCTGTACCAAACATCGAAAAAACGTATGATGTGAACTCACATAATTAACTAATTATTATAACATGATAATATGTGGTATTAATTGAATAATAATCTTTAAATTAATTAATTAAGAAATTATACATTGACTTATGTTTATTATTCAAGAATATAAATAAAAGACAAGGAAAATCGAACTTGAGGTAAGTGGATTTCTTATCTCACTTTTAATTCCGTGATATTTCCATTGTTCGCTAATTATTTATTGCATGTGGTTTATTGTATACCTCCATTTGATATATATTTTCATGATTATAATTATATTCATGGTACAATGTGATCAATTTGGTTCTTATTATGTTTTGGTCATACGACTCGATTTATTACAATAAGGTAAGGGGTTTTTATCTCACTATTTATTCCCGTGAGATTCATGCTATATTTGTCACTATATCCTTTGAGTGGTGTATTTAATTAAAATTATTATACTCTTTGTGTAATATAATTTCGTTTATGGTTATTTACATCAGCATTTTATAGTCCTTCTTACATAGGGTGTACGTTTCAAATGTTACCCAAATCGGTAAGGGAACCATTCACCCTCCTCTTTTTAAAAGTCTTCTTTTTCTTATGTCTTTTAATTCACATATTCTTTTGTTGGGATATGTTATTATATATCCTTAATGATGTATATTTTATGTTCAAGTGATGAGATACCATTTTCTCTCTCATCAACTCATTTTTTGAATTTCAATGTGACGCCGTTAGGCTGTCGATTTTTTTAGGGAACTTCTTAACCCAATTTAAATTATTTGGGTTAACCTTTTACTTAACGCATATGTCATCCTATGATTATGTGTGATTTTCCTCTGATTTTTACACACATAATATCCAATTATATTGGGTGTATAATTTTTTTGACACATAATTATGTAATATATTTATCCTTAATCAAAGGATACCGTCTTTATAAGGGATTTTGTCTCAATTTACATTACATTGAGACTTTATTGTTGATATGTGACAATTCACATTGATATGGTGAATATAATTTCCTTTGGCAAATTACATCATGAATGCCTTTATTCTCATGATATTATATAGTTTTGATTAAATTCAATTCCTCAATTATATGTATTGAAGCATATCCTTTTTTTAAGAACTCCTTAACTAAAATATCTTCTTAATGATTTAATCTTATAAATAATTCTTATTAATGTCAATTTTTCAAAATTGTTTTAAGGATTTATTTATATGGACATTACAATTTCAAATAATTATTTATTTTTAAATCTTCATAGTGGTATGGGACACATTGATTCAAAAATCTTTTTATTAAATGATTTAAATGGTTTTGAAAATGGTTTGATAAATAATTGATTATGACAATATACTGAAATGATATATTGTGATTGCAATGTGGAAATGTTATCTTTCCTTTATGATAGTTTTATGAGTTATGAATTTGTTATGGTTAATGGGAATTGTTACGTATACGGGTGGTTCCGTGATAAACCTATGGTGGGTGAGCTGGAGATAGATCTCCAATGCATTGGGAAACGTGAAGGAGTTAAATACTGAGGTTTCTACGAAGAGATTTAGGGAATATACTATGATGGGTATTCCAAATGTTACCATGAGGGTTACTCCCTATGTAAGAATGTTATGAATTCCTCAAGTTACCTTTATGTATTATGATTTCTATGAGTTATTCATAAATCGTATGATTTTATGAGGAATGTTAATGTTCTTATGTTTTATGAGTAAAGTATGATTTCATTGATTCTTATGTATACATGCAGTAATGTTTTCTTTCCATATTTTTATATCCCTTACTCAGCATTTTATGATCATCCCATGTTTTTGAAATGTTTCCCACAGGACTTAATGATAAATAGGGTCAAGTATGGGATCAAGGAAAGACATACTGTCTAAAACATAGACCTAGACATGTTTCTTTTTAAGATTTTTTATTTTAAGAAAAAAATGGAAACTTAGTAGAAGTGTCTAATTTGTAATCTTTTGATACGTAATAGTTATGTCCTAATTCTCTAAAACTCTAAACCAGAAAAGACCATCAATGAGAATTATTCATTTAATTCAAATTATGTAATGTTTTAAGGCCGAGTCCTTATATTTGGTATCAAAGGTAGGTTTAGATAACTTTAGAGGATAGGGTATTCTTTAATCTTAAGTGATATTACCATAATGGTTAGGATTTTAGAATGATTCATAGTCTTTAGATAAAGTTAATGAGTTTAAGATAACATGAATAACTAAACCTTAGTATTATATGATGATTCTACTGATATACTCACACTGACCTTTTTGTTTTAGTTAATGGATGGATCTAGCAGACACCAAAGTAACAGTGGATGTGAAGAAAACTGTGACAATTTTCTGAACGAGAAACTGAATGATATGGGAGCTGCAATTAGAATTCTTTTTTTTATTCTCAACCAACTATCTGGAGTTCTGATTGACCACCTGAACCATAGTGATATTTATAAGACATCATATATGTGAGAAACAAATCCCTACGAATGTTCAGCAAACCATCATAAAGGTAAGTATGTTCGAAAACCTATGTGTCAATAATGTGGAAAGAAACACATAGGAAAATGTTTCAAAGGGAAAGAAAGATTATATAGATGTGGAAATGAAGGTCATAAAGCAAGATCCATTAATGGAAAAAAGAATTATCTAGTTGACTCTATGAAAGGGAAATAAGTTTTTTCTAATGGATCAATTGTATCTTTTAAATGTTGGGTGCATGGTCATTATGAAAACACATGTCCTAGGAAGAAGTTTCAGGAATGGGATCACCAAGATCGTACAAAATATTTTTTTACCAATAACGAATGTCATTCCAATTGCGGATGATGAAACTGACAATGACCAATGAAAGGCATGGATTATTTATTATCGTATGTTTTCCTATTATTGAAATCTTAGGATATGATTCGTGATTTTGAATATTGGAAAGAAGTATTTCAGAATAAGTTTGAAAGGAATGGTTAATGGATCATTAATTATGTTGAATGAGTAAGAAATAAAAATATAATGGATTCAAGAGTTATGGTATATTTTAGGATGGTGAAATTAATAAAATTATTAAGGCTCTTTTGATGATGAGATTACATTATAAGTCTTTTTATAGTATGTGTAGCCCTAATTTTGGATATATGAATTTTTTTCAAGGAATAATTATCTTTTCTTTTGTGGGTATAGTTATAAAGAACCATTTCGGTTTATTCAATCCTTGAATTTGAGGCAATTACAGGTTAATACATTTTGGGATGATAAACGAATGTTATTAGATAACATTCGTGGTTATACTATGTTATGGTTATTTTTGATGAATTTATCACTTTTTGGGAATATTATAAAATTATGATAGTTTTTAAAAAGGGACAACACGTAAACTGTGTGGAAACCTGTCACGTCGGACAAAGCTGCAGGAATAGTACCCACAACCAAAGTGAGACTGGTATTTATTGCCTACCACTGGACTACGTGAAGTCCTTGGTATGTATGACTAATTAGTTTAAAAGTAACTGATGTTATTTGGAGATAAATGTTAAGATTTATCTTGGAAGACTACATGATTAAATCCATCAGTGATTTGGGTTTCAATCATAGTTTGGATTAATTCAAATAATTTTATGGATAGCTGTTTATTAAATGCTCTTTGTTGAACTTTGGGTGTTGTTAGACAAATTTTGGAGATTTAGAGTCGCTTTTCATTTTGTAAAAGATTATCCTTTTTGGGGATTATATAATCTTGTACTAAAAATTTTGGTTTTGGTTAATGTCTGAAGACATGGGAAATATATAGTTCATCTTTTGTGGATTAGGTTATTCTCAAGATGTTGATTATAGCGCTCTTAATGTGAAAAAGTCATCCTAAGTACTCATATTTTGAAGAAAATATGAGTATGTGTAAGAAATCTAATAAGAGATGAAAGTCTACATGACATGTAAGTATGTTTCCTTATGATTTAGTTAAGGTGATAAATAAATTCCTCAATTAAAGATAACTTAAAAAGACATTGTTTATTAAATTTTCTTACTGGGGAATCAAATACCGTTTAACCCATCACAAGTTTGTGATTTTCTGTTGGTTAAATTTCTCCTAAATATGTTTTCTATCACTCTCCATCAGAACGTGCCCCTTTTTTTTCTCTTCCATATCCATGTTTTCATGGAATCCTATTATCTATTGTCTCGGGTGACCTTTTTACTTTTCTTTCTTTATTTTAATGTGGTAGTTTAATTTACTCCTTTTACAATGTGGGGATTTTAATGAAGTTTTTGAGCCTAATTTTAAAATTGTGAGGACGAAATTCTCAAAGGGGGGAAGGATATAACATCCCGAGTAAACAAAGAATTTGAAATTTTCATATTTATTAATATTTCTAAATGAAATGTTAATATTACTTTAATGGTAATTCTATGTTTGATGGCGTACCCAATGCGCAACAATGAGTTTATTTGAAATCATACATTGCACACTAATAATATAATAATATTATTTTAAATGGTAGTTAATGCCTAACCATAGTAATGGAAAGAATGAACATAACTAACTAAAAAATTATTATATATGTTTGTTAAATATTATTGCATTTATCCAATAAAAGTTAGAGGCTTAAAATGAGAAGGGAATTCGATTTTAAGCATCAATATTATAATGTTCTTTAAAAGGTCGATTAAACGCCTTTTGATGGTGATCCATTTTTAAAACTACTTTTTGTCAATTTTATATGTTATATTTGAAAAAATAAAATCCTTCTTTAGAATTGGGACATCACAATTTACTTTGTGTAAATTTTTTTATTTTTCCGATAATGTTCATTTTTAAACAAATACTTAAAATGCTATATTTTAATTCAAAACCTCCATTTAATATAATTTATTTATATAGTTATATTATATTTTTAATTGGGTTTATGTTTTAGTTGAGATATATTTTTACCATTTAATTCAATGGTGGTCATTGTAATAAATTTAACTTTGAAATTGGACATAAAGAAGGGTCAATCTTTTGATAGATATTGTTTCATAAAAACACACTATTTGTTTCGACAACATGAATTAATTATAATATTAATTAATGAAAATTCTATATTTTTAATTTGGTAAAATGGATATCATTTTTAACTTGGAAAATCAAATTCACATTGGATAAATTGTTAGTATTTTTCTGAAAAATGTTCATTTTTAATGAATAGTGAAACATACTGCATGTTACTTCAAAACTTATTTTTCATCTAATTTAATTATATAGTTATATGTTCCTTTTATTTGGTTTTAAAGTGTAATTGTATTATGTTTTTATAACTTAATACAATTTTGTTCATTGGAAGTAATTTCACCTTTCAATTGGATGTACAAACAAGTCAATCATTTGATAAATTTTTTACTTCTTAGAAACCCATATTTGGTTGTGACAATGAGAAATATTTTTAAATTAATTAATGAAATTTCTGTGTTTGGAATTTGGTAAAATGGATTCCATATTTTTAATCATATGGTACACATTTTGTAATTAAGACTCTTTTGTTTTTACACATTATGAATAATAACAACGGTAATTATCTTTAATTATCGTGATTAATTAGTAATCGGGTAGTTAAGGGTAATAAAATAATATCATAATTATATAAAATGACCCCAACATGTGTCCAAATTATTTTTTTGAGTCATGGATGACTATGGGAAAGCTTGTTACCGAACCTGAGGGCCCATGGAGTCAAGTTAGTTTAATAGTGACATTTATGACATTATTTTTTAAAAAATAAGAGAAATATAACAATGGGTTGTTTATCCTAAGTAAATAAATTTTGATTTTGTTTAAATAAATGATCTATTTGACTCTAAATATTCATTTGAAATATAAAAATATTTCCTACATAGTGGAATTTATTTTTTTTAGACATTAATAATATAAATTTATTTATGACACCATGATGATGCAGTGATTGCCTCATTAATGAATGATTTAAATAAAATGAAAAGATAAGGTAAACACTAATATATACACTTGTCTAAACCCTATTGTATGGGTGGATTTCAAACCCTTATCACTTTATCCTCGAAATATATCATTTTTGGTCCTTTAAAATCTGAAAACCATTTTACAATAAATTAACATTTCAAGACTTACCAAAAGTGACCCTACTCCCGCTTAAAAAAAGGCCCCACCTATACCCCCTTACCCACACCTCTAAAACCCAAACACTGCTCATATTAACTCTCCACATCCCAATATTACTCCTTGAAGCCTCACTTTGGTAAAAAGTCTTTCCAAAGAATCCTTTGTCTCAAATCAAAAAGAGTTACCTGATTTAAAGGTAATGTCTTCTCTCGAGTTTCATTATTTTATTTTCCTTCTTCGATCACCACTATATTCGTATTATTTGATCCCATAATAAAACCAGTATCCTCAATATAGTAGGATGTTTTTATGATAATTAT
Source organism: Viscum album (assembly GCA_963277665.1). Classification (NCBI taxonomy): domain Eukaryota; kingdom Viridiplantae; phylum Streptophyta; class Magnoliopsida; order Santalales; family Viscaceae; genus Viscum; species Viscum album. Next base: position 261,077,836 of record OY728129.1, read on the forward strand.
TAGACCTACACTTACACACACCTCCATCTAATGGTTAAAGAACATATTGTTTCTATGGGTAGCGAATTACTGCATCATGAAACGAAGATTGTTCAATCTTTGTTTAACACCTTTAAAGGTTTTAATTATTATGTAACTTCATTTATATATGATATATATGGTATTTCTTTTTTCTATATGCTTCTGAATTTTATTTTTAAATCACTTCGTTATGCTTTTCATGTTGTGGAACTGCGATAATTTCATCTGAGGAAGTGTGGACTACCGCCCCCTCAAGTGATGTGACTCGTTCATGCCAAACATGGAATTTAGAAATAATAAATTTAATGAACTTATTTTACCTATATAATGTATATATTTTATTGGAATTATAATATATCTATGTCTCCTTTAGTTTTAAATACCATTAATATGACAAAAAAAATGAATGTAGCATCCATGCATATGTACGACAAACCGTCTCCATGAACAGAACATTTCATTTATTATCTCCAAACATTATGGAATATTATTGAATACATATATACTGAATATATATAAGATTTATATCATTAAAACCATTCCAGTGATGATGTACTTATAACTACATGGCCAATTCTTTTCAAACAAATTCCTTTTTGACTCATGTACTGAACATCAACAAAACATATGATTTGAAATCACATAATTAACTAATTACTATAACATGATCATATGTGATATGAATTGAATAATAAAAATTAAATAAATTCATTAAGAAATTATAAACTGACCTATGTTTATTATTCAGGAATATAAAGAAATGAACAAGATAAGTCAGACATGAGGTAAGGGGATTTCTTATCTCACTTTTAATTTCGGGAGATTTCCATTATTCGCCAATTATTAATTTCTTGTGGTGTATTGCATACTTAAATTTTATATATATTATCATGATTCTATTTATATTCATGGTATTATGTGATTTATTTGTTTCTTATTATCTTTTGGTCATATGACACGATTTATTACAATGAGGTAAGGGGTTTTTATCTCACAATTTATTCTCGTGAGATTCATGCTATATTTGTAACTATCTCCTTTGAGTAGTGTATGTACTACCCATTATTCTAGTTTTTGTGTAATATACTTTCTTTTATGGGTATTTACATAAAATTGTATAGTTGTTCTTTAATGGGGTGTACGTTTCGAAAGTTACCCAAACCAGTAAGGGAACCATTCACACTCCTCATTTTAAAAGGCTTCTTTTTATTATGTCATTTAATTCAATTATTATTTTGTTGGTATATGTTCTTAAATATCCTTATTGATGTATATTTTATGTCCATGTTATGAGATACCATTTTCTCTCTCATCAGCTCATTTTTTGAATATTAAAGTGACGTCGTTAAGCTATCGAATTTTTTAGGGAACTTCCTAACCCAATTTCAATTATTTGTGTTAAACTTGTACTTCTTTGATATGTCATTTTATGAATATGTGTGAATTACCTCATATTTTTTCACACTTAATATCCAATTATATTGAGTGTATTATTATTTTTCACACATAATTATGTAATAGATTTATCCTTAATCATAGGATTGCGTCTTTATAAGGGATTTCGTCTAAATTTACATTCCACTGAGACTTCATTGTTGATTTTTTCCAATTCACATTGATATGGTGTATATACATTCCTTTGGCATATTATATCATGAATACCTTTATTATCATGGTATTTTAATCTTATGATTAAATTATATTCCTCAATTATTTGTATTGAAGCATCTCTTATTTGTTAAGAACTCCTTAACCAAAATATTTTCTTAATGATTTAATCTTCTAAATCATTCTTATTAATGTCCATGTTTCATAATTATTTTAAGGATTTATTTATATGGACATTACTGTTTCAAAATATTATTTCCTTTAAAATATTAAAAGTGTTATGGGACACATTGCTTCAAAAATATCTTTATTAAATGTTTTAAATGGTTTTGAAAATGGTTTGATAAATCATTGATTATGACAATATATTGAAATGATATATTGTGATTGAAATGTGTAAATGTTATATTCCATTTATGATTATTTTATGTGTTATGAATATGTAATGGTTATTGTCTATTGTTACATATATGGGTGTTTCCATAATAAACCTAGGGCAGGTGAGTCCGAGATTGCTCTCCAATGCATTGGGTAACATGAAGGAGTTAAACGCTAATGTTTCTCTGAAGAGATTTAGGGAATATATACGGTGATGGGAATTCCAAATGTAACCATGAGGGTTACTCCCTACGTATTAATTTTATGAATGCCTCAAGTTACCTTTATGTATTATGATTTATATGAGTTACTCATAAATCTTATGATTTCATGAGGTATGTTAAAGTGCTGATGAATTATGAGTAAATTATGATTTCATTGATTCTTATGTATACATGGAATAATGTTTTCTTTCCGTATTTTTACATCCCCTACTGAGCATTTTATGATCATCCCATGTTTTTGAAATGTTTCCCACACGACTTAAATATGAATAGGTTCAAGGATGGGATCAAGGAATGAAATGTTACCTAAGACATGTACCTAGACAAGTTTCTTTTTAATAGTTTTTATTTTATGAAAAAAATGGAAACTGAGTAGTAGTGTCGACTTTTTAATCTTTTGCGAGGTAATAGTTTTGTCCTAATACTCTAGAACTCTAAACCTGAAAAGATCCTCAATGAGAATTATTCATTTAATTCATGATTATATAATTTTTTAAGGCTGGTTCCTTATAAGAACTAAATTTATATTTACTATATCATACATGATTCATTTATGACTTTATATTACCCATTTAATAATTATTTCCATGTTAAATTAATATTTAGGGTAATGATCGCTTTATTTATCATAAGTGTTTTAACTTGTTATTCTTGATCGTATCATTTAGATCATGATTTAAATGATTCCAGAATATAGACGTTGATTTAAATATCATATATATTTAAAATATAAATATTTATAATAGAAGTATTTATGAAATGGAAGGCACCGTTTATAGAGGCGGTAGGTCATACGTATGCATAAACGTTGTTTCCGTTTTCATATCGTATTGGACGGAAGTAAGTGAATAAAATATATGTAAGTACATACATACATACATACATACATACATACATACATACATACATACATACATATATATATATATATATATCTCCAGTATCATCATTATTTCATATATTACATACTTATTAATAATATATATTTTTATAATCATCGTTGAATGGTGAACATGGAAATGAATCTCATCGCGTCGTGGAGACGGTAATCCATATGTACGCACGAGCGATAATATCATTATTTTTCTTTAAAATCATATGTAAATAGATTTTATATCATATATAAAAAATAATTAACATGTTATATTTATTATTTACATCAATTATATATCATTAGTATACCTATCCAAAAAATAATCTATTGAATAACAACTTCACAACGACGTGGAGACGGTAAGTCGTACGTACGCACATATGGTGACATGTCATTCATAGGATGGATGAAATAATGAATATGGTTGTAAAATATTTATAATAACATCATAGTATATAGAATATAGGTTAGTTAATATTTTATAATGTAAACAACAATGAATGAGGAAGTGGAAGAAGAAAAGAACTTGAAATAGGTGATGAAATATTTACCTCTTCTTTGGGTTCTTCCTTTTGAATTGATAAAAAGGGATCAATAGGATGGATTTCTGATAAAAGTAAGGTATCTAAGATGAATTTAGTATAGTTTATAGTGTATTTGGTCAGGTTTTGGCAGAGTTAATTGGCTTTGAAGGTGTGATTTTGAGAGAAGGGAAAGTGTCATTTTATAAGAGGGGTGATGGGCACCTTATGAAAAAAGTAGAAATATTATTTTATAATAAGTCATTTTCGGTTTATAATGTCTCTAAAATAGATTATTTAATGTATAATGTGGGTATGGGTCGAACACCACTCATCCAATAGGTTTTAGACAGGCATGGGTCACTATATTAACCTTATCTTTTCGATTTAACTCTTAGTTAAATAGTTTGACATTTACCATGTTTCTTTGTATTTTTATAGTATATGGTTAATAAACATATTATATACTTCCAATAGAATCCCAAGTGGTTCATTAATGATAAAAATATAATTATATAAGTCTTTTGGCCGAACATTATATTTTTATAAATATAATATCAATTAATAATATATTATTTGTTTTAAAAAATCATTTATGTCAATTTTGAAACTATTTGTTATTTTGTTTTTTATAAATTCATAATAGAATTATTACATCAAAATAAATTTATCTAACCAACCCTAAAATTTCATATTAACCAATAAAATTAGTCTAATTCTCAAAAAGGTTCAAATTACATTTATTTGGGTATTTATAATATCAATTATTTTAATATTTCATTAATAAGGTAATTACTACATCATCATTGTGTCATAAATAAATAAAATTATTTAAAATCTAAAAATTATAAATAAAATACCATAATGTATTAAATCTTTTTAGTTTTCCAATTAATATTTATAATCGAATGTATGAATTATATAACCTCATATAAAAATTGATTTACTAAAAGATATTTGTTTTTTCATTTTTGCCTTTACTTTATGTTAATTAAAATAAAGAGTCATTATCATTCATAAATGGATCCATGGGGTCCCAAAATAGACCTAAGGATTTCCATTGTCATCCATGTCTCATCCCATAAGGTTAGGACAAGTGTTAAGGTAATTTTGTATTATTATAATATTCTTTTTTCCTTAAATTACCCTATTTACCTTTAACCGTAGTAAATAAAAGTAAAATTTACTATTCACCAAAAAATATTTTCATCTTATTGAACCACATTTTACATACTTATTTTAACCGTGTTTCTTGGATTTTTAAAATTAAACTCATAGAAATGGTAAAATTATGTTTTATCCCAATTTGCAAATTCTCCTAGGAGGTGGGTAAAAGACCGTAAGAAGTTCAATAAAATATTCATATATCTAAACTTATTATAAAATGACTCCAATGAAATATATTGAACATATATAGGTATTATTTACCTATTTTTACATAAACTAAATTTAAATAAATTAAATAATTATTTAAATAAATATTCGGTTTTATACAATAACTTAGTGTTTTTCACTATTTATAAAAAATTTAATGGTTTCATAAAAATACCAAAAATTCACCCTACACTAAATTTTCCTACAGATTCAAAAATGAAGTCCATTTTACCAAATTCATAACATAGAAGTTTCATTGATTAATTTAAAATTAATTTCTATTGGAAAAACCAAAAGGGGTATTTTTTTAAGAAATAATATCTATCAAAAGATTAACACTTTTCTATGTCCAATTACATTTTGAAATTACATAAAATTACCAGAATTGGATTAAATGGTAAAAATATAATCTATTTAGACATGCAAACCATTAAAATAGAAAATTTAACACTATAAATGATTTTTATTAAAAATGTTGTTTTCAGTTAAAATATAGTATTTTTTACTATTCACCCAAATATGAAAGTTATCTGAAAAACACCAAAAATTTATTGAAACAAAATTATTATATTTAGATTCTAAATTAGAATTTTAGATTGTCATATTGAATATATAAAAGTTTCAAATATTGGTTTTAACAAGGGTTCACCATTAAAAGGCGGTAAAAGTGCATTTTTTAAAAAAATACTTCTTTTATCTGGAAAAAATGAATTAGTTCTTAAATTATGTCTAAGAAACACATAATATGGATTATAAAATTATAAGTATTATATAATTCCCAAAATTTAGTTAATACTATTCATAACCACTTTTGAACAGCTAGTTTGGTAAGTCGTGGTGCACTTGAACTTGGTGTCGCGTGTAGTTCATGTTATGGAATTACATTGAAGAAATAATGTACTATGAAATCTTGGGGTGTTGCATTCTTCTCTCCTTTAATAAATTGAATCCACCCAATTTGAAATTGTTCTTCGAAAATAACTGGATTAAAATAGAAAATACCTTTGTGAGAAAACCCACATCAGAAATTGGGTTAATAAAATTTAGTCTTAATAAGAGGAAAAGGGGAACGAAAAAGTAACAACCCAATTATGATCTCATTTAGGGGAAAATGGTGTCAATTATAGACACATAATTAATGGAAAAACGTAAATATTTATAGGTAGTGATTGAGGTCATGAGTCATAAACAATTATAGAATTGATTGCCTCAACTCCATAAATCTATGATGATTTAAAATATCATCGGTTCAACAGAACATAAGGTATTAGGATACCAAATTTTTGGTTTTATGATCTCTTATCTAAACTTTATGAATTAATTTCTTCATATAATAAGAGAAAAATATATATATATATACATAAAAAATAATGAATTTTTAATTCACCTATCAGACCTTTTAAAAAAACGAAATTATTCATTCCAAAACATCACGTAGGCAAGTGGTAGGTGATGCACCCTTGTCGATCTTCGATTGCAGGTTCATGTCTCACTGCCTTGCTGGATGGGACAGGTTGTCGCCCAACCTTAATTTTGTCATTTTTATGAAAATCCAAAAATAATCTAGAGAAATGGTTTAACCTTAACAATAGTATCCAATGTCAAACTTAATCAATTCTAACCTTTAGTCTTATCCAAAATACTTTTGTCTGAAATTAGAGTCCAAAATTTATAAGGAAGGTAAACACAATGACGATCCTTTATTCCACGTAATAACATATGAATACCTTAATCATTAATTCTTTTAAAACATAGTAAAACACTAAATTACCATAAAACCTTATTGATTACATTCACACACCCTTATTCCTTATTAAATACTGGATATACTCCTCATATTGAAAAATGTTGTAAACTCCAACAATGATGGAATATACAAATCGTTAATCAGTTTCGAGGTAGTCAGGAATATTCAATATAATTTATCCAAATCAATCATCTATTATTCCAAAATTAATACCTCAGTATCAATACCATATTAAAGTTTTCTCTTTCCTTCAACCATGTATTTTTCAAAAAACATAACTTACCATTGAGTCACAACCTCATGTCCTTAATGAAAGGGTACTACAGTACAATATTTATATACTGTATAATTATTATAACATGTACATCACTAATAAAATACTCAAATGACACATTACATTAATAATAGCATAAGAACTCTTAGTCATTCCTCTTTATCTTTCGTAGTATCATAACTTGATTATTATCCAATAGCATCATTTGGGGTATACTCTGATGATTTTGACATCGATCCAGGTAGTGTCACATCTCCTCGTATATGAATAATTATACATTTAGAACCTTTTTCGTATCTTTTGAATCACGTACTTGGGGTCCTTTTTTCCACACTTATTAAAAACTCGTATTCCCTTCATGCATTTACCAGGGTGAATCTTTCCACATTTATCACATAAGGGAAAATCATTCTTTCCCTTATTCCCTTTATCCATCTTTCATTCTGCCATCCTTCTCTTCTCTGGCTTCCCTTAAAAGACATAGTAATTAGAGAATTATTTACATATCTTATTAACACATGATATTATTTATTCATATGATTATAATACGTGGGAGACTCTTTATTTTCTATATTTTGGCTTATTATAATGAAAGATATGATCATTCATACTCTATGGATCATGCGTATTGCTGCAGGTCTCATTCCTTATACTAGGTTCCATTTCAAAATAATGGCATACACTATGATAGTTTATGAATCACAATGAATAATTCCAAACATGTAAAATACCTAACATAACATGAAAATATTATTCATAAAATCTATAATCATAAAATTTATTCTTTTAGAATGTATTTACACATAAATCCTTCATAATGGCTTGTAATGAAAATGTGAATTACCCTAAGCATATCCCTTGGGAGTGCCATAACCAAGAGTGCAGCAAGGACCGTTGTCATGCACTAGTTCTCAGTTGAGTCTAGTTCAAAGCGATGTTTTGGGTTTTAACCCTAGGTACATCTGTGAAAGAGCTGTATCTACCTGCTCGTATCCAGACATGTATGTATTGCTTGGAAAACTCACAGAATCTCGACAGTACCAAAATTATAGGAAGTTATTCTATACTAATCCTCAAAGTCTATCTTAGGGTAATGTTCTCTATTCAGAGTTTAACTAAATCTATTTCCAAGGATGTTTCTAAACTTCCTCTGATACCAAATGTAATGCCCGACCTCAGTTACCCAGAGTCGGTGCATTATTTTAATACATTGGAATGACTACAAGGAATCACGTCCCGAATGACTGATCAGTTTAGATGTCTTGGAAAATAGATTATATACATGAAAGTTACATAACACCTTCCTGAATGGCCCGAAGGCCTTCATTTTTTATTGATTTTTTGGTATCCCCCCTTTCAAGGGATGAGGGGGAACCCTTACAAGGCATGTAGGGTCAAAGATTACAAGTCCCATAGGCATAGGGGATTACATTACCCGAATTTTATAGGGAATTAAACCACACTATTACAAGGAATTACCCTCCCCAGTATCTGCATCATGATAGTAGCTCTCCACCTTTTCATTACAATCTGTCAAGGCTTCTCGTGCAAGCGCAGGCTGGTACAGATAGCATAGCCATACCCTCTCATTCTGAAAATCCATTTGGCTCTACTTTGGTGAGTGCACCTTCTCTGACTGCTCATCTGGGGATGCTTCATTTAGAATGCCATTAATACCCAAGATTAACCCTAATTATCAATTATAATACACTTCTTGGAATCCTGAGAAAATTAAAACATAGAAAGGGGTGAGCTCAGATACTCAGTAAGGATAACAATATAGCTGAAACATTCAAAAACAAGGATAAATATTTAAGGCAATGTATAAAACTAAAACAAAATCCTTTTAAACTAAACATCAGCATAATATGGAAAAGATAAAATAAAATAGTGTCATTTAATTATTCACATGAATATTATACTAGTTAAATAATTCCACCCAAAATCAACAGCTACTTTCATAATGATGGATTGTATAATGCCAGACTTTCATAACCACATAGTCAAGGCCATGTGACAAGACTACAAATAATATTTTGTCAATGCCTTGTTCCAAGACACTAGTTTGTCTCATGAGACCTACCTATGCATTTATGAGCTATAGAGGGCTCCACCAATCACTTACTATGTCCAATGCATTCTACATATTAAAATGTTCAAACATAACATAAACATTTGTATTAAACCTAGAATAGTAAATGTCAATACATTATCCATAAACCATTAATTGTATAAAATAAATCATCCATAGTAAAAAATATCAAAAAATATTCAATACAATATAGAAGTTTTGTGTCATAATAAATCAACTTCAAACAAACATAAAATATATCAAAGGATGTTGGGATAGATGAAATCAAATCCTTTTTAGAGAAATATCTCATTCTATTTTAAAATCATTTAAAATTAACGTAATTATAAAAGAAAACATTTATATTTGAAAATATTTGTATAAGAATATAAGGGAATATTCAAAAATATTATAAGGGCAGAAAATAGATCCACCCTATGTATAAGTTAAAAAAATACATTATTACCTTAATTTTGTTGAAAAGGTTAAAAAGTACCTTGTTTGGAAAAGGACGGAAAGATTCCTTTCAAACCATTTTATAAATATTCAAAAAAGGGTATAAATGACTTTAACCCATAGTCTAGTAAATTTTAAAAACAATTTGGAATACATTTTTAAGAAATAAGGAAAAGATGTCCAAGTAGATACTTGCATAAAAACAATCTCAGATAATAAAGAGATTGTGAAATTAACCCTTACCTTGCACTTTCCATTGGACAAGGGTATGCTTAACCTCTGTTATAATGACCATAGTATGTTATTAAATTATACTAGATCCATATTTATATTTATTATATCATACATGATTCATTAATGACTTCATAATTCCCATTTAATAATGATTTCCCTGTTAAATTAATATTTACGGTAATAATCGCATTCTTTATCGTATGTGTTTTAACTTGTTATTCTTGATCGTATCATTTATATAATTATTTAAATGATTCCAGAATCTAGAACTTGATTTAAATATCATATATATTTAGAATAGAAGTATTTATAATAGGTGTATATATGAAATGGAAGGCACCGTTTATGGAGACGGTAGGTCGTTCGTACATATAAACACACTACTGGAAATTCGGGCTATAGCCACGGTTCTAAACCGTGGATATAGGCCCTCAAACCGTGGCTATAGGTAATAGCTACGGTTCCTCAAACCGTGGCTAAGTTTCACGTGGCTATAGGCCTAGACCTATAGCCAGAGTTCCAAACCGTGGCTTTAAATCTATAGCCACAGTTTGAACCGTGGCTGTATACCTATAGCCACGGTTGAAACTGTGGCTATACTAAAGGTCGGACAAAATATATTGCCACGGTTTTAAACCGTGGCATTATGTCTATAGCCACGGTTAAAACCCGTGGCAATAAACCAATAGCCACAGTTTATAACCGTGGCTATAGGGTGTCCAAATCCATTAAAAATACCCCCTGGACACCCCCTGCCACCCCCTGCCAGTCCCCCCCTGCCACCCACCGGCCAGTCCCCCCCTGCCAGTCCCCCCTGCCCCCTGCTTGTCCCCCCGCCAGCACCCCCCTTCTTGTTCCCCTGCCAGCCCCCCCCCCCCCGTGCCAGCCCCCCTGCCCCTACTTGTCCCCCTGCCAGCCCCCCACCTGCCATCCCCCCTGCCCCCTACTTTTCCCCCTGCCAGCCCCCCCCCCCCTTCCCCCTGCTTGTCCCCCTGTGCTTGTCCCTCTGCCAGCCCCCCCCCCCCCCTGCCCCCTGCTTGTCCCCCTGCCAGCCCCCCAGCTAGTCCCCCACGCCAGCCCCCCTGCCCCCTACCAGTCCCCCCTGCCTGGACACCCCTCCCCACCCTCCCCCTGCTAGTCCCCCCCCTCCCCCTGCTAGTCCCTCCCCCCTGCCCCTTGCTAGCCCCCCCCCCCCCTTCCCCCTGCAAGTCCCCCCTGCCAGCCCCCCCCCTGCCCCCTGCTTGTCCCCCGGCCAACCCCCCCTGCCCCCTGCTAGTCCCCCCTCCACCCCCCCCCCTGCCCCCTACCAGTCCCCCCTGCCTGGACACCCCTCCCCCTGCTTGTCCCCCCTTGCCACCCCCTGCCAGTCCCCCCTGCCCCCTGACACCCCCTGCTAGTCCCCCCTGCCCCTTGCTAGTCCCCCCTGCCCTCTGCTAATCCCCCCTTCTTGTCCCCCTGCCAGCCCCCCCCCCCCCCCACACCCCCTCCTTGTCCCCCTGCCACCCCCCACCCCCCACACCCCCCTGCTTGTCCCCCTGCCACCCCCCCTGCCACCCCCATGCCAGCCCCCCTGCCCCTGCCAGCCCCCTGCCTGTCTCCCTGCCAGCCCCCCCCCCCCAATGCCCCCTGCTTGTCCCCCTGCCAGCCGCCCCCCCTGCCCCCTGCTTGTCCCCCTGCCAGCCCCCCCTGCCCCCTGCCAGCCCCACCCCCCTGCCAGCCCCCCCTGCCCCCTGCTTGTCCCCCTGCCAGCCCCCCCCCCTGCCCCCTGCCAGCCCCCCCCTGCATTTTTCCTTTTCTTCAGAGCCTTTATTTCCAAAATACCTTCTAATGTCATGACCATTGTTATTATTAGTGTTCTGTTCCTCTTCATTGTTATGTATGACAGAGTTCTTATTTATTGGTTCATTTCTTGAAGCATTCTTATTTGAGTTTGTAATGGTCATGTTATATAGCATCAACGAAATGGTATTTTGGTTAGATAACAGGGATACAGGCTGTTCATAATAGTTCATATTATCTACAGATTTAGCACCAACAAAAGTTAAATTAATAGAATGAAGAGCAGGTGTACCTGGGTCCTTTGAATCATCTATATTCTGCATCTTGATAGCGTCCAGATCTAATGGAAGGGGCCTATGCCCGATGGGTTCAAAATGTGCCTGCATTAGCATGGGGTCTTGTACAGAGGTTGTGCTTCCTTTTGTATGTTTTATAGGTTCCAGTGTCAGGGTACCTTGTTTATCAATGTTAGTGTATTTTGTTTGTGCCTTAGCCTAAAGAGACTTTAGACTAATATGAGGATTCCTACTTTTTATAGGACAACCAGTGGTATGAATGACGTTTAGATTAGTGGTGAGTTTTCTTGTTTTTATAGCAGTGCAGTGGCATCCAGAGTTTTAGATTCATAGGTGTAGTGAGCAGAGGATAAAGAACGTAAACCATTTGTCTGATTGTTTGACTCATTTATTATCTCTTGGTTTGGTGTGAAATTCAGTCAAAAGCAGACGTTGAATTTTCATCACAACAGGCTGATCCGGTTCAGACGACATGTGCAGAGGATGAGGATGATCTGTTTTGGACAACATGTGAAGAGGATGAGGAAAAAGAAGAATTACCGAACAAATATTATGTGATACATGTACAATAAAATATGTCAAACAATTCCAAACCAATGTTTTCAGTTGAATTGAGCCTTTGTACCACCTGCTATGCACGTTTTGTGGAAAGATGGATGATAGGCAGCGCTGAGAGGAGATATAGTTTAGGAATGAGGAAATACGAAAAATTAAAGCTAACCATTCAATGTTTCTCTAAGGAGGAGTAACCGCCGCGGGGTGTCGTCCTGGAGCAAGGCCAAATCACGGCGTGATCGCGGCGTGACCGCGGCATGACCGCGGCGTGACCGCAGCGTGACCGCGGTAGGACCGCGGCTTGACTGCGGCGTCACCGCAGCGTGACCACAACTTGTTGGCCCGATCCAGCGACATCCGCGGGGCAACATCTTCCACTTTGTTTTAAATAGGATGATATGGGTATGTGTAGACTACCAGCCCCCTGCCCCCTACCAGTCCCCCCCTGCCTGGACACCCCTCCCCCCTGCCCCCTGCTAGTCCCCTCCACCCCTCCCCCTGCTAGTCCCTCCCCCCCTGCCCCCTGCTAGTCCCCCCCCCCTGCCATCCCCCCCTGTCCCCCTGCCAGCCCACCCCCCTGCCCCCTGCTTGTCCCCCTGCCAGCTCCCCCCTGCCCCCTGCTTGTCCCTCTGCCAGCCCCCCCTGCCCCCTGCTAGTCCCCCCCCCCGCCAGCCCCCCCTGCCCCTACCCCTCCCCCCTACTTGTCCCCCATGCCCCTTGCCAGCCCCCCTGCCCCCTACTTGTCCCACTGCCAGCCCCCCCTGCCAGCCCCCCGGGCCCCCTACTTGTCCCCCTTCCAGCCCCCCCTGCCAGCCCCCCCTGCCCCCTGCTTGTGCCCCTGTGCTTGTCCCCCTGCCAGCCCCCCCTGCCCCCTGCTTGTCCCCCTGCCAGCCCCCTGCTAGTCCCCCCCTGCCAGCCCCCCTGCCCCCTACTAGTCCCCCCCTGCCTGGACACCCCTCCCCCCTTCCCCCTTCTAGTCCCCTCCCCCCTCCCCTGCTAGTCCCTCCCCCCTGCCCCCTGCTAGCCCCCCTGCCCCTGCTAGTCCCCCCCCCCCCCCGCCAGCCCCCCCTGCCCCTTACCAGTCCCCCTGCCCCCTGACACCCCCTGCTAGTCCCCCCTTCCCCCTGCTAGTCCCCCCCTTCCCCCTGCTAGTCCCCCCTGCATGTCCCCCTGCCACCCCCCCCTGCCACCCCCCTGCTTGTCCCCCTGCCAGCCCCCCCTGCTACCCCCCTGCCAGCCCCCCCTGCCCCTTCCAGCCCCCCCTTCCCCCCGGCTTGTCCCCCTGGCACCCCCCCCATTCCCCCTTCTTGTCCCCCTGCCAGCCCCCCTACCCCCTGCTGGTCCCCCTGCCATCCCCCCTACTCCCTGCTGGTCCCCCTGCCAGCCCCCCCCCTGCCCTCTGCCAGCCCCACCCCCCCTACCAGCCCCCCTGCCCCCTGCTTGTCCCCCTGCCAGCCCCCCTGGCCCCTGCCAGCCCCCCTGCATTTTTCCTTTTCTTCAGAGCCTTTATTTCTAAAATACCTTCTAATGTCATGACCATTGTTATTATTAGTGTTCTGTTCCTATTCATTGTTAGGTATGACAGAGTTCTTCTTTATTGGTTCATTTCTTGAAGCATTTTTAATTGAGTTTGTAATGTTCATGTTATATAGCATCAACGAAATGGTATTTTGGTTAGATAACAGGGATACAAGCTATTCATAATAGTTCATATTATCTACAGATTTAGCACCAACAAAAGTTAAATTAATAGAATGAAGAGTAGGTGTACCTGGGTCCTTTGAATCATCTATATTCTGCATCTTGATAGCGTCCAGATCTAATGGAAGGGGCCTCTGCCCGATGGGTTCAAAATGTGCCTGCATTAGCGTGGGGTCTTGTACAGAGGTTGTGCTTCCTTTTGTATGTTTTATAGGTTCCAGTGTCAAGGTACCTTGTTTATCAATGTTAGTGTGTTTTGTTTGTGCCTTAGCCTAAAGAGACATCAGACTAATATGACGATTCCTACTTTTTATAGGACAACCAGTGGTATGAATGACGTTTATATTAGTGGAGAGTTTTCTGGTTTTTATAGCAGTGCCAGTGGCATCCAGAGTTTTAGAGTCATAGGTGTAGTGAGCAGAGGAAAAAGAACCTAAACCATTTGTCTGATTGTTTGACTCAATTATTATCTCTTGTTTTGGTGTGAAATTCAGTCAAAAGCAGACATTGAATTTTCATCACAACAGGCTGATCCGGTTCAGACGACATGTGCAGAGGATGAGGATGATCTGTTTCGGACAACATGTGAAGAGGATGAGGAAAAAAAAGAATTACCGAACAAATATTATGTGATACATGTACAATAAAATATGTCAAAAAACTCCAAACCAATGTTTTCAGTTGAATTGAGCCTTTGTACCACCTACAATGCACGTTTTGTGGAACGATGGATGGGCGGTAGCACTGAGAGGAGATATAGATTAGGAATGAGGAAATACGAAAAATTAGAGCTATCCATTCAATGTTTCTCTAAGGAGGAGTAACCGTCGCAGGGTGTCGTCCTGGAGCAGGGTCAAATCACGGTGTGACCGCGGCGTGACTGCGACGTGACCACGGCGTGACCGCGGCGTGACCGCGGCGTGACCACGGCATGACTGCGGCTTGACCGCGGCGTGACCGCAGTGTCACCACAACGTGTTGGCCCGGTCCAACCACATCCGCGGGGCAACATCTTCCACTTAGTTTCAAATAGGATGATATGGGTATGTGTAGACTACCGCCCCCCCTGCCCCCTACCAGCCCCCCCTGCCTGGACACCCCTCCCCCCTGCATGGAGACCCCTGCCCCCTGCCCCCTGCTAGTCCCCTCCCCCCTCCCCCTGCTAGTCCCCCCCCTGCCCCCCTGCTAGCCCCCCCTGCCCCCTGCTAGTCCCCCCCCCCCCCGCCAGCCGCCCCTGTCCCCCTGCCCCATGCTTGTCACCCTGCCAGCCCCCCCAGCCCCCTGCTTGTCCCCCTGCCAGCCCCCCTACCCCTGCTAGTCCCCCCCGCCAGCCCCCCATGCCCCCTACCAGTCCCCCCCTGCCTGGACACTCCTCCCCCTGCTTTTCCCCCCTTGCCACCCCCTGCCAGTCCCCCTGCCCCCTGACACCCACCTGCTAGTCCCCCCTGCTCCCTGCTAGTCCCCCCTGCCACCCCCCTGCTTGTCCCCCTGCCAGCAACCCCCCCCCCCCTGCCACCCCCCTGCTTGTCCCCATGCCGGCCCCCCTCCTGCCACCCCCTGCCACCCCCCTGCCCCTGCCAGCCCCCCCTGCCCCCTGCCTTCCCCCCTTCCAGCCCCCTGCCCCCTACTTGTCCCCCTGCCAGCCCCCCCCCCCCCCCATGCCCCCTACTTGTCCCCCTGCCAGCCCCCCCTGCCCCCTGCCAGCCCCCCCTGCCCCCTGCTTGTCCCCCTGCCAGACCACCCCCCCCCCCCCCCCCCCGCCCCCTGCCAGCCCCCCTGCCAGCCCCCTACATTTTTTCTTTTCTTCAGAGCCTTTATTTCTAAAATACCTTCTAATGTCATGACCATTGTTATTATTAGTGTTCTGTTCCACTTCATTGTTAGGTATGACAGAGTTCTTCATTATTGGTTCATTTCTTGAAGCATTCTTAATTGAGTTTGTAATGTTCATGTTATATAGAATCAACGAAATGGTATTTTGGTTAGATAACAGGGATACAGGCTGTTCATAATAGTTCATATTATCTACAGATTTAGCACCAACAAAACTTAAATTAATAGAATGAAGAGTAGGTGTACCTGGGTCCTTTGAATTATCTATATTATGCATCTTGATAGCGTCCAGATCTAATGGAAGGGGCCTCTGCCCGATGGGTTCAAAATGTGCCTGCATTAGCATGGGGTCTTGTACAGAGGTTGTGCTTCCTTTTGTATGTTTTATAGGTTCCAGTGTCAAGGTACCTTTTTTATCAATGTTAGTGTGTTTTGTTTGTGCCTTACCCTAAAGAGACTTTAGACTAATATGAGGATTCCGACTTTTTATAGGACAACCAGTGTTATGAATGACGTTTAGATTAGTGGAGAGTTTTCTGGTTTTTATAGCAGTGCCAGTGGCATCCAGAGTTTTAGAGTCATAGGTGTAGTGAGCAGAGGAAAAAGAACCTAAACCATTTGTCTGATTGTTTGACTCATTTATTATCTCTTGGTTTGGTGTGAAATTCAGTCAAAAGCAGACATTGAATTTTCATCACAACAGGCTGATCCGGTTCAGATGACATGTGCAGAGGATGAGGATGATCTGGTTCGGAAAACATGTGAAGAGGATGAGGATAAAGAAGAATTACCGAACAAATATTATGTGATACATGTACAATAAAATATGTCAAAAAATTCCAAACCAATGTTTTCAGTTGAATTGAGCCTTTGTACCACCTGCTAAGCACGTTTTGTGGAAAGATGGATGAGAGGCAGCGCTGAGAGGAGAAATAGTTTAGGAATGAGGAAATACGAAAAATTAGAGCTAACCATTCAATGTTTCTCTAAGGAGGAGTAACCGCCACAGGGTGTCGTCCTAGAGAAGGGCCAAATCATGGCGTGACCGCGGCGTGACCGCGGCGTGACCACGGCGTGACCGCGGCGTGACCGCGGCATGACCGCGGCGTGACCGCGGCATGACCGCGGCGTGACCGCGGCTTGACCGCGGCGTGACCGCAGCGTGACCGCAGCGTGACCACAACGTGTTGGCCCGGTCCAGCGACATCCGCGGGGAAACATCTTCCACTTAGTTTTAAATATGATAATATGGGTATGTGTAGACTACCAGTCCCCCCCCCCCATGTCTGGACACCCCCCCTGTCTGGACACCGCCCCTGTCTGGACACCCCCCCCCCTGTCTGGTCAGATTCTCACTTTCACCTTTACTATTGATGGTACTCGTATTTACTACTCCTTTGTTTATGCTAAGAATAAATACCAAGAATGAATAATTCTTTGGAATGAATTCTCTTATTTAGGAACTAACACGAATGCCCCTGTTTTCTTATGGGAGACTTTAATGCTATTCTTAATTCTAGTGAAAAAATTGGCCCATCTCACGCCTCTATCTCCACGAGAGAATTTAAAGCCTCGATCAAGGGAAACAATGTTATTGAAATTAATCTCACTGGTGAGAAATACACCTGGTATAGAAGATATCACAATAAAGTGGTTGCTTCCAAATTGGACAGAGCCTTTACGAATGTTCTGGCTCTAGATAAATAAGACACTATCTCTAGCATCACTCTTCACAAACTGAACTCTGATCATCAACCTATCCTGGTAAACATTTCCTCCAAAGACATGAAACCTAGGTTACCCTTCCACTTCAATAATGTGAAGCTCTCTGATGAAGAATGAAATCATGCCATCCAAAACATGTAGTCCTCAATATCTCATACCAATAATGCCTTTACTTACAACCTCAAACTAAAACACCTCGAACAGACTCTCAAATATTAGTGTAACACCAAAGCCAAACAATGGAATGCAGTTCGCATTTCAGTTACTTCATATGGTACATGGCATGAGGTTTGGCTGGATCAAGCTTATAATTGGACAAGACAGTTCTAGACTTAGATGTTGCATCTCTTGTAACTTAGTGTTGTGGCTGTAGATCACTCTAAATCTACCCTACCAATGTCATTCAGTTTTTAAGGGAGATTATTATTGAAGAAGTATTTGGAGACTTAGAACCAAATATTGAACATGAAACCCTCCTTCACCCACCCCTGCACCCACCCTCCCCCTTGCACCCCTTTTTCACCCCCACTAAACCCACCCTATCCCCTGCCCCACCTACACCCCCACTACCCCCACTACTGTCCCCACCCCACTGATATGAATAGAATCGATATAAAGTAACTAATGGGTCCCTAACCAAACTAACCCTGCTAGTCCCCCTTCCACCCCCCCCCCCCCCCCCTTGCCCCTGCTAGTCCTCATCCATAGGTGCAGCCTGTGAGTTTATACTCTCCAAGCCCCCTTAAGATATTAGTTACAGATCACTAAAACATAATTCTCAACCATGACGACAAGAAATAAAATACATGCTGAAATATATATATATTTTTTCTACAATAAAAGTATTAGTGTTCAAAGATTAATTGGAATTTGATGCAGGACAGAAAAGAGCAGAATAATAAAAAAAGTGAAGCATCATAAGGCAGTGGAATTAATTTTAAAATATATAGTTTTTTAATACCAAAACACTGTATCCTATTAGCTTGACACGCTCACCCTATTCCAAAGATAAATACAACTCAAAGATGAATAGCTTGATCATAGATAACTCAATATGACTTGAAAGAAAAATATAGATACAAAAAAAACACAACAAACCGCAATAGAGATAAATGGTATAGAATTCTTGACAGAGTTAATAAGCTTATGAAATTACAGAGGAATAAGTATTTACCTGAATCAATAGAGATTCAAATTATAGAGAACTGGGTATTTCACCTAAGACACTAAGAGTGATGATACAAAAATCTTGACAGGGTTAATAAATATAAAAATTATAGAGGATGAAGTATTTACCTGAATCAATAGAAATGAAAATTATAGAGAACTGATTAACAATTTTTTGCTGGAAGTTCCTCTACACATTTCCTAGTTGTGGCTATGCTACATCCACTGTTCCTACTTCTCGAAGTTCCTCTACTAGTTCCAAGAGGATCTTGATTTTTTTTATAGCACATATTTCTGGAGAGAGGTGCTTTCCCAGTTTTTCCTCCTACAAAGCTACAACTATAGTCCACAAATCAGTCCAGAAGTTGTTGAATTGCAATGAACAAATGAAAAATGTAAAAAAACTGTACATGAGTATCATTTTATTTCCACAAAAATAGTGAAATAGAGAAGTGATTGTCTTGAATTTTCATATTGACATCAGTCACATCCATGCAAATTTTAGTTAAAATATGTTAAAATTACAGCTTTTGTGATAGATAATAATGAAAAGTAGATAAAAATATGTTAAAAAATCAGATCATGTATCATAAATTATAAATGAAAATGAATGAAAATGGAAAAACATGATGTAAAAAGATACAAAAAGGATAAAATTCTATACATTCATTTATCACCAGAATGGGTAGATTGATGGCTTATACATGTGTTGTGACATGGCTGCCACCCCCCTGCCAGCCCCCCTGCCCCCTGCCACCCCCTGCTTTTCCCCCTGCCAGCCCCCCCTGCCCCTACTAGTCCCCCCCTGCCCACCTGCACCTGTCCCCCCTCCCCAGCCCACCAGCACCAGCCCCCCTGGACCCCCTAGACCCCCCATGGACAGACCCCTCCCCCCAAACCCAGACCCCCAAGACAGACCCCCCCCACCCCCTGCTACGCCCAGCCCCCCTGCCCCCTGCTTATCCCCCTGCCAGCCCCCCCCCCCCCCCCTGCACCCCTGCACTGGTCCCTCTCCCCCCTTCACACCAGATCCGGCCTCCCTCTCTTTGTACTGCACTACACCCCTGCACACTAGCCTCCCCCTACATCCCTACACGAGCCCACACACCTTCCCCAGACCAGACCCACCCAACACTGAACACACAAATCATTATTTACTTTTACTTCAAAATTATTACATGTAGCCACACACACATATCTCTGACAAAAAATAGCATCTAATTGGGCCAAAATGCCAATAAAGAATGCTTAAAATAAGGATTCAGTGCAATAGTTTGAGTATAAGGAGTATATAAAGGGGGAAATTATATATGTATATGCCAACCTATGCATACACATGTAAGAGGGGAGACCGAACATGTGCTTCCAAAGGAGCTCTCCAATCAATGATAACATCCTCAATCGCATTTCATGAATGAGACCATCAGAGAGACAACAACTACTTCAGAGATGCTGAATTTAAATACGATTTGTTCTTTCATAATGATGGATCTCAAAAGTGAACTAATTGCTTGGCCTCCTCTAACTCACTACAAATTATAATCAAAATCGAAGATTACTTAAATCTGGATTTTATTAGATAGTGATAATAATGTGTCGAGGCTGGACAGCCCCCCCTCCCACCCCCATGGACACTGGACTCCCCCTGCATATTTACCCCTGATGGACACTGGACCCATACTCTCCCCCCCACCCCCTACCAGCCCCCTTGTACCCCTTCTGGACACTGGACTCCCCCCTGGAAACTAGTTCTTGGGATGCCCAAATCATATTTACCCCTACTGGACACTAGACTCCCCCCTGGACAATGGACTCCCCCTGCATATTTACCCCTGCTGGACATCATTAATATAGAAAAAAGGAACTATTGTTAAAAAATACAATGATATTGTCAATTGAAAAGACAAACTAAAAATAGAAAGCTTGTTCGGTTTTCTCTTATTCCTTACCCCGCACCCCATTGAGTAGTGGTAGATGACGAAAAATATAAACCATATCCTAAAGAAATTAATAATAGAAATCATCATTATTTATCTTTGAGAAGGAGAGAGACATTTCATAGAAAATAGTTTTCTTCTTGGTTGAAATTGAAGGTGGAAATATTACTATAATAAATTAATTATATCAATATTTAATTATGTTCAATATCCATTTATATTATATGAACTAGAGGTAAATCCATTTTGATCAAGGAATCCTAAGGATATTATTTTTTTGAAGGTTGGGGACCCACCTTACATCAAGTAAGTGGATGATGGATTGATCATCTTACTCTATTAGAATAGAGTCTCTACCCTCAACCCTACACCTATTATTATTTCCTAAAAGGGCATACCCTTCCAACTTCTTGAATAGATTCAAAAAAGACTCTATATATATACACAAGTTACAATAATATCCAGAGTTGAGGACCCACTCATGATTGAGTTTATGGATGGATATATTCCGGAATTCAATAGCATAACATCTTAAGTCAACCATAAAAGGATGGTCAGTTGGTTTTTTGGGTTCTAACTCTCACATGAGTTTCCTACACTTGGGATTAATGTACATGGGTTTAACATAGTGAAAACATGTGACTTTTCTATCCAAGGAACTGGTTTTGGATTTGGGTTCTTTATTACTCTTACTTTTGTATCTATTGAACTGTTTCGTTTTTACATTATGTTTTAGGTCTTCCACTTGTGAAAAACAGTCAACCTCTCCTTTTATCTTAAGTTTATAATGAAAATCCTTAGACCAAATAGATTATTTAACATATTCTTTAGTTAAAGAATCTCGACCATATATCATGGTCTCAATTAGTGTGATGTAGCTATTGTTAAGAGGGATTAAGAGGATTAATTTCTGATCCTCATCATCTATAGAAACATTAATATTGGTTAAATATAATTTGACATTATTAAACTCTTCTAAATAGGTTTTTATTGAAGTACAATGCTTTATTTTGAATGTGAACATATGATGATTCTAGTAAGTTATTCCTACTAATGAAGCAGTCATGTGTAATTTTTTATGTTTTAGAAAATTTATACAGTGGTAGACTTATAATATACTTCTCTAAGGACCCCATCACCTATGTAAAGTAAATGGGTTCTATGAGACTTAATATGTATATTAGGGGTAACATCTTAGTATTCTACAATGGTCTGAACATTTCATTAACAGTCGTAATGGGTTTCTTGGGCCCATATAGGGATTCAATTCAGCCTTGCTATCTGAGAAAGGCTCTCATTTTAATTCTTCATATATTCGAATCTTTTTCTCCATTTAATTTCTCAATATCATTTTAATTCTTCATATATTGGTACATATTCAGCACTAGAAACAGATGGAACAACTTTCGCCCCCGGGCTCCTTGGATGGTCGTGGTCGGATCACAATGCATTTTCATAAGACAACCTAGGTCCTGTGATTCCTGCATCCTTTATAGGAAAACATGTAGATCCAAACTCATCTACCAAAATCAACATTCTACTAATACCCGCATTCCTAGTATTGATCCCTTGGGATGCAACCATTCCAATCCATTTAGAAGAAGACCACCAGCAGGCCTGACTTTGGTGTCCAAGTTACTTGCAGATAGAGCAGAAATCATACCAAGATTTGTAATGGACCACGTAGAAATATCTATAATCCTCTTTAATGAAAATACACACTAATTCTACCAGTGGCATCAAAACATCAACCTCAGCGGATATGAAACAGAAGGGGAAGACATGTAAAGCTTACCTAAATCAAAGAAATCAAAGGTGAAAATGAGGCATAAAAAAATGCAGATAACCAGCACTCGGGAGAGAAAAAAATAGAGGGAGATGTGGGTGTCGACCTCGAGGGCATCGACGAGGAGGGCGCGGCGAGGAAGACGCCGGCGAGGAGGGCACCGGCAAGGAGGGCGCGGGGAGGATGACGTGGCGAGGAGGGTCACAGCGAGGAGGGTGTCGGCGAGGAGAGTGTCGGCGAGGAGAGCGCGGCGAGGAGGGCGTCAGCGAGGAGGATGGTGCGGCGTTGATGCGTCGTGGAGGAGGAGGCCGCGGTGAGGATGAGGCCGTGGGGAGGAGAAATGGCGAGGGCGAGGAGATGGAGCCCGACGCTTGGGGGCAAGGGAGAGGATGGAGCCCGACGGAATGGGGGGGAAAAAAACTGGGCGAGGGGATATAGCCATGGGTAGGAAAAAACCGTGGTTGTATAAAACCTATAGCCACGGTTATATAAAACCGTGGCTATAGGTCCGTGGCTATAGCCCAGATTTCCAGTAGTGACATTGTTTCTGTTTTCATATCGTATTGGACAGAAGTAAGTGAATAAGATATATGTATGTACATACATACATATATATATATATATATATATATTTGTGTGTTTCCCTCAAGTAGAATCATTATGTCTTATATTACATACTTATTAATAATATATATTTTTATAATCATCTTTGAATGATGAACATGGAAATGAATCTCATTGCGTCGTGGAGACGGTATTCCGTACATACGCACGAGCGATAATATCATTATTTTGATTTAAAATAAAATGTAAATAGATGTTATATAATATATATAGAATCTTTAACATGTTAGATTTATTATTCACATCAATTATATGTCATTATTATACCAATCTAAATAATAATGTATTGAATAACAACTACACCACGATGTGGATACGGTAAGGCGTACGTACGCACGTATGGTGACATGTCATTCATAGGATGGGTAAAATAATTAATATGGTTGTACCATATTTATAATAATATTACAGTATATAGAAGATAGTGGAGTTATTATTTTATAATGGAAAGAACAAAGAAATAGGAAGTGGATGAAGAAAAGAACTTGAAAGAGGTGATGAAATATTTACCTCTTCTTTGGGTTCTTCCTTTTGACTTGATCAAATGGTCATCGTAGGTTGGCTTTATGACCAAAGTAAGGTC
The DNA here is from genome assembly GCA_963277665.1 of Viscum album. Taxonomy (NCBI): domain Eukaryota; kingdom Viridiplantae; phylum Streptophyta; class Magnoliopsida; order Santalales; family Viscaceae; genus Viscum; species Viscum album. The sequence continues at coordinate 261,101,604 of OY728129.1, forward strand.
TCTTAGATGAAGGTAGGATAGTTTAGAGGGTATTTGGTAAGGGTTTTCTAGAGCCAAAGGGCTTTGAAGGTGTGAATTAGAAAAAAGGGGGAGTGTATTTTTATAATAGTGGTGAAGGGTACCATAGGAAAAGCTAGAAATATTATTTTATAATAAAGTAATATTAGGTTTCTAATGGATCAAAAATGAATTATTTAAATTAAAATGTGGGGATGGGTCAAAAACCTAACGACCAATTGGTTTTAGAAAGGTTTGGGTCACTATATTAAACTTATATTTGGGATTTAACTCTTATTTAAATTGTTGGACATTTACCCTGTCTCTTTTTATTTTTATATTATGAGGTTAATAAACATACTCTATACATCCAAGAGAACCACAAGTGGTTAATTAATGAAACACATATCATTATATATGTATTTTGGCCCATCCATATATTTTTATAAATATAATATCAATTAATAATATAATATTTGTTTTAAAAACTCTCTTATGTCAATTTTGACACTATTTGGTATTTTGTTTTTTCTAAATTCATAACAGCATTATTTCTTCGAAAATATTTTATCTAACCAACCCGAAAATGTCATATTAACCTATAAAATTAGTGTAATTCATAAAATGTCTAAAATAACATTTATTTGGGTATTTATTATATCAATTATTTTAATATTTCATTAATAAGATAATTATTGCATAATCATTGTGTCATAAAAAAAATTATTTAATATCTAAAAATTATAAATAAAATACCATTATTTAGGAAATCATTTTAGCTTTCCAATTAATATTTATAGGAAAATATAAGACTTATCTTACCCCAAGAAAAATTTATTTACTAAAAGATATTTGTTTATGTCATTTTTTCTTTTACTTTAATTCAATTAAAATAAAGTGTCCTTATCATTCATAAATTGCTCCATGGGGTCCCAAAATCGACCCAAGGATGCCCATAGTCGGCCATGACTCATCCAATAAGGTTAGGACAAGTGTTAAGGTAATTTCTTATTATTATAATATTCTTTTTTACATTAAATTGCCCTATTTATCTTTAACCACTGTAAATAAAAGTTAAAAGATACTGTTCACCAAAAATTATTTTTATCTTATTGAACCACATTTTACATACTGAGTTTAACCGTGTCTCTTGTATTTTTTATATTCAACTCACAGAAATGGTAAAAAAAAATTTTATGCAAATTTTCAAATTCCCCTAGGAGGTGGGTAAAAGACTATAAAAAGGTCAATAAAATTATTATATATCTAAATATGTTATAAAATGACTCAAATGAATTATATTGAACTTATATAGGTATTATGTACCTATTTTTTCCTAAACCAAATTTAAATAAATTAAATAATTTTTTAAATAAAAATTCGGTTTTAAACAATTACTCAGGGTTTTTAACTATTAATCAAAAATTGAATGTTTTCAGAAAAATACCAAAAATTTACCCTAAGGTAATTTTGATATTACAAATTCAAAAATAAAGTCTATTTTACCAAATTAAAACCATATAGGTATTTTTTTAATTTAAAATTAATTCCCGTTGTCAAAACCAAAAGGCGTATTTTTTTAAGAAATAATAACTATCAAAATAATGGCAGTTGTTTATGTCTAATTTCAAAGTGAAATTACTCACAATGATAAGAATTGGATTAAATGGAAAAAATATAATCTATTTATACCTTTAAACCATTAAAATGTATAATTTAACACTATAAATTGTTTTTATTAAAAAATTGTTTTCAGTTGAAATATGGTGTTTTCACTATTCACCAAAATATGAAAATTATAAAGAAAACACCAAAAATTTATTGAAACTAAATTCATATGTCCCGATTCTAATAAAGAAGATTATTTTTTCAATTTGAATATATAAAAGTTTGAAATATTGGATTTACCAAGGGTTCACCATAAAAGGCGATAAAAGTTCATTTTTTTAAAAATACTTCTTTTATCTGAAAAAAATGAATTAGTTCTTACATTATGTCTAAGAAACTCATAATATGGATTATAAAATTATAAGTATTATATAAAGATCAAAATTCAATTAATACTATTCATAACCACTTTTGAACGACTAGTTTGGTAAGTTGTCATGTACTTGAACTCAGTGTCACGTGTAATGAAAGTTATTGAATTATATTGAAGAAATAATGTGGTATGAAATCTTAGGGTGTTACAGTTTATCTATAGGTATTAAAACATATCTACATAGAATTATTCCCTTTTTGTATAATATTCAAATCATAAACAATTCTTTGATATGATATAAATAGAACCTTTTTGTGTAAGACTTCCTCTTTTCGATATACCCAGGAGTATCGGTTCACCTAGGTGAAATTCAAACCTATCATCTAATTGGCCTAAAGGAAATTGAAGAGCTTTTAGGAAAAATCTTTTTGTTCTATCCTACCATTTTATACAATATGATAAATATGGTCTTGTTAAATTCATCAATCTACCAATTTTATTCTGCATGGTAGTGATATGTATGGTTGGACCAGTTGTTGTAAATCGCGTACAATTTCATCAGATTGGAATCTCTAAAGCTGATGTCATTATCTATGAGACTATCTTGAGGGACACCAAATATATGGAAAATGTGGGACCTCATGAACTCCATCACAAATAATGTTTTTAGTTACTTGAGGGGAACTTATTTGGCCTACATCGAAGAGATGTTAGTTTCACTCAAAATGAGCATGTACTATCGAGTTATCACTATGAGGTATAGTCTCAAAATGTCTATCCATGTACTATAGAGGCCATGATTACATGGAATTGTGGGTAAAATATTAAAATTTATACATTAATTCTACGTGGATCTTACATATGTGACACATCTTGGTGAACTCAATGTCATCATGGACAATGTTGGGTAAGAAGTAGCACAATATCTAATTTTAATGGGAGTGATTGAATCCATGTTGATGGGTGTCACAATATAAAACATGGAAATTTTTCATAACATGAGTTATCTCATCTCCTTTTATGATATAAGGGATAATCCCATCAAAACCATTCATGTAGTGGGTTTTCTCAAGGTTAGGCCCACTATTAATATTAAAATTTATTATGCATTTTTGGATTTTCTCACCCCTATCACGGTCCGAAGGGAGAATTCCATATTTTAGATACTCTCCAAAAGGACTCATCCATTCAGTCATTTCTATGAATGTTGCGGGATTTTAGGATCCATGAATAGTATCACTTGTAGGCATTTGATTCACATGTTTGTTGTCATCATCTGAAGTGGTGGGGGTGATGACCCTAAAATTATCTATATGAATGAATAGGTCATTCATTTTGGGTTCATAATGAGATGCATCCATGTTTCCCAAAGCATATACTTGACCATTTTGTAACTGTGGAACATGGGTAACCATTTCCAGGGAATTGAACTGGGATATCAGTTGATGGGTTCATTCTAGAAGGGGCATGAGCTCTTTCTTTCTTATAATATAGTCACTCTCAATGGACTTGACAACTAACTCAAATTATCCCATCACATATAAGTAGAGGAATAATTATAGAGGACCATGATGAGACCAATAATAAGTACTGATATTATTCCTTTTTGTTGGTGAAATGTTCTATCAAAATGAATGAATACAACAAAATTTCAACAACTTAATTGATTAAGAAGATCAATAGTAATACCTTAATAATACTGGGGTCATTTAGAATTCTACCAGTCTGGTTCCTAGATGAACCATCAAAGTGTATTGGATAGCATGGCCCAAACAGATCAACTGAGAGACTAGATTCCTCATGGAAATGAATATCAGTGTTTTTTATGAAGGTTTTGGATATGATTCTAATAAATCTTATAAATCCTAGACATTAATGATATCCTGCAGAACCAAATTGATGTCGAATTTTATGAGGATCACATCACAAATTCTAAATCATCCCATCAAAATGGGGAGATAGAGGATATACTTTAGTAGGTCTAGTAGGGACCCCAACTGTATCTCATGATGCTGCAAATAATGTCACAAATTCATAACTAAAGAATCTAGCATGGGTTAACTCTTATTTATGGTGGATAACTTAGCCTCTACATCGAGGATCATATGGTTGAGATGGTAATGGATGTTTTCTATTCCATCATTGTTTTCCTTAAATAGATGTGCACCGATGGACTATTACAGAGGTTTCACAAAGAGTACCAAAGTCTTCCCTATGATGAGTGGAATTATAATCAATGGTTGTACTAGGTACCTCTTGATACCCTCAAAGTCATTATGGAAGTCATCATCCTACTAGAAAACAGTTCCCTTATTCATGAACCTCTAAAAGTTCTTACACTAGAATAACATATTTTCAATAAATTAGTGTATATTGGCTACGTTTCATTAGAGGACCCACAATTCCAAGAGATTACAAAGGGGAGGCCTTTTATTGATGGAATTGGTCTTCTCTAGGCCAATATCGATGCCTATGTACTTTATAATAAATCCCAAAAAACATTCCATAAGTGACCTCGAATTCACCCTTTAAGGGGTTCGTCTTAAAATATATGGAGAAGAGTAAGTTGAAGTCTTTATCAAGATACATTATATAGTCCCAATGCTACTATAATTTAACCACCAGATCATCCACTTAACGTTGCACCAAAAACATGATAATTGGCTTGAAGATGTGGTACATGAATCTCTTATTGGGGTCTTGTGAATTATATATGACGAAATAAATCACCTAATAGTAGAAAATACCTTGGTACACCCTTAAGGTAGTTTAATCCTCATCCTAAGAGGGAATAAGATGTGATTTCACCTAAAGTATCTATTCATGAGGGAAAGGTCGCAGAACCCATCTATAGAATTGATAATTATCTAAACAATTAAAAATGGAAGATCATTTTTCAGAAAATGTAAATTGAGAACCTATAATTCAATATAGAATCTAATCTCCCCATTATTTTTTTCACTCAATCATATGGGTTATTTACCATGTGTACAAAACCTCCCTTGAAAAGTTGTCATTAATATCCCTTTCGACTTCATCTACAACCATAACATCATGATATGTTGATTATTTCTTGAAGGATGCCTAAACTCGCGATGTCTAACTCGGAGAAAAATGTGGTGAACGATTACCATATGGCTATATACATATAATATCATCATATATCTAGATTATAATTTCATGGAGCTATTTTATGATGGACACATAAAACTATTTTACCATTAGGGACATGACTTCATTCTTTATTGTCAGCCTCAAATATTCCTCAATACCAAGGTTGGACTAGGTTATATAATCACTGGTGGATGATACAACCTCTTAAAATTTAGAAGGGTCATATTCTAAATCCTCTTAATCATATGAGATAGGAATATAATAGGGAGGTGGTGCCTCTTTCAGGCCATTCAACCTTGGGGATCACTACTATCTACTCTGGTGGATACAAAATTCTCTATGAGGGCTTCCCTTTCTACAAATACTATAGATAAGGATTTTTTCGACCCAATTTCATCCATTTTCAACTACAATTTTAATCCTTTAAATAAAGAAAATGAAATAGTTAATTCTTAGTCGAGTCATTTGTGCATTGTGAATCTTGAATAAATGTCATGGATCAGTAAACATGGGTTGAAATTCTTGGTAATTATATGTTTCGAGTTGTTTGGAATAAACCATGCCTATTCTATGTATGTGTATGAGGTTAAAAGATACTTCTCCATTTTCATGGAGACAAAAAAATAGTCACTCGTGTCCACTTTTGTTGGATAAAAATAATGAATTGGGATGTGGAATATATCTTTTTGGTAAAATCAATGATTATATGAAGTTTTCATTAGATCATTATGGGAGTTAATATGCTCAACCATGTTAGTATAGACCCACTTAAGAATAATTTTGTTTTACCTGAAATATAACTAACGGGAATAACATGAGTCGATGGGGGATAATTCACCATAAATACCCCTAATAAACCATTATGTGAGTTCTTGAGTCACATGTCATATGAAGAGAGGAATTCTAAATGAAAATCAATTCAGGTTCTTCTATGGTTCATGTTGAATGTTGTATCTTATGTGACTACCTTGAATCAGGAGTTTGATACGATACCACTGAACTAATTCTTTAGCTGATTTTTTTCACACGGCTTCTTCTCTCTCTTATCATACTCCTAAATCATCATGTTGATGGGAGTCATATCTTATTCTATAATCCTACTATGGGTAGATTTTTCTTTTGATGAGGTTAACCTAGAAGCCAATATCCTTTAGCTTATGGTGGATATCTAGTCCATTGAACTAACATATCATATATAGTGGGAATATGTTCCCTTAAATAATGTCACCGTTTTCTTCTCCAAAAAATGATTTGGTAGAACAACATTCATCTTGCTCAACAAATTATATGTATTATGCATTAATGGTAGCTATATTATCATAAATATAAATGGGGTTTCCATTTTTTGGAAATGGAATCTCACATTTCCTTCAATTGGTGGATATTCTTAAAGAGCAAAAGCCTCATGGGGATGATGGTGAGGTGCTTTGATACATCATATTTCCTCACTCGGGGAATATTTTTTCTCACAGAGGTTATCTCTTTGGAAAGGGGAACAAAATATTTCATTGGATAGACTATTGTGGAATGATTTTTCTAGTTATATTATAAAATATTATTGTTTGTATTCTCTAAATAACATATGGATGAACACTTTTCATCTAATGTTAGACCATCGATAGATATGGATCATGGAGGTGGGGTCTTATATAATTTTTAATGGCAACTAAAACAACCCGCAGTAGAGGTGTACCTGATGACATAGGCTAGAGGGTTGTTCTTGTTGAACTCTCTGAAAATTATACCTCCTATTTTCATTAGAATGAATGGATTTGTTCGAAAAACTATCGTATTCATTATATCTGATAGTTTTTCCTATAAATATTTTTTGATATGATGGGATGGAGGCATTTTTGGGGTTGACACGATGTTACTCACTTTCTAGAATTTTTAAATAGTCCACCATGACAATAAAGTTCATGATGGTTTAATCCTAATCCTCAACATTAGAGTAGTCTAGTGATGAATGGTCCCTATGTTAATCCCCCAATTTGGGAGGCATTAAGTCACCAGGATTTTGAGATGGATTTTGTACCTTCAATGGACACTTATTTACATTTCATTTCAGCATTTGTTCTTTAGAGACATTGAAAGATGTGGTGCTAATGTGGAGACAACATTTAGAAGAGGCATGGAATCCAAAAGAGTCTATACCTTGATCAAGCATGAACATAAAATACCATGAGAATGAGGGACTGGCTTGAGAACCAACTAGTCATTGTACATCATTTTCCTATTTCGAGAAGCCTACTACCACTCACTGGGGTTTTTAGTATCACTTTTTTGGGTCTGTGGAGATATGTTTCACCTATACTAAAACATCACCCTGTTTGACTAAGCTATGATCCACATGGTCTAGGAGCCAAAATTTCAACACAAAACATTTTTTGATGGTGTGACTAAGGAACCTATGATATGGGATGTGGTTGGGTGGCCAATGGGTCCAGCCACCTATGGTCTCTTTCACTCTTGTAACATTAGTATTCCCTTCTCCATGGTGTAGATGAAGTATTCATGGACCTTTGAATCCCTATAGAGAATTTTTTTTTCCGGATTTATATGATACCCATCATGAGGTCCTGGCCTAGATGGGGGGGGGGGTGAAGCCACACTCTGTTATTGAGTAGGATTCACATGGTGAGGTAGTTCTTGGTGAGGTTTTCTAGGTTGAGCCATCACTTAGAAAGACACATCTAAAAATGTGGAAACAAGTGTACTTTCTTGGGGAACCCTGCAATCATGGTACAAAATTTCGCTACATTAAGGGGTCTTATTGTGTGAGATGTATGTGTAAATGGGCTTAACTATTTTCAAGACCATTTCAAGGGTTCAACTAGACACTGAGAATTTCTAGGGAATTTAAATAATTATCTTGGTTAGATTAATTATATAAGGGTGGGTACTACCACATTATTGAATTTCTCCATTTATATCATGAGAAACTGTTTGTGGTCGACTGGTACAATGGATGAGTATGTGAGTCCCTCCTATTGAGAGAAGATTTTGGTGACCTTCTCATCGGGCCTCTTCTTGCATTGAAAGAGGTCGGTGATTCTTGTATTATATGTGTTGGATATGAACTAGAAGACGAACTGTCGATGGAGATCCTTCTATCCAACAACATACATTATGGGTATCTAATTATACTAGGAGATCATAGGTCACATATAGAATATAGACGATGCTTTATTTTTTGTTATCCTCTAGTTGTTCTATAGTCCTCAACATTGGGTTGTACCTTGAAATAAAGTGGTATAAATTTTGTAGTGGATCACTCGTCCTATTAAATGGGATGAAGATATGATTATTGAACTTTTGGGGTCCTCAAATAGGGTCCACCCATGTTGGTAACAACTTTACTTTAGGTATAAATACCACTTATCATATTTTGAGTGTCACTACATGATAAATGAGAGTAACTATCATATCTTATTGGAACGGTTTTTTTCCCACCAACAGATTCATAGGCTCATCGTCGGGAGGATTAATACGGTCTTGATCCTCATATGGACAATCACAGTCCTCAAGTGGTTTGGGAGAATCATGTATAATTCATTTATCATATCACATGGCCTCTACACTGAATGGGTGCACGAGGAAACCATGTTCGAATTGGGGAAACTGACCTAGGAGGACTCGGTGTTCCATTGGAGAGGAGAGAGGGTCTCTTATTGAATTTTCAAATACCAGATGATACTCACAATGAGATTATCGTTTAGCCTTTTATTATTCTCTAGATTTTGAATAAACACATATATCATATGCTTTGGAACCACTTTTTTCTCAACCTTGGATAGTCAAAGTGTTTGGGAAGTCCCTTTACATTAAAAATGTAATAATGTGTAAAAAATAAGGTCTCATTGGGGGGACTCCAAATACCCAAATCGTGTCATATCTAATGACAATGGACACCTACTGAGGCATCATCCTAGTACTATTCCACCAATTTATGTGGTTTCCCCTATCATTCCATGAACCAGCTACCCCGAATCACTAATCCTATAAGAATCTTGAGGGGACCACAGTCATTGTGGCTGTAGTCATAGGTGAATCTTTATTGTCAGTGGATGGTTTAGATTAATAATCATGTGACTATTATTATATAGTGATGAAGTGGTGGGTGAAATAATTCCCCTAGGGTCTGATCTTGACATACAGGGATGATTCATCCATTACCAAGAGGACCACATTGAGTCTCTTAATGTATGTTTGATAGAGAGTATTGAGGTATCAATATAACTTAGGACACTAAGATAATTGGAATGTTGTGATGTCAACCATTCTACACAACTGGTAAACATTATTATGGTGATCTTGTCTTCCTAGGTAGGTTTTTTTTTCAATCCTATAAGTGGTGGACAATTTCTTATATAATATCGTGCAATCATTCTTCATGGTCCCGAGTGAGGGGATATATAATGAAAAATTCAAGAGCTGAAGGTGGCCCAAATACAAATGATAGTTGATCTATGGAAATAAGCTCCCACAATCCATGATGCTCAAGGTAAGGTTCATTATCTTGGTATTCCCAAGAATTAATTGGTTAATGATGAGATATGAGTTTCTACATAGTTATGGAATTTATATTCATCTGCTCAACCATTTTTTTTGTGGAAAAACATGAGAGAAATATCTACTATATGTTGGGATGTGTCCTCGAGGTGGATCAAGATTAAATGTCATTTTGGTGTAGCATGTAGTGTCTCCCAATACATCTTTTTTGATAAATGAACTTTCCATTTTGGTCTTAGTATTGTTCTCACCATAATTTGAGGGTGTCAATCCAAACCATTACACCTCTCCAAATTCTTCTACAGAGGTATTGGGGAGAGAAAATGGTTTTGATGGAGACAATTGCAATGTGAATCATTGGAAGGTGTCCATCACATCATTTAAATACAAGTACATATATAGGGATCTAGGGATCTTTTGGACTATCTATTTTGGGATCAACAGCCATAGTTGAAAAGAATCTTCCCTATATACTAGCAGTGGGGGTGAAGGAAACGTCATTGAGTCACATCTCACCTCAGAGTCAAAGAGGTTGATGATGACTTGATACTTCCCATGGTTCTACTTATAATGGTGTGGGAAGTCTCTAAAATTGGCCTGCTGATATTCACTAGGGTTTCCCTCAAGTCGATTATGGATTACCCCACAGGCATGGACCCTATGATCAATATTCATCCTCTTAACTCAGTGTCGTTCTTCAGAGAATAGAATATATTTGGAATGGGGAGGAGAAACACGCATGTTGATGGTAGTGCAGGAAGGACCTCATCCCTAATTACAGGTAGTGTGAGGAGTAAATCAAAACTAACTGGTGGTAGCCTGGGGAGAACCTTCATAATACATGATAGCGGTGCGGGTAGGACCTCCACACTAGTTAAAGGGGGAATGTAGAGAAAATCTATGTTGGATGATGACTGTTCAATGATAACCTCATTACTTATACTACTTTTCACAAGATGGATTATAATGGGTGTTGATGTAACCAGTGACCAAGAGTGTCAACTAAACCTACCTTTTAGGGGGATATTTGTTTCTTCTCATGGGGGAAAATATTGATCACCATTCACCTATTACTGGCATATTAGGGAATACACAAGCTATGTAAAATTACATTGGATATATGAAAGATTATACTTTTCATGTAAAATTGTGTGTCTTCTCCAGGAGTTGGAATAATGTGTTCTAGAATGTGAATGGTGGATTAGGGATTAATTCACCTCACTCATCGGTATATGGGAACGGTCAGTTCTGTCATGGGTGTGGCCTAGTAGGAGTCCTCCTAAGTTGCTCCTGGGTAGCGGCCATCAAGTGAATGGCTCGAACATTCCCTTCCACCTTATAGTTGGGGAGAGGGATATCAGAGTGCTCTGGGAATAGTTAACCCAACGAATTTTATATTTTAATGGTGGTGGTTCCCATGAAACTACTCTCATGGTTAGACATATTAGTGAGTCATTTATACCTTGAGATCTTTGTAGGCTATATCCTAAGGGGTAATGACCCCATCTTCCTCATACTAGTGATATAGGGTGTTGATCACACTCGTCCGGATGATCATAGTGGTTTAGATGGGCTGTGGGAACTGAGTACCAAAAGACAAGGTGGAATTTGTGGTAGATACATAATTTTGTAGGATTAATGCTCCAATATTTCCTCTACCCTTGTGACTATTTTCACAAGACCACTCATTTCAGTAATTTGAGTCCTTTTAGAAAAGTGGATTCATTTTTTAGATTGTTTATATTGAAAGTGAATATCAATACTAAAATTTCATCAATTATTCCTAATGTACATATTGATTCATACTAATGTTAACACAGGCGAAGATATCAAATGTTATCTACACCATGACGTAGGCGAGCATCATGTTGGGCCCATTGTTTTCTTGGTGGGACATAGTTAAAAATATCATGATCTCATGAAATCAAAAATTACTAGTGCTCCAAACTATAATACAACCCATATTTGAGGATTAGAGTATCAGGATGGGTTCACCATTTATTCATATTCTTTCATCGGTGCCGGTGCACCACATAAATTTTGTATTTCCCCATATTTTCACTTTCCAAAAGGTGGACATATTTCATCACATTCATCAGCACTTTATGATACTTGATCAAAATGGGGAGATGGTATTTTGCTTCATCGATCCATGGATTCTTCCATGTAGCTTGTCTCTTTGTCTGCGTCTCCCTGATAAATTTAACTCATGTTCGTGAAATTCATTCCTAATGACATCTCAAGGTGGATGCCAGATAATTACACTTCTTCTATCTCAGTAGGGATGAAGCCTCTATTCATTACTGATACTAACATTAGGAATCTTGGGAATTTAATTACATTGGATAGGTTGTTGACCGTTAAAGTATTCATCTTTGTAGGGATTCTGATATGTGAGATAACTAAGGCACACAACCTAAGGCATCATGTGTCGGTCACGAAGTAATTGACGCCAGAGGCTTATGTCTTCCAAAAAAATTTACCTTGGGAATCCCATTTTTATAGTATGTATAGGTATTTTGGATCAGACCATATGTTTAATGTCTTGTGGTGATGGAGACACACCACTAAAAAATTGGATTTATTCAACGTTATTAGTGAGACTTTATCAGTTAATATAAAGTGCTAACAACCAAAGTGATATTAAAGGGGAGGCTTTATCATCTCACGGAAAATAATGGATAATGTACACATTTATCAATGCTAATAAAATCTCCGATAAAGGCACAAATTATCATAGTTTTATTTAAGCACAGATAATAGTGAAAAATTATTATTTTTGGATAGCTCTGAGAACACCCACACCTTTATCAGCGCTTCCCCACCCCCTTTATCTCTATTTTCAACCCACTCTTTAACCACCCCTTTACCAGCAATTCCCCACCCCCTTTAGCATCGTTTTTCAAAATTATATCCTCTCGTGTTTGCTTGGATTTCATCCTAATACCTCTTCAATGGAACTATAAGGCCTTCACCACTATACCATGTTGTTTTATTTTCTATTTTATGATATAAATTTTATTTATATACATATATTGTTTATATATTTATATAATTATTATTAAAAACATTTAAAAAATATATGTTTATGAATCTATGTGATATGTATATTTATATATTTATTTAAATATATTATATAATATAAATTATATTCAATTACATATACTAAAATATAATATAAATATATCTCCTTTTGTTAAGACAAATATATATATACATACATTACATATATATTTTTAGAAGTATATATTTATATATTCATAAATTTTTAAAATATGTACATATATTAGAATATTTATATATAAATATAGATATACATATTTGTTTATTGATAGAAACTTGTTAATAAATATGCATTACTTCTATAGGTATTTATATAAAAATTAATTAACTTATATAATGTAAATTAAAATTATTATTATTTACATTAAATAAAATGTATAATTATTATTTATTTAATATATTAAAAATATATTTTCTGTAAATATGTAAATATATATACATATAAATATATATGATTCATTATAACTAAATAAAATTACAAAATAATATATTTAATTATTAACAAAGCTATACTCTGGAAAATTATTTAAAAACCCCATAATATTAATATGAATTCAATCCCTAGGAATAAATTCTGTCTCCATAGTAAAATAATAATACACCCTTAAACGAGGATGAAATTCACTCTAATGTTAAAAAAATTAAGACATCCAAACTAAATCATTAGTTTGGGGGGACTTATGGGCATTTTTTGGCCTCCAACAATTTGACATAGGGTCCCATCAGGTCACCATCATGTAGATATTGTCATAGGATTCGATTTAATATGTGCTATAGCCCAAACCGACACATGGATAAAAATTTATTCATATATTAATAACACATCATATTTTTATATTATCGTTGACCATTCATTAATCCATTTATTTATTTTTTCTACAGAATTTTTTTAAATGATTATTACTCAATTATAATTAGAAATATTTTAATTAATAATATTTATTTATTTATTATATAAACCATGTTCTCTATATATCATATATATTAAGTGTAAATGCCTATTTACCAATATATAAAACATATTAAATATATATATATATATATATATATTATATTTACATAAATATAAATATATTTATATATTAATATTTCATTTTTAATGAAATGTAGTTATTTTAATGAAATATAACCATTATCAATTCTAGTAACATGTGCTAATAAAAGGGTCATTTACAAGTGCGTGTAAAAAAGTCTTGATAAAGCCCCCATAATCCATAATTTTTACTAGCGGTGATAAAAGATCCCCATTTAGCAACACTTTTTTTCTATTTCTCAAAAAGGATGGAACTTTAGCTATTCTTTTTAACAATCATTGATAATATCCCACCTTTATCATCACTTTTTTTAATGAATTTATATTTCTTAACACTGGATAAACCCCGTTTTATAGTAATAACATGTTCAACATCTTGTGGGATCAAATGTTGGAGTGTGTCCCCCAAAGGGAGAATATTTCACACATCGATTCATGTAGTGTTTTGCACTATGGGGGATGATTTAACACTTTGATGATGGAGTTCTTCATAGATGATGGTTGATTTAACACTTGGATGGGGGTGTGTGTCCCCCAATGGGGATCAATTCACCTTTGGATGATGGAGTTTTCCCCCCAAGGGGGATTATTTAATGCTTACATGATGGGGTGAGTCCCCCAACAGGGTTGATTTGGCACTTGTATTGTGTAGTGTGTCTGATAATGGTATATGACTTTACAATTGGTTGGTTTTGAGATTGAACCTAGTAGAGGCATCCTATGTACCCTATCTGTAAATAGGGTTCAAAACCCATATAGTTTGATGTCATGGATTATGTCCATGTGATATAACATGTCCATGTAGTTTAAGAACATGTGTTAAATATTATCACGCTGTGAAGTTAGTATCAACAATGAATGATGTGGGGAATATGTGTAGAATCTTATCGGCAATTTCCAGGATCAACAATGATGTGAATGGTTATTACGATTGCAATATAACTAGTTGTTGGGGTTTCATCTGAGGTGTGGAGTTTCAACCCTAGTTAGGGGAGGATAAATCATGAAATCTATCTATTTGGATGTCTTATTACCTAGTTGGGAAGTATGAAGTACGGATTACACATGGAATCTCTCTAGTAAAATATTTTTGGCCCCTGGTTGGGGAAATTCTCACATCCCATGATGATCGTACCTGGAGCATCCTATGACCATCGCACATGGTAAGGCTAGAGTTTTATGTCATGTGATGAGGATGTTGTCATTAAGTTTAACATTTTATGACTTGTACTTGGATCTAGGATGTTTTACATCTTATAGCTCCAATGTAGATGGAACTTACTCCCTAATGAGGGCCATGTCGAGGTGAGAGAAATATTCTTCATAATGAATATTTTCCGATACAGGTATGCCATTTCCCTTGGTGACTCCACTTATAGGGATTACATGTCCACAGATCATGATCCTCTGGGTGGTATATGGTGTAAACACTGCCCTTGAGGAGTGAAAATTAGGAGACAGACAATTTAGGTACCTATGCTAAAGAGAAATATGAATTAGAGTACATATTACTAGAAGAAAAATGTAGGATTAAAGTGAATAAAACATTTGGAGAAATGAGGGTGGACATTATAGTAGGTGGTACCTATCAAAAAAGTACTTGGGGTGAAGTTGAACCAATCCTAGATTGGTATGGGTCCCATGGGTACTTGAATTTTACGAAAGGGTGTTAGGTGAAATAAGGTTCCATAAAGAGGCTTGGATGATGTGTTTCATGAAGGATGGAACTTCGTGAATATTTTGAACATTCATAAAGTATAGGGGTCTCACAAAGTTCAGGGGTATTTTTATGGATTATGTCTCATGAAATAGGGTGACCCTACTTTTTTGGAAATTCTCTGTTCCCCAGGGGTTGGTTTAATGAATAGTAGTTATCTTGTGAAAACCTAAATGCCTCAAAGGGATTACTTCTTATGTGAAGGCCATAGACCATCATTAATGGTATCTACACAATGGTTTTGGCTTCTAAAAACCACATTGAAAGTGGATATGTGAAAGACTTCTACCATTGTAAATCTGTATTCTCTCTCTCTCTTGGGAAGCTTATGAGTATCATGAATTCATATATTTTATCAAACGTTAAAAGGTAGTGTCACCTTCAAATTCAGACATAATGGGTGTTTCTAATCCCAAAATAGTTAAGGGAATTTTATTTACAAATGATGATATCTTCAAAGCACTTTATAACCTTTATTAATAGACGGGATTTCAAGAACTTGAGTTACATTGTGTGAAGGTTTCCATTAATTCTCAATATGGCTAATGTATTTTCTACAATGGAGCCTTGTGAACTTTAAATAAACTTAATGAAGGTTACAATCAAATCTCTATATAGCCATAAATTTTGTGAGCTACAAAAGATCTTAATGGTCTATAAAATTGAAATTCCAGTCCCTGAAGTGTATTTTTTGTCCGTTTGGTCACAAATTTTCCATAAACTGGTCACATATTCCTTGACATCTCCTATGACATGTGTATTTTCGAAACATTTCTCACCATGGATTTCATTCTCAGAAAACCATATAAAATAAATCTATAAAACAAATAAAAAATTTAAAAATAATTTGAATGTAATGAATACACTACCTTGACTAATATGTTAATGATGAACATGGTATCTATTTGTGGGAGGGGAGTATTCAAGAGGGGGTTGAATTATACATTCCATTCAAATATTCTTTGTCTTATATATTATAAAAACATCCCCAAATTTAAAAATACAAATGGTATAGGTAATTTAATGTTTTGAAAAAACCTCTCAATTTCATGATCAAAATACAATAAGCAAAACTTGAGATAATCCTAATCTATTGAGATTTCTCTCCTCACAACAATCATTTGACATATCACTAGAAAAACTTTTCTATAAAATTATTGTTTCTATAATTTTAGTTGTAAAATTTTATAAAATTGAAATTTGAAATGATTATATATATGATTTTAATGTAAATAAATATTAAAATAGAGTTAGAAATATTTAAATAAGGAAAAATAGAAATAAAAACAAGTGGTTCTGTCTCAACCCCAATCTTTTTCCTCTTCACTTGACAATAACCCAATGTGATTAACATTTATTAAAATAAAAAGTATGATCCACCACATCCATTGTGTATGCATGATACAATAGAACATATGGATGTCTGTTTTATTACACATTATATTACATAGTCAATTGTAGGGATTCAAAGGTGATGCAATTCAAAAAAAGTGTATTTGCGTACTATTTAATTTTTTAGAAGAGTTTTTGATCAACATATATATAATCAAATGATCACTACTAAAAAATATTGTAAATAATATATATATAGAGGTGTAAAAATTTATAGAGAGTTGGTGTTGGTGGGTCTTTAACACTGATCATGATTTGGTAGATCAATATGGTTCTCTTTTCATCCTAATTTTTTCCTCTAGTTATAAGAGAGGATGAAATTTTTTACATACTCTCTATTTGCTATTTTAGTGAAGAATATAATTAAAATAATGTTTCAAATATTTAGAAATTATTTTAATGCCTCCCAAGTACTCTTTTCATCATTACATTTCAATATGTTTCCTTTGAGTTGTTTATCAATTTACAATATATAAATTTATCAATAAAATATCCATTAAATGAAAATTATAAAAGGATACTGATACTCATGATAAAATAAAAAATTATTTAATATTAGGTGTTTTCATTTAATTGATCAAATATGATTAATGTAATATATGACTTAAATATGATTCCAATTAGAGAAAATAGATTGATTTCTAGAATGTCATCTTGATTACTCAAGGTTCAATTCAACACTTAGGAAAAACACTGATATATTACCTTAACTAGTTATGTGGTAGATATTTGGAACATGTGGTATCTTTACTCTAATTAGTGGTTGTTTGGAATGATCATATGGTAACTTCAATACATTCCCATAATTCTAGTCTAGTCATGTTCATAGTCACATGGTTTACTCATGTAGTCTCCAATAGAGTTTGTTATAATTCCACCATGGTTGATCCAATATGTCATGTGGTCACTTCCATTCACTATGAAAATTTTCAAATTTTTATATTACATCGTGATATCAAATATAAGTCTCCATGAATTCAAATGAATCCTAATTTAAGTCGATCAAATACTTATATTATCACTTTATTACATTGAAATATTTCAATTATTTGATAAATGGTCACTTGTATGTGCATGTGGTTAGTTGAATTTCCTCATATGGTTGACTTTTTCCTTAAAATTTCCCTAAAATAGATAAAATCATATTAATCCATAGAATAAATGATTCTAACAGAGAACATAGAATTAAATAATAATAAAATAAATATTATTTGAGGCCATTAAAAAAAGAAATTATCATACTAGGTCAACAATGTCCCATGTTTTATTAGAAATAATCATGGAGTGAATAAATAAATACATTTCACCAATAAATCATTTTATAAAATAATTCAGCCATAACATTACTTCCAATTTTGGGATTATCAAAAATATAGTAGGATATTATTTTGGAATACTGATATAGATATATGAAAGGAATTGGATTATATATTTATGAAAAATACAAACACGAATATAATATTCAATATATATGGAATGAAAAGTGAATAAGAAAACACTTATTAGATTCAAAAAGGTTTAAATAATTAGAACAGACCTATTATATGCCTTAATTAGAATCTGAGTTTGTGGGGTATCTGATTTTTGTATGATCAAGTGATGCATTTCAACTATGTGTAGATAGATCAAAAGAAGTTATAGATTCAGGTTAAAGAGTGGAAGAATCTACTAGAATATGAATCCCTGTAGATATAGGGTTTTTTTGTATATCCTGAAGAAGATTGACAGAAAAAAGACTTGTAGGATATGTGGATTCTGGAGTTATATAATTTGAAACATTAATTATAGGAAGATAAAGATGAGGTTAAATTTCAGCGTTGGAATAAAAGAGGTAAGGCTATAATACCATAGTGATATTATACATAACTCGAGATCTAATCTCAATGATCTACAAAATTTCATCCTTATCATCAAAAAAACTGATCCAATAGAGGGATCATGTCCAACATCCTTTTCATGATTGGCTTAAAATAATCATTTGATAGGGTAATCCATAAATAATTATCCAATGATTTAAACAATGCAATTTGATCAAATTTAGAGAAAATTTATATTAGATACTATTTTATTACAATTTTATTAAATCCTTATCTTTGGAAGTATTATGTAAATCAACCTAAATCATATCAAACAACTTCTCACCATGATAGTGTTTCACCATTTTCATAAAATTATTTGTTTGTTTGAATAAATCAAAAACAGACTGAATATCTTCATATATACCCATTTGAATAATATTTGAATCAATAGATACTAGCAATTTAGTATGAGGATAATTTATAAATTTACATTTAATAGAATTAAAATATAATTGGGTTATCTTAATCATCACTTTAATCCAAAATGTCTAGAGATATATAACTTTTTTTCTTAAACATTATATCTTATGATCCATATTATAAGGCCCTAGATTTAAACATTATTTAATCATGAGTTATTTAAATAATACACAATGAGGATCCTTTCAGGTTTAGAGTTTTAGAGAACTCGATAAAAAATCATGCATTTCATTCCACAATTAAACAAGGTGGTTGCATCAAAGACAGTATTCATTTTTTTCCATCAAAGGAAACATATTTAAAATAAAAGATGGATTCTTTCTTGAAACTTCTTTGACACTATCATCACATCATGTACCTTTCCCTTGACCTGTGAAAAACATTTAAAAAACATGGGATGAGCACAAAAAGCTCAGTAAGGGATATAAAAGTACGGAAAGTAAACATTTGTCCATGTATACATAAGAATAAATGAAATCATACTTTATTCATAAAATACATTCACCTAAACATACCTCGTGAAATCATAAGATTTATTAATAACTCATAGAAAACATAAGACATAAAGGTAACATGAGGCATTCATATCATTCTTACATAGGGAGTAACCCTCTTGGTTACGTTTGGAATACCGATTACAGTATATTCCCTAAATATCATCGTAGAAACCTTAGATTTTAACCCCTTCGCTTTACCAAATACATTGGAGAGCTATCTCGGGCTCACCCACCCTTAGTTTATCACGGAACCACCCATCTTCATAATCAATGTCCAAGAACCATAACATAATTGTATCACATAAAACATGCATAAAAAACATAACATTTCCACATTTCAATCACAAGATATCAAAAAAACATTGATATAATAAAATCATTATCAAAACCTTTTTCAATACCAAAATAAAAGAAAATTAAAAAATGGTATTTATTTTTCATTTAAAAAAACGTTATGGCTTGTAGTAGAAGCAAAAACTCAACTAATGGTCATGGTGGCGGAGAATTCGTTATCACCGCATAAATAAGAAAAAAACATTATATTTTTTCATTTAGTTAAACGATTCATGTAAAAATATTCCTTTTGAATTAAAATTCAAAAGGGTTCATTATACAACTAATAAAAAAAGGTCGTATATAAATTGGAGTATGCCTCAACGAAAGGAGATTGAGATGAAGTCCCTTACCTCAAGTCCGACTTGTCTTGTTTGATTCTTTATATTTTTGAATAAAAAAATTGGTCAATTTAAAATTTCTTATGAAATTATATTAATGTTTATTATTCAATTAATATCACATAATATCATGTTATAATAATTAGTTAATTATGTGAGTTCATATCATAGGTTTTGACGATGTTCGGTATATGAGTAAAAAATAAACTGGTCTGAAAAGATTTTCCCATGTAGTTACAAGTACATCATATCCATAATGGTATTAATCATTTAAATATCATGTTTATCCGGTATATATTAATTTTATACTATTCCATGTCATTTGGAGATAAAAAAATGAAATGCACCGTTCATGGGGATGTTAGGCCGTACATACGCATGAACACTACTTTCATTTCTTTGTCATATCAAAAGAATTAAAACTAAATGAGACATATATATATTATAATTCCAGTATATTATATATTTTATATAGGTAACAAAAGTTCATTAATTACGTTCATTATAAATTCCATGTTTGGCATGAATGAGTCACATCACTTGAGTGGCGGTAGTCCACACTGCCTCAGATTAAATTGTCGCAATTGCACAACATGCAAAGAATAAAGGTATGTTTTAAATATAAAATACAAGATCATAGAGAGGGAAAAAATATAGTATATATCATATATGAATATAGTAACATCATAATGTCCACCACGAAAGGTGTTAAATGAATATTGGAAAATCATCGTTTCGTGATGCAGTAATTCGCCATCCGCAGAAATAGTATGTTCTTTAACCATTAGATGTAGGTGTGTGTAAGTGTAAATCAAATAATTCTCCTAACAACATCCTAGTATATTGAATATACTATTTTTTTTACAAAATAAAGGAATAAAAATATTTTAGGGGTTTGGAGAAGAAAAATAAAACAAATGGACATAAGAGAAGACATTACCTTTAAATCAGGGTAACTCTCCTTCGTTTGAACCAAAAGGGTGTTTTGAAGATCTTTCTTCCAAAGTTAAGACATCTAGGATGAAGAGAGGAATATTCAGATCTTATTTGAGTAGAGTTTGGACGAGCTAAAGGGCTTGAGAAGTGTGAGATATGGGTAAGAAGTATGGTATTTTTATAAGGGAGAGGAGGGGCTCTTTTGGAAATCTTAAAACAATTATTTTATTATAAAAAGGAATTCGGTTTATAAAACTCAAAAAATAATTAAATTAGAGGATAAGGTGTCCCATGTTCGAAATAAAATCATTAAATATGTATTGGACAAGTGTTGGATATTGTTTAAAACTTTATCTTCTTGTTTATTTAATTTATTCATTAATGATGTAAACACTGCATCTTCATTATGTCATAAATAATTTTATTTATTTTATGTTTATAAATTATATAAAAATTACAATGTTTTAGGAAATAATTTTAGATTTATAAATAATATTTATAGTTTAAAATATTACTTGTATAACCCATTTTAAAAATTGTTTTAGTAAAACAAAACATGTTTGTGATATTTTTATTTTTACTTTAAATAAAAGGTATTAATGTCATTATCTTACCCAAGTGGCTCCATGGGGTCCCAAAAATTGACCCACAAATTTTTTTGGTCAGCCATGACTCATCCAATAAGATTAAGACATGTGTCAAGGTAATTTCATATTATTATAACCTTATTTTTACCTTAAATTACCGTAATTACTACTAATCGCGGTTAATAAAACTCAAAAGTTACTACTCACAAAAAATTATTTTCATCACCATGAACCACATATTACTTCCTAATTAAAACATTGTATGTCAGATTTTTGAAATTGAATTCACAAAAGAGGTAAAATTTTAGTTAAACAAAAAATCAGTTTTTTTAACTACCACTTAGTGGTTTCATTATTTATCAAAAATTAAATTTTTTCAGAACAATACCAAAAATTCACCATAAGATATATTTGATATTCCAAATTCAAAAATGATTTTCATTTTACCAAATTAATAACATAGAAGTTAAATTAATTAATTTTATAATTAATTCCCACTGTCAAAATAAATAACGTGTTTTTAAGAAACAATACCTATCAAAAGATTGACAATTGTTTATGTCCAATTTCAAAGTTAAATTAATAATAATGACCACCATTGGATTAAATGGCAAAAACATATTCTAATTGCACATTAAAAACAATTAAAAACATAATCTAACAATATATATATATTAGATTTAAATGAGTTTTTGAATTAAATTACAACATTTTTCACTATTCATTAAAAAATGAACATTATCAGAAAAATACCAAACATTTATACAAAGTAAATTTCCATGTCCTAATTCAAAAGAATAAGTTTATTTTGACAATTAGAGATTATAATATTTTCAATAGTTATATTTAATAATTGTTTTTCATCAAATGGCAGTAAAACAATCTTTTAAAAATATTAGTGTATTCTATGATTAAGATTGGATTTATTCTAATTTTAAGCCTCTAAACACAATCTAATGCATAAATAGACATAGATATGAAAATCCATTAATATTTACTTACATGGGATGTCACATCCTTCCCCCCTTTAGAAAATTGCATCCCCACAATTTATTTACTTATCGAATAATTGGTGGTATTTATCCCTCATTGCATTTTTGGATTCCCATGTTGCCTCTTCAATCATGTGGTTTTTCAAAAAAACATTTACTTAATAAATCACCTTATTCTGTAACACTTGTTCCATGTGGTCAAGAATCTCGACCAGTTGTTCCTCATAAGATAGATTCTCTTCCAGCTGAACTACCTCTGGACTCAAAACATGAGATGGATCTAGCATGTACTTCCGTAACATTGAAACATGAAAAACATTGAGTACTTGAGATAAATTCGAAGGTAAATCCACTCGGTATGCAACTGATCCAAATCTCTCCAGAATTTCATATGGTCCAATGAACCTTGGACTCAGCTTTACTTTCTTACCAAATCACATCACACTTTTCCATGGTGAAACTTTGAGGAAGACATGATCACCTACCCCAAAAGAGAGATCCTTCCTCCTATCGTCTACATAACTTTTCTACCTGCTCTGAGCTGTTCTCATGTGTTTCTGTATCATCTGAACTTTTTATTCCAACTCTTATACCAATTCTGCTCCCATCAAATTCCGTTCACCCACTTCAACCCAAAAAGCTGGAGTTCGACACCGCTTCCCATATAATGCATCAAATGGTACCATATATATACTAGAATGAAAACTATTATTATAAGAAAACTCAACCAAAGAAAGATGTTTGTCCTGAATTCCCTGATAATCCAACGAACAAGCTCATATCATATCCTCCAATGTCTAAATTGTTCATTCTGACTGGCCATCTGATTGAGGATGAAAAGTTGTACTAAAATTTAATTCATTATCCAACGACTTCTGAAGGCCTTTCGAAAAGTTAGAAGTAAACAAGGGATCATGATCAGATACGATTGATAGGGGAACTCCATGTAACCTGACTATCTCTTGAAGATACAAACGAGAGCATTGATCTAGGGAAAAAATATCTCGTATAGCAAGGAAATGAGCAGATTTAGTCAACCGATCAAAAATAACCCAGATTGATTATTACCTCGAGGTGTCTTCAACAATCCCACAACAAAGTCCATGGATATATTATCCCATTTCCACTATGGGACTGGTAAAGGTTGAAGCATCCCATTCGGTAACTGCCACTCTACTTTAACCTATTGACAAGTCAAACACATCACAGTAAAATCCACAACATCTCTTTTCATTCCATCCCACCAGTAATACTCCCCAAGATATCTATACATCTTAGTACTTCCTGGATGAACTAAACACGGGAAACTATAAGATTCACATAAGAACTCTCTCTTAAACTATTAATTACAAGGCACACAAAATCTCTTCCCAATTCTCAAAACACAATCATTATCAATGTTGAATTCTGGTAACATTCCCTTCTGAACCAGCTCTACATTTTTTTGCAACACACTGTCTTGCTTCTGAGCTTACTTAATTCTGTCTGTTAGAGAATATTTCATTGATACTTAAAACAAAACAGAAGAACATTATTCACTAACAACTTCTATGCAAAAGTTCATCAAATATTTTACCAAAGGATCACGTTCCAAACGTAACATGGTTAATGAAGCATTAATTTTTCGACTCAAAGCATCATCCACATTATTTACTTTTCACGGATGGTAATGAATTGTAAAATCATAATACTTGATTAATTCTATCCATCTCCTTTGTCTCATGTTTAATTCTTTCTGAGTGAATATATACATTAAAATTTTGTGATCAGTATATATTTTACACTTTACACCATACAAATGATGCCTCCAAATTTTTAAAGTGAAAACGACAACAACTAATTCCAAATCATGTGTAGGATAATTTATCTCAAGAATTTTAAACTAATGTTAATTATAAGTAATTACCTGATCATTCTGAATTATGACGCAACCAAGTCCTTTTAATGTAACATCACATTAGATAAAAAAATCACCATTCCAAGAAGGTAGTACCAAAACTAGATCATTCACCACTCTTCTTTTAATTTCTTGAAAACAATCATCACATTATTTTTTCCAGATAAACTTAACACCCTTATGAGTTTTCTTATTTAATGGGTTGGACAACCGTGAAATATTTTCACAAACCTTTGGTAATATGATGCCAAACCAAGAAATCTATGAATATCTGTAACATTTGTGGTTCTTGGCCATTCATCGACAACTTTTGTTTTTTCAGGATCACCATTTATTCAATCTTTAGAAACAATGTGACCAAGGAAAAAAATTTGATGCAACCAAAATTCACAATTACTAAATTTTCCATACAATTTATTTTCTTTTAAGGTTTGAAAAATAACCCTTAAATGACTTTCACGCTCATCTTTACTTTTAGAAAACACCAAAATATCATCAATGAAAACAAGCACAAACTAATCTAAGAACACATGGAAAAATCTATTCATAAGGTCCATGAATACAAAAGGTGCATTGGTTAACCCAAAAGGCATTACTAAAAATTCATAATGGCCATATCTTGTAAGAAATGGAGTCTTTGGAATATCTTTTTCCTTTACCTTTAACTGATGGTACCCCGATCTCAGGTCAATCATTAAAAACTACTACGCTCCCTGGAGCTGATCAAACAAATCATCGGTATGAGGCAAAGGATATCTGTTCTTAACAGTGATGTTATTCAAGGCTTTATAATCAATGAAAAGTCTCATTGAACCATATTTCTTTTTAACAAATATGATAGGAGCTCACCATGGTGATGTTCTAGGTCGAATGAAACCGTTCTCTAATAAATCTAGAAATTTCTCCTTCAACTCTAAAATTTCAATTTGAGCCATTCGATAAGGGGGTTTTGAAATTGTCTTAGCATCAGGAACTAAGTCAACAGTAATTTCAACTTCAGAATCTAGTATTATTCTAGGCAACTCATCAAGAAAAACATCAGGATACTCATTTACCACTGGCACATCATTAATCTAAACGGTTCCTTTGTTTTTAAAAATATGTTCAAGGTAACATTAATTTCAATATTTTACAAATTTCTCAGTCTCCTGATAAGTTATCAACAGTTAGGGTTCATTCATGTACACAAAATGAATGTATTTATGAAAAGAAACTTTTTTATCTCTACAATCAATCTTAGCATGGTAAACAGAGATCCAATCCATACCTAGGATAACATCAAAATCTACTAGAGTTAAAACAATAAGGTTTGCAAGTAGGTTCTTTACACGAATAAGGATAGGAAGATTCTTATAAATTATTTTTTCCTCAACATTTCCCACATGTGTTTTTACCACAAGTTCAGGAGTCATTTCTTGAGATGGTATTCCAAATTTACTAGAAACATTTTCAAAGATGAAAGAATGTGTAGACCCGGAATCAAACAACACATTGGCATAATATGAAAAAACAAACAAAGTACCTTATACAACTTAATTTGAGGGCCCAACATCTATTGAAGTAGTTGAAAAGGATTTCACCACACCCTTCTTCTTGTAGTTTGACTGCTTCCCATCAATCGAGCTCTTTGTCAGACACTTGTTTTCATAATGACCCATCTCATTTCACTTGAAACATTTCACTAACTGTAAATCAAATTTAGTCTTACCATCACCCTGATCTTTTCCAATGCAATCATGAGCCTTATGTCCCATCTTACCACATCAGTAGCAGTTTCTAGAATTCAAAATACATTCCCCAGCATGCTTTTTACCACATGTATCACAAAAAAGAAAACTTAGTCTTCTTACCATCAAAATTTTTTTAAGGAGTCTTCCCTTTCTCCTTCCACCTTGGTTTCTTCTTCTATTGGTTGTCATATAACACTTGATCATCGGCAAACTCCATTTCCATCTTCTCAGCACATTGAAGAAGCTTTTTATAACTTTTTAACTCACGAGAAGCTAATGCCCTTCGATATTTTGGCGTTAATCCTTAGTAAAAATGTTTGATTTTACTATCAATGTCTCAGATAAAATTTGTAACATACCTTTCCAATTGAGTGAACATTTCTTCATAAGAAGCGACTAAGTCATCATGATGCCTCAATTATAAGAATTGTTTTTCCATCCTATGTCGAACAACATTAGGAAAATATATATCAAGAAACATACCTTTGAATTCATCCCATTCCAGAGCATCAATCACATCAGCATCCCTGATATTTTTAACCATCGACCACCACTGATCTGCTTCACCCTCCAAATGGTAAACAGTAAGACTAACCATTTGATTGTCTGAACACCCCATGACATCGAAAATATTCTCCAATTCTTTAATCCACCCTTCAGCTAGCAAAGGGTCAGATGATCCTCAAAATGATGTGGGATGTTGCCTCATGAAATCTTCCAACACTGACATGTTCTTCTGTGGTTAATCTGGCTGATCTCGTTCATGGATACCACCACCATTTATCACTTGAGTCAACTGCATCATTGCTACAACAAACTATTCAGTTCCAATTCCGAAAATCTCAGGATGCTAATTCAGAAAGTCATTTTCTTCTGTATGACTTCCTAGCATTGCTTCCATGTTTCCTCTACGGAAAACCATTCTAAACAAACATGTCTTAGATAAAGCATCTTGGTAATCTTCAAATGCTATATCATTTTCAATTTGACCATAAAAAATATTTTTGGATAATCATTTAATATAATATCAAATCCTAATGTTATCTAAAAAGACCTCTAATACAATCTATAAGGCCCTACCCTTAAAAATTACCTAATCTTTAGTTATTTCTAGAATACACATTGAGGATATTTTCAGGTTTAGTAGTTTAGGGAATTAGATAAAAAATCTTGCATTACATTCCACATTTAAACAAGGTGGTTACATCAAAGACAATATTCATTTTTTTCCATCAAAAGAAACATATTTAAAATAAAACCTTGATTCTTTCTTGAAACTTCCCCGACATTATCATCACATCATGTACCTTTCCGTTGACCTGTGAAAAAAATTTAAAAATCATGGGATGAGCACAAAAAGCTCAGTAAGGGATTTAAAAGTACGAAAAGAAAACATTAGTCCATGTATACATAAGAATAAATGAAATCATACTTTATTCATAAAATATAATCTCTTTAACATACAACATGAAATCATAAGATTTATGAATAAATCATAGAAAACATAAGACATAAAGGAAACCTAAGGCATTCATAACATTTTTACATAGGGAGTAACCCTCTTGGTTACATTTGGAATACCCATTATAGTATATTCCATAAATCTTTTCGGAGAATCCTTAGAGTTTAACCCCTTCACATTAACCAATTAATTGGATAGCTATATTGGGATCACTTTCCCTTAATTTATCATGGAGCCACCCGTCTTCATAAACAATCCCTAAGAACCATAACATAATCGTATCACATAAAACACGAATAAATGAAACATAACATTTCCACATTTCAATCAAAAGATATCAAAAACACATTAATATAATCCAAAAATTATAAAAACCATTTTCAATACCAAATAAAAGAAATTTAAACCATGGTATTTATTTTTCATTTTAATAAAAGTTATGGCTTGTAGAGGAAGCCAAACCTCAAATAATGGTCACGGTGGCGGAAAATTCGTTCTCACCACATACGTAAGACAAAAAAAATTCCATTTTTTAATTTAGTAAAACGCTTTGTGTAGAAATATTCTTTTTGAATTGAAAGTCAAAAGGGTTCATTATACAACTAATAAATATAGTTCGTATATAAACTGAAGTATGCCTCAATGAAAGGAGATTGAGACGAAGTCCCTTACCCCAAGTCCGACTTGTCTTGTTTGTTTCTTTATATTCCTGAATAATAAACATTGGTCAATTTATAATTTCTTAAGTAATTCCTTTAATTTTTGTTGTTAAATTCATATCACATATTATCATTTATAATAATTAGTTAATTATGTGAGTTCATATCATTGGTTTTGACGATGTTCAGTATATGAGTAAAAAATAAACTAGTTTGAAAATATTTTCCCTTGTAGTTATAAATAAATCATCTTCAGAATGGTATTAATGATTTAAATATCATGTATATCCAGTATATATTCATTTTATACTATTCCATTATATTTGTAGATAAAAAATGAAATGCACCGTTCATGGAGACTGTAGGACGTACGTACGCTTGAACGCTAATTTCAATTAATATCAAAAGATTAAAACTAAACGAGACATATATATATATTATAATTCCATTATAGTATATATGTTATATAGGTAACATAATTTCAATAATTAAATTTTTTATAAATTCCATTTTTGGCATGAATGAGTCACATCACTTGAGGGGGAGGTAGTCCACACTTTCTCAGATGAAATTATAGTAACTGCACAACATGAAAAGCATAAAGGTATGTTTTGAATATAAAATACATAAGCATAGAGGGGGAATAAATATATTATATATTATATATAAATACAGTAACATCATAATTTCCACCATGAAATGTGTTAAAAGAATATTGAAAAATCAACGTTTCGTGAGGCACCAATTCGCCATCCAAAGAAATAGTATGTTCTTTAACCATTAGACAGAGGTGTGTGTAAGTGTAAATCACATAATTCTCATAAAAACATCCTAGTATATTTTATATACTGTTTTGGTTACAAAATAAAGGAATAAAAATATTTTAGGGGTTTGGAGAAGCAAAAAAAACAAAAGGACATAAGAGAAGACATTACCTTTAAATCGGGTAACTCCGCTTGGTTTGAACCAAAAAGGACTTTTGAGGAGATTTCTGCCTAAGGTAAGGCTTCTAGAATGAATATAGGGATATTTGAAGCTTATTTGAGTAGAGTTTCGATGATCCAATGGGCTTGAGAAGTGTGAGAGATGGGTAGGAAGTGGGGTCTTTTTATAAGGGAGAGGAGGGGCTCTTTTGGAAATCTTTAAACTATTATTTTATTATACAAATAAATTCGGTTTATAAAGCTCCAAAAATCATTAAAGTAGAGGCTAAGGTGTCCCATTTTTGAAATAAAATCATACAATAGGTATTGGACAAGTGTTGGATATTGTTTAAAACTTTATCTTCTAATTTATTTAATTTATTCATTAATGACGTAAACAGTGCATCATCATTATGTCATAAATAATTTAATTTATTTGATATCTAGAAATTATATTAAAATTACCATGTTGTAGTAAATAGTTTTATTTTTCTAATTAATATTTATAGTCGAAATGATAACTTGTATCACCCCTTATAAAAATTGTTTTAGTAAAACAAAACAAGTTTGTGATATTTTTTTTACTTTAAATTAACAGTATTAATGTCATTCTCTTACCCATGTGGCTCCATGGGGTCCCACAAATTGACCCAAGGATTTTCATGGTCAGTCATGACTCATCCAGTAAGATTAGGACATGTTTCAAGGTATTTTCATATTATTATAACATTTTTTTACCTTAAATTACCCTAATTACTACTAATCGCGGTTAATAAAACTCAAAAGTTACTGTTCATCAAAATTATTTCTATCCCATTGAACCTCATTTTACTTCCTAATGACAACCATGTATGTCGGATTTTTGAAATTAAATTCACAGAAGCGGTAAAATTACATTTAAACAAAAAATCAGTTTTTTTAACTACCACTTAGTGGTTTCACTATTCATAAAAATTGATGTTTTTCAGAACACTACCAAAACATCACCCTTAGATATATTTGATATTCCAAATTAAAAAATGATGTTAATTTTACCATATTTTATACATAGAAGTTTCATTAATTAATTTTATAATTAATTCCCATAGTCAAAACAAATAATGTGTTTTTAAAAAACAATACCTATCAAAAGATCGACAATCGTTTATGTCCAATTTCAACGTTAAATTAATTCTAATGACCACCATTATATTAAATGGAAAAAACATATTCTTATTGAAAATTAAAACCAAATAAAAAAATAATATAACCATAGAAATAAATTAGATTAAAATGAGGTTTTTAATTAAAATACAATATTTTTCACTATTTATTAAAAAATGAACATTATCAAAAAAATACCAAAAAGTTATCCAAAGTAAATTTCAATGTCCCAATTCTAAATAATTAGTTTATTTTGACAAATAGAGCTTATAAAATTGTCAATATTTATATTTAAAAATGGATTTCCTTCAAAAGGCTGTAAAACCGTCTTTTAAAAATATTAGTGTATTTTATGCTTAAGATTGGATTTATTCTAATTTTAAGCTTCTAAAAAATCATCTAATAAATAAATTGACATATATATGAAATTAAAAAACTCTTTAATTACTTTTGATGTTACACATATGATCATTATTAATAAAAAAATTATATAATTATTAGAAACCAAATTAGAAAATTTAAAATTTTATATCCTCACATCTAAAATACTCACCATCGCTTCCTAGAATCAATAATATCTCTTTCAAAACGTTGAAAACTCCTATTTTGAAATAAATAATTTTCGATAATGATATAAAGGAGGAATTTTTTTTATTTGATGTAATATGGATAACAATTGATTCACTAACATCTATATATGAGGTTTGAAACATAGATCCTTCATAAGATGTTGAAAAAAATGAAGGTCCCTCAATCTCATTAATCAAATATATATAATATTCCTCATGTAAAATCTTGATATAAGGATATGAATCATAATTTTGGTCACCTGTTATGGAGAAAAAATAAAAATGATACGGGGAAGAAGGTACTAATGGTTTTTAGTAGTTGAAATGAACATATTCTGTAAAAAATAAACTCAGAGGTCTATTCTACCTTATTGAACAACAATAGGAGAGTCGAGAGAAAGTTAAAAATTATTCCCATCATGAGATAAAATTTGTATGGAATATATACCATGTTTGTGTGGACTTACACCATTATGATCATCCCCACCATCACTGTCTTGAGAAAAACCAACCCAATCAATAAGAGGGGTTTCAGGTGACTTAACAACAGGAAGAGATGTTGTGTAAAATATTGGTGATACTTTTATTTTAAACATGTCAGGAATATTTTAAAATATATTCTATATTTCTTAACTCAATAATTCAGTTATATTTGTTTTGTAAATGAAATATCTAGAAGAACCCTTTGTATGGGAGCTACAACTCCATCCATGGGTTTTATTCTTTTTCAATATATAGAAAGGGATTGAAATTGATTCATTCATCCATAAATAATTCCTTAAAATGATCAATTACCACATATTATTCACTTTGATCTAAATAATAGGAAGCTTCAAATAGTAAAACCGGTTCCAAACCTATATCAGCAACTTTATTTGGTAAAGTTGAATTCTTCATATGGTTGTAATCCCCAAACAATTTATTATAATATTAAAACCACATCTTCATATAAGGATTTCATCATATAATCATTCTCTTATAAAAATTTTATTCAAAAAAACCCCACTTGAATTAGTAAATTATTCCCTCCCATGGGGAAGAAGTCTTTAAATGTCTATCAAATTTATAATGAATTTTCGATAAGATTGATAAATTAATTAAGAAAACATCCTTCCTATTTCATCCATATATAACATAGTAAACCTTGGAAAACTTATAATCACTCTAACTACTATTAGATAAATAAATAAAAATTCATGATTCCTTATATGGTTGAACTATGTTGAATAAAAAGAAGAAACATCATCAACAAACCATAGAACTCATAAACATTTATCCTTCAGGGATTTATTTTACCACATAGATCTTCATTTAATCTATAAAAATAAAGATAATTATTATTGATAACAAAATAACTTCTCCATTATTCCTAATAAAATTTATTTGGTACTTCCAAGAATACATCGTAATGTTTAGTTATAGAATATGTTCTTGACCAACAATAACCCTTCCAATGTGATCCATTTCATGTTCAAATTTTATATTCACGTATTACTCTTTACTAAAAGGTGATGTAAGGGTCTATAATGATCAATGTTCTACTGATTCAATAATTTCTATCACATAAATATCAATACTAATGACTTCCTTGATCTAAACCTTTTTAAATCAATTTTATATTTTTCATACAACTTTATTAGAAAACATGTGCAGCTTTAATGGTATTAGAGTTCCACTAGGATTTCTTTCAATATGATAGATGTATCTCAAGCTACAAGAGGAACTTATTCAAGTGAACACATCATTTTTACATTTATTAATTAATATTTTAACGTAGGAAAGTCATTGTTCATTTAAAAATGTCTAAATATAGAGAGGATTTTTTTAGAAAATAAAGATGATTCAAATAGATTGATATAAGACACACTATTATTCTATAATTAATTTACAAAATGGAATGGAATTTAATAAACTATAAATTCAAAAAAATTGACCATATGAACAATATTTTATATGACATGTTAAACATAACCAATAATTTTAATATATTATTAATAAATAAATAACTGAAAAACTTATTTGATAAATCACATGAAGATATTACTTTAGATTAATTAAATAATTATAATAATACATGTCAGATTAATCATAAAATAATTATATATAGTTAATCACTCCTACTTCATACATGTTATAATTCATCTTCTCAATATTCATAGGCTCTATAACTATTTATGCTTGATTATGTCTAGTGCCAATGATTTCAAGAGTTATATCCCCTTTCTGAAAATGTTCTCCCAAAATGTTTTGTCTAATATCAATATGTGTATTTATAGAATGAGATGTAGTATTCTTAAAAATATTAATAATAATTTTTTTGACACAATTTATTTTTACACTTATAAATTGATATCAATAATATAGAAATGTCTATCTCATCTATATAATATGAGAACTACAAATGGATATGGCTATGTATTTAGTTTCATTAGTGGATTATGTAGTACAATTATTCATTTCTACTACAATAAATGACTATATATATTCCCCAAAAGATACAAGTTTTAGATTTCTTCTTTCTATATTACATATTCCAATCAAATTCAATATCATAATAACTAATTAATTTAATACCATTTCCCCTGTGAATAAAATATTGAATAATTAATTTTATTCATGAGGTATTTAAAAATAATATTAATTTAATTTAAATGAAAATATAGAGGTATTTCATGTAAATAATAGCACGTGGAAAAAATATAAAATATTTTAGGATCAATAGATTTTATGTATATGAAACTTCCAATCCAAACTCTGTATGCTATTGAATTATAAAAATATTTTCAAAATAGTGAATGAAAAAAAATATTTGTTTTTTAAAATCCATAATAAATTAATATCGGGGGAGATGCACGTCATTGATGGATACTATATATGGGGTAGTTGAAGGAGAGGGTGTTTTTTGGGTTTACATTAAAAAAGAGTTACAAGAAGAATTCATGTCATCAAACATGAAGGCTAGGAATAGGTATGAGCCACTCTCTCTTCAGTATGGGAGTATGTACATGCAAGAACTAGGAATCATGTTCAAGAACCTTCTTCATTTCCTCTAGACTTTTTTCTATATGAGGAGTCCCATGAAATGTATCATGAGGAGGAAATATGTCCTTCTAACCAATATATTCTTACTCCTTTTACATTTCCATCATATTGCAAGGTTCATAAGAAGGTGGAGTTGATCGATC
The DNA here is from genome assembly GCA_963277665.1 of Viscum album. NCBI lineage: Eukaryota > Viridiplantae > Streptophyta > Magnoliopsida > Santalales > Viscaceae > Viscum > Viscum album. The sequence goes on from OY728129.1 coordinate 261,135,946, forward strand.
AAATGAAAATTTATTGAGGACTACCGTGAGAGGGGATCTAGCCGAGTTATTCTACAGACAGAGTTTTTAGTAGATGTTCGTAGGTTCTTGAACCTTACAGGTTTCAAATAATAGGTATTCTAAATTTACGGCTTTTGTTATGGCCTTCTAGTGCAAGTATTTTTCTTACATTCCAAGGACCTTTTTTCCGTTTGTTTTGGTTGTGGGGTTCATTTTTATCACTAGAGATAGTGACAAGTAGTTCCCAGATGATTGTTTGGTGGTGGTGGATATGTTTAGCACCAGCCACAATATATATTTCTTTTGGTACCATTTAAGTAGTATGGGAAGTAGACTTTCACTCCATTGAGGGGAGATTGATCAGGTAGAGGCTAACCTCGTGATGTTCCCCATGTTTAGGGACCTTGGCACATGCATGTCCATAGAGGTGGTCATCATAAAATATAGAGAGGATCTATGGCATGGTATGTTTCAAAAAGTTGAGGCATATGTTCGAGAGGGACCCCCGATCATCTTAGGTATGATTAGTTTGTTTAACACCATTTTTTGTTCCTTGTTTGATTCAGGATATTTTTAATCCTTTGTTGAACCCACTTTAGCCCATTCTTTGGGACTACACATACAGAGTCCTCCAATTCTCATGGAGTTGAGTACACCGTTTAGAGGCCAAACCAGCAAGTTTGATGTGTTTCGGCAGTGTAGACTGATGATGGAACGACGTCAGTCCCATTGGGATCTCAACTGGATATATATTCAACCATAGAATGGAATTCTCATCATTGAATTATTATATTCTATACATGATATTATCATATACATATGGAGGAGATTTTTTCCTCATATGTGAATTTCCAATATGTGGTTTTTGTTGGTGAGCAGAGTTGTCAGGTGGGAAACCAACACGTGGATCCCTTTCCTTCCTTGCTAACTGAGTTTTTGGTGGAATTGGTGGATTATTGGATTTTTGAGGTTCCTAGGGTCACTGGGGTGTTCCTAGATTATTTTCCACATGTATTTTTTTTATTCTACCAACCTCTACATGATATTGAGTTTGGGATAAACATTCCACCATATAATATTTTTTTTAGGGATCATTATTGGAAAACCCATTTTGACATGAGATAGTTGGGGATTCAGATAAATGATCTGATGTTGAAGGTATTTAACCAGGCAAGTGTGTCACTGTGGTGTATTCTGGTGTTTCTTGAAATGAAGGATGACAGTGGCCTGAGGTTGTGCATACACTACAGAAGGTTCGATCAAGAGACGATCAAGACATCTTACATACGCCTAAGGATATACTCTCTTTTTGATTAGATGAGATGGGTCAGTTCATTTTATAATATTGATCTATGGTCCGGATATCAACAGTTATGGGTAAGGTCAGTGACATCTTGAAGACTGCCTTCAAATATTGTAATGGGCACTTCAAATTTGTATTCATTCTATTTGGTGTTGCAAATGCATCATCCCTTTTCATGTGGCCCAAGAACTTTGTATTCCACAAGTTCTTATAATGGTTTTTCATCATATTCATCGATGAATTCTTGATCTACTTGAAGCCAGAAGAGGAGAACTATGAGAATATCATAACTATATTGTTGGTATATTGACAACACCATATCTATGGAATGTTTTCCATGTTCATGTTATATAGATGATAGTTGAATTTCCTCGAGTATGTGGGATCTTATATTGGTGTGTCAATATAATATTCCAATGTTTAAGTAGTTTTTGCTTATGAACCACCCATGAACTATCATAATTTCCCTGTTTCCTTAGTATTATATATTATTATCATAGGTTTTTCCATATTTCTCTCGTATTTTATCACAATTAACAACATTAACTAGGAATGTATAATATTTTTTGTAGTTTGTTTAGTGTAATTCAAAATTCAGTTCCCTGAAGGGTATGTTGGTCAGTACCCGAATGCTACGGTTGTCAAAATAAGGGATAATGTTTGAGATGTTTTTCTGATACTTCACATATTTTCTTGGGATGCGTATTGATGCAATATATGGCAGTTTTGTCATATGGTTCTTTTATGTTATATGTCCATGATCATTACTATTCTATCCATGATCTAGATATAGAAGGAGTTATTTTTGTGTTGTTCTTGGGGAAACATTACTTTATTGGGGAGTTCTTATGGTCTTCACTCATCAAAAGATATAAACATATATATTTCTATAGTGTGATGTGAATTTGGGATAGTGATGCTGGATATATATTATTTAGGTCTATGATTTTTATATCTCTTACTCCTGAATAAAGGGGAATTTCATGGCTGATGCTTTGAGGAGATAGTCATAGAAGGATTTTGTCTGGGAATCAAATAATTCTTAGAGAGAAATGGATATGTTGGAAGCCATGAACTTAGATACAAGAGTGGTGGATGTTAAAGGATTTTTTTAAATGATTGTGTGGTATTCTATGATGTAGTAGGTGGATGAGTCTTATTACCGATACTCAATGGTATAGTTGTTGTGTCATCATGTTGGCCTTGATGATGCTATGGAGGGATGGTTGGAAGATGTAAAAACTGGATGTTGTTTCAAGGATGGTTTTTTTTCAGTAGTAGGGCATGATGGAGTTCTTTGCGAGTTTCATAACTCATGTTTTTTGGTAAACCCAGAAGTTTCCAAGATATATGGTAGCTTAAGGATGTAGTTTTTTTCCCTAGATTAAATGGTAAGTTGTGGAGTTTGTGTAGAAGTTCTTGGATTAGCATTACATAAAGGCTAGAATCAGGTTATTGGTGGTTTCTTTAATCACATGCATGTTACTGAGTGAAAATGGAATGAATTTTTAATGGATTTTGACATAGTGTTACCCAGATCATAGAGAGGTTTTGATTTTAACTTGGTGATTGTGGATCAGCTGACAAAATCATCTCACTTATTAGCAATCATGGAATCAAGTGTATTGAATTCTTTGCATAAGAAGAATGTGGAATAATTAGTGATTTTTCATGTAGTAACAAGGTATATTTTTCTCATATTGGGATGCATTGTTCACCTCAAGAGTCTATATGGGACTATAGAGAGATTTTGTAACATTGTAAGGCCTCATCACTGCTTTCCAAACTCGAACAGATGGGAAGACGTAACATACTATCCAGAAATTTGAGGATATGTTGCGAGCATGCATCCTGAACTTTAGTATAACATGGCTATGACACCAACCCTTGGTGGAGTGTTATTATATTTTCAACAATAATAATTCCATTGACATGGCCTCATTTTAGGCTTCGTACAGAATACTCTGTCATTCTTTATTATGCTAGAAAAATTTTGGGGAGACAATTGTTCCTACTCCCGATGTGGTACAGAGCACGAGGAAGAAATTTCATCTTGTTCGTGATAGGATGAACAAAGAGAAGGAATTAAATAAGTCTTTGGATAATCTAAGAAGGTGGCCAATGGAGTTTGAGGTTAGGAACCACATGTTTATTATGGTTTCCCATCGATGGGGGAAGCTTAGGATTGGTAGAGGTAGTAAGATATCTCCAACATTTGTTGGGGCCTTCGAAGTGTTTGGGTGAGTTGGGAAGGTGGAATATCAGTTCGTGTATCCATCATGGTTGGAGAAGATCCATGATGACTTTCACATCTCGCATCTTCATCGGTATCTTCACAAAGACTCCATGTCATTGAATGGGTATAGTCAGATATCAAGGATGAAATGTTTTCTGTGGAGCATCTAGAAGAGATATAGAAACATCACGAAAAGGTGTTTCATGGACATTCTATTCCATTGGTTCATGTGATTGGGGTCATATTGTCCAATATGAGAGTACATGGGGGGCGAGAGATGCAAATGTGTGCCCAATACCAAGATTTTTATTGATTTTCATTGTATTCTGTTATTCCATTTGATGTGATGTTTCAACCCTGTTGATTATAAGATGATTTTTCCCTTGGTTTGTGATGTGTGATTTTGTCCTAACATATAAATGGACAGAGACCTAATTCCTAATCGAGATTCATTAACTAAGATGTGATTGAACCCATGCTGGTTAGTTAGTGCCACCCAAAGTGGATAATATCATGAAATGGGGGATGGAATTTACTAATTAATGTGTTAGTATAGTGTGGTTGGATGTAGTTTTAATTTTTTTTAATTTGTGCAATCATGTCGACAAATATTAGGATAAGTCTTGGTTTCCATATGTCGGAGGATGTTTTATTGGGTTTAGTGTTTTCAACTCCAGATTTCAAAGAACATACGGTGGTTTATCATTGAATGTTTATATGTTTAGTTGATAGTAACGTTTCATGTGTAACTAGGTGGATTCTGTGTTGGGCTTCCCAGGCTGCCCGACCCCTATGATTACATTCAAGGAGGAAAGCCTATATCTGGCTTTCATCGAGTCGGTGCTGGAAAATATTCAGAAAGAAATATTTGACAATATCCTGATCAATTCTTAATCAGACCAGTGTGTGTTTTCCCCATCGCCCTCAGGTAACTTCAACACAAAGGACATCCGTAGGATCACCTACCCTCAGGCGCAGTAGGTTATTTGGAACGATTTAGCATGGTGCCATAAAATCCCATCGAAATACAAATATGGAGAATAAGGAACATGGTGATTCCATCTGATGAGAGCATCGAGAATATGGGAATCAGTTTAGCCTCCCGATGCCAATGTTGTAGCAACAAAAGTGAGGAATGCTCGAACCATATTTTCATTGAAGGAGAATGGGCTGAGGTCATGTGGTAGTGCTTCATTGTCTTCACAGTGGTCTCCTCTAATGAGCTAAGTGGGGATTCTTTCTTTGAGAGGGGGTTTCATGGAACACCGGAGAAAGGTCCGGAGAGGATGGAGCGATCTGTTGTCCTTAGTGCTGGATGATGGTGTTTCTGGCATGCCCCCAACAAGGCTAGAATCGAGGAAATAATTTCAACAGGGAGATCCATAATTGTGAGAACCAAGTTCCTACTCAGTGACATGGTCACCCTTTTTAAGAACTAGTGGGATGATCCCTCACTGCACATGCTACAAGCGTGCCCCGATCTGGATACTTCTACCTTGGACAGAACACAGGGGTAGTGGATAAGGTGGAATCCTCTAGCTGAAGGTTTAAAGCATAACACAGACGGTACTTGTATCTCAGGTATTATGCGAGGTGGAGGATTGGTTCGTAACTCGGGCGGGAGTGTGATCCTTGCCTTCACAGATCATTTTGGTAATGTAAATGCTCTTGAGGCGGAGGGCAAGGCAGTTTTCATAGGCCTTAATCTGTGTATCCAGAAAAATATAGAAATATCCCAATTAGAAATGGACATGAGGATCATCCATGACTCACTGCTAGGAAGAGGTTCCACCCCATGGTATGTCGCTTACATAATCTAGAGATGTAAAGTTCTACTGAGTAGCAACATTAAGGTTACTCACACCTAGAGAGAGGGGAATAAAGTAGCGGATTTTCTTTCTACCCTAGCTGCTCCTGGTTCCGATGTCACCTGCCTCCCCAATGACACCTCCTTGAAACCCAAGGGTGTGAATTTAATTCGTGGGGATGCCCTTGGTCTCCATTATTTTAGACCCCCCCTAGCCTGGTGCTGCTTTGTTCTCTTTCTCTTTTGGGTCCTATATTCTCTCTTTTGAATAAATACATATATATATAATGATGATGATGTTTCATGTGTGATGAGATATTTTGGAGGTCTTTGGAGGGATGTTTGTTAGAACTTTTTATATCATTCCCTTTATGATGGTTTTGAATTCTCGAGGGAGAGAATAATTTGAGAGGTATTTTATGTAATGGCTTGGACCATTCCAGTACATTATATTTATGGAAATCTAGTGTTTCACCTATTAAGGAAATCCAAGGTAACTCTTTTCAACACTTTTCAAAATTAACTATTTTCCCAGAATTCCTATAGTGACTTTTCCCAACGGTGCCTCTGCCAAAGGTGTCTCTCCATAGTACTGTCAATCTAGCAGTTTCTCACCCTATTGGTTTCACCATGATATTGGGACCCTAGTAGTGTTAGTGGGGTGGTCTCTCAACCTGGAAGTGTCTCACCCTATTTTTCACTTTTTGGCGATCGCTCACTAGAGGTGGCCCACTAGGGGTCGATCATTCAACGGTGCCTCTTCCAACATTGTCTCTCTTGGAGGTGTCTCACTATGGTGGCAGGAGGTTCATCTTTATGGTGCCTCATATAATGGTTCCTTATATTGTGGTGCCTCATCTGGTGGTTCCTCATCTTGCGGGTCCTCTTCTAGACATGCCTATTCAAAAGGTCCCTTGTTTAGCAGTGCCTCATGTGGTGGTGCCTTATCAGGTAGTGTCTCATGAACAGTCGTACTAGTTCGTCTATTTTTTGTATTTTGACATATTTAATTGAAATAAAGTGAGTTTATGTCATATTTTAAATGAGTTTAATACCGATTAAAAGAAAATAAATTGAATATTTAATTCCCTAAGTGTTTGAATGATTTTAATTGTTCAAAAAGTGTGGTCTGGACCAGATACTCTTTTATTATAAAATAAATATGGTATCTAAACTCATAGACCTATTTTTATAATACTATAATTGAGATATCCTCCCCTATTTTATTAATTATTGATTTCTCTTGATATATGTTTCCATGAATCATCCTTCTCAAAGGGGTCGAGTGAACTATTAACATAGTTAGTTCGTGTTTCCTTGGAGATTTCTCCACTGCATGTGCACTATCACAAACCAACTTGAATTGACCCTGAACCGGTCACCTGAGCAGATCTGTGACATGGACCGAAGGGTATTACCTATCCACATGGGTTGGAAACCAGTGTCGGGCATCAAAATTTAGTCGTTGGGAATGATTGGGCCCAAGAGAAAAAGACAGACATATCAATAAAAGCTGACAACAAAAATTAAACCAGCAGCGGAATGAAAGTGAAACCAAATATACCTCCGCATGACCTTCCAGGTCACCTCCCAACCAAAGGCCAACCTTGCTCCAATAACAAAAAACTCATCGAAGAATACCAGAGCAAGGAAACCTGTAACTAAAATGACATATATGGACATGACCATTAAAGATGCTCTTTTGGGTTTCAATGATAAACCATAGAATCTAATGTCTCATTTCCCGAAATAATCCATTAGAAAAAGTTTGAAATACAACTACAAATGTACTATTTTGAGATTTAAAAAAAATTAACATGTTTTCCCAATGTAAAAAACCAAACACAACCAACATACCATTTTCCAAAATAATTTTTTATTTTTTAAATAACATCCAAAAAATAATATACCCATGTTGTTCTATAGAAAAAGAGGTAAGAGTGCAAACTAAAAATAAACTAGTGCATAAAAAGTAAACAAGAAATGAAAATAATTCAGTAACCATTGGTGATCTTAAACATCCCTATAAGAACTCTGTATATTCTCAGTTTCGGAACCACCTACTGGCGTATGGTGGAGCTCCTCCGTCTATAACCAATTGGCTACCCTATAACTTAAGAATCTAGTGGAAAAGCCTACCTGGACTAAAAAAAATCCAGGGGGTACCAACCCGTCTAATCGGGGTTGATCAGCATCCTTCACTCGATCATCTAAAAGTCACCCAGGAACCCATGGGGGTTATAATAATACTGGGTAGGTAAGAAGGCCCTCGCACACATGACACATCTAACAACACTTTCCATCCCCAAACATGAACTCTTCCTATACGTTCACCCATAAAGGGTTACACAATACAAAAGTGACTTATATACACATTCAGTCATCTCATATTTACAAAGTTCCAATCGGGCTGTCTTCCCATGGAAATAAGTAAACCATTTGAAACCTTTTTCTAAATACTAAAGTTTTATGATGGGAATACAATAATCAAAACATCGTCAATTTAAAGAATCAACACAAACATTATACCAATGTTGAAAGTTACAAACAGGCCTTTAATTCCAAGGGTTCCAATGCATTTTTAGTAAATCATTTCAAAATCTAAATAAAAAATGAACAATCTTTTTTTAATGTCCATACAAATATCATTCATTGAGTTAGTTGTACCAAACGGGACACCCCATTACCTACATAATTGAATCACTTATTGGAAAAAACAAGTGTTTCTAAACGGGCCGTTAGCATTACATAGAAAAAAACATTTCCCAAAATATCTCACAAAAACCACTTTTTCATTTCCAATGTCAAATAGTCATATGATCATATACTTCCTATCATGCCATTTCTAAAACCACACAAAGAACCCAAATCCATTTAGAAATCAAGAAACATTTTCAAAAACATACCACCCCCTTTCAAGAAAAACCCAAAAACAAGAACCGAAACATTTTTCACCCATGATTCGTAATCCAAACATCCTTTAACAATAAATTTTTTAATTTAGTAAAATATTTAAAAGGTTCAGACAATGTCTTCCTCAAAATTTCACCAATTTTACAAGTGAATGACATTTTATAACACATTTCATGACCAAACCCTTTGAAAACTACTCTCCCACCATTCAAAACATAATCAACACCACACGCACAACCAAATTCAATTTTTCACAATTAAAGAAACCATTTTCATAATTAAACAAACAAAGTTGAACATTTATATGAATTAATGCATGGATTAAAATGCTAAAACATACTCATCCTTATAAACAAGTAAACCAAGAATTCTAATTAAAGATCATGCTAAACACACAAAACCTAGTAAACAAGATGAACATGTAAAATAGTTCATCAAATGACATTATTATATAAGGAATCACCTAAACATAAAGATACACATTCCAAATATATTATATCACAATTTCAACCAACACAAACCACATCAATAATTTATAAATACCCCTTATTGATATTCAAATTATATTAAAAAACAATTGTAAAAAAATTGATGTGGGTTGTGTGGGAAATAAATAATTTGGAAATTGGATACCTCTAAAGAATGAAAATGTGACACCACTTCCATAGAAGGTGTAACTGATCTATAAAGACCCCTCACACACCAAAAAACAACAATAAAAATGCACTACACAAATATTAGACCCTAAGATTTAATTAATTTAAAGAAAAACAAAACCTAAAGAAGAACACACCGGAAGGGTGAAGTTCTCATGACAGATGGGAGGTAGAGTTGCTGCGAAAGAGGGTTTGGGATTGCTGGAGGATAGGGAGTCTTAGGTCAGATCTATTCGAAAAAAATTAATGGTGCTATCGAGGTGTACCAGGAGCAGTCACACGCCATATAGATAGGCAATAGTGTGGCTGCACCACTAGATAGAGCAGAAGGTGAGCGCAGAATGAGGTGATGTTAGAGGTGCATGGTCGGAGCGCGGAAAGATGAGGCCATGAGTGAAGTTGTGAAGCGAGGTGGGATGGGGAGCAAGGTTGGAGGCCAGAGAGGACCTGCCAGGAGGCAGTGGAGTGAGGGTGAGCTGGAGCTGGGGAATGCTGGATATGGTGAGAAAACGTTGGGTGTGTTGTTGGGGGGTGGGGTGGGTGAGGCTGAGGGAGACCTGGTGTGAGAGTAAGGTTGAGGTGGGGGTGCAATGTTGAGGAGGTGAGGCTGAGGTATGGTGTGGTGGTACGATATGCATAGTGGGGAGTGCCTTGTGTGATGCGGTCGTAGGCCGGGATGGTGGAGCCGAGGTCGGGATGGTGGAGTCATGGAGGGATAAGGGGAGAAGACAGGAAGAGGGAGGGGGGGGGGGGGGATGGAGTACGGAAAAATCAGGGAAGGGGGCATCTAGCCCATGACACAAAACATGAAAAGTGGGGTATTATGGTTTTGATTAATGTTTTCTATTTTTAATAACATAAAAATAATAGTAATAATAAAACTAATAATAATAATAATAATAATATAAATATAAAAACAACAATAATAATAATAATAATAATAATAATATGCAATTCTCCAACCCCTGGGCTGGCTACGCAGCCGCTGCCAACCGCGCAATGACCGTGCAAAATTCTGAAACCCAGTGGATTTACTAAATGAAAAATATTTAAGACGAGACCCAGACCAGACCATGGTGAGACAACCCAAAGTCATGAATTATTAATAAAAAATTAATTGAAAAAATGTATGTGACAATTATGCTCACCACAGACACTTTCTTCCCCCATAATGTCACCCAGCTGAAGAATATACAAAACAAGAATCCATGCCCGATTGATACCAAATGAAACCACAATAAAAGAGAGTGGGGGAACCTGAGAGGGTTATCCCCACCACAAGAGCTCAACTAGTTTGGAAATTTTAACATCCATACATACCACCCCGAAAAGGGGGAGACGCAGGTACTCCCAACAGATCCAAGCCAACTTCTATAGCACAAGAGAACAACACATCTGTTGAAACATGAAACTCTTGACTTAGACCAAAGAAAACCCAAACAGTAGAGAAAACCCTCCGAGTAGAACATAACTCAAATAGTGAACCCAAGAATAAATACAAACATCGGCTCTTACATAGGAACATACATCTCCAAATGAACATAGATAATCCAAAATTATCCCACACATGGTCGAAACACACTTTTAAGAAAACACACAATTCAAAAAACCGAAATCAAACAACCGAAAATGTTTGGATTAAAATAGAACAAATTCTTCATTACATCACAATGAAACAATAAAATCACAAAAATGTAAAAACATTAGAATAGGAAATACAATAACGAAAAGGATTTAAATGTTCCACTACCAAAATGGAACATAGAACCCAAATCGAGGTTTCACGCATTCGTTAACTATTGTCAGCGCATGTGCTTCACCCCGACACCCATGGCTAGGGTTCTGATGGTTGAAAAATCTCCTAGCACATAGTCAGTCACTAAAATACTTTATTCACAATTTCTTCTTTAGGATATGATTCCTACAAAACATTTCTAGGTGACTAGAAACCCAAAATGATGGAACATATTTAGAGTGACGCGATAAGACGACTTCATGTGCCCGAACCGGCCACACTGGTGGCACACCACTGAACGGTCCGATGAACTAGAAACCAGAACCACTACAGGTGACTCTTTAGAAAATGGTCCCTCTACCACACCCTTCTCTCTAGATGGGGAACCTTCCCAAGTAACTAGATTCACTGGATTTTTAGGCACCTGCGCTCCAGAGACCAACTAATCTAGGAATGCCTCATCTAATAACTTTTCAAAACGATGGTATTTAGAAATTAGAACCCGCTCCTTGATCCTTAGATGAAGACCCCTGATGAAGAGATAAGTCTCCATAAAATCCTAAAATAATACCTCTGGGGAGAAAGACACAATCTCCATGAAATGGTCAATATAGGCCTTTTACATCCATTGGCCTTGTTGAATATGCATCACCTCTTCCCTTTTCATCATCTTCACTTCATCAGGTATAAACCATCTGACGAACAAGAATTTAAAGAAATTACATTTCAACCCAACCTGCATTGACATCGGGGAAACCAACTCCCATTTGTCCAAATATTGACCTTAAAATAAACCCAAAATGGCATGCATCTGATAGCTTTAGGAGTTACCAATACCCTGAAGATGCATTCAGCTTCTTCAATCCATTCTACAGCGTCTAACAGACCCCATTCATAATGAAGGATACGAAATGTACGAGAAAACCAAAAACTGTTCATGACTTATTATCATCCTAGGGGACCTTTTTGGGTGACATTTTCTGAACAACATATAAAACATAGAGCCAAACCAATATCAAGCTGAAACAACATCAATGAAGAATCCTTCATAAAAAACATCCAGCTCAAAAACCAAACATATATAAACACAGCCAAAATTACCTTTTTCATTTTAGATTTCAAACCACAATCTTTCAATGCCAATTTACAAATTCAAATGCCAGTTTTAAAACCAATTGAAATTTACATGAATCAATTTACCCTTTTAATGTCTCTTTAAAAAAACATGGCCATGAATTTAATTCCAAGGGCACACCCTAGTAATCCACGAACCATTGAACATGTATTCATCCACATTCATACATATGCACCAACACACACTTCATGTTCATTCTCTCACATGTGAAAACATTCATAAAGAGTACCCAAAATTTCACCCAAACCATATCTCTACCAGTTCCAAGTAACCACCATTTTTTTGACCAACAACATTCAGTTTTAAAAACTAATATCACAAATTTAAAGCCATTTAAAAGAAATAATTCACATTTCAAAAACCCTTTTTCATTATCAAGAATTCACTTACACCAATCAAAACCAAGATGAAACTGAACATTCATCAAATTACCAAAGGAAAGAACTACTATTCATTCTTAACCTGGCGACATGGTAGTGGGCCATGCCCCAAGTAAGCATCAAGGACTAAGAGGAACTTAAACAGTTCACTTGGACTCTACATGGGTCACTACTCCATCTAAAATCATGATGTAACATCATATTTCTATGATTGTCATCCCTCAATAAAAAACAAACCATAATGAAATAAAGACTCAATTCTCGGACTACCCCTAGGGACTCGAGGTTCGGAATGGGCGAGGGTTCATGAAATCCTTCACATTACTACCCCTCCAGTCCCAATAGTCCTAATCTCTATCTACCATACACCCCATATAACACGAACCTGGCTAAGATACCATTTTTTCACGAACAAACTCGGGTTGACCCTGAACTGGTCACCCGAGCTGGTCCGCGACATAGCCCTAAGGAAAATCCCGATCCCCACTGGTAGGACACCCGTGTTGAACATAAAAATTTACCTGTTAGGAACAATTCGGCCCATGATCAAAAGACAAACAAATAAATAAAACACAATGAAAAAAATAAAACTAGCATCATAAAGAAAGTAAAACCGAACATACCTTCACATGAACTTCCCTGTCACCTCCCAACCAAAGTCCATCCTTGCTTCAATAAAGAGCAACTCAGCTAAGAAAACCTAAGCACGAAATCTTGTTACTGAACCGATAAAGATAAGCATGAGCATTAAATATTCTCACTAGAGATTCCAAGATAAACCATATAATCCAACGTCTCTATTCTCAAAACTATCCATTAACTTAAGTTTTAAATACAATTATAAAAGTAGTATTTTCACATGTGAAAATAAGAAACATGTTTTTCCCATTTATAAAAAACCCAACACACTCTACATATCATTTTAAACAAATCATTTTTCATTTTATAAATAAAATCTAAAACAGAATATACCAATGTTGAGCTAGAGTAAAACATGTAAGAGTGAAAACTAGAAATAAACTAGTGCCTGAAAAGTAAATAAGCAATGAAATTAATCCAGCAATCATGGGTGATCCTAAACATCCATAGAATACCCCTGGACGTACTCGGTTTTGGAACCACCTACCGGCGAATGGAGACACTCCAATGTCTATAACCAACAGAACAACCGATAACTGACCAATACAGTGGCAAAAACTTGCACGTCCTAAGAAAAAATCCCGGGGGTACCAAACCATCTAATCTGGGCTAATCAGCAACCATCACTTGATCATCTAAAAGACAACCAAGAACCCATGATGGTTTTAATAATACTGTGCTGGTAGTAAATCCCTTGCATGTGTGACTCATCTCACCGCACATGCCTTCCTCAAACACGGATGCGTCTTATACGTTCACCCATAAAGGGTTACACTAGACTGGAGCACCTCAAATACACATTCAATCATCTAACATTAACAAAGTGCCAACCTGGCCATCAATCCATGAAAAAAATTGAAACGATTTCAGACCTTTTTTAAAATACTAATTTTTTTAGATGGTCATACTGTAATCAAAACATCGTCATTTCAATGAATGGACACTAACATTATACTAAAGTTGAATGTTCCAAACGGGCCTTTAATTACAAAGTCTCCATTGAATTTTTAGTAATACATTTCAGAATCTAAATGGAAAATGCACAATGTTTTTTATGTTCATACAAATATTATAGATTTAGTTGGAGGTACCAAACAGGTCACTGCATTACTTACAGAATTGAACCACTTCTTTGAAAACACATGTGTTGTCAAAAAGACCATTAGCTTTACATATCAAAAACCATTACCCAAAATATCACATAAAGACCACTTTTTCATTTCAAATATCAAATGGTCATATGCTCAAAGACTTCATTTCATGGCATTTTAGAAAACTCATAAGGAACCCAATGCCATTTAGAAATCAATAATCATTTTCACAAACATACCACCCCCTTTCAAACAAAACCCATACACAAACACTGAAACATGTTTCACCCATGATTCGAAATCTAAACATCCTTTAAGAAAACATTTATTTATTTGATAAAGCATTTAAAAAGGGTCAAAAAAAGTCTTTCATCTCGATTTCAACAAATTCACAAGTGAATGACATTTTATAAATCATTGCATGACCAAAACCTTTGAAAACTACTCTCACACCTTTCAAAACATAATCAACACCACACGTACAACAAAATTCACTTTGCCACTATTAATGAAACCATTTTTGTAATTAAACAATAAAAATTCAACAGTTCTATGAATTAATTCCTGACATAAATGCTAAAACATACTCAACCCACTAAATAGGTAAACCAAGAATTCTAATTACAGATCAATATAAACATGAAAAACCAGATAAACAAGATGAACAAGTAGAATAGTTCATCAAATAACATTATTATATATGAAATCGCCTACACATAAAGAGACACATTCCAAAACTATTTTATAACAATTTTAACCAACATAAAACACTGCAATAATTTAGAAACGTCAATTATTGAGATGTAGATTATATTAAAACACAATTATATAAAACAAAAGTGTCATGTGTTGTGCAGGAAAGAAGGAATTTGGAAATTCCATAACTAAAAAGTGTGCTAACGTGATTCTGCTTCTGTGGAAGGTGGAACCGATCCTCAAAGACCCCCTGCACACCTAAAAAACAACAAAAAACGTGCTACACATAACTTGGAATCTAGGGTTTAGTTAATTTGAATAAAAAATAACCCAAAAGAAGAAAACATCGGAACTGTGAAGTTCGATTGCTGGAGGGGAGGCAGAGGCACTGTAAAGGCGGGTTTGGGTTTGACGAAGGGTAGGGGTCGCGGGTTGGAGATATCCAAAGGAAATGAAGGCCGCTAGCTTGGTGCACCTAGAGAGGGAACACAACACAGAGACAGCCAGTGGCGGGGCTCTTCCCCTGGTTAGAGTAGAAGGTGAGTGTTAAAGGAGGCGATATCAGAGGTTGGAGGTCGGATCACAATAAAATGAGGCCTAAAGTTCAGCTGTAAAGTGACGCAGGATGAGAAATGAGGGAAGAGACTGAAGAGGGCCTGCAAGGTTGAAGGGGAGTGAGGGAAAGTCGGAGCTGGAGAATTCCAGCTACGGTGAGCGGGGGTCGGGAGCACTGTGGGGGGAAAAGCCAAGGGAGACAGGGTGTGGGGGTAAGGTGGAGGCAGATGTGTTGTGTAGAGGGGCGAGGCTGAGGGTTGGTGTGGTGGTGCTACGTGCACAGTGGGGGCACCTGGTTGGATGCGACATAAAAGCTGGGACAGTGGAGCAGAGGTAAGGACGTCAGAGCCAGGAGGCTAATGGGATAATATATGGAGGGTGGGGGGGGGGGTGAGGCCCACAGTGCATAACAAGAAAAAGGGGGGAAGATGGGTATTTGGGTTTTCATTAGTCTTTTTACTCTAATAAAAAAATAATAATAATAAAACTGATAATAATTTTATTATTATAAATATTAATAATATAAATTATATAAATATAAAAAGAAAATAATAATAAGAAGAAGATTAATAATAATGAAAATAATAATAATAATAATAGGAAAATTTCTGACCCCTGGACCGACCACACGACCGCTGCCAACCGCGCGATGACCATACACAAGTCTGAAACCCAGTGGATATACTAAATGACAAATATTTGAAGATGAGACCCAGCCCAAACCATGGTGCGAGAACCCAAAGTCAAGAATTATTAAAATAAAAATTATTTGAAAAATATGGATGTGACATGAACCCCCAATAAACCACTTATCATTTCTTCCTCCAAGTATGTTTTCCATCGCCTTTCTCAATTTTAAATAATGTGGGATGTGTATATAGATGTTTTCCATAGCAAATATAGTTGATTAGTGATTAATAAAGACAATAAATTAGGTTAAAATATATATGCAGTCGGTAGGGAAAGTGATACATGATCTTGATGGGTTATTTATTTTATTTATATTATGATATTTGTGGGATAAATAACCACTAAAAATAAAGGTTTGTGGGGATTCTTATGTGGGAAGTTGATGGTTTTTTGAATTCATGTGGTTTTGTTTTTTGAATAATTATTATAGATAAATGTTTGTTAACCATATATATTCTTCTAATAAATGGATGACCAAGGATCATATAGTTTTTGTGATAACCCCTACATTCAAAAGTAGAATTAAATAAAGGTTCCTTTTAAATTATTAAAATGTTTTCCATTTTTATGTGAGGTTATGTGATGTTTGGAATTGTTGTATATTGTGTGTATCTGGGAATTGGATGACATGTGGTTGTATAATGGGGTTGTGATGGGTGTGATATGATAATGTAGTAAGAATGAAGACATTCATTGTGTTGTTATAAGTTTTCTAATGTGTTTGTGATTGGGGAGTTAGTTTAAGTTAGTATGGTTGTTTGGAAAAGATGCGTTTAAAGAAGGAATGTAGTGAGTTTTATGGGTAATTCTTCCATAGTTTCTCCCTTAATAACATTCAAAAAGCTTCATGCCATATCTTGACCTCATGAAATCATGTGTCATTATGGTGAAGTTTTGTAATTTTCCATGGTTATTCACCTCATGAATGACTATTATTGCATTGATTTATGTTTGTTGTGCCAAATAGTCAACCAGGTAGTGATGGAATAAATGGAATTTTTTTAATTGGTTTGTAGTGAAATGGGTTAGTTTGGTTAATGAAAAAGAAGTTGTTAACAAAATATTAAATAATGGTGATGTGTGTAAAATAGTTGATAATAAATAATGAAATGAATAGGAAAAAAATTTGAAGCCAGTTTAATTCATTAGGGATTTCCCCCTTCTGTAATGACTATTACATATACAAATAAATGAATTTAGAGGTTGTATTAATAGTGACAACAATTGGGAGATGGATTCTTCATTTTTTATCTTATAGGGTAGAATGGAGTGTTTGATAATATAAATATACTTTAATTTCATTATGATTAATATTTGTGACCCACCCATGTTGAGAACTATGGGTAGAACACCCACTTCATCACAAGGAGGGTGTTTTTCCAACATCTAGCAAGGAGAACTAATGAATGGGTACACGATATATTTTTTCTCTCTCTTCCATGAGATATAGGTATGGAACGAGATATGATGTGAAAAGGTCTGTATGTTCTATAGATAATGGTTTTGATAGACTTAATGTTATTCGGTGAGATGTGATATCTTAGGTGTTTATGAGAGAGGTGTTTTGATCTATCCTATGTGTCTTTGGGATGAGATGTGATGTGCTTTCCCAGGTTTCATTAGGATTATATGTGATACAATTTAATGCTAGGGTCGGGTGTGTGCATGTGGGACATGATGTGATTCCAAAGTGTGTGAAAGAGGGACGTAATGTGAGCTTCAAGTGTGTGCAGATATGATGTGGTGTGGTATACTTAAGGGATGGGACTGCCAGGACGTACGACATTGGGAAAAAGTGGTATACTAGTCGGAATATAGTTCAAGGTACCCTCTCATTGATGTTCTTTATAACATATTATTTTACCTAACATGTGTTACTATGTGAGTGTGTCATGATGAGGTGGGTATTATTAGTATACATTTTTATGTTCTGTTTGGTTCTATTGTTTTTTTATAGGAGTATTAGTATGCTTCTTTCACAGGTGGATTATAGACATTGTCTTTCCTACTGAGTATACATTTATTCTAACCCGATGTATATAAAAATAATTTTTTGTTTCTATTTGGATTTTGTGGACCATGGTGGGTGTTACAAGCTTAACCTTTTGGAAGTTGCAGTGTCACAACATATATTAAATTTTGGGTATTCACGTTGGAGAATTTTATTATATCATTTATACTTTTTCTTGCATATGGGATTTTTTTTGGATTTCGCATTAATATTATTCCTCAGAGATTTTGTGGATGATTCATCTTTTCTCTTGATATTTTTTCTTATAAAAATGTTAATGACTCCCATATTGTTGGATTTTTACACCATTAATTCAAGTCAACAAACCAAGTCCTATTGGAGGCGAGACACATCGGTTATTATCTCTCTTTCTTCATTTCCTTCCTAGGAGGGGTAACTTTTGAGGGAGGGGGTTGTGAAAATGATACTATACAATTTATTTCTCTAGGTGGACTATGATTTTGTTTTTTTTATTGTCATAATGAAACCCATTTCTTTCTCATTAGTTAATTAATCTATAATTTTATTATGAATGTTTTCATATTCATGTGGCACAAATATGTATGTTATATAATTATGTAATAGGTGAGTATAATATAGACCTTCAGTGGATTGCGTATGGATTTATGCCTCGTGAGATTTAGATTGGACAATGATTGTTATCCAAAGTCCAGAAATGTTATGGGACACAGGATGATAGACAATGTACAAAAGGTTATGGGACAAAAGTGGTTATACCAAATCCAAATGTTTATTGGGGAAATATGGTTAGCACAACTCCACTAAGATATGGGAATAAGGTTATCGTTATATTTTATGATATGAATTTCTTAGTTGTTAGTATGGATATAGGTTATGAATTATATTTTTTTATGTCACACACTTGTATTTGGGAATTTTCATATTTCATGTTCATATGAATCATAATGATTGACCCATGTTTCCATAGTCCCATAAATAATGATTATGTTATGAAAAAAATTATTATTTAATGACTAATATTTTATGATCTATGTTTTATTTGGAATGATAATCATGTATAATGTTTATGAACCTTGATTTCATTCATATACCCAAGTGTTCATCTTATACGCACATATGATATTCAATTTATATCAGTTATATTAAAATCTCAATTAGAATTTATGATCACCGATTATTTATATTAACATAGAAAATGGTTATGAAGAAGAGTATGACATATTATATGTATTGAAGGTTATATGGTGTGGTAAAACTATGTATAAGTATTCAATTGTACTGAAAAAGGATGTTTATATATCAAATCTACATTGGAACTAATCATATAGGTTAGAGGCTATGATTTATTGTGAGATGTAAGGAATATTCATGTAAAATAGTGTAATATATATTCATTATGTTCTTAGGTTCTCTTATTTTAAAAAGTTTCCAATAAGTATATTATGGATTGAAAATTGGAGAACATTATTTTAATTCATTACAAATTCCATAATGTAAAATTATTTACAAATATCATTTTATTATTCAATATTAATTTCTTTTTAAAAATCCTGAGATGGGAATGACCCATAAATGTTTGAGTATTGATTTATTTAATTTTTATTATTTTAAAGAATAATTTTTTTTGTAATTTTTTAAAAAATATTATTTTAGATGGTTTTTCTATGATCCATCCATATTTAATACGTATATGGTAATTTGTGTCTATATCTTAGTGATAAAAATATAATAGTACATCACATATTTATTACCACCAATGTGTGAATATATATTGTAATAATTAGATGAGTTCGTGATGAAACATTTTGATTCAAAATCCAACATGGAAGAAAAAATGGAAAAACATATGGGACTTTGAGGGAGATGTAAATCCTGTTGGGATAGGAATCAAAGAATCTCTGGGTCTTGGAATTGGAAACAATAAATTTTTTCCAACATAAATCACTTTATACTATGTTTTATGTTTCATAAACTCCCTCTATTTTTTATGTATTGACTTTACATAATGTGTATATATAAATATGTTTGATGAACAAAATTTCCTTTAAGCTGTTAACATTTCAATAGAAATGTTCACAAGGTGATGAATACTTATGTTCATGTTATATGAAGTAATAAAGCTTTAAAGTTAAGATTTGTGGTCATTTTATTTGTGAGATAAATTTTTTTTTTATGGAAATTTTTTCTAAGTGCGGAAGGCTTATGATACGTATAAGAATTATGTTCATGTCTTATGATATACTAATGTTATCTATTCAAAACATACAATAAAAATATACTTATGGCCATAATAAAGACTCAAAAGGATGTTTTATGTTAAATCAATATGTTATCAATGAAGCATTATAATTATAAGAATGATTTGCTATCATAAAATTCTTACAATCCGATGGGGAGAAAATCAAAGGATTATGATTAGGCCCCAATGTATTACAATCAAAGGAATGTCTTATGTTTAGTGAAAGTTATGATTTTTATATAAAAATTATGATGACTAGAAAAGTAATATGATCATGTAAATTATTATTTTTTAAACACTCATGATAATTAAGAATTATAATGATATAAACCATTAAGTAATTTAACAATATTTAATTACTATTTATGGTTGATTTTTTAATTTTTGGGTATATCAAAAGAATTTTAAATCATACTTACATTTCATTAAAATAAGTGACGTACAGATTAGGAAAGGCGATATTAATTAGAAGATACTATTTTAAAGAAGATAACATCATTACATAAGACATAAGCTGCACCAATATGATAACCTATTTTTCTATTTTTTGAGGATGTAACAATAAAAATGTTAAGAGAAATAATTTTTGAATATTTATACTATTCCCCTCAACATTTTAATTAGTTAATGTTATTCAAGTTCAATTTGTATTATGTTCTATATATAAGAAGAATTATTTTAGATGATAAAAACCCATAGATAAGAATGTACATATATACATTATTTTTTAGAAAATATTTGTGAGAATACATGTAAAATATTAGATGTTATATTCTCTTATAGAAATATCAATATGAAAATGTGTTATTTTTGATATACTCAAATTATGCCACACTTTATCTAGAATAGTTCTTCCTTAACTTTTGGTTATTTCTTGAAATTTAGAATTCAACCAACAATCATAGTATTTATATATTTTTCTAACATTTTACAGTCATTGTTATAAGAATTTTGGGACCAATGAAATTTATTTTATGATAGTATAACCCAATTTAAATTACATAGAACCATTTTTTCACCATTCATAGTTTCATTTACTCAACTCTTGATTTCACTGTGGAAAGGATATTTATAGTGAAATTAATCATCCTCAAAGAGAGAGTGTTGGTGGAATGGACTAGAGGATTCTTGTTCCCTAAACAACTATATATCACATATTTTAAAATATTAGCTTTTAAATTTCATTTCACTAATTTTCTGATTAATGTGTAAATAGTAGTTTGATAACTTATATTAATTGGGGATAGAATTCAAGGTAATCAATTCAGCCACTTATTAATCCATTGTGTGTCTCCCTCGATGTAAAAAATTAGAACCAAAGGTAGACACTATTATGTTATCAACACTATAATGTTAAAGTCATAAATATTTTTTTTAAATGTATTAAATGGTTGATAATAGAGAGGGAATGTGTATGGTTAGAGATCATTATTTTAATGGGGAAACTATGGGTTTTGGAAGGACCAAATAATCTATCCATCTAAATTTTTTTATATTAATGTTTCATTATAATTTTGAAAACCTATAATGTCCCTATATAATAAAAAATTAAATAGAATATTTTTATTGAAGAAAAATATGACTAAAATTTCAAGGCTAAGAATATTTTAACATTCATATTAAATCTTAGTGAGTTCAAATTAATTTTACAATGTGATATGACAAATGATATTAAGAAAAATAAATCTATAGTATATCAAGGTACATATAAAGATATAAAACCTAGATACAATACATATAATTTGTAGATTAATATATTCAAAATAATTAATTTTTATTGTTCAATCTAATAAATTGAGAAACGAAAATAATTGTTTGAAATATATTTACCGTAGTATTACTTATTCCTAAAAAATCAATCTCTCAAACTACGAACACTTATCCAATTAAAATGATGTGAATTTAATATTTTATTTTGAAATATACTCTTATAAATTAATTTAAATATACATAATATTATTAGAAAAACTAATATACATTAAGAATATATGTAATACAAGGAATGAAAAATTAGACGATAAAAAAGAATAATTATACTTTAAAAGCATCAATTTCCAATGATTAGATGAAATATAATGTGAAAAAAAATTCATGATCACCTTATGAAGTTAAATTAAGTACTTAAGTTTAAAGTGATAATCTTTCTCACATTTCAACAAATTTATATAAATTCAACATTAAGAGAAATGGATTCAAGATCTAATTTATGAAGTATAATAATTTCTCTGTAAAAAACCAAATATGTTTGTTTCTATATGTGTGAGAATCCCAAGAATATTAATCATGATTTCCATCAACATAAGTAGAATAAAAAATATGAAAATAGAAATAAGAAAAATTTATATTATAAGAAGTATATGAAAGGAATGAAGGTTATATTGAGTTACTCACAATAATATAGGGATAACATTCGAAGTAATTATAAATCCAATGTATCTAATTATAATGGATATATTTTTTCTATATAACAAACTGATTATGATTTTCAGGATTATTATTCTTAATCTAATTCAAAATATGAATATAAAATGTGTTATTTTGATGATTTGAATGAATTTTTATCTATTTTTAAAGGTAAATATGAATCATTTATGGAAAAGAACAAAACTATTATGAAATATGTTGGTATTGTGTCAAAAGTATGTACTGAAATAACTTAATATATTTTATAGTTGATATCTAGTTTAGAAATATATATATATATATATATATATATATATTTGGTTTAGAAGAAAAAATTAAAAAAATAATGGATAAATTCAAAAATATAATATATATTGCAACTATTTTTTGAAAGGGGTGGGATTATTTAAATTAAATCCTTAAGAAGAACAGAGAACATAAGAAAAAATATAGAATTTTAAGTTAGGGGGAAATATAAATAATATAATATTTATTTTGTGCCTAGTAAAAAGAATAAAAACCTGCCTAATATCACTTGTTTACCCTTTGAAATAAATGTTCATTTTTAAAATTACTATACCCAAAGATATGTGAAATAAAAAAGGCATATATTTTGGTAAATTTAACTAATATTAATTATGATAAATGTAGTTATTCTTGAAATTATAAGTAAAATTGGGTTCCCAAAACATTTATTGAGAAACCTACTAGACCCAACAACATTTTGGTAACAAAACAACATCACATTTAATTTTTTAGGGAAAATTTCACATGAAAAAAATAGAAAATGATGTATAGATAGTGGTTATTTAAGAGATATGTTTGTGTAATTTTTCAATTTCCACACACTATCTAAATTTTACGGAGGGTATATACCATTTTGTTATAATAAAAAAGGAAATATTATTGAATTTTTACCTATTGGATATATGTATTCACCCCTTAAAACAATATAAGTTATATTGAATAATTAAATAAAAACCTAATGTGTATTTAAAAAAAATTAATAATGTATTTTATTTACATTTATCAAATAATTCATTATCATTTTTTAGAAAAAAAAAATTCAGTACACCATGTAATAAAAATCATTACACTCTATATCAGTACACATTGTGTTAAAAGAATGATGAATATTTAAATTTTGAAATAAATGAATCTTGGATTTTGGAATAGAAGGAATATACATTTTAATTTCTATTTTTTAATAAATATATCTATGAAAATTTTAATTTCATATTTTCCAAAAATCATGTTGGAAAAAAGATATGTGATGCATGTAAAATGGTAAAGAAACACGTGTCTTATTTCCAAAAAATAAAATATGTTACATCATTCATACCACTATAACATATTTATATGGGTTTTCTACATGAATATAGAAATAAAATACTAGTCGGTAATCCTTTTTTAGGTTTTAATTAATAATTTCTATTGATTTACATGGATTTATTTCATAAGGCTTAGGAGTGAATCTTATTCTTTTTTTATTAACATCTTTATGTTAGTACAATATGAAATGTATTCTAAACATTTTTCATTAAGAATTAACCATTGGAGATTGATTTATTAACATTAATTTAAATCATTTTTCTCCAAACATGGAAATAAACAAACCTAGTATGGCCAAGGAAACCATAACAAAATTGTTTTATTGAAAGAAATAATACGAAATTTCAATATAATTATAGAATAATGTTTTTTGAATATAACAAGATTACACATTATTTGTGTTCATGTCATTAACACAACATTATATATCACAAATATTGTTGAAAAAGGTCCATCTTGATGAGAACTACTAATCAGTTATAGAGTTATAGAAAATCAAAGGTAAGATACATCAATGTCTATGGAAGAAAATTGTATATCTTAACAAAAAAAGATAATCATGGTAAGATCTATCCAATAGAAGATGGTGGAATCATGAAGTATCCATATTATAGGGTGTGGAAAAAGAAAATTATTTTCCTAGTGAAACATAGTGGTTGGCCAATGTCGTCTAACTAGAGAAGATTATCAATTTTTTCCCCTCTATTATCTAATCTCTTAAACTATTTATTATTATAATTATATTCTTGAAATGAATAATCTCTTTTTTTACTATTATTAACATTTAAATTACATGAATAATTGAAATTATAGATTTATACTAACATCAAAATCTAAACATAGAAAAAATTGAAAGAAAGAACTGGGTTTTCTGTTCGGTTTTGGGTTTAATAATTATTCTATTTTATTCCTACGCTTTTAGTTTGATAATACATACATGAAATATCATGATGAATTCTTATTATTTTAATTTTTTATATTTTGGATTATCTTAATTCCTAAGGAATCTGATTTCTACATCTTACTTTAATCAAGGATGATAACACACCTTGTTCAAGGGTATGGCATCTTCTAGGACCCCACTACATCGATGTCATATAACCCATTTACATAGTGAACTCTATTGTGTGAAGAGTTTTCCATTAAAGAGAGGGTAACACGATTAAATAAAAGAATAGACATAAATTGAGTAGCATTCCATTAGGGGAAGTCACCAAACCAAGTAAATTCGACTCAATAATGGATTTTATTAAAATCTACCACAAAAATACAATAACAATTAAGAAAAATTTATGAAGATCGTGATGTCCCCTGACCAATCCATAGGTTATCCATCAATTATATAGAGTATGAGATCACATTGGTGGGGAGATAAAGTAGAATGAGGAATAAAATTGAAAATAAATAAGAATAATGAGAAAAAAATTAAAATACTTGAATGAGACATATATTATGAATAAAATATGAAGTGAAAAGAAATAAGATAATAAAATTGAATGTTAAATTAGTACTAATAATAATAATAGTAATCAAAAGAATATAAAGAATAATATGAATAATAATTTAGGTTGTAAGAAACATTTTAATAAAATAAATATTCATGGAATAATTTTTAATAGAAAATTTCATTTTCAATTTAATAAAACAATATAAAAAAATTGAATATAACAAAATAATGTAAATTAATAATAAAAATAGAGAAATTGGGTAGTGTAATGACTCATCCTCTCAGTGGTTCCCCAAACCATGGGTATAGATCGATGGTATCTAGTGCTAAAGCCACCTATTTTATAGAAAATAAAGGAAGATTTGTCATCTTTTTTCAATTAGGTGGGGATATTCAATTTAAAGCTTCACCTAGGAGACCTAAGGTGTTTAATGATACACTTGTGTCTCTAATGTGTTTAAATTTATAATATTGATGACATAAAAGTGGGGAACATGTGCTTCGATGTGCATACATAGGGTTCCTCAGAATGGAATTGGATTCCATGGGCCGCATGGTACGTGGAAGGGTGAATCACTATAGTGGTGACTAGAATGGTGGTGGGTGTCACTGAGAAGTGGTGATTTTTCTTCATCTAAACTTCAGAATGGTCAGATGAGGATTCAATTGAGGATCCACAGTGGTTATCCAATGTGCATGAGATGACCCATGGTGGTCTTGGTTGATGTAATAGATGGATGACTCACCAATGTATATTCCAAAAGTCATCCATGTAAGATCTAACATGTAGAAGTGGAAGACATGACATTCCCAGAAGAAACGGTGGAGGTCAGCAGCATTAAGCGGTGAAGCTATGGAAAAGATACAGTGCTCAACTGAGTTGAGTGTTAGTGAATACCGGGGTACTGGATATGGTGAGTAGTGGAAGTAGGTCCAACCACCCTCCAGCCAACACATGGGTTGGAGAGAATTCGATTAGCATCCATGGTGTTGGTCGATGCAAAGAAGATGACCCCATGTAATCCCAACATTCGACATGATGAAATGAGGTCTTTATTGAACTTTGGGGGCTCAGAAATGGAGTATTCCATTGAGAAAGTGGGATTATCATTATTTATGGTATTTGAGTGAGGATGCACAAGATAGATAATGAAGGTAGAGTGGCAAAGTGCGGAAGAGTCTGAATCCCATATCGAAACATGGGAGAATTGTGTGAGACTTTGTAAGACATGATGACAAATCACTATTCAGAACATTGGGTGCTATGATTGGATCCCACATTCGACACACACACAAACTCAGTAAAAACACACATATAAAACACGCGGGCCTTGGCCTCTCCCTACCCCCACCCTTACGGAGTTCACCATATTCAGGCCACAATACACGTGGGTTTATCACCCATGAACCCTAAATTATGTGGTCTCTACCAATCAGGCCTAGAAAAATACCTTGTCTAATATGGATAAATAGAATTTTGGCTTGGTATGTGGGCTATCTCATGTTCAAGTAATTGTTTTATTAAAAACGTGTTCATATAGTTAAGAATATATCAAATATCAATAAAAAATAGACAAAACAATTCGTTAATAATATTCAAATTCAAAATCAATATTATTTTTATCTTCTATAATAATTTTCATTACATGAATTAAAAATTCTCATTTTTAATATAATATTTGAAAATAATTGGTTTTATCATTATAATACATTTAAAATAATTTAAATTTGATTATAAATATGCACAAAAATTGGTCTATCAAATACGCAGCCACATAAACCATGATTTTCCTAAAGCATAAATTACCAAAAAAGAATTAAGTAGGATACCAAAGATATCAATATTAAAATTTTAGAGTAATAAAATCAAAATATCATAAATTTGAAATTAAAGTTTTAAATTTCATACAAAATATCAGATTAATATCAAATTTTTTAACTAAAAATCAATTAAATTATTCTAATTTACCCTATTGAAAAATGATGGGGCTTCTCATTTCACTCATTTATATTCTGAAATTCATTACTAGAAAAAATTCCAAATCATGATTTATCTCCCATTTGAATCTTTTCACTCATCACTCATGATACAATTCACATGGTGTTCTTTTCATATCATGAAAACATGGTTCTTATCCATAGGCTTATAAATAAACTACTTTCTACACTTTTAAAGACAAAAGACACCTGATATTATCACAGTTTAGAATTAAGGTTCACATTTTTCTAAGGATTTATGATGATAGGAATATATGAATAAAATTATTTCTACAAGAACATGTTTATATCTTAAATCAATAGGAATTATATCTAATGTTAAAAATTCATGAAATTCCCCACTTTAAATTGTAACAACTCCCAAATTCTGAAAAACATAATGTAAATATCATGATAAAATTAATCACAATGAATGATTTGTGAAAACTCATTAAAATTTTCCAACTAATATATATATATATATATTATTATTTTATTTTCAACGATCCTATTATTTTCTTTATTTTTAAATTAATTCTTAAAATAAATCTCACATCCACCGCCAATACACATATGATAAAAATCATTAGTCTAGTAACGGTTAGTTTTACCCCATATCAAAACCCATTTTTACCAGGTTTTTCATTTCAATTTTACTAATTAAATATGGAAAAGAAATGATGAGTACAATTAATGAATATACTACATTCATAACACCCAAAATACGAACCCCAACACGTATTATTTACAATGTATTTCATTCTATCCACCATTACTCTCTTGATGCCCACATTTCAACATAACAATTTCAGGAGAATACTGAGGGAGGATAGAAATCGATGAAAATGACTTAAAACTATTGTGTCAGAATAATGGAAATAAAAAAAAATGTGTGAATTGTGTCTTTTCAATAATCAAGAATGATTCTCTCTTTTAGACTTAGTTTTAATTTATGATGATATAATGTGATCACTTATATATGTATGTTAGGTAATGTATATATAGTAATGAAGAAAACAATAATTTTTATTGGGGTTTGGGACATAAAGATCCCCTACTCCACTCCACCAACTCTCCCCCTACGAGCTTGAAGATTTTCACTAGAAAAGGCCCCCTTATCACATGACCTTTAATCAACAACTGTGTTAAGACATTGAAAACCATACAATAATACTTTACAGATCCTTCTGGTTTTTTTACAAGGATACTTTTTCTACATAGCATAAAAATGGATGATAACACTCTTCCATGACTAATATTGAGAAAATGAAACTCAAATAAATCAAATGAGTTTGATTTGATTGAATTAAGAAGTTCTGGATAATAGTTGTGGAAACATATTATATAATATAGACATAATTTTTCAGATATATATATCATCATCTGACAATAGATTTGATTATATATTAGTTTAAAATAACCTTTAATAAGAATAAAAAAACAAAATAGCAGCAATTACATAGTAGTACAAGGCTTGAATATGTATATATGAAAATTGTAGCCTCTACAAAAACTATTAGAGTCTCTTGGTCGTTGAAGAAGCTATATATTAAAAATATATTCAGAAATAGGTATTAATATATATTATATATATATAAAAACACTCTGGCCATATATATAGAACACAGAACTTTTTTTTGGTTTAGTATATCCATGAATGTAACCTGAAAACCCACAATCATTAAAATTTAAATAATTCAACAGAGTCGTTAATTCTCTTAGGAATAGGAATGATTTTCTACATTTAAAATGATTCTTTGAATCGGTCATAAAATATTTCTGCAAAAATATATTTTTTCATCAAGAATATTGCATACATTTGACATAATATAAAGATTTAAAACATTCTTGTTGAATAGTAAAATGTAGGTTTATTTTGTAGAATGAAAAAAATTAAAAATGTAGGTTTGAAATCGTATAGTTGAATTCAAAAGTATGATTTATATACCATACATTTGATACCTCAAACAATGGGTTGATTCCTTTTATAGGGTTGATTAATCTTACATTCCCTTTTCTCGAACATCTGTTTACATCCAAACATAAGGTTGATTATCCATACATTCACAAAAATGCACATTATATAATTCATACTTGTTGTTTCAAACTTCTAGTTGATTCCTTACATTATGCTAGCACACGTAGGGTATGAATTGTGTTTCTATAATATGCTTAAACATGTTCTGAATGAATTAAAAAATATTTCTCATTTATAAATGTCTTGCATATTTTTCCAAAATAAATATTTCACAAAATATTAAATTTTTTAAATTCACATAATGCAATTTCATTAGTAAAACAAACATGTGTCTTTATGACCATAAAAATGAATATTATTTATATAGTGTTGTTGAAAAATTATATAACAAACAATCTCCCTCTTTTTGATGATCACAAAACCCGTAAAATAACATAGAAATATTGGTATTATAAAATATAATAATAATTAGTAAGATATATAAATATTATATTTAATAACTTATAGCATATCCATTTCTTTTTAAAAAATAATAATAGGTAATTGAATAAAAGATGTTCTCTTTACCCAATTTTCTCCCCATATTTGTCTTTTCAAAAATAAATCATATAAAAATGGATTAAAACTCATTCAATGTTTCACATACCTATAAATGAATTTTATATTCTAGTTCATGGAAAAAATGAGACATTTGTAATGAAAGTAAAAATGAACAAAAAAATAATAAAAAAAGAAAAGAAATAAAAAATAACAATTTTTTATTAAAACATTTTTCTGAATACCCAGGTAGTGTTGGTTGGGAAATGGTTTTAAAATAATAGTTTTTTGAGTATTAATGTCCTAGTTTATTAGAGGTGTCGAGTATTGGAATATCTTGAGAAACCATAAAAACATCCTTCAACATTTCCAATTGACTTTGTAATCATTATGATAGATTTTCATCAAACTGTCTTAACAAAATTAATTAATTAATTCCTAATATTTAAGTTTTAATTTTGTTTTATTTTCAAAAATTCATGGTACATTTTCACTGTCTATATATAATTTGATAGCATATTACTTAATGGGTTGAGAAGAAGTCTTATTCCAGTTTCACTAGAGGTTAAATTTTTTAAAAGAGATATATTTTTACCTAATAACACATTTTGAAGTTCAAGGTTACACCGGATTGATTTATATATATCATTTTTATCATCCATCCATATATTAATAGCTAGAAACTTTCTGATTAAGTCTGGAGATGTTTGTGGGGCAGAAGTGGATGCTCCAAATTGACAGACACTCCCTTTTAATAGATTCAAAATAATGTCCCAAATACCATTTTAATTCACTGAAATAGTTTTTCGAGACTTATTTTTATTTATTTTTTCCAAGATGATCTAACACTTCACCACTAAAACAATCAAAATATCTTCTTGAAAAAATATGAGATTATGAATTTCAGTCTAAACAGTGTCTAATTCCTCTATAGGAACAATTGAAGATTATAAATCATCCAAATAATTTATTTCATACTCTAACTCACCTTGAAAATATGAACACTCTTCTCTTAGTTTGTTCAATTTAAAAACCTATCATTCAGCTCTATTGATCAAATAATCATAAGATTCAGTATCATAAACATGATATGGTTGGATTCTATGAACGAGGGATAAAAAGTTTTCTTTACTGTTCTTACTGTAGGAAGATAATTAATCATCAAGAACCACTATGATTTCAATGGATTCAATGGTTTCTTTTTCCATGGAATCAATAATAATCAAAATTGATTGATTCTGGAATAACATAATAGTTTCATCTATTACTTGTTGATCTATATAATTTCTTTGAGAATTTTCATTGACTTGTTCTTCAACAATAGTTTTTTGAAGCTGATTTTCATCTGGATTGAATGTCTATTTATCATCAATTTTTATTGGTTGATTATCTGGTGGGTAAAATTCACCATCTCTAAGAACCTATAATTCATGGGATAGAATTTAATTTTTCTACTCTACAGTTTCATCTCTATTTCTAGGCCATATTAAATAGACCTCGAGGATTGGTTCTTACAAATTTTCTTCAACAGATTGAGGTAAATGTCTTTCAGCATTGGGTTCAAAGATATTTATTCTTATTCTATGTCACTTTTATTGAACTTAATTATATAATTTTGATTATATAACTATTTCTCCATGAATTTTGATCACAGTAGTTGATCTCAAAAATTATTTCTACCCTTAATAAATAAAACTTGATACTTTTTTTCTTCAATAACAATAGGAAACATCTTTCTTTAAACTATGCTCTAGAAGTAACATATCTACCTGAATGTTCAATCATTGAGAATGTTATTTTCCAGACATTTGGAATTTATCATGACATATATAATAAGGCTTTTTTTTATGTAGAATCATTGTAATTATCCTTCTATAAGAATATAAATATATCATTTCCTCTACATGGAAGTAGTTATGGATATACCTTAATATATACCATAAAAAATTAAACTTTACATTAATCATTATCATAAACTATATAAAAATTATAGATAAAGATTATTTTAATGTTTAGTAGTTATTGGGACTATAGATGTATGAAAAAATCAGGCCAACATCTTCTTGTCTGCTTCAGGATCCTTAAAAATCCTTTTTAATATGTACATTGAGTTGAATATAAATGAAATAATATCATCTAATTTATGTTCTTGGTTTCCAATTTACATTATATCAAAATGGAAACCCCCTTAATATGGATACATAAAAACATTGTATATTTCCATCTTAGAGATTAAAAAATCCCTATGATATACCTTTGATATGATGACATCCTCTCTATCTCTCAAAATATAATGAGAATATATGAATAGCTCTTTTACTTCTATATAAAAAATAAACTCATTTTTCTTTTATTAAAATGAGTTTCTATAACATGAAAAATTAGATTATTATTTATAATAATTTTTTTCTAATCTATCAAAATGAAGTCTATTGCCTTTCCATGAATACTCTTTCGGTATATAATGCGCTTCTTTTTTCTTCTTTCTTCTCCTGCTTCTATCATTATTATTTTTGAGAATGTCAAATTTTATGTTTTTTGATTCTAGGGTTTTGAAGGAAGATGAGGGATCTGGATGGAGAAAGTACTCAAAATCTTATGGTGGGAATGGTAACATATATATTGGAAGGGTTTTATGATAGTTTTGGGTGATGTGGTCTTATTTCATGATCATAATACATAGTGTACTCATTAATTCCTTTTTTTGAAAATACATGCATTTTAAAAAGTAAATAAATTATTGTTTTTATTTAAAAAATAAGAAAATTAATAATACATAAATAAAATAAAATGATTAAAAAATTAATTAATTAATTAAATTAAAAAATATTATTCGTAATTAAATATTCTTAACTCCCCTTAATAAAATAAAAACATGAATTGGGAAGTGACTTACTAAAAACATCATCAAGTTAATATTCAATGTTTAAAAAATGTAGATATATATCCTTTTATGAAAATGATATATTGGAAATGATGCATTACTTTAATATATCAGGTTCTAGAATAAAATATATGATTTTTTGGAAATATTAATTTCAGTTGTATTAGTACATAAAATATGTATATTAAAAAAAATTGGTCCAAAGTCCAGTAAGGAGAGATTCATCCCCAAAACATGTGCTGAAAAACATTTAACAGATATATATACTTCTTTGGCTATTAATAGTGATATTAAATGTTGTTTCTTACTCAACTATGAAACTAAATATTTCCCTAAAAAGTGATAGATTCTGGATGTTCATTTTTTATATAATATACATCCTACAAAATCAGCATCCGAATGTAAAAGAAAATTAAAATTATAGGTTTTGGGTAATGTTGAAACTGAAATATAATTCCATTTAAATATCTAAAAATCCTTTTAATATAATTAATATTATATTATTCTGGCTTTTATTGAAATCGATGATAGAAACATATATAAAACAATATTAATGGTATCCTGGTAGTAAAATATTGTCAATTTCCAATCATATCTCTGTAAAAGTTGTTTTCCAATGATTTTCCTGCTACATCAAAATCAAGTTTTACATTACTACACATTAGAGTTGAGTAAGTATTACTGATTTCATGTCCAAATTTTTTTAATAAATCTTGTACATAATTTGATTTAAAACAATTCTGTAATCTTTATTATAAATTGGAAATTCTAAAAAGATTTCTTATTTTCCATTATACCCATTCCAAATTCTTTTTTCATATGATTTGGCAGAAAATTAATAAAAATTTTATTTATAGTTCCAAAAAAACTGCATCAGAATAAATTTTCAATAATAATATATTAGTGAAAGCAGTTTTCATGAAAGGTGTATGATCTTAAATACCAAAAATAAATCCATTTTCAAATAAAAATTAACTTAATCTTTCATACCTAACTCTAGGTGCTTATTTAATGCCATAAAACAGAATTAGTGTGTTTAGCATCTTAATCTGTTTGATTTGGGTTTACAAAACGTAGTGGTTGTTCAATAAAAAGATCCTCCATTAAATATCAAATTTTAATGAAAGATTTTACATTTATCAGATATAATATAAAATTCACATTAGATGCATAATCTTGAAAGATTATTATTGATTCTAATATTTCAATAGGTGAAAATATTTCAACATAGTCTATCTGTTCTTTATGATTGTATAATTTTTCTAATAATCTAGATTTATTTTTTGTAATGATCACTTGATCATCAAATTTATTTTAAAAAGACCAATTTGGTTCCCATTAATAGATAATATGATGGTTTGTTAACCAATTATCAATGTTTATTTCTATTAAATTTATTAATCTCTTCTTGCATATCCATCCAACAATGATCCTCTGTTAATTCTTCCTCTGTAGACTTTGGATATAATTATGATAGTGAATAATAATATTCACTTTAGGTTCCAAAATTTCTTTTAGTTTTACGGTTGTTTCTATATTTTTTTTAAAAATATCTAAAGGATTATCTTTTAAGGTTATATATTGTCTAGGTATGACACTTTCAGTTAATTCTATATCATTTCCTTATATATTATACTATATTTTATAAATTTTATTTTCAAATTCAACTTTAGGATTTTGAAATTTTATATGGTCAAAAGAGTTAATAATTTTACTTGTTTCATCATTCCTTTTTACAAAAGGGTTTGTTTAATCAATATTCACATGAAATAATTCTTCAACAATCCTTATATTTTTATTATACACATTTCAAGCTTTAGAAAAAGTAGAATATCTTATAAAGGGTACTTATAAATCTATTGGATTGAATTTACCATGGTTTCCATAATATTTAACATATACACCTTGAATCAATATAATTGTAAGTACATTACTTTAGGTTTTATGTTATTTCATAATTTACAGGGTGTATTTTCTAAAAATTGGCCTTTTTAAAAACCTATTCATGAAACAAAAAGAAATTTTTTCAGATTCTTCACAAAAATAGATAATAATTATATATTAATTTAACAAATTACCTCCCATTTATTGAATATTTATGTCTATTATTTCTAAAATAACATTATTTTTTATATGTTCTTGGTGCTAAGAGAGTATTTTGAATATCTAGATTTGAGAAAAAAATTTAAATTCTTGGTTCTAAAATTCATCACTATGATCAATTATTAATGAAATTATTTTAAAACATTTTTAAATATTTTTTAAAAAATATTTCTAAAATATGGAATACTTCAATTTTATGTTTCATAAAATATACCCATTTAAACCGTTAAAAATAAACAAGTAAAATATAATCATTTAATTTCCCAACCCAAATTTCTACCCTTTATCATCTGAAAAAATCCATGTTTATATGTTCTAGTGGTTTATATTTAGAATCATTGATTGTTGATTTTTAGAATAATTTTTGTTGTCTTCCAATTTTACATACAACACAAAATTTTTGATTTTCAAATTTAAGATAAGGAAAATAAAAAACAAGGTGTTTCATTTGAAATTTATGTAACAAAAATGTATTGTAATGTCCAAGTATTCTATGGCAGATCCACGAATCATTTTTTTATCTTATTAGCAATTGACATTATATTTTCAAATGGAATTAATATCCAAATTGTAAACAACTGTAGTTCAAGGAGCTCTAAATTTAATCTATTTATCCTTGAAAACTGACTATAATTTTAAGATAAATCAACATAAAATACATCATCAAAATGATTATAAATAGTTATTAGGTTGTTCTTTAGTTCAGGAACATACATAACTTGGTTGATTTTGATTGACATTGGATCTTCAACTAATGAATTTACAACTTTCATTATTTTCTAAATCTCTAAAAAGTTGACTTGACCTCCACCCACATTTTTCAGTGGATAGAAATCGAAAGAGAATCCATTCATATTTATTTAGAATCCACAATTCATATTCCATACAACATTTATATTTCTATGGTATTTTTCCTTCAAAATAAATTAATTAAGAGTTTTTATTGGTACCCATTATTTCTTGGGGTCTAGCCATGCTAGAATACAATGATAGGGAAATCTAGATTTTAATTATTTTACCAAAATTTAATTTTATTGATTTGGAAAAACAATTTTTAATAATTTTTCTTCAATTCTTCTTTTCTATGAACTTCTTAAATTATATTTGTTATAATAATTTCATTTTATTCCACAATATTAGAAGGTATAATTTTTAACACTGGGAAAAATTAATTATATTTTATTTTTTATTTTTCTCTCTTATTTTATATTCAATATTTTGATCATTTAATAGTATTTTTTCCCAATATTCTTAATTATTATTATATCAACTTTTGTTAAAATACTAGAACATTAAAAATACTCTATATATTCTTGTAACTCTTTTATTCTATTTTTTATAATATTATAGTTTGATGTAGATTTATTAAAATTTTCTTTTAATTGTTGATATTGTTCTAGAATTTTATTATTTTCTTATAAAATAGTATTATGATTATTTTCTAGTGACTTATGTTTTTTTACTAGTGAATAATATTTTATCTTAAATCATTAAGACATAATAAGATATTTTTCTACTTGAATTGCTATCAAATTAAGAAGAAGAATAGTAATAGGTTTATACCCCATCTTCTTCCTTAGCCATAAAGTTCATGTTTACATTAAAATTTTGTGTAAACTTATCCAAATTAGATTTGGAATAGTTATTAGTGTCTTCCTACACAGTATAAGTATCTTATATATCTCATTTTCACTTTATTCCAATAATCATTTTTATTCTGATCATTATTTTCCAATTTTCTTCTTTATTCTATTAATTGGGCGTAGTCAGGTCTAATATTACCCATTATTTTTCATTAGTAACTTCTCACTAATTTGGATCCTTTCTCACCTTTCTGAAAGTATTTCATGAACCCTTTTATTTTCTTATTGAATTTTTTAAATTTTCTATATATATTTTCCAATTCTATATCATAATTTGAGAAATATGAATATTTTTTTATTTTAATATGTTAAATTTATTTCATTCAATGTTTCTAATATTTTATCTTAATGGAATTGTTTTCTTGTTTCACTATCTTATGAGCTTTTGCATCAGCTTGTATTTCTACTTCAAACATCAACAATGTTCTAGTCAATTTTATCATTTTCATGTATATGATCAAATATTATTGTTGATTTACTTGTAGTCATTCCATTACATTTTAGTAAAATTCATCAATTACTTTTAGTGCCTAATTAGGTTGTGTAATGGGATCTCCCAAAGCATAAATTTCATGGGTTGTTTCAATTTTTCATGCATAAAATATGGATATTCTTTAAACATCATTCATTCAAAAGATATAAAACATTAGTTTATCAATAGTATACCATAGAAGTATGAAATTATCAGTTCCTCCATATGCAACAATAATTTTTATCCACATTTAATAATCTATAATAAATTTAGATACCTGCTTGATTTCATTAGGACTATTTCCACAAATGATAGTATTCATTTCTTTTTATTTGATTTTATACTCATATTGTTTTAAAACATCTCATGTTTCAAAAAATTTATAAATTACATACGGTGTTTTGTTCTTCATGTAAATATTAAATCCAATATTCTTCAGATATACGATCATTCATGATTTCCAGCATCCAAGTTATCACCAGTGAAAAATGGAGAACGAATCATATATATAACTTCTTCAGGATCATCCATTAACACTTATATTTTCATACACCTTATAAATTTTGATATTGCTATATATTTATCTCAAAATATCATCACTGAAACCAATTTTTTGGTTGGAATAATGTAATGATACATAATCGGGGGTGAATTGTTTATTTTCGACTATCTTGATAGATTCTCACTTTTAAATTTAACTATTATTTATAAATACATGTAGAATTATATTTTTTATGAAATTAAAGAAGAATATAAATTTTAACGAAGAAAAAATGATTTTATTGTGGTTCGAGGCACGAAGATCCCCTATTACACTCCACCAACACATTGTTAGCAAGAATGGTGATTTTAACTAGAGAAGGTCATATTTTGAAAATAACATTAAACCACTACTGAGTGCATACATCTTACACCTCAAAATAAGGAATTATGTATACTTTTGGTTCTGTTATAGGGAACCTGATCTTTCACATATTAGACAGATAATCTGATTCTCTTCCACAACTGAGTTCGAGTAGCTGAAACATTAATAAATCCAAGTAGTTTTATTTGATTAAATTAATAGGTTATTCGTCATAGTTTCAATTATATATGGCACAATAGAGTTGTTCTTATTGAAATATGAATTTATTCAAGTAAGAATAACATTAAATATATCCTGGTTGAGAATGATATTTAATAAGAATATCAAATAATAGTCAGTAATAGTTACACACCAATAAGAGGTTGAAATATGTAAATTTTCAATGTTTTTTTTCTTCAAGGAATAAAATAGTAGATTGATATTTACAGTAGCACTATATTCAAAATATATTCAAATATATTTGTTCATATATATTATATATAGAGAGAAAATACAATATCCATATATATAACACAAAAAAATATTTCTGTTGAGGTGATCCAATAATCTCATATTGAAGATCACAATCATTAAAATTACATCATTCAAGAGAGTATTAACCCTCTAATAAATATAAATGATTTTCACTTTTTAATAAGATTCCTTGAATTTTATATAAAATATCTTCTAACATATCTTTACTTTCCTCAAGACCACTTCATAAATCTCAGATAATACCCTCAATTTAAAACTCCAATATTGAAAAGGTAAATATAGGGTTCCTTCACGAGATGAAAAAATTTCAAATGTAGGGTAGAAAACCTACAGATGATTAAAAAAGTAAAGTTGATATACTATACATTTTTTTTCAAAAATGTTGAATTGATTATGAATATAGTTTTGATTAAACATAATTTTTCTTTCATGAAACATAATGCTCCATCCAAATATAGGTTTCATTGTCCATAAAATCTTGAAAATTTTTGGTACATGATCTGTCTGTGATGTTCCAAACATAGATTTAATTTCATATCGTACACTTGCACACATAGGGTATTAAAAATGTTTCTAGAACAAGCCTAAATATGATCTGAATGCTCCAAAAAATATTTCTCATGTATCAATGTAATGAATACATAACAAGAATAAATATTTCAATAGTTATTAATTTCCATAACATCAATTATGAAATTTTCATTATTAAAACAAAACATTATATTTGTGAGAATCAAAATCATTAATATTTATAGAGTGTTGTTGAGAAAAAACATCCCCAATAGAAACCAGGCTAATCCTTAACATTTTTATTCAGGGAATCTATGTATTAAACAAGGGCTAATTTAAAGGAATCATTTTAAGGATAAGGTATTTTTAAAAGGAAACACAAAATTTTAAATTAATTTATGTATAGTCATATATATTATAAGCTCAAATTGATGTTCTAGTCTGAAACATTCCCCAAGACCACACAACAAATATTCTCAAGAATAATATATATAGTATTTGGTCTAGAAATCCTATTAATAATCATGGTTATGACATTATACAATTACTCAATGAATTATTAACAATAAAAAATAAATTCACATGAATTTTAAATATTCAAAGCCTGAAATATGGTTATAAAATTTCGTTTACATGACTCAATAAATTCCCTTAATTCATGAGTCATCATTTTAATATTCATTCTTCAATTTAATCATTCAATTCTCTATTCTAATCATACAATCTTATTAATATAGAAATATAAAACATATAATCACATGATTTCTTAGAAACTCATTTATCCTAGATTCTTCATGTAATGTATAATTCAAAAATAAAAATTCAATTTCATCCTTAATTAACAAAATAAGTTTTTTCTAAAAAATTATTGAGTTTAAAGGATGAAAAATAAATGTGATATCCATTTTACAAGAAACTCAGTCCTATTTATTCATTCAGATATGTGTCTTCCATATTCCATCATGAAACTATAAAATAAAATTACTAAATTAATCATAAGGATCATGTCATTTAAGATAAAAAATATAAGAGGGATTGGGAAGAGTGTTTGGCCACTTCGTTAAAATAAAAATGAAATCTAAATTTATAGAAATCTTGTAGAATTGGGTAAGTCTTTGTATGATCCCAAAAGTGGATACGTAATTTTTAATTCCTCTAAAGGGAAGTACAATATATTATCAAACATTATTTGATGGGTGATGTTTCTTTTATTTGAACCACCACATGTGGAGGTTTCAAGATTTTTCCTCATACTTAATGCTGAAGATTGACCCATGAATAGAGTATACCCCATCGTCCTATTCAGAATTATTTACAGATCACATGGCTGGGGTAGGATGATGTATGAATCATCCTACTGCTTTTTAAAAACTATTACAACCTCCACTTTCACTTCCAGTGCTAGTGTCACGTGGATTGTTTGAATTGAATGTTCAAAGGTAAGTATATAGGTATTTTAATTGAATAAAATTTTAATTTTAATTTTTAATATGTAATTTCAACCCTTCAATATGATAATCCAATGTCTTGATTTCATTAGGATCAACTACTTGTATTTCTTAATGGGGTTCCTCAAATATATGTTCATTGAAATCAGGGAGCTCCATGTGTTCCTCAATAGGTTTAGGTACAGTTTCTTTATCACATTCTAAGGAATGTAAAAGATTTTATAAATTTAAAAATTCTAAGTAGTGGGAATTAATACTCAATTTAGATTGAATAAAATAATATTCAATAGAGTCTGAGAAAATATTCACTCCCTTAGTTGGTTCAGCGATAACCTATTCCATATTGGTGAGTGCCTCATTGACTATATTCTTAGTGGATAGAGGATGGTATTCAGACTCCCCCATTTTTACAAAAAAATTCACCAGTTGAATGGTTCCTACATTCAACGGTGAGAGATATTATTTTTTGAAAGGTACAATGATTGTATGATGTTCCTCACATTCATTCAAAAATAAATTAAGATCTTTTCAATCTATCATTTTCCCTCAGTAATTCAGTCTTTCTCATTAGTTTCCTTGTGTAAATCAGGGAAAACAAGTTTCACATATTCTAGTATATATTTATAGTGCTCCGACGATTCTTTGAAATATTCTATTATCTATTAAATTTGGCCCTGTAAATCTTTCACCATATATTCAAGCTCATGAATATCATATTTGACTTTGTGTTTTCATACATTCTCCTAGAATTGTTCGGGGTAAGCATCATCAAAATACTTTGGGGTAAACAAGGATAATCTTCATATGTCAGGGCCAAATCATGATAAAAATTTTAGGGAGTACACCTATATTTCAATTTTCTCTCTGGATGATCCTTCAACCACAGGTTTCTCGATGGTCTCTTTATGAATCTAGATGAGGACCTTGAATTTATACTGTATACTAATTTTGATATAGTATCCCCTAATATTATTATCCCATAAAAAACAATTTAATATACAAACCATTGTGCTTCTGATACTAGTTTCTGACCTAGTAGTATTCATTCCATTAATAATAATAATCATTAGAAAAATTTATTCCAAAAAATAAGTTCTATGTGTTTTTTTCAAACCAATGAAATCAAAATAAAATTTAAAGAAATAAAAAGATATTGAATTGTTGATTGGATCTTTAAAAATCACATAAATTTTAATTCATGTTGTTTGTAGGGTGTAGAAAAAGAAAATTACTTTACTAGTGTAGTACAGTGGATGCCTAGGGTCATCTAACTTGGGGAAATTCTCAGTTTCATCACCTTCTTTATATGAAGGACTAAAAAAAATATATTATTAACGGAATAGAAATTTTTTGGCTACTAATTAAATATAAATATATTAAACTAACATGAAAAATGGAAATGATAAAATTATCATTATGTGAAAATATAAATATAAAGAAATTAAAAGAAAATTTTTGGTTTTTATTAATAGTTTGTGTGTTTGAATTTTTTTTAATCTTAATTTTCAGTTATTTCCATAGAAAAATAACCTTAGGCTTACTGGACTTCGATTACAATTCCCTAGTCATATTGCTAGCTCTTCACATTCCAAGATGACAAAGGCCTTAATGGTAAGGTCGCCTCAAACTATAAGGGTGATTAGGGGAATCGATCACATGCATATGGTCTTATTGGTATCAAATCTATGTGGTCCATAGCTGGGATGAAGGCCGAGTGCACTTGCATATAGAGGTAAAGCCTACAAAACCAAGCAAGGCCTCTTCAAAAAATTGTGGTCTACAGTATAAGGGGGAATCCTATAGAATCCCATCGGCTGAATTTCCCAATCATAGACACACTGAGGCTTATAATTGATCACTCCTCGCATCACAGTGTCAATGGGGGATCAAGGGTCCACTGTGGACCATCTATCCACCTCCACTCTCTGCCATGCTCCATCATACCCCCATGTTACTACCTTTTCAATTTTCACCCCCAAGGAGAACATCTTGAGCTCTTCCACATCAAAAATCATCCGAGATAATCATGTATCATCATCTTCTCCCCAATTTAGCACCATGAAGAATCATTTGAGTTTCTATGGCCACTATGATGGTTGGAGGATACGAGGGTTCCATAGTTTGTCCAACTATACCTCAAGCATAGATCATACACCTTTTCGACATCCAGGATCACCCTATACCAGCATATTCACCTTAGATAAACACCGTATATTCACTAAAGGCTTCTACTTCCCATGTCGATGACGGGATGAATGGACGATCACAACTTTAATCTCCCAAACCTTGATTTTCACCACGAGATGATCTCTACTAAATCACTACTTCCACCACTAAGGCCTCTAATTACATAGGATCATCTTTGAATACATTAACAACAAGAATGAAGGTTATTAATGTTCTCTCCAACCACTATGGTGGCCCAAGGTATTGAGGGAGGAGGTTGTAATTTTCCCTATTTCATCATTTTTTTCATAATTTTCTTTCTTTTCATTTATTTCATTTTGTTTCAGTTTTATTCAGTTATAATTTAACATTTATTTTATTAAATAAGTGCATTAATTTTTATTTTCTTAATGTGTTTCATCCAACCACATTCTTCGTCTTCTTCTTATTTAAATTATTATTATTATTTTTATTACCACTACTTTAACATTATATTTTATTTTCTTATTTTATTTTCTATTCTTATAGTTTTATTTATCTACATATCACTCTCATCTTAATTATTTTCATTTTATTATAATTTTTTATATTTTTATTTTATTTTATTTCACCCTCTATTACTTCTCTCCACTAAAGTGATCTCTTGCTCCTGCTATTTATAGGTTGACCCGAGGCATGTCTTGGGGAAGGTTAAGGTGTTCGTGATTTATTCATAATGTTTTTTACCTTTTTGGTTGATTTGAGTTGCATTTTTTTGTGATAAGAATTCCCCTAGAGTAATTAATATCCCTCATTACGTGATATTCAATAGATTTATATTATTTCTTTATACTATTTTCCCTCTCTTCATTGGGTAACTCTTCATATGGAAGAGTTGATAAATTCAATGGATTAAACAAATAGCAATAGATCTTGGTCCAAGAATATGAAACACCCTAGAAAAAGGTTTGTCAACAACCATGACTATATAAGGAGGTGTGATAGGTATTTCATAAGCATTAAAATATTCCACACTTACAAGATGAAAATTATGGTAATTCATCCTATGATTTTATATTTAGATTATGAAACTAAAATAAAAAAATAGTATAATGATTGAACCCAAAACCAATCCAAAATCCATGTTCTTTCATTGAAATTTAATTCATCATTGATTTATAGGTTTGAATTAAATAACCTAGTTTTGCATTTTGTTTTAGGTTTAATCAATATTATAAATAATATTTTTTATTTTAGATTCATAATAAAATGTGAAATCTCATTATGAATTTCTGTTATTTTCATTTAGAATTTTTTTAATCTTTCAATGACTAATAAATATCAATCAAACCTCTTACTGTAATAGTGGTTGAGGAAAAACCTTGGAATATAGTGTTTTAACTTCCCATACCCAACTCTATCGAATTTGTATTATCTATTTAATTTCTCAACTCCATCATGTAAATAGTTATCCAATGATGATAGAGAAAATAGTTTCTCAAAAATAATATAAAGACGGTGAGTTGAAAAAATTAGGTGATAGTCACCACACTAGGGAAATTCATCTCACCCATGAAATCTACTCATATATACCACAAACATCAAATATACTGTAATAAAAATTCAAGAACACCATGACCTCCCTTGAGCTAAGCCTCAGTTCTGCCTCCAATTTTCTGGAATATAAGGTAAATTGGTGAAATTATAGAGATAGAAATTACATTAAAAATAAAAAAGGGAAAATGAAAATAAGGGGTATGATAAAAAATCAAAAAGGTATAAAATAAAAAAGAATCAATATGAGAGAGATAATAAGAACAAAATAAGAAAAAGACATAAAAAACGTAAAATAGAATGTAAAAATTCTTGTAACAACAAAAGGAACAACAACCCCAAAAACAAAAACAATAGTAATAATTGTTATTAATAGAAGAAACTTTAATGGTGATATTAAACACTTTAAGATAAATTAAATTAATAAATTGTTTTAATGAAAAGAATTTTGAATTACAGTTGAATTAAACATTGAACAAATGATTCATGGAAATGAAAATAATAGAATGAAGAAAAATTGGTAGTAGAATAACTTATTCAGACAAGATTTTCCATATGGTGCAAGGATTCATTCACTAGTGGGTGATTCCATTTATTATAGGATAATAGGAGGATCCCTTGGCCTCCATATTCTTCATGAATCCC
The DNA here is from genome assembly GCA_963277665.1 of Viscum album. NCBI lineage: Eukaryota > Viridiplantae > Streptophyta > Magnoliopsida > Santalales > Viscaceae > Viscum > Viscum album. Next base: position 261,180,431 of record OY728129.1, read on the forward strand.
CCATGAACCAAGGTAGTGAGATTTAAAAAATACCAAGGTTATTAGTTGTTTAATGCCATGAACATCTCATTTTAAATTTAAAGTGTAGAAATAGTATTGTTATGCACCAATATTACATATGGATACTTATCTTTATACATCTTTTTAATGGATTCGGGATTTTGATCATTTAAGTGGTAGGAATGGTAGTGGGGTTATTGAGAATAGGTAGTGAATGATGGGGTGGAGGAGCTGTCACCTAACTTTGGATCTCCTCACAACCTCTATTCATTAAATTGGTCAAAAGGAATTCAAAAAATCTGCAAATGGGGTCTTTATTATGATTCTAGGGTAACCACGGTGGTTTGGAGGCATGATAATGGAGGCCAAGTTAGTCAGTGACGTTGAGCAATGATGTCGTGGTGACTTGAGTTACAGAAAAACCATTACCTCATATGGCCTTAATAGTTTCCAAATGTCCCTACATTAGAGTCATACAAGGTGTAAATGTTAGTCCATGGAGGTTGTGGGAGAGGGATGAGGTGGTCGATCTCAATCCAAGCATCAAGAGGTGGTATCCAGGGAGTTTCTTGGTTATCATTGATGATAATGGGAAATGAGGAGGGTGGATTTGTGGTAGAGAATGATGGACTTGAGAAGTAGTAGAAGAGTGTAGTAGAGAATTACAAATTATGGAAGAATATCATGTCCTCATCAAAATATGAGTGAGGTAGGAAGTCCATTATAATAAATGGGATTGGAAGAATATATCAAATAGATGCTCTAGGGATGGCCTCCCGGTTCACTAACACACACCGTGGGTACACACTCCTCCCATGCAGTCCTCTAGGCCAGCTATATATCCATAGGGCTTAACACCCATGTTCCACCTGTAAAGGGCTTGAACAAATATGCCTTCATTGGCTTGAGTGGGCCCTTATGTGCTTTCCCAGTTGGTTGCCCCGTGTGGGATGATTAAATGGTGGGATGGATTAGATGATGGGATTTAATCGAGTTTAAGAAAAACATTTAGATAAAATCTTAAAAAATATTTAGAGAAAAAATTAAATCACAATCAAGATATTCATGAAAATTTCATATATTAATTCGAAATAAAAAATAATTCATTTAATCTCTTAAATCCATTTTAATTCCCTCTATTATAAATTTCCACTATTAACTATAAAATTTTAAACCGTGAATTAATTCATTTATAAAACAAATAAAATCATCTAAATTTAAATAAAAATATGCACATAAAATGGTTCATTCAAATACATTCACACTGAAATCATTCATGATCTAATGTATAAAATTTGATCATTGAAAATCAAAGGCCACCAATGTTATCAATATTAATATTTCAAAGTAATAAAATCAAATTTTTATTAGTGTTGAGACAAATTTTCATATTTCATATAAAATATCAATTCAATTTATCCGTTTTCAAATAAAAAATCTTTTTAAGTGTTTTACTTTATACATTTAAAAAAATATTTAACTTATATTTTCATTTATTCAATTTCCTTAATTTATTTTTATTATACATACCAAACCATGATTTAACTCACTTTTGAATATTTTGACTCATCGTTCATGACCTTAATTCTAGTAGAGTTACTTTAATATCATGAATATAATAACTTTATCCATAATATTGTTAAGAAAATAATTTCTCTAATTTATAAATAAAAAAATTACATAAAATCATGATGTCTTGTAATTAGTGTTCAAATTTATATGTGGCTCATGGTTGGTATAAATTGATGTTTAAAATTTTTTCTCAAAGAGGAGGTTTATCTCTTATATCATAAATCATGACATCAAAAGTGTTATGAAATTATCCCATTAAAATTGTAACAACTCTCATCTTCCTCCAAACACAATGTAAATATCATTATAAAATTATTAATAATGAATAATTTGTGCACCCTTTAGAAATAATTTCTTCTTTTATTTTATTTATTTTTCAAATATCATTTGCATTTTTTTATTTTCTAAAGATATGTTTTGAATACGCCTGACATCCACTACCTAACCACTATGATAAAAATTATAGGTCTAGTAATGTTTATTTTTTATTTTTCCAAATCAAATCCCATTTACCGAATTTCTATTGTTCTTTATTTAAATTTCCATTATTAATTCAATATAGGCCAATAATGAAGAGTAAAATTAATGAATAAGAAACATTTCATAGAACCCACAATATGAACCTCCATACTTTTTCCATAAAATTTATTTCTTCCCATAAACCATGACTCCATTCACACCTACAGATCAACATAAAAATATTAGGAATGTATTAATAAGAGGGTATGAGAGGATAAAATTGATTTGAAACATAACTCATCCCTAATAAGTTGATTCATGATTTCTATAGGATAAAAATGATTGATCTAAAGGTGGTTTTTAAGGATAAAAGGCTTTTCAAAATATTCCTCATTCATTTTAAATGTGTTTTCATACATTAGTAGCTTTGAAAAGATCATATGGGAGCAGTGGTCAATGACATGTCCCTTGTTCTCTCAATAAAAAATCTCAATAATAAAATAGTAAGTACTTGGTATACAAATCTTCTCAGTAAGGGATGCTATGAATTTGGGAAATCACAAAAGGCATTATTAATAATAAAATAATTACCATTAATTCTAAAAATTCAAATAATGAAAAATGTTTGGGAAATTTCATCTATATGAATCAACTCATTCCCTCAAATTATGAGTCCTCAATTTAACATCCATGCTTTACATCAGTCATAAAATTATCAACTATACTGATTCAATATCATTAACATTGAAATATAAAACATGTAATCACAGTATTACTAATAAATTAGGTCTTCTAGATAATTTATGTAGAGATTAATTAAAATATGCATATGCAATTTCATCTTTAAAGCTCAAAACATGTTGTTTGAGAAACAAATAGGGTGTTTTAAATATAAACATAATAAATGAACTCCATTTCCATTAATTCATTGTCATTTTCTACCACTATTTAAGGGATTATTTATATCATCGTGGTTCTAAAAAATAAAATTAATCATTAAAATATAAATTCAATGCCATTGAATCTCAAAACGATAGAGGGAGTGGACACACATGATGGAAAACATATTAAGACTTAAAATGAAATTTCTGTTCCTAGAAATAAAATTATAAGATAAGTATTTAGTATGATCCCCCATGTGGGATATAAATTTTTACTTCCACTAGAGGGAATTACTAGATATTATTCATAGTTAGATGGTAGATAAATATTATTTGATTTAAACCAACCCATGTAGATTTTCTCACCTTGTTCTTCTTCCTTATTACAGTATAATGATTCATGAATAGATTATACAAGATCCTCCCCCTTCACAGTCTGAAATATCATGCATAGAGGGGGCAGGATGAAGTATGAATGATCCTCCTAATTACTTGAAAAAAATTTAAATTTCTATTTTTAATAAGTAATTTCACAAATTCAATATTATATACCTTTTAACAGATTTACTATGGCTCTACTACTTGGACTTCTTTATAGAGCCCCTCTAATATATTTTCATCAAATTTAGGGAGCTCATTGTGTTTCTCAATAGTTCATTTTCAATTTATTCATCCTCCTCTAAGGAATATAAATAATTGTTTGAATAAAAGAATTACATTTAGTGGAAATATATAGGTAATTCAATTTGAATAAAATAAAATCAAATAGAGATTGAAAATATATTAACCCTCAAAGTTGGTAAATCTAAAATCACTTCATCAGTGGTGATATTTTCTTGTAGTATATTCTTAGTTGATGGAGGCAGGTATCCAATATCATATATTTTTACATAACACCACTTGGGTGGTGTCTACCTTAAATAGTGTTGGATATTATTATTTTAAAGTTATGGAAAAATATAGAAGTTCCTCGTATTTATTCCAAAATTCATTAGTTCTTGTTGATCTTCCATATATAATTCATTTCCAAACTCTTTATCATCACGGTAATCCAGCCTCTAGTTCTACAAATGGTTGGGTTGTGGATACTCCTAAATCTTGTCCTTATCTTTATAGATGTCCCCAAAAACATTTATAAGGAAAGAAGGATCATGTTCTAGTTCAGGTTATGGTTACTTAAGGGATACATTTATGTGCCCAACTATCTATTCTGTTGTTCCCTTCATATTTTACACTATCGCTTTTAGATCATGAATATAATATTTAATTTTTTTCTTATATAATTTCTCTTAAAATTTCATTGGGGGAACTTATTTTAAAGTTTTGTGATAATTAAAGGAAGGTTATTCTTATGTGTTTCCCACATCTTGAGAAAACTCTGTAAAGTACTCTAGAAATTCATTTTACTCTCTGACCAATCATTCAATAACTGGTTGTTTGATGGCCTCTCTATGCTCCAGGATTAGGTCCCTGAATTTCTCAACTATGATTATTTTTCTTCTACCACCCTATATCAGTATATAAAATATGAAAAAAATTTCTTTTTTAGATAATTTTTTTAAACTATGGGTTCCTACACCTATGAGTAATCTTTAGTCTATGAAGAATAATAGTCATTTTAATTAATAATAGAAAAAATAATTCTTTTAGGATTTTTATTAAAAGAAAATAAAAAATATATAAAAGGTGAAAACATAAAAATGTAAACTAAACTAATGAATATCACCCTATAAATAGTGACTATTTTGAACATAATCTTATCACAGAGCATGAAAAAAGAAAATTATTTACATAATTTAGCACAAAGGCTATCTAGATTATCTCACTTGATGATATTCATATTTTATTCTATTACATTATCTAAAAACATAAACTATTCATTTTTGTAACTTTTTATTATATTATGAAATATATAGATAATTTTTTGGGTTTTTATTACATTTATAAATGTGGAAATGACTTGAAAAATAAAAGTTATTAACTTATACTAATATGAAAATTTAAAATATTGAAATTGAAAAGAAATAACATGGTTTGGGTTTTGGTTTTGTGATAGATCCTTATTATCCTTAATTTTTTTGATTTTAGTTGGATAATACAAAAATAAAATGTCATTATGAGTTAAAATTATTTTCATTTATAAATTTTAGTTCCTTTGAATGCTTGAGAAATCTCAATTCCACCTCCCTTTGCAATCATGGTTGATGAAACACCCTTTTCTTGTGTATTCCATCTTCCAGAACCCAGATCAATCAATTTTATTTCATACATTGACTTGATAAACTCCAACATTTGAAGAGTTAGGAAATGATGATATAGGAAGGAGATTTAAAAAGAATATAAATATATTGAGTTTCATGTTATAGAGGACATTCACCACATTAGGGACATTCACCTCATCAATGAATGATACTCTTATCTACCAATAAATTAAAGAAAAACTAAGAAAAAATAAAGAACACTTTGACCTCCCCAGTCCAAGCCGTGGGTTATCCTCCCATTATAGAGTGTAATAAGATACATGGTAGAATGGGAGATAATGAATAAAAAAATTAAAAGCAGAAAAAGTGAAAATAAGGGGTGAGAAAAATAAAATAAAAATGGGAAAATAAAAATGAATTGCATTGAAATAGAGATTGTAAGAATAAATTTAGAAAATAAATAAATAAAATAAAATAGAATGTTAAAATGATAAAATAACATGTATTATTATTATTAATATATGAATATTTAAAAGGAGATAAAGAGTGGTGATCGAAAACAATTTATGAAAATTAAAATTTGTGATCTAATTTAGAACAAGAAAATTGTAATTTAAAATGATTAAAATATAGAACAAAATATTTAAGGAAAAGAAATAAAGAAAACCAAATGAACAAAATGGGGGGCAGTGCAGCTTCTCCTATGGGATTTTCCCTCCTGTTCATAGATAACTTCATCAGTGGGATATGCCATATTTTTATAGTCTAGGAGAAGGATCCCTTGGAATCCATATTATTTAGGTATCCTTTGACACCTGGGGTGGTCATATTTAAACAACCCTGACGATCTCTAATGTTTAATGTTATAGACTTATCAGTTTAAAATTGCTATATGGACGAAGTCTAGGTGTGGAAAGAGATCACACAATTTAACATTTCATTGTTCCTATTATGCATAGATCTTGGAAATGGAAAATCCATATGGTATGTTCAACAATGGTAGTTTATAATAAGTTGGGGTGAGTAATGTGGTGGTGGAGCTGGTGACTGACAGTGACACTCCTCATCCCCTTTGGTCAACTAAGTGATTATATGTAGTTTGAAAAATGTTCTCATGGGTTCTTTCTAAGGCGTTGATGGGAACCATTGTGGTTTTAAAGAGAGAAAATGGATTCAGATGTAGCCTACTATTTAAAGAGAAAGCACTATGGAATGAGCAATCGAGAAGCCTTCATCTCATCTACTCTTAATAGTGGTTGGATGAGCTTGTGAAGGAGTTGACTGAGGTGTATAAGTCGGTCCATGGAAGTCATAGGTGATGGAAGATGAGGAAGATTTGGAGCTAATCTTCTAATTTTGGTGGTCATAGAGTTCCTATTGGTCACTAGAAGTTGTTGGTGAGGATGAGGGTAGAACCATAGTGTTGCATGACAGATTCGTGCGACAATGGTGGAGTACTGTAGAGAGTGGTGGAGAATAACGGATTATTGACAAAAAAATGAAAAAAGAATCTAGTGGGGTCTCCCTTATAAAACAAGGAAATGTTGAAATTGATCAGATGAATACGCCAGGGATAGCCTCCCAGTTTACTTGCATAGACTATAGGTGTGAACTGTGGCCATTTAATCATATGGCCCTACTATAAACATGATGGATTTATCACATATAGGTCACCTACATGAGGATTCATCACCCAGGCCACCACTAGCTTGAGATCCACCCGCCCCATATTGGCATGGTTGATTTCCATTAATTGTATAGCTAAATTTAAGTATATCTCGGTTGATGTGATTTCTTAAGATCGATATAAATTTATAGATAAACTCTAGAAAAGTATTAGGAAAATTGAAATCACAATCCAGATATTAATCATAATTTCATATATAAATTCAAAATAAAAAACCACCATTATTTTAATAACCAATATGATCAATTAAAAATCCAATTAAAATGAATCACTTGATAGTATATTTTCATTAGATAAATGCATACAATATTTACATAGAACTAAAGCATTTTTCTTTTCTTATCATTCAGAACTTAGGTACTTGATGAAGAAGGATGATGCTAAATTGAGGCTAGTAGGATGGATATTATTCTCCTAGAATCATTATATATCTATTAAAAACAAAAAATTTATCTAAAAAAGTGGTATATCTCTTTTATAGGCTACCCAACAATGCTAAAATAGAAATAACAGAGTCGATTCTAATCAATTATCACATACCCAGATTGTAGCTCTACATCATACAAGGTGAAGTAATTATTGGATCAGATTATACTAAATATACACAATAGGGGGTGAATTGCGTCCTTTCAAAAAAATTTGCGAGATCATGTTCTGTCCATTATCATTAATCAGATAGATTAATTTAGTAGAAATTTGAAGTGCAGAGACACACGTAGTATATTGGTTTGGGAAACAAAAGGCCCCTAGTCCACTCCACCAATTCTCTACTCCATGAGCTTGGTGATATTCACTATCTAGTCCTCGTTTCAACTGACCTTTCAACAACTGAGTACAGGAAGTTGACACCTTTACAATATAAGGCATAACATAGCCTTTTGGTTCACTCACAGAACCTATACAGCTTAGTACAAGATTCTGATCACTCAAGAATAGAAAAGAATGATTTTTTTACTTTGAAAATACTTTCCAGATGTTGTTTACAATTACAATATCATGAAATTGACAGTAGATGGATCGTCGCCTTCAGAAATAATGATCTTAACATAAGAGTCATTCTGAGTCGATCATGTTGTAGTAAATATAGAAATATAATTCACAACTTCATCAATAGCATATTCACATTAGATCTTTGATGTAGAACGATTGAATCATTTATTGTGATTCTTCTTCTTCAATAAACAGATCTTTGTAAATCCTTTGAATCATGAGGTGTATATTTTTTATAGTCCTTATCTTTCTTCCTTATTATGAAAGATCAATTTTTTTAGAAAAATTATCCTTTTTTCTTTTTGTTCAGAAAAGCTCATATATAATAATGACGAGCACTTCTTCTGCAAATTTAGATCCAAAGAATTCGACTTTTTAATCGCAATATTCAAACATTTGAATTTACATAGTGGTCATAACATCCCTGAAAACTTGGAATAAAAATAACCTTCTAATTCAACCCTTAAATCATTGATAAAACATCTTTGAATCAGTCAATTTCATGCTTAAAAAAAGCTTTAAATACGGCTTGAAATCAGCCCAATAATCAGCTTGCTGATCATTGCAAAATAATATTGACTTTAAACTCTCTGACGCCAAACGTAAGGTTGAGTTGTATGGTATGCATCCTCTAAGCGTAACGTAGATCATAAACATAAGGTTGATGGCGTAGCCTTCACACGTAAGGTTGTTAATGTATGGTTGATCACAAACGTAAGGTTCATGTCATTTTGTTCAAGTGTAAGGTTGATAAAAGATCCATACATTTATAAGCTTCCAAACAAAATATACTTGATCCATACATTTATAAGAATGTATGGTTGTTTACAAAAGTAAGGTTGATGAATGATACTTTTGAGAAACAAACGTAATTTTTAACACTTACGTACAGTTCTCCTTCCATAATTTTAAATAACCCAAACATAGGGTTACATCCTAACGTAGGGTTAATCTTCCATAATTTTCTGATAACTTATAAATTAGACACTGCATTTCATCCTTACTCTACGTTTCTCCACATAGGGTATGAACAGTGTTTCTCGAACATGCTAAAGCAGATCCTGAATATGTAGAGAAATAAAATGTGTATCCATAACTCTAAATGTGAATACCATAGAAATTAATTATCATTGTTCAAGAATCTAAATATTTCATCTAGAAGTAAAGTTATAATGAATAATAAATTCCAGCAATATTCTTAAAAAATAAAATCATTAGAAAATAATTAAGGGTATTTGTGAGCATCAAAATTATCATAAATAGATAGAGTTTTTTTCTCAACAATATCTCCCTTTAAATAACAAAATTAAATATTTTTGAAAACAAAACATGCTCAAAAATCTCCCCCTTTTTGATGATCGCAAAACCCATAAAATAACCAATGAAATTAACTTTCAAAAATTAATTACATATATTTTTTAATTTTGAAGAGATAAATAAAATATTAGATTTATCTTAATTTCTCCATTTAATTTATCCATTTTAATTTCTCCCCCGATAATAAAAAAGTTAAAAAATGAAACAGACAAAAAAATGTTGTGTTTATCCAAATTTCTCTCCCTTTTGGGATATCTAAAAGAATGACCAAATATTGAATATAACGTAGATCAATGTAGAACCGAACGTAAGTAAATGATATAATTAACATTTTATCAATTAGTAAATCTGGATTACTAGTTTATTTAAACAAAGAGAATAAAACAAAATAAATATAACGAAACATATTTTCATTAAAAATATAGAATTGAGGAATTTGGGAATCAAGGTTTGGTCAGGGGTCAGATAGAGTCTATCTAATTCGAACGACTTCCTTGATTTTTGATAGTTGTTCCCTGAGTCAGCTCATCATTCCATCACAAAGCCTAACAATAAGATCCCTATTATCTTGAGTCATATGATTTTCTTCTATGAGGTTGAATCTAAAAACTCATGTAGTCTTTCTTCCTTCTCCAAAAATAAAGATATCTTCTCTGTTAATTTAGTTAACACATATCTGAATCATAGTTCCTTTGAGGTGAAATGATCAACCAAAAACTTCTGATTGTCTAAAAATATTGATAAAGGAGAACTGTTGCATTAAATATCTTGCAATATTTCAGTCATATTTCTCATGGTAGCTGTGATAGCATGAAAAATTCTTATTAAATCAGGTGAAGTACCTGATCCACTAGCAGCACTAGTCCTGATAGATGAAAATTTTGTCCCCATAAATAATTTGAGATCTGATAAATATGACTTCATAACCATTTCAGACATTAATTTTTCAATCTCATTCAGCATATCCTTCAAAAAAATTTCAACATATTTCTTGGAAACTGTACTATTTTTTAGCCTCTAGAATTTTAGTTGTTCCTTTTGAAATTCTCTTCTCAGATCCGCATTTTCAGATTCCAACCGAGACAATATTTTTTACATCTCTTTGACTACTTTATTCCATAAATCAAGGGCACCATGTTCTTGCTTCTCATTTTCAGTTTCAGTGTGATGCAACAATACTAAAGGCTGCGAATCTGCATCAGGAATTTCTTTTTCATTCTCATGAGCTGGTTGATCCATAAATTTTTCCTCAAAGTGTTTTCTAGACTCTTCCACAGAAAAATTCTTATTAATTACTTCAGTGTGAACTTCAGAAATATTCTCATCATGAACATTATCAATCTATTCTTCCATTTTATTTTCTAATATAATATCTTCTAGAGCTTCTTAAGGTCTAGCGACTTCCTCACTAGGCTCTCCCTCTTGTTCAATGTGAGCTTCAGCTTCTGGTTCAATTCTTTCAACTTCAATTATTTCAGGGTCTTCTTTTGTAATAGCCACATCCTTTTCCTGAGTCTCTCCTTCAGCTTCTTCTTGAGTTCTATATTGAATCTGAGGTTCTTCCACTGGTTTTGACCTCTCAATAATAGCTTCCATTTCTTTTTCAATAGAAGCTTCTCTTACAAAACTGAAAGAGAGTAAATCTCTTGTTGTCAGTATAGGTGAAACAATTTCCTCATTAACAGTTCATTTTATTTGAGTCTGAAGGCCCTCCTGACTTCTTTCTTCTTGAGTGTCTTCAGTTTCAAATCATATTCTTCTTGCAGCAGTGCTTACTCTCAATTCATCCTGTCCCTCTTTGGACATAGAATAATAAGCTTGAGCACTATATTCTTCTTCCTTAGCTCCTACTGGAAAAATAATCCCTCTTAAAGTGCTCCATAAAAATCCAATTTTTCTTCAAGTTCTATCATTAAAAACCTTATTATGATAACATCTTATTCTGGTATCCACCAGTCTCACCATATCATTTTAGAACACAAGTTTGTAAATGAATCTACTAAAAGGGTAGATGTTCAATGTGGCTTCATTATGACAGTAGTAACTAAGTTACCTCACCATGTACCTAGGAAATTTTAATTTTATATCAATGAGAAAAAGATACATTATTTATATTTCGGGATATAATATCGTCTCCATCTCTAAAAATCATGGTGTTATCCCTATTTGTAAAAATTTGACAAGAATCTTATGATCTGGTTCCAAATCCTTAATGAACATATTCCTTATGTTAGTAGATTCAAAAAGAAAAGACAAAATTTATTCATATTTATTCACAGAATCTCCTATATTGTTTACATCAAAATGATACACTCCCTCATGAGGGCAGTTTAGTATCTCACTAATTTCAACTGAGGAGATCGAAAAAGACCTATCCTCTATCTTAGCCATCATGGTATCTGAATGTTCTCCAAAACTAAATTGAATAGTTTTAAAAAAATATCGAAGTTCTAACACATACAAAATTTTTTTATTCTCACTATTGATGGTCTGTTCGAGATTCTGAAATGACGGTGCTTATTTTAACAACATGTTCATCAGAAATATCCATTCTAGATCAATAAATTTTCCCTGTATGATTTACCATCCTTCTGAGTGTTGTTTCATGGAATTTCTAGTCCCAGCCTCATCATATCATTTAGTCTATTCCATTTCTGCAAGTATCTCTGAAGGTTGGAATGTTTGGGTTTTAGAGTTTCGAAGATTAGGTTTGACAAGAAGTGGTGCAGTTTCACAGGTTCGAAAGGGGTTTGGTGGAAATAAAATGGTTAAGAATTCGATATTTTTTTGACAGACATGATTCTTGTGTTTTCATTAATCATTAAATAGATTTTAAATATAAATAAAATTTATTATGCCGAGAAAAGAAGATAAAAAAATATATTCTGTTTGAAAAAAATAACTACATTATTTTAAACATTATTAAAATAAAGAAACATCATAGTAAAATAAAACATTATTCAAAATTAAATAAACCTAGAACCCCCTTAATAAAATCAAACCTTTCAATGGGAAGTGGTTTAGTAAAAGTTTCAGCTAATTCAATTTCATTACTTAGTAAATCTAGAGATATATCCTTTTTAAGAACATGATCTCTTAGAAAATGATGTTTAATATCATTATGCTTAGTTCTAGAATGATTAATAGGATTTTTGGAAATATTTATAGCACTAGTATTATCACAGAAAATAGGTGTATTATTAAAATTTAGTACAAAGTCCATAAGTGTGTTTTTCATCCACAACACTTGTGCACAACAACTGCTAGCAGAAACCTATTCTACCTCAGCTATTGACTTGGCAACTAAATGTTTTTTCTTACTTGACCATTACACTAAGGATTTCCCTAAAAAATGAAAAGTTCCCAAAGTTATTTTTCTATCTAATCTACAACACCCAAAGTCTACATCTAAATATGAAATCCAATTAAAATAAGATGTTTTGGGATAATGAATAGATTGAAAAACAGTTCCTTTTAAATATAAATAAATTTTTTTAACAGTAGTTAAATGAGATTCTTTAGGATTTGATTGAAATATTTCACAAATACATACTAAATACATTATATCTGGCCTGCAAGCAGTAAGATATAATAAACTACCAATCATAACTCTATATAACATATTCTCAAATAATTTTCTATTTTCATCCAAATCAAGTTTTATATTAGTACACATAAGAGTTGTATATGTCTTGTTGTTCTCAAGACCAAATTTCTTTTATAAATTAGTAATTTTTTTTGTTGATTCAAAACATTTCAAAAATCGTTTTGATAAATTTGAAGTCCTAAAAAGAAATTTAATTCTTAAATCATTTTCTTTTCTAATTATTTTTGCATTAACATTGAAAACTCGTGACAAAAAGATTTATTAGTTGATCCAAAAATTACATCATTAACATAAATTTGAACAAATAAAATTTTAGTATTTACAGTTTTCTTAAAAAGTGTTTGATCTTCCATTCCAACAGTAAAATCATTTTTCAAAAGAAAAGAACTTAATCTTTCATACTAAGCTCTAGGTGATTGTTTCAGGCTAAAAAGATCTTTAGTATGTTTAAAAATAGAATCTGGTTTTTGAGAATTTTCAAAACTAGGAGGTTTCTCAACATAAACTTCCTCTATAAAATAACCATATAGAAAGGCAGACTTAACATCCATTTAAAATAATTTAAAGTTCACATGAGATTCATATTCTAAAAGGATTCCAATGGCTTATAATCTAGATACAGGTGCAAAGGTTTCATCATAATATCTACATTCTTCTTGATTATATCCTATTTCTAAATGTCTTGATTTATTTCTAGTTATTATACCTTGATCATCTTGTTTATTTCTAAAGACCCATTTGGTTCCTATCACTGGATAATTCTGTGGTATTTCAACTAATTCCCAGACTTCATTCCTTTTGATCTAGTTTAATTCTTATTAAATTTCAATCATCTAGCATTCATTTTCTAAAGCTTCTTCTATAGAGTTGGGTCTAATTGGGATAGAAAGGAATAGAATTCTACAAGATCCCATATATTTCTTCTAGTTTTTATTCCTATGTTTAAGTCACCTATTATAGTTTCCAAAGCAAGATTATTTATGATTATAGATGCTCTAGGTAGTACACTCATAGGTTCTTCAGTATAATGTTCTTATGAACTGTACTAAATTTCATTTATATCTTTTTCAAAATTATTTTTCATGTTCTCAAGTCTCATGTAATCATTAGAGGCAGATTCATCCATTTGATCTATCCTTTTCTCAAGGGATCAGATTCATCAAATTTTACATGAATTGATTCTTATACAATCCTTGACTTATTATTATAGATCCTATAAGCATTATAGGTATCTGAATATCCTAATAAAATTCTTTCATCAGATTTTGGATCGAACATACCCATATTGTCCTTGGTGTTCAGGATGTAAACCTTGCATCCAAGAACTTTAAAGTAATTTACATTAGGTTTTCTGTTATTCCAAAGTTCATAGGGTGTCTTTTTCAAAAGAGGTCTAAATAAAACTCTATTCATTATATAGCAGGTTGTGCTGACCGCTTCTTCCCAAAAAAATATGTAGGAAGACTGTATTCATTTAGCATAGTCCTGGCCATTTCCTTAATAGTCATATTTCTTCTTTCAATAATTACATTTTGTTGAGGTGTTCTTGGTGTAGAAAAGGTGTGTTTAATACCCATATTTGGTCAGAAGGAATTAAATTCATGATTCTCAAATTTTCCACCATGATCACTTCTTAAAGATATTATTTTTAAACTTTTTTCATTTTGATTAGTTATACAAAAACACTCAAATAATGTAAAAGCTTCATTTTTAAATTTTAAAAAGAAAATCCATGTAAATCTAGAATAGTCATCAAATAAAACATATACATATAATTTATGAGGCAATGTTTCTACTCATAAAGGACCAAACAAATCCATATAGATAAGTTCTAGAGGTTTATATGTAGAAATTATATTAACAGATTTGAAGGATGATTTGTGTTTCTTTCCCAGAGGACATGCATCATAGAATCTGTTACTTTTAAATCTGAGACTAAGAAAATCATAAACCAATTGTTTCTTAGATAATTTATGTAAAACATTTACATTATAATTTCCAAGTCTCCTATACCAGATCTAAGATTCCGTTACTTTAGTAGTTAAGTAGTATACTTGTTGTTTAGACAAGGAATTTAAATCCTTGGTATACACATTGTCAGTTCTAGGGCATCTAAATTTAAGTAGTTTATTTTTGAAAACAGAACAGAAATTGTTAGAAAAATCAACAGCATAACCATCATCACATAGTTTAGAGATACTTATCAGATTGAGTTTTAATCTTTGTACATAAAGTACTTTGTTGATTGAGATAGTTTATGGATCTCCAACTATTCCAATACCAATGATCTTTCCTTTGGAATTGTCACCAAATGTAACTAGTCCACCATCATTATGTGTCATTGTAGTGAGTTTTGATGAGTTTCCACTCATATGTTGTTTGCAACCACTATCCATATACCATATGTCCTTTTTTTTGTGACCTACTTCCTGCAAAGGCATTTACACAATTTTCTTTGGTATCCATATTTTGTTGGGTCCAGGGGTGTTAGCCATCAGAGATCTTGGAATCCAGACTTGGTTTATTTTTATAATTTAAAAATATTCAAATAAATAATTTGATATGAAAGCCTTCTTAATAACACTTATTTGGGGTTGTATTAAGATACAGTTTTTAGAAATATATTCCCTTGTTCCACGGTAATTACAATGTAGTATTTTTTCACTTGGAATAAAATAATTCTTGTACATCTTCGGTTTTTAACCTTTACTGCCAATTTCAAATCATTCCTTTTTAATGAAATTTTCCCAATAATTTCATTTAAGGTATTTTCTCATTGAGAAAAACAAGGGATGAATTTTTATAAGTTTCCACTTCAGTTTGTAGTGATTTTATATTTGATTCATAATCTGTATTGTTAGTGTTAATTGAGTCAAACTATTCAGTTAACTTCTTATATGGTTTCAGCATTGTATCTCTCTCATCAGAAACATCATTATAAATTTTCTTTAAAGACTTATGCTTCTTAAATAGAGAATCATATTTTTCTTTAAGCAAATTGTAGTAGGCTGCAAGTTTTTCATTATAGTAACTAGATTTAGAACTATATTCAGAACTACATTCAGAAGAGTAGTAAGATTTTACCTCATCTATTTCTGCCATGAAACACATGTTGGATTTCAGATCTACTTTTTCCTTCTCTGATTCTGATTCAGAAGTGCTGCTGGAGTCTTCAAATACACTCCTTGTAGATTTCATTTCATTCTTGTCCTTATTCTCATAGTCATTTCTTTTGAAAAATTTCTTTTTCATTCATTTTTTTATCTGAGGATAGTCAGGTCTAATGTGCCCCCATTTCCTTGAATTCATAACATCTGACTTTGTTGTCATCATTTTTGAAGGTTTTTCTGAATCCCTTCTTATTACTATAGAATTTTGTGAATTCTATGTCTATATGAGCCAATTCCACATCAGAATTTGATAAATATGATCTTTCGGATTTCACATTTACACTTTTCATTATATTTCTATTTTAGCTCTGTGATGAAACTTTCAAGGCGATGTCATCTCTCTCGATAAACACTTTATGTTCATTAGCTTCATATTGAATCTCATCTTCAAACATAATTACTGTTCCAATCAGTTCTATCATGGTTATGTCTTTGGGAGGTGTCGACTGTCTGATTATAGCAGATATTTCAATCCATCTTGTAGGTAGTACCCTCAGTACTTTTAAAACATGATCAGCTTGTTTAATGGGATCTCCCAAAGCAGTTATGTTATTGAAAATCTCTGTCAGTCTTCCATTAATTTGGGTAATACTTTCACCTTCAACCATTATGAATGTATCATATTTAAGAATAGATGTAACACATCTCATTTATCTGATATTGTTAGTTTCTTCATAAGCAACAGAAATTGTTTTCCAAATCTCATATATTTTCAGACATTGAGATACTCTATTGAATTTATCTGGTCCTAGACCAAATATAACAACATTCATTTCTTTTAAGTTCATATCATATTCTTCTTCAGTAGCTGTACTCCATGCTATAGGTTTTTCTGGTATTTCATATGGAGTCAGAATCTTAGAATACACTATATATCCATGGTTATTCAGATAGATAATCATTTGCAACTTCAAGTATCCATAGTTTTCTCCATTTAAGTACAGTGCTCGGACAATAAACATTCCCTCTCTTGTATCAGTCATCTTTATATGTGTATAATCACATTCATCTTGTTAAGGCTTTATAAAAAAGCTCATCCTCTGATACCAATTGATGGATCAGATTATATTAAATATACACAAGAGGTGGGGGGGTGAATTGTGTCTTTGCAAAAATCTTCGTGAGATCGTGATCTATCCTTTATCTTTTATCAGATAGATTAATGCAACAGAAATATGAAGTGCAAAGACACATGATGTATAGTGGTTCGGGAAACAGAAGGCCCCTAGTCCACTCCACCAACACTCTAATCCACGAGCTTGCCAATATTCACTATCTGGTCCTTATTTCAACAGACCTCTCAACAACTGAGTACAGGCAGCTGACACCTTTACAATCTAAGCCCTAAAAAGCCTTCTAGTTCACTCACATAACCTATGCAGCTTAGTATGAGAATCCAGTCACCCATGAATAGAAAAGAAATATTTTTGTACCTTGAAAATACTTTCCAGATGTTCTTCACAATTGCAACAGCTTGAAATTGACAGTAGATGGATCATCTCCTTCAGAAATAATGATCTTCACAAAAGAGTCTTTCTGAGTCAATCATGTTGTAGTAAATATAGTAATATAATTCACAACTTCAGAAGTAGTAGATTCACAGCGTATCTTTGATGTAGAACGATTGAATCTTCTAATGGCATTCTTCTTCTACAATAAACAGAGCTTTGTCGCTTCTTTGAATCCGAAGGTCTATATTTTTCACAGTCTCTGTTTTTCTTCCTTTTTTATGAATGATCAAATTTCTTCAAAACTTATCCTCCTTTCTTTTTGTTCATAAAATCTCTTATATAATAATTATGAGCACTTCTCAAACGAATTTAGATTCACAAAAGTTGCCTTTTAACTCACGATATTCAAACATTTGAATTTAAAGAGTGGTCGTAACATCTCTGAAGACTCGGCATAAAAATATACTTTTAATTAGATCCTTAAACCATTGATAAAATGGTTTTGAATCAGTCAAATTCGCGCTTAAAAAATAGCTTTAAATTCGGCTTGAAGTCAGCCTAACAATCAGCTTGCTGATTGTTGCAAAATAATATTGACTTTAAACTCTCAGATGCTAAACGTAAGGCTGGGTTATACAGTATGTATCCTCTGAACGTAAAGTAGATCATAAACGTAAGGTTGATGATGTATCCTTCACACGTAAGGTTGTCAACCTATGGTTGATCACAGACGTAAGGTTCATGTCACTTTCGTCAAACAAAAGGTTGATAACAGATCCATACTTTTATAAGCTTCCAAAAAAAAGATACATGATCCATACTTTTCTATGAACGTATGGTTGATTAAAAAAGTAAGGTTGATGAACCATACTTTAGGGAAACAAACGTAACATTTAACACTTACGTACGGTTCTCCTTCCATACATTTCAATACCCCAAACGTAGGGTTCCTTCCTAATGTAGGGTTCCTCTTCCATACATTCTTGATAACTCATAATGTATACACTGCATTTCATCCTTACAATATGTTTCTCCATGTATGGTATGAACAGTGTTTCCATTACACACTAAAGAAAATCCCGAATATGTAGAATAATGAATAGTGTGTCTAGAATGCTAAATTCAAATACCTTAGAATTTAATTCTCATTGTTCAAGAATCTAAATATTTCATCCAGAAATAAAAATATAATGAATAATAAATTCCTACAATATTCATAAAAAATTAAATCATTAGAAAATAATTAAGGTTATTTGTGAGAATCAAAATTATAATAAATAGAAAGAGTATTGTTCCCAACAATCTCCCCCTTTAAATAACAACATTTTGTATTGTTGATAACAACATGTGATCAACTGTAATATGGTATGCTAGTATAGTAAATTAATATTCCACATATCAGGTATCTTCTTCCCTTAACTCCCAATAGAAGAATAATCTCTATGTTGAATCTAGATTATATATCTCTAAGGATTCATATCTATATATAATTTACAATGACCAGGTCAAAAGAAGTTACTTACAAGAATGTGAAATACAATTTGTTTTTCAATTTTTTTCTTATGCATTCATGTGGAGGACACATTGGACCTCACAGAATGGATATAAAACT
This sequence comes from Viscum album, assembly GCA_963277665.1. NCBI lineage: Eukaryota > Viridiplantae > Streptophyta > Magnoliopsida > Santalales > Viscaceae > Viscum > Viscum album. Next base: position 261,199,378 of record OY728129.1, read on the forward strand.
ATTGGAATCTGTATTAGATTGGTCGAACATGTTTAAAGATGTTCATGAGTATTATAAAAAATGTGAAATGTGTCAATTTTCTATAAATATTATAATGATACATGATATTCCTAAAAAAATCCTTTTTTTTAAATTTGATGTTTGAGGTATTGATTTTATGGGACCTATTACCATTTGTTTTGGAAAATAATATATTTTACTTGATTTAGATTATGTCTCTAAATGGGTGGAAGACAAAGAAACCATGTCTGATTATGCCAATGTTGTCTGTGATTTTTTCAATGCAAACATCTTTTATAGGTTTTAAATTACATGATCCATCATCAATGATCAAGGAACACATTATTATAATTTAATAATGGAGACTATGCCAAAAAATTAGTGGGTGAAGCAAACAACATCTACACCTTACCATCCCTAAACAAATGGAAAAGCTGAATTGTATAACAGGGATAAAAAATGTATTGTAGTAAAAATAGTAAAACCAAACTAAAAGGACTAAAGAAATCATCTAGAAGACACCTTTTGGGCATACCATATAGCATTCAATAAACATATATCTATGATCCCATACCGGTTTATTTATGGAAAATGTTCTCATATAATGATGGAATTAGAGAACCTAGCATATTGGGCTTTAAAAGGTGAATTTAGATTTAGATATTACTAGAAAACAAATAATGCTTTATGTTAATAGAGTTGGATGAAATAAAAATGGAATATATTTGAAATTATTTAATTTAATTGGAAAGAACCAGAGTATCACTTGAAAAACTAATTCAACATGGATACAAAGTTATCTTCTATGGTTCTATACTAATCTTAATTAAATGTAATAATTTATATTGGTTGGATAGACATTTTCCTATTACTAATGTCTATCCTTTTGGTGCCAATTAGATCAATAAATATGAGGAAAAATTCTAATTCACTATAAATGGAAAAATGATAAAAAAGTCATTTCTGTTTACCTAATGAACTCATAGAGGATATTCAAAATATCTAACCCAACTACTGGTTTCATATCATGTGGTGAGGTCAAACAAATGACAATAAACAAAGGTGCTTCCAGGAGGAAACATGAGTTTTACTTTTTTTCATAGATGTTAGGATTTAATTCACTATGGAATCACTTCATTGATATTAAATGGAATTATTCTTACACTAGTACGAGTTGATTTTTTTAAGGTATATTATTGAAGGAAATGACAAGGCATCTCGCAACAGTTGTGTAAGAATATAAAATCTTTATTTCAAAATGGATTTAAATTTTCTAATTCTTTATATTCTTATTCTTATTATTTTAATTATTATTTTTATTATTATTATTATTTAACCCTAACATTCATTTTAATGTTTTTTATTATTTGTTTTCTTATTTTATACTTTCCATCTCTCTCTCATCCCAATTCTATTTATTTTCTTTTCATTATTAGTATTTCTACTGTATTTTATTTATCTCTTTCTTCCATCTATCAGACAAAATGATCTATTACTCTAGATAATGGTAGGTTGAATTGAGTCTTATCTAGTGGGAGGATAATGTTTTCGTTAATATTTATTAATGTATATTTTATGTGTGTAATAGATTTGAGTAGCATACATGGGCGAGGAGAATCTTCCTAGTGTGGTGACTGCCCCCAATGACAAGAAACTCAATATATTTATATTCTTTTGATTAATTTCATTTACAACGCTTTATTGGATAACTCTTAAAAATATGTATTTTAATGAGTTATCAGATGAAACAAAATCGATATAGCCATATCCAGGAAGATAGACCACCCTCAACTTAGGTATCTCGTAAACAATGATTAATAGAGGATGTGGAATTTATATTTCTTAGGAATTATATGATTTCACAATTTATTTAAAAAAATATTAGTAATTCATCAGGATAGTTCATGTTTGGATTGCCAAACTAAAATTAAAAAAAAAAACAAAATGATCGAAGATAAAAATGAACCCAAAACTATGCATTCTCCTCATTATTTTCTTCTATTCATATTAATATGTTAGTATAAGTTTGGAATTTCCATTTGGAAACTAGGATAGTTCTAGGATCACATAGTCCATGTGTGTCACGACCTAGAGTGTGTTCTTATGGAATGTGAGATCCCTTTCCTAAAATAAGTATTTTGGATGGGGCCGATGAATCATGAATTATAAAGTCTAATGCTCCGCTCTGAAATTTCGATGTTGGATAAATGCTTCTCCACACTCCACCTTGGATATCTATATCACATCGCCATGGATTTGCTACCTGCCTTTTCCACTACCACTCATGTTACAGAAAAAAATCATAACCACCACCATAGAAACTCGACACAAGATCCATCTTCACCACTAGTACCTTAAATCCCCTCAACACACTCATACGACTCCCCTAAACCTCATTTGATGTCTCCTCTGGCCACTATTATGGTCAGTGGAGTTGAGGGAGCACAAACCACCACTTTCCATGCATGCCACTGCCACCACATCCACATCCCATGAACGATCCTCCAAATACTGTATCTAAACATTACAAAACCAAAGAGGGTTCCCTCTATGGATATTCTGCATGTGGAAAATCACAAAAAAACCTAAATCATTGGGTGTTATGAATTTCAATTATTCTACACATTTTTCATGATAACAAAAATGTTTAAATATTTGTATGACCTCGGTCCTTGAGATATATTTAATAATGTAGAGGTTTAGGTTTTTCTTTTTCCTATAAAAATACTAGACACCCATTCAAGATGAACATTGACTGACATCCAATGTTGGAACCCACTAAGGCTGCATTGTTTCTCCCTTTCCCCCTTCTTCTTCTTCGTCTTTTTTTTAATTTTTAATATTAATTTTTATTTAATATTAATTTTTATTTAATATTTATTTTTATTTAATATTTTTTGTAAATAAATTTTTATGCATGTTTTAATAATTTTTCCTCCACTCATCCGATCTTATCTTATCCTCATAATTCTATAAAATTATTATTGTTTCTTTAATTATTATTATTATTATTATTAATTTACCATTACTATTTTTATTTTATTTTCTTTTCATATTTTATACATCTCTTATTATTTTTCAATTTTTTTATTTCTCTCTTTCTCCTCTTTATCATATCAACTATTCTTATATTAAATTTTTATTCTCATTATTTTTCATATTATTTTATTATTTCTCATTCTCTACAATATTTCTACTAAAGTGATCTCTCGCTCTTGATAATGTGAGGCTGACCCGAGGATTGGATCAATGTATCTCATGGTTTTCTTGAATTTTTATTGCTATTTACTTTACGCTTTTTCTGATTTGAGTAGCATTCATGGGTGGGGTGAATTTCCCTATAGTGGTGACTTTCCCTAAATGACGTAAAACTCAATCTATTTATATTTTTTTGTTTAATATATTTTCCCGATATTCAATAGATTACTCTTCATAGTATGGATTGATATTAGTATATGAATGAAAGAGAATTGATAGAGTTAGGTTCTAAAAGATGGCACACCCTTGAATAAGGTGTGTCATCAACATTGATTAGAGGAAGAGTTAGAATGGAAATTTTATAGGCATTCAAATATACTATAATTTTTAATATGAAAAGTGTAGTAATTCAACATGAGATTTCATGTTAGAATTATCAAAACAAAATTAAAAAAATAAAATATATTAATTATATAACCCAAAACAGAAACTAAAATCAATTTCATCCTTTCTAATTTTCTATTTTTAGATTTTAATATTAGTATAATTTTATTATTTCCATTTTTCATGTCATTTAAATAGTCTGAAAAGTATTAAAATACGAAAATATTCTCTATTTCTTGCATAAAATAATAAAAACAACAAAAAATAAATATTTTTAGTGGTTTACATAAAGTATTTGAAAAAAATTAGATGCATCTCAAGTGAGACAACCCAGGATATCCACTATACTACATTGAGAAAATAATTTTTTTTAAATACTCTATAATAGGAATGTGTTTCAAAATAGTCACCTTTAATAGGTTAGTCTGGTTAAAATTTAAAATAATCTTCTCAATTTTTAAATAAATAATAAAATTATTCATTTTCATTTTTCCCAATTGATCTTGATGGAATATCTCTTCTCATTCATAAATGTTCCTTATTTTATTAGTCATCCTAATTCATAATTTTCCATATTATTGAATCCTTTTACTCATAATTCATTGTATTAATTCATGAATATTTAAGCTCACATAATGAGAACATCCTCATTTTCCATAACATTGTAATATAACTACTTAATCCTGATTGTAAAGACAATAGTAACATAAAATCAGGGGATATTACATTAAAGGTTCAAATATATCTAAGGCCTAAGGTTTGTAAGAATTTTATTTTGAAATTTTTGTTCTCATATAAGAGGTTTGACTCTTAATATATAATTCATGATATAAAAAATTAAAAAATTCATGGAAATCCCCCAATTAAATTATTACAACAACAATCTTCCCAAAAAAACAGAGTAAATATAATGGTCAAATTAATAATAATGAATTATTTTTTAACCCTCTTGGGTTTTATCTGTTATTATACTTTTTAAATTCTTCATAGAACTTTTTAATTTATTTAATTTTTTAAAAATTATTTTTTCAATAAACCTAACATTCACAACCTAACCACATATGATAAATATTATTGGTCCAGTAATGGTTATACATTATTTTCCAAATCCACACCCCATTTTTCTCATTTTTATGTTCTTTTAATCATTTAATATTTTTTATTCAATAAGAGATAAATAATAAAGTATAATGAATGATTTAAATACATTAATTTTTCCACAAAAATCACCCCAAAAATATTTGTTAAGATTTAAATAATATCTTCCACAATGATTCATGTCACCCCCACACATAAACATTAAAATATAATACAACAAATAATAAGAGGGTTAGAATGTAAAAAAAGGGTTGAAACACATCCCATACCGAATAAGATTATTCATGGTTTATATTAGATAAAAATTATTTCTGTAATGGTTTTATTTTAATGATATGAAATTTTAAAAATATTCCTTAATCATTATAAATTTTTTTTACACAGTCTTAGATTTGAAAAGTTCAAATGCAAATTCTCAAAGGATTCATGTTCCAAGATCACTCATGAAATATGCTCAAGAATAAAATAGGAAATAATTGGTATTTAAACCATACCGATAATGGATCATATTATTTCAGACAATCACTCAAGGCATGATTTAGAATAAAAAATTAATTCACAAAAATTTCAATAATTCAAAGCATGAAAATAGTTTAAAATTTTCATTTACCTTAATCAAAATATTCCATAAAATCATGAGTTCTCATTATAAAATACATGATTCACTTTAATCATCCAATTCATTATTTTATGAATTAAATATCATTAACATTGAAATATAAAACATGGAATTATAAGATTTAAAAGAACTAATTTATCCTATATAAGTCAAGTGTTGGATAATTAAAATGTGTTCATTAAATTTTAACTTTAAATCTCAAAACATGTTTTTGGACAAAAATGTAGAGAGTTTGAAATATTAACACAAAATTAGGGAACTCTATTTCCTTTAATGTTTTTTCATTTTCTTCCACTCTTTGAGGGATGAATTTTTACATCATGATTATAAAAAATAAAATTAATCATTAAAAATTAAGGATCATGTCATTGTTGATTAAAATATATAGGGAGTGGGGGTGTATGTTGGACTACTTCCCAATAATGAAATTAAAATCTACGATCCTGGAATAGAAGTAGATGGATATCTTTTTTGTATAATCCACCTTGTGAGACCTAAATTTTTACTTTACCTATAGGTAAATACTAGTTATTATCCAACTTTTAATGGTGGATGAATCCTTTTTTATTTGAACAACCACTTTTGTATTTTCCTAGCTTGTGCTTCTTCCTTCATAGTAAAAAATGATCTATGGATAGATTATACTGGATCCTCCACCATAAGAATTATGTTTATATTTCATTGAGGGGGTAAGATTATGTATGAATCATCATATTATTTTGTTGCTACTTATGAAAACTTATCTTCCTTTTCTAATGTTTTCCTCAAATAGGCTATACTAATTTAATCCTCAAAGGTAGAATAAGTATGTATCTTTACCTAACCAAAATTTTAATTTTAATTTTTAATAATTAATTTTTCCTTTTAAATATAAGAGTCATATGTTGTGATTTAATCATGCATATCTATATGAAGTTCTTCATGGGTATCCTCAAATATATTTTAATCAAAATTTAGGGGCTCCATGTCATCTTCAGTAGGTGAATGTTCAATTTCATTATCCTCCTCTACGAAATAAAAAATATTTCTTAAATCAAAAAATTCAATATAATGGGAATAAATACATAACTCAGTACTAAAAAATTAAATGAAATACAGTTTAATAATACATCAACTCCCTTAGCTGGTTCAGCTATAATTTCTTCTTTATTAGTGTGTGCCACTTGGATTAGATTCTCAAGGGATTGGGGAAGGTATTCCAGATCCTCCATTGATCCCTAAAATCCTACCACTTTGGTGGTATCTACCATCAATGGTGTAAAATATTATTCTTTTCAATGTATGGGGAGATCAATATGTGACTCATATTCATTCCAAACATCATCTAGTTATTGTTAATATTAAATATCTATCTTGATAGTTAAGTGATTCTCATCATGGTCCTCTTAGATCTTGTTCTTAAAAAGGTTTGGATGTGGATGATCCTCAATGTTGTCCTTATCTATATAGATTTCCTAATAAAAATTAGGATCTATAGAATTATCATCTCCTGGTTTTGGTTCTGGTTTCACGATCGAAAATTTGAAGTGCTTAGTTATTTAATAAATTATTCTTTATTGATCATGAGCTGTCTATTTAATATCTTGTATATAATATTTGAATGTGTTATTATCCACTTTATCATAAAATATATTTTGGGAACTTATTAAAAAGTATTGTGAAAAATTATGTTTATGTATTCTTGTGCCTTGGAATATTCTTAATAAAATTCTAGGAAGTACACTAAGAATTCAGATGAATCTGTGGCCAATCCTTCAAACAAAGGTAGTTAGAGGGTATCTTTATGATCCAAAAAGAGTTCCATGAATTTATCCTATATGATTATTTTTGTTCTGGATCCCTGGATCTATCTTGAAAAAAAGGTAAAAAATTCTTCTATGGACCATGTTTATTCAACTATTGGTTTCTGTACCTATGATTAATCATTAGTCCATATTGAATAATTTTCATTTTGAATTTATCATGGAAAAATTATATCTTTTCTGTTTTTTATATTTATAAATAAAATAAAAACTATAAAAAACGTGAAAATATAAATATTGAAGTAAACTACTAATTATATCCCTATAAATCATGCTAGTTTTGAAGCATTCTTGTCATAGGGTGTATAAAAGGAAAATTATTTTCCTAATACGACATAGTGACTCACCATGGTCATCTCACAGGAGGAGATTCTTAGTTTTTCAACATACTTAATCTAAATATCATAAAATAGTTGTTTTTTTATTATTTAATGAAAAGAAATGTAAATCATATTGATATTTCTATTACCATCTATGATATTAAAATGTAATCCAATAAAATAATTTGAACAATCATTCAATGATAACTAGAATGAAATAAATTGTAAATAATTTTTTTTACGTTCAGTTTTAGGTTTTAATCATTATTTTATTTTATTTTATCTATTTTTATTTTTTTCATTTTGTAAATCGAAACATGAAATATAGTTAATAATTAATTTTCTTTTCATTTAGTATTTTTGTAATCTTTGGATTCCAAGGAAATATCAATTCCACCTCCTCGTATAATCATGGCTAATTACCCACTGAGGTCAGGGGTGTGTCATATTCTAGGACCTTACTCTATCAATGTTGTTTCATCAATTGATTTTCTCAAATCAATCATGTAAAGAACTATAAATGAAGACAAGGTAAATTTTTAAAATGAAATAAAAGAAATAAATTGAGTTTCATGACATTAGGGGAAAATAACCACGCTGAGTCCATTATTCTCACCCATTCTTGTTAATAAATTCTATCAAAAGCAAAAACTAAACTTTATGAAAAATTCAATAACACCTTGACCTCCCCTGGGCCAAGACTCAGTTCCCCCAACCATTATCAAGAAGAAAAGAGCACTTTGGTTGTTAAAATAAGAACATAATAATTAAAAAATTTAAAAAAAAATAAAAAAATTCAGTGTAAGAAAAGAAAAAGAAAAAAAAATTAAAACAAAATAGGATGAGTGATAGAGGAAGAAAATAAAATAATAAATAAATTAAAATAATGACAATAAAATTAAAATTGTTAAAATAATAAATAAAAAGTTTCAAAAAATTTGGGTGGAATACGCAATGACAAATATCCATGAGTTCATTGTTATCTATGAGACACTAAATTAAATTGCATAATCAAATAGCCAAAACTATAGATAAATTAATAAATGAAAAATATTAAATAAGAAGAAGAAATGAAACAACTTTGGCCACTATTATCATTATCCTCCGTTCGTGGTCAACTCCTCCCCTTATGATGTAGTCGGATACCTATTTTATAGAAAGAAAGAAAGATCTATTTGCCTCCATCAAATATTTAGGTCTTTTTCCCTTAAAATAAAAATCATAGGAGACCAAATCCCCCAGAAACATGTTGTATTTTAAATGGAAAACACCCATTTTAATAGATTGTTTGATATTGTCTTCATGGATATAAGCTTCATGGATTCTGCTGTGATAGATGATGAAATAGACACGGTATTTTAGATGTTGTAGCATGTGAGAGGTGTACTCGGGGACATAGTTGAAGTGGCAGCAGAACAGGAGGAGGCAGTGTCATCCACATCTTTCTTCGGCCTACAAAGTGGATGGAGAATACATTGGATGATCATCATGGTGGTCATCCATGCCTTCATAAGTGGTGCATGGTGGTTTAGAGGCACAACATCAATGACCAGACTTTTTCTTGAGCTCACTAATTAAATTTGGTGTGGTTCTCAGGTAGCTATAGTGGTGGGGTGATGTCAAGTGACAGTGTCGTGGCGGTGCAATTTGGAGTGTCGAGGCGGAGCGGCAAAGCACGACATAACTTTAACCCCACATTGAAATGGATGATGATTTGGTGATCCTTTATAAATAAAGTCTTGAAACCATTCTACAATGAATTTGGTGAGGTGATGTAGGACACCCATTGACCCCATGGACCACACCACCCTGACGAGACTCACCTCCTATCTTCTTATGAGTGTGACCATCACATACAAGAACTCAATCAGGCTTCTAACTACTATGTGGTTGGTGGATTTCATCACCACAGGACTATATACAGCCCTACACCCCCATCTAAGACCTCAACAAGGCCATGGATTCCTAAGGTCTAATATGTTTGGTATGGCCCTCTTAGTCCTGACTAGGTGACTTGTGGGATATTTCTTAGGGTTATCCCTTAGTGGGATTTTTTTGGAAAACATTTCAACAAAGAGAGGAAATTTTCAATGAAAATTCAAAATATTTATAAAAAATATTTAAATATATTTAAATATAAAAAAGAAGGTTCTTTTTTCTTGTTCAAACAATTTTCATTACTACCAATAAAAAATAAATCTTTTTATTAAATCATTGACAATCATGGGTTTTATCATTGAATAACATTTAAAAATAATTGAAATTTCATTAAAAATTTGAAAAAATAGACTTTGTCAAATATTCAAATTTCAATGTAATAATATTATTAAATTCTAAATTTAAAAATAAAATTTTAAAATTATACATAAAATATTAATTTAACTTCCAAAATTTCAATTAAAAAATCAAATAAATCATTTTTTTTTAATTAATGGAAATTTTTTCCTAATTTATTCAGGATACTTATTATATTATTATTAAAAATTCCAAATAATGAATTTACTAACTTTTGAATCTTTTCTCTAATAATTCATGATATTGTTTCAAGTAGATTCATGATCATATAAAAAGAAATTACTTTTGATCCATTGGCTTGTAAAAGAACTACATTATCCCATTAGTAAAGACCACAATAAAATAAAATCATGAATGATTTCATTAAATAATCATATGAACTTGATGCCTAAGTTTGGTAGAATTTTTTTTTCAAAATATATGTCTTAAGGATGAGGTTTGTCTCTAAATGTATGAAGTGTGATATCAAAAAGAAATCTTCATGGAACTATCCCCTTAAAATTAAAACAACTCCCAACATCCACAAACCTCAAAGTAAATATCATTATCAAATTAGTTTTAATGAATGCTTTGTATACCCTCTTGAAATTTTCTATTATTTTATATTTTTTTACTCTCTAAAAGAACCATTAAATTTTTTTTAATTTAAGTTTATAATAATCCACACATCCTCTACCTTAATATATATGATATAAATAATATATCTAGTAATGGTGATTTTTGGAATAGAAATTCACTCGAGAATAGAAAATTTGATTTCGGTTAATAAATAAATGATTGATTAAAAATAACAAATCAATTCACATAAATTAAAAAAATTAAATGCATGAAAAATGTTTTGGAACATTAATTTACTTGAATAAACTAATTTATTAAATATTTTTTTTAATATCCATGTCTCACATTAAACATCCAAATATTCATTTTACTCATTAAATATCATTAACATTGAAATAAAAAACATGGCATCATAGGATTTTTAATAACTAGGGTATCTTAGATATTTCATTTAAGTAGTTAATCATATGTGGGCATGCAATTTAATCTTTAAATCTACAAACATGTTTTAGGAAATAAATGTAGGGAGTTTCAAAGATAAACATAAAAAAGTGAACTCCCTTTCCCATGATGTTTATTTATTTTCATCCACTATTTGAGGGAAATCTTGTTCTATCATTGTTATATGAAATAAAATTAATCATTAAATCTAACATATCATCTCATTAATGCTACAAAATATAGAGGGAGTTGAGATTCATGTAAGAGTACTTCCTAAGACTAAAATAAAAAATCCAAATTCCTAGAAATATAATATAAGGATATGTGTTTGGTTTGATACCAAAAGTGGTACCTGAATGTTTAATACCTCCATAGGGAAGAAATAACTTTTATCCATCATCTTATGGTGGATGAAAATTCTTTGATTTGACCCACCACATGTGGATTTTACCTGATTTTTCTTCTTCATTCATGGTGAGAAATGATGAATGGATAGAGTATACTTGATCTCCCCTTCACAATTATGTGCATCTTACATGGAGGTGGTAGGATGATGTTTAAAAAATCCTCTTCATTTTTTTGTACTTATAAAACATTTTCTTCCTTGTCTAGGGATGGATTCACATAGTATGTACGAATTGAATTATTGGAATAATAATAACCAGTTATTATTACATGGACAAAATTTTAATTTTTAATAAGTAATGTATACCTTTAAATATGAGTAGCATATTTTGGGATTTACTTAGTCTTATATAGATGTAATTATTAATGAGTCTCATAAAATATATTTTCATGAAAATCTGGAAGCTCCATGTGTTACTCAATAGGTTTTATTAAATTTCTTCCCCCTCCTCTAAGGAACTGTAAAGAATATCTCAGTCAGAAAATTCAATGCAATGAGAATTAATATATAATTTATTTTGAAAAAAACAAATGATACAGATTTTTAGAAATGTTTATATCCCTTATTTGTTTCATGTTATAGTCTCTGCATTAGTGGTGAGTGCCTTTTGGAGTACATTCTCAGTGGGTGGAGGAAGGTAGTTCAAATCCTCTATTTTAATGTCAAATTTCACTACATGGGTGGGGTATACATAATATGGTACTTGCTCTTATTATTTTTATGGTATTGGGAGATCAATAAGCTCCTCACATTCATTCCCAAATTCATCCAGTTCTTATTTATTCTTCATATGTAACTTCTGCATAAATTATTTATTTACATTGTCCTCTTGGATCTAGTTCAGAAAAAAGTTGGGACGTAGATACTCCTCAATATTTTCCTTATATTTAGGGATTTCTTGATAAAATCCAAGAAGGTCAAATGGATCGTGTTTATGTTCATGTTATCGGTGTTTGAGGGATATATTTAAATTATCAACTATCTAATCCATTATGCCCTATAGATCTTGAAATATCTATTTTAGATATTGAATATCATGTTTGAGTTTTTGCATAACCAATTTCTTCTGAAATTAATATGGGGGAAATTTTTGAAACATGTTTTGACAAAGCACATATAGATCTTTTTGTGTCTTAACTACTTCTTAATAAAATTCCAGGAATTACTCCCAGAATTTAGTTATATCTGTTGACAATCCATCAACCACAAGTTGTTCTAGGGTGTCTCTAAACACATAGATGTGGTACTTGAGTCTATCCTCAATGATTATTTGTATTATGGATCCCTAGATATATCTATAAAAAAGGAAAATCATTATTCGATGCACCATTTTTGTTCAACTATGGGTTCCTACAACTATGATCAATCATTAGTTCATACAGAATAATAGTCATTTGAATTCATCATGGTAGAATAATTTTTTAGGATTTTATAATTTTGTTAAATAAATTAAATACAATTTGGAATTCTAAAATTTAAAAGTTAATGTAAACTAGTGATTAGATCCCTTGACAAAACACCTGTTTTGATGCATTCCTATTATGCAATGTGTCAAAAGAAAATTATTTTCCAAATGAGTCATAGCAGCTGACCGGGGTTATCTCACTTAAAGATATTCTCAGTTTGGTCACCTAATTAATCTACATAACTAAAACCAATTTTTTTGTTGTAATAATTTGATGTAAAATGGTAAATTTTTTACATTTATGAATTTATTATATATTAAAATGATTTGAAATAATAAAATTTCAACTAATATAAAATTCTGAATAGAATGATTTTAGGAATAAAAAAATGGTTTTGTGTTTAGTTTATTGATTATATCATTATTTTCCATTATTTGTTTTTATTATTACTTTTTAGATAGTACAACAAAAATTTAACAAAAAATAATTAACAAATTAATTTTCAATGATTAATTTAAATGAGATTTATTCTCCATGGACTAATGATTTCTCATAGGTTAAGGAACCCCAAGTTTAACAATCATGGTCCACTGAATATTGTGTGGCCTTATTTTATACATAGATATAGGGAGCCAGACGAAAATAATCATAGAGGAGAAATTCAATAACCTCGTCTAGGATCATAGAGAGACCCTCTAACCAGCATTTGTTAAAGGATTGTATAGATAGTTTACTATATTCTGATATCACTTCTTTGAATTTTATCCAAAAGTTTCTTAGAGACTAGAATATATTTCCTTTCACTCCCACAAATATTTTGAATAACCTCCTATTGAGATATTTGAGGATAAAGTGGATAATCAAAAACTCGAAAATGATATTCAAGGTTAGAAATAGACAATTAATGATCTATATAGAACAATGGATTGGGTAACTGAGCAATTGAAATTATCAAGTGAGAAACTAGAACCGAAACCAAAAGATGAGCCTTCTATTATTTTGGTTTTTATTAGGTCATCAATAATGATAAGGTCAAACATATAGAGTATCCATTTGAAGAACAAGATCTATTAAGACCGTGATGAAAAGTAATTTCCTATTGACCTCTATATAAAAGATCAACAATAACATGATTATGTTTGGAATGAATATGAAGAACATATTGATCTCTCTATACCTTGAAAATATTAATATATATCATGATTGATAGTATACACCACCCAGTAGTGGAATTTGAAGTAAAAATTACGGAACCAGATTACCTACCTCAATCCACTGAGAATGAAAAATAAGAGGAACCAAACGCTGAATAATAGATTATTTCTAAACCAACTAAGGGATTTTATATTTTCTAAAACTCTATTTTATTTTATTTTTTTCAATTTAAATTAACTAATAATTACAAGTTCTTAGAATTTTTTGTGAAAAAATATTTTCCGTGCCATAGAGAATGTTGAATAATTTGGAAATGCACCTATTGAGGAACTCATGGAGATTCCATTTTTTTATGAAAATACATCGTGGGATCCCAATGAATATGACTGAGTAGCTGAGCCTGAAGAAATTATAATATATGATGCCTATACTAAAAGGGAGAAATTTATAATAAAGAATTTAAATATAAATTTGGTTCAATTAAAGATACCTTTCCATTCTCTCATTGACCATTCAATTCATGAAGCATATATAATTCCAATGCTATACAATTAAGAAAATGTCGCATAAGAATGAACAAAATAAAAGGTTGATTCTTACTTCATACTAACCCTACAATGCAAACTATACCTAATTGGGAAGGGGGAGGATCTAGTATATACTATCCATAAATAATTCCTCACCAAGAAGGATGAAGAAAACCCATGTAAAACAAACTTGTTTTGGTTCAAATAAAATAATATTTACACACCATCAGACTTTGGATAAAAATAGGAACAACCCATGAGAGGTAGTAAAAATTCTGCACCTATATAGGAGACTATACCAAATACTTATCAATTTATTTTCATTATATGAACATAGATTTCAATTTCATTATTAGGAGTTTTTCCATAATTCATCCCCACTCCCTCTATCTTTTTTAGATTTAATGACAAGGCCCTTAAGATTTAATTATTAATTTTATTTTTTAGAAGAATGATATAACATGGAAGCCCTCAAATATTGTATGAAAATAACAAAGAATCAGGGGAATCCTTGTTCCCTTTTCATGATTATCTTTTAAACACTCTACATTTTTATTAAAAAATAGAAACTATCTAAAATGTGAAAATAGTAAAATTAATGTAATATAACGATTATCTCACCCAAAATAGAACCTGTTTTGATGCAAATATTTCTAGGAGAAAAGAAAAAATTAAATTATTCTACCAGTATAGAACAGTGGCTGACTATGGCCATCAAAATAGAGGAGCATATTCTTTTATTCACTTATGAAATGTAAATCACATAAATAATTGTTTTATTTACTTCAATTATTTAATGAAAAATGGTAAACGTTTTTGGTTATTGATTATATTCAAAGATATTGAAATTACATGAAATAAAAGAATATGAACTAACATCAACGTTAAATGTATTGAGTTATGTAAGAAAAAACTCTATTTTTGGTTTTTTTTAAGGTTTCATTCATTATTATTAATTATTTTTAATTTTAGTTTGATAATCCAAACCGAAAATTTCATGATTAATTACTTTTAATTTTTAATAAATTTCCGAATCTTTTAATTCCTAAGAAATCTCAATCTCACCTCATAATGGTTGATGACACCACTTGGTTGAGGGTGTGCCCTCCTTCATGACATGACTCTATCTATGTCATTTCATCCATTTATTATCTTAACTCTATCGTGTGAACAGATATCCAATGATGAGAGGGGAAAGTGTTTAAAAATAATTGAAATATATTGAGTGGAATTTCATTAGGGAACAGTAACCACAAAAGAGACATTCAACTCACCCATTCATGCTACTCAAATATTTTAAAATTTTAAAATAAAATTTAATAAAATTCCATAATCACCTTGACCTCCCCAAGGCAAAGAGTTGGGTTATCCTCCAATTATCGTGAGTAAGAGCACACTTTAGTGGATGGATGAAGAAGAGAAAAAATAAAAAATAAAATAAGAGAAAATAAAAAACTGAAGGTGATATAAATAAAATAACAAAAATTAAAATTAAAATAATTGGGATGGGAGAGGGACAAAAATAAAATATGAAAATAATAAATTATTATTATAAATAAAACTATTAATAGTAATATAATAATAATAATAATAATGTTTTAAGAAATTAGGTAGAAGATATAGTGAAATTAAAAAATACATGCTTTTATTGTTATTAATATGAAACAAAATTAAATTACATAATATAAAAACAAAACTAAAGAAAAAATAAAAATAAAAAAAAATAAGAAGAAATTCATCATCTTTGGCATCTAACATCCTTCTCCTTCAAGCATGTTCGACCCCCCCCCATCTGAGGTAGTGGGATACCTTTTTTATAGAAATAATGGAGGATATCTCTACCTATTTCAATGCCTTGGGTATTCGATATATTAAAAATCTAAATTTGAGGAGTTCATCTCCCCAAAAAATCACTTCATCTGAAATGGGAAACAATTTTCAAAACTGGGTGTGTAATATTTTTTTACATGAATCTGAGTTGTGCAGTTTTTTTAGTGATTCATGTTGTTGTGGACATGGAAGCATAGATGTGGAAGTGATGAAGGGATTTATTGGGTGACAGGGTGGGAGCGACATCCTAGATGGAAAATCCAGTGGAAACCACCACTTCCTAATTCATCGACAGAGTTGGGTTTGGGAATATGGAACAAACTAAGCTAATGCGTGCAATCAACCATGATTAAAGGATGAGTTGGAATTAATATTTTATAGGAATTCAATGATCAAAAAATTTCTAAAATGATAATAATAATTATTATTTATGAGATTTCATGTTTTTATTATCAAAATAATATAATAAAAATAATGTTGAATAATTATTGAACAAAAAAGAGAACCCAAGTCGTGTTCTTTCTTTCTAATTTCATTTTTTAGATTTTTATGTTCTTATAAGTTTATAATTTTATTTTTTCATATAATTTCAATATATAAAAAATTTAAAAACTACCAAAATATTCTATATTTCATATTTAAAGTATTAAAAAACAAAATATAGTTTAAGTGATTTATATGATGTATGTGGACAAACAAAGAATCTCCCCAAGTGAGATAGCCTAGGATAGCCTTTGTGCTGGACTAAGAAAATATTTTTTTTCCCACACTCTATTATAGGAATGTGACATATATTTTTAATTTTTTTCTAATGGTAAAATCCATTATTGTCAATATTTTTATTAAATATCATAATTTTTAATGGAAGTATTGAAAAATGATTGAAAAGATTAAAAGAAAGTTTATTTTTATATTTCAATCTTATTTTAAAAAAAATACTTGAATATTTCTATTCTAATTTGACATTTTCTTATCTTTTTAGCAGATTCTTCCAAAAAAATATATCATCAAGGGGATCCCTCAAACAATGTACCACAAGACACCTAACTATGCATAAGAGGGCCCAACAAACCATATAAGATCCTAGGAAGGATAACCCTTGGGGAGGTCCCATATGGGGGGTCAGGGTTATGTTGGGGCCCAAGGTGATGAAATCCATTAGCCGCATAGGTAGGTCAAATCTCGAGTGATTTCCTTTG
This sequence comes from Viscum album, assembly GCA_963277665.1. NCBI lineage: Eukaryota > Viridiplantae > Streptophyta > Magnoliopsida > Santalales > Viscaceae > Viscum > Viscum album. The sequence continues at coordinate 261,216,616 of OY728129.1, forward strand.
TGTAGTGTTCAATCTCACACTAATATGGTATGATAACCTCACAAAGATGATGCAGTCCTCATTATCATGGGGTTTTCTATGACGCCCCATAAAAATCATTACCATATAGAACATGCAACTTTATTTATAAAGGTTTTACAAATGTATTGTCATTTGGATGAGGGCTATATGCTCCTCCATACTACATTACTCCCCCTTGATCTCTACCTCACATTATCACAGATCCTCTTTCTAATATCTCCCCACTACTGCTCTCACCGGAGAGCCACCATGAACATTATGGGTGAGCTCAATCTAAGGATCAATAACCACTACCACACAAAAAAACATCTTCAGACCACATCTAATGCCATGAATAACCACTATGATGATAATTCGAAGGCTCCTCCAGGTACTTCGAAGGCCATAAGAAGTAGGGGCTACCACTAATATCTTCTTCTCGGCTTCCACATCTACCATGGCACCCGTCACAAACCTTCCACACTTCCACACTCACACAACCATTTTCACACAACCATGAATCATGGAAGAATCTACACAACTCATATCCTTTTGTAAAACTATCAAATACCCAATTTTCACAGTTGTTTCCAATTTCAATTGCAGGGAGTTTAGGGGGAGGTTGTCTCCACTTATTTACCTTTTTAAATCCATAAGGATCATAAATTTGTAGTAGGTTAAGGTTTATTCTTTACTACCTATAAAATTGGAAACACACCTCTTCATAAGGGGATTAGACAGGGAAGGCCATCTGATTCCAAATTTTCATCATTTCATCTTCCTATTTTTTCTATTATTATTATTATTACATTAGTTTTTTATTTTATTTTTTAATTTTATTTAGTTTCTTCTAAATAACAATAAACTCATTCATTTTTTATTCTTTATTTTACCCTTATTATTATTTTTTTATAAAAATTTTGTTCTCTTTTATTTTCATAATGTTATTTCTTTTCTCATTTTATTTCACACTATTATTCTTCTCATACCAATTCATTTTATTTTATTATTTTTATTATTTTCCTCACACTCATTTCTTTTCATATCTATTATAATTTTTTATTTCTTCTCTTGTTATTTCATCCTCTAAAATGATCGCCAACTCTCGACGATTGGAGGTTGACTCAAGGCTTGGTCGTAGGATGTTCAAAATGTTTTTATGATTATCGTAATGTTTATTTTACATTTTTAATAGATTTTAGTAGAATACATAGGTGAGACAAATTTCCCCAGTATAGTGAATGACCCACATAACATGCAAATTAATCTATTTCTATTATTTAGTTTAAAATATTTTCCCAATATTCATTGGATACCACTTTACATGATGATGTTTAGTAATTCAATGGAAGAAATTCCATTGATAGAGTCGGTTCATGGAAGCTGAAACATCGTTGACCAAGTTGTTTCATTAACCTTTACTATTAAATGAGGTGGAATTGATATTTCATAAGTGTTCAAAGATTCCATGATCTATTAATGAAATTAGATTTAATTAATCATGATATTTAATGTTAGTATAATAATAATAAAATCAAAAAAATAAATAAGGATAATTATTGAACCCAAATCTATACCAAAAACATGTTCTTTATCTCCTTAACTAATTCTCTTTAGACTCAAATTTTAAAATAATTTTTCATTTTTCATTTTATTTAATTATTTTAGAAAATAAACAGAAACCTGATAATTTTTATCAGTGTTTTTATACAATAATTAAAATGACAAAGATTTATTTTATGTTATTTAGTATGATTAGGATAAAAACTGAGAAGCTTCTAAATGGATATAACCTAGGTCATCCATTATTCTATACATGGAAACTAATTTTATTTTTCTATACACTATAAAAGGCATGCATCAAAATGTGCACTCTTTATAGGGATCCAATCAGTTATTTACGTAGTTCTTCTATTTTCACACTTTAGATAGATTTAATTTCATTAATAGAAAATAAATAAACAAAAAAATGTATTTTTACATTATTTTTTCAATTGATTATTTTTCTACATTTACTGGTTACTCACATGTTTAGGAACCAATAGTTGAAGCAACCTGAGGTAAAAATGAAATTGTTTTCATATAGGCTATATAGATCAGAGGAACCCTTATCTAAATTATCATTGACATGGAATTTAAATACTTCAAGAAGCATATCAAAGAGACCCCTGAGCAATATGTGGTTGAAAGATTAATCAGGATGTTAAAAAAAATTCTTGGACTACTTCTATGAATTTTATCAAGATGTGGCCAAGACATAGAAAGAGTGTTCTTGAATTTCTCCTAACTCGATTTTGAAAGTTCATCCAAAAGAACTATTAAAGAATTTGAAAAATAAATAACTAAAATATGATATTAATGAGCTTTAAGTGATGGTTCAAAATCTACATTGCCAAATTGAATGGATAACTACTTATTTCCAAAAACCATCAATGAAATATGAACCTAAACTAGAAGATGATCAACTGATATTCCTTAATTTACCTGACGAGTCCAAATCAGATGAAATTCATGTGACGATTCATGTTTGTGATCCACAATATCTACAAGAATTTTGGAAAAATTTGAGGAAATAAATGAATCGACCATACCTTTAAATGGTGAAGATTCATCACTATTGATGAAATACACCACCTAAGTAGTTTAATTTGAAGTAAATATATTGGAGGCGAACTACTTGCCTCTATACACTATGAATCTACTTCAAGAGGCACTCACCACTAAGGTAGATATTTAGAATAAATCCACTCAAGGATTATATCTTATATAAGTGACAATTTCATTTGATTTTATTCAATGTGAATTGGGTATTAATTTACACTTCTTTGAATTTTCAAATTCAAATAATATTTTCCATGGAATTTAGGAATATGAAGATATAACACATGCACATGTTGAGGAATATATCGAGCGCCCTAATTTTGATGAATATAAATTTTTAGAAGCCATAGAGGTAATAAATTTATCTGATCCAAAATAAATCAAGTTAGAGGCAGATCACATTGAAGGAAATAAATTTATTGTTAAAAATTAAAATTATAATTCTCATCAATTAAAAATATCCACTTATTTTTTTCCTTCGATCATTAAATTCATGCTACATATGTGATGTTATAACTGGAAAATAAATAAAAGGTTTTACATGAAGAAATGAAGAATGAGGATGATATATAATTCATCCCACCCCATCCATTCAATTTATACATAATTTTAAAGTGGGAGGATCTTGTATACTCTATATATAGATCATTCCTCACCATGAAGGAATAAGAACAAGATGAGAAAAGACACAAGTGGTGGTTAAAATCATAGAATATTCATCAACCCACCGACTTGGGATAATAGCTATTAATTCCCTGTGGAGGTAGAAAAATTCATTTCCCACTTGGGGGATCATACAAATATTTATCTTTAAATGATTTATAGAATTTCAATTTTATTATTCCAGTATATAGGCCACTACTTCTTAACGTTTTTAGCTTAAATTTCATGATCCTTATTATTTATTGAGTGATTTTTTTATAGGTTCATCATAAAAGAAGGTAACCACATTAGAGAAGTATGTAATAGTATTAAGCTTCTGGGAAATGGAGTTAACTTATATGTTTATCTTTTAAACTCCATGAATTTTTTTTCAACAAAATGTTTTTATCTGTAAAAGTATAAATTTAATTCCCATGCATAAATTACACTTTTCTTGACATATCTAGAAGACACAAATTTCTTAAGAATAGCATGATATCATGTTTTATATTTCAATTTTAATTAAAAATGAATGTGTTAAATGGGGAATTGGATAATTATTGTGATGCATGGATATTAAAATGATCATTCATGATTTAAGGGAATTTATTTATTTATGTAAATATAATTTTCCTACAATTTTTCACGATTTTAGTTTTAAAAATTCATATGAAAGGATTTTTTATTATTAATCATGCCTTGATTGATTATCCAATATCCTATTTCCATTTTCAATAATATTTCTTATCCTAGTTCTTCCCATTACTTCTTGAGGATATTTCATGAGTGTTCATATGACAAGTCACCAACCACGAATTTCATTTCAACTGGTCAAATATATTATTGTAAAAAATCACATTTAAAATGATTGAGGAATATTTTGAAAATATTTTATTCTAAAAACATCACCTTTACATAAATCATTTTTTATCCCATAGAAACCATGAATCAACTTGTTAGGGATAAACTATGTTTTAAGCCATTTTTATCCATTCCTACACTCCTCTTAATATTTTCATGATATATTGAATTTAAAGTGTGGGGGAAAAGGTAATAATACTGAAATGTGTGATTTACATTATAAGTAAACAAGTTATGGGAGTTTTTATTATGGGAATAAAATATAGGTGTTGATTTATTCATTATATATTATTATATCTTATATAGAAAAAAAGGAAAATGAAAAAAATAACCAAAAATGAAAAAAAAAAATTGGTATTGATTTGGGAAATCCTAATATCACACATACTAGACCTTTGCTATTTATAAAATGTTGTTAGAAAGTGTATATGAGGTTTATTTTAGGAATGAATTTTGAAAAAAATTAAAATGTTCCATGAAAAATATATAAAAAATAAAAAAGTATAAAAATAGTGAAAATTCCAAGAGGGTGCGCAAATATTTCATTATTCAGAATTTGATCATGATATTTACTTTGAGTTTGGGGGATCATGGGAGTTGTTACAATTTGAATGCAGTATGTGAGCTCGATCTAAATCATGATCATTACTATTACACCTCTAACCCATCATGGACAACATCTAAAGCCATGAACGAACATCATGAAGATTATTTGAATGTTCTTCTTGCCACAAAAATTGTAGTGGGAAGTGGAGACCACTAGTACATTCACCCAATCAAATGCATCTTCAAACATTTCAACCATCATGACCTAACCACACTACCATATCCATGAAACCATGTATCATTTAGGAAGTTGTTCATCTCAAATCAACATGAAAAAATATCAAACACCTAGTTTCCATTGGTTTTTACAATTTCAAAAGCAGCGATTTTCATTGGAGGTTAATACATCGAATTTGTATTTTGAAAATTCTAAAGAACTAAGGCTTTGACAGAATCCAAGGTATCCTCATTTATTCCAATAAAAGAGACATGAAACTACCTCAAGGGGGAGGATTCATCTATACTGGGACGAAAAGGCTACCTGATGCCAAAGTTACTGCATTTCTTCTTCCTATTTTTTTCTTTAGTTTTATTTATTTAATTATGTGATTTAATTTTTTCTTATAAAATAAAAGAATATAATGAAGTTTCTTAATTGGTTATTCCACCGAATTTATTCAACACTTAATATTATTATTATTTATTTATTTTTATTTTGTCTATTTTTTTATTTTTCTTATCTCTCTATTTCACATCCCAATTCTTTGTATTATTATATTTTTATTTTATTTTTCTCACTCTAATTATTTATATTTTCTCTAATTTTGATCATTATTTCTCTTCTTCTTCTTTAATCCACCAAAATGATCTCTTACTACAAATAATGGGAGGCTTACCCGGGGCTTGTCATGTCGGAAAGCACAGTTTTCAATAATATTTCTTAAGGTTTTTTTTTTGTGATAGATTTTAGTAGCATGGACGGGTGAGAATAATTTTACGAACGAGGTGATTTTCCCATGATAATAAATGACTCGATATATTTATGTTATTCATTTTAATCTATTTTTCATCTCTTTATTGGCTAGAGCTTCTCATGATGTAGTTGAGAGAATTAATTGAAAAAAATATGTCAATAGAGATAGTTCCTCTAAGATGACATACCCTCGACCATGTGTTTCATTCCCCATGATTATAGGTGGTTGTGTAATTGAGATTACTTAGGAATTAAATGATTCATCAATTTCAACATAAAAATAATATAAATTCATCATGGGATCTCATGTTCATATTATTAAACTAAAATAAAACAAATAAATGAAAATAATGATTAAACTAAAATCCTCATCCCTAAACCATGTTATTTCTTCTTTAACTAACTATATTTTTATTTTAATGATAGTTTAAATTCTATTATTACATTTCATTTAAATATCATATAATGTGATAAATACCATAAAATATTTATCATTGATTTCATTAACTAATAAAAGTAACAAAATTGTTTAAGATGTTTAAATCAAGTAGGTGAACAAAATAAAAATCTCCTCAAGTGAGATCACCATGGTCATCTATTATGATTCCCTAGAAAAATAAATTTCTTTTGTGGTTCCCCATGATACGAATTCCTCAAAATTGGTTCCAATGTTGGTGATTCAAAATGAGAATATTTTAATCTCCTAATTTATTCTTCTTACTAGTTCTCATGGTGGTTTAAATGGGTAGGAATCCACGCACTTGACTACCCCTTACAATAAAAAGGATCACATGTTTCCTTGAGAAATAATTATCATGAACTACAATAAGGAAATACTAGTGATGTAGAGTGAGTTAGTGGATTGAATGAAATCAATAATGTCGAGTCCTAGAAGATGGCACACTATGTACCAAGGTGTTTCATCAACGGTGATTAATTATAGTGGTGGAATTGAGATTTTTCAGGAATTAAAATATTTCAAAAATTCGAAAATAAAAATAAAAATAATTCACCACTAGAATTCTTTTTTGTGTTAATAAATCTAAAATTAAAAAAATAAGGAGAGTAATGATTGAACACAAAATTGATCTGAAAACCATGATCATTCTTTTTAATTTCATTTATTTTAGAATTTCATGTTACTATAAGTTTAGAATTTCCATTTTCATGTTATTTAAATATTTTAAAAAGTAATAAAAACAAAAAAAAAATATTTCATTTAAAAAATAATAAAAACACCAAAAATAATTAATTTAATTTATTTACATAAATTAGGTGAAAAAATGATAAACTCCTCAAGTGAGATGACTCTAGTGAGCCACTGGGATGAAATAGGAAAATTATTATTATTTTCTAATGATTTTATTCTTCATGGAATAAATATAGTGACTATATCCTTTTAAATATATCATTACACAATATTAAACATAATAAATCATGATATTACCATCCAAGGATCATAAAGAATAGCGTAATTGAAGAGTAGGTTCATAAAACTGAAAACATGATACAAAATAACACATTTCTTTATATAATATTCATAAAAAGATCCAAATATCCATTTCTATCATATATATTCACAGGATAAACTAAGGATAACATAAACAAACGGATGAGCTTAAAATCCTAGTAAGAGAAGAAAAATTAGAATAAAGCATTAGCACATGGGTTAGAAGGTATCAAATAAGGATATAAAAAGATATGGAAAATATGGAATAATAACATATAAACAAGGGATAATATAAAAATTGAATAATAATAATGATTTATCATTATAAAACATACCTTTATCATGAGTCAAATCCCATTGCACATAGATGAGCAGAAGTCAAGGTTAAACACCACGATCATTGCACAGAGTAACAAGAGTCAAGGATAATCACCAAGTCTTTTACAAATAAAATCTCTTGAGACTCAACATTACACAATGAATTGGAGCGATTTATAATAACACCCATCATAACAAGTTCATTAATATGCTTTCTAAAAATATAATCATACATAATCAATCATACATAATCATAAGGGTTACCCATAGTATTAATTGGCAATCATAATCATATCCTGAAGAAAAACAAATGAGAGTATCATTAAAATATACATCATAAAAAGGTATTATATAATTTATAGAAAATAATGGCATAGTATAAGAATATATCAGGAAAATTTATGTCAACTCGATGTATTCTCATGTAAAAAGTTTATATAAGAACATGTTAAAATTAAAACATTTAAGTGCGGTTAAAGAAAAATATCAAATGTCATTTAAAACATAAAAGGGAATAATATTTTATATAAAATCATAAGTGAACCAAGAATTATGTAGTAATAAATGTAGTGTTTTAAAAAAAAGTTTCTTGAAAATAGTTTATATTTTATAATTGAAAAATGTAATAATCGGGATGTTCCCTTAAATGGTTTTTCTTATCAGGAAGTATTGAGGAGGGAACCACTTAAAAACATGTATATAATTGATAAATAAGGATGAATGATCCATTATAAATTATTTTGAAACATGTTCACATCATTTATAATATGTAAATAAAATAAATATATCACTTCATTTGGGTAAAAATAATGATAGAGAAACCCGATGGAGAAAAATGGATTTTTGGGTTGAATCCCCTACCTTAAGTCTGATGGTGTCCATCACATGACCTTAATGAATTGGATAACCAAATTAAATTGTTTTTATAATATTTAAATAAACCTTTAGTCATTTAATTGATTCATTATAACCTTATTATGTTCATTGACGATCCTTTTGATGGGTTAAGAGGTACAATTTTGTTGTTTGGGAGCCTTCGTTTCCTTGGTTTTCATTTTTGGTTTACTTATATACTAGTAAGGATAAATATGTAAGATTAAAATGGTTGTATAGAATTGAATTTTTATTTTATTACTTAACATATAGAATATTTTATGGTTTTAAAATTCATTTGGTTATTTTGAGTGAGTATTAATCATTATATAAAACATTAATGATAACTGTTTTGGGTAACTGGCAGATTTTTCACAACGAACTCATTTTTTCTCTAAAAATTAATAACATGTGTAAAAAAATATTCCATATCCTATATTTATAAATAATACATTTATTACATTATGTTTCAACAATAATTTTTTTTCATGACCGTAATTGAAGATGTTAAAAGAAAACAAAAACACATCATCCTTGAATGTGATAAATTAACACATATGATATGGTGTTTTCATTTGTAGTACAAAATGAGGGTAAAAGAGTGATGATTATGAATTATTACCATATAATAACAAAATTATAGTAAATGATATTTATTATAGTTATCATATAATTTGTATTAAAGTATATGAGTAGTGGAAAAGAAAGAAAGGAACTTGAATGAAGATAAAATAAATGAAAAGGGAAATTTACCTCATTGATATATCTTTCTTGAGAACATATTTAGGGAGATTATTCAGCCTCTAAATGAGACCAAGGGATTATTTACATGGTAGATGGTATTATAGAGATATTTTATCATAATTTGGACTAGGAACATAGATTGATAATTTTGAGGAGAAGACGGTTGAGGGGTGGTTGTCATAGTAGAGTAGAAGAAGGTTTTCTAAATATATAATTCATTATATTATTATATTTCTGAAGAAAAAAATAGTAAATATTATTATTAAAAAAAGTAATATGTTCATCTTATTTCTAACCCAATGTGATATCCTTGGAATATCTTCATCCATGAATCAATAAATAATGTATTTAGATTATTCGGTATATTATCCCATTTAACTACTCATCCAAAATTAACGTATTTCAAAAAAATCCCAATACTTCACCCCAACCATTATTTGATGTGTTAAATTTGAAAATGAGATCCATTTTATAAAATTATTTTTTAAAATATGAAGTATTTAATTTTTAAATAAATTCATCATTTAATTGAAAAAATTGTATTTTAATATTACCACAGATTTTATAATACATTCAAAAATTAACTAGGGTCGCCTAAAATATTCCTATAATGATATGTCATGAATAAAATTATTTTTTAATACATTTTATGTAAATAAAATTTTATTTACATTGTTAAATTTTACGTAAACTTTTAATTAAATATTTACGAATTATGAAAAAACCAAAACTATGATATAATTATATCATGTTTTAAATTATAAGATGGATAAATTTTATTTATAATTTCATTGGTAAGGTTACATATTCACTTGGATGATTTACTGTTAATAAAGTTTATATGACTATTCATAAGGGTAAAATTACTATTCTTAAGGGTCAATTTTCATTCACTAAAAAATTATTTTTGTGTTATGAGACTCCAAACATTCCACTGATCACAACCATGGGTGTAAAATTATCAAAATTTAAATCACCAATGTGAACATATTATATTTAAATGTCACATAGTACTTATATAATTATTGTGTTGTGATTTCATGTGATTATGAAATAATTATAAGAATTTAATTTCCAATCATTAAACATTGGGTCATTATATTCCCCCCCCCCTTAAGAAAACTCTCCCTCAAAATTTTCTTTTTCATTATAAAATATAAATATGTGTGGTTACATTTCTTTCATTTATACCCCTAGTTCCCATGTTACCTCTTAATACTTATTATTCATCCATAGTACTTTTACCAGGTGAGTAGTCTTGTTGCGTGGAAATTTATCCCTACTATCCAAGATCATTACTAGATTCCCCACATAATAAATCTCATTATCTAACTATACCTCCTCTGAATATAGTACATTTAAAGGATCTAGTATTTACTTTCATTAAATAAATTAATAGAATAAATCATGTAATTTATACATGGTTGGTGGAAGTGCTAGTTGAAAAGTCACAGCTCCAACACGATCAAGAATCTAGATGGGTTTGATGTACCCAGGGCTTAGAATTCCTTTCATCCCAAACCTCGAGTCCTTCTTCAGTGGATATATGTCAATCAATACCATGTCTCGAAATTTAAACTCAAAGTCTAATAGAAGATTATCTGTATAACTCTTTTTTTTGGAATTTAGGCTTCTTGATATGGTACCAAATGGTTTTCACCTTCTCCATCATTTCAACAACAATTGCATGTCTTAGAATCTTACTCTCTTCGACTTCCTCCCAAAATGTTGGTGTTCTTCATCTTTTCCCATAAAGGGCCTTATATGGTGTTATACATATGCTGGAGTGGAGACTATTGTTGTATGAGAATTAAACCAGTGGAATATGTTGGTCTTATCCCACTTTTAAGTCCATAGAACACACACTCAACATATATTCCAATGTCTAAATATTTTTCTCAAATTATCCATTAGTTTAAGGATGATAGGGCATTCTGAAGTTTAGTTCAATGCTTAGATCATGTTGAATACATTTCTAGAAATTTTACGTGAATCTTAGATCTCAATCAGATACAATAGATTGTGGTACTCCATGCATCCTTACCAATGTTTTGATATATATCCATGAATATTGATCCAATGATAAGACATCTCAAATTTGGATAACATGATATGTCTTTGTAAGACAATCCACAATGATCCATATTTTATTGTTTCCTCTGGATGTATTTCAAATTCTTGTGAGAAAGATCATAGTATTATTCTCTAACATCCATGTTTGTATGGGTAGTGGTTTCATCATACCCATAGACTTTTTCCTTTCAACCTTCAATTTCTGAAATGATATGAACTTTATTGTATACTCTTCAATATCCATCTTCATATTTTCCAACCTATAATTCCACATGAGATCATGATATATCTTTGTGCTTCCGAGGTGAATAGAGAAGGTTAAGTTATGTGTATCATTTAGAAACTCATTCTTTATCAATGGATTAAATAGTACACATAATCATGACCCAAATCGTAAGACTCCATCCCTATCGATCACGAACTCAATGGATATCCCATTTTTCATAGCTTCTACCCTTTTCTGAATTTCCATATCATTTATTGTAGAATCATTTATTTTCTCCATGTGGGATGGTCAAATAATAATTTAAAAAAAATATCATTTTCCACCATTATGGAATTACATGTCCACCCTCCATAAAACTTATAATATTGTCAACCTTTCAATTTTCATCATTAACAAAGATGCAGGATCCTTTTTATTAAGAGAAAGTTTCACCTATTTTCCCTTACTAGGGTGGTAGTATATTTAGTAGTCATAATCCATGATGATCTCTAAAATTCTTCATTATAGTATATTAAGCTCTTTATATGTAAATATATATATATTTGAGACTCTTGTGATCATTATATATGTCACACTTCTCCCCATAGAGATAATGCCCCATGATTTTCACTAAAAATATCCCAGCTGATAACTCCAGATCAGGCATGGGATAGTTTTTCTCATGGTTTTTTAGTTTACTTGTAGAGTAGGCTATCACATTATCATATTAAATTATTAGAAACCTAATACCTTCTTTGAAGCATCAATATACCCCACAATTAGGTCTCCACTTATCGAGAGTCTGTGTGTTGGTGTAGTGATAAGCCCCTGTTTGAGCTCCTTAAATATTTCCTCACATTCTTGAGTCCATACAAAATTCACTTCCTTTAATGCTATCTTGGCCATTTGGGTTGAAAATTTTTATAAGTTCTTCACAAATTTTGGATAATACCTAGCTAAACCTAGAAAGTGGTGGATCTCTATTACATATAATAGTGTGGGAAACTATTAAATTTCCATTATCTAGGGAGTGTCTACAGATATCCCTTTACATGTAATAACATACCCTAGGAATGATACTTCCTCCATCTAGAACTGAAATTTACTATACATTTCATTAATTTTCTCCCTTCTCAATGTTATTAACAATGTATTCAACTGCTCCTCACGTTTCTCCTTTCTCTTGGAGTATATCAGAATGTCAACGATAAAGACTTTGACAAATATTTATGTGGTAATATCTAAAGACTCTAAAAATTAAATCCATGAATATTACAGGATCATTAATGAGTATGAAAGGCATCACTATGATCTCATAGTTTTTATAACTCATTCGAGGGTAAGTCATGGGAATATCTTCTTTTCCCATGTTTAATTGGAGTTTTCCCACTGAAGGTCCAACTTAAAGAAATAACATTCCCCATATAGTTGATCGAAGAGATCATCTATCCGAGGTTGGGTAAAATTATTCATTATCATGATTTTATTATGTTAACAGTAATCAATTCAGAGGTTCATTTATCCATACATACTCATAAAAATGAAAAATGGTGCACCCACAGGTGAAGCACTCGGGCATATAATACCCTTCTCTAGAGTCTCTTATAATTACATCTTTATCTCTTTCTACTCTATGGTGTCCATTATAAACATTTTCATGGATATAAGTATGGATTCAGGAAAATTTTCGATTAATAACATAACCTATCAATCAAGAGGAAGACCATAAAATTCATTCGGGCTTACATTTTGTAATCCCTCATAATGGGCATATCATCGAGAAGTATCATGTCTTTTATCTAAATCATTTGTGAAAGTAATCCTTTCTCAAAATGAAACATTATCCACACTTGAGACGATTATTCTGAAAGAGATTCATTTTCCTCTTTACACTTGTATAGTATTGCAGTATACTATGGGTTGTGAAGAGTGACCTCTCTTTCCCAACAGTTACTGTTGGATTTGAATAAGGATAACCAATCAATGCCTAAAATAGCATAAAATCTATAATCGGATGTATAACAATATTTTTTGGGATGTTCAGTCCACAATTACATACCTAGGAGGAATTATAAACATTAGACGAAATAACTTCACATTTTTTTGTTCTCACAAATAACTCAACATCCAAATTTTTATGGGGTCTTTGAATAGTTTTATTAATCATTAACGATATGAAAGAATGTGTAGAACTATAATAAAATTGTACGTTCACTATTATTGAATTAATAAGATGCATACCTATCACCACATCATTTTTTGGTACCACTACAGTAGTAGTGAGAACATAATCCCTTCCATATTTCCTTGGCGGTTGTCATTGATTTCTTCCAAAAACCCTTTGCTTAGAGAAATTGTTCACTTAATGCCCATGCTCCTTGTAGTTTTAACACTACACTATATGCTGAGTATTGATCTGATCACTTCATTCTTTTTTTAGGTTTTTTGAATTCATCATATCCCTCTATAAGTTCTTAGCTATATTACCCATTCTTCCATATTTTAATCAATTCATTATTATCTTTATTTAGTTCCCAAGATGATTCTTCTCATAATTTTGACATGTGAGATGTTTTATCTTCTTTCCATAATAGTATTTATTTTCTAAACCACCCATATTAGACTCCATTTTCTGCATTTTTTCACCAGGACCACAAGACCATTGAGAGTCTTCATTATCTATTTCAATATTGAGGGTACAATAGACAGTCTCCTCAAAATTGTAAATGTCATGAATCACCAATGCTTTTATTATACGTATCCTTAGTCCAATAAAGTAGTGATCAACCATGATTTTAGTGTTCATGAAAATTTCAAAGGCATATCTTGAAATACATGTGATATTTTATTTTTACGCCTCGATGGACTTTACTTCCTTCTACTTATGTCCGAGGAACTCTCTTTCCACCTTGAGATAGAGGGTTCATGATAATTATTTATTTAAAAACATTTCATTGAATTTATTCTAATCCATGGAGTTAATTTTCTCTTAGGACTTCATATTCATGATCAGTTTCCACCACTGATCAGCTTCCCCATCAAAACATTATACTACCAGTACAAATTTCACTTCTTCTGAGCACTGGTGGACATATAATATCTTTTCAATAGTGTTAATCCTCTATTATATGATGATGGGATAAGAAAATAGAGTAAGCATGGGATTCATTTTATTCAAAATAGATTAAACAACAAATTTCAATTTTCAAAGAGGAATAGGGTGTTCAACATTATTCAAGTTATTATTCATAACTTGAGATAGCAGAGAAACTACTGTCATATAGTTATGATCACCATTCCCCACTATATCAGAATCATCAATGGGGAAATCATCACATTTCTTATCACATTAATTTTTTGAATTTTTTATTCTATTTTCCACTATTAACTAAGAAAAATAATGTACAATTAGAGGGCTTGAATACTTATCTAATAATCATAAAAATGGAAACTATAAACATAAAAGTATAAATTTGTAATGAAAAAGTATATCCTAACATGTGATTCCAAATTTTCAATCTATGTTACCCATAATCTGTTTCCTCACATTTATTCGTATAGGGTTATTTTTTTCCATAATAATGGTGTGTACTATGCTTATGAATATAATAAAGCATATCCCCTATGGGTGTCAAACCGTGATTACAGCAAGGCCAGTTTTCGTGCACTATTTCCCATTTGAGACTAGCTTAAAGTGATGTTTCTAGGGTTTCCACTTGATACAACTACGCCAAATACATATCCACTTGTTGTTATCTAAATATGGATGTATTTTCTAGATAAACCACTTACTCTATACATACAAAAATTTATAGATATTGTTTTATACATAGTCTCTTACGTAAGGTTTTTTTTTATTTTTTCTATTCCTAATATCAAAAATAACATGAACATAAATTGATACCAACTATAGTGACCCAAACTTTTACACATGTCGTTACATTTTTTTAAACATAGAAAAGAATCATATTATAATCCAGGGATTTTTAAGACTATTTCCATGGAATACTAGGTACATAAAACTGAAAACATGGGACTAAATAAAACATTTCAGTATTTAATCATTATAAAGAAATCATAACTTCAATTGTTATAAAACATTTTTATAGAATAACCAATGGATAAAATAAACAAATATATGATCTAAAAACACCAGTAAGGGAATAAACATGAGAATAAATATTTAGAACATGGGTTAGAAGGAATCAAATAGGGATATAAAAAGGCAAGGAACATATAGAATCATAACATATAAACATGGGATTATATAAACATGGTGTCATAGTAATGTGTCCGAAACATAAAACATGACTTTATAGTGATTCAAGTCTTGTTTTACATAGAGGATAACAATTCAATGATAACCAGTAAGACTGTTTGATATGGTTTCACGAGTCAAGGCTAACTTCCATGATTGTTGCACATAACGTCTCATGAGACACAACATTATCCAATGAATTAGAGCGCTATCTAGTAACACCCATCATAACATGTTCATGATTATGCATTCCACATATATAATCTTACATAATCTATCATAAATAAACATAAGGGTTACCTATTGTAATAATTGGGTATCATAATCATGTCATAAAGTATAAAAGTGGTAGTATCATAAAACGTTCCATGAAGGAATGGAATTAGATAATTCATCTAAAATCATACAGTAGTATAGAAATATATCTTGAAAATTTATTTCAACATAAATTATTAACACGTTAAAAGAGTACATAAGACACATTATAATTAAAAAATTTTGGTGTTCTTAAAAGAAAATATAAAAGGTCATTTAAAACATAAAGGGGAATAATATTTTATATAAAACCATACGTCAAAAAATAATGTTTTCATAATAAAAATATTGTTTTTATGAAAATAATTGTATATTAAAAAATATATAATATATTGTAATTGAAAATGGGTATGATTTCGGTATCTTCCCGTAAATGGGTTTTCTTATCGGGAAGTATTGAGGACGGAACCTCTTAACTAAATGTATATCTCTGAAAGAGAATGATTAATATACTATGATAAATAATTTCGGAACATGTAAAAATCTTTTATAACATTTACATAAAAAATAACTGAAAACATTATATGGCTAAAAATAAAGATATAATTACCTGATGGAAATAAAATTGAGGTTCAGGTAGAATCCCTAACCTTATGGTCAATTGTGTCCTTAAATTGGAATTAATGTCATGGATAAAAAAATAAAATTCATTAATTAATTTTTATATTACCACTTACACATGTAATTTATTTATTATTACCTTATTAAGGTCATTCATAATCATTTTGATGGTTTAAGAGGTTTAATTTCGTTGTTTGGGATATTCTGTTTCCTTGGTTTTCATGATTCATTTATTTTTATAAATGAAAGGATAAACATTTAAGATAAAAATGGTATCTAGAATTTATGTATTATGTAATTAGTAAATATATAAAATATTAGATGGTTATAAAATTTATTTGGTTATTTTTAGTGAGGGTGAATCATTATATAAAACATTAATGATAACCATTTCGGGTAATTGGCGGTTTTTGTTCACAATGAACACAATTTTCATTATAAATTAATATCATGTGTACAAAAGACTCCATTACCATAAATTAGAAATAATAAATTCATTATAGTTTTCTTCATCCATAAAAATGTTTTAATGTCCAGAATTTAAGGTGGTGAATGAAATCGAAAACTCATTATCCTTGAATTTGATAAATTTACACATCTTCGATGGTGTTTTCATTTCTTGTATAAAAGGATGGGAAAGGGGATATGATGATTGATTGTTCCATTATCATAAAAAAATTATAGTACATGTAAGGTAGTAGAGTTATTGTAACATTAGTATGAAAGAAGGAGATAAAATGAATATAATTAATGGAACTTGAAAAAAATGAATGAAATGAAAAGTGGAATTTACCTCTTTAATATATCATCCTTGAGAACCTTTTTATGGGAAACTAATTAGTCTCTTGACGAGGCCAATGGCTGAATGACAAGGGATAGGGGATTGGGAAAATATTTTGGTAGAATCTAGACTATTAAAAAGGAATGATATGTGTGAGAAGAAGTGGGGGTGAGGGTGGTTCTTATAGTGGAGGGGAGGACAGTTTTCTCAATACTTTATTCATTATTTTATTATTTTATCAAGATAAGAAATATTACATATTATTATGAACAAATAAAGTAATATGGGAATTTTATTTCAAAATAAAGGTTCTTACCTTAGTATAACATCATCCATGACTCAATAAATTATGTAATTAGTTTATTCGGTAAATTATTGTATTTTACTATTCATAAAAAATTCAACTATTTTAGAAATATTACAAAAATTCACCCCAACAATTTTTCAATGTGTAGAATAAAAAAATGAATTCCATTTTATTAAAATAATTTTATAAATATATTATATTATATTTTAAAATAAAACTATCATTTACATGAAAAATACATATTTTAATATTATAACTCATTTTATAATACTTCTAAAAAATTAACTAAGGCCCCATAAAATTATCTTATAATCATAGGACATCAAAATATAATTTATCAATACATTTTTGAAAATAAATTTTATTATAAATTTTTTGAATTTTTCATAAAACATTAATTAAATATTTATGACTTATAAAAATACAAAATCTATGTTATAATATTATCATATTGTCACTTATAAGATGGATAAATTTTTTATGATTTAATTGGTAATGTTACTTATTCATATGGAATATTTAATATACATAAGGGGCATATTATTATACCTAAGAGTAACATTACTATTCATAATGGTCAATTAAAATTCACTAAAAATTATGTTTTTCTAATTGAACTCCATACATATTTATAATTGCAACTGTGTATGTCAGATTATTAAAATTCAAATGACAAAAGTTACAATATTATGTTTAAGGGTCCCATAGTAATTATTAGTTCATTGTGTTGTGACTTCATGTTATTATTAAATAATTATAATAAGGGAATTTCCATTGATTATACTTTGGGTTGTTACATTCTTCCCCCCTTAAGAAATTTCGGCCACAAAATTTCATTTTACATTCTATGACATAAGCATGTGAAGATACATTTCTTTCATATCTTCTTCCAGTTCTCATGTTTCCTCTTCTTATATATGGTTCTTCTATATTACTTTGACTGGAATGTAGTCTTCTTGCATAGAGCAGTATCCATAAGATCCATGATCTTCCATGGCTTCTCCTCATAAGAAAGATCATTCTCAAATTGTACCTCCTTTGATTATAGTACATTTGAAGGATATGGTATTTACTTACGTGAATGGGATACATGGAAGACATCATGTACTTTAGACATGGTAGGTAGAAGTTCTAGTTGATAGGAAAAAAATCCAACACGATAAAGAATCTCAAAGGGGTTGATGTACCGAGGACATTGCTTTCTTTTCTTCCCAAACCTCACGAACATCTTCCATGGAGATATATAGAAGAATTAGACATCTCTATCTTTAATCTCAAGGTCTCATTGACGATTGAATGCATAACTCTTTTTTCACCTTTGGCAAGCCTTCATATGTTATTGAATGGTTTTCACCTTATCCGCCATTTCATCGACCATTTTATGTCCTTACACATTACTCTCACTAACTTCATCCAAACACTCTAGTGTTATACACCTTTTCCCATAAAGGGCTATATATGGTTCCATTCAGATTATGGAGTGGAAACTGTTGTTGTGGGATAACATGACCAATATAACATTTTGGTCCCATCCCCCTTTGAATTCCATCGAACACGCTCTTAACATGGCTTCCAATGTCTAAATAGTTTTCTCATATTTTCCATCAGTTTATGGATGATAGGCCATACTGAAGTTTAGTTTGGTTCATTGATCATGTTTGTGACTTTTCCATAACATCAAGGTGCATCATACATCTCGATCATAAATAATAGATCATGGTACTCCATGAATCCTTACCACCTCTTTGATATATATTCATGCAATTTTTTCTACTGAAAAGTCCTCTCAAATTACAATAAGGTGGCCAACCATTGTAAGACGATAAAAAATGACCCATATTGCATTGTTTCCTCTGAATTTCATTGGATATCCATAGAAAATGTCCATAGTGATGTTCTAAAGCTTCTATGTTGGTAGGGGTAGTGGTTGAATCATCTCGTTAGACATTTATCTTTTAGACTTAACTTGATGACATGCCAAAAGCTTTGATGTATACTCATCAATCTTCTTCGTCATTGTGTCCCTAGAATAATTATCCCAGAGATCCTGATACATCATTGTGATCCCTGGGTGATTAAAAAAGTTTAAGCTACGTGAATAATTTATAATCTATATCTTTACCTATGGATCATATGGTACACATAATCATGACACAAATGTTATGAATCCAACCTTATCGATATTGAACTCAGAGGATTTCCAATTTCAGATAGCTTCCACTACTCATAATACATGATGAAAAATAACCATATTATCTAGGAAATATTATGATATTTCTATGTGAATATATATTTGAGACTCTTATGATCAGCATATATCTCTCACTTCTCCTAATAGAGATAATTCCACCATATTTTCAACGCAATGATCACAGCTTCAAAATCTAGTTCCTGTGTGGGATAGTTTTTATCATGAATTTTAAGCTACTTTGAGGTGTAGGATATAACATTATCAGTTTTCATTAGCACACAACTTAATACCGTCTTTGAAACATCATTATACACAACAAATAGTTCTTCACTTATTGGGAGTGTGAGTACATGTGCAGTAATAATCCACATTTTGAGATCCTTAAAGTTTTCTGCTCATTCTTGAGTCAAGATGAACTTCACTACCTTCCATGTAAGCAGGGTCATTGGGATTAAAAATCCAAATAAGAATTTCAAAATAACCAATAATTTTTAGCTAGACCAAGAATGAAATGAATCACTATTACAGATGTTGTCCGAAGACACTATTTAATTCCCTTTGTCTTCGAAGGGTCTACTTATATCCTTTTTTTAGTGATAACATGAACCAAGAATGATAATTTGTTCATATAGAACTAACATTTTTTTATATTAAATAAATTTTCTCCCTTTCAAAATTCATCTATATTGTATTTAAATGATCAACATGTTCCTCCATGCTCTTTTAGTATATCAAGATATCATCAATAAAGACTACCAAAAAATTATAAGGTAATATATAATGACTCTATTCAATAAATACCTGAATATTTTTGGACAATTAGTGAGTTTTAAGGACATAAATATAAAATAATAGTCTCCAAACATCTTTATAAAGGAAGTCGCGGGTATTTTTTCTTCCTCGCCTTTAATTAGTGATATCCAGACTTAAGGTCCACCTTAGAGAAATAACTGGCCTCGCATAACTGATCAAAGAAGTCACATATCTGAAGTAGGGGGTAATTTTTTTATTTTTATTTTATTTATTTCATGATAATAAAAGTAGAGGAACATTAATCCATAACTATTCATAATGAATAGAACTGGTTCACCCCATGGTTAAGCACTCAAGAGTAGAAAACCCTTTTCCAGATTCTTCTGTAATTGCTTCTTCAGCTATTCCAGCTCTATAGTGGCCATTCTATTAACTACCTTGGATATAATTAGGGATAAAAGAATAAGTTCAATTGAGAACTCAACCTCTTTATAGAGAGAAATACCAGAAAATTAGTCAAGTAAAACATCATTGTAATCCCTCACGATGAGCATATATTTGATAAGTATCATCTTCTTTGTCTCAGTCATTATATTAAGATATGTGTGCTCAAAAGGAAACATTATACACACATGAAATGATGATTATGAATGAGATTCCTCTTACTCATTACAGTTGTACAAGATTGGAGGATACTCTTTACTAATATATAATGTTTTCCTTGTATAGAGATAGATAATACATGACGAAAATAGCATCTAACACCACTATAGAACATATGACAAGATTTTATAGGATGTTCAGTCCACAAAAATTTACCAAGCAGGCCTTATAAACAATATAGATAATAATTTCCCCATTTTTTTACCCTAAAAGATAACCCACCTCCAAAATTTTCGGTGGTGTTTGAAACGATATACTAAACATTCATGGTATGATAGAATTCATAAAACTAGAGTCAAATAGTACATTCTATATTCTTGAATTAATAATGAGCATACCTATTACTGCATCATTTCCCAGGTCCACCTTAGTAGTAGTGCTAGCATAATCTCTTCCTTGTTTCCTTGGAGTTTTTTGTTTATTTATGCCAATAACCCTTAGCTTAAGTAATTTTTTTGAATAATACACATGATCATTGTAGTCGTAAAACCACACTACATACTATGTGTCAATCTGAACCTTCCATATGTCTTCCACATTATTGGAATTATTCATATCCCTCTTGTTGTTCTTAACCAGATGTCTTATTCTTCCATAGTTTATGAAATTCCTAGTTCCTTTAAGATAGTTCCTAGGTTTCTTCTTCCTAAAATTTTGAAATGTTGGATGTTCGATATTATTTCTATTATGATATTTATATTCCAAACAACCCATATTAGATTCCATTTTCTTATTTTTTTTCACCCAACCCATGAGACCATTAAGTGTCTCTGATCTCTATTAGAAGCATAAGGGAACAATATAAAATCATCTCATAACTATCAAAGTCATGAATTGACAATGATTTTGGAAGAATTGTCTTTAATTTACTAAACAAGTCATCCACCTTAAATTTGATGATCTATAAAATTTATGAAGTGCATCTTGCAAGCCTTGGAAATTTTTATTCATACACCCTGATAGAATCATCTTCCTTATTCTTAAGTCTGAGGAACTCTCTTTCTATCTTGAGATAGAGGGTTTTGGGAAAATATTTATTGAAACACCTTTTCTTGAATTCCTCCCAATCCAGAGAATCAATTTCCACCTAGGACTTTGTATTATTGATCTGTTTCAACTTATTATCTACTTCCCTATCAAAATGATAGACCTATAGTTTGAATTTCCCTTTTTCTAAGCACTAGATGATAAGGAATATCTTTTAAATGGATTTAATACACTTTTTTTACGAGAAGGGCATCTGAAGATCCACTATAATTGGGAGGCCTTTTCCGTATGATGTATTCAATGGTAAAATTTTCTTTCTTTGAATGATGAGGTCCTTCCAGATGATTCATGTTCTTATTCATAACATGATCTAGCTGAGCATGTACTATTAAAAAGTTTTGATCACTCATTCCCATCATATCAGGAATATCATTATGGAAATAGCCACATTTCCTATCACATTGATTATTATCATGTGTTCTTCTATTTCCCTCCATTAACTAAGAAAAATTACATACAATTAGAGGTCTTGAATTCGTAGTTAATAAGAATAAAAAAGGAAAAACTCTTAAAGTAAAAGTACATCCTAAATTATGATTCCCTAAATTTCAATATAGATTATGTAGGATATTTTTCCTCTGATTTATTCTTATAGGATTCTATTTTTTCCCTCAATAATGTTTTGTAATAAGATTATGAATTTACCAAATCATATCACCAAGAGTGCCATACATAGAGATCAACGAGGCCTTTTTTTGCACATATTCTTGTTTGAGTCTAGATCAAAGCGGATTGTTTGGGTTTCACCCCTAGATACATCATTTCCAGAGCCACATCCACATGTTCCTTTCTATAGAAGGATGTATTTTTGGGATACACTGTAAACTCTATGGATACCAAAATTTAGGTATGGTTTCTTATATATAGTCTCATCCCTAAGGTTTTTACTAATGTTCTCAATTCCTAGTCTCCAAAAATAACAATCCAATCATTACATACCAAATATAGAGACCATATAGTTTTACATATATAATTACATGATTTAAAACACAATAAAGATTCATATTAAAATCCAAGGATCGTAAAGTCTAGTGTCTTGGAAGACTAGGTAAATAAAAATACAAACATGGGACTAAATAAAACAATTCTTTTATTTAATGTTCATAAAGAGATCCAAACTTCAATTTTTCTTATAAAAAATCATAGAATAAAATAAGGATAACATGAAAAAAGTGATGAGCATAAAATCTCAGTAAATGAGTAAACGTAAGGATAATTATTTAACACATGGGTTAAAAGGCATGAAATTAAGAAATAAAAAGGCATAGAACATGTAAAATCATAAAATATAAACATGGGATCATATAAACATTGAGAAATAGTAAATTTTCAGAAACCCGAATCATTACATTAGAATGATTCAAGGATCCTTACAAATAGTGAATTACAATTCAAGGTTAACCACTAAGACCATTGCTAATGGTAGCACGAGTCATGTCTAACCGCCATGAACTTTTCACATAACGTATCATCAGGCTCAACATTAACCAATGCATTGGATAACTCTCTAGGATCACCCATTATAACATATTCATGAATATTATTTTCACTTATGTAATCATACAAAAAAAATCAAACATAAATATAAGGGTTACCTATAATAAGAATTCGGTATCATAATTATATCATAAATCCTAAAAATTGAGAGTATCAAAAAAATGTCAACACAGAAAATTAATTAGATTAGTTATGGAAAATAATAGGGTAGTATAAGAATATATCATGAAACGTGATGTCAGCATGAAGTACTTACATGTAAAAATTTTATTTAATAAACATTAGAATTTAAACATTTTATTGCAGTTAAAGGAAAATATCAAAGGTCATTTAAAACATAAAAGGGAATAATATTTTATATAAAACCACACGTCTAGAAAGAGCTATTTCATAATAAAAATAGTTTTTTAATAAAAATAATGTTTTCATGACAACATATTATATATTTTACTGGAAAATGGGTAAGAATTCAGTATGTTCCCTTAAACTGGTTTTCTTATCAAAAAGTATTCTATGGGAACCACTTAGAAACATGTATATCCCCAAAATAAAATAACGAATGAAAATGGATACGTGAGTCTGCAACATGTAAAATGAATTTATAATATTTACTTAAAATGAACATGTACCTTTATTGGGGTAAAATGAAATATATAGAAACCCAAAGGAGAAAATGGAGGCACATATAAAATCCATTACCTTAAGTATGATGGTGTAATTCACTTGATATTAATGTCCTATATAACCAAATTAAATTCATTAGATAATATATTAGAACATATTCTTCATGTAATTTGTTTATTATAGCCTTATTAAGTTCATTCATGGCCTTTTTGACGGGTAAATAGGTTCAATTTTCTTCTATGGGACTGTTTGTTTCCTAGGATTCCATGATTGGTTTACTTATATACTTGTAAGGATAAACATTAAAGATGAGAATGGTTGTATTAATTTTATTTTATTTTTTATTTTTTAACATCTTTATTATTACATGGTTATAAAATTTATTTGGTTATTTGGAGTGAGGATGAATCATTATATAGAACTTTAATGATAACTGATTTGGTTAATTGGCTTCTTTTATTAAGAAAGATCTCGTTTTTCTTTATAAATTAATATCATGTGTACAAAAGATTACAGAACCCCGCATAAGAAATAATACATTTATTTTAGTCTTCTTCAACCATAAATATATTTTCAGGACCAGAATTGAATATGGAAAAAGAAATTAAAAACCCGTCATCCTTGAATGTTATAAATTAACACACCTCAGATAGTATTTTCATTTCTAAAATAAAAGGAGGGTAAAATAGGGATGATGATGGATTATTCCATTATCATAACAAAATATTAGTACATATAAGGTATTGGAGTTATCATAAAATTTGGATGAAAGGAAGTTAGGAAAAGAAAATAAATAAAGGAACATGAAAGAAAATAAAAGAAATAAAAAAGAAATTTACCTCTTGAATATATCTTCCTTGAGAACCTCTTTAGGGGATAAGATTTGGTCTTTTGAAATGAACAAGTGTTGATGGAAGTTGGAGAGGATCTTAGGGATATATTTGAGAATAATTTTTACTCGCTAAAAGGCTTGAAAAGTGTTAGGAGAAGAGGGATGAGGGGTGTTTTACATAGTAGATGAGAGGAGGGTTTTATCGATATTTTATTATTTTTATCAAGACAAGAAATAGTAAATATTACATTGTCCCAAACAGTAATATGTTCTTGTGATTTCAAAACCAAGGTTCTTAACTCCGGAGATAGATTATTCAGTTAATTATTATATTTTACTATTCAACCAAAATTCACATATTTTAGAAAAATACCCCAAATTCACCCCATCCATTTTTTTATTTTAGAATAAAAAAATAAACATAATTTTATTTTGAATTTTTTCTAAATTTAAGATCTTTAATTTTTATATAAAATCATCATTTACATGAAATATATATATTTTAAAATTATAACTAATTTTATAATACATTGAAAAATTAAGAGGGGTAACATAAAATTATTCAATAATTATAAGAAATAAAACTAATAATTTATTAATAAATTATATGAAAATACATTTTGATCTAAATTAATAAATTATTCATAAAATTTTAATTAAATATTTATGACTTATAAAAAGATATGAATTATGATCCATTTATATCATATGGTCACTTATAAGAAGGATAAATTTTATATATAATTTTATTGGTGATGTTTCTTACTAAATTGGCGTATTTATTATTCATAAAGGCCATATTAAAATTAATAAGTGTTATATTACTATTTAAAAGGGTATGTTACTATTCACCAAAAAATTAAACTTTCCCTACCGGACACCAAACATCATACTGATTGCAATTATGTATGTAAAATTTTCGAAATTCTAATCAAAACAGTGATAATATTATGTTTAAAGGTCATGTAGTATTTAGTAGTTCATTGTGTTGTGATTTCATGTGATTATGAATTAATTATAAGGGAAATTACATTGATTAATTTTTGGGTTGTAACATTCTTCCCCCCTTAAGAAATTTCCCCCTGAAAAATTCTTTTCTCATTATAAACTATAAACAGGTGTGGATACATTTGATTAATTGATTCCTCTAGTTCCCATGTCTTCTCTTCCTAATTATTTTTCCACTATAGTACATTGACTCTGTGGGTAGTCTTTTTGTGCTTAACTTTATTCCTATGATCCAAGATCTTCACTGGATGATCATCATAAGAAGGACCATTCTCCAAATGTACCACCTTTGAAGATAGTACATATAATGGATCTAGTATGTACTTCATTAGTAGGGATATATAAGAGAGTTCGGGTAATTAAGAAAAGGTAGGTGGAAGTTCTTGTCGATAGGACACAACTCCAACATGATCAAGAATCTCGAAGGGGACAATGTACCTTGGACTCAGCTTCCATTTCTTATGACACTTCGTGACCTTCTTCCAAGGAGATATGCAGAGGAATACCATGTCTCAAACTTCAAAATCAATGACTCATTGATGATTTTCTTCATTACTCTTTTTTCGACTTGAGCTTCTTTTGTATATTTCTAAATGGTATTCAACTTCTCCGCCACTTATTCAACCATTTCAGATCCATGAATATTACTCTCACTGACTTTATCCCAATACACCAATTCTCTACACCTTTTCCCATAAAGGGTTACTTATGTTCACTTTTATATGTTGGAGTGGAAACTATTGTTGTAGGATAATTCGACTAGTGTAAGATATTGGTCCCATCCCCCTTTTATGTACATTGAACACCCTTCCAATATGTTTTCCAATTTCTAAATAGTTAGCACAGATTGCCCATTATTTTGATGATGATTGGTCATACTAATGTACAGTTCATTATTTAAGAATTTTGGAGACTTTTTCCGAACATTAATGTGAATCTTGGATCCCGATCAGATATAATAGGTAGTGGTACTCCATGTAGCCTTACCACATTTTTAATATATATCCATGAATGTTTTTCCAATTATAAGTCCTATATAATTGTGATAATGTTGATTGTATTTGGAATACAGTCCACAATGACCCATATTGCATTTTTTTATTTTGGATGACCTTGGATGTCTAGTAACCAAGTCCATAGTGATGTTCACCACCTTCAATGATAATATGGGTAGTGGTTTCATAATCCCCTTATAATTTTGTTTTTCTACCACCACATTCTGACATTCCATGCACTTTGTTCTATACTCAACAATATCCTTCTTCAAATTTTCCCACCATTAATTGTCATAGAGATCTTGATATATATTTGAGATCCTATGGTCAATAGAGAAGGTTGATCAATTTTAATCATTCATACTCTCCTTCTATATCTCTATATTATATGGTACACATAATTGTGACCCAAATCTAAAGACTATATCCTTTTCAACCTACAACTTAAAGGATTTCCCATTTCTAATAAATTTAACCCTTTTCTGAATAATCACATCATTTCTTTGAGTATAGTTTATTTTCTCCATTAGGGATGGTTGAGAAATAATTTAAGAAAGGATTGATGATGTTCCTCTTTTAATGATTCCCATTTCTGTCCTCTATGAATCTAGGAAAATTGGATCCTTTTCAATTATCATCATTGATAAAGATAAACTATATTTTATAATTAGAGCATCTAGAACTTTATTTTCCTTACTAGGGTGGTAGTATATTGAGAATTCATAATCCTTGAAGAGATATAACCATCTTCGCTGGTGTATTTTAAGTTTTTTCTATGTGAATATATATTTTAGACTATTGTGATCAGTATATATCTCACACTTTTCCCAATTGAGATAATGCTTCCATATTTTCATCACATTGATCATAGACACCAACTCCAAATTATATGTGGGATATTGTTTCTCATGGATTTTTTGATTCTTTGAGGTGTACGATATAAATTTATCATTTTTCAATAGAACATATCTCGTTCCCTTATTTGAAGCATCACTATACACTACAAAGGGTTATCAACTTATTGGGAGTGTGAGTACTAGTGCATCATTAATCCAATTTTAGATATCCTTAAATCATTTTTGAAATTCTTGAGTCTAGAATAACATCACTCTCATCTAATTAAAAATGATCATTGGGTTTGAAAATAATGAGAATTTATTCAAAATGAATCAATAATACCCAGCAAGACCGAGAATTCCATGGATATCCATTACAATTGTTGGTTAATGCCACTATTCAGTTACATTAGACGTATAAGCGTCTATATATATCCCTTTTCTAGTGAAACAATTCCACAATAATGATACTAATTTATTTCATAACTCACATTTAATATGCTTTTCATAGAGTTTATCCCTTCTGAAACTCTTTAGAAATGTATTAAAATTCTCCTCACCTTCCTCTTTTATTATAGAGTTTATCCAAATATCATCGATAAAGACTAGCACAAATTTTTTGAGGTAATCTCGAAAGACTCTAATATTTAAATCCAATAATATTTCTAGATCATTAGTTTTTTATAAAAGAATCAAAATGAACTCATAATGTTCAAACCTAATTCTAAAGGATGTCTAGGAAATATATTCATTCCTCACCTTTAATTAGTGATATCCCGACCGAAGGTCCACTTTTGGGAAATAATTATCCCTACACAGCTAATCCAAAAGATTATCTATCTAAAACTGGCGATACATTCTCTTTGTTGTAATTTTATTGAATTTAAATTATCCAATCAGGAGTCTCCTTGATCCACCATTCTTTTTAACAAAGAGGACTAATGCACCCCATGTTGAAGCACTTTGGCATATAAAACCCTTTCTCCATATTCTCATGTAATTTCTTCTTCAGCTCTTCTAGCTCTATAGTGGATAATATATAAGGTGTCTTGGATATAATTAGGGATCTAGGAATCTTTTTTATTGTGGGATTAACCTCTCTTTTA
This sequence comes from Viscum album, assembly GCA_963277665.1. Taxonomy (NCBI): domain Eukaryota; kingdom Viridiplantae; phylum Streptophyta; class Magnoliopsida; order Santalales; family Viscaceae; genus Viscum; species Viscum album. Next base: position 261,245,676 of record OY728129.1, read on the forward strand.
AAAGGATGACCAAAAAATTTATTTGGGAATTCATCAATGTAATCCCTCGCGATGGGAATATATTTGAAAAGTATCATCTCCATTGCCTCAGTCATTTGAGCGGGATATTCTTTCTCAAAAGGAAACATTTTCCACACTTGAGATGACGATTTTAAAGAATATTCATCTTCCTCATTACACTTGTACAATATTTGAGGATACTCTAAGATGTGAATAGTAATCCCCCTTTTCTTATTGTAAATTTTTTATTTGTATAAAGATATCCAATCCATGCCCAAAATAGCATCAAAATCCACCAGAGGAAGTATAACAATATTTTTTTGGATGTTTAGTCCAAAAACATTTACCATATAGGAGTTATAAACCATGGATACCATAATATCCCCATTCTCTATTCTCACAGATATCTCAAACTCCAAATTTTGAGGTGGTGTTTGAATAGCTATACTAAAAACTAAAATATGAATGAATGTGTAAATGTAGAAACAAATAGTAAGTTCACTAAACCTGAATTAATTACTAGAGTACCTATAACCACATAATTTTATGTATACACCCCAGCAGTTATAATATCCTTTTCCCATAGTTGTTGCCTTAGAGGATATTGTTGATTTCCTCTAACAACCCTTGTCTAAGGGAAATTGTTCACATAATTCCGATGATCCTTGTGGTTGTAACACTACATTATAGTCTTCATGTTGATAGGATCCTTCCTTTATTATTCTATGTTAGTGGAATTATTTATATCCCTCCAGCAGTTCTTAGCCGGATGTTTCATTCTTCCTCATTTGATGTAATATCGAGTTCCCTTTAAACTGTTCTGATGATGCATCTTCCAACAACTATGAAACATGGGATTTTTTTATCATACATCCATCATGGTTTTTATTTCCCAAAACAAACCATATTAAACACATTTTTCAAAAAAAAATTCACTATGCCCGTGAGATAACTAAGAGTATTTGATCTCCATTTCCACCATGATGGAACAAAAGACAATCATCTTGTAACTATCTAATCCATGAATCTCCAATGCCTTTCATAGACTCAAATTTAGTCTGCTAAAGAGGTGATCTATCATTCATTCGGTGTTCATGAAAAAGATGTAGTCTTAACTTGTAACCCTTATAATGTTTACATCGTACACCCTGATGGACTCATCATCCTTCTACTTAAAGTATGAGGAACTCATTATCTATATTGTTATAGAGGGATTAAGAAAAATTGTTATTGAAAAGAATTTTATTGAATTTCACCCAATCTGTGGAATCAATTTCATCTTGGGACTTCATATTCTAAATCATTATCCCCCACCAATCAGCTTCCCCACCAAAATGATATACTTCCAGTATGAAATTCTCTTCTTATGACCAATAGAGTATATATAATATCTTTTCAATGTAGTTAATACATTGTTCTATTTGTTGGGGATGAGATGATACACTAAACACTGGAGGCCTTTTCAACATGAAGTATTCTAATGAAATGTGCTCTTTCCATGGAGGTGGATGGAATTCCACATGAATCAAGTTATTAATCCTAACTGGATCCAGCTGATCAAGTACTATCATAATGTTCTGATCACCTATTCCAATCATATTAGGTATTTCATTAGGGAAATAATCACAATTCCAATCACATGGATTATTGGAACATGTTCTTCTATTTTCCACCATTAACTAAGAAAAATAACATACCATTAGATGGATTGAATGATTTTATAATAAGAATAAAAAAGGAAACATTAAACATAATAGGACAAAATCTTAAAGTAAAATTATATCTTATCTACTGATTCTATAGGATTTTATCTAGGTTACTGATGATATTTTTCCCCACATTTATTATTATAGGATTTTATTCTTTTCATAATAATAGTGCTAACTAAGCTTATGAATTTATTCAATCATATCCCCCCATGAGTGTCAAACCATGAGTGTAGCAAGGCCCATTATTGTATAGAAATTCTCGTTTGAGTCTAGAAAAAAAGGGTGTTTTATGGGTTCAACCCTAGATGAATATGTGGCAGATCCACATCCACTTGATTGTATCTATACATGAATATATTTTCTTGATAAACCACTTTCTCTATACTTACCAAAATTCAATGATGTTTTCTTATACTTTATATCGTCCCTAAGGTTTTTACTATGGTTCTCTATTCCTAGTCTCCGAAAATAACTAGTCCATCATTTTATACAAACTATATCAACCATATCCTTTTATAAATATCATTTTATATTTTTAAGCATAATAAATCCCCATTTTACAAGCCATGGATCCTAATTTCAGTGTCTTTCAAGACTACATACATCAAACAGAAAACATGGGACTAAATAAAACATTTCATTGTTGAATATTTATAAGGATTTCCTAAAATCCTTTGTTCTCATACATATTCATAGGATTGCCTACGGATAACATGAGAAAAGGTATGATCTAAAAATCCCCATAAGGTAATAAATATAAAAATAAATATTTAGCACATAGGTTTGAAAGCATGAAATAAGGATATAAAATGGAATGGAACATATGGAATAATAATATATAAACATGGGATCATATAAACGTGTAGTCATAGTAATGTTGTGGCAACATAAAACATGACTTTAGCATTATTCCAGGTTACTTAAACATAGAGGATCACATGTCAAGGATAACCAACAAGACTGTTGCATGTTATAGCACGAATCGAGGATAACCTCCAAGAATGTCACACATAACATCTCATGAGACTCAAATTTACCCAATGCATTAGAGAAATATCTGGTTGGACCCATCATAACATGATCATGTATATTCTTGACACATATATAATCATACATAATGAATCATACATAAACATAAACGTTACCCATTGTATGAATTGGGTATCATAATCATGTCATAAGGTATAAAATGGATGTATTATAAAAATTTCCATGAAGGAAAGGAATTAGATTTTGAATAGAAATGAATATCATATTATAGGAATATATAATTAAAAATGATGTCAGTTTTATGTAATAACTTGTAAAAATATTACTTATGAAACTTTTGGAATTAAAAAACTTTTGAGCGGTTAAAGGAAAATGATAAAGGTATTTTAAAAAATTAAAGGTAATAATATTTTATGTAAAACCAGAAGTCAACCAAAAATGTATTAATAATAAATAATTTGGTTTTATAAAAATAATTCTGGATTAAAAACGTATTATATAGTGTACATAAAAATGGGTAATAATTTAGGAAGTTCCCTTAAATGGGTTTTCTTATTAGGAATTATTGAGGAGGTAACCAGTTGAAAATATGTATTTTAATAAAAGAGAATGACTAATGGAACGTGATACATGATTTTGGAACATGTAAAAAAAATTTATATGATTTAAATAAAAATAAAATATAAATTATTTTGGGTAAAAATATAGATAGTGAAACCTGAATGAAAAAATGGAGGTTCAGGTAGAATCCCATACCTCAAGTCTAATTATGTCCTTCACTGGATCTTAATGTCATGGATAACCAAATTACATTAATTTTTTTATATTTAAACAACCTATTATCTAGGAAATTTATTTATTATAACCTTATAATGTTCATTCATACCTTTTTTATGGGTTAAGGTGTTCAATTTTGTTGTTTAGCAGTGCTGGTTTGTTTGGTTTTCAGGATTGGTTTACTTATATACATGTATGGATAATCATGTAAGAAAATAATGGTTTTGTAGAATTGGGGTTTTATGTTATTATTTAAAATATTTAATATTACATGGTTATGATATTTATTTTGTTTTTTTATTGAGGGTGAATTAATATATAAAACAATAAGGACAATCCTTTTTGGGTAATTGGTGGTTTTTATTTAGAACAAACTGTTTTTTCATTATAAATTAATATAATATGTATTGAAGATTCTAGAACCATACATATGAAATAATATATTTATTATATTATGGATAATCCATAAAAATGGTTTCATGACTAGAATTGGATATGGAAAAGAAATTGAAAACCTTTTGTCCCTGAATGTGATAAATTAACACATCTCAGATAGTGTTTTCATTTATATTATAAAGGGAGGGGAGACGTGAGATTATGATAAATTATTTCTTTATCATATCAACATTATAGCACATTTAATATACTGTATTTACCATAACATTTGGATGAAAAAATATGAGGAAAGGAAGAGAAGAAAAGAAAGTTGAAAAAAATAAAAGTAATAAAAAGATAAATTTAGATCCACAATATATCTTCTTTAATAACATTTTTAGGGGAGAGTATTTGGACTTTTTAAAAGAACAAGGGGTTATTGAAGTGGGATATTTTCATAGGGAGATATTTTATCATAATATTTAATAGGAAAAAGGCATGATAAGTGTGAGGAAAAGAGGGGGTGAGGGATGGTTTTTATAGTGGAGGAGTGGGGGTTTTCTTGATATGTTATTCATTATTTTATAATTTTTTTCAAGACAGGAAATAGTAATGATTTCTGTGAAAAAATAGTAATATTTAAATTTTAGTTCAAACCCAATGTGATTACCTCATAATAACATCATCCCGACTCAATAAATCATGTATTTAGATTATTCTTTAAATTATCATATTTTACTATCCACCCAAAATTGATGTATTTTTGAAAAATAAAAATAATTCACTATGACCATTTTTTAATGTGTAGAATATAAAAATATATCCATATTATAAAAATAATTTTCTAAACATGATATATTTATTTTTAAAATAAAAAAATTTTCTTATGAAAAATACATATTTAAAATTATAACTCATTTTATAATGTATTCATAATTTAACTAAGGTCTCATAAAATTATCAAATAATTGTAAGTCATAAAAACAATATTTTATAAATACATTACCTAAAAATATAATTTATTTTAAATTATATAGTTATTCAAAAATAGAAATTAAATATATATGACTTTTAAAAATACCACCATTATGATATAATAATATCATATTGACACTTATATGATGGATAAATTTAATTTATTCTTTCATTAGTAAGGTTACATATTCACTAGGAAAATATACTATTCATAATGTTCATATTACTATTCATATGGGTAACATTACTATTCATAAGGGTCATTTACTATTTAAAAAATTTTTGTTTGTCCGATTAGACTACAAGAATATTATTGATCACAAACGTGTATATTAAATTTTCAAAATTCAAATCCTAGAAGTGAAAGCATTATGTTTAAAGGTGACATAGTAATTAGTTGTTAATTATGTTTATATTTCATGTGATTATGATAAAATTATAAAAAGGAAATTTCCATTGATTAAAATTTGGGTCGTTACACTAATGATTACTCACAAGTGCAAGAAATAGTAGCTGAAGAACTATACTATGTATATGATAATAATTGTGTATGGGATAGATATATAATGGGATACCAAAACCAAATTATCATAGATGAGGAATTCAAGGACAAAATCCATTATCTCAATGAAGGCCTTGATGTAACACCCTGACCCCAAAATCCCAGAGTCAATGCATTATTACATATCATTAGCATGATCCCAAAAGATCAAGTCTCAAAAGACCGATTAGTTTAGTAGTCTTGGAAGTACTCTATACATTCATAAGATTTACATTACATCATAAAATGGAAAACTAAAACAACATTGTTTCCATAGACAACACTAAGATCCCATAGAATATCCCTACTGGTCAGTCATAATATAATTCTTCACATCCCAAAAAAAATAAAATATTGCATGGGGTGACCTCAAATTCTCAGTGAGGATCACAATATAGTGAAAACTTTCTTAAAAAAGCATAAACATTTAAGGCAATGTATAAAACTAAAAAAAAATCTTTTCAACATTAACATCATTATAATATAGAAAATATAAATCAAAATAATTCCATTTACTTACTCACATAGATATTCTACTAGTTAAATAATCACATGAAATATCAATAGCCATTTTCATAATGAGGGAATGTGTAATGCCAGACTTCATAAACACATAGTCACAGCCTTTTTCCAAGAATACAAAAAATATTTTGTCAAGGCCTTGTTCCAATACACTATTTTGTCTCATGAGACCTACTGATGCATCAAGGAGTTATAGCGGGCTCCACCCGTCACTTACTATGTCCAATGCATTCCTCATATGAAAAGGTTTAAACATAACATAAACATTTGTATTAAAACCAGTATACGAAATGTCAATACATTATCCCTAAACCATGAATGCTATAAAAATAACACATCCATATTAAAACATATAATAAAACCTTCAATACAATATGGAATATTTGAATCATAATGAATAAACTTCAAACAAGTGTAAAATCCATCAAAGGATCTTGACATAGATGAAATCAAAACTATTTGAGAGAAATATCCCTTTCCTTTTTTTAAATCATTTAAATTAACATAATTATAAAAGAAAACATTAATTTTGAAAATATTTTAATAATCTTGTAAGTGAATCTTTGACGATGTTATAATGGTAGGAAATAGTCGCACCCTCCATATAAATTAAAAAAACATTCTTCCCTGAATTTTGTCTAAAAGGTTATAAAGTACCTTGTCTAGAAAACGACAGAAATATTTCTTTCAAAACATCGAAGGTCATACAATGGTATAAATGTATTTAACCCATAGTCTAGTAAATGATAAAAATGTTTTGAAATGCATTTTTAAGATACATGGATGTGGATGATAAGTAAGTCCTAGTAAATACTCACGCATAAACAACCTCGAATAATAATAAGATTGTAAAATTAACCCTTAAATTGTACTTTTCCTTAGACGAGGGTAGGTTAACATCCTATATAATGGTGAAATAATTGTTATTAAATTATACAAGAAACATATACATTAATATGATATCATATATGACCTTGAAATATTGATTTTTTGATGATATTTTAGTAGTATCATTGTTTTGGTTGTTAACTGATTCATTTTCCATTATATGATTAGTTGAGTAAGACATGATTGTTATTGATAGGATGTATTTGGTTCATATACATAATGATATTAAGTTATTCAGATATTATTTTTAATCATCACAGGAAAATTATTCTTGAATGATTACGAAGGGGAATGAATCTAATCGCGTTCGTGGGGACGGTAATTCGTACGTATGCATGAGAGACAATATCATTATTTTGTAATTAAAATCATATGTAAATGGATGGTATATCATACTTAAATAATAATTAACATGTTATATCTATTATTTTCATCAATTATACATCATCATTATACCCATCCAAATAATAATGTGTTGAATAACAACTACACCACGACGTGGAGACGATATGCCGTACGTACACAAGTACGGTGACATGTTTTTCATAGGATGGATAACATAATGAATATGGTTGTATCATTTTTTTAATAACATCATAGTATATAGAAGATACTGAAGTTATTATTGTATAATGGAAACAATAAAGAAAGTGAAAGTGGAAGAAGAAAATAACTTGAAAGCGGTGGTGAGATATTTACCTCTTCTCCGGGTTCTACATTTTTATTTGATCAAAAGTGCTCCATAGGTTGGATTTCTGATGAAAATAATTCCTCTATAATTATGGAACGATAGTTGAGAGGACATTTGGGTAGGTTTTGACTGATCCAAATGGATTTTAATCTGTGAATTTGGGATAATCGGAAGTCCCCTTTTATAAGAGGGGTGAGGTGTACCATAAGAAATTATTGAAATATTATTTTATAAAAAAATCATGTTCAGTTTATAATGGCTCCAAAATGAATTATCTAAAGTATAAGGATGATATGGGTCAAAAACCCCTAAAAAGGTTTTATGTAGGTTTGGGTCACTATATTAACCTTATCTTTTTTATTTAACTCTTAGTTTAATAGATTGACATTTACCATGTCTCTTTGTATTTTTATATTATATGTTTAATAAACATACTATATACATCTATGAGAACCCAAAGTGGTTCATTAATGTCATGTATAATAATATGTAATCCCTTTGTCCAATACCTAGATTTTTAGGAATAAAATAACAATTAATAATATAATATTTGTTTTAAAAACACTTTTATGTTAATTTTGACACTATTTTGTATTCTTTTATAAATTCATAACAGCATTATTACTTCGAAAAAAAATTAATTTAATCAGCCCTAACAAGTCATATTAACCTATAAAACTAGTGTAATTCATAAAAAGTCTCAAATTATATTTATATGGGTATTTATAATAAAACTTATTTTAATATTTTATTAATAAATTAAGTACTAAATCATCATTGTTTCAAAAATAAAATAAATTATTTATTGTCAAAAAATTATAAATAAAATACCATCATGTAGGAAATATTTTGACCTTTCTATTGATTATTTATATTATAATTTATCTTATGTATAACCCTATATTAAAAATACATTATTTATTAAACTTTGATTTTAACACTTTTAACTCTTCTTTTATTAAATAACAATAAATGTCATAATCTAATCCACGTGGACCTAAAGGATCATATTTTATTAATAAAGTTTTTTTGTTCTATTAAAATTATCAAATAGAATTAGTATATGTGTTAGGGTAATAATAATATCATTTTTACGTTTTATTACCCTATTTACTTTTAACCTTGGTAAATAAAAGTCAAAAGTTACTATTCACCAAAACAATTATCTTATTAAACCAAATTATAGTTATTGATATCAACCGTGTCTCTCGGATTTTCAAAATTCAACTCACAGAAGTGGTAAAATTAAATTTTATGTAAATTTTCAAATGCACCTAAGAGGAGGGTAGAAGACAGTAAAAAAGTTCAATAAAATTTTTATATATATATAATTATTATAAAATGACTCCAATGAATTAAATTGAAATTATATATTTATAATGTATCTATTTTTACCTAAAATATTTTTAAATAAAATAAATAATTATTTAAATAAAAATTTGGTTTTAAACTATATCTCAGTGTTTTTCACTATTCATCAAAAATTGAATGTTTTTGAAAAAATACAAAAAATTGACCCTAAGCTAATTTCGATACTAAGAATCCAAAAATGAAGTCCATTTTGAAAGATAATGTTTATAAAATTTCAAAAAGTGGGTTTTTCTATTCATAAAGGCTAGTTTGATTGGTTGTGGTCTGTTAGAACTTGAAGTTTCATACAACACACACTATTGTATTATTCAAATACGAGCATACCATGGAAGCTTGGGGGTTAAATTTTCCCCTCTTTAAAATAATTTCATCCAAGAAATTTTGATAATATTACTGCATAAAAAGACTCAGGTGGTTCTTCATCATAAGTTCTTCGAGTTCCGACGTTTCCTCTTCCATCTTGTGGTTTCTCCATAGAACTTTTACCAGATGAGTCGTCTGGTTTCTCAGTACTTGTTCTCTTGTATCAAGAACCTTGAAATGCTCTTCAAAATAAGATAAACCAGGTTCCACTTCTAATTCTTCATAGGTGAGTACACGCATTGGGTCAAGAATGTATTTTATCAACAGTGATATGTGGAACACATCGAGAATTTTGGAGAAACATGGAGTCATTGCCAAACAGTAAGCTACAACCCCAATTCATTCTAGACTTTCGAAAGGACTAATGTACCTAGGGCTTAATTTTCCCTTCTTATAGAAATGTATAACACCTTTCCATGGAGATACCTTCATGAAAACATTACCTCTTACAAGAAATTTCAAATGATTCCTTTAGTTATCGGTATAGATCTGCTACCTACTTTGAGCTGATTTGATGTGGGTTTGGATTACCTTAACCTTTTCCATCAATTCCTCCACAAGTTCTGCGCCTATGAATTTTCTTTCACCAACATCATCCCATCAGGTTGGTGTACAACATCACTTTTCGTATAATGCTTCATATGGTGCCATCTAAATACTTTAATGGAAGCTATTGTTATAGAAAAATTCTACTAGAGGTAAATATTGATATCTCATACCTTGAATGTCAAGTGAGCATGATCATAACATGTCTTCTAAGGTTGGAATAGTCTATTCTGGTTTCCCATCAGTTTGGGGGAGGTAGGCAGTGCTCAAATAAAGTTCAGTATCCAGGGCTTTCTAAATACATTTCCAAAATATTGATGTAAAACATGGATCACGATCAGAGACAATCAATAGGGGTACTCCATGAAGTCTCAAAACTTCATTAATATATATTATTTCTAGACATTCAAGTGGTAAATCCTCTCTTATGGCAAGAAAATGTGTTTAATTGGTAAGACGATCAACAATGACCCATATTGCATTGTTCCTTCTAAGAGTATTTGGTAGTCCCATGACAATGTCCATTGTAATATTATCCCATTTTCACTGAGGTATGGGAAGAGGTTGCATGATTCCTCCAGGTTGTTACCTTCAAACTTTCACTTTTTGATAAACGAAACATCATGACAAAAAATCAATAATCTCCCTCTTCATATTGTCCCACCAAAAAATGTTGCTTCAAATCTATATACATCTTAGTGCTGTCAGGGGGTATAGAGAAATTGAAACTATGAGCATTATCCAACAATTCTCTTTTTAGATCAGGTGTATCGGGAACACAACATCTCTTCCCAAATTTCAAAATTACATCTTCATTCACAAAGTCACTCGATAACCAATAATTCAAAACATTTATCTTTTTTTGAAACTCTTCATCATCAGTCTAAGAAATATTTATCCTTTCTAGTAAAGATGTTTTGGAAACCATTTGAAAAGGTTTTTATGTTTCACCTTCCATGGTTATTCCCTTGTCCAACTTTTCAAGATCCTTGTATATAGGATCCTTTTCAACTCTCATCTTGTTCATAACTCCATGATCCTTTCTGCTCAAAGTAGCTTCCACCTTCTTTTCCTTCCTCAGGTGGTAGTGTATGGTGAAATCATAATCCTTGAGTAGTTCAAGCCATTTCCTTTGCCTCATGTTTAGTTATTTCTGTTAGAAAATATACTTGAAACTCTTGTGATTGGTATATATCTTACATATTTTACCATAGAGATAATGTCTCTATATATTCAAAACAAATATTACAGTTTTTAACTCAAGATCATGAGTATGAGAGTTTTTCTCATGAATTTTTAGCTATTGTAATGCATAGGAAATAACCCTATCATTCTGCATAGGGACACAACCAAGTCCTTTCTTTGATGTATCATTATAAATAACAAACCCATCATTCTACGATGGTAGAGTCAAGATATGAGCATTGACTAATATTCTATTCAATTATTCAAAACAATTTTCACAATCATTTTTTCAAAAAATAAAATTAACCCCTTTACGTGTGAGCTTCATTAATGGGTTTTCCAATCATGTAAAATTATGGACGAAACAGTGATAATAATCTGCTAGACCAATAAAACATTGTATCTCAGTTATACTAGTTGCTTCTGGCCATTCATGGATTGCCATGGTCTTATAAGGATCAACAGATATTCCATCCATCGAGATAATATGTCCATGGAAATAAATATCTTGAAGCCAAAATTAACACTTTCTAAACTTCCCATATAATTTATGACATCTAAGAGTCTATAATAATGCGCAAGTGATTTTCATGATCTTCATAGCTTTTGGAGTATACCAAAATATAATCAATAAATACCACTAAAAAGTCATCAAGATATTCATTGAAAACTCTATTCATTAGATCCAGGACGACAGAGGGTGCATTAGTCAATCCAAAAGCATTAAAGTAAACTCACAATGCCGGTACCCGGTTCAAAATGTTGTTTTTAGAATTTATTCCTTCTTAACACACAACTAATGAAATCCAGATCGACGGTCAATATTTAAAAAGTATTGAGCTCCATGAAGTTGGCTGAATAAATCATCAATGTGAGGTAGGGGATACTTGTTCTTTATTGTTATAGCCTTGATCTCCCTGTAGCCAATACACATCCTCATAGATCCATCATTCCTCTTAACAAAGAGAACATGGTCTCCCCATGGAGAAACACTAGGGCGAATAAATCCCTTATTACTCAATTACTCGACTTTTTTCTTTAGTTCCACTTATTCCACAGTGGCCATTCTATAGGGGGTATTCTATATGGGCCTTGAACCGAGAATTAAGTCAATGGAAAACATAATTTCATATTTTGGAGGATTTATAGGTAAATCCTTTTGAAACACATCAATATATTCTTTGCTCAAATGGTTCATCCTCTATTTGAACATTCCTTTCTTCATCAATAATTATTTCATTATCTTTCTCCCCAAAAATTGAATTTAGTTCATCTACAAGGGGTGGATCTGGATAAGAATTAGGTGGTGACGTTTCCGATCTAAGGATAAGGTAGTATTTATCATCATAAAAAATTGTATCCTCCTTCTTCTTATAAATTTTTTTTGTATCATGGTCTGAAGGCCAATACATACCAAGGATTATATCAAATTTAATCATGGGCATGACGATGAGATCATCTAATAAATAACGTTTATATGCCTTAATGGGAACTGATTCACACAACTTTGCTATAATGATACTTCCCTTAAGAGTTTTCACTGATAACTCCCTTCTTAAATAATATTGTAAACATCAAATTTTCATAGAAAACTGGGAAATTATGAAACAATGCAATGATCCAGAATCAAATAAAGCATTGGCTAAACATGAGGAAACCATTAAATTACCATCCACTAAATCTTTTGGAGATTCAACCTCAGCAGTAGTGATAACATAATCTTGTCCTTGATCCCTTGGAATTTTATTAGGTATGTTTCCTTGGTTCTTAGGACATTCATTTGCATAATTCCCCCTTTCTCTACAATTGTAGCATTCAACATTGATAGCCTCTTTCATTCCCTTACAATCACAATCTTGGTGACCTTTTTCACCACACTTGTAACAGACTCACATTACCTTCAGACAAGTACCAGGGTGTTTCTTCCTACATTTACTGCAAGATAGATATTCAACTTTTCTTTTCTTCCCCTTATTTCCATTTCTAGAGTGTTCAGAAGGTCTCTTCTTCTCTTTATTTTCATTAAAGTATTAAGACATAAAGAATTATTTTTATGTCTTGATAGCACATGAGACAATATATTCGTAAAATGAGAAGGATTGTGAGTCTAATACTAAATGAAGAAATGATTTTAACCCATAAAATAAATGATCAATCTTACTTATTGGGTTACGTATATAATCTGCATTATGCCTCGCTAACCTTGTAAATTTTTCGTTATACTGTACGATATTCTCATCCTCATTTTGCCTCGAAATCAGAAATTGTATTTTCATATCCACATGATGGTAATGACCAAAGTATTTTTCTATGAATTTCTTAAAATCCCTCCATTCCATATTTTATACTTAATCATCTTCCTTTGTGTTTTGAATCAATTACTACCATTGATCAGCATCTCTAATGAGGTGGTAAACTACCATGAGAACTTTTTTCATTTTAGCTACTCCCCAAGGCATTGAATATTTTCTCTAAGGAATTTATCCATTTCTCAGCTACAAATGGATCTATACCACCATTTAATTTTGGTGGTTATTTCCTTATGAAGTGATATAACATTGATCCTCTACACTGCGGATCATGGTGCTCCATATGGGTAAGGATATTATTAATAACCTGAGTGAGTTGTCCCAGTATAGTGATAAAATAATCAGCTCTAGTTTCATTACCAGCTCCACTATAATTATCTTGAGTAGGATGGAAATAAATACATGGATTACATGCATTGATACGGTTTTTATTCCTCCCACTAGGTTCTATTTCTAAATAATGGCATACGCTAGATTAGTTTATGAATAGAAATACATAAATCCAAACTTGTAAAACACTTAACATAAATTGAACAGTTTATGCATATAATCCATAATTATAAATGAAATTCTTTGAGGAAGTATATACTCATAAACCCTTCATAATGGATTGTAATTAAAATGAAAATTATCCTAAGCATATCCCCCTAGAGTGTCATAACCAAGAGTGCAGAAATGCCCATTGTTTTGCACCAGTTCCCATTCGTTTCTAGCTCAAAGCGGTGTTTTTGGGTTTTACTCTTAAGTACATCTGTCCCAGAGCCGCCTCTCCCTTATCGTATCCTGACATGGATGTATTGCTTGGAAAATACACAAAATCTCTAAATTACAAAAATTTTATGATGTTCTTCTACACTAATCTTGAAAGACTATCTTAAGGTAATGTTCTCTAATCATTTTTTTTCTTAATCTAGCTTCCATGGATTGTAATAAACTTGCTCTGATACCAAACATAATGCACCGACCCTAGAATCCCAGAGTTGTTGCATTATTAGGTATCATTGGCATGATCACAAAAGATCAAGTCTCAAAAGACCAATTAGTTTAGAAGTCTCCGAAGTACTAGATACATTCATAATGTTTACATTACATCATAAAATGGAAGATTACAAGAACATTGTTTCCATAGACCAAACTGAGATCCCATAGACTATACCTGTAGGTCAGTCATAATATACTTCTTCTCATCTTGGGAAAAATAAAATATATAAAGGGGTGAGTTCAGATGCTCAGTAAAGATAACAATATAGCACAAACTTTCATAAATAATAATAAAAATTTAAGTTAATGTATAAAACTAAAACAAAATCCTTTTCAACATAAAATTCATAATAATATGGAAAATATAAATCAAAATAATTCCATTTACATACTCACATGAATATTCAACTAGTAAAACAATAACATTCAATATCAATATCCACTTTCATAATGATAGAATGCATAATGTCAGACTTCATAACCACATTGTCAAGGCATTGTTCCATGTCTACAAATAAGATTTTTTCAAGGCCTTATGCCAAGATAGTAGTTTTTCTCATGAGACTTACTGATGAATCGAGGATCTATACTATGATTCACCTATCACTTAATAAGTCCAATGCATTCCTCATATGAAATGTTTTAAACATAACATATACATTCATATTAAAACTAGCATACAAAATGTCAATACTTTATCTATAAACCTTGAATGGTATAAAAATGGCACATCCATAGTCAAACATATCACAAACCCTTCAATAAAATATGGAATATTTCTATCATAATGAATCAACTTCAAACAAGGGTAAAATCTTTCAATGGATGTTGACATAGATGAAATCAAAACAATTTGAGAGAAATATCCCTTTCTTTTTTGAAATCATTTAAAGTCAATTAATTATAAAAGAAAACTTTTATTTTGAAAATATTATTGTAATAATGTAAGGGAATCCTCAATGATGTTATAATGGTGGAAAATAGCCGCACCCTCCAAATAATATAAAAAACATTCTTACCATAATTTTGTCAAAAAGGTCATAAAGTACATTGTTTAGAAAACGACAGAAATATTCTTTAAAAACAAAAAAGGTCAAAAAGGGTATAAATTTTTTTAACCCATAGTCTAGTAAATAGGAAAAATGTTTTTAAATACATTTTTAAGAAACATGGATGTGGATGATAAAGAAGTCCAAATACATACTCACGTATAAATAACCTCATGTAATAACATGATTGTGAAATTAACCCATACCTTTTACTTTTCCTTGGTCGAGGGTAGGTTAATCTCTTGTATAACAGTGAAATAATTGTTATGAAATTATACAAGATATATATTCATTAATATGTTATCATATATGATCTTCCAATGTTGAATTGTTAATGATATTTTAGTAGTATCATCGTTTCAGGTGTTAACTGATTCGTTTTCCAATATAAGTTTAGTTACGTAAGCCATGATTATTATGGATAGGGTGTATTTGATTCATATCCAGAATTATATTATGTCCTTTAAATATTATTTTTAATCATCACATGAATATTAGTCGTGAATGATTATGATAGGGAATCAATCTAATCGCATTCGTGGAGAGGGTAATTTGTACGTACGCACGAGCGGAAATATAAATCTTTTTTAATTATAATCATAAGTAAATGGATGTTATATCATATATATAGAATCATTGAAATTTTATATCTATTATTTTCATCAATTATAAATCATTATTATACCCATCCAAATAATCATGTATTGAATAAAAACTACATCACGATGTGGAGACGGTAAGTCGTACTTACGCACGTATGGTAACATGTTATTCATAGGATGGATACCATAATGAATATGGTTCTTCCATTTTTATAATAACATCATAGTATATAGAAAATACTGGAGTTATTATTTATTAATGGAAACCAAATATAAAGAGAAAGAGGAATAATGAAATAAATTGAAAGATGTTTTGAGATATTTACCTCTTCTTTAGGTTCTTCCATTTTATTTGATCAAAATGGCTCAATAGGTTGGCTTTATGACCAAAATAAGGACTCTAGTATAAAGGGAGTATAGTTGGGAGAATATTTTGCAGTGTTTTCCTGACCCAAATGGCTTTGAAGGTGTGATGTTGAAAGAATGGGAAGTGCTCTATTGTAAGAGGGTGAAGGGAACCTTCGGTAAAGATTGAAATATTATTTTATAATAAAATCATGTTCGGATTATGATGGCTCTAAAATAAATTATATAAAATATAATGTGGTTATAGGTCGAAAAACACTCAACCCATAGGTTTTAGACATCTTTGGGACACTATAATAACCTTATCAATTAGATTTAACTCTTAGTTAAATAGTTTGACATTTACCATGCCTCTTTTTATTTTTATATTATATGGTTAATAAACCTTTTATAATCATCCAATATAACCTCAAGTGGTTCATTAATGTCATATATAATATAATTTAATCCTTTTTCCTAAACCCTAGATCTTTATGACTAAAATACCAATTAATAAAATAATATTTGTTTTAAAAACTCTATTATGTCGATTTTGACACTATTTGGTATTTTGTTTTTGGTAAATTCATAACAGCATTATTACGTCATAAAAAAGTCATTTAATCTACCCTAAAATGTAATATTAACATATAAAATTATTGGAATTCATCAAAAGTCTCAAATTAAATTTATTTGGGTGATTATAAAATCAATTATTTTATCATTTCATTAATAAGTTAATTACTACATCATCATTGTGTCATTTATAAATTAAATTATTTAACGTCTAAAAATTATAAATAAAATAAAATTATATAGGAAATGTTTTTAGTTTCCTAATGAATATTTATAGTCTAATTTATATTATGTATAACCCTATATTAAAAATGGTTTAGTTATTAAACATTAATTTTAACACTTTTAACTCTTCATTGAATTAAATAATAATAATTTTACTAATCTAGTATAAATGGTCTTAAATGATCATATTTTGTTCCTAAGGTTATTTTTGGTCTAATTAAACTTATCCTATAGAATTAGGACATGTCTTATGGTAATAATAATATCATTTTTACCTTTAATTACCCAATTTACTTTTAACTATGGTAAATAAAATTCAAAAGATACTATTCACGAAATTTTTTTCCCTTATTGAATCACAATTTACGTACTGATATCAACCATGTCTCTCGGATTTTCGAAATTCTACTCACAAAAGTGGTAAAATTATGTTTTATGAAAATTTGTAAATGCTCTTAGGAGGGGGGTAAAAGACGGTAAAAAGTTCAATACAAGTTATATATATATATAATTATTATAAACTAACCCCAATTAATTACATTGAACATATAAATGTATTATTTATCTATTTTGAACTAAAATAAATTTAAATAAAATAAATAATAATTTTTAAAAAAAATATGTTTTAAACTATGACTAGGTGTCTTTAACTATTCATAAAAAATTTAATGTTTTCAGAAAAATACCACAAAATCACCCTAAGCTAATTTTGATATTCTGAATCCTAATGTGAAGTCCATTTTGAAAGATAAAATTTATAAAATTTCAATAAGCATGTATTACTATTCATAAATTCTAGTTTGATTAGTTGTGGTGTGTTAGAACCTGAAGTTGCGTACAACACACGATATTGTATTATTCAAAGAGAGGCGTACCGTGGAAGTATGGGGTGTTACATTCTCCCCTCCTTAAAATAATTCCATCCTTGAAATTTCTAAAATATTACAACATAAAAAAGCTCGGGTGGTTCTTCATCTTATGTTCCCCAGGTTCCCACATTGCCTCTTCCATCTTATGGTTTCCATATAGAACTTTTACCAGATGAGTCGTTCGGTTTCTCCACACATATTCTCTTGTATCAATAACCTTGAAAAGATTATCGCAATAAGATAGATCAGATACCAGTTCTAATTCATCATAGGTGAGTACATGCGTTGGGTCAGTCATTTATTTTCTCAACAGTGATTCATGGAACACAACGTGAAATCTAGAGGGACTTGGGGGAATTTCCAAATGGTAAGATATAGACCCAATTCATCCAAGAATATCAAATGTTTCGATGTACCATGGGATTCATTTTCCCTTCTTACTAAAATGTATAACACTCTTTCATTGAGATACCTTTAAGAAAACATGATCTCATACTTGAAATTCTAAATCCTTCCATCAGTTATCGGTATACCTCTTCTGCCTACTTTGAGATACTTTAATGTGGGTTGGATTACCTTAACCTTTTCCATCGTTTCCTCCACATGTTCTATGCCTATGAGTTTTATTTCACCAACATCATTCCAACATGTTGGAGTGTGACATCTCATTCCGTATAATGCTTTATATGGTGCCATCTGAATTCATGAATGGAATCAATTGTTATAGGAAAATTCTACCGATGGTAAATATTGTTCCCACATACCATGAAAGACAAGTGATGATGATCTAAACATGTCTTTATAGGTTTGAATAGTCCATTCTGATTGTCCACCATTTTGGGGGTGGTAAACAGTTCTCAAATGAAGTTTAGTATCTGAGGATTTCTGATGACTTTTATAAAATCTTGATGTAAAACGTGGATCACGATCTGAAACAATCGATAGCGGTACTCCATGAGGTCTCATAACTTCATTAATATATAGTTTTTCTAAACGTTCAAGTTGTAGATCTTCTATTATAGCAAGGAAATGTTCATACTTGGTAAGATGAAACAAATGACCCATATTTCATCATTACTTATATGATTCTATGGTAGTTCCATGATTATGTCCATCATAATATTATCCCATTACCACTCAGGTATGGGAAGAGGTTGCATGACTCCTCCAGGTTGATGCCATTTAGTATTCACTTGCTGAAAAACCATACATCCTGACACAAAATCTGCAATCTCTCTCTTCATGTTGTCCCACCAAAAAAATTTATTCAAATATCTATACATATTAGTGCTACCATGGTGTATATATAAATTGGAACTATGAGCATCATCCAATAATTCCCTTTTTAGATCAGGTATATTGGGAACAAAAATTCTCTTCCCAAATTTTAAAATTCCATCTTAATACACAACGTCACTCAATATCCAATCATTCACAGCTTTAATCTTCTTTTGAAACTCTTCATCATCGTTTTTTGAACTCTTTATCCTTTCCAGTAAATATGGTTTGGAAACCATTTGAAAAAGTTTTGATGTTTCACCTTCCATGGTTATCCCCATGTCCAACATTACTAGCTCATTTTATATAGGATCCTTTTCAACTCTCATCTTTTTCATAACTTTGTGATCCTTTCTACTCAAAGCATCTACCACCTTATTTACCTTCCCAGGGTGGTAGTGTATGGTGCAATCATAATCCTTGGGTATTTCAATCCATCTCCAATGCCTCATGTTGTGTTCTTTCTGTGAGAAATATACTTCAAACTCTTGTGATCGATATATATCTCACATTTTTCATCATAGAGATAATGTCTTCATATTTTCAAAGTAATGATTCCAGATTATAACTCAAGATCATGAGTATGATAGTTTTTCTCGTGAATTTTTAGATGTCGTGATGCATAAACAATAACTCTATCATTTTGCATATAAACACAACCAAGTCTTTTCTTTGATGCATCACTGTAAATAACAAACCCATCATTCCCCTATGGTAGAGTCAAAATACGAGCATTAACTAATCATCTATTTATTTCATCAAAAAATTCTTCACATTATTTTCTCCAAAAATAAATTTAACCAGTTTACGTGTGAGCTTCGTTAATGGGTTTTCCAATCGGGAAAAATTATGGACGAAACACTGATAATAACCTGCTAAACCAAATAAACAGAATTCCTCGTTTATACTCATTCGTGTTGGACATTCTTATATTTCCTTGGTCCTATAAGGACAAACAATGATTCCATCCATAGAGACTATATGGCCATGAAATGAAATCTCATGAATCCATAATTCACAAATGCTAAATATCCCATAAAATTAATGTCTTCTATGAGTCTTTAGAATAATGCACAAGTGATTTTCATTATCTTAGTACATTTTGGAGTATACCAAAATATCATGAATAAATAACACTAAAAAGTCATCACGATATTCCTTCAAAAATCTATTCATTAGATCTATGAAGACATATGGTGCATTAGTCAATCCAAAAGGCATTATAGTAACTCGTAAAGCTTGTACCTGGTTCGAAATGTTGTTTTTGGAATGTATTTCTTCTTCACACACAACTGATGATATCTAGATCGAAGGTCAATCTTTGAAAAGTATTGAGATCTATGAAGTTGGTCAAATATGTCATCAATGCCTGGTAGTGGATACTTGTTCTTTATTGTTATAGCATCGATCTCCCTATAGTCAATGCACAACCTCATAGATCCATCTTTCTTCTTAACAAGGAGAACATGGGTTCCCCATAGAGAAACACTAGGGTGAATAAAACCCTTATTAGACAATTCCTATAGTTTTTTCTTTAGTTACACAAATTCCAAAGTGGCCACTCTATAAGGGGTCTTCGATATTGGCCTTGAACCACGAATTAAGTCAATGGAAAACTCAATTTCTCATTTTGGAGGATGTCCAAGTAAATCCTCTGGAAACACAACAACATATTCTAGCACAATAAGTACATCTTCTATTTTAACATTAATTTCCTCATCCATAGTTATTTCATTCTCTTCTTCCCCAATAATTCAATTTAGTTGAGCTACTAGGGGTGGATCTAGATAAGAAATAGGTGGTGGGATTTCTGATATAATGATAAGGTACTCTTTATCATCATCAAAAATTGTAACCTCCTTCTTCTTCAAATAAATCTTCGTATCATGGTCCAAAAGCCAATCCATAACGAGGATTATATCAAATTAAATTATGGGTATGACGATGATATCAGCAGATAAATAATGTTTATATACCTCAATGGAACTGATTCACAAAAAATTTCTAAAATTATTCATCCCTTAAGAGTTTTGACTGACAACTTCCTTGTTAAATAAAATTGGAAATATCAAATTTTCTTAAAAAACTAGGATGATATAAAACAACGTGATGATCCATAATCAAATAATGAATTGGATAAACATGATAAACCCATTAAATTACCTGCCACTACGTATTTCAGAGCATCAAACTCAACAGTTGTGATAGCATAAGCATAGACTTGATCACTTGACCTTTTATGAGGTAAGTTTCCTAAGTTATTAGGATATTAATTTTCACAATGCACGCTTTCTCAATAATTGTAACATTCAACATTGACATCCTCTTTCTCCCCCCTGCAATAACAAGATTAGTGGTATTTTTCACCACACTTGTAACAGACTCTCATTCCCTTCAAACAAGTACCTGGGTGTTTCGTCCCACATTTACTGTAGGATGGGTATTTAACTTTTCCCTTCTTCCCCTTATTTCCATATCCATAGTGTCTAGAAGATATCTTCTTCCCTTAAGATATAGAGAATTATTTTTCTGTCTTGATAGCACATAAGACAATATCTTCGTACGAAGAGAAGGATTTTGAGACTAATTCTAGATGTATAAATGGTTTTAACACATCAAATAAATGATCAATCTTACTTCATGGTTAATTTATAAAATCTACAGCATGTCTCTCTAACCTTGTAATGTTTTCTTCATACTTTGCGATATTATCATCCTCCTTTTTCCTCAGTCTTAGAAATTTCCTATCCATAACTACTCGATGGTCATGAGGAACATATTTTTCTAAAAAAATTCTTTAAAATCCCCTCATTATATATTTTATACTTCATCATCTTCCTTTGTGTTTTGAATCAATGACCACCATTGATCGGAATCTCCAGTGAGGCGGTAAACTGCCATGACAACTTTTTCCCTTTCGCTACTCCCTAAGGCATGGAATATTTTCACTAAGAAATTTATCCATTGCTCAGCTAATAATGGATTTGTACCCCCATTGAATGTTGGTGGATGTTTCTTCATTAAGAGATCTTACATTGATCCTCCACACTACAGATCAGGGTGCTCCATACGGGTGATGTTATTATTCATAACTTGTGTGAGTTCTCACAATATAGTGATAAGATGATCAACACCAGTTCCATCACCAGCTCCGATATAGTTATATTGAGTTATAGGGAAATTCCTACATGGATTAAGTGCGTTGATATGGTTTTCATTCCTTCCACTATGCACCATTTCTAAATAATGGCATTAACTAGATTAGCTTATGAATAGTAATACATAAATCAAACTTGTAAAACACTTAACAAAAATTGAACAGTTTAATGATATAATCCATAATCATAAAAATGTTTTTTTTGAGGAATTATATACTCAACAGACATTTATAATGGTTTGTAAATAAAATGAGAATTATCGTAACTGTATCCCCTGGGAGTGTCGTAACCAAGACTGCAGAAAGGCCCATTTTCGGGCACCATTTCTCATTCGAGTCTAGCTCGAAGCGGTGTTTTTTGGGTTTTACCCGTACGTACATCTATGATAGAGCTGCCTCTACCTACTTGTATCCAGACTGGGATGTATTTCTCAGAATATAAACAAAATCTATACATTAACAAATTCTAGGAATTTATTCTATACTAATAATCGATGAATATCTTAGGGTAATGTTCTCTAATTAGAGTTTTTGTAAATCTAGATTCCAAGGTCTATACTAAACATTCTTTGATACTAACTTGAATTCCATGATCCCAGAAGCTCAAAGTTAGAGCATTATTACGTATCATTTTAATTGTCACAAAATATCAAGTCTTTAAAGACTGATTAGTTTAGTAGTCTTGGAATTACTAGATATATTCATAAGGTTTACATTATATCATAAGATGGAAAAATACAACAACATTGTTTCCATAGACAACACTAAGATCCCCTAGACTATCCCTGTAGGTCAGTCATAATATACTTTTTCGCATCCTAGAAAAAATAAAACATAGAAAGTGGTGAGCTCATATGTTTAGTAAGGATAACAATATAGCAGAAACGTTCATAAATAAGCACAAATATTTAAGGAAATGTATAAAAGTAAAACAAAAGCCTTTTCAATGTAAAATTCATCATAATATGAAAAATATAAATCAAAATAATGCCTTTTTCTTACTCTAATGAAGATTCACTAGTCGAATAATCACATGCAATATCAATAGCCACTTTTATAACGATGGAATACATAATGTCAGACTTCATAACCACATAGTCATGGCCCTGTGCCAATACTACAAATAATATTTTTTCAACGCCATATGCCAAGACACTAGTTTGTTTCATGTGACCTACCAATGCATCAAGGAGCTATAGCGGTCTCCACCTGTCACTTACTAAGTCTAATGAATTTCTCATATGAAAAGTTTTAAACATAACATAAACATTCGTATTAAAACTAGCATACAAAATTTCAATACTTTTTCCATAAAACATGAATTTTAAAAAAAATAACACACCCGTAGTCAAACATATCACAAACCTTTCAATACAATATGGAATATTTTTATCATAATGAATCATCTTCAAAAAATGTAAAATCCATCAAAGGATGTTGACCTAGATAAAATAAAAACTATTTAAGAGAAATATCCCTTTATTTTTTTTTTTGAAATCATTTAAAGTCACATAATTATAAAAGAAAACATTTATTTTGAAATATATTCTTATAATCTAGTAAGGTAATCTTCGACAATGTTGTAACGGTAGAAAATACATTCACCCGTCGTAAAAGTTAAAAAACATTCTTACCTTAATTTTGTCGAAAAGATCATAAAGTACCTTGTTTAGAAAATGAAAAAAAAGATTCCTTTAACAAAATCGAAGGTAAACAAGTGTATAAATGTATTTAACCCATAGTCTATTAAATAGTAAAAAAAATTTGAAATACATTTTTATGAAACATGGATGTGGATGATAAAGAAGTCCAAGTAGATACTCACGTATAAACAACCTTGGATAATAAAGAGATTGTGAAATTAACCCTTACCTTGTACTTTTCCTTGGTTGAGGGAAGGTTAAACTCCTGTATAATGGTCGAATAATTGTTATTAAATTATAAAAGATACATATACATTAATATAACATCATATATTATTTTACAGTACTGATTTGTTAATGATATTTTAGTATCATTATAGTTTCGGGTGTTAACTGATTCTTTTTCCATTATATGCTTAGAAATGTATGCCATTATTTTTTTGGATAGGGTTTATTTAATTCATATCCATAATGATATTATGTTCTTTAAATATTATTTTTAATCATCACATGATAATTATCCTTTAATGATTACGATGGGGAATGAATCGCATCGCGTTCGTGGAGACGGTAATCCGTACGTACGCACGAGCAACAATATCATTATTTTGTAATTAAAATCATAAGTAAATGGATGTTATATCATATATAAAGAATCATTGACATTTTATATCTATTATTTGCATCAATTATACATCATTATTATACCCATTAAAAAATAATGTATTGAATAACAAATACACCACGATGTGGAGACGGTAAGTCGTACGTACGAACGTATAGTGACATGATATTTATAGGATGGATAACATAATGAATATGGTTGTACCATTTTTAAAATAACATAACAGTATATAGAAGATACTATAGTTATTATTTTATAAAAGAACCAATAAATAAATTGAAAGTGGAAGAAGAAAATAACGTGAAAGAGGTGGTGAGATATTTACCTCCTCTTCGGGTTCTTCCATTTGATTTGATCAAAAGGGCTCTTTAGGTTGGATTTTTGATTAAAAAAAGCCCTTTATGATGAAGGAAGGACAGTTGGGAGGATTTTTTGGTAGGTTTTCGCCGATCCAAATGGCTTTTAAGGTGTGTGTTGGATAGAAAGGAAAGTTCCATTTTATAAGAGGGGTGAGGGGAACCTTAGGAAATGATTGAAATATTATTTTATTATAAAATCATGTTCGGTTTATAATGGCTTAAATATAAATTATTTAAAGTATAAGGTTGTTATGTGTCTAAAAACCCTCAACCAATAGGTTTTAGAGAGGCTGGGGTCACCATATTAACCTTATCCGTTAGATTTAACTCTTAGTTAAATAGATTGACATTTATACTGTCCCTTTGAATTTTTATATTATATGGTTAATAAACTTACAATAAACATCCAATAAAAACCCTATTGGTTCATTAATTTCATATATAATAGTATTTAATCCCTTTCTCTAAACATTTTATTTTTAAGAATAAAATACCAATTAATAATATAATATTTTTATTAAAAACTCTTTTATGTCAATTTTGACACTATTTTGTAATTTTTTTCTAAATTTATAACAACATTATTACTTCAAAAAAAATTCATTTTATCACTCATAACATGTAATATTATTCTATGAAATTATTTTAATTCATACAAAGTCTCATATTACATTTATTTGGGTATTTATAATGTCAATTATTTTAATATTTCATTAATAAGTTAATTACTGCATCGTCATTATGTCATAAATAAATTAAATTATTTAAAGTATAAAAATTATAAATAAAAAACCATTATATTGGAAATTTTTTATGATTTATAATTAATATTTATAGTCTAATTTATCTTATGTATTTCCCTATATTAAAAATGGTTTAGTTATTAAACATGGATTTTAACACTTTTAACTCTACTTTAAATTAAATAATAATAAATGTCCTAATCTAATCCAAGTGGACCTAAATGATCATATTTTATTCCTAAGGTTGTTTTTGGTCTAATTATATTTATCCAATATAATTAGTATATGTTTAGGGTAATAATAATATCATTTTTACCTCTAATTACCATATTTACTTTTAACCGTGGTAAATAAAAGTCAAAAGATTTTATTCTCCAAAAAATATTTTTATCTCATTGAACCTAATATATTTACTAATATCAACCGTGTCTCTTGTATTTTCTAAATTCAACTCACAGAAGTGATAATATTAAGTTTTATGTAAATTTTCAAATGCTCCTAAGAGGTGGGTAAAAGTGGACAAAAAGTTCCATAAAATTTTTTATATATCTAAAAATATTATTAACGGACTCCAATGAATTAAATTGAACATATATAGGTATTATGTATATATTTTTACCTAAAATAAATTTAAAAAAAATTAAATAAGTATTTAAATATAAATTTCATTTTAAACAATAACTCAGTGTTTTTCACTATTCATCAAAAATTGAAAGTTTTCAAAAATATACCAAAAATTAACCCTAAGCTAATTTCCAAATTACGAATCCCAGAATGAAGTGCATTTTGAAAGATAAAAATTATAAATTATCAAAAAGTGGGTATTACTATTCATTATGGCTAGTTTTCTTGGTTTTGGTGTGTTCTAACTCGAAGTTGCGTACAACACACGCTATTGTATTATTCAAAGAGAAGCGTACTATGGAAGCTTGGGTTGTTACACTTGAGAACCCAATGGTTGAAGGATTTAATAGATAGATTAATAAATTATCTGTGAACTTCCCTAAATTGTTTCAAGAAATATCCAACAAACTAGCAGAGTGATCCATGTTTCCTCCCAGTATTTTTGAAGAAGTTCCCCCAGCCCAATTATAGGAGAAATTGAAAAAATATAACCTCAAATATGATATTAAAGATAATGAAGGGATGGTTCAAGATATATAATGAAAAATGGATTGGATATGTACATAATTCTTAGCACCATCAAATCAACCTAGAACTGAATTAAATAATAATTCACATGTCTCCCCTAATTTACGGATAGAGGAAATGGAGAAAGAAATTCCTGCTAAGAAACATATTGAAGATAAAAATGATTTTGATGATTTCTATAATTAATTTTAGGAATTACATAATCCCCCCATACCTTAATAAGAAGAAGATGCAACACCATAAAATGTGGACCCCAGCAAAATATTATAATTTTATGTGAATTTGTAGTAGCCTGGACATATAACTCAACTTTCAACCACCGTACTCTAATAGGAACACACCAATGACGTATAGAATAAAATTGATCCAATGTAGGGAGTTGATTTTATGTCAAACTAAATTTCATTTTATTTTATTATATCTAAATTGTGTACAACATCCCACTTCTAATAATTTTTGTATTCAAAAAATTTGTTCCATTCCATATTGGAGGATGAGGGAACAACACATACTCATATTGAGGAACACATGGTGCTCCATGATTTTTAAGAAAATATATTTGTGGAATCCTGTGAAAAGATACAAGTAGATTATGTTAATGAAATCGAGATAGATTCTTCTCATATTAAAAGGTATAGATTACTTATTAAAATTTAAATTCAAATTTTATTCATTTAAAAATCATTTTTTTACTCCCCTTTGCACATTAAATTCATGTAGAACTTATTTTCCCAACACATGGATTGCAAGAATTATTTCATAATTAGAAACTAAAGATGTGGATAATCAATACTTCCTCCACCCCCTCTATTCAAGATATACTTAATTGTGAAGGGGGATCTAGTATACCTTATTCATGGGTCATTTCCGACCTATAAGAATGAAGGAAAAGCTAGGATAATCCATATGTAGTGCTTCAAATAAAAAAATCTTCAACCACCATCTGACATTTGATAACAACTAGTACATTCATTTGGAGGTAGTAAAATGTAAGGGACCACTTAAGGGATCAAACAAATATTAATCTAAAATTTTATTTCTATAATTTAAATTTCATTAGTTCAGTATGTAGCTCAATCCCTCTATATTTTTTTGATTTAAAGACATAGTCATTGATATTTAAGGATTAGTTTTATATAACCAATTTAGAACAACATTGCCTTAAAATAGTGGAGGAAGAAAAAAGAAGATTCATGGAAACGGGAGTTTACTTTTAATGTTTACCTTTTAAACTCCCTACATTTTTTCCAATAACATGTTTAAAGCCTTAAAGTGGAATTCCATTCTCATGATTGAATAATAATTTACATGACATATCTATGAGATATTAGTTTTTTATAAATAATGTGGTTCCATGTTTTAGATTAAAATTTTAATTAAATAACTAAAATATATAATTTAATTATTAAAGTGAAGAATGGATATTAAAAAGAGGACTCGTGATTTGAAGGAATTGGTCGATTTAGGTAATGGATATTTCCCTAAAATTATTCAATGCCTTGAATATCAATAATTCATGTGAATGGATTTGTTATTATTAATCATACAATGATTAATTATCCAAAATCATATGTTCCAGTCTCGAGAGTATTTCTAGACCAAGTACTTCCTATTTAATATTTGATAATATTACTTTAGTGATCATTTTTCATTAGTGTTCTTGTGACTTATTACTAACTAAAACATGCATTTGAACTTGTCAAAGCACTGACTATACTACCAAATGGATATCCTATATACCTAGTAGGAAGGTACAAAGGTTTCAGACTATCTCACATCCATAGAGGTATGTGAAGCTAATATAACATGCTATATTAGTGAGAATTCAATACCTCATAAATTAGTGAATATAGTTAACAGTGTTTCCCTTGTACTTCATTATTTTATACCCTCATATTGGTATATCTCTTTCTACATTATAATTCTTGTTATCAAGTTTTTGATTGGATGTTTTTGTAACCTTTTATTTTAAATAAATAAATAACATATAACTAACATTGTTTTTAATGAACCATGTTTCAATCCATTTTATTTCCTTTCCTACCTTACTATTAGTATTTTCATGACATTTTTACGTGGAAGTGTGTAAGTGAAGGGATTAATAGTCAATAGGATGGAATACATTGTAAGAGAAAATTATGTGGGTGAGATTTTTGTATGTTAAGAAAGGTATTTATTTTTTTTGTTTTAATATTAATTATTTTTTCTTTATTCAAGAAAAAATATAAATAAATTAATAATAAAGACGAAAAATATGAAAAGAATGTGTTTTGATCTTGGAAAACCAAAATTAACCATGACTAAAACTATAAATTTTATTATATGTGGTTAGGTGATTAATGTTAAGTTTATTCTAAGCATTACATTTTTAAAAGAATAAAAATTAAAATTTTAATTGAAAAAGAATTAAAATAGTATAAATTTAGAGGAAATATAAAGGGGGTGCACTAATAATTCATTCTGTTTAATTTGATCATAATCTTTACATTGAGTTTTTGAGAAGGTGGGAGGGGTTAAAATTTTGAGGGTATAATTTCAATATTTTTTTACATTTAATATAATTCATTAGGATTAATGAGATAAAACTCTTCCTTGAGCCTTAAATTTTATAACAATAAATCCTACCAAATATAAGACTCATATTCATTTCATCCTTCAGTTAGACCCCTAATTATTTTATGTGAAATCTTTCTTTATAATTTGTAGAAATTAGTTCTTTTATAAGACTATTGATAAGGATAATGTTCACATGATATGTCTATAGATATAATTTAATTTTTCCATGAATGATAAGATAAAATAATAAATTGTGAGTTATATCATGATTTTTACTGTTTAAATATAATGAATTGGGGAACTTGAATGAATGAGGGGATAATTCCAATCCTATATAAAAAAAATAAAATGAATTAATTAATTATTTTTTGGGAAATAAAAAAATTAAAAGATATTTTAAGTGAATATTTCAAATTTATATTTTCATTGAATTTTTATTTTATATTATTGTCTTAATATATGTATAATGATAACATTGGGGCCCATTTATTTTTTATGTTGATATTTTATACTTGAGGAAAAGCATGGTTTATGTGTGGGGGTGTTGAAAAAAATTCATGTATTTTTTAAACATATTTAAATGGTTTTAATCATAACATTTTGATATTTTAATGTCAATTGTTAATTTTTATGGTTTTAGAAAAAAAATTATCATAACCGAAAAAATGGTATAATTTTATATTTTAACTATTTTAATTTTTTTATAAATAACTGTTAATACCCTATTTTAATTTATGAAATTTAATTAATGTATGTTTAAGAACATATTTGAATTCATTTCATTCTTTTTGACCAAGATTTTAATCCATTATTTTCATTCCCAAAATAAGATTACATGTCAAGATCGAAATATGTGCATGGATCTGGATATTTTTTATGTAATGCATATATCCTAAAAATTTCTTACACAGTGTCGCAGAAATTAGATCATCATAATTATAAAATATTAGGAAAAACTATAAAAAATATAGACTCATTTTATTTCTACTGATATCAAGGCCATAAATTAATAGGACTTCAGATTTTATAAGTTTGATGATTCTGCCTGGATAGAATATATTTTTGGAGAAAATCAGATATGGCATCTTCTAAAAAAGTCATAAGAAGTTGAACATTTGTCTTCAAATTAACAAGATATTACTAAATAACATTAAATATACAACCTTTTCAAATTTAGTCATTAAAGGGGTCTACTTCGCAAAAGCATTTGGGGGAAAATTAGGGAATCAAAATTCTCACCCTTTCCTATAAAAGGATGGTCATTCCCTTGGACAAAATGATTTGTGCAGCAAGGGGGATATTTCAATAAATTTTATGATTTCCCCTTTCTTCCTATTCATTGTTTATTTATCTTTTTACTTTTATTTTAATTTAATTTTTCTTTTATTGAATAATGTTAATTAATGAATTTTTATATTCATAATATGTTATCCACCAACATTATTTTTCATAGTAATAATATTAATAATAATATTTTTTAATTTTAATTTATATTTTATTTTATTTATATATTTTCATATTATATTCTTCTTCTTCTTCCCTATATACCCCTCTCTTCTTCTTCCATTTATATTCTTTTATTATTCTTATTTATTTTATTATTTATTTTATTATTTTATTCTCTTCAATTATCACCTTTACAATAAAAGGATATGCTATTATTCATAATGGGAGGCTAGCCCATGGATTGACTTTAGGGTGTTCAAGGCGTTTTTAAATATTTCGTAGTGGTTATTTTACGATTGTGGTAAATATGAGTATCATGGATGAGGGTCTTGAATGTCCACAATGTGGAGACATCCCTCCATGAAATGAAATGAAATTTAATTTAATTTTATTCTTTTTTAATCTATTTTATATCTATTAACAAGATATCTCTTCACATAATGAATTGGAGTGAATCAATGGATGATATGAAATCAAGGGAGTCTGGTCCTAGAAGATAGCACACCCTTGACTAAGGTGTTTCATCAACCTTGAGTATAGGAGGTGGTTTAATTGATATTTCTGAATTATTCAATGATTCAAAAATGTCTAAATAAAAAATTATTAATTCACCATGTTATTTCATGTTTTTGTTATCAAACTAAAATCAAACAAATAAATGAGAATAATGATTGAAACCAAAACTGCGTTTTTTTCCATAAATCATTGTATTTTTCATTGCATGGTAGTTTAGTTTAAATTGACATATTGAATTTGATTTTATTATCGTAAAAATTAAAAAAAACCAAATATATTTATCATTATTTCCATAAAATAATTAAAATAATAACATATAACTCAATCTATTTCTATTTTTTAATAACTTTTCCCTATCTTCACTGGATAAATCTTCACATTATGGAGTTGAGAAAATCAATTTTCAGTATTTGTTTAACACATTTCAATCGTTTTAATACCAAAAACATTATTTTTTATTGAACTTTTTTTATTTTTTTTATTTAAGAAGTATTTTTAGATTAATAGGCAAAAGAATCTAATTTTTTATTTTAAATGTTTTAATTTATTTTGGGTTTTTAGCCATATTTTTGTATATATTTATTTAATTTATAATAATATTTTTTGTAGGCTTATAAAAATGTTGAAATTATTTTTATTCTTCTGGAACAATATCTTACTCATATATTTGGAGGCCCAAAATGAGATCACAATCCATGCCTCATAATCTGTGCAATAATGTGGATATTTTTAATAAGGCCTATATAACATAAATGGATATCACAATGGTGCTGAAATTTTTCAATGATAAAGATAATTACATGGGAATCAACTCTAAAAACCATTGACCCACTTTATTATACTAATATCAAGGCCATATGTGCATAAGATATAATATTTCTTAAATTCAAATATTCTTCCTGAATAGAATAATGTTCTGAAGTAAATGGGATATAACATCTTCTATGAATAGAGGATGAACTTAAGATATTGTGGTAGAACACAAAAGACATTTTTTAACAACATTAAAGAATATTTATATTCTAAATCTTTTTATTAAATGGGTATAATACATGTTGTCTTTTGGAGTAAAATTCTACATCAAAAAATCACTCCCTTACTTATAAAAGGACGGCCATATCCCTAGACTAAAAGATATGCACACCAAGGGGGTGATGTACACTTAAGTGGATAATTACACCTTCTTCATCATCATTTTAAATTTATTTATTTTTTTAGTTTTATTATAATTTCACTTTTATTTTATTAAATAAATTTAGGTAATTTTTTTCATAAACTATTATCCACACTTTATTACTATTATTTTTATTACTTTTATTTTAAAATTATTATGTGTATTTTATTTTCTATATTTTTTCTTATTTTTTTCTCTTATATATATATCTTCTTATATTTTTATTATTTTATTCCCATCTCTTATCGTCTTTCCACCAAAGTGACATCTTAATCCTAATAATTGGAGGCTAACACATGGATTATGCCAAGAGAGGATAAAGTGTTATGGACTTTTTTATAATGTTTATTTTATATTTATGGTAGATATTAGGAGTTTGAAAGGGTGTAGATAATTTCTCTACTATGGTGATTTCCCCACATGATAGAAAAATAAATCTATATATATTATTTATTTTAAATCTCCTTCCCCACTCTTCGTTGGCTAGATATTCACATGTTAGAGTTGAGTGAATCAATTGATGAGACAAAATTGATAGAGTAGGGTCACAGATGATGGAACACCCTTGACCATGGTGGGTCATCCCACTTTGTTACAAAAGGATGTGTAATTGAGATTTTTCATCCATTTAAGATAATACAATTTAAAAACAAATATAATAGCAATTCATCATGAAATTTTATGTTTGGTTTATCAAACTAAAACAAAAAAATAAATGAGAATAATGATTGAACCCAAAACTTAACCCAAAAATAAGTTCTTTTTTCATTAACTCATTATTTTTCTCATTACGTGCAGTTTTGGTTTAAATTATCATATTTCATTTCATTTCAATATTTATTAAATAATTACCAAAAACCAAAAAACATTTATCATTATTTCCATAAAATAGTCTAAACTAAAAATGAATTAGGTAAGGTAAATTATATTAAATGACTGAAAAAACTGAGAAGATCCCCAATTGAGGGGACCCTCATTGTCCATTTTTCATAAATAGAAAAATAATTTTCTTTTTCCATTCTCTATGATATGTGTGCATCAAAATGGACACATTTTTTCAGTTTTATTCAATTGTAATTGTAATTGTAATTTTATTAAATTTGTTCATGGATTTTTAATTTCATAAATGGTATTCCAACCATCCACCTTTCTTCTTATTATTCTATTATAATTATTATTCTTTTTACTTTTAATATTATTCTTTTAATTATTATTATTATTATAACATTATATTTTATTTTCATTATTTATTTTATTATTTTATTTTATTCTTACTCTATCTATATCTCTGATTTATATTTTTTTTACTCTTTTTATTTTATTTTTTCTTCACATCCCTCATTCTAAGAAATTTATATCTTACTCCTGGTAATGGGAGGCTGACCTAAGTCTTGGCCCAATAGAGATCATGGTGTTTTTGAATTATTGTTAAAGTTTATATTATATTTGTAATATATATGAGTATCATGCATGGGTATGTAATATGGCACTCCCTTGAAGATGGTGTTTCACCAACCATGATTAAATGAGGTGGTGGGATTGATATTTCTCATAAAATCAAAGATTCGATAATTTCTAAAATGAAAAATAATAGTAATTCAACATGATATATCACTTTTGGTTTATTAAACTAAAATCAAACAAATAATGGAGAATAATGATTAAACCAAAAACCATGTTCTCTTTTTCTAATTTCATTATGATTATAATTGTAGGTTAGTATAACATTAGAATTTTTATTTTTCAGATCATTTTAATATTTAAGAAAAATATTCAAATACAAAAATGTTACCCATTTCCTACATTAAATAATAAAAACAATAACGATGAATAATAATATAGGAAGATATACATGGGGTGATTAATATCAAATATGATTAATCCACAAAACAACTTTGGACAACAGCTTGTACTTCCCTCATGAGGTTGTAAAAATTCCGGGCTCAGATGGGGATCATACCAAGACTTATCCATTTACTTTATCTCACATATTTTAATTTTTTTCATCAATTCTCATTATTAATTAGTTATTAGTTTTACTAAAAATACATTGTTAATGTTTTAAATAAAAGTATATATATATATTAATTACATAAAAGATTTGGAATTGAATATACTATGTCTTCTTCAAATCATGTTATTACTAGTATAAGGGTTGACTTTGATTATAATAGTAATGAACCTGCACTATCGTATCTAATTCTAAAAGCATAAAATTTAAATATTTTGGTTGATAATAATAAATGTCGCCTGTTTTTTTAAAGATCCAGGAATTTCGGGAGATGTCTTGTCCAAATTTTCATGTATTCTTTTACCTTGTTTTGTTTACATCATTGTTGTGTTTTACATTGGGTTTCTTTCAGGTGATATTGGAGATGTTTAGAAGCTCGGGGGTTTATGCATAATTATCACATGGTAAGGGAAACTCATAAATCTTACCCTAGAGAATTTTTCACTCTTTTTTTGGTGTGATAGGAATTAGTGTATGGTTGGAACATGGGTTTTACAAACAATGTGTTCTCCCTCCTAAACCATGCACCCCAAAAAATTGAGGCTTTTCACATTTGGAACATGGTTCATCAAAAGATGATCCAATTTGGAGAAAAAGTGTTCCCATGAAAAAATATAAAATGTTAAGGGGTATGGTTTGTTAAAACATTCACCATTTCCTAGTAAATTGTGTGTGCATGATTTATTTCACTAAAAAATAAATTAAAATTCTTAGACCTATGGTATTAAACCATATTTTCCCTCACTCAAATATCTCCTATTTCTTATGATTTGGGAAGCTCCCAGGAGGATTCCAAGGCTCATAGAACCCATTTATTGATGAATTAATGATTCGATTGAATGATATTTCATCATTGGTAAGTGATTCCTTCCTTTATTGGTTATCACTCTCTCTTGACTCACTATTCAGATGAAGATGAATAACATTTCCATCCATTGGAAATGGTTTGGATCTCTTTTTTCATGGATCTCAAAATATGTTGTCTTGATCTTATTTTTTGGTCCATGATCTTCCACATCATTTTGATTTCAATCATTCCACTTCAATTTAGGGGATTTTGGTTTGGCGAATGTCCATTAATAGCCTTGATCTCATGTCTTAATTTCCAATTTCTATATTATTAATTATAAATGTGTGTAAGTAATTTTGAAATTTCAATTTATATGTTTTGAAATTTTATCTTGAATTGAATTAATTAATTGATTAATTAATAATTGGAATCATGGAATTGATATATTAATGTGATATTGAAATTGATGAATAATATGAATTATGAAATTGGTGATTTTTTGAAATTGTCAAACTAGTAGCATCCCTTGGGTTGTACTTAAGAAATGAAAGGGTTGAATTGTAAATTGTTAACTATTGATAAATGAAACTATGGAATTGGGGAATAACGAATTGTGATAATTGATGTAAAATTTTAGGAAATATAGAACCATGTGATGTGATATATATGATTGAGTTGTAGGATTGGGACTGCTACTCCAAATAACCATGGGGTTCCAAACTACCGCTCTAGACCTATAATATATTAATGTATACATGTGATCATCGAGTTTTGGGATAGGGAATGTTACTCCAAATACCAATGGAGTTCAACACTATTACTCTAAGCCCCCATTTTTTTATTAACAAATTTATATTAATTGATTAATTAAAACACATGATCAAATTAAATGTGATATCCATCTGGTGATGGTTAAAACTCTAGAATGGTTTGAAGCATGTATTAATGGTTCAGTTATTATTTTCAACCGGAGAAATTTTTTGTTTAACATAAGACTATTTTATTCTGTAAAAACTATTTACTTTATTTATTTTACATTTTTATTTATATAACTACATACACTATTATAGACATTATATTATTTTATAAACCATTGATTGTGTTCTTACGTAGTTGTAATCACAACCAACTTGAGTTTCATAATAGGTACTATAATAGACTTTATATTTTCAAGATATTATTAGGGAAACAACACTATGTTATATTGCTGAGTTGGGATGGCTCATGGATGAGGAATCTATAAATGAGGTTGAGACCAAATTGGGAGTTTTCAATGTATTCATTTTTTTTCTCATTTCACACATGACACATATATGGAATGAACTATGTGCTTCATTGGTTTATATATTTTTTTCATTTTTGGTTTTATCATATGATAATTGTCTGTGCTGGTTGTGGTAATATTTTGGTTAATTTGAATTATTTTTTGGTTGTTAGTTATTTATTTATTCTATTGTAATACTTTGATAAAGAGGTTATAGTATCCCCAATGATATCTATTATACCATAGATACTGGATGGTAGACATTTTTTTTACATGGAGGCATTCTTGAGTTCATGTGAAAAAATAGCTCGGGCAAACGGTATGCGACACCATGGTCGGGACGTAACAAAATTGTATCAAAAGAAAATTTATTTTCATTCTTTTATCTTACTATTTTTGAAAGGTATACAATATTTTAGTATGTGTCTGGGATTTTTTGTGATCATGAGCATTAGAGTAGTTAACCCAATTATATGGGAAATCCCATGGACCAAGCGTGGTGTTGTGGTTATTTATGTTTTTTGTTATGGTTGAATGTTATTTCACCTTGGGTGATACACTTTTTTGTGTGATGGTAATATTTTTTTGCAATTTTTTATAGGGGTTGGTTTTCAATGAGAGTTATGTATAAATTATACACACTTATTATCCAAAAAATATTGTTACATACATCATTTTAGGAATTAAAAAAATAAGGTTTTTGGTTTGTTTTTTAAAAGAAATTTCATTTCATTAATTTATAATTTTATTAAATGTTTTATAATATTAAATTTATAATTATTAATTATTCTAACTGTGGTAAATTTAATTTATAAATTGTTTTATAACTATAAACATGAATTATGAATGTTTTTACCCAATTTTAGTTGTAACCTAGATGAGGGATACTTGAGGATAGTGTTAGTGCCTCGGTTTTGACAATGTGGTGGTGTATGGTGGATGACATGTTAGGGCTCTATGAAAATCCCAATTACATAATTTTGATACTTTTAATAATTTTTCTTATGGTGTTTGTTTGAAATTATATTCAAATGAATCCATGATGATGCTTGTTGATAGGAAGACATGGGAATATGTCTGGAAATGATCCTGTAGTAGTGGAAACTAAGGTACCAATAGTTATAGGTGAGGGGCCAAGAGAGTAGTTCTGTGTGAAAATTTCCCTCTTTATGAAATTTATGGAGAGAGACCCAAGGTTGGTTGTGAAGATTATGTTTTATCTAAAACTAAAGGATCAGTTGTATCACCCTCTAATGTTCATCAGAGAGGTTGGACTTGAGGCAGTTGAGTTTTGGGTGGAGTCTATCTAGATAATACTTGACCACTTAGGGTTTCCTGCTAAAAAGAGAGTCAAACGAGATGATAATATATTACATGGTCATGTGAAGAGTTGTTGTGGAATATATACTTGTGATATAATGTTTCTGAATATGGTATAGACATAATTTCATGATATGTTCAGGGATCACCTTTACCCTGATATTCTCATACAAGAGTGAGCAACTGAGATTATGTGGTTGACCAAGTGGAATCTGTTCATACTGGACAATTATTTTGTTTTTTTTGATTTGTATCACATTTTCCAAGAACTGGAATGGGGTGAGTATACTATGGAAAAATTCTTTCAATATGGTATTAAATGTGAAATTATGTCCCAGGATAATTTGTATCGACTAAAAATGTATTCTAATGTGGTAAATCGGTTTCTCATTTCATAGGGGAACCAGAAGGAGGCTTATGGTGGAACCTAGATAGTTTCTACTAGATAAAAATGAGGTATTCCTTTTGAGATTATAAATCATCCCATTTATAATGTTATATAAGGAGATAGTTGGTGCCCGGCCCTTTGGATCAGTCTTCCTGGACTGCCTCTTACATTTCAGAACCCTAGTGTCTTAAAGGGAATTGGCGATTGGCTAGGATGTTTCTTATGAAACGATGACTTTACCACTCGTGTGTTGAATTCCTGGTGTGCATGTGTTTGGGATGACATTGATTTCTATAGGACTCTTTTTCATCTCATTTGGCTTTCTGTGGGTGGCGAGGAAAACATCTAGCATAAAATCATATATGAGGATGTTTTAGGTTTTTGTACATATTGCTTCTTCCAAGGGAATTAAAAGTCTATTTGTCATCAGCATAGTGGTTTCCTCCCTGTCTATGATGGTTAGGTAGATGTGTCCCCCTTTGTAGTTGAATACCTTGTTTATCCTCCATCCAATGTGTCATTTTTAGATCCTGCCCCAATTTCCGTGATCCCTAGATCCTCATGTTCTACAAAAAATCCTTCTCTACCGGAAGTACTATCTGAAATAGTGGATTAGTGGGTGAGCAACGCTACTATCATGTTTCCCTGAACTCTCATTGTCATCTCAGGGAAGGGAATGTGTCAGGGGGTGTTGGTAGGGGGTTCCCCTCACTGGTTTATACTATAAAGGTTCCAGCTGAGAAGGATCCGTAGAGGTATCCTATGAATAAGGTTAAACAAGTGTTGGTGGATGATGATGTATTTAACCTTTACCTAGGAAGAAAGATAATAATATGAAAGTACTATTTCTCCTCCCAGAATGGAATTGTTAGTCTAGATGCAGGGAACCTCCCTTGTTATCCTCAATACTAGGAAGATAGGGCAGGAACTGAATTTTTCCCTTCCTCCAGGCTGGATATAGATTCCCAGGGCAAGGTTGTGGCGGTTTGGTGGTCTTCGTTTGTCAACCCCTTGGCGGGTCCTGGCTTAGTTACTTTCATGGCTCCAGCTGACCTGGGTGGCGGTTTTTCCACTCATCGATGAAGTTCTAGAAATGAGGTTAATTCTTCTCTATGTATTCTTATCCAAAATTTCTTTATTTCTCCCACTCTCCCTTAGGGGATGGTCCTGGAATATGACACTAATGTACACAAATAATTTTATCTGCATGAGGATTCAATCCAAATCATGATTAAGGTGGTGTATTTTTATGTTTTAAATCATTTTGATGTTTTGATGAGTTTTCACCTGCTTTCGACACATTTCTGCTCCAAATGTGTTTCAATGGAATACGCTTGCACCTTCGAATTCCATATTGATTTGGATGATTGAGATGGTATAGCTTTTCCATCAGTACCATGCATGTTCAACTCTTCATGGGACTTCTACTCGAGCAGTCTTGTAATGGTGGATTTTTTACACCGAGGAGAAGTTTTTGGGGAGGGGAATATAATGTAGTCTTAAACTGGGATATCCTTCTTTATGGTTTTTAATTTCTGGTAATGTTGGATATTATGGTTTCTATTTTTTCCCTCAAAATGTTTTTGATAATAAAAAAGATAATTTGGAATTTAACAAGATATATTTCCACCTGTGTGGCAGGTCGAGGAATATTCATAGCCAATGTCCCTAACCACTAGTGGAGTATCGACCTTATGATAGTATGGGTCACTTGAAGATAAATTTTAGAAACCCTAGACCTATGGGTAATTATGGATCATTAATTAAGTGTTCGAATATTATGAGAGGATATACTACCCAATATCGGCCTTTCATTTGGATTTCTACTGGTTGTGGAGATAGAAGAAGTGGATTTAGTTCTTCAAGGAAAGAGAATATGTATTAGAATAGTTTTTAAGATCTAAGGACATAGACATAAGCCTCTGGAAGTGGGTAATGATACTTCTATTTAGTTCATCATATACTTGTGGATAGTGATGTTAGATAATGAACTATCATAGGTACCATTCTTATAGTTCCACACTTTCTGATGTCTTATTTGATACATGAGCCTCGTATTTTTTTATGCCTCCACATATTGTGAATGGTTTGAGTTTTATAGTGGAGTTCATGAGAAGGGTTTAAGGATATACACATGGTTTGGTTTATGGTCAAGAGACATTTCCTTTTGTTAACGGTGTTCTCTCTTGGATGGGGAGTTTCTTTCTTTTAGGGCTCTTTACAAAGATGGCATGTCAGTATTTGACATGATATTGGCTATGTATTGGATAGTAGATAAAAAATACCACATTGATTGATACCATAGGAGAGTAACCATTCATCTCTTGATGGTAACATATATATTAATCACGGAGATTGGTATATTGTTGTGTGCTATGTAGGGCCAGTTTTTTTACAAATTGGGGGTTCTTACCGCCTAAGGCTGAAGAATTTTGATAGATGACGGCGGTATAATTAATGATATATATACACCCATGGTGGAGCTTTTTCAATATGTCTTCCGAGAGTACTTATTTGGAAAAACACCTAAGAGATATTTTGAGTTCACTATTGATATCATACATGGATCTAAGAAACATTCCATACGACATTATAGAATATCACCAATTGAGCTCTTAGAAATTAAGATTCCACAAGAATAGGTAATGGATATTGGATTTTTAAAACAATTATTTCGCCATGGTGTTCCTCGTTATTTTTTATGAAGGTTGAACGAACCAAGAAATTATTTGATGATAAATGGAATTTGAATGAGATGACATTGAAGAACTGGTATCCTCTTCCTTATATCGAGTTTCTCCTTGACGAATTAATGTGATCTTATATTTTCACCAAGATTGAAATGAGATCATGGTATCATTAATGGAGATTTTAACCCTATGATATAGTAAAAACGAACATTCAAAATCTAGTATGTCATTTATGAGTTCTTCATGATTTCATTTCAGTAGACGAATGCACCTACTATGTTTTTTCCATTAATGAAATGAATCTTTCATGAATACCTAGATCAGTTTGTGGTTGTTTTTGAAGATGAAATATTGTTGTACTCCAAGACTCATGAAAATCATGCCCAACATCTTAACATCATTTTAAGTACATTGAGATGGAATTTTATATATTTCAAGCTATTTATGTGTATAATTTGGATTAACCAGGTAAATTTCTTGGGAAACATTACCTTAGTGGAAGGTGTGTCAGTTGATCCAAAGAATTCATAGGCACTAGTTTCTGGGGAGCAACCAATGAATTTGTTTCATATCTGTATCCTTATAGGGTTTTTGGGATATTATCAAATGTCCATCTATGACTTTTTCTATTTGGAATAACCACTTTCATGATTAGACAAGAAAGGGATCGTTTTTGAATAGTATGGAGCATATTAGAATTATTTCTAGGAGTTGAAAACAGAATTTGACTAACA
This sequence comes from Viscum album, assembly GCA_963277665.1. NCBI lineage: Eukaryota > Viridiplantae > Streptophyta > Magnoliopsida > Santalales > Viscaceae > Viscum > Viscum album. Next base: position 261,287,411 of record OY728129.1, read on the forward strand.
AACCAATTTTGATCGTACTCGAGAGGGTTGAGGAGTATACAATGTTTTTTTATGCATCTCAGATAGTACATGGCATATTTTTGATGTAGGGAGATCAATTTTTAGATTCTGGGTCATTTTATTTGAGGCCACATGAATGGAATTACCTTATACACATTTTTGAGTTAACCATGGTGGTTTATAATATGACGTATTGGTGACATTATCTATTGGGTGAAACTTTTACTACATATACCAATAAAAAAATATTAATGTAAATCATTTCATAGGGATATTTGAATCTATTGAAGTGGAGGTGGATCGATTATATATATTCATTTCATTTTGAGCTAGAATATACACCCTAAATTGTTAATATTGTTTCTAAAACGTTATGTAGGAATACAAAGACTTACGCAGTTCAGGTGCCTAGATCTGAGTATAAGATGATGAACTGGCTGGAAGAGATGCATATTGTGGTTTTGGATGGAATTTAGAAGATGACCCTTGTACCAATATTATATGAGTCCACACATCTGATGTAACACCCCGAGCTTCCACGATACGCTTCTCATTCAATAATGCAATGGCTTGCATTGTACGCAACTTCGGGTTCTAAAACATCGCGACTAATAAAAGTAGCAGTTATGAATAGTAATAACCACTATCTAAAATTATAGAACTTTTATATTTCAAAATGGACTTCATTTTTGGATTCGGAATATCGAAATTAGCCTATGTTGAATGTTTGGTATTTTTCTGAGAACTTCTAATTTTTTATGAATAGTGAAAAATACTTAAAAACAACTTCTTTAATCAAAATAATTTATAGTGATAAATTATACTATTTAGTGGTTTTAAAGTATAATTATAATATATATTTTTACCATTTTATCCAATGGTGGTCATTAGAATTAATTTAACATTGAAATTGGACATAAACAATTGCTAATCTTTTGATATAAATTGTTTCTTAAAAACACGCTATTTGTTGTGACAGCGGAAATTAATTATAAAATTAATTAATTCAACTTATATGTTTGGAATTTTTTAAAATAGACATCATTTTTGAATTCGGAATATCAATTATAGCTTAGGGTGAAATTTTGGCATTGTTCTGAAAAACTTCAATTTTTTATGAATAGTGAAACCACTAAGTGGTAGTTAAATAACTGATTTTTCGATTAAATGAAATATTACCACTTCTGTGATTTGATTTTCAAAAATCTGACATACATGGTTTTCATTAAGAAGTAAAATTTTGTTCAATTAGATTAAAATAATTTTTTGGTGAATAGTAACTTTTATGTTCTTAATCACGATTAGAGGTAATTAGTGTAGTTTAAGGTAAAAATAATGCTTTAATAATATGAGATGAGCTTGACACTTGTCCTACTCCTATTGTATGTGCCATGGTCGACCAAGACAATCCATGGGTCAACTTGGGGACCCCATGGAGCCACTTTAGTTGGAAAATGACATAAATACCTTTTATTTAATGTTAAAGTAAAAAATGACACAAACATGAAATGTTTTACTAAAACAATTTTTACATGGGGTTATACAAGTCATATTTTTTACTATAAATAGTCATTGGAAATATAAAAAGATTTCCTATATCATAGTATTTTTTTTATAATTTTTAGACATTCAATAAATTAAATTATTTATGGCATCATTATGATGCAGCGATGACCTCATTATTTAACGATTTTAATAAAATGAAAAGATAATGTACAATCCAAGTCTTACACTTGTCCAAAGACTATTGGATGGGTATATTTATAAACCTTATCACCTTATCCACGAATTATATAAGTGTGGGACCTTTAGAATCCGAAAAGCATTGTATAATAATGTACAATTTCCTTACTTTCCAAGAGTGCCCCTCCTCCCCTCTTATAAAAGGCCCCCACCTCTACCATCTCATTCCTACTTTCAATCCATTTGGATCGGCCAACCTCTGCCCAAATACTCTCCCAACTTCCCCCTCTTACTCCTAGAATCCTCACTTTGGGAAGAACTCTTCCCAAGGATGCCTTAGGCTCAAATCAAAAAGAGTTACCCGATTTTGAGGTAATGTCTTCTCTAATGTTGTTTTGTTTTATTTTTCTTCTGAAACCCCCTAAAATCTTTTTATTCTTTTCTTTTGTAACAACAACAGTATCCTAAATATACTGGTATGTTTTTATAAGAAGTATTCGAGCTACACTTACACACACCTACATCTAATGGTTAAAGAACATACGGTTTCTGTGGATGGCAAATTTCTGCCTCACGAAACGATGATTGTTCAACACTCATATAACACCTTCAAAGGTGGCCATTAAGATGTCACTATATTTATATGTGATATATAATATGTTTATGTTTTAATTATGCTTCTGTATTTCTCATTTATGGCATACTTTATGATTTCAATTATGGGTAAAACGCGATAATTTCATTTTAGGAAGTGCGGACTACCGCCCCCTCAAAGTGATTTGAATCGTTAATGCCATATGTGGGATGTATAAAGGATGAAGTAAAAGGTATTGTAAACTATATTATACTGTAATTATATTATAAATTTATATCATTGTGATTTCATTCCATTAAATACGAAATAGTAATGAAAGTAGTGTTCATGTGTACGTACGGATTACCGTCTCCATGAACGGTGCATTTCATTTCTTACCTCTAAATGTTACGTAATATTATAAATGAATGTATATACTGGATATATATAATATATATGACATCTAAATCATGAATATAATTCTGGAGATAATGGATATTCTACCACATAAACAACTTGTAATTATAAGAAGTTTATTGTTGACTCAAGTACCAAAGATCGACAAAACGACCGTTATTAACTTAAATAATTACATAATGATCATAACATTGTAATAAGTGATATAAAAAGGATAATGAAATTAAAAATGGTTCTTAATAAGGTATATATTAACTCTAGTTTATTATTCAGGTGGTTAAAGAACGGTTGAGTCAAGTCAGACACGAGGTAAGGGAATTTCATAACCCAACTTCCATTCTTTGGGTTAATCTCCTACTTTCAAATTATGTCATCATATTATTATGTCCTATCTTGTATTTTTACATTATTTATGTGTACTTATAGTGAATACAAATTATATATGTACTTTATTTAAAAAAATGATCTTTTTAAGGACTTCGTCTCAATCCCCATTCATTGAGGCATATTTGGGTTTATACACAACTTTCTTTTATACGGTGTATAAACCCCTTTGACTTTTATGTTTATTCAAAAGAAATCTTTTTATATAGAGTTTTTATAAACGACAAAAGGGAATGTTTTTCTTTCCGTATTTATGCGGTGACAATGACTTCTCCGCCGCTATGACCATTATTTGAGTTTCGGCTTCCTCTACAAGCCATCATTTTTTTTAATGAAAAATAAATACAAAGTTTCAACTTTATTTTATTTTGGTATTGAAAATAGTTTTGAAGCATTTTTATTATATCAATGTGTTGTATTGATATCTTGTGATTGAAATGTGGAAATTTTATGTTTCCTTTATGCATGTTTTATGTGATACGATTATGTTATGGTTTATGATATATTTAAACCTATTCATATGAGGAATGTATTGGACTTAATAAGTGACGGGTGGAGCCCGCTATAGCTCCTCGATGCATCGGTAGGTCTCATGAAACAACTAGACGTGGAATTGGCTGAGGCCCTTTCCCAATTTGATTTATTGTTTTGGCCGATGCCTTAATCATTTTGGACGTCTTGGCCGAGGCCTTGACAAAATGTTTCAGAATGTCTGGCTTTATACATTCCCTCATTATGAAAGTGGTTATTGATATTGCATGTGATTATTCGACCAGTAGAATATCTATGTGAAGAGGTAAATGGCATTATCTTATTTTACTTTTGCCATATTATGTTGATGTTCAAGTTTAAAATGCTTTTGTTTTAGTTATACATTGCCTTAAATGTTTATGTTTATTTATGAAAGCTTCTGCAATATTGTTATCCTTACTGAGAATCTGAGCTCACCCCTTTCAATGTTTTAATATTTTCCAGGATGTGAAGAAGTATTTTATGAATGACCTGCGGGGATAGTCAGAAGAGGATATGAGTGTGGACTATGGAGACTTTGTTATTTTAGTTTTTCACCTTATGATGTAATATAACATTTATGAATGTATCTAGTGTTTCCAAGGCTACTAAACTAATCGGTCTTTAGAGACTTGATCTTTTGTGATCATTCCAATGTTACGAAGTAAGGCACCGACTCTGGGTAGCTGGGGTCGGTGCGTTACAGTTGGTATCAGAGGCAGTTTAGTACTAACCTTGGAAGCTAGATTTAGATAAACTCTGATTAGAGCACATAGCCCAAAGATAGACTTTGAGGATTAGTATAGAAGAACTTCCTATAATTTTGTTATTGTAGAGATTTTGTGAGTTTTCCGAGCAATACATCCCTGTCTAGATACGAGCAGGTAGAGGCGGCTCTGGCACAGATGTACCTAGGGGTAAAACCTGAAAACACCGCTTTGAGCTAGACTTGAACGGGAACTGGTGCATGACAACGGGCCTTGCTGCACACTTGGTTACGACACTCCCGGGGGATATGCTTAGGATAATTATCATTTTCTTTACAAACCACTATGAACGGTTATGAGTGTATACTTCCTCAAATAAAACCTTTTTATGATTATGGATTATATCCATAAATAGTTCAAATTATGTTAAGTATTTTACAAGTATGGAATTATGTATTTTGATTCATAAACTAATCTAGTTTATGCCATTGTTTAGAAATGGTGCCTAGTGGATGGAATGGAAACCGTATCAATGCACGCACTCCGTGTAGGGATTGCCCTCCTGCTCAAGATAATTATTATGGACCTGGAGATACAACTGGTGCTGATCAACTTATTACCATACTAGGACAACTCACTCAAGTTATGAATAATATCCTTACTCGTATGGATCACCCTGATCCACAACGTGGAGGATCAATGTTAGACCGCTTCATGAGGCAACAACCACGATCATTTAATGGGGGTACAAATCCATTAGTAGCTGAGAAATGGATAATCTCCTTAGAGAAAATAGTTCATGCCTTGGGGAGTAGCGAAAGGGAGAAGGTTGTCATGGTAGTTTACCGCCTCACTAGAGATGTCGATCAGTGGTGGTCGCTGATTCAAAACACAAAGGAAGATGATGACGTATAGAATATGCAATGGAGGGAGTTCAAAGAGCTTTTCTTAGAAAAATACTTTCCTCGTGACCATCGAGTAGATATGGAAAGGCAATTTCTGAGTCTGAGGCAGAAGGAGGATGAGAATGTCGCAAAGTATGAGGCTAACATTACAAGGTTAGCGAGGCATGCTTCCGATTATATATGTAACCCAAGGAGTAAGATAGGTCGTTTCTTTGATGGGTTAAAACCATTTCTCCGTCGAGCTTTAGTATCACAATCCTTCTCATCATACGAAGATATTGTCTCGTGTGCTATCAAGACAGAAAAGGAATTCTCTAAGTCTTATGACAACAAAGTAAAGCAAGAGTACAAGAGAACGGTGGAACAAGAGACAGATAAAGGGAAAAAGGGAAAGAAGGATTTTCCATTATGTGATAATTGTGGGAAGAATAACCCTGGTACTTGCCTAAAAGGAATGGGAGTTTGTTATAAATGTGGAGAAAAGGGTCACCAGGCTTGTGATTGCAAGGGAAAGAAAGAGGCTATCAAAGTTGAATGCAACAATTGTAGAGAAATGGGTCATTATGCAAATGAATATCCTAAGCATCAGGGAAACTTACCTCAGAAAAGGCCAAGGGATCAAGAATAATCTTATGTTGTTACTACAGTTGAAGCAGAATAACTAATGTATTGGTGCTTTTGAACTCATGGATTATATTCTGGTTATTAGAATAATGTGATATATATATAAGGATTGTACTGCAGTACTTGTTGATTTCAGTAAGGTTTTAATATGATGAAGGTAATTATATTTTTAGTATGTGACAATAAGATAAACTTTACTTTGTTTGGGGAATCTGATAAATTGATTTTGAATTAAGAGACCTTTTAGAGAAATTCTGGACAGAGGTATTTTGGATAACTATAAATGTTGGAGTGGATTAAGTTGATCTTTGTATAGTATTGTTTAAGGTTAAAAAATTTATGAAGATTATTTTTGGAATATTATAATACTATAGTTTTAGGAAAAGGACAACCTGCAGGGTGGGGCATAACCCGTCGCGTCGGACAAAGCTGCAAGAATCGAACCCACAACCATAGTGCGACAGGCCTTTATTTCCTACCACTAGCCTACAGGAAGTCCCTGGTTATTAAAAAATAATTTTACTAATCTAAATGGTATGTGTTAACATTTGGAACCTTATACAATTAGGATAAGTATAATATTTTTGAGTTCTATTATCTTTTTGAGTGAAAGATGAGTTGAAGGTTGAAAATCTAATTGTCAAGCATAAATATATATATACCTATCTCTTATTCAATGAATAAATTAATTCTTAAACATTAGTAAAGGGATATTAAAACAAAAAAATGTGTTATCCTAATACATTATGTCTCGTTGAACTGATGATATTTTAAATCAACATAGATTGAAGACTTTGAGGCCCTCAATTTGACAGTTGATTGTGATTGATGACCTCAATCACTCCCTACGAATATTTACGTTTTTCCTCCAATTATATGTCTCTAATAGCCACCAATGTTCTCCTAATCGAGATCATAATTGGGTGGTGAAATTTTCATTTCCCTTTCCCTCTTATTAAGGCCAACTTTTATTAATCTTATTTCTGATGTGGGTTTTCCACAAAGGTATTTTCTCTTTTCAACCTTTTATTTTCAAAGAAAAAAATTTCAAATTGCGAGGACGGAATTTATTGAAGGAGGGGAGAATGTAACACCCCGAGCTTCCACGATACGCTTCTCATTCAATAATGCAATGGCTTGCATTGTACGCAACTTCGAGTTCTAAAACACCACGACTAATCAAAGTGGCCATTATAAATAGTAATAACCACTTTTTAAAATTATAGAAATTTTATATTTCAAAATGGACTTCATTTTTGGATTCAGAATATCGAAATTAGCCTATGTTGAATTTTTGGTATTTTTCTGAGAACTTCTAATTTTTTATGAATAGTGAAAACTACTTAAAAACAACTTCTTTAATAAAAATAATTTATAGTGATAAATTATACTATTTAGTGGTTTTAAAGTATAATTAGAATATATTTTTACCATTTTATCCAATGGTGGTCATTAGAATTAATTTAACATTGAAATTGGACATAAACAATTGTCAATCTTTTGATATAAATTGTTTCTTAAAAACACGCTATTTGTTGTGACAGTGGGAATTAATTATAAAATTAATTAATGAAAATTATAAGTTTGGAATTTTGTAAAATAGACATCATTTTTGAATTCGGAATATCAATTATAGCTTAGGGTGAAATTTTGGCATTGTTCTGAAAAACTTCAATTTTTGATGAATAGTGAAACCACTAAGTGGTAGTTAAATAACTGATTTTTCGATTAAATGAAATATTACCACTTCTGTGATTTGATTTTCAAAAATCCGACATACATGGTTGTCATTAAGAAGTAAAATGTGGTTCAATGAGATTAAAATAATTTTTTGGTGAATAGTAACTTTTAAGTTCTTAATCGCGATTAGAGGTAATTGGTGTAGTTTAAGGTAAAAATAATGTTTTAATAATATGAGATGAGCTTTAAACTTGTCCTACTCCTATTGGATGTGCCATGGCCGACCAATACACTCCATGGGTCAACTTGGGGACCCCATGGAGCCACATTAGTTGGAAAATGACATAAATACCTTTTATTTAATGTTAAAGTAAAAAATGACACAAACATGAAATGTTTTACTAAAACAATTTTTAAATGGGGTTATACAAGTCATATTTTTGACTATAAATAGTCATTGGAAAGCTAAAAAGATTTCCTAAATCATAGTATTTTTTTATAATTTTTAGACATTAATTAAATTAAATTATTTATGACATCATTATTATGCAGCGATGACTTCATTATTTAACGATTTTAATAAAATGAAACGATAATGTACAATCCAAGGCTTACACGTGTCCAAAGACTATTGGATGGGTTGATTTAGAACCCTTATCACCTTATCCACGAATTATATAACTGTGTGACATTTAGAATCCGAAAAGCATTGTATAATAATGTAAAATTTCCTTACTTTCCAAGAGTGCCCCTCCCCTCCTCTTATAAAAGGCCCCCACCTCTACCACCTCATTCATAATTTCAAGCCATTTGGCTCGGCCAAACTCTGCCCAAATACTCTCCCAACTTCCCCTTATTACTCCTAGAAGCCTCATGTTGGACAGAACTCTTCCCAAGGAAACCTTTGGCTCAAATCAAAAAGAGTTACCCGATTTTGAGGTAATGTCTTCTCTAATGTTGTTTTGTTTTATTTTTCTTCTCCAACCCCCTAAACTCTTTTTATTCATTTCTTCTGTAACAACACAAGTATCCTCAATATACTAGTATTTTTTTATAAGAAGGATTCGATCTACACTTACACACACCTACATCTAATGGTTAAAGAACATACGGTTTCTGTGGATGGCGAATTTATGGCTCACGAAATGATGATTGTTCAACACTCATATAACACCTTAAAAGGTGGCCATTAAGATGTCACTATATTTATATATGATATATAATATGTTTATGTTTTACTTATGCTTATTTATTTCTCATTTATGGCATACTTTATGAATTCCATTATGGGTAAAACGCGATAATTTCATTTTAGGAAGTGCGGACTACCGCCCCCTCAAAGTGATTTGAATCGTTAATGCCATATGTGGGATGTATAAAGGATGGAGTAAATGGTATTATACACTCTATTATACTGTAATTATATTATACATTTATATCATTATTATTTCATTCCATTAAATACGAAATAGAAATGAAAGTAGCGTTCATGCGTACGTACGGCTTACCGTCTCCATGAACGGTGCATTTCATTTTTACCTCTAAATGTTACGTAATATTATAAATGAATGTATATACTGGATATATATGATATATATGACATCTAAATCATTAATATAATTATGGAGATAATGGATATTCTACCACATAAACAACTTGTAATTATAAGAAGTTTATTGTTGACTCAAGTACCAAAGATCGACAAAACGACCGTTATTAACATAAATAATTACATATTGTTCATAACATTGTAATAAGTGATATAAAAAGGATAAAGAAATTAAAAATGGTTCTTAATAAGGTATATATTAACTCTAGTTTATTATTCAGGAGGTTAAAGAAAGGTTGAGTCAAGTCAGACACGAGGTAAGGGAATTTCATAACCCAACTTCCATTCTTTGGGTTAATCTCCTACTTTCAAATTATGTCATCATATTATTATGCCCTATCTTGTATTTTTACATTATTTATGTGTAATTATAGTGAATAGACATTATAGATGTACTTTATATAAAAAAATGATCTTTTTAAGGACTTCATCTCAATCCCCTTTCATTGAGGCATATTTGGTTTTATACACAACTTTCTTTTATACGGTGTATAAACCCATTTGACTCTTACGTTTATTCAAAAGGAATATTTTTATATAGCATTTTTCTAAACGACAAAAGAGAATGTTTTTCATTCCGTACTTATGCGGCGACAATGACTTCTCTGCCGCCGTGACCATTATTTGAGTTTCGGCTTCCTCTACAAGCCATCATTTTTTTTAATGAAAAATAAATACAAAGTTTTATCTTTCTTTTATTTTGGTATTGAAAATGGTTTTGAAAGCGTTTTTATTATATCAATGTGTTGTATTGATATCTTGTGATTGAAATGTGGAAATTTTATGTTTCCTTTATGTATGTTTTATGTGATACGATTATGTTATGGTTTATGATATATTTAAACCTATTCATATGAGGAATGTATTGGACTTAATAAGTGACGGGTCGAGCCCGCTATAGCTCCTCGATGCATCGGTAGGTCTCAAGAGACAACTAGACGTGGAATTGGCCGAGGCCCTTTCCCAATTTGATTTATGGTTTTGGCCGAGGCCTTAATCATTTTGGACGTCTTGGCCGAGGCCTTGACAAAATGTTTCAGAATGTCTGGCATTATACATTCCCTCATTATGAAAGTGGTTATTGATATTGAATGTGATTATTCGACCAGTATAATATCCATGTGAAGAAGTAAATGGCATTATCTCATTTTACTTTTTCCATATTATGTTGATGTTTAAGTTTAAAAGGCTTTTGTTTTAGTTATACATTTCCTTAAATGTTTATGTTTATTTATGAAAGCTTCCGCAATATTGTTATCCTTACTGAGCATCTGAGCTCACCCTTTTCAATGTTTTAATATTTTCTAGGATGAGAAGAAGTATTTTATGAATGACCTGTAGGGATAGTCAGAAGAGGATATGAGTGTGGACTATGGAGACTTCGTTATTTTAGTATTTCACCTTATGATGTAATGTAACATTTATGAATGTATCTAGTGTTTCCAAGGCTACTAAACTAATCGGTCATTTGAAACTTGATCTTTTGTGATCATTCCAATGTTACGAAGTAAGGCACCGACTCTGGGTAGTTAGGGTTGGGGCGTTACATCTGAACTAGATTAGAAAGAAAAATATGTGTATATAGTGTGTTTTAACCTATGGGAAATCCATGATAGTGTGGATTCACATTCTGATTGGACTATAGATGATGATGTGGTCATCTTTGTCTAGATTAATGTTGCTCTTCTTATTTTTATGTTGTAGGGGTTGGTATGAGAGTTTAATGCCTCTAATTGGAAGTGCATCCATTTTTTTCCAAATTTTACCATGAACTATGTTGATAGTATTGGTGGATGGCCTTGAAAAATGATATTCTAGGGTTCGTTAAACAATGATGCACATGTCAACAGGTGAAGTTTGAGAATTAATGATCAGGTAGTCTACAAACACAATTTCCCAATCCAGGATGGGTGTGGGATAATGTAAATACGTACTTCATGGTGGGTATCCTGAGGATTCCAGTGAAGAATGCTGCAATTTGAGTGATTATGGACCAATTGATGAAAGTAGTTCATTTCATGCCTATCTAGGATACATTATAATTGGATCAGTTTGGGGACTCATATGGTCAGGACATAGTCTATCTCTATAGTGTACCACATAGTATAGTTTCACACCATAACTCACGTTTTATTTCATGCTTCTATGAAGGATAACAGAAGGCTTATTGTATATAGGTATTTATGATTACATATTTCTACCTCAATGAAAATTTGGAGAATTAACATATTATACTAGTTTTGGAGGATGTGTTATGGTTTTCTGTCGTAGACTTTGTTGGGTCTTCAGAGAATAACATAACACACATCGAGTTTGCTTATACAAATAGTTATCAGGATAATATTTATATGGAACTATATGATTCACTTTATTATCATCCCCATAGATCTACTTTATGTTTTATAGAGGTATTTTATTCATATTTATTAGGATTTCGTCTCATAAAAGAGACATCAGATCATGTTCATCTGATTAAAAGACATATGGCTATTACTCGTAATATGTAAAAGTCCTATTTTGATTGATGTCGGTGAACTCTTGAGTTTACAATGGGTGATCGTGTGTTCCTTCAGGTGTCACCATGATTTTGTCACCATAGTATTATGTGACCAGGAATGTTCATGATTAGGTTTTTTAGAACTTTTGAGACTTTGGAGAGAATCAGGAGAGTGCAATATCGATTAGATCTTCTACAAAGTCATATTGTTATAAACCACATTTTTCATGCATCACAACTTCTTCTTTATCACCCCAAACCTTTTCATGTAATCAATTTTGATGATGTTGAGCTTGAGACTAATTATTTCTGTGAGGATCATCAAGTACATGTTATGGATCATGGTGATAATTTGTTTTCAGGGAAGAATATGCCAATAGTTTGAGTATTGTGGCAAAATAGATGTGTTCATGATGAAACATGGGAGAGAGAAGACTATATGTTGGCTCATTGGTCCTATCTTTTTAACTCAAAATATTAGAAAATCATTTTACTATAGCTCAAGGATAATTATTCATAGTGTGAAAAAACTGTAAGATCCTAGCCTTTCTTAAAATGTCTTGGGATCTTTTTTAGGTATTCTGTTACCTAGTTTTCTTATGTATTGGATGGATTTTACATTGGGGTTATATCTATTGTAATTGGATAAGTTTGGATTACCAATGGGGTATTTATAGTTGGATCATGATTAGAGAATATGGGTTTTATTTCCCCAAGAAACTATGTACTTTATATTTGTGAGACACGAGGTGGGGTACAGTTTATGCGTGGTTTTGGAAAATCGTGTCGCCACACTCCCAACCCATGGATCCTAAAATAGTGGAGATTTTTACGATTTGAGAATGGTTTTTTAAACCATACACAACATATAAGAAACAATAATTCCACTATGACTAGGTGAATTGTTTGGTAAAACATGTTCCCCTTACTAGGAAACCACGCATGTGGGATTTATTTCTCAAAAAAACTAAATAAAATTTCAAAACCCCCAATATTAATCCATTTTCAGTCCCAATAAACCCTAACCTATCTATTATGATTTTTGAAGCTCTTGGTAGGATTACAATTCTCATAGAACACCATTCTTGAGGAATATAATATTCAATATAAGGATCTAATCCTTATTGGTGAGTGTTTCCTTCCCCAATTTTTATCTCTCTCTCTCATCTCTCAATATGGATAAAGAGGAATGATTTTTCATCCATTGTAAAAGTTTTTTATCTAGGTTTTTAGGGATCTCAATATTTTTTATTTGGATCTTTGTTTTTGGGCCTAGGTCTTTGGTTTCATTGTGATTTCAATTATTCCACTTAAATTTGAGGGATTTCGGTTTTAAAAACGTTCATCAATGACCTTGGGATAGGTGGAATAGTGGTCAATTTTAATATAATTTATTCTAAATGTGTGAATGTAATTTTAAAATTGAAATTTTTATATTTTGAAATCACATATTAAATTTAATTACATAAATGATTAATTAATTAATGGAATCATGGATTTATTTGAATAATGTGATTTTGAAATTGGATAATTATGTGTTATTGAAATTAATGAATCATGGGAATTATAAAAATATTGATTTCTAGTAATTGTTATATACTGGCCTCTTTCAGATGTGTTTATCAGAAGAAAGGATTCAATTATAAATATTGATTTATTGATAAATGAAATTAAAAATTTGGTGATTAATGAATTCTGATAATTGATGATTAATGGTTGAAAATACGGAACCATGTGATGTGATATATATGAATGAGTTGTGGTATATGAACTGCTAATATAAATACCCATGGGGTGCGAGAATGCCACTCTAGGACCCTAATATATTTATGTACACATGTGATCACTATGTTGTTAGATAGGGACCACTAGTCCAAATACTCATGGTGTTCAAGACTATTTCTCTAAACCCCCATATTTTGAATAATAAATGAAAATTATTTGATTAGTGAAAACCTATAATGAAATGAAATGTGGTATCCCTTTTGGGATGGTTAATCTTTCAAAATGGTCAAATTAAAATATTTATGGTTTTATTTTCATCATGAATCCAAGGTATTATTTGGTTAATTATTGAAAATTTTATTAGGATAAAATGTTAAATTTATTTATTTAACTAAATTTTTGGTACTAATATATAAAATTTTATGGATTGGATATTGTTTTAGATGTCATTGGTAGTTTCCTATTGTGTTTTACTCACACCCTACTCGAGTTTCCTGATCAGCACCCGAATAGTCATCATGTTTACTTGGAATGATATGGCAAAAAAGACAATGTTAGATGGATGTGTTTGTATGTATCCGGGATGAGGGAAATGAAAATTTTATCAGGATACACATGGGAGTTTCTAGTGCCTTTATTTTTTGTTTTTTATTTTATACTTGACACATATATATAATATCATATCTACTGATATGGTTTGGATGTTGTTTCTTATTTTTTTCTATCATGTGATACTAGTATGTAACAGTTACGGTATTGTTCAGGTTATTGTCTATTATCATTTGGCCATTAGTTATTTATTTATATTATTTTGTTACTTTGATAAATTGGGTATAGTAGCCCCATGATATAAATTAGACCCTTGTTTCTGGTCAGAATCCTCTGACTTATGGGGAGGCATGCCTAAGGTCATGTGACCAACTGACTCAGGGGACCACTATGTGACACTGGGTTTGGACTTTACAATTTTAGCAATAAAAATTTACAACATCAAGAATTAATATTCGATAAATTTCATAACCAAATGATATATTAGGATTATTATTTTAGTTCATTTGGATGAACTCTTACACTATAAAACCCCTGCCTTTATGTGATAATTTTTTCCACAGACACCCAAATATTCTTATTTCACAATAAGTATTCAATATCTCTCTTAAATTAATCCACACATGAATCGCTTATATATATAAATAATTTTAAATAATTTGTTATAAACTAAAGGTAATGGGAAAACAATAAGGGTGATCCCAAATTCCATGTAAGTTTAAAGATCATAATTATCAACTGAATTTCATCATTTAGAATAAGATGAGCATAAGGAAATGACTATATAATCAAGGTGCATGAGTATAATATAATCAAATTCATACCCTTCAATAGCATGAAAAAATATCATGAAATATTGAAGAAATATTAAAAATATTTGAAATAGTCATTAGAGTCCATAATCATAATCTACGTGATGTAAATATTGATCAATGGAATCGTTAAATACCCATAACAATCACAGACAAAAAATATTTTTATCTGGGAACATGATCTTCATAATCGGTTTCATGAATAACCAGATCCCAGTTAAATACATAGGTGAATCCATACTAGTATACTCATTCATTCTTGACTATAAACACAAGGAACATTACCCAATGCATTACGGAGCTATAATGGGTCTCTCCCTTTATATAAGTTATATCGATCTGACCCATTCATCATGATCTATAATTAGACTCAATCTCTCCTATAAGTTGTATTGGGCTCACATATCTATCATTATCTATAATAGGGATCATCCCTTTATATAAGGTAGTCCCAGATCACTATCATCATAATTAATGTTCAAGTACCATTCATGATTGAAACATTTAAATTCTTCCAATTTTCAATATAATAATAATTATTACTATTCTATCATTGTTTGATTCACCAGTGGAAAAGAAAAGGGTTCAACATCAATCTCAAAATCCATCCAGAGAATAATTAAGGATTTTATCATTACATCATTTACCTAGTATAGTGTAAATTTTGTTGTTGATGATGAATGTAAACACCCTTAAAAATAATTAAAAACATTCCTGATTAAAATACATTTTTTCAAATAAAAAAATTTTAAAAAATATAAATTAAAAAAATATTTTAAAAATAATTTTTATTAAAAATAACCTTGAAAATGATATTAGAATATACATGTAAAAAGGTGGTCATAACTATGGGAAAATTCATTCAAGATGTAAACTTTAAAAAATATTCTTTACAAATATTGTGTAAAGGGAGTCAAAAGTGGGAAATTTGGAAAATATTAATAAAGTTTCACTAAAAATATTTTAAAATAACGTAAAAAAACTTTTTTAAAATTATATTTAGGAAATACATTATGTTTACTAAAGAAAATATTTAGAAAAAATCTTAGAATACATGCATATATATAAGATAAATATTCAAAGTATAAAAGAATATACAAAATCAGTGTAACTGACAAACACATTCCATGATATTTATCTAATAAATTAGTGAGGAAATTGAAAATAATCATTAAAAACACATTAATTAAAATATAAATGAAAAAATTATTTGGTTAATGAAAATAAGAGAACTTGATATCCTTTAAAGTAACCTTGGACTTAAAAAATATTGAAAAGAATGGATATTGTAACATAAACCCTTTACCATTTTGGTAACATTTGAATCAAAAGTAATTAAAATTGAGTATTTTATATTTTTCAATAAATATAATTAATTAAAAGAATTAATTTTTCAAAATTCATTCATTTGGTACTAAGAAAACCATACAATGAAATAATGTTGTACAAGTTGAAACTTATCTCGTGAAAATGATATTGAGACAAAGAAAACCCTTACAATGTTCATATCATTGAATTGATAGTCAATAAATGGATATATTATTTGTAAAAAATGTTAATTGACCAAAAATATTTTTAATATATAATTATAATATTTATATATTAATTCACAACTTATAATGGTATAATAATTTTCATGAAGAAGACTTATATTCTAATGAGGAAAAATTTAGTTCATAAACCATTTATCACTTGGTAACATTTAATTCATATAACCTTATATGGTTTGAATAATTAAACACAAAACAAAATTAAGTATGAAGTATTCATGATAAAAAATGTAAAATGGGAATTATATTCATCATATTAATTAAATTAAGTGAATAAAATTAAAGTATTTCTCAAATAAGGAAAGATGAGAAAAAACCCCTTACCTCGAGTCCATATATTCTATGTATTTCCTTTAAATGATATATCAAAAACTAATATAAATTATTTTAATTCTCAATAAAGTATTCCATATTTAATCCTTTATCCTTATACATTTCTTTAATTTATTTTTAATGAAATATTTAATTACATATCTAGTTAAGTCAATGTTGGTTATTTTTTGGACATTCAGTTCATAATTTTTGAATCATCGTTAGTGTGTTGAATGAGGTAAAAGGATTAATTATTCCTTACCTTATAGAAAAATGATTATAAAATAGTTATAGAATTTATAAATTCATTATACTTTTAATTCCAATAATGAAATATGGTTAAGAAAAATGAACTACATTACAATCATGTAGACGGTAGGTCATATGTAAGCTTGAGAAATGTTTCCATATTCAAAAAACATTATAAATAAAATTAAGAAAATTTTAACTTTATAAGATTATAGTTTTATAATAAATAACATATTATATCTTTATAAATGCTTATATATATCATTCGTTTGATTTTGTGATGATAAACAAATCAAATTGATTCATCGAGGTGGTAGTCCATATATATGCAAGAATGATGTTACCATTTTTAAATGAATGGAATGATAGGAACATAAATGATATATTATATTTTTAGAATGATAAATATATCAATAATAACATATAGAAAAATAAATTCCATAATTATAACAATCCTTTTTTGGGGGTTATGGATAAATAATTGCATAGGTTCACGAGGTGGTAGTTTGTCGTACACACGAATGGATGTTTTGTTTCCCATTTGATAGAGGAGGTGATAAATATACATAATTAAAATAACATAGTTAAATTTTATTATTTTTAAAATATTTTGTATATTATTTATTCATATTTTTAATTATATTATATATATATACTTTAATAATAAAATTGAAAATGAGAGGTTAATAACTATACCTCTTCTTTGGGAAACCACCTTTTTCATTACACTTTAAACCCTATGTGGTTGGTATTCACCTGAATATATGGAATATATAAGATGTACATTTATTTTTGGAAGTTATTTGGGAATTTATTGGAAAAAAATGGTTCATCGTGTGTAATTAAAAGAGGAGAGTGTGTGTCCTTTTATAATAAGGGAATCAACATTCTTTGAATTTCATAAAATATTAAATTTATATTCATTAAGTTTATTTTAAAAATTGATACAACATATATATGTAGAATTTAGGATAATTATGTGTCTAAATAATAAAATAAAATAAAATTTATATTGCTTTATATTTTATTTATCCCCTTATCTCTTGGTTTTAACCCATATTAACTCTTTTTTATAAATTCCGGGATAATGAAGTTTTTTGTCATTAAAGGTTAATTTATTCACTATAAAAATAAAATTGAAGCATAAATGCAACATGGTTTAAATTTTAAACAAACATAAAAAAAATGGCCAAAGATGTTATTTTTATTGATTTTATATTATATAAAAAAATTATTTATGGTCTTAAAATATCATTAATGTTAGTTTTGTAACTATTCCTTTCATTTGACATAGAAAACATCAATATGAATATTTAATTAAAAAAGTTTTTTTTTAAATAAAATAATTTATAATTTAAAAAAACATGTGAAACAGTATAGAACTCAAATAATATTATTTTCAGAGTTTTGAATAACATTTTACTGATTTTTTGACTGCACGGAAAAACACTGTGTTTGTGTTGCATAAAAATTTAAAGAAATTATTTCATCACTAAATGTTAGAGATAAATTACCATGATGAAAAAATATTATTTATAATTAAAATTAAAATTTATATTTAACCAAATTTACTCATAATCTCCATGAAAAAAATTGAGATGATTAAAGAAAAAGAATGATATTTTTTAAATTTCTTTTAAAAAATAATGTAAAGGTAAAAATCATAAAAAAATTGAAAATTAATGTCCATATATTAAAATTTTGGATTAATATGATATATATATAGTATTAATATAAAATTATGGAAAGTTGAAGGTTGATTTTTTTGTCCCATTTATTTGATTTATAACCTAAATTACCTGATTTAGTCTTATTGAGGTGACCCAAATTTAAAAAGGTTACAATTATTAATGCATAAAAAAGGAAATATTTGTTAAATTTTTATTTAATAATTACAAATATGGAATCCACTTTTATTATTAGAAATTTTTTTGGAATTTAATGTAATATTAAAATGTAAAATGCGATGACAATTTATTTTTCAGAAAAATTCCATATAAAATATAAAATTATTTTTATAAAGAAATAAAGTCTTAAATTCATTTTAAAGAGAATAATTTGATTATTTTTAGTAAAATAGAACTATTTATATTTTAAAAATAATCAAAAATATAATTTTATTTTTTAAATAACTTGGAAGAAAATATAGTCTTCAATTAAAATTATAAATTTTCACTATTGATTATAAAATCAAAAATTTAAGAAAAATATTAAAATGTAATCATAATATTATTTTTAATTGTAGATTTTAAAATTTATAAACTTTTATAAATTATTATTTCTATTATTTGGAGAAATTAATTGAGTTATTTGATTTTAAAATGATATAAAAATCATCTTTTGAAGGAAGTACGTTTTTAAAGGATAATAATATTCTACTCAAAATTGAATTCATATATATTAAGAATTAATCAATAAATTTATATTTATTGGGATATTTATACATATTTTGTATTGTATTTAACCTTATTCATACCTTCATATTCAATGGCACGTTTATAATGGTCACAATTAAATAATAATTTTTTATAGTGTATCCCAAATCATTTGGCACTTGGTGATTCATATACTTCATGTTATTTAACATATTATTTATTTTAAAAAATGAGGACATTACAATCTCTCCCACCCCCAATAAATAATTTTTTTCCTCACAATTAGAACTTGTTCTCAGTAATCAAGGGTTTTACAGTTGAAAAATTTCTTTCTGTAAACCTACAACATAAAAAATGATTAATAAAACATCCTCTTAAAAATATGGAAAAGGGAAATATGATGTTCTTATAAATATAACCAAAACTAGGTTTCAAATTAAGATATTGTTAGTGTAAAGTGAAGATATGTACATTGAGGGAAAAAATAATTTCAAAATAATTATAGAGAGTGATAGAGAACATAGACCCCAAAACATTTATTGACCACTGTAATGATAACAACCAGAAACACTAAAACAATTAGGTGAAAAAAAATACCAACTCTTTATAAAAAAATATGGTAATATGAAAAATTATTTTGTTCAATATCCCTTACTAAGAGTAATGTAATTACCTTATTATCTAAACTGATATCGTAAAGAAATGTACAAACATGAAAAATAAAATTTCATCCTTTAATAAATTTCCAATATAATATCATCTTTTTCTCTAAACAATGGTAATTCTTGATAATTTTTTTCATTTCTTAAGAAATAATACTAATTTAAAAAGGATTAAAGAATCCAAAAACGTATATCAATATATTATTCTTGTCTTATAACATTATGAAAACCCCAAATGGTAAAAATAGTATATGATGATTCCTAAAATTTTAAACCTTCATATAAATAAATATAATATTAATCTCAAAATCTATAGTAATAATACCCAATGCTCAACATGGATCATCTAAAAAATAACTAACCATAATGTTCATCAAAATATTGTTTATTCTGAATTACACCCAAATATTAGAATTATTTAATCAGAAATTGTTCCCAAAAAAATTGACCTTTTTCTCCGCATATCATCAATCGCTCTCAAGGTGTCAAACCAAAAATTTATATTCCCAAATAATATAATCTCAAATATATGGTATTCATTTCAATAAATGTTCTATATCACCATAAAGCAACACTGAAATCAATTTTTTTTCAAATTATAATTCAACATTTATTTCAAAGTCCCATAATATTCTATTTTACCTTAATCATATAATGTTACAAATAATTATAGTGATTACAATAATCATTTAATCACAAAATCACTTATTAATACATCGGTTATCTATTTGATAAATAATATATTCCAAAAATAATCTAAATATCAATATATCAAATCTTTTATGGAAAGTAAAAAATTAATAAAAAACCAAAAAAAAACACATTGGATAGTTGTGGGTGTTGTAACTTTGTCGACCTTTGGTTGTGTGTTCATGTCCTGCAGTTTTTTGGGATGTGATGTGTTTTCACCCGGACTGTGGTTTTTCCTTTAGCTAAAACTATATTTCCAATAATTTTCTCAAAATTCTGTTAAAAAGCCTCTAAAATACATTCATCATTAAGGAATGTTTAATCATTAAATGTTATCTCATGCAATTTAGCTTACATCAACAAAATATAATATTATTCCTCTAAAATAATCTTTCATTTTAAATATAATTATTATATATGAAAAATCAATAATATTTCTCCTTAAATACCATTAATAACCTTGAAATCCCACCTCTTAAAACATAAAAAGGGGCGGTTAATACTTATAACATATGATCAAACTTAAACAAATAAAAAATGATGATATATATAAATATTAATTTAATATCCCATGAAAATATCATAGTATCCAAATTTATATAATCCTACCTATGAAACCAACTATAATATACGTGAACCTGTAATCTTAAATCTATTTCTGAAAAAAAAATATTAACATTTATGGCTTGGTACTAATAAATGTGACCGAATTTACCCATCAAAAACTTATAACATTAAAAGGAAATATTTGATAACTTACAAACTCAAGGGTCATTCTAGGATTGGGGTTTCAGTTAATTATAAAAAAATCTTACATAAATATACCAATGTTCTTAAGTGTTTATTTTTTCCACTTACATCATGATTTTATTATTTGAAAATATTTATTAAATATCTCCAATAAAATTTTCCACACATGATACATTTTTACTCATAAATCATTTAACAATATTCCTCATAACCTAGAGAAAATGAAACATATGAAGGTTGAGGTAAAATACATCATATGGGTAAAAATAAGCATATAATTTTCGATTTTATAAATTAGAATAAGATACTCAAAATAGTTTCATGACATAATTATATTACATGATCAGAATATAAGGGAATCTATACCCTTCAATATTTGGATCATCAAGGACCAAAAATAAATGGGGACTATTGAAAATATATTTACCTTATGATTTCAATTATGGATTTCATTTCTAAAAATTCAAAAAACAAGAATACTAGATTTATATTTAATATTAAAAAGGAAAAATGCAATGTAAAATTGTTTTTTCAGAAAACATTATTTTAAATATAACAATGATTTTATAAAAAAATCATGTACAAAATTAATTTTAATGACCTGAATTGAATTTAGATTAATGAAAATGAACCAATTAAATTTTAAAACAATTCCAAAAAATAATTTTAAATTTTTAAATACAATAAATGAAAATATATTTTTCAATAAAAATTAGTATCTTCCACTATTAATTGGATAATTAATTTATTTAGAAAATTTATCAAAGTTCACCATAAGAAAATTTTGAGATCATTATTTCAAAAATAATATTCTTTTTATAAAATATTATTTCAAAATGTGCTAGAAATTAAAAATATTATTCAATCATAAAAGTTAATAAAATATTTTTTTGAAGGAAACATATTTTAAAAGAAAAAACTTATTACAATAAAAATTGAATGCTTACTTTATAAGAATTAATGAATAAATTTTTATTGACTAGAATCATATTATATATTTCCAATTTAGTTTAATTGTATTTATATATTCAAATTCAATAGTTTAGTTATAACTATAAAATTTTGATAATAATATTTTTATAGTATATCATAATTTCTTAAATTCTCGGTGTTTCATATCTTTAATCCTATTGAATGAAGTCTTTATTTAAAAATGTAACGATATTACATGGATGAATCTTGAAAATTATTTTAAAATAATCTTTATATAAAAATAATTACGATATTACTTTATCTTATAGTATGTAGTTGAGATATTATGTTTTCAGTGTGTCTTTATGCTATATTTCAGTAAAACCCTAAATAACAACATTTATCAACTGACAAAATAATTTAAATGTATTTAAAAAGAAACAATTTGATATCCACATTTTTTACAAAATCTTGTGAATTTTATTTAATTTCATATTATAATGCTATCTTTAAAGGTTTTATGTTAGATAGAAATATTATGGCCAAAATATGATTCTTTCTTTGAAATTGTAGTTTCATATTCTTGAAAGAAGAAATATTCTATTATATTATCATCTAATAATGTTAAGTACATTTTAGCTAGTAGTATTTTGAAGATTTATTGTTGATAAACATAATATTATGAATTTTTATTCAATTATGATCATGCAAAACTAAAATGTGATAAAACTTATTCTATCAAAATTACAAAAATCTAATAGGCCATTAAAGAACCAAAATATTAACATAATAAGTCTTTTCTTAATGAATCACTCACCAAAAGTTGATTTCTCTTAAGATTTTATTTTTATAGATAATAAAATTATAAGTATATTTATAAATACATTATCAAATGATACATTTTATTTTGATAAAATTGATTTAAGAATTTTTAAATTTAACATAAAAAATTATAATTTATTTTTAAAATTATTCATCTCCTATAACTGTTTTTAATATTATATTTCGTTTTCATTTATTTTATTTAACTAGTAAAGAATTTATTTTCATCATCCTATTTTATTACATCATGTTATATATCACAAAATGTGATTATAATGGTTTAATGTTTTTCTATGATACTTCAAAAGAAAAATAATATCTTTGAAAGAAATAATCTATCTCAAACCTCATAGAATGCCCTTTATCTCTATCTCTCACTCCTATATATACCCGAAAACATTTCCTTTTGAACATTTTATCTTATCACAAAAAATATAAAGTAAAATTAGATTTATTATAGAGGAATCATTACTTATATCGAAAATTATTCCTATTAATAAGGATCAAAGCCTCTTACATTGAGGATATGTTGATCATGGATGGATACATCTGATGAATCTCCCTAAAATTATTAATCATTTCTGTAAAAATGGGAATAGATATTTGATGAGTGAAACACTGTAACCATGTTTCAAAATAAGTTAATATCTTTCTAAAAGTATACTTAGATTTAATTTTATTAGATTAGATATATCATTTAATCAATATTTAATGTAAAGGAGTTCATTATTTCATCTGAAGCGTTGGCCAAATTTTTTCATTTTACATATGAATTTGGTTTCATATATTAACAGTATCTTATCAATAATTATTAAATTTGATCTTTAGGTATGATGGAATACTTTTTGGAAGTCCAAAAATTGACAATAAGTCTCTAAAATATATATATAACTAGACCATAGTGTCCTCAAAAAATTAATTTAGGCTAGTATAACCTAGAGAACCAGGGAATTCAAAAATGTACTATTTTAAGCTATCATTTTGTTTTTTATGTTTCTTAGTCATTTTAAAGCGAAACTTCCTCAATTTATAGTTCAATACATGAATCAATGTTTTCATCATAAGAATATTCTCAAAATAGACCCTAATATATGAATTCTGACATTGATCATCAGTGGGAAATATGTTTATCAAGCCAACTCTAACGTAATTTTTTTTTCAAATCATCACACCTTATATGAGTATTTTATAAAGACCTTGTAATTTATTTTTTATTATTTAAATAATAGGTTTGTTTTTATGAAGATAGTTGAAAAGGAAGCATATGTTGATGACGAATTAAACACTCTTGTTGTTTCCCAAGTAGAAAAGTTATTAAATCTAATCTCCAATATATAAAGTAGGTTTGTTTCAGTCTACAATGGATATGACATAATAAAATTCTAGTAATAAATTTTATCTTTTTGAAGTTAGTTTTCAAACATAGTTTGTTCTTTAAAATAAATCATATTACTATATTACACGGTATATAGCACCTTAAGATAGATCAAGTTATGATATCAGATGTAGAGGTTAATTTTCTGAAATCCATTGGGATAATATAGATGATTTAGTGAGTGATAATGAAAAAAATATACCATGTTAGGATATTCAATCAATTTTTATCTATTTTCCTTCCCTTACCACTAAATAGAGGAGAAGATGATACAATACATTCAATTGATAACAGATATAATATAACATCAATTAGTTATGAGAAGTGAAAAGAATCCTATTCAATGAATCAAAATAAAGATTACTTTTAAATTTAATAATAAAAAACCCATTAATTATTATAGTTTTAAATATATTTTAATATTCAAGAGACAAAGTAAATGAGCATAAGCATGATCATAAAACCTTAAAGAGTGAGATAAAAAGTTTAGTGGAGATATTAATTTCCAAAATATATTTCACTAGAAATATGGAAATATTGGCTACCAAATATTACTTATTAAATAACAGTCAATATAATCACGTAGGTATTTCCTTTACACTAATGGAAGAAGTTGAGTCCTTTATAATCCATTATGAATATTTTAAAAGACACATCATTATCTATTTTTGAGTTGGAAGATCATATAGGTGTGGTAAAAGCTCAATAAAGGTTGATTGAGAATTCTATAATTTCTAGTAAAGGTGATTCAATAGATATTTTGGAAGAAGTCACATAATTTACAGATCATTTGTCAGATTTAATGGAAAATTTTATTCCTAAGTATACTTTTGAGTATTTTCATGAATAATAGACTAAGGTATAGAAAATTTTTATCCATTAAATAAACATTCGTACTCTCAAGATAAATATGATCATAAAATTTAGATGCCTGAAAAAAATTTCTTCCTCTCCACCAAATACTATATCCAAATCCAATTTTGATGAGCTAAAAGTTTGGGTAAAATCTTATGATGTTATTCCTAGATCAGTGTGACCTATTTCATCATGTATTTTAAATGAATTATTCATATATTGAAAAAAACTAAGGGATAAGATTCACTTGGTATCATATAATATCAATTTAATAAATTAAAGTGATCATTATCTATAATCATGTGAAATAACTATAGATTCCCTAAAAATAGTTCTATCATGGATTACTTTTTCATATCGGGAAACAAGTTGTTGGAAATAAAAATATATTTTGGATTTTGAAATGATGTAAACAAATTAAATGATAACATTATGTTTTTGGTTTTAAATCTATATGATATAAAGAAGAATCTTGGAACATTAGTAGTTTTTTCGAATGGACTAGTTTTGGATGAAACTCATCCACAAATCATATATGTTAAATTGGACTCATCTTAAGTAATATAGTTTCTAGTTATATAGAAAGAACCTAACTAGGTGACATATGCTACCATAAAAATAATTTATTATTATAATAAATTATTTTGACTATGATATAGTACAAAGGCTTGAGGACCCTTGAAAATAACTATTTAATCTCAAAGATAACAGTCCCCTTTGACCATATATGTCTAAAAATATCAATTTAAAAATAAATTATAAAGAATAAATTTTTTGATACAGAGGATTACACTAATATAAGGATTTCCTAAAAATATGTGCATTATAATATTTTTCCTACATATCATTTCCAACATACATAAACTCTCATTTTTTACCATCATTTATTTTATAATAATGTTTAAAATTCATTACGATGCTGATTTACCTGCTTATTTACATAAGAGAAATATTAAAGTATTTTGAGAAAATAGTACAAATTAAGTGTATAACCAGTAGAACTAATCTTATATTCAGGAAGAAAAAATATCTCAGGAATGAAGAAATGGTATGTAGATTCCCTAAATTATTCAACTGATAATCTTATGAGAATGATAAACATGGTTGGAAAATAATTTTTTTAAATGAGAAGCAGGTAGATTTAAAATATGGGACATTACTTTTACATGGTCTCAATTATCTTAAACCTATGGTCTACTACCACCTCCTCCAAATCTTATCTATGCCAAAGTTGTTGATATTCATCAATAAAAATTCACAAGAGCTCTGAATCATATTTTTTCTATCATGTTGTTAATAAGAATAGATAATACCGATTAAATAATAATAAAACTAAAAGGATCCATGCCAACTCAAATCCTTGGGTTTTTTAAAAATGATTTCAAGATCCTAGACCTCAGCCTTCTTCCTCATCTTCCCATCCAAAAACACCATCCTAAACCTATACTAGGTTAACATACTGATATAGATTTATTTTATTATTATTTCATATTTTTTCTCTCTACAATTATGATACTTATTTCATAATGTTTAGTGGAATCCAATATTATTTGATCTTTTTAATTTTACTAAAAACCATTCATTTTCCTTTTGTTTAATTTTAATTTTTTTTCATAAGTGGAAAATTTTAATTTATTTCTTGGACTATATTCTTCTAAATTTTGGATAAATTTTTCCATATTGAATGAACTTCCTCTAATATGTTATTTTTATTTTTGTTCTCTCAAAAATTGGGAGAATAATATAGAATAAACAAAAAAAATTACTCACCCTTATTGTTGAGCCTTCTAACCAGTATATTATGATTTGAAATGTTTACATTAATTAAAATTTTTAAATTTTACATTTAGGTTTTATGGATTTTTCTGTCCTAAAAAATTATGATATTTTTGGATAATATAATTTCATTCCCAAATATCCACATTATCTTATGTTTTATTGATAAAAAATACCCTATGTTTTTTTCAAATGACATTTCATGAGGTGCACTATTAAATCTATTTAATGTTATAATGTGTTTATCATAAGTTTTTATAAAATGTTTTTAATTATTCTATAAATAATGAATCCATACATTCATATTATAATAATTCATGAAGCTTTTCTCACAATATTTACATATTATTGAATTTTAAGAATATTTTTTTGTTTTAAAAGAAATTATGATTCAAGTATTATTATGATCAGGAAGATATTTATATTCAAGACTTACGATCTGATAAATCTAAATATTTAGGTAATATAATAAAAATTATAAATTAGGATATATTAATTCTTAAAATCATGTCTTAAATTAATGACTTATATTCAAAATGATGTTTTATAATCACAAGAGAGACTTTTGATCAAGAGAGTATTACGATTAAACACGAAGACATCAAAGACTTATGATCAAAGCCCAAAGACACACAATCGGAGGAAAGTATTATTTTAGATAATGTTAAAATATTTCACTAAAGCATTATGATAATTAGAAAATTCATATGATCAAGTAAAGCCTTACATTTTTTATTCTCATGATATTGAAGACTCATAAGACTAAACACATTTAAGTGATTTTAAGATATTATATTACCACTTCCTGGCGATTTATTACCATTATAGTGTTTCAAGAAAAGTATAATCCTATTTTATGTTTTATTAAAAGTATTGATATTGAGGTGTTTTTTTATTTTTCTAAAATAGTTTATTTTTTTGGTGATTTTTGAAAAATAATGATTTTAAAAATATTATAACTTTTAAGAAATTATTTTATAATTTGGATACTTTGAATGTTTTTAAAAAAATAAATATATAATTTTATATTAGGAATTATAATTATAAAATTTAAAATATTATATTTAATTTATACACACATGCTAAACACTGTTAAAATTTATGTAGTGTTTCAATAAAAATGATTTCAAACATTTTTTGTTTAAATAATTATAACATATTGAAATTAATTTATATATATATATATTTTAGTAAATAAATATTATTTTAACAATATTTATTATTTTGAATTATTTTTAATCAATATAATTTATAACATTATCCCAATCATGAATGTTGTTTTCTGAAATTAAAATTTTAAAAAATGGGTTTTTGTTTGTTGAATGATATTACATTAAGATTAATTTCCCTATACATAGAATGTTAGTTTGATATAGTTATTATTATATTTTAGATAATATTTTTGATACTTTTTAATATTTTTAATTTCATTTTTAGGTAAAATATTTGAATAGTGAGGATTAATGTTAATCACCACAATAATAATGAAATAATTATTTTAAAATTATTATTTAACTAATATCAAGTAATTTATATCAAACAATTAAATTAAAAAACATCAAATTTAGTATCTAATATTATTTATAAACATATAATTAAATATATTAAAAATTATTTAATTTTTAATCAATACTAATGAATATTAAGAATCTATAATGGTAAAAATGTCATTTTTACAGAAATTGTTTTTTAACACATTATTTGTTCATATTAGAACATAATTTTATAATATTTATAAATTTAATTAGGATAAATATATCTTATATTTATTTTCAAAAGACCCAAAAAAAAATTTGGTGTTACATTATATTTTAAAAAAAAAGATAAAATCACTTTGGTAAAAACTAGTTAGCTAGATTAAATGTAAAAGAGAAATATGTTAAATCATAATGGTAAAATCCATATAACATGTTTAAATAATGTATGGAAACATGTGTATGTTCATTTCGAAAACCAAATAAAACTCTTACTCAATAATTTAAAAACATTAGATCCATTTTCCTATCAATAGTTTCATGGAATTATTCGAAAATGTTGTGTGTTTCCAAAAGTTCCCTTATCTCCCCTAAAAATGGATACCACAACCACCCTTAAAATTTACACCTATCTGTATAATTATTCCTTTAAAATATTAACATATAAGAATCTATAAAAAATATAAGTCCATATTCAGTCATATTTATCCTAATACCTTCAATTTGAAGGGAACTTCCAAGGGAAAAATCATGTCAACCACAAAAGTGTTATCTCTTTAGAAGCCTTTATTCTTAATATTAATTATTAAAATACCTAATCTCTATAATAATATAATGATATAATTATAATTATGATACTAAAAATTTGTAATATTAATGTTATGACATGTATTTTATCAATTTCTTCCACCATTAAAAATAAAACAACATCGTTTGTGTTGCGTAGACTACCACCTTGATGGGGTGACATTTATTTTCATTAACTCCTTTCATGGAAGTTATTAAAAAAAGTAATGATGAATGGTTATAAAATATAACATATATTTATGATTAAAATATTTAAATTATATAACAACCTTCACCCCTTCTCACGCATTATAAAATGTGAATAAGGATTATGCGTGAATCCAGATTACTACCTTTATTATAAAAAACATTATTCTTTTTCATTTAGATGTTCAAAGTTTTTTAAACATCTTAAAATATGATCAAATATCTTGTAAAAATAAATAAAATATCATTATAATTCAGTAATAATGATATTATGTCAATATAATCACCGATATAGCCATACTCTACAAACAAGTTAAAGCGTTTTCAACACTACTGAAAAAGTGTACATTTGTGATATATTATTTTCAAGGGATAATTTTTTGTCACAAAAAATAAATAATATATACCTTTTGTGATATAAATATATTTCTATTTCAAAAAACATTATTCATGATGGGTAATAGAGTTGGACAATATTTTCTATCACTACTACCCCTTCACAAATAGATAACATTATCCGTCCTTAATGGATTTCATGAAATTTTTAACGAATGACACGATATATCTAAAATGGTCCTAATGATAATATTTTTAGCAATGAAAATTTTGTCTCTATAACCCCATCAAAAGTATGTTAATTAGAAAATAACACTCTTTCTTGTCTTTTATCCTCTCACCTCTAAGGATTTATTCTTCCCCCCTCACACAGCATCCCCCATCATGTAGTTGTCGAACATCCCACATGTCGATTTTTCTGTCTTGCACAATTGTTTTCTAATTAATGTTTGAATACCTAGGGTATGAACCCACATTAATCCCCCCTCCATATCACTTTTATTAGTTTGATAGAACCCTAGTTTAAAGAACATCCTTTATTTTTATGGATTATTTAATATTTAGGGTTATGAAATGTTTCTTTTTCCCTTGTTCGGTGTCCACCATCAAATATGGCATGATTAGGATCCACTCCGGTTGATTACAATTGATTTGAGATATTTTTAAAAATTTATAATTATTAGATTTAATATATTATCTTATTTCGGTAATTATCTTTTCTTATTTTTATTTTAATATATATTTTCAATCAAAATTTCGTTTAAATTTTTTTGATGGTAGCTACTATGTTTGGTATCCCTACTGATTCCTAATGTGCATGTGTCTACTAACATCTCACTAACTACATGAATATATAATATATTTATATATATATTTTTCACTTTTTAATTGTAACACATATTTATTTAAATCATAATGCATATTTTCTTAAACTCAATCACATATTGTTTTCAAAATAAAAACAAGAATAAAATATAGCAATTAAATTGTATTTTATGTTAATCAAATCATTATATATAAAATAATAATTGACCATGTATATTATATATTTATATATAATAAAATATTATATCATTTTCATTTTATTAATAATTAATATATATATATAATGGTTGTAATAAGTTATGTTGGTTTCCCTTTGGACTTTCCATATACATTGTTGGGTGGGGAGGACTAGATATCAAAATGTTTAA
This sequence comes from Viscum album, assembly GCA_963277665.1. NCBI lineage: Eukaryota > Viridiplantae > Streptophyta > Magnoliopsida > Santalales > Viscaceae > Viscum > Viscum album. The sequence goes on from OY728129.1 coordinate 261,318,412, forward strand.
CATGCATGCTTTTGTGACCTCAAGCCCACATAATCCCAAGATAGTATGGTCTCGAGCATACATGGGATTAGACTCCCTTTCCCTAACAAGTCTATTTCAAATTAATATTTGTTTAATCATCATATTATTATTTTATATTTGATATCACATATATTTTTGTAGTTTTTAATATTTATAGATTCATGATTAAATCATTCAAAAGTGGTGACACCAAATTATTTATTAATATAATTTTTATATGATTATTTATGTTTGAGTTATTTTAATGCATGATATATATGTAAAATCTGAAAATATGTTCATGTTTACTAATTTTATTTATTTTTTTATGTCACATATCATTTTGGAATGATATTTGATTAATAATGTTATATTATTTCTTCATTTTTCATGTTTCATATTAGTTATAATGTCCTAGAAATATTTATTAAAATTATATTTAAGATTAATAAATATTAGTATTACAAAATAAATATATAACCTACATTTTAAAAAATTGTAATTACTTATGAAAATAGAAAAATAATAACATTTATTAAAAATTCTAAATAATTATAAAAAAATTGATAATAATTTAAAAAAATGTTAAAAATTATTAAATTATTTTTAATAATTAACAAATATTTAAGAAATATTTATAATAACTAGTAATTATTATAAAATTATGATAATTTAAAAATATATATATATAAATGATCACAATTAGAAATAAGTAATACTCATTTAAAATTTATTTATTAATAATTTTTTAAAATATTTTAATACCCTATAAAAAATATAAAAATTTCTAATAATTATTAAATATTTACACAAATTAGTAAAAATTATTAATAATTAAAATAATTAACAATAATAATTAAATCATTTGTAATTTATATCACATAATTATTTAATATTGTAAATAATTAAAAAAATTATTATTAATTACATAATTTTATTAATAATTAGTAACGATGATGAAATTACTATAATAATTAATAATTTGTAGAAATATATATGAAATTTTAATAATTAATAAATTTTAGAAATAATTTTTAAAATTTCATTTAAATTTTTTTAATAAATATTATTCCATACAAAATAAGTGTATTTGTTAGTAGAAAAGTACAAATATTTTTAAAAATTAGTAAAAATTTGTAAGAATACTTGATAACTGTTCATAATTAGTTATAATAGAAATATAATAGTAATTCAAAATATGTATTAATTATTCTTATTTATGCACTTTTTTAGATAAGAATTGAATTACGAAGTATACACCAGTTTATATTACAAGATAATTATTAGATAAATCAACACAAAAATCCCAATAGATCTGTTATAAATCTTATCTACCTTGAGGGTATTGAAAAATTCATATCCATTGAATAACAAGATGTAGAATTTTATCCTGAGGGAACAATTGATGTTTAGTGTAATAAATGTGATTTTGTATTATTTTAAACATTTAACAAAGATAGAATTCATGTAATACATTTTGGGTTTCAAAAAGAATATATTTTTTTGTTAATATGGTGTATGAAATTTAGTAGAAAATAAAAATAGCTTGTTTCTGAACCCATCATTTCAGAATTTAGTATATAAGGCTATTGTCTCGTCAATTTTGGAAAAAACTCACAATGAAATTACAAATCATGAATCAAAACCAACTTAATTTTACAATTATTTTTTCTCTGTTTTGGAGGAATAATATTTTGGATTATAGATACGAAAACATGGAGATGCTACAAATTTTAGGTCCATTAAATCACATTTTAGAATGTTAAATAGTTGTTTTGATCATATATTTTCTTTGTTTTAATCATTGTTTCTCGATGGAAATATATTATCTACAAGTTTCTATGAAAGTAAGAAGTTGGTACATAATAAGTGTCTTAGTTATCATAAAATCCATGTGTGTTAGAATGAATACATCATAAATTTTGGTGACTATGAATCATTAGTTAATCGTCCATCATGAAGCGAATCAATGTATAAAGGACCATAATAAAGGGAAATCTATATTTCTTGTGAATTTTTTGAGGAATTTTTTTATTTTACCCCATTTGAAACAACTATTTACTTCTTTAAACACAACTTAATTAATGATAATATTTCCATATATAATATCTTAAATCATTCATGTGATTGTGATTCATGGAAAGACATTGATTTTATGAATCCTAATTTTTTTAGAACCTCATAGCATACAGTTTAGTCTTTTTATAGATGGTTCTAGTATATTTGGTTCTTATGAAAATGTATATTATTTTCATATTATATTCATAACTTGGTATAACTTACCTCTTGGTATGATTCTGAAAGAGCCATATATATTTTTAGAGTAATTAATTCTGTGATATATGAAAAATATATATCAATGTTTATTTGTATCCACTAATTGATGAGTCAATTTCATTATGAAACTATTATGTAACTATATATGATATTGTTATATATTAGAATTTCATAGTGATAATTACATTAATATAGAAGATTTTTGAATTTAGAGAATATGGGTTGTTATCTGGATGAAGTTAAAATGGTCTAAAATCTTTTCAATAAAACTGGGGTGAAAAACGTTTTTCTTATTGTCGATCAAAAAAAGATTAGTTATTTTGACTATCATTTGATATTTATTCTTATATATTACCCATTTTACAGGAATAGAAATCATTATGAAAAAGTTATAATTTAATGATTATAACCTCTAGTAGTTCTATTAGGTAATCAAGTAAAATATATCATCTCTTCATTACCTTATTATACTTTTGACCCAACTATAAATAAAAAATACATGGTTTTGGTAGAGATACTAATTTAATAAAGCACAATATTTTTTGGGACCAGCCATATGGAATACATTTTTTGTTCATCAAATGTTATATGTAATTCATATTGAGTTAGATTTTTTTTATAACATTTTTTTTGTATTATACACACCTCATAAGACTATAGATATTATAATGGAAATTCTAGACCATTCTTAAATTTTCATGTGTCCTAAACATGCATTAAATGTATATTAAATTTCAAAAAAAAACTAATAAATCCAAAAGAAACTTACGTAATTAAAATATATGTTTTTATTATATTATAAATGGATTTGATATTTGAAGTTTCTAGAGGTTTATTGTTATAATATAACTTATTTCATCATGAATTGATAAATTACTTGGTTAAAAGGTAATGAATTTCAAGTCATAATGGATGTACTACTAACTTTTGGACTTAGGTAGAAATTAAATTCATTAATTTAGGATGTGCTGAATGAAATATCATGTTTCTTTTCAGATATTTTAGAAACAATATCCAATAATGATAGATTGAGTATGATTCAGAAATATGATATTTTAATTTTATATAAATTTTTGATAATATTACTTCCATTCTTATTTGACTAAATAGAAAATTTAATATTGGATTCTTAGTATGAAGATAAGTGTTTAGGGCTGATAAAATTCTGATGTACATAAACATTTGATAGATGTTTTCAAAAATTAAAGAAGGGTTGTAACAAAGCATCAGTTGAAGAATCAATTGTGGAATGTTAATTTTAGGATGAGATTCAAAATTTCTTTTATTATTTTCAATATGAATATTCTTTAAAATATAATCCCATGGGGTGTAATAAAGAAAAATTTGATGACATCAGGAACCATTAATTGTTAGTTTTTATTCAACATGATCATGGGTTTAGTTGTTATGATGAATGATGGATTTGAGATAAATAACTACACAGATAACATACATATGTTCTAATCAATTGGGAAAAAATGAGATGATTTGTATAGTAAGATATTATTATTATTATTATTATTATTATTATTATTATTATTATTATTATTTCTTTCCATTGATAAATTTATGTACATTTTTTTTAGACTATATAATGACCTCATCAAATAAATATTTACCCAAATAACCTCACTATTCTTAAAGAGCGCTACAAACATAATTCTTCATATTGTTTTAAAAGACTAGTAAGTTATGTTTTTTATGATGGAACATTAAATCACTTTTATAATGATATTTATTAATTATTAATTTTTCTTATTTGCTAGAAACATAGCATGAAGGTCAAATTTATTGATGATTATTTGTGATAATAAAAATCAATAAAAATGGTAAAATATTATAATGTTCATTTATTTAATTTATTTTCATTCCATATACACATATATATTGAATGAAAGAAAACAGCGAATAATGGTGTTTTTTTGAAAGGATCTCTTTATAAAGAATGTGAAGCTGACATTTATAGTTTGTTGAAAGAAACAATTGAATTATGTTTTCTAGGACCTAATTATGTAACAATTTTTAAATTTCATGAGTTTGATACTGATTGGGGGTTTTGAGTTCATCCATGGAATTGATTTCTTAAAACTACTAGAAAACAGACCTCTACCCATGATTTTTGTAAAAAAGTGAGTAATGGTCAACATGTGTCAATGGTTTTACAAGAACCATGGGTATAGGGAAACGTTTTCCAACAGTTTTAAGATAACCTTGGGTATAAGTTTTTGTAGGGAAAAAAAGTTCATGGGAATGACCTATACTGATGGTTATTCAAAAATCATTGTTATCTTTTGACCAATATGAATATTTTTCCTATAACCGTGGGTATAGGTTTCATGGGATTTTTTTGGGATGACTTATACACATGATGTTGTAAAAACATGTGTATAATTTGGTCTATACCCATGATTTTAGGAAAACTATTGCAATTGTTTTAAAGTGGAAAAAATTTTCCAAATATACCCACGGTTTGACAAAACCATATGTATAGGTGACAAGTTATTTTTTTTCCATAAAAATGAAAAATAATGAAAAATAATTTAATATAATTATTTATTTTTTTATATAAGGACATAAAATATAATATAGAGTAGTGGTAAAGTCATATGACCGTATGGGGAAGGACCTAAGATCAAATCCCAGAAGGTATTGTTTTTTAATAAATGACCGATACTGAGAGTTTTCCAAAACTTGGGTGTTGATACATACATAAAAAATTCATATACGGACAGTTTAAAAACCATTGGTATAAGCCACGTATACCCATAGTTTGGCTAAAACATGGTTATATGTCTATATCAATGGTTTGGTTGCTGATGGTTCATATAACCGTGGGTATAGCCGATACCCATGGCTTTTTTCTATACCCATGGTTTTAAACTATGGTTATTGGTAAAAATTATCATAGTGTGACATTAAATATAACAGTCTAGTTTCCTAAAATTAATAATTTATATTGGCATGAAAATCAAAAAAAACGTTATTGTGAAAATTATTTTTCTATTTTGTTAGATTTAAAAGAAAAGTGATGTGTAATAAATATGAAATATCATGACAATTAGTTTAAAAAAATGAAAATGGTTCAATAGAAGTATTAAATATTAAAACAATTTATGAAACATCCCCAAATATATCTTTTAATCAACTTGATATAAATATTGATGATGAAACCTCTAGTTAAAGGCCATTGATATTGATAATTTTTATTAATTAATAATATATGATGATACTAAAACTCGTATGGATGTTGATGATGCTAAAGAAAAATTCGAATATATTTAAATCGATGAAGTTAAGGTTAATGATGAAAAATTATCTATTATATTTAGGTATTTAATATTTTTCTCTACTAGATATATATTTTAACAAAAATCTTATGGTATGATGTTTTGTTTTAGATAAATTTATATATTCTGGCAATCTGTCATGTTCTCTTAGAAAAGCGAGTATTTTTTCAGTTTTTCGTATATGATATTTCTAATAATAGTTATTTAAATGTGTGAATATTATATATGGCATTTTATTTATTAGTTTTACTATATTTGATAACTAAATTTACAATTATTTACTATTATGATTATTATCATAGAGAATTTATTAATATTTATTTTTGATATCTATATTAAAAATAATTTATATTTAATAATATTATATTATAGTATTTTTAGTATTTTATATTATTATATATGTATTATGAATTTTTATAGGTGAGATTATTTGTTTCAGATGGATAGAGATGTGCCTGACGATCAAATTCATTCTCACATTGATGTTGAACTTCCTAATGATGAGCCCAATTCATATGACATGTAAGCTGATACTATAGAACCACCTATTAAGAGGGGGAACTTTCATTATTGATGATTTCATAAATTATTTCAAAAATATGTTCATCTCTGGATTTTTATCCTCATTTATGTTCGTATGTTCTATTGATTAGGTTATGTATTTTATATTATTATTATTTATTAATTTTGGCAATAATATTATGTTTTTTTATTTGCACATTTTTCACATTTACCTATTCTGTAGGAAGCAATGATTCAATGATATTATTTTTCTATTCCAATGGTTTTGTGGCATCAGGTTTCTATTTCTGTTAGACAACATATGTCCGATCAAAGGATTTTATTTTAATAACAAATATATTTTATTTCAAAAATATTTAATTAGTAACATGTTGTTTTGAATTGTATTTCAATGTTTATAGTCATTGATTGATGATATCATGAGATTTCCTATAATGAAGACATTAGAGATTTATATATGTGAGTGTTTTCTTTATTTTTTAGAAAACCTAAATGGATAGATATTTCATTACTATTTTAACATGTCCTTCCTCTATCATCAACCTGACTATATCTCATCTCAGGTATGGGATGGGGTTTTGTCTTACAAGATAGAAGCTGCTATTAAGTGGAGGGAATCACCTGGGCATTAGAACCATGGTTGTCATAAGGTCACACATTGCAATGGGTGTCAAACATATGTTATAAATTGACATCATATGGTATGTAATATTATTTATTAATAAATATATTATTTAAATGTATAATACTTTTTATATTATATAGTTATATACTGATCCCTATAAAATGGATTTCTATGTTTATAAGATTATGTTCAAAGATCCCCATACATGATTTATTTTCAGTAGTAGACAACGTCATATAATGGTTGGTATATTTAAAATTTTTACTAATACTAATTTTATTTTTATTTTAAATTATAATTTTTTTATGGAAACATATGAGATTGTGACCTCTTATTCATGAAATAGTAAATATGAGAGAGAAGGATAATTCCACTTTTGAGTCGAGTAATGATAAGGGTACTTAGAAGTAGGAGACTGGACATTGTGTCTAGAAAGGTCGTGTGATTGGTATTAGTTCATGATTGACATTTAATATTTATTATGTAACTTCTTAAACATCATTTGTCACATCAACAGGAGATCATGCAGATTCATTTTCATTTTACACTACAAAGAATGAAGTCGGGTTTCTAGATCAGGATTAGATTATTCAGTAAATGCATCGAGAGATGGAGGATGAGTGTGAGCAGAGCGTTAGAGAGATTATCAGATTTTGAAGTATATGTGATGGCTTGTGTATGGTGTTAGTATAGAGTTTCCTTAACTTGACCATTGAGGTGAGCCTTCTTTCCTTGATATGATTTGATGCTCAATTATTTTGATGGTTGACTTTTATTTTGGTTTGATAAACATATTTTCTGTGAAATAGTGTAATGATGTTATGCATTTTGTTATTATATATTTATTTTTCTATTTTTAATAATTTGGTATATTTATTAATATTGTTATTTTTAAAATTATTTATGTAATTATAATAGATTCTATAATCCAACATAACAAATATTTTGAAAAATAAAGGTTATTTACGATTGTAGACTAAACTCGTCGTATATAATATTAATATGATGGAACTTCACAATGGATTTTTTTTTAAAATTATTTTCTTTAAAAAATGAATCACAGTCCATTAAAAATATTTTTTTGTGATGATCCATCACAAATAGGTAAATTTTTTTATTTTTTTACATGTAGGGGTTTTTTATGGATTCTCGTCACTAAATACTTTTAGGGATGGGAATATGTTATAAAAAACCAACCATAAAAGCACCATTAATTGTGAATGTTTGGTCTGGTCTAACCACCTACATAGAAAATTATTTAAAATAATATTCTATATGACTATGGGGACATGAAAGAAAGTATTATAATACCCAAATGGTGAAAACCATGGTTTGAAAACCGATGGCCCCAAAAAATTTATTAAAAAAGATAAAAATGGTTTAAATGGTTGATAAAATAGCAAAAAATAAGTGACACATGTCACAAAAAATATAAACATATAGAGTTTTAAAATCCAATCTTCTTATTTCTACCACCCCTCCTGTGAGGGCTACCACTACCTCTTGGATTTTTTCCTTGTGGGAATTGCTTTAAAGATTGGAAAGAACCACCTTGATCATCTAATTCATCATCCATTTGGCAATGACAGTCAACATCTTGACCTATATCTTCTGAGCCCGACAACACTTGAACATCCTCAATCAGATACGATGCTAGAACACCATACAAGCCTTTATTTATAACATTCCCAACCACTGGTTCTGCTGAATCAGGATCCACTAGGTTATCCATAGCCATAATCTGTGCATTAGAAGAAGATGAAGCACCATCATATAAAATTGGTTCGACAGCCGAATCACTCTATTAAATCTGAACTCCATTAGTCTCAAGAGTCTTAAGGTATAAATCATCAAACTCTATATTTTTAATTGAATCCAACATGGAAAACAAATTGGGTGTAGTGGAATTCACATACATTATTGTTTGACCATCTGGATCATCAAACCTGGGTTGATTAATTAGACACCCAATAGATGTTTTAGAAAATATTATTATAATATATTATGAATATAATTATTTGTATTTTATTCTTGATATATTATATTACGTATTTAACTTGTTATTAAAGTAATATTTCCTTTATCTAAAATTACCAAAATTAGTTGTTTTCAATTCAATTTTAACATAACATACACAAAACACATATGGGATTAAATAAGAACATTTTAAATAAATATAAATTACATATCACAGAATTTTAGATTATATATAAACAATTAACATCATAAAAATCATGTATAATTATATAAAAATTATTAAATATATGAAAAATACTTAATGTAATTTAACAAACTACTGTCAAAACACACTATAACTAGTGAACATAGTCTTGAAAAATTATTATAATATGGATTATAAATGGGTAATATTTAAGACTATAAGTTTATTAATATGTTATTAAGTTATCTATGTATTTTTTATAGAAGGATAGATTGTCATCAATTGGGGAATCATTGTAAGGGTTTTCTTCACAATTTTCTTTCATTGACAAATGTTTTTCTATTCACCATGTTTATATTTATACGATACATATAACTTTCGGTTGTAATATATATATATATCATTTTTGACTTATATTTCATGATATTAAATTTTATATTTCATGTTATATTTCTCATGGTGTATTGATTCAAAAGTTCTGATGGTTATAGGGGTTTTTCATGAATCAAATATATAATGTGTGTTATAATCATATTTATTTGACTATTATCTTTAAATATTGTTATTTTATAATATTTAATGATGTTATATTATATATACCCATTCTTTTTGGGGGAAATAAATTTTTCACATGAAATTATACTTCTTTAATGATTTAATGGTCTACTAAAAACTGCATTTTTTTAAAATAATTCCTATTACTTTTAACGGATTTTTCATCAATGTCCATATTTTTACTTACCACTAATGTTATATTATGCCTAGTGTATAGTGAAATTATTTTTATCCTCAATGACCATTTAATTCACCTAATTTTATTTTAATGAAAAATTTTCTTTATCCTTTTTTAAAGATGCTGGGTTTCTATATTGTTTTTCAAAATGTTCAAAATATTATTCCATCCATTTTCAAATAAAATTTTTATCATCAACACTACCTTTTATTTTGATTTTTCTTGTGTATTTTTCAAGTATACATTCTAAAATATTATTTTTAAATGTAAAATTTTTCAAGGTATTTTCAATTGTTTTATTAAAAAAATTATGTTTTTATGGTTTATATTATTAATGATTATTTTCAAAAGTAAAATTTTTCATATTATTTCCACTTATTTTAGGGAAAACATTAGGTATTTTTCAATTTTCCATAGCTGAAGATTCTTTTTATAGGTACATTTTTTCAATGTTTTTCCAATACCTTTATTGAATTCAATGAGTTATCTTAATGTTTAAATTTCTAAATATTCTTCTTAAATGAGAATATTTTCAATTTAGAATCTCTTTTTTATTAAAATAATTAAATATTTTTCAAGTTTCCCTTATTAAGTTTAATTTTTCTAAATAAAAGTTGTTAAATTATTTTCAAATCATCTATTGAAAACAATATGTATTTTAAATGATCAGAATGGTTTGGGGTCAAGCCCCTTTATTAAAGAAAAAGAAAAAAAGGCAGTAATGCCTTTTGAGTTGGGTAGGGTAAAACGCATTACAAGCCCGCAGGTCCAGTGGGGCAAAACCCATTTAGAGACACGCACCCAAAGCATCAGATGACATGAGAGAAGATCCCAGTGGGAAACCCTATTAAAAGTGAAAAACATCACTAGATCTTGTGTCGTTGTCAACCCTGCTGCAGCCGGAAGCCCTGCCAACGATGACTACAACACACCGTGATGACCGCCACTCCAAAAATCCCATTCCCAGCCCTCGGAGCTATCCACAGCCATCAGCACACAAGATCTGGTTTGAAACCAGATCTGAAATCGCAAGGCCGAACACCGCTCTGATTGCCAGCCTGAAGCCAGCGAAAAACATTCATCATTTTCAAGTTCATTGCACATCACAACTTCAAGCCGGCAGAGAACACGGCGAGACGCAGATGCACAAAACGACTCCGCAAATTGGGCAGCAAACCAAATCTCCATCTCTTAAACAGATCCAGAACCTTCAAGAATTCCCGAACCATAAAGCTCCATCGCGAAGGCGAGAAACAGAGACTAAGTCGCAAAGCCTCCCCCTCCAAGCCGCTTAGATCTGGGGAGAGCTGCACTGGAAACCGCTGAAGACCCTGGTCGTGCCGGACAGGCCGGTAAACCGTCCAGGAGTCAAGCCTCGTTGTCGAAGGCAAACACCACTTGCCCGCCGGAAGACTCCAAGCACGTCGTCTTTAGAGGGGTGAACCGCACCGCGCCGAGCCGAACACAGAGCACCGCTGAGAGAAAGCCGAGCCCCGCCGAGAAGAGGACTCCGAACAAGAGAACCGGATGCGCGACCACGCCCACAACGAGCCGAGACCAGGGACAGCGGCTGCGAACAGACTAGGCCGGAGGGGGAAGGGGAAACGGGATTGGAAGAAACCCTAGGTGCCGTGGGTTTGGGAGAAGAAGCCACTCTGAGGCCAAGAAAAACAATATGTATTTTAAATATTTTATTATTAAATTTTATCATAATAATAAACATCTTAAAAGTATTCCAAAAATGTTTAACCATTTTTTCATTTGAAGGATGTTTTATTGGGAACAATTATTTAAAGTTTTTTCAATATTATCCTATTTCCCTTCGAAAAAATGTTTTGAATGTAATTTTGACATAAATGTTTTACAAAATTTTAATAGAAACATTTTTATTTTCATTTATTTTTACCCTTAATAGATTTTTTTAAATAAATTTTAGTTTTGATCGCAATTAAGATAGATATATTGGTATCTGAGTTGGAAGAAAAATTCATTACATCCCCTTGAAAAGTTATTAAAAATAGATGTGTATAGGTCAATGCTTTAGGTGACACATTTTTTCAACAAAATGAAATACTATGAAATGAACCCAATACAAATTTGAATAATGTTATTAAAATTAACATGAGATTTCAAAATGGAGAAATTAAAAAACATTATTAAACTAGAAAGTATCCACTCTGTATAGAGTATAAACTTCTCATAATCATGGATCTCCAATCCTCCAATCATAACATGTATAGTAAGTGGTGAGCTAGATAATCGAACTAGAATTTAATTCCACAAAAATCAAAAAATAAAGTCGCCATGACGTTTTCCTTCACCGCCATTATATTCTATAAATATTCAATTAGATATGCCTCCATTTTTATTTTTTACCCTCTCTATTTGAAAACATCACATTAGGTAGAAAAATATGATTAAATCGATATCCCGCACTATATATCTGAAGTTCTAGATTTCTCATTCACAAATAATCCATTAGATGCATGAAAGTGTTCACATTGATATTGGGAAAATAATTTCAATCCTAGCTCGGGGTCCATCACATGTTTACCACCATAATACAACTAAACCAATGAGTTCAACATAAAAACACAACACAGACCACAATGCTTAATTTTTATCTATAGTAATCAGCAACTAGAATTAAGTTGTACATAAGATAAAAAACATATTATAATTTCATATAGATGAATAATTCTCATGTGGGTACCATATGTACAACCACCAGATCACATATCGATTGACACTGTTGGATTTTTCTTCCTCCTCCTTTTAATTTTAGAGCTTATAAAATTGTAAAATTTTCATGGGATACTATATTTGATCATTTTTCATATATTATTATGATTTGATTTATTTTTGAAAAATATAGTTTGTATATTCTGTGATTTTATGTTTTTATTTATGGATTTTTAATTTTTTTAAGAAACAAATTCTTCTATTCATGGGTTTTTTATGAGATGATGAATGTTTAATTTTCACGTGGAATGCAAATGGGTGGATTATGAGATGGATGGGACCAATATCTCCCTCTAATTCATCGATTAATGAATTAAATATCATGAGATAGAAATGTTTTTGTGGACATGTTATTATATTGATATGTTTAAAAAGGGTGAGTTTGATAGCGTTGATCCCTACTCATATTTTTCCTTGTGAATAGGTTAGTGAGTAGCTGGATTAAAAAAGGTGAGTGTGACATCATTATTTTATACTCACAATTTTATATCTCAATAGGTTAGAACATTACTATGTTCGTGAATTATGAGGGTGATGGTGTTCAAATCTACTCGTAATTTTATATTTGAATAGTTTAATGAGTATCTAGATTCATTGCAATAAGGAATCATTTTTTATAATTGTTCTTCCCTTTCATGTTTCCTATGATATTATGCCATGTTTTCTCTTTATGACATTATATTTTAGTATACCACACATTTATATCATTCTAACATGTTTCATGATTATTGATATTGGATTTCAAGTCAAATAAATTATTTTATTATATTTTAAGGATATTTTAAGGATATTATGTTTCTCTGTAATTTACTATAATTATTATCAATGGTCTATTAAGGTTTTATTATGTTATTTATAACATTAAAACATTCTCTTCCACGTTTATGATCCAATCCATGATGATATTTTTTAGATTACTGATCATTTGTGCACACCCATTTATTATGTTTCCAGTACCAAGGTTATAAAGATGATTATAATGTGTGAATCCATGAAAGTTTCTAGATGATAATTACCATAGAGAAATGTTCATAAGTGTAGTAAATTTAGATATTTATTTATTTAATCTCTATGACACTAGAACTTTTAGTCTTTTTAATTCAGAAGTCTTAGTCATCGATTTGGAGACAAAATCCATGACCCCAAATTTATTAATAAAAAATTGAAGCCCACAAAAAGTTGGGTCTAGAAAATTAAAAATTGTCCACACCATATAAAGTACTTATCTACTGGTATTCCCTCCCTTTCCTAAGGTTCTAGGAAATTATTCTCTCCCCTTATAGAGTCGACCTCTCCACTGCATCTTTTGTTTTGTATGTACATGTTTCTTATCTGATATTGATTTAGAATTCTCATCCTATATAGAAAATATACTAAATAAAAAAGATAGATCCCAAAAAAACATCTATCAATTATATTTGAATTCATGTTTAATGTTAATTGCCAAAATAAATAGTGAGATATATAATCACGGAACCCTAAAACATCTGGATCCATCATAGAGTATATGGAATCAATTTTTTATTATAACCACATTGCTTCCTAATTAGTTAGACTTTCCATAAGACTTTATAATTTTTGGTTATTTGGAGATATTATATAATAATTTGTGTCCCATGTTATTACACATTATTCATCTGAGGCATTTCCAAAATAATCTTATTTTCTTTTCATAAGATAATATATATTTTTCTCGAAAACTCCATTCCCCATCTTAAATGTCCCTCCTAGCCAGATAATCCACCAATATAGAGGATTCCTAAGAATGATATTTATGCACCAAAATAGGTGTGGGTTCATATGCATGTTCTTCAAATTGATAACCATTTTAAACACATCATCATTTATTAAATTTTTCATACCTTTTACATTAACTAACAGGGAAAACTGTTCAATATACATGGGAGTGGAAAAATATACCATCTAATGTTTTAGATCCTTGGAAATGTCCTTTAATAGAGAATCATCTTGTAATTTCTATGGTTAACATACATAGGGTATCTTCATGGAAAAATCATCAATTTTTTCCTTTCCCTTATGGGCTTTTTAGGCAATAAGTTGTTCTTGAAGTAACATTTGTTCTTCTTTATCATGTGTAGCTGCCTCTAGAATCTCAATATCCTACTCTTCTATTCATATCTATGGTCATGTCCTGGAATCTGATGTCCTATTAGTATCCCTATCATGGGACTACATCTAGACATGACATGAAAGCTGAGTCCCCTCCATACCCACTTGTTCACCACTAGTAGTAACATATTTATAAGAAGCAACATTGCTAGCCAATCGGCCATAACTGATTTCCAAATTATCAGTATGAGATTCATTCAGTGCAGTCCTAGGTACTGATACTACCTTAACAAATCGTGGAAAATCCTGAACAAAAACATCGTGACTTCATCGGGAATATTTCTGATCCTTCCTCATTTTTAAATAGTCTATTTCATCATGACCTCAAGCTAAGAAGAATGCAGACTAAACAGATCTTATACATTTAACTTCCTGATACCCTATAACATTATATTCCAAGACAAAATGTGGGACATTATCTTATTCCACTCACATGTCAGATTAATCATTATCCAATACAAGCTAATAATTTTCCACCAATGTTAAAAACAAATAAACATAAAAAAGGAATCGATAATAATGGCCAAATCATGCCTTCTTAGTTTCATTTTCCATCTTTATTGGTATCCCAATTTCTAATGTATTGTCATTGAGAATTACAGTGTTCTATAAAACCCAATTCATCCCATAAAACATAACCCATAGTTGGGCATATGCATTTATTACATTCATATGTTTGACAAAGAGATATCATTCATAGGTATGAAGTGTGCCATGTTTGAGGGAAATTGTGGTGATTCCCCATTATCATAGCTTTGAATCATCTGAAAGAATGATATATTGGAAGAAACCTCATCCCAGTGAGACTCACTTATATCAATAGAAACCCCAAATACATAATAAGTGTTCATATGGATATTAAATTCATCGTTTCTTGGAGACTTTAGGTAAAATCAAACATGAAATAATGGATTTCCTACCTATTTCTATCCTTAATGAGATGTCATCTAGGTTGGTATTAACATATGATAAATTTTCCTTGCATTGATGGACACCATCATTGGAATCCCTAAGTAGAAAGACTTTTGGCCCTATTTTGGGTTTTTTAAACATCAATGACTACCAGATTTCGCACCATGGCCCGATCTGTGGAAAATCGGTTGTGGGATTCGAATCTAACTTGATAATGGAAACCCCCACAAGATATTTGGAGAATGAATCATCCATGGATATGTATCGAGGCCACCATCATAGGGTAGAGGGAGAGTATCCTGCAGGCCCTTTAATCCTTATATTAATTTCTTTGAACCTTTTTGTTTTATGATAGTTTGGAGACATATTATTTAAATATTGGGATTAATTTATTATTTATGTCATGATTTAAGTCATTCGTAGATTGGGTCACCTTAGTTAGTATCAGAGTATTGTTAAGTTATTTTTAAGATTAGTTTTGTTATTTATGGATATTATTTTAGAGAAAAAAATTTAATAAATACAGTATTAATGAAAATAATTATTTTAAATTCATTGGAAGAAATGGAATTTATAAATATATCCAGATAATGAATCCTTTTTCATAAAAATAAAACTAAAAATTCATTTTTGTGTGTTATATGCACTAAAATTACGATTAATTTTCCTATACATAGAAATTTATATCAAAAATGTTATTATTATATTTTAGAAAATAATTTTCATACTATTAAATATGGACAATATCATTTTTAGGTATAAAATTTTTATTATAAAATTAATGTTAATCACCATGATAATAATGAAACAATTATTTTAAAAGTATTATATTAATACTATCAAGGGATTAATATCAAATAATTAAATTTAAAATCTATAAATAATGGATAAAATATAATATATAGACATATAAATAAATATATTAACTCTCATTTAATTTTTTATCAATACTAAATATGATTAAAAATCCATAATGGTAAAATTTTTATTTCACAAGTAAACTTGTTTTTATATTCATTATATATTTTAATTCAAAAGTTATTTTCTTTATATTTTGAATTTTAATTAGATTAAATATATTATTATTTTAGTTACCAAAAAAACTAAATTTTTTATATGGGAGAAAATATTTCTATAATAAAAATTAAAATAACGTAGTTAAAAACTACATATATGGATTAAAAATAAAATATTTATACATAAATACATAATAGTAAAAGACATATAAAATGTGTTAAAAAAGTTGCAGAAACACATTATTTTGCCTTGGTCGACACAAATACTCCCCAAACCTAATAATTTCTAAACATTAGAGTCATTGAATTTGGAATAATGTCATGTAATTTTTGTAAAATGATGAGTGTTTCCAAAAGATCCCATTTTATACCCTTAAAATGATACCACTAACACCCTTCAATGATACTCCTATCCATTGAATTGTTCCTTGAAAACCATCCCATTTACTCTAAATAGAACAATATACACAAAAGAATCAATTTTTCATTCATAGTTATCAAAATCTATTTAATTTCAAGGGATTTTGCGATGGAGAAAACAAGTCTTAAACCTGAGGGAAATCTCCTCTTACGTTTTTAATCATAATCATACTATTAAAAAATGCCTTATCACTATAACAATATGTTGAATTAGAAATAATTAGTGTATTTATAAGTTTTCATGTTAATGGTACAACACTTACTTAATCTATTATACCCACATAGAAAAACATAAGAACATCATTACTACATTGCGTGGACTCCCCCTTCTAAGAAGAAATGCATTTTACTTTTCATTTCCTCTTTTAATAGATGGTATAAATAGTTTTAATGATTAATGATTATAATTTATATATCATATTATTATTATTCTTAATTTTAAATTTAATATCTAGCTTCCCCCCCTCCCTTGTTATCAAACAGGAACATTAATCATTTATACGCATGGATTACCACCTCGATGATAAAACATTTTAATTTTATTTTTTAGATTTCAATAAATTATATAAGAATAATAGAATATAATCCAACATCAATAAAAAATTCCAAAATATCATTATTCTTATAATATAATGATATTATGTCAAAATAAATAACTTTTAACCATACTCACCAAGTGAGTTGAAGTGTGTTCATGTTTGGGTTGATTTATAAACCTACATGAACAATGCATTAAAATATGTATACGGATGAAAATATGAAAATTAAATATTATTATTAAAATATATTAATGAACTAATTATTATTATATTGTTCTCAAAATATTATTTTTATGATTTTACTAAATATTTAAGTTACATTTTAATGCTAAAATTACATAAATAATGTTTTACCAATTCAATTTTACATAACATAACCAAAACATATAGGAGATGAAATAGGAAAATTTTAAATAAAAAAAGATATATATTACTAGAAATGATATGATATATATATTATTAACTTGATGTTAAATTGTGGGTAATTATCTCAAAATTATTAAAAACATGCAAAACATTTAAAGTCATTAACTACTAAAGATCATAAAATTCTAACACTAATTAATTTAGTCATGATAAATAATTATAATAAATATTATAAAAGGGTAATATTTATGGGTAATTTTATAAAATAGTATATTAATTTATCTATGTATGGTTTATAAGATGTTATATTTTTATCATCTAAGCATGAAAAGAGGTTAATTGTTTTCATTTTAATTTCCTTTCATTGAAACATGATTATGTTATAGAGCATATTTAAATTGGTATGGTGTAATTACCACTACATTTTCAGTTTCATATCATCATTATATTATATTTCATTTTATTTAATGCTCAATTTCATTTTAACTTTCTCATGGGGATTTTATTCAAAAGTTACAATGGTTTTAATGGTTTTTTCGTGACTCAAATATATTACTTGGATCATAATAACTCTTTTTGAACATTATATTTCAATATTTATATGTTATTAACTATAAGGATGCTATTATGTATTTACACTAACTTTTCAGTAGAAATAATTTTTCACCCCATTGTATTCTTCCATGATCATTTTATGGTTTTGATAAATTAATTATGGTTAAGATTAATTCTAATTAATTATAATGAATTTTTATTACATGTTTATATTTATACATACGTTCAAGGTTCACTTTTCACCAGTGTAAAATGAAATTTTATTTATCTCAAATGATCCCTTTATTCTCATTATCAAATTTTAAAGACATGGTTTCTTTAATATTTTAAATTATATGGGTTTCAACATGTTTATTTCAAAAAAATTATATGATTTTTCCTTGATTTAAAAAATTAAAAGTTTTATAATTCATTAAAAATTTTATTTTGATTAAACTTATATATTTTTATTGTATCAATTATTAAAATTATAAATTCATATTAATATTTTTCAAATTATTAACTCTTATTTTATTGTAAACTTTATGTCTTTTCTATTTCCCATTTTTAATGATTATTTTTTAAAGTAAACTTTTTCATTGTATTTACACATATTTTATTGAAAATTTTATGTTTTCTTCTTGTTTTCATTATTAATTATTATTTTCAAAATTAAAAGGTTTCAAATTATTCCGGATTCTTTGATAAAAAAAATTATTTTTTCAAGTATCTATTATTAAAATTGGATTTAAATGTTTTTCAAATTATTTTTTGTAAATAATTACTTGTTTTTCAAGTTTCCTATATAAAATATTATTTTAAAAAGTAAATCCAATCATTTTATTTTCAATTATTTTATGGAAATATTAATTTATTTTCAAGATTACATAATTAAATTTCTCCTAAAAGTAATTTTTTTCTATGTATTTTCACACAAAATATTTGAAACCATTATCTACTATCAAGATCAATTCATTGGAAACATTTTATAATAGTGTTTTCACTATCGTTATATTTCCCTTCTAAAAAATGTATTTCAATGTAATTATTACTTCATTGTTTTAAATAATTATGAAAACGTTTGTACCTTCACTTATATTTACCCACCAAAGTTTAGTTTTGATGAATTGATGTTTTTATCCTACCTATATATTATTATGATATGATTTATTTTGTATATTGAGAGTTTTGATATTCTAAGACTTATAAAGATCATGTTATCAGATTTTTTATGTTGAAAGAACCCCATTATTTTTTCATGGGATCTTTATGTGATGATGAATGTATGATTTTCATGTTGCACATTAGTTTATAGACTAATAAATGTGTGGGAATTATATCTCCCTATGATATATTGGTGAAGGTATTATATATCATGATATAGAAATGTTATGTGAATAGGTTACTGAGTGACTTGTTTCACAAAGGGTGAGTTTAATGGTCTTATACTCAACACAAAAGTTTACATGTTAATTGGTTAGTTAGGATCTAGTTTCACAATTTTTGAGTATGAAGGTATTATTATAAACTGTAAACGACATTTTTGAATAGTATAGTGAGTAGTTGTGTTCATAAATGGTGATTTTTATTTAATTTGGCTTTGGTCACAATTTTATTTGTGAACAGGTTGGGGAGTAGCTATCTTCACAACGATGGGGAATCTTATATTTATGATTGGGAAATGTATTTATGTCTTTTATCATGTTTGAAAAAAATATGATTATGAATTATTTTTAATGTATTTGTCACATTTATATCATGATCACAGATTTTATGATTATTCATATTTGATTATTAGATATGTTATTTCTTTTGTTGTTCCATAATAATATACTTATAATCTTATGTTTCTCTATTTAGTTTCATGATTACTATCCATGATATTTTGAGATTTTATTTTATTATTTATATCATTCATATATTCTCTTTAATTTTTATGATCTATTCCTTTATGATATATATTTTACCCTAAAATGTATTTGAGTTCACAACTTTATTATATTTCCAATACAAGGGTTATGAAGATGACTGTATCATGTGAGATGTCCAGAAAGTGTTTATAGAAGAATGATTATGGAGATATGATCAAAAGTGTATGTATCTAATATTCATGAAAATGAGCCTTTCAATCATTGGGCAGTGCTACTATTGTAAAAAAAATGTTATTTAAATCCTGATATTAATATATTATTTATTTCATGATTTATGTCAATTTTATATTATGTCACTCTAGATAAATTCGTAAGAATCCATCTGAATTATGAAGTGAAAGTTAATTGTGTTAAGAAACATTCACCGTATGGTCATGCATCATTGTAATGATGAAAATTTCATTCCCCACATTCCCTCGTTTGAAAATAGGGTGGCATCCACCACCATGGATAGTGATGTCAGCTCTTTAAAAGAAATGGGGTGATGTGATTTCAATACCTACGTCCATGGATTCCTCCTTAGAACTCATCACCTAGTCTAGGTCTCCCTCATAGTTCTGAGACATGTTAATTAAACTCATTCCCATTTTCATTTTGTGTTTAGTGCTAGTTGAATATGCTTCTTCAGTCTCAATAAGGAAGCAACCTTTCGTCAGAGTAGATGGTAACATCGAGCATGTTTAGGCATCACTGAACGTTGGGTTTGTTGGTAACCTATAGTTATTCTTCTTGGGAGGGAATCTCATATGAGGAATCTTAGGTATAAAACCTATGGAATCCCAGGCGTATCATGATGTAATTGACATAAGGGGGTCTTTCTTGTTTGATATCGAAGGAATCTCATCTGAGGCATCTTAGGCATAAAACATAATGAATCTCATGTTTTTCATGAGGTAGTCAATGCTAGGGTGTAATTATTATAGGGGTTTCTTCCTATGGAATCAAATATTTATAATTGTTTTCTATTATGTATAATGTCACATGTTCTATGTCTTATGAATATAGATCATAATCTCCTCTAGAGACAGATTGAAGCATGACTTTAATATCCTATAGAGACAAGATGAATAGATCAGAACACTCCTTGGAGGAATATCTGGGAGGTTTTTCCCTAAGAAGGAATATATCAAACATTGATAGATTAATAATTAATCAGAAATCACCATGTAGGTAGACCCATAATTGTGGATCATAATTCCCCATGTACACAGACCAAGAGTTGTGGATGAGAATGCCCCGTTGAGGAAGATCCAGGAGGTGTTCCCCTTGGAGGGATAAATGTCCCACATGGGTAGTTTACCGATGGACCATAATACACTATGTAGGTGGACTTTGAGTGTGGATCATAAATCCCTGTGGAGTTGGATCTGGAATAGGTGGATCAGAACACCCTGTGGAAGTGAATTTTGGAGATACGACCCTAGGAGGGAGAAACATCACACCTAGATAGCATACTAATGGATGACAACACCCCATGTAGGAATAACTAGAGATGTGGATAAAATTACCAACTGGGGATGATTCGAAAGGTGTGGATTAGAATGACCCGTGGAGGCAGATCAGGGGGTGTGTCCCTGAGATGGATAGATTTCACACATGAATAGTTTACCAATGGAACAATGCTCTCCATAGAGGTGGACTCATAATAGTGGATCAAAATTCCCCATGGAGGCTAATCTAAGTGGATATGGATCAGAACAATCTATATAGGAGGATATAGGAGGTTTGGATAAAAATTCCTGTGGAGATGGATATGGGAGGAATTTAACCATGTGGGAGAAATTGCAAAACTGGATTGTTAACCGATGGATCAGAATTCCCCATGGAGGCTCACCCAAAGTTGTAGATCAGAAATCCTTATGGAGGTAGATCCAAGAGTTGTTGATCAAAACTGCCTGAAGAGGAGGATCTGGATGGTGGTTCCCTTGGAGGTTGAAATGTCCCACCTAAATAGTTTACCAATGGATCAGAATTCCCTTTGGAGGAGGAATCAGAGTTGTGGATCAGAACACCCCATTGAGATAGATCTGGGAGTTTTTGGATTAGAACGCTCTATATAGGCGGATATAGGAGGTGTTTCCCTAGGATATAACACCAATGTTTTCTATTGGTTATTAATGAACCTCAAGGAGGAAACCTACATATCCTATTTGGATGAAAAGAACCAAACCCCTTGTAGTTTTATGCCTTATTTTATGGTCATGTGATAGGGATGAACCATGAAGTTCAAAATCATGCAGTAAGGATTATCAAGTCATTGAATGAGAATTAATGTGATATGGTGTGCGAATTACATGTTGAATCTTCTTATGGTAAGATAAATTCTCCTAGTGGGAATGGTGTGTGTTTACGAAAAAAATATTCCCTAGTGCTGCTAGGATCATCAAGCATGTAGTCGGGGATTATGTGTGGGAGTGACCCATTTTGTCTTCCTCTTATTAGGTCAAGGGGTATCCTATTTCCATTTAATGGGGTTCAGTTATTTTTTAACATTATGTGAATGGATTTAGTGTGAATGGATTAGTCATGAACATTATCTACCATTTCATTCTAATCTTATGTTTTAAGGGAATCCCATGTCCATTTCATGGGGTATGATCTTTGTTTAACATCATGTGAATGGAAGACATGTGTGAATATTATTTATTGATATTCCCATTATTTCATCCTTTTGTCATGTAATTTGGGCAACTTGAATTTTTGCTGAGTTGAGGGATATGATTTGGGGCTTACACCCAAAGAGGATTCCCATGGAAGTAATTTGATGGTAAACTCAGGACAACTACATAAGGAATATTAATCATGGAACATAAGTCGTATAGTTTTTGTGACATGAGACATCTAATATTTTTTATCAATGGTATATTATAGTTTAATGTCACATATGAAAGACTATTGGTCATCTTATTCTTGATGCATAAAGCATATCATGTTTTTCATAGGATATATACTATATTTCTATATAGTATATAATGCAGTTTCAAGTCATGTAGTGAGGAAAACTAAAAAACTATTACAACCAATGGATGGTGTAGAAAATATGTATGAGTGAACCTATATGGTTAGACAATGGATGGGAGATAGGTGATCGGTTTTTTGGAGTTTCGTTAAAAGTACATTGACTCACGGTATTCAGAGGATCCAAGAGGATAATATAACTTCATGACACAAAAATAGAAATAAAAGTATTAGGTCGAAAAAAAGTATTTAAGGGAGAATATATGAATATTTTTAATCATGATATTAAATGGGGTGGACGTTGGGTCCATATAAGGGAATAATCTAAATAAACCTCTACCCAGCCCGAAAAGTTCATGATGTGACTCTCTATTTGTTATGGGGGTTAGTGATGGTAGCTAAGAGACGTGCCAAAAAGTCGGGACCATAGTTTATAACTGATTTCAAGTAGGTATACAATGGGTGAGCCCCATGGTATAGACAAGATAACACATAGGTTACATCTTTTGAAGGATAGAGGTCTTAGGAAGGATAGAGATTCATGCAGATTAGGGTCTCACAAAGGTGTATGCTTCACAAAACTCAATTCCCATACCTCCGAATAAAGTCCCAATTCAAATGGGGTGTGCTTCAAAAAGGTTGAATGATCCATAAATCCTCAAATTACATAATGGGACTTCTTAATCCTTGAAGGGATTAGGCCTTCATGAAATAAATATATAGTTTATGTGGATGATCTAAAGAACATGATGGAGGAGGTTTGACAAATCTTGTACAAAGTGAGTACTGAGAATTTGTAATGTTTTATAGCCTCACTAATTTAGAATTTGATATCGCATATTTTTTTTATACCTTGTATTATTGAATGCATGAGTTTGGTATTAAATAGAATAGTTTTCTAAAATATTGGAGGTATTCATGAATATTTACATTTTTCATGAATGGGAGTAGCTCTCAGAGTTTGAATTTCACTCTCCAAAAGATACTGTCAAACCTTCATGTGTTCGCAAAGTGCTTGATGACTCTAAATATCATTACACTAAGGTAACATCAGCCCTTTATGTGGTCATAAAGGGAGCTATAAAATTTGTACTTATGTGAGATATACCTCTGTGAATGGGCCCTCATGAATGGAGCTTCATGAATGGACCCCCATGAACCATTTATGATTTCCTAACACAAATGTACATAACTTTTAATCCTTAACTATTTTAGGGATATACAACTCACCCAATATAAGTTTATTAAACATTAAACACTTCAAGACTAATTTTATTGGAGTTTGGTACCATCTTTGATTCATTTTAATGGTGCTATAAATTGCCCCCGCCCCCTCAGAATAAGGACCGGTGGAAAAGAGGAGGGTGATATGAACCATGTTATGAGGAAATATCGATGGAAAATGACTTCCTTAGGGCCCATTGAATCTCAAATAGAATGATATATTGATCTCATTCAATAGTATATAGACCAATATGATATGTAGTAAGAGAAAGAGTCTCTCAAAACATCCAAATTTCCTTTATAATGTTCTCCAGTGCATGAATGGGGTAATTCTTGGGGTTTGGAACACTACCCGAACCAAGGGGTAATGAATAGTATAAATCATGATGCCCAAAATTTCGAACACAATGAGAGTGGAATCACGATATAGGATAACTTATGTCCCTATCTAAAACACATCATATATACCTCTTAGATGAGAATGAGGAAAAACAAGTGAGGGTCAACCACTAACCATTATCGAAGACATGGGGCATGTCTCAAAATGACATCCAATTTTCTCAATGGTGTTGGCCTAAGATGGTAGGTGAGCCGGTGTGGCTATACACCTTGAAAATAGGGGTCCCCCAAAACCTGGAAGAGGATAAGGATCCAAATAATGGGCATGTGAAGTTTAGAATTTAAGTGATGCAATGTTTGAATGGATTCTAACACTCTTAGAATTATTTCACTATGCCTTAGAGAACATTGGTATAGGTGTATGAGTTTGAGAAAATGTAAACCATTTCGTCTAGGGGAATCATAATCTGGAATTACAAATGATGGTAAAATAATATGAATGATGCAGTAGACAAATGAAACTAGAGGAAAGGGCCTCTTATGTGAGATCCTAAGATGATTTATTGTTTCATATCATGTGTTGAAGATGATAGTAATTTAGTTTTAACATGTATTGTGAGGATGTTAGACGTGTACTTTAACTTCATATAGTGATGAAAATATATCAAATAGTTTAATTTTATGTGATTGGGATGTAAATCCAAATATTTTAATATCTTATATAATAAACATGGGACTAGGACTCCTAGTTTAGAGTCACACATTTTTTACCATGATTGAGTGTATCAAATGGATATGTGTAGCATGAAATAGTGAAATCCCTAAGTGAATGATGGTAAATAATCTTATTTTTAAGCATCACATTCCAATGAAGGCTCGCACACTATATAAAATTCATGGTTCTTATAATAAAAGTAGATATTTTATGCTCATCATTCTTGGACCATATAGTTCTTCAAAAGGATATGTGTAGTGTAGTGAGTTGAAAAGGATGATGTGAATGAGTGGCAAGGAAACCTAGCACTGCACAAAACATTTTGGGAAGACTCACACAGTTTAAAATCTTGATTCTTGGACATGGGTGATTAAAGTATCCAGTCCATTTGCACCCTAATGTTTTTGACACGGCACAAAGTAGTAGTAACATAATGTTACAAGAGAGACTTGGAGGTCTGGTTCTATGTGTATTATAAGGTCTCGATGTGAAATAGTTTAAGGTCATATTTCTTGTACCAAGAGTATTTTTGTCTCAAATTAATGTGTGTGGCATCGAAAAGGCTACACTACATAATAGGAGGGGCTTAGGAGTTCACATAACACTACACAAAACATCCTTGATACAACTTTGAAATAGATTAAATGAATAATTCATCGACCATAGGCTCTTTATTTAAGGTATTAAATCTTGGTCCCAAGAGAAATCATGCTCAACCATGACCTAGTAAACCTACTCTTGACTTCTAATCTCGCATGACCCAGGTTCATTGTGGGAAACAAGGAGTTGTAAAGAGTTACTATTTTTTGAAATGAAGATTATAATGAGGGATGAAGTGGCCAGAAAATCTCATGAGGGGATTTTTTGTTTCATAGGCCCAGATAGTGAAATAGGGGAATAATTGAATTACATGGAATGGATGTTGAAGATGTTCAAAACCCGGGTTTTAAACCTGAGTTGGTTAGTAATTTGAAGAAAAAAACATAATATAGACCATTTACTGAGTTCAAAACATAGGATCTACTATTTTATGTTAAGAATCCTTCATGTTGTTAACCTAATATGGTTAGTGGACCCTTAGGGCTAGACAACATTATCATTAGGGATATTCTTTTTATTAGATGATAATGGAATTCCAAAGGGTAGGAAGCACAGAGTGTTAGAGACACATCATAGTAATAGATTATTACCTGTAATGTCTTATCATATTTTGAGGAGGTGTCAGGTTCCCTCACATTAGGTGGAATCTATATTTCAAATGGGGTACATTTTGATTCATTACGTAATTTCATATGAGGCATCACGATATCAAATATGTTAAATTTCCATATTATACTTATCGTATAAAGAATCATGGTTTTAAACAGGTAAAATATATAGTTTAATGTTGTGCGCTAAGGATGTCGGTTCTTGTTCCTCTCATATCTGTCATATTGGGAATTCTAGTTATATATGAGGTAAGAATCATCTATTATTTATAGGAATCCTAGTAGTGTAGAGAAATAATTCAATTTAACATTGTGCATTGAGTATTTTTGAAGGGATTACACATTAATTATCCCAATCTTGTATTCCTAAAAACTATCTATGAGGGTATCTCAACCCACTGATAGGTCAAGGTAATTGAATGGGGATTATACCTAAAAAGGTGGATAGTGGGATCATTTCAATATTATAACACCACTGTAAAAATAGATTTTTGTGGTGAATCTACAATTGGTCTTGAATAAGTAAATTCAAAACATTGTTATATATCCCATGAGGATGAAAAGAAAGCAATATTATGTTCTATAAAGAATGAAGAGGCATGATATTTATCAGAGGTGAATAAAACCATGCAAAGGATAAGTAAATGAATGTAGTTTAATTTCATAAATATAAGGCCATGATGACCCTTTGAGGAAGTTAATGTGACCCAATATTTTAGGTCCTAATGGTACTTGCGTTTGGGTGGGCCAACACTATGTGAATAATTCGTAAAATTGGTTATATACACAGTTTAGGGTCATATAGTCTGGACCCTGGAGACGCATTAAATTCATGTTTCTAAGAGTAAGGGGGGATGTTTTCTCCAAGATTATATGTGTAGAATGAAAGATTTAATACCTGATGTAAATTTAGAACCTAGGAGATCATGTACTATATAAATACCATGAAGAAATAAGTATATATTTTAGTGTTATAATGCATGGACCATGGATACAGGAAAATTAGTTTAAAGATGATATTTTTGGATTAGTGAAATGTTGGCCTCAATATAATTTTTGTGGCCTAATAGAGAAATAACACGATGTGAATGGATCTATAAGGGCTCATGTTCCATATTCACACCTTTAGATGAACTAGAAATCGTTTAAGGTTGTGATTATTGGATTGTTAATGGGTTAAAGGGATAAAATGGTGATAATTTTTTGGCAGGTCCCAAATTCAAGAATTTCATGCATTGCTATGTATCCCATAAGGATGGGAACAAAGCCACACATAGTTTTTAAAAAAGGTGTTGTAGAAGACATATACCAGTTGTGTCAACCCTCTATAGAGATTGAATCAATTCATCCCATAGTTTAAATGAGGCATCCCATGTTTGGGGCATGGGGTAAAGTCTGTTGACCATCCCGCACTAATCGTATGAGGCATCGTGGTTTTGGAAAGGGTATAAATAAACTCATTTTAAGAGGCATCCCGGTTTAACAAGGGGTGATACTGTAGTAACATCATAAATTGAGGCCTTTAAGTTTTTTATTCTGACTTCATGAAACTCGTACATGGGGGAACATATATTTTACAGTCATAAATCATTTAATGGGATGATATATTATTTTGAGGTCAAGAGTTTGGACCATGAGATCTTAGATTAATGTCATAGGGTTTGGTCCAGGATCTCTTTGATTAATTTCATATAGTTTGAACCATAGAAGTTGAATATATCAAATAGATATGTTTAGTGTGGAAGAGTTAAAATACTAATGTGAGTGAGGGCCAAATAGGTCCATTCACAACACAATACATTCCTTGGATAGTGTATTTTCAAAAAAAAATATGTATAGTGTGATAGAGTGAAAAAAATGATGTGAATGACAGATAAAGAGGCCCAGGGACACAACACATATTCTTTAAGAGACTTACATACGATATAATTTTTTGATTCATAAGCATGAATTCAATATTTAAATTCATATATTTCATGCCCATTACAAATATTTTATGGTCTTACTTCCTACACCATTGGAGGAAAACCCAAGAGAAAAAGTGTAGTGTGTCTAATTGATAAAATAAATGTGAATGGTGGGTTTAGGAAGAATTAATCCACACAAAACATTACTAATAAGACTCACACATAGATTAATTTCAGGATTCTTGGATTGGGAATCATAATTTATGGTAATAGTGTTCTGTATGTTAAAATTTTTACAGTTCTACCACATCAGTACACATCATAGAGAATTTCCTAAGTCCGCATGAGTCATTCATGTTGTGTGAAATAAGGATTGGTTAGTAGATTTCCATGACATGTGGAATCTCACATTAGGGGTGATAAGGTGATGGGATGAGAATGTCTCAATGACACTCTCCTGCCTACTTGATGTGGGAAGATTCTCATATGGGTGACACCATGGGAGTTGAAATTACATCAACATGTTAGGAGGTGGAAAGGAGGTAGACCGATACCTAATAGATCTAGATAATTGTTGATTTATTATAATGTATTGAATATTGAATATTTTTAAAACACCGTATCCAGAACTATACTAGTCAAGAAATGGAAGAACAATTGCAGGATAAACGGTTGACCATGTTTGGGACACATGATTCACTATTTTTCATATGAGATCAATTAGGGTGTTAGCCCCAGATGGGAGTTGATTCATTTTTTCTAGTATATATCTCCATTAGGGTGGTCCGTTTGAATTTAATTTATGATACAAATCCAAAATGAGAAATAGTGGAAGTGTGTAAATATATTGAGGGAGTGGATATATTGGATTAAACACACTAACATCCATACTACATCTCATTCAATAACATTGATGGGGTATATCAAATAGTGGTATTCAAAACCATTCTTAAAGATAGTGTTTTTAAGGTGGGATAATGACCCGATTGGACCCAGGGTAGAAGGACTAGGAGTTGAAAATAGTTTAATATTTTATTACATGGACTATTGGATAATTTCTAAATATATATGGGTAGTGTGGATGAGGAAAAAACCTAACATGAATTGGAGTCCAAGGAGGCCCAATACAACAAAAACCCATCCCAGTAAAAATTTTACCCAGTTTATGGTCATGATTCTTGGACTATAAGGCAAATATTATTTCAATATCTTAAATAGTGGGACAATTTCTTAGTTTAACATTGTGTGATTATTTTTTTTAGTTGTTACATTTTATTGTTATCATATATGTTACCAAAACGTAGTGAAATTTAACATAATCTTACCAGAATGTTTCCTCATACTTTAACTCCAGGAATCTAGGATGATAGTTTTGGTACAGTTTAACATCATGCAACTAATATTCTTTATTTTAAGGATTATGGTATCACAAGAATCGTAATCTCTAATTCATCCTTATTGTTTGGGGACCTTGATTAATAGGGTGGAATCTTACACTGGGAATACCCTATAATAATCCCATAATATGAATGGATGTTCTTTAAGTGTTATTTGGGATATGTCATGGAGATTTTAAATAGGCTGATGTGAGGTCCATGTGTAGGACCACTCTAGTTGATGTTGGGATAAATATCAGGGAGATTCAACCTAACATGATTGAAAAAATGTTTAGGTATTGATCTCAGTTGGAAGAGAATGCAGCTACATATAGCGATCAGGGTGTCATGGAGTGCCCCAATAGTGGAATCATCTACATGAGATGTTGGAGAGAAGTTAATTTGGGTAGGGTTGAAAGGCCTACCCCATGGTCAGGTTGGTACCCCAATAAAGTTTCCTCATCACTAGATGGATTGGGAGATTGTTCATTGGGAGAATAAAATCCTTGATCATTCTCTTGATAGTGATATGAAACTAGGGAAGCCAGGAAACATGTAATTTCAGTTTGATAGGTTGATGGTGGATAGGATGCATGGAAGTCTGGTACAACATTTGATGGTGAGATGGCTCCTTTGGATGTGTAGAAGCTTGGAAAATAGATCAATGGGGGAAATATATCCCAGGAGGTGTGGAATCCTAGAGTGTCGGTTCAATGTGGTGATAGTACCTAAAAGGAATGGATGCCTAGATAATCTGTTTGATGATTTAATGACATGCTGATGGTGTGGAATCTAGGAATGAGGGTTCGATTGGTTGATGGCATCTAGGAAGCATGGATACCTATAATGTCGGTATGATGTGTCAGTGGATCTTAGGAGGTGTGGAAGCATGTAACATTGAATTTATAGTGAAATAGATCTCTAGAGGTGTGGAATCCTAGAATGTTGTCTTGATGGGGTGATGGTGCATGGGAGGTTTCAAATCTTGGAATTATGTCTCAATGGGGAGATATAACACATGATTTCTGGAAGCCTGGTGGAATAAATACTTATGAAGAGTAGAAATGAGTGAATGTATGTGACTAACCTTTTCCTAGGGTTAGTTCTGAATATAATGAATATAAGAAAATGGTGTGGGTATATGATCAACCTATCCCTTGTGCTACTGATGAGAATCCCAGACCAGAACAACCAGAAAAAGGATATGATTAACCAACCCTTGGGATAGTTATCTAGTGAAAGGAATTTCTCTATCATGAGAAGGAACCATAAATAGTATGATCATGGGGAAGGGTAGGATCTCCATCAATGTTGATGTAAATGTGGGGAGGACCTCCACAATCACTGATAATGGTGACGAGGAGGACCTTTGTCTCTATAGATGGCATGTATGGAGGACCTCTACACTATATAAAGATACTGACAAGGAGGAACGTTGTTCCTATTAATGGATGTGTAGGGAGGACCTCTACACTAGCTGATATTGGTGATGGGGAGGACCTCCATGCATATTGATTGTAGTGTGGGGAGTACCTTTTCACTCTCTAATAATAGTGTGGGGAGGACCTCCACAATAGGTCACATTATCACATGATAGCCCGTAATGGCTCAGTGGTTCCCGTGTTTGAAATAGTACACATAGACAGTCTATGAGGTGGTTAGGGTCTTGTTCCCTATCAAGAAAAGGTGGATCCATGTGCTACTATTATAGGGACCTTGTAGGATATTCCAGTTAGTGGTAGGGTCCACCAGAGCTGTAGAAAATTCAGCATATTGGGAATTATTTTGGGTATTCTCCAGCATTGATTCCACGTGTTCTATAATGGGGTCAACATTTAGGGGATGTAGTCAACCTGCACATCAACTAATGAAACCACTCATCAATTGAAATAATGAGCCTTTGAGGGAGAACTCCTAGGAATCTTTTGAATTGTGCTCATTATAGGTAGTTATCAAATATCCCCAATCTCTTTATAAAATGGGATTTAGTTATCATACAACATAGAAAAGAGGATCACAAACTGATTCTCCACTGGAACATGTATTGTTTCTCATGTGCGTCCCATGAAGGCCATGATGTCATTGTGGAGCTAATGGAATTGGGGTGGTAGACCCTTGTGCGGCCCATAAGGGAGTCAGTGTGGGTGAGGATTCATTGAAATGGGGTGGTTTCTTCTTGGGTAGCCCATGAGGGTGGCAGTTTAGGTGAGGAAATTATAGAATAGGGGTTCGTCTCCTCCTATGCATCCAATGATGATAGAGGTTTCAGTGAGGAACTGATGGAATGGGGATGTATTCTACCCTATACATCCCATGGGGTGTACAGTGTCTCTGAGGAGGTGATGGAATTATGGTATTTTCCCCATACACAGACCATGAAGGGTAGTGGTGTCAGTGATGAGCCGATTGAATTGGTGTGTATTTCCCCTTAATGGCTGATGAGGGTGTTGGTGTTGGAAATGATTTCATTTAATGGGGGTGGTTTCCCTATCACTAAATATGGTGATGTCAGATCCCTGATCTAAATTTGATGATGATATTTTCTTTCCTCATTCAATGAATCCCTCCATGGAACTCTTCACCTTATTCGGGTCTCCCTAACATATTTTCTATCTTGTTCATGAAAATAGTACCCAGTACCCTCTCGGGGTTGATGTCAGTTAATTTTTTTTCATCTGTCCCAACTTGGAATCAACCTTTCATTAGATTAAATGGTAACGTAAGTCATGTCTACGCATCATTGGATGTAGGGTGAATTGGGAAACTATAGTTCTTATTCTTGTAAGGGAATCTCATATGAGGAATATTATGCTTGAAACCAAAGTGATATTATTTAAATCCTTAGTTAATTCACATGAGGGTAGGTCTTCTCCATTTGAAATCAGATTCATCTCATATGAGGCTCTTTGGAAAAGAACCCAAGCAATCCCATGTGGTTCATGAGGTAGTTAGAAATAGAGGAATATGTCTACCATGAATTTTAACTTAGTCATCCCATTTTTATCATGGGTAGGTATTATGGAGAAGATCACAACTTCTACATTCGATGAAGATTGATTAGAACATGTTGTATAGAAGGATCATGGAAAAGTTTATTTTTCATATGAAGACAAGATGGATGGATCAAAATGTCCCATAGAGGTGTATCTAGGAGGTGTGACCCTAAGAGAGAAGATTATATACCTAGATAGTTTGTTGATGGATCAGAACACCCCATAGATGCAGACATGGAGTTATGGATTCGAAATCCCTATGGAGGCAGACCTGATGGTGTGGATTAGAATTCCCCATGGAGGTGGATGTGGGATTCATTTTCTAGGATGTATAAATGTCACACTTGGATAGTTTACCAGTGGATCATAATTCCCTATGGAGGTAGACCTGGAGTTGTGGATCAGAACTCCCCGTGGAGGAAGATTTGAGAGTTATGGACTGTAAAGCCCCATGGAGGAAAATATGGTAGGTGTGTCCCTTCAAGGGATAATTGTCACACCTATATATTTTACTAATGGAGCAGAATACCCCATGGGAGAGTACTGAAGGTTGTTGATCAGAATTTCCCATGGAGGTGGATTCGGAAGGTGTGGATCCGGATGCCTCATGAAGTGGATCGAAGAGGTGTGTTCCTATGAGGATAAAAATTCACACATGAATATTTTACTGATGTATCATAGTTCCCCATAGAGGTGAACCTCAAGTTAGGGATATGAATGCTTTGTGGAGGCCTATCTGGGAGGTTTTGTTCAGAACACCCTATGGAGGAATATCAAGTAGGTGTATCCCAATGAGGGATAAATTTCAAACCTGTATAGTTTATCAATGGATCATAACACCTTATGTAGGCAGACCTAGATTTGTGGATTATAACACCTCACAGATGATGATCCCAGAGGTGTGGATCAGAATGACTCATAGAGGGGGATCCGAGAGTTGTGTCCCTTAGAAAGAGAAATGTCACACCAAAATTGTTTACCAATGGATAAAAATTCCTACTAGAGGTGGACCTAGGGTTTTGGTTCCGAACATCCCAGGTAGGCTGATCTGGGTGGTTTTCGACCATAATTCCCCATGTAGGTAGATCTAGGAGGTTTGTTTCCAGGATGGAACACCTATATTTACCACTGGTTTGGATTGAACCTCATGGATCGATCCTACATACATTATTTAAAATACATGAATTAAAACCCACATAGTTTTATTCCAATGTTTAAGGTCGTGTGGCAAGATACATCCATGTAGTTTAACATCACATGGTAAGAATGATCATGTCACGAAAGGAGGGTTGATGAGGGATGGTTTGGGCCAACATGTTGAATATACAGATCACAACAGGATTACTCTTATTTTGAATGGTGTGGGTATCACACATGGAAGATTCCCTTATTCTTATAGAAGTAAAAAAGATTTGTTCAAGGATTACATGTTGGAGTGACCCATTCTATCTACCTCATGTCAGGTCATGAGGGAATCCCTTGTCTGTTTCCTTTGGTAAAATTATAGTTTAACATAAGGTGAATGGAAATAGTATGTGGGGGTCATACATGGAAGCATCCCATCCTTTAATACTCATGACATGTCATGAGTTAATCCCATATAATAACCCAGACATGAAATGCATAGACATTACATAACATTTGCATAATACTTAAAACATTATACAAATAGACAAATAGAGAGAGTACTAGTATAGTTCCTTTGGAAATAAGGAAATAGAAACACGGTTACATAAGTGAGATACATTATCTCTTAATGGGTTCTTCATAACTAGAAAACTTCTTAGAAACATAAAAAATAATACATATCTTTAAAACATGGGTAAGGAAACATAAAAATGGGTTAGCTTTGTTGGTCAATAAGGGAAAATAATGGATATATGTAAGCATAAACATGGTCATATGGATATGACTATATGAAAAAAACATTTGAAGATAATACCCAACTTATCAAGGATCATAAACATGTATCATGAAATAAATTATTACATATCATAAGGAATTACTAATAACTATATATAGAACAAATTCCATTAAATCATAAAATAGGAATAAAACATGGAATTTTGTAAAAAAAACATAATCATTTAATTTGATTTTTGTAGTATCAAATGTATTCTTCAAAGGACCATCTTGGTTGTATGGGTTGACTCCCCATACCATCATGGTAGTCATAGTTCACTCTCATGGACAACTTAGTAGCATGAGTTCACTCTTTAGACCATCTTATTATTCATAGATTACTCCCATGGACATCTTAGTAGTTGAGGTTCACTCCCAAGACCATCTTAGTCTATCTTATGAGATACAATTATTTACCCAATGAATTGTAGGTAAATATAGTTCCCATTTTTTAATTTACTTCTTTGTTCTTGGTTTCTCTCCTTTTTTGGTGTCGATTCCTTCTTTAAGCATGATTCAAAGGGAGGTTTATTCAAATGTAGTTGTCGTTGTAGACGCCCCCGTTCACCCATCCCCTCTCTGACCTCGAGGTTCAATTCACCTCTCCAGGTCAGATTTGGAGCGAGGAACTCTCTGTGGTTTTGAGTTTGGTAGTGTGTCCATCAAGGGTCTATCTGGTGTGGCAATAACTTCGAGTTATGGGATTTAGTTGCGTGTTTTGGTGTTGAATAACCATCACTACTTGAAGGTCTCGTCCTTTAAAATACCTACCCTATTCTTAAGTCTATTTTCTTCTCTCCAAGAAGGATCCTGAGTAGTGGTCTTCATAAGATTTGGGAGGTGGGGTTTGGAAGTTACTAGGGCTCCCTGTACAACTTGGTTTTTTTCCTTAGTAAGGATTTTGGATAGAGATGATGTTCCCAGTGTATTCCTGTCATGGATTTTTTTTTCACAGTGGAAATAGTGTTGAATTAGGGGAAGATGATGGTGATGGTGAAGAAACTATGAGGTGTTGAAAGAGGATGTAATGTGTCTGGTTTGGGTGGTCTATGCAGGCCAGTATTGGTTTATAGCATAAGGAAGTCTTTAGATGCTGATGTTGAGAATGTCTGTTGCCAAGGATTATCAACGTAGTTGTTTATTGTTTTGAAATTTGAATGTGGTGCAGCGCGATGATCAGTCTTTTGTATTCTATTGTTTTTATGAAGTGAGCTTTTGATTTGGATCTCGATTTTATTTGGGAAGTTGGTATTTTTTATTTTTGTGTGGAATATTTTAGTCTTACTACCATGGAATCTCTAGATGTGGTTTCAGAGCAAGAGGCACTCACCAGAGCATATCCTTTTGAATTTTGAAGAACGAGAGGGTATAGCTTCCACCATCGGTACCAGGCTCATGAAACCCTAAATAAGACATCTTGTCCAGCAGCTCTGCAAAATGTGGAGTCTAAAAATAAGGATGTAGATGTTGGCGATGGGAAGATCCTAATAGTGTTGATCTATATAACTTTTTGGGTTTAATTTTTTTGAATTTGTTAGGGTTCACACATACCCTATTAAAAGTGTCATTTGAAAATATTAAAAATAGTTGGGACCATATAGACGATTAAATTAAGTATAAACCATTTTATGAAATAATACGAATGGAAACATTACAATATTTTTATGAAATTCATGAGTAACGTTATAATATGACATCTTATATAGTAAATAATTGTGAAAGATATTTTCAAAAAATTTATTGGGGGAAATATTCTTATTCTCTTAAAACTGATTTTCATAACATAAAACATTAAGAAAACTCATTTATTTTTAAATAGACTTGGAAACTTTTTAATTAATCTTGAATACTTTTTTAGGACCTATTTGTTGGAAACAAATAAATAATCTTTAAAAAAATTGAAACCCATTTTCCTTGAAAATATGTAAAAAGGATTGAATATTTTTTTAAACCTTTTTCCTTGAAAATAATTTGAAAAATGAATTTATTAAATATTTGGAAAATATATTATTTTTAAAAATAAAATAATTTTTTAATATTTATATTGAATCCTGATGGGAATTTTGGTCATGAAGGTGGTTAATCACGAACATTATGAACATTCCTTTTACACCATAAATTTTTTTCAAAGGTTTGTTGATTGAAGAATGAAATAAATATTCCTTATTAAAAACAATTTTTTTCTAAAAGGTAAAAATGTCTTTTATATATCATATGATAATAATAGAAAGTTTTTTGAAACTATTTAGATGACTGGTTTTTTAATTAACATTGATTTCTGACCAAAGAGATTGGTAATGTTGAACATTATTCAAAATAATTTCAAATCTGTATTATGTAAAAAAGAGTTTGAAAATGGTAACAATAAATGAATATATAAGGAATAACTCGAGTATGATAAAATTAATGAGTGTTATTGAATTATGTATCATTTAATTTCATCAATGAAATGATAATCATAAACAATCTCAAAATGAAATGATATTATTTCAATACACTCTTATAACTTCATAACTTTAAACCATACTACCCTTGTAAGAAAATTAAGATATATGAAATATAAAATATAATGAAATTAACTAGATTAATGATATAACATTTAAAATTTATTATATAGATCTCAAGTAAAAATATAGGTTTATAACATGGCATGTGTCTTAAAGAAGGAAAATTGAGATAAAATTTACATAAGTTATTGGGTTACTTTTGAAAATTAAACCCCATGATATAATGTTCATAAAATGGTTATTTAAATTCCCATATATTGATGTATTATAATAATAAAATAATTTAATGGTCTATTAATACACCACCCAAAATAAGTGAGTCGTGAATAAGGCTTATATCTCACAGAAATAAGGAGTGAGAGGAAATTCCCTTACCCTATGTCATGACTATTATTGTACTCCTTCAAAACTCATGTATAATAAAAAATATTTAATTATAAATCTATCACAAAATCATATTATTACTTATAATATCATAAATTTTATTATTATGGATTTATATCACCTTCTTGTAAATAATTATATGTTATGATTTCACTTCGGGTGATATCCTCCTTTTTTTGCATGTGTCTTAATTTTTTATATCTTTGGTGCTTATATTTATATATTGATTTCCTTAATTATAAATATCATTTAAATATAATTTTTTTATATTATTATTTTAATAATAATTAGAATATAGAAGTATAAAACAGAATAAACCATTCATGGAGACGATAAGTCATACGTATACATGAACGATATTTCTATTTAATTGTCATGTTAAAAGAATGAAAGTAAAAGACACACACACACATATATATATATATATATAATCATTAATGTAGCATTATTATATCATATATACTCACAATAAATAGATTTAATACATTTAATTATAGTTTCTGAATGAATCACATCACATTAATTGGGTGGTAGTCCACACTTCCTCAAACAAAATTATTATATTAACACAAATTGGACAGTATAACGATACGCGTTGTCAAATAATTAAGGAATATTAAAAAAATTATAATATTTAAAATATATAAATATGGTTTCCATAACAATGTCTAACGTGAGAGGTGTTAAAATAAAAATGACCAGTGATCATTTATTGGGGTGGTAGTCTGCCATACATGTAAACAGTATGTTCGTTACCCATTAGATAAAAGTGTTTGTAAGTGCAGGTCGAATCATTAAAATAAAAACATCACAGTTAATTTAGGATAATGGTTTCTTTATACAGTCATGGAAGAATAATATTTGAGGAAGTGGAGACTGAAAATAAAATAAATGAGTTTGAGGGAGGGTGTTACCTCATTATCAGGTAATTCCTTTTGGTTTTCAATAAGGGTTTCTTTGGAAAAGCGTTATTCCCAAGGGAGGATTAAAGGAGTAAATTAGGTATTTTGATGATATATTTTGGTATATTTTTTTCCTTCAAAATTGGAATGAGAAATGTGATAATGTGGGAGGATATGATTCCTTTTATAATGGAGGAGGAGTGGCGCTCTTGTAATATTTTGAATGAAAGGAACCCAACAAATTTTTTTTATTAAAAGTTGATAAACAATGGTTCATAGATGACCCAAATGAGGATATGGTCAAAATATGGCCATAAAATATATTTAAAAACAATGTATATGTCTTTTTTCACTGTAAAGTTATATATTTGTCCCTTAATAATCTTAATTTAACCTTAATCATTATAAATACTTTTAATTACTTTCACTAATATTATTGGTTAAAACTAATTTTTTCATATTAGATATTATAAATTATTCTGAATCCAAATATGGAATCCATTTTTCAAAATTCCAATCACATATGTGTCAGAAATTAATTTAAATTCAATCCCATAGTCTGGTTGACATCCCAGGTTTTTGAAGTATAAATGTGATCACAAATTTGAGATGCTTTTATAGCCAATTTCAATGTGGAATTGGTTAAAATGACTTAAATTATATTAATCTATATAAATATTTTTTAATTATACTTTGAAACTAATTTAAAACGTAACATGACTGTATAAATAATTTATATTAAAAAGAAATATTGAACTAAAATAAAGTATTTTTTACTATTCATTAAAATATAAAACTTGAATGAAAAATACCAATAATTCATCATAACATAATTTTTATTATTATATATAAAATATGAAGTTTGTTTTGACATAAATTATTTTTAATGTTTCAAAAATTTATAATTAAATTAGGTTTTCTTTTAAAATGTAGTTCAATTTATATAATAAAAATATTGGGTTTTATGAGTTAAATATGTTTTATTCAAATGTTATGCTTATAAAATATATTGGATGAATATAAAAAATATTTACGTGGATATATAAAAAATATAATACATTAACAATAATTAGTAATAGTAATTAATTTAATTTATGAGGATTAAAACTACTTTGTGATCATAATAATAATTTTCTTAAAAAATACTCTTTTGTATTCAATTGGTTTTTATATTCATTTCTAAAGAATTTTTAACAAATTAATTAATTTTATATTTTCATAAAAGCATATATTTTAATAAATTAGTTAATAATATTGATAACATATAATTTATTTTCAAGTTTATATATTATTATATTATATCTTATTGTTCGGTAACACTCAATCATGTGTGTTACGCAAGCCGTATAGGAATGTTAGTCTTGTGTGAAATGTAATCTAACCTCAGTGTTTAGTATCGAGGAACATAACCATTATATAGAAAGTAGTTCATGATGAACATGTCATTGTGTACAACTAAATCCAAATATAGTGATTTAAAATATATAAAATAACTATTTTTAGTGTTGGGTGAAATGAAGAATATCAAAAATAATTAAATGATTTCCAAAAAATATATTTCACAAAATCATAGGGTGTTACATTTTACCCCCATTAAAATAAATTTTACCCTTGAAATTATTCACCACTATCAAATTTTTAATACTTCAGGGTTTTTTCCAGATAAACCCGCATCATAAAAACGAATATTAATAATTATTTTAGATTAATAAGGAAAAAACACTAACAGTTACACAAACTAAGTCATAAATAGCTTCCCCCATAAGATAATATAGGTGAGAAGTGAAAACATAGACATGGAAGATAAATTTAACCCTCATGTTCTAATGGAGAACGAGAGAATAAGGTCATGATAAAGTTATCAATCATAATGCCACAAATATATGATGGCATAAAAGAACCATCTGATCTATCAAAATCAAAGGTATTAGGATAAAATTTTATTTATAATTTTTTTTTCATATAACTAATTAATTTTTAGGGAAATATATCCTTACATGATGTCTTGAAAATATCACTCTTTGTTGTTACTTGATCCAATTCACCTCTTTACCTAAATATGATGCTTGATTTTTCATTCTTGAAGCACTAAATAGATAATAAGATCCATGATAAGTAATCACATCTCTCTTAAATTACCATAAACATAGAAATTTTAGATAAGGTTATCCAATATGAATGAATCCTCATGTGGTGGTATAATTCTTTCATCTCCCAATATTCATCTGAATTTTTAACTTAAACATCAAATAAGTGGTTTTATTTATAATCTTTATAAAGGATGATAAACCAAAATAGTAGAAATAATGTCACAAAATAATCTTAAAATTGATCCACCATTTATCAAAATGAATATCTTGGTTGTCACATTTCAAACATGTGAATACCCTCATCGTATACTCCCTTAAATAACCTAAATTCATTTATAAAACATGCATTATTTATTATTCCAAAGATCACTTGATATATTCCAAGATGTTTTACACATAATCCTCGATGAAATAGTCCTATTTTCAACCAATCAATATTCATATTTGGGGTAATCAATACCATCCAATCCACATATTTATATCCACCTTGTATCTTATCTAAAAATCATTATCTTAACATTATGAACACATTAATGGTTATCATACACAAAAGAAAAATAATCATTTCCTTAGTCATAATTCACTTCCTATACTTTCATAGTGTATTGGTTTTACTATATATTACATAATTTACTTAATATAGGGTCATTCCCAAAAATATATTATTAGGTAGTTTAACTTACACAACTAGGTTCACTCCTCATTTATGTACTTATTATCACTTTAGATATCTTTCTTTACACAATGAATGTGAGGGGTATATAATTACAATCCACCCATCACATAATAAAAACCACACATAAGTGTTCCAAAATATCAAGAAACATTTATCATATCATCAACAATAGAATATAGGTTAGTTTTATATTAATTTTATCATTTTACCCTAGTATAACTGAAGAAAAACAAACAATTTTCATAAAGGTTACATCATATCTTAATTAAACTCTAGGAAAAAAATGGGTTTTGTATAATCTTACATAAATCATCATCATCATAAAATATTCAACAAAATAAATTTTATAATATCTAAATACAGTATACGAAATGAAACATAAAAATCCATAATGCTTGATGACAAATGGGAAAACAAATTTAAATCACAATATGAAGATTTCTTTGAAAACATGAGAAAAATATCATTTTATTTTGAAAATATTTTATCTTAAATTTCCAAAATATTTATAAAATTATTTCCCTTAAAAATAACCATGAAAATTTATAAATAAATATATTAATAAAATAAATGTCATGAAGGTTAGAAATTTTTTAGATATCATATATGTTAACATAGACCATTGTCTTCATACTTTTGAGAATGTCAGACATAACATCTTTAAAAAATGATTATTTAAAAATGTTACATTTAAATATTTGTAAATAAATTATATGGTTATGAAATTGAACATACTAAAAATTTTCAAATATAGGTAAAAATGTCTAAAACCTTTTTTTAATATCATTGACATTGAAGAAATAGTTGATCGACCCAAAATCATATAAGGTCATTTTTCATTAAAAAAATTTCACTATAATTTTAATATTTAGATAGTGGAAAATGGAAAATATATAAAAAAATTATAGTAATTACAAGATGAGAATAAAATTGATGGTTTTTCAAGGATAATATTTGTATAATTTCCCCTAATTTAAATTTAGCATAAATGATCATGAAAATAAATGATATTATAACATAAACACTTACCTTGTATAACTTCTCAAGATATATACATTGAAATATCATATATAATAAATATATTTTTAATATAAGTATATTAAATTACATTATTGTTACATAAATTTCTATTTATCATTTCTTTATAATTTATAAATATCCTTTTATTACCAATTTCAC
Organism: Viscum album; assembly: GCA_963277665.1. Classification (NCBI taxonomy): domain Eukaryota; kingdom Viridiplantae; phylum Streptophyta; class Magnoliopsida; order Santalales; family Viscaceae; genus Viscum; species Viscum album. Next base: position 261,360,967 of record OY728129.1, read on the forward strand.
CATTAAATTTAGTATTCAGGAAAAAACTAGTTTATTTTCTATACCTGTATCCGTTTGATGGTTTTAGTACATGAACCTTGGAAAAATTTTCCTAATATAAATAATATTCATCATGAAAATTATTATACATATTCATAACCTAATATTTAATACTTATTTCTAAAAATTTCTTATGAAAAAACAAATCGCATCGCTTCCTATGGGTGGTAATTCACATGTATACACGAGTGATGTTATCTTTTTCCAATAGATGGAAATGTAAAAGGTAGATAAGATATTATAACTAAAAGTAATAATAATGTTATAAATCTCATATATAAATTTTATGTTAATAATAATAACCAACCATGAATAATAGTGATAGAAAATGAATCATATCACTATATGGAGGTGGTAATCCACACCTAGACACAAGCGATAAATGAATTTCCCATTTGATGGAAAGTAGTCAAAAAAACTATTGTATAATAATAATAATAATATATCATATTATTTAAAAAATATATTCATTATTTAACTATGGATACCATAGATTTATAGGAAATAGATGTATAATTAATGTTGAAAAATATTTGAAATAAAATATAATACTTTTTTGCAAAATAGCCTTTGAATATCTTATTAAGAACCATTAGGTTAGTGTTTTAAGAATATATGATCATTTATGACATTGATAAAGACATTATAATATATTTTTTGATGGTTAGGTATAGATAATGGTCTCAAGTAGTTTATAGAAGATATGATAGGGGTTTTCTTTTATGAGTGAAGGAAGTGGCACACTTGTAATTAAAAAGAATAGTAAATTATAATAAAGTTACTCTTAGGGAAAAGTGGATACACATGGTATAATGTTAAAATATAGTATGAGATATAATAAAAATATATTCATAAAATATGATTTAGAGAATTATTTATGTCATTTTAACCCTTGTCTCATTAGTTAAACCCCATGTTAACCCCTTTTAACTTTTACCGTAGTAATGAATTTTTACCTCAATTACTATTCATAATGAAAGAATATAAAGTTGAACTCATTAAATAATATTAATTATGATTATTAAAAATAAATAATCCATTTTTTAAGATATAATTTCTGTAATTTTTTCAAATTTATTTTAAAATAAGCATGCAAAATGCAAAAAATGAAAATTTTTAGCTAAATTCCTTTATAAGAATAATTATTAGTATACAATAATTAATTTACATGTAAAAAATGTTATATTATTATAAAAAAAGTATTTAATAAATCATCTATACATTTAAATAAAATCATTCATCAATATAATTTAATTTAATTTATCAGGAGAAAACCACATTGTTCACATTAAAATTGTCTTTCAAAATAGAATATTTTTTACCTTTAAATGATTTAATTTTATTTTATTAAAAACTTATTTGAATTGAATTAATTTTATACATGTGTAAAAAATTATTTTTTACAATTAATCTAATCACATTCAGAGCCTCTGATCCAATGTCTAGGAAATAGTTTTTATATTAAATAATGATAAATCAATAGTATGTCACGGACTATTTAAAATCATTATTGACTGTAAATATAGGTATAAAAGGAATAATTTTCATTAAGATAATATATATAATAATATGTTTCAGTTTCAAAATAATGTATTCATATTATGGTAAAATACATGTAAATCTAATGGATAAATATAATATATCATAAAATTTTGTAAACGTAAAGAGTGTATGGTTTCCTATCAATAGAATCCATTTCTAAATATTTCAAGAGGATTTAGGATTTGTATCAGATAAACCAAGGGTAATAACCCTAAAATATATAGTTTTTTATTAACATTATCTTAATTTAGTTTAGAAAAAAATTGTCCAAACATCACACCAAGTTTGTTACTCATGGGGGATATTCTTTAGATGATTCACAAGATCATTATGAATCATAATAAATTATTTGAATATATTATTTTTGAATAATTTATATTGATATAAATGACACATTAATGTAACTTAAACCGTTATTTCAATATAATTTCACTGATAAAGGTACATTCGGTTACATTTTTAATATTCTATAGTTTATACGTTGATTGTTGGACATTCACCAAGATAAGAATTTAATTACATTGAATGGAAAAATATTAAAATTTTCTATATATCCATTATTTCTATATAGAGACCTATTTATTACATAGACATCATTATTTATGTGGTTCTATAGTAAACATTAAGATATATGTTCTTTATAAATTATTTTTATATGGTGGATGTCTTGGAAATGTTATGTGATGGGTGGGACCCAAAGTTATATATCTCATTGTTGCATCGATACGTCTCATGAGGCAGATCAGTTGATTATTAGATATAATAATTTCCCATTAATATATTATCATGTATCATGTGGCCTATAGAGTAATTTTATTATTTCAAACAATGTGAATTGAATCACTATGAAATCAGTTATTCTTATCAAATAATTCATTTATTATTATTTAATAATTGGATATGTTGTTCTTGAAAGTCCATTTATTAACAAATTTATTTATTCTTATCATATTAATGATTATGTGGTTATATATGATTTCATATTCTATACAATATTCCCTAAGGATAAACTAATATCACCCCATTATATTGTTTACCATTTATAGTATAATCCATGAATATTACTGGACATGAATAATGAATTATAAAGGATGAATAATAATTTTTTTTTAGTTGATGTTCATTAAAATTTTAATTTAATGTAATTTTCATTTCAGTATCTAGTTTCATGATACTATTAAGATTATGGATAATGTATGTTATAGTTTTTTTATTTATTACCATTAAAATAAAATAACCATTAATTATTGGTTACAAGATTTGAGGTGTTAAAATTCATATCAGACTTACATTATTAGTCATATAAAAACTAGATTTAAAAGAACGTAGTTAGAGAATATAACTCAATGAAAAAAAAATTGGGTATATTGTACATACTTCTAGAATACATGAAATTAATTTACTATAATTTTATATAAATTATAAATTGTCATTTATTATTCATACTTTTATTTATGAACTATTCATATATATTCCATGAAATAGAAATCGATCCTAATAGATGGAATAAAAACCATTTCAATGCTCATAATAATTTTATGGATTATGTTCCAGATAAAGTAAATGTGTTTGGTGTAAGATAAGATTATATTATAATAATATTATGATAGTTTAATTAGTTCATTTCCAATAACATCTACCATATATAAAAATTTGTTTCTCTAAAACATGATTTAATAATATCAGTTCGATTAATGTAATATAAACCTATAATCTGAAATGGAACCACAAATATATTAGTATTTGAGAAATAGATCATGTCCTTAATGAATTTATTGATTAATTTTTTATACTTTTAAAGGGATAATTTTGTCACGTATGTATATTTACTAATAAAATATAATGATATATGGAGTTATTTTAATCGAAACCCTATGATGGAAGATATGATATAGAATATATTATAGAAATATTTTAAGAAGATATTCATGGAAAATTACCTTCATATTGAATAATAAATTGACATGTAAATAAAATTCATGAATATGTGAAAAAATAAAGAGTACTTTGACCTTGATTATGTGTCTTCCTTTACAAATATTTAAAGGAATGGTACGTCATATATATTTAATGTAGAATTATTTTTTTCAATTCTTCAATAGGATAAACTGAAACCGTTGAATGGAATTAGTCACTCAAGCATTCTCCAAATATGAGAAGGTAGTGAAAATTTTCATCAATATTAAGAAGGAACTATCCATTTTTTTCATTATAAGAAAATAAATTTATAAAAAGTTGCTTAAGTTCCACGGTGAAAGAAACACGGAAATAGAAAGGAAACGAAGGGTTGGATTCCAAAAATGAAATAATCGTGGGAAGAAACACCATGAGTCTTGCTTGAAGGTAATAAGAGATCGCTAAATATATTGAGAAAAATTCCATAAATATCATGAGTAAAATAAACATATAAAATCATGTACTACCCAATATATAAATTTCAAGGAGATGGGACACTATTCAAATCAGTGCCACCATTGTCAAAGGAATTACCCTAGAAGAGGCCAAGGGAGAAAGGCTTGAATAATACAATCACAGATGTTTAATATGAAGTCCCATTTAATGTTATATTTGGTATTTTTATCATTAAATAAATTTTAGAAAATAAATTATTATATTATACATCTGTAAAAAAAATTTATATCATACATTTTTTCTAAAAACATTAAATCACCTCATAATTCATTAAAGGATTTCTCAGGTAATACACCTAGTGTGCGTCTTATTATATAAGATCCCGACCATTTCTATAGATGTGTTTTTCTTTTTTATAGGTACGCTTTTTCCTTTTTTGAGTAGTTTTCATTTGTGTTTTTCCTTGGGGTGTGTTTGGGTAAAAATTGAGAATTTGTTATGGAGTAGGGGAAGTACATAGTTGGCGCACAGTTATCCCATACCATGGCACCGAGCCTAGAAAACTTTGTTAACCCAAATAGAGCAGATTCACATAGTTGGAGCACACTTTTTCAAACTATGTGACATATGAGGAGAAACCATTCACCCCCCCCCCCACTAGAAGAGGCTCGTGGTTAAGGTCCATGGTTTGGTAAATTTTGTGCCTCTTCCCATTACATCGTGCACATGTTTAAAATTAAACCAATTTTTTTTAATATTTCCCAAGGCCCCATTTTAATGAATATTCATCCCTAGATTGATCATAATATCTCCTTCATGATTTTAGAGGCTCCAAGATAGATTCAAATCCTTCTCAACCTCCATTCATGGAAAATTGAAGGGTATATTGAAGTTCTGCAACACCTTGTGTTTGTGGTTTCTTCATAATTTGATAAATTTATCTCATGTTCCACTTACCGAATAAGAGGGGGATGTTTACCCAATTTTTTATTTATATATAGTTATATTATTTTTTGATCTTTATTCCTTTAAATATTGGATCTATGAATTGAATCAATATCTCATTTTCTACCATTATTCCACTCAAATTGGGATTCCTTTTGGAATGTTTTTATCATTAATCTTGAGGTAGGTGGTCTATTATTAAAATTTAAAAGTCTTTATTTCAATTAATTTTATGTAATCATAGAATTTCTATTTCATTATTAACAATTTATTTTTTCTAAATTGAATTAATTAATTGTTTAAATTAATTAATTAAGGAATTATAAATTTAGTGATATTGAATTGATAGAAAGGAATAATTAATTTTTGAATTAACTATGGGATTTTGAGACTGTGAATTGAAAATTTAATTATTGACCTAATTTTTGGATATTTGGATTGTAAATTGAATAGTAAAGTCTTGAATTAATTATGGAATATTGGGATTGTGAATTAATTAATTAATTGTTTAATTAATTAATAGATATTGTTGTGATTATATAATTTAAGGAATGTTCTTAATTAATTATTGAATAAAATTAAGGAAATGATGATATAAATTAATTTTTCAATTAATTAATGGGATTTTTATGATTAATTAATTATTTAATTAATTAATGGGATAATTTGAATATGAAATTGTTATATTGGATTAATAAATTGTTTAATTAATTAATGTGTTTTTGTGATGCATGTGATGTTGATATATATGTGAATATGTGAATTACAATGATGAAGGCTAACGATGAAATTCATATGTGAATTTAAATTATAAATATTAACAATAAAATTCACATTTTAAATGAAATTTTGAATGGAAACAATGGTGTTTATATGTGAATTTAAATGACGAATGGTAGAAATGGAATTTATATTTGAATCAAAATAATGAATGATTACGCTATCATTCATATGTGAATTGAAATCATGAATGGAAACAATTGAATTCAAATGTGATTTGAGATAATGAATTGTACCAATGGAATTCATATGTGATTCGAGAAAATCAATGATAAAAATGGAATTCAAGTTTGAATTGAGTTAATGAATGGTAATAATAAGATTCAGATATATGATATCCCTTGGGATAGTGCATACTCTGGCAGTAGCCGAAGCGGGTGTTAAGAGTCCAGGCATCCTTAGGAATAAGTGTGTTATCTGGTTAAACAAAGTGTAATTACATAAATTTAAATTGATTACATGATTTATTTTATTTATTCTTTATACAACTGCACACATAATTTGACTAGATATTGTTCTAGACATTGTTGGTGGTGGCCTTTTAAGTTGTACCCACACCCTATACGGGCTTTCTAAACGGTACCTGGATATATTTAGTGGTTCTAGGGTAGTAAAAGAGAACAATACTTATATAATATAGCTGATTTAGGATGGATAATGGATGAGGGAATGAGAAATGGTTTTTGGACCTCTTGGGAGTTTTCAGTATCTTTAGTTTTGGATTTGCATTGTGATACATGGAACATACTTTTTCATACCATATCTATTATTCAGTTTTGATATTATATTTCTAGTTTTGGTCATCTTATGATACTGGTATTACACTATCTTTTAGTTATTTCACTGTTTATTGATTCATTATTTTTATTTTGGTGTATTACCTTAATAAAGAGGTTATAGTCTCCCCATAATAGATATTAGACCCTTGCTGCTAGTCGGAAACCTCTAGCATATGGAGAGGTGAAATTTTTGGAGTTAATGCTATGTTACCAACTTCATTGTTATTTATGATAAACATGTATTGATTGTTTCTAAAATTAATAAAATACTTATCACATAGTCATTATTATTATGCCTTAAATAGTATGAAATAATTATTTAGAGTTGTTATCACACTTAATTGTCATAGACTTTCCTTGATATGATGAGAACATAGATGTGTTATGACACTATTCTTGAATAAAAAGGTCTACAGTCATATGATATCATTTTAGGGACTTGTATGGTACAAGGTATCAGGGGTGGAGACTCATAAAAATCCGATGCACCTTCTCATGGTGTATGTCATTGGTAATATATAGTTGGATATTATGATAATGAGACCGACTAGTATGAAATCCATATATATATATATCTATATATATGTTTCAGTGGATGTTTCTATTTTTGGATGAATTGACCCTTAGACTACGATATTATTACTAATGATTATTATGAGTCAAAAACATATATTTATTGATGAAAACTATTATGGACGTTTCTTGCAGTAATGTAGGATATGTTGGTTGTGTCAGGATTAATGTTTCAATAATGAATAATGTGAGAAATAATTTTTCCCTTTATTTTATTAGTAGAAGTTATTATATCTAGGCCTTTGATGGAAACAATATAGCCTAAAAAAATCATCGACCATGGTGTTCTAAATAAAACGTTGTTTTTTTAGTCAAAGAAAGATACATTGTGCACATAGTTTGATAACACAAGTGTGTAACCTACTTGATTAGAGATTTCAAAATATATGGTTTATATTACATAGTAAGCATCCATATGAGGTGAAATTTCATTACATAATTAACTTATATTTTTATGGGTTCCTTGATTTGTTTCACGATTCTTACCTTGGACTTTTGATTAATTCACCTAATTCTATTGAGAAAGAGTCCTAAAGGATCACACACAATCTGTATCTATAATCTCAGTTAAATAATATATATTATTATTATTTATTTAACCTGTTGAATAAGTATTATTATAAAATATGGTTTAATAATATTTATGTATTCTAGATCACATAGTAATATTTATTTTCTATTTAGTAAGTAAAATATTTTTTTACTTACTCACGAATAAAGAATAGATATTTATATAATAAAAAATAGTCATAATTCAAGGTCCGATAAATATTATGGGGGAACGGTGGACTATTTTTTTTAGGTTTAGTGATAAATAATAAATATTTCATATAATTTTATTAAATAATATTTAATTATAATTCCCAAGTCAACCACGTGTCAAGAAATAATGATATTATTATTATTATTATTTGACATGGTGTGTCACTATGATTATGTAAATAATTAAGGGAACTTGTGCAACTATTTTATTTTAACCCTAGAAATATATAAACTCAGTTATTGTTTTTATCATTAATCCAATTCATTTGTGTTGGTTGTGCATAATGGATTTGGAAAGTCCTCTCAACCCTTGAGAGCTCCCTTCCGGAAGAATGCTCCCATGAATAAAGAGAAATCCTCCTCCACTAGATGAAGGATAATTATTTGGAAGAACATCTCAAAATTGATCAAATGGAGATGACAGAAGTGAAAGGATCTTCTATGGTAGCACATGGATATTCCTTCAGCGACATCTATATATTTATGGAATATGTGTGGATCACCGCTAGAGGAAAATCTACAGCTGGTTTTTTGAACCCAACAACATTGTACCACACATCTATCCTTGGATCCATTAATGAAGAGGTAATTTCACAAAATGTAATTATTTATTTAATTAAACTAATTATAAATAATATTTTATTATCCTCCCTCTCATTCAGGTGTGATTTCCCTTGTATGTTTTCATTTATTCAATTCTTTAGATCTCGGCATTTATCATTGTTCAGATTTAAGATTTATGATCAATCATGATGAAATAAATATTAGGAACCATGCATTGCATGATTCAGCTATGCATAGAACCTACATGTGGAATTAGAGAGGTCACAAAATTAATAATAATTATTTAGGGATCTTTGGTGATTTACGCATTTTGTTTTAGTTTTTTAAGTCAGGTTTTATCATTCTTTTAATCAGAATCACAAGAGATGCTTCTTCCTCCATTATTTCTCATAGATCTAATCAGGATGATTAATTTTATGATTATAATAAAATTGAGGAACTCATCTATAGGTGAAAAAGGTTTATAGATGGAAAATAACAAACTAAAATCAATATAACAAGAGTAACATGGCCGATAGTCAAGTTTAATTCATCATAATTGATTTAGAAATCAATCCAAAATTATGAATTTATTATTTAAATAATTACATTGTTAATTAATTACTTGTTGACCAGAATTTGATGGTACATAGTCAGAAAAAAACACATCGTGTATCCCACATACACAGTGTGTAGTCCCATTGAGTCAAATAAGGAAGGTATATTCCATACATGAAATTCCTGACTATGGATTTTATAACTCATAGTTCAATCAACATGATAACCATTAGACATGCCACGTAATCCAAGTTTTCTGAGGCATAGATTACACACAGAAACCCTAATAGTATTTCATAGATAGATGATGAGAGGATTCCTTGCCATGTATATCAAATCTTCAGGCATTGTACCTGTAGAAAGTTATAATTATTTAAAATTTATGTATTTTACTATGTAATCCTTAAGACATGTACTTATGTGAGGTCATAAATATATGAACTTCCATGTGATAGGTTTTAATATAAATAAATATTTAAATTTTTTATTAATATTTATGTAATTTTTAGAAAAAATATCATGTATTATTTTTATTACAATTTGTTATTCTATATATATTTTATCATAAAATGTGACTGAAAAATCATGAAATTCATGTAATCATCCATGAAGTACACATTGTGAAATTATGTGATCAGTAATGTATAGCATATGTCACAAGAGTAAAATAGTATACGAGTATAATACATTTTGGGAATAATCAGATGGGTATCCATCATGATTCGTCCAAGGTACACTTATGTACAATGTTAATTTTAAATGAATTTATTTAATTTGATTAGAATTATAATGGATGAGAATATTTAGGAATTTTGGATTATAATTAAGATAATATTATTGATTAATTGAAGATAATAATTAACTGATTTGAGCATAATTTATCTTAAATAATAATGATTAATAATTGAAAGATAGTTTTATTAAATTCATAATTGGTTGCATGCATGTGGTGATGATGATCTAGACCAAACCTTTTTTATGTGATTAGTTTCATTTAATTTAATATTAAATTAAATTATTTTCATCCATGCCTTATCTTCTTTCATTATGTAAGGCATGTATTCCCATGATTTCTTTTATGTAAACCAATGTTTCCCCTCACCTATGTGTGTGTACAATTAATGGGTAATGGATGGAGCTCCCAACTTAATGGAGGAAGTTCAAGATTAGATCTGAGGGAAACCAATCCGAGGATATATATAGCTAGACTGGTGAAAAGATGCAAGATGAACCATAATTTTTTCATGGGTTTATTCTATAGGTTAATGGATAGTTTATCAATCAATGGATAATCTAACCTCTAGAAATATATCATGATCCTACCACTTCAATAATTTATTTCTATAAATTGCATAGTTATTTATTTATGGATTTCCTATCATGACCACATAATTATTGAATTAACAAGAATTCAATATATAACTAAAATAAACCATCTTATGTGAAAATATTATCTAAGTCATCGTTAGTCACTTGTGTAAATCCCATTAATGTCAACAATCATGTAATAAAGATAATAATTAGAAAGTTTAAAATAAAAATATAAAATAACTTAATTAAATATATTAAGTCGGTATATCCTTCCATTATATCTATTAAAATTGAATCATTGTTCAAAGTACTTGACCAACCCAAGTTATCGTGTTTTCAATTATTGAGGGAATTTAACTTGAAGTTTTGGGTTGATATAACATAGTTCACATCAATGGATGACTTCCAAACCAGGACATGGTGTAACTGAGATGTAAAAGTGGAAGAAATCCAATTAAGGATTTCATTGTTTGGGAGTCCACATAGCAGATCAAGGAATTGTGAGTTATGGTGGTTGGAATTTGGATTGTGTATCTAAAACCATTCACATTTCTTGACCAACCCAAGGTGGGGTAATGAGAAGGGGTATATGAATCCTTTCCACAAAAACTATCCAACCAAATAGATATTCTGAATCAAATGGTGAGGTATACTGGGTTTTGATAAAATAGTGCAAGACTAATAGATATAATATTTATTTATTTTTCTAAATTTTATCAGTTAAATTTATAAAATTATTCTTATCTTATCTTGTATAAATGAAAATAAAATGACATCAAACATATCATTGTGATCCATACATGAGAAGGAAGACCTTTTCAGCAGAAAACATTTCCTATAATGGATATGGCATATATGTGTCATCATTCTAAATTAATGAAAATTGTATGTCATGGAAAAATTTATTCATGTTATTCCTGGTAACAAGGAAAGTGATGAAGAATTATATCTCTATGAGAAACATTTTAATGATGTTACAAATGTTTATTGTTTCATGCTATCATGAAATTCCAATGATCTTTTTAAGAAACATGGGGATATTGATACTTAAAATATGATGTCTCACCTTCAAGATCTCTATCAAGAAAAGTCAACACGAGAGAGTTGTGAGATCTCCAATGCTTTGTTTACAACGTATATTAGAGTGTATTTTTCCTATGGGCATCATGTAGTCAAGATTATTGGATACATTGAATGCTTGGAAATCAAAGGAATTAAATTCCCAGATGATTTTCATAGATATCTGATACTTCCATCACTGTCCAAGACCTTCTCCTCCTTTATTATTAATTTCAACATCTGAAAAAATGAGAACCGTATTTTGAATCTTTTTTACTTTAACTATCAAAGTGGATAAGGATATAGGGCTTGATAAACCATTAATCTTTATGGTGAATATTAAGAGGAAGAATAAGGTAATAGGGCCCAATATTTATAAATAGTGTAAAGATCTCGAGCACCATCCTTCCAAGAAGAAGAAGAAATAGAGTCACGGAAAGGAAAAGGATGAAATATTTTTTCATTTTGAAAGTTAAGCCACTTGAATAAAAAATTCACCCAAAAGAAAGGATAATCTAATGGTTCATTTGTTATCAACCGTAATATTTCAACATCTACACATTAGTTATTAGATATAGCTTATGGGGCTCATAACTATATCTAAATTCATTAACCAATTAGATTTAGAATTCTTTCCAGAGGATTGGGGGATCTGAGTGCAATTAACAGTGAAATGATAGCTACTATGCCCATTGGATAATACAACCTTTCATTTCCAATGTGAATGATTTTGGTTTTTAAATATTATTATTATGTACCTACAGTTACAAAAGACATAATTTATGTATCATGACTAGATACAGATGGGTTTATGTTCATGTTTAGATATAAACATTTTTTATAAAGGGAAACATATTTTATAGTATAGAACATTTAAATAATTGTCTTTATGTACTATGTTATAAAAACAAAGTTTAATAAATAGATAACGAATCATGTTCAAATTAATCATATAATACACAATTGTGGCATAATTTTCATGGTTATGTAAATAAGAAGAGTTTGACATAGCTCTATAAAGATGGTTATTTGGACACTTTTGAGATAAAACCACATGATAGATTTCATTCTTGTTTACAAGCGAAAATGGCTAAAAAACTTTTTGGTGGATAGAGTGATTGGACCATAGAGATTCTAGGATGGGTACACATTAACCTTTGTGGAACATTTCAAGTAGAATCTAGTGGTGGAAATTCATACTTGATAACATTTACTGATTAATTGAGTAGATATGGGTATTTATACTTAATGAGTTATAATTATGAGTCCCTTGAAAAATTCATGGAATTAAAGAATGATGTAGTGAATCAACATGGTATGAATATATTAAATATTTGATTGGATCAAGGTGTCAAATATATTAACCAATAGTTTATTGAATTTCTACGGGATTTTTGGATTCTCCCTCAACTCACACCACCATACAAACCATATTCGAATGGTGTTAGACAAAGGAGGCACTAGAACTTGTTAGACATTGTATTATCAATGATGATTCATGTATATATTCTATTACCTTTATAGGGATATGAATTAAAAACCGCAACATACACATTAAACTGAGTACCAACTAATGTAAAAATGGAATTCTCAATGAGCTATGGAGAGGAAAGAACCCCATTTTATCACACACACATATATATGGTTACGAGGCATTTATTAAAGCCTTATAAATAAAGAAAATTAATCTCAAGCAATAATGATTATCATTATAGGGTATACTTAAGAAAAAAGGGGGTACTACCTATACAACCCCCCAGACAAGAAACTTATTTTCACTAGAAAAGTATTCTTTCTTGGGAAGGATCACATCCTCATAAAGGATAGTGTGAGAAACATTGACATCGATGAATTTGATGATCACGATACACAAGAGTTGGTATAGGAATAGATTCCACAGTTCCTCAGGGAAGAAGTAGCTCTTAAAACACAAGTACCACCTAGGAGTGTAAGAGAGGTAAGTGTACTACAAATATATGGTTTTCTAGTCCTCGTAGATGGTGACTTATTGTTAATTGACAATAATGAGCCTATAACCTACAATGAGGCAGTAAATATCATTGAAGCTATGAGATGGAAAGAATCCATGAATTTTTAAATGAATTCCATGTATTAGAACCACGTATGAGTTCTATTGGACGATATAGGTGATGTAAATCTTGTTGGATGAGAATAGGTATTCAAGAGGAAAGAATACATGGAAGGTAAATTAAATACCAATAAAGAATGTCTAGCAGCCAAAAGATTTAAAACATCATAGAATTGACTATGGTTAAACATTTTCAACAATTTCTATGTTTAAATCCATTAGAATTATAATTACTATAGTAGCTTAAGATGGCTATGAGATTTGGATGATGCATGTCAAGACTACATTCCTTAATGAGAACCTTTAGGAAGATTTCTATATGACACAACCAAAAGGATTTTTAACTCCATGTGATTCAAAACGGATTTCAAAGTTATAGAGATTCATTTATGTATTGAATCAAGAATCAAGGTCTTGGAACATTAGATTTAATGAATCTATAAAATAATTTGATTTCATTAAGTACTAATGTGAACTGTGTCATTAGAAGAGGTTTAGTGGAAATGAGGTACTTATCTTAGTTGTATATTTTGAGTACATATTACTTATTTAAAACAACATAACAGTCTTAAATTAAATTAAGGATTGCTTAAACAAGTGTTTCTCGATGATATATGTAGGTGAAGGATCCTATATTGAAGGGATCAAGATCATTCAGGATAGATATAGGAGGATTCATATACAATATGAAATTATATATGATGACCAGACACTAAAGATATTTAGTATGGAAGAATCCAAGTGAGTAATTGTTCTAGTGTTGCATAGCGTACCTCATGCTATGAAAATGTGTCCTCAGAAACAACAAGAGAAAGGGAGAATGAGTAAATATCATAATCTTCAACGACGTGATCAATCTTGTATTCCATTTTATGTACAAGATAGGATGTATCCTATTCATTGAGCATGGTATGTAGATATCTGGTAGATATTGGTGAACAACGTTCGGCTATTGTTGAGGTTATCCTTAAGTATATGAGAATAACTAAGGATATGTTCCTGGTGGATGGAGTAGATGAGGATTTGGTCATCAAGAGTTATACTGATGCTAGTTTCTATACAAATCATAACGATCTAAAGTCATAATCAGGATATGTTTTTTGTCAAAATGGAGGAGTTATAAGATGGAAAAGTTCAAAGTATCATGTTATCAATGATTCTATAGAGGAGTCCAAGTATATAGAAGATTCTAATACAGGCCAGTAATCCATTTTGATTTATAAATTTTTCCATGATATTGATGAGGTACTTATATGTAAAATCCCAATAACATTTTATTGTGATAATACTATAGTGGTTGCTCTTGCAAAAGATCAAAGGGAATACCAGTAGATAATGTACATGCTCTAGGAGTATCACCTCTTGAGAAATTTTTATCAGATGTGTGATGTTTCTGTATGTAGAGTACCTATGAAAGAAAATGTGGTAGACCCATTGACTCAAGGTGTATCTCAGCAGATGAATTAGTATCTTGTTAGATATATTAGATTAAAATTTGTTAGCAGTTGGTTCTAGTGAAAATGGTATTCTGTCAAAGATGGTGCCCTAGAACCAACATCTTTTTAATATATAATAAAAATGTGTTCATTGGTTTGAATCGTAATAAAATACATATCACATTATGATTTTTATGTTTTGTGAAATTGTAGGTGATAATGTTTTAAGAGTTTTGTTTCACTAAAAGTTTATTGTAGTTCCCCACTATGATAAAAACAGAGAAGTGCTATGAAACTATTCATGAATTAATGTTCTTTAGCCAGATGTTATCATTTTAGGAACATAAATGATACAGAATATTAGGGGTGGACACTCATATTACTTTAAGGAACCTACTTAAAGTGTAATCACTTGGTAATATCTTTTATGATATTATGAGAATGACACCCTCCAGTAGGAAATGGACATTTATATTTGTCATTAGATGTTCCTATATAAATATGTGTATATTATTCTATTGAATTTAATATTATTATTAATGAATATTATGTGTTTCACATATAGATGTATTGATGAAACACGCAATGACAGGTGTTGGCAGTCAAGTATGACATGTTTTGTACGTCACGAGTAATATTTAATTAATGAAACTTGTGAGAAAGGATCTTTCCCTTATGTTTGATAATGAAATTCAATATCTAATGCCTTTTATGGAAATGATATAGCCTAAATAAATCCATGTCCATGGTTTTCTAAATGCAGGTTCATTTTCAGAAAGTCAAAGAAAGACACATCGAGCACATAGGTTGATGGCATTTTCATGCAACCTACTTTATTAGAGATATCGAGAAAACGGTTATATTACACAGTAAGTATCTTTATGTGGTGAAATTTCATTGTTACATTAATATATATTATTATTTAATATTTAATTGGTTTAATAAATAATTGTCCCATGAATGGTTTTATAAATTATCATGTGTACTTGATCAAATATAAATATTTATTTGTTATTTAGTAAATAAAATATTTATTTATTTATTGGAAAATATTACAGTGTTATTTATTTAATAAATAAATATTCATTATTTATGTTTTGATAAATATTATGGAGGAATGGAAGAACGAGTTTTTTTAGGTCTGGTAAGAAATAATAAATATTGAATATTATTTTATTATATAATATTTAATTATAATTCCCAAGTTAGTTGTATGTCGATAAATAATGATATTATTATTATTATTAGGTATGGGATTTCACTAGTATTGAATAAATAATCATGGGAACTTGTTGAATAATTTTACGTTAACCCTTGCAATATATAAACCCAGTTATGTTATTTTCTCATTAAGACAATTCATTTTTCTTGGTTGTGCACAATGGATTTGGGGAATCCTCTCAAGTCTAGAGATCCCACTTCTCTAAGAATGCCCCCATGAATGGAGAGAAATCCTCCTCTATTATATCAAGGATAATACTTTAGATGTGGTACTCAAAGAGATCAATGGAAGACGATTTAAGAATAATGATTTGTCATGATAGCACTCGAAGGTTCCTTTGACGATGTTTAGAGATTTGTGGACCATCTGTGGGTCATCTCTAGAGGAAATCTACACTTAGTTTCTACAACGGAATGGTGGCACATTGAAAATATATCATTAGATCCATGAATGAAGAAATAAATCCAAACAAGGTAATTATTTATTAA
This sequence comes from Viscum album, assembly GCA_963277665.1. NCBI lineage: Eukaryota > Viridiplantae > Streptophyta > Magnoliopsida > Santalales > Viscaceae > Viscum > Viscum album. The sequence goes on from OY728129.1 coordinate 261,377,445, forward strand.
ATTAAATTAATTATAAATAATATGTGTTGATCCTCCCTCTAGTTCAAAGATGATTTTCCTTTATTGTTTTCATTTATTAAATTCATTATATCTCAGAATTTATCAGAATTTATCAGAATTTGGATTTTAGATTGATCAGTGATCATGAAAAAAAATGATGGGAATACCCCATCACATGCTTTCACTACACCAGGAACCTACACCCTCGAGGTCATGTGACCGACTGGCTAGGGGTAGCGTTATGTGGAACCTAGGTTAGGAAGTTACAAAGTGGTATCAAATCAAATTTTTCATACCATTTATTTTGTCTTAATGTTTTGGAAACTTATACATTAGAATATGAATAGTTGGGCCTTGGTTATGATCCCATGAATAGGAGTATCCAACTCATGTATGGGGGAGAACCCATGTATACATTGTCAGATTTTTTTTATTACTATTTGTCGTTACAGTTGAATATTATTTAACCTTGGGTGACAGACATGTTGTTTGATGTGAATAAGTTTTCTGAATTTTTCGATTTGAATTATGGATTATAATGTAATGATTTTTTTGAATTAATTCATCATTCTAAGAACCCAGGGTTATTTTGTGTCATGCATAATTTTAGTCTCATAGAGTAAAATGAGTTGTCGATCATTTGTTGAACTTGAACTATTTTTCCTTACTAGTGAAATTAAAATTTAAATGTTCCTAATATGAAATTGAAAATTTTGAAATAATGAAAAATGAGAATAAATGGGCATATACTGGGAAAAAAGAATATGAGAATGAGTTTATCTTTTTTTAACCAATTTCTATAAGTTGGTAAGGGGTAATGATAACACCATAATTTTCACTATGTGATGGTGTTTGGGGAAAATAATTATTGTTCCTTATTTTGATTTTCCTTTTACATAAACATGGTAATGTTTTGTTATGTATCTTGAGACATGTTTTTGGAATAATAGAGATATACCTCCATGAAGACACTTTTTGAAAGGATGGCATGAGGATATAGATGAAGACTCTCTTTTGTGGTGGAACCTAAGGGCTCGATAGTGTCAAGTGAGGATGCAGTAGAGCAGTTATTTGAGAAATTTTCTCACTTAATGTAGTTTATGGAATGTGACCCTGAGCTAGTTATGAGGATTATGTATGACATTATAGGGGAGTTCATGTTAGAGAAACCTCCCAGTTTTAATGAAGATGGTGGAACTGAGGCATCCATGTCCTAGATTGAGTCTATCATAATAACACTTGAACATTTAGAGACTCCTTCTTTTAAGAGGTTCATATTGGATTTTTATATGATATTAGGATCATTAATGTACTGGTGGGACATTCGGGATCAGACTAGATAAGTTGATGGTATGTTATTCAAGGACTTATTGGAGAAGTTCTTGGACAAATTTTATCTTGAGATGCCCATGTATGATAGATAAGTACAGTTCATGAGGTTTAATCAGGGTAGTATGTTTGTGATTGACTATGTTGGATTATTTATATATTTTCAATGATTTTATCATGTGTTTAAAGGGGATTATATAGCTATGGTAATAAATTTCTAGGACATAATTAATTGTGATATTATTTCCCTTATTAACCTCTTTTAGTTAATGATGTTTTCTAATGTGGTGGATTAGGCACTCATCGCTAATGGGAACATGAAAGAGGCTTCTAGTCTATGATAGATGGTTGTTGTTAGACAATAAGCTATTAAATATTCTAAGATTAGGACACATCTTTGTAAGAGTTGTATCTATGTGGGGAAATAGGAGGATTGGATAGGGGTGGTTAAATAACATTGGACCATAGCAAGATTATTTTTCACCAATGTGGTATCCCAATCCACTATTATAGTCACATTCCCTTATCACCAATAGAGTGAAAATATTGTGGCAGGATGGGACATGTGCAAAGGTCTGGAAATAACCCATGACAAAATGGTTGTGCTGGAAGAGCTAGACCAAACCAGGGTGCGAGAAGGGGATCTTATGCACTATGTCAATCTAGTAGTTGGAGTTCTATTAGTCATTGTGGTAGATGAAGTTGATGAGTTTATTCTGTGAATGTGTACTTGTATTAGTACAGTGCTGTAACTTAGAGAATCTGACTGAATTATAGGGAATAGGGCAATGATAGTTACATTTCATTAATCATATTCTCTTGTATTGTGTGGATGGATCGATGATAGAGAGAGGTACTATTCTTGTATATTCTACACTAGATAGTTCTTTATTTGATACACTTTCCTCTCATTATTTTTCTTTTTCACAACTTTTAAATGGTTTGAGAATGAAATTAGTGTTCATAAGTGGGTTGTTGATGATATATACACTATTGGGAGTATGGTCTATTTACATATTCCTGTTCAAGGGTTGTTCTCTTGAGGTTGGGGAGTATCAACTTCTGTGGGATATCTATATTCTGGACATGTCATTCTTCAATATAATTGTTCGTATGGATTGATTAGTTTTATACCAATCCCACATAGATTGTTTCCAAATGAGAGTGAATTTTACATCTTTTGAGGGTGATAATTATATTCACTATGGGGAGTGGGATATCCAGGTGGGTCGTGCAGGGCCTCTTCATCAGCAACTGGGATGGCTTACTTACTAGGTTTTTAGTTTGTTGTTAGATGATGAAGGTGAGGAATATGATGTCATTTTACCAGTTTTAGACCATTTTTAGGTTGTTCTTCCTGAATAATTATCAGGGATGATACCAAAGAGAGATATGTGGAATTTTCTATTGAGCTCGTGCATGTGGATAAGCCAGTTTCAATTCCACTATATAGAATAGCTCTAACAGATCTTCAAGAGATTAAGACGTAGCTGGAGGAGTTATAGGATAATGAATTTATCTAAATATGTATGTCACCATTGGGTTATCATTTTTTTAGGGAAGGTTGATGGGATTTTTCACACGTGTGTTGATTACTAGAAGTTTAATCAGATGAGATTGAAAACCCGGAATCATCTTCTGTGTATCAATGATCTTTTTAACTAGTTGATTTAATCTTGTGTTTTCAAAAAGATAATATTCAGATTAATGTATAATCAGGTGATGATTTTACCAAATCATATACATAGGACTTATTTTAAGAATAAAGTATGGCCTATTTGAGTGGTCGTTATTCTATTTGGGTTGATTAATGAACTGACAGTGTTTATGGCCTTGTTGAACCAAATCTTTCATCTGTACTTGAATCATTTTGTGGAAATGTTCCTACATGAGATCTTTTTGTAGCCCCCTGCACATGATTATCCTTACCAACATCTAAAAATCATTTTTTGTACACAAATAGATCATTGGTTATATGCCACAATATCTAATTGGAAGTGTTGGAATGATCATGTACACTTCTTGGGACAGTTCATCTTCAAGGAAGGAGGGTATGTGAACCGACAGAAAGAATATGAATTTGATTATTTGGAGAATCCAAAATATTTTTTTAAAAATATTTATATTTCTTAGGTTATAAAGATATTGTATATGGTGAATCAAATACTTTTCTTGATCGGGAGTGCTGCTTTCGAGCATGAACAATAAAGGGTCAATTTTTGAATTCTTAGAAGCTTCTGATAATTCCTTCTTAGAGTTGAATAATTTCATAACATTGACATCAATATTCAGATTACCGATGTCATTTGAGTATTATATGGAGTTTTTTATTCTTAAGGGATTGTAAATGAAGTATTTTTTATGTAGGGAGATCAATTTGTGGCTTATGGGTCTCCACATTTGAGGCCACAAGAACAGAATTACCCTATGCAAGATCTTGGGTTAGTTGCAATGGTTTCTAATTTTATGTCTTGGTGTAATTATTTGATGGGTGAATAGATTACCATGTATATGGATCAAATCATATTAAATTATATCTTTTCATGGTGATACTGAAATATTCAACTACGAAGATGGGTTGAATATATGCATTCTTTTGATTTTGAGCTAGCAGATATGCTCAGGAAGGGAAACAGTGTGGTTGACACTTTTTGTGGGAACAATCAAACTCATATGAGTCTCTTTAGTGGGTATTTGGAGAAGCACCTTGAAAACTCACTAAGAAAGTCTCCCATACTAGATGGAGTCATGGGAGTCCACTAACCCTCCTTGTGGTAGGCTTGTAGATCACTATTATTCTTGACTTTATTGGGTTTTGGAAGAAGCATATTGATTTTGGGGATTTTACCTGTAACATATATTATTATGAAACTATAAATTTGGATCACTATTAGTCTCTTTGTGTTATGCATGTAGATCACCATTATTTTAGATGGAGGCAGGTGAGTCAGAGTTTTTGGGACCGAGTCTCATGCAAGATACATCAAAGGAGGTTTAGTTGATTCAAAAGAATAGGCCTATAAATCAGAGTAGGAAGAAGTCGTATATTGATACAAGATGAAGACCCATATTTTTTAGAGGGTTTGATATTGTATTCCTTCTAGTGTCACCTAGTTTGGGTCATTGTATGATACATATAAAGGGGAAGTTGGTTCATAGGGTTTTTGGACAGTTTGAGATTATGGATAGAATAGGGCTGACGACATACTGAATAGATCTTCTATAATGAAACAGTTCTATGATTGATGTTTTCTTTGTGTAGAAACATTTTTTGTATCACCATGACCCTCATTATGTGATTTATGTGGATGATATTGAGCTTACGACTGATGCAACATTTGAGGAGCATCTGATACATGTGTTGGATCACAGTGAGAATGTGTTTTTAATGAAGACCATGCTAATATTTCATGTATTGTGGAAACATTTAACATTTCATGAAGAAACATGGGACGTAAAAGAAGATATTTAGGATCAGTGTCCTCATATTTTTGACTCAAATTCATAGTGATTCTTGGGATTACATCTCTTTGATGATCTCTTATAAGGGTGGGAGATTTTAAGATCCCAAACTTTTATGGAGATGTCTCAGGATTGTTCACAAGTACAGTTTTTCTTTATTTTTAGTACTTTTCATTTTTTCCTTGGAGTGAATTTAGGTGAAATTGGGATTTTTTTATAGAGGGAATTTGTACAATTGGCACAAAATTTTACAAAACTATGTGCACCAGCCTAGAAAACCATGAAAACACAAATATAGTTGATTAAAATAGTTGGTTCATGTTTTTTCAAACTATTAAACCTATAAGGAGAAATTTTCCCCCCTGCATAAGAGGTTCGTGGTTAATGAACATGGGTTGGAAAACCATTTTCCCCTTCTCATTAAATTGTGCACAAGTTTTAAATTAACATGAAATATTATTTTAAAATTTTCAAAGCCTCCATTTTAACCCTTATTCAACCATATCATGACCCTAAACACTCTTTCATGATTTTGGAGTCTACCAAGAAGATTCTAATCCTTCCAAACTGCTATTTTGGGTGAATTGAAAGGAATATTGAAGATATCCACAATCAGAGGTATGTGGTTTCTTCCCAATTAGATATCCCTCTCAATCCCACTACTCCTATTGGATAAAAGGGGTTGTTTATCTAATGATGGATCTTGATCTATTTCATGGTTTGTTTGATATTGAACATTTAAGTCTGGGATATATAAGTTGAATCAATTTCCCTCTCTTCATCATTATTCCACTCAAATTGGGGATTACCATTTTTGATAATTTATCATTGATATTATGGAACATGGTATGTTATTAAAATATATAAGTCTTCATTTCAATTATATGTATGTAATTTTAAAATTTCTATTAGATTGTAAGAGATATAGTTTCACTAATTGAATTATTTAATTGGGAAAATTAATTACTTAATGAATTATGATGATGGTAATATTGAATTGATCAAAATGAATAATTAATTGTAGAATTAGTTATGGGATATTGGTATATTGAATTGAATAATTAATTGTAGAATTATTTATGGTATATTGGGATTTGTAATTGAATAATTAATAGTTGAATTAATAATGGGATATTGGGATTTTGAATTTATTAATTAATCATAGAATTAATTAACAGAGATTTTTGATTTTATATAATTAATATAATGTGATTAATTAATTGTTGAATTAATTAATGGAAATGTTGTGATTAATTAATTGTGGAATTAAATAACGAGATAGTTGTGATTATTTAATTTTTGAATTATTTAAGGGGATGATGTGAATATTAAATTATTATATTGGAATAATTTTTGAATTAATTAATGGGTTCTTTTGATAAATGTTATGTTTTCATATATGTGAATATGTGAATTAAAATGATGAATGGTATAATATCAGAATTCATTGGTGAATTGAACTATTAGATGGTAATGATAGCCTTAATATGTGAATTCAAATGATGAATGGTAATAATGGATTTAATTTGTGAATTGAAATGCTAAATGGTAACAATGGCATTCATATGTTAATTAAAATGACGAGTGATAAAAATTAAATTCATATGTGAATTGAAATGATGAATGTTGATAATTCAATTCATATATGAATTGAAATGATGAATGGAAAAAATGGAATTCATATGTGATGTGAGACATTGAATGGTATCAATGGAATTAAAATGATAATTGAGTAAATGAATGGTAACAATGTAATTCAAGTTTGAATTGATATTATAAATTGTAAAAATTTCATTTATACATATGATATCCCTTTGAGATAGTTCAGACTCTGGCATAGGCTGAAGCATGTATTCCGAGTTTGGGTGTCCTTGGGAACTCGAGGGTTATCGGGTTAAAAAAAGTGTAATTGAATAAATAAAAAATTTATTACTTTATTTTTTTTATACAAATAAGTAAACTATTTGATGGAATATTGTTTTAGACGTCATAGGTAATGGCCTACTGAGTTATAGTCACACCCTAATCAGGCTTCCTAATCAGTACCCGAATAGATTTCACAGTTATGGGCTAGGATAAGGGAAAAATACCAGTGTTAGATGGATGATTTGGGATAGAGTATTGATGAGGGTACCAGTTGTGGATCAGGACCAATATAGGAGTTTTTATTTTCTTCAATTTTGGGTTTTCATTTTCAAACAGGGAACATAATTTGGAACAACATATCTATTGTTCCGTTTTGATATTGTATTTCTCATTTTGGTCATCTTTTGATTCTTTTATTACTCTTGTTGTTGGTTATATAATTTGTTATTTCTTATTTATTTATCCATTGTTGTATTAGTCTGATAGAGTGTATATTCTCCCCATTATCTATATTAGACCCTTGTTATGAGTCCAAAACAACTGGAATATGTGGAGGTGCAATTGAGGTCACCAAGTGGCTGAGGGAACTAGTTAGTGGCACCCAGGTTAGTGCGTCACATAAATAAACTCATGTATAAATGTTTTTCTATATTAAAATGAATGGAGGTTCATTAGTTAGAAGATCAGTTATTTTACCACTGGTTTAATTTCATATAACCTTCGTGATAGATTAGATCTCAATGTATAAGGACATAATTTTTTTTTCAGGAGACGGGTATTATAATCTATTAAGATAGAATATATTATACTATTTTTATATGAGATATACCATTGCATGAGTCTTATTTGGATCCAAACCTAGTGGATCATATTAATTTAATTCTCAGAAATATGAGTCAATAATGTAGAATTATATCCTAATAATTGAGTATTTATCTATTATAAGGGATTTCATTGATGTATTTACAATGGATAAACCTATATATCCACTTGACTAAGATGTTTTATTCTATATTAACCATACCCCTAATAAAAACAAACTTATAAGCCTCCCTACATAATAGATCTTATGAAATTTGTTGAATTAATAGGAAAAATACATGTGTTAGGTGATAAGGGATCTATATACCAAACTATTTTACCTTGGAGATATCCAAGCTTATTTATGAAATATAATCACGGTTATAGGATTTTTTTCATAAATTATAGAGAAATAAATGACATTACTATGAAAAATTATCATTTACTTCACATTGATGAGAATTTTTATCAATTTCATGCGGTTTAATACTCAAAAAATATTAATAACTTTTATATTTGTCATCAATTAAAAGTCAAAAAAAAATATTTAAAAAGAAGATGTTTCATACATCGGATGGGAATTGATAGTTCATAGTAATTCTTTTTGGGTAAAGAAATGAACCATAATTTTTCATAGATAAAATAAACAAAGTAATCAAGTATTATATTTATTAATTTATGATGGTTTTTATTGATTAAATATTGATATATATGAAGGGAATGAAGACCATTTATATAATTTCATTAAGACTATAAGGGAAAAAGACATATATGGTAAATTTAGTAAATTTATGTTTTCACTACAATAAGTTTCTTTTCTAAGTCATTATATATACATGGATGCAATATCAGTCAAACCAATAAATAAAAAAGGTTTTCATTGAATTGAGAACAAATATAAATACAACTGAGATACGTAGATTCCATGGTTTAATTGGTTACAATCAATTTTTTTTATTTTCAAAATTTCTCAATTAGATAATACATTTACTTGGTTAATAGTTAAAGCATTGAAATTCATATAGTTTAAGGAATGTGAATAAATCGTTGATTAATTATAGAAAATACAGATCAATTCCACAATATATACCTTACTATCTTTATAGGAATGAATCTATATATATAGTGATGAATCGAATAAAGGACAAGGGTGTTTCCTAATGAAAAATTATAGTGTTATGTATTATGCATCAAGGAAATTAAATACCCAAGAATAAAACTAGGTAACTTAGGATCTTTAGATGGTAGTTATAATCATTACATTGAAAATATGGTTGTATGATATATATGGGAAAATATGGGACAGATATACCAATACTATATCATTGATGTTTATATTTAATCAGAAATTACTCAACATGTTAGAATGGAGATGCACTGAACTACCCATGAACAATGATTGTTCAATACATTATCACCATGTGAAGATGAACAAGGGGACCAATTCATTGAACATGTAAGATCATGGATTTTTATCCATATAAGGACTTAAAGGGCTCTATATACTTGGATATAGTAAAGTTATATTTTAAAATTTATATGGAAAGGGAGACATCATTCATTTTCATATTACTTTCCTAACAATTTTTGCTAAAGAAGATAAAGATGTTTCAACCAAATGAAAATGGTTTGAAAATGAATACCAAATCTACAAATCATGATAGATTGGTAGATTTTATCTATAATAATGGTGTGTTGATGTTTGGAAAGATATTATGTGTATAATAAGTATTAGATCTAAAGAGGGAATTATTGGATGATTTTTATATCTTAATCTTATCTATACACCCTTGTAGACTATGTGTCAAGATGCTTCATTTTCTAATAAGTAATGGTTGAGTTACAACCTCTAAAGGGCATTATGAAATCTCCACATATACTAATGCAGAAGTGAGGAAACATAAAAATGGACATTTTGACTAAACTTATTAATACATATAATATTAATGAGGCTATATATGTCATTTTGGATCAACTTACAATGTTTCACCATTTCCTAGATATAAAATCATATTTACCTCATGGTTGTAGTCCCTAAATCTATATCTATGAAGATATAAAAGAGTGTGGTGAAACATTATTAATTAAATATGATTTTGAACTTAATTTCATGTTAAATATTTGGAGAAGTCATCAAAATGATTTTGAAACTAAGATAAATTTTATAATTCACTATCATCCTCGAATCTATGGCCAGTCTCATAGGACTATTGAATCAATAGAGTAAATGTTGAGATCATTTTCAATTGACTTGAAATAATCATAGGTCTAAAACCTATCACTACTATAATTCATGTACAACAATATATTCTATTCTTTCATTTAAATGGAACTATTTTTGTTCTAAAAATCATTGAGTAAATAAATGAAAAGGTGATAACCTTCAATAATCAAATAAATAATTCTTAAATAAAATAGAAAATTTATGCTAATAATCAAATGTAGGACATATACTTATTAGTAAGACAACATGTATTATAGAACGCATCCCTATAAAAGGGATTTACATGATTTTATAATAAAGTGAATCAAAATCCAAGGTATATTGTGACATTTGTTATTTTTTAGAGCATTGTATTTTTTTATTATCATTTGGATTTTTCAACCAATTTCTTCAAATGGATTAATTTATTACTTGTTTTAATTTAAAGTGAATTCCAAATACATATCATGAAATCACCACTGATGTAATAGATTTTGATCCTAAATTTCTATATAATGAATAAACTATCTAGATTCATGATTGTTGAGAGAAAGTGTTACAGAATCAGATAACATGACTAGTGAATGTTCTTTTGTAGAATCACATGTTGGAAGAAGAAACATTTGATATAAAGGACATAATGAAGAAACATTATGGTTATATGATCATATACTGATGTAGACCCGTGATTTTTAGGAATAAATTTTTTCAATTGGGTGGAATTCAATACATGATATTCTATAATGGTAAATAAAATTTTCTTCTCAAAAAATTAAGCACAATGAAAATTATTTTATTTCATTATAATAGTCTAACAGATTCTAATAAAATAAAAATTAAAAAAAATACATTTTTTAAGACAAAACCAATACCATAAAATCATTTTGTAAGAATATAATTAATAATATAAATAGATAAATGAATAATTATATAAATACACATATGCATCTTATAATAAAAATGAGACGATTGTTTTGAATTTTAATCACCAAATTATAGATTTTAAAATGCATAAGTTTTTTATTTAATATATAGATTTAAAATATATAGTGAATTATTTTAAGAAAATCAAAATTTAAATTGGAATCAACATGTCAAAATTACCCAAATAATTTTTTTTCATAATATTCAATGACAGTCAATTTTTTTGGATAAAACATAAAATAAAATTCGAATATATAATAATTATTACGATATCACAATGAATTTAAAATTATGTGATGTGTAATATTATAATGACCCAAACTATTCGTATATATATATTATATCATAGGATATTAATATTCATTATATTATATAAAAATCCATGTTATAATTGTATAGGTCTAGTAAATTTGGAAACAGGGACAAATAAACAATAGGTTCATAAGTGAACAAAATAATATCCCACTAAGTTATTGAAAACAAGAACCCTTCATAGAAATATCATAATTAAAACATTTCCTCATAACCTAGGGAAATGAAACATAATAAATAAACGATATATCAATGATCACATAAACAAACCATAAGAATAAGGTTACGAGAATATGATAATAAAATATTAAACCGTACCTTTCATATCACAGATCATAATCTTGAGATTTGGAATATATCATTATATTTCGTAAGACCTGAATCATAAATGAATGAGTGAACATAATCCATGAGAGCATAACATTTTCATAAGACATTGATTTTTGGAATATATAGAAGCATATAAAATCTTATTCTAATGCTACCCACCAAGTCATTAATAACATCTTAATATTGGAATAACCACCTATGAACTTGATGGGGATAACCTCATGTGTGCCCCCTTTTGGGTTGGGTAAAACCTACCAAGTACCCTCTTTTGTTATTAGGATAACCTCTTGTGTACCATTTAAGCTCATATAACATTAATCATTACCAAATTCATTATAGGGATATATAATTTTAGTACCACCCATCACATAATTAAAATCATAAATATGTGACTTGAAATATACAAATACTTTTATAATATCATAACCCATTAAAATAAATGGTCTTCATAAACACTTTATCTTAGAAAAACCCATGTAAAAAGAACGAGTTTCGTAAATATTTTATCATTTAATCAAAGCATATATCATGGAAGAGGAACATGTTTTATAAATATCTTTTCATCAAAAATATAAACCATCAAGATTAATAATAATTATCATATCATTGAATCATATTCCTGGAATATCTTAAGTAACATAAAATTATTTTATCATAGATGGAAAATGATTTTGAAATATCACTTAAAACATTTATTGAAGAAAATATCATTTCTTCCTTGAAAACACTTACATAATATCTAAAAATTGATTATATTACAAAGATAATATATTCATTGAAAATTAACATGTATGATTGGAAAAAATAAATTGAGTGTACATAATGGTGTAAAATATTATTCAGGTTGTACGCATTAAAAAAATAATCATTTTACATTTCCGTTAAAAATAAAAAAAAATATCGTCCAAAAATTGAAAAGTGGATTCCTTTTAAGAAATTTTTGAAAAGTAAAACATGGGTAATTAACATTAAAAAATAAGTGTATATTATTAATAACTATTATAAACATATATTTATAAAAACATGTACATGGAAGAAAATGAATTTTCGTCTTAAGAGAGAAATAATTACATTTTTTCATAAAAATATTCTTTCTATATATTGAGTTTTTAAAGGGACAAAATGAAATATAAATTTGTATTGTCATGAAATAAATATAGTGGAATAAATTAAATTAGTTTGTTGGTATTTATATTATAATATCTAATCATCAAGATAATAATCATAAACAATCTTGATTAACAACGAGATTATAACATAAAACATCAACAACTTTGGTATTGCTTGAATCATAATACCCATGTAATAAAGATACATATATGGATATTTATATTCTAAAAATTTCATAATAATAATCATAAAATACATTCATGGGAATTAAATACAACACACAAAATATTTAATTTGTTAATATGGTTTTTAGCACATAGAAATAAAACTAAGATGAAAATCCCTTACCACTTTGGAAACTATTGAATCGTAAGAACCATTAAAGAATAACAATAAATGAAAATTTAACAACAACTAAAATAATGATATTCATGATAGAAAATTTTAAATGGGAGGAATATACACAACAAAAAATAAACAACTGCTGAATATTGTATATATATCCTAGAAATAAAAGAGATCCTAGAAATTCCTTACATCATGTCTAAATATTCTTCAAACATGTTCAAACCAAATATAATATATATATATATATATATATTATTTATAAAAATTATGAACCCTATATATTTATAAATAAATTAAATTATGATTACCTATGACCTACTATAACCTATTTATTAACAATTTCCTTTATAAAATTGTTTTTTGGGTAATAACTATTACGCTTTTCATATATGTTATTATTTTTTATTTTCAGTACATTTACAATGATAATGGTACCATAATCTCCAAAAAAATTAAATATGATATAAATATTATATATATTAATTATATAATTTTGTATATTAATATAAAAAAATTGAGATAGAAAATGAATTATGTTGTTCATTGAGATGGTAGGTTTTATGTATGACTGAATGTCGATTCTATGTTCTCAAGGTATGAAATAAAGGGGAAGTAAATAATATATAACCATTATGGAATAATTTTAATTTCATAGATATCATATATATATTTTTAAATATATCCTTATTACTATCCATTTAAAAATTAAATAAAAAATGAACCACATCGCTTTGTGGACACGGTAGTCAACATATAAGCGTTAGCAACGTTATCATTTTCCAAAGGATCGGAAAGTAAGAATGAAGGTATGATATTATAATTAAACAATTATACTCTTTCATTAATATAATGTATATGTTTGTGTTTGTGTGTAATTTTAATTCATCATTATATAAACTAGTAATAGGGCGATGGAAAGTGAATACATCAGTTCGTTTGATAGTAGTCTTCATTACACACAAGTGATGATTTTATTTCCCATATTAATGAATAAGGTATAGATACAGGTTATTAACGTAACATAACAACATATTCATATATGGTAGATAAAATTTTATTATATTATTATAGTTGATTAATATTACATTATGGTTAAAGAACAAATAAAATTAAAATGCTCGGTTAAAAATGATGTCTCTTCTTCGAACAACCTCCTTAGGTTAGCTCTAACACCCTTATAAGAGGGTTTCCTAATAAAAATAATTCCTTTAGGATGTGGTAAGGTAGTTAAAGAATTTATTGGGTAATTATTGGATGACCTAAAATGATTTGAAAGTGTGAACATGAAAACATAATGTGTTTCCTTTTATAAATGGGGGTGAGAACACTTGTAATTTTTTAAAAGAAATCATTATACCCAAGTTTTACACAAGAAAAAAGGATAAAAAATGTATCATGATTGAACCTTAAATGATATAAGATCCAAATATATCCATACCATAGTAATTTGACATGTTTTTAGAGATTTTTAACAATATTCTATTTATTTACCCCTGAGTAAACATGTTTAAACCCTAACTGTTGTAATTAAATTTTATAATTTTTATAATAATTATAGAAAAAACATTATTTTAGCTTATTATATAATATTAATTATTCATATTCCAAACATTAAATCAATTATTTAAAATTAAATTATTATATTTTATGAATTTAATTTAAAATTAAACCCAAATAGGTGATGAAAAAGTGGCTTCCCAGAGAAAACGTTTCCATAAGGATAAAGAGTTTTTATATCAAATTTTAACATAAAATCAAATAAAATGACCTAAATTAACTTAATAATAATACAATTTTACTAATTTTATTTTTAAACCATTTCAAAACAAAATAAAACTTTCTTAATGATTAAACTGAAAATGTAGTTTTCAATAAAAAACAATATACCTTATTAGTCATTAAAAAATTAAAATTATCAGAAATATAGAAAAACATCACCTAATAATGATTTTGAAATTTTTATTAAAAAAACAACTCTATTTTTTCAAATAAATTTTATAAATGTTGAATAAAATTACAATTTTATCATAAGAAGCAATAAAAATCATTTTTTGAGAAAAAGTTATTTTTAAAACACATAAATACATTGAAACAAAGTAAGTAATTATTTATCATTATATACTATTTATCTGAATCCTTTATAATTTTTTCAAAACAAATATTAATATTCATAACACCAAATTTTTTGTCTAGGTTATAGTTTTTATTTTTTTAAATTACTATTAATAATATTTATTTTTTGATATAATTTTGTGTTGTGTGTAAGGCAAGATATCAAAATAAAATATTTTTGAGAAAAAATATTTCATAAAATATCATGGTGTCATATTATACCTCATTTAAAATAAATTTTTCCCTCTAAATTACATTAAATTAGTAACATAAAATTTGGATACTTCTACATCATTATATCCTCAAGTTCTGACATAGATTCTTCAAGTTGGTTGTTTCACAACAAAAAAATCATCAGGTGTGTAGTATTGTTCCATAGAGATTTAGCACTATGATACAGAATATCAATGGGTTTTTTTTATAGAAAATATCTTGATTCATCGGTATAAACTTTGAACTCAGTAAATGTAAATAATTTGGGTATGAACATCCTTATGGGATATACATGGCATACATCGTGGACTTGAGTGAGGTTCGGTGGAAGCGACGAGTAATAAACAAGCATCCCTATTTGATCAAGAATCTCAAAGGGGGTAATATTCATTGGGATAAAAATTTCATTATTTCAAAAAAACAAATTCTATATAGAAATTCATAAGAACACATTTTTATCAACTTTAAACTCCAAATATCTTCCAAAATTATAACTATAATTTTTTTTGACTTTATGATTCCCTTATATATTATTGATTGGTGATAACATTTTCTATCATTTCTTTATCTATGCCATATTCTGATATCATTGTTTCCTTAACATCATCCCAATATGTTATATTTCAACACATTATTTCATTGTGGGATTCATAAGATATCATATTTATGGTCTTGGAAAATATATTATTATAGTAAAACTCAACTACAGGAATGTTCTGATCATAACAACCTTTGAAATCCATATAATATATCAACTTGTTTGAACTGTACTCATATAATGACCATCCACCTAAGGATGATACAACATACTACAACTCAACTATGTATACAAATCCTACAGAAGACTTTACTTGTACTTCAAGGGAAAACATGGATCCTAATAAGATATAATAAAATGTGGTATGCTATAAAACAATACCAATTTCATAATGCATATTCTAGAATGTCTATCCATAAAGAAATTTTTCATGATAGTAGTGAAATATACTGAGATTTTTTGGTGACCAACTACGTACTATAAATAATTTTCCCCATTTGATATTTTCAGGAGTCCTATAACAAAATCCAGGGTAAATTTTTCCCACTTTTATCTTTTTATGGGTACTAGTTGTAACATCCCCATAGGATTCTATCTATCTACATTAACAAGTTTACATACCAAGAACCAAAATTTTATCATTGCAATATCTCTCTTCAATTAATATAATCATAAATATTATTTCAAATATCTTGACATCTTTGTACTTCTAGGAAGAATAGATAAGAGAGATTTATGGGATTCTTATAAGAGAACCTTATCTAGAAAAATTCATGGATAGAAGACATTTAACATTAATAAACCTTATTATTTCATTATAATAAACGTTAAACTTAGGAACATTTTTAATCTTTTGTTTCATCTCTACATCGTCCTAATATTCCACTTTAATATTATTCAGGAGAGATTTTTAAAAAATCTTTTAGAAAGATAATATTTCTTTACTTCTTTCAAAATTTTATGTTATAAATTTTTCAAATCCATAAATATTTTATGCTTTATAAAACTCATAATAGATAATATAGAGTGATCCTTTTGAATCAATACATCATCCACTTTGATTATCTTATAAGGGAGATAATGTATTGAGTAGTCATAGTATTTAATCATCTCTAACCATATTCTCTAGAAAATGTTAAACACTTTTTTGTGTGAATATTAAATTTAAGCTCTTATAATCAATATATATATATCACACCTTTCTCTATAAGGTTAATATCTCCATATTATTAATGAAAATATTTCTATAGCTAACTTTAAATCATGAGTTTTTATAATTTTCTGATGAAACCTTAATTTTCATGATGCATAATCTTTAACCATGAAATTCTACATAAAAATTCATCATAACCCCTTTTTATGAATAATTATAGATTTAAAACCCATATCCCCAATTTGGTAATGTAATCACATGTTCATTAACTGAACTTCCCTTTAGTTCCTTGAAATTTTCCTTACATTCATTTTTTAGAGGAATGTGGCTCCCTTATATGTTAACAAGTTGATTTGATTAGAAAATCCTGATAAATTATAAAAAAACAAATAATAACCAACCAACCCAAGGAAAATATTGATCTCTATCATATTGGTTGGTCTAAGATAATTTTAAATAGGGTTCTTCTTTTATGGATCCAACAATATACATTTACTTGAGATTATATGACCCTAAAATGAATCTTTTTTAACAAATATTAACACTATGTAAATTTTTCATAGAGCTTATACTTATTTAGGATCTTAATTACAATCCTTATGTTATATTTATACTCTTAATTATTCTCTGAATATCTAATAAAACACTATTTGAAAAATAGATATTAAAATGGTTCTGAACCATTAGTACAGGCTGGAGAAATGTTAGTGTAGCCTATACCAATAGTTCTCTAAACTGTTGGAAAGTTAGGTGCAGGTATTTCAATATACCAATGGTTTTCTCAAAACCATTCATATATGTGGCCTAATGTTTCCCTATACTAAATTTTTCATGATAAAAATGGTATAGTTTTATAGCTAAGGTTTAATAAATTATTTTTGTAAACCTCTATCATCTAGATAGTAAACATCCACCCACCCCTCCCCCCCAAATATTTCTTGAAATAAGATGAAGCCATAAATATAAATACATTCACCCACACCAAAAATAAAATACCATATAATATATAAAAAATAAGAAACAATTTAATTTATTCAACCAGTGGAAACACACATTCAAAACAACACATATATGAATTCACATAAAATCATCTTATATAATGTGTCATAAATATTAGTCAAACATTTAATTTATCAATCTATCTGTTATAACAACTAGTATCATCACCAAAACCACCATAATTATCATCATAATCATCAAGACCATCATCCTTACCATCAACCTCACCTTCAACCTCACCGTCATCCTCATCATAGCCATCAGCATCATTGTCACCATCGCCATCAGTATCACCTTCACCATCGCTAGGAAGATAATTATATTGACCACCACAAATACCACCTCACTATCAAATAATGCGTCATATAAATAATTCATTATCAATGTGAATGTATAAAAAATGACACTATCTAGTTGAATTAATGAACATAATTCTTCTATAACTTCCATAAAATTCTCGTTGGCCTTTTTTTCCCATTCACTCTCTTGCATGGATATTTTAATGGACTATTCTACCTCTTTATGAGTATATTATACCAATACATGGATTGTTTCTAACATAGTGCTACTAGATATAGCACTTGAATTGGGTAAATGTCCTCTAGGGAAAATAATATTCCATATTCATCAGTATACTCTATGTGGTGTTGATCTCCTAATACATGGTGAAAATGATCATTTACCCAAAATTATCCAGATTCCTTCTCATCATATCCCTCTAAATCACAACGTATAAAATATAATACAAATATTTTTTTATAGAATAGATATTAAAATTTTAAATCAATAAAGTAATAAATAAAATATGATATTTTTCTATTCATTTACAACACCTCTATAATTATTCATTCTTATTGAGAAAAACATGTTCTCATGAGGCACACATCCTTCAATACTCCATATTTCCCACTAAAATGAAAATAAATATAGAAAAAAAAAATTCTATAAAACTATATTTTTTTAAAATAAATTATGTCATTGTGAAAATTATTTAATTAAGAATTAATTAAAAAACTAATTGAATTAAATTTACCATAAATGTATCACATAATCATAGACTATGTGAAACTATAATCAATGACTCCAAAATGTTGGGGGTAGATATAAGAATATATAACCTACTAAATAATATATTAATATTAAAGGTAATTAGATGAAATATATGGATAATAAAACTATTTCAATTTATATAAAAATGAAGATTGAGTAGAATTCACTAAAAATTCATACATTTATATTAATTAATTACTACTAAAATGGGTCATGTTATTTTTTATAGTATTATAAAAAAGTACAAGTGGGAGAATATTGTTCCAAAATTATTATGTGATTTATTTTATAACATGGTATTTAGATTTATTTACAATAACATATATGATGATATTAGAAGACATGGTTTGACAGAACGTGAAGAGGATGGTCACATAACACATGGGATCCTCATTTAGATTATTTAGGCTGTATAAAAATAATTTTTTTATCTTTATATGATGTTCAAAAGTTTCATAAGAATATGTATTAATGAAATTCATAATGTGGGTTTGGTTGATGTTTATATGTTTAATATACATGTGGAATCAAATGTTGTTCATGAAGTAATATTTTTATAAATTTTCATAGAAGAGAACTATTGTTTTTCTTTATGTAAATTTAATTTTCATATGTTTTCAAATAATACGAAGTATATCATGATATGGAAATAGAAGATCTGAGAGTAATTTATTCATGATTGTATCATCAATAAATCATTATTTCCTTGATTCACCAGGATTTATCGTTTTTGGTGGGGTGTGAAGTCAAGGTTCCAATATAAATATATATTTTGTTAATAAATTCCAAGAAAAGTGAAATTATGTCATGGTTTTTATTTTTGTGAATTTGTTTGTTTCAAAGTTTCATGGTTTCTGTTAATTTTGTGGTTTTATTCTTATGGATTTACTTTCTAAAATTGGATAAAACCATGTCATGGGATATTTTAAAGGTAAGAAAAATTATATGGTTGATTGGAAGTAATTTTACTGCCATCAAATGGATTAAATGAAATTCAATAATATTAGTTCTTGTTTAATTCCTAGGTGTCATAGTTTTTATCAAAATGTGCCAAACTAAAAAAGAAAAAGCAAAACATATATAAAGTGATGGTGTTTTATAAGTCATGATTTTATGATATTCCTTGAATAGAGAAAAACACAACATGGTTTAGGTAACATGATATAATATCAAGGTGTTGTGATGTTTATTGTATATTATTTTTACATGAAGGAATATGTTTAGTAAATTTGACACAATTATAATGATTATGAAAAATTACCTTTCATATTTAATAAATTAATTAATTAATAAACTAAATAACTATAATTTCATGGGATTATGTAGATAAAATAAATCAATAAATTAATTTATAAAAGTAATTAATTAATGTGGTAGTTAATATATGTTTTAACTGGTAATTAATAAATAAGTGGGTGTAATTTAATAGTGAATCGATAAAGATAAATTCTATACTTTTTGTTTTGAATTATATTCGAAAGATAATGGTGTATATGAATGTTTTGTGGGAGTAAAAAATTATACAATAAGATTCTTATAGAACAAAAAATTTTAAGATTTATACATTGTAATAGAATTGTTTTAAATAAGATATCATTGTCTATTTATTTGTTAATACATGAAACTACTTAATTTTAGTTACACAATGTATACATATATGAGGTTTTGTGTACTATGTAAACTCCTAACATCCATGATTTTGTGAATATGGAAAATTATGTACTCTCTCTATCATACTCTACCTTTTATTCATAAATTTATTTATAGATAAGTTAATGTGATCATGTGGTTTTTTGTATGAGATGGGATAGGAATTTAAGGAACCTGAGGATAATATTTCATTCTATTGAGGTTGTATACAGGATAAATTTAAATAAAATAAAATTGTAAATTCATTTTATCTTATAGTTATTGAAATGAGTTTTATTATTCATGTTCCCCTTAATACAAGATTTATTAAAATAAAAAATGATGTGGATAATGATGATATAAAATTTTATGATATGATATTTTTAATTATTTTTAATAATTATCATATAAAATATCATTTTGGATTCTTTGTCTCTAGAGAAAAATGTTATGGGAATTTTTTTACTAATTAAAATATCAAGAATGGATGGTGAGTTTAAGAAGGACATTTTTTAAGATGTGGATTTAAAGTACATTTTGGACAATAAAAATATTATTAATTCGATTAAATAAATCTTAAAAGTTATGTTTTCATTTATCATGGGTAGAAAAATATTAACTTTTTCTATATTTTGAAGATATTTAATAGGGTTTTTTTAATGGATGAAGTATAAACAATGAAAGGGGTTTAAAATAATGGTAAAAAATCAAAAAATCATTCAACAATGAGTTATCAAGTAAATAGGCACACATGGAGGGTATCATTGAATATGTGAGTTTGTGATTAAGTTGAAGAGGAAAATTATTTTAATATGGGGGGTTGCCTAATTAAAAAAGGATACAATGAAGTATCTATAGAAAAAATATTTTTTGAATTTCCTCTAATTAGGGGGAGTATGTTTTTAATGTTATGAAAAATGTTTAGGGATGTACTAAAGAATTGAGACCTACAAAACAGGATTTAGTCATGGTTAAAGAAAATATCAATGTTGTAAATTCTATCACTGAGTTTTAATATATAGTTGGGGATGATGACAAAGTCATGCTGTTGATGATCACAATGTTATTATAGAAAGTATTAACATTAAAATGAATGAAATGGCTAGCAATGAATTAGTTACAGTTCAAAATTATTGAAGACTAGAAGAGAATGATGATGTTTTTGATGAAATCAGATTTTAGTTTCAGAATAATAAAAATACTATTAAAGTATCAATAGATGAAATTACAAAAGATTCTAAAATGGAGTTTCTGAACAAATGAAAAAAAGGAATTTCCAAAATAGGTCGATAATATTGTTTTTGATAATCTAACACTAAATAAATTTGAGAGAAAAACTGGATGTGAATCATCATTTCAGTGACCAGAGTACAAAATTCATTAGTGAGATATTATAGATAATATTGGTGATGGAATTGGTATAAAAGGAATTGTTGTTTGAGATAATTTAAAAATTTATGTTATGAAAGATAATGTGAAATAGAGAAAATGAAAATGAAAAAGACTGTGAAGAGTTACCTATATAACTATCATTAAAAACCAGAATTTGATAGTTTCTAATAAATATAATCACCCAATACTAAATACACAAATCTAATCACTGTTGAGTATATTTCAGAAATTTTATAATATCCCATATATAATAGTAACGTAGAGAGTACATGTAATGGTTTATTTGAACATAAAATATGTAATGTTATAGAAAATTCATTTTTTTTACTAAAGGTAATAGGTTTATATGAAAGTTTCATTTTGATAAGAGTCACTAGAAATGGGAAATATCTCCAACACTTATAGTTATATAAATAGGAAACTCATTCTAATATTTTCTTATGTTGAAATTATAATTATTTTTGTTATATATTATTAAATTTTTTATCTTTTTTTATTATATAATAACTCATGAACAATCATCAATAATTATAAATTATAATCACTCATTTGTTATATAATCCTAAACATGAATTGAATTATCCACACATGATCATTTTATATCACATGTATTTGTTGAAATATATCATTATTATAATAATTGAAATAAATATAAATATAAATTCCTATATCAATCCGTCAAAAATATGATTTAATCTATTGAATTCCAATAACTAAATACATGAAATGATTATTTTAAATTATAAATGAATTGTATGATTTTAGTAACGTTTTCCCCTATACATGGTCAAAAAACTCATTAATAATATATTTTTTCTCATTAATGTTCTTTAATTTGTTTAAATTAACATGTACTTAAATATAGTTATTATGAAAAAATTCTAATGATTCAATATATTTTAAAATTAAATAAATTATGTATTCATAATTTATTAATATTGAAAACTTTTATTAATGAGAAATCATAAATCAGTATGTATAAAAAAATCTAACACAAGCTATTTGATTTTGAAGAAAGAAATGATAAAAATAGAACAAAAGGGAAGCTTATTATATTCAACTCTCAAGACACATAGATCCCATCATTTAAGTTCATGTATATGAAATTTAATACTTTAATTTGAACTCTTTTCCATCCTACAATATTTTTCTAGATTATGTGTGATTTTTTAATTTAGTGATATAGTACACTATATAAGTCATACTAATGTGTTTCAGGATCCACTAAAAAATTTATGAAATAACATAAACTTATGTCAATATGAATAAAAGATTAATTTACTGATTAGAGGGTCTAAAAATTCACTAATGATTAAGAAGAAAAGAGATATATATTTTCACAATTTTTATATAATTAAACGCAAGTGTTGAAGAAAAATTCATGCTTCCTCTCAGGTAATATCATCGCCGTCTTTCCTAATGTGTGGAGGTGTTCCATAGAATACATTTTTATTAATTTTTTATGCTTCCTTAAAATGAATTTTCAATAATAAAAATCAATTATTAATGTAAATCATTGTACTTTTTATTCAAAATAATCACATTTGATTAACAACTAAAAAATAATATTGTAATGAAAAATAATTTCTTGAAAGTCTATGGTTAGAAACTCATTCTTGAAAGTTATGTCCTTGAAATATATTCAAACTCTAGATACCCAACCATTCTGAAACTCATGCTTAAATTCTTTCTATAGATCACATAATTCCATGTGTCATGCAACACTCATAGCATTGCCATCGGAAAAATTATAATTAATCTATTACCAAAATATTAATTCATATAAATACAATATTAATATAAAATTAAATATAATTAATTTTATAACCAATATTTGAACCCATGCATTATCCTTCAATTAAATTTTAATGTGTCTCCAAGAGAGTGGCATTATGGGAATTATACCATAGTATTTGACAAGAATCACAATAAAAATACTTTATTCTCACCTTATTTTACCAATAATTTTATTATACATATTTTGCTCAGTCATCAGTTGTATGTGGTTTTTCAAAACATTATGCATTTGTGTACTCCCATGCCACAAAGTGGTAAATACAACTTTGAAAGAAAAAATAAAAATATTATATCAATACATCTAATAATGAAACTAAATTTTGGTCAAAAAAATTAATGGGGCTTTATACATATACCTAATTTAGGAGGATTTGTGGGTACTATTGTATCCCATGGATCTGAAGTATCATCAACCTGTACAGTATTAGTGGGGACTAATATAATATCATGAGGCACAAAATTTTTTAGGGTAGTTTTTGAAGTATAATGAATATAAAGTATCATAGGGAACCAAAAACAAGGAACATAATAGAGCATATAAATTTGTGTAAAATTATAATATTGATGGGGAGTGTAATCCATCATCAGATAAGGAAAAGAAATACAATTATCTGACATAAATGGTGATGACAGTGTATGTGGTCTAAATATACCATATTCTTATACTAATTTTATGGGATAAAGTAGTGTTCTAATGGTATATTTGGTAAAGGGATACAGTTTTATCAGGTAGAATGACTGGTGTGAGTTACACTAGTTCACCCCCATCATCTGGATGGGTATCAGTACCACTAGGTTAGTCAAAGAATAATTGATTCTTATATGGTGTCACCTCATTAAAATTTAAATAAAAAAATTAAGGATGTGAAATTATATGCTATTGGTACATATATATTAAATATAATACTCACAATAGGAACCATAGAAGGAAAAACCATCACCCTAATGTAGAGATTATTTTTAGACATCTTATTCCTTTAAACCTCTTTAGTGTTTTTGATTTCTTGTATTTGAAAATAAAATTATAAATTTTATTCAAAATTCATAACTAATGTGTAAGAAAAACAAGAAAGAATGTGTCACTTGAAATAATTAAGAGATACCAATTTCTAATCCAAATAATGGATAAAATGTGACATAACAAAACAATTTTATATTTAGTGACAAGAATATAAAAACATAAAAGATGCATCATAGAAAAATAAATATGTTCTAATTAGCATGTTTAGTATGGGTATGATATAGTTTCCCTCATCTATTTTTAATTTTTTCTAAATTATTTTCTAGTTATATGGTTCATAATGTTTAATTTATTAGGTCATTGGTCTATTATTTTGTTAATTCATTTGATTCATATTTTGGATTAGGTTTTTTTTTCATTTTCTGTTAGGTCATTTGTTTCATTTGTTTTTAATTTCAATATAATTAGTTTAATATGTTTCAATTAAATTATTCTTTTTTTCAAATTAGATTGTTTTAGTTTTTCATAGTTTATTTAGTTTCTCATATAGTTTAATTAAATATTATAAAATAGAACTCAAAGAAAACTGGTGATAGTTTTTATTGAAAGTTCACATGAAGGCCGGGTTGGATGAAAAATAATTTTAGTGAACATTATAGATATTTTAATTGTACCTACCTAAACAACCAAAGTCGATAAAAGAAAAAGAACAGATAAAAAATATAGTTCATTCAATATATTATACACCACAACTCTAGAATCCCAGTCAACTCTAAAAATTAAACTATTGGAGTAATCATAAGTAATAAATTGTTCGAGCCAATTTTGGGCAGCAATAATGCAATCATAAAAAAATATAACATTGGATTACATCAATAAAGACACCAAATTCTGATCAAAGGTGATGTTTTACAAAAAAAATCTGTTTCAAATTATTCTAATATATATGGCTCGTTGGTAGAAAAATTTTGATCCATGCCAATAACATGAAATCCCTAGTAATCAATAAATGTTCCACATATCTTTATCGAATCAAACTAGTTTTATTTAATCATAGTTACTCAGCCCTGAGATTAGTAATCCAATATTAGTATGTTCAAAAAACATGATAATAAGATATAGTTTAAAATTGAGAGCCATTATCTTATACAATATAATAATAGTCTATTCTGTTAATTACCATAACACCATTATGCGGTGTCCTCGTGGTCATTTACCATTCAATTATAATAAATTTTTTACCCATTTATCACAATTTATTTTTATTCATAAACCAAAAAATTATGAGAAAAATGAAAATCTACTATTTTTTAGAGATATATTCAATAGGTAAACTCAATTATTGAAATATAAATTTATATTAATGTTAACTGAATATTAATTTCCTTTATTGTTATATCACTATTATATCCAATTTCAACTAAGTATACAACTCTTTTCTATAAAAATTCTCTCCCTTTATCCAAGTTAAATTGTAATTATTTCTATTTATAATTTGTTTATATTCTCCAAAAAAATAAAGGAATAGTAAAACTAATATTTATAATTATCAAGTACGAGATAACTCATACATGTTCAATTTACTTATTTTATATAGTCATTGAAAAATAATAGTTTGAAAAACTATATGTTTGGGACCTTCCAAAACTTCATGTATTAATGTAGACCATGTATATAGTCCAAAAATTCACCATGTTTTGGGAAGTAATGGAAAACTTGGTTCAATATTCTCATATTTCACTTCTTCATTTCTAATTTTTATGTTCTATATCACGGTAAACTCAGAAAAACACATTAGACATAAATTAATACATTATTAAGCCATATAACCTTTCAAAATATAAAATTTACAATTATTTCTATTATATATATAATACTTTAATTTTTACAAATTTCATTCAGTTGGATATGTCCAATGAAAATAAAATAGTCCCCAAGGATGTATATCTATTTTAATATGGATTTATAGGTGTATTATGAATGTGAAAATACGATGGAGGAAAAAATTATCTAACATACATGAAATCAATGGTGTATCTTCCTATATTTTTTTTAAGAAATACATGGATGGCTTTTTACTAAAAATATCTCTGAAAATGGAACAATTTAATAACTTCCACCCTTGAATTGTTGAATAATGTATGAAAAATTGATTTTAGAATCGACTAATGAAGAAGAATGTGAAAATCATGTTTCATTAATGATTTTAGCTTCAAATATCTTATACTGAACCATTCTGATATGTTTCTTGAATAGCCATCTGGAACAGTGATAGTATCTATTACATTCATAAATTGATTTTTTTTCGCATCAACAGAAAATAATTAAATAGAAATTTCCATTATTTTTTACTGATACACATAGTATATAATTCTAGACTGATTCCTCAATCTACTAAGTCATGCCAAGATTTTAAATAATCTTTTCTCTTCACCTTTAAATTTAGAAGAATTAAAGAAATATTTCACATATAATATTTTCAAGGTGCATTTCATCATAAGAAATGATTTAACCAATTGGTTGGTTAATAAGGAAATTAAAAAAAGATAATTTTCTTCTTCCAGTTATAATTGGATTTAGTAGAAAAATTATTCAACTTTTTAGATTTCATCTAATAATTCATGAATAAAGAAACTGATATGTTGAAATACATTAAGCACATTAGTTGTACATATATTCAAAGTTGTATTGTTTTCTCTATAATATTTCAAAACCATCAATTAATATCCTTGTATGGATTATCCATTAGAAAGAATCATTGATATCCCATAATACTAAAACTATAGTAATATTTAAGTTTCTTGGATCACATAATATTTGTACCAACAATACTGAAATGTTTTCCTTTCATGATCCATCTAGCCATCATTTCATAAGAAGTAAAATCATTAATCATCAATTAAAACACAGAACATGTCAAAAACAAGTCTTATAAACAATAATTACTTGTTCATACACCCACAATAAAAAGATGATTCAACTCTATTATTAAAGGTTTCTTGTATACATCTATATCATTACCAAGATCATAAGGTCTATACACATGAAAGTGTATGGTTTCTTCATACACATCCATAGAGGATGGTCATACATCTGTATGAAAATTACCAATGTGTTGTGTGAAGTATGAAAATGACAAAATAGATTAAAACCATCATATGATAGACCCCACCCATAATACACATGCTATTTAAAAAATTAGGAAATAGACAATCAAAATTTCACTATGTTTTTTAATCTAAATGTAGAAACAATTCATTATTATCCTTCATTCAATCAGCATCATTCCATTACAAATTTATGTATATTTTCTCAAACGTGAATGGATTTGGATTTTTAGAATCAATGGAAAGTTCTACATTACTTTTTGTGGAAAAATACGTGGTTCTAAAATGAAATTTATATTCCATAAAGATGTATAAAATTTTAGAAAATCATTTCGGGTAGCAGTTTACACCTAGAATAAGCTACACTATTTTAGGCAGGCATGATTTTATTTTACAGAATCCATGTTTTTTAAAAAACTTATGTACCATATAATTGTTGTAGAGAATACCTATGTCTTATAAAATAAATTCATTAAAAATGTATTATTTTAATTGATATAAGTATTGGAAATATCATACAAGATTTTACCACGAAATATTCATATTAAAAATATTAGCCTTTTCATTTTACCACATTGTAGATATAATGTATTCAAGGCCCTATCAATAAATATTTTTACCTTGTCTACATCATCATTCTCATTAAATTAATCATGTGTGATTTTATGATTTTATTCTTGTATTGTAATACTTTATTTCCTATTATGAATAATTAATAGAAATTGTTCATGTAATAAATTCCATAATCTAATCCTCCCATTCTGATCATGAATATTTAGAGATTTATTTTTCTCCCCACTATGATACTAAACATGGTAGTTCATTTGAAAAAAAAACATTATATGGTAGATAACTTCTTCATGACTTAACCAAGGACTTCCAACACACTTATAACATGGATAGTTTATAAACCCTCAACATAAAGCATTGGTAAATTCCATATCCAAAAACCTCCCAAACATGTCTTAAAACACAATCAAGATCTGATATATTTCATACATCTAAATTCTATCCATTCTGTTCAAAAATATTATATTACTTATTTTGAATTTAATTATGTAGGATTAATCTCAAATCCAAAATATATTTAAGGAAACAAAACCTTTTCACCTTAATTCAATGAGTTTTAAAATAATTGAAATAATTTTCTTATTAAATATATTTTAAATCACTTTTAACATTTTATAATAAATACCACATTTAACATACATGACAACATCATTATAAAAAATTGTTGGTAATGAAAATATAAATTTGATAAGGGGAAAGGTCATTTGGAAATAATTTAATCTTTATATTTTCCACCCATTTAATTTACATCATAACTAAATACCATGAGATTAAAAATATTACATACATCAAAAATAATATTTAATTCCTATATATCAATGACTATTAACAACACTTAATACCACATAATAAATTATATTTATGGAATAATTGACATATTAGTCCATATGAGGATTATAATTCAAAATAAAACAGAGTATATCAAACATAAACCATGGTATATATTGTTTTATAATCCTCCAAAGTTACAAACTAAACATATAAGTTGTTAATGTTGATGAATAACTATATTATATAAGAAGAAAATTAATTATTTAGTATGGATTGGGTCATTGGAAAATCTTACATAGAAAAACTCACACAAGTCATAGGGATCAACAACAAAATATCTTTAGATTAATAAAAAGAATGTAATGTCACATTTATATAAACACATTTTCTACAAAATCAACTTAATTTAATAAATATGTTCATGTAACAAAACAATGTCTGTCCACATTACACCTTTTACAAAAATAACACACATTTATATATCTTAACCATATAATACATTTTGAATATAAACATGTTTAAGACCTAAAATGAATAATTTATGTTATTCAAATAAAACATTTAAATAAATATTTTCATAACCTCTAATATTATCATAAACCAAAAAATGTACTACAACAAATAATTACATTATTACCTCATATATATCACACAACATAATAGGTTCATATATTATTTATATATAACTAGAGATAAATTTAATTAAAAAATTAAATCACCT
Source organism: Viscum album (assembly GCA_963277665.1). Classification (NCBI taxonomy): domain Eukaryota; kingdom Viridiplantae; phylum Streptophyta; class Magnoliopsida; order Santalales; family Viscaceae; genus Viscum; species Viscum album. The sequence continues at coordinate 261,407,143 of OY728129.1, forward strand.
ACAATTAGATTTATAATGCTGTATAGTAACAAATATAACAAAAAATAACCCTCATTCAATGAATCTTGAAGAATGATGACAAAAAAATACAGGTTAGTGTTTTAAACCTAGAAAGAAAAATAAAATTATTGTTGATAGAATAAATTAAGTATTTGGAACTCATCAATTTAATGTTCACGTATAATGGAAATAAAACACAAACTAAGGAGGGATCATTGTGGGTATAGAACAAAACCAACGACCTCACACTGTTAGGGTTGAATTAGGATATGAATGAGACTACAGGAGGGGATCCAAATAATTTTTTAAATATGGTAATGCTATACTAATATATTTTTTAAACCATTGATATAGTCTCACTCTATGCCAATGGTCTCTTAAAAATATTGGTGTAAATTAATCCATACCAATAGTTTCTTAAAATAGTTTGTATATAATTTTCTAAAATATATCATATTAATAGTTATTATGAACTATCGGTATTGGGGACATGTACCAATAGTTTTCAAAAAAAATTGGTATCGATCCCTTTTCCACTTTTTATATCGTCTATAAAGACTATCAAAAAATGATCTAGGGGATCTCTAAAGACACTATTTTTTAAATCCATGAATCTGGAAGGTTAATTAGTAAGACTAAATATCATCAATATATATTTAGTGTCCAAACATTGTAAAAAAGTTATTCTTTGGTATATCCTCTATCTTACCACTAAATTGATGATATATAAAATTAAGGTCAATCTTTGGAATGTATTGAGATATGTATAATTGATTAAAGAATTAAAAAATATATGGTGAGGGATAATTTTAAGTGATTATTATATTGTTTAGTTTCTAATAATCAATGAAAAGACATAGTGATCCAAAATTATTCATGAAAAAAATATTTGCACCCCAAGGTGACACAATTAGATAAATAAATCCTTTATCAAGATTCTCCCAGAGTTCCAACTTCAATTCTTAAAACCCAATCAGGGCCATTAAATATGGAGTCTATGAAATAGGCATAGAACCATGTATGATTCTTATTGACAACTCAACATCAAATTTTGGTATAACAATTGGTAACTCTTCTAGAAATAAATCAAAAAACACTCAAAAAATAATAATTTCATTTATGTTGAGTTTCTCCCTAAGAATATAAGTTAAACACCCCTTTTGAATGGGAGTAAAGACCCATAAATTGATGAAATTTACATTGGAAGTTAATATTTATCATCACACAACTAGATGATCAGAATTTCATTAGGAATATCATATTGACTTTCCTTCTATGGAAATTGTTGTCAGATATATGTAGAGAAATTCAATCTATGCCTAATATATAATCAAATTCAACTAGCGGAGAATTAAAATATTTATATGAAGTAAATTACCATAAACCTAAACCATATAATAATCCTAGAATTGATATATGATCATTTTATAGTTATGGGTTTTCACTAATAATTCAACAACGAATCATTTTTGTGGATTTTTTATACCCTTAGAAAATTTTTCATATATAAAATATTTCTTGGATCCTAAATCAAATAAGATATTAGTAGTTATATAGTGAATTGAAGGTATACCCTTAAAATTTTCATTATCATATCCCTCATAAATAACAGTGATCGCATAGTATTTCTCTTCTCCTATTGGATTAATAGGTTGATGACATAGATCATGATCATTAAACATCTTATTTGAGAACATGTTATCATAATCAGCAAATAAATTGAATTTTAAACACTCAAGTGTGGGTGGTACATTTAGTGGATATTTCTATTTATTTTTATCAATAGAAAACATATTCTCATCAAATTTTAACTCAACCACTCATTGACCTTCCTTCCCACACATAAAAATATAGTAGTCATGTTAAGACAATTTCATTAATGTTACTTCTACAAATTGTTCATAAAAGAAAGATCATCATCCTCTTTCCATGTTTTTTAGAGTTTCTTTGAATTACATCTTTCTTTTGTATTCAAAAACATTATATTGATGGGTGAATCCAATCTATATTTCCTCCTTAGCATCGTATCGAATAATGTTTTTAATGATAAAGATGTCCTATATGGTTATCACCCTTTTGGTTCATGGTTTTAATCCACCGATGAATCAATTAACCATATAATGAGGTTATATGATAATCCATAAGTGGGTGTATCATGTGTTATAAAATTTAACTCATAGGTACCAATAGATACATTATCCTATTGTTTTATCTCAATAAAATCCATCTCCGTTTTCATTAGAATAATATGAGGATAGAACTTTCTAAAAATGAGCCACTGAACTCATCATACTCCATGGAGCCAATTTCATCACATTTCCACATATTAATTATAAGATTCCATCATTGATCAATTTTTCCTTTCAAACGACAGATTGTGATAAAAATGTCTCATGATTCAAAAACTGGAGATTGTAAAATATATCTTCAATGGTACTATTCCATTTTTCAGCAACTACCAAATCATTCAAATGACTAAAAGAATGTGGATTATTCCTCATGAAGGAATCAAAAGATCATTATTTATTCCATTTATCATTGGGATGTTTATTACGATTCATGGAATGACAAAGTAGTGTGAGAATAAAAATGATATTTTAGATTCCATATCACATAATGTTTTGTATATCATGAGATCAATCATTTTTTTATCCATCACATTCTATATTAACACAATTCCCTCTAGTCCTACCATCACTAAAATAAATCATAGTAAAAGAAATAATAATCAATGTGGGAAACCACATAATCATGAAAAAGAACATATAAGGTGTCAAAATCATGATACCTAAGTTTCAATATAAGACACATCATTCTTAACCTAGGTTATTCATGGTAAATATTATAATCCATTATAATGGTTCTAAAATATTTTGTGAATTTAAAAAACATATTCTCAAATAGTTTCAAACCAAGGGTAAAACAAGACATATTTCCGTGAAATAGGTTATAATCGCATAAAAGAAAAAGGCACAAATTTTGAAGTTATTAACCCTAGGTGACATTGAGATAGAAAAACATCCACTTATAGTATCTAGACAGGAATGTAATTTCTTGGAATCCACTATCTGTATCCTTTACCAATATTATTATATATTTTCCTATACTTAGATGTATCATTATAATTATCACTAATCTTTTCTCTCCCTATTTTCTAAAGGATAACTAAATATTTCTCGAATACCATCTATAAAGACCCACACATTTCACACATAGATATTACATCTTAGTAGATGAATATTCATTACATAACCTAATAATCCACACCAAAATCATATCTATCTAGTATCTTTAGAAACATGGATATATAAAAAACTATTTTATAAGTGAGAAACATCCTCTACCACTACGTTCTTCATAACTATAACCCTTATTTGAGATATCATTATTAGTAACATTCTTTATAAACTTGGGAAAGTACATATAAGAAAGGGTGAGCTCAAATACTCGGTAATGGTAAATAAAGATGACATCAATGTGCATATAAGCATAACATAATAATAATGGTATGGGAAGAAGATAATATCATTTGAAAACAATAACCTACATATAAAAAATCATAAAAATGTGTCATAGAATAAATATTAGTAGTTTATAAGACAAAAATCATAAAGGAATCAAATAACATATTCCATGAGAGAATAACATTTCTATAAGAAATAGATTTTTTGAATACATATAATAATAGAAAATATTTTATCAGTGATTCCCACCAAGACATTAATTACAAGTCAAGCATGTGATAACCACTTCTGTACGTGCTTTAGTCTTGGGATAACATCCCATGTACCCTATTTTAGGCATGGGATAACCTCCCATGTACCCTCTTTTGGGCTTGAGATATCCTATAATTTACCCTTTGAGCATATGGAACTATAGTCATTTCCCAATGCATAGAAGGGATATATAATTCCAGGATCAAACATAATAGAATAAAAATCATATGTATGTGTGAAAAAAGATAAAAAACATTAATTATATCAGAACACATGAAAAGAAATGATTTTTATTAACATTTAATCATATAATAACCCATGGAAAATAAAAATGATTTGTAAACATTTCACCATTTCATCATTGATTTACCCATGTAAAAGAAATGATTTTTATAAACATATATTCATCATAAATTTAAACCATATAGAGAAATAATTAGAATGTTATAATTGTATCATATCCCTAGTAAATTATTAGTAACATTAAATAATGTCATTATAGATTGAAAACAATTTAGAAACATATCTTGGAACATTTCTCGATGAAAATTTCCTTTCCACTTTGAAAATAGTTACATAAAATCTAAAAATATATTAAAAAATAAGGAAAATTTTTTTATTCAAATATAACTTTGTAAAATTATATAGGATTATTTAAACCATTTAGTGTTCATGGTAGTGTAATTCAATGTTCATGTCCTATAGGTTAAAAAAGATTCATTCCCTATTTTTGGTAAAAATTAAAAATACCCCATTCCAAACATGGTAAGAAAATTATTTTTAAAACATATTTTGAAAATTAAAACATGAAAAAAAAATTGTAAATAATAATTATAGAATATTAAAATCTTTCAATATAATTTTTTTTAATCTTGGAAATAAAAGGAAAATAATTTATGACCAAAGATAAAAATAGATACAATTTTCCATAAAAATGGTCTCTTGAGTTCTTAAAGAGAGGAAAATGAAAAGGGATTTTTTTTCTAAATATAGAAATAGATGATAACATAACTCCTGTGATTATTGAGATATATATAACAATATTCCAGCATCATAAGTTTAATCATATACAATTTTTATAACCAATGAGCTTGTATCATAAATCCTTTATAACTTTGGTAATGTTTGAATCATAATCCAAATGAAAAAAAATATATAGATATATATATCTAATAAAGTTTCTAATAATAATGACCAAATAAATTTATTTGTAGTATAAAAACCAAAAACAATCAATTGGTAAATATGTAATGTGTCACAAGAAAATAAAATTGAGATGAAAATCCCTTATCAATTTGTAAACATTTGAATCATAATCCTGATCATACCATTATTTGTTGTGTAATTTTTACCCTTACACCACTATCCTAAACTTGTTTTCTATTGAAAATTATAAAAATATTGATAAGTTTTATTTCATTATTGAGTCATTACCTTTCTGTTTATCACTGTTAAAAGGGCAGTGTTACTTTTTTTGAGGATTTTATTGCAGGAAGAAGAGATTTAGAGGGCCCATGATGATGTCCAAGAAAAATGGGCTAAACTGCGCAGGATCCAAGCACACTGGTGGATTCATCCGCACACTGTTACTAGACTGTGGATCCAATTGGGCTGTAATTTTGAGGTCTGGACCAGAATTCATTGGGATACATTTCATATGGAGAAACCAAATACTCATTCGGCCAGCCGTTTTCCCAACCGACCAGATGTGTCCAGTACACCAAATCTGCACCGAGTCAAACATGGTGGGTTGTGATCTATCTATCTATCATTCAATAGGTTTCCAAATTAATCCAAACATTCTATGGAGATATAAAAGAGGTGGGGATAAAACCTTTTTATTTTATCCAAATTGAGATAAGTCTTTATAGAGTTCGAAGCACCTGTGACAAGTGGTTTTATGAATTCTATGTGCTCAAAACCACCTTCCCATTTTAATATAAAATGGATCCTTGGGCTCCACATTTGCAAGTTCGGCCAGTAGGAAAAGATTTGGTATTTTGGAGACCCAATGGAGACCTCTCATCATCCAAGGAGTTCTGGAGGCCCCTATATTCATAGGGGAATCAAGTATGAAAGTGAAGTTTTTCCCGAGCTTCCTCTCCTCATGATGTTGAGATAAACGGTGGACAGTCATTTCGAGGGAGATACACTCACTTGGAAGGGAGTTACAGCACTTTTTCTTATACTGTTTTTGGGTAATTTTTCTTCTAAATATTTCACTTATTACTTATCATGTCATGATGTATCTCTGATTGCATTTATATTGTTAAAATTAAGTGAAAGACTTTTTATTTCAACGCCTATTGGGTTGAGATTTCAAGTGGGAATCTTGCGTTGTTCTGATTGGACATGACAAGATTCATATTTATCTCACACATATATAATATTTCAGTATTTTTGGTAGACATTATTAACTATTCTTTATACCCAAACATTGATATTGTTGTGTCAAGGGGTGATTCTTTGAGCATGATTTAAGAGGCCAGAGGGGAGTTAAGATCTTGACAACCCTCAACCAAAGGATTCCATTAAAACATGTGTATTTTTGAAGAATGATGAACTCACCAAGACGTGTAGTGAACTTTAAATGATCTTCTACTCTCATTATTATTAATACACCTCTTTTATTTATCAACTATTAAACTCTTTAAATCAAGTAATTTTCTTTAAATTGTTTTAAAACCCCCCTCTCTTTTAGTACTTCTAATTGAAAAAACACTCTCTAAACCCACCAACGCTACTCGAGAGACAACCTAGGGTCTTCCATAGACTATAAATCATACTTAAAAACAGAATCAATTTGACATGTCATGATAGTGCGGTCAAATTTTGGCACCGTTTTCGGGGAGATCTTTGGTTTTTAGTGCGTGATTTTGAAAATATTTCTGTAAATTTTTGTGAATATTTATCTATTTTATATTATACCTCTACCTATCTTTTGTTATTATGATCTATTTGTTTTTTTTGTTTGGTGTATGAAGCATTCTAATTTGATAGATTTACCTACTTTCAAACGCAAACTAGATATGATCTTATGTCAGCAACCCTGAGATGCACAAGAGAACCCATCGAAGGAGGACACACAAAACATTGACACTCTTCTTGATCCTTCCTCTTCCTCTTCATGAACCAATATAAAAATAGAAATAAACATGCATAATATGGCTGAAAAAAACTGAAAATTAAAAGAACTAGCCTCACCTGCTGTTGATATCCATCCCACCTATATTCAAATTCAAGGCGAGGCACCAAATTTTTAATTGAAATCGAGTCTAATTCATGTATTTCTAAGTTCCATGACTACCCGGAGAAGATCCACAACACACTTAAAATAATTTCATACTCTTTGTTCTACATTAAAACCTTCAAATGTTGATGAATAAAAAAGTAAAGCTCAGAGCATTCCCTTTTTCACTATTAGACACAGAAAAAGATTGGTTATATTATGTTAATTCCCCAATAAGAGGTTAGGAGGACATGAAACAACTTTTTCTGCAAAAATATTTTCCAGCCTCTCAAAAATCAACTATAAGGAAACAAATTTGTGGGATAAGACAATATCAAGTGGAAACATTTCATGAATATTTAGAACGTTTTAAAAGGTTTTGTTCAAGTTTATCAAACCACCAAATAAGTGATAAACTTTTAATTAAATATTTTTATGAAGCCTCAATCCCTATTGATCGAAATATGATCAATACTGCTGGTGGTACACTAGTTGATAAGACCCCAATTGCTGCAAGAACCCTGATTGAGAGCATGGAGCAAAACACACAACAATTTGGTTCAAGGTCTAATGTACCGATTCGAGGTGTCCATGTGGTGAAAATTTCTGAATTTAAGAAAAAGGTGGACACAATGTTCGAAGAGGGAAGTACCCCTCTTCGACAACTTGCTCGTTCCTAATGGAAATCCTAATATCCTCCTCTCATTCAATGTGGTATATGTTCTTCTGACACCCACTACTCTGACCAATGTCGTCAATTAAGGGAAGCATTTGAGAGTGGTGAGGCAATATTTCCTAGTCGCCCCTATAACCAACCCTTTATGCAAGAACCTTACTATCCATCCAACCCTGGGTGGAATGAGAACCAATCCTATATGAAATGGGGGTATTCAAACCAACCTGAACAACTATGGAACCAACCGGGGTAGAGTAGTCATCCACCACCACCACCCTGAAATCCTCAACCACCCAAAATTCCTTTCCATCAACCCCATCCAAAACATGATCCCAGCCTAGAAGATATGGCGAAACAAATGGCTTCTAACAACCTCAAATTCCAACAAACCACTCAGGCATCCATACAATACCTCAAAACCAAATTAGGACAACTAGCTAACTCAGTGGGTGAAATTCAAAGTCATGGGTCTGGTAAACTTCCCTCTCAACTGGTATTTAACCTTAGGGATAAAGGAAAAAGTTAGTTCCATCATTCTTAGTAATGGAAAAAAACTATAAAGTAAAATGAATCCTCCATTAGAGTCATCCTCTCTTGAGGAAATTTCTATCACAATCATTAAGAATGTTCCAAATGTTGAATAATTTTGTCCAGAGAGAAGCCCTTCCGATGGAAAGAGTGTGTATATTGATGAGTCACCTAGCCCAACCATTCCACTTCCATTTCCTCAAAGGACCATCCAACCAATAAAAAAAGGTAACTGAACTTGAAAAGGAAATATTGGATGTTTTCAAGAAATTGTAGGTTAACATCCCATTGATTAATGATGTGAAGAAAATTCCATGGTACGCCAAGTTTCTAAAGGAGATTTGTACACACAGATGGCAACTTCATGTAGATGAGAAGGTGATATTGGGGAGGAATGTTTCAGCATTGATAGAGCCATCACTTCCAACCAAGTGCAATAATCCTGGACTATTTTCATTCTCGTGCACCATAGGGGAGTATTCTTTTTCTAATTCTATGCTTGATTTATTTGCATCTATAAATGTGATGCCTCACTTTATTTACTCTACATTTTAGGTTGGGGAACTTAATCCTACTAGAATTATTGTCCAACAGGCTAACTGGAGTACCACACACCCCTCGAGTGTGTTAGAGGATGTTCTCTTGATGGTTAAATATTTAATTTTTCCTACTGACTTTTATGTGCTTGAAATGGATGATGATGGGATGAGGGGACATGCCCCAATTATATTGGGAAGAACTTTCCTAAAAACCTCCAAAACCATAATTAATGTTCATAATGTTACATTGTCTATGGAATTTGGTGGTGACATTTCCCATTTAAACATCCTTAATTCCATGAAGCAACCCTTATAAGAACATTCATATCTCTCTGTTAATTCAATTGATGTACTCCTAACCCCAGAAAAAAACTTTTATTTCCCCCGATCATCTTTCTGAGTTTTCTTAATTGATAGAAATTCTTGGAAATGATTCATGCATTGATTATTTTAGTGTTCTAGAAAATTTTCATGCATGTTCATTGATTGATGATTGCTTGAACACTGAGGATCCACTAACCATTTATGATACTGCTAAGCATGTAAGAGCTCATTCGTCATCTGATGATGAAAACATTGAGCAGTTAGATAAGATTAGTGGCCTCTCACATTTACACATACTACCATCAATCCAGAATCCACCTAAATTGGAACTGAAAAAACTACCTCAAGATTTAAAATATTCATATCTTGAGAATGGAAACAATTTTCCCATCATCATTGCTAGTCCACTCCCTCCTGAGCATGAATTGAAACTAAATTAACTTTTGAATGAGTATAAACATGATTTGGGATAGATACTTGATGACATTCATAGTATTATCCCATCAATTTTTACACATCATATATTGTTAGATGATGAGGTTAAACCAGTGAGGTAGGCATAATGTCGACTGAACCTAAACCTCCTAGAAGTTGTGAAAAATGAGGTAACAAAATTATTGATTGATGAAATCATTTACCCCAACTCTGATAGCCAATGGATCAGTCCCGTTCAAATAGTTCCTAAAAAAATTGGCCTTACAGTAATAAAAGATGAAAACAATGATTTTGTTCCAACTCGTGTGCAGAATAGTTGGTGTGTCTGCATAGACTATCACCGACTAAATCAACACACTAGGAAAGACCATTTCCCTTTTCCATTCATTGACCAAATTCTATAGAGGCTAGTGGGTAATTCCCACTACTGTTTTCTTGATGGTTATTCTGGATACTTTTAAATCCATATTTCACATGATGATCAAGAAAAAAAACCTTCACTTTCCCCTTTGGCACATTTCCCTATAGAAGGATGTCATTTGGTATGTGTAATACTCTAGGTACATTCCAACGATGAATGGTTAGTATTTTTTTGATTACCTGGATAACTGCATGGATGTATTCATAGATGATTTCACTATTTATGGATATTCTTTTGATGAATGTTTGAGTAGTCTTGATTCAATATTACATCGTTGTATTAAAAATAATCTTGTATTAAATTATGAGAAATGTCATTTCATGGTGCGACAAGTTATAGTTTTGGGGTATTTCATTCCTGGGGATGGAATCCAAGTAGATAAATCAAAATTTGATGTCATTTCTTCCTTACCATTCCCCAAAAATGTATGAGATGTGCGGTCTTTCCTAGGTCATATTGGATTTTACCGTCATTTCATTCGTGACATTAGTAAAATTTCACTCCCCCTATCCCGATTACTCCAAAAAGAAAATGAATTTTATTTTGATAATGAATGTGATAAGGCGTTTAATAAGTTAAATTGGAGACTGACGTCACCCTCAGTAATCCAACCACCTCGGTGGGATTTACCGTTTGAGCTCTTGTGTCATGACTCAAACTATGCAGTTGAGTCAGTCTTGTCACAAACGGTCGATAGAGCTCCACATGTCATTTCATATGCCTCACGTACTTTGGACCCTAGCCTAGAAAACTACACCACCACTGAAAAATAGTTCTTTTCCATTGTGTTTTCCTTGGAAAAAATCAGATCATACCTTTTGGGATTCAAATTCATTATGTTCTCAGACCATGCATCCCTCTGGTATCCCCTTAAGAAACCAGAAGCAAACCCACATCTCATTCACTATATGATCCTCCTTCAAAAATTTAATCTTGAAATTAGAGATAAAAAGGATCAAGAATGTGGTAGCTGACCATATCAGTAGGATCCTCCCATACACTGAAATTGACTCATCACCCTCTATTCCCATTAATTACATGTTTCCTGATGAACAATTGTACCAAGTTAAAGATGTTATTCCTTGGTATGCTGAAATTTTAAATTATTTGGTATCATATTTCATTCCTACTGAGATCAATAAAAACCAAGCTAGCCATCTAAAACATGAGTCTCGTTGGTACATTTGGTATGACTCCTACCTTTGGCACACATGTAGTGATCAAGTCCTTAGGAGTTGTGTTCTCGATAGTGAGTTTCAGTCTGTCCTTATCTTTTGTCACACTCTTGCTTGTGGAGGTCACATTGGTCCCCGACAGACTGCTCGCAAGGTCCTTTATTATGGCCTTTTTTGGCCAACATTTTTTCTAGATGCCCGTGATTTTTTCAAATCTTATCCTCATTTTCAAAGAATGGGTAATGTATCTAAAATAAATGAAATGCCACAACAACCATTTATCTTTAATGAAATTTTTTATATTTGGGGCATCGACATTATGGGTCCATTTCCCAATTCGTTTGGAAACATATACATTCTTATAGTGGTCAATTATGTGTCAAAATGTGTATAGTCATGAGATACAAGTAATGATGATTGTAAGGTAGTTTTATAATTTTTGAGAACCCAAATCTTCTGTAGGTTTGTCTTACCTAGGTTTATAATTAGTGACCAGGGTTCTCATTTCTGCAACCGAACAATCCAATCACTTTTGCGTCGATATGGGGTCGGTCATCGTGTTTCTACTGCATATCATCCACAGACCAATGGTTAATCCAAGGTTTTAAATATAGAGGTAAAAGAAATTCTTGAAAAAATGGTTCGACCCAATAGAAAATATTGGATTCATCAACTTGATGACTCATTATGGGCCTACCATATTTTTTTCAGTACTCCCACTGGAATGTCACTGTAACGTCTTGTGTTTGGAAAGAGTTTTCACCTCCCTGTTGAGAATGAAAATCGAGCATATTGGGCCATCAAACAATGCAATTATAATCATTCTGGTGCAGGTTCTTAAAGGAAGTTGTAGATTCAGGAGATAGAATAAATGAGAAGAGATGCATATGAGAATTTCATGATTTATAAAGATCGTACCAAGGCCACCCATGACTGCCTCATCCTTCATCGTCAGTTTCACATTGGGAAGAAGGTCCTCCTTTATAATTAAAGGCATAAGTTGCATATAGGTAATCTTAATTACCACTGGTTTGGCCTATACAATATTATTAATGTATCTCCATTTGGTGTTGTTCAGGTTCAAAATGAAGAAACTAAGAAAACCATCACTGTGAATGGGCAGCTGCTGAAGCACTTCCACGAAGCCATTTTGGAGTTCCCGTTGGAGGAACACCATGTTCAAGAGGCAACATTCCAGTGAAACACACAAGGTTTTATCCTTCCTTCTAACATTATCAAATATTACAGTAAGAACACTGCACATTCTAGGTGTGGGGGGGGGGGGTGGGTATATTCATGGGTTGGTTAGAATGTTTCATCACTTTTTTTATTTCTTCTCTTTTTTTCTTCTTTATGGTATTTTCACTTTTCCCAATCATTTTGGGTTCATTAAGATTTCCACTTTATTTCTCCATTATTGTCTTTTATTCATTCATTATGGTATTTTCAATTTCCCCCCATCAAAAATTTCAAAGTTCCATGATGTGAGGAACATAAAGGGGGGAAAGTAAAAATACCCTAACGAAGGGAAAAAAGTAATTTATGTATGAATTCAAAATCTGAGAGTTATTTTTAGTAAATTGGTTTTCTTTCAATGATATAAATGGTTGTATTTATGTGACACTATTGAGATGATTGATGCCCTTTGTGTGAGTAGTTTTTGGGGAAATTTTGTCACTAATATATCCACACATTTTTTGTGCACCAAACCACAAAGTTTGAATATTTCATACATAATATAAGGTAAATATATGTTAGATTATATTTTTCAGGTTTAAATAATATCTACATACGTTCGTTCCTTATCCTATCTATTTCATTACTATACCAGATTGACCTATGCATGTGTACCTAATATCCGGCTTTTGTACGCCCTCAAAAAATTGAGTTATGTCTTGGGTAGTTCAAAAAACACTCATTTTCATCCTTTGATATTATTATAAATATTGTAATTAGTGTCGTGAGGAGATCAAACAAGGGTTGATAGATGGGTGTGAGATTTGTTTCAAATGAAACATCTAAAAAAATGTATACATGAGTAAAGTGATGAAATATGAAACATTTGGGGATATCTAGGTTGAGAGATTATGGATTTACTTCTAGGAACGCATAAGTTAGTTGGTCTTGAAATATGATTGTAATGTACGTAGGGTAGGTTTAGTAGACAAAATCATTTAATCTGAACAATGTTAAAATAACCTATATTTATCGTATAGCAAGTGGAACGAATATCATGGAATGGTTTTCACACACATATATGGAGAGTTAGTGTCATGGTTGACTTTTTAATTCCATTCTCGATTTCATGTCATTAATATTCTTGAATTTAACTATGATTTGAATTATGAAACATCTTTTTCTATTTTCACTAGGAAGAACTCTTTGGTGTGGTTATTGCATTGATCACATTACATTAATTAAAATTTCCTCAAATGTTAAATCTTCATGATGTTGGTAATATATATATCTTCATCATTTTATTTGGATATGTGACTTTTCCCTGGAGTACAAATTTTTAGGTGTGGGGATGTGATCGTACCATGATTCACTGCGTAATTTTCACCCTTACACCACTGTGCTAAACTTGTTTTATATTGAAAATTATAAAAATTTTGACAGTTTTATTTCCATGTTTGAATAGTTTATTTTTTTTTATCACTTTTAAAAGAGAAATGTTACTTGTTTTGATGATTCCAATGCCGGAGGAGGTGATTTGGAGGGCCCATGATGATGTCCAAGAAAAATGGGACAAACTACGCAAGATCCAAGAACACTAGTGGATTAATCCGCACACTACTACAAGACCATGCATCCAATTGGGCTGTTGTTTTTTGGGTTGGTCCATCATTCATCGGGATACATTTCATATGAAGTAACTAAATACTCATCCGTCCATCTGGTGGCCCAACCGACCTGGTCTTTCCACCACACCAAATCTGCACGGAGTCAAAATTGGTTTACTCGGATCTTTCCATATCACCTTCTATAGGTCTAAATTATGCCAAACATTTTGTGGAGACAACCAATTGGTGGGAAAAAAATTTTGTTTTCTTAAAATAGTGATAAGGCTATTTGAAGGTTGAAACACCTGTGACAATTGGTTTTAAGAATTCTGTGTGCTCAAAACCACCATCCCATTTTCTTATAAAATGGCACCATGGGATCCTCATTTGAAAGTTCGTCCTGGAGGAAAAGCTCTAGTATTTTGGAGACCTAAAGGAGTCCTCTCATCATACAAGGAGTTATGGAGGCCCCTATCCTCATAGGTTAATCATGGATAAAGGAAAGGTTCTTCCCGAGATTCCTTCTCCTCCTGATGTCTAGGTAAATGGTGGTCAGTCATTTCAAGGGAGCTACACACACTTGGGAGGGAGTTCCAACACATTTCCTTCTACTGGTATTGTTTAATTTATATGCTAAAAATTTCACTTATTTCTTATCTTGACATGATTCTTCTTTGATTTCATTTCTATTGTTAAAATAAAGTGAAACACTTTTTATTTCAACGTCGATTGGGTTGAGATTTCAAGTGGGAATCTCGGGTTATTCCGATTGGAAAAGACAAGAGTCCTATATATCTCACACATAAATAATATTTCAGTATTCTTTGTTATACTTTATTAACTATGATTTATACCAAAACCTTGAGAACATGATTGTTGTGTCAAGGGGTGGTTTTTTTAGCATCATTTAAGATGAAAGAGGGAAGTTGAGATCTTGACAACCCTTAACCAAAGGATTCCATTAAACCTTGTGTATTTTTTCAGAATGATGAACTCACCAAGATGTATATTGAACATGAAATGATCTTATCCTCTCTTAATTATAAATACACCACTTTTTTATCAACTATTAAACTCTTTAAATCATGTCATTTTCTTTAAACTATTTTAAAACCACCCCCTTTTTTAGTAATTCTAATTAAAAACACACACTCTAAACCCACCAACTCTCCTCAAGAGATGACCTAGGGTCTTACCTAGAATATAAATCAACCATAAAAACATAATCAATTTGACCTATCAGGATAGCGCGGTAAAATATCGATTAAATAATATCATCAAATAAAAAAATTAATATCATGAAAATAATTGTATTTTGATATAAAATTTCATATGGTAATTATATACACCAAACCAAACATATTTTGGGTGAATATGGCATATGTCTCCTAGACATGAATTGAAAATTCCATTTTTATTTCCAAACACTTATAAGGGGATGTGAGAACCCATGTTAGTACAAAAAACGCAGCATCAAACCACAAATTAGACAGACGAACTATTGAAATCATGTTTGAGTCTATTAGATTTATTACTCCTAAATAGTTTGCAAAGAAGTCCATTTACATCTAAATCCAGAACGTCTTAGATGATGTCCTCAAACCAAAATTATAATTTTTCCCATGTCTATTTGAACTCTTCTATGTCTACCTTCCCTACATTGAATACTTTTTCCAAAATATGATCTTTCTTGTCAATCCACTTTGTCTGCACCTCACTAGTGGCCACCCTAAGTGCTCTCTCGAACATCTTATAACCATCCTCCAACGAGGTGTTGAACGAAATCACTTTCTCTGACATCTCTTCCTTATAATGGATGAATACTTCATTTTATCACCCCTACAGCCTTCTATTCTGTAGAAAATGTATCCTCCTTCCACAATTCCATAGCATCTAAATGAAGAGGAATCACCCTTACATGAACCTCCAACCTCTCGACTGTATCCCTAAAAGATTCACCAAAACTTCCATGCTAATCTCAACCATAAAAAAATCGTTTCCATGCTATGGGGACATAGGTTCTCCGACTTGTTGGGCCTCCTCGCCTACCTCTATCCGAACCTTGAGTTCTTAGGTTATACCACCTTTTTTCACTGACTGAGTCTCTATTGGCATAGGGAGATATGAGTATTCATTTTTCCCCTCTGATTTATGTTTCTTAGAGACTATGCAGCACCTTGGTTCCTTATTTTATTTAAATCCCTTCTTTCTTCTAAGGCATTGTAGGAAATTATTTGTCCCTTTTATAACATTTTCAATGGATCATTGACCATCTCCTTCAAACTCTACTTTTGAGGGACAAAATAAATTACATTAAACCCCTCTATCGGAACTCAAAACCTCAAAGCAGTTGATCGAATTGATATGGGCCAGAGGCTTCTACAGATTAGAGCCCTGATTGGGACATAACATCCTTTTTTACCCAAGCGTTCGCACCTCCCCCTCCTTACCATCCATAGATATTTCATCTCTAGTATATTGGCACATATATCCCTTATAATTCAAAAACATTGCACCATCTAGCATTGCACTAGGATGAGCAGACCCCAGGTTGCATATAGTTGTACCACCCACATGAAAGGATTGGATCGGAGTTCCACCACCATTAGAAATCATAACCGCTTCAAATGAGAGGGGGAATAATTCTTCCACTGTGGTCCCTCGGCCTCCTCCCTTTCCACTGATTTATCTCCTAAGTCATGTCTCAGCTTCCTGAAAACATCAGCAAACCTATTCTCCAGAAGCATGGCCATATCCTCTTTCTGGGTGACAGGAGAAATCCTAACCTCACTAGATTCTGGATCCACCATTGTTGGGAAGAGGTAGTTGAAAGTACCTTTACACTCTCCATCCCGACCTACAGAGGGAGTGGTTCAACAGAGATATCTGAGGGGAGATCCTCCAATTAAAATCTATTCAATCTATGCCTATAATTGAGGGCTTTATGTCCAAGAAGTTTGCAGGATGAACAAAAGTGAACGCATGATTCATAGTAAATAATTTGGTACCACCGAAGTTCACCTTCAATATCAATACTAATAGTGTTATTTAGTTTCTTAGAAATTTCAACTTCAACACAAATATTTTGAGAAATTGGGTGGCATACAACACGGGTACACTATTCCGAGCAGTGAAAACACCCCCACCATATTACCAACCTGACGAAGGATCACCGGGTTTTGAAATGGTAGGGGAAGACTAGGCAGTGAAATCCAAATATTCATGGTAGGAGGATCGTGCTTCAAGTGAAAATTTAATGACCACCAAAAGAGGGAAAACCAAAAACCTTTGATTACCTTAGGAGAATTCACTCAGGCTGAAATTAAATTGTCTTTCGATGAGAAACGAAGTAAGAAATGTTTGGTATCCAAAATCCCTATGATCGTGCATTCATGAAACTTACACCTGTAAGATATGAATCTGTTGAAGACATCAAAATTAGGTCATCTCTTACCGAAATGAGTGACCAGTAAAATAACCTCATTGACATTGAAACTGAATCGCACCATTCATGGAGATGGTAGGTTGTACGTACGCATGAACTATGTTGCAATTTTCTCAATAAATAAACCAAATATATATATATAAAATTAATAGAAACATTTTTATATCATATATATCATATATTTTCCTCAAATATATCTTATTAACATCCATATCAAAAAAAGGATCGCATCGGTTCGTGGAGGTGGTAGTCGACACTTATTCATAAGCAATGATATCATTTCCCAACAGATTAAAAGGTAAAAAGGTAAATGGGATATGATAATTATTTTACTATAATTATTCCATAATTGTTGTGTATGTTATTTTAATCATTCATGATATCCTCTCTTGATATTTGGTGATAAAAAAAGTAATTACATCAGTTCGTTGGGTGGTAGACCATCATACACACGATCGGTGGTTTTCTTTCCAATTTTATGGAAATGGTTAAGAATATAGGTTTTTAAATTAAAATAATGAAGTATAATTATATTTTATATAAAAATTTTATTATATCACAACATTTTAAAAATATTTTAAGGAAGTGGATGAACAAATAAAATAAATAATCTTCATTATGAATGATACCACTTCTTTAGACAACCTCCGTAGGTTTGCACCAAATTCCTTTTTAGAAGGGTTTCCTAATAAAAATTAAGACTCCATGATATGGTGTTGGAATAAATTAAAGTATTTTCATATTTTTTGGTCAAACTAAAAGGAAATTTAATTGTAAAGAAGACAGGGGAGGGTTTTCCCTTTTGTTAGCAGGGCAGACGACACACTTTGAATTTTTTAAAATAAAACATTATACCCACATTATACACATTCTAAAAGGATATGAAATGGATCATTATTGAGCCTTGGAATTTATATGGTAAAAATATCTCCATAAAATTTTAATTTTACATGTTTTTAGGTAATTTAACCCTTATATTTTATGTTTAACCCTATGTAAATACATTTTATCTTTAAATGTGATAGTTAATATTTACTATTTTTAAAATTAATTATAACATAATATTAAGATGAAATTGTTATATAATGTTAATTTTATTGATTCTAAATACGAAATAAATTTTTTCAGATTAAATTATCCTCAGAAATAGAATTTGATTTTAAATTAAACCTGTAGACGTGACAAAAAAGTGGTTTTCCAAAGAAAATGTTTTCATAAATATAAAATGTTTTTATATCAACGAATAACATAAAATTTATTCCAATGAACTAAATTTTATTAATAATAATGTAATCAAACTAATTTTACATTTTAACAATATTCAATAAATATAACTTTTTAAATCATATAAATGAAAAGGATATTTTCAAAAATATGAATTTTATTATTATTCATTAAGAAAATTAAACATCTTAGAAAATTATCAAAAATTTACCATAAGAGAATTTTAAAATTCTGATTCCACAAATGAAGTTAATTTTTTAAAATAATGTTTCTAATAATGGAAAATTAATTTTATTTTTTTCACAAAAAAATAATTTTTTTTGAAAAAAATGTATTTTTGAAGCATATAAAGACCTTACCAAAAAATAAGTACGTATTTATATAAATATTTTATTTATATAACACCTTAATAATTACATTTAAATTTTTTACTATTTATATTAATACCACCAAATTTAATGTTCTTGTGATAACGCTTTAGTTTGAATAATAATATTAAAATTATATAGCGATTTGTTAAAACTCAGTGTTGCATGTAATGAAAGCTATCAAAATAAAATATATTTAAAAAATATTTCTAAAAATATCAATTTGCTACAAATATTAGTTATTTATTATTAAAAAATGAGTATAATAAATAAAATAATGTATTTTAAATTAATAAAAGTAATTTTAAAAACCTATAATAGATCCTTGAAAACATTATTTATATTTTAAATATTTATAAAGTATTTTTTTTTGAATAAGAATTATTTACACAACCAAAATAATGTATTTTAAATTATTTTTTGTTCTTAAACAATTTAAATCCAATAGAATGAGCTACATGTAAAAGACCATTTTCTAAAACATTAGTAAGGCCGATTATTGTTTTTCTTAAATCAAGGGTTCATGTCCAATACATTAGAATTAAAAAACTAATCACCCTTATTCACAATAAATACTAGCCCATCCTTCAATTATCTTCCTACAAAATTAATGATGAAAATCAAATTCACTTTATCTCTCCCAATATTCTCTCTAAGGATCTTATAATATTTTATGGTGAGCTTCTCAAGCATTAAGACGATAAATTTAAAAGTAAGAGTTCTTAATCCTCTTTTCTTTTTTTCAATTGAAATCCTTTTGTTGTAATATTTTATAAAAATTTTAATCATATATAACCAAGATTTTAATTCAATGTTCTTATAAACCATTTGATAAATTTTTAATTTTAGGTTACCTAATCTTTCCTATTATATCCTTTACCTAAGTTGGTATTATGTTATATATAAGGGTCCTTAGTCCATTTTTATCCTCTATTTTTATAATCTACTCAAATTATTTTACATTTCAATATAAATGTTTATTATTATTTAATGTTATGAGTTAATTATCATATTATTTATGATATTTCACCATTACCTTTAATTATATTACCTTAATAAATCTTTATTATTAATGGAATCCTAAGGAATAAGTCTAAAAGATCCAAAACATTAGTAAAGAAAATAGTGTGTTGTTTCCTATAAATGAAAGCATTGTCTAGATACGACATGTGGATATATTCTCTATATAATCTTTAATTAGGTGTAATAATCCTTAAAAGGTCATTTTGGTGTTAACTCAATCTTCACCTAGTTCACAACTAATGGGCCTAACTATACACCTACTTTGATACTCCAAGGGGATATCCTTTTAATGATTCAAAAGCACTTTATGAACCATAATAAAACATTTGAATATATTCTTATAGAAAAATTACTAAGGATATCCTTTAACCATATAAGTACCCAATATTATTATTTTATTATCATTTCATTTACACCTGTTATTTCCATTACATTTTGAATATCATATCACCCCCAAATTATTTTTTATATATTAACCTATATAAGAACATTGTTCTATTAAATGGAGAAATATTGGAATTCTCTATAACATTTATTATATATGGATATATATTAATTAATTAACCATTATTATGTATATAATAACTTAAGGAACATTATGATATGTATTTTTTATCCATTATAATCATATTATGTTTGAATTAAAATTATTATGTGATGAGTGGGGTGTATCACTATATAGACCTTCGATGAATAATTATGTATTATGATACAAACTAGTTTGGTATTTGGAATAATACATACCTATTTATATATGATGTCATGGAATATGCCCATGACTGTGTATTTATGGGGTCCTATATTATTCATTCCACCATTGTAAGATCAATTATTCTTATAAAATATTTTATTAATTTTGATGTGTTTCATAGAAATATTATGCTGACAAATCCATTAGAAATGGTAGTTATTTATTCGTGTAATAATATTGATAATGTGGTAACATATAATAACTTACATTCCATGTTTCCCCGTACTAAGAATATGAGAACACCCATTTATATTTTTTCCCGTTTCACTAATAACCCTAAGGATTACTTTAAGTGAATTAAGGATTTCCAAGTAGAAATATTGAATTTGTATATATTTAGTTGATGTAAAATAAATTTTCGTTGTATTATTGTGTTAATTTATGAATATAGTTTACTAATACTACTAATTTGTTTGATCATTTGTATTATGAATTATGTATTAGGTATCATTTTAATAAAATAACCACAAGCCCTGAGTTTATATATATTATGTGTAACACAGACATAAAAACATTTCAAGAGTTGAACCACGATAATTTTAAGATCCTTTTAATACACCCGGAGATGAATTTTTCAGTTTCTTGGTTGAACATGATAGGAAAACATTAGTTGAAGAAACATGTTTGGAAATTGATTTTATTCAGGGGGTGAAGACTTTGATAACTATAAAGAATATTTTTTGGCATAACATAATGTTTTTTTCTGATCATAAAATTCTTAAAACAAATCAATGTTTATAGTGTAAGTAGTTGTCAAATGTGGATAATAGTGAGGAAGAAGAACCTTTATGTTTTTACCCATTATTTAAATGGAATTTTGAGGAACATGGGTCACCTCGACCCATGAATCAACCTCCTATTCAGGAAACAAAAGTGTCATATCAAAAATAGTGCGTCATCATCAACATTGACATCACACTAAATATGATCTTAAAAATTCATGTTTGTTCTTCCAAAAACTAGTAAAAAATTATATACCGGAAAAATTCTAAAATCATATAATTCCCTTTTTAATTACTCTCTCAAAAATATATGTGATCCCCTATAATGGAAATTGATATCGATGGATATTTTCCCTATAAATATTCTCCCCCTTATATAAACATAATGAATATAAATATAATGAATGATATATATTTTCTTTTTTCCTTAACCTTTGAAAATAATATCAAACGAAATAAAGAGAGAGGGGGCGATCACCATACCATATACTTATAATCAATGAGGTTTAAAATATAACATCAACCTCATATTCTAGATTACTTAATTAGAAAATGTCTTAGTGAAAACTTAACAAATCATCACATTTGTTGGGAAAAAATTTGACATCAATTCATTTCCCTTTAAAAGATATTTAATAAAGTGATATTTAATATCAATGTGCTTTAACCTCTAATATTGAACTTTATTCTCTAATAAATTGATAAAACTTTACTATCACATCCAAGAAGAAGTGTTTACTTTACTCCAGTGATTAATTCTTATAACTAAATATTCATCCAAATTAATTGAGTCTTGGAATGTGTTAACTCTAGATATTCTACCTCAATAATAATTAAAGTTGTTAGACTAAACTTATTAGTGTTCTAATTCACACACCCTTCACCAAAGAAGAAAAATCAAACAAAATTCGATCATTTTTCATCAACATGAACATTCTAATTTGCATATATATAACCATCCATATCAATATTTCCCTTTTTTCATCTATAAACCTAAAAAAAATTATTCATTAAGTATATCTAAGAATCAATTTTCTTTAATCAATATTAAACTCTTTTAGTACACGTTGATACCTATAACTAATTGTATAAATGTACACTAATCATATCCTTGAATATTTGAGATATGACATACATCAAATCAAATATTCAAATTTTATTAGATCAACACCTTTCCATCATCATATTTAAAGAAAAATCCCACTGTATGGGTGTGAAAATTGGATTTGAATATCCCATTACATTCCTTTTTATCAGTTCCTTAGCTAACATATCCCGGGAAATTAAAATGTATCCTTTATTTTTAGAGACTTTTAATCCAAGATAGGATATCTTTCCTTATGAATAAAAATTTGAAATAACTCCATAATCTCCTTAGAAAACTTCACGCATGATTTTTCATAATTTCCAAAAAAAATATGGTATCATCAACATAAACAATAATAATAAGAGATGACTTATTTGTATTTTTATATAGAGATTGATATCCACTATTCCTTTTTTGAAATTTAATTTCTTCAAACATTTCTACAATTTATAATACCCTGATATTAAGGATTTTTTTTACTAAAATAAATCCTTCTTCAATATGAAAACATGATTCTAGTCTTATTTAAGAAATAAACCTCAAGGTTTCTCTATAAACAATTTCCCATCCAATTCACCATTTAGGAAGGTAGACATAAAATAAATTTTCAAAATCTTTTATTTCCACTACAATGATATTACAATGAAAATTATAATGTTATCAAGTACTAAAATTTGTAAAAATTTATCATCAAAATACACTCCTTCAACCTTTGAATAACCTTTGAAAACCAATATTTCCTTGTTTTGAACCAATTCCCCATTCTCATTCAATTTATTCTAGAACACCTATTTTTTATGACATTATTCTCTTTAGGCTTTCCCAAAAAATTATAAGATTAATTATTCTCTATCTGGTTTAATTATTTATTTACAACATCAAACAATTCTTGATACTTATTTTCTTCTTTATCATATCTAGTTCAAAATTTAGAGTTCAATAAGGTATGATGTATAGTCCTTATAGTTCCCTATTTTTCCCTTATTTTCTAGGATCCCCAATTATTTTTTTCTCCAGAATATTCCATTGTATCTTGGATTATGTGAGTTATATTTATTCTCATCACTTGAAATGTTTTAATCTTCTTCACCAACATATTTATATTAAGTAATTTATCCTTTTTTATAATTTCTCCATGTTTTTCAATATAAATAATATTAACATTACTTCATGAACATGATCTATCATGTGAAACTTATTTCTATAATTTCATTAACACTTTCTAATTATCTAAATTAATTGCCTTTCCACATTCCTTTTTTATTAAACTAATATAACCACTGAAATTTTTATTACATCCAAGAAATATCAAATCAATACCTTTAATTTAAAACTTTCTAAGAATATCACCTTTTACAAGGATAAATAAAGGTCTATCAAACACACAATGATACTTTAAACTTGGATATTTTTTAATACATCTCATATGTGTAAATATATGAATTTTAAATTCTAAATAATGGTTTTGGATATGAAACATTTTACCAATAGATTGTCATAAAAATTCATGAGATGTATCATTTTTAGCCAGAACTATCTGATCTATCTCAACCAAAAATATATTTTTTCAGTCACACCATTTCATTGAGGACTGCATGTTCTACTAAGTTTATTTAAAATTCTGTTATTATATTGATATTCTTTAAACATCAAACTAGTAAAATATTTTTTGTTATATTTTAAAATTGTATTAATATAAAATCATTAATCTTTCTCTTCACTTATTCTAAATTTTTTTATATTTTTTAATGAATATAATTATATTCATGAACATAACATAATTAATATGAGTGGATTCATAAATTAGAGTAATAAAATACATATAATTATTGATTTATTGCTTACTCATGGGTCTAAAAAATATAAATGATTGATCTCCAAGGGTTGAGTAGATCGAATATCTAACTTCTTGAACAAAGACTTAGCAATATTCCCATTTTGACATATCATGAACACATAATATCGTTATCTTTTTAGAAATACTACATCAAAAAAATATCCCTATGTGAATAAATTCATATTATTTGTCCAAGATTTATATTTCCTTGATACCAAATTTCATTTTATTCTTTCATACATAAAAGGAATGATTTCACAGCATCACCTAGTTAAAATAAGTTTTCTTTATTATTATTTCCTTTGATCACAATTTTTCTATATTCACGATTATTGATAGATATTATTTTCCTTTTTAATCACAATTTAGTTCCTTCATATTAGAGTTGTCACTCACTTACGATATTTTGTTTCAATCCATCATGTCAGGTCCTAGATATTAATAGATCGTCCCTTTATGAATTTTTGAAGACCAAGGTTATCGGAGGAGGCTTAGAATAGGTATGGAGGAGTTAACCCACTAAATATAGATGTAGGATGATTTCACGCTGTTTAAATAACTTATATGATGTGAAAGAGGGTTTCATGGCTTATGCCAGTTTGATCAGGACGTGAAATTAATTGGGGTTTTAAAATAATATGGTGATTCATTTTTCAACAGATATTGATCCCTGAGGATTTCATGACATGAAAAGTGATTACACATCATGTAAATACTTAATGTGGCGCATTTTAAACATTTTCAGCTGCTCGGGTTGTTAAACCCTATGGATATAGCACCTCAATTTTGATTCTAGGTGATCTGACAACCCCATCTGTGATGTTTTGGAGATTCCTATCTCAAGTATTAATCCAAAGCTTCCTTATTCAATTCATCTACAATCCAAGGTATGTTCTACCTTCGTTCATGTAGTTTCTCCAATACTTTTACTCTCATTCCTCATTTCCATGTGATGATTCTTGATCTGTATGTTTCAAATAGAGTTTTGGTTGTTTTTTGTTGTGTTTGTGTCGTGGCTTCCTCAAGTGGATGCAGTTCCTACAGGAAAGGTGATCAGAATCCACAATATGGGTATTTTCTCATTACAATAATGTTGACAACCTGTTTATCTAGGGGATTCATTTCTTCTTTATTATTTTATGTGAAATCATATATTGAAAATGATTTATCCCCTTGGATGCCAATTAAACTATCCTATTAATTACTTGAACAATATTAATGTGTTGATATCGATCTCATTGATATGTTCTTGTTTGTACTGTGATAATGGGTATCCTATTGATTTGATAGATAATGTGATATCTAGGTTGTTCTTGTTATGATGGGATTTTCATGTGGAATTTGGTAAAGAATTTAAATCTAGAATTGATTCATAATCAATTTGATAAACAATTAATGATCATGTTTATTTAATCTGGTGTGTTGTAATATTAAATATTCAATTTATGTTGATGCTTATTAATAATACAGTTAAAGGCATGTTTAATTAATTTGTAATGGCTTTTTATATATTTCTATTTAGGTTTCACATAGTATAAATTGTAATTAATGAATCATTTAATTCAATATCGAATATGAATTTGTTGTTTGAAAAACAATAATGCCTTATAGGGATTGAGTTTCCCCCTTTCATATAAAGGTCATATGCCTTGTGCTTTGGATCCATGAGGGATCATTATGTGTGAATTCTGTATTCTTTGATTTGGGGAAAAGATATAGGTTTCTGGGTGTGTTTCCTACTACTTTTGATGTGTAGTGGGGAGGCCCAGAAGTGACATGAGCCTAGGATGGTTGATCCTAGAGGGATATTATGGTACTTGGGAGAATAGAGGCTCTTTTGTGGTAGTATTAGTTGATTCTTGTGCTAGAAAGATGCATTAGGTACTGCATGTGGGTGACAAGGAGTACATCAAAGATTATTAAATGGGTTGAATGTAGGCTTACCTAGGGATATGAAATCTTGATGTTTGTTTGAATCTATTTTTGGATGACTGTTTGGCCGATTTCTTATCTGCTTTTCTTTCCCCAATACTTGTGGTAGATGGATGTGCTTGGTGTGTTATGATATATTACAGAGTAATTGGTAATATGGAAAGAGAATATTATATAAATTAATGAATAAATTTTTAACCATTGGGGTTGGTTCTTTCTTGTATGTAATACTACGGTTATAATTTTGAGAAGTCATGGACGTGGTTTGCTTATACCTGGAAGGTGCGGAAGTTGTTGTAATGATAAAGTAAGGTAAATTTAGAAAATGTAAATAGATAGTTAATGTTTAATGAATTAATTTACATAAATTGAAAATAATTAAAAATAATAAAATAATTTAATATAGTTTTTTAAAATGTTGGGTACATATAGGATATCAGGTCTTAGTTGTGGTAGCTGAGAATCTGAGAGACGCTAGCTACTGTTGAGTATGAGACTATGTTATTCACATAGTTTTATTTTGAAATATATTATATCTTATACAATTTTTTCATATGACACTCCACCCTTTTGGTTAGGGAGACTAACACCCTAGGGATTTTGATCTGTGTGGGTGTTTTCTCCAATATCCTTATGGGAGGATGGGCGGAATACCACCCCATTTGATCTCACTCTTTTCACTTTGTAGTTACTTGTTCGAGTATGAATGTTGGTTAGTTTTCCCCATATATGATTGTAGAGGGATATAATGGCTTGTGGTTATTTCACATGCATTTATTACAGATATAGTTTATAAGGAGTACTATAGGTATAACATGTATATGTTGTGATGTCTTGAGGATCCTTACCTGGTGTATGGGTTGTGATGTATTGATGTATAATACCTTATGTTTGATACCCATTATATGGGATTTGTTGGCTCTTGGAAACTACCTGGTTACATTTGGTTGCATGCATGTAGTGGTTTGTTGCAGGAGGTTCGTGTTGTGGTGCTTTACCCATGTGTCGACGTGCTAGACATTTGGGAGAGATATGATTAGGATGTGTGACATTGAGGTAGAGTGTTAAACTAGTAGGGAATCAGTAAAGAGGTACCATTGATATTATTTTTTATATTATATTTACTTATATCAGATATATGGTAGGACTGTCCATGGTGAGGCTGGGAACTTAGTATACTTGTTTAGGTGACAAGTTAGTTTCACTTTTTTCCACCATTCTTTTGCATGTTTTCATTACATTTTTTCCCGAGAGGCTGTGAGGAGGATCATATTGATTAAAATATTATACTCACCCTAAGTATGTATATATACTATTTTTTCGGTTCAGTTAGATCTAGATGGAGATCTATAAAGTTTCTACTAGATTTTGTGTGTCTGAAGGAGTTGTTTGCGATTCATTGTCACTGTCATATTTACCTTTCTTTTTGTACTTATACTTTTCCTTTTAGTTTTATTAGTTATTCTTGTCAAGAAATGTGTATATATGGGTTTCTTTTATATTCGAGTAAAATAATGGGTTGATAGGTGCATTCTTTATATCTATATTCTTCATGTGTTTCTCTAAGAGGGTAATGTGTCTCATCTACATGTTTATTATAACCTCAGTTCTAGTTCCCAACAAAATGCCTATTGGAGGATAGGATTAAGTGTGGTTATCTCTTTTCACCCATTTTTCAACACCAGAGGGGAACACCTTGTGGGAGGGGGTCATCATAGAGTGGTATCAAAGGATCTAGTTGAGGGATAGGCTGGAGTATTTATTAATTCATAGGTTAGGTTGAGTGGGTCGGTATGGAAACAATATTATAGAAGATTAGAAAGTGTTTTATTAATGGGAAACTAGTATAGAAATGGGTATTTTGGGCCCCTGTGATTTGATGCATAAACCAATAATCTTATGACTATTACTAAATGAAGTTATAATAGTTACAAGATAAAGAACTAGGAAAGGATCATGCATCATTCTTCTTTACACATGTTCTTGAATATGTAGACATTGGGATAGGTTAACATAAAATGAATCAAAAAAAATTAATTAATGTTATGTTATTCCATATTCTAGGTTTAAGATCTATGACTATTTTCATTTCAATAAATATATCTAGGTACACATCCATGTTTGGTTCATATGGAAGATGTTTATCATGTTGTTCCGATAGACCACTATAGAGTGGAGGTTGACAAAGACCCTTGTAGGGGGACACTGTGAAAGTTTCATTACTAGAGACATTTGAGGTATGGTGGATCTATTATAGATACAATCATAGAAAAGTCATTGGAGGAGGTAGAGATAGAGTTCAATTCGATCTGTGAGAATATTTAATCAATAATATGTTATCAATAACTAAATAATCATCAAAGGGGAGCTGTCAGGATTACCTATGAAACATAGTTGTGGTCCAGGGTTCCCAGTTGATAAGACATTACAGCTTCTAATTGGCTGGTGGTAGGTCTCACAACTTAATTTCTTATTTCTCTAATAAAGGAGTCTCTGACACCTATTCCAATGTTTCATTCACATGTTTTTGTTGTGTAGGATGAGGCCCTAAGAAATTAGAGTGCTCGACCCTTCATATAAGTTATCATGTTCCAACTATTACATTATTGGTTCCTCTACTGAGGTAATTCCATCTTAGGTGGTAGTAGTATATTTCTCTAGTTTGGGATTAGTGGAGAGTATATGGGGAAGCCATAGGATAACCATGGGATACTCCCCATCCTCAGAGAGTAGAGAATTACCATGGAGGTGGATGTCAATAGGGTCTGAGAGGTCGTGGTCAGCATTATGATTTTGCGTTGCTAGTGCCGGGAAATCCAGACATCATTTGCGGTACCATTTTCTCATTATCTTCTTGGGTACATATATTTTTTGATCTAGTAGAAACATATTCCTTCATATTGCCTTCCATTTTACATGAATTTTTTCTTGAGGTGGGGAACCATCTATTGCACTTGGTGTTGACTACGCTAGTTGGATGTCAAGATGACTTTTTGATGTATATAGAGACTGTGAGATTGTGTTGTGTCAACAGTTCTCTTGGAGAGATTTTGTATTTTTATGGATATAACTTTATGAAGTTATCCTTGACATGGATTGGTTTTATTTGACGTATGATATCATGGATTGTTTTAGGAGGTAGGTTGTGTTTTTCAATGATGATGGAGATTTGGCAGTGTTTGTTGGTGAGGGAGACCCTTGGATGGGTTAGAGGTGTGTTATGTCCTTAGCATCCTTCATGGATGAGTTAATATTGAGTTCATCAGAAATTCGGTATTTTGTGTTTCCCAGTGTTGTAGAAGAATACCTTGATGCCTTTCTATAAAAGGGTGTATCATTACCCCCTTGACAATAGATCGATTTTGGTATCAAACTACAACTATGCGTGTCACTTATCATGATATCTCCATATATGATGGAAAATTAAGAGTTCCTAGATATGGATATACAACTTGATGGATTGATGTAGTGTTTTTTCATCTAATTGTGCCACTGTGGGGTGAACTAGTTTTTTTTAAAGAAGGTTGTTGGAAGTTGGCAGTTATGTTTTGACTATTGTCACGTGAACCAAGTGATAGTGAAGAACCACTATCCACTACCACAGATTGATAATTTATTAGATCAAATGAAGGGTGAAATTTTTTTCTTGATGATCTATCTTCATTTAATGTATCATATGATTCATTTTAAAGATGAGGATATCATTGATAATAATTTATGTTGTCATCATGGTAATTCTGAGTTCATTGCAATGTCTTCTGGTGTGAATAATGCTCCAATTGTATTCATGGGTTTAACTAACATTTTGTTCAATGATTTCTTTGATAAGTGCTTAAGGGTTTTCAGTATTGAAATCCTTTTGTACTCCATGTCCGTGGAGTAGATGTTAGAGCATCTATGTTCCATTTTGGGACTCCGTTGTCATGAGAAGCTATTTGGGAATTTTCTGAAGTGCAAGTTTTTGGATTGAGATTTTCATTTATGGGGGAATGTCGTATTCTAATTGGGTGTATCATTGGATCCATAAAAATAAGAGAAGATTGTGTCTTGGGTATCCCCCAAGATAGTGGCAGATGTTTGAATTTTCCTTGGTCTTATAGGTTATTACATGAGGTTCGTAATTTATTTCACTCATGTTATGACTCATCTGTTAGATTTAACCAGAAAGAATCAGGTATTCTTATAGACTAATCGGTTTCAAACATCATTTGAGTATCTGAAAGAGAATTTTTTCATTGGTTATGTTATTTTTCATTTAACATAAGCAGTTAATTTTGAGGTTTTTTATGATTCTTCGCATCTTGAGTTGGGATGTGTTCTGATACAACATAGATTATTCATTTCTTATGGGTCCCAATAGTTGTATCTCCATGACTGTAACTATGGAACCCATGATCATTACATAGTGATGGAAGCATTTTCCTTCAATTTTAGGAGATATTTCCTAGTCAATGATAATTTTCTAGTATTAACTAGTCATAACAGTGTGAGGTATGTTTTTTTCCAAACGTGACTAGAACATGAATCAGTGTTTGTGTATCATGTTCTTATCAGATTACAACATCAGGATTTCATATACAACTAGGAGGGGGAATGTTGTAGATGATGAATTGATAAGAAAGTGATGAAGTGATGTAGTGTGTGAATCTGGTGATTCCGGGAGAGTAATGGGAGAACATTCAACATTGTATCTAGATATGGGAAAATTTTGGAGAAATAGTAGTCTTTTTTAGATGAAGGTGTAGTCTTCTCTTGTGAAACATATGGAAGAATCCTAGTTGATGGATCGTGTGGTTGAGGTATATAGATACTATGGGTTTGTTTGTGAGGCACTGATTATTAGTCTATGGATTAACTACAGAAATTGTTGTTTTAGGGAATTATTTTCATTCCTATGGTGATTCATGAGATGGTTCTCAAATAGTTACATAGTTCACCTTTACTAGTACATCCTGATGTCACAAAAATGTACCATGTGTTTTAGACCAATTTTTGTGTCCTAGTTTGAAGCATGTACTTTCATTTTTTTTCTTGATGTTTGGACTTCCAGAAGGCAATGACTAAGAACTGTGATCCTAGTTGTTTCCATTAACTAATAGATATTCCACAGAGGATGTGGGAGAAAATATCGATGGAAATTGTTACTTTTTTACCTTGGGATCAGGGAGTATATGATTCTATATAGTTTGTATTGGGTCATTTTATAAAGTTATCCCACTTTATAGAGATCAAGGTGACAAGATCAACATAGGTTTTGTCGAGCCATTATTCGGACAAGGTTGTGAGACTCTATGGGGTCCTGAAGATGATCACTTTTTATTGAGATCCTCCTTCTATATCCAGTGTATGGTGATGTCTCAAACATGATTTTGGTTATTATTTATGTCTTATCACTACTTTTCATCTACTGATGGATGTTCAGAGAGGGCGTACAAACCAAACTCTTGAAGACTTGTAATTCTCTTGTAACCTAGATTTTGTAGGTTTGTGGATGAAGAACCTACCCTTGGTAGAGTTCACATACAACAATATATTTCACTCCACTATTGGTATGATAGTGTTTGAAGCCTTGTATGTCCTACTATTCAATTCTTAATTATGATAAACTAGGGTTGGAGATTTAGTAATTCTTGGTCCAAAATTTGTACTGAATACGATACAGATGGTTTAGGTGATTGGTGATAAGGTGAATGTAGCTCAGGATCATCATAAATTCTATGGAAATCATAGAAGGAGAACTTTATAATTCGATGTTGGGGATCATGTGTTCTAGATGGTGACTCTAAATGTTGTCCAGTTAAGGTTTTTTCATGTGAGTAAGTTATCTATTTGGTTTTTTGGGCCTTTATAGATGTTGTATCATGTTGGATTCACGACATATCAAATACAAATTCCTCCACAGATGAGCTGGATACACAATTTTTTTCACATGTCACAATTTGATTGTTATTTTCATGAAGACTCTCATGCCATCGATTCAGGCAAGGTCGAAGTTGATGGTGGTTTAACATTGAGTAGTGGCCTATAGAGATCCATAAATCCCCAAAGAAGATGTTGTGTGGGAATACTATCACATTGGTTCATGTCTTCCGGTGGCACGGTGGCATTGAGGAGAGTAATGGGGAATGTAAATCATAGATACATGTTCAGTTTAAATAGTTTTTTATTCTTATCTCTTCTCTTATAAGTTTGTTCATTATGTATTTATAGACCTTTTTCTAGTTTATGAGATGAAATTATCTTGTTGATTTTTGTGGATTATAATCTTTTGTGAGGTATAACACATAGGAGAGTGTTTAAGAGATGGTTTTCATTGTTGTGTGGTTTTTCATTGTACTTTTGATGACGTGGTTGTTCTCCCTTGGTGGCAAGAGCCATGAGAGGTATCTTGTGGGGTCACTATTCGGATAACCCCCCCCCCCCCCCCTTCTATTTTCTCTCTATGTTGGTTTTGGATTCTAATAGATGGGAATATGTGGAGAAGTATCTAATATATTGTCTCATATCCACATAAATCAAAAAAAATATGTTTTTATTGACCAAGGTTCTTAGAGGAGTCTTATAAGAGGGCTGGAAGAGTTTCTCTACTAAAAGATTGAATCAGAGATATATTACCCATTAAAATAACTTACACAAAGTTAAATAGGGTTTCATGGATTTCTTTTATCTGATAACAACATAAATAAATTACAATTTAAAAATGAAAAATGGCACATTTTTTGGAAAAAAAACAATCCTTGAAGATTTCACTACATGAAAGGTGATTACACATCATGTAAATCACCTATTTTTTCACATTCAGCATTTCAAGCTACTTGTATTTTCAAACCCTACAGTTGCGGCACCTCTCTCCAAATTTCAAGAAATTTGGTAACCCCCTCTTCAACATTTTTTAGATTCCATTATCAAGAATCGATCCCTATATTCTTTCTTCGATCTATCTTTGATCTGAGGTAGTTCTACCTCTGTTCATGGGGTTCCTTTGATCTGTTTCCTTCAATTACTCTTTTCCATGTGATAGTCGTTGATCTATATGTTTCTAATGGTGTTTTTTTGGTTGGTTGTTATTGCGGTTGTGGAACTAAATCCTTGGGTTGATGATGTTCTTGTGGGAAAGGAAGTCAAGATACATAGTGTTTGTTCATTATCATACGAAGAACGTTGGCAACCTTTTAAAGTAGGGGATTCATTTATTCTCTATTATTGTAAATTCAATATTAAACCAAGAATATTTTATCCCCTTAGATACCAATGAAATAAAGTTAATAATTAGTTGAACCAGATTAATTAATTTATAATGAATGTATGGAGATGTTGTCGTTTGTACCATGAAAATGGGAAGCATCTTGATTTTTATATAGTGTGGTATCTATGCTCTTATTTTTATGCATGGATTATCATGTGAAATTTATTAAATAATTTTAATCTGAGATTAATAGATATTTAATTTTCTAAATTATTAAAGAGGCATGTTTAATGAATATATTATGTTTTAATAAAAATGTTGTAAATAATGTTGATTATTTTTCTTAAAATAACTAAATTCATGTTAAATTAATGTCTTAATTAATTTTTTATGGCTTATGCTAGCTCGCTTCTTAGGTTTCCCATGGTTGGAACCTATAATTAATGAATTTATTAATTCACGATGGAATAAAAACTATTTGTGTTTTAAAATATTGTGCCTTATAGGTCATTATATTCCCCCTTTATTATAAATAAATTGTTCATTACGCTTTGGAATCGTGAGGGATCATTTTAACTAATTGATGGATGCCTTACTTTAGGGTCAAGATCCTAGTCTCTATTTTTTGTTTCCTGCTGCTTTTGATGTTGGGTGGGGAGGTCTAGATGTGACTTGAGCCTATTATAATTGATCCTGGAGGACTGTTGTGGTATGTAGTTTCAGGGTTGGCCCGGTTTTGGTATCATTAGTTGACTCTTGTACTAGTTGGATGCATCGAAATATTCACGTTGGTGTTGGGGAATACATCAAAGATAAATTAATGGGTTAAAATGGGTTTACCCATTTATATAAAAGATAGTTGTTTATTTGAGTCTTTGGATATCTTAACTGCTAGGATATTTATTAATATTGTTTACTTTCCCCACTACTTGAGGCAGATGGATGTTCTTGGTTATTTTCTTTTTTTGGTATCTTAGAAAGTTTTCCTAGAGTAATTTGTAATATAGATATTTCTCGTGATGTAAATTAATGCATAAATTTTTAATACATGGGGTTAGATATTTTAGGAATCCAATGTTGTGGTTATAATATTGATAAGTCGTGGACTCGGTTTTCCTAAGACTGTAGGGAATGGAACTTATTGTAATTCTCATGTAATGTAATGTGGAAAATGTTTATGGTTAATAAATAGTTAATAAAATAATTAATATAAATTTCAACTCACAAATGGGAATAAAATAATTTAATTTATCTCTTTAAATGGTTGTGTGGTTATAAAATATCTAGTCTTAGAGGTGGAAGTCAGGAGTTTGTGATACGTTAGTTGTAGTTCATTCAGAGACTAGGTTATGCTCATAGTGTGGTTGTAAACTACATTATATCATTTAATTTTTCTATTTCATATGCTAATCCATCATGTCAGTTAGGGTGACAAACACCTAAGGGATTCTGAGCCCTATGGGTGTTTTCCCCAAAATCATGGTTGGAGGATGGATGGATGAGAACCCCCTTCGGATCTACTCCCTTCTATTGGTAGTTACTTGAGTTTGTATTTGTGATGGTTATTTTTTCCAATATATATGTGTATAGGGTTGTAATCGCTTATATTATTTTCAAACACATGTATTTTGGATATATATTATTAAGGACTACTATATGTATAACCTGTATAGGTATTGATAGATTGAGGATCCTTACTTAGCGTATGGGTTCTGATGGCTTAAGGTAAAATACCTAATGTATAATACAATTTATACACGGTTTTGTGGCTCCCAAAAAATACCTAGTAACTTTTGGTTATGTGGAAATGATTGGGTGTTACACGATTTGTACATTTTGGTGCTTCACCTAGGTGTCTCTAGGCTATATTTTGAAAGAGAGATGCTTAGAATGTTTGACACTACGGTAGAGAAGAAAACTGGTGTGGGAGTGGTAGTGTGGTACCTATGATATTATTTATTTTATTTTAAGCTCTTCTATGTGATACTTGGTGAGAGTAGACTTGTTGAGGTTGGGAATGTAGTATACCTATTTAGGTTACAAGTTAGTGTTATATGTTGTTCATTGTGCTTCAATATGCTTTCTTTATATTTTAATGAGACTTCAAGGATGCTCCTACTGAGTATACTATTATACTAACCCTATATATATATATATATATATAAAATTTCTTGTTAGTTAGAGGAGGGGGAATATATTTTTGGTTGCTACTAGATTTTGGGTATTTGCATGAGCTATTTACAGTCCCTGGTCACTGATATCTTTACATTTCTTTTGGTACTGGTAGTTTTCCTTTCAGTTGTAGTAGTTATTTCTTATCATTACAAATGTGTACTTGGGTTTTATTTTATATTCAATTCTGAACAACGATAGATTGGTCTTCATATTATCTTTCCCTTCTGTATGTGTTTCTCTTAGAGGGAAATGCCTTCTATATATGTGTTTACTATACCTTCAGTGATTATCAGAAATTCAGAGACTATTAGAGGTGGGACTCAGGTGACACTTTCTCTTTTCTACCATATTCAACCTAAGATGGATACTCTTTCTGGGGAGGAGGTGCGACACATAAAAAAATGAGTCTTTTGATTTTAACATTTCATTCCCAATAACTAGAATTCCAACTCCTATATTCTTGAGGGACGCATTATTACCAAAGGTTACTGAGCCATCATTATAATTTTTTACATATTTCAAGAGTTTTAAATCAAATATCTAGTGAGTTATGAATATTTTATCCAGGATCCAGGGACATTCCTCTTTTAATGATTTAATTGTTACTTCCATAGTTAATGATTTCTCATTTCCATTGTTCTTATTCTTATGAGATTTTTGAGTTCCAAAACTTATACTTTTTAGTCTATTAAAAGGAAAATACAATTATTAGTATGATTACCATGCTATTCAAATATTCAACATACTTATTCAAGTAAATTAAGCATTCTTTGTGATTACTATCCAGAATTTGTAACAAAATTTTCAACTTTATTATTTTGAGACGGATGTACCTACCTTAACCATTTCTTATAACACCATATAGTATGATTTTGATGTCAGTAATTGATCAGAAACATCATTCTTATATTCCAAAATCCCCTAAAAATAAATCAATAATCATCGAAATAATATTTACCTATGAAATTAATATGTCTTCCAGATTTTATCGAATGTATTTGACCCTTCACTAAGTTAATAATTTTAACTCCCCTTTTTAAAATATAATTTTATTGACCTCACAACTCTTTTTTCATCACATAAATCTTCTTTTCATCACTTTCAGACACCCTAGTAGTAGAATATTTCTCACTCTAGTAAGTGATCCCATAATTTCTATATTTTTAAACATTAATTAATATTTCCCTAACCTTGTTCTTCATGAATTTCATATTTTTCACTAATTTTTACCAATATTTGAAAAATTATTATCATATTTATGGAATTATATATCGTGTTCTTATTTATATTCACTTTTCCAAAACATTCTCCCACATCTGAGATAGAATTCTGAACAATGCATCTATTTTTCTCAAGATCATCTTTATTTCTGATAATGTTTTTTTGTAAATGATTAAAATACTTTTCTTTATCCTTAAATATTTCCCCCATATTGATATTAGTATTCATCCCATTATAAAGGAACTTAATAAATACTTTAGCTTATTCAAACTTTTGAGTCAAAAATATTCATTTCAATGCTTTGTAACATTACTTTTAGAAATCACAACACACTTCTTTAAATTCATTATTTTATTAACTTTATATTTTCCATGTGTTTTATTATTTTTTTAAAAAATTATACTTTTTCCAAAAATATAAAACATATTCCATCCAATAGAATTTTCCAAAGTATTATAATAAATTACTTTTGTACATTGCTCAAAAGTGTACTTTTGTACATGATATTAGCTAGTACTTTGGAACATTGATCGAATGATTAATTCTGTGCATCTATCGAACCAATACTTTTTACACTTCCTGATCGTATAAATTTTTTTATTTTATGGATATAATTATATATTAGAAAAATATTTATAAATATTAAATGAAGTCATACAATCGATCCTCACTAGAAAAAGTGTTATTGTATTTAGTAAAGAAACATATATCAAACAGTGGTACATATGTTCTCTAGATGAACCTTTAAAAATATTCTGAATGGACAATTCCGTTCTACATGATAAAACAAGTTATTTATATTAAAAGGAATTTTTAATCCTAAAAATATTGTTACAAAGGTATTCATCGGAAAATTTTGTACACATCATTCAATTTAATGAAGAGTTTATCTAAGGCTGTTTCAACCACAATCAAAGAATATAGAATATGAACTTTTGGTATTTCCCTATAAATAAATGTATCATTAAACGAGGAGGCGGATTCTTCACCACTCAAGATATATAATTTTTGTAATGATTTTATAACATATTGTTAGGATTTAATGATTTATTTTATATTTTGAGAGATTTAACTTGAGGATTTTTATTGTGATGATCATTGTAATCGACTTTTATTTTCTGTGTTTTTACTTTTCTATATGATCTAATGTGATTGAGGGATTCTAGATAGAGAAACATAGAATTTTTTGTTCTTTTTGAATAATTTTTCCCATGGTTGGGGAAAAATATTTTTTGTAAAATGTTTATCAAGGGTCTCCTTTCATAATGAAGGAAGACCTTTATAATTTGGTGGAAATTATAGATACCCAAATTCGGGTTTTTTTTACTTCCCTAACACTAAAGTTTAAGGTTCTGTTATTTTTTTAATAAATTTTATGTGATTATTTTATGAAAATTATACATTTTCTTTTTTCTTTTTTAATGGTTTCATTTTCTAATGTGCATTATTACAAGAAAATTTTAATTTCCCTATACCTTTTTCTTGTCTCTGAAAATATAAATCAAATAGAGAGTTCTTCTAATTAACCTATATAAAGAGATTGATAAAATTAGTATTTTAATTTTATAAACTACAATTTAACCCCATATTTTAGTTTTTCTATATAATCTTACAATCCTACATTTGGTATCAAAGGATATTCTATTTAATTTTATAGTTTATATTTATTATAAACAAGTACATTTTTTATCAGTTGTTCACTTTTTTATGAATTTTTTTCCTACTGTGTCTTTATAGAAAGATTGTATTTTATAATATGAATGATTTAAATTTTGGAACATTAGGAAAAGTCAATAAAAATTGACCACTAATCATTAATGGTACATACAATGAGTATTGGAGGAATCAGATGAAGATGTTCATTATAAATATTAAAGAACAAAATATTTTAATGTTGATGGGAAACTATATGATTAATAAAAATGAAATTACAACATTTTTTAAATATGAGAAGTCAGAATTTTAACTTAATTATCATGAAAAAAATAATATATTATTTTCTAAAAATAGGAACATATACAATAAAATTTATTCTTCTTATTTATATAATAGTGTGTAAAAAAATTTAAATTACTCACTTTGTGACATCCAAAGGTATTAAAATTAATATATATGCGTTATAATCAATTTATCAAGAATTTGATTTTTTTACATAGATAATCTATTGAAATGAAGCATTATAAATTTATAAAAAAAGTAAATAATTGAAAATCATTAGGTGATGAATAGTTGACTGAAGATATTTTGGAATAGAATATTATTTATATTGTTCCTTGTTAATGGGAATCTAAAATAACAACTCTAAATGATATGAATAACCTAACTAAGATTATTTTGGATGATAATATTGAAACTATCATATGATTTGAGGGTTGGGAAAAATGATATACTAAATGGTATCAGAAGGAAAATAATGTATATTTCACTTCCACTTCATATTTTGTAAAAAAAATATATCAGATGAATGAATATCTAAATCATCAAAGAATAAGAAAGTTAAAAACGAAAATGAAATTAAATTTTAAAAATAAATTGATAATAAACTACCTAATTTTGGTAAGTGAATGAACAATATATTGGAAAAAGGGTTTACATTACAAGTATATGAAGAATCATAAAAGATATATGTGAGACAAAATATTCTTCCAAGTTCACATGCTATCAGTATAATAAATCATTTCATATAAAAATGGAATGTCTAAGATATAAGAGAAATTGAAATAATGAAATATGTTCTAAAAAGATATACACTCATGAATTGATGAAAACTATGAATGTTGTAAAAAGATAGAGTGCTAGTGGTGGTGAATGTTATTCATATAATTATTCAAAGGATAATTCTAATAATCAAATGGTTATGGTAGTTTATGGAAATATTCCAAATAAAAATTAATGTATTGTGGAAAAGGTATCAATTTAATCCATTGGAAATTTAAATTTAAATGAAAAATATCCTAATTCTAAGAATGAATGTAATTTAATTTCTTTAGGAGATGAAAAATATAACTAATATAACATAGATGATTATTTTCCTATCATTAAATAAGTTTCTAGATTTGGAAAATTGTTATAAAAAAATTTATTGTTTTTAAAAATATAATTATTCTAAGGCAGATCTTGGGAAAAAAATTATAATATTTCAAAACATTGACTAAAATTTATTAATCATACCAATTATTTTATAATAAATCATGTTTTATTTCTACTAATGATTAAATAGATTTAGTTATTAAACTAAATTCTTAAATTTTCATTCTGAAAAACCTATTATCAAAATTTACATCCATAATTTGAAAATGTGATGAAATTTATTGAAAAAATAGACCTCAATGAAGTATTTCATGGATTGGTTTTACAAACCTAAAACCCCATTTTAAAAATAATTATTTTCCTCAAAAAAGTGAATCTATTTGTACTAAATGTAGAATTTGTGTAAATTAAATAAACAATTGTTCTTTAAATAAAGTAAATTCATTTATATTTCATAATGTTTTCCTTTTTAATGAATTAACAGTATTTTAACAAAAAATAGTTAGACATATATGGATTTCTAATGTTCTATCTGTTAATAACACTGGAACCAAGTATGTTTGGGTACCCAAACCATAAGTTTTCAATTTCATGAAAATATGAAGAGTTCCACAAATAAATACATTTCGTATATGGATAGTGGTATTCAACAACATATGACCAAAAATAAGAAATTTTTTTATAATATAATAAAGTTGAAAGGTGGAAAATTTACGTTGCGTGATAATTCATGAGAATAAATACACATAACAGGTGATATTGTTCTTCTTGTAAAATCATTATTTTTGAATGTTTTTTGTAGTAGGAATTAAGAAAAACTTCATTAAAATATTTAAATTATATGATGTTGTTTACCTTGTAAAATGTAGGAAGGATAATTGTAATATTCAATGTTTATAATATTAATTTATTATTTCCGTGACTAGCATGATAATTTTTATACACTTAAATGAGAGGAACTTATAATTCATGATTTACTATTCCTTAGTGATATAAAATAACAATCTTTGATATGGAATAAAATTTTAGTAAAATGAAATATTTGATCATTTAAAAAATGTAATTTATATAGGAATAGTTATACTCTATCAACGATTAGGGTCAATTCTTCAAAAGTTTGTGATATTTATCAATTTGAAAAGAAACATAAGTCGGGTTAGAAGTATATTAGTAATGTATTAATTTTTCATGATTTATAATTAGTACACAAGGAGTTATTTGGAAAAAATAGATGTGCTCGGGAAAATACAATTTATAAGTTTTTGTTGATTTCGAAAGTAGATAAAATTGGGAAAATTTTATATTGAAAAATACCAAATAATTTTTCTATTTTAAAATGTTTACCATAAATGTTTAAAATAATAAGAATATAGAATTATTAAATATTTTTAGTGTCCATGGTGGAGAATTTGTAAATTTTTTATTTGAGACATTTTTTTGTAAAAATATTATAATACATAACTTCTTGGCACATATAACAACTCATCAAAATAATGTAGTTAAAATAAAAAATAGAGTTCATAAAAAGTTTAATTGAAACACAATTATTGAGTGATAATTTACTTTTTTTTTTTGCATTGTATCTGTAATTACAACGATCTATACTATAAATCAATTTTATCTTAGAACATTTTCTAATAAGACTTCTTATGAGTTTTCAATAGGAATAAGAAAAGATTCTTACTTTATTGGTTTGGAATTAAATGTATTTATTAATGAAACTAATGTTAATTTATGTAAGATTTCTCTAAAATATAATGAATTAATTTTTCTTGGTAATTCAACAATAAGTAAGGATTACTAATATATTAATAAAGAAAATTATTATTGAAAAAATAATTCATATTAAATTTAATTAAAATAAATATTTTGTTTTTAAACAACCTGAAACCACATATCTGGATGTGTTTACTAAAATTGATTTTCAACCCATGTTTAAAAAATATTTTTACTAGAGAATAACTAAATAACTATTTCAGCAATTTTACCTCAATAAATTAAAATTTTTATTGAAGAACAAACTTTTAAAAACCCAAAAATTCATATAATTCTTAGGAATCATCGTATTTATAATATAATTGATGATGTAGATCAACCATTTAAAATGATTAGTTCTTTAAGAAACAACTATGAATATTATTAATTTTTATAACAATTTGAACATATGACTCCTAATGATGCATTACGTGGTGAATATTGGATAATTTTCATTTATTATAAACTCAATGAGTTTTAGAGGAATCAATTT
Source organism: Viscum album (assembly GCA_963277665.1). Taxonomy (NCBI): domain Eukaryota; kingdom Viridiplantae; phylum Streptophyta; class Magnoliopsida; order Santalales; family Viscaceae; genus Viscum; species Viscum album. Next base: position 261,449,218 of record OY728129.1, read on the forward strand.
TTTTACTTTGGTTGAAAATCCTAAATATTGTTTTATAATTGGTGTAAAATGAGTTTTCTAATGAAAAAAATGTTTTGAAAATAGATAAATAATAATAAATATATATATATTTGTTTCAAATGGATATAATCAACAATAAGGAATAGACTATGGGGAGACTTATATTACAATAGAAGGAATTGAATTTATATGTATACTTATATAAATATATAGTATTCTTAAATTTTAATATTTTTTAAATGGATGTGATTTTTGTTTTTTTAATGGAAATATAATAGGGGAATTTTATGTATAACAACTAACCAGTTTTGAAAAAATATCTCTATATCATGTTTCTAGACTTAATATAGAACATTATAGACATGAAAAATCCTTATACACTCGTATGATTTATTAACTGGTCCTTTTTATTTTTAAGGGAACTGGGGATACTACAATTTTTATTAAAATTGTTTTGAAATTTATCATCAATATTGAATTTTATAATGATGAATTTATATTTAGTTTAGATCTAAAATCTATTAAATATTCCTTTATTAATCTTATAAAATCTTTGTTTGAAATGAATATTATGTGTGAATTAAATTTTTTCCTTGAATTTCAAATATCTCAAAAACAAGCAAAACAATTTCTATCTCATAAAAAGTATATAAAATAAATTATTCATATGTTTGAATATGAAAACACAAAATTTTTTAGCACACGTATAAGGTCCTAAAATACTTCAGATCTTGATGAGTTAAAGAAACTAATTAATAATAAAAATTAGAGGAATGATTGTTAGATTATAATACCTTATATGTAGTGAGCTAGTCTTAATGTTTTTAATAATTATGTGTGAGATAAAAAGAAAATAAAAAAGCATGCCTTTATAAAATATATAAAATTAATTTTTCATTATCTTAATGGAGCTGTATATTTTCGACTATTTTATTCATTTGAAAAAATTATATTTATTTTAAAATAATTATAATAATGATTTTGATGGTAGTAAAATTGAGAGAAAAAGTACATTTGGAACATGAAATATCATAGGAGAACCTTATATTTTCTATTATTGTAATAAAAAAACTCATAAGATTTTTCCACTAGTAGTTCTAAATATATAGAAGTTAGATAATATTATGCTGGAGTGTTGTGAAAACAACACACATTCACTAATAAGGCTTAGAAAACACCTATTATTTCTGATATAAATGTTTCATATATTTATGTAAATACCCAACACATCACTCATGATCTATAAAAAAGGATATAATTCATAATTTTCTTTATGATCAAACACAAAAAAGAGATTTTATTTTTTATTTAATTTGAATAAAAAAAGCTTATATTTTTACAAAACCCAATAATTCGGATATATTTTAATATATTAAAAATAATATAGGAATGGTTAAAATAAAATTACATGTAATATCAAATTATAAATTACAAATATCATTACTAAAAAATCTCTTAGAAAAGGAGGATAACATTTTTACCCTATATAAAATATTGAATTTTTCTAGAAATTTTTCCTTTTTTAAATCTTTTATCTCTATTTATGGAAAAAACATCTATAAAAATTATTTAGAAAAAATTATACAAAAAGTTTCAAAACATACATTTCATAAAATCCATTATTGATTTTTCAAAATATTCATTAGTCAATACTTATCTTATAATCTTCATGATTTTTTTAAATTAATAAAATAAAATAAAACAAAACCATAAAGTTACAATAACCAGAACAATATTCATAATAATATGTATAATTTATTCTCTAAGAATTGATTTCAATATTATTACTTCTTAATATCTTTTAGGAATTCAATATTTTATGTTATTTATATTCATTATTTAAATTTTAGTAAAACATATAATATTTATTGGGACATATGTTCATCTGATAAAATATATATCTTTAGTTTCTAATAATTTCAAGAATGTAAACATTTTACAAATAATTAAAGAGTTGATAACAACCATTGATCAAAAATTTGGTTTCAATCATTAGAATTGGATTATGAAAAGGTGAAAAATCACACATATCAAGCCTATATAAAGAGGTGTGAATAACTACCTCTCCGTTAATTTTGTTCATACAACTGATCTCTCTACTATGTTTCATCTCCATCTAATTATTTGATATTTTCTATAGACACTATTTATCTGATCTACAATAAGCATTCTCCCGGTGTTTTATCCTATAGATATGCAATATAAGAGTGGATGACAAAAAAATAATTTCATGATATGTTTTATTCCTTTTTTAAATATCTTTTTTTCATAGTTAGTAAGATTTTTTGTTTAAAATAATTATTTTGATCTATATTTATCAGATATTGTCAATGTATTTTTTTTCTTTATTTGAATTTAGTAAAGTGGAAGGTATTATGTTTATTAATTTAATCTAGTTTAAATAATTTTATATGTTTAATATTCATCATGTATCAAAATTACATAGAGTACTTTTTGATGGAGAAGGAACATTATAGACACAGAAAGTAGGTAAGTAGGTTTTGAAAATTCAAAAATAGAGACTTATTTATTTCCTTGATTTTATGAAATTATGATAGTTCACCATATTTATACATATGGAAGTGTAGTGTAGCTATATATGAATAAAAATCTTATTGAATTGAAATGATATATAGATGATTTAAAATTGATTGATATATATTTTTTGGAATTCTAGTGACACATGAAGAAGTTTGTTATTACAATGTTTTTATTCACCAATATTGAGGATATTAAATAATAACTATTAAGTTGAATATTTTTCTTATTTCTATGTTTCACAAATAAATTCTGGTTAAACATCATGATTATTCAAAATATCAAGAATATAATAACCTTAGTAAGAGAGAAAGTTCTTTTTGTTGGTGAAGAAACTATCAATCAAGTTAGTCTAGTGTTTATACCTTATTTAAAAACGTTTGTTGAGATTTTAGACAAAAATATGTTTGGTTTTGAATTCAAAATTTTCCCAGAAAAGGATTTAGTGAAAAGTAAGGATAACATTCCCATATTTGCATAAAATAAATTTAAAACTGTGTTATATGAGAATTTTACAACTCTAATGAAGAATGAATAATAGAAAAATCTATGTGTTTTATGTTTTTTCCTTGATAAGGTTGAGGCCTACACTCTTAGAGATGATTCATACATGAAGCATTATGAAGTATAAAATTAAAAAAGGAAAAAATACTATAGATAATAAATTAATCATGTATATTAAAATATTAAAAAGTGTTGAAAAAGAATATTTCAATGTTCTTGTTTTTACTGATGTTGTTCCTTTTTCAATTTATCCATTGTTAGTCACTCAACTTGAACAACCTAAACCCAGAAAACTATAAGAAATGTTAAATCATACTTTTATACAAGATCTATATGATGATAAGGAAAAAATTAATTATGATATTATTGAAAATCATTCTATAAAATGTATTTGAAAATATTTTTAGAATTTTGACAATGAGAAAAAATATGATGTAATCAAAAGAGTATTGAAAAGGAATGTTCAAGTTGAAGAAATTATTGTTGGACCTATGTTTTATTTTCAACTAAATTCTATAAGGATGTAAATATTAGTGAATTACAATTTTAATAATCTTCAGATGAAGTTGAAATTGATAAATAAGTAAAGTTAATAAAAAGCTATAAAAATAAGTCAGATGATAGAAAAGAATAAAGTTAAATTTTTAAACCTATGGGTATGTCTTCTCCGTATACTTTATTTGATTAAAAAAATTCTTATCCCTATACAAGATATCAAATAATTTAGATAGTGTTGAATTACTTCAATAATGCTTTGAAGAAACATGAAGATGTTATTTATTACTTCTCTCATATTAGAGCATGGTGAAAATATATATTGGGATGGATTAACATTTTGTGATGTTAAAATTCATTAAAATAGTTAACAAAAAACATAATTAAAAATGAATAAGATATAAAATATTGAAAAAAATCAAAATAATAAAGGACATGGTTGAAAAAACGTTTTTACTAGATTAAACATGATGAAGGTGATATGAAATGTTATGATGATATAATCAATGGGACGAGAAACTCTTCAATATATGTTTCAAATAATGTTATAGATATGGGTTCAAAATTTATTTAAAGTTAAATATATATTGAGAATAGTAAATCACTTATAATGATCCATTATTTTGAAATTTCATATAAATGGAATAGCATAAAAAACATTGAGGAAGATGCAACGAATTTTAATAATAAGAAATTTCAATTTTTTTAAGGAACAAGTGTTTAATCTCGAGGAAGGGGATGGGATATTTTAGACTCATTAAAAAGATGTTGTAAATTTAAAAAATGTTCTGAATGATTTTGAGAAATATTATGAAGATATAAGGAAGATGAATGTTATTATAAAGAAACTCTAAAATAAATATTAACATTTTGAAATCTTTAATAAAAAAGTATTGATGAAAATTTCTTTTAATAGAATGTTTCTAATGAAAATCATTCTATTATTATTTTTTTGAAGGTTATTTTCAATTTTATTGTGTGAAATGTTTTTTCATATTTCGTTTTTGATGAATGTTTTTTTTGTATATATATATATATATATATTTTGTATATTTTTTCTTCTTTCTATGAAATTTAAGGTACACTTTTTACCTTCCCATATTCTTTTTAAAAATCACAAAGGGGAAAAAGTGAGAAAACCTAATCATTCATACAAATATTTTAGATAATGATTATATAATAAAGGTATAGAAATAAATTAATGAAAAAACATAATCTAATGGATAAAAAAATTAAATATTATAAAATTCATATGGAATATATATTTTCAACGTTTTTATACATTAATTTTTCCCTTTGTATGGTATGTTTTTTCTTTCTAAAAATGGGGATATTAATGATTAAAATGATTCATTTAAACTATTTATAACATTATTTTTTTAAATCTTAACATAATTCCTTAAGTACTTTATCTTACAAACATTATACTAACCATGTTTCTAAAATGTTTTTTAGATGGTTTAGTTTTTACTACACATAGAAAATATTTCGATGAAATAGATTTTTCGTAACTAGTTGAATAATGTACTTTTTTATCTCAGTCTAAAGTGTAATTTTGTATATTAGGAAAATAAGTAGTCTAGTATATCAGTCTAAAATATACATTTTTACATAAGTTAACCAAATACTTTTATACACTAGATGAGCCTATAGGTTTTTATATCAAAGAGATTTAATTATAATAGATAAAGATATATAATGTCTACATGATAAAGTAAAATCATGTTTCACTACATAAATTTATATTATTTCCACCAAAAAAGCATCAATCAAACAGAAGCATATATGTTCTCTAAATAAAAATTTATAAAAATTTTGAATGAATAATTCCATTCTGTTGGATAAACCATGTTTTTTATATTGTATATAATTTATAATCACTGTAATGGGGTTTCCACGGTAAACAAAAAATGATGTTTTTCAGAACCTTTCATGTGAATAATAGTGTTTCCATGTTAATTTCTACTACCTCCAAAGAATGATGAATATGGCTATTAGATATTTTCCAATAAATAGAATAAGACTTCAAAGATGGGGTATATTTGCATCACTGATGATCTAGAGTTGCTGTAATGTTTTTTTCAATGAAAAATTATGGAAGAGTGCTTTATTGTATTTGTATATATTCTTCACTTAAGGTATAATATTACTAAGAACATTATAAATCCATTTTTTTCTTTGTTTATATTTTTGTAGCTAAATCTGGTGTGATTGATATCATCCACACATACGAATATATATTTTGTATAATCTTTCTTATCAAGTATACCAATTCCTAGGGAAATAAAGTTCTTCTAATTTTTGTATAGAGGTATTCCTTTTTTAAAGAAGACATGCCTTTATTGTTTTTTAAAAACCAGGGATACATAAATTCATGGTTTTTGAATTCATTACAATTGAATTAAATGGTGTGGTTTTTGTTTTAATTTTTTTTTAATTCCATAAATAACATTATAATGTTTCATTTTAATTATCTTTATAAGTTTAATTTTCTACTCTTCATTTTCTATGTAAATTTTACCTTCATTATAAACATTTCTTAAATATGTAAATATAAATTAGACATTGTATTATTCCAATTAACCTATATAATAATATTAATAAATCAAGTAGTTTTATTTTATAAACTTCATTCCACCCCCACCCCCTATTATAGTGTTTCTTTATACACTTAAGATCCAACACAACCAAAATTATATTTTATTTCAAATATAAATAATCATTGATGTTAAAGGATTTATCTTCCATCTTCAATTTTTTTATCTTATTAACCTTTTTTCAAATATTTAAAAGATTTTATTTTAATTATCTCTTTAAGGTGAATTCTATCTCATTGACTTCTTATTATTTAATTTCGGAACTATTTTCTTCATTTTAAATACTTTAATCATTCACTTTATAAATGAGTAGTTTTTCATCATCTTCACCACCAGATGAAATCTCGAATTTATCTCTATTCTCGTTGTTTATAAATCCTTTGGAAAAATATTTATTCTGTAAAATTTAGATAAATAATTACCTATATTGATATAAAAATGCATTGGATTATTGTATTTCATTATTAAAAAAAATCTAGGCTTAACATCTTCCTCTTTATTTAAGTCATTAGTTTTAGATTTTGGATAATTTGTATCGTAGTTCCCAATTTATCCAATCTTGAAACATTTAATGTGATGATTTCTACTATATATCACTATCATGTTATCATTTTTATTTATATAATGTATAGAAATTCATTAAAATTGTCCTCCAAATAATTATTATAATATGGATAATAATATTCATCTTCAACATAAATTTTTTTCTACAATTTATATTTGCGGTTATAAAATAGATTTATTTTTAATCCTTCACATTCTTATTAATAGTATTATGTTCGATCATTTAATGATATATAAAAATACTACCAAAATAATCAAGATGAGTATAAATTTGATCATTTTCTTCTAAATATACGAATTTAGAATAATTCTTATCTGGTAATATATGTAATATCATTTTAGTAATATCATCGTCTTCAAACTACTTATCATAGAAATTAATTTTTCTCAAAAATAATTCTACCATTGTGAAGATACTATCTATATTTACATAATCATTCATTCAAATATATTAATAATTATGAATATAAAAATTTGATTTACTATAGTTCATTTGGTTCTTTCCTTCAAAAATATTCTAAACATTAACCCAGATAGATTTTATGGACATGTAAACTTTGACATTAAAAAAATTACATTTAAAAAGTATTGAAAAAATACCAATATTTTCACGACCATTATTTTTCATATTCCTCTTATATGTTTTTTTCAGAGGAACACTTTTATCCTAGGAAACAAATCCATCATTTGTAACCTCCAAAACATAATTATCGTTAGATAATACGCATGACATAATTTTGTATTTATATTTGTGATATCATTTACCATAAAATAGTGTAATTTATTTTTAATTCACTAAATATAAATTATCCATAGTAGATAATAAAAATAAGTGATTTCTTCTTTAAATTGAGAGATAGCGACTTCAAATACTAATAACATCAAGTAGAAAATAAAAAATGATAGTAACCACCCTTTCATACCAATTATAGATCCACTTCATGATCAATGAATGATCAATAAGTGGGGTTAAATTAGTAACCAATGCTATTTTTATATATATGTTGAAATAACCTTCATCCCCTATTAAGATGTAGCAATGATTGATCAAAAACACTCAAACACACATAAAGAGAAAGATACTTGTTAGGTCTATAAGGTTCATATCTCAATGTGATAATTATATCCCTTGGTTTGATATAGATTCATATAGGATCACATTCCCTACTAGAGTCATTATTTAATTACAAATGAGTGGGGTGTAACCTTTAAACCAATGGTTTCATGTCTCTCAAACTATGCTTTGGTGTATCCTGGAAACAATTTCATCCAAAAATTTACAATGACAACAGTTTAAAAATATCAAGAATATTCAATGAAATTTAATTCTTATTATTCATTATGTGTTATGAATTTTTACACTTCCACTCTACTTCAAATACATAAGAAAAAAAATTCTCCATCAAACATGCATAAGAATAAGGTTCTTCTTCACTCTATATACATGGAATATAAATATAACCAATTTTATCATCTTATTATTTATTTATGATAATTTAGATATTCATAAAATATTCACTATGTGGAACATATCTTAATCTTCTTATACTTCTATATTCTTTAGATCTTTTTTATCAGTGTTCTACTTCTTTATATAAACACTACAAGACCTTATTTGAAATGAAATTAATATTTGAATTTGAATTTAAAATTAAAATCCACATATTGGATCACAACCTATAGATCATTTTTAATCATGATCATGACCATTAAGTTTTAATTGGTAGTTGAATTATGTTCAAATAACCCTCAAATTTTGAATATGGATCAAAATCAGCACGGTTACTCAAACTACAATGATTTTGAAAAAAACACTTCTATGATGTGGTCTCCTCCTTTAAGGCACGAGTTGGTAGTTAAATCTAATTATTTTTTTACAACATGAAAATTTTTTGAACGGATAATGGCTCTACAAATGGAGGTATTTAATTCTCTATAGGATTCAGAAAATGGTCGAGTGTTCTTTATGGCATGATCTATGCATTTCGGTATGGTCTTACAGATTCTCTCTTAACAACAGTATGGAATATTTATTTCGGTGTGGAGGTTGAAAATTTTTTAGGAACACCTAAAATATAGATTTTTTGGAATTGTGTTGTGTACCTTCACTACCACATGGAGACCTCTGACTGAGCCTCACTTATGGAGTGGTCACTCACTTTATTGTGTGAGATCATGTAGAATCATTTTCATCCCACTACCTAATTAAGAATATTCATGTCATAGATAGTATTCTGTGGCATGATCTTACTTTATGTGAACTCTCTGGGATATGGACATCAATTATGGTGTATTTCTTCTTCCTTAAACAACATCTATGGTGAAAAACCTATGTTTCTTCATGGAACCCTTTATAATTGTTCCTTATATATTCTTGAATCATAAACTCCTTCTAAAATATAAAAACAGTAAGATCCTTTTCAAGAATCATCATAATTAGAGTCTTCAAATATATTTACGTTATAAGAAATTGAACGTTGAATATGATTTATCTGTTGAAAACAAAATATAATACATAGAATCACATCTAATCCAACTTAATTCCCTAACATCTCTTCAAAACATCTCCACACATCTTGGTCTCAACAATTGTAAATGAATTATAATATTTTCTTGATGTTTATTATTATTAAAACTATATAGATGTATCATATAAATATCAAGAGAATACCACATTTGCATTCAAATAAAAAAAATTACTTTTCAGTGAATTCCATTTGATTTGTGTGGTTCTCTAAACTATTTTTAAATATGAATAACAAACATATTTTCAAGTATAAAATCGAGGATAATTGAGGTATTAATGGAAGAAATTTCTATTATTATGAGTATATATTATATATTTTTATATAAACTATGATTATTCTTATAAATGAATTCAGAGACTAGCTTCAATTTGAATTAAGTGAAATGTCAATTTATTGTCACCAGGGAAATTTTAGTTAGAAACAATGTTTCTAGGAAGGGAATAGAAGTTAACACTTCCATGTTATAGGTCATATAAAACCTATCCCCTTTTGATAATTTTATCGATTTTACATTTTTTTATTCATGCTGATTTTAATCAATGGTTCATTAAAAAATTAAAAGAAAGAAGGCACTAATATTATCCATTGGTCAAGGAAACACCCTTTTAATATTATGAGAAGTTACTAGAATCATTCATCCTTCTTAATGAAAAATTTGCATCTTCCCTCATCATCACTACACCAATTTATAAATTTCTATTTTGAATTTTTAATGATGTAAGTGAAATTACTTTTTGGATAGTTCTATGGAAATGTAAAGAAACAAATTTAAATGTTTTGTATTATACTAGTAGACTAATTGATGATGGCCAAAGAAACTCCACCACAATTTAGAATTAATTATTAACTATTGTATTTTCTCTTGTTAAGTTCATCAAATATTATATTTGGTTAAAATTCGTTGTTTTCATTGATCATCCATCTTCGAAATAAATTTTGAAAAATAAAGAAAATAAAACATTATTCATTATATTGATATTTTTATTGAAATAATTTTATATAATTATTAGATATAATAATGATTTTGAGAATATAGTTTTTTTCATCTATCTAGGGTACCCGAAACACAAAATAGTGATCCTTACAAAATAAATTGTTCATTTCCAGATGAAAAACTAATCATAGTTTCAACATCACAAAGTAAATGGTTTTAAATTTTTGTGATCTTCTTATCATTTGGTATCATTCATAGTGGTATTACAAAAAACCAATGGAATAAATTAATTTCATACCTTTACTACCTCATTTGGGATAACCCATTTCTATTTAGAAGGTGTGTTTTTGAAATGTTAAGGAGATGGGTTGTTGATGAATATATAGTGTCTATTTTAAATATTTTCCACTCTTATCCATAAGGATGAAACTATGTGAGATAGTGGGAAATTCCAAAGTTTTAAATTTATGACATCTATTTTCTTACCCTCTTTAGACTCTATATGTTTAGGGGTTGGTTATGATGAGTTACAAGGGATAGAAAATATTAGAATAAGTAAAAATATTCCTACCAAAAAATAATTTTATCGGTAGTTTTTTTATATTTGGGTATTGGACATGATGTGAGCATTTCCATACTTTCATGTAAATGAATATATATTATCGGATATAGATTTTATCCCTTTGTCTTTATAGGTAATGTAAATTTTAATGAATTATTCTTATAGTAATGTTAAATTAATTAAGAAAAATATATTCCTAAGATTGGGAATTCTCAAGACGTTAATAACAAATAATATAACCCACTTTATGAACTTTTTATTAATGTATTTGATAGATAAATATTGTCATTTTCATAATAAAAAAACCCCTTACAATCCTTAGTCAAGTTGACAGGTTGATATTTCAAAATAGAGAGTTGAATCATATCCTAGAAAATTTTCTTGTGATTTATAGGAATAATTGGTTAGTGAAACATGATGATGCCTTATGATCCTACAAAATTGGTTTTAAGACTCCCGTAAGAATGTATATTCATAAAAATATATTTGGAAAATCATTCCACTTTCATATGAAATTAAAATAAAAATATTTTTGATTTTCTTAGGTTTTAGGTTATGATGTTATGATTATTGGTGAGTGGATATTACTATATTTGAGTGAGCTGGATGAAATTATGGGAGATTAATATGAAAATTTCTTGATTTAAAAATAAATTAATAAAACATTTCATGAATTAGTTATCAAAAATAGATATATTAAGTTCTTTCTGAAGGTTTTGTGTTTGATTATGGACTAAATATATTTAATAGAAAAATAAATTCTAAATATTGTTATCCTTCCACAATCAGTGGGGGTTAACAAATAGAGTTGTGGAATTAGTTTTTGAAGATAATATACCATTTAATTTTATTTTTCAAAGGATTATGAATATTTTTTTAAGGTAAAACTTGTTATTTGTTATATTTTTTTCTCAAAAATTGATTATTCTTTGATTATCTAAAAACATTAAAGTCATTTCTTCATGGCATTCAACCCATGGTTCTTCTCTTTTATTTTTCATATTTTATTTTGTATAAGAATGAAAATTTTATTCTATATTATTTCATGTTAAACATTTAAATATTCAATGTAAAATATAAAATTTTATACTCATTATAAATATTTGAAATGTATTTCAATTCTATGATCCCAACTAGAATTATCAAACTTTATGAAAAGGAAAAAAAATTGTTTAAAGACTAAGTGGTTCTGAATAATCGAGTAACTTGAATACATTTTCCATTAAATTAAAAAAACTCATTATATTAATATAAAACAATAACAATATTATGTTCATATTTTTAACCACATAGGAACTATAATTTGACAAATAAACGTACTTTTCTCATGAAAAAGTGAAAGGTATATCTATTCAGTTTAAATGTCTAAAGATTCACTTATATGGAGATTTCTATTCAATTTATCATTATTTTATCCCTTTATTAAAAAAAATTCTACATGTTATTTTAATAAAAAAAATTATACTGAATTTATTATTATATATAAATTTCAATAAAACATTCCTGATGACTACTAATACTGCATTGTAAATATTTTCTACTAAATCAGAAACATTTCATGATATTTTTTATTTTTTGAAAATATTTCTTAAAATTAATTTATAATCATTGTATTTTATAAATATCCTGAAAACACGCAACAATATTTTGAATTATCTTGTTAAAAATACCATTTCATGATTGATATTCTTATATTGGTTTTGTTTGATATGGAAAATATACTATTTGAAATTTTTATTGAACGTTTTCACATGATTCTCACGACTAAATTGAAAAATATGTATTGAAATAAAAATATTTTAATTTTGATCCCACTATAATGTTCAATATTGGGGTTAATTTTCAGTTTTATTTTTTGGGGAATAATCTCCATTTTTTATAAACTATATTTTGAAAATAACACATCAAAATACCGACAATATTTTTCAAAAATAAATTTAGATTTCATATTTAGTTGTTATAATTTTTTACTTCATATTAGAGATTGTTTTTTTACTTTATGGGATGAATCATTTTCATTTATCCATAGATCCAATTGGGAAACATATTTTCATTACACACTTTAAAATGCACATTTTTTTAAATTTATTGATTTTTTTAAAAAAAATTAATAGAATTTGAACGTCTTAATTTTATTTAAGCTGATATTTTTTTCATTCAAATTAGATGAAAATGAACTCTGAATCATAGTTGACCTTTTAATTTTATTACAATTGGATGAGTATAATTATTATTTCTAGTTAATTGTTAAACTCACCCATCCACCTGTTGTGTATAATTATATTGAGCTATAAAATTATATTGGTGTGTTTTCCATGGCTAAAACGACTATTTATAATAAAAAATGAATGATAAATGGTTTGGGATAATTTACTTTAAAAATTATCAAATCTGGTCATATATATCAAAATATGAAACGTACATATTTAAATATATATATATAAGATACAAATCATATATACTTTATTGAGATTGTTCATGGTGGGAACTTTAGAAAATCACATCATTTTTTGGATTATAATTATTAAAATTTAAAATGAATTAGTTTTCACTATATATATAAAATTGATTTCTTGAGGGAAAATACTGCATTAAGAGTGGTTAAATTAGATGTGGTTTAATTTTAATACTTGTTCTACGCATTTTTCCTTTTGAAATTATTGTGTGTTGGGGCATTAAATATGTCTTAATTTGTAATTTATTAAATTTTATTCATTTTTATTTGTAATTTTAATTCTTTAATTCTTTGTGTGAAATATATATTTTTATTACTTAACTATTCCAATGTATCTTGATATATTCTTTATTTTTTAAAGAAATAATTTTTGATTATTTTTTTGTAAAAAATTAAATTAAATAATATATTAAATTATTTCTGTATAAATTAGGTTTTTGGGGCTCAATAATTTCAATTTTACAAGATTTTATTTTATTTTTTTATTCAAACACATTGTATATATTTTTAATTTTTAATATTTTATGAAAACTCTTCGAGGTGATTTTTTTGGGTTTATTTAAGATAATACGTTAACATAATACCCAGATTTGGGGTATATTCTCAAAGTTGAATTTCAATTATGATAAATTAGAAAATGAACAAATCATATTTAAGGAATATAAGGTTTAATTTACCATAAAATATTGATTTAGATAATAAATAACTAAATAAATTATTTATTTCCTATAAAATCAAAAATCATTATTGTGGTATCTTAGAGAAAAAAACTATGAAGAGTGTGTACTTGATTACGAATGGTCAAATAGATAAATAATATTCTCATTATTCCAATAATTTGTGTTCTATTGTTTCTCTGGTATAATGATTCACATTTCATGTATTGAATTGATAATTTTATTCAACTACAAACTTCTTGGGGAATGAGATTAAAATGGTTAATTCATTTACATAATTATTTATATATTATCTAAATTTTATAGTGTTGTTTGTTATTTTTTCCCCTTGGAAGTAAAAAATTTATCTCGTATCACGAATTAAATAATGTTAAACAATACCTAAAACTAAAATTTCGATGAATATTTTTCTTTTGTGGTAATCTAATAAAAACATTTTTGATTTAAAATTAATGGAAAAAACCAAGGTTGAATGGTAATTTAATATTTGTAAAGTCAACATCAATCATATCTCTTATTATGTTTGGTTTTACATTTGAAAAACTAAAAAATATAGAATTCCACTTGACACCTCTTTTATATAGTCATGTTGATATCCTCTTTGTGACGGATGAACCAATAATTATTTCATAAATAAATAAATATAATTTCAAATTCATACAATCAAATTTTCTTTATCCCATCAATAGTGTATTTATGTCTACATATTTTTGAAATATTTTCATATAATTTGTTCACATATATTATTTTAACTACTATTTCACTCATTTATCATCATGAAAATTTCAGTAATATCATGTTTTTTCTATTTATTTCTTTCTTTATCGTTAATTTTTTTCTTTTTTAGAGTTTTTTGTTGTTTTATTTGGGTAGCACATAAAACCATTCCTAGGGGTTCAACCCAAAATTCTATTAGACTAGGTTTATTAGATATTTAATAAACATCCTATTTCATCCAACTACCAAGCCAATTATCATTCTCTCTATAACCACCCTAAAATATGTAATGTTTATTTTGACCCATAATCTAATAGCATACGAGATTACTATATTTCAATATTTGTATTATTGGTTCCCCTCACCCATTATTGGAATTAGTATGGAGTAAATATACTTTAGTTTGATATTGATCATACCTTAGTTAGTGAGAGTTTATATGTGTATGTTTTTGTTGATTTTTCATTGTGTGGTTTATATATAATTATATAATATTTATGTTGAGATAGTTTTGGTGATTTTTTTTTAGGTATGGAAAACCTTTTGGTGGTAATTTTGTTTCTTCATAATTCATGGATTCATTAGTATCCTCCAATCACATTAAAATTTCAGGTTTAAGGGTGCAAAAAACATGACACACAGCCACATGAATTCATAAAAACACAAACAGACATACTAACCCAAATATTTATTCGTAATATTGACATTTCTTAGGAGCGTAATTGGAATGATTTTGGTTATAATTCTCTAGAATTATTGAATACTTGTGTAAATTAGTAACATCCATTTTAAATTTTATTTAGGTGATCTTTTATAGATATTTTCTTTATTTGAAATTTATATGTTGTATTCAATTTCATCTATTTTTTATATACATGTTTTTATTAATATTATGAATTGTATACTTTAGTATTCAAAAATTTTATATTTTGAGTGTAATTCTTTATATTGGTGTGAAATATATTATCATAGCTATTTTCCAAAAACTTTCCAATCATATTATTACATTAGGTTTATACATGTACTCATTTTCCTCTTAGGTAAAGTTTCAATACAGATGTCATTATTAGGATATTTTTAAATTTTTTCTAGTTTTGGTGAAATTTTATATTGACAGATTTGTTTCAATGAAGTAATAAATCATTGAGAGTATTTACATATTGGAATTTTGGTTTTTTAATCTTTTAATGATAATTTGGTGATTATAAAAAAAACAAAATACTATGGAAATCATTAATTAGTGAGATGTGGTTGATTTTGGGATTAATCTTTTACCCTATAAATAGGTCCTTATAACCTAATTCAAAATGATCCTTTACTAACATCTAGATATTATAACTCTATGTTTATAAAAAATACATTTGTATATTCCCATTCCAATATTTCAAAATATTTAATATATTTTTCTTGATACTTTTTTTCATTGGAATAGAGGAGGTATCATACTCTTAGATATCCCAGAGTGAAATCTTTTAAGCACATTGGCTAGAGCATTCTTATAGGAATTTTGAAGGGTTTTTTTACTTATCTTCAAAGTTAATGGTCCATATTTTAGGTAAGTGATAATGACTTTCTTATTCTATTTTATACCTTATAAGTCTTAGATTAATTTTCTCCATTATATAGTAGAATATTGAATTATATAGAATATGGTTGTTTTTATGGTAAAACCATCATTTTACTTTTTGGATTGTGGATTGTGTTGTTAATGGACCAAACCCTAGGGTTTGAGAAGTGTTATTAAAAGTCAAAAACGTTACAAATGTTTTCTAATCATTAAATAAGGTAGGGGCCTTCATTTTATGGATCTCCAAAATATCATAAGATTATGCGTAATACAATTAGTGTGTTTTTTATTATTGTTTTATATTTTATGTTTTGAAATTATAATCCTAAAATATTTATTTTATATGTAAATTAAAATTATTATAAATCTATATCACAATTCCTCATTATATTTTTATTATAACTTCAGCTACAATACTGAGAATTTTATAAATCCTATTTTCAAATGAATGATAAAAATATAATCAATTTCTATTAAATTATGATGATTTCAAAATGAGTCACTAATTTTTTTTCAATTTTCATCCAAACTCACTGCATGTTTTTGGTTATATATTTTTTTTCAGTTTAGAGTTTTCTTTTTTATTCTATGATAAATTGAGTTTCATGTCTTTAATTTTTACACAACAAGTTCTATTAGAAAGCTAATATATTTATCTATATTCAATTCAACAATGATGAATTTTTAAATTTTAATTAAAATAATATAAAAAATTACTGAATATGTAATTTTTAAGTGACCGCGTGATTTATTTTTAAGTGACCAGATGATTTACATTTAAGTGACCTCGTGCATTATTTGAAGTGAATTCTTGAAGATTTTAATCCAACCTACCAGAATAATATTTATTCCTAGTGATTGTATGAGGATTTTATTTCTACCATGGAGGATTTCTACTATCTAGTTTTATCTCCTAACATGTAGCACACCACATATATGAAGCCCCACCGCATGGACACCTACCAGTATCACATTGACCAGCCTCAAGATGACAGGCCATTAAATCTTTATATTGTTTTATAACCCTTTAACATTTATGGTAATGGTTAATTTTATCATCATTAAAATTTCCCAGGTTATGCATTTCCTCCAACTTTCACTCAATAATGAACTATGTGAAGCCATCAATTTTTAGTTCTGCAGAATCATTCCATGAAGTATAAAATATAGTATCCTAATTTATCATCTGATATACTAAATTGTACTCTATTTTGTGTTATTTTACATAATAATAATTCCTTGGATGAAGATTGACATACATTCAATAAGATACTGTGTGTATGATTGTATAATTACATACCCAATCATCCATGCATAAATTATTTACATATCAAACAAGAGAATTCATATCCACTACAAGTGAATTCACTCATCGACATATATGGTGATTGGAATAGAAACTAGCCCATCATAAACATTAGATACTCTCAATGAAGCTACATCATTCATAGACTCAAGGTAAGTAAAGTCACCAAATAGCATTACCAAATGTTATTTCGAGTTTTTCAACATTTTAAGAAATTCCACCACACATTGAACATTCAGTCCATTCATATTCTATATGGTAACTTAAGTGGTGTAATGTTATAATATTTAAAAAGTTAGTATATCAGCCACACATTAGATCGAATAACTATATGTCATATAAACTAAAGACATGATATGATCGAATTATATGTTATCTGACCACAAGGTATATACCTCATGAACACTAAACACTCACGATCACTTGGAACTAATGGTCATTTTGAAACATAATTTATTTTTATAAAATTTGAAATTTCATTAATGATATATTTGTCAATAAAAATTAATCTCATTCACTGCATTCTTATATTAATTATTTTAATTATTTTATAGATGTTTAATATATATATATTATATGTAATATAAGAAAATAATTTTTTAACTATAATTAATTGGTGTTTAATTTATTCTTTATTCATGCATATATATATATATATAATATTTTGATTATATAATTTTATTTATTTTTAGTTTTTTTATTTGTTTTATTATTTACTAAAATAATATTTAGTGATATCCAACTTATTAAAACATATTTTTTACAATATAATATGGTATAACTAAATTTAGAATAATAACACACCGTATTAAATTTAAAATTATTTTAAATTTTTAATTTAATAGTTATTTTTTATTGTGATATTTATGGAATTTGGTGACCTAGTATTACGGAGACCATTTCAATTATTTGATATGTAATTGAAATTATATTTAATTAGTCTTTATGTTTTGAATTCAAATAGTTTTTTATTGTTATTCTAGAGTGATATGTTTCTACCACATAAATAATTATGAATATTGAATGTGAATTATTTTACCCAACTAGATATATATTTTTTATTTTTATAGATCATATTAAAAGGCTTAGATAAATATTCAGAGGTCACGAGTTATGAGAAAATGAAATTCTGAGAACCAAAATAGCTTTACTCTAAACTTTGAATTTTTATACAAACTTTGTCCTATGATATAATGTTTTCTTCTGATAAACTGATAGTCATGTGTTGAAAGATAACTTAAATTACTTCTACCAATGCCTTAAATAGACATCTACATACATTACTCAAGAACTGATAATGGTGATTATTTTGTTTATTTTAAATTTTTCTTGATTTCATATGTATGTTACACTACTTCTCATCTCTTACATTTTCTCTCACTTCTTAATTATGATTTTATATTCCAAATCATTTATTATTTCTTTCTTATGGTTGTGAATACTAGACTCTAAAGTCGTGACTATTTAGGGTTTGACTATTATAGTATAAATTTAGTATTGTAATTGGATCATGAATCCATAAAAGCTAAATTTTTTAGATTGGTTATCTATCCACTTTATATGAAAATGATTTTTAACCATGTTATGATTCCCCTTAAAAGATAAATATAGTGCACAATATATCTCTCACAAATTATAGATGTATAAGTGTAGAGTATTACCAAATTGGACAGAACTACTATAAATATTCATTATTTTCATTATATTATTTTTTCAATTAAAATAATCTCTATGAATTAAATTTTATAATAATTTTATTTGGATATAATTTTTGATCTAGTCTATTCAGCCCCTCTAAGAAAACTTCCATCACCCTTTCTAATGTAACAAATTCTTTCAAAGGTTGAAATTTTTTAGGATAGATTGCAAATAGTATTTATTTTCTTGATATCAGCCACTAGGTATTATTATCTTATTCCTCATATATATTCTGCATGTGTTTAAATATTATGTTTCTAAATTTATTTCAAAGAACAAATAATATAAGCAAAAAGTCTATTTTAAGCTGGAAGGAATAAACCTAAAAATTGAATAGATTCCTCGTAATTCACATAACATTAATGTAATTGATTAAAACTAATGTAAATATTTAATGATAGTATACCTCATGTAATAAAAAATAGAATATTTTTTATCATGGTAAATTTATAGAAATAACAATGAGCTAACTAGGATACTCTTATAAGAAATGATGCTACAAAATGTGTTTTAAATTACAAATTGGTAATTATTTTTTATAGTACTATTAATATAAGTGTGGTAATTAAAGTTTCTTAATGAAATATAGATCATGATATTTAGAATATTCTACATGTTACCTGCCTTGGATCAAAAAAATTGATTCTAACTAAGCTTGTAATTCTTTGAGATGAGTTCCAATAATTTAAGATAATTAAATATTAAGATATGAATCAAATGTTTCATGGATTCACAATAATTATGAATATAATGAATTCACTAGGATAAAAAATTTAATATACTTTAATTATTGAATAGTACATAAGATAACTACCCATAACATTTCACAAAACAAATCCTTTCATTGATGAAATAAGGAACATGAAAGAGTGTACACATGATGAACTGATTGGAGAACTTCTTCCTTATGAATTATAAATAATGAATACAGTTGAACAGGAGAGAATAAAAACCAAATTTCTAGCCTTAAAATATTTAAATGTTGTTACTAATGAATATCCTAATTATAAACTGTATGATTGTGAAAATGAATATCTAGATCAAGCTATGACTAGAGCCTACAAAAGGATGAAAAATAAAAGATTCAAGAACCGATTTAGAAGGGACACTCAAAAATAAAAATTAAATCAAGATAAGAAAACTAGAATTCATTTTATTTCATTTTATGTTACCTATTTTTTGTGTAGACGGAAAGGTCATATCATGCATGACTTCTCAAAAATAAAGAATATAGAGAAATATAAAAAGGAAAATAAAAATTCAAGGAAAAATAGTTGAATGTATACCGAAGAATCAGATTATTGTTAAGAATATGGAAATGATAAATAATTTTCTAACAGGTACTTTATGGTTTACCTAAATTATGATAGTGATTCTATATTTTATTCTAGATAGTTAAATTCATAAAATGATTATATGTTTTTGAGTTAAATGATGAAATTTAAATGTTGATAAAATATGTTATTAAAGTATCTAATTTATATAATTATCTTAAAGAAACTTACTAGAATCATATTTCTGTAAATAAAGTGATTTTATAATAGATTAAAAAAATATGGAATACAACATATGAATCTTATTCCAAAAGTAATTATGAAATAAAATCTACTTAGGATTTGAACAAAAATTTAAAAAGATGTTGAATGTCTTAAAAAAATTACTTTATTATTTACGGTCATAAAATGTATCATGAAATTATGTATTTAAATAAAATAAATAAAAATAATGATGGTATTGGAAATGATAAGTGATTACCTCAAATGTATCAAAATCATTTTTTCAAAAGTAAAAAATTGTTTTATTTCTATTATTACATGTTTTTAATGTGGAACTAATGGAATCTATGAAAATGATTGTTTTATTTGATTCAAAATTTATTTTTGGATTTACAAAAAATATATTTCTATATATTTTTTATTTATATTACCTTACAATACTTTTTGAAATTCTATATAGGCACCTAAATTTTTTTTTATAATCTGATTGGATCCAAAGTAGCTTGGGTACTACAATTTTCAAGTAGTTGATTTCTATATGACGAAAATATATAGTTTTATCCTAAATGAAATATGGTACATGGATAGTGGATGCTATAGGAATATTTATAAAGACTTGTCAATTTTTATCACTTAAAATAAATTTTATTGTGGAACTTTTACATTTTTATATTATTCAAAACAAAAAGTTAAAGGTTTTGGAAATGTCTGTATTTATAATTCCAATTTTATCTAATGTTTATTATTTTGATGGTTTAAAATATTATTTTATTTGTATATATCAATGATTTAATGATTTTATGGAATTTAAATTTAGAAATGATAAAATTTTTGTTATTTGGTTATGATTATTTACTAATTAAGGTAATTTACACAAAAATGTTTATACAATTGAGTTTACAGAACTAATAATTCAATATATTATGTATTTGAATACCTTCTATATTGATAAAATTCTTTGGTATTGATTTTTTGGTCATGTTAGTTTTATAATTTTACATAAGATCTCTAAAAATATGGTCATTTTATATTTACCTACCATAAAAAGTTAAAACATGATTCTTGTAGTGCTCGCATGAAAGGGAAGCAATATAAAGTCTCTTTTTGACCTATCATTCTTACAAGTAAAAATATACCTTTAGAATTTTTACATTTTAATTTAGTTGATCCTACTAAAATAAAATTATTGGGTGTAAATAAATATAAATTATTTATCATTGATGGAAATAATATATTTATATGAGTTTCAATTATTGAAAATAATAATGAAGATTTATATAGATTTAATACATTCTTAATTTAGTTCAAAATAAAAAATAGTTTTATTAATGTTTCAATTCATAGTTATAAAGGGGGAGAATTTCATAATTTAAAATTTGAAAAAAAAAAATGTGAAAAGAATGGTAATTATCCTTTTTTTCTACTCTTAGAAGACGAAATCAAAATGTTATTTTAGAATAGAAAAATGAAAATATTCTTTAAATGGATAGAACTATGTTAAGTTAATATAATATTCTATGATACATTATGTTTTAAGATATTTTTACATGTTTTTATATTAAAAATATTATTCTTACAATACATATTTTAAAAAATCATTATGAACAGTATAGTGGCAAAAAAAATTATTTATTCTAAAGTGTTTGGATGTAAATATTTATTTTGAAATAAAATAATAATATCAATAAATTTTATTCTATAAGTGATAAAGTTATTATTCATGGTTATTCTAAAAATATTTATGATTATATAGTTTATAATAAAAGAACCATTGTTATTGAAGAATTCTGTTTCCTGTTATATTTGATGAAAGGACTATGAAATAGAATTATGATTCTGATGTTTTTATGATGATTTTTTGGTATTTATGTTTTGGTGAAGAATATAATTTGGATAATGATGAATCAATATAATTAAATCATACTCCTTATCATCTTTATCCTTGATCATATAGGATTCATGAGGATCATCTTATTGAAAATATTATTGGAAATATTGATTATGTTATTAAAACTATAAAATATACATTGAATGTTACTTAAAATTCTAATATTATTTTCTATTTTGTTCCAAATAATGATAATGTTTCATTAAATTATTCTAATTTTATTATTTCTATTCATGGTAAAATTAATAAAAAAATTCATAATAATTTTTTTCCTTTCGTTGAACCGCATTTTAATAAGCATGTTTTTTGAACTAAATAAATTTTCATAAATAATATGAATGAATTTGGATAAGTTGTTAATAATAAATCTTTACTTGTTTCTCCAAGATATTTTCAAGAATAAGGTATCAATTTTTATGCTTATTTTTCACCTATTGATAGAACTGAATCTATTATAATTTTTTAATCATTTTTCTCTTTTAATGGTTTTTAGTTATTTCTAATAGACATTAAAAGTGTTTGTATACATGGTTTTATTTCTAAAGAAGTATATGTTTCCCAACCACCTTATTTTAAAAATGATATATTAAATAATCATTTGTTTAAGTCTTCAATGTATTTATTTGGTCTTAATAAGGAACCTCCTTCTTGTGTTGACGGGATTACACTATTTTTTTTTAAAAATATTTTAACAATAGTAAAGTTGAACCTAATTTATTTATTAAAAAAATTTCAAATTATATTTTAATTGTGAAAATTTATATTGATGATATTGTTTTTGGATATTTTGATGATTTTATTTTCAAAGAGTTCTCAAATTTTATGGAAAGTGAGTTCGATATGAGAACTAATGGAGAATTGAAATTTATTATTAAAATCTAATTTTTTTTAGAGAAATGATGGAATATTTTTGAATCAAACTAAATAATAAATGTATTTATTAAAACAATTTGTCCTAGTTGATTATACATATTTTAAAACCCCTATGATTATTAGTTATAAGTTATATTTTTATGTTTCTAGAAAATCTATTGAATCTAAATTATTTAGTGGTATGGTTGGTTTTTTTTTGTATTTAACTACTTCTATAATCGATATAATGTATATATATTTTTTGTGTGATGGATTCCAATCAGATCCATTCTATTCTCACTAAAAGGATATCAAAGATATTATTAGACATATTAAAGGAACTATATTAATTTTGGATTATTATATTCCATAAAAAAATTGGTTAGTAACTCATATATTTATTTTTAGAAAATATAGGCCTGATAGAAAAACCACATCAGGTGTGTCTCAATTTATTGGTAATAATTTAGTTTTTTGGAGTTTAATAAAATAAATATTTCATTTTCAACTAGTAAAAGTAATTATATCTCTATTTCATCTTTCTTCTCTCAATATTTAAGTATTAAAGAATATTTGTATCACAATGATTTAAATTTTTAATGGATTCCTATTTATTATGAAAAATCATCTTATATTCCCATCTCAAACAACCCTTTCATTTGATATAGGACTAAGAATATGGAGATGTATATTCCTTGTATTAGAGATTAAGTAAACAAATTTGAAATTATTCTTGAACATATTCTATCTAAAAAATCAACTGGAACATATTTTTTCTATACCTATATACTTTGAAAATTTTTATAAAATCAAGTTTGAGTTATGTATATTAGAAATTTAGTATGAAAATATTATTTCATTTTTTAAAATAAATCATTAATCATGTATTGGGGGGTTATTTTATATATAATTTTTTTTACCTTTTTTTCGTACTCTTCTTATTTTCATATTATCATCTTGAAAACTATCATACAATTTTAGAATTTCATAAATTTTTTTTATTGTGAATCTAAAAATCATTGAGTTATTTTCTTTGTTAATTTCTTAGTTATTAAACAATGAAATTACTCATTATATTTTATTTTTTTATATGTTAATAAAAAATACTAGATAATTTTTTACAATTCCTCGCTATATTTTTATTATATCTTGAGCTACAGTATTTAAAATTACAAAATCTTATTTCATAGGAAATATAAAGAGGTTATCTATATTTTATTCAATTATAAAGATGTCTAAATCAATATCTAAATATTTTTACTTTTATTATGAACATTATATATATTTTTAGTTATATATGATTTTTAGTTCAGAATTTTCTTTTGGTATTCTATGATAACTTGAGTTTTTTATACTGAATTTTCACATAACTTATTTCATTATAAAAATAATAGATTTATCTATATTTTCTTCAACTTTGATGATGTTTTAAATTTTTTTTAAGTCATATAAATATTGATCGCATGTGTTATTATTCTGTGACCGTATGGTTTATTTTTTGGTGGCCATAATATTTATTTTTAACTGTTCACATGATTTTTTATTAATTTATTGCATCTGTTAATTTTTGTTGCTAGATAAATCATTTATTCAAACCAACCACTGGAATATTTAACCATAGTGACCACATGAGGATTTTTGTTCTACCAACAAGGCATACTCCTGTCATGTTTTACCTCCTTGAATTAAATTCATAGCATCTTTAAATCCCCACTTCATGGATTCCCGCATCCAGCATTTTAACCAAACACAAGATGACAGACCGCAGATTCTCCATAGGTTATTCTCTCCCCTAAAATATTTTAGAAAAGGTCGAATCGTCCACATTTAGCGACTACAGTTCAAGCCTCATATTTAACCTTCATGTAGAAATGAACTCTATAATATAAAAGATTTTAAATTATGTTAAATATTTCAATACACTTTGAGGTACACTAGAATGCTTTATCATCTTAGGAAATAAACTAGAATCGAGTTTTGGTTTATTTGTAAAACGATCATTCTTTATTTGTAAATTAGAATTTAGTTTGTGAAAAATAGTCTCTATGATAATATCACTATATACTTCATCATCCATGCATAAATTATTTAAGGTTTAGAAATGATAATTCATATCCATCACATGTGAATGTAATCATCAAACTATATAAAATTTTAAATGGAAATTTTATCATCATTCACACAAGTGACTCTCATTGACTCTCCCTTATTCATAGCCACATGGTAAGCATAGTAACCATAAAACATCAACCACAAGGTATGTTGATATTTTTTATACTGTATGTAATGCGACCACATGTTGAATATTCAGACTGACTGTGAATTATACGGTAACCTACGTGGCCACACATTATAAAATTCACACAGTTTGGATACATATAACAGATTATATCAACTCACTATACGTCAAATGTACCAACCCCATACTAATATTGCATTGTATTCTATCATACCATAAGTCATAGACTTCACAATCACTCAGCACTCGTGGTGAGTTAGATACTTTATTTATTTTTCTAAAATCAAAAATTTTTGAGAATTTGCTATTTTTCATAATTTTTTAATTTTTAATTAGTTCATTCTTATATAAATTGTTTTAAGTTTTTAATTTATTTATAATGTTCATATATATTTAATAGAATCCATGTGACTAATTTTCTACATATTTTTAATTGTTCGTTAATTTATTCTTTATTCATGCATATACAAACAACATATCTTTTGAAAATGTATATTTTTTATTCTGACTTGAATTATTTTTTTAATACTTTTATAAATTAATATATAATTCCATCTATGTTATTCAAATTTATTTTTTCGTATTTAATGAAATATAATTAAATTTTTAACAATTACGCACTACGTGAAATTAGAATGTATTTTTTCTTTTGAATTTAATATTTATTTTTCTTAAGATATTTGTAGTATCTCATTAACCTATTATTATGGATGATATTTGAATTTTTTTTATTAATTAAAATTATATTAACTTATTCTTTAGGTTTTTAATTCTAACATTTTTTTTTCAATGGTGCTCGAATGAAATTTTTTCTCTCTTTGATAACTATGATGTTTTAATTTGAATTTGTTTTCTCAATTGGATATTAAATTTTTAATTTTCTAGACCCTATTTTAAGGCTTATTGAAACATTAAAGGTCACCTTCTATCATCATATGAACTTTTGAGAACCCAAAGAGCTTTACTATAATATTTTTAGTGTTTTAAAAACCAAATCATTTTTGTATAAATTTTATCCAATTGTATATAATTTCATGTGAGGAATGAAGACTTCTATCACTTCTTCAATAGCATTGAATATAAATCTTATACATTACTCAAGAACTGATAACTTTGATTATTTCACTTGTATTCTATTTTATCTTAGTTTCTTATGTCTGTAACATGGCATCCCATCTCTCACACAGGCACTCAATTTTTGTTTATAGTTTTACATTAATAGGATTTATTAGTAATTATTTGGGGTTGTGACTCCCAGATTCTATATTCAAGACTGATCATATTGAGACCCCCAAAATCAAAATTCAGTGTTGTAATTATGTTGTGTCTCCCCCTAAAAAGTGAATGTGAAAGTGTTATTATCCCTTCTCATTGTTGAAAATTATTTTATAATTGGGATATGGTTTCCCTTTAAAAATTAATATAGTGGAAAATTTATCTCTTGTAAAGACCCAAAAAATATATATATCTTTTACTTAAATTTTTTGGGATTATTATGAGTTTGCAAAAATTGACAGCACGTGATTTACAGGCCTAGAGATACCAGAATATATTTTTGGACTTTTAAGGTACATTCTGTAAACGTGAAGGCTATGTTTTCTATATTTTTAATCAAGCTCAGATTAAAACATTGAGGGCACTATTGAATCCGTAGCACCGAAATTTGATTAAGGGAGCATAAATTTGACCAGCAAGGGTCGGACGAATAAGTAAATTTCTTGGACTTTAACCAAAAAATAACTAATGGATATTTTATTTTTATTTTTACAACTGTTTGAAAATGGTGTTGGGGCGCAGTGCAACATCAAACCATTTAATGGATTGAATCATATGTTTCTTAGCTGCACCGTTGGGAGAAATAATGGGTTGTGTAGCCACATTTTTTAGAGAATTAAGAGGTTCATTAATTAAACTTATTAATAAACCTCATTAATTGTATGTTGTGTAAATCTCCACCTTGACCTCTATTTAATCTAATCTCGCGTATGGGTTTTGGGAGAGCAACAAGTGGAAGCTCTAACAAAGCACTGGCGACTTTCTGCACTGGTGAAGAACATGATCGAGCGATGGTCGTTGGGGGAAACGATGGGTAACGGTGAGCGTCGATGAACACCTTAGGATGTGGACACTCCTTCCTCTTCTGCAACGCCTTCTAAAAAACCTGAGGTAGGGGGTTTATATTTTTCATGTGTTTAAATGATTCCTTCCATCCATTCTTGAATTAATACGAAGAGCGCTAATAAACCAAAAAATGGGTTGATCCATTATTCATTCATTTTTGCAGGATTCCAATGGGGGGGGTTTCATTATGGGGTTTTAAGTGATTATTATACTTCTTCCCATGTTTTACCGTTAATGTGGAGGGTGCGGGAAAATATGACCAAGGACCGGACCCTTTTAATATCTATTTTTTCTTGTTTTCATCATGGTTGACCATTCAAATTGATGGCAAGGAGAAACCTGGGTCTACGTAGTAAATAAAGCATCCCGAGAGACCTGTAGGTGCATAAAGGAACGAAATCGAACCACTGGAGCCTCGTCGGTGGCCCGTTGAAGCACTGATGGTGCGGCACCACTGGGGGTGGAAGATGTACTAACCCTATGCCACATAGGGGAGGTGAGTGTCCTGCTTGGGCCGCTCGGCTGGAGCGGAGTGGCCGGCTCCAGGTAGTCATTTTAGAAGAATAGGCAGAGCCTTTTTAAGGATGCCATCCTGAAGAATTAGTCAACATGCGGGCCGGGTTGCCAAGTGGTCCAGCCCCACTTGTTGGGATGGAACCGCCTATTGAGACTGACCCACCGGCCCAACCCATCCAATCAGGTCAGACCTACGAGTTGGGCCAGACCCACTGGCCCGACAGGCCGGCCGGGCCGGACCCCTATCGAGGCTGATCAGACCATTTTCATTAAAACATGAGTATCATCTAAACAGGACGTCTGTTTGACGAACCATCTACAGTACTAGAACCGTTAGGACAAAGTGGTCCTTTTGAGATACTCCATGTGAGTTTTGGAAAAAGTTGGATTTTGGCCGAGTTGGATCGTACCTGAATCCAACCGGTTCATCGACACTAAAGTACCTATAACTTACAGACTGGGTGTCAGTTGAAATTTCGTCTGTGGAATTTGAAACAATATTAAATAGTGGATTATCGGGTTACTTCTTCATTGGACATTGTTCTGGTAGAAATACAATCGGTGGATTGAGAATTGGATCCTACTGTAATCAAGCATGCTTTGTGTGGGAAACCAATGGCTCACTGAGATGTGAAAAATGAATAGTGATCCTTAGTGGATCAGCATATAGTGATCCTATGTGGATCAACAATAATATGTCCTATGTGGATCAGTACAGAGGGATCTTATGTGGATCAGCACAGGGAAATCATGTGTGGATCGGTACAAAGAGATCCTATGTGGATTAGTACAGAGTGATCTTCGGTGGATCAACACTGAGAAATCATGTGTGGTTCAGTAGCAGAGCCTCATGATAGAATAAGATGATCAAGATTTATGAAAAAACATATGTACTTTTTTACTCAAGTTAAACATGGTGTGATCTGTCTTTTTCTTTTTGCATTTTGATTGAGATCATGGATTGGGGTTTATCTTTTTTGTAATTTTGAGAGAACTCTGGGGGTCCTGGGCTACCAACTGTGTATTGTTATACTCACCCTTGCACAGCCTTCGCCCGCACCTTGTTGTGTCTTGTACAGATGACGGGAATCTTTGACTAAGTCTTGAGGAAGCAAGACTTAATGGTGTACATAGGTGGTCGATTGACATGGACAGGCGCAGTGACAAGTTGTATCTACCCTTTAGGTAGGATCCATGGTGGACGACCTCAGGAGTTGTTTTCCCTTTTTTCTGTATTTCTATTTTTAGATGGGCTTGTATTCTATCCCCTTTACTCCTATACTTTTACACTATAATGGTTTTTAGTTGTGGTTTCACCATTCTTCTTCCATTATTTTTTACTTGTCTGTAGTGTATCATGTTTTTGTGTGTATATTTTTGAGGCAATGCCTTTCCATTTTAAGGAAATTCGTTTTCAGTGCTAGTTGCCTACCCCTGGACTGTGGAAGGTGGTCTTGGGGAGTCAGGGTACGGGCGCCAGGCGACGGTTCCGGACAAAGTGGTATCAATGGAGTCGGTTCTACCAGAATAACATTTAGTGAATGTTTTCAAGGGATAAATAGTTTTATGAGTCTTGAGTTTTGGTTTTAGTTTGTGAAGTCTAGTGTTGGTGTAGTGGCTGACGTATCCATACAATAGGACCCAAAATTCTGATTTCTGACTTGGTACACAAAAACGCTGATTGCGTGTGTTTTGGAAATTTTGTGTTTATTTATGATCTTTTCGAGTCATCTCACTGGGTATAAATTATTGACCGTAGTGCACTTGTTTCTTTCAGGATGTCGCCGAAAAGATAACCATCTAGAATTCCAGTGGGAGAACATGATTACTGCCCCAAATTGATGAGTCATCGGTGTAGGGCCCTCTTATGGTGATGGTTCCTTGAGGTGGTGTACTATCTACAACACCACCCATGGGGAAACAGTTTCTACCATCTCCGCTATTAAACCATCCACGTTGACTGAGTGCATTTCATGAGTTCCAGAGATAGAGGCCTCTAAGGGATTGAATCAAGACGGATCCCCAAGAATCTAAGGATTGGGTTAAGGCTATTGCATGGGTTTTTCTCTTAGTTAAGACACCAATAGACTAGATGGTGATCCTAGATGCAAGCCTTTTCACGGCGTAGTAGGGAGATGTTGGAGCCTGACACCCCAGATGCATGATGAGGAGACACTCTCCTTTTTGGAATTCAAGACCCGATTTAGGGTGTATTTAATACTAGTGAATTTATGCTTAGTGTGTATCCAATAGCTACTTCACTTACAGCAAGGAAGCCTAGCAATGGCCCAGTACTCGGTGAAATTCACTTACCTCTCTCATTACTCCACCGACATGGTACGGGACCCATTTTTTGGGGCACGGATCATTGATTGGGGTCTCTGGAAAGAGATTAAATCATCAATGATATCACTAAATATCCTAATGCAAGATGGAGTACTCGAGTGAATATTATTGGTGGAGACATACATAGTAGAGCAGGCACTAATGGGGAGAACCACCACCAGATGATAGGTAGTCGTGTATTCTGCAGCAAGAAGTAGGCAGATGACATAGAAATCCAAGTGGGTCAGACCTTCGGGATGACAACCCCAGGATACAGGGTCAGTGGTGCGGAGCTCTCAAGGTAGAAGAGGTCTTATGAAGAATAAATTATGTTACACATGTTCCACATAGGGACACATGGCTTAAAACAATCTGACTCCCTGCATGAGCGATCACTATAAGATCAAGGGACTGAAATTTCAGAGGTTGATGTTTGAGCGAGAAGGTTTGCAGGGTGGAAGAAGTGGAAGAGGATCAAGTCGTGCAGTAGGTGGTGGAAGATGGTTTGAAATTTGACCACCACCACCTCCAGGTGGTCCACCCCGACCATAGAAAGTGGATGGACCAGGGAGAGCTCAGCTTCAGGAGGTGGAGGCCTACAACCATGTAAATACATAGATGATTAGAGGTATGATCTATGTCTATTAAACCCTCATTGCAGTTCTTATATAAACAGGTGCAAGTCACTCTTTCATTTCCACATCCCTCATTCAGAGCTCAGAGATTCTGATGGAGTCTTTAGCTCGATCATTACAATTATAGACTCTTACGAGAGCGGATTCTACAATTACACATTGCTTCAGGAAGTGTGACCTCACTCTAGGAGGCGAGAGATTTGACTATGATCTCATAGTAGCAGCATCTAGGCCTTACAATGTCATCTTGGGTATGGAGTGGTTATCCATAGTCCATGCTCAGCTCAACTATTTTAGGAGTAATGTTTGGTGTGTCCGTGAAGGTGGGATTAGGTTTTCCTTCACTAGTGAGAAGGAAACCATTGCATTACAAGATGTAATTTCTTAGAGGAGGGTGAAAAAGATCACTCATATGTTTTCTAGCCTCACCCTTAGTTTAGTGGACGATATGATTCTAATCTATTCTATAGTGGTGGACCAGTATGTTGATGTATTCTTAAATGATATTTTGGGACAACCTTTTCTTATAGAAGTAGACTTATACATCGACCTATACCCCGAGATGGAACATATATCTACACCAGCATATTATATGTCTTATGTGGAGCTTTGTGAGCTGAGCGTACAGTTGGAAGACTTGTAGACTAAGGGGTTCATAAGGCACATTGTTTCTTTTTGGGTAGCCCTGATTTTGTTTTCTAAGAAGGAATATTGGAGTCTGAGGCTTGTTGTGGACTATCGGAACATGAACCAGATGATCGTGAGGAACAAGTATCCTCTACCGAGGATCAATGATCTCTTAAACCATTTTAAGGGAGAACTGTGGTTTTCGAATATAGACCATAGATCAGGATACCATCATCTCAGTGTACAGGATGAGTATGTTCTGAAGATAGCCTTCTGATGTTGGTATGACCATTATAAGTTCTTTTTTATTCCCTTTGGTGTGACCAACACTTAGGTAGTTTTCTTGGGTCTCATGAATAGGATCTTCAATCCTTACCTCATTCGATTTGTGGTGGTCTTCATTGAAGACATCTTGGTGTACTTTGTGACGAAGGGGGAGCATGCCACGCTCATGTAGATAGTTCTGGATACACTCAAAGAGCACCATCTTTATATAAATCTATCGAAGTTCCAGTTATAGTTATGATATTTCCTTTTCATGGAGAACGTTATCTTTGAGGCTAGAGTTTTAGAGGATCTAGTGAATATAGAGGAAATTCTTCCTTGGGATCCACTTATGAGTGGGACCAAGGTTCCATGTTATGTGGTATTGGTTGGTTACATCCAGAGATTTTTACCTGACTTCTTTAGGGTAGAAGCAACCTTGTTAGCTTTGATGAAGAAGGGGTAGCATTTATTGTGTATGGAGAAGTGACAGTAGAGTTTCCAGAAGATGAGGTGGAAACTGACAAGTTCCCCCATATTGAGGCTACCAGAAGATGACATTGGGTATATAGTCTATTTCGATACATCAGAGACCAAACTAGGTTACGTCTTGATATTGGAGCGAGCGGTGATCACCTATGGCTCATGGAAGTTCAGACAGAATGAGAAGAACGATGCTACCCACAACATGTAGTTATCAACAATGGATTTTGCGCTGAAGATGTGGTGGTAGTACTTGATGGGTGAACGCTTTACTGTTTACTCTGATCACAAGATTCTCAGGTATATCTTCTCAGAGAAGGACCTGAACCTGAGATATCGGCGAGGGATATAGTTCTTCCAAGACTCTAACTTTTAGATAGTCTACACTCCTAGGAAGAGAAAAATACTATTATATGTACTCAGAAGGATTTTTGGTCTACAGTTGTTGAGTGAGGTGAAAAATAAGATAGTCACATTGCAGATATACATCATGGATAGAGATGGAGCAGCTTACCTCCAATATATGACTGTGAGTCCCCCACTCTTCCAGTGAGTTCAGGAGGCATAGCTTGGGGACATTGACTATGAGGCCTGACGTGCTCAGATATCCTTAAGACAATCTTCTGAAGTATTTTCTGAAGGTGTGGAGCACATCGTTGTTTTCAGAGGACGCACCATCGTACCAGTAATGCTATGAGATGAGGTATTGAGGGAGATACAGACATCCCCTTTGGTGGTACATCCTGTATTTTCGAAGATGTACTCGGACCTATGATGTCAGTACTGGTGGACATGGATGAAGAATATCCTTGCATGGTACCGATCATGATTCCTCACTTGTCATCAAGTGATGTCTGAGTATCAGGTACCAGCAGGCTTAGCAAAGCCACTTGAGGTGCTGGAATAGAATTGGAATGGTGTATCCATGGACTTTCTAACTGGGATTCCATGTACGTCCAGAGGCCATGATTCCATTTGGGCAATCGTTGAGTGACTCACCAAGTCAGCCCACTTCATACCCATCCGAGATTAGGGATCAATAGAGGGATTGGGATGCCTCTACGTACATGATATTTTGTGGCTTCACAGGGTTACATCGACAATCATCTCTGATCGTGATGCTTGTTTTACATCCCACCTGTAGATGGGTCTTTAGGAGGTGTTTGGGACTCAACTACACTTGAGAATCACCTTTTACCCTCAGATATATGGTCAGACAGAGAAGACCATACAGACACTCGAGAACATGATTCATTCTTGTGTCCTTGATTTTGGCCGCAGTTGGAAGGACCACCTACCACTGGTGGAGTTTGCATATGACAACAGTTATCACTCAACCATCAACATGGATCTATTTGAATCCCAGTATGAGTGACCTTTCATATTACCTCTATGCTATAAAGACCCAGAGGAGTCAACACTAATGGTTCCAGAGTTGGTACAGGCAGAAACTCAGATGGTGCGGATCATCTAAGAGTAGGTGAAGACTACACAGATCTGACAAATAGTCGTATGCCGACAGGATGTTGAAACCCTTGGAGTATTAGGATGGAGACCATGTCTTCCTATAGGTCTCACCCCAATAAGGAATATGGAGGATTTTTGAAAGGATAAATCAATCACCAAGGTTCCTTAGACCTTTCTAGATCATCAGCAGAGTAGGTGAGGTGGCATACCACCTAGCTATTTCCCCACAGATGCACAGGGTTCATAATGGTTTCCATGTGTCATAGCTGAGGAGGTAAGTTCATGATCCATCACACATTATTGAATGTGGCTATCTGGACATCAATAATGAGGTGAAATTTTCGAAGTTCTAGGTGGAGATAGAGGTTCTACAGAAGTGAGTCATTTGTGGGAATTTGATTCCTCTTGTGCGATTTTGGTGGTAGGATGGGAATCTCTAGGAGATCACATGGGATCGAGAGGCTCAAATGCATGCTCAATTCCCCCATTTGTTTCCCTAGTATTTTTTGTAGCTTTTGTGGATGAAAATATCTAAGGTGACAAGAATTTAATTACCCAGAAATTCCATATAATATTATAATTATTTGGGTTTATTATGAGTCCGTGAAAATTGATGGAAAGTGATTCCAAGGCCCATACAACCCAGAACAGATTTTTGAACTTTTTTTATGGTACATTCAGTAAACGTGCAGGCGGAATTTTATATCTTTTGAACAAGTTCTTGGATTAAAAATATGATGTCACTGTTAAATCCATAGCATCAGGATTCACTTAAAGGATTCTTAACATTAACAGAAAAGGGTTAGATGGAAATGTTAATTTCTTGGACTTTACAAAAATAAAAATAAAATAACTAAAGGTTATTTTATTTTTGTTTTTTCAATAATTGGACATATGGTGGTGGAACCATATTTCAACATAAAAATATATAATGGATTGACTACAAATTTGTGTAACCATATCGTTGGGAGAAATAATGGGTTCTGTAACTGCATTGTTGAGAGGGTTAATAGGTTTATTAAGTAAACTCATTAATGAACCCCATCGATGGGGTGTTGAATTAATCTACACCTTCTCCTCTATTTAATATGAGATCGAGCTTGGGTTTTGGGAGAGCTATGAGAGGATGCTCTGATGAAGCGCTAGAAACATTCTTCTCTAAATAAGATCATGATCGAGAAACGTTCATTGGGGGAAATGACAGGAGACGGAAAACGCCAACGAACACATTTGAACATGGACACTCCTTCCTATTGTACAATTCCTTCCAACAAACTTGAGTTATGGGTGTTAAACTATTCATGCAATTAATTGATTCCCTCTTTACATTCTTGAATTAATACGAAGAACATGGATCCACCAACAAACGGGATGATATTAAATTAACTTTTTGTTATGGGAGGACTATGTAGGGTTTTTATTATGGGTTTTAAGTTATTATTATACTTCTTCCCATGTTATAATGATAACATGGAGGGTATTGGACAATCCAATCAAGGCTCAGACCCACCGCCACACTTGTTTTTCTTGTGTTCTTCATGGGTGAATGTCCAACATGACGTCAAGGCTAAAACAAGGGCCACACAGTGAAGGTGGAATCCCGGGAGACTCATAGGAATAGATGAAAATGAAATCGGACCATTCGAGCCTCACCGATGGCCCGTGGAAAAACCATCGGCACGACACCACTAGAGGTGGCGGCAGTTTCCTAAGCTAGCCATATGGGAATGGCAGTGCCAATAGGCATCGCAGCAGCTCAAGTGAGAGGCGTGCTGGGGACACTCGGCTGAAGGGGAATGGTTGGCTCCAGCTAGATGGTTTGGAAGAACAATCAGTGCCTTGCTAGCACTGTCATCCAAAAGAACCATCCCACATGCGGGCCGAGTTTCCAGGTAGGCCTGACCCATTGGACAAGTCGGACCCCTACCGTAACCAACCATACCCTTTTCATTAAAATGTACGTATCTTCTAAATTTTACTTTCATTTGATAAACATTTGCAGCACCACAACCCTTAGGAAAAAGATGTCCTTTTGAGATACTCCACGTGAGATTTAGAGAAATTTGGAGTTTGGATGGGTTGGATCATACCTGAATCCAACCGGTCCCCCAATACTAAAAATACCAATAATATTCAAGAGGGGCATCTGATTGGCACATCATATTTTTCATTTTAACCCTTATGACATGGTGGTTCATCAAGTTACATCTTCATGGGAATTTGATCCTATTGAAATTAGACCAATGGCATGAGGATCGGATCCTCCTAAAACCAAGCATGATTTGTGCGGGAACCAGTGGCTGGCTGAGATGTGAAGAATGAATAGTGATCATATGAGGATCAAAAGTGAGAAATCCTATGTGGATCAGCACAGAGCGATCCTATGATGATCAACACCGAGCGATCATGTGTGGATCAGCACTGAGTGATCCTGTATGGATCAGAACCGAGTGATCCTATGTGGTTCAGTAGCAAAACCTTATAATAGAATAAGATTATCTAGATTTGTGACTAAACATTTTTATTTCTGTAGTTAAGTTAAACATAGTGTGAGCTACCTTTTGATTTGTGCTTTCTGATTGAAGACATTTTTTGTGGTTTTTCATTTGTGAAATTTTGAGAGTCCTTCGGGGGTCATGGGGTCCCCGTTATGTATTGTTATACTCACCCCTATAAGGGCTTCTCCCACACCTTATTGTGTCTTGTGAAAATGACGGGCATCTTTGATTGAGTCTTGAGGAGCTAGGACTTGATGCTGTATGGAGGAGACCAGTTGAAGTGGATAGCTGCAGTGATGAGTTGTACCTACCCTTCACGTAGTATCCTTGGCAGATGACCTCATGAGTTGTTTTCCCTTTTTGTTATATTTCTATTTTATTTGGGATTGTATTCTGGACCCTTTACTTCAGTAATTAATTTTACACTCTTTAGTAATTTTTCGTTATGGTTTCACCTTTCTTCTTCCATTTTGTTTTACTTGTACACATTGTACTATGTTTGTGTGTGTACATTTTTTGAGGCAATGCCTTCCCATTTTAGAGAAATGCCTTTTTGGTGCTAGTTGCTAACCCCTAGACTATGGATGGTAGGCTTGGTGTAGTCACAGGTTGGACCCTAAGGGATGGTTCATGACATCTCTCATAGAGTATATGTGTATGAATATGTTGTAGTTCCATACTGTACTGAACTACTATAAAAATTACATGTTTTAATTCATTTTCTTTTTACTACTTATTAATTATATTAATTGAATATTATAATAATTTTATCTAGTTAAATTATAATTTTTTATATTAACCCCCTCTAGACCATCTTCTATAACCCTTTATAACCTAATAATACAAAATATCTATGATGGGGAACTCAAATGGTTAACAAAGTATGTGACTTTTCAAATTGGACTTTTATTGTGACTAGAAATTTAATAGGTTTGGAAGGATAAATTTTCTCTTAGTATTTTTATAGTTCTTCTAGATAATTTTGATGTGTTTTAGATAGACATTGAATGTAATTTTGTAGATAATGTTATAATATAATTTTTTTTAATTCTAGGGATTGATCATCAATTTATATTGGATGTTCAGTGGATCATGGTTCGAAGGGTCGAGTTTAAATGGGACCATATGTTTTATTGCATATCTATTTCCTTTTTCTTGATCAAATAATAGTAATAGTGGTTGATTTTTATTATGGTTATAATGAATAAGATGGTTATATTTCTTACCAATTAGAAAATTCTATAGATTAGTGACTTGATAACTAGTTCTGATGTGTAATTGTTTTATCTATATTTCATATTCTATTGGTTTAGTTTCTCCACATTACTTCTAGTTATAAATAGGGTTGATAGTAACTCATATTACATGTTTTTTGGGTTATTTTAGTGACCTAGATAATATTTTAAAGTGGTACTAAGAGAGACCCATGTTTCCTGTATTTAAGTGTTATTTTTTAGCATAGCTAGATTACATAGATGGTGTTGAGTGATAAACTACTTTTTTATTCTAGTGGGTATGACTTTTTTATTCTTAATTACTCTGGAAGCTAAATTATAGAAATTAATATCCAAAAGTTATAATATGGATGGTTCAGTTCTCATCCCTTGATCTCTGTGATCATCTTTTCTTATGATATGTGTTCTATAATGTTTCTCCCTAATTTTCTTACTTCCTAGGTGGAGTGGAGAGTGATTCTTGATGTGCATTACTAATATATCTTCATTTTCAGTTAGTGGTGGGATGTTTATTATTGAAAAAAGTCATATTTTGAAGAAGGGGTCTAGGTTTTTATATCCTAACTAATGGGTTAAGGAATTATATAATGATTTTTTATACTTATGCTGAAGATATAGTGAGACGAATTCATCAGTTTACACTAACTCGAATTTCCCTAGTGTTGTTTCGTAACATAGAATTGTTAATTTTTCCCATTTCATGTTTTATATGTCAGTGATATCATCCAATCATTCCAATTTGAATCTCCAATAAGGAATGGGACGGATGTGTATATCCCAATATCTTTAAAGAGTGGGTATCCTCAGGACATAAATGTATGTATATCATGACTCCACACACCACTTGTAGATACTATTAATAATGGGAATAATTTTTTGAATGATAGCATTGGATGATTCTTGATAGTAGTAAGTTTGATATTTGGCATTAGCTACAAGTTAGATAGGAATGTTTTAGGGGGAATTGATTTTCTATATTTTTGTGATTTCAGTTATTTTATATATATTCATTACAATGGTATAGTTTGATGCTAGAGTGAGAACCTATTTGGTATGTTTATACCAACCCCTACTTTTTATATATAAATTTTTAATATTTAGAAGTGTGTTTTGATGTATCTAAGAAATGTTAGATTAATTATTGATTAATAGAATGTGTATGAGTTTTTTTATATTATTTTTTAGGGATATAAGTTATTTGTAGGTTTTTTTTGATTTGATATGAGATTAGAAATTGTATTTTTATATGAGAAATTTCTTCACTTCTATATTGTATTTATTTAATTTTAGATATTAGTAATATACATGGAATTTAATTTAGGTATTTCATAATTCTAGATATTAATCTCCCCTGTAATTTAATTTATATCATGAACTTTTATTATAGTGGAAAAGTCTCATTTTTTGTTTTCATGCCCTTGACTTTTAACTATAAACATTGACCTATTACAGATCGTCTGGTTTTGTAATATTCAATATTGTTAGTTACTCATATAGATGTGTCAATCATATGAAAGTCCTAACAAAGTGGTATCATATGGAATGTTCTAGGATGGTGTTTAGAGTAGACACTTTATTGGGTTGTAAGGAAGTAATGTTCTAAAATATGGTATGATATAATGGTTTGAGATACAATGATATGGTCATAGTGGGCCCTAATGATCCAATAAAAGGACCCTTATCATTAATTGATCCCAACTGAGGGATAAGATACAATTTTCAGGAAAATATTGTATTCATGGGATATAAATAATGTAGTTTTTTGGTTAGGCTGATTTTTTGTACTTATAGAATGATGGTTCAAATTAAGTATATTAAGGAATGAAATTTCTATGCAGCTTCATATCCTTAGTTTTAGTTTTGTTCATGTTTTTTTATATAGCTATACTTCATGGTTATCCCTATATAAATGTCCATAAAAAGTTGTCATTGAATCTTTATTAGGCATGAAAATTCATTGAGACAAATTCTAATATGGTTGATGAGGGGAATAGTATAATGATATTTTTTTAAAAATGGATTTCCTTCTAAAATATTATTTATTTTTTTCAGATTAAAAGAATGTATATTGGATGGGGGTTGATATACTATTTTAGTTGATTTAGTCACCAATGATGCTCCATTTTCCATTTGTGGTGACCATATAAATGCAGTTAACTTTATAATACTAGAAATTTTATCTAGGATATCATCATGAATTTTAATTTTAGGGACTCAATTTTAGTAGTTTGTTTTGGAAATATTTTTATTTTTGACCATGTGATAGGTTCATTAGTAAGATCTTTTTTATGAATTATCTTGGGAAAAAAGATATTTTAAATTTGAACATTAGATTTATGTCCATGCTTCGCTTTCCTTTAGATATGTTCATTGATGATGAGTTAAGAGATAATAATTTTTAGGTTATTTTCAATTCTGAGATTCAGATATAATTATGTACTTTAGGGATTTGTACTTATACCTAGGAGATTGAGTGTACTGAGGTATCTAAGAAGATTCTAACTAGGAAATCATAATAGAAACCATTTTTATTATATTTCAATGAAAATTAAAAGTTCCATTATTTATTACCATGTTTTTTAACTCTTATATGATTATAAAATTTGTAAAATAAAAATTGGGAATCATATGCCTTCCAAAATCAATGAATCGGTTCTATAATACTAATACCCAGCATAAAATTCCAATGAATATTTCAAAATTATTCAGGTAAAAAAATTATTTAATTCTATGGAAACTTCTACCCTTATTCCTAACACTTTATTTTTTAATTTCTTATGTTATATGAAAAGGAATCTTTCACTGTACACAATATTAACTTGGCTTGCGTTACACTCAATCGCGACCTTCCTCGATAGCGTGTGTAGTACGCAATACCAGGTTTCACTAAACAACAATATATTGTTATAATATTATTATAAACTATCCATTTTGAATATTATTAACTACATTTTAAACATTATTATTAATCTTACACATTTTCTAGAACATGGTATGAGAACAAAATAAATTTTTTTACGTAAAATAAGTATTTTTCAAAAAATACAGTTTTGCCACCTTTTGATGGCACACCCACTTTAAATCTAGTTTTGGCATGTTTATAATTTCAATTACACAAAATAAAACTCTTTTTTGGAATCAGGATATAAAAATTCACTTTCGATAAATTTTTCATATTATTCTGATAACTTTTATATTTTGATAAATAGTAAAAACACGCTATATTTTAATTAACAGACAACGTTTTTCATCACAATACATTATATAGTTAAATTATAATATTGAATGGTTTTAATGTATAAATAGAATATATTTTAACCATTTAATATAATTTATTTCATTACCATTAATTTTACATTGAATTCATAGGAAAAAACATTTCAATCTTTAGCAATGTTTTAACTTTTGAAACCTGTTTTCTTAACAAGAGGATTAATTTTAAATTAATTACTGCAACTTCTATGTTTTGAATTTTGAAAAATTGATTCCATATTTGAATTCAGTGGGTCCAAATTATGTTAATAGGTTAGTTTTATTTTTTTTGATATTATGAATAGTAACTACGGTAAATTTTATTTACTGCAATTAAAGATAAATTAGGTAATTAAGGGTAAAAATATGATTATAAAATTTCCCTAACACTTGAAAAAATTCTACTGGATGACTATAGGTCTACTCATATCACCTGAGGGTCGGAATAGATTAATTTTATAGACTTTTGACCATGAAAATAATTTAATTATTATTAAAACCAATGAAAGTGACAACATGTCACTCTATTAAATCATATTAGTATAATTATTTTAATTTAGTGATAAAATTAATGAAATGTGGAACATGAATAGTCTCCAGAAATATAATAAAATTATCTATATCATGTGAATTTATTTATAATTTTTAGGGATTAAGTAATTATCATTAAATGTGACACAATATTTGTGTTTAAATTATTTTATTGATTGAAATATCAAATAAATGGTATTAAAAATATTAAAATAAATATTATATGAAATATTTAATGTTCTCCACTAATTTTTTAGACAAAAATAACACGTTAGGAATCTATTAAATCTTTCATTTTGAATATATACTCCATGTAGATTTTATTTAAATTCAAATAAATTAATAGTGTCAAAATTGACACTATTGTTATTTTATAAAAATAACAGATTATAAAATTGTTTCAAAATCACAAAAATATTTAAAAATTATAAATTTAAATTTATATGGTCTAGAATGTTATAAATTATCTAATTATTGGTAATTCACAGCACATAAGTAATTATTTATATCAATTTAAAATTTATAATATTATTACCACAAATAAAATTTAATAGATTAAATAAGGATAAATCAATTTGATAAGGTTTAAAATAAATTCACAACATGTATAAATTTTATTGGTTGATTATATTACAACACTATATCATCTAATCTTCAAATTGTGTCATTTTTGGAGGTTTTTATGTGGGTTTGGAATTTATTATAAATTAATATTTCTTATAATTCTAAAGGTGCCCCTCTCCTCCCTTATAAAAGTGAACCTCCTCCCTCTCTTCCTCACACCACTTTGATCATTCAAGATCATCCAAACCCTGATCATCTATCTTCTACACTTCCCTAGAAACATACTAGAGTTCCTAGTCTTCTTCAAAGACCAATTTTATTTCCCTAAGAGGAGGTTTCAAAGAGGCGTGTCGAAGAAGAGGTAATATCTGTTACCAATTCATTCAAATTTATTTCATCTTCTACTTACTCTTATTTAGTTTTTTCAATATAAAGTAATAACATCAATATCACTCATATACTTATTTTATATTATAAATATGAAACAACCCTATTTCACATTCTATCTATCCTACAGAAAATGAAATCACCGCGCGTGCGTACGTACGGAATACAGTCTCCACGCTGTGGTGTAATCTGTTTTCCACCACCACCTTACTTGGATGGGTATAATGGTGTAAAGAATAACTATATATGATAATTATAACATTCTGATACCT
Organism: Viscum album; assembly: GCA_963277665.1. Taxonomy (NCBI): domain Eukaryota; kingdom Viridiplantae; phylum Streptophyta; class Magnoliopsida; order Santalales; family Viscaceae; genus Viscum; species Viscum album. The sequence goes on from OY728129.1 coordinate 261,492,012, forward strand.
TCCATCTTCTACTCCAATACCATTCAATAGTTATGGGAACGATATAATCGCTCGTGCGTACGTACAGCCTGTCGTCTCCACTATATGATGCGACTCGTTATACTTGATCTTCATTAAATGATGATTATATAAATGAATTGAATGAATAAATATGATATATATTATTCTAATACCATTATGTTAATAAGGTATCTATAACCTAAAAATAGGAATTAGAATTTATCCGACAAGACATGCATAATAACATAAATCAATGAATTCCCGAATAACAAGTAGCAATGAAATATTACTAATAAGAAGATAGGAATATTACCATATATGATATAATAACAATTAATATGATTCTTTAATAAGTCAATGAAATTATTTAAATCATTATTTATGAGGTTCAGATACATACGACGTAAATTGGACCTAAGGTAAGGCAAAATCTCGTAGTCTCATTTTTATTCGAGATTATTTATACTTCAGAATTTACTGTGGAATATTTATCATCCACATCCATGTTTCCTCAATATGTAATATTATTTATATCCTCCTACAATTTTTTAAATCCAATTTTAACCATTGGTGCGTTTTTATTAAAATATATGAAAGGAATCTATTGTCATTTTTGGTACGAGGTACTTTTTGACTTTTCCGGCCAAAGTATGAGAAGAATTTTTTTTAACTTATACGGAATGAATGGATTTTTATGATTTCATAGAACATTATTTACATGAATATTCCTTTACATGTTTTCAAGTTTATTTTTAATTAACTTCTTTTAGTTTAAAATTTTATGACATGTTAGGAAAGTAAAAATGTTTTTGAAGTATAAAGGATATTTTCTTCAATAAGGGAGTTAAAGTGTTTTATCAAAATTATTTTCCATTGTAAGATAATATAGGGTTATGTTTATATCCCTATTTTTACATTGATTTGATTATGTTATGATGGAATTATTTTTATGATGTCCTTTTATCTTATATGAATTCTGTTATGATGGTATGATGTTTAAGAATCCCATTTTTATTACATGGGATATGATATTATTTATGATTATGTGGCATACATAAGAATAGTTTCATTATGAGATGGGTGAGAACTATATCTCCCTCCAATGCATTGGATAAATATTTATATCTCATGAGATAGAGATGGCTGGAACGGCAAGTTAATCTGGTTCAGTGATACAAGACTGGAACGAGGAGTGAACTCAGTTCAGTAATGGACTTTGTCTTCTATGATGGTCTTGGAAAAGAGCCTTGACGAATATGAAATTATTTTCAGTAATTATGTGTGTATTCAATAAAGTTTCATGTTTTAAGTTATGATTATTGGGGTTAAATTTCACTACTATGTTTTATCCCATGTTATGATATTATGATCTCTTTTTCAGGTTAATATTTTCAAAATGTTATATTCTTATGAATATGATATGATTGATATTTCTTTTGTTTACCCTTAATTAGAATTTGAGCTCACCCTTTTGTATGTTTTACTTTCCCCAGGTCCGGAAGAAAGGTATTAAGTAGGATATGCCAAAAGGGACTCTAGAAATGATGAAATAAATGGGAGACAATGTAGTTGCTTTATGAACCAGTTGTTTCTGTTTCCCAGTTTCTAAAGGAACTATACCTATATGGTCCTATCATGGTTTTTTTATATATTTTAGTAATTATGCTTCAATTCTGATGTAGTAACCATGTATGTAAATTATGGGTCGTTATAGTTGGTATCAGAGGAAAGGTATAGTCAGCCTTTGGAAACTAGGATGTGAAAGCCTTAGTAGGAACCCTAAGGATATGTATAAGAATAGAATACAATATTAGTGTTTTATAAATGTCCATGAACAACCTATGATAAGACCTAAAGTATGAAATTTTATTCTTGATTATGTGGTTTTCCTATTATGATTAGTGTTTCTCACACTATGCTTGTTGGTTTCAGTCAATGGCTAGAACCTGAAGAAATCGTGTTAATGATGAATGCAATGGGCAATGAAATGATTGTCCCACTGAGCAACCAAACATTATGGGAGTTAGAATGCAAAATATTGTAGCCATGATCACACAACATTATCAAGCTATGAATCATGCAGGACTTCCAAACAAGCAAAGGAAGGAGCAACATTCTGTTGAATCCTTCATGAGGCAGCGTCCACCTTTATTCAACAGGTCTACTGATCCATTAGTGGCTGAACAATGGATTAGTACCACTGAAAAGATATTTCCAGTTCTTCAATGTTCTGAACATGATAAAGTTATCTTATCAATATATCATTTAGAAGGTTCTGTTGATAAATGGTTGAATCTTATTAAGAATACGAGGCAAAGGGATGAAATTGAGTCCATGGAATGAGATGAGTTTAAGAACTTATTTTTCAATAACTACTTCCCTCGTATTATTCAATCAAAGAAAGAGAAATATTTTTTTGAACTAAAGAAAAAGGATGATGAATTTGTTGGTACCTATGAGGCAAATTTTACAAGAGTTTCAAGGTATGCTTCCAGAATTATTATCCAACCTGAGACTAAAATCGATCGATTCTTTACTGTCTTAAAACAAAGTCTTCGAAGGGCGTTAGCCATAAGTGACTTCAATAGCTACGAGGAAATTGTTCGATGTGCTCTCAAGGTTGATATGGATATTGGAGTAACCCATCAATCATATGGGTTTGATAAGAAGATGAAAATGGAATTCAAAGGAAAATTTAAATACCACACTGAAAAGAATATGAGTTTTCCCTTATTCTAAATGTGTGGAAGGAAACATGGATGGAATTGTCTTAAAGGGACATGTAAATGTTTTAAGTGTGTAAAAGAAGTTCATCAGGCAGTTGAATGATGCAATGATGGAAAAAATATGTCTAGTGATGCGAGCGAAGAAAAGGCTACACAGAATGCACCTCCTGCACTTCAATGATACAAGTACAAGGAAATAGGGAATTATGCTAATCAATGCCCTAATCCAAGGGTTGTTGATGATGATCGATGCCAACAAAATCTTAAGTCCAAAGACAAAGGAATGTCACATGAAATTTCTATCGGCGATGTGGAGTATGATAATAAGGAGCAACTGGATGAGGCTCATAGTACTTCATTCTCTATTCGTCCTAAAAGTAAGAAGATGTACAGGGACCTGAAAGAGTACTTCTGGTGGGATGGCATTAAAACAGATGTTGTGGAATATGTCTCTCGATGCTTGGTTTGTCAGCAAGTTAAAGCTGAGAGATAGAAGCCTAAGGGGATGTTACAACCATTACCCATACCAGAATGGAAATGGTAAAACATCACTATGGACTTTGTCACTGGACTTCCTAAAACAACCAAAGGAAATAATGCTATCTGGGTTATAGCGGATCGTCTTACGAAGTCGGCACACAATATTTCTATTAGAGAAGATTTATCTCTAGATCATATTTCCTAGATATATGTGAAGGAAGTGGTAAGATTGCATAGAGTACCACTTTCCATTATATCTGATTGGAATCCGAGGATTACCCTGAAGTTCTGGTGAAGTCTTCAGCATACTTTAGATATAGAGTTGAGTTTCATCACTGTCTATCATCCTCAGACAGACGGTCAGTCTGAGATGAAAAATCAAACTCTACAAGAAATTTTGAGAGCTTTCTCTATGGATTTAAAAGTTGTTTGGGATCAACACTTACCTTTGGTGGAATTTTCATATAATAATAGCTTTCACCCCATTATTCAGATGGCTCCTTATGAAGCTCTTTATGGAAAGAAATGCCGAACTCCAACTTACTAGGGTAATGTTGGGGAAAGAAATCTATTAGGACCTGATCTTGTTGATGAGATGGGAAAAAAGGTCTGGTCTATTCAACAACACATAAGAGCAGCTCAGAGTCGACAAAAATGTTACGCCGACAACCGAAGAAAATACCTAGTGTTTTAAGTGGGTGATAAAGTGTTCTTACGAATATCTCCTAGGAAGAGAGTAATGAGATTTGGAAAGAAGGGAATGTTCAGCCCTAGGAATATTGGTTTTTTCGAAATACTGGATGATGTTGGGAAGGTAGCTTACCGATTGCTTCTTCCATTGAATCTCTCTCAAGTTCACGATTTGTTCCATTTATCTCTCTTGAGAATTTATATACCATATCCTTCACATGTACTAAGCTCAGAAGCTATACCGCTGGATCAAGATCGTTCTTATGAAGAACAACCGATTGAGATTTTGGATCGTAGTGAAAAAGTTCTAGAGAACAACACCACTTGCTTGGTGAAAGGTTTATGGAGGAACCACCAATTAGAAGAAGCTATATTGAAGGTTGAGGATATGATGTGGGATGAGTATCCTCATCCGTATGTTATGAAGTGATGAATTTCAAGGGAGAAATTCATTTTAAGGGGGGTAGAATGTTACACCCTATGAGTTCATGAGAAATAATTTTTTTTCAATTTATTATGTTATACACAAAGAAATATTTCACTATACACAACACTAGCTTGGCTTGTGTTACACGCAATCGCGACCTTCCTCGATAGTGTGTGTAGTACGCAATACTGGGTTTCAATAAACAACGATATATTGTTATAATATTATTATGGACTAGCCATTATGAATATTATTAAGTACATTTTGAACAATATTATTCATCTTACACATTTTCTAGAACATGGTATGAGAACAAAATAAATTTTTCAGGTAAAATAAGTATTTTTCAAAAAATGTAGTTTTCCCACCTTTTGATGGTGCACCCACATTAAATCTAGTTTTTGACATGTTTATATGTTCAATATGACAAAATAAAATTCTTTTTTTGAATTAGGAAATAAAAATGTACTTTTGATAAATTTTTCATATTATTCTGATAACTTTCATATTTTGATGAATAGTAAAAACACGCTATATTTTATAACTTTTTTTATCACAATAATTTATATGGTTAGATTATAATATTGAATGTTTTTAATGTATAAATAGAATATATTTTTACCATTTAATATAATTTATTTCAATACCATTAATTTTACATTGAATTCATAGAAAAAACATTTCAATCTTTGGCAATGTTTTAACTTTTGAAACCCATTTTCTTAACAACGGGATTAATTTTAAATTAATTACTATAACTTCTGGGTTTTGAATTTTGAAAAATTGATTCCATATTTAAATTCAGTGGTTAAAAATTATGTTAATAGGTTACTTTTATTTTTTTGATATTATGAATAGTAACTACGGTAATATTTATTTACTGCAGTTAAAGCTAAATCGGGTAATTAAGGGTAAAAATAAGATTATAAAATTACACTAACACCATCCAAAATTATATTGGATGACTAAAAGTCTACCCATATCACCTAAGAGTCTTAATTGATTAATTTTATGGACTTTTTACCATGAAAATTATTTATTTATTATTATAACCAAAGAAAGTGACAACATGTCACTCTCTTAAATATTATAAGTATAATAATTTTAATTTAATGATAAACATCATGAAACTTCAAACATTAATTGTTTATAAAAATATAATAAAATTATATACATCATGTGAATTTATTTATAATTTTTAGGGATTAAATAACTGTCATTAAAGGTGACACAATAGTGATGTTGAAATTATTTTATTGAATGAAATATCAAATAAATGGTTTTAAAAATATTAAAATAAATTTTATATGAACTATTTAATGTGCTAAACTAATTTTCTAGATATAAATAACATGTTTTTAATCTATTAAATATTTTTTTCGAATATATCTTATATGTAGATTTTACTTAAATTCAAATAAATGAATAGTATCAAAATTGACACTATTGTTATTTTATAAAAATAACATATTATAAAAATGTTTAAAAAAAACAAAAATATTTAACAATTATAAATTTTAATTTATTTGGTCTAAAATGTAATAAAGTATCTAATTATAGATAATTCACAGCACATAAGTAATTATTTATATCAATTTAAAATTTATAATATTATTACCACAAATAAAATTAAATCGATTAAATAAGGATAGATAAATTTGATAAGGTTTAAAATAAATTCACAACATGTCTAAATTTTATTGGATGATTATATTACAACCCTATCTCATCTCATCTTCGAACTTAGTCATTTTTCGAGGTTATTAAGTGGGTTTGGAATTTATTATAAATTAATATTTCTTATAATTCCAAAGGAGCCCCTCTCCTCCCTTATAAAAGGGAACCTCCTCTCCCTCCTCCTCACACAACTTTGAGCCTTAAATGTCAGACAAAACCTCCCAATATCTCTTCTTAAAATTCAATAGAAACATACTAGAGGTTCTGGTCTTCTTTAAAGGCCAATTTTAGTGCCCTAATAGTAGGTTTCAAAGAGGCGTGTCGAAGAAGAGGTAATATCTGTTACCGATTCTTTCAAATCTATTTATTTTTATACTTCATCTTAATTAGTTGTTTAATTATGAAGTAATAACAAAATTATCACTCATATAATTATATGTTATTATAAATATGAAACAACCCTATTTCACCTTCTACCCATCCTATGGAAAATGAAATCACCGCTAGTGCGTACGTACGAAATACCGTCTCCACGCCGTGGTGTAATCTGTTTTCCACCACCACATTTCTTGGATGGGTATAATGGTGTAAAGAATAACTATATATGATTATTATAACATTATGAGAAATTCCATATTCCAATCCAATACTGTTAAATAGTTATGGGAACGATATCATCGCTCGTGTGTACGTACGGCCTACCGTCTCCACGATGTGATGCAACTCATTCTACATGATCTTCATTAAATGATGATTATATAAATGAATTGAATGAATAAATATGATATTTATTACACTAATACCATTCTTTAAATATGGTATCTATAACCTAAAAATAGTAATAACAATTTATTCGACAAGACATGCATAAGAACATAAAGCAATGAACTTCTGAATAACAAGTTGAAATGAAATATTACTAATAAGAAGATAATAATATGACCATATATGATATAATAACAATGATTATGATAATTTAATAAGTCAATTACATTATTTAAATCATTATACAGGATTTTTAGATATGTATGAAGCAAATCGGACCTAAGGTAATGGAAAATCTCACAATATCATTTTTATCAGAGATTGTTTATACTTCAGAATTTACTGGGGAAAATTTATCATCCACATCCATGTTTCCTCAATATGTGATATTATTTCTGTACTCCTTAAATTTTTTAAATCCAATTTTACCCATTGGGGAGTTTTAGTAAAACATATGAAAGGAATCTTTTTTCATCTTTGGTATGAGTAACTTTTTGACATTTCTGGCCAAAGTACGAGAAGAATTTTTTTTAACTTATACGGCATGAATGGATTTTTATGATTTCATATAAAATTATTTACATGAAGCTTCCTTTACAAGTTTTCAAGTTTATTTTTAATTAACTTGTTTTAGTTTAAAATGTTATGACATGTTAAGAAAAGAAAAATGTTTTTGAAGTAGAAAGGATATTTTCCTCAAGAATGATGTTCAAGTGTTTTATCAAAATTATTTTCCATCTAAGATAATATAAGGTTCAGTTTCTATCCCTATTTTTACATTGATTTGATTATGTTATGAGGGAATTACTTTTATGATATCCTTTTATCTTATATGAATTATGTTATGATTTCATGATGTTTAAGAATCCCATTTTTATTACATGTGTTATGCTATGATTTATGATTTTCTGGCACACATAAGAATGGTTTCATTATGAGATGGGTGGGACCTATATCTCCATATAACGCATTGGGTAAAGATTTATATCTCATGAGATCGACATGTTTGGAACAACAAGTTAATCCAGCTCAGTGATACCGGACTGGAACGAGGAGTGAACTCTATTCAGTAATGGAATTTGTCTGCAATGATGGTCTTGGCAAAGAGCCTTGACTAATATGAAATAATATTCTATGATTATGTGTGTATGCCACAACGTTTCATGTTTTATGTTATGATTATTTGGATCATATTTCACTACTATGATTTATCCCATGTTATGATTTTATGATCTCTTTTTCATGTTAATATTTTCAAAATGTTATGTTCTTATTAATATGATATGATTGATATTTCTTTTGTTTACCCTTACTGAAAATTTGAGCTCACCCTTTTGTATGTTTTCTTTTCCCCAGGTCAGGAAGAAGGGTATTGAGTAGGATATTCCAAAAGGGACTCTAGATATGATGAAATAAATGGGAGACAATGTAGATTCTTTATGAACCAGCTGTTTATGTTTCCCTGTTTCTAAAGACACTATACATATATGGTCCTATCATGGTTTTGTTATATGTTGTAATAAGTATGCTTCAATTATGAAGTAATAAAGATGTATGCAAAGTATGTGTCCTTATATTCTTTATGTTTTAATAACTTTTTCTGGTTATTAGAATGTTGAATTTTGTAAATTCTAATAGATTTTTCATCTTCTAGTATGAAATTTTACCAATTTATACTATCAATATAATACCAAAACCCATTAATATCATTCCCAATAAATAAATCCTAAACATTTTAAGAAAAGAGGGTAATTATTTTCTGGAATTCATTCGCACTGTCAAAAAAGTCCAATAATGATTTCAGAAATATTTCTAAAAAATATATTAAATGAAAGATTAAATATCTCTAAGTCATTAATGTACAAATTCATATTGAGTTTATAAAAAGTTATTAACGTTTTCTTATTATATTGCACTAATAAAATTCCTTTTAAACATTAAGTTATTTTTAATATTCTTATTATAATTATCTAGATCCACTTGTTGAACAACATTAACATTTTATTACTCGAGAATGTAATAACTTGATATTAAAAAAAAATTATTTCTAGAATATGAAAACTTATTATGTTTTTTACATGTCTGGTAATTTTCATCATTTAAAATTATATATCTCTAAGATTAATATTAAATTTAATTTAGATTATTATGATTCAATTTTATCTATAAAAAAGGATATCATCCTATGAGTATCATGTTTTACATTCACATAATAAATTTTTCTATTAAATATGCTCTCAATAAAATAGTGAACCCATTTAAATTACACTATTTCTATTAGTAGGATGAGAAATATATTTCATAATGAAATGAGTCTATTTTTTAATTTATCTCACCACTTAGCTATATAGGTAGGCCCTCATGTAAAAAATTTCTGATATGACTCTTGGATGGTTGATTAGATAATTTATTTTAAATACATAATATGGATAAACTCATATATCTTATTTTGGTATTATAACCTTTTGGGTTTCTAAGTTATGTATAAATCAAAGTGTAAAATGTTTTTTTAGTTATCTAACTCTTCAGGTTCACTAATTCCACCATGCAATGAAAAATATAGTATGTGGGAACCCAACTTTAGTATTGACATACCCAGTTGGATGATTGAGGTATTTATGTGTATTATCTTTATAATGAATCAAACACTTATTATTTTGAATAACTTTTTAATATAACACTGACTTATTTTATGTATTTCATATACATATATCCATGATTCTAATAATTTGTTTTTGAATAATATTCCTTCCAAAAAATTAATATGTTCAAAGAATTTTAATGTGTAACTCATTACATAACTAATATCATATGTAGAAAACCAAATTAAAATCCAATTATATTTACAAATATCTTAATGTATCCTATAAAAAAGTTATGTGAAACATTTTCATGTAAATAATTGGAATCATATGAAACCAATAATATTCACAATAGTAATCATACAGTGATAGGTATCTAACTCCCACTTTTCAATATAGATATTAATCTTCTAGTCTAGTGAGAATTCCAAGCGAAAGACCTTATACACATGATTATTTACTCAAGAGGGACATCAATCCCATCATGATTCTAACACCAAATTTTAATAAATTATAATTAGCTTCTTAATTAAATATCATGACATATTATAAGAATCATTCAAGGTATAATAATTCTAGTCAATTAACATATCCAGCATAGGACTCATTAAATTCTTATATTAGAATTTATTGAAGAATTTTACATACTTAAATGTTTCACATATCAATTTGTAATATAAAAAAATATTTATAAATAAATAAGGGAATAACTATGAATAAATAATCTATATATATACATTTCATAAATAATAAATTATATACACATTATAATCTACTCGTGAATTATGGATATTAAATAATTAATCAAATATGGTTGGGGTAATGGGCCTCAACCCCATACACACAAAAATATTATATAAATACATAAAAATTTATATTTATTTCTATGGAAAACAAATATGGTCTGACCTGAAACAACACCAAAGTACATCTTCAATAAGGCATGAGGCATGTGCCTAAACACCATGGCTGACAATAGTCATTAGGGTCTTATAAATGAGAATATTGTAATAATTTCACCCTAATTAAAACCATGATCAACATGGGATCCAACTATGAACCAATCATGATATATCCTTATATTGGATGCTAATTTAGGAATAAATAGGAAGAACTAAAATAAAAAACTAACCAGACAAGGCATACTCAATATAAAAAATATTTTAAAAACATTGTACACATAAAAAAAGTTATTTTATAAAAATATTTTTCTTTTCAAGAAGAATGATATAAAAACTAAACTAAACCTAAAGTAAGTGTCCAAATAGGTTGACACACTACATGACCAAAAACTAGCCAAACCAAATCATGTGACGACCCCAAACATATCAACGTGACTCAAAAGTCACCACCACAACCTGAACACCATCATATTCCCAATTGAGAGCGGTAAAAAACCAACCTACAACTCATAACCAGAGAATTTATTTAAGACATGAAGAATTTATACATGCAATTTTGAGTATACTGGGTGTGGGAAAAAGGCCCGTAGGATAATTCTACGAGTCCATTAAATTCATTTTATATAAAGTAACCAAGTCCACCAGATGGAAATTATTAACATAATATGTTTTTATTTTATTTATAAATAATTTAAATATATACCAAATACCTTTTATTATCCCTCAACGTTGTTTTTATAAAAAATTACTTATAAGGGATTTAAAAAGTAAATTTCATTTCACAAAAAAACCATTTCCTTTTTAAAAGAAAAAATTCTTACCTTTCAAAAAGAAACATGTTAAACTTTCTTATAAAATTTAAGAAAATCCCTTTTTAAAATAAAACCTAATAATGTTTTAATCATTTTCAAAATAAAAAATTCAGGATACATGAATTTAAATCAAATTTCTCTTTTCACATTTTAAAAAAAAAATCACACACACACACACATAAAACATGAGAATAAAAAATAGAAAACATAAAAAAATGAAAATCCAATTTTTTTTAATAAAATGAAAATAATAAAACATAAAATTAGTCTTATAAAACACTTCCCATAAATAATTAACCAACACATCAAAATATGATAAAAAGGTAAGAAACTCATAGAAAATATACAACAATCGTACAAAATATGATACATATAATGAGGAAAAACATATAGAATAATGGAGTGACTAAGTAATGTTATAAAGTGAAACCAACTACTAGTATGTTAATGGTAAAATATTTCATCCCCTAAATATCTATCAACCAGTATCACTAGTATCAACACACTTTCTGGGTTATAACATTCAACTAAGGGATACTAGCCGGTTCATAACTCTCAATTTTCATATTAAATCTCCTTTAACTCCCCACATAGTAGCCTAATTCACCTCATGTAATAGATATCAGAGGTGGAACACTATAAATCCAATGTCAAACACATTAAAATATATACCCTGAAAGAAAATAATTTGCATCAATCATATACTTTCCACCATTAACAAACCCATTTTAACAATAGTTTCCAATATAAATCATATAACCATGAATCAAAATTCATAAAAATATCCTGCAATAATAAATAAGTATAAAGGGATCAAATAGGGTGTAAAAATCAGTCATTAAACCACAATTCCTCAAGGTTCCCAACAATAATTCTTTTTATACATAGAATATATGTTCTTTAGAACACCCTTCTCAAAATAAAATTTTAAACCAAAATGGAATTACAAGGTAAGTCACACATAATACTAAATCAACCAAAGTATATCATTGAAAATAATCTTTCAAAATAACCTTAAAAACTAGTTTAATTAAAATATGAATATAAAAAATACCAAGGCTTCGACATGCCCAGTAATATAATGGTCTCATCTAGGACAACCAACTCAAGAAGAAAAACCCATCTTTTAAAAATTGGAAGGAATTTAATGTGAGAAAATCCCTTTATAAAACCATGAAATTTATTTAAAATAAGGGAAATACTGTATACAAATAAGGAAACCACTTTATAAATAATGATGTTTCATTTCAAGATAATGGGAAAAAACTTAAATTAAAGAACCCACTTTAAATAGAGGAAAACTCAATGTTATAATGCCAATTTGGGTAAGAACCCAAGTGCCAATAAATTTTCATATAGAAATCCTTCTATTTAATTTTATCAAACACCATGAATGTATAAAATATTATTTAATAACAAATAACTATTGAACTAAAAATTATATCAATTTCTAATACCAATAAAACATGGAGAATCTTTGATACGGAAAATGTGGGTTTCATAAAAACAATTAATGTAGTTCTAAAACACTTTTAAAAGATCATGAAATCTAGTGACCATTTAATAAAAGTAATTTTAATTTAAATACCTACCTTAGGTGATATAATCTTGTTTCCTTTAATTGAATCATATAGAATAGGTCTCCTTGAATGTCTCACAACCATTAAAAAGAAAAACACATATTTTAACTCAAATCTAACCATTAAAATAAATACATACAGTCTTTAGGTTTATAAAAAAATATGGGAAATTAGAAAAATCAACATTAAAATGAAGGATAATCCCTTAACCCTTGATTTTAAAAATAAACCACAAATAAAAAACAAATAATATACTATAGAAGGGCTTCAAAGATAAAGATATACCCTTTGGAGGGTCCTAGGATGAGGGACTTTTAATATAGTTGTTTGTGGGAGAAGACCCAAATAAAAGAAATTCGGATAATAAAAACACTCTAATATGAATTGGTTGAATGTTTGTATCACATGTTTTTTTTAATTTTTCATAGACCTTATAGCTACCAATTCCCCAGAATCTCAGAGTTTATATGGTTGTCTGAAATAGTTCAATGAAATATAGGTAGATCACACAATCATGTTTTTCTAAAACAACATATGGCACATGGTTTCCACAAAAGTGTTTCCCAAAATATTTGGTTAACTATGAATCTGTATTCATCATAACCTCATAAACTGCAACCCTATGACACCTTAAAACGAATGGATAATTCAAATTAATAAAAAAAGTAAGAAAGTGACAATTTGGGGAGTCCCAATTGTCCCTACCATTACAATTTCCACTTCAATAATTTCATTCAAAACATAGTCCAAGTGAAAGGTTAATATCAACTCAGTAATGATAGGTATTTGACCAAAATCTATTTAAGTAACATAAAATAAATGGTTTAATACCCCAAAAAATTACACCTCAAGAAAAAACAAATATTAAGTGAATCATCATAAATCCATATAATGGGTTCTTAATAAAACAAAATGTCAGGATGGCCACTCACATGGTCTACCATGAATTCAAAATTCCACTAAATACACATAGAAAAACCCCACAAGTGATTTATGATTCCTAAACAAGACCGGAGGTTAGAATGAATCCAACACCTTTAGTGAATACGAGTTCATTGGAACTTTATGAAATTAAAATTATTAACCCAAATAATAGGGAATAAATCTCTAACATATAATAAAACACAAAAAGATCAACCTTAGGTATCCCACCATTTAAAATTGATCCAAAATAGTGAAAAATAAAAGTTCTAACTGAAAAGAACTATTCTATTCAAATTGAAATCACATTACAACCAAAATCCATAGGATTTGATCCCCATAACATGCACATCAATAAGAATAAAATATCATCAAAATAATTCACTCTTGAAAATTATAAGAACACCACAAAACACAAACATGCCTCTACAAAAAAATGGATTTGACATCATGTCTTGAGGATACACAGAAGTTAAATACGAGACAAACTCATGGAAAACCCATTCTTGGTGAACTCATAAGGAAACCTTAACATAGTAGTTCTCATTCTCTATAATACAACAGAACATATTATCCTAATTACCTTATCCCACACCCAAGCCTTTCACATGTAATTCATCAAGAAAACATCATATCGTGGTCAACACCATGTGAAACTTCCACAAAAAAACAAATCAATTAGAAATGAATATCTAAAGTGTTAATATAGTGAAACATCATAATATTGTATAAGAATTACATTATATTTGATATAATATATGATATGAAACACCAATCATAAATGATACACAAAATATTATTATTTAAATTCAACCATTAAAACTGAGATATTGAATTGGAGGGTATCAATATGAATAACAGAATTATTGAATATATTAAAGGTATTACTATATATAAATTTATTTTTTAACACATAGAAAATAATTATTCAATAATTTAGTAAATTCATATTTTTTAAAAAAATATGTTTCCTTCAAACATGATTTTTTATTTCTTTTTGTGAATAAAATATTATAATTAATGTTTAACACTTTTAGAAAAAAAAAATCAAAATAAAATTAAATTTTTTTTAAACATTTTAAAGTCATATTAGAGTTTATTTTTAATAATTTTTTGATTGGATATATCTTTTGATGAATGGTAAAAAAAATAATGTATTTTTAATGTATTTTATTTTAATAATTTTCAAAGATGAATTTTTTTAAATGGTTTAAAAGTAAAATTACTTATATTAAAATAATAGTCTTATAATTATTTTCATTTTAATAAATTTTATTATTTAATTTTTCAAAAAAAAATACTTAAAATGTATTTTTCTGAAGAAAATAGTTCTTTATTTTTTTCATCATTTATATCCTACATTAATTTATGTAACTTCTAGAAATTGAATCCTAAAAATGGATTAAATATTTTTAATCATTATTTTCGAATTTGGTATATATTTTCATTTAATTTTTTTCAACATGAGTATTAACCATAATAAATTTTTTTCACCCTATAAAAGGAAAAATGTGTATAATAGGGTTAAATTTTTAGGATAAGTATTCAAATTTTCCTTTAAAAATTCATTTATTCTATATTATGGATTTTGTATGTCCATTTCCATCAATGTCACAAATATATTTCTACATGGTTTCATAATACATTAATTATTACTTTTATATTAATTTAATTAAAACATAAAGTCAGAAATGTCGCCATCATAACATTAATATCCTTAACAATTTATCATATTGTTAAAAATATTTTATGATTGTTGTAAATTTTTATTCAATAAATAAATTAAGTTTATTTATCATATTAATTATTTATTTATTTTTAGTGATTAAATAATTACACTAAATACTTACACAACACTGCAAAAATATTTATTCAAATAATATAAAAATAAAATTAATGATTTTAAAAATATTAAATATAAACTAATTGTGATAAAATATTGTGTTCCATGATTTTTGTAGTTGAATATTTAATATTATAAATGTTTTAAATAATTTTATTCTAAATCAATCTATTTATAGTTGTCTTTAAATTCAAAATAAATGAATAGTGTCAAAAATGACAATAATGGTATTTTTTGAAAATACTATTTTAACAAGTTATTTTAAAACAAAAAAATATTGAAATAGAAAAAGATGGATATTATATGGTCTAATATATCATCTCTTTGGAATATATGATAAAATATTTCACATTATGAGTAAAATTATGGCCCTTTAAGACTGAAAAAGTATTTATGGTGGTTAATGTCAAATTAGGTTAACTAAGGGTTTAAACCAAAAGATAAGGTTTTAAATACCACAAAAACCTATAAAAATTTTATTTTTATTATATTTTAACCATAAAAACATATATTCAAGTATTTTTTATTTTCATTCATTTTTCGTGAGAACCGATTTATTATATTTTAATCTTTTAAGAAATTCCCCTAGTTCCCCTCCCCTCACTTATAAATGGGTGCCCATACTTTATATTCTTTTCACCACATTAATCCATCTGTATAAATAAAAACAAAAAAAATACTCTTATAATATTATCAATCCATTAATTATTATTTTTTATCATCTTAAAATGCCATTCAAATGGTATTTAAGAAGGGATATAAATGAGGCCTATGAAATAAGAGGTAATCATCTTACCCAACCTCTTTCAATTTTTTTCTTATAATTCCAATAAATATTTGTATTATTTATAAATTAATATATTAAATATCAAAAATATAATTAACTATTATTATTATTATAAAACCTACATTACTCACCCTCTTTTATATCCAATGGGAAGTAAAAGTATCGATTATGAATATGTTTAGTTTATCATATCCAAGTAGAGATAAAATTCATTTTTCATATCAATATTTAATTGATGATTATTATGATGGTTTTAAGGATTATATATTTTGTTTAGGAAATTAATATTATTCTTTATTTATAACATCATTTTTACCTTCTTACCAAACAATCAATTGAAAAATGATAATTTAAATTGTGTGAATTTATGGACTACCACCTCCACAAAACGATGTGATTATTTTTTAATTGACACTTTACATGGATATAAATTAGAATATATTTAATTAATATATATAATACATATGATTTTACACTGATTATAAAAAGGATAAAAATTATTTACCTTTTATATTTTTTATTTATTGAAAAGTGAAAACAATATTTATCTGCATGTATAATTTATTGTTTCCATGAATATTGTAATAAATTTTTCTATCTCTATCTTATATAGATGACTCCAAATATATATATATATATATATATATATAATGAATATATATTATGATTATATAATTATTAAAATTATTGGTATGATTTATATAAACCCAAGCTTAACATACATGGATATTACATAACTTTAGATAAATATTCTGTATATTACAATAATACATGCCTGAGGACCATAATAGTTTAGTGTCTTTGGAAACATGGATAAAAACTCTTCTTTCCTGGTGAATAATCATAAACATCTCCAATAATGATATCAATCGTTACTTCTTCTACTTAAAACCTTTCTTCGTAACATGGGGAATGAAACATAAAAAGTGGTGAGCTCAAATTCTTAGTAAGGGTAAACAAGGGAGATATGTAAGAATAATCATGAGCATAAGGGTATGAGAACATGATCATGAAAATAGAAGAGAATACCATGCATATCAATAATCATAAACATAAATCATTCAATAAATAAAGGTCGTTCATAAGACCTGAATCAGAATGAAACCAAGAACAAAAGACATGAAAGAATTTTTTTAAAGGTGAGGGGACAAGCCCCACAAATTTATTTATAAAAGAAGGTCAAGGGGAGAAATAGAAGATAAAAAGTGAAAAAACAAATTAATTAAAGTTCCCTACCTTGGGAACCAATATTTTTCCTTATCTTTTATCTAATTTTTCATTCTTGGTCTCTCAGTTCATTCCACATTTTTCCGCTGATACGCCCCCGACATCTTCCTCCAGAGTACCAGTCTGAAATTTCTTGAGCTTGCTGCAAAAGGGTTTCAATATCTTCATCAGAGCTGGCAGCTTGATCATCTTCCTTCATCTTCATTTCTTCCTTTCTTTTTTTTTTCTTTTGGCTCCTTGTTCTTGCTTGTTGCCAACTGAAATCCTCTGCTTCTGATTTGTCACCTTCATTCCCTGCTATAACAGGAACCTGCATATTTTCAATCTGAGCTTCATAATAAACTCCCCTCGAAGGAGGCATGATTCCAACACCTTCTAATGGTTTCAGATCTCCTAGAATAGGAGAAACAAGATCAACATTATAAGGAGCATTAACAGGGTTTAAAGGAGTAACAGTGTGTTCAATTTTACTGTACTGCACATTATGCAGTTTTTCCACCAAGGAAACCAAATTAGAGTTCTGTTTGGTTGGGCCTTCCTTGGCTTGGGGCTCTGAGCTTCCTACATTCAGAATCCTCTCAATATCTGGATCACAGTCCATATTTGACATACCTTTAAACAGATCAGATGAAGGTCCCGGAGTCTGAGTTGTAGCCAAACCTGTATTCTATTTTTGTCCAGAATCAGACTCGGAATGAGGATCCTGATGAGAGTTCCCTTATGATCCTATATGAGTGTCAACCACATCTGAGGTTGTCTGAACTATGCCCAGAATTTTAGAACAAATATAAGTATGAGATGAAGGTTCTAAAGCCATAGTTGTCCTGTTATCTATCATATTTTTCTCCCTAGCTTGAATGGTTGAAAGGGGATCTCCCTTCTCTACAATCTCCATCTAGGATTTCTTTATTTGATTACAGGTCTTATTAAAATTCAGGTCTTGGGACATGATTCCAGCCTCTACTGATGGCTCCAAGGAGTATGAGACTTTAGGTCTCAAGACATCCTTATTTTTAGAAACAGTAGGTAAATAATCCTTGTTAAGAAGATCCAGAATAATAGATTTAGGTTTCACACTTTCAACAGTACCACATGACTTGGAGTCATGTCCTCTAAGGGAGAATATGCTACATACTATAGCCTTCCTACACGTTATAGCATCATTAACTAAAACCTTATAGGTTTGGGAGAATTTAGGTACCCTCTCAAACTCAATGTTCTGCTCTAATTCTTCATCATCCGTTGATAAATAAACCCTATCAATAAGTTTTGAACAAAGATCAATCTCAATGAGGAATCTATCATAATGGATGAATCTAGCCATTTCTGTTTCTCTATCCATTCTCATAGGAACTCCAATGGCATGTTAAATATCATAAAGTATTCTAGGATTCCATAAGATCTAGTTAAGACCAAAAAATTTGATCCATACCTGAGCGGAATTGTTACCTAATTCATAAGGGTTTAAAATCTTGACCCATTCTCAGATGTGGAAAGCACCTAGCCTAATAGAGATTGAGCTGAAACCCCAGGCATTGAGTTTGAGATCTACAGAGGGGAAGATTAAATGGTAATATCCTTTGCCAAGAGAAACGCATTGCCAAGATTCAAAACCCCAGGCATCGAAGACTCTTTGGTGAAGATAGTCCATTTTATAGGGAGTACTTCCCTTTGGAAGAATCAATCTACCAATTATAGAGTGCTCTCTTAAGTTCATATGCTCCGCAACCGCAGAGGAGTCTGCCTTGACATGTGCCACATATCCACTTTTTCAGATGCCTGCAAATGAATTTTTGAACTGGGAAAAACCCTACTAGCTCCACTGACCTCGGTTATGTTCAAACCTGGATTTCTAGGATCAGCTCCATCCAAACCTGATGTGTGTTTGTGGGAGTTGAATCTCCCATTTTGAGGAAAGTCGGCCGCCATATCGCATCACTTCTCCAAAAGTGTATACTGATTTTCATAGTAGCTAATGCATCGCTACCAAGACCATATTATTAGTATGGGTTTACTCCCCATACCATATTAGTAGTTATGGTTCACTCCCATGGTCATCTTAGTAGCATGATTTCACACCTCATTCCATCTTAGTACTCATGGTTCACTCCCATGGACATCTTAGTAGCATGACTTCACTCCTCATACCATATTAGTTGTCATGGTTCACTCCCATGACCATATTATTAGTCATGGTTCGCTCCTAAGACCATATTATTTTATCTCATGAAATATAAATCTTTACCCAATGCAATGGAGGTAGATATTTTTCCCACTCATCTCATAATGAAATCCTTCACACATCTTCTACAAAAACATAAAAATTTTATCATAAACATAACTTGAGGAAAAAAATGTAAATCATAAACATGAAATAATATCATAACCTATGGAAATGATACCTATTTCAAACTCATTTCATCAAACTCAACACCCATGAAAAGAAGTGGGTTTTCATAATCATCATTCCATCAAAACAGAAACCATTTAGAGAAAGAATATGAATAGTATCCGTGAACAATAACAAAGTATATCATCGTACGTGGGGAATGATTTTGAAAGAAAATTTGGAACATGAATTTTCCATAAAAATAACTTTTTAAACCATAAAAAATTTTCGAAACACTTTTCTTTGAAACCACATTGATAACATATAATGGAATCATGAAAATCATTTAAAATTATTCTTAAATAAAATATCCTTTATTTACTAAAATAGTTTTATATTCAACAAATGCTGTGATATTTTAAAAGAAAACATTTTATTTTAAAATAACCATATAAAATTGTAGGGTAAGCTTCAAGGTACTAAGGCATCATTAAATCATAAAAATATGCTTATGTCGTGTAAGTTAAAAACATTATTCCCGTACATTTACTAGAAAATTAAAAAAGCACATTGTTTGAAAAATGAAGGAATGATTCCTTTCAAACCATGTAGTAAGAAGTCAAATATAGTTTAAAATGACTTCAAACATCATTAGGTGAACATTTTATGAAAAAAACAAAAACATGGACATGTATGATAAATATTATCCAATGGGTATTTAAAATGAAACAATCCCAAATATAGAAGATATTGTGAAATCAAAACTCATCACATTATAATCACTAAAATTGTATTCCCTAAGTAAAATTAAAATTATAAGAATATTTAAATATCATAAAATTCTATATGAGACACAGAAAATAAATTTATTGTCATTATATATAATACGTAGAAGAATCAAGTAGTGTATGAAGCATGTGTCTTACAGAAATAATGTGGGGGGGGAAATCCCTTTAACTTTTATTTTGACTCTCTTAGTACTCGACAAGATTCAAATATAATTAATATAAGTTTATAATAAATATTTTATATAATCATATTATTATATTTAATACCACATATGGATTTATTATGACCTTATATTACCCACTTTTTAATGATCTTATGTTATGGTTTCACTTTGGGTAATATCCGCTTTGTTCTTCGCATGTATCTTAACTTGTTATAGCATTAGTCCTTATACTTATATTATGATTATATAATGTAAATATTTATATAAATATTATTTATATCTCGAATATTTATATTAAAATAATATATATCATAAATAAGTATGAAATGGAATACACCATTAATAGAGATGGTAAGCTGTACATACGCATGAACGATGATTCTGTTTTAATTGTCATATTGAAAAAAGTATGTAAATGACATATGTTTATATATGTATGTATATATATATATATCATTTTTTCAGAAGAATTAATATTTAATATATTTTATACATATTCATAATATATTTTTTTATAATCATTCTGGGTTGGTGAACATGGAATATGAATCTCATTGCGTCGTAGAGATAGTAAGTCATACGTACGCACAAGCGACGGTATCATTTCTTTAATAGTTAAATGGTATGGAATTTTAAGGAATATTAATTGTAAAAAAATATTTCATTTCATATTTTTTATTTATATTCTTTATAATTGTCTTTATATCCATAGAAATAATGTTTACTTGATAAATAGTTCACACCCCGGCGTGGAGACGATAAGTCGTACGTACACATGCATAGTGATATTTTTTGTAGGATTGTTAAAATGAATAATATATTTGTCCCATAATAATAAAAAAAATCTCAGAATATATTATATTCAAGACTTATTACTTTATAATGTAAAAAAATAGGATGATGGAGAGGTATAAAAAAATAAATTGAATTGAATTGGTAAAACAATTACCTCTTCTTCAAGAGTATCCTTTTGAATTGTACCAAAGGACTCCTTAGGTTGGATTTTTACCAAACATATTCCCTCTAGAATGAAGAGAAGAAATTTGGGTGAGAAAATGGTTTTTTTTTCAGATCCAATGGATTTAGAGGTGTGAATTAAAGAGTAGGAGAAGATCCCTTTAATAAGAGAGGTGAGGGGAACTTTTAGAAAATCATTAAATATTAATTTATTATAAATATATTTTTGGCATCAAATAGATGAAACGTGATTTTTTTCTTGGATAATTTGATGATGGGTCTAAATACCATCGAACAATGAATTTTAGATATGTGTAGGTCATAATATTTACCTTATCTTTTGGATTTAACCCTTAGATAAACAGTTTAACGATTATTGTGTCTTCTTGTATTTTTATACTATATGGTTAATATAGTTACTATAAAATGCCAAAAGAAACCCAATTGGATCATTAATGACATATTTTACATTATCCATGTTAATTTTTCAAGCCTTAGATTTTTTGGACTTCTTTATAATAGAATAAAGTAGTATTTATTTCAAAATATCATTTTTGTCAATTTTAATACTATTCAATATTTTCATTTTTAAAATATAAAACCTTCAAGAGTACTTTAAAAAATTACTTCCAATATTTCACAAACATGTCTAAATTATCTATAAAATTAGTGTGTATTATTAATTAATTATAATTATATTATTTTTAATATTGTAAATATCATTTATTTGATATCTTAATTAATTAAGAAAATATTTAATCATCATTGTGTCACCATATAATTTAACTATTTAATATAAAAAAATTATAAATAAATTCTAATGATTTAGATAAATTCATTATATTTCTAAATACTATTTAAAGTAGACCACATATCTTATATAACCTCATATTAAAAAATAAATAGTTATTAAAATTTGAATATGACATTTTTTACTCTTTTTTAACAAAGGACAAGGAATGGGAAATAAACAAAAATACCAAAAAAACACTAGTTGGGATACTCAGAACCATAACCTCATGTAAAACCACCATTGGGCGCAACCACTAGACCTCATATTATATTTTTACCTGTTATTTATATAAAATATAATAAATGTCCAAATGTAACACAAGTGGCTTAAAAAGGATCATTTTTTTGACCTATGATTGTTGGGGTCAAAAAAAATATCCAAAAAAATTAAGACAAGTGTTAGGGTAATTTTATATTATTATAATATTATTTTTACCATTAATTTCCCTATTATCCTTTAACCGTGGTAAATAAAATTAAAAATATATTATTCAATAAAAATTATTTTGATCCTATGAGACCACATTTTTCATTTTGATTAAAAACATATATATATCTACTTTTTGAAATTCAATTCTCATAAGTGGTAAAATTACATTCAAAGTTAATCTAGAAATTGTTGGTAGAATTTAGGTAAAAGAGACGTTTAAAAGATCAATAATTTTTCTATATCTAATTCTACAAGAAGAATTATTTCAATGACCAAATTTATATTAATATATTTATTATTTATCAATTGTGACATTAAATTTCATTTAATATAATAAAAATAATTTAAATGAGAAAGTCAATTTTTAACTAATATTCAATATTTTTAAATATTCATAAAAAATTGGAACTTTTCCACAAAATAACAAAAAATTATCCTATGATATTTTTTATATTATAAATTCAAAAATAATATTTATTTTATGAAAATAAATTTATATGATTGTCCAA
The DNA here is from genome assembly GCA_963277665.1 of Viscum album. NCBI lineage: Eukaryota > Viridiplantae > Streptophyta > Magnoliopsida > Santalales > Viscaceae > Viscum > Viscum album. The sequence goes on from OY728129.1 coordinate 261,515,400, forward strand.
AACTAATTTGATTATTTTCCATAGAAGGATGTGAAAAGTAGTTCATTTGATAACATAGTAGTTTTAAACATATAAGGACTTTTATAGAAATTATATTTGTCATTTTCAAAACCATTATAACTAATATTAAAAAAGTAGTTATTAATATTCATATATCAAGTTTACTATATATGTTTTAACTACCTTAATTAAATAATTATAACTGTAATTTTTTGTTTCATAGAATATGGGTGTTCTAGGTAACGCAATCCATATCAGTGTTGTGTGTTGAGAAATCCAAATTTTATGTTTCTCATATAGCATGATTATATTAGGTTTTGATATAATGCAATACAAACATAGTGATTTAATATAATAAACTATCTTCATTGTTTCGTGAAATACTAAATAAAAAAACAGCAAAATCTCAGGGTGTAACATTCTACCCCACATAAAATGAATTTTCCCTCAAAATTTCTCTGGGTTATCATAGGTTTAATACTTGAAAGTTTTATTCAATGAAACCCACATCGTACAAATAAATATTAACTCTTTCTTTAAAATTTGAAATTTTGAACCATAACGGTTACTCAAAGTAACATATAACTAGGTTTTAACATAGGGAAACAATGTTTGGGATGGAATATTGAACATGGAGGAAAAGAGTAAATATTTTTAGGGAGGTATTGAGGCCATTAGTCACAAAGTATTGAATTATCAAGAAATGTTGAGGGTCTCAAATTCATATATTTGTGATTCTTTAAAAGGATACCCGTTCAAAAAAAATAAGGTATTAGGATAAGAAAATTTTGTTTTTGATCATTATCCTATTATTGAGTGATTATTTTATTGACCAAAAATTCAAAAAAAAACATTCTTTGGTTATGGTTTTATCTATTTCTAATTAATCCTATCATCAATTAATGGATGTATAGAAATTAACATCAATTCCAAAAATCACTAAAATACACTTTTATCATATTTTACATCCAATAAATGAATGAAGAGTATAACTATTTATCTATAAATATTCATAAAATAAATATGGTTAATAAATTAATCACTAAACATTAAAATTAACACTATTGGTTCATCAAAACTAATTATTCATCAAAAATAAGTATACATAAACCAAGACATCATTTTGGCCAGTGTTAGGCGTGAAACCCTTATCGTCCTTCAGTCATGGGTTGAAGACCCCACGGACTTTTCAGACATTATTAGTTGTCACCCAACATACATGATGTCCTTTTATAAAAAAATGATAGACATCATTGAAATAAGGTTAATCACTAAATAACCTTGTATCCAAGGTTCTTAATACAAACTTAATATGTAAATACCACCTCTAATGTTTAGAATAAAATTTTCAAGAATGATTAACCTTATAATCCTTATGAAAGATGAAAATATAAAAAACATAGAAATAAACTCAAGGAAATATATTAACATTGAACCCCCATATTTCGCAAAGTTTCTCTTGGTTTTCACCTTTAAAACATATGAATACTCTTGTGGTAAATTCTCTTAGAACAATGTAACGATCAGAATTACCATAAATACATTTGGGAATCATGCATGATTCTCTATTCCAAAGTATATTGAATCTATTCCTTAATTCAAATTATTTTTAACCTTAATTCTTGATGAAATTGAACACTTTTTTAATAATCAACTCTAAGGGTAATTCATACCATCTAATTTACTTATTCAAAGCCCACATATATTTATCCAAACTAAATTATGTTAACATAAAGAATATGTTAAGGATCGCCTTTCTTTAATCAAATTATCAACATGGCATTAAATCACATCTATAGTCTTTCAGGAACATTCAACATATACATGTGAATACTAAGAAAAAAACGTAAGTAGAACAACCCTCGTATATTTCATCATTCATAATTTTTATTGAAATAAAATAAATAATAACACTGATAACTTCATCCTTAATTTATTAACAATTATACCTCATCCTATTATATAATAACTCTTTCCTTTCACATTTCATTTGTTTTTTCTTCATCATTAATAATGTAACCATTATTTACACCACCTTTCATATTTTCTTTAGGTGATTTCCATTTCAAACATTAATTTTCATAATGACCATTTATTTCACACTTAAAACACCTAGCCATCAATGATGACAAAGGGAGTCTAATATTCTCATTTATTTAGTTAACCAAACTCTATATTTTTCCCCTACAGTCATTCTATTTGGGTCTTTATTTTATAGTGTCAAAACACCATCATGTTCCTATAAGACATTCACTAAGCTGATGCTTTCCACACTCTTGACTCAAAGGAAACTGAATCTTTTGTCATGCATAGTTTCCATTACCTGACCACTTAGAAAACTCATTATTTATCTTCCTTCGTGAGTCCATGGGTTTGTTAAGGTATAAGTTGTTTATCATTTTCCCTGATAACTGATTAGGCATGATAAAAAAATATTTCTCTCTAGTGATCATACCAATTGACCACTCATTAGAAAATCATCCATCGTATTAATAATTAATCCATTTACTTTTGGTTTCCATCATTGAATAAAACCATAATCATAGTGTGAGCATTACTTATCATAGTACAAAACCACATAGTCATTAAAAGATTTACTTTTGGTATTTGTAAATCATGAAACCTTCATTAATATACAACACCCTGCGTTTATACTAAGTTATTCATATCCAAATTATATATAAATAATTTTTGATGGTTCGTGAAGAGTTCCAGAATTTCCCAATCATATTCCCCAGGAGTGTCAAACCAAGTGTGCAGAAAGGCCCATTTTCCTGTACCAAATTACCCCGAGTCAGGCCCTGAACATCATTTCAATGTTTTTACCCCTAGGTACATCTGTGTCAGAGGCACATCCACTTGTAGTATCTAGACAATAATGTAATTATAGGAAACCGCAAACATTACCCATTACCAAAATTCAAGGACATTTTCCTAAACATTTACGCATCCATATACTTATCCATAGATACATCCCTATAAATATACATAGAAATATACCTAGTGATCTCACTATGTTTTATGATTCTAATTTCTAAAGGTTGAATAAACATTTTATTTTATACAATCTATAGAGAACCTAATTTTACATACATGGATATTACATCATTTTAAATGAATATCAAGTATATTACAATACTACATTCCCAAGGACTATAATAGTTTAGTGTCTTTAGAAACATGGAAACAAAATATTCTATCCTGGTGAAAGATTGTCATTATATCCCATAAAGATCTCCACCTTTATTACTTCTACCTGAAACATTTCTTCATAACCTAGGGAATGGAAATATAATAAAGGGGTGATCTCAAATTCTCCGTAAGGGTAAACAAGAGAGATATGTAAGCATAATCATGATCATAAGGGTGAGAGAACATGATAATGAAAATAGAATATCATACCCTACATATCTGAGATCATATAAATTAATCATGGAATAAATAATGGCAGTACATAAGTCATGAATCATAAGGAAATAAATAACATAAACCATGAAATCACAATATAGGAATAAAACATGTAATTGTGGAAAACACATAAGTATATACTAATTTCCATAATAGCCAAAGCATCTCTTCCAAGACAATCATAGTAGTATAGGTTCACTCCCCATACCATCATAGTAGTCATGGATAAATCCCATGTTCATCTTAGTATCATGAGTTCACACCTCATACCATCTTTTTATTAATGGTTCACTTCAATGGACATTTCAGTAGCATGAGTTCACTCATCATATCATCTTAGTAGTCATGGTTCACTCTTATGACCATCTTATTAGTAGAGGTTCACTCCCAATACCATCTTAGTTTATCTCATGAGATATAAATATTTACCCAATTAATTGGAGTGAAATATATGTCCCACCCATCATATAATGAAATCATACATACATGTTCCACAAAAACATAAAACATTTATCATAGACATAATCTAAGGAATAAATTGGGAATCATAAACATGTAATAATATGATATCCTTTGGAAATGATATAGGTTTAGTACACATTTAATCAATATAATAACCCATGAAAATAAGTGGTTTATCTTAAACAGTGTTCCATTAAAACATAAACTATCCAGAAAAAGAATATAAATGGTATTCTTGAACACTAATAAAGTCTGTCATCATAGTTGGGGAATGATTTTGAAAGAACAATTGAAACATAAATTTTCTATAACACTGAAAATTTTAATCATATATCATTTTCAAACCCCATTTCTCTGAAACCACATTTAAAAAACGTAACGGAATCATGAAAATCATTTAAAACTATTCTTGAATAAAATATCATTTCTTTACTGAATTAGTTTTCATCTCATAAAATGACACGCAATTTTAAAAGGAAACATTTTATTTGAATATAAATATATATGGTTGTAGGGTAAGATTCAAGGTACTAAGGCTTCATGAAATCATAAAAATCTTTTCATTTCATGTATATTAAAATCATTCTTCTCATACTATTTCTAGAAAAGTCAAAAAAAGTACATCGTTTGAAAAATGAAAAAAAAAATAATTTTTTAAAACCATGTAGTAAAAAGTAAAATATGGGTAAAAATGATTTAAAAATAGTTAATAGAAAAATTTCTGAAAACGTTTTTAGAAAACATGGGAATGGATGATAAATATTTCCCAATAACGACATAAAATGAAATAATCCAAAATATTGAGGTGATTTTGAAATCAACACTCATCGCATTATAATCACTAGAATTGTATACCCCATGTAAAAAGAAAAATATGAAAATATGAAAATATCATAAAATTTTAGATAAGACTCATGAAAAATTATGGTCATTATATACACCACGTAGAAGATACAAGTAGTGTATGAGGCTTATGTCTCACAGAAATAAATTTGAGACAAAAATCCCCTTACCTTGTGTTTTAACTCCCTTCATACTCAAACAAAATTATTGTATAATAATAAAAGTTTATTATAAATATTTTATAGAAGCATATTATTATATCTAATACCACAAATGTTTTGATTATGACCTTATATTACCTTCTTTTTAACGATTATATGTAAATATTTCACTTTTGGTAAAATTCTCTTTGTTCTTCACATGTGTCTTAACTAGTAATATCATTATTCTTTATACTTATATCATGATTCTAGAAATTAAATCATGATATAAATATAATTTATATCCAGTATATTTTTACTAAAATAATATATATGATAATGAATTATGAAATTAAATACACCGTTCATGGGGTTGTTAAGCCATACCTACACATGAATGTTGTTTTTGTTTTAATTGTCATATTGAAAGAAAGTATGTAAATGACATATGTATATATATGTATGTTTGTATGTATATATATATATCATTATTATAGTATCATTTTTATGTCATGTAATTCATACTTATTCATAATATATATTTTTATAATAAATCTTGAATGGTGAATGTGGAAAATGAATCGCATCGCGTCGTGGAGATTGTAACTCGTACTTACGCACGAGCGACAATGTCCTTTAATTAATGTTTTAATGGTATGGAACTGGATGTAATTTTAATTTTATATAAAAAATATCATTTTATATTTATTTTTTACATCATTTATATTCATATTTATACCCATATAAATAAATTTTATATAAAATAGTTTATACCATGGAATGGAGAGGGTAAGTCGTACGTATGCACGCATGGTGATATTGGTTTTTATAGGATGGGTAAAAGGAATAATATAGTTGTCTCATAATAATAAAAAAATAATATACTATATTATGTATTCATTAATTTATTATGGAAACAACATAAGAAGAGGAATTATAATAATAAATAAATTTAATTGAATTAGCAAAACAACTACCTCTTCTTCTTGTGTCGCCTTTTTATTTGCACAAAAGGACTCCTTAGGTTGGATTTTTGCCCAAAGTGTGGAATCTCGAATGAATAGAGGGAAGTAGGGAGAGTAAATTGTAGGGTTTTTCTGAGAAAAATGGCTTTATAAGTGTTAGTCAAATATATGGAGAAGTAACCATTTATAAGAGAGGTGAGAGGCACTTTTGGAAAATCTTAAAATATTCAAATATTATAAATTTATATTTAGTTTTAAGTTTCTACAAAGAGATTTATTTCGAGGATAAGATGACTATGTGTCTAAATCCTGAAATCCAATTAATTTTAGACTTTTTTAAGTTATAAAGTTAAACTTATTTTTTGGATTTGCCCTTTAGTTAAATAGTTTAACTCTTACAGTGTCTTCTTGTAATTTTACATTATACTGTTAATATAGTTAATATAAAATGACGAAAGAATCCCAATTAGATTTAATATGATAATTTTAACATTATAAAATTTATTTGGATGATTCATATATTTTTATGATCTTTATATCATTTAATAAATTATTATTCATTTTAAAATATCATTTATGTCAATTTGAATACTATTTAATATTTTCATTTTAAAATATAAAACCATCATGATAACTTCAAAAAAATACTTCAAATATTTCATTAACGTGTAGAAATTATCTATTAAATTATTTTATCTCATTAATTAACTCAAATTATATTTTTTAAAATATTTTTAATATAATTTATTCGATATCTCAATTAATTAAAGAATTATTCCACCATTATTGTGTCACTATTTAATTTAATTATTTAATGTCCAAAAATTATAAAAAAATTATCATGATGTAGATAAATGTCTTAGATTTATAAACACTATTTATATTTTACCATATCACTAATATATCCTTGTATTAAAAATTAAAATGTTATTAAAATTTGAATATGTAATTTTTAATTCTTCTTTATATAAAATATAATAATTGTCCTAATCTCACAATAGTGGATTAAAAACTATCATATTTTTTAAATAAGTTTTATTTGGGTATAAAAAATATCAAATAAAATTAGTTAATGTTTTATCATAATTTAATATTGTTATAATATTATGTTTACCTTTAATTATTCTATTTACCATTAACTGCGTTAAATAAATTTCAAAAGTTACTATTCAGCAAAAAATATTTTGATCCTATTAGACTGAATTTTTTTATAGTGATTAAAACCATGTATGTTTGTTTTTTAAAATTGAATTATCATAATTGGAAAAAAAATTAATAATAATTCATCAAATGTAGCTAGAAGGCGGGTAAAAGAGATGTTTAAAAGATCAAAAAAAATATCTAATTCTACAATGAAAATTATTTTAGTGATATAAAATGTATTAAAATATTTATTATTCATATATTGTTACTTTAAAATCAATTTAATTTAATTATAATTATTTAAATGAAAATTCCAGTTTTTAACTATTATGCAATATTTTTCACTACTCATCAAAAATTGAAACTTTTTTAAAAAATACCAAAAACTAACCCTAATATAATTTTTATTTCTGAATTAAAAAATATTATTAATTTTTTCAAAATAAATTTATAAGATTATCTAAATCAAATTTTATTATTTTTAATAGAAGGACATAATAATCGGTTCATTTAAGAACATAGTAGTTTGAAACATATAAAGAGTTTCCAGAAATTATATTTTAATTTTAAAAACCATTCGAACTAATATTTAAATAGTTGTTATTTCAATTATTATCACAATTTTAATTAATATTGTATAATTTTCTTATTTACATAATTATAATAGTAATGTGTTATTTCACAGAAACTCGGTGTTCCATGTAATGCAAGCCAAGTCAGCATTGCCTGTAAAGAAATATAATGTTTATGTTGCATATAAAGAAAAATTAACTTGGTGTTTCATATAACTCATGACAAATATGTTTCTCTAATATAATAAAATATCTTTAGTGTTGCATGAAATGAAGAGTCACAAAATCACAAAATCTTGGGGTGTTACCTGATGTGTCCATGATTGAATTATAATGACTAGAACAACCAAACTAAAATTCTCATAAAAAAGAAACAGTTAACATCTAAAAACAACGGTTTCAATAAGGAATTTTTAATAAATGTGTATTAACATGTTATAAGTGGATCATATAATATATTAAATGTATTTAAATTATTATGTTTTAGGTTGTAAGGGATTAATGTTTAAATATTATTTTTAATGGGATTTTGTATTCAAGAATTTATATTGAGGAAATTAAATAAATCCTTTCTAATAAATACCTTCAATTTTTATTCTTATATGGATATTTTTCATGATTACATATTTCCTTTAATTTCTCACTATTTAAATAGTCAATAAATCCAAATAATGTGTTAGGAAAACCAGCTTTATTTCTCTCTTCAGTTGAAAATCCTTTTACTTCAATGGAAATGTTTCTAAAAATTACTTTCAAGGTTGTTTTTAATATTCTCCTATGATTTTTTAATGAAATTTTCTTCTACCTACTGAATTTTTAAAAAATGTTTTAAAATGATTATTATTTCCATTTTCTGAATGATGTATGTTTTACTTTTACTAAATATGTGAAAAAATATATTTCTTTTAATGTATATGGAATGAACATAATTTTTTCAATCTTAACTCTATAATGTATTGAAGCTTCATTTACATTTTTCCATGTTTTTTTTAAAATATAATGTTTTCTATATTATTTTAAAAAAATGTATTTTAAATAAGTTATTTAAAAGGAAAATTTGTATTTTTCCAATGAAATATTTCAGTGATATTTTCAAGAAATATTTCATCTACGATAACATCCTATGATGTTAACTAAACTTTACTTGGGTTATGATCCAATGATACCATATGTATTCTTTCAGTATATAGTTTATGATTATGATGATGATATTTTTACAAAAATCACTTTTTTTACATGGGACATATTATTATGTTATGATGAATTTTTTATGATAAATTTTTTTGATTATTTTATGGTAGGGACCATTATAGCAATTCAGTACATTAGATGAAATGATATTTATATCTTGTGATATGATTTAGATAAGTGTGTAAATGATTGTGAAAATATTTTTTAAATTATTTATAAATTATTATCATTTATTTTTTGATATATTCATAGGAAAAGGCATGGACATGATTGTGAATAGAGTTTTTCACATTATATTGTGTGTGTAAGAACTCTTCCTAGATATACTCACAATATTATGTGTGGAAATTATTTCATTTAGCTATGTTCATAATATTATAATTTATTATGATTAAGGTGATTATTTTTTCTTTATAAATTAAATTAAATTTTTAAAATATAAGTCAAAAGGGCCAAAAGGGAATTCATCCATTATCAAGGTCCTTTTTAGATCTATAATTTGAAACGACAATCGATCTATAGTTTTTAGGAATTCCCTTATGTGAATTACATATTAGATAAATTGGATACATTATAAAATCATTAATGTGAGGAAAATGATATGTGAATCACCTACATATATTTTCATATGTGAATCCCATACATAATTCGCCAACATCGATGCCCTTGTGTAGTAAGTCACATAGATAAATAAATTCGAATACGTGAATCACAAACCTAATGAATATACTTATGTGAATCCCCTTTGTGATTCACCTACATAAATTTACCTTTAAAAATTGACTACTTCTATTCCCTTATGTGGCTATTTCACCTACATATAGAAACACACTTATGTGAAAATACCTTATGTAAATCCTATAGAAATTTATTTACTATTTTTCTCTGCGATTTATTTTCCGATTTTCTGCAAGATTATGTCATATATTTAATGATTTTATAATGAATTTATAATTTAATATTGATTATTTAGAACATGTGTTAATTGATATGTACAATTTTAAACATTTTTTTATAAATATCAAGGATTGTTTTAGTTTCACACATGTACCATACATCTTATAACACAAAAATTAATTTTTCTTATTTTAACTCATTTTCATTAATTTTATTCTTTCATAATTAATATTTATTGACATTAATTTCCATAAAATATTTTTTAATATTTTTTATTTTTTTTATTAAGTTTTGAATTTATTTGTATCTTCACTTATAATCTTAAAATAGATTTTTTTGAATTTTATATTTTTTAAAATTCAAACTTGAAATTTTCATTTGATTTATCAGAAACCTTTTATTGTGGATACCATTTCAATTATTTATCATATGATTAAAAATTGATTTAAATTTGTGTTTATTATTTTAGATTTTGGTCATGAGTTTATATATTAATATTAAACGATAATATATTTTCTATATCTCTTGATAATATAATTTTATCATTTTATTCTTTTGAATTTATATAATGGTATACTCTATTGTGTAGTTTATATAACTTTTTTTTAAAGGAATCAAGGATTCCTAAGAAAATGAAATATACATATACAATTATGACATAATGAGTGTATATGACTTAAATTGATAAAGTGTTCATACTATGTGAACCTTCAAGTGATCATGTACATTTTGTTTGCTATTGTTGGATAATATCTCAAGGGAAGAACAAATTAATATTTTACTTCTACAACCTTGAGGAGATGATCAATATAATCAAACACTCTAGAACCAATGTTAGTTTTTTATTCTAATTTAATCTATTTTTTCTTGTTTTATTGAGTATATAACACTTCTTATCATCTTTCTCGTACACTGTATTTTTCTGTTTTTTATTTTATATAAAAAATAATTTTATATCATTGGGTTGTGACTCCCTGATTATAAATTTAGGATCATTCAGTTTGTGAACCTTGTATTCTAAATATAGGATTGGAATTAAATTGTTAAACACCATACAAAAATAAGTGTGTTGTAGTTATACATGTGCATTTTAGAAAATGATTTTGTATTCGATTTATTATTCCCCTTTAAAAATCAATTAGTACACAATGTGTCTCTTACCGAGTAGAGGGATTTAAGACTGAACTAGGTCCACTTTGTAATAAACTAATATAAAAATAATTTTGTTCTTTCGTTATTTATTCTAAAAATTAGCACTCTTAATTAACTTTAAAAATTATTTTTAAATAATTAATATATTTGAGGAAAAAATTAATTTGGTCTACCCCCCCCCCCCTCTAGACCACCTTTCATTACCATTATTCCCTAAAAAATGGTATTGTAGGATAAAAATATGGAGGATATTTTATCTCTGTTATTCAATTTCCCAATACCAAACTATTGGTATCAGCGTATGTTTCTTTTGAAATTATCCAATCTGTTTATAGACAATATTGGTTATATTTTATTTTGTTAACCTATACCAAGAACTCATAGTCTAAGGGAAAATATCTTTGATATAGAAAGATTGAATATAAATTATTCCTAGATTCCTCAAAAGTATCCTCACTTTGATGGAAATGATTATAGCAACTGGAGATCCAAAATAAAGGAATACCTCAAAAAATTAAGCATAGAATTCTTTTCCATCATGGAAATATCATACAATATACCAAAATATAATCCAAATACACTTAGTTGAAATAATTCTATAAGATATGTTTTAAATTAAAAAGTTTCAAATTTTTTTATATTGTGTTATTAATAGAAGTGATTTTAGACATGTGTCTTCTTTTAAGACATCTCATGAGATTTGGAAGATTATAAAAGTCAATGACCATGCTTCAGAAAAATGGAATCAATCTAAGAATGGAATTTTTCGAGCATTGTACCAAGACTTCATGATGGGTGATGATTAAATAATAAATCAAATATTCCCCTGATTCACATGCATTTTGAATAGAATGAAGTCCCTTAGAGAATATTGAGAAAACCCATTACTTGTTTAATTATTCCTATAATACCTTCTATAAAAATGGTATGAAAAGAATTATTCCATTGAATAAATTAAGAAATTAAATGTGTAAACTCCCGATGAATTGATTTGATCACTGCTTCATTGTGGAATAGAATTGAATAATATAATCCAAGAGGATACAACCAAAATAAAAATTGTCTCTTTTAAATATATGAATTTTTCTTATAAAAACTCTTCTGATTATGATCTAAAGGATATTAAAAATGAATATATGGCTTTTATTATAACTTAAGTCAATAAATAAATGAAAAATAATCGATTTAAGAACACATTTCGAAGAAACCCCAAAAGGAAAAATGAAAGGATGATAAGAAAAGAAGTACTAATTTTAATACATCATATGTTAGTTGTTATAAATGCATAAAGACAGGGCGTATCAAACCTGATTTTCCAAAATGAAAAAATAAATATAAATTAAAAAGGATATAAATAAATTTAAAACTAATTGTATTTGTACGGGAGAATTTGATTATAGTGATGAATCCAAAAAATAATGTATTAACATATTCTTTATGGCTTCCCTGGATAAGTAAAAAATCCTTTGATGTATTAAAAATGACATATAGTACATATTAAGTTTATTTTATAGGAATATGTTCAGAGTTCCACAAAACATTTCTAATTATAAAACTTTTTATGGAGGAACTATATTCTTTAGAGACCATTCCAAAGGAGATGTAATAGTTTTTGGTAAAGTTGGTATTTCTAATTAATCTTTTATTTATACTGTTTTATTTATTGAATGATTATAACATAATTTAATTAGTATGTCTAAAATATGTGATTATGGAATGGAAATTAAATTTAAAATTTATAAATGTTTATTTTTTTTAAATATTATTCTATATTATTGTATACTATTCAAAAGGAAGATAAGTATACAATGGATTTTTATGAATTAATTTATCAACGTGTTAAGTGTTTGAATTCTCATCAGAATGATAGTTTTCTTTATCCTTGATGAATAGATCATGTTAATTTTCTAATGTTGAAAAATATCTCTAAACATTATAATGTGTTATAATTACCTTCCTTAAATAAATAAAAACTTTATGTCTGTCATTTATGAATGAAAGGGAAACAATGTAAAATATCATTTAGACCAATTATTCAGATTTGTACTAATAGACATTTTAAATTAGTACATCTGGATCATTTCAGTCTAACAAAAAAAATTGTTTTATAGGAAATAAATATACTTTAGTTTTTATTTATTATTACAATATATTTACATGGGTTTACAATCATTCTCATAAAAAGATACTTTTTATAGATTTATAACTTTAAGTAATTTAGTTCAAAATTATATTTTATAATATTTTTCTTATTCATAGTGTTAAATATGGTAGATTTTATAAATTTTAATTTGAATTTTTTTTAAAGAATAATCATTTTAATGATTTCAATTCTCCTAGAACACATATGTAAAATGGTGTTGTATAATAAAAAATATCTTATTGAAATATCCATAACTATGTTATGTGAATATAATTTTATTAGATATTTAAGGGTTGAGGGAATTTTTTCAAATGGTTTTATTTCAAATATACTTCTTGTTAGTCATTTTTTGAAGACAAAATACTATGAATTATTTGAAAATAAAAACCCTATTGTTGGTTACATTAGAATTTTTGGTTGTAAAGTTGTAATTTTAAACTCAAGGGACAATTTAGAAACAATTTTTGATAAAAGTGATGAAGGTATTTTTATCAGTTATTATAATAAGAGAAAAGATTATAAATTTTATAATAAAAAATATGTTTATTAAAGAATCTGTGCATATTTTTGATGATGATAATATAAAATTATATTTTGACATTAATGATTTTTTCATGAGTTTAGATATTTTAATTTTTGTAAGGAAAACTCAAGATAAGAATGAATCGGTTGAGTAGGAAAACTATTCATTGAATTGATCCAAAATCATATAAATTTCATAAATATAATTTTTTGGACTATGTTATTGGTATTATTTATTATGGTTTTGAAACTAGTAATTCTGTTTTAAATTTTTGTACAAATTCTACTTTTATTTTACATTCCATTCCTAATAATTTTAATGATTCTTTAAAATATGATAAATGTATTGTTTCTATAGAAGATAATATTAGTCAATTTCATAGAAATAATGTTTGGTCTTTAAAATAATTACATAAGGATAAGAAGGTAATCAGAACTAAATGGATCTTTAGAATCAAGATAAATGAATATAGAGAGAAATTCTAAAACAAAACCAATCATATTTCCCAAAGATACTATCAACAATATGGTATGGACTTTAAAAACTACTTTTCACTGGTTTCAAGTTTATCGTCTATTAGAATCATATTATATTTTAAGTTTTTAAGTGTTTTAGATTATATCAAACTAATGTAAAACCTTCATTGTTAAATGGTTTTATAATTGAATAATATTATGTTAATAAACCACTAGTTTTGAAAATGAAAAAAAAAATCTAATCATGTATTTAATTTATCAAAATATTTTCAGGGCATCAAAAAAACATATCATTCTTGGTATGAAATGATTTATTTTTTTCTACTAAATAATGATTTCAAAAATGATAATTTTAATCCTATACATCTTTTTAAAATAATTTCAAAACATATTTTAATTATGAATATTTATGTTGAAAATATTGTTTTAGGTCCTTCTAGAAAAATTATTTGTAATGATTTTTCTACTTTGATGTCATCAATGTTTTATGTGAGATTAATGATAGAATTAAATTTCATTCATGGAATACAAATTTCACAAAGGAAATATTGAATTTTTATTAATCAATTTATGTGTGATAAATATTTTCTTAAAAGTATTGATATCAATCCTTCTAAATATATGAAAACTCTTATATGTTTAAGTTGTAAGTAATATTTTCATGAATATTTAGAATCTATTGATATAAAATTTTATATAGGAATGGTAGGTAGACTTATTTATATAACTATATATAGAATAGATATCATGTTTAGTGTACTATTATGTGCTACATTTCAAGCTGATCCTAAATAAATTCATATTAAATCTATGAAAAGAATAATTGGATTTTTTTAATGAATAGTTACTTTTAGTTTTTTTATTCTATGTTTGATTGTTTTGTTTTAATATCATATCCATATTTTTACTTTAGAGACAATAACATTTGTAAATAAATAAACACAGGAATGTGTCATTTTCAATGAAATGTTTTTAATTTGTTGGTCTTTTAAGAAGAACTTATATTTTTCTTTATTTACTACAAGAAGATGATTATATTTCTACTACTAGTTGGTGTTCTTATTGTTTATGTAATATGAAAACATTAAGTGACTTTGGTCATTATATTTATAAAATCACTATTTATTTTGATAATACATCTATAATATCAATTTATAATAATCCTTTACAACATTCAATAACAATCGATATTGATGTTAGATATTTTTTATTTGAGATCATGTAAATTTGGGTGATATTATTTTAGAGTATATGACTATAATAATTCAACTTGAATATATATTAAATAAACAATTAAGATTATCTCGGTTTTAAAAACTTTAATTTGGTCTTGGGATGTTGAAATATTAATATTTTTGTGTATTAATGTGTTTAGGGAGAGATTTTGAATGATTATGTTCTAAAATTTTCGTATTTATATTAAATCTATAAAATATGGAATATGTTTTTCATATTACATGCTAATTTTTGTACATAATTATTCATAATATAAAAATTTTAAAACATCTCATAAATCTTATATTATTTCAACTTACGGTTCGAACATTTAGTTTACATAAAATCATATTTTATAAAATATTTCTTATTATTTATATCAAATAATATTTTTCAAAATTCTACTCAATTAATTTATTTATATTTTTTATAAGTTTCTAACATTATCATGACACTTTTTTACATGTTTAAAAAAATATTTCTTTTTTTATTTATAAAAAATGATAGAATTATTTTGGTTAATTATGGTCGGTTTTTCTAATCAAACAAAAAGTGGAGATTTTTTTAGCATGTGCTTGCATTTATGTTTATTTTATTAATTTCAAATCCTCTCATATTTTTTTAATATTATCAAATGTTTTAATGTTTAAACTTTTAAAATTACATGTTTTAATATTTTTATATTTTATATCTATTTTTATTTTATATTGATTAGAGTATACATAATCTTTACCATATCATAATATTTATATATTTAAAAGTTACATAGATTTTAGGATTTGATAGATCATAATATTTTTTACAAGTTTAATTTTCACATCCTAGGTTAAATAAGTCATTTTGGACCCTAATATATCATTTATATATGTTTTATACTATTATTATATAAAAAATACATTGTAAAACATGTATAAAATTCTTTAACCATGTAGACAATTGTTAACCATGTAGTTGATTCTGAAATCCGCCTAGTTGATTTCTAGAATCAGGTTTCTTTTTTATTATGAAAATATATTGAGATAATGAACTCAAAATTATGTAAATTTTTTTGGTAATATAATTGGTTTTAAATGATTTAATTATAATGCATAAAATTTTGAATTTATGTCTCTTATATCTGAAAATTGGTTTGAAGTCACTATATGTTCTTCTGTCAGATTTCTATTGTTTTTTATAACTATTTTTATTCTATTCATTAAGGATAAATTTGTTTTTATATAACCTACTAATTTTATTCTTGTTGATTTATATAAATAATGAAATTTTTTAAATGTAAGTCCAAAGGACCAAAATATAATTCCTTTTTTTAGTAAGTTCATTTTAAGCTTTGAAATTTGAAATTGGAATCTATCAATAGTTTTTTTGAATTCCCTTATGTGAATTTCCTACATGTGAAATTTAAATACATGAGAAAATTTTTTATGTAATGAATGTATTTCTTTAATAACCTACATATAATTTCATACGTGAATCTCTTATGAGATTCTTCTATATTGGTTTCCTTTCATAATAACACACTTACATGAGTAATTTTAATACGTGAATCACATACATGATGAATTCACTTGTTTAATCCCTTACTTGATTCATCTACACTAATTTATCTTATTTAAATGACATATGTTGATTTTCTTATGTGAATAATTATCAAATTTAGATAAAAACCTACGTGTTAATCTCTTATGTAAAACCTACAAAAATTTATGATCTAATTTGTTTTATGCTTAATTTTCCAATTTGTTACATGCTTATATCATATATTTAATTTTCCCTAATTAATTTATAAATTAATATTCATTATCTAGAAACTATGAAAAGTGATTTTCAGTATTTTAAATAGGATTTTATAATGTTCAATTAGGTTTTTATTTCAAGAATGAACGATATATCTTTTAACAAAAAAATCATTTTTTTTATTTTAAGATGTTTTCCAAAATTTTATTATTTCTTAATTAATATTAGTTAACATTAATTTCATTCAAATATATTTAAATATTTTTAATGTGGTGTTATTAAGATTTTAATTTCTCCACATGTTTAATTATAATATTAAAAGGAACTATTTTTAATTTCATATTTTTTTCAAATATTAACTTTCTATTTTCATGGGATTTATCATTGACCTATTATTATGTATATCATAAAAAATATTTATCAGATGATGTAAGATGTTTATGAATAAGAATTTATTGTTTTAAATTTCATTTAGGATTTTATCTATTAATAAGAAATGTCGATATCTTTTTCTCTCCCTATCTGATAATCATATTTTATCTTTTTTTTATTTTGAATTTTTCTAATATTTTTTTCTAGTGTGTAGTCTATATAGATTTGTATTAAAAGGACTCAAGGATTCATGGAAAAAATAAACAAACATATATAATTATTAAATGATGAGTTTATATGAATAAATGAGTTAAAAAGATTTCATACTGTGTGAAACTTCAAGTGATCGTGTACATTATTTTTACTACTGCTAGAAAATCTCTCAAGGGCTGAACAAAAACATCTTCAAATTTTACTGACTTGAAAATATGATCAATCTAGTCAAACACTCATGAACTAGTATCTATGTTTCATTTTTATTTAATCAATTTCTTCTATATTTCTTGAAACAGTAAGAATTATTCTAATCATTTACATACACTATATTTTCTGTTTACGATTTTACATACAAAATAATTTTTCATCTTTAGGTTTTGACTCCCAAATTCTAAATTCTGGACCGTTCAGGTTGTGACTACCATATTTTAAATTTAGTATTGTAATTGTGTTTTGACTCTATATAAATAAATCTATGTGTTTTGGTTATCCCTCTACTTTTTAGTAAAGGATTTCGTAATTATTTTATGATTCCCCTTTAAAATCAGGTAGTTCATAACGTATCTCTTGCCAAGCGTAGAGGTATAAAACTAGACTAGGTCCACAATGGACTAATATAGTATAAAAATTTCATATGTTATTAATATATTTCTTCTTTAAATTTTCTCTCTTAATTTACATTAATAATTATTTTAAAGCTTTAATTTATTTAACTAAATAATAATAATTTGGTATATTTCCCCCCTCTTATACCATCTTCTATTACCCATTATGACCTAACATTTTGTTTTTATCTATCCTTATATTAAAATAATCCCTCAACATTATGAAAATGTGTTAAAATAAAATTTTCCACTTTTACCTTCATTTATGATGAATCAATAGTCTTTTCACCCCTCAAAAATTTATGCTCTTCGAGTCATTTACACTTTTTAAACCTGTTTTCTATCACATTGTATTAGTATGCATGCCTTAGATTTCTCCTCTATATCCATATTTTCACTTCACATTATTTTTCATATATTTGGAAACCTTGTTTTGTGTTATTACTAATCACCTTCATATTTCTATTACCTCGTTTTTTTTAAAGGACATTTTATAGAACATTTTTACAATGTGGGTTTTCTGCAAATGAATTTTCAAATGTAAAACCCTTGATTATTGAGAACATACTAAAATTTCAAGCTAAAATTTATTAATGTGGGGAGAATATAACACCTTAGGATGTTAAAATAATAATATTATGTTTGATAGCTTTTATGACATGCATCGCTAAGCTTAAATTAATCACAAACTATTATTATATAAATATAAATGTTATAACCTATCTATAATTTTCACTGGTAAAGATAATAATAACAATATTAAAAATTTATTTAAAGGCTTTACTAAATATAAATTTGTTTATTAACACTTTGGAGATAAGGATTTGCATTTTAGTGAAGTCATATTATTCTTCAAACATATGTTTCCACCAAACAATATTTTTATTTCTTTTCATTAGAACATATTACATTTACTTTTTTAAATTTTTAGAAAATTTATTTGATAAAATAAAAGTAAATTTGGAAATAAAATTGTGAAAATTATATTTAGGTTAATATTTAATAATTTTATGGAAGTATTGGTTTTTTCAAGGAATACTATAATACTGAATTTTTTTAAAACTATATTATTTTCAATTGTTTAAAATGTTGTATTTATTAAAATGGATTAAAATTAAAATTAGTTCTCTTATTTTATTAATAATTTTATTAAGTTCATTTCAATAAATTTTATGTTTTAATTTTTTACAAAAAATATTTTTATACTTAAAAATGCATTTTTATGAAAAAAAACTGTTGTTTGTTAAGTTATGCATTTCTATCTTAAACTGATTTCATGAAATTATAGAAAATGAATCTTGAAAAATGAATTTAATATTTAAAATTATTCGGTTGTGATTTTTTATTTTATTATAAATAGTTACTATATGAAATTTTCATCACCTCGATAAGGGTAAAATAGGTAAAATAAGGTTAACACGTTAGAATAAGACATTAAATTTTATATAAACATTCCATATCTTATTAGATTGGTTTAGATTATTTATTTTTATGCAATTTTGGAATATATGTCCTCTTAGTTCCATAATACATTTATTATGACTTTTATATTAATTTTAGTTACTAATAAAGTCAATAATGTCACACTCTTGACTTTAATATCACTAATATTTTATCATAAGAATGAAAAGTGATTATATTAAGTTATAAATGTTTATTTGATATATAAATTAATTTTATTTATCATAGTAATTTATTTTTATTTTTTAGAGATTGAATAATTACCCTAAATGCTGAAGAAATGCCAACACGATATTTATTAAATAAATGAAAAATAGAATAAATGATTTTAAAAATACTGAAAGTAATAAAATTTGAATGAATTATTTAGTTTCATGAATATTTCAGATAAATATTAAATATTATGGATTTTTAAATAGGTTTATATTATAAATCCATATTTTTCTTGTCATATGTAAAGTCAAATTAATTGAAAAGTGTCAAAAATAAAAATAATAATATTTGATGAAAAATATATTTTAATAAATTATTTAAAATTAATTTAAAAATTAGATAGAACAAAATTGATAATATATTTTCTGAAATTGGATCCCTTTTCCATTTATAATGAAACTTTCATCTTATATATAATATTTTAACCCTTTAAGTGTTAAAAAGTCGGTACAACTTTTAAGGTTAAAATATGTTTACTAAGGAGTTAACCCAAATGATAAGGTTTAAAACACTTTTTAAACCTTCAAAATTTTATTTTTTGATAATATTTATACCATATAATATCTTATAATCAAATATCCATCTATTTGGATGCATTTTTATTGATAATTACTTTATTATATTTTAATATTTTAAGAAATTCCAAAAGTGTATGTCCCCTCACTTATAAAATAGAACTCCTCCTTTCTATTATTTGTGCCAAATTGAGCCTTATAGAACAACTAAAACCTAGAAAATTAACATATACACTTATTTATCCATATTTATAGTATATTTTATTTTTAAAAGACCATTTCAAGGATTCTTAAAAATGGATCTAAAGGAGGTATGCCGAAGAAGATGGACTCTTATGACCCGACCTCTTTAGATTTGTTTCTTATTATACTCACTATAAAATTGTGATATTATTTATAAAATAGTAAACTAATTATCCCTAATATATTTATATTTTTTTATTACT
Source organism: Viscum album (assembly GCA_963277665.1). Taxonomy (NCBI): domain Eukaryota; kingdom Viridiplantae; phylum Streptophyta; class Magnoliopsida; order Santalales; family Viscaceae; genus Viscum; species Viscum album. The sequence continues at coordinate 261,536,092 of OY728129.1, forward strand.
ATAAAACCACATTTATTCCCCCACATTTCCATCAAATGGGAAATGAAAGTATCACTCGTGCATACCTACGACTTACTATCTCTATATAGAGATACAATTCATTTTTCATCATCATATTTCTTAGATAATTATAATTATGGTTTTAATTTTAATATATTATATTTATTAAATTATAATTATTTTTAATTATAATATCATTTCGACCATCTTACTGACTAATCTGTAAGAAAATGTTAATGTTGCTCGTGTGTACATATGGACTACCACCTCCACGAAGTGATGTGAATAATTTTTCATTATCACTTTACATAAATTTTAATAAGTATGTATTTAATTGATATATATTATATATATGTTATATTAATTATTCTAGTAATTTTTATTATTATTTTTCTTATTTCATTTCCATTCGTCAAAAAGTGAAAACAACGTTTATGCATAATATGACTTACCATCACCATAAATAGTGTAATTAATTTTTCTAGATATATCCATTCTGAATGAAACAATATATATATATATATATATAATTAATTTATATTACATTTATATCATTATTAATATTTCATATATGATTTAACAATGATAAAATTATGTTTACATGAATTACATAATATAAATTCTTAGAAAAATGAAACAGTTAAAACTCATAATAGAAGATTTTATTAAGAAATTATTAATATATGGGTGTCGAATGGTTATAAGTGGATCATATATAATATTATAATTATGTAAATTAATTTTTATAGATTACTAATATATTTTATATTTATCATACAGGAGGTCATAGAACCTTCAATGCAAATCCAACTTCAGGTAAGGGGATTTCTAGTTTCAATTTTATTTCTGGGAGACATATCTCATATTCACTACTCATTTATTTTGTGTGGTAAATATAATAACAATTTTACATCTTATATCATGAATCTTATTGTTTTTATGATATTTAGAGATTCATTTTATGTAATTATTTCATGGTCTTATGATTCAAAATTTACCAATGTGGTAAGGGATTTATGTTTCAATCCTATTGTTATCGTGATTTTCTTGATTGAATTTATATTGGGGAAATTATATTACGCTTTTTTAATAAATAAAATTAATTTTTATTATGATATAGTTATTTATATAGATTAAATATCTTCCTTTAATTTTTCTCCCTTTAAATAAACAAAAAATCAAATGAATATTTGAAGGAAAACTGACATTATCTCTCTCTTCGGTTGAAAATCATTTTTTCTTCCACTTCCATGTTTTCTAAAAAAATTGAGAATGATTTCAATATTGATCTATGATTGTTTCAAGTAATTTTTAATCATTATTTAATTTTAAAAAAATTAAAATGAATCTTTTTATAATTTTCAGAATGAAACAATTTTTACTTTAACCAAAAATTTGAAAAGAATATTTGTGTTAACATGCATGTAGTGAACCAAATTTTCCACCATTATAAATTTTCAATGCATTAAAAATTACATTATATGTTTCCAAGATTATTTTCAAAGAAAATATATCCATGTTATTTTTGAATATTTTTAGATTTTAAATAATATATTTCAAAATATAAAGGGTATTATCTTCAATAAATATTCTAGTAATTGTTTGAAGAAATTTTTCATCCATGATAAAATTATTTGATATTAATTATGATTTGGTGGGGTTATGATACATTGATACCAACCTTATTCTTTCTCTGGAAGGTTTATAATGATAGTAACAATATTTTTACAAAACCCGTTTATTTTTTATGGGATATGTACTTATGTAATGATAAATGTTTTATGATCTTCTAAGTATTATTTGAATGGATTATGATTATTTGATGGTTATTCCTATTATATACTTACAATTCATTGGGTAAAGTGATATTTTTATCACATGAGATGATGATAGTTATGGAAATGATTTTGAATACCGATGTTCACATATTGATGAATGATTAGGGTTTTATTCCAAGTATGCTCACTGGAAAATGCATGGGATTGATTGTGAATTTATTTTTCACATTTTTATGCATTAGTATGATATATTCCTAATTTTACTCATAATATTATGTTTTGATATGACAATATTCATATATTTTTATAAAATTGTGATTTATTATGCTTACAATGCCACATGCCTATATTATGACTCTTCAATGCTGATTGTGGCTTTGACACCCTTGTTAATCATGATTCTATGTCTATGTTATACTCTCGTGGTGCATGTTCTTATATTCCTTTATGATTCATGTCTTATTAATTTCTATGATTTATGTCAAAACTAAAGATTATGATCTATGATATGCAAGGTATGTCATTCAAATTTTAATTTGATATTATCATTCCCATTTGATACACATGAGTAATTATTGATATCTACCTTTTTTATCCTTACTAAGAATCTTTTTTAACCCTATATTATTATTCCTTTCCCTAGGTTATAAACATTGGTTTTAAATATGATATGTCTAAGAAGGGTATTATTTATGAAAAACGTAGTTGGAGATGATTTATATCTCTTAGGAGACATGTGTTTATATATCCAAGTTTTTAAAGACACCAAGCCTATATGATTCTGGTTTGTATTGTGATGATATATAATAAATATTTATCTAATTAGATATAATATTTATATATGGAATGTATGGGTTTTAATATAGAATAAGGCTAAAATACTTTTCACCTATTAAAACAATACAAACATGGTGTAAAAAAGATATGGAAAATGAAAAATAAAAATAATGATTATAATGAAACCTCCAAAACCACAAAATAGCTTCTAACTCTCTAGGTGGAAGAAACTCCATAGGTAATCTCTTGAATAAAAGATAGTTCTATGTTCTGTTTTTTATACGATGTCTGTAACATTCACTTATAAGATTTCAGGTATTTACCTTCTATTTATTCACTTTTCTATTATATTGTGTATGTTTTGAGACTTTTAAGGATGGGGTTTATTTTCTAGATAAAATTTACTAATGTATATTTTTCTATGCTTGTTTGAATTAAAAGGGTCTAGATATAAATGTGTTAATTCATTTTCTGGATTCTCTCTTTGTTCAGATAACATCTGGGGTGGTTTGGAGTTCTCTACTAAAAAATAGAATTATTATAGTCTGGAGGAGAAATAGACACATTGTAATTGGATTAAATGTTGGGTAATTGTCACTGGGACGATATAATGAACTCGGTATATAGTATCAAATGAGTAAACATCATATAGAGGTTACATGTTTTGTAAAGTAAAAAATAATTTTTTTAATAAAAACATGACGGGTTTTTAATTGTACATAAGTTTCATGGATTAAAAAGAATGTAATAGAATTATAAATCATGTATGTATTGTGAGTTATAATTTTAAGGTGCTAAATGGATGGTTTCTATTTCATTAATCTGTAGGATTTTTTCTCTTGACATAGGAGCACTAGAAAGTGTTTTTGGGGACCTCTTCTCCATCTGAATCACTCCATTCAGCAATTGATCTCAATTACAGTTGGGTTGCATCTCTCTAGGTGAGTAATCCTTTGATTTCATCATTTACATTGATTGAGGTATCCCTATTTTTCTTTTATTTTAAATACATTTATTTGTAATTATTATTCTATTGATTCCATATACATCTTCCGTGTGATCTTATCATAAGATATGATACTTTTTTGGTTGTGGTCTAATGGATATGTGTTATTCGAGGTATGTTGTGAATTTTCTTATTCACAAGACATTTTGGTTTGTCAAATTCGATCGGAAATGTGTGAATTGATTATAGGGAATATGTTTTCATCATTTTGTTCTTTCATGGGGTTTATTTCTTTGCTGACATGTGCAACCCGAGTTTTGAGGTAGGTGGTTTTGTCTCTAGCCTATGTTGGATGAATGACATTACTATAGATTTTATATATTGTTTTGTAAGTAAAATGAAATAGTTGATTGATGGATTTTTGTTTGTGGATTGGGTTTCTGATAAAAAATAGTTTTCCATTTTTTGGTAAAGGGAAAAAGGTATTTTAAAAAAACTATGAAATGGATTTTTAAATGGATTTAAAAGAATAGTTTTGATGAATTTTATTAGAAAATAAATCACGAGAGAAGACACGGGTACATAGGTGAAAGGTGTATTAATAAGCCTCATTCATTGATACTTTCGAGGGGTTCAATGACGGGGTGTTCCTCTACATCATAGGTATATTATTCAAGGGACATGATAGACTTGTTGGGGGTTTACTTTCAGGGGTGTTACTCTAATTCTAAGATTCAATGCATATGTTTAGTGGTTGACACACATGTAATTCTCTATATTGGGGGTATGAGTGTCCTAGTTATCCTAGCTTAGTGTGATCTTTTTTGTGACCTTACCTGTTTTTTGGATTGTACTTTTCTGGTCTTTACCACCATGGATTTGATTTGCTATAAGATACTTACTATTCATTTATTTGATATATCTACTTTGATATATGTATGTGAATGGATTTGAGACTGTTTTACTTATATTATATTAGAAATTTAAAAAACGGGAAAATTAAATGCTTTGTCAAGCTTTTGAGATATAAATTTTAAGCTATTTATCATTCATTTTTTCATTAAGTTTGAGTGTGTTTGGATTATTATATAGCTAATTATTATGGAAAACCTGGTTAGGGTCTTAGTGAGCTTGTTAAATCATACCCTACACAGCCCTTTGGTGGTTCATAGACCATTGTATGTCTTTCGATACAAGGAAAGGGAAGGTTTCATAGTGCGGTGGTGAGGTTTTTTGTCAGATATATCTTTGTGGTTGGTTGTGATCTGGGGGGAGTTATACCATACATTTACGTAGATATTTTTAGAGTAGTTTATTTAATTTTGTCTTAATTTATTTTTGGACTTGTCTCTTGGAGATTCCATAGCTATATTTTGAGTTTTATTTTTTTAGTTGTCTTTTTTTAGTTATAGAATATATTTATTTCTTCTATTATTTATCTTTATTATATATGTATACCATGTTGTTGATTCGAGTTTTGAAACATTTTCCCCTCAAGATATTGTATGATTCATGTGTGGTAGTAACTAGCCCATGTGGATCAAGAAGTCACTTCGAGTAAGTGTTAGCTCATGTCGGGTACTAGTTTTTTAGGGTATCTAGGCTGGTTTAGCAAAAAAAATTATAAAATTTGGTTTGACCTCAAGATTCATTTTCTTGAGATGTTTGGTGGATTGGAGATTGGATTTTGAGACATGAGAGGTAGGTGATGGTCAATTCTTGGCCAACTCTCACTATAATTAGTCTCATGTTACCATGGTATTTTGGCATATGTGTCTCTTATTTTGAGTTCTTGATCATAATCTTAGTTTTTATTATGGTTTTTTAGTTTGAACTAAGATTTTTTTATTCTATGATCATTTCTTATATTTAAGTGTGCTATATTATGCCTCTGATACATTTTCCACATGTTTCTCATGAGGGTCAATAGAATCCCTTCATGGGAATCAACCCATATTTCATAATCTTAAAGAGGTTGTCATGCATGTAGTTCATATTGTTAAATATAATATACTATAATTCAATAGTGTAATTTTTTATGTATATTCAGGAACTGATGTTGAAAGGAATCAATCACTGTAATTCTTATGCAATAAGAAACCATCATTTAAAGGTATGAATGACCCTCAATGGGTAGAGAATTGGTTGGACAAGATCGATTGGGTTTTAAACTTCCTAAATACACTGAAGAGTATTAAGGTGAAGTGCATAGTGTTCAGACTTGTGGGTCCTACCAAGCAATGTTGGGATTCCATGGTATAGAAATATAGTCATGTGACATTGGAATGGAAGGTTTTCAACACTCTCTTATTCCCAGAATTTTGTTCAGAGTCACTGATTATTGAGAAGTCTATGGATTTTATATCTTTGTTGTAGGGAGAGCATTCGGTGCTCGCTTACACCAATCAGTTTTCTAAGCTGGTTTGATATTCTCTATAGGTAGTAAATAATGATAATTTGAATTCTCATAAGTACATGTAGTTTTTTTTTTGAGATACCCGATCATTGGTATTTATGCTAAATATTTTAGCCAATTCGGTAATTATAAATAGAGAAATGATTGATTAGATGAATATGGAAAGAATGGTTGGATATTATTCCCCTTTTCTTCTAACTAGTTCTAGCTTTTGTGGGACACAATAAAAGAAGAGTAGGTGACATGAGAATATTAAAAGTGGTGGGGGCGGTTCTTAGTGGTAGGCCTCCTCTGTACCCTTAGTTACTACTAGCAGTATTCATCTAAATTACTATTAGTGTTGCAAGGTCAGACACACCTGATGTTCTTGTCCCTCACCTATAGGGATGTGATACAGTTGTGGGAGTTTTTTCCTTCTATAGTATTTATATAGGGCTATGTATAATCCTCAATATGGTTAGGGACCATCGGCTTCAAACGCTACCGTGGTGCAGATAGATTTTTCACAGACTAGAGGGATCTATCTACATTCCTAATGTGTGAAGCACCTCGATATAGTAGATGAGTTTGTGGCATAGATATATGTGAGTACATCGATAGTGATAGGTACCATCTTTATTAAATAATTAGTAGTAGTGTATTTATTTGATACTGGTGTTTTCTAGTCATTTATATCTGCTATTTTTGTATATTCTTAAACTTTCAATGGAGCTCCTATCATTTTTTGTGGATTTAGAAACACCTCTTGGAAAGAAGAAAGAGTAGGGGTTTTAGTGTCCTTGTTTTCTATTAATCACTGATGCAATGTTAGTCAAGGATTTTCTTGTTCTGGATCATTATCTATTTGAAATCCTCATTGGGATGGACTGACTTATTTCTCATCATACTGACACTTCAAAAAACACCATTTAGAGCCATTTTTTCATTATTAATGTTTATAAATGACGCTAATTCATTTATAGACATTTCCAAATAAAACATCACTAAATAAGGTTTTTCTAAATTAGTGACGTTTATAAATGCCTCCAATTTAGTGACATGTATAAACATCGTTAATTGGTGATGTTTGTAAACATCACTAAATTTATGATTTTTATAAATGTTGCTATTTAGCGACACCTCATTTACTAATGTTTTTTACAAATTTTGGTAAATAAATTTCATTAAATTGGTTATTTTTATAAACATTGATATTTAGCAACTTCTCAGTTGCAAAGTTTTTATAAATTTAGGTAAATGAAGTATTTTAGCGATGTTTTTAAAAAAATTCAGTAAATTTTTTTAAAAAAATCATGATATCGAAATATTGGTTTTTTCTGTAGGAATTTATAATATATTTTTTTTAAATTTAATAAAAAAATTAATTAATATTCACGTCGTGTACCGTCCAGTTTAATCACCCCATAGAAATGTCGGAAAATGAAGTATTTTTTGAAATTAATTTTAAAAACAGATAAATTTTTTTTATAAAAACTAACTATTTATAGATGTACTTTTCTTATGAAATATGTAACAATATTTTTTGAAATTTATAAATTTTCAATTATAATTCATGTCTGGTACCATCAAGTTCATCCTCACCCCCGCTCACACACCATCATGCTTCAAGTACTATATCCCCTCGCATTCATGCCCCCAACCATGTACCTCACCTCACACCTGATACACCTACCTATGTGCCTCTATATCAATAATAAAACGGGATTAGCATAGTTTGATATGAGGACCTCCACCATCACAACCAATAAAGGAACCAACTCACCTATTGAATTATATATATATATTATTTATATTTATATGTTTATATATATATATATTATATTTTATATCTTTATATATGTGTGTTTGTTTATGTTTATATATGTGGGTGTATGGTTCTGTGAATGTAAATATATATATATATATATTTATATATTTATATAATTATCCCTAATTTAAAATGCTAGTAAAAATAGTAATGTTTTCTTAAAAACATGACTAAATTTAAAATATTTAATTGTATTATGTTAAATATTTATAAATACATTTCATCATTTAGTATTTAGTATTATATATATATAGTAATAAACATGTATTAATATATATGTGTGTGTGTGTGTTTATATTTTATATTTAATGTTTTATGTTTTTTGTTTATATATATTTATATATATTTATATTATATTACATATAAATATATATATATATATATATATGTGGGTGTGGGTGTTTGTGTATTTTATGTTTATGTGTGTGTGTGTGTGTGTTCATACTATATGTGTTATAGGTATATTCGTTTATATTTATGTTTAATTGATATATATATATATATATATATATATATTTGTCTGTGTGTGTTTATAATTTATTTTTATATATATTTTTATATTATATATGTCTGTGTTTGTGTCTATGTGTTTATATTTATATATATTATATGTATAGATTTTAATATATATGTGTGTGTGTGTGTTTATATGTGTGTGTATGTGTGTATGTGTGCGTAAATGTATATGTGTATGTATTTATATGACTATATATATATATATATAATTAGTTATGTTTTAAAAAATTGGTGAAAATGTCACTATAATAGCCATGTTTTCTTAAAAATGTGACAAAATTTAAAATATATGTTTTTATATATATAAATATATCTATATATATATATATATGTATGTGTGTGTTAATTTATAGAAATATATATATTTATAAATATGGTTAAATGATGTGTTTGTATTTATATGTATTAATATATATATTTATGTTTATATTTCATGTTTTATCTTTATATTTATATATAATTCTATATTATATTTTATTATATTCTACCTATATGTTTATATTTTATATTATATATAAATATATGTTTATATTATATATATATATATATCTGTGTGTGTGTGTTTGTTTATATTTTATGTATGTGTGTGTGTGTGCGCACGCACGTGTTTGTATTTTATATTATATGTATGGGTGTGTCTTTTTATACATATATATAATTAGTTGTGTTTTAAATCATTGGTGAAAATGTTACTTAAATAGTCACATTTTCTTAGGCTCGGGAGATGGGGGAGAGAGATAAGGCGATGCTCGATGAAGGAACCCTAGTTCATGCTTAATGAAGAATTTCCCCCCCTTCCTCGCGGTGGGAAGGGGGTGGATGTTTTGAATTTCTCACCGCGGAAGCCCCGAATTCCATTTGTTCCCTTCTCCAACCCTAATTTCCTCCCGGATTTCCCCACGATTTCTTTAAGCCTGAAGGTTTCTGATCTTCATTTCGGTAATCCCCAGCTTCCGCCTACAGTTTTGGAGTTCTCAGAGGCGTCGAGTCACCTTGGCCTAACTCTGGTAGCTCGTTTCATCCATCGAAGACCATCTGTTGATGAGTTCGATAGATTTGTGTTTGGAAAATGGAATCTGAATGATCATGCGATCATTGGCCTTTTCGATAGTCGTCAATTCATGATTCGCTTCACCTACGGGGAAGACTTGGTATGCGCGTGGTCCAGTGCTCCCAGACGATGCAACAGTTTCAGATTCTTCCTCCTTCGGGGGACATTTGATCTCTGCATGAACCGTGATCCATCCACCGCCCCGATTTGGGTAAGCCTTCCGCATCTGCCTTTACCTTTTCAAAATCTTGCATTTATACGTATGATTGGGAATATTCTAGGATGGTTTTTCTGTACTGATGCTCGCACCTCTTCTGTGAGTCATCCCATAAATCCCCAGCTATGTGTTGAAGTGAATGTTGTGAAACCGCCGGTGGAATGGGTCTAGATTTCGGTGGGTGAGGAGTTTAGGTGGAAGCAGGATGTGGTTTATGAGACCTGGACTGACTTCTGCATAGCTTGTAGTAGTTTGGGGCATTCGAATTCCAGGAGTCAGATTGGGGGCACTCTTAAGAGGTCTGCAGCTATGGGAAAGGGCATTGGTAAGGCCCCTGAGAGGGAGAGGACACCCGTTGTTGATGTTGGAATTGGCTCTGGTATTGCACCTGTTATGGAGTCCCGGGGTGATTCAGTTAGGATGAATTCGTCAGGGGATCCTGTGAACCCCTTGGTTTCTCATGTGATGAACAAGCTGAGGCATGAATTCTGTAGGGGGGATGGGGCCTCGGGTCCTGCTTCACATACTGCTCCTGCTGTTCGTGATTTGGATTCAGGTGAAACTGCAGCTGCGGGAAAGAGCCAGATGGATATCGTGGTCTCTGTTGTGTCGGAGAGGGTAGGACAAGTCCTTCTCAACTAGCCAGATACTGGTGTGGTGAATCATTTCCAGGGAAGTGGCAGTGAGGATTTGGCTATGAGTATGCGGGGGCATGATGCTATGGAAGAATCGGATAAAGGGCGTGGGTTTTCTTCATCTGGGAAGAAATGGAAGTCTGTTGGTCGCAAAGATAGAAGATTTTTGGGGCATGGTGGAAATTGCAGTGGCCAGAATACTACTGATAATGGTGTGCTAGACACTATAACTATGGAGAATCGGTTCCAAGAATTGAGCAGGTTAACTGGGGATGAGATGCCACCCTTAGGTGGCAGTGTTGATTTACAGAATGTGGGACAGGATTATAGTTCTTTTGATGCTGAACATACATTGGTGGAGAAGCCTCAATACTTGGCCATTGTTGACACGAACAATCAGCTTCAGCAGAACCAGCTTGTGAGATACCCATAGGTGCAGTACCATGGGAAGTGGGGGGACCTCGATGACAGTGACAAGGAGAATTGTTAGAGCACAGTACGGTTGTCTTACAGTGAGATTGCTCAAGTGGGGAACAAGGTGCTGCCGGTGGCCCAAGACAAGGTGATTGCCCCTCCTTGCGGGAGGATGAGGAAGGACTTCTCTCACTTGCCGAAGTCGATGCCGACCAGATCTGCTGTCAGAAGTATGCAGTCTCCTAATGAGTTTCTTCAGCTGGAGAAGCTGAATCTGAGGAGGAAGTATGCCAAAGTACTGAATCATTATGAGAGTTCAGTGTGGGAAACAGCGACGGAGGAAGAGTCTGTCAATCATGGTGATGGTAAGGGGTGTGATTTTGAGGATTTGATGTGACTTTGTTGGGACTATTTTGCTGGTTACTGTCTTTTACTTTATTTTAATAAATGGTCAGGGGCTCTACCTCTGGATACACTTTCCTGCTAGTCACATTTTCTTAAAAATGTGACTAAATTTTAAAAAATATATGTGTTTTTTAATATAAATAAGTATATAAATATGTGTGTGTGTGTGTGGCAGTGCACATGTGTATGTTTATATGTGTGTGTTTGTGTTCCTGTGTCTGTGTCTATGTCTATGTTTATATATATTAATATATATATATATATATCTAAATATATGTTTATGAGTTTATATATGTTTATATATGTTTGTTACTATTTAAAAAATTAATATATTATGTGTGTGTGTGTTTATATTTTATATTTTATCTTTTATCTTTTATATTGTATGTTTATATTCATATATAAGGTTATATTATATTTTATTTATACATGTTTATTTTTTTCATATAAGTTCATATTATAAATATGTGTGTGTGTGTGTTTATATATCTATATGTTCATATTTTATATTATATATATGTATATATTTTCTATTTATTTATATATGTTTATATTTTATTATATATATATATGTGTCAATATTTTATATTTTACAGATGTTTATATTTTATTATATTTATATATATGTGTGTGTGTGTGTTATGTTTATATTTTATATTATATATATTTTTTTATATTTTATGAATATATATATATATATATATATTTTTATATATTATATTATATTATATATGTGTGTGTGTGTGTTTATATTTTATATAAATTTAAATATATATATATATATGTGTGTGTGTGCGTGTGTGTGGCGGGGGTAAATATATGTGTATGTATTTATATAAATATAATTAGCTATGATTTAAAATACTGGTAAAAATGTCACTAAAATAGAAATTCTTCATAAAAACATGGATAAATTTTAAATTTATATGTATTTTATATATAAATATATGTGTATATATGTATATATATTTGTGTGTGTGTGTTTATATATATATATATATGTGTGTGTGTGTGTGTGTGTTTCAATATACTTTTTTATATATAAGTGCCTCTGTTTATAAATATTGATATATATATATATATATATCTAATTATATATTTACATCTATATTGGGAAATGAGCTATATAAATTTTAAATAAATTACAGGCATTTCCTAAAAAAACCACTAATTTAGCGATTTTTCTTAAAAACGAGGCTAAATTAGTGACGTTTGTAGAAAATATCGCTAAATAAGGGATGTTTTCAAGAAATGTGTCCAAATTAATGATGTTTTTAGGATTATCAATAAATTAGCAATGTTTTTTTATTTAAACTTCATTAAACATAAAATTTACTGACACTTTTAAAAAACATCGCTAAAATACATCGCTAAATTACTATTTTTTGTAGTTTGAGATTTGTGGTTATCATCAGAATCTATTATTTCATAATGATGATGTATGATATATGGTGTTTTTGGGATAGTGGGATCTGGGTTCTAGTCGTGTAATACCTTTCCACCCATAAATCAATTTTTTGTTGTTTGTCGTATTAGTTAAGCCCAATGACATTTCTTTCATTCTTAATATTCTCACAATTTCTTAGGAGTTTCCTGATGTTCTCAAAACAAATTTCATCGAGCTTCCTCTAGAGAGGGAGGTAGAGTTTTTGATTGACCTAGTGAGAGGTACATATCTAATTTCGATACCTTCAAATCATGTAGCACCAATAAAGTTGAAAGAGATCAAGGTTATTTTGGATGGTCTGATGGAGAAGTTTTTTTTCGCCTGAGTGTTTCATCTCGTGTCACATCCATGATTCTATTTTGACATATATTTTTTATTTGTTTTTTCCTTTATCCCTTGAATTTTTCTTGAGTTTTTTTAGAAAATGAATATTTTGTGCTTGGTAGCAAATGGGGAACGGTGGAAGAATGGTTAGGGTTAATCGTGCCCACTTTCCTAAGAAATTGTGTGGAAAATGATGGTTTTGGACAGTGGCTACCACAAGGTTGGAACATATTTTCCTAAACTGTGTTTGATAATTGTGTGACTTGTCCCTCTTGGATAGTGAGGGGTGCATAGTTCCTGCATGGTTTCGAAAACTGTGTGGGATAACCATGAGAATTTTATAAGTCATCAAAAATTGGAAAGTTACCTTCTTATCCTCTTCAATTTTTACCCTAAATATCCTCTCATCGACCCCATTCGGGATTTTCTGTCATGGGAGCCTCCACCAAGCTTTCTTATACTACTTAATACTCAATCCTTGGATGTTTTTTACCCTGGTTTTTTAGGAAATCATCAGGTATGTACTTTTTCAATTATGTCTCCCTTATTCTAGGGCTTCTCTTCCCTCTTTCTTGAGTACTTATTCTCTAGTGGGTGGTTTGACTTAAATGTGGTTTGATCTTGTATTTTGGGTAAAATCATGATGGTTATTGTTGGATATTTCCATTATATGGTATTGTGGTGGTGAGGCTATGGTTTCACCCTAATTTATCGAAGTTTCCACAAGTATGGTAGTTTGTTTCATGCTTCTATATTATTAGATGATTTTGATATGCTTGTTTGATTTTTTAGATGTGTTATATGGATTTTTTTTTTGGTGTGCAGTGTGTTTTTAAGAGATTTAATGGTGTGAAAGTATTGAAAGTGGATTTTCTAAGAGAAATTAGTTTTTTTCATGTTTTCTTGTTTGATATGAACCATAAATATGTCATTGAATTGAAAAAGTTATGTGAATCATGTTGTAAAATGGATTTGATGTGAATATAAATTTTAAAGTGGATTTTCCAAGGGAAATGGTTGGATTTATTATGTTTTCTTCTTGTTGTATTTTCAAATGAGTTTTGTAAATTGTGAAAGTGATGTGAAATGCTTTTCCAAATGGTTCTGGTGAAACTGTGAAAGGTAAAGTGGTTTTTTTATGGAAAATAATGGTTTCTATGTGAGTTTTGATTGTTGGATCAATGTGAAAATTCTGAAAGTTGTGATTTCATTTTGTGGATGTGATTATTAGAATTTTTATGTGAAATTGATAACTTGTGTGATATATGAAATGGAATTTGAACACAATGTTAATCTTGGGTTTCTAGGTGGGAGAACTAGAACTAGTATGGTAGTTGATTCGGAAGTGGCTGGGGCCCGAATTCATCTAGCAGGATTGACAATTGAAACACTAAATAAACATGTGATATGATTATAGAACACTAGACCCCGAGATATGATCCCCTATATTAGATCATTCATGGTAATTGTTTTTTGTATTGTGTTATGATTTGAAAACAACTAGATCATGGGATTCATTCCCCTTTAGTGGATCATTTACGAGAACATTGTTGGTAGTTGAGTTGGATGATTTTAATCACCAAGTTATGAGGTTCATAATGTCCCACATTTTCAAGTTACATATATGGGTTTTCCCATGGTTGTCTATTGTGACATGATTCTTATGTGATGTGTTTCTATCCATCGGTATACGATATACCATGTGTCCATTTTTATTTCATGAAAAATTATTTGAGAAAATGTAGTTATATGATATATTTTTTCTTGAGAAAGTTTTCCTTAAATTTTTTACTTGGAAATGTTTTAAATACTCTTATGGAAAGGTTTATTTTTATTTTGGTTCTAATGTTATATAATGTAATCATTTATTTTGGTTCGAATACTACTAGGATTTGGATCACACCCTACATAGACCTTTTTTTGTTTTAGACTTCATTATGCAAGACCCAGGTAAAGGCCAGATGTATAATGGTGGGGATGGTGGATTTGGTTTCTAGTGTTCCACTTATTATAGGTGTTGGTGGTGGCGGATTGATAGAAATATCCCTCTTGTTTGAAGAAGGTTTTTGGGATAGTTTTCTTCTTCTCATTTCTTTGTTGTAATTTTGGTTTTGGTTAAAGCAATAAACATTGAATCTAAAAATTTGATGTACATCCTTTGGTTATGCTTACCAGTTATTGTGATGTTTATTATCATTGGTTGTTTGTGGATATTTAAATGATTCAAATTGTTCCCAATGCACATTGATGATACCCAAAAAAAATAGTTATCACCCGGTGGGGATCAAGAATTCCCATCGAGCCATACCATAGATCGGGTTGGGTGTCAGGTTGGATTACATCCCGTCCTGGTTCATGAGAAAATGTTATCAGAGTAGGTAGATCTCATTTGGTTCAAATTTTTTAGGAAAGACTCTAGATATACAATATCTAGGATTATTATAGATTGAGGTTCTAGTTACGAGTGGGTTGTTTAACCAACACACATCGTTTCGAGACTCGATTCACCATGGGATGTTAAGATTTGGTTATAATTCTCTTCCAGGTGATACGTAAATCTTACAGACTGTATATGGACACTGGGGTTGGAGTGGTTTGGTTTTACATGTTATTGTGATGGATTTGGTAATTTTTTTATTTATGTAATTATTCTTTTTTTTATAGAAATATTTATAGTGGTCATATGTATGGTTTTCCTTATGGTTATTGGTTTTTATAGAAAGTTGTCTCCACAAATATTTTTGATGAGGTTGTGTGAAGAGGTTTAAGAGAGTATTACCTTACCAATTAATAAGAGTTTTGTGGAATCAATGGTTTTAATTATCCAAGATTTGGGTCATGGAGTGGGATTTAGTCTTTCATAGGTTAGAGAAGCTGAAACAGGTCTTATGAAGGGAAAGGATTAGGAGTTTTTTTTGGAACAAGACTCATTTTTTCTGGGGAAACATGAAACTAAGGAAGCAAAGGAGCGGCTTGAAAATATAGAGAGGATGTTATAGATTCTTTAAAATCATTGGGAATTCAGAGTAAAGTGCACTTCGTTCATGTTGGAAGGTCTCAGTCGGATGAGGTGGGACTCAATGGTTCAAGCCGGAAGACATGAGAAGATGGGTTGGATAAACTTCAAGGTCATTTTAAATGAATATTATTGTCCTAAAATTTTGTATTTCTCTAGGTCTCAGGAGTTTTGGATATTTCCCATAGATATCGGTCCATTATGATGTATGACAATCGCTTTGTAATGCTAGTTCAACAAGCACCTGAGATAATTTCTAATGAGGAAATGAAGGATGACAAGCTCAAGATGTGATTACAGATAGAAATATGATCTCAGGATTTCTTTTTCAATATGAAAACTTATACTAATGTGTCCACTCATTCAATGATGAAATAAATTGATAGATTAAGCACGACTACAATCTCTGGGGAAGTATCAGTAGTTGGTAGTGGGAGTTCTTCTGAGAAAAAAAGGAAGTGAGGTGTGTACGGGAATATAAGAGGTAGTAGTTTAGGCCTCCCTTACTAGCTTTCTTCATTAGTGGATTCTAATGTAGGGTCAGTTTTGTGCCATTAGTGAGGGATAGCGGGGCACATGTGACCAGTGTGTTAATCTCCTCCCAGTCCTTTTCACCAGTGTGAAGTTATGAGAAACTTACCATGACATTGAGAAGTGACATTCCCATATACGAGTGGTGTAGGATTTATATCTCCCAAAGTTATGTCAACCCAATCAAAACCATCCAGGATGTTAGGTTCTCAGTTTGGTGGTCATGGAAGTAGGGATTGACCATCTCTTGAGGAAGAGTTAGTTCAAGGAAGATCCATAAGTCAGTGATCATTATTAGGAATAGGATATAACGACCCATACTTTACACACATGGTTATTACTTCATAATTGAATCATACTTATTTCAACATATGAAAAAACCATGATAAGACCGTATAGGTATAGTGTCTTTAGAAACTGGGAAACATAAACAACAGGTTCATAAATCATCTACATTGTCTCTCGTTTATTTCACCATATATAGAGTCCCTTTTGGAATATCCTACTTAATACCCTTCTTCCTGGCCTGGGGATAAGAAAACATTCAAATGGGTAAGCTCAAATTCTCAGTAAGGGTAAACAAAAGAAATATCAATCATATCATATTTATAAGAACATAACATTTTGAAAATATTAACCTGCAAAAGAGATCATGATGTCATAACATGGGATAAATCATAGTTGGGAGATGTAATTCCAATAATCATTACTCAAAACATGAATCTTTTTGGCATAAAAACATAATCATAGAAAATAATTTCATATTAGTTAATGTCCTTTTCCAAGACCATCATAGAGTACAAATTCCATTACTGAACCAAGTTCACCCCTCGTTCCAGTCCTATATCACTGAACCAGGTTTACATTCTATTCCAGACATTTCTATATCATGAGATATAAATCTTTACCCAATGAATTGTATGGATATATAGGTCCCATCCATATCATGATGAAACCATTCTTATGTGTGCCACAAATTCATAAATTATACATCGTAGCATAACCCATTTAATAAAAATGGGATTCATAAACATCATGCCATCATAACATAATCCATATAAGATAAAAGGAAGTCATAAAAATAATTCCATCATAATATAATCAAATCAATGTACAAATAGGGATAAAAATAGAACTCTATATTATCTTAGATGGAAAATAATTTTGATAAAACACTTGAACTCCATTCTTGAGGAAAATATCTTTTCTACATCAAAAACACTTTTCCTTTCTTAACTTGTCATAAAATTTTAAACTAAAATAAGATGATTAAAAATAAACTTGAAAAATTGTAAATTAATCTTCATGGAAATAATGTTCTATGAAATCATAAAATTTCATTCATGTCGTATAAGTTAAAAAAATGCTTCTCGTACTTTGGCCGAAAAAGTCAATAAGTACCTCATACCAAAAGCAAAAAAATATTCCTTTCATATCTTATAAAAAAATGGACCAATGGGTAAAATTGGATTTAAACAATTGTAGGAGGATAGAAATAATATTACATATGTAGGAAACCTGGATGTGGATGATAAATATTCCCCAGTAAATTCTGAAGTATAAATAATCTCGGATAAAAATGAGATTCTGAGATTTTCCCTTACCTTAGGTCTGATTTGCTTCATACATATCTGAACCTCCTGTATAATGATTTAAATAATTTTATTGTCTTATTAAAGAATCATATTCATTGTTATGATATCATACATGGTCATGTTCTTGTCTTCTTATTTGTAATATTTCATTGCTACTTATTATTCGGGTGTTCATTGCTTTGTGTTCTTATGCATGTTTTGTCAAATAAATTCTTATTATTCTTTTTAAGATATAGATACATCATTTTCAGAATGGTATTAGTGTAATATATATCATATTATTCATTAAATTCATTTATATAATCATTATTCAATGAAGTTCATGTAGAACGAGTCGCATCACATCGTGGAGACGGTAGGCCGTACGTACGCACGAGCAATGATATCGTTCCCATAACTATTGAATGGTATTGGAGTGAAATATGTAATGTCTCATAATTTTATAATAATCATATATATTTATTCTTTACACCATTATACCCATCCAATTAAGGTGGTGGTGGAAAACAGATTACACCACAGCGTGGAGACGGTATTTAGTACGTACGCACGCGCGGTGATTTCATATTCCATAGGATGGATAGAAGGTGAAATAGGGTTTTTTAATATTTATAATAACATATTAGTACATGAGTGATACTGATGTTGTTACTTCATGATGAAACAACTAAATAAGATAAAGTATAATATGAAATATAGTTTAAATAATCGGTAACCGATATTACCTCTTCTTCGACACGCCTCTTTGAAACATCCTCTTTGGGCACTAAAATTGTTCTTTAAAGAATACCATGACCTCTAGTATGTTTCTAGGGAAGTTTATAAGGGAAATGGTCAGGGGATGTTCGAGAATTAAGTCTCAAAATTGTGTGAGTAGGAGAGGGAAAAGGTTCCCATTTATAAGGGAGGAGAGAAGCACCTTTGGAAACCTCAAATATATTAATTTATAATAAATTCAATACCCACATAAAAACAACCAAAATGACTCAAATATGAATATTAAATGATATAGGTTTGTAATATGATCAACCTATAAAATTTATAAATGTTGGGAATTTATTTTAAACATTATCAACTTGATTTATCCTTATTTAATCTATTTAGTTTTATTTGTGTTAATAATATTCTAAATTTTAAATCATTATAAATAACTACTTTTATGTTTTTAATTTTCCATAATTGTATAATATATGACATTTTAGACCATATAAATTTTAATTTATAATTTTTAAATATTTTTTTGATTTTTACACAATTTTATAATATGTTATTTTAATAAAATAACAATAGTGTCAATTCATTTATTTGAATTTAAATAAAATCTACATAGAATATATGTTCTAACCAAAAGCTTTAATAGATTCATGAAATTTCATATTTGTCTATAAAATTCTTGTAGTACATTAAATAGTTCATATAATATTTATTTTTATATTTTTAAAACCATTTATTTGATATTTCAATCAATAAAATAATATCAACATCCCTATTGTGTCACATTTAATGATAATTATTTAATCCCCAAAAATTAAAAATAACTTCTATTGATGTAGATAATTTTTTTAGATTTCTGGAGACTATTCATGTTCAAAGTTTAATAAATTTTATCACTAAATTAAAAATTTTATAATTATAAGATTTAAGAGAGTGACATATTGTCACTTTCTTTAGTTTTAATAAACATTGCATCATTTTCATGGTCAAAGGTCCATGAAATGAATATATTCCGACCCTTAGGTGATATTGGTCTACTTTTATTCATCCAATAAAATTTTGACAAGTGTTAGGGTTATTTTAAAATCTTATTTTTACCGTTAATTACCTGATTTACCTTTAACTGTAGTAAATAAAAATTACCATAGTTACTATTCATAATATAAAAAAAATATAAGTAACCTATTAACATAATTTGGAACCACTGAATCCAAATATGGAATCCATTTTTAAAAAATTCCAAACACATAAGTTGCAATAATTAATTTAAAATTAATCTCATTGTTAAGAAAATGGGTTTTAAAAGATAAAACATTGCCAAAGATTGAAAGGTTTTTACATATGAATTCAATGTCAAATTAATGATAATGACATAAATTATATTAAATGGTAAAAATATATTCTATATATACTTTAAAACCATTCAATAATATATTTTAACCATATAAATTATTTTGATGAAAAAGCTGTTTTCAGTTAAAAATTTGAGTTTTTTACTATACATAAAAATATGAAAGTTATCAGAAAAGTATAAAAAATTTATCAAATGTAACTTTTCATATCTTGATTCCAAGTAATAATTTTATTTCTTAAAATTTAACTTATAAACCTTTCAAAAAATTAGCTTTAAATTGGTTGCGCCATCAAAAGGCGGAGAACTGCATTTTTTAAAAAACTAATTCTTTTATCCGAAAAATTTATTTTTTTTCTCGTATCATATGTAAAATGAATTCTAATGTTATATAAAATTAAAAATGTTGTTAAAACTATTTATAATAGCTACTTTAAATAACATATCATTGTTTAGTGAAACTTGACATTGCGTACTACACACGCTATCGAGGAAGGTTGATCTTGCGTATAACGCAAGCCAAACTAGTGTTGTGTATAGTGAAAGATTTATTTTATGTTGAGTATAACATAATACATAAAAAATATACTTCTAATAAAATATCAGGGTGTCACATATGCTAAGATGAGGAAACTTCATGTAGAGGAGCAACTTCCAGTGGAATTGGATGTAGGAAATTTTATAGTCCAAGAAACCATTTTCATTGCATCATCTTTAGATATTGTTATTTTTGATACTAGTGCTTCAGTTTGTTTTGATTTTTCCCATCTTGTTGATGTTCTAAAGTTTCCAATTGATCTTATAATGTATTTGATGGAGTGGGTAATTCCTATTGGTAAGAATTGAGAGCATTGTTTCATGTTTCCATCTTGTGCACTCATTATTTCAGGGGTCATGTTGGAATGGGATTTTCTTGTTTTAGATATGGACCAATTTTATGTGATCCTTGGTATGGATGGTATGGTGCGTTTTCAGGTGCACATAAATTTTTATAGGTGGTGAGTGAGTTTTGTGACACCTGATGGAATTTTCCATGTTTTTTAGGGAGAATTGGATACTTTTTCAGGTGGTGTTGGGCCTCCAACTCTAGAAATGGGAAACCTTGTTTATCAAATCTCATCCCTGATATTGGAGTATGATGATTATTCTCTTAAGTGAGGATTAACTTCTATTGTGTATGAGTTCCTAGAGGTTTTTACAAATTCTTCCTTAGGTTTTCCTCTAGATTTTTATATTGATATCTCCATTGATTTGGCATTGGTGATGAAGACTATATCTCTTCCCTCATTCTATATGGCCCCAGCAAGTTGAGTTAATGAAATTTATAGCTGGATGATTTGTAATCTAAACAATTCATTCACCTGAGCATCTAACCTTGGGACACCCTAATGCTATTTTCAAAAAAACACGGATGGATCTCTCTAGCTATTTATTGATTACCAAAATTTGAATAAGGTAAAAATCAAGAATAAGTACACATTTCCCAGTATTGATTCCCTTTTCAATTATCTGAAGGGTAAAAGGTGGTTTTCCATGATTGAATTATTTTCGAGGCATAATAAAATCATATTTAGAAAGGCGGATGTTCTATAAAAAGATTTTCAAAGAAGGTATGACTATTTTGTCTACTTGTTCAGGACTTTCTGGTTGAAAAATTCGTCAGTGGTCTTTATGAACTCATGAATAGGGTGTTCCACCAATATATCGATTCATTTGTTAGGGTATTTTTGGATGACAACCTGGTCTATTATGGTACTGAGGAGGAGCATGAGTGGAATCTGGGAATTATGTTAGGTTCCCTTTAGACTCCTCATATCTTTGAGAATCCTTCAAAGTGAACCTTCTAGATCAGGGAAGTGAAGTTTTTGGGTCATGTGATCTTGGAATGAAGGGTTTTGGTGGACCTTGAGAAGATTGGTGTAGTGATGTAATGGAAAAATCCAAGGACTATTTTTGAAATCTGATGATTTTTTGGATTGGAAGGTTATTATAGGTTGTTCTTTTAAGATTTCTCTCGACTTTCTTTGTCCATGACGGTGCTCACCCAAAAAGGGGTGAAGTTTAAACAGATAATTGTGTGCCAAGATTCTTTTGAATATCATAAGTGGTGATTGAACAAAACCCCTATTTTTAACTTGTAGGAATCTGAAAAGGGATATGTAGTCTATTATGATGTCTCGTGTATGGGTATTGGTTGTGTGTTAATGCAGGATAACCCTGGGGTGGTGTATGGTTTTCTCTAACTAGAACCATATAAAAATAATTACCCAAGGCATGATCTTGAGTTAGCATCATTGATGTATGCCCTGAAGATTTGGTTCCATTCTCATTTTCGATTGAAGTTTGTATATTATTCAGATAAAAAGAGTGTAGTCTACATCTTCTCCAGGAAGGAATTTAATTTGATGCAGCATCATAGGGTGGAGTACCTTCAGGTGTTAGATTTTGATATAGTCTATACTCCAGGTAAAATAATGGTGGTGGAATATTCTTTTAGAAGGACAGTTCTAGTGTGGGTGTTGAGGGATTTTAGTGATGAGTGTAATTTTATGGGGATCTTTTCTTAGACGCACTTGGAGACCAAGGAGCATAGTGGAGGTGTGTTCTTGTCCAGTGTTTAGCGGACACCTTCCCATCTAAATTTGATTCAGTGGAAGTTTCCTAGTGATGATTTATGTCAGAGTTCTATATATTTTCTTCATGTTGGGGGATCCTTGGGAGAGGTCATTGTCTCAGGTGGTAGTTTCACACTTTAAGGGTCTCATTGTGGTTTCATAGTCATTAAAGAAGGAGGTGATGTAGGATAGCCACCAGTATTAGTGGTCCATTATTCCTGGTTCTACCAATATTTTATATGATGTGAGTTGGCACTTTTGGTGTCCATATATGATTCAGGAAAGAGGTGACTTTTTACCTCGAGGTTATAAAAGTCATCATGTTAAATAAGAGTAACAAATTCCCTCTAGTTTGCTTCAGCCACAACCAATTACTACCTGAAAGTGGGATGATATCAGCACAGACTTTATTTTTGGCTTACCAAATACACCCCAGAGAATGAAAGATATTTGGGTAGTGACTGACCATTTGACCAAATCATTCCATTTTATTCTAATTAGGGTTTCATCCAAAGTGGATGAGTTAGGTCGATTATATGTTCAGGAGGTTGTGAGGGTTTTGGTGTGTTATTGGAAATTATTTCAAAAAGGTACCCCCATTTTACCTCTCAATTTTGGGAAGGCCTATAGAATGATAAGGGGTTTCAGGTTATGTTGAGAATGTACCATCCTCAAATGGATAGTCAAAAGGAGTAGGAAAATAATATTTTGGAATACATTCTCTGGGAATTTGTTTTGTATTTCAATGGTTTGTGGGATAAACATTAGGTATTGGTTGAGTTTTTGTATAAAAATAGTTACCAATACTCAATTAAAATGGCTCCTTTTGAGGTGCCTTATGGCCGGCCATGTGAGTCACCATTGTGTTGGTCTAAGGTGGTTGCTACCTCATTGTTGGGACTGATCCTTGTGCAAGAAACTTTTGATAAAGCTATGTTAATTAAGATTATTTTTTTATAGCTCAGATCAACTATAAATATTATGTTGATCAGATTACCTGATATTTGGAGTTTTCCATGGGTGACCGGGTGTTTCTAATGGTATCACTTATAACACCCAAAGTTTCTATAGTATGTTTCCCTTTGAATAATGCAACAGCTTACATTGTACGCAACTTTGAGACTCTAACACACTATGTCCAATCAAACTAGTTTTTACGAATAGTAATACCCACTTTTTTAAATTTTATAGATTTTATTTTTTAAAATATAATTCATTTTTGAATTTTTAATATCGAAATTATCTTAAGGTGATTTTTTGGTAATTTTCTAAACACTTTCAATTTTTTATGAATAATGCAACATTTTAATTAAAAACAACTTTTTTAATCAAAATACTTTATAGTGGTAAATTATACATTAGAGTGGTTTTAAAGAATTATTAGATTATATTTTTATCATTTAATATAATTTCTTCATTGTGTGTAATTTCACATTTAAACTAAAAATAAACAAGTGTCGATATTTTGATAGTTATTATTTCTTAAAAACACACTTTTTTGTTTTGGCAATGGGAATTAATTTTAAATTAATTTTTTCCACTTATTTGTTTTAAATTTGGAAATATTTATTCCATATTTGGAATCACAAGGTCCAAATTGTGTAAATATGTAACTTTTGTTTTTAGACATTATGAATAATTACTTCGGTAAATATTTTATTTACTATGGTTAAAGGGTAAATACGGTAAATAAGGGTAAAACAATAATATTATAATAATATTAAATTACCCTAACATGTGTCCAATTCCTATTAGTTGATACATTTCCAGCCATGTGAATCCTTGGGTTAATTTTGGGACCCCTTGGAGCCACATGAGAGTGATAGTGACACTTTATATTATTTAATTTAAAGTAAAGACAAAAATGACATAAACATATATCTTATAGTAAGAAACTTATTATAAGGTGTTATATAAGTTATATTTTAGACTTTTAATATTCATTAGAAATAAAAAATTATTTCATACATAATTAAATTTTATTTATAATTTTTATACATTAAATAATTAAATTTATTTATGACACAATGATGATGCATTAATTACCTTATTAATGAAAGAATCAAATAAATGATATTATAAATATTAAAATAAAAATAATTTGAAGGTGTTTATGCCATAAACGAATTTTATAGGTGAATATGACATGTTATTATTGATTCAATGTATATGGTTCAAGGTAATCATGTTGTGATGACTTTCACAAAAACCAAATACTAAATAGTGTCAAAATTGACATAAATGGGTTTTTAAAACAAATATTATATTATTAATTGATATAATATTTCCTAAAAATCGAATGTTCGGCCAAAAAACTAGATTAGGTTATATATATTAATAATGAACTACATGGGGTTTTCTTGGCTTGTAATATTAAGTTTATTAACAATATAATATAAAAATTCAAAGAGACATGGTAAATGTTATACTATTTAACTAAGAGTTAAATTTAAAATGTAAGGTTAAAATGGTAACCTACACTTCTATAAAACGTATTAGATGAGATTATTTCAACCCATAACCACTTAAGGCTCGAAATAAATTCATTAGGAGACATTAGAAACTGAAAACGATTTTATTATAAAATAATATTTCAAGCTTTTTCAAAAGTGACCCTCACCTCTCTTATAAAAGGGAACTTTACCTTCTCTTAATTTCACACCTCCAAAGACTTTTGGATCAGCCAAACCCTACCCAAATTTCCTCACAACTTTCCTCTCTTCATAATAAAGGCCTTACTTTGGTCAGAAATCTAACCTATGGAGACCTTTTGATCAAATAAAAATAAAGAAAATGAAGAAGTGGTAAATATTTCATCACCTCTTTCAAGATCTTTTCTTATTCCACTACCTCTTTCTTAGTTTTTTCCATTATAAAATAATAAATCCTGTATATTCTATATACTTTGATGTTATAATAAAAATGGTACAACCATATTCCTTATTCGATCCATCATATCCATGACAAAGTCACCATACGTGCGTACGTACAGCTTACCGTCTCCACGTCGTGGTGTAGTTTGTTATTCAAACACTTCATAATTTGGATGGGTATAATAATGAGTATAAATAATATAAATAATAAATATAACATGTTAATGATTATGTATATATGATATATCATCCAATTACATATGATTTCACCATCAATATAATGATATACTTTCTCATGCGTACGTACAGATTACAATCTCCATAAACGCGATGAGATTCATTTCCCATCGTAATCATTAAAGAATAATTTTCATTTTATGATTAAATATAAGTTTTATGAACATAATATAATTATTTATATGACTAAAATACATCCTATCCAAAACTAACATGGATTTTATAACCAATCATATAAAGGAAATTGAATCAGTTAACAACTGAAATGATGATACTACTAAAATATTATTAACAAAGGAATATTAGAGTATCATATATGATACCATATTTATGTATATAGGTCTTGTATAATTTAATAAAAATGTTTTAACTATTATAAAGGAGGTTAAAATACCATCAACTAAGGAAAAATACAAGTTTAGGGTTGATTTTACAATCTCTTTATTATCCGAGATTGTTTTTACGTAAGTATCTACTGGGACATCATTATCATCCACATCCGTGTTTTCATAAAATTGTATTTCAAAACATTTTTACTATTTACTAGATAATGGGTTAAATTCATTTAAACCATTATTTGACTATATATGTTTTGAAATGAATCTTTCCATCATTTTTCAAATAAGTTACCATATTACCATTTCAACAAAATTAATGTAAGAATGTTTTTTTACTTATACAGCATGTGCGGCTATTTTCCACCATTATAACATTGTCAAAGATTCATGTAAGAACCTGGATATTCTTTTCAAGTATTTTTTTTCATTTTCTGGTCATTTTTGGGAAATATAGAAATTTCTTGAAATTTTAAATGTACACTCCAAGTCCTTTATGAGTACATGTTGTGTACTTTATGAGTACACGTCATGTACTTCTTTGCTGCAGGAAGCCTGGTGCTGGCTATGTAGTAGCCATGGACATGGCCGTGTGGGGGTGTTCAGAGGCTGCTTAAATAGGATTATGGAAACAATAAGTACACTCCATGTACTTTAAAATTACATGTCATGTAATTTCCTTTTTCATTAAACGCACTGGGGTCGCGTCTGAAGGACCGAACAACCTCTTTCTCAACCTAGTTCGTCCGAGAGTGCCGAGAAACCGCGATTTTTCAATGAGACCCCAAACCTCCATCCGTCCTCTGATTCGAGCACCGGTGGTTGCGTTGGAATCACAGCGGTGAGTTCTTACTTCTCCCAGATCATCGTTTTCCGATTCCTCATCTTTTCCAAGTTATCATGGGTTGAAATTTTTATATGTTTTCATAGATCTATGATGTTCTAAGGATATTCAAGAATTGTGGTTCACGTATATCGACCATTTAAACCTGATGTAGGTGGTTTGTTCCTTTCGGTTGAAAGTCATTGAATATTTTGTGCAAATTTCACTAATAACCTTGAACGGGGTATTGTGTGTTTACCATTTTAGCCCTATTGTTTTCCTGCTTCGCTTATATGCTAGAGTATAGGTTCTTGATTGTGAATAGGGTAAATTTTTGTGCCTTAGATGTTATGTCCATGCATGTTTACATGTTTTGACCTTTGGGTCATGTTTTCCTGTTAGGATTTTATTTACTTTCCAAGACTAGTATTTGTAGGATATTGAGACTATTAATTAAATGTGCTGATATGCCATAGAATTATAGCCCATTAGTTCTTGAGGTTTACCTTGGATGTTACATGCTCTATACTTATTTGACTTACACAGGGCCGTGAGAACCTAGTGTAGTATACCATATAGAGAATGGACATAAGGGCTTCTCCAGAGTGTCATATAAATTATGATGTGAGACCAAAGGGGGAATTGGCATTGAGTGCTTCCTCAGAGTGTCTGTAGTTCCTTGACGCGGGCCACAGGGGGAATGAGACATTGAGTGCATCCCCAGAGTGCCTTTAGTACGATACGAGACTATATGGGGAATTTACGGTGAGTGATTCCCCAGAGAGTCTATACATTAGCTGAACTAGAGGGGTGAGAATTTGTGTACCTCCCATAAGGTTGCTAGTGCTTTTTGGTTGAACTAGAGGGGTTAGGATGTGATAACTACCTATAGGGTTACCTGTTGTTTCTACTTTCTTGTTTAGTGGATTAACAATTGTGACTTAAATTCTTGAAACTGTGGATTGTTTATTTTTGAGTACATCCATATTTGTTGTGTTCTGTACTTTTACCTACTATATATTCACTGACTGTTAGGCACAGATCTCGTGGTGGTTTCCTACTGTCATTTAGTCTCACACCTGGTTTGGGCCATGCTTTTGGGCCCAAACAAATTATATTATTGTTGGTATAGACTAGGGCAAGCACCCTTTGACTTCTGGTACTTGATTGCATTGAAGCTGGAAAGCATGGGACCAAGTTGAGGCCTGTGATGCTAAGGAGTTTCTCATCTATTTTTCTTTTGTACTTTGGTTTATTATTGTACTCATCATTGTGACTTTTTTGGATAATTTCTTGGACATATAGGTATCATGAATCATTTATATATCTTCTCCATTTGTTTACACTTTTAGTTTTCCACTGTTTAATCTTGTATGAATGTTTACTGCTTCTGTTATTGCTTTTGTTTGTCTTATGTTGTGTACTCTACCAATAAGGTCATAGTTTCCCCAATATCACACCCAAGGCCCTCGCTGCTAGTCGGGTACCTCTGGCATTTGAGGAAATTTTCTTGAGGCCATGTAACCAACTAGGTATGGGGCACCTCTGGGTGGCTTCTAGAACTGGGACGTTACAAAGTGGTATCAGAGGTTTTCTTTTCTCTTGACTTACTATTTGGAGCCTATAGCTAGGGAATGGATAGAATAGGTACTTAGTAATAAGTTGTGCCCAGGAGTAGCTAACTCGTGTACAGGGAAAAGCCATACTACCTAGTTTAATGAAATTTTATTGGTTTTCAATTTTACAGTTGATTTGATTTCATCGTTGGGTGACTCACATATCTTGTGATGTTATCGTTGTTGTAATTGAGGTTTTATTTATGTCGCAACCCGATGAGATGAGGTTGTTCTGTCCCATGCCTCATATAGGAACTAGTTAGAAATCACATTCCATGAATTTTTTCCATGCCATCTAGGATGCATTATAAATTGCATGCTGTTGTGATAGACGTCGTGTAGACTATGCATGCTGTTGTGATAGATGCTTGATAGAAAACCTGCTATTTCATAAGGCCTTGTTTGAGTAGTGATTTGTTTGGGAAAATCCAGACATTGGTTCTTGAGGTGTTATGGTCCCTCATGGACCAAAATTTGGTGGATCATCACTTTATTTCCTTTTTATAACATGTATAAGATGCCATAATTTGATTCTCAAGGAGTATGGGCCCTCACAGATTAGAATTTGTCACCTTCAATGTTTGTTTCTATGTTTTTTTGGGCTCCGATGCAGTTTTTGAGGCTACTATCTAGGAAATCCCAGAATACACGGCATGTTCTTTATGATTACACGTCGTGTAGTTTTCAAACTGTGTCACTAACTATGTGGGTAGGGACACTAGGTTGTGAAAAATATTGTAAAAACATGTCATGTATGGTACATACGCACCGTGTTGTTGAGACTGTGTGTCTACTCGTGTGTCTAGAGACACTGATGGATGAAACATTGTTTTTACACACCATGTACTAATTTCACACGCTGTGCAGCATAACTTAGGTACTTGGCCATGTCACTAACAACACGGGTCGATGTTATCTTTTCTTAGTAAACGTCGTGTTTCTTTGGATCACATCGTGTAGTGTAACTTGGGTACAGAGGTCGTGTCACTAACAACAGGTTCCAGGTGAAGCTTGTCCAGTACATGTCGTTTCTACCTTGAACACGCCATGTATTATTATCTAAGGAGAGTCGTGTGGCTTTTCCATGTAGAAGGACCCGAATAGGGGAATAGGATTCAAGTACAGGCCATGTCTTTTGAGAACACATTGTGTATTTGGGTTGTTACATGACCTGTTTAGGAAAAGGTACATGCCTAGGTGAATGAATTTAGGGAACATGCCATGTAGGTAGTGTACATGCCATTTATTCATGTTTTGTAAAACATGGATGTTTTCTTCCTCTTGTTCCCCTTTTGAACTCCTTTTTGTAGTCCTTGACAATTCTGATCTAAGGTGTGCATTGTCCATGAAAATTCATGCCACCAAGATGTCCTCCAGTTATACGCTAGAAGATGATTGCAGAGATGAATCTGAGAGATTCCAGAGCTGAGGGCCAGGGCGATTCTACTTCTAGAGTTAATGCCTCGCTAGCAGATAGCATGAAGCACTGTATGGAGTCTACGCATGGGGATCCGAGGTAGCGAGACACATCTTCAGGTAGCCAGGTGGTATGCTGCCAGTGTTAAAGGGATGTCCATACGAGGTCGCAGTGCGAGAGGGATCCGGTGGAGTTCCAATCTTGTGGAAATATGGGTCATCTTTAGTGTTTCTGTTATGTTTTCTCACCAATAGCTAGTGACAGGGGTTCTTCTATGACTCTGTGTTCGGGAGCAGCGCTGCCAGTTTCTCACTAGTCAGGGAACTGGAGTTCCTTCGGCCATTCAGGCCAAGGTGGATGTCGAGGTCGTGGTGGTTAGTTGCTGTTCTTTCAGCAAAAGTAGGGTGAATCAACTCAGAGTGGTCAGTAAGGGTCACAGGGTCGTGGTACATGTCATATTTTTTGAGTGGAGCAGATCCAGCAGGAGCAGTATCTCAACCCCTCTACAGTTCCAGGTACGATTTTAGTAGCCTCAGTTTTATCCTCTACTCTTTTTGATGCAGGGTCTTCCCATTACATTATATATGTCACTATTATGGAGAGCCTTGAGCTCTGTATCCTTTCTTCTACCAATTTTTTGACACTCAAAACTCCGTTGGGGACAAGAACATCTGGTGCGTGTCAATGCAAGGAGTTCCCTCTTGAGGTTGGTGGGTGTCACTTCCTTTGGGATCTTTATGTTCTGCAGATGGCAGGCT
This sequence comes from Viscum album, assembly GCA_963277665.1. Lineage (NCBI taxonomy): Eukaryota > Viridiplantae > Streptophyta > Magnoliopsida > Santalales > Viscaceae > Viscum > Viscum album. The sequence continues at coordinate 261,566,706 of OY728129.1, forward strand.
ATGATGTCATTCTCAGAATGAACTGGATAGTTCCCTTCTAGGCAGTCATCGACTGTTATCGCCACCGGGTGAGTTTCATATCACCAGAGTGTGGATCTTTTCATCATAGGTGTCAGTGGGATGTATAGGCGAGTAGATCAGGACCTGAGCATCATGGGCTAGGAGGAGTTATAGCCCAAATTTCCAGTCTATATCTTGATGACTAGGGAAGTTCGTAGTTAGACTTTCCTCTTGTTTTGGATCGTTTCAGGGATGTCTTTCCATAGGACTTTTCAGGGTTGCCTCTGTAGTGTGAGGTAGACTTTTCTATTGAGCTCGTGCCAAGAGCAGCACCGATGTCCATTCCTCCTTATAGGATGGATACACCTATGTTACAGGAGCTCAAGAAGCAGTTGGAGGAGTTTTAGTAAAAGGGTTTCATCTGACCTAGTACTTATCCCTGGGGTTCGCCTATCCTATTTGTGAAGAAGACGGTACCCTTAGGATTTGTGTGGATTATCGGAAGCTGAACCAGTAGACGATCAATAACCTATATCCTTTGCCGAGAATCGATGATCACTTTTATCATCTTCGAGGAGCCTGAGTGTTCTAGAAAATCGGCTTGATGTCCAGTTATAATTAGTTACACATTAGACCATCAGATATACCTCTTATATCCTTCATGAGCATGTATAGTCTATATGAGTATAAAATTATGTCCTTCAGCCTCACGAACGTGCTAGCAGTTTTCATGGCACTGATGAACCGAGTGTTCCATCCATATTTGGACACGTTCATAGTGGTATTAGTGGATGATATCATGGTGTACTCTAACAATCAACACGACCATGCTACCCATATTGAGATTGTTTAGAGTACACTGAGAGAGCATCCGTTATATGTTAAGCTCTCAAAATGCCACTTTTGGATGGACCAGATTCACTTCTTGGGTCACATTATTTCAAAGACAAAAGTATCAGTAGACCAAGAGAAAGTGAGAGATATAGTTTCTTATGTGCATTCGAAGAATGCTTTGTAGTGAGGAGTTTTCTATGGATGGCAGGATACTACAGGCGTTTCATATAGTACTTTTCACGTTTAGCATCACCGTTGTCGGGTCGGAAGAAGAAGGGTGCAACGTTCCTGTGGTCAGATTCTTATGAGTCAGCATTTCTATTATTGAAAGGGAGGTTGAATTCAGCATTGATACTAGTCTTTCTAGAGCCAGGAAAGTGATATATTGTTTATTGTGATGCTTCAGGTATCAGACTGGGAGCTGTGCTTTTGCAGGGAGATGGAGTTGTTGCATACGGGTCTCGGCAGTTGAGGCCACATGAGAAGAACTACCCAATGCACGATCTGGAGTTTGTAGTTGTTTTTAATGCCTTTTGATGATGGAGAAATTACCTTCTTGGAGAGTATTTTGTGGTTTTCACTGACCACAAAATTCTCAAGTACATTATCACTCAGTGTGATTTAAATCTGAGAAAGAAGAGGTGGGTTGAGTACCTACTGTCCTTCGACTTCGAGCTTGCCTATATTCATGGGAAAGGAAATGTTGTGGCCGATGTGTTGAGAAGAAGGACTCAGATACATGAAGTTTAGGAGGCCATCTGTTAGTGGAAGCTTATGTCTCTATTCTCTGAGATGCATTTGGAAGTGCACGACAGAAATGGGAAGACTTTTCTATCTTCTGTAGCTGTTACATCTACCCTTCTTGATTGGGTGCGGATGAGGTTTCTATCAGACTCATAAGGCCTAGTCCTGCGGGAATGTGTGTCAGGAGAGAACCCTATTCTGGGATGGACCATAGGTGAGGATGAGATCTTGCCTTTCCAGGGACACATATGGGTTCCACCAGATATACGCGAGGAGCTTATGCAGGATTTTTATTCCTCTTTTTGGGCAGTTCATCTTAGCACCACAAATATGTATCGTGATATACACTGTTAGTATTGGTGGCCATGTATGAAGAGGGATGTTACTGGATTTTTCATGTGATGTTCTACTTATCAGCATGTGAAGGTGGAGCATCAGTGACCAGTAGGTCTTTTGCAGCAGCTACCCATTCCTGAGTAGAAGTGGAATAACGTCGCGATGGACTTCATGATAGGGTTTCCAAGGTCGCCTCGAGGGAATGACGCATTTTGGGTTTTCATTGACATACTCAGAAGGTTGATCACTTTTTTCCGACCAAGGAGACCTTTAGTGTTGATGATTTGGGAATACTATACATCCGGGAGACAGTACGTCTGCATGGAGTTCCGCACTCCATTATTTCAGATAGGGATGCACGTTTTACTTCTCAGGTCTGGTAGGGGCTTCATAAGGATTTAGGTATATAGCTACTTTTTAGTACAACATACCACCCCCAGACTGATGGCCAATCTGATCGTATGATTCAGGTGTTTGAGTACATGCTCTGAGCATGCATTCTAGACTTTGGAAGTTCTTGGGAGAACCATATACCTCTAGTGGAGTTTTCTGACAACAATAGTTTTCATGAAACTATTCAGATGGCACCTTATGAGGCCATGTATGGCAGACCATTCCAATCACCCTTATGATGGATGGAGGCAGGAGAGGCAGCTTTGCTGGGATCTCGTCTTGTTCAGGAGACCATGGGGCATATATTGTTGATTCAAAAGAGGATTGTTGCTGCAAAGTTTCGACAGAAGTCTTATGATTATCAGTGAAGATGACCTCTGGAGTTCGAGGTCGGGGATCAGGTTTTCTTGCGTGTCACACTGAGGTTGGGGTAGAGAAGAATTATGAGATAGGGTAATCATTTACTGAGGTACGTCAGACCATTTTATGTGTTAGAAAGAGTTGGAATGGTTTCCTATTAGTTGCAGTAACCTCAGAGATATTGGGTGATGCATGACATTTTTCACGTTTCTCATCTTCGATGTTACTTTTCAGACCCGTCTCATGCTTTTAAACCTGAGGAAGTTGAGTTGGAGGTGGATGAATCTTTTGAGGAGCATCCTATACAGATTGTTGATTGCAGTACAAAGGTTCTCTATGGTCGGTCTTTTCCCCTGGTATGGGTACTATAGCCGCACGGGCAATTACATGACTATACTTGGGAGAGGGAAACTGATGTACGATCACAGTGGCCAGAGTTGTTCAAGGTTTCTTCTTCTACACTGAGATAGGGAAATTCGAGGAAAAATTTCTTTAAGGGGGGAAGTTTGTAAGAACATAGATCTTCTTTTCTAGTATGTTTTTCGTTTTCTAATCTTTTTTAGGAAAAAGATTAAATTCTAGAAATTTTCATAGTACATGTTGTCTACTTTATGAGTACATGTAGTGTACTTCTTTTCCCTAGGCAGTTGGGTGCTGGTCGTGTAGCGGGAATGCACACGGCCGTGTGGGGGTTTTCAGAGGCAACTTAAAGTTGAGTACGGAAACAGGAAGTACACATCGTGTACTTTAAAAGTACACGCTGTGTACTTTATTTTTTTTCATTAAATGCATCGGGGTCGCGTTTGACGGACAGAACACCCTCCTTCTCAACCTAGTTCATCCAAGAGCACCGAGCAGCCGTGGTTTTTTGATGATCCCCCAAACCTTCGTATATACTCTAATTCGAGCATCGGTGATTGCGTTGGAATCACAATGGTGAGTTCTTCCTTCTCCTAGAGCATCATTTTCCAATTCCTCCTCTTTTCCAAGTTATTGTGGGTCGAACGTTTTATATGTTTTTAAAGATCTATGACGTTATAAATAGATTCATGCATTATGGTTCAAGTATATCGATCTCTGAAATTCAAGGTAGGTGGTTTGTGCCTTTCCGTTGAATGTCATTGAATATTTTCTGAAAATTTCACAGATACCCTTGAACTAGGTATTGTGTCTTTACCTTTCTAGCCATATTTCTTCCCTGCTTTGCTTATATGCTAGAGTAGAGGATCATGATTGTGAATAGGGTAAATGTTTGTTCCTTGGATGCTTTTCCCATGCATTTTTACCTGTTTTGACCTTTGGGTTATGTTTGCATATTAGGTTTCTGTTTACTTTTCATGCCCAGTATTTGTAGGATGGTGTGATTGTTGTTTTAATGTGCTGATATTCCATATGATTCTATCCAAGTAGTTCTTGGGGTTTACATTTTCTGTTATGTGTGATATAACTATTTGACATAAATAGGGTCGTGAAAACCTAGTGTAGTCAACCACAGAGAGAATGGAAGTAAGGGCTTCTCCAGAGTATCTTATAAATTACGATGCAAGACCACATAGGGAATTGACGTTGAGTGCTTCCTTAGAGTGTCTATAGTTCCTCGACATGGGCCACATGGGGAATGAGACGTTGAGTGATTCCCTAGATTCCCTTTAGTACGATACGAGACTATAGGGGGAATTGACGATGAGATCTTCCCCAAAGAGTCTATACATTAGCTGAACCATAGGGGTGAGACTGTGTGTGCCTCCCGTAGGGTTTCTAGTGCTTGTTGGTTGAACCAGAGGGGTTAGGCTATGGGAACTACCCAGTGGGTTACATGTTGTTAATTCTAGCTTGTTTAGTTTCTTACATGTTGTGAATTAAATGATTGAAACTGTGTATTTTTTACGGTTGAGTACTTTCTTGCTTGCTGTGTTCTGTACTTTTACCTACCATATATTCACTGACTGTTAAGCACACATCTCGTGGTGGTTTCCTACTTGGATTTAGTCTCACACACTTTTTGGGCCATGCTTTTAGGCCCAAATAGATTATATTCCTGTATGTATAGACTAGGGAAAGCTCCCTTCGACTTCTGATACTTGATTACATTGGAGCTTGAGAGTATGGGACCAACCCAAAGCTTGCGATTCTAAGGATTTGCTCATCATTTTTTGATTTTTAGTTTGTATTAGTATAATACTCAGCATTGTGACTTGTTTGGCTACTTTCCTAGACATATATGTATCATGCATCATTTATATATGTGCTCCATCTGTTTACACTTTTATTCTTCCACTGTTTACTCTTGTATGGATGTTTACTGCTTCCGCTATTGCTTTTGTTTATCTTCCACTGTGTACTCTGCCAATGAGGGCATTGTTTCCCCAATATCACACCCAAGGCCCTCACTTCTAGTCAGTAGCCTCTGGCGTTTGGGGAAATGCGCTTGAGTTCATGTGACCAATTGGGTACGGGGCGACTCTATGGTGGCTTCTATAACTGGGACGTTACACTTCCATTACAATATTATAAGAATTTTTTCAAAATAAATGTTTTCATTTATAATTACATTACATCTAAATGATTTCAAAATAGAAAGATATATTTCTCTCAAAAAGTTTTGATTTCATCTATGTCAAATCCTTTGATATATTTTAAGCTTTCTTGAAGTTGATTTATTATGATACAAAACTTCCATATTGCATTAATTGGTTTTTTGATATGTTTGAATATGGATGTGTTGTTTTTACACCATTCCTGGTTTATGGAAAAAGTATTGACATTTTTTATGCAAGTTATAATATTAATGTTTATGTTATGTTTAAAACTTTTCAAATGAGGAATGCATTGGACTTAGTAAGTGATTATTGGATCATGCTATAGCTCCTCGATGCATTGATAGGTCTCATGAGACAAACAAGTGTCTTGGCACAACGCATTGACAAAACCTTATTTTCATTCATGGAACAAGGACTTGACTATGTGTTTATTAAGTCTGGAATTATTAATTCTATCATTATGTAAGTGGCTATTGATATTGCATGTGATTATTAGACTAGTAGAATATCTATGTGAATAAGTAAATAACATTATTTGATTTTATCTTTTCCATATTATTCTTAAGTTTAAGTTTAAAAGGCTTTTGTTTTAGTCTTATACATTTCATTAAATTTTTATTCTTATTTATAAAAGTTTCCTCTATATTGTTATCCTTACTGAGCATCTGAGCTCACCCCTTTCAATGTTTCATTTTTTCCAGGATGTGAAGAGGGATTTTATGGTTGAAATATAGGGATAGGATAAGGATATAAGTGTGTTAAAAAGGGTGTAAAATGTTTTTGAAGTATTTATTTCATAATGTAATGTAAAACTTATGAATATATCTAGTACTTCCAAGGATACTAAACGGATCGGTCTTTCGGGACATGATTCCTTGTATCATGCTAATGTTATGTAATAATGCACCGACTCTGGGTATCTGGGGTCGGGGTGTTACAGTTGGTATCAGAGAAAGTTTAGTACAAACCTTGGAAGCTAGATTTAGAAAAAATCTGATTAGAGAACATTACCCTACGATAGACTTTAAGGATTAGTATATAAGAACTTCCTAGAATTTTGGTACTGTAGATATTTTGTGAGTTTTCTATGCAATAAATTCATGTCTGGATACAAGCAAGTATAGGTGGCTCGGGCACAGATGTACCTAGGGCTAAAACCTGAAAACACCTCTTTGATCTAGACTGAAACGGGAACTGGTGCATGATAATCGGCCTTTTTGCACTCATTATTATGGAACTCCCAGCGGATATGCTTAGGATAATTGTAATTTTCTTTACAAACCATTATGAAGGATTTAAACGTATATACTTCCTAAATGAAAACATTTTTATGACTATGTATTATATCCATAAACTTTTCAATTTATGTTTAGTGTTTTACATATTCAGAATTATATATTGCGGTTTATAAACTAATATACTATATGACATTGTTTAGAAATAGTTCCTAGTGGAAGGAATGGAAACAGTATCAACACATATATCCATATAGGTATTTCCCTCCACTTCAAGATAATTATAGTGGAGCTGGTGATTCAACTTGTACTGATCAGATTGTCACCATATAGGTACAACTCACTCAGGTTATGAATAATAATCTTACATGTATGGAGCACCCTGATCCACAATGTGGAGGATCAATGTTAGATCTCTTCATGAGGAAAAAACCAAAAAAAATCAATGGGACTACAAATCCATTTGCATTTGAGTAATGGATAAGTTCCTTAGAGAAAATATTTCATGCTCTGGGGAGTAGCGAAAGGGAAAAAGTTTTCATGGAAGTTTATCACCTCATGGGAGATGCAGATCAATGGGGGTCATTGATTCAAAACACAAAGGAAAATGAAGAAGTATCAAATATGGAATGGAGGTATTTTAAAGATATTTTCTTAGAAAAAACATTCCTCGTGACCATCGAGCAGATATGGAAATGCAATTTCTGAGTCTAAGCCAAAAGGAGGATAAGAATATCTCAAAGTATGATGCTAACTTTACATATTTAGCAAGGCATGCATCAGATTATATACACAACCCAAGGAGTAAGATTGATCTATTATTTGGTGGGTTAAAATCATTTCTCTGTTGAGTATTAGCCTCACAATCCTTCTTTCCCTACGAAGATATTTTCACATATACTATCAACACAGAAAAGTAATTCCCTAAATCTTATGACAATAAAGTATATCAAGAGATGAAGAGAATGGTGGATCAAGAGATAGATATAGGGAAAAGGGTAAATAAGTATTTTTAATAATGTTATAAATTTTGGAAGAATGGAAAAGATGAATATCCATCCTGTGGTAAATAATGGAAGAAACACCCTGGTACTTGCCTGAAGGGAATGGGAGTTAGTTACAAGTGTGGTGAAAATGCCACCAAGCTCATGATTGCAAGGGGAAGAAAGAGGCTATCAATGTTGAATGCTACAATTGTAGGGCATTATGAAAATGAATTTCCTAATTTCCAAGGAAACATACCTCATAAAAGGCCAAGCTTATGTTGTAACTATAGTTGAAGTGGAATAATTAATGTATTTTTGTTTTTGGTCTCAAGAATTATATTCTAGTTATAAGAATAATGTGATATATATAAGGATTTTACTGTAGTACTTGTTGTTTTCATTGAGGTTTTAATATTATTAAGGTAATCATATTTCTAGTATGTGATAATAATAGAAACTTTACTTTGTTTGGGGAATCTGATGTTACAATTGATTTTGGAATTTGGATACTTTTTAGAGAGAATATGGACAGAGGTATTTTGGATAACTATAATGGTTGTAATGGATTAATTTGAACTTTGGATAGTGTTGTTTAAGGTTAAAACATTTCTTAATATTATTTTTGGAATATTATAATTCTATAGTTTTAGGAAAAGGACAACCAGGAGGTCTGATGATAACCCATCATGTCAGACAAAGTTGTAGGAATCGAACCCATAACCAAAGTGTGACAATGCTTTATTACCTACCACTAGCCTACAAGAAGTCCCTGGTTATTAAAAAATATTTTCTGTCATTTAAATGGTCGATTTTAATATTTTAAACCATATATGATTAGGATAAATAGAATATTTTTGAGTTTTATTATCTTTTTGAGTGAATGATGTGTTTGTGGTAGAAATTAGTTGAAGGATGAAATTGTACTTGTCACTTATATGTATATATATATATATATATATATATATATCTTATTATATAAGGAAATTAATTATTAAGCATTAGATATGGGATATTAAAACCAAAAATGTGTTATCCTAATACCTTATGTTTTGTTGAACTGATGATATTTTAAATCATCATAGACACTTGTTTGTGATTGATGACCAAAATCAATCCCTATAAATATTTATGTTTTTCCTACATTTATGTGTCTCTAATTTCCACCAATATTCTCCTAATTGAGATCATAATTTGGTTAGGACTTTTTCTTTTCCCATTCCCTCTAATTAAGACTAAATTTTATTAACCCAATTTCTGATGTGGGTTTTCCACAAAGGTATTTTTCTATTTTAACCTTTTATTTTCAAAAAAACAATTTCAAATTGTGAAAACTCAATTTATTGGAGGTAAGAATGTAACAACACATGCTTCCATGGTATGTTTCACTTTGAATAATTCAATAGCATGCATTATACGCAACTTTGAGATTCTAACACACCGCGACCAATCAAACTATATGTTATGAATAGTAATACCAACATTTTGAAATTTTATAAATTTTATTTTCTAAAATTGACTTCATTTTCAAATTCTCAATATCCAAATTTTCTTAGGGTGAATATTTGGTACTTTTCTGAAAACTTTCAATTTTTGATGAATATTACTAAATTTTAATTAAAAACAAAATTTTTAATTGAAATAAATTATATTGTTAAATTATAAATTTGAGTGGTTTTGAAGTATTATTAATTTATATTTTTATCATTTAATATAATTTAGGTCATTTTGTGTAATTTTATATTTAAACTAAACATAAACAAGTGTCGATCTTTTGATAGTTATTATTTCTTAAAAACATGCTTTTTGTTTTAACAATTGGAATTAATTTTAAATTAATTTCTGCCAATTCTGTGTTTTGAATTTGGAAAAATGTATTCCATATTGTTAATCATGAGGCTGAAATTTTGTAAATAGGTAACTTTTAATTTTAGACATTATGAATAATTGCTTTGGTAAATATTTTATTTACCATGGTTAAAAGGTAAATCCGGTAAATAAGGGTAAACAATAATATTATAATAATATTAAATTACCCTAAAATGTGTACTATTCATATTGGTTGATACATTTCCGACCATGGGGATCCTTGGGTCGATTTTGGGACCACTAGTGACACTTGAGAGTGATAATGACACTTTATATTAATTAATTTAAAGTAAAGACAAAAATGACATAAACATATATCTTTTAGTAAACAAATTATTACAAGGTGTTATATAAGTGTATTTTCAACTAAAAATATTCATTATAAATCCAAAAATATTTCATACATAATTGTTTTTTATTTATCATTTTCATACATTAAATAATTAAATTTATTTATGACATAATGATGATGCAGTAACAACCTTATTAATGAAAGAATAAAATAAATGGTAATACAAATATTAAAATAAATATATTTTGAAAGTTTTGATGCCATACAACAATTTTCATTGTTAATATGACATGTTATTATTGATTCAATGTTTTTTTGAAGTAATCATGTGTTTATGACTTTCACAAAAACCAAATACTAAATAGTGTCCAAATAGAAATAAATGAGTTTTTAAAACAAATATTATATTATTAATTGATATAATAATCTTAAAAATCTAATTTTTGGAAAAAGGATATAGATAAGGTTATATATAATAATAATTAACCACATGGGGTTCTCTTGGCATGTTATAGTAAGTTTATTAATCATATAATATAAAAATACAAAGAGACATGGTAAATGATAAACTACTTAACTAAGAGTTAAATATAAATGATAAGGTTAAAATTTTAACATAAACTTGTCTAAAACATATTGGTTGAGAGTATGAAGACCTATAACCACCTATGTCTAGAAATAAATTCATTTGGATCCATTAAAAACTGAAAATTATTTTATTATAAAATAATATTTCAAGCTTTTCCTATAGTGACCCTCACCTCTCTTATAAAAGGGAACTTCCCCTTCTCTTAATTTCAAACATCCAATGACTTTTGGATCAGCTTACCCCTGTCCAAATATCCTCCCAACTTTCCTCTCTTCATACTAGAGGCCTTCCTTAGGTCATAAATCCAACCTATGGAGCCCTTTTGATCAAATCAAAAGGAATAACATGAAGAAGAGATAAATATTTCATCACCTCTTTCAAGATCTTGTCTTCCTCCACTTCCTCTTTCTTAGTTTTTTCCATTATAAAATACTAACTCCAGTATATTCTATATACTGTGATTTTATTAAAAAAAATTGGTACAAACATATTCATTATTCTATCTATCATATGAATGACAAAGTCACCATACGTGCGTACGTACGGCTTACCGACTCCACATCGTGGTGTAGTTTGTTATTCAAACACTTCATTATTTGGATGGGTATAATAATGAGTATAAATAATGTAAATAATAAATATAACATGTTAATTATTCTGTATATATATGATATACCATCCAATTACATATGATTTTGTCATCAGTATAATGATATTGATGCTCGCGTGTACGTACGGATTACCATCTCCACGAACGCGATGAGATTCATTCCCCATTGTAATCATTCAGAATAATTTTCATTTTATGATTAAAAAAATGGTTTATGAACATAAAATCTTTCTGTATATGAATCAAATACATCCTATCCATAACAAACATGGCTTACATAACCAAGCATATAAGGGAAAATGAATTAGTTAACACCTGAAACCATGATGCTACTGAATTATTATTAACAAAGAAATTTTAGAGGATCATATATGATATCATATTTATGAATATATTTCTTCTATAATTTAATAAAAATGTTTTAACTATTATAAAAGAGGTTAACATACCATCAACTAAGTAAAAGTACAATTTCAGGGTTAATTTCCCAATATCTTTATTATCTGAGGGCATTTTTACATAAGTATCTACTGGGACCTCTTTATCATCCACATCCATGTTTTCTAAAAATTGATTTTTAAAACATTTTTACTATTTACTAGAAAATGGGATAAATTCATTTATTCCTTTATTTGACATTATATGTTTTTAAATTAATCTTCCATTGTTTTCCAAACAATGTACTTTATGAATTTTTCAGTAAAATTAAGGAAAGAATTCTTTTTAGCATATATAATGGGTGCAGCTATTTTCCGCTGTTATAACATCGTTGAAGCTTCCCTTACAAGATTATAATAATTTTTTCAAAATAAATGTTTTCTTTTATAATTACATGACTTCTAAATGATTTCAAAATAAAATGATATATTTTCTCAAAAAGTTTTGATTTCATCTATGTCAAAATACTTTGATGGATTTTAATCATGTTTGAAGTTGATTTATTTTGATACAAAACATCCATATTGTATTGAAGGTTTTGTGATAGTTTTTTACTATGGATGTTTTGTTTTTACACCATTCATGGTTTATGGATAAATTATTGACCTTTTTTATGCTAGTTATAATAAGAATGTTTATGTTATGTTTAAACCTTATCATATGAGGAATGCATTAGGCATAGTAAATGATGGGTGGATCCCTCTATAGATCCTCGATGCATTGGTAGGTCTCATGAGACAAACTAGTGTCTTGTAACAAGTCCTTGACAAAATCTTATTTGTAGTCTTGGCACAAGGCCTTGACTATGTGGTTATGAAGTCTGCCATTATGAATTCTCTCATTATGAAAGTGGATATTGATATTGTATATGATTATTAGAATAGTAGAATATCAATGTGAATAAGTAAATGGAATTATATTGTTTTATCTTTTCTATATTATGCTACAGTTTAAGTTGAAAAGGATTTTGTTTTAGTCTTATACACTGCCTTAAATGTTTATGCTTATTTATGAAAGTTTCTGCTATATTGTTGTCCTTATTGAGCATCTGAGCTCACCCCTTTCTATGTATTATTTTTCCCTAGATGTGAAAAAGTATTTTATGGTTGATCTTCATGGATTGTCTAAATATATAAGTGTGTTAAAAAGGGGACAAAATGTTGTTAAATTTTTTATTTCATGATGTAATGTAAAACTTATGAATGTATCTAGTACTTCCAAGGCTACTAAACTGATAGGTCTTTCAGGACATGATTCCTTGTATTATTCCAATGTTATGTAATAATTCATAGACTATGGTTATCTGGGGTTGGGGTGTTACATCACCTCACTTGGGTCATCATTATTTGGTTATTCAGGGGAAGCTAATGTTGAGGTTTTCCAGACCTTTTGAGAATACTGAGCAGAATGGTAAGGTGAAATAAAGTTATATTTTTCCTCCCATATTACATCAATTCATGAAATATTTTAAGACTCCTAGTTGAAAAAGTACAACCTGGATCATTCTCATTTATTTAATTGGTAATAGTTTAAATAAGAACTAGATTTTTCAGTGTTCGAGCAGCTGGTACAGATTGTATATTCTCAGGATAAAGTGCTTTATGGGAAGTCTATTTTATATATTCAAATTCATTAGAAGAATGGTAGTGATGTGAATAAGACATGGGAGCAGAAGTCTTGGGTTGAGGAGTACTGATTGTTTTTGTTCTCTGACCAAGGTTCGAGTTAACATTCTAGGGATGGAAATTTTTTCAGTGGAAAGAATTTTCATATCAATGATTCTGTTTTGAGGTATTCTTTTGTTTACATTTTGTTTTTTAATTTATCTCTTGGGTTCCTCTTATTTTTTTGAGAAGAAGGAATATTTTGGGCTTTCCAGCAGGTGGTTCATGTTTAGTTCATAGTTAAGGAAAATTTTGTTCCCTTTCCCAAAAAATCGTGCAACAAATGATGGTTTTGGATAGTAGCGATCGTAGGGTTGGCACACAGTTTGGTGAACCATGCATGCATGATAATCATGTGGCTTGTCCCTCCTAGAAAATGTGGGGAATATGGTTTCTAAATATTTTTGAAACCCATGAATACATACTATGTTACTTTTCTGGTTCAATAAAAATTGGATATTTTCATTCTTTCCTACTTAGATTTCTACTATAAAACATTTCCCATCCTCCCCATTTGATATTTTCAAACACTAGATCCCCCACTAAGATTTCTTGGACCTCTTGGGCCTTAATACATAGATGTGTTCTACCCATGTTCTTTAATAAATCATCAATTAATTCCTTTTTCTTATGATTTTTTCCTTCTTCTAGGGTTTCCCTTCCATCTTTCTTGAGTTCTTGTCTTCAAAAAGTTAATTTAAACTATATGGGGTTTAAAGTTGTTTTTTCTGAAATCCTGATGGTTATTGTGGGATATTGACTTTATTGGTTCGTGTGGTGGAGTAGTTGTGGTTTCTCACCAATTTCCAGATGTTTCCAAGTGTGATGTAGGTGGTTCCATGATATTACATTATTAGAAGATTTTGATATATTTCCTTTGTTGTTTAAATGTATTTTATATATTATTTTTGTAGAGTGAAGTGTGTTTAAAAAGTTATTTAATGGTTTTAAAGTGTTGAATGTGGATTCTCTATGAAAAATGATGTTTTCTGCTTGTTGTCTTCATTTATGTGCACATTAAATGTGTTTCTGAATTGAAAAGGGGATGTGAAGCTTGAAATAAAATGGATTTGATGTGAATATGAATTTAAAAGGGGATTTTAATATAGAAATTTTTAGTTTTATTATGTGTTTTCTTGTTGTATATTCAAAATGAGTTTCCAAAATTTTAAAACTAATGACACATTTATTTAAAATGGTTTTGGTGTGAATTTCAAATGGAAAGCGGTTTTTTAAATAAAATGGTGGTTTCTGTGTGATTTTTGATCATTGGATCATTGTGAAAAATGTGAAAGTGGTGATTTTCTAGTTTTCTTATGATTCTTGGAATGTTAATGTGAAAGGGATGATTTATGTGATATGTGAAATGGAATTTGACAAATAAGGGAATCCTAGATATCTAAGTGGGTGAACTAGAACTAGTACTTTAGTTGATTCGAAAGTGGCTGAGGCTCGGATTATTCTAAAAGGATTGACGATTGAAACACTAAATAAACGTGTTATATGATTGAATATAACTAGAAATTTGGGAATGTATCCCATGTAGTGGATCTTTCATGGGAACACTATAGGTATTAGCTTATTATTAGTAGGCCACTAGACTATGGGATGAATTTCCCTATAGTGTCTCATGAACAGGAATTGTTTTAGTTGAGTTGGAGTGTTTTGATCATTGAGGTAAGCATTTCATGGAGTCACACTTATTCATGTAACCTATACAGATTTTACCATGGTTATCTCGCATGACATGATGCTTATGTTATGAAATTATATCCATCGTTATATGGTATAACTTCTGTACATTATTATTTCAATAATGATTATTAGATAAAATGAATTTTATGAAGTGTTTTCTTGAGAAGGTTTTTTTTTAAATTATTTCTTGTAAATGTTCTAAATACTCTTATCAAAACGTTTATATTGATTTGTCTTCTAATGTCACATCATAAAATCTTTTCTTTAGGGTGTCATCCTACTAGTATTTGGTTCACTCCCTATGTACACCCCTGGGTGTATATAGACATTGTTATGTATGACCCAGGTAAATTCAAGATCTATCATGATGGTGATGGTGGATCTGATTTCTAGTGTTCCACCTCTTGTTTTTGGTGGTGTTGGTGTTGTGACAGTGATTTACCTCTTTTTGTTTCGAGGTTTTTCGGATAGTTTGGTGTTTCCCATTCTATTATTGTACAGTTTATTTTGGTTAAATTTGTAAACATCGAATCTAAAAAAATGTACCTCATTTGGTTATGTTTACTAGTTATTGTGATTTTTATTATTTTTGGTTGTTTACAGATATTTAAATTGGTGAAATCATTCCCAATTCATATTTTTGATACCCATGCACCAGTTTCCATCCTATATGGATCAAGAATACCCTTAGTGTCATGCCATGGATTGGGTTGGGTGTCATGTTAGATGGAATCCCCTAATGGTTCATGACACCTTGGTCATCCCCATTACACTTTTCAAAAAGGGTGGATAGTACACTAAAATATTTTTTGAAATATTGGAAGATGAATCGAGTGTTGGTTAAGAACAAGTGTCATTTTACTCATATTAATGATTTTATTAATCAGTTAAAGAGGAACAGTTGTTTTCAAAGATTGATCTTCGATCCAGTTATCATCATCTGATTGTTCAAGAGCCTGATATAATGACGATATCTTTCAAGAGTATGTATGGTCATTATGAATATCTAGTGATATTTTTTTCTGACTAATGCTGTTTCATTTTTTATGGATTTCATGAATCAAATATTCCATGAGTACCTAGAAACTTTTTTGGTAGTTATTATGGATGATATTTTGGTTTGTTTGTGATATAATCATGAGCATGATCACCATTTGAGTTTGTTTTTAGTAATCCTATGGAGTCTCCATTTGTTTGGAAATATTTTTAAATATGATTTCTAGGTCTAAGAAGTGAATTTCATGGGGAACTTGATTTCAGATAATGACATCTCAGTTGATACAGAGATGGTGAAGGTTGTATTATCATGGTAAAAATCACATAAAATATTTGACATTTATTTCATCCTTGGTCTTTCTAGATATTATTGATAGTTAATCAAGGATTTATAAATGTTGGGGTTACCCTTAAAATAAAATTACCAAGAAAGGATAAAATATATATTGGATGAAAAGATTCAATGTTTATTCGATGAGATAAAAATACTTTTGATATCTACTTCTATTCTAATCTTACCTATTGCCGATAAACGGTATGTGGTTTTCTATGATGATTATAGTCTATGTTTTGGTTGTTTGATTATGAAAGATGATCGTGTTTTGGATGACATATTTCTTCATCCTTGACCGCATTAGAATAATTACCCCACTAATGATTTAGAGCTTGTCAAAGTTATGCATGAGCTTAATTATTGGCAGTATTATCTTTTTGAGGAGAGATTCACATCCTTTTTTGATCATAAGATCCTAAGAAACATATTTTCTCAGAAGTACATGAATCTCATATAGAGGTGTTAGGTGTAAAATATTCAAACATTTTACTTTGTTATCACATACACCCTAGGGTAGGGAAATGTAGTTATAGATTCTCTTAGTAGTAAAGTACCATATCATGATGTTCTAAAATCGAATGAAGAGTGGAACATTATGAGGATCTTCATTCAATTTTATTTTTATTGTTATGATGATGTTTGAGGTATGGTTCTAACCAATTTATATTTATCATCTTCTCTCCTTGAGACTATTCTATAGAGTTAACAATTAGATTATGATTTTAAAGGAATTAAAGAGGCCCTATATGGTGGGGAGACAATTTCTAGTTGGTCTCTCTCTTCAGATGGTATTCTCTATTTTTAGGATCATTTTGTTACCCCAAAATAATTTATGAGATCATTTTTGTTTTAATTTCATATTTATTCATGGTCCATTCATCCAGGAACTATGAAGATGTATTGTGACATGATATAGTTATTGTGGTGTCCATGTATGAAGCATAACATTGTAGATTTTTGGCCTGTTATAACCCCTTTTAATAGATAAAGGCGTAGCACCTGAAACCTTTTGGTTTTCTCTATCATCTTGTTGTGTGGATTTGGAAATAGGATGATCTTTCTAGGAAATTTTTTTTATTTTACCATAGACTCTTTGAGGGATGAATGTTATCTGTCTGGTGATGATTGGTTTAAAAATTCATCCCACATCATTTTGATTAGGGAAACCATAAAAGTTGAAGACCTAGGAATGTTTTATTTGTTGGAGATCATTAGGATATATGTGGTTCCTTGTACCATTATTTTAAATATGGGTCTTATGTATTCTTATTGGTTCTAAAGGAGTCTCTAAGAGGTGATGGGGAATCAACTTAGATTGATTAAAATTTATAATCCATCGATATATGGCCAGAAGAAGTGTGTAATTCAGATCCTAGAGGATATTCTCTATGCCTATGTATTTTATTTAGGTATATCATGGAATGTCCATCTAATACATATTGAGTTATCTTATACCAAAATTTATCATTTTTTATTAGAATCACCCCCTTGAGTATTTTTATGGTAACCCATACAAGTATACTCTTTATTAAGAAAAGGTGGGAAAATCCTCTTTTGTGAGACTTATTTTGGTTAAGGGGACATCATCCCGGATTAAGGATATAATTCATCATTTGGATCAAGAAAATAGACAATAGAAATATTTTACAGATTAGTATTGTCATT
Source organism: Viscum album (assembly GCA_963277665.1). Classification (NCBI taxonomy): domain Eukaryota; kingdom Viridiplantae; phylum Streptophyta; class Magnoliopsida; order Santalales; family Viscaceae; genus Viscum; species Viscum album. The sequence goes on from OY728129.1 coordinate 261,584,283, forward strand.
ATTTTGTGTTTTTCATAGGTGAAAGGATTTTGTTGAAAGATTATCCTTTGTTGGGTCACTGTTAGCTAGGAAAAGATGGAATATTGGCTCCAAGATATGTTGGACCATTTGAGGTCATTGAGAGGACTCTGTACTTTGTTTGTCAATTGGAATTTCTGATTGAGCTGATATAAATTCATGATGTTTTCCACATATTCCAACTTAGAAAATACCATCATTATATCTATCTTTTTCTGAGTTGAGATGATAGTCAATTATATTTATATGTTTCTATTTTAGATAATATATTGTATATTAATGACTCTCAAGTAAAATTTCGGCATGGGAAATCATTTTTTTGTTCAGAGTGTTATGGAAACATGGATCAGATTCCCATGAGTCTTTGTAAAGTGAGTCTTTGATGAAGGAGTAGTGGCCTCATCTGTTTTTTAAACATCATTCATATACATGACTTCATAGGAATAGAATTTATTATGGTGGGGTGTTTGTAAAATCATGTTACTGACTTTTAGGTATGTACCTTCTATTTATTTGTTTTCCTCTTTAATTTTGTACATTTTGGGACTCCTAATAATAAAGAACATTTTCTTGGTAAAATGAACTAATAGTTAGAGATATATATTTTTGTGAACTACTGGTTTCTATGTATAAATGTGTTAATGGGTTTTTAGGGTTCTTCCTAAGATCAAATAATTTCTGGGGTTATTTAGTTCTTTTTACTAAAAATTGGACATTACAATATTCAAGAGAAATACCCACCGTGTAATTGTCTCCAAGAAGATTTCATGGACATGGTATGCAGCATGAAAGGAGTACACATCATGTAAAGCATACACACCCTATAATTATCAAAATTGGGTGTTTAATAAAAAGATTATTGGTTTTTGGTGTAATTATTTTTTTGTGGATTACATAAAATATAATGGTATTATGCACCATGTAATTCTTAGAAGATCTTATTTTAGGAAAATTCATCAATTATTTATATTTCATTAATCCACAGGATATTTTTCACTCAAACTAGTATCTATGCCATGGTATTTTGGGGACCTCCTCTATGTTCTAATCACATAGTAATTTTATTAATGTTCATATTGGTTGGGTTACATCTCTCCAGGTGAGTAATCATTTGGATTATTTTTTGCCTTTAATTTTGGTAGCCTTGTTTCCCTGTAATTTTATACTCGTTGATCTGTGATGGTGATTATCTTCATTCCATTCTAGATACATCATGTGATCTTGTTATGAGGGTTGATCCTTAGTTGGCTGTAGTATGATGGATTTGAATTCTTCGAGGTATGTTGTAAATTTTATTCTCTATATAATTTTTTGGTTTTTTGAAATACTTATGAGATGTGTTGATTGGTTTTAGAGCCTAATTTTTAATTATTTTTTTCTATGATCGATTCTATTTCAGGTGTGTGTTACCTGTGTTTTTAGGAAGGTGGTTATGTCTCTTTAATATGTTTTATAAACTAAGTTGCTTTATTTTTTATTAATTAAATGGCTTTACTGATTGATAGATCTATTTTTGTGTAATTTTTATTTGATAAAAGATGGTTTTCCACTTATTTTGGTAATAGAAAAAGATATTTTCAAAGAATTGTGAAAAAGTTTTCTTACATGGTTTTAATAGAATGGTTTTGATGAATTGGTTTGGAAAATAGAGAACACCGTAATACTTGGGTACTCAGGTAGAAGGTGTAGTAATAGGTCTCATCTATTTATATTGTCATTAGGCTCACTAATGGGTTGTTACTCTACTCTCTAGGCCTGTTATTAAAGGTAATTGATATATTTGTTGGGTTTTTTACATTCCAGGGTGTTCGTATGCTTCTTATATTCGATGCATCTATCTAGGAGCTTGATGTGCATTAAATTTTCTATTTTGGGGTATGAATTTCTAAGCTATCCATACCAAGTGTGGTCCTTGGCATGTTGTTACCTATTATTTGGATTGTGATTTTTTAGTTTTACTACAATAGATTTGATATGATATGCAATAAATTATTTGATTTGATTTGATATATTTGTTTTGATATATGAATGGGTTATTCTTTGAAGTTGTTTTACCCAGCATATTTTAGAAATGTGGAAAAGGGAAAAAATAAATGTTTTTCCATTCCTTTGATATAAAAAATGTAAATGGTTTATCATGCCTTTTTTTTCTTTAATTTTTTGAAAGTTAAAATTATGTTAAAGAGAATTTTTATGGAACACCTATGTGGGATCCTACTAATATAATTATTTCACACTCTTCTCACCCCTTCAGCAGTTTGTACACCTTTTTATATCTTTAGATGTAGGTAAAGGCATGTCACCACAATGAAGGGGAGAGGGGTTTATCAGCTGTGTCTAGGTTTCTTATGGTGAGATGTTGGGATTATTCTCGAGATATCATGTGTAGACTGTTGGAATAGTTATTTTAGTGTTCTTCCTTTAGTGTTGGACTTGTCACTTAGAGAACATTTCACTACATTTTGAGTTGTATTATTTTCCCCCATCTTCCTCCAATTATGGAATATATTTATTCCATACACTATTTCTATATATTATATATGTATTCCGTGTTTTTGCTTCATGGTGAGAGAAATTATTTCTTTTGGTTACTATTTGATTCCCGAGTTTTAGTCACGAAATCCTAGGGATTAGGAATACCCTTTGGGTATGTGTTAGATCCGGTTGGGTATCGGTTTGAGAGGGTATCAAGGTTAGGTTCCTAAAAAGGTTTTTTAACTTACTGAACCTATGGAGATGACTATGATTACTAAACTATTGATAGGTTTTCAAAACTATCAGATAGGAAGTCCTAACTGAAAGACCTTGGAACACCTTGAGTGGGGAGGGGTGAATCAGGGTGTCAACCTTTTCTTTCTAATGCTACGGGTTTTGTTCCCATGCTGGTAGGAACATATTAAATCCTTCAAACAAATGAAAGTAGAGAGATAACATAACACTTATAATTGGTTCACCACAAAGGGCTACGTTCAAGGAGTATACAGCGAAAGCATGTCGGTCATACCTAAACCCACTAATCTTCACTAGTTTGAGGGTTACATAATTTGGTCACAGTCACTTTATTCTAGGCACACTACCTTTAAAGGATCATTGATCACTCACTGCATACCTTAGATCACTTCCCTTGACTCCCCTTAACTCACTACCTTGAGAGAAGTCAAATTTAGTTTATCGACTTGAAGGTATATTCAATATATTTTTATTGAAGTCTTTATCTATGTTCCACATGAGACACTTTTTCATCAAAGTCTGGAATTGATGCACTTGAAATCAATAAATCACTAAACCGGGTATTCAGAACATTCAAATAGGTTACACTGACAATTGTGCACAATACCTACCATTTACGCATAAGATCTAACTTTTGCATGCAATATTTTCGTTTTTCATGCAAAATATTCAGGAAGCAACACCCTTTACATGAAACTTTAACTTTTTTTGTGCAACTCTGACTTTTACATGAAACTCCAACCTTTTCGCACAATTTTATCTTTTAAGTGAAACATCCACCTTTACGTGCAGCTACAACTTTTATGTGCAACATCAACTTTTACGTGAAATGCTAACTTTTACATGCACTTCCTTTTTTCACAACTTTTATGCACATCAGAACTAAGATTGTCTCTAAATCATCAATCATACCAAAGGAGGGGGTTGCCTCTTATTTATAGGTGTCGCTGACCCCCGCATGCAAAACCCACTGTGCGCGAAAATCTTCTTTTCTGTGTGCGAATATTTTTGTGCAAGAAGCAATTTTTTATGCACATCTCCAGATTTTCAGCACACTTGATGCCTTTACGATTTTTCTACATTCTGATCCTGAAACAGATTATGCGTGAAAAAAAAACAACGAGCTTTCACTATTGCGTTCAAAACCAATTTAGCAAGCAATATATGTTTTTCAAGAACCACTCTAATATTTCGCGCAGCTCTAGCCATTTCCAATTTTTCACATTCTGATCCTGAAACATTCCTTGTGTGCAAGTTTCCAAAACTCCTACAATATTGCATGAAACTTCAGTTGAAATTCACCAATTTCTCCACTTTGTGATTTTTAGGCCCAAAAAATTCGCAAACACTGGGAAATGATTTCACCTTCAAAACTGATGTCTACATGAACTGTATGATCCCTTTCTCGGAAATAATTTTGAACTTCTAATGAATATTGACAACAAATAGAAATCAAACTCCATTTATTTCATAGAAAGTTCAGGGTTCCAACACTAACATTTTTTGTTTTCCCATACTAGTAGCACCTAACTGGATTCTACTTGTTTTTTTCTTAGACTCTATTTCTAACACCATATGGGGTCACAAAACCATTTTATGTAGGTTTACAAAAAAAACATTATTCCATTAAAATGGCCATATACACCACTTTTATGAAGGTAGTCAAGAAATATTGAAACAACACTAAATGGATATCCAAATGAAGGGATCTTAAATTGAACCAATACTTACCCAAATCATCATCATATAAATCCAGAGATAGGGGTACCAATATGGTGTGAAATTCTACATAGTCCTTCACTAGTTGATCACCTTGAATAACATCAAGAAATTTTATTACATTTTATATTCTCACATCCTCAAGAAAAAAATGATGGATGAAGGTGACCCTAAAATATTCTCATGACAAATTTTCAAATCAGTAGGATATGATAGTGTGTCCCCACCAATCCAAACATGATCCTTTGAACAAAGGATTGGTTCACCTCACCATATAGGATTAAAAAATTCTAAGAGACTTGAATATCTATTCAATCATAGCGAGACACTGCATCACTTTATGAGATCATTTATCACCACTAAACACAAATATATATTAATACAAAAACTTTCACACATGATCCAAAGGAAGAGAATAACTATGCCCTTCTACTCCATCATGAGTTTTGGTTGAGTTTGAGGCTATAAATCATGATACTATATCACTAGTACAATTACATGAGATATTTTCCTCTATACTTCCTGACTCCATTCAAGGGTTCACATTCTAAAACATCAAAAAAACCTATCAATTAATTAGATCACTATAAATCCCAACACATGGTAAAATGTGAAAATCAAATGGATAATGATTCCAAAACACCATGTGAAGCCTCATTTCAAAAATAAATAACATATCATTATTTCAAGATCAAATAACAAAACATGTAAAAAAAATTAAAAAAGTGAAAACCCCAAAATAAAAGGAGACCATTTTATAAAAAACAATTTCTATTAGAACCAAACATGCCAAAAAAACATCCAATGTTTCCCTAATTAAAACCGAAGATATTATTTTCTATAAAACCAATGCAACCCATAAATCATTTCATAAAATTTAATCATTTTCACTAATGTTTAAAAAAATTACAAATAAATCTTGACCATCCCAAAACATGGTTTTCAGAATAAGTAAAATTTACCCAAGAAAATAAGCATAGCATTTAAAAAATTGTTAAAACACCCTCAAAAGCCTCCAAAATATTCTTAATCACTAATATAAATTACCCAACGACAACAGTAGAAGTTAAAAGCATCCATGGATGGATGAAAATAAAAATTCCAAAATTTCTCTACTATTCACAATTTGGAAACATGGATTTTAAGCCCATATGTTAATTATTTGAGTTGCACTGGAGTTTTCTAGAATGGTTTTACATGGGATATAGATGGTTTGGTAGGCTATGTGAATTAACCATGAACCCCATGTATTTCCTCTATTTTCAATCTAAAATTAGTAATTTTATAAGACATACCCCTATGTCTTCCTACAATTCAGATTAGTTGCACACTCAGAAACTTATCTCAACAAAATCCATCATTAATCAAGAAATTCAAAAGAAAACACCTAACCATTCATGGAAACTCAAGGTATAACATGAGGAACAATTGTTCATGAACTCTTCTACACTCACAAATAGAGATTTTAGGGTCTTATATTTATTATACCTTTACCCCCCAAATATCATGTGGGCTTTGGTAACATTTTATAGTAAATTGGCATTGGCTGATATGGTAGGTCACCCGAGTTGTTCTACTATAAGGCCCGAGGTGCATTCCTGATCACCCTAAGTTATAAAAAACTAGGCTATCACAATTGAGTATGTGGGAATAATTTCACCATCTTTTAAACAAGGATCAACAATGGTTATGATAGGGAACCCTGTATGAGTTCACCTTATATTAGATGGCCATGCTTGAATAAATAAGCAGAACTAATGTAAAAACCCAATGAAACAAGGAATACCTAAGATAAAAAATAATTTCCACATCAAATAATCCATTTTATAAATATATTTTATATTTTCAACATAATTAAATAAAAATTAAAGTAAAAATAAAAAAGGTGGCCTAAGAAGAAGATATATAAAATGACCTCGAACTCACCGAAAAAAACTATGTGACAAACCCCAAAATCTCAATTTAAAGTCACCATCATAACATGAACAAAATACTATTACCAGTGGAAATAAGAACCATAACCAACCTAAATTCATAACTCGGGAGCCTATAAATAACATAAAGACTATATACCCACCCATTGGAGTATACAGGGTGTGGGAAAAAGGTTATTAAGATATCATCTTGAGTCCATTACATTTCCTTTGTATAAATAAACAAATCCCACTAGTTTAAAAGTGATAAAAAATTGGTTTTCATTTACTTCATATAAAATTGAAATAAACAAACAATAACATTTATCATTACTTGAAATAAAATCTTTTTAAAATATGCCTCAATAAGACATTACTAAGGAAATTTCATCCCAAACACCAACCATTAGTTTTTGTGAGGAAAAAAATAATTTATAAAATAAACTTGTGAAAATTTATCTATTAATTTAAAAAAATTCCTTTTGAAAAAAACTATAGAGTTTTAAATGTTTTCGAAGAAAACATTTCACAAGGATTTTATTTAAATCAAACATCCCCCTTTTTACTTTTTTAAAACTCAATGAACACTCACCTAAAACATGACTATAAATGAAGGAAAACATAACAAAATAAAAAACCATAAAGATTCATAAAAAAGAAAAATAATAAAACACAATTGAATCCTTACAATAATAATTCACATGTACAATTAACCCACACATAAATATATGCTCAAGAAATAGGTAAGAAACTTACATGTCAATATATCACAATTTCATAACATATGATACGTAGCATGATGAAAAAACCTTTGGACTAACAGAATGAATACATGATATGGAAAATTTAAAGTAACTTATATAAGTTTAATATTCACATATATTGTCCCCAAATTCACTCTCAACTAGTCTCATGGTTGATGACCCCCTTTCTTGGTCATAACACTCAACTAGGGTCTATTAGCTGGTTTGTAACTCTCAACTACCAAATCCAATGTCCCTTGAATCCTCCATTTGTATCCTAGTGCTCCTAATTTTACAATTAAATGGAGTTTAACCACTATTAAAACAATTTCATTTACATGACAAAAAAATCACAATGGTAATAAATCACATCAATCTTACACTTTCCACCTCTAACACAACCCATTCAACAATGCACCCCAATCCAAATTGCATAACCTTGAGTCACAATTAATATAACTTTAAAAATTATTAAAATAATAAAAAAGGATAAAAAGGTTTCATATAATGTTTAAACATTAATCCTTAATCCATATTCCCTCAAGGTTTTAAATGGTCCTTATCTTTATACAATGAAAATCCATGCTTTGTAAATCCCATTTTAAAAAACATTTTGAACCCAAATTCAATTCCAATGTATATTAGAAATAATACTAACGAGAAACCAAATTATAATAATGAAAATATTCTTTAAAAATAACCTTTAAAACATGGTAAATTCCAAAAATAATACAAACAATACTAAGGCATCAACATGCACAAACAAACAGAGGCCTTATCCAAGAAAAATACATCAAGAAGACACACACCTATTTTAAAACATATAAATCCATTAAATTATACACACCCATTTCAAAAATAGAAAGTATTATTAAAATAAGGTAAATACTTTATAAAAATAAGGAAAACCCTTTACCAATAATAAATATTCTTTTTAATGCAATATAACACCTTATAAAATAAGGAAACTCTTTTAAAAAAATAAAGTCATACTTTATCAAAAAAAATATGGTTTAAATCAATAAGAAGAAATCATTTTTCATTTGTAAATTCATTAATGTAATTTTATCAAATGCCTTGAATACATAAAATATGACTTAAAATCATCATTAAAACTAGTAAATTTACCCATTTTTTGAAGAAAAAACTAATAAAACATGGAAAATCATTGATAACAAAATAATAGGTTTCATAAATATAATTAATTTAGTTCAAAAAAATTTTAAAATATAAATCATCCAAGGAACTCATTAATAAATGGAATCATAACGAAAAAATCTACATTAACTGTTGGAATCATATCACTATTAATAGAATCCACTGGAATTTGTCTCCTAGTATGGATCAAACCCTCTAAAACCCTGAATTACAATTATAACAGAACCCTAACCATTAAAATCAGTGAACATATCCATTATGATTAGAGTAAAATCGTGGGAAATAGGATAAACCTACAAGATAAGGAAGAATAATCTGTTACCCTTCTATTTGATAAAGAACCCACTAAAAACACAAATAATATTCCTAAGAAGGTCTTGAAAATGGAGAGAACCCCATTGGAGGTGAGTTGGTCAGAGGAGTTTGAATGTGGTGTCTATGGGACAGGACCCAAATAAAAATAATCAAGAATCACAAGAATACCCCAACCTATTCATGTTTCATGGTTTTATCACATAGTTTATCAAATCGTGCATAGACCTTATGGCGGTCACTTCCTCTAAAACTCATAGGTCACACATTTTCATCCCCCGGTTTACCAAATTATGGGTATACCATTAAATATATCTTGTCCAAAACTAAATATAATGCACATTTTACACTTCATGGATTCTTAAATTAGTTGGATAACCATGAAACCCTATAAAAACATCAAAACATGAAAATTTCAATCCCATGACACCCTGAACAAAATAGAGAAATCAACCAAGTAATCAAAATAATTAATTACCATTTTAGGGTTTCATAATTTTTAATATGAACTAATTTATATTATCATCTCATTTAGAATTTACATAAATATATTATATGTAAATGAAATAATCAAAATATAAAAAATTTAATATTAAAAAAAATTTGATTATATCAATTTCAAAAGCTATGTTTTCTATTATTCTAATAATTTTCTCAAATAAGGAATTTAATTTGAATATTTCAAATTAATTAATTCATAAAAAATCATAATTAAATATAAACTTATTTATATTTTTCATTATTTTATAAATTATAAATATTTTATAAATTACCCTATAATTTATATATAAACACTTTAAATCAATAATATTCCTTTTTATATATTTTAAAATAATTTTAATATTAACATTTAATATTCTAGATATATATTTGATAAATATTTTTTTGGAATTTAAATATTAACTTTATAAATTATTTAAAAAAACAATTTATTATTTTAAAATTTTCTCAAATTAACTTTTTTCATAATATTTAATCAATTTATAAAATATATAATTCAAAACATAATTGAGAAATTAGAAAAATAAAAAAAATATACTATGTTGTATTATATGATATCTCGATATCATACATCATAATTTATTTCATAGGCAACATCACAATCATTTACTTTTATATCATGTCCTATGATAGATACTATTTTATTATTAGACATATTTTATTATATGTATCGATATCGTTATTATGATATAATGCACTTTTTATGGTATACAAGAAGTTTATTTTGAGACCAAAAACACTATGATTATCTATGTCATTTCTTACGATATGTTCCAAACTGGTGAAATTTCGTTATGTTATATGTTATGATATCATATATCAAATAATATGGTCATATCATATCTTAAAATAACCCATATTAGAATCCATTCTATATATTAATATATATCATTACTTATGATATCCTATAACATAAATGTAGTGAAAATCTTATTCAATATCATATTTTACAACATACATTATGATATCCATTTTCAAAATTTAGAACATGATTTCATGAATCATTTAAATCATGTAAATGTTCTAATTCCAAAAAAATGGGTTCTAAGAATCAAATACCTCATATTTATGTTGGAGATGTTATCAAGAACCCATAAACCCAAGATCTCATTACTATGAAATGTAATACATATATTATAAAATGAATAACATATGTTTTTACCTTATACTAATGTTGGATGAAAATTGTTTCTTAAAAAATGATTTTTATGTATATCATCAATAGAAACCCAATGAGTTCTTTCCTCTTGGGTGGATCCATGGGGTGATGAATCGCCAAATGTTTGGGTAATATTTCTTTTGTTTCCCATGTATTCTAGCACCTCTTGATAAAAATGCAGAAGGAGAAAAGGCCTTTGGCTTAAAAGAATCATCAGAGGTCTAATACACCATAGACATGACCTTTGGCCTCTTTATATAAGCATCAAGGATTCTCCATGATCATTCAATGAATTTACACATATATTCATAACATAAAAGTAATTTAAATTCATTTATAATAGGTTTGTATCCCTTCGTCCATGCACATAACATTTATAACGTCTCGGCCCGGCGTATCATCGAACCGGTGGCCGGACCGGCGGGTGACATGACCTCAAGTGCGTCTCCCCGTATGCCAGAGGCTGTCGACTAGTAGCGAGGGTCTCGGGAGGTTATATTGGGGAGACTATACCCTCATATCAGAGTAGCATAGCTGTATTATCATAGTAAATAATATTCAATAGTGGAAGCAGTAAACAATTGAAAGGCAGAAGCAAAAGACAGGTAATAACCATTTTATAATTGGCAACAAACACCAGTTTACAATGCATTCATGTACAGATGATGATACAGTTATGAAAGTAGGAATCAATACATTATGTTTTACAAACCATACAAAAATAAAGGAAATCAAAGCCCGATGGTGATCCCCTGAGCATCCCAATCTCTCACTTGGTCCTTTGCTCCTAACTCCTTAAGTACAAACAGCACAGTACACAACCTAGGTCCTATAAGCAAGAATGTCTACTTAGGTACCCTATCGCAATGGTGGCCTGAGTAGGGTGTGAGATATAAATCTCAGTAGGCAGGCACCACTGGTGTTAAACCCAATCCAGACAGTGTATAATAATTAAACAGTGATCATGTATGGAGAAATAAGTAAGCATAATTACATTAGTAAATAACACCTATCTAGGTTCCCAAGGGCCACCTGATGGTTATACTTGCTTCGGCTCATTGCCGGTAAAGTAACCTGATAATGTCACCATATATATATATAAGCATATTGATCATAGACTGCATGGGGTAATAATGTCTCCCACCCATTAATAAGAAAAAAAGCGTTACGAGGTAGGAATGCATCTCGTCCCTATAGGTCAACTTGCAAGGGGTAAGAATGCTTCCCTTCCATCAATCGAGATTAGCGTGCACGAGGTAAGAATTCCTCTTGTCCCTATAATTCAACTCGAAAGGGGTAAGAATGCCTCCATTCCATCACATTCATCCAACCGACATGGGGTATAACTGCCTCCCATATGTCACATTCATAATAGTGGCATGGGGTATAACTGCCTCCCATCTGTCACATTCATAATACTGGCATGGGGTATAACTGCCTCCCATCCAGACATGTAATCATCAACAAAAGTCAACTGGAAAGGGATAAGAATTCCTCCCTTCTATACATGTACTGTTACACTGGCATGGTGTATAACTACCTCCCATCCAGACATGTAATCATCAACTGAAGTCAACTGGAAAGGGGTAAGAATTCCTCCCTTCCAGACATGTACTATCACACTGGCATGGGGTACAACTACCTCCCATCCAACCACTTATCTGTCACTAGGTGGCCTCATCATGAACTCACCTTTATTATCATTCATTATGTGGCATCAACATGTGCGCACTCATAATAAAAACATGTCTATCATATACATCTTATGTAATTACCTCATAAGCATTCAAAGAATCATACCACATACACATAAGCGAACACATTCACGTTCATACTTAAGGAAACCCATCTTAAGTACCTAAATCAAGATATTCACACATTCATTTCACTAACATAATTCTTGCTTATTACGTTAACCCAAGGCATGGTCGTACCACCCTAGTATGTTCCTTCCTAGTTTCACCATTCCATTTTAAAGGATATGTTTATCATTCTTTAACCCTATGATACCTTCTAGAGGTTACAAGTCATTTAGTCTTAAGTCATCCCACTATGGTTATAATCTTACTCAATTTTCCCTTACATGAAAATTTACCCAAACACAAGTATCATAGCAGTTCCATTCCATTTGTCTCAACAAATAAATATCACATACAAAGCATTAAAGAGGCACCACAAAAATTCAGCAGGCAAGCATAAAAATTCTATCACTACTTTTTATCTTGAAGATAGTGCACCTCTGATTGAGGGGTTATATTATTAAATCATGAGTTTAGTTACCAAGAAACCTATTTTATCTTATTCCTACAATTCACATTATTTTCATAAAAGCATTAAATCAGAACTAACTTGCAAAATTAAAATACGAAGACCATACATAAATAACCCTTTTCTACTTTACATTAAATTAAAGAGCTAGGAGAGGGACCCAACCTCAAGGTGGATCCATCTGTCCATTCCGGCTCTTGAAACTTTCTAACTAAGAGCCGCTGCTGCTCCCCTACTGAGCATATGCACCTTCACACACTAGAAAGGACACCTCTATGCCCACGCAGGTGAGTCACCTAGACTCTGGCGACTCGAAACTATGCCAAAACCTCCAACGCACTAATAAAATTAATCTAATGAACCTTAAAATGCATAAAGACACTAATTTGGGATATGAAAAACCAACCAGAATATTAAACCCTTAACGCAAACCCAAACCATCAGACCAAAACGTGGCGAATCGCTTCACCTTCGGTGGAGATCATTGGAATACACCCAAACACGACCCAAGAAGCCTTCCGCACGAACCTGGAAAAAAGAGAAACCAAAATTCGGATCACCCTAAACCCTAGGGTTCTCGAAGAAACCTCACTGGGTGATGAATATGCCGAAAAACAGCTTGGAAAAAGGAGGAGAGGGAGGATAAGGACCAACCTATGGGTTCTAGAGAGAAATCGTGAGAAGATTTGGCCGAAATCGAAACATTAAGGAGGGAGTCCAAGGGGGGTGTCTCACATGAATCAAGGGCAGCCCCTCCCTATGTCATTCAGCCTGAGTGAGAGTGAAGTAGTGATTAGTTTTTATGTTTTTCTTTTATTTTAATTGTAAACAAAAACTTCAAATAGACGGGTTTGTACGGTTTCATCCACACAGTTTTCCAAACCATCCGCAAATCGTGTGGCACCCTCTGTCTAAGAGAGATCCCTTGCACGGGCTAGGTGTATGGTTTAGGAAACCGTGCACAGCCAGTGCACAAGCCACTACCCCCTTAAATAATGTTGATTGTTTTTTCTGCAATGGGCCGCACTGTTTGGTTAAACCATGCACAGCCTGTGTGCCTTCCTCTGCCTTTTAAAAAGAAGTCCATCTCTCTCGAGACCAAAGCTCCCAAGACCTGTCGAGACACTAGGGGAACTTCGCAGGCCTTCATCCAAGACCAAAACCAAAACAAAAAAGTGTTCCAACTCTCAGAAGTTCGTTCTGAAGCTCAGTCTTAAAAATGACCCGTTCAGGAATCGAAAAAGTTAAAATTCCTTCCGGTTTTAGTCGAGTTCAAAAGGCGGGTCATTACAACCTTCCAACCTTAGAACTTATCATCCACAGTAAGCCTTCTGAAAAAACATACATGTCACCTAAATGACAAGGGTCCTAAAGCTTCGTTCAAATGATCACGTTGAGTTCACAAATGTCCAACACAGCCTTAAGAATCCATTAAACCCTACGGCGCTTAATCCACCAAAACATGAGCCAGTCCTCATTTCCCAAATGAAACACCAAGAAGGATCTTCCTGAGCCCATCTACCCAGAGACACGAACTTGTCGTCATCTCGCCAAGCATCCAGCCGTAGGTACTTGCCACCTTATATTTTTAACATTAAGCAACCAACTTCCAACTACGGTTCAGACCACCGTTGGAATTAACATTCAAAGAACTCCCCAAGAATCCCCATGAAACTCCTAGTGTTATTTGAAACAGATAAAATAGTCGATTCCCCACCGACCTCAAAGCCCAAGTAGAGCCGGTTGTTCATATTGGGCACCGGCTAACACAAACCGCACTCGCCTCTACCTAACAAAGTGCAAGAGAATGATATGTCACCGATCGCAGACATTAAACAAGAACCCCGAGTCAATCCATCTCCGGTTGACTCTTTACAAGAACGCTCAGCCTAAACGGATGATGTATTTCAAACAGAACCACAATTCCTTTCTCCAAGGCACCTAATGTTTAGCACAAACACATTCACCAAAGACTACACTCATCTTCAGATGACGTTTCCAAGATCAAACCATACAAGAATCCACGCACCCTGCATGCAACGCCGAAAGACAACCATCCGATCAAGCCCAACGGCTTAAAAGCATTAGCGCGGATAAGACTGATGCTCCCGTAGTGCATCTAGAATAAGGACCAGATAGGGGACATGATCGTCACTAAATAGAATACACTAAGAGGTTTGAACGGATTCCAGTTAATCATACAAAACTATTAGAAGGAAGAACAGTCGAACCTCAACTGGTCTACTTCAAGGAAGGAACTCAACTTCACCTACCGACCCATCCACACGTTTTAAACTCGCATTCTCCACATGCATTCAAACAGGATAACCCCATTTCCAGAAGGCATTCCAAGTACATTCTCTTCTACATGGAAGGTCACATTTACCAGATTCGACGCAATGTGCTCACATCCTTAGGAGTGTCCTAATCATCGAAGGGAAAGGTGATAACCTAGCCGAGCATAAACGCGCTAGTACACAAACACCGCAAACGATCGTGTGACCCTCTTCTGCCACAATCACATCAACAATCAAATGAAGAAGATCCCGAACAAGGAAACCAGTGTGTCAAAACACATGAGTCATTCTAAATCCATCCCGAACATTGGGACGAAACAATTCTTTAACGTCGGGCCACTCTACTGAGGAGATAACCCAAAGATGCAATGAAACACAAAACCCAATGACCACTCATCCGAACAAGGGTGTCAGTAGAAAAACAAGTGTCCAACAAGGGACAACGGCACCAGAACAACACCTCACTTCAGAAATCTCATGGTACATGAAAATCATTAAAATGCTAAGGGTGGTACCTACCATGGGCTAGCACCTTCTGAAGATCAAGTGCCAGCCCTAACGTCGGGTCCCACAAACAAAGTCGCTAGGCTCAAAAGCCAGACATCAATCCACCTATAAAGAAAATAACTCCTACAGAAACACATACGGTTCTGTTCCAAGGAAACTCGACGAGAATCTAAAAACTACCCCTTATACTAGGGTCTCAACACACCACCACGTGGTCCATTTCCATGCCCTTTCTTATAAAATCACATTAAACTTTAACCATTTAAAAGTTTAATCAACACATAAACCAAATAAGAATGTTTCACAAAAACATCCTTTTCAAAAAAATTAAACATTCATAGACATCCCGTATTTATCAATCAAAAGAGAAAAAAACCATCTAAACAAAAGGGTGACCTACGTGGGTCCCATTAAATCCATCTCAGGTTATTCAATAAGCAACCCCAAAGCAATTTATCAATTTTTCTCAAACACCCCAAACTAGGTTATCTTATACAACACTTTTCAACTAACCTACTCTGGTCCAGTTTCACATTTAACAGTTAGCCAAAACATTTCAATTTAGAAATTAGGCAACATTTTCCATTTAATCAATTCACAATATAGCAAGCCTTTACATTTAATATGGGTTTCCATTTCCCAATTCATGAAGCGCCCATACACTTCATGGATTGAAAATTAAATATCCTTTTTAATCAAAACCAATTTTCTTTAACATTTTAATTCCCACAGCTTTACATTTTTATCAATAGCCCTAAAACATATTTATAACATGATCAAAATAGTTTTAGTATATGGGTTACCTATTCCTTGTTGTAAGGCGCCCATACACCTTACAATCTAAAATTGGTTCTCGTTCATTAAAAACTTTGGTACAACCAAAGCAAGACATTCCATCATAAGAAGTAAACACAGAACATGTTATATTACAGAATCATGTTATAAAATATAAGGATGGAATACAATCAATTAATAATATTATACAGAAAAGATAACATACAACTACGTGGAATGGCACATTCATGACAAGTTAATTCCTATGTGCCTAATATGATGCATGGAATGAAACTTTCTTGCCATATCAGGACAAGGATAAAATTCAAGGAATTTCATAAACCATAAGCAGTAGAAAATAAAACAGTCACCCAAGGTGAAACCAGATCAACTATAATAGAAAACAACGTGAACAACAATTCCCAGCCCTGGCCACTTGGTCATTTCTCATATGTGGGGTGATCAATCCCAAGAACAGCTATTATCTAAGAACTGACACTTTCTTAATCTCCTATCTACCAACCCAAAATAGTAAGTAAAAAGAAAAGAAACACCTTTGATACCACTTTGTAATTCCCCGGCCTGGCGTACCATCGAACCGGTTGCTAGACCGATGCGTCACATGGCCTCAAGCACGTCTCCTCATACACCAGAGGCTGCCGACTAGCAACGAGGGTCTCGGGAGGTGATAGTGGGGAGACTATACACTCATATCAGAGTAACATAACGGTGTTATCAGAGTAAATAATATTCAATAGTAGAAGAATTAAATAATTGAAATCTAGAATCAAAAGACAGGTAACAACCACTTTATAAAAGGCGGTAAACGCCAATTTACAATGCATGCATTTACAAAAGACGATATAGTTATGAAAGAAGGAATCAATAAAACATGTTTTACAAACAATACAAAAATAAAGGACAGAAAATCCTGATAGTAATCCCCTGAGAATCCCAAGATCTCGCTTGGTCCTTTTCTCCTAACTCCTCGAGTATAAACAGCATAGCACACAACCTAGGTCCTGCAAGCAAGAAGGTCTCCTCAGGTACCCCAGTGCAATGGCGGCCCAAGTAGGGTGTGAGATATAAATCTTAGTAGGCCAGAACCATCGATGTCAAACCCAATCCAAAAAGTGTATAATAATTAAAAAGTTATCATGTATGTAGAAATAAGTAAGCAGAATTACATAAGTAAATAACACCCGTCCAGGTTCCCAAGGGTCACCTGACAGTTATACCAGCTTCGGCTCGTTGCTGGTAAAGTAACCTGATCATGTCACCATATATATATATATATATATAAGCATATAGATCATGGATGGAATGGGGTAATAATGCCTCCCACCCATTAATAAGAAAAAAAGCGTTACGAGGTAGGATTGTGTCTCGTCCCTATAGGTCAACTGGAAAGGGCTAAGAATGCTTCCCTTCCGTCAATCGAGATTAGCGGGCACGAGGAAAGAATGTATCTCGCCCCTATAAGTCAACTGACATGGGGTAAGAATGCCTCCCTTCCATCACATTCATTCAACTTGCATGGGGTATAACTACCTCCCATCTGTCAAATTCATAATACTAGCATGTGGTATAACTTCCTTCCATCTGTCACATTCATAATACTGTCATGGGGTATAACTGCCTCCCATCCAGACATGTAATCATCCACATAAGTTAACTAGAAAGGGGTAAGAATGCCTCTCTTCCTAACATGTACTGTCACACTGACATGGGGTATAACTGTCTCACATCCAAACATGTAATCATCCACATACATCAACTAGAACGGGTTAAGAATTCCTCCCTTCTAGAATTTTATTGTCACACTGGCATGGGGTTAAACTGCCTCCCATCCATCCACGTATCTGTCACTAGGTGGCCTCAGCATGAACTGACCTTTATTATCATTCATTATGTGGCATTATCATGTGCGCACTCACAATAAAAACTTGTCTATAGTATACTTCTTATGGAATTTCCTCATAAGAATTCAAAGAATCATACCACATACACATGAGCGAACACATTCACATTCATAGTTAAGGCAACCCATCTTAAGTACTTAAATCAATATATTCACACATTCATTTTACTAACATAATATGTGCTCATTACGTTAACCCAAGGCGTGGTTGTACCACCCTAGTATGTTCCTTCCTAGTTTCACCATTCCATTTTAAAGGTTAAGTTTATCATTCTTTAACCCTTTGATACCTTCTATAGGTAACAATTCATTTATTCTTAATTAATTCCTCTATCGTTATCATCTTACTCAATTTTTCCTAACATGGAAAATTGACCCAAACACAAGTATCACAGCCATTTCATTCCATTCATCTAAACAAATCAAGTTCACATACAATGCATCAAAGAGGCACCACAACAATCTAGCAGGACATCATAAATATTCTATCACTACTTTTTATCTTGAAGACAGTGCACCTCTGATTGAGGGGTTTTATTATTAAATCATGAGTTTAGTTAATAAGAAACCTATTTTTTATTATTCCTACAATTCACATGATTTGAAAAGAAGAATTTAATCGGAACTAACTTTAAGGATTTAAATACTAAGACCGTGAAGAAATAACTCTTTACTACTTTACTATAAGTTAAAGAACAAGGAGAGGGGCCCTACCTCAAGGTGGATCCATCCGTCCATTCCATATCTTGACTCTTTATAACTAAGATCCGATGTTGCTCCCCCATTGAGCATATGCACCATCACATAAAAGCAAGGACACATCTATACCCATTCAGGCGATTCACCGAGACTCTGGCGACTCGAAACCACGCCAAAACCTCTAACGCACTAACAAGATTAATCCAACGAACCTTAAAACGCATAAAGACACTAATTTGGGATATGTGAAACCAACCAAAATAATAAGCTCTTACCTCTAACCCAAACCGAAAGACCAAAACATGGATAACTGTTTCGCCTTCAGCGGGGATTGCTGAAATACACCCAAACACGACCTGAGAAGCCTTCCGCACTAACCTGGAACAAAGAGAAACGAAAAGTCGGATCACCCTAAACCCTAGGGTGCTCGACCGAACCTCAGTGAATGAAGAATATGCTGAAAAATGTCTTGGAACAAGGATTAGTGGGAGTAGAATTACCTACCTTATGGTTGTGGAGAGAAATCGTGAGGAGATTTGGCCGAAATCGAAACACGATGGAGGGAGCCGAAGGGGGGTGTCACACGTGGCTCAAGGGGAGCCCCTCCCTACATCATCTAGCCTGAGTGAGAGCGAGGGAGTGATTAGTTTTTATGTTTTTCTTTTATTTCATTTTATTTTTTTAAAATTTTAAACAAAAACATCATACAGACCGGCCCGCACAGTTTTTCAAACCGTGCGCAAACCATGTGGAACCCTCTGTCTAAGAGAGATCCCTCGCACATGGTAGGGGAATGGTTTAGGAAACTTTGCACAGCTTCTGCACAAGCCACTTCCCCCTTAAATAAGACCGCATGGTTCTCCTGAAATGGACCGCACGGTTTGGACAGACCATGCGTAGCCCGTGCGCCTGCCTCTGCCTTTTAAAAACCAGTCCCTCTCTCTCAGGACCGATGCTCCCGAGACCTGTCGAGACACTGGGGAAACATCGTGGGCCTTTTCCTAGGCCCAAAACCAAAAAAACAAAGCGTTCCAACTCTCGGAATTCTATTCTGAATCTCGGTCTTAAAAAGGACTCGTTTAGTAATCGAAAATTTTGAAATTCCTTCGGGTTTTAGTCCGATTCAAAACGCGGGTCATTACAACATTTATGAGATTATATTTTCCCATAAAATCTATCATATGAAATATTTATAATCAAGGATATATTTATGTGGTATAAACCTGGGAATCTTAGTGGACTGTGCAGTTACCCAGAGAAGGGGTGGGGTTGAATTAGCATACAAATTTAATGTTTACTAATTTTCTTAAAAACCACTTTTAAAGTGATTTGGTAAATCAGATAGGTATTGGATTAAACAATAATGGGAAAAATTTATCCATCATAATAAAAAAATATTATGGACTTATGTATTCATTGTGGGGTGACTTAGTGGTGACCAACTTTTACTGATTAAGTTAAATATAAAATCATGCTTTTTTAAGTTCATCGTACAACTATCATCAATTTTAATGTATTTATATTTCATATTCACCTTCAACACTTATTTCCACATTCAAAATATATACTGTAATGAAAAAAACTCATGGATTTTTATAATGCTCAGCACCAATATAGGGAAGCTACTCTTTGTTTTGTCTGATTATTATCCCAATTTGTAGATTTTTACAATTCATGTATATTATATAATGGGTAAATATATTGTTCATTACAAAATATAATAGTTATTATCATTAACTTCAAAACCATAATATTTTTCATGTGGTTGAGATATCTCTATAAAAACTATTTCCTCCCTTTAATAATAATGGTGGGGTTTTTTATACTAGAACCAAAAGTCTTAAAGTGTTTATCAAAAAAATCATCATGGATGTAACTTATAATACCTTCTAAAATTCTATTAGAATAACATGTAAGTTAGCATGTCCTCTACTTCTAGAAAAATAAATTTTAACAGATTTTATTGCCTTGTTGTTCAGAGATTAGAATCTCCACAAGTAGTTGTTGGCACTAGTATGGATCTCAACTCTTGATCAAATTAATTTGATGATATTACCCTAGTTATTAAGATTCTAATGTTTCTAAATTATTAATACTTTGAACCTTCTGAGCATCTTGAATGAAATTAGTATGATACCCCATCCCTTTTATGTTTCTGAATAATATTATAATTTCTCTAAATACATTTTCATATATATCCTTACTTGAATGTTCTTCCCCCTTAATATAGACACAGATTCTCTTATAAATTTTTGCACTATTTAGTCTTCATTTCAAAACTCCAACTCACTATAATTATTCAGTCAAAAACCTTCAATTACATAATCATATATCAGTGTTTTACTTTATGAAATCATTCACTTGAAATTATTTAAACATTCATCAACTATTCTAAAAATATTAGCTTGAATTATTTACATTTCTTCAATAATATTGTATATTAGGACATCCATATCAACAATTTCACAATTACATTGAACACACATAGTTTTTTTGGGTACCTTATGGTGAACATATTTCACTATAAATCATTAAGATCATTTACGTTTTGTCTTTCTCTCTTATTTAGTCAAAATTATTTCAACCTTCAGTACTTCGAATAAACATTCACACAATTATTATTATTTTTCTGAAATCTATCCATTTAACCAATCTTTTCTAAACATTAAAATGAAATATATTCTTTTAACTATTCAACTTTTTATCTTCTCATATTTAAAAACATTAAAATCAGTTTTACAATGATTTTATTTCATTATTGTATGATAAAATTCATAGTAAAACTAAATTACTTTATCTTTCAATGATTTTCACATTTTTTTTTCTTGACTTATATTTCAATCAGATCATCTTTTGATCCTCTTAAACATTTTTTAAATCCATTATATATCTTTGTATTTTCTCAACATTTTATTATATCAATATTTTCATAGCTCAAACTCAACTTCATACTTTGAATCAGTAACTTATACTTTCATTTCCTTTAATACTTTGGATTATCATCAACAAACATTTATCAAGATAACTAGATGTATAAACATCTATGGTATTGACCTTTAGTCTCATGGTGGATCTTCTATATTTCAATTGAACTCTAATTTAATCTTATTAGACACCACCTCAGATTCTAGCGCGTTCGATTTTCTTCCACTACTTCAGGTACTGGTGATATCACATATTTCATTTGATCTATAATTATCTTGTTAATCTTTCGTTATTATCCTTCTTCCTTTTTCTGATCAACTTAAATATTCTATTAATTCAACTGGGATCATAGTAAGTCTTACACCAATTTTATTTTTCTTTTATTAAGAGCACAACAGATGCATCACCTGATTCTAAACATTCAAACAGTTCAGTGGTTTGATCTTTTCATCTTACTTTGTAGATTCATATACATGTGATCTTTTAATTTGTTCTTTTTAGTTTATCTATCAGTAACATTTAATTCACAAGTGTATCTTGTAATACACTACACTTCATGCCTTTCTGAAATTATTTGGAAGTTCCTTATACCCAGGGCCATCCTAAAAAAGTCCCAAATGAAACATTTAAATATTTCATTAACTCTTATGATGTTATTAATAACTCTATTGTGGATACCCTTAAATCCATGACTCATATGCGGATCCTATTACATCAATTTTCATTCCTCTTTTTGAATCATTACACTAGTTATTTTTTTTAACAGATGTACATTGTGTATATTTTAGTATAATCATTTGATACATCTTTAACTCTAATCTTCAATCTCTCTATCTACCAAATTTACTATCCAATTGGTGAAATTAAATCCCATTTTTTACAGACCAAAATTTTCAATCTCTTAAGTTTTTTCTTTCACTTGAAAAATATTTCAAAAGTATTTTTATGTATAAAATTATTTTGGATATAATAGTCTTAATAAATGAATCATTCTTATATCAACAAAACTATATTCTCAAATCTTTATTAATTTTCGTGACATGAGTTACACAAATAATTAGGATTGATTATATAATCTTTTTTAATGTCATGTTCTAGTATTATATCATTAATGTACATTGTTCTTATTTTTTATGGTTCCACATTTTAAAGTATAAACATTTGATGTAATTACTTCTAGAACACCCATAAGTAACATTACCTTAAACATACTCATTGGATTTTCTATGATCTATTAACAACAAATACAATAAATCATTACTTGTGACCATCAAGATACAAACACTAACACATAATGTTCATTTACCTTTTATCAATCACAACATTCAATATTACACATACCATAAAATTAATCGACACTACTAAATTACAAAAATATTTGATGTCATACACTACAAATGGTTAGGGTAGTATCATGATGTCAATATATCATGGCTTAAGATATTAATACAGCAAGGTATATGATATGACTCTTTTCCCATATTTAATACTATAAAAAATACACATATCATAATATATGATACATTAAAACACATCCATTTATTAACATTGTCTTTACCAAATATCTCTATTATGAAATGATTCCACGAACCATATACCACAACCATGAGTTTCCATGTGGCATCCTTTTATCTAAAAATTAAATTAAATATAATTTTTTTTCAAATGGTTTTAGGCCCTTAAATAGATAATTTAAATATTTTTTCTATATATATTTTTATACTGATATTATTAAATTCATTTATAATCATTTGAAATAATTTTTTGTAATTTTAAACACATTAATGTGGGTTTGATGATGGATTAGGCTAATAAATACATGAATGAATCAACATTTTAATTTTATTCAATAAGGAATAATAATAAAAACTTTGGTTTATTTGGATCGGCTAAGATAATGTTTTAATTGACATAATATTTTGGATGTGGCTATTTGTGGGTACGGTCTGAAGATTAATTTTTATGACATTAGTATGTGAAGATATCTTGGTGGGACCCATGACTTATGGAATGACTACAATAATCCTATAAGATTAATGGTTCAACATGGTTTTCCAATTTAAAGGTATGATTCATCTTTTCTATACCATAGGTGGATAGTTTATATATATAGTGGTTAAAACTAGGGTTTTAGTGTCTCTTGGATTTCCCTTATGACTAAGGTAGAAAAGACAGATTCATGCGATTTTTTTTACATTGGTCATCCTTTTAAACATTAACTATACATAAGTGATGTCCTAATGGGTTTTACCACATAGATATTATATCATTTAAAATGGATCATTATACCATCATTTTGTTAAATAGGAAGTGGTGTCTCCTGGATTTTCATTTGTAAATGGTAATTTTAAACATGAGTTATTTTATTTCCTATATCAGATATGTTAGGGATAATTATACAAACCTTTTCTCTAAAGAATCTCTATTTGAATATTTTGATGTGTGATTCCTATGGTAGTATCTTTTTATTATAGTGATAGAATTATAGTAAACCACGGGTTCATGTTCTTCTCAATAAGTCCCTAATATTGGTAACTATTCTCAGTGGTCATCGATAATGCCTTGGTTATCATCATGTTTAGGAACTATTCCTCCATTATTATTATAATACCCTGATATTTTATGATAGAGTTCTCTATAAATAAATTTGATTTCTTTTATATCTTTCATTACACGGAACACTGATATTAAATGAACCACGATATAATATTAAAATATTTATATTTAATGTCATAGTTATCACCTAAACATTGTATTGAAATATATACATATATATATATATATATCAAAATGATAAATAAGGAAAAATATATTCGTTAAAATTGTACTCATAGGCAACCAATAAATTAAAAATGAAAAAAAAAATTGAAAGTAAAAGAGATGTTTTTCTTAAAAAAACTATTTTTTGAACATAATATATTTTCATCTTAATAGATTAAATTATTTACTAATAGATAATTATTTTAATGAAATTTATATATTATGTTCAATCTAATATTTTCCTTGGAATTAGATAAGAATATCTATCCAGTTTTATGCATAAAATTTATTTCTCTGAAAAACTTTTGTGTCACATTTTGCATACTTACTTTAAAAATAATTTCTTCCAATTATAAAAATTGAAATATGAAAAATTGATTCCATATTTGGAATCATTATGATAAAAATTTGTAAATAGGTTCCTTCAATGTTATTTAATATCAATATTAACTATAATAAAAATAATTCACCCTCTTAAGGGTAAAACAGGTAAATTATGTTTAAAAAAATGGGATAAGAATTTAATTTTTCCCAAAAAAATTATTTTATCATTTTTTTATGATTTTATATAGACTATTTCCATCCAATTATTAAATATATAGTCACTTTTTACCATATATTTTTTATTATGACTAATATTTTTTTAAGAAAAGGATAAATATAAAATGTCACTCTCTTGACTTTAATAACACAAAATTTTTATTGCAAGGGTAAAAATAGAATAATTTTGGTTATAAAATATTATTTTAAATATTATATAAGGGTATTTATCATATTAATTTTTTTATAATTTTTATTAATATAATAATTACCTTAAATTCTTACACATCACCGACATTATATTTATTCAATTAATAAAGAAATAAAATAAATGAATTTAAAATATGAAAATAATATAATCAGGATAATTTTTTGTGTTACATTAAGCTCATAGATAAATAAAAAATATTAAGGAATTTTTAAATTTTTATTCCAATTCATTTTCAATCAATTTGTTTTCAAAGTCCAATTAAATGAATAGTATCAACAATGAAATTAATGATATTTTATGAAAATAAGTTTTTATTAGATAATTTAAAAATAAAATAAAAGAAAAAGAAAAAAAATTGGATAATATATTGTCTAGAATTTCAAAAATAATCAACTTATGATCCAGTAATTTCCTTATAATTGAAATTATAACCCTTTATCATTAAAAAATTTGTTACCACGACTATGGTTAAATGTTATTAATGAAAGAGTTAATAAAAAATATATGGTTTAAAATGACACAAAACCCATATGAATTTATTTGAATGATTATATTTCAAAATTATCCTCTTTTTATTTAAATATTTATTCATTTGGAATCATATATCTTGAAAATGACTTAGTTTTATTTTAATATTTTTAGTAACTCTATGTGTGTTCTTTCCCTCCCTTATAAGAGGACTACCCTTCCATATTTTCTATACACCTCATTGAGACATATATCATGAAAAAAACCTAAAAAATTAATTTACAAACATCATTATACATATATTATATGTTATTTAATTTCCAAAATACCACCCAAGAGTCTTTAAGAGGACATATAAATGAGCCCCTTCAAAGCCTCCATTACCGATCACTTTATTATTTACATCTTCATTGACATATTCTAAATATATGTTATTTATATTAAAATAATAAATTAATTAAAATATATATATAATAAAATTTTATTGTAAATATCAAAAAAAAAATTTCCACCCTCTTCCCCATTCACATGGTAAGTGAATGCCTCACTTGTGTGTATGTGTATGGATTATCGTCTCCACGTAGAAATACAATAAGTTTTCCATTACTATATTTTATAAATGGTTATTAATATTGGAATAATTTTTATATTTTTTATTAATGAAATAATTAGTATCTAATAATAATATCATACCTACATTATTACATTTCAATCCATTGGAAAATGATAATGTCACTAGTGCATACGTGTGGACGACCACCTCCATGAAACGATATGATTTTTTTCATTAATATTTATAGTAGACTATAATAAAGATGTATTTAAGGAATATATATTATTTATATGATATAATTATGATTATATAAAGGTAAATTATTATTTACCCTTATTTCTTTCCATCCATAATTAAATAGAAACATAATCATGTGTATGTGCGGCCTGCTATCTCCATGAACTGTTTAATTAATTTTTATATATCTACCTCTTATAGATAACTCTAAATATAAATATATAATGAATATATATGATATTAAAATCATTTATAAAATAATATATATGATTTAACCATGATAAAAGTATAAATACAATGACTAATAAACAAAAAGATGCATGAAAAACTAAGCATTTATCACTTAGATGGTTATTTTAATAATTAATTATCAATAAATGGGTGATACAATGTTATAAGAAAATAATATATTTTATGATATATATTTTTATACTTCTATAATTTATATATAATAAATTTATATTTATTATATATTTTTATTGAATGTATATAATTAAATACGAGACTTGGGGTATGGGTTTTATGTTGTAATCTTATTGTTTATAGGGATTGTTTATGATCAAGTATCTGATGAAAGACATTCATGATATAACTCTCATGATTTATCATGAATTGTATTTCCCTATATAAATTTAAATATATTAAAATTTTTCATTTCATTTTCATCTCATTATATGCTCAATAGACCAAAATAATTTTTAAAACCCACTTTATTTCTCTCTTTTGTGGAAATATTGTTTCTTCCATGTCAATGATTTCTCTAAAATGTTTTAAAATAATGTTTTAATATTATAAAATGACTTTCTAAATAATATTTTTCCATTTTAACTTTATATAAAAAAATTGAACGGAATATTTCTATTGTTTTTCAAATGAGGTACTTTTTAAAATATTACACAGGTGTGAATAGAATATTTTTTAAAACATTTAAGACATGAATAGAATTATTCACCACCTTGTACACTAAAGTATTTGAATATTCCTTTAAAAGTTTCAAGGTTATTTTCAAATAATGTGGTTTTCTTAATATTTTGAAATTTTTATATTTTAAATAATTTATCTCAAATTAAAAGGATATTTTCCTTCATAAATTTTCAAGAGATTATTTTAAATAAATTTGCATCTATGATAGAATCTGTTAATGTTAATTGTGTTTTTCTGGTATTATGATACAATGATACCATCCTTATTCTTTCTCTATATGGTATATTATTATTATGATTATATTTTTATTAAATTTTTTTATTTCCAAGAGTAATTTTACGATTATATGAAAAATATATTATGATCTTGTGACACTTATATGAATGAATTATGATTATGTGACGGTTTAGTATTTTATAGCCCTCCAATATATTAGGTAATGTTATATGAATATATAATGAGATAATAATGATAATAGTGGACATGATTTATAATTTATTTTTTCACATAGTGGTGTGTGATTATGATTTAATTTTAGCTATGATAATAGGAAAATACACAGAGATGATTGTGAATATATTTATTCAAATTTGTATGTATTGTTATGAATGATCCCTAGATATTCGAACTTGATTATGTTTGGACCTACTTATATTTATATATGTTCATAATATTATGATTTCTTATTCCTATTATTTCATGTTCCTACATTAAGAATTTTGGATGTTTATTACTTTTTTGACACTCTTATTGATCATGTTTTTAGATATAAACTGATTTCAGAGATTATGATCAATATTTTTGTTCTTATAATATTTTATAAAGAGAACATACTCATGAATATTTCATCGTTTTTTATGATTATATTATCCTCTAGTGATTGATATCTCCCTTTTTTACGCTTATCGAGAATTTGAGATCAACCTTTCCTATGTTATCCATCCATAAGTTATGAAGAAAGGTTCCAAGTAGGGAATGTCTAAGAATATTAAAATGTGGTAATATCCATGTGAGATATTTTAAGATCATTCATGGAATACCATGATCATGTATCTAGTCTCCAAAGTTACTAAACCTTTATTGTCCTTGAGAATGTATTATTGTGAAATGTATTGAATATTCATAAAAAATATATAATATTTATATATGTTATGCTTCGGTCACTTTAATTAATCTTGAACTCTATGGTCCTCCCTTTACTAACCAATTAAATTCTAGAATTCACTTACATTATGTTGATCTTTATATTTTATGACCCTCCATGATGTGGTTTCTTCATTCGTCTTTTCAATACCAACCCGGACATTCATTATCCTTTAGTTGATTGGTGGTATTCTATTATGGATAAAGGAATGCATGTTTTGACCAAGTTTTATTATGGTTATATCTATTATAATTGTTATGGGAAGGGGTAATGGTTTATGGAAATCTTGAATATTTTTTACTCTAACAATATTGTCTTCTAAATTATAATAGTTATACTCTTAGGATGAGATGTTATCAAAGTTAGTGGTTCAAAATTGATGATTCTTATTATGGTATTGAGTTGTTGGATCATGATTATATATTATGACTTTAGATTCATTGATTATTTTTTATTCCCTAGCTTGAATTTAGTTTTTCTCATCACTTTTTATGTCTTAGTGCCGATAGTTATTCTCACCTCGACATGGGAACTTTTTTGGGTCATATACTCATGGATGTGCATTAATTGAGAATTTTTTAAGAGATCACATTGGATTTAGAGTATATTTATTTTCCTTATAGAGGTGATATGATGAATAATATTAGGATACAATTCATTAGGATTTCATTATACACTATATTTTGTGTTTATTTTGGTTTTTATTGATTAAGTCATTTATGCCCTGTTAGAGACTTGTATTGTGATTGATGTTTTTGTATTCATGGAATGAAATTTATAATTAAATAAAAAATTTCAATTCATGATGAATTTATTGGTTTGGATGTGAATTTATATATATTAGTGTTTTTGGGATTTAAGTTTCTACATTTTATTGAAAAAGGACTCAAATTTGTAATTATACCCTCTAGGTGTTAGTCTCTACTCCCTAGTCAATTAGATATGAGATTAAGATGTAATATTTAACTTTGTGTTCAATCTATATATTGTTCTACGTAATTTCATGGATTTTATATATATTATTTTTTGTTATTATATGTATTATTTTAGAGACCAGGAACTGAGGCGGCATGCCATTATGAGGCCCAATGTGCCCGGAATAAAATTTTAAAATATATTAAATATATAAAATATAATTTGCATGCAATATTCCTAGAAAAATGGAATAACTTCTATAAATGTTTATGGATTAGATATCTGAGGGAACTGTTGAGTTCGGAATGAGAGTTTTACCCTTTGTGAGACTTAACCTTATTTGGAATGGCTTGTTTGGGGAAAAGTCGTCGTGGGAATAAATTGAATTTAATAATTAATTAAATTATTTTAATTTTTTTTGTCTCCAAAACGCAAAAACCTAACTTCCCTATTTAAATATGTTCTTATGAAAAATTGATAGGGTTTTCTTCATAACCCTTTGAGTTAAAAATAGCTATTGGAGGAGTTAAAAGAGATTACATTGGTAGACGATGACCTGATCAGAGATTAATGGACTGTGTGAGACAGAATCAATAGATCTCACCAATGATTTGATATCAACTTCGTTACTCATCCTCAATCGATTAAAATAGAGGTAGGGAATGACTTTATTTGATTCTTTCCCCATTTTGGATTCCTTTGATATACATGGATTAATCAATTAAATGGATTGATATTTATATCATGCGTTTTACGGGATGAGTTAGATTAATTGGGTATTGGTAGATTTTATTCATGATTAAATTTTTGATTATTTGAATATTGTATTAATGTAAATGATCTGAGATCGATATGAAAATAGATTAAGGTCTATTCATATTGATAGTTCTTGTGTATTTCTCCCCTTTTTTCACTACAAGAGTTCTTTATATGTCATGGGGTTCGACAGATACTGATCAATCAAAAATTGTGCACCTATTTCTTAATTAAAAAGTCCATGATTGTATATCTGGACATAGAATGACGCAATGGAGTTGCAATGGTAGCAGCGACGAGCTGATCAAACTAGTTTGTAAACTCTCAATTTTTAGTGGTACGTGCATACAGTGATCAGGATGAAAAAAATCCATTTTTCAAAAGGATTCAAATGTTGAAATCTATAAAATAGATGTGGAAGGGTTCGGTTGGGGTATATACAGATTTTTTGTGTGATTGGAGTTTGATTTCAAGGTGATAGTGGATTGGGAGTCCACAAGATGAATAAGAAGGGTTTCTAGAAAAACATAATATACAGAGAATGAAATCTTGGATTACATGGTGTGTAGTACACTTTGGGTGACTCGGTGTGTACCTTAGAGATTACATAGACACAGGGTGGAGTACACTGGTTGGAGTGCATTGTGTACTGCCCACATGAACAAGGACTAGAACAAGTACATGCGATAAACTATGTACTAGTACATGGAAACAGGTATATGGTATGAAGTTGTGTACTAGAAAATGGGTGGGTTACACGGGCACCCTACACATCGTCTACTTCTACATGAACAAGGGATGAAGATAGGGGTCGTTTTCATGGGTAGGACCCAGGGTCAATTGAAACAGCATGTGAACCCTACTACACACTGTGTACTCTTTTATACATGGATTATAGCCCATTTCCACTATATCTTGGACATGTTTCGTTATGTTAAGTTTCCTTTATCCTTTCCTTAATGGAGGGTTTGGAATCATCTCATACTCATATGAGAACTATCCTTTTAGTATGACCTACTATATATTGTCATCGTAATCCCTATAAAATTTCCAGAGTGATATCCTCTATTCATCTTCAGTCCGTATGTGGAGTTATTTGTATCATCATGACCAACACAATACGGTAATAGATCCTCTACGTAGCAGTTTAATCTTAATTAAGTTGTTTTTATCACCTCCTGGTCTTGGTAGTGATCCTCAATTATGTATCATATTCTCTTTAGAATTTTGGTAACTACCTTATAATGATGAGACATGATGAGAACTACCTATCAGACAGACGTCGTCTATGATATCAGACTCAGGAGTGTGTTGTCTTGGATGAGTGCTTTGTGTATTCTTCGAGCTAGAATATTATGCAGCTATACAATGGTTGTGACTTACCTCTAGAATGTGTGACGTTCTTGAGTAAATCTATATATTCTTGTTATATGTGATGTAGACATATATCTATATTGATCTGATTATATTTCCTTTGTATTCTTGAGTATTTTTATAGTCATCCATGCATAGGCTTTGCCCGAACATGTTATGTCTTGTATAGATGATTGACTTTTTTATATAATCTTATCCAAACCAGGACTAGACGGTACCTAGTGGTACCAGACTGACTAAGGTGTGTCCAAGAGGATTTCAAATAGCAGTCTTAGTTTCACTTTCAACATTTTATAGGCTTTTAAAGTGTGTTTTTGTGTACATGTACTTAGTTTAAGGCCTCACATGTCAATGATATGCCTAATCGGTGCTATTCGCTAGCCCCTGGCCTATTAAAGGTGGGATTATAGAGTAATTTCTTAGGCCCCATTATGATGGGTCATGAAGAATTGGTTTTAGAGCGTTCGATTCTACCTTTGGACCAGAGTTTGTGATACTGGTTTAGGGAAACACTATTGAGTGTTTTGAGTTCAGCTTCCATGTTAGGGACTCCAGTATTTGTGAGTCATCCAACCCATCCATACACTATGACTCTAATCACTATCATTTAGACTCGGTACATGAAAACATTGGTTGTAGGTAAAACAATGGCACAAGAAACATATAGGAATGGGTTTTGGTTTCCATTTCTTTCTTATGTCTTCTCTATAGATATACTCCTTGATCATGGTACATCTTGTTTATTTCAGAATTCCTGTACAACATATGCCATCTAGGATTCATCATGATGATCATGAGGATGATACACTTAGTGTTAAGGAATCTATATAGGGACTAGTTTCTGAGATGTATCCTCTATGTGGTTCACCATCTATACCACCACCCATAAACCAACATGTGGTACCCATAGTACCAGCAGATGAGGTGCACGGGCTAAGTGCACTTCATGTGTTTCAATAATAGATACCCCTTAGGTTCTAAGGTGATTCGGACCCCTAGGTAGTTTAGTAATGCCTTGAGGCAGTGAACCATGTTTTAGAACTACTCTAGACACTAGTATATTAGATGGTGGTCCTGGTAGTGATCCTTATCCATGGTTTAGAAAGGAGCTGGTGGGGTTTAGTGAACCATCCTTACGACAAGGAAACTCTTTCATGGATATAGTTCAAGCAGTTTTTTATAGAAGATTTCTCACAAGATATGTTGAGAGATGTACAGATAAAAGAGCTTCTACAAAATCATTAGGTCATCATGATATTATCTAAGTATTTATAGAGGTTTACCAGCCTTTCTAGGTACTCAAGAGATATGTTTCACAACCAGTTATTACGGGATCCGACTTTTGGGAAAGGTATGTGTGGGTATATATGATACAGTGTTATACCTCTATGAATTCCTACCTATTATGGGGATCTAGAGATAGCCTTTGTGGTATATATTTTATAGTTGAGAAGATATATCTGATCGTTTTCAGAAGTTGGTAAATAGAAGTAGTGGCCTCGGCATCAGGGATCCAACATTAGTCTCAGGGGAGTGGGTGTGTCAGACGTTTTATAAGGAGTTCCTAGGAATGATTTTTGGAAGTATACGGATCACATTGAGTGCCCCGTAATCATAGATATAGGTGGTGCTACTCATGTGTTGGTAGGAGACATATTTCTCAGGATTTTCCAATAATTCAAAATAGAGAAACCACAAATGGTCCCCTAATGTGGAGGCAGCAGTATGAGAAAGTATGTTCGCAGTGTGGTGGATCTGGAAGAGGAACTAGGAGAGTAGTAGGAGGTGGTCAAAAATTTGACTTTTTACCACCACCACCCCCCTGTGGTCCATGATAGGCTTAGGAATCTGAAGTATATGTGAAAGGATAGCTGTAGAAAGTCAAATATTGTGAGCTAGAGGCTATTAGAATTATTCAAGGTATGATTTGTGTCTTGTATACCTTAGATGAAGTACTGATATACATAAGTTATTTTCATTCCATTATTTCCACATTCCTTGTATGAGACTTAG
This sequence comes from Viscum album, assembly GCA_963277665.1. Lineage (NCBI taxonomy): Eukaryota > Viridiplantae > Streptophyta > Magnoliopsida > Santalales > Viscaceae > Viscum > Viscum album. Next base: position 261,617,822 of record OY728129.1, read on the forward strand.
AGAATATGTTAGATCCCTTAGAACAATGATTATGCTTGAAGACTCCTATAGAGGAAGACTGAATGATCACACGCTTATGAAAAAAGTGTGACCTGACTATTGGAGGAGATAGTTTCTATTAGAATCTCCTCGTAGTAGTGTTGAGGACTTATTTCAACATTATTAGAATGGACTGTTCATCTATAGTCCATGATTTGATTGACTTTTTTAGGTGAAGGATTTGGTTTTCCCACAGTGATGGAATCAGGTTTTACTTTTTTGGGTTAAAGAAAAACTCAGGAAGCACATCATGGAATCATGCATAAGAGGGTGTAGTCGATTACTAGTCAGTTTGATTTCCTAACCTTTGGTGTAGTGGATGTTATGAGTTCCCAGTTTCATGTAATTGTGGAAGATTACAAGGAAATCTTTCCTGAGGATGTTCTAGGTTTACCTCCCCATAGAGAGATATACATCATCATTGCTCTACACCCTGGGACAACACTAATTTCCACACCAACATATCAGACGGCTCTCATAGAGCTTCGTGATCTGAGGGTATAGTTAGAGGAATTTCATAGGAATGCCTTTGTTAAACCCATGGTTTAAACCTAGGCATCCCCAATATTGTTTTCAAAGAATTAGTATGAGAGAATGAGGTTGGGTGTATACTATTGACACTTAAACATGGTGACCATGAAGAATAAGTATCCACTACATAGGATCGAATACCTATTTTACCAGTTGAGAGGGGATTGATGGTTCTTGAAGGTTGACCTCAGGTCAGGATATCACCATCTGTGACTCTGGGAAAAGGATATATTGAAGACAACATTTAGATGTTTGTCTGATCACTATGAGTACTTGGTGATGTCCCTTAGGATAAAGAACACCCCATCAGTGCTCATGGGACTCGTGAACTGGATCATACAACCTTTCTTAGCCCGATTCATAGTATTCTTAATTGACTATATCCGTGTGTACTTTTTTTCTGAGGAGGATAGTGTGAGACCGTTCACAATAGTTCTGGACATACTTTAAGTGAACCATCTTTACAGAAACCGCTCAAGATTCCAGTTCTTGATTCAGAAGCTAAACTTTTTGGGACATGTTATCTCATCCGATGGAGTGCCATTGAACCCTTCCAGGGTTGAGGTAGTGTTCTATTCAGAGCCACATAAGAATGTGATAAAATTATAGAGCTTCCATAGGTTGAAAGTATATTATAGGATATTCATACCTAATTTCTCCAGGGTATCAACACCCTTGATAGATTTAACTCAAAAGGATAATCCTTTCATATGGTTATAGAGGTTCTAACAGACTTTAAAAAAGTTGAGGCAGACATTGACAAGTGATCCTCTCTTGAGATTACCATAGAAGGGTGTTGAGTACGTACTATTCTATGATGCATTAGGAATCAGTATTGTTTTTTTAGATGTAGAGGAAAGCGGTGATTTTCAATGGTTCATTCTAAATGATACCACATGAGAAGAACTATGTGACCCGTGATCTTGAGTTATAAGTGGTAGTCTTCACAATAATGATGGGGAGACACTACTTGATGGATGAGCGGTTTATCTTGTACTCTAATGAAAAGAGTCTCAAGTATATATTCTCTCATAATGATCTCAAATTGAGACAGAGTCGATGGATATAGTTCCTTGAGGATTATGAATTTGAAATTTTATATACTCTTAGGAGGGGAACATGGTAGTAGATGATCTCAGCAGGAGATCTTGTTTTAAGTTGTTAAATGAGGTGTTGAAGTAGTTATCGTCATTACAGTTATCCTTTGCGGATGGAGATGGAGGAGCTTAACTCTAATTTATGGTTGTCACCCCTCCACTCTTATAGTGGGTCATGGAGGTATAGTTTGGGGATACCAACTATGGGACCCTACATACTTAGATATCCACTGGGTATACTCTTGATAGATTTTCTAAATGTGGGGAGCATGTTGTTCTTTTCAGATGATATATGATGGTACCAGTGACATTATGGGGGAAGGTTCTAATAATGTTTTATACGTATCCTTTACTGGTACATCCTTGTGTGGGAAATATGTTATTGGACCTCTGACGTTAGTTTTAGTGTCCAGGGATGAATAAAGGAGCTGTAGAGTTTGTCTCTAAATGCCTTACTGATCAGTGAGTGAAGGTTGAGCACCATGTTCCAGAAGATTTAGCTCAACCTCTTGACGTTATAGAGTGGATGTTGGATGGGATAAGCATATAATTCAAGATGGTATTACAACATAAATATAGGGGACATGATTCCATTTGGGTGATTGTAAACCGACTCACTAAGTCAGGACACTTCGTAGAAATTAGGAATCAGAGTTTAATAATGATATTGTGATGCCTATACATGCAGAAGATAGTCTGGATCCATGTAGTTCAATTGATGATCACTTCATATTGTGATGGTCTCTTCACATCCTGGTTATGGAGAGAATTACAAGAGGCTTTTGGGACTCAATTACAGTTGATCACAACATTCCCCCCCCCCAAACCGATAGCCAAACTGAATGATCCAACCATGTTTTAGAGTACATGATGTAAAATTCAATGTTGGACTTTGGTTGTAGTTGCGAGGATCACTTACTACTAGTGGAGTTTATGTAAAAAATATATCTACCATTCCACCATCGGCAAGGAACCATTCGAGGCTTTGTATGGGAGACCCTAATGGTCACCACTTTTCTTGATTGACCTAGTAGAGTCATCACTCATGGGTCTAGAGTTGGTGAGAGCAACTAAATAAGTGAATATCATTTAGGAGTAGATGAAGACTACATATATCCATCATAAGCCTTATGCTAACAGATGATATAGGCCTTTTGAGTTCATGGAAGGAGACCATGTATTCCTAAGGGTTTCACCTCTATATGGATTTTTGATATATGGATGGGGCCACAAAGTATCTATTATGTTCATTGGAACTTTCCAAATATTACGTAGAGTTATAGAGGTGTATTACCACTTATATCAACCTACACAGTTGGACTAGGAACACAACTTCTTCCACATGTCGCAGCTTAGGAGGTACACACATGATCTATCGCACATTATAGACTAGGGAGATCTAGAAATCGAGGATGTATCAACCTTTTCTGAGTACCCAATAGAGATCTAGTATTTATAGGTTAGAATTATTTATGTATTATTGATTTATTTGTGCATTTCTGATGGAATTACGTGAATCATCAAGAGAGAACATGGGAGTGGGAGGCTCAGAATCGTGCTCATCACCCACATATATTTTAGTATCCCTTTTTAATGGCTTATTGGGGATATAATCCCCAATTTAGAGAGAATTTAATGTCTTAGATTTTCTATATATTATTTTTGGATATTATATGAATTATTCTTGAGAAAATGCGCTATGATGGTGTGGGATTCTGAAGCCCGGTGTCCCTGGAATAAATGTTTGAAATTAATTAAATATATTAAATATCATGTGTGAATATTATTCCTAAAAAATTGATTAAATAATAAATGGGTGCCTCAATCACAAATCTACATGAATAATTGAGTCTAGAATGTGAGTTTTACCCTAGGAGTGGCTTAACCATAGTTTATGCGGGTCATTTGTGAAAAAAACTACCATGATCATAAAATGTATAAAATAATTAATTAAATTATTTTAATTTTTGTGTAGATGCTATAATGAAGCATCCTAAATCCCCTCTTTAAATATACGCTTATGGAAATTTTTCAGGGTTAGATGCATAACCCTGCGAATTGAAGAGATACATTATAGATTTTGGAGGATAACCTATTAGTGGATGATGAACCAATTAGAGATTGATGACTGCTGTGAGAAAAATCAAATTATCTCACCAATGAATGTGATGCAGCTATTTTCTCCATCACCGATCGATCCAAATCTATATAGGGTGTCATTTTATTAGATTCTTTCCCCATTTATGATTCCTATGAATAATGTCGATCAGTTGACTAATGGATTTATTTGTGGATCATGTTTTTTCAGGATGGGTAAGATTAATCAAGTTTTTAGAGATTTTTATCATGATTCAATTATGGATTATTAAATTATCATTATAATAGGAATGAAAAAAGATCTAAAAAAATATCAATCAAGGTCCCTTACTTATAATTGTTCTTGTGCATTTCTACCATGTTTTCTTCATTCACCTCAAGATTTGTTCTTTTGGGATGGGGTTCAAAGAATACCGATGAATCGATCATTTCATACCCATTATATGGTGAAATGATCCATGATTTTAGATTCGGACTTGGAACGATACAAAAGAGGTGCGATGGTGGTAGCGATGAACATATCATACCAATTTGGAAAGCCCCAGTTTCAAGTGGGATTTGTGGATAGTGATTGAGATGAATGGAATTATTTTTTTAAATGTATTTAAAGGTTGTATTCTAGTGAAAATACATGGTAGAGTTCTTCTTGGGTAGATCCATGCTTTTTGGTGAGATTGGAACCAGATTTCAAGGCGATATAAACATGGGCATGCATGGGAAGAAGAAGAAGGATTTCTAAAAAAACTCGATACATCTGGACTATACTCCCAGATTACATGACATTTAGTTCCCTTCAACTAACTCAATGTGTACCTCAGATAATACATGGACACAAAGTTGATTACATAGGTTGGGGCAAGCAGTGTACTCCACAATTTGACATGGCCTCGACCAAGTACATGGGCTAATCCATGTACTGGTACACGAGCACATGTACACAAGATGAAGTCTTGTAATGTCACATGGGTAGACTACATGTTCATCCTACACACCATATAAATCAACACAAACATGGGATGAATACATGGGATATTTACATGGACAAGACTCAAGGTCAAGGGATATGGAGTGTAACCCCTGCTAACCATCATGTACAATTTTATTCATATATTAGAGCCCTTGTACTCGGTATCTTGTACAAGTTTCTTTAGGTTATGTTATTCTTATCCTTTCCTTAGAGGTTGGTGTGGAATCTTCTTCTACTCTGAGGGAAATGATCCCTCCAATAGTACTTCCGGGATACAGTTATCGAAATCCATCTGAGATCCCTGGAGTGACACTCTATATTCACCTTTATGCCCAATGTGGAGTTCTTGGTATCTATGTGAACAAAACTACCTGAGTTCTAATTCTCTTTTTAGTGGGTTAATACATATTGGGTTTTTTGTATCACCACATGTCCTTGGAAGTGATCTTCATCTGTTTATTATATTCTCTTCAGAACTTCTGTGAGTACCTTTTATTGACGAGACCTAAAGAGAAATACCCCTCAGAAAGACATTATTTGTACTATCAGACTCATTAGTTTTTTCATATAAATGAGTGCTTTGTGTAATCTTCGATCTGGAATCTTACAATTTTATGTTATGGTTGTGACATACCTACACACTGTGTAGCATTGTTGATTATGTTTAGATATTTTTTTATATGTGTTTCATACATATACATGTGTAGAGATGACTGTATTTCCTTTATTTTATGCTATGTGGTTTTGGGGTGTCCTGTTGAGTTTTTTTATACACACTGCTTCGTGGGATTTTCTCGTATGTGTCATGTTTTTTGTAGATGATCGACCTTTTAAAAGAGTCCAAGAAGGACCAGGACTAGATGATTCTTAATGGGTCCTGAAAGATGGAGGTCTGTCATTACAACTTTCTTATAATATTTCCAATTTTACTTTAAACATTGTATAGGATTAGAGGTGTGTGTGTGTATGTGTGTGTGTGTGTGTATAGGTACTTAGGCTATAGCATCCCAGGTTAGTGATATGCCCACATGGAACTAGTCATGAGCCCCAGACCTATTGAATGTGAGCTTAGGGAGTGAGGGTACAATCTTTATTAGGATGGGTCATCACATTATAGAGTGGTTGGGTTGTGTAAGAGTTATATATGTGAATTTTGGTCATGGTACTAGATTTTAGAGTGATTACATAAGATATTTGGTTTAGGAGTGAAACTGACAAATGGGTGTGGTGAATGACACAATCCCATGTAAGGACTGTAATAATTATCTGACTAGTTCAACGTAACATCCAATATTATGATATATAGTTAATTATATTTTCATTAAATAATTTATTAAATTTTATTCTTGTGGAAATTTTTTAATGGAATTTGGTGTAAACATGAAATTCTTGTCAAAAGTTTTATGATAATAAATTTAATTAAATAATTTATAAATAAATAATGGAGGCATATAAAACTGATTAAATATTAAGTTAATGATCAACGAGAATAAATAGTAATTTTTATGGAGATACATTTTACAAATGATTTTAACTTGATATTTAAAATATAATTTATTTATTTTACGATTAAATAAGGATATATATATATAAATACATATATGCATGCATAAATACATATATAGATTATATTTTGTTGTGTAAAATTTGAGTTTCCTTTATTAATGTGTTAAATAATTATATAGTTTCAAGTAGTTATAGTCTTATTTTAATAGCATCAATGTGTATTTTTTTAAATAGTCCCTATTTTAAAATAATTTTTTTTTTAAAACATGTACTTATATCAACTAATGAATTTATTACTGTTATAAATTATAGATATGTTTTTGTGAATTTAGTAAGGTTTTAATTTTTATTACAATTAAAAAATATAAATTTTAAATTGTTATAATTAATAATAATAATAATAATAACATATTTTATTATTATAATAGTATATTTATATATATAAATAAAATGAGGGGGAATGTTGAGAATAGATAGCATGAAAAAGTGTAACAAAAAGAAATAAATACTGTGACCAAACGATGTTGGTGATAATGATAAGAGGATGGAGATAATCATATATAGCACCAAAAAATCCACTTATAATAAAAAAACAGTTATTTTTTAAAATATCAATTTAGTGGTGATGACCTTTCTGCTTATCCACCCCCTTATTGGTATCTCTACTCTCACACTCTATCTCTATATATTTCTCCAAAATTCAACCTTCAATAATTTCATAATACTATGTCAAATTTTTTATTTATCATCAACTACATGATTTAGCATCAATACAATGTTATTTACGTCAATATATTTGAATGTATTCCAACCTCAAACTCTTATTGAATGATTTTCATTATAATGTTCTATTATAATTTTATATAAGTGAATAAATCCTTTATGTTTTATTTCAATGTTATTATATAGTCATTTTGTTTTGGTTTTTGATTATGACATGATTTAAAATAATGGTGGAAATAAAAAACACAAACATTAAGGTGACAATAATGTGATATAAACATAATAAAATGAGAAGGAAATTCTAATAAAAGCTTTAAAAATATTTTTGAATGGTATTTATGTCAAGGATGATGAATTTATGAATAAAAATAGTGATCTATGAAGGATGGGATATGGGGTTCCTTATAGCTTGTTGGGTGTTGGGCTATGCTGGGAAGACTATGGAGTTTCACAGAGGATGGGGTTTCTATAAAAAAAGTGATATATGGTCAGAATATTTTCTTTACTTATATTAAAATCATAAAACATATAATTGTTAAATTATTTGATAAATAATCAATTTTAAATGTTTTGATTAATTTAAATAAATGAAAAAATAATAATTACTTTTAGAGAATTTAATTTATGTTTGTCTAAAATATTGAAATTTTTATGTTATGAATGTTATTGTTCTTGATATTAAATGTATGAGTTGTAAATATTTTTATTATGATCTTATAGGTATATATATATTATTTAAATTTTTATTGAATAGATATATAATAATTTTTATTGAAAAAATTGAATGTGTTGGGAGATTATTTTATATTTTTTTAGAAAATCATGATTATTGATATCTATATGATTATTATATATGTATGTTATATAAGAAGAGATAAACGATTTTATATATAAATACCACACAATATTCAAGGTTTGGTGTAACCTAATATTTGATGAGAGTTGAGATTACTTGAAGATAGTCTATGTATTATTGGTTCCACTCACCCATGATCAGATTACATATAGTGAAAATATATCAAACATTGAGAATGATGAGGCTCTAGTTAGTATGAGTATAAAAGAAGTGGTTCTTGTTTAGCTTACATAGGTTAGACATCATGTGAGTTATATATGTGAACATATGATTTTGTGTGGAGTTTATTTTTGTAATATATTGTAGAAAATTAAAAACATATTTGTTTTTTCTTATCTTCTTCATTCATTGCTGCATTAGTATCCTCTAGTTACATCGACACATGAGGATCAAGTGAGGGACATACTTGATACAAACACACATATACATTTATATAAATATATATATATACATGAATTAATTCATATATACATACCTACACACACATATATATATACATATACTCACCCCTATATGTTTACAAAGTTTTTAAATTTTTCAAGAGCACAATTTTGATGATTTCGAACATCATTATTTATAGTGAGTTGATCCTTGTGTAAATGAGTAATTTTTATTCTCCATATTTTTTTATGGTCCCTTGTAGGTATTTTATTTATAGAGAATTGATATGTTATAATCCATTTCATGTACTTTTTATAAAATTTTATTTATTTATAATATAATTTTCATATGTTAGTTTATGATGATTTTTTGTTTTGAGGGTAATTACTTCCACATATTTGACATATATCCTCACTTATATATTCCAACATCTTTTCTATTAGATATATGAATACGGTAATAGTTTAAATCATTTTTGGATCATGTGGAGTACCGGTATAGAGGTCATGGTTATAATCTTTTTGGATTTTTTTTATATTTAGCCATTTTTTCTAGTGAGAGTTTTTTTATGATAAATTAATGGATGACTATTAATATTTAGACTGTGGATTTTTTGTTTTAAAATATTTTAATGAAAAGTTTCTGGTACTAAAAACAAAAACAAAATATTTTAATCTCTGTATGTTTAGTTTTTTTATTCAAGGATCCAAATTTTTCTCTATAAATAGGTATTTGGAACATTATTCAAAAGGATTATTCCCTTTATTATGTATTTTATCAATCTATTTTTGGTGGAAATTTATAGTTATAATCCTCATTCATGGACTTTTAAAGAGGTTGGTTATTTTTCTAGAGGATTAATTTCACTAGATTATAGGAGTTACCTTACACTTTGACGTTTTGAATATGAATCTCTAGACATTGATTGTTTGATTATTTTTAAAAGAAGGAGATCCCAAGTGTTTTCTGGTTATCTTCAGAGTAAATGATATGTGTTTAAGGTTATTTATTGTGGAACTATTATTTTATTTTATCGTTAATGAGTATTATTGTGTTTTTTTACATATTTTAGAAGTATATTATGTTATCTTATTTATTATTGTACGTACTATTAAACCTTCCTTTTACTTGTATGGATTATTCCTTGTATTGTGGATGGGTCAAACCCAAAGGTTATAGTATCATTCTAAAAATTAATTGGACTTTAAAAAGTTCCCTAGTGAGTACTGAAGGTATGGGACATTGTTGGGTGTAGCTCAAAAAGGACATAAGTTCATTGTTAGTAGATACTATCTGAGGTATATAACATAAATAGTTATTGAAATACGTGACTTTTATAATTAAACATTCTGAGTGTATGGATGTCTGGTGGGTTTGGAAGGATAAATTTCCTATGATTATATTCATTGTTCTTTGGGATAATTAGGGCCTATTTTAGATTATTGTATTATAGAATTGTTGATATGAAGATTGAAGGATTATTTTTGAGTTTTGTTGATTAATTATAGAATTATCCTTAGTCTAATTGTTGGGGACAAGTTCACTGGAGAATATTTTTAGAATTTGAAAGCTATTTTATTTAAATTATTATATTTTTTTCAAGGATATCTCAAGGAAAAAATAATTCACTTCAATTTTTAAATGTTCAAAATCGGATGGACCACTGTATTCAACAAATTGGAACAAAAATTCTTATGAATGTTTATCATATTGACAAGATGTTTTATGGTAGAAAAGGATCATCAGGCGTACCTCAGGTCTAGAATGAAAGGATGATTATAATGATAATTTGTTTCATATTCTACTTTTCTCTAATGAATATATGATGATTCCTTTTTTGGTAATTCTTAAATTCTTATGTTTTTTGAGAACTTGTGATGAAATACTTATAATGAAAATGTAGACAACATATGTTGTTAATCATTTTGATGTTTGGAAATAAAAATAATGGGGGAATGGTTTGGAATTTACAATAATTTTCAATGATATTGAAGTGATGCAATGTTGATCTTCAATGTATTTAAAGTAATTAGTAATTAATGATATAGGAAGAAGTTTATAGAAGAAGGAAGTTGTTGAAGCTAAATATTTCTAGTCTCGATTCATCAGTATGAGCTCACCGAATGGATATTTTCTTGAAGGTTTGAAAGGTTCATTCTAATGTGAGAAACTAAAAGTTCTGATTTTTATTCAGACCAATAAACCACAAGATATAAATCCATAGAGAAATAAGTTGAGTGATGAATGTTCATTGGTATTGTAATTGTAAAATGAAAGAAGTTGATGAAGTTTCAATTGCTATAACCGGTCCATCACATGTAGTATGCCACCGATAATCAGATTCACCCTGAAACTGATCACCATACATAGTTATGGTTGCAAAAGATAATCGGAGGAAATACTGTTTGTATAGGGAGTTGTTGGGACCGATTCTTATGATCACATTAGAGACCGATCAATAATTTATTTAAAAATTTTCATTAGGATAGTCTATACTATATTTTAGTTAAGAGGAAATAAATATCAGATTTGTTTCCTTAATAATTGTGTTGATACTATAAGACTAGATTTGACACCGATAACCTTATTGTACTCAAGATCATCAGTTTGAGGAAAATAAAAAAATGATATTTCTTAGTAGCAGTCTCCACAAATGTTGTCAAGGGGGTCCATAAGGGTTGTTTAAATCTATTTTTAATGTTTTTTCAAGAGGATGTTACTGTTTGAAAATATTGGTGAAAATTTTGTCAAGAAAGTTTAAATAATATGTTGATGTAATATCTCTATCATAATAAAGAGATTAGAATGATATTTTCATTCTGAGAAACTTAATGAGAATAAATATGTTTCCCCCTTACATTTGGTGTAGAGAACTGTAATGAAGAATATGTTGGTAAACATATGCTTACATCATAACAGAAAAAATAGAATGGAAAATCAGAATTGGGAAGAAGTATAATAATAATGTTCTATGTGAGCTTTAGTTGTAATGATTTGACAAGGTTCGAGAAGAGTTAAGAAGTTTTGAAGAAGTGGATTATGTATTCTATATTTATGGGAAATTTGATGATTTTTGAAATTTGGTTGAGCAGGAAATATTTTCATAATCCCACATAAACAATATTTGGGTCACCAATAAAAAGAAAACATACTTTATACTTTCTTACATAGATGTAATTTTGAAGAGAGAGGGTGTAGTGTTAAATATTTCTATAGATAAGAAGTTTCTGTATCATAGTTTCGAAAGGAATTTTTCTAGACATAAGATAAAAGGGGAAGAGACAAGATTGTAATTAGAGTTTTTGAAATCAGACTGAGCAATCAGATATGGATTTATAGATTTATGTATAAGAAGGTCATAAATTCATCAACCATATAATGATATGATTATATTTATGTATTGACCAATTGGGTTGGGGAATCATATTTAAAAAATTGATTGGGTATCATTACAAATTATTGGGAAGTTATTTCTTTATACTGGGTAAGAAAGTGAAGATTTTTTTTAAACATCTTATTTTTGAGAGTTGATTACGTAGCATCGTAACTTGTTTATTAAAAAATTGTATTACATCATTTTTTCTACTTTAGTTTCATATGATTTTGAATTGAAAATAGTTCTACCCAAGTATAAGGGTATACCCTACTCATTTTATTCCACACAAATGGATTTTTTTGATTGGATTGTGTGGTTTTAGATTGTTTCCAAACCATAAGCAGAACATAGCTACTCTTGTTGAGTATTGATCCTTTTAAATTATATTGTTCCATTGGATGTGTGTCTGATTTTTTTTAGTAGACAACAAAATATTTAACAAGAGTTTAAGGTTGTTTCATAATGAAGGAAAAAAAAAGAAAAAGATATCCCCAATTCCCCATCTCTCCCTCTTAGTGATACCTAATCTTGATTGGGCACTTACAATTGGTATCGGAGCCAATATTCCCATCATTTACTCTTTACTGAGGTTTAAAAAAATTAATAGAAAATATCAACTATTTGAACAGTAAAGGGATTACAGTCTTCGATGATATGAGCTATCATATCTATAAAGATAGAATGTTTCCTTATCTTATGTCTCTTGGATATGACGTTCATGGAGCTGAATGATACTGATTTCCTCCTATTGATGGTAATGTTTATCTTAAATCTGTTGATAAGATGAATCTTGAAAATAATGGAATGGCCAATAATTTTTTACTCTCATCACTTTCTGAAAGTGAGTTGTTAAGATTAAAGGGTGTTTCCACAACCAAAGGTACCCAAGATAAGCTGAAAACATATATGAAAGAAATACAAAATTAAAAATGATAAAGTAAGAAATTTAGAGTTTTAAGTTTGCAGATCTCAATATGGGTGAATATTAATCTATTGGTGACTTCTTTAGTAGGGTGAATGACTTTTTTATCACTATCAGGTTTCTTAGTAAAAAGTTAGAAGATTATGCACAGATTGAAAAAACATTGGGAATGTTTCTTGAAAATTTTGATACTAAAGTTTCTTCATTTAATTATAGGGATCCAGAAACATTATCTCTGGATGATTTTAATAGAACTCTCACTGCTTATAAAATGATAATGGAGACATCTATCAAAATCAAAACAAAAGTTGATAGATAAATTTATTTCAAGGATGTCAAGAAAGAAATTTCAAATAAGATTCTTATTGAAGAAGAAGATGGTGATTTTAATTTTGAAAATGAGTTTTGTAAAATATTTGATGAATATTTATGCATGTTTTCATAAAATGTGAGAATAGGTATTGGTAAATATAAAGGTTAAATTACCTAGAAATTTTTTTGATGTGTAGTCATTGGTCACTTTGTATCTCATTATCCTCGATGTAATAAATAAGAGGATAGTGAGTAATATGATAAATGGTTCAAAATATCATGGAACAAATAGTATTTTAAGGATAAATCTTATTCAAAAGGAAGATATAAAAAATTATTCAAATAAAAAAAAAGAATTTTATGATCAAAAGAAGGTGAATAAGAATATAGCACGGTCGAATTCAAAAAATATCTTGAGAGACTAGAAACAATACCTTCTTAAAATAACGAACAATGAAGATTTTGGAAGTTACAGTTCTGAAGAATAAGAAGAAACTCTACTAGAATTTCATCTAAAAGAATAATTGAATGAAATTATGAAAAATATTGGGATGCATGAGAAATAAATTATAAAATTTAAGATTTAATACTCCTCAGCAAATAATCAAGAATATTTCCCTATTGATAATGTTATGTTGTTATAAGATATTGATAATTTGAATAAATATCTAGAGAAAGAAAAGAATTGTAATGAACATCTAGAAGTAAATTTTAAGGAAAAAATAAGAAGAGATTCTAACAAAAAAATTCTAAATCTAAACATAGGGTTACAAGTTTCAATAATTATATCTCTGAATTTGGTGAAATATCTATAAAAGAAAAACATGAGAAGAATCAAAAACTAAATTCAAAGGTTGAGAATAAGGCTGATGTTATTTCAAAAAATAAGAATTATGGGAAATTTTTGTATGTAGAAAATATAAATAATGTGAAGAACTCATAAGTTTCTAAAAAATATTATTCCAAAAACTATTTTATTACATATGGTTTTGATAAGGATGAAAATAAAACCAATTTGAAAAATATGATTTTGGTCAACAATAGAAAATTTCATGGTCAACAAAATGCTGATATGAAATTTGTTGAGAAACATAGTCCTAAATCTTGATTATATGGGGGCATCCAATGAAAATATTTTTTCTGTGGATATTTCTATTATTTCTGTGGATTCAGGCATATAAAAAATATGTGTTGGTTTAACAAATAACATTATCACTATTCTAGAAACTATATGAAGAAATGTTTGAGGGAGTGTCAATTCCCTAAATGAATAAAGTTTGAGAAGGATTTTTTAGAGAAATATGATAAGGTTAATGTTAAAAATCGAAATATATTCCAACATCTCAAAACCATTTGTGATATATGTGAACAACCTGGACATGTTGAAAAGGATTTATTATTTTTTTATCAACACAAAAAAAAGTTCATTAACAATTCTCATAAGACAGATGTTAAGAAAGATAGTGGAAAATAAAAGGTTGTTGTTGTAGAATTTTATCTCAAATATATAAAAGGATAATGACCTTGGATCATGTATAGTGGGTGTTCTTCTCATATTATTGGAATCATAAAATTTTTTAATAATGTGATAGGCATTAAAGAAGAGATAATGACATTTGACAATGAAAAATATTTCAGAATCAAATGATTTGGATTTGATGTTATTGAGAATTAAAAGAATAATTCCAAGAATTATTTGCATTTTGGTTCAAACACAACTTGTTAAGTGTTTCAAAAAAAATTTATAAAGGAAACAATGTTATTTTTAGAAAATATGGGTTGGTTGTGAAAATTGAGGTGGATGGAAAGATTGTTTCAAGAGTACAACAAACAAAATAAAACTTATTTCAAGTTTGTGAAATAAAAAACTCCTCTTAATTAGGTATGGTAGAAGAAAATAAGTTGTGGAATAAATGGTTAGAAAACATGTTTCAAATATAATATAGAAAGTTTTCAGATCAAGATAATTTTTGAGGCATTCCTGATATGTCAAGAACAAGTGATTATTGTTGTATAATTTTACAAAAAACATATTACTAATTTTGTGCATAAGAAGGAAATCCTTTTTTAAAACAACCCTCGTAACTTACTCATTATGATATATGTGGTAAAATGAGAAAAAGAATAAACTCATGGATATAATTACTTTATCACTTTCATTGATTACTTTACTTACATTACTTTTGTTATGTATATTAAAGATGAGCCATGCTCTGTAAAAATGTTTACAAGTATTATGGGGAATCTCAAATGGAATGTTAGTATTCAGTGAACAATTTGAGAACTAAAAAATGTTGTAAACAAAAATAATAATATTTTGAAATTTATCTTGTGAATCATAGTATTTGGAATGATTTCATAACACCTTACACTCCTCAACAAAATGGTGTTTTCAAGAGGAAAATAGAACTTTGGTGGAAATCGGTCAGACTGGGTAACTTGACCATGGTCTTTCTCATTACTTTTTAAGGAAATCCATGAGTAATACTGCGTATATTAAAAACTAATGTTTCTATAGGACATGTTTATATATGAATACATGTTAAATGTTTTATTTAAAAACTATAAGTTTGAAACACTTTTTAATTTTTGGGATTCCATGCATCATAAAGAACATAGGTGGAAACCATGGAATGTTTTAGAAGATAGGTTAAGATGGATTTTTTCGTGGCTATGCTCCCAAGGAAGAGGATAAATCTATTTTAAAAAATAATATAGAAGATTAGATGACTCTATTGATGTGAATGTGTTTGAAAAAGATGAGGACGATAAACAAAATCAAGCTAATAAGAAAGATAACTATGAATAAAAATTTCTGACAAGGATTTTGATAAGGATTAAATAAATTATAATCATTAAAAATAAGAAGAATCAGAATAATATATTTTAATAGATGATTAATAATCTCAAAATATCAACCTAGTAAGAGGAAGCAAGTGGATTCTCAAAATATAATTTCTGATCAACATCAAAAGTTTCAAATAAGATGAAAATCAAAAGTTGTTACACATACTTCTTTCTATTCAAAATTTGAGATGAAAGATGTGAATAAAAATTTTGAGAAACCAAAATGGGTCTAGTCTATAAATTAATAAATTTATTAGATAGAAAAGAATGATTCATGGGAAATCATAATTAACGAAATAAAAAATACTATTGGTAAAAATTGGGTTTTCCAAAACAAGCTAAATGCGAATGGTGAAGTGAAAACAAAACAAAGTAATATTAGTGTTCAAAGGATACCCATAGATAGAAGGAACTGATTTTGATAGAACCGTTAATCTAATGTAAATATTAGAAATAATAAAAATATTTCTCTGTACTATTTCAAATTGACTCTA
Source organism: Viscum album (assembly GCA_963277665.1). Classification (NCBI taxonomy): domain Eukaryota; kingdom Viridiplantae; phylum Streptophyta; class Magnoliopsida; order Santalales; family Viscaceae; genus Viscum; species Viscum album. Next base: position 261,633,970 of record OY728129.1, read on the forward strand.
CAAATCATCTTAGATGGATTAAAATAAGAATTTTGAATGGTGATCTTGATGAAGAAGATTATATTGAACACCGATTTGTATGTTTTCTTGGAAAATTGGATGTTATGTGTGAAAATTTATAAAATACTTGTATAGGATTAAACAACCCCTGAGGTAATGATATTCCAAATTGGATACTTTCTTGAGGAAGATGAGTTTTAAGAACGGAAGAGTTGATAGTAATATGTACATTAAATAATGTCAATAGTTTTCCCTGATCATAATTTCTATTTTCATGACATTGTCTTTAATAGGAATGATGAAATATTTTGTGAAATATTTTTATATGAGATGAATTTTTTTTAGATGGTCGTGTTGGGAAAAATGAAATACATTATTGGTTTACAAATATTACAAAATAACAAACACATTTTTCTTTCACAATAAAAGCATGCTAAGGAACTTATTAAAAAGTTCTATATGAAAAATTTGAAACCAGTTTTCACACTGATCTTGGTGCTAAAAATGTTGTCCAGTGATAGTAAATTCATGAAAGTTGATCATAAAGGGTTTTGAAAGCTGATATGAATTTTATGGTATTTTAATTTCTCAACCACAAAAATTGTTTATGTTTTTACCTTATGTGAAAGAATTTAGAGTTCCACAAAAGAATAAAATTTACTGGATGGAAAAATAATTCTCATTTATATCAAAGGCATAAAAAATATCAAAATCAGGTATGAAATATTATAATGTATTTATTTTTTTTATTCATAAGCTGATTGGGAAGAAAATATTGATGACATATGATTTATATTTAGTGGAGTCTTCTTTTTGGGGAAAAGTTATGTTAGTTAGAATACAAAAAAACAAAATATATTGACTCTTGTCATGACTGAGGCTGATTATGTTGCTACCAGACAAGCTTCTTTCCAAAATATGTGGATAAAGACTAAGTTGGAAGATTTACTTGATAAATTAATGTTACCTTTACTATTGTATTGTGATAATCAAACAAAAATCAACCTTACCAAAAATTTGTTACAAAATTCTCATTAAAAACAATTGATATCAAATATCATTTCATCAGAGAGAATGTGGATATGATTTAATTGAATCTAGAGTACATTTTTACATCAGAAAAAGTTACTGAAATTTTTAAAAAAACATTAAAAAATGAACCTTTTTACAAAATTAGGTTGAACGTGGGTGTCTAACCATATTCTCATCAAGGTTCAGTTATGTTTTTCCACTATATCATCTTATATATTGATTGTTTTGTCAAATGGGAGGATTTTTTCATAAATATATCTATTATTATGTCCTAAACCTTTTAAGGGAACATGTAAATAGGGGTTTAGGGGTATATTGTGATCTCAACATGTAAATGTGTGAACTACTCTAACTGTTTTTAGATAAGTTGTAAGATTTTTTTTGAAATGTTGTAGAAGTGATTAAAGATGTTAAGAAAATATATGAAAGTTTCAAGAGACATTACTTTTGGATTGCATGGTTTTTTATCAATAATTATTGATTTCTATTACGACTTAGCTCATGTTTTCATAGAAATATTGATAAGTAATACATATATTGATGATAAAAAGTTCAATGATTTATGTATATTGGTTGATAACAAAATCTAAATGGGGAGATTCTTCGGACCTGGTTGCCTATATAAGGTTTTTTAAATCTAAAATATGTTTTTATTTCAAGTATTGTCTTTTATTGTCAAGGATATGTCAATGAAGAAAATAATTTAATTCAATTTATAAAATTTTATTATAAAAATGACCATTGTATTCAATATATCAGACTCACAATGGTTAATAATGTTCCTCTTATTGAGAAGAGTTTTTCTGGAATAAAGGGACCATCAGACCCACAATGGGTTCAGAATGAAAGGAAGATCATAATTAGAAGATTTTTTGGAGTATTCTTAGATTAGATGAAAATCTAACGATGAATTTATATTTTTTTAATTCAAAAAATTCAAAAGCTTTTATAAAACTTATGGTGAAATCTGTATAAAAATAATGGGGAGAAATGGTGTTATCGACTGTATTGATGTTTGGAAAGAAAGAAGATGGTGGAAAGGTTAGTAAGTTAAAATACTTCCTAATAAAATTCAGACGATTATATATTGATCTTCTATTTATTAAAGTACATGATGAATTTATGAAATAAGAATAAGTTTATGGAAGAAGTATGTTTCGGAAGTAGAATATAATTGGTTTTAGTTAATCAGTATGAGATCACCGGACACATTTGTTTTTGAAGGATGAAAAGGTTTATTCTGATGTGAGCAATTGAAGGTGCAGATTTTCATCCAAATCAATAATCTGAAAGATATAAATATTTAATTAATGAATTTGATTTTTGAATGTTAGTTGGTATCATGATAATAAAATTAAATAACTTATTAGAGTTGAAGCTACTAGAACTGGTCCATCAGAAGTGGTGTTCCACTAATAATCAGAGTTATACTGAAACTGATAATCATACTCAGTGATGGTTGAATAAAATAATCAGAGGAAAGATTGTTCATATTGGGAATAGCTTGGATTGATGCTTATTAGAAATTCAGATAACAGTTGATAATGTAGTCAATCATTTTCATCAATATGGTTTTTATTTTTCTTCAATAAAGATGAATGAAATCTAGGATTTGTTTCCTTAACAACTGGGTCAAGACTATCAGACTGCTAACCCCAATAACCTAATGATAATCAAGATAATTGTTTTTAGGAAAATAATATAAATTCTATTTCTTGAAAATATTATCAAAAAATGATGCCAAAGGGGGATCCTCAAATTTTGTTTAAACTAATTGTTTATGTGTTGTCAAGAAGAGCTCACTATTTGAAAATCTTAGAGAAAATTATTATTAAGAGAGGACGAAGCTGATGTTGAATTTTTTTCTCTAACTTAATGAAGAAATCATAATGAGAAGTGTTTTTTCAAAACATAATGAGAATACATTTGATTTCCCTCTTATATTGGGTGAAAATCAACATAATGAAGAATATGTTGTTAAACTTATGCTTTAATTATAATGTAAAAATCAGAATATAAAATTCAAATCATAATAAAGTATTTTAATATAGTATTAAGTGAGATAAATTCATGAAGATTTGATAAGTTTTGATAAGAGTTTAGAAGCATTTAATAAGTCCAATATATAACTAATATTTAAGGAAAATTTAAAGATTCGGTTAATTTCGTTGAGAAAGAATGATTTGGATAATACCACCTAAACCATATTTGGGTCATTAATAAAATGGGAAAGTACTTGTACTTTCTAAATGGGATGTATTGTTTAATAGAGAAGGTGGAGCGCTAAAGACATATAAAGAGGAGTTTCTGGATCGTGATTTCCTGAGGCTGTTTTTTGAACATAAAAAATAAATGAGAAGAGAGAATATCATAATCAAAGGTTTCGTACGTGGACTGAGAAATTAGATTTGGATTTCCAAACTAAGGCCAATGCATTCAAAATTTTCTCAAATGTATTCTAATATAATCATATTTCTTTATTGAGCAATAAAATTGGGGAATCTTATTTGGAAATCAGACTATGTATCATTAAAATGTTCAGGGAAGTTATTGCCTATTGCTGGGTAAGGAAGTGAATAGTTCTTCTAAAAATCTTATTTGTGAAATTTGATCAATAAGCACAGTAACATATTCGTTATTCCAACTATATTAAAACATTTTATACTACATGAAGCACATTCATTGTTTTATTGAATATAGTACTAAAAGTGTGTAATGGAATATCCTACTCATTGTATTCCACATAAAAGGATTGTATTCTAGTAGATAGTGTGGTATTTTACAATCTCCAAACCATACCCAAGATGTAGCTTCTCCTGCTAATTATTGAACCATGTAAATTATTATGTTCATATGGATGTTTGTTTGATTTTATTTCCTCAGAGAAAGAAATATTTAACAGTAGTAGATGGTTGTTTCCTAAGGAAGGAATCTTAAAAAAATTGATATCACTTATTCACCACCTCCCCCTCTTAGTGGTACATTATCTTGACTGGGAACATACATGAATTTATATGTAATTTTAGTGGAACATAGTTTAGAGGTTTGAGATTTGCTGGGATAAAAACATTTATTCCTTGTTCCTTTATTTTTTATTGAATAAAAAATAGTGATAACTGATGATCTTTAAAATGGTTCTAAAGGATCATATGGTTATTTTACAAACATGACCATTAGATTTAGAGAGAATCTACTCAACAACTAGAATATGATGGTTCTAAACCATATTACATGTTCCATAGGGTTAGTTAAGTGACCATAATTTTATTTATAAATATTATTTATTACAATAAAAAATTATATGTTTTCGAGGATTAGTTTAGTGACCAATTTATTTGTTCTCGATGGTGTTGATAGAGACCAAAGTTACATGTTTTTAAGGTTAGATTTTTTACCCAACAACTTATTCTAAAAGGGTTTGATCGAGATAATACTTTTTTATTCTATTGGTTATCATTGTCAACCCCCTTAATAGTTTTAGATAATGAATGAAAATTTGTGGAGTGATTACTCTAAAAGGTGATGTATAGAAAATCACATACAAAAGTTATAGTTTTGATGGTGTGGTGTTCTTAACTTGATATTTTTTATGGTTTTCCCCCCAAAATTTGTTTTCACCCATGTTTTCCCTTATGATATTCTATTACTAGGTGGATGGTAGTGTGATGGTTAGGGTATCTAAGTAATATCACTTCCCAGCTGGGTAGAGGTAGGGTGTGTTTCATTAAGAAAAACCTATCCTAGAGATGGAGGATATGTTTCTATCATCCTCCCATGGGTTAATGAATGATGTAATTCATTATCATAAAATTATTCTAAATATATGTAAGGACTAGTTATTGATTAATAGTATAGGATAATTGCAATATTGTGTTTTTTTAAAATGGAATATAAGCTATGTGTATCCCTATTGCATGTTATGTTATTTAAGAAATGAAATAAAGTCATTACATACATAAATCACTACCTAAGTATGGGAAGGATTTTATTTATAAATATCTTATAAGAGTGGGGGTCTTATGGATGGAAAATTATATAAAACATATCACATCACCCCATATGTAAACACCTTTTATAACTGGAATGGTTACTGATATGATATCAATGATAGTGGGCTTGTGGAAGAATGTTTCATGTTAAGAGAAGTCTGCTATCTAGGCGGTTGTGATTTGTGGGGGTAGGGGTGATTATTTTGATAAAGTATACTGGGTTTAGTTATTATATATATAATTATGATTCTAGGGACTGTGAACAAAATGGAAACTTCAGATATTGAACTATACCCATGATTGGGTTGGGTTGGGTTTTTATTTTATCTTTTACAATTATATATGTGATTGAATTATTTTAATCAATAAAGGTGGAGACTTGATTTGGAACTTACTAAGGATGTTTATACTAACCTCTATATTTAATAACTTATCTTATGATATTTCAAAGAATATTGGGGTGTCTCTATGCATTGTGTGATTGATAGCTGATTAATTGTAGGAGAAAATATATTTTTATACTATAGTTGAGGTATACAAGGATTTTTTTTAATTCTTTTTTTTATGGTTTGAGTTAATTTAGGTAGTTGTATTTATATATTGTTTGAATAAAATTATATACATTAATTATATATCTAAACATTAATTTAAATATTTCATTATGTTAGAGATTCACATCCCATGTTCCTTATTTATTTATCCTATATTATTATGATAAATGATTCCTGTTTTTTTATTTTATATTCTCAGCTTCTTACTCCATCCCTTTACCTATTAGGGATGGGATTTGGTTTCACATTTAATCATGCTAGTTACCCATATAAGAATACCAATTCAAGTCCATTCATAGGAAAGTGGTATTATATAAATTACTATAGGATGTGTTTAGAGTATGAACTTATAAGGATTCATTGGGTGATATTGAAGTAGTGTTCCTAAATGTGGTATATAATATTGTGAAGGAAACCAACTTATTGATATTGAGGTTCCCAAAGATCAATTACAATGAATCTGGTCATCTATTGGTCTTGAATGAGGGATATGATACTCTTTTTAGGATACTATATTAAGCATTCCATATGTTTCATGTAGTATACAGTTGATGATTATTTTAAATTCATGTAGATTAATAGTTCACATGAGGTAGATAATGGAATAAAAATTTTATGTGATATCATATACCTGGGTTGAGTTTTGTCCTAATAGTTTTATTTTTATAGCTATAACACTTCATTATCCCCATAGGTGTGAGTGTGTGTGCACGTGATGAGGAGCTATTGTAGCGTAGGCTAGTTTAACAATGGTTTAAGCCCATTTTCAGCGCTATATATGGCCAAAATTACAATGATGGTCTATTTTTGTCAATATGATCTTCAATGATATGAGGGATTTGTGTCATAATAGAGTATTGTGAGCTGGTTGGAGTATGTTGATATAACATTTTAGTTTATTCAAATGCCAATAAAGAATTATTCTCATTTTATGGTGACCCTATTGATGGTATAAATGTTATAATAGTGGATATTTTATCTTGGAGATCATATTAAAACTTTAGTCTCATGGAATTTGTTTTAGGAATTTTTTGGAAATATTATTCTTGTGTTCATGTTCTAGGTCCATTAGTTATATCTTTTGATAATTCATTTTTTGGTACTCTAGTGTTTACAAGATTTACCATAGCTTTATGGTATTAATTGTTTTTACCTACATATGGTAGATGATGTTGAGTTGGGGGCTTAGAAATTTTAGGTGATGCTTCATCTTGATATTTAGATACATATAGGTACTTTATTTCTTAGTAACTATATTGAGTTGATTATTATAGTGGCATCATTTTAAAAGATGACGTGGTGTTTTTTGAAGAATGGATCTCATATAATGGAATCTTGATAGTGTGGTGGTGGCATTACTGGTGAATGGTAATGATAATGTTTTGGTTTATGTTGTTGATGATTGTTTTCAAATTGAAGAACATGAATATTTACTCTTGATAATGGTAATGATCATGAAATGATGAATTTGGTGGTGTTTCTTTACAAATTCCAGAGGTATCGGTGTTGGCCGATGTTTTTAATGGAAGTGGTGTGCTGATGGTGGTGTGAATTTTTTTGGGGGGGTCTTAGCTGATGTTTCTAATATGATGTTAAATGGATTTGATTTATGGGGTATTCTACTATGTGATAATGATCTGACTGGCGATTTTTTACATCTAAGATAGCAATGTTAAGTGGCATACCAGGTCTTAAAGATAGTAATTGAAATTTAAAATTTGTTATATAGGTTTGTATTTTCTTTTTCCTAGTTGATGTGTAGTTTTTATTCATATATTGAGTGAGTTTTTCTTTTTGTTAGGATTCACACTAAACCAGAAAAATTTTGTATATAAAACACTAGAAATGGTTTTAAATGTGATTAAGTATACCGGCGTCATCAAGAGTTTTTTATTTGTGACTTCATAATAGCAACCTTTATGACTATGTTTTAACAAAAACTACAAAATCAAAGAATAAATTATACAATATTGATAACTATTATTAAATCACTATAGAAAACCCCAACCCTATTAAGTATCCAAGTAATTATTTCTTTATGAAAAAATATCCCGCATTCCTAACACCTCTTTTAGGTTTCAATAAATTTCACTAGATATTATAAATTTTAATGTTGGACCGTCCATAATACCTATCTTCTTATTGTTTGAAATTGTACCCATTTGTAATGTCAATACAGTTTTAGAACAAGGACATCTCATTCCTAGTATAACCATCATCAACACTTTGATAAAATTGGGTAAACCATTATTTTAACCAATTCATACTAATAGAAAATTTTCGGTTATGATTACATTGGTAATACTATAACCAAAAAATACTTAAATTAAACCTTCAATATCTCTAAGTCATTATTGTTGTAACACTCTACAATTTTATAATGTATATCCATTAAAATAAATCATATGTGTTTCATAGCTTGTGATAGACAAAAATTTGACAAAAAATGATAATTTCCTTATTTCATTTTTGTAAAAAATTATTGTAAAAATGAAATTTATTTTAATATAACTAAATGGAACATAATTAGAAAAATTAAAAAAGGAATGAAACCATAAGTAAAAAAAATATTACATGGTTAAAATTACAATCATCACAATCTTACATGAATATCATATTGTTGTTAACAACTATAATTTAATAAAAATGTTAAAATATTATAAGAATATTGAAAATGAAATTAGAGATTAGGTTGAATTATTTTAGATATATATTTAATGATATATATATGAAGGTATAATGATCAATATATATGTGTGGTTGTAGATTATATGGTCACTGAAAATATAGTAATTGGATATATTTCCCATAGATATATGGTTTTTGGATTTACTTGTGTTCAATAGGTACATCGAAGTTCTGTAGTTTTTAGTAACAAATTTATAAAAATAAAATAATCAATAATTTTGAAATGAAATAAAATAAGAATAATTAGTTAAAATATTTTATTATAAAAATATTTTTTTATTTATTATATATTATTAATATTATTAAAGAATGATTTTTTGCATTTATAAAATTTATAGTGATGAGTAATGTATTTTTATATTAATTTATTTAAATATGTAATGTTAAAAGGGGATATTTTTAAAAGATTAAAAAAAATGTGTTAAATATTTTTTTATTAATATATTATAGTGATAAATTTTAATGTAATTTTATAATAAAATTTAATGCTTCACTGAATAAACAAATATGTTAAAACTCATTTAATTTTTAATTTTTATTATATTAGATTAAGAACACTTAATGTAAAAAAAGTAATTTTTCTATAAAAATGATTTTTTCTATATATTTTATGTTTTCTTTTAAAGGATAAATTTTTCAAATATAAAAATTTAATTATATTAGATGGATTCTAAATATTAAATTATAATTTCAAAATTATCAGAGAGGGATAAATTCAAATTTTGGAATGAAATGTTGTTGAGGTTAAATTTGAGTTACCATAGTAAAGTTAAAATGAGGTAAAGAGTTAAATTAAGGGAAAAAAGCTTAAAATATCTCCAATATTATCTCTTAATTGTGTGTATGTGGGAATAAATTAACTTTTTCAAATATGTTTCTACTTTGGATCCACTTTCTAAGTAAAATGACAACCTTACTGCTTAGGGAACAAGTGTTTATGGAAATAAAAATCAAAACACACTTATAAAAGGATCCTTCATCTACCACTCCCAAACTACAATGTTCCCTTGTTTTTATCTTTAATTACTTCCCAAATGTCCCCTAAAAATTCCTCAGTACACTTTTTGGAGCATATTTCCCTAAGAAATATGTCTAAATCTGTCATTTAGAAGGAACCCTTTTCAAGAAATTGGTAATTCTTCAAAGTATCTATCTAGTTATTCACCATATTTTTTAATTAATTTACCATATAAAATAATTAAAAATATAATTATCTAGTATTTTTATTATTTTAAAATTATATTATAATTATTTAACTCTACTCCTACTCATTCTATAGTATAAAATATTTTTTTGGGTATATTTAACCACCAACATGAACGATGTTATACAAACACCATAATATTCATCATGGATAAGTAAAAAATACATTATGTTTGGTAATTTTTTATGTTAAATATTAATTTAGGCTATTAATATGGTTTTTTAAGGTTTAAAAAATAATTAATGGTCATTATAAACTAACTCATGTCTATTGGTAAATGACGAGAAATGTGCTCATCATAAATTCCATTCTGACGAGCCATGTAGATACCTTCTATAAAATGAACGTTGTTCTACATAAATCATTGAAAAAAATGATTAAAGAACCTTTAATAATATATTAATTATGACCTTGTTGCCAGATAATAAGGATCGAAATCACCATTGTGAAACTTGTATAGAATAAAGAAAATTACTAACATTGATAATGAAAATAAATAATATATTTGTTGTAAATGATTATAATTGGATAGAATAAATTTTGATATATATGAAGAAGTTTCTAAAATAATTGATTAAATTTTTTCTCTTTTTAAAAAATTATTTTAATGTTACTTCATGGAAGTTGAAAGTAATGTTAATGGTTATTTTCTAATATTAATTGGATATCAAAATTTTCAGTGCCTAAAATCATATTTGGGGAAACTATATGAAATTTCCCAATAAAAATAAATTTTTTTGACTTTATTTATTTAATTGGTTTTCATTTATTATTTGTGTTTCTATACACTTTTATTTATAATTCAACCGAAAGGATTCTTATAAGTGGGTTCAGCCTTATATATTCATTTCAATCAAGAATATTTAACCTAAATTTCAATGTTTTTCCATATACTAGAATCACTTTTAATATCCCAACTTATAAAATTTCACAAATTATTTATTATTGAATTATAATTTCTTTTATAAAATTATAAAATTAATCTTTTAAATGATTTCCTTGTGGTTTCTCTCTCCCTTTTTTTCTTTGATTTTTTTATGAAGATTAATTTTTCATGTTTTCATAACCCTTAAAAATAAATTTTATTTACTATATATTTATATTTAAATAAATATTTTTATATTTATTCCATTTAAGAAATAAAATTTACCAAAAAATAATTGTTATTTCTTCTTATTCTTCATAGAATATTTCTATTACTATTATAATGTATTTTTCTCAAAATTTTATTTTTTCTTTTTTCAAATATAGATTTTTAATGGTTGAATGGGAACTTGAATAATGTTTAAAATAATCACCATTAAGTTAATCTTTAATGGAAACCTCCAAAATAAATATTTATGTTAGTATCATTTTATGTTTCTTATTATTTACTAGGGATATTCTATAATTATTTTGTCCACCATATTTCTCTATAAGGTATATAATGATGTATTATATAATTATTTATGTAACCCATTTATTTCTCAATTTTTAAATAACTTATGATTAAATTATGTATGTTTTAAGGTTCATGTGGCACACATATGAATAGTTTATCCATTATATGTTGGGTATGACCTGAATTATATAGAACTCTAATACATTGGGTAAATAATTATATATCATGAAATGATATGTAAGTGAACATGGAGTGATCCCAATACACCATGTTTATAGGAATGGGGTTTGAATCCAATCCACAATTTTATGGGACCCTATCCACTGGTTGTTGATGGTATTTGTAATGATTATTTAAATAAGAAATAATTTTTTATTCATTTGTATGGGACACATTCTTATTCCAAATTTCTATGTTATTAAACATTATTATTATTTTTATGATCTATTATGATGTATGTATCATGTTTCCACATTTCTATACATAATTTTACATGATATTTATAAATCTTTATATCATGATTTATGATTTATGGTCCATTTTTAATTGTGTATGATTTACTGATGTTATTTTCTTGTATCCTAATAATGTTATCACACCCACATGTTCATACTATAATCACTTATGATTTTCGATTGATATATTTTATGTTCACCCATTATTGAGAATTTGAGATAACCTTTTATTATGTTTCCATTCCCTAGGTAATAAATAAGATTATTTTGTATGATATTTATAGAAGGTAATTAAGTGTACATAATATTTGTGGGTGATGTTGAATAATGTTTTTAAAATAAGTTGATTATGTATATAGTGTTCAAATAAACTAAACCAATAGGTTCTAGGGTGTGATTTATTATGGAAATGTAATGAATATTAATGTAAAATAATATAATATGATAATATTTTATCTTTGGTCATCTCAGTTGTAATCATATATGGTTTTATTTAAGTTTGGTTATTACATTTTCAATATTATGTAAATAAAACATAAATAAAATAATGGTTAATAAAAGGTGTTATTCGATGAACTAAGAGTGTCATAAGTTGAACATAATATGTTATTTATAGAAATGAAGGTTTCAAAATCTAAGACAAATTATGATTCATTTTCATTTTCAAATGATGTTTTACTATGAATACTACTATTGTCACACCCTAAACATAATATTTCTTTTTTTATATTAGATCCTATGGTTGAGGCTTAAGTTGATTTTCAAGTGATAATTTTGTGTTTTGAAGGGTTTGGGTGTGTTTTGGCCCTATGCACGGTTAGTGTGCACAGTTTTAGGGGAAACTGTGAAACTAGTTGAGGATTTGGGTGTTTTCTATTCAGTGTCTTCTTGCATGGTTTGATTTGAATGACCTAATAACATGTTGACCCAAACTGTGTGAGGCACAAGATTAATTGTGATGATTTTGGTTGGTGTCTGAGACAAGGCACATGACTTACATAGAGTTAAGAAAAACTACACGGAAAGTGTATGGGTTGGGTCTTCATTTTTTTAGGTGAGGTGAATAGTTATTGCGTGGTATTCAAAACTTTCTGGACAACCCATGCGGGTGTCCCCCTCCACCGTAAGTGTGTGCACGGTTGGTGAACGGTTTAGAAAATTGTGTGTCCAAACTGTGTGACTTTCCCAATTTTTACAAAACATTAACTTCCATGTTTTATCTCTCATAATTAAAACACATTCTGGGATTATCCTCACATTTCTAGATTTATACTGATTAATGGTCTCCCAAACCCCCTTACCTTGGTTCCTCCTACTCCCTTGGTGCTTCCTCAAGGTTCCTATGTGAGTTTCCTTCGAGTTTTGGTCAATTTCCTCCTCTACTCTTCTCCATATATTGGTTTATTGATATTTCATAGGTTGTTTCTCTATTGGATAAACCATAGAGTCAATGGATTATGCGTGTCTTTATTTTCTTTTGTTTAGGGTGTAGGGATCATCCCTTGTTCTTAGTTCTCTCTTCTCCTGGATTTGTTTTGCATCTACATGATGTTGAGGTAGGTTTTCCATCCATTTCCTTTTTGAATAATAATATTTAATTCCTGAATGTTTCTAAATAATTTATAAATGTTTTTCTCATTCTTGTGGTGTGTTAGTATAAATTTTAGTGGTGTCTTTATTTTGGTAATTTTTTTATAAATGGGTTTTCAAAGGATTTAATTAATTATTCCAATACATATATGAATACAAAGTTTTTGATGAAATGTCAATTGGTTTTAAGAATAAAGTTGGGTGAATTGGGGCTTTTGGAATTTTAAATGTTTTTAAAACTTTATATTTTGTGATTTGACTCTTGTGTATGGTTTATTAGTGACTTTTTGGGTATAGTGCTCATGTGTGATCTATATGATTGGTGGTATTTCTAGTAGTAACTCTTTAAATAGGTCCTTAAGTGATTTTATGGTTTATCATGGGTGGGCCATTAGATGTGGTCATATCTATATGGTAAAGAGGTGCACATATAGATAGGTACACAAATAATAATGGAATTCTAAATGAAGATTACCTTAAATCCTAGATTTCAAAAAACTTTTCGTTTTCACCCCTCTCTTCTTTATCCATCCATATTTGAAATGGTTATTTATTTCCTAAATGATATAAAATTTGGGTTTAAATTTCTTCCCCAAGTTTTGGCCTATTTAGATACTTGGATCTAGGGTTTGATAAATAATTTGACAAAAAATTCATGTTTGGAACTTTCATATAAAGTTTAGTATTTTTTCTTGGTTTAAAGAATAGTTTTATAAATTAAATTAGATTGTAAGTGTAAAGTATCAGTAGGTACCTTGTGGTGTTTGAATGTTTTTTCAAAACACATTTGGTTTGTAGGAATGGTTAGTACTTTTGATGGTTTGGTTTGTGATGGGAACCTCCATAGTTATTCCTCTGAGGAGAGGTCCTCTGTATAGGTGGTGTTATATTTTAGGCCAAGAAATAATGGTGGCATTTGTGGGTTGTTGGATTATTCCATTTGTGTGCTGGCCTCCTTAATCTCCTTGTACTGTTATCATTGGATTCCTAGGAATCATCTAGAAGCTCTAGTGACTGTTTCTTTCTAATCCTAATTAGATGGATTGGTACCCCCTAGATTTTCTAAGAGTCCAAGTGGGATTTTCCACTAGTGAGGATAGTTTAGAGAATATGGTTAGCTATTGACTATGGATCTATACCATACACTGAATACTGAGAATAACCCAATTATATCTACATATTTCTTCGAGATATGACTAGTAAATACCCATGATTATCTATCTTTATGATCCTATAATTATTATAATTTAACCAACTATTTCACTTATCATTGATGTAGCCTTTTTTATGTGATATTTGGGTTGTTTTCACATTTTAAAATTTAATTATCAAACTGGGATTTAGAAAGAAAGGAAAATGTGATTGGATATTTAAGAGATAAATATACTATTTTTTAAATGTATTTCAATTTTTTTGATTTAATATTTCATGAAAGTTCATGTATACATTTTATGGTGCTTACCTACTAAGATGTTTATTCTCACATCCTACTTGTGTACTTGGTGTTGGTAGAATTGATTTTTTTTATAGTATTATGTTTTTGGATCAGGTTTTTCTTTATAGTAGGTTTTACTAATAGTTGGTGGTGACCAGGAGGCACATGATGATCTGGTTAGGTTCAGCATCAGTATGGTTCAGATTTGGGTTTTGTTTAGTTTGTTGTTTCAGTTTACTATAGTTGTATTTGGATTCAACTATATATTTATTTTTATCATATGGTTTTCGGATTCTTTATGCAAGTTCTATATTATTTATTTTAAAAGTCTAATTATTGGTAAAAAAACATTCCAATATATATTATCTTTGATACTTGGTGCTAGTCACCATCCCAGGAGGATTAGGAATTACTCTCAGACCATGTCTCGAGTTAGGTCGGGTGTCCAGTGAGATGGAAACTTGGCCAGGTTCATGGAAAAATAGTTTTCAAGTAGCCCTTTTCTATTTTGGGTCATTATATATAAAAAATATTTGAGATTTTTGAACTCGATAGGTAAGTATGAGAAAGGAGTCATGAACTCTTTCTCATTCTGATCCTCTAGTTACTAGGGTAAGTCTAGGACAACAGTCTTTTGTTTTAATTTTGGGTTTCTGCTGCTAGTTCTCAATTGTTTTTTGTAGTTTAAGGGTTGATAATGGAGGTGAATTGAGGATACATGATGAGATTTCATGGAGTAGAAACCCATGTGGAGCCCAAGTTCACTGTTCAAGATTCTTCCATCGGTTGGTTCTTGTTTGGGAAAGGGTCTACTAAACCATGTTGCTAGACTATTCATGACCACTAATTGCCTATTTCACTATTTTTAGTTTGAGTTGTGTTTTGTTTTTAAATTGTCTAGTGTTATTGGGGTTTAAAATTTAATACGGTTTTCCATAAAATGGGGGTTTTCCAAAGTAAGATGGATTTTGGGGATGTGTTTTTATCTTAAAAGGTGGGTTTGTGAGTTTGAAAATTGAATTTGGAATTAAATCGGGATTTTTGGGAATTTTCATTGCAAGAATGTGTTTTTGAATCTGTAATATAAATGGTGGTTTTGAATGATGATTATGGTTTTGTTTTATGATTTTTCGTTTATGATTTTATGTTTGGGTGTGGAATTTTTTTTGGTTGAATTTTTAGTTTATGTTTATTTGGGATTTTTATTTTTTTAATTTATTATATTGTACAATAAGATTCAAAGGGTTTTTAGGGATTCTTATCAAGTTGTATCCCCTTATTAGACTCATAGTGGAGTGGAATAGATAAGTTATTCCAAGTTTTTTCTAGTTTTTCATGGTGATTGAGGTTCGTTAGAGGTTGTTGAGTGGCCTAAGGAAGTCAAAGGTGTCTTCTAGTTAATAGGAACTCCTAAATTAGGGAGAGTGTGATATTTTTTACATTTATTTAAGGATTTGGGTTTTTATGTTTTGAATGTGATAGTTCCATCATAGTTTCAAGATGGGATTCCATTATAGATTTTGAATACCACTTTCATTTAATGGTTCATACCTAAATAGGTAAAGGCGAACTAATTGGTTGAGTTGTTGGGTATTGAGCAACATCAATGGATTGGGAAGGTCTATAATGACCATATTTATGATATTCTCCCTTTCTCTTCATAGATTGAATCAAAGGATAAGTTTAAATTTCATCTATTTTTCTAATTTATTCATCCAGATATCAAGGAGTGAGTTCTCTCTTCTATTGAGGTTTTGTTTGGGAAATAGTTGGATAAGGTATTTCAAGAAAAGTTGATTCCTAGAGTGAAATTTGTGGTAGTAAATATTTCAATTTATCTGAGTGATCATTAATTTTACCCATCTAGAAATAGTTTCTTACTAGTGAAACTTGTTTCTAAGAAGTCTCTTTTTTTGGTTCTTTCTCCTTGTTCATCAAACCACTCCCTCAAGTGGTTTAAATGTGGTTGGTTTTGTCCTTTAAAGATTTTAACCCATAATTCTTTCATTTCTTACCATCAATGTGTCCATTTTGGGTCACAAAGGAAAGTTTCACAAGAATCGTGGTCAAAATAGGAAGTCTTTATTGGAGGATACCATCTCCAGACTACGGGGAAACATATGCTTCATGACACTAGGTCTCCAAACATAGTCCCTAGTGTGATGCCCTTCACAAAGTCAAGAATAATTGGGTGTGTGGAAAATATTTGACTATATTTTTTATCAAGTAATGAAGTGGGAAATAGATTAATATTATCTATTATAGTTTCATATTTTGTAAGTACTTGTAAAATATTTGGGGTCTCGTTTTCATGTAGTTATGACGGTTTGTTCCTTGTATTAGTAAATCTTTAAATGTTTCTATTTCACATGGATCAATTTTATAATGGTTTATTCTCATGTTATAGATGCTTGTGTCTTGTGTAAGTGATAAATTGTGCTTTTTTCCACTAATTTCTGATTTCCTTTCTTCATTCACCCATTATAATATCGGTTTTCTGTTCAGGTTGGGAGCTCCCTTGTTGGTGTCATAGTGTTAATTAGTTTCTTATGGTGGGTAGAGCCCTTTAATTTCTATAATATATTATTCATATTTTTTTTTCTATAAACATAGTCAGGTGTGACTTGTGGAGTTGAAATCTTACACTGAGGTTTGTGGTTCTATTTGGATTTTCATGGTTTTGGGTTCAAGTTTTGGTTCTCATTCGATTAGGGGATAATATATGGGAAGAATGTTTTTCAATTGGTATAATTATCACACCATGTACATTTTTTTATTTTTTTTATTTCTTTCTTGATTTTAGAACTTTTTTTGGTTAGGGTTGAGTTCTTGATCATAATATTTGTGTTTTGGAGGTTTCATGTGTGTTTTGGCCCTGTACATGGTTAGTTTGAATAGTTTGATTGGAAAATATGTGGCCATTTGAGGCTGAGAGTGTTTTTAGTGTAGTTTCATCTTTTATAGTTTTATTTTCATGGCTTGATCATAGTTTAACCCCAAATTTTCAAGGCCACTAAGTAATTGTTCAACTCTTGGGTGGTGTTCGAGACATAGCACACAGCTTGTGCATAGCTAAGATAAATCATGTGGAATGCATGGAGGATGGATGTACATTTTTTATATAGGTAAGTTGAATGGTTGGAATATAGTTTCCAAAACTATGAAACATGATTTTATGGGTGTCATCCTCCTCTAGTGGGGTATTCACATTTGGCACACAATTTTAAAAAATGTGTGACCAAACCGTGTGACTTTCCCAGTTTTTTTAAAAAATTAAATTCGAAGTTTTCCCTATCCTAATTAAAACTCATTTAGGGTTTAGCATCAACCTTTATATATTTTTATGAATTAAGGGGATCCCAAACCCCCTCCCTTGGTTCCTTCTCCTGACATGGTACTTCCTCAATGTTCCTAGGTGAGTTTCCTTTGGGTTTTTGGTCACCTTCCTCCACTCCTCTTCTCCCTCTCTGGGTTTCTTGATTTTTCACAGGCATGGTATCTCTTGGATGAACCCTAGAGGATATTTTTTATGTTTTTGTTACTTTACATTGATGTTAGGGTGTGATGATTGTCCCTCTAACTTGGATTTATCTTCTCATGGAGTTTCATTGTATATACACACCGTTGTGGTAGGTGTTTCCCTCTACTCCCTTTTTGGGGAATAACATTTTATGATTGTGTTTTTATAAATAATTTATAAATATGATTATCATGCTTTTCATAAGTTATCATAAATTGTAGAGGTGTCTTTGTTTTCGTAATTTGGTGAGAAATGGGTTTTCAAATGATTTCCTTAATTATGAATATACTTATATGTATTCAAAGTGTTTAATGAAATGAAAATAAATTATTAAGAAATAAATTGGATTTATTGGTTTTTTTATCCTTTTTTTTATTTTTATAACTTAATATGTTATGAATTAAGTTTTTTTATGGGTTATTGGTGACTTTTATTGTTTCGCACTCATGTATGAGATGTAAGATTGTTATTAATTCTAGTATAGACTCTTTAAATTGGCCCTTTGGTATTTTTATGGTTAATATGGGTGGACCATGGGATTTTCGTATATCTATATGTTCATGAGGTGAACATATGTATAATAACACAAATGATAATGGCATTCTAAATGATGTTTACCTTAAATCCTAAATTTCAAAACACTTATCCTTATTCCCTCTTCTCCTATTTATCCCTCCTCATGTAAAATGGTTATTTAGTTACCAAATTATATCAAAGGTTGTTTTCAAGATCATTTCCCAAATTTTGTACCATTTGGAAACATAGATATGAGGTTTGATAAAAAAACATTGACTAAAAATTCCATTTTAGAACATTCTAAGCATGTGTAGTGTTTTTATTTCGTTTTTATAATAGTATTGGAAATGAACATCAATTATAAGTTTAAATTCCCATTTGGTACCTTGTGGTATTTGGAATATTTTTCCAAAACTCATGTGATGTTGAGTCATGGTTGTCCCTTTTGGAATTTTTGGTGTGTGATGGGAATCCCTATAGTTGTCCCTCTGCGGAGAAGGCCTCTTTATAGTTAGTGTACAAGTTTGGGATAAGAAAACATGTTGGAATATATGGGCTTTTGGTTTATTCCACACATGTGATGAACTCTTAGTTATCCTTGTACTATAATCATGGGGTTCATTGGAGTCATCTAGAGGTTTGATTAGTGGTTTATTTCTGATTTCGATTAGATGTATTGGTACCCCCATGGATTTTCCTAGAGGTTATGTGGGATTTTCCACTAATGACGCTATTCTAGATAAGTCATCTGGTTATTGGATATTGATATAATTCCCTAGCCTTAATAATTACATAATCTTGAGTAAAGTCAAGAATTCCACATTGAGGATCTTTTCAGGTTTATAGTTTTATATAATAAGCTCATAATTGTTACATTACATCTCATAAATTACAAAGTATACATTTATACTATATCCAAATTTTTTCACAAAAAATAAAACTCCTTAAATAAAACAAGAATTGTTTTATTGATATAAATATTTTTTAATTATTCTATTCTATTACCATCTTTATACCCTGTGAAAAATATTTTAGAAACTTGGTATGAGCATAAAAAACTCAGTAAGGGTTATAAAATAAGGAATGAAAACATTAATCCATCTATTCATAGAAATCAATGAAATCATACATTTCACTCATATTATATAATCCATTAAACATACCTCATGAAATAATAATATTTATGAATAACACATATACATCATAAATCATAAAGTTAACTTGTGGCATCCATAACATATTTACATTGTAGCATTCACGGCTACATAGGAAGTTACATTTGAAATACCCATCACAGTTTATTACCTAAATATATTAAGTGAAACATTAACATGTACATATTTCATGTTACCCAATTCATTAAAGAGCTATCTTGAGCTCACCTACCCTAATTTTATCATGGAACCACACATATATGTGACTAGTTCCCAAGAACCATAATATATTCATAATAGAAAAAATAATGCTAGCGGTGGTGGAATGTTCATTGTCGCCGCGTACGTTAAAAAGAAACAATCCTTTTTTAATTTAGTAAAATGATTCATAAAAAAGATTCTATTTAAATGAACTGGAATTTAAAATGGGTTTATACACTATATAAAATAAAGTCATGTACAAATCAAAATATGCCTCAATGAAATGAGATTCAGATGAAATATCTTACCTTGAGTCCGACTGGTCAGATATGTTCCTTGTTCTTCTTGAATAATAAACTTAAGTTAATTTATACTTTTTTAAGAACCATTTTAATGTTTTTTATTCCTTTTATACCAGTTATTACCATGTTATAAACATTACATAATTATGTAAGTTACTATTGGTTTTTTTTGTATATTGGGTACTTCAGTCAAAAATGAACTTGTTATAATTAAAAATTATCCATGTGGTAAAAATTCTATTATCTATTTAATGATATTAATGATTTGAATATCATATATATACAGTATATATATTTATTTATAATAGTACATAACATTTTGACATAATAAATGAAATTCCCCATTCATGGAGCCGGTGAGGCGTACGTACGCATGAACACTACTTTCATTTATTTTTCATATTTAAAGGAATGAAAACTAAATGATACATAGGTATATTATAATTCCAGTATAATAGAGTATTTTATATACGTTACATAATTTTATTAATGCCATATTTTTTACATTCCTTGTATGGCATGAATAAGTTGTATCACAGTAAGGTTGCGGTAGTCCGCACTTCCTCAAGGGAAATTATCATTTTTACCCATTATGGATACCGTAAAGGTATACTATAAATGAAAAATACTAAAGTATAGAGGAAATATAAATATAATATATATATATAACATATACATATAGTGTGGTCGTAATGGCCACCATGAGAGGTGTTAGGGGAAAATTGAACAATCATCATTTCCTGAGGCAGTAGTTCATCGTCCACATAAATAGTATGTATGCATGAATGCTAGTTTCATTTATTTTTCATATTTAAAGGAATGAAAACTAAATGATACATAGGTGTATTATAAATCATGTATAATATCATATTTTATATACATTACATAATTTTATTAAAGCCATATTTTTTATATTTCATGTATGGCATGAACAGGTCATATAACGTTGAGGGGGCGGTAGTCCGCACTTCCACAAGTGAAATTATCGTTTTTGCACATTATGGAAACCATAAAGGTATGCTATAAATGAAAAATACTGAAGCATATAGACAATATAAATATAATATATATAACATATAAATATATTGTGATCATAATGGCCAATATTAGAGGTGGTAGGGGAGAATCTAACGATCATCATTTTGTGAGGCAGTAGTTCGTCATCCACAGAATTAATATGAACGCTAATTTCATTTCTTTTTCATATGTAAAGGAATGAAAAATAAATGATTCATAGGTATATTATAATTATAGTATGATATCATATTTTAAATATGTTACATAAGTTCTTTAATTCCATATTTTATAAATTTCTTGAATGGAATGAATGAGTCATATCACTTGGAGGGGGCGGTAGTCTGCACTTCCTCAAGTGAAATTATCGTATTTACCCATTATGGAAACCATAAAGGTATGATATAAATAAAAAATAAAAAATCATAGAGACATTATAAATAGAATATATATCACATATAAATATTGTTCCATCACAATGTTCACCATGAGAGGTGGTAGGGGAAAATCAAACAATAATCATTTCATGAGGTAGTAGTTCGCCATCCATAGAAACAGTATATTCATATCCATTAGAAGGAGGTGTGTGTAAGTGTAGTTAGAATAATTTTCATAAAAACATCCTAGTATATTGATTATAATGGTTTTGTTATGTAATCAAATAATACGAATATAATATGGTGTGAATAAGTAAAATAAAGGAAAGGAACTTTAATGAAGACGCTGCCTCTTAAAACCTGTAACTCCATTTGATTTGAGCAAAAAAGATTTTTTTAATTGACTTATGCCCAAGGTAAGGCTTCTAGGAATAATATAATTATGTTATTAGATTATTTGGGTTCATTTTTTATAATCCAAGGGGCTTCAGAGGTGTGAGTAAGGGGTTAGGGTTTGTCGCCTTTTATAAGAGGGAGGAGGGGTACTTTAGAATGTTTTGAAATATTATTTTATTATGAACTGAATTTAGATTTTCAAGGGGTCCAAAACTCATTTAATTAGAATATAAAATTATTATAGTTTTAAATAATCTCAACAAATGGTTTTTAGAAATTTTTTGGTTTCAAATATAACCTTATCATTTAGATTTATCCCTTAGTTTACTAATTTGACTCTTACCATGTCTTCTAGTATATTCCTACTATACAGTTAATATAGTTACTATAATATGCCAATAAAACATAAAGTGGTTCATTAATGA
The DNA here is from genome assembly GCA_963277665.1 of Viscum album. Taxonomy (NCBI): domain Eukaryota; kingdom Viridiplantae; phylum Streptophyta; class Magnoliopsida; order Santalales; family Viscaceae; genus Viscum; species Viscum album. The sequence goes on from OY728129.1 coordinate 261,656,200, forward strand.
AATTTTAAATCTTATATAAGTCATTTTTCTGAATCATTGATTTTTTGGACTATTATATCATTTAATAAAATAGTATTTGTTTTTAAAAACTCTTTTATGTAAATTTATATACTATTCGTATCATTACTTTTAAAAAATCCAAAAAAAAATTGATTATTACAAAATACCTTCATTAATTATAATATAACAAGTCATAGTCATCACTAAAATATATGGATGGCATAAAAAGTGTTAAAATAAATTTATTTTAATATTTATAATCTCATTTAGTTAAATCATTCGTTAATAAGGTAATCACTACATCATCATTGTATCATAAATATATTTATTTATTTGATGTCTAAGATATATAAAAAAACATGATATATGAAATCTTTTTATATTTTCAATGACTATTTATTGTCAAAGATATCTCTTATATAACCCCATATAGAAATTCCTTTACTAAATGATACATGTTTATGTTACATTTTTCATTGCTTAAAATTAATTCTTATAAAATGTCATTTTCACATCAAATTGGGTCCATGGGGTCCCAAAATCGACTCAAAGATAACCAAAGCCGTACATATAGCATAAAATAGTGGTAGGACATGTTTTTGGATACTTTTATGTTATTATAATATTATATTTTACCCTTATTTACCAGATTTACCCTTTTAAACCAGGGTAAATAAAATAATAACCGAAGTTACTATTCATGATGTCTAAACATAAAAGGTAATTATTTACACAACTTGGACCTCATGATTTCAAATAAGGAATCCATTTTTACAAATTCAATACACAAAAGTGGTAGAAATTAATTTAAAATTAATTCTCGTTGTCAAAACCAAAAAATTAGTTTTTAAGAAGTAAAAACGATCAAAAGATTGACACGTGTTTATTCCAATTTCAAAGTGAATTTAATTTCAATGAAAAAATAGGATTAAATGATATATATATATAATTCAATTAAACTTTTAAAACAATCAAAATTATAATCTAACTATATAAATAAATTAGATGAAAAGACATTTTTGACTTAAAATGCATTATTTTTCACTATTCATTAAAAAATGAACTTTATAAGAAAAATATCAAAAATTTAACTAAAGTAAATTCTGAAGTCCCAATTCTGAATAATAACCTTATTTTTACCAATGGAATATATAAAAGTGAAAAAAACTATATTTTAAAGGGTTTCTCCATCATAATGTGGTAAAATGACCCTTAATAGAATATTAGATTATTTAATGATTAAAACTGGATTCATTCTTATTTTAAGCCTCCAAATTTTATTAGATAAATGTAATGATATTTAACAAAAATTTATTATTATATTTTAGTTATTTCTATTTATTCCCACCAATACAACAGTTATGTGTTAACTACCATTTAAAAATAATATTATTATTATATTATTTTTCTGTATAACTCAACATTGTGTGAAACGTAAGATTTCGAAGAAAAAAGTTGTTGTGCGTCAGTACACTATAAAACATATAATACCCTTGAAGTAAAATTAATATTTAATTCACAAATATTAATAAATATGAAAATTTCATAATCTATATTTACCTGGGATGTTACATTCTTCCCCCCTTTTGGGAAGTGTCTCCCTGCAATTATATTAACGTATCAAATAAGTGATAGTTTTATCCCTTATATAATTTTCATATTCCCATGTTTCCTGTTCAACCATATGGTTTTCCACAAAATATTTACCTGATGAATTACCTTATTCCACAACACTTTCTCTCTATAGTCAATAATGTGAACTTGTTGTTCCTCAGAGGAAATATTATCTTCCAACTAACATACCACAGGACTTAATACATGAGATGGATCCGAAATATACGTTCTCAACAATGAAACATGAAAAAAAATTGTACCTGGGAAAAACATGCAGGTAAAGAAACTTGGTAGGAAACTGATCCGACTTTCTCCAAGATTTCTTAAGAAAATTTAACCAAAGAAAGATGTTGGTCGTAACATCCCTGGTAATTCATTGAAGAATCGTGTAACATATCTTCCAATGTCTGAATTGTACATTCTAACTATCCATGTGATTGAGTATGAAAAGTTGTACTGAAATTTAATTTAGTTACCAATGACTTATGACGGCCCTTCCTAAAGTTAAAAGTGAACCTGGGATCATAATAAGTTTCAATAGAGAGAGGAAGTCCATGTAACCTGACTATCTCTATAATATAAAATCAAAAAATTTGATCTAAATATAGAGTATCTATAATAGGAAGAAAAATCATATATTTAGTAAATCAATCAACAATAACCCATATTTCATTGTTACCTTGATAATTCTTTGGTAATCCTAGTACTAAATCCATAGACACATTTTCCTATTTCAACACTAGCACTGGAAAAGGCTGAATCATCCCTTTTGGTAATTTTTATTCTGTTTTAACTTATTGGAAAGTCAAACACTTCACAGTAAAGTCAGCAATATCTCTTTTAATTCCATCCCACCAGTAATACTCCTGAAGATCTTGGTACATTTTAGTGCTTCTAGGAAGAATAGAAAATGGGGAACTATGAGCTTCACATAACAACTCTTTCTTCAACTATGAATCATAAGGCAGGCATAATCTCTTAAAAAACCTCAAAACACAATCTTTATCAATCTTAAATTTATGTAACATACCCTTATGATCCAATTCTACCATTTTTTTCAACTCAATGTCTTCTTTCTACACTTTATTTATTCTGTCTGCTAGAGATGATTTCACTGCCACCAGAAACAAAACATCAGAATCTCCTGCACCAACAAATTCTATGCCAAATTTCATCAAATCGTTAATCAAAGAATCTTATTCCAAACGTAACATTTTTAATGTAGCATTACTCTTACAACTCAAAATGTTAGCCACATTATTTTCCTTTATTTTATGGTAATGAATCATGCAATCAAAGTCGTCGATTAATTATAGACATCTCCTCTACCTCATGTTTAATTATTTCTCAGTGAATATATATATATATATATATATATCAAACTTTTGTGATCATTATATATTTCACACTTTACTCCACAAAAATTATGCCTCCAAATTTTTAATTCAAAAACAACAATAGCTAACTCCAAATAATTTATAGGTTAATTTATCTCATGAGGTTTCAAAAAATGTGATGAAAAACCAATTACTTGATCATTCTACATAAGGACACATCCAAGTCTTTTGAACTAAGCATCACTATAGATAAAAAATTCACCATTTCTAGAAGGCAGTGAAAAAATAGAGCATTCACCAATATTCATTTCAATTCATGAAAACAATCATCACATTCTTTTGTACATATGAACTCAAAACCTTTTCGATTTAACTTAGTTAGTGGGATAGATAGGTATACAAACTTTTCAAAAAATCTCTTTTAACAACCCATTAATCCAATAAAACAAAAAATCTCTTGGATATTGGTAGGACTTACCCACTCTTCAACAAATTTTGTTCTATATGGTTTAACAATTATTCCATCTTTAGAAACAATATGACAAAGGAATGAAAATTTTTTCAACCAAAATTAACTCTTACTAAACATTCCATATAGTTTCATTTATTTTAATGTTTATAAGAAAACCATTAAATCAATTTTATACTCCTCTATACATTTAGAATATAGCAAAATATCATCAAAAAGCACAACCACAAACTTATCCAAGAACTCACAAAAAATTATATTCATAAGATCAATGAATACATAAGGTGTATTGGTTAACCCAAAAGGAATAACTAAAAATTCATAATGGCCATATCTAATATGAAACACAGTATTTAGAATGTCTATTTCCTTTACTTAAAACTAATGGTACCCCGACCTCATGTTAATCTTTGAAAAATTCTGAGCTCTCTAGAGATGATCAAACAAATCATCGATATGAGGCAAATGATACTTTTTCTTAATAGTGATATTATTCAAATCTCTATAATCAATGAAATGTCTCATTGAACCATATTTCTTTTTAACAAACAAGATAGGAGTACCCCATGGTGATGTGTTGCATCGAATGAATCCTTTATCTAATAACTTCTAAAATTTATTCTTTAACTTAGTTAAATTTGAGCCATTCAATAAGGGGGTTATGAAAATATCTTAGCATTATGAACTAATTCAAAAATAATTTCAACTTCTTGGTCAGGTATTATACCAAAAAACTTATTAAAATATATCAAGATACTCATTTACCACAGTCGCATAATTAATATGAACATTTCCATTATTTTCAATAATATCTGCTTGGTAACATTCATTTCTATATTTTACTTTTTTCTCAGATTCCTGATATTGTATCAAAAGTAAGGGTTCATTCATGTGCACAAACTGAAATTATTTCTAAAAAGAAACACCTTTAGATCTGCAGTCAATCTTATCATAATAAACGGAAAGCCATTCCATACCCAAAATAACATCAAACTTTACTAGAGACAAAACAATAAGGTTTGTCGGTAGATTATTTATGCACACATATATAGAAAGGTTCTTATAATTTATTTTTTTATCAACATTTCCTCCCTTTGTTTGTACCATAAGTTGAGGATTGTTATCTTGATATGTAATTCCCAATTTACTAGAAAATTTCTCAAAAATGAAAGAATGTGTAGACCCTGAATCAAAAAACACATTAGAATAATATGAATAAACAAATAGTATACATGATAAAATATCATTTGATTCCCTAACATCTACTGAAGTAGTTGAAAAGGATTACATCAACCCTTTCTTATTGTAGTCCAGCTTCTTTCCCTATGTTGAGTTCTTCTTTGGACACTCATTTACATAATGACCCATTTCATTGTACAGAAAACATTTTACTGACTATAAATTATAATTTGTCTTATCATTACCCTAATCCTTTTTAGTGTAATTACAATCCTTATTTCCCATTTTACCACATCTAAATCACTTACCAAAATTCATAAGGCATTCCCCAGTGTACTTTTTAAAACAATTTACAAAAATTGTAATCTTATGTTTCTTACCATAAAACTTTTTGAAGGGTTATTAACTTTTTTATACCACCTCCACCTCTTATTCTATTTTTTAAGAACATTTGGTCATTAGAAAACTCCATTTCCACCTTCTTTGTACATCAAAAAAGTTTTTCATAACTTTTGAACTCATGGGAAACTAAATCCATTTGATACTTTGGCTTTAATACTAAGTAAAAAGCTATTGATTTTACTATCAAGATCTCGTATAAAATTTTGAGCATACTTTTCCAATTGAGTGAATTTTTCTTCATAATCAGCCACTGAGTCATCCTCTTGCCTCAATTCTAGAAGTTTTTTCCCATCCTAGATCAAACCACATTAGGAAAATAATTCTCAAGAAACATACCATTGAATTTAACCCAAGAAATAGCATCAATATACAAACTATACCTAATTATTTTAACTATTTACCACCCCTGATCAGCTTCAACTGCAAAACGGTAAATAGAAGACTAACATTTTGATGTTTTTAACACCCCATGACATCAAAAATATTTTCCAGTGATTTAATCCACCCTTCGGCTAGCACAAGGTCAGATGATTCATTTAATGATGGGTATGTTGCCTCATAAAATTCTCTACTATCAACATGTTCATTTATGGTTGATTTGGCTGATCTCATGCATTGATAACAGCACTATTTATAGCAATATTCAACTATTCCATCACAATAACAAACTATTCAGTTCTGATTCTGACCATCTCAGGTTACTGATTTGGAAGTTTGTTTTCCTCATGATGTTGTCACATCATAGATGCCTTATTTCCTCTGAGGAAAACCATTTTGAACTGATAAGTTTTTTAGGTGATTCGACATGGTAATCTTTAAATGCTATATCATTTCAATCTTACCATAAATTAAAATATGGATATTAATTTAACAATATCCTAACTGCCAAAGTTGTTTAAACCAACCACGGATACCAAATATAAAGCCCCCGCCTTAAACATTACATAATATTGAGTTATGTCAAGAATTATACATTGAGGGTACTTTTAGGTTTATAGTTTTAGATAATTAGGCCATAAATGTTACATTACATATCAAAAATTACAAAGTATACTCTTCTTATCTATCAAAATTTTTTACAAAAATAAAAATCCTCAAATTAAATAAAAATTATTTTCTTGAAATAAATATTCATGAATTCTTCCTTTCTCTTACCCTTCATTATATCCTATGAAAAATATTTCAAAAACATGGTATGATCATAAAAAGAATAGAAACGTTTATAATAAAATTAAAGAAAACATTAGTCCATCAATTCATAAAAATCAATAAAATCATACTTTTCACTCATATAACATATTCCCTTTATCATGACTCATGAAATCATAAGATTTATGAATAAAAAATAAAAATAATATATTATAAAGAAAACTTGTGGCATCCATAACAAACTTACATTGTATCTTTCACAGCTATATAGGGAGTTACATTTGGAATACCCATCATAGTATATTTCCTAAATCTCTTAAGAGAAACATTAATGGTTACCTTTGTCACATTACCCATTGCATTGAAGAGATATCTCAAGATCATCCCCCCTTCCATTTTCAGGGAACCACCCGTATACATGAATAATTTTGAAGAACCATAACATATTCATAACATATAAAACAATCATAAAAGAAAGAAAACATTTCTACATTCCAATCACAATATATAATTTCAATATATTAACATAATTAATTCATTATAAAAACTATTTTCAATACCAAAATGTGTAAAAATGGTTATATGGTATTTAATTTTCCTTTTGAAAACACTATGTCTTGTTAAGGAGTCTAAATATCAAAAAATGCTCGTAGTGGCAGAAAGGTTATTGTCACCACAAATGTTAAAAAGAAACATTATTTTTTTTAGTAAAACACTTCATAGAAAAATATTACCTTTGAATAATGAAATGAAATTTCAAATGGGTTTATACCCCATATATAATAAATTCGTTTATAAATTGAAATATTCCTTAGTGAAAGAATATTGAGATGAAATCCATTACCTTGAGTCTGACTCGTCACATATGTTCCTTATTCTTACTGCATAATAAAAATAAGTTAATTTATACTTGGTTCAGAACCTTTTTCATGTTTATTATACAATTTATATCACTTATTAACATGTTATAAACATTACATTGTTATTTAAGTTAATATCGGTCGTTTTTTCGATATTCGATACTAGAGTCAAAAATGAACTTGTTATAATTACAAATTGTCCATGTGGTAAAAAGTCCATTATCTCCAGAATGATATTAATGATTTGAATATCATATATATAAAATATATATATATATATATATCTGTGTGTGTGTGTTTATGTGTGTATTTTTATTTATAATATTACATAACATTTTAATATAAGAAATGAAATGCACCATTCATGGAGATGGTATGTTTTACGTACGCATGAACACTACATTCATTTCTTTTTCATATGAAAATGAATGAAAAATAAATTATAAATAGGAATATTATAATTATAGTATAATATAATATTTTATATATGTTACATAAGTTTATTAATTTTATACTTTATACATTCTATGTATGGAATGAATGAGTCATATCACTTTGAGGGGGAGGTAGTCTACACTTCCTCAAGTGAAATTATCATATTTACCCACTATGGAAACCATAAAGTTACACAGTAAACATTACATAAATAATCATAAATACAATATAAATATAATTTATATCATATATAAATATAGTTCCATCATAATTTCCACCAAGAGAGGTGGTAGTGGAAAATCAAACAATCATTGTTTCATGAGGCAGTAGTTCGTCGTCCATAGAAACAGAATGTTGGTATCCATTAGAAGAAGGTGTGTGTAATTGTAGTTAGAATAATTTTCATAAAAACATCCAACTATATTTAGTATACTGGATTTGTTATGTGATAAAAGAATAAGAATATAATATGGTGTGAAGAAATAAATTAAGGAAAGAAACTTGAGAGGGGATGTTACCTCTTAAAACATGTAACACCCTTTGATTTGAGCCAAAAGCCTATCTTGAATTGCCTTATTCCCAAGATAAGGATTCTACTTGTAATATAGTGATGTTTTGAGATTATTGGTTCAGAGTTGGGATGAGCCAATGGGATTTACAGGTGTGAGTCAGGGGTTAGGTGTGGTGGCCTTTTACAAGAGGGAAGAGGGGTACTTTAGAAAGTTCTTGAAAGGTTATTTTATTATAAAATGAATTTCGATTTTCAAAAGGTCCAAAACTCAATAAATTCAAAGATAAGATGAGTATTGTTCTAAATCCTCTCAAAAAATAGTTTTTATACAAGTTTTTGTTTCATATTATTTAGCTTTAACCCTTTGTTAACTTATTTGACTCTTACCATTTCTTCTTGTATATTCATACTATATGGTTAATATAGTTACTATAAAATCTCAATCAAACCTCAAGTGGTTTATTAGTGAAATTTTATACCTTATATATGTTATTTGGCCAAATATTTTATTTTTAGGACTATTATATCATTTAGTTAAATAGTATTTTTTTTTAAACTCATTTATGTAATTTTATATACTATTCTTATCATGACTTTTAAAAAAACTTTACCAGCATGATTCTTTCAAAATAATCATTAATTAAAATATAACAAGACATAATCTTCCCGAAAATTATTTTAGGGCATAAAAAAGTTTTAAAATACATTTATTTTAATAATTATAATCCAATTTTTATAAATCATTCTTTAGTAAGGTAATCATTACATAATCATTGTGTCATAAATATATTTATTTATTTGATGTCTAAAAAACATAAATAAAATAAAATTATATATTAAATATTTTTATATTTCTAATTAATTTTTATAGTCGAATATATTACTTATATAACCCCAAAGAAAAATTCCTTTACTAAAAGAAACATGTTTAGGTTACACTTTTCTTTACTTTAAATTAATTCATATAAAATGTCATTTTCATATAAAAGTAGCTCCATGGGGTCCCAAAATATACCCAATGATGGCCATGGTCGGTAATATATAATACAATATTAGTAAGATAAGTTTTAGGGTTGTTTTATATTATAATGATATTAATGTTTTACCCTTATTTACCAGATTTACCCTTTTCAAACATGGTAATAAAATAATTACTGAAGTTGTTATTCATAATGTCTAAAAATAAAAGGTAATTATCTACATAATTTGTATCTAATAATTCCAAATATTGAATCCATTTTTTCAAATTCAAAACGAAAAAGTGTCAGAAATTAATTTAAAATTAATTCTCATTGTTAAAACCAAAAACAAGAATTTAAGAAGTAAAAACATCCAAAAGATTAACATATGTTTATATCCAATTTCAAAGTGAAATTACATAAAATGACCAAAATTAAGTTAAATGAAAAATATATAATACAATTACACTTTAAAACCAATTAAAAGTACAATCTTACAATATATATAAATTATATGAAAAATACAATTTTGACTTAAAACACAGTATGTTTAACTATTCATTAAGAAATGAACGTTATTAGAAAAATACCAAGAATTTTACTAAAGTAAATTTTGATGTCCTGATTATAAATAATAAGTTTAGTTTTTATAATGAAACATATAAAAGTTAGGAAATATATATTTAAAAGGGGGTATCCATCAAAAGGTAGTAAAATGACCCTTTAATGAATATTGGAGTATTTCATGCTTAAAATCAGATTCATTCTTGTTTTAAGCCTCTAAAATTCATTCTGTAAATGTAAAGACATTTAACAAACATTTATAATTATATTTTAGTTAGTTCATTTAATCCTTACCAATAAAATAGTTATGTGTTAACTACCATTTATAATAATATTATTATTATATTACTTTTCAGTATAACTCAATGTTATGTGCAACGTAAGATTTCAGAGAAGCCCGTTGTTGTGTATTGATTATGCTATTAGACATAACATACCCTTTAAAGTAAAATTTTTGTTTAATTAAAAAATATTAATAAATTTGAAAATGTCATAATCTTTATTTACCTGAAATGTTACAATTAAGCTCCAGCATATGACAGTAGGTGAGTCCAACCCAAATGTGTCCAAGGATTGATTCTATAGATTTTTAGTTAATGATCTTGATTATCTATTTGTATGTTACTGTATTTATTATCATTTTACTTTTTATTTAACTTAGATTTGATGTTCCATTCTTTTATGTGTTGTTTGGGTTGTGTTTTCTTTTGTAACTTGATTACCAAAATGGATTTTAGAAATAAAGGAAAATGTGACCAGCTCTTTAACAAAAAAAATCCAATTTTTTAAATGTATTTAAAACAAGTGATTATAGACTATTTTAGGAAACAAAAATTTATGGATTATTCAGTGATTACCTAATGGTATGTTTATACTCACACTCTACTTGTAACACTCTATATCAGTAGACTCGAGCTACTTTGCAGGTTTGGTTTTATGTTACAGTTTTTCCTTTAGAGTATGATCATTTTATGGTTAGTGGTGAACAAGACGTCACATAGATATTTGGTCAGGTTTCATTTTAGTGTATTTCTATTTTTAGTTTTGTGGAGATTTTTATTCTTGTTTCGCATATTTGTATTAGGGATTGATTATCTGTTTATTTTGATCTTATGGTTTTGGGTTTCTTTATATGTGTTCTTTTTTCATTATTATATTATTTTATTATTGAGAAACCCATTCGTATCTAGTATCTTTGATGCCCAATTCTATTTATCATACCTCATAGTTTGGGAATGCCTCACGATCCTTATCTTGGGCTGGTTCAGGTGTCGATTTTGATGGTACCCCATCCTGGTTTGTGGAAATTTCTTAATACTCACACTAACCATTTTTATTTTATTCAATGATTTGTTTAAGAGGTAATTCAGTTAATATCATGTGTGATAGACAATGAAATTATTTTCCAAATAAGAAACCAAATGGTATGAGAGTTAGAGTGAGAAATATCATGGTGATTCTCTTCTAACTCTATCAAACTATGAATAATAAAAAAGCTATTTCAAACTCCCAAACACTCCATAGATGGAATAAATATCCCTTGGGTGTTTCAGACAACAAAAAAGATCCTCCTTTAGTGGATATTATAATCTAAATCGTTCTAAGTAATGCATCAATATAATAGAAAATATAATTTTTATTCTTTAGTTCTCATAGTATGAAAAGGATTTATAAAATATTTATCATTTAAAAGATGAATCTAACAAATGGGGACTCTCATTAATAATAATGGAATGAGAAAAAATCAAATCCTTAGAATAGGATGATTTTATAGAGATATTTCAAAATAAATATTTTACACAAAATCTTTTCACTAAGATAAAAATATAATTCCTTTATCTAAAATAAAAAGATGTTAAATTAATTTGTACCCATAAAGAAAACGACATCAAACATTTATGGTATTCTTCTAGTTTTATCATTTCCCCCCAAAAGAAAAATAGACTATTTATTTAGTGCCTTAAAACCAAGTCTTCAAAAATCATCGACTATAAGGGAATTTGGTACCTATAAAGAATTAATTTTATTTTATCTCAAGGTATATATAGAAATAATATACTCCAATTATTCTCATGTTCTTAGAGAAAAAAATATGAAATAGATTTTCATGAAAAATGAAATGATAAGACTCACGGTTGAATGAATATGCATCTCACAGCATGCCAAAAATTTAGAAATATGCATTGAAAAATTTGTCAAAAAGGAATGGGAAAATTCTTAAAATGTGGAAAAAATCCATAAATCACATGAATATTGAAGAGATGTGAAGATGATAACTAATGAAATGTATGAAAGTAAATATTAACCTATTTCACCACCCAAATTTTAATTATTCAATTATAAGGACTATAGACATTACATAAACCAATTCACTAACCCAAGGGTTAATAAAAATTATTTCATGCTCTCTTAAATCCAAGGAAGAAAGGGAAATATTATGTAATTACAACTACTAAAGAATATCATAAAACCAATTTTTTGAAATATATATTCATTACCCACTCAATAACTATAAATTTTTTATTTGTTTCTAGTTATCCCACTACTTCATATGTGAAAAGTTTTCTAAGAGAAATAATTCACTACCATAATAATTAGATATTAAATTATTAGTGAAAACTGTTTGTGGTATAATGAGTTCATACCATGTCTGTATCTTAACTCTGATAGAGATTTTTGGTGATATAGTTGTTGAAAATATTGTTATTATTCCATTAGTTTAATTTGATATGATTTTATTCATAGGTTGAATATATATATATATATATATCCTATATTAATTACTTGGATAGGTGAATCACATTAAAAATCCCAAAAATAACCATTGATAGTCTATCATTTCAAGGATTACTATAAACTCACTATAGATGTTACTTCCCATGCACGTGTATTTTTACCTAATAATGAGGGATATTTAGATAAAATAGTTACGGGGGACTCAATATTGATGATATATATCTATTTTTCATGAATATATTGACTTATATCAAGAAGACTGGTTTGGAATTCACCCAGATCACAAGGATGAGATTTCAATAGAACTCATACATGGTGTTATGCCTATATAAATTACTCATTATAGAATAAGTCTAATTAAATTTGTGGAATTGGAGAAGTCAATCCAAGAGAATATAGATAGGGGTTTCATATTCTCAATTTCATTATCATGGGGTAAACTATACCTATTTTTTAAGAATCCTGATTTATTCATGCATCTTTTCATTTATTATCATGAAAATAAAAGGATCACATTCAAGAATAGGTATCATTTACCCCATATTAATGACATGTTTGACAATTTTTTTGGGGCTCAATACTTCTCAAATGTTGACCATCATTATAGATATTTTCAATTTATGGTGAAAATAGAGTATATTCTCATGAAAACCATTCATGAATGATATACACACTATGAATTCATAGTGAAGACTTTTTGAGTTAGAAATTTTCCTTCCATCTTCATGTATATGATGAATAGAATCATTATGGATTACCTCAATAAATTTTTAGTACTCTTTAAAGATTATATTATCATATATTCTAATAGAAATGAAGAAACTAAAGATCATTTTAGGATTGTGTTGAATACCTTTAAATAGGGGATATTATATGCTAAATTTAGAAAGAGTGAATTATATCTACATAAAGTATCATTAATGGATCATGTAATCAATAAGAAGGCTATATTTATAGATCTTTAAAATATATAGTTCATTAAACAATACCCCATACCAACCATTATAATAAATATACTTAGTTTTATTGGATTTATGAGATATTTTCAATGCTTAGGAAGAAATTTATAGTGACTAAAAAAATCCACTAACCAAGTTAACTTGGAAGGGAGATAAGTTCCTCTCGATAGATTAATATGAAGAAAATTTCAAGGATCATAGGAAAAGGTTTAGCACTACACTTGTACTCACACTACCCTATAATAGTAAATTGTTGGAGATATATTTTGATACATAAAAGTTATCATTAAGATGTTTCCATATATAAAATAACATAATACTAACATATTTCTCACATTAATTAATGGTTCATTTACAAAATATCAAACACGTGATCTGAATCTAGTAGAAATAATATTTTTATTAAATATATGGAAACATTATCTCTATGGTGAAAAGTGTTAAATATATACTAATCAAAAAAATTTAAAGTATATATTCATAGAGTAGGAGTTAAACATAAACTAAAGTATATAGCTATAGTTGATCAAGGATCTTGACTACTTAATAAGTCACTAACATGATAAGGAAAACATGGTGGAAAATGCTTTGAGTGGGAAGGATCATGATAACTTATCCATGATGAGGATTGATAGAGACCTAATTCTCATGTATTTTCAAATGATCGTCCTATGAACCATAAGGGAAGGGTATAAATATTATCTTTCCCAAATGATTGCTAATCCATACATCTATTGGATGATAGAGTAGGCATAAATTAAATATATGGAGATATAGAAGAGGGTGAGTAATATTACAGATTTCAAACTTAATATTGATGGAATTATGAGATTTTGAAAAGTAATATGTGTTCCTTTAATATTAAAATTTAATAATGAAATGTTACATGGTGAACATATCTCATCATTATTTATCCATACTAGAATCATAATGTTTTATATAGATCCTAAGGATCATTTTTAGTGAAAAACATGAAGAAAGATATTACAGAGTATATATTTTGATACATGGAATTCCAAATAGTTAAAGAAATATTATATTTATCTAAGGGGATCATGTAACCATTACCCATACTTATATGTAAATAAGGTAAAATCACAATGGATTTTTTTAAAAGTATTACTAATACATCTAAGGTCCTTAATTATATTTGGGTTGTATATGATCGCCTTAAAATTTTAGAACATTTCACTGCTATTTGAATGATTTATTACTTAATAAAATTTCTATGTTATACATAAAGTTAATTTTAATGCTTGAAGGAGTACCAATCTACATTATGTCATATCTATATATAATGTTTACCTCAATGTTTTGGTGATGTATTCAATAACAATTTCATATAAAGATGATATTCAGTAATTTTTATCATCTTTATACTGATGGTAAATATGAAAGGATCATTAATACAATGAATGATATGAGGATATCCAACTATATGGATTTAAAAAAAATGGGATAAAAACATTCCCATGGTATAGTTCTCATAAAATAATAATTTCCATTTTTTATTCAAATGGAATCATATGAGACTCTCTATGGGATCAGGTGTAGACCTAAACCATGTTGGAATGAGGTTTGAGATTATAAGATTCTGATACTAGATATTTCTTAATATATATTACATAAGATTCAACCCAATTAATGATATATTAAAAATTCACAATATTTATATAATAGCTATAATAATGATCGTCTATGAGATTAAGAGTTTGATTTCCAACATAAGGTATTCCTTTAAATATCCCCATGTAAGAGGATTATAAGATTTATGAAGAACTGAAATTTTATCCTCATATAAATTCCTTCTTTCAAAGTTCTTAATTTTTGGGGATAGTGGCATATCACTTTACACTTGTACTGAACCTCTACCAATTTCATGATTTTTTCCATGTATCAATATTAAATAAGTAAATATATGACCCTTAACATATAATAAAGCCAAATTTAGTATAACTAGAACATTATCTCTATTATGAGGAATATCTTGTAGAAATTTTGGATCATAGAGATAAAGTACAATGAAATAAGGCCACACACCTAATTAAAGATATTTAGAGGCAATGTAAGATTTAGGAAGAGACATGGGGGGTCTGAATACATAATGAGAAAAAATTAACCTCCTCTATTTTCATCTATGTAAAAAAAATTCATCGAATAAATTAGTTTAAGTGGTGTTGAATATTAGAGAACTTGATTTTAATTTGTATTTCTATTTAAATAAATCATTTGTGTTCGATAACTTATGATACATGAAAAATATAACTAAAATGAAAATTTAATTATTTAATTTTCATTGAATGTTATAATACAAAATTTAATTCATTAAAATATAACTACATTAAATATAATTAGTTAATTACAACAGGAATGAAACCACAAGTAAATAAAAATATTGTAAGGTTGAAATTCTTATCATCATGATGTACAATAAAGATAATATCATTGTAAATAACTATATAAATAATGAAAGAAATTAAAAATATGATAAAAATATTGAAAAATACATTATAGAATTGGATGATTAATTTTAGAGATATATGTAAGGATATATATATATATATATATATATATATATATATATTCGAATGTATTATGACCATTACAGGTATGTTCATTGGTTATATGGTCCTTGGACATATGGTCATTAGATATATGGTCATTGTATATATGGCCATTGGATATACTTGAATCCAATAATAACATTATAGTTCTGTAAGTTATTTGTAAAAAATTCAATATATATATAATAATAAACAATTCTGAAATGAAAAAGAAGATAATAATTTAAAAAAAGTTTTACTATAAAAATATTTATTTTTATTAATCACATATTATTATTATTATTATTAAATAATTATTTAATATTTTTATAAAATTTGAATAATGTTTATAATTTTAGTGGATTGATAAAATTTAATGGTTATAAGAGAAATAATTAATTGAATTTTATTAAAATCATTTAATGTTAAAAAGTATATTTTTCAAAGATTTTTTTTCTTAAGTGTTGTGAATTTTTATCAGAATAAGTTAATTTGATCAATTTTAATAGATGATTCTAATTAAATGTAATGTTTAAATGTAAAATTAAATGTATTAACAATCATTTATTTATAAATTGATAATAAATAATCTTAAGTACCAATAATTCTTAAAAATCAATTTTTTAGAAAACAATGTTTTCTATATATTTTATATTTTCATTTAAAAGATAAATTTTTCAAATTTGGAAACTAGATTATATTAAATGGATTCCAAATTTAGAATAATCATGGTGAAATTATTATATAGGATTAAATTTATTTTTTAGTAAAAATATAAGTTATTGAGGTAAAAGTTGAGTCACCACTGTATAGGTAGAATGAGATAAAAGGGTTAAATTAAGGATTAAAAGAATAAAATATCACCAAATTAATAATAAATTTTTTATGAGGGTATTAGTAAACCAAATCCATTATATCTCCACTATATAACTAATTTCCACGTAAAATGGCAATAATATACCATATAGAGTAAGTATTTACAGAAATGAAAAACCAAACTCCCCTTTAAGAGGATTTATTTTTTACCCATACCAAAAAACATTTCTTTAAATAAAATATTTAAAAAATTACCTTTATAAAATACTTATTACACATTTGGTAGCCTCCAATCCCAAGAAAACGGTCTAAATCCTTCATTTTGAAAGAACCTGTTATGATATGGATCAAATTCATCAAAGAAATTATCATTTTATTCACCATATTTTTCAATTACCATATCATATAAAATATTTTTAATTATAATTATATTCTCTAATAATTTTACATAAACATAATTATTCATATATGAAAATGATATTACTAATATATAACCTTATACTCCTACACATTCATTAGTATAACTTGTTCTTTTTTATGTCGATTTAACCATGTAAAAAACTTATGTTATAAAAACACCATCATTTTCATGGTGGGTAAGTATAAAGACATTAATAATAAAAATATATGACACTAAAGATTAATTTATTTTCTGAATTTTTTTCTATAAGTGTGGAATATAAATGAATTGTCATTATAAATTAACAATTTTTTATTGGTAAATTATTTGATGCATGCTCATCATAATTTCCATTATTGTGAGTCATACCTATAACGTCCATAAAATGAACATGGTATTAAAATTATAACTAAAAGATAATAATTAAATTAAATTAAATAATCAATAAATTATGGACTTGTTATTAGATAATAAAGATCAACATTGTCATTATGAAAGTTATATGAAACAATCAAAATTATTAACATTTGAATATGAAAATAAATGATAACTAAATAATGTATATATAATAAATGATTATAATTGAAGATAAAAAATATGATAGATAAAAACCATGCTTTTAATTGAGTGATTGTTATTATTATATTTATTATATTACAGGCTAAATTGATTTCATGGAATTCATGTGTAAAGGTATGGGTTTCTTTTCTATTATCACATTGAAATAAAAAAATTCAATATATAAATTCTTATTTTGAAAATTGTATGTAATTTCTCTCTAAAACGAAATTTATTATCTTATCTTATTGTTATTTGTTAGTTTTATAAGTTTTCGTACCATTTTACATCTCTTTGGTTCATAATTCAACTGAAAGGATGATTTTTATTAGAGTAGGACTTATCTCTTATTCTTGCTCAATAATATTTCTCCTCTATGTCCATGCTTCTCCCATTATTTTATATAAGACTTTATTCTTATGTATATGGTTTTTATGGTTATATTCTATTTAATTTCACTTTATTTTAATAATTTATGAATTTATCCTTTTTAAAATTTTATGTAGAGGCGCTTATACCATTTTCTTCAATTTTATTTAAAAATATTTTCATTTCACGTTTTCAAAACTCTTTAATAAAATTTTTATTTACATTCTAATTTTTTTAATAAAACTATTAATTTTAAAATTATTTCCTTTTAGAATATATTTTATTTAAAATAAATGGAAATTTATTTTTATTTGAAAAGAAATTTTTTATTTCTATTATAATGTATTTTACACCTGTTTCAATATTCTTTAATGTTTATTATGATTCATTAGGGATTTTATCTAATGATAAAATCCTACTTATTTCTAGTGGATAATAGTAATTTTTTATATAAATCATTATGAAACTCATTTCTTTCCCATGGGTTACGTAATATATAACCGAATTATGGATCGTTTCATTTTTATATTAAATATAAATATTTTGTTTTTTCATTATGTGATGGATTTTCCTGGAATTATATATCCCTCCAATGCATTTATTAAATCATTATATATAAAAACATTTAAGGGATTGGGTAATGAATTGAGTACACATTGTGTATATAAATAAGGAGTAAATTTAATATATTATATTATGGGACTCCTTATATTGGGTGATAATGGTCTTATAATTGAACCTTGAAATAAGAAATGATTTTATATTCTTATCTATTTATCAAATTCTTATACTGAATTTATTTATTTTTCAACAATACCGTGTTTTTTCCATGTCTTGTGATGACTATATCATGACTCCACATTTGTTTGCCTCATTTTACATGATTTTTTGGAAACTTTATATCATGATTCATGATTTATGTTCCATATTTATTTTGGTATGATTTTATTATATTATATTTATGTACCTTAATTATTTTTATAAACCCACATATTTATCTTATAATATCTTATAATCTTTGATTGATATATATTATTTTCACCCCTTATTATGAATTTTAGCTCACTCTTTTATAAGTTTCCACTCCTAAAGAAATAAATAATCTTATTTTTTATTGTATGTATACAATAGTATCAAGTTTGAAGATTATTTTTTGGAAATTTTCAATAATGTTTTTAAAATTAGTTTGTAATGTATCTAATATCAAAATACAATAAACATATATGTTTTTTAGTGTTCATTTATTGTGATCTGAGATGAATATTCCTGTAAAATTATGTAATATGTGTGGATGTAATGGTTGAGTTTTCTCAAATATACCCAATAATATTGATTGGATGAGAGAAAAATATTTTTCATTCAGTCATATTATATTAAAAAAATTCCTTTTAAAATATTAGTAAATTCATTTATGATTCTCATAATAATATATATAAACTTTTTGAATAACATAAAATTATAGTTACTATGGAAGGTATTTCCTTATCACATAGAATTTTCCTTATTTCGTAAGAATAATTATTTTCTGTTTGTACTAGTTTAAGAAGTTTGTTCTATTAAGTTTCTTCTTCTTTAAAACTGGTCTCAAAGTCATGTTTCATGATAATAATGTTATCTCATCTACAATATAATTTTTCATCAAATGAGTAGCATGTTTTATATTCATTCAATAATAACTTTTCTAAAATATGATCCCACTAAAATTATGTTGCCTTCTAAATTAAATCATGTATAATAGTGGGATAGGATCCCTATTCCACTATGGAATGATTCTATTGTCTAATTCATCTCACTACATAGATATATTGGTTGGTCATTATGCCAAACATATATTATATAAATATTATATAGTTAATAGGATAACACTTTACCCATTCCGTCAAATGGATAAAATTAACTATATTTCTCTAGTATCCTATCCTTTAGGGATTCCTAGCTATGTATAACCCAAAATTTATAGCCAAATTGGGTTACCAAACTATTTGAGTTCACCATTTCCACCATGCCTTGTAATAGATAATCCATGGGTACCCTACTTTGGAATGAACCTATGAGGTAGATGATCAAGATCTTGGCATGTGTCATCTTTGGAAAAAAAAATTATTCTCAACAGGTATATAATATCTCATCATCATATATCATGTATTACTTATAAATTTATAAATGATTATAATTATTTAGATTTTAATCTTATTTCTTCTTCCAAATTACTATATTCAATACTGATTAATGTGTAACTATGTAAAAAACCTAAAACTTGTTATAATAGCCAAAATTAATATATATATATATATATATTTACACTAGTAGAAATCCATTATTTAGATAAGTTATGTGAATATATCTCATGTAAAGGCTAAGAATCAGAAGAAATAAATAATATCCATAAGAATTATCTGGGGGTGATTGGTTTCCAACCCCTACCTTTCTAAACTGAGTATAAGCTGTCTGGACAGTGAACATTTTGACTCAAAGTCCCTCTACCTATGTTTGTTTACCCAATAGAGAAATCAATTAAATCTTAATTCTAACACAAAATTTTTAAAAACTATAACTAACTTGTTAATTGACTCCCATAACCTAGTGCAATCTAGAGTCAATGAAAAGGAATAATAAATCAATTATCGTTCCAAGCATGTAGCTCTTTAAATTCATGTATGAAAATTTACAAAAGCATTTTAATTATTTAAATGTAGTATAAATCAATCCATAATATAAATAAAAATATATTTAAAAATAAATCATTCAATAACACTAAATAAATAAATAATTAACTAATTTAGAGATGAGATACATATTTATGAACACATCGTAAATAAATCAATTATATGAATATTATACTTTAGCCATGCAATATAGATCTTTCATAATTAAATAAATATAAACACATTATATTTATTTATAATATAAAATGCATCATAATATCATCTTATTTGTAATTTACATAGATATTTTATATTTAATTGAAATATTAATATTCTATAATTAACTTTCATTATATAAGCATTTTACATAATGGAAATATCACATATTTAACATTACATGAAACATTATCATATCAGTTATAAAAATGTATTTCAATATTTTCCAGATAATTTTCTCAAAAAAATTATTTTATTAAATAATTTTATGTTAAAATTTTATGAACAATTTAGGAGAAAATAAAAACTCCAATAAATTTTTCCTGGTTTTTTTAATTTATATAAATTTTATAAATTAACATATAATTTCTATATAGACAATTTATATCAAAATTTTATTCCATGATATCTAATTTAAAGTCGTTTCAATATTAACATTTAATATTATAGATATTTATTTAATAAATTTTTCATAAACCTTTATAAATTAACTATAATCACTTTATAATAAATTTATAAACACCTATCAAAATTTAATAAATATCAAAAAATACCTTTTCCCATAATTTAAAAATTATTTATACTTTATTTAATTCAATTTATAATTGAAAATTTAGAAAATTCAAAATTTTCTAATATTTCATGTTCTATAATATCACAATATCGTATAGTGTGATTCAATTCAAAACTGATATCAAATATTGTTAATTTACTATTGTGATTTACAATTAATAATCCATTATTATTGGTTGAATTTTATGATACGAATTAATATAATTATTTCAATATGATTCTCTACTTCATGGTATGGAAACAATGTATTTCACCACAATTTTACTTTATGATTTGTTATATTGTATGGTATAATATGTTGACTACTAAAGATATTACACTATATCACTATCTGTTATATCCTATATCATATAATGTAATCATATCTCAATTTATGATATATTATATCATAAGGCATTAAACAAAAAAACAATTCTTATAATTTCTTATGATATACCATGTTGTAAATGAATCCATAGTTCAAAATCAATATTTTATTTTAGAAAATGAAATACAACATCCATTTTATAAATTTTATAATATGATTTCTTGAATCATATAAATCATGGAAAATAACTGACACCATGAATTGGTTTATAAGGATTAAATAACACATATTTAAGAAGAATAAGTCATTAAGAAACCATAAATCTACAATTTTCATACAATTATCCCAAAACCATATATAAACAAAATGAAGAACATGTGAATGTACCTTACACTAATGTTAGTAAAATGTCATGTCATCAAACATGAGTTTGAGGATTATCACTTAGTTGAAACCAATTTTGTGCATACACCAAGGTGTGTATCCATAGGTTGATGAATCACCCAACATTTTGGTAGGATTCACCTTATTTCCATGATATGATAATAACACTTGATGTAAAGGGAGGATGATATGAGAAGTTTATACTGAGAGAATAAATTGATGGATAAAACTCCATTTCCATTACCTTTATCCTCTTTATATAGTCTTCAAGGATGCTCCTTGATCCTTTAATACATTACTCATACATTCATAACATACAAGTAAATTTAATGAAGTTAAAACTAATTTTTATTCCTTTGACCATGCACATCACATTCATGTTTATTCATATCAAATACATTTCATCATATGAAACATTTGTAATCAATTATAACCTTATATAGAAAAGATATAAACATTAAAATTTAATGCTTTAGTACCTTTTCTATGTCATATGGTTTTATTATAATCATACCATAAAATTATTCTACACCATTACATTATAATATACCCATTGTTATGCATTATGGATATCTAAGGAAGTATGATGAATTCAACATATCATGCCTTACGATATAACCATAACTAGATATATGATATGCCTAGTTTTTCTCATATTTCATACTATATTACGTACTCATATAATAATATATGATATAACTAAACACCTGAAAGGATTTACACTGTATTTAAGGAATGTATCTATAACATAATAAATTATACATTTAATTTTCTTCAGGCGTTCATTTGAGTCCCTTGAATAGTTAATTGCAAACTTTTTACTTATAGTTCAGTATAATTATATTTTTAGGTTTATTTTTTATAATTTAAATGGAATTTTACTAATTTTAATTATTTTAATATATTTGTGATGATAGATTGATATAATAAAATTTTATGAGTATCATAGTATTAATTTTCTTCAGTAGGCCACAATGGTATCATCTTTGGGTAATTCTAATGCTCCCAATATAATTTTTCTTATAGATAATGACATTGGTTATGGATGTGTGTGGGTATGGTTAGATAATTACATTTGATGAAAAACAATTGAGTATCTCTTGGCGAGACACGTGATATAGGGAATGACTACAATGATCCTTTGAGATCAATGGTTCCTCATGGTGTTCTAATTAAATAATGTAATACCTATTTACTCTATCATTGGTGGATATTTTATATAGAGAGTGGTCGTAACCTAGGTGGAGATGTCTCTCATAATTCTCTTATGTCTTATACAATGAAAAAAATGATGGGTTATATGTTATTTATGTGTCACCATTTTGACTAATGTTAATCCATGAGAGATTTCATAAGGTTTTACCTTTTAGTGATTATAAAATTGACAACATATCATTATACTATCATATTTTTATCCAATGTATATGTATCTCATGGATTGAATTCCTGTAAATAATTATTTTTTAATTTTTTTATTATATTCTCCAAATTGAATATATTGGAGATGATAATATAAAATTTTTTCCATTAGTATTACTGAATGAATGGTTTGATGAGTGATTCTATTTATAGTATCTTTTTATAATAGTGATAACATTATAGTTGACTACTACCATGAGTTATTCCTGGTAAGTCCCTAATATTGTAAAACTATGTTTAGTGGTTATCAAAATATGCTGTTATATCTTAGATTTTGGGCATTTCTCTACTAGTATATTTTTCGACACTGTGTAACGCTCCCTCAACTACCACATTATTTTAGTGAAATCCTATACATTATGTTTATATTTCCATTTTATGATCCTTTATGATGAGTTTGTTACATTCCTTCAGTCAATACCAACTCAATATTTCATTATTACCTAGTTATTCTATGGAATTATTTGATGGCTAAGGGAATGGTTCTATGGGCCTAATTTTTATGAAATTTTATGAATGATTTTTTTGGTAAGGATTGTAAAAATAATGATTATGGTTTAATCTAAAAATATATTCTAATATATGGTAATCTATAGATACCCTTGGTGAGATGGTATCATTGTTAGTGGTTTAAACTAGATGCCCCTTGGGTGGTATTGAGTTGTGGGATTATGTCTATATATTATAATTTCATATTCATTAATTATTATTTTTGAAAAATCTTGAATTTATTATTTTTAGTACTTGGTATGTACTATTAGGTATTGTTATACTCACCCATATATAGATACTTTTTTAGTGTAATACTCATGGTTTCATTGTCATTTAAAATTTATGAACGGATTTTACAAGTTGTGGAGTACATTTTTTCCCTTTATAGGATATCAGATAGTTATTTTGGGGATATAATTATTGAAGTTTTAATTATTGAATTTCATATATGTTCATTTTATGTTTTTATTTATTTATGGTTTCATTTTTACTATGATAGATACTAGTATTGTGTTGGTTTCCTATGTATGTATGGCATGAGATTTATTCTTTCATTGTCTTTTTTACTATTTGGTTAATTTATAGGTATGGATGTATGTGTCTATATATCAATAGTTTTTTGATTTTATGTTCCATGTTTTTCCTGAAAATGACTCCCATTTGTAATTATATCTTATAGGTGTTAGTGACCACACCCAAGCCCATGGTATATGTTCATGTGATAACATATCTTATCTTTTGGTTGACCTAGGAAAGTTCTCAAAAGGGCTAGGTTGTGTTAGATTTGTATCAAAGTGGGAATATCATATTAATGGAGTTTGGAGTGGGTACATGTGATATTTGGTTTGTGAGAGAAATTGATAAATGTGTGCAGTTATAAACATATTTACATGTAATGATGCCAATCATCTGCTGACTAATTCAATGTAACGTCCCATGTTATGATAACTAATTTATTAAATTTTAATAAAATAATTGAACAAAATTTATTCTAATGAAAACTATTCAAATATATCTGGGTGAAAACATGAAATTCATATCTATATTTTTATGAGAATAAATTTAATTAAATGACTTAGAAATTGTTTTTTGATGAATATTAAACTGAGTTAATACTAATTAAATAGTCTAACAGGATAACATAAAAATTTTGATAGTGTTTCATCAGTCATTAGATATTTAATTAGGAACTCTAAGATATGATTTATTGAGAGAATGATTAAATAATAATACATATACATATACATATATACATACATGCATAAGTACGATATTGGTGAGCGAAATTGTAGTTGGTTTTATTGATCTTATAAATAATAACATGATTTTATATAAATACAATATTTTTTCAATATTTTCTATGCTTATTTATTTATATTAGTTACTATATTAAAATAAATATTACTTTAAACATATAAATATATAATCATGTAAATTTATCACTATTGTAATTTATAAATATACATATGTGAATTTATTATAATTTAAATTGTAAAATTTAAATTATTTAAATCAATAATAAAAATAATCAAGAATTTATTAAAACATAGTTTGGAAGGAAAATTCATAATCCCTAAGAAATTTATTAATTAAAATGAGAGTTTTTGTTATTACGTGTCATGTAATAAACATTAACCAATAGAAAATTCAAGGATGACAAAAACAAGAAGACATTAGTATGACAATATTTCATCTAGGAAATATCTTCTATAATTTGAAGATTTAATTATTCAAATGAGTCCATATGACCTTGATAATATAAACTATTTATATAAAAATCCTTCCCAACCACAATTTTTCAAGCCACCATGAGTATCTCTAAATCATTAGACAACATCAACCAATAAAATTCAAGGAAATATATATAAGTGAAACAAAAAACATCTTCAACATTTTTAAGTATTTATTTATAGTATCCTCATTATCCTAAACGAATATTAACATATATACATGTCTCTAGACTTAATGCATTCCAAATCATTAAGTTAAAAATTGGAAATATATTCACCCTAAATCTTTGAAGATTATTATTAGGTGACTTTGGTCTTTATATTTAATCAAGGATATAGTTGTAAGACCCCAAGGATTACATTCATCCTTTACAATAATCACCAACTCATTTCATAATATATTTAACAATTACATACTTTGGTAATGTAATCTCTAATATAATTTCAATTTCAGCATTCCATATTTGATCATCTCGAGAATCAAAATTATATATAACCCATAAAAGAACCATCCCAAGTAATAAAAAATTGTCTAATGAAATAAAATATGCTCTTAAATTAATCAACCCACATTAGTGAAAACTATAAAAACTAGAATTATGGGTCTCAAACTAAAATAAACAAACTGGAAAACACAAAATTCATAATATAGTCAAAGAGTCAAGATCAGAGAAAATGTAATAAATTAATAAACAGATCGTTTACCCTCATCACAATAACCATTCAAAAGGCTAACCGGTTAACATTGAAAATGAATTAAGGAAAAATATATTTATTAATACTCAAAACAAGAAATATTGAATTTAAAAGAAGATATTCTATAAATCAAGAAACAAATAAATAGGTAATATTGTCTAAGCTAAGTCGTCTCTGCTGACCAAAACTTCTAACCTCTCCTAGTAAAAAAGGATTAACTATAATCAATCCTATATAATGTCCATATATATAAGTAATATTTATATAACATTCATTTTTTAAAGATAAAAAAATAGAACCCATGATTTTCAGTGAAATTTACTCCACTAAAAATAAATTGGAAAACACTTAAAGATTCCATAGTCATTTTTAAAATTAGTAACTCATTAGATCACCATCATCTCGTTTTATCAAATACATTATTTATAAAAAAACTATTATAGATACAAGTGAAATATATGAAAATAATTAAAAAATATAAAAAACATGGTTATCATAAATTATAGGTCCATTAAATTTAACAAAAAGTAAGTGTTAATTGATGTCTATAAATAAATATGAAAGAACCAAATACATTCCTAAATTTTAAGATATGTACATCTTTTGAAAAAAAATCACATAACTCTAAATGAGGAGAAAATTCAAAAATTATGAATGGGAATCCATTAAATTATAAGGAAATAACCAAAATACTAAAATAACAATCACCAATTTGTTTATGTAAACAAAAAAACATTAGAACCATATCAAAACCACTAACCATCAAAAATAAAATAACATTTTAATTCACAAAAAAAAATATTAAAAAATAAAAAGATAGGCATGTAGAAAAGAATATAAAATTATATAAATATATAGAGCTTGAGTAGAATAATTTCCAATTAATGTTGAAATAGTCTAGATTATAATCATTTTCAAACAACATTTAAATTTTTATCGTCATTCATTCCCTTATTTGGATATAATAATCAACAGTAATATATTCTACTTTTATATTTTAGAAATATGATTGTGTCTAAATACTAAATCTAAGGATAAACATAATTCCTAACACCTTATTAAATAATTTATGTTTTAATATGATTTTATATTTCCTCCTCCTCATCCTCAATTTAATATGTGGATGAATTTTACTTTCACGGCACATTTGAAGTAATTTGAGGATCTTTTTTCAGTGAATTTGTTATTAGTGGTTTAAATATGAGAGAAATGTGTATCTGTGGTTCTCTTTATGTTCTAATAGTCTTTATGTTTCCATGTTTTCTTGGGATGTATAGTGATATACCCATACACATAAACCATTAGTTTTTTACTTTTATAGAACACATCTATAATAATTTTCTATAATTTATTTGTTCTATTGATGCAGGTGATCAATTACAGAATCCACATTTGGAGGCTCGTCATTGAAAATTTCATCATTACACTACTCTTAATTGTCTTGAACAATATTAGAGGTATGATTAGTTCAAACCACCTCCATAAACTCATTATAATTTACTTCATTTTAATGTACTTAATCTTAATAATAGTAAAATTATAATTAATGGGATTTTCCATAGTTTGAGAAAAATTTGGGTGGTGTTAATTTTTTTATGATTTAACTTGATATTTCTATTATTAACACGTGTAGATTTGATATTTATGAAAATGGACTACAGGGTATGAATTTGTTGCACAATAATTGGTAGTTTAACTATGTTTAAACATCTATCACATTAAATAGGAAACCTCTTATAAATATCAAAAGGAAACCTGAGTCGTCATTTTGAATCTATATGAAATATGGGAGGGATGATAGATATAAATTTTATCACAAATGATAGTAACATATTTCCTTGAGTGAATTTTATTTACTGAGTTTAATTTCACTAATATAACAATAAAATTAAAATTAAAAATGGGTTAATTTATTTAATTTTTAGAATGAGAAACTAACAAAAATTTACAGGATTGATATTATGGGAGGTTTAAAATCAGTGCTAGAATCCAGATAACTTTTCCATGATTGTATAGAGTAACCATTTAAAACATAATAACCTCTCTCCAAAATATGATAATAACCATTTTTAGATGAAAATTAAAAAAATAAAGATATTAATGGATTAATATGAATTCCCAAAAAATCCAATAGCTTCTAGAAACTTCTTTAATAACATCAATGAGGGTCTCAACATGATAAATTTTCTAACAAGTAAAAAAAATTTACATGTTTCTTCGAAAAATAAATCATCAATTATCCCATATGAGGGAACTTATTCTATATAATGAAAACATCCACCTTTGGATCCCTTGTATCATTATTTGTCTTGTGAGTACTGACATAGTAAACATTCGTGAAGGATCAAAAGTATATGGAAGGGTTCCTCCCTCGAATACTTAATGTTTTTCTTTTTGTTTACTATGATTTTATCATCATCAATAATAATAATAATATATTACTAATTTTTGAGTTTTTTTACAACGCACTTACCAAGTTTAGGGACTCGACTCCATGACCGTGTCTGACACACCAACCCCCCCCCCCCCCCCCCCACCACCACCACCCTAGATGCCTGTGAGGGAATAATCATAATAATTATTATAATAATTATTATTATTATTAAATAGTTTCTTATTATTTTAGAATAAATATATATGTATATAAGGGGATTCATAATAAAGAGCACATATAGAACCCAATGGTGTAACTAAATGAAATAAAGTAATTGATTAGTGTGGCAAGTGTTGTTAAGTGGAATATGGGTGTATATTTCACAATGTGATCAACTTATAATAAAAAAATAAATTATTATTTTTTAAATATCAATAGGGATAATAACCTTTCCCTTTTATATATCCCTTTTTTATCACTTTCCCTTATCTTAATCCACATTTCACTTAATTTATCTAAACTTATATCTTTAAAAATTTCTTCATATCATATTGAATTAGTGATTCATCTCCGACTATGTGACTATAACATCAATAAAAAACTATTTATTTTAGTTTATTTGGATATGGATAAACAAAATTCTCTTGTTGAAACATTTTCATTATAATATTCCATTATCATTTGAGGTAGGTTAATATGGCCTATATATTTTTGATTCATTTGATTATATCATGGTTTTTTTATGAGATGTCTATAAATCTATTGTGGAAATAAATTAATTATAATATTACAGTAAAAAACATGTGATATAAAATTAAAAAAAATGTAAATGAATATAAATAAAATAAAAATATTTGTACCCTATTTTTAAATAAATAATGATGAAATTATAAATAAACATATTTATATATGGTTTGATCATTTAATTTTCTATTCTCGATATCATAAAAGTTATATTTGGTGAATAATGTGGAAAATGGTTTATTTTTGATGGGTTTATAAACTTTAATAAATAAAAGGAAACTTGGAAATAAAATTAGGGGATTGAAATTATTTTGTTTAAAATTTTCAATTGTTGATTATATGGATTTTGTTCTCATGGTATTGAATATGTAACAACCAATGTCATTTTGGGTCATGTAATTTCATAGGAAGTTTTATCTTTTCATCTGGTGGATGGATTATTCAGAGAACTACATGAGGGAATAATATGATACAAGTATAATAATATTGATGATGTTCTTTTCACACATGAGATAAATCTTCATGGGTGAATTGAGGCTTGGGAGATCATTAGAGGAGGCTCTAAGTATCCAAGGCTACTATTGCTGCCACCAGCTAGCCGTTATGTTCGGTAGTATCCCTACTATCTAGTAATAATCACCCTCCATATGATGAACCTACATTAGTTGGTTGGTGGACATCAACCAGAAAACTAATGTGGCATATTGGATCCCATTGAAGTAATGGAATTTTGTTCCTATTAGGTACT
This sequence comes from Viscum album, assembly GCA_963277665.1. Taxonomy (NCBI): domain Eukaryota; kingdom Viridiplantae; phylum Streptophyta; class Magnoliopsida; order Santalales; family Viscaceae; genus Viscum; species Viscum album. The sequence goes on from OY728129.1 coordinate 261,686,388, forward strand.
AATCCCCATTCTGGATCAAGATTCTTTAAAATAATTTTTAGGTCCATTCTATTGTACACATATATTTTCCTCCCCCATGATATCCCCTTGATACATGGTGGATATAAGTGAAATACATTGGTGAATATAGGTGATATAATTCATTATTCATTAATCATGGCCTCTTTATTCCTCATATGGTGGATTATTATTTTTTTCATTCTTCATAGATGATTATCATGGTATGTCTTAGCCTTTAGGATTCCATGATGTCTCAATTATTTTTAAATTATCCCCTTTCCTTCATCATATTAATTATCTATTGATTCTTGGTGTTATCTCAATTTGATAATTTTAATAAAATTCCCTTTGATATTGAAGTAATTGTCTGGGGATGATGGGTATTTTGATCAGCATGGTTAGTGGATTCCCAATAATGATTAATTCATTCCATTTTTTGGTGTTTAATTTATAGTATGTTTATTGGTGATCTCTTCAATATTTTTCATTTGAATTTAGTTGAATCGACTAACTGGTCATGGAATTTATTTAGATATTTAACATTCCTTGAAATAAAGAGTTCATCAAGAGTGTCTTGAACTCCATTGAGCAATATTATGAATAAGTCGCATGGAATTGTTATTTTTCTCTAAAGGATCCAAATTAATTATTTGAAATTATCCTCTAACTTGTTGCAACATAATATATCTATTTCTTAGAATAATTTTGAATTTGTTTTATAGACCTTCCAAGTGTGGTTAGTCATGGATCAAGCTAGGCGGTGACACCTGATAAGCCGTTCAAAATGTATTCCTTTCTCCTTTGGTTGTGAGGTATCTTGGAACCATTTAATTAACTATAATTTAGATATAAATATTTAATTTGGAATTATTGGGAATGAGTTATAACCTTATTGTGATTGATGGAGGTTGAATGGACTCGGATGAGTCGAACAAATCCATTGGAATTTTCAAGGATGAGAGGCATCTCCATTAGAGGTAGGTGGTTCTATGAACTCTTCCTTATGGTATTATGCATTGTTTCTTGGAATGTGAAATAGGGTTTTCCACATTTGGAAAGTAACCTTAAATTCATAAAATGTCATGAAATTCATCCAACAGTTAGTTAATTAATTATCTTCAAGTCTTTACTAATTAAATTAGCCATGCCAAATGTAACTAAACAAGTTTCTTAGGGTTGTGACATACCCTTGTATGCTATCTTTATGTCATTTGGGGATTATTGAGGCTTGATCACTAATGTGTTCCCATGAGACCATATTTGATGTATTAATCAGTTTTGTGTGTGTGTGTGAGACCATGTTCAGTATATGATCACATTTGGGTGCATTTATAACCCATGAAACTTTTATATGATTCTTGTTTACATTAGTTTCTTTATATATTTTTTATAGTACTTTTGTTGATCATCACATGTATTTATATGTTTTTACTATATACATTGGAAACCATGATTTTCTCTCCCCTTATTGTGATCTATCATTTGTGTGTATTCATTATACCTTCAGTGGTTTTGTCTTTAGTGCTTAGAATGGGTAGAATATCAAGTAATTTGTATCTCTTAATGAGTGTTCATGATATGTGGTTATAATGATGTTGGACCTATACATTTGGTAGGTTCATGATATCCTTGTGGTGTGACGCATTATAGTAACATGTTAAATCGGTGCCTTGAATATTTTTGAGAAATATTTCAACCATTTGACCTTATGGCCCAACATAAAACTTGATGTGTTGAGGATTCTGTGTAGCATGCCTACCAATTACCCTTATAGCTCGACCTGAAAATCAATGCCATTTGAATACTAAGTGACATATTCATCATCCTTATGAGTATACCTTGATTTATTTCAAATTATGTTATGAATATGTTCTCTCATAGATTATATGTGGGTACATTCAGGGGTTTATGGTGGTATGGTAAGTTCTTGACTTCTAAAAATATGGGCGCTACTTACTTATTGATCAGTTATTGTATGCTATATTTATATAGGTATATATTTCCTATTTGTTTTATAATATAAATATCACATATACTTACATTCTATTTACCAGTTAGGTACTGGACCACATTAGTGGTTCCCTATTGAGTTTTACTCAATCCCTACTTTGGTGACCATGGAACTTGGGTACCCGATAAGACCTTGATTGTTATATGTATTGGTTGGGATGAGGCCTGGATATGATCATCGAGTAGGTTATCTCAATAAAAATATAGATACTATGATTAGGTGTGGCTTTGAGTTGGGTAAAAATCCTATTTATATCATTATTATTTTCTTTTTTATATATGTGGTCATCCTGGTTGCTAATCACTGTTTGTATTTTAGGTATGACTATTTGGGTATGTTGTTTCTTAATACATTCATTAGAGATGGTATGCTTATTATTTCTGCATACTCTGATTGTATATTGTTACATGTTTGATTAGTTATCTATTATTATCCTCTCTAATTGAGTTTATTGTCACCACATGATCTATATTATACCCTTACTGTAGTTGGAATACTCTTGCATATGGGGAGATTCTCTGGAGGTCATGTGGAACCTCATCTTAGACCTGATGATTCATGTTATAGTGATAAAAAAATAGTACTCTAGATTTTTTTATTTTTCTTATTTGGTGAGTTCTAGACAAGAAACATTGTAAGGTGTCATATTTTCAGTTGAAACTTGTTCTGGTGCATTAAAAACACCTTTTTTGAGGGATTTCCATGTTACTAGGGCATGTGATTGATGTTCTTGGTTTATATTTTTATGGATATATGCTTTCACCTCATGTGACACACATGTATTTTTAGGTTTTTGATTTCATATTGATTTGAATCATGGACTTTTTGAAGAGAACTCATAAGTTTCATATTTAGAACATATTTTTCACATGATTTATATGATGTTTGGGTGTGATTTTACTAATGGTTTAGTAATCGGCTACATTCATATTAATAACATGTATTGTTTTTTCATGTACCGTTTTTAAATTTCATTAAATTCTGATAATCCCATATGCATTTCTACTTTTGATTACATGTCATGTGAGACATTGTTTTGGTTCACCAAGGTTATAATGATGATGATGATGAAAACGATGCAGTCCCTCTATACATGGTCGCTACACTATTCTTGGTTAGGTCATTTTCTGGAATTAGATTCCCTAGTAATAACCTTTTTCAAGTGGCTATTTGATGGGTTTAGTTACCTAAGGTTTAAACTATAGACTAGATAGAGCTATCCATACATCCCAAGTGGCATTATATTTAACCAAACCTAGTATTTATTTTTTATATACATGGTTATTCTAATAGGGAATCCACCATAGTTTGTCTATTGCGATTTTCCCAGATGGTTTTTTGTTTCTTGTAAACCTTAATAACACCTTACTTCAGGTTGAGTGTATGACCATGTGTCCTTAGTGGTGCGACTCTAGTTACTAGTGAAATGGTGTCTAGTGTTTCATAGAGGCCACCTGAGAGAACATATTCTTTATGAAGGGATAACTAAGATTAATGACTTAGGGGTATTTTTCATTGGTGAAGATGTCTTATGCATGTGGGTGACCTTTGGAATTCCTAGATGATGGTATTTCAAATTGACATACAACCTTGGAGTATATATCAACATTTTTCTAGTTCTTGTGGTACAATGTTGGGTTTCATAGTGGTTGGATGGTTGTTTAATTAGTGTTTGGACAAGGGGTTTTACGGCATATTGGTTCAGAATGTAACTCTCTTAGGATGTCGAGGGAAGATCCATGGTGGTCGGACCTAAAAAGGTCAGTGCATGGTGGATTCTCAATTTCATGCACTGACACTTGCGTGATGGGTTGTGTAACATGAATCTTATTATAAAGGTAATTCCAATTCTAAAAAGGTGCACTTAGAGTTCTCAAATTTAGTGGATTTGGTGATTTTTTGTATTGATAGCTGACGATGAATGAGATTCAGGGCCCATAGGTCTATAAATCATGGGTACATCACTCTATTGGGAGTAAATAGTGGTGCCAAAATTCCTTACTATAGAATCATTAATACATGGTTGTTTATACTAAGGTTAAATGAGGGGTTATTTTAATTGGAAAAAGAGAGGTAATGAGAATATTGTTGGAAATGTTTTAGGTTTTCTGTATGAACCCTAAAGAGGTAGTGGTGGTAGGTCCCTGATGGATTTTGTTTAAGATCACACTTATAGTTTTCAGCTAGTTCACTGTTTTGTATTAGTGTCTCAGAGGTTTTTTTGTGTATAAATTATCCATGATAGTAAATAAATCGACAATGTATCATGATATTGTTGTATGGTTAGCTCGAGTTGGTCGTCTAATGAAGATATCTTCATGTATTGTTGAATCTTTCTTGAGAGTAAGAGATCCTTCTAGGTTAGAAGTTGTGACCCATGACTAGGATTACGGAGATCATTATGCACGTTGATAATTTTTTGTTGTATGTATTGAATTTATTTCTAGGTAATCTAGGTGTGTTCATCACTTGGTTCCTGCTTGAAAATCGGGTATGAATGGATGATCGTGTTTAGTCATTTTGATTTTTGATAGACTATTTGGTGGTTAGGTAGACCAATATATGCATTTTGAGGTTATGATTAGGATACCCATAAATTGGGGAGTATGAATTTTGTCTCAATTGAATGAATATCTTGTGGAATGGGCCATGATCTTGTATAATACTAGTCGTTAGAAGAGCACGTGGACTTCATAAGGTCAATGTGTAATGAACCTGAGAATATTAAGTTCCATAATGAATTAATAATGTTTTATTAAAATATAACACTATATGGAGACTATATGTGATTATAAAACTCGATAAATGTTTATATAGAGCAGGAGGGAGTTTGATTGTTAGTGATTTAGTGCACTAAGATCTTCATGGCTAGTACAAGTAGTTGGTGAATCAATATAATAAATCCCTTTTAATTTAGTTTAGACTTCATCATGGATTTTTGATCAATTTAATGATGCCTCTAAGGATTAAGATATCAAGATTAGTTTCTTCACGGAATATTGTTTATTGGTTTGGGTTCCTTTGTAATAATTCAACTACAGTAGTAACAATTGGTGTTTATACATGAAACTAAAAGTGGTGGGCTTGAACCACATTAATCTCATTGTATCAAGTTCAACAAAGGTGTTTAAGGATCATCTGAGTAATTTATATAAAAGTTAGTTTTTTTGGGTTTTATTAAGATAGTAAATAATCATTGGTTTGGATCTGAACCAAAATTGATGTTTAGGTATTGGCTTATAACCCTTTCTTTGTATTTGATCGAGTTCAATGGAACTGAACCATACTAGGTGTGTCATTGGACTGTCAGGATTTTGTTCTATATGGTGATTCCTATGGTGTGGGAACCTTGATTATTCATTATGAATCATTTGAAGGAACCAAAACTTATTGAGTTAGATAGATTTAGTTATCATGGCCTCAGTGTTCTGATGATGTTGATCATTAACTCATCTTTCTAGGTTCATGTTTGGAGTTGTTCTGGAAGAGTGTGATTGGTGTCTAGAACGAGTGAATCCTCTAGGAAATGATGTTGTTTTGGGGGATGGAACATAGGGAACTCATTTTTAATGAACATCATGTAATATTGAGAGATTTGATTTTTGTTTTTCCAAACCTTCTTGAGAATGAGAAGTTCTTTAGTGAGGATGTTGTAATTATCAAAATCATTTTGGGCCATGAAATTTTGGAAGAATATTGAAATTTTAGTTTGGTGTATATCTTGTTCAAAGGACTCAATGATGAATTTAGATATACCTTTTTTAACATCCTTAAGATGTTTTTTACACTTGATAGGAAGCTCAGTCGGTGACTCAGAGATTTGTAGATCATGAGGAGAGTCTCATAGCATCCAAGGCTAATATGGAAGCCACTAAATTGCTGGTTGGGTGGGAAGCATCCTTACTACCCATTATGAATCATTAGACAACCAATGAGCCTACATAAGATGGATAGTGGCCTATTGTCTATCCAGAAGAACCTGGATCGCTATCCTATGTGGCACACTGGGAACCATTCAAATAATGAGCGTTTAGTCCTTATAGAAACCAAACCCCCTTCATGAGTAAGTTTCTTGACTAGGATATTTTAAGTCCATTCGACCGTACTCATATATTCTCCTCCCACCATGATTTCCCCTTGATCCAGGGTAGGTCAAGGTGATATATTTTAGTGAATCAAGGTGATATCCTTTGTTCTGCATTGATCTTGGCCTACTTCTCCTTCATATGGTGGAATATAGTCATGCCGTTCATCATGGATTATTCTCATTGTAATTCTTGGCCTTTACAATTATGTGATCTCAAAATTATCCTAAAATTATCACCTTCCTTATTCACTATAATAATCTATTGAGTCTTAGAGTGGTCTTCATTATAGAATTTGATGAAAAAACCATCGAATCTTGATGTAATTTTCCATAAATGATGGGGATTTGGATTGGCATAACTATAGGATGTCTAATGATGATGAACATGTGTTTTTGTTGGTAGTTTCATTGAAGTTGTGTTCCTTGGTGATCTATTTTATAATTTTCGGTTTAATTGAGTTGAAATGTCTAATGAATCATTGAATGTATTTTATGTTTCTATATGACTTAGAATTGGAAGTGCGTATGTCACTTGTTTGTTTTTTCTAATGGTTTTCATTTAATAATATTAAATTTTCCTTTTTATTATTACCACATGATATATATTTTTCTTGGAATAATTTTGGATGTTTGTTATGTAACTTCCATGGGTTATTAGCCCTAGTTTTGTCTAGGTGGTGATACCTTGTGAGTATTTTGGAAAGTATTCCTTTCGACTTTGGTTGTGATTTTTCTTCGAATCATTTAATTAATTATAATTTAGTTATAATTGATTAATTTTGAATGTTTTTGTAGAGACCCGAAGCTTGACGTACATGGACATTAAATTACTTTTGCAGAATACTTAATACATAAGAAAAACTGACACACAAGGAACGTAATAGTTTAGTGTCTTTGGAAACTTGGAATATAAACTTCTAATCATGTTGAAAGAACTTCAACAACTCCCATAACGATCTTCCCCTTTTTGTTTCCTTACCTAAAACCTTTATTTATTTCTTGGGGAAAATCAATCATAAAAAGGGTGAGCTCAAATGCTTATTAAGGGAAAACATAGAGAACATAAAACAATCCATAAACATTTGAAAGAAAAAACTTGAACATGAAATTTAAACATCAAAATCTTGAGCAAAGACATAAATCATGGAAGTAAGTAAGGAATATACCATAATGGAAAATCAAACATGATAAAATATATTGGGAATAAAACATTTAATTGTGGAAACCATTCAGCACATGTTATGATTTCCATAGTAGCCAAGGCATTGCTGCCAATACTATCTTAGTGGAAAAAAGTCCCTTTCTGAATTGAGTTCACTCCTCGTTTCAATCCTGTAATACTGAACCAGATTAACTTACCATTACAGTCATGTCTATATCATGAGATATAAATCTTTACCCAATGCATTGGAAGGAGATATAGGTCCCACCCATCTCATAATGAAATCATTCTTACTTGTGCCACAAAATAAACATACATCATTCATAATAACCCAACGAATAAAATGGGTTTCAAAAACATCATCCCATCATCACATAATCCATATAAAATAAATGGATATCATTTCATAATAAGAAAAGTGAAACCATGTAAATCATAGAGACATTATACTTGAAACATACACATATGAAATAATGTCATCTTAGATGGAAAATGGTCTTGATAAAACACTAGAAATGAATTCTTGAGGAAAATATCCTTTCTTCTTCAAAATCAATTTCTTTTCACAAAAATTCATGCAATTTTAAAAGAAAGAGATTTTGTTGAAAATAGTCATGAAATCATTTGGATGAATCTTCATGAAAATAAGACTTTATAAAACCCTAAAAATCTTTTCATGTCGTATACGTTAAAAAACATTCTTCTCGTACTTTTGTAGGAAAAGTCAAAAAGTACCGTGAAGGGTAAATAAAAGAAAGATTCCGTCCATACCATGGGGTAAAAGTAAAAATGGGTAAAAAGGACATTAAACATACATGAAAAAACTTTTATAAAATATGGACATGGATGATAGTAATAACCGCAATAAATACTTACGTATAAGCAATCTCCGATAGAAAACAATTGAGATTGCAACATTATCCCTTACCTTAGGTCTGATATGCTTCGTATGGATCCGAACCTCCTGTATAATTATTTAAATAATGTCATTTACTTATTACATAATCATATTCATTATTATGATATCATATATGTTTCACTTATGACTTTATATTACCCGTTCTTTTGTAAATTCCATGTTAAATCAGTGTTTTGGGTAAAATCATTTCATTTATCGTATTTGTTTCGACATGTCGTTCATGATATTATTACCTATATACTTATTTAAATAATTCCAGAATTTAAAACATTATTTATATATAATATATATTCATCATATACTTATATATTATAGATCGATAAAAGGAACGAACAACATCGTTCATGGAGACGGTAGGCCGTATGTACGCATGAACGATGTTTTCGTTTCCTTATTGAATTGAATGAAAATAAATAGATGACATACATATATATATACATAAATAAATTAGAATTATTATTTCATATATTTAATTATTATTCATTATATAAACTTCTTTGATCATTCATGTATGGTGAACATGGAGAATGAATCTCATCACGTCGTGGAGACGGTAGTTCGTACGTACGCACCAGCGATGATATCGTTCCCATAATTATTGAATAGAATTGTAGTGGATGGTATAATATATAATAATCAGTATGATGTTATAATAACCATATATAGTTATTTTTTACACCATTATACCCATCCATGTAAGGTGTTGGTGGAAAAACATATTACACCACAGCGTGGAGACGGTATTACATACGTACGCACGCGCAGTGATTTCATTTTATGTAGGATGGATAGAAGGTGAAATGGGGTTGTTTCATATTTATAATAAAATATCAGTATATTAGGGAAACTCATGTTATTACTTCATAATGAAAAAACTAAAGAAGAGGGAGTAGAAGAAGAATGGAACTTGAAGAAAACGGTAGAAGGTATTACCTCATTCTCGAAGTGCCTCCTTTAAACTTTCTCTTAGGGCCCTAGAGTTGGTCTTTTGAGAAGACCGGTACCTCTATAATGTTTCTAGAGAAGTGGGGAAGTTAAATTTGAAGATTTTGGCGGAACTTCATGGCTCAAAATGGTCTGAGGAAGAGAGGGAGGAGGTTCCTTCTTATAAGGGAGGAGAGGGGAACCTTTGGAAATATAAGAAATATTAGTTTATATTAAATCTCAAGCCCATATAAAAACCTCCAAAAATGACTCCATTATAATATTAGATGATATAGGGTTGAAATTTCATCAACCAATAAAATTTAGACATGTATGGAATTTATTTTAATCATTATCAACTTGACTTATCCTTATTTAATCTATTAAATTTTATTTGTGGTAATAAGATTCTAAATTTTAAATAGTTATAAATAATTACTTCTGTGCTATGAATTATCCACAATTATATAATTTATGAAATCATAGACTATATAAATTTCAATTTATAATTTTTAAATATTTTTGTGATTTTTAAACAATTTAATAATATGTTATTTTTATAAAATAACAATAGTGTCAATTTTGAAATTATTCATTTATTTGAATTTAAATTAAATACACACAAATGATATATTCAAACTAAAATATTTAATAGGTTCCTAACATGTCATATTAATCTATAAATCTAGTGGAGTACATTAAATAGTTCATGTAATATTTATTTTAATATTTTTAAACCCATTTATTCGGTATATCTCTTAATAAAATAATTAGAACAACATTTTTGTATAATTATTTAATATACTTATTTGTTTCATAAAAATTAAAAATAAAATCATTTGATGAATATAAATATAAATTATTTTATAATAATAATTTTACTCAAATTTATCATCTGAAAATAACAACATGTAAATTGTTATCTTTGTTAAATTATTAAGGTGACAACTTTAGAATCATTTAAAATAAAATATTAAAAGTGTCATAATCGCTTTTATAAGGCTCTAAATGGTCAAATATTAAACAATTTGACGATTATGGTTTACATTTACCTGAAAAATAAGTTTTGGTCAGGGTTTTGGTGCCTTGTATGGTCACTATTAGTTTAATAAAAACTATATTCTTGATTTTCACTAGATAAACAGTTTCTGCATCACTATTGTGTCACAATTAATAATAATTATTTAATCCCTAAAAATTATAAATAAATTCATATGATATAGAAAATTTTATGAGCTTTCTAGAGACTATTCGTGTTCAAATTTTCAAGAAGTTTATCACTAAATTAAAATTAATATACTTATAATATTTAAGAGAGTGACATGTTGTCACTTTCTTTGGTTTTAATAATAAATAAATTATTTTTAAGGAAACAAGTCCATAAAATGAATCTATTCCAACCCTTAAGTTATATGGGTCGACTTTTAGTCATCCAATAGAATTTTGGAAGGTGTTAGGGTAATTTTATAATCTTATTTTTACCCTTAATTACCTGATTCACCTTTAACTATGGTAAATAAAATTTACCATAGTTACTATTCATAATGCCCAAAAATAAAAATTAGCTTATTAAAATAACTTGGACCCATAGATTCCAAATATGGAATCCATTTTTTCAAATTCAATACACAAAAGTAGTAGAAATTAAATTAAAATTAATCCCATTGTTGAAAGAAAACGGGTTTTTGTTTAAAACATTGCAAAAGATTGAATTGATTTAACCTACGAATTCAATGTAGAATCAATGCTAATGACATAAATTATATTAAATGGTAAAAATATATTCTATTTACACTTTAAAACCATTAAATAGTATAATTTAACCATAAAAATTATCTCAATGAAAAGTGTTGTTTTTAATTAAAAATTAGCATATTTTTACTATTCATCAAAACATAAAAGTTATCAGACAAGTATCAAAAATTTATCCAAAGTAAATTTTTATATCCTGATTCCAAATAAGAATTTTATTTTGTAAAATTGAACTTATAAAAGAGTCAAAAACTTTATTTAATGTGGGTACGCCATCAAAAGGCGTAAAAACTGCATTTTTTGAAAAATACTTATTTTACCTGAAAAATATATTTTGTTCTCTTAACATGTTCTAGAAAATGTGTAAGATGAATAATAATGTTATAAAATTCAAAATTTAGTTAATACTATTCATAATGGCTAGTCCATAATAATATAATAACAATATATCATTGTTTAATGAAACATGGTATTGCGTACAACACACGCTATCGAGGAAGGTCGTGATTGCGTGTAATGCAAGCCAAGTCAGGGTTGCATGTAGTGCAAGACTCCTTTGTTGTTTTATATAACATAAACCAACCATATTTCATTTATACATTGAATACATATATATATATATACATATATATACACTCAATGTTGTGAACCTGAAATTGTGTGTTACAAGATCCAAGAATAGTGTTGCGTATACTGCAAGCTAATACGGTGTTGTGTATAGTACAAGATAATCATGGTGTAGTGTACAATCAAAGGAATTAAAAAGAATATATCTCATAAAATCTCGGGGTGTTACATTCTAGCCCCCTTAAAATTAATTTCATCCTCGAAATTCATTGGTGTTATAAATCGTTTACTATTCATAGAAACCCACATCGTAAAAATGAATAATAAGACTTAACTAAAAAAGAAAGTTAGAAATGTAACGGTCACCCAAGGTAACTCAGCATTGGGTTTCCACATAGGAGAGTATAGGTGAAAATATGGATATGGAGAAAAATATAACGATCTTGTTCTGATGGAGAGTGGTAGAGAACATGGCTATTAAAATGCCAACAATCACATAGCCATAAATTTGTGAGGATCTAAGGTACCATCTGAGTCATCGGATATAAGAGCACTAGAACAATATTTTTATTTTTCAATATCATTTCCCTAATGTTGAAAATTTTGAATTAGAAGAAATACTTGCTTGATTTTGGTACATTCTCACTATTGTTCGTGCTTTGAACAATTTCTACTTCATCTCTTAAAGAAATGAAGTTAAATTTTTTATTAGTGAAGTGCTAATAGATCCTGTGATAGAATGATGGGTCATTCCATCTATTTCAAACAAAAGGTTAGGAAAAGTTATCAAATATACCTAAGTTCATCTACGGTGAGGTTAATCATATAAGATTCCAAAAATGAACTTATACTTCATATATCATACCGCTTAATAAAATAAAACTAGTTTCTACTAACCAGGGACTTCCTGTAGGCCAGTGGTAGGCGATAAAGGTTAGTCGCACTTCGGCTGTGGGTTTGATTCCCATAGCCGTGTCCGACGCGATGGGTTGTCATCCTTCCAACATTTTGTCCTTTTTCTAAAACTACATTACTATAACATCCCATCAATAATATCGAAAAAAGTTATATCCTTATACAATAATAAATTATATCCATCGCAATCCATTTCAAATATTTAGGGTTATCCAAAATACTTCTGTCCAAGCATATATTATAATGAAAACAATTACTAGAAATTTCATTTACCGAGCATGTGAATTCCTTCATTTTTCCCCGATATATCTTGTTGATCACATTCCAATCATGTGAATACCTTAATCAAGTATTCTCTTGAAACATGAATTACCATATAACCTTAGCGAAAACATGAATTCTGTCAAAATTTAACTCTTTCCACATACAAAAATCCCAAATAAAATCTGTATACTCAAATCATGATATCACTTTGTCCTTTTATCAGCCATGAGCCCATCAATACAATCAAACATCTCATTATCTTCTTATCCCTTCATTATGCGCATATCATCTACTTTAAAAAAATATCTGAATAACCTTTCATGGTTACCAGTACCATTCAACATATACTTTCAAATACTTTAGGAAACAAAATAGTGTAACAATCCTTAGATGATTCTTTATTCCATAGTACTATTTACTATACAACATAACTCCTGATAAACATACAATCATTCCACTACCTTCTTAAAAAACTGGCTGAGCCTCAACACTTCTTTCATATCATATATCATTTGTAGTCTCCTCGTCATCATCCACATAAAGACTACCCATATGACCATGCTGATTCTCTTCATGAGATTTTCCCTTAGGGAATTGGTTTTCATAATGCTCGTATATTCAACATTTAAAACATCTAATCATTTTTGATGTTGTAGCAATACCATTATCCTTGTCCATGGTGTTAATTGAACCTTTTCCATTGCACTTACTAGCTTTGTGTCCTTCTTTTCCACACCCAAAGCATCTTCCAGTTCCTTTGAAACAATCTCTTGGATGCCTCTTCCAACATGATTTACATGAGGGAAATTGAACTTTCTTTCCTCTATGATCATCATGAAACCCCATCTTTCTCTTATTATCTGAGTCGGGAAACTTACCAAAGTTGAGATTATTGATCATATTATGAGATTGCTGATTAGGCATAATAACGATGTTTGGACTTCTAAATCCCTTTCATTTGGTTTCTCATGAAGAATATCATTCCATTATCCGTCATATCCTCCATTATCGTGAATATTCCTGTTTCCATCCATTTTCTAAAACCCAAAAAGAATAGTGTGAGAGGAAAAACTCATGCTAGGGAAAACAACATAGTAAAGGGGGAGTACCCTCAATATCTAACATCTTAGGTTAAATTCTAAGATCTTTACCGTAGTTCTAGGACTAGATTCTATACGTATACTTATTCTTTGGGACATCCCTATACATACCATAGAAATATCTTTAGGGATTTCACTAATGTTTTCGCATCCAAGTTTCCAAAGGTTGACTAATCCTTTCCTTTGATACCAACTATAGAGACCCAAAGCTTGACGTACATGGATATTACATTACTTTTTTAGAATACTTAATACATAACAAAAACAGACACACGAGGATCGTAATAGTTTAGTGTCTTTGGAAACTTGGAATATAAACTTCTAATCATGTTGAAAGATCTTCAACAACTCCCATAATGATCTCCCACTTTTTATTTCCTTACCTAAAACCATTCTTTATATACTAGGGAAAATCAAAAATAAAAAGGGTGAGCTCAAATGCTCAGTAAGGGAAAACATAGAGAACATAAAACAATCCATAAACATTTGAAAGAAAAAACTTGAACATTAAATTTAAACATTAAAATCTTGAGCAAAGACATGAATCATGGAAGTACGTAAGGAATATACCATAATGGAACATCAACCATGACAAAATATAATGGGAATAAAACATGTAATTGTGTAAACCATTCATCACATGTTATGATTTCCATGGTAGCCAAGGCATTGCTTCCAAGACCATCTTAGTGGACAATGCCCCTTTCTGAATCGAGTTCACTCCTCGTTTCAGTCCTGTAATACTGAATCGGATTAAATTACCATTCCAGCCATGTCTATATCATGAGATATAAATCTTTACCCAATGCATTGGGGGTAGTTATAGGTCCCACCCATCTCATAATGAAATCATTCTTACTTGTGCCACAAAATAAACATACAACATTTATAATAACCCAACGAATAAAATGGGTTTCAAAAACATCATCCCATCATCACATAATCCATATAAAATATATGGATATCATTTCATAATAAGAAAATTGAAACCATGTAAATCATAGATACATTATACTTGAAATATACACATATGAAATAATGTCATCTTAGATTGAAAAATGGTTTTGATAAAACACTTGAAATGAATTCTTGAGGAAAATATCCTTTCTTATTCAAAATCAATTTCTTTTCACAAAACATCATGCAATTTTAAAAGAAAGATATTTTGTTGAAAATAGTCATGAAATATTTTGGAGGAAGCTTCATGAAAATAAGACTTTATAAAACCATAAAAATCCTTTCATGTCGTATACGTTAAAAAAACATTCTTCTCGTACTTTTGTCAGAAAAGTCAAAAAGTACCTTGAAGGGTAAATAAAAGAAAGATTCCTTCCATACCATGGGGTAAAAGTCTAAATGGGTAAAAAGGAATTTAAACATACATGAAAAAACTTTTATAAAACATGTACATGGATGATAGCAATAACCCCAGTAAATACTTAAGTATAAGCAATCTCAGTTAGAAAACAATTGAAATTGCAACATTATCCCTTACCTTAGGTCCGATATGCTTCGTATGGATCCGAAACTCCTGTATAATGATTTAAATAATGTCATTGACTTATTAAATAATCATATTTATTATTATTATATCATATATGTTTCAATTATGACTTTATATTACCCGTTCTTTTGTAAATTCCATGTTAAAGCATCGTTTTGGGTAAAATCATTTCATTTATCGTATGTGTTTTGACATGTCGTTCTTGATATTATTAATTATATCCTGATTTACATAATTCAAGAATGTAAAACAAGATTTATATATAATATATATTCATCATATACATATATATTATAGATCGATAAAAGGAATGAAATACACCGTTCATGGAGACGGTAGGCCGTACGTACGCATGAACGTTGTTTTCGTTTCCTTATTGAATTGAATGAAACTAAATAGATGACATAAATACATATATACATAAGTCCAGTAGAATTATTATTTCATATATTTCATTTTTATCCATTATATAATCTTTATGATCATTAATGTATGGTTAGCATGGAGAATGAATCTCATCGCTTCGTGGAGACGGTAGTCCGTACGCACTCACGAGCGATGATATCGTTCCCATAATTATTGAATAGAATTGGAGTGGATGGTATAACATATCAGAATCAGTATGATGTTATAATAACCATATATAGTTATTTTTTACACCATTATACCCATCCATGTAAGGTGTTGGTGGAAAAACAGATTACCCCACGGTGTGGAGATGGTATTCCGTATGTACGCACGCGCAGTGATTTCGTTTTCTATAGGATGGACAGAAGGTGAAATGGGGTTGTTTCATATTTATAATAACATATCATTATATGAGGGATACTTATTTTATTACTTCATAATGAAACAATTAAAGAAGAGGGAGTAGAATAAGAATAGAACTTGAAGAAAACGGTAGAAGGTATTACCTCTTTCTCGAAGTGCCTCCTTTAAACAATCTCTTAGGACACTAGAGTTGGTCTTTTGCGAAGAACAGTACCTCTATAAGGTTTCTATGGAAGTGTGGAAGTGAAATAGGAAGAGTTTGTCTTAGCTTCAAGGCTCAAAATGGGGTTAATAAGAGAGGGAGGAGGTGCCCTTTTATAAGGGAGGAGAGGGGCACCTTTGGAAATATAAGAAATATTAGTTTATATTAAATCTCAACCCCACTTAAAAACCTCCAAAAATGACTCAATTCGAATAATAGATTATATATGGTTGAAAGATTATCAAACAATAAAATTTAGACATGTAGGGAATTTATTTAGAACATTATCAACTTGATTTATCCTTATTTAATCTATTAAATTTTATTTGTGGTAATAATATTAAAAAATCTAAATTGTTATAAATAATTACTTCTGTGCTGTGAATTATCCACAATTAGATAATTTATGACATTATAAACTATATAAATTTCAATTTATAATTTTTAAATATTTTTGTGATTTTTAAACAATTTAATAATATGTTATTTTTATAAAATAACAATAGTGTCAATTTTGACACTATTCATTTATTTGAATTTAAATTAAATCCAAAAAAAGTATATATTCAAACTAAAATATTTAATAGGTTCCTAACATGTCATAGTATTCCATAAAATTTTTTTAGTATATTAAATAGTTCATATAATATTTATTTTAATATTTTTAAAACCATTTATTTGGTATATCTATTAATAAAATAATTAGTACAACATTTTTGTAAAATTATTTAATATACTTATTTGTTGCATAAAATTAAAAATAAAATCCTTTGATGAAGATAAGTATAATTTATTTTATAATAATAATTTTACTCGAATTTATCATCTTAAAATAACAACATGTAAATTGTTATCTTTGTTAAATTATGAAGGTGACAACTTTAGAATCATTTAAAATAAAATATTATAAGTGTCATAATCTCTTTTATAAGGCTCAAAATGGTCAAATATTTGACCATTGGACGATTATGGTTTGCCTTTACATTACCAATAAGTTTTGGTCCGGGTTTGGTGCCTTTTATGGTCACTATTAGTTTAATAAAAACTATATTCTTCATTTTTTACTAGATAAACAATTTCTGCGTCACTATTGTGTCACAATTAATAATAATTATTTAATCCTGAAAAATTATAAATAAATTCATATGACGTTGAAAGTTTTATTATCTTTCTGTAGACTATTTATGTTTGAAGTTTCATGAAGTTTATCACTAAATTAAAATTAATATACTTATAAGATTTAAGAGAGTGACATGTAGTCACTTTCTGTGGTTTTAATAATAAATAAATTATTTTCAAGGAACCAAGTCCATAAAATGAATATATTCCAACCCTTAAGTGATATGGGTCGACTTTTAGTCATCCAAAAGAATTTTTTCTCAAGTGTTAGGGTAATTTTATAACCTTATTTTTACCCTTAATTACCTGATTCACCTTTAACTATGGTAAATAAAATTTACCGTAGTTACTATTCATAATGCCCAAAAATAAAAAGTAGCTTATTAAAATAATTTGGACCCACTGATTCAAAATATGGAATCCATTTTTCCAAATTCAATACACAAAAGTTTCATAAATTAAATTAAAATTAATCCCATTGTTGAAAGAAAACAGGTTTTTTTAAAAATATTGCAAAAGATGGAATTGATTTAACCTACAAATTCAATGTAAACTCAATGCTAATGACATACATTATATTAAATGGTAAAAATATTTTCTATTTATACTTTTAATCCATTAAATATTATAATTTAACCATATAAATTACCTCAATGAAAAAAGTTGTTTTTAATTAAAAATTAGCGTATTTTTACTATTCATCAAAACATGAAAGTTATCGGAAAAGTATCAAAAATTTATCCAAAGTAAATTTTTATATCCTGATTCTAAAGAAGAATTTTATTTTGTCAAATTTAACTTATAAACGTGTCAAAAACTAGATTTAATGTGGGTGCGCCATCAAAAAGCGGCAAAACTGCATTTTTTTAAAAATACTTATTTTACCCAAAAAATTATTTTGTTCTCTTAACATGTTATAAAAAATCTGTAAGATGAATAATAATGTTACAAAATTAAAAAATTTAGTTAATACTATTCATAATTGCTAGTCCATAATAATATAATAACAATATATCATTGTTTAGTGAAACCCGATATTGCGTACAACACACGCTATCGAGGAAGGTCGTGATTGCGTGTAATGCAAGCCAAGTTAGGGTTGCATGTAGTGAAAGACTCATTTGTTGTTTTTTATAACATAACCCAACCATATTTCATTTATACATTGAATATGTATATATACATTTATATATACACTCAATGTTGCGAACCTGAAATTGTGTGTAACAAGATCCAAGAATAGTGTTGCGTATACTGCAAGCTAATACGGTGTTGTGTATAGTACAAGCTAATCTTGGTGTAGTGTACAATAAAAGGAATTAAAAAGAATATATCTCATAAAACCTTGGGGTGTTACAGTTTTTTAATGAGTTACAACCTCATGGGGATCGATATAGGACTAACAGACTTGTACGACTCAAACAAAGTGGTTTGACTTGGATTATATGGGAGTTTCAATGTTTGAGGTAGGAGGTCACATGTACTCTACCCTATGGTATTATTCATAGATTATAGTAAAGTGTAATGAGGTCTTTCACATTAGGGTAATGACCTTAAATTAATAAATGTGGTATGATCTTTATATAATATTTAATTAGTTAGTAATCCTTAGGTCTTAACTAGTTTAAGGAACGATGTCTAATTTAATTGGAAAAAGTGACAAGGGACATAATGGACCCTTGTGCATTGGCTTGATACTAGTCACTAATGCTTGAGGCTTTATCACTAATATGTGCTTTTGACACCATGTTTTTCATATTGATCACATGTGTATTCATGTGAAGTCATAGGACCATATTTAATCACATGTGGTTGCATGTATAGCCCATGAGACCAATATATAATGCTTATTTCTATGATTATGATTATGTAGATATTGGAAAAAAATATGTTTGTGGAAAAATATGCAAAGAACACAACAATGATAAAAGGGGCTGCTTCACGAAGCACCTTCACAAAGCCCTTCAGTACCATGACCGGCACAAAGTCAAGGCCTCCTTTGAGATCGTCGTAGAGTAAAGATATGGTTGACTCTACAGTTATGACAAAATTGATGGAAGTATTCACACCAGAAAGGGAATACGGTTACCTCTGCAATTCCTTGGAAATTGGAAGAAGCCTCAGTGAGCACTGTGGATAGAATTAAGGAATCCTATGCACCAAAGAGGGGATGACGGTTGTCATTGTAGTTATAATGAACTTGATACAATCATCCTCTAATAGAGAATTGAAAGCATCTTCATAGCACGTTGTCAGAGCTTCGCACCCCCCTGGAATCTATAAATACCATGCTCCTCTCACTCCAAAGGGATCAACACCCTGACCTTTTACCTTCCAAGATCCCAAATCACAAATCACCCTTTTCTCTATGAACCATCATAAAAATGAATCATCTGATGTACATAAGAATTGAAAAGTCTCATTAACTTTACTCAAGTTTACCCCTCTTTGAAGAGGGATTCCCTTCACAGAGCCTATGGGCCATCACCTAGGAAGGTGACCCCCTTGGATACTGGGGACTTCGCGAACCACACAAGCTTCATTAAGCACCCTCCAAAAACATGTGTACACCATGCTTAAGCCAATATGTTATACTTCAAGAAGTTATCATATTCACAAATTCATACCCTATGTGAGACTTCGTGATTTTTGAAACCTAATGCTTTGAAAATCCAATTTCTCTACAAGCTTTGTGCTCTACAAAGCCCTAATCTCTGAAAAGCTTTGTGCTATGTGACCCCTTGATCTTTGTGAAATGCCTCTATAAAAGGACTTTTTTCACAAAGCCCTTTTCCGTTTTTCCCTCCAGCCTTGTACGAAGTCATTTCGAGGTCCCTTGAGTGGTTCTTCGTGTTGTGTTTCTTTTCTTCATTCTTCTTTGAATATTTATTCTAACGGCTATTGCCTCTTTTCATAGCCACACTAATGTGATCCCCTCAATGGACCACTCAATAACCCCATCTCGCAACGGCATTACTAGTGCCTTCCCTTTATCTAGGGTTAAAGTGCACGAGTTGTGTATGTCCTACGGGTGAGTAGTGAATCATCATCATCTGAGTTACAGGATGTTAAACCTTCAAGATTCATCATCCCCAACAAATTACATTAAACTATGTCCTAGCCCCATTCAATATACTTGGGGTTCCCCTCCTTAGAAATTTTCCATGCCCACTAGTCTCCATAGGAGTGAGATCTTCCTCACATAGAATGAGATCCTTCTTATGTGGAATGATAACTATTTGTAGGGGAGGGAAACCATCCAGGTTTAATCCCTTAGTCTTTATTGTAGGAGGAATCACCCATAATCCTCATCTTTTCTTCCATGCACAAATACCATAGGAGAGATGGGAACATGGGACTCTTGATACCTCGTCCCTCTCCTTTTGGGCTTTGTCTCCATTGGGCCTCCATCTTGGACTAAGTCCCAATACCCATTTCCCTGGGCTACTAACCACGTGTAAGCCCCATTCCATTCCTCATGGATGCATCTTTTGTTACATGATTTTCATATCTTTGTTGCCTCTTATTTCTCAGAGTGATCATGACTCATGTGGTCTTAGATTATGCATCGACCATGTCATCAACTCTTGGGCCACCATAGTGTGTATGCCACATCCCTCACCACTGAACTACAAGGAATTTGATCCTTTCCCTTTCCTAGAAAGGTATGTATGAAGTCTCCCTAACATTTAAGCCCGTCATCCATCGGTCCTGACCGCTTTACATTGGTCCACCCTCATCTCGCATGACGTTAAACTGTATGCCCCCTTTATTACTACACGATGCTAAATTGTATATCGTATAACTTCTTGGGTTTTGATCCTTATCTTCTAGGAAGGGTACATAGAAACCCTCCCTGAGGTTCAACCCCAAACACCAGAAAACTTTGGTGTCCCCTTTATTGGGACCCACATCCTTGGTTATTCCCTTAGTGGCATCAGACCAGTTCTCAAACTGCTAACCACATGTAAACCCCATCATGTCGTCGGGTCGTTTCCCTTTGTGTACACCCCAATTAAATTCCCCATCTTGAAATATGTGTACTTTGATTCCCTCTCATGGGGATACGCGGGAATTTTCCCTATGTTTTAAGCCCATCACTCATGTCCCTTCCTGGTCTCTCCCTTGAGCCTTTGTGTTTCGGGAAGGTTATGCCCCAACCCAGATGTTCTACTTCCTCTGGGTCCCATCCATGCTTTCATTCTCATGGGATTCCTCTTCAGGTGTCCCATCGCCCCACTGAACTACGTGGACTTTGATTTTACACCATAGAAATATGGAGGAGGCCTCTCTAAGGTTCAATCCCAATATCATCGTCATCATCATATCTGTTACATCTCTTTCCGCTCATCCACTTCATTTAACCATCCATCATCCATCATGATTCCAACCCAGGCCTCCACATCTTGACAAAGTCATTACATCTATTCATGAATCTTACCATCCATGTATCTAGGTTGTTGTCCATTGTGTACACCCTGATTCATTAACCCTTAGAACTACGTGGGTTTTGATCCCTTTCCTCTTCATAGGGTATGTAGGAAACCTCCCTACAGTTCAATCCTAGCCAATGGTAAACCTTGGTGTTCACCTTTCTGGGGTGCACTGTCCCGGATCCTCCCTTATTGGTGTCTAGATCAACCTTCACGGTGTGATATATTCCCTCTATGGGACACACCACCTCATATTTGTCCTCCTTGGGCATTATGATCCATTCATCTGGTAAACCTTCTAGATGATCCTTCCTAGGGATTTACCAATCTGGTCTATCTATATGGTACATTTTGATCACTCTCATTTCATATCTGCAAGATGTTAAAACCATGGCTTACATCATGTTAAACATGATATTTCGGAGGAAAACCATGAAATATATTCCTTTGGCATAAAAATCTCCTCTAGTTGTTAAACTTGCGGCATACCTTGTGTTAAACACGGGAAGCTGAGGAAAACCACTGTTACAATCCTATGACATATAATTCCCTTCACTCTACATGGGATGAATCAGGCATCCTCACCCTTGAGAAGCCCTATCATAAGGTGAAGAAACCTAGGCGCATCATTTTTTCAGCGTCCAGACATGCCAACGATGTCCAACGTGACTACTTCCCTGGTCGAAGGTTTCTTCCCTGATTTGACCCCTTGTAATGCCATGATAGAAGTAGTGTAATTAACCAGTGTCCACAATTATATTGAACTAGGTGAGAGTTTCATAAAAAACATCTTAATATTTAAGGGAGACCTAGACTAGGAAACGAATTCCAAGGAGGAATCCATAAAAGTTGAGATAGACATCCCGTCATCTACTTTCAATAAAGGGGAAAACATCCCTAAATAAGAAATGGATGTCACCCACCTATAGAAAGTGGGAATGCAGGGCAATAGCTAGTGCTTCACGGCATGATGTCATGCACCATGGAGAATGTGTTGGAAATAGAAATGGTGAACCTGAAGTGAATATTCTCCTCAATGTGAAGATTAGTAGCATTCTAGACATTAGTAGGTAAACGTGTCACTATATCCATCCATATGGCACCAGGTCCCTCTAATCAAATAGTCATCACGGCATGGAACTCACCAGATATTATGGTTGTTTAAGGTTGGCAATCCTTGTATGCGACGTTGTTGGCAGGGATCCTTTTTATCAATCATGGGAGACGGAATGACGATGGGGAACTGGACGTCTCTTTCCTCCTTTTAGCACCAATGGTCGAGTCTTCCTTCTTTACAAGACCCAAGATGCTATGTTATGAAACTAATCACCAACCACCCACTTATTTAAGGGCCAAGGAAACATCAAAATGGAAATACCATGTGGATCTATATCTTCTATGATGGCATGTACATCCACGGCTTCTAAGTTCCCATGCCCTATCTCGTCATCTGAACTCATTCAAAGGAGGGTGATCAATGAACTCGTCCGATGGTATGAAGAATAAGGGATTATCCCAACAAGATATATGGCCCATCAGGACCTAGATTCTCATGTGCCACGTCATTACTACCACCCACAAGGGATTTTTACAGAGCCACTACTCCCCACTACAACCTACAACCGTTTTAGGAGTCTCTCCGTGGAACTCTTTGACGACTCTCTCTCTTATTCCAATTTGGTATGGGAAGTCTGGTCCATCGTAACTCTGATACCATCACGAGGACTTCCAATGAGGGATCCCACTAGGCCATGTCTGTGCCATCACCAAGTCCCATGGGCTAATGAATAGGTGAGTTACAAACCTACACCACTGACACTAGTCTGATTAACTCAATGCCAATTTCAGGTGAATATTGGGGAGGACGCCTGCCAAGGGGCGTCATCATCAATAGATACAGTGGCTCATACCACCACCAATTCATACTATCAATGCCTCATTTATAATGAACATGGAAACCTATATGCCCAACCTGGATCAAGGCCCCAACCTGCCCCACGGTCAGGTTCGAACGACTCTCTTGGTCACGGAAAAAGGTAGTACCCCTCGTGGGCCGACCCATGGGGATGATATCCAGCACAGAGGTACCCATAGTGCCACCATCAATGAGAGTGAAGGTCATACCTACTCCCAAGATTGGCCTGGAGGCCCTCCCCATTCCACCATCAATCTGGGAGGAGGCCATCCCCACTGCACTAACATCCAAAATGAAGGTTTCTTTTACACCCATGATCCCAGGTATGGAGTCATTCCTCCTATCACAGGTCACTAATGGAAAGATCCTCCTTGCCTAATCAACCATCAACATGTAGGTCTTACCTATGTTCGTACCACATCCAATGAAGGTCCTCCCCATCCTGACAATCATATAAGTGGAGGTCTACCCCCACTTCATTGGTGTCTAATGCAGAGGTCTTCCCCATGTTCAGTTGGACCAGTACAAAGGAACCCCTCATACTGTCGCTGCCAAGTGAAACAAACATGGATGCACTGCACATACACCCACCAGCTCCGGTGGAGGTCCTACCCACTCTAACACTTCCCTCAGAGGCCTTCCCAGTGATCCATTTGACATTTTTCTGGGTACTCCTTGCTCCCCGACTCACCCAAGAGGATGTCATCTCCACCCCAGTACCAGTTCCGCCAAAGGTCCTCCTCGCGTCGAAAACCTACCCTGTTCTGAAGAACCATCCCAAAAAAGTAGGGTGGTCCAACACCTCCAGAGGAAGAATACTGAGAAGTTTCAGACCGTGATTAAACTTGTATTCTTTTCATACTCTGAGGCGGGGTGTGATTCTGTGATGGATCTATCACCCCGATATTTTTTGTCAGTGGATAGGGTAGGAACAAGGTGTATAAGCCTCATCCTTCCAGAAATTTAGGTCCATCAGATTCATGTATCCCTCCAAAGATACATCCAGTAGGGGGAATATTTTTCCTTTTTCCAGGGCTTGGACATGCAATCCCCATTATCGTTAATTGGATCATTCTCTAACTCAACCAGAGATCTCAGAGATTTATTCTGGGGACCATTAGATGAAGAGAAATAGCATGAACCACCATCAATAAATGTATACCCTGCCTCCGAAGTTGTGGTGTTTAGTATGTCTTAAAAAGATATGGTGGCGCGATCAATGCATTCATTTGAATATATCCCTGGATGTGGCGGCTTGTTTTCTTGTGCACCGTACTCTCCATCGGGAAGTCTATTGTCACAATGGTCTACTTAAATGTCATTATCAGTCCATCATCCACCCCCAGTCAATGAATAGGGAAACCAAGGGCTGGATCATGATTCTAAGCTATGAAACTTATAGGATATATTTGTAGCAGATCAGTTCGTAGAGATGTTTTGGACCATTGCAACAGTAGAATTTAGTATTTTGGAATCTCTCACCCAGGATGCAGTCTTTTGATTCCACCAAACTCTCTTGGAAACACTCTTCTATCTCCATTGTTGTCAGTTGTATTTCCCTAAGATCCAGAATCACATTGAATACATCAGCCAGTAATGTCGCATGGTCGACTTGGTTGCGCTTCCCATGGCTCAGTGCCCTGAGTAACCCGGTTGCAATCATACCCTCCAGAAATGATGTGTTCAGAGCTTTACAGTTATCCTCAAAATTATTAAGGAGGATCCCCCCCCCCCCCATGTTTATATATGTGGTTGGGGGTTGTATGTTGCCCTTCATTTCAGTTCTATCAAGTGTCATCCCGACATGCGAGGTGATATTGAGGATATGCCTTCAAGTAAAGTCTTAGTTAACATTGCTGACCTATTAGAGGAAGAGACTGAGTTAGGAATCCATGTTAATAACTTACCCCCTGGGGTGGTTCTAAACATGTTGGATCTTTTGGATAGGGTTACTCGCTAGCAAATAAACCTACTAGGCCTTTCTACACCTTCTGAGTCATTATCCCTCGGTCGGAACCCCAATAAGGGTAAAGAGCACACCAGGACCATAAAACCATAAAACCCATCTGTCTCAGTGTAAAATAAGAAATATGAACTCAAAAAAGGTTGTGTTTCATCAACATCTCATAGAACATAAAAATGTGTTTGATGACCTTCTCTCTGAACGTGATGAAAAATTATGACTAGACTACTATAATCCTTGATCGGGGAATCAGCTACAGCTTCCCCCCAGTGAGTTTCCATTGGGTGACCTTGACCATCCTTCCCATATAGATAGGGTAGAGGTGAGAGTGTATTGAAATAGGGCATGATATGCATCACTAAATCCACCTAAGTTATGTGATAAACCTTCTTAGGACCTAGCTCATTTTTCTACAGCCGCTTTATTGGTCGCCCCTCTGGCAGCGCTACAAATCAACCCACCAACCACTCTACGATCCATTGGGCCTTATTATCATGTTGAAGAACATTCCAACAAACTAGTGGTCAGAGATCCTTGTCAAGGTAGGAATCCCTAACAAGATGATTCAATGGCCTCTCTCATTTCCTGTCTTGAGGATTTGAAAACCCGATAAGTGGCCATCCCATCGGATGGAAAGTTGTATCTTATATTGGTGGATGATATGCCAGGGCCCCCTAGTTTTGGAAATCCTACCTTCTACTCCTTTAATGG
Organism: Viscum album; assembly: GCA_963277665.1. Lineage (NCBI taxonomy): Eukaryota > Viridiplantae > Streptophyta > Magnoliopsida > Santalales > Viscaceae > Viscum > Viscum album. The sequence continues at coordinate 261,712,707 of OY728129.1, forward strand.
GATGGGTGACCTTCTGTAGCATCTGGCCCACATTATTTCAAGGTGTGGATCCATTCTGGGAACTCTAGTGCAGCAGGAGGCTGCCAAGCTCTGTTGTTTCATACAGATGATACAACGGCCCACATTCGTTTGTTATTGCCAGCTACCCATTGGTTCACAAGTCGGTTGGGAGGATCTTCATAGGTAGTTTCTCTCCCATTTCATTTCCACACCCTAGAAGATGAGTATTTTTGACCTATTCATATTCAAGAAGAGTCTATATGAACCTGTCACACACTTTTTCACCAGGTGGAAATTCCTCGTGTACTCCTTTGATATGCCACTAACTCAAGAACAACTACTAAAAATGTGTGTAAGGAATTTGAAAACTAAATTGGCCCCTTATTTAATCACCCAGAACTACCCAGGGGTTTGGGGATTTCTCTGAAAAAGCTCAGTAGCTAGATGAAGCCTTGTAGTAGGTGCAGAAGGAACATCCATTGCCTCCTGTAGTTCCTACGAGAAGAGTCGCTAAGGTCGAACTCACTATGGTAGCAAAAATAGAGGCCCCCAGGAAGCTAGAGTTACAACTAGTAGAACGACCGCCGTAGCCTTATCAAGGGCCATCACCTCAGGCACAGCCTCCCGCCAAGCATCACCCACCTCAGAATCGGCAGTCTCCCCACAAAATGCACCGCCACCACCTAGGCGAGATAATAAAGTTCTTCCCCCTCGATAGGCTCCTCCAACCTCTTGTCAGGGCTAGGATCTTAGAGCCCACTTCCCAGACAGAAGGAACTGGACCTAAACATTTAATGAGGCTCAGATCACTAGTTATTTCTAAATCCTTATGGACTAAGTAATCTTACGGTTTCAGGAATTTAGGAGGCCCGAAGAGGTGGATCTCACTTATCTCCCAATTACTATCCTTATCACCAAATCCTTGGCTACACCATCATGCAGTGCTATGTGTTTAAATACTGGCTCCAATACTAGGGCAATAAAAACATATTCATGTTGGGTCTATCCTCTCCACATATGGCATGTGTGTTTATAATTCCCAACAATGAATGTTAAGGTGAGTGGAAGCAGGTTTCTAACCACGACTCTCAAAAATTCAACGACCAAATGGTTATCAAGTCAGTTTCCCATGCCCATGTTATTATACGTTCACATTTAAACCAAACCAAGCATTCATAAGTCACTATGTTACCCACATCTACTACTTCTAAGTCAACATCTCAGTCTTCTTCATCCTAGAAGGGTAACCATCAATAACATAAGAAAAAAAGTCCCCCACTAATGCAATTTTCATCCCATAATCTCTATGATTTCATTCCCCTAGAGATGGTAATTTCCCCCCGAATCCATCCAGTGATTGAGGAATCTTCAACTGATTAAGGGTACGCTTTTGTTAACACTGTGGAGCTGGTAAACCCCTACATGGTTTCTGACAACGAAGAGCATCGGACGGATCCTCCCAAAATCCCCAGCTGATGCTAGCGTCACTAGATCCATGGTTATGTGAGTCACGAGAATTAATTGGTCGGTGCTTCCAATAAAGTTGTGCACACCACCGAAACCAGACAGCAGGCCCAACACAAAGCTAAGCACACACAGCCTTCTCAGCTTTTTTCATCATATTTTCTTCCACTGTCATTTGTGCTACTTGATCAGGCTGATCAACCATGACTATTCTATGATCATACAAGTTATTCTATGGATAGAATTAAGTCCTCTATACCTCATCCATTATTTAATCCATGCAATTATACTAGTGATCAACGAGACATTCTCAGCACTGCCATAATTTTCTAGTTCAACCAGCAGCACCCATTAGACCTCCTATCACAGAGAAACCTCCTATCAGCAAATGTATATGCCTAGAATTAAAGTATTATGTTCTCAAGAATCTTTCCATAATTCATGTGAATCTCTCTATCCTCAAGGTTCTTCTCCTACCATCTGATATGCGCGAAGCCCTTTCTGAGGATTTAAGAAGTCCCCTCTAGTTTGAGGCAGAGGTAGAATCCGTAGAAGCCTTCCATGAAGAGGTATTCAATCATGAATGATTTCATTCTATTATCTCTTTATCTATATAAGATGGAGGTTCTACCATATAGGGGCACATAAACCCATTGTACATCACTGTCCATTTCAACAGCGTAATGTTTGGTTGTTTTATTAGCGACATAGGCTCGGAGATCAACCTTATACTGAACCAGACACTCAGAAAAATGAGACTGTCTGAGGCAGATCTAAGTCCATATAACCTGAAAATCCAAGGTTATGATAGTACAGAGTTAACACCAGCTATAAAAATTCACCTGAAGACCCAATTTGGTGGCCTATTCGCTAGCACCGAGTTCATCGTTGTATCACAAGACACCACCTATAATGCATTTATGGGTAGGCCATGGATCCAACTATATGCGACGGTCCCTTCTTCATATCACTAATGCCTTAAGTAATCCCTCAATGGTTGATTAGGTATACTCCAAAGTATTGGGACTCCCTTTTCCTCTTGTGAAGACTGCTACCTGTATTTAGACTATTTAAAGGGAAAGGAAAATCATATTTAGGCTAACGAGGTTGAACACACTACGGCTACAAATGACCTATGGATAGACTTGGATGACACCTACATTTTCCTGATCCACTGATTGGAGTCCACGACCCTAGACATGGGAAAATTTTCTTTTGTCTTAGGAATTAAAGGGTGGTGCATTCCCAAGTCTATGTAATGCTAGAAGATCACCTCGTATTCTTATAAAAATCCGGATTGGGTGATCCTAGAGCCCTCTACTCCCATAAGATATCGGGATTTCTGGTCAATGGAAATGAAAATACGTCATTCTTGCTTGTTTCGTCGGGCTATGATAAACTGGATCAAGATGATGTGTCACTATTACTTTTATATCATAAAACGTGACCCCTTAGGTTGAAGGCCAAACAGGATCAGGTCGAAAGAATTTGTCTCCATGGTTTCAGAAGTATAAGAAATCTCTGATGAGGTGTCCACTAGTGCTCAGGCTGGCACCAGTGTCCCGTTAGGATCTTTCAACTCAGAATAATAACCTCCTACTAATGATCCCCCCTCCATAGATGAAGAGGTGGATTTAGAGGATGCTCCTCCTGTATTCAAAGAGGGTGTCTCCACTATGGTCAATGAGTTGGTACTGGTGAACCTCAGTAACAAGATAGATCTGAAACCAATGTTGATCAGTGCTACTGTTCTTTTCAAAGAGAAAAAATGATACGTGGATTTCTTGATGTATAATCAGGATGTATTCTCTTGGAGTTATGAATAGATTCTTGGGATAGATCTTCACATACTCATCCATTGTCTCGGTCTTCCAATAAATCATCACAGGTTCAAAGAGCCTCTCAGAAAGATTCACCCTTCTCATGGTTCCATGGTCAAGGCTGAGGTTGATAAGGTCATCATAGCCAAAATTTTCATGGAGGTCCAGTATGCTAGATGTTTAGCTAATATTGTGCCTTTTAGGAAGAAGAACAGACAGATCAGAGTCTGCATCAATTTCCAGGATCTCAACTTTCACTACCCAAAGGATGACTTTCCCCTTCCTGTGATAGAACTGTTTATTGATTCTACCACTGGGGTTCAAGAACTCTATATCATTGATAGTTATTATGGATATAATCAAATCTGAATGTCCTATGAGGATAAAAATTATACCGCCATTAGGGCACCAGAAGGCACTTTCTGTTACCAGGTAATACTCTTTAGTCTAAATAACACAGGTGCCACCTATTAGTATTCCATGAACAGTATATTCAATTAAATCCTTCCGAAATTTATGGAATGCTACATAGACTATCTTTTGGTCAAATCTCACCACTTCTAGGACCACCTCAAAGATCTTGAGAAAGTGTTTGGCTTCCTCCGTTCCCACCATCTGAAGATAAACCCCTTGAAGTTTGCCTTTGAGGTCACCTATGGAAAGTTTCTTAGCATTGTTGTCATATATAGAAAAATTTAGATCGATCTGGAGAAGATCAAGGCCATCAGTGAGATGTCTCCTCCAAACAACATTTTATAGCTCCAAGGATATCAAGGACACTTAGCCTATATACATCGATTCATCGTAAATTTGTCTAGAAAGTGTAATCCCTTTTCCAGGATCATGATGAAAGGTGTTGATTATTAGTGGGATGAGGAGTGTTAGAAATCATTCGAGGAAATTAAAAAATACCTACTACATTTACTAGTTCTGATGCCACCTATTATCGAAAATCCATTGGACCTTTATGTTGCTGTTCTGGAATGATCTCTCAGTGACCTTCTTTCCCCAAATAATAATGAGGGAATTAAGAACATCTTATACTACCTTAGCTTCATTTTCCTCAATCCCAAGACCATATATTTCTCTATCGAGAAGAGATTCCTTGTTCCAGTATTCATAGTGATAAAATTGTGACATTACATGTAGAACCATAAGATATGGTTAGTGTCCTGAGTGGATCTGTTTAAGTACATATGTTGACAGGTCGTCTAGCTCATTGGGTAGTGATCCTTCAATAGTTCAACATCATGTTTGTACCCTATAAGATGATCAAGGGACAGGAATTTCTAGACTTCTTAGCCGCACATCCTGCTCCTACATAGTATTCTTTGGATCATGATTTTCTAGATGAGGCAATCCTCTCAAAAGATCAATCCATTTAATGATGTAAAATGCACTTTGATGGTACTTCTCGAAGCCCCACCGATATAAGACTCAATGATCCCAGACTCAATAGAGTAGGTCTAGGTATCATCCTAATCATGCCATCACTAGTTTTCCTTCCCCATTAGTTCTTATTCTCAAAAGTTTGTACCATCAATGAAGCAGAGTTCCAGGCTCAGATCACTGGTCTTGAGTTGTCCCTTGAGATTTGCATTCCCCACCTGTAGGTGAAAGGTGACTCCAAACTAGTCATCAAGCTGATCAACAGTAACTACATCATCCGGAATATGGAGCTCGTACTACAGTTAGAGCGTACCCTTTAACTGATGTCCTAGTTCCCTTCTCGAACAAAAATTACTCATGTCCCTCATTCATAGAATGGATGAGTTGATGCCCTGGCCCACCTTACCACATCTATTATAGAGCCCTTCTAGGATGATTTTATTATCAATGAGGCGCATTATGGATTCATCCCTCTCATTGCTCCAAACGATGATGATAGACCACATGTAAGCCACCTTACTACCTGTGCCTCCACGTCATGACCTCCAGGTCCCCCTATCGTGGTGTTGGAAGGGACCCATGACTAGAAAAATCCCTTTATAGAGTATATATAGCACATTAATTTCTAGGAATATTGATCCAAGCATGAGATAATCTGATGGCGCGCAGTGTAGTTCACCCTCCAGAGTGGTCTATTTCTTGAGAAGATACTCTACAGATGTGGGTTTGACATGATTGTCCTCCATTTCATTCAAGGATGTGAGATTTATTAGGTCATTCAATATGTTCATGTTATTTCTTGTGGTTCTCATCAAATCTAGAGATTGGGGTACTTTTGGCCCACCATAATTCATGACTGTATCGAGTTCTCCAATAGGTCCCATACATGCCAAATCTATGAAAATTTCATGCATTGGCCTCTATAACTCCTCCACACTACCAAGTACCCTTATCCCTTTTGTGTTCTAGGGACTTGATGTTGTGGGACCATATCCACCAGTGATAGCTTGCTAGTGCTGGTTCATCCTGACTACTACGGATTTCTTTTCCAAGAGGGCAGAGGTGGATCCTCTTAAAGAATTTATGACTCATTCTATCATTGATTTTGTTATCTCTAATATAATCTACCAATTTTGATTCCCTGATATCTTCCTCGCAGATAATGACACTAACATCCATGTAGATGAACTGAATAAGTTGTATTCCAAGTAAAACATCTTTTCTAATCATACCTCTCGCTATCATGCACAAGAAAATGGGTAGATCAAGGTGTTCAACAAAACCCTCTATAACATTTTTCATAATATGTTTGATCATAATAAGAAGTGTTGGATGGAAAACTTCACAACGCTCTCTAGGATTATCAGATGATGACTTGTAATTCCACTCAGGTGGCCCTATATTCCTTGGTGTATGAAAAGGAGGAATTCCTTCCCATTGAGATCCAGTTACCATTATTACTCATTGTCGTCTATGATTAGAAGGCACAAGAAAAAGTAGCTGAAATCCATCTGGCTGAACTAGAAGTGCTCGATAAGAATAGGCTTCTTACCTTACATAATCTATAAAGGAATCAGAACAAGATAGAAAAAGATTTCAATAAGAATGTTCACCTCCGGTCTTAATTAAAGGTGAAATATTGTTGGCCCAAAGAATTCCAGTGATACCTATCAAGAATCCACTGAAGATGGAGCCCAAATGGGAGGGACCTTATATCATTCAAAATTTTTACCCAAATGGTGCATACTCCCCAGTCACCATGGATGGTGATCATATTACTCCTCCCACCAATGATAAATTCCTCAATAATTATTTCACATAATAGTCCAACATGACTTTAAACTATTCCTTCTTTGAAACATGATGTTTAACTACATGGTCCTTCTAGGATGAATGATGTAAAACTACCCAACACTCATCCTTCATGATGTTAAACTGCCTGCACTCATCCTGATGGATGTTAAACTACCACCCTCATCTCTCTTGATGATAAAATGCAAAATGGTCTGAGGTCTATGACCTTAAACTAAGATATCCTACATCCTTGTAGTATGATGTTAAACTAAACAACATTTCAAAACTATGTATGTCATCATTCCCATCCTCATGGGATACGTAGGAACACCGATACTTTTCATCTATGGACCAGAATAGGTCCTTCAAACTTTCTAGCCCCATATCCCAAGTTCTCATTTAGGATTAAGCGGTGTGGTATAGACCATGCATCCTCACTCATGTTGGGATATTTTATGCCATGACACACACATCCCCTTAATACACATCTCCTTCATCCATCATCCTTACCACAAGATATTATACTATATAGGTAACACCACACTTCACGTGTCCCTCCATTTGGGTTTCCATCATCTTTTACATCCGAAAGGACCCACTAGCAGTTGATTATCATGCCACATTGGCTCGCATACCATTTTGGGCCAACATCCTTGAGGATCTCAAACAACAATTTGATATTAGTCCTTCTTTGTTAATATGGTCAATGGTCAATGATTAATTGTTTGTTCCTATTCTAGGTTACACAAGAGGGACAATATGTTGTTAACATGGTCAGCAGTCATCCTCAATCATTATTTCTATCCCATGGTCTCCCAAATTATGGGTGCAGGGATACACCTTTTCTTCCATTTTGTCTCATACACAAAAACATTAAACCAGGTATCATTCGGTCCAATATCTATGAAGATAAACTAAGATCTACCATAAATCCTTGTCTCATGACGTTAAACTGCATGACATCTTCATAACTATGTATGTCTTGATTATTATACTCAAGGGATACATGGGAACACCCAAACATTTTGTTTTTAGGTCTAGCCTGGGTACATCTATCCTTTCTCTTAGCCACTTGGTCTGAGTTCTCTCCTATAATTATGAATTGTGTGGAATATGTGGTATTTTTCCTCATTCACATAAAGTTATTCTCCACACCATACACATTCCTATTGGAGATACTTATTCCCCACATCATTATCGCATGATGTTAAACTGCACAATAATTCAAAACTATGTGTATCTTGAATTCCATCCTCATGGGATATGTAGGAACACCTTGACATTTCGTCTTTCGGTACAACCCTATTTCTTAGAAACTTTATCTTACTTCCATACACTTAGCCTAAGTCCTCCAAGGGGGGTACATGGTGTGGTGTGGTCTTATTTCCTCATCCTCATCGGGTTTTAAACAACCATACTATATAAATCTCTCTTGAGAGCTCTCCATCCCCATTTCCTCTACATAGCTTCTTGAGCCACCTACTCTCAAATTGGGACCCTCAACCCCCTTGGGGAGCTCACCAACATGCCTATATGCACTATGATTTGGGACCTAGAGTGTTGGGTACTACATGGACATGTTTTTTATCTGTTTCCATGCTTCATATTTTCTTTTATTTGGGTTTTCATTATCTTGTACATCTTAATGGACCCCTGAATGACATGGATTCTAGGACTCAGTGATATCCTACCATCTTGGGCCAACATCACCAAGGATTTTGAATTAAAATTTATCACAAGCCTCAAATTTTTAATATGGTTAGCAGTCAATGCTCATTTGTTTGTTCCCTTTTTAGGTCATGAAATACGTATATTGTGTTTTTAATGTGGTCAATAGTTATAATCAATCATTACACCACCATTAAGAATTAAATATTGGTTGTGTGATTGCCATCCCTTTCCACTCCATCATGTTGAAGTGGAATTTCTACATTCTTGGTATTATCCCTCAGTGTGTGTTTATGCATTAAGAGGGAAAATCAATGGGGTGGTTTCATTCGAGGCTCAGCACTATTTTCCCTACATCTATACTCCAAGTTTTGCAAAGCTATTTGCTGCCCTTTTTTTCCACATCAAGCACAGATCAACTGGGATTCTCTATTTGGGAAAGGTTTAGGTCCACTTGGAAGAATCTCACTTCTTTCGATCCAAGCTCTATGACCATTAACTAAGATCATCCCTCATCCTTATTTCATGATGTTAAACAGAAAATATTTCAATAACTATTTGTGGATTGATTCCTTTACTTATAGAATACATAGGAAAAAACAGAAATTTTATCTTTGGGTCCATCACCATATCCTTTGACCTTTTCCGGCCACTTGGCCTGAGGTCCCCTCTCTCTGGGGTTGTGCATAGTTTAGTGTGTACTAATGTCCTCATTTGCTTCGAGTGTGTTTTATCACACCTTGTGCACTTCCTTTAGAACCTCATAATTCTATGAGCATCCAAGTCATATGACGTAAAACTATACCACCTGGTCCCACATGAATTTAAACTATTGCATCTTTTCTACATGATGTTAAAATACATGGGTTGGTCCTATCATGAGACCCTAAATGGTGACATTATCGTCCTAGCTACACAACGAAAAACAACATGAAAATGTGGTGTCAACGCTCGAGGAAACATCATGTTTGGTATGAATCATACACCATAACATTTTTCAAGGCCTATATATTCCTTGATTCCTACAGGGTTGCCAGTATTCTCCATCCTATATTTGTTACTTCACAAAAAAACACATCCACCCTAAAAGAAAAATAAGATCCATCAAAATAGGCTTTATTTGGTGCGTGGTCCAGACTTACATGAATCTTTCCAAAACTATGTGTGGCTTGATTCCCATCCCCATGGGATACGTAGGAATGCCCAAAACTTTTGTCTTTAGGTCCAACCCTATGTATCTCAAATTTTTCCTTCTTTTCATCCCCCTTGGCCCGGACTCTAGTAGAAGAATGTGGTGTGGTGAGGACCTCTTAGTTCCTCATTCTCGTCGGGTTTATGGTATTCATTCCATGTATTTACCTTTGGGGGTCTTCCTTATCTTCTCCTATGTCCTTATCGCATGATGATAAAATAAATGTCAAGAACTACATATGTCTTGATCCCCATCCTCATGGAATACATAGGAGATCCCAAACAATTCGTCTCGGCTTAGACTAAATTCCACCATTGATCCCCCGACATAAGGTTTCCCCTGGGATCACGTGGAATATCATAGACTCTATTTGTCCTCATTCATGTCTGGTTTTGCAACAATCGAAAAATGTGTCTCCCTTTCCTCTTCTTGGCCTGGTCCGAGTTCTATGACCATAAACTAAGATCTTCCCATGATAACTACATATGTCCTAATTCCCATTCTCATTGTATATATAGGAACTTCCAAACATTTAGTCTTCGGGTCCATCCTAAGGTACTAAAAATCCTTCATTCATCCACATGCATGATGTTAAACTGCTTACCCTAGTCCAAGCATCATGACTTTAAACTTTGTGCGAGTTTTCATTAGGAACATTTCATAATATAGAAGGCCTATTTGGTCCTCATCCAATTCGGGTTTTTCTACTTTTCCACCCTGCACACATTCCATTAAACCAAGTCCCCTATCAATGGTCCACTATATGACCTTAAACTAGAATTTTTCATCCCCGAGACCCTTTTACTTAGAAAAGGATTTGACTCCCTCTATCTGACACGTCTCATTGGCCTACTCAAAAGTTCCATGGAGTAGAGCCCAAAGTGATGGATTCCACATGAACATTCCCTCGTTTCATATACATTCTTTTTTATCCCTTTATTTGGATCTCCATCATCTTCCTTTTCTGAAGGGACCCCCTTTATGATTTTTTGTCATGACACATTGACTCGCTTATCATCTTGGGCTAATGCCCTGGAAGACCTTGAATGACATTTTGCGATAGTTCTTGTGTATCAAACATAGTCAGCATTTGACCCTTATCTGTATGTCCCATGATAGGATAACACAAAATGGATGTTGTGTTTTGAACATAGTGAATGGTTATCCTCCATCATCACACCACCATCATTGTGATACAGATCTCAGGATCCATTATTCACATCTTTCCACTTTGTTATGTTTAAGTTGAATTCAAACACACTCGGTTTTTCCCCTCTACACATCTATGTGCGTTAATTAGGTAGGTCAGTATTATTGAGATGTTGTTCACCTAGAGTTTCATTACCAATAATGTGTGCCTCTATGTACTAGGAATATCCCATCACTACTCCTTTTTTCCCACATCGAGCACGTCTCACGTGGGCTTAGTGGTTCTAGTAGGACGTGTACTAGTTCATTTGAACCATGCTTTCCTTTCACACCGCATGACATTAAACTATGCTCTTAGAACTACGTGTGGATTGATTCCCATTCTAATGGGGTACGTAGGAATGCCCAAACATTTTTTCTCTAGATCATCCCAAATTTCCCCATCTCCAATCTCTCCACCTAAGATTTTCTCTAGGATTACATGGTGTGGTATGGACTTTTTTTGTCCTCATTCTCATCAGATTTATAACGGCCGCACTACATCCCACCTTTGAGATCTCCTCTTTCAATCTTCATCCTACCGTATGACATTAAACTACATGGGTCCTCCGGAACAATGTATGTATTGATTCCCATAATCATGGGATATGTTGGAACACCTAATCACTTTCCCTCGGGTTCATCACCAATTTAGGATGCCTCTGATCTATGGTCTAAATAATCCCACTGGTAAGGTGTGGTGTGGTGTGGACTCTTAAGTTCCTCATTCATGTTGGGATATGTATGAGGTCTCTCTGAGGTTCAATCCCAACATCTTCATCATATTCACTTCAACTAAATCCCATTACTCTCATCAAATTAGTTCAAACATCCATCATCTATCATGATTCTGACCCAAGATGTCACATCCTAGTGAATTCATTCCATCCATTCAGGCAGCTAACCATGCTTAAGCCCACACACAATCCAAAACAATCCAAACAAGAGTGTCCCTATTGAAATGGGCCACTATATATGTGCAATACCCAACAAGTCTATAGGTTATTGTCCTTTGTGTACACCCTAATTCATCATGCCTTCGAACCACATGGGTTTTGATCCCTGACGTCTACACAAGGTATGTAGGAAACCTCTCTGAGGTTTAATCCCAACCAATGGTAAACCTTGGTGTTCCCATTTATGGGGTGCACTATCCCAAATCTTCCCTTAGTGGTGTCCAGATCAACCTTTATGATGTGATATATTCATTCTATGGGACACACCACCTCGGTTCCTTCCTCATTGGGAATCTTGATCCATTCATCTGGTAATCCTTCCAGATACTCCCTCCTAGAGATGTACCAATCTGATTCATCTCTATGGGATGTTTTGACCACTCCCATTTTTCTCCATAAGACATTAAACTCATGTAATAACATGTGTTAAACATGAGATGCCTAAGGAAAACCACAAAAGATATGCCTTTGGCATAACTGTCTCCTCTATATGTTAAACTTGTGGAATATCTTGTGTTAAATAGTGGAAGCTTAGGAAAACCTTAAAGACATTACTATGACATATAATTCCCCACAATCGATAAGGTAGGCCTCAGGATTCCACTCCCTCAAGAAGCCCTATCATAAGTCGAAGAATCCCAGGTGCATCAGTGTTTCATCATCCAGACACGCCAGTGATATCCAAATTCACCACTCCCCTAATCAAAGGTTGCATCCATGACTTGAACCCTGGGAATGTTCAGACAGAATTAGTGTAATTATCCGGCATCCATGAAGATATAATATCAGGGAAGAGTTTCATGAAAAACTTCTTAATCATTAAGGGAGACCCAGACTAGGCGATGAATTCTGAGGAGGAATCCATGGAATGGGAGACTAACATCCCATCATCTTGTTTTGATCATGGAGAAAATTTCCCTAAATAAGCGATGGATTCCACCCAGCTTTAGAAGGTGGGAATGCGGGGAAATAGCTAGCGCATCACTGCACGATGTCACGTACCCCGTAAAAAGCATCTGGAACAGTATCTTTTATACCATGTTTGATGATAATCACATGTACTTGTATGTGTCTACCATACATTCATAATGAAATGATTTTCTCTTCCACTTTTATGATCTTCCGTATTGTGTGTATTCACTATTCCATTATAGGATTCATCTTTGGTATGGAAAATAGGTGGACCATCATGATATGTTTACCCCTTAGAGGCGAGGTTCAAATGATTTTAAACAATGAAGGAGTTTGACATATACATAGGGTAGGGGTATGATGGTCTTGTGGACCAACCCAAGATAGTGACATGTTTAATAAATTTATTCAGGATTCCTAGTAACATGTCAACTAGTTTGCCTTATGGGTTGACACAAAACTCAATTACTTTAATATTCTAAGTAACATGTCCACAAGTCGGTCTTATAATCAGATCTAAAACTCGATGCCTTGTGAAAACTGAGTGAAATGGTCATCATCTTTGTGGTTTTATCTTGATTATTATAACATTAATTATGACTATGTTCTTATATGGAGTCTATGTAGGTACAACAAAGGGTTAGTGGGGCCTCGGTAAGTGCATGAAAGCTTCATATATGGGTTTTTGTTTCTTACTTGTGAATTGGTGATTATATGTTATGGTTGTACAATTATGTATTGTCTATTTATTTTTTTCCAATCTTATCACATGAAGGTAAACTATATTTAATAGTTGGGTATTGAACCACATTGGTGGTTCCCTATTGAGTTGTAGTCACACCTGACTCGACTGTCTGTTGCACTTGGGAACCCAGAATCCCACAATTATTGTAAGTATAGGTTGGGATGAGGCTTGAGTTTGATCATCTAGTGGGTTATCACACAACTATTATAGATACTAAGAGAAGGTGTAACTTGGAATGGGGTCCAGAGCGTCTTTGTAACTTTTTTCTTTCCTTTTTTTATATGCGGTATACCCAGAGGGTGATAAATGTCATATACATTAGGTATAGCTATTCAGGTCAGTTGCTTCTACATTCATTCATTACAGATGGTATGTTTAATGTTTACACACCCTCTGATTGAATAGTGTTACAGGTTCTATTCTTTATTTATTATTTTGAACCCTGATTAAGGGTATAGTTTCCCTGGGATTTACTTTAGACCCTCACTACTAGTCGTCAGCCACTAGAATACAGGGAGGTGCGCCTGAGGTCATGTGTCACTTCGACTCGGACCTGGCTATTCAAGTCATGGTGTTAAAGATTGTATGAGTTAAAAAAAATTTATTATAATCATATGATTCAAATAAGTTGATTGAAATTTTAAGGAAATAAATCCATCTGAAATTAAATTTAAATTAAAGAATGTGGTTGAATTGTATTTTATTTTTGTTGTTATGATAAAATGATTATTATTAAAATCTATATAACAATTTTATATTTATGTCATCTAAGTTGAGATTTATGTTTATCATTATCTATATTACCACCACCTAAGATTCAAGGATTGTTGTGACCTAATATTCTATGGGATATAACATTATTAGTTGAAAACATAAGTATTATTAGTTCCCATCACCCATGATTCCATTGAAGATGGTGACAATATATTAGACCTTAAGAATAATGGGGATCTAGTTAGAAGATTTTGGTATTCAAGGATCCTCTTATTTTATATATTTTACATCATGTGTGTTATTTATACGCATATATGATTTCTAGTATAGGGTTTGTGGTGTGTTTTGGGTAGACAAGGAAGATTTATTAGGTGTTAGTTTTTTAACTTCTTTATTCATGGATGATGTAATATCCTCCAACAACATTGACACATAAGGGTTATGGGAGGAAAACAAAAAAACCACACAGACACAAACAAACCCAAAAATAAAGACACACACACACACTGATATATTTATGAACAATTTTAAAAAAGTTCTAGAGAATAATGGGAATGATTTTAGACCATGTTAGTTCGAGTGAGTGGATCCTTTTATAAATGATTTATTTTCATTTTCCATTTTATTTTATTTTATACAATACGAATATTTTATGTGTGGTGAATTGATACATTATATTCTATTTAATGTATTTTTTTACATTTTTTATTGATTTAAATTATGAATTGTATATGTTAATGTTTAAATATTTTCTATTTGTAGGGAAATTCTTTCTATTTGTGTGACATATATGCCTAGTTGTTGGCCTACTTGTTTTAATGATAAAAAATTAATGCTTATTATAATATTAATGAGTATTATATTTTCTATAATTATCCTATCATCTGAGACAATTGATGAAATATTCCTAAAGATAAGTCTTTGTTGAGGATAATATACCGTAGAGGATGAGTCACCATCAAGAATGAACCACCACTAGACAATGAATCAACATCATGAAATCATATTGTCATAACAGTATTTTGAAAAGGTATGAGACACCGTCAACAATTCATCACCATCAGATGTGTCATACCACTAATCTGGAAAGAAGTTAATGTATGAGAAACTACCAACCTAACCAACCATCATAGGAGTCACTTACAGAAGGATGGATCACTATCAGCTGAGTCACCACCAGTGTAGAAATTTGGCTAAGTACAAAATGTCACACCACTAGCTTGACATGCTTCTAAAATGAGACATCCTCTGTCTAAGACACTATTACAAAGATACACCACCAGTATTGAGTCACAATTCCATGACTCAACACCACTATTAATCAAACATAACTTAATGAATTTAATATATCTAATATGAATTTTATTAAATTTAATTCCATTGATTATGCTAATGATTTTTCCATATTTCATGATAGAGATGCATTGAAATATGTGTTAGACATGCAGTATGAGGATGTAGGTGATCCAAGATGATTCTTTCTGCATGCTGGTGATTGAGATAAATAGACTTCCTCATGAAAAAGGGAGACACACAAAAATGAGAACTATTTAATGACTAGATACACTTAGATTGATATACACATGAACTCAAAGCTGAACCTGATTGCAAGAACTAACCTACTGAATCATACTTATTCAAATGAGGATGTCGAATCTCATTACATATACAATTACTTTCTATATTCAAGAATAGAATTGTACATGACACCCTGTTTTACTGAATTATTAATGATAACCCAACTCAAGCTCCACTGCAAATCAAAATCAAGAGTCATGAGCTACACTGCATAACAAACTGAGAAGCTTTATCCCTTCATACCTTTATTTCCTCAGTTTTTTTATTATACTTTACATTATAAGTAGTGTGTGTTTCTCATTTTATTTCAAAACACACTATCTCCTGCTATAATTAGAAGATACATATATTTCTTCTTAACTCTTTTTACACATGTATTTCAACAGATAATTGTGGTAGAGGTCATGTGTGACCTATTGTATATTTTCTCCCACAGATAATAATGGAAGAGGCCCTGTGTAGTCTGGATAGTTGTAGGATATTGTAAAACATGATCTAGGTTGTCGATCAGACTATTTATTTATATAAACTTTTGGGTGGTAGTTGATCACTAAGTGGAGAGGACTAAGTCTCATCATGAGACTGAACCTCCTGTATTCAAAATTCCACTACATGTTTTATTTTGTTTTATTTTATATCTATTATATAAAAACTGAAAATTGTTTTAAATTATAAAAAACAATTAATTCATTTATAGTTAAAATTAAATAGTTTTTTATAACATTTTAATTAAGTAATTTTTTTTCAAATGGTTAAGTAATATTTTTTATTATTTTATCTGATAAATAATAAATATTTTAGGAAATATTTTAAAATATTGAAACATATGATGATATTTTGTTTGGTTAATTTGTCCATTTTTAAATTAAATAAGGGAATCCAATTTTAATTCATTTTAAACAGAAAATTTTATTGGGTACTCAATTACCCCC
This sequence comes from Viscum album, assembly GCA_963277665.1. Lineage (NCBI taxonomy): Eukaryota > Viridiplantae > Streptophyta > Magnoliopsida > Santalales > Viscaceae > Viscum > Viscum album. Next base: position 261,729,059 of record OY728129.1, read on the forward strand.
CCCCCTCTTGAGTTACTCACATTGACCAACATTTGGTATCAAATGAATATTTTTTTATTAATAATGTTTTCCAATATTATTAACTGTGATTTTAGTTAAGCTCTAAAGTTATTAAATTTCTATCATTTGTAAATTTATTTCATTAAATGAATAATAGACAAGAATTTCCTTCTAATAACAGAAATCCATTTTTTATCGAAAAGATTATGCTCATCAAAAGATTAAAATGAAAATTCATAAAGAAATTAAGGGTTTTGTGACTTGTATTGCCATAGAATAGAAATATAAATTGCCTACAACTGATAGAGCTAATTGGGATATGGCTATTAAAAAATTTTATAACAAAAATTATAAATCTATGAATGGCCTATATTTTTCTTTAAGTGATAAGAAATTTAATAGGATTTATTCTTGTAAAAATGCATAAGAATTGTGGGATACCTTATCTATTTCACATGAGGGGAAAACTAATGTTAATAATATGAGACATAGTGAATAAAATATAAAGTAATATAACATTATGATAAATCCTTGTGAAACTATTTCTGACATGTACCTCAAGTTTAGTGATATTGTGATCACAATGATCTCACTTAGGAATCTTATATCATACAAGGACCAGATCATGTGATTTCTTAGATGTCTACTTGAAAGATGGAGTGGTACATCTATTTCAATTATAGAGTCTTGTTACATCAGAAATATACCTATCAAAGAGTTGATTGGTAAGTTTATGATGTGTGAAGAAGAGTTAAAGGTCAACCTGGAAGATGAAGAAGATCCAAAAAGAAAATATGTAGCCTTTAAGACCGATACATCTAAGCAAAAGGAAAAGGGGAAAGTTCAATATTTAATTTCAAGTGATAGTGAGTTGCCTCCAAATAGTGATGATAATATTACTCATCTAACCATACATTTTAAGAAATTTTATAGAAAGAAACAAATTATAAACATAAGTATAAAAGAAAATATTATTCCAAGGGAACCTAGAAGAAAGACTGAAAGAAAGATGAAAATGATATTATCTATTATGAGTGTAATAGGAAAAGTCATGTAAAGGCTGGTTATCCAAAGTTGAAATAAAAAAAATAGATATGATGAAAAGGAAAGAAGATATATGAAGGCCATGAAAGAAACATGGATTTTCCTGGAAGATTGCTCTATTGATTCTTATTCATCTCCTAGAGAGAAATCAGATAGAGAAAACATGTGATTTATGATAGAATTCACTGAGGTATCTACTATATCATATGTACATATTTTTGATAATTATAAAATGAACAATCTGATGAAGATATGGCTAAGGAATAAATGTTTGAATATTTTAGTATGATGAAATATACTTTTAATGGTATTAAAGACAAATATAATGTTCTTAAGATATAACATGTTTATCTGCAAACATTAAATATTATTTTTCTATTGAAAATGAATATAATCCTCATCTATTGCAGGAAAATACTAAACATAAACTTTTAAATGAGTAATTAAAGAAAGATTTGAAAAAATATACTAATGGTAGAGAAACTCTCACACATATTTGAGAAAAAAAGTTTCTCCTAAATGTGTTATATTTATAGGATAACAACATGGATAAAAAAGAGTAATTAAGATCACATTTATTCTAAATTCAATACTATAATTCTATTCTACCAATTATTTTTCAAAATCACATAATAAATTATTTATTTAAAAAAATATTCTGTATTCTTATAGGAATCCTATTGAACAAATTTTTGATCCTAGACCTTTAATTACTAACATCTATAGACCCATGAAAATATGGGTACCAAATTCATTCCTTGTATAAATTATATTTCTTTGGAAAGTTTTTTGAAGGCCTCCTATAAGAGTCCATGGTACATGGATAGTGGTTTTTTGAGACATGTGAAAGAAGAATATTCATGCTTCCAGATTCTTTTTAAGGTTGATGGTGGTCATGTCACCTTTGGTGATAATGCTAAATAGAAAATCATCGGCCTTATTAAAATTGGTAACAACGATTATATTTTAATTTCAAAAGTATATTTTATTAATGATTTGAAATATAACCTGGTTGGTACTTCACAATTATGTGATAATGGTTTCAATGTCAAATTTGAGAACAATGATTACAATGTGTTCAATTTTAAAAATGATTTATTTTTTACTAATTTAAGAAATTAAATTCTTTATTCTATTGATTTAAATTATTTATCTTCTCAAAATATTTCTTACTTGAGTTTCTTTCACAAAGAATCTTAGATTTATCATAGGATACTAGGTGATTGTTAAATTCACTCACTTGGGAAGCTTACTAGGAAAGGGTTAGTCAAGGATCTACCTAAACATGAGTTCCCAAATGATAAATTATGTATCCCCTGTTAAAAATGGAAACAACGAAAAGTTTCTTTTAAATTAAAGAATGATGAGTTGACTTCTCAACCACTTGATTTGGTTTATATGGATTTATTTATACCACCTAGTGTTTTTAGTTTAAATGGGAATCACTATGTCTATGTACTTGTAGATGATATATCTAGGTATACTTGAGTAATTTTTTAGCTCAAAAAAGTGAAGACTATTCTTATTTCATAAAGTATGATAGATCTATAGAAAATCTAAGTGGACTTAGAATTAGTACATTAATAAGTGACCATGGTTGTGAGTTTAAAAATTAAGATGTTGAATATTTTTTCTCAAAAAAAGGATAAACTAATAATTTCTCTACTCCTAGAACCCCTCAGTAGAATAGATTTATTGAAAGGAGGAATATAAATTTACAATAGATTTCCCATACCATTTTAAATTAGCATGACCATCCTATCTATTTTTGGGTAGAGGTTCTGAATACATCCTGCTACATCATAAATAAAATTTTCATTAGACCCATTTTGAAGAATACCCCTTATAAAATTTGGAATAATTGAAAGACTAAGGTTAACTAATATAATGTTATTGGTTTCAAAGTTTTTATTCTTAATACGTAAGATAATCTAGACATATTTTCCACCAAAAGTGATGATGTATTTTTCCTAGGTTATCCAATTTCCAGTAAAGCATATATATTTTTCAATAAAAAGTATAAAACTGTCTAAGAATATATCCATGTAATTTTTTTTTGAATAAATCCACATGATCCTTGGAAACTACCTAGAAAATATTGAGGATGATTTATCAACTATGAAAATGAATTCAAAACTTTTAGATTTATCTACTAAACAGTCATAAATGTCATCTAGTTTTGAATAATTTCCATAACTTCTAAAACATGAACCTGTAGAACAACCAGAAGTGACAATCCCTGTATTTTCTAGATCTATTAGAACTCTTTAGTCTCGTACCATAGATGATGTTTTAGTAGATATAGATAGAGGAAAACAAAACAAGATCTTCTCTTAGAAATCATGTTGAACATCAGGCTTTCTTGTCTCATCTAGAACCTAAGAAAATCATTGAAGTCGTTAATGATGAATTATGGTAAATAGAAATGCAATAATAATTAAATAAATTTAAAATAAACAAAGTGTGGGAACTAATAGATATACCCAATGACACCTTCACTATAGATACTAAATGGATGTTTATAAATAAGGTAGAGGAGTCATGAACAATAGTTAGAAATAAGGAATAAATTATTTCACAAGGGTATAGTTAAGAAGAATGAATAGACTATGTGGAAACCTTTTCACCGGTTTCCATACATGAATCCATAATAATATTACTTGCCTATGAAACTCATCTAGATTTCAAACTTTATCAAATGGATGTCAACAGTGCATTCTTTAATGGTTTTATAATTGTGTATGTTTTTTTGAACAAACCCCTTTTTTTAAAATCCCCATTTTCTAAATCATGTTTTCAAATTAACTAAAATTTATAAGGTTTGAAATAGGATCCTAGATCTAGGTATTATAACCTAAAAAATATTCTTATTTCAAAATGTTTTTCAAAAGGTATAGCTGATCCTACCCTTTTTATAAAACAAATTTAAAAATATGTTTTAGTTGTACAAATTTATGTCGATGATATTATTTTTGGGTCTTCAAGAAATTACCTTTATGATAATTTTTCTAAAATGTTGAAAAATGAATTTGAAATTAGTTTGATGGGTGAATAAAAAGTTGTTTATTGGGTTTAAAATCTTTTAAAATAAAGAATAAATTATTTTAAATCAATGTAAATATAAAAATATCTTTTAAAGAATTTAAACATGGAAATTACTATGATTATTGATAATCTTATGAGTTCCACCTGTAAATTGAATCTTGATAAAGCTAGAAAACCAGTTGATCAAAAAAGATATAGTGGTATGATTGGAAGTCTTATCTACTTCACTTCTATCCAACCTAATATAATTTTTATTGTGTGTATGTGTTCTCATTTTCATGCTAATTTAAAAATAATCACACCTAGATTCTTTCAAATGAATTTTCAAATACATCAATTATACAACCAATTTGGTATTGTTTTATATTTATTGGAATTTCATTTGATCTAGTTAGTTATTCTGGTGGTAATTTAGGTGGATTTAAGTTTGATAGAAAATTTTCCTCTGAAACATGTCACTTTTTGGGAAAGTCTCTTGTTTCATGGTCTAGTAAGAAATAGAATTCAGTTGCATTGTCTACTACTTAAGATCAATATATAGTTGTAGATAGTTAATATACACAACTTTTGTGGATAAAACACACATTACTAGACCTTAGGTATCAATTTCAACATTTTCCCAAAAAAATGACAATAAAAGTGCTATTAAAATTTATAAGAATCATATTTTTCATTCTAGAACGAAAAATATTGATGTAAGACATCACTTATTGAGATATCTTTTCCAAAAAGGTTATCTCACTCTTTAATTCATTGGTATAGAACATCAGTTGTCTGATATCTTTACGAAGCCTTTGAATTCTGAGAGAATGAAATATATAGAAAATAAGCTAGGTATGATTAATTTAGATTAAGTTTAATTTTCTGAGAACAAAACATTGGGAGACACATGGTTGGGAGACACATTGTTTAGTGACACACTATTCGGTGACATGTAATTTAGTGACAAAATGTTGGGTGACCCATATTTGGGTTACATAGTATTGGGTGACACACTGTTGGGTATGACACACCATTGAGTATGATGAACCATTTGTTATAACTCATTGTAGTAGTTGTCTCACCATTTTTATTGTCTCACCATTGCAGTCATCTCACCTTTCTGATTGTATCATTATTGTAGTTGTCTCACCTATGTGATTGTCTCGACATTGTTGTTGTCTCAATGTTTGAATTGTATCACTATTGTGAACTATAAACCATTGGTTTTCATGCCTTTGAAAATTTTCAATTCTAAATCATTGAACCACTGGTTTTAAAATTCCTTATAGTTTATTTAATTTTATAACTCGATTCAAATTTTTTCATGATTTTTTATTTTGATTTTTGTAAATCTAAAATTGAAAATGATAAATATGATATTTTGTCTTTTACAACACACCTATTTCTCCACACATTTTTTTGTGATCCCTATTGCACCTCTTTTCTCTCTCAATATTTGACATTCGACCTCCCTTCTTTTTCTGAGAATTCTGAACTGATATACATGTCCAATGCGAAGAGTTCTTAAAAGTCTTCTTTAGAAGAGTTATGTTTTTCAAAGAAATAGAAAGGGGGATCCAGCAGTCAAGTTGTTTTAGTGCATGTACATTCTGAGTTATAAAAACATGTTATAACACCTGAAAAAGAAGTCAAAGAAGGATGGTTGTTTTCCAGCAAATCTTTAGTATAGAGAGTTCTTTAGAACCAAGGTTGGTTAGATTAGGTTTCTTCAAATAATATACCCTTATATTCTACACTAGTGTAATAGTTTTATCATCATGTGGATTTTTTTTTTGAAGAATATGAATAGTACTAGTTAAGAAGTAGATTCAACGGTCCTAAAATGGTCTTTTATTCCAAAAAGTGAGTAGAGTGCTTGAATGACCCACATTAAGGCCTTCTCAATTGTTATCAAGGAACCATCTCAGATGATGGTGATAATTTCATTTATGAAGAAACACTTTCTGAATTGACATGTGAAGGGATTAGGAGAAAATCATTTGCTTCTAAGTTAGATGGGGAGTGCAGACTACTATATAAATTTATCCAACACATGTTATACCCAATGTATGGTGATTTTTCCACAATAAGGTATCGAGATGTTTATTTGGTTTACCTTATGAAAATAGGAAATAAAATAATTCTTTATAGATATCTCAGGATTCATTTATCAAAAATCTTCAATCCTTCCTCTAGATAAATTTCCCTTCTATATCTGAAGATTTCTTCTGCTATGTTGAAATCTGGAAGGTTCGTTAATTAAAATTTTAACACTGCAAGATTTTCTGAATTTATTTTGAATTAATTTAATCTTTTTGATATTTTTCATTTCCCACAACACTAAAAATAGTTTATTTTACATTAAATCATTATGTTTGGATTGAATTATACACAACAACAAGTTGATCATGCACTACACACAAAATAAATATTAGTTTTCTCTACATAGAACACTAAGGTTGTCTTATGCTATATTCAAGACTTAATTTACTTGATGGATTATATAACACGCAAGTCCGTGTGTTACCAAAAAAATCATTATTAAAATATTATTATTTAATAGGATATAAAATATCAATTAAATTGAAAATTATGCAATTAACGACCTTATGAATATATATATAGTTTAATTCATTAGTTACATAATAATTAAATAAAAATAGAAACCAAATGAATATAAAGGGAAGGTTTTTATAAATGTCTATTTTTATGTGCAAAATATGATTTATATTAATAAGTTCAATTAATTAAAAATAGTGTATGATATTAATTAAATTTATATGTTATAGTTTCAAACAAATATTTTTTATAATAATCTAATATAATTGTTAGATATAAGATAAGAACAAACCCAATTTTATGCTCAAAAATATATATTTTAATAATGGTAGTTTTATCGCCATTAATGGATAACCTAATGCAAATGTGGAACATTTTCTTCTTGATGATGTCACTACTTGAGATTCATATGAAAAATCTATAGGGATATTGTTTTTTTAATCTCTTAGGGGTTCTTACCTACAAAACACATCCTCATCGGTGATTCCACTATTTAAAAATCTTGATAATAGAGGCTTTGTGGTCGATGTTGATCCTGAAGATCATAAAAAAGTCACAAATGTGTATGTTCACTATCCTTGGTAATATTTATTATTTAAAAGGGAAAAAACCCTGGCTGGATCCAGAGCTTAGGCCTAGAATCACCCACTATTGGGGAACAAATAGTTGTAAATTAGTTCCAATTAGGAAAGGTTATTTTCATATAATCTAGAAATCCCAAGAAGACTTAGATCAATTATAAAAATAAGTATCATTCAACTGAAGGCTCGTTAACTGTGATTATCAAAATGGGAATTTTCTTTCACCCCATTCACCCATAAGAACTTTATGGATCAAATTTGGGTTAGACTACATAGACGTGGTTGGTATTTCTAGCACTTGAAAATATTGAGTGATATCACCTCCTACATTGAGGTCCCATTAAAGACTGGCCAATGAATATTTAATGGATATTAGGGTCTATATGCAATAGTTATGGTAGAAGTAAGTTTAGAATCAAAACTACCTCATGTAATTACTTTTTATGACAAATATTATAGAACTGAGGTAAAAATAAAATGATCATAATCAACCCTTTTTTGAATATTGAAAGATTTTTGGACACTCCATCATCAACTATAAAATGGTGAAAAAACAAGTAAATCAACCCATTAATAAGGAATGGACTAAAATCAAGAGACATAATTAAAATAAAATACATTTTTTAGAGAATCCATAGCCCTGAATGAAAATAAATCAAAGATTGGTGAAAGGGATTGGTGACCCATACACCACAAAGGATCACCCTAGAAAATCATGGGCTGAATTGGTTAAAGATGAGGATATTGAAACCGATAAACAAGGTATTTCTGATGAAATTTATGTCCTTGTCATGGAAATTATCAAACAACCTCAATAAAAATAAGAAATTGAAGACTCCAAGCCTTGTAGAGAGGTTACAACAAATTAAATGAATGATTATCAAGGAATTTTTATGGGATGTCATTATAAAATCATAGAGATTAATTCCACTACATAGGTAACTGAGACTATGGTATTTATGAATAGTGTTAACATTTACAAACCCATCACTGAAGGAAGCTTCATGACTACAATTATGTTACAAAAAAACCCGTCGATAACCCTACCTCTAGAGATGTTGATTGGTTTACTCTTATGCCTTTTGTTGATAGGGATCATTTGAACTCAACTCTATAAGTTGGTGATACTACTCAACTTACTATAGAATAAAATGAAACTCCAGTGGATATCCAAGATCACATCAAGAAGACTTACAGTAACAGATTTGAGCCTTCGCAAACTACATCTCTAAAGAACACTAACCCTCATGTTAGCAATAGGAGCACACATCAGGGACGTGCTGAAGTCCCCATGCCTATAGTGGCTTTCATAAATGACAGGTTCATAGCCTCAGAGAGTATCACTAGCACTAAAGAGTTTTCAACACCACTGTAACTCGTGGAAATTTCTTACCCTAAAAATAACCAAAATAGGCAAAATCCCTCTCATGTTTTGAACAGCAACCCCCTGGATTCGCCATCAAATATCAAGGGAATGGATCCCCTTATAGACGTTAAATATTTGGACAACACATATGAATAATGAATGGTAGAAAAAAAGTCACCAATGAAAATAGTATGAGGCCTCTATCATCTGACCATATTCCTAATGATGTTAGCAGAAACATTCTAAAAGAAAACAAGGATAAAAATCATGATTACAAGGATAATGATGATAGGCAATTAGATATCCATATCAAAAGAGAAGTATCCAATCAAAAAGTTAGTAGTGCATAACAAAATACTCGAATAGAGGATCGGACATGTAAACATGATAATATTATTTGACCAAACACTTCCATGATCAAAGAGGATAGGGACTCACTAAATAGAAAGGAGAAGTCTGTCAGGCCCCTTAGGAAATCTATATACAAGAATAACTATGGAGGAAAAAATAAAGGGGGTCTCATCCTAAAGCATATCTCCATATGAATATTCTCTATTGGAATTTTTAGGGCATTGTTAACCCTAACACCATCATAACATTAAAGATATTTTTATTCACACATTACCCAATAAAAAACTTCTATCTATATGCCTAAAATTATTTTTTCATCTAGTTTCACTAGATTAGATAAATTTAGTTACAATTGTTTTGGTGCTACTTCTAATAATAGTTATGTTGATTGTCTTGGGATCTTTTCTCACTCTCCCTTAAGTAATGTTCATGTTTTTAATAATGAAACTCAAGATTTCACATTTGATATGAATTTTATAAACTCACATATCTTATGAACTTGTATGTATGGAAATAATACATACCATGAATGGAGATATCTATGAAAAAACTTTTCATATTTAAAAACATATCCAACCACCTTGTATCATCTTTGGAGACTTCAATTCTATTCTTGGACCTAGTAAAAAATGGGCCATTTTCACTCTAAATATTTTTCTATATAATTTAAACTTGTATTAAAGACAAAAATATCATTGAGATAAATCTAGTATGAGAGAAATATACTTGGCATATAATTAATTATAATAGAGTAATGTCTAGTAAAATTGATAGATCTTTTACAAACATCCAATCCCTAGATAATTGGGATATTATTTCCAGCATCACCCTGCCTAGATTAAACTCGAATCATCACCCTATTTTAGTTAGTCTCAAACTAGAGTTTTCAAAAATATCTTTCCCTTTAGATTTAATAATTTATGGAAATATATTATTGATGCTGATAATTGTTTCAAGGAAACCTGTATTTCTATGAACTTTAACAATGATGATTTTTCTTGTATTATGAAATTAAATATTCTAAAGAAAAATGCTAAATTCTCGGTGTAAATAAATAGTAAATCATATTGATAATAAAATTTATTCCCTAGAAAACACACTCAACTAAATTCAAGTTGAATCTATGAACACTAAATTTTCTAATGATCCTAAAAAATAAATTGATATTTTCACTAATCTAAACTTTCTTCTCACCATAAAAGATAATCTGAGAAAACATACCTTCAAAATAAACTAGTTTAAAGATGGTAACATAAACTCTAAATTATAAAACACTTTTCAAATATATTGGAAATATTTTAGACCCCATACCTTCCTTATATATGGGGATAACATCATTGATAATGAGAAAGGTTTGTTCAATAATGTTGTATCATACTTTATCAATATCTTCAATTGTCTCGATATTGATAAGGACATAAAAGGGTATATCATTCCTAGCACAGGGGGTAATAATGAAAAAAACTCTATTGAGTAGTGTTTTTAATGAGAATGATATTAAAGATGTTTTCTTTAGCTTAAAAATGATACTTCCCATAGTCCTTATGGTTTCACTAATTCTTTTTTCAACACTATTGGGATATTGTTCAATATGATGTTTATAAACTTGTTAAATCCTTTTTTTCTAATGGATCCCTTCATTGTGGTATTAATGCTCTAGTATACTCTCTTATTCTCAAAGTGGATAATTATTTGGAAATTCATCTCTTCAAAACCATTTCTCTCATTTACACTATTTATAAAATCATCTCTAAACATTTAGCTAATAGGATTTATCCTATTGTTATCAAGATTTTCTCTTGGAACCACTTTGGATTCCTCCAAGGTAGAAACATCTAAGAGAGCATATACATTTCCTATGAAGGTAAAAACTTATTTAAAAAACTAACAGATGAGGAATCATTTCCATTAAACATAACATTAGAAAAAAAAATCACCATGGACTGGAATTTTATTTTCAAGGTCCTCAAAAAGTATGGATTTAATGAAATTTTTGTTAAAAAAATAAAACATTATTTATTTTTGCTCATATTTATATTTTGATTAATGTTTATCTAAGGGATATTTCAATTCAACAAATGGTGTCATACAATGATACACTCTCTCTTCCACCCTTTTATTTATTGTTAAAGACTACCTTAGTAGACTTATCGCCAATTTGGTTAACCAAGGTAAAATTAAGCCCATTATTGCCTCTACAAACCCACATATTACTTCTAAAATTTTTTATATGGATGATATTATTCCATTACCTGAATATGAAAAAATTAACATCAAAAATCATAAAGTTGACCTCACTTACTATTAATATGTGTTTGGTAAATCCATAAACTGGAACAAATAATCCATTTTCTTTGGAAATATATTTACTATAACTAGAAAAGATAGTATCATAAATGACCTTGATATTAGAGAGTGATCCCTCCCCTTCATGTACCTTGGAGTTCTTATCTTATGGGGAAATCATGAAAGAACTTTATTATCTAATATAGTTGACCAGATTAATAATTAACTCCCCTCTTGGAACGGAAAATCCTTATCGATGGCATGCTGACTTTTTCTTGTCAAATACACCTTTTTTTATAAAATGTTTCACTCTGTGGTGGTTTATAAATGCAAAATTAAATTAATTAAAAACATAATATTAGAACAAAAAACTTTATTTAGAGTTGAAGAACTCGTGAAAGTAAACTTTTCATTGTTCCTTGGGAGATTTGTTGTGAACCCCTAGATAATGGTGGCCTTGATATTAAGAACATTTTCCTGTTAATGAATCCCTTCAAGAAAAACTCACGGGTATCCTTATAAACAATAAATCATTGGACTTTGATTTCTTTAGAGGTAGATTTTATAACAATCTTGGAAATGTATGTTTTTATACAAGACTCTTCTATCTATCATTCCATCAAGCACTCATTTTCTAATATTATGTCTCACTCTACATGGATTGTTAAAAAAGAATATTAATTGAAAGTTTGGTTGGATAACAAGAATGGTAACCCTATTTTCTCTATGACTGATTCTATTCATTTATCGACTGATATTAATATCTCTATAAATGGATACATGCACTCTTCAGATTTGGATTTACTTAATTAGATCAATACTATTTTTACCAACTACCCTTTTTCCAAAAACTAATGATTTTATGGTTTGGGAATCATCTCATAATAGTGATTTTAAAATATTAGATTTAATAAAATCATAATTTCAGTAATAGAATCCATGAATTTTCTTTGTTAAAGATATTTAACAAGAAATGGGTTATACCCTCCAGATTCACCCTCGTCAAGACAATTTCCCACAATAGAGTTCCCACTGATTGTTGTCCTCAATTATTTTTTATTCAACATTGTTCTAAATTTTGTATGTTTAATTAATATAGAGAGGATGTTCACCACCTATTCTTATCTTGTGATATTTCTTATGAATTATGTAAATACATTTTTGATATTTTTTTCTCAGGTGGATAGGTTTGGACTCCATTTGGATTCATCTTTAAAGATGCGCTACTATAGATGAATCACCTAAAATTGAACATTTTTTAATTATTGTTGTTTCTGAACTAATTCACGTCATCTTCTATGAAAGAAATTTTATCATTCACAATAAAAATACATTTAATCTTCATGCATCTAAAGTTAAGATCTTTATTGTTATCAAGGAATCTAGAATGATGCTAATAGGTACCTATCACAATTCCATAAAGGATCTTATTATTAATCATCAGATTAGAATAAAAGTAATATTCATCCATTTTAAAGGTGTTTTGTAAGTCTTTTGGAATCTCCCTCTCCCTGGATAGTCAAAAATAAATGTGGATGGTTCCTAGAAAGAAAATTGTGTCCTTATGTGCTATGGAATAGTGTGAAGAAATCAAAATGAACATATTCTCGGATGCTGCTATAGTACGTGTGGTTTTTCCTCCTACTTAGAATCATAGATATACCGTCTAATTATTATTTTTTATCACATCAAGAAAAAAGGATGGAATAACTTATGGATCAAAAGAGACTCCACTTCCATCATACAAGACCTTCGACATGGGGTGGTTCACCTGAAGTGGCCCTCACAGTAAGATGGATGGATTACCTACAACAACTAATAGAGATAAATAATATAGTCACCCATTATTATCATGAGTTGAATAGGGTGGTGTATTTAATTTCCAATGAATGATTTATCAGCGAAATTACATGGATGAATAACCTCGCAGCAGATCTCATCTCATAATATGGAAAGGATTTTAATAAATTTGCCTCTTTCAGAATTTTTTAATCATGTTTTTTATTTTTATATATTTAATTTATTTGGTATTTCTACCAAGATATCATTTTTTTTAAAAAAATAAAATAAAAACTAGGTTAGCATATGTTTTTGGTATTTTTCTATAAGGTTTCATTTTTAATGAATAGTTAGAAATACTGAGTTTTAATTCAAAACTAATTTTTTATATAATTATTTTATAAGGTTAAGTTATATTTTAAATTGTTTTTAAAGTATAAATATACAATAATTTTATAAGTTAGTCCAATTTAGGTAATTGGAATCAATTTCAATTTAAAATTGGGTATCAAAACATAGCAAACTTTTGGACGTTTTTACTTTAAAACCCCACAATGTCATCCCATCAGCAGGATTATTTTTATATTAATTTATACCAATTCTGTAATTAGAATATGAAAAAATAGATTCTATATTTGGAATCATCATAATTTATTATTTCTAATAAGTTCAAATTAGTTTTTTTACCAAAAACATAAGTGAAAGTGATTAAAATTAATTACAACGATTAATATAAATATTAGGTTTAAAAGGTACTAAAATTTATTTTTATGACCCAAAACAAGCAATAAACATTTACAAAACTCATTGTAAAGACATTATTCGGTCATTAACCTTACATTATTGAGTTTTGTTTGTTCTTTATGACTTTTTTTTGGTAAAAACGTGGGTATACCTAACTTGTTTTCCAAAAATGTCAAGTGTGTCCTTTCCCTCCCTGTAAAAGGCCAGCACCTCTCCCTCCTCTTAAAAACAATAAAACCACTTAGGTTTGTTAAATATATAAAAAATAATCTTCCAAAAATAACTTAATTTTTAATATAATACTCCCCTTAGTAATAAAGCAATCCACAGAATGCTTTTGTCACAAACCAAAAGGAGTTACCTGATTAATAGGTAACGTCTTCTCTCAAGATTGTTTCATTTATTTTTCTTTCTCCACCCCATCCACTATCTTTATTCCTTGATTTTATAATAACATTAGTATATTAAATATAATAGGATATAGTTATTATAAGTGTTCTACCTATACATACACACTCCTCTATCTAATTTGTAACGAACATATTTCTTATGTGTACAGTGAACTGCTGCCTCACAAAATGATGATTGTTCATTTTTCCTTACCGCCTCTCATGGTCAAAATTATGATGGAAAATCTGTTTAAATATTTTATATATTATATTTATTTTTAAATAATATTATTTAATCATTTTACAACACATATATCTATAATTTAATTTTGGTGTAAATACGATGATTTCGTTTCAGGAAGTGTAGACTACCGCCCCCTCAAAGCAATGTGATTCATTCACACGTCACATGAAATGTATTAGGGATTGGATTAGGGAAATAATATGATATATATGATATAATAATTCTAATTTAATAATTATATATATATACATATATATATATATATATTCATATTTCAATTTCTTTCTTTCTTTCAATATTACAATAAAATGGAAATTGCGTTAATGTATTCGTACGACTTACCATCTCCATGAATAGTGTATTCCATTTCATACATCTATATTCTATAGATTATTATAACACACATATAATGAATATAAAATATATTTATATCATGTTTTAAATTCTAGAAATCATGGATTATTTATAAGGAAAAAATATATAACAAATTAAGACACATGCAAATAAAAAGCGTATTTTACCCAAAGTGAAATCTTAACCTAGAATTGTTAACAAGAGGGTAATATAAAGTCATAGTAAAACCATATATGGTATTAGATATAAGAATGTTGTTATATTAAATATGTATAATAAACATATATTTATTATACGTGAGGTTTGAATGAGTATGATGAGAGTCAAGACATAAGGTAAGGGGATTTCATCTCACTTTTTATTTCAGTGAGATACATGATTTATTCACCACCCATTCGTTTTGTGATGTGTGTATACTATCCATAGATGTATTAAATTATTATTATACTTTTATTTATCGGTTTTTAAATATCCATTCTATGATATTTATTTCATGGGGTTAATGTTTCCAAATCTACCAAATTGATAAGACAGTTTTGACTCAATTTTTCTTCTTTGAGAAACTTGTTTTATTATGAACCAAAAATATTTTTTAAGGTGTATATACATCAATTTAAAATTTTATATATTTAATATACTTCATTTAGTGATATTTTAATATTCATGTAATTTCATTTTTCCTATATGGAGAGTATGATCCCATGTTACCATGTGGTAAGAGTTTATTGAAAAAATATCATCGTATATCAAGATTTTTTATAGCTATGATTCCTTTATTTAAATATTATAATCCACCTCTCAAGAACACTCATGAATTTTCTTATCAATTTATTCAAGGAATATACATTTATTATTACCTTTTTATCACTATTTGGTACTTAATATAATTATGAAAATGTTTTTAAGAAAAATCTGATTGTATTTCTCTCTTCGGTTAGAAATCAATTTTAACTCAAAACACGTGATTTAAAAAAATTAAATGATCCTTGAAGATAATTTTCAAGGAAAAAAGATTCTAAAAAAAATATTGTTTTTAAAACATTCATTATATGTTTTCAAATTATATTTCAAGGAAAAGGTTTTTAAAAATGTTTTTAAACTTATTTAATAAGTTTTAAAGGAAAATGGATTTAAAAACATTTTTAGGCTTCTTTAATAAGATTTATAGATAAAAGGTTTTTAAAAAAATTTCAATATTTCTTTATAAGTTTTCAAATTATTTTCAAAGTAACGGTTCTCAAAAAAATCAAGGTTTCTTTATAATTTTTTAATTTATTTTCAATTAAATGGTTTTCAAAACATTTTAATGATTTATTTATAAGTTTTCATATAACTTTTAATGAAATAGTTCTCAAAACGTTTTCAATATTTCTATATATGTTTTCAAATTTTTCTCAAAGAAATTATTTTTTAAAAAAATTCAAGCTTTCTTTTAATGTTTTCAAAGTGTTTTCAATTAAATATTTTTTAAAATGTTAGTAATCTACTTATACATGTTTTCAAGGAAAAAGGTTTTCAAAATAATTTCAAGATTTATTTATATGTTTTGTAGTAATTTTCTAAGAAAATGATTTTCAAATTTTTTATGCATTAAAAAGTCTTTTTCAAAGAAGAAATTGTATTTTTCTCAGGAAATTTTTTTTTGAAAGATATTTCAAAATTATTTTCCATATAAGATTATAAAAACCCAATATTGACCTACATATATATTGCGTAAAAATTAAATAATATTAATTACAAAATATAATAGAACCATGATAGAACCTTATAGGTTTAATGTCTTTAGAAATTGAGAAACATAAACAACTAGTTCATAAGACATCCACATTGTCTCTCACTTATTCCTTCATAGCTAAACCCATTTTTGATATATCTTACTTAATACCCTTCTTCATGACCTAGGTAAATGAAACCTAATAGAGGTTTAGCTCAGATGCTCAGTAAGGGTAAGAAATAGAGATATCAATCATATTATAATCATAAAACATAAGATCATAACATTTCAAAATATTATCATGTATATGAAAGATCATGAAATCATGTCATGGGATAAATCATAAAAGTTCAAAACAATTAATGAACATATTTCTAAAATTCATAAGGTAAGACTTATAATTTGTGGCATATACATAATAATAGAAAATCATTTCAAAATTAACCAAGGATCATTGAAAAGACCATCATAGTGTAAAAAGACCATTAAAAAATAGGATTCACCCCTCATTCCATAATTATATTACTAAAATGGTTTTACTTTACTTTCCAACCCAGTATTACTGAACCATGTTTAGTTTTCTGTCAAACGCTATATTACTAAACCGAGATCATTTCTCATTCCAGTTATATCTATCTCATGAGATATATAGATTTACCCAAAGCATTGAAGGGATACATAGGTCTCATCCATCTCATAATTAAATTATTCTTACAGGTTTCATAAAAAAATAAATCATTAATTATAGGACAACCTAAAGAATAAAATGGGTTTCTTAAACATCATTACATCATAAGATAATCAATGAAAAAAAAATTTATTTTATAAATATTATTCAATTATGAACATAATAAACCATATTAATAATAGGGATAGTAAACTTGAAACATAACCCTACTAAATAATTCCATCTTAGATGAAAAATAATGTTGATAGAACACCTGAAATTAGTTCTTGAGGAAAATATCCTTTTTCTTCATAAATATTTTATTTTCTCAAAATTCCACACAATTTTAAAAAGAATAATTTATTTTCAAATAACCTTGAAAAATTCTAAAGTAATATTCATGTAAATAATTTTTTATTAAAACATAAAAAAAAATTCATGATGTATAAGTTAAAAGGAAACATTATTCTCACACCTTTGTCGGATATGTCAAAAAGTACCTCATATCGAAAATGACAAAAGATTCCTTTAATACCGTTTAATATAAAATAAATAATAGGTAAAATTGAGTTTAAAAAATTGTAGAATAATATAAATAATATTTTTCAATATATATTTAGGAATCATTGACATGGAAGATAGATATACCGTAGTAAATACTTACATATAACCAATCACGGATAATAATGAGATTGTGAAATTATCCCTTACCTTCGGTCTGGGTTCCTTCTTATGTGTCTAAAATTCCTGTATAAGGGTTTAAATAATGTTATTAAATTATTATACAATCATATTCACTTTTTATAATATTATAATTGATCCTATTATTACCTTCTTGTTAATACCATTAGTACTTATCCATCAGGTATCAACTACTTTATTTTCTAATGCATGTTTCAACGGATATGTTCTTATTACAATTATTATATTATAGTTATATCATTTAAAAAAGGATAATAATATAACATATATCATATTTTTTATTCAATAAATTTATATAATCATGATTTAATGGATTTCATGTAGAATGAATTGCATCACATCGTGGAGATGGTAGGTCGTATGTACGCACGAGCGACAATATAATTCCCATAATTGTGAAATGGTATGTAAGTGGATGGTATATAATTTTTTTTACAGAATCCATATCATGTTTTAGTAATCATATATTGTTATTATTTCCATCATTATACTCATCCAAGTAATATGGTGGTGAAAAAACATATTACACCACTGTGTGGAGACAGTAAGTTGTACTTACGCATGAGTGGTTATTTCGTTTTTTTTTGTAAGATGGATAGAAGGTGTAATGTGGTCATTATATAATTAAAATAGCATTTAATTATATAATTTATACTTGATTTTTTACTTTATAATGGAAACAACTCATGAATAGGAAGTAGAGTAAGAAATATGTTTGAATAAATCGATATAGGTTATTACCTCTTCTTCATTGTGCTTCCTCTATATCACCTCTTAAAGGCACTGGAGTTGGTATTTTGAGAATACCATAACATCTATAATTTAAATAGGTAATTTTAAAAGGGAAATATATATGAGATGTATAATATTTAAGGCTTAATGTAATGTTAATAGATTAGGGAGGAGGTTTCCTTTTATAATTCAAATGAGGGGCACTTTTGGATACTCTAAAAATATTAATTTATAATAAACTCAAACCACATCCAAAAACGTCCAAAATTTTCTTATTTAAAATATTAAATTAAATAAGGTTGTAAGAGTATAAATAATTAATTTTTAGACATGTTTTTATTCCATTTTAAACCTTATCATTTAGTTTTACCCATAATTATTCTCTTTTAATTTTAACTAAGGTAGCAAATTGTTCAATATTAAAATAGTATAATTTTTACTTATTTGATGTCAATAAGACAATAAATGAAAAAATTTGATCATTTTAGAGTAAACCATAAATATTTTATACTTTAGAAAATATTTTATGAGTTTTAAATAATTTAATAATACATTATTTTAAAAGAATATCAATAGTGTCAATTTTGACACTATTCATTTAATAGATTTTTTTATATATCAAGATAAGATGTTAACCCAGAAACAAATATTTTAGAATATTTATAAGGGTTAAATGTCATCTATAAATTTTTTTGGATTTATTAATTATCACAAATTATAATTATTTTAGTATTTTTAATAACATTAACTTGATATATCCATTAATAAAATAATTACTACACCAACATTGTGAAATTATTTAATATACTTATTTGTTGGGTAAAATTTAAAAATAAAATAAAATTATTAATATAATTCCTATAGATTTAATAATAATACTTATAGTTTAAAATATCTTCTGTGAAATCAAACATTAAATATGTTACATTTAGTAAAACATGAATGTGACAACTTTAATACCACTATAAATAAAATATTATATGTTGTATAATCTTTTCCATATGGATCCAAATGGTCAATAACTATACCATTGGATTATTATGGTCAATATATACTCAAAAAAATATTTTTTCTTGTTTTTTGGTATTATAATGGTTTTAATCATTTTAATTAAAATTATTTTATTTATTGTTTATCAATTAAATAATTTTTACATCATCGTTGTATAATCCTTTAAGGTAATTATTTAATCTACAAAAAGTATAAATAAATTGACATATTGTATATAATTTCATTATATTTCTAAAAAATATTTATTATCAAAGTTTTTTTATTTTTATCACTATATTTAAAATATTATACTTATAATAAATAAGAGTGTGACATTTTGTCACTTTCATGTCACTTTCTTTTATTTAAATAATGTTTATATCATTTTCAAGGGAAAAAGTCCATTAAATGACTAAATTAAAATACTTAGGTTTTAAGGGTCTATGGTTACTTATAAAATATGATTTTTTTTCTGATGTTAGGGTAATTATATTGTCCTTATAATGTTATTTTGTTACCAAAATTTTTTAATTTACCTTTAACCGCGTTAAATAAAAATTATTGTAGTTACTATTAATAATATCATAAAAATAAAAGTAACCTATTAAAATAATTTTTACCCACTGATTCCAAATATTTAATCCATTTTTCAAAATTTTAAACATGGAAGTTGAAGTGATTAAATAAAATTAATCCCGTTGTAGGAATGAAAAATATATTTTTAAAAGATGAAACATTTCAAAAGATTTAAATGTTTTTACATCACAATTCATGGTAAAATTATTGATAATGACCAAAGTTATATTAATTAATAAAAAATGTATTCTATATTTACTTTAAAATCATTCAATAATATAATTTATCCACATACATTATTTTTATGAAAAAAGTTGTTTTCAATTAAAATTTAGTATATTTTTTCTATTTGTTAAAACATAAAAGTTATCATAAAAAAATAAAATATTCATCCAAAGTAAATTTTTATATCCATATTCCAAATAAAATGCTTATTTTTTAGATATAATATATACATGTATCAAAGAATATATTTAGAATGGGTGCACCATCAAAAGGTGGAAAAACTGTATTTTTTGAAAAATACTTCTTTTATCTAAAAAATTAAATTTGTTCTTATATCATGTCTGAATACATATAATTTTAATTTTAAACATCATATTGGATATATTATATATATATATTATATTAATAAAATCTATCAATGGTGATTTTATTATTTTTTAAACTCACTTATTTTCATTTAAAAAAAATTTCTTATGAAAGTTAATATTGTTCGTACCAACCATTATAATGAGTAGGTTATTAGGTAACATAGTAATATTTATGTTTTCTTCTAAAATCTGTAGTGGGTGAAATAAATTCTATCAAATGAACATTAATTTGTGTGTAACACAATCCAATCATAGTGTTTTTTATACCACAAGCTAAGTCAGTGTTTCTTATATCGCAATCATATCGTGGTAAAGCAAACAAGAAAAGGCATCAAAGAAATTAAAAAAATCTATCTCATATAAATATCAAGGTGTTACATTCTACCCCCGTTAATATTAAGTTCTCATTTGAAATTCATCTAGTATATAAAAGGATATATTATTGAAAGGTTCATTAATTGAAATCCACATTGGAAAAATGAATAATAAAACTTCATTTTAAAAAATTGAATAGTTGGAAAATAACTATTACCCAAAGTAAATCATAACTAGGTATCTATGTAGGAGAACTAAGATATATATTGGGAATAAAGGAAAATTATAAATAATCATAAATATTGATAAAGATCACTGATTATAAGAAATTTGGTGATACAGTGAACGTTAACAATCACAAAACCATAAAATAAAAAAGCATAAAAGAGGTCATTGATATCATAAAAATGATGATAACAAAATTCCATTTTACATAAGGATCCCTTTTTCCTAATGTTAATAAATTTTCATGAGAATATATACTTACTTTTTTTTGGTACAATCTCACTATTGGTTGTACCTTAAATAATTTCCCCTTTAAGTATTATTCAATGAAATGAAGTTGAATTCTTCATTCTTGGAGTGTTATAAGATCATTAAACCCATAAATAAAATGAAATGTCAATCTATATGTCTTTATCACAAAAAAAAATTTTAAAAATTTATCACATATGAATAAGTCCACCTAAAGTGAGATAATACAAACTTCATCTAGAGTTTAACTTATACCATTCAAAAATGGATATCCTTAAAATCCTTCTGAAAACTAAAAATCCAAAACTTTAGAAAGTGGTACACTAAATCGAGTTAACATTTATCCCTCATATATCGTAAGGTATCTCTTTTTGGTCATGTTCTAAACATGTTTTCACCTTCATCATGTATTCTATTGGGTTGTGGTAATAACCTGAATTACCATATATCCTTATTGTAAACATGAATGTTTACTTATTCAAAAAATTATTGGATATATTCTTTAAGCACCAAAAAGTTTTATACTTCATCCATGATAGCATAAGAATCCTGAAAAAAAATCCATAATTGCTTCCCAAGAAACTATCATCATCCAATTTACTTATTCAAATCCAACATATCTTTATCCAAATATCATTATCTAAACATAAGAGGAATATTAAGTGTTATCATTACCTTAATCATGAGTTCTTCAAGTACATCATGTTACTCTTAAATCACTTTTCTAGGTATTTAAGAACTACTAAACATATCCTTCACAATCCTTAATGAAAAACATATACTAAAAAAAACATATATATTTCATGATTCATATACTTAATCTTTGAATTCTGAAACATATACACCTCAATCATCCAAATTTATTCTTAAACCATTTCTCAGTATGCATCATCTTAGTCTTTCCTAAAATACGAGTCATGGTTTAAGGATCCTCAACTATAATCTAACAAATCTTCATAGGATTAATGTAAAAAATAATGCTATAACATCCCATACCTTTCACATGTTGTTTAAAACCTCTTTATCATCAGTATTATACCCAATACTTGTACCACCTTCCTGAATCTCTTTATGATATTTTCACTTTGGAAATCGGTTTTCATAATTCCCATAATTTCCACATTTGAAACATTAATGGTTAACTATATTCTATATAATTCTGGCAGTTGACTAAGACCAGAAAGAAAAGTGTGAGAGACAATTATCATAGATGAAAATCACATAACCAACGAAAATTAATGATAATAGTTCAATCTATGATATTTTAGGTTTAATCCAAGGTTATTCATGAGTATTACCAAAATTATGGTATTGTGACCTATAAATATACTTATCCTTAGGAATTTATAAGGCATATCCTGATAAATATATCTAGCGATCTCACTAAAGTTTTTACATCTTAGTTTACAAAGGTCAACTAAACATTTCCTCTGATGGAAACTATAACGACCCAAGATTTACGTACATATATATTACATCAAGATTGAATAATATTCATCAAAAAATATTACAGAACCACGAAGGAATATATAGGTTTAGTATCATTAGAAACTAGGAAACATAAACAAAAAGTTCATAAGAAATCTATATTGTATCCCTCTTATTCCTTCATAACTGGAAACCTTTTTGATATATCTTACTTAATACCCTTTTTCATGACTTGGGAAACATAATAGACCATGAGCTCAGATTCTCAGAAAGGTTAAACAAGGGAGATATCAATCATATCATAATCATAAGACATAAAAACATTACATTTGAAAATCTTGTCCTACATATGAAAGATCATGATATAATTTCATGGGATAAATCATAAAAGTTCAAAAAGAAGTAATGAACATATTCCCAAAAGTCATAACATAAGACATGGAATCTGTAGAATACACATAAGCATAAAAAATAATTTACATATTATCCAAAAATAATTTCTAAGACCATAATAGTGAAAAAAAGACTATTACTAAATTGAGTTCACTCCTCATTCCAACCCTATATTATTGAACAAGGTTTACTTTTTGTTCAAGCCCTATATTACTGAATTGGTTTTACTTTCCATTCCATCCCTGTATTACTGAACCGAGATAATTTTCCATTCCTGACAAATCTATCTCATGAGATATAAATATTTACCCAATGAATTGGATGTATATATAGGTCACAAACATCACATAATGAAATCATTATTATGTGTGCCACAGAAACATAAATCTTTCATCATAGCATAACCCAAAAAATAAAATGGGTTCCCAAAACATCACTCTATTATAGCAAAATCCATGAAAAAAATAGATTTCATAAATATAATTCCTTTTATAAATATAAAAAAACATAATAATATTATAGATAGTAAAATTGAAACATAACCATACTAAATAATTTCATCTTAGATGGAAAATAATTTTGATAGAACACTTGAAATTAATTCATGAGGAAAATACCCTTTCTTCATCAAAAATGTTTTCTTTTTCCAAAATTCCAAAACAATTTAAAAGAATTTAATTTCGTTGAAAATAAAAATAAAATATTATAAAGTAAGATTCATATAAATAATTTATTTTTAGAATGTAAAAAACCATTCATACCTTATAAGTTAAAAGAAAACATTTCTCCCGTACATTTGTCGGGTAAGTCAAAAAGTACCTCATATTGAAAACAGAAAAAGATTCTTTTCATGCCATTTAATATAAATTAAACAATGGGTAAAATTGAATTTAAAAAATTTTAGAAGAATACAAATAATGTTTTCTAATACATATTTAGAAAACATGTACATGGATGATAAATATACACCAGTAAATTCTTATGTATAAACAATCTCGAATAATAATGAGATTGTGAAATTATCTCATACCTTAAGTCTGAGTTCCTTTTTACATGTTTGAACCAACTGTATAGGGGTTTAAATAATTTTATTATCTTATTCCATAATGATATTCACTTTTAATATTATCATAATTGATCATATTATTACTCATTTGTTAATAAAATTATTACTCATATATTGGGTATTAACTACTTTATTTTCTTACGCATAATTCATCGGATAAGTAATTACTCTTATTATTAGATTTTAGTAATATCAGTTCAAGAATTATATTAATATAATATATATCATATTATTTTATTAAATACATTTATATAATCCTGGTTTACTGGATATCATGTAGAATGAATCGCATCACATCGTGGATACAGTAGGTCATACGTATGCATTAGTGACGATACCATTCCCATAATTGTGAAATGGTATGGAAGTGGATGGAATATATTTTTTATAAAATAAATGTTATGTTCTATTAATCATATATAGTTATTATTTCCGTAATTATACCCATCCAAGTAATATAGTGGTGAAAACAAATATTACTCTGCGACGTGGATACTGTAAGATGTATGTACGCACGTGTGGTGATTTCATTTTTCGTAGGATGGATAGAAGGTGGAATATGGTTTTTGCGTTATTATAATAACATATATTTATATAATTGATACTTTAGTTATTACTTTATAATGTAAAAGACTCATTATGATTAATTAGAGTGAGAAATAAGTGTGAATGAATCGATAGAGGAGATTACCTCTTCTTCGACGTGCTCCCTCTATATCTCCTCTTAAAGGCACTAGAGTTGGTCTTTTGAGAATACCAGAACCTATATAATGTAAATAGAATAGTTTGGAAGGTAAATAATCAGGTTATATTTGATCTTGAAGGCTAAATTTTAAGTTAATAGATGAGGGAGGAGGTTCCCTTTTATTATTCAGGTGAGGGGCACTTTTGGAAACTCCCAAAATATTAATTTATAATAAAATAAAACAACATCCAAAAACCTAAAAAATTTCATTATTTAGAATATGAGATGATATAAGGGTGTAATATTATCAACAAATAATTTTTACACATTCTTTTATTTCATTTCAAACCTTATCATTTTGTTTTACCCTTAATTATTCTCATTTAATTTTTACTAGGCTAACAAATCATTCAATATTAAAATAGTATAAATTTTACTTATTTTATTTAAATAAGAAAATAAATGATAAATATAAAACATTTTAGATTAAAAAATAATTATTTTATATTTTTTAAAATATTTTATGATTTTTAAATAATTTAATAACATGTTATTTTGAAAAAAAAAATCAATAGTTGCAATTTTGACAATATTAATTTAATGAATTTTTTAAAATATCAAGATAAGATGTTAACCTAGAATGAAATATTTTAAAATATCTCTAAGAGGTAAAGGTTATATATAAATTTTTTTAGATATATTAATTCCAATTATAATATTTATTTTAGTTTTTTTAATAGCATTAATTTTATATTTCCATTAATAAAACAATTACTACATGTGTTTTGTGTAATTATTTAATATACTTATTTGTTGGGTGAAAAGTAAAAATAAAATATGAAGATGAATATAAATCATAAATATTTTATAATAATACTTATAGTTTAATATATATTATTTATAATCAAACATTAAAAATTTTATATTTATTAAAACATAAATGTTACAGCTTTAACATCACTTTAAATAAAATATTATAAGTTTCATAATCTTTTATATATGGATCCAAAAGGTTAATAATTATACCATTGGATGTTTATGGTCTATATATACTCTAAAAATAATATTTGGTCAACTTTTTTGGTCTTTTAATGGTTATTATCATTTTAAATAAAATTATTTTATTGATTTTTCATCAATTAAATAATTTCAGCAACATCATTGTATAAGCCTCTAAGTTAATTATTTAATATATAAAAATTCTAAATAAATTACCATGATGTAGATAATTTAATTATGTTTTTTTATACTATCTATTATCTATGTTTTATGATGTTTATCTCTATATTCAAATTATTATACTTATAAGAAATAAGAGGGTGACATTTTTTCACTTTCATGTCACTTTCTTTTATTTTAATAATATTTATATCATTTTCATAGAAAAAAATCCGTTAAATGATTCAATTCCAATACTTATGTTTAAGGGTTGATTTTTACTCATAAAATAGTTATTTGTAAGGTGTTAGGGTAATTGTATTTTCCTTATCATATAAATTTGTTACCTAAACTACCTAATTTAACTTTAATTACATTGAATAAAAATAACCATAGTTACTATTCATAACATCCAAAAAATAAAAGCAACCTATTAATATAATTTTAACCCAATTATTCATAATATTGAATCTATTTTTCAAAATTTGATACATAGAGGTTGTATTAGTCAAATTAAAATTAATCTCATTGTGAGAATGAAAAACTGGTTTTTAGAAGATAAAACATTACCAAATATTGAAATGTTTTTACCTAAAAATTCATGCTAAAATTAATACCAATGACCAAAATTATATTAAATTTTAAAATTATATTCTATTTTTACATAAAAACCATTCAATAATATAATTTATCTACATAAATTATTCCTATGAAAAAAGGTTTTTCAATTAAAATTTAGAATATTCTTACTATTCATCAAAACATAAAAGTTATCAGAAAAAAATCAAAACAAAAGTAAAAATTAAATTTTCATATCTAGATTCCAAATAAAATGTCAATTTCGTTAAATATATTATATATAACTATAAAAAATATATTTAAATTGGATGCATTCTCAAAAGGAGGCAAAACTGCAATTTAGAAAAAATACTTCTTTTATCTAACAAATTCAATTTGTTCTTGTATAATGACTAGAAAACATATAAGATTAATTTTAAACATTATATTGAATATATTACGTATATGTTACATTAAAAAATTACATTAAGGGGGATTTTATTATTTTATAAACTCACTTATTTGAATTTAAATAGTTTTTATAATAGAGTTGATATTGTTCATACATGCCATTATAATGACTATGTTATAAGGTAACATAATAATATTTAGTTGTTCACTTAAACCCTGTCTTGAGTGAAATAAATTCTATCAAAATAAATTGAAATTTTTTGCAACAGAAGCCAAGCATAGTGTTGCATATACCACAAGCTCAATCATTTATATAATAGAATCTTATCATAGTGTAGCGTACAATAAAATACATCAAAAAACATAAAAAATATCTCATAAAAATATTGTGGTTTTGAGAAGATAAAATTATTTTATGTTACTCATGTATTTCTAGGAAATTTTCAAATGTTTAAATTCATATTCTTTCTCAGAATGAGTAATGTTTAATGTCATAGTCTTTATAAAACCTATTTCCCTTTCATTGGTTATATGTTTATAAAAAAAATTCTCTTTCATGGCTTATGTGTTTATGAAAATTTTTTTCTCTTTCATAGGTTATATGTTTATTAATTTATTTTCTCTTTCACAGGATATTCCTTTGATGAAATGATTTTGAAACTTGTATCTTTTTCCATATGTTTTGATATGATTACATGTTTATGATACTCATTTCATTTTTTGGGTTACGATATGATTATTTATAGTTTTGTGAAACATGTATGTATGATTTCATTATGTGATGGGTGGGACCTATATCTCCCTTAAATGCATTGGGTAAATATTTAAATCTCATTATATAGACTAATATGGCTATGGGAGTGAACCATAACTACCAAGATGGTATGAAGAGTAAACTCGTGCTACTAATATGGCTATGGGAGTGAACCATGACTACCTAGATGGTATGGGGAGTGAACCCATAATACTAATATTTTATTTTAAGTGATTCCTTAGCTACTATGGAAATTATATTTTCTGATTATGTGTCTTCCACAATTCCTTGTTTTGTTCCTATATTATGATTTCATGGATTATATTCATTATTTTATTATGATTAATGTCTTATTAATTTCTAATATTTATTCTATAGTTCATGTTTCTGATCTTATGATATTCCAAGTATGATATTCTAATGTTATGATCACATTCCCATACCCTTATGCTCATGCTTATGATTACATGTCAACCTTGTTTACTCGTACTGAGAATCTGAGTTCAAACCTTTTTATGTTTCTTTTCCAAGATCATGACGATATGAATTAATTATGATGTGTCTAAGAAGGTTTTTAGTCATAAAGAATATAGTGGGCGATAATTTAGTACACTTAAGTACCATTTTTTATGTTTCCATGTTTCTAAAGGCACTATACTAATACGGTCTTTGGTAATCTATTTGTATAATGTTTTAAGTATTCTTAAAAAGTTTTTTAATGTTAATGAATAAAAAGAGATGATATTAATAGTTGGTATCAGTGCAAAGGTTTAGTTATCTATTGGAATCTATAATAATAAAACCTTAGTGAGAACCCTAAGGAAATCTTTAGGGATAAGTCTAAGGATAAGGAAAAGTATAGGAAAATGTTTTTTAAATTTTGGTAAAGGATCAAGTGAGTGGTTTCCTAAAAATAAATCCATGTATCGATACTAAATGTATTTTTGGAACTGAAATAGATGTACCTAGGTGTAAAAACTCTAACAAGATGTCCCCGGAATAACTCAAGGTAATCTAGTACATGACAACTGGACTCGTTGCACACCTAGATTGACATTCTCGAGGGATATGATTTGGGAATTCACAAACTCTTTATGAACCATCATGAAAGATTTAAATATAGGATGACTATAAATAACCTAGGATAAACCTAAGGTTTCATGGATTAAATAATTATGATCCATGATTTAGGCACCCAATAAGTAATGTTTCATGATTTTATGGTATCCTAATATAATAAACGTTTCTTATGATATTATTTCTTGTTTTATCCATTTAAGAGAACTATAAAAAAAATGGTTAACATTTATTTTTTCATATGTGTAAATTATGGGAATTATGAAAATATATTTCCAAAGTGAAATTCTCATAA
This sequence comes from Viscum album, assembly GCA_963277665.1. Classification (NCBI taxonomy): domain Eukaryota; kingdom Viridiplantae; phylum Streptophyta; class Magnoliopsida; order Santalales; family Viscaceae; genus Viscum; species Viscum album. Next base: position 261,758,371 of record OY728129.1, read on the forward strand.
ATATAATCCAGAATGGGGTACGATTATTGGTTATACTTATTAATATAATGAGACTGCAAAAAACTTGTGAAATGTATATTATTTTCTCTTATGATTGTTTACATTAAACAAAAGAAGCATGATTAGATTGAGGTTGATGAAACATAATAATGATTAATATTTCTTATTCTAATAAATAGGTATTAATGAATAAGTTGAAGAATACTGAGTAATGGCTTAAGAATAAGGTTGGATTAATGAAGTATTAATGTTTTAGGATTTAAATACAGTATTATATGAATCGTGTAATATATAGGTATTTTTAGAATAATTTTTAATTAAAGATTAAAAGGAAAAGTTGAATTGTGATGAATAATAGAAATGTGATTTAATATAAAGGTGATATTTTTATTAGGGGAAGATAACCCTTAATTAATGTTTGATGTTGAAATATTAATGTTTGGATAAAGATATGTTGTATATGAATAAGTAAATTGGATGGTATGGATTACCCGAGAACTAATAATTGAAAAAGTTTTCAATTTTATCAAAGATGATGTTTAAAACTTATTATATTTAAAGAATATATACAGTAATAATTGGAATAAAGAAACATGCATGTTTTTCAAAAGGATTTATGGTAATTAAGGTTGTTACCTATTTCAAGGGAATATATGATGAGGGTATTAACATGTTTGTAACGTGACAACCGATAACTACATTGTGATATATGGGGGATCAATGTTAAGTTTATTTCATGAATTTTCTTATAATGTTTGTATTCTTATCTTTCATAAGGGTTATAATGTTAATCATTCCTGAAAATATTAACTTAAACTTGAGAGGAATTATTTATGTGTTGAGATTGTATTGAAAACCTTGGTTAAAAGGATATTTAGTGATTAACCTTATTTCAAGGATGTATATCATATTTATTTTGCAAATTATATTAGAGTGATTTTATAAAAGGACATCATGTATTTAAGGTGACAACCAGTCAAGTCTTGTAAGGCTAAGGGTTTTGAACCCATGACTAAAAGACCGTAAGGGTTTCATGCATACCACTAGCCTAGGTAATATCCTAGTTAATGTATAATTATTTTTTATAACTAATCGTTTATGATGAAATAGTAGTGTTAATTTTATGTTCATATATTAATGGGTTAACCATATTGATTTTTAAGTATTTTTAGAGTTAAATAGTTATACTTTTCATTCTTTTATGGTCCATATGATCTTCTAAAAGTGTATTTTAGTGTTTCACATATTAAAGATAATTTCTAGACATCCATTTTTTGTAGTGATAGATGAATTAGAAATAGATAAAATCACAACCAAAGAATGAATTTTTTTATAGAAACATGGCAAGTAAGTATTTTTCCTTACATTATTGGTCAGTAAAATAATTAATAAAATATAGTATAAAGATTAAAAAAAATGTGTTGTCCGAATACAATAATTTTGATTGAACAGATAAACTTTTAAATCATCACATATTTAAGACATTGAGGACCTATACTTTTCATTGATCATTCAATTGTTTGTGATTGATGACCTCAATAACTTCCTAAGAATATTTATGTTTTTCTTCCAAGTCTAGGTTTTCACTTTCCTACTTTTCTCTCCTATGTGGAACCCTATTTATATGTTGCTTTGGGTAACCGTTATGTTTCTAATATTCCATTTTTTATGAATGTTTTAGAATTTTGTTTTGAGATGTGGGTTTCTATGAAAGGAAATTTACAATATTAAAGTATTTATAACCCAAATTAATTTTGAGGGTGAAATTCATTTTAAAGGGAGTGGAATGTAACAACCTAATATTTTTTGATTTTTTTTAATTAATTTAATGTTTTTAATGTTTTTAGTTTAACACAACACTAAAAAAACATTAATTTTATATTAAAGAACTATGTCTATCTAACATTATATGAAAAAAATTAATCATGCACTACAAACAACATAACTTTTAGCTTTCTATACATTTCTCACCGAGGTTATCTTATGTTACATGAGAGACTGACTTTCCGCAATGGCTTATGTAACACGCAAGACTTAGTGTTACAAAAAAAATTATTAAAATATTATTATTTAATAGGATATAACATAGAAATTAAACTGAATATTATATGATTAACTAAATTATTAATATATATTTTTGAATGTTTTAGTTACCTAATAATTATACATGAATATAAAAACCAAATGAATTTAAAATGACTGATTTTATAAAAGCCTATTTTTCTGTGAAAAGAACAATTTATAATAATAAGTTAAATTAATTACTAAAATTTAAAGATATGAATTAAATTTATATGTTATATATTCAAAAAAAATTATAATCATCCAATATATTATATAGTTATAATATAATAATAAACCCAATTTTATAATTAAAACCTATAATTTTATAAGGGTTGTTTTACCATCTTTTAATGCCATACCCATTTTGAAACAAATTTTTTGAAATTTTATAGATTTAATATGTAAAAATAAACTTCATATTTAAAATATAAACATTAAAATTATATGAGGATAATATTTTGGTATTTTTTGTAAGGTTTTATTTTTTAATGAATAGTTAAAAATATTGAATTTTAATTCAAAACTATTATATCATCTAATTTATTTATAAGGTTAAATTTTATTTTAAATTTTTTATAAAGTTTAATTAGATAATAATTTTTTTAATTAATTCAATTTAGGTCATTTTAATAAATTTCACTTCGAAATTCGGTATAAAAACTTTTCAAAATGTTGGATGTTTTTACTTTAAAAACATACAATGTCATGTCGCCAGCGGGATTATTTTTAAATTAATTTCTGTAACATCTATGATTATTATTTCTAAAAATGGATTAAATATTTTTATTAATAATAATTTATAATTCATAATGTGTTCAATAATGTTTTTGACCAAAAATATTAGTGAAATTGATTAAAATTAATTACAATGATTAAGAGAAAAATTACGTTAACAAAGTACTAAACCTTATATTTATGACCCAAAACAACCTATAAACTTGTCCAAAACACATTTCATGGAAATTATTCATCCATTAAACTCCAATTATTAATTTATTTTTGGGTTTTTATGACATTATATTGTAAAAAACGTGGGTACACTTAACTTATTTCTAAAAATGCCATGTGTGTCCTTTCCCTTCCCTATAAAAGATCACCACCACTCCCTCTTCTTCACTCCTCTAAAACCACTTAGGTTCAGCCATGATCTACCCAAAACAATTACTAAAAATATTTAACATTCTCCTATAATACTCATGTTGGGTAAAAATCAATCTATGTAATCCTTTTTTCACAAACCAAATGGAGTTATATGATTAATAGGTAGTGTCTTCTCTCTAGCTTCTTTCTTTTATTTTCTTTCTCCGCCCCTATAATATCTTTATTCCATGCTTGTATAAAAAACCAATATCTTAAATATACTAGGATGTTTTTAATCTAATATTTAGATCTACACTAACACACACCACTATATAATGGGTAACGAACATATTGTTTATGTGTACGGTGAACTATTGCCTCACAAAATGATGATTGTTTATTTTTTTATTACCACCTCTCATAGTGGAAATTATGATAGAAAATCTATTTTTATAAGTTATATATTATATTTTTTATGTCTTTAAGATTATTTAATCCTTTTACAACAAATATATTTATACTTTATCTTTGGTTTAAATATAATAATTTCATTTGAGGAAGTGTGGACTACCGCCCCATCAAAGCGATGTGATTCATTCACACACTACATAAAATGTGTTAAGGATGGATTTTGTGAAAATATATAATATATATGATATAATAATTCTACTGAAATATTATATATATATATATATCATTTATCATCTTTATTTCTATACAAAAATAAAAATGGAAACATCAATCATGCGTACATAAGGCTTATCGTCTCCATGAACGGTGTCTTCCATTTCATACTTATATATAATATAGATTATTATAACACAGATATATTGAATATACATGATATTGATATCATGTTTTACATTTGAAAACCATCATATAATTATAATTACAAAAGATATAAAAATTCAATATCCATGCAAAGAACAAAGCGAATATTACTCGAAGTAAAACTATAACATAGAATTGTTAACAAGCAGGTAATATAAAGCCATAATCAAAACATATAAAGTATTAGATATAATTATATGGTTAGGTGAGAGATTTATAATAAGATATATTTATTATAAATGATTTTTTAATGATTATGATGAGAGTCAAGACACAAGGTATCAGGATTTCATCTCACTTTTTATTTTCATGAGATACATGCTTTTTTCACCACCCATTCTTTTTGTGTGGTGGTTACACTGCCCATAGATATATTAAATGATTATTATAATTAAATTAATGGTTATTTACATATCAATTCAATGGTATTTATTTTCTATTTTTAATGTTTTAAAATATACTAAATCGATAAGACATTTGTTTCATAATTTTCCTTCTTTGAGAGACATAATTTTATTTTTCACATTAAATATTTATCAAGGTGTATATAATTATATTTTACATGTTATAACTTGAATCTAATTAATCTCATGATATTTTAATCTTTATTTAATTCTATTTTCTTACATGGAGCATATGATCCCATGTTACCATCTAGTAAGAGTTTATTAAAAAAAATCTCATCTCATATCGATATTATTTATGATTATGATTCCTTTATTGAAATATTATGATCCATATCTCAATAACACTAATAAATTTTATTATCATGTTTTTATTAAAGTCATCTCCATGTATTAGTACCATTTTTTAATCTTCGGTATGGAATATAATTATGAAAATCTTTTTATGAAAAATTTGTTTTTACTCCTCCCTTTGGTCAGAAATCTATTTTATTTCAAAAAACATGTTTTCAAAAATGTTTCCAATTGATCTTTGAAGATAATTTTTAAGGAATTTTTTTTAAAAAAAAATTATGGTTCTCAAAAATTTCTTTATAAGTTTTCAATTTATTTTTCAGGTAAAATTGTTTCCAAAATATTTTCAAGCTTCTTTTGTTAGTTTTAAAGAAAATTATTTTCAAAAAAATGAATATTCTTTAATAATTTTTCAAGTAAAAAGGTTTTAAAATAATTTTCAATATTTATTTAAATTTTTTCAAAGTTATTTTAAAATAACTGGTTTTCAAAATGTTTTCAATATTTATTTATAAATTTTCAAATTATTTTCAAAGAAATGGCTTTCAAAATATTTTCAAGATTTATTTATAAGTTTTCAATTTATTTTCAATTAAATGGTTTTCAAAAGAATTTCATGATTTATTTATAAGTTTTAAATGTGTTTTGAATGAAATAGTTTTCTAATAGATTTCAATATCTCTTTATATGTTTTCAAAGTATTTTCAATGTAATTTTTCTGAAAACGTTTTCAATATTCCTTTCAATGTTTTCATTGTGTTTTCAAAGAAAAATGTTTTCAATTTTTTTTGAATATTTTTTATTGTTTTTATGGAAAAAAGTTTTAAAAAATATTTCAATCCTTATTTATAAGTTTTAAATGTATTTTATAGGAAAATGATTTCCTAATGGTTTTGTGCATTAAAACTATTTTTTCAAAGAAGAAAAGATATTTTCCTCAATGAATGTTTTTTTGAAAGATATTTCAAAAATATTTTCCATCTATTGATGACATCTATTGATGTTACTAGTGACTTTATAGTAAATTACCTAAAGGTTATATTCATATTCTTTCTCTTAATAGGTTATTCTTAATGTCATGGTCTTTATAGAACCTATTTCTCTTTCACCGGTTATATGTTTTTGAGATCTATTTCTCTTTCACAGGTTATATGTTTTTGAAATCATTTTATATTTAACGGGTTATAAGTTTGTGAAATCTATTTCTCTTTCAAAGGTTATGATTTTTAGGAAATTATTATGAAACCTATATCTTTTTCCACATGTTATGATATGATTACATGTTTATGATACCCATTTAATTTTTTGTGTTAATATGTTATTATTTATGATTTTGTGGTACATGTATGTATGATTTAATTATTAGATGAGTGGGACCTATATCTTCCTCCAATGCATTGGGTAAAGATTTATATCTCATGATATGTAATAAGATGGTATTGGGAGTAAAACTTGACTACTATGATGGTCATGAGAGTGAACCATGACTACCAATATGTTATGAGGAGTGAACTCTTGCTACTAAGATGGCCATCAGAAGTGAACCATGACTACCGAGATTGTATGGTGAGTGAACCCATACTACTAAGATGGTCTTGGATGTGATTCCTTGGCTACTATGGATATAATATTATATGATTATGTGTCTTCCACAATTCTATTTTTTGTTCTTATGTTATGATTTCATGGTTTATTTTCTTTATTTCCTTATGATTCATGTCTTATAAAATACCAAGATTTATTCCATGATTCATGTTTATGATCTTTTGGTATGTAGGTTCTAACCTTCCAATGTTATGATCATGTTATCATACCCTTATTCTCATTCTTATGATTGTATGTCTCAATTGTTTACCCATTTTGAGCATTTTATATCACCCCTTTTTATGTTTCTTTCCCTAGATCATGAAGATATTCATTAAGTATGATGTTTCTATGAATGGTTCTAGTCATGAATAACATAGTTGGAGATAATGTAATTCACTTATGTACAAGTGTTTATGTTTCCATTTTTTCAAATTCACTAATATAATACGGTCTTTGGGGATATGTTTGTATAATGTTTTAAGTATTTCAAAAAATTTATGTAATTATAATGTATGAAAAGTGAGGTTTTCAATAAAAATTATGATTTATGTATAGACTGCATTGGATTTTGTATCTCAAAAACAATTTGTTCAAGGATGAAGATCGATTTTAACCCTTGGAAAAATGAAGTGGGTGGTTGGTAGTGAAAAACTATTTGTTGAATTCAACCCTATAGATCATCCTTCAAGGCCTAAAGATATTGTTGATCCTAGTTTGTAACTAGAAGAGATTGTGGAGTATTCTAATGAAAAGGAAGAACCTTCTATAGGTGAAAAATAAAATGAGGAATATAATGTTGATGAGGGAAGTGATACAGATATCTCTCATGACTATCCACCTATTACATATGGAGCTCTTAGTCCTCCTAGAACACTTCCTAGAAGATAAAAATTACTAACAAGTAATGAATAAGAAACTGAAGTTTCTAGAGAAGAAAAGATAAAGAGTGTCTTTAAATCGGATGATTATTATAATGATGAGGAAGATAAAGAGAAAGAAGATTATGATGAGAATGGTAATAAAAATGGATAAGGAAGTAGAAATGGAAATGAAAATGGTGATGATGATGATGATGATGATAGTGGATCAGATCCTGATGATCCAAGTGGTTAAGTAAGAGTCGAGGTTGAAATTCCTTCAAAACATACTACATCTCCATGTTCATCTAAATATGAAGAAAGATAAAGTCTTTTTTAGGGTTTAGAAATAAATTTTATAAATTAAGAAGATTCATTTGAAGAGGGTTAGTAATAACCAAGACTTAAAGTCCTTAATGAAGTTGAAATTATGGTTGTTACAGAACAGTAGGTAGTTATTGATTCTATTGAGTAGCATGTGTTTGAGAAAATGAGAAATGAAATTATTGAGTGTACTATGGAACCAGCTATTGATGTTGAAATTGAAAAAGATCCTTCTTTTAATGAACATATTTTGGTTTATTTGTTTAATGCTTCATTTGATGATGATATAGAATATTCACCATCTGTAGAATTGAGGATAATTGAGACCTATATTAGTATACCTATTATAGTGGTAACTACTGCTACAAATTCTTCAGTAGTTCATTTCATTGATAAACCTTGTGACATATGGATTGATCCTATGATAAAGTAATGAGATATATGCTCTAGAAAGGTTGTAAGTTTACCAAAGAATAGTGATCCTACCTTTTAAGAAGAAATAAACCCTAAAGGATTGATGGTTTCTAATATTTTTGTTGTTGGTTTATTAGAGAGGTTTGTTTCTATAAAAAAATATTCTCTTTATATCCCTCTATTTCTTATTTATATAATCACCAAATATAATTTTTAATCTTTCATAGAAAATATGTTTTCTGAGTTTGAGGTGAAAATAAGGAATCAACCTCCTCAAGTGCCTTTAGTCTATGTAAAATAAGAAATATATATCTTTTAGTTGGTGATTCATCACATTCAACCAAAAAATATTCTTCATATTCAAGAGGTGTAAATTGAGAATATAATTTTGGAAGGTGATGTTGAATCCTTAAAATCTTCTATAGAGGGAATGTAATTGGATTTTTCAGCTAGTTTGGATGCTTGTATTGAAAATGTAATGAATCTCGCTTCTATAGCATCTAATTATACTACACCCCCTCCACCTGTTGTTGATTTTGAGTCTCTTTGATAAGTGATAAAATAAGAAATTGTTGATGTCTCTTTTGGACCTTCCAGTTGTGAACTTGTCATTCTATAAAAAAACTGAGAAAGTTTGAGTAGAGTAATTCTCATAATCATATGATGATTAATATTTATTCCAAATATATGAATTCAAACAAAGATAAAATTACCAAATCCGTCATATTTTATCTCTCAAGAATTTATACCAAACATGTCATGGATAAAAATTTAAAGTTTTTTTATGATAATTTGAAGATGAAACCTATAACCCAAGCCTCTATGGAACAATTCATACAGTTGAAGAATATAAATTCAATGTTTAATAAGTTTATGTAATAGAAAATATATTTCTTTAGTTCCATGGAGAGAAGTGGTCAGATAATAATGAATTTCAAAAACCTTATGAAATCATTTCTCCATATACATAGAACAATGGTTGTGTCTCGGGATGAAATTCCAATTACCCCTAGGTATCTTTTAGACAATGAGTTACCAGGGATCCATTTGTACCTCTTCCTACTAGATTCCAACCCTTCCCTCTTCATCATGCATAATATATGAGGCAACTCAGGCTAGTTATTGTTATATAGTCTTGACCTACTCAAGCTATATATGGGATCCCGCTAGGTGTTCTAACTACCTTGCCTCAAGCTTCTTTAGACCCTAATGATGAACCCTATACCTTCTTGAACCTTATGATTCCAAATATTAAATTAATTTTTTAAACTCCATTCATAGAAGTGGAAATTTTAAATATAAAATTAATATCACAAACACGATGAGAAACGGGGGTTTAAAAGAGGAAACATTCAAAAATTTACAAATTGTTTTATCAAAATTAAATATTAAATTGATTACAATTACCTAAATTGGATTATTAAATGTATAATTTAACTAATTTTACTTTAATTATAATTTAAATTGTAATTTACATTTATAAATAATTTTAATGAAAAAAGAAATTCAATTAAAATTCATTATTTTCATTATTCATCAAAAAATGAAACTTTTCAGAAAAATCCCAAAACATTTAGCCTATTATTATTTTGATATTCTAATTTCATGAAAATAATATTATTTTTCAAATAAAATGTCTAAAATTTGTAAAAAATAATTTTAAAACAAGTACTCTAAAGGTAACAAAAGTGATTTTTAAAAAATATAGTTTTAGGAGTAAAATTGGTTTTCTACTTATCTATTGTATAGAACACACATAAGATCAATGTTTAATATTTTATTTAATATATATTGTATATATCACATTAAAATAAATCACCAAAAATGAATTGTTTAATTTATTGAGGTAAAATGTGTTTATGTGTAGAGAAACAGTTTGTTATAAAATGTTTTCATTTATTTTCAAAAGGTTTTTATTTTCATTTATAATTAATTGGTCACCAAATAATTAATTATATATACATGAATAAACCATATATTTTCCTAATTTAGTCATTCTTATACATAACCACCATACCAACATATAGTTGATAAATATCATATTAAATATTAATATTTTAGTAGTATATCATGTTTTTTAAACACAGTGTTGTATGTAACACAAAATAAACTCGTTATTGTGTGTGACATAATGCAAACATAATGATATGTGTAACACAAGACAAAAATAGTGCTTCATGTAACACTGGATAAACTCAGTGTTGCATGTAATGCAAGATAAAATTAGTTTCTCATGTAATGAAAACAATAAAAAAAGATTAAATTTATTTCAAATAATATATTTCATAAAATCTCAAAGTGTTACATTCTCCCCCCCCCCCTAAATTGAATTTCTCTCTCGAAATTAATCTTAACCATCAAAAGATTAACATTTGAAAATGACTTCATAGAAACACACTTCCTAAAAAGGGTTAATAAAACCTAATCTTGAAAAATATAAACTGATGTTTCAAAGTCATCTAGAATAACACATACTAGGTTTCAAAATAGGAGTATACTGGTGGGAAGTAAAAACAAGGAAGTATTAGAGAAACCTAATGCACAAATACTTATAGGGAGTGATAAAGAATGTGGTTAGGATAAAGTTAGCATCTATAAATCCATAAACCATAGTGGTGTCAAAAAAATAATTTATATCATCAGAAATGATGATAAGAGGAAAATATTTTATTTTGAGATCCTTTTTCTAATATTGGGGAATTTATTTTCCATCTAGACTAAGAATATAAGAAAATGTAATTTTATGATATATTTTTATTTAATAGGCACAATTTCATCTTTTGGTTGTGCCTTGATTAATTTCTACTTCATGTCATAATTTGAGAGATGAATTTTTTAATGTTTGAAGCACTAAATAATATCCATAATAAATTTATAGGTCATTCCCTCTATATTTAGTTAAAAAAAGGTTAGCACTCATTATCAAAAATGGATAAATATTTATATGGTCAAGTAATACATTAATCCCTTAAACCTCATCTGAAGTTCAGCATAAACCTTTCCATCAATGGTTAACATTATAACCCTTACAAAATTAAAAATTTATAAATAACGTTACTTAATTTCTCAAAATCAACATAATATTAATTTTTAATGTATTTTAAAGTAGCTCTTGAATATCACATACAAAACATGTGAATGTAATCATCATATATTCTCTTGAAACATGGTAATAACTTAAATTACCATAAAACCTTATTAAAAACATACATGATTCATCAATACATTATATAAAACACATGTTATCAGAAATATAAATTAAATCCAAAAATTATGTGAAGTCCATTGATGACAGCATTAACCAATTTGTAAAAAAACCAATAAGGAAAATAGTAATATCCAATTAACATATTCATATCAAAAAATTATATTTTTTACAACATAATTTCCTCAACATCCATAAAATATTAAGGGTTATTTTCCCTTAATCAAAATATTACCTTTCCATTAAATCACTTTACTAGTCCATTAGTGCCATTTAAAATATTTTTAAAAAACCTTAACAAAAAAATTATATTGGATAATACTTGTATATTTCATGATTTATATAAAATAATTCTTTAATTCCAATACATAGAAACTATAATCTTTCCACCTTATTCTTCAAAAATTAATTATGTTTCATCATCTTTTTCCTTGGTACCTTTTTTCTAGAATATGAAATATGAATCATGTCTTACCATTCATCAATCTCAATTTAATCTTGTTTATCATGATTAATATAAACAATACATTTATAATAGCCCATACATTTTATATAGAATTCATGGTATCTGAATCATTTAAAGTATAACTACTACTCATACAACCTTACTGATTCTCTTCATAATAATTCCCCCAAATACATTGATATGTATAATTCTCACACATAGAAAAATTAAAACATTCATCCATTGATAATACTTTTGGGATTCTAATATTTCCATCCATTAAATTAACTACACATTTCATTTTCCATCAGCAATTTCTTACTCTATGGATGTATTCTACCAATATAAAACATATTCTCAATCCATTGATACATTCTTTGGATTAATTCTTCCCACATTATTGACATATAGGAAACTAAATATTCTTTCCTCCAAGTTCTCCATTACATAAAATTTTAATGAACTTTATCCTTCTTTTCTTTGGTGAGTTTGATAGTTGGCTAAGGTTCCCATTATTAATCACGTTGTGTGATAACTAATTAGGAATAATCACAATATCTTTCACTCTAGTCATCATCGCATTTGGATTCTCATTAAAAAAATTTCCATCACATTTAATATTAACATAGTTCCATCTAGTTCCCTAAATTGACTAAAGCCAAAAATCATAGTGTGATTAACACTAATCATAGTGGAAAATATATAATAATGAAAAAAACAATTTTATGATATCTAAATCATGAATCCTTATTTTTAATATATGACACATTTGGTTTATCTTAATTTATTTATGATCATAATCTATTTAAATCCTTAAAGATGGTATATAAAGGGCTTGTAAATATCTAAATCATATCTTCCAAGAGTGTCAAATTAGGTGTATATAAAGGGTCGTAATTGTGAACTAATTGATGATCAAGTATAGCTCAATTCACCCTTTAAAGATTTATTACCCCAAGGTACCTCTGTTTCAAGGCCACATCCACTTTTAGTATCCAGATAGTAGTGTAAATTCTTAAAAACCACTTTCCCTATCCTTTACAAGAATTCAAAAACATTTTTCTAACTTTGAATTAATCATATACTTATAAATAGATACAAACCTAACATATCAACAGAAATATACCTTGGGATCTCACTAAAGTTTCATCATCCCAGTTTCGAAATGATAGATAAACTTAACCTCTAATACTAACTATAGTGACCCACACTTCTCATAAATGGAGATTAAATCTTTTATATGAATATTCATTAAATTACACAAACACATGCCTAAGAACTGTAATATTTTAGTTACTTTGGAATCTTATAACACAATCTCTAATATGGTGAAAGATCATCAATGTTTCCCACAAAGATCGTTCCATTTTGTACTGTTCATAGACATACCCAATATAAAACCTTTATTCATACTCTATGGAAATAAAACATAAGAAATAATGATCTCATATGCATAGTAAGAGTAAAAATGGATACGCATAATCATCAAATGATAATGTGGGTATAAGAACATGATTATAACATTTGAAAACCATACCCTTCATACCAAAGATCATAATCTTGAGTCATGGAATAAATATTTGTAGTTCGTAAGGAATGAATCATAGAGAACCAAAGAATATGAGACATGATAACATATCATTTTCATAAAACATAAATTTATGGATTATACATAATCAGATAAAGTATTATGTCAAGGCTACCCAAAAAAACATTCAAAACATGTTAGGCTTGGACTAACCACCTGTATACCTACTTCGAGCTTGGGATGACCTCATGTGTACCCTCTTTAAGGCTCGGTATAACCTCTTGTGTACCCTATTTGAGGCTTGGGATAACCTATCATGTACCATTTGAGATCATATAACAATAATAATTACCCAATGGATTGTAGAGAGTTATGGCTCCCACCAATCACATAATGAAGATCATATGTATACATGAAACAATATTATAAAACATTGTCATATAATAACCAATGAAATGAAATTGTCTTTATAAAAATTTAATCAAAATGGAATCTATAGAAAAGATATATGTTTCATAGTTGTTTCATCATTTTATCATATCATAACCCATGAAAAAAAAAGTGAGTTTTATAATAATTTTATCATGATGTATCATATGGAAGAGAAATGGGTTTCATAAATATCTTATTATGATAAAACATTTAGATAAAAAATAATAATGGTATCCTTGGTGAATATCCCCATCAAAGAATAAGTTATATCAAATGAAATCCTAAAATAAATAATAATAATGGTATCCTTGGTTCATATCCCCATCAAAGCCTAAGATACATCAAATGAAATCATTATAGATGTAGAATTATTTTAAATGGTCACTTGGAAAATTTCTTAAAAAATAACATTTCATTGAAAAAAACTTATAAAAACTAAAAAATCATAAATAATCTTTAAAATTATATTCTTCAAAGGAAACCTTGAAAACATATAAAATATTCTTCTTGGAAAACAATATTCATGACAATGGGATGTTTTTTTTCTAGTTGTATATATTAAAACAAATATTCCTTTAATATTTTCAGTAAAAGTGAAATAGAAATTGATTAGAAAACAACATAAATATTCATTAAATACAGTTTCAAATATTAAAACATGGGAAAATTTTATTTTAAAAATAATATTATAATAATAAAACATTTTTTTAAACATTTTTAGAAAACAGATTCCTGACCCAAGAGAGAAATAAAGTTGGTTTTTTATAAAAACATTATAATCAATTATTTTAAGTAGAAAGTGTGGGAAATTGTATTATTTCTTGAAAATACCTTGAATAACTAGATTAGAATAAAATTATTGTGTTTATTTATATATGTATCATATTAATTTATCATCATAAAAATAATCATAAACAATCCCCATAACGATATGATCATAACATAAAATCATTACCAATTTGGTATCTTTGAATTGTAACCCCAATGTAGAAATAATAAAAATATAACTAAAAATATAATGAGGTTAAATAAATTCATTATATTACATGTAAAATGGGTTTTATATACCCCTCTTTAAATAATATAGGTTTATAACATAACATAAGTCTCAAATAAAAAAATGTGTCAAAAATCCCTTACTGATTTGTTAAATTTCCTACTGTATACCCCATGTAATAGTGATAATAAAATAGATATGTAAATACCAATAATATTAATTTTAAACATCATAAAATACATTCATGCGTATTATATACACTTCATAAAATAAATACATGATTAATATGGCATGTTTCTCACAAAAACAATTAAAGTGGGATGGAAATATCTCACAACTTTAGTAATATTTTGAGTCTTAAGCCCTAATAAAGCATAAAATCAAATGAAAAAATTAAATATAATAAAAATAAGTATTCTTATGTTATAAAATTTTAAATGTGTAGTATATAAACCACACAAAATAGACAAGTAATGGATTTTCATGTGTCTCCCAAAAATAAAAGATAGACTAGAAATATCTTACCATAAGTCTAGACTTCCATTATACCTGAAAAAACCTCATATATAATAAATAAAAGATTATTATACATATATTAAAAAATATTTATATCTATGATACCATATATTATTTAATAATGACCTTTTATTACCTATTTATTAACAATGTCATGTTAATGTCACGTTTCAGGAAATAGTCTCTTTGTTTTTTGTATATATTTGGATTTTTTATTTTGGATCCTCTTAATTAGATCATGGTTAAATAATTAAAAAAATCGTAAACATTATATTAATATAATATATATTCAGTAGATATGTATTTATTGAAATTTATAAAAGATATAAATAGAAAATAAAATACATGACTTATAGAGATGGTGGGGCATATCTACATAATAATATTGTTTCCATTTTCTCAACGTATTGAATGAATGATGGGTAAATGAAATATTATAATTCCATATTCATTTTTTGTCATATATAGAATATGTGTTCATTAAATCCATCCTTATTTTCTTTTATGTGAAGCTTAAATGAATCACATTGCTTCAGGATGTGGTAGTTTGTCGTACACACAAGCGACGTTATCATATTCCCAAAAAATTGAAATCATGAAGGTATCTGGGATATAATAATTATATAGGAATGATAATATCAAAAATATAATATATAGATAAATAAATACATCATTATTTTCAACTATTATAGGTGGTAATGGAAAACTGAATGACATCGGTTTGCGAGGTGGTATTCCACCGTACACACGAATGCTGATTCTGGTAACCAGTTGGTGGAAGTAAAGATATTTTTAGGTCATTTACTTAACATAAAAACATCTAAATATATTTAATATTATCATTATATTATACCATCATTTTATAATAATAATTTAATGAAGTGTTTTAATAAATAAAACAAAAACACTCGTTGATGAATGTTACCTCGTCTTCAGGTATCCTCCTTCGGTTTGCACGAATATCTTTCTTAGGTTGTATTTATGTCAAAAATATGGATTATAAGACTATATTAGGGACGTTTTTATGTTATTCGTGTTGTTATTATCCAAACTAAACGTTTTTATGGTGTTAATAATATATGATAGGTGGTGGCCTTTTATAAGTGAGGTTAGTGTAAAAATGGTAATTTTTCGAAAATAAAAATTTATACCCACATTTTACTCAAAAAATAAATATCCAAAATTAATTATTATTGATAATATAAGATATAAGGCATAAATATTTCTATAATATGGGTTTTTGAAAAAAAAATATCTTTTTTTACCCATATCTTTTTACTTTAACCCCTCGTAAAACATTTTTTACCTTAACCACGGTAAATAAGTTTTACTTTTTTTACTATTTATTTGGGAAAAATTATGTTGACCTTACTAGTTAATATAAATTATTATAATTCCAATTATTCAATAAAAATTTTCAAATTCCATTAATATAAGTGGAAAATTTTAATTTAGAATTAATCTCACAAACGTGATAAGAAAATGGGTTTTTTAAGAGAAAGGGTTCAAAATTTTACAATGTTTTTATATCTAAATTACATATTAAATTGAATAAAATGACATAAATTGTATTCATTTATGTATAATTGAACAAAAATTACTTTAAACCCAATTTAAAATATAATTTTTCTTTATAAATAAATTAAATGAAAATCAGGTTTTAATTAAAATTTAGTATTTTTCACTATTAATAAAAAATAAATTCTTCAAAAAAATTCAACAACATTACCCTAAGATGATTTTTATATTATGATTTTAAAAATGAATTTTTTTTCAAATAGATTTTCTTAAATTTTTAAATATTAATTTTAAAATAGGTGTTCCAGAGCTCACAAAACTACTTTTTATAAAATGCAGTTTAAGAGTAAAATTGGATTTATTATTATCCCTTGTCTAGAAAACACATAAGATGAATTTTAAATATTGGAATGAATATATAATATATATTTTATTAAAATTATTCTAAAAAGTCATATTTTTAATCTATTTTTGTAAAATATGTTCATGTGCATAAAAATAGTTTTTCATAAAATTATTTCATTTAATCTCAAAATGTTTTTATTTTCATTTATAATTAATGAGTCACAAAATAATTCATTATATATACATTTTTAACCATATTTTTTCATAATTTATGTGTTACTATTAATACTCACCATTAAAATGTCTAGGTAACAGCTATCATAATAAATAATAGTATTTTAATATTGTGTCACATTTCTTTTAAACTCAATGTTCTACATAACACAAGATAAACTCGATATTATATATAAAATAATAAAAACATACTGTTATTTATAACACAAGAAATAATTAGGGTTGTATATAATTCAAGAAAAACTCAGTGTTGCATGTAACGTAAGGTAAAATTAGTGGTATGTATAATAATAAATATCAAAAAGATTAAATTAATTTGAAAAAACAATTTCAGAAACTCTTAAGGTCTTACTATTATAGTTTAGATGGTATAGAATTATTGAAATTAACTTTGGGGTGTTTTCCCCAATATATGTGGTTTCCCATGTTTCTATATAGGATTATTGGGGCAACTAAGTAATATGTTCTCTCCAATTGGTAAAATAAGTATGTGTCTAATTGGGATACACTTGTTTTAGTGATGGGGAATATGTTGTTATTATATTCCCAATGATAATCACATGATAAAATAAATTTATATACACTTATTCTAAATATATAATGAGATTATTTCATGATTTTTCACAAAAGAGAATTCCACTTGTGTTGTTTTATAATATAGAATTAATTGTTTTATATATACTTATTGATTACTATAATATTTGAGAAATATAATTGATTTATTCCTTATATTAATCACTTTCTCTGTATGTAAAGGATGGTCATGTACCAAAATCCTATAAGTATGGGGGTCTTAATTTTGGAAGTGTAAGTAAGACTTAACTCCATAGTTCACTTTTAGATACTTTGGATAATGATCATGTTTATAGATATTATATCAATGGTTGATGGTTTGTGGATGGAATTTTGATGTTAATAGTAGGGTACTAGTATTTTTTAGGAGTTATCTTTTAGGGGATGCTTGTTTTGAGGGATTTTTGTGGTGTGAATTATTATTTATATATATCCCTATGATTTTAAAGAGTGTTAACTATGTGGTAAATTTATATATTAGACATTACCTGAGAGTGAGTTAGAATTATGTTTTATCTTTCATACTCATATATTCATTAGTATTCTTTACATAAGTATAATTTGAGGTTGTAGTATGAACCTATTGAGTATGTTTATACTAACCCATACTTTTTGTAACTACATTTTAAATATTTAGGAGCATGTTTTTGTTTCCTCAATAAAATTTTATACTTATGATTAATTTATAGTGGGTGTTGAAGTAGATGTTTAATTTTTTTGGGGTCTAAAATGGATTTTTTCTCCTTTTATTTGATTTTTAGACGGTTTGAAATTATATTTTCCTGCTATAGATTGATCAATTTCTCTATTAGTTATATGAAATTACATACATTAATGATTAAAAGGTCATTTATTTTATAGATTGAATTTATCTAGATATTTACCTCACTTGTTCTTTATTTTACATCTTAATCCTTTATTATTGAGTTAAATGTATCCTTTTTGTTTATTTTATACCCTCATATCTTACTCTACCCCTTAACATATTATATATGGGTTTATAGTGTCACATTTTATCTTTTTAAATAACCCTAAAGGGTTGTTAATCCAAATTAGGTCATAAAAGAGTGGTATTTAATATATATTTATAGTATTATATTTGTATTAGACACTTATAAGGTTTTATTAGGTGGTATGGAAATATTATTCATTAATATTGTAGTGAATGTTGGCCACAGAAACCCATCTATGGATTCATATGGCCCTAATGATCCTATATAAGGGCCTTAATCATATACTTATCATTACTGAGGGATAATATGTTATTTTAAAGATACTATAATAGTCATGGTACTTTAATTATATAATATTTCTTGATTAATATACTTATATGATGATAATTAACAAGAGAAAGATATGAAAATAAAATCATTATATGGAATTATATCCTAGAGTTGATATTTGGTTAATTATTTTTTTACTTATATAGCTATATTGTATAGTTATCCTCAGTGGTATATGTGTAATGAGGATCCATTGTAGGATTTGATAGTTCAATAGAGGGTTGTTATTAATGTTCATGTATTTTATAAGGCCTAGAGTACAATGATGGATTTTTTTAATTAGAAATCTCTTCCAAGATATAATGGATTTTTATTAGATTAGAAGATCATATGTTGGATAGAGGAGGTTGATATAATGTTTTATTTGATTCAAACACCAATGTATCATTATGTACCATTATAATTGATCTTATTTAAAGGATTAACATTTAAATAGTGAAGGTTATTTCTATGGGGTGATATATCAATGCTTCTGGGAAGTCTCACTCAGGAGGAACCCTCAACCTTCTCCTCCCTATGATGGTGGTGGCCCTGGCACTGATCCCTTCCCTTCCAATGGGGGAGGGACCCTCAACTTCTATCAAAGGAGAGGCTTCCTCCTTTACTCCCTTATCGGATACAAATTTCCTCCCACTTTCTCCCAAGTTCTGCTCAATATAATGTTTCCGGACCTGCTTGATGGATGCCCTAATCTCCCATTATCGACTATAGAGTTCTCAGAATCTTCAAATATACTTAATAATACCCTGATTTCTTGGTTTAAACAATGATGTTCTTCCATTGATTCATTCACAAAACACGTTTTTGGAGCTTTGGGTCTGCAATATAGGGATACAGTTGGTCTTATGGATAGGTGGCACATGATGGTTCATTTCTCTTTGGAGGTTGATCTCATCAAAGCTTGGTCTTGTACCCCTCACAGTGTCAATAGATTCATTTTTTACTTATTTTGGTGGTCCTTAGACTTTTATATGAAATGAGATCCTCCAACAATGACAGTATGGGTAAGTTTTTCCAATATTTACTTACAATTTTAAAATCCTTCGGTTATGCTTATACTAGGGAATCTAATTGGTTTATATATGTTCTCGGACGAATTCACTAAGGCATTATACCACCCAGTCTATCCTCATTTTTGTGTGTAAATAGATGTGTCTAAAGATCCATTAGAGTTCTTATGGATTGATGTTGGAGAGGAATATCATTTAAAATAGAAAGTAGTTTACAAAACCCTAACTAAATTCTATTCTGATCGCAAGTGGCTGGGACACTAATTGGACGGCTGTCGAAGTGGGTCTCGGATACCTGTAAGGGGGATGGGTAATGGCTGCGGTAAGGAACCTGGAGTGTTTGTTGAAATTCAATAGGACCATAGTCATATTGTTCTAGGTGTTATTGTATGTGGGGAGGTAGAGGATCCATTTTCCGGCAGTGACCTGGGGATATGAACTGTGTCTACAGAGGCAGTACTAGGATACAAATACTAATACCAATTTCATATGAAGAAGGATTTGGTGGCTCATATCAACCAGACAACATCTCAAGTCTTTAGCAGGTTGAGGCAGGACCTGGCAGGACCTCCCTCCTACATCACATTGATAGATAGTCCAATAGAGGATATAACAGCTCAGCAAGATGAGACTAGTGTGTAAAATTAGGTGTATGTGAGTTAAGATATGGGGATGTAGTTGGAGAATAACTTGGATAAGGTACTTACAGAGGATCTTTCGAGGTCAGGGGAATCAGCACAGCAGATCCCTCAATAATTCTTTCATATACATAATTGCCTTATTCCGGAAAGGGATTTCAGGAAATAGACAATAGGGAACACAACTTTCAGATAGAGGATGTACCAGGTGAATTGGGGGAGTGGGTAAAGGGTGGGGGAAGAGAAAGGATGAGTATGTCCTTATCCTTGATTGACACCAGCAATCGTTTTTATGGTTTGGGATCTAACAATCGTGACCTAGTGCTAATAGGGTCTGGTTGTCCTTCGGGGATAGAGTCCGAGGGTGGGGAGAGTGACGACCCACTCTCGAAGGAGAGTATTAAATAAGGGTCTAGGAGGGGGCTTCACAACCCAAAGAAGAAGAAGGGATAAAAATAAAATAGAGACCATGGTAGCTACATCATGCGCCAGAGGAGCAATTCCAAAGGCCGTATGGACTACTCATACCTACTAAGGTCGATGGAGATGATATCAACTAAAAAGGGTAGGAATAACTTAATGGAAGGTAAGTCAACTAAAAAAGCACAGGTGAAGGACGTTGGCTTGGACTTGGGGAGTGGAAGTGTAGAGGCTGAACCTAAGTCTAAGGAGTAGGTTATGGAAGAGAAGGATGATAATTATGATCAGTATTGGATATAGAATGATGTCCCTCTCAATGATCCTTAAGGGTTGCTGGGTAAAGAGTCTAAAGAGGGTCGGAAAATGGGCATCACGGAGGGCCCACCGCAGGCAGTTTCAGAATCCATGGAGGAGCCAGGAGACCTTCTTATGTACTCCGAGGAAGAAATGATAGAGATGATCCTAACCTTTAACTCTTATAAAAAAGATGAAGAAAGGTTAAATGGTGAACCATTTCAAGTGGACCTTAATAGAGATCAAGAAGAATGGATCATCAAGAAACAAATCATAATTACCATAGGATTCAATGCTAAGAAAATAATGGTGGAAGAGTTTGTGCAGATGCTGGAAAAATTGGCCTATCAATTTGGAGAAATCATCATAGATAATCCTGATAAAAATGTAACTGAACTCTCTTGGAAATTATTTAGGAAGGAGGCATCTAATATGATGAAGTTGGTCCTTTATGATTCTACCACTTGCAATACGGTGTTATGTTCATTGTTATACTTTATGCCTTCACACTTTCTCCATAAAAGTGTAATATATAATAAAAATTCTAATAATCATTATGAAGGTTATTTCTACACTATCTTCTTAAAACATTGGATTTATATATTTTTTTAATATTTTTTCTGGAAACCTATTTTCTAATAAGTATGTGGTAGGTCCATTAGTAAGATATTTTTTATTCATATGGGGAACTTCAATGTTTAGGATTTTGATATTAGATTTATGTAATTACTTAATTTTCCATTAAATAATTTCATTGATGTTGAGTTAAGTGTTAGGAATTTTGAAGTGACTCTTCATCTTAATATTTATATGAAGATAAGTACTATTTGTGTTCGTACCTATGAAATAGTGATTAAGTATGATAAGGCCACTAAGATTTTTATAGTTATGCCTTCTGGGATAACTCATTTGGTTAATAACCTAAGTGGAGTTTGGGATGAGGTTTCTATTTTTTGGCTAGTCATGGTTTCATTGTGATCATTAATAACCATGTTAATAATCTATTAATAAATCACAATATAGTAGATCATGGATTTATTAAGGTAGTGGATGGTTTATTTTATTCTCTTATGTTGGTGTTGGGAATTATTGGTATTATTATACTTATTTTATAGTATATATGTTACGGATAACATGACTTGTGACTATAGAAGTCCCACCTCATTATATTCAGAGACCTCCATAATATCCTTTTCATCCAATATAGGACCTTTATCCCATAAGTTTCGTGATAAAATAATTATATAGGCAAAGGGAGTAAAATCATGGTTTGTAGAATCCTTATGACCATGTTATAAGTTGTTGTATGTGTATGGGTCATCAAGGTGGATAATACGAGAGAGTTACATTTCATATTTTTATTTTTATTTTAGTTTTATTATCAATAGGTGGTGATAGGATATTTTTTATTTAACCCTTTCAGTATCATTAATAAATAACTAAGCTTCTCATTAATTCATTATTCCATCTATTATTTTTGATTTGGGATTATCTATAGATATTTTGGTGTCAACCACTTTGTATATCAATTCATATTGGTTCCTATTTTCAATTGATAGAGGTCTATAAAGGTATTTAATTGTTTTGGGAAAATGATAATAT
Source organism: Viscum album (assembly GCA_963277665.1). NCBI lineage: Eukaryota > Viridiplantae > Streptophyta > Magnoliopsida > Santalales > Viscaceae > Viscum > Viscum album. The sequence continues at coordinate 261,781,266 of OY728129.1, forward strand.
TTCTTAGGGTTCTTTTTTACTCATAATATTGTTTGATATTGTGGTCCTAATTTTAGATTTTTTTATCTTGGTATATGTTTATATCAATTTTTACAATGTAGGGTTATTTTATAATGTCCAACAGGTTATTATTCTATCTTTATCAAAGAGTGAAATCATATTTCTAGATATTAACATTTTCTTAATAAACTATTTTATTTATAGTTTGGTAGTCTGACATTGGTTGTAGTAAATGTGTGAGTGGATGAGTTTCCTACAATTCTTTGTGATTTTATTAACATTTTTTCCAAGGTGATTTTGAATTTTAATCCATAATATAATATTTTGTTTCTATATTTAGTTTTTTCCGAGTATCAAAATGATCTTTTAATATTCTTATATTGTATATTCTAATTGTCTTTTAGATCTATGAGATCATATTGATGATTTATAAAGTAATGGGTTTATCCTATTCGTAGTTTCATATTGAAGTTCATCAGTTATTATTATTAAGAATAAAGGTAATATCTTAAATATTTTTATATATTATCATCAGTTAATCAGAAAAAAAAATTGTATATTATTATATGTTATTGAGTATTGATGACCCTTTTTGATTATCTGTATAGTGTGAATTGGTTTTCAAAGGTTGATTTGTGTTTTTTATAATCAGTAGAGGTTACTGGAAGATAATCTCCCAAATAATTTTTTTCATTATTTTTATGGTAATTATGTTTATTTTTTGATTCCATTTAGTTTCATAAATGCACTTAATATGTTTATACAACTGTTATAGAGGATTTTTATTTTTTTTACATATCAATTTTTTGTGGTGTTTATTGATGATATATTGATGTATTTGAGATCATATTACTAGAATAAGAGATATTTAAGGACTATATTAGGGTTATTTTATGAGCATCATTTTTATGAGAAAGTGTTATATTTAGTGGTGTGATGTTCACTTATTATGTCATGTGTATTTAGAGAGTGGTTTTATTATTAAATCTCTGATGGTTGATGTAGGGTAGGTATAAAACTTTACTATAAATGTTTCGAAGGTGTAAATATTACTTGGTCTAGATGGATATTATAGGATTTTAATTTTGTATTTTATTGGATTATAACTCATTTTAAATTATTTACAAAGAAGGTTTATACATTAGTTTATACTAAGGTGAACCAAATAGTTTTTTATTTTCTTATAAAAATTTAAACCAATTTATTGGTTTTAAGGTTTTTGGAAGAGACTAATTCTAATAGGGTATACATTAATTACTTTCATCATGTTTGGTTTGTGTGTTGATATAGTAACTTAACATGATAACTGATGTTTCAAGATATTTATTCCCCCACAATAATAACTATGCAACCCATGATTGAGAATTGGAAACATTTGTGTTTATATTTATGGTTTGGAGACATTATTTTCATTGTGATTATTTTATGGTGTTTATGTATCACAATATCTTATGGTATATCTTTTTATAGAGGGGTTTTAATTCAAGGTAGGGGATATGGATTGATTTCCCTAAAGATGTCACTTTAGATACATCTAATAAAATTGGGACAATGCTGAGAAGATTATCATGAATCTAATATAGGGATAACATTCACAAATCAATAAATGGTTATAGTTACTTTGCTTCAATGTTCTTATGGTGAGATGGTTTAGGAGTTAATGGATGAATGGCGGATAATATTGGATTTATTGTCTTTTAATATTTATTTGGATATGATATATGGTTAATATTCTTTATATGATATTTATAGTACTATCTTTGGTGAAATAGGTACTTGAGTTTCAGTTGGGGGATCTCGATAAATTAGTTTTCCATGATAAAAGTGTTATGTTGTTTCACCTGATGGTTGGTCTAAAGGTGAGGATAATTAAGTGATGTTTCAAGTATGTTTATTATTATATTATACATGAATGAGGTAGTGTTATTATAGTTTCATGGTTCCAATTTAGTTATACATCCTAGTGTGGAGACAATGTATCATTTATTGAGATAACTGTTTTAGTTTTCTAGTTTGAAGTGATCGTTAGAAAAGTATATTCAGAGATTTTATACCTATCAACTAGTGAAGACTAAGAATCAGGTTCCATTTAGTTTACTGTATAATTTATTGAATTTATATTGGAAATAGGAGGATATATTTATGGATTTATGGATTGGGATACCTTCAATAACCTGGTGGTTGTGACATTATGTGGGTGATTGTGTACTGGTTGGAAGATTATCTCATTTTATACCTACTATATTGTAGTATTTTGTAAAATACCTAGCATCATTATATGTGTTTTAGGTTTTGAAATTTCTTGGCTTTTTTTGTTTGATTATATATGATAATGAAACTTGATTTATACCTCAAATGGGGAGGGTATTGAATATTTTTTTCCAAATAATTGTTTTTGAGAACTAATTTTTATCTATAAATTGACTGTCTAATGAATATAGAAATTTAGACTTTGGAAGATATGACTTAATCATTTATTTTAGATTTTTTTTTGATTGGGATATGAGAATATACCTTTAGTGGTGATATTTTACAATAAAAATATCATTCTTTAACTGGTATGGAATTGTGTAAAGAGTTATATTATCTCCCTTATCTATTTCAACTTTATTGGGTGGATATCAATGATACATTAATGGTTTTTCCTGAGTTTGTGTGAATAATGGTTAACCATGTTCAATTTATTCAAGATTGAATAAATATAATTTATATTGGGCAATAATATTCTGAAATTTTGAGGCAAAATCTTTTTTGAGTTTTAGGTAGATGATCATGTGTTTTTGAAAGTTTATTACTAACATTAGTAGAATTGGTATAGTCTATGTAGCATATTATCCAAGGGGTTTTTTCAATTAAAGGTGTTGTATTATGTTGAAGAGTTAGTGAATAGTTTTATTCTTACTCTATAGTTAGAGAGAGTTCATGATAATTCACATTTTAAATTTGATAGAGTGTGTTTTCGATCCTTCTCATTTGATTAATATAGTGGTTTAGAGATAGAAAAGGATGTATTATTTATTGAGTATCTTAAGATTTTGGATTGTCAAGATAGTACTTTCCACGATAATTCAAATCCTTTAATGAATGTGATTTCGAGGTATAGTGGATTTGAGAAGAGGGCCTAAGAATGGGAGATCCAGGTATGATTAAAGTTTCGAGATTTATTTTAATTGGTTGATTTCATTCATTTTTTATAGTTTTATGGATGTTTATAATGAATTTTATGATAATTTTGTTAATGATGAAATCAATGGATTTTATTTTTATGTTTTTATGTTTATGATTTTGATTTTATGGAATAAGTTTTTCAAATATTAGAAGAATATAGAGGTTTATATATTAGTCTTTTGGGTGTTTGTGTGGGTAATAAACTAGACTTTAATATATGATATTTTTCATCTGAATATATATGAGTCTAATTTAGTTATATAATAAAAAATAAAACACATTCACTAAGTAAAATAAATGATCCTATTTTTGTCATCATCACAAGAACATTACATACCAAGAAAAAATACATTTTATAAAATTAAAAATGGTATAAAATAGTAGTAAAAATAAAATATAATAAGTGAAATATAGAAATCCATAGGGTCTCGATCTCTCAAAAATGTCGTGATTGTGAAAAAAATCATAAGAAAAATGAAAATGATTAGAGATAAAGTTGACATATTATTAATAAAATATAGAAAATATTATTAGAAAATAAGAATGTGTAATGTGTAGAATTATGGGGTTTGTGTAGGGAAGTGAACAATAATTGTTAGAAATCTGACCATTTGGAATATTGTCCTGATTAATAGGAATAGTAACTAGAACATTATAAATATTAATATAACCATTATAATAACATTAAAATGACTTTGAAATAATATTTAATATGGATAAAAAAGTAAATATAAATATTTTAGTGATATGCATGTACTTAAATTAGGAAACACAAAGAAAGTATCAATATATTTTTCATAAATGTGTATTTTAAATTATTTCATAAAAACCTTAATTTTTATGTAAAATAATAAAATTCAATACATTATAAAATTATTTTGATAAAATTAATTTAATTTTTAGAATTAGATAGTTGACATTATCTATTATTTATTTATTGGTATTTTTTTATATAAATAATTAATGATTAGATGAAAGATTAGACTGAAGTTTTAAATAATACTAATTTTTTATGATGAAATATTGATTTAATAATGGTTTAATTAATCATAAAATGTATGTTAATTAAAATTTAGATTTAATAATTGAATTCATACATTTTAAAAAAATAATTTTTTAGAAATAAAAATTAATTTTCAAACTCTAAAAAGATAAATTATATCATGAAAACAATTTTTGACGTTTTATTATTTCCTTTTGTATAAACTAATAAATGAAGTTTTTAAAAGTTTTAAAAGACATAATATCATGTAACCTTATTATAATTTGATTAATAATGTCAAATATTACCACTATTTAATGTTTTACTTTAGTAATAATATTTTATTCTATATTTTATCATAAAAATACCCCTCCTCTCAAGTCTAAATACCCCCTATTACCCACGTGGAAGTTAACTTACCCAGAACTTATCATTTCCAAATATCTACCCAATTCTATACTATTAAGTATTACTATATCAAAATGAATTTTTTGGGGTCATTAAACCCAAATCTCTCAAGGTTTTAGTTCCATAACAAAAGAGTAATTATCAAAGAAGAGTTAACCTCATAATCCTCTTCTTTTATTTTTTTCATTTTTACTCTTCAAATATCCTCTATTTTTCTACCATCCTAAAAAAATAATTCATAAATATATAACATATTAATGGTATTATGATATTCTATTATTATTTAATAAATTTAAAATAAAAATACTTTCTCACCCCATATTTGGATAAGTCTATCTCATGGTTTATTTTATCCACATATGAAGATGATGTCAATGATTTCCTTACCATTGATTACATGACTAGTCAGTGAATATTATAAATTATATTTAAATAATAATTTTAATATATTATAATATGATTTATGTAATTTCACAAAAATAAAAATCATAAGGAATCAAAATATTAAAATCATCATGAAAATGGGATATTTCAAACAAAACTATTGTCAAAATTTTTATCTATTATGAAAGGATAAAATGTTAATTTAATGATAACAATTTATTATGAATAACCTAAAATCTATTATAAAATTATATATTAATTTTCTAATAATCATTATTTTTTTATATTGGGGTTTTAAAAATTACAAAACAAAATGTGACTAAATGTAAGGTGACTCTTTTCTCTTCCCATTTTATTTTGGGTTTACCCCCCCCCCCCCCTGTGTGCTATATCTCCCTATATTTTCACCATATTTATTCTAAAAAATAAAACATTATTTTAATTTACATTCCCTATTCTTTTTATATGTATATTCATAACTTAAATTTATTGACATGCATTTATATTCACCATTATAAAAATTAAAAAATTATTTACTACCAAAATATCTCAATGATTTTTCTTATTTTCATTATTTATATACCCATTAAATATAATATTTTCCAATTTAATGATATCCTTAAATATTAAAAATTATATATTACTTTTTTGGGACCCCAAAGTTTATTCTTGACATATTATTTAAGACATAACTTAGAAATCCATTTTTTCTCAATGGTTTATTTCATGTTTAGGATTGATGTGCATTTTTATTCTATATGAAATGAATGGTTATAAGAATATTTTGATTTTATGGATGTAAATAGAATTATATTTCACTTAAATTCATTTTTAAATTGATATATCTCATGAGATTATATATGTTTTTAATGAACATAACTCTAGATTTGTTCTCATTATATTCACTAATCTTTGTACACATATGTTATGTGTGAAAATAATCATTGATTTATTCACATTTTATGTTTTTTATTTACCAAAAATGTTTATAATGTTTCATTATTATTAATATAAAATATTAAAAGCCTTATTTATATGATTATTGGTATTATTGTCCTATTGTTATGATGATTATGCTCATCCATTTACTCAAATAAATTCATGTCTCATACTCTCCCTATATTTCCTCCCCTTACCAAACTTTTCACTCACCCATTCACTATTGTTTGTCCCTTTGTTATTACTTGTACAAAGGATATTATGAAAGTATCTATGAGGAATAAAAAGAATTATATAAATTAATTTTTATTTTTATTTTTTTTATTATAAGACCAAAATTTTAATAGGTCGTTAAACCTGTCAATTTTGTGATTTATAATATCTTACATGGTTTTCATAAAAATAATATAATAATTTTTTTTGAAATATGTGGTTCTATATAGTTTATATTAGAGAAATTTTTAGTTAATTTATGAATTATATTACTATTATATAACCTAGGTTAGGAATATATACCTCATAAGTTAAGACTTTAGAATTAATTTATATATATTTGAACTTTATTTATAAAGGATTTATTTAGTTATGTTTTATTATAACATGTTATATTTAATAAAATAGAGTGAACCAATGGAAACTATACCAACAAACAATGTTATGGATAATGAAACAGTTGTTTGAATGACATTACAAATTCAATGGGAGGTGGAGTTGAAAACCTCATGGTGATACTTACCCAGTTGTCTTGGGTTTTGAATAATAACCTAAACCATGTGGAACACCCTTCTTCACCCAAGAGAAAAAAAATCCATTAAATTATTTATGTAGAATTGACCATAAAAATTTAGTGGATATTCTGATCTATTTATTGCAGAATAATGGGTCAAATCCATGAAAAATATATTTTATAATCTCACTACTAGAGTTTTATGTTTTTTTGATAGTTCGTTAGCAAAGGATTTCCATCATTAATGTTCTGTCATTGAAAATGGAATCATAGTTATGTTTTTTGAGATGGTATGTCACAAATAATAAATATTTGTGATGAATGAACCGCTCATCCAAATTAATATCAAATTTTTTTAAAATAAATAATTATGATGTGTTTGTAAGAAATAGTATTTTTTATGACGGTCACATCTTCCATCAAAAGTAATTCATGAAAATTTCTCTAAAAAACAATTGAAATGGATATAGAGATCTGTTGTTGTTACTATGATTTTTTAAAAAAATTAATAATAATAATTAAAAATTAAAAATTTATAAAAATTAAAAATAATTAAAACAAACATAACATGTATACATATTTTCACACATAATAATTTTATCACCCAAAAATTAAAAACGATCATAAAACCCACTGAGAATCAACTGGTATCAACTGAATAGGGATCACTTGAAGAGTCAAGGGGAGGAAACTCCATACCAACACCATGTGCAAGCCATCACTTATGTTGCAAAATATTCTCATCTCTATAATGCTATTGATCATACTTATCCTCTCTCTATCTCTCTCTCTCTACATAAACTTTATCATCTCATTATGAGCTCTCAACCTCTCCCCATACTATGTAATGGTTGATGTTAATGAGGTTCCATGATCTCCCATTTAGATCAAGGATGACATCGTAGAAGTGTCGTAATAACTTATATGTGTTATTATTGAACCAATTTTGATCAGTTGGCCTTTCTCAACACTATGCATAGTCACCCATGTCCCAACTTCAGCATCTAATTCAAATTTGCAAGTGACATATGCTTCACTCTTAGCATGAATCTCTCAAGAATGAGAAATCATAGTCTTATATGTTTTCTTCAAATATAATTTGAAATTAAAATAATCATAAAATTAATATCAGTAAAATTTAAAAAAATACTAATAGAAATTTGGATCTATATATCATTAACAATCATTATGTATTGGTATTACTATACATATTCTTATAAACATAGAACCCCATAATAGATTGTTCAGTATCAGCCTGTATAATATAAAAACATTATGAATTTAATGTACAAAAAATAAAAAATAATATTACCTACCATATTTCTTCGATGTATACAAAATTTATAAATCATGGACCTATGTTTTACCTCCTTCCTCTTCAGGTTCTGACGTCTAGATGATGACCTTATCTTGAAATTATCTTATATATAGTATCAGCACAATTCATCCCATACCTGAACCTATATATATTCAGGTCAATGGGAGATGCAAGATTGGTCAAAAACGGTAGTAGAGACTCTATCCATACCTTTCTTTCTAGAGTTATGTGAAAACTATTGAAAATGATCATGTATAAAAATCACTTATGCCACTTGGATAGAAGCTCTCGGGATATCATAAATCAGATACTTTAAATTCTATAATAAAATTAAAAGAAACCTGTCACTAATTAAATAAATTTAAACTAAAATATGTTTTTTTAATAACATATGATCCATTGTTTTAATATATGTTGACTAATTTCAAGGGGAACCAGATCTCATGACACCCATTAAAAATTCATATAATTTATCTCACCTTTATAATAGAAAAATGTGAATAAATTTTCAAATAAAATCTAATAATCAGAAAATTATAATCAAAATTAATAAAAAACGTAATATAAAATAAATACCTTATAAAAGTGAATATACCTTCATAAAATAAGATTTAAACCAAGATATAGGTTCCTCTCTATAACAGGGACAATAATTATCAATTGGTAAATATTTTTCACCATTCTAATAGGCACAATATTTTTTCGATCAGATGAATTAGGCTTATTATCAGGAACTATGGAATCAATGAGAGAAAAACATAGACAGCCATATGAAACAACTAATCATACTAGTAAGAAATTATTAATACATATATCAAATATTAAATTTTAATAAGTACTAAAATATAATAATTACTTGTAAATAATTTTTAATACATAGGTCATATATAAGAAACTAATAAATACTATAATATAATAAGTACTTACAAATAAATACCATAATATAATCATTTAACCTATAAATATTTGTTAATATAGATATAAAATATAAAAAACTATTAAATACCATGAAAAATATAATATTCTTAACTACCAATAATTGTTAATACATATTTTGAATATAAAAATATAATAATTATTTGAATCAGTGAAGGAACATAATAGAACATTAGTTCCATGCATAGGAAACTAACAATCTTACCTATAAATAATTATTAATACACATATCAAATATAAAAAATCTAATAAATGAAAAAATATAATAGATCATTCAGCATATTCTTCCTCATATTCATCGAGGACAACGTGACTATATTCTTCTTCAGCATCGTCAACTTTCATACGATCATCAATCTCATCATCCCTTATTACTTCATCAATATTATCAATATCTTTATCCCTTAAATGGGGGGATTCCACATTTATATTTAAATCTCATCGGGTAAGATATATGTGGGTGTTTCTTAAAAAAATCCATATTCTCAACTTCTATAGAACAATTTTAATTTTCAATAAACTGAGTGTCATGGGATTTAATTTTTATTACACACCATCAGTCATTCAACTATCTCTAAACATAATAATAATTTTCATAATAAACTTGATGTGTTTATGTTCCAAAAAATGGTTCATTTTATTTAAGAAGATAGTTATATTTAATGTCAATGACACCATGTCATGGATAAACTCAAAACCCTCGATCAATATCAAACCAATTGAATTTAAGAATTATAACAAAATTTCGTCCCAGATACTATAACTAAATTATTTCATCTAGATTTACATAAAATTCAACTACACTATCATTATGATAATATTCTAATAGATACATCTATTCATTGATTTTGTTGATACAACATATATGCATGTATAGAATTGAAATTCATTAATCACGTACCCATTGTAAGATTTTACCGACTTTGATGGTCCATTTTTTAACACACATATTCGACTATCAAAATTACTTTCATGTTGTTTTTCCTATAAAAAATAAAAAATATAAACAATAGATATCATTAAACACATGATTTAATGTTCCATTGAAAAAACATAACTTACAAGTTTTTGAAAAAAATATGTAAAATTATGTTGACGATATTTATCAAGAGAAGTATAGGTAATATGTATAATTTTTTTACATGGTCATCATATAGTCTATAAAAATAATATAAATAAATGTATCTATTATAAAAATTCAAAAAAAATAGATATTGGTACTTACTGCTCAAATCGTTTAATTTATTCACTTTTTATTAGAATATATGTATGAGCTTTGTGAAATTATTCACCTAAAATCCCTCATTCATGATAACCACAAAAACCAAGCTCGGAATTATTAAAAACTAAAAATTGAGTGTTTGTGTTATCATCAACATTTTCTTCATTATGACCCATCAAATTACGTTTTTATGGATATTCCAATTAAAAATAATAAGACTATGAATTTTAAATTTTCTCTTGCAAATACTCTTCAATAATTTACCATTAAACTGATGATTTAGTAATCACTTTCTTTATTAAATTTTGAATACATCTCTAAAATGGATAAATGAATTAGAATTGTACGAGTTCTCAAGATTTATCTTTATGTTGAAAATGCAATATGAAATGTTTTATTGAGTCAAAGAAGGTCGGAGGGAATAATTTTCCAATTTCTAAAAAATTAAAACAATATCTTTTTACATCATACTCAATGAATCATAATTTGATGTTTCTACACAAATATCTCTTAAGAAATATGATATTTCATTTAAAATATTTATTATTCAATAATTAAAAAAACCTATAAGACCAAAAGGAAGTGATCTTTTTATTAGGACATGGCATTCATACCTTTTTAACCCGGTAATATGCTCATTTCTAATGCAATGAGAAAGCATGATCATCAATAACCTCAAATATCTAATCCATTTACAGAATAATAAAAAAAATCTTTATAAAGTGCATAATATGGTTTGGGATTTACTAAATTGTGTGATCATTCATCTCTAAAAAATTTAGTATCAGCACTTGTGCAAATTTGTAAAAGATCTAATTATCCCTTTACATTATCTTTGGTCTTATCAGGTGTATCCAAAATGGAGTAAAATATGTTATCAACAAAAATTATCAATTTGAATTACATATAACATGTAATGAACCAAAAAATCATAAAGATATAGAAGCTCCCCAAAAATACTCTACTTAATCAAACTCTGATCTCTCCCATTACCATTTATTTTTTATTCATTTATGGTTGGTCCAAAAGTAATAAGAGGTAATGTAGAGATGATATATTTTACCTGAATTATTGAGAGACCTGTTAGAGTTTCATCTCCTTCAGTTATAATTTTTGTAAAATAATTTCAATTATTTTGAAAAGGGTGATCCATAGCAAGAAATATCTTATGATAGTCAAAATAAAAACTTGTTATCCTATTACCATGAATCGATGATTTGTTCTCATCTATGTAGTAAGGAAATGATCTTATACAATGTGTAATCTATCCAAATAACCTAACATATTTCATAAAGTCACTCATCTTCCACATTAATGAAAATTGCAGTGTAAAATTTATATCAGCATCTATATCAGATTTATTTACACCATTGTTCCAAAATAAAATTAACTCCTCAATTAGTTTCTACAAAAAACATCAATATTCTTATTCAAATGTCCTAGAATTAATATCACTAAATATATATGTATATAGTTACTTCATCATAATCCAAAGAGTTTTTTTGTACAGATTGATGATAATAGGACACCAATAAGGTTAACCATTGTAGCACCAAATGGGAAAAAACATCAGAAGAAAGACACAATTGTATGTTACGAGGTTCTGAAGAAAAATAAGGATGAATATGATCAAATCATTTCTATGAATCACCATCACATGGATGATTTAATCATTTAATTATGGAATTATTTGATTTATTAAATTTCATCAATGTAGTTGTATTGTGATACGTAAATAAATTTTGTAAACAAGATATAATTAGAAAATACATCAATTGTTTCACAGGAAATTTGGACTTCCCTTGTTTTGACTATTCATACCTCGATTCTCTACATGTTGGAAAATTAACTAATGATTTATAATCACTCTAATATAAGATGAAATAATATGAACATTCATGGATATTCTAATAACTAAGACTCAAATTATTGACTATCCTCTTACTGTCATAGAAACCTGAAAGTAATGGCTTTACATTAGGAAAAACTATTTAACCAAAGAGAGTTTTTGATCAAATAAACTAATTGACATTCAAAAATCAAATTTAATAGACATAAATTTTGTAACATCTTCAAGTTTTCTCATCTTGTGTCCCATATATAAGGAATATTTAGGATATTTCTACAAATTGTAAAATTATAAAAGTTTTTATTCAGGATTTGGAATATTATTATGATTTTTTTTTTCTTAAATAGAAAATCCAGTAGCCTCATGTACTATATTCCGAAATGATGGATCTGGAACTAAAAAAATTATTTTCTACTAAATTCTTTTCACCATGATTATACCAAAAAAATATAATATTTAAAAATACCAAAAAATATAGTAGATAAAGTCCATCATTTTCAAACATTTCAAATATCCTAATATCACATTTCTTATAAATAAATTTAATTATTACTTTGGAAACAAATTCAAAATTCAAGATTCAAATAATATTAATGTTTTAACACCCTTAATGTATACAAGATTTATACCAGATCTATGGGGCTTTTTTGATGATTTATCCAATCATGATCACATAATATAAACTAGTGTCTACTTTCTAAGTCCATAGTTATCTAAAAAACATAAATAAAAATAATTATTACTCATTATGACTAATGAAGAATTATTATTATATTTTAACACCTTAGAATATTCTATGAAATATTTTTGGAGTGAATCACTAAGTAGGGACAGGATTCTAGAGCTCTTAATGGTTTGGTATAGATTGAATTAAAATATTGAATATATTATATCATTCACCTACTATTTTCACAAAATAGTAGAATATATCTTAATGGTTTCTCATATGGGAAATCTAATACCACCTTTAGGTCTAGGATGAGATTTTTACCATAGGCATGACATAACTTTTGTGTGTGGTGAGTGTTTGGTAAGAATACATGTAAAAGTAATTCATTTAATAATTTTATTATAATTTTTTGAATATAATGGAAATATATCATAAAGCATGTACCATATGAGAAATTTTAGAACACTGTTAGGTTTGGGATAGAGGTTTTACCTTAGGTTTAACATAAAATTTGTGTGTGTCGGGTGTTTGGTAATAGAATATGTGAGGGTAATTTATTAAATATTTTATTATAACTTTTTACAATAAATTGAAATATCTTCCAAAGAGTGTATTAGATGAGAAATTTGAGGACATCGTTATATTCAAGATGCAAGGTTTTCCTTAGGTGTGACATAAATTTTGTGTAAATCGGTTATTCGGTAACATTACACGTGAAGGTAATCTAGTTAATATTTTCTATTATAATTTTTTACAAAAAAAAATTGAAGTACCTTCGGAAAGTTATATCATATGAGAAATTTTAGACCACCATTAGGTCTGGGATGTTGGTTTTACCCTAGGAGTGATATAACATTCGAATATGTGGGGTGTTTGGTAACATCGCGTACAAGGGAAACATTTTTAATATTTTATAAATATATTATATATTTTACAAATTATCATAATTTACTAATATTTACTAATTATTACTAATATTTACTAATTATTTATTAATTATTAAAAATAACTATGAATTCAATTTTTTAAATTATTAAAACATTTTTACTAATTATTGTGAATTTTTAAATAATATTGGTATTTTTTATATTTGTTTACAAGTAATTAGAATTTTTTATTGATTTTTACATATATTTATTATCTAATAAAAATTATTTATTAATTATAAATAAAATTAATCAAAACATATTTATTATTTCTATTATTTTTTCATTTTACTGAAGTCAAACAAAGAGTATAAATTACCAAAAAAATCTACAATTATTTATGAATCTCCATAAAACAATTTCATGGCAAAATAGATCCTTTATTAACTAGTAATAATTAAAGATACATTTTTTTATTATATATTGTTTTTTCATTAAAATAATATTTTTAAATTTTTTTATCAAAAAAAATTATAAAAAAAATTTGTTCGAACCTTTTCTTTAAATTGATTTTCTCATCATTTTAATAAAACACACATATATTATTTATTTCATACGTTATATAAATTTATATATATACATATATATTACATTCTTTTTTATCAAAAATATATACATCAAATATATTTTTACATGTTTTTTAAATAAATATACATATCAAACTTATATATGCATAAATACACACATATATCTATATATATATAAATAATATTACATGTTTTTTTACATTTATATATGAATATTCACATTTATATATATATATATAAATATATAAATATCCAAATGTTTAAAAAACAATATTCATATTTTTTAAATAAATTAAAACCAATCAAAATATGATAATCAAATATAGTTTAACATCATGCCTCAATCCAATCATTATCATATTTTATCCAAAACTATATCATCATAAGCATGTAATTTAGTTACCCAATTAAATATATTTAAATAAAACAAATTGAATATCATATGTTCTTAAATAATTTCCATAATAAACAGATTTCTAAAAATAACATAAGAAAATAAAATTTGATTAACCCTAAATACCAAACCAAAAATCAATTAAATATAATAGTCAAATAATGATAAAAATTTCTCAAATCAATTGAATTTAAATTGTGTGAACTCGATAGACACCCAAATTATTAATAATAATATTACATTAACCCTAAATACCAAATAAATCAAAAAATCAGGTAAATTTTTTAACCTAGGGTTTGACCAAAATAATTTCCCCGTGATTGATTAAGAAATCGCAATAAGAACGAAAGAGGATAGAAGAGGAGTTCATACCTGGGGGATTGAAACCCAAATCTACAAGAAATTGGTTCATGGTGAATGATTTTTGGAGTAGCATATGAGGGTTTACACAACATGGGTGATGCGGTAGGAGAAATATAATGTGATGAGAAAGAAGATCATGTGTGGTCATAATAATATTTTAATACTGGTGGGTTAATAATGATAGATTTTATTCCTTTGTTAAAGGTTATTTTGAATTTTTTTTAGTTGATTTAATTATCCAAATCTAAAGGTGTTTTTTAGATCACCATTTATGACATGATTCATTATTTTTCATAAATTTCTTGTTGGTATCATCAGTCATGCAAATGCACCACATGTATTTGCAACGTGGTCATATTTCCTATTGAAAAATAATACTTACTTATGATGTAAAATGTCTTCCATAAAAGATAATGGATTCTACATGACTATTTGTGACGAGTTCTTTCCCTTTCGTAATATACCCATTGCAATAATCCATTTTTTCTATATTGGATTCATTGTTCGGGGAGGGACAAAGTTACACTGGTCATCTACCATTTAGAAGGATATGTTGATCAATGGTATGAATTAATAAAGAATACAATGTTGAAGGATAAACTTGAATAAATGGAGTGGGAAGACTTTAAGAAAATAAATATTAATAATTATTTCCTTATATATATTTACTCCAATAAGAAGAGATAATTTTCAGAGCTTAAGTGTAATGTCCTGACCCAGCTCACCACTAAACCAGTTGTTGGACCGGTCACCACATGACCTCAAGCATGCCCCCCTGTACGCTAGAGGTTGCCGACCAGCAGCGATGGTCTATGGAAATATAGTGGGGAGACTATACCCTCTTATCATAGTTGAAAAATGGTATATCATAGTAAATAAAAAAAATAGTGGAAGCAGTTGTACATAATTAACAAAATAGCAGAAGAAAAATAATACCCATTTTATAAAAGTGGACAACGCCAATTATACAGTAGATGAATTCATGACATGTTATGGATACATAATTGAATGAAATAAAAAAATACATCATGGTTAACACATCATGTATAATACAAATAAAATACAACCAATCCTAGAGGCTTTCAACTCAAACATCCTGAGCTCCTTCTCGGTCCTCTGCTTCAATATCCCAAGTATTTGCTAACAGCACAATCCTACAACCAAATAGAATCTACTCAGGTACCCCAGTGCAATGGCAGTCTGAGTAGGGTGTGAGATATAAATCTCTATAGGCCGAAACCACTGGTGTCTACCCCAAATACTTACATTCAATAAATAATTTAAAAAGTGAAACCATGCATAATTAATGTAAGAAGTACAATGTAACTATATACCCATTTACCTGCTTCAGCTATCAGCTGGTGTCTGAACCTGTTTTACACATTTTTAATGCATACACAACAGTCATTACACAATAATTTTCATTTATAAATTATTGAAACCTCATTAAACTACATAATTATCGTGATCTAGCCTAAGCACGACATTCTATGTATATGTCACTAACCGCAGATGTCTCTAAAGACCATCTAAGTAATCAAAGTAAAGACCAAATCCAATCTTATGATTTGACATGTATAACCCATCATATGATATTCAATTTAATCATTAATATACTATATCCAATCCTATCCTTTAAAAATAGTGATTCGCTCCTGGGTCTGTCCACTAATAGTGATTTACCCAATTCTTTGATAAGTATGAACCCTTTTCTCATAATAAATTCACAATCATAATGTCACAATAGTTTTCTTTAACTAATTAATTCATTTCTTGTACGAACAATCGTACCCACAGTCCAATGTCAATTAATTGGTGTAGAACATCATATCTAGGACCCTTGTGAGTATTTAGAGCATCAGTCTGTGTCTCACAACCCATGAGTATTTGGAGCATCAGTCTCAATCCCATAAAAGAATGTTTTCTTCCAAGGTGGGTGTAGAATGCCATGTCTAGCACCCCGTGAGTATTTGGAGCATCAGTCTCTATCTCACAACCTATTTATCAATAATACATATATATTTATCATTGATGTATAACCCCATGTATAACCCCCCAAAACCATCCATTAATTAATTCATAAATTAATTAATCCAATCTGTTAATTAATTCGACAACTAATTAACAACATAAATCTCCAGTCAAAATTCAACCATTAAATAACCATTCAACATCTCAATAGTAATAGCAAGCCAAATAATTAATTAACTCAAAGTTTAATTATAAAAAATCTTTAACAGGTCTAAACTCATCCACTCAAATAGTGATTCATCCAGCACTTTAACAATTTACATGCATGTCATAATCATCTCAAAACATGCTGAACAAAGCCTGTATATTTAGCAACCATCTCATGAAGCATCTCATATTATAAAACAACTCCATCCAAGACAACTTAATGCATGGAAATCTAACATTCATCAAAAGGTACCCATTGCCAACAGTCATAACAAACAATCAATTAACAATCTTAATTTAATGCATTAAAAATAATTAATTAAAAAATTAATTAATTAAATATTATCTCTTTAACCAATCATCAATTAATTAACCATTTTCCATTTATCGTGTAATAATTAATCCATCCATTAATTATTACCAGTTTCCAATTTATATCTGAACATTTCAAATATTCAATATTCTATGAAATTAGTAAAAGTCACAATTTTTATTCCAACTCCTGACTTGCTATTAAATTAAACAATTAATTACCCTATTACCCATTCTACCCATTCAAATCATTTAACTGTTTAATCAAATAACTTTAACCAAATTACCAAAACTTGCTTAAAATCAATATGTGTTCAAGTCCTCATTTATCCCACATGGTCTGCATCATTTAATAATATCAAAATTGTCATGCATAGACATATCGTAATCAATGAAACTCACATTCTCAATTTATTTAAAGAAGCAAAAATTCTTAAATAATGTGATAGGGATTTGGGACCCTACCTCGGGGTGGCACCAGTTTAAATCTGAAGTGCTTTAATATTCTAAGAGGCAACCAGTCCACAATCGCACACGCGTGCACATTTTATATAGATATATTACATATATATATATATATATATTCACGCATTCACCCTACAACAATATAAATAAAATTAAAATATTATAAAGGTACTCAGAATCAAATTAGTAAGGACCAACGCACCTCTAACTAGGTACCTGGGACTCATATAAAATATAAAACCCTTAATTGAATAATGTGAAACAATAAAACAGTTATATAACCTTACCCGAAACATGACGGCAAAGTGAAAACGAACCCATCCTCCTCTCCTTTGTTAGGAGATGCTAGAATATGGTCTAAAAGTTATAGAGAATCCCCTTGCACATCCCTAGAACTGAAGAACCAAGGAAACCCAATAAAACCCAAACCTTAGGATTTTGGCTGAGAAAATAGGGCGACAAAGGATCAAAATGACTGATGCGAATCACAAAAAAATCATATAGAATCACCTCACTTATATGGACAAGATTTGAGAAGACACTGGGAGGATTAGATCACGCAAAGAGGAGTCAGCGAGGGGGGTGTAGCATGCCTCAAAGGAGGGGCCTGGTGTATTTTGGTTGTTCCTCCAATATGGTGGTGCTCCACCCTCATGTTCTCTCCCCCAATTATCAATTACACCCATGTTAAACTAAAAGTCTTAATATAATAATAATAACATTTATTATTCTCTTTTAATAAAATGTTACTTCATTAACTAATATTTAAATAAATGTTTCATAATTAATTCTAAAAATCCCCATTAATCATCCTATCAAATTAATACAATAATAATAATAATATCCTTATTATTATTTTTATTAAATATTTATTTCATTTAAAATAAAATAAAAATAAATCATTTTAAAAAACCGAATAATCGCACAGCTGACCCACACCATTTGACTACCTGTGAACAGCCTGATATCTATAATTAAAATGGTTTAATTAAATTAAGCCCAACTCTACAATTATTCCTTATTTAATATTACCATTTAAAATTACCCTTCTCTGATAACGACCAACTCCTCATTTACACATTATTTAATTAAATTAAATAATTTATTAAACAGGGTAAACTGAATGGGTTGGAATGCAACCGTGCGCTGCCCGTGCAGATCCATTGAAGTGGGATTTTCTGAAATCGGTGTTCCCAAGACTCATCGGAACACCTAAGAAAATTATCGTGTAATTTGGAAAGTCCAAAAACAACACCTTTAGGTGTTCCAATACTTTGAATAAAATTATATATCTCAGTTTAAAAAAAACTGACCCGTTGATAAACTGAAAAAAAAATCAAAAACATAGATATTTTAACCCGGTTCAATAACAAGGGACTTTACAATATACCCACCTTAAAAACTTCTCGTCCCCGAGAAGCCATCAGAAACCACTACTAAAACAATAGACCTACCAATTTCATTTAATCTTGTTAGAAGTGATGTGGTGTGTTCCCAATGACAAATTCACCTTTAACCTTTCACAACCCTAATGACTAAGCCTTTAAAACTAGAGTTAATGATCAGTTTATGTCTTAAACATCGAAATAGTTCTTATATATTTGGTCCTTAGAAGGACCTTGTCAATGAAAATGGTTGAATCTCGATCAATCAACAGAACAGGTTTCACATGCTTCCCTCGAAAGAGGTCACGGACCCAAAACCCCATTTCTCCCTTTATCTGACGATGTTCCTTTAAAACTATCCAAATCCATTTGCATGTAAAACGATGTCCTTACCCAACCTCTGGTGAAATTTCCAAGTCAAATCATCACAGGTATATTTTAAAATAACCGTTCCCTAACATAAAAAGAAAAGTATCCCAAATAATCAACGCACCCTGTGTACTACCCAAATAACAACCACTCATCAATCCCAAAAACACTTAAACTGTAGTGAAGCATAAGACCAATTCTATCTTAGTGTCTCCATGAAAAAGTAAAGATAGGGGACATGATTGTCATATTTATAAGAGAGAACTAAGATAAAAACCAAGTTCATTATGAAGATTGGTCAAACAATTACCTAAAAACTCTGTTCTAAAAGCTCTACATCACCTACTGACAAATTTATGCAGAACGATGCAACAATACCCACCTTAGGATTTTCCATGACAGATAAGCCACTCACCAGCACATGTTTTTAGAACAAATTAACACATGCATGTGACATTACTCAAACCAAGATCACCACTTCAAAAATGTATCATAAAATTCGTAACATAAACCTATCGGCGTTCCAAAATAGACGACTCACAAGAAGTCCTCCAGAGTAGTGGGAAAAACATACATTAATAGCCTAGAACATTCTATGGGTACTACCTACCAAGGGTTATCCCCTTATGATCATTAATGATGACCCTCTATCTTGGTCACACAAAACCAAAAACACAAGATTCAAAATCTCTTTTTTTTCATTTTATCCATTTTAATTAATACATTTCAACCTTTCATCATTTGAATGAATTTCAACAAACACAAAAGTACTTTTTCACAAAAAAAACACATGGTTTTCAAAACAATTCCCTATGGAAAAATAATCATGATCTCACAAAAATACTCTTTAAACATTTTACATTCAGTGTTATTCAAATATAAATAGGCTATTTAGCATCTAAATTCCTTTTACCAAAAAGGAGACCTCCAAAAGTCCCATTTATTTAATCTGAGTTCTTCAAAATCAACCCCAAAATGGTTCATTATAATCAAAACTAAACAATATTACATTCGTAACCATTTTCAAAACATACTATGGTTATATGGTTTATTCATGTGGGTGACCATCTACCAATCAATAAGGCACCCATACACCTTATCGCTGGATGTTGGCTCCCATTTATCACAATCAACATTAATTTAACATTTTAACTTTAGCCGCCCTTTAATAAATCAAAACATCAATAGCTTGTTAGCATAAGAAGTAACACAACAACATGTTATAACAGAAAATCATGGAAGAAAAACAAAACAAGCTAATAACTATGGAATCATGGAATATAATCACTCAAGCATGTTAAATCTATCACCAAAACATGCTATCTAGAGAGGCATGCTAAAGCAGATCGAAACATGGAATTGCACCCAAGGAACACAATCCAAATTAGCAGGCATCCTACTAATGAAACTATATATCATGTTATATACATGACATGTGAATCTCTAAGTGACTAATATGAAGCATGTCCGAAACTTCCTGGCCATATCAGGCCAAGAAAATTATTTTTTCATAATTCAAAAAATCAATAAACTACGGAAAATACGCGAGTCACTCAAGGTGAAATCATATCAACTGTAACCTATAATAGTATAGACATCAATTCTCATCCCTAGCCCCTTGGTCATTTCATGTACATGGAGTGATCAGTCCCAAGCACAACTATTAACTGAAGCGCCGACACATTCCGAGTCTCATGTCTACCAACCTCAAAATAGTAAGACAAAGGAAAAAAAACCTAGCCCTTTGATACCATTTTGTAACGTCCTGACCCACATCACCACTAAACCAGTTGTCAGACTGATCACCACATGACCTAAAGTGCATCTCCCCACACTCCAGAGGTTGCTGACTAGCAGTGATGGTCTAAGGTAAGTCTATGGGGAGACTGTGCCCTCTTATCAGAGTTGCAAAGTGGTATATCATAGTAAATAACAAACAATAGTGGAAGGAGTAGTACATAATTGAAAAAATAGCGGAAGACAAAAAATACTCATTTTATAAAAGTTTCTAACGCTAATTAAATAGTAGATGAATGCATGACATGTTATGGATACATAATTGAATGAAATAAAAAAAGGCATCATGCTTCACACATCATGATTTACACATCATGTATAATACAAATAAAAGACAACCAAACCCTGAGGATTTTATCTCAAACATCCTAAGCTCCTTCTCGTACCTCTACTCCAATATCCCATGTATTTGCTAATAGCGCGATCCTACAACCAAATATAATCTACATGGGTTTCCCAGTGCAATGGCAGCCCAAGTAGGGTGTGAGATATAAATCTCTGTAGGCCAGAACCACCGGTGTCTACCCCAAATCCTGACATTCAATAAATAATTTAAATAGTGAAACCATGCATAATTAATGTAAACATTACAATGTAACTATATACCCATGTACCTTCTTCAGTTATCAGCTAGTTTTTTAACCTATTTTATACATTTGTCATGCATACACAATATTCATTACACAATAATTTTCTTTTATCAATTATTCAAACCTCGTTAAACTACATAATTCATGTGATATGTCCTAAGCACGACATTCTATATATAAGTCTCTCACCACATATGTCTCTGAAGACCATCTAAGTAATCAAAGTAAAGACCAAATCCAAGCTTGTGCTTTGGCTTGGATAACATGTCATAAGATATTCAATTTAATCATTCATATACTATATCTGAGCTCATCCTCTAAAAATAGTGATTCAATCCTGGGTATGTCCACTAATAGTGATTCACCCAATTCATTGATAAGTATGAACCCTTTATCATAATAAATTCACAATCATAATGTCATAATAGTTTTTGTTAACCAATTAACTCATTTCATGTATTACCAATTGGACCCATAGTCCAATGTAAATTAATTGGTGTAGAACATCAGGTATATCACCCTCGTGAGTATTTGGAGTGTCAGTCTGTGTCTCACAACCCATGGGTATTTGGAGCATTATTCCCTGACCCATAAAAGAATGTTTTCTTGCAATCTGGGTGTAGAACTCCATGTCTAGCACCCTGTGAGTATTTGGAGCATCTGACCCTTTCTCACAACCCATTTACCAATCAAAAATATATATTTATCATTGGTGTAGAACGCCATGTCTAACACCCCAAAACCATCCATTAATTAATTCATAAATTAATTAATCCAATATGTTAATTAATTTAACCACTAATTAACAACATAAATAACCAGTCAAAATTCAACCATTAATTAACCATTCAATATCTCCATAGTAATAGAAAGCCAAATAAATAATTAACTAAAAATTTAATTATCCACAATCTTTACCATGTCTGAACTTGTCCACTCAAATAGTGATTCGTCCATCACTTTAACAATTTAAATGCACGTCATAACCATCTCAAAATAGGCTGAACAAAGTCCATATATTTATCAAACAACTCATGAAGAATCTCATATTATAAAACAACTCCATTCAAGACAACTTAATGCATAGAAATTTAACATTCATCAAAAGGTACCCATTTCCAACAATCGTAACAAACAAACAATTCACAATCTTAATTTAAGGCATTCAAATTAATTAATTAAACAGTTAATTAATTAAATATTATCTCTTTAACCAATCATCAATTAATTAACCATTTTCCATTTATCATTTAATAATTAATCCATATATTAATTAATTACAGTTTCCAATTTATATTCTGAACATTTTAAGTATTCAATATTCTCAAAAATTAGTAAAAGTCACAATTTTTATTCCAACTCCTGACTTGATAATTAATTATACAATTAATTACCTTATTTCTCATTCTACACATTCAAATCATTTAACTGTTTAGTCAAATCACTTTAACCAAATTACCAAAACATGATTAAAATCAACACATGTTCAAGTCCTCATTTATCTCATGTGGGCCACATCATTTAATAATATCAAAATTTTCATGCATAGACATATCATAATCAAGGAAACTCACATTCTCAATTTATTTAAAGAAGCTATAGTTCTTAAATAAAGTGATAGGGATTTGGGACCCTACCTCGGGGTGGGACCAGTTTAAATCTGAAGTGTATTAATATTCATAGCGGCAACCAGTCCACAACTGGTCTGCAATCACATGCGCGCGCACATTTTATATATATATTTATATTACATATATATATATATATATATATTCAGGAGTACACCCTGAAACAATATTGTTTCGGTGCGGATGTGCGTCGGGTTACGCTGTTCCGCCAGGACGCGTCCGCGCGTGCACCCGTCGACCTGAGGGGATAGGCGCGCGGCTTGTGGCCCCGCAGTCCCGCTTTCCAAAGGCGGGCGGCATCCGTCCCTTATTCAGGGGCGTCTGCTCCTTGATCGAAACCGGGATGATGGGATGTCGGCTCCTCCTTCCTTGGACGTCTCCTCGGAAGTCGTCGCCTAATCCGGGTCTCCCTCATAGATTTAAGACATGCTCGTGAATCTCGTTCCCGGCGCCATATCTTCATGGACACCGGTTAATTACGCTGCTTCCGCCCGGACGCTCCAAGGAGTCTGGTCGGGGCAGCAACCTGCGGTGAGGAGGCCGGGTGGCTCTGGGTGCTGGGGGCGTGTCATAACACTGCGGCTCTGCACGTCTGTCTTCCGTCCCTAATAGGGCTTCTCGAAGGCATGATGGCCTGAGGCATCCCGCACTGGGTGCGGGGAACTGTGTCCCCTGAGGTTTTCCTCAGCTTCCCATGTTTAGCACGGGGTACGCCGCGAGTTTAACGTCCAGCGGGGATGGCATCGGACCGATCAACACGAAAAGTGGATCAGATGACAGAACCCCTTGCGGGGAACCTCCGACGCTGGGGCCAGCGCATGGGCGGCTTCCCAAGTGATGTGGAGTGGAGAGAAGTGGCATGACCCCACCGGGATGTGGCGGCCCGGGTAAGGATCAGGATTGATGATGGAGTGAAGAGATTGGACCCCGTAGGGGCTTCCTACGTACCGCGCGTTAGCACGGATCAAAGTCGACGTAGTTCGGGTATACAGTTTAACGTCATGCTGGACGTCGGCAAGCCGACTCACGAAGGGGTCGAGGCCGCCGGGCGGAGGATTGAACCGAACCACCTCGCACAGGGGGAGATGGAACGGCCGGGTGGATCACAGTTTCACGTCATGCGGGACGATAAAAGGAGAAATGGAAAAAGGGGTTGTGGGGAGGCATAGTGGAGATACACACGGGCAGTCTCCCACAGGGGCGGATTCATAGGTGAATCGATGCAAGCGTGAACCCTGGAGGGGTCCACTGATGGACGAACCGACGTGAATACGACCGGGACGACCAGGTGGTGGGCTTGAACCTCAGGGAGGCTTCCTACGTACCCTGTTTAGAAGACAGGGATCAAAGTCCACGTAGTTCATTCTGTCAGGACTTACGCACTTGAGGCAGCCCGGATGCGGCAAAACTCAGTTGGAAGGGACTTGGAACGAAAGTAGGAGACACCTCGATCCCAGTCACACCCTCTACTGGCTTCGGCAGTGGGGAGGCGCAATGGAGATACACATGCGCAGCCCCCCACAAGAAACTAGAGGTTTGTAATACCCTACCCCCCGTGGGGAAAAGCCGCTCCCATTAAATCGTCCCTAAAGAGGGGCAATCCCGACATCCCTGCAGAGACGAGCGGGTGGGGGCCACATCCAAACCGGGGGGGGACCCTGCGTGCGAGGCACGGGATCGGGTGATGCGGACGGTTTAGCGTCTTGCCAGACGAAGTACAGTTTAACGTCGTGTGTTGAGGACGAAGCGGACGGTTTAACTTCTTGCCGGACGAAGTACAGTTTAACGTCGTGTGTTGAGGACGAAGCGGACGGTTTAACGTCTTGCCGGACGAAGTACAGTTTAACGTCGTGTGTTGAGGACGAAGGTGCTTGGCAGTTTAACATCTTACAGCGCGGACGTGGTACAGTTTAACGTCGTGTTGGACGATATACAGTTTAACGTCGTGTTGGACGATGCACAGTTTAACGTCGTGTTGGACGAATGCAGTTTAACGTCATGCGGGACGAATGTGCAGTTTAACGTCATGCTGGACAAATGTGCAGTTTAACGTCATGCTGGACGTTGGTTGCTGCCGATGGGTCCGTGTCACTTCGCGCGAGCCTGGAGGGCCGCACGGGAAGACAACGCACGGTGCGGGCACCCAGGATGAGGATCATCGGGCGCCACGCAGGCGGGTACCCTCAGGGGGTCAAGGGGGGCGACCCTGGCGGATTGCGCGCAAAACAGGAGCTTTGCGCGCAAAACAGCAGGTCGGCGTGCAAAATGGCGGGCTGGCGCGCAATCGGGCCAGCCCTTTGCGCGCGGATGATTGAGATTGCGCGCACCGGGCTTCGGGTAGCACGCGGGGGCAACGGCTCATTCTCTAACGAATGGCCACTTTGAAAATGGGGGGTGCGCGCAATCGGGCTGGATTGCGCGCACCCGGGGGCAATTGCGCGCAAGAGGCTTCTTTTGCGCGCAAAGGCCTTCGGGTTAAGGATTATTCAAAGGAAAGGAGCCAAGGGGATTGCGCGCGAAGGTGAACCCCAAGGCTCTATTGTGTGAAAGAAAGGAGGTTACCTGAAGATCGGCATTGCGCGCGGAAGGGTTTGGATTGCGCGAACGAGCGACGCTTCGGATTCTGGCCACCTCAAAACGTCGGGGGTCGCCTTATATTTATAAGCAACCCCGGGCGCGGAATCCGGTCTCGGGCGCGGAATTCCCTTCGCGGGCGCGGAATCAGGACCCGGCGCGCAAGGGAGCCGCGCAGGCCACGGGGGCGCAAAATAGCGCGCCGGCCCAGCGCATTGCGCGCATCCCGGGAGGATTGCGCGCCGTGACTCAACTTTGCGCGCGGGCCTCTGAAATTTCGCGCAAGTCCTCCGGGCCCTCCGGAACGTGCCTCTGACTCCAAATATCACTTCGCTTTCCGCATCCGGAGCTTCGTTTGGGAACAACGGACTTTTCCGGCGTCTAAAAAATCCCCCCCTCGGAATCAGATCGGCGAGAGGTCGCAACGATCGGGTTCCGAGGGAGACGCCGGAATGCCGAAGTCCTGGGCTGCGCGGGACTTAGGCGCGCAAAAAGGGGCGCCGGGCGCGCAATTCGCAGCCGCGGTCGCGCAATCGAGCGTTCCGCGCGGCGCGGAATCCCGGCCTCGTCTATAAATAGGGGTCCGGGGTTCCGCGTTCCGTACACAGGCCTTCCGCGCGATAAGCTTCAACGCTCTCGTGCGCGAAATCGCCTTTTCCGGTCACGAAATTCTCCCGATCGGCGCGCAAAACCATCCGGAATTCGCCTGTCTTTGCGCGAAAACCCGAAACTTTGCACGACATTCTTCCCAATTGCGCGCCGTCCACTTGGATTGCGCGCCAACCTTCAAACTTCTCTACCAGCCTCGTCCGATCCCGCACGCTTCATCCCTTAACCCGCACGACTCCCGAAACTTCTGAGATGGCCGCGCATCAAGGAAATGAGGGGGATGCCGCCATTCGCAGAGCAGCGATGGCGGCGAATGAGGAGGTTTACGGAGCCAAGGAGATTGTTTCCAACAATCAATCCCTGTTCGACTTACTGACGCCGGCCCAGAAGACATATCCACTGTCGGACAACCTGCCGCTCTGGAACTTCGGCATCCTAGATGAGGTTCCGGTGCCAGGGTTCGAGGTTGATGCGCCACGGACCTGGGTGACTCGGGAGGACGAGCTTCCCCGCTATAACATCACCAACAATGGGCATCCTGCCAGGGAGACCAGGCACTTGGACGTCTATGTCCTGAACCCGAGGACGCGAACCATTGACGAGGGTGAGCCTACTGCGGAGAATTCTCCAGCCCTCTACTCGAGCACATATCGCCAGAGTGTCACTGACGACACCAAGGGCTGGCTGAAGGACTGGGACTTGCGGTCTGGGGGCAATTTCACCAGCGAGTGGGCCTGGGCGTTCTGGGTACGCCACACTTGCGATCACTTCGCAGAGGAGCTGCGGTACATCGGCCTATTTGAGGCGGTGTGGACATCGCAGTTCCACTTCTACCAGCAGTCTGAGCTCGGGCCGGAGATGTTCACCCACTGGTCTCCGGATACCAACACCTTCCATCTTCACCATGGGGAGGTCGGCATCGGTCTCTGGGACATCCACTGCATCGGAGGTGTCCCGCTGGAGGGCTACCAGTATGATGAGTTCCTGCCTCCGAGGAACACCTGGGGTGACAGGTCACGGACTCCCATCCTGACGTGGCATCTGCTGGACCTGGCTACAGAGCGGCTCGGGGTCAAGGACTTCCAGAAGGACATAGCCTACAAGGAGTGGTTCGGCCATTTCTTGGAGCATGACCCAGCGGTCAAGATGCCAGGCAGGGGGAAGCGGTGCCCGACCGCAGCTCAGAGGAGCCGGAACGGGTCGTACTGGCGGGTCCTGGAGACGGGCGACTACCGCTCATGGGGGTACCGCGTCATCGAGGCCCGGGACCCAAATGTCCGGTACGCGGCGTTCCTGGCCGCCTTTCTGAGTGGGTGGCTCCTGCCAGTGCGGGACGCGAGAATGGGCGTTCGCCCGGCGACACTGGCGATGGCGGGCGCTATGGCCGCCAACAAAAGATACAACCTCGGGGTCCCAGTGTTGGCTAAGTTGTACGCCATCCTGGGACGCATCTCACGAGGGGGGTCGCCACGAAGGATCTGTGGGCCCTTTCAGTTCTTCCACGGCTGGGTGGCTGCTCACCTCGGTGGGTACACGTTTCCGAACGCCATCATTCCTCCGGGCAACGGCCTGCGACCCTCCCTGCTGAACATCGCGGGGGTCACTCCGATGACCCTAAGTGAGGAGGGCGTGAGGATTCGGATTGGCAATCATGCCAATTTCAACTTCAGTCCGTTCCCCACTCCCGTCGGCCAGATGATCGACAATGGGCAGGGTCCGCTGGAGCAGCATGAATACTTCCTGAACATGCGGGGCGGGGTGCTCGTGGCTCGGATCGACGGGAAGGTGATCTGCGAGCCTTACGTGCCAACCCGGTTCGCCAGGCAGTTCGGGTGCCTTCAACGGATGCCGAAGAGGGTATTCACTGCTGTCCGGGAGGAGACGAACCCTTGCGTTCTTTGCCAGATGTGGCTGATGTTTGCCGCTTTCGGCTCTGGCGACGTCATCACTCTCCCTCCTACCGGGGTTGACGCAGGCTTGGCAACCGAGTACGTCGAACACTGGGCCATCGCGTACCCCGAGGGGCTTCTGCGGAAGCCAGTTCGGCGGCTCAAGGTCACCCGTGCGGAGACCGGGCGTCAAGGAAGGAGGCGAGGCGCCGCCACACGGGGGAGAACGGAGGCGCGCCAAGCAGCGGAGCCGGCGCGGGCAGGGACTTCGGCGGCGGGCACATCGCGAGCTGCCGCCATGACCTCAGCGCCCAGAGAGGGGGCACGTGCGGTGGTCGACGAGCGGCCCGGGAAGCAGGTGAGACGTCTGCTCGAACCCTCCCACGATGCAGTCTTCCCGGCACTGTGGTCGGCCTGGATGACCCTGCGGCAGTCACTGGGGACCGACGCCATCTGGCGAAAGATTCTCAGAGAAGGAATCCATCTGCCAGAGGTCGGGCGCCTCCATATTGCTGACAGGGTGGACTTCAACCGGCAGTATGCGTATCTGACGGCCATGGACGATTACGCGCGCCAACGTGGTCAGCGTGCGGAGCCATCCCTTCTGGTGAAGGTGATGCTCGGTCTAGAGCCCGCTCCAGAACAGATGCCGCCGGAAGAAGATGACAGTAGCAACGACTCCGAGGAAGAGGAGGAGATGGGGGAGGATGAAGGCTCCGAGGGAAGATCCCATCCGGGGAGTCCGCGGGAGAGCGGTGAGGTGGCCGGCTCTGACAATGTTGATGTCACTGAGCTCCTCGAGGTCCGCTTCTATCCCTACTCAACCTGCTTCATCCATTCCCTTATGCAGCTTCTAACCCATTTCTCCACCTTTCTCAGGAGCGCACGGATGTTGGTCAGGCGTCCTCAGCGGGAGTAGGAGGGGCGCCAGTAGGACAAGGCGGGGGCCAGGCACCCATTATCGAATTGACAAGCGCGGAAGGGCCCCCTGCTGCAACTGTTCCTGCGGCGGCCGGGATAGCGGAAGATGACGTTCTGAACTCCTGTAAGTCTCCTTGCTTCTCCTTGCTTTACTGCTGGTGCTTGCCATTGACGATCCGTGACTAACCATGGCATGCCCCGCGCAGTGATCTCAAAACTGGAGGCTCGTCGAGTTGCCGAACCCGGGCCATCTACGAGTGGACCAGTGGTGGACATGCCGCCTGCTCCGGAACAGACTTCCCACACCGATCCGGCCCCACCAACTGCTGATCAGGGGGCTGCGGACGCCGGCGGTGCTGACATCGGAGAGAGGTCGGGGGCTGACGAGGGTGTCAGCGCCGCTGGGGAGAGAGAAGAAGTTCGCCCGGATGTTGGGGAACCCATCCCTCATGAGGACCTCCTAGGGGCGGACCCTGCAGCAGACCTGCTGGCTACCTTCCCTGCCTACCGGCCTGCCGACCCCGAGGAGATGGACGACTCGGACGCGGAGGCGGTCGAGGAGAGCCGGATAACGCGCCGTAGGGGGTGGAAGTGCATCCAGCGCTTCCTCAAGCGAGACCCGTCGGAGTGGCTGGGGGGCATGGGATCACTTCAAACCTGGCTGTGCTTCCTGTGTGCCAGGGGAGCTGATGCTCAACGCCTCCATCTGACGGTTCGTGATTTCATGGCCGAAAAGATGCGCGAGAGCTGCCGGCGTGCCGACGTCACACAAAGTCGGGACATGTCGGAGAGCATGCGGGCGCTCCTCGCGGCGGAGCAGGAAGTCCGGCGCCTCGAAGGGCAGGCGGCAAAGAAGGAGGCCTTCGTCGCAACGTGTACCGAGCTTGTGGAGCAACTAGCAGCCCAGCTGGTTGACGCCCAGGTACAGCTGACGGAGGCGGGCCAACAGATGGTCACAATTCAGGTCGAGCGGGAGCGTGCACAGGCCAGAATCGACGAACTGCGTGCTGCGACCGCCGACGAAGAGAGGGCACGCAGAGAGCGAGAAGCAGCTCTAGAGGCCACCAGCCAAAGGGTAGCGGCATTAGAAAGACTCATTCAGCACGCTAATCCCTAAGGGCTTTGTTTTGCCGTTCCCAAAACATTTGCTTCCGCTACTTTGATCCATTTGTATGAATCAATATATTTATCTACATCTTTTGGCTTAACATGCTCAACCACAATTCGTTGTCTTGCGGGAGTGTTAACCAAGCATCAGGCATCCATAATTGGGCCTGGATTTCTGGAGAAAAGAGGGAGGTCATTCCTAGGAAAGGAGACCTCAGACCTAATCAATGTATCATCCCCCCAACTTGTTCCAACACACGAGCGGGACAACGCTAGGCGCGTTGAGATTTTATCCGAACATAGGGAAATGAGAAAGGGTGAATCGCGTGTCCCGAATCCAGACATCCACAATGGTCGGCCTTCCAGGAAATGCCCAAGACGGTAGGCGGACAGTGGATCGACCATAACAACTGAAATAGACGGACCGAAGGTCATCATTCATATTGCAGGAGGCGGACCACATGTCATCATGAATACCGCTTTGGGGGTTCCTTCAGACACAAGGGTGGAAATCCAGATCAACAGGGCATGCGAAGCGTGGGGCGAAGTGACGATTTGTTCGGACAGAATCCAACGCTCTCAAAATTGCGCCACCGTGGGGAAAGCGTATTAGGCGGATGCACTAATCTGGCCGTGAGTCACCCCAATTCTCAGACAGCACCTCTTTGACGAGGAAACCGTCGCTTCCCACCATTGCAATGGGGCATCCCGAGCTGAATCGGGGAGAATATCACAACTGCACCACTCTACCAGAAGCCAGGCCAGACAGCCGGCGACGAGGAGGGGCGGGACTTAACGATCCCTGAGGCTGGACCCGAGTTGAGATGCCCGGGCGTTCCTACGTACTCCATCAGGCTGGAGATCAAGCCACACGTAGTTCTGAGAGTGCTGTTTAACGTCATGCAGAACGTAGAATCCCGTTTAGGGGAGATCTTAGTTTAGGGTCGTAGAGCTCGGACCATAGGGGTAGATCTTAGTTTAAGGTCTTAGAGCTCGGACCATAAGGAGAGATCTTAGTTTAAGGTCTTAGAGCTCAGACCATAAGGAGAGATCTTAGTTTAAGGTCTTAGAGCTCGGACCATAAGGAGAGATCTTAGTTTAAGGTCTTAGAGCTCGGACCATAAGGAGAGATCTTAGTTTAAGGTCTTAGAGCTCGGACCATAAGGAGAGATCTTAGTTTAAGGTCTTAGAGCTCGGACCATAAGGGGAGATCTTAGTTTAAGGTCTTAGAGCTCGGACCATAAGGGGAGATCTTAGTTTAAGGTCTTAGAGCTCGGACCATAAGGGGAGATCTTAGTTTAAGGTCTTAGAGCTCGGACCATAAGGGGAGATCTTAGTTTAAGGTCTTAGAGCTCGGACCATAAGGAGAGATCTTAGTTTAAGGTCTTAGAGCTCAGACCATAAGGAGAGATCTTAGTTTAAGGTCTTAGAGCTCGGACCATAAGGAGAGATCTTAGTTTAAGGTCTTAGAGATCGGACCATAAGGACCTCAAAGTACGCCACATCGTGGTCCTATCCCCTGGATATGCGAAGATGCACTGAGGGATAGTGTCAAGAGTGTCGAGGTTTCGCCTGGTCAGAATGGGAGGTGGAAAATGTGAATCATGCGGCCATTCACTCAAGGACTGGGGGCACCGGAGTAACGATATGGGAGTACTGCCGACCGTGGCGGAAAAGCAGCATCAATATTGCACTAACCGTTGGTGGAATGAGGCAGCAAACGAGCATCGACCGCTCAATTGCAGGATTCATATCGATTTGCTGCCCGAGGCCATTGGGGGCACCAGCCCGAGTCGGTGGGAGAGCACTGAGGCATTGTGTCCGAACCGTTCACGGGGGCTCCACCCAGGGCGTAGACGATGGGTCCGAATGAAAGGGATCACGAAGCCTGAAAAGTGGAGGAAACCTGACCAAGCGGATCCTGACCCTCCTGGCAATAAACCAGAGTACTCTTGACACCGGTGGACCACTGCAAGGGGTCGGGGAACACGCCTTGAGGGTGACCTGAAGGCGGCGGATTCCCCAGAGAAGGGGGAATCTCTAAGAGGTGGGGGGCTGGACCCGAAGTTTCAAACATCCGGGCGTTCCTACGTATCCCATAAGGATGGGAATCAAGCCACACGTAGTTCTTGAAGCGCGGCGCAACACAATCGGGCACCAGCGCGGGGAAGAGTGCGGGTCTGACCCTCGCACACAGAAGGAGCGGCATTTGATATTTCTTGTTTGTCCTTAAAGATGAATGGTTTTTCTTTGTGCGGCGACATGCCTGTGATTGAGAAATCTCTGGCGTCGCCACAATAATCAAGCCACGGAAGGCATTGATGAATGGCGTGGTTATTAACCAGCGCCCAACATGAGTGTCCCCTGAGGAGAACATCACGATGCAGTGTCGTTTCTCGTCGGGCGGCCAGGACGATCACAGTTTACGGTCGTGTGGTAGGACCAGACAACACAGTTTAAGGTCGTGTGGTTCGGACCATGGAGGAATCCGCTTATCGCGGTACGGCGGACACGGCGGAGGTGGGAACATACCCAGCCCTGCGGTCACGCATGATTCCAAGAGAAGAGTCTTGGGATAGGGGTCTGCGTATTTCCATCACCCGAGGGGCAGAGATGCTAGCCTCCAGATATACTGGGCCCAGAACGCGATTGTTCGGGCGACTCCTTCCTCCTTATGGGGACGAGGGTCCAGCTACTCATGGCCCTTAGGGAGGATATCCGCATATATCCTTGGTGCTCAGATCATGGGAGCCTCGAACGACATCATTACCCTGGTTGGTCTGCCTAACGTGTAGAGGTGTACTGAAGGTCAGTATGAAGAGAGTGTCGAGATTCCACTACAACGCACAAAGGCGGAGTGTGATGAGGACTGCGCAACCAATGTTCAGAGCCTGAAAGAGCCGACATGGCGATCAAGGACGTTGCTGACCATATTCGCAACACAACATCTGATCGCGTCAGCCTAAGACGGGGCAAGCAAACGAGCATCAACCGCTCAATCGCAGGATTCATATCGATTTGCGGCCCAAGACCCGCCGGTAAATCGACCCGGAGCGGTAGGAGAGCACTGAGGCATCGTACCCAAACCGCTAACGAGGATCCCTTTGAGTGAAGGCTCGAACAAGAGGAAGCGCGAGGCCTGACAAGCAACACAGGACTTGTCGGGATTGAATCTGACACTACGAGTCATAGACCGAAGTACCCAAAACATGTTAACAGATCACCGAAAAGGGTCGGAGGACTCACCCTGAGAGCAACCAAAAGAGGGCAGATCCTCGTGATCAACCAAGAGACGGGGCTGGACCTGAAACACAAGCGTCCAGGCGGTCCTACGTATCCCATAAGGATGGGAATCAAGCCATACGTAGTTCTTGAGAGGCAGTTTAACGTCATGCAGGACGATGAGAGGTGTGAGGTGGTCCCACACACGGGGGGAGGCGTACGGCGCGGCCAGTAGACCAACGCGAATGAGGACATAATCCCCCGCTCACGCGATACGCCTCGCACAAAAAGGAGGGGAACTTGGGCCAGAGGCCCGACGCAGGATAGAGATTCCCGGGAAATGGGGCTGGGCCTGAAACATGTATGTCCAGGCGGTCCTACGTATCCCATAAGGATGGGAATCAAGCCATACGTAGTTCTTGAGAGGCAGTTTAACGTCATGCAGGACGAGAAAAGAAGGGGGGAGCAGAAGGCATCCCCAAACGTGGGGGGCGTACAACGTGGCGAGCAAACCGACATGAATGAGGGAATAGCCCCACGTTCACACCATACGCCGCACACCCGGAGGCAACTGGGCCAAGGGCCCGATATGGGATGGAAATTCCCAAAGGATGGGGCTGGGCCTGAAACATGAATGTCCAGACGGTCCTACGTATCCCATAAGGATGGGAATCAAGCCGCACGTAGTTCTTGAGGGGCAGTTTAACGTCATGCAGGACGATACGCTGGGCAGTTTAACGTCGTGCAGCTTGGACGTGGTGCAGTTTAGCGTCATGCAGGACGAGGCACTTGGCAGTTTAACGTCTTGCAGCGCGGACGAATGCTGAACAGTTTAACGTCTTGTAGCCTGGACGAATGCAGTTTAACGTCGTGCAGGACGTATGCTGAACAGTTTAACGTCTTGTAGCTTGGACGAATGCAGTTTAACGTCATTCAGGACGTTGTACAGTTTAACGTCATGTTGGACGAAGCACTTGGCAGTTTAACGTCTTGCAGCGCGGACGATACGCTGGGCAGTTTAACGTCGTGCAGCTTGGACGTATGCAGTTTAACGTCGTGCAGGACGTTGGCACACTCAGACAAAGTACTGCTTGAGGAACCTAGCGTTGGTGGGAGGAGTGACACGCTCACCATCCATAGTCGCTAGGGAGTACGCGCCATTGGGATAGACCTTGCGGACAACAAAAGGTCCCTCCCACTTGGGCTCCAACTTGGGCGGCTTCCTGCCGGGGATCATCGGTGCTCTCAGGGCTAGCACTAGGTCACCCTGCAGGAAGGAGCGGAGGCGAACCTTCTTATTGAAAGCTCGAGCCATTCTGCTTTGATGCCTCTCCAAGTTGTGCAAAGCGCGAAGTCTATTCTCATCCAGTGCTTCCAACTCGACTAGACGGGCTTCAGCAACTCTGTCCGGCGCTTGCTGGTCGTAGACCGCAGTGCACAAGGACGGTAACTGGATCTCGATGGGCAGGACGGCCTCATCTCCATACACCAGGGAATAAGGGGTCATCTGGGTGGAATTGCGAGTCGTCGTCCGATAAGCCCAGAGGGCGTTGGGGAGCTTGTCCGGCCAACTCTTCTTGTTCTGACCAACCATCTTTTGCAGAATGTTAGAGAGGGTTTTGTTAAATGCCTCGATCTGTCCATTCGCCTGCGCATGATAGCGAGATGTATGGTTCGAGCGAATGTTATACTTGGCGTACAACTTCTTCAACTCGGCTGCTCGGAAATTGGTTCCGTTATCCGTGAGGATAGCGTGAGGCACTCCAAATCGATAGATGATGTTGGAGGTCACAAAGTCAGCGATCGAACAGGATTTGACCTCTTTGAGCGGAATCGCCTCTGCCCATTTGGAGAAGAAGTCTGTGGCGGTCAGAATGAACCGGCACTGGCGAGCTGTCGCCGGTGGGTAGGGTCCCACAACGTCCAGACCCCAGACTGCAAAGGGCCAGGAATACCTAGTGGTATGGAGAGGCTCCGGCGGCCGATGCACAAAGTTCGCATGAACCTGGCACGCATGGAACCTCCTGGCATACTCGATGCAGTCATGGATCATGGAGGGCCAGAAGTATCCCAACCTCCGAATCTGGTGGGACAGCTTCGGCCCAGTCTGGTGGGCACCGCATGAACCGGCATGAACCTCTTGCATGACTCGTGGGATCTCAACTCCCTGAAGGCAATGGAGGAGAACACCATCAAATCCGCGTTTGTAGAGGATCTGCTCCAGGCCGGGGCTGCTCTGGAGGACAAACTGCGATGCGCGGCGTCGAACTCGCTCGCGCTCGACCCGATACGATGGAAGAATGCCATGTTGGAGGTACTCAACCAAAGGCGTCCTCCAATCAGGGGCTGATCCGACTGTCATATCTGGGGTACTCGGGGCTCCGGGCATAGGGGCAACCGTGGTGAGATTACTTACCAACGGGCCGCGATCTTCTTCCGGGATAACGGGAGCGATGAGCCTGCAGCGCGTCACGCGGACGATCAGGTTGTCCTGTTCAGGCTCCGCAAGTGACGCAGCAAGGCTGGCCAAAGCATCTGCTCGACCGTTCTGCGACCGGGGAATATGGACAATTTCCGGCCGAGAAGGGAACCGGGCCATCAGAAGGAGGGTGCACTCCAACAATGGCACAAGTTCCGGCTTCCTGACAACATATTCGCCATTGATCTTCTTAACGACCAGCTCGGAGTCCCCTTTCACGCACAGACGGGGTACGTCGATCTCGAGAGCCAACTCGAGGCCGGTGATGAGGGCATGGTATTCCGCCTCATTGTTGGTACAGCCCTCTGACAACAGGAAAGAGTATGGCAGCACGGCTCGCTCCGGGGTAATGAAGACGATGCCCAAGCCCACTCTGTTGAGCTTAGGATTATCGAGTCTTCTACCGGTGGGGCTCCGGGAGGCACCGTCAAAGTGCATCTGCCAGCATGGATCGGCTCGATCAACCGAGAGAATGGTCTCATCAGGAAAGCCTAGATCCAGCGGCTGATCCGCGGAGGTCGGGTGAGCTGCCAGAAAGTCTGCCAATGCTTGCCCTTTGATGGCCTTCTGAGACACATACCTGATGTCGAACTGCTGGAGAATCACAGCCCACCGTGCTAGACGGCCAGTCAACATAGGCCGGCTCAGGATATATTTCAACGGGTCTACCCGAGAAACCAACTGTACCTCATGGTGCTGCAAGTAGTGCCGTAATTTCTGTACGGAAAATACGAGCGCCAGGCAGCTCTTCTCGATGGGGGAATACCTAACTTCCGCATCGAGGAGCATGCGACTGAGGTAATAGAGGCTATTCTCCGTTCCCTCGTTGTTCTTCTGGGCGAGAAGGGCACCCAGAGACCGTTCCAGGGCGGTCACATAGAGGACCAGCGGCTTCCCGGATACAGGCGGCATCAGAACCGGAGGTTGAAGCAGGTACTGCTTGATTTCCTCGAAAGCGGTCTGACACTCTTTATCCCATACATAGGTGGAAACTTTCTTCATGAGCCGAGAAAAGTGCTTACACTTGCCGGCCAGATTCGCGATGAATCGGCGTATATAGGCTAAGTGGCCTTGGAACCCTTGTAGTTCCCGGATGGTACCTGGGGGAGGCATCTGGATAATCGCCCTGATTTTCTCTGGGTCGATCTCAATACCCCGGTATCTTACCACAAATCCAAGGAACTTTCCGGAGGTGACCCCCAAGGCACACTTCAACGGTTCATCTTCAGGCAGCGAGACCGGAGGAAGCCGAACACTTTCTCAAGATCTTTGAGATGGTCCTGATGCTGGCGCGATTTGACAACCAAGTCGTCGACGTAGCATTCTACCAGTGTGCCGAGGATTGGCTTGAATATGCGGTGCATCGCCCATTGATAGGTGGTACCTGCATTCTTCAGGCCGAAGGGCATGACCCGGTAGCAAAAGGTACCTTGGGGGGCCCTGAAGGCAGTGAACTCCTCATCCTCAGGGGCCATCCGAATTTGGTTGTATCCGGAGTACCCATCCATGAAGGAGAGGGCTTGGAACCCTGCCGTGGCATCAATCAACAGCTCTGTCACTGGAAGGGGAAAATCATCCTTCGGACAGTGGCGGTTGAGATCGCGGAAGTCGGTGCAGACTCTGATCTGCCCGTTCTTCTTCCTGACCGGCACAATGTTGGCCAGCCATTTGGGGTACTGAACTTCCCTCACGAAGTTGGCTTTGATAAGCTTGTCAACTTCGGCCTCAACCATGGCACCGTGGGACGGGTGCATCTTCCGGGGAGGCTGCTTGAACTCGCGATGGTTCGCCGGGAGACCAAGGCGGTGGACGGCTACCTGAGGATCTAGCCTCGGCATCTCGTCATAGCCCCAAGCGAACACATCACGGTGCTGCTTGAGAAAGTCCATGTACTGCTGCCGCTCCTCAGAGGGCATGGCGGCACTGACCAATGTGGGTCTTGGATCGGCCTTGGTTCCAAGGTTCACCTGTATTAACTCATCGACCGTGGCGGGGACGCCCTCCTCAAAGGCTGGGGGTGCATCTTCCACGTCCTCTCCACTCGGGGAGGGATCATCCATGGGAGAGACTACGTTGGCAACTTCATTGGGGCTACCAGATCCTGCTGGGTCACTGGTGCTGGCGCGGGCGGTCGCGGTCATCTCATCAGGAGACTCGCGGGCCGTCGAGACCATGGCGACGTCCAATCGGTGAATCGGGAGGACGTAAGCGTCATCCAGACTTGCCCAGGGATCACTTGCAACAGCGACAGGCTCAACCTCACCTGCCAGGATCTGCTTATCCTTGCTCTTGTAATAGTCCGCGTCCAGATAGCGGGCTTCACACGAGGCAAAAGGAGAGGCATCTCCTTGAAGCACGCCTACTCGACCATTAAGGGAGTATTTGAGGCATTAGTGGTATGACGAGGGAACCGCCGCGTGAAGGTGGAGCCATGGCCTGCCCATCAATGCGTTATACGCAGTGTCCTGAGAGACTACCATGAATTCGGTGTTGGCAACCAAGTCACTGAACTGGGTCTTCAAACGTATCTTGCCGACCGGGGTTTGCTCGGTGCGGTCGTACCCCTGGATCCTGAGGTCGGAGGGGATCAAGTCATCCTCAGACAACCCCAACCTCCGGAGCGTCCGAGTTGGAATCAGGTTAATCCCGGACCCCGTGTCGACAAGACAGCGCCGGACTTCAAGGCCATTGAACTGGCTAGTGACATACAGCGGACGAATATGTCCCTGTATAGGAGGGTCTTCATCCTTACCAGAGAACGAGATAACTGCCTGACATTCGGCGTCCTCGATCGTTTCGGCGTGAAAGTCCTCTGCAGCCGCAACCTCTGTCTCAAACTGGAGGGGGCTTTTCAGGGCTTCAGCGAGTGCCTCGCGCATCTCAGATGACATGCGCAGAGCCTCAAGGATGGAGAGCCTTGCTGGGATGTCAGCCAAGTGCTTCAGGACATCATACTTTTTGGCCAAGCGTGAGCCCCTGGTTGCAGGAGGTTGCTCTGCGGTTGGCGGCATGACGGGCCTTGCCGGTTGGATCGGCGTCCGACTGCTACTTGGCGCATCTCGCTGTTCACTGGCTGCAGTCCGGGAAATGGTCACCGTACTGGGGTCAGGAGGCCGGGATGGACCCATGGTAGGGCGGAGCTGGTCGTGACGCGGCTGAGGCGGTTCTGCCTGGTCCCACACCACAAACAGCGGCGGAGGCGAATCCGTCATCCCCGAATGGGGGGGCGGCGCACGTTGTGCTCGGTTTTGAGCCTGCTGCCTAGTCTCAGTGGCGTGCACGGCCTGGCTGGAGGTACCAATGGCTGTGCCCCGGCGACTCCTGCTGCTGCGGTTCTTCCGACGGTGGCGACGACCGGGGACACTAGGGAGGTCCACCTGGTGTTCTTCAACGTCGGGAACCGAAAAGAGATTTACCAGCTCGACGGTGTTAACCGAAGCATACCCAACACCGTCATCGGACGAATCATCCATCACCAGGCAGATCCGAGGAGGGACCCCCTTCTCCGGGGGCATGAAATCGCCGAGAGTGCGGGATAGTGGCGGAACCGGCGGGGCGCGCTCTTCCTTCTTGCGCTGCCCCCGTTTGCTCCTCTTGGAAGAGGCAGGTTGGGACGACGATGCCGAAGCAGCACCCGCAGATTCTGGGGGCTCAGGCTGATTCAAGCGCGCATGGATGATTCCATGGGCGCGAATGGTCGTCTTGCGGGCCATCCAGTTATTATACTTCTGGGATCTGCGGTCGGAGACCAGCTGCCATTCGTCCTCGTTGCCACTATCGTCATCTGATCCCGCGAACACGCCCGCCACTTGTGCTGGAGCTGGGCCCAACCTGATTACATTGTTGTTAATCTGGTCTTGGAGCCAATCCTTGAACACATAGCACCGTTGGATGGTGTGCCCCAGGGCCCGATGGTAAGGGCAGTAGCGGGGGTTATTCGTAAGATGTGCCTCCTCTGGATTCCAACACTCAGGCAGTCGCACAATCCTCTGCTCCAGGGCACTCCGGAAATAACCGGGGACCTGATCCACGTGGAATGAGTAAGTCAGGTGTCGCGGGCCCCTGGGAGCGTGGTCTTGACGAGGGGCTGGAGGGGTCGGCCGAGGAGGTGGACCCTGATTATCTCGCCTGGGTTGTGGCGGTACATTACGCGGAGGGGGCGGCCGGTTCTGAGGCTGCCGCTGCTGGGCCGGGAACTGAGCC
Source organism: Viscum album (assembly GCA_963277665.1). Taxonomy (NCBI): domain Eukaryota; kingdom Viridiplantae; phylum Streptophyta; class Magnoliopsida; order Santalales; family Viscaceae; genus Viscum; species Viscum album. Next base: position 261,821,807 of record OY728129.1, read on the forward strand.
CGTGGAGGCGGATTCCTGTGAGGATGTGGAGCTGGCCTCACCGGCAGCAGCTCCAACGGCCTGGGGGCCTCTATCTTGGCAACAGCAGCGGGCTCAGCCCTGCTGACTCTCCTTGCAGGAATCATAGGAGGCAGCGGGTGTGCCTGGCTGGCCTGTTGCAGGGCTTCCTCAAGACGTTGAGCTTTGTCTGAGAAGTCCCTGAACCCTCCGGGGTAATTCTGAGTGATCAGGGAAGGGACCAGCTCGGTCTTGACGTTCCCGACGCACATTGTCAGCAACTGCTCCTGAGTCAACGGCATGTCAAGGGAATACGTGAGACCCTTCCATCGGGCGACGAAGTCCGCGACTCGCTCATCAGGCCTCTGCTTGCACTTGAAGAGGTCTGCGATACTCGTCTTCCGGGTCGTGGAACTGAACTGGTAGAGGAACTGTCTACGGAGGTCCTCCCAGCTGGTTACCGACCCGACGGGGAGCTGGTTGTACCAGACAAATGCTGGCCCTTCCAGTGTCTGAACAAAGCAGCGAAGCTTAGCGGCCTCTTGTTGCGCCGGAGTCCCCAACATAGGCCCGCACCTCGAGTTGAAGTGGGCTAAATGTTGTGGCGGATCTCCAGTCCCGTTGAAGGGAGCGAAAGTGGGATTCCCGAATCCCGTAGGTGCCGGCATGTCATCCACCCATGCTGGGTAGGGCTTGCCGTCCAGTGGGATCGCCACCTGCCGAGTCTCCAAGGCCTCCAAGCGGGCAATGAGTGCCGCCATCGGATCGTCCGGACATGGGTTCCAGTCCTGGCGAGGATCTCTAACCACGAGCGCATTGCATGGCCCTTCAATCGGGTCGTCGACCGGGTCGTCGAAATCGGCAGCTCGTGGGATGGCGGGCGGAGCGGCCCTTGGGGCAGCGGGAGGAATCCGAGCGGGGTCTCTCAGGTAGTCACGCCGCTCGGGAGGGTGTGGCGAAACATACCGCGCCCTCTTGCCGTAGGCAATGGCCTCTCTCCTGTCGGCGAACACGGCGTAATCACGGTTGCCCGGGAGAGTCTCGTCGAGGAGCGGTTGTTCCGGTCCCTGCTGTCCTCGCCTAGGATCACCGTAGTCAGGCCGTCGTTCTGCAGCGCGCTCGGCGAGGAGCTGGTCAACCAGCTTCTTCTGTTCGGCGAGCTGCTGACGTAGCGTAGCCTTCTCGGGATCCTCCTCTGCCCTCTGCATGGAGGCAGATGGGTCGGCGGGCTTTATAGCCTCGCTGTGCTCTTTTCCTTTGCTGACGTTTCGGCTCAACGTCAGTGCTTCAGTGGGTGCGGGGAGCCCCAGGAGGTTCCTCTGATGACGAGTGACTCTCACCGATGGCTCTGACGACGGCTTGTCTTCGGGGGGGAAGCCCCCGTCGAGAAGTTTCAAGTCGTTCCCCTCTCCCGACAGGTCAGCCATATTGACCGTTTCTGTCCCTGGGGATATACCCTCAGGGCCACCCAGCGAATCGGGCTGTCGGCGAATCACACTGAAGCGTAGGGAAGCGTACTGCCCCCATCCACGGATATACACGTGGGGAGTGGCTTCCTCGATAACTTTGCGGAGTACTTGAAAACACTCAACGCATCGTTGTTGGAGGGCCTTGTGGTGCTCAAATGACCCGGGGTGCCGAACCGCGGGGAGCATGGCCAGGTCAATTTGATGGCACTGCTCACCAATATCCTCCAGGTGCGCTTGACTCCCGGGGTATGGCATTTGTAGGCGGTGAAGACAGGAGCGAGTCTCCTGGAGAGTTCGGTGGAAGCATTCGAACTCATCCGGGGTGAGCGATTCGGGTGCATCAAAGCCCGGTCCTGCGACTGGCCAAAACTTCTCAGGGAAGTGGCCCTCTGCAAGGACGGTCCAGAAGCTCCACGACTCAAACTCGGGACCCAGATCTCCTTGGTCCTCTTCAATGGCTGGGAACGGACGGGGAACCGGCAGTGGTGCCGAGGCGGGCCGCCGGGCTGACGGGCTGGCCGGCGGTGAATACGGCGAACAGGCCGATTGGCCTCCATATCCCGGGCCGCCCTCTGAGGGTGGCGGTGCCCTGGCTACCACATCACGATAGGACGGGCCGGCGAGCGAACATCCTGCCGTAGCATTGGTGCTCGCCGAGGGTGCACCAGATCGTGGTTCGACCGTCGGTCCCCAGAAAAAGTCTCCGGCTTCTCCGATCGAGACGGAAGGCACTTCCGGAGGGGCTGGTACCAACCGCAAGCTTGATCCTTGGGGGTCTACCAGGCCCTCGTTACTCCGGATATACCTTCGGAGAGAAGCGGGGATCACATCGATCTCGCTCTCCGGGAGCACGAGGCTGACGTGCCGCATTCCTACCCCTGCCCTTGACTGGCGGGATTGGGGAAAGGGCTCTGTCGCCGAATCGTACTCCGCCTCTGAATCAGAGAAGCGAACCGGTCGGATCTCTGTCCGGAATTCCGTAACATTCTTCCCTCGGCGTCGACGCCTTGCCTTCCTGCCCCTGGGTGGTTCTTCGGGGCAGGGCTGATCTCTGTCCTGGCGTCCTCCGGCCGCACTGGTGCTGGGGCCAAGAGGACTGGAAACCAAGGTGCGAGGGGCACCGGGACAGATATCAAAGGGGACGCGGGGAGAGATGATTCCGGGCAGGCCTCCGGGCCGGGATCGGAAGGTGGGATGACCCATGCCTCCTGGATCGGCCACACGGAGTAGATCCCGCTGGTGAATAGCGCTACCGCGAGGTAGTCCGCGGTGGCTACTGTCTGCACCAGCAACCGGGAGAGTCGACCCAACCTGCCTTTGGGGCGGTCGAGGCCTCGATCCAGGTCGGGCATAGAAGTTCCCCTGCTCAGGATGCACAGGGGCCTGGCGACTGGAGCCAACAGTGTCTTGGGCCAATGCGGCCGCTGTTGCTAGGGCCCCAAGGTGGGCATCCTCTTCCGCTCGTGCCCGACGTTGGCGTCGGGACAGACGAGTCGGGATGAGCGGCGCGGGCAGGTGGAGAGCCCTCTCTTCGACTTGAGAGGCCTGGCGGTGGTGTCGCCGTGGCCTGGCGGGAGTCCTTACCGTGGATCCCTGGAGCGAATCCCGGATAGGGTGATCCCGGGAATCTTCCACCTCATCCGCATAGGGAAGGGAACTGCCAGAGCGCTCTGGGGATAAGTTCCCGAAGCGGTTGGACGTTGAGGTAGGCAGCGGTGCCTCCCTGCGCGGCCCTCGGGGGCGGTGGTGGTGGCGAGGTGCAGCCTCCTCAAGGTCTAGGCGAGCCATGTCCCTAGTGGGGATGACTCCCTCTTCCTCATATCTCCGCACCAGGGTGTTTATCACCCTTCTCTGGATGACCTCCGAGGGGGAGAGAGGGCGTGGTTGTCCTGCAGTTGCGGCTGCTGGGACGGCTGTGGAACGGGTGGGACCGCGCGGAGTAGCCGCGTCGGTGTTTCCCCTACCCCTGCGCCAGTGGGCGGGTGGCGATCGGGCACTGGATCGGGCGACCTGATTTCTGAAAGCAGGGAGAAGGACCCATTAACACTGACAGGAAAAAGGAATCGACAACCAACCATTAGCGCCACAACGCCTTCCGTGGGGGGAACCCAGGCCCTCGACGTTGCGAGACGGAGTGCCCGATGTCCCTTCCACAGCCCCTGGCGGGTAAGACTGAATGCTTGGCCGGGCAACATGCCGGTCTTCCAACACATCTGAAAGCCATCGGTCCTCGGATCGAGGAGAAGAGATTCACGTCGGGTTCACCATTTTTCTGTTTCGGTGCGGATGTGCGTCGGGTTACGCTGTTCCGCCAGGACGCGTTCGCGCGTGCACCCGTCGACCCGAGGGGATAGGCGCGCGGCTTGTGGCCCCGCAGTCCCGCTTTCCAAAGGCGGGCGGCATCCGTCCCTTATTCAGGGGCGTCTGCTCCTTGATCGAAACCGGGATGATGGGATGTCGGCTCCTCCTTCCTTGGACGTCTCCTCGGAACTCTTCGCCTAATCCGGGTCTCCCTCATAGATTTAAGACATGCTCGTGAATCTCTTTCCCGACGCCATATCTTCATGGACACCGGTTAATTACGCTGCTTCCGCCCGGACGCTCCAAGGAGTCTGGTCGGGGCAGCAACCTGCGGTGAGGAGGCCGGGTGGCTCTGGGTGCTGGGGGCGTGTCGTAACACTGCGGCTCTGCACGTCTGTCTTCCGTCCCTAATAGGGCTTCTCGAAGGCATGATGGCCTGAGGCATCCCGCACTGGGTGCGGGGAACTGTGTCCCCTGAGGTTTTCCTCAGCTTCCCATGTTTAGCACGGGGTACGCCGCGAGTTTAACGTCCAGCGGGGACGGCATCGGACCGATCAACATGAAAAGTGGATCAGATGACAGAACCCCTTGCGGGGAACCTCCGACACTGGGGCCAGCGCATGGGCGGCTTCCCAAGTGATGTGGAGTGGAGAGAAGTGGCATGACCCCACCGGGATGTGGCGGCCCGGGTAAGGATCAGGATGGATGATGGAGTGAAGAGCTTGGACCCCGTAGGGGCTTCCTACGTACCGCGCGTTAGCACGGATCAAAGTCGACGTAGTTCGGGTATACAGTTTAACGTCATGCTGGACGTCGGCAAGCTGACTCACGAAGGGGTCGAGGCCGCCGGGCGGAGGATTGAACCAAACCACCTCGCACAGGGGGAGATGGAACGGCCGGGTGGATCACAGTTTCACGTCATGCGGGACGATAAAAGGAGAAATGGAAAAGGGGCTGTGGGGAGGCACAGTGGAGATACACACGGGTAGTCTCCCACAGGGGCGGATTCATAGGTGAATCGACGCAAGCGTGAACCCTGGAGGGGTCCACTGATGGACGAACCGACGTGAATACGACCGGGACGACCAGGTGGTGGGCTTGAACCTCAGGGAGGCTTCCTACGTACCCTGTTTAGAAGACAGGGATCAAAGTCCACGTAGTTCATTCTGTCAGGACTTACGCACTTGAGGCAGCCCGGATGCGGCAAAACTCAGTTGGAAGGGACTTGGACCGAAAGTAGGAGACACCTCGATCCCAGTCACACCCTCTACTGGCTTCGGCAGTGGGGAGGCGCAATGGAGATACACATGCGCAGCCCCCCACAAGAAACTAGGGGTTTGTAATACCCTACCCCCCGTGGGGAAAAGCCGCTCCCATTAAATCATCCCTAAAGAGGGGCAATCCCGACATCCCTGCAGAGACGAGCGGGTGGGGGCCACATCCAAACCGGGGGGGGACCCTGCGTGCGAGGCACGGGATCGGGTGATGCGGACGGTTTAGCGTCTTGCCAGACGAAGTACAGTTTAACGTCGTGTGTTGAGGACGAAGCGGACGGTTTAACGTCTTTCCGGACGAAGTACAGTTTAACGTCGTGTGTTGAGGACGAAGCGGACGGTTTAACGTCTTGCCGGACGAAGTACAGTTTAACGTCGTGTGTTGAGGACGAAGGTGCTTGGCAGTTTAACGTCTTACAGCGCGGACGTGGTACAGTTTAACGTCGTGTTGGACGATATACAGTTTAACGTCGTGTTGGACGATGCACAGTTTAACGTCGTGTTGGACGAATGCAGTTTAACGTCATGCGGGACGAATGTGCAGTTTAACGTCATGCTGGACAAATGTGCAGTTTAACGTCATGCTGGACGTTGGTTGCCGCCGATGGGTCCGTGTCACTTCGCGCGAGCCTGGAGGGCCGCACGGGAAGACAACGCACGGTGCGGGCACCCAGGATGAGGATCATCGGGCGCCACGCAGGCGGGTACCCTCAGGGGGTCAAGGGGGGCGACCCTGGCGGATTGCGCGCAAAAGAGGAGCTTTGCGCGCAAAACAGTAGGTCGGCGCGCAAAATGGCGGGCTGGCGCGCAATCGGGCCAGCCCTTTGCGCGCGGATGATTGAGATTGCGCGCACCGGGCTTCGGGTAGCACGCGGGGGCAACGGCTCATTCTCTAACGAATGGCCACTTTGAAAATGGGGGGTGCGCGCAATCGGGCTGGATTGCGCGCACCCGGGGGCAATTGCGCGCAAGAGGCTTCTTTTGCGCGCAAAGGCCTTCGGGTTAAGGATTATTCAAAGGAAAGGAGCCAAGGGGATTGCGCGCGAAGGAGAACCCCAAGGCTCTATTGCGCGAAAGAAAGGAGGTTACCTGAAGATCGGCATTGCGCGCGGAAGGGGTTGGATTGCGCGAACGAGCGACGCTTCGGATTCTGGCCACCTCAAAACGTCGGGGGTCGCCTTATATTTATAGGCAACCCCGGGCGCGGAATCCGGTCTCGGGCGCGGAATTCCCTTCGCGGGCGCGGAATCAGGACCCGGCGCGCAAGGGAGCCGCGCAGGCCACGGGCGCACAAAATAGCGCGCCGGCCCAGCGCATTGCGCGCATCCCGGGAGGATTGCGCGCCGCGACTCAACTTTGCGCGCGGGCCTCTGAAATTTCGCGCAAGTCCTCCGGGCCCTCCGGAACGTGCCTCTGACTCCAAATATCACTTCGCTTTCCGCATCCGGAGCTTCGTTTGGGAACAACGGACTTTTCCAGCGTCTACAAATATAAATAAAATTCAAATATTAAAAAAGGTACTCAGAATCAAAGTAGTAAGGACCAACGCACCTCTAACTAGGTACCAGGGACACATATAAAATATCAAACCCTTAATTGAATGACGCGAAACAATAACATGGTTATATAAAAATACCTAAAACATGACGGAAAGGTAAAAATGAACCCATCCTTCTTTCCTTTGTCGGAAGATGTCAGAATACAGTCTAAAGGGTCTAGAGAAGCCCTTTGCACATCCCCAGAACCGAAGAAACAAGGAACCTCAATAAAACCCAAATCTTAAAATTTTGGCCGAGAAAACAGGGCGAGAGAAGAGCCAAAGAGCCAATGTGAATCACAAAAACAAAATTATATGGACTCCCCTCACCGAGACGGAAAATATTCGATAAGACACTGGGAGGATTCGATCTTGCAAAGAGGATCCGGCAAGGGGGTGTAGCGTGCCTCAAAGGAGGGGCCTAGTGCATTTTTGTTGTTACTCCAATATGATGGTGTGCCACCCTCATGTTCTCTCCCCCAATTATCAATTACACCCAAGTTAAACTCATAGTATTAATATAATAATATTAATATTTATTATTCTCATTTATTACAATGTTACTTCATTAACTAATATTTAAATAATTGTTTCAAAATTAATTCTGAAAACCCCATTAATCATCCAATCAAATTAATACAATAATAATAATAATATAATTATTATTATTATTAAATATTACATTTATTTAAAATAAAATAAAAATAAATCATTTTAAAAAACTGAATAACCGCACAGCTGACCCACACCATTTGACTACCCGCGCACAACCTGATATCTATATTTAAAATGGTTTAATTAAATTAAACTCAACTCCACATTTATTCCATATTTAATATTACCATTTAAAATCACCCTTCTTCGATAATTCCCAACTCTTAATTTAAACATTATTTAATTAAATTAAATAATTTATTAAACAGGGTAAACTTGACGGGTTTGAAAGAAACCGTGCGCTGCCCATGCAGATCCATTAAAGTTGATTTTCTGAAATCGGTGTTCCCGAGACTCATTTGGAAACCTATGAAAATTCTAAAGTAATTAGGAAAGTCCAAAAATGACACATTTAGGTGTTCCAACACTATGAATAAAATTACAGAGCTTAGTTTTAAAAAAATGACCCGTTGATAAACTGAAAAAATATCAAAAACATTTGTATTATAACCCGGTTCAATAACACAGGACATTACATTATGAAAAAAAATCATTTAACATCTTTCCCCTCTTCATTGGCTTGATTTGAGGTAGATATTATAATTTCCCTTAAGATATATCCAGAAGGAGCCAAAGGCTATAAATAAATGTTGAGGGTTTCATGAATGATTGGGGAATGATTTCTGATTTGAATTAAAACAACCAACCAAACATGCCACCACTAGAAACATCTAAATGATGCATGTTAACAATATATTACACTTCAAAATCATACTAATGAATAAAATGAAAAACCTGACTAATACAAAATCAAAGTACCAAATGAAGGACTAAAATAGAAAAACTCAAGACATAATGACATAACTCTATAGAACAATTCCAATCTACATAATCAAACTCCACAACAGCCCAACCATTATGAGGCACCACTAGAGAAATGAGATTCTTTACCTTTACATATTCCCTAGAATACAACATCTTCTGAATCACCAAAGTGCCAAGTAGGGGGTGAGTAATGAAACTCTATTGGCATTCCCCAAATGAATTTCATACTCATGCCACTAGGATAGAACAAGTTACCACATTAATATAAAACAATTTATATAAATTTTTTAAAATATTTCAACAATTTCCTACAAGTAAACCATGCCATACCAAGCAGTTTTCACAAATAAATGCATTTTCAAGGAAAGTAATGAAAAAAATCATTAACTATTTTTCCCATTTCATATTAACATAACCCATTTAATTTTATGATATCCAATATATGCACCTCTTCACACACACACACAACCACCCAATCATGGTGTTACCATTGATGGTGGAACTTCATTTCCATACCACATCCACTTTTTATTGTGGTAATTCATGGCCAAATCCCAGCTCTTTTATGGTGTTAATTCAAAACCACTAACTATCACCATTCTAACTCATATTTAATAATTTAAGATAAACAATTCCAAACCAATATTTTCCCAAGCCATGCTACCCCACATGTGTCAAACCAAACCAACTATCGATGCCCAACAACATTTTATCCAAACATGCCAAAACCATATCAATATAATAATCCTTTCAATCAAAACACTTTTAAGCCAACAACCATGCCAAAATAATTTCAGTAAAAGAAATTTTTTATTGAAAACCATTTTTACAAACCCATTTTCATAACTCAAAATGAAGGACCAGTTTTAAAATCATCATTTTAAATCAAAAAACGAAACATATTGCACAAAAACAACACATTTCCCCTAAAACCCACAAACCATCACTAAATAGGTTTCACAAAAGTTTCACACATCAATTTCACAACCAATTTCAAGAACACTAATTAATTTAAAATTAATCCTTCTAGTTCTAGAAATAGTATTTGAGAGTGAAGACACATGCCTTTAAGGTTTTGGATAAAACAACCAACAGTCAAATACTCACCAAATCTAGGATAAAATTCAAAAAACTATCATAGATCCTTACCCTAACATCTAAAAGGAAAAATCGCGCCATTATTGGCATCAAACCCCTTGATATATCTACAATAAAAGTATATATAAGAAACTAGGAGATTGGGAGAATAATATCTAAGAAAACCCATAAAACTACCAAGAAAAGAGGCTTACCGAGGGATATTTCATTTCAAAGCACCAAGGAAACCCTTATAAATTCTTCAAAAATGAGTGGGAGAGGTTCCCTATCCTTATAGAAGAGGAAATCCAAAGTGAATGTCAAAATGTGGTGAAAATGGGGGGTTTGGGGTGAATCCTGACCTAAACATGTTTTCTAAAAAACCTCTTTTTAAACTGTGCATGGTTAGACTCACAGTTAGGAAAACTCTGTGTTAAATGTCCTCCTGCTACTACCTCAAGAAGGTGCCTCTCACTGTTGGCCCACATGTTTATAAAATCATACAACAACCATGAAAAATTTATTTGTCACATTATACATAGTTTACCTTGGGTGGACACGAGGTTTTGAAAACCATGTGACTTAACTGTGAACCAACACATAGCCCACTGCCTCATTGTGCATGGATTCCTGGAGAAGCTATATAGTTTTCACTAACTATTTCCCAAATCATGTACCCTTATAAAATATCCAAAACCTTCCCAAAAACCATCCAAACTCTCCCAAACCATACCAAACCACTTTATACACATAAAAAAGAATAAATAATTGTTACATAACTCAAATTAGGGTGTTCTACATTCTCCCCACTATTGGCCTTTCTATCCTCATAAATCATAAAACCATCACTTTCCCGAAAGATCTCGTTTGATTGCTCGGCCATTTCTTTCTCCCATTCTCAAGTCTCCTGCTGAATCTAACTGTGATTCCGAAAAACCTATACTCGACCAATTATTCTACCATGTAATACTTTCTCAATCCTATCCTCGATCTACATTGTCACATGCACTAACAAAGCATCTTTCTCTAGATCAGAATGATCTCATTAAATTACATGGTATGATTTGGGTGATACTTCTTCAAATGAGATACATGAAATATATTATGCCCCACAATGAACAGTGGTGGAAAGTCCAACCGATATTCTGCCTCTCTAACCCATTCAAGTATCTCAAAATAACCAATATATCTTGAAGATAACATTCCCTTCTTTCTAAAATGAGGATGTCCAAGCCTATAAGATAGTCTTAAGAACACATGATCCCCCACCTTGAATGAAAATGGACATAGAAGATGGTCCACATATGATTTATACCAACTCTGAGTTGTATCCACTATTTTCATGATAAAATTAATCTTCTTCATTGTCTCTTGGAAAAGGACCATACCCACTATCATAGTTTCACCTATTTCCACCCAACAAAGAGGAGAATGACACGGATGACCATAAAATGCTTCAAATATAGCCATATGTTTTAAGGACTAATAACTATTATTATATGAGAAATCCACTAATAGTAAGTGATCCTCTGATGAGCCACCAAAATCCATCACACAATACTATAACATGTCTTACAAATTTTTCATTTTCCTCTTATTTTCCCATTCGAATTAGGATGATACTATGTGATCATCGTCAACTGAGTCCTAAGGGGTTATTGTATGGATTTACAGAAAAGATATGAAAACCTTGGATCTCTATCTGATATAATCGAAAATAGTTAACCATTCTTGTTTACTACCTCACGGATTCATATTTTGGATAGATCCTCCACCATATGAGATTCATGAATAGGGATGAAATGGGCCGACTTTGTAACTTGATCCACAATCATCCATATGCCATCATGTTTATAAACCATTCTTTATAAACATCTAACAAAATATATATCTCTATGTTCCCATTTCTATATAGGGATAGGTAATGATTTATACATACTTACTGGCCACTAATTATCTACCTTGACTTGATGATAATTCAAGCATCTCGATACAAACTCATCCACTTTTCATTTCATACCCACCCACCCAAACTGTGCTTTCAACACCTTATATATTTTCTAATTTATAGGGTGGACAACCCATCTCAAATAATAAAATTAACTAAGAATGTGTTCCTAATAAGACAATAGAATAACCATTCAATTCTAAAACCACAAAACTAAATTCACATCATGTTTCCATCTCTAAATGGCTTCACCAACATTAAGTTTTGACCTCATAGTCACACATTATAAATCATACATATACGCCTCTTTAACCAATCTAACCAAATCAATAACCAATGAAATTAGAAATAAAACTAATACATCGCCTCATTATTAACATTCCAAATTCATGTAGTCTATGAAAAATATCAATTTCCACTGATCTGAAGTTTATTTTCCCACAAAAACATATGAATTTTTACTTCATACATCTTCCACCGAATTTCTTTTAACGAATGTTTATATAAATTCAAAGTCAATATTTTAGAGATACTCCATCCATATCATTTTTCTCAAATTAAAATATTTTTGAGAGAAAATATGCTTTAATCTCTTATGATCAGTAAACACTATGAATTTCTCATCAAATAGATAATTATGCATTTTTTTCAAATCATTCACCATAGACGCTAACTCCAAATCATGTTTTGGGTAGTTCTTCTCATGAAACCTTAGATATCATGATCCATGAACAAAAACATGATCCCCTTTCATGATAAAACACCCCAACCCCAATCCATAAACATCACAATACACCACATACACTTTCCTTGGTTCTAGAGAAACCAAGACTGTTGTTTATGTAAAGAAAACATTAATCTCTTCAAAAGACATCTGACATTTTTCATTCCAATGAAATTGAACATTTTTTCTTGTAAAAGATTTCATATGTGAAGATAATCATGAGAAGTTACAGTAGAAGCATTGGTAGTAACCAGCTAGACCCAAGATACTCTATATCTCAAAAACATTCTTTAGAACTTTCCATGAAATAACTGACTCAATATTATGCAGATCCACTAAAACACCTTTCTTAAAAATAACATGGACAAGAAAACATACCAATTATATCCAAAAATCACACTTTGATAATTTGGAATAGAACCAATGGTCTCTAAAGATTCCCAACATTGTTTCCAAGTGTTGATCATGCACATCCCTTGTTCTAGAATACTCTAATATATCATCTACAAATACCACCATGAAAAAGTACAAATATAATCAAAATATATAATTCATTACTTCCATGAAAATCGCTCGGGAATTTGTAATACTAAAGGGTATAACCACATAATCATAATGGTCATACATACTCCTGAAAACTGTTTTCATAATGTCCTCCTTTATCACCCACAACTAATGGTATCCTGATCACAAGTCAATTTTGGAGAACCATTGAGCTCCCCTTAATTGATCGAAAGGATCATCAATGCATGGGAGTGAATATAAACTCTTTATCATAACTTGGTTAAACTTACTATAATTCACACAAATCCAAATATTTCAATCTTCTTTTTTAATGAAAAAGACTGGTGCTTCCCATGAAGATGTTTTAAGATGAATGAACTCTTTTTTTTATATCTCTTGAAACTTTACTTTAAATTCCATCAATGCTACCAATTACATCTATTAAGATAGAAGTGAGATATGACTGGTCCCCATGAGGAGATCAATTGTAAACTACGCTTCCCTTACAAGTGGAAACCCTGAGAAATATTCAGGAATGTCATCTAGAAACTAATCAAAAACCATAAAAAACTACTTCCCCTGATCCCTTTCATTGATGTCAAAGGCAGAGTCACCAAATGATATGAGATCGTACGAACTGCTGGTACAAAAATGCTCATTTCACCCACCTTTAGCTTCTACTCTACTCTAAAGAGATGATTGATGATGTCATCAGTTGTGAAACTAACCATTCACACATAACAATCGATGTGGGGATTAAACATCATCAACCAATCCATACCCAACTTTATATCATAAAAATCCATCTCAATCCCTGAGAATTACCACATCAACTCAAACCCATTAACAGTTATATGACATTTTCTACATAGAAAGGATCGAACATCTCTTTAACCTAGAATAGTTTGAAGTTTCAAAACAAAAGGCATAATTTCCACATTTAAACCTACCAAATAAACATCATGAGAATAAATTAAAGAATGAGATTCCCCCATATCAAACAACACTTGCATAAAGTTATAATTCAAAATATTCTTAACTCACACCATTGATGGTCCAGTTTGATCACCCACCACAACTTGATTAGCTTCATATACCCTCTTAATTTCCACGCTTTTCTCTTTATTACCCTATTGAAATTGTCCTTTACGAGGAGTCAAGATATTCCTAAAATCACCATGTTCAACTCCGTTTTGTTGATGAGGGGAGTTCTATTTTCCTCGTCATATCAAGGCATAAGATGCCTTCGACCCCTAAGACATGTCCTGAACAACCAACCTTGGAGCCATGTGACAATAACATTGAAGATTCCCCATTTCATTGAAATTTTGGCATTCTATAGGTGGTGTCATACATTCTCACTTCATCTGTCTTAGAGAGGTATATTGGAAATATCATGGCTTGCTCTTTGGCTTGAGAGGAAGATTCACCTATCCTGTCATCCGATTATGAGACATACTACCACCTTGGAAAAAAGTGTCCCTCTTCCTATTGTACCCAATGTTATACTTCTTACTATTCTCTATGTGTATCAACATATTTCCTCCACCCATAGCTGCCAAGATATCTCTTTCCACCGCTATTTATTTATTTACCATCTGTGTAAAATCTATTATTCATAGTACCATAATCTCTAACAAATTTCCTGCCTCAGCCTAGATTCAAAAATGTTCACCTTAAAAGATGCTCTAGAAACAACCTCAGGTGAAGACCAGACTAAATTCATGAATTCATCCACATATTATATCACAAAAAGATTATCCTTATTTAAGATAAAATTTTTCATTATTCGCTGAATTCTAAACGTGTGAGGATAGAATTGTTTGTCAAACAATTCCTCAAAATCCAATCAATCCATTCCTTAGTCCACTCTATCCTGGACTACTAACTCTCACCACTTATGTGAAAGATATTCCACCATGTATGTCACTAAATTTAAATTCAACTCTACTAGTGTGCTTATGAAATTGAAGATTAGATTCATCATATTCAGCCACGCCTCCACCTTTTTGGGTTCTGAATCAACTCAAAAGATGGGTGGGTTCTACTTTTGGAACTGAACTGAATGGTCCACATACCTCAATTCATCTTTTGTTTTCCCTCTATCCAAATCTTGAAAAGATTTCACTATGCTTTGAATTAACTACTAATTCACATCTGGTTTAGGTTAAACCACATTGTCTTCAGCTTCTCTTGTTGGTTTCTAAAATTCCTACAAGGTTCTGTTTTTTATTCTCACAAGAAATGCCTTAAGTCTCACCCCATAGAAACAAAAGGTTTAACGATTTATTATTATATCTAATTCTAACTACTAAAACCACGATTTCCCAAAATTAAACATTTCCATGTCCAATAATATTTGAAAAATCCACCGCCTTTTTTAAAATCAAGCCATTTCCAAAATACCACAACTGTTCTCTTTCCAAAATTACACATTTGAACACAATTTCTTTATTTTTTTAAAATTAAACACATTAATACCCAAAAAATAAATCATTTCTCCAAATGAAATATTAAATCCAATTATGAATTAATTTCAACTGTTTATTCCATGATCTTATCAATGGTTAAACCTATGACAATGAGATTACTCTTCTATAAGTGTCTTAAAAACACTAATGTACCCAAATCCCTGGTAACATTATGTTAAAAATAAAATAAATAGAAATGTATTTTTATGTTATACATTTCATGTTTGAAAAATATTACTCTTTAATACCATACCAACTCAAAAAATAAACTGATAATGAATGTCAACTCGAAGACCTAAAACTGATGCCAAATAATTGAACAAATTGATACCACTTGTAACATCCCTTTCTTCCTCATTAGCATGAGTTGAGGTAGAAGTAATACATGGGTATAAGCAACATACCGAATGTGACAAAGGCTGGATATAAATGTTTAGGGTTTCATGAATTTTTGTGGGATGATTTACCCTTTAAATTAAAACATCTAACCAAAAATTCCCTTACCAGAAACATCTACATGATTTATGTTAACAACATATTACAATTCAACATCATACCACTGAACATAATGAAAACCATACTAATACCAAATGATTATTTCAATTGGAATACTAGAACAAAAAAACTCAATACATAATGACATAAATATACATCATCATGCCAAACTCTATGGTCCAACTCCACAACAACCCACGCATCATAATGCATAACTAGAAAAATGAGATTCCTTACATTTACCTATGTCTTATAATACAACATATAAAAAATCACCGAAGTTCCAAGCATGGGGTGAGTAATGAAACTCAACAGGCTTTCCCTAAATGACTTCCCAACTCATGCCACTAGGATAGAAAAAGTTAGAACATTTATATAAAAAAATTTATATAAATATATAAAAATAGTTCAATAATTTCAATTAATCTAAACAATCCATACCATGTTGTTTTCCCAAACAAACACATTTTCAAGGAAAGAAACAAAAGAAGTCATTAAATTTTTTTCATTTCATGTTGACATAACCCATTTAATTTCACAAGACCTAATATGTTTACCTTATCACACACACAACAAAACCACCAAATCTTGGTGTTACCATTAACAGTTGAACTTCACATCCATACAATGTCCCCTTTTTGTTTTGGTACTTCATGAACACATTCCAAATCGTTTATGGTGGTACTTTATGACCACTAACCATCCCCATTCTAACTCATTCTTATCAATTTAATCAAAACAATTCAAAAACAAAATTTTCCTGAGCCGTACTACCCCACAAGTGTCAAAACAAACCAACTCTCTATAAAAAAAAACATTTCGACCCAGCATTTCAAAACCATTTCAATAAAACAATTCTTATAGTAAAAACACCTTTAATCCAAAAACCATTCCAAATGTCATTTTAATAAAACAAAATTTTTATTGAGAACCATTTTTACAACCCATTTTCATAACTCAACCCAAGAATATGATTTCAAAATCATAAATTTAAAATCAAACAAAGAAACATATTGCACAAAAACATCACATTTTCCCCCAAAACCCACAAACCATTACTAAATATGTTTCTTGCAAGCTTTTCACATCAATTTCTAAAAAATAATAAATCAAAAAAATTAATTTGAAATTAATCCTTATTGTTATATCAAGAGGATACAAGATTAAATCCACCTACCTTTATGGTTTTGTAAAAAACAACTAATGGTGCAAATTCTCACCAAATTTTGGTGAAAACTCCACAAATCCTCCTAGATCACTTCCCCTAACATCAATAAGTCAAAATCTAACCATTATTGGCATCAAAAACCCTATATCTATCCATGAAGGAAGTTTATCTAAGAAATCAAGAGAGAGGTATAAGAATATCTAAGAAAAACCATAAAAATACCAATAAATGAGACTTATCGAGGGATATTCTCCTTCAAAGCACCAAGAAACCCCATTGAAATGCTTCTAAATTGAGTGGGAGAGGTTCCCTAGACTTTTAGATTATGAAATATAGAGTGAGGTTCAAATTGGGGTAAAATGGGGTGTTTGGGGTGAATCCTGACCTAACCTCATTTTAAAAAAAAATCTCTTTTTAAATTGTGCATGGTTAGCCTCACGGTTAGGAAAACTATGCGCTAATCGTGCACCAACTACTACCTCAAGAGGGTGCCTCGAATGGTTGGACCATACGACTAGAAAACCATCCAACAACCATTCAAAATATCTATTTCTCATTATGCTTGGTTTACATAGGGTGGACACATGGTTTGGAAAATTGAATGCATTAACAATGTGCCAACCCATTTCCAAATGCCTAATTTTTCACGTTTTCTAATTGAAGCTATGTGGTTTTCACTAACCGTGCTCAAACCCTGCACCCTTAGAAAAGCCCCATAACCTTTCCAAAAACCTTCCAAACTCTCCCAAACCTTACCCAACCACTTAATACACCTAAAAATATGTAAATAATAGTTATATACCTCAACCGAGGGTGTTACAAATCTATTTTATTTTACATTAAAAAAATTTCAACAATTTCAAGGTACACCTCTAATTGTTTTTCAAACATGATAGAAAAATAGATAAATTATTTATTGGTATATACCAATTTCTCATAACCTCTAGTAATTTAAGACATTATGAGTTCTATAGATGTTTTTTTGTGTTCTCCCGTAGTTAAAATATTGTTTAGCGAATTATTCCTTGGGTAAGGATATAAGAAATTAAGTATGATGTTTTATTCTAGAGGATTAAATGATAAATGAGTCAAGAAGATCCAACCACCCACTTGAAAAATATATGAAAATAAACTACATGATAATTTCCTCAAAGGAATGAGTAAATTATTTATGTGTGCAAAATAGTGGAATCAACCTCATGAATTCCAAAGGTACATGAAAAAGTTACACAGTATAATAGAGTAAAGGGAGGAAGAACCTAATGCACCATCCATGGTTCAATGATTTATCTTCACAGAACATGGTAACTATAAAAGGAATTGTACTAATCCATTGGTATTCAAGGGAAATAAATGTCAATAAGAACATAATTTAAGATATAAAGAGAAACATTATGCCATCAACCACCATTGAGGTATAGAATGAAAATGAAGTGGTGAAAGGTACACTTACTATTAACTCAATAATGGTTAAAGATTTATTGGATATAGGTTCATTCCTGTATATCTTTCAATTTTTATATAAATATTGAATCACATCCATGATACCTTGAAGTAGATATATCTATAAATATATCTGGTGGAATAATTATTGCAACCCAAACATTGGACTCTACCTTAGTTAGCATTTTTTGGTTCTAGTTAATCTTTTAATTCTTACTTTGGTTGTTTTTGATGTTATACTAGACATGGATTGTATCTAATTATATTGATTTTAAATAAACTAGACCTAGAAAAGGATATCTCTTTCTATATCCCAAACACTCCCATAATTATATATGTATTCAAGAAATATTATGAGTCAATTTTAGAAAATATTTCAAAGGTACGGGTGTTAATACCCAATAAAGAATCATCTCTTGCTCAAATGGTTTAGGAAAAGAAACACATATACCCTTAGGATATTCCTATTATGAGGGAATATATCAATGTATTATCCAATGAATTTTATTTCCCATTGACAAATAATGATTTTTATTTATCAATAGAACTTATTCTTGGATCCAAACCTATATCCAAGTGTCCTTATATGTTTTCCTTAATATAATTAGGGAGTTAAAAAATAAACAAAAATATAATATGTAAAAGGGGTTTATACACTCTAGTGAATCTCTATGGGATGAACTAATAAACGTTTTTAAGAAGAAGGATAGATCAATGCATATTTTCATCAACTCCCAAGAGATCAATAAGGTCATCATAAAGAACACACATAAACTAATAGAGATTGATGACTTCATCATTCAACTTTGAGGAGGTCAATACTTCTCAAAAGTATATCTTCATTCAGGATATATTTAGCTGAAATTGAAGAAAGAAGATATTGAAAATACATCCTTCCAAACAAGATTTTCACATTATGATTTCATAGTGAGTCCATTTAGACAATATTTTCCTTAAAAATATCCATTAAATGGATGAATAGAGTGTTTAGAGACTACCTCGATAAATTTTTTTTGGTCATTATTGATGACACTATAATATAGTCCAAGAGAAAGGAATAACACAATGAACATTTAAGGATTGATTTTTGAGATTTTCATGAAGGATAAGTTGCATGCTCAGTTCATGAAGTGTGATTTTTGGATGAAATAAGTTACATTATTGGGTCATGTGATATGAAGTGGAATAATATCCATGGTCCCATTAAATACCCAATAAATTGAGGAATAAACTAGGCCAAGAATTTTCGTGGATATTGATAGTTTTATCTAATTTTCCAAGTATTTCTAATGATTTATGATAAATTCCTCATGATTATCTATCCCATAAATTTAACATAGAATAGAGTAAGGTATCTAGAGAAAATAATATAAAGATAAATTTATGGATATAAAGAAGTGGTTGTTCACTAAAATTGTACACACACCATCCATTAGTGGATAAGGGTTTGTAATATATAGCGATGCTTTAAAAAATTATTTTGTTGTTTACTCATGAAAAAATATCATTTGAGAGTGTATGCATATTTAAAATTAAAAATATAGGTGTACAATTCATCAACACAAGATATAGATTTATTAGATCAGATCATTCCATTAAATACATAGAGGAACTAACTCTATAAGTATATATATAGAATATATACCAATCATATGATTTTAAAAGTATATATTCACATAAAAATAATTAAACATGAGTCAATGAAGATTCATATAGTTAATCAAGGACAATGATTCAAAAATATACCTCTATCCTAGAAGGGAAAATAAATTAGTTGATTCCCTAATATAAAAAACATATAACCAAATCCTTGATGATAATTGAGAAATAAAATCTCTTTATATATATGAAAATAATGGATTTGTAAACCATAAAGGTAGGTAAAACATCCTACCTTGCCCAAATTATTTACCAACCATCTTACCAATAGAATAAAATGTAGGTATAAAGGGATGATTGAGAGCATAAAAAATATGGGAGTGTTGGCGCCAAAATTCGGGACAAAGAGAAGGCCCCAAGATGGCCCCACAGACTGCCTCGTGAAGCCACTTCGCAGAATCCCCCAACACCATGGCCGCCGCGAAGCAAAGAAGGTGAGAGGCTCTGTGAACACATTTGATGTTCGTGAGCCCTCCGCGAAGAAAATAAGGCGGGAGGCTCCATGAACACATTTGATGTTTTTGAGCCCGCCGCGAAGCAAAGAAGGCGGGAGGCTCTGCGAACACATTTGATGTTTGCGAGCCCACCATGAAGAAAAGGAGGCGGGATGCTCTAGGACCCTAGTTGACATTCATGACACCTCTACGAAGCAATGGAGGTTGGATGATCTACGACCCCAGTTGATGTTCATAACGCCACTACAAA
This sequence comes from Viscum album, assembly GCA_963277665.1. NCBI lineage: Eukaryota > Viridiplantae > Streptophyta > Magnoliopsida > Santalales > Viscaceae > Viscum > Viscum album. The sequence continues at coordinate 261,842,058 of OY728129.1, forward strand.
GGAAAGGAGGAGGGATGCTCTACGACCCCAATTGACGTTCGCGACCCGCCGTGAAACCCCCAAGCCCCTCTTCGCACCGCGTGAGATCCGCTCCATGGCGCCTCTTTCCTACAAATACCAGGCACCCCCTGAGCACTAGAGATAGACAATCTGACCTTTTAGCTTCCCAACTTCCAAATAGTGAAGTAGTCTTCCGCTCGGTGAACCATGAGATGTGCAAGGTACTTCCGCTTCGCGAAGTGCCTCCTCATTGTCTTGTTTTGATCCCCTCTTCTGAGAGGGATGACCTTCCCAAAGCCTAAGGGATTTTGTGAAGGAAGGGGATCCCCAAAAGGACTTGGGGTGTCGCATAGTGTTTATTCTTCGCAAATCACCCTTCATGTACACATGATCCACATGCTAAGGCGGGGTCACTGTACCTCACGAAGCACATTGCTTCCGGAAACCTTGCTTCGCGAGGCACCTTTTCTCTGTGAGGTTGTGCTCTACGAATGCCCTTCCACTTTGTGAAGAACCTCCCATTTGCACCTCCACCCTAGGCTATGGCTAAGGCACCCCACTTCCCAAAGCACACCCCTTCATAAGTACTCTCCGCCATGCGGAGAAACAGAGATCCACAAGGCCCTTGCCTAAGGACCCCTCTGGTTGGGAATCCCTTCTCTCGTATGACCCTCTAGGTTTGTATGATGTGACTTCAAATTCCCCTGGATTATACCACCCATTGCGTTGCTTCGCCTAATGCATCTTCAAATAGGAACGCTAATGGATATTGCTTCTTCGTATAGCCATGCTAACATGGACCCCTCGATGGTTCTCTCAATTACACCCCCTCATCACGGCGTTGTCGGTGCCTTCCCTCCCACAAGGAGCAGAGGGTACTGGTTATATAAGTCCTAGGGGTGTGGAGAAAACCCACCTCGTCTGATCTGCAGGACGTTAAACTTCCAAGCACCACCGTCCTGAAAACATGACATTAAACTGTGACCTGACCTCATCCCTCACACGCAGGGTCCCCCTGCCTTGGGAATTCTCTATTCCCCCTAGTCTCTACAGGGGATGATATTCTCCTTCTTGGAGTGGAGTTTGTCCACGGGGAAGGGCAGTCGTCTTGGTGTAATCCCCTAGATTTTCTTGCAGAAGGCGGCACCCCTGCTCCTCCTCACTTCATCAGTGCCAAGGCCAGCGGGAGGGCGTGATAGGGAACGGGGATCCTAACTTCTTTAGTCCCAAGTCCCTCTCCTGCTATGATTTTTCGCACTCGGGCCTCCATCCCGGAGTAAGCCCAAATCTCTCTCCCTGGGCCACTCCACACATAAGCCCCACTTCACATCCCACGGACGCACCTTTCACGATGTGATCGTCAGGTCTCTACTACCTCTTGTTTCTCACACCGAGCAAGACTCACATGGGCTTAGAGTAAGCATCGACCATGAAAACACCCATGTCCTGCCTGATGTTAAACTGTATTTCACCCCCGTCCCACATGACTTTAAACTATACACCCAAACTATGGGGACTTTGATCCATGTCAAGGCATGGTACGTAGGAAGCCTCCACGAGGTTCAAGCCCAAAAACCATTGGCCCTGACCATCTCTGTGTTGGTGTGACAAGCCCCATTAACGCTTTGGGTAGCCTAGAGTGTAAGCCCCACACCATCCTAAACTACTTGGTCTTTGATCCATGTCGAGGCATGGTACGTAGGAAGCCTTCGTGAGGTTCAAGCCCGCCATCCACCTGGACCAAGGTCCTTATTCACGTTGGTTCACTGACAACACCCACCCTAACTATGGGAACTTTGATCCATGTCATGGCATGGTACATAGGAAGCCTCACGAGGTTCAATCCCATCACCCATCATATCCCCATTCCATCTTCACATTGTTTTGCCGACGACACCCACTCGAACTACAGGGACTCTGATCCATGTCAAGGCATGGTATGTAGGAATCCCCATGAGGTTCAAGCCCATCACCCATCAGATCCCCGGTCCATCTTCACATTGGTTCACTAACGACACCTACTCAAACTATGGGGACATTGATCCATGTCATGGAATGGTACGTAGGAAGCCTCCACGATGTTCAAGCCCACCACCTGGTCGTTCTGACCATGTCGGTTCACCAACACCTTGGGCCACCTAAAACTTATGCCCCAAATGCCCCCGTCCTGCATGATGTTAAACTATAGATCCCATTTAGCATCAAGCCACTGTCAGATGAACTACGCATGCTTTAATTCCCCGCCACGGGGATACGTTGTAAGTCTCTTCGAGACTGAAGCCCAAAACTATCGTCCATCCTGATTCTTACCCGGGCCACCACATTTTGGTGAGATCATGCCACCTCATTCCCCTCCACATCATTTCGGAAGTTTCCCACATGTTGGCCCCATTATCAGTGTTCCCTCCAGGGGGTTCCTCAATCTGATCCACTCTAACTAGTGTTCTGATCAGTCTGATCCATCCCCTCTAGATGTTAAACTCATGGAATACCATGTGTTAAACATGGGAAGTTGAGGAAAACCTCAGATACATGCCAATGGAATATAATTACCCATGTTTGATGTGGGATTCCTCGGGCTTCCATGCCCTCTAGAAGCTCTATAATAAGTGACAGAAAAGAGACACATCAATCCCCAGCATCCAGACATTCCAGTGATGCTCAGTGTGACTACTCCCCTAACAGAAGATTTCTGCCCTGAACGGGACCCTTGGAATGTCTTGAAAGAAGCAACGTAATTAACTGGGGTCCACGAAGATATGGCGTCGGGAAGAGTTTCACGAACAACATATTAAATCTATTAGGAAGACCCAGACTAGGTGATGAATTCTTAGAGGAATCCACGGAAGGAAGAACTAACATCCCACCATCCTGTTTCAATCAAGGAGCAGAAGTCCCTGAATAAGGAGTGAATGTCACCTGCCTTTGGAAAGTGGGAATGCAGGGTAACAAAATTTGTGCCTGTCGCACTCAAGAAGACGGACGCGCGTGCCCCAGCAAATGCGTCGGAAACAGAAATGGTGAACCCAACATGAAGATATTCTCCTCAACATGGAGATTATTAGCACTCGATACATCAATGGATTGGCGTGTCACCGGATCCAGACATCTGGTGCTGGGTCTCACCATGAAAATAGCGGGCCTCGCATGAAACTCACCAAAGGGGCAGTGGAACATTGGGCATCCCATTCTGCGATGTAGTTAGTGTGGATCCCTCTTATCAGTCATGGAAGATGGGATGGCGCTGGGGAATTGGTCGTCGATTATGGTTTCCTTTCAGCACTGACGAGTTCATCTCTCTGCTTCTCAGGAATCAGGTCGCTGCCACAGGAATGCGATCACTACCCGCCCACCTACTTAGGGACAGGGGAAATGCCAGCACGGCCACTCCATGTGGCTTCACCGCTTCTGCAACGGATTCTGCATCCACGACCATGGGGCGGCCATGCCCCATATCCCCACCGGAAGTTATCCAACAAAGGGAAATTAATGACATCGTACGTCATTACGAGGAGGAGGGCATCATCCCTACATGGGATTTGACCCACCTGGACCTGGAGGCCTTCAGGACCCGCCGTCAATGCCACCCCCAGGGGCCGCGCAGGGATCCGCTGCTCCCCACCCCAAAATTCAATCGTTTCGGAAGGTAGTCCCTGGAGCACTTTGACGTCTCCCTACCTTACGCAGATGAGGTGGGTGACGTCTGGCCCAGCCCGGTGAGAGTCCCAATTCAGGGGCTCCCAGCAAGGACCCCACTCGGTCGCTTCAGCACCGTTGTCCAGCCTTGCCAAAGGAGGAGTAGTTAAGCTATGTACCTGCACCACCGGCACCGGCTCACCCGACCCGACGCCAGCACCGGGCATGATCTAAGGACGCCCACCAAGGGGCGTCAATGTCGACGGCTATTTTGGCCTGAACCACCATGGACACATATCATCAAGTCCCTGCATAGACTGAGCAAGGGCGCTCTTATTACCATCTAGGATCGAGGCCTCAACCGCCCCATGGGCAGGCTGGGTCGACTATCCTGGTCACGGGCATGAGCAGTGGTCGCCGTGAACCAACCCGCAAGGATGCCACCCTATACGGTGGTCCTACTCGTATCACTATCACACAGAGTGTGGGCCTTCCCCGCTTCGAGTCTCGGCATCGAGGTTTGCCCAGTGCCACCCCCAATCCGAATGAAGGTCTGCCCCGTGGCAGTGATGTTTGGTACGGGAGCCTCTCTCGTGCCCATCACACTGGGTATGGATCTCTTCCTCCTACCCCCAATCATCGATGTGGAGATGTTACCCATCCGGCCTCTCTCCAATGTGAGGATCCTCCCTACGTCCTCTCTCTAGCTGGCGAAGTCCCTCCTCGCCCCGACAATGGAGGGGTGAAGGCCAGCCTCGCTCCACCCCCACCAAGCATGGAGGTCCTCCCCATTCTCCCACCGGTTCCAATGGAGGTTTCGCCTGCTCAAGTGTTGTTCATGGAGTTCCTCCCCATGTCCCCTTAGACATTTTTCCTGGTGCTCCTCACACCCCAACTATCTCAAGTGGAAACCCTCTCCACCCAGGCACCAGTGAGGCCGAAGGACCACATGTCGAGAATCAGCCCTGTCTTGAGGAGCCATACAGGGGTAGCAAGGTGGGTCGTCCTCGACACAAGAAGAATCATTGGAAGGCCCAGATGGAGATCAAACCGGTCCGCTTATCAAACTCTGAAGCAGAGTGTCACTCAGCTCAGGAACCCTCCCCTCGCTCATCCGTGTCAAGGGTCGGGTCAGGAACAAGGTGCATCAGCCTGCTGCTCCCAGAATGCAAGGTCCACTATATTCTCACTTCCCTCCGCAGGTTCATCCAGGAGGATGAAAATCTGGTGACCCCACAGGTTACAGTCGTGCAGCCACCACCATCATCACCATAAGTGCTTTCTACCTCCATAAGATATCACAAAAAGCTATTCTAGGGACCAATGGTGGGTGAGCAGCATCGCGACCCACCACCGGCAGCCCTTTCCCCTGAGCCAGGAACGTTGGCCGTCAGCCCCTCCTATCATAACGTAGCAGCCATGTCACTACACTCCTCGGAGGACATCCCAAGAATCGATGGTCAGTCAGCCCGTTCGCCATATTCTCCACTAGCCAACCTGCCATCCCAGCGGTCCGCCTCAGTACCGCTTCCAGTTCCTCAACCTCCCTCAGTTGGCGAGTGGGCAAATCAAGGTCCATACCCTGAATTTGAGCCGAGGAGCTTCTAGAGCATCCTTGCAGAGGACCTCTTACCCGAGAAGTTCTGGCCCGCAACAGCGCGTGATTTCTACATACCTGAGTCCCTCACCCCAGAGGAAGTTGAGTGTTTCCGCTACACCCTATGGGCGATTCATTTCAGTCTCCATCATCAGCATTTGGTTTATCCAAGGAGCCAAGTGCATTTTGAATACATCAGTGAGCAGTGTTGTCTAGTCGATCTGGTCGCACTCCCTATGGCCCAGCGCCCTGAGTCACCAGGCCGTCGTAAGGCCCTCCACCATCAATGCGTTCATAGTATCAAGGTATTTTATAAAATTATCAGGGAGGCTACCCCAGACGTGCAAATCCATGGTTGGGGGCAGTATGTTGCCCTCCTCTTCAGCCCTATCCGGTGGCAGCCCGATTCGCTATGCAATATTTAGGACACATCCCCAGGAAGGATCATGGTCAACATGGCTGATATAGTGGACAAAGAGAATGATTTGGAGCTTCTTGATGGATACTTACCCCCTGAGGGTGTTCCACCACTATTGGACCCATCGTGGATGATTATGTGTCAGTAGAAGAACCTCCTAGGTCTCCCTGCACCCATCGAGGCATTGGTACTTAGCTGGAATGCTGGTAAGTGAAAAGAACACATCGGAGCTGTCAAGCACTCCGACTCGTCTGCCTAAGTGTAGAAGATGGGGGAGGACCCCGAGAAGGCCACATTGCACCAACAACTTTCTAAGCAGAAGAGGTTGTTCGACGAACTCCTGGCTAAATGCGTTGTAGAGCGACGACCTGACTTTGTTGATCCTCGGTTGGGGAAGCAGGGGCAGGAACAACTCCTCTTCAGTGAGCTGCCCCTAGGAAACCCTGATCATGCCGCATTGGCTCACAGGGTGGAAGCCGGAGCTCATGATAATAGAGCATAGTATGTCTTCCCAAATCCTCCTGAATGGTGCGACAATCCAAGGAACACCACTCGGGCTCCTCCGGAAGCCCCAAGGTTTGCTCCACCAGTTTCTCCACGAGCCGCTGAACTTGTATACCACATTGAAGAACCCGTCAACATGCTCGTGGTTAGGGATCCCCGTCAAGACAGGGACCCACGTCCTGATGATCCGATGGTGGCACTCATTTCCCACCTAGAGGATTTGGAAATGCGGCAGGTGGTGATCCCACCAGATGGAAAGTCATACCCAGCATGGGTGGATGATATGCTGGTGCCTACGGGTTTCAAGAATCCCACCTTCTCCCCCTTCAACAAAATGGGTGACCCGCCATAGCATCTGGCCCACTTCAACTCAAGGTGTGGGCCCATGTTGAGGACTCCAGCGCAGCAAGAGGCCGCCAAGATCCGCTGTTTTGTTCAGAAACTGGAGGGGCCGGCATTCGTCTGGTACAGCCAGCTCTTCGTCGGATCTATGGCCAGCTAGGAGGACCTTCATAGGCAGTTCCTCTACCAGTTCATCTCTACCACCCAGAAGACCATCATCGCAGACCTCTTCGAGTGCAAGCAAAGGCCTGATGAGCGAGTCACATACTATATCGCCTGGTGGAAGGGTCTCACAAACACCCTTCACATGCAACTAACTCAAAATCAATTACTGATGATGTGCGTAGGTAACATAAAGATGGAACTGGTTCCTTCTCTGATCACCTAGAACTACCCTGGAGGGTTTTTAGACTTCTCAGATAAGGCCCAGCACCTCGGAGAAGCCCTGCAACAGGCCAGACAGGCACGTCTGTTGCCCCCTGTAATCCCGGCAAGGAGATCTATCAGAGCTGATCCCACCACGATGGCCCAAATAGAGGCCCCTAGAAAACTATAATTTCTACCAGTAGCACTAGCCTCATAGCCTCGTAGAGGCCCTCCACCTCCGGCACAACCTCTGGCTCCACAACGTCCTCATAATCGGTAGGCGCCTTCGCGTAATGCGCCGCCACCGCCCAGGAGGGACAATCAGGGTCCACCTCCTCGACAAGCCCCTACAGATCCTCATCAAGGCCAAGATCCAAGGGCTTCTTATCAAAAAATAAGGCACTATACTTACTCGTTCAGTGAGAATCAGGTCCCCAGTTACTTCTGTAGTGCCCTAGAGCAGGGGATTGTACGCCTGCCTGAGTGCAGAAGGCCAGCAGAGGCAAATCTCACCGATCACCCCATTTACTACCCTTGTCATTAGATTATAGGGAACACGCTCAAGTAGTGCAATGTGTTTAAGGACTGGATCCAAGACCAGGTCAATAAAAACATAGTTAGGCTGGGCTCGGCCCCGGTACAAGTGGCAGGTGTCTTCGTGAGGTTTGATACTAGTAGCAACGACGAAGGTGAGTGGCAGGAAGTTCCCATCCGCGGATCCCAAAATTACGATGACTGGATGGCTCGTAAAATGGTTGATCATGCCCATGGAGTCATTCGGGAATGCTTGAATCAGCCGGAGCCTTCAGAAGCTGCGGCCACCACTTCTGCATCATCATCTTAGTCGGCCTCTTCCTAGAAGAACAAGCATCGACGGTGCAAAAAAAAAGCAATGTGCCCCTCCAATGTCATCGTCATCCTGAACTCTTGGCGAATTCGTGCCCCCTGATATGAGTATTCCCCCCAAAATCCACCCCGTGGTGGATGATTCATTGAGTGACAGTCAAGGGTACGCTTCGGTTAATACCGTTGAGTTAGTAAAACACCTATATGACTCCCGACGAGGGTGAACGCCAGGCGAACCTCCCCAACCTCCCCAGCTGATGCCAACATCAGCGAAGCCGTGGCTATATATGTTTTCGAGGCACATCAGTTGGAACCTCCAGCCAGGTTGTGCATTCCATTAAGACCAAGGAACATGCTCAACGTAGAGCTCAGCACTCGCAGCCTATTCATCCGGTGTCGTCAGGATCGCATCCACCACCATTTGTGCTACTAGATCAGGCAGAGCCACTTCGGCCGCACCATGACCAGTTTCACCCAGCTGCAGGCCGATCTCAGTCATCCAGACTTCATCCGGTAGCTAATATTTAGGCTTCGACTAGTGAGCAGTGGGATATCCCCAGCACCATCCAGTCACCAGCCCAGCCGACAGGGCCCACCATGACTCCAAATGCAGAGCGGCCTTTTGTAAGCAGAAGTTCATGCCTGTCATGGAAGTATGATGTTCTACAGCACCATTCTGGAATCCCAGCGAGGTTTTCCATCCTTGAATCCCTTCTCCTGTCGTCAGATATGTGTGAGGCCCTCACTGAGGCTTTAAGGAGCCCCCTACAGTTTGAGACAGAGGTAGCATCTGCAGAAGCTTTTCATGCTGAAGCAGTTGAGATTGCTGAATGCTAGGCCATCATTTCATTCTCTAGAAAGGATGAAGCCTCTCCCATATAGGGTCACATCCACCCACTGTACATCACTGGCCAATTTAACGGTGTGGAGGTTCACCATGGTCTCATTGACACCGGCTCCGGGACCAACCTTATCCCGACACGGACGCTGCGAAATCTGGGGTTATCTGAGGATGACCTAACTCCCTATGATTTAAGGATCCAGGGATATGATAGGATAGATTAGACCCCAGTCGTTAAGATACATCTCAAGACTCATTTCGGTGGCCTAGTTTCCAGTACTGAATTTATGGTTGTCTCCTAGAACACCGCGTACAATGTATTGATGGGTAGGCCATGGCTTCACCTGCATGCAGAAGTCCCCTCATCGTATCATCGATGCCTCAAGTATTCTCTAAGTGGTTGAGTAGGAATAATCCAAGGTGATGCATCTCCTTTCGCCTCTTATGAAGCCCGTTATCTGGATGCTGACTATTACAAGAGCAAGGATAAGTAGATTCTGGCAAGCAAGGTTGAACCCGCCATGGTCACAAGTGACCCCTGGGTCGGTCTGGATGATGCCTATGTCTTCCCAATCCATAGATTGGAGGTCATGACCCCCGACATGGGGCAATGATTTATTGTTTATGGTACAAGAGGAAGGCATATTCCCAAGTCCATGTGATGGAAGAAGATCACCTCGTACTCATACACAAACCAGGCTCAGGTTATCCCAGAATCTCCTACCCCCATTCGATATCGGGATGTTTGCCCCATGGCTACAGTGATATATACGTCATATGTGTCTGTTTCGCCAGGCTGGGATCAACCGGATCAAGACGAAGCGCCACTGTTGCTTTGATATCATCAAGCGTGGCCCCTTGGGTCGAAGAATTCATGGGATTGGATTGACTTCCTTCATCGCTATGGTCTCAGCGGCACGTGAATCTCCTGAGGCATTGTCCACTAATATCCAGGCTGATACCAACCTCCTATCAGGTTCCACTGACCAAGGGAAAGCCTCACCCACTGGGAATACCTCCTCCTCAAGTGAAGAATAGGATCTATAGGATGCCCCTTGCCTTTAAAGAATTTTTCTCTGCCACTGTCGATGAACTGGTACAGGTAAACCTTGGTAGCGAGGTAGATCTAAGTCCCACGTTGATTAGTGTCGCTATGTCCCTCGAGGAGCAGTAGCGATACATGGACTTCCTTAAACTGCACCGTGATGTGTTTGGCTAGAGTTATGACGAGATTCTAGGACTAGATCCTTAGGTAGACATCCACCATCTCTGTCTCCCGACTAACCATCACGGGTTCAAGATGCCTCCCAGAAAGATGCACCCTTCTCATAGTTCCATGGTCGAGGTTGAAGTTTACAAGCTCATCAGGGCCAACTTCACCAAGGAGGTCTAGTACCCCAAGTGGCTAGCCAACATTTTCTTGTTCAAGAAGAAGAATGGACAGATCAGAGTCTGTATCGACTTCTGAGATCTCAGTTATCACTATCTGAAGGATGATTTTCCCCTTCTGGTGACAGAATTGTTGCTCGACGATACAGCCAGGTTCCAAGCCCTCTTTTTCATGGATAGTTACTCTAGATATAATCAGATCTGGATGGACCCTGAGGATGAAGAGTTCATGACTTTCAGGGAACCCCAAGGTACTTTATGTTACTAGGTTATTCCCTTTGGCCTGAAGAATGCAAGTGCCACTTATCAGTGGGACATGCACCTCATATTCAATCCAATCCTCGGGACATTGGTGTAGTGCTATGTGGATGATTTGGGGGTCAAGTCTTGCCAGTTCCATGACCATCTCAAGGACCTAGATAAATTGTTTGGTTACCTCCGTTCCCACCACTTGAATATGAACCCGTTGATGTGTGCCTTCGGGGTCACATCCGAGAAATTTATTGGCTTTTTTGTCAGGTATCGGGGCATCAAAATCGACCCAGAGAAGATCAAGGCCATTATCCAGATGCCTCCCCAGAGTAATATCCAGGAGATTTGGGGTTTCCAAGGCCACTTGGCCTACATACTCCAATTAATTATGAATCTAGATGGAAAGTGTAAGCCCTTTTTCGGCTAATGAATAAGGGATATGCCTACGAGTGGGACTAGGAGTGCCAAGCCGCGTTTGTGGAAATCAAGAAGTACTTACTCAAGCCTTTGGTCTTGATGCCACCCATCTTCAGAAAGCTTCTGGTCCTCTATATCACCGCCCTGGAATGATCTCTCGGTGCCCTTATCGCCCAGAAGAACAATGAGGGCACAGAAAATAGTCTCTACTAACTCAGTCATATGATCATCGATACGGAGACCAGATACTCCCCCATCGATAAGAACTGCCTTGCATTAGTATTCGCAGTATAGAAACTGTGACACAACCTACATCACCATGAGGTACAGCTGGTCTCCCGGGTAGACCCGCTGAAGTACATTCTGAATCTCCCCATATTAACCTGATGTCTAGAATTGTGGGCAGAAATCCTCTAGTAGTTCTACATAAGGTTCGTGCCTCATAGGGCTATCAAGGGGTAGGAATTGGAAGACTTTCTAGCTGCCCATTCAACCTCTGCGGACCAGTCCCTGGACTTGGATTTTCCTGAATAGGTGATCCTCTTGGTAGATCATGCCATCCCATATTGGCAAATGCACTTTTATGGCGCCTCCTGGATCCCCACCGGTAGGAGGATTAATGATCCGAGGCTAAAAATAGTGGGCCTGGGTATCGTGTTCATTACCCTGGTGCAAGCTGTTCTTTAATACTCATTCTTGCTATCAGAAGGTTGTACCAACAATGAGGCAGAGTATCAGGCTCTTATCACTGGCCTCGAGCTGGCCCTTAAGATCGATGTACCCCATTTTCATGTGAAAGGGGATTATGAACTAGTCATAAAGCAATTCAATGGTGACTATGTTGTTAGAAATCCATATCTCTTACCATTGTTGGAATGCACCCTCAAGTTAATGTCCTAGTTCCATTATAGACCAGAGGTTACCCATGTCCCTCGGTTACAGAATGGTCGAGCGGACGCTCTGGCCAGCCTGGCGGCATCACTTGTAGAGCCTGAGCAGGATGATCTGATTATACATGTGGCGCACTGGAAAGGCATTTCCCCCGTCACCCTAGAGGATGACGACGGCCTGCGAGTAAGCCATCTTACCGCCAGATCCTCCACTTCAGGACCGCTAGGCTCATCAGATCCAGTGGTTGAAGTGACTCCCGACTGGAGAGCCCCTTTTGTCGAGTATCTACAAAATGGTTGCCTCCTGGCTGATCGGGCCAAGCGCGAGCGAATCCGACGCCACACACTACAGTTTACCCTCCATAGTGGTCCTAGTATTGAGCAGATCCTCTATAAGCGTGGTTTCGATTGTGTTCTCCTCCGTTTCATCCTAGGATTCAAGATTCCACAGGTCATTTGAGAGGTTCATGCCAGTTCCTACGATTCCCACCAAGCTGGGACAAAGTTTTCCCATCAAATTTAGAGACGATGGTACATCTGGCCCTCTATGATCCATGATTGTATCGAGTTTTCCAATAGATGTCATGCGTGCCAAGTTCATGCTAACTCCCTGCATCGGCCGCCAGAACCTCTCCACTCCACCAAGTACTCTTGTCCATTTGCAGTGTGGGGACTCAATGTCATGGGACCATATCCACTGGCGAAAGCTTGCCAATGAAGGTTCATCCTGACCACCACAGATTTATTTTCCTAGTTGGCGGAGGCAATTCCGCTCAAGGAAATCGAGGCTCGTTCCATCATTGACTTCATGAGCTCAAATATCATCCACCGGTTTCGAGTCCCTCACATCGTCCTCACTGATAACGGCACCAACTTTCGAGCATCCAAGCTGATGAAATTGTACGCTAAGTACAATATCTGTTCGAACCATACCTCCCTCTATAACACACAAGAAAATGGACAGATCGAGGCATTCAACAAAACCCTCTTGAAAATGCTGTAGAAAATGGTTGGTCCGAACAAGAAAAGTTAGCCGGATAATCTCCCCAACAGCCTCTGGGCCTATCGAACGACGACTCGTAACTCCACCCAAGTGACCCCATATTCCCTGGTGTATAGAGCTAAGGTCGTCCTACCCATTGAGATCCAACTGCCTTCATTACGCACTATGGTCTATGACCAGGAGGCACTAGATAGAGTGGCTAAAATCCGTCTAGATGAATTGGAAGCACTTGAAGAGAATAGGCTCCATTCCATGCACAATATGTCTAGAAAGGCATCAGAATAAGATGGCTAGAGCCTTCAATAAGAAGGTTCGCCTCCACTCTTTTCTGCAAGGTGGCCTGGTATTGGCCCTCCGAGCACCAATGATACCTAGTAGAAAACCACCCAAGTTAGAGCCCAAATGGGAAGGAGCTTACATAGTCCACAGGGTTTACCCCAATGGATCATACTCCCTGGTAACCATGGATGGTGATCGTATAACTCCTCCCACCAATGCCAAGTTCCTCAAGCAATACTTTGCCTGAGCCTGATGGTCCTGCACAACCTTAAACTGTCGATATTTCATGACCCTAAACTGCACACTGGTCCTGCACGACCTTAAACTTCCTGTCCCGCATGACCTTAAACTGCACGCTGGTCCTGCACAACCTTAAACTGCTAGTCCCGCATGACCCTAAACTACACGCTTGTCCTGCATAAACTTAAACTGTCCAGTACTGCATGACTATAAACTGCGTATAGTCCAACATGATGTAAAACTGCATTTTAAGAAATGTTTATGGCCTGATTCCCATCCTCATGGGATACGTAGGAACGCTCAGACGCCTTGTCTTGAGCCCATCCCAAACTCTTCTCGACTATCCCCCCTAGGTATAGTTCTCTCGGAGGATCCTTGCATGATATGATGTATGATTCCTCAGCGCCACTCATTCCAAGATTATAATGGTCACACCACATGCCCACTCCCATTCTTCTATCCTCCCACGTCTTCACCGCACGACGTTAAACTGCATGGAATTCAAGAACTACTTAAGGCTTGATTCCCATCCTCAGGGGATACGTAGGAATGCCCGGACATTCTGAATATTGGTCCAGCACAAATGCCCGAATCTTCCCCCCGGGTCAAGACGTATGATAGGGGGGAAACTTTTTCCCCAATTCACATCGAGCTAACCTTCATCTGGTCATATGTCCCACTCCCTGGGGATGTTCACCTCTTTTAAAGATGAGTACAACTATGCTTCACCCACTCCTTGACCGAGATTCCATCACATTCCTCATCCAGAAGGGCCCTTGAATGGTATGTATGCTAAGCCTAAGGGATCTCTCTTTCCACTTCGGGCCAATACCCTTGAGCATGTCGAGCAACAAGCTGATATGAGTCTCGTGTTTTCAATACGTTTAGTGGTCGATGATCATTACTTTCTCCTATTTTAGGTCACTATAGGAATGCTATGATTCGAACATGGTCAACAGCCATCCTGGATCATTGGGTCCACCCTAAGAGGTCCTAAACATCGAGTGTAGTGGTTAATTCTACCCCGTTGTATCTCCAAGCGATGAACTCCCTCCGGGAGATGCCAATTGTCAGGCCCCTTGGACTTTTTGGGGGCCCCGTTCCATGTTCTCTTTTATGGGATTGTGCGGTGTGGTATGATATTATGTCCTACCTCGCGTCTGGTTTCTTACTATGCTGTAAAAATCGTCGGATGAGACACCTTACCCCCAGACTTAATCCTGACTATAAGATATTAAACTGTAAGTTGGTTAGGCCTTCCTGACCGAGGCCCAGCCTCCGGCCCCTTGGCCTTTCGGGCCCCCAGCCCAGGTTCTCTTATGGGAGTGTACGGTGTGATCCAGGATTATGTCTCCAATCACGTTGGGTTATTCTTCATGCCACACACCCCCCTCGTTAGGGTATCCTACCCCTGGGTATATTCGAGAACTACATGTGGCTTGATTCTCATCTTTATGGGATACGTAGGTCCACCCAAATGTCTAGACTTCGGGTCCAGACCCATCTTCTTGAAATCTCTATTTCACTTCGGCCCCTTGGCCTACCCTCTCCTTATTGGACACCTTTTTCAACCCTCTTCGGTGGTTCATCAATGTGCCTAAGGGTACTCTGGTTTAGTACCTGGAATGTCGGACTCTACTCAGACATGCTTCCACCCGCTTTTCAGGCTTTATGTTCCTCTTCATTAGGGCTTCCATCACCTTTCACGCCCGAAGGGACCCACGAGTGGCATGGATGCTATGCCTAAGGGATATCCTACCATTACGGGCCAACACCCCTAAGGGTCGTGGACAAAAAACCGATACAAATCCTATGTTGTTAATATGGTCAGTGGTCAATGATCATGTGTTGTTCCCATTTCACGATAACGCGATATGGATACTGCATTTCCGCCACGGTCAACAGTTATCCTCCATCTCCATGCCAACCCCATTAATCCCAAAATGTTGGTTGCATGATTCACATCCTATTCCACCTCACCATTTCCAATTAAAACTTCCAAACTCATTGTACTATTCCTCTATGTGCATCTACACTTTAGGAGAAAAAAAGCCACGATAGGGCGATCGTTCGGGGCTTCACCAATTTCCCCCCTTGTATGCATCTGATGTATCGTGAATATTGTATCTGCTCTTTTTTCCAAAACTGAGTTTAACTCAAGTAGGATTAGGGATTGGGTTAGGGTCCACCTTTACTTGGGATAGTCCTGATTCTCCATGGTCTGAGTTCTAAGACTGTAAACTAATATCCTTTCATATCGCCCCTTTTACAGAACAAAGTGTGTCTTGATTCCCATCCTTATGGGATACGTTGGACCACCCCGGATGCCTTGTTTTCAGGTCCATCTTAGTTGGGAGATATTTTCTCCTGCCCCTTTCCCTATTACCCCTATTTGGGCCCCTTGTCCTGATGTTCCCCTCTCAGAATTTCGTACATTGTGATACGAGATCATTTCCCCATTCACGTCGGGTATGTTTTATTTCACCGTACACATTCCCCACCTATCATCGTCTCTACTATGTCTGCACTGCATGATGTTAAAATGCATGCCTGGTCCCATCACATGACCCTAAACTGCGACATTATCGCCCTGGCCAGATGATGAAAAATAGCACTACATCGTGATGTCCTCAACGGGGCACCATGTTTGGTATTGGTCACATGCCATAACATTTTTCAACGCCCTCTACGGCATGATTCTTATGGCGATGCCAAGGCCTGCTACCCTGGGCCTATCACCTCACAAAAGAAAAACCACTTACCTTAAAAGGTAAATAATATTTATCAAATACCGCTTCTTTTGGTGCGAGGGCCACGCCTGCACACCCCTTTTATCCCTGGCATTGGTACCTTACCATGCCACTTGAAGAACTACGTGATGCTTGATCCCCATCCTCATGGGGTACGTAGGAACACCTGTTCACTTTTCCTCAAGCCTAGATCAACTCTCATTTTCAGTCCCTCGACCTAAAACCTCTCCCATGAACACGTGGTGGTCAGAACCCCTAGTTCCCATTCACCACTCAGGTTTTTTTAATTACCCCACCCTGTGTCTCCCGCGTTTCTTACCATACATGGTCTGAATTCTATGACCCTAAATTAATATCTCCCTATGGGAAGGGACTCAAACCCCTCTATCTAATATGTCTCATTTCCGTATTCAGATGCTTTTTGACGAAGATCCTGAAGTGTGGAATTTTCATGAAGTCATTCCCCTCATTCCATGTCTAAGATTCATGAGATCACTATTTAGATCCTCATCCTCTTTCACATCCTAAGGGACCCCCTAACGGCCTGGTCTCATGCCGCATCGGCTCACCTACCGTCCTGGGCCAACTTCCCTAAGTATCTTGGATGACATTTGTGATAGGTCCCATGTTTCAAACATGGTCAACGGTCGACCCTCATTTGTCTGTCCCCATTCCAGGATAAAGCAGTGTGGATGCTGCGTTTCTACCACGGTTAATAGTTATCCTCCATCGTCACACCACTATCATTATGGTCCAGATTTCGAGCATCATGATTCACACATTTCCACTTCCTCATGTTCAAGTGGAATTCCAACATACTCGGCTTTATCTCTTCATGTGTCTAGGTGTGCTACATGGACGGGTTAACATCATTAGGCCAGTATTCACTGAGTGTCCCTTCACCCTAACATGACCCTTCCTATTTCGAGAAAGTCCCCCCACTACTTCTTGTTTCCCAAATCGAGCACGACTCAAGTGGGCTTAGTAGTTTTGGTAGCATGTGTACCAGCGCAGCCATGCTTTTCATTATCCCACATGACGTTAAAATGTGCCCTCATAACTACGTATGGATTGATTCCCATCCTGATAGGGTATGTAGGAATTCCCAACCACTCATCTTCGGTCCCATCCTAATTCTCACTCTCGGTTCCTCAACCTGAAGAGTTTCCTCTGGGGATATGTGTTGTGATTTGGACTCCAAGTCCTCATTCATGCCGGTTTTATAGATATTGCACCACATACTCCTTGTTATCTTCCCTTTCACCCCACGTCCTATCATATGACATTAAACTTTAGGAGTTAATATGTCTTCCATGCATGACACTAAACTGTGGTTCTACCTTAAACAAGTTTAGGATGCCCCATGATAGTCATGGGATGAACCAGATCCCCTGCCAGAGAGGATTTCACCTGTCAGTGTTGCTCCATGATTACACTATGCTTCTAGAACTACGTATGGCTTGATTCCCATCCTTATGGGGTAGGTAGAGACACCTTGGTATTTCACCCAGGGTCTAGCCCCATGAATCATAAATCTCTTTCCTCCCCATTTCTGACCTCCTGGCCTGACCCCTTGTGGGGAATCGTGCGACTATAATTTTTCCCTAAAAAAGTTCAGGATGCCCTATGATGACATTGGGAAGTGACGACTCCCTCACCAGAGAGGCTCTGTCTGAAAGAAGTAATGATCCATGATCAAACTGATGCGACCACCTAGTGTATTCCCACCACACTGGCGTAACTTCAAGAGTGTTGGATTTTGTTCAAACAAAACCTCACTCCACTTTCCATGCTTTGCATGCCCCTTATTCGGAACCTTGTCCTCTTTCACGTCGGGAGGAACCCCCAAATAGTATGGATTCTCGGCCCATGGCCCACCTATTGTCCTAGGCCAACATTATGGAAGACTAACAGATGAAATTTTGAGTCTGGACCCATGTTTCGAACATGGTCAACGGTCGACCCTCATTTATTATCCCCACTCTAGGATAATGTAATAATAATGCTCTGGTTAAAATACGGTCAACATCCATTCTTTATTGTCACGCCACCCCACAATGTTCTGAATCCTGGGTATCGTGATTCACCCTTCCCATTCCCATATGTTCTGATCGATTTCAGTGCCCCTAGCGTTACCCCGTTCGTGCACGAGAGCACGCTAGGGAAAAGGTAATTCAGCTGTTCTGAGAGCTTCATTTTCCAGTCAAGTCTCTCCCATTTCCTCCCGGAAATCCGGACCAATTGTTCAAACCCCGGATTCCTGAGGATTGGTTTGCACTCCTACATTTTGATGGGGTTATAAGGTGTTCATCCCTTGTTTCTCACATCGGGCTCGACCCACATGAGCTTAGGGAATGATCATTGGACACTTCCCGAACATCACAAGGATGCAGTAAACCAATGTGAATAATGGAACTCAGGCATGCTATGGAATTTAGACAATCAAATCATGAAAGTACACTTAAGGGTTTGAAATCATTAAAGTACCCAGGGGTCAACTCCCCCCATGGATGGATTGACCTCGTCAAAAGAGAATAGAAGCTCTACCACCCTCTGGATGGTGGCGTCTTGGAGTTGCTGCCACTTGTTCAGCTCCCTCTCCTCCTCAGCGGTGAGAGGATGCAATTTGTTGGCTGTAATATGGGCCTGCTCCACGTTGGCCCGGATGGAGATCATCTCCTCGTAGGCTCACCTTAGGCCCTCTTCGGCTTCAACCAGTTGGGCCTTCAATCATGACATCAGCTCATATTGCGCATTGACAGAGGTCAAGTGCTCTTCTGCTCGATTATGTAGTTGTTAGACCTCATCTTTATCCTTCTGGAGCCTCTTGATGTTTATCTCCTTTCTCTGCTGCCATCCCACGCCAAGGCCATGGTCGTACTCCTGAATCTTTTCTTCCATAAGATCTCGAACGAGCATGTGAGGACGCTGGGCATCCACTCCCCCATCACACAGTTCGCACAATCGCATGCGAAGTCTACCCATCTCATCCATCCATTGTTATTGGGGGTTTCATTGATGAAGTGCGTGACCAGCTTCCATGATCAGCGATGGACTATTTTGCTGTCCTCCTCGTCAGAGGTCTTCTCATCCTAGTCGGTGCGATTGTCCAGCTCGTATGCATAGAATTCCCCAAGAACTCCTCAGTTGGGTCCATGTCTGGTGTCAGATTGGGCATGTCGGGGCCTGAATCATCTGGTTTATCCTCATTATCAGATCAAACCTTGATAATATCAGGCGTAGTCCCACTGGAACCCCCGCCGGTGATCATAAGTGCTACAGTTCGATCAGGCTGAATGCTCACCTCCACGACCATTGGCATGCCCCAGGGAAGGGTGATACCAGAAGCCCCGACCAACATTGCCGCAGCATCCCAGGCCAATTGAAGGACTATACACGCCAAGAAGGGGATGTTAATTTCAGTTAACGTGGTTAGGGGATGGTAGTAGTGAATTCGGTAGAGAAGACTTACAGAGGTCAAATCCCTGGTCTCGCTCTTGGGATAGTGTCGTCCGAACCCTGAGACGCAGCCCCCCGTATATGGTTGGAAGGTCTGGAGATTCTAGGGGAGCCGCCTCGACTGTCCCAGCCCCGCCAGACACGGAAGTTGATGCAGCCATGGGTGCGGATCCAGAAGGTCCTGCGTCGGTACCCACTGATGAGTGGGAATGAGGTCTATTCACAAGGTCCTCCAGCATAGTACAGATGCTGATAAGGAACCCAAAAAAACCTAAGGGCAGACTCTGGAGAAGGAACATGGGATTTTACCTCGAGGGAATCCGCAAAATCTTCGAGATCCAAGGATTGATCTCCGACTTCACCCTCCTCCGGAAGAC
The DNA here is from genome assembly GCA_963277665.1 of Viscum album. Taxonomy (NCBI): domain Eukaryota; kingdom Viridiplantae; phylum Streptophyta; class Magnoliopsida; order Santalales; family Viscaceae; genus Viscum; species Viscum album. Next base: position 261,861,664 of record OY728129.1, read on the forward strand.
TGTCTCTACCAGCCTCATCTCCCCAGGAGGACACGTCTGATTCGTCCGGCAGGGGGAAGTGCTCCCTCAGGTCAGTGGATGACAGTTGCGGAGGGACAGTATGACCCAACAACACCCTGACTCGGTCTGTCATCGGGTGCAGGGTGCTCCAAGAGTGGATAAAGTCTTCCATCTTGGCTATTTATTGCTATAGATCTGCCTGGGATACCGCAAAACCGGCCCTAGTAGGGCCAATTCCCAGAAAGTCCATCCCGAGGTGGTTAAGGTGTTGCCACAACTCGGATGAGACAAGGAATTTCTAGTTGACTTCCCAGATTTCTCTGGCCTTCGGGAAGACAGCATTCTCTAGTATGTCAATGTGACGTAGTCGTTTCCCTAGGGCTTGAGTAGAAATCCTGCAGAATCCCCTTGGTGGCCGCCCCTCTGGGTGACTCTATTCTTGTGGGACCATCGGCTCCACTGTCGCTGTCAGATCTGATATCGCTGCTCCCCCCTCAACTGGTGTGGGAATCTCCGCTATAGCATCCCCTCCACTATGGGATGCCCTTGTCACCTTCCGGCCTCAGCCCTGAGGTCGGGGAATCTCACCCTCACCGACCAGGACAGTTGGATGTTTTAACATCTCCCCTGGATAGGCCGCCTCCCACCTCTAGGAGTATTATTTTATCATCCCAAGGACAGCGGTTGGTGGAGGCAATACATTCTGTATCTTCCCATTTTCCCATGTGAACATGAGACACATATACCTCATCACACACGGGTGCTCCTCGTAGCGCACCCCTATGTAGACTTGCGGGGTCAGCTGCTGTAGGCACCGGAATTGCCTGGAAAACCAATGTGGGGTGTATGGATCACAGAGACACTCGCGGTCCACCCTAGCCACCAAGACCCCACCTCAAAAGGCCAGGAGGTTGGCTCGGTGCTCTTCCATTCCCTGGACATCATCTATGAGGGCCCCTGTCGGTAGCGGGAACAGATAGAAATTAAATTCCTCCACCCTCCACAACCAGTTTAGAACCGATGGTGCAGTCAGCATGATCGTAAAGCTCCCTGAGGCATTCAAGATAGAGGGATGGAAGTTTGACCCTGGAGGTGAGATGGGGTTCAGATACTCGTAGATCCCCATGATGTGTGTCGTCATCCACCTGTACAGGAGGTGGAATGGCCCGCATACCCTTTGTGGACTCTTCCCCTCGCTGATGTGCCATAACATTTTGTACAACTTGGAGAGCATCAAGATCCCTAGGTTGACCCACCCCCTATCACCAAATTGGATGCCATGAAAAAAGTACTTGGTCGCACTCCCATGTTTGTATCCCTCACCAGCATGATCCAACCACAAATGAGAGCTGAAATGAATGGCACTAGACTTACTATTGGCCGTTTTTTAGTGCTGACACTGAACCCCCAGGCCTTTCACTGGATATTCTCCAACAGCCGCCAGTATGAGTTTTCCTTGCTCTGGGCACCCTTTGGGAAAGTTCGACGCTTCGCCGGGAACTTCCTGTTTTCTGGAATGTTCAAAAACTTCTTGAACCAGTGCTTGAAGTGGACATCCCTCATGGCCTCCTTGTCCTCATTGGGCACGAGCTCCATTAGTGACATCGCTAGACGTGGCATCTTCTTCAGATCCTCCCACACACCCATAGCAGGGAGGAATTCTTCGTACATTTCCCCCATTATTAGGACCCCTGAGATATGATGCACATCCCATAGGCTGATTTCAACCTCACTATGATCCAAGTGGAAGGTATTGGTCCCCGCTGACCACCGGCTCAATAGCTCCGGCATTAACTACTTCAGCTGGTAGATATCGAACTGTGAAGTCCAAGCTACCTCATAGAGCCCCACTCTTCTCAGATCCTCTCCGAACTCCTAGCATGAAGCACCCACCCAATAGGCCCAATCCTAATCGTCTCTAATGTTGCGGCCCTGGCGCAGGTCCCATTCCTCGGACCACCCCTTCTTTGGGTTCCCGAGCACCACATTAAGGATGGTTCGGTATAGGGGAGGGGACGTCTCTGGCAGCAATTCCTTCCCATCAACATTTTTTAGTTGATTTTATAGGCACTCAGCGATGATAGGCATGAAATCCTTCTGAGAATGACCATTGGTAACCCGGAACCATCGATGCTAACACGACATTCTCTAGAACCAGTAAGCTCGCTCGTCCCTACTTGCTTCCAGGATGAAGACGTCATCCCTCAACCCAAATCCATACAAGGGAAACCTCTTACATAGCGGTTAGTTCTTCTGGATCTCCGACAACAGCTCCACCAAAGAACTATGGTCTGAGTGGCTCCATACTAACTCCCCTAGCCCCAGACTATTCACCATTTCGTCCCTCCGAGTGGAATCCGCAAGGATACCCTAGGAATCTTCTTGATGGGACATCTATTCTTGAACTATTTTGTTTCTTTGGCTGGTTCGCGAAGATCATTCGCAAAGCATGTTCGTGAAGGAGACTCACGAATACTGTTCGTGGGGGCGCTTCCTTAGCATTCAAATCCGGATCGTGGAGAGAAAATGCGGAGTCGAGGACTCGATGTGCGCCGCGAAGACCCGGTTTGTAGAGATCACTCGCGGAGTACGCAGAGCTTCCCGAATAGAGAGTGCATGAAGACAGGATCACAGAGAAGGGAAAATATAAAAGAGATGGAAGGCCCCCTATTTATATGTGATGGCCTCTGGAGCTTTGCAGCTCGTCCATTCCGCGTGGAGCATCGTGGCGCGTCCAATCCGTGCGGAGATTCATGGCACACCCGACCCATGTGTCCCATGTCCGCCTTGCGATACCTTTTCACAAGTTTGCACTGAAAATGAACAAGGATTTTGGATATTTTCTTCAGACTTCGACCCTTGGTCTCTCTGCGGCTCCAAGTCTGAGAGAAGGCATTTTTTGGCTCCAAAATTTGGGACAATGACAAGGCCCCAAGATGGCCCCACAGACTGCCTCGCGAAGCCACTTCGCGGAATCCCCCCAACACCACGGCCGCCACGAAGCAAAGAAATCGGGAGGCTCCATGAACGCATTTAACGTTTGTGAGCTCTCCACGAAGCAAAGAAGGCAGGTGGCTCCGTGAATGCATTTGACGTTCACGATCCCGCTGCGAAGCAAAGAAGGCAGGTGGCTCCGTGAACGCATTTGACGTTCATGAGCCCACCACGAAGTAAAGGAGGTGGGACGCTCTGCAACCCCAGTTTACGTTCATGACGCCATCGAGAAGAAAAGGAGGCGAGACGCTCTGCGACCCCAGTTGACGTTCGCAACCCGCCGTGAAGCCCCAAAGCCCCTCTTCGCACCGTGTGGGCTCCACTCTAGGGCACCTCTTGCCAATAAATATAGGGCTCCCCCTGAGTACTAGAGATGGAAAATCTGACCTTTCGGATTTCCAGCACCCGAATCGTGAATTAGTCTTCTGCTCGGTGAACCATGAGTTGTGCGAGGTACTTCTGCTTCTCGAAGTGCCTCCTCATTGCCTTGTTTTGATACCCTCTTCTGAGAGGGATTCCCTTCGCGAATCCTAAGGGATTTCATGAAGTAAGGGGATCCCCATGGCGACACAGGTCATCGCGGAGTGTTTATGCTTCATGAAGCACCCTTCATGTACACATGATCCACATGCTAAGGCAGGGTCACTATACCTCGTGAGGCACATTGCTTTCTGACAAAAAGCTTCGTGAGGCACATTTTTTCCACGAGGTTGTGCTCTGCGAATGACCTTCCACTTCATGAAGAACCTACCATTTTCACCTCCACCCCATGCTAAGGCTAAGGCACCCCACTTCACGAAGCACGCCCCTTCGTAAGTTCTCTCCGCCACACGGAGCAGCAAAGCTTCACAAGTCCCGTGCCTACGGACCCCTGTTCTTGGGAATCCCTTCTATCATGCGACCCTCCAGGTTTTAACGATGTGACTTCAAAGTCCCATGGACGATACCACCCGTTGCATTGCTTCGCCTAATGCTTCTTCACATAGGGACACTAATGGCTATTGCTTCTTCATATATCCACGTTAAGGTGGACCCCTCGATGGTTCGCTCCATTACAACCCCTCATCACGGTGTTGTCGGTGCCTTCCCTCCCACAAGGAGCAGAGGGTACCAGTTATGTAAGTCCTAGGGGTGTGGAGCAAACCCACCTTGTCTGAGTTGCAAGACGTTAAACTGCCAAGCACCACCATCCTCAATACATAATGTTAAACTGTGACCTGAACCCATGCCTCACACACAGGGTCCCCCTTCGTTGGGCATTCTCCACACCCCCTAGTCTCCACAAGGGATGATATCCTCTATCTTGGAGTGGATTTTGTCTGTGGGGAAGGGCAGCCATCTCGGTGTAATCCCCTAGCTTTTCTTGCAGGAGGTGGCACCCCTTCTCCTCCTCACTTCCTCGGTGCCAAGGCCAACGGAGGGCGTGATAGGGAACGAGGCTCCTCCCTTCTTCAGTCCCAAGTCCCTCTCCAGCTGCGTTTTGTTGTACTTAGACCTCCATCCTAGAGTAATCCCCAATCTCTCTCTCCCTGGGCCGCTCCACATGTAAGCCCCACTCTGCATCCCACAGATGCACCTTTCGCGACGTGATCATCAGGTCTCTACCGCCTCTTGTTTCTCACACCGAGCATGACTCACGTGGGATTAGAGTAATCATTGACCATGACAACACCCCCATCCCACTTGACATTAAACTGTATTTCACCCCCATCCCGCATTACGTTAAACTATACACCCGAACTACGGGGACTTTGATCCATGTCAAGGCATTGTACGTAGGAATCCTCCATGAGGTTCAAGCCCAACAACCATTGGCCCCATCCATCTTTGTTTCAGTGTTCCAAGCCTCGTTATTGCTTTGGGAATCCTAGATTGTAAGCCCCACACCATCCTGAACTATGTGGTCTTTGATTCATGTTGAGGCATGGTACGCAGAAATCCTCCCGGAGGTTCAAACCCACCATCCACCTAGACCAATGTCCTTATTCATGTCTGTTTTCATACGACACCAACACGAACTATGGGGACATTGATCCATGTCAAGGAATGGTATGTAGGAAGCCTCACGAGGTTCAAGCCCATCACATGTCGGACCCCTGGTCCATCATCACATCGGTTCGCTGACGACACCCACCCGAACTATGGGGACATTGATACATGTAAAGGTATGGTATGTAGGAAGCCTCACGAGGTTCAAACCCATCACCCATCGGACCCCCGGTCCATCTTCACATCCATTCTTTGATGACACCTACCTGAACTAAGGGGACTTTGATCCATGTTAAGGCATGGTACGTAGGAAACCTACACAAGGTTCAAGCCCACCACCCGATCATTTCGACCATATCAGTTCACCAACACCTTGGGCCGCCTAAAGTGTAAGCACCAAATGCCCCCATCCTACATGACGTTAAACTGTAGATCCCATTTAGCGGCAAGCCACTATCGGATGAACTACACAGACTTTGATTCCCTTCCATAGGGATACGTAGGAAGTCTCTTCGTGACTCAAGCCCAAAACCATCATCCATCCTAATTCTTACCCAGGCTGCCACATTTCGATGAGATCATGCCACCTCATTCACCTCCATAATATTTGGGAATTAACCCACATGTTGGCCCCAATATCGGTGTTCCCTCTAGGGGGTTCCTCAATCTGATCCACTCTAATCAGTGTTTTGATCAGTCCGATCCATCCCCACTGGATGTTAAACTTGTGGCATACCTTTTTTAAACATGGGAAGCTGAGGAAAACCTCAGATACATGTCCATGGCTTATAATTCCCCACGTTTGATGTGGGATTACTTGGGCTTCTGCACCCTTGAGAAGCCACATAATAAGGGGCAGAAAAGAGACACACCAATCCCCAGCGTCCAGACACGCTAGTGATTCCCAGCATGACTACTCCCCTAACCGAAGGCTGCTGCCCTGACCGGACCCCTTGGAATGTCCTGACAGAAGCATCATAATTAACTGGTGTCCATGAAGATATGGCACTGGGAAGAGTTTCATGAAAAACATATTAAATCTATGAGGGAGACCTGGACTAAGTGACGAATTCTGACGAGGAATCCACAGAAGGAATAACTGACATCCCATCATCCTATTTCGATCAAAGAGTAGACTTCCATGAATAAGGAGTGAATGTCGCCTGCTTTTGGAAATCGGTAATGTGGGGTAACAATAGTCACGCCTATCGCACTCAAGAAGACGGATGTGCATGCCCCGGTGAAAGCATTGGAAACAGGAACTAATAAAAAATGGAAGATTTATCAATTAAATATTGACAATGAAATAGTTATTAAATTTAGAACAAGACTCATTCTATCATAAACACTAGAGATAATAAAGGAGCTAATAGATAATCCACATAACCCAACTTTCTCTATTTACCACAAAAATACAAAGATGAATCATGATCTTTGAGAGAAATTGTAGTAAGAAAACATGAAGAAGGATATTTTGAAGGATTTAATCATTTTAGAACAAGACTCAATGTACCATAAACACCTGATATAATAAAGTAGCTAATAGATATTGCACATAACCCATATTTATCCATTAACCCTATAAGTACCAAGATGTGTCAAGATATTTGAGATAACTTATGGTGGTAAAACATGAAGAATGATATTTAATAATACACATAAATGTTCCTTATTTATTATCAAGTTAATGAATATCATAAAAAGGCTCAGGGAATGATTCATCCATTACCCATAATAATATAGAAATGGGACAAAATCACCGTTTGCTTTTTCATGAGTCCTATAAATAGATCTAAAAGAAAAAACACTATATAGATTGTAGTAGATCGACTAACCAATACTTATCACTTTATTAATATTTTTTGAAGATGTATTCCTCAATTAACCATCAAATATTTATGTTAAAGAAGTTTTGGGGTTGTATGGGGAACCAATTTTGATTGTATCTGATAAATATCAAAGGTCCACCGATAAATTTTAGATGAATCATCAACATGATCTTAATAATGAGTTAAAATTCAATAAAATATATCACCCCCATATTTTTAATGAATCTAAAATGGTTATTCACAATCTGAAAGACATTATGAGAGCTTACTCAATGGATTTAAACAAGTCTAGGAAAAATATCATTCATTGATTGAGGTTTTATACAACAACATTTTTCACTCAAGTATATAGATAAAACTATATAAGGCTCAATATAGGAAGATATGTAGAACACCAACATGATGGAATGATGTTGGTGAACGGAAGATAATTGTGCAAGGAATGACATATAAGGTTTAATACATTCAGTAAAACATTATAGAAACACATAGTTGATAAGTGAATTATGGTGAAAATCATTAAATAGAACTATAAATAAAAGTTAGAGATAATTTTTTCATTTTAATATCATCGTAGAAGTGATTAATGAGGTTTGGAATAAAAGGAAGGCCTATAAACTTAGGTATATTGACCCTTTTGAGATTATTGATCACATAGTATCTATAACCTATCAACTCAAACTTCTAACAATCATGTATCACATGTATGATTTGTTCCAGGTATATATTCTAAGGAATTACATATTTGATCTATAATATACCCCAAATACTGATGTGGTATATCAAGAATATTACATATCTTACGAGGAGCATCCTGTTAAAATATTATATCATGGAGACAATGGTTTTTAAAACTAAACAATAAATATTTTCGAAGTACTTTAGCAAAACAAAGAGTACAAATAAGCAACAACAGAACCTGGGGATGTGATAAAACATGAGTATCCTCATCTATTATTGACTAAGGATATGAGTTGAAATTTTGATGATGAAATTTATAAATGGGGGATTATTGGGGAAACACATACATTCCTATAACATAAATTCCTTCTAAATATATGTGTTTTATATTTAGGTATAGGATAAAGAATAAAATACTTGAAAAATGTAAAATAAACCATAAAAATTTTATTTGATCAACATTAAAACATTACATAACAAGGATAAATATAGTCCAAAAAATTAAAAAGAAAAGAAAAGGGAAATATAAATAAAATAACATAAGTAGAACATGAAAATATATAGGCTAATGATCTCCCGAAAGCACCACATATACAAAAACCATCGCAAGAAGAAATTGAATGGCTAAAAATAATTCTTAAATATTTATAATTAAATATAGAGAACCATTATTGAATCTAAGTATGTGTAATGTGAAAAATTTATGCATGTATATTAGGAAGTAAAATATGACTATTATAAATATAACAGTTAGGAATAATGATCTGACTATTTGGAATAGTAGCATAACTATTAGGAATAGTAGTATAACTATTAGTATAATAGTAAAATGAATTTTAAATAATACTTAATATGAATGAAAAGTAAATATAAAAAATAAAGTTCTAAAAAAGTACTTAAATTATGAAACTCAAAGAAAGTATAACTTCTTATTTTTAATAAACTTCATTTTAACTTATTTTGTCAAACCATAATGTTTTTGAAACATTTTAAAATTTATACATATTGAAAAACCTTTTTGATAAAATTAATGTCATATTTGGAATCATCATATAAAGAAAATTAATAATTATTGTTTTTTATTTTTCTTAAGAACTAAAATAATTATGTGAATAGTAAAAATAATTTTTTAGAAAATAAAGATGTTTTACAATATAGTATTGATATAATAATAACTTAATTTATCCTAAATTGGATTATTTTAACCAAAATATATTTGATAAAATGAATCATTCATTTAAAAACAATAAATTTAATTTATAAACCAAAATTAATAGTTTTCAATGTCTAAAAATTTAATTTATATCATAAACACAATTTGTAAATTTTTCTTCTTTAATTTTTTATAAACTAATATATTTTGTTTTGGAAGAATTTATATAATAACTAGTATCATAATCAACCCATAACTACAATATTTAGAACAACATTTTAAATTTCGTACATTTCTAAGGTATTATAAATTTAATGTTTTAGAGAATTAAGGAAACCATTACATAAAAAAGTATACATTTTTATATAGTGTAAATATTTTTCAAAAAATAGGTAGTAAAATATACATCATTATTTCATTTAAAAACGTTTTATTCTTTTCGGAAGAGTCACTATAGTTGAAATATTGACCATTTTATAGTTATTACTCATCCTTTAAAAATATTTTAAAACATGGGATGAGAAAAATAATTCCCATTAAGGTATATAAAAATAAATTAATCACGTTATTCCAATGATAAACAAGAAAATCCATGAAATTTTTTAGCTTTTTCAAAAAAAAACATTGATCACATAAATAAAATATATATACATAATAAAATTAATATTTACTCAAATAAATAGTTTTAAACTATTTAGAAACATAGAAAATCTTGAAAGAAACATGAGTTATATTTAAACTCATGAAGACATTCCCTAGAAAACAAACCACTCGCCATTATAAGTTTATAAATTATTATTTCCTCGTGAAATCAGAATATCACCATAGAAACCCTTAAAAAGTATGAAATAATTATTGTAGAGAATCATATCTATAACCCATGTTCAATAATTTTTAACCCATGTTAGAAATAACTAAGGCCCTTTTTATTCTATATGAGTAACCTATCTAGTTATCTCTCTCATTTTTTCCTTCAATGACTAATCATTACCTAATGCATCAGAGAGATATATTGGGATCACCCATTATAATGAGATATATTTGGATCACCTACCATCATTTATAATTATAAAGTATAATGTCATGAACAAAGAATTTATGATATTCTATTTTTTAATCACAAAACCCTTAAAACACATTTGAACCCATAAGAAAAATCACTTTCCATTTACACATAAAATTGTAGAGAAAAAACATTATTTTGAAAACTATTTAAGATAATATTTCAATAAGAATGATGATATGATATTATTATAATAACCATGAAAACACATCGAGGAATATTTATAATGAACATTACCTATAATGGTGGGAAAGGAGGTCAATTTAAATATGTTTAAGAAAATCATTCTTTATCACTTATTTAAAAAATGTCAAAATGACCCGTACGATAATTGCTTAAATGATTATTTTTAAAAACTTTTTAAAAAAAGTCAAATGAAGTTGAAAATTTCCATTAACACTCTTTCATTTATAAATAAAAATATTCTTAGAAATTTTTAAGAACATAGATATGGAAGAGAATGGTTTTAAAGGTATACTATGAGGGATTTTTTGAAGGTATTTGGGAAAAAATTGGTTGAGATAAATGGATCAAAGTATGTGAATAAGAGAGGATAAAAGGTGTCCTTTTATAAGTGAGGGATTATAACTCTTTAAATTATTATTAACTAAATGTTATAAATGTATTAAACATGGGAAACTGGCACTAAATCAATTCAAGATCGATGTTAAAGTGATAAGGGTCAAAAAAATTGGTAGTTTGGTGTTTCTTGTTTATATTTTATGTTTTGAATATTCCAATTCCTCGAAATATTTTATGTTACTCATAACTTCTAAAAATATATTTAACTATCTTAGTTTTTAGTTTATAATATATTTCTATTATTAAATTATAACATGAGTTTCAATGCTCATATTTTTATGCAACTTTACTAAAGTCACTTCATTATTTCAATTTATTATAGTTTTTAGATTATTTATTATTACAATTTTTTGATGATATATATTGATATAGAAGTATAAATAGGTAGTTATTTGACACATTATAAAGATCTTAAATTTATCTACATTTATATTAACTAAACTAAATTCTAAATTAGTTGTGTATATGGTATAATAAATCACCGAATCTTATGATGTTTAGTGACTACATAAAAGTTTTTAATGTGACCATATGATTTTTCCAAGTGAACATATGGTTTTTCAAAGTGACCTCTTGAGATAAAAGTTTATGTGACCGTAGTTTTTTAAAGTGACTGCATGTGTATGTATTTATGTGGTGGAATGATATGATGAAGTTACCAAATAAAGCCTTTTCAAATATACCAAAAATGTATATCTAAAACTATCATAAAAAAGAAATTAATCACATGATGAAATCATAAGTTAACCTACCACAAATTAAAATTTCAACCAACCATACATCTTATGGTAACTTAAGTGATTGTATCTCATATTATTTACACGATCAGTATACCGACCACAAGACTATTTGAACTAACCCCATGCTTTGATGGGATGATAAGTTAATTGATTGTAAGGCATATAACACACAGTCACTCATCACTCACAATCAGTTTAATGGTTTATTTATTTTCCTAAAATATATATTTTACATCATGCTCTGTTTTTTTTTATTTTTTATAATATGATTTACTGAAAAAATAACAAATTTATTGATTTATAAAATACATATATATACAATATAAAATACATGAAAATAATTTTTAGTTAATTTTTAAAATTCATAATTGGTTTTTAATTTATTATTTATTCATACATGTACATACAACTTGTAATTTGAATATTTAAATATTTATATTTTGATTTCAATTTTTTGTATTGTTATATTATAAATTAATATTTAGGGACATTAAAATTATTAAAAATTATTTTTTAGTATTTATGAAGTATTATTAAATTTTCAATAAACACTCACTATATGAAATTAGAAATTATTTTGAAATTTTCATTATAATAGTCAAATTGTCATAGTATTTATATGGGATTAATTTGACCACTTATTTTGGAGAATATTTTAATTATTTATTGAGTAATTCAAAATAATTTGAATTATCATATAAGTTTTTATTTCAAATGATTTTTGTTATAATTATTCTCGAAATATAGTTTTCTATCTCTTGAATAATTATAAATCTTGGATTTAAATTAATTTACTCGATTGGAGTTTGGGATATTAGTTTTTCAGATCCTATTTAAAGGCTTCAAGACACATTAAAAGTATACAGTGATGAAAACACAAAAGTTTGAGAATCAAAATTTCTTTACTCTGAACATTGATGTGCTATAAAAACCAATTCCTATGTGATCAAGTTTTTATCTACTAAAAATCATTCAAGTGTTAAATAAACAATTATGACTTTTATTATTTCCTTGAAGAGGCATTTAGACACATTACTCAATAAATATTACCTATTTTATTTCATCATGGATTCTTATTTCTGTAACATTACTTCCCAACTCTCACACATATTGTCTCTTTTTATTTATTCTTTTAAATTCAAAATAATTATTTCTCTTTTATTAGGTTGTGACTCCCAGATTCTAAACTCAGGATCATTCAAGTAATGACTCATGTAGTTTAAAGTCAATTTTGTAATTAAGTTGTGACTCCCCATAAAAAATTCTTGTTTCTTGGTTATACATCCACTAGAAAAATTAGGTTGTAATCATGTTATGATTCCTTACAAAAATCATTTTAGTGCAAAATGAATCTCTCATATAGTATAGAGGTATAATAATAGACTGTGTCCAATTTGGACTGAACGACTATAAAAAATTCCTTATTTCTTTGTTTTATTTTTGGCTTATAATAAAAAAATAGTTAACTTTGATAATAATTTTATCTGGTTAAAAAATTTATATTGGTTTATTCACCCCTCCCCAGCCCCTCTAGACCATATAGCCTCACCCTTTCTGACCTAACAATTAGTATCAAATGGTAACCCTCTAAGGATTTTTGGTTTTGATCTATTTTATTTTTACTAATACCAAATATTTGTATCAAATTTTATCCTTGTTAAGAATAGATTTTTTCTATTCTTTTCTTTTCTAATATCAACCACCTGGTATCGAGAACTTATTACTCTTGGTTATAGAGTATGTGTTTATTTTTTTATTATAATTAACCTTTCCTAAAATTCATATTCTATGGAAAATATATTTAAGGTGATAGTAATAAACATAAATTATACATGGATTCCTCAAAATCCACATTATTTTTAATGGAAATGATTGTGGTTACTAGAAATATAGAATGGAGGAATATCTCAAGTAGTTAATCATAAAACATTAGTCAGTCAAGGTAAAATAATACAAACTACCATAAGATAACCCAGACACTCTTATAAGAAACTATGTTTCTAAATATTTTTTAAATTAAAAAGTATTAATTATTATATATTGTACTATTAACAGAATTGTTTTTAGTCATGCGTCTATATGAATGAAAACTGATGACATTTTGAATTTTTTATAATTTACTCACATTTGATCAAAAAATTATTTTTAACTAAGCTTATAATGATTTTATTTGAGTACTAGTACTTCAATGTGGTTGAAGATGAAACTATGTACCAAATGTTCCACAGATTCACAAGCATTGTGAATGGAATGAATTATTTTTGATAAATAAAGGAAAATAAAATACTTTTTGAATAGTTATAAAGATAGAAACAATATAAATAGAACCTAAATAAGGTATCCATAGATTAAAGCAGATATTCATGAAAATGAATGAAATGGATTTTCCACCTGTCTCAAAGAATGAACGGCACGCGCAGTCTTGTTTTCAAATTATTTCGATCGCTGTGACCTCCTCTGCTTGGCCTCCATCGTCTCTCTCATCCCCGACGATGGATCTCTCTATCTCGCAGCGTTCCTCCCCTTTGTGAGTTCCTTCTTCCATCTCAGTGGCTCTGGCCCCTTCATAGTTTGTGGCTCCTACTACTCTAGGGTTTTCCCATCTAGGCTCACCCTCACCTCATTCCCACATGGTCCCTCCTCCTGCAGGAGACCCCGCTGGCCGATCTTTCTTCCCCTCCCTAACTTCATTCAAGGACACCCTTTGTGAATATCCTCACCCTCCTTTATTGTTCCCCATCATCCCAATGCAGGTTCAGGTCTCCAGGGTGGGTCGGCATGTCTCGTTGTATTTCCCCATGTTGGGCTTTGCGGATGTGTATTCGTGCCTGTGCTGGACTTTGGTAGCCCTCTTTGGTGCCTCCAAACCTCTCCTATCTATTTTGAAGGGATTTTTTCACTCTTGGGTGCCTGGTCCTCAGGTTCTAGTATCTACACTTTATATGAATTCTTCTAGTTCAGTGTTTCCCTATGATGAGGCCTTCATTCATGCTTGGTGTAAGTCCCTATGCTCTTTCATTCGTTTTCGCTTCAGTTTATCTCGCTAGTCGATAGAGGCTCACAGCGGTAAAAAAAGTATAGTAGCTACAGTCTAGATCCACCTCCCCGGGTTTTCCCTGCCATTCTAGAATGAGGGTTTCCTTAGGGATATTGGGGACTCTCTCGGGGGTTTCCTCTATTTAGACACTCTTTCAGGGAGCGGCTCTCCCTCCTTGGTGGCTCGACTATGCGTGGAATTGGATCTATCATGCCCGGTGCCCGATCAAATCAAACTCAAAGTGGAGGACTCCTTCAGCTGGATCCAGGATATCCTCTACCTTGTTTCCCTAGTTTACTTCCATCACTGTCTCCTTTAGGGCCACTCTATGAAAGTTTGTAATTGCAGGCGCCTGGGTGGGAGAAGTGGGTCTCCAGTGTCGAAGGGGGGTCGGTCTTCACCATCAGGAACCCGACCTCCTAGTGCAGCCTCTGTGCTGGGTCTAGCCTCTTGTGCAGCTCCTATGGATCCCGCTCCTATGAAAAAACTTATGGTCTACCCAGGTTCCCCTCGAAGGGAGGTTGCAGCAACCTTCCGGGGCTTAATCCCCAGCGTTCCAAGATCCTTTGCACCTATCCAAATCTCTCCTTACAGAATATTTCCTCTCTTCTCTTATAATACCTTTGAGTTAGAAAGCATATCGAGGTTCATTATCTGGTACCTAGCTCTTCAGGTCCTTTGGCCTTAGCTCCTCCAGGTCCATCTTCCCCTGATAGCGGTTCTTATACCACTGGAAGGGATCTAGCCCCCACTCTTACAACATCTAACTATCCTCGAGATCTTTTCCCCCAGCCTCCTTCCTTGGACCTACCCTTGGGACCAGTAATGCATTCACCCTATGTGGTAATTTTCAATAGGTATGGTGCTTCTTCCCTCCCAGTTAAACGAAGGGCGCCCAGTGACTGTTACCCTGACAAGCCTCCTTCTCCAGAATTTTGCTCTTTCAATTCATAAGGAGTACGTACAAGATCCAAATCGAGGAATCAGGAAGAGATATATACCTCTCATTTTGTAAAGGATATGAGTTCTGGAGCCAAACCCAAGTCACTCTTCCATAAATGACTCCTCTCCTTATATGGAATTCCCTGGGGGTTGGCACCCGGGTTAAGTCGGACTTCCTGGAATCTGAGATTTCTAAACACCAATCCATATTTTTGGCCATTCTCGAGCACAAACAGAAACCCAAAAGGATTAGGGATTCCTATAGAAAGCTCGGGCTATAAGGTTTCATGCATACCGACCCTGTCAAATGGCATATCTGGATCTTCTGGCATAAGATCTACAAGGTGGACCTGATCCAGGCCGGAGATCAGTTCATTACTACCAAGGTGTCCAACGACCCACACTCTTTTTTTATCTCCTTCATTTATGGGATTTGTGATCATGGTATTATAGAGGGTCTCTGGAAAGACCTTAATGGGTTAGATCCTGGTTCGGAGTCATGGGTGGTAGGGGTTATTTTAATGTTGTTGTGGATTTGACGGAACGCAAGGGCATTGGGTCATTCCCTCTGAAGGCCAGCCTCGACATAAATCTCTTCATGGTAGGGAAAGGTCTCTCAGACCTTTCCTATTTGGGAGACTAGTTTATCTGCTGTAATAAACAAAGGGGGAATCATCGCTCATGGAGCTGACTAGATAGGTTCCTGGGTAACATGCAATCCATCTTTATCTTCCCCAGCTCAGAGGTTACCCATCTGGTTCGTGGTATTTCAGACCACTCCCTCTTTATGATATCTTTGGACTCTATGCAAGCTCGTAATGACTTATTCTATTTCATTCACCTCTGGAATAGTAAAATGGGATACCGGGAACTGGTTCAGGACTCCTAGAATTTGGTGACCCAAGGGCACACATGGATTGCATTTCATAATAAACTAAAGAGATTAAAACCGAGTCTTTAAGCATGGTCGAAATATCCGCACCCATTGGATTATGAGTTATATATCATCATTAAGGAATTCGATGACCTTGAGATGATCCTGTAAGCTGAGTGGTACGAATGGATTTTCGATGAAATCTTAGGGAAAAAGACATTTTAGCGAACATGCTCTTGAAACAAGAATAGTTGGCTAGGGAGGGGGAAAGGATCAAATGGCTTAAAGAGGTGGATAAAAATACAACATATTTACAAGCATGTATCAAGGATAGGAGGCACATGATCAAACCAAACATTCTCCTAGAAGATGGATCCTACACAGATGACCGGAATGTGGTGGGTGTCCTGGAAAGTTCCTTTTTTAAAGACCTGCTTTCTGGTCCCAACGAACGAATTTCAAATGGATACCCTACAGAAGAAATGGACCTGTTCACTATTATTCCCTCTTCAGTATCGGCCAGGGACAATGAAAGCCTGGGTGATATACTAGGGGAGGAAGAGATTTGGACTACCATGATTCATTTGAACCCTAAGAGTGTTGCAGGTCTAGATGGTTTTTCTAGCTCCTTCTACTGATCCTCTTGGGACATAGTAATGGGGGACTTAGTTGTTGCAGTTCAAGACATCTTTTGAGGGAGGACCTTACCTCAGGTCACCAGTTCCAGAACATTTGTTCTTCTTTTTAAATCCAAGAATGCATCATCCATCTTGCATTACAAACCCATAAGCATGTGCAACGTACCCTATAAATTCCTGGCAACCATTATTAACTCTAGGTTAGCTATTCACATACCTCGGTGGGTGTCTTTGGAAAAAAAAAGTTTTGTCAAGGGACACTCCATTCAATAATCCATATCCATTTATCAAGAGATGATTTGTGATCTTAACTTCAAATCCCATGGGTCTAATATATCAATCAAACTTGACATGAACAAGGCCTACGATCAGGTGGAGTGGAGTTTCATTAACAAGGTTCTTGCAGGTATGGGTTTTTCTCCTAGAAATATTTATAGTATCTTCAATTGTATTTGTTCCTCTTGCTTTTCTGTTACTTTTATGGGGAAATAACACAAATTCTTCAAGGATTCTCATGGGTTACGGTAGGGTGATCCGCTTTCTCCAAGCCTGTTTAATTTAGTCTAGGATGTGCTTAGCCGTCTCATTCACCATAGTATTACTACCGGTGAGATTCATCCATACCGCAGAAAATGGAACCTCCCTGTAGTGTCTCATCTCATGTTTACAGATGATACCATCATTTTTAAAAATGCCTCAAGCAGATCCCTTGGTGGCCTGAAAAAGGTGTTGGAGGATTATAGTCACTGGAGTGGGTAGGTCCTCAACAACAACAATAGAAAATTTTATATTTCGAATAGGTGCACCTCCATGTGAGCTATTTCTATGAGCTTCTAATTGGAGATGCAGAGAGGTACTCTCCCCATAGAGTACCTGGGAACCCCCATTTTGATGGGAAGAATTAGAATTGGTGACTTTGACCACCTCTTCACCAAGATTACTGACCGAGTGCTGAGTTTGAAGAATATTTACCCATCCTTCGGGGGACGGATCACATGGGTTAATAGCATAATCCTGGCGACTCTGGTGCATGGTATTTCAGCTATCAAGGTCCCTAAAGGAGTTATTAAAAACATTGATAAAATCCTCACTAGAATCATCTGGAACCCCCTCGCTGTAGGGAAGAAGCACTGGTCCTCATGGAGCAAGATGGAAAGGTCGGTCTGTGAAGGAGGTATTAAACTCTTTATCATGGAAGACACTGATAACTGAAGGCATGAAAGACTAGAATGGGGATTCCTAGAACAACACACTTTATGGGGGAAGATCGTCCATAACTATTCCTTGGGGGACCAGGCTTCAGCAGAGGGCCATGCATCATCCATTTACTTGTTGATTGGACCACTTCTTTCTACCCTTCATTCACACCTGCGTTATCTTGTTGGGAGAGGCGATTTATCCTTTTGGAACCAAAACTGGTGTGGTACCATCATCGGTTTTCTAGGGTGTCCTACAACTAAAATCACCTTTAGGGAGGCACGGTCCTTTCCATACTTTAACATGGTAGTTTTGACAAGGGAGAAACGTGAGATTTTCAACCTCATCGATCTAACTTCTGACCTGGATACTTGTGTCTTCACCCCATCCTCCTTGGGATCCTTCACGACAAAGGACTTTCAGCGGGTTTCTAGAAAGCAAGTTCAAGCTTACGCGGACACTTGGGATGAGGCTCTGTGGGTTAAATATATTCCTACCAAGCTTAATTTTCTCACTTGGAGGATTCAGAACAAAGTTATCCTGACTGATGACAATGTTAATAGGTGCGGGGTCAGCATGGCCTCTAGATGCGTGTGCTACAAAACTCACAGTGAAGAAAGCACGAACCATCTATTTTTTAAAAGAAAATGGGAACATGAGGTGTGGACCTATTTTGGGGGTCCAAATATGATTTTAAACCTTGACATGGATGGTCTCTCCTTTATAGATGGTTGGTACCATAGTTTTGGAAACAGTGGTCCTGAAAAATTGGCACATATAGTGGTGCTTCATGCGGGCTGTTGGTGTCTGTAGATGGTAATGAACAAGGTGATACATGAGAGTACCAGCGCGTCACCTCATGATATCATTTTCTAGACAAAAAAAATCATAAGTGACTTGGATAGGGTGGTTCGAAACTGGAGGGAGGCACCATCTCTCATACAGTTTCAAGCAAGGGCATTAGAGGCACCCACGATCTGCGAGGACAAGGGTAACTGGGTTCGTTGGAACCCTCCAACTAGAGGGTTAAAATTTAACACTGATGGATCATGTGTTCAGGGTAATATATGAGGAGGCGGGGTTATTCTCAAAAACAGAGGGTTGGTGTACCTGGCCTTTATAGTTAATCTGGGTCATGGCTCATCCATATAGGCTGAGGCCCTCGCATTTTTCTACGGGCTCTTCTTATGAGGCCAACGGAACCTGATCATCATGGAAGCAGAAACATACGCATCACTACTACACAAGTCCCTCCTCGAGTAGGCCATCTCCCCCTGGTCGATCATCTATGTCATCAGGAACATTCGTCATTCACTACTGGAAATCCAGCATTTCCCAACGGTTTAGAACCGTTGGGAAAGACTGCAGAACCGTTGGTATATGTTATACCAACGGTTCTGCAAACCGTGGGGAAGTAAGCTGTTGGGAAAGGCTTTTCCCAACGGTTTACACAGAACCGTTGGGATAGGTCAGAAAAAATCAACCTATCCCAACGGTTCTGCCAAACCGTTGGGAAAGGCCTTTCCCAACGGTTTGGCCCGTTGGGAAATCAATAGACAATTTTCTTTCCCAACGGTTTACAAACCGTTGGGAAAGGTTTTTACCAACGGTTCCATGAACTGTTGGTAAAAACAACCCTGCAACAGGGTATCCCAACGGTTTCAAACCGTTGGGATAGGGTGTTTTTACCAACGGTTCCTTGAACCGTTGGTAAAACAGCTCCATAGAGCCTATGCCAATGGTTTTCAAACCGTTGGCATAGGCTTTGCTGTGAAAATTGCACAGCAGCCTGCAATTTGCACAGCAGGTCTGGCTTTTGGGAATTTTCATTTCAATTTTCAATCCAATTATGCCCTCGTTTTCAATTCATTTTTCAATCCAATTATTGTACCTGTAACACATATAATGCATACATATAGAGAACAAACCAACACATACAAATAATGAAAACCAACCAACCAACACATATAATGCATCCTGAAAATATACACATCCATAATTAAAGTATAATTCATAACATAATTATAAACATACATAATTCATTTAGAATTCATTTTAAAATTTAGATGACAATTATATGTGGAATCTGAAATTCAATTCATAATTTGATCGGTTTTTTCTATACCATATATTTTTACCTCAAATGATGTCCATTTTAAACAAAATACATACACCTGAAGTGATACCGGCCACACCGCACCTCATATTGAGGAGGGGTTGACTTGTACACATCACATTTGACCCATGGATCGTTGTTCTAAAGTATCGACACAATCCGAATACGTTTGGTCGGTTTTCCGTATGCCAGTTGATGTTTTTCACTTAAAATGACGTTCTTTTGAAACAAAAGACGGACACTATGAGTGGTGCCGACCACACCGCATCTCCAATTGAGGCGGGGTTGATTCGTACACGTCACATATGACCCATGGATCGTTCTCCTAAAGTTTAAATGGAAACCGAATGCGTTTGGTCGGTTTTCCGTATGTACTTAAAATGTTGTCCATTTTAAACAAAAGAGTGACACTTAGACTAATCCTGACCACACCATGACTCAGATTCATCCCGGGTTGGCTCGTACATGTCACATATGACCCATGGATCGTTGTGATAAATTATCAAAAGATTACGAATGCGTTTGGTCGGTTTTGCGTATGCCAGTTGTTCTTTTCATTTATAATCATGTCCATTTTAAACAAAAGAGACAGAGTTAGAGCTGTGTCGGCCACACCACGTCTCGGATTAAGACGGGGTTGACTTGTACACGTCACATATGACTCATGGATCGTTTTGCTAAAGTATCGATAGAATCTGAATGCGTTTGGTCGTTCTTCCGTATGTCAGTTGATGCCTTTCACTTAAAATGACGTCCTTTTGAAACAAAAGGCGGACACTTTGAGTGGTGTCAGCCACACCGCATGTTGTATTGATGCGGGGATGACTCTTACACGTCACATAAGACCCATGGATCGTTATCCTAAAGTTTCAACGGAAACCGAATCCGTTTGGTCGTTTTTCCGTATGTACTTAAAATGGTGTCCATTTTAAACAAAAGATAGTCACTTAGACTTATCCTGGCCACACCATGACTCAGATTCATCCTGGGTTGGCTCGTACACGTCACATATGACCCATGGATTGTTGGGATAAATTATCAACAGATTTGGAATGCGTTTGGTCGGTTTTCCGTATGTCAGTTGATGTTTTTCACTTAAAATGACGTCCTTTTGAAACAAAAGACGGACACTTTGAGTGGTGCCGGCCACACCACGTCTCCGGATTGAGCTGAAACCACCGTGAAACATTCTAATTATTATTCGTGATGTGTACGCATAGATGGCACGTCAATCGGACGTGCGGTTTGCGCGGTACGACTCAATATTCGTGTTTTAAGTGATGCGCGTGCTTCGTAAACGCGCGTGAGGGGGGTCCAAACGGGCCGAACAAAGTCGGAATGGCCTGAAATCAGACGAAAAATACGGGAGAGTGATTTATGAATTGGTCGAGCAGACGGCACGTCAATCGGACGTGCCGTGTGCCCGCGGTGACCGACAACGCAGTTCTGGTATCATAAACGGCCAAAACGGGCGTCCAACGGTCAAATTCATAGCGAACGACCTCAGATTGAGCTGAAACCACCGTGAAACATTCTAATTGTTATTCGTGACGTGTACGCGTAGACGTCACGTCAATCGGACGTGCGGTTTGCGCGGTACGGCTCAATATTCGTATTTTAAGTGATGCGTGCGCTTCGTAAACGCGCGTGAGGGGGGTCCAAATGGGACAAACAAAGTCAGAATGGCCTGAAATCAGACGAAAAATACGAGTGAGTGATTTCTGAAGTGGTCGAGCAGACGGCACGTCAATTGGATGTGCCATGTGCCCGCGGTGACCGACAACGCAGTTCTGGTGTCATAAACGGCCAAAACGGGCGTCAAACAGTCAAATTCATAGCGGACGACCTCGGATTGAGCTGAAACCACCGTGAAACATTCTCATTATTATTCGTGACGTGTACGTGCAGACGGCACGTCAATCGGACGTGCGGTTTGCGCGGTACGGCTCAATATTCATGTTTTAAGTGATGTGTGCGCTTCGTAAACGCGCGTGAGGGTGGTCCAAACGGGCCGAACGATTTCAGAATGGCCGGAAATCAGATGACAAATACGGGTGAGTGATTTATGAATTGTTCGAGCAGACGGCATGTCAATCGGACGTGTCGTGTGCCCGCGGTGACCGACAACGCAGTTCTGGTGTCATAAACGGCCAAAACGGGCGTCAAATGGTCAAATTCATAGCGGACGACCTCGGATTGTCCTGAAAACACCGTGCAACATTCTAATTATTATTCTTGACGTGTACGCGCAGACGTAACGCCAATCGGATGTGCAGTGTGCGCGGTACGGCTCAATATTCGTGTTTTAAGTGATGCGCGCGCTTCGTAAACGCGCGTGAGGGGGGTCCAAACGGGCCGAACGAAGTCGTAATGGCCTGAAATAAGAAGAAAAATATGGGTGAGTGATTTCTGAAGTGGTCGAGCAGACGGCACGTCAATCGGGCGTGCCGTGTGCCCGCGGTGACCGACAACGCAGTTCTGGTGTCATAAACGGCCAAAACGGGTGTCAAACTGTCAAATTCATAGAGGACGACCTCAGATTGAGATGAAACCACCGTGCAACATTATAATTATTTTTCGTGACGTGTACGCGTAGACGGCACGTCAATCGGACGTGCGGTTTGCGCTGTACGACTCAATATTCGTATTTTAAGTGATGTGCGCGCTTCGTAAACGCGCGTGAGGGGGGTCCAAACAGGCCAAACGAAGTCGGAATGGCCTGAAATCAGACGACAAATACGGGTGAGTGATTTATGAAGTGGTTGAGTAGAATACACATCAATCGGACGTGCCATGTGGCCGCGGTGACCGACAACGCAGTTCTGGTGTCATAAACGGCCAAAACAGGCGTCAAACGGTCAAATTCATAACGGACGACCTCAGATTGAGCTGAAACCACCGTGAAACATTCTCATTATTATTCGTGACATGTACGCGCAGACGGCATGTCAATCGGACGTGCGGTTTGCGCGGTACGGCTCAATATTCGTGTTTTAAGTGATGTGCGCGCTTCGTAAACGCGCGTGAGGGTGGTTCAAACGGGCCGAACGATTTCGGAATGGCCTGAAATCAGACAAAAAATACGGGTGAGTGATTTATGAAGTGGTCGAGCAGACGGCACGTCAATCGGACGTGCCGTGGGCCCGCGGTGACCGACAACGCAGTTCTGGTGTCATAAACGGCCAAAACGGGCGTCCAACGGTCAAATTCATAGCGGACGACCTCGGGGGCTGTCCGGGGGGGCTATCCGGGGGGCTATCTGGGGTCCAAGGTGGAGGGTTGGGGGCTGTACGGGGGGCTGTCCAGGGGGCTGTCCTCGGGGGCTGTCCGAGGGGGTTGTCCGGTGGGTGTCCGGGGGGCTGTCCGGGGACCAAGGAGGAGGGTGGGGGGCTGTGCGGGGTCTGTCCGAGGGGTGTTTGGGGGTTCTTCATGGGGTTGTCCGGGGTTGTTCAAGGGGTTGTCCAGGGTTTGTTCAAGGGGTTGTTCAGGGGTTGTTCAGGGGTTGTTCAGGGGTTATTCAGGGGGTTGTCCGGGGTTGTTCAGGTGGCTATCCGGGGGTGTTTGGGGGGTTGTCCGGGGTCCAAGGGGGGGGGGTTGTCCGAGGGGCTGTCCGGGGGCTATCCGGGGTCCAGGGTGGAGGGTTGGGGGATGTGCGGGGGGCTGTCCGCGGGGCTGTCCGCAGGGCTGTCCGGGGGGTGTTTGGGGGGCGTTCGGGGTCCAAGGGGGAGGGGGGTTGTCCAGGGTCCAAGAATGAGGGGGGTTGTCCAAGGAGTTCACAAACACACAACCACTAAAAGACAACAACATCCATAAAAACAGACAATATATAAAAATAACTCAACTCCAATACTATATTACGAGTCTAGATAAAACCAACAACTAGAATAGATTAAACATCAAATCTCAGTAATATAAGTCAAAAATATAACGGATCAATATGTCCCACATCAGCATCACCATCACCATCATCATCATCATCATCACCCTCGTCATCGTCCTCCTCATCGTCCTCACCCTCCACAGCGCCTTCCTCCTCTCCTTCGCCCTCCTCCTCGCCCTCCTCATCTCCCTCCTCTTCCACATCAGACTCCTCGCCATCATCATCTTCAAGCTGGACATCGGCCTGACCACCACTGGAACTGCCACCTGGTGCACCATATATATAATGTATCGACGACATGTATTCATCAATCGATGGGTTGGCCTCTGCTGGAAGTGTTGGACGTAGAACTTCAATAAATTTCATAAATGCACTGTTTGCCCTAGCAGACTGTTCTGCCGTCTCTGTGGCCCTTTTCTCAGCCTGTTCTGCCTGTGCCCTAACTTGCTGCAGCTCGGTGGCACTACAACTCGTACCTAAGGCAGGCCAATACCTCGACGGGGCTATCCTAGGTCGGCAGCGTACTCTGCCAGAATGATCCTCTCCCAACACCTGATGTAAGTGATCAGATGGCCCAAAATTGTCTGCTTCTTGGGCATCGAGGGCCTCTAAAGAATCCTGTTACAAATATAAATATATTATTAAGTTACGAAATAGATATTAAAATATAAAATCAACAGATTAAAACTTACAATCTGCTGCTGAGTCGCTTCGTTGACAACACTTCCATCCTTTTTTCGTCTACTCGAGCAAAACAGTTTTGCTCGAGGCACACATCCTTCAATATTTTGTACTTGCCTCTACAATGACATTGAAAACAAAAGTTATATACAAACTTTAGAAAATGATTAAATAATTGAGGAAACAAAAGAAAATGTAAGTCGTAAAGAAAACTTATAAACAATTGTCATACCTGCTGCCTCTCATGATCCGGCATCGTCGTGCGTCCTAATGTATGGAGGTATTTTTTTGCATCAATGTTTTCTTTATTTTTTTCAGATGATTCCTAAATAAAATTTGATAATGCAAAGGATAATATTAATGAAAAACTTGAAAGTTATTATTTAAATACCTCAAATGTAATTCATACCTTAAACTGGGTACTCGTCCAATGAGTAATCATCTGACGATACTACTCTATAGGACAATCATCCACGACTGGTACCGCCTCTAACTCAGTGCCAACTCTAGCACGCCAGCCAATATACAGCTCATTCTTTTAGGCTCTCCAAAGCTCACCTAAATCCTTTAGACGTTCCAGTCGTGCACCCTCACCATCAGGAAAATTAAATCGAAGCTGAAATCAAAATATTAATTCATATAAATACAAAAATAATTCATGGCATTAAATACAACAGATTATTTTACCCATATCTCTGCCCAAGCTCTATCTTTGACCTCATGTGGCAAATGTCTCCACGACAGCGGGCTGACGGGAATGATGTCGGACTATTTGGCAAGCGTCGCCAAAAAACTCCGACATTGCTGCCCTATTTTCTCAACCATCTGATTGTCTTCATTATATTCCACCATAACCTGTGTGCGACGGTTCCACACCGAACGCATGCGTGTACGGCCCCGCCCCGCCTCCTGTCAGTAGATGTATCTATCATGAAAGAAAAACAAATATTTTATCAAAACATGTTATAATGAAAATAAATATTGCTATAAAAATTTGTTAGGGTTTTATAAATATACCTGCGCTAGTCTGATCAATGAGTGGCGTCGGATCCACAGAACCTGATGGAACACCCTCTGGTGGAACAGGAGTCGAAGACGATGGAATATAAAAGCTCGGAGAGACAGAAGTAGAAGGAAAAGAAGATGGAACAGCTGTTTGACCTGATGCTGACTAGGGAGTGGGAATCATCATGGGATGTGAAAATGATGGGGCAGAAGATGCAGAAGGTAGCGAAAACATGGGAGGCCTAAATACCCCGTGTGTCCCTAACGACACACCGGGATCAGAATGTGGGAAGGCTGAAATGTCAGTGGGAGGGGCAGGGTCTAGTCGGGCACGCGCAGCTCTACGTCCACCTTTGGTACGAACCCTCCTCGTACCACCGGCCTGAGTACTAGGACCAGTACTAGGCTCCTCGTCGAATAACTGTCGACGTAATGGTGGATCCTACAAAAAATTTTACAAAAAAAATTAATCACATGACATTATATATTCTCTAAATATATATATATATATATATTTGAAATAAAGTACTCACTGTAGGCACTAATGGTGGAATGCCCATCTCCTCCATCCGACGATTCTTCTCCGCCATTTTTTTTTCTCCGTCTCTCTTCAATTGGATGCATTTCCTGCATTTGAAAACAAATATGTAATTAATTAGAAAAAGAAAATTAATGTGTAAAACAAAAAACTAAATATATGAGGGAATGAGGGGATTTATTGGTAATTTAGCTATCAATTGTTTTAGAAGATCTTGAATGAATTTAATAAAACATACAAGTTGTAATTGTTGGGTCGTAGAGGATGGAGAGGGAGAGGGAGCTCAAGCTTCAAGGATGGAAATGGATCTCAAGAGGCCTTGGAGATTTGTCGTTAGAGCGTCAAGACATCAAAATATATTTTTTTGTTATGTTCCAGGCATCCATGGTTTTTTATTTATAGGAGAAATACCCATAAACACTTCAATATGGCCGTTGGAGGGCTTCCGGAGCCGTTGGGGGTCAAAAGTACAAGTCTGGTCAAAGCCCAACGGCTAGTTTGACTGGGCACACCGGCTGGCCAGTGGTGTCTCACCAGCTGGCTGGTGGTCCACCGGCTAGCCGGTGCTGAGCTCCCGGCTGGCTGGTGGTCCACCGGCTGGCCGGTGTTGAGCTCCCGGCTGGCCGATGGTCCAGACAGAGCAGGCTTTCTGTCTGGGTTCCACCAGTTGGCCGGTGGCACCAGGCAGTGGGAAAGCCTACTGCCTGGGTCCTCCGGCTGGCCGATGGGCAAGAACCGGTAGGCCGGTGACCATACCGGCTGGCCGGTGGGAATCCACCGGTTGGCCGGTGGACTCAGAGAGTCCACTATCAGCCTTTTTGGGTCAACTCCTGGGCAACCTTTTTCCTATCATCAAAACACTTTAAAACAAGTTAGAACACGATGAGAGTGATTGTGATAATTAAAATCCAAGAGAGAGGGGTACAACAGTAATGTTCACCAAGTTAGAAATATTGTTTGATTTGGTTTGAATACAGTTCAATTCCAAATTAGAAAATGAAATTCAAATAAAACAGCAACCAATAAACATTGAAAATTCACATAACGATCAAGTCAGCTAAAATATATTTGTGATCAATACTAAATAAATATGAATGTTACCAACCTTAACAACCCAACTTGAGGTAAACCAAAAGAATTGAGAACATGGATGAATGATTCTATATATTTCCAACCACAACTTCAGGTTCACAATCAACTCTAACAATTGAGCTATTGGAGTCATCAAAAGAAATAAATGGATTGGTTCCAATGGCAATAGGGACAGTGTCAATTCCATCATCAGCATCATCAAAAATATGTCTTGGAATTACTTCAACTATGACACCAAATTCAGGTTGAAGTTGATCTTTGACATAAAAAACTTGTTTATCCATTGATGCCAACACATATGGTTCTTCGGTTTCAAGAGTGCGGGTCATATTAATTACTCGAAATCCACAATCATCAATAAATGTGCCATGTCTCGTCATCGAATCAAACCAATGGCATTTCATCATTGTGACTCTTCCATGAGAGTAATAATCCAATATTATTATTTTCTCAACGACTCCATAATAACCCACATTTTCAAGTCACGGTCTACTATCTGATGCACTGGCATAACAATCTGTTGTGGCAGTAACCATAATACCATCATGTTGTGTTCTCATGTTTTTGGCTCGTTCAGTGACAATAAATCTGTACCCATTGATAACAATTGATTTACAGTCACGAACCACGGTATTAGGACCAAAATCCAAAGCTCTTATTTCCTCAGAGACAGATTCAGCAGACAAACTCAATACCTGCAATATAAATGACAGTTAAACTTAAGTAAATATTAAAATAATTAATTTAAACAGTAATATTTTTACCTTCAATTTTAACCAAGCAGAAAACTCTTTGCTATGCAAAGTCTCTCTCCTTCTCAAAGATAAAGAATGATGCTTCCTATTTATCATTTTTTATGTTCCCTGTAGATAAAAAAATATGAATAGTTTAACAGATATATATGTAAGATATACATATTCAATTTTGTTACCTGATATAGTCATCGAACAAATCACAGTTGAACAAAACTGTGCGATGTGCCATCTCCCACTCTTCAAGGCTTAATGTCTTCAATGTATATGATCCAGGAATTCCTCCTGTTTGAGGAAGTGATGGAAAACTGGGTTCAATTTGCTCATATGGTTCTTCTTCATTTCTCATTGGTCTATTCATTCTTGTAGTAAGATCAGACAAATACATTGAACAGAAATCCATACATTCTTGAGCTAAGTAACCGTTCACGATAGAACCTTCGGGATGATTCTTGTTTCGAACATAAGACTTTAATGTGAACATATTTCTTTCAGTTGGATACAACCAATGAAAAGAAACAGGTCCTCCAATAAGTATTTCATTTGGAATATGGACAGTCAGATGCAGCATGCATGTGAAAAATGATGGGGGAAATATTTTTCTCCAACTCACACAAAATTAATGGGGCATCTGTCAACATTTTTTGAAAGAAAGACTTGGACAACTTCTTAGCACAAAGATCTCTAAACAAATGGCACAACCGAATAACACCCACCCTTACATTATTGGACAAAAGATGACGGATTGCTATTGGAAGCAACTCATGCAGTAGAACGTGATAATCATGAGTCTTCAAAGATTTTAGCTTCAACTCTCTTCTATTGACCCGTTTAGATATGTTGCTTGAATAGCCATCAAGAACTCTAATAGTCTCTAATACTTCCAAAAATTGTTTTTTTTCAGTAGGTGTCATCACATAAGAAGCACATGGAAGTTGCCATTTATTTTCACTGATACGCACATGATGCAATTCTGGTCTGATTCCCCAATCCACCAAGTCACGTCGAGATCGTAAATCATCTTTTGTCTTCCCCTTGACATTTAGAAGAACTGAAAGCAACATTTCACATATATTCTTTTCAATATGCATTACGTCAAAGCAATGACGTAGCAAATTGGTTGACCAATAAGGAAAATCAAAAAAGATACTCCTCTTCCTCCAATTGTAACAGGTTTCTGTGGAAACATTCTTTCTCTTTCCAGATTTCATTTGAACCTTCCCGAACGAAAAACTGAAATCTTTTAATTCATTAAGCACATCAGTTCCAGACATACGCTGAGGTGGATCATCGGCCTCTATAGAATTATCAAATCTTCGACGATTCATTCTATATGGATGATCCTTTGGCAAAAATCGTCGATGTCCCATAAAACTGAAACTACAACGATGTTTCAGTCTTCTGGATCGTGTATTCTTCATACAAACTGGACATGACAGTTTTCCCTTCGTGCTCCATCCAGACATCATTGCATAAGCCGGAAAATCATTGATCGTCCACATAAGCGCAGCACGCATCTGAAATATGTCTTTCGAACATGCATCGTATGTGAGCACACCCACATCCCAAAGAAGTTTCAACTCTTTTATTAAAGGTTGCATGTATACATCAATATAAATGCCGGGATCAGAAGGACCAGATATGAGTATACTCATGAAAGTGAAAGATTTTTTCATACACAACCATGGGGGAAGATTATAAATGTGTATAAAAACTGGCCATGTGTTGTGCGAAGTAAGCATCTGCCCAAACGGATTAAAACTGTCGCATGAAAGACCCAGCCTCACATTACGCATGTCAACTGCAAAATCAGGATGTCGAGCATCAAATCTCTGCCATGAAAATCCATCTGCAGGATGAACCAACTCATCATTAGTCTTCTTTCTCTCGGTATCATGCCATCTCATTTTTATTGATATGTCCTCAGACATAAAAAGATTCTGGAGTCTGGGGATCAATGGAAAGTGCCACATTACTTTCTGTGGAACGCGGGATGGTGTTCCATCCGATTTTGACTTCCAGCGGGATGTGCCACATTTTATACATTCATTTCATTCAGCGGTTTCTTCCCAGAATAAACTGCAATCTTTCGGGCAAGCATGAATTTTGTTTCTGGAAAATCCAAGTTCTTCAACTAACTTCCATGCCATATAGTGGTTTGAGGGAATATCTGCATCATCTGGAAGTAAATCCTTCAAGAGGGTAAGAATGTAATCGATTGCTGTATTAGAAATCCCATACATAGTTTTTCCATGAAACAATCGGATTAAAAATTCTAGCTTTTCATTTTATCACATTGTCAATATACTGGAGTCGTGGCAGCATCATTCAATTTTTTCACCCTATCAATATCATCATTTTCACTAGATGCATCAGTTGTCCTCATATCGACGTCTTCTTGAGTCGAAATCCTTTCTTTTTCATGATGACGAATAAACGGAAACCGATCATCTAACAAATTCTCCATTCCAGTC
Source organism: Viscum album (assembly GCA_963277665.1). Lineage (NCBI taxonomy): Eukaryota > Viridiplantae > Streptophyta > Magnoliopsida > Santalales > Viscaceae > Viscum > Viscum album. Next base: position 261,891,921 of record OY728129.1, read on the forward strand.
CTTTCATTTCGATCATCACCAATTTGAGATTTCATTTTCTCCCCATTGTGATACCACACAAAGTAGTTTGCTTGAAAACCATTTTTGGTTATGTGGTAGCTGACTTCTTCACAACTCAACCAAGGTCTACCAACACAATTGGAACATGGGCAGTGTATGCGACCACTATCTGAATCATTGTGAAATGCAAAATCTATAAAGCTCTCCAAATTGTTTTGAAAATCGCTTGAGATACGATCGGTTTCATACATCCAACTTCTGTCCATTCTGTAAAAAGAATTCATATAAGTCATTTTGTCAGAAACAATTCAATAGGATTGAACTTTAATAGAAAATACATTTAAGTAAACGATAAAGGATGAAAATAATCATGGTATCAACTACACATGTGAAAAAAACATACTAATGTGTTATTGAAAAAAATGTAAAACCAACAAGAACTTAATGTGTTATCACATCAGAGCATGCCTCATCCCATAACCATATTAGTAGGGTATCCTCATATGCGATTTACCTTTTTGAATTAATATGCACTTCCTCACCAGGTACCTGAGTAGATTTCATAGATATAATCATCTCACATCCTGTAAGGCTTCCATTATGTATGATCTGCAGAATAATTTGAGTGATCATGAATCATGCATGGGATCTTCCCATGATCACTATAGATTATGAGAAGGAATTATGATAGGTCACGTGAAGAACATCAAACACATATTTTAGATAATTTGAGACATAATATAATAAAATAATGTATAAATCTATGGAATTTGGGATAAAAGGTGGGTTGTCCACGGGGGTCGATGATGTTTGGACGGGGGGTTCGCGAGAGCACGGCCACCCCCTGTGGCCAGCCCACCCACCCCCCTGGACAGCCCGTACCCCCCGGGATAGCCCCGCCCACCCTCCCAAACAGCCCACACCCCCCTCCCCTGCAACCCCACCACCACCACCTAGACATACCAACCCCCCTGGACACCCCACACACCCCTCCCCCACCAGGACACCCCACCCAGACCCCCAAGACAGCCCACACCCCCTGGACAGCCCCGCCCACCCCCGTAGACAGCCTTTCCCACCCCCGTGGACAGCCCCGCCCACCCCCATGGACAACCCACCCACCCCCGTGGACGCCCCCTACCCCCTAGATAGCCTAACCACCCCCGTGGATAGCCCACCCACCCCCCCTCGACACCCCTTCTCCCTATGGACAGCCCCCCACCCCCTTGGATAGCCCGCCCACCCCCCTGGACACCCCTACCCCCTGTGGCCAGCCCACCCACCCCCCTGGACAGCCTACCCATGCCTCCTTGACAGCTCGGCCACCCCCGTGGACAGCCCGTCCACCCTTGTGGACAGCCCGCCCACCCCGTACCCCCCCTGGATAGCCCCGCCCACCCTCCCAAACAGCCCACACCCCTCTTCCCTGCAACCCCACCTCCACCACCTAGACATACCACCCCACCTGGACACCCCACACACCCCTCCCCCACCAGGACACCCCACCCAGACCCCCAGGACAGCCCACACCCCCTGGACAGCCCCGCCCACCCCCGTGGACACCCCCTACCCCCTAGACAGCCCAACCACCCCCGTGGACAGGCCACCCACCCCCCTCGACACCCCTTCTCCCTATGTACAGCCCCCCCCCCCCCCCCCCCACCCCCTTGGATAGCCTGCCCACCCCCTAGACACCCCTACCCCCCGTGGCCAGCCCACCCACCCCCCTGGACAGCCCGCCCACCCCTCCTTGACAGTCCGGCCACCCACGTGGACAGCCCGTCCACCCTTGTGGACAACCCGCCCACCCCCGTACCCCCCTGGACACCCCGTACCCCCCCTGGATAGCCCCTCCCACCCTCCCAAACAGTCCACACCCCCCTCCCCTGCAACCCCACCACCACCACCTAGACATACCACCCCCCTGGACACCCCACACACCCCTCCCCCACCAGGACACCCCACCCAGACCCGCAGGACAGCCCACACCCCCTAGACAGCACCGCCCACCCCGTGGACAGCCTTTCCCACCCCCGTGGACACCCCCTCCCACCCCCGTGGACAACCCACCCACCCCCGTGGACACCCCCTACCCCCACAATCCATTATCCAAAACATATCAAATTGGTTTGAACACAATCCATAATTCCCACAATCCATTATCCAAAACATGTAAACGTCCCAACTCTGATTTACATGTTTTGAACACTCTCCTTCCAAACATAGAATACAATAACATTAAAGAAGTCTTCACAAACACAAAAAATATCCTATTTAGATATTAATTTCAATAATCAATTAAACCACCAACACCTGGAAAAAATATATTCATTAAAACAACTACAACAATATGGTTGAGATCAAATTTTACCTATTCGTATTGGGTGTACCTGTTGGATGGGGGGTACTGGTGTTCGGATTCACAAGAGCAGTGGAGTCAGATGGGGTTCGCGAGACCACCTGAGCGAATAGATTAGGGCTCTGTCCGAATGGGGAGAGGAGATCGCGATCTGCAATTTGGGGGAAACCTTTGCCAACGGTTTATAAAAACCTTTGGCAAAGGCACACATTTCCCAACGGTTCACTGGAACCGTTGGGAAATGTGTGAGTTTAGCACCCCTTTCCCAACGGTTCCAGTGAACCGTTGGGAAAGGTGTGAGTTTTCCCAACGGTTCCACTGAACCGTTGGGAAATGTGTGATTTTAGCACCCTTTCCCAACGGTTCCACTGAACCATTGGGAAAGGGTCCACCGAAATTCTCTTTGCCAACAGTTTTCTTAAACCGTTGGAAAAGTATCACTATACCAACGGTTTAAGAAAACCGTTGGTATACTGCCTTTGGGAAAAGACTAAATTCCAGTAGTGATTTACTCGGCGGAAACATCAAAGTGGGTCACACTTGGGGGGGGGGGGGGACAAGGTTGTTGACCACCTAGCATCTCACGTAATTTTGGGCCCAGAGGATGTATTTTTTCACACTTTTTCTTGCTTGAAACCTGAGGGGGTCAACTTGATTAGAGGGTATTCCCTAGGTATTCACTATTTTAGACCCCCTTATCTCTCGGCTTTGGGGGTAGGAGGTCAAGGGTTTCTTTGTGTTGTTTTGTGTGCTTTTGCCTTTCTTTAATAAAAATTTACATGATGATGATGATAGATTAAATCAAGAGCTTTAAAGTGTACACTATAGATGGATTGATTGGATCACTACATTAGTATGAATTGGAATTGACTAACATAGTTGAAGAGGATACAATGAAAAGAAATGGTGCATCTTATAAATATATAAATATTGATTCCTATACCACTTTTGATTATGAACAGTAGGATAGTGAAAAATAAGATATGGCTTAGATTTCGAATGGTGTCTACAATAGAATACAAAATAAAGGATTTATGAACCAATTTAGAATAAACTATCCAAAGAAAAAATGAATAGCAGATAAAAAAGGAAGTACAAATTATAATATCCCATATTTTACTTTATTTGAATGTATAAAGAAATATAATATCAACTATAACTTTCCAAAACTCAAGAATAAATAAAAATATAAAAATAAAGGGAAAAATTTTGGAAACCAGTTGGATTTTTGCTGAAGAATTTGATTCTAGTGAAGATTATTAAAATGATAAATAATATGCTAACCTGTGATTTATAGAATATCTAAATGAGGTTAGTGATTTCAGATTTTATTTTTTATATTCTTATCCTAACTATGATCATATACATTTGAATGTTTCATAGTAAAATATAAAAATTAGATGATTGAGAAATTTTATTTTCAAAGATATTAATTTATATAATAATCATAAATAGATTAATGAAAATATTTTTTTCTACAAAAAAACTTTTATAATTGAGTGAAAAATAATGAATATTTCTTCTAATTCTAAATATAATGTTTATAATGATTTTAAATCTACTAAGGATTTGAATGAAAATTTAAAAAAGTAAGTTTAAAGTATTAAGAAAATTTTGATTACTTTTATTCAAGGTTGGTAAAATTATTGTAAAATGATGTGTTTAAATTAAATAAATAAAAATAAAGATGTTTTTGGCCATTATAAGAAATCACATCAACTCTATAAAAATGATTTTTTGGAAAGTATAAATGGTTGTACATCTATTATAACATGTTTTCAATGTGGAATGAAAGGAAACTATGAAAATTATTTTTATATTATATTTAAAAAGAATTTTATATTTATAAAGAATCATATTTATTAATATTATTAATCTGGAGTGTCATACAATACTTGTTTAAATTCTTTGTGGGTACCTAAAAATTGTTTTACTCTTCCCATAAGACTCAAATTAGCATAGGTACTAATATTTTCATGTAATTGATTTTGTACAAAAACTTCCTTGGAAGTCTCAAGAATGAAATATGGTACATGGATAATGGATACTCTAAGAATTTTACTAGAGACTTATCAAATTGTTTCTCTTAAAAAATGGGATGGAGGTAATGTTACATTTGAATATAATTCCAAAGTCTGGGTTAATGGTTTTGGTAAAGTTAGTATTTCTAATTTTATATTTATATATAAGGTTTATATGTTGAAGGTTAAAACATAATTTATTTACAAAATCTCAATTATGTGATGATGATATGGATTTTTAATTTAAAAATGAATTGTGTTTTGTTTTTAAGGATGATTATATATTTTTTAAAACAAATTGAAAGGAAAATATTTTTATCATTCATTTTTTTTAAACTAACTATTCAAAATGTTAAGTGTTTGAATGTTTTGTGGAGGGATAGAATTATTTGGCAATGATAATTAGATTATTTTAATTTTATAATGTTATAAAGTCTCTCTAAATATGATAACTTACTAAATTTTCTTACTATGAAAAAATAACAACTTCATATTTTTGATGCTTGAATGAAAGCAAAACAAAATAAATTTTTATTCAGACCTATCAATCGGATGAGTACTAATAGTCATTTACAGTTAATAAATATTTATTTTTTTGGTCCTACTAAAATTATTATAATTATAGAAATTAAATATACTTTTTTATTATTGATTATTATAGTAGATTGACATGGGGTTTTTTTACACATAAAAATGGAGATTTATGTAGATTTATTTATTTTTTTATTGAGTTCAAAATTAAAAGGGGTGGATGATTTTTTTCAATTAATAGTGATAAAATAAGTGAATTTAATAACTTAGAATTTGGTAAATATTTTGAAAATAATTGTGATTTTCCTAATTTTTTACTAATATAGAACCATTCAAAAATGGCTTTCTATAAAAAAATAAAACTCTTATTGAAATATATAGAACTATGTTAAGTTAAAATAGTTTTTCTAGATATTTTTTTGTTGAAGAATTTTTCACTACTTGTTATATTTCAAATAGAATTCTTGTTAGACCTATGTTGAATAAAACTCTATATGAATTTTTTAACTGTAAAAATCCTAAATTTTTTATTTTTTAGTGTTTGAAATTAAATTTTTTATTTTGAATTTGAAGGGAAATTTTGATAAATTTGAAGATAAAAATGATGAAGGTATTTTTCTTAATTATTCTAACAGTAGTTAGTCTTTCAAAGTTTATAATAAAATAAATATGGTTATTAAATAATCTCCTCATGTTATGTTTGATGAAAAATAATGTGAAGTTGAATTATATTTCTAAAGTTTTTTTGATGAGTTTAGATATTTTATTTTTGGTGAAGAAAAACCTCAGGATAATGATGAACCAATTGAGGGGGAGAATACTTTTTATCGACCTGACCATGGATAATTGGGGATTCATAAATATAATCATGTTGACAATGTTATGGGTAATATTTAAAATCGTATTAAAACTAAACAATCACATTTTTGTTCTAATTCTACTCTTATTTATGATTTTATTCTTAATAATATTACTGATAATTTAAATAATTCTCATTAGATTATTGTTCTGCATGATGATCTCAATCAATTTTCTTATAATTATTTTTTTTATTTAGTTAAACCCCCTTTAGATACAAATGTTACGTGGACTAAATGAATTCTTATAAATAATATTATAAGATTCCATCTTTATCCTGGTACGTCCATCTTTTATTTTTTGGTTAAGACTTTTTTGGTGGTGTTTTTCTTCTTTTAAACCATGGTGATCAAGTCTATTTAGGGTATTAAAATACTTTATTGGTAAATGACCTAAATTTTGAGGATGTATGTCTATTTTAATTAATGGATTCCGGATATAAATGTGTCAAAGGATTTTGAGGGTTCTCCATGGTTTTGTAAATCTTCGAAAGTGGTTTGGTTTTTTCAGCAGATTATGGATTGTGATATATTTGTTGGACACTTTCAGGTCATGAATGGGTTACACGACATAAACCTATCTCTATTAAGATGCCTTTAACTAGTTCAAAGTGTGAAACTTTTATACATTGAAAAAAAAAATTACATTATAAAAATGGTTGGTTGGTATTAATTAAACTGAAGTTGAAATGTTTTTCATCATATCTCATTTGTTTTGAAATTCATGAAATTAAAGGGGTTCATGTCATGAATGTTTCAATATCATTGGTTTTACCCAAACTTCACATATGAATTATTTTCACATTGTGGTACAACCTTATCTCTCAAACCATAGGGTAACTCTGGGAAAATATTAGGTGATTCATTCCCTTCGGTACATCTCAGTCTATCATTTAATCTCTAGTTTTCTTCTTGGTCACCTTTACCTTCATTTCTCTATTGGTGTTCCCTGTTGAGGGTGTTTCTTTGATTCCATAATTAAGGTGGGTGTTCTAAAACTTATCCCTTTTGTTTGATTTAATTATCTATGGAATATGAAATATGTATGATCACATTGGAACACCACATGCATAACCTAATTAATTTTATGATCCCTATTGATTAGTAATTATTTTCCATTAAACCATCCATTAGCTTTTGTTGTGTCAAAGGAATGGAGATTGAGACTAATGGCCACCTCAATGGTGTGTTATCCTTGATCATTGTTGATACTTGGTCAACATCACATTAGAGACCTGTGATAAATTGAAAAAATTGATTGATTTCTTGATAAATTTAGGAATTGGCATTACACATGTTTTTTAGTGGTTTCTTAAGATAGCATCACTTTTGATAACATTGAATAATTGGAAATCTAATAAACATAGGACCAATATTGTAACACCCCAATATTTCATAGTACAATATCTCTTCAAAGAAATTCAATAACTTGTGCTACACACAACACCGAGTTCGAGCGCACCATGACTTACCAAACTAGTCATTCAAAAGCAGTTATGAATAGTATCAACTGATTTTTTAATTTTATATACTTCATATAATTTTAACATCCATATTATGTTTTTTTAGAAATAATATAAGAACAAATTCAATTTTTCAGATAAAAGAAGTATTTTTCAAAAAATGCAATGTTACCACCTTTTAATGGAGAACCCTTTTTAAATAAAATATTTGATACTTTTTTATATTAAATTTGAAAAAATATACTTCTTATTTAGAATCAGGACATAAAATTTTAGTTTGGATAAAATTTTGGTGTTTTTCTGATAACTTTCATATTTTGATGGAAAGTGAAAAATTCTAAATTTTAATTAGAAATAACTTTTTTAATCGAAATAATTTATAGTGTTAAATTATAAATTTGAGTTATTTTAAAGTATAATTAGATTATATTTTTATCATTTAATATAATTTAGGTCATTGAATGTAATTTTATATTTAAACTGGATATAAACAAGTGTTAATCTTTTGATAGTTATTATTTCTCTTAAACACACTTTTTGTTTTGACAACAGGAATTAAATTTAATTTAATTTCTACCACTTTTGTGTTTTTAATTTGGAAAAATGGATTCAATATTTAGAATCAGGAGTTAAATTTTTTTTAAATAGGTAACTTTCATTTTTATACATTATGATTAGTTACTTCAGTGAATATTTTATTTACTATGGTTAAAGGGTAAATCTAGTAAATAAGGGTAAAAAAATATTATTATAATAATATTAAATTACCCTAAAATGTGTCTTATTCCTATTTTTTGATACATTTATTACCATGGTAATATTTGGGTTGATTTTGGAACCACTTGGATCCACTTGAGAGTGATAATGACACTTTATATTAATTAATTTAAAGTAAATACAAAAATGACATAAACATATATCTTTTTGTAAAACTATTTTTACAAGATGATATATATGTTATATTTTCGACTATAAATAATCATTATAAATATAAAACTATTTAATATATAACGGTATTTTATTTATAATTTTTAGTCATTAAATAATTAAATTTATTTATGACACAATGATGATGTATTAATTACCATTTTAATGAAAGAATCAAATAAATGGTACTATAAATATTAAAATAAATATAATATCAAAGTTTTTATGACATAAAATAAATTATAGGTGAATATGACATGTTAGGATTGATTAACTGTATCTTTTTATAAGAAATAATGTTTTCCTGACATAAAAAAACTAAATACTAAATAGTGTCAAAATTGACATAAATGAGTTTTTAAAACAAATATTATATTATTAAATTATATAATATTCCTAAAAGTCTAATGTTCAGAAAAAGTTCTTAAATAATATTTTTTATGTCATTAATGAACCACTTGATGTTCTCTTGTATGTTTATAGTATGTTTATTAACCATATAGTGTAAGAATGCAAGAAGACACAGTAAAAGTTAAACTATTTAACTAAGAGTTAAATGTAAAAGATAAGGTTAATATGGTAACATAAACCTATATAAAACCTATTGGTTGAGTTTTTTTCGACCCATACCCACCTTATCGTAGAAATAAATTATTTTGGATCCATTAGAAACCAAAAATGATTTTATTATAAAATAATATTTCAAGATTTTCCTAAAGTAACCCTCGCCTCTCTTATAAAAGGGTACTTCCCCTTATCTCAAAATCACACCTCCAAATCCATTTTTATCAACCATAACCTACCCAAATATCCTCCCAAATTCCCTCACATCAACCTATATTCCTTACTTTGATCATAAATCCAACCTAAGGATCCTTTTTTATCAACTCAAAAGGAAACACCCGAAGAAGAGGTAATAATTTCACCACCTCTTTCATGTTCTTTTCTTCTTCCACTTCCTCTTTATTTGTTGTTTCCATAAAAAAATAACTCCAGTACCTCCTACATACTTTTATTTTATTATAAATATTATACAACCATATTCGTTATTCTATCCATCCTAAAAATGACAAAGTCACCATATGTGCATACGTACGGCTTACCTTCTCCACGTCGTGGTGTAGTTTATTATTCAAACACTACATTATTTGGATGGGTATAATAATGAGTATAGATGATGTAAATAATAAATCTAACATGTTAATTATTCTTTATATATTATATACCATCCAATTACATACAATTTCACCATCAATATAATGATATTGTCGCTCGTGCGTAGGTACGGATTACCGTCTCCGCGGCGCGATGAGATTCATTTCCACATTCACCATTCAATGATGATTATAAAAATATATGTTATTAATAATTATCTAATATATGACATAATAATTATACTTAATATATATATATATGTACATATATATATCTTATTCACTTAGTTCCATTCAATACAATATGAAAACGGAAACAACATTTATGCGTACGTACGACCTACCATCTCTATAAACGGTGTTTTACATTTCATATATATATCTATTATACATATTTATATTATAAATATACATGATATATAAATCATGTATTATATTCTGGAATTATTTAAATCATGATATAAATGATACGATCAAGAATAACAAGTTAAAACATGTACGATACAGAAAGCGATTATTACCTGAAATGATAATTTAACCTGGAAATCATTATTAAATGGGTAGTATAATGTCATAAATGTATCATGTATGATATAATAAATATTAATATTGTTCTATTATAATTTAATAACATATTATGGTCATTATACAGGAGGATAAACGTAACCTTGACCAAAGGAAAGTGCAAGCTAAGGGTTAATTTCACATTCTCTTTATTATCCGAGGTTGTTTTTATGTGAATATCTATTGGGAAATATTTACTATCCATGTACGTGCTTAATAAAAGAGTTTTAAAAGGTATTATTTTTAAGGGAATCTTTCACTAAAACATCATTTTAAATGTTTTAAAGATTTATTCTTCAAAACCTTTTTCATTAATGTCCATTTTTTCAAAATAGTTTTAAGTATTTATTTATATGGACATGAATATTATAAAATGTTAATTTCTTTAAAAAGTTTCAAAGGGGTATGGGACACTTTGATTCAAAAATATCATTTAAATTACTTCCTTTATAAATTATATGGCTTTTAAATGATTTCAGGAAAAGGGATATTTCTCTCAAATATTTTTACAGATCATTTTCAACTATGTCAACATCCATTATGGGATATTATTTTGATCGAGGTTGATTTATTATGATACAAATCTTCCATATTGTATTGAAGGTTTTGTAATATGTTTGATTGTGGATGTTTTATTTTTATACCATTCATATTTTATGGATAAAGTATTTATATTTTTTATACTAGTTTTAATATGAATGTTTATGTTATGCTTAAACATTTTCATATGAGGAATGCATTGGACTTGGTAAGTGACGGGTGGAGCCCGCTATAGCTCATCAATGCATCGGTAAGTCTCATGAGACAAACTAGTTTCTTGGCACAAGACCTTTACAAAATCTTATTTGTAGTGTTGACACAGGGCCTTGACTATGTGGTTATGAAGTCTGGTATTATGAATTCCATCATTATGAAATTGGCTATTGATTTTGCATGTGATTATTCGACTAGAAAAATGTCCATGTGAATAAGTAAATGGCATTATTTGATTTATATTTTCCATATTATGTAGAATTTTATGTTAAAAAGGATTTTTTTTAGTCTTATACATTTCTATAATTGTTTATTCTTATTTATGAAAGTTTTTTCTATATTGTTATCCTTACTGAGCATATAAGATCACCTCTTTCTAGGTTTTATTTATCATAGGATGTGAAGAAATATTTTATGGTTGAACTACAGGGATAGTCTAAGAATATAAGTGTGGTCAATGGGGGAAAATGTTGTTGATGGTTTTATTTGATGATGTAATGTAAAACTCATGTATGTATCTAGTACTTCCAAGGATACTAAACTGATCGGTCTTTCAGGATTTGATCCCTTATGATCTTACCAATGTTATATAATAATGAACAAACTCTGGGTAACTGGGGTCGGGCCATTATAGTTGGTATTAGAGGAAGTTTTCTACAAACCTTAGAATCTATAATTATATAAACTCTGATTAGATCACATTTCCATAAGATAGACTTTGAGGATAGGTATAGAAGAACTTCCAAGAATTTTGGTAATGTAGAGATTTTGTGTATTTTCCAAGAAATACATCTTTGTCTGGATACGATCAGGTAGAGGTGGTTCTAGTATAGATGTACCTAGGTGTGAAAACTCTGACAAGGAGTTTTGGGCTTGACCCGGGGTATCCTGGTGCATGACAACGGGCCTTGCTTTCCTCTTGGTTATGACACTCCCAGGGGATATGCTTAGGATAATTCAAATTTCTTTACAAGCCATTATAATGGATTTAGGAGTAAATACTTCCTCAAAGAAATCATTCTATTATTATAGCTTATATGCATAATCTTTTCAATTTAAGTTACATATTTTACAAGTTTGTAATTATGCATTGTGACTCATAAACTAACCTGGTTTATGACATTGTTTAGAAATGGTGCCTAGTATAAGGGTTGATAATTCCAAAAATACGCAAGATCGAAATATTAAGAAGGATGATATATTTCATTGTATTAATCCAACATTTAAAAGGGAAATATTATCCCACTTATTCTCATCATATGAAGAAATAGTATCATGTGTTAATAAGATAAGTAAAGAATTATCTAAGTTCTATGACCTTGAAGGAAAGAAAGAGAAGAAATGGATGAAAGAGAGAAAGATGGATAAAGGGAAGAAGGGAAACAAGAATTTTTCCACATGTGATAACTATGGAAAGAATCACCATGGTAAATTCTTGAAGGGAATGATATTTTGTTATAAGTGTGGAGAAAAAGGAAACTGATTATCTGATTTCAAGGGTAAGAAAAAGGTTTAAAATGTACAATTCTTCATCTATAAGGAGTTGGGATACTACATGAATAAATTTCTAAATCATCAGAGTATACCACAAATGATGATGTTAGATAATAATAAAGTTATTATATTACCACAGATGAAGAGTAATGACTAGTGTTCTTATGTTTATATTAAATAATTATGTCATTTTAGTGTTATATCAACGATTTACTAGTTATATGAATTATGGAAATAAATAAGGAATGAACTGCAATACTATTTCATTGAGGATTTGAGATTACATAGTAATAAGAAAAGTGACTAAACAGCAAGTTAAACTTTTTGGAAAATACACGGTTGAAGGAAATATAAACCTAAATATGGTCTGATACTGAGGTAGTGATTTTTGAATAAGATATGATTGATTTGGATAAATTATATTGGATATTATTGACTAGCTTGGAATTGATTAATGGTTTTTTTATTCCATCATTATTGGAATATTAAAAATTTTTGGATATAAGGAATATATCTAGTATTATATAAGGAATAAGGGATCATGAATGTAATCAATAAGCTTCTATGGTAATTCAGGGTGCTACCATGTTTTAAAATAATACATGATGAAGGTATTTATATGTTATTACGTGGAAAAATAGAACTTTATTTTGTTTACCTTCCATATAAATTTTAGACTATGAGTTTGGACAGAAGTATTTTGGATAAGTCTAAATGTTGGAATGGATTAAGTTTAATGCTAGATACTATTATTAAGGTTAAATAATTTCTTAATATTATTTTTGTATTGTTATAAAAAGAACAACCCGGGGGTCGGGCAATAACCTGTCACGTCCGGCATGGGCGCGAGACTTGAAAACACAATTGAAGGGTGACAAGGGTGAATCACCTACCACTGGCCTACATGATGTATTGGTTTGTGTAAAGTAGTTTTTTAAAATAGTCTGACAAATGAATTATAAATTCATTATTTTTGGAACCCTATACGATTATGATAAATAGAATATTTTTGAATTCTATTATCTTTTGGAGTGAAAGGTGAGTTTGTGGTAGGAATTAGTTGAAGGATGAAACTCTACATATCAAGTATATTTGTTTCCTCTTATTATATGAATAAATTAATTATAAAACTTTAGGGAAGGGATCTTAAAACCAAAAATGAGTTCTCCTAACACCTTATATTTTGTTGAACAGATGATATTTTAAATCACCATAGATTGATGGCTTTGAGGCCCTCAATTTTACATATATTTTTGGCCTCAACCACTCCCTATAAATATTTACATTTCCCCTCCAATTATGTCTCTAATTACCACCAATGTTCTCCTAATCGAAATCATAATTTCGTCGTGAATTTTCATTTCCCTTTCCCTCTTATTAAGACTAAATTTTATTAACCCAATTTTTGATATGGGATTTCCACAAAGGTATTTTTATATTTTTAAACTTTTATTTTAGAAGAAAATTTTAAAATTTCTAGGATGAAATTTATTGAAGGAGGGGAGAATGTAACACCCCAAGATTTCATAGTATGTTATCTCTTCAAATAAATTTAATAAATTACGCTACACGCAACACCGAGTTCGAGCACACCAAGACTTAACAAAATAGTCGTTAAAAAAGCAGTTATGAATAGTATTAACTGAATTTTGAATTTTATATACTCCATATAATTTTAACATCCATATTATGCATTTGTAAACATATTAAAATAACAAATTCAATTTTTCATATAAAAAAATTATTTTCCAAAAAAATCAATTTTAACGCCTTTTAATGGAGAACCCATTTTAAATACAATATTTGACACTTTTTTGTATTCAATTTGACAAAATAAACTTATTCTTTAGAATAGGGACATACAAATTTAGTTTGGATAAAAAAAAAATTTTATGATAACTTATCTATTTTTATGAATAGTGAAAATACTAAATTTTAATTAAAAACAACTTTTTAATCGAAATAATTTATAGTGTTAAATTATAAATTTGAGTGGTTTTAAAATATCATTAGATTATATTTTTACCATTTAATATAATTTAGGTCATTTAATGTAATTTCACATTTAAACTGGACATAAACAAGTGTTAATCTTTTGATAGTTATTATTTCTTAAAAACACGATTTTTGTTTTGACAATGGAAATTAATTTTAAATTAATTTCTGCCAATTATGTGTTTTGAATTTGGAAAAATAGATTCAATATTTTGAATTATTATGTCCACATTTTTTAAATAGGTAAATTTTATTTTTATACATTATGAATATTTACTTCAGTAAATATTTTACTTACCATGGTTAAAAGGTAAATCTAGTAAATAAGGGTAAACAAATGTTATTATAATAATATTAAATTACCCTAACATGTATTATATTTTTATTGGTAGATACATTTCCGACCATTAGAATATTTGGGTCGATTTTGGGACCACTTGGAGCCACTTGATAGTGATAATAACACTTTATATTAATTAATTTAAAGTAAAGACAAAAATGACATAAACAAATATCTTTTAGTAAAACAATTTTTATAAGGTGTTATATAAGTTATATTTTCTCCTATAAGTATTCATTAGAAATATGAAACTATTTCCTATATAATGGTATTTTATTTATAATTTTTATACATTAAATAATTATATTAATTTATGACACAATGATGATGTAATAATTACGTTATTAATGAAATAATCAAATAAATGGTATTATAAATATTAAAATAAATATAATTTCAAAGTTTTTATGAAATACAAAAAATTTATAGGTGAATATGAAATTTGATGATTTATTAAATGTATATTTTTGAAAGTAATCAAGTTGTTATTACTTTCACAAAAACTGAATACTAAATAGTGTCAAAATTGACCTAAATGATTTTTTAAAACAAATATTATATTATTAATTTATATAATATTCCTAATAATTTAAGGTTCGGCCAAAGGGATTAGATAATATTTTATATTTCATTAATTAACTACTTTAGGTTATCTTGGAAGTTTATAGTATGTTTATTAACCATATAGTGTTAGAATACAAGAAGACACGATAAAAGTTAAACTATTTAACTAAGAGTTAAATCTAAAAGATAAGGTGGATATAATGACCTAAACCGAACTAAAACCTATTGGTTGAGTGTTTTTCAACCCATAACCACCTTATACTAGAATTAATATATTTTGGAGACATTATAAACCGAAAATGATTTTATTATAAAATAATATTTCAAGCTTTTCCTAAAGTGACCCTCACCTCTCTTATAAAAGGGTACTTACCCTTCTCTGAAAATCACACCTCAAATCCATTTGTCTCGGGAAAAACATGCCCAAATTTCCTCCAAAATTTCCTCAAATTAACCTAGAGTCCTTACTTTGATCATAATTCCAACTTATAAATCCCTTTTTATCAACTCAGAATAAAACACCAGAAGAAGAGGTAATAATTTCACCACCCACTTTCATGTTTTTTCTTCTTCCACTTCCTCTTTATTTGTTGTTTCCATACAAAAAATAATAACTCTAGTAACTCATACATAATGTGATGTTATTATAAATGTGATACAACCATATTCTTTATTCTATCCATCTTATAAATGACAAAGTCTTCATACGTGTGTATGTGCGGTTTACCGTCTCCACGTCGTGGTGTAGTTTGTTATTCAAACACTTCATTATTTGGATGGGTATAATAATGAGTATAAATGATATAAATAATAAATATAACATGTTAATTATTCTGTATATATGACATAACATCCAATTACATATTATTTCACCATCAATATAATGATATTTTCTCTCGTGCATACGTACGGATTACCGTCTCTACGACGCGATATGATTCATTTCCACATTCACCATTAAATGATAATTATAAAAATATATATTATTAATAAGTATGTAATATATTAAATAATAGTTCTACTTAATATATATATATATGTATGTATGTATGTATGTATGTATGTATGTACTTACATATATCTTATTCACATACTTCCATTCAATACGATATGAAAACGGAAACAACGTTTATGCGTACGTACGGCCTACTGTCTCCATAAACAGTGTTTTAAATTTCATATATCTATCTATTATACGTTTTTATATTATAAATATATATGATATATAAATCATGTGTTATATTCTGGAAGTATGTAAATCATGATCTAAATGATATGATCAAGAATAACAAGTTAAAACACATACGATAAAGAAAGCGATTATTACCCAAAATGTTAATTTAACATGGAAGTCATTATTAAATGGATAGTATAAAGTCATAAATGAATCATGTATGATATAATAAATATGAATATGGTTTTTTATAATTTAATAACATATTATGGTCATTATACAGGAGGTTAAACGTACCCTAGACCAAAGGAAAGTGAAAGGTAAGAGTTAATTTCACAATCTCTTTATTATCCAAGGTTGTTTTTACATGAGTATGTACTGGGACATATTTATTATCCATTTCTAGGTTTCATAAATTAGTTTTCAAAGGTATTATTTTTAAGGGACTAATTTACAAAAAACATCATTTTAAATGTTTTAAAGATTTATTCTTCTAAACCTTTCTCGTTAATGTCCATGTTTTCAAAATGGTTTTAAGGATTTATTTATATGGATGTGAATGTTTTAAAATGTTAATTACTTTAAAATGTTTAAAAGTGGTATGAGACACTTTTCTTCAAAACTATATTTTAAATGACTTCCTTTATTAATTATGCGACTTTTAAATTATTTCATGAAAAGGGGATATTTCAATAAAATATTTTTTCTAATCATTTTCAACTATGTCAGCATCCTTTACAGGATATTATTATTGATCGAGGTTGATTTATTATGATACAAATCTCCCATATTGTATTGATGTTTTTGTGATATTTTTGACTATGAATGTGTTATTTTTATACCATTCATGGTTTATGGATAAATTATTGATATTTCGTATGCCAGTTTTAATACAAATTTTTATGTTATTATTAAACCTTTTCATATGATGAATTCATTTGACTTAGTAAGTGACGAGTGGATCCCACTATATCTCCTTGATGCATTGGTATGTCTAATGAGACAAACTAGTTTCTTGGAACAAGGCCTTGAAAAAATCTTATTTTTATTATTGGCATAAGGCCTTGACTATGTGGTTATGAAGTCTGGCATTATACATTCCTTCATTATGAAATTGTATATTGATATTGCATGTGATTATTTGTCTAGTATAATATCCATGTGAATAAGTAAATGGAATTATTTGATTTATATTGGCCATATTATGCAGAAGTTTATGTTTAAAAGGCTTGTGTTTTAGTCTTATACATTGCCTTAATTATTTATGCTTATTTATGAATGTTTTTGCTATATTGTTATCCTTACTGAGAATTTGAGCTCACCCCTTTCTATGTTTTATTTTTCCCAAGATGTGAAGAAATATTTTATGGTTGACCTACAAGAATAGGCTAAGGATATATGTATGGTCAATGGGGGGAAAATGTTGTTGATGTTTTTATTTCATGATGTAATGTAAAACTCATGTGTGTATATAGTACATCCAAGGCTACTAAACTGATCAGTATTTTAGGATTTGATCCCTTGGGATCATGTAATGTTATGTAATAATTCACCGACATTGGATAACTAGGTTCGGGGCATTACAATGATCATGGTGAAATGAGTTTGATATAATTATAATGATAATTAGAAACTTGAATTAATGAAATATATTCGGTTCAAAAAATTATAAATTGATAAATTGATCATTGTTTTTTATAATGATATATCTAGTATGTGTGTAATTGGTCTTATAATTTTGCTTGCTTAGTTTTTGGGTTTATATGAATCTGATGTAATTGATGTCCAAAGGGGGGATTCTTTGATGCAAGTTGAGGTTGTCCTAATATAACACAAAATTATGTTGATATATGAGAGATTGTTGCATGATTTTGTACCTCATGTGGGATAAGAGCACTTGTAATATATGTATGAGGGTAGAGTATATGATTATATTGAATGTATGTGAACCATGTGGATGGTATTTGGATGTCCTATAGCAAGATTCTAGATAGCCTATGGGAAAATTCAATTCTTTTAATTTGATGTTTTGTTCTATTCATCCTCAGTAAGAGAATCTTACACCAATTTGGTGATCCATCCTGATGGTGCAAGATCATTCCCTAGAAAAATGATTTTAGGAAAGGTGCTGATACATGTTAGACTAGCCTTAGATGTCACCTCGGAACTTAAGGTTTATCAATTTTATTTTATGTGTAGTATTAATTGAATAAATTAATACCTTAATTATTTATTTCTTACATGAACTATATTTCACATACTAGATTTTTTATACTTGGTGGTGTCAACCAACTGATTTTTACTCAAACCCTTTACATGATGTTGTTTGGTACTAGGTTATATTTCATAGATGCATGTTTGGACAAGGTAAAGGGACCCTATTATTTATTTTCAGCTTGCTGGATGGGTTGGAGCTTTGACATGGGATCGATATGGGATTCAGGACCGGGGTCTTTAGAGTCTTTATTTGAGTATTCTTAGTCTTTTATTAGTATTATTTTATGTATTTAATTTTGTTACATTCATCTTGACACTGCATGGTTCATTATAATTTGGTGTGATCGGTTCATCCTGTATCATCTTGTTGTATGTTATATTTTTTCTTCTATTTCTGTTACTTTAAAATTTATTTATTTCGAATTTATTGTAACTCTATATCAAACGTTATAGTATCCCCACTATTTTTTGTACAACATCACTACTAGTCAGAAGAATCTAGCATATGGGGAGGCATTCCTGAGGTCACTTAGCTAAATACCTTATTCACTTGATAGATCATCTTGTTAGGGATGTTACAAAGCGGTATCAGAGCCTCATGTATTTTTTCTATATCTTTAATCTTTTGGAAATTTTTAAAGAAGACTAGAATACTTTTGGACTTGGTAATGATCTTGTGAATGGGAGTAGTTAACCCATGTGTGAGGGTAAATCTGAGTGCCCAGGGATTTGATTGTTGTTCATGATGTCTGCTTGTTACGGTATGATGTTATTTCACCTTGGGTTATTCTCATGTTGTTTGATGTTACGATTATTTATATTTCTAATTATAGATATTTATAGAACGATATGAGTATGCATGCATCATGATAGAAATATAGGGATATATATATATATATGAATTATTCATGATATTAAAATATTATTTCATGTGATTTATTTTCCTATATAAACTATGAAATGAGATTATAGTTATATTTGTTAAATGAAATGAATGAAATATTGTATCAGGACAATTATATTGTTAGTACAGGTTTAGGGAGATCATGAGGTAGTGGTTCTCTATTTTTTTCACCTATTGATGTTGACCTTGATTTTATTTAGTGTTCTAAGGAGTGAGTTTTCCTTCTATAGAAAATGACTCCTCATCATCATCAAATTGAGTATCAGGAGAGTATAAATTAGCATGATCCTAATATAGTTAAACCAAATATTCATGAAGAAGTTGAGGATAAGAGGTATGTTCATATTCAAAATATCTTCTTGAGATTCATGTGATCTATTTAAAGGGATAATGATGACACTATACCTTGGATTTTTGAGCTACTTAGAGAGTTCTAGGTACAATATCTACCTATGTTCACTATGGAGTGTGGTCCCTAATTAACTAATTTCTAGATCGAGTTAGCCAAGAAAATTTTCAAAAATTTTGAGACTACTCCTGATAGGAGGGTGAAGCTTTCTACTTACATGCTTCATAGACCAGCTAAGCATTAGTGGAAAATTCTAGAGAAAGTCAGGTAGAAAGAAAATTTGTCCTGGAAAGATTTTAAGGAAATTATTCTAAACCACTTATATCCTAAGACATTGAGAAATGAGAAGGCATGTGAGTTCATGCATATGACCTAGGATGGAATGTTAGTGATGGACTATGTATGAAACTTAACCAACAGATAGTTCTTGTTTTAATCCTTAGCAACTGATGAGAATAACAAGACGATACATTTTTAGGATGGGATTCTCTGTGATATTAGGTCACAGGTGAGCATCTTTTTCTTGTGAATCCTTTTGGATGTAATGAATTAGGCTCTCATTATGAAAGGTAATCTAAAATTGGACCCAAGTGGTGGCTATACATTTTTAGTATGGTGATCCAAGAACACTTTTCTGGTGGATAGAGGCATCAGTATAGTAATTTCCACCAAGAAAGTGGCTGGAAGGGTAGTCAAGGGAGTGGATTTGTGCCTTAGGATAATGATTTGGTACAACGTTTTTAGTGTGGAAGGTTGGGCGAAAATAACCCACTGTGACCTCACCCCATATTGAACTACCATGTTTACAGCAGGTTGGGTCATCTTCATATGTTTGGTAGTAACTTTTTTCTATAAAGGATTGGAATGGGATTAGGATAGGAAACTAAGTATAATAGGAACTTAGCTACCACTTAGTAGACTGGCAGTTGGAGTTCTATTAGAAGTTCATGCTGAGGTATGGGACATGGTACTCCAATGTAAGAGTATAATTACACCTCAGGGGGAATATTATAGGGGATTCATACTAAATCCCACAGAAAAAGAGAAATTCAACTGTATTTTATGAAGTCTACTCAAACTATATTAGATACAGAACCTTCTACCGTTAGAGGTATGATTCTTGTATCATTTACCTTAGCTTGTTTTTTGTTTGATATTTAGAATCACATTCCATTCTATATTTTCTTTTTTAAAATTGTTTGGTTTTTTCTATAAATACCATATATGGGGTCCTGGCTATTGTCACACCATTGGGTTTTTGTTCCATGTGTATCAAGTGTTGTAAGGAGTGTTATCATGAAATTGGTGGCTGTTGTTTCCATTGGGAACTTTTTGTTCTAGAAATAATAGGATCATGTTTAATTCCTGGTATAGTTTATATAGTTCTATAACTAACTCATATAGACTATTATAAGAGAAAATTTACTTTTCTGATTTGGGTTTTTCTATGTAAACCATATATGGGGTCCTGACCATTGACACACAATTGGGTTTTTGGTCAATGGGTATCAAGTGCTGCAAGAAGTATTACCTAGAAATTGGTGGCTATCATTTCCTTTGGGAAATTTTAGTTCTATAAATGACAGGATCAAATTTTATTCTTTGTATAGGTAATATAGTTCTATAATAAGCTCATATAGACTATTATAGAAGTAAATTTACCTTTCTATCTCTATATATGGATAGCTATACTCACCGGGGTGAGTGGGATATTTAGGCTAGTCATGCATGAACAATTCAGGGAAGATTAGATTTTCTCATGGCTTAGTTTTTTGTGGTTTTCATCAATGAAATCTTAGTTTACTCATAGTCAGTAGATGATCATTACCAACATCGTGACATCATCTTGAGTTCACTAACAGATAATCAGATTTATTCCAAGATATCTAAATTAATTTTCTAGATTGATAAAGTGTAATTCTTAGATCATGTCATCTTAGAGGATGGAGTGTTAGTTGAACCAGAGAATGTTTAATTCATGGTATATTGGGAGCATCCTAATAATGTATTCAATACTTAGATATTTATTGGTTTGGAATGTTATTGTCAATATTTCATCCATGACTTCTCCTTTCTAGTACAAACGATGTCTTGGATAACCAATAAAGTGGTGAATTATTTTTGTTCATATTCTTGATATATATTTTTTTAGGAGACGAAGAGAAATATGACCTCAGAATCGATCCTAACCTTACTTATACTAGTAAAGGAATATATTATGTATTGTGATGCATCCAAAGTTTGGCTCAGAAAAATTATGATATAGGAGGACCAAGTGGTTTATTATGTATCCAGATAGCTAAGACTACGTGAGATGAATTATCGTACTTGTGATTGAGAATTATCCATGGTGGTACATGCCCTGAGATTCTAGAGACACTATATTTTAGGTGATAGGTTTGTGGTGTACATGGACCACAAAAGCATCAGGTACAAATTTTATTAGTAAGACATGAACCTTCGTCAAAGGTGGTGGTTTGAGTATCTTTAGTCTTTCAAATTTGACCTGTCTTATACACTGAGAAAGGTAAAATTCATTTCCAATGTCTTTAATTTGAAGATGAAAATAGAGGTAGTGTTAGAGTCTTGTGTTGAGTGGTGGAAGACGTCACTCTTTGTAGATATTCATATAGTAGTTTAATAGTCCTTGGGATGAGCGGCATTAACTTTAACATTTGTCATACTTGTTCTTTTGGAATTAATCAAGAACAAATAATAATCTAATCTAGAGGGATTATCTCTTAGGAAAACCATATATAGTGGGGATTAATCACCGAGATGGTCACTCAGTAGCGAATTTTTTTTCTTATCCATGGATGGGTATGGGTTCATACAGGCTTGAGTGAGGAGCTAATGAGAGGGTTTCAAGCTTCTAGATGGTTGGTATATCTAAGTTTGATAAATATTTATCAAGATCTTGGTAGATATTACTGGTGGTTATGAATAAAAAATGGTGTTAGTGGGCTTCATACTGATATGTTTCACTTGTTAGTAGGTGAAATTCGTGCACCATAGGCTAATTGTGTTGTCATAAGCTCAAACCATTCCATAATGGAGGTGGGATGATGTCACTATATATTTCATAACATGATTACCCAAGAAACCTCACAATAATGATGTGGTATGGGTGATTTTGGATCAACTGATGAAGGTAGGACACTTTTTTCTATTAGGGATGCCTTTATCATTGATGATATGGGTAGTATTTACATGAAAAAAAATATTTTGACTTCATGGTGTACTGAGGAGCATCATTTCTGATAGAGATACTTATTTCACGTATCAGTTCTAGAAGGGTATCGATAAGGATCTGGGATCACAGGTTCTTTTAAGTATATCCTATAATCCTCATATTTATGGATAATCTAAATAGATGATTCATATTTTGGAGGATATGTTAAGACATGGTGATTTGGATTTTGGTGATTCATGGGATAATATTTTGGAACTCGTGGACTTCACCTATAATAATAGCTTATTGGAATTAATTTGGACTGCACCTTTCAAGTCCTTGTATGGTAGGCCATGCCAATCACCACTTTTCTGTATAGAGGTTGGTGAGTCAGTGCTTGTTGGGTGCAGTCTTGTACAGAAGATGACTGAGCTGGTTTAGTATAATAGAAAGCAATTGGTGAAAATACAAAGATGATAGAAATCATACGCTGACCATTGGATAAAAACTATTTTTTTCAGTTTGGTCATCATGTTTTACATTGGGTGTCACCTAGGCTAGGGAAGTGCCATATCAAGAAATAGGGAAGGCTAGCACCAAGTCTTTTCAATCCATTTGAGATAGTGTGAGGGTCGGTCTTGTGTCATATTGATTGGCCCTTCCCCAAAGATACATTTACATGCATGATGTCTTTCACTTATTTCAGCTTCAGTTATATCCTCCTAATCATTTCCATGTGATATAAATTGATGATGTCGAGCTTGGGGTAGATTTGTTCTTTGAGGGTCATATGATACGAATTTTGGACTATAGTGATAAATATCCCTAAGGAAATATTATACCTTTAGTGAAAGTATAGTGGCATTATGGGTGTGTTAAAGGGGAGACCTAGGAGAGAGAATTTGATATGCGAGCATAATGGATATACTTTCTCACCAATTCCCCATATTGATACTTCAAGTCACTTGGGAGTGATCTATTATATGGTGGTGAGGTTTTAAGATCCCATCTTTTTCTAGGAAATTCCATCTATGATTTTTTAGTTAAGCCTGTTTTGGCTTGGTTTTTTCTTTTTTTGAACCTTTGTGTTCAAGTTTCTTTTGGGGATTGAGAGAATTTTTTATGAAATGATATAAACATTAGGGATGTATGTTTGTTTGAATTAATGGAGTATAGATATAAATGTGTTAAAGGTTTTTGACTATTCTCTTTGGGAATGGAAATCTTCAATGGTGGTTTGGGTTTTACAGTAGAATCTGAGTTATGATCTGTCTGTGAGACACTTTCATGTTGTGAATGGGTTACACAATGTGAACTTGTTGTTGGGAAGATTCAATGATCTTGTTTAGAGAATAAAAAGCTTAAACATCATGAAATTGTTTCACATCATTAAAATGGTTGATTAGTGTTAATTAAAATGAGGTGACACATTTTTCAGTGTATCTAATTAGTTGTGAAATTAACAATGTGAAATGGGTTCATGTTGTGAATATTTTGGGATCAATGGTTTTATCCATGTTGTATATATGATTTATTTTCACTTCATGGGGCAGAAATCTCTTTCAAAACCTAGGGAAACTCTAGGAAATTATTTAGTAGTTCATTTCCTTCTAGATATATTCTTCTTGCATTTGATCCTAGTTTTCTTATTGATCTCCTTCACTTTAAATTATCAATTAGGGTTCCCCATTTAGGGTGTTTCTATGATCATGGAATGAAGATGGGTGGTCTAAAACATATCACTTTTGTCTAATTTAATTATTTGTGTTATATGAAATATGTGAGATCACATTGGCATGATGTGTTCTCAACCTAATATATTAGATAAAATCTTTTGATTAATAATTATTTTCTATTATATTGTCCATCATATTAGATTGGGTCCAAGGCGTGGATAATTAGACATGTGGCTAACTGAACAATGTGATAGCCTTGTGCCTTGCTGAGCCTTGGTCTACTAGAAATTAGATCCCTATGATAAATTGAAAAATTGATTGATTCCTGTCTAAATTTAATAATTTTCATAATTTTTTTATGGTGGTTGATTAATTTAGAATCACTTTGGATAAAATAGATTAATTGGAATGCTAAAAAACTTTGGGGAAAGATAACGGTAAAATGGGTATGGTATACTTATGATGATAATTAGGAAAATGAATTAATGAAATATTTTCAGTTAGATAGATGATAATTTCATAAATTGATCATGGTGTCTTATGATGATATATCTGGTATATGTATTATTGGCCTTGTTATTTTTCTTAAATATATTTTTTTTATGTGACACTTATTTGATTGATGCCCAAGGGTGATATTCTTTTAAGATGTTGAGGTTTTCATGATACGACAAAGTATTGTGCTGACTCCTAAGGGATAGGTGTCTGATTTTGTACTGCCTTTAGGATAGGTTCACTGGTACTGGATGCATGAGGGTGGATTAAATGATTATATTGGATGTTTGAAAACACAATACATAGTATCAGGATGCTCGAGGGTGAGATTATAAATAGACTATAGGAAAATTCTATTCTGTTAATTTGATTTTCTGTGTGATTCATTCTCTGTGAGATAATATACCACTAATTGTGTGATTTTTCATGATAATGGGGGATACATCCCTGTATAGATATATCCAAAAAGTCACTGAATCTGGTTGGACTAATACCAAGTGTCACCCTAGAACTTGTGGATCTATTGGTTTATTTCATGTGCAGTATTAATTGAATAAATTAATACCACAGTAATACCTTTTTGCACTATATTTCTCATACTATATTTGTTTAAACATGGTGGTTTTACCCTACTAGTTTATACTAACACCCAGGATAGGTTGTTGTTTGGTACTCGGATAGACTTCATGGATGCAAGTTTAGATAAGGGAAAGGGACCCTTTTGTGGATTTTTAGCTTACTAGATGGGTTATATCATGGATATGGGACTAAGATGGGATTCAAAACCAAGGTATTTAGAGTCTTTTTTTATTCTACTTAGTCTTTTATTAGTATGAATTTCTACAAATTATTTAGTCACATTTATATTGACATTACATGGTTCATTATTATTTGGTTTGTTTGGTTCATCCTTTATATTCTTATTGTGTGTTGTATTGTTTCTGATATTTTCATTACTCTAATATTTATTTCTTTCAACTATATTATAACTATGTATCAGGGGGTATAGTCTCCCCAGTATGTTATGTACACCCCCACTACTAGTTTATAGCCTCTAGTTTATGAGGAGTCATGCCTCAGGTTACATAGCTAAGTGGATCAGTTTCTGGACGAAGCACATGTTTGGGGATGTTACAAAGACGGATGAATCTAGATAGGTTGTTAAGAATAATGCTAAACTTTTTCTCAAGGGTATTTTTAAGAAGATTGTACCGATTTTGATAAATATTTTTCACCTATTGGTAGAATTCAATAAATTATTATTTTTTGATCATTTTCCATTTTCAAGGTTTTAATTTATTTGAAATGGATGTGAAAAGTGTGTTTTTAAAAGATTTTATTTATAAATAGGTTTAGGTTTATCAAACCCTGAGTTTTGAAAATAAAAAATTTCCTAATCATGTATTTAATTTATAAAAAGAGTTGTATAATCTTAAGTAAGCACATAAATCTTGGTATGATATACCTACTGTGTTTTTATTGAATAATGAGTTTCCAAAGGTAAATTTGATCCTAATTTATATATATAAATATTTAAAATGATATTTCAATTTTCAAATTAATATTTATTTTTTTATTTAAATGATTTTATTTTCAAAGAGGTTTCGAATTTAATTGAATGTGAGTTTGATATGATTATTATAGTAGAATTTAAATTCATTCTGGGAGTTCAAATTTTTCAATGAAATGATGTAATTTTTTGAATGAATCTAAATGTGATAAATATTTGGATAAATTTTTTCTCTTGATTCTTATAAATCTTTTAAAACCCCTTGGAGTATTAATTGTAAATTAGTTTCTATTTATTATGTAAAATATATTGATTCTAAATAACTTTTAGTAATGATTTTAAATTTGATATATTTGACTCATACTAGGGAAGATATAATATTTAGTGTTTTTTTATGTTCTAGATTCAACTCAGATCCTAAGGAATCTCGCATAAAGACTAAAAAAATTATAAATATATTTGTTAAAGGAACTATTAGTTTTTGATTATTTTATTTTAGAAACAAATTTTTGGATTTTATTTGTTACTATGTCTCATAATTTGAATTATGTATACTTGATAAAAAACACCTCAGGTGTGTTTAATTTTCTAGGTAATAATTTACTTTATTGGAGTTCACGAGAAAAAAACTATGTTTCTTTGTCAACTATTGAAAGTGAGTATATATCTTATTAATAATGTTTCAATAAATATTTATATATTAAATAATATTTTTATTACTATGGTTTTAAATATGAAAATATACAAATTTATAATAATAATTCTTCTATTATTTCTATTTTAAGAAACCCCTTAATGTATTCTAGAACTAAGCATATAGACATGCATTTTAATTTTAATAGATATTATGTTAAAAAAGTGATATTATTCTTAAATATATTCCAACTAAAATTTAACTGGATTATATTTTTACCAAATTTTTTAATTTTAAAAATTTTGATAAAATGAAGTTTGAGCTTGATGTGTTAGAAATTTAATCTAAAACCCTTATTTTTATTTATTTTTCAGTTACCATAATATAAATTTATTAAGTGTGATTTTTTAATATTTAAAATTAATTTTCCCTTATGTTTTCAATATTCTTGTTTTTATATTTATTAATAATTTTATCTTGAATATGTTTAAATAGTGGGGTAATTATATAAAATATTTTTTGGAATTGTAATTTTCAAAAAGGGTAGTTTTTTTGGATTTTGTTATTATTTTTTTGTATTTTATGTTTTGAATATTAAAATTATTAATTATATTTTATACAAATCATAATTTCAAGAAATATGTTTGTTGACTCTCCTTTTTCTTCACATTGTCAAAAGGAATGGAAAGGGAAATGACTTCGCCCAAAGTTATTCATCCTTTGAAGAAAACATCAAAAATCGACAAAGGAATGAAAAAGGAGTCAAAGGACTTATGGTCGTGCAAGTTCCATTAATTTCGCGCAAGTATACTTGTGAGCTGCCTAATTATCGTGCAAGTGACTTGCGCGCCCTAAGTGACAACTGCCCAGGGTCTTCAGAAGCCTATAAATAGACCCTGTGGGCCCCCCATTTCGAGAAGAATTATTCCAGAATTCAAATACAGAGCTTTGAACACCCATGTCTCTTCTTCAGGTCTTCCTAACACTTCTAAGGTAATTATTTACCTAGAATGGAAGGTCTAAACAAGAGGAGTAAGGTCTATGTGTTAGAATTAACTAACACTTTTGCACCGAAGTGTTTTACCCTTAAAGTAATTGTACACACTTGCGCGCCGCCCTACTTCTTCACCATAACTTACGCGCCATGTTCTGGAAAGCCTCTTGGGATAATTCTAAAGGCTTTTATCAAGGATCACCCAAATATTACTCTAAGGGATGACAATCGCGCAAGTACCCATGTGTTGTGCAGGTATACCTGCGCACCCAGGACTTGCGTGCCCACGCTGTACCTGCGCGCCT
This sequence comes from Viscum album, assembly GCA_963277665.1. Lineage (NCBI taxonomy): Eukaryota > Viridiplantae > Streptophyta > Magnoliopsida > Santalales > Viscaceae > Viscum > Viscum album. Next base: position 261,920,373 of record OY728129.1, read on the forward strand.
ACCAGGACTTGCGTGCCCCTATCTTTTTTGTTGCATTTCCTTCCCATTTCACCCCTCTTATGCCATTCCTCCTCTCCTATTCAAGATTAAGTCTTCAAGACACTCTTCAAATCCATTTATGGCATGATTTCTTGATTTGGATTCCTTATCTGAAAGGAACTCCGTGGAACATATCTCAAAACCTAGTGATTTACACATCTTTATGTCACTAAAGATTGAGATTTCATTCATTCAACCTCATCCTTTAAGATGAGAGAATCCTTAACCAGGGCCTCCTTTTTAGGAGTAATCCCCAGGCCAAATCCTTATTAATATGGGCATCTTCCTTAGGAGTAATCCCCAAGTCCTCTAATCTAGGCATCCTCATTAGGAGTAATCCCCAGTCTCAAAATTCCCAAATATGGGCATCCTTCTTAGTAGTAAGCACCAACCATAATTCTCTTAAACTGGTCTTCCTTTTCAAGAGTAATCCCTAGTATCAAATATGGGCCTCCTCCTTAGGAGTAAGCCCCAAGTCCCTTTAATTTTCAAATCCCTTTAACCTGGGCCTCCTTTTCAGGAGTAAGCCCCAGTCTTAATTTCCTTTTGATCTGGGCTTCATTCTCAAGAGTAAAACCCAATCATAAGTCCCCTCCTAACTTGGGAATCTTCCTTAGGATTAAGACCTAAAGATTAGAGTATCCAAATATCCATGAAGCACATATACTTTTATGGACCCTGTTCCTAGATATCTTCCCTGAAGTAAATCTTAATTCTTATCTATTTGGGTAGTCATACACACATAATCCACATATCATTGCATCTTTCTTGGCACAATTGTCTGGTTTCACCAATACCTCTTGTTTCTCACACCGAGCATGACTCACATGAGCTTAGAGTGTAAAAGTAATCATGAAATCTTTCATTGAGCCATCAATCATGCATAAACGTCATACTCCCTTACTCGGACTATATGGGTTATGATTCCTTTTCTAAAACAAAGGATACATAGGTATCCCATCAGCGGGTACGATCCCAACTCTGAAATAATCCATGTCCTCCTGAATGACAATAAACTTCAAGTGCCCCACTGAGTGTCTTTAAAACCAGTATGGTCATCATAATGACCAAGAGACATTTATGTATTTTAAGGATACCATCAACTAAGAATCTCTAACAAATACAGATGATTCTTCATCGATGAAGAACCTCGAATACATATAAAATATTCTCTAAATTTTCTATATATCTATCATTGATTGTCAGACTAAAGGAAAGCTCATTTTATACTTGGTAATGTAATAAGGATTCACAAACATAACTTAAATCTATAAAGAGAGTCTCGGAGTAGACAATAATTCCCCTCAAAAAGTTGTGATGAGTCTGACCTCCCATCCTCTAGAACAATGCAAATTCCTAAGTCTCATCAGTCCACAACTAATGAGTGCATAGCTTTGGAAAGTATGTCCAAATAGATATAGAATCATTGAATGTTTCTAGTTCTACAAACAAACCCATTAGAAACCGATTGGAATTTTTTAACTTTCAATCAACGAGGTCATCCCCAATTCCAGAGGAAACAAGAAATGGTGAACCTGACGTGAATCCTTAACCAAGTTAAAATGTTGTTTTAATTATTTGTTAGGACCCTCTTTAAAACTCAATGAGAGGGCCAACAAAAACAATAATTGACATATGTGCTCATCCAAAAGATGTAGTGGATGAATTTATCTTGATTACGTCTATTAAATCAAACAGGAACTCTTTTCCAAGATCTTTTTCATTTCCAGAATGGCTTATCTTATGTTCGCATCTATGAATACCTCTCCTGTGAATACTAATACTGTGAATGCCACTGCTGCTACTTCTGTTGGATCATCGTCTTCTCTGAGGGCGAAATCATATACTCAGCGTCTTCAACGCTAGGTATCAAATGTGCTAGTTAAGGAGTACCGTCAACATGGTATCATTGCAACTCTGGAGGCTCCTTGACAAGCCCTCCAAGTGAACAATTCACCCTGGTCATCTAGACAGCGACGACCAGCGATCAAGAAGTATGTGGTGATAGCTACCATCTCCAACCATTTTGGGTCGTTATCCCTGGAACGCAATCACCATTCACTCCCATATTCTGGGAAGGTGAATGAGCAGGTCCCTCCAGGCCTTAATTTAAGGAAGCAGGAGTCCTTCCCGAGAGCTCCCATCAACCATCACCGCTATACTCATGTGGCAGTGCGCCCTCAACGTGATGAGGGTGTCGACTCCATGCGTTCGGCTCAGGTTCCTCGAACCTGAGCAGGCAAGACGAATCACCAGAGGCAAAATCCAATTAACATTGAATAGGTTCTCATCTCTTCCATTTTCGGAGAAGTCCACCAACCTAACTTGGTGGAAAGCAATGAGTAGGCACACACACCTGGCCGTTTTAATTCCACTGTCTAGCAGACTCGTCTGGCAGCATCACGCCAATCACGCCAGGCCATTCTGGCGGAGTACTATAGGCAAGAACATATACATGTTTATACATCATCAGCTAGTCAGCAGGCTCGTATGACTACATATGACGGAGCTCTTCAACCACGTTCGGTGAAGTGCAATCAGCATGCACATACACCTGCTAGTATTGATCAAGCCTACCAATAGTCTCGCTTGGTAGCACACGGATAAGTCAGCCGGAAATCTCTTGTGAAAAATAGAAGGCAGACTCAACTTTCTGCCCCCACACTTGAGTACTGTCAGGATTCACTGACAGGAAAAGGAGGACAGGAGCAGGCACATACACCTACTCCAAACAGGGAATGGACGTATATCCCCATTTCGGTAGCTGAAGTCACCAAGAATATTCTATCAATGGTTAAATAGAAGAAGAAAATCCCTGCTCATATTCTGGATGCTTTCGAGGATATTATAACAGCTTCAGAAACATCTCAGGGAAAGACACATAAATCTATCCCTACCAGTGGAGTGACACATCAACAGTTCACTCCAGAACAGACACACACATCTGTTCCAGTCCAAGAGGGTTGTGGGTCATACTCCCCCATATCATACGGACAACCAAGTAAGGCACATACACCTGATTTGAGTAGAGATCGTCAACCTAACCTGGCCATCTCTCCTGATCAGGAACATACACCTGCTCAGAGCAGCCACTTTCGTCAACAAGTGGTTTCCAAGGCGAGTAAGAAGGCGTCTAAGAAGAAGATCCGCCCATCACAGTCAAGAGATCAAGATCCAATATGTAACAAGGCCTTGCTCGATTCTGGAATTCTTGAAGCCCTTAGATATTTATCTATTGTAATTAAAGATTATACTCCCTCATTTCCCAATAGTGGGAACATTAATTCAGAAGGTCTTCAATAGAAACTTCCTCCTGAAGGCTTTCTTCATGATAGTTTAGTCGATCTTGAAGTTTCATCTTTAGATGAGAGCTAAAATAACCCTATGTGTGGCCAGAAGACCAAGGAGCAAGAGATATCATCTTTTATCGTAACCCACCATGGTGGTCCTCCCCATGATGATGAATTTCGTTGCGGAATTCCTCTCCAAAGTAGTGATGCACATTTCCAATAAAATGCTCCAGTGGAAAATGTAGTGCTGATAAAGCCCTCTTATCTTGAGGCACTTGCAAATGTGAAACCAGTCATGTCTGATGCTTCATCGCTAGTAGGTGAAATACTTTCTAAATTGGAAGATAGCCTAGGGTGTAGGTCATCCTCCAAACCACCCCTAAGTCATGCATCTTCTAGTTTGATCAGTGATTTCTTTACCAATCTTGTTGAATCCGATGAAGAAACAAGGAAGCACCAGCTCTGGTCAAATCAGGTAGAAGAATCTTCATTGAATGATAAAGAGGAAATGCTGAACATGAGAAAACAACTAGTGAAAGGTGAAGTGCCGGTCATGTTTTGGCCTCTGGCTGACTCTCAGTACGACATTCCAGAGATGTTGACAGAAGATGGAATTCATGATATTCATCTCAACATATAGAAAACTCTTTTTCAGTTGAAGAAGAAAGTATTATCTTATGATGAATATGAAAATCATGTTAAGATAATAGAAGGGTTACAGCGTCATATTGATTTGGCATCTCTATCAGTCTCTCGATATCTGAAGGTTGAAAATCAGCAAAGATCCCTTCAGCGTTCATGACTTGGCGCACTAAGAAGATTGTGCCAGTTAATTGCCAATGCCCCATCTCGTATTCATGTCAGAGGATGGGGTGTTCATGGAGCACTACATTTCACTTTTCTGTCCAGTCATCAAAGCCCTCTGAAAATGGTCTCATGCAATGTTATTGCCCGTGGTCGGCCATAATCAACTGGCTTTGTTTGTAATTAAAGGCTTTCCTAAGAACAGGCTTCAACTAGTTCCTCTCAAAATCAAGAATACAGAGAACAAGTTGTTGAATTACTCCTGCATCAAGCAAACGAGAATATTGAATAGGCCTATCGTATGGAGAAAGCACAACATAAAGTGATAGAAGTGTCAGAAATAATCCAATGGTCTTTTGAACCAGGTGATAAAAGTGGATATCAATTGATGCATCCAGCTAATTTCTGGACCAAGGTCTGCAAGATCAGGAGAGATTTTAAGAAAGTCTCAGACATAGCATTTCAAGAGCCACCCCAGCTTGCTATACTGGGGACTCTTTTAAACCAACCCTCAGAATCAAAAAATAGGATTCGAGGAGTTGAGTGGGAACAGCAGGAACATCCCCAGTCCACCGGACTGGGGACTTTTTCAAATCCTCAATCCATCCCTCAAAGAAAGTCGGTCTTCTCTCGGTTAGGGAAGAAGCCCCAATAGGAATGAAGAGCCAAATTATCAGGAGACTCTCTCCAAATTACAGTTTTCCAAGACGTTCATGAGGGATCGAATCAACAAAAGGAAATGTATCATCAGAGAAATGGAAGAAGAAAATATCACAGAAATGCTGATAGAAGGGATGCAATTCATTATGCATCAATTAATGTCATCAATGTCGTTGTTTCTAATCCACCAGATGAGGCTCACTCAGGGACTCAGATGAAGAGGTTCTTTCTCAGGAAGTTGTACGCACAGACACAAATGAAGAAGGTGTGCATACACAAAATCAAAGGTTTACCCAAAATCTAGGTGTTCCTTCAAATAACCCACTTCCCCCTCTCCAAAAGGGATCAAAAAAGGGGAAGTGAAAGAATCAGGTTACATATCCTTCCTCTGGAGAAGGAAAATCGCTCTCACTAGAGAAAATATTTGCGCAACAAGAGGAAGAAATCAAAGAACTGAGGAGGTTGAACGCAAAACTACTTCAAGGTAGTCTTCCTCCTAAGCGTTCTGGAGTCAGTCAACCAAGGGAGTTTGTTGTAGGTACTTAGATGGATCAAGAATATCCTCCTTTATCAGTACACCCTCATAGGTCTAATCCTATGGGTCAAGTGAAACAACAATTGGCAGTGCTGCCATCAGTTGTAGTACCAGCTGCCATACCTGTCCAAACTCCAGTCATTGCACTGGCCCAAGTCCAAGTTCAACCGGATGTTTCTCAAAAGTTAATAACTACCATTGAGTCATTAATAGATCGGTTAGAGACTATGGAAGGGAAGTGTGCGCAGGTTCAACTAGAAAAGAAAGCTTACCCTGAATGGGTAGATTCAGTCTCTCCCCCATCATGTTTTGGGAACCCTGTATTCCCTATTTTCAATGGATCAGGCGACCCTGAACAGTATTTGACGAGTTACATGTCTTTTTGCGATCCTATGATGGGAACTCCGAAGTAGCAAGAAGCAGTGGAACTCAGATGCTTCGTGCGAACCTTGTAAGGACCAGCTTTTGTTTGGTACACAAGCTTGCAATCCCGGTCAATTACTGGATGGGAGGATCTTCGCCAAAGATTCCTTCTCCAATTCAGCTCAATGTTGCCAAAAACAATAGTTTTTGATCTTACAGACTGTAATAAAAGGGAGAATGGAAGGGTCTCAGATTTCATTGCTCGCTGGAAGGGATTAACATATTCCCTAAGCTTAGAACTCCCTCAAGAGGAACTGTTGCCAATCTTTGTGGAAAATATGTGTGAAGAATTACGCACACCATTGATCCCTGTGAAGTACACAGAAGGGTTTCAAGAACTTACTTCAATCGCTCAATAGATTGAATATTCTCTTATACAGACTAAGGCTAAATCTCGAGTAATTCCATCAGCTCAAGGAAGGAGAATAGGTAAAGCAGAGATTGCTACAGTTATGTTTAAGCAAGCACCTGTACCTACTACTAATTCAAAACCTCCATCTTCCTGAAGGGATCCACCTCCTGAGGGCCAACAACAGAGGTCGTTTCATCAAGACGATCAAAGAGATCAAAGACGAAAACAATTTGAGGATCTAAATATAAAAACATACCCTTTCTGAAATGAACAAGTTCCTGGTTACTTCATTTCAACTCTAGAAAATAATTTGGTTCAATTGCCAAGGCCCAAGAGGCCAAAAAAGGAGATGAAGACCGTCCCAACTATTGCCCATTTCACCAAATGTTGGGTCATCCCATTCAGGAGTGTTTTGTTTTCAAGGACCTCCTGCAAAAGATGGTTGACTCGGGACAAGTCAAACTAAAAGGCTCTTCAGCCTAGGTAGCATGTGTTACTGCTACAGTTCCAGAGGAGAAAGGCAAGTGGTAAGAAGTTAAGAACAAAAATGCACAAAAATATGATGATTGGATGGTTAGAAAGAGGTTTAACCGAACTCATGATATTTTTTGAATGCAATTGAAGAAACCAATTGTGCCTTCTACCATGAATGCCGCAGCAAAACCCTCTTCATCAGAGGGAAAATCCTCAATGAAACGGCATGATTCAAAGAAAGAAAAAGAATAATAAGAAGATGAGTGTGTGTCAAATCCTAAGTTGTCTTTGACTCTGACAGACTTCATGCCATCTACTTTGAAGCAACGGGAACCGCCCCACCAAATGGCACAACATAAACAGGCTAATTAGGCAGAGTCTTCAGTGGATGAAGAGTTGATTTTCGGTTCTGTTAATATGATTCAATTAATAGATCCATATGTCAGTCGCAGTTTCGATTTTGATGAGCCCAAATTCACTATATCAAATAGAGGAATCAGAGGAAGTTCTAGAGGCTCAGGATACAGGGGAAGACGTGGATCTTATAGAGGACAGTATTCCAATTCTACCCCTGCTAGAACTGTGTATGCGGTAGAAACTCATGGTAGAGCCCTTCAACGAGCTCAACAAGAACAAGCAAGTTCTTCCACACAAGGCAGACTCATCCCTAGCAAAATTATTCTGGAAGATCGGTTGAAAGTTCCATCTTCTTCCTCTCAGCAAGTAAATAGACCTGATTGGTCTAATATTCCAATGCCAGGAGTATTACCAACTCCTATCCTGGTACAAGATGCATCAAATTCCAAAGCATCAACTTCCAAGACACCTGCTAAACCACATGTTCCTATTGGGAAACGCAGACCTTTGGATCAAAATTATGATATATTGAAACACTTGGCCCAAGTACCAGCCAAGTTATCAATTTTGGATGCCTTGAATTTATCAAAGGATCTTTGAGAAGCACTCTTTGAGACTTTGTTAAGTCCTCAGGAGTTTGAAACTGAAATTATTGCAGCTAAAGTCTACCATGTAGAGAATAATACTACAGAATTTCATGCAGTAATATCTTTTACTGATAAAGATGAAGATGATGTCGTTCATGGACATATTAGACCTTTTTACTTATCTATCAAGATCAATGGTATAGGTATCTGAAGAGTTTTCATTGATAATGGTTCAGGAGTAAACCTCATGCCCATTCGTACACTTCGTCGATTGGGCCTCACGGAATCTGATTTATCTCCTTCTACCTTGATGTTACAAGGATATGATAAAAATGAACAAGAACCACTGGGTGAGATTACACTCAAAACTCAGTTTGGATATCTGGTGTCCAATTCAGATTTCATGGTTGTTGATCAAGACTCAGCCTTCAACATCTTTCTTGGAAGACCCTAGATACATCAACATGTAGTTATCCCTTCATCATACCATCAATGTCTCAAATATTGTTTCGATGGTCAAGTTGGGACATTATATGGTGATAAGGCCCCATTCAAGACATGTGAATCTCAATACATTGAGGCGGAATTCTACCACATGAAGGGTGATTCTCTCTCAAATTTACCCAAGAGAATAAGGTAGGACGGTTCTTGTAGTTTAGCTTGGGTTGTCGAATCCTCAGAGACCTAAGAAGTAACCTATAGACACGTACATTCTATGGACTATTTTTGGCTATGTAGTGGCAAACATGGGTTGATTTTAGACGGGTTAAAAGGAACTCTAAGAGTCTTAAGTGAATTCAATTTAAAATAATGAGTTGATCCTAGGTTATCGCTCAGGGTGGATTGGACGTATTTCCTTTTCAATGATTTTAATTTCTTATATTTTAGATGAGTTCATTTAAGGAGATAAAACAACATCATCACTTACCGGTTTAATTCCTACACCCTTTAATACTAATCACCTATACACTTTAAGGATCATAGTTTTGAGCACTTCAAAGTAAAGGTTCATATTAGCACTTGAAGTGTGTGGCCTTAAATTCAACAAGGACGATGGAGTTTAAAAATCATCAAATAAAAATATCAATTAAAGAACTGATTATACATTAATGAGGTGATAAATAACATCCAATCCAGCCCCTTGATACTCCCTTGGATCAACCCATAAGTGGGTTATCCCTCCATTGATCCCATGGTTTCAATGGAAGTGAAAAGTACACTCATGAGGGAGGAAATGGAGAAGTAAAGAAAACAACAAAAATAAAATGATCACTCCACCATTGTGTGAATAATTTCACAACGTTTAGTGTGAATAAATTCACACCTTGATCCAATGGTATCAAAGTAATATTAAGAACAATATACTAAGAGTATAAGAAGAACTTTTATTAAGAAACTAAAGTGAATTGAACATCTTACATGTGAAAGACAAATTTGAGACAACAAAATTGCAGCATAACATTACAATTGAACAAAGCACCAAAGATCCTTCAATCCTCCAACACCACTGCCTTAAATAGGAATTTTTGAGCCCTTGGGTAGAGCCTCCAACAGTATAAGTCTCCTCAATTAATTTTTGTAGGCCATATGTGGGTGGAAAGTAAGGGAGAGTTGATTTTTCCACCCTTGACCCGAGGTGGCAGCCAGCTTTCCTTCACCTAACAGACACGCTTGTAAGACCATCTATATGGCCGAATCAGAGTGGACCATAGAAGACGAAAGTGTATCCCCGGATTTTTTCTAACCTAATGTAAATTTTGGCCCATTTGGAGTTGTGGATTCCGAGATATGATCATATTAGTGGGATGTTTTTTTGGGCCGCAGAATCTGGCCTAGAATTGTATCTCTAATTTGGGCCGCCTAAATGGACACCATTGAGACCGAATTAGCATTGGATATTGAAAAGTTATTTGTTACTATAAATGTCTTCTATAATCCCACGAAATTTGGGATTCATTGGGCTTGTATGTTGGGCCCCAAAATATTAACAGTGGGTTGTTGTCCAATCTGACTTCTCCAGAATTGTTTCCTTTCATCACAAAATATCCTCATCTTCTTCCATGAATTTTCTAATGATCCCTGAATCAAACAAGTTCATATATTTAAGTGTAGATAAAATTACCAAAATATAAAATTAAAATATGTATAGTCATATGAATCATTGGGTACCTCAAATGATGTTCAAAAATGTACCACATAATAGTGCATTTTAAGAAGGTATTACAATCATAATGTGAAATGATGTTCAAAGTATAAAATGCACTAAAATAGTGTTTATTAATATAAAATAATATTAATATTATATATATTAACAATGAATATTAGCCTCATTTAGTGGATAATCACACCCCCAACTTGAGTTTTTCTAGTCCCGGGCAAAAAAAATCTCAACAATATGAAATTCGAATTCCCTTTTCCAAAAACATTTTGATACACAATGATCACCAGAAACCCTTATACCAAACAATCATGAAACCTATCAAAATATTTTAATACAAGATAGTTTCATAATCAGATCTCAATCCCAATCCCATTCCTTTTTTCAAATTCATTGCCATATTTCATCCAATATCAATTAAGTATGAGGATGTGTTGTGCATCACAATACACATGGGGGTTCATCTTTATTCAAGGGGGAAATGATGGAAGCGCTAGGTGGAATCACATTTAAATATTAAGATGAGTATTCAATTTTTTTATGATTTTTTTTATTGTTTTTTTTTCGTTTTTTTTTGGAATTTTTCCATGGTAATTGAAATTGCACTCAAAAGAGTCAACCCCTGTAGCGAGACTTTGCCGATGACTCCCAGGCTCAAAGACCTTAGGGAACCAAGTTAATCCCACATACTCGGGCATCATATCGAGTTAACTCAGTCAAAAACAAATTCAAATTACAAAAAATAGAGATAAAATTACTAACTCTGGGTCAGACAACTATGGAGTCACGATCTCCAAGTGCCGAAAGCCACGTATTAGGTCATCTCATTGCTCTACGCGCAATTTTTTTTGAATACTCGTATTAAGCTAAAATAATCACCAAACCTATACTATATATTTAGGGGACCCCATGAACTTAAACTAATACCCCACTATCCAAAGGATCTGCATTGTGATCTTTTTTTTATTTGAATGAAAATATAAACAATGAAATATCACATTGGACAACCGTACTTTCCAAAATCTATGCTCATGAAATTATAAAAGGATTAAAATCAGAATTAGGGCATGCTAAATTATTTGATATTCAGTTTCAAAGTGTGAAATTTGTATTACCATGTTCAAAGTTAAAGGAATGGTTTCTTCCATTTTCACAATTTTTTTTTCAAATCATTCTTTTTTTTTGACACAAAAGAATTTTTTATTTTATCTACCCCCCCCCCCAACCTAAAACAAAATTGTCCCTTGGGTTTAAAGAAAATAAAATTTAGAAGGGGTAGAGGTATAGAATTAAAGTTCAAAAAGGAAATTGAAAATGAGGATCATGGAATGAAGTCACCTGGTGGTTGAAGTTGAAATTATTGATGCTCCCTTTTAATCCTTTGATATCCATGCCACTTGAAGAGTTCCCTAGTGGGAAAAGGAAAACAAAAAAACAAAACAAAATAGTATATATATATACATAAGTAAAATATAAGTATATATATAAAATAAACTGATGATACATTATCTTCTTTTAAAATTTCTAGGTAAGGTATTACTCAAGGATCACACCACGTGACACGGATGAATATGGTGCTACCCTTTTGTACCCATCCGTACTAATAATAGAAGAACAGGTCAACGGTCTATTTTTTAATTTTAAATATCAAAATTATTCATTAATACTATTTAAAATATAAATTTTATTACAACATCAAAATTATTGGAAACATGAAAATCATGGGTTGCCTCTCATGCGGCGCTTTTTTTAATGTCGTTAGCTCGATATGAACCCCCCAAATTACCCAATACCAACTTTTAACATTTTAAGGACCATATGTTTCACCAATTCAACTAGGTTGAGATTTATTATATGTTTATAATTTGTTTCATTAATAAACATATGTTCTAAAATGAGTTGGTAAATCCAAGGAATATCAGAAATGGTGGATCTAGTTGCTTCTCTAGTCTTGCCTAATACATCAAGGGTCATTCCACTTTTATTTATATCAAGAGAAGAAAAAATGAAAACATGATGGTTTTGGATATCCCCAATGAATGAAAACTTGGGGAAGGATGGAAAGGAAACATGTTCAAGTTCAGGCAGAATAACACTTTCAGACATAGGTTGGGAATTTGGATCAATCTCAATTTTATTTTCAAAATTTATCAATAGAATTGGTTCCTTTGTAATAGAAGATTAAACCACAAAATTTGAAATATCAATTTTAGGAATGGTTATGGACTCATAGTTTGTGATTTCTCTTAATGGTTCAATGATTGGTGTTTTTGAAAAATCATCAATGGAGTTATACTTAGGAGACTCAATCCATGATGTAAAATTCTCCTCTTTTGAATCCAAAAATTCAATTTACTCTTGATTTAAATACCCTTCAACAATTCCTTGATCCTCTTCATCTTCCCCAAATCCAAAGGTTTTCTCTTCAGTAAATTCATGAGAGGTTTTTGGGAAACTAGACACTTCACATAAGGTTATGAAAGGGGCAGTTGGTATAGGCATGCGTTCCTCATAAGTTTTAATGATTTGTAGTTCTAATCTCAAAGATGAAACCTCAAAATTCATTTTATCCATTTTTTGACATAGTTTTTCAAGTAATTGATGTGCATCGGGATGTATAAGGGGTTGAGATGGATGGTTTATTCCAGGAGGATAATTGTGTTGTTGGAATTCCATAGGAGGATGTTCTGATTGGCCTTGTTAGGATTGGAAATCGTAATAGGTTGGAATGTTTTGTGGAGAATAGGAGTTAAAACATTTTGTCTTAATATTTTGTTGTTTATCCCACCAGTAGAAACTATAATGATCATTGTACATCATACTTGGTGCGGGGTGATCAATGTAGGGAGAGGTTCCCCATGTTTGGGCTTGTTCAAAATTTATTTCCATAGGAGTGAGGGGGTGAGAATAGAGAATAGGGATGAAAAAAAATGATGATATTGTCTAATATAACTTACTTAGGTCCCCGTCAACAATTCCAAAATTTGATTCATGCTCAAATTTACCCAAGAGAATAAGGTAGGACGGTCTTTGTAGTTTAGCTTGGGTTGTCGAATCCCCAGAGACCTAAGTAACCTATAGACACGTACATTCTATGGACTTTTTTTGGCTATGAAGTGGACAAATTGGATTGATTTTAGATGGTTTTAAAGGAACTCTAAGAGACTTAAGTGAATTCAATTTAAAAGAATGAGTTGATCCTAGGTTATCACTCAGGGTGGATTGGACGTATTTCCTTTTCAATGATTTCAATTTCTTATATTTGAGATGGGTTCATTTAAGGAGATAAAACAACATCATCACTTACTGGTTTAATGCCTACACCCTTTAATACTAGTCACCTATACACTTTAAGGATCGAAGTTTTGATCACTTCAAGGTAAAGATTCGTATTAGCACTTGAAGTGTGTGGCCTTAAATTCAACAAGGACGATGGAGTTTAAAAATAAGAAAATAAAAATCTCAATTAAAGAAGTGATTATACATTAATGAGGTGATAAATAACATCCCATCCAGCCCCTTGATACTCCCTTGGATCAACCCATAAGTGGATTATCCCTCCATTGATCTCATGGTTTCAATGGAAGCGGAAAGTAGACTCATAAGGGAGGAAATGGAGAAGTAAAGAAAACAACAAAAATAAAATGATCACTCCACCATTGTATGAATAATTTCACAAGGTTTGGTGTGAATAAATTCACAACTTGATCCAAAGATATCAAAGTGATATGAATAAAAACATAATAAGAGTATAAGAATAACTTTTATTAATAAACTAAAGTGAATTGAACAACTTACATGTGAAAGACAAATTTGAGACAACAAAATTGCAGCATAACATTACAATTGAACAAAGCACCAAAGATCCTTCAATCCTCCAACACCACTACCTTAAATAGGAATTTTTGATCCCTTGTGTTGATCCTCCAACATTCCAAGTCTCCTAAATTAATTTTGGTCGGCCATAGGTGGGTGGAAAGTAAGGGAGAGTTGATTTTTCCACCCTTGACCCGAGGTGGGAGCCATCTTTCCTTCACCTAACAGACATGCTTGTAAGGCCTTCTAGATGGATGAATCAGAGTGGGCCATAGAGGACGAAAATGTATCCTCGGATGTATTATAATCTCTTGTAAAATTGTGGCCCATTTTGAGTTGTGGATTCCGAGATATAATCATATTAGTGGGCTGTTTTTATGGGCCGCAGAATCTGGCCCATAAATTTATCTCTAACTTGGGCCGCCAAAATGGAAACCATGGAAACCGAATTAGCATTGGATCCTGATGATTGATTTGTTTCTATACATGTCTTCTAGAATCCCAAGAAATTTGGGATTCATTGGGCCTGAATGTTGAGCCCCACAGTCTTATTAGTGGAATGTTGTCTAATCTGACTTCTCTAGAATTGTTTCCTTTCATCACAAAATATCCACATCTTCTTCCATGAATTCTCCAATGATCCCTGAATCAAAAAAGTTCATATATTTAAGTGTAGATAAAATTCACAAAATATAAAATTAAAATATGTATAATCATATGAATCATTGGGTACCTCAAATGATGTTCAAAAATGTACCACATAATAGTGCATTTTAAGAAGGTATTACAATCATAATGTGAAATGATATTCAAAGTGTAAAATGAACTAAAATGGTGTTTAAGAATATTAAATAACATGAATATTATATATATTAACAATTAATATTAGACTCATTTAGTGGCTAATAAAAGGGAAAGGAGGAATCCACAACAAAGTAGATTACCAAAGTTAATGCTCCATATGGTTTGGAGAAGATTCCAGTAAATCCATTTACACATGTGAGTACAGATTATGTGTTGCCTATTAGTAAAATTGAAAAGATAGATCCAAATCAAAATACTCTTATGGAAAGATCCATAATTTCAATTATGGAAATCGAGCCAGACAACATGGGAGAAATTGGTAACCCACCAAGCAGTGATGAAAGCACAAATGGTGACGTCTTCATTTCATCTGCTGAAATCCAACAAGTCTATACTTCGCCAATCAGGACAAAAGAAGTTATAGAAACATCAGAGGTGAAAAATGATGTTGATTATCAATCCATCATCTCCTCTTTATTACCAAATGAAGACCCTTCATCATCAATCAGGTCAGAAATGGAAGCTTCTTCCTCAAGATGTGCAAATTTTGACATCTCTTCTGATCATGAAAATTTTGCTTCATCATCTACTATGTAATTAGAAATGGAAGAAATAACACATTTTGAAGAAGAAGAGGAAGATATCAGAGATGATCCTCCATCATTTGAAGAGGGTATCTCTACCACCGTGGATGAACTCAGAGAAATAAATCTGGGTACAAAAGAAGATCCACGCCCTACTTTAATCAATGCGTCCATGACTCTTGAAGAACAAGATATGTATATTTCCTTTTTAAATCAAAATCAAGACATATTTTCTTGGAACTATACAGAGATACCCGTGCATGATCCTGATATTGCTACTCGTCATTTGGGTTTATCATAAGAACATCGAGGATTTAAGCAAGCCGTGATAAGAACACACCAAACTTATGCTTCCAAAATTGAAGCTGAAGTGGATAATATTATCAAAGTTAAATTCATTAGAGAAGTTCAATATCCCAAGTGGTGGGATAATATTGTCCTTGTAAAGAATAAGAATTGACAAATTAGAGTTTTCATCGATTTCAGAGATCTTAATCGACATTGTCCTAAGGATGATTTCCCAGTTCCGATTAAAGAACTTTTAATTGATGAAAAAGCTGGCTATGAAGCACATTCCATCATGTACGGATATTATAGATATAATAAAATTCGAATGTCCCTATAAGACAAGGAATACATAGCCTTCATATCCCCTCAGGGTGTGTTTTTCTACCGGGTAATTCCCTTTGGCTTAAAGAATGTAGGTGCAACATATCAGCGTGCCATGCATCGTATCTTCAAACCCTTTTTAGGGAAGTTTGTTGAATGATATGTAGACGATTTTGTGGTTAAATACAAACAATTTTCTAATCACTTGGTTGATTTGGAAGTAATATTATGTAATCTTCGACAACATAATTTGAAGATGAACCCCTTAAAATGTTCTTTTGGGGTAACCTCACGAAAATTTCTTGGCTTTGTTGTACGCTATCGTGGTATTGAAGTCGATCCTGATAATACAAAGTTAATCCTTGGTATGTCACCTCCTCTAAATTTGAAATAATTAAGAGGACTTCAAGGACACTTAGCCTATATTCAGCGTTTCATCTCCAATTTGGCAGGAAAAAGTTTACCCTTCACCAAATTG
Organism: Viscum album; assembly: GCA_963277665.1. NCBI lineage: Eukaryota > Viridiplantae > Streptophyta > Magnoliopsida > Santalales > Viscaceae > Viscum > Viscum album. Next base: position 261,936,343 of record OY728129.1, read on the forward strand.
ATGAAGAAGGGAGTCACTTACCAGTGGACTGAATAATTTCAAGAAGCATTCGATATTCTAAAGAAATACCTCTTGATTCCACCAGTACTCCTGCCACCTATTGAAGGAAGGCCATTTATCCTCTACGTGATAGCTCTAGAGCGATCATTGGGTGCCTTTCTTACTCAGAAGAATGATGCTAGGAATGAAAACATCCTCTATTACCTCAGTCGGACTATGCTTGAAGCAGAAACCCAGTATTCAAGTATTGAGAATTGCTTCCTGGCATTAATCTTTGAAGTTCATAAGTTGAGACACTACCTGCAACATCACGAGATCCAATTGGTATCTCGCAATAATCCGCTCAAATTCATCCTTAGTCATCCAATGCTTACAGGATGTCTGGCAAGGTGAGCAGATATTTTGCAGCAATTTGACATTCAGTATGTGTCTCAAAAGGCAATAAAGGGCCAAGCTCTGGATGCTTTCCTGGCTGAACACCCTTCAGTGGAAGACACATCTTCAGATATTGAACTCCCTGATGAGGATGTCTTCTCTATTCAAGAAATTCCTCAGGCATGGGAAATGTGTTTTGATGGTGCTTCCAGAAGTCCAACAGGGAGGAAAATGGAAAATCCTAAATTCTACAATGTTGGCTTAGGAATTGTGATCATTTATCCAAAAAAAAGAAGTATTACCTTATTCCATATTATTGTGGGAATATTGTACAAATAATGAAGCGGAATACCAAGCTCTCATTGCAGGATTGGAGTTGGAGCTTCAAACACAAGTGAATCACTTAAAGGTGAAAGGTGATTCAGACCTGGTAACCAAACAAGTCAATGGGGATTATGCCATCAGAAAAGAAGAACTAATCCCTTTGTATGATTAGGTCAGAGAGTTAATGGTGGAATTCCCTTCGGAACTGACATTTTTTTATGTCCCAAGATCACAAAATGCTCAAGATGATGCACTGGCTAATATAGCCACAGCTCTGGCAGATCCAAATTGGGACGAGACAACCATCATTATTGCCCACCGTCATGCAATTTCACCTTATGTATGAAGCAGAACAGAGGAAATTAATGAAATTAGTCCCATTCCTGAACTGTATGGTCATACTACAGGATAGATTTCACCTATCAGGGAATACCTTCAAAATGGAACACTTCCGCCTGATAGAGCTGGGAAAGAACAACTCTGGCAATGTGTGGTCAACTTTACTCTTTATGATGGCCCAGATCACCTAGAGCAAATTCTCTACATGCGTGGTTTTGATGGAGTTCTCTTCATATGCATTGATGGTGAAGAGACAATGGCTGTCATGAAAGAAGTGCATGCAGGAATCTGTGGTGCCCACCAGTCTAGACATAGACTATCTGATCATATTCGAAGGCTTGGATACTTTTGGACTTCAATGATACAAGATTGTGTTGATTTCACAAATTAGTGTCATTCATTCCAAGTACATTCCAAATTTATTCATAAAACTACAGATTTTATTCATACAGCTAAATACTCCTAGCCATTTTCCACATGGGGAATAGATGTGGTGGGAGCTTACCCTTCAGCTAAGGCCAAGCAGTTTAAGTATATTCTTACTGCTACTGATTTCTTTTCCAAATGGGTAGAGGCAATACCTCTTAAGGAATTCAGTTCTAAATTCATTGTTAGCTTCATCAAGTCTAACATCATTACCATATTTGGTGTCCCTCATACTATATTGATGGAAAATGGCACCAACTTCTGTTCATCCGAGGTGAAGAAGTTGTATCAAGAATACAACATCAAATCCAATCATTCATCTCAGTATCATGTAGTGGTCAATGTCCAAATAGAATCTTTCAACAAGACTCTGTCAAATATACTGCAAAATATGGTGGATAAAGATAATAAATCATGTCCTGATAAACTCTTTCATGTTTTATGGGTTTATCGGACTACCACCCGCACTGTAACTCGGTCAACTCCATATTCACTAGTATATGGAACGGAAGCTATATTGCCCATTGAAGTTCAATTTCCATCACTCAGTGTAGCCATTTGTGATCAGTCATCTACATATGAACAATCTCAAAAGCGATTGAATGAGTTGGAACAATTATATGAGAAAAGATTATGTACTTTGCACCACTTAGAAGTCTATCAGAAATGAATAGTACGAGCTTTCAACAAAATTTTTTGTCTTTGTTCATTCACTCAGGGAGAATTGGTATTAGTTCTCAGAACTCCAATGATACCAGGAATGAAACCCCCCAAGCTTGAGCCAAAATGGGAAGGACCTTACTCAATACATAAGGTCTACTCCAATGGAGCTTATTCTTTTATCTCAATGGATGGAGAACTCATCACTACTCCAACCAATGCTATATTTCTAAAGAAATATTTTATATGAACACAAAATACAGCAATGGTCCATACATATGACCTTAAACTATTTGTACTATTGTCCAACATGGCATTAAACGGTGACGTCCTAACTACATGATGCTAAACTGTATAAAAGTCCTTCACATCCAGAAAGATGTTAAACTGCATCATCCACGGTCCATACATATGACCTTAAACTATTTGTATTACTTTCGTCCCACACGACGTTAAACTGTGAAAAAGTACCCTAATTCGTCCAACATGATGTTAAATTGTGTCCTCCTTCATCGTCCTTGCTATATGACATTGAACTATATATAATTCCCTTTCATCCAACATGACGTTAAACTGCATAACCAACGGTCCATGCATATGACCTTAAACTATTGGCACTTACGTCCAACATGACTCTAAACTATGAAAAAGTCCATAATACGTCCAACATGACGTTAAATGGTGTACTCTTTTGTCCGTACTGCATGACATTAAACTGCACAGTCCTCTTTTTGTCCAACATGACATTAAACTGTGTTGTCCCCATTGTCCTAACTACATGACGCTAAACTGTACAGAATATCATTTGATACGTCCTACATGACATTAAACTTTGCATCATTAGGGTTGTTGCTACCTCTTATTTCTCACACCGAGTATGAATCACGTGAGCTTAGAGAAAACATCAACCATAACACTCTCTCTGGGCTACTAACCATGTGTAAGTCCCAACACCATCATTTTTTAGGTCGTTGTCCCCAAGAACAACTTGATCATTAACTCATTTTTTAATTGAACTATGCAGACTTTGATCCTTGCCTTCCAGGATGCATACATAGGCAACCTACGAAGGTTCAAGCCCAAAACCAATCTCTGCACATCGGTTCACCTCCATCTCATATGATGGTGATTCATGAAACCATCCCTAGAATCAATATCTTTACATTGGCTCACTTGTGTCCTTGCTATATGACGTTAAACTGTTCAACACTTTTTATCTTGTATGAAAATAAAACTACAATATTCTTTGATACCCTCACCTGAGAGGGAACCATTATTTACATTGATTTTTCAATCATGTTTCATTCCAAAGACTACGTGCATACATGGCAATGCCCAAACCTTTTATCTTGGGTCAAACCATCATTGCACTAAAGTCCCCATTCACCCTTCACATGTACGAACCAAATTTGTATAGAGGGTATTTCTAGAACTACGTGGGATTGATTCCCATCCTTATGGGATATATAGGAACGTTCGAGTGTCCCTTGAATCCACCCCAAGTCTTTTGGTCCTAACCCCAAATTTCACTTGCAGTCCCTTGGCTAAAAAGTCCCCATGAAAACACACACTGTGTATTTCATATAATGGTCCAAGCTCTATGACCCTAAACTAATATCTCTATTCCTTTTGTCCCACATGACGTTAAAATGTAGTTCAAGAACTACATGTGGCTTGATTCCCATACTTATGGGATACGTAGTGAAGTCCAACATTTCCATTCAGGACCCAGCCACAACATGATTATGGTTAGCATTGATGTATCTCTTCATACATTGGACAATACTCATCTTTATGTATTATAATCCTAACCTTAAATATTTTCAGATCTTCATACCCCTTTTCTTAACTTCTAATCATAAAAGGCCTGAAATTCTAAGAGTTCTTTTGCCTGACCATGCAACATGTGTCCTTAGGCGGCCTTGCATAAACAGTCTACATACCAGACCTGTCAGCCAAAAGATGTTATTATTTGACTATGCAGTCAATGCCCTTAGTTGGACCTGCATAATTCAACCCCCTAACGGGTTAGTTAAATACTGGTAACTTCATTCTTGGGAAGAAAGCTTCTTTTGTCCTTATTTGTCTTAATGACAATATGTAGGGATCCGTAAAAATATCCATCCTTAACATACTTGTCCCATATCCTTTCTCATGATCAAAAAGTATTAAAGTCTATGGTTTATATTCTCCTTCCCTACATTTGGGTCAGACCTTCATATGAGTGATATTCATCCAGTTCTTCGATAATCTTGTTTGGAAATATCTTCTCCATATTAAAGTAACTCTTTCCATACAGAAAACTCTATACTTTGGAAAATTTGAATCTTCATAAACTTTCACTCGCTTTTTAGCCCTAGGAAAGTAAATTTCTGAGAGTTCTTTTGCCTGACTATGCAGCACGTGCCCTTAGGCGGCCTTTCATAAACAGTCTACATAATAGACTTGTTATCCAAAAGATTTTATTTATTTGACTATGAAGTCAATGCCCTTAGGTGGCCCTGCATAATTCAACCCCCTAACGGGTTTGTTAAATAATGGTAACTTCATTCTTGGAAACTAATTATTCTAATTCCTTTTAGCTATTTTTCATATCATTCCTCAGATTCAAATATTCTTAAGACATAGTTTACATATTTTATCTCATACTTGAGTGTGGTAATGTGTTTTAAAATAAATTTTCAAGGAATTGAGTAAATTCTAAATCATTCGGTCAAAGATATTTCGACCTTAAACATTAGACTCTATATGTCCGATGTGCATGACTTTAAACTTCCCACAAAAGACTAAGGAAATCTGAATAAAAGTCAAGTTCCAGCTCACTAAACATACATTTTGTATGATTTAGGTAATATTGAGCAATTAAAAGATTCAAAGTTTGTAGGGTTATTTACATTAATCCAAGTAAAAATAAAATTATGCTTACTTGGCCCATTGGATTAGGTAAAATTTAATGCAGTTAGCAGGAAAATAGGTGCACAAATGATTAAAGGTAAAAACATTCTTCATTTGATGCACAATAATTAGAAGTAAATCCACATATTGGAGTCTATTCTCTTTTCTAGGAAATTACAAAAGGTTGTCGACATAAGTCTTCAATTGATGAACCACATCCTGAGCTTCATCAGTAGCTACTTGAAGCTCACGCACTCGACCAACTTCACTCTTTTCAGCCTGATGGAGTGATTTCTTGGCATCCGCAATGGCTTTCATACCATTCGTTTGACATCCCTCCAGTGAATTATTGAGTTGGTCAAGTTCCTTAGTAACAGCATCTAATTTTTGCTAAAGTTGCATCTTCTGAATGACTTTATCTTTGATCTTATGATTCAGATCCTTCATCTTGGCAGCGTAGTCAGCTTTAGCTTGGGATACTACAGCCTCAAATTCACTGATATTGACTAACAGCTTCACCCTGGTCAGATCTTCACAACACTTTTGTTTCTGCTCCCTTCTTAAGATGACTTGTTTCACCGTGGTATATATCTCTTGGTATCCAAAACCACCAAGTCCTAGCATGACAAACTGGGACGACAATCGAGGGATCTTTGATGATAGATCTTCTAAAGGCACTTCATATATGATTTTACATATGTTTTTCCATGACTTGCGTCGTGAAAAGTCGGGTGCCTTAAGCACCTCTGGGTCTGATTCAATGTCATCATCACAGGGGGCATGTAATCGGTGATTAATGCACTTAGGGAAGTTTCATGTTCTGATCCTTCCCACCTGACCCTGGTAGCTTCACCTTCTACTACTGTTTGGGAAAAGGTTGAGACTTCACCTCAAGTTCTAGACATTGAAGTTGATAGCCATGTTTGATCAATTAAAAGTATGGTTAGTTTCATAGAATAATGTAATTTGGTTTTCTGTCTTGAAAACTCAATACAATCATTACATAACAGTAGATCAGCAGCTTGAGAAGACTCCTCCCCATCTTTCCCAGTTTCAACAAGATCTTCAAGATGGGTCTCAAGAGGGTTTACTAGGTTTAACTCCACTTGAGCTAATGTTTCTACAATGGTAGGGTTGACATTAATGTCCACACCCTCTTCAGGCATTGGTAGTTCAGAAGCTTCTATGGATGGAACTGCATATTATTTTCAGTCATGATTAGAAGTGTAAATTATAAGAAACATTACTGGGTGAAGGATAACACTCATGCCCAAGGTCTTATAAATCACATGATAACTTAGCATGATTATAAAATTATTCGAAATACATTCCATGATTCATCATTTCATCCAATGATATTTCATAATCCTGGTTAGTCTCACCAGTGGGAGCATTTAATGTGTCCTCTTGGAGACCCTCATTCTGTGGCCCCTGACCCTGGGCAGCTTCTTCAAGAAGGATGGAGGATTCAGTTGCTGCGGCTGCCAATGATTCTGGTGCAGGTTCTTCTCTACTTGTAGCAGCAGGAGGAGCAATACTGGGAATAGATGTTGGCTCTTTTTCAGAAGCATCCAAGTCAACCTGAATTTTCATTTGTTCCACATCACCCTCTGTGGTCCTTAAGGGAGGATCAGTCCTTTACCTTAGAGGGGAAATTGAATAATCCCCTGCAATTCCAAGGAAAGTGAGAAATCTTTTTCATGGTTTAAAATTCATGATTATCCGAAGGACTTACCACTACTAATAAAGCATTTAGGGGTGGACTTCCTCCTTTTTCACCTTTGTCCTTTTGGATTTTTGGGAGTATTAGCAGTCTCCCTTATTGGAACTTGAATTGGAGAATGGAAGTCCATGTCCAACTCCTCATTCATGGCCTGTTGGCCTAGAGATATCTTACCTGGTTCGTGAGGAGATTCAGCAGCAGACCTGATGGTAGTACCACCAGTGCTATACTGAGGTGAAGGAACCTTAGTAGTTTTTTCAAGCTATAAGATGAAGAAAATAATTTCCTTGAGTAAAAAAGCTTTGATTGAAATCAAGTTGCGAAGCAAATAAGGAAAGAAAACTTAATCTTCAGGAGCCACAAAATCATGCCACTCCTCATCAGTCCCCTCAGCGGCGCCACGATCTATCAATCCTTTCACCCGTTTGGTGACAGGAATGGACTCATCAGTGGCATAAATAATCATTTCCATCTCTCTGATATAAATCCACAATTAATCAGGGTTATTCTCAAAACTGGTGTCCATAGAAGCCAGAATATTCCCTATTACAGGGAGGTGTAACCCCTCACATAAATCTAGCCAAGCTGTTTCAACACCACAATACAAACTCTTCCATGTTTGGATAGCCTCTGGTCTCAGATATGAAGGCTGTGAGGAAGGTCCTACAATCTTTGATTTTAGTTTCTTCCCAACTCCTGCAACTGTAGGTAGAGAATAATAAAATAAGACTTGTTGCTTTATAAAGTAGTAGTTCTTAAAGTACCCCAATGAAGTAACTCACCAGGAGTTGATGTAGTGGGTCTTTTGATTTTTACTGGAGGATTATATCGGTTATGAGGCCACTTTACCACTTGTTGTGCCTCATCATCCCCATCATGGGAATCTGGTGAATCAGTCCTAGAAGAGGAATTTGGCGAATCAGCTTCAGGTGGGGAAGCATCACCTTCATGAGGAAGGGTTCCTTTCTCTACAGTCCTCTTCCTTTTCCCCACCTGATAAACTGGGTGATTCAGTACCCCTTTAGGGTATGATTCTATCCAGTGCTGGGCATACCATGTGGTCAAGTTATGTGCCGCTTTTTTAACTGGTATATCAAATACCTCCCCAGTCTTCTCCCTTGACGTCAGCAGCCACAGTTGTCGAGCAACCATTGGATGTTGCTCTAACCTGACATGTACTGGGGGAGATACATAAATCTGTTGCAGACACTTGAATTGACGTGCAAATCTATATGGAGCATAGGCCTCGCATATAATTTCTCTGTCAATCCTGGAAACTAGCACACCATCCCTGCAAGCTAGCATGTATGCCCTCAAATCCAAGTGGGTTGTTCCATCATCAACAAACCGCCCAGTTGGCAGATTTCTATAGGGAAAGAAGTTGAATTCCTTAAACATGCTCAGCCTCACTTTCTTGTCATAGGCATTAAGATCTAATAGAGAAACTCCAGATAATTCTTGCACTGACGACCTGAAAGAACTTCCAGAAATTTTCAATCCATTCTGTACATTGTAAGTCCTGAAGTGAGTGGCGATCCATCCCCATAAAACTTAGAATGGTCCCACTATTCTTAAAGGAGATTTACCCATTAAGACATGAAGTAAACTCCTGTGAATATTTTCTAAAATGGGGGTAGCCAACCCAACCATTTTCCCCTCATCCAACTTTGTCGCAATAACGAAGGTCCCTGGCCTGACGCCTCCCTTCGAATCCCTGACTGGAAAGAGATAAATGCTAAGCCACAAAGCCAAGAATCCCACCAGACGAGTCTTCTTTGGGATCATTTGATTCACCTCATATCCCCACTTCTCGAACTCTCCTGCTTCTAGATTTGGCCAGAATGTTCCAGGAGAACCCCTCTTCTCAGATTTTGGGCAGGTAGTAGGATGGGTGGGCCTCTTATCCTTGGATTTCTTTTTCTTGGATCATTTTTCCTTCGGCTCCTTCTCCTTTGGATCCTTCTCTTTCTTCTCAATAAGAAATATATTCATCCACTCCTCCGGATGAATATCCTTTCTAGAATGAGTTAAGGAGGGCTCTGAACTCTTGAGCCTGTGGGAGATTTTAAATAATTCCTGATCCAAAGTAGGAGTCTTCTCTGAATCATTCCAAGTCACCTTGTGAGGAATGAATTCATCATACATATCGCCCAAAATTGGAGCCCCTGAGATCCTGTGGACATCCCATAGACTGATGCCTACTTCTCCATCAGTCAGATGGAAAGAATTGGTTTCTGGGATCCATTGGATGAGTATCTTCGGCACGAAGTTATCATGTCTGTAAAAATATGTTTTCCCAACCCAGACAGCTTCGTATATCGCAACTCCTTTTAGATATTCGACAAACTCTGCACAGGTTTGTCGTACCCAGTATGCCCACATCCAAGCTAGATTCACACCTCCCCCAGGAAGGATGTCCCAACTTTTCTTCCAGCCTTTGGATTGATCCATCTTAGCATTTTGGAAGATTGAAGGATGATAATGTGGTTTCAACTCAGGTTTATGAGGTTTCAGATCTGGTATAAAAGGGCTATGATGCATCATGTGGGCCTTCTCCACTATTCCATCATTTATAAATCCTCCTCCACATGAGATATTTGCTAAAGAAAAGTTGTTATAACTCTGAAACCACGAAAATGGGAGATAGTTGTTTGCTTCTAGAATAGTGACTTCTCGCAGATGACCATAATCGTACAAAGGCAGATAAGTGCTTTGTGGGAAATCAAAGTGATATTTCTTCAAATACTTAGCGAAATCTGGGAGAGTGCTACCACAGACGGTATAATAATCGTGGCCAACGATATCCATAATTTCATCAATTTTTTAGTTTTCCATTTCATCAGCCGTTCCAATTCATGGAGCCATTGAATCTGAAAAACATTTGAATAAATTAACTCTTAAATGGGTTTTTTTCATAAAATTTGTTAAGGAATTCATAAAAATGGAAAATGAATTAAGGATCCCAAGTCTAAACTTGGCGCTCAAGTATGGATGTGTCGCGCAAGTGTTAATGTTCCGCGCAAGTTTTTGGCGTGCAAGTATAACCACACAAGTCCAAATACCTTGACAGTAGCGCGATAGCGAAGAAACAGCGGAAAAACGAACAAATTGTGCGGTGAAGGTGACCTACGCAGTGAGAGTTCGAGAATCTAAAAATCAGTGCTCTACGCGACAAATGGTCGCATATTTATAGGCCAGGATACCCACCTGCGTGCCTACAGCCAGTGCGCTCCAGCCAGCGCGATCCAGCCCTGCGTGCCTCGCACCTATATGATGACAGTTACGCGATGATCACCTGCACAGCCCTTTCCCTTTGGTTTTCTTCCTTTCCTCAGAGTCATATCCTTATTCTTCCAAATCCAACTCTGAGGGGGGGACTTTTTTTGACACTCCTTTTTCGTCACATTGTCTAAAGGAATGGAAAGGGAAATGACTTCACCCAAAGTGATTCATCCTTTTAAGAAAACATCAAAAATCGACAAAGGAATGAAAAAGGAGTCAAAGAACTTATGGTCGTGCAAGTTCCATTACTGTCGCGCAAGTATACTTACGCGCCGCCTAATTGCCACACAAGTGCCATGAGCGCCCTATGTGATAACCACCCAGGGTCTTCAGAAGCCTATAAATAGACCCTATGGGCCCCCCATTTTGAGAGGAATTTTTCCAGAATTCATATACAGAGCTCTGAATTCCCAAGTCTCTTCTTCAGGTCTTCCAAACACTTCTAAGGTAATTCTTTACCTAGAATGGAAGGTCTAAAAAAGAGGAGTAATTTCTAAGTGTTAGAATTCACTAACACTTGCGCGCCTAAGTGTTTTACCCTTAAGGGAAATGTACACACTTGCGCATTTCCCTATTTCTTCACCATAACTTGCGTGACATCTTCTGGAAAGACTCTTGGGATAATTCTAAAGGCTTTGATCAGGGATCACCCAAATATTACTCTAAGGGCTAAAAATCGCACAAGTACCCATGTGTCGTGCAGGTATACCTGTGCGACCAGGACTTGCACGCCCACGCAGTATCTACGCGCCTACTAGGACTTGCACATCCCTATCTTTTTGGTTGCCTCTCCAACCCATTTCACCCCTCTTATGCCATTCCACCTCTCCTATTCAATATTCAGTCTTCAAGACACTCTTCAATGCCATTTATGGCATGATTTCTTGATTTGGATTCCTTATCTAAAAGGAACTCCGTGGAACATATATCAAAACCTAGTGATTTACACATCTTTATGTCACTAAATATTGAGATTTCATTCATTCAACCTCATCCTTTAAGATGAGAGAATCCTTAACCTGGGCCTCCTTTTTAGGAGTAAGCCCCAGGCCAAATCCTCATTAAAATGGGAATCTTCCTTAGGAGTAAGCCCTAATTCCTCTAATTTGGGCATCCTCCTTAAGAGTAAGCCCCATTCTCAAAATTCCCAAATATGGGCATCCTCCTTAGGAGTAAGCCCCAACCATAATTCTCTTAAACTGGGATTCCTTTTCAAGAGTAAACCCCAGTCTCAAATATGGGCCTCCTCTTTAGGAGTAAGCCCTAAGTCCCTTTAATTTTCAAATCCCTTTAACATGGGCCTCCTTTTCAGGAGTAAGCCCCAATCTTAATTTACTTTTAATCTGGCCTTCCTTCTCAGGAGTAAAACCCAATCATAAGTCCCCTCCTAACTTGGGCATCTTCATCAGGAGTAAGCCCCAAAGATTAGAGTATCCAAATCTCCATGAAGCACATATTCCTTTATAGACCCTGTTCCTGGATCTCTTCCCTGAACTAAATCTTAATTATTATCTATTTGGGCAGTCATACACACATAAGCCCCATATTATTGCATATTTCATGGAACAATTGTCTGTTTTCACCAATACCTCTTGTTTCTCATGCCAAGCATGACTCACGTGAGCTTAGAGTATAAAAGTAATCATGAAATCTTTCTTTGATCCATCAATCATGCATAAAAATCATACTCCCTTACTCGAACTACGTGGGTTCTGATTCCTTTTCTAAAACAAAGGATATGTAGGTATCCCATCAGCGGATACGATCCCAACTCTGAAATAATCCATGTCCTCCTGAATGACAATAAACTTCAACTGCCCCACTGAGTGGTTTTAAAACCAGTATGGTCATCATAATAACCAAGATACCTTTATGTATTTTAAGGATAGCATGAACTAAGAATCTCTAACAAATACAGATGATTCTTCATCGATGAAGAACCTCGAATACATATAAAAGATTCTCCGAATTTCCTACATATCGATCATTGATTGTTAGAATAAAGGAAATCTCATTTTATACTTACTAATGTAATAAGGATTCACGAACATAACTTAAATCTATAAAGAGAGTCTCGGAGTAGACAATAATTCCCCTCAAAAAGGTGTGATGAGTCTGACCTCCTATCCTCTCGACCAATGAAAATTTCTAAGCCTCATCAGTCCACAACTAATGAGCACTTACCTTTGGAAAGTAGGTCCAAATGGATATGGAATCATTGGATGCTTCCGGTTCTACAAACAAACCCATTAGAAACCGATTGGAATGTTTGAACCTTCAATCAACAAGGTCATCCCCAATTCCAGAGGAAACAATGTTTTACAATATTAAACTTTTGTTTATATTTTTCTTCGGTTATTAAATGGACACAATTTTTAATATGTTGTTTAGATGGTCTAAAAAATTTCTAAATATTTTGAAGTCTAGTGGCCATATGAAGGTTTTCAAAGTGATCATGTGATTATTCCATGTAAACATATGGTTTTTTTAAAGTAACCACATGTGTTAACCTTTTAAGTGAACATGTGTGTTGTTTTTAAAGTGATTTTATGTGTTTTATTATATGACTGTAAGTTTTTTAAGTGATCACATGTATATTTATTTAAGTGGCGGCATGATGTTCTAATGTTATCAAATAAATTTTTTTCAGACATACTGTATGTGTATATATAAACCTTCTATAAGAAAATAAACTACCACATGATGAAATATTCTTTGAACCTACCACATATTGAAATTTCAACCAAGTATACTCCATACAAAAACTTAAGTGATTGCACATTATATTATTTACACAGTTAGTATAACGATTGCAAGACAACTTGAACTGACCACACAGTAAAATTGTGTCATATTTTTTATGGGATTTATTTGACCTATTGTTTTAGAGATTATTTTAATTATTTAACAAGTAATTAGAATTTTTTTGAATTAGTCTTTAAGTTTTTAAATTAAAATAAATCTTACAATTGCTTTTGGATGAAAATCTTCTCTCCCTTGGATAATTATGAAGTTTGAATTTAAATTACATTACCTGATTAGAGTTTAGTATGTTAGTTTCTTAGATCCTATTTAAAAGATTTAGAACTAATTTAAAGTATATAGTTATGAGAACATGAACTTTTGAGAAACAAAAGAGATTTACTCTAACATTGAAGTGGGGTAAAAACGAAGTCCTATGTGATCAAGTTTTCATCTGATGGATAGATTTTAAAGTAAAAAATAAAACATTATATGACTTCTATAACTACCTTGAAGATAATTCCTAATAAATTACCCCATAACTAATACATGCTATTCTTTTCTTTATCTTTCATTTCATCTTGTTTTCTTATGTCTCTAACAATACTTCTCATCTCTAAAACGTCATCCTACTTTATGTTTATGATTTTACATTCAAAATCATTATTTATCTTTATCTAGGTTGTAACTCAAATATTATAAATTTAAGAAGATTCATGTTGTGACTCTTATATTCTAATGTCAGAGTTGTAGTTATGTTGTGACTCCCCATACAAAATTCTAGTGTCTTGGTTATACTTATATTAGAAAAAGTAGGTTGTAATAAGTTTATGATTCCCCTTAAAAAATAGTTTAGTTCACAATATATCTCCTATAGATTAGATAGGTATAAGAGTATAATAGGTCCAATCTGGACCAAACCACTATATAAATTACCTTTTTTCTTTCTTTTGTTTCTTACTTCTAATTAAATTTGTTAATTAAATTTGATAATAATTTTATATGGTTAAAATTTTTAAGCAGGTCTATTCACCCCCCCCCCCCCTCTATACCATCTTATTTTACCCAATCTGACCAACCAAAAATAATCTCATCCTATATGAATTATGATAATATTTATTTAACTATCATTTAGTATTTACCTTAAATAAATTATTTTATCCTTTATCGTGGTAACTAATTTTTACCATCGTAACTATTAATTATAACCAAAAGTGAAATTGAATGCATTACTAAATTTAAACCTAAGAATTAACAACATGAAATTTATTTTTAAGATTAGATTTTTATAATTCTCATTAATTAATTTTAATATAAATTTTCAAAATGAAATGAAAATTCGTTTTTAGAAAAACAATTGTTTTTAACAAAAAAATTATTTTACACCCAAATCATGTATAATTATGATTCATATACATTTAATTGGGTTATTTTTTAAAATAATGGATTAATTTTACTTTAAAATAAATTTAAAACAAAATGATACTTTTTAAATACTTGAAAAGAAATTAAAGTTTTTAATAAAAATTAGAATTTTTTCACTGTTGAACCAAAAATATAACATTTTAGAAAAATCACAAAAACCTAACCTAATATTTATTTTATAGGATTATATAAAAAATTAATTCCATTTAATCAAATTTAATTTCAAAAATTTAGAAATTTAACTTTTAAATAAAACAATAAAATTTTAAAAATATTGTTAGAAAGAAATATCTCTTTTTTGACTAAAACATTACATAAGATAAATATAATGAATATGAATCCATAAAATAAAATCATGATTATTACTAATAAATGAAATTGATTTTTTTTTATTAATTGTTTTGTTGAATTCTTTCTCCTTTTAAAAACTGTATCATTGCAATTTTATTCATTAATTAAACTGGTTACTATATTTTTACCACATAGCTCATTTCAATTCACAAGTTAGTTATTTAATTATATGGTTTTCCATAATAATCTAACAATATTATTCACCTTATTTTAAAAGACCTAATATCTTTAATATAGAATATGAATAGGTTATTCCTCATAATAATGATCTTATTCTAATTGAAATACTTCAGGGCTAAATATATAAAATTCATCGAGTACATATTCCCATAACAATGAAATAAGAAACACATCATGTACCTAAGATAAAATCATAGGTAAGGCCACTTGATATGAAACTGATCTCACTTTTTCTAGAATATCATATATACTAGTATACCATGGATATAATTTTCCCTTCCTTCTAAAATCCACAACACCTTCTAAGGGTATACTTTAGGAGAAAAAATATCTCTTCTCTAAAATGATATATATTTCCTCTGGTTATATTCATAACTTTTATACATTCTATGAGATTACCTCATATAGTGTTGAATCATATTTACCTTCTAAAACATCTCCTATACCAATTATTGACCCCAAAACTTCTTTTTGATTAATTTGTTACAACTTCTTGAAATTTTACATCACTTTCCATATAATTCTTCAAAAAGTTCAGTTTTTATACTAGATAAAAACTATCATTATAAGAAAAATTATCCATTGAAATATGATTATCCCAACTTACCTGATAATCCAATTAGGAAGAATGAATCATATATTTCAACTTATAAATTGTTCATTACGAAAATTCATCAAACTGAGGATGAAATGTTTTGATCAAATTTAATTTAGCACCCAATGACATCTAAAGTCTTTTCCAAAAATGTGTTGAAAATTTGGGGTCAAAATAATATATAGTATATATAGGGACTCCATGTAATCTTAATATCTCTTTATGATAAATTTTTTTAAGTTGATCTAAAGAAATATTAACCTGAATAGGGAAAATGCATAAATTTAGTTAAACGGTCAAAAATAACCCAAATAACATTATTACCTCATGATATATTTTATAATCCCACCATAAAATCAATGGATATATTCTACCATTTTCATTCAGGCATTTTCAAATATTATACCACCTTATTTTTCAATGTCAAATTTATACAACTTACCCTTCTTGACCAATTATTTCATTTCTTGTAAATCGTGATCTTCTTTTTATAAATGCTTAATTCTTTCTAAGAAAGATGATTTCACTATCTCCTGAACCAAAATAAAGAGTTATTTAATGCACAATTTCTAGGAAAATATTCATTAAATCAGTAACCAAATGATCATTTTCCAAATAAATCATGGTTATTGATACATTATTTTTTTACTCAAGGAATTAGATACCTTGTTTGCTTTACTTAGGTGATAGTGAATCCTGGAATCATAATTCTTAATTAGCTCCAACCACCTTCTCTATCTCATGTTCAACTCTATTTGAGTAAAGACAAACATTAAACTTATATAGAAAGTATATATTTCACATTTTACCCTATATAAATATGCCTCTAAATTTTTAAATTAAAAAACCATAAATTTAAACTCAAGATGAAGTGTATGGTAATTCTATTTATTGGTTTTCAATTGATTTTAAGCATATGTAATTACCTGATCATCTTGAATCAAGATATAACCATGTCCCTTTATAAAATTATTACTGTAAATAAAAAATAGTATTTCATGTTTCTAAGGCTAACACTAAATCATTAACTAATCTTATTTTCAATTCCTAAAAACATTAATCAAATTCCTTTTTCTAGATGAATTTAACTCCTTTTCAGTTAACTTGGTTATTAATCTTGATAACCAATACATGTTTTTAATAACCCTTTCTCAATAACCCACTAACAGAAGAAAAATTTAAATCTCAATGAAATTTATATGTCTTATCCATTCTTTGAACACTTCAGTAACAGTAGGATCAAAAGTTATTACACATGTAGAAACAATATACCCAAGGAATGAAATATATTGTAACCAAAATTCATATTTTCACAATTTTTCATAAAAATTATTTTCTTTTAAATTATTCAGAATAATCTTAATATGTTTCCAATCATCATTATAACTTTTATAATAAACTATAACATCATTCATGAAAAGAAAAAAATATCCAAAAAACTCATGGAAAACTCTATTTGTAAGATCCATAAATATAGTGGGTACATTCATCAACCTAATTGGTATAACCACAAATTCATAATTGTCATATGTAGTATGGAACACCATCCTCAGAATGTTTTCCTCCTTTACTTTCAGCTGGTGATACACGAACCAGATATCAATCTTTTCTAAATACTATCCACTATAGATCTCATCAAAAAAGTCATCAATATGATGAAATATATTATTTTTCTTAATAGTGATGTTATTGAGTTCTCTATAATCCATGAAAATTACTATGGATTCATCCTTATTTTCAACAAAAAAAGGATCACCCCAAGATGAAGTGATTTGATGAATGAAAAACTTATCAATGTAACACCCCAACCCCAATTACCTAGAGCTGGTGAATTTTTTTAATACATTGGTCTAACTATAAAGAATCAAGTCATGAAGGATCAATCAGTTTAGAAATCTTGGAAAATAGATTCCATACATGAATGTTACATTACACTTTTTAGGATAAAACACAACATAAATAATCCTTTTAGAATTCCATTATTCCCCTATCTTAACCCTTCATATCAATCATAATACACTTCTTGGAATCCTAGGAAAATAAAACATAAGAAAAGGGTGACCTCATATGCTGAGTAAGGGTAAATAATTCAGCCGAAGATATAAACTTTTAAGGTAATATATATAATAAAAAAATAATCCTTTTAAACATAAAACATGAACATAATATGGTAAAAATAATTTAAACATTACCATATAAACATGAACATTAATATTCTACTAGTTGAATAATCACATATAATAACTAATTTTATAATGATGGAACTTATAATGTCATACATAATAACAACTACTTCAAGGCCATATGCTAAGAACATTCACAAATATTCTATCAAGGCCTTGTTCAATTACACTAGTTTATCTTATGAGACCTACCGATGCATCAAGGGGATATATCGGGCCCCACCCATCACTTATTAAGTCCAATGCATTCTTAATATGAAAAGGGTGAAGCATAACATAAACATTCGTATTAAAACTAGCATACGAAATTCCAATAATTTAACCATAAACCATAAATGGTATAAAAATAGCACATCCATACTCAAACATATCATAACTCATTCAATGAAATATATATGATTGTATTTATAATTAATCAACCTCAATCAAGAATAATATCCAAAAAATGATGTTTTCATTGTTGAAAATAATCAGTAAAACTCTTTGAGAGAAATATCCTTTTTTCATGAAATCATTTAAAAGTCTCAAATTTTATAAATGAAGTCATTTAAAAGATATTTTTGAATAAAAATTTCCCATACCACATTGAAACTTTTGAAAGTAATTATCATTTTAAAATAATCATGTCCATATAAATAAATTCTGAAAATCATTTTGAAAACATGGACATTAATTAAATAGATTTTGAATAATAAATATTTAAAAAAAATTAAAATGATGATCAAGTTAAATATTCCCTTATATAAAACCATAAAATATTCTTCTTGAAAACATTTTTATGAAACATGAACATGGATGATAAATATTTCCCAGTAAATACTTACACATAAACAAACTTTAATAATAATAAGATTGAGGAATTAAACCTTACCTTACGTATGATACTCTTTTTACATGTCCGAAACTTCTATATAATGTTTCTAAACATATTATTAACTTATAAAAGAATCATAATAATATTTATGATATCATATTTGATTCTTTTATGACTTTATATTACCCATTTATTAACAATTCCAAGTTAATGCAACATTTCGTGTAATATCACATTTTTTATCGTATGTTTTTTAACATGTTATTCTTGATCATATTACTTATATCATGATTTACTTACTTCAAAAATGTATAATATGATTTATATATCATATATATTCATAATGTAAATAAATATAATAGATAGATATATAAAATGGAATACACCGTTCATGGAGACAGTAGACCGTACGTACACATGAACATTGTTTTATTTTTCAAATCGTATTGAATATAAGTAAGTTAATTAAATATATGTAAATAAATTCATTAATGAGGTAAACATTGCATCGTTATTTTTTCATAAATCATTCATTAATGAGGTAAACACTGCATCATTATTGTGTCATAAATATTTTTATATATATTATGTCTAAAAATTATTAAAAAAATATCATGATGTAGGAAATATTCTTATCTTTAAAATGAATATTTATAGTCGAATATATAACTTATATAACCCCATGTAAGAATTGATTTACTAAAAGATATATGTCTAAGTCATTTTGGTCTTTACTTTAAATTAATTAATATAAAGTATCATTATCACTCCCAAGTGGCTCCATGGGGTCCCAAAATCGAACCATGGATTCCCATGGTTGAACATGTATCAACTAATAGGATTAGAACACATGTTTGGGTAATTTAATATTATTATTATAATATTTTATTACCCATATTTACCATATTTACCATTTGAACCATTGTAAATAAAATATTTATTAAAGTAAATATTCATAATCTCTAAAAATAAAAGTTACCTATTTACACAATTTGGACCTCCTAATTCAAAATATTGAATCCATTTTTTCAAATTCAAAACACAGAAGTACCAGAAATTAATCTAAAATTAATTCCCACTGTCAAAATAAAAAACATGTTTTTAAGAAATAATAACTATCAATAGATTAATACTTATTTATGTCCAATTTCAAAGTGAAATTACTTCCAATGACCAACATTGGATTAAATAGTAAAAGCATAATATAATTACACTTTAAAACCAATTAAAAATATAATCTAACCTTATAGATAAATTATATTAAAAGGCAGTTTTGAATTAAAATACAGTATTTTTCACTATTTATTAAAAAAATAAATTTTATCATAAAAATACATCAATTTACCCAAAGTAAATTTTGATTTCTAGATTCTAAAGAATAATTTTATTTTTTCAAATAGAACATATAAAAGTGACCAAAACTATATTTAAAGAGGTTCTCTATCAAAAGCTAGTAAATTGACTATTTAAAGAATATTAGAGTATTTATGCTTAAAATTGGATTCATTCACATTTTAAGCCTCTAAATTTTATCGGATAAATGTAAAAATACTTAAAAAATGTGTATATTGATATTTTAGTTAGTTATGTCAATTCTTGAAAATAAAATAGTTAGGAGTTAACTACCATTTAAAATAATATTATATTATTATTTTTTAGTATGATTGAGCATTGTGTGCAATATGAGATTTAAAAGAAACTCATTGTTGTGTATCTAGTACACCATCAAACACAGCATCACCTTTAAAGTAAAATAAATATTTAATTCTCAAATTTAAATAAATATGAAAATGTTATATTCTTTATTTACCTAGGATGTTACATCCTTCCCCCCTTTTGGGAATTATGTCCTCGCAATTTTAAAATTGGGCTTGGAAAATTTATTGAAAGTCCCACATCGGAAAAAGAGTCAATAAAAATATCACTTTAAAAGAAAGAAAGAGAAATAAAAAGTTCACCTGAGATAGACCATACTAGTATTCCCTGTATGATAACATAGATATGGAAGAGAAACAAACTGTCAAGGTTTGATGGAGAGTGGTAGAAAACATTATTAGGAGAAAGTTAACCACCAAAAAATCACAAACTTGTGATGGGTTAAACAGTCTTTGATTCCCCAGTAGAAAAAGTTAACAGACAATTTTTTGGTTTAAAGTTACTTTTCATAATGTTGTGGAATTTATTTAACATCAGGAATAAGAACATAAGGAAACATATTTACTTTTTATGTAGACTTTCATCCTTTACTATATTTCTACCACCAACTCATCTTTTCTCAAAACGAAGAGTATTCAAGATGACTTGGTCACACCTGAAGTGCTAGAATGAACTTCTATAGTATCACATAATCTACAAAAGATGAAATATATATTTCCCCTATCTTTATACATCAACTAAAAACCAAAATTGTTTAGTACAAGATCAGATAATCCCCAAAAGGATAATCCATTATACAAATAAATACTACTCTTAATCTCCAAAATTCAACAGAAATAATCCAAATTTAAAGAAATACCATTCAATATAAAATTTCCCTTAAAATTATTCAAAATAATCCAAAAATAATACTGAAACCCAAAACTCAGATGGATTTAATCACATAGTCTTCTATAGTAAATCTTAACAATTATCTCCAAAAACATCATCTGCTCTTAAAGTCTCATACTGAAGTGTAATTAAAATAAACAAATATTCTCTATGATGGATTAATCATTTTCATAGATAACCCAAATCATCTTATGTCTACAATAAAAACATATATTCTTCCAAAATAAGATTTCAACCATTGCTCCACAAATTAAATCCCATAGTATTTTATTTTTCTTAAGCATATAGTGTTTCCAAATAAGAAAACATCTTCTAAAATAACCATTATCACTTAATCACCAAATCATTTTCCTATATTAAGGATATCCATTTGGTAAAACATAAGTTCCAAAAATCAACTTATTCTTGATCCATAAAATCATTTAACTTAAAAGAATAAGTCATACTAACTAGGGACTTCACATAGAACAGTGGTAGGAGATGCACCATTATCGCCCTTTGGTTGTGGGATTGATTCATATGGCCTTTCTTAACGTGAAGGGTTTTCACTAATCTTATGGGTTTTCCTTTTTATAAAACTCAAAAATAAACCAAACATATTTTAACCTCAAAGGTTTTCTTATACCTTTCATTTTAATCCCAATACATTAATACCTCAACAACTTATATATTGTCATTTTTTTCACCTCCATAAGATAAAATAAAATTATTCCTAATAGAATGAACATTATACATTGATCATGGTGTCCATATGGTTTCATCATCATCTTGTTCACATAGGTAGAAGTCCCATTCATTACAAAAATTATTTATAGATCCTTCAAAATCATTTTCTTCCTTCATTCAAATACACCTTGTACAAATTGGGTCATATGGGTGTTCAAAGAAAAACAGTTTTAGAAAATAATCATGTATAACATATAATTTCAAAACATCTAATAAAACATTATTTTTATAAAACAGTCAGACTGAGTTTGAGTTGAAACTTTCAATCAATAGTCCTTCTAAAATACCATAAGTATGTGATGATAGACTATATTTTAAAAGAAAATATAAATATGTGGCACAAGGGTACTTCTTCAGCACCTTTTTCAAAATTATAATATGCTTCAAAATCCTGTGATAAGGTAAAATATCTAAAAATTCTTTGATAATATTTAACATTCTTAAAAATATGAGAATATTGGGAAAAAATGTATTTGATTAAATACAACCCATGATCCATGATGATATTGAGGTATAGTGGAGGTGTTTGATATCTCAAACAACTGCTTGTAAGTGAGTTGTATGCTAGAAAAAGTATTACAATCATCTGTACATGACTATGCAATAATTATTGCAAGCATTTCATCAGGAAGAGATATGAATGTTGTTTTAGATCCTCCTCCTTCCATTTGTAACAGAATTTCTTTGATCTAAAAATTTATAAAATAATGATTTAATTGAAATAATAGACATAGGGACTAACCATTTTTTTAACTAAAACTCTTAATCCCTAAATTTGTCTAAACTGACCTCTGTTACCAACTGTAATGACCCAACCTTAAAACATTACATAATCTTGAATTAAATGAATAATTCACATTGAGGATCTTTTCAGGTTTAGAGTTTTAGAGAATTATTCTATAACTATTACATACCAACTTAAAAATTACATGTATACACTACTACTCAGTATCCATTTTTTAGATAAAAACTATTAAAAAGAAACATGTCTAGTTCCATGTTTTAGATAACATGAATTTTCCATGATCCCATCTATGACCCTATTACACTTTATCTCCTATGAAAAACATTTCAAAAACTTGGGATGAGAAAAAAAGATTAGTAAGGGTTATAAAATAATGAAAGAAAAAATTAGCCTATCAATAAATACAATTCAATGAAACCATAATTTTCAATCATAACATATATTATAAAATCATAAGATTTCTGAATAACAAAAAGAAATCATAAATCATAAAGGTAAATTGTGGAATAAAAAAAATACTTACATTATATCTATCACTACTACATATGGAGTTACATTGGAATACCCATCACAATATATTCCCTAAATCTCTTAGGAGAATCATTAATATTTACCTCTGTCATGTTACCCAATGCATTGGAGAGCTATCTCAGGCTCACTCACCCTAGGTTTATCACAGAACCACCTGTATACGTAAACAATGCATAATAACCATAAAATATTCATAACACTTAAAACAATCATAAAAGAAAATTATCATTTCCACATTGTAATCACAATATATCATTTCAAGATATTTACATAATCAATGCTTTATCAAACCATTTTCAAAACTATTTAAAACATTAATAAAGATATTTTTGAATCAAAGGGTCACATACCACTGGAAACTTTTAAATAAATCATTATTTGAAAACATTAATGTCTATATAAATAAATCCTAAAAATAATTTTTCAAACATGGACATTAATGAGAAATATTTAGAAGAAAAAATCATTAAAACAACTTAACTAATGTTTTAGTTAAAGAGTTTTTATCAAAATGACAGATGCTTGAATACAAATAATTGAGGAATAACATTTAATCAGAACTTTATAATATCACGAGAATAAAGTGATTCATTATATAATATTCCAAAGGACAATATATACACCATGTAAGACTGAATTGGTACATAACTACAATGAAGTCTCAATGGAATGTAAATTGAGACAAAATCTCTTATAAAAACTATATCCTTAGATTAAGGATAAATCAATTGGATAATGATGTGTGAAAAATATAAATACACTCAAAATGATTGGATATTTAGTGTAAATAAATAAAATAAAATTCACACATATTTTTGTTAAAAAAACACCAATGACTTGGATGTTTAACTCAATGAATGGAAATTTATTTAAAATTACTCTTATCAAGTTCATATCGATGACTTGAGAATTTATCATTGGAGTGATAATGTGTATCAAAAGTATATCCAAACAAAAGGGAGTGGAAATTAAAATAAAAATAAATAAACAGTGATTCAACACATAATCATATCATTACATAATTAATAATTAGAATATTAACCCAGGGAATGGAAATTGGGTGAAGAAGTTCTCTTACAGAAATTCGACAACCTAACAACGTCACTTAAAAATTCAGAAAATGAGTTCATGAGAGAGAAAAAGGTATCTCATCACATGGATATAAAATGTACATCAATAATGATATAGAAGAACATATCCCAACATAAGAAAATGTAAATTTAAAGGACATAGAATAAAATAATTCTTTGATTAGAAGAGGTGAGTGAAAGGTTCCCTTATTGATTTGGTAACTTACGTAATATAAACCACATGAAAGAAGAAGCATAAAATAAAGATGTAAATGCCCATAAATTAAATTATATTAAATAAATAATACAATAATTGTCATTAAATACACCACAAAGAAGGAAATAGTGTCAAATATATCATGAATCTCACGGGAATAAAAAGTGAGATGAAAACCCCTTACCACGTTTTAATCAATCAATTTGTATGACCAATAGTTAATAAACACCAAATGAATCACAGGATACAATGAATATAAAGACAATCATGATAATATATATCAAATGGCAGTAAAAGATACACCTCATGCAATAAATAAGTTGCAAACAATGGAATTCTCATAGAATTAAAAGTGAGATAAGAAACCCCTTACCTTGTGTCCGACTTGAATCGTTTGCTCCTTATTCATCCTTTAAATTGAGTAACTCCTTTTGGTTTGAACCCAAAGGTTTACTTGAACTGCCTTATTCCTAAGGTAAGGCTTCTAGGAGGATGATAGGGATGTAGGGAACTTAATTGGGTAGAGGTTGGATGAGCCAAGGCACTTGAGAAGTGTGATGAATGGGTTAGAAGTGAGGGCTTTTGTGTTAGTTTGGCTAGTGTCTGCAATGGTGGATTCCCTCGGGCAAGACCTTATATTATTTTTCTTTATCGGTTCTAACTTATCCAAAACATGTTTTTAATAATAAAAAAATGAATTTTTAGTCAAATAAATATTTATAGTCGAATAGATAACTTATGTATCCCCATGTAAGAATTGATTTACTAAAAGATATATGTTTAAGTCATTTTTGTATTTACTTTAAATTAATTAATATAAAGTATCATTATCACTACCAAGTGGCTTCATGGGGTCCCAAAATCGACCCAAGGATTCCCATGGTCGGAAATGTATCAACCAACAGGATTAGGACACATGTTAGGGTAATTTAATATAATAATAATAATATTCTGTTACCCTTATTTACCGGATTTACCCTTTAACCATGGTAAATAAAATTTTTACTAAAGTAAATATTCATAATCTATTAAAATAAAAGTTACCTATTTACACAATTTGGAAATCCTAATTCCAAATATGGAATCCATTTTTAAAAATTCAAAATACATAAGTGGCATAAATTAATTTAAAATTAATTCTCGCTGTCAAAACAAAAAGTGTGTTTTTAAGAAATAATAACTATCAAAATATTAACACTTATTTATGTACAATTTCAAAGTGAAATTACTTATAATGACCCATATTGGATTAAATAGTAAAAAAATAAAATAATTTCACTTTAAAACCAATTAAAAATAATAATCTAACCTTATATATAAATTATATTAAAAGGAAATTTTGAATTAAAATATAGTATTTTTCACTATTCATTAAAAATGAATTTTATCAGAAAAAACCAAAAAATTACCCAAAGTAAATTTTGATGTCTTGATTCTAAATAAAAAATTTATTTTGTCACATATAACAAATAAAAGTTACCAAAAATATATTTAAAGAGGGTTTGCCATCAAAAGGCGGTAAATCGACCATTTAAAGAATATTAGAGTATTTATGCTTAAAATTGGATTCATTCACATTTTAAGCCTCTAAAGTTTATTAGATAAATGTAAAAACATTTAACAAACATGTATATTCATATTTTAGTTAGTTCTATCCATTCCCACCAATACAACGGCTAGGCGTTAACTACTATTTAAAATAATATTTAATTATTATTTTTCAGTATGATTGTGTGCAACAGAAGATTTCAAGGAAACTCGTTATTTTGTATCAGGTAAGCTATCGAACATAGAATCCTCTTTAAAGTAAAATTAATATTTAATTCACAAATTTTAATAAATATGAAAATGTAATATTCTTTATTTACCTGGGATGTTACAAGAAGTCTCGAAAATTAGATTACATAAATGAACATTACATTACACTTTCTAACATAAAACACAAAATAAATAATACTTTGACAACACAATTATTCCACTATATTAACCCTAAATATCAATCATAATACTCTTCTTTTAATCCTAGGAAAATTAAACATAATAAAGGGGTGATCTCAAATGCTTGGTAAGGGTAAATAATTCAGTGGAAGTTATAAACTTTTAAGGAAATATGTATAATAAAAAAACATCTTTTAGACATAAAACTTGAACATAATATGGTAAAAATGAGTTAAAAATTACCATATAAACATGAACATGAATATTCTACTAGTCAAAAAATCACATGTAATAACTAATTTCATAATGAGGAATGCATAATTCAAGACATAATAACTACAACGGTAAGGCCTTGTGCCAAGACCATTCACAAATATTTTGTCTAGGCCTTATGAAAAGATACTATTTTGTCTCATGATACTTATAGATTCATTGAGGGGCTATAGCAGGCTCGGCCCATCACTTACTAAGTCCAATGCATTCCTCATATTAAAAGGGCAAAACATAACATAAAAATTCGTATTAAAACTAGCATACGAAATTACAATACTTTAACCATAAACCATGAATGGTATAAAAATAGAACATCTATAGTCAAACATATCATAACTCATTCAATATAATATGGAAGAATGTATTTATAATAAATCAACCTCAATCAAGAATAATATCCAAAAAGAGCTTTTGATATAGTTGAAAATAATCAATAAAACTCTTTGATGGAAATATCCATTTTCATGAAATCATTTAAAAGTATAAAAATTTATAAAGGAAGTAATTTAAAAGATATTTTTGAATAAAATTTTCCCATACCACTTTGAAATTTTTGAAAGTAACTAACATTTTTAAACAATCATGTCCATATAAATAAATCCTTTAAACCATTTTGAAAACGTGGACATTTATTAAATATATTTAAAATAATAAATCATTAAAACATTTAAAATGATGATCAAGTTAAATATTACCTTCCATAAAACCTTAAAATATTCATTTTGAAAAAAAAATTGAAACATGGACATGGATGATATATATGTCTCGGTAAATACTTACACATAAACAGTCTCGAATACTAATGAGATTGAGGAATTAACTCTTACCTTAGGTCTGATACTCATCATATGTGTCTAAAACTCTTGTATAATGTTTTTAAACATATTATTAGATTATATAAGAATCATAATAATATTTATTATATCATATATAAATCTTTTATTACTTTATATTACCCATTTATTTACAATTCCAAGTTAACGCCACATTTCGGGTAATATCGCTTTGTTTATCGTACATGTTTTGACTTGTTATTCTTATTAATATTACTTAGATCATGATTTACTTACTTCCAGATTGTATAATATGATTTATATATCATATATATTCATAATATAAATATATATAATAGATATATATATATATATATATAATGTAATGCACCGTTCATAGAGACGGTAGGCCGTACATACACATGAATGTTATTTCCATTTTCATATAATATTGAATGGAAGTAAGTAAATGGAATATATGGAAATACATATATATATATTTTTAGAGTATAATTATTACTTAATATATTACATACTTATTAATAATATATATTTTTATAATCATCCTTGAATGGTGAATGTGGAAATGAATCTCATCGCATCGTGGAGACGGTAAGTCGTACGTACGCACGACCGATGATGTCATTTCCTTAATGATTAAAACGTGTTGTATTGGATGGTATATTAATTAGATAGAAACATTATATTTTTATGTTAATTATTTATATACATAATACTCATCATTATATCCATCCAAATAACATATTGTTGAATAAGAAATTGCACCACATTGTTGAGATGGTAAGTCGTGTGTATGCACGCATGGTGACTTTGTCATTCATAGGATGGATAGAATAAAGAAAATTGTTGTCCCATAATTATAATAACATCTCATAATGTATAGGGTACTAGATTTATTATTTTATTTTGGAAACAACAGATAAATAGGAAGTAGAAGAATAAAAGAACATTGAAAGAGGTGATATAATAATTACCTCTTCTTCAGGCGTTTCCTTTTTATTTGAACAAAAAGAATCCTTAGATTGGTTTTAGGATAAAATTAAGGACTCTAGGATTAAGTGATGGTAATTGGGAGGAGATTTGGGAAGGGTTTGGTCGATCCAAATGGCTTTGGAGGTGTGAATTAAAAATAAAGGGAGATGCCCTTTTATAAGAGACGTGAGGGGAACTTTAGAAAAAATGTTGAAATTTTAATTTATTATAAAATTATTTTATGTTTTTGATAGCTTAAAATTGATTTAGTTAGAGGATAATATGAGTATGGGTCGAAACCCAATCAACTAATAGGTTTTATACATGTTTAGGGCATCATATTAATCTTATATTTTATATTTAACTCTTAGTTAAATAGTTTTAACTCTTACCATGTCTTCTTGTAGTTGTATACTATATGGTTAATATAGTTACTATAAGTTTTCAAAAAACCTAAATTGGATATTTTATGAAATTTTAAAACAATACAAGTTATTTGGAAAGCCCTTATATTTTTAAGACTTTTATATTATCTAATAAAATAATATTTATTTTAAAATATCATTTATGTCAATTTTCTTACTATTTAATACTTGATTTTTTATAAAGTCATAACAACTTGATTGATTACAAAAAAATACATTGAATCAACCCTAAAATTTCTTATTCTCCTAAAAAATTATTTTATGTCAAATCACATTTATTTTAATATTTATAATATCATTTATTTTAATCTTTCATTAATAAGGTTATCACTCCATCATCAATGTTTCATAAATAAATTAAATTATTTAATGTATAAAAATTATAAATAAAATACCATGTTGTATTAAATATTTTTATCTTTATAATTAATATTTATTGTTTAATTTATCTTATGTATGACCCAATATTAAAAATGGTTTGGTTATTAAAATTTGAATTTGACACTTTTAACACTTCTTTAAATAAAATATAATAATTGTCCTAATCTAACCCAAGTGTATCAAAAATGATAATATTTTTATCCAAAGGTTGATTTTAGTCCAAATACACATATCCAATAGAATTAGGACATGTGTTAGGGTAATTTTAGGTTATTATAATATTATTTTTACCTTTAATTACCATATTTACCTTAAATTGTGGTAAATAAAATTCAAAAGTTATTATTCACCAAAACATATTTTGAACCTGTTGAACCAAATTTTACGTACTAATGAAAACCATGTATTTTAGATTTACAAAATTCATTTCACAGAAGCAGTAAATTATGTTTTATTCTAATTTGCAAATGTGCCTCGAAGGTGGGTAAAAAGATGTTAAAAAAGTTCAATGAATTTTTATATCTAATTCTATTATAAAATGAGTCAAATGACTCACATTGGGATAATATATGTATTATGTATATATTTTTAATTTAATATAAATTTTATTTAAAAATAATAATTTAAATGAAAAAGTCGTTTTTTATGTAATATGTAGTATTTTTTACTCTTCATCAAAAACTGAATGTTTTTATAAAAATACAAAAATTTCACCCTAATCTAGTTTTGATATTCTGAATTCAAAAATAAAATCTATTTTACCATCTTCAATTTTTAAGAGTGTCTAAAATTAATTTTATTATTGTTCACAAAAGGACATAAAAAGTATTTGTTTTAAGAAAATAGGTTTTCTAAATATATAACTATTTTAACAAAACTTATACATTTCATTATAAATATGTTTTATTTTTGTGAAAACATTATAAATAACATTTAAAATTTTTTATTTCTATTAATATTACAATATTTAATAGATAAATAAATATGTCATTTAAATAATTATAATACTAAATGTTGTTTCTCTGAAACTCAATCTTACGTATAATGCAAGCCAAGTTGGTGTTGCATCCAATGTAAGCTATTACATTACTTTAAAGAGATAACATACTATGAAATCATGGGGTATTACAATCAAAAAAACTCTTGTTCTAGCATTTTCAATTCCAAAATTTTTATTAGATCCATTCAATAAGGGGATTTTGAAATTATCTTAGCATTAGACACTAAGACAAAAGTAAATTTTACCTTCTGGTCGGGAATAAAATTAGACAGATCATTAGGAAACACATTCATAAATTCATTTACTTTTGAAACATCGCTAATTTGAATAATTACCTTATTCTGAGTGATATGTGTATGATAAATTTCACTTCCATCATTAATTATTTTCTAAACTTCTTGACATATTATCAAAAGTATGAAATCATTCTTATATATGAATTGATACTCACTCTAAAGGTAAAATATGACTTCTTTAGCTCTGAAATCTATCTCAACAAGATAAAATGAAGTCCAATCCATGCCTAGAATCAAGTGAGGATCTGTTTCATGCCTAATGAGGATCTAGTTGGTTAGAGTGAACCTGATCAGGATTCCACTTCTACGTGAATCTACAAAAGAAACATAAAAGGATTAAAATAGAATTTAAACATAATTAAAAATTTAATAATCATTCCCTTAAGTAATTAATTATTATTATTATTATTAAATTAACTTTTTATTACTATTTAATATTTATTTACAGTTATTAATTTTATTAATGAATATTTAATTTATTATTTATTTATTTGATTATTTGTTTAACTAAAATTGTTAAAGATAATTATTATTTGAATATCAGATGTTATTATTTAGCAAGTAAGTTTATTTTGTTTAATAATATTTTTAATGTATATTTTAATTAATAAAATTATTAAAGTATTTACTATTTTAAAAAATATTTGATTTAATTAGTTAATTTTAATAATTAAATTTATTTATAAATTACTAATATTTTATTTTAATATATTTTATTAATTTGTTTTATATTTTATTTTATTATTAGTTATTTATTTATTTATAATTATTATTATTATTTAAATTATTAATTTTATTTTATCTTTATTATTTTTTTATTTAATTAATTAATTTTTAATTTTTTTAAAATGAATTAAACTTCTCCCCCTTCTCCTCCATTGCACATAGAGTGGGGGTAGTTTATTCCTCTATGAGATACCAGTGGCGGTACCCCCTTCACGGACACTTCCATGCAGACTCGACTACGGCGTAGAACTCCTTAGTGGACTACAGTGGCGATAAAACAACTTTAGCAATAATTACTCATGGTGGATCCTTACTTCAGCAGATCTAGATCAACTAGACCAGAACTCCTCATATCCTTGATGTCTCCAAAACGTCGATGACTACCTCAAATCCTAGATCTATAATAGAGGATGAAAATTTTCAGGTGTGGATTAATTCATTTTTGAGGGAATCCAAGCGAGGGCGGCTGCAGGTTCATCATCCACAGTGGTGGTCCAATATCCAAACAACAGTGGAAACACTTTTATATATCTAGAAGATTCTATGTAGATAAAAACAATCTGAAGTGTGATTTGATCCTAAATCTAAACTTTCGATGGTGAGTAATGTAGGGTAGATCGGTTAGACGTACAAGGCTGGATATCGGTGTGTCGCTGGAGAAAGGGGGTGTCAAAATGATGCATCTGTAGGTAGTTTAGATAGAAGGGGGTGTCGGTGACACATAATGGAAGTAAGGATGCAGGCGGCATCGGTGAGTCGCATGCTACCAATAGATTGAAAGGGTGGTGCAGCCGATGGTTTCAGTGAGTCGCATGCTACCGACAGCACAGAGGAGAAATAAACAGTGAGACCGAGAGGGTTTTGATAGGATGTATCGGTGAGATGACTCACCAATAAAAGGGAAAAGGGTGTGTCAGTGACTCTTGAAAAATGGAAATGTATAAAATGGGTCACTAATACCCAACAATTACTTAAAATTTAAACTGAAAAAAAAACATAAAATGGTAAATAAATTTAAATAATTTAAAATAAGAATGTAAAGAAAAAAATTAAAACTTATTTCAATTATAGAATCAAATGAAACTTAAACTAAAAATAATAAATTAACTAAATCAATTAGCACATTAATAAATTAGAAACATAAAACTTAAATTAAATTAAAATCTAACTAGACTATTAGCTTGAGTAATTACCTTAATTGAAACTAGATCATAAAATATTAAATTAAAATGATATAATTTTAATAAATGAATTCAAATTAAAAATAAAAAAAGTTGTGTGTTGTGGATGGATGTACATCACTGACTCATTAAGTCATCGATTGGAGAAAAAGGAAGTGATGGTGGGATGAGCTACTAACATAGGGTCAGTGAGACATTGTTTTGGTGAACTATAATTTTATATGGATAAATAAACTTAAATCAATTATATAAATGAATCTAAAAATAAAATTCTAAATTAAGTAAATTATGACTTAAAATTAAAATGAATTGATTAAAACATTTAACTAATTAATTAAATTAAAACTTAAATTCTTAGATTAAATTGAAAACTAACTAATTTAACAAATAGAATAATTAAAATAATTGAAACAAGGATTATAACTTGACTTAAAACAATAAAGTAGTGTTATTTAAAATTGTCATTTTTCAAGATAAAAGGAACCTAAAAAAAACTATTTATACATATGAAAGTAAAAAATAAAAAATTTATTATAAAAATTTATTATTTACCTAATTTAATTATAAAAATACAAAAGTGTGAATGTTTACCAAAAAGTGAAAAAATAATTATTTAAATCAATAAAAAATTAATAATTAGATGTGGAAAATTATGTATTTCAGATACATGTAAAATTCCCCCACACTTAAACATTGTTTTTCCTCAAACAATTTCATACTTTATTAAATTTGAAAAATATAATTGTGTTTTTTTAATCAATTTAAAATGTAACATGTTTAGTAATTCGAAATTAGAGGACAAGAAAATGAATATTAGGCTTTAAAAATGAAATATTCAAAAGAGATCATACCAAAAAGAACTCTTACTGGTGATCATGAAAGCAGTGAATCATCTACCATTGAGGATATCTTACATAATATATGAATCTTCCTCATGACTTATTACTATTCAAGTATAAGATAAAAATTCAAGAGAGATAATAGGTTAAGAGATGGTGGGCTTTAAAACTTAACAAAAATAACTTTTTACTTTGACTTTCACCTAAGTTTCAAAAATATTTTTTTTTTGAATCACATTATTGAAACAACCTAAATGGTTCCATACAAACCAATTTTTCCCTTCTTTTTCTGGTGTTCATTATTCCCCTCACCTTAATAAACTCATTTTTAACCCTATACACTTTATTATAATTTTTCTCATGCCATGTATCTTATACAGAGAATTGTTTATATGCACATATTGTAAATTTTACAGAGGGATTTTAGTTAATAGAAATGCACAAAATTCCTAGAGTCTTAGAGAATCACTGTGGGATCCCAAATACCTATTTTACTCCAGTTTAGAAAGATAAATATGAATACCAATTAATCTATCTCACTATGGTGATTACTCTTGATAATTAAAAGAATTTGATTCCCCTAGGTTAAGGTTCAATTTTACAATTCCAAAAGATATGATCTCAAGTCCACAGACAATTATCCTATATCACTTTGAAACATAGTTCCTAAATTAAAAATTTATAAAATCAATAAATAGATTCACTCTGAAATCATCAATCATCAAAAGTTTCAGATTCAAGGAAAGTTTTAACTACCAGAATTGTAAATGTTCTTATGAAACACTCACTTGGAGTTCAGTTTGAAGCCTAAGAAGATAAAAATTATGAAATAATTTTAAAAAAAATTAACCATTTTTTTATAAAAAAGTTTAATGTTTAGTGGGATTTGATGGACTTCATTAATCGCAATAAAGGTCAAGATAATATGATACCCTCCCGCACACTTAAAACCCAAATTTATCCCCAATGTGAAATTAAAAGGTTGATAATATAATTACACTATTAAAGGTCAAAGTATACTTTAATTTAAGTATATTAATGACATGTATAAGGATCTCAGTGAAGTTTGGAAATAAGTTTTTTCCACAAGAATTATTTTACAACATATTCTCAAGAAATTACATAAATTATCATTTAAGATAATGATAAATATTTTCAATAAAGTTTAGATTGTATCATGTGAAACATTAAA
Organism: Viscum album; assembly: GCA_963277665.1. Classification (NCBI taxonomy): domain Eukaryota; kingdom Viridiplantae; phylum Streptophyta; class Magnoliopsida; order Santalales; family Viscaceae; genus Viscum; species Viscum album. Next base: position 261,970,510 of record OY728129.1, read on the forward strand.
GTACTAGTGAAAAGGGTGTAGAAATTTAAGAATTTAATTCAATCATATTTCTAATAATACAGAAAAATGAATGCTAAACACCCAATGGAAACAAGCATAAAAAGAATCCAAAAATGTGGGTACAATCCCCTGACACATAATTTCACACATTGGAAAAAGTTTAATACAATGAAACATAATTTCTAACAATAATCATATGCTGCATAATTTTCTAACATATCAGCGCAAGTAGTAAATATTTTCAGTAAAGAGACATGTAGCATATTTTTTTATTATTCCAGCACATGTATTCATAATTTCCAGCTAAGACATTCATAGAAAAAAAATAATAGCATCAACATAAAATCAGTAACTCATTGACACTAATTCTAGTGAGTCACCATTAACTGAGTTACCTGCAGTAATGTATTTGTGTCTCAATGTAACGGTAGGTTGATGACTCAAGGTTGAACCAAGAAACAGTGACTAAACAAAAACTATTTTTTAAAATGCTAAAGGATTAGAATATAAATATAGAAGTAAAAAATGAAAGAACTTCCCTATTAAATTTTTTCTATAAATGATCCATTGTGGGAAGTATACTCCCCCGGTGACACAAAAACATAATTTTTTATTTAACTTAAAAGAAGAACCAAGAGAAAAAATCTTACAAAAACAAAGTACTAAGAATCAGTAAAAAAACATTATTCAAAAACAAAACATGAGAAAAGTAATAAACAAATCATGAACCATGGTTTGACTCTTATGTAGAACTGGGTTTTAATTCTTCAGTTATTATTTATTAAAATTTATTTTTCAAGAACAATGAAGGAATACAATCCCTTTCGGTGTCCTTAAAAATAATGTTTGACTCTTTGTCCATTAACCATAATGGGTTTATTTTATTCACCTATAATCTCAACAATTTCATTCATTAAAACTCTAAAGATAGTAAAAGGTCCAAACCACTTGGATTTTAACTTTCTAATAATGATATTAAGTCTTTTATTGAAGATAAGTACTCTCTATCCATGTTTTAATTCTCTATTTTGGATGAAGGAATCATGAAATATTTTAAACCTCTCTTTGTAAATCCCATAATTTTCATAAGATTCTCTCTTTATCTCATCTAGTTCACTAAACTCAAGAATTATGCTCTCACTAGAACTATTAAAATCAAAATATAAGGCCTTAACTGCCCAATATGACTTGGTCTGCAACTCCACAGGAAAATGACAACAGTTATCAAACAACATCCTATATAGACACATTCATATTGGAGACTTAAAAATCTATTCTATATTTCCACAAAGCTTTATCTAACTTAATAGACTTGACTTTCCTATAATTTGAGATAGTTTTCTCTAAGATTTTTTTCATCTCCCTATTAGAGATCTTTACATGTCCACTAGATTATGGATGGTAGGAAGAACCAATCTTATGGGTGCATCCATAATTCTCCATTAAATCCTTAAACTTTTAGTTTTTAAATTGTGCTTCATTATCATTGATGAATACTTTTGGTACTACAAATCATGAAAATAGATTCTTCTTGACAAACTTAATAAAACTATTTTCTTGGTTTTTGGGAAGAGATACCACCTCAACCCACTTAGAAACATAATCTATAGACATAATAATATACTCATTCTCATGAGATGATAGAAATGAGACCATGAAATATAAACCCCAATCAAAAAAAATTGAAACTTCTAAAATACCCTTTTAGTGTAACTCTTTCTTCCTACCAAAACTTCCTAACCTCTCACACCTATCACAACCTAGAACAAAGATTCTGATATCTTTGAATATGGTGGGCTAATAAAAACTAGCTTGAAGAACTTTTTGAACTGTCTTGTCACCACCTTGGTGTCCTCCCCAAGGTGAGGGGTGACAATTCTTCAAAATGGGTAGTATATCTTCTTCTAAAACACACCTTCTTAGGATACTATCATCACACCTTATAAAAAATAAATTATTATTTCAAAGTTCGTACTTTATTTCCAAAATAAATTTATTCCTTTGATTATTGGATAAATCTTTGTGAAAGACACATGCTGCCAAAAAATTGGCATATTCGGCAAACAATGAATATTTCTTTACTGACACAGTGATAAGTTTTTCATCATGAAAAAAAATATTTAATCTCTTTTGGATCTTTAGAATAGGTTTTAGGAAGCCTAGATTGGTGATATGCAACTAGGTTTTTATCTCCCTATTTATCCCTAATCTCTAAATCAAATTCCGATAATAATAGAATCTATCTAATCAACCTAGGTTTGCCTTTTTTCTTAGATAGAAAGTATTTAAAGGTAAATTGGTCAGTAAATATTATATATGTTGACCCTAGAAGATACTTCCTAAACATCTCAAGAGAAGAAAAAAACTATAGCTAACAACTCCTTTTTAGTAGTGTTATAGTTTCTTTGAGCCTCATCTAGAAGTCTACTGGAATAATAAACGACATGAAACTTCTTATCCCTCATCTTTCCTGGGTTAGAACCAACATCCCTATCACTAGCATCACACATTAATTCAAAAGGGAATTTTCCAACAAGGTGTAGTGATGATAGGTGATGTAGTGAGTTTTTCCTTAAGGAGATTAAAATAATCAAGTTAATTTTGGTCAAACTCAAAGTGTGCATCCTTAACCAATAAAGAACACAAGGGATTAGTGATTTTAGAGAAATATTTTATGAACCTCTTGTAGAACCCATCATGCCCTAGTAAACTTATAACACCCTTAACATTTTCAAGAGGGGTAGTTTTAGAATAAATTCAATTTTAACAGTGTCTACCTCCAAACCCCTTTTAGAAACTTTACGTCTTAGCACAATTCCCATAGTGACCATGAATTGGTACTTTTCCTAGTTAAAAATATGGTTGGTCTCTAAAAATATTTCTAGAACTAACTCCAGATTTCCTAAGTAAGTATCAGATATACTACCTGCAATAGAGAATTCATCCATGAAAACCTCTAGGATTTACTCAATCATATCAGAGAATATATCCATCATAAAACTTCAAAAGTTTTCAGGGGATCCAAACAACCCAAAGGGAATCTACCAGTAGGAAAATGTACCAAAGGGGCATGTAAAATTAGTCTTCTCCTGATCTTCTAGAGCAACTAGAATATTCTTGTAACCAAAATACACATCCAAGAAATAGAAAAATTCATTCCTAATAATCCTATTAAGAATTTGATTAATTAAAAGAATTATAAAATGGTCTTTCCTAGTGGAACAATTAATCTTCCTATAGTTTATACAGACTCTCCATTTTGTGGCTTTCCTAACTTAAATTTCTCAATTATTCTCATTTTTGATAATAGTGAAAAATATTTTCTTAGGGACTACTTGGACCAGACTGACCCAAGTACTATCAGATAAAGGATAGATTATTCCAATTTCCATCAGTTTGATAACTTCCTCTCTTACAACCTCTTTCATGTTGGGATTTAATATTCTTTTACACTCTACCTTAGGATTATGATCTGTCTCCATAGAAATCTTATGCATAGAGAAAGAAGGACTAATTCATTTGATATCATCTATGGTATATACTATGGAATATTTGAATTTTTTCAAGACACTTAATAATATTTCTTCTTGATCTACATTCATCTCAGCAGAAATTATTAGAGGTGGAGTGGATTTTTCACCCAATAATAAATATTTAAGATTTTTATAAAGTTGTTTTAGTTCAAGAAAGGGTAATTTTTTACTATAAGAACTACTCTTGGGCCTATGAGTTCTAATATCCTCTAAATATCTTATATAGGGAGTTCGAAAATATGAAAGGTTTTCAATTTCAAGACCAGATTCAGAATTTATAGCACTTCTTTCTAAAGTGGACATCTCACTATCCAGAGTTTTCAATTTTGAATTTAAACGAATTATCAAAGAAAATTCATCAAGTTGTCTTAACATATATCCCTTTACTTCAGAAAACTGTTCAGAAGTGTTGGTGATAGTAGAGTAACCATTAAGTTTTCTAATAAAGTCTCTATGTTTAGAATCAGATGACTCACCTCCAATAGAAGAAAAAATTAGATAATTGTCCAATTCTGAAAAAAAAAATCAAATTCACTATTTGAAGAGATTATACAGTAAGTGAAATAAGAAAATAAAGATTTTTAGTTTAAAATTAAATTTCTTCATTAGAGGATTTATTTTCATATTCTTTAGGATTTTTAGTTGAATTTTCTGCTTCAAAAAACTCAATCTTAGAATAATTTTCAGGGAATTTTAGACCTTTGACATTCTTAAAAACATTAAACTCTTATTGTTGTTCTCCAATTTTAAAGATAAGATGACCCTTAGATACATCAATAACAACTCCACTAGTGGACAAGAATGGCTTACATAGAATGATGGTCACCTCTTAGTCACACTCCATATCTAAGACTAAGAAGTTAGTAGGTAAAAATAGATTCTAAACATTAACTAACAGGTCATCTACCATTCCCATTGGATGAGTGAAAGAACAGTCAACCAATTGAATGATGACCTTGGTGGGTTGAATATCACCCAATATCAACTATTGAAATAGTAATTATGGTAGAATATTAATACTGGAACCTAAGTCACATAGGTAGTTTATTTGACTAGAATTTCATAAGGTACAAGGTATGAAAAAGCTACCTAGGTCTTTGAGTTTGGGTGGGATTTTATTTTGGAGGAAAGCACTACACTATTTAGTGACGTTGTAAGTGGAAAATTATTCAAGAGTACTTTTATTTGAAACGATTATTTTGAGATATTTTAGATAATATGGGATTTTAATTAAGTCTTGAATGAAAGAAATATTCACTTAAAGCTTAGTAATATGTCCATGGAACTGAATAAGTTCATCCTTGGTGTTTCTTTGAGGATTCAATTTTTCCATAAAAGGAATGGGTGGGGAAAATTTCTAATTAAAGTAGGAATATCCCTCATTTATTAAAAATATTTTTCTTTTACTTTATTCTTATTATTTTTAGAAAAAAATTCAGCTTGATTTTTAGGTGAAAAATTCAGATTTTCCTTATTTTTAGTAGCTTTTTCATTATTTCTAGATTGTGTACAGAGCATGTTTTTCTTTCTATATTCACACGATTTTTTAGTTTGGGAATTTTCAAAGTATTTTTCAGATATAATTGGAGTGTTAATACCACTTATTGTAAAAAAATCCATGTATTTCTCTCTAGGGTTAATTTCAATTGTTCTTGTTAGCCTACCATTATCCCTATAAGTAAATTCTCTAGCTATGTGGTCTAATTGAGTTTCCATAATATGTATTCTAGCATCATTTTGAGTTTTTTCAGATTCATATTGGGCTTGATGTTTATTTAGTTGAGATTTGAATCATTCCTCTTGAGGGTCCATTCTATTTAAAATTTGATCTAACTTTCAAGACACTTGGCCATCATGATTTCATTGTGTATTAGAAGATTCACCCCTTTGTTGGTTTTTAATGTTTTTCCTAGGTTGGTTTTGGTAATTAGGGGTAGTGGATTGTTTGATTATCCCTTTGTCTTTCAATGATATATTGAGATGATTCCTATATCCTTAGTTGTAATTATTAAAAAATGGGTCTTCTTTTGCAGGAGTCCTAGGACCATAGTTAACAAAATTTTATTTTTCTTGTTGTGATGGCATGTCAAAGTTGGGATAGAAATTTTCAGTTTGACCAAAAATTCCACATTATAAAAATTGTTCTATAAGTGATTGGTTTGTGTTTTGACATCCAACTTGGTTTACATATTACTTGGAGTTCTCATTAATTAAGGTTTGAAGTTGATTTGTTATTTTTAGTAAGTTGGTCTTGAGTATTAATTTATATTCCAGAAGCAGTATTAATATTTCTATTCACTCACATCCTTCTTGAATTTTTATGTTGAGAGTTCAAAGAAATTTTATTAAAAAATTATTAAATCCTCATCAGTCTTATCATTATAGTTTCCCCTAGAAACTTGATCAACTAAAATCTAATAAAAGTAGGAAAAACCTCAATAAAAGGTATCCATGAGAATGTGGGATGGGAGTTGATGATAGGGACACTGCCTAACCAAGTCCTTAAATCTATACCAAGCCTCATTAAAGGCTTCTCCATCCTCTTGATAAAAACTTGTCATTTTAGTTATAAGTTCACCCTTAAGTGTTTGGGGGATAAAATTTCATTATGAATGAACTATAGACTTGGTCCCAGTTTTCAAAAACAATCTCATAAAGACTCAAAAACCAGTTTCTAGCATTCCCTTTAAGGAGAAAGAGAAATAATCTCATTCTATGTTCATTTTCTATGAGTCCTAATAGAGTAACTTGTTGCTCAATATTGTATAAATCTCTAATGAAGACTAAATAGTACTCATTGGAGAGTCCATTGAAAGAGGTCGGAAGAGAAATGTGGGACTATTTGAGTTCATAATTCCTGGATATAGGATTTAACCTCACTGAAAAATGATTGTTGGACACTTTAGGGAGTTGGAAATCCCTCATCCTAGGAAAATAACCCTCTTATAATAGTTCATGGTGATGGTTTTAAAATTTTTTAGGTGCAAGAAATATTTCATCTAAATTTTCACTTTCAATTTTGTGTTTCTTTCATAGAGCATTTAAGTGTTTATCCAGTTCAGGGTTCAAGGGAATTAACCTATCATTTTATGACCTTTGTACACATACAATTGGAAATAAAAAATGTATTTGAACACAAACAACAGTTCAAAGTAGTACAAGTACAGTAACTACAAAAATGCAGTAAAAACAGTAGGGAAAAATAGCAGCAAATCAAAGAATATTTTTTTTAAACATAGTTTTCACCTTTTTCATTTTTTTTAAGTGAATGATTTTTTTTAGAAAGGTAATATTGTCACTCGAAGACTTCCTTGACAATGGCGCCAATAACATGACCCGATCGTCAATGAAAATGAGTCAAAGTTTAAAAATTTATGTTTTCCTACTACTACTGTCTAGTGGTAAGCAGGGTCAAACGCTCAGGAAAGGATGAACAACCAATTTTCTTTTCAAAACAACCCACTGATGTCAACAGTGGGTGAAATTTGGTTTTTTTTAAATACTTTTTATATATTTTTTATGTATCTTTTTTAATAAGTAGTGAAAAAAAATATATTTTTACTTCAGAAAACTAGTTTTAAAACTAAACTATGACGACTAACAATATATCAGTTAACTAAGAAACATAAACTAGCACAAAGAAAAATGATCAAGAAATCACTCAGGAATTATAAATTCCACTGGTTGAAAATTTGAACTTTTCACTAAATTTTATCGTAACACACCTTACAAAAATATTAAAGAATATTATTCTCCAAAAGATAGTTCCAACAGAATGTTGATGTAACACCCCAATATTTCATAGTGTGTTATCTCATTAAAGTAATTCAATAGCTTGCGCTACACACAACACCGAGTTTGAGAACACCACAACCTAAAAAATAGTCATTCAAAAAGCAGTTATGAATAGTATTAACTTCATTTTGAATCTTATATACTCTATATAATTTCAAAATCCATATTATGTATTTATTAGACATAATATAAGAACAAATTCATTTTTTTCATATAAAAGAAGTATTTTTCAAAAAAAAATGAAATTTTACCACCTTTTAATGGAGAACCCTTTTAAAACCAATATTTGACACTTTTATATATTCAATTTAATTAAATTAAATTATTATTTATAATCGGGACATAAAAATATAGTTTGGATAAATTTTGGGTACTTTTCTGATAATATTCATATTTTTATGAATACTGAAAAATACTAAATTTTAATTGAAAACAAATTTTTTAATAGAAATAATTTATAGTGTTAAATTATACATTTGAATGGTTTGTATGTATAATTTGATTATATTTTTATCATTTAATAAAATTTTGGTCATCATAAGTAATTTAACATTTAAATTTGACATAAAGACATGTCAATCTTTCGATAGTTTTTAATTTTTAAAAACCTGCTTTTTGGTTTTGACAACGGAAATTAATTTTAAATTAAAAAAATCCAAATTCTATGTTGTTAATTTGATAAAATAGACTTAATTTTTTAATACATAATATCAAAATTATCTTAGGGTGAATTTTTGGTATTTTTCAGAAAACTTTCAATTTTTTATGAATAGTAAAGAACACTACGTTATTATTTAAAACCGACTTTCTATTTAAATAATTATTTATTTTATTTAAATTTATTTTAAGTAAAATATATATATATATAATACCTATATAAGTTAAATGTAATTCATTGGAGTCAATTTATAAAAAAATTAGAACTATAAAATTTTGTTGAACTTTTTAACGTTTTTTTTACCTACCTTTAGGAGCATTTGAAAATTTGCATAAAACTTAATTTTACCACTTTTGTGAGTTGAATTTAAAAAATCCAAGAGATATGGTTAACCTTAGTAATTGAAATGTGGTTCAATAAGATGAAAATAATTTTTGGTGAATAGTAACTTTTGACTTTTATTTACCACGGTTAAAAGTAAATAGGGTAATTAAGGGTAAAAATGATATTATAATTACCCTAACACATGTCCTAATTATATTTGATAAGTTTAATTCAACTAAAAAAACCTTAGGTTTAAAATATGATCCTTTATGTCCACTTTTATTAGATTAGGACATTTATTATTATTTAATTCAAAGAAGAGTTAAAAGTGTTAAATTCAAAGCTTAATAACTAAACCATTTTTAATATAGAGTTACACATAAGATAAATTCAACTATAAATATTCATTAGAAATATAAAAGTATTTCCTACATAATGGTATTTTATTTATTATTTTTAAACATTAAATAATTTATTTTATTTATGACACAATGATGATGAAGTAATTACCTTATTAATGAAATATTAAAATAATTAATATTATAAATACCAAAATAAATGTAATTTGAGACTTTTTATGAATTACACTAATTTTATAGGTTAATATGACAAGTTAGGGTTGATTAAATTAATTTTTTTCGAAGTAATAATGCTGTTATGAATTTAGAAAAAATGTAATACAAAATAGTGTCAAAATTGACATAAAACAATTTTTAAAAAATATATTATATTACTAATTGGTATTCTATTCTTAAAAATATAAGGTTCAGAAAAAGGGCTTAAATAATATTATATATGAAATTAATGAACCACTTGGGGTTCTCTTGGAAGTTTATCGTAAGTTTATTAATCATATAATATAAAAATACAAAGAGACATGGTAAATGTCAAACTATTTAACTAATAGTTAAATCTAAAAGATAATGTTAATATATTTACCCAAACCAGCATAAAACCTTTTGGTTGAGTGGTTTTCAACCCATCCCCACCTTAGACTTTAAATAATTTATTTTAGAGCCACTAGAAACCAAAAATGATTTTATTATTAAATAATATTTCAATCTTTTCCTAAGGTGTCCCTTACCCATCTTATAAAAGGGAACTTCCCATTATCTCAAATTCACACCATCAAAGCCATTTGGATCAGCCAAACCCTGTCCGAATATCCTCCCAACTATACTTCCTTAATCATAGAGGCATTACTTTAGTCAGAAAGCCAACCTAAGGATCCCTTTTGATCAAATCAAAAGGAACAACCCAAAGGAAGAGGTAAATATTTCATCACCTCTTTCAAGTTCATTTCTTCTTCCGCTTCTCCTTTCCTTGTTGTTTCCATTGTAAAAAAATAACTCCAGTATCTTCTATATACTGTGATATTATTATAAATATGGTACAACCATATTCATTATTCTTTCCATCCTATTAATGACATGTCACCATACGTACGTACGTACAGCTTACCGTCTCCACGTCGTGGTGTAGTTGTTATTCAATACATTATTATATTGGATGGGTATAATAATGATGTATAATTAATGTAAATAATAAATATAACATGTTAATGATTCTGTATATATGATATAATATCCAATTATATATGATTCTAATATCAAAATAATGATATTGCCGCTCGTGCGTACGTACGGATTACCGTCTCCACGACGTGATGAGATTCATTTCCATGTTCACTATTCAATGATGATTATAAAAATATATATATTATTAATATGTATGTAATATATGACATAATAATTCTACTAGAGATATATATGTATGTGTGTGTGTGTGTGTGTGTGTGTATGTATGTATGTATGTATGTCTGTCTGTCTGTCTGTCTGTATGTATGTATGTATGTATGTATGTATGTATGTATGTATGTCTATCTGTCTGTCTGTCTGTCTGTATGTATGTATGTATGTATTTATTTATGTATGTACTTGCATATATCTTAATCACTTACTTTCGTTCAATACGATGTGAAAATGGAAACCGCGTTTATGCGTACGTATGGCCTACCATCTCCATAAACAGTGCCTTCCATTTCATATATACATATATTATAAATATTTATATTATAAATATATATGATATATAAATCAAGGTTTATATTTTGGAATCATTTAAGTCATGATCTAAATGATACGATCAAGAATAACAAGTTAAAACACATACGATAAAGAAAGCGATTATTACCCAAAATGTTAATTTAACATGGAAATAATTATTAAACGGGTAGTATAAAGTCATAAATGAATCATGTGTGATATAATAAATATGAATATGGTTTTTTTATAATTTAATAACATATTATGGTCATTATATAAAAGGTTAAACGTACCCTCGACCAAATGAAAGTGCAAGGTAAGGGTTAATTCCACAATCTCTTTATTATCTGAGGTTGTTTTTATTTAAGTATATACTAGGACATATTTATATTCCATGTCCAAGTTTCATAAAACAGTTTTCAGAGGGATTATTTTTAAGGGACCTTTTAACTAAAACATCATTTTAAATGTTTTAAATATTTATTCTTTAAAATTATTCTCATTAATTTCCATGTTTTCAAAATTGTTTTTTAAGGATTTATTTAAATGGACATGAATGCTTTTAAAATGTTAATTCCATTAAAAAGTTTCAAATTATTATGAGACACTTTTATTCAAAAATGTCTTTAAATGTCTTCCTTTCTAAATTGTGTGACTTTTAAATGTTTTCATGAAAAATGGATATTTTTATCAAAGAGTTTTACAAATCATTTTCATCTATGTCAACATCCTTTGATGGATTATAAACTTGTTTGAAGTTGATTTATTATGATTCAAATCTTCCATATTTTATTTAAGGTTTTGTGATATGTTTGACTATGGATGTGTTATTTTTATACCATTCATGGTTTGTGGTTAAAGTATTGAAATTTCGTATGCTAGTTCTAATACAAATGTTTATGTTATGTTTCAACCTTTTTATATGAGGAATGTATTGGACATAGTAAGTGACTGGTATATCCCACTATAGCTTCTCGATTCATCGGTAGTTTTCATGAGACAATTAGATGTGGGATTGGTTGATGCCTTTCCCAATTTGATAAATGGTTTTGGCTAAGACCCTAATCATTTTTAGACGTCTTGGTAGAGGCCTTGAGAAAATGTTTCAGAATGTCTGGCATTATACATTCCCACATTATGAAAATAATATTGATGGTTCATGTGGTTATTTGACTAGTAGAATACTCATGACTATGTTTTATTATGGCATTATATTCTCAACTCATATTTTTTCCATAAAGTTTTCATTTTAATTATTTTTAAAGGCATGTGTTTTCAATTATTCACTATTTTTATTGTTTATGTTATCTTCTGCTAAATTATTTACCCTTACTGAGCATCTGATCTCACCACTTTCTTATGTTTTATTTTCCCATGATCCCAAGAAGTGTTTTATGATTGAGATACAGGGTTAATATAAGGGAACAATGGCATTCTCAAAGGATTTTTTTTATTGTATGTCAGAAAGTGTAATGTAACGTTCATGTATGTAATCTATTTTCCAAGACTATTAAACTGATCGGTCTTTTGGGACTTGATTCCTTGAAATCATTCCAATGTATTAAAATAATTCACCGACTCTGGGTAACTGGGGTCGGGGCATTATAGTTGGTATCAGTAAAAGTTTAGAAACAACCATGGAAATAGATTTAGATAAACTTTGATTAGAGAGCACTACCCTAAGATATAATTTGAGTATTATTATAGAAAAACTTCCTAGAATTTTGGTAAGGTAGAGATTTTGTGAGTTTTCCATGCAATACACCCATTTCTGGATACGAGAAGGTAGAGGCGGATCTGGCACAGATGTACCTAGGGGTAAAACCTAAAAACACCACTTTGAGCTAGACTCGAATGGGAACTGGTGCATGACCACGAGCTTTGTTTCACTCTTGTTTATGACACTCCCTGTTGATATGCATAGAATAATTCACATTTTCATTACAAGTCATTTTGAAGGTTTTAAAAGTAAATACTTCCTAGAATAAAACATTTTTATTATTATGGATTATATCCATAAACTGTTCAATTTACATTAGGTATTTTACAAGTTTGGAATTATTCATTGTGATTCATAAACTGACTTAGTGTATTCCATTATTTAGAAATGGTACACAGTACAAATAATGAGAACTCCAGTAATACGTATGATCCAAAGAGTAAGAAGGATCATATCTTTCATGGTATTAAACCAATATTTATAAGGGAAATAGTCTCCCGTGTATTATAAACATATGAAGAAATAATATCATGTGTTAATAAGATAAGTAAAGAATTATCTAAGTCATATTTCTTTGAAGGGAAGTAAGAGAAGAAAAGGATGGTAGAGAGAAAAATGGATAAAGAGAATAGGGGAAAGAAGGATTTTTCCCATATGTGATAAATGTGGAAAGAAACACCTTGGTAAATGCTTTAAGAGAATGGGAGTTTGTTATAAGTGTGAAGAAAAAGGACACCAATTACGTTATTTCAAGGGTAAGAAAAAAGGTTTCAAATGTAAAATGCTTCATCCACAAGGTGTTGGGACACTATGTGAATCAATGTCCTAGTCATCATAGTATACCAAAAATGATGCTATTGGATAATAATAAAGTTATGATACTACCTCATATGAAGAGTAATGACTAGTGTTCTTATGTTGTTATTATAGAATTATTTCATTTGAGTGTTGTATCAACAATATTCTGATTATATGGATTATGAAGATCAATAAGGATTGTACTACAGTACTGTTTTATTGAGGATTTGAGATTATATGGTTCTAAGAAAAGTGACATAATAGTAATCTACACTTTTTGGAAAATACATGGTTGAAGGAATAGTAATCCTTAATATGGTCCTGATAATGAGGTAGTGATTTTGGAATAATAGATGGTTGATTTGGATAAATTATATTGGATATTCTTAACTTCCTTGGAACTGATTAATACTTTGTTTATTTCATCATTGTTGTAATATTCAAAATTTTTTGATATAAGGAATATATCCAGTATTCTATAAATAATAAGGGATCATGAATGTAATCAATAAGGTTTTATGGTAATTTAGGGTGTTAATGTGTTTTAAAAGAATACATGGTGAATGTGTTCACATGTTATTACGTGGAAAAAAGTATCTTCATTGTGTTTAACATCCTTATAAATTTTGGACTATGAGTTTGGATAGAAGTATTTTGGATAAGTATAATGGTTGGAATGGATTAGTTTTTAAATTGGATACAATTGTTAAGGTTATTTTTGGATTGTCATAAAAAGGAAAACCCAGAGGTCGGGCGACAACCAGTCGCATCCGGTAAGGTCACGAGACTTAAACCCACAACAGAAGGGCGACAAGGGTGCATCATCTACCATTGGCCTACGTGATGTCTTGGATTGTATAATGTAATTTCTTTTTTAAAGGGTATGATAGGTGAATTATAAATTCATTATTTTTGGAACCATATATGATTAGGATAAATAGAATGTTTTTTTGAAATCTTTTGGTGTGAAATATGAGTTTGTGGTAGGAATTAGTTAAAGGATGTAACTCTACTTGTCAAGTATATATATATATATATTCCCTCTTATTCTATGACTGAATTAATTATTAAACATTAGTTAGGGGACTTCATCTCAATCTCATTTTATTGAGGCATCCTTTGATTTCTAAACAACTTTCTTTTAAATGGTGTATAAAACTCTTTGACTTTTAATTTCAAGGGGAATATTTTTCTACGAAGAGTTTTACTAAACGAAAAAAAAGGAATGTTTTTTTAATGTAAGCGGTGACAACGACCTTTCCACCGCAACGAGTTTTATTTTCTTTTTGGGTCCTATAACAGGACAAAATGTTTTATAAAAAGAAAATAAATACCATATTCTCTTTTTACGTATTTTGGTATTAAAAATGGTTTTGATAATGGATTTTTTCTATCAATATATTTAAATGATATATTGTGACTGATGACCTCAATCACTCCCTATAAATATTTATGTTTTCCCTCTAATTATGTGTCTCTAATTTCTGTCTATGTTCTTTTAATCGTGATCATAATTTGGTGGTTACTTTTTCATTTCCCTTTCCCTCTTATTAAGACTAAATTTTATTAACCCAATTTCTGATGTGAGTTTTCCACAAAGTTATTTCTCTATTTTTAACCTTTTATTTTTGAAGAACAATTTTAAATTATGAGGACACAATTTATTGAAGGAGGGGAGAATGTAACACCACAATATCTTATAGTACGTTATCTCATTAAAGTAATTCAATAGCTTACGCTACACACAACACCGAGTTCGAGCGCACCACAACTTAACAAACTGGACATTCAAAAAACTGTTATGAATAGTATTAACTAAATTTTGAATATTATATACTATATATAATTTTAACATCCATATTATTTATTTATTTGACATAATATAAAATCAAATTCATTTTTTCAGATAAAAGAAGTATTTTTCAAAAAAAAATGTAATTTTACCACCGTTTAATAGAGAAACCTTTTTAAAACCAATATTTGACACTTTTATATATTCCATTTGATGAAATTAAATTCTTCTTTATAATAATGACATACAAATTTAGTTTTGATAAATTTTTGGTACTTTTTTGATAACTTTCATATTTTGATTAATACTGAAAAATACAAAATTTTAATTGAAAACAACTTTTTTAATTAAAATAATTTATAGTGTTAAAATATACATTTGAATGTTTTGGATTTATAATTAGATAATATTTTTATCATTTAATACAATTTAGGTCATTATAAGTAATTTCACATTTAAATTTAACATAAACACATGTCAATCTTTTCATGGTTTTTACTTTATAAAAATCTGCTTTTTGGTTTTGAAAACGGGAATTAATTTTAAATTAATAAATCCAACTTATATGTTTTTAATTTGGTAAAACAGAATTATTATTTGAATTCTGAATATCAAAATTAGCTTATGGTAAATTTTTGGTATTTTTCTGAAAACTTTCAATTTTTGATGAATAGTGAAAAACACTGCGTTATTATTTAAAACTGACTTTTTATTTAAATAATTATTTATTTTATTTAAATTTATTTTAAGTCAAAATAGATATATAATACCTATATAAGTTCAATTTAATTCATTGGAGTCATTTTATAATAAAATTAAATGTATAAAATTTTGTTGAACGTTTTAACGTTTTTTACCCACCTTCTAGGAGCATTTGCAAATTTGCATAAAACTTAATTTTACCGCTTCGGTGAGTTGAATTTCAAAAATCTGAGAGACACGGTTAACCTCAATAATTAAAATGTGGTTCAATAAGATGAAAATAGTTTTTGGTGAATAGTAACTTTTGACTTTCATTTTCCACGATTAAAAATAAATAGGGTAATTAAGGGTAAAAATGATATTATAATTACCCTAACACATGTCCTAATTCTATTGGATAAGTGTAATTAGACCAAAAACAACCTTAGGAATAAAATATGATCCTTTAGGTCCACTTGTATTAGATTAGGTCATTTATTATTATTTAATTCAAAGAAGTGTTAAAAGTGTTAAATTCAAAGTTTAATAAATAAACCATTTTTAATATAGAGTTACACATAAGAAAAATTCAACTATAAATATTCATTATAAAGATAAAACATTTTCCTACATAATGGTATTTTATTTATAATTTTTAGATGTTAAATAATTTAATTTATTTATGACACAATGATGATGCAGTAATTCACTTATTAATGAAATATTCAAATAATTGATATTATAAATACCTAAATAAATGTAATTTTAGAATTTTTATGAATTACACTAATTTTATAGGTTAATATGACCGTTTAGGTTTGATGAAATGAATTTTTTTCTAAGTAATAATGTTGTAATGAATTTAGAAAAAACAAAATACCAAATAGTGTCAGAATTAACATAAACAAATTTCTAAAACAAATATTATATTATTAATTGGTATTCTAATCCTAAAAATCTAATTTTTGGCCAAATGAATTAAATAATATTATATATGTCATTAATTAACCACTTGGGGTTCTCTTGGAAGTTTAGAGTAAGTTAATTAACCATATAATATAAAAATACAATGAGACATGGTAAATGTCAAACTATTTAACTAAGAGTTAAATCTAAAACCTATTGGTACACTGTTTTTCGACCCATACCCACCTTATAATTTAAATAATTTATTTTTGAGCCATTATGACCTGAAAATAATTTTATTATAAAATAATATTTCAATCTTTTCCTAAGGTGCCCCTCACCCCTCTTATAAAAGGTCACTTCCCCTTCTCTCAAATTCACACCTTCAAAGCCATTTGGATCGGCCAAACTCTGCCCAAATATTCTCCCAACTATACTACCTTAATCCTTGAGGCCTTAATTTTGTCATAAATCCAATCTAAGGATCCCTTTTGATCAAATCAAAAAGAAGAACCTGAAGAAGAGGTAAATATTTCATCACCTCTTTCAAGTTTTTTTCTTTTCCACTTCTTCTTTCCTTTTTGTTTCCATTGTAACACAATAACTCTAGTGTCTTATATATACTATGATGTTATTATAAATATGGTACAAACATATTCATTATTTTATTCATCCTATGAATTACATGTCACTATACGTGTGTACGTACGGCTTACCGTCTCCACGACGTGGTGTGGTTGTTATTTAATATAGTATTATATTGGATGGGTATAATAATGATGTGTAATTGATGTAAATAATAAATATAAAATGTTAATTATTATCTATATATGATATAACATCCAATTATATATGATTTTAATATCAAAAGAATGATATTTTCACTCGTGCGTACGTATGGATTACCGTCTCCAAGATGCGATGAGATTCATTTCCATGTTCACCATTCAATGATGATTATAAATATATAGATATATATTATTAATAAGTATGTAATACATGACATAATAATTCTACTAGATATATATATATATATATGGTTGTGTATGTGTGTGTTTATGTATGTATTTACTTACATATATATTATTCACTTACTTCTGTTCAATACAATGTGAAAACGGAAACAGCGTTTATGTGTACGTACGGCCTACCGTCTCTATAAACGGAACCTTCCATTTCATATATACATCTATTATAAATAATTATATTCTAAATATATATGATATATAAATCAAGGTGTATATTTTGGAATCATTTAAATCATGATCTAAATGATACGATCAACAATAACAAGTTAAAACACATACGATAAACAAAGTGATTATTACCCAAAATGAAAATTTAACATGAAAATAATTATTAAATGGGTAGTATATATTCATAAATGAATCATGTATGATATAATAAATATGAATATGGTTCTGTTATAATTTAATAACATACTATGGTCATTATACAAGAGTTCAAATGTACCCTCGACCAAAGTAAAGTGCAAGGTAAGGGTTAATTCCACAATATCTTTATTATTTGAAGTTGTTTTTATGTAATTATCTACTGGGACATATTTATTATCCATGTCCATGTTTCATAAAATAGTTTTCAAAAGGATCCCTTTTAAGAGGCCTTTTTACTAAAACATCATTTTAAATGTTTTAAATATTTATTCTTCTAAATCATTCTCATTAATTTCCATGTTTTAAAAATGGTTTTTTAAAGATTTATTTATATGGGCATGAATGTTTTTAAAATGTAAATTCCATTCAAAAGTTTCAAAGTAGTATGGGACACTTTGATTCAAAAATTTCTTTAAATTTATTCCTTTCTAAATTGTGTGACTTTTAAATGTTTTCATGAAAAAGGGATATTTCTCTCAAATAGTTTTACAAATCATTTTCATCTATGTCAACATCCTTTGATAGATTTTAAACTTGTTTGAAGTTGATTTATTATGATACAAATATTCCATATTGTATTTAAGGCTTTGTGATATGTTTGAATTTGGATGTGTTATTTTTATACCATTCATGGTTTATGGTTAAAGTATTGACATTTTGTATGCCTGTTCTAATACGAATGTTTATGTTATGTTTCAACCTTTTTATATGAGGAATGTATTAGACATAGTAATTGATGAGTGGAGCCCGCTATAGCTCCTCGATGCATCGATAGGTCTCATGAGACAATTAGATGTGGAATTGGCCAAGGCCTTTCCTAGTTTGATATATGGTTTTGGTCGAGGCCTTAATCATTTTTAGACGTCTTGTTTGGGGCCTTGAAAAAATGTTTCAGAATGTCTGGTATTATACCACCACCAAATCCATATTTTTTGTATTTTAAAAAAAACCATTTTAAGGATAAATGGTAACCATAAATTCCATATGAAAAACTATACCGCAACTAGACATAAAACCAGATTCAGAATTCACAAAACTGTACACCCCAAAGCGCCAAATTCAAATTTTGAAAATATTGCATCGATCCCAGCACCATCTAATCGCCTTAGTCCACAAGATCCTTGATCCATGCTCTCTGAAACGAATCACCATCATCAAAAAACACAAAATAGAAAATTTATTACCCCAATTACCATCGTCACCCTAAAACTGCCAGAACTGAATGATTTCTGAGATGCCGATGGAACCCACTAGCCATTGTCCTACCGAAGCACCTCGGGTCGCACCCCTTGACAGTCAAAATCACCATTGTCGCCTCCCCTTACCTGGAATGAGAACCCACTATCCATCATCCCTGCAGTATAAAACCATCCTCACCGAACACAAAAGACTTCAGAACATCGATACTCACATAATAGAAACCTCGTATAGTGCCAGTTGTTGTCACTGAACCGAACATCATTGGATGACAGAAAACACCACGACAAAGACAACATCACCTGAAATCACCCTAAACCATAGAAATCACCATCGTTGGCTGCAATGGTTGAGCCTCCTGAATCACCACCTTCCGCTCGAACAACACATCCCAAATCCACTTAGAGAACCGCCGCACCAAAGTACACTTGTGGGGGAGCGATGGAACTTAGGATCTAGAGCAGAGAGGGAGCGGCTGCCGGAGATTGGCAGACCACCACCGAACATCCGAGTACCTCCCAACGATGAAGCACCATAACCAAAAGGAAGACCAACCCGGCAGACTCGAACATACATAAGAGACCATCACAAGAGACACTCACTGGGACCCTGTTGGCCGTTCGAACTCACATCCCAAAACACAGTAAAAACCACCGCACATATCTAACTAAGATAATATTGGAGGAATCTTGGCGCTAGAGCAGAGAAAAGAATGGACTCAAGCCTTGAAAGATATCTTGTAATCATGGCCACTCCAACGCCGATGATCGACACCTCCACCACTGGCTATGAAGAAGAAACATCAGAAGAAAAACCATAATGTGTTCATGTAGTTATTTGACTAGTAGAATACCCATGACTATGTTTTATTATGGAATTATTTACTCAGTTCATATTTCTTCCATAAGGTGTTCATGTTTATTATTTGTAAAGGCATGTGTTTTCAATTATTCACTATGCCGATTGTTTATGTTATCTTCCGCTAAATTATTTACCCTTATTGAGCATCTGATCTCACCCCATTCTTATGTTTTATTTTCCTAGGATCCCAAGAAGTATTTTATATTTGTGATTTAGGGTTAATCTAAGTGAATAATGGAGTTCTCAAAGGATTTTTTTTGTTGTATATTAGAAAGTGTAATGTAATGTTCATGTATGTAATCTATTTTCCAAGACTGCTAAACTGATCGGTCTTTTGGGACTTGATTCTTTGTAATCATGCCAATGTATTAAAATAATGCACAGACTCTGGGTAACTGGGGTCGGGGCGCTACAGTTGAATCCTAGATTTCTCCACTCAAAGTTTCATCAAATGCTAAATTTTGACGACAAGGCTATTGGAATTTTACTCACCATTAATTTCTAATATTTATGAGATTAATACTTAGAAAATATGAGTTCAAGATCAATCTTGTTGATTGATCTTGGACCTTGAATTTTGAAAAATAAATAAGGATGCGAATGATTGGAATGAAAATATGAATCGATAGAACTATTCAATTATGATTTTATAAAAGAGTAAAGTGAATAATTGAGATATAAACCAGTGAAATTTTACAACTTCCAATATAAAAGTTTTAGCCTAAGATCATATTGATTAAAAAAAAGTAATATTTCTCAATTAAAGCGTACAAAGATTTAGAACAAATGAGGGAGAAAGAACTCCCCTATAGCTCCTACTCTCCAGGACTCTATCTCCGAGAGGTGCTGATCTCTACTGATCTCCCACTGCTCTGCTCCTAGTCTTGTGAGAATGAGTTGAATTGTGAATAGTGATTGAGAGATCTTTTGAATCTTACTACTGATCTGTTTTAATACATCTGTCATCTGCTACTTATCACTGAATACTTGCACCGACTTAAACTTATACTTCACTATAGCACCGCACATGCTCACTTTTTCACTACAACACATGTCATAATATCATATCCCATGTAACCAACTCCTAACCAGTTGGTTGGAGTAAACCTGATCAGGATTCCACTTTTACATGAATATGTAAAAGAAACAGAAAAGGATTAAAATAGATTTTAAAGATAACTAAATGATTTATTAATTATTCACTTATGTAATTAATTATTATTATATTTTAAAAATTAATGTTTTATTACAATTTTATATTTATTTAAAGTTATTAATTTTATTAATGAATATATAATTTATTATTTATTTATTTTATTATTTATTTAACTAACATTGTTAAATATAATTATTTTTTAAAGATTAGAAGTTATTATTTATAAATTCAGTTTATTTTGTTTAATAATATTATTAAAGTATATTTTGATTAATAAATTTAACAAATTTTTTAAAGTATTTACTATTTTAAATAATATTTTATTTAATTAGTTAATTTTAATAATTAACATTATTTATAAATTATTAATATTTTAATTTATTTTATTAATGTATTTTATATTTTATTTTATTATTAGTTATTTATTTATTTACAATCATTATTATCATTTAAATCATTAATTTTATTTTATCTTTGTTATTTTTTTATTTAATAAATTAATTTTAATTTTTTTAAATATACTAATCTCCCCCCCCCCTTCTTCTCCAGTGCACATGGAGGGGGGTTCATTCCTCTATAAGACAACGGTGGTGGTACCCCCTTCATGGTCTCCACCATGAAGACTTTTCTAGAGTGTAGAACTCCTCAGTGGACTATAGCAGCGATGGCACAGATTTAGAAACAATTCCTCACTAATACTCCTTGCTTCATCAGATCCAGATCAGCTTGAACAGAACTCCTCTAAGCCTTGACTTCTCTACAGCATCAATGACTACCTCAAATCGTAGATCTGTAAGAGAGGATAAACATTTTCTGGTGCGGCTTAATTCGACTTCAAGGGAATTCAGGCGATGGTGGTTGTCAGTTCCTCATCTATGGCAGCGGTCTAATCTCCAAATAACAGCAGAAAGACTTTTGAATATCTGGATGATTCCGTGTAGATAAAAACAATCTGAAGTGTGATTTCAGCAAGAATCTAAACTTGCGATGGTGAGTGATGGAGGGTAGATTAGTGAGACTGACAGGGATGGCTATGGTGTGTCGCTGGAGAAAGGGAGTTTCGGAAGAATGTCTCTATCGACAGGTTATATGAAAGGTGGTGTCAGCGACGTGTAATGGAAGGTAGGCTGCAGGTGGCGTCGGTGAGTCACATGCTACTAGTATAGAGAAAGGGTGGTGCAGTCGATGGTGTCAGTGAGTCGCAAATGGCTGATAGCACATAGAAGAAGGCAATGGTGAGACTAACAGGGTTTTAGTAGAATGTATCGGTGATATGACTCACTAATAAAAGGGAAAAGGGTGTGTTGGTGACTCTTGAAAAATGGAAAAGTATAAAATGAGTCACTAAAACCCAACAATTCCTTAAAATTTAAACTGCAAAACAAAAACTTAAAATATATAATAAATTTAAATAATTTAAAATAAGAATATAGAGAAAGTTTTTTGAAAAATTAATTCAATTATATAAGCAAATAAAACTTAAACTAAAATTAACAAATTAATTAAATCAATTAGCACATTAATAAATTAGAAACATAAAACATAAATTAAATTAAAATCTAATTAGACTATTAGATTAAGTAATTAACTTAATTTAAACTAGATCATAAAATATTAATTTATAATGATTTAATTTTAATAAATGAATTCCAATTAAAAATAAAAAATATTTCGAGGGTTGTGCGTGGATGTATGTCACAGACTCATTGATTCACTAACAGTGGTAAAGGGAAGTGATAGTGGGATAAGCTATCGATGTAGTGTCAGTGAGACATTATTTTGGTGACTTACAATTTTATCTTCATAAATAAACTTAAATCAATTACATAATTGATTATAAAACTAAAATTCAAAATCAATTAATTATATAAGTAAATTAAGACTTAAAATTAAAATGAATTGATTAAAAAATTTAACTAATTAATTAAATTAAAACTTAAACTCTTATCTTAAATTAAAGTTTGACTAATTTATTAAATAGAATAATTAAAATAATTGATACAAGAATTATAACTTTACTTAAAACAATAAATAATATTCAATTAAAATTATTATTTTACAAGATAAAATGAACATAAAATGAACTATTTAAAATTTTAAATGTCAAAAATACAAAATTGATTATAAAAATTGATTAATTAATTGATTTTATTATAAAAATACAAAAGTATGAATATTTACCAAAAAGTTGCAAAATAATTAATTTAATCAATTAAATTAGTAATTTCATGTGGAAAACTATGTATTTTAGAGCCACATCACTGAGGGCGATAGGATTCCTAGGCTAAGAAGAAGTATAAGCCTAAAAGGCATTCTAAAGGAGAGAAGGGACTATTCCATTTTTCCTCCTCTAATAGAGACATGTTTGACAAAGAAACTAAAGGACAAGAATTTGGGAAGTGATAGACATCCTCCTCCTAAGGCTGCTTGTCAGTAGAGAAAACAAGGTCATCTAATTGATAATTATCTAGAATTTATTATGAGTTCAGAATAAGAAGCTCTTGAATAGGTTCTTTTAATAAACTTTATGGAAGAAGAAGTTTCCAAGATGATGGTAAATACACTAAGGATGAATCCTAATGAGGAGTAGTATTCTTGGATTGACTGAAAAGACCTACTTCTTGTTTGGGGATTCAATAATGAGAAGCTCATCCTTTAGGAGTACATCTAGACTTGGGACAAGACAGCATTTCAGTTCCAAGATATCTTAATAGATGAACCAAACACCCAATTTAGTAACATATCTTGGATAATATTTAGATAAAATAAATTTTTTGGTCTCAAAATATAATTTAATGGTACTTTTATCTCATTTTTTGGTTGATCTCTTGGTTTGTCACTTTCTCCTTAAAAATGATTGAATAATAAAAATTGAATTTTTTTTCATTTAGTCCATGCCTATAATTACGTAAAACTCTACTAAAGGTAATTCAATAAGTTTTTTAGGAGACACCATTCCAAATATGATGATAGGAAGGTCCCTATACTTTCATGTTACCTTAATACTACCCCTAGACGTTTTTACCAAAATTTATGACCTCATTTATTGAGATAGTATTTCCCTTATAATTATAAATTTACTATATATAAAATAATGTATGAATCTCAAATCAAATAAGATATTTTTATAATATGAATAAACAAGTAATTTACATAACATAACTTTATTTTCTGATATATTATCTACCTTAGTAATTGAAAAATACTTTTCCGCACATTTTTTATTTCATTCTTGATGGTTCCTAGATTGTGTAACTAACTTTGGACATGTGTTAACTTAATGAACCAACTCATTAAAACTAAAATATCTCATTGTTGGATGATTATTTGTTTTCCCATTGTAAGTCTGAACAAAAGTATTTTCCTCATAATCATGAGATAAATAAACAAGATTATCACATAAGTGTCACTTACTTGATCCCATCAAACTTTCATTAAAAAAAATTACCACATTTGAAACATTTGGGGTCTTACCATAATATTTCTTAGTTAACTGATTCTCCATTTCTTTCCAAATTTTCCACTTCTTACCCTTATTTTTGTGAAGTACATATATATTGACAAACTTAATTTCAACATTCTCATCATAATGAAAAAATTCTTGATAACTTTTAAATTCATGAGAGTATAATTATCTTCCTAAAATTGGTTTTAGACCTAAGTAAAAAATATCAAATTTATATTCATGGTCTATAGTGAAATTTGGTTTATACCTAGAAAATATGGTAAACAAATTTCATAATTGGAAACTGATTCTTATTCTATTTGATTCAACTCCAGAAACATACTTTTTAGTCTAAATTGAAGAACTATATGAAAATACTTCATAAAAATATATAAATATCATACAATCCACAACATCAATCTTGTCATTTTCTGTGGAATTATAAATCATTGGACACCATAGATCAACTTTACTTTCAAAATGATAAATATAAAGAGTTACCTTTTAATTTTTTGTACATACTAAGACATTAAATATCTTATCCAGTCATTTATCCATCCTTTATCTTTCATCATATTTGAAGAATCACTAAAATTCATAGGGTATTATTTCATAAAATTCTTTTCTATAGACATGTTCCTCTATAAAGAATTTAGTTACTCTATTTCTTGGGTTCCAAAATTAATATCCTTTACTAACTAATCTTACAATACCACAAAATTCTTTGTTCTAATCATTACAGGTTTTTAATTTGTAAGTTTATTATCCCCTTGATTCCCTCCTACTTCAGCTGCTTTGTTCCATCTATGGGAAAACATTCTAAACATACATGTATTAGAATAAGAAAAAAGTAAATCCAAAAAATATATCTCATGATCCCTAAATTATAATCTCTTAAAAGTGTCATCAAATATCACTCTAACCTCTAAAGTTATCTAAACCATTCCTTTGATACCAATTATAACTACTTATTTCACAATCAAACCATAACTAGATGATTTATAATAATTGTTTTACTTTCCGAAATTTCTAGGATCATTAAGGTTTAGGGTTTTAGATAATTAAAAAACTAATATATAACAAAGATTATATTTTTCATAAAAATAGGTTATTAAATTTATACCACTATTTCATTCAAGACACTTCTTCTTATTTTAATATTATTAACAATAGTGGAAAGATCAACCTTAATATAGTTCCTACTCAAACTAATATCTAATGAAGAATATTTAAAACATGGGATGAGAAAAACAAATATTGGTAAGAGATATAAAAATAAATTAATACCATTAATCTATTGAAAACATGAAAAACTATAAAAACGTTTACCTTTTCCCAATAAAATTTTGAGTACACAAATATAACATATCAAAATGATAAAATCAAAATTTTCTAAATGAAAACATTTGAACAACAATATAATTATAGAAAATAATAGAGTAAACATGAGTTATATTATAAATCACAAATTTATTTCATGAAGAAAAAACCATTCACCATTACAATTTTAACAAAAAATTATTTCCTCCTGAAATCAAAAAATTCCCATAAAACCCCATTGAAATAAATAAATATGTATCTTGGAGAATTATATTCATAACCCATATTCACCCATGTTTAAACCTTATCATAAATAACTTAGGCATATTTAATTCCACAAGAGTAACCTACCTGGCTATCTTCCTAAATTTTCACCTTCGAATATTAGTTATTACATAATTTATTGGAGAGTTATATCAAGCTCACCTATTTTTATGAGTTGTATTAGGCTCATCAGAGATAATATAAAATTCCAATTTTTTATATTATAAACAAAAAAATTGTAAGTTTTAAATTTTTTATCATAAAACACTTGAAAATATCATTTTAACCCATAAGGAAATCACTTTCCATTTTTATATAAAAGTGTAAAGAAAATCACTTTCTTTTGAAAACTCTTTAAGGAAAATATTTCTAGAAGAACAATAATAAGAAGATCATTTAAAAAACATGAAAACATATAGAGGAATACATATAAATAATAATTAATAATATTAAGGGAAAATTATTTCAATTCATATATATTTAAAAAAATATTCTTGTGAATTTTGGTAAATAATGTAAAAATGTGTCGTATGATAAATTTATAAAAGATTCATTTTTAAAAACTTTTAAAAGAAATTTAAAGGTTGTTGAAAATGAACATTAATATTATTTAATATATAAATAAGAATAT
This sequence comes from Viscum album, assembly GCA_963277665.1. Lineage (NCBI taxonomy): Eukaryota > Viridiplantae > Streptophyta > Magnoliopsida > Santalales > Viscaceae > Viscum > Viscum album. The sequence goes on from OY728129.1 coordinate 261,997,030, forward strand.
TCCTAGATCATTTTCCAGAACATGGTTTTGGAATATATATATTTTAAAGTAATACTTTAAAATAAGGTTTTAATGAAAACCCCCTAACCTTAAGTCTTGTCTAAATTCATACATTCTCTAACTCCTTTTATTGAGGAAACCTAATTTTTATTACACCTTAAAACTTCTAATATTAGTCCTTTGGTGAGATGAGGACATATAAAGCATGAGGATGGGTGTTGGGAAGGTATTTGGGAAGGTATCAGTTGAGATAAATGGATCAAAGTGTGTGGATGAGATAGCATAGGAGGTACCCTATTATTAGTGAGGGGAGTGGAAATCTTGTAAATATTATTAACTGTTAAATATTATAAATGTATTGATTATGGTATATTGGCTCTAAATAAATTAAAATTTAAATATAAGGTGATAAGGTTTTATATAATCTCATATAATAAGAAATTAAGATAATATTTTGGTACCTTATGACTAATTGTTTACCTTAATTAACATATTATATACTTTATCGAGGTAACTAATTTTTACCATGGTAGCTATTCATTATGAAAAGAAATTAAATTAAACTAATTAATAAATAAAAATATCTTAACTAAAAATATGGAATAAATTTTTTAATATTCAAGTTTTATAATTATAAGAAATTACTTTTAATATAAGTTCAGAAAATGCAATAAAAACTCTTTTTTAGAAAAATACCCATTTTAAGCATAAAAATGATTTTATACAAAAATAATTTATAAATATGATTAATATAGAATTAATTGGTTTATTTTTAATTAAATTAGATTAATTTACTTTAAAAATAATCTTGAATACAATGGGACTCTTTAAATACATGAAAACATATGAAATATTTTATAAAAATCTGTATTTTTACTATTCACTTAGAAATGTTTTTTTAGAAAAAACCACAAAATTCACCCTAAAAATTGATATGTTGAAATAAAAAATGAATTGAATTTTATCAAATTCAATTTATACAATTTATAAATTTAACTTTTATATAAAACTATATAATTTAATAAAAACAATTTATTTTGAAAGATCTGTTTTTTTATGAATGAAAATACTTAAAATAAGTTTAGTAAACATGGATCCATAAAATCTAATCATGAATACTAATAAGACATGAAATTGATTTATAATTAATTATACCTGGGTTTTCATAGTATATAATTCATAAAATCATGTAATCTTGTTCAAATATGATTCTTAATGTAAAATATGACCACTATTGTAAGTTTTATGTTGGGAATAATATTTTATTCGATATTTTAACATAAAATACCCATCCACTCAACTATAAATACAACCTCTCACCCCCATGTAAAATCACTTTGTATGAAATTCTTATTTCCCAAGAACTCATAATTCCCTCTTCCTATATCTTGTTAAAACCAAAAGTATGTTCTGTGGTCATTTAACTTCAATCCCTAAAGGATTTAATTCTATATAAAATGCATAATTATCAATAAATAGTTAACACCACAATATTAATATTTTCATATTTATTTCTACTATCCAAATATACTTTCTTTTTCTACATTTTAAAATAATTTAATTCATAACTATATAAAATATTAATTTTGTTATTATATTATATGACTATTTCAATCTATTTAAAATATATATACTTTCTCTCTTTCCCCCATCTTTGGAAAATTCTCATTAGTTGTTAGTTTTATCCACATATAATTATAATGTCAATTATTTTCTCATTATCACCTATATTTATGGTTAGTATATATTATGTATTGTATTTATTAATATTTTTTTTATTCTAAGATTTTATAAGTATTGTGATAAAAAAACTATAAAGATTTAAAATGATGAAATAAAAATGAAAATGAGATAATTCAGACAAACATTTTATCAAACAATTTTATCGCTTATGAAATATTAATAAATAAATTCCAATGATCATAATTAATAAAGAATATAAAAATATGGGCCTTAACCATTAAATTCATTTTATTGTGACCAAAATATGATGTTGGAATCAATGTTGATGGATTTATTATTACTTATTTAAATTTAAATTAGTTTTTTCAATGTTTCAGTTGATCATTGTTGGTTATTTTGAATAAAAATATTTTTTATGAATAAATTTTAAATATTAAATTTTCTCTTATCTAGGTTTATTATTGGAAAAAAATTATACAATTTATCCTGGATTGGGGTATTAATTCTAGTATAGTTGCTGTGTAATTTTTAGGAAATTTTAAGTGGGTGGGGATAGATGACATGCCATTATTTTAAATACATAATATATTTATTTTATCAGTTAACCTAGTTTTAGCTTTATATTATGATATATTAAATGATTGTGAAGTGGATTTATGGTTTATAGTGATGGATGAAACTATCATAAAGGGGAGGAACCACCAAAAATTAGATACACATCACTAGAGGATTGGTGGAGCGTGAAACAAGGTATGGTTATTTTCCCAACACTCTATTTATTTGAGAACACACTTATCTATACTTTCTTTATATAAAAAATTGAATTTCATTATGAAATTTTAGTATGTCATCCCCTTTTTGAAGATGAATCCACTGCCATTACTTTTGATGAAATCTGATGAATGGATTTTGTGATAATATATAGAAAAGTACTTGGGAAAAATGGAAAACTATTTTTAAATTATTCATTTAAATATATCAAAAACCATAAAATATCTTTTTTTAAGTATAAATTGGATGGATCCATTGACTCTTCAATCACTCTAATCAGAGTTATTGTTTGTGAGAAAATCTAGAGATAATGTTTTATAAATTTCATTTTCTCTCTAAAATTTAAGGTAATTAAGGCACGCATCAGAAGAAACCAACCTTGGATTTGGAATCAAGATTTTTTAAAATACTAGGGTTTTAAATTGATTATCAAAAAAAGATGTATCATTATAGTTAAACATCCACTTATTGTGGTCAACAGTGACATCGAGGAAGACCGATGAGCATCATTTTTCATTCAATATTTTATTGGATGACTATAACAACATCACTTGCCCTAATAAAATTTGAAAAAATTAAAATTTTTATGATATTATAATTTATGGTTTTTTGATTAGTTGATTGGAAAATTTCCTATGATTAGGGATTTAATTATATCAATGAGAAATATAACACAACCTCAGCTATATGATCCATTGATCCAACTGCTAATAGAAGCTACATGGGGAAACCCATCTGACCTTGACATGGGTTGTCCTACTCCATTTGATATAAGAGTTATAGAGAATATATGGATCAAATTTGATTTGAGTGAGGGATGTCCATGGGATTCATAATCAAGTGTATGTGGAGTGCTAGGTGGTAACCATTGATTGACTGATAGTTAACAGGCATGTGAGGATACGTGGGTTATCAAATTTGGGTCCCAAAAATTTTGTTTCCCTCATTATGACATCTCAAACCCAATTAAACCTAGTATGGTAAATTTAGATATCATTTTATATATGGTTTAAGATATTTATTAAAAATAAGTAAGGAATTGTTATTGTAAAATTATTATAATTGAAGTAATGCTGAAAAAAATATTGTTATGATCTATTTACTTGGGTCACTAAGAATTGGTTTATAGCATTGAATATAATCAATGATATAAAGATTATGAGACTGAGATAGCTGTATTTTTAGAGTGAACATGTTTAATTATAATATTAAAATTATTGAATAATAATAATATAATAGAACATTGATGATACCTTAGATACAAGATTAAATTACTCACGTAGAAGAAACAATTAACCATATAAAGTAGTAATTGGCCAATGTTGATGATACAGTAGTGATTATTTTTAGTACATATATAAGTGGAATTAAAACCATTAATTTTTTCAACAAATTATCCTTGTATATATTAACAACACTAGATGGATTTAGAAAATTCATTCTAGAAAAATATATTTTAGATAATGATCTTATGTGAATGGAATGGATATGGTTAAACAAATGATGCAATAAAAGTAGTATTTTATTCATAAAAAGATGATTATTAAGGTGTTAAATATGGTAGCAATGATATATCTTGACAACTAAAACAAAACTAAATCTAAGGGAGGTGAGTTTTTCTAAAAGATATATTTAGAAAGAAACTCTATATCATTAACTTGATAACATATATATGATCATTTATACCAATATAAGGAATGAAATTTATTATAATAATAAATATTGTCTGTGTTATAAAATTATAAATGGTGATAATGATGATAAATTTTATAAGTTAATATTGGGAATTAAGTAGTGATATAACATTTTGTAAGGGTGTACCATCAAATGGTATGGCATAAAAACTAAAGAATTAAAGGTATTTAAAAATCATTTTATAATCAGTGGAAAATGTATTAAAGTATGGTGACTTAGTACATATGGATTAAGGTTGTGGAATCTTTCTAATAAATATTTCTATAATCTATGAGAATTTATGGAAGATGAAGTGGAGTAGTTTTGGTTATTTTGGAGGAAATTTTTATGACGTAGAGTGTGGAATATGATATCAAATAGGTTCCATTATACTTCACCAAATAATTTAATAACAAAATTTATAGTTACTGAATTATTATTTCTATATTGTAAAAATAATAGGATGTTGAGACTCTATGCCACTATTATAAAAATTAGTGATGATGAAGTGGAAATAACTATTAATTATGTTTTGATATGACTAGCTAGATAATTCAATGACTAACATGTATATATAATTGATTTTTTCTTCACTTTTTGTAGATTTAGAATGACAGAATTGATTGTGAATAATATAGTATTCCGATTTCTAAATGGGAAGTCTTTTTTAACTAACAGGAAGATCTCAGACTCATAGTTAAGGTGATTGATTATGTGCTCCCATCTACAACGAGATGTAATGTATCTAGTGATTGATACATATCGATGTTGAGTAGATACAATGGTGGATCTTTATAGAACTCTCCTTATATCTAGTGTTAGAGTGGGATAACTATGATTATATCATGTCTTTCATATTGATATGGGTAGAGACTAATGATTTCGTTGTCATTTATCTGCCACAAATTACCCATACCACTGGGATGAGATTGGTTGGATTTTATATGATTTATGTAGGGATATGTAATTCTTCTAATAACTCTAATTTTTTTTAATATATTTATATGGTTAATACTTCCAATAACCTTGATATAAGGTCATGATGAGAAGGATGGGTGATTCCCTCAGTATCTCTAATATGATAATTTGATGGATAGTAATTTTCCTGAGTTTCGACACTCTTCCTTGGCCATAGATTTGGGGTTGAGGTGTAAAACAATGAACCTGATACTATATTTACTCCTCACCTACTAATTTGGGGTTAAGAGTACTATATATGAAATGGTAACACCATATATGTGTATTTACTCCAACATATTGGTATAAAACATTTCCCTAAATATGTGTATTTTCTCTAAAATCCGGATATGTATATACTGCTAGTTGTGAAGATCTGTATTTACTCTAAAAAAGATTCATATTTCCTTTGGTAATTATGAGATAGATTAAGATGAATATTTTCTCCACTATTACTAAGATATTTGTAGATGTTTATTTCCTCAACCATCATATGATTAGTGCGTATAGGGTGACTTATTTGGAAATAATTCTATGATGGGTTGTGGGATATGTTTTCTAGTACCATATTGAGAGAATTTTGTTTCATTGATTGGGGTGGAAGTGATATATGTATTGATTGATATATATGGTTCATGGTTATTTATATTGGTTACATGAAGTGATGTCGAGTTATCTACACTTTATTTCTTGTTCATGCATATATACTCTATATGATTCTAGGATAAACACACTACTTGGTATGAACATGTAGGGTATTATTATACCTGACCCTACATAAAAACTTGTGTATAATTTTTCATGTGACCATGTAGATCGATAGGCATATAGGATAGATGATCATAGATCCTAGTGGTGGAAAAATGTTGGCATGGATAGCTAGAGGATTAGATATGATCGTGATGATAACCACTTTTCGGTTATCGGTATTTGGGATGGAATCTATTCAGGATGTGATGGTCATACCTGGTGATCATATATGTTATTTTCTCTTTGTATTGGAGATATATATATATATATATATATATTTGTGTGTGTGTGAATTTTTTTATTGATCAGTTTATATTTCATGTATTTTATGGTGGATATGGAGGTATAATAGTAGGTTAGAGGCTTCTTAGAGTTAATGACTCCCATAATTTTATAAATAACTCAATTATGGTCACTATAACATGACCTAGTGGAGGAAGTCTTGAGGAGTTCACCTATGGGTTATTTGGGGCATGAAAATTTGGTTTCAGTGTGATAAGATGAATTATGGATTCAAGAACATGTTTGGATTGTTATGGATAGTTTGAATGAGTATTTCTGAAAATATCTAGTACATGTAATCACCACAATGAATTTTGAATAGGATATGGCTACTGATATATTCTTGATCATATATCTTATCGAGGAATCCTAAATAATACCTTATTATACACTAGGAATGTGGAGGGGAGATCATACACTATATAGATCCATATCAATATTTTTTTATTTCGTGATTTTTTGATTTTATCTATGGATGCCCAATGTGAGATAGGCTGGTGGGAAATATACTAACCTCCTCACCTCTTTCTATAAATCTAAGGTTGAGACATTGTTCTAGGGAAATTATAGGGAGTTCCAATATTGGTTTGTTTCGTTGTGTATTTATTCTTGAGATGATGAGTTGAGGTAGAGAAAATAGATTTGTTATTATAGCATGGATCCAAATAAATTAATTTCAAAGGACTAGAGAAGACTTAGATAGTAGTCTTTTTATATTTTTATATCTATTTTTGGTAGAATAAGAGATAAATTCAATGATGTTTTTGAAATTTATCTCTGAAATTTTATGAATGTAATGTAATTTTTTAATTTCATAATGGGTAATATTTGATACTCTATGAACTTTTGTTTAAATTTTAAAACTATATCATTGAGCTTACATCGATTAAAGTTCCATCAATGGGTGTTTAAATGTTTTTGGATCCTTATGATCAGTGTAACATAAGGAAATCATGGTGTGATCTAGGGCCTTTCAACTATATATTCATACATCAGTGATGAATTCTGTCTATAATATATTTTTTTCCATGGATAACAGACATATATGAATCTATATGTGGGTAGTAAATGGTGAATTTATTCCCATTTTATTTATAAATGAAAACTACATGGGAATACATTTTGATACTTCACATTTAGGATAGGATTATCTATTGTTTTTTTATTTGAGTAAATTTTTGGAATGAACAATATGGATTTATGGGAGGATTGAAAAGTATTAATGATGAGTTTTTTGATGTAATCATCAACATGATTCTGCTCTAAATAGATGGTATGATATAGCTTGTACTAGACATTTTCTCTAAGTATTGAGGAAATCTAAAATGGTCTAGTCAAGTGGTGGATAAATTCAATATAGATTAAAAAGGATATTATTTGATAGAATGATTTGATTAATCAAGTGTTAGCATAATGATAGTTAATGGAAATAGTATTTTTGTGTTTCATCCTAGATATAAATTTGAATGTTTGTTTGAATATCATGAATTATACTGTATGTGGGTCATGACCATGTGTGGTTTTTAGTTGATGATAGTGATTTCCAATAATATAAAAGTATCCTCATATTAGGGTATCCATAATTTAGTTTTTCAATGTCTCGTAGATTTGATCAAGGATTGAGAATATGTTTTCACATATTGAAAATGAATTATTATGTGGTTTTTATTAGACCCATGGTTAGTGGTTTCATTGTGAGGTGTGTAGTACCCTTGATTTGATCTTGGTTTTAACCTTAGAGGACCCTTGGGAGAACAATTGGATACTCTTGGTGTATGGTTTTAAAGGAGGATGTAAATTTTTAAGTGATTCTTTAAGGATGAATGAGATATTTCTTGCCTCTTATTGAGATCTTATGAAATTTCAATTAATTTTATTCTCGACCATAAAAATATAGAATATTTGTAGTATTATTGGTTGACATGTGATCCTTGGTGCTATTCAGGTAATGGAAATATACTGATCTAGTCTTCATTGAGTGTTGAGGATCCTTGAATTTTGTATTAATTCATTAAAATTGATTAACAAGGATATTATTTACAATGGATGTACTTTTGAAGAATCCCTAATATATTCCTTTAAAGTGGGAGCATAGCACTATTTATAGGGATGGGTGATATATTTTAATGATATAAAATAATGTGTGAGTGAGGATTTACATTTCAAATGATGATATCCTATATTTATTGAATTTTAAAGGCTGAGAAGTTCTGTGGGTAGTTTCCCTTATTCAATTGTTAGAGGATACCAGGGTAGCTAATACTTTTGATAGAACTACCATAATGTGGGAATTTTTTATTAATAAGTGAAATTCATATCATGATATTCATACATATGAGTTATATTTAATGGAACACTATATATGGTTAGACCAGGAATGAGACATATATGATTATTATGAAATCTCAATATATTGGTGAATTTTTATAATAATCTTGTTTGACTACTAGGATTCTCATTAAATTTCATCAACTAGTAGTGATCTTCAGAGGGTCTATTCTTTTATAATGGAAAGTTGGTAAACAATTATAAATACTAAAACTTATCATATATAAATAATATATATTAATATAAAAATATTCATTACATAACATAATGATCCATGCTAGAATCATTTAGGTCTGGTTTCTTTGGAAGCTTGGACACATAAACAACTGGTCCAAAAGTGAGCTATGTCATCTCCTACTAAGTGCTTCTTAATTATAACCCTTCTTATATATATCATATATAACACCTTTCTTCATATCCTAGGGAAAGGAAACATAAAAACGGGTAAGCTCATATTCTCAGTAAGGGTAAAATAGAGAGATATCAATATAACATTAGAATATGGTTATGAGAACATGATAATAACATTTAAAACCCATACCCTATATATCATAGATCATAAATTTGAGTCATGATATAAATATTGGTAATTCATAACACAAGAATCATAATAGAATCAAATAACATCATCCATGATAGCATAACATTGGGAGAAAAAATATATATGTGGCATACACATAAGCACAGGAAATATTATGTCATGTCTATCTAGAAAGACATTTGTAACATGTTAGGCCAGAGATAACCACTTGGTTACCTTCTTCAGTCTTGGGATAACCTCCCATGAACCCTTTTTTTGGATTGGGCTAACCACATGTGTATCCTCTTTTAGGCTTGGGATAACCACCCATGTACCCTTTGAGATCATATATAATTAATCATAAAACAATTCATTGGAGGGAGATATAGGTCTCATAAATCACATAATCAATAAATTTTTATTCCAAAACATCATAAAACATTCATCATATAATAACCCATGAAAAGGAAATGGGTTTCATAAACATTTCATAATAATATAAGCTATAGAAAAGGAACATGTTTCATAAACCAATTATCATAATAAACATAAACCATTGAAATAATGAATAAAGATGTTATAATTGGATCATATCACCAGAAAAGCTTAAGTAACATCAAATTATTTCATATTATATGGAAAATTATTCTGAAATAAATTCATTTAGAACATTTCTTGAGGAAAATAACCTTGATTTTAAAATCACCTTTTTAATATTATAAATTCATAACATATTATAGAAATAGTTTTATTTTAAAATAAAACTAAAAAAATAATAATTAATGTTTAAATAAAATAATGTTCATGATGGATGGAAATTATTTTCATTTTGTACATGTTAATACAAAGACTCCATTCACATTTTTAGTAAAATCCTAATGGGCCTTATTTGGGAAATGACATAAATATTACTTTAAAACCCCATTGTAAAAAACTCAAACATGGTTAATAATTTATTTAATAAATTCTTTTGATAATGTTAAAAAAATTCAAAACATTTTTAGAAAACAATCATTACTAAGAAAAATGGTTTTCTACTAAAGAGAAAAATAAAGTAAGTTTTATTTAAAAACATTCTTCTAGAATCTTGAGTATATAAAGAGAATAAAATTAAGAGTAAAGAAGTATTTTAAATAAATAACTAAATGATAATAAAATTAATGATCTTATTGAGATACATATCATAATATTTCATCATCAGAAGCATGAATATAAATAATCCTGATAAATAATGAGATTTTACTATAAAACCCTTACCAATTTTATAACATTGAATCATAAGACCCATGAAATTTTAACATTAAATGAAACATAAAATATCATCATAAGAAATAAATTAATGATATTACATTTAAAATTGGTTTTATATACACCTCATAAAATAATATAGGTGCATAACATAACTGATGTCCCAAAGAAGACAAATTAAGACAAAAATACATTACTATTTTGGTAACTTCTGAACCGTGAACCCCATAAATAAGGGATCATAAAATTGATATGTAAATCCCTATAATTTTCAGGATAATAATCATAAAATACCTTTATGTTAAGTATATTCACCATATAAAATAAATATATGGTGAATGTGGCATGTGTCTCACAGAAGTAAAAAAGTGAGACGGAAATCCTTTACCTTAAGTATCAACTTCCTTTATACATATTTGATCCTCCCATTTAATAAATATAAGTTTATTATAAATATATTATAGAATGATATATATATATATATATCATACTATATTTTATTTACTGATTACCTTTTATTATTATTTTATTAATAATTCATTATTAAAATCACGTTTCGGACAATAATTTATTTGTTTTTCATGTATGCTTTAATTTTCTATTTTTTATAATTTTAAATTAATCATGGTTAAATCATCTCTATAATGTAAACAATGATATAAATATTATATATATTTAGTATATATGTTTTTATAGTAATGCATAAAATTTAGAGATAGCAAATTAAATACATCGTTCATAGAGATGATAGGTCGTACGTATACATGAACATTGTTTAAATTTTCTTGATGGATGAAAGGAATGAAAGGTAAATAATATATTACCCTTATATAATAATTTTATATCATATATATTATATATATTCACTAAATTTATCCTTATTACCATCCATGAAAAGCGTTAGTGAAAAATCAATCACATCACTTCGTGAGGCGGTAGTCCGTCTTACACATGAACGACGTTATTGAATCCACTATGGAATGAAAAGTATGAATTTATATGTAATATAATAATTATATAAGTATAATTATGTTACAAATATCATATATATTTATTTAATATATCCTTATTACTATCCAATTAAAATATAAATGAAAAACACATCACATTGGTGCGCAAGGCGATAGTCCGTTGTACACACGAGCGACGTTATTTTATTTCAACGGGTTGGGATGTAAGAATTTATATGTTTTATTATAATTATATTGGTATAATGATATCATAAATATAATATTTAAACATTAAATCCATCATTATATCCATATTTTAGAGGTGGTTATGGAAAATGGATAACATCGATTCATGAGGCGGTAGTCAGTCATACACACGATCGATGGCTTCATTTCCCATTTTATAGAATATGAGATGGATATAGGTTATTAAATAAAAATAATATCATATTATTATATGGTATATAATGGTTTTATTATATCATAATAACTAAATAATATTTTAAGGAGTTAGAAGAAGAAATAAAACAAAACACAAGGTTAATAATTTTACCTCTTCTTTGGAAAACCACTTTAGTTTTATACCAAAATCCTTGATAAGAGGTGTTAATAATAAAACTAATTCCTATAATAAGTGTATAGGTAATTAGGAAAGATATTTGGTTAGTTATGGGTAAAAAGTATTTTTGAAGTGTTAATAATGGAGGATAGGGTGGCCTTTTATAAGTGAGGGAGATAACACACAAGGAATGTTTTAAAAGAGTAAAAATTAATCACGTTTTTCACATGCTAAAAGGATCCAAATGGTTCATTATAAAATATTATAGGTTATAAGATCTATATACGTCCATAAAATTGGATTTTGAAAAGTTTCTATGTCATTTTATCCCTTATCATTTTAAATTAACCCCTAGTAAACCTGTTTTAACCTTAATTATTGTAATTAATTTTTACTTATTTCGCTATTAATTATGGTAAAATAATAATTTCAAATTATCATATAATATTAATTATTATTATTCCGAATATATAATACATTTTTCAAATGTAATTTCATATAATTGAAAAGTTTTATTTTAAAATTATACCCGTAAAAATGATGAGAAAGTGATTTTCCAAAGAGAAAATGTTCAAAAACGTAAAAAGTGTTTATATAAAAAATCAATATCAAAATTATTAAATGAAATAAATTATATTAAAAGATTTGTATTTGAACTAATTTTTTTTATTTTTTTCATTAATATGAAACTTTGTACATTCTTTAAATGAAAATGCATTTTTTTAATAAAAATAGTATTTTTAACTATTCATTGCAAAATTAATCTGTTCTAAAAATTATAAAAAAATCAATCCAAGATAATTTTGTGATGTTAATTTAAAAAACTTTAATTTTTTCAAAAACATTTTCAAAAATAGGAAAAATTAATTCTAAAATAATTGCGCAAAAGGCGACAAAAAATCTTTTAAAAAAATATAATTTTTTAGCGTAAAATTGGATTTATTATTATCTAACACTTAGAAAGCACATAATATGATTGTTAAAAAATTTATTAAATATATAATATATAAATTTAATTATAATAATTCAACATGAGTTATTTATTTAATTTATTGAGATAAAAAAATTTACGATCCTTAAAAAATAGTTTTTTAGAAAAAGATTTCCTTTATATTCAAATAGTTTTTAATTTTCATTTCTAATTAATTGGTAATCAAAGAATTCATTTTATATACATGTGTAAACCATATATTTTCCTAATTTAGTTATTCCTATTCATACATTTCATTTCAATGGCTATGTGATAAATATCATATTATATAATAATATTTTAGTAGTATGTCATGTTTTGTTAAAAATCGATGTTTCATGTAACGTAAGTTATCAATGAAATTAAATTTATTTGAAAAACAAATTCAAAAAATCTTAGGGTGATACAACAATGAATATGAGATATTATTTAAAATAAATAATATATTTATTTTATTAATTAACCTAATACCCATTATTATGATACCTTAGATGATTGGGAATGTGTGTTATTATTTACAGATATGGGTAAAGATTCCATATAGTGGAGGAACCACCAAGGATCAAAGCCTCATTATCAAATGATTTCTAGAACATGAAACCATGTATGGTTATTTACACCAAACTCTATTATTTGATCATAAACATCACTCTATTTGTTTCATATCCAAATATTTTAATTTGATTTTGAAGTTTGATTATGTTATTACCTATTCAAAGATGAATCCACTGCATTTAGAATTGATAAAATTCAACTAAGGAATCTTGATATATTTACATCACCTTGGTCCAGAGTCCACATGAAAGTACCCAGAGTGGAGGAGCTATGTAACTTCAAGAGCGCCTCTATATCTACCAAAAGACTCTAACTAGAGGTAATGGACTACTCTATACAATATGGAGACTATTCCCTTGAATCAGTGTCAAAAAACATTATTGAAATAACCAGACATCCAGAATAGATAATCAAAGTACACATAACCAAATAAATACAATGTTATAAAAAAATCGTCCATGAAGAATTATATAACCCAATTGTTCACCTACTAGGCTAAACTCATATGAAAAACTAAATAAACAAAATATAAATTGGAACTACTAATATCCCCATTCCTTACCTCATCCCTATCTCTAATACCAGTTGATCTTCTCTAGACTGACCCACTATACTTATTATATTAAACCTGAAAGAAAACATAAGATATGAATGTAATTTCCCATTAATTTTTTGAATATATAACTCATTAGGGTTTTAATAATAACCCCTAATATACACCATCATATACACACGTATATATGAGTAAAGGAAATAAATAAAACAAATATTCTCACCAATTTTTCATGTGATAAATATAACATAATGACACTAGATGAGGCACGCAAGCATGTTAGGTTAGCATGTGCTAAACAAGCCACCACAAAACCCAACCATACCTACTTTAGCATTATGTTGTAATCCAATAGTCATCTTTTATCACCATACCCAAAACCCAACCCTTACCTGAATACTCTCTATAGGGTGTCCACCAACTCCTATACTACAGTCAGAAGGGACATGGTAGGCTCTTATTTACATGTCTTGGACCCACCTTCTAATTCAAGGAGTTCTTATGCCAACACCTTCTCACTTAAGGTGAGACTATCCATCCAATCTCTCATTACATCCAGACCTGGCCTTCTCACTCAATTAAAGGTCAATGAAAACACATTCTCAATCAAGGTGAAGTTAACTAGTCTCAAGTGATAACTTATAAATTATTTTATACACAAACTATAACACCCTATAATTTTATGATATATTTATCTTTATCAAATTTTATTTCTTTGATATATTTCTTGACACACAACATTGAGTTTAGACAAATTGGGATATACTATTATAATATTATTATTTGATGTAATAGTTATCAATTAGATATTGGATTTGTGGATATGAATAGAAATAACTAAATTATTAAAAATAATTATTTTTACACATGTATAAAATCAATTTATTGGTTATCAATTGGTTAAAACTAAAAATAAAATCATTTGATTGTAAAAAATATATGTTTTTCAAAAAAACTATCTTTATGTGCATAATGTTTTTTCATGTTAAAAAAATAAATTAATCTCTATTAATGAATTAATTTAATCAAATTTTTAGATACTATATTAAATAAAATATTTTAATATTTATCTGATAGTTTTTACATGGAAATAAAAGAAGGTAAACTCAATTTTATTCTTAAAAAGGCTTTTTTATAAAAACGGTTTTTCTACATTTTAAACACTAATTTTAAAATGAATTTCTTCCATTTATAAAAATTTAATATTTCAAAATAAATTCCATATTAATAATTATAATAGAAAATATTATGTAAAAGGTTCAACTTAATTTTTTCCATAATGAATACTAAAAACAGTAAAATTTTGTTACCACGGTTAGGTTAAAAAATGTTTTACGAGGGGTGGGGGTTAACCTAATAGATAAGGTTTAAAATATCATAATAAAACTTTATTTAATTTTATTATTTGATGTTATTTTTATATTATTATTTATTTATTATATTTTTTAATTTTTTATTTACTTTACTTAAGTAAGACACTATTATATTTTAATCTTTTGAAAAATTCCATATGTATCCTCTCCATCCCTTATAGAAGGATAACACATCTCCTATCTTACTAATGTTTTATAAGACTTATAGATTTAAAAACCCTACCCTAATCCATTGATAAAATACCACCCCAAATCCTTTAGGTACTAGTTTGGTAATAATACCATCCTTTCATGGCATAAGGTGTAAGCCAAAGGAGGTTTCTCGAAGAAGTGGTATAACTCTTAACTAAGTAATTTCATTTTTATTTCGTATTTTGACTCCTATAAATACATCGTATCAATTATAAAAAACATTAATTCAGTATATTCAATATATTTAATATATTTAATTTTTATTATGATGAATTATCAACCATTTTCCACCTCCTTTTCATTAAATGATAAATTAAAGTATTGATTGTGTGTACAAGTGGACTACCACCTTCACGTAGTATTATGATTCATTTTCTATCACCATAGTTCATGGATAGTTATTGTTACAGATTTAATTATTATATATTATAATTATGAAATAAGTATTCCTCATTAATTAAAATATCTTTTCTACCTTCTTACCTTTATACTCATTGAATAATTATAATGTCTCCCACGCATTCGTGTGGACTACAATCTCCAAGAAGCGATGTGATTCATTTTAACCATAATAGTTTTCTTTTTATTTTAAAAGCACTTTTATAAAAAAATGTGTAAAACCGTCAATATTCAAAATACATAAGGATCAAAACTCATAAGAAATAATCATTTCATTCCAAAATAATTAAAAAGAGTAAGAGTTTTTTACCTTGAATAACCACTATTAAATAGAGGTAACCTTCATATCTCGATTCTCCTTAATGAGATCCTTAGAGAAAGAAACCATCTTGTCCCAAGTTTTCACATGTCCCTGCAGATTGGTTTTCCCCTCATTGAATACTAGGATAAAAATTATATTCTATTTATCAATACATGATATTTGTTCCTCATTCAAATCAACTTGCAACATTTTTTCAAATATTCTATGGGATCCTCCTTGGAGATTATGATCATGAAATATTCTTCTATCATTTCTTCATTAGAATTCATGAGAAGCTCCAAGGTGTTCTCTTATTCTATGTCCTCCTTGTCATAATTTTCTAAGTCAATGGTAGTCAGTTACCCAACCTGGGTTGAAATAGCCTCCACATGCGAGTATGTTTCCATCTCCCCATGCATTGTAGATTATTTGAATTTTCACTTTGGGGTGTCAACTATAGCAACCAGCCACTTTTTAGGGGGCCTACCTTTGCTAGATGACCTTGTAACCAGAGTGATAGTTAAATTGGAGTAATCCTTTCATATTTTTGTCTTCCTAACATGGTGAATAAACCCATAAACATCCATGATTTTGTTCTTAACATTTTTTTAAGAATCATTACCACCATTAAACTTGGGATGTGCAAGTACCAGAACCATTGAACTGAAACATGCATGGAAAACAGACTAGTTTTCACCCGAATTCCCATTTTAAGGAAGAATTATTTATAAAAGGATAATTAGAAATTATAAAGGAATGATAAATAGTAATTTATGTATGAATATTTTTCTAGAATATATTTATAATAAATATATATCTATTATACAAGATATTTCAGTATGCATGAAGCAATACTAGACTTGAGGTAAGGGGTTTATACACAAACTCATTTCTTTTCAAGATTATCTATAATAAATTCACATTGAGAGAAATTATATAGATATTATACTTTAAAAATATATTTTATTCTCTTATTTATATTCTTTTATTTTTATATATTATTAAAAAAAATCTCTCTTTCATACTTTAAATGATCATGAATTTTTTTTAAATAAAATTCAAACTAATTTTATCTTTGGTCGATGAACATTTTCTTCCATAGATCTAAAAAATTATTTTATGAAATTTATTACATATACTTTAAGTGTTATAAAATTTTTATTTTTACAAAATTTGATGTTTTTTAATGTTTAAAAAGGGATATTTATAAAAAATTTGAACAAGTAATTTTTGACATTATACAAAAGCGTGAAAAGAATATTTTCTTTTAATGTGTACTACATTAACGAATTTTCGTACTATCATGGTCATTATTTTATTTAAATATTACTTTACATATTTATTTGGATATTTCCAATGAAATTTATTTTTCCGACATTCAAGTAATTTTTAGTTAAAATTTTATCAAAAGAAAATGATATTTTCTCGTATTTTCTAAGAAAAGTTTGAATGATCTTTGAAAAGTATTTTTCATCTATGTTCACATCCTTTGAGGATTTTTATGCTTCATAAGGGATATGATATTGTGATATCGACCCATTTATTTCTTTAGATTTATTATGATTATGATGAATTAAGGATAATTCTATGTAAATTGTTTCTTTCACACAAGTTAATGAATTTATAATGAATCATTTATGAAATCTATTTCTTTTTTATAGGTTATTCTGTGATGAAATGAAGAAATTATTATGAAACTTGTTTCCTTTCCAAAGTTTGTGATATAATGATATGTTAGATGATTTGTTGTTGTGTGGCACACACATGTATAGTTTTCAGTATCTAGTGGGTGGGCCTAAAATTATATATCTCTCTAGTGCATTAGGTAAAGATTAATATCTCATGAGATAATAAGGACTATAATGAGGAGTGAACCCAATACACTAATAAACTTGGTAGTTAGCCCTGAAAAATGAAATGAGTTTTTATGCATATTTTTATGCCATAAACTTATTTCTTATGCTTATGATATGATCTCATGGATCATGATTTATTATTGATGATTCCAAAAACTTATCCATCCAATGGCCTGAAGTCCTTAAAATTTTTTATTATAAGAAAACCCCCTTTAAGGGAAGAAGGGGGAAACCAAAATAGAAATCATGGACTTAAAACAAATCACTACTTGAAGGTTAAGAGAGAAAAACCAAACAGACAACATGGATCACCCCTCCCCGGCATAAAATTGTGGCGAAGGTCTTCATCATTATATGGATGAATGGAAATCAAGTGTCTTGTGTCAAATCATAGGCCCGATCTAATGGTTGGCACCATACCCGCTCAAACATCCAAATCTGTAAAGAACTACAATGATGAATAGATAGATCTAGAATCTCATCTAGGGCCTGATTCATCTAGTGGAGTCCAGGTGAATCTTTATACCAACAGATTTCAACCACATCAAAACATCATAGAACTCAACAATAACATCAATCCATTCAAACCATCATTAAAATTTCCTGCATCCTGAAAGCAAAAAACGACACCAGAAGACAACCCCACTGCAAAACCATAGGGACCGGTATCATATCCACACCAGTGACATAACAACCCCAAATCCATCTCAGATGGTCCAGAATAACCAGTATAACACAAAAAACGCAGCCATCCAAACAAAATAATACCATCATCAAACCTTCAAACCTATAAAATATTCACAAAAAAACTCTATAAACCATTACCTCCCCCCTCCTGGCCACTCCAGATCTGTCGTTATCCATCATCGGAAGCACGCCAGAGGTAGCATCGGGCCGAACTAAAGCCAGATCCACTTTGAACCAGATCGTCCACACAGACTGATCCCTATCGATCTGAGCTACATGGTGAGCCGATAGTGCCAACACTCTGAACCAAGATGAGAATTCCATGTTCTTACAAGACATATATTCAATGAGAAATTCGAAGACACCACTGAACTAAGCTGAAACCCCACTATGTCATACCATCACCAAGTTGTGTCTATGCCGAGACGATCTGAAGGAAGACGACTCGAGACTGATTCATGATGGATAGGGAAGGGTATGTGAGGATAAAGGGAAAACCCTTGTCACCATTGAGGATAGAGGAGAAGACACTCAGAGGATTTAAAATTGGATTTCCCTTTCCCGAACACTTGTGACTTATGTCTTTGGTTTTTAAAAATCCTTATTCTATGATTTATGATTAATCATCTTTTATTGACTCTGTATGATTATTTTAATTTATGATTATATTCTCATACCCATGTGCTTATTTTATACTCACTTATGATCATTTATTGATATCTCTTAAGTTTACCCTTACTGAGAATCTAAGATCACCCTTTCTTATGTTTACTTTCCCTATGTTATAGATATAGGTTTTAATTAGGTTATTTCTAAGAAGTGTACTATGTGAGAATATATTTGTTGAATATATTTCATTAAATAATATAATTTATATATCTAGTTTATTAAGAGTCTAAACCGTTATGGTTACGGGGAATTATTTTTGATAAGATGTATTGAATATTCATCTAAATGAATTAATATATATATATTTATATTTAAATAAATGGATCACTAAAATTTGTATCAGAGTAGGTTTTACTTAATATTTAGAGATTAAGATTAGAAAACTTTTTTTAAAACACTATAGATAGGTTTAAGTATAGGATAATATCCATAAGATTTGGTGAAGTAGGGAATGTGTGGTTTTATTAGAAAATAAATCTCTATCTGGATATCAGAAAGTGTATATGGATATGGAATATATTCAAATAGGTGTAGAAACTCTAAAATGGGGGATTGGGTATTAAATCGACCATCATCGTCACATTATGATTGGTTCTAAGACTACACACTTGGCTAGACACTCCCAAGGGATATTCTTGGGTTAATTTAAATTTTCTTTACAGACCATTATAAAGGTT
The DNA here is from genome assembly GCA_963277665.1 of Viscum album. Lineage (NCBI taxonomy): Eukaryota > Viridiplantae > Streptophyta > Magnoliopsida > Santalales > Viscaceae > Viscum > Viscum album. The sequence continues at coordinate 262,016,984 of OY728129.1, forward strand.
TTAAATATATTATAACCATGAATGACATAGGTTAAAACAAAGTTTTCATATATTGAAATTAAGGTGTTATGATTTAGACATCCTATGAATTATTTTTCATGATTACATAATTACTCATTGTTATTAGTGTTTCTCATACTATGTTTTTTGACCTTAGTCAATACTAATACCAAGGATAAATAATTTTAATGTTGAATGTGATGGAAATTAAATTTATTTTATCTTAAGAAACCAAATTAAATGGGATATGGGATGTGAAATCTTGAATCTATTCTCATCCAAATCTCTTAAGATTTAAAAGTTAGAGTGAATCATATTGATATTTTAAATTAAATGGGAAGGAATGACTCACTATTGAGTATTTTATGAGGGAATTTAATCCTTCCATTAATGGTTACTATGATCCACTAATTGTTAAATAATAGATCAATACCTCTAAAAGATATTTTTATATCTCTAGTGTTTGGAATATGAAAAATATGTTTGGGTATTATACCTTTTTAAAGTTGATATAGATCAATAGTATAATCTAATCAAGAATCCAAGAAAATAGGAGAAAGTTGACTCCATAAAATGGAAATATTTTTAAAATGTATTTTTTAAAATAGTATTGTCACAAAAGTGTTTATATAAAAATGTAAGTGGAATTTATATAACTAAATTAGAAGGGTGGTGAATCCATTAGTGGCTATGAAGAAAATTTCCTAAGACTTGAACGGTATGATTCCTTTTTTATCATCAATCCTTAAAGAAAATCTAAACAATTCTTTACTAATTAGATATAAAACCTTAAAAAATGTCTATAATATGATTTTATATCTATGAATAAATGATTCAATGTTCTATAAAAATTTAATTTTAAATTTTAGCCTCTCATAGTTCTCGTGGTTTTGGGGAAAAATAGAAAGTGGTAATTTTGATGAAATTATAATAATGAAACCCATAGAGGAAAGAAAATTAATCTTCCTTTATGTAAAAAGTGTATAATTAAGCATGGTGAAAATTTATTTATGGGTTCTAGTATATATTTTATGTGTGTAAAATAAGGTCATAAAGAAAAATAATGATAAAGTGACATGAAGATTCCAACCAATGAAAGGAATATTGAAAAAGTTCAACCAAATGTGCCACACAAAATCCAATGATATAATTATAAGGAGTATGAAAACTATACCAATTAGTGCATGAATATAAGGGTTAATGAAAAAAATCATCATAAAAAAACTTTTAATATTATAGAAAATGGGAAATATCATGGGATCACAATGGATGAAGTGGGTAATGATAATGAAGTGGTGAAAGGTACACATATTATCCATTATATAATTGAATTTTTTTTTATTTGATTCTATATCTACCCACTATTTTAAAATTGAGTAATTTTCTATGGGTATCACATCACCACCTCAATGATTTGATGTTGAGTTAGTAGTAAAAAATTCTAATGGTATGATGATTTCATCTCATGTTTATAGTTCATATCCAATAGATGTTTGTGGTAATATACTTCTTATAAATTGTATTATTCTCTTTCTAGTTGAATTTTATGTGATTTTGGTAATGGTTTAAATCTCTCTCTATATAGATCCCATATCATTTTTTTTAGAAAGGGAATTCATGTTTTATATTCCAAAAAAAACTATAATCATATTTTGGTGTGAGTATTAATATAAACTTCCAAAGGATGTTACATCCATTACATGGGTCTTACGGTATATTTATGAGGGGTATTTATCACTAATGGATGGATAAAAACTCAAAATTTAATGTATTTTTATTTTTTAGGATTATGATGATTAATTTATTAAATAATTTCCTAGTATTTCCCTGAATTGTGAAGTTTAGTTTTTAATAGAACTTATACTTGGTGTTTTACCTAATTCAAATATTCCATATATAATGTCCTTGATTTAGTTTCATGAATTAATGAAGAAACACTACATAAATATTTATAAGAGATTCATACAACCTAGTGAGCCATCATGGGGTGTACCTATTCTTTTTGTTAATAAAAAATATGAATCATTATGTCTTTTCATTGATCATCAAGAACTTTACAAGATCACTATCAATAAAAATTATCTTCTACCCCGTATTTATAACTTATTTGATTAAATACACAGAGATCAATACTTTTCCAAGAATGACCTTCATTCTATATTTCATCAATTGAGGGTTAAGAAGGTGGATATATCTGATACGAAATTATGTAAAAGTTATAGTCATTAGAAAATTATAGTTATTGAATTCAGACTTTCCAATTCCCATGTTATCTTTAAATATATAATGAATAGTTTCTTTATATATTACCTTCATTAGTTTTTAGTATTTGTTATAGATTATATTTTTACATATTTGAAGATAAAATAAGATCATGAAGATTATTTTGGTATTTATCTGAAGACCCTAGTGAAGGATAAGTTTTATTCTAAAATTACCAAGTGTGAATTTTTGTTGTATAAATTCATATTATTAGGTTATATAATATCAAGTGAGAGTATATTTATAGATCCTTAAAAGATAGAAGTTATTTAATAAGGCCCCGACCAACCCTGGTAACTAAGATTTATAGTTTTATTGGGATTATTATAATACTAAAAATTATTTGTGAGTAATTTCTCATGGATATCTAATCTAATGACCACGTTGACTCGGAAGGGATCCAAGTTCCTTTGTATAGACGAATGTAAAAAAATTAAGGAGTTAAAAATATTTTGGTCAGTTCAGATATGCTTACACGGACCTATAATAGAGAAGTTTTTGTGATCTTTAGTGATGCATCAAATAAGGTACAAGTATGAAACATCATGAGGAATTATATGGTCATATCTTATGCCTCATATCAATTGAAAATTCATGATAAAAATTAAGAACTCATGATTTAGAGACTTTATCGTTAATATTTTCTCTAAAAATATGGTAGAATTATCATTATGGTGAATTTTGTGATATATATATTAATCCAAAAGTTATAAAGTATAGATTAATTTATAAAGGGTTGAATATTCACCAAAGTATATGGTTGTATTTGATTAAATATTGTGACTTCTCAATACACTACCACCCTATAAAAGCAATAAGGTGGATGATGCTCTAAGTAAAAAAGACCATGCTAGTATTTCCATGATAAGGATTGAAATTGATCCAATATTTATGGATTAACATAATACAGATCTTGAAATTGTAAAGAAAAGGTAAATATAATGTCTATCTCAGATAAATGTTCAAATATCCATCTATGTGAAGATTAAAGTGGTGAAGAAGGTGGTTAAGGAACTGTAGAAGAATATGAGAAATATTTCTGATGTAAAACATGATTGTTATGGAATGATAAGGTTTAGGAACCCAGTAGGTTTTCCATAAATACTATACTTGAAAAAAAAATGTATGAATCACATAGTTCATCATTATCTATTCATTCTATAACTATGAAGACCTGTAGACATCTAAAAGATTAATTCTAGTAGGAAACCTGAATAAGGTTATTAAAAATTATGTATCTATATTCCTGGTATATTAGGAGGTTAAGGTTAAGAGATATAAATTTAAGGTTATTCCACAACCATTACTCAAACTAGAATGAAAATGGGAACACGTTACCATGGATTTCATAATTAGACACCCCAAAATATCTGAAGGGAATAATGTTATTTGGGTTATATTTGATCACCTTATAAATTCATCACACTTCATTTCCATCTAATAATACCTCTATCTTGATATACATTCTAGGATATACATTAAGGAATTATTTGGATTTTATAGAGTACCACTATTGATTAATTATGATCAGGATCCATTGTTTATCCTAAGGTTATAGATAAGTCTTCAGCAATCTATAGATACAAATTTAAGGTTTAGTACTATATATAATTCTAAAATATATGGTCAATATGATAGGACCTTTCAAACACTAAAATATATTTTTATGTAATGTTCTATGGATTTTAAAATTGGTTTAGACTAACACCGTTCTATGGTCAAATATTTTTATAATAATATATTTCACGTGAGAATTCAAATGAATCCTTTTTAATATCTCTATGGTAGGAAGTAAAGAACTCTAAGGTTATATTAGGGTAGCTCTGAGTCAGAAAAAATGATATGTTGACAGTCACTGGTGAGATTAGGAGTTAAAATTTAGTGAGAAGACTTTTATATGAATTTATCCATGGAAGAAGGTTATTATATTTGTAAATAATGGAAAATTTATCCCTATATATATTATTCCCTTTGAAATTCTTGATCAACTTAGGATATTTTCTTATCCCTGGGAACTTCCACCAAAACTTTCCTAGGTTCATGATGTGTTCTATGTATATCTCCTGAGAAAATATATACTTGATCCTTAACATAAACTCAAATAAGAGTTAATACTACTATTTAATGATATCTATTAATTGTAAAAACTAGTAGATATTTTGGATTAAAGTTATAAATTGATGCATAATAAGACTACTCGTTGGGATAATGTTTTGTTTTGAAACCATAAATTTGAGGTAGCTATGTGGGAAACCAATAATGTGATGAGGTGGAAGTAACCTCATTTTTTTGAATCAGAGTGATGGAATTTCAAGGTAGAATTTCTTTTTAGGGTGGTATAATATAAAATCCAATATTTTAGGATATATTTCTTTTTAATAAATTTTAGTTATTTTATATCTTTCTTTAGATATTACACCAAGTTTAAAAAAATTGCAATATAATATTAAAATATTTTAATTTAACGTGATATTTATCACCTAAAAATTGGATTAGAGGGTATTAATAGTACTAAATTAATTATTAAAAAGAATTTTTTACATTTATAAAATTAATTCATTGGTTATCAATTGTTTAAAAATTAAAATAAAAAACATTTGAAGGTAAAAAAGAGATGTCTTTCTAAAAACCTATTTTTTGCACATAAAATATATTTATATTAATAAATTAAATTAATCTATATTGATTAATTATTTTAATTAATGTTTTAGATAATATATTCAATCAAATATTTTAACATTACCTAATAGTTTTTACATGGAATAAAAAAAGGTAAACTCAATTTAATACTTAAAAATTCATTTTGCTAAAAATGGTTTTGTTGCATTTTACACACTTATTTTAAAATGAATTTATACCCCTTATGGAAATTGAATATGGTAAAATGGAGTAAGTAATTGAAATTTGTATAAATTATATTATTTAATAATATAAATTTAATTTTTGGTCATAATGAATAGTAAAAATTGTAAAATTTTGTTATCATGGTTTTGGTTAAAAGGGTTTATCAGGGGTTAACATAAGAGATAAGGATTAAAATATCAAAAAAAACATGATTTAATTTGATTTATTGATTTAATTTATAACTTATTTTTAATATATTCAAATATTTTCAATGTTAGGTCCACTTTACTTGAGTAATAAATTTTTCTATTTCAATATTTTGAAAAATTATATGTGTGACAGTCCCTCCATTATAAAATGATGCCACCTATACTCTCTTACACATAGTTAATGAGGCTTATATATCATCAAAAACCTACCTTAATACCTTCTTAACATCCCTACCCATGTCTTTTAGGTTCTATTTGGGTCATAATACCATCATTTATGGGCCTAAGGTTTAAGTCAAATGAGGTTTCTCAATGAAGTGGTCTAACTCTTAGCTGAGTATTTTCAATTTTATTTATTCGTATACCTCATTTAAATACAAGGTATCCATCATAAAATAATGAAATAATAATATTTAATATACTAAATTGTTATTATTATTATGTATTAACCATTTTCCACCACAGTTCTATTAAATTTTAAATGAAAAATATCACTTGTGTGTATGTGCGAACTATCGCTTCCATGAATCGATATGATTCATTTTCTATCACTATAATTCATGGTTGGTTATTATGATGGGTTTAATATTTATATATGATATTTTTTATATAATTATTATTATTTAATTATAATATTTTATCAACATTTTTACCTTTCCATCTGTTGAAAAATGATAACGTCGCTAGTGCCTACATGTGGATTATCACTTCCACTTAGCGATGTGGTTCATTTTTCATTTAGTATTTACTAGAATATTAATAATAATATATTAAATGAATATATATTATATCTATGATATAATAATTATTCTTTAAAGGTTAATTATAATTTACCTTTCTTTTTTTCTATCAATTAAAAATTGAAAACATCTCTTGTGTGTACGTGTATACTCTCATCTCCATGAAGTGTTGTAATTCATTTTTCTCCAATAATTTTTATGAATGGTTATAAAATTTTATATAATGAATAAATATGAAACTTATATCATGATTAAGACATTTTATATAATGAAAACATGACCAAGGTGAATGTATTGGAACTATTAAACTGAAACATGTAAGAGAAACAAAGTAGTTTTCACCCAAATGCCCATTTTAAAAAAGAATTTTTAATAAAAAGATAATTATAAATTATAAATGAATGATAAATATTAATTTATGTATTAATATGGTTATTGAAAATATTTATAAAAAAATATTTATTACAAAGTATATTATAATGTGTATGAAGAAAGATGGTACTTGAGGTAAAGGGTTTATGATATAATCTCATTCATTTTTGGGATTTTCTATGATAAATTTTTATTGAGGGAATATATATAGATAGTACCCTTTAAACCCTATATATTTGATTACCCTATATATAGTCCTATAATATTTATTTATTAGTACCATTTTCCTCTCTTTAGTACTTAAATGATTGATAAAGTATTTTTAAAGAAAAGTATACCATATTTCCTCTTGGGTTGATGAACATTTTTCTCATGTACATACTCATAAATGTTTTTATGAAAGTTATTAAATAAAATTTAACTTTTTTAAATATTTCATTTTTACTACCTTTGAATTTATTTATAAAAGGTTTAAAATTTAATTTTTCTAAAAAAATCAGAAAAAAACATTTTTTAAAATTTTTATAAAAGTGTTAAAGGAGTGTATTATTATAACATATATAAAATGAACTAATTTTCCCACCATGATGGTCATTATTCTATTTGAATGTTTATTTAAAATTTCCTTGGTTAGTTATAAAGAAATGTATTTTCTTGATAATCCAAGAATTTTTAGATAATATTTTATCAAAAGAAAAACACTATTTTCTCATGTTTTCAAAGAAATATTCAAATGATCTTTTAATGATATTTTTTATCAAAATAAACATCATTTAGGGATTTTTATGCTTCACTGGGGATATTATATTATGATAAAATCCACTTTATTTATTTGTATGTATTGTGATGATGATGATTTAAGGATGATTCTAGGAAACCTATTTCTTTTCAATGGTTTAATTAAGTTATGATTAAACATTTATGAAACCCATTTATTTTCCATGATTTATGCTATGATGAAATGATGAAACTTTTATGATTCAATTTTTTTCATTGGGTTATAATATGATGATACTAAGAATTATTTATGATCTTGGGGAATACATATAACTTATTTTCATTATGAGGAAGGGGTTCCAAAAATTATATATCCCTAAAATGTATTGGGTAAAGATGGATATCTCATTAGATTATAAGGACTAGAATGGGGAGTAAACCTAGTTCAGAAAGGGGATCTATCCACTATGATAGTATTGGTAAAGAATGTTGAAAAAAGAAATTATGGAATGGGGAGTGAACTCAATCCACTATGATATCCTTGGTAGTGCACCTTGATTAATGATATTATTTTATATACCTATGTGTATTCCAAAAACTTATGTCATATTCTTGTGATATGATCTTATATCTCATGATTGATTATTTATGATTTTTCATACATATGACTTATGTCCTTTTTTATGTAAATGCCTTTTTCCATGATTTATGATTTATGATCTTTCACTAATTGGGTATGATTTATGATAATTTTCTTGTACCATTATTCTTATATTATGATCAATTATAATCATTGATTGATATCTCTTATGTATACCCTTATTAAGAATCTAATATCACCATTTCACTCAATCAAAAAAACTTTTTATTCCAAAAAAATTGAAAATCAAGGGGGTCTAAAGTGGTGTAGCCAACCGGAATCACCATTGATAATATGGATACAATTAATAGGGAGAAAACTAATGATGTGGAAAAGAATGATTATCTCACTTGTACTACCTTTTCTTTCCAAATTATCCATGGAAAATTTACCCTCCCTCTGAGTGTGAGAGATTTATATGTAAAGGATAATGATAGACCTACACTTCATGATATGATGAACAATTTTCAATGGAAAATTAGTATTATCACATAGAAAACTAGCTGGAATCTTTGAGTTGGACATGAGTATAAAAATATAAAAGATTTAAATCTTTCATTGAGTAATAATGTTGATCATGGATATTTATTTTTCTTCTATAGAGTTTAACAATCTATAATATGCACTAAAAATTAACACCAAAAATCCCTTATCATTTATCACAATACCTCCTATTATCATCACACCCTAAGAGAAGGATTCTTCCACATTCAACTTAAGACCAGAGTAGAGAGGGTGAGTTCACCCTTGTTTATTTTTCATTTCCCTAGGTTATGAAGAAATGTTTTAAGTATGGTATGTTTAAGAAGTGTACTATGTGAGAAGATATTTGTGAGATATATTGAATATATTTCATGAAATAAGAGGATTTATGTATCTATTCTCTGAAGACTCTAACCCTATATGGTTCTGAGGTGTCTTTTGTTATGAGATGTATTGAATATTAATCTATAATGATGAAATATATATGTATAAAATTTTTGGTTCACCTCACAAACATTATATACACTAGGAATCCATTTCACTTATATAAGTCTTATCAGTTACTTTACACTCATGGAAAGTATAGGCCTTGGGATCAATATCACCCACATGGGAATCCATCACCAATCACAAGCACACAGCCATAAAACATAGGGTCCTAACCCATCATAAAAATCACCAGATCATCGTAGTATTCTAGTCACTCAATACTTATCCCTTCATATTAAATCACCAAAACCAACCTAAATATACAACACCATAGTGACCTAATATATTTTAATCACTTATTGACATTGGCCTCAATAGATGGGGTCCAACCCAAATCCATTTTTTATATTTTCAAAATAAACCACTGTTTGGTTTAGTGGGAACCTTGCAAACAAAATTCCTGGTACGATCCAACCCAAATGAAAAACTTCCATACAGAGCAAGTAAAATAAAAAATTCAAAATCCATAGCAGAAAACATCATCCAAATGAAAATAACCAAATAGTACCAAAAATTACACCAATAAAGATTCAAAATTCAAATTGCAGATTCAAACAAAGTATTATCACACCAACTTAGGAGAAAACCTCACATGAGAAGATGTGATACCGTCTCAAGACACAAACCTCCTTTCAAGATTAAAAATTCAAAATGCAATCACTATCATCCACGTCACCTTACCATCATCAAAATATGACCGTGGTAACCAACACCAGTCCTATCAAGGAACCCTTCAACCTTTCCAATGTCAAACCACCATCATGGGCACCGTCATATAACACCGTGATCCCATAACACACCATTATAAAGATGAAAAAGTATAAAAAATATCCATGAAATAAAAACCTCAACATACTGAAGTGAAAAATCCAATGAGGATGAGCTTCCTTGAACCTCATCGACCGCTCGATGATCACCTCCCAAAACTTCTTGTAAACCACTATTCTAGACCGACTAGGAGAGGATCTATGAAAATCTAAAGTCATGGTATAATGGATTGATTGAGATATCAACAACATTCCATGCCCTATTCTAGGAAGGCCGAAACAAACCAAGGACCTTGAAACTTTGAACCCAGAATTCAATTCACATAGTAAGCTTCAAATGAGGACCATCACATCATAGAAGAACCCAAAATGGATGAGCCTCTGACTCCATCGTGGACCAGTCGAACACACTTCCCAAAGCCTCTATGAAACCACTACCACTAACCAAATGGGTGAGAGACAAAGGAACGAGAAGCCCAAGATGAATTTTAAAGGGGATAGGGATTCAACAACAAATCTCTTCCTGAATCACCGCTAACCCCAACTACCGATACCACCCACCTTGAGAACATCACACCTGAAATGGAACCAAAGGATGTGAACCTCCAGGAAGAAATCATCAAGAGAGGAAATACCAGATGAAAACAAAGCACCAAGGTGACCAGCATAGTTGAACTTGAAAATCCCAAATATCCTTGAAAAGGCTGATGCACCGGACCATAATGGGGTCAAAAATGAAACCACCGGGAGGAAAGGGAAGAGGAAGAGGAACGAGGGTTTAAAAAAGGGTAAAAGGCCTCAAAAGGGAGTGAGGGAGTGTTTCATATAAGGAAAAATAAACAAAATGAAATAAAGGTGGAAAGGGAAAGGGATAGGAGAAGTAATAATGGAGGATAAATGGGGGTAGATGAGGCTAGAGGTGGTGTGTCGATCTCCATCCTCCGATTCACCACTGAAAAAACCGAGAGGAGTGCATTGTGGAAGGGAATAGATAGGTTCCAATTATTCATCCAAAACCCTTTTAGAATCTTAATTCCAAGTCCCAAATAAATTCACATGACCCATACTTAGGTCTCTTCTGACATCTTCTAAGGTAGATATATCTACCCATCATCTAAAGGAAACCCCTCTTCATCATACTCTCTATGTACCAAATGACTTCTCTTACTCTCCTCGCACACCAAGACACTCATATGACCTTAGGATGGAGTTACTATACAATAGTAAGATGTACTAATATATGCCCCATCATCTATTGGCCCCAGGACTCTTAGACCAACCCATTTTCCTTAGTTTCCCAACCTAGGATACCTACATCATGGCTCGTACCCTAATACAAACCCAAGGTCTCTCATCAACTCAACTAATGCCCTCTCTCCTTAGCTACATAGTCATCAGACGATCCCAATCCACTTAAGTGATAAAGAGCACTTATTTTAAGAATAAGAGGCCCAACATCATCCTATATCATTCTCTTCAGTTATCTTAACCCCTAAATGTTTAACCTAAACCTAATACATTTTTAAGGAATTCTCATTCATGAATAAAAAGACATATGAAATTTTATTATAGGTTCCACCTACCTTCATACCATATTTAACACCTTATCAAGATCTTTCAATACTCATACAAGCTTTTCCACACTCCCAAGAACTTACCTCACACCATTAGACATAGATAATTAATTATAATATTAATTATTAATTATTAATATTAAATTTAAATATGAATATTCTTTTTAATACTCATCATGCATTCTTAACATACTAAAACTACATTTGACAGCATTCAATCAACCATTGGGGCCACCTTTAACCATAGTAGGTAAAATCCCCATCATCCTCACACAATTATACCATGATCTAGTAGAATCATCATTGAAACCCCAACTAAAATTGTCCAAAATACCAGTTAATGAAGGAAAAAAATGGATGATGGTAAAGGGATATATATATATATATAAAGAATCATCACAAAACTCAAATTAATCATCCCTATTTGAGAGATATGTTCTTGGTGAAAGTTGGAGGGAGTATTTGGATGAATTAACCTCCCTGTGTAATCCTTTAAAACTATAACAAAGGGGAGGCCCACCCTAAAAATGTGGGTATGTATCTCTTTTAACAAAACCACTCAGGCATCTATCACTATGAGTCCAATAGGGTTGTGGTATGATGAATACCTTCACCCTAAAAACTCACAAAATGAACAAGGGTTGTGGTGTGGCCAATCATGATAGTTGGATTGACCCTTGACCAAAAATTATCATGGAGTGACCTAAGGGTTTTAGTTTGATAGACTAAGTAAGAGTCCTTGATCTATTTTGGAAGGGTATCATTGTGGAGTGACCCCTTCTTCACAGTGTAACCATTACATAAGAGTCCCTCACTTTTCTAAACTATATGAATTGCACCACCAGTCTATGAATACCTTATCCATGATACAATGCATCTTCACTATATTTCATCATTACATAACCTACTATAGTAGTATAATATCTGAAATTTCTCTAGGACTTTCACTAATACTCACCTGAGCACCCAAAACAGCACCTATGCCATATTCCTTATCCAAATAAATCTTACTGAGATGTTCAGATTATAATATTACTAATAAAAATCCCAAATCAATAAATATCCTCTTCTTTGGGAGAAAATCAAAATTCCTCTCAATTTTAAACCCTATAATGACATGGATCATTATAAACTCACCACCATAACACTTACCATCCTAGAGATGTTGCATTAGTCCATAAACCATCATTCCTAGCAGACCACAATCATCAATTCATCATATAATATCTATGTTTCATATCTTAATGCCAAACTCTCTTCCTCTATGAGACTCGAACCATCAGGGTTCACTATTCACCAAGAACTAAGATACTCACTCATCAACAACGTTAATACTAATATGGAACTCAACTACACATGTCTATATTGATACACCAAGATGTAGCACCCCTGGTTTGAGGTATGTATCATTTTTTATGCCTATTTATGTGTTTAAAGTGCTTTGAATTAGTTGTTAAGAGGTTGGGACAGTTTAAATTGGTTTTGAATAAGTTTGGAGTATTTTCTAAGGGCACACAGTTTTAGCATGTTTAGGGAAAACTGTGTGGGTTCTCCAAGAAACCATAGAGGGGGAGAAAGTGGGCTTCGCAAAACCTGTACATAGTTTTCCAAACTATGTGAGGCAACTATGCAGACCCTTTCTCTCGAGACAGTGTCCTGCCCACGGTTAGATCACAGTTTTCCAAACCATGTGGGCTAACCGTGCGGCCAATTAAAAATGGATTTTTAAAATATAATCTCCCTCGAGGTTGCCTCTATTCATTACAAACTTCCCCCCACTAGATCGCCACTCATGATTTTGGGCTCCCAGATGTTGTAGGTGCTCTCCGAAAAATTTTGGAAGCAAATAGAAGGGGTTTCTTGGTTGATTGAAGGCGGTTCTTCTCAGGTAAGTCTCCTCTCATGGTTATTTGTGTTTTCCTCTAGATCTACATCTCCCTCTCTATTGGCTTCTAGATCTACACCCGTTGTGTGTATACTTATGGTTTTTTTCCTTGGGTGTTGATTTAAAGGCTTGCTGATGATAGGTAATTATATCTAGAGTTTTTTTTGTGGAGCGTTTTCTCGAATTGGGGTGTGGTTGCTTGTGGGTCAAATTCACCAGAACCCTAAACGTAGGTGGATTCTCTATTAACTACACTTGGTTAAAAATAGTGGTTTTGGTAAATTTAATTTATTTTTATTGAAATTAATTATGATAATTATGTGTGAATATTTTTTTAAACCTATTTAGTGGTGATTTTGTAATTTTGGGGGAAATGGGTTATTGTTGCAAAAAGGGGCTTGTTTTGTGATTTTAAAATGTTGATTTTAAAATCGTTTGTGGTTGATTATGAGAAATGTTTGGTGAAAGATATTTTTCAATAAAGGTGTTGATTATTGAAATGGTCCTGGGCATGGAAAATTGGTTATAGGGTGTTTTCAATAAATGGGTGATTTATTGAAGTGAATTGTCTTGTGATGGGAATGATGGTGTGATTTTGTGGGGCCTTGGTGATTTTTGATTGTTGGTTGATTAAGCATTATGGATGGTGTAGATTGCGTGGAAGTGAGCAGGAAGTACCACTATAAAAGTGTATGTATAATGGATGGAAGGTAAACCATCAAGGGATAAGTGGGAAGGAAGTAACACTAGTTGGAAATGTAGTGAACTTGTTGGACAGAAGCTCCACCATTTTGGTTTCCTTGTTGTGTGTTTCTTGTAATACGGAATTTTTCGTGCTAATGGTAAATAGTAAAATATCTTGTGGCATGGTTTTTTGGATTTACTATGTGTTTTGGGAATTTGGGTGGAAATTTCTTGGTAAAGAAATGTTTGGATTATTTTAAGTTGTTTCACTATTGAATGTTTTATGTGAACTATTTTATATCAACGTGCTAATGGTTTCATTCTAGTGACGTGTCTAGGGAAGTTATTTGGGGAAAACCTACTGAGTATTTGTACTCACCCCCTTCTTTAGAACTAGGTTGATTTTGTAGATGTTGTATTCTAGGACACAGGTAAGAGTAAAGAATATCATTTTGCTAGCGGTTCGACATAATGATTTAGTGATGTTGTAGTTCTTAGAGCATGGATATTGGTGTGGAGATATAGATGGTGTCCTAGTTTCATTGGAGTCTTGTTGTAGTCTTCCACTTGGTAATCTAATTTTGGATTCTTAGTATTTGGAATGTGGGATTGTTATGGATTATTTAGTTGTCTTTTTGGTAATGTATGGGTTTGGATGTTTTGTCAACATGCATCATGTAGTTTCTTAATAGTGGATTTTTTGGTTGGTTGGTTTTGTCTCAAGGGAAAATTGTTACCTAAATTATTCTTGAAGCCCTTGGCACTTATTTCCAGTGCTTAAAACCTTGGGAACATTGCTTAAGGACAAGAAACATTCCTCTACCCTCTCAACCTGATTAGATGGTGTGGTATGTTACAAGTGGTATCATTTTATTTGGTCCTTAGCTTTCAAGTGAGAACAGTTGTTTGGTCCTTTGGCGTTGATTATTGATCTTGGTGTTGACATTAGTTATTGGTCTATTCCTCAAGTCGGGATTGTATAAAGGCATAAGATTGTAGAAACTTGGAATGTATAGAATAAAAAGATGTAGCTAACCCTTTTATGCTAAACTTCAAGTTACCATGGAATTGGGTACATAAGTGTTTGGAGACACTTATAGGAATTGGACATCTCATTGTCGTGGGTGTAGCCAATGATATGAGCATGGAATGCATGATAGAAATGACTTCCCACTAAGATGCATATTTCATTGGGGTATAATGATCTACTATATGATATGAATGTATGGATTTTGAAAAATTGTGAATTGGGTTTCAAAATAGAAGGGTTTGAACCAAGGAAATTTTTGTTATTTTGAAAATAGGTCGATTTTCAAAACATGGTGGATTTTTTTCAAAATAGTACAACATGGGAAATGTGAAATTGTGAAAATAGTGATTGTGATAGTTGTTATTTGATTTAATTTGATAATTGTATACCATTTCTTATTAATGGAGTGAGACTTATGGTTTTTTTGTGTTGATAGAAATGGCATCGAATAGGTGTCATAGAGACCAAATGGAGGAAGTTGTTGAAAATTTGGTTGCACCTGAGCCTCAGGTAAACCATCAGCTAGTGCAGAGTATAGTGAAATCTTTTTAAGCTATGGAAAGTGGGTATGACAACCCTGCTTTTTATTACAACTTAAACATGATTTATTACATAAAACTTAACTTGATACAACAAAGAAGATCGAGAGATTTAGTGTATTTGGGGATTAGGATCATTACATAAAAAATTAAAACATGAAATACGACATCTTTATTGAAAACTTCCTTTACATGACCACTACATTCCCTCATACTTAGCATTGCATGGGATAACCTGAGGACATGCATAAGAAAAGGGTGAGCTATAAAGCCCAGTAAGGGAGTACACATGGAATAACATGAGGAGTATAATACATGTTATAAAATGGTCATATCAATAGATCATAAAAGAAACATGAACATAAAGGCATGATAAATCATGATAATCATAACATGGAAATATGGGAACAACACTTAACATGGAATTAGCATGAGTCAAGGCTCATTGCACATAAAGCATGATTAAACCCTCATTGCACATGAAGCATGAGTAAACCCTCATTGAACATGAATTATAATGATTCAACACTCATTTCACATGATGTATCATGATAATATACTTTACCCAATGCATTGGAGCGCTATAAGGGCGCACCCTTAAACATTTCATTTCATGCATAAGTGTGCCACATGGATCATAAAACATGGATACATAAAACATAATCATTTATTACATGATAAAGGAATGTGGAATTCATACATGAAACATTACAATAAATAAGTAAATGTGCATAAAGTTGAATACCCTTGATGGAGAAATGGGCATGATATCCACTACACAATGACATTGGCTTAGAAAATCGGTGTGATTTCGGCAGCATAACGGCATGACATAAGAATTCATAAAAAATGGTTGATGAGAGAGAAAGGGGTTCCTCGTCGTATTTACATGTAATGGATAGTAAGGAGTTCATATAGATACATGTCCCAACAATTGAAATGGAATTTAGATTCATGATACAAAAGTATTGCTTGAATGTAAAAGAAGAGAGAGAAGTTCCTTTCGGAATTTCGGCATAGTAACGGGTGTACATGGGAGTCATTTAATGAGAGATAAAGGGGTATCCCATCACTCAAACAATAAGAGGGAATTATGGGGGAGGTTAGAAACCATAACCCAATATTCATAATTGAAATTAAAAGGTAAATACAACTTAAAGAAAATTGACAAAAATGAGAAAGGAAGAAAAAACCATTACTTGGAAGTGTGCTTCCAAAGGCTAGAGAGAGGCTTGTGAGAGGCTTCTTGGGAGCTTGGGGCACCTTGGGAGGATTATAGAGAGAGTAGGGCAGAGGTTGGACGAACTCCAAGGGATTTTAGTGAGGAGTAAGTGGGATCTTGGGTTGGATTATATAGGAAAGGTGAGGGAATTATTTATTATTTAGGTTTGGGTCCCCTTACATTAAATTAATCCAAACAACAAACCATCCCATGGTTTTTGCCCATGGTTTTTGGAAAATGGAAGAGGAAAAAATATTTTATAAGGCCCAAGTCCGAACTTCTTAAAATAATAAGGTTACTTATGTGGAGGGGAGTCACACTCCCATGGAAATTAATTTAAAAAGGCAATGTGTTGAATATATCTTGAGGGGTCCATTAATGCATTGAAAAGTAAGTCAAACAAACCCAAAATCACATTATTTTAATGATAAAACATATACTGGCCGAACATAAGGATTATGGTATTTTATTACATCACCATTGGGTCATTATGATGTCATAAAACACATTATATATTTAAACGATATTTAATTTTTACCCAAAAATTTGATTGTCTCAGAAAATTATGAAAAATTAACCGTTGGATAATTTTGACGTCCTGATTCCAGAAATGAAATTTATTTTATCTAACAAAATTTCTAAATATTTTAATTTTCACTTTTAAAATAAAAACCAACATTTATCGAAAATTCACGGGTTTTGACAGAAATGGCTTTCAAACCTTAATAAAAATTTTAATTGCATTCATAAAATTATAAGATCATTTATATTTAATAAAAACTAATTTAATAATATTATTATTATTTTATTAAAATATTATTTAATTCAAAAAAATCCCTTAATTTAATAAAATATATTTCTTAATTAAATAATAACTAAAAACACCATTTGTACTTTAAAAACTATTTATAATGTATCCAAAATGACTAGAAATTATATTCATTATTATATACAAAAATAATTTACATGAACATAGTACTACTTATTTGTTACATAACCCCTTAAAACAGCTGCATAAGACCTAAGGGTAAGGTGTGCGATGGTGACAGACTCTTGGGGTGGCTCAGATAACAGCACTCGAGTGGTAATCTCTATCAACTTCCACTTTTCCCGTAGACGGTCCCGTTCAAGCTTGACATGGTGAAGCTCAGTTTGGGCTTGGTCAAGGGCGAAGCCCAAGGATGCCACCTCTTTTCTAAGCTCCGACAAATGGGCTTCATATGGGGCAATTCTATTGGATGAGGCCATTGCTTCCTTTGTCTGAGTAAAATTGGGTTCATTAAATCCTTATATTTATACTAATCATGTGATCACTATTCAATGACAATATTAAAAACGGTCAAAATTCTTAACATAAAACCAAAGAAGTTGACATATTATAAAAACATTTTTTCATAAAGAGACATTTAATAAGATTAAGAGGGATTTCCATTAATGAAACTTTGGGTCATTACAACATTCCCCCCTTGAGAAATTTCACCCTCGAAATTTTTCCTTATCCCATACTAAAACAGATGTGGGTAACTCAGCTTCATCTTTTCCTCTGATTCCCAAGTCGCTTCTTCAAACTTGTTGTTTTTACACAACACCTTGACAAGGGGCATTGTCTTATTTCGTAGAACTTTTTCTCTACGATCTAAGGTATTCACTGGTTTCTCCTCATAAGAAAGATCATCTTCCAATTGTACCACCTCGGAAGAGAGTACATGTAAAGGGTCCGGTATGTACTTCCTTAAGAGGGATACATGAAAGACATCATGCACCTTGGACATGGTAGGTGGAAGTGCTAGTCGATAGGGAATAGCCCCAACACGATCAAGAATCTCGAAGGGGACGATGTACCTTGAACGTAACTTCCCTTTCTTTCCAAACATCATGACCTTCTTCCACGGAGATATGCATAGAAATACCATGTCTCCAACTTTAAATTCAAGGTCTCATCGACGATTATCTGCATAACTCTTCTATCGACTCTGGGATTCCTTGATATGTTGCTGAACTGTAGAGACCCGAAGTTTGACGTACATTTACATTACATTATTTTTGCGGAATACTTAGTACATAACAAAAACACACACACAAGGACCGTAATAGTTTAGTGTCTTTGGAAACTTGGAATATAATCTTCTAATCATGGTGAAAGATCTTCAACATCTCCCATAAATATCTCCTTTTTTTAACCTAATTCCTTTCTTTATGTCCTAGGGAAAAAACATAAAAGGGTGATCTCAAATGCTCAGTAAGGGTAAACAAAAGAAATATCAATCACGTCATATTCATAAGAACATATCTTTTGGAAATCTTAACCTGCAAAAGAGATCATAATTTCATAACATGGGATAAATCATAGTAGTGAAATGTAATCCCAATAATCATAACTTAAATCATGAAACTTTGTGGCATACACACATAATCATAGAGAATCATTTCTTATTATTCAAGACTCATTGCCAAGACTATCTTAGTGGACAAAGTCCATTTCTGAACCGAGTCACCCTCATTTTAGTCCTGTTTCACTAAACCGGTATAACCTACCGTTCCAGCCATGTCTATCTCATGAGATATAAAATCTTTACCCAATGCATTGGAGGGAGATATAGGTCCCACCCATCTCATAATGATACCATTCTTATGTGTGCCACAAAATCATAAACCATACATCATAGCATAACCCATGTAATAAAAATGGGATTCTTATACATCGTGACATCATAAAACAACTCATATAAGATAAAGGAATTAATAAAAATAATTTCATCACAACATAATCAAATAAATGTAATAATATGGATAGAAAAAGAACCCTTTATTATCTTAGATGGAAAATAATTTTGATAAAACACTAGGACTCCATTCTTGAGGAAAATATCCTTTCTACTTCAAAAACATTTTTCCTTTCTTAACATGTCATAAAATTATAACTAAAAGAAGTTGATTAAAAATAAACTTGAAAACTTATAAGGGAATATTCTTGGAAATAATGTTTTAAAAATCCATTCATGTCGTATAAGTTAAAAGAAAACATTCTTCTCGTACTTTTGTCGGAAAAGTAAAAAAGTACCTTGTACGAAAAACGACAAAAGATTCCTTTCATATCTTTTACTAAAAACTCACCGAAGGGTAAAATTGGATATAAACTATTGTAGAAGGATATAAATATTACATATTGGGGAAACATGGATGTGGATGATAAAATACACCCCAGTAAAAACTAAAGTATAAACAATCTCGGATAAAAATGAGATTGTGATATTTCCCTTACCTTAGGTCCGATTTGCTTCGTAAGTGTCCGAAACTCCTGTATAATGATTTAAATAATGTCATTGACTTATTACAGAGTCATATTAATTGTTATCATATCATATATGGTTCACTTATGACTTTATATTACCCGTTCTTTTGTAAATTCCATGTTAAAGAGCGTTTTGGGTAAAATTGTTTCATTTGTCGTCCGTGTATTGACTTGTAATTATTCATATGATTACTTAGATCATGATTACTTAATTCCAGAATATAAAACATGATTTATATATAATATATATTCAGAATATACATATATATAATAAATTATTAAATGGAAAGAAATACACCGTTCATGGAGACGGTAGGCCGTACGTACGCATGAACGTTGTTTTCATTTCCTTATTGAGTTGAATGGAATTAAGTAGATGACATACATATATATACACATAAATCCAGTATCATTATTATGTCATATATTTCATGATTCCTTATTATATATACTTTGTAATCATTCATGAATGGTTAAAGTGGATAATGAATCTCATCGCGTAGTGGAGATGGTAGTCCGTACGTACGCACGAGCGATGATATCGTTCTCATGATTGTGGGACTGTATTAGAGTGTATGTATACTATTTCAGAATCAATATCACTTTAAAATAATCATATATAGTTATTATTTACACCATTATACCCATCCAAGTAAGGTGGTGGTGGAAAATAGATTTCACCACAGTGTGGAGACGGTATTCCGTACGTACGCACGCGCGGTGATTTCGTTTTCCATAGGATGTATAGATGGTGAAATAGGTTTGCTTCATACTTATAATAACGTATCAGTATATGAGTGATACTGATGTTATTACTTCATAATGAAACAACCTAAGAAGAATAATTGGAAGAAGAAATAAAGATAAAAGAATCGGTAATGGACATTACCTCTTCTTTGAAGTGCCTCTTTGAGTCCTCCTCTTAGGGTACTAAAATTGGTCTTTAAAGAATACCAAGACCTCTAGGATCTTTCTAGGGAAGTGGAGAAGATAATTTGGCAGGGGTTGGCCGAGCTTGAATGCTCAATTTGGTGTGAGGAAAAGGGGGAGGAGGTGCCCTTTTATAAGGGAGGAGAGGGGCACCTTTGAAATAACTAAAAATATTATTTTATTATAAAGTCAAATTCGGTTTAAATAGCTCCAAATTGATTTATTTCGAATCTAAGGTGGGTATGGGTTTAAATCCTATCATCCAATAGAATTTATACAAGTTTATCTTCCTATTTTAACCTTAACATTTATATTTAACTTTAAGTTAGATAATTTTAATTTTACCGTGTCTTTTTGTGTTCTTACACTATAAGGTTAATAAACTTACTATAAGAAGACAAACGAACCCCAAGTTGTTTATTATTAATATATATAACCTTATCTAAGTCATTTTTCCGAACCTTAGATTTTTAGGAATAAAATAACAATTAATAATATAATATTTGTTTTAAAAACTATTATATGTCAATTTTGACACTATTTAGTAATTGATTTTTGTGAAAATCATAACAGAATGATTAGTTCTAAAAACGTTGATTAAATCAATAATAACATGTCATATTAACCTATAAAATTAGTGGAATTCATAAAAAGTTTCAAATTACATTTATTTGGGTATTTATAACATTAATTATGTCAATATTTCATTAATAAGATAATTACTGCATCATCTTTGTGTCATAAATAAATTAACTTATTTAATGTCTAAAAATTACAAATAAAATACTATTATGTAGAAAATCTCTTTAGATTTCTAATTAATATTTATAGTCGAATTTATCTTATGTATGACCCTATATTAAAAATGATTTACTTATTAAACTTTTATTTTAACTATTTTAACCCTTCTTTAAATAAATTAATAATAAATGTCCTAATCTAATCCAAGTGGGCCTAAATGATCATATTTTATTCCTAATGTTGTTTTTGTTCGAATTACACCTATCCAATAGAATTAGGACATGTTTTAGGGTAATAATAATAACATTTTTACCCTTAATTACCCTATTTACTTTTAACCATGGTAAAACAAAGTAAAAAGTTACTATTCACCAAAAATTATTTTCATCTCATTGAACCACATTTTACTTAATAACATCAACCATGTCTCTTGGATTTTTGAAATTCCACTCACAGAAGCGGTACAATTAAGTTTTATGAAAAATTCATTTTTTTAACTACCACTTAGTGGTTTCACTATTCATCAAAAAATGAAAGTTTCCAGAAAAATACCAAAAATTTGGCCTAAGCTATATTTTATATTATGAACTCAAAAATGATGTCTATTTTACCAAATTCAAAACATGTTAGTTTAATTAATTAATTTAAAAATTAATTCCCGTCATCAAAACAAATAGCGTGTTTTTAAGAGATAATAATCATCAAAAGATTGACACTTGTTTATGTCTGGTTTAAATGTAGAATTACATCCAATGACCAAAATTGTATTAAATTGTAAAAATATATTCTAAATATACTTTAAAACCACTCAAATTAATAATTTATCACTATTAATTATTTCTATTAAAAAAGTTCTTTTTAATTAAAATTTAGTAATTTTCACTATTCATCAGAATATGAAAGTTATCCGAAAAGTACCAAAGTTTCACCCTAAGCTAATTTCGATATTACGAATCCAAAAATGAAGTCCATTTTGAAAAACAAAATTTTAAAAAATTTAAAAAGTGGTTATTACTATTCATAACGGCTAGTTTTAATAATATTTTAATAGCATATCGTTGTTTAGTGAAACTCGGTATTGCGTACTACACACGCTATCAAGGAAGGTCGCGATTGTGTGTAATGCAAGGCAAGTCAAGGATGTGTGTTGTGAAAGCTCCTTTTGGTGTAGCGTACAACACAAGACATTAATGAAAAGAATATTTTTCATAAAATCTCGGGGTGTTACATTCTACCCCCCTTAAAATGAATTTCGCCCTCGAAATTCGTCAGGGTTAAAAATGGTTTACTACTTAAAAGTTTCTTTAATATAAACCCACATCGTAAAAAGGAATACCAAAACCATTCTTTAAAAAACAAAAGTATGAAACGTAACGGTTACCCAAATAAACTAATCACTGGGTTTCCACATAGGTGAAAATATAGATATGGAAGAGAAATCTAACCATCATGTTCTGATGGAGAGTGGTAGAGAACATGGCTATGGAAAATCCAACAATCACAAAGCCATAAATTTCTGACGATCTAAGGTACCATCTAATTCATCAGATATAAGAGCACGAGGACAACATTTTTGGTTTTCAAGATCATTTCCCTAAAGTTGATGAAATTGGAATTAGAAGAAATACTTTCGTGATTTTGGTATTGTGTCACCGTTGGTCATTCTTTGGACAATTTCCACTTCATCTCTTAAAGACATGAAGTTGGATTTGTCATTCGTGAAGTGTTAGTAGATCATGTGATAGAATGATGGGTCATTCCGTCTATCTCAAACAAAAGGTTACAAAAGTTATCAAAAATACATAAGACCATCTATGGTGAAGTTAATCGTATACGATTTCAAAAATGAACTTATAATTCATATATCATACCGCGTAATAAAATAAAACTAGTTTCTACTAACCAGGGACTTCCTGTAGTTCAGTGGTAGGCGATAAAGGCCAGTCGCACTTCGGTTGTGGGTTCGATTCCTACAGCCTTGTCCGACGCGATGGGATGTCGTCCGTCCTGTAGGTTGTCCTTTTTCTAAAGCTATATTACTATAACATCCCATAAAAAAGTTCTATCCTTAAACAATACTAACTTATGTCCAACATAATCCATTCCAATCTTTAGGCTTATCTAAAATACTTCGGTCCAAGCTCATAGTATAAAAAAACGATTACTTGAAATGTCATCAACCAAGCATGTGAATACCATCATTTATCCCCCATATATCTTGTTGGTCACATTCCAATCATGTGAATAACTTAATCATGTATTCTCTTGAAAAATGAATACCCATTAAACCTTAGTGAAGACATGAATGCTGTCAAAAGTTAACTCTTTCCACATACCAAAATCCAAAAATTCTATATACTCAAACCATGATATAACCTTCTCCTTATATTAGTCATGAGCTCATGAATACTATCAAATATTTAATTTTCTCCTTATCCCTTCATTATGCGCATATAATCTACATTCCAAAAATATCTGAATAACCTTTCATGGATACTAGTACCATTAATCATACACTTTCAAAACTCAAGGAAAAACAATAGTGTAACAATACTTAGATGTCTCTTTATTCCATAGTACAATGAGATTACTTATACAACATTACACATTATAAACATGTAATCATTCCACTACATTCTTAAATCATTGACCGAGCTTCAACAATTCTTTCATCTCACATATCATTTGTAGTCTCTTCATCATCATCAACATAAATATTACCCATACGACCATACTGATTCTCTTCATGAGACTTTCCCTTAGTGAATTGGTTTGCATAATGCTCGTACATTCCACATTTAAAACATTTAACCATTGTTGATGTCGTAGCAATACCATTATCCTCATCCCTAGTGTTAACTGAACCTTTTCCTTTACACTTACTAGATTTGTGTCCTTCTTTTCCACACCCAAATCATCTTCCAGTTCCTTTGAAACATTCTCCTTGATTCCTCTTCCCATATTATTTACATAGGGGAAATTGAACTTTCTTTCATCTATGATCATCATGAAACTCCATCTTTCTCTTATTAGCCGAGTCAGGAAACTTAACAAATTTTACTTTATTGATCATATTATGAGATTTCTGATTTGGCATAATAATGATGTTTGGACTTCCAAATCCCATTTCATTTGGTTTCTCATGAAGAATATCATTCCATTGTCCATCCTATCCTCCATTATCATGAAGCATCTTGTTTCCAGCCATTTTCTAAAACCCAAAAAGAATAGTGTGAGAGGAAAAATCATAATAAAGGGGGAGTAACTTCAATATCTAACATCTTTGGTTTAATCTAATACATTTACCATAGTTCTAGGACTATATCCTATACATATACTTATCTTTAGGGACATCCCTAGACATACCTTACAAATATCTCTAGGGATCTCACTAACGTTTTCGCATCCTAGTTTCCAAAGGTTGACTAAACTTTTCCTCTGATACCAAATGTAGATACCCAAAGATTGACGTACATTGACATTACATTACTTTTGTGGAATACTTATTACATAACAAAAACACACACACAAGGACCGTAATAGTTTAGTCTCTTTGGAAACTCTGAATATAATATTCTAATCGTGGTGAAAGATCTTCAACATCTCCCATAAAGATCTCCTTTTTTTTAAACCTAATTCCTTTCTTTATGTCCTGGGGAAAAAACATAAAATGGTGAGCTCAAATTCTTAGTAAGGGTAAACAAAAGAAATATCAATCACGTCATATTCATAAGAACATATCTTTTGGAAATCTTAACCTGCAAAAGAGATCAAAATTTCATAACATGGGATAAATCATAGTAGTGAAATGTAATCCCAATAATCATAACTTAAATTATGAAACTTTGTGGCATACACACATAATCATTGATAATCATTTCTTATTAGTCAAGACTCATTTCCAAGACTATCTTAATGGACAAAGTCCATTTCTGAACCGAGTCACCCTCGTTTCAGTCCTGTTTCACTGAACCGGTATAACCTACCCTTCCAGCCATGTATATCTCATGAGATATAAAATCTTTACCCAATGCATTGGAGGGAGATATAGGTCCCACCCATCTCATAATGATACCATTCTTATGTGTGCCACAAAATCATAAACCATACATCATAGCATAACCCATGTAATAAAAATGGGATTCTTAAACATCGTGACATCATAAAACAACTCATATAAGATAAATGAATTAATAAAAATAATTTAATCACAACATAATCAAATCAATGTAATAATAGGGATAGAAACAGAACCCTTTATTATCTTATATGGAAAATAATTTTGATAAAACACTTGAACTCCATTCTTGAGGAAAATATCCTTTATACTTCAAAAACATTTTTCCTTTCTTAACATGTCATAAAATTATAACTAAAAGAAGTTGATTAAAAATAAACTTGAAAACTTATAAGGGAAGATTCTTGGAAATAATGTTTTAAAAATCCATTCATGTCGTATAAGTTAAAAGAAAACATTCTTCTCGTACTTTTATCGGAAAAGTCAAAAAGTACCTCGTACGAAAAACAACAAAAGATTCCTTTCATATCTTTTACTAAAAGCTCACCGATGGGTAAAATTGGATATAAAATATTGTAGAAGGATATAAATATTACATATTGGGGAAACATGGATGTGGATGATAAAATACACCCCAGTAAAAACTAAATTATAAACAATCTCGGATAAAAATGAGATTGTGATATTTCCCTTACCTTAGGTCTGATTTTCTTCGTAAGTGTCCGAACCTCCTGTATAATGATTTAAATAATGTCATTGACTTATTAAAAAATCATATTAATTTTTATGATATCATATATGATTCACTTATGACTTTATATTACCTGTTCTTTTGTAAATTCCATGTTAAAGAGCGTTTTGGGTAAAATTGTTTCATTTGTCATCCGTGTTTTGACTTGTAATTATTCATATGATTACTTAGATCATGATTACTTAATTTCAGAATATAAAACATGATTTATATATAATATATATTCAGAATATACATATATATAATAAATCAGTAAATGGAAAGAAATACATTGTTCATGGAGACGGTAGGTCGTACATACGCATGAACACTGTTTTCGTTTCCTTATTGAGTTGAATGGAATTAAGTAGATGACATACATATATATACACATAAATCCAGTATCATTATTATGTCATATATTTCATCATTACTTATTATATATACTTTATAATCATTCATGAATGGTTAAAGTGGAGAATGAATCTCATCGCGTCGTGGAGACGGTAGTCCGTACGTACGCACGAGCGATGATATCGTTCTCATGATCGTGGGACTATATTGGAGTGTATTTATACTATTTCAGAATCAATATAACTTTAAAATAATCATATATAGTTATTATTTACACCATTATACCCATCCAATTAAGGTGGTGGTGGAAAATAGATTTCACCACAGTGTGGAGACGGTATTCCGTACGTACGCACGCGCGGTGATTTCGTTTTCCATAGGATAGATAGATGGTGAAATAGGGTTGTTTCATACTAATAATAACATATCAGTATATGAGTGATACTGATGTTATTACTTCATAATGAAACAACCTAAGAAGAATAAGTGGAAGAAGAATTAAAGATAAAAGAATCGGTAATGGACATTACCTCTTCTTTGAAGTGCCTCTTTGAGTCCTCCTCTTAGGGTACTAAAATTGGTCTTTGAAGAAGACCAGGACCTCTAGGATGTTTCTAGGGAAGTGGAGAAGAGAATTTGGCAGGGGTTGGCCAAGCTTGAAGGCTCCAAGTGGTGTGAGGAAGAGGGGGAGGAGGGCTCTTTTATAAGGGAAGAGAGGGGCACCTTTGGAATAACTAAAAATATTATTTTATTATAAAGTCAAATTCGGTTATAAATAGCTCCAAATTGATTTATTTCGAATATAAGGTGGTGATGGGTCGCAATCCTCTCATCCAATAGAATTTAGACAAGTTTAGGTTCCTATTTTGACCTTATCATTTATATTTAACTTTAAGTTAGATAATTTTAATTTTACCGTGTCTTTTTGTGTTCTTACCCTATAAGGTTAATAAACTTACAATAAGAAGCCAAAAGAATCCCAAGTTGTTTATTATTAATATATATAACCTTATCTAAGTCATTTTTCCGAACCTTAGATTTTTAGGAATAAAATAACAATTAATAATATAATATTTGTTTTAAAAACTATTATATGTCAATTTTGACACTATTTAGTAATTGATTTTTGTGAAAATCATAACAGAATGATTAGTTCTAAAAACGTTAATTAAATCAATACTAACATGTCATATTAACCTAGAAAATTAGTTTAATTCATAAAAAGTTTCAAATTATATTTATTTGGGTATTTATAACATCAATTATGTCAATAGTTCATTAATAAGATAATTACTTCATCATCGTTGTGTCATAAATAAATTAAATTATTTAATGTCTAAAAATTAAAAATAAAATACTATTATGTATGAAATCTCTTTATCTTTCTAATGAATATTTATAATCGAATTTATCTTATTTATAACCCTATATTAAAAATGATTTACTTATTAAACTTTTATTTTAACTATTTTAACCCTTCTTTAAATAAATTAATAATAAATGTCCTAATCTAATCCAAGTGGGCCTAAATGATCATATTTTATTCCTAAGGTTGTTTTGGGTCGAATTACACTTATCCAATAGAATTAAGACATGTTTTAGGGTAATAATAATAACATTTTTACCCTTAATTACCCTATTTACTTTTAACCGTGGTAAAAAAAAGTAAAAAGTTACTATTCACCAAAAAAAATTCATCTCATTGAACCGCATTTTACTTACTAACATCAACCGTGTCTCTCAGATTTTTGAAATTCCACTCACAGAAGTGGTAAAATTAAGTTTTATGAAAAATTCATTTTTTTAACTACCACTTAGTTTTTTCACTATTCATCAAAAAATGAAAGTTTCCAGAAAAATACCAAAAATTAGGCCTAACATATATTTGATATTATGAACTCAAAAATGATGTCTATTTTACCAAATTCAAAACATATTAGTTTCATTAATTAATTTAAAAATTAATTCCCGTCGTCAAAACAAATAGCGTGTTTTTAAGAGATAATAACCATCAAAAGATTGACACTTGTTTATGTCTGGTTTAAATGTAGAATTATATCCAATGACCAACATTGTATTAAATTGTAAAAATATATTCTAAATATACTTTAAAACCACTCAAATTAATAATTTAACACTATTAATTATTTCTATTAAAAAAGTTCTTTTTAATTAAAATTTAGTAATTTTCACTATTCATCAGAATATGAAAGTTCTCCGAAAAGTACCAAAGTTTCACCCTAAGCTAATTTCGATATTCTGAATCCAAAAATGAAGTCAATTTTGAAAAATAAAATTTAAAAAATTTCAAAAAGTGGTTATTACTATTCATAACGGCTAGTTTTAATAATATTTTAATAGCATATCGTTGTTTAGTGGAACTCGATATTGCGTACTACACACGCTGTTGAGGAAGGTCGCGATTGCGTGTAATGCAAGGCAATTGAAGGATGTGTGTTGTGAAAGATCCTTTTGGTGTAGCGTACAACACAAGACATTAATGAAAATAATATTTTTCATAAAATCTTGGGGTGTTACATGAACGGTTTTCACCTTCTCCACCATTTCTTCGACCATTTCTGGTCCAAGCAGCTTACGTTCACCGACCTCATCCCAACATGCCGGTGTTCTGCACCTTTTCCCATATAGGGCTTCATATGGTTCCATTTGGATGCTCGAGTGGAAACTGTTATTATAAGAGAACTCAACTAGAGGAAGATGTTGATCACATCCTCCTTTAAAGTCCATTGAGGACGCTCTCAACATATCCTCAAGTGTTTGGATAGTCCGCTTGGATTGGCCATCAGTTTGAGGATGATAGGCCGTACTGAAGTTCAGTTCAGTATTCAGAGCATGTTGAAGACTCTTCCAAAACTTATAGGTGAATATTGGATCTCGGTCAGACACAATAGATAGCGATACTCCATGCAACCTTACCACTTCCCTAATATATATCCGTGCCAGTTGATCCAATGATAAATCCTCCCGAATAGAAATGAAGTGTGAAGTCTTTGTTAGAAGATCCACAACAACCCAGATGGCATTGTTGCCTTTGGATGTCCTTGGAAGTCCGGTGACAAAGCCCATGGTGATGTTCTCCCATTTCCATTCTGGTATGGGCAATGGTTGCATCATCCCCTTAGACTTTTTCCTCTCTGCCTTCACTTGCTGACACACCAGGCACTTTGATGTATATTCAGCGATCTACTTCTTCATATTATCCCACCAAAAGTTTTCTAGGAGATCTTGATACATCTTTGTTCTCCCTGGGTGAATAGAGAAATTTGAACTATGTGCATCATCCAAAAGTTCCTTCTTCAGCTCCGGACATGGTGGAACACATAGTCTTTTCCCAAACCGCACAATTCCTTCTTCATTAACATTAAACTCCGAGGATTTCCCTTTTTCGATAGCTCCCACTTTTTCCTGAATTCCCACATCATCCTTTTGAGCATCCTTTAACCTTTCCAAAATATATGGTTGAGCAATCATTTGTGAAAGGATTGATGATTTTCCTTTTTTTACGATTCTCACGTTCATCTTCATCAAGTCTAAGAAGATTGGATCCTTCTCAATTCTCATCATTGATAGAATCGCTGGATCCTTTCTACTTAGGGCATCTACCACCTTGTTCGCTTTCCCAGGGTGGTAATGTATTGAACAGTCATAATCCCTGATGAGCTCTATCCATCTTCTCTGGCGCATATTAAGCTCTTTCTGTGTGAATATATATTTAAGACTCTTTTGGTCAGTATATATCTCACATTTCTCTCCATAGAGATAATGCCGCCATATTTTCAAGGCAAAGATCACCGCCACCAACTCCATATCATGCATTGTATAGTTTCTCTCATGTATTTTCAACTGCCTTGAGGCATAGGATATCACTTTATCATTCTGCATCAGCACACAGCCTAATACCTTCTTTGAGGCATCACTGAATACCACAAAAAGTTCCCCACTTATGGGTAAAGTGAGCACGGGCACAGTGATAAGCCTCCTTTTCAACTCCTTGATGCTTTATTCACATTCATCACTCCAAGAAAACTTTACTCCCTTTCGAGTTAGCTTGGTAAAAGTGTTGGACAATTGTGATAATTTTCTCACAAATCGTCGATAATATCCATCTAACCCCAAGAAGCTACGGATACCCGTTACCGATGTTGGCCTCGGTCATCCCTCAATTGCATCTATTTTGGAGGGATCCACAGATATACCATTGTTTGTGATGATATGGCCCAAGAATGAGACTTCCTTTAACCAGAACTCACACTTGTTGTACTTTTCATAGAGCTTATCCTTGCGCAAAGTCTCTAGTACAGTTCTTAAATGCTTCTCATAATCCTCCTTGGTTTTGGAGTATATTAGAATATCATATATAAAGACTACCACAAATTTGTCAAGGTAATCTCTAAAGACTCTATTAATTAAGTCCATGATGATTTATGGAGCATTGGTGAGTCCGAAAGGCATTACTATGAATTCATAGTTCCCATATCTTATACGAAAAGCAGTCTTGGGGAAATCTTCCTTCTTCACCCTTACTTGATAATATCACGACCGCAAAACCACCATGGAGAAGTATTGTTCTCCATGTAGCTGATCAAACAAGTCATAGATTCTTGGGAGAGGATACTTGTTCTTTATCGTGATTTTTTTTAAGTTCATGATAATCGATGCAAAGCCGCATTGACCCATCCTTCTTCTTGACGAAGAGGACTGGTGCACCCCATGGTGAAGCACTTGGGCGTATAAATCCTTTATCCAGATTCTCCTATAGTTTTTTCTTCAGATCTTCAAGCTCAACAACATCCATTCTATATGGATTCTTGGATATTGGTAACTCCCCAGGTATATGTTCAATTGAGAACTCAACATCTCATCTAGGAGGAAGACCAGGCAGTTCATCGGGAAACACTTCCGTGAATTCCCTCATAATAGGAATTTCTTCAAGGATGGTTTCTTCTTTGGACTCAATCATCTGATCCAGATACGCGTGCTCATAGGGCAGTAATATCCATTCTTGAGATGATGGAGCTAAAGGAGATTCATCTTCCTCCTAACAGTTGTAAAGAATCGGGGGTCGATTCTCCATATGGAGTGTGATTTCCCTCTCCTGACAATTTATGTTGGCTCTATATAAGGAAAGCCAATGCATGCCAAGAATTTCATCAAATTCCACCAGAGGGAGTATGACGAGGTTCGCTGGGAAATTAAATCCACAGATTATAACAGGGGAGGACTTATACTCATGGGATGCAATGATTGCCCCATTTTCCGTACTCACCGACATCTTTACTACCATGATTTGTGGTGGTGCTGGGATTGTCCTACTAAACTTTCGAGATATAAAAGAATGCGTAGAACCTGAATCAAAAAGTATGTTCGCTATTCTTGAATGAATAACTAGCGTACCTGTCACCACTTCGTTGTTAGGGTTCACTTCGGCAGAAGTGATGGCAAAATCTCTTCTTTGTTGTCTTTGAGGTTGTAGGTTGCCTCCGATAACCCTTGGATTAGGGCACTGATTTGAAAAATGACCCGGTTCTTGTCATTTATAGAATTGAACAATGCGTTGAGGTTCGAACAGAGTGTTCCTCTACTTCGTCGCAGCTGCGGGTCCTTCTTGCCGACATTTAACAGCTAGGTTCCCTTCTCTTCCACACCTGAAGCATTTTCTCGTCCCCTTAAGGAAATTTCCAGGGTGCTTCTTTCCACACTTTTGGCAAGTGGGGTGCTGGAACTTCTTAGCATCGTTGGATTTATCCATCGGACCACCAGCATTGAAGTCCACCTTATGCTTCTTTTCCCCATGATACCCCTGTGATTCCCCGATCTCTATTTCGACCTTGAGGGCACATCGGAAAATTTCCTTATAGCTGTCAAAGTCACGGATCACTAATGCTTTCCGCAAGCTTGGTTACAGCCCACCAAAGAAGCGTTCAACCTTACATTCGGGGGTAATGAAAAAACTGGAAGCGTATCATGCAAGCCTCGTGATGTTTTCCTCGTACGCTCCAATAGATTCTTCATCTTTTTGCTTAAGGGAAAGGAAGTCCCTTTCCATCTTAAGCCGGAGGGTGTGTGGAAAATATTTATTGAAAAACATCTTCCAGAATTCCTTCCATTCCAACGCCTCGATCTCCTCATCAGGCTTCGTATTTTTGATCAACTTCCACCATTGATCAGCTTCACCCTCCATACGATAAGCCGCTAGGAGAACCTTCTCTTGTTCAGAACATTGGAGGATGGAGAATATCTTTTCAATGGAGTTGATCCACTATTCAGCGATCGTGGGATCGGATGATCCACTAAAAGTAGGAGGCCTTTGTCTCATGAAGCTCTCGATAGAGACTTGTTATTTCTTAGGAGGGGATGAACGTTCCTCTTGACCCGTGTTTCTATTCAAAACTTGAGTTATCTGAGAGAGAAGCGTGACAAAGTTCACGATTCCTGCTCCCATTGGATTTGGCATCTCATTAGTACAGTCATCACACTGATCTTCACAACGGTTGTTAGCTTGAGTCCTCCTATTACTGGCCATTGGCTAGAATAAAAGGAAAGTTAGGGGTAACACATAAAGGTTAATCCAAAGACAAAAGTTTATGACTCATAAATAAACTTTTATTTCCTTAACTCATGAGTCTATAGGCTTCAATCTAGGCTTTTCATGATCTACTTTCTAACATATATTCTTAGGGGAATTTTTTTTAATTCCCTTAATAAGGGTTCATACTAAGCTAGTGAATTTACCAAAGAATATCCCCGGGGAGTGTCATAACCAAGAGTGCAGCAAGGCCCGTTGTTGTGCACCATTTCTCGTTCGAGTCTAGCTCAAAGCAGTGTTTTCGGGTTTTACACCTAGGATACATCTGTGCCAGAGCCGCCTCTACCTACTCGTATCCAGACAGGGATGTATTTTCTTGATAAACCACTTACTCAATACTTAACAAAACATAGGGATGTTTTTGTTATACTTAGTCTTATCTCTAAGGATTTACTAGGGTTTTTCTAATCCTAATCCCAAAAATAACCAAACCTATCCTTTGATACCAACTATGACAACCCTGCTTTTTATTACAACTTAAACATGATTTATTACATAAAACATCACTTGATACAACAAAGAAGATCTAGAGGTTTAGTGTCTTTGGGGATTAGGATCATTACATAAAAACATAAAACATTAAATACAACATCTTTATTGAAAACGTCCTTTACATGAACACTACATTCCCTCATACTTAGCATTGCATGGGATAACCTAAGGACATGCATAAGAAAAGGGTGAGCTATAAAGCCCAGTAAGGGAGTACACATGGAATAACATGAGGAGTACAATACATGTTAGAAAATGGGCATATCAATAGAGAATAAAAGAAACATGAACATAAAGGAATGATAAAGCATGATAATCATAACATGGAAATGTGGAAACAACACTTAACATGGAATTAGCATGATCCAAGGCTCATTGCACATAAAGCATGAGTAAACCCTAATTGCACATGAAGCACGAGTAAAACCTTGTTGAACTTTAATTATAATGAGTCAACACTCATTGCACATGACGTATCATGATACTATACTTTACCCAATGCATTGGAGCGCTATAAGGGCACACCCTTCTTAAACATTTCATTTCATGCATAAGTGTGCCACATGGATCATAAAACATGGATTCATAAAACATAATCATTTATTCTACAATAAAGGAATGTGGAATTCATACATGAAACTTTACAATAAATAAGTAAATGTTCATAAAGGTGAATACCCTT
Source organism: Viscum album (assembly GCA_963277665.1). Classification (NCBI taxonomy): domain Eukaryota; kingdom Viridiplantae; phylum Streptophyta; class Magnoliopsida; order Santalales; family Viscaceae; genus Viscum; species Viscum album. Next base: position 262,051,287 of record OY728129.1, read on the forward strand.
GATGGAGAAATGGGCATGGTATCCACTACACAATGACATTGGCTTAGAAAATCGGAGTGATTTCGGAAGCTTAACGGTGTGACATAAGAATTCATAAAAAATGGTTGATGAGAGAGAAATGGGTTCCTCATCATATTTACATGTAATGGATAGTAAGGAGGTCATATAGATAAATGTCCCAACAATTGAAATGGAATTTATATTCATTATACAAAATTATTGCTTGAATGTAAAAGAAGAGAGAGAAGTTCCTTTCGGAATTTCGGCATACTAACGGGTGTACATGGGAGGCATTTAATGAAAGAGAAAGGGGTATACCATCATTCAAAAAGTAATAGGGCAGTATGGGGGAGGTTAGAAACCATACCCCAACATTCATAATTGAAATTAAAAGGGAAATACAACTTAAAGAAAATTGACAAAAATGAGAAAGGAAGAAAAAACCCTTACTTGGAAGTGTGCTTCCAAAGGCTAGAGAGAGGCTTGTGAGAGGCTTCATGGGAGCTTTGGGAACATTGGGAGGATTATATAGAGAGTAGTGCAGAGTTTGGACGAACTCCAAGGGATTTTAGTGAGGAGGAAGTCGGAGCTTAGGTGGGATTATATAGGAAATGTGAGGGAATTCTTTATTATTTAGGTTTGGGTCCCCTTACATTAAATTAATCCAAACCACAAACCATACCATGGTTTTTGCCCATGGTTTTTGGAAAATGGAAGAGGAAAACTATATTTTATAAGGCCCAAGTCCGAAATTCCTAAAATAATAAGGTTGCTTATGTGGAGGTGAGTCACACTCCCATGGAAATTAATTTAAAAAGGCAAAGTGTTGAATATGTCTTGAGGGATCCATTAATGCTTTGAAAATTAAGTCAAACAAACCCAAAATCACATTATTTTAATGATAAAAAATATATTGGGCGAACATAAGGATTGTTTTATTTTATTACATCACTATTGGTTCATTATGATGTCATAAAACACATTATATATTTAAACGGTATTTAATTTTTACCCAAAAATTTGACTCTCTCAGAAAATTATGAAAAATTAACCGTTGGATAATTTCGACGTCCTGATTCCAGAAATGATATTTATTTTATCTAAAAAAATTTCTAAATATGTTAATTTTCACTTTTAAAATAAAAACCAACATTTATCAAAAATTCACGGGTTTTGACAGAAATGGCTTTCAAACCTTAATAAAAATTTTAATTGCATTCATAAAATTATAAGATCATTTATATTTAATAAAAACTAATTAAATAATATTATTATTATTTTATTAAAATATTATTTAATTCAAAAAAATCCCTTAATTTAATAAAATATATTTCTTAATTAAATAATAACTAAAAACACCATTTGTACTTTAAAAACTATTAACAATGTATAAAAAATGACTAGAAATTATATTCATTATTATATACAAAAATAATGTACATGAATATAGTACTACTTATTTGTTACATAACCCCTTAAAACAGTTGCATAAGACCTAAGGGTAAGGAGTGCGATGGTGACAGACTCTTGGGGTGGCTCGGATAACATCGCTCGAGTGGTAATCTCTATCAACTTCCACTTTTCCCGTAGACGGTCCCGTTCGAGCTTGACATGGTGAAGCTCAGCTTGGTCTTGGTCAAGGGCGAAGCCCAAGGATGCCACCTCTTTTTCGAGCTCCGAAAAATGGGCTTTGTATGGGGCAATTCTACTGGATGAGGTCATCGCTTCCTTTGTCTGAGTAAAATTGGGTTCGTTAAAGCCTTATCTTTATACTAGTCATGTGATCACTATTCAACGGCTATATTAAAAACGATCAAAATTCTTAACATAATACCAAAGAAGTTGACATCTTATAAAAACATTTTTTCATAAATAGACATTTAATAAAATCAAGAGGGATTTCCATTAATGAAACTTTGGGTCATTACAGTGGGAATAAAGAAAATGAACCAAGGCATGTGGATCTTGTGGTTCGGTTTCAAAAGAAGAATCCACCCATGTATGGCTGAAAAGAATGAATAGATTATTTGACTTATTGGGAACACTGATAGAGCTGAATGTGAATTTATCCACATACATATTGTAATATCTTTCCATTCAGTAGTGGGAGCTTGAAGTCCATTACAAGATGGACCAAAGTGTGACATGGGAGAATTTTGTATAATTATTTAATAAAAATTTATAGCATCATACATTTATAATTAGGCGTACAATATATTTATTTAGTTTAAAGAAAGGTAACATATCGGTAATGGAATATGTGGCTAAGTTTATAAACATAGTGTGGTTTTCACCTGAGGTGGTGGGTAGTACATCCTTGAAGAAAATAATTTTTGAAGCAGTTTTGAACTAGGAAATTTGTTTCAAGATAGCGGTGTTGTGTATAGATGATTACACGGAAATGGTGAATCGAGCTACGATGGCTGAGTGGGATATTGTAGGGGATACAAGTGGGAGAAGTATGTTGGTACCCATGGGAAATAGTGGGAACTCAAATGTTGGGTTCAAGCGGAAGAGGGACACTTATTTCCAGGGTGAGAGTACAACTCAGAATCCAATGGAAGGATTGGTGAATCTTCCTTTGAAGCCTCAGAGCAAGACAGGTAGTTTTTAGTGTGGTTCTACGACCCACTTCAAGAGGGATTGTATGGAACAACCTTGATCATGTCATAATTATAAGTATATTGGGAATCTATATTATTATTGTCATAATGATCTGAGGTTGGGTGTTTGTGACACTCCTCAGGGGTCTTATGCCTCGATGGGATGGGGGCAGCAGCATCCCCCTTGGTAATAGAGTAAAGTGGGTCATAGTGATTCTCTAAATACTATGACACCTCAGTAGGGTAATAAAGAGTAGAGCATGGAAAGTAAGTAGTTGTTTGGAGATGATTAGGTGGTGATCGATGATAAGTCGGGACCATCCACAATGCGAGGTATGGTTCTTTTAAATTCAATGTTGATTCAATATTTGTTTGATACGGGTGCTTCGTATTCTTTTATTTTTTCTCACATCGTTGATCTGTTGGGTTTACACATGGAAATTATGCATTCTGTTTTGAAAATACAATCTCTTCTGGGTCAAATAGAGTGTCAATATTTCCTCTATAGAGTTTTTTCTTAGTTATGGATAGCATTGAATTAATGTGGGATTTATCAGTTCTTGATATGGATGCTTATGATATAATCTTGGGAATGGATTGGTTGGTGATGTTTAAAGCCCACATTGATTGTTATGCATGAACGGTTAGTTTTACAATAGGGGATGGCATTGAAAATATCTTTAGAGGGGAGAAGAATAAAAATCAATCTGAAATAGATTTGTTGGAACCAGCTATTGGTAGGATCTCGTATCATTTAGAGGAATTTTCATTGGCATCGGTGGAAGGTTTTGAGTATATTGTTCTTCCGGAAGATGTGTATCAGTTTGTGGGTGTATTTCCTAAATAATTCTCAGGGTTTCCACATATGAGAGAAGTGGAGTTTATGATTGATCTCCTTCCACAGAACAGTACTATCTCACTTCCGTCTTACCAAATGGCACCAGTAGAATTGAAATAATTAAAGGTGCAGTTGGAAGAGTTATAAAACAAAGGGTTCATCCATCCTAGAACGTCTTTGTGGGTATCGTCGGTTTTGTTTGTTAAAAAGGCAGATGAAACCTTCCATCTCTATGTTGATTATCGTAGACTTAATCAGGTTACGATAAATAACTGATATCCACTTCCATGCATTGATGATTTGTTTCAATAGTTGATGGGAGCTCAATGGTTCTTCAAGATTTAATTGAGGTCAGGATATCACAAATTTCTGGTGAAGAAATATTATATTCTGAAAACAGCTTTCAAAAGTAGATATGAACATTATGAGTATGTGGTTATACCCTTCGGTCTAATGAATGCACTAGCAGTGTTCATGGAATTGATGAATCAAGTATTTCAAAGACTCCTATATTCTTTTATGGTAGTATTTTTTTGATGATATACGAGTGTATTCGAGGAAAAGGTTTGATCATGAGTATTACTTAGTGATCGTGTTGGTGATATTGAGGGACCATCGGTTTTATTCTAAATTTTCAAAGTTTGAATTTTTGATATAGGATGTTTTTTTCCTTTTCCATGTTATATTTGAGAGGTGTGTTTTAGTTGATCGGAAAAAGATAGAGGTGTTTATCTCATGGTAACATTCAAAGAATGTTTTTGAGATATGGAGATTCCTTGGTCTAGCTAGGTATTATCAACGTTTTGTTCATTATTTCTCACAATTGTCTTCACCGATCACAGCTTTTACAAGGAAGAATATCCCATTTCAATGGGATGAGCAATTTTAGAAATGATTTTAAGATTTAAAGGGTCTCCTTACATTAGCACCGATCTTGGTTTTTCTAGAACCAGGAAAAGGGTACGTGGTGTATTTTGATGCATCAGGATCAGGTTTGGGGTGTTTTCTCATGTAGGAGGATCATGTGGTTACATATGGATCACTCTAGTTGATTTTGCATGAGAATAACTACCCAAAACATGATTTTTATTTGTAAGTAGTGGTTCATTCTTTAAAAATGTGTCTTCATTTTCTATTCGGTGAGAAATTTACAGTGTTTACTAATAATAAGAGCTTAAAGCATATCTTATCACAAAGATATTTGAACTTGAGGAAAAGGAGATGGATGAAATATCTCCAGATGTTTTATTTTGACTTAATTTACACATCGGGTAATGGAAATTAGGTGGTAGATGCATTAAGTATAAAATCTTTTGATGAAGTGGTGAAATAAGCATCAGATTAGTGGTAGTTGATGTCAGTTATAGCCGATATGTGGTTGGAATGTGAGGAATGGGGTGACTGAGTTGTATTCCTTCCTATTTAATTGGTTCATGACTTGGTTGGTTTGGTTATAGAGGCATAGACATCATATTCTGAGTGTATGGTAATGGGGTCAAAACTCAATTATGGGGAGACCATTGATAAGTGGGAACTGAATGAGAATTTAGTCTTGTTTTTTCATAATTGGATGGTGGTAACAGTGGATTTTCGGGAGGAACTTCTCAGGTCTTATCATCATTCTAGGTGGGGGTTCCAACCTATAATTTAGAAGATTTATAAGGCGTTGAAAGTGCAGTTTTGGTGGGCTGGTATGAAAAGGGATGTGTCTGGGTTTGTCTCGAGATGCTTGACTTGTCATCAAGTCAAGGTAGAGCATTAGCGGATAGAATTCATGTTATAGTCTTTACCTATACCAATGTGTAAATGAGAGAATATAGTAATGTATTTTGTGATGGGTCTCCCAAGAACGGTTTGAAAGCACAATATTATATGGGTGATTATGGATCAGCTCACAAAGTCAGGCCATTTCATCCTCATTCATGAATCTCATACGGTGGAGGATCTGTCCAAAATCTATATCCTGGAGGTGTTAAAGAGGCATGGTATTCTAGTTTTGATTGTATTAGATAGAGATATGAGGTTCACATCTTATTTTTTTTTGAAATCCTTGAAGTAAGCTCATGGGACACAGTTGACGATGAGTATGGTGTATCATCCTCAGACGGATGGCCAATCTGAGAGGATGATACAACCCTTAGAGGATATGTTAAGGGCATGTGTGATGGTTTTTTCTAGTTTATGGGAGGATCACTTAACATTGGTGGACTTATCCTATAATAAAATTTATCAGGATTTGATATATATGGCTCCGTTTAGGGCTTTGTATGGGCTTTTGTGTTGTTCTTGACAATTTTGGGTGGAAATGGGAGAGAATTTGATGATCGGACTAAGCCTTGTCCAAGAAACTATGGAGAAGATCAAGTTTATTAGAAAGAGGATGGAGATGTCTCAAAGTTTTCAGAAATCATATGCGGACCATCATCAATGATCATTGTCATTCGAGGTGGGTGATCATGTGTTTTTTAGAATCTTTCCAAGGTTGGTACATCATCGCTTTAGGAAGTAGGGTAAGTTATCTCTGAGGTATATTAGGCCTTTTTAAATACTTGAGTGGATTTCAGAGGTGGATTATTTTTTGTATTTTCCACCATAGTTTATTGTAGTGCGCAATTTTTTTCATGTGTCGCAGTTGAAAAAGTATCATCTGCATCATGACCAAGTGATTCGTTGGGATCATCTTCAGATAGAACTGGATGCTTTTTTAGTGCACATGCCAATGAAAATTATGGATAGGTAGGATAAAGTCTTTCATTGTAAAATCATTGGTTTAGTTCGGGTTTTTTGGTAGCATGTTCAGATTTAAGAGGATACTTAGGAGCAGGAGAAAGAGATTATCGAGCAATGGCCTGAGATCTTTTAGCAAAGTGATAGTTCCCTACTTTTTGAAGATGGAAATTCCAATGGTGGGGAGAATATATCACCCTTGGATTGAGGTATGTAACCTTTTTTAAGCCTTTTTATGTGTTTAAAGTGCTTGGTATGAGTTGGGAAGAGTTTCGGAGAGTTTGTAATGGTTTTGAATAATTTTGGAGGCTTTTCTAAGGGCGTACGGTTTGAGCATGGTTAGGGAAAACCATGCGGGTTCTCCAGGAAACCGTGTAGGGGGAGAGAGTGAGATTCACATAGCTTGTGCATAATTTTCCAAACCATGTGAGGAAACTTTATAGAACCCTTCTCTCAATGGATTGGCATACACATAGTTAGTGCACGGTTTGAAAAACTGTGCAGGCTAACTATACTGCCACTTAAAAATGGGGTTTTTAAATCTGAGCTCCCTTGGGGTTGCCTCTTTTAATTCCAAACTTCCTACCACTTGATCCTTACTCATTATTTTGGGTTCTCAAAGTTTTTAGGTTCTCCCCCACACATTTTGAAATCAAATTGAAGGAATTTCTTGGTGTATTGATGGTGGTTCTTCTCAGGTAAGTCTCCTCTCATGGTTCTTTGTAGTTTCCTCTAGATTACATGTCTCTCTCTCTCTCTATTTCTATATTTACAGACATTGTGTCTAGATCTAGGGTTTTGGTTTCCTTGGTTGTTCATTTTAAGGATTTTCAATGATAGGGAAGGATATTTATAGTAGTTTTCATGGAGCATTTTCCCATATTGGGGTGTGGTGGCTTGTGGGTCGAATTTACATGAACCCTAAAGGTTGGTGGATTCTATCTCGACTCCACTTGGGTAGAACTAGTGGTTTCAGTAAAATTAATTTGTTTTCCATGAAATTAATTGTGACAATGATGTGTGAATCTTGTTGGAAACCCATTTGGTGGTGATTTGGAAATTTTGGAGAAAATGAGTTATTATTGAAAAAAGGGGCTTGTTGTGTGATTTTAAAATATTTATTTTAAAATCATTAGTGGATGATTATGAAAAATGTTTTGTGAAAGATAGTTTTCAATAAAGAGTTTTTTTATTGAAATGGGGTTGTGCATGGAAAATTGTTTAAAGGGTGTTTTCAATAAATGGGTGATTTATTGAAGTGAATTGGCATGTGATAGGAATGATGGTGTGATTTTGTGAGGACTTGGTGCTTTGTGCTTATTGGTTGATTAAGTCTTATGGCTAGTGTGGATTTCATGGAATTGGGTGGGAAGTAACACTATAAAAGGGGATTTATATTGTATGTAAGGGCCACGATTAAGGGATGAGTGGGTAGGAAGTACCACTAGTTGGAAATGTAGTGAATGGGTTGGACGGGAGCTCCACCGTTTTGGTTTCCTTGTTGTGTGTGGCTTGTAAGATGGAATTTATTGGGGTAATGGGAAATAGTTAAATGAATTGTGGCATAGTTGTTTATATTTCCTGTGTGTTTTGGTAATTTTGGTGGAAATTTCTTGTTAAAGAAATGTTTGTCTTGTTGTAAGTTTTTTCACTATTGAATGTTTTATATGAACTATTTTGTATAAATGTGTTAACAGTTTCATCCTAGTGGTGTTTTTGGGGAAGTCATTTGGGGAAAACCTACTAAGTATTTATACTCACCTCATAATTTTTTACATGGGTGCTTTTGTAGATGTTTTATTCCGGGATATAGGTAAGAGTAAAGCATCTCATTTTTCTAGTGGTTTGGCATGATGCTTTGGTGATGTTGTAGTGCTTAGAGCATAGAGCTTGGTGGGGAGCTATGGATAGTGTACTAGTTTCATTATATTCTTATTTTAGTCTTCATCTTAGTACTCTGATTTTTTATTGGTTGTATTTATCAAATGGGATTGTTAGGGATTAGTTGGTTTTCTTTTTGGTAACGCATGGGTTTGGCTGTTTTGTTGACATACATCATGTAGTTTCTTGATCGTGGATTGTTTAGGTGGTTGGTTTTGTCTCAAGGTCAAATTGTTCCCCAAATTATTATTGAAGCCCTAGGAATTTATTTCCATCATTTGGAACCTTGGGAACATCTCTTAATGCCAAGTAACATTCTTCCTCCCTCTCAAGCCGATGAGATGGGGTGGGATGCTACAATAATGTCTTCAACGGATTCATACTAAGATCAATAGTACTCTCCACCATGAGACTCCACTTATAAAGGTCAATTCTAGGCCATGGTTATCTCCACCATAGAAATCACCTACTAAAAATGACCTTCCATTTTTTCAATGACACGCTCGATGCAATTTTCACTTCACCACATCCAATTCCATATCAAAACACCAATCATTCCTCCAATGGACAACCACTCTTAAAAACTCTTGGATGCACCTGACGACATGCTACAACACAACCTTATCATGCTTTCATAACTATAAATTGAATCGTGATATCATATAGATTCCAGAACTAAAGTCCAAACCCAACTCTCAATGTAATTACATGGTTGGATCACCAACCACCTACACCATCCGACATTCTATCACCCTGATAAAATATTTATATTTTATCTGACTCATCTATGTACCACAAAAACTTCATCCTAAACCCATTTCCAATGAAAAAACTCCATAAAACACCACATTCATGTTTCAAATATGGAATTCCCCACCAAGGAACCAAATAATTGTGTATCTTACTATAGTCTAACATTTCGAGTTCATCTCGACCATCCACTGACTGGTCTCACTGCTCCCCTGATCCTTCCAAAATAAAGGTCATACTTTCACAACCAATATAGTGATCCCCACTATAGAATTATCATTAACTTCATTTCTCTAAACTGAATTCTAGATCTCTATATCCCATACTCTTTCCATTACCAAATTTAATGATTTTACATAGTCTTACCACTCATAATCAAGTATTAATGCCAAATTCCAAGCAATTATCATTCATGAATCGATAGGAAACCCATTGTTTCCATTCAAAAATCCACTTATAATGAATACCACGCCCTCAAAAAACTAGTGGTGTTATCCCCATCACATGGGTTCCATTATACCTCTCCTTTATCTTAATAGTCAATGTATTCCCAATATATCATGTGTATTGCTTTTCTTGAGCTCACCCAACCTATCAACACCTAGTACTTCTTATTGAGTAATAAACTTATACCAACCATATCATAGTACCCCAAAGACTCATTGATCTGACCGTCTAAAATGGTAGGATATTACTTATCTCATCAAACACTATAAACCACCATACTCATGAGTGTTTCACCACTACATTGTCACCGAAACACCACATCGGTTGATCCAAAACCCAAACAATTCTCAATATACCCACAGATGACTCATTCACTAATCCACAACCCAAATAGGCACTTCACATTGCCAATGTGAACCTTCCCTTGTACAATTATACATTTCACAAAGAGGATTACCAAAATTACTCTCCTCTTTAGATAGAGGGATCATATAAAAAAACCCTCTCAAATGTTCTTACCCACTATATACCTTGGTGTCACAAAAACTCAATGATTGCATGCTCCTGTACATACTTATTGAAAAATGGGACTCATACTCAGATGAGTCAAATCTCATCTTACCTAGTCTCATTCTATTAACCCATTAAGTATTCCAAAAATCATGTCATATTATTTCATATCCTAAGTAACCTCACTTATACGAAGGTTAACTGCATGATCAGTCACCATAAGAGAATCTATAAGGTCCTCAGATCCATCTAGTCTGACCCTTTCCATGTTTCTAAATCCCATGGGGTTTGAAGGAGGCCCAGGGTTGGTCTGGAGGTTTTGGAATGATAAAATCTAGAATCGTAGAGAATTCACAGTGTGTAAGGGTTTCACAACCTGGATTTTTGATTCACATATTGTGGGGAGGATGGTTTATGGGGTTCCTTATGATGTGAATTAATTCAAATCCAAATGGTCTTAGGTGATTCATTTTTTAAGGGGAATTAAAACCTAATAATTTCCTGAAATGAAATGGTTTCAGATTATGCAATGGTTTCATGTCATGAGTATCCATTATGCAGTGCACTGATATAAGTTGTAACACCTTGGGTTTTCTCAAACCCAATGGCATTTCTACCAAACAATAGGAAGACAGCGTCTCTATCTTCAAGAATTTTAGAATCGCTTTAACATGGATTGATTCTCAACATTTAATGTTTAATCTATGATGATCTTTGTTATGTTCTACTATTTTCTCTTGAGTTTATTTGATCTCAATTCTCTTTCTTTTTCTTTCCATGTGATGGAGGTTTCTCTATATCCTTATTATAGTGTTTATCTTTTATTTTTCTGATATGTTTGTGGAATGACATCTTTAGGAGATCGTAGAATCCTCTTGAGAGAGGTGATTATAGAACCGTGACATTGGAATATTATCATGCAAAGAACAATGATGCCTTTTAGTTATGGTATACCTTTCTTCTTCTATTTATTTAAGTGTAATTGTAAAGTTAACACATCTTATCCCTTTGTATGGAAATGGAATTAACCTAATAATATTTAACCAAATTAATTAATAATTGGATATAAATCTCAAGTTTTCAATGTTTCATACCTTGATAATGGTTTGGCTCTTGTTTTTATAAATAGTGTGACATTTATGTTATTCTTGTTAATATGTTTGGTTATGTTATGGTTTATAAAGTTGTTCTTAATCTAAAATGGTAAATAACATAAAGCCATAATTTATTGATTAAATGTATTATGAATTAAATAATATAAATGATTATAATTCTATGTTTCTTAAAATTTGATGGTAATTAAAATTGATTTAATGTGTATACTTAATCAAATATGATCTTTCATGAGTTGATGGAATTGGATAAAGAATGTGAAGCTTGATAATTATTTTTAATGATAAAATGAAAAGTCATGATAAATGATAATGATAATTCACTAATTTTTTTAAACTATAATTAATTCTAAGGGCATGATTAAATTTTAATATCTTATTATAGTTTTATGCCTTAAATTTCCTATAGTAGAAACCTGTGGATAATTAATCAGATAATTCAAGATGGAATAAAAACTAGTTGTTTGTTAAAGATAAATGTTTGGGGTCGAGAGTTCTTAATTACTTAAAATTGTTGAGTTCCTTGTGTTTGGATCCATGAGAGATTGTTTGTATGTGAAGGTTGAATGACTTGTTTTAGGGTTAAATTTCCCTATTTATTAATCTTGTTTTCTTATTTCCTTATAATGTTCTATAGATGTGATCATTTTTATGTGATGTGTTATGATCCTGGGATGGATGATGTGATATGGGATGGGGAGTCCTAGATAATTTGTTAATAGTTGGTTCCTATGATGGTGAGATGCATTGGGATATACATGAGGGTGTCAGGGATGGCACTGAAGATGATATAATAGGTTTAAGCTGGGTGTATCCATAGTTTTGATAAAAGTTGGATGATTTATTATTATGAATCTATTTAATGGTTTATGGATGGGTTTATTATTTTATCTACATTCTTTTCCCTACTTCTTGAGGTATTTTGATGTGTATGGTTTCATTTATCTTGGTGGTAGATTTGGATGATTTCCTAGATCACCTAGAATTATGGAATGATTTTAATAATGAATAATAAATGTTTAAACCATGGAATTATTTCATTCTTGAATGAAAATGAAATATTACTCTAGAGAAATTGTGGTCTCGTTTTGGATAATTCCTAGAGGTCATGGACTTGGATTTGATATATAGTAATTTTTAATGTGTAATAATATTGATGATTAATTAATAGATAATGAATTAATTAACATAATGTGAATTTTAAAAGGGAAAGAAGTAATTTTTTGTATATCATTAATGATTGTGTTCTTATAGGATACCTAGTCCCTAGTATAGGTATCCAGGTGTCCAAGTGATGTTAGAAACAATTGAATTTAGGAATTGGTTATGCCTATAGTGTGGATGTTTGTTATATTATATCTTTTATATTATGTGATTTCATATGCTACCCCCACAAATTTTAGTTAAGTATATTGACACCTAGTGGACTCTAAGAGGGTGTTTTCCCAAACATCCAGGTGGGAGGATGGTTGGATGACTATCCCCTTTGGCCCTGCTCTTTTATCTTGGTAGTTATATATGCTGTTATGCATGACAGTTAGTTTTCCCATACATTTGTATAGAGGGATGTGAGGGATTGTTTTTATTTCACACGCATGTAAATATTGATATAATATCAAAAGGTTGATTATATCTATGTCATTTTATAGGTTGTGATGTATTTAGGTTCCTTACTTGATGTATGGGATGTGATGGATTTAGGTATAATACCCTATCTATGATGCACATCATACAGGTTGTGGTGGATCCTAGAAACTACATGGTTACTATATGGATATTTGATATGGGATGATGTGATGATTTGATTATTTAGGTCTATATTATGATACATAGACTAGGTGTCTGCAGGATGACTTACTTTTTGAGAGAGATGGATCAGGAAATGCAATGTTGGGGTAGAGCAGCAAACTAGTTGAGAAGTGGTAGTGGGGTACCATTGATATTGATATTATATTATATAATATCTTATATTAGATACTTTCTAATAGTTATCCTTGGAGAGTCTATGAATTTAGTATAGATATTTAGGTGATGAGTTAGGTTCACTTTTTGTTCATTTTTCTTTATCATGCTTGCTTTATCTTTTTAACAATATACTCTAAGAAGGATCCAATTGAATATACTATTATACCCACACCACATATATATAAACTATTTTTAAGGTCATATAGATTAGGTTTAAGATCAGGCTAGAAATTACTAGCTCATTCTTTTGCATTAGTTTTTTGGGCTTCGTGGTTATCATCGAGTTTACCTTTTGGTTCTTATAGTTGTACTTTTAGTTTTTTAGTATTGTATGGAATTACATGTATACACATAAGATTTATTTTATATGTTTAATTAGGTATTGATTGGTGTATTATTATTATCTCTCTTTTCTACATGTTCTCCTAGAGGGTAATTCCTCCCATATATATGCTTATTATACCCTCTATGCTAGTCTCTAACCTGTCACCTATTGGAGACAAGACTCGAGCTATCATTATCTCCCTTATCTCATTTTCATCCCAGAAGGTTCACTCTTTGAGTGGATGGGTTGTTATATAATGGTATAAAAGTTTTAGGTTGAGGGATAGGATGGAGTTTGGATTTATGCATAGGTGAAATTTCATGGGTTAGTAGGGAAACAGTGTTATCTAAGTTTAGTATGTGATGTAAACATCAAATATTATCTTATACATGGTTATTTAGGGAAACCTATGATCTAATTAATGGGCCTTTATGTTTATTGAGCCTACTAAGTTAAGTGATATTGGATGTGGGGTAGAAACCTAGGAAAGAATCATGCATCATTCTTCTTTGTGACTATGTTTGAAATATGAACACCTTGGGATAGGTTAAAACCTTAAACAAGACAAAAAATAATTATTTAATGTTAATTATTCCATATTCTTGTTTTATGGGTATAACTATATTTTCTTATTACAGGAATGAATCTAGTTTGACGTACTCATCAGGTTCACACCAAAGATATTTAGTAGGAATTTCTAGTAGATCGTTGTAGAGTAGAAGTCAATGAAAATGAAACTTAAAGGACACTCTGAGAGTTTTAGTTCTAGAGTATGTAGAAGTATAAGGGATCCACTTTAGATTGAATCATAGAATATTGTTTAGAGTAGGTTTATATAGACTTCAATTCTATCCATTCTCAAAATAAGAACTAGGTTTCATTGGTTGTGACAATGTTTCATGGTGTAGTGACGAAGTGGTGGTTCTTTATCCTCTGGGATCTCAAAGAGTTTATAGTTTTAGGGGAGAATTTATTAGACTAGTTATGAGTAGAGTATCTTTCTTATACAATGAAGGAAAAATGTTACAAGGATATTCTTACCATTCGACAGGGGATTCCCAGTGTGTGAGAGTTTTTGATTATTTTCAGGACCCTTCTCTGATATGATTCAGACCTATTATCATAGGAGGAGGCTAGGGAGATCCATTTGAAGAGTTTGTACATCTGGAGAACTAGAACCAGTTCACCTCATTCATGTTTTCATCATATCTTGAGGTGCTGGAAGGAGAATAGGTTGTTTATTGGATGTTATCTAGAACCAAGTCTCCATGAGATGAGAGTTATCAAGATTCATCATGAAGCAGATTTATGGTCAAGGGTTCCCAGTTTCTTGTACATAGGATATTTCAGTTAGTCATGGTTAGGTCCCAACCCTCATCATATCATTTCTGTTGGTTGGAAGCTCTTATACTTATTCCAAGGAATCATACGTATGTTTTTCTTGTGGATTTTGAGTTCATCAACAGTGAGAGTTTCTACCCTTTTTAATAAGTAAACATGTTCTAGAGGTTCCAGTCCAGGTACCACCATTGTGGAAGTTTCATCTAAGACAATAGTAGTAGCAGGTTTCCCCATCATTGGATTAGTGGAGAGGATATAGGGTAGGCAGAGTATATCCCTAAGACAATATTTATCTTTAGAGAGCAGAGCATGACCAAGGAGTTTGTCATCATCAGGGTTAGAGGGGTTGTATATCAAGTCATGGTCAGTTTCATGATTTATAATTTCTAACATCGGGCAGTAAAAATTTCATTTTAGGTGCCCTTTTCTTATTTTCAACAAGGGTTCATGATTTGTTTGATTCGATAATGACATAAGCTTTCATATCATCTCCCATTATCTATGCTTTGAGACTTATGGTAGAGAGGATTCCAATGATTTTATTGTTTAAAACTCTATTTGGAGTTCGAGATTACTTGTATAAAGTATGTAGGTATTATAATCTATTGATGGGGTATTATCAATCTTATGGATACTTCCTATATTTATGAATATAGTTATACGATATCATCCTCATCATGGATTGGTTGTATTCAGTGCATGATATCATGGATTTCTATTGGAATTGGGTTGTGTTCAATGATTTTGATGAAGAGACAGTAGTATTTATTTGCAATCAAGACCATTATATGGGTTATATTAATGTTTCATCATTATCTTACTTTATGGTTGAGCTAATACTGAGTTTTCTAGAAGTTCAGCAATTGGTGTTTCCTTGGGTCGTAGAAGAGTACCCTGATGTATTTACAGAGGAGGTGGTAGTGTTACCCCCTCAATGAGAGATTGAGTTTAAGATATATCTACTACTAGGAATGTCTCTTATTTCTATGTCAACATATAGGATGGATCCTTTTGAGTTTTTAGAGTTATGGGTACAGCTCGATGACCTTTTTTAGTGAGGTTTTGTTCGGTAGACCGTGTCACCGTAGGGTGCACCAGTTTTGTTCGTAAATAGGGCTAATGGAAATTTATGAAGTATATTGATTATATTTATATGATTTAGGTGAAAATGAATAATTTTTATCCTCTTTTAAGGATTGGGGATTTATTTTATCAGCTAAGGGGAGAAAGTTGGTTCTTGAAGATTGATTTATGGTCAAGATATCAACAGACGTGGGTGAAGGATGAAGATAATCTAAAAAATATTTTCCATTTTCATCTTGGGAATTATGAGTTCATTTTGATTTCATTATATGTGATTAATATTCCAACCATGTTCATGGGGTTAATGAACATAGTGTTTTGAAAGCTCCTAGATAAGTTTTTGGTTGTTTTCATTAATGAAATCCATGTGTACTCTACATCCAAGGAGGGGTATGAAGAGAATTTTTATACCATTTTGGGAGTCATTAATCTTTATAAATTATTTTGGAAATTGTTGAAGTGTGATTTTTGGGCTCATGAAGTTTATTTATTATGGAATTTTACATCCCATCCATGAGTATTTTTGGATCCATCATTGATTGATGCATTTGTTTCTTGGACATCCCCCGAGATAGTGGAATAGGTGAGAATATTTCTTGTTATTTCAGGCTATTATAAAAGGTTATTATATGATTTATCTCATGTTTTGAATCCTATATCATACTTTACCAATAAATATTAGGTGTTATTATAGACTAACCAATGTTAGGTAGCTTTTGAGTACCTGGAGGAGAATTTGGTCAGCACTCTAGTCCTTTATTTTCCAGAAGTGGAAGTTTGGTTTGAGGTTTTATATAAATATTCAGAACATGTATTAAGTTATATTATGATGAAGTATAGATCAATTGTTTATTATGTATCTCATCAATTACAAACCCATGAGTGTAACTATTCCACCCATGATCTTGAGTTAAAATCAGTTGGGTTTTCCTTTAATTTGTGGTGACATTACCTCATCGATGAGCATTTTTGTGTTTTTACCAATCATTAGAGTCAATGGTATGTCCTCTCCCAACATAAATTGAGCTTGAGAGAGTATTAGTTGATGAAATTATTGTAGTATTCTGGCATTGAGATTTTTTACACACCTATAAATGTAAATTTTATTATTGATGTGCTAAGCAGGAAGTCGCGTAGTGATGTTGTGCATGAGTCTGGAGATTCCTAGAGAGTGAAAAATGAACTCTTGGTGGTGAATAAATATACAGGAGTGTTTTTAGGAATATTTTATATTTTCTAAATAATAGGGCAATCATATTTGGTTTAGTAGGTGGATGATTCCAAGCAGGAGGGTTTTTAGGTGGATTTATAGAGAGAATGAGTTGTCTTTGGTGATATCCATGATGGTTGGTCTGAAGATGGATATCACCGGCTATTTTTTCAAGGAATGATTTTTTTTTCTCTTTAATAATTCATGATATGGTTATATATGAGTTTTATATCTCACATTTGGTGGTATATCCTATCTTGAACAAATATTTACTAAGATTTTAGAGGTCATTTTTTGTGGTCGGGTTTGAATCATGTAGTTGTTGAGTTTTTTTCTCGATGTTTGGTCTACCATAAGGTGAAATTTGAGCACTGTGTTCCTGGTGGTTTTCTCCAACCATTATATTTTTCCTAGTGGATGTGTTAGTACATCTCTATGGACTTTGTTATTAGTTTTCCTCAAGATTAGGGAGGCTACAATCCTATATGGGTGATAATGGATAGTTTGAATAAATCATCCCACTTTATAGAAATTAGGGAGTCAAGTTCAGTGGAAGTTTTATCGAGGTAGTGTCCATAAGAGGTGGTGTGACTCCATGGAGTCCCAAGGATGATCATCTCTAATATAGATCCATATTTTACCTCTATATAGTTAAGGGGTATCCAACATACTTTTGGATATTAGATATTACTTAGCGCTAATTTTCATCCCTAGATAGATGATCAAATAGAGCAGACCATCTTGACTCTTAAATAAATTTTTCATTCTTGTGTCCAAGATTTTATAGGTTTTTGGGTGATGCACCTTCCATTGGTTATGTTTTCTTAAAATAATAGGTTCAACTCTACCATTAGTATGAAAATTTTTGAATCTTTGTATAGATGACCTTTTCGTTCTTCATTGTGCTGGAATGGGGTTAGAGAGGTAGTGATTATCTAGACAGATAAAGTGCAGAATATGATATAGATGGTTCAGGTAATTCATGAAAGGATGAAACTAGTTTAAGATCACCATAAATATCATTCCAATCATAGGAGGATACCTATAGAGTTAAATTTTATAGATCACGTGTTCTTGAAGGTGACTTGTCATCATGGGCAATGAAGGTTTGGATATGGGAGTAAGATTCCTCCCAGGTTTGTGGGGCCTTTCAACGTTTTCTCTCATGTTAGGGACATGTAATATTGAATTTAACTTACCTATTAGATGGTTTATATTAATGGTGTTTTTTATGTGTTTTAGCTCCGTCATTAACTTTATGATGATTCTCACGTCATTGATTAGGTTGAGATCAATTTTGATGATGTTGTGACCTTCGAGGAGAAGATTGTGGAGATCTAGGATCTACAGGAGAATGTTTTGTGTGGGAATGATATTTCTTTGGTTTTTTTATTTCTCTATAAAAATTTCATGGAGTAGATTATCTAGGAACATGAGCCGAAAATATAAACTAATTACCCTATTTTTTTTGATATTTAGATCTTCTCTTTTAATGTTTTTAATTTTGTGGATTTTGAACTTTATGGTTTATGATATTGATTCCTCTTGTTTCTTATTGTGGATTTACCCTCTTCGGAGTGGTATCTTCCCTGGAGTGTTCTTAGGAGTGGGTTTTTGTTTTTGTGTGGTTTTGTGTTGTTCCTTAGATGAGGTTTTTGAGTTCTTGTGATTATGGGATCCTTGATAGGTATCTCATAGCATGGATCTTTGCAGACCCCTTTCTCTTTACTTCTCTATGATTTTGGTTTTTAATTCTTGAGAATTATAATGTTTTCAGAAGTATCTTATATAAGTACTCAAGATCCATCTAGTGTATCCTTTTGCATGTTTCTGAATCCTGTAAAGTTCAGAGGAATCCTAGGGTGGGTTTGGAGGTGTTTAGGAACTAAAATCTAGAATCAGGGAGAACTTGCGACTTATAAGAGTTTAAAATCATGAATTTTTGGTTCACATATTCTGTTAGCCTGGTTCATGGGGTGCCTCATGACATGAATTAGTTCAAGGAAAAATTATATGAGGTGGTGTGTTTTTTTAACAGGACCTAAAATCAAATAGTTTCATGACATGAAAGGGTTTCACGTCATGAATATCTTCTCTAAAACACACTGATATAATTTATAGTGCCTTTGGCTTTCTAAAACCCTATAACCTTTATCTCAAAATCTAGGCATCCAATAGATCTCTCTTCAATAGTTATGGAATCCCATTGACAGGTATTGATTCTTGGATTCATGTGTTTGATCCATAGTGACCTGAGGTATGTTCTACCCTTTTCTCCCAAGGTTATTTGATTTGTATCCTCCCATTTCTTCTTTCTATACAATGAATATTTATCTTTGTATTTCTTATGGTATTTTTCTTATCATTTTCTAATGTGTCCATGGAATGATGTCATTGAATGATTGTAGCTTCTTAGTAGTATAGTTGATCATAGATTTTTGATATTGGCATATTCTCATGCGAAGAACATTAATGCCTTTGGGGTAGGGGACTAGTTTCTTCTCCTATTTATTTACATGAAATATTAAAGTTATTATTTTTTATCCCTTTGTATGGTAATATAATTAAAATAATAATATTTAATATGATTAATTAAGAATTGTATAGTGATTTCATTCTGTTGATGTTTCATATAGTGATAATTGTTTTCTACATTTTTTTTCAAGATATTGTAATATATATGTTATTATTTTTAGAATTATTGGTTATGATATGGTTTATCAAATTTTTCTTAAGGTAAAATGGTAATGAACTTAAATCCAAAATTTATTGATTAATTGGATTAATAATTAAATAAGTGTCATGTTTTTAATCTAGTGTTTCTTGTAATTTTATAGAAATTCAAATTGTGGTAATGTCCATGTTTAATAAAATATTATATTCCATGTATTGATGGAATTGGATAAATAATTTAAAGCATTATAATTCTTATTAATGATAAAATTAAAATTCATGTTAAATGAGAATTATACTTCTCTAAGTTTTTAAAATTTTAAGTAATGATAAGAACATGATTAAAATTTGATAAATTATTATAGATTGATTCCTTAGGTTTCCCATTGTTGGAACCTTTAAATAATTAATCAGTTAGTCCATGATAGAATAAAAATTGGTTTTTTGTTAAAGATAAATATTTGGGGATGAGAGTGGCTTCTTTCTTATAATAGATGAGTACCTTTTATTAAAAGTCATGAGAGATCATTTGTATATGAAGGTTGACTACCTTGTTTTGGGGAAATGATTCCTTATTTGATATTCTTGTTTTCTTGTAGCTTATGATGCAAACTAGATGTGATCCTTTCTATGTGATGTGTTATGATCCTGAGATGGATGAGACTGAGATGGCTGAACCTGGGATGGATGATGTGATATGGGGTGAGGAGGTTGGGATAATGTGGAAGCAGCTGACACCTGTGATGGAGAGATGCATTAGGATATACATAATG
This sequence comes from Viscum album, assembly GCA_963277665.1. Taxonomy (NCBI): domain Eukaryota; kingdom Viridiplantae; phylum Streptophyta; class Magnoliopsida; order Santalales; family Viscaceae; genus Viscum; species Viscum album. Next base: position 262,071,525 of record OY728129.1, read on the forward strand.
GTGTCGAGAATGGAACCAAAGATAATGTAATGGGTTAAATATTAGATTACATATTATTGTGATGAAATATGGATGCTTTCTTGTAATGAATATGTTTAATAGCCAATGGATGGGTTTTTTGTTTTATCTTCATTCCTTTCCCCACTACTTGAGAAGGCTGGATGTGCTTGGTTTAATTAATCTTGGTTGTAGATTATGATGGTTACCAAGAGTACTTATAATTATATAATAATGTTAATAATTAATAATAAATATTTAACCCATGGGTTTGGTTCTTGCTGTATTGCGAATTAAATTTTACTCTTGAGAAAATTTAGACTATATTTGGATTATTCCTAGAGGGCATGGACTTGGTTTTGATGGATAATAATGCTTCATGTGGAATAATATTGATGGTTAATTAATGGATAATGAACTAATTAACATAAATTTATCTATAAAAAGGAAAAAATATTTTAATTTATCTCTTTAATGCATGTGTGGTTATAGGATATCTAGTCCTTAGTAGTGTTAGATGGGTGTCTGAGTGACGATAGCATTAGTTAAACTTAGGACATGGTTATACCTATATTATGGTTTTGATATATATTATATCTTCTATATTATGTGATTTCATATGCTCCTCCCACCCATTTTAGTTATGGATACTGAAACCTAGTGGACTCTAGGAGGGTGTTGTACCCTACATCCCAATGGGAGGATAGATGGATGACTACTCCACTGGCCTCATTCTCTTCTCTTGGTAGTTATATATGCTGGTATGAATGATAGTTAGTTTTCCCATACATGTTTATAGTGGGTTGTGATTTCTTGTGGTCATTTTACACACATATATCTCTATATATAGTATATAAAGGATTATTATAGGTATGACATGCATAGGTTGTGATAGCTTGAGGTTCCTTACTTTTTTATGGGTTCTTATGGCTTGAGGTATAATACCTAATGTATAATACACATCATAAAAGCTATGGTGGCTCTCAAAAACTAAATAGGTTATATATAGAGATTTTATATGGTATTATGTAATGATGTAATATATGAGGTGCACGTTGTGATACTTAGCCAAGTGTCTACATGATAACTTACTTTAGGAGAGAGATGGCTCAGGACGTGCGATGTTGGGACAGAGTGGAAAACTAGTTGGGAATTGGTAGCGAGGTACCCTTGATGTTGATATTATATTATATTCTACCTTTTATGTGATAGTTGGTGAGATTTATCCATGGTGAGGCTGGGAAAATAGTATACCTATTTAGGTGATGAGTTAGTTTCACTTATTGTTTACTATGATTTAGAATTATTCCTTTATCTTTTCCATGAGAGGCTCTGAGGAGGATCCTAGTGAGGATACTTTTATATTTAATAAATGTATATATATAAAAAATTCAGGTAATTCATAGAAGGTTATAGATTGGGATGTATATTACTAGCTTATGGTTTTTATAAGCTATTTAGGATTCATGGTCACTACCGAGTTTACCTTTTGGTACTTATAGTATTCCATTCAGTTTTTTATTACATTATGAAATTATATGTATGAAATTGAGATTTATTATATATATCTTAGCAGGTTTTGATTGGTGTATTTTTCTTATCTCTATCTTCTTTATATTCTATTAGAGGGTAATTCATCCCATATGTATGCTTATTATACCCTTGATACTAGTCGCCAACCTAAGGCCTACTGGCGGTGGGACTTGGGTGGTCTCTATCTTCCTTCTATCATTGCTAGCCTAGGAGGGGTACTATTTTGGGGAGTAAGGTCATGATATAATTGTTCCAAAAAACATGATTTTCCACCCATAATCTCACCGCACCATCAATAGTGCATCCCAAAAAAGAAGGTATAATCATCTAATAATTCCTACCCTAGAAACTAAAATTCAATACCAAGAACAAGGAATTTCACATGACTTTCCTCAATCTATTAAAGGTCATCTATAGGGCCACAGAGTTAAGTTAAGTATAATACCACCAAAAATATATATGTAAAAACATCATACATGTTATTGTTGAAATGTTAATTTACTGATCCCCACATCCTAAGGGAAACTCATGATCATCCTTGGATCATCCCTCATACATTCAATGCCTCTACCGAACCCAACATGGTTCCATCATCAAGGCAATCAATTCCTACACCAACCCACTAAGTGTCACTATACATCCTCCTTATAAAATGAACAATATAGTCATCACCAATGAATTTCCTATACCAATATCCCCATGACCTATCATCAAAAAAAATACCATGGTTTAATTGATTAGGATTTTACTAAAAACTTTATATAGGGAAAACTATATAATTTATTATTAACAATTTAAAATATTGAATGATATCATGAATGAAATAAATCACATGTAAGAACATATATTTAATTTGGGTATTACATTCCAATGATGATTCATGTGGATATAACTATTTTAAATTATCCAAGACTAAAAACCATAAATAACAACAACCAATAAATGAATCATGATTGAGTAAACACATCAACTATAATATTGAAAATCAAGAACAAAAAATCGCATACCCTAGGTAATAAGGACTCCCCATAAGAAAAATTTTCATGACTCACTGGTCTAGATTACATTACAAGTCCTAACACATTCCTAGATGAGTTATATACCATATCCCTAAATATTAATAAAAAATAAATATTTTCTACTTCTAATTTATAATTCCCTAATATAGAGGCTGCATGATAGTACCCCAATCCAAGGATCTATGTGACCTCAAGAACACCTTCCCATACACTAGAGGATATCGACTAGAAGAGAGGCCTTGGTCTATATATTAAGGATATAATGACCTTGAATTATATTCAAGAAACATAAAAAATAACTAAAACTTCAACAACACATAATCATGGTACACATAATAAAATAAACACAATTTTATAAAAAATGAACCATACAAATTCATATAGTCATACATCCCAACTGGTCACCCACTGGGATGAACTCATATAAAATATAAAAAATACAAAGATGTTTCACTTCTATCCATGAGCATCATCTTATCTTTGTCTTCAATACTCATTGAGCTCATCCAACCAGATCTATTGGTCATTATATGTTAATCATGTATAAAATCATAATGTATGGATTGGAACCAAATAATGTATACATGGTGTTAGAATATAAGTTAGTATGTTCTCATCAATAAACACTAATATATTCCATTATATTCATGTATATTAATGAGAAAATTAAATACATAAAATAAATATGTTTTCTGAGTCGTCAAGTTCTAATAAGGACACCATGACACTTGATGAGGTATACATGCCCATAATGTAATTATGTGCTAACCAGGACACCATGAAACCAGACCATACTTTCTTTGGTTCTATGATAAAATAAAATCATCATTTATTACCACCATACCCATAACCTATCCCATAACTAAAAACTATGGGTAGAGACTCAACCAAATCCTCGACCACTACCTAAAAGGATAGGGTAGTATCCTACACCCAAGACCCATATTTGAGTTCTCATTCATGGAGGTACTATAGATACACCATCTCACTCATGTTTATGTCATATATGCAGTCTCAAAACATATATGGACCCAATATTCTTACTCAAGGTGGTCACATCGATAGATTCCATGTCACATTCTTACCGAACCAACCTTATCACTAAATATTGTACACTATCCAGACCACTTACTTCTTGGTCAAGGAAATATAGCGACCCAATATTATCATATATGGATAATACATATTTTTGGGTGAATATTCATTAAATTACACAAACAAATTCTTGAGGACCATAATAGTTTAGCACATTTGGAGACTTGGACCACAATCTTTAAATCTAGTAAAGGATAGTCAATGTTTCCCACAAAGATCTTCTTATTTAATACTCTTCATAGATATCGCTACTTAAAACCTTTCTACATAAACATGGTAAAGGAAACATAATAAAGGGTGAGCTCAAATTATTACTAAGGTTAAACATAAGATATATCAATATATGATCATATGAAATCCTAAGATAAGAATAAGGGTATGTAATCATGAACACAACTTACAAAGCTCATACAAAACCTATAATGGATCACAAATAAGAGTCATAAAATAAAAATTTATCATTTCAAAAAACATGAGCCATAATAGTGAGAAATAATCATAAATCAATCATAAACTATAATCTAATTTCATAAAAATGTGGCACCATCACAAACATAGAACAAAATTTCATACATTAAGGTTAACAACTAAGACTCTCAACATAGTGGATCAGAAAACACATGTTTTCTATAGTGGATTAGAACACACCTATTTACCATAGTGGATCAGGACACACCTATCTACCATAGTGGATAAGGATGCACCTATTTCCTATAATGGATCAATCCTATCAACTTGGTTCCCATTTTTATCTCATAAGATATAAATAATTACCTAATGTATTGGAGGGAGATATAGGTCCCTCCTATACCATAATGAAAAACCAAAATTATGTGGGTAAAAATATCAAAAAACATTTAACATGTCATCACATCATCACCCATGTTAAGAAAATTGGTTTCATAAACATTTCATCAATTCATCATAGCATAATCGATGAAAAATAAATGGGTTTTATAAACATTTCATCAATAATAACATTAACCATATAGAGAAATAATAAGGATGGTATCATAAAATATTATCCCAAATAAATCATAAGTAACATTATAGGATGTCATCTTATATGTAAAATAATTTTGAAATTACACTTTGACCATTTCTTGAGTAAAATATCCTTTCTTCTTTGAAAAATAATTATTAAAACATAAAACATTTTAAAAATCATTTTCTTTAAAAATAACATTGAAAAAATATAAATGAATATTTAAATATAATTTAAAACAATTCTTAGGGAAAATAAACTTTTTTATTTGGAAAATAAATTAATATTTTTTTAATACTTTTTCTTAAAACATGGTTTGGAAGAAAATTATTTTTCAATTGAAAAGATGATTTTTCTAAAAAATATCTTTTGAACTCTTGAGTAGATAAATAGAGTAAAATGAAGGGATAAAATTTATTCTAATGACATAACTGGAGTAAAATAAAATTCATGAGTTTCTTGAGATTTATATCATAAGATTCTATTGTTGGAATTATAATCATAAACAATCCTTATAAACATTTTGATTGTTACATAACACTCTTACCACTTTGGGAACTTTGAATCATAAGCACCATGAATGAATAACATAAAATGGAACTTAAAATATCATGAGTATGATTAAATTAATTATATTAAATGTCAAATGTAATGTATATACACCTCTTAAAATAATATAGGTTCATAACATAATGTACATCTCTAAGAATGTAAATTGAGATAAAAATCCATTGCCGATTTGTTAAATTTTTTACCATAAATCCCATGAAAGAGAGATACTAAAATGTATATGTAAATACCAATATTTTTCATGATAATAATAATTAAATAAATTAAGTTTTAGTATATACACTACATAAAATAAATAGGTGATGAATATGACATGTGTCTCACGAAAGTAAAAAGTGAGACGGTAATCACTTACTTAAGTCTTGACTTTCTTCATACTCGGTCAAACATATTGTAAAATAAATATAAGTTTATTATTAATATATTAAAGAAAAATATTCATATATATCATACCATATCTGATTTTATTATTATCTTTTATTACCCTTTTATTAACAATTCTATGTTAAAGTTACATTTCTGGTAATAACTGCTTTGTTTTTCATATATGTTTGGATTTGTTATATTTTTAGTCATCTTAATTTGATCATGTTTGAATTATCTCAATAATGATAAAAATGATATAAATATAATATATTTTCCTTATATATGTATTTACAGTTATCTAAAAAAATTATTTCTATGAAATGAAATACACCATTCATGGAGACGGTAGGTCATACGTACGCATGAACACTATTTTTCATTTTCTTGTTGGGTTGAAAGAAAGAAAATTAAATGATATATATTATCATTACAAGATAATATTTATATAATATATATCACAAATTTTTATTAAACTCTTCCTTAATACATTCCATGTAAATTGTGAATGAATCACATCGCTTCACGAGATGGTAGTCTGTCGTACACAGGTACGATGTTATCGTATTCCCACAAAATGGAGAGTATGAAGGTATGTGTGATATAATAATTAAAATATCATAATAAAATAATAAATATAACATATATATAATATTTATAAAATAAATCCATCATTATGATCATCCTTAAGAGCTGGTAATGGAAAGAACAAACGACATCAGTTCGGGAGGTGGTAGTCTATCATACACATGAATAATGATTCTGTAACCCATTTGATGGAAGTAGTAATGGTTTTAGGTTATTAAATTAACTTTAAAACATATAATTATATTTAATAACTTATTTTATTATATAATTATTATATAAAAATAATTTAGGGGGTTATAGGAAGAAATAAAACAAAAATGCTCATTGAGGAATGTTACCTCTTCTTCAGGTATCCTCCCTAGTTTTGCACTAAAATCCTTAATCGTATGGATTTATTCCCAAAATAAGGCTTCTGGGATGAGTTTAGAGACATTTGGAAGTGGTTATTTCTGTTTTTGGTCAATCCAAATGTCTTTATAGGTGTGAAGAAGTGAGGGTTGTGAGTGCCCTTTTATAATTGATGAGGAGTGTCATTTTTTGTAAATATCCAAAATCATTCACTATTGGGAGGTCAACTATACCTCATGTGCCTCAAAAATTGATCAATAATTTATTTAAGGGTTGGTTCTATAGATAAAAACCTCCTCCAAACAAAAATAAACACACTTTTTTCATATTATTCCTTAGTCATTAGGTTTATTCAATTTTACCCTTTTAGTTTTTTTACCACGATAACTTGTGTATTTTTATTTACCTAAGTAATTTATCCTTTAATAATACAATTAAAATTTGTTTTATTATATTATTTATATCCAATTCTTCAAAATATGAAATCCAATTTATTAAATAAAAATCTTATGTGTGGGTAAAATTAATTTTAATACAACACATGTAATACACAAAACCATATTTTAACTTAAATTGTGGTAATTATTTCTAACTGTTTTTATTAATAACTATATTAGAAAATTAATTTGAACTTATTAAATAATATAAATTAGGATAATTAAAAATATTTAATCCATTTTTCAAAATTCCAACCACAGAAGTCACATAAATAAATTTAAAATTAATCATATTGACTTGATGAGAAATCAGGTTTTTAAAAGAAAAAATGTTCAAAAGTTCACAAAGTTTATATATCCAATTTCAAACTAAAATTGATTCAAATGACATAAATTATAATAATAAATTTATAATTAAAATATTTTTACTTTAAAACCAATTAAAAATATAACTTAACATGTTAAATTATTTAAATAAAAAAACAATTTATAATTAAAATTCATTATTTTTCATTATTTAAAAAAATAAAACTTTTTAGAAAAATTCTTCCTAATATAATTTTTATATTATGATTTAAAAAATTAATTTTATTTTTTAAGTAAATTTTATAAAAGTTTCAAAAATTATTTTAAAAATAAGTGCTCCCTAAAAAGACGACAAAACTATTTTTTATAAAAAATACACTTTTAAGTTTAAAATAGGGTTTATTTTTATCTATTGTATAGAAATAATATAATATGAATGTTAAATAATTTATTGAATTTATAATATATAAATTTAATTAAAATAATTCACCAAAATTGATTTTTTTAATTCGTTGAAGTAAAACACATTTATGTGCATAAAAATAGTATTTCGGTAAATGATTTCCTTCATTTTAAAAGAATTTTTTATTTTAATTTATTATTAATTGGTCACAAAATAATTCATTATATATATACATGTATAAAAGAATATATTTTCATAATTTATTTAATCTTAGTCATATGCATCATTCCAATGGATAAGTGATAACTATCATATTGAATAATAATATTTTAATAGTATGACACATTTCATTTAAACTCTGTGTTACGTGTGTCAAAAGATAAAATTTGTATTATGTGTAACACAAGAAAAAATTATTTTTGCATGTAATGAAAAATATTAAATATATTAAAAAAATATTTCACAAAATCTCAGGGTTACATTTTATCCCCTTTAAAATTAATTTCTCCCTTGAAATTCGTCTTGGTTATCAAAGGTTTAACATTTGAAAATTCCTTCATAGAAACCCACATCATAAAAATGATTAACAAAACATCATATTGAAAATGAGAAGAGAATGTGTGAATTTTATCTAGAATAACACATACCAGGTTTCCAAAATAGGATAATATAGCTGGGAATTAAAAACCTAGACATAAAATAGGAAACTAATACCCAAATACTGATGGAGAGTGATTGAGAACATTGATCACAAGAAAGTGGGTTATCCAGATAAGGTTAAAAACCACAAAACCATAAACCAAATAGGTTACAAAAAGGTTATTTATATCATAAAAAATGATGATAACAAGACAAAATTTTATTTCAAAATCATTTTCCTAAAGTTGAACAATTTTCATGAGAATATATACTTACTTAATTTCGTTTCATCTCATTATAATAATATCACCCTTTGGTTGTGCCTTGATCAACATCCACTTCATTATTAATATAAGAAATGAAGGTTAATTTGTTATGCCTGAATTAGTCATGGATCATAATATCCACAAATATAATGATAATTCATTCCTTCTATCTTTAGTTATCATCACAACAAAATAGTTATCACATGTTATTTGATATATATAAATCTTCATATGGTGAAGTAATACTATATTCTCAAAAGACTCGTCCAAATTTCTATATAAACCATTTCATAAATGGTCAACCTTATGACCCATTCAAAATATTAAAATTCATAACTTTATAAATAAGGTTACTAAATTTCCAAAATTAACTTATTATTAATCCCTTAAACAAAATAAAGTATATATTAATTGACACATACCAAAAAAGTGAGTACCTTCATCATATATTCTCTTTAATCTTGGTAATAACTAGAGTTACCATAAAACCTCAATTAAAACATGTATTCTTCCTAATTCCATGAATAAAGCCATATATTATTGAACATAATCTATAGATCCCAATAAAGTTGAAAATTCCATCAACGATAACATAAATCACTTTGTCAAAAAATTATTTATCAGTTATGAGGTCATTAATACTATCCAATTTACTTTATATATATATAAATCATCTCTTTATCCAAAATAAACAATATTTTATCATCCTCGGGAATGTGTTAATGGTTATATTCCCTTTATCATAAAATATAAACTATACATTAAATCACTTTTTTAGGTCATCAGACCCATTCAACATATTCTTTCAAATCCTTAACGAAATACATATACTGAAAAATACTTATATATTTCATGATTCTTAAATTCTAATGCATAAATACAACAATTATTCCACCTCATTCTTAATCCATTAACTAGGATTCATCATCTTATTTATTAATTTTGCATTCCTTTAATATGACATTTTTAGTCTCTTTATCATAAAAAAATATAACCATTACATGTACAACCTTGCTGATTTTCTTCACAAGATTTCCTATTAGGACATAGATTTTCATAATTCTCATAATTTCTACATTTAAGACATTCAATTATTGATAATACCTTAGGGATAAAAATATTCTCCTCCATTTCGTTAACTAAACAAATTATATTTCCTTGTAAATTACTAACTATGTGGATTTCTTCACCACACCTAATACATATTCACATTCCTTAGAGACATTCCATTGATTACTTATTCCCAAATTCTTAACATATAGGAAACTGAATCTTAATTCCACCTATGGTCTCCACCATATTATATCTCAGTTAACTCTTTCCTTATCTTTTTTTTTGAGTCCAAGAATTTTCTAAGGAACAAGTTGTTAATCATGTTTTATGATGAATGATTAGGCATAATAACAATATCTTTTTACTTCAATCATTATCCCATTTTAATGCTTATTAATAAATTTCCCATCACATCCAATGTTAACCCAAATCCTTCTGGTTCTCCCTAGCGACTAAAATAATAAAGCATAGTGTGAGTAACACTAATCATTATGGGGAACCAAATAATCATGAAAATCACTTATCAGATTTCTAAATCATGACACCCTATTTAATTTATGACACCTTAGGTTTATCCTAGGTCATTCAAAGTCATTATTTATTTAAATCCTTTATGATGGTTCACAATGAGTTTGTAAATTTCCAAAGAATAACCCTTAGTAGTGTCAAACCAGGTGTGCAGTAAGGCCCATTTTCGTGCACTAGTTACCAATTTAGTCTAGCTCAATATGGATTTTTAGGGTTGTTACCACTAGTTATATGTGTTCCTGAACCACATACACATTTAGTATCCAGACATGGATGCAATTTATTAAAAACCACTCTCTATATCCTTTTCTAAAATTACAAGACATTTTTCTAATCATTGAATAATCATTAGAATTATCCTTAGATATATCATTGGAAATATACTTATAAATATCCCTAGGGATATTACTATAGTTTTATCATCTTAGTTTCCAAATATTAACTAAACCATTCCTTTGATACCAATGATACAGACTCAGGTTTCTCATACATGTATATTACATCTTTTTGGATGAATATTCCTTATATTACACAAACACATGCCTAAGGGCCATAATAGTTTAGTGTATTTGGATAATTGAAACACAATATTTGAATTTGGTGAAAGATCTTCAATATTTCCCATAATTATATTCCTATTCAGTACTCTTTATATACATACCCTACTTAAAACCTTTCTTCATAACCTAAGGAAAGGAAACATAAGAAAGGGTGATCTCATATAGCCCATAAGGGTAAACATAAGAGATATTAATCTATTATCATATGAATGAATAAGATAAGAATAAATTTATATGATTATTAACCCAAATTAAAAATCCCATACCCAACCTTTCATGGATCATAAACAAGATTCATGGAATAAAACTTTAACATTTCAAAAAACATGGACCATAAGAGTGTGAAATGATTATAAATCAATCATGAACTATAATATCATGTCATAAAAGTGTGTCACTGTATAAATATATAAAACCATTTCATGAATCAAGTTTATCTACCAAGACTATCAACATAGTGGATCAGGACACACCTGTTTCTCATAGTGGATCAGGACACACTTGTTTCCCATAGTGGATCAGGACACACCTGCTTCCCATAGTGGATCAGGACACGCCTATTTCTCATAGTTTATTAGTACACACTTGTTTACCATAGTGTATCAAGTTTATAAACTTATTTCCCATTTTTATCTCATGAGATATAAACATTACCCAATGAATTTGAGGGTGATATAGGTCTCACCAATATTATAATGAAAAAAAACTTATGTGTGCCAAAATATCATAAAACATTCAAAATATCATCACATCATAACCCATGTAAATAAAACAGGTTTTGTAAACATTTAATAAATTCACTATATAATAACCCATAAAAAATAAATGTGTTTCATAAAAATTTCATCAACATAAACATTAACCATCTATAGAAAGAATAAGGATGGTATAATTCAATATTATCCCCAAAAAATCATAATTAACATCATAGAAATATTCTATTGAGCTATTGAGTACATGAAGAGAGGAAAATGAGGGGATAAAATGTATTCTCATGAAATAAATATATTATAATAAAAATTTTGAGTTTATTGAGAGATATATCATAGTATTTCATCATTGTAATCATAATCATAAGCAATCTTTATAAACTTTGAGATTGTAAAATAAAACTCATACTACATTTGTAACTTTGAATCATAATCTCCATGAAGGAATAACATAAAATGAAGCATAAAATATCATTAAAATAAATAATTTCATGATATTACATGTTAAAGGTTATATATATACACCTCATGAAAGAATATAGGTTCATAACAAATCATATGTCTCTAAGAAGGAAAATTGAGACCAAAATCCCTTACCGATTTGTTAACTTCTCAACGGTAAACACCATTAAAGAGGGATATTAAAATGAATATGTAAATACCAATATAATTTAGGTTAAAAATCATAAAATACATTCATTTGTAGTATATAAACTATATAAAATAAATAGGTGGTGAATATGGCATGTGTCTCACGAAAGTAAAACAGTGAGGCAGAAATCCCTTACCTTAAGTCTTGAATTTATTCGTACACAGAAAAAACCTCCTATATAATAAATAAAAGTTTATTATTAATATATTAATTAATTATATTCATAAATATCATAACATATATGATTTTATTATGACATTTTATTACCTTTTTATTAACAATTTCATGTTAATGTTATGTTTTGGGTAATAAGCACTTTGTTTTTTGTATATGTTTTGATTTGTTATATTTCTGTTCCTATTATATTGATCATGGTTACATAATATATATAATTACAACCATGATATAAATATAATATATATTTAGTATATATTTATTTATAGTAATCCATAAAATTTAGTGATTGGAAATAAAATACATCGTTCATGGAGACAATAGGTTTTATGTATGCATGAATGCTTTTTTCATTTTATTATTAGGTTGAAAGAAAGAAAAGTAAATGAAAAATATTATTATTATATAATCATGGTTATTTAATATACATCACAAATTTTTATTAAAACTATCCTTAATATATTACATGTAAATCATGAACGAATCACATCACTTCGTGAGGCGGTAGTTCATTGTACACACGAACGACATTATCATATTCCCACAAAGTGAATAGAATGAAGGTATGTGTGATATAATAATTATATAATAATACTAACATAATAAATATTATATATATCATATATAAACAATAAATCCACCATTATTACCATCCTTGATAGGTGGTAATAGAAAAATTAACGATATAGGTTTGCGAGGAGGTAGTTCACCATACACATAAATGATGATTTTGTAACCCATTTGATGGAAGTAGAGATGTTTTTAGGTTATTACATTAACATAAAAATTATAATTAAATTTAAGAACTTAGGTTATTATATATTCATGATATACAAATAATTTAAGGGGTCTGAGTAAGAAAAAGAACAAAAACACTTGTTGATTAACATTACCTCTTCTTTAGGTATCCTTCTTAGGCTTATACTAAAAGCCTTCATTCGATAGATTTATTCCCAAAATAAGGATTATAGGATGAGGGGGTTAATTTGGGAAGTTATGTTTTCATGTTTTGGTTCAGACAAAATCTTTTAGCGGTGTGAAGAAGTGAGGGTAGTGGGTTCCCTTTTATAATTGAGGAGTGGTATTTTTATAAATACCCAAAATCTTTCACTACTGGGATGTCAAAATTTCTACGTATGCCTCCAAAATTGATCAATACTACAGGATAAGGATTATTTGGTATAAAAAAACCTACATAACATAAAAATAAAAATATTTTTATCATATTATTCTTTATACATTAAGTTTACTCAATTTTACCCTTTTAGTTTTTTTTACCACAATAACCTGTGTATTTTTATTAACCTAGGTAAATTATCCTTTAATAATTCTATTAAAATGAGTTTTATTATATAATTTATACCTAATTATTCTAAATAATAAATATTTTTTATTATATAAATATACAATTTTTTGAAAAATGAATTTTAATACAACACATGTAATGTGAAAAACCCTTTTTAACCACAATCACAATAATTAATTTTAACTCTTTTCACTAATAATTATGTTCCAAAATTAATTTTACCTTACTAAATAATATAAATTATTCTTATTAAAAATATCAAATACATTTTTATAAGTTCCACCCACATAAGTTTTAGAAATTAATTTAAAATTAATTCTGAAGATGTGATGAAAAAGTTGGTTTTTAAAGCGTAAATGCTCAAACGTTTACAATTTGTAAAATAAAATTTCAATATGAAATTGATTAAAATGAACTATATTGGATTAAAATATGTGTAATTTTACTAATTTTACTTTTAAACCAATTTAAAATAAAATTTTACATTAAAATTATTTAAATGAAAAGGGTGGTTTTTAATTAAAATTCAGTATTTTTTCCTATTCATAAAAAAATAATTTTTTTGAAAATTCAAAAAAAATAACCATATACTAATTTTGATATTATATATTAATAAATGAATTTTATTTTTTCAAATAAATTTTATATATGTGTAAAAAAATATTTTTAAAATAAGTGTGCTGTAAGAAGGTGACAAAAGTGATTTTTAAAAAAATAAAACTTTAACCATAAAATTGGGTTTATTTTTATCTATTATCTAGAAACAATAAGATGAATGATAAACATTTGATTGAATATATACTATATTAATTTTATTAAAATCATTCATCAAAAGTGATTCGTTTAATTTATTGAGGTAATACACATTTATGTTCATAAAGATAGTTTTTTCATAAATTGATTTCCTTCCTTATAAAATGGTTTATTTATTTTAATTTCTAATTAATTGGTCACCTAAGAATCCATTTAATATATATATGTTTAAACCACATATTTTCATAATTTATTTAATCATATTCATACCCATAATTTCAACAGAAATGTGATACCTATCATATTAAATTATAATATTTTAATAGTAGGACATGTTTCGTTTAAACTCAGTGTTCCATTTATTGTAAGATAGACTCAGTATTATATGTAACACAATCCAAACATAGTTTTGTGTTTAATTTAAAATATCAAAAGATTAAATATATTTGAAAAAATATATTTCAAAAAAATATTGGGGTGTTAAAGGAAAGTTCCTTGAAAACACATTCTCACTAAAGGTGAATCCAAGTATTCTCAACATATACATTCTCACTTAAGGTAAGCTCGTACTTTATATAGATTTGGAACCCATATCACTCATAGAATTTTTTATAGTACCTTATCACTCAATGTGATTTGTTCCTCAAGATCCATATCATATACACCATAATCCATCACATGTCATAAGAATACCACCAAGAACACCTATATAATAGAAAATATGGATGAAACTCATAATAAATATAACCATATTTTAATAGGGTTCTAGTTACTCATGAACTATACCCTCATCTAATATCACCTCCACTAACCCACATTTTTCATTCCCCAGTGACCTCACATCCCATTGTATCATCCATACATTATCCTCAATATGTGGGATCTAAATCCTTATATAACACCCCCTTAGAATCCAAATTCCAAGATCCAAAGAAATTATAACAACCATTACCTATGTCTTGTCTCACATATTATAAGGGAAATATCTCACCTCATAACTAGGAAGAATCCCATATTCCTCACACACACCAAGTCCTGAAATAATTATCTTACTCACCTAACACACCAAGACTCTCCTCTAACCTTAGTAGCGAGTTTCTATGAACTCGTGAGATGTATGATGGTCTCGCTTACCATCTATAGACCCTATGCTTCTAAAACCTTCCCAGTAGGCCTAGGTTCCCAAATTATACTACTCACATCATGTCACATACCCTAATACCTACCCTAGGTCTCTTTTTAGCTTATCCAACACCCTCATCCCTTTACAACTTAGTGACCAGGTGATCCCAATTCACCAAAGTGATAAAGAGAACTTATTCCAATAATTAGAGGAACAATGATATCCTATCTATTTTTTCTAGGTAAATCCCATCCCCTAAATGTTTATCTGGAACCCCATATATTATTCATGCATGCATTATCATGTGTAAATAGATATATTATTGTATCACAGGGGCCATATACCTCCATAATGAAGTTAACTTCTCACCAAGAACCATCAATCATTTTCAAAGATTTTACATGATCCCATGAACCTATCTTATAAAAAGAGACATAACTAATAAATTATAAAACTTATAATTAATTATTAAAATTAATTTTTAATAGGTAAATTTTCCTAAAAATTAATTTTTCATCCTCACTACACCAAAACCACATCATAAGATTTGTGATCAACATTCCAAGATATTCTATAACTATTCTGGAAAAAATATGCACCATCCTCACTTGATTCCACTATCATATGGTGTAATTGGAACCAAAAACCCTAGATGAAATTTCCAAAATCAATGGTTAACAAATGAAAACCAAAATATAAAACAATAGAGGGAGATATGTACCAAAAACATCCAAAATATTCCAATAAATACCCCCTATTTAAGGGGGATTAATAGGGGGTGAGAGAGGGAGGATCCATCCAAATGGACTTCCCCACACGCACCTCTCAACAAAGAATTTTGGGGGGAGAACCCAAAAATATTGTTCTACACCTATTTAAAAAATGACCTAGGAATCTGTCCTTATAAGACCATGAGTTTAATGGAATGATGCACACCTCATCCCAAAAAACACATGGTGTGACCTAGAGTTACGGTGAAGACATCCCATACAGAGGTATCAACCCTCAATAAAATAAAATTATGGTACAACTTAAGGGTCAAAACACGATAGTATATAAAATATTCCTTGTTCTGTTTTGGATGGGAATCTTTGTGGTAGGACATCCTCTTCAAGGATCGTCCACTATATATGTGTAAATACCCGAAAATTTCAAGGAAATTTTTTTCTTAATTTATTTGGAATTTTGCAAGTGCGTGGTTTCAGACGACACCTGATTCTGAGACCTGGTGTTCTCGGAATAATTTTCCGAAGTTTTGTTAAATTTAAATTAACATGCATAAGAAGTTTTACTGAAAAAGTGGAATAACTCTTAAATGGTTATTCATATTAGAAATCTGAGGGCACTGTTGCGCTTAGGATGGCAAGTTTACCCTAGCCAGGACTTAAGTTTAGTCGGTGCGAGCCTCCTCTGAGAAAACCCAATTTTGGATTAATTGTAAATAAAATAATTAAATAAATTATTTTATTTTTCAAAATTTTATAACTCACAAACGGTAACTTATATTAAAAATCTGATACCACCGCTGAACTCGTGAGGGTATGCTTTCTTTAAGCAGATATTAACTTGGGTCGGCGAGGGCCACT
This sequence comes from Viscum album, assembly GCA_963277665.1. NCBI lineage: Eukaryota > Viridiplantae > Streptophyta > Magnoliopsida > Santalales > Viscaceae > Viscum > Viscum album. Next base: position 262,088,519 of record OY728129.1, read on the forward strand.
AGAGAAAGTTATTTTTTGGCCATAAATAAAATAATTAACTGATAATTATTTTATTGTAAAATTCATAACTTTTACACGGTAACTCAAATTGGAAATTCGAGAGTACTGTTGGGTTCTTTGGGGCGTGTTTCACCTAGGCAGAGCCTAACCTCGACCGTAGTGGGTCGAGGGTGACTGATAATAATTTTCCGAACTTTTTTTCGGGTACGTTCAGTAAATGTATGAGCGGGTTTTTCAAACTTTTGAACCGGTGCTCGAAATCGAAATCTGAGGGCACTGATGAACTCGCAGCGCCGGTATTTGATTAGGAGGACCTTTCCCAAAGGTGCATTTTCTCGGGAGGAGTTGTTAAAAAAAGAGAATTTAAATGCGAAGTAAATAAAATTGTGTTACAATTTTATTTCATATTCTAAGTTGTTATAACCTATGTGTGGGAGTTGGGTGGGACCCACTTGTTGTTAACTACCCTTGAGAGAATAAAGGTGGGGTGGGGCCCACACGAGCCCAACCCCTCACATTCCCTAACTCCTCTAACCCCCCCTACTTAAGATGTGTAACTCATCTTTAACTTTTAAACATCCCATTAATTAGGTGACTTCCCCTCTCCTCACATTTAATCATGCCAACACACTAATTCAATTAATTGAATTAAGTTTTTTAATTTTGAACTTATGGCATGACTTAATAAAATAAGAAGAGCTTATTTTATTTCTGGGGTTAGATTGGTTGTGTTGAGGATTAGAGGAGAGAGCTCTAAGTCTCTTGAAGAACTTCATCTTCTCTGGCGAAGAACATCTTCATCCCCAATGAAGAACGACAACACTTCATCAAAGATCATCGACTCGGCGACCCGGTATCTTCGGTCCTCTTCTTCCTCCATGAAAAAGGAGGAGGCACCGACGTGGAAACTCACCAACGTCATGCCGTTCTTTCTCCTCCCCACAGCTGGTGTGAGATTTCTTTCCCTTCTTGGACGCATGCCAACGCTGTCCTCTAAACCACCCCTGTGATGCTAGCTTCCGCGAAATTCTTTAGAGGTAGGGGTTGTTTCACCATTCTAGTTTTATTTTGACCTTCATCGTTATTTTCTTTTGGCTTCCTGTTATCAATATAACGGGAGGGGGTCAGACCTCACAAACCCGGCCGACCATCCTCCCCTTTTTATGTTGATCACCATCGTGTTTTAGAATGGAGGCGGCGCGGTGTAACGGCACTGCGCGGGAACGAGGGAACCGCGGCCGGAGTGGGCCGCGGCGAAGGAGCGCGGTACCGTCGCCCCGCGCTGGTGAAGCCGAAGGAAGCCGCGTCCAAGGGCGGGCCGCGGCAGAGGGGTGTGGCGCCGTTGCGCCGCGCCAATCGGACAAGGGTCGCGGCGGTGCAGAGGAGGGAGGCCGGACTCAGCCGGCCGTCGGCGCTTCAAAAGGCGGGACCCACAAGGGTCCCGTGGTGCCACACCGACCGTCTTTCGAAAGACCAGGGGTCGTAACCCCCAGCATGTTGCAAGGGCGGACCCCACAGGGGTCCTCTGTTTCTCAATCAAGGGGGGCAGCGCCCCCCGCACCCCGCCGGTGCTGGGCCGGGCCGCCCACGCCGGGCCTGGCCACCCGCACCGGGCTGGGCCATGCTCTAACGGGCCGGCCCCAGACCCGGGTCAGGTCGACCCGGTTCGGGCCGACCCAGGGGTATCGGGTCGGGTCGGACCGAGCCCGGACCCCCTGATTTCCGGACAAATCCATTCAAACGCCCATAACTTGGGATAAGAACCTCCGATCAATGAACCTTTGGTTGTGTAGAGATCCTTGTATCGAGATGGTCATTTCGGTATATTGCACTCAAGGTTTCAGAGAACTTTGGGTACGGCCGGGTTGGTTCGAACACGAATCAAACAGGCCCTTGGAGCGGAAACTCTTATAACTTGAGCTCCGGACGTCTGATTGACATGTCATTGACTTTGTTGTATTCCTCTAAGTGAGACGGTTCTTTTGGCTTACTCCGCTCGAGGTTTGGACGTAGATGGAGTACATTCGGGTTGGTTTTAGCTTAAAAACCAATTGGGCCCCTAGGACGAATAAGCCAATAACTATCAGACCGGGCGTCCGATTGACGCGCCATCTGTCGCGTTGAATTCCTTTCAATGAGACGGAAATTTGGGATACATCAACTCTAGAATTCGTGTCAGTTGATGTATCAACCCCCTTGGCTCGTGGAGCGGACCCTCCCGAAATCGAGCATGCTGTGTGCGGGAACCCTAGAGCTAGCTGCGACGAAGATGACGACTTATATACTGGGATCCTCCATGGGTTCGACGAGGAATACTACCGTACTAGGATCCTCTATGGGTTTGAAGAGGACAACTACCGTACGGGGATCCTCTGTGGGTTCGACATGGGAAACTATTGTACTGGGATCCTCTGTGGGTTCGATGAGGATGACTACCATATTGGGATCCTCCGTGGGTTCGACGATGACAACTACCATACTGGGATCCTCCGTGGGTTCGACGACGACGTCTACCATGCTGGGATCCTCTATGGGTTCGATGACGATGAATTCTATACTTGGATCCTCCGTGGGTTCGGCAGCAACGACATCTGTACTTGGAACCTACGTGGGTTCGGCAGAGGAGATGATTCAGAGGCTACATCAATCATCTCCACCCCTCTTCGTGATGAGTATACCTGTGTGAGCTAAGTCTTGAATTTCAATCATTATCTTCGATATGATTGAATTGATTTACTGTGTGGATTGGGACGTACCTTTCTGTGTGGATTGAGTTATACTTTCCTGTGTGGACTGGATTGTACTTGAGCTCGTGAGTTGGAGAAGAACTAGAATTGATGACTTAGGTATATGTATGGGCATATACCTATGTAGTGTTTGTTCATACTTGTGTTCGTATCTTTCCTTTGTGGTTTATCCTTTGTGGATTCTGGGAGACCTTCGGGAGTCTCGGGGTCCCTACTGAGTATCGTATACTCACCCCTGCACGGGCTTCTCCCGCACTACGATGTGTTGGTTGCAGACGACGGACAGCGCTGATCGTGGCTGAGGCTTGAGGAGTAGACGGTACCCGGAGGTGGACTATCAGGTGGGACATACATGGAGAGGATGGCCGAACTTGAGGAGCCGATGAGACTGACTGTACTCACCCTTCAGGTGGGAGTTCCCAGAGTACGTCCTGGCGGTTGCTGCTTGTCTTTCAGTTGTTATAATTTACTTTTCAGTTGTTCTGCACTTCCAGTTGGGTTTGTATACTGCCCATTTACTTTCCATCACTTACTTTTGTATACATTTTACTTAGTGTTTACTTCAGTTTGCGTACTCTGTGGTGTTTTTTTTCTTTTATAAAGGAAATTCCTTCCCTTTTATCAGGATTTATGCCTTTGATTCTAGTCTCTAGCCCCTGGCCTATGGAAGGCAGGCTTGGGGCAGTCACGGCACGGGTCTCGAGGACGGGTCGTGATAAATTGGTATCAGAGGAGTTAGGTTCTACCGTATAACTCAGTACTATGATCTCTCTTCTATGTGAAGCAATAGTGTTAAGGGTATTGAGTGTGGTTATCAGTCTAGGGAGTCTAGTGTTGGTGTGGTGGCTGACATATCCATACACCAGGACCCTGACTTCTGATTTCCAACTTAGTGCATGAAAACACTGATTGTGTGTGTCCTTCAAGAGTTTCCTTTGTGGTATCATTGAGTCAGCTCACCAGGTATACTATTTGACTATGGTATACCTATTCCTTAACAGGATGCCACTGCAAAGATAGCCAGCTAGGGTTCCCAAGAGAGAGTACACGATGACGGCCCACCGAGCGATGAGGCTCCGGTGCAGGTCCCTTTTTACTATATTGGCACCCCCGGGTGGTGTACCAGCAGCACCACCACCTGTTGGTCAGTGGATTCCACTAGCCATACTAAAAGACAGTGCATGCCGACAGAGCACGTTGCACAAGTTCTAGCAGCATAGGCCTCTGAGGTTATGAGGTGAGGCAGATTCCCAGGCAGCAGTGGAATGGATGGAGGCAATTGCTAGAGTTTTCCGCCTAGTTGAGACACCAGTAGAGTGTATGGTGGACTTAGCTACTAGTGTTTTCCAGTGAGTGACCATGAGGTTGGTCCATATAGTAATAAGGCCACAGTACGTGGACTGATGCCTGAGATAGTACCTTTGGGTAGTGTCCCAGCTATATCACTACCTATTGGTCAGCAGTTACAACTGGCGGTACCGGTAGATGACACATGTAGGCTTAGTACCTTACATGTGTTTCAGCATCAGATACCCTCAATTTCCAAGGCAAGCCCGACTCTCAGGTGGCTGAGGACTGGCTTGAGGAGGTGGCTGAGAGTTTTTCTTGAGCTTATACAGCTATGGCAGAACGACATGTCGGTAGCTGAGTATTCGTCGAGGCATACTGATCATTCCGAGTACTCGATTAATACGATGCAAATAGTTCTTCACGGCTCATACTTCTGAGCGTGGTGTGTTTAAGAACAACCGAGCCCACACTTTTTCCTCTATGTATTCCTACTCACGCTATGGTGCCAGAGAGAACCTTTGTGGTTGAATGTTCTTTGGCTGATCGGATACATCTAGAGGATGTTAGCAGTGGAAGAGCATGGAACTGGAGCTGGTTTCAGAGACTTGGGCGTATAAATGTTTCAAGAAGAGGAATTGTTAAGGACAGATGAATCTGCAGAGCAGCAGATGTGGAAGCAGAGCTAGAGTGCAGCATGAGGTGGTGTACATTTCAACATGTTACAACCACCCACTTTTGCAGTCCCTGCTAGGATCAGGGAGCTGGAGGGTAGGAAAAGAGAATAACTGTATGCGGTCAAGGAGTGTGACCCAAGGGCTCTAATAATGATTTGAGGTACGGCCAGTGTCTACTACTAGCTTCCATATCAAAAGACATAGGTACCAATCATTCCTACCTTCCATGAATCTTGTCCTAGACCAAGAGTTTCCGGTTAGGCTGTTGACTTCACCCTCACATCTAGAGATACCTTTGGGAGGAGACTCGATAATCACACTTATGTTGATGGTGTGATATGACCCTTAAGGTGAGAGTTTCAGTTGGAACCTCTTGGTGGAAGCATCGAGGACTTACGACATTAGTTTGAGTATGGACTGGGCAACCACAGTTCATACACAGATTTATGGTATTAGGAAAAATGGTTGTGGTTTATCTACAATGTTTGGAAGGGGTTTTCCTTAGTCGGAGGAAAGGAAAACCCAGGCAGCACAGGATAAAATCATGCATAAGAGGGTGCATTCGATCACTCAGGAGATGGCCAAACTTACCTTTATGCAAGAATTCTCTAGAGTTGCGACAACACTTCTAGTAGATCTTTCAGGAGCTGAGGTAGAGGTTGACCAGTGCGTCCATCCAGAGGTAGTTGGTTACATAGTTCACTACGACGCATTAGGGACCGAAATCGGGTGTGTCCTGATGTAGGAGTGGGCAGTGATCGCCTATGGTTCATAGCAGATGAGACTGCACAGAGCAGATAGGATACCTAAGCTGATAGGAGGTGGAGACTACTGTAGTTCGAGGATGGCGACCATGACTTTTTACGGGTCTCACCTCGATGAGGTCTAAGGAGATTTGGCCAAGGCGGCAAGTAATCTCTTTGGTTATTCGGACCATTGAAGGTCCTCAGCAGGGTAGACGAGGTGTCTTACCATCTGGCCCTTCCACCTTAGTTGCACCGGGTGCACGACGTCCTCCGCGTATCTCAGCTGAGGAGATGTGTGCACAACCTATCCGTCATCTTTGACCACGGAGAGCTGGACATCGATGACAGGGTGACTTTCACAGGGTTTCAGTTGAGGTTGAGGATCAACAGGAGCGTGTCCTACGGGGATGGTCGATTTCTCTTATGCGCTTTTGTTGGCGGCACGGAAACCTCCTAAGAGCACATGGCAGCATGAGGCTCAGATGCGTGCTCGATACCTCCTTTAGTTTCCCTAGTTTTATGTTGTAGCTTTACGAGGACATAAAGCCCTGAGGTGGGAGTAATGTAAAGACTCGGAAATTTCAAGGAAATTTTTTTCTTAATTTCTATGGAATTTTGTGAGTGCGCGGTTTTAGACGGAACCTGATTCTGAGGCTCATCGTGCCAGGAATAATTTTCTGAAGTTTTGTTAAGCTTAAATTACCGTGCATAATCAGTTTTACTGAAAAAGTGGAATAACTCTTAAATGGTTATTTGGATCATAAATCTGAGGGCACCGTTGCGCTCAAGATGGCAGGTTTACCCTAGGAATGACTTAAGTTTAGTCAGCACGGGCCTCCTCTGAGAAAACCCAATTTTGGCTTAATCGTAAATAAAATAATTAAATAAATTATTCTATTTTTCAAAAGCTGATAATTCACAAGAGGTAACTCGGATTAAAAATCTGATACCACCACTGAACTCGTGAGGGTATGCTTTCTTTAAGCAGATACTAACTTGGGTCGGTGAGGGCCACCAGAGAAAGTTATTTTTTGGCCATAAATAAAATAATTAACTGATAATTATTTTATTGTAAAATTCATAACTTTTAAATGGTAACTCATATTGAAAATTTGAGAGTACAGTTGGGTTCGTTGGGGCGTGTTTCACTTAGGCAGAGCCTAACCTTGATCACAGTGGGTCGAGGGTGACTGATAATAATTTTCCGAACTTTTTTTTAGGTATGTTCAGTAAACATACAAGCAGGTTTTTCTAACTTTTGAACCGGTGCTCGGAATCAAAATCTGAGGGCACCGATGAACTCACAGCACCGGTATTTTCTTAGGAGGACCTTTCCTGAAGGTGTGTTTTCTCAGGAGTTGTTAAAAAAAGAGTATTTAAATGTGAAGTAAATAAAATTGTGTTACAATTTTATTTCGTATTCTAAGTTGTTATAACCTATGTGTGGGAGTTGGGTGGGACCCACTTGTTGTTAACTACCCTTGAGAGAATAAAGGTGCGGTGGGGCCCACATGATCCCAACCCATCACATTCCCTAACTCCTATAAACCCCCCCACTTAATATGTGTAACTCATCTTAACTTTTAAACTTCCCATTAATTGGGTGACTTCCCCTCTCCTGACATTTAATCATGCTAACACACTAATTCAATTAATTGAATTATGTTTTTGAATTTTGAAATCATGGAATGACTTACTAAAATAAGAAGAGATTATTTTATTTTTTGGGTTAGATTGGTTGTGTTGAGGATTGGAGGAGAGAGCTATAAGTCTCTTTAAGAACTTCATCTTCTCCGGCGAAGAACGTCTTCATCCCTAACGAAGAACGACAACACTTCGTCAAGGATCATCAACTCGGCGACCCGATATCTTCGGTCCTCTTCTTCCTCCACGATAAAGGAGGAGGCACCGACGCGGAAACTCACCAATGATGTGTCGTTCCTTCTCCTCTCTGCAGCTGGTGTGAGACGCCGTTCCCTTCTTGGACGCACGCCAACGCCGTCATCGAAACCACCCCCGCGATGCTAGATTCTGCGAACTTCTTTAGAGGTAGGGGTTGTTTCATCATTCTTGTTTTATTTTGACATTCATCGTTATTTTCTTTTGGCCGCCTGTTATCAATATAACAGGAGGAGTTCGGACCGCACAAACCCGGCCGACCCTCCTCCCCTTTTTATGTTGATCACCGTCGTGGTTTGGAACGAAGGCGGTGTGGTGCAACAGCACCGCATGGGAACGAGGGAACAGCGGTCGGAGTGGGCCGTGGTGAGGGATCATGGCGCCATCGCGTCATGCCAGTGAAGTCAAAGGAATCCAAGGCCAAGGGCGGGCCACTGCGCCATCGCGCCACGCCGGTCGGACAAGGGTCGCGGCCTAAGGCCACGGCGGTGTAGAGGAGGGCGGCCGGACTTAGCCGGCCACCGACGCTTCAGAAGGCGGAACACGAGGGTGTCCCACGGCGGCACACCAGCCAGCCAAAACGGCCAGCCGTATTCCAGAAGACTGGGGGTCGTGACCTCCGGCAGGTGGCAAGGGCAGACCCCACAGGGGTCTGCCGTTTCTCAGTCAAGGAGGGCAGCGCCCCCTGCATCCTGCTCGGCTGAAGGCTGAGCCACCGCCCGCGCTGGGCCGGGCCGCCTGCATTGGGTCGGGCCGTGCCATCCGGGTTAGGCCACTCCCTAACGGGCTGGATCTAGACTTGGGTCAGGTTGACCCGGTTCAGGCCGACCCAGGGGTGTCGGGTCGGGTCAGACCGGGCCCGAACCCCCTGATTTCCGGAAAGATTCATTCAAACGACCATAACTTGGGATACAGACCTCTAATTGACGCACCTTCAGTCGTGTAGCGATCCTTGGATTGAGACGGTCGTTTCGGTATATTACACTCAAGGTTTCAAAGAACTTTGGGTACGGCCGGGTTGGTTCGAACACGAAACCAATCGGGCCCTCGGAGCGGAAATGCTTATAACTTGAGCTCCGGAAGTCCGATTGATGTGCCGTCGACTTTGTTGGATTTCTCTTGGTGATACGGTTCTTTTGGATTACTCTGCTCAAGGTTTGGATGGAGCTGGAGTACGTTCGTGTTGGTTTTATCTTAAAAACCAACCAGGCCCCTGGGACGAATAAGCCAATAACTCTCAGACCGGGCGTCCGATTGACGCGTCGTCTGTCACGTTGAGTTCCTTTCAATGAGACGGAACTTTGGGATACATCAAATCCCGACTTCGTGTCAGTTGATGTATCGACCCCTTGGCTTGTGAAGCGGACCCTCCCGGAATCGAGCATGCTATGTGTGGGAACCCTAGAGCTGGCTGCGACGAAGATGACGACTTCTGTACTGGGATCCTCCATGGATTCGACGAGGAAAAATACCATACTAGGATCCTTTGTGGGTTCGACGAGGATGACTACCGTACTAGGATCCTCAGTGGTTTCGACATGGAGGACTATCGTACTGGGATCCTCCGTGGGTTCGACGAGGACAACTACCGTACTGGGATCCTCTGTGGGTTCGACGACGACGACTACCATACTGGGATCCTCCGTGGGTTCGACGATGACGTCTACCATGTTGGGATCCTCCGTGGGTTTGATGATGATGACTTCTATACTTGGATCCTCCATGGGTTCGGCAGTGACGGCGTCTGTACTTGGAACCTACGTGGGTTCGGCAGAGGAGATGATTCAGAGGCTACATCAATCATCTACACCCCTCTTTGTGATGAGTACACTTGTGTGAGATGAATCTTGGCTTTCAATCATTATCTTCGATATGATTTAATTGATTTCCTATGTGGATTGGGATGTACCATCCTGTGTGTATTGAGTTATACTTTCCTGTGTGGACTGGATTGTACTTGAGCTCGTGAGTTGGAGCAGAACTAGAATTTATGACTTAGGTATATGTATGGGCATATACCTAAGTAGTGTTGGTTGATACTTGTGTTTGTATATTTCCTTTGTGGTTTATCCTTTGTGGATTCTGGGAGACCTTCGGGAGTCTCAGGATCCCTACTGAGTATCGTATACTCACCCCTGCAGGGTCTTCGCCCGCACTACGATGTGTTGGTTGCAGACGACGGACATCGCTGATAGTGGCTAAGGCTTGAGGAGTAGACGGTACCCGGAGGTGGACTATCAGGTGGGACTTACACAGAGAGGATGGTCGGACTCGAGGAGCCGACGAGACTGGATGTACTCACCCTTCAGGTGGGAGTTCTCAGAGGACGTCCTGGCAGTTTCTGCTTGCCTTTCAGTTGTTGTACTTTACTTTTCAGTTGTTCTGCACTTCCAGTTGGGTTTTTATACTGGCCCATTTACTTTCCAGCACTTACTTGTGTATAAAGTTTACTTAGTGTTTACTTCAGTCTGCGTACTCTGTGGTGTTTGTTTTCTTTTATAAAGGCAATGTCTTCCCTTTTATCAGGATTTACGCCTTTGGTGCTAGTCGATAGCCCCTGGCCTATGGAAGGCGGGCTTGGGGTAGTCACGGCACGGGCCCCGAGGATGGGTCATGACAATATGAGTCCCCCCCCCATTTTCAAATTCCATTAATCCCACCATGTAGTGAATTCCTAATACATGATATGAATTATTATTTCAACATTTCATCATGGATATACCTTTATCTTGTAGTGTGGCCTAGAACAGCATCAAAATTTTATCATGGAATCTAGACATTGTTTTAATGCCCACTCAAGATACTGAAACACCAAGTAGGACTCATTACTCTTCCAAAAAATCTTCTACATATGTTCTAATGTAAATTTTTTATCTAAATCCTAATTCATGAAATAAAATCTACTCTAGGATAAAATTTAAAACTTTCATGGAATTTCACAAACCATAATGACATGAGTAGTTACAATAATGTTGAGAGAAGTTCTTAGAGAAAATTTGGAAAAGTAAAGATAATTTATTCATTTATTCAAATCACAAAACATATCATAACTTTTGGAAAAATATTAATGAGATGAATCCACTTCTTATTTAGTTGGTCCAATCCAAGATACAATTTATAAGATAATATAGATAGAATGATTCTATAATTTAATATTCTCTCTAAAATACGGTCACTTAGATTATGAATTGTGATAAATTGACCCCATATTTGGAATCAGAGGGATAGAAAATTATAGGGTATAAAAATTTTTAGTAATCAAAAATATTTTATTCCAGTCAAATTATTATTTCCAATGATCAATGATCACGCCATTTAATACTTAGTGATGAAAACCCATTGGAATCTTTAGTCATTCAATATTTTATCTGATGACCAAAACAACACCACATATACCTAATAAAAATATTATGGGAAGAATTTTTTTCTCAATAATATAATTATTTTTGACAATTTGATCAGTTGATCATATGGTCACCCAAGATCAGGGATTATATGGAATATGGAGGGGTGACAAGATGTGGCCCTGACCGTCTGATAAAATGATTAGATAGCTACTATAAGTTGTAGAGCATGAAATTTTAGGTCATGTAATGACCTATCATGGGTCGTCTAATCCATGGGATGTGAATATCGAATGGTTTAAATTTGATATAAGTGATGGAGGGTCATGGGTAGTGCATTAAAGTGCATGGGGTTGCCACGTTTCCCCCCCGTATTAGACGACATGTAACTATAATGTAAGGGTACATAGAATATTTACATGGGATCCAAAAAAATTCATTGCACTCTATGTAACATCCCACACCTAATGGAACCTAGTATGGAGAATTTGGAGATTATTTGATAGATAATTTATGTTTTTGATGAAAAATAAGTGGGAAATTGTTATTATAGAATAATAATAATTGAATTAATGTTGAAAGAATAAATTTTGGTGAAAATAATCAATTCATGACATTATAAATCATTTTACCATGTGGAAAAAACTTATTGAAATAAAAATTGTGATATTGGGATGCCAATATTATTAGATTTTTCTTTTTTAATAGTAATAATATTATTATTTAATAACAATAATAATAATATGGAACATCAAGGTGGCCTTAGTGAGGATCATAAATTTCTCACCTATATGAAACTATTAAGCATAGGAGGTTGTGATGGTCCTATGTTAATTATCTAGTAGTGATGATTAGTGGTCTATAGATAAGAGAAAAGAGAATCATTAAGCATTATAATGATTTCCCCTAGTATATATTAATTCCAATAGATGTATTTATATAATTCATTTTTGAAAAAATTAATTTTACATATTGATCATATGTGAATTGAATGGATATGGATAAACCAATCAAATAAAGAAAGTTAGTATTTAAAAAAAATAGGATTATTTGGGTATTGAATAATATAAGAATGATATACAATGACTATTTAAATATAAGTAAAGCTTATGGTATGTTTCATTTTCTAAAATATGTGGTCAAAATGGAACTCTATGTATTTAAATAGATAAAATATATTTGATCATTTATATCAATACATGGAATGATATTTATGAGATTAATTAATTTAGATGATGTTATTAAATTATTAGTGGAGATAATTATGAAAAAAAATCTAAATTAATACAGTAGAGTGATTTGGTTACATTATATAGAACAATTAATAATTTTATTCTAGAATATGGTATTGACCTAATTTTATTATTAACTGCTGAATAATTAAATTACAACATTTAAATTTATTAAATAAATATTTCTAGGTTATTGTATACTGAGGATGAGGAATCTTGATGTGAATATTATGTTAGTCAGTAGTGATCGAGTGGAAATAAATATTTACCATATTCTGATATGACTCTCTAGATATTTTAATTAAATTTTATCTATTATTGAGTCATACTTCACATTATATAGATATATAAAGTGATGATCAATTTGAAAAAATACAGTAGCCTGATTTATACATGGGAAGTATAGTGTAACTAATAGTGGAATCCATGACTCATGTTTATAGTGATTGATTATATATACTCATCTAATATGATATGTGATGTATCTTGTGATTTATGAGTACTAATGGTGACTAGATATGGCGGTAGACCACTATACAAATCTCCATATATTTATGGTTAAAGTAGGAAAATTGTGACTATACCCGGTCTCACCTAAATATCTAAGTAGAAACCAACAAAGGTATTTGTATGTATCTACCACCATTCACTCACTACTCTAAGTTGAATTTTTCTAGATTTTATAGAATATATTTTGGTGTAGGTAATTCCTCAAACATATCTATTTTAAGATATATTTAGATGGGTAATACCTCCATTATCCATGATATGAGTACACGGTCATTGAAATGGGAGTAGATGTAGAATTCTTCTAGTATACTTGGAATGGGGATATAATAGATGGTAATTCACCCAAGTGGTGATGTTGTTCTCCACCCATGGCTCTGGGGTTTAAGTGGACTACAATGAACCTGATATTATCTCTACTTCTCAACCTCTTATCTTTGATCGGGAGTGTCAGATATTCTAAAGTATCCCTAGAGATATTTATTTCCTATAGTATAATAATATACAACTTTAACCCTTGATATTTGTATTTATTTTTTCATTTGGACATTTAAATAGAGTTATCTCTAGATATGTGTATTTCTTCCTGGAAAGATATGTATTTCCTCTTGTAATTCTTTGATAATTAAATATATATATATATATATCTAATAGTTCTATCGAGATAAGTAGAGACATGTATTTTCTCTAATGTCCCATGGTCAATGTATCTAGGGTTAATTACTAGGAAATATTTTTATGATGGTTTTTGAAATATGTTTTCTAGTTCCTTATTAAGAACATTATGTATTGGTGAGTGAGATGGAAGTGGTATATGGGTTGATTGATCTAAATGGGTCATGGTTATTATTTTTGGTGACATCAGGTGATGTCAAATTTTCTATTATTATTTAATATTAATGCACATAGAAGCTATATAGTTTCTAGGTTAGCTCAATTCTTAAAAAGACAAAACTGTATATTATTAAACTCACCCCTACTTGCTAACTTGTTTATTTTTTTCCTTTTTTATGTGAAAATAGGTATATCCAAAGGATAGATGATCATGGATCTTAGTGATGCATGATGGTTAAATTGGATAGCTATAGGGGTGGATATTATCATGATGATTATCACTATCATATCATTAGTATTTGGGATGGAATTTATTAGGGGTGTGATGGTTTTACTTTGTTATCAAAATTGTATTTTTTTTAACTTTGTACAAGTAGATTTTGTTATATATATACATATTTTTTATTATTTGTTTTATATATCATGAATTTCATGGTGTATGTGATTATTTGATAGAAGTTGAAAAGTTTATTATATTTTACACCTCCCATGATTGTGTAGATACCACAGCACTGGTTTCTAGCCCATGGATTAATGGAAGTGGGTTTGAGGTTTTCACCTTTCAGTAATCTTTTACATGAAAAATAATAATATAAATTCATGTATTTCAATTCTAGATTCATTTTTTAAAAATAAAAATTTTATTATACATGAGTTTTAAATGTGAAAAAATAAAACAATACCAAGGGTAAGGAGGATCTATGCACTTTAATTTTCTTTTGGGTCTATCCCCTCTTTCTCTCTCTCTTTATCTCCTTTCACCATGTTTCTTCTTTAACAATTTAAAAATGTCGTTTATTTAAGATTAAATCTTCTTATTATAGGGATATTCATATATTTAATTCATTGAGAGGCATTCTTTTCCATATTTATTATTATTGAAAAAGATTTTATTATCATAATATTTAAATGATTATTTTTTTTAATATTTTTATATCCCTGAAATATGATATTTTACTTATTAATAAAAATATTAAATATAAAAAATTATGTGTTCCCTTATTATTTGTAGAACTACCAAGTTTAATCTTGATATATTCTTTGATACATCACTATGAAATTCATTCTTCATCCATACATTTATTTCTTGTTTTTTATTGATTTACATTTTCTTTCTATGAAGAATTCATTATTATTAGGATATTATGATTTAATGGGTGGGATCATAGTTATATCCTTACAATTCATTATATTAGATGATATATTTCACGATATTATGTATGTTATTCATGAACATGATTATAGGTTTGTTCACAATATATGTAGTATGCTTGTAAACATATGTTATGTATAAACATCATGATGTATTTATTCATATTCTATCTGTGGTATTTTTTCACTATATTTATGACATTTCATTGTTATGAATGTTCCATTTTCTAAGAATTATTTACATGATTCCTATAATTATGATCATATAATTATGATCATATAATTATTATTATTATCATCATCCATGTACTCATATTGATTTTTGTATTATCCTCCTCCCAATATTTCCTCCCCTTACTAGGCTTTCAAATCACCCTTTCCTTGATGTATTCCTCAAAGTGACTAAATTTACTAGGGAGATCATGAATTCATATAGAAAGACTATGAATAAGTTTTTAAATAATTTTTATTATATTATATGTATTATTGTTATATGAAACTAACTTCCCTAAGTTACTAAACTACTTTATTTTTGGATTTTTAATATTTTTCATGTTTTCCATAAAAATTATGTTATAATTATTGATGAAATATGTAGTTCACTTTAATGAATTTTTTGGAATGTTGACTGATGGGTGGTTTTTTGAAACTATTATATAGATAGTTAAGCATGTTTGGATGGTGGAGTTTTAGTTTCAAAATCTTTGGAGGATAAATTAGTGATACTAGAAGTAGTAGTAACCCATGAAAATATCCATGTGATGATTCATATATGATTTTTATATCTTATTTTAGGCTAATAAATGGGTCCATCAGAGTTCATTTGAAAGGATATTTCCCTTTATTCTAGTTTTTTCTCTTTATATTTATAATAAGTTTAGGGGTATAATTCATATTCATTAAATTAATATGAGGTAAGTTTTTTATATGGATCTATTTCACAAGAGTGTAAGATAAACCTTGTTCTTATACATTTAATAGTAGATTATTTGGAGTTCAGTGGCTAGATTATTTTTAAAATAAAAACTTTTAGGGTTTAATATGGTTTTATATGGATTAGTAATCTATTTTTTGGGTTTGTCATTCTGGATTTACTCCCTTACTTCATCCTTTATAAGTATTAAATTTTCTTTTGTTAGCATAATAGTAGATTTAATTATGTAAATGATTTTTCATTTTATTGTTAAACATTTTTATTGCTTGTAACACCCCAAGATTTCATAGTGTGTTACTTCTTCAAAATAATTCAATAACTTTCACTACATGCAACACCAAGTTCAAGCACACCATGACTTACCAAACAAGCCGTTCAAAAGAGGTTATGAATAGTATTAGATAAATTTTAATGTTTATATAATCCTTATAATTTTAGAATCCATATTATGAGTTTCTTAGATATAATGCAAGAACAAATTCATTTTCAGTATTGCACTTTTATCAACTTTAATAGTGAACCCTTTTTAAATACTATATTTTAAACTTTTTGACTAAATGGAGACATCAAAAATTTAAAATGAAACATCCCAAGCTTCTACGGTATGCTTCTCTTTGAATAATGTGATAGCGTGTGTTGTACGCAACACCGAGTTCTAACAACCAATTTAACTAGCCGTTGTGAATAGTAATACCTACTTTTTGAAATCATATATATTTTATATTTCAAAATGGACTTCATTTTTGTATTCGGAATATCGAAATTAGCCTAGGGTGAAATTTTGGTACTTTTCAGATAACTTTCATATTTTGATGAATAGTGAAAATTACTAATTTTTAATTAAAAACAACTTTTTTAATCAAAATAATTAATAGTGATAAATTGTGAATTTGAGTGGTTTTAAAGTATATTTAGAATATATTTTTACATTTTAATATAATGTTGGTCATTGGACATAATTTTACAATTAAACCGAACATAAACAAGTGTCAATCTTTTGATAGTTATTATCTCTTAAAAACACGCTTTTTGTTTTGACAGCGGGAATTAATTTTAAATTAATTTCTGCCACTTCTGTGTTTTGAATTTAGGAAAATGGATTCCATATTTGGAATCAGGATGTTCAAATTGTGTAAATGGGTAACTTTTATTTTTAGACATTTTGAATAATTACTGCGGTAAATATTTTATTTACCATGGTTAAGGGTAAATCCGGTAAATAAGGGTTAAAAAATAATATTATAATAATACTAAATTACCTTAAAACGTGTCTTAACCCTATTGGTTGATACATGGTCGACCATGGGCATCTTTGGGTCTATTTTGGGACCCCATGGATCCACTTGTAAGTGATAATGACACTTTATTTTAATTTAGTTAAAATGAATACAAAAATGACACAAGCATATATCTTTTAGAACAACAATTTTTACATAGGGTTATATATGTTGGATTTTAGATTATAAATATTCATTAGAAAGATAAAAAGATTTCCTACATAATGATATTTTATTTATAATTTTTAGACATTGAATAATTTATTTTATTTATGACACAATGATGATGCAGTAATTACTATAATAGTGAAAAATTAAAATAATTGATATTATAAATACCCAAATAATTATAATATGAAACTTTTAATGAATTAAACTAATTTTATATGATAATATGATATATTAGGATTGATTTTATTGACTTTGTTCGAAGTAATCAATCTGTTAGGAGTTTCAAAAAAATCAACTATTGAATAGTGTCAAAATTGACATAAAAGAGTTCTTAAAACAAATATTATATTATTAATTGATATTAAATTCCTAAAAATCTAAGGTTCGGCCAAGAGACTTATATTATGATAGGTTCCTCATTAATGGACCACTTGGGGGTCGCTTGGATGTACATAGTAAGTTTATTAACCATATTATATAAAAATACAAAGAGACATTGTAAAAGTGAAACTAATTAACTTAGAGTTAATACTTAAAGATAAGGTTAATATAAGTACCCAAACCTGTCTAAATTCTATTGGATGAGTTGTTTTCGACCTATCCCCACCTCATCCTTTGAATAGTCAACTTTGGAGCCTTTGGAAACCGAATATGAATTTATTATAAATTAATATTTCTAGCTTTTCCAAAGGTGCCCCTCACCCCTCTTATAAAAGGGCACTCCTCCTTCTCTTTTCCTCACACCTCTCAAGCCACTTGGCTCGTCCAAACTCTGCCCAACTAATCTCCCCACATCCCTCTCCTCCTCCTTGAAGCTTCCCCTTAGGCAGAAAGCATTTCAAGAAGTCCTTTGGTTCCAACCAAAGTGAGTTACCTAAATTAAAGGTAACGTTTTCTCTTAAATTATTTTCATTTATTTTGCTTCTCCAACCCCCAAACTCTTTTTATTTCCTTTCTTTTGTAACAACACCAGTATCCTCAATATACTAGGATGTTGTTATAAGAAGGATTAAAACTACACATACACACAACTCCATCTAATGGATGATGAACATAATGTTCCTGTGGATGGCAAACTAACGCCTCACGAAACGATGATTGTTCAAATACATCTTACCACATCTCATGGTGGCCATTATGATGGAACTGTAATTAAATATGATAATAATGATATATATTTTATATATAAGATTCTGTAATTCCATTTTATTTCATACCATTATCCGTTTCATGTTGTATATACATACGATAATTTCATTTGAGGAAGTGCGGACTACCGCCCCCTTAAAATGATATGACTCGTTCATACCACACATGGAACGTATAAAGGATGGTGTTAATGAACTTAAGTAACATATATAAAATATTATATTATACTGGAATATTAATATACCTATGTATCATTTGGATTCGATTCTTTTAAAATAAAAATTAAATGGAAGTAGCGTTCGTGCGTACGTACGGACTACCGTCTCCACGAACGCGATGAGATTCATTCTCCATCGTAACCATTAAAGTATAATTATCATTTGATGATTTAAAAATGATGTTTAAGGACTTGATATCATTCTGGATATGAATAATATACAACCTATCCTTTACAAACATGTCTTACGTAACAAAACATATGAAAGAAAACAAGTAAGTTAACACCCGAAACAACGATAATACTAAGATATCAATATTAAAAGATCATATATGATATCATATTAATGTAAATGATTCTTGTATAATTTAATTATTTCACCATTATACAGGAGGTTAACCTACCCCAACAAAGGAAAAGTACAAGGTAAGGGTTATTTCACAATCTCTTCATTATCCGAGGTTGTTTATATGTAATAATCTACTGGGATCTCTTTATCATCCACATCCATGTTTCTTAAAAATGTATTTCAAAACATTTTTACTATTTACAAGAATATGGGTTAAAGTCATTTATACCTTTTTTTGACTTTTTATAAGAGGTTTATAAAGGAATCTTTCCGTCGTTTTCAAAACAAGGTCCTTTTTAACCTTTTCGACAGAATTGAGGTAAGAATGTTTTTTTTAACTTATACGGCGGGTGCGGTTATTTTACGCCGTTATAAAATCTTCAAAGCTTTCCTTACAAGCTTATAAGAATATTTTCAAAGAAAATGTTTTATTTTATATGGATCTTAAATGATTTCAAAATAAAAGGAGATATTTCTTTAAAAAGAATTTTGATTTCATCTATGTCAACATCCTTTGATGGATTTTAAGATTATTTGAAGTTGATTTATTATGATACAAAACTTCTATATTGTATTGAAGGTTTTGTGATATGTTTGACTGTGGATGTGAAATTTTTATACCATTCATAGTTTATTGTGAAAGTATTGACATTTCGTATGCTAGTTTTAATACGAATGTTTATGTTATGTTTAAACCTTTTCATATGGGAATGCATTGGACTTAATAAGTGACGGGTGGAGCCCGCTATAGCTCCTCGATGCATCGGTAGGTCTCATGAGACAAACTAGTGTCTTGGCACAAGGCCTTGACAAAATCTTATTTGTAGCCTTGGCACGAGGCCTTGGCTATGTGGTTATGATAGTCTGGCATTATGCATTCCAACATTATGAAAGTGGTTATTGATTTTTGCATGTGATTATTCGATTAGTAGAATATCCATGTGAACAAGTAAATGGCATTATTTCATTTTACTTTTTCCATACTATGTTGAAGTTCAATTTTAAAAGGCTTTTGTTTTAGTAATTCATTGCCTTAAATGTTTATGCTTATTTTGAATGTTCCGCTATATTGTTATCCTTACTGGGCATTTGAGCTCACCCCTTTTCTATGTTTTATTTTTCCCAGGTAGTGAAGAAGTAAATTATGAATGACTTGCAGGGATATTATGAGGGGTTAATAGTGTGGATATGAAGACTTTGTTGTTGTAGTAGTTTTTCACTTTGAAATGTAATGTAAAACTTTATGATTATATCTAGTGTTTCCAAGGCTACTAAACCAATCGGTCTTTCGAGATTTGATCTTTCTTGTGATCATGCCAATGTTACGAAGTAATGCACCGACTCTGGGTAGCTGGGGTCGGGGCGTTACAGTTGGTATCAGAGGAAGTTTAGTACAAACCTTGGAAACTAGATTTAGATAAACTCTGATTAGAGCACGTAGACCTAAGATGAACTTTGAGGATTAGTATAGAAGAACTTCCTATAATTTTGGTATTGTAGAGATTTTGTGAGTTTTCCGAGCAATACATCCCTGTCTGGATACGAGCAGGTAGAGGCGGCTCTGGCACAGATGTACCTAGGGGTAAAACCCGAAAACACCGCTTTGAGCTAGACTCGAACGGGAACTGGTGCACGACAACGGGCCTTGCTGCACTCTTGGTTACGACACTCCCGGGGGATATGCTTAGGATAACTCTCATTTCCTTTACAAATAATTTTGAAGGGATTATGAGTATATACTTCCTCAAAGAAAACATTCTTATGATTATGGATTATATCCATAAATAGTTCAATTTATGTTAAGTGTTTTATAAGTATGGGATTATGTGTTTTGATTCATAAACTGATCTAGTTTATGCCATGGTATAGAAATGGCGCCCAGTAGAAGGAATGAGAACTCCAGAAATACACATGATTCAAAGAGAAGGAAGGATCATATCTTTCATGGTCTTAAGCTAGAATTTATAAGAGAAATAGTCTCCCATGTATTATCATCATATGAAGAAATAATATCATGTGTTGATAAGATAAGTAAAGAGTTTACTGAGTCCTATGGCTTTGAAGGGAAGCAAGAGAAGAAAAGGATGGAAGAGAGAAAGATGGATAAAGGGAAGAGGGAAAAGAAGAATTTTCTCATATGCGGTAACTGTGGAAAGAAACACCCTGGAACTTGCCTGAAAGGAATGGGAGTTTGTTATAAGTGTAGAGGAAAAGGGCACAAAGTACGTGACTGCAAGGGTAAGAAAATGGTTTTAAATGTACAATGCTTCATTTGCAAGGAGTTTGGACACTACGCGAACCTATGTCCCAGTCATCAGACTATGCCGCAAATGATGTTATTGGATAATAATCAAGTTATGATACTACCACAGATGAAGAGGAATGATTAGAGTTCTTATGTTGATTATGTCAATTGAGTGTTGTATCAACAATGTACTTGCTACAATAATCATGGAGTATATAAGGATTGTACTGCAGTACTATTTCATTAAGGACTTGAGATTGTGTGGAACAAAGAAAAGTGACTCAATAGCAGGATAAATTTTTGGAAAATATATGGTTGAGAGAAAGATAAACCATAATATGGTTCTGATACCGAGTTAGTGATTTTAGAATAATACATGATTGATTTGGATAAATTATATTGGATATTCTTGACTACCTTGGAACTGATTAATGATCTGTATATTCCATTATTGTTGGGGTTTAAAACATTTTTGGATTGATGAAGTATATCCATCATTCTATATGGAATAGGGGAGCGTGAATGTAATCAATAAGGAATATGGTAATTCAGGATGTTTCAGTGTATTAAAAGAATACAAGATGAAGGTATTCATATTCTATTATGGGGTAAAAAGGATCTACATTATTCTTACCTTCCTTATAAATGTTGGACTATGAGTTTGGACAGAAGTATTTTGGATAGTTCTAGTTTGGATTATTTTGGATTTCCATAAAAGGACAACCCGGAGGTCGGGCGGCAACCCGTCGCGTCCGGCAAGGCTGCGAGACTTGAACCCGCAACCGAAGGGCGACAAGGGTGTATCACCTACCACTAGCCCACGAGATGTCTTGGATTAAATAATGTAGTTTTTTTTAAAAGATCTGGTAGATGAATTATAAATTAATTTATTTTGGAACCCTATACGAATAGTATAAATAGAAATTTTTTTTTACGTTCTATTATCTTTTAGAGTGAAAGATGAGTTTGTGGTAGAAATTTATTAATGGATAAAACTCTAATTATAAAGTAAGTATATCCCCTTATGATCTTAGCCAATCTCATAAATAAATTACTCAACATTAAGAAAAGCAACTTAGAACAAAAATGTTTTCCTAGATGGTACCTTAAATCATCACTAATTTATGGATTTGGGATTGTTGGCATTTTCATAGCCATGTCCTCTACCACTCTCCATCAGATAATTGATGGTTAGATTTTTCTTCCATATCCATATTTTCCTACATGGAACCCTAGTATGTGTTATATTAGGTAATCTTCATACTTTCGACTATTTATTTTAGATAGAGGCCTCATTAATTCATTTTTCGATGTGGGATTTCAACTAGGATATTTTGAAACATCAAAAATGTGTTATCCTAATACCCTATGTTTTGTTGAACCGATGGTATTTCAAATCATCATAGATTGATGAATTTAAGGACCTCAATTTTATACTTGTTTGTGATTGATGACCTCAATCACTACCTATAAATATTTACGTTTTTCCTCCAATTATATGTCTCTAATTGCCACCAATGTTCTCCTAATCGAGATCATAATTTGGTGGTGACCCTTTGATTTCTCTTTTCCTCATATTAAGACTAAATTTTAGTAAACCAATTTCCGATGTGGGTTTTCCCACAAATATATTATCTATTTTCAACCTTTTATTTTCGAAGAATAATTTCAAATTGCGAGGACGCAATTTATTGAAGGAGGGGAGAATGTAACACCCCAAGATTTCATAGTGTGTTACTTCTTCAAAATAATTCAATAACTTTCACTACATGCAACACCAAGTTCAAGCACACCATGACTTACCAAACAAGCCGTTCAAAAGAGGTTATGAATAGTATTAGATAAATTTTAATGTTTATATAATCCTTATAATTTTAGAATCCATATTATGAGTTTCTTAGATATAATGCAAGAACAAATTCATTTTCAGTATTGCACTTTTATCAACTTTAATAGTGAACCCTTTTTAAATACTATATTTTAAACTTTTTGACTAAATGGAGACATCAAAAATTTAAAATGAAACATCCCAAGCTTCTACGGTATGCTTCTCTTTGAATAATGTGATAGCGTGTGTTGTACGCAACACCGAGTTCTAACAACCAATTTAACTAGCCGTTGTGAATAGTAATACCTACTTTTTGAAATCATATATATTTTATATTTCAAAATGGACTTCATTTTTGTATTCGGAATATCGAAATTAGCCTAGGGTGAAATTTTGGTACTTTTCAGATAACTTTCATATTTTGATGAATAGTGAAAATTACTAATTTTTAATTAAAAACAACTTTTTTAATCAAAATAATTAATAGTGATAAATTGTGAATTTGAGTGGTTTTAAAGTATATTTAGAATATATTTTTACATTTTAATATAATGTTGGTCATTGGACATAATTTTACAATTAAACCGAACATAAACAAGTGTCAATCTTTTGATAGTTATTATCTCTTAAAAACACGCTTTTTGTTTTGACAGCGGGAATTAATTTTAAATTAATTTCTGCCACTTCTGTGTTTTGAATTTAGGAAAATGGATTCCATATTTGGAATCAGGATGTTCAAATTGTGTAAATGGGTAACTTTTATTTTTAGACATTTTGAATAATTACTGCGGTAAATATTTTATTTACCATGGTTAAGGGTAAATCCGGTAAATAAGGGTTAAAAAATAATATTATAATAATACTAAATTACCTTAAAACGTGTCTTAACCCTATTGGTTGATACATGGTCGACCAAGGGCATCTTTGGGTCTATTTTGGGACCCCATGGATCCACTTGTAAGTGATAATGACACTTTATTTTAATTTAGTTAAAATGAATACAAAAATGACACAAGCATATATCTTTTAGAACAACAATTTTTACATAGGGTTATATATGTTGGATTTTAGATTATAAATATTCATTAGAAAGATAAAAAGATTTCCTACATAATTATATTTTATTTATAATTTTTAGACATTGAATAATTTATTTTATTTATGACACAATGATGATGCAGTAATTACTATAATAGTGAAAAATTAAAATAATTGATATTATAAATACCCAAATAATTATAATATGAAACTTTTAATGAATTAAACTAATTTTATATGATAATATGATATATTAGTATTGATTTTATTGACTTTGTTCGAAGTAATCAATCTGTTAGGAGTTTCAAAAAAATCAACTATTGAATAGTGTCAAAATTGACATAAAAGAGTTCTTAAAACAAATATTATATTATTAATTGATATTAAATTCCTAAAAATCTAAGGTTCGGCCAAGAGACTTATATTATGATAGGTTCCTCATTAATGGACCACTTGGGGGTCGCTTGGATGTACATAGTAAGTTTATTAACCATATTATATAAAAATACAAAGAGACATTGTAAAAGTGAAACTAATTAACTTAGAGTTAATACTTAAAGATAAGGTTAATATAAGTACCCAAACCTGTCTAAATTCTATTGGATGAGTTGTTTTCGACCTATCCCCACCTCATACTTTGAATAGTCAACTTTGGAGCCTTTGGAAACCGAATATGAATTTATTATAAATTAATATTTCTAGCTTTTCCAAAGGTGCCCCTCACCCCTCTTATAAAAGGGCACTCCTCCTTCTCTTTTCCTCACACCTCTCAAGCCACTTGGCTCGTCCAAACTCTGCCCAACTAATCTCCCCACATCCCTCTCCTCCTCCTTGAAGCTTCCCCTTAGGCAGAAAGCATTTCAAGAAGTCCTTTGGTTCCAACCAAAGTGAGTTACCTAAATTAAAGGTAACGTTTTCTCTTAAATTATTTTCATTTATTTTGCTTCTCCAACCCCCAAACTCTTTTTATTTACTTTCTTTTGTAACAACACCAGTATCCTCAATATACTAGGATGTTGTTATAAGAAGGATTAAAACTACACATACACACAACTCCATCTAATGGATGATGAACATAATGTTCCTGTGGATGGCAAACTAACGCCTCACGAAACGATGATTGTTCAAATACATCTTACCACCTCTCATGGTGGCCATTATGATGGAACTGTAATTAAATATGATAATAATGATATATATTTTATATATAAGATTCTGTAATTCCATTTTATTTCATACCATTATCCGTTTCATGTTGTATATACATACGATAATTTCATTTGAGGAAGTGCGGACTACCGCCCCCTTAAAATGATATGACTCGTTCATACCACACATGGAACGTATAAAGGATGGTGTTAATGAACTTAAGTAACATATATAAAATATTATATTATACTGGAATAGTAATATACCTATGTATCATTTGGATTCGATTCTTTTAAAATAAAAATTAAATGGAAGTAGCGTTCGTGCGTACGTACGGACTACCGTCTCCACGAACGCGATGAGATTCATTCTCCATCGTAACCATTAAAGTATAATTATCATTTGATGATTTAAAAATGATGTTTAAGGACTTGATATCATTCTGGATATGAATAATATACAACCTATCCTTTACAAACATGTCTTACGTAACAAAACATATGAAAGAAAACAAGTAAGTTAACACCCGAAACAACGATAATACTAAGATATCAATATTAAAAGATCATATATGATATCATATTAATGTAAATGATTCTTGTATAATTTAATTATTTCACCATTATACAGGAGGTTAACCTACCCCAACAAAGGAAAAGTACAAGGTAAGGGTTATTTCACAATCTCTTCATTATCCGAGGTTGTTTATATGTAATAATCTACTGGGATCTCTTTATCATCCACATCCATGTTTCTTAAAAATGTATTTCAAAACATTTTTACTATTTACAAGAATATGGGTTAAAGTCATTTATACCTTTTTTTTGACTTTTTATAAGAGGTTTATAAAGGAATCTTTCCGTCGTTTTCAAAACAAGGTCCTTTTTAACCTTTTCGACAGAATTGAGGTAAGAATGTTTTTTTTAACTTATACGGCGGGTGCGGTTATTTTACGCCGTTATAAAATCGTCAAAGCTTTCCTTACAAGCTTATAAGAATATTTTTAAAGAAAATGTTTTATTTTATATGGATCTTAAATGATTTCAAAATAAAAGGAGATATTTCTTTAAAAAGAATTTTGATTTCATCTATGTCAACATCCTTTGATGGATTTTAAGATTATTTGAAGTTGATTTATTATGATACAAAACTTCTATATTGTATTGAAGGTTTTGTGATATGTTTGACTGTGGATGTGCAATTTTTATACCATTCATAGTTTATTGTGAAAGTATTGACATTTCGTATGCTAGTTTTAATACGAATGTTTATGTTATGTTTAAACCTTTTCATATGGGAATGCATTGGACTTAATAAGTGACGGGTGGAGCCCGCTATAGCTCCTCGATGCATCGGTAGGTCTCATGAGACAAACTAGTGTCTTGGCACAAGGCCTTGACAAAATCTTATTTGTAGCCTTGGCACGAGGCCTTGGCTATGTGGTTATGATAGTCTGGCATTATGCATTCCAACATTATGAAAGTGGTTATTGATTTTTGCATGTGATTATTCGATTAGTAGAATATCCATGTGAACAAGTAAATGGCATTATTTAATTTTACTTTTTCCATACTATGTTGAAGTTCAATTTTAAAAGGCTTTTGTTTTAGTAATTCATTGCCTTAAATGTTTATGCTTATTTTGAATGTTCCGCTATATTGTTATCCTTACTGGGCATTTGAGCTCACCCCTTTTCTATGTTTTATTTTTCCCAGGTAGTGAAGAAGTAAATTATGAATGACTTGCAGGGATATTATGAGGGGTTAATAGTGTGGATATGAAGACTTTGTTGTTGTAGTAGTTTTTCACTTTGAAATGTAATGTAAAACTTTATGATTATATCTAGTGTTTCCAAGGCTACTAAACCAATCGGTCTTTCGAGATTTGATCTTTCTTGTGACCATGCCAATGTTACGAAGTAATGCACCGACTCTGGGTAGCTGGGGTCGGGGCGTTACATTGCTTGTATGGATTTGGGTTTTGTGGAGAATGGACCAAACCCATGGGATCAAATATCATTATTAAATGTAGGGAACTTTTTAAAATTTCCCTGAGGATTAAAAAAGGTTGGGGAATTTATTTGGTGGTTCTCTTTATGAATGAAGGTTATTCAATAAGATATTGTTTCAAAGTTATTAAACTTAGAGTATTATATGAATTTTTTATTTATCTATTTTTACATTATAAGAGTTTATGAAAGTATAGTAGATTGATACTGATTATTTTACTTTGATAATTACCATGATTTCTATAGAGGATTCAGATCTATTTTGAATTGAGGTAGAAGAAAATTATGAAGAATATGTTATGAGGTTGATTCTATAATGTTATGGATTGATCCTTGGATTATATTTATATGTATATATATAAAAATTATATGAAACTTAGTTCATTGGGGGGAGTTCCACTAGGTCCAAGAGGATAATTCCTAATTTCATTCTATTTTTTTTATCAGAGATAGTGGTAATGGTTTATTTTTATTATGATTTTTAAGGATTATGTGGATATATTGTTTACATTATTTATATATATAGAGATTAGAAACCTAAAAACTATTTCTATAGGGTGATTCTTTATGAGTTGGATTGTGTGTTATATAGGGTTAGTTTAAAGGAACATTATCTAGTTTTGTATAAAACTGATAGAGACCAATATTTTGTATTTTGAAGGGTTATTTTAGTTATTAAGGTTCTATTTATATATGGTGTTGATGGTAATCCAACTTACATGTTCCATTGGGACATGATGTTGACTCGATTTCTAGTTTTTAGTGGTGTTGATAGTAACCATGATTTTTTATTTATGAGTGTATGATCGTCAAACCAACAAATAATTATGGATGAAGTGTTTTGATTTTTGTATTGAGTATTCAGGAAGGTGATTTAAAAAATATAATACCTTGAGGGTATAGTCTGGATGGTTTAGTGTTCTTTATTGGATCTTTATGATTATTTTTCCTATTATATATGTTTTATCATGTTTCCTAATAGGATATTTTATTCCTCAGTGGAGATTAGTGTGATGGTTTGGATAACAAGGTATTTTTTCCTCCATTTTCGGTTGATGAATGACACAAATCAATAGAATATAACTATGTTTGAGATGTGGTCTATGTAGTTTTATTTCGCATATGGTTTGATTCATAATGTAAGGTGTTGAGACACAATTATGATAGAGATGTGGTAAAATGTTTTATTAGGTTGTTATACTATATTTATTCCCTCAAATTAATTTTTATTTTGATATTTGAAAAGATCCAATTTTTATCCAAGAGGTAAAATTTACATTCGGGTACCCAAAATAATCCAAAACACCACCATTTCAACACCAAGAAAAAAATAAAGTAAAAAAATTACATGGGTCAGCTATTAGAAAAAATCTCTTATTAGGTGACCCAAGGTAAAAAAAATAATTAAGCCTAGCATTGCATGAAACAAATTAGTACCCATATCTATCCCCTCCACATGTCATTATCAATACTATTTTTACTAGGATTTACTTAACTAATAGATGAGCACACTACTAAAGAAAATGTTAAACCAGAACCTTAACATGAATTATCATTATGGAAAACAAAAATCACCAAAACGCCATAGAAATGGTTGAACCTATAACTTCCACATAGTTGAGAACCAAAAAAATGAAGCACAAAACATATGAATACTTTTCCATTCAACATAATGCCTCTATCATAATAAATAGACCCAATTAATGTTCACTATCAAGATTTAACATTATACTTAAAATTATGTAGAAAAATTATTTAGATCGACCTAACCAATGAAATCATAGTAGTTTGAGAATATAGAATTGAAAAACAACACAATGGAAATGAGAAAGAAAGATTTCATACAATCTATACCATGATCCAAGGATATCGATAAGCTAACAACCATAAGAAGAAGAATCCTATAATAACCTTTCAGAGTAGAAAATATGAATACCAAAAACATTATGGAAACCCCAATACAATAGGAAGATAAAAATTAAAAATATAGAAATCAAGAGGTCCTACATCACATTCTCATTCCCCCGTGAAAAAAACCTTTATTTTAGACCAAAATAGGGTCTAATATGATGGGTCAGATGATAATAGTGGAGATATATCTTAATAATAACAAGTTAAACCATATAAAAACACTATAAACCCAAAATAAAGTCAAATAAAATGATTATTCAAAAAAAATTATAAAAAAACCATTATACACTACCATAAAAAACAAATCAAGTCATTACTACCACCACTATTCTTAAAAAAGGATGGGGCCAAGCATGATGGGTTGGGATGAAAGATCATGGTAAAAAGTGAATGAGGATAAAAATAAGAGGAACAAAAAACCACACAAATCAATATTTTGGTGGAGAAAAAATAGATAAAAAAATATGACCATGACACATAAGGGAATAAATAAAAGAATTAGTTGGGCTAAAAGGGGAGAAGATCCAGAGTACGAAGGTCATTGCTACTACAAGGGCTTTAAAATAAAACCCTAGATTCATGAGTGTTAGAAGAGAGTGTGTATGAGAGAGTGTAGTTTCATATATATAGTGAATATCTCAAATGTGTGATTTTGTGGCATATAATTATGGGTTATATATATCTTTATTATATGTTATGTTATTTAAATGATGGTACTTAGTCACTTACTATGTGAATCACCACCTGAGTATAGGAAGGTAGAGTGTATGTCATCATCCCAGAGGAGTGGTGTCCTTTATAATAGCGTGATAATTTTACCTTGAATACTTACCCCACTGGTAAATACTTTTGATGATGAGCATGATTACTAAAATAATTAAGTTAGAAGTGGGTTGGTAGTAAGATTTGTTTCATTTGGATTTGGTTGTTAGTTTAGAGTGTCTGATTTATAGGGGTTTATTTTCATGTATTTTGGCAGTGTAAGTTATTATATATATAAACTTATTATTTTGGGGAGTTTAATTGTGGTGAGTAATGAGGTATTTTAGAGATTAAAATTTTCCCAAAAGTGGGATGGTTTTTTTTATCATTTACACACATTGATGTATTATTATGATTGGATCACATTGATATTGTTAGATAATAGAGTGAGAACTGACATTTCGTGTTTATACTCATTTTCAATTATTTATATATATATTTTTAAATATTTAATAGCATGTTAGTGGTATAACTATCAAATGTTTTCTTTGTCGGTGGTTGATTGTAGGATCTAGAATAGGCATAGAATATTGTTAAGTATTAATTAGATTTTCTAGATGTTTTTTTATTTTTTTGGGGATAAAATTTATATTTTCCCAATAGTTTTTCCTCCATTTCTATTTTAGTTATATGAAATTACATAAATTAATGATATACATGATACATAAATTATTAATTTCATTATAATGAATATTTAAATAATTTTTTCCTTATTTTTCATCTTAATACTTGATTATTAAGGGAATTATCTCCCATTTGTGTATTTTTAACCTTATATTTGAATTTAATCCCATGGCCTTTTGAGATAGGAATTAGGTGTCATATTTATTATTATTGGTTTCATATAGAGGAGTTTTAATCATAATTAGGTCATGAAACCCAATATGATTGTTTCGTGATAAAATTATATCAAATATAGTGTTTTGAGGTAGATTTTGGAGTAGAAAATGGTAAGGATTACAGTGGGTTAATAATAGAATAATATATCTTAACATATAGTGTAATTTTAACTAGGGAAACTAGTAAAGGGTATGATGTTTAATGAATTCTGATATAATTACCTTGATCATGTATTGACTATACCTAATGGATGGTTTACTACCTATAGGTTAATATAATATGGTGCCAGTATATCATATAGTATTTATGTCATGATTGGCTATGTGTTTTGTAAATAGTAAAAAATAGTATGTGTGTGGTAGACCATGAGATATTTGTTTTTTCTTATATATTATAATCTATTAGTAATAATAATTAACACTAAAATTAGATCTTTATATTCCCTAAAGACATTTTTATCAAAATGACTCAATATTGGTGTAGTAAGAATCAGTTGTATGAAATATAATTAAGAAGCTGAAATGAGTAATAATTGAGGTTTGAGATATAATGTTTCAATTGTTACAGTTGTATTGGTTACCAAATCTTTTGGGACTTGTTTTCATGTATAGATAAATAAATAACTTGATGATGTGGATCATATATCCCATATTTTATGTAATCCTGATAAATAATGTTTCTATATTTATGATCCTACTTCAATATGTTGATATAAAATGGTGGTGGATCTAGATTAGAGATATATATAAGTAAATAATTCCATGGGATGATTTTTTAATCCATTGTAAGAAACATTTTTTCTGAAACACTCTAACTAGAGAGTCAAGAATAAATTTTATCCATTTGATAGGAAGTTTAAATATTGATATTTAGAGTAAACACTCAAACCTAAAATTTAATTATTGGTGACTTCCCGTAAATTATAATCATATTTTGAGGTGTTGGATATGGTAGAGGTGTTTGAGAGTACTTTTAACCAATAGAGGATGATTAGGGGAGATAAATGACTTTATAATATTGGATTTAGGAGTATAAATATTCAACTATATAGATCTAATAGATCACAAGGATAGTTGGGATGACTACCATTGGTATTAGGTATGGGTTGTTATTTAAATTATAAAATTTTCTATGGTCTGTTTAGATATCTTCATGGTGGGATGATCCATCATTATAAAGATTGGTTTTTTTCCCAAATACTAATGTAAATTGTAACAAATGGTGTTATGGTGGGATTTTTTTGATCTTATAAATTGTGTGGAAGTGGGGTAAGAAACTCGAATATTGATGAATTTGGTGAAATTTTTTATCTATAACTCCTATGATATATATTGGTGTATTTATGGAATTAATTAGGTTATATTTATTTTACATATGATTATGTTTTTAGATAACATTTTTAGGTGAAAATTTCATTGAAAACCCTTTTTTAGGTTAGAATAATTTGGTTTCACTTTATATGAGTTTATTTAAATCTTGATTTAAATATTTCATAATTATCTAAGTTGATATTGAGATTTAAAATTCTTTTAGAGGTGAGGATAATGTAATGATTCACATTATATAATGTTTTTTCCTTTCATATGGATGAAAATACCTAAAGGTATAGATAATGTAGATGGTCGGAAACAATATATATGTGGAATCTTTATTAAAATGGGATATGTAATAAACTTTTTAAATTTATGATATAATAAGAGGATATTTTATTAAAATTATGAATTATATGATTTTCATGGAAATAATTAATAAGATGTATTATTATTATAATAAATATTTTAATTAATGATGAATATATATTTGAATTTACGTGGTCAAATAATTATATGGTTACTAAAAAATTATATATGGATTTTTTATAGAATAAATTTGGTGGAATGAAATTTTGAATTTTTTTGATTTATTATGATAAAGCATTTTATTATTATTTTAAAATTGAATATGATATTTTTGATTTCTTTAGTAGTATTTAAGTGTGTTTTTTGTGGAATATTTCCACCGAGAGATATAGTTAGTAAATAATATAGACAAATTATGTATTTTTGAAAAAAAATATGGTTTTATGAATCAATGAATAATTTTTATTCAAATTTTAGATATGTTAATGATAAATTAAAAGTTATATATTTAAAAAAAATTATATGTTTAATATTATTATGTTGTGAATAATATTATTATTTGATAGAATATACTATTAATTATTGTTATTTGATAATTGATATTAAATGTTAAGTGGTAAATATGTAAAAATATTTATGTAATTGATGATTTTTTTTAAAAAGTTATGAAATGTGAAATAAAATTTCATATTTTGATTTATTTATACACAAATTAATTTTTTTGGAGTTTTAATAGAGGATAAATTTTAAGTAAATATAGAAATAGTTTTAAATTATTCTCAAGATTAATTTTCTAAATTAAAGGATATATTTTTATCTTATAGTCAATAATTTATTGAATTTTTCTATTAATATTTCTTCATATATTACTTATTATTTGGTATAATTTTATGATTGAATTATTATTTTAATTATAATTATTATGGTGGAAATATTAGTGTTTATGAAATTATATAATATTAATATTTTTTAATAGAGATGAATAATTGTTGATTACAATGGAATTATAAAGTGTAATTTTATTTTGAAACATGCTATATGTAAAGGAGGTGTTTATTTATTGTTATGTTATTAATATGATTTGATTGTTTATTATTTTAGTTGAAACTAAATCGATGATGGATTTTCATATCGATTGTTGTATGAGTAATTTTTCAAAATCATGTTCACTAATATTCGCATGTTTATCAT
This sequence comes from Viscum album, assembly GCA_963277665.1. NCBI lineage: Eukaryota > Viridiplantae > Streptophyta > Magnoliopsida > Santalales > Viscaceae > Viscum > Viscum album. Next base: position 262,121,632 of record OY728129.1, read on the forward strand.
TTTAAACATATGACAATGTATTTGTTATTTTCATGACCCTAAGAAATGTAAATTGTGTAACTTTGAAGAAATATATATTGAATAAATTGATGGAAGATCATTATTAAATCTTTATAGATGAAAGTGAAATTTAATGTCAGTGGAATCTTGGTGATCTAAATTGATTAAGTTTTCAAAATCGATATGAATAAAAATATGGGGTAATAAAACATTGAAATTTAAAAATTAATGATTTAATTTTATACATTAATTCATTATGATTCATATTTATAAATAGTGATTTTTTAATTATTATGATTTAACTAAATAAAACATATTTAAATGAAATATTTTGATAAATAACTTGAAAATGTATGTTTTTTTGAAAAAAAATGATCCTTTAAGTGTATATTTTTCCAATTATTGTTTGAATTACTATGATTCATTAATATATGTCTATAAATTTTCATTTTTATTGATGGAAATGAGTGAAGTTCTAAATAATGATTTTTGAAGGAAAAAATATGAGTTGATAAGTTGATTTTAGTAAATATTATTTTTATATATTTTATTATTTAAGATTTTATTTGATTCAGAAAAAAGATTTATTATATGAGATGAATGAACTATGGGTTCATAATATATAATTTATTTCATGTTTTAGAGATCTAAAAAAAATTTGGAGTTTATGAAGTTCAAAATGTTATTTTGGTATTTTTGTTTATAAAGGGTAAAATGATAATTTTACTCTCCTTAAAATGAAATTTTGGGTGCATCTTCAGATTTGGGATGTGTTGTTTTTCCTTGGATTGAATTTTTCTAAATTTTAAATGTAGCTATAATTTTTAATAAATATTTTTATTTTATAAAACTAATTTATTTAATTATTTATTAAAGTAACATATATTTTATTGAATTATTTTTAAAAATAATTTATTTGAGATATTATAGTAGAAAGAGCATGGAATTATTAAAATAAATTAATACTTAATATTTTTTTAAGACCATGTCGTGACTCATGGTCCAGTAGTGTAACAACCCAAACCCCAATAACACAAATCCAGTGTATTCTTTAACAAATTAGAACTATATATAAGTAATTTCATCCCAAATGACCAAATAGTTTAGTAGTTTTGGTAAACTAGATGTATAATTTAATCTCACATTACATTTGAAAAAATAAAATACAACACATTATTTTCTTTGAGAACATCTCTATTCTATCTAGAATACCCTTTCATATCATTCATAGTAAGCAACCTGGTATCCTAGAGAAAAGTAAACATAATAAAATGTTGGGATCATATGTCCTATAATGGAATGTTTGTAGTTAAATCTTCCATGAATAAATAATCCATAATAAATATGAAAAGGTAATTAACTCAAAAAACATATTCCATTTAATCAATAACTTGATCTCAAAATTCATCCATAGATAATATCAATGTAATAATCTCATATATAATAATAACTAAATTCTCAATAAAGGAAATACTTAATGTTGTATTTAATGATCTCTGATATCATGATATCTTTACCATAAAATCCTTATGCTAATATAGTTTAATATATGGGTAGGTATACACCAAAAACCCAATTAATAAGGTTATCTAATTAATTTGTCTCATGAGACTTGCTGATGCATTGGGGGTATCTATAATCAAGTCTCATCCATCACTACATGTCAAATAAATTCCTTATATATTAAATGATTAATTTAATTCATAAACAATATCCCTTATCAATAAATATCTATATTTAGTGATGAATTAGAATATCAAGATTTACTGAGTCATTTAAATAACTTTAATAGTAAAACACCATATTTATAAATGGTATATATTTTAGGAAATATTTACATCCATGATAAAAAAGAAAACATATATTTAAGAGAAATTTAATTTTCCAATGAAAATTGATCATAAGAAATTAAATATTTCAAGATAAATTTAATGACTATAAAATTAATAAGAGATAAAAGATTATATTCAATTCTTTGGAAAAAGAGGTTTTGTATTAAAATAATGTCTTTTAAAAAATTAATGTGAAATATTAAAATAAGTTTTAATAAAATTTTATTATTTTCAAAACCATTTAAATATTTTAGAATATTATAAATAGAATAAAATGGTTATGGTAGCGGAAAAATCTATTAACACCATATATGTTAAAAAGAAACATTCCATTTGACTTTTTGTAAAAGAAAGTCGAAAATGACCCATTTAGAAAAATTTATAAATATTCATTTTAAACCTTGTAAAAATTCAAGGATAGTATGAAATGTATTTAATAAATCCTTTGATTAAATAAAAATGAATTGTGTAAAAAAATTGAAAAAAAAAACATGGATATGGATGAAAATTATACCTGATAAAAAATAAATATGATCTAATTTTATTTTAAAATTTCCATAGATTGATTCAAGTGAAAAATAGAAGAAATTTTGGAAGAAAATATGAAAAATACATTGATATCTAGAGTAAAATAAAATAGATGTATTTTATGAAGGGTATATTATATGATTTCTTCAATGAAAATAAGAGGAATCCCCAAAAAATAAGATTGCAAAATAAATTCTTATATATTTGGTGACTTTTAAATTGTAACCCCTTGAAGGAATAAACTTTAATAGAAAATTTAATCATCTTGTATACATATATATTCATCTTAAATACATAAAACCTTCAGCATTTACACCACATAAAAATAAGTAGGTGCATAATACCAAAAATGTCTCAATGGAGTTGAAATTGAGACAAAATACCTTATAGATATCATATAATTAAAGTGGGAATTAAAAAATGAAGTGATTATGAGAAAAAATTAAAATACACACAAAAATTATAAATAAAACATAATAAAATTATAGTTAATTTCACAAATAATCATGGAATAACATAGCCAGTTAAGTAGAAGTATAACCCAATAAATGGAAATTGAGTTAATAAATCCCCTATCTCACATTTCCTCTCAGTTGAATGTAATTTAAAATCCTATGTAATAATTTTAGATTTATTATAACTCTATAAAATATCCATTTACATAATTATACTATCATATAATATCCAATTATAATATATCAATACATATTTATTAATAATTCTTTATTAAAATCATCATTTTAGATTGTTAATTGTCTTGTTTTTCATGTAATATTTGGTATGATAGTTTTAGTCCTTGCATCTTTTCAGGGTTAAATTATCTCTAGTATTTTATTCATGATATAAATGTAACATATATTCAATATATATATTTATAATCATCCATAAAATATATAGATAGAAAAATGAATTGCATTGTTCATGGAGACTGTAGGTCATGCGTACGCATGAATGTTGTTTTCACTTTTTGATGGATAGAAAGAAAGAAAGGTAAATAAAAAATAAAATTTATAAAACCAAAATAATATCTTATATATCATATATATTTATTAATTTCATTATCATAACCATAAATGTTAAGTGGTGATGAAAACAAAACATATCTCTTTGTGGAGGTGGTAGCCCGCACATACGCACGAGAGATGTTTTATTTTATCATATGATGAAAAGGAGGTGGACAATTAGTGTTATATTCCTTTAATAAAAATTAATAATATTTAATATACTGAATTAATTATTTTTTAATGGATACCATGTATTTATAGAAGGTATAATAATAAATAAAATTGATAATTCTCAGTTAAGATTTGTACCCCTTCACTGAGAAACCTCTTTTGGATTGCATCGTAAGCCTCGAAAGGATGGTATTTTGGAATGAATACAAGATATACGATGTGTTTAAGGAGAATATTATGATATTATGAATATTTTTTTGATCTATGATCCTAAAACATTGTGAATAATGAAAGAGTAGAGTATCCCTTTTATAACTGTGGGGAGGGGAACCCATGAAATTACTTAAAGTATTAATTTAATATAAAATAATTTTTATAATCATGTGTATCCAAATTGATATATTTAGAATATTGGATAAGTATATGTTAAAATACTCTCATATAATAATATTTTTACAAGTTTTGGTTATGGTTTTACCCTTATCACTTATTTTTAATCCCCTGTCATCCCTTTTAATGATTATCATGATATCATAGTTTTTTACTCTTTATAGGTCAATAAAGTTACAATAGAGGGGAAAGTGACCCATAAATAGAATATTATTGATATTATTAAATATATAATATTCAAATTTCTAGATATAATATTTTTATGTATTTTAAATCATTTAATAAAATATTTTTTGTTATAAAATGTCATTAGTGTCATTTTTGGAAATGTATGAAATATTCTAATATAATATGCGTCTAACCTAGGTAAAATGGTTAAAAAATAACATATATTCAGAAATAAAGAATATATTGTATTAATATAATAATCCCATAAAATTTTTATAGGTTTATATATCATTTTAAATCTTATCATTTGGTTTAACCTCTTGGTTAACCAATTTTAACCTTAATCTTGGTATGAACTTTTCCAATATTAAAGTTTTATAATTTTACTTATAAGGTAAAAATTGGATCATAAATGGAAAATATTTGAAATTTTACACAATTTATTATTTTAATTGTTATATTTTAATATTTTTATGATTTATAAATTATTTAATATAAAATCATATTAATGTTCTTTTAAAAACTATTCACATAATTTGAGTTTAAAAACAATGTGATAGAAATTGAATTAAAATATAAACTTTTAACACATATCTAATATGTTATATTTATATTTAAAATCCATGGTACACTTTAAATCACCCATATAATATTTTTTTTAGAGTTTTAAAAATATCAATCACATGAATTTTTACTAGTTGCACAAACACTTTATCGGTGTTGCATATGTATTAAAGGAAATTATTTCATCAATATAAATTAAAAATAAATTATCATCATAAAAATAAATATAAAAAATTTAATATTAACTTTTATATTCATTAAATTTTATATGTACTCTCATTTATCTCATAAAAAATTATTTAATATGTTATTTTTACTTTTCTAGCCTTGCACAAGCATTTGGATAAGTCATTTTTTATATAACTCCAAAATTTGTATATATCCATAAAAATAATCAATTATACTTCATATATAATAAACAATTTTATCAAACACTTCCTCCTTCGCAAATATTATCTTTAGGGAACCAAATTTGACTTTTTCAGTGATGCACATGCACTACATCGACACTAAAAAGGTTTTTCATAAATTCTAATTTATATGGTTTGAATTATTTTTGATGATATTTTTAGTATGTTATCATAAATTATTAATTCAATAAGTTTAATAATTTTTTATATCATATTTATATCTTGGAGATATCATAAAAGATAAAGCATTTCATAAAACACTATTTTTTATTATTAACCAAAATTTTAACTTCTTTAGAAAAATATAAAAATTTAATCCTAATCTAATTTTGAATTTATTATTCCAAAATTAAATTCCATTTCATAAAATTAAATTCCTATAAGTGGAAGAAATAAATTTTAATATAAATTCATAAAACACAATGAAAAAACATTTATTTTAGAAAAATGTGTTTTTATTCATAAAAATTAACTTATATGAAAATCTTGAATATTACAAATTTAAAAAATAATTAATTGGATTATTATAAATTAAATGTATCTTATTTAAATTTAAGACCAAATTTAAAATACAATGTTTATTTTAAATTACTTGATTTGAGGAATAGAAATGAGGGTATTTGAAAAATCAGCATTTTTTACTATTCATTAAAAAATCATTCATTTCAAAAAAAATATCAAAATTTTAATATTATAATTTTAAAAATTAATTTAATTTTATAATATAAAATTTATAAAATTGGAATAAATTAATTACAATTTTCACGTACAAAATGAAATAAAATTATTTTTAAAGAAAATGCATTTGTGTTGCATAAAATGACTTCACTAAAAATTGAGTTCTTATTTCCGAAAAATTAATCAATTAATTTATATTGATTAGGTAAATTATACATATATTTTTTAATGTGGTTAATCATATTTATATTATCCAATCCAATGATTAGGTTATAATGGTAATGTTTAAATAATAATATTTTTATGATATATCACAACTCACTTAAAGCACAGTGTTGTGTTTTAAGAAATCTATCGAGATTATTATTTTCTTAGAATAAATTTTCTAGGTGTTATATTCTATCTCATTAAATAAATTACACCCTAAAATTTTTTTCTCGATCATCAATGATTCAAAATTTTAAAATACCATTATTGAAAACCCACATTACACAGAGGGATAATAAAACCTCCTTTGAAAAGGGGGAGTGAGAAACATAAAGCTTACCTAAAATATCACATATTCAAGTTCCCAGATAAGGATAAAACTTGTTGGAATCTAAAATATAGAAATTAATAAGAAAACTAACAACCAAGGACTAATATATAGTTATAGATAATATGGTCATGTGAATTTTAATGACTAAAAAATCATTAATTAATGAGGGATTAAAAGAACAAAAATTCATTAGAAATTAAGGTAAAATGATAACATTTTTATTTTAAGACCCTTTTCCAAAATTTCAGTGATTCTTTGACTTTCAATATATATAACATGAGAAAATTTTCTTTATTTTTTCTATTTCATAAGTGCAATTTCATCCTTTGGTTGTGCTTTAATTAATTCTACTTCATATCTAACTCTGAGAAATGAATATCCAGGATGAATTTTCTATTTATGAAGCACTAAAATTAACTTTTAACTGGTCATAAGATCTATAAAAATAAAATTCATTCTCCCTTTCTCTAAAAATCTACCAAAACAAAAATGGTTATCACAAGATATAATATATGGATAAATATAATCCATTAATCTCTAAAACTACAATAATAACCCCTAAAGTTTAATTTAATCCATTCCATATATAGTTAACCTCAAGAATCCTCTAAAATATATTTGAACAAATTCAGACCCCAAAAATATGAAATATTTGATCACGTTTTTTTATCAACTTTAACATATATCTCTAAAAAGTATTAAGAAGTTAATAATGTCACATACCCAACATGTGAATATATTGATCATATATTTTCTTAAAACATGCTAATAACCTGAATCACCATTAAACATTAATATAATCATAAATGATACCAAAAATTAACTCTATCATTATTCCTCAAATAAAATCACAAACTATTGAATATATTCCATAAATCCAAAAATGTAATAAAACAATTTTTCATCAAATCACTAATCAATTTTGAGTTCATTGATATAATCCAATTTACTTTTATTAATTTCAATCACCTATTTATCAAAACTAAACATTATTAAATCAATATCAGGAATATATTAAGGGTTATATTTCAATTAATCATGTTTTCTTAAAAAATATAACCTTACCACTAAATCATTTTTATTGGTTATCGGTACCATTCAATGTATTATTTCAAATACTTAATGAAAAACTACTACAGAATAATCCTTATATGATTGACAAATCTTATTACTATAATTTCATTTATATAACACTTGTATAACATAATTCTCGAATCTTAATACACAAACACTTCAATCCTTTCACTTCAATATTATAGCATTGGTCCTTCCTTAGTCTAAGAGTTAACCCTTGTATTATGGAATTAACTCAGATAATACCCATATTCCCTACACTTAAGACATTGAAATATAAATTATACCTTAGGATGGACTTCATATCCCTCCAAAAAACTTCTAATTTTTTCTTATCAATTACTTTCTCTATACCCTTCCACACATAAAACATTTTCTCATTATTTTGAGGCATTTCCCTAAGCTATTCTTCCCACATATTTGACATAGAAAACTAAATATTCTTCCCTCTATCTTATTTATTAAACTCCATTTTTCTATTATTAGGTTTCATCCTAGAATATATTTTCATTAAAATAATAAGATAGTGTATTAGGAATAACCATAATATTTCACCTTCCAACTCTCATCTCATTTAGTTTCTCATGAGGATAGTCATTCCATTATATGTCACAATTAGAATTAACAGGGTTTCTTATAGTTCCAACCATTTATTTAAACCAAAAATCATAGTGTGGTCCACAAGAATCATATTTATAATTAATAAAATATCATTCATAGGATTTCTAATTCATGACACATTTTTTCATTCTAATACACATTAGGTTTAACCTAGTAAATTCATAGTTATAATTTATTGAAATTCTTGATAATGGTTCATTACTAAAATATGATTTAACCCAAAAATATCCCCTAAAAGTGTCAAACTAGGCATGTAGTAAGGGAACACACACTATGCACTATAATGATGTTTAGGATATACTTGGCTAACTCTTTTTAGGGTTATTAACCCTAGATGAATCTATGTCAAAACCACCTCTAATTTTAGTATCCAAATAGGGTTGTATTTCTAGTAAAACCACATAATCTCTACCTTAAAAATTATATTATTGTATAATTACACAAATCCTCAACTTTTTTCATAGGGTTATGTTTCCTAATATATATTTTCCTAAATATATTTCTCAAGGTTGTTTCTAGACATTATCTTATACCAACTATAACAACCCAAACTCTAGTAACCTAGAGCTAGTGTATAATTTATTACATTGGCACTGGATACAAGTGATTTCATCCTGAAGAACCAAATATTTTAGTATTCTTGGTGAACTATATACATACTTAAATCTCAAAATACTTTTGAAAACATAAAATACAATACAATATTTTATTTTATAACATCATTATTTTCTTTATCATATCCTTGAATATCATTCATAGAAAATATCCTAGGATCTTGGGAAAATAAAACATAAGAAAAGGGTGAGCTCAGATGCTCAGTAATGTAATGTGTACAATGGAATATATCCTAAATAAATAAGGCACAATAAATATGGAAAGGTAAATAATTTTGAAACACATTCCATTAAATCAATACATTGAGCTCAAAATAAAAACATGGATAATATCAAAGCAATAATATTATGGATAATAATAACAAAATTCTTAGTGAAGGACATGACTAATGTTGAATTAAATGATATCATACATCATGATATCTTTACCTATAAATATATATGCAAAGACATTTAAATTTATTGGTAGGTATACACTAAAAACCCATTTAATATGGATAGAAAACTTATTTTTATCATAAGATATGTCAATGTATTGATGGTCTGTCTATAGTAGGAAACCACCCATAATTGTATGTCCAATTCATTCCTCGTATATTGAATGATCAATTTAATTCATAAATAATATGCATTATCAATAAATATCTGTATTGAGTAAAGAATATATAATATTAATATTTCTTCAGTTAATCAAATAACTTTCATAATAAAACATTGTAGTTATAAATGGTATACAGTTTAGGAAATATTTATATCCATGATAGAAATAATATATATATTTAAGATAAATTTAATTTTCCAATGAAAAATGATCATAATAAAGTTAATGTTTCAAGTGAAAGTTAATTACTCCAAAAATAATAAGAGATAAAATAATATCATTAATTCATTATAAATATTTTTTTTAGTAAAATAATTTCTTTTCTAAAATAGACGCCAGATATTAAAATAAGTTTTTATTAAATATTTTTATTTTTAAAGCTATATAAAAATTTTATAATAAGATAAATAGTGTAAAATGGTTATGGTGGTGGGAAAATCCATTAATGTCTTATACGTTAAAAACAAAAATTTCTTTTGACTTTTTTGTAAATGAAAGTAAAAAATGACCCTTTTAGAAAAAAGTATACAAATTCATTTTAAACCTTATAAAAAGAAAATGATAGTATAAAACTTCCTTAATAAATAATTTGAGTAAATTAAAAAAACTTTTGTTAAACAATTTTTAAATAATATAGATATGGAATAAAAATATACCCGATAAAAAAAATAAGATCAAATTTTGTTTTTAAATTTTCACATATTGATTCAAGTAAAAAAAATGAGGATAATTTAGAAGAAAAAATTTAAAATCATTAAATATCCATATAATAAGAAATTATATGGAGTTTATGATGTATATATTATAATATTATTATAATGTAAATAAGAACACATCCAAAAAATGAGATTGTAAATTAAATTCTTACCTCTTTAGTAACTTTTAAATTATTACCCCTTGAATGAGTAAACATTAATTGAAAATTTAATCATCATAAATAATTATATATTAATGTTAAAAATTTAAATTTTAAAGTATATACACCACATAAAAATAAATAGGTTCATAATACCAATTATTTCTCAATGGATTCAAAATTGAGATGAAATATCTTACATAGATCATATCATTAAAGTGATAATCCATCAATAAAGTAATTAAGTGTAAAAAAGATTAAATACTTAGATTAAAATTATAAGTACAAAATAATCCAATATTAGTTAATTTCACACAAAATAATGGTATGACACAGTCAATGAAGTATAAGTATAACCCAATGAATGTAAATTAAGTTAATAAATCCCTTACCTCATGATTCTACTTAGTTGAACGCGATTTAACCTCCTATATAATAAATTTAAATTTATTATAATTATATATCATAAAAAATTTCAAACTTATAATATCATATAATTTCCACTAATGAAATTAAAATACTCTTTTATTAATAATTCTTTATTAAAATTGTTATTTTATAGTGTTAAGTGTCTCATTTTCCATGTAAGTTTTGATTTGGTAGTTACGGTCCTTGAATTTTTCTCATGGTTCCATCATATACAAAATTATATTCATGATATAAATTTCATATATATTCAATATATATATATTTATAGTCATCCATAAAAAATATAAATAAAAAAATAATTATATCATTCATAAAGATGGTAGGTCATGCATACGCATGAACATTTTTTTCACATTTGGACTGATGAAACAAAAGAAATGTAGATGATAATTCACCTTCAAAAAATGATAATAATATCATATATATAACGTATATTTATTAATTCCATATTAATAACCATAAAATTTAAGTCGTGATGAAAACAAAATTCATGGATTTGTGGAGATGGTGGTTTACACGTACGCACGACCGATATTTTCTTTTCCCATTTGATGGAATGGAGGTGGATAATAGGTGTTATGTTCTTATAATAAAAATTAAAAATATTTAATATATTGAATTAATTATTTTAAAATTTATACCATGTATTTATAGTATTTATAATAATAAATAAAATTGAAACCGCTTGGTAAAGAGTTATACCTCTTTATTAGGAAACCTCTTTTGGATTACGCCTTAAGCCTTGAATTGGTAGTCTTTTTGGGAAGACCAAAAGATATAAGATATTTTTAAGGAAAATATGATGATATTATGGTAGATTTTATGATATATAATTCTAAAACATTTTGAATAATTAAGGAGAGTAGTTTCCCTTTTATAAGTGAGGGGAGGGGCACCCTTGGAATTACTTAATGTTTTAAATTAATTTTTATAATACAGTGGATACAAATTGATATATTTAGAATATATTATGAGGATAAGTTAAAATTATCCCCTAAAATAATACTTATTATATCATATAATATCCACTAATAACATTTCAATACTCATTTATTAATAATTATTTCTTAAAATCATCATTTCATAGTGTTAAGTGTCTCATTTTTCAGGTAGGTTTTGGTTTGGTGGTTTCAGTACTTGAAAATTTCTACTAGTTCCATCATCTCTATAATGATACCAATGATATAAATATCATATATATTCAATATATATATATTTATATTCATCAATAAAATATATAAATAAAAAAATGAATTGTATCATTCATGGTGATGGTAGGTAATACATACACATGAACATTTTTTTTACATGTTGACTACTTAAAAAAAGAAAGGTAAATAATAATTCACATTTAAAAAACATAATAATATCATATAAATCATATATATTTATTAATTTCATCATCATAACCATAAATTTAATTGGTGATGAAAACAAAATGCATCTCTTTATGGAGGTATTAGTATACACATACGCACGAGCAATGTTTTCTTTTCCCATTTATGGAATGGAAGTGGATAATAAGTGTTCCATAATTATAATAAATATTCATAATATTTTTGAAATTGAATTAATTAGTTTAAAATGGATACCTTGTATTTATAGGCTGTTTAATAAGAAATAAAATTCAAATCACTCAGAAAAGAGTTGTAACTATTCATTAAGAAACCTCTTTTGGATTAAAACTTAAGCCATGAATGGATGGTCTTTTGTGAATAAAAAAATATCTAGGATATGGTAATTGAAACTATAATGATATTATGGTATTTCATTTAATCTATAATGCTAAAACATTTTGAATAACAAAGCAGAGTAGGTTCCCTTTTATAAGTGGGGGGAGGGGCACCCTTGGAATTACTTAATGTTTTAAACTAATTTTTATAATATTGTGAATGAAAATTGATATATTTATAAGATAGTATGATAATAAGTCCAAATTATCCTATAAAATAATATTTATACATGTTTTAATTATTTTTTTACTCTTATATATTAGTTTTAACCCCCCCCCCCCATTTAACCATTTTGATGATTACAACGATATCATAGTTTTTTCATATCTAGGGGCCAAGAAAGTTACTATAAAAAAGAAATTTGACCCATAAATTCACTATGGTTGATATTATAAACCATATCTCATTAAATTGGATAAATATAATATTTTTATGAAATTTAAATAATTTAATAAAATATTGTTTATTATATAATATCATTAATTCAATTTTTGTAAATACATGAAATATTATAATACAATATGTGTCTAACTCATGAAAAATGGTTCCAAAATGAAATTTATTAGAAGATAAGGAATATATAGTCTTAATATAGTCATACAATAAAATTTTAATAGGTTTATATGTCATTTAAAACTATATTGTTTGGTTTAATCCCATGGTTAACCAATTTTAACCTTAACCATGGTAATGACTTTATCAATATTAAAGGTTTATAATATTACTTATAAGTTGAAAATTGTATCAGATATGGAAAATGAATTAAATTTTATAAAATTTATCATATTATTTATCCTCTTGAAATATTTTTATGATTTTTAAATAATATAATAAAATATATTTAATATAAAATATTATTAATGTCATTTAAAAAACTATTAAAATAATTTGACTTCGAAAATAAAATGACAGAAATTTAATTTTAATATAAACATTTAAAACATCTATAATATTTTTTATTTATCTTTAAAAATTTTGGAACACTTTAACTCAACCAAAAATATCAACTTTAGAGTTTTTAAAAAATTATTTACTTGATATTTTTACTACTCACATGAGCACTGTATTAGCATTACATAGGTATCTAATGTAATTATTTCATAAATAAAAATTAAAAATAAATATAAAAAATAAAAATAAATTAATTAATTTCAAAATAAACCTTTATATTCATTAAAATTTTATATTTACTAACATCTATGTTATGATAAATTATTTAATATTTTATTTTGGATTTTGTTTATCCATGCTCAAGAATTGCACAAGAATTTGAATAAGTTACTTGTTTTATAAATCAAAAATTAATATATATCAACAAAAAACATAAATAATACTTAATATTTAATATCCAATTATATAAATGTCTTCCACCTTTTCAAATATTATCTGTAGGACACCAAATTTGATTGTTCCAGTGTTGCGTAAGTACTACATCGGCACTGAAAATGATTTTTATAAATTCTAATTTATATGTTATGAATTATTTTTATGATATTTGTATTAAATTATCCTAAATTATTCATTACATATGTTTAATATATTTTTATATCATATTTATATCTTGGTGATATCATAAAAGATACTGCATTTCATAAAAAAACTGTATTTCTTATTAATCATCAATAATTTAACTTCTTCAAAAACAACTCAAAAATTAATTCCATGATAAATTTTAATTTATGAATCCAAAAATTAATTGAATTTCATAAAATTAAATTTTTTTAAGTTTCATAAATTAATTTTAATATAAATTCATAAAATACAGTGAAAACCATTTTTTTTTAAAATGTTTTTTAAGCACAAAAATTAACTTATATCAAAATCATGAATATTTATGATTCAAATATAATTAATTATATTATTATTAATAAAATATATCATATTTAAATTTAATCAGAAATCCAAATTATAATGTGAATTTTAAATTACATGATTTAATGAATGGAAATGAGAGTTTATGAAAAATTGGTATTTTCCCCTATTCATTGAAAATAATAATAATTTCAGAAAAATCCAAAACAAATCCCTAAGATACTTTTAATATTATAATTTCAAAAATAAATTTCATTTTAAATAATAAAATTTCTAAACATGGCATAAATTAATTATAATTTTCATGAAAAAAATTGCAATAAAATCATTTTTGAAGAAAATGTATTTTTTGATTCATAAAATAACATCACGGAAAATTGAGGGCTTATTTACTAAGAATTTATTAATACATTTATATTGAGTATGTCCATTATAAATATATTTCATAATTTAGTTACTTGTTTTCATACCTTCCAATTCAATGGCTATGTTATAATGGTCACATTTAAATAATAATGTTTTTATAATATGTCATAATCCACTTAAATGTCATTGTTTCATGTTTAGAAACTGATAGTGATTATTAATATTTTAAAATATATTTTTAGGGTTTTACAATTATTAATATGTTTTTTGTGAATTTTAATGGGAAATTCAGTAAGGAGTTAATGAGTTGTTTTTTCTCGGTTTTAATGGGCGAAAATAGTGGTTTGATAATCAATGGGTGAATAATTTAATATAATTTTATATTATGATTATGATGGTAACTTTAAAATAATTATGATGGATATGATAGTGATGGAATAAAAATTTAATGTGTCTATTTAAAATTAATATGTTATATTTATGGTGAATTATTGGTGGTAATTGATAAATTATGAAAATAAAATATATTAGTTGATGGGAAAATATATTCTATGAATATAGAAATTATGTATTATTGATTTTGTAATGAAATAATAGTGGAATTTGATGTTATGATAGATTTATTATAATATCTAAATAAAGGGATTTTTTTGAATTTCTATTATGATGAAATTAATTTTAATAATTGTTTATGATTTAATAATATTTTATTAAGTTCTGGTGATGATTTTGAGAAATAAATAATGATAAGGTGGTGAAAAAACCTAAATAGGGGAGATAAAATTTTTCAAATATTTATCATGAGAGTGTATGAATTTAATATGGTAGTGTGACATGTTTTATAAACTTGTACCAAATCATTCTCAAGACTTGTATGGAGACCATGGATGGGTGTGTTGAAATCAATATAAGGGTGTTATAAAATAGTATAAGGCTGTGGAAATTTCTTATAATTTTCTAAAAAATATAGTTTATTATTAGATGAATGATTAGTGAGGTTAAAGAGATTTATTCTACAATAGCATGATGTTATTCAACTATCTATGATAAAAAATTCTATCTATAGAAGTTTTCATGAACCAACCTGAACTGTCCTTATATCAAACATCTGAATTGGTCCACTATAAGTATCAAAGGGTGTTCCCAATCTCCTTGGCCTAGAAAATGTGCATTGGTATAAAGTAATCACCTTTTGGGAATGATTTAGCTCAACCAACATTAATTAAATAAGTAGCAGCATAAAGTAAATAAATTTTCAGCATAACCTTTCTGTACATTAGACATCAACACCAGATAAAAATGAACTAGCAACAACCTAATATCAAAACAAGGAAAATATTAAAATGGCAACGAGTACTAAAAACCTCCCTCACCCTCCAAACACCCTATCTTATAAGTAAAATATTCTCACCTCCAATGGCTCTACTTCTCCTACCAGAAACTATAGATTCCCTTCATCCATAGAAAGTGGTAAAGCCATAAATTTTCAATGAAATAAAAGAAAAACAAAACAAAATAAAATATAACATAAATAGATCCTTTTGACCACACTTGTAACTACCCAACATACAATAAAAACTACACCCCATGGTTGAGAATAGATATGTTGGAAACTGTCATTGAAAAATGATAGAGATATAGTTGTGAGCATAAGAATTCCCAGTAGGGATACCAAATGAAAAGTATTCCCTATGCCTTATATTTAAAAATAAAACCATTTCATCATAGTTTAAAATATAATGATAATAAAAATATGTTTTCCTTTATTTTAAAACATTTATCAAGCTGATACCCTAAAAACCCATTTCCCCTTTTTATTTTGAAAACCATTTCCAAAGCATGATAAACTTTCCAAAAAAAACCCACTCATAAGAATGAAGATGTGAATAAAGAAACATTTTATTATGAAGGAATAAATTATAAACTATATTAATATATGATACCAATATAGGATAGTAAAAATTATTTTTATCACTTTATAAATAAAAATGAAAATGAGTAGAAAATAATTTAAAAATAGTACCTTGGAAGGAGTAAATTAGAGAAAACACCATTGGAAATCCCTAAGAAGAAAGGTTAGTTGGGGACCTATAATCATCTTACCCTCAGTGATAAATCATGTAGAATTCACTCTTATTCATGATCAATTATATAGGTTGCATCCAATGATTTAATTGTACCCACAGCATCATGATCATTATATCGTTTTGTTAGTGTTGTAGTATAATCCAACTAAGAAGACCGGGATGAAGCTTTGTCATCTATTCAGACATACTAGTCCTTAGTCCACCTACATAGGTACCTAGTATTCCCAAGTGATATGATCATAATCAGAGTAAATAGAAATGTGTAGTAGCCAAACCAGGTTTTAATCAAACGAAACTACAATGAAACTATACAACAACACCTCACCTCCCTACAGTAGCAATGAAAATCCAATTTCCTTAAAATCATAGAAACATGAAAGTCACATACAATATGACTTCCAAAACCACATAGAAATATAGGATTCCATAAGAGTAAACACCACTTTTTATTATCTTTATAAATTTCTAACTTGGCCTTATCCTTTTGGAAATTGACAATGATAATTTCAAAACCACTTTTCATACCATATTTGTCACATTCCAAAACCAACCTTCACACCTAAACCTATATACATCTTGATATATATATATATATATATTCACCCCTTGCTCTTATGTTCATGTTCCCATTTCCATGAGCAAATATGTTTAAATAGGATACATATATATATATATATATATATGTATATATATATATATGTATATATGAGTAAGTCACATTTAAAATATCAAAGGATTAGAATTCACTTAGAGAGTCTTTATGAAACAAAAACATATGATTGGTATTTTATGGAAAACTATTAAAAACACCAAAATATCATTAATAACTTCCAATTTACATGATAAAATTCATTTGGAAACCAAATCAAACATCTTTGATATTTTACATTTCAAAAAAATATTGAAAACGTGTTTTATAAGAATTTCCCAAAGAATAGATATGAGTTGAGTTCGTAAAAAATGAAATAAAATAAATCCTTTAACCATTAAATTTTTCCACAAATTAATTACTAAATAATATAATAAAAAGTGTATTTAATATATCAAGAAATCATGGATTTCAATTCAAAGGTTCGGACATATGGTAACCTACCTTAAACTGAAGAATAACTATTTACCTTTAATAATGGTGGATCAAATCCACCTCGAGGTGGTCCAAGGCACTCTAGAAAAATATGATAAACCAAAATTTCAAAAAAAAACTTCTAATTAAAATTGGGCCAAATTATAATAACATAAGAAGACCTACATAAAATTGATGGATAATTTAGTAACTTAAATGGTTGTGGCTAAAACGGTCCTCAATAAAACCCCATAAACCTTAAGAACCATAAACCAACCAAAAAAACCCCAACCTAGGTTTAGGTTCTTCCATGGCATGAGAACCATAAATAATATGATAAAAGTTGAAAAAAAAAAGAGAATGATGGATAATGAAAGATCACCTGAGATGATTTCATGAAGATTCAGTACGAAAATTGGACAAAAATCAAGGGAGGGGAGCAGGAGGAGGCATAAAAATAGGATATCCCCCTTTGGGTGTGGTTTGTCAAGTGTGGAATAGGGTAGGGGGATAAATAAACCCCTTTATGGGTTTTAATTATCTAAGGGAAAATATGGATTTTCAAAAATTTAATGCACCTGGACATTGCGAACAATTTGGACACATATTTTTCCAAACTGTGTGCGAATTATGTGCCCCTACTGGAACACCCAAGGAACCTCACATGGGTAGGATAAATTATTAGATAAAATCCTATGTTGTTCATATTTTCAGCTCTTTAAAAGGTTCATAAACCCTCGTACAGTCTGTATAAGGTTTATACTTACCATGCACCAACCATGCTCTAATTCTAAATACCTCCAAATTTTAAATTTTACAACTAGTTCATCCTAAAACTAAAAAATAAATATAAATATAACTAAATTATTAATAAATTATTAATAAATCATGGTCAGGGTATGAAAATCCTCCCCAACATGACATTTTAATCTCCTAGAGAGTCTAAAGAGACTCTATTGATCAATACAAAGGAAATAACAAACTGATACTCAACATGGGGCCCAAAACCCATAGACAAAGAACCAAAATAAGCTGGTAAAATTATCTTCAAATAACTGGACCAATGTCTAGAAAATAGCTAAAGAGTCCAAATAACTCAAACAATCATATGATAGAAGCAAACGATAGATACTTTATATTTTCAAACTCAACCTCAAAACATGAAATGCCTTGACCCCTAACATAAAAATCACCAAATATAGACATCATGGTCTTTTCTATATCTGTACAAGCATATGTCACATGAACCATAGTTCAATCCAACCAAACTACTATGATCAGGGTCGGGTAGGGTGGGAATAAGAAACTACCCCATCAAGAAAGGCCAGAAATTGGGTTCACCATAATCCCATTAGATGGTGGCCTCCCCACCATATTAATACTATAATCAAACATTGATTTACCAAGAAAAAATAACTCACAATTATTAATAAGAGACAAAATCTATGAGAAATGATGTATAGAATGATGAACACCACCATTCTCTAACAATAATATTTGGAATTCTCCAAAAAAATATACATCCATAAAACCATAATTCCCAAGATAAGTATAAAAGAAAAAAATGATTATAAGAGAAACAACTCACATCCAACCATCCTAAAAACCACTTTTAATGATTCAAGACACGTCAAACAAGGCAACACCCAAAAACCTTAAACACGTACTAAAACCAATATCTGAAAAGAATATAGACAAAATAATGATAACTATGA
The DNA here is from genome assembly GCA_963277665.1 of Viscum album. Classification (NCBI taxonomy): domain Eukaryota; kingdom Viridiplantae; phylum Streptophyta; class Magnoliopsida; order Santalales; family Viscaceae; genus Viscum; species Viscum album. The sequence goes on from OY728129.1 coordinate 262,140,886, forward strand.
CTAACAGATTAGAATAGGAAGAAAAAATATGACTATGAATTCTTTAATCAAATATATCTCAATAAGATCAATATGGACTCTGATCTTAGGTCAAGGGAGGAAAACCTAGTACCATCTATCAGAAAATTGATCCTTGATGAACCCAACTAATCAGAAAAAATATATTACCCATTCCAATCACCCAACCACTCACCCAATACTTTCCCATATAAATAATTGATACCAACATTAATGCATACACCTCATCAGAGTAGATGATTAATGAAAAAATATATAATTACTAAGGAATTGTTAAAGGGGAATACCTATAGAAGTGATTATTTAGAATTTCCTTAAATATTATAACCACCTCAAACTTGGCATGATAAAAACTCTAAATGATATCCACCAAGATCTCAAAAACAAAAAAATCTAAAAACATAAAACCATAGAAATATAAAATATAAATGGTTTCCACTCCAACATCAGAAAAAATAAGTTGGGTTGACATCCACTTCACATGGAATCTCCTCCAGTGCATGAAAACCTTCACTCTGAGACTTGTGGTTGGATCACTGATATCTTAAAACATTTGTTTCCACATAGTTAGAAGCTGATAATCCCTAATTGAAACTTCTTTTTTCCTTATCAAAACTTATAGAACCTATTTAGGTGACCCAAGTGGCCACACTGAATGGAATAGAAATAAATTCTAGAGGCTTACCATCCAACCATTATTGAGTCCTTTTTGGGGAACATAATAAAATGAAACAATAACTCATCGATCCATGCTTTCTAATACAAATTAAATGGTCCCAATATAAATCATAACCCAAACCAAAAACATAACTCACAAAAATAAAAACATCTTTTCAAAATTATTATTTTCCATTTAAAATTTCCCACATTGAATTTGAAAATCCAAGACTCATTTTTCAATACATACCCTAAAAACATCCATCCCCTTTTCCAATAACACATTTTCAAATAACCTAGTTTTTCATAATTGATTTTCCCATACCCTAAAAGTAAGGTTTTCAATACTAATGTTGTGAAAATATTTTTTTAATATTTACCCATAAAAAATCCCCTTTAAAAATATCAAAGTGAGTTTAACCATTTAGAACCATTCAAATCATACACTTCTATTTTTAAAAGTATAAAAACATTTCTTGATAACCACTTTAAAATCAGAAACACTTTATCAAACATGTTTCAAGACTCAATTGACCAATAATACACAAATAAATCCAACTAAGAAAGGACTGGTGGTCATACATGAATATATAGCATAGATTGATGGACTATGTTTCAGCCACAGAGCCATAATTAGGAGTAACAAAGAACCATGTATGTGGGATAGAAATGGGTAACTAGTCCATATGACCTCACTATGCACCATCATCTCAACTCACATTCCATACCCAAAATAGAAGCTCAAAATCAAAATACCAACATCCTTGGGTGACTCAAGGCTCTGGAAGGGAAATATTATATGGATCTCTTTCCACATGTACCCTTGAGTCCCAAAAATTATATCTCCAACCTACATGAAATACCAAATAAAAATATTTACTTATGAGATATCAAAGGTTCCTATAGAGAAAAGAACTCAACTCTGTTATGATACCATTTTTTCATGAACCAACCTGATTTTTCTCTCAATCATATGGCTGAACCAGTCTACAAGAAGTCCCTAAAGGTGTTCCAAATCTCCATGGTTGGAATAAGTTCTTGGGAATCAAGGAATATTTTTTTGTGAATGATCTATCTTGAACAACATTAATAAGATAAGTATCAGTGTAAAGTAAATAAATTTCCAACATGACCCTTCCTTACATCAGACATTCATGCTAGAGAAATATGATTGAGAAAAAACTAATATAAAAACTAGGAAAAAAATGAAACATTAAAAAGCATTAAATCCTTCCTAATCTTCCAAAATTCCCTCTCTATAAAGGCAAAGACACCCACATCTAATGGTTCTACTTCTCTCACCATCAACTATAGGTACCCTTTATCCATAGAAAGTGGAAAATGCCTAAATGTATAATGAAACAAAATAAAACTGAAATAAACTAAACTATAACATACCTATATCCTTTTGAATATAAAATTCACTTCCCATAATTCAATAACCATGATGGCCCATGGGATATAATAGATAATATAGAACCAACAAATAGAAAAATATAGAGATACCGGCATGAGCATAAGAATTAAAAGTAGAAATTCTAAAAGAAAACAACACATGTGACTTACTTATAAAAAACTATTTGATGATAGTTTCAAAATAAAGTGATAAAAAATCATTTATTTTTTTAAAAAAAATAAGTTGGTACTTAGAAAAATTATTTCTCCTTTTTATTTTTAAAAACACTTCCAAGTCATAATAAACTTTAAAAAAAACCACTCATAAGAATAAACATGTGATGAAATAAAATTTACAAAAAGAAAAAAAAATAGAAAGTATATCACAATATGCTACCAATAGAGGAAAGTAAAACACAATTTTTATCAATTAATATACAAAAAAACTAATTAGAAAATCATTCTAAAAGGGTACCTTGGAAAATAGGAATAAATGATAGAAATCACCTTGGGAAATCCTTTTTCAACTGGGTTAGTTTGGGTCCTAGGATCCATATACCCTCAATGATCAAGATGTTAGTATTTTAATTTTTTTTAAATACTTTAACAGTTTTATTTGTTTTGATAAATTAACCTCCATAAACATTTTAATAAATTATATTATTAATTTATAAAATGGTTTAATTAAAACTATTAAATTGGTTAGTGTTTTAATAAATTAAAAAAAATTATTTACATCCCTTAATAAGTTTATAAAAATTTCAAGTGTTTTAAATTCTTAAGTATTTAAATTAATTAATAAATTATAATCAAAGAAATTTAATTTTTTTAATATTGTAATTTTTTTAATGATACTTTAATGTTACTTCTATTTTTATTTACTTAAGTTTAATATGTTTAAGTAAAAAAATTGGCAATCCTTGAGAGGCACCTTGGCTAGTCCACTACCATATAGGGGAACCCTTAGGATCAACCCCATGGGAAGGCTTGATTAAAGAATCCCCATAAGGAATCTAGGCTTAAAATGTGCATAGTGCACACATCATGTGTGTAGTCCTATGTATAAGGTCCATGGTGCGTGCCCACTAGGCACTCAATTTGGGAATATGTTGCCTACTAGACCGCACCCCCATATGTGCTTGTGTTTTATTCTGAACTCAGAGTCAATGCTCCTTGATTGTTATACTGATCACCTAAATTATCTCAAATTTGATGTGTGATTCTCATTTGATTATTATTATTCATCCAAAATTAAAAAGTTAGATACAAGTGTAGTTTTTGATCCCTTTTAATCTCATCTGTCATTTTATTTTTTGAACTCCTATGTTATTTATTTGAAATCATGTGTGAATGAGTATTCATTTCCCATCATCTTTTTTTGGTGTCCACTAAAACTCCAACAAATTTATGTTCTTCAACACACCTATTCATTTGTCTTCCTTGACCTTCTATCATCTTCCATTCACCAGCATTATTTAAAGTCTCTCCAATGATGTTAATCAAATATATTCAAGACCTTTGGATCATGTCTTGTGGTCTCAGCATCTTATTTTGATTTTTTATATTGAGATTTACATTCTTCATTGGTTTTCTTCAATTGGTTTTTCATCCTTCATCTCTGTTGGGTACTCAATGAGCCATTGTTGGATCCAATAGAAATTTGAGTCACCGTTGAACCCAATAGTGAATCATGAGTCACCATTGGACCCAACGGTGAATCGAGTCACCATTTAACCTAATAATGAGTCATGAGTAATAGTTTAAACCTGATGGTGGTCCAGTGACCCACTGCCATATATTAATAGTGGGTTATTCTTTAACCCACTGGTTTTTTCTCTTATTTTTGTACATAGACTCCACAGGAGCTTCTTCATTCAGATGGTTTTGTTTTTATTTTCTCTTTTTATTTTTATTTTTATTATTCTTTCTTCTCATTTATTGCTAATGGATTTACCTTATGTTTTAATTTTATTAGAAGATCATTTATAGTTGTTTCTTTCTATACATTAGCACCTTCTTTGTTTCAATAGTAGGTTAATAATAGTTTTTTGTTTCTATATTAGCTTCCTTCAATATTAAATATTTATTTTCTTATTCTTATAAAAATCATCATTTTTTATCATTTTGTTTATATTATTTATTATCTAATTTTTAGTATTTTATTTTATCTTATTATCATCCTTTTGGTTGGTATATTTTTACAGTGAGCCACCATTGGAATTCAACAGTAACTAACTTTCATTGGTTGTTCCCCTCATTTGTTACAAATGGTTGTTTATTATTTTTAATGGGTATTGTTATTTCTTATCTAAAGATTATTATTCTATTTTTTATTATTATCATCCTTTTTTCATTCTTTATAATAGATTCATCTTCAAGTGATATATTTTTTGGTATCTTCTTCTTTTTTTAGAAATATATTTTTTATCATTTTATATTCTATATACTGGAAGAAGCTCCATCAAGCTATAATAGGAGCTCTTCTTTCTTCAATTGGATTACAATATATTTAATCTTTCTGATTGAAGTTATTTGTATATTTTATTAATTGATTTATTCATCTATTAATTATTTCTTATTTTTGGAAGTATTTCTAAAGAACCATTATTGGAAATTTCTAATGGTTGGGAATGAGCCGCCGTTGGCTTCAGGAAATGGTGAGTCATGAGTCACCGATGGACACCTAACGGTATAAAAAAAATATTACCTCTCTTAAAGCCTTTGACTTCTTAAATACTTGGAATGGATTTAATTGTGATTAATTATTTTTTATTTTAATTAAAGTTGGTACATTAGGTCATTATCTATTTAGCCACCATTGGAACCCAGCGATGGGTCATGAGTCATCGATCATCGTTCCAACGATAGGTCAATGGCCCATCGTCAGTTAAAATTTTATATTTCTAAAATTTGATTTCTTATTTCATTTTTTTTATTAATAATGGTTCTTTTGATCATAGTATTATTATTTTATATTGAAATATAATTTTAAGCTGTGTAAAAAATTAATTGAAGCATTATTTTATGTACACTCTTACTTACAGTTCAAAAGTCATATGATGCTCTATTTTACTGCATATTTTTTGTATGTATAATATATAGGATTATATTTGTTTTTCAATTATTTTATAAATTTTAATTGTTAAAAAATGATTTAATTAAAATTTTAAATGTTTTATTTTAATATTTCATGAATAAATATAAATCTTGGTTGTAATTCTATGCTATTTAGAAAGGCTTTATAAAACAAAGGTAATAGTTATTTTTATTAAATTAATTTTCACTAAAAGCTTCTTAAAGATATTGGATATGTATACTCTCCTCGTAGACCTCAATTTTAATGAACCAGAAGATCTCTTTAAGTAATTAAAGGAACACTTCGGAAGATTAATTGATAAATTTATCATGTGATACATCTTTGACATTCTTATTGTTTTGAATTGTTCATATTCTTCTATGAATTATAAATTCTTTCTATGATCATAGAAGTATTATAACATTGAAATTTATTACTTCCAAGCGATAAATAATCATCGAGCTTAAGATTCTTCGATATTTTGATCATATTTTAATTTCCATATATATTTTTTTATTCGGGTAATATTTATTTCTTCTTTTTGTATTTATTGTGTCTAGTTTATTATTTTCCCTTAAAAATTAGGTCTTTATTATCTTTGTTTATTCTATCACCCAAAATGAGTTTTGGTTTGTGAATCCCAATCAAAATTCAAGATATATACTAGGCTTAGTCTCCTATAAAATGATTGTATTTTTCTTCCAGGTTTATTAAAAGGAAGTTTCTGTAATAAGGTTCTTGCACCTTTAAAAGTGATATTTGTAGTGGGTAATAAACTCCTCAAGGAGTAGATGAGATTGAGGAGTGGACTAGGATCTTGGTTTTCAAAACAACTATAAATCCTTATATTCTTTACTTTTTATTTCCTATACAACTCAACTCAAGAAAATTTCACTCACTGCCACTAATATTTTAAAAACTCTAATTGTTTTTGTATTTAAATTTTTAATTAAACTATTCACCCCACATCTAGTCATATTTTCCATCTATAATGATCAAAAAAATTTCATTATTACCAAGTATTTGATAGGTTAGTCCTTATTTTTTAAAATTTGGTATCAAACAATTAATATCAAAACCATATTTCAGATAATTAGACTTTTTACTATTTATTTTTTTAAACCTGTGTGCTAAATTTTATCTTAGAACTACCATTATAAGGAACAAAATAAAATATCTCTCTTGAATATGGAAAGTATAAATTCCAATGATGGTTGAATACCACAAAAAACCCCATTCTTTGATGTGAGTAACTATGGTTACTAACAAGATATAATGGAATCCTACTTGAAACAAATTAGTTTGTATCACTAGACCATCATGGAAAATCCATATAAACTACCCAAAATTGATCTGGAGACTCTAATTGGTAAAAAAATAGTAAAATATGTTTTTAATTACAATGTTAAAAGTATTTTGTGTTGTTCTATAATTATAACATTCTATATCCATGTTTCATCTTGTAAGTTATCCCATGACATATAGAGGATATTGTAAGTGACTCATTATGGTACTGATAAACTAAAGATAACTGAGCTAGTAATGATCCAAGAAGAATACCATGACTTCAATATGGGAGATGAAGAATATGTGAACCATATGTTCCATCAGTTCACAAGTATAACCATTAGTATGAATTCTCTTATAAAATATTTTTAAAACACTACTCATGTGTAAAGCATTCTAAGATCTCTTCCAAACATATGGAATAAAAATAAATTTTTCATTGATGAGAGTAATAATTTTATGTAATATACTTTAGATGGACCAATAGGCTCTATGCTACAATATGAGTTAGATATGAAGAATATTGATGATGGGGAGTCTACTAAAAGAAAATGAATTTATTTTAAATCTAATTTTACTAATACCTCTAATTCCTCTAATTTTGAGTTCTAGGAAAGTGAAAATGATATTTTTCACTTCAGTATGAAACTTTTTAAATTTATGAAAAATAATGTTGGAAAGAGATAATTTGGAAGGAAGAATGTAAAGGACTATAAGAAAGGTAATTCAAATACAAAAGGAGGAAACAAAAACAAGATCTTTTGGAGTATGGGACTGCTCAGACAGTTCTGACTTAAGAAGTGACTCTAGATGTGAAAAGTAAATTGGTAACCTTGAACTAATGGGTATTACATGTGAGGTAAATGATTCTATATTTACTCAATTGATAAATCCTATAAATGTTGATCATAATTCAATATCTGAAAATTAAAAATATATTAATTATGATTGTGACTGTGTTTCTAACTCTAAGAATTCTATATTTAAACAATTTATTAAATAAAATAAAGATTTGAGGAATGGTATTTTTATAATTCTTGAAAATTATAGATAATTTAAATTTAAAAATAAAAAATTGGTCAAATAAAATGATAAATAAAAAAGGAATGTGAAAATGTGAATATCATTTTTTCCCAAAATGAATAATATAAAAAGAATTTTGATTTTGATATTTTGAAATTTAAATATGAAAATGAAAGGTTTAAAAAAACATTATAACTAAAAATTATAAAGATCAATATAATAGATTTAATTTAGTTGTGTATGATTTAACTAAAGTATAAAAATTAATGTAATAAATTAAATAAAGAAAATAAAAAAATAAGGAACAAAGTCATCAGATCCAATGAAAAGGTTTATATAGGTTTATAAACTATTCAAAAAGAGAATATGTTTTTGAAAACCAAAGTTTTTAATCTTAAATAGGAATTATAAACTTTTTTAAAAGGTAAAAAGTAATATGATAATTTTATGTCTTTAATGAAATTAAACACAAATAAAAATGGTTTTGGTTATTACAATTTTACCCTAAACCTGAATAAAACTTATTTTTGTTAAAATTTCAAAAAGAAGTATCTCCACTGTAACTTTCTTTAAATATAGATTGAAAGGGAACTATGCCAATGAATTATCATTGATATTCACTCAATAATATTTTTATAATATAATTGTATTATCGAATAATTTGTATTCAGATTCACCAAGGGATAAATGTTTGAAATCTATGTGGATGGTCAAAATACCTTATGTGAATTCTGTTGAACCTTTGACAGCATGAGTACGAAAAGTATTTTACTCAAATCCTATTAGACCTAATATTGTCACCATTCCCAAAAAAGTATTATTATTTTTTAACCAGCATGCATACTATCTACTTTAATATAATTTTTTATATAGACATACAATAATAATTTTATTTCTTATTCAAGGCATGTGAATTAATTTCTATTTGTTTTTCTATAGTAAGTAAAATTGTTGTAAGTTTATATAGTTAAAACTTTAGTCTGAATATGACAAATTTATTTTTACTTTTCTATAAGTTTTTTAAATAGTATTTATTTATCTATCTTTAAAAATTCATTAATTTAGTGGGAGTATCATCTTGTTTTTTAATTGAAACTAAATACTACCAAATAAGTTTTAAATAATTTTTTAATAAATTAGTTTATAAAGTTTACTTAATATATTTGAAACAAAAATCCTATAAATCCTTTTATACTCTTAAAAATATATTATGTTATTCATAATTTAGATTTTCATAATTCAAAGTTGAAATATATTTGTAATTATGAATTGATTTAAAAATTAGATTATTCTAAAATTGATTTATTTACAATAATTTTTTTTGTTGATATCCTTCTAAAACTAATAATTTCTATTATTAAACTCAGGGGGGGTTTAAAACCCTTAAAAAAGAAATTTATCATTTCTTTTGGAAGTATTTTTTATCATACTATTAATATAAATTGGTTTTTTTTCATTGAATATACCAATATTTTTTAATATGTTAGTGTTTTAACTTTACATTCAAGATTCTTTACATGTTTTGAGTATATATTTTGTTTTGATAAATATTTTTGACTTTAATCTAAATGGTAATTAGTCCATACTATTTAAAATTACTTTGATAAAATTTTACTTTGTCTTAATTATTTATTTTATTGAGTATTATAATATATGTATTCTCTAATAATAATAAACTACTCTGTTACTTTTTAAATATTTTTTTGATTTTGTTTAAAAAATAAGTCTATTTTATATAATAAATTTCTAATAAAATTTTTAATAAATTTAAAAAAAGGGGTAAATTTTGTTGAAAATTTAATAATTATTTTGTTTTGTAATTTACAAAAGGGTGAGTTTTTTAGTATTTGAATTTTTTAAAATACTTTAACATCTTTATTTATTCTGATAAAATACTCTCCATAAACATTTTATTAAATTATCTTATTAATTTCTTAAGTGGTTTAATTAATACTATTAAATTAGTAAGTTTTTTAACAAATTAACAATTTTTTAATTACATGTCTTAATAAGTTTATAAAATTTTCAACTATTTAAATTAATTACTAAGTTTTAATAAAAGTTATATAAATTTTTTTAATACTCGTATTTTTTTAATGATACTTCAATGTTATTATATTTTTATTTACCTAAGTTTAATATTTTTAAGAAACAAAATGGTCATCCTTCATAGGAACCTTAGCTAGCCCTCTACCACATAGGGGACCCCTTAGGGTCAACCTTGGGGGAGGTCTAGATGAAGAAACCCTATAAGGAGGTTGGGCTTCAAATTTTCATAGTCCACACATCATGTGTGTGGGCCTTTGTATAAGTCCCATGGTCCGCAGTTGTTAGGCACTCTATTTCGGAATAGGTCGACCACTGGGCCACGCCCCCCTATCTTCTTATGTTTTATCCTAAACTAAGAGTTAGCGCTCTCTGATTGTTATACTACTCACCCAAATTATCTTGAATCTGATGTGGGAAACTCATTTGACCATTATAATTCATCCTAACCTAAAAATTTAGATACAAGAGTGGAATTTGATCCCTTTTAATCCCATATGTCATTTGATTTTATAAACTACTACATTATTCATTTGAAATATGACATGCCACACTACTTATTTTTCATCATCTTCTTCTATAGTCCACTCAAACATCCATGAACCAATATTCTTCAGCACACCTGTTCAATTAATTTCTTCAGCATTCCATATTCTTATATATTCTAAGGTTCTTTAAAGTCTCTCTGATGATGTTAACTAATTCTCTTCCTAACCTATAGATCATGTTTTGTAGTCTTGGAATCTTATTTTGTTTTCTTACAATAAGCTTCATCTTCTTCCTCAGTTTACATCGACATGTTTTTTGGCCTTCATCTATGTTGGGTGCTCAACGAGCCACCATTGGACCCAATAGTGAGTCAAGTCACTGTTGAACCCAATGGTGAGTCACAAGTCACCATTGGACCTAACGGTAAGTCGATTCACCATTGAACCCAACGGCAAGTCATGAGACATGGTTGGAACCCAAATTTGGGTCATTGACCCACCGTTAAACATCAATGGTGGGTTATTTTTTAACCCTAAAGTTATTTTTATTCTTACTTTATAAAGACTCCACAAGATCTTCTTCATTCGGTTGTTGTTTTTATTTTATCTTTATGTTTTAATTTATCTTCTTCTTTCTTCTCATTTTCTGTTAAAGGATTTATTTTATGTTTTAATTTTATCAAAAGAACGTTTCTTTTTGTTTCTTTCCATATATTATCACCTTATTTGTTTCGGAAGTAGGTTAATAGTACATTTTTTGTTGCTATAGTAGATTATTTCAGTGTTAAATATTTTTTTTCTTATTCTTATCAGGAAATTTTAATCTTTTTTATCCTTATGTTTATATTATTTATTATCTAATTTTCATTATTTTATTTTATCTAATTATAATCATGTTAGTTGAATAGTTTTATAGTGATCAACCATTGGAATTCAACAGCCACTAACTTTCATTAGTTGTTATTTTTGTTTTTTAAAGATAGTTCTTTATTATTTTTAATGGGTTTTCTTATTTATTATCAGAATATTATTCATATACTTTTTATTTTTATCATCTTTTTATCATTTTTTATATTATATTCATTTTCAAGTGATTTATTTTTTGGCATCACCTTCATTTTTTTCAACAATACATTTTTTAACAGTCTTTATTTCATATACTAATAGATGCTCTATCAAGGTCCAATAAGAACTCTCATTACTTTAATTGGATTACCCAAAAATTTTAGACCATAAGTGATCCCATGACCCTAAAAAATTATTAAAAAATTAAATAGAAGACCAAGAGAGTTAGGGGTATATGTGCAACACCATAAATAAAATACAAAGAACTATGATCATGTATTTCCTCGACCACCTCGACCACAAAACCCACTGTGACCTCTCGTATGGCGTCCCCTCCTCCACTGCTTCGGGCCATGCCATGCACCAGCCTGACCATCAATTCCCTTGGGCTCCTCAACATCACAGTCCATCTGATTTAAAATAAAAAACATTATCTTTTCCTACAACAAGTTGTTTTGTATCTTCCTCCCTGGAAAGCTCCTCAATCTATTACTTATGTGAAATATGATCGAGTTGTTGCACTGGAGGAAAATCTTGCTAAACCAAATTCACAATAGGCATAGGCATTGTTAAAACGGTCTTACCCTTGTGATCCTTTATTTCCTTATACAACTTATCAAACTCAGGCGAGTTGATGGATGCCAGCAAAGTGAAGCAATTCGGCCTTTCAGCAGTAGAACCAGCCTCTAGTGAGTCTTTTGAATCTTCTCTAATAGAATAACCATAACCAAGCACATCCTTGTCAAAGATAATGGGAAATAATTCCACATTTATAGACAAACTCATAGTAGAGTCAACATGGGAAGGAGGAATACATGATTCATCCTGCACTAATGATCCAGATACACCATGCACACCAGCAATAGAGTCCCGCACCAGAATGTGAGAGTCTAGTACAGGACTGCTAGAAGCAAGTTACAGTGGTCTCATATTTTCATAATAATCTCCAACCAAAGTAGTAGGTTCGATGAACTTTCCAATAGATTTAATTGGATTACAATAGAGTTAATCTTGATGATTGAAGTAATATTTATATTTTATTGATTGACTTATTAATCTATTGATTATTCCTAATATTTGGAAATATTTTCATTGAGACAATGTTGGACATTTCCAATGGTAGGTCATGCACCACCATTGTCTTCATACAACGTTGAGATATGAGTTACCATTGGACACCCAATAGTAGAAAAAAATTTATTTACTCTCTTGAATTGTTTGACTACTTAAATTCTTGGAATGAATTTAATTTTTATTAATTATTTTTATTTTTTCTTCAAATTTTAATGGTAGAAATGTTTTTTTAGCCACCGTTGGAACCGAACAGTGGGCCATGAGTCATCGTTCTATATTCCAAGAGTTGTTCAATGACCCACCATTAATTAAAATTTCATATTTCTATAATTTTATTTCTTATTTAATTTTTTTATTAAAATAAATTCTTTTTATCATAGTAGTATTATTTTATGTTGAAATATAATTTCAATGTGTGTAAAAAATTAATTGAAGCATTGTCATATGTACAATCTTCCTTGTAGTTAAAAATTCATATGATGCTCTTCTTTACTGTATCTTTGTTGTATGTATAATCTATAGGATTATATATATTTTCAATTATTTTATAATTATTAATTGTTAAAAAATGATTTAATTAACATTTTAAATGTTTTATTTTAATATTTCATAAAGAAATATAAATCCCAATTATAATTATATGTTTTTAAATGAGGCTTTATCAAATAAAGGTAACAGTCATTTTAATTACATTAATTTTCACTAAAAATTGTCATGAATATATTTTATATGTATATGATCCTCATAGACCTCAATTTTAATGATTTGGGAATAAAATGACCACTTGTGAAAATCAATTGATTTAGATCTCATGTGATACATCTTGAAAATTCTTGCTAGTACAAATTGTTCATGGTCTTCTGTGACTTCTGCGTTCTTTTTTTGATCAAAAAATGATTTTAACTTTGACATATATTCCTTCCAAGTGATTAATGATCATCGATCTTAAACTTATTTTACATTATTATCATCTTCTTATTTCCCAGTATTGGTCTTATTTATATAATCTTTATTTTTTCTATTTATGTTTCTTGTGTATGGTTTATACTTTTCCCATAAAAATCATATCTTTATTATATATAGTTATTCTATAACCTAAAAGGAATTTTGGGTTGTGAATCTCGATCAAAAGTCAAGATACATACTAGGTTGAGTCTCCTATAAAAATACTGGGTTGTACCTCAGGGTTATTTAAAAGGCAGTTTCTATAATAAGGTACTCACATCTTTAAAAGTGATATTTTTAGTGGGTATCAGTCTTCTCAGGGATTAGAATAGACTAAGGAGTGTGCAAGAATCTTCATTATCTAAACCAATATAAATCCTTAGGCTCTTTACTTTTTATTTCTGATCCAACTCAACTCAATAACACTGTACTCACTACATTTTAATATTCTATAAACTCTAATTGTTTTTATCTTTAAATTTTTAAAGATATTGTTCACCCCCCCTCCCCTCTGGTCATATTTTCCATCTATAATGATCCAACACAAGCATCAAGTTACTCTCCTAGTTCATGAGCTATTATAGAGAACATATCCAAAGTTCTAACTATGCCCACGGAATCATAATCATCATATCATTTGGTTAGTGTTGTAGAATAATCCTTCTAGGAAGACCGATATAAATCCTTGTTGTCTCTATCTCTATGTACTTATCCTTATTCCACCAACCTAGGTACTCAATATTACCATGTTCCATGCCCACATCTATAGTATATAAGGGAGATATAGTATACAAACCATGTTTTAGTAGCACAACACTACAAAGCAATCATACAACATCACCTCACCTCCCTATACTACCAATGAAAAATCTCAATTCCTTAAAATCATGACAACAAGCCAATCACATAAAATTAAAGTTCCAAAACCACAAAAATATATTATTCCATTGTAGTATATTCCAATTTTCAAAAGTTTATAAAGTTTCAACTATTCCTTATACTTTTGGAAATATACAATGATCATTTAAAACCACTTTTTATACCATGGTTCTCTTGTTACAAAACCAACCTTCACACTTAAAAATATATACTCCTTGATATATATATATATATATATATATATTCACACCTTGATCCAATTTACTTTTTCTTATATCCATGATGAAATATGTATAAAAAGGGTATATATATGTGTATCTTTATTTGTATATATGATTAATTCACATTTAATACATTAAAGTATTTGAAATAACTTATATATTCTTTAGAAAACAAAAACATATCACTGAGATTTTATATAAACCTAGTGAAAAGACCAAAATATCCTTATAAACTTTCAATTTACATGATAAAATTAATTTGGAAACCAAATCAAACATCTAGAAGATTTTACATTTCAAAACAATCTTGAAAAAATTATTTTATAATAAAATCCCAAATCATAAATATGAGGGGAGTTTAAAAAATATAAAATAAACCAACTCCTTTACCATAACACTTTTTTACAAATTAATTAGTAAATAATTTTATAAAACATGCATTTAATCCATAAATAAATCATGTATTTCAAATAAAAGTCTTATACATAGGGTAACCTTCTTCAATCCAAAGAAGAACTCCCTACATTTGGCAATGGTGGCTCAAATCCAGCTCGAGGAGGTCTAAGGCACTCTTGAAAAATAATAAAAACTCAAATTTCACAAATAACCTAATTAAAATTGAGAAAAATAATAATAATGGAATAAATACTACCCAAAAATAATGGATAATTAATCACATTTAATGGTTATGTCTATAACGATCCTCAATAAAACCTCATGAACCCTAAGAACTATAAACCAACTAAAAAGAATTCCCAAATTTGGTAATGGTTTAGACATAGAACACTCACCACACTGAGGATTGGAGAAGGGGAAATAAAAATAAAATAATAAGAGAACATATGAAGATGAAATCTCACCAGATATAGTCACATAAAGAATCAATATTAAAATCTTACCAAAATTGAGGGAGGGTAGGGGGAGGGGGTTTGCGGCTATGAGATCCCCCTTTGGGTATGGTGTGTCAATCATGGAAGAGGGTAGGGAGAGAAAGAAACCAATTTAGTGGTTTTAATCCTTTGTGGTAAAAAACTTTTATTTTTAAAAATCTAACCCACTGAGACACTATATATGGTTTGGAAACATGGCTAGTCAAACTATGCACCGACCATGTTCCCCTACTAGAAAATCCAATGCACCTCGCACAAAAAAAATCACACTTTTATAGAAACCATGCACTTCTCATTCATTATTCTATGTAAAATTTCTATACACCATCACATTGTGTCTACTAACCATGTTCCAACCATACAACTATGTTGAAAACCCACAAATTTTAAACTTTAAAATTGGTTTGACCCGAAACTCAAAAACAAATTGAAATATAACTAAATAATTAAAATTATTATTAAATCATGGTTGGCGTGTGACAAAATTATACATGTGTGGTGTAGTTTTTATAAAGGTTGTTCCACATAATCATGATGTCATGGTACATAAACACATGGTCGTGTGACTATATAAATTTTAAAATATCTCTTATATAAGGCGACAACATTATATATTTAAGGGTGTGGTAAATAGAGATACAATGTGTGTAGTGTATTTTTTATCCTATATGGATATTGATGGGGTTATGGAATTAGTTTATGCCTAAGATATGTGTAATTTTAGTGAGGGGATAATTAATCCCTAGTATCTAGTTTATTCTAGACCAAGGTGTGAACATGGTATATCTACTTAACATGGTCATATTTCCTAGGAACTTTTCATTCATAGTTTTCTTAAGTTATAAATAAAATGGATGGTAAGGATTCAAATCCATTTATAATACTTAGTGATGAGGTTGATATTGATGTGGTTAACTAATGAATGGTGGGGTCTGGATCTATTTAAAACTCATAACATTGGTGATTATAATGATGATGTGTTTAGTTATTTGGTTGTGGATTGTGATATGTGCTAGTGGTTTGAGATATGAGTGTTAATGATTCAGGTTGAGGTGATGAGAGTCCATATGAGTGGACACTTGAAAATAATGAGAGTCAATATGAGTGGTGAACTACGTAACCATTGTGATGTTTTAGAGATAGTTTAAGGAAAATAGAGTCACAATATTTGGATATTTAGAAACAATGAGAGTCCCTATGGGTAGACATCTACCCAACCATTGTTAGAATATTTGATCTAATAAAGGTAGTGAGTTGAGATGGTAAGGGTCTCTTTAGGTGAAAACCTTCCAAAAAAATTTTATTTACAATGAGGTCTCTGTGTGAGTACATTGGATAGACATGGTTGATATTATTGATTAGTGATATTGTTATGGTGGTAGATATGTGATTTTGTGTTATGGGGAGAATATTAATTATGAGGTATGAGATGGATGAGGTATGGAGACTGAACTTTTCAATGATTTTTAGATTTTCTTGATTGGTTTACTTCACTCATGGATACATTAGTAAAATTTATTCACATAGACACATGATAATATCAGGGAGGAAGATAATGAGTATATTTATATTATCACCTCTAATTTATATGAATTATTTTTTATATTATAAGGATAGAGTAGGTTGTGGTGTTAGGTGAACTTATATCTAGACATAAGAGACTTTATAGGGAGGTGAATTTAAGTATACCTCACTAGATGTATATAGGAGATATTACACATTGTATTTTTTAGCTAATGGGTTAGTTGTTTATTCCATGGAGTGAATTTGCTAAAAATTATTCATGTATTATTTTTAATAATTGAATTTATATTATTCATGGTGATATTATTTTTTCATTAAAAATGTAAATTCCCTCCATATATGTTTCATGATATACCCTTAATGATATTTTTTATCCCATGTCCCATTGAAAATGGGATTCGAGGGTAACACTCAAACTTGTTGGTAGCTTAGGTGGAGTCCTAGTGAGGTCAGTTCACGAAAAATGGTATTATATTTAGTATTTTTTATTAGTTTTTAAATTAATAATTGATGAGAATTATATGGGTAGTGATTAAATAATATCAGTAGAACCTAGTATGTTAAGTAGAGTAGAGTCACAATCTTGACGTGACCCCCCCCCCCCCTCATGATCCAATATAGAACTATGTAACCTATAGATCAATACTTAGGGAATAAAATAATGACTATAAGGTATATTTATAGGTGTGAATTCGTTAATCATATAGCTTTGGGTCATCATTATTTTGTTTTAAATGTTAGGGTGATGGTTTATGTGAGGGTAAATGATATGGTAGTATTTTTAGACATTCCCTGATAATATATTCATGTGTTAAGGTTTAATTGTCTATTTTTAGTTATTTTGGTTATAGGATTCCATCATGAGATTCAGAATGAGGAGGAGTAATAATAACTTAATTCTGTACATTATAAGATAGAATCAAAATCCAGATAAATATGGAAAACATATCTTAGTGAATTCCTAAAGTAAATTTTACTAAATTAAATATGGTTTATTTCTATTTATGAGACTTAATGTTGGTTGGAAGTGGTTAAGATGTATTTCTTACTAATCTAACTAGTATTTGAGTTCCTTATTCCTTTATTGGTGAAATGTTTTTAGGTTATACGCATTAGTGGGGGGAAATTATGCATATGATATCATGATATGTCTAAATTTAAATAGAAAATTTTTTGGGAGTTTTTTATGAAATAATGTTTATAATAGACGCAGAGAGTTGAATGACAGTAGGAGTTATTAGTGGTTTAGTAGGGAAATTATTTTATTTTCTAGTTTCATGTGGAATTTATGGATCTAATTCATTATTCTCTATATTTAATGATTTATAAGAAGTTGAGATCTCATCCTTTTCAGAGGGATTTGAGACCCATGATTTAGTGGTCATTTGGAATCTTTTTACTAAGATATTTTATGTTGATATTAGATAAAAATTAGATATTGTAAATTTTGATAACTTAGATGATATCTTTATTAGATATTACCCATTGGAGTAATTACTAGGGTAGTGTTAGTGGTAAATGATTTTTAATTTATAAGGAAATGAATATTCAGGCATGGTCATGGGATTCTATAACTAACTTGATCAAATTTCTTTAGCATGACTGGTATGTTTCCAATAATTGGAGACCAAGATGTTTGATGTTTGTCTTGTGGAAATATGGTCCATTTATATCCTTTTTCTATTATTTTCATAGTGTCTAAATGAGGAATTCATAGAGTGTGATCGTTTATAGGCTTCCCCATTAGTTTTTTCAACCTCTTCACTAAAATATTATGTAAAAATATGATAGGAAACCATGGAGACCACTAACAGAGAGTATTATTAGGATATAAAATCATGGATGAGATCATAATCCATTGGGATAGTGAGATAACTAAAGTGGTGGTAGAGATGGGTAAGAGGGATAGTGATGATTATGGGATTTAGTATACAAAAACTCCATTGTATATAAGTTTAAGAAGTTTATGGATCATATGTGATTCATGGAATGTTTTTATTCACTCAACTTTTACTTCTATTTTTATTGATATTGGTGGTTATAGTTTGTTTATTGACCCTTTCCTAGTATATTTGAAATAAAATTTAATAGAGAATCTTTTTATTCCACTAGAATTTACTTCTCTAGTGATAGGTTAGATAAGGTTTTCTGAGGTATGTTATTGTAATCTGATTGAGGGATGAGATATTTTTTTCATAGAAAATAGTCTTTTTATAGATGAAACCATATAATTTTATACGTTTTATGTATTTTTTATGTTATAAAACCCGTTTAATATTGAAATTAATGGATTGTTATTTTCTCTAATGTGGATTATGGTTATGTGGTGTTAATTAAAGAAATAGATATCTATTTGGGGTAGAGATGGATTGAGTTCTAGAGTATTACATCCCACTTTATAATTTTGATTCATTGTGAAGATAAGGAGAATAATTATGATTTTACTAAATTTGTGGTGGATTAAACCAATGTTATTTAAGAGGAAGTTATGAGTTTCCTTTTGAGTTTATAGATTGATTTTAGGATAGAGTTATATCTAGTCATTTTCCCAAATTTAATAACATCTTATCATATTAAACATACATAAATTGTGGATTATGAATATAAATTAATGTATTATTATAGAGGGTTTTTATTGGAAATGTATTATCACTATAGGATACTAAAATATATTTTTCTAATAATGTGGAAAAATATTAAGGTTATATATAGATTACCAATGTTTAAACCATTTGACAGTAAAGAATTACTATATTCTTCACTGGATGAATTATTTATTTGATTATTTGAAAGGGAAGAGACTATTTTTTATGATTTATTTATAATAAAGGTATCATCCATTGAGGTTCAAGGATGAAAATATCACTATGATAGATTTTCATTATTTTTATGAACATTTTGATTTTTTAATGATGTCTTTTGGAGTAATGAATGCGTCAAATATGTTTATGGGGATTATAAATAGGGGTTTGTAATAATATCTTAAAGATTTTTTTATAGTCTTAATTAATTATATATTATTTTATTCTAAGATGGATTATAATCATATTGTGTATCTTCAAATGGTTTTGGAATTGGTTAGAAAACATCAATTTTCAAGGAAGATGTCTAAGTGTCTATTTTGTGCACGTGAGGTTTATTTTATGAGTTATTGAAGTTATCAAGAATATAAAGACCACCAATAAAGGTGGGTTTGGATCAATAATGATATTTTAAAATTTATTTTCTCATTAAATTAACATTTTTAACCTATTAAGGTTTTGATCTTCACAACTTTAAACTCATCCTCACTCATATTCAATGATAATAAAATAAATAATGGCACGCAAGTTTTTACAATGTTCTCCTCTAGTGTGTGTGATTATGTCCTTTATATGTTAGATCCCATCAGTCCATGGAAATTCAATAAATGATGAAGTGAATACAATCGATCCATCTCTTGTCAAGATCATTATATCTCTAATAGGAAATTATACTGGTTCTCAACAGTTATAATGTTTTCTTATACTTCCAAGCCAATGAAAAATAAAATATGAAAACTACACATAAAACTTTGTCCCTAATCAATATCTAGTACCTCTCTATATAATATGAATATATCTAGTGTTAATTAGTTTTATGCCTCTATCTAACACACATCTATCCATTATACTTCTATCCACTGCATCTATGTCTGGTGTGTCTCTTCTTCTTTAAATGAGTGGATTCTTGGTTAGTCTTTCATGATACCCTGTCACAAAAACTTTAGCACTTTTACTCTATGATAATGGTGGAAATATATTCTCATCAACCCTTCACCCATTTATATTGGAATACTTCCTCTTAAAATCAATGGGAAATTGTGGTATCTAATTTAAATTTTCCCATTCACCACATTTTTTTTGACCTCTTTAAAATCCACTAAATGTTCATAGTCAACATTCTCTATATGACATTACATAAATATCAACATCAATGATATTCTTCAAATCTTCCTTAAATCTTGATAGATTTATGAATTATGAAAGAACAGCACGACATTATCATATTCAATGACTTTAAATTCTTTTTACATCTAGTCAAAACATCATCTAGTGTTTTTCTGTCAGAATCCTCCTTAATAACTTCATTATCTTTTATTATTCTATCTGAATTCCCTTTATTCAGTCTTCTTATTCTAAGTGGCTCATTATGATAAAATCAAGCTTCCTTCATCTAGAGTGATTCACATTTTTCTGATATTTGATGGCCTTATAGAAGTTTTTCATATTGTTCTATCCAATTATTTGACACCTATCTATTTGATCATATTGTATCTACTCATAATTCATTCAAATACCATTCTGATAAACTCAATTTGGTACTCATATTTCCAATGATCTATCTGGAGTATATACATTGGAACTTAGTTGATCCTCATATCACTCCATTCAGTAGTCTTTGTACCTATATTTCTGGTAACCTTCTAAGATTTCTTATTCTGCTGGAGTTACAAAGATAATGGTTGATCATTATTAGTTTTATTTACTTGATCTAGTAACCTTCATATAGAAGTAAACTACATGATCTAAATCTTTAAACTTTTTACTATTTATAATGTTATCATTTTGTGACTTAAAACATTGCATGAATTGTCTCTATCTAGTAATCATGTTCCATTACCATAAATCTGGTAACATTCATAGTTTCTTATCTAATTATTTTCTATAACTTCATCACTTTGTTTCATGAACATTGTAGATCCACAAATCAAACTTTTTAACTTATAACTTTGTACATAATTTAAAACTTAAAATTTATACAACTGTATTTATTCAGAAACTTCATATTAAACCATGAAAATTACCCAGTAATCATGATGTTAGTAATATTTAGGATCAATATATAATCACCTATATTATTAATAAAGTATCTCAAACTTTATTATAATGAACAAAAACTCAATTTTATCTGAAATAAAAAAAAATATTGAAAAACAAAATGTTGAAAAAAAATACAAATATTGTTGCAAAATCAACCTAAAGGATCATAAATATCCCCATTTTTATTTTTTTGAAAATATTCTCAGTGTTCTAAACAACTCTTTTCTCTAATTCTATCAAACCACAACCTTTCTCATATAGAGTTTCCTAACACCACACTGTTAGTTTAAGAAATGTTTTTAAAGGAATTATATACCTCAGTGACAAGAAATTTTGTGGATATAATATTGATAAAATTACCCTCAATCATCTCATGATTTGAAATTATAAATTCTACACCTTTACTTACTACCCCTTTTTATGATAACACTAGATCTCGATTCAAAAATGATAGAGTATAGAGTTGTACTTCTACTCCTTATTTGACAATAGAATACAAAGCAATGCCAGGTTCATTTCTTTAAGAATTTTATTAAGTGGTGCAAGATAAATATGTATTTATAGCCTCAATAACTCAAATATTTCAGTTGGAATAACTTTCATGCAAATATCTAGAATTTTATCCCCCATTTAAATATACTCAATAATTTCATCTTCACCAATAACTTTCTTATTAATGACATTATATTTAATATTAATGTGCTTTGATCTGAAATGTTACATAGATTTTTTGGAAATATGAATAAAACTTAGATTATAAAAATAAATCTTCAATTATTTTTCAATATTTACCCTAAAATATTTCATATGAAATTTCATCCACGTCATTTGTGTACAAGCCTGGGTGGTTGAAACATATTATATTTCTTATTTACTCAAAGTAAAAAAACTTTGTTTCTTATTATTTAATCCCAAAAAACTTTCTCTAAAGAATAATGTTCCTATTAATGTTTATTTTTTATCATTAAAATCTTTGGACCAATCAGAATTAGTTAACCTAAGAAAATCCATCTCATTACTTAATTTATAAAACTTTCCATAATTAGATATTTCTTTAACATATCTAATTATTCTCTTTATTTATAGCATGTTTGATTACTTTGGATCACTATAATATTTTTCACATAAAGTTACAACATATGAAATATTTGGTCTTGAAGTACTAAGATAAATCAAAATTCAAATAAACTTCTAGAAGTCCTAATGAATAACATTTTTCCCAGTTTCACCTCTACTTAATCTCATGCCCATATAAATAGGTGTAAAATTTTATTTTGAATACTTCATTCCAAACTTTTGTATAAACACTTAGGATTTATTTTCCTATGATATGAATATGTATCTTCCTTTCTATTAATATTATAATCCCATAAATAAATTCAAATTTCCAAGTATTAACATCTCAATGTTCATTTAGATTTATTTAGAAAATTATTCACAAACTTTAACCATGTTACCTACTAAAATTATATCATAAATGTAAATAATTTTCTTTAGGGTACCTATAATCATCTCCAAAACATACAAGTTTCTAAAAAAAATTCATTTAGAAAATTCCAATCTCTTTTGAAAATTATAAAGTTTGGATCATGAGGCACAAGGGGCCTATTTCCACCCACAAAAATATTTCATCAATTTATAAACCATGGTTTAATCATTATAAAATATAAACCCACTGAGTTTCTCAATATATACTTCTTCTTCAATTTTTTCATTTATGGAAGCTGACTTAACATATATTTGATAGACTTTTTAATTTCATTTATCAAAAACAGGTAATTTTTTTTAATAGTTTTCATCCTAGAAATAGGGGTAGAAATTTCTTCAAAATAAACTCATTTCACCTATGAGTAACCTTTCTAAAAAAATACACTATTTATTCTTTAAATTTTCACCATGTTCATTAAGATTATTTATAAACACACATGTTATTCCTATAACAATCTTTCCTTTCATCCATGGAACAAGATCATCTATGTCATTTTTCTTAATTTAATATAACTCTTCAATCATCATAATTAACCATTATTTATATTCAACTACATCTAAAAGATATTTTGGTTCCACCTATAATATGAGTGATGTTTCATTTTCTAACATCAATTTTTATCTATTTTGAACTAATTCTTCTTGATTTTGGATGATATTATCATATTCAAACTATTTTTTTAATTTCTATAGTTTTTGTGGTTTTCTTTAGGTCTTACTTTCCTCATCACTGGTTTGATTAGAATCAACCTGGACAAGATTAACCTTTCACTCGTATTTTTTTCCATTAACTTCTCTGGAAGACATCATTCTATATTTTTTTACACCATATTCATCATTTTTAAAAATAAAATTTTTAAGGTGGACTAAATTTCAATAAAATTTATATTAAATGAATTAAACAAATTATGTATTCATTTATTCCCACACTTGTAACATTTTTCCTTTAAATGAATATCCCATGAAAACACTTCTTTCTATTTCTTATCAAACATTTCTAAATATATATATTTTATCTTTATTGATAAAGTACCCACAAAAATATTAAAGTATTTCATTATAGCCTTTTTCTTATAACACATATCATAGAGATTTATTTTTGGTTCCGGTCAAAGCACACATCTATTTTGAATATGTACAGTTGTTCTTATAGCTAATCTCTAGAATAATTTTAAAATTTTATATTCAAAAATTATAATTCTTCCCACTTTAGGAAAACTTTTATTTTTTTTCTTTCTATTAATCTATTCTATTGAGGATTGTATGGATAAATTTATTGTTGTTTGATTTCATCTGTCTTCATGTAGGACGTGAAAGAGTTATTTATATACTCTTTTCCATTTCATGTTATCAACTTCAATATATATACACCAAACTTCTTCTCAACATCCCTCCTAAAACATCTAAATTACTTTATAACCTCTAATTTATGTTTCATAAAAATTATGTTGGTCATCCAAGTTAACTCATCATTGAAAGTAATAATTTAAAAATCACCCTTTGTTGATTGTTGTCTTATCGATTATAAAAAAATTGGTTTAGATGTTTTAATCCATAGAATATTTCTATATATATCTCTAGATTCTTACTTGGAGTTGGTGCTGTGTTTTGGGTGTTGGTGGACCCTAAAGTTAATATATTAAAATTATTAATATATATTAAAGCATTCACATGCAACTTTTTGAAATTTTTGGTTTTCCCATTTATCATAACATTTTATAGGGAATCTAGTAACATGGTTGTTTCTAAAATAAGGGTTTTACCCTTGGTGTGATATAAGGTTGGTCACCATTGGGAATTTCATTGAAGGGATCCATTGGTGGATGTAATAAATAAATTAATTGAATAATTTATTTAACATATTAATTATTAAAACCTAACCCCCACCCACTATTTATGCATCATTATAAAGAATCCCTTGGATTTCTGCATAACCCTCGAAGATTGGATAGGATGAAGGGACAGATTTATTAGTGTTTTAAAATTAGGTATTTGGATTGAAAATGAATGTGGATCGATAAAATTATGGTTCTACATGATGGGAAGCACATGGATCCACCTTTAGTAGTATTGGTTGATGATCGGATACATGTTAGGCAGTCAATAACTCCATTAGGTTAGGATAAAAATTCATTTAGGTTAATCACATTACATGAGTTCATGAAATATAGATCACTCGTGTTTCATAGAGATCTTAACCCGCAGGTGGATGAGTATTGGAGAAAGGGGGTAATTTTAGTCTTTCAACTTGTACGGGCCCCAACCAATCAAATGGTTGCACTTGCAACTAGTTTTTTCATGGAGTGGAAGGGATCTGGTGGGGTTTGATTACTCAGACCCATAATGGGATGATGCTCTCATAGACATACTTTTAACAGTTTTTTCATGATGATAATACCCTTCAAGTTTGCGCTCTATGTAAATCTTGTATATTCTTAAGCCACAATAGTGAGATATGTCAGTTGATGAATATGGATTGATGTTTATCAACCTCATGCACTACTCTCTAAATATAGTGTGTGATGGATAGTTGTATCTTTGGAAGTGTGAACAAGTGTTCCATGAATACATTTGATCTATCATGGTATTATTTTTCATTCCCACATATGCTAGAGTGCTGGAACAAGCCTTGGTTATAGAGGAAATCTAGAAAATGGATGTGAGAAAGTTATATCCAATAGTGTAAATTATGGGTCTTAGTCATTTATAGTGTCTAGAAGGCACCATTCATCAGGGTCTTGGTGCAGGATCCATAATCATACCTGAACTAAAACACATGGATCTGTAGTTTAGGGTTCACACAGAGGATCCATTTAGACTAGAGAAGCGTGATGATATACTTTTGATGGATGTGGTCACATGGATTATGATTTCCTAACCCAATTTAATGAAGATGGTTTACAAATAGTTGATAGACCTCCACAACATAGGTAGCATCATGATCATGGATTTCCTAGGTGTGGTAAGGGAGACCCCTAGGGATATAGAGTTGATAGAGGAGAAGGAGGAGTCATTTTGGGAGAATATACAAGTGTAGGATGATGTTATGACCTACACCCACCACCACCATTAGGTATCCCATGCTAGGATCGAATGAATAAGAGTCAAGGGTATAGAAAATTGCAGGCTATAGAGGGATATGACCAGTTTTCTCTTGAGATGATTCAAGGTAAGATATGTGTCTTATCTAATTTATATATAGTATATATAGACATGTGTGTGAGTGTCTACTTTATCTACATATCCCATATACTATAGTTAGATCTTCCAATATATTATTTGACCCATAATTTGTTGAAATAGGTTCTTATAAGGAGTGATTATTCTATATGACACATCTTCCAATAGTGTGAGTTGCGGATCAATTGAGAGTGTTTCTCAAGGGACCTATTAGTCATTGTGATGAAACCTTATGATGACATTTTGGGTATGTAATAGTATCCCATAGTGTGTTCCTAAATATATTTTCATCACATGAGAGTTATATGCCTACATGTTGATGGGATGATATTCTTATTTGTGTATAATAAGGATCTAATGGTTGATCAAGTTGGGATCATGAACATGAAGATTCAACTAATCAGCTATCATTTAATGAGTTTGGACCTTTTTATAGTGGGCACTTCAATCATATGGATTCCAGTGGTAATGTGTGATTTTATGGACATATTCCATGAAGATGTACTAGGACTACCAACTAAGTGATAGATTGACTTTTGCATCAAATTGAACTCTAATACCATGTCGGTATCATTTTTTGTATATCATATGGCCTCTTTTGAGCTCTGAGATATAATGGTGTAGTTATAGGACCTATTCTAAGACTAATAGAGGATGACCAGCGCCCTTGTACTGAGGCAGAGCCTGACCAGTGCCCCTATGCTAAGACTAATAGAGGAGGTAATTGTGGTGTTGTGTGACACCTCTAGAGTTAGTATTAGATTCATTTTTATGAATAGAAAGATGTTTATTGCTTATGGGTTAATGAATTTTATGAACCATGAGATTAACTACATGACCCATGACATGGAGTTAAAATAATTAGCCTTCATATTGAATATGTGGAGGCATTATCTTATGGGAAAGCATTTCATTGTTTACTCGGACCATTGAAGTCTCAGGTATATCATTACCCAGAGAGATATAAACCCAAAAAAGGCATTGGTTATAATTACTATTGGAATATGACTTTGAAATAGTCTAAATTATAAGAAAGGGAAATGTGGTGGAAAATTCCCTTGTTATGAAATCCCATTCTCACTTGGTGGAGGAGGTGTGAGAGTAGTATACTTTATTAATCATGATGCTGATAGAAAAGAGAGGTGCAGATTACCTATATTTTATAGTGGTTAAAAACTTTTTCTTCATTGTGTGAGAGAGTATAAGTTTAGATGTTTTGACTATGAAGATTTATGTAACCAGATATCCTCAAGATATGAACCCGATGGATTTTTTGAAAGTGGGGATCACATAATTATTTTTTAGGGATGGATGGTAGTTCTAATCACATTTTAATTTCATACCTACCAATTTTATGTATATTTGGCTATGGAAAATATGTAAAAATACCTTTGGAGATAGTTTTGGTGGGTTGGCATGAGGTGGAGTGTTACTATGTTTGTTTCTCGATGCCTCACATGTTAGTATTAAAGGATGAAAATGAAACTCCAGTAGGTTTCAATAAACCTCTTAATATCCCATGATGAAATATTTATGGAATATTGATGGATGTTTTTAAGAGTATTCCATGAAAATAGAGAGTCCACGTTGCTATCAGGGTGATTATTGACCGACTTACCAAATCGCCACACTTTCTTTCCATTCAGGAGAATAGTTCGGTTGAGAATTTGGGGTGGTTGTATGTGCATGAGATCATTTGGTTTCATGGTGTATCCAAAATGATCATATTCTACCATTATTATTAGTTCACATCATGGTTCTAGATATTCTTGCAATAGGATTTCAGGACCTAGTTATAGATGAGTACAACATTTCATCCCCAAACAGATGACTATAATGAGTGAACCATCCAGGTTTTAGAGGATATGCTGAGAGCCTACATGTTGTACTTTGGTTAGAGATGGGAGGATCACTTTACATTAGTGTATTTTTTTATACTAATAACTATCACTCTACTATAAGTATAGAACCTTTTGACACACTGTACGGGAGACCCTGTAGGGAAACCTTGCGCAATACCGACGTTGCTGAGATATCTCTTATTAAACCAGAGATGATACAGAAAATGATGGAGAAGTTTTAAGTGATCCATGAGTGTATGAGGACAACATAGATCTAATGGGAATCCTATGTGGACTGATTTCATAGTCCTTTTTAGTTTTATTAGGGAGACCATGTTTTCCTAAGAGTCTCTCCACGATGAGTATTCTAGAGTTTCAATTGAGGAAGAAATATTACCACAAGGTTCATCAAGATATTCTATATCCTATGTAGGGTTTGTATAACGACCCATACTTTAAATACATTATTATTACTTCATAATTTAAGCACACTTATTACAACATATAACAAAACCATGAAAGGACCGTATAGGTATAGTGTCTTTAGAAACTGGTAAACATAAACAACTGGTTCATAAATCATCTACACTGTCTCCCTTTTATTTTATCATATCTAGAGTCCTTTTTGGCATATCTTACTTAATATCCTTCTTCCTGACCTGGGGAAAAGAAAACATACAAAAGGGTGAGCTCAAATGCTCAGTAAGGGTAAAAAAAAGAAATATCAATCACATCATATCCATAAGAACATATCGTTTTGGAAATCTTAACCTACAAAAGAGATCATAATTTCATAACATGGGATAAATCATAGTAGTGAAATGTAATCCCAATAATCATAACTTAAAACATGAAACTTTGTGTCATACACACATAATCATATAGAATCATTTCTTAGTAGTCAAGACTTATTTCCAAGACTATCTTAGCGGACAAAGTCCATTTCTGAACAGAGTTCACTCCTCGTTTCAGTCCTGTATCACTGAACAAGATTAACCTGTCATTCCATCCATGTCTATCTCATGAGATATAAATCTTTACCCAATGCATTGGAGGGAGATATAGGTCCCACCCATCTCAAAATGAAACCATTCTTATGTGCGCCACAAAATCATAAATCATACATCATAGCATAACCCATGTAATAAAAATGGGATTCTTAAACATCATGCCATCATAACATAATCCATATAAGATAAAAGGACATAGTAAAAATAATTCCATCATAACATAATCAAATAAATGTAAAAATAGGGATAGAAACAGAACCCTATATTATCTTAGATGGAAAATAATTTTGATAAAATGCTTGAACTCCATTCTTGAGGAAAATATCCTTTCTACTTCAAAAACATTTTTATTTTCTTAAAATGTCATATAATTTTAAACTAAAAAAAGTCAATTAAAAATAAACTTGAAAACTTGTAAAGTAATCTTCATGGAAATAATGTTCTAAAATTCCATTCAGGCCATATAAGTTAAAAAACATTCTTCTCATACATTGGCTGGAAAAGTCAAAAAGTACCTCGTACTAAAAATGACAAAAGATTCCTTTCATATCATTTACTAAAAACTAACCAATGGGTAAAATTGGATTTAAAAAATTGTAGGTGGATGGAAATAATATTACATATTGAAGAAACATGGATGTGGATGATAAATATGCCCCAGTAAATTCTGAAGTATAAACAATCTGAGATAAAAATGAGATTGTGAGATTTTCCCTTACCTTAGGTCTGATTTTCTTCGCATGTGTCTGAACCTCCTGTATAATGATTTAAATAATGTTATTGACTTATTCAAGAATCTTACTAATTGTTATTATATCATATATGTTCATATTCTTAGCTTCGTATTAGTAATATTTCATTGCTACTTGTTATTTGGGTGTTTATTGCTTTTTGTTCTTATGCGTGTTTTGTCAAATAAATTCTTATTCTTATTTTAAGGTTATACATACCTCATTTCCAGAATGGTATTCATTTAATATATATCATATTTATTCATTCAATTCATTTATATAATCATTATGCATTGAAGATCATGTAGAACGAGTCGCATCACATCGTGGAGACGGTAGGCCATACGTACACACGAGTGATGATATCATTCCCATGATCATGGAATTGTATTAATGTATGTACACTATTTAAGAATAAATATCACTTTAAAATAATAATATATAGTTATTCTTTAAACCATTATACCCATCCAAGTAAGTTTGTGGTGGAAAACAGATTACACCACGGCGTGGTGACGGTATTCCGCACGTACGCTCGCGCGGTGATTTCATTTTCCGTAGGATGGATAGAAGGTGAAATAGGTTTGTTTCATATTTATAACAACATATAAGTATATGATTTATACTTATGTTATTACTTCATAATTAAACAACTAAATAATAATAAGTATAAGAAGAAATAAAGTTGAAAGAATCGGTAACGGACATTACCTCTTCTTTAGAGAGCCTCTTCTTAACATCCTCTTAGGGCACTAAAGATGGTCTTTGAAGAATACCAGGACCTCTAGGATGTTTCTAGGGAAGTGGAGAAGATAAATTGGAAGGTTTTGGTCGAGCTTTAAGGCTCAAAGTGGTGTGAGGAGGAGAGGGAGGAGGTGCCCTTTTATAAGGGAGGAGAGAGGCACCTTTGGAAAAACTAAAAATATTATTTTATTATAAATTCATATTCGGTTTTTAATAGCTCCAAATTGATTTATTTATAATCTAAGGTGGGGATGGGTTGAAATCCTCTCATACAATAGAATTTAGACAAGTTTAGGTTTCTATTTTAACCTTATCATTTAGATTTAACTTTAAGTTAAATAATTTCACTTTTACCGTGTCTTCTTGTTTTCTTACAATATAAGGTTAATAAACTTACTATAACAAGCCAAATGAACCACAAGTTTTTCATTATTAATATATATAACCTTATCTAAGTAATTTTGCCAAACCTTAGATCTTTAGGAATGAAATAACAATTAATAATATAATATTTGTTTTAAAAACTCTTTTATGTCAATTTTGACACTATTTGGTATTTGATTTTTTTGAAAATCATAAAAGCATTATTAGTTAGAGAAAAGTTAATTAAATAAATAACAACATGTCATATTAACCTATAAAATTATTTTAATTCATAAAAAGTATCAAATTACATTTATTTGGGTATTTATAACATCAATTATGTTAATATTTCATTAATAAGGTAATTACTACATCATCATTGTGTCAAAAATAAATTAATTTATTTAATGTATAAAAATTACAAATAAAATACCATTATCTAGGAAAGCTTTTTATCTTTATAATGAATATTTATAGTAGAAATTATCTTATGTATAACCCCATATTAAAAATGTTTTAGTTATTAAACTTTGATTTTAACTATTTTAACTATTCTTTAAATAAAATAATAATAAATGTCATAATCTAATCCAAGTGGACCTAAATGGTCATATTTTATTCCTAATGTTGTTTTTGGTCGAATTAAACTTATCCAATAGAATTATGACATGTGTTCGGGTAATAATAATACCATTTTTACCCTTAATTACCCTATTTACTTTTAACCGTGGTAAAAAAAAAGTAAAAATTTACTATTCACTAAAAATTATTTTTATCTTATTGAACCACATTTTACTCCTTGATATTAACTATGTCTCTCATATTTTCAAAATTCCACTCACAAAAGCGGTAAAATTAAGTTTTATGTAAATTTTCAAACTCTCCTAGGAGATGGGTAAAAGATGGTGAAAAGTTCAATAAAATTTTTATATATATAAAATTATTATAAAATGACTCAAATGAATTATATTAAACTTATATAGTTATTATGTATCAATTTTTACCTAAAATAAATTTAAATAAAATAAATAATTATTTAAACAAAAAGTTGGTTTTTAAATAGAAACCCAGTGTTTTCACTATTCATCAAAAATTGAAAGTTTTCAAAAAAATACCAAAAATTCACCCTAGGCTAATTTCGATATTCCAAATCCAAAAATGAAGTCCATTTTGAAAAATAAAATTTATAAAATTTCAAAAAGTGGGTATTACTATTCATAATGGCTAGTTTTAATAATATTTTAATAGCATATCATTGTTTAGTGAAACTCGGTATTGCGTACAACGCAAGCTATCGAGGAAGTTCGTGATTGCGTGTAAAGAAAGACAAACTAGTGTTGTGTGTAGTGAAAGATTCCTTTGATGATGTATATAACATAAAAACAAAATACTTCTCATAAAAATCTCGGGTGTTACATTCTACCCCCCTTAAAATGAATTTCTCCCTCAAAATTCGTCACTTTGTAACAAACATATGAGGATACCGCTCCCTCATCATATTCTCAAGCTCCCATGTAGCTTCTTCTAATTGTTGGTTCCTCCATAAAACTTTCACCAAGCGAGTGGTCTTGTTCTGTAGGACTTTTTCGCTACGTTCTAGAATCTCTATCGGTTGTTCTTCATAAGAAATATCTTGCTTCAACGGTACAACTTCTGAGCTGAGTACATGTGAAGGATCAGGTATGTACTTTCTTAGGAGAGATACATGGAACACATCGTGAACTTCAGAGAGATTCGGTGGAAGCGCCAATCGGTAAGCTACCTTCCCAATACGATCCAGTGTTTCGAAAGGACCGATATACCTAGGGCTCAGCTTGACCTTCTTTCCAAATCTCATTACTCTATTCCAAGGAGATATTTGTAAGAACACTTTATCACCCACTTCAAACTCTAGGTCTTTTCTTCGGTTATCGGCATAACCTTTTTGTGGACTCTGAGATGCTCTTATGTGTTGTTGAATAGATCGGACCTTTTCTGCCATCTCATCAACAAGATCAGGTCCCAATAGCTTTCATTCCCCAACTTCATCCTAGAAAGTTGGAGTTCTGCATTTCTTTCCATAGAGAGATTCATAAGGAGCCATCTGAATACTAGATTGAAAGCTATTATTATAAGAAAATTCCACCAAAGGTAGGTGTTGATCCCAACCTCCTTTGAAATCCATAGATCAAGCTCTCAATATATCTTCTAGATTTCGAATTGTCCTCTCAGACTGACCGTCTGTCTGAGGATGATAAGCAGTACTGAAACTCAAATCTGTATCCAGAGTATGCTGAAGACTTTGCCAAAACATTGAGGTAAACCTCAGATCCCGATTAGATATAATGGAAAGTGGTACTCCATGCAATCTTACCACTTCCTTTACATATATACTGGCAAGCTGATCCAGAGAGAAATCCTCTCTAATAGCAATGAAGTGTGCCGACTTCATAAGACGGTCAACTATGACCCAGATAGCATTATTTCCTTTGGATGTTTTAGGAAGTCCAGTGACAAAGTCCATAGTGATGTTTTCCCATTTTCATTTGGGTATGGGTAATGGTTGTAACATCCCCTTAGACTTCTGTCTCTCAGCTTTAACTTGCTGACAAACCAAGCATCGAGAGACATATTCAACAACATCTCTTTTCATGCCATCCCACCATAAGTACTCTTTTAGGTCCCTATACATCTTCGTGCTTCCAGGATGAATAGAGAATGAAGAATTATGAGCCTCATCCAGTAGATCCTTCTTTAATTCTGTGATGGGAGGAACACAAACCCGATTCCTGAACTTTATTATCCCATCACAATCAAGGTTGAATTCAGGAACATTTCTCACCTTCTTTTGTAACTCTACATCTTATTTTTGTGCCTCTTTAATCTTCACATGTATAGATGGTTGAACATTCATTTGAGAAAGATAAGATTTTTCCCCTTCCATTATAATTCCAAGATCCATCCTTTGTAAATCCATAAATATTGGATCTTTTGTGATCCTCGTCATGGATAAGCTAGCATGGTCTTGTCGACTTAATGCATCTGCCACCTTGTTTTCTTTCCCAGGGTGGTAATGAATTGAGTAGTCGTAATCCTTAATTAGCTCCAACCATCTTATTTTATGCATATTCATCTCCTTTTGTGTGAAAATATACTTTAAAATTTTATGATCAGTATAAATATCACACCTTTCTCCATAAAGATAATGTCTCCAAATCTTTAATGCAAAGATTACCACAGCTAACTCCAAATCATGAGTTGGGTAATTTTACTCATGGATTTTCAACTGTTGTTAGGCATAAGCTATCACCGTATCATTTTGCATGAGAACAAACCCCAGCCCCATATTAGATTCATCACTGTAGATCACAAACCTTTCTCCACTACAAGGCAGTGTGAGCACAGGTGCACTGGATAACCTTCTTTTCAAATCCTTGAAATTCTCTTCACATTCCTCCATCCACACGAACTTAACTCCTTTTCGAGTCAACCTGGTGAGTGGATTAGATAATCATGAAAAATCTTTCACAAAACGTCGATAATATCCATCCAAACCAAGAAAACTTCAGATCTTGGTTATTGTTGTTGGTCTCGACCATCTTTTGATAACCTCTGTTTTTGCTGGATCCACATATATCCCCTCTTTTGAGATTATGTGACCCAAAAATGCAACTTTTTTAAGCCAAAATTCGCACTTGGTAAATTTGGCATAAAGCTTCTCCTTTCTTATGGTATTTAATATAATTCTCAAGTGATCTTCATGTTCTTCCTTTCTCTTTGAATAGACAAGAATATCATCTATAAAGACTACCACAAACTGATCAAGATAGTCTCTAAAGACTCTATTCATTAGATCCATGAAGATAGCAGGGGCATTAGTAAGACCAAATGGCATCACTATAAATTCATAGTGTCCATACCTTGTACGGAAAGTCATATTTGGTATAACCTCCCTTTTGACCCTTAATTGATGATACCCTGAATAAAGATAAATCTTGGAAAAGTATTGAGCTCCGCATAGTTGGTCAAATAAGTCATCAATGCGTGGGAGAGGATATTTGTTCTTGATTGTGATCTTGTTAAGTTCTCGATAATCAATGCAGAGTATCATTTATCCATCTTTATTCTTAACAAACATAACAGGTGCTCTCCAAGGTGACGCACTAGGGCGTATGAATACCTTATCAAGATTATCTTGGAGTTGCTTCTTTAATTCTTGCAACTCAATTGGGTCCATTCTATAAGGTGTCTTTGAAATAGGCAAAGCACCCGGTATGAGTTCTATTGAAAACTCAACTCCACGATTTGGTGGAAGACTAGGAAATTCCTCTGGAAAGACATCATCAAACTCCTATACAATGGGAATATTCTTAATCATGAGTTTCTCACCAACCATTTGAGATAAATAACCTTCATTTAGTGGAATCAAGACCCATAAGATGGAATAAATTTCCACTGGAAGGTTATGTTCATCCATGCATCGATAGATGATCGTAGATTGATCTAGAATATTAAATGTGAGTTACCTTATTTGGAAATTGATATGAGCTCCATATAAATAAATCCAATCCATGCTAAGAATCACATCAAATTCCACTATAGGAAGGATCACAAGATTTGCAGGAATCACTTTCCCACAAACTTCAATCGGAGAAGAATTATAAACTTTTGATGCGACTGTTGTACCATTAGGGGTTATCACAGCTAACTCAACATCTAATTGTTGAGGTAATACGTCGATACCCTTAGAAAATTCTTCAGAAATAAAAGAGTGGGTGGATATAAAATCAAATAAAACATTTTCTACTTTAGAGTGGATGGTAAGTGTACCTTTCACCACTTCGTTATCATACTCCACATTGCTAATAGAAATTTCATGTGACTTTCATTTGTATTTAGCCTTAAGAGTTTGTTGAAGTCTATCATCATAAAAAACCCTTGGATTAGGGAATTGATCAGCTTAACCCTCCAAACGATATACTACTAAGATGACTTTATCATGTTCAGAACATTGAATAACTGAAAATATATTTTCAGTGGTACTGATCCACTGTTCAACCACTAATGGATCAGTAGACCCGCTGAATGAGGTTGGACACTTCCTCATGAAGGATTCAACAGAATGTTGATCCTTCCTTTGCTCGTTTGGAAGTCCTTCATGATTCATAGCTTGAGAAAGTTGTGTGAGCATGGCTACAAGATTTTTTATTCTAACTCACATAACGTTTGGTTGCTTAGGGGCATAATCATTTCATTGCCTGTCGCATTCCGCATTAACATGGTTTCTTCGGGTTCCAACCATTGACTAAAACCAAGAAGAATAGTGTGAGCAACACTAATTATAATAGGAAAACCACATAATCAAGAATAAAATTTCACACTTAAGGTCTTATTATAGGTTATTCATGGCCATTTCTAAAACACTAATATTGTTTTCTATGCTTAGACTTATCCTTAGGGTTCTTACTAAGGATTTCACATCCTAGTTTCCAAAGGTTGACTATACCTTTCCTCTGATACCAACTATAACGACCCATACTTTACTTATTAATTCAGAATTGAAGCACACTTATTACAACATATAACAAAACCATGAAAGGACCGTATAGGTAGAGTGTCTTTAGAAACTGGGAAACATAAACAACTGGTTTATAAATCATCTACATTGTCTCCATTTTATTTTATCATATCTAGAGTCCCTTTTGGAATATCTTACTTAATATCCTTCTTCCTAGCCTGGGGAAAAGAAAACATACAAAAGGGTGAGATCAAATGCTCAGTAAGGGTAAACAAAAGAAATATCAATCACATCATATCCATAAGAACATATCATTTTGGAAATCTTAACCTATAAAAGAGATCATAATTTCATAACATGGGATAAATAATAGTAGTGAAATGTAATCCCAATAATCATAACTTAAAACATGAAACTTTGTGTCATACACACATAATCATAGAGAATCATTTCTTGGTAGTCAATACTTATTTCCAAGACTATCTTAGCGGAAAAAGTCCATTTCTGAACCGAGTTCACTCCTCGTTTCAGTCCTGTATCACTGAACCGGATAAACCTGTCGTTCCAGCAATGTATATCTCATGAGATATAAATCTGTACCCAATGAATTGGAGGGAGATATAGGTCACACCCATCTCATAATGAAACCATTCTTATGTGTGCCACAAAATCATAAATCATACATCATAGCATAACCCATGTAATAAAAATGGGATTCTTAAACATCATGCCATCATAACATAATTCATATAAGATAAAAGGACATCGTAAAAATAATTCCATAATAACATAATAAAATTAATGTAAAAATAGGGATAGAAACAAAACCCTATATTATCTTATATGGAAAATAATTTTGATAAAACACTTGAACTCCATTCTTGAGGAAAATATCCTTTCTACTTCAAAAACATTTTTCCTTTAATAAAATGTCATATAATTTTAAAATAAAATAAGTAAATTAATAATAAACTTGAAAACTTGTAAAGTAAGCTTCATGGAAATAATTTTCTAAAATTCCATTCAGACCGTATAAGTTAAAAAACATTCTTCTCGTACTTTGGCCGGAAAAGTCAAAAAGTACCTCGTACTAAAAACAACAAAAGATTCCTTTCATATCTTTTACTAAAAACTCACTAATGGGTAAAATTGGATTTAAACAATTTTAGGTGGATGGAAATAATATTACATATATAATAAACATGTATGTGGATGATAAATATGCCCCAGTAAATTCTGAAGTATAAACAATCTCGGATAAAAATGAGATTGTGATATTTTCCCTTACCTTAGGTCCGATTTTCTTCACACGTGTCTGAACCTCCTGTATAATGATTCAAATAATGTCATTGACTTATTACATAATCTTAATCATTTTTATGATATCATATATGGTCATATTCTTAGCTTCGTATTAGTAATATTTCACTGCTACTTGTTATTTGGGTGTTTATTTCTTTTTGTTCTTATGCGTGTTTTGTCAAATAAATTCTTATTATTCTTTTTGGATTATAGATACCTCATTTCCAGAATGTTATTAGTGTAATATATATCATATTTATTCATTCAATTCATTTATATAATCATTATGCATTGACGATCATGTAAAATGAGTCGCATCACATCGTGGAGACGGTAGGCCGTACATACACACGAGCGATGATATCGTTCCCATGATTGTGTAATTGTATTGAAGTGTATGTATACTATTTCAGAATCAATATCACTTTACAATAATAATATATGGTTATTCTTTACACCATTATACCCATCCAATCAAGGTGGTGGTGGAAAATAGATTACACCATGGTGTGGAGACGGTATTCCGTACGTACGCACGCGCAGTGATTTCATTTTCCATAGGATGGATATAAGGTGAAATAGGATTGTTTCATATTTATAATAACATATCAGTATATTAGTGATAATTATGTTATTACTTCATAATGAAACAACTAAAGAAGAAGAATTAGAATAAGAAATAAATTTGAAAGAATCAGTAACGGACATTACCTCTTCTTTGAAGCGCCTCTTCTTAACCTCCTATTAGGGCACTAAAGATGGTCTTTGAAGAAAACCAAGACCTCTATGATGTTTCTAGGGAAGTGGAGAAGAGAAATTGTCAGGTTTTTTCCGAGCTTCAAGGCTCTAAGTGGTGTTAGGAGGAGAGGGAGGAGGTTCCCTTTTATAAGGGAGGAGAGGGGCACCTTTGGAAAAACTAAAAATAATATTTTATTATAAAGTCATATTTGGTTTTTAATAGATCCAAATTGATTTATTTCGAAACTAAGGTGGGGATGGGTCTAAATCCTCTCATTAAATAGAATTTAGACAAGTTTAGGTTTCAATTTTAACCTTATCATTTATATTTAACTTTAAGTTAAATAATTTCACTTTTACCGTGTCTTCTGGTTTTCTTACACTATAAGGTTAATTAACTTACTATAACAAGCCAAATTAACCCCAAGTTGTTCATTATTAATATATATAACCTTATATAAGTCATTTAGCCAAACCTTATATTTTTAAGAATAAAATAATAATTAATAATATAATATATTTTTTTAAACTATTTTATGTCAATTTTGACACTATTTGGTAATTGGTTTTTGTGAAAATCATAAAAGAATTATTAGTTCTAAAAAAGTTAATTAAATCAATAATAACATGTCATATTAACCTATAAAATTATTTTAATTCATAAAAAGTCTCAAATTACATTTATTTGTTTATTTATAACATCAATTATGTTAATATTTTATTAATAAGGTAATTACTGCATCATCATTCTGTCAACAATAAATTAATTTATTTAATGTCTAAAAATTAAAAATAAAGAACCATTATATAGGAAATATTTTTAGCTTTCTAATTAATATTTATATTCTAAATTATCTTATGTATAACCCCATATTAAAAAAAATTAGTTATTAAACTTTGATTTTAACTATTTTAACTATTCTTTAAATAAAATAAAAATAAATGTCCTAATCTAATCCAAGTGGACATAAATGGTCATATTTTATTCCTAAGGTTGTTTTTGGTCAAATTAAACTTATCCAATAGAATTATGACATCTGTTAGGGTAATAAAAATACCATTTTTACCCTTAATTACCCTATTTACTTTTAACCGTGGTAAAAAAAGTAAAAAATTACTATTCACCAAAAATTATTTTTATCTTATTGAACCACATTTTACTCCTTGATATTAACCTTGTCTCTCATATTTTTGAAATTCCACTCACAGAAGCGGTAAAATTAAGTTTCATGTAAATTTTCAAACTCTCCTAGGAGGTGGGTAAAAGAGGGTGAAAAGTTTAATAAAATTTTTATATATCTAAAATTATTATAAAATGACTCCAATGAATTACATTAAACTTATATAAGTATTATGAGGGAGAACTAGGGTTGATGGCCTCTGCTCCTGATGCTCCCGAGGGTTCCACCGATGGTGGTTCGAGGTGAAGACCTTGATCGCCGATGGCGATTGCTGTGTCCCCTCCTCCCGCAGTGGGGGGAGGGGCTTCTTCATCTTCTGGTTTCGCAAATAGAGGTATGTTTGAGTATGTTTTCTTCATGCCTGAGATAATGGTAGCACCAAGGGTTCCGGGATGCGTGTCTGTTCAGCCCGTCGTTCCAGTCTCAGTTCGAGAGTTTTCTGAAGCCACTTCATTGCTGTCCACAGCCTTAATCGCAAGATTTGTGCGGTGACGTCCTTTGATTGAGGATTTTGGGAAGATGGTGAATGAATATTGGGGCTGGAAGAATATTGCATCGGTCATGATTTTAGGGCCACGGCAGATCCTCATCGTTTTCTCTGATGAGGATGACTTGGGTAGAGCTTGGTCTAGACCAAGGAAAGCCTCCCCATTCCATCTTCTACGATGGTCTGTTGACCATCATATGAACCGGGATTCTCCAAATATCGCCATATGGTTGCAGCTCCCAGGAATTCCCCTCCCATTTCAGAACCCTGGGCTTCTGAAGTCGATAGGTAACTCCATCGGGCATTTCATTTGCTATGATTGGAGGACAGCCTCCATGGGAAATCCTGCATCCGCACGAATCTATGTGGAGATGGATATTTCAAAGAAGCCACCTAGAACTGTCTGGATCGTGGTGGAGGGTGAGTACAGGTTTTATCAAAAGATTTTTTATGAATCTTGGATGCCTTTTTTCTCCTTTTTCCATAAGTAGGGGCACGAGATAGATGCTTGTCGTTGGAGTGGCATAGCTTTGCAAAAAGTGGATGCCTGCACAGAGATGAATGATCCTGATCCAGGTGCACATCAGGCAGATGAATTTCATTCGGAAGTCACTGCCATCATGGAGTAGGGAGTGTCATTAGGGGATTTGATGAATGGAAACTCCCTGAATTCTGGATCCGGTCAGGCTCCAGTGGATGTTGTTAGGGAAACCCAACTGGACAACACTGGAATGGTTGTGTCTCGGCCTGGAGACTCAACTCTGAATGACTCTAATACTCTTGTGAATGTAACAGAAGGTTCAGATTTATATATTATGGCAGGATCTGTAAAATCTAGATCCAAGATTCAGCATGAAGTGGAGAGATCAAATGATGACTTTCAGTACATTGGCAGGGGATGCGCTGTGATGCTGGACAGCTCTAAGCCTGTGGAATTGGTGTCTGAACAGAAGAACACAACTGATGTCCTGGTGCAGGTAAATTCTCATGAACTTTTTAATTGTTTTACAAATAAATTTGTAGTGCTGGCTGATGTTGGATCAAATGAGGCAAAAGAGATGGAAGTGGCAGAGGAAATTGTAGAGAAGGAAGGCAATGCTGGCCTGGACAGATTGAGTGGTGAAGGTAAAAATCCCTGCACTGATGACACAATCAAGATATCTCAACTGGAAGGTGGGAAGGATGGAAATTTCAACCCTCCTTTGGGCCATAAAAAGCAGTGGGGGATAGATCTGATTGTGAAGAAGAGCTCCACAGTCACAAAATATCTTACAGTGATGCTATTAAGAATGGAATTCATGAGACCCTAAGCAAGGAAGTGGAAGAAAAAACTCAAATCAGGAGGAAGCCAAGGAGATACTATACGGATCTACCCAAACCAATGGTGACAAGGTTTGCACACAAGATTGTAGGGTCACAAGAAAATGTCATTGCAAATGGGTACAGTGGAAAATGAAGAGGAGGGCCCCCGAAGAGGGACAAAGGATTCAGTGGGAAACGGCCGGTCAAAGAGAAGTTGTCTGAGGAAATGCTTCGGAAGAAAA
Organism: Viscum album; assembly: GCA_963277665.1. Lineage (NCBI taxonomy): Eukaryota > Viridiplantae > Streptophyta > Magnoliopsida > Santalales > Viscaceae > Viscum > Viscum album. Next base: position 262,182,421 of record OY728129.1, read on the forward strand.
ATATGTACCTTGAGATGATGCGCAAATACGAATCTTCTGAATGGGAGTCAGTTGATCCTGGTGATGAGTTATCTGATGATGGGGAGAAAAATACATATGGTTTTTATGTAATGTAGCGTTTTTTATTTTCTACTGACTTTACTTTCACTTTTCCTTTAATAAATTTGCGGGACCAGGCTTACGCCTGGTTCAGACTTTCCTGGGTATATAGGTATTATGTATCAATTTTTACCTAAAATAAATTTAAATAAAATAAATAATTATTTAAATAAAAATTCGGTTTTTAAATAGTAACCCAGTGTTTTCACTATTCATCAAAAATTGAAAGTTTTCAGAAAAATACCAAAAATTCACCCTAGGATAATTTTGATATTCTGAATCCAAAAAAGAAGTCAATTTTGAAAAATAAAATTTATAAAATTTCAAAAAGTGGGTATTACTATTCATAACGTCTAGTTTTAATAATATTTTAATAGCATATCAATGTTTAGTGAAACTCGGTATTGCGTACAACGCAAGCTATCGAGGAAGGTCGCGATTACGTGTAAAGTAAGTCAAGCTAGTGTTGTGTGTAGTGAAATATTCCTTTGATGATGTATATAACATAAAAACAAAATATTTCTCATAAAAATCTCGGGTGTTATAGTTTGTGATATTGATTACTTCTTATCCTTACCCCCCACAATTAGAGTGAGTGAATGATTCCATACATGTGTCATGGCTGAGGAGATACGTTCATGAATCAACGCACGTTATCGATTGGGATGAGCTTTAAATTGAGGATGGAGCCACCTTCTTGAAGTACTCAATGTAGATCAAGGATCAATAGAATAATATCCTATTTTAATGTACCATTACTACGGTTCATGTTCTTTGGAAACATGGGAGCATGCATGAGAGCTCTTGGGAGCATGAGAGTCGGATATTGGCTCATTACCCCATCTATTTTGGGTATCTTGTGATTTTTGGGGTGAAAATACTTAAAAAATGAATAATGTAACAAATCTAGTTTCCATAGTTTTATCCTTTGAATATTTATATATATATATATATATATGGATTGTTTCTTGGAGTTGGCACTGTATTTTGGGTGTCGGTGGACCCCATAATTGATACATTAAAAATATTAATATATTTTAAATCATGCCCACACATATTTTTAGAATTTTTGGTTTCCCATTGATTAGTACCTCATATGGGGAATCTAAGACCACTGTTGTTTCTAGAACATGGTTGTTACCCTAGGCATGATATAATGTTTATTGGCATCAGGTGTTCTATAGAATCTATCCATTAATGGATGTATTAAATAAAATAATTGAATAATTTATTTTACAAATTAATTATGAAAACTAAACCATCCCCCAATATTTACATATCATTATGAGGAATCCTCATGGTTAGCCACATAACCCTAGGATATTAGAGAGGAGTAATGGAGAGCTTTATTGGCATTGGAAACTTGGGAAATTTGATTGACAATAAATTATTGATGGATTCTTGAAAAGAACAAAGAATGTAGCAGGATATTCATCTTTATATATAAGAAATGTGTTTGTCCAAAATGATAGATCCATTATTAAGGTAGGGCTCATTATTTATGGATTACCTTCATTTTAATTTGATAGATGAGAATAGATTACATATCAACTTTATCTATTCAATTTCCATTCACCGCATACTCCAATAAATTAATTAGTGATCTTGAGCCTACTTATATATATATTTGGGCCCATAATTCACCCCTACAATTTCTATGATGTTAAATTTTTGGATGGGATAGCATCAGTAAATGATAACCTTACATCATTATTGTTATTTTACTCACCACTTTTCTTCACATTCATCATCATTAACACATGGGGTCAGAAATTTGATATTGTTGGTCTAGTTTGAGTGCGATCAGACCCACAGAATCATGATGAATTCATAATAGACTTAGGGATTAATGGTTTTTAAATGGACCAAGTGGGATTTGTTATGGAATTTTGTTTTTTTATTTATGGTTTTTGACCTTGAATAGTGACAAGAGGTGGGATGGCTACCACTCGAGAGATCATAGTTCTAATTTCTGGCCACTGGAGGCTAGAAAACGATGATTGAAGACTTTCCCCTATATTTTCAGAAGATTCAGCTGAGTCGTGGAAATTAATGGAAAAAATAAATAGAATATCTAGTGTATATATGAATTCTTGTACTTCTAACTTTGAAAAATGTTAATACAAGCCATGTAATCCAAAGGAACAAAAGCCGTGTTCCATAGAATATCATGGTGGCTAGTGTTTCGACCCAAGTTAAGTATCGCACACCATGTGTTCAAGCTCACACTCCATGTGAAACTACCTAAGTATTAGAGCCATGTCATGAGGACACACGCCCAAGACTCTAGGTGAATAGACAGGTTGTGTCCTCATAGATACATGTTGTGTGGAGACACATGGATGGTTGAGTTGTGTCCAAGGAAGGACACACCCAAACATTTAGGTGAAGTCACATGTCATATGACCCTATATATACATCAATTAAATTTTCTAAAAAGTTATAACTTGCATACCTCGTTCTTTGGGAATCAGATTTTGACTCTCGAGAAGCCTATCTTGGGTTTTTTTACACATAAGAAGAGGCGGTAGCCTTATTTTTTTATCAAAGATATGTAATGAGGCATTACAAGCGATACTCTTATTCCAATGATGTTTGGTTAATGACAATGATTGGGTTTGAGCATCAGAGAGATGTCGAGGTTTGTAATCCCCTATCAAACCAGGGAGTGAGTCCCCCGTACTCTTTTTATAGGTAGAGTAGGTACTCCCACACACTATAGAGGGAATAGATCCCCTATATACATAGTGGTGCTCCCCTATCGTAGAGATATAACAGAGAGTGGGTCCTCTACTAGAGATAGTGTTCCCTTGGATATGGGGCACTATAGTGAGGATTGATCCCTCCACTTTGAATCTAGTGATCTTGTGTGTGGTTCTTGGAATTAGAGATGGGACCTTTGGAGATAAAGGTAGAATCATCATAATCCTTATATGTATTTGGAGATTTATACATACCTCCTTTTTTACTAGGGTTTTAGTATGATAATATCTGATGATTGGTTTTATTTTCCCCTTTTTCTATGGGTTAAGTTTTCTTTATTATTCTATTAATTTCCTCTTGGTTTTTGGGTGTCCTACTGAAAATGTTTATACCCACCCCTATATGGGATATTCCCACACATGTTGTGTCATATGCAGACAATAGGAAGATAAACAGTGACATTAGTGGACCAAGTATTGGAAGAGCATAGCGGTACTTAGGAGTGATTGACGTTTTTGATAGTTAGTCTTAGAGTTTTTGAGTCAGTCTCTTTTCAAATTTTTCCTTCCCAATTATAGTCATAGAGGGACCTGTTTTCTGGTTTTTTTTATATTTTTAACCTTTATATATTTTATATTACCTTTCCAAACGTTCATGTATTTTATATCGGTTCTTTTATATACTGATTACACTCTAAATGTTTCAGTATTTTATATATATAAACAATATTTCATGGATTTGTTCATGTGTGTATATGTATAAGAATATGAGACTAAGCTCTCCCATTTCAGTGATATTCCTACTCAGTGCTTGTCCCCAACCCATAGACTATGAGGGGCAGGCTTGGTGTGTCACTCTCAACTTATTACCATCCTCGGAGGTGTCCCAGTGAATTAGTTCATGATATTGAACCACATAAATCAAAGTGTATGAGCTCAAGTGGTCTTGTGGACTAAATTTCAACTTTATTATGTCTTCCACTAACCATCCTTCATTTCATACTTTTCTTACAAACAATATATATTTCTTTTTTAGTTTTAATAAATACTTTATAGTGTATTACTTAGAAATTTTGCTCATAGTATTTTGGCCAGGTTTCCCAAGTATTCGATGTCACAATTTTTTTTCATCCTTAGAACTCAAATAACATGTGTTAATAGGATATCCAAATTGGGATAAATTTTCAGTGATTCTTTCTACCTTAATAGAAAAATTTTCCATATTTAAAAAATTGGATTATGCATAAATATTTTCTAAAGATAACTTCATTTCCATCATCACAGAGTTGTATAACACTTAGTAAGTTATTCTTAATCCCATCATCAAAAAATCTTCTTATGATTTTAGCTTCTGAGAAACCATCTTAGTAGTACCAATTCCCCTTATTTTTAAGAAATTTTCATTTTCAAAATTAACAACTAATACATAATTTTCTTTAATATTTTCTATGATTTTCATATCAACTATCATGTGTGCGGATCAACCACTATCAAGAATCCATGGTTTTTCCTTTTTCAAGATTTCAGAGAATTATTAAAAAAAAATTATTCAATTTTTCTTTTCCAATCCTTTTTTTTCATTTTTATGTAAGGAATGTGTCCTAAAAGTGTTTTTATACAATATTCTTCATATTGACCCAGTTGGTCACACCTTCCAAAAACTTACTCTGGGTAATCAAATCAGTTTTTACTTAATAAATTTTAAAATTTTAATAACTTTTATTTTTTTTCTTCCTACAACTTTAGAGTGTTTAATCCTTTTCTTCTATTGTTACTCCCCCTCAGTTTTCTCTTACTCCATAATAAAGATTGGTTGTGCCAAAAAAATTACACCTTGTTTCCATATGTTCCACAACACTAACAATATCTATTGAACCCTTATTTTCTACAGAAATATGGTTTTCACATTGATAAGTTTGTTGATATTTAACATATTTTCTAAAATCTGATTTACCTTTACATGGGTAATCATTCTTCCTAGATTTTTGTTTAACTTCCATTGATGTGATGTGTTTCTCACATCCTTTGTCAACCCTTTATTTCCCATTTTTTATTCTTAAAACTTCATGGTTATTAAAATCAGATGAACCATTTATGTATAGTGGGTATATATTTCACCTAATTCTTAGGATGAGTTCTTCCAATAACTTTAGATATTTTACCCTTTACCTAAAAATCTTTGTTGAATTTATCTCTTATCTTCTTTAACTTGTTTTGAACTATGATATAACTTTATTTTGTCTTACATAGATTATATTCTCTAAAAGTAAGTCTTTTTATCAAAATATTTCACCATCTATCCTTGTTTCACAATATTCAGATTAATATTATTAATTTCTTCTATGTTTTCATATTATTTTTTAGTAAATTATTCTCTTCATTTATTATTCTCCTCACATTCCTTATTCAACATTCTAAATTTCATTTTAATTTCTTTATTTTTTTCAATACATGCCACATGTTATGATCTGAGATGATATTCCCTATAGGTTTATTCACCTTCCTCTTATTCACTATTTTAAGTGTCTTTCATTCTTTCAACGTGATTCATTAAGGTTCTGAATGTTTCAAATTATTCATCTTCTTAAGAACTGTTGTCATTAGATTCGTACTCTAACTTATTACTCAACATACTTCGAGAGGAATGAATGTCTTCCTTGGAAGTTTTATTCCACTTATTCCCCTAATATTTTCTTTCAAAATCATCATTATCGTAATCTATATATTTCTTATTTGGATGGTTTATTGAAAAATGTATAATGCCTCCACACATTTAAGTTAGAGTTTTCCTTTTTACTTACCTCTACCATTTCAGTAATTTTTAGAAATATGGGACATAATTCTATCATTCACTTCAAAATAATATTCTTTATCTTAATATTTACTAAGGACCATTACCTTATGTTTAGGTTCTTATATTTTAATATTTCTTATAGCGTCAAAATTTATCTATTAATTAATCTAATTTTTGAAAGTAGGAGCTCTCTTAAATTCATATGTTACAAGAATGTTATATAATTCATCAAGAGATAAGTCATATTTATCTTATAAATCGTATATTTTAGGATCAAACCTTTTGGAAAATTTCCAAATCAACTTTAAACAATAGTTAAATCTTCCAATATATCCTTGAATTCTCTGATGTTGCTGATAATTTCATTAACTCTGGTGAAGTAGTCATAATGTTTTTTCTTCATCCACCATCCTTACATATTCTAACATCATTATCAATATTTGAAGTTTTTATTCATTTAATTTTATATTTCTATCAGATATTATTTCAAGTTTTTTCATGTTTTATTTACTATTTTGAGGCCCATCACCTTTATATAAATATTTTATGAAAATGACATATAAATATAATTATAATATTTCCCATCAACCTTGTGGTTTCTTTTATCAAAAAAATGATGGAAACCCTATATTTTTTTCATCAATTACCTATAGTACAAGAGACATAATATAAGCTATCATTTTTATTTTCCATCCATGATAATTGTTTCCATCTAATATAAAAATATCTTTGTTGTTAACTATGTTGATATTATCCATGATATGAAAAAAAAAAGGATCTTATAGAGGGAACCAGCATGGTCAGATACCACTTGAAGTTCTTAGGAATATAGGGACCACTAAAAGGGGGGTTAAATTAGGGGTAATATTTTACAATTTCTTTTATACTGAAATTAACCTCTACAACATTCTAATATTTTTATTCTCTAAAATTTAAACACAACCTCACTCATATACAATGAAAATAAAATAATGAAAGGAACATAAGTTTTTATAAGGTTCATCCCCAGTGTGGGTGACTATATCTTTTCCATATGGACTCCAATGGATATATGGAAATTCACTAAATTATTAATTAAATACAATTGAGCCAACTACTTTCAAGCTCCTTTTATATCCTAACTAAAAATTATACTAGTTCTCGCTAATTAAAATTTTTTATTATAATTCCTAGCCGAAGTAAAATAAAATATGAAAACTACTCACAAAACATTATCCTAGATCTCTATCATGTACCTATCTATATAGTATGAATCTGTCTTTTGTGCCTCCATCTGATGCACATCATTTTATATCCTCTATTTGATATCTTTATCTGACACACCTTTGTCTACAATACATTTATTCACTACACCTCTATGTGCCTCTTCTTCTTCAACCAATTGGACACTTGGTTGGTGACTCATGATACTCTCTCAAAAAAACTTTGACACTTCAACTCTATGATAACTTCATAAACATATTCTCAATGATCATACACCCCTTTATATAGGTGTACTTCCTCCAAAAATAAAGGGTAAATTGTGAGTTCTAATTTGAATTTTTCCCATTCACCTTATCTTTTATTTGACTATATTCAAAGCCACTAAAAGTTAAAAGTAAAAATTCTTCATGAAACTTTCCTTAAATATTTTCATCAACGATATTATTCAAATCTTCCTTAAATATTGATAGATTTATGAATGATTAAATAATATATCAACATCATCATATTCCATGAATTTATAAAGATTTTTAAAGCTAATGAAAACTTTATCCAGTGCATGTATTTCTGAATCCTAAATAATAAATTCTCTATATGGTCTTTTTTTGTCTTATTATCCTTTGTTTGATCTTATTTATCTAATTGGATTAGTCTGGTGAACTCAAGATTACTTTATCTGGATATCTTCACACATTTCCACTATTTTATGGAATCAATGAATTTTTTCATGTTGATCTGTCTGATGCATTGACACCTCTATGTCTAATCATATTGTTCCTAGTCAGACATCATATAGATATTGGTCTGCTAAACTCAATCTAGTACTCATGTGTTCTATGATCTCTCAAGTGTTTGTTTATTGGAACTTTGTTGATCATCATCTCTCTCTATTTGTTTGACTTTGAACCCATCTATCTCGTAACCTTATGATATTTCTTCTTCTACTAGAGTTGAAAATCCTTTTTTTATCATTCTTGGTCTGATGGACATAATATGGTAACCTTTATATGATAGTAAACTTTATGAATTCAAATACTCAAAAAAAAATATCTTAAAACATTAATATTTTTTGTCTTTTATCTTTGTACAAACTTTATCTATCTGGTATACTCATTCTATTACCATCAGTATGATGACCATAAAAATTATCTATTTGATGATTTTTTGTAACTTCATCACATTGTTGCTTGAACTTTCTAGATAAAAAACATGAACTTTGAAACTTATAACTTTGTACAGACTTCATAACTTTATCATTTTACACATATCTTTATTTTGAAACTTTATCTTAAACCTTTTAGTAATCATTATGTTAGGTATATTGAGGATCAATATAGAATTTCCTTACTTATTATAAAAGTATCTCAAACATTATTATAATAAAAACCAACTCACTTTTACATGAAACACAAAAACATTCACAAATATAATATTGAAAAAAATATAAAAAACATTACAAAATCAACCCAATGGATCTTCAGTTGTTTTATATCAAATTATGGTGTATATGTATACCTATTAAAGGTCAATGTGGTTATTTAATAAATCATATTAAAGTATTTTTTAAAGTAAAAATATTCGTAGGTTTGGGTGGTTATTATAGTAGGTTTTTATATTTCTTTTCTAAAATTAAAACTCTATTATAATTTTTAAATAAGAAAGGTATTTTTTAGTTGAATGAGTCTCTCCATTATTTTGAAAGTTTTAAAGATAAATTGAAAATATATCTAGTTATTTAACTACATGAAAAGGGTGTTCTTATGAGGTATATTTTGATGCATCTCAATAGGTTTATGGATGTGTTTTTATATAAGATATGGAATTAATTTCTTATTATTCTACATGGTTATGTCCCCAAGAATGAAACTATGCTACTCATGATTTGAAGCTTAGGGATATGGTGTTTGTGCTTATGTTATGGAGGCATTATTTTCATGGTGAATGTTTCTTGGTATATATAGATCATAAGAGTTTAAGATATATATTTTTATATATCAATTTAAATTTTTAGAAGAATATATGGGTTGAATTTATTCAAGATCATGAATTAAAAATACATATGGTTGAAACTTTGATTCAAAGGGGAAATGGTGATTTTTCTTAGCATAATATTTTAAAATAAAAAGATATGGAGTTGTTGACATATTTTTATCTTATATTTAAGGAAATTAGTGATGGATAATGTCTTTACCATATGATGGTTACATATTTACTTTTATAATAGGTAGAGGAGCCTCATATAGAAGACCTTGAGGTAGTGGTGTAGAGAGACTGGATAGTGAATAATGATACTTTTTATGGATGTTCTGAGGATGAGGAATATCGGATTTTATTTCATGAGAAGCTATTTATTCCTTGAATTGTGTAGAATGTGATTTTACAAGAGTTTCATATTTCATATTTTGAAGTATATCCAAATGTTTCATAAATGTATCAAGATTTTATGAAGTTGTTTTAGTGGCATGGAATAAAGAAATAAGTGGCTAAGTTTGTATCTAGATGTCTTGTGTGTTAGCTAGTGAAAGTCAAACATCAGGTCCTAACTAAAATATTACATGCTTTGAATATTCTCTAATGAAAATGGGAGAACATTTCCATAGATTTTTATATGATATTACCCTATTCAATTAGTATTTTTGTTTCTATTTTGGTAATCATGGAACAATAAATTAATTAAACTTATTTTTTACTGATTAAGGAATCTATCTTAGTGTATAACTTAGAACATGATGTTCCAAAGATGATAGTATCTGATCATGATGCTTGTTTTACATCATAGTTATGGAAATTATTATACGATACTTTTGGTACTCATTCATGCCTTATCATTATATTACATTTATATATTTATGGTCAAACTAACTTGAAAATTTATAAATTTGAGGGTATTTTAAGGGTCTGTATCTTAGATTTTAGAGGATCATTGGTGGATAATTTATCATTGTAGAAATTTTCTTATAATATAAATTTTCATTACTATATTACAAATATGTTGTATGAATATTTTTATATGGGATACATTTTCATTTGCTTATTTTTTGGGTTAATGATGGTAGGGTAACTATATTTGGGAAAAAGAAGTTATGTGATATGATAGAACATGTACAAATTATTTCGTATCTCATGAGGATTTATTGGAGTAGAAAAAAATCCCATGTGGATAGAAGTAGAATATCTTTGGATTTTTTAGTTGGAGATCATGTGCACTTACAAGTTTTATCTCAGTGTGAACCATGGATTTGTAGAAAGGGAAAAGAAATTCACATAGATTCATTCATACATTTGAGGTGTTAAACTGTATTAGTGGGGAAGCTTATTGATTGGGATTATCTTCATAATCAAATAAGATTCATGACATGTTCAAAATTTAAAAACCAATTATCAGAATTTTCATGATCCTTTTAATGTGATTGATTTGGGTAATATTAATGTAGGGTAAGATATGGTTTTTTTGGAGTATCTAATGGAAATTTAGTATCATAGAGAGAATATTCAACATGGATGAGTTATTCCTTTAGTGTGATTTTTTTGGAAACGTGGTGGAGTAAATGAAATAAATTTTGAAAGGGAATCACATATATAAGTGAATTACCTATGATTGTTTAATTTATTCTTTTTAGTGTTGAATAATGAGAATACTTACGATATTATTATGATATTATGAATATGGTGTAATTTTTCATGGATGAAATTTTTTTAAAGTGGGTGTAATGTAGAGACTTGGAAATTTGATTTTTTGCATTTTTTTAAATTCATTAGATTACATTGTTATTTTTTCTATGAAGGATGAAATGGTAATTTTACCATATTTTAAATGAAATTTTAAGTGCTCTATTGAATTCAAGATTTTTTTCCCCATAAGTAAAATTTTGGTATTTTTAAGTTGGTTTTAATCTTTAGAAAATGTCAGTATTAAAGGGAAAAAATTATTTAATTATTTATTTAGTTATTTCTTATTTTATTAGATTATTTTTATAAATAATTTATGAGATATATTATGATACAAATGACTTTTATTATTAAAATAAGTGAAGAATGAATATTTTATTAAGATGTTGTGATGAATTGTGATTTATTCAATATCTTTTTTAGGTGATTTTAATGGGAAACTCAAGGAAGAATTAATGAGTGGTCATGAATTTGTTTTGATGGGGGAGAAAGTATATTGACATATATTGTTCAAATTTCCACTGATATCATTTATCTTAATTCTATATATTCTATCAAGGATACAAACACTAAAATATTAATGTCATGATGTATTGAATAGAAGATAATGAATGGATGAGAGAGGAACAATGATTGATGATTTATGAATGATTTGGAATTTAGGTAGATGATTCGAGATATTTATATTATTTTAATATATGTAAATTTAATATATATTTTTCTTTCATTATGGTTGAATAAATTAAGGTAATATAAAATAATTTTTGTGATGGCAAATTAAAAATAAGTATGATGAATAAAAAATTTATGGAATAAATATTTAATGTGAATATTTAGAATGAAAATAATTTTTTTATGGTGGATTATTATTGTAAATAGATAGAAAATATAAATGAAATATATTTATTCATGGGAAAATTTATTTTATGAATAAAAAAATATTATTGATTTATGGAATTACCATATAATATTATATTATAAAATATTTATGAGAATATATAAAGAAGGATATTTTGATAATTTTTTATTATGATAAATTAGTATTAATACTTAATTATAATTGATATATGAATATTTTATTGATTTATAGGGATGGTTTTTTCAAGAAATAATGATAATTTAATGAAAAATACTTAAGTGTTGAGAGAAAAAGTTTCTCAAAATTTTTCATAGGGATTATCCAATTCAACAAAATGGCATTTTCAATTTATTTAAAGTTATTCCAGTCATTTCAAGGACTTATATGAGGTCATTATATTATTGGTTTAAAATCAACATGAGGTTGTATAAAAATTGCATGGAGTTATACCACTTTCTAGTAATTTTTTGAAAAGTATATTTTATCTGTAGATAAAGGGGAAGTGAGGTGCATAGGCCATATCTCATTCTGGTGTATAAGATCTTTTTTCTAGATAGGTAAATGAGGGTGGTGATTTTTTCACATGGATCAAGCCTCTTAGGTATATAGTTATGCCATATCAGCATGGCGTTCATGATATAAATTTTGGACCCTTTATTATGTGGATGGAATAAAAGTGTACATAAAAGGGTATGGTGAATAATGATACTAAGTTTATAGTTAAATTATGATACTGTATGAATATTGATAAGGTATTAAATAAATTCCTAGGTTATAAGTAATGTTATATATATGGAAATTAATTCCTTTGGATCTAGTTTATGGTAGAACTAATTTGGTGTGTTGTATATCCACTTGACATGACTATATTACCTCAAAATTTCATATGTATTGGAGTCCTAGGAAATAAATAAAATGGATCATGGGGGTCTGAATCCTTTTGAGATGATGGGTGAAGAGGTTGATTTTGATGTGGTTAACAACTGAATGGTGGGGGCATAATACATTTAATAATATCAATGATAATGATATTGATGATGTGAGAAGTTATATGGTGGTGGATAATAATATTAAATATTGTTTTGTGATATGAAGTGTTGATCATTCATGTTGAGGTGGTGTGATTTCATGTCGGTGGACACCTAGAAATGGCGAGGGACCCTATAAGTGTAAAACTTCCCAATTATTGTGATATTAAAGTGATTGTTTTGGATAGAGAGATTATTTTTAAGTAGGAATCATAAAATAGTTAGATTCTATGTGGGTGGAGAGTCACCCAAACATTATTAATATGGTATTATTTTGAGGTGGAAGATTCATTTGGGGTGGTCACCTGGTAATTATAACACCCCTATATTTTGGAATATATTTTTGTTTAAATTATTACTATGTTTGATAGTTTGTTTCACATATAACACTATACTAAAATGATTTAAAAAAATATTTGATTTAAATTATTAAAAAATGATAATAATAATAATAAAACCAATAAAATATAAAAATATATTAACCAATTAAAAATGATTACATTTGTAGGATAAATAATTAATATGATTTAATATTTAAAACTATTATTCATTCTAAAATAACTTATTAATGTATTAATAAATTAAATAACCCAAATTTAAATGATTATTATGATAATATATAATATTTAACATATGAAATAATGTACAATCATTCGTTAAATTATAAATTGTTGTGAAATAATGTTGAGAACACATAATGTTTAACAAGACCATTTTTCTATAAAAATATATTTTCTTCATATTTTGAATTTTAATTTAAAGGATAAATTTCATAATTTTATAATTTTAATTTTATAAAAATAAATTCATTTTTATATTCATCACAATAATACTATCTTGTAATAATGTTTTGGTATTTTTATGAAATAATTGATTTTTAGGTGAATAGTGAAAAATACAGTTTTTACTAAAATTGTAGTGCTTATGACTATATCAAGAAGTATAACATGAAAACTTATAAAAATTTATTAATGATTATATATTTATTTATAGATTTAAATGATTTATTAAAATAAATATTATTTTAAATTTAGGAAACCCATGTTGAACATTGTGAAAATTAAGCAATATTTTTTTAATAAACATTTTTTTAGTTCTTTTCTTTTAATTTAGTTTTCACTCAGTGAAATTGGATTTTGGATTTATTTTAAAGTAATATAACTCTAATTTGGTAAATAATAAAACAATAAATGGGTTTAAAAAAATTATAATTTTTTCATAAACATAACATTTATACTTCAAAGTACACTTTTACTAAAAATGGTTTTTTATTCATTACATGCGCTAATGTTAAAATTAATTTTTATTATAAATAGAAATTTTATTTTATAAAATTAATGTGATATTTGGAATCATTATTTCCAAATTATTTAATAATTCCCATCTTATTTTTACTAATTAAAAGTAAATTATTTAGGTAAAAATTAATTATTATAGTAAAAAACAAAAATGGTAACCATGAAAAATATATGAGTTAAAGACATAAAAAAATATTTAAAACATGTGTAAAAATAAATGGTTGATAGATTATTGAACTTAAATTATAAAACACTCCATATTTTCCTCTTTTTCACCACATTCTATGTGAAAAAATGTTCTCTCTTTGTATTAGAAAGTTATAGTTACCAAATTTTCATTCCCTTCATCTATAAAAAGAGTTCACCTCCACCTCATTTATCCAATCATTATAAAAGATATTATATAAAAAAACTATACCAAGTAATATAAAAAACTCTCTCATCATGTACTATGATACTTGGTATTTCCAAAAGACCAAGCTAATGAGCCTTAAGGTGAAACCCAAGGGAGGGCATCCATAGGGTGAGGTAATGTTCTCAACCAAGCTCTCTTAATTCATTTTTTCTTTTACCCCACAAAAACAATTTTATCAATGAAATTATGATAAAATAAGTATTTATAATATTATAAAATCTTATTATACTAATGTAATATAAATTTTAAATCTTCCACTAAATCCATTTGAAAAATGAAGATGTCATCATGCATACGTGCGGACTACCACATCCATGAACAACGTGCTTGATTTTTAGTCACTACCTAACATTATTGGTTATAAAGATGTATTTAGAATATCAATATGGTATTTATAATATTATTAAGAATCTGTAATTATAAAAAAAATCCCTATATTCATCTCGATCTATGTAAAATGATTTTTTCACTCATGCATACATGTAGACTACTGCCTGCACAAAAGTGGCATCTTTTGTTTTTCATTATAGTATTTTTTTATTAATAAAACTCTATTATAATATAATTTAACACATTAAAAAATATAAATAAAATATTATACTTATATAATAATTATATTATTCCAAATGAAACAATTTTTTAACCATACTCACCCATAGATTATAGTTTTTTCTTGTTTGGTTTGGTTTAACTACCTACATAAACAATGCTATAAATTTTAATCATGGATGAATAAATAGACCTAAATACTAGTTATATTGGACAATAATAATTAAATAATAATTTTTTTAACTCTGTAATGGTAATGGTAATTTCTAACTTGTTGTCAAGATACCAACCCTCATTTGTTAAAATTACAGAAATAAGCTCATCACTGACTTCATCGTCATGAATCGTAAATAAAATACTTATGAAATGAAATTATAAAATTATAAATCATTATAAAATACTTATTATTGTAGATTTGATGATATTAAAATGATTAAATTTTAATATTTAAATATTAATCTACACTTTCATTATAAAACAATCACTAAACAAAACATTCAAAATTAATAAACATTCGATGATGAAAATAAAATATTACTAATTAATATATTTTAATAAATGATTAAAAATGAAATTTTTCAAAGTTTATTAGTGTAAATGATTATATTTAATATTTTATTAAGATATTTATTTTTTTATACATGATTTTAAAGTGATTTTATGGAATTTATGAATTAAGTTGATGGTTTTTCTTAACACAATTTTCATTCATTATGTTGTATTGTTATTCTTGAAATTTATTCCTATAAGTTTGGTATGTTATACCCAATGATTGTATTATTTTTAATTTACTCTTTATTTTTAATGTATTCTAATTTCTATCACATAAAATCTTTTCAAATTTTTTTGACTTCATGAATTATGATGTCCATAAGGGTTTCCTCATCTCAATTTTTATTCTTTGAGTATGCTTCATATTCATAAATTATTTTTCTATTTATGGTGTATATACTACCCATGGATTTATTTTATACATGTTTCATTAAATAAAATGGATTTACAAATAAATCTCATGTTATACCTTTCATGGGTTTTCAATTCGAAGGATAAAAAAGATATAAGGGATTTTGTTAACTCAAACCCCTTTCATTGAGTTTTAATGTTTCATCTTGAACTCAATTCTTTAATTCATGGTTTATTCCACCATAAAATTGTTTTATATGGTGTTTTATATTACTATATAAGGAGAAATTAATTTTTAATTCAAATATCCTTTCATTATTAATTTATTTCTCATAAATTTATAACATTATTGAGAATAATTCTCATCCTTACCAAGTATGCTCTCTGTCTTCTATATCCATATTTTCTATTCCTTATAATTTTATAATTCATATTTAGAAACTCAATTATGTGTTATATTTTTTGATATTCACATTTCCCTTTTCCTATTTTCAAAAGGATATTTTATTACTCTTTTTATGATGTGTTATTTTAAAAAATATATTTCAATATATATAAAAAATTCCTTCTATGTTCATTTATTTCATCTTCCACACTAAATTTCTTTGAGATAGTTTTTATACATTTTTCAAGGATCCTATATTGAAGGTTATTTTTAAAAGTAAAATATTTTAAAAAAACACTTTACCTTTTTAAAAATTACTTTTCAATGTGAGTTTGACTTCATATTTTATGAAAAAAGTTAAAAGTGTTTTCTAAAAACTCTATTATGATTTACTTTACATTTTTCTCGTTACTCTAAAGGCTTTATAGCCTTGGAAAATATTTTTCATGAATCACTATAAAATAAAATTTTGGGGTAATTCAAGTTTAGGTATCAACCATTTATATTCTTAAGGAAAAAATTTCTGATACCATCTTGAAATGTTACAAACCCCATTTTTCTATCCATGAGTTCTTTATGAAGTGATGGATGATTGTTTTCAATTTGAAAACATATTTTTTGGATGATTTATGGGTGGGGTCTTATATCACCCTCCAATGAATTTTTTAAAATTTTATATCTTATGATACATGTTACACATGTGAAATTAAGTTTTCCCACCAAGTGCGGGTGTGAATAGTGAATCATGAAGGTGGTGACTCACTCACAGACATGATTGAGTTTATTTATAAGCATAAGTGTGAGTAGTGACTTATGAAGGTTATGTATATGAGTGTACAATTAATTTTTATAACAGTCATGTGTGTGGGTAGTGACTCATGAATGTGATGTTCCCTATGCTTATGTTTGTGCCAAAGTTATTTTTTGTGCTATGATCCAAGTAAATGTGACATTTCTATGCCATATTTCTATTATTATTCTCTATGTATCATTTTTATGATCTCATGAATCCACATGCTTTCTCCATGGAATATATTGTTCATTTGATATTACATATCCTTCTATCATGAATTATAAACAACTCTTATTATTCCATATTCATTTTAATAATATATTTCTCTTTGGATTATGTTTTCTCATATGCTTATGTTCTAACCCTTGATTAAATATTTAAAAAATTTACCTTACTTGGAATTTGGGCTCACCTATTTCCTATTTTTCCATTCCCCGGGTTATAAAGATGAGTATAACTTATGATAAGTCTATAAGGGAGTCTAGTGTGGCTCAATTATAGAAAAATGTTTACAATTATCATAAAATAATTTGCGTATATATTTGGCCCTCAAAGACACTAAACATTTCATTCTTTATATTGTGTCTTAATTATGATATTTAATGTTTATATTATGGAAATAATGTAAAATAAATATAACTTTATCTTGGATAATCTCACATGGTTTCAAAAACTATCCATAGAATTTGTTTCTAGTACCAGATCTGGGAGTGTAGGTATGGGGTGCCTGAGCTGGAATTAGAGAAAAGTTTCATTATTTTTTAGGATTTGTTTAGTTATTTTTGGGGATTATAATGAGTAAAAATTAATAAAAACTATGGGTACGAGACTATTTATAGTATAACATGTTGGATGTTCTATAAAATTTTGAGTATGTGGTTTTCTTAGCAATTACTTCTCTATCTGGATACTGGAAAGTGGATTCAGCTATCAAATAGATTCTTCTAGTGGTAATTAACCAAAAAAATCTAGTTTAAAATTAACTCGATCTTCAATTAGTATACAGTTAGTGGGATTAAGAATAAACACCTGTCTAGAAACTCCTATGGGATATGCTTTGGTTAATTCACATTCTCTTTATGAATCATTATGATGGATTTTAATAGAATTTAAGAATGTAATATATACCTAGTAAGGTTAGAGAACCTAATAGTAAAATGAAAATAGATAAACTAGGTTAAATAGAGAGAGTTATAGGATGAACCGAGTGTAAAATAGTTTAACCGAAAGTTTTATATTTTGAAATGAATTTTTCATAGAAAAATACATATTATGATTGATCTTTTATATTCATAAGATCATTTATAATTAATTTATTGGATATTATCATAATCATTTTCATTTTAATAATTGGTTGGGAACAAGATATTCAAAATTAAGTTTTGGAAGGTATATCTCTAGAAACTCTTAAGACTTAGCTGTAGAGGCTTATTTGGAATAAATGGTTGATAATATTAATATATGTATATTATGAGGGAAAATATATCGTTCTTAACCTCCATTAAGATATCAAGGTTTTTATCTCTTTAGTAGCTATATCTTGAGTCGTGATAATGTTTTAGATACCCTTATGATTTTTTATTAATTGGAGGTAATTAAAATTGTGAGTACATAATTTTTTTAAGGGGGAATGTAACACATCGATATTTTGGAATATATTTTTCTATAAATCCATACTTCTTTTAATTGAGTGTTTCACACACAACACCGAACTAAAATGAGTCACAAAAAATTTGATGAAAAATATTAAAAAAATATAAGAATAATAAAATCTATAAAAAACAAAATGATTTTAAGAAATTAATAATTCTTACATTTATAGAATATATAATTAATATGATTTAATATTAAAAGAATTATTTATTCTAAAATAATTGTTTAAAGTAATAATAAACTAAATCAACCACCTTAAAATGATTATTATGATAATATATAATAATAAAATATATAAAATAATATATTAACATTATTTAAATGAGAAATAAATATGAAATAATATTTAGAACACATAATATTTTAATAATACCATTTCTCAATAAAAGGGGTTTTTTATATTTTTAATTTTCATTTAAAAGATATTTTTTTTAATTTTTAATTTTAATTTTATAAAATGATATTAATTTTTAGATTCATGATAAAAATATTAGATTATGATTAATTTTTGGGGTTTTTTTGAAATAATATATTTTTAAGTGAATAGTGATAAATATAGTTTTTACTAAAATCATAGCATTTATGACTATATCAAGAGGTGATTATAACATAAAAACTTATAAAAGAAATCATGGTCAAAAAATTATTTATTTATTAAAATTATGTATTAAAAAAATAATATATAGAATTTAGAAAACCCATGGTTAAAATTTTTTAAATTGAGCAATATTTTCTAATAAAAACTATTTTTAGTAATTTTCTTATAATTAAGTTTTTATTGGGTGAAATTATATTTTTAATTTATTTTAAAGAAACCTAAATCAACTTTGGTTAATAATAAACAAATTAATTTCATTAAAATCAACAATATTCAAAAAAAAACCCTACCAAAACATTTATGCATAAAAATACACTTTTTCTAAAAATAGGTTTTTACTTGTTACATGTGCTAATGTTAAAATTAATTTTTCTAACATATAAATTTTATTTGATAAAATTTATTTAATATTTTTAGTAATTAGTTCCAAATTATTTAATAATATCCATTTTAATTAGATTCATTAAAATTAAATTACTCGGGTAAAAATGAATTATCAAAGTACAAACCAAAATTCATAAGAGCGAACAATTGAAGAGTAAATGACATAAAAATATGATTAAAACATGTGTGAAAATGAATGGATGATTTATTATAGACCTTTAATCAATAAAAATCCATTATTTTCTACTTTTCCTTTATTTTCTAGGTGAAACAAGTTCTCTCTTTATATTAAAAAAATTACAAAAAAAACAATTCCCTTAATATATAAAGGGTGTTCACCTACACAAATTTCTATATTCATTATAAAGCCTTATATCAACAAAAAAAACTTTCCTATTCTCTAATAAAATCTATCCCCATATCCTATAGTCATAATTTTTACCAAAATACTAAGCTAAGGATCCTTAAGGTGTTATCCAAGGAAGAACATCTAAATAAAGAGGTAAATGTTCTCAATCGAGAAATATTAATTATTTTCTTCTTTTATCTCCTAAAACATATTCTATGCATGAAAATTATATAACATTATTATTATTAATATAATTAAATTAAATTTTACTATTTAAATATCCATTTTCTAACTTTATCTAAAAAAAATAAAAAAATGAAGATGTTGTCATGCATAAGTATAGAATACCGCCTCCATGAATGACATACTTTATTTTTCATCACCATCTTACATGTATAGTTATAAAATTATATTTAAAGGGATATCATGTTATTTATAGAATTATTAATATTCTATAATTATAAACCATTCCCTATATTCTTCTCAATATATGGAAAACAAATGCATTGCATGTACATACGTGCGGACTACAACCTCCATGAAAGTGACATATTTTGTTTTTCACTCTATACTTTTATTATTAATAAAATTTTCTTATAAACTGATTAATAACCATAAAAAATTTAAATCAATAATTATTATTCTTTAATAATTATATTTTTCTAAATAAATCACTTTTTTAAACATAGTCACCCATAGATTATAGTTTGTTCTTAATTGGGTCAATTTAACCACCTACATGAACGATGCTATAAATTTATATCATCGATAAATAAGAAAACATAATTACTATAGATATTTTAAAATAAAAATAAAATTATTTTTTTGTTATGGAATATTAATGGTATTATCTAACATTTTATCAAGATACATCCCCTCATTTGTTAAAATTACCCAAAAGAACTCCTCACCGACTCCATCATCACAAATCGTATCAAAAATACTTATGAAAGGAAATTATAAATTTATAGATCATTATAAAAAAAATTATTAAATAACCTTTAATGGTATAAAATTGATGAAATTTTAATATTTAAATAATAATTGATACCGCCATTATGAAACCATTACAAAACAAAACAATCAAAACTAATAAACATTTGATGATGAAAATAAAATATAAATAACTAATATATTTGTAATAAATTATTATAAATTAGTTTTATGAAATTTTATAGGTATGAATATTGTTCCTAAATAGTTTAGTATGATATTATTTCTATTATATAAGATTTTAAAGGGATTTCATGGAATTCAGAAATTAAGGTAATGTTTTTGTTAACTCGGTTTTCATTCATTGATTTGTGATTATTCTTATTAAAACTTATTCTTGTAAGTTTGGTATATTATAACTTATGATTGTATTGTATTTTTTCATATTTATTTTATATAGATTTAAATTATTATAACATATATCTTTTTTCAAATTTTCCTTACTTTAAGAATTGTGAAGTCCATAAGGGTTTCCACATCTCAATTTCTCTTGTTTGAGATATGATTTATATTCACTGCTTATTTTTAATTTTGTGATGTATATACTAACCATGGATTTATTTTGATATAATTATAATTTAATTAAAGTTATTCAAAAATATAAATCATGATTTCTATCATTCATGGGTTTTTATTTGAAAGATAACAAAGTTATAAGAGATTTTATTAACACAAACCCCTTTCTTTGAGTGATAATGTTCCATCTTGAACTAAGTTTTTCCATGAATGGGTTCCTCCACCATTAAGATGTGTTATATGGTCTTTTTTCTTCCATTCTATGGGAAAATGAATATTTTTTTCAAATCACCTACTAAGATTAATTTCTTTCTCATACAAGTATAACTTTGTTGAAAATAATTTTCATCCTTCCAAAGTAAGCTCTTTGTATTCCATATCCATGTTGTCTATTACCATCAATGTTATCCTTTATATTTGGAAACCCGACTATGTTTTATCTATTTTGATCTTTAAATTTCTATTTTAATCATTTCAAAATGATTTTTTACTATTCTTTTTACGATGTGGTATTTCAAAAAATGTATTTTAATATATATATATATATATAGTATTTTCCTTCAATGTTTGTTTAATTTATCTTTCAGTACAAATTTCCTAGAGATAGTATTTATATATTTTTCAAGGATATTCTATTAAAATTTATTTTTAAATTGAAAATATTTCAAAAGTTTTCACTAAAAATATTCAAAAATAAATTTTCAAAGTGACCATAACTTCATCTTTTATAAAAATGATAAAAGTAATTTCTAAAAACTATTTTATGATTTCTATTATAGTTTTATATTTATCTATAAAATATTTATTTACTTGGAAATTATTTTTCATGATTCACCCTCTAAATTTTCTTATAAAATAATTTTTTATTTTGATTTAATTTTGGGTATCAAATGTTTATATTCTTGAGTTTAATGTTAGTGATACCATATAGAAATGTTATGAAACCCATTTTTCTTTCCATGGGTTCTTTGTGATGTGATGAATGATTTTTTTAAATTGGAACACACACACACACATATATATATATATATAATTTATGGGTAGGGTCATATATCTCCCCCCAATTCATTATTTAAAATTTTATATCTTATGATACATGTATACATGGGTGAAATTAAGTTTTGAAACAAATAGTGGGTATGAGTGGTGACTCGGGAAGGAGATAAATCATTCACATACATGATTGAGTTTTTTCACAAGTTTAAGTGTGAGTAATGACTCACAAAGGTTATTTATATGTGGTTATGGTTTTTCTTTGAAATCATGGGTGTGAGTAATGAAACATGAAGACGATGTTCCCTATGCTTCTATTTTTTCCAAAGTTTATTACTTTTATATGTTCAAAGTACATGATACATTTATATATAATATTCCAATGATTATACTTCATGTATCATTTTTATAATCTCATGAATCCACACTCTTTACATGGTATATTTTGTTTATTTGAAAGTACGTGTTCTTATATCATTACTTATATTGAACTCTTATTGTTTAGTATTATTTTTAACAAAATATTTCTCCCTTGTTCATATTTTCTTATGTACTTATAATATAACCCTTAATGACATGTTGAAATATTTTCCTTTACTGGGAATTTGATATCACCCCTTTATTATGTTTACATTCCCTAAGTTATGAATATGAGTATAACTTATGAGAAGTCTAGAGGGGATTCTATTATTGTTCAATTATGGATAATGCTAATAAGTATCATAAAATAATTTTATTATGTAATTTATCCTCAAATACACTAAGCCTTTTGTTCTTTTGAATATGTGTTTATTTTGAGATGTAATGTTTATCATATAGAAATGATGTAAAATAAAGATATGTTTAGCTTGGATCATATAACTTGGTTTCAAAACCTAGGTGTAAATTATGTGTTTTTAGCACCATATCTTGTAACATAGGTATGGGGTGCCTTGGTAACAATAATAGTCTTTATAGGTGAAAAACATCCTAACCATTTTTATTTACAATGAGGTCCCTATGGGATTAAAATTGGATAGAATTGGTTTATATTCTAGATATGTGATATTTCTATTAGGGAATGTATGTGATGTTGTGTTATGGAATACATGCTGATTATATGATATGGGGTGGATTGGTTTTGGGTGTTGACTATGAGAATGATTTTTTTCTTGTTTTTTTACTTTATTCATAAATGAATAAGTGTAACGCATTCACATGGTAACATGGTAGTTTTGGGGAGAAACTAATAAATAATATTAATTTCTCACTCTTCTTTATATATACTATTTTAAATTACCTGGATAGAGTTTGTGGTGGTGTTAAGTGGCCATAAATTTGGATAAAGGAGACTTATTGGTAGAGGAAAATTTTATTATACCTATCTATAGATATAAATGAGATGTTATATTTTGTGGTTGTTTTGTATATTTTTACCTCACTAGGTTTTACATGACACATAATTAATATAAATTACTCATGAATTTTTGTTATCAAATTCATTTATATTATTCATGGAGATATGATGGTTTCATTTTAAAAGGTAAATTCCTTCATTATATTTGTGATGGTATACCTTTTGTGCTAGTTTTTATCTTGTGGTTTATTAAAGGTAGGAATCGAGATACACACTCAAACTAATTGTTACCTCAAGTGGAATCCTAGTGGGGGAGGGTTATAAAAAATTTGTCATGATTTATAAATATTTTATTGATAAATTATAATATTTTATTTTTCTAAATATGTGTCAGAAAGATAATATGATTCTAATTTTATTATAATAGAGAAATTTTTTATAATAATTGTGTTTTTGAATTAAAACATGTTAATTTTTATATAAAATAATTTAATAAAGTTTAAAGATTAATGATATTGAATTTTATATTGTGTGGTGATGGATAAAATGAAGAGCAATACAATAACATATTTTTAAATAAAATATTGTTTTTGATTTTATAGTAAAAATTGAGAATTCATATTGAAGGTATCATCTAAATAGATGGTTGATAATTAAAGGAAACCATTTTATGAATAATTTCTTAGTATGGAAAGTCTTATTATGGGGATAATTTAACATCCCATATTGTGATAAATAAATAAAAATTAATGAAATTATAAAATAAATATTATTCTAGCATGAGTCTTTCTAAATCAATCTATAGTTGTATAATGATGCATCTGACCAATATATTGTAATTTTTTTCATATAAAAACACAAAAATAATACTTTCAAGATCATCCAATTAGACTATACCTAGTCTATATCAATTCATAAGTCTAAATAGAGTCATATCCTAAAACCAATTGGTGATAGGAGAAGTAATACATCATGTTTATATGTTAGCCACTACTCTTCTCTCAAACCCAATTAGGAATAAGGTATGAAACCAATAATTATAAATACCCACCCTTTTTTGTAGGTAACTCCGCCTTATTTATATCTTTAAATTCTATTTTTAGTTTTTTTTAGAAGGATAAAGGTGTTAGAGGAGTTTTTTTGGAGAAGGGGAAGAAAATTGGGATGTACCATTATGATAAAAGCATTAGGTACTTGATGGGTTGGCCTGGAGTACCTAGTGGTTATCCCTAATGTGGAAGGTCTTCTTCCAGTACCACCAAGTACCTTCTAGACCAAGATTTTATACCCAATAGAACTTATGGGTTTTTTTTATGTCGGGGTATTTTTTAAATTTTATATTAAAATTATAACGCTAAAAAATCTATTCTCTCTTGATTTTACTCCCATTTATACCAGTGCATCCCCTTGGGTGTTCTCTTATCCCTCTCCCTAATATATTATATATCCTTCATAAAACTTATATCATGTTATCTTAATCTATTATAAAATTAATTCTTAGTAAGGTAAGGTCATGAACATCCTCTAACCTTCTCTTCAATCCTAATTCTATTTGGAAGTAGACATAATTTTATGTATTCCTAATCTAGGGCTTGTAAACCTATTTGATTCTCTTGGTTCCTCTTCTACCAAGATTCTGTATGTGCTTAGACTTAGTGAATCAAAGGTAATTTTATCTTTTTACTTTCTAATTTTGTTATATTTTGGTAGAAGATACCTAAATCCATAAGTTATCCTGTGATGGGATTTTTAGTATGGATGGTAGTGGAAAACCTCTTCCCTTCGAACTCCAAAAGAGCTTATCTACCTTTATATAGGTAAATACAACCCTATTTACCCTAATAATATCAGGCTATATGTTATAAATTTTATAGTTCTAAGTTAATTAAATCCAAAAAAATCAAAAATAAAATAAATGATTTCATTAGTTTCTTATTATTTAAATTCATTATTGTCATTTATTTTCTATTAAAGATTATATAGTAATATTATTTTGATAACCCTGTTAGTTATATTGGTCATGTTATAATTATTTACTTCAATATAAATATGAATATATATTTACTTGAAATATTTGGATATTATCTTTTAATTTTTAAGGTTATAAATATAGTATGTTATGTGTATTTTCCTTGAAGTGATTGAAGGTATGCTTTCATGTAATTTATTATCTTGATGGTTAAATATTTATTTTTCTATTTTATTTATAGTAATTAAATTATAAAGGGTATATGATTGTTATCTTAATTATATAGTAGGTAAAACCAAATTATAGAGTAAAGAATAGATTGTCTTTGAAATTCCCATACTTTGTATACCCCATTCTATTTTACTATGGGATGGGATTTTTCCCTAACTCTAGTATACCCATTCCCATTTTCCATGGGGAATTATTATTCATTAACTATAATAAGTTAATTTATTTGAATGTTATGGGAAAAAATATTTCCCTCACCTAGTCCAACATTGACACCAGATAATCCCATAGCAAGTAAGTTTAGGTGAGGACCCTCTCAGTTTTGGGAGTTACTTATTTTAGTCATAAATTCTAAGTCATAAAGTAATGTATGACATGTTTCTTGCTTAATATTTACTTTATTATGGATATCTATTTTTTATACATTCACTTGATTCTATGATAGTTAAGTAGGTATGGGGTGATAACTACATATTGGGTTGTTATACTCACTCCCTATATGTGCCCCAAAAGAATGCATGCAGAAATTCTTATCCATGATCTGAGTATGGTAAAGTCCCACAATCATGGGAGCTAGTTACATAAGGGCATGAAGTTTAAGGATATTTTTTTGGTCCCTTGATTTATGTAATAGGTGACATTATAAGTTCTATCCCTACCACATTTATAGAGAGGTTTCATATGTGGAACACCACTCTTGGGTTTTTGGGACACCTTTAGAATGCACTATATAGGTATATATTGTTTTTTATTAGTCTCATACACATAGTAGTTTCTATGGATATTAATGGACCATGATTTTATGTTTTTTCTTTTATATCACATTAAAAATAATATTAGTATGACATTATATTCCAACATCTTCCATCTCCATCTAAATATATACCTCATGTGTTTGTCATTTGAATGTGTTATATTGAGTATGGGGGTTGACTTTGAATTTTTTTTCATTATTCCAAAGTGGAAAACCCCCTACCACACCTATGATACTAAACCCCTAGTTTTTATGCCAACTTATGGTGATCAAGAGGTGAATATGATTTGTTTTGACGATGTGATTCGATTTTTTATGATTTTTTAGGTAAAAAATGTTTAAAGATAGTATTAGAGCCTACGCTAAGGACTTAGGGGTAAGGTATTGAGAGTATCCAGTATATAGGACTATCAAGACTCAAGAATTAACCCATGAATATACCTAGAAAATATAATTAAGGTGGTAATTGGAGTTACCATTGGTAGTTTGATATCATTTTTCTTTTCCTTTAGGTTAGTCCTAGACCTTGAGTATCATTCATCATGTTAGGAATTTCTAGGTTGGAATGAATAGATTATATGTCATCTTGTGTGCTTGTCCATGTTTTTTATATTTTGTTTAGAATAGATTTTTGGTTTTTATTAATTGAAACATTAAAAATAAATAAGTAGTTTTTTCCTAAACATTTATTATTAATGATAAGGTTAATATGGATTGAAAATTGGTTCCCTAGTTAGAGAGGTCTGTATATTAATGTTGATAGTTAGAATCATTATGTTATGTTTAAATAATTTTTTATGTGTAATTTAATTTTGTATAGAGTAATAAAAAACTATTTAAAATATTTATGAAAAGTATTTGAAATGAAGGTGTTTCAATAAATGAAATAAACAAAAGGATGTAATAAATAAACTGTAAGATCTAATCATATTTATGTAGTTTTAAATTTTAGGTTAATGTCCATGGGGAATAAATTAATATTATTCTATTCTAATTTCATTGTATATTGGCAATACTACCACCACTATCCATGTAAGAAAGGGTGGATGAGGATGCACCGCCAGCACAACCTCTTGTGGACTATGAGGTTCTAGAGGGGATTACTCAACTACTCTGAGTATCTTGTTAAGGAGCTCCCCAAAAGGAACTGATAGCCTCTGATATAATGAAATATTTCCAATTACATAATCCTTTGATAATCATGGGTGAGTAATCTATAAAATAAGTTGAGGAGTGGATCATCTATATTTGGCATATATTGAGAGCATTGAGATGTCAAAGTAGGACCGAGTAAAGTTTTCCACCTTTATGCTATAAGGGGTATCTTTTTTATTGTGGGATTACATTCTCAATGATAATAAAAAATGTTGCAAAACCCCAAGATTTTATGAATTATTTTTTTCAAATAACTTTAATTTCTTCGATAACTTTCATTACATGCAACACTATGTTTTAACAAACTGCGATATACTATTAAAATACTATTATTTAATGTGGAAATTATTACCTATAAATTGGATTAGTGAGTATGAATATGACTAACTAAATTATGAAAATTATATGGTTAACACATAAATTTATTGGTTATCAATTTATTATAAATGAAATTTAAAATAAAAATCATTTGAAAGTAAAAGAAATATTTTTTTGAAAAACTATTTTTATGTGTGTAATGTTTTTTTATAATAATAAATTAAATTAGTCACTATTAGTGAATAATTTTAATGAAATTTATATATTATAGATTTAATAAAAAAAATTATCATTCATTTAATAATTCTTCTATGTATGGGATAGGAATAAATCTAGTTTTAGGCTTAAAACTGTATTTTTTAAAAAGTTGTTCTTTCACACATTTTTTATAAATCAATTTTTGTAAATTTTTTTAGATTTATTTAAAAAAATTAATTTAAATTTTGGAATCAAAATTTCAAGAATATATTTGAGTGAATTTTTGAGAATTTTCTGAAAGGATTAATTTTTCGATGAGTAGAGAAAATACTGATTTTTATTAAAAGCTACATTTTTGTTTCAATAATTTAAAATGTTTAATATTGTTTTAAAATGGTTTTAAAAGTAAACTTAGTTCAATTATATTGATATTAATCCAATTTATGTCATTGGAATCAATTTCATTTTAAATTATGATATAAAAACTATTATACTTAAGAAAACGTTTTCTTTGGAAAACTACATTTTCATCATGCTTGCAGGTTTGATTTTAAATTAAATTCCATCATGTTTATGAATTGAATTTGGTAAAATTTATTATATATTTTAATATCAGAAAAATAAATATTAATTAAAAGTTTAACTTATTTTTTTATAATGAATAGTAAAAATAGTAAAAATTTATTACTACAATTAAGGTTAAAATAGTTTTATCGAGGGTTAAACCAAATTATAAGGGTATGTTTTACAATTAAACATGTATAAATCCTATTTAATTTTTATATTTATATCTTATACTATACATAATTAAAATATATGGTCATTTGGAAGTATTTTTATTAGTAATGACTTTATCAATTTGTATTATTTTGGAAAATTTCTAAGTGGGTCCTCTCCCCCACTTATAAAAGAAAAAATCTTATCCTCTATTATCCACACTTAATTACCCTTTAGTATTAAAAAATAACTACCCAGATACTTTTATTACTTATATTTCCATTCCCTAGAGTCATTTTTTATTAGGATACCCTTACAAGGTTGTCCGATGAAGAGGTATCGTTCTCAACTAAACATATTATTTTATTTCTTCTTTCACCTCCTACAACTATTATTAAACCATGCTGATATAACAACATAATTATATCCCATATACTTATTTGTTATTATGTTAATTTAATAACCTACACCCATACCCTCTTCCATCAAATGGTAAATGAAATCATCGATCGTGTGTATGGTGGACTATCGCCTCATGAACCGATGTAATTCGTTTTCCATCACCACCTATCACGGGTTGATATAATGATAGATTTAAAGAATATGTATGATATTTATGACATAATTATACTTATATAATTATAATATAACATATACATTCTTATCATATAATCCGATGAAAAACGATAATGTCGCTTGTGCGTACGTGTGGACTAACACCTCCACATGGTGATGTGACATATTTTTCATTTTAATTTTAAATAGATGTTAATGAGAGTATATTTAATTAATATATCTGATATATATGATATAAAATTATTATATAAATTTTAATTAATATTTCACTTTCTTTCGTTCTATCCGTTGAAAAAATGAAAATAGTCTTTATGCATATGTACGACTTACCGTCTCCATGAATTATGTAATTTATTTTTTATCTCTAAATTTTATAGATTATTATAAATACATACATAGTGAATATATATTATATTTATATAATTATTAACATAATATATATTATCAATTTATGATCAATATATGAGTACCAAAACTACAAAACCAAAACATACATGAAAAACAAAGAAATTGTTACATGAAATAGTGATTTTAACAAATAATTGTTAACAAAAGGGTGATAAAAGGTTATAAGTAAATAATATATAGTATGATATATATGAGTATGGTTATTTAATATATTTATAATAAAACTATATTTATTATATAGTAATTTTTAACATGTATAAAGTAATTCTACACTTAAGGTAAGGGATTTTCATCTCACTTTTATTTCTGTGAGACACATGCCATATTCACCAATTTTTTCTTTTGTGTGGTGAATATACTACCCATGAATGTATTTTATAATTATTATTATTAAATACATGTTTACTTACATATACTTATAAGTTTTTTCCCTTTATGGGGATTATGATTCAAATGTTATCAAAGTGGTAAGGGTTTTATGTTACAATATCATTGTTTATCAAGATTGTTTATGATTATGCTTCTAATAATAAAATATTATGATATATAAATTAATAAACTCATGAATTTTATTATCCTATAGTAATTTCTGGATATTAAATGTTTTAATTTCATTTTCATCTATTTACATACTCAATATACCAAAATATTTTTTTAAAGAAAAATGACTATTCTTTATTCGGTCGAAAATCCTTTTTTTGACATATCAATATTTTATAAAATTGTTTTAAAGAAAGTTTTGTTATTAATATATGAATTTTTAAGTAATTTTTACACATTTATACATTTTATACATTGTTTTAAAATGGAACCTATTTTTTTATTAATGAGGTACTTTTTGATTTTTACCAAAAATATGAAAGGAATCTTTGATTTAATGTGTATTGAATGAATAGTATGTATCACCATCATAAATGATCAATGATTTCAGGATTCATTTACACGTTTCCAAGGATATTTTCAAATAAATTTTTTTCTTTGATATTTGGGAAATTTTTATTTTAAATAAGTGATTTCAAATTGAAAAGTGTACTTTCCTCAAGAAATGTTTCATGTGATCTTTTAAAATCATTTTCCATATAAGATGATATCCTTTGATGTTTACTAATATTTATTGGGGATATGATTAAATTATATCATCCTTATTATTTCTCTGGATGGTTTTTTATTATGATGAAAATGTGTTTATAAAACTCCTTCCATTTTCCATAGGTTATGTTAAGATGAATTGATGTAATGATTGTGAAACCAATTTCTTCTCCTTGAGTTATTACTCGATGAAATATTTATGAAACTCGTTTCTTTTCCATGAGTCATTCCATGATGAAATATTTATGAAACCCATTTTTATTTCAAGGGTTATGATATTATGAATTATTTATGATCTTATGGTACACATCTATATGATTTTCATTATTTGATGAGTGATTATGGATTTATATTGTCATCTAATTAATTGGGTTATGATGGATTTATCTTGAGATAAATAGGACTAGAATAGGAAATGAACTCAGTTCAGTAAGGGAATCTATCCACTGTGATAGTATTAGTAATTAACATTGATTACTATAATGGTTTTGGAGAGTTAACTCATTCCACTAAGATAGCCTTGACAATAATCCGTAACTACTAAGGAAATGATTTTCTATTCTTATGTGTTTATTATAAATATAAGTATTATACTAATGTAATGATATCATGGATCATGTTCTTTGATTACATTATGATTCATGTCTTATGAACTTCCAAACTTTATTCCATGACTCAATATTATGATATTTGATATGTAAGGTATGATTTTTAAATGTTAATATCATGTTCTCATACCCTTATGCTCATGTTACACTTATGTAATCATTGATATCTCATTTTTATACCCTTACTGGGCATATAACCTCACCCTTTCAGATTTTTCCATTCCCCAAGTTATGAATAAAGGTATTGAGTATGATATATCTAATAAGGTTACTAGTTATGAATACTTATTGATAGATAATTAAGTTCACTTACGAACTAGTTGTTGGTGTATCCATGTTTCCAAAGATACTAGACCTGTATGATTCTATCATGGATCATTATGTTATGTTATGAATATTCATATATTAAGATTAAATATCTATTTATGAAAATTTTGGGTTATTATATTTGGTATCAAATCAATTTTTAATTAACCTTTGGAAACCGGGATGAGAAAACTTTAGGGATAACTATAAGAATAAGTCTAAGTATACCAAAATATCCTATATTTTTTGTGAAGGATAAATCAAATGGTTTTTGAGAGATTACATACTTAGATAGATACTAAAAGTGGATATAGATATATCATAGTTATACTTATGGGTTATAACACTAAAAAGGTTACATTGGTCTTTGACTTGATCATCACTAGGTGCACGAAAATGGGCCTTGCTACACACCCTATTTGATACTCCTCGAGATATGTTTTGGAAATTAAAAAATTCTTTAAGAAATATCATGAAGAATTTGAATATATGATAGCCATGAATGAACTAGGATAAACCTAAGGTTTCATATGAATAAAATAAGGTGTCATTATTTTTGACATCCTATGAATCATTTTTCATGATTGATCACTCTAATAAAAAAAATTGATGGTCATACAAACCATTTTTTGTTTTACTAAGGGATTAAAGATAGAATGATAAATTTTTGGTCGATAAAATATACTCAAATATTTAAGTACCCTATTTGGTAATAGTTATCAGAATTCATGTATATAAATAAAATTATTGAGTAATTTTAATTTATATTCTCAATGATTAGATATTGAATTAGTAGTGAAAACTTCTTATAGTATGATGATTGCATCTCAAGTCTATAGTTCCTATTTGATTTAAGTTTGTGGGAAATTTCTCCCTGCAAATATTGTGATTCTACCTTTACTTGAATTTAATATTATTATATGCATGGATTTTATTTATTTATATATATCTCATATCAATTATCAAGGGAGGGAAGTCCCAATTCAAATTCAAAATTAACTCATACTCATTTATTAGTGTAAGGATGAATGAAAACTTCTAATGGAATTTACATCCATTGTATGGGTCTTGATTCCTATTCAAAAGGGGTGTTTATCTTAGATATTTTGGGATAAAATCAATATTGATTATATTCCTATTATGTGGGAGTTTGGTGATATATTTTCATAAGAGTTTCCTAGTCTTCCATAGAATTTTGAATTTAATTTCTCAATAGAACTCATACTTGGTGATACGCCTATTTCAAATACTCCCAACATAATGTCCCTAATATTATTTTAGGCATGGATTGGATTTATTTATATAGATCCCATATCAATTATCTAGGGAGGGAAGTCGCAATTCAAATTCCAAATTAACTCATACCCATTTATCAGTGTAAGGATGAATGAAAACATCTAATGGAATTTACATCCATTGTATGGGTCCTGATTCCTATTCAAAATGGTGTTTATCTTATATGGTTTGGGATAAACTCAAAATTGATTATATTCCTATTATGTGGGAGTTTGGTGATATATTTCCATAAGAGTTTCCTAGTCTTCTACAGAATTATGAATTTAATTTCTCAATATAACTCATACTTGGTGATACACCTATTTCAAATACTCCCAAAATAATGGCCCTAATTGAGTTGTAGGAATTAAAGAATAAACTCTAGGAGAATATTTAAAAGGGATTTGTTTGGTCAAGTGTGTCACTTTGGGGTAAACTTGTACTTTTTAAGAATAAATATAGATCTATGTGACTCTACATTGATTATCAAGAACTAAACATGATCATAATAAATAACAAGTATCCTATACCCTGTATTGATAACATGTTTTATCAAATGTGAAAATCTCAATACTTTTCCAAGAATGACCTTCATTATGAATATCATTAATTTAGGGTTAAGAAGGAGTATAAAACCAAGATAAAATTCAATATAAGGTATTGAAACTGAATATATAGTGTTCTATTTGGTCTTAATAATTCCCTTGTTATCTTCATGGATTTAATGAATAAAATCTTTAGATATTACCTCGATCAATTTTTGGTAGTCTTTATAGACGATACTATTATCTATTAAAAGAGAAATAAATAGCATTAATATCACCTGAGGATTTTTTTTAAAGATAATAAGGAAGGAAAATATATATGAAAAATTTACCAATTATGGATTTTTGCTAAAAAAAAGTTTCATTTTATGGTCATATAATCTAAATATAGGTTTTATTTATGGATCCATCAAAGATCGGTTTTATTGAATGTTGGACTATAATACCAATTTTTACTGAGATATGAGTTTTTATTGGTTTTTATAGATATTATAAATATATTATATAGAATTTATCATGACTATATAATACACTCATAAAGATAACTCATAAGGGAGATAAGGTGCTCTAGACTGATGAATGTGAGGAAAGTTTTGAGAAACTGATGAGAAGATTAGTCAGTGAGCATTTACTTACATTAACCTATGGTAGATAAGGGTTTTTAATATATAGTGGTTCATATAATAAGGTACTGGGATGCATACTTTTTTATAATGATATGGTTATAGCTTATACCTCATAAAAAATGAAGGTTCAAGAGAAAAAAATACCCAACTTGTGATTTGGAGTTAGTTACAGTAATTTTTTGCATTAATGATATGGAGACATTATATTTATGGACAAAGGTGTGATATATATACTAATAATAAATTCTTAAAGTATATATTCACATATAATAAGTTTAATATGAATTATAAAATATTTTTGGAACTTATTAAAGATTATGACTCCTCAATACATTAACACCCTAGAAAAATGCATAAGGTGGATGCAGATTTGAGTCAAAAGGATCATGTTAGATTATCCAAGATGAGGATCAAAAAAGATAAAATATTTCTATATTTTCAAAGGATAGATCATGAAATCATGAAGTAAGGGGATAAATTATATCTTTCCTGAATGATTGTTCAATCATTTATCCAAGTAAAGATTAATGAGGTGTAGAAGGAAGATGTAGATCTACAGAAGAAGGTAAAAAATGTTCTTGAGTTTAACCTTGATTATGATGTAATGATAAGTTCAATAATAGTGTATGTCTTCCATATATAAAATATAAATAAGGAGCTATTATAGGAAGCTTATAGTTTTTAATTCTCTATTCATCCTGGAAGTATAAAGATGTATGGATATTTGAAATAGAATTTCTAGTGGGACGGCATGAAGATAGATATTATAGATTTTGTATCTTGATGATTGGTATGTTAGTAAGTTAAGGCTGAGATAAAAAATTATAAGGGTATGTTTCAACCATTACACATACCAGAATAGAAATGATAAAACATTAATGTTGATTTTATCATCTAACTCCCCAAAACATCTAAAGGGAATAATTGTATATTTGTTACAGTTGATCACCTCATGAAGTCAAAAAACTTCATCTCTATAAGAGAATATTTTTCATTGGATCAAATTTATAGGATATAAATTAAGAAAGTGGTAATGTTTCAAGTATTACCACATTCTATTTTATCTAATCAGGATTTGAGGTTTACCTTGATGTTTTGGAAAAGTCTTCGACAGGCTCTGGATACGAAGTTGAGTTTCGGCACTGTGTATCATCCTCATACAAATATTTAGTCTAAGAGAACCATTAAAACTCTAGAGGATAATTTGAGATCTTATTATATATATTTAAATAGTGGTTGGTATCAACACCTTCCTCTAGTCTATTTTTCATACAATAATAGGTTTCACTCAAGCATCCAGATGGCTCCATACGAAACCCTATATGGAAATAAGTGTAGAATTATAATGTGTTGGGATAAAATTGAAGAAAGAAAGTTATTGGGATCGTAGATATATTAATAAATTTAATATAAGTTTATATTCATTAAGAAACATATACGAACAGCAAAAATTCAACAAAAAAGTTATATCGATAATCATCGACGTGATCTGAAATTTAAAGTTGGTGAGAAGGTGTTTCTATGAATTTATCAGTGAAATAATTTTATGATATTTTAAAGGAAGGTAAATTTTATCCCAATTAATATTTTCTCTTTTGATATTATTTATATAATATGGAAAGTTTCTTATTTCTTGGTGTTTTCACTAAATATTTCTCAAGTCCATGATGTGTTCCATGTATCTATCCTGATGAATTACATACCTAATTCCTTTATATGTACTAAACTCAGAGGTCATACCACTGGATCATGATATTTATAATTAGTAACAACCTATAGATATTCTATATCATAAAGATAATTTTTTATGAAATAATACCACTCACCTGGTAAAAGTTTTGTTTAAAGAAATTGCATGGAAACTTGAGGATATGATGAGGCAGAATTATCCACAGTTTTTTATATCAAAGTGATAGAATTTTGAGGGTAAAATTAATTTTAATGGGGTTATATTGTAACACCCCCAATATTTTTTAAAAAAATATTCAAATAAATTTAATTACTTCGATATCTTGTGTTACACACAACACCAAGTTTTAACAAACCGTGATATACTATTAAAATATAATTATTTAAAGTGACAGTTATCACATAGCCATTGTATTGGTGGGTATGAATAGGAATAACTAATTTATGAAAATTATACATTTTAAATATAAATTTCTTGAAATTCAATTAATTTTAATTGAAATTTAAAATAAAAATCATTTGAAAGTAAAATAAATATTTTTCTAAAAAACTATTTTTATGAGTGAAATGTTTTTTTATCCTAATAAATTAAATTTTTCTCAAATGGTGAATGATATTAATGAAATTTATATATTATATATTAAATAAAAAATTATCATTCATCTAATATTTTTTTCTATGTGTGGGATAGGAATAAATCCAGTTTTATGCTTAAAACTATATTTTTCTAAAAAGTGGTTCTTTCACGCACTTTTTTTTTAAATAATTTTTTTCACTTTTTTAAAATATATTTTAAAAAATTAATTGAAATAATGGAATAAAAATATCAAAATTATATTAGAGTGAATTTTTTATAATATTCTGAAAAGATTCATTTTTGATGAATAGTGAAAAATACTGATTTTTATTAAAAACTGCCTTTTTGTTTAAATCATTTAAAATTTTATATATTGTTTTAAATTGGTTTTAAATGTAAAATTAGTTAAATTATATTATTAATAAAATTTAGGTATTTTTAATAAATATTATGTTAAAATTTTATATAAAAACTTTTTCTACTTAAGAAAATGTTTTCTTTGAAAAAATACATTTTCTTCGTGCTTGTAAATTGGATTTTAAATTAAATTCTGATACTTATATTAATTAAATTTAATAAAATAGATTCCATATTTTTAATAATAAAAATTAATATTTGTTAATAATGCCAACTGAATTTTTTTTCATAATGAATAGTAAAAAAATAAAAATTAATTACCACATTTAATGTTAAAATGGGTTTACTGGGGTTAAACCAAATGATAAGGGTATTTTTTTCAATTAAAATTTTATAAATAATATTTTTTGGAAATATCTCAAGTTTATATTATCCCAAATTTGAATATATGGTCATTTTGAATTATTTTTGTGGGAATGAATTTATCATTTTATATGTTTTTAGGAAATTTCCAAGTGGTTTCCAAGTGGGTCCTCTCCCCCACTTATAAAAGGAAACCTCCTCTCATATCCTCTCCACACTTAAAGACCTTTTTGGTTTATAAAATACCTACCCAAATATTTAATTCATTCCCTTCCCACATCCTAGAGTAATTTTTTGATTATTAAACTCTTCTAATAAGGCTTTTGGTGATAACCTAAAGAGGTTTTCTGTAAAAGAGGTGTCGTTCTTAACCGAGAATTTTATTTTATTTCTTATTCCACCTCCTTAAAATATTATTCAACCATGATGATATAAAAAATAATTGTCTCACATATACTTATATTTTATTATATTAATGTAATAACTTACACTTATCCCCTCTTCTATCAAATGGGAAATGAAATCGTTGATTGTGTGTACAGTGGACTACCGCCTCACCAACCAATGTAATTTTTTTTCCATCACCACCTATCATGGGTGGATATAATGATATATTAAAATAATATATATAATATTTATGAAATAATTATACTTATTTAGTCATAATATCACATATAACTTCTTACATTCAATCTGTTTAAAAATGATAACATCGCTCGTGCATACATATGGACTACCACCACTACAAAGCTATGTAATGCGTTTTTCATTTTAATCGGACATGTATAGTAATAAGGGTGTATTTAATTAATATATATTATATATATGATATAAAAATTATTCTTTAAATGTGAATTTATATTTACCTTTTTTTGTTCCATCCATCGAAAAAATTAAAATAGCGTTCATGCATACGTATGGTCTACCATCTCCATAAATGATGTAATTCATTTTATATCTCTAAATTTTATGGATTATTATAAATACATATATAATGAATATATATGTGATATTTTTATACTTATTAATATACTATATATTATGGAATTATGATCAAATTATAAGGATTAAAACTACCAAACCCAAATATACATGAAAATAAAACAGTTATTACCCAAAACAAAGATTTTACCAAATAATTATTAATAAACGAGTGGTAAAAGGTTATAATTAAATCATATATAGTATTTTATATATAATTATAATTATATAATAGATTTATAATAAATATATATGTATTATATAGTAGGTTAGAACATGTATGAAGGAAGTCGAGGCTTGATGTAAGGAATTTCCATCTCTCTTTTACTTATGTGAGACACGTTTCATATTTACCACTTGTTTATTTTGTATAGTGTATATACTACAAATGAATTTAATTTATGGTTATTATTATCAAAATTATTGGTATTCACATTTTCATATAAGTTTATTTATTTCATTGGTATTATTATTTAAATGTTACCAAAGTGGTAAGGGTTTTATGTTACAATCTAATTTTTTATTGGGATTATTTATGATTATGCATAAAATGATAAAATATTATGATATATATCTCAAGAAACTCATGAATTTTATTATAATATTGTTATTTATATAGATTAAATTGTTTCCTTTAATTTTCCTCCCTTTATTTACTCAATAGACCAAAAGAATTTTTTTAATAAAAAATGACTTTATTTCTTTCTTTGGTTGAAAATCCTTTTTCTTCTTTATCAATGTTTTATAAAAATATTTCTGAGAAGGTTTTATTATTAATATATGAATGTTTAAATCCATTTTTACCCTTGTTTTACTTTTTAAAAAATGGTTTAAAATTATTCTTTTTATCATTTTATGAACGAGGTACTTTTGACTTTTTATTGAAAATGTGAACAGAATCTTTATTTTAACATACACAGTATGAACGGTATTTCTTGATATCATGATCACTCAATTATTTAAATTTTATTTTATAATTTTCCAAGTTTATTTTCAAATAAAATTTTTTATTTAATATTTGGGAAATTTTTATATTTTAAATAATTTATTTCAAAGTAAGAAAATAGTATTTTCCTCAAGAAACGTTCCAAAGTGATCTTTTAAAAGAATTTTCCATCTAATATGATGTTTCCTAATCTTTAATAGGGATATTATTCAATTATATCATCCGTATTATTACTATGGATGGTTTATTATTATGGTTATAAAATGTTTATTAAACCTATTCCTTTTTTCATGGGTTATGTTCTGATGAATTGATGTAATGATTATAAAACCAGTTTTTTTCCCATGGGTTATTCCATGATGAAATTTTTATAAACACCATTTCTTTTCCATGTATTATTCCATGATTAAATTTTTATGAAACTCATTTTCTTTTCATGGGGTATGATATGATTAATTATTTGTGATCTTGTGGCATACATATATATTATTGTCATTATGTGATGGGTGGGATCAGAATTATATAGCCCTCTAATTAATTGGGTAATAATGGATATCGCATGAGATAAACAAGACTATAATGGGGTGTGAACCTAGTTCATTAAGGTACTATTTCCATTATAATAATCTTGGGATTGAACATTGACTACTTTGATGGTTTGGGGAGTGAACCCATTCCACTATGATATCCTTGAAAATGATCATTGACTAATAAGGAAATGACTTTATATGCTTATGTGTATAATAAAAATCTAAGTCTTATGACAATGTTTTTCTCTCATGGATCATGTTATTTGATTCCATTATGATTCATGTCTTATGAACTTCCAAACTTTATGTCATGAGTCAATATTATGATCTTTGATATGCAAGGTGTGATTTTAAAATGTTAAACACATTTTATCATACCCTTATTCTCATGTTTTTCTTATTTCATCATTGATATCTCCCTTTTTACCCTTAATGAACATATGATATCACCCTTTATTATGTTTCCTTTACCTGGGATATGAATAAATTAATTAATTTTGATATATCAAAAAAGGGTTCTAGTTATGAAAAACTTATTTTTAGATGATGTGGTTCATGTATGAACCATATTTTTATGTATCCAAGTTTCTAAAGATACTGAAATTGTATGATTGTGGAATTCATAATTATGTTATGTGATGAATTTTCATCTATTAAGATGAGATATATATGTATAAAAAGTGTGGTTTTCTATAACAAGGACTTGAACTGGATTAATTTTCAACAGATCTTCTTTAATTGGTTTTACCATGAAACTCTATTTTAGGTAAAGGCTGAATATTTCATGAAAATTCAATAAATATTGATATCAATTATGGAAAAAACTATTAGTGTGAGGGATGATAGTCTAAACTCTTTGAAATAAACCTAGATGTTTATTTAATATTTAGTGTCTAAGAAATATGATTACCCCATAGACATTAAAGAGAACATAAAATAAATTAATGCAATAAAATATTTTTTACCTAGCATGAATAAAGGAAAAAATCCTTATGTGACATAGAGGGATGCAATATGGCCCCATTTAAGAAATAATGGTGATAAAAGGATTACTTAAATCTTCTCAAGCCAATGGTGACCAGTTCAGAAAGTAAATATATTAGTTCAAGGGTGAAAACACATGAGGTATATATTATTCCCCAAGATTAATCATGACTCTAAAAAATCTAGGTTTCAAGTTTGAATGATGAGTATGATGCATAGAATAGAGAAGTTCAAGGAGAAAGATTTTTTCCCCAAACATTACTACTACCATGAGATATATTATTTATATATTTTGGAAGGATTCAAGGGAATAATGTGACGAGTATGATGATTTAGAAATAATTACATCTCTAAAAGATTTTTATATGAAAAAATAAATACTTCCTTTAGGTACCAATAGAGAAATGATGGATTTTATTGTCTCACAATTTTATTACATCTATGAAAAAATTTATTTGAACTCCTTATCCTTTAATGATTTACTCTTAGTTATTGATTTTATTAAAAATATTATTAGAGAAAATGTCTAGATAAGCCCAAATGTTGAAATTAGGGATCTTAAATGGAAATATTATTCAACGTCTCTTAACTAAGAATTATTATGTCTTTCTTAAGGTTTTTTTTTTGATTTTTTGTTTGATGTCAGTTATTAATCAACCAAAAATTAGATATTTTTTCTCAATAAAAATATATGTTTGAATGAATATACTACTATATTCATGTATTTACTTCAAATTATTCCATATCTAAGTATTGATAAAGATTTGGAGGTGAGATTTTTTGATATGGGCCTATAATAACCATTACATACTGAAGTGATGCATTTTAATTTTACCACATTTTCATAAGTGGTAAAGAGGGGTTCCCTTGAAGTGGTAGGATCTAAAGGAGGTACTTGAGTGAGTGGATCATTATTGGGATGAGTTTTAAGTGATTCATTTTCCAGTGGCTAGAAGTGATGACAGGATAAGATGAGCATTTGTGGCTCCCACTAGGGAATATAGGGTATTATAGTACCTTCGTCTCCTAGTTTAGTAAGGCACCTAATTAAGTTATATAAATATGTTCATACATGGAATATCAAGATGAACCATAACTTTGAGGTGAAGTAGTGTCATACTTATGGTCATTATGGATGTCTTTAAAGGTTTTACTAATAATTTTAATTTGAGAGAATTGGGAAGTGGCCTTAGTTATGTAAAGATTTATAGGATTAGTTAGTTATAAAAACTATTTGGGGTAATTGATCACCCTCCAGGAGATCATTCTAGATAGGGAACTAGGGAAATTAGGGATGATTTATTATTGTGCAATCCTTTAGGTAGGTTTTTCTTCCTCTAGGTTAGCATGATGGTTCTAGAGAGGCATATTCCATGGAGTATTATACTATATAGAATAAAGTGGGGCCTTATATTATGAGGTGTACAATTCTAGTATCCTCTACTTTATCATGTGCTCTATTTTATATAGTTTTCTTTCATTACATTATTTTTTATTTTCTTGTTTTATTTCTTAAAATATAAGTGAAGGTATCATATACCTATATGTGTCTTGACACTCTTATAGGGAATATAATGGAATCATAAAGGAAGTGTATATTTTGTGCCTTAGTAGTTTCTTCATATGAGAATTCCTAGTATTTTATAGTCCCAAATCATAACTCCTTTGATTTTATTTTAGGAATATATAGGTTGATTAAGTTTTGAGTATATGCATTGATTATCATGATAAGTAGGTTTTTTATCTCCACCAAGTGCTAAATATACTCTTAATGGAGAGTGGGAATTTTAGGTTAGCTAAGAATTTTTGGATCAAGAGTAATTAGGGGAAATCACTATAATGATGGATTTTCTTTTTCTCATAGTAGTGTAAATTAATATGAAATAATATTTTAATCCAATAATGGATATATACCTTGATATATTTATTGAAGATTTTTCTGGATTTTCTATGAAGTTACAAGTATAGTTCATCATTTATCTCTTACATAAAAATGAACATATAAAAATTCATTCATATAATATGGCTCTAATTAAGTTAATGGAATTGTATATCAATCTGAAATAGATTAAGGCTAATGGGTTTATTATAATGATCACTTCTTTTTGGGGTGTTACAATTATATTCTTAAAGAAACCTAATAGTAATATACATATTTGTATAAGGTTTTATAATCTAAACAATTTTAAAAATTAGAACCACTGCCCCTATCCTAAAATTGATTATATGTTTTATTTTTTAAAAGGGGAGAGATTATTTTCAAAAAATAACCTTTTTTTAAGATATCATTAGCTTCAAGTTAGGGTGTAAAACATTTATAAAACTCCCTTCTGAAGATATTATAATATTTTTGAGTACCTTATGATG
Organism: Viscum album; assembly: GCA_963277665.1. Lineage (NCBI taxonomy): Eukaryota > Viridiplantae > Streptophyta > Magnoliopsida > Santalales > Viscaceae > Viscum > Viscum album. The sequence goes on from OY728129.1 coordinate 262,225,506, forward strand.
TTCTTTGGATTAACTAATTCTCCCACTATATTAATGATTGTAATGAACCAAATCTTCCATCTATTCTTATATTCATTTATAGTAATATTTATGTATTATATCCTTTTATATTTTAAGTCCTAGGGTGATCATTGTTGATATATTTGAATTTTCTTGCATAATCTTCAAGAATACCATCTATATTCCATGTCATTGAAATAAAATCTATGCATTAGAGAAGTAAAGTTACTCAGGCATGTGATCTCATAAGCTAGAAATTCATTGAAACCTAAGAAATTGGATTCTATAAATTCCCAGAAGTTTCTATAAAATGGGTTGGAAATTAAGATATTCCTTGGGATTGAAAGTTACTACTAATAATTTATTTAGGATTATCTATGATAGAATCTCCAATGATCACCTTAACTAAGAAAACATTTAGATTCACGTTGTTTAACCAGTGTCAAATAGTCCTTTAAGATCTGAATAATATAATGATCATTGATCCAATTCTGATATTATAACAACTATGTGAAGTGTTTGAGGTTTATTATGATGTGTCTTTAGTCATCCTTGACTACATTCAAATGAAGTATTATTAGGTAGTGGCATATTATTCCTTTCATTTTCTTCTTCATGAAAAGAGCTTTCAAACCCATGATTTGGAATTATATATTATTATTCATTCTCTAAAATATTTGAGAAATTATTTATTCATTAAATGCTCTATGGTGTTTACATAATAAAATAATATGAAATATATATTTTATCAATATGAATTTAACTTAATATATAGTCACTGAGTAGAATACATATATTTATTTTATTTTTACACCCAATATTCTCTTGTCAAAAGAAACATGGTTGTTGATGCTCTCATCAATAAAATTGACCCTTAAAAGGTTCAAGAGGTAATGGATGAATGGTGATTAATTTTATTAATATAATAAATCCAATTGGATTCTATTTGGGATCATAGTGGAATATATTAACACTATATTATTTTTACATCATCTATCATGGAGTGCATCAAGGATTCCCAAATACCTAATTATAATTATATCATTATTTGAGAGATACTCAATGGTGGGGGGAGTACATGAAGGCTAGGTTCAAGATTTATATTCTTTATTATGAATCCATGGAAGGATCATCATTCCCATTGTATTAAGGATGATTAAATTAAATAATATCATTCATATAGATGGGTAGTACACTCTAGGGTCACAAAGTTGTATCAAAATGTTCATCAGCAATTTTGGTGGCCTAACATGAAGAGTGATATTATGGGATTCATTGAAAGATACATCGCCTGTCAAATAATAATGGTGGAACATCAAAGACCTATAGGTACTCTATAACCACTTCCTTTTCTAATTTTATAAATGAGATGAAGTCACTATGTATTTTTTAGATAACTTACTAGGATCGTTTAAGGGAAATGATGTAGTGTGGGTAATCTTGGACTATCTAACCAAGACAACCTACTTTTTTAATATATAATAAGATTATTATATTGATAGAATATATGGATTATATTTCATAAATATTTTAAATATGTATGGGGTTCCCACTAGAATCATGTATGATAGGGATCCAAGATTCACATCTTGATTATGGAAAGGTTTAAAACAACCTCTAGGTTATTAGGTAAATTTGTATACTACTTTCCACCAATGGACTGATGAAAAATACAAATTAATAATTCATATTATATAAGATATGTTGCAGGTGTGCATTATTAACTTTTGTGGTTCATCTGAGGATCATATCTCTTTGTTGTAATTCTACTATAATAATAATTATCATTAATTTATTTGAGTGGCCCCATTCGAAGCTTTATATGGGAGGATTTTCTATTCATCCCTTTTCTAGACCAAAATAAAAAAAATCATTGGTGATTAGACTTAATATTTTCTAGGAAATATGTGAACAAGTGAATTTGATTTTGAGGTGTCTCATAACCACTCAATGCCAAAAAAATATTATATTAACTGATAAAGATGACTGTTAGAATAAAACATGGGTGACCATGAGATTATTTGAGTTTCATTAAGATTGGGTCTTTGATGAATGGTTAAACATGGGGAGATAAATCCAAGGTTTGTTGATACATTAGAGATAGTGGGATAAGTTAAGTAAACAACCTATTATCTTACCTTTGAAATTTAGTTTTATTCATAACATTTTTTACATGTCTTGATTAATGAAGTCCATTCATGTCCCTTAAAATGTGATCTAATATGACCAAATCAATCTATAATTTGATGTGTCATATATAAATAATACCATCTATATCATTTATTGGAATCAGAAGATTTTATGGGGTAAAGTGATTCCATTGGTTCTAGTTTGGTGGTAGCATAGTAAGCTCCAAGATAAAACTTGGGAGGCGGAATTTGAAATGAAGGTTAAATAACCCATCCTTTCCCCCTGAATATTGATTTAATATTATTGAGGCTTAGAAGCTTGGTGGATGGAATTTTTTAGAGAGTCTCACCTCTCCAAGTAGGTAATTAATCTTTATTTTAGTATTTAAATTCTAATTTGAGGGTTTTATTAAAGGATAAAGGGGTTAGATGATTTTGAGAGGAGAAATGAGATGAAAAGGGGGATGTACCCTAGTGCTGAAAGCATTGGGTACTTAATGGACTGGTACTGAGTATTTTGTGGCTCACTAGGTAATGCAGGTCTTCTGTTATCACTATAAAGAAATTGATTGACCTGGACTAGGTACCTTGTGGAACAACTTAGTTATTTTTTGTGTTGGGGTATTTTTTAAATTTTAGATTAAAAATATAACCCTTAAAACTATATTCAATCATGATTCTACTCATATTATCATAATGTGACACCTTGGGCACTATTTTCTCTCTCCCCCTCATCTCTTATCGATCATTCATCAACCTTAGTCTGTGTTGGCTCTAATCGATCATAAAATTTCATTCTTATAAATTTAATTCATTATAAAACCTATAGTTGTATCTTCTCTCTTAATTGTCATTAAAAAAAGATATATTCTTGTGTATTTATAATCTAGGGCTTGATAACCTCATTAATTATACTTTCTCAAATTCTTACATAATTCTAAAAAATTATATCCTTATTGAATCAAAGTTAGGTTTGGGGATTTACTTTATAGGTTTTTTTCTCCTTTTATTGAATTACCTAAATCCATAATTTCTCTTATAATAGGCTATTAAAATTGGATAATAGTGGCATGCCTCTTTCCTATAGACCCAAAAGGATAATCTCTACCTTTATCCTAGTAGGTATACCCCTCTTCCCTCTTATACTCATAGAGGATAGGTTTGAAATGGTATTGGTCTAATTTAATTTAATAAAAAAATGTTTTCAAAAATAAAACAAATTATTTTACAATTTTCTCAAGGTTTAAATTTGTTGTTTTTATTTTTGTTTATTTTTTATTAAAGATTATATAGTAACATTCTTTTAATAAACCTATTTTTTTATTAGTCATGTTATATTTATTTATTCCTATGTAACTATGAATATGTATTTTTTTGAAATGTTTGACTATTATACATTAATATTTAATGTTATAAATCAACCATGTTCTTTTTATTTTCCTTGAAGTGACTTCATGTATTCCCTCATGTAATGTCTACTCTTGATAGTAAAATTTTTCTTATTCTACTTGATATCTTATAAGTAAATTATTAGTATATGAATTTTAGCTTAATGTTATAATAAGTAAGTCTTATTTAAAGTGTAAAGAATTAGATGGTCTCACAATTATATAAATTTATATACCTTATTCCCCTTTCCAAATAGATGGTCATGTTCCCTGTTTCTAATATACTCATTCCCATTTCCCAAGAGATGAGATTATTCTCTAACTCTTATAACTGTATATACCTAAATGGGATGGGTGATAATCATTCCCTACCTCTAGTCTAATTTTAAAACACTGTAAGGTTGAAGTTAGTAAGTTCATGTGAAGACGCTTCTAGTATGCAGTGTTAATAAATCTAGTTATATATTCCAAATCATAAATTAATATTAGGCATTCTACTTTCCCAAACTTTCCTTTAATCTAGTTATATATTTTCACGTTCATGTAATTGAGTTTATGAAATATAATTAGGGATTGGGTTTTGATCACCACTGGGTTTTTATACTCATTCCATGCATGATCCCCAATAAGATACACACAAACCTCATTATCCATAATATGTGTAACTGAAATGAACCTAAGAAATAGAAATGGTAACATGACGGCATGGATTCCTAGGATATTTTTTGGGGAATTTATGGATAGAGTAGAGTATGTTTGAGGTATTTTCATTCCTACTTTATAGAGAGTTTTAACACATGGAGCACCACTCTTGGGTTCTTGGTCCAAGATTAGTATGAACAAAATATGAACATATACTTTTTTTCTTAATCTCTTACAATTGTTAGTTTCTATGGATGTTAATAGATCATTTTTTCTTATTTGTGCTTCCTCATCACATATTGTGAATATTAGTATGACTTTATAGTCCATCCACTTCCATATTCAGCTAGTTATATACCCCTTATGCTTGTAATTCAAATGGATTATGTTGAGTAATGGGGTTGACCTTGTTTGTTATGTTTCATTATTTTAATGGGGGAAACCACCTTCCACCCCTATGATACTAAACACTTTATTTTTACTCCCACCTATGAAAATCAAGATTTTTTCCTATGGTGTTGTTATTATGTGATCTAGGTATTGTATGGGTGTTGGCGTTATGTTTGTTACAATAATTTTCCCATAAAACTTAACACCTCACATTTAAGCCTATCCTTCAATGATAATCCACCAAATAAAAACATCTTACACAGTTATTTTCAATCACTAATAAATTAATCCTAACCATTATAATCATGATTACTTTTGATAAAAGGCATTGAAATATATCCACATGCTCCAATTGATCCACCATTGATGTTGAAATGTAAAATAAAATTATTCCATCTACATCACAATTGTGCTAAATCATAACTCTAATTCCACTTTTCAATATTATCTTCTTAGCCCATGACTGTTTAGGATCAACTCATAATTCAAAAATAAGTTCCATCCAAAAATAGTTGGTTATAGGAGGAGTAGTACATAAATATTATATTTTAGGCAAAAAATTTATCTCATATCAATGTGGGGTTAGGTTTGTAACCAAAAAAATAAAATGTTTGCAAAATATAAATGAAAATGAATGAATCTTACTTATATTTATCTTATTGTAAATTATCAATTCACCATAATAAAACAATCCCAATGCATTACAATTTATCAGTAACATTACATAATTCAACCACAATTAGAATATAACATCACATAATATTACACTATTATTTATATGTTTCCTTAAACTGTGATAATAGAACCATGATGGAAAAAATATTTACTCATTTGGTAATAAATTGACTTGAAAAGATTCCAAATATGTATAACAATAATAATATCAGTGAAAATTCCATGGAATCAAAATAAATTTAATGAATAAATTCACCAATACATAAAGAAAAAATGATAATAACTATTCAATAATAAACAAAAATAATATAATAGGATATATCTTAAATGGATACCTTGACAAAGCCACAACTAGAGGAGTAAAAGATTACATATTGAAGATTAATCTGGTGAGGGGGTTAGATAATATTGAAAACTAATATGTGGAGGTATTTAAGAACCCAAGATTGATGATAATCCCCTAACTTTATCATCCTTGACTTTTATAAAAATCAATAATGATAATTTTTATAGAAAAAATAAATATTCTTTATAAAATACATCATAAAAATTATATTAATACTCATCTCAATCAAAGCATAATATAATGATGAAATAAGTCAACACTCTTCATAGAGATTCTTGAAAAATGTCAATAAAATATGAGAGAGAAATAAAATGTATAATAAAATAGATGAAAAGTATAATGATAAAATAAGAAGAGTTATTTTAAAAAATTTGGGTTTAAATACAAATTTCATTTATATAGTTTTTATTAGAATAATTTTTTTAAATAATTTAGAAATGAGTAATTGATGTATATTAAATTAATTAAATATAAATCTAATGTCAAACTATAGTTAAATAATTATTTTTATAGTATTATATTGGTTATGATATAATTAATTTGATATTAAAAAATATGATTTATTTTGTATATAATTAAATAAATATTATGTGTGTGTGCATGTGATATATTTATATAATAAATTATAGTTGGTTTTATTAAGGTGTAAAATAACTAATTGATTTAAAGTAATTATAGTATTATTTAAATATAATTAATGAATAATTATTTTTAAAAGTTATTATTTTATAATTAGTATTTTTTAAATATATATGAATATAAACATGTGAATTTATTATTGTTCTAATTTATTTAAATGTTTTTAAATTTTCCTGTTTATAATTACTGTTATAATTAAAAAAAATTAAATTAATATTTTCATAATTAATATCATCATAATAATCATTATTTTATTATAATTGTATATATAAATAAGGATAAGGGAAATGTTATATGCATATAACACCCTATGGTTTATCAAAGTAAATTAACAAATAAATTAGTCTTCCCTCATGGGGGCGATATTAAGAGGAAGGGGTTGGGTTCATATATCTCATAATGATGAAATTATAAAAACTTAACTAATTATTTTATATATTAGTTTCAGTGATTTATGATCCCTTAATGGGATTGAAAATCCCCATTATAAGTTTGAATATTCTCTTTTAGAATAGTTAAAATTCAAAGGAGGAGATTAATAAAACCCCTTAGAGACCAAAGATTCTAGGTCAAAATGTAGTTTTTTTACACTAAGAGATGAATGTTTCCCACAAATATAACTCAATATGGTAATGTTGTGTTTATATTTTCTCACATTGGGATGATAATATAGACTTTTTTTATATGTTGATCCATAAGTTATAATCTTTATACATGTTGAATTTATCATCAACATGCACATGAAATTGTTACAGTTTTATTAGAGAATCAAAATATATAAAATAATGAAGAAATTATATGAAAGGGAAACCCATGTAATTATGATTTATCAAACACATTATGGTTAATTTATAGGAAAATAACTTGATATTCTATATTATGGATATAATTTAAAGTGTAGAAGATTTTTAAATCCACTGGAAAATGTGGCTAGATGAGTCATGTTATGAATTACATCATTGTTGAGTTGTTTAAACTCTAGAATCTCTAAAATTTATGAATTTTTAAGATTTTTAGATGGTTAATTTACTAATTATAATGATATATTGAAATAATTCACAGTTTTTAACATTTTATGGTTTAAAAAATAACATGGATCTAAGTTTTTTTTTTGAACATATATTTTTTGTAGATACTATAGTTTTAAAGGATGTAAAACATTGAATTGTTATAAAAATCTCTCTATGGTGAGAAAAAACTTAAAATTTGGAATATAAAAGTGTTAAATGCTAGAAAATTTAAGGAGATCGTTATAATGTGTATTTACACCCTTTTTTTAGATAAAACAAAAGACTACATCATGACCAATATTAGCTTGTCATTTTTATTTTCATATGTTTTTCATTTCATATGAAATGACATAAATATTTTGTGGAAAATTAAAATATAAAAAATATTGTTTTTGTATGTATAATTTATTGATAAGAACACAACATATAAAATTATCACATTTCATGGTTTTTTGAAAATCTATTTTAAAAATAAATACACATATGGTGAAAAAGATAGTGTTCTGCCTTTTTTGAGATAATTCTTAGGAGAAAAGGAGTTTAATTTGAGTATAGAATATGTTTACACTTCATTAACAGATAAAGAGAACTTTTTTTAAATATATACTTATTTTTTCATAATTATAAATATGTCTCATATCGTGTTAACGTGAGGGATGAACATATGGATTGTTACAAGCTATTAGTTGGAAAGATTTTAGGGATATACCCTTGCTCTTAAAATTATTTATTTATAAAAAGATAAAAATTATGAGTTGTTGGATAACATCTACTAATAATCAAGTACTATCTACTTGAAAGAGTTAGTGAAATATGTAAAAAAATTAGTTTTTATGATTTTAATTATTATTTTACCATTAAAAATGAATTAAATGGTTGAGAGATGTTCCCAAATATTAATTTATAATGAGATAAAAATGTTATAATGTAATAAGTTTGTGAGAACTGAATCATCCTACTTTCAACACTCCTCCAATATTAATTTGGAATATAAATTTATATCAGATCCTAGGTCTGAAATCAAGGATCTTGAGTATTTTTCTATGTTGTATATATTTTCAATTTGTAATCTTTGTTATCAATCACATGAATTTAGTCAAAAAAATTTACCATTAACGAAGGGAATTACTAAATAAAATCAAATTGATTATAATTTATTAATAGTGAAAAAATGAACATAATTCACTTCTGGTTTCATGTTTTAATAAATATAAATTCATTATAGAGGAGGGGTAAAAGTGACACAAAAAATAGGATCTAAGGTAACAAAAATCTTGAACCCAACTTCTTATTTTAGGTTTTATCACTTATTTATATTTATTTTAAATGGAGAGTATTACCAATTACTTCAAAAATATATTTCACAATTCTTTCCCTTTTTATTTTCTAGGTATATGTATTCTATTACTTTGTATATATTATTTCAAAGCTATATATAATGAGTTCCCGAAAAACCCTTATTTCTAAAACATATCATTGATTTATTTTAAAATGTTTCTTTTAATTATCATGACCTATGATCATTTATGAAAACATTTGATGTCCAAAACTATGTCTCTTCCCTTCTTCTTGTGGGATCCTTAAAGTTTATTCACTGATATTTGATTCATAACACCCTTTTATGTGTTTTATTTCATGTATTTAATTACAATATATTCTCTTTCTATGTGTAATGAATTTTTATAATCATATTATGATGTGACGGGTGAGACTGGAATTATATAGATCTCCAATACATTAGGTAATATGATATATCTCATGAGATTGTGCATATTATTCATGAACATGATGTTATCTTTGTCCACAATTATGAAGTTATGATTTATGAAAATATTTTATCCATAAACCTGATGCTATCTTTTTTCACAAATATGTGTGGTATTTGACCACAGTGTTATAATGTTTCATTATTGTTAATATTCCACATTCCCAGCCATTTTCAATTGATTCCCTCAATATTATTATGATTATCCAATGTTTATGGTATGGTGATGATAATTATTCTCACTCATGTATTATTTATTCATGTCTCATATTCTTTCCATGTTATCCCCCCCCCCTTACTAAGATTTTTTATTTTCCTTTTCTTTAATGTATATCCTTAGGTTAATGTATGTACTAAGGATAACATGTTAGATTTTAGGAAGATTATAATGAATTATTTAAATAATGCTTAAGCTTAATTATGTACTCATGATGTATGAACCTAATATTCTCAAGATTATAAACCTTTTGATTCTGTAATTTAATATTATTGTGTTATTTAAATCAAAAATTATGTAATATTCATGTAAGAAAATATTGGGTTTCTATAGTTGGTATCATAAAATGGTTTAGTTAATTTAGAAATTTGGATAAGAAAACATTAGTGAAAACCCCTAAGAATAAGTCTGAGAATATGAATACATCCTAAATTTTATTAAGTATGGATATTGTGTTCTCAAAGTAATGAAATCCCTATTTGGATACTATAAGTGGATGAGGATATAGTGCAGATTCACCTAGGGGTAATGACCTCAAAAAGGACTGGTTGGGTATTAACATGATCCTCACCTCGGGCATGAGTAGTGGGCCTTACTACATACCCGGTTTGACACTCCTAGGAGATATTCTTTAGTAGATTCACATTATATTTACAATTTGTTATGAAGTATATATAAATAAAGTAATTATTTTTCTTAATGTTAGAAAAATATTGAAGTACATGATCCCAAAATCATTGTTTGAGAATAAGGATTTATTAATCTTATGGATCCCATAATATATGACTATATAATTTATTTTCACATGAGAATAAATTATTTATTCATGTATTGAATTATATGTTGTTATAACCTTTTATATTATAGAAAATAGTGGGAAACAAGATAATCTAGACCAACAACCCATGTGAGGGATAATGCAAAAACTATCTGAATTATTTTCCTAATACAATAGGAGGTGGTGTTCAAAAAAATTATAAAGATACCTTCCTATCAGTCTGAGGATATGAATAATAACTAGAACCATGTAGAACATCCCCCTTTACCTAATAAAGAAAAACTATCCATTAAGTCATTTATGTGCCAATAACCACTGACATGTTGTGGATCTTTTGATCCAATTGATGTGGAATAATGGGTTAACTTATTAAGAAATATCTTTTTTATGCTCCACTATATTGTGAAGTACAAAGATACTATGTTAATATATCATTTAGATGGAGAAACTAATCAATGGTGTAAATTGATCTAGAATTTGAAGATGAAAGATGAAATAGATGAAATTAGGTGGGAATACCTTAAAAATATATTTATTAAAAAGTATTTCCCTATAACTCTTCAAGAAAATATAGAGATATATTTAATAAATCTTAATCAAAAGAAGAGTGAATATATCACATCTTATAAGGAAATTTTCACAAGGTTTGGAAGGAATACTTTGGGTTGTGTTATCAATAGTGATATCTATATAGATAGATTCTTTGGTAGTTTAGAACCACATATATGAAAATATCTAGATATCTAAGACTTTGAGATTTAGAAACAAGTTTTAAGCTTGGGGATCAAATGAAAAATGAGGAAATAAGATCCAAAAACCCACATGTCAAAGATGTTTAAAGAAGTATCATGGGAACTTCCTTAAAGAGACAAATAAATTATTTAAGTGTGCTTGATAGTGGTACCAAGTTCATCAATATCGAAGAGACATGAAGAATCTGACCAATGTGATAGAGGAAAGGAATGAATCACCCAATACACCACCAATGGTTTAATGTTTTAACTATAAAGTTAAAGGGAAATATACAAGTTAGTGAACTAATATATGAGTCTTCAAGGGTAATGTTTAGTAACCACCAAATCCAAAGGAAAAAAGGTGAATCTTATTCCATCACCACTATTGAGGTAGAGCATGGAAATTAAGTCATACAAGGTAAACATCCTATTCACTCAACAATGAAAAAGTTTTTATATGATTCTAGTTGTACACATTAATTAATATCTTATAAGTTATATATAACTATTGAATCACATCCTTGATACCTTGATGTAAATAAATATATAAAAACACATAGTGGAGTGATCATTGAAACAAAAGTATTGAACTCTTCTCCTATTAACGTATGTGGGGAGATTCTTCCATTGAATATCATAATCATAATTTTGGTGTAATTTTATGATATAATAGGAATGTATATGCTCTAATTATATAGATCTCACATCAATTTTCAAGAATGAAAAATCTATTTATATATTCTGAATAATCATATGATCTTGTAAAAATGAAACAAAGATCATGAATCTCCTTTGTAAAATTCCTCAATGGTGTCGGTGTTGGTAACCAGAAAAGAATCACATCATTACCCAATGGTTATTTTATAGAAAATCATCAAAATTAAGGAAATTACCATAGTGAGGTAATATATAGATGTATTTCCTCAAGATTTCTCTAGACTCCCCTCAAATATTTAGGTAGAGTTCTCAATATAACTTATAACTAAAGCCACTACAATATCCAAATTCTCCTATAGGATTAACCTAATAGAACTTTAGGATTCAAAGAAGTAGATTTAAGAGAATTTTGACAAAGGGTTCATAGACCCTATTGCATCACCCTGGGGTGTTTCAGTGATCGTTCTCAAGAAAATGGATGGATCAATGGGGTTAAACATTGATTATTGGTAGATCAAATAGATCACCAAAATAATAAGCATACCCTACCAATGATTGATGACATGTTTAATAAATTTCATAGAGCTCATTACTTATAAAAGGTGGATCTTTATGCTTAATATCATTTAATAAAGATGAGTGGGGAAGATATATAGAAGACATCCTTCCATATGAGATATGGATATTATGAGTTCATAGTTATTCCCTTCATATTTACTAATACCCCTACAATATTCCTGGATATTATTAATTGAGTCTATAGAAACTACCTAGAAAATTTTTTGGTGGTATTTATTGATGAAATTATCATATAATCCATGAATAAGGAGGAATATGTAGAGAATATAAGGATTGTGCTGACAACATTAAGAAATTAAAATATATATTCTAAGTTAAAAAAAAGTTTCTTTTGGATGCTTCAAGTCATATTATTAGGTTACATGATCACAATTGAGGGAATTTAAATGGATCCCTTAAAGAAAAAAAAGAAATTGAGGAATGTCCCAGGTCCCCAAGTTTCACAGAAATTCATATTTCTCAAAAATTAGCTAGGTAATACCAATAGTATTTCAGAAAATTCTCATTATTACCTATCCCACTAACTAAGTTAACATAGAAAGGGGTAATGTATGTTTAGATGGAATAATTTGAGGAAATATTTAAGGTTCTCAAGAAGAGTTTAATCACTATACCTCTACTCACACACCCCGAAAATAGATAAGGGATTATGATATATAGTGATGCTTCAAATATATTCTTAGGCTATGTACTCATGTAGAATGATAAATTCATATCCCATGACTTATGAAAATTGAGGATTTTTAAGTTCCTATTTAGGATAGTTGTATCACTGAGAGAAGGATGGGGTGAATTAGTGATATGTTTTTCTTTTAAGTTTCTTTCTTAAGAAACAACCTTCACCTCTTATTAAATATTTTTTTCCCTACTGAAAACAAATAAAAGACACATCCACAGGAACACAAGTATTTATATGGTCCACCATTAAACAATAATAGATACATCCTTGGTATGGTATGGAAATGATCTAATACCACAAAATCTATTATAAAACAATCCTTTTGTGTGGAATACAAAATATAGGATATGACCTTTCACTCATGTAGAATTATATAAACAATTAAATAGTGTGTTTTCTCCTTTTGATAGAAATAATGTAATAAAAAAATTATAAGAAAACATGTTAAAATGATTATTTATCAACTTATTTAAATATAACCTTTCAAAAAAATGACTTTCTTACCCAAAAGATGGTAAAAAAAATTATAAGAAAACATGTTAAAATGCTTATTTATCAACTTATTTAAATATAACCTTTCAAAAAAATGACTTTATTACCCAGAAGATGGTAAGAATTTCTTTTATACTTTGTAATAAAACTCAATCTAATTTCTCAGTCTAATTATCACATCTGAATAATCAATACGATAATATTGCTCTATTAGAATATGGTTGGGATAATTCTGAACCAGTTATATTATGAGTCTGTAAATTTTTGTACTGTTACCAGGTGAATATTATTCCCTACTAAATATGATTCCTATCTGAATATGATTTCCTTCTAAATATGATTCCCAATTGAATACAATTTTCTGTTGAATACAATTCCTAGCTAAATATGATTCCCGGATAAATATGATTCCTAGATGAATATGATTCCCAACTAAATATTATTTTCTACTAAATATGATTCTCAACTGAATACAATGATCAGCTCAATATGATCTTGTCTCTTCTCCTTTTTTCTTCTATCTGAAAAAACTTCTTTAACAAAACTCAATACGAAAACTTATTCTCCCTATAAATTTGGAGCTTCTCTATCTTCCTTTTTTAATAGTACATCCATACAAAAGTACAAAGTACTTTCACCTTTTATACTCTCCCCAAATGTGGTCTGGATGGGAATCTTGAGAAGTTTCCCACTCATCCAAATTTACCCAAAACATAAATTTTCCTTGAATTTCAGGTGCATGTTGACTTTGTCAACATTTCTCAAATCTTTCTATTTCTTCTCAATCCTTATCGAATCTTATGAAAACTTCAACTCTCATCTAACTCTCTTCACAAACACTAGACTAATTCCGATTTTCCATTCCAATTCTCTCAGAATGATTTCTTCATTACGATGCTCTGTATTAATTGCATATATAAAGGAATATACACTATTCTAATTTTCCTAATACTAAATGATTGAAAATTAATTTTTTATTAAGATATATCCCCTTTTAAGGGCTGAGGGGGAACCCATCATGACATCACAGACTTAAAAAAAATCTAGGCCCTAATGGTCCAAAATCCCAAGATCATAACCAACCCACACTATAAGAGAAAATTCCCTCCTAGTATCAAAAAACATTTAGTCTAGCTTCCACCTTCCCATCACTACTCGACAAGCTATCCCATGCAGAATTACATAGTCCTAGAACCAATGGAAAAAATACATACCCTCTCAAACATCAAATTATTAATAGAAATGGTATGGAGAAAACTCATTGCCCTGAACCTCATCTGGAGAAGCCTCTTGTAAATGATCTGGTTGCATAATCCCTTAAATCGCAAACCACTAATTCCAAAACCAAAATCACAGTACCAAGGAATTCAAACCACAAATACAATCATTGCCAACAAGCCTTCTGACATCAATTCTCCTTACATCCAAAACCAATTAACAAGTCAAAAGATCAAAGACAGAACCATCACCGAATTCCCATCACCGCCATCAAACCTTCTCATGAAGAAAACAACAATCCACCCAAAGCACTCACCCACCAGAGCACGATGTAGAAGACATGGATCTCCGCCAACCAATGTCGTAAAAGACTGGATCATAGACCAGGAGCATTGGATATGACCACTATTCACTACAGAGGATTGGATCTCAACCACCATTTGTTACATCGCCAAGGAAGTCATCCTAACCACCCTTCACCACAGAAGACAAATGATGATCACCTCATGCCGTGAAAGACCAGTAAATCATCATGCCACCAAGGAAGATAGCTAGTCGAACCACGTCGCCTTATATAACCTCGTCATGAAATATTTGATCCCTTAACTACGCCACCAAGGAAAAAATCCACCACCCTTCATCATAGAACATGGATCTCGACCACCCCATGTCGTAGAAGACTAGATTTATTCATTACTATCCTCAATACCAACTGATGAAATTAAACATATTATTCTAACTTTAAATTCTCCCTTAGACAATACATCCAACAATCTCAAAGTAAGATTATTCTTCTTTATTGCATTCATCGGTCCCAAACAAATCTTCCTCCTATGACTATGATGGAATAATGAATTCAATGGACCGGTATCAGTATATTTAGCAAATTATTTCTCTTATGAATACGATACTAATGACTTTTCTTGCACAAAAAATTCTACCTATGATGAATACAATGGTATATCGAATATTATGGATTAGTATTCAGTAAATTTTACTTTAGAAACTTCCTTTTTTCACAAAATTATTTCTTGTATCATGACTTCTTTCATGACTTTGAATACGTTGAATATCAGCTTTAGCATCGTCTGAATTATAAAGGAAAGTATTGTAACTTTCCTATCAACATAATTATTTCCTGATTAGCCTGAATATGATTGATGTGATTATGATCAGACTAAATATGATTTTAAGCATCTATTTCACTCCCCCTTTCTTTCATCTAGCTTGCATCACAAGTTTTTCAACTTACTTATGATTTATAATATCTCCTAGATCAGAAAAGCATCATCATATTTGTAATGAAAGGTATTATAACTTCCCATTCCTTTTATATCAGACCCAAGGTGAGCCCAAATAACCTTTACTTCCCTACAAATTATTCTCAATATGATGGAATTTCTTAAGCATTATGAGTCCAAATTTCTATATATGTTTTTGAGTCAGAATTACTTAATACGATTTTTGAGTCATAATTCCTGAATACAATTTTTGAGTCAGAATTCCTGAATATGATTTTGAGTTAGAATTTCTAAATACGATGAATTTCTGAATATTATGAATTCCTAAATATGATTTTTGATTCCAATATCCATATTTTACAAAGTTAAGTGATTTCCTTTTTCTCTTTGGTATAAAAACTTATCACCAACAAACTTCTTCCTCGTTATGATGGTGAATCTGATTTCCACCAACTTCTGACTTTTTATCAACATCCCAATCCTATGGATCATATTGACTCGTCCAAATGTTCTAGATCCAATTAAAAACTTTATTCAATTTGGATTTCCATCCATCATCTTCTCAATATACTTTAATTATTCAACATAACCAAAATACAAATCTATTGATAAAAAATACAACCAAAACACAACTTGTTCCTAAAAAACTCTCCCTTTGTGTTTGTTTTCAATACCCATTTTATCCACTTCCACCACTTCAATATAATAAGTGGTATTTTTTTATTTTCTTACTTTTTCTTCTCTTAGTTAATTTCTTGCTCCCCCTATTTCTTTTCTATCCCCCTTGTTGACAATAAAATTCAAAGGGGTCATTATGAAAAATTCCTCCCTTATTGAAAAATGTTCTCATTTATAATGGTTATAAATTTTCTTATCTAAATCATGAAAATTTTCTTCAATATATGTATCAAATGAGTTTCTTATCAAAGAACCTTTAAATGAAAAACTCTAATTCTATGTAGGTGAACCCGATATAGAAAACAAGAGTGAACAATCAAGGTTTTCAATGTTGTAAATTGCACAACTTTCATGTAATACCATTTCCATGTTTCTTTCAACATTCTCATGATTGGGTAAATCCTTGAAAGAATTAATTTAATATAAAATTAACATGCATCCATATCAACAAACATATCATAAAGTTCAGGTGTATAACAACACATCATTTCAAAAACTCATATTTTTCATAACCTCTTTACTTTATTTTGCAAGAATATTAAGAGACTCATCAATTCCAACTTCCTTATTTTCACTCCTTTAATTTCTCTAAAAGTTTGTACAAGTATAAAAGAATTGTTGGAATAAGGAGGAACCTCGATTGTTTCTTCAAAACAACAATCAGACTGAGATTCCTCTCTCAGACTTTACTTATTCTTCCATTTCTTGGATTTTGCATTGGACCTTATTTATTCCTTTTGTTCATCTTTATCAGGTTTTGTAACAAATTTATTCTTATCTATGGAATATTTTTATGAGGATGTTGAATTTTCTCCATCTTTGGTAACATCTTTGTTATAATCAATTTCAAACATTTTTTCAATGTCTATCTTTTTTTTGGAAAGATAGTTGAAAAACTTTTGATATCATGACTCTCTTTCTCATATCCAAAATCTATTGATGTCTTTTTTTTCAAATTTTATTATATATTTATAATTATATTTCTTCCCCTTTTATTTTACTAATTTTTTTTCTTCCTATAACTTCTTATCTAAGTCAACATGTTCTGGCTAGATAACTAATTACTCTTTGTTTTTTGACTCAGTAGATCTATTTTTCTTAACTTCTAAAACATTTGGATTTTGAGAGTTGTTTGGAAAATTTTTTTTGTTCTAGTAACAAAATAAGACATTCTTTAATAAGATGTCCATGTTTCCCACATCTTTCAAAAATAGTTTCCAAAGGTTGTAACCTATTTTCAATTTTCACATGAACCTTCTCAGGTTCCTTCTGAACATCCTTTTCATATTTATTCCCTTAAGGGGATTGACTCCCCCTAAAACTTTTCCTTCTATAGATTATAGAATAGTTGTAACATTGTTGGTTGAACCAACACATGTTAGTTGTATGTCCAAATCCACTACAATTTCAACAGTATCCATAGAATGATTATTTTATTCTATAACTTTCATACTGATAGGAATTATGAATACGTTTCTGAATATCCTTCTTAACATAAATTTATTGATCACCAAATTTTCTATTTTTAATCAAAACCTTCATCTTCAGCATGGTTTTCTTGGACACTATTTGTAACCTCCTCACTATCATCATCCTTAGACAAAAAGCTTCTCCTTTTAGATTTGGAGAAATTCTTATCTTCCCTCTTGGAATAGAATTTTTCTTTATCACCCTTTTTCTTCCAAGATCTTATTGGCCTTATTTCTTCTTCTTCACTTTATTCTTCATCGCTTTATTCTTCATCACCTCTTCGAGGAAAATTGGAAAAAAATCCCAATGGAACCACATCCAAAACATTTTAAGGGAAGTTTCCCTTTATACCTTCATGTATCTATTTTCACATTTTTAGAAAATAAGGATAAAATTTCATTAATATTTTTACAAAGATAATTTTTAGATTCATAGTCAGTAACATAATATAACTCAATAACCTTCAAAACCTTTTATTTCTTGGATTATTTGAAATATATTTCTCTATCAATTTTTTTTATTCATAACTTTTTCCATTCTCATCTCATATGCGATGAGATTACTATGTAAATCATCCATATCTAATATATCAAGATCTCTATATTCCAATGACTAAATTTGGCACCAAACTTATCAGGAATAATTCTCAAGATCTTTTCATCAATAGTAGAATATTCTAACTTTTAACCATGACCTCTAATAGTGATAACAATTTCATTCAACCTGGTGAAGAAGTCACCAACAGATTCATACTCACCCATCTTCATATATTCATACTTAAATATATAGATTTATAAATTTTCCATTATTAATTTTGTATTACCTTTATAAATGTTGTTCAGCTTATCCCAGATACCTTTGGTAGTTGAACCTCCTTTTACTCTTAGAAACCCACTTTCAGAAAGTGCCGAGATTATAGAATTATTATCTATTCCATCATTCTAAAGGTTTTCTTTATCATCATTTGTGAGAGGATGATTCTCAATACGAGTATGGAAACCATCTATAACACCTCTTAAAATTACATACCCAAGAGATACAAGATATGGAAGAATTATTCCTTTCCATATATTCTAATTCTTATCATTTATTATCAGAATCCATTTACTATTCACACAACTCATATTATTCATCAAAACTTCATAAAAGAAAAACAAAGGGAACCTTTGGCTCTGATACCACTTATAAGTACCTGGTCCGGATAGTTGTATCACTAAGAAGGGGAGGGTCTGAATTAGTGATACCTTTTTCTTTTAAGTTTCTTTATTAATAAATAACATTCTCCTCTTGTTAAAGATTTCTTTCCCTATTGAAAACAATTAAAACACACATCCATTAGAACACAAGTATTTGCAAGGTTAACTATTCAACAAGAATAGTTATATCCTTGGTATGGTATGGAAATGATCTAATACCACACAATCTACTAGAAAATAATCCTTTTGTGCGGAATAAAATGAGTAGGATATGACATTTCACTCGTGTAGAACTATGTAAATAATTCAATAGTGTGTTTCCTCCTTCTGGAACAAATGATGTAATAAATTTTTTTTGTAATAAATCATTTTATGGTACTTCTTTATCAACTTTCACTAATATAAAATTTCAAAAAAAAATCTTCACTTTTTTACCCAAAAGGTTGTAATAATTTATTCTGGACTTTGTAATAAAACTTAGTCTAATTTCTCAGCCTGATTTCCAAGTCTGATTGCTCAATATGATAATATTGATCTAACAAAATATGGTTCAGATAATTCTGAATCACTACTATTATGTGTCTGGAAATTATAGTACTATTCAAATTTGAATAATATTCCCTACTGAATATGATTCCCAACAAAATATGATTTTCTGCTAAATATGATTCTTAGCTGAATATAATTTTCTATTGAATATAATTCCCAGCTAAATACGATTCTCAGTTGAATATTATTTCCAGATGAATATGATTTTCTACTAAATACAATTCCCAACTGAATACAATAATCAACTGAATAAGATCTTGTCTCTTATCCTTTCTTCTTTTGTCTGTAAAAACTTCTTCAAAAAATCTCAACATGGAAACTTCTTCACCCTATAAGTGTAGATCTTATCTATCTTCTTTTCTAAACAGTACATCTATCAGAAAGTACAAAGTACTTTTTTCCTTTTATACTTTCCCTATATGTGGTTTGGATGGGATTCTTGGAAAGTTTCCCACTCAACCAAATTTACCAGAATCATAAATTTTCCTTGAATTTCTGGTGAATCTTGACTTTATCAACATTTCTCAACTCTTCATATTTCTTCTCAATCCTTCTCGAATCTTTTGAAAAGTTCAGCTATCTTTTGACTCTCTTCACAAACACCAAACCGATTCTGATTTCCCATTCTGATTCTCTTAGAACAATTTATTCATTATGATGCTCTATATCAGTTGCATATATGAAAGAATAGACACTATTCTAATTTTCCCGATATTATTTCTTCATTACGATGCTCTATACCAACTGATGTAAACAAACATCTTCTTATAACTTTAAATTATTCCTTTGAAAATACATCAAACAATCTCTAAGTAATATTGTTCTTCTTTATTTCATTCATCGGTCCCAAAAAAATCTTTCTCTAATAATTATGATGGAATACTGAATCCGATGGACCGGTATTAGCAGCTTCAACAACTTATTTATCTTTTGAATATGATACCAATGACTTTTCTTGCATAAACAATTCTCCCTCTGATGAATACGATGGTATACTCAATATGATGGATCGGTATTCAGAAAATTTAACTTTAGAAACTTCCTTCATTCAGAAACTTTTTCTTGTATCATGACTTCCTTTATAAATTTAAATACATTGAAGATTGGTTTTAGCATCATATGACTTGAAAATTAAAGTATTGTAACTTTCTTATCAACATATTTCTTTCTTTCTTAGCCTGAATACAATTCACATTATTATGATCAGACTGAATATGATTGGAAGAACCTATTTCACTCCCCTTTATTTCATCAAGCTTACATCACAAGTTTTTTAACTTAATTATGATTTATGAGAACTCCAATATTATCAAATAATCATCACATTTGTAATGGAAATTATTAGAACTTCTCACTCCTTTCATATCATACCCAAGGTGATCCCGATGAACCTTTAATTCTAGAAAAATTCTTCTCAATATGATGGAATTTATTAAGCATTGTGAGTCCAAATTTCGGAATACATTTTTGAGTCAGAATTCCTTAATATGATTTTTGAGTAAAAATTAATGAATGCCATTTTTGATTCAGAATTTCTAAATATGCTTTTGAGTTAGAATTCCTAAATATGATGAATTCATGAATACTATGAATTCTTGAATATAATGAATTCTTGAATACAATTTTGGATTCCAATCACAATATTTTAAAAAGTTAAGTGATTTCCTTTTCCTATTTGGCAGTAAAATTGATCACCAAAAAAATTCTTCCTAATTATGATGGTGAATCTTATTTCCACCAGCTTCTAAATTTTTATTGACATCCCAATCTAATGGATTGTATTGATTCATTCAGATGTTTTGGATCTAATTGAAAACTTTATTCAATATGGATTTCCATTCATTGTCTTCTCAATATGATTTATTTCTTCAACATAACCAATATGCTAATCTATTAACAAAAAATACAACCAAAACACAACTTGGTCCTAATAGGATTCATGAGTATAACTACCTGATCAATGATCTAGAGTTAACAGTTATGATCTTTTCTTTAAAGACTTGGTGGTAATAACTCTATGGTGAGAAGAGTGACATATATACATATCAAAATAGTCTAAATTATATATTCAAAAAGAAAGAGATCAACATGCATCAATTAATATGCTTATAGTCGATAAAGGAATATGATTTCTCTATTCACTACCATCCTAAAAAAGTGAATAATGTTATTGGTGCTCTTAGTGGAAAAAACCTACTACTCTATTTATGATTTCAATTGAGAAATACCCTATCTTCATGGATATGCAAAGAATGGATATAGAAATCATAATGGTAGGGAATGAATCCTACATTTCCCAAATTATTTCCCAATCATCTATCTAAGAGAATATCACATATGCACAAATGAATGATTTAGAGCTTCAAAAGAAGGTGGTAGTGGAAAATAAAGTGAACTTTCATGAATTAAACATTTAAAAAATATGTTCTTATTCAGTTTGGAAGTAGTATTTTTGTACCTTAATCACCTAATATAAATAAATAGCTATTAGATAATTCACATGGTTTCTATTTCTCCATTTATACTTGAAGTACCAAGATGTATCGTGATATTGGAGATAACTTATGGTGGGAAAACATGAATTGGTGTATTTCTAAGTACATCTCAATATTATTTTTATGTAAGAAAGTTAAATAAGAGTGAAAAAAAATGCAAAGGGATGATGAAACCATTACTCATACCCATATAGAAATAGGAGAACATCACAATTTAATTTGTCACAAGTCTCCCAAAGACATCCAAAGGAAGAAATGAGATATGTATTGTGGTGGATAAACTCCCCAAGTCTGACCACTTCATCTCCATTTAGGAATATTTCTCTATTAGAAAACTTACCAAGATATATATAAAGGAATTGGTGACCCTACATGGAGAACCACTTTCTATTGTACCTAATCGTGATCCAAAACTAACTTCTAAATTATAGAGAAGTCTTCAACATGTTCTAAATACTGAATTGATCTTCAAAATAACCTATCTCCCCAAAAATGATGTCCATTATGAAAGGAACATCAAAACACTTGAGGAAATGTAGAGAGATTTCTCAATTTAATTTAAAGGAGGATGGTATCAACATCTCTCATTGTTTAAGTTCTCATACAAAAACAAATTTCAATTTTGTATCCAAATGGCCCCATATGAAGATCTATATGAGAAGCGATGTAGAATTACTACATGTTGGGATAGCGTTTGTGAATGAAATTTTATTATAACTGATATTGTAAAAGAAATTATATATAAGGTTCAATCCATTTGTCAACTCATTAAATCTTCTCAGAGTCAATAGAAGAGCTATACTAACAATATTTAAAGTGACTTGGAGTTTAAAGTTTGATATAATGTTTTCCTTCAAATATCACCTTGGAAGAGAGTCATTCAGTTTGGAGAGAAAGGAAATATCAACCCTAAGAACATTATTCCCTTTAAGATCCTTGATTACATAGTAGTGTTGGACTATTGGTTATTCTTCCATCAAACATGGCTAAAGCTTATGATGTGTTCTAGGTATCTCTCTAGAGGAAGTACATACTTAATCTCTCACCTATACTAAATCCATAGGTGGTACAAGTGAACATGAAATATCTTATTAGGAGTAACTAGTGAAGATATTAGATCATGGATATGAAGTTATAAACAACAAGACATCTCACCACATTTAAGTGATTTTTCATAATCACAAGTACGAATAAGCAATATGGGAACTTAAAGAGGAAATTAAAAAATACCCTTATCTATTTCCATATGAGGATGTGATTTTAAATTTAAAGGATGAAATTTCTAAAGGGGGGTAATGTAACATCCCAAAATTTTATATATATTGAATTTTCCTTCTGAATAAATAATATTTTTCATAATTTGGTTTATAAAATAGATTAAACACATAATCATTTATTTAATTAATTTGGAACATTAAATTTATAAAATAAATATATCCATAAAAATGGAAACTATTACAATGTGTAAATAAACACAAATAAATAAAACAAGTAGAATTAAAATTTGTGGATCACATTGATCTTCTAGAATTATTGCACTTGCAAATAGTACTGTAAAAAAATATATGAAATTTAAGTAATTAAATCCACATTTTAGAAATGAAGAATGTATAATATTGAAGGGAATTGGGTTGAATGATTAATTAAAAAAATAATAGGTATTTATAATAGGTAATATGATTGTTGTAATATTATTATAACCATTGTAATAGTAACATAACTTTTAAGAATAGTAACATAACCATTAGGAATAGTAACATGAGGGTTAGGAATAGTAACCTAACCATTGGAATAATAAATTTACATATAAATAATATTTATCCTGATTAATTTTATAAATTATAAATATTATAATTTCACAAAAATAAATATCAAGATTAAAAACTCAAAGAAAATATAAGCACATTTTTTATAAACTATATTTTAATGTATTTTGTAAAAAAATATTTTTTTTATGTTGATAATTAAAAGTAACTATTCTATAAAATTATCTTGTAAAATTTAATATCATTATTATAATCATAAATTTGAATTTATCTATGGTTTATTTTTTAGTATTTTTTAGAAAATCATCAATTTTTAGATGAATAGTAAAAATATAGTTTTTATGTAACCATTAAATTTAAGTAACATCATTCAATGTGTAATAATAACCTAATCAATTATATAATTTGTAGGATCAAAAAAACATGTTTAATAATTTAAATAATTCATTAAATTAAAATTCTAAACCTAAAAAGTATTTTACAAATTCTAAAGTCAAAATTATTCCATTAAAAATAAAAATTTTTATTTTTCCACTTATTTTTTATTAATCTAATGAATTCAATTTTTAAAGGATTTTAAAGTCTTAAAAATATTTTTTTTATCAAATATGATTCCTAATGTCAAAAAATTCACAATTACAAGTTTTAACTTGGAAAATATATTTTATTTAATATTTTATCCTAAAAACACCCCTTACCTCAAGTATAAATACTCCCTCTCCATCCCCTTGGAAATCCACTTCACTTCTACATAAAAATGCCAAATATATTCCCAATTTACATATATTAATACCCTTATTATCTTTAGTTACATTATAGAGTCATAAAACTCCAATCTTTCAAGGATTTAAGAGCCTTATCAAAGGAACAACACAAAGTAGGAGGTAAGATTCCTTCATCTTTTCGCTTTCTTTTTCCTATTATCTTCCTCAATCCTTATATTATTTTCTATCAAAAATCTAAAAAAAATAATTAATTAGTATTTTAGTAATATATTAATGATAATATAAAAAATTTAATGATTTAACTTGCAACATATTTATATTTTATACATCTCTCACATCCTCATTGGATAATGTCCCATTAACTATCGGTTAACCACCAACGAGGACGTTGCCAATTCACATATTATCACAGCCATTATGGATGATTGTAATAAATTATTTATAATATATAAATGTATAAATATATATTTTTCTAATCTTCTATAGTTAATATTATTAATTCATAAGTATCAATAAATAAAGATAATTAAATCTAAGCAAGATGAGATATTTTAAAGAAAATATAATATCAAAATGTTTCACCTATAACAAAGGAAGTTGAGAAATAAAATTTAGTAATTATAATTGATCAAAAGTAAAAAAATTACCATAATTGACTTTTGGTTTTACGTTTTAATAAACAAAAATTCATTATACAGGAGGTGGAAAAGTGATGAAATAATTTAGGATCTAAGGTAAGGGGAATCTTAAACCCAACTCCTTTTTTGGTTTATCAGTTATTTATATTAATTTTCAATTTGAAATCTTATCATTTATTTTAAAAAAATCAATATTATTTACATTTATAATTTCTATGGATATTCATTCTTATACTTCATATAGATGATTTCAAATATACCTATAATGATTTTTCCAAAAATACCTTATTTCAAAAACATATAATTGATTACTTTTAAAATGTTTCTTCTTATCACTATGAATTTTGATCTTTTATGAGATAATTTTATGCTAAAAATATGATTTTACCTTCTTATTTTGTGATAATTAATGTTTATTCATTGATATGTGATTAATGATACCATTATGAAACTCATTCTATTTCCATGGATTTATTTAAAGTTTGTCATTGAAATATGTTCCCTTTCTTTGTGGAATGCGTGATTATTATCATTTCATTATGTAACAAGTGGTCCTATAATTATATGTCTCTCTAATTCATTATACGGTGTGATATATATCATGATATTATGTTTATTATGTGTGAACATGATGCTAGCATTATTAAAAATTAGTATCATATGATTTATAAATATATTTTATATATAAACATGATGCTAGCTTTGTTCTCAACTATATGTGCTATTTTAAAACTATGTTATGATGTTTTATCATTTTTCATGTTCCAAATTCCATTACTTTTTCAAAAGAGTTCCTCATTATTATGATAACGATCCTATGTATATGATATGATTATTATTATTATTATGCTCACTCATTCAATATTGATTCATGTCTCTTAGTTCTTCCATATTATTCCTCCATTTATTGGGATTTTAGATCACCCCTTACATTGATGTATATCCCCATGTGAATACATAAACTAAGGATAATATGAGATCTTTTAATAAGTCTATGAAGAAGGATTTAAATAATGTTTAATTTTTATTATGTACTCATGATGTATGAATCTAATTTGTACAAGATGTTAAACCTTTTGATTATGTAATGTATTATTATTATGTTATTTATCTCAAAAATGATGTAACATTCATGTAAGAAAATTTTGGGCTTTTATATAGAATAAAAAGGGAGATAAATAATTTATGTTGGAGGAGAATATCTTGAAATAATAATAATGTTGATATCAAAAGATGTTAACATTAATTTTATTTTGAGAAATTTTAGAGGAAATTTCAAAATGTACAAAGAATATATTTTTCAAAGGTACATGTTTCCAATAAAGTATAAAGGGGTATATTATACATCCCTTAATATAGATTGAAAATTAAAATTTGATGTTTTAAGATACTATTTTAGAAGTGTTAAAAGTAAAATTTGGAGATTAAATAAACACTTTAGAGGTCAAAGTTTTAAGGAACAAAATATAGTATTTTTATTTATACCAAGAGATAAAGATTGATAAAAAAATATTACTCTATCTAATAATGTCATGTTTATAGTCACTCGTATTGTTAATATACTATGAACTTGATTCTTCATATTTGTATTCATGAGATATTATATTTATTCACTTTTTATCCATTGTATACATTATCATATAATTTTTTGAGTTTGATTGGAGTAACATAGGATGTAGTGGAATGTATAAATTATATAAAAGGAAAAACCAAGTTGTGGTAAATTATTAAAGGAACCGTGTTTAATTTCTAATAAAAATGGAAATAAAAATCATATCATAGACTAAGAAATTATAATAGGATAATAAGAGTATTGAATCCACTAGACAACATGGATAGAAAAAACATATTTTCATTTTTTTTTAGTTGTTTATATTCTAAAAGATATAGAAATTTAAAAATTTGAATCCTTAAAGATTTTTTAACTACTGGTCTCTATGTAATATCAAAAAACATCATGGGTATATATAATATTCCATGAATTTAAAAGATTAAAAGGATTTAAGCCATGTTTTGAAGATATATTTAGTGTAGCTATTGAAAATATGAAGCAATAGAAAAATTATATAGTATTAATAAACATTAAATAGTGAGATAAACTAGAAATTAGGAATATATAATTGTTTTATACTGGATAACATGAGGATATCAACATTTTTAAGGGAAATGGGTCTCTATTTTTTTAGATCCACTCATGAGAAATTTTTATCTTCACAGTGACTTATTCCCCTCACCAACTCCTATATGTTATTATGATAATTACACTTCCTTAAAACATGTTTCTCTTACACTTAATCCCACCCATTATCCCCTTAATAATATTATTCTTATTATATTTTTGAGTCTTAGTTTCTTTTCATTTTTGGATTTTCCACACAATTTTTATTTGTGTTTTTTTCTTGTTTTTACTTTCAATATTGAGGTTTTTCACATTCACCATATCCCCTTACTATATAAAACATCATTATAGACCCCATATTGTTCTAGAGTGATGTTATTATTTCAGTGGTTTGGGATTGTGATGGTGTAAGTGGTTGATTGAGTTTCATTTTTGGATTGTTTTTTTCCTCTATTGTTTGGTTGCATTTAGTTGGTTGTTTCTTGAAAACAATGTTATCATATTCCTTATAATAATTTTTATAATTTAACCACTACACAAGACCCCATAATTAGTTTATTTCTATATAATTTAATACATCTTAGGTTTTTTTATGGAATAATTAAGAGACTATCCATGTGATTTTCTCTTGTGTTGGCTTCATTATCTTCTTGGTGTGTGATTTGGATGTGGGTTTTTATTTCCATGATAAATGTTCTAATATATTTAAAGTTTCATTCATATGATGTTATTGTTTAGTTATGGTATATATGGATTATGGTGTTTTTTAGTGGTATTTTGATTGTTTTAAGTTTGGTTTCTAATGGAATTTTATTAGATTTTTTCCGGTTCGATGGTTTTTAGTTTCAAGGTGGCCCAACATCTTTTTACAATGATACTTTCAGGTGAGGTTCAGTGGTTCATCACTTTGGTTTTCTAATGATTTTTGTTTCCAATGGTGAAGGTAAGTTAATGATATCTTTCCAGTGACAGAAGGAATGTTTTGGAAGGCAGTGTATTCTAGGTGAGCTATACCAAACTTTATAATAGGTTCATTATCAAGGAATAAAATCAAATTATTGAGTTAACTCACTGACCTTATAGATTGATTTTTTACTTTTGAAATGTTACTAATGTTTATATTTCATTTGTGGGTGTTTCTTTAAGATGGTATTTTAGTGTGGGTTCACACTTA
This sequence comes from Viscum album, assembly GCA_963277665.1. Classification (NCBI taxonomy): domain Eukaryota; kingdom Viridiplantae; phylum Streptophyta; class Magnoliopsida; order Santalales; family Viscaceae; genus Viscum; species Viscum album. The sequence continues at coordinate 262,253,895 of OY728129.1, forward strand.
AACCAAAAATATTATTTTTTAAAATACCAAAAAAATTAGTTTGAGAGAGGGGGTATCAATATGTTGTGGAATCACAATATGGTTTCTAGGAAAATGAAAGATCATGTTATTGATGATATTAATATTTTGTACTAATTTTTATATATTTTTTATTTAATATTTAAAAAACATGTGAATTTTATAGATAATTAATATATATCAACCATGGTTTTTGGATTGAGAATATTTTAATTAGAACATATCATGGTGAAGGGTGAAAAGACATGCTTCTTGATGATATATTTAAAAATATATTCTCTCAAAGTAAAAAAAGAGAATGCTGCCTAATTTTTTTTTGATTATTTTTGAGTGAAAGGGAATATAATTTGATCATAGAACAAGTGATCTATTTATTAATGAAGAGAAATTATGAAGGATAAAAAAGATTATTTTTTGTCATATTTAGTCTTATTATAGATCTTATTCATGATGATTAGAAATTATCATCTTGTGTAACATGTGGGATATATGTATTTATTGACAATAGATGTCACTTTTAAAGAGTTAAATTCTATCCCAATTTTTTAATATATTTAATGATAAAAAGTTAAATCCCATGAGATATGAGATGACACCCACTGATCACCAAGGACTTTATACTCCCAAGAGTTGATGGACGTTATAAAAATATTAATTTTTTTTAGTGATTATTTATTTATCATTAATAATAATTCAATTGGATAAAAGAATTTTTTATAAACTAATCGAAAAAATTAAATAGTTTGGAAAAGTGAAAAAGTTTGTGAGCATCGATTGACCCCCATTCTCAGTGCCCCTCATACCTCAACTAGATAAATCTTGGGGAGCATGACCTTCCACCTCTTACTCTCTTCTTTATCTCTATCAATATTTATTTTAAATAAAACATATCTTTAATAATTTCTCTATATGATATAAATTTTGAGATCTTGATCTATAAATATAACCAAAATATCAATATCAAGTTATGCATGTCATTATTTTTTGAATTAGTAAACCCAGATACTTTAATTTAATTATTTTTATAAAAATATTCCATTATCATTCAATGATGGTGACTAACATTCATATCTTCCTTCAATGTGATTGGGTTATAATTTTTTTTAAAATTTTTATTATATAATTTAAAATAACAGGGGAAATAGAATAATGTGAATATTATAGTGAAAAGAATATGATATAAAATAAAAAAGTAGAAATAAGTTCCAATAAAATAATTAAGAATATGTATGAATGGTGTTTAAATCAATAATTATTGAATTGTGATTTAAAATTGTGATGTGTAGTTTGAATATGTTAATCGCTTATATGAAAATTAAACAAAATATATTTAATGGATTTAATCTTTAATGGGTGTTTGTTTATGGGATGATGGAGAAAAATAAATAAGTATAAGTCAGTAATAAATTTTAGAGGATTGAATTTATGTTTGTTTAAAATGTTTAAATTTTGAAAATGTGAATTTTATGTTATTGATATTAGATGTATGAAATATGAATATCCGTTTTATGATAATATGAGTTTACTAAGATTAATGAAATTAATGTGTAATAAATGTATGGTAAATTAAATTAAAAATATGGAATGTGGTTGGATATTATTTTAAATGATGTTATGATAAAATTAATATTATTGAAATTTTTTGGTGATAGTTAAATTTTATAAAAAAATTATGATGTTTTAAATAATTCATAGTAATAATTTTGAAATTTGGTTATTATAAATTTGATTTATTCCTAGAAATGATAGAATTGATAAAATATATGAGAAAATGTGGAATTATTGAATGATGAATTAAGAAAATCAAATAATTATGAATATAGATGTGCATGTAGAATTTTTATGAGATTACTTGGTTGGTAGTGTGAATAAATTAACAATTCTAGGTAATCAAAAGAGAATTTTGATTATTTATGATTCATAATAAATTCTTGATAATAAAAAGTGTAATATTATTATTAAAAATTACTGAATAAATTCAAGTAATTAAGAGAGTATTATAATTATTGACCATTCTTGATAAACATTATTATTTACAAGATTATTATAAATAATTATAGATAAAAAATATAGTGTAAGATTATGAATTTATGATTTTTAAGGGATGTGGTTCTTTTTAATTATTATGTGTTTAAGTTATCTTAATTTTTAGGTGCCCTAAACATTTTATATGCATCCACTACCCAATATTCAAGGTTAGACACAACACAAAATCCATTTGAAGATAGGATTATTGGATAGATAGTTAAGTATTACACATTTCCTATACCCATAATTGAATTTTGGATTTGTAAAAGATGTTAGATATTTAAAATGACATGAATCTAGCATGTGGGAGTTGGTTTACATGGTCCCTTTCATTTTGTTATTTCATATTTTTTATCACATGAGTTATAAATATGTATATTTGATTTCTAGTGAGGATATTTTAGTGAGTTATAGAAAGACATAAAAATTTTATTATTGATTATTTTATTTTTATTTTCTTTATTCATGGATAAATTAGTATACTCTTGTCATATTTACACATGAGGGTTAATGGAGGAACCTACTGGGAATATTTACACCCGCTCCTTTTTTTTAATATTTTTTATATTTATTAGAGAATGATGGGGATGATTTTAGATATCATTGGTTAGATCTAATGAAGCTTTGGGTAGAGGAGTTATTAAATTTTCCTTTTTATTTGAGGTAGCCTATTATAAGTATTTTATATATGGGGAATTAACATGTTGTATGATATTGCATGCATTTTTTCCTATATTTTTTTATTCATATTATAGTTTTCATACGTTATTGTTTGTATATTTTCTATTTTAAGGTAAATGAATTTTTTTTTAAAAAAATATGCCATCAATTCTAGTATCCAAAACCTTTACTTTTAGTCATGAACATGGGGGGTCATACGGGATCTCATTTCCATATTAGGTTGATTCCTAGAAAGGTCAAGTTGTAACAATTGAATACTTAGAGAACTATTTGTAGAAAATAGTTAGGTTGATGCATGCTATATATTATAGTTTGATGATGATTGAAATGGATGATTACATGTGACAAGTGAAATATTATAGAATGGATAGTTGAGTAAAATTATTTTTGTATCATCTAAATATTTTCCTTTAAAAAACAATTTTGAATTGAAAATTATTCTTGAATATGATGTGTTTCTATGTTCAGATTCAGTGGGATGTAATAATTTAAGAAATAATAATTCTTCACTCATTAATGTTATAAATCCCTAAGCTGAATCATCTAGTCTAGATGGTGATCTACATGACCACATGAATGCATATCCATACACAAGTTGTTATTGACTAGAAGCATTGGTAAAAATGGTAAAGTATAGAGACTATAGCCTCAATATAAAATTCCATACACCATAATAATAACAAGAAAATTATAATAGTCTAGAAAGAAACAATGGGACCTAAGTAATAATAGATGCAATATCATATGGAATATCAAGTATCATAGATACATACATAGTAAAAACCAAGTCTACTCATTATGAAAAGTAAACTAGAGTATAAGAAATCAATGGGAAAATAAATAAATAAATTAAAACATCACTCTAGATTCTCTCACAATGTTACCTCTAAATACTAAGATCATTCTCCTCAGTTCTCTATTACAGGTCCCTTGACCTTTCTCGGATCCCTGATCATGAATTCTATACACACATCGTGATACTACTGTGTGGTTTTATTATAAACCTAGTAGGAAACAACCAATGCATCCTCAATATAAGTGTTAATTTATAAAAGGTTTATTTCATGATAATAGGAAAATATATAAGAAAATGACAATAAATCATGTGCCAAGTGGTTGTGTTATAAGCACGCCACTAAGAACCTAAGACATACCTAGTTCTACTCTATTCTGAAAGAAAAATCATAATTTAAGTCATAATCAAGGGTCATCCACAAGGCCACCCAATATTGTTGAGTAACCACATGGACAATAAGCCTTGGGTTAGTCCAAAAGGGCATCATGCCTCACTGCTACCTTAGGTCAGGCCACAAGGTCATCATGACCCTACCTTTTTGTCTAGGTCCATCATTACCATCATCATATGTTGTACATTATCTTACTCTAAGTCTTCACTAAGACATGGTAGTCCATATGTCACCTTCTACTAAAAGAAATCCTCCATAGTCCAAAAATTCACACATAACTGGGTATAGCACATATAGGCACAATCATATAATACCAATCATGAGTGTCAGAGGTCATACACACATACAAATGTAGTAAAATTAATAATGGGTCTTATATGAAACATGAGAACAGAATTTAAATCATTACCAAGATAAAAAATTTATACAAGATTCATAAATGGTAAGGAACTTCCTACCTCAATCATACGATTCCAATCTCAAAGATGATCAAGTGTTGATACCCAAATCATGCCCGAGCACTAAAAAAATAAAAACCACATGCTAAGGATCCCTATAATAATTCCTATGTAACACCCCAACCCCAGTGACCCAGAGTCGGTGCATTAATTACATAACATTGGCATGATCACAAGAAAGATCAAATCTCGAAAGACCGATTGGTTTAGTAGCCTTGGAAACACTAGATATATTCATAAGTTTTACATTACATCATCAAAATAAAAAAAACTACTACAAAAACATATTGTCTCCATAGTCCACACTATTAACCCCTCATAATATCCCTGCAAGTCATTCATAATTTACTTCTTCACATCCTGGGAAAATAAAACATAGAAAAGGGGTGAGCTCAAATGCCCAGTAAGGATAACAATATAGCGGAAACTTTCATAAATAAGAATAAACATTTAAGGCAATGTATAACTAAAACAAAAGCCTTTTAAACTTTAACTTCAACATAGTATGGCATAAATAAAATGAAATAATGCCATTTACTTATTCACATGGATATTCTACTAATCGAATAATCACATGCAATATCAATAACCACTTTCATAATGATGGAATGCATAGTGCCAGACTATCATAACCACATAGCCAAGGCCTCGTGCCAAGACTACAAAGAAGATTTTTCCAAGGCCTTGTTCCAAGACACTAGTTTGTCTCATGAGACCTACCGATGCATCTAGGAGCTATAGCGGGCTCCACCCGTCACATATTAAGTCTAATGCATTCCCATATTAAAAGGTTTAAACATAACATAAACATTCGTATTAAAACTAGCATACGAAATGTCAATAATTTCACCATAAACCATGAATGGTATATAAAAAAATAGCACATCCACAGTCAAACATATCACAAAACCTTCAATACAGTATAAAAGTTTTGTATCATAATATATCATCCTCAAATAAGCGTAAAATCCATTAAATGATGTTGACATAGATGAAATCAAAACTCTTTTAAAGAAATATCTCTTTCTATTTTGAAATCATTTAAGAGGCATATATTTATAAAATAAAACATTTTCTTTGAAAATATTCTTATAAGCTTGTAAGGGAAGCTTTGAAGATTTTATAATGGCGGAAAATAACCGCACTCGCCGTATAAGTTAAAAAAACATTCTTATCTTAATTCTGTCGAAAAGGTTAAAAAGCACCTTGTTTGGAAAACGACGGAAAGATTCCCTTATAAACCTCTTATAAAAGTCAAACAAGGGTATAAATGACTTTAACCCATATTATTTTAAATATTAAAAATGTTTTGAAATACATTTTGAAGAAACATGGATGTGGATGATAACGAGATCCCAGTAGATTATTACGTATAAACAACCTCAGATAATGAAGAGATTGTGAAATAACCCTTACCTTGTACTTTTCCTTGGTTGGGGTAGTTTAACCTCCTGTATAATGGTGAAATAATTGTTATTAAATTATAAAAGAATCATATACATTAATATGATATCATATATGATCTTTTAATATTGATTTGATAATAATATCTTAGTATTATCGTTGTTTCGGGTGTTAACTTACTTGTTTTATTTTATATGTTTTGTTACGTAAGCCATGTTTTTAATGGATAGGTTGTATATTATTCATATCCAGAATGATATCAAGTCCTTAAACATCATTTTTAAATCATCAAATGAAAATTATACTTGAATGGATACGATGGAGAATGAATCTCATCGCGTTCGTGGAGACGGTAGTCCGTACGTACGCACGAGCGACAATATCATTCTTTTGATATTAAAATAATATATAAATGGATGTTATATCATATATACAGAATAATTAACATGTTATATTTATTATTTACATGAGTTGCACATAATTATTATACCCATCCAAATAATAATATATTGAATAACAATTACACCACGACGTGGAGACGGTAAGCCGTACGTACGCACGTATGGTGACATGTTATTCAAAGGGTGGATAGAATACTGAATATGGTTGTACCATATTTATAATAACATCACAGTATATTTGAGATACTGGAGTTATTATTTTAGAATGGTAAGAACAAAGAAAGAAGAAGTGGAAGAATAAAGGAACTTGAAAAGGGGTGGTGAAAACATTACCTCTTCTTCGGGTTCTTCCTTTTGATTTGATAAAAAGGGCTCCTTAGGTTGGCTTTCTGATCAAACTAAGGCCTCTAGGTTGTAGTGAGGGAAGTAGGGAGAGTATTTGGGTAGAGTTTGGACGAGCCAAGTGGCTTTAGAGGTGTGAGGAATGAGTAGAAGTGGTCTCCTTTTATAAGGGAGAGGAGGGGCTCTTTAGGAAAGAGTGAAAGTATTACTTTATAATATAATTATATTCGGTTTATAATGGTCCAAAAATCATTGAGGTCGAAGATAAGATGACTCATATTCTAAATAACATCAAACAATAAGAATTGGACAGGTTTTAGATAATATTTTAATCATTATAATCTTATTTATTTAAATAATTTATTAATGAGGTAAACATTGCATCATTATTGTGTCATTAATAATTTAAATTATTTGATGTCTAAAAATTATAAATAAAATATCATTATGTAGGAAATCTTTTTATCTTTCTAATTAATATTTATAATCGAAAATCCAACATGTATAACCCTATGTAAAAATTGTTCTTCTAAAAGATGTAAGCTTATGCCATTTTTATTTTTATTTTAACTTTATTAATATAATGTGTCCCTACCACATACAAGTGGCTCTAAGGGGTCTCTAAATCAACCCAAGGATGCCCATGGTCGGGTATGTGTCCACCAATAAGGTTAGGACACGTTTTAGGGTAATTTTGTATTATTATAATATTAGTTTTTAACCCTTATTTACCGGATTTACCCTTTAACCATGGTAAATAAAATATTTACCGCAGTAATTATTCAAAATGTCTAAAAATAAAAGTTACATATTTACATAATTTGGATATCCTGATTCCAAATATGTAATCCATTTTTCCAAATTCAAAACACATAAGTGGCAGAAATTAATTTAAAATTAATTCCCGTTGTTAAAATAAAAAACGTGTTTTTAAGAGATAATAACTATCAAAAGATTGACACTTGTTTATGTCTGGTTTAATTGTGAAATTATGTCCAATGACAAAAATTAAATTAAATGGTAAAAATATATTCTAAATATACTTTAAAACCACTCAAATTCATAATTTATCAATATTAATTATTTTGATTAAAAAAGTTGATTTTAATTAAAATTTAGTAATTTTCACTATTCATCAAAATATAAAAGTTATCTGAAAAGTACCAAAATTTCACCCTAGGCTAATTTCAATATTCCGAATCCAAAAATGAAGTCCATTTTGAAATATAAAATATATATGATTTCAAAATGTAGGTATTACTATTCACAACGGCTAGTTTAATTAGTTGTGGTGTGTGTTAGAACTCGAGGTTGCGTATAACACACGCTATCGCATTATTCGAAGGGAAACGTACCGTGGAAGCTTGGGGTGTTACATTCTCCCCTACTTCAAATAATTGTGTCCTCGCAATTTCTAGGGTATTACTGCATAAAAAGACTCGGGTGGTTCTTCATCATAAGTTCCTCAGGTTCCCACGCTGCCTCTTCCATCTTATGATTTCTCCACAAAACTTTTACCAGACGCATCGTCCGGTTTCTCAGTACTTGTTCTCTTGTATCAAGAATCCTGACAGGCTCTTCACAATAAGACAGATCGGGTTCCAGTTCTAATTCCTCATAGGTGAGTACATGCGTTGGGTCAGGCATGTATTTTCTCAACAGAGATACGTGGAACACATCGTGAACTTTGGAGAGACTTGGCGGCATTGCCAATCGGTAAGCTACAGCCCCAATTCGTTCTAGAATTTCGAAAGGTCCGATGTACCTGGGACTCAATTTACCTTTCTTACCAAAACGTATGACTCCCTTCCACGGAGATACCTTCAGGAAAACATGATCACCGACTTGAAATTCCAAATCCTTCCTTCGATTATCGGCATAGCTCTTCTGCCTACTTTGAGCTGCTCTGATGTGATTTTGGATTACCTTCACCTTTTCCATCGTTTCCTCCACCAGTTCTGGGCCTACAAGTTTTCTTTCACCAACCTCATCCCAACAGGTTGGTGTACGACATCTCTTTTCGTATAACGCTTCATATGGTGCCATCTGAATACTCGAATGGAAGCTATTGTTATAGGAAAATTCTATCAGTGGTAAATATTGATCCCACATACCCTGAAAGTCAAGTGAGCAAGATCTCAACATGTCTTCTAGGGTTTGAATAGTCCGTTCTGATTGTCCATCTGTCTGAGGTTGGTAAGCAGTGCTCAAATGAAGTTCAGTATCCAGGGATTTCTGAAGACTTTTCCAAAATCTTGAAGTAAAACGGGGATCACGATCAGAAACAATCGATAGGGGTACTCCATGAAGTCTCACAACTTCATTAATGTATAGTCTTGCTAGACGTTCCAGGGGTAGATCTTCTCTTATAGTAAGAAAATGTGTTGACTTGGTAAGACGATCAACAATAACCCATATTGAATCGTTCCTTCTAGGAGTCTTTGGTAGCCCCATGACAAAGTCCATCGTAATATTGTCCCATTTCCACTCCGGTATGGGAAGAGGTTGCATGACTCCTCCAGGCTGTTGCCTTCCAGCTTTCACTTGTTGACAAACCATACATCTTGACACAAAATCAGCAATCTCCATCTTCATGTTGTCCCACCAAAAATGTTCCTTCAAATCTCTATACATTTTTGTGCTCCCAGGGTGTATAGAGAAATTGGAACTATGAGCATCATCCAGCAATTCCCTTTTTAGATCAGGTAAATCGGGAACACAAAGTCTCTTCCCGAATTTCAAAATTCCATCTTCATACACAAAGTCTCTCAATCTCCCATCATTCACAGCTTTAATCTTCTTCTGAAATTCTTCATCATCGGTCTGAGAACTCTTAATCCTTTCTAGTAAAGATGGTTTGGCAACCATTTGAAAAAGAATTGATGTTTCACCTTCCCTGGTTATTCCCATGTCCATCTTCACTAGATCCATGAAAATTGGATCCCTTTCAATTCTCATCATGTTCAAAACTCCATGGTCTTTTCTGATCAAAGCATCTTCCACCTTGTTTGCTTTCCCCGGGTGGTAGTGTATCGTGCAATCATAATCCTTGAGTAATTCAAGTAATCTCCTTTTCCTCATGTTGAGTTCATTTTGTGAGAAAATATACTTCAAACTCTTGTGATCAGTATAAATCTCACATTTTTCACCATAGAGGTAGTGTCTCCATATCTTCAAAGCAAAGATCACAGCTGCTAACTCAAGATCATGAGTAGGATAGTTTTGTTCATGAATTTTCAACTGTCGTGATGCATAGGCAATAACTCTATCATTCTGCATAAGGACACAACCAAGTCCTTTCTTTGATGCATCACTATAAATAACGAACCCATCATTCCCCGATGGTAGAGTCAATATAGGAGAATTGACTAATCTTCTCTTCAGTTCTTCGAAACATTCTTCACACTCTTTTGTCCAAACAAATTTAACCCCTTTACGTGTGAGCTTCGTTAATGGGTTAGCCAATCGGGCAAAATTCTGGACGAAACGTCGATAATAACCTTCCAAACCAATAAAACTACGTACCTCAGTTATACTCGTAGGTGCTGGCCATTCTTGGATTGCCTTGGTCTTAGAAGGATCAACAGAGATTCCATCTTTAGAGACAATATGGCCAAGAAAATAAATATCCTAAATCCAGAATTCACACTTGCTAAACTTCCCATATAATTCATGCCTCCTCAGAGTCTTCAAGATAATGCACAAGTGATTTTCATGATCTTCGTAGGTTTTGGAGTATACCAAGATATCATCAATAAATACCACCACAAATTCATCGAGATACTCCTTGAAAACTCTATTCATCAGATCCATGAATACAGATGGTGCATTAGTCAATCCAAACGGCATTACAGTAAACTCGTAATGCCTGTACCTGGTTCGAAATGCTATCTTCGGAATGTCTTCCTTCTTCACACACAACTGATGGTATCCAGATCGAAGGTCAATCTTTGAAAAGTATTGAGCTCCATGTAGTTGGTCAAATAAATCATCAATACGAGGTAGGGGATACTTGTTCTTTATCGTTATAGCATTGATCTCCCTGTAGTTGATACATAACCTCATAGATCCATCTTTCTTTTTAACAAAAAGAACAGGGGCTCCCCATGGAGAAACACTAGGGCGAATAAATCCCTTATTACTCAATTCCTCTAGTTGTTTCTTTAGTTCGACTAATTCTACAGTGGCCATTCTATAAGGGGTCTTCGATATAGGCCTTGATCCAGGAATCAAATCAATGGAAAACTCAACTTCTCGTTCTGGAGGATGTCCAGGTAAATCTTCCGGAAATACATCTACAAATTCTTTCACAACAGGTACATACTCTATTTGAACATTCCTTTCATCACCGACAGTTATTTCATTCTCTTCCTCCCCAATAATTGAATTAAGTTGAGCTACTGGGGGTGGATCTAAATAAGAATTAGGTGGTGACGATTCTGCTCTAAAAATAAGGTGTTCCTTATCATTATCATCAAGAATCGTAACCTCTTTCTTCTTACAATAAATCTTCGCATCATAGTCCGAAAGCCAGTCCATACCGAGGATTATATCAAACTCAATCATAGGTATGACGATGAGATCAGCAGATAAAGAAAATTTATGTGCTCTAATGGGGACTGATTCACAAAACTTTGTTGCAATGATACTTCCCTTAGGAGTTTTAACTGACAACTCCCTTATTAAATCAAATTGGAAATATCTAATTTTCTTAGAAAACTAGGAAGATATGAAACAATGCGATGATCCAGAATCAAATAATGCATTTTCTAAACTTGAGTAAACCATTAAATTACCTGCCACCACGTCTTTCGGAGCTTCTACCTCAGCAGTAGTGATATCATAAGCTTGGCCTTGATCCCTTGGCCTTTTCTGAGGTAAGTTCTCCTGACGCTTAGGACATTCATTCGCATAATGTCCCATCTCCCTGCAATTTTAGCACTGAACGTTGGTAGCTTTCGTCTTCCCCTTGTAATCATGAGCTTGGTGGCCTTTTTCACCACACTTGTAACAGACTCCCATTCCCTTCAAGAAAGTACCAGGGTGTTTCTTCCCGCATTTACCACATGATGGATATTCAACCTTTCCCTTCTTCCCCTTATTTCCTTTCCCAGATTGATCAGCAGGTCTCTTCTTCTCTTGCTTTGCTTTAAAGTCATAAGACTTAGAGAATTCCTTTTCGGTCTTGATAGCACATGAGACAATGTCTTTGTACGATGAAAAGGATTGTGAGACTAATGCTCGACAGAGAAATGGTTTTAACCCATCAAAGAAACGATCAATCTTACTTCTTTGGTTACGTATATAATCACCAGCGTACCTTGCTAACCTTGTAAAGTTAGCCTCATACTTTGCGACATTCTCATCCTCCTTCTGTCTCAGACTTAGAAATTGCCTTTCCATATCTGCTCGATGGTCGCGAGGGAAGTATTTTTCTAAAAACAGATCTTTGAACTCCCTCCATTTCATATTTGATACTTCATCATCTTCCTTCATGTTTTGAATCAATGACCACCATTGATCAGCATCTCCAGTGAGGCGGTAAACTGCCATGATAACTTTTTCCCTTTCACTGCTCCCCAAAGCCTGAAATATTTTCTCTAGGGAATTTATCCATTGCTCAGCTACTAAGGGATTTGTACTCCCATTGAACGTTGGTGGTTGTTGTCTCATGAATCAATCTAACATTGATCCTCCACGCTGCGGATTAGGGTGCTCCATACGGGTAAGGTTATTATTCATAACCTGAGTAAGTTGTCCCAGTATGGTGATTAGCTGATCGGCACCAGTTGCATCACCAGCCCCACTATAATTATCTTGAGCAGGAGGGAAATCCCTACATGGAGTGCGTGCATTGATACGGTTTCCATTTCTTCCACTAGGCACCATTTCTAAACAATGGCATAAACTAGATCAGTTTATGAATCAAAATACATAATCCCATACTTACAAAACACTTAACATAAATTGAACTATTTATGGATATAATCCATAATCATAAAAATGTTTTCTTTGAGGAAGTATATACTCATAAACCCTTCATAATGATTTGTAAAGAAAATGAGAGTTATCCTAAGCATATCCCCCGGGAGTGTCGTAACCAAGAGTGCAGCAAGGCCCGTTGTCGTACACCAGTTCCCGTTCGAGTCTAGCTCAAAGCGGTGTTTTCGGGTTTTACCCCTAGGTACATCTGTGCCAGAGCCGCCTCTACCTGGTCGTATCCAGACAGGGATGTATTGCTCGGAAAACTCACAAAATCTCTACAATACCAAAATTCTAGGAAGTTCTTCTATACTAATCCTCAAAGTTCATCTTAGGTCTATGTGCTCTAATCAGAGTTTATCTAAATCTAGCTTCCAAGGTTTGTACTAAACTTCCTTTGATACCAACTGTAACGCCCCGACCCTAGTTACCCAGAGTCGGTGCATTAATTACATAACATTGGCATGATCACAAGAAAGATCAAATCTCGAAAGACCGATTGGTTTAGTAACCTTGGAAACACTAGATATATTCATAAGTTTTACATTACATCATCAAAATAAAAAAAACTACTACAACAACATATTGTCTCCATAGTCCACACTATTAACCCCTCATAATATCCCTGCAAGTCATTCATAATTTACTTCTTCACATCCTGGGAAAATAAAACATAGAAAAGGGGTGAGCTCAAATGCCCAGTAAGGATAACAATATAGTGGAAACTTTCATAAATAAGAATAAACATTTAAGGCAATGTATAACTAAAACAAAAGCCTTTTAAACTTTAACTTCAACATAGTATGGCATAAATAAAATGAAATAATGCCATTTACTTATTCACATGGATATTCTACTAATCGAATAATCACATGCAATATCAATAACCACTTTCATAATGATGGAATTCATAATGCCAGACTATCATAACCACATAGCCAAGGCCTCGTGCCAAGACTACAAATAAGATTTTGCCAAGGCCTTGTGCCAAGACACTAGTTTGTCTCATGAGACCTACCGATGCATCGAGGAGCTATAGCGGGCTCCACCCGTCACATATTAAGTCCAATGCATTCCCATATGAAAAGGTTTAAACATAACATAAACATTCGTATTAAAACTAGCATAAGAAATGTCAATAATTTCACCATAAACCATGAATGGTATATAAAAAAATAGCACATCCACAGTCAAACATATCACAAAACCTTCAATACAGTATAAAAGTTTTGTATCATAATATATCATCCTCAAATAAGCGTAAAATCCATTAAAGGATGTTGACATAGATGAAATCAAAACTCTTTTAAAGAAATATCTCTTTCTATTTTGAAATCATTTAAGAGACATATATTTATAAAATAAAACATTTTCTTTGAAAATATTCTTATAAGCTTGTAAGGGAAGCTTTGACGATTTTATAACGGCGGAAAATAACCGCACCCTCCGTATAAGTTAAAAAAACATTCTTATCTTAATTCTGTCGAAAAGGTTAAAAAGAACCTTGTTTGGAAAACGACGGAAAGATTCCATTATAAACCTCTTATAAAAGTCAAACAAGGGTATAAATGACTTTAACCCATATTCTTTTAAATATTAAAAATGTTTTGAAATACATTTTGAAGAAACATGGATGTGGATGATAACGAGATCCCAGTAGATTATTACGTATAAACAACCTCGGATAATGAAGAGATTGTGAAATAACCCTTACCTTGTACTTTTACTTGGTTGGGGTAGGTTAACCTCCTGTATAATGGTGAAATAATTGTTATTAAATTATAAAAGAATCATATACATTAATATGATATCATATATGATCTTTTAATATTGATTTGATAATAATATCTTAGTATTATCGTTGTTTCGGGTGTTAACTTACTTGTTTTATTTTATATGTTTTGTTACGTAAGCCATGTTTGTAATGGATAGGTTGTATATTATTCATATCCAGAATGATATCAAGTCCTTAAACATCATTTTTAAATCATCAAATGATAATTATACTTGAATGGATACGATGGAGAATGAATCTCATCGCGTTCGTGGAGACGGTAGTCCGTACGTACGCGCGAGCGACAATATCATTATTTTGATATTAAAATAATATATAAATGGATGTTATATCATATATACATAATAATTAACATGTTATATTTATTATTTACATGAGTTGCACATCATTATTATACCCATCCAAATAATAATATATTGAATAACAATTACACCACGACGTGGAGACGGTAAGCCGTACGTACGCACGTATGGTGACATGTTATTAAAAGGGTGGATAGAATACTGAATATGGTTGTACCATATTTATAATAACATCACAGTATATGTGAGATACTGGAGTTATTATTTTAGAATGGTAAGAACAAAGAAAGAAGAAGTGGAAGAAGAAAGGAACTTGAAAAGGGGTGGTGAAAACATTACTTCTTCTTCGGGTTCTTCCTTTTGATTTGATCAAAAGGGCTCCTTAGGTTGGCTTTCTGATCAAACTAATGCCTCTAGGTTGTAGTGAGGGAAGTTGGGAGAGTATTTGGGCAGATTTTGGACGAGCCAAGTGGCTTGAGAGGTGTGAGGAATGAGTAGAAGTGGTCTCCTTTTATAAGGGAGAGGAGGGGATCTTTAGGAAAGAGTGAAAGTATTACTTTATAATATAATTATATTCGGTTTATAATGGTCCAAAAATCATTGAGGTCGAAGATAAGATGACTCATATTCTAAATAACATCAACCAATAAGAATTGGACAGGTTTTAGATAATATTTTAATCATTATAATCTTATTTATTTAAATGATTTATTAATGAGGTAAACATTGCATCATTATTGTGTCATTAATAATTTAAATTATTTGATGTCTAAAAAATATAAATAAAATATCATTATGTAGGAAATCTTTTTAGCCTTCTAATTAATATTTATAATCGAAAATCCAACATGTATAACCCTATGTAAAAATTGTTTTTCTAAAAGATGTAAGCTTATGCCATTTTTATTTTTATTTTAACTTTATTAATATAATGTGTCCCTACCACATACAAGTGGCTCTAAGGGGTCCCCAAATCGACCCAAGGATGCCCATGGTCGGTTATGTGTCCACCAATAAGGTTAGGACACGTTTTAGGGTAATTTTGTATTATTATAATATTATTTTTTAACCCTTATTTACCGGATTTACCCTTTAACCATGGTAAATAAAATATTTACCGCAGTAATTATTCAAAATCTCTAAAAATAAAATTTAACTATTTACATAATTTGGACATCCTGATTCCAAATATGTAATCCATTTTTCCAAATTCAAAACACAGAAGTGGCAGAAATTAATTTAAAATTAATTCCCGTTGTTAAAATAAAAAGCGTGTTTTTAAGAGATAATAACTATCAAAAGATTGACACTTGTTTATGTCTGGTTTAATTGTGAAATTATGTCCAATGACAAACATTAAATTAAATGGTAAAAATATATTCTAAAAATACTTTAAAACCACTCAAATTAATAATTTATCAATATTAATTATTTTGATTAAAAAAGTTGATTTTAATTAAAATTTAGTAATTTTCACTATTCATCAAAATATAAAAGTTATCTGAAAAGTACCAAAATTTCACCCTAGGCTAATTTCAATATTTCGAATCCAAAAATGAAGTCCATTTTGAAATATAAAATATATATGATTTCAAAAAGTAGGTATTACTATTCACAACGGCTAGTTTAATTAGTTGTGGTGTGTGTTAGAACTCGAGGTTGCGTACAACACACGCTATCGCATTATTCGAAGGGAAACGTACCGTGGAAGCTTGGGGTGTTACACCTAAATCATCAAAACTGGGTTATATAATAATATTTAAAAACATATGGCGGAATAGGATAAGAAAAAATTCAACTTACACAACAATAACCACCGTTAATAATAGATCTAGCTCCAGTCTATGGAAGGGTCACCAAATCTCTAGATCTGGTGTCAATATATCAACGTACCAATAAAACTTAATTATATTAAGATTTAATCTATAGTTCTATTTAAAATATCTTATATATATATCCAATTCTAGATGATGATGAAGAATCAAGCTATAATGGATGAATATTACCTCTTGGAATCCAACAGATTGATCAAGGATTTGAGCACTGAAGAGAAGAGAAATAGAGGTTGAAATTCTACAAAATATATCTCCATGGATCATTTTATTTGATTGAGGGTAGGAATTAGAATATTAAAAAGACATGTTATAGAAAAATTATGGAGAAGTCCTCACTTACTGGACTATTGAGGCACCACCAGTAACTTGGTTCCTCCGCCAGCTAGTCGATATTCCTGGAAGAGGTATAACACCTCTACCTCAGGAACTAGCTAGCTATAGGATTTTGATCCACTGACATGTGGGTCTTGTGGAAATGAAAGTCTTCTTTGACCACCACCAACTCCATGCTGCTTATTAGGTCCTCTAACTCCTTCTGTTCTTATTTTCAACCCCCAAATACATATAACAATCCTCAAACACCATTAAGGTAAGATAAAACATAAATTAACATACCTTGAAAATTATAGGTTATTGTAAATATCCCCTTTTAATGACTTTTCATCCTTGAGAAGTACCTATAGTGATTCTTCATGAATAACTAATGTTATTAGGCTCAAACAACAAACTCCCACTCCCACATATCCTATTATAACCTTTAATTCTTCCATAAGACTCAAAAAAGTGGTTTCATCTTCCACCTCAATACATTATTATTTTATTATATAATCCATATTAGGCGCTCCATGAATGATGCATCTAATTCTAGTTTAATGTCTTCGAAATTGATCACATGCATAGGGTTAGGATTATACCTATGAAGATGATAGACATGGAACATGTTATGCATACCTTAATATTATAGAGGAAGGTCTAGTTGGTAATTTACTACACTGATGTGCTTGGTGATCTCAAATGGTCCCACAAAACATGGTTTTAGTTTCACCTCATCTATAAATGATGATTCCCCAACTGTGGTGACACCCATAAGAAAACACAGTCTCCCACAACATACTCTAGTGGTCATATCCTCCAATTGGAATATGATTTTTATATACTTTTAGTGATATCAAACCTATTCCTAGTCAACTTCACACTCTCGTTGGTCTCTGCACCATACTCAACTAAACTATGGTTGCCTCACCCACATCATGCCAACATAATATTGAGTGATATGGCTTTACATAAAGATCCTAAACAAATTATATCTTGATCAAATCATAGAAACTATTATTTTACATGGAACCCATTGAGTAAAAAATGATCATCCCATGATCAAAAAAATTCTATATATCATTCCTGGGAAATATCCACTAATATTTGGATTGTCCTCTTCGACTATCCATCAGTCTGTTGATGACACACTATACTCTGGTTTAACTAAGTCCCCAAATAATTCATAAATACATGCCAAAAAATATATTTTAAAATGTATTTCTATGTATGATATGATACAATAAATTACTCCATGTGGTTGTACAATCATCTAAACATAAATCATTACCAAATAATTCACTGATTGAGTCTCTCAAATCAATAATAAATGTGCCACCTTTTTCAAATAATCAATTATTATCCAAATAGAATCTAGAATTCTCAAGTTCCTAGGAAACCCCATCATGAATTCTATCATCACATCATACCACTTACACATATTCATGAGAAGTGTCTAAAGTAATCCTTCTAGTTTCGTATTCTCTGTAATGATCCTATAATAGATCATATAATGAGAAAAAAATCCCATGATGACTTTCTTTATTTTGGGCCACTAGTTTTGTCACTTTATATCCTAATAGATCTTCATTAAAACTAGTTTCACTTCACACTAAGAAAAATGAGAATACCACATAAATTATTTCCCTTATAGAAGTTGAAACCACAACTCATCCATGGAAAAAAGATCACATCATCATTATCCATCAACCATCCTATAACTAGGTCACTTCCTAATAATCATTCTTGTATCACTAACCATTCAAGATCTGACTCCTGGATGGATTTTACCCCGTTCACCAGTGTCAATCTGATAACCAAGGGGGGGGAGTAATTAACCATCAGTCCTTAGATTCATCTACCAACCATTTATCTAACAAACTTATTGAATTCCATTACTTCTATGAAGGCCTCTATCCTAGATCATGTGTTTTATTACTAAGAGAATATGAAACAATGTTACCTTTCCCCAAAGCATAATCTATATCAAAATAAAAGTTCTATAGATAATCTATCCAATTACACTACTGTAGATTAAAATTACTTTAATATAATATATAACTCTATCTCTTGTGGTCTATGTATATAAAAATACTCTCATCAAGGAGATAATAGTACCAACTCTTAAAATTTTGGACTACGGCTACCAACTCCAAGTCAAGCGTAGGGTAGTTCTACTCATGGGTTCATAGCTGGTGTGACCCATAAGCTACTACCTAATCTCTATTAATTATCATAGCTCCTAAACCAACACTTAATGCATCACAGTAAACTACATATCCAATCCCATGCGATGGAAATGTTAATATCAGAGCTATTATCAATTGCCTCTTTAGTTCCAAGAAGGCCTCTTCACACTGATCTATCCACTCAAACCCCCCCCCCTTCTTAATAATCCCAATCATAGGTGATACTAAATAGGAGAAGTCCTAAATTACTTATATTTAATACCCAACTAAACCAAGGAAATTCCTCATCTCAAACACATTTCTAGGGTGTTCCTCAGACATTACCACTTCTACCTTCTCTAGGCCTGCAAAATTTATTGCCTTAAAGATTACATGCCCAAGAAAACATACCTCTTAGATAAAAAAGTTACCCTTAAAAAGTTTGGAATAGATATTATATTCTATAAGTGTAATCAACACAATCTCCATGAATCTAGCATGTATCTCCATGGTCGATGAGTATATGAGAATATCATCAACAAACACCACAATAAAGGATTCAAGATATGGATGTAAGATCCTATTCATTAGATCTATAAACACCAATGGTGAATTTTTTTAACCCAAAAGGCATGACAATATACTCATAAAGTATATATCTACTCCTAAACATTGCCATAATAATATCACCCTCTCTGACCTGATGTTGATAGTATCCTAATCATAGGTCAATCTTAGAGAACTAATAGGTTCCCAACAACTAATCAAATAAATCAATGATTCATATAAATGGGTATCTCACTATCATATAATTTAGATTCTTGTAGTCCACACATAGTTGTAGACTGTTGTTTTCCTTCTTCATGAACAACATTGAATCACTCCATGAAGATGTGATCAGTCCGATAAAACCCTTCACCTCTAAATCCTCTTATTTCACCTTTAGTTTCTTTAACTCAACTGACAGCATTTGATTTGAAGGAACTGATATAGGTTGTGATACAAACATGTGTTTGATCTAAAATTCAATCCCTCTATCAGGGGAAGAGTTTAGAGAATTCTTCAAGGGAAATATCCTGATAAAGTTCCACTAAAGGAGGAAAATATGAGGGAGCTACCACTTGGTCTACCGTAAGAACCATGATAACTACTTGTGATATAATGACTCCGAACTGAATCAATTCTAAACTCATTCTTCCTACTCTAAAATCCCATTCACTGGTCAAAAAAACTTTTCTCCCTTAGGTGTACTGAAGTATACTCATCTATTATAGTAGTTGATTTGCACTAGATAACTATTCAACCAGTCCATGATGAAAATCGCATCAAAACTAGTCATCTTGAGAATCATAAAATCACATAAATAAACTTAAATAGAAACTATTTTAGGATATTCCAAACATATTTGGAGTCGATCTAATATATTCCCCAAGGGCGTTTCAATATATAACAACTCAAAAGATAACTTGACAGATAAGTTAATCCAAAAAAATATTGATATGATAAGAATGAATGGGAAGATCCAATGTCAAATAAGGCACAAGATAGAGTAGATGTGACCAAGATTGTACCTTGAATAGTCGATAGTCCCTCTCTTCCATCATCTGTAACCAGGTCCACTATATAAACTCTACCTTCCTTGGATCTATGGTCATGCCCCTGAGGTCCATAACTCACATAGGTTCCCGATTTCTATGAGTCCTGAATCTTCCACTAATAATCTCATCTTGATCCATGGGCCACAATACATGCCTTCCATGTACCCCTCTGAGATTATAACCATGATACCCTTGAATAAAACTACAGAAGATGATTCATCTTACTACACTGATGACACTTGATCTAAGGTTTTTGGAAAAAATTATATTAATTCCCACTCTTTCCATAGTAGAAACACTGGGGAACGCCTCCTCTCATAAAGGGGGTGAAGGAACTATGATATTATTCGATTTCCCACCACCACCCTACTGAAACTCCTCATCTTTCCTCTTTTTTCTACCAAAATAGGTACCCACTATAGTACTATAAATTCTACCAGTCGATCCACTAAGGTCTTGAAGAATACCTACAACACTTTCCTCTTCTCTACATTTCTCAATCATCAAGTCCTTACAAATCACCTCTAGATATATCATCATTTTAAAGCTCCTAATCTGATATTTCAACTCTATTTAGAGGATAATCTCAAATTTTCAGTCCCTATGCATGCCATTCCCATCCAAGAAATAGGAAAAAACAACAATAACTTCATAGAATAAGTATAATAGTCATTCACTATCAATGTTCAATGTAGTAACCCCATGAAATCCAAATAAAGGGATAACTTCAATATGTATAGAAAAAAATCCTTGAAGAAAAGGTTATTGAAGGTCATCCAAGTAAGATCCTCATGTCTACCTACCTAGATAATAACACCCCACCATCTCCTAGAGGGTCCCTAAAGCATGAAAGTTTCCATATTCACCTATCAATGTTTTGGTGTCTAAAATATGTCAAATATCCCCTCAATGAGTTCAATCTAGTCCTCATTATCTTTAGGACCCCTGGTAACCTGGAAGGCTGGTGGATGATGACGATGAAAGTATTAGGTATAATAAAAATTTATCATTTGTGCCCCTACACCTTGAAATAGAACTAGTTGTAAGACTCCAAGATTTAATGTTCCCACTATCTGGACCACTAGAGTGGGTGAGGGAGTAAGATCAAGTGCATCCCACTACATAAATAATGGTGGAACAGGTGCATCCTTCATAGCAGCAGTATTCTAGTTTACTTTAGAAGATGGTACCATCAAATGTCTCTGAGGTGAAATTATTTGAAATTCCAAATGAACACTTATAATTCCTATAAAAGGTCTCCTGGGGTAATAGGCTAAGAAATTTATAGGCACAACAAGGTATTTTATGGAAAGACATAACCTTAGAGACTGCCCAAAATGATAATAAATAGCCCTATTAGCACTACCCAAGGCTCAAGCCTAGTCCTCTATACCTATAAATTAGTCATATACATATATATACATGAAAAAAACAAGCATACTCAGGCTCAATAAATCTAAATATCAGCATAGTATACAACAGAATCATAGATCAAGACATTTAAATAAATGAACTACCATGCATAGAAAGAAACAAGTATATATGAAATGTGATCCTATATTCCTAATCATGAGGCATGAGAACACCCAAATCCCATAAACTATAACAACACAGCCTACTCAGGATCAACATAAACCATACAAACACAACTTTAACAACAACCCCATTATCAAGAACTTACAGGTATGTCACAGAAGATCTTTCTAGACACTTATGTGACTCACCTACCTAAGTTCCACACAACCTATATTCTTTATACCTCTCCCTAAATACTTTAAATAAGAATTTAAATAAAACCTCATATGATACCACTTTTTAATTCCCTGATCTAAATCTATTGTTCCAACTGGTGTGTTACATGAACTCATGCATGCCTCCACATATACAAGAGATTGATAACTAGTAGTAAGGGTTTGAATGGTATAGTGGGGTGACTATACCCTCAGTATCAAATATAATACACCAGAATAATAAAAAGAAAATTAGAATAACCCAGAAATGAATAGTGGGACATAAGTAATAATATAAGCAATATTATAAGGAATGAAAAGTATTACAGAGTCATACATAGTAATAACCAAGTATCCCCAATATGAAAGGTAATATAGAGTATAATAATGAAATAGGGAAATAAATAAATACACCATGATGTCACTTCAGAGTTTAAATCAATATCACATCCAAACACTAAGCTCGATATCCTTAGCTCCTTATTCCTAGGCCCTAAACCTTTCTTAGGTCCTATATCATGAAGTCTACATGCACATCGACATTCCCATGAAAGGTGTGATCATAAACCTAGTAGAACACCACCAAATTATCCTCAACATAAGTTAACATGTATAAAAGGTGTATTCCATGATATAGGTAAATGAACTATAAAAAAATAAATCATGTATCAAGCGGTCGTATGTTAACTAAGCCACCATAAACCCTAGTTGTACCTACTTCATCTCCATGTCAGAAGGAAAATCATAACAAATGATGTGGTCATGGGTTATCCATAAGGAAACCCTATATCTCTGAGAAACCACGTGGAAAAAAAGCCTCAGGTTAGTCCATAAGGTAATCTCATCCCATATTTACCACAGTTCAAGCCACAAGACCATCATACCCCGTCTCTATCTCAGGTCGGTCTATAATGACATCATTCCCCACCACTTCCCCCGATCAAGAAACAAGGCTATCCTATCCCTGCCCTATGTCTAGGTCCATTATCATCATTCTCAAATTCCTTGCATGCCTCCCACCACCCTCTAGTGGATAACAAAGTCACTATAGTATACCTATCACCTTTTATGAGAAGATAACCTCCACAATGCAAACATTCACACACAACTGAAAATAACACATACAGAATCAAACATTGTATAGTGATAATGACTATCAGTAGTCATACACACATAAATATGTAGTCAAAATCAATCATGGGTATCATGGGATACACACACACACACATGAAATCATTACCAAGGCAACAACTTTATACAAAATCCTTAAATGGTAATAAACTTCCTACCTCAAGCGTGTGATTCCAATCACCAATATTGTCATGTGTCAACACCCAAATCATGTACGTACACCAACTAGATCAAACTCGCATTCCAAGGATCCCTACAACTGGTTAAAAATCATCAAAAATGGTTAATATAATAATATTCAAGAAATATATGTGGTCCTAGGTTTAGAAATAATTCAACATATGAAACAACGACCATTATCAATGGTAGATCAAGATCCAGTCTAAGGAAGGATCTCCACCTCTCAAGATTTGGTGTCCATATATCAAAAGACCAATAATACTTCATTGACTCAATATTGAATCCATATTTCCATCCAAATTATCCTAGATATATGGATAATTAAATAATACTAAGTGGATTTGAGCTAGAATAGATGAGTCTTACCCCATAGAATCTAATAGATTGATCAAGTATTTTGAGCATCAAATTCACCAAAAGAGAGATCTATGGGTTTTTCTAGTAGAGTGAGGGTAAAAACTAGGGAGTATAATATTAAAAATATGTGTTAGAGTGAAAATATGAAGATTCACTCACTTACTGGGCCATCTGGGAACCACCAGTTGACTGGTGTTGGGCCTCTGGTTGGTCATGTTTTTTGAAATGGGTTTAGCACCTATGACTCTACCATCGGCTAGCTAATGGGACCCTAAAAAATGTCAGTCTTCTACCACCACCACCATTTAACTGGTGGCACACCAATAGCTCTATGATGATGGCTGATAACTCTATCTTATTCATCTATAATTATTATACCCTAAACACTTATAGAAAGTCTCAAAAACACCATTATGGTATATAAAAACATAAATTAACATACCTTTTCAATTATATGGTGTTACAACTATGAAACCCATAAATTAACTTGCATATTATGAGAACTTAATATAAGGAATTTTTTAAGGATTCTATATCTGATTTCATATAGCGGACAGTCTCCTCTATGTATATTGAGACAAATTCAAATGTTGAAATATTATATGAGTTTTAATTCTTATTGTTACCCATGTTTCAAGGTAATCTTGATTCTAGTAAGTGAAAAAAATAGATGGATGAGATTAATTTGATGTTTAATCTATTTAGAATACATGTATCACTAGGAGTATTTATTTCATGATGATATTGTTTTATAATGGGGAAAGGAAATATTGGATGATGACCCCTCTTTCTTAGGAGAGGTGTAAAAATAACCTAAATATATTCCTGGTGTCCTTTCTAGTAGAATTATTATTCCCCAAATTCAGTGATGAATAGGTTATATAATTTATGGGTGTTATAATAACTTTTCTTAAACATCATGAAGTAGGCCCCTTAATTTGAGGCTTTTTTAGATCCATCTAAATACATGATGAGTTATGTGCTTAAAAGTTCCAATAGGTTCAAGAATTTATTATGAAAATGTATATAGATTTTGATTGTATATATTTACCTCTTGACTTGCTGCAAGTTATTAGGATGATAACTCATGATAAAGAATATATAAGTGAGGTAGATATCTATAGTAGATTTGTGACTATGATTTTTCATTGTAAATACATCAAGAACTTCTAGAAAAAAGAATTTTATTTGATCCTTGTATAAGATTCCAAGACTGAGAGAAGATGAAATCACTTACTTATTATAGGAGGACCATGATTTATACATAACTGATCGATTAAATCCAACTATATTTTTTATGGTCCAACAAAATTATGATTATAATAGTGTCTAGAATATAAACACTTGGATAACATCTTAGGAAAGATAAATGAGGGATCATATTTTTAGAGATAGTATACAGGTCAAGGACATAGAGCTGAGAACTAGAGAGGCGATTAGTTCCATGCTAAAATTATACATGGATCCGGGTAATTACATAATTTTATAATTATATCTTATGTTTCAGTAAAACCATTACCACACCTATTTA
This sequence comes from Viscum album, assembly GCA_963277665.1. Classification (NCBI taxonomy): domain Eukaryota; kingdom Viridiplantae; phylum Streptophyta; class Magnoliopsida; order Santalales; family Viscaceae; genus Viscum; species Viscum album. The sequence continues at coordinate 262,279,335 of OY728129.1, forward strand.
ATTATAATGATCATGGTTGATTGTAGGGGAAACTAGATTAAATTATAGGTATTGTAAAAATATATATAGTTATAAACTCTTATGGATGATAACTTGCTAGGGTATGGTTATAATTACAAGTTGAACCTATCTCAAAAAAATGGTGGTTTATTTGAATTAGAGTATCATAAAATATCATTTTCATGGTGTATTTATGATAAAACAAAATAAAATATAAAAAATCAAGTATGGGTGAGATACCTTTGATGATGATAGTTTCTTGTTAGCTCAATATTTTATTACTAAAGCAAGTAATATGAATAATATTTCCTAGAAATTGAAATCGATATGATTTTCCAAGGTCCTACTCAATGTTTCTTGAATCAATAAATGTTATCATAGAATATAAGGAATATATATTGTTCTCACTTGGTTATACTAAAGACCATACACTTCAAATTTGGTGGTATGGGTCCCTAATAGGGGATATTTAATTTATGAATAGTAGTGAAGGAGGTTAGAGTATTGTATGACAATAATTTATAATTCATGTTAGTTAATAGACCACCTCTATAGCATATTTTCCAAAAACAATGACATCGACTAATAAACCATGTTTTATAGACACCTGATAAATTAAAATTTTAAATAATATAGTAAATAAATATTTTATGTTTATAATAATTGAAAGTTTATGGTAATGAGGGTGATCGACAAAAAAGTCATCTTAGATAAATGATTGTTTGGGTATTTGTGCTTCAGTCTCTTATAGAGTGTTGGGCATCATTTTTTTTATTTTCTTAAATTAGGGCGTAAAGGGAATGATCATGACTAAAATCTATTTTTGTATTTTTTATATGGATATATATTGAACTCAAATCCATTATCAAAGGGTATTTAACAAAAATATATGATTATGATGATAATGAATAACTATAAATCCATCATATTAATTATCATCATTATAGTTAATATATGTTTGGGTTATATAGATACCACCCTTGATGATGTGATTTTATAATAGATTCAATTATCATTATCTTATTGGTTATAGATTCAATAAGTGTATTTAAAGTAATTAACATTTATAAATTTGGATATAGAATACTAGGGAAACATTTTCCATTTTAGAATGATGAAAATTACTTTTATACCTTTTCATTAATTCAATTCTATTCATATAAGTGGTGCTAATATAGGTATTTTAAAATTTTGGGGATATCTTTGTTCTCCTCCAGAGCTAAATGGTGGAACTATCTATGTGAAGATACCATACTTAATGGACATATGTTTTATCAATAAGGAAGGTTCTCTTGGTGTGAATAATGTTTTCAATATGCGTAGAAGATAAGATAATGAAATTGGAGGTTGGATTGAGAATTTTTCTCACTTATTAAATGATAAAATAATACCTTTCCATTGGTGTTATAGGGGTTTATAAATTTTGAAGGAAGATTAGAATGAATGTTGATACTTGAGAAAGGAATTTGAATTTTTTATGTTATTCCAGATTATAGTTTAAGATTCATTCTATTATTTTTGGGATTAAATACTAATATTTTAGAAAAGTTTTTTATGATAATTTTACAAAAATTGGGGCCAACTCACATTCAACCCATCTCCCAAGCATCCAGATCATATGGTTGTCCAAGCTTAAAGGCAACATGGAAAATCAAGAAGAAGTGGGGAAATAATGTGTAAGTCCTCACAAAATTCTCAATAGAAGGGATAAGACACATACAGAGTTACATGTGACCTTCTAGGGAGTTTATCCCCAAGGGATTTTATCAAGACTCTTACGATGCACTAAGGTTTGTTAAGCAGTGGAATTCTGATGTCCAAAATTATATGAGATGTGTTCTATGTGTTACTATTCATAATTTTAATATGGTCATGTTATTTATTAAATAAATATGTCATATAATAGTCATCTTAAACCTTAGGATTTTATATGTGAGATGATTATGTTGTTTAATGTCCCAACTTGGGATCTACTAAAATAGTGCCCCGAAAAGATTATCCATGAGACCTCAAGCACACCTCTTCATATGCTAAAGGTTTCCAAATATAAATGAGGTCCTAGGATATGATGTTGGATGTACTATTCCATCATATCAGGGTAATAAAATAGTTTAAATAACCAAGAATCATCCATAGCAATAAATAAATTGAGTGAAAAAATAGTAAATAAGCTGAAACATAAGCATGTTGTAATAATAAATGAAATGTAGTAAAGGAATGAATTCTAATTTCATATATATATCCTTGATCTCCCACTAGGTTGATCACATATATAGGAGTACATAAAGGAAACTAAAATAAAATTACATGGATCTAATGCTAAATCTAAATTGAATCACATACTCGGTCTCCAAGAAATTGTTGAGCTACTCCAGCCCAATCATAAGAAATCCACATGAGCATATTTTCTCAACCATACCACTCTGGGCCTCGACCCTATCCATCATGTATCTATGCTCAACCTAAAATCATACATAAATTCTACATGAACATCGAGGTGCACATATAGGGGGTGTAAAATAAATGTCAGCAAAATGCCCCCAACAGTGAACCTAGAATCTACTATCATAAGTGTATGCTCATGAAATATAATCAGTCTAGAAAATAAATAACTGAAATAATAAATTAAATAAATCCACAATCGGTCCTAGGGTTCTTGATCCTAATCGATGGAACCTGGTTTAGCCTATGATGGGATATATCTGAACCAATGATCCATTATGTGTGTGTGTGTGTTCCCATAAATATATATATACATTAATGTGTGTGTGTGTGTGTTTGTGAGTAAGGTTAAAAATAATATGAACAATAATGAAGTCAATCCTTAGGTCCATAATCCCGATCAGCTGGAAATCCTATGAATAATGCATTAATATGGATATTGTGCCACTCAATCCATGTATAATTAAGTCGATTCTTGGGTTCATAATCCCAACTGACAAATACTTACTTTATCCATCACAAAAAATATCTCTGATCAAGCTATGTATCCATAGGGGGATACATGTCCTAACCCTGGGTTCACCCATACTCATATCTAATCACTATAAAGAGGATCCTAGTTAATATTTGGGCATGCTATAAATAAGTCACTTTTACCACATATAAATAAAACTGATACCCAAGGTACATAACCAAGGTGTACATATATAATGATAATCAAGCATTAAAATAATTTCACTTTCCCTATGAGTCTGTCCAAGGCATTCCTACAAGGGAATCCAAGTATCACTCAAGGCATATATAAACCATTTACCCTATGAGTCCATACAATGAATTCCTATATGGGAATCCAAGTATCACTCAAGTCATATATAAAAAATCACCCTATGAGTCGATCTAAGGAATTTCTATATGGTAATACAAGTATCAATCAAGGCATATATATACCATTTTACCTATGATTTCATCCAAGGAATTCCTACATGGGAATCTAAGTATCACTTAACACATATAAAAACTATTTTCCCTATGAGTTTGTCCAAGGAATTCCTACATAGGAATAAATCTATCACTCAAGGAATATATAATCCATTTCAGTCTATGTTTCCATCCAAGGAATTCCTACATGGGAATCCAAGTATCACTCGAGGCGTATATAAACCATTTTCCCTATGAGTTCAACCAGGGTATTATGTATAAGGAAGTTGAGTATTACTCAAGGTTTAATATAAATTATTTTCCCTATGATTCCTTCCAAGGAATTCCTACATAGGAATCCAGGTATCACTCAATGTGTATAAAACCCATTCTATCTTATTATTCTATCCAATCAATTCCTACATGGGAATCCAAGTATCACTAAAGGCATATATAAACCATTTTAACAATGATTATTTCCAAGGAATTTCATATAAGGAAGATGAATATCAATCAAGGCATAATATAATTAGTCATATCTTGGTATGTACCTATAGACATCCTGATATTATAATAATCAATAAAAATAAGCTCAGAATCCAGATCCTAGTAAGTACACTTGGGAATCCTAGACATATATCGCATCACACCTGGATCATCAACCAAATACAAATAATAACATCTGGAATCATAGTTGTATCATCAAAAACCAAGTGAATTCATAAATAAGATAGTGAGGGTGTCTTAATTCTTAAACCTACCATTAATTTTATAGCATCTCGGGCTCACAAGTTCGGTGCGAGTTCTATGGTGACACCTACTACCATCTCTACCCAAACCCGACATAAAATCTTAGGGGTCTGTCAAATAATGGGGAACCCACTAGTCCCTCAGGTCAAAACACTAGATAGGCATCCTACTTTGGATCCTAAAGGTCTATACATAAGCAATGGAATCCCTTTGGGGATCCTCTACTTCATCTTTTAAGAAAATCCATCCCACTTGGGATCCTCATAAACTGTAAGCTGAGGAATCCTACACGGTATCCTCTGAAAGAGGAAGTGGAGGAATCCTACTCAAGATCCTCAGAAGGAGTAGGTGGAGTAATCTTACATGGAAACCTTAGAAGAATTAATCTCTTGGGGTAAATCATCTAATAATCTCATCTCTAACATCCCACAACCTCTTGAGCCAGAAAGGCGCATCTCGCATGGGAGACATCCTCGCAGAAAAGCTAATAAGGAAATCAGTTGATGTAGATGAATCATGGTCCATATCAAGTCAAGGTCTAAATATAGGTTGGTATAAACTCCCAACCAATCTATCTCACTCTCTAGAGATATCTGAATCCATTTACTATAGGAAACACCTCTTCGTTATAGCTCATTTTCTCCAAAACTCCTCTTAGGAGTCTTCAAATTACCTCAAGGGTTTCACCATCACAAACATTAATGAAAACACTAAAAATATACTACTCATGGGTCCAATTATGACTTCAAGGAATAAAACATTGAAAACCCCTCAAAAGGGTGGAAAGGAAGGAGTATACAACATGTATAATCTAATACACAACATGTACTCTCAATACCCCAGCTAGGAGTGTACTTTAAGAGGACATGGAATGTAGAACCCATGTACATAGTGTGTATAAAATATAAATGGTATGTAACATACATGGGGTACCCTCACATGTACCTCACATGTAATGGACATGTATTTTATCCTGGTTGTGTACTTCTACACGGTGTGTGACCCATTGGGGGCCTACCTATGTACTCTACTAGGCCATATGCCCTACATAGGTTATCTAACCATTTACTCAACTAAATGGATAAGTATGAATACATGATTTTTATACCCTATAAATGACATGTACTTCAAAAAAAATCCATCTTCCCTGAATGGGAAGAACTCACAGCGTGTGTTCTTGAACTACACACCGTCTGATCAAGATTTTTGAATGGTAAACCCCTAGAATTGGACTAAAACCCATTTTTTCTCCTAAAAAGCTATATATAAAATATAAGGGGTCCTAAGAAGTGATAATAGATCTCTAAAACTATAAATTGTTAAATATATGAGGATTTATGGAAAAAAAAGAAAACAACCTACCTTAGGGAAAAATATGTCGAAGCTTAGCTTGTATACACATTCCACAGCTTTCGTGTGATAATATGTCTCCTTCGGAGATCCACAGTAGAACCTCCCTTCCTTTATATCCATATTTATCTATATCATTTTCTCTATCTTATCTCTATATTGGTGAAGGAAAGTCATGGAGGGGCGTACGTGAAAATCAAATTTAGAAAAGAGAAAAAAAAAAGATAAAAGAAAAAAATGAAAAGAAAAAGAAAACGGGATAGTCCCCAACATTAATTTATGCCTCTCTTGGGGAAAAAACCCTCATTTAGGACTCAAAAAAGGAGGTGTAATCTCAATTTGATTCTCCAATTAAAAGATATAGTTTAATGAACATGTTTATATAAATTAATATTTAATTGATTAAATATTAAAATTATATTATTCCATGAAAATTTGAATGGATTGGATTTATACCAAACTTATTTCCAGGAGTAAAAACCCTATTATGGGACCAAATAATTGGTAAAAAAATTATAGGATATCGCCTACTAAGGAAACAATTTTACCCCTTATAAGCACCCAAAATAAAAAATTCAAATTTCTATTGAATTTCACATTCTGGAAAAAAAACATGTCCTTACAATATCCCCACAAAAACCCCTATTATCCCAAAGAATAATTGGTGGTAAAATAGTATTCGTGATCTTATCTCAAGTATCTTTACAATTATTCCATCCTAACCATCCACTAACTAGTCTCACAGTGTCCAAAACTTTCCCATCATGGAAGATATTCAACTGAAACCGATGTGATACTCCCTACCATAGGAGTATCCTTATCATCATCTCAAAAATAAACTCTAATATCAAAGGCCCAAACTCCATCTATCACTTAATTAAATGACTATCATGGAAAAAACTACCCATTTTGAGCCTCAACCTACAGCATTGTAGCATCACCCGTTCTCGCTTCTCAAGAATTTTTTCCATGGCCTTGATGAATTTAACTCGTAAAAAGGGTCACCACCCTCTAATGGACAATGGTGTACTCCTCACCATATGTCTTACCTCATACCGAAACTCAAGAAAAAATATCAAGTAATTCCTTCATAAACCAGAAGGTATATTTAAAAAGAAAATAAAATCAATATATATTCAATGCTCTCTCAGCATACTCAGAATGAAGTCAAGATAAGGTCATGATCATCTCTAAACTAGGAGTAAATTAAGATTCCATCAAAATGTGTTTATAGATATCTTAGAATCATTCTCACATCAAACTCAGCTATACTTTCCTTTAACTAACTCCTAACATGTATCATGACAATGTGTTTCCATGTCCAAATATGGGTCAACCATATCATAGCACATAATTTACACTCGATGTCTCCTCTTATATAGAGGTAAATTTATAATTTTATCACAAATCTTGAGAAATAATTCCCTTAGTGTTTCTTTAAACCCATCGGTCCTCACATCACACCCTGCCACTTGTCGATTTATGATTTAAATGGTACCTCATTTAACAGATGTGTACCATTATCACCAGAATCATGACCCCGTGAGTTGTCCACCATATGGCTAAGATGACCATGATACACGACATGTCAGTCCCATTATGTCTGGATCTCCCTTAGAAAACCTCTTTGAATTTGAGCTCTTCAACCATGACTCAATTTATTCCTTGACCTCCAGTCGCATGACATCATTTTAGTCACAAGAATCTACTCATGATCTAACAAGCTACTAAAAAGCATAATCACTAGAAAATAGGGACAGGTACCTGAACAGTTCTACCTACCAAAGCTATTCTCGATCCCTATAAAATATAAAGGCATCATCATGCCTATATCAAAGAACTAAATCACCTTCTATGCATCAGTCTAAAATGATCATACAACCAAGTCTACTGCCTAAAATGAATCTGTAAACTACAGTCAAACCTACTCAAAAGTTTCCCTCAATTAACTAAATTTCGACTAACAAGGGTCAAAACTATCAACCATCAGCCTACTTAGGCCCTGATCCCCTCCAAGCATCCACATAAGGGACTGCTCCATGAAGGGTCGCAATATAAAGTAAAAGATAAATAACTAATCCTCACTGGGAATCCATACATGATAATACCCCCTCAAGGTTTCAATATACTGTAAATGTTCATGTACCCATTGTCATCACACTAAAGGATCAAATTAGATAATTATATAGGATCAATAATACATGTACAATATCATCTCAATGATTTTTTTCATAGATCACTGTCACAGTTTGGTTAATTAGAATTCAATTCCAAGATATGTATGAAAACACTATATAGGTTGTTACTAACATTTTAAATAACTGAACTAAGGAAAAAACACCCCACAAGGGGTTTATCACTGGACACCACATACCCTATCGACCTACTAGGGTCACTGCACCTCCTATTCATGAGGACTAAGTCATCAACCTCACTTTCAAGCATCTCGTTATAGATCCACATGGTATATCATTAGAAGGAACTGTATACACAAGTTATCCTAATTGATTATAATTTCACCAGGAATCTATATGGGAAAACACCATTTAGTATGTTGTAGACACTTTAAACAATTGGCCACTATCATCAGTAAAACCACACACTAGCATGCCTACAACATGTAGACCCTACGTGCCAAATATGATGCATTATATACCTTATTACTTTTCCATCCAAGATTCAAAATATATCACTAGACTCTTACCAATGGGGAAAGAGACATAAATCCATAATAAATCATAACATTTACACAACATGTGCATCAATAAAAGCAAAAATAATATACAACTGTAACATCGCATATCCAGAACAGCAATCCCATATTCCTAGAAACTTAGACTTATCATTAGAATAAGTGTTCTTGACACACCATTATGATATCCATCATGTTCTCTAACACATTACTAATAATCATGCCTCCCATATCCCAAATAGTAAATCAAAATAAAAGGAATAGGTATGATAACAATTTGTAATGTCCCAACTAGGGAGCTACTAAAACAGTTCCTCGGGCTGGTTTGCATTGAGACCTCAAGTACACCTCCCCATATTCCAGAGGATACTGGATATTAATGAGGGAATAAGGTGTGATGGTGGGGAGACTATTAAATTATATTAGAGTAATAAAATAGTGGAAAAAATCAAGCATCTTCCATAGAAATAAATAAATAGAGTGTAGAAATAGTAAATAAACAGAAGCATGTTTCAATAATAAATGAAATATAGTAAAGTCATGAATATCTATTTCATATATACATTACTGATAACATACTGGGCCAACCACATATATCAGAGTATATAAAAAACTAAAATAAAAGTACATGGATCTAATGCTAACACTAATATGAATCATATACCCAGTCTCCAAGACAATGTCAAGCTGCTCTAGCTTGGTCATAAGATATCCACACAATCAACTCTTCTTGATAATGAAACCTTTGGAATCATACCTATCTATCATTTATCGGTGGTCAACTGAAAAGCATACATAAGGTCTGCATGCACCTCAAGTTTCATGTATAGTGGGTGAGAAATAAATCTCAGTAGGTCACCCCCAACGGTGAACCTATAATCTACTATCATAAGTGAATTCTTATGAAATATTCTCAGCCTAACCAATACAAAATTGGAATAATAAATAAAATAAATACATCATCGATCCTTGGGTCCATGATCCTGATCTATGGTACCTGCTTCAGCCTAAGTCAGGATATCACTAAACAAATGAGCCATTATACACACACACACACACACATACGTATATATATATGTGTGTGTGTGTGAATGTATATATATATTCCCATAAATATATATATACATAAATGTGTGTGTGAGAGTAAGGTTATAGATAACATGAACCATAACACATCTAATCCTTGGGTCTGTAATAATGATTGACTAGGCATCCTATGAATTAGGTATTGAGCTAGATTTCATACCACTCAATCCATGTATAAATAATTCAATCCTTGGGTCTGTAATCCTAACTGAAATATAACTACTTAATTTATCATTGAAAATGTATCTAATCAATCTATGTTACCATAGGGTGATATATGTCAAGACCTTGGGTTTACCTATACTCACATACAATCACTATAAATAGGATTCTAGGTAATATTTGGACATCCTATAAATAAGGCACTTTTACCTAATATAAATAAAATTGAGACCTTAGGTACATAGCCAAGGCATCCATATATAAATATAATAAATAATTAAAATAATTTTACTTTCCCTATGAGTCTGTCCACTAAATTTATACAAGGGAATCTAGGTATCACTCAAGGTATATATAAACCATTTTCTCTATGATTATGTTCAAGGAATTCCTACATGGGAATCCAAGTATCACTCAAGGCATATATAACATTCACCCTATGAGTCTGTACAAGGAATTCCTACATGGGAATACAAGTATCACTCAAGGCATATATAAACCATTTTACCTATGAGTCTGTCCAAGGAATTTATATATGGGAATCCAATTATCACTCAAGGAATATAAAACCTATTTTCCCTATGAGTCCATCAAAGTAATTACTATATAGTAATTCAAGTATCACTCTCAAGGAATATACAAACCATTTTTACTATGAGTCCATACAAGGAATTTTGTATAAGGAAGCGGATTATCACTCAAGGTGTAATATAAACCATTTTCCATATGAGTTTGTTAAATGAATTATTACATGGGAATCCAAGTATCACTTAAGTCGTATATAAAACATTCTATAATTTGAGTCCATCCAATGAATTCCTACATCTGGATTCAAGTTTCACTCAAGGTGTATATATATCATTTTCCCTATTATTTTATACATTGAATTTGTTATAAGGAAGCCAAGTATCAATCAAGGTATAATATAATTATTCATATCCCAGGAAGTACCTCTAGGCATCCTGATAGTATAAAAATCAATCAAAATGGTCTTAAAAGTCAGATCCTAGGAAGTAACTATGGGAATCCCAAAAATATATCACATCATGCTAGGCTCATTAGCCAAATTCTTGGAAGCACCTATGGCATCACATCTACATCATCAATAACTAGGTGAATACATAAATAAGAGAGTGAGGGTGGTTGAATGCCTAAACCCACCACTATTTCCATGGCCTCTCAGGGTCACAAGTTTGGTATAGGTTCTAAGGTGAATTCCACTACCATATCTACCCAAACCCAACATACTAGCTCAAGGGTCAGTCAAACATTGGGACACCCATTGGGTCCATCAGGTAAAAGCACTGGATATGAATATTACATGTGATCCCCAATGTGTGCACATAATAGAAGGTATCCCTCTATGGATTCTCTAATTCAACTTGTAAGAAAATTAATCCCTCTTGGGATCCTTAGAAATGGTAAGTAGAGTCATCCTACATGGGATCATCAAAAAGAGGAAATATGGGCATCCTACTTAGGATCTTTGAAAGTATTAGGTGGAGGAATCATACTTAGGATCCTTAGAATAATTAAACTCTCATGATAACTCATCTTACAACCCCATATCTAATCTATCACATCCTCTTTGGCTAGAATGGCACATATCTCAAATGATAAATCCTCACAAAAAATCTATATAATAAATCGGTTGATAGAGATGGATCATGTCCCATATTAGATAAAGGTATCACTCTAGTTTGGTCTGAACACCCAACCAATATATCTCACTCTCAGGAGATATCTGAATCTATTTACTGGAGGAAGAACCTCTCCATTATATCTCATTATCTCCAAAATGCCTCTTTGGAGTCCTTAAATTTCCACAAGGGTTTAACCATCATGTTCTATATGGAAAATGATCAAAATGGACAATTCATGGGTCTAATTTTGAATATGGGCCATAAAACACCGAAAACCCTCAAAAGGGTAGCAAGGAAGGAGTATATGGCATGTATAGACTAGTACAAAGTGTGTACTCTCAGATCCCCACCTAGGTGTGTACTTCAGTCAGACATGGTGTATAAAACCCATTTACATGATGCGTATAATATGTACATGCTGTGTACCCTACATGGGGTACCTACCCATGTACCTCACATTACATGTCCATGTATTTTATCTGGTTCATGTACTTCTACACAGTGTGTGATACACACGGGGTCTACTTGTGTACTTTACATGGCCATGTGCCCCTACACGGGCTATATGGCCATGTACTCAGCTACATAGACAAGTACAAATACACGGAATGTAAACCCTATACATGATGTTTAATTAAAAAAAATTCATATTACCTAAATGGGAAGAACACATGGCATGTTTTTCTGAACCACGTGTCATGTGATCAGGATTTTCGAATAGGAAACCCCTAGAATCGGCCTAAAACCCCGTTTTCTCCTCAAAATATATAGATTGACCCTCAAGGGGTCTTAAGTAGTAATAATAGGTCTATAAAACTAAAAAGTGGTAAATATTTTTGGTTTTATATTAAAACATAAAAATAGCCTACCTTTGGGTGGAATTCACCGAAGCTTCGCCTATATACACATTCCACAACTGTCGCAGGATGATTCGACTCCTCCCGAGCTCCGCAGCGGCACCTACCTTCATATCACCATATTTCTATATATATCTCCCTCTCTCTCTCTCCTAAATCATTATAAGTGAAGGAAACCCACATAGGGTAATGTGTGAGAAGCCAAGGGAGAAAATATAAACAAAAAAATGAAAAAGGAAATAATAAAAGGAAAAAAAGAAAAAGGGTTCAGGATCGACCCCAGCGCCTGACATTAGTTTATGGATCACATAGAAAAAAAAATTATTATAGAATCAAATTTGGATATGAACCCTCAATATTATTCTATAATCAAAATATATATCAAAAACAATGTGTGAGAATAAATTAATTTTTAATTAATTAAATATTAATTATTAATTATTCCATGAAATTCAAACGGATTATATTTCTATCAAACTCTTTTCCTAGGTTAAAAACTATATATCGAGACCAATAGAGTGGTCAAAAAAATTATTTGAGATCATTTACTAGGGTAAAATGATCATTATATACCTTACAGTCATTTGAAAGAAAAAAATTAAAATTTCAACTGAATTTCACATCCATAAAAAACATGGGTCCTTATAAATTAATACCGGTTTAACTATGTCACAATATCAATTTTTGAATTAATATTATGCCCTAATCATGAATGAGTGAGAAAACCACTCCCACATACTCATCTAGCAAACACACTTTTGTTAAATTATTTTTATACAGAATGTTAGTGGTTTGAGTGGATAGTTCATGTGATCTTACTGAAAGACAGAACATGAATTTGTCGCATAGAAGATTAAATCCAAAGAAAATAATAATAAATTTATTGTAGTTAAAATTTGATGATGCTTTGTTTTGATTCAATATGATTATATCACAATATCTAAATACTGCAATCCAAGCCAAGTTTGAAGCTCTCGTGATTTAGAAGACGAGATCTATGTCATGAAGTAAAATCTTGAGATCATAAGAAAATTATCTTATGTGTAAGATAATTCTATGGATAATATTTATTTGGAATGAGATAATTTTCATAATAAGTTACATGTAATAAAAATATCTTATGTGTGTCACAATTTTTTGTAAGATATTATCCACATAAATGTAATAACATGAGATGTGTAATAATATCTATGAATGATTTAAACTGTAAATAAGTTCCACACTATAGGGAGTTTCCATATTATAGTGTTATTCCATAACCATTCTATATATTTTTCATAGTGATGTGGATTGTTTTTAAAGTAGTGAGATTCATGTAAAGAAGAAGGACATGCTAATAAATATAACATGATCAAATGAGGATGATCCTCGATATTTATCTACATATTTTTATGTAATTGTAATTTTTATCGAATTAAATCATATTTTGTGGAATTATTTTAAAGGAAATAAGGAAACGATGTTTGGAAAATATCAATATGAATAAAAAATGTAAACTTGGATCCCAAATTCATTATTTTAACTAGATTTCATATTAAAAATATAGATTTTCTTATATAATGAATATCCCAATCTTATAGATCAATGAAACTAGTTGATATACTAATACTCTCTATAAATAGAAGTGTAGAAGAATATTTATAGTTGGGGTGAATTTTGATTACTTTTTTTACTAATCCACATGGTTCATTATTCACAAGTTGTAAACTTTTATTTCTGGTGAAATGTAATATTGAAGCATTTCTTCCATTGATGTATCACTTTCAGTCCAAACCACATAAAAATAAAGTGTTCTTTCTTGCTTAATTTTTTATTTATTTTCATGAATTTTTTGTATGAGTTTGGAGTGAACATGGCTGAGGTTTTTTTGACTTAGTGTGGTGATTTGGGTGAATTTATTTCTACTAAGTTCTAGATCACTAATGTTTGGAGAGTTCCTTATGAAATCAACTTTCTCTAGAGTGATTCCAGATTGACTGCTTCTAATCAATCGGAAGGAAAGAGGGAGAATTCTCAATAGATTTATTATTAAGGTTAAATGGAAGATAAATATGGATGATAAATTTAAAACAACGAATACTCGTCAATAATAAATAAGATACTCAAAGGTTGGAAATATGTGGAGAGAAAACAACAGTAAGATCTTTCCCTTGATGAAGTGAAAATTTTATGGTGATCTTGCCCATATAATGACCCGGTGTATAGAGTCAGAGAGAAACTTGAAGTGTAAATATCCTGGGATTCAACAAATAAGGATAAAAATATATAATATAATATAAATTCATAATTATTTTTATGGATATTGTTATAAATTCTCTAAATTTGATCACAAATATATAAATTTAAATTAATAAAAAATACAAACTTACTCCAATGGGAACCAAAGAAGAATAGTATATAAAAAATCTTATGATGTCCCCTTGAAAAAATAGTTTCTATCCCTTAGAAGAAGAGGAGTATAATCTCATGTCTTATGCTAAGTAAAAATAGGGTAGACCACATTATGTCTCATCTCAACTGGGAATCTCTTGAAAGGAGAATAGAAATATTTATAAGGTTATCTTGGATGAAATTGATCTCTAAGAAACCAAAAACAACAACACATAGATTATTAATAGTTGGTGTTCATCTCACATGATTAGAAACAAAAATCTTCTGAAGAGTGTAAATATCCATGCTGAAGGTATAGTTAAATTTAGAAATGATGGGGCTTTAAAAATAAAGGTATTTGAAAAGAAAAGGTTGGATGGTAATGAACTAAAGAATATAAAAGTTCTTTTTGTTGATGGTCTTAGAAAAAAACTATTGAGAATTAATTGACTATGTGACATCATACTTGAGGTCACATTAAATAGAAAGAGGTTTCTTATCAAGGGAAAAACTTGAGACTCTTTGATAAAGGGATAGAGAATGAATTAAAATCTATACTAGGTGAAAAAAAAGGAGAACATATGTCTCTTATCAATGGAAGAAGAAAACAACCTTTTTCATTGAGGGATCAAAAATATAAATAAAAAAATCATGTAAAATATTTCAAAGTTGAAATATATTATAGATATTACAAATTTGATATGTAATCAAAAAAATAATTTTGATACTAGTGTTAGATAGAAACTTGTTAGAAATCCCTACCAATTAAAGAAGAAGAGGGCCACAAATCTGTTAGATCTGATCCACACTGTTGTGTGTGGTCCCAGGAAGATTCCCAAAACATATAGTGAGAAGTAATTCATTCTATTTATTGATGACTATTATAATAGAATGGATTTCATTATGCCTATTTAGGTAAATACAGAAGTGATTGAATTCATCAAGTGGTTTCAGAGAATAGTTGATAATGAAATTAGGAGAAAGATCAAGGTTCTATAGTTAGACAATGGACTGAATTAAACCTATCATGAGGTCAAAAATTACTTGGAGAATCATGATGTTAAGCATGAAGTCTCTTCAGTGAGAACACTATAGAAAAACGGTGTAGTAGAAAGATGGAATAGAATAGTAAACAATATGTCCAAAACATTACTCATCAAAAGTGGAATCTATCATTGTTATTGAAAATAAGTTTTTCAAGTGGTAGTGTATAAAAAAATAAATATTTACTTATCCCTTTGTAAAAGAAGATTTTGTAAAAAATGTTTAATGGAATAAATTAAACACTAAAGCACTTTAATGTGTTTGGTAGCAGGTGTTACATTCAGAACAAGGAATATAGTTAAGGTAAATATAGATATGTAGTGAAGGAAGGGATATATTTAGGCTACTCCTTCAAGGGTAAGGCCTATAATCATCTAAACGAGAGGTTAAACAAGATTTTGTAAATAAGTGATGTAAAAAATGTTAATGAAAAATATGATAATAGAATTGGAATTCTAAATTTGAGTGAGGTATGTGATAAAAAAGAATAAATTGATACAAACACTAATAGGATACACAGTCCCGCATGCAATGAATATTTTGAGGCTAAATAAATGGAAGAATAATATATTAAAGGGAGTTAAATAATGACTCCATGGAGAATTAGATTACTTGAGGTCGATGAGTCAAATATCATCAGTAACAAATATGCACCCACACAAACTCAAAGGATGGGGCATGTAGAGAACATTTATCTATTGTATTAATTGGAACCATCCTCATTTTAATAAGTAATGAAAGATGATTCATGGGTCAAGACTATGAATGAAGAGTTAGATTAGATAGAAAAAAAATAAGACTTGGGAGATCATGGATAGGCTAGTGGGTTACAATGTCATAGGAACAAACTGGGTGTTCAGAAATAAAAATGATAAGTATATGAAATTTGATCTAAAATATAACAATATTGGTGTGTAATGGATATGCACAAGTTGAAGGAATTGATGTGAAATACAATTTTTCACCAATGGTGAGACTTGAATTGACAAAACTCTTACTTGTTATGCTTGTCCAGAGAAAATTTAGAACCTACCAGATAGATTTTATGATAAAACTATTAAATGTAATTATTAAATAAGAATTATAAATTGAAAAATCATAGGGATTTATAATATGTGATGATGAATCAAAGGTGTACTAGTTAAAGAAGGAATTTTATGGATTTAAAAAAGCACTGTGGGTTGGTATACTTGAATGGATGAATTCTTGAAAAAACTAAAATTCAGAACGGGTGGGTTTGATCAAAATATCTATGTGAGATTATCCATGGAAAAAATTTTCATGATATTTTTTATGTTTTAAATATCATATTTGGAGAAATTAAGTAGAATTAAGTGGTGAAATTTTCATGGTTGATGTTCTCAGGTTACAAGTTTTTCAGAAAGGGGAATATATGTTTATTTATTAGAAAGAAAATATGTAAAGGATCTAATAAAAAAGTTTAAGATTCATGATATTAATCCAATTTCAACACTAATTATGGTTGTGAACAAGCTTGGAAAACATGATTAAGGAAAATCATTTGATCCAACACTTTACCAGAGGATGATTGAAATTGTTTTTTATCTCACAAGAATAAGACTAGATATTTTCTTTGTTGCATGCATGGATTTGATATTTTTAAAAAGTCCAAAGGATAAGCATCTCTTGGTTGTGAAAAAAATCATGAGGTAAATTCAGGAAACACTTGATTACAGTTTGGTATATTATATAGGGAAATATAATGACTTGTATTCCTACTCGAATTCTGATTGGGCTGGAGATATTGTGGATAAAAAATTTATAAGTGGAGGAGCCTTTTTTATTGAAAGTAAGTGCATTGGATGGATAATTAATAAGAAAGAGAGAATTTTTCTTAGTTCAATTGAAGAAAAATACATTTTAGTAAGAAAATATTGTACATAAATAGCATGGATGAAACAAAAATTGGAGGATCTTGGAGAATAAGTGAAGCTTCCCATGGTAATCTATTATAACGAACCAAACGTTTGAATAATATTTTGTTTCCTAAAAATGTATGTTTTACTATGTCATAATCAATAAAAATATATAATCATAAATGAAATGTGACCATTAGGTTTTGACCTTTATATGACCATTGGTAAATATAATCATTGGAAACAATAATAATTTTTTTAACGTTATAATTATTGTTTATAAATAGAAATGATAATGGATAATTAATACAGAAAGAAGAGTCGATGGCCTCATTCAGTAGACTCTTGTCATACGAAACCCATATATAAAATCTTGGGAAGCAGGTAGCATTACTGGGATTCACTCTTGACCAATCCCAAGTTGAGCTTCAACATGTTAAGCTTGAACGAAATCACCTATGGGAGAAGTTCAAGTTAGTGGAGATTTCCACTTGGGCAATGTTATCTGAGCTGCCCCAAGAGTCCATCACCATCACACACCTTACCCTTATGTCATATACAGGTGTTTTAAGGGGTTATGTTTCAAGGCCCTAGTTACTTCAAATTTAATCCCTTTGTTTAAATAAAATTTTTATTTCATCATTTTCATTTTAAGAATAGTTTTGCTTAAAAATTGAGATAGAATTTGATAAATTGATTTTTTGGGTAAAAGCTATACTTTTCAAAGAGATATAAATTGTTATATTAAACTAAGGTTTTATTAATAATGTATATTGTAATTAAATAGTGTTATAAAATCACTTCTTTTTAATTACAAATGATAAAATAATTTTATTTTGTTTTCTAGTGTCAAAAATTTTACTATGCATGTTACTATACATTTTTTGTCCTCTATTTATTTTAATAATTAAGTATTTTTATAGTTAAAAGTTAAATTTCTCATATTTAAAGATTTATTATGATAAATAAAATTTTATTTTTGAATTTAAAACGTTGATATAAGGTTACAGTGAATTTATGAGAATTTTATAAAATATTTTTTTTTCGGTGAATAGTAAAAATACAGTTTTGGGTTTTTGGTGTGTTTAATGGAATCATATTGATGTATTATGTAATTTAAAATGATGGTCAACTATTTTTATTTAAAATATGATATTATGTGTCTCAAGTGGCCAAATACCATAGGCAAATACCATGGGAAACCCCATGGTTTTTCAAATACCACTAATGAGGTGTCCTTTGAAATTAATAAAAAATTATCTCACTTTTGCTATAAATATCCACCCATTCATTCTTTTCTCTTCATTAAAAAATATTAATTTATAAATTTATGCTATTTCCACCTCCCAAGGAGTCCTCCAAAGGTTTCCCCAATCTCTCAAGTTCCTGATCTTATAGTTTTAGAAGTTACTCTTCAAGGTAAGAGAATTCTCAACTTCTCTTTTCCTTTCAAGTTCTCTTTTATGTGGTATGTCTTTAAATTTTCCATAACATGTTATTATTTAAATTTTATTATATTCCTATACTGTATTATGGTTCTTTTATTATTGGGTGACCCTTGTCCCCTCTCTTTTTAATGTTTTATAAAACCATGTTTCATACCCATTATGCTATAGAATTTTAATCACAAAATCACTCTCTTTTTCTCAAGAAATTATTTTATTTTATTTATGTGAATACCCAAACCTCTTTAATTTAAAACGGTATTCATAAAGACATAAAAATTATTTATCTGTTTGTGTAATTTACATACATAAAATCCTAATTCCCTTTCTTTGGTATTTAAATGACATAATGATCATGTTTTAAGAACTTTTTAAAATCCAATATTTTGATATGAAACTCATTTATTTTATTCTCTTTGGGTTATTTATGAAATGTTTAATTATGATATATGTGGATCACATTAAAATAAATACATATTAATGATGCGCCCTAATATCGCTCCAATGTAATGGGTAAATAAATTAATCTCTAGAGATGGCAAGTTTACATTACCTTGGTGAATAACCTTTGTAATTTTTATAACACCTTAGGGATAGACCTTGGTGATATGCTTATGAATGTATAATTTAAATTTTGTAACCATGTTTTCAGGTTATGATTCAAGTTCTTATTTTTATGATATTCCTATTTCTCATGCCTTTATGAAAATTCATCATGTTCTTATTGATATCTCTCAGGTTCACATGTAAATGGTTTCCCTTGTTTTCCCTTACTAGGCCTTATGCTCACCCTTTACTTTGATGTATGTTCTCAGGTTATGATTTAGTGTAATTTTACATAGGATGAAAAAATTAAGAAGCCTTTCTAGTGGATTAAAAGAATTTTTTCATGTATTATGCACCTTATTTCTAAGACACTAAACTTTAAAGATCCTCTATTTGTAAAATGTAATGAAAATATATGTAATAAAAAGGTGGTATGCCATATATTTTATGAAAACCAAAGTGATATGGAGCTGAAAAATAATTTGTTACAAAATTACCAAATTATGGATATTGAAATACAATATCATTTCATTAAGGAAAATTTAGAACAATTCATTATTAAGTTAAAACATGTAGATACTTATCAACAAGTGGCAGAAAACATTACAAAACTGTTGTTCATGCCAACATTTGAGATGCATTGGTTGAACAGTAATGTTCACCCACCTCCCTTAGCTTAATGAGGCTTGAAAATTCTCATATCCCTATTATATTCAATGCTTCATTGTTAAAAAAAATTTCTTTCATGAAATTGTTATTTTTTTGGCGTAATAAGATAGGGGAATATACCATCTATGGGGATTCAAAAGTAGAATAGAGGTTTGATCATTAATTATGGAAAACATTGTAACGAATGATTCTTTATATTGTTTCCTTCAATTAACTTGGACTCACGTAGGATTATAAAATTTATTAAAAGCTATTTATAATGTTTTTGTAGCACTAACAGTTTCAAGGATGCTTATGATTGATAGAAATGGAACCAGATAACTCTTTGAATTTTATTTTCAATGGGGGGATGATTGAAGATATATAAAGAGAAAATAAAGATCTATTGGGATAATCATGCCACCTACAAGGGGGATTTATTAGAATAATTCAATATGAAGAAGTGAGGATTGAAAAAAAATCCAAATGGGTAGAATATTAAAACCACAGGTTGTAATGATTGGATTTTATTCAATTGTAAATTAATTGGAAGTCATTTGAAGTGATTTGATATGTGATAAGGAGTTTATAGTTGGATTTAGTTGGCTGGATATATGATATGGATATTCTAGATAAATACTACAGGAATGAGTCATGGAGGTATCTTATAGGTCACGCCATGAATGGAGTTGAAATTGAAAATATGGATAAGTCCCTTACTCATTCATAAGGATATAGAAAATATTATGTAAGTGTCCCCAAGATTTTTACTTTTCCAAATTTTAATATCTCTATCAGTCACACCATGAATAGTGATTCAAATTGAAAAATTGACAAAGTCCTCTCATGCATATGAGTGAATTTTTCATACATGAGATTCACTTAGATCAAATGTTGGTTTCTTACTTTGTCTAATATTTTAAGAAACTCATGTCACTCTAGGGAATATTAGTCACATCATGAAGGGACTTTGGAAAATTTTAATAATTCTTCCAAAATATAAATTATCACATCATGAATTATGGTCATACTACAACCTATCAATTGAAAATAATAACAACACCATGACATGTTGGATACAATGTTTGAGGAGAATACTGGTAAGGATCATGTGAGGATGGATTTTTTAAAGAGAAGGTAGTCAAGCCTCCATAAAAATAGTCACATCATGATTTGTTTGAGTCCTAAGAAGTTTTAAAGGTACACGTCTTAATGGTTAGGTTTTGAATAAGTAATGTGTACTTTTAAAGATAATCCCATAAATTTTTATTACAACATTTATAGTTCATGCTATAAATCAGAGTGTCACACCATGACAGGTTTATGTATTGAGAAGGATTTGACGAATTATTTCACAAAATTTGTTACTTAAATATGGATTTTTTAACTAAGAAATATGGATATGGTTGATTGACTAGGAACATCTTGTGGTGAAGGTCACCACACTTTGATCAAAAGTTTCTTATAAGATTCATAGTGTGATAGTGAAGATCACTCTATGACTAAGGTAAATCCATAAAATTCTAGGAGTTTAAATTTATCTCATAATTCATGGTAGTTGATCAACTTAATGAGAAGATAATGGGTGGTTTTATGATCCATAAAGTAGATACTAGTTGAAAACTTTTGGGACACATTCTTTGAGAAATGAAACATTATTTTAAAGGAGTTTTTTTATAAAAAGAAAAAAAGAGGAGAATATTGAAAATCTGAAAAACTTAGAGAAGTGGGTTTTTGTGAGAAGAATCGATAAATTTTAAGAATTAAAGGAATAATTAAAACACAGTGATAATATCCTTATTGGAATGGTGGTATTATTTTGTGAATAATTATTTTTCGTTATCATCATATCACATATTTTGTATTCTTTGTCTTCAAGCAGTGCACAAAGAGACGAGAATAGAGAGTTCCCCTAGGATTGACCATGCATTTTTCCAAAATAATTGTAACACACAAAATTTTTAGTGTTAACGCTTGGTACATCAACACATTGTCAGCATATTCTAGTTGGATAATCCCTTTGAGGTGAATCAAGTAAAATCATTAAGTCTCAACCTTTAAATTTTATGTTAGGAATTTTCTATGTGCTTTAAGTTTGGATAAGTTTGAGGTGTTCTTAAAAACATGGGAACAAGATTTGGTGAAAGAAATAATAATTGAACTCCTCAATTTACCCCCTCTTAGGGTGTGTTGTTCTAGTGGGTGAAATAAGAACATTGATGAACTTTTCAATTCTTAAGAAGTTACAAGGAAGATTACAATCACTATCGTCAATTACAACCAATTAAATCACTAATAAAAAGATGCATGTACAAGTGGTCCCACCCCACCTTTATAGTGGGTCCCACCCAATAAACATATTCCACTACCTTTTTAAAACTTATGGAGTACCTAATTTTTTTCTTAGAAACCTCTAATTTCCTACATCAAAATTTTCCTATGATTTTTATCTTCTGCTGAATTTATAAGCTACCCTTATGTTTGAGCAAACTACTCTTACATTCCATTTGATGACTCTCATGTTACATCATTTACTATAAAAAATCATGAGGAATACTTTTACATATCATCATAAAAAATCCAAAGTATTTAATTGTTATAACTTATGCTCATCATTTGAATAATTGACCACTTTCACACAACATCTGGAATATGAACTTCTGGAACACTTGCCGCCAATGAATTTTTCATTTTCTCTTGTTTAAATAGATCGAAAATAACTTGTGAAGCTTCCACTTCTGATCACCTGAATCAAAACTTGAATATGTTTCACCATTCCTAATAGTGTAGGTGATTATATTTGTATAATTGTTTTCAAGTTAGAGATGCCTTGATGTTCCAGGGTTTGTGTTTTTTGTTGTGTTTGTACCCAGATGATATTTTATTGGTTTATTTTGGATTTGGTGCCCTAAAACTGACTTACGTAGTACTTTATTAAGTTTTTTTCATCATTAATGAAGTTTTATTATCACATTATTATTTTTCTTGTACATGACATTTTTATGTGATAATGTCCTAAGAATATATGTTGCGCTGAAAGTTCATAATAGTTCCTCACTATGATGAGAACCTAGAGGTGCCGTAACATTATTCTTGAACCTTGTTTTATGGTTGGATTATATTTTCTGACAGGACAAAGATACTATAGTCTATTAGGTGTAATATGATCATAAGACATTGAGATACCTTCTCATGGTGTTCTCCCTTGTTAATCTCCAAGATAAGAGGTTATGAGAATGGACCCATTAATAGAAAATCCACATTTCCATGTGACATTGGATTTTCCTATCTGTAGACATGTGTATTGATCCTTAAACTTTAATATTATCATTAATGGATATCATGACTCACATAATTTTATGTACTGATGAAAACTATGATGAAATATACATGTGGTAAAGTAAGAAACATTGGGTTCATCATGAGTAATATTTAATTAATGGATAATGTGATAAAGGATTTATCCCTTTTTTTCTCTTGATAGAAGTTAATATCTCATGCCCTTTGATGGTAATAGAACCATTTGAATAAATCCATGTCCATGATTTTTGATGGGCGGTTTCATTTCTATAAAGTCAAAGAGAGAAACATCGATCATATAGGTTTATGACACCACCATGCAACCTTCTTGATTTGAGATATTGTGATAAAAGTATTGAATTACATGGTAAACATTTGTAGGAGGTTTAACATCATTGTGATGTTAACTTCTTTATCTATGGATACCGTGGCATGTTTCTAGATTATAACCTTGGACTTTAGGTGGTTAAACATAATGCCACTAAGGAAGAGGCCTAGAGGGTCACACACTAAATGTATCCACAATCTCAGTTAAATTCTATAATTAAATTTAACAATTTATGATAAATAATTTTTATTCAAGTTTGGTTTATCAACATAATTTAACCACAAGTTATTTTAAATAATAATTGAGTTAAATAATAATAATAAATATTTATTTTCAAGTTTGGAAAATATAATATTTATTATATTTATCGAATAATAATGTAGATACATTTATTTATTAAATTTTCATTATTCTATGATCGGTAAATATCGACAAGGGAAAGTGGACTAAGCCTAATGGTCTGATTGGAAATAATATAAATGATATGTATTTATATATTCATAAATGTGTTTCACATTTCAAGTGATTAATAATATTATTATTATTATTGGACATGGTGTCAACTAAGAATTATGGAATTTAGAAAGGGCTTGTGTGTGATTTTCCAACCCTAAACCTATCAAAATAAATATCTAATTATATATATTTCTTGAATCATAATTGGTGTGAAAAATGGATAGGGTGAGACTCTCTCAATATCTAGAGAGATATAAAGAGATCTAGAGTTCTATCCTCCCATACTCTCTCAAGCTAATGAGATATTATAAATAGTTCTTCCTCTCTTGAGAAGAATTCATCTACGATCAACCATGAACACCACAAGTGATTAGGATTGACAATGCTAGCACCCAATGATTCTACATCATTGTTCATAGATTCTGGTGCATGTGTGGATCACTTCTAGAGGAATTATGTACTTGGATATTATATTTCAATGAAGGTATGACAAGATCTTGTTAACTGGATCATCAATGAAAGTTGAATTACAAGTTAAGTTAATTCTATATCTTCTCATAAATTATATGTGAATATCCTTTTCTTCTAGTTCTAAAATTTTAAACTAGTAAAATAATCTATTTTTTCATTATAAATGACGTTTTTATCATGTGAAACATCTATTACACATGATTTATGACTAAAATATGAGATGGTCATACCATCAAAGGATAGTTCTACTATGCCTAGAACCAATAAGTGGTATCAGATCGATCACATGTTTAATTTATAATTATTTATTATTCATTTATTTTTCATTAATTTTATTTTTATTTTACTTATAATTGATTCCATAATTTTATCTTCCCTTATTTGTTATTGCTAATATAACTCGTGAAAAATTATAAATTAAAATGAAGAAACATCCAAAAAACACCGTCTAGAGGTGGAAAAGGTTTTTTATGGACAAAACTAGAGTACACGGTGTGTACTTACCATATACACACCATGTATTATGTTTTCTCACTTGTATCTCCTTCTATTTGGTTGGATATGACAAAATCAGATCTATGATATAAACAGATCGGATTGGAATATAGATTTGGATAGATTAGCACACAAAATGAAGAACTACACATTGTGTAACTATTTTACATGATGTGTAATCCTCGTTATCTCATTTCCATGTACAAAGGGTGTCACAAGAATGTTGTGTATCAAATACACAACATGGGGATTGAAATGTTGTGTAAAATGATATTACATGTCATGTAACTTGGACTACATGTCGTGTACCTAAGGTTGTTTGCAGGTAGGGAACATGCCCATTCCTAGGGCATGTGTTGCAAACATGGGAAGAATATAAATCCACATCGTGTACTTTTGTACACATTGTGTAGAATGATGTTAGTGGTGTTTAAAATTTTCACAGAAAGAAGAATTAAATATATAATTAAACTTATTGATTATGTGTTCCCTATATCGTCCATTCGATAGTACATGCCATGTCATAAGATGAACAATTATATATTAAATTAATTTCCATGTTAAAATTTTCAGCGAATATATGAGGTTGCCTCCAAGTACACTTATGTACTACATTAATTTTAAAAGAATTTACTTTTGTTTAAAATTATCGATGATGGTGAGTTAAGGATGGTTGGATGGAATTAAGATAAATTTAATTAATTGAATTAATTTTTGGTGCATTATCTTGATTAAAGAATGAATCAAAGTAATTAATAACTGGATTGAAAATGTATGGTCATTTATTAATATGTATGTGATCATGAGATTATACTAGACCTTGTATGTTATTTTTTTCTTTTAATTTATTATGGTTAAATTTTTATTAATGGTTTGTGTGTCATCCCCTCCTTATTATGTAAGGGTCTGTGTGCCTACAGTTTATTTTAGGTAATCCCCATTTATCCAATCCATTGGATCCCCTCACCTGCATGTGAGTAAAATATTATGTAAAGATAGAGCTCTCAAGAAATTGTATGTGGTCCAAGTCAAGGATCTAGGGTGAAACCAATCAAGGCGACACACAGGAGCAAAGGAGAAATGTTTCAACATTAATCAAGTTACAGTTCAAGGTGTGTTCTCCACTAGGGTTGAGGGTTAGTTTATCATCTGATAGATAAAATAACTGTTAGATAATATCATGATCATGCCACTTATATTTTATTTCTTTCAATTGCATGGTTAATTATTTATGTTTTTGAATGTTGTATGATCACCTAATAAACGAATTGACAAGCATGAAATGTGGAATAAAATATAATCGGATTATGCATAAATTTTTTATCATACATGGTTAATCACTTAAGTAAAATCCACTTAATATTAACAAGACATGTAAAAGGATTAAATGGGATTTACGTGTTAGTATAAAAGTCTCTCAACTAAAAATATTAAGTTGGTATAGCCTTACACTACTTAATTTATAATCGACATCATAGTTCAAAGTGTTTGACCAAACCAATTTGGGGTGCTTTCAATTATCATGGGACTTTTAACTTGAATTTTTTGGTAGACATAACTTGGTTTACATAAAGTTATGAATTCTCAAGTAGAAATTTATGTAACTAAGAGGAAACTGTTGAGGAAATATTGAAAACAATATTTTAGGATTGGGAATTCCACTCTGCGGATCAAGGAACTATAAGTTAATGTAGTTGGAAAGTTACACCTACCTAAAACAATTAAAATAGCTTTATGGGCCCAAGTTTAGGTTATGAGAAGGGAATATGGATCCTTTCCACTATAATATCTAAACCTATGGTGGGATCTATTGGGTTTCAAAAAATAGTGAGAGATTAATGGAATTTAATTTATTTTAAATTTATTACTCTATTTTTGTAATCAAAACAAGTATTAATTATCTGATCTTAATTTGAAAAAATGTAAAATTAAAAGAATTAAACAATATCACTATGATCCATACTAGAGAAGGATAAGATTTTAACCAATGTGAATTTCTAGGAATGGTATTGACTCTTTCACATTATACTACACCACAAATGGAAATTATACATGTTAGAAACCCCATTTCCTAAGTTCATTCCCAAAGAGGCTAACGGGGAAGAAGTGTCTCTCTATTTGAAGCATGTAGACAATGTTATGGATGTCTAATGTTTGATGTTATACTCCATGTCTAATGATATTCAAAATAAATATGATGATATGGATGCACATATCATTATTTATCAACTTAAGTATCTCTATCAAGAGAAGGAAAGATTAAAGAGATATGAGATTTTCAATGCACTATTCATATGCAATATTGGAGAGTCGATGCCAGCTAGGGAACATGTATTCAAGATGATTGGCTACATTGAGAACCTAGACATCTTTGGTTTCAAGATCCCTGATGAGATGCGCAAATATCTCATTATGTCCTCACTACCAAATAACTTCTCTAGTTTTATTATGAATTATAATATGAGCAATAGTGAGAAGACACTTTTGGAACTTCTTACACATTTTCTCCAAGTTGAGAAAGACATAGGGCATGTAAAACTCATTATCCTTATGGTGAATAAGAATAGTAATAACAAGTCAAAGGGGTCAAAGACTCATTCCAAGTATAAGGATCTTGAGCACCGTCCTTCCAAGAAGAAGAAGATCTAAAGGCAAGTAAAGGAAAAATATTCGGTATGTTTTTCTTGTGGCAAGAAGGACCACTATAAAAGGTATTTCACCCAACCAAATAAATAAGGGGAAGCTTAAGGTGTGTCCATTATTGAGTGTAAACTTTCCATATTTACAATTTTGGTATTAAATACCACCTGTGGTGCTCACATTTATATCCAAATATAGGAACCAAATAGATTTTTAAATATTATCATATATGAGGTGGATTTATGGGCTATCAATGGACCGAGGTCAGTTTCTCTATCCATTGGAGACTACTATCTTGCATTACCGACATAATTGATTTTGGTTTTAAAGAACTGTTATTTTGTGCCTATTTTTAACAAGAACATTATTTATGTTTCTTTTTTAGATATGGATAGATTTATTTTCAGCTTTGGGAATAAGGTTTTCTACTTTTTTAAAGATAGAATATGTTATAGCATGGCTCATCTGAATAACGGATTTTATGTATTAACTTAAAAAAACCTAATTTTGGAAATTGATAATGAAAAAAAAAAACACACGTGACTCATATAACACCCAATTATGGCATCACCATCCTGGTCACATAAATGATAATTGTTTGGTAAATCTTTATCAAGATGGTTAGTTACACTCTTTTGAGCTTAAGCCACTTGAAATATGTCACACTTGTTTACAAGGTGAGATGATCAACCCACCATTTGGTGTTCAAGGTGAAAGGGCCATAAAGATTCTAGATTTGGTACACACTGATGTGTGCAGATCTTTTCAAGAGAGGCTAGAGGTGGATACTCATACTTTATTACTTTTACCAATGAATAGAGTAGGTATTTTTATATCTACTTAATGAGGTACCGGTATGAATCCTTTAAGAAAATCAAAGCGTTAAAGAATGGGGATGAGAATTAACTCAATAAGAGTATAAATAAACTTCAATCAGATCAAGTTAGTGAATAACTTAACCAAGTATTTATCTAATTTATTTGGGAGTATGTGATTTTATCTCAACTCACTCCACCTTATACACCATAGTGGAATGGTGTTGATGAAAGGAGAAAACATACCTTGTTGGACATGGTAAGGTCAATGATGAGTCATGAAAGCCTTCCATTATCCTTTTGGGTATATGCATTATAGAAAACATTATACTTACTAAACTGAGTACCAACCAAAGTAGCAAATAGTATTCCCTTTGAGTTATGGAGTGAAAAAATACTTGTTTTGTCACATGTTCATGCATAGTTTTGTTAGACTTTTGGTAAGTCTAGATCAAGAAACAAACTAACACCCCAAGGAATGAAGGGTATATTTATAGGGTATCCTAAGGAAACAAGGGGATACTACCTATAAAACCCTTCAGATAAGGAAGTAAATATTGAAAAACATGTCATCTTTCTTGAGAGGGAGCACATCCTCAAGGAGGATAATGGAAGAAATATTGACTTAGATGAAGTTGATGCTCAAGATAAAAAAGAGTTAGTACAGGAACTGATTTCACAGGTTCCCATGGAAGATGTTGTTCCTAAAAAAATAGGTACTACATAAGAGTTCTAGAGAGGTAATAGAACTGAAGAGATGTGGTTTTCTAGTCACTAATGAGGTTGATTCGTTATTAGTTGACAATGATGATCCTCTCTCCTACAAGGAGGTAGTAGAGATCTTAGAAGATGAAATGTGGAAAGAAGACATGAATTCTGAGATGGATTTTATATATCAAAACAAAAATTGGGTTTTGATTGATTCACCTGCTAAAGTAAATCATATTGGGTGTAAATGGGTATTCAAGATAAATATGGACATGAAAGGTAAAGTAAATACCTATAAAGCATAGCTAATAGTTAAAGGGTTTAGAAAACATCAAGGAATTAACTATGAAAAAACATTTTCTCTAGTTTCCATGTTTAAATATATTAGAATCATTATTTCCATTACATCTTATCATGACTATGATATTTGTAAAATTGATGTGAAAATTGTTTTCCTTAATTAGAACCTTCAAGAGGATCTGTATATGACACAACTATAAGGGTTTGTGACTCCAAGAAATTCAAAAAGGGTATACATGTTGTAGAGATCCATTTTTTGATTAAAACAAGAAACCAGGTCATGGAACATTTTATTTGATGAATCTATAAAGAAATTTGGTTTCATTAAGAATTAATGTGATCCATGTGTAACGTCTTGGATCCAAGTACCACCCAAAAGTGCCCTGAACCTGGTTGTCCACATAAACTCAAGTGAATTTCCCCAAATGACAGAGGTTTCTGAATATTAGTTAGGTTTAAGTTAAGACATTGGGGAAACTATACCCTCATTGGGAGAGTATACACAGTGGAATATAAATATAAAACAAAATCAGAAGCAATAATACCATAAAAAGTAAACAGCGGAAGACTGAAAGTAAATCCAATAGAAGCCACAATATATATATATATATGATGCATGGAATATGTATCTAAGAAAATATCCAAATAGGTCACAATGTTATAAATAAATATAGAAACCAAAGTAAAAAATAAACAAGTAAACTTTAGTAGCATCGCAAGCCTCAGTTTGGTCTCATGCTCTCTAGCTCCAACAGCAATCAAGTACCTGATGAAGAATGGAATTTTCCCTTATATATACCTACAATCATATAATCTATTTGGGTCTAAAATCATGACCCAAATAGGTTGTGAGATGATTCCTAGTAGGAAACCACCAAAATATTTGTGTCTAACTATCA
Organism: Viscum album; assembly: GCA_963277665.1. Taxonomy (NCBI): domain Eukaryota; kingdom Viridiplantae; phylum Streptophyta; class Magnoliopsida; order Santalales; family Viscaceae; genus Viscum; species Viscum album. The sequence goes on from OY728129.1 coordinate 262,309,577, forward strand.
ATGAATATATATAGCAGGTAATATTAAAAAATAAAGTAACAAACTAGGAGGTACTCAAAAGTAAACAATCCTAAAATTTTCAATTACATTCATTTAACATTTATTATTCATCCATTGAATCATGTAACCCTAGGATTTATCATAAGCTCTATATCTATCGTGTAAGTAACAAAACAGGTGTCTCATAAGACCATCCAAACAATCAAGTAAGTCCAAATCCAAGCTTATGCCTTGCTTGGAAGATACTTCACAATCATTCAATTATTCATAAACGACCCCTTTAGGAAAGTTCACACAGTCTAATCCCTATAGTAAAACATAACATAAATTCATTAAATAATGACCTTCTTAAAAGATCTCCTGGTCTATCCCCCTAGGTCCAACATACCATCAATCATTTATAAACGACCACCTAGGAAATCTCTCATGGTTTAAACCCTTGGGTCAAACACTCATTTAATCAAATATAAATGACCACCAGGGTAGCTCTCATGGTATAAACACTTGGGTCAACATTACATCAATTATAAAAGACCACTTGGGAAGCTCTCATGCTCTAACCTCTTTGGGAATCTCTCACAGTCCAATCCCCCTTGGTCAAACATTCACAATGCATATCACAGGCATTTCATATAATCAATAACTCCATCCTAACAAAGCAAGGCATGGAAAACAAGGAAAGCCTAAGAGGCATCCTAGACCAAACGACCATAAACAATCAATCAAGGTAAATTCACCCATGGGGTGTCCAATAAATAAGGTATCTAACCTTATTCATAATCAATATCCCTTTATCAATCAAACAAACCATAGTAGGTAATAAACAGGGTTTAATTCCAAAACAAGCAATACCCCAAACATGGGTATGCATAAATTTTAGCATATATAATCCAAAGACAAATAATAAAAGGCACATACCACATACCCCGATGATGTATGATAAATATACTTGAACGTCGGCCCTTGAATCAGCCTAGATCAGCATAGATCTACAAAAATGTGAAAAACGCCCAACCTTGAATAACTAACAAAAGGAGGATGAATCAATAATAAGGTCTCAAGAGGGTTTGAGAACTCATTGGAGAGATTACAACTCACCCGAAAGTGTCTCAATTGGAGCTCGGATGGAGAATTGGGGGTTTGGAGTTCATTCGTCGCTCTAAAGAGATCTTGTACGAACCACGACCAGAAGAAGATGTTTTCATATATGAGACATGACCCCCTCTCTGATTTATCAAATAAAAAGAAAAGTACACAACATGTTCATTAAAAATACACATTGTGTAGTAGCCTTAACCATCCCCCGACTTAAGAGGGTCTTCCAGGTCACCACACGACCATGTATTCAGCCATTACACGGTCAAAACGCAACTATACGCGGCAAGATAGGTACACAGTTTGTACTTAGAAAATCATATTTTTTTCCTTTTTCCATCAAAACAACCTGAAAACAAGATCCATACCTAAAAATAAGATCTAGGTTCTTACAAACTTCCCCCCTTAAATAAATTCATCTATGAATTTTCCTTCTAAGGGTGGTAAAGAAGAATATACAAACAACTCTGGCCACTACGATCGAACATCAGCCTCCCTCTCCCAAGTCTTATCATGTACTCGCTCGTGCTACTATAGTACCCATACCAAAAGAACAAACCGTCCATGGAGAACTTTCATGATGTGATTCACAATTCAAATAGGGTGCTCCTGAAAGGATGAATCCACCTCCAACTTGACCTCCTCATGTTGAAAAACATGAGATGAGTCTGAAAAAGTAACGTTGTGTCTGAGAAACGTGAAAGACATTGTGCATAGCCCGGTACCTCTGAGGTAACTAAAAATGATTGGAAACTAGAACGACTCTCTCCAAAACCTCAAACGGACCGACTTACCTTAGTGAAAGCTTTCCTTGTCTCTTAATCCCCCTATGTTACAACCTCAGTGTGACACGTAGGAAAACCTGATCTCTGACCTCGAACTCTAGAGGTTATCTCCATCGATCAAAATAAGATGTCTGACAAGACTTTGTATTAGCCATCCTCTTCTGAATTAACTCCACCTACTCAGTGGTCTCCTAGAAAAGATGAGGTCCCAATATAGCTACCTCTCCTACCTACATCCAACATAGGGGTGATTGGAATGGCTTATCGCACAAAGCATCATTAGGTGTCATCTAAATAATTGCCTAAAAATTATTATTGTAGGAAAACCCCACCATGGGTATGTGTCTCTCCCAAGATCCATAGAAATCCAAGACTCATGCTCGAATCATATCCTCCAAAACCTAAATTGTGCACTTGGACTGGCCATCTATCTGGGGATGGTAAGCTATACTCAAAATTACTTGTATACCCAAATCCCTTTGTAGTTCGTTCCAAGAACACGAAGTAAATTGGGTATCCCTATCTGAAATGATAGAGTGTGGAACCCCGTAAAAACATACAATCTCTTAGATGTACAACCTCTCATTCTAGTCAACATTGTAGGTCTCCTTGATCAGCAAGAGGTGTGAAACCTTCACAAGCCTATCTATAACAACCCAAACTGCATCATTCCCTTGAGGCGACCTCAGTAAACCTGTCACAAAATTCATTACGAAATCATTCCACTTCCACTTAGGAATGGGTAAGTGTTGTAATAGCCCTACTAGTCGTTGATGCTCCACTTTCACCTACTAATGGGTGGAACATCTCATAACAAAACCAGCTACATCCCTCTTCATGTCTGGCTACCAATACTAATAATGCATATCTCGATACATCTTGGTGACACTAGGATGAATTGCCCATGCAGAGGCATGAAAATATCATAACATCTCTTCACGTATGTCTGCTGACACCCATATGTTCCCATGAAAATGAAAAATCTCATCCTCACCTATGGTCCTATCCTAACACACTATCCCATAGGACTAGGCCTTTGGAATATTATATATGCCTCATTTTCACTCAATCTAATAGAGTAGAGGTAACAGCTATAGAAGAAAGAAACTTCTTCCCCTATCTATTGTGAACCTCCAAATGTATCTCAGAGAATAGAGCCATAAGCTACCACTCACTGCTGGCCTCCTGAACTTCATGTATCTGATTCCTCTTACTCAATGCATCAGCCACTATGTTGACTTTCCCAGGTGTGTAGGAAATCTCAAAGTCAAAGTATTGAAGGTACTCAACCCACCTTCACTGTTTCAAATTCAGATCTCGCTAAGTAAAGATATACTTGAGGCTTTTTTGGTCAGTGTATACCACAAAATACTCTCCCAAAAGATAAAGATAATGTATCCAACAACATAAATCATGCACAATTGCATCCAACTCGAGATCATGTGTCTCAGAATACCATCCAAACAATCAAGTAAGATGAAATCCAAGATTGTGCTTTGGCTTGGTAGACGCCTCACAATCATTCAATTATTCATAAACGACCCCTTTGGGAAAGTTCTCACAGTATAATCCATATAGTCTAACATAACATCAATTCATTAAATAATGACCTTCTGAAAATCTCCCATGGTCTATCCCCCTAGGTCCAACATACCATCAATCATTTATAAACGACCACCAGGGCAAGCTCTCACGGTCTAAACCCTTGGGTAAAACATTCATTTAATCAAATATAGATGACCACATGGAAAGCTCTCATAGTCTAACCCCTTTGGGAAGCTCTTACAGTCCAATACCCCTTGGTCAAACATTCACAATGCATATCATAGGCATTTCATATAATCAACATCTTCATCCTAACAAAGCAAGGCATGGAAAACAAGGCAAGCCTAACAGAAATCCTAGACCAAGTGGCCATGAATAATTAATCAAGGGAAACACACCCATGGGGTGTCCCATAAACAAGTTATCAAACCTTACGCATAAGCAACAACCCTTTATCAATCAAACAAACCATAGTAGGTAATAAATAGGGTTTAATTCCAAAACAAGCAATACACCAAACATGGGTCTGCAGAATATTTAGCATATATAATCTAAAGATAAACAAAGAAAGACACAAACCACCTACCTCAATGTCGTATGATCGATATACTTGAATGTCAGCCCTTGAATCGGCCTAGATAGGCGTAGATCTACAAAAAGGTGAAAAAATACCAAACTTGAATAACTCACAAGATAGGATGGATCAGGAAGAAGGGATCAAGAGGGTTTGAGAACTCGCCAGTGGGATTCTAACGCACTTGACGGTGTCTCAATTGGAGCTTAGATGGAGAATCGGGGGTTCGGAGTTAGTTCATCACTTCAGATCACTCTTGTACGAACCATGACCAGAAGAAGATGTTTTTGGATATAAGACGTGACCCCGCTCTAATTTATCAAATAAAAAATAGTACACGGCGTGTTCATTAAAACTACATGTCATGTTGTAGCCTTAACCGGCCCCCAACTTAAGTGGGTTTGTCAGGTCACTAAACGGCCATGTATTCGGCTGTTACACGGTCAAAACGTGGTTTTATGTGGCAAGATAGGTACATGATGTGTACTCAGAAGTACACAATGTGTACTTAGAAAATTCTCTCTTCTTTCTTTTTCCTCAAATCAACCTGAAAACAAGACCCATACCTAAAAAGAATATTTGGGTTCTTACACCATGTGTTTACAAGTGGTTTAGTGGGAGAACAATTGTTTTCATAGTAGTATATTTTGATGACATACTACTACTTATAAATGATATACCAGCCTTTCAAGAGGTTAAGGCATCGTTGAGAAATTTCTTCTCCATGAATTACTTAGGTGAAGCAATCTACATTATAGGGATCAAGATCATGCCTGATATATCCAAGAGGCTACTTAGACTAGGTCAAAGTACATACATTGACCAGATACTAAAATGGTTCATCATAAAACAATCCAAGAGGGAATTAGTTCCAGTGTCACATGGTATGCATCTTTATAAGAAATGTGTCCACAAGCACAAGAGGAAAGAGAGATAATGAGTAAGATCTCATACACTTCAATGATGGGATCCGTCATTTATGTCATGTTTTGTATGAGTATTTATGTTGTTTATGCTTTGCGCATTGTAGGTGGATATCAAGAAAATCTAGGTGAACAACATTGCACTGTTGTTAAAATTGTATTTAAGTATTTGAGGTGAACAAAGGATATGTTCCTTGCGAATAGAGGAGATCAAGATCTATTCATCGGGGATTACACATATGCAAGCTGTCACGACCCCCTCTCCACAAAGTGTACCCCTCCTAGGTCGGCAATGTGAGAAGGAAGATAATGACCCCCGAGTCCTGCCTCCAGTAGGCCCTGAGTTGTATACTAGCACCGAGGGTATAATAAACACACAAATGGGAGGCATTACCCTCTAAGAGAACACATGCGGAAGAGAGAGATAAGACAGACACCAACCAACTCCAAATCAGAACTGAAATGTAAAATAAAACCCAAGTGCATATATGTAATTTCATGCAAAAAGTACAACAACTGAAAGGGGAAACTACAAGTACCCAAAAGAAAGTAAAACAACAACGATCACAAGCCCGAACAGCTCCTGCAACCACAAGCTAGTAGTAACCAGCCTGATCTCCAACCTGCTCCAAGTGACCTGAAAAACAGTTTATATATACGTAGGGTGAGTATAACAATATACTCAGTAGGATCCTCCCTGAAGCCTCTTCTGCAAAAGTAAAGAAATCATGCTAAAGCACAATGAACAACAAGTGAAACTAACTCGTCACCTAAACAGGTTTACTATGTTCCCAACCTCACCATGGATACTCTCACCAAGTAACACATACAAGAATATAGTATATAGTAAATAATATCAAGGGTACCCTGCTACTACTTCCCCACTGGTTTGTCACTTTTCCCCAACGACATACGTCCTGTGCATCTCTCTCAAAAGTCTTAGCCGCATATACCTGGGCTAAGCTCCTTAATATCCACCTCATGCACCACAAAGGATTACCCGTAGACACCTGGGATAAGCTCCACACCATCCTCACAACCAATAGTAACCAGGTAGATTCCAGGAGCCACCACATCCTGCAAAACGTGTATCATACGTCAGGTATTGTACCTCAAGCCATTACAGCCCATACACCACGTAAGGATCCTCAAGACATCACAGCCTATACACATTACACCTATAGTAGTCCATAGGATACTACATCTAGAATATATGTGTGGAAATAACCACAAGCCATTACAGCCCTCTACACACATATATGGGGAAAACTAACTGTTGTTCCAATGGCACTAGTGTCTACCAAGAGAAGAGAGTGGGGTAAAAGGGGGTAGTCATCCATTCACCCTCTCATCGGAATGTTGGGGAAAACACCCCACAGGACTTAGAATCCATGGGGTGTCAGTCTCCCTTACTAACAGGGTGGAGTAGCGTATAGAAACACAAAAAGTACAGAATATACTATAACTCACAACCACACTATGGGCATAACCTAGTCTTAGACACAACTGCAACTAACGTCTCTCGGACTCTGGGCTGCCACTTCTAAGACTAGGTATCCTATAAGCACACAACCAATTAAAGAACTTCATTAGATTACTTCATTCCTTTTTTTCCATCAATTACACTTTACGTTAATTAATTCTTTACACATTAATTAACCAAGAACAATTCCACATTGAGTTCCATTAACAGCACGTCCAGAAACTAGTGTCCCTTAAAAATTTCTCAACCTCATCATTAAGCTTTATTAAACTCCAACCCCATGGGTTAACATCATTTATTCAAACATTCATTATAGAATTGCTTTCCCATATTCCTAGGAATTCTAGAAAATAAACCTATGCTACTAAACACAAGGGGGATCAACACGGTGAGTAGACATACTACCCGTCGAGTCTTTGTTGCCTATAGCAAGAGCGTAGACCCATTCTCCCTCGAGAGGCTACACACGGAAAGCACGTGGCATACCCCACATGTCTTCGCCTCCTTCGGAAGAAGGGTAAGCAAGACCAGCTGCCTTGAGCAGTGGGGAAAAGTAAAGAAGATAAACAACCAAACAAAGCACCAAGCATCAAACAACTACATCCATCCCATTCCATCATCCCCGGTGTCCTCCCTGACACCCACATGCATAAACCGATGCATCTCGCCACTCTAGGCGTCATCCCCTGCCACAACCACAAGGCCTCCCTGACTCCACATTTCACAACACCCCTCCAGGGTCACAACATTACAAGAAGTAGAAAAACAACACACTACATCAATTGGGATCTCAGCCCTAATTCACAACAAGAGGGTAACTCAGAACCCTTCAGGGAATTCAATCAAACAAGCTCATAAATCCATCTTGAATTAACATATTCAATTCGTTGGTTACAATATAATGAACCAAAATAGTAAGCTATCACAAGGATTAAACATGCTTACTATGACAACTTAATCAACATCAAATTACCACAAGAACCAGATTCTTTTTCATGCATCTTTATTTTTAGCCAATTAATTATCAATTAATTCTGGCTTTACGTTCTTTATCAATTCATCAAGAACAACATGCTAACAAGAAAGGCATAGATATCACACTATCTAGAAAACATGAGGCAACAACATGCGTTCAATGCAATTTCTTAATCTGGTTAAAATATTTAATTAGGTCAATTCCATTGTGATCCAAAGGGCTAAATCATGATAACTCTACGATTGCACATAAACAATTAGAGAAGCCACAAATCCCCTACCTCAACGGTCAAGGGACACTCAGGAAACCGGGTCGATTCTCCACGAATCCTCCTTAGATCTCCTCTACTAACACAACCAAGACCAAATATCATCATAAACGACATCCACACACTTAGATATACCCATAACGAGCATAAATATAAGATCCTGAGAGAAGAGGAGGAGTAGATATACGTGGATATAAGAAACCAAACAAAAGGATCACATACCTTGAGAAACCAGCTTCAATTCACGAAGAGAAGCCTCTGAATCGCCTCCAAAATTCTTGGGAGAGGTTCTTCTACCTCTAAGGATAGGTAGTCTCGAGTTATGGCTGATTAGGGGCTTAAACGAGGTGATTAAAGGCAAAATGAGTTAGATCCAAAATTTTAGGATCTAACTTTAAGTGCCCGCACGGTTAGTCCACATGGTTTAAAAAACCGTGCGCTAACCGTGCGTTATCTTCTGCCTCGACAATCACTCCTTGCACGGTTAGTCCACACGGTTAGACAAACCGTACGCTAACCGTGCATTAGCCACTACCTCCAAGACCAGCCTTGCACGGTTTGGCTGCACGGTTTAGGCAAACCGTGCGCCTCCCGTGTGAAGGCCATAACCCTTTAGATTTTCCTTAAAAGTCCACCCAAACACACCCCCAAGTCACATTGACCTCTCGGAACACCTTTAGCATCACATTTTTCACAAAGTAATGGACTAGAGAGGTCCGGTACATTACATCAGATACCTCTCAAAACATTCTCATCCTCAAGAATCCAAAACCCACCTAAAGAGAAAAATAAAGAAACAGGGTCTGAACAACCACCCCTTGAGATACCTCTCAAAAGAGAGCAATACACCAAGAGAAACAAAGAGATCCATCTCATAAACATGAAAGTCTCATAACCACATAAGTTGAAACGATACATGAAAAGAGTTAAACTTCAAACAACTCTAGGTACTGAGCACGTATCTATGACTCACGTTCCCAAGTACTCTCCTCCAAGACACTGTGTCACCACAAGACATGAACTAAAGGAATAGAACGTCCATGCAACACCTTCTCCTTGCAGTCTTGGATCTCCATAGGCCGCTCCTCAAAAGTTGCATCATCATCAACATCGATCTCTCCCCAATCAATGATGTGAGAGTCGTTATGAAGATAACGACGGATCTGTGAAACATGGAAAACATCATGTATCTGACTCGTCTGTGGTGGAAGTGCTACTCGATACACCATAGTTCTAACATGAGCTAACACCTCAAAAGGCCCAACAAAGCGGGGAGAAAGCTTACTCCCACAACCAAACCTTCGCTGCCCATGACTGGGAGTCACCTTCAAAAACACATGATCCCTAACATCAAACTCTAAGGGTCTCCATCTTTGATCGGCATATGATTTCTGGAGATCTTGCGCTGTCTTCATCCTCTCACGAATCACCTGAACCATCTCTGTTGTATTCTGCACTAGTTCCGGTCCAAGAATTGCTGACTCTCCAACCCCAGTCCAGCACAATGTAGAATGGCAAGGTCGGTCATACAAGGATTCAAACGGCGCCATACCAATGGTGGAGTGAAAATTGTTATTGTAATAAAACTCCACCAAGGGTAAGTGCCTCATCCATGAGCCTCAAAAATCAAGAACACAAGATCTTAACATATCTTCAAGAGTCTGGATGGTTCTCTCCGTCTGACCATCTGTTTGAGGATGAAAAGCAGTGTTAAGGCATAGCTGAGAACCAAAAGAATGTTGGAGACCTTTCCACACCCTAGAGGTAAAATGAGGATCTCGATCAGAAATGATCGTCCTTGGGACTCCATGAAGTCTCACCACCTCCTCCAGATACTTCCTCGACAAAACTTCCACTGAGCTCGACTCCTTGATCGCTATGAAGTGGGCCGATTTTGTTAAACGATCCACTACCACCCAAATAGCATCATGTCCTCCCGGAGCTCGAGGTAAACCAGTAACAAATTCCATTGAGATATCCTCCCACTTCCACTGAGGAATCTCTAATGGATGGAGAAGACCACTAGGAACATGGTGTTCGACCTTCACCTTCTGGAAAACTAAACATCGAGACACAAACTCTGCAACCGCGCACTTCAGTCCAGGCCACCAAAACTGACTCCTCAAAGCTCGGTACATCTTTTTCACGCTAGGATGTACTGCTAGAGGTAAAATATGGAACTCTCTGAGAACCGTCTCGCGTAATTTCAAGGGAACAAAAATCCTTCCTTGATACAACACTCTGTGTTGTTCATACTCAGACCAACCATCAGGGGCCTCACCACAAACAACTCGGTCTCTCCAGACCTCCACCTCAAGATCCCCCAACTGGGACTCTTCCAACCTCTACATTAGGGATGAATGTACCATCATCTGTAAAAGACAACCTCTACCCCCAACTTCTCCCATGCCAAGATGCAAAGCTGACAGTTCCTCCATTACTCTCTAGGAATCACCGGATTCACGCAGAGCATCACTACGTGACTTTCGGCTCAGCGCATCAGCTACAACATTCCCCTTTCCAGGCGTATATGATATTTCGAAGTCGTATTCCTGCAAGAACTCCATCCACCAACGTTGTCTCAAGTTCAAGTCATGCTGGGAGAAAACATACCTCAAACTCTTATAGTCGGTGAAGACCACAAAGCACTCACCAATGAGGTAATGTCTCCACAAATTCAGAGAAAACACCATGGCTAACAAATCAAGATCATGGGTGGCATAGTTGAGTTCATGGGGATGCAACTTCCAAGACCCATAAGAAACAACTTACCTCTACTGCATGAGAATGCAGCCTAACCCCAGATGTAAAGCATCGCAGAAGACATTAAACTGGACTCCCTCAGCTGGAAGACAAAGGACTGAAGCACTTACTAACTTCTCCTTTAGATACTTGAAGGCTGACTGGCACTGATTAGTTCATATGAAGGCCTAATCCTTCCTGGTCAAAGCTGTTAGAGGAGTCGCAACCCATGAGAAATTGGCTAAGAACCCCTTGTAATAGCCTACGAGACCAAAGAAACTTCACACCTCTAACACTGTCTTGGGGGCTTCCAAAGACACAACTGCTTCTATCTTCGATGGATCCAAAGAAAATCCTTGTTGGGACACCACATTCCCCAAGAAATGGACTTATCGAGCCCAAAACTCACACTTTGACAACTTCCCAAACAGTTGATGTTGGCGAAGAACTCCCAAAACGGCTCGCAAATGCTCAGCGTGCTCCTCTTCAGACATGGAGTACACAAGGATGTCATCGATGAAGACTACCATGAACTTGTCCAAGAACTCACGGAACACAGCATTCATCAATTCCATGAACACAGATGGAGCATTCATCACACCGAACAGCATTACAAAGAACTAATAATTCCCATGATGACAACGGAAAGCAGTCTTCGAAATATCCTCATCCTTCACACGCATCTGATGATATCCCGACCGCAAGTCGATCTTTGAGAACCAACTTGAACCCTCCAGTTGATTGAATAAGTCATCAATCCACAGAATAGGATAACGATTATTTATTGTCACTTTGTTTAAGTGGCGATAATTGACACACAACTGCAAACTGTCATCGGCCTTCTTCACGAACAAGATAGGTGCACCCCATGGTGACACACTTGGCCAAACAAAACCACACTACAACAGACCATCAAGCTTTATACGTAGCTCTCGCAACTCAGAAGGGGTCATCCTATACAGACACATAGAGATAGGAGACGCTCCTGGCTGTAGCTCGATCCCGAATTCGATCTCTCGTCGAGGGGGTAAGGCTACAACCTCTTCCGGAAAGACATTAGGGTACTCCTCTACGACCCTTGGAAACGACAACTGTTGAACCTCTGAAGAACCCAGCATCAACTCGGCCATCATGGATGATAAGGATGGAACGCGCCTATGACCCATCCGAGGATCTCACACACCAAAAAACACCACCTGCTCTCCATCGACACCAAGTAAAACGACCTTCTTCCTGAAGCAATCCACAATAGCCTGCACCGAATACAACCAATCCATGTCGAGAATGACATCATATGGTTGTATTCATAAACATAGGAAATCTCCCAAAGAGCAGTGTTTCCCCAACACTAGATCATAGTCTCTACATACTTCAAACAAGTTAGCTCGACCTCCAATTGGCATAGTCAATGCCAAGGGCACTGGAAGCCTCTCTACCTCAAGTCCCAAGGCATGGACAAGGGTAGGTGATATGAAGGAGTGTGTCTCTCCTGAATCAAACAAGGCATACGCCATGGTAGAAAACAATCAAAGGGTACCTCGAACGACATATGGCTCTCCTGGAGCTAGCAACGCTAGGGAATGAAGCTGACCACGACCTCCTCCACGACCTCTCTGACCCTGATGACGACCAGCACCACGGCTGCGCTCAGCTCTCTAAGGACGGGGGCATCATGGGGCTGTCCTCTGCCTGCCCCATCTACCCTCTGCTGATCTAAAGCTGGTGAAAAATACTGTTGTTTCCTCGGATGGAACTGTCTCAAAGGAGGAACCTAGAGCGGAGCGCCCGGTACATGATGACTACTCTGAAAGGTTGGTCACTCCCACTGCTGATGGCCACGACCACCACAATAAAAACAAGTGCCTGGTCCCTTGGCATAGTCTTGAGAGTTTCCAACTCCGAAGTGACAAGACGTGAAAGGCTGGGACCTACCCCCAGCTGAACGGAAACTCTTCTGCCCTGAAAACCGGGAACCCCAGACCACAGCTCTGCTTCGTGAGGAACCATGCTAATTCCCCTCTTATGACGATCTGGTCTTGGAAAAATTCCTCTCAACAACCTTTTCCCTCGCCAGCACCTCAAGATATGTCTTTAGCATAAATGGGGTGACCTGGCACTGGATCTCTAGATGCAAAGCCTCTTCAAAATGTCTCGCCCTAGCCTCCTCATCTGGTAACAGGTCCGAAGAATATCGTAGAAGGTTCCTGAAACTAATTCCAAACTCTCGAACATTGAAGCTCCCCTGCTAAAGGGTAAGAATATCCTAATGACTGGACGCCTTCGTAATCGAATAAAGGAACTCAACTCTAAACTTATCTCGGAACTCCTCCCATGAGATCGTTGAATCCTCATGATCCCCGAGGAACAAGAGCCACCACTACCTCGTTGATCCACACAGCATCGTTAAAACCAAGGACACCCAGTGCTCTTTCCGAGCACATATCGAACTGAAGCCTATCTCGACCTCCTCTAACCAGTCTTCTGTGACTACATCTGAAACGGAGCCCTCATACTTCTGCAAACTCTAGCTCTGAAACTCTCGGAGTGTCTTCCTCCAAGTGTCATCATCGTCGACCTCCACCCTGTGGCGATCTGCTGGGATAGCCTACTGGACATCTTCTAAACAAACCTGACGAGGACGTCTACCTGGAGCCATACCTGTAAAATAACAAATTGTTAGAGCTCTTAAGCCTAGAACATGGAAGACTCAACATTAATTAATTTATTGTTTTCTTTCATTCATTTTAGGTTAACCTATACCAAGGTATACCCATTCAAACACAGGCACAAAGAAGAATGATGCTTGATCCTTTCCTAGGTGTCTACCCTGCAACCAGTATCACCTTGTTTAGTAGCCATTGTAAAATTAAAGGTCTGTGCAACAGATCATAGGGGGCCCTAAATGCCTATGTCTTTGTCGGTCTCCAGTGTTTACCCCACTTGCTAAACATGAATGAAATTTTTTCCCCACTAACCCATACATCCTCACATGTGCCTAGCTCCAAACTCCATCCTATCCCTCAACCTGACATCTAATACCACTCTGTCACGACCCCCTCCCCACAAAGTGTACCCATCCTAGGCCGGAAATGTGAGAAGGGAGATAATGACCCCTGAGTCCTGCCTCCAGTAGGCCCTGGGTTGGCAACTAGCACCAAGGGTATAGTAAACACACAAATGGGAGGCATTACCCTCTAAGAGAACACACGCGGAAGAGAGAGATAAGACAGACACCAACCAACTCCAACTCAGAACTAAAATGTAAAAGAAAACCCAAGTGTATATATATAATGTCATGCAAAAAGTACAACAACTAAAAGGGGAAACTAAAAGTACCCAAAATAAAGTAAAACAGTAGCGATCACAAGCCCGAACAGCTCCTGCAACCACAAGCTAGTAGTAACCAGCCTGATCTCCAACCTACTCCAAGTGACCTGAAAAATAGTTTATATATATGTTGGGTGAGTATAACAATATACTCAGTAGGATCCTCCCTAAAGCCTCTCGTGCAAAAGTAAAGAAAGCATGCTAAATCACAGTGAACAACAAGTGAAACTAACTCGTCACCTAAACAGGTTTACTATGTTCCCAAACTCACTATGGCTACTCTCACCAAGTAACGCATATAAGAATATAGTATATAGTAAAGAATATAAAGGGTACCCTGCTACTACTTCCCCACTAGTTTTCTGCTTTTCCCCAATGACATACGTCATGTGCATCTCTCTCCAAAGGCTTACCCGCATATACCTGGGCTAAGCTCCACAATCTGCACCTTGTGCACCACAAAGGCTTGCCCACAGACACCTGGGCTAAGCTCCACACCATCCTCACAACCAAAAGTAACCAGGTAGGTTCCGGGAGCCACCATATCCCGTATAACGTGTATCATATGTCAGGTATTGTACCTCAAGCCATTACAGCCCATACACCATGTAAGGATCCTCAAGCCATCACAGCCTATACACGTTACACCTATAATAGTCTATAGGATACTACATCTATAATATATGTGTGGAAATAACCACAAGCCATTACAGTCCTCTACACACATATATAGGGAAAACTAACCGATGTGCCAACGACACTAGTATCTACCAAGAGAAGAGAGCGGGGTCAAAGTGGGTAGTCAGCCATTCACCCTCCCATCGGAATGTTGGGGAAAACACCCCCCCTAGGGATAAAAATCCTCGGGGTGTCAGTTTCCCTTACTGAAAGGATGGAGTAGCATATATAAACACAAAAATTATAGAATATACTAGAACTGACAACCACACTATGGGCATAACCGAGTCTTAGACACAACTACAGCTAACGTCTCTCGGACTCTGGGCTGCCACTTCTAAGACTAGGTATCCTATAAGCACACAACCAATTAAAGAACTTCATTAGATTACTTCATTCCTTTTTTTTCATCAATTCCACTTTACGTTAATTAATTCTTTACACATTAATTAACGAAGAACAATTCCACATTAAGTTCCATTAACAGCACATCCAGAAACCACTGTCCCTTCAAAAGTTCTCAACCTCATCATTAAGATTCATTAAACTCCAACCCCATGGTTTAACATCATTTATTCAAACATTCATTACAAAATTACTTTCTCATATTCCTAGGAATTCTATAAAAGCAACCTATTCTACTAAACACAAGGGGGCTCAACACGGTGAGTAGACGTACTACCCATCAAGTCTTTGCCGCCTATAGCAAGATCATAGACCCATTCTCCCTCGAGAGGATAAACACGGAAAGCACGTGGCATACCCCGCATGTCTTCACCTCCTTTGGAAGAAGGGTAATCAAGACCAGCTACCTTGAGCAGTGGGGAAAAGTAAAGCAGATAAATAACCAAACAAAGCACCAAGCATCAAACAACCACATCCATCCCATTTCATCATCCCCGATGTCCTCCCCGACACCCACATGCATACACCGATTCATCTCACCACTCTAGGAGTCATCCACTACCACAACCACAAGGCCTCCCTGCCTCCACATATCACAACACCCCTCCAGGGTCACAACATCACAAGTAGCAGAAAAACAACACACTAAATCAATTGGGCTCTCATCCCTAATTCACAACAAGAGGGTAACTCAGAACCCTTCAGGGAATTCAATCAAACAAGTTCATAAATCCATCTTGAATTAACATATTCAATTCATTGGTTCCAACATAATGAACCAAAACAGTAAGCTATTACAAGGATTAAACATGCTTACTATGCCAACTTAATCAACATAAAATTACCACAAGAACCAGATTCTTTTTCATGCCTCTTTATTTTTAGCCAATTAATTATCAATTAATTATGGATTTACGTTCTTTATCAATTCATCAATAAAAACATGCTAACAAGCAAGGCATAGATATCACATTATCTAGAAAACATGAGGCAACAACATGCGTTCAATTCAATTTCTTAATTCGGTTCAAATATTTAATTAGGTCAATTCCATTGTGATCCAAAGGGATAAATCATGCTAACTCTATGATTGCACATAAACAATTAGAGAAGCCACAAATCCCCTACCTCAACGATCAAGGGATACTTAGGAAACCGGGTCGATTCTCCACAAATCCTCCTTAGATCTCCTCTCCTAACACAACCAAGACCAAAACTCATCATAAAAGACATCCACACACTTAGATCTACCCATAATAGGTTCAGATCTAAGATCCTGAGAGAAGAGGAGGATTAGATCTACGTATATCTAAGAAACCAAATAAAAGGATCACATACCTCAAGAAACCGGCTTCGATTCGGGAATAGAATCCTCCGTATCGCCTCCAAAAGGCTTGGGAGAGGTTCTTATACCTCCAAGGAAAGGTAATCCCAAGTTATGGCCGATTAGGGGCTTAAACGAGGTGATTAAAGGCAAAACGAGTTAGATCCACAATTTTAGGATCTAACTTTAAGTGCCCGCAGGGTTAGTCTTCACGGTTTAACAAACTGTGCGCTAAATGTGCGTTAGATTCTGCCTCGACAATCACTCCTCACACAGTTAGTCCTCACGGTTAGAAAAATCGTGTGCTAACCGTGCGTTAGCCACTGCCTCCAAGACCAACCTTGCACGGTTTGGTCGTACGGTTTAGGCAAACTATGTGCCTCCTGTGTGAAGGCCATAACCCTTTATATTTTCCTTAAAAGTCCACCCAAATGCACCCCCAAGTCACCATGACCTCTCGAAACACCTTTAGTATCACATTTTTCACAAAGTAATGGACCAGAGAGGTCCAGGCCATTACACTAGATTTCAAAAAGATGAGAATGATTTCAAGTTGTGATCTGGATATATCTTTTGTCTCAACGAATGAGTTGTGATCTAGAAGAGTTCTAAGCTATTGGTTATTACCGATTCTAAAACAAAATCTAGGTATATTTTTTTATGACATCTGTAAAGACCCAGATTTTCCATACAAATTTTTTTAAAATTATTTGGAATTATTATGAGTCTGTGAAAATTAACGGCACGTGATTCTGAAGCCTGAAGAGTCCAGAATGGAATTTTGAACTTTTTTAAGGTACGTTCAGTAAATGTGCGGGTGGAAAATTATATCTTTTGAACCATTGCTCAAATTAAAAATCTGAGGGAACTATTGAATCTACAACACTAGGATTCGATTAAGGGAAGCATAACTTTGACCGGTAAGGGTCAGATGAAAAAGTTAATTTTTGGACTTTACAAAAAAAATAGATCAACGAGTTATTTTATTTCTTTCTTATAATTGTTGAGCGACAGTGGAAGGACCGTTGGGTTGTCAGAACATTAAATGGTCGGTTACACTTGGTTGTGTAACCGCACTGTTGGGATAATTAATATGTTCATTAATTAATTTCATTAATGAACCTCATTAATTGTGTGGTGCATTGATCCTCTCTTTCGTCTATTTAAACAAATCTCAGGCATGGGGTTTTGGAACTCAAGAGGGGAACCTCTGATGAAGTGTTGTAGTATCTTCCACCAACATAGAACGAGGCTTCGATGACCGTTGGAGGATCTGATGATGAGCGCCAAAGGACGTGAACCTTCTCCTTCGTCTGCAACACCCTCAGATGTGGACACTCCTTCCTCGTCCGCAGCGACTTCCAATGAGCTCGAGGTAGGGGTTTTGTTTTAAGAGTCAAATTGTTTCATCTATTTTGATGATATTGAACCCTTTCCATATTATAATTCTAACGTATAGGGCGTGGGCCGAACGAACAAGTCCTGGACCCTCCGCCAATCTCTGTGTTGGTTGCATTCTACATGAGCGACTGAAAGATGTGGCAGCAAGGTGGAACTGAGGGCCGTGCAGCATAGGCACCGTTTTGGGTGGCCCGTAGGCGCAAAAGAGAATAAAAAAGGACCACCAAAGCTTCACCGGAGGCCAACATAAGCTTTTCCGGTGCGGAGGCACTGACGACCAAGGGAGGTGGCGGTCGGCTCCCACCGGTCGTAAAGGGACAGCGGCGCCTGAAGGCGCCGTGGTGGATAAGGGGCGGTCGGCCAGCGCTGGCTGTGTTACAACAGGGTGGTGTGCCTTGGAGGAGGGTCGCATCTTTGAGCTGTGATGGAGGGAAGACCTGTGCTCGCGAGTCCGTTGCGGGTCGGTCCACGTGGAACATTCAAGAGGTGCAGTGCCAACCGGCGCTGCAGTTTTGAAGACCCTAACAGCTGAAGCTGTTTGGGAGGAGAGTGAACCCCTCGCACTCAGCCAACGGGTCGAGCGGTTCTGCGACCCGACAAGCCACGCCAAGCCGAGTGGGTCGGGCCACACCAGGCCCAGTCATACCGGGCCGAGCCCAACCCCCTTTGGGCCGGGACCAGCGGTCCGGGTCGGGTCGGTCCGACCGGGTCGGACCATACCCATGCCCCTTTTTTCCAGTTACGCTTAAACGGGTGTATCTCTTAAATTGAACGTATGTTTGAAGAACCATCTACAACACCGGAACCCTTAGGATTAGGCGTACCTTTTTTGATACTCCACTTGAGTTTTGGAGAAAGTATAAGAATGTAAAAGTTGGATCGACCCTGAATCAAATCAGGCATTCGGCACTAAAATGCCTATAACTCACAAACTGGGCATTCGATTGACGTGTCATCTGATGCATTGGAACCCTTATGACACAGAGGATCCTTGGGTTACTTTTTCGTGGGACTTCATTCTAGTTGAAATATGAACAATGGATTGAGAATCGAATCCTCCCAAAATCAAGTGTTCTTTGTGTGGGAATCTAATGGCTGGCTGTGAGGTGAAGATTGGAGGCAGATCTTACAGGGGTTATTAGCTAGTGATCCTGTGTGGTTCAGCACTGAGGGATCATGTTTGGGTTAGCACCTAGCGATCATGTATGGGTCAGCACCTAGAAATCCTATGTGGGTTAGCACCTAGCGATCCTGTGTGGGTCAGATCCTGTGTGGGTCTGCGCTCAGCGATCCTATGTGGTTCAACACATACTAATCTTGTGTGGGTATTGCGGGGGTTATTACCTACTGATCACATGTGAGTCAGATCCGGTGTTAGTTATTAGAAAAGTCTCTTGACAGAATAAGATGATCTAGATTATGAATAATCATGTGTACTTCTGTACTTAAGTTATACCTACTTTGAGATGAGTCTTTCCTTGTGATTTGTGATTGAGATCATGCTTTGTGGTTTTTTATTTGTGTAATTATGAGATACCTTTGGGGGTCTCAGGGTCCCTACTGGGTATTGTTATACTTACCCCTGCACGGGCTTCACCTGCACCTTGTTATGTCTTGTGAAGACGACGGACAGCTTTGACCGAGGTTTGGGGAGCTAGGAACAGATGGTGTACGGAGGTGACCGGTTGAAATGGAGAGCTGTAGTGATGAGTTGTACCTAACCTTCAGATAGGATCCTTGATAGATGACCTTAGGAGATGTTTTTTCCTTTTGGTGTACTTCCATTTTAGTTGGTCTTGTATTCTGGACCCTTTACTTTCAATACTTACTTTTACACTCAGTAGTGGTTTTTAGTTGTGGTTGTACCATTATTCTTCCATTGTGTTTTTCTTGTGGGCAGTGTGCCATGTATGTGTTTGTACATGTTTTCAGGCAATGTCTTCCCATTTTAGGGATATTCCTTTTCAGTGCTAGTCGCCAACCCCTGGACTATGGAAGATGAGCTTAAGTTAGTCACAACACGGGCCCTAGGAGATGGGTCGTGACAAAGTCGTATCAGAGGGTGGTCAGTTCTACCAAAAGAATTAAGAGTCTATGTTTTCAATGAGGTAATAGTGTTAAGTGTCTTGAGTTTGGTTTTCAATTCGAGGAGTCTAGTGTTAGTGCGGTGTCTGATGTATCCATACACCAGGACCTTGAATTATGATTTCTGACTTGATACACGAAAACACTATTTGCGTGTGTTTTGAAAATGTTATTTTTCTTTTTATCTCTTTGAGTCTACTCACTAGGTATAACTTATTGACCATGGCGCACCTGTTTCCCTTTCAGGATGTCTTCGCATAGACAACCAATCATAATTCCAGAGAGAGATCACGATGATGGCCCACTGAGTGATGAGGCATTGGTGCAGGGCCCTCTTACAGTGATGGCACCTTCAGGTGGTGTACCAGTAGCACCACCACTCGTAGGGAAGCAGTTGCCACCATCCCCACCAGCAGATCATGCACACTGATTGAGCGCATTGTACGAGTTCCAGAGACAAAGGCCTCTGAGGTTTCAAGGTGAGACAGATCCCCAAGAAGCTGAGGACTAGCTGGAGTCTGTGGCATGGGTTTTTCACTTAGTTGACACACCAGAAGATCAGATAGTGATCCTAGCTACTATCATCTTTCATGGAACAATAGGTAGATAGTGGATCCTGAAGCTCTAGACACATGAGGAGGTGACATTCTTCTAGTTGGACTTCAAGACCCTCTTCAGGGAAGAGTTCGTACCAGTGACTTTACGCTCAGTGCGTATCCAGGATTTTCTCCACTTATAGTAGGGAAACCTGATAGTGGCCCAGTACTCGGAAAGATTCACTGACCTCTCTCGTTACTCCACCGACATCGTATGGGACCCATTCTTCAGGGCCCGGACCTTTGAACAGGGTCTCTGGTGGGAGATCAGAGCGTTGATGATATCACTCAATATCCCGGCGCAGGCTGGAGTACTCGAGCAAGCATTATTGGTGGAGAGCTTCTTAGCTGAGCAGGCACCGAAGGTGAGAGCCACCATCAGACGATAGGTAGACGAGTCATCTACAGTAGGCACTAGGCTGATGACACAGAGGTCCAAGCAAGACAGACCTTCCAGAGGATGACCCCAGGACGCGGGTTTAGAGGTACATAGCTTGTGAGGAAGAGGAGGTCATTTGAGGGATAAAGTTTGTTACTCTTGTGGCGAACTGAGACACATGGTTCGCGACTGTCTGGCTCCCCGTGTGGATGATCAGTTGATGGTTGAGGGACCACCGAGACAGTGGTCGAGGTTCAAGTGAGGAGGTCTGTAAGGCGGCATACATGGTAGAGGAGCGGGTTGTGCAGCAGGCAGTGGGAGATAGTATGAGGTACTACCACCACCACCCCCAGGTGGTCCACCCCGACCACAGGGAGTAGGTGGACAGGGGTGAGCTCAGCTTCATGTGGTAGAGGCCTACAACCATGGTTCTCCAGAGATGATTAGAGGTATGATATGTGTCTACTCCACCCTAGTTGCAGTACTTATAGACACAGGTTTTAGTCACTCTTTCATTTCCATGGAACTCATTCGGAGCTCGGATATTTTGATGGAGTCATTGGCTCGATCCATATGATTAGAGACTCCTACAGGAGAGGATTCGATGATTACGCACTGGTGCCGGAAGTGTGAGATTACTCTAGGAGGTGAGAGATTCGGCTGGGATCTTCTAGTAGTAGCATCAAGGCCTTACGATGTCATCTTGGGTATGTAGTAGTTATCCACAGTCCATGCTTAGATCGACTATTTTAGGTGCAAAGTGCGGTGTGACCGTGAGGATGAGACTAGGTTTTCTTTAACCGGTGAGAATGGAACCTTTGCAGCTCAGGATAGACTTTCTCGGAGGAGGATGTATCCGATCACTCATCAGTTGGCTAGCCTTACCCTTGGATCAATTGACATGAGGAGTCTGAGTTATCCTGTAGTGGTGGACCAGTATGCTGATATCTTTCCTGATGATATTATGGGACTACATCCTCGCAGAGAGGTAGAATTCTACATTTACTTGTACCTCGAGATGACACTGATATCTACACCATCATATCGAATGGATCCCATAGAGCTTCGTGAGTTGAGGGTATAACTGGAGGACTTGTAGGGTAAGGGTTTCATAAGTCCCAGTGTTTCTCTATTAGAAGCCCCGATTTTGTTCACCAAGAAGGCAGACGGGAGTTTGAGGCTTTGCGTGGACTATCGGCGCCTGAACCAGGTAACCGTGAAGAACAAGTATCCACTTCCAAGGATCGATGATATCTTCAATCAGCTGAAGGGAGCTCGGTGGTTTTTGAAGATATACCTCAGATCAGGCTATCATCAACTCAGGGCACGAGATGAGGATGTATTGAAGACAGCCTTCAGATGTCGGTATGGCCACTACGAGTTCTTGGTGATTCTTTTTGGCGTGACCAATGCTCCAGTAGTGTTCATGGGGCTCATAAATGGGATCTTCTAGCCTTACCTTGATCACTTCATGGTGGTCTTCATTGATGAAATCTTGGAGTGCTCGGCAATGGAGGAGGAGTATGCTACTCATCTGCATATAGTTCTAGATACACTCTGAGAGCACCAGCTTTATGGTAAGCTCTCGAAGTTCTAGTTTTGGATACGGGAGGTCCACTTTTTGGGACACATTATCTCGAAGGCTGGAGTTGCGGTGGATCTAGTGAAGATAGAGGTAATGATTTCTTGGGATCCACCTAGGAGTGTGACTGAGGTATGAAGTTTCCTAGGATTAGCTAGGTACTACCGAAGATTCATACCTGAATTTTCTAAAGTAGTAGCACCCTTTTTATCTTTGACAAAGAATGGGCAACCTTTCTTGTGGACAGAGATATGCCAGTAGAGTTTCTAGGAGTTGAGGCGGATACTGATGAGTGCTCCCATCTTGAGGATACCAGAAGAGGGTGTTGGGTATGTAGTCTATTGCGATGCATCAGGGAATAGACTGGGATGTGTCTTGATGTAGGAGCGAGAAATGATCACCTAAGGCTCACGATAGCTAAGGTAACATGAGAATAACTATGCTACCCGTGACTTGGAGTTAATAGCAGTGGTCTTTTCCTTTAATATGTGATGGCACTACTTGATGGGTGAATGGTTAACCATCTACTCCAATCACAAGAGTCTCAGGTATATCTTCTCACAGAAGGACCTAAACCTGAGATAATGGTTATGGCTAGAGTTCCTCCAGTATTATGACTTTGAGATAGTATAAACTCCTGGGAAGGAAAATGTGGTGGTAGACACACTCAGTAGGAGGTCTGGTTTATAGTTGCTGAGTGAGGTGACAGAGCAGCTATCCGCGTTGCAGATATACTTCTTGGATAGTGATAGAGCAGCTTACCTCCAGTCTAAGAAAGTTACTCCCCCACTTCTTTATCAAGTCAGGGAGGCACGACTTGGGGATGTTGACTGCGAGGCCCAACGTGCTCAGATATCCTTATAATTGGCTCCTGAAGGATTTTCTAAAGGTGGGGAGCATGTCATTATTTTTAGGGGATGCACCATGGTACCAGTGATTCTACGATAGGAGGTGTTTAGGGAGTTCTACACGTACCCTTTGGTGGTACATCCTAGTGTGGAGAAGATGTACCAAGACCTCTGGCGTCAGTACCGGTAGACAGGGATGAATAAAGCAGTGGAAGAGTTCGTTTCACAGTGCCTCACTTGTCAGCAAGTGAAGGCTGAGCACCAGGTTCCAGCAGTCTTGAATCCACTACTTGAGGTGCCATAGTGGAATTGGGATGAAATCTCCATGAACTTTGTGATATGTCTACCACATACGTTTAGGGGCCACGATTCCGTCTGGTTGATCGTTGACCAACTCACCAAGTCGGACCACTTCCTACCCATCCGAGAGTATGGATTAGTAGAGGTCTTGGGATGCCTCTACGTACAAGAGATTGTACTGCTTCATGGGGTGTCATCGATGATCGTTTCAGATCGTGGTGCTCGTTTTACATCTCGGTTGTGGATGGGATTACAAGAAGCGTTCAGGACTCAGCTACGCTTGAGCACCTCCGTTCACCCTCAAACATATGGCCAGACAGAGTGAACCATACAGATGCTTGAGGACATGCTTCGTGCTTGTGTCCTTGATTTTGGTCGTAATTGGGAGGAGCACCTGCCACTGGTGGAGTTTGCATACAACAACAGTTATCACTCCACCATCGGCATGACACCATTTGAGGCCTTGTATGGGTGACCATGCATATCACCTCTATACTGGTCAGACCTAGGGGAGTCAGCACTTATGGGTCCAAAGTTGGTACGGGCAACCACTGAGAAGGTGAAGATCATCCAAGAGCGGATGAAGACTGCACAGAGCTGGCAGAAGTCTTATGTCAATAGGAGACAGAGGCCCTTGCAGTTTGAGTAGGGAGACCATGTCTTTATATGAGTCTCACCCCAACGAGGATTATGGAGATTTGGCTAGGGAGGCAAGCTATCTCTAAGGTTCATTAGACCTTTCCCAGACTCTCAGCAGAGTAGGCGAAGTGGCGTGCCGCCTAGCTCTTCCCCCACAGATGCACTGGGTGCATAATGTATTTCATGTGTCGCAGATGAGGAGGTAAGTGCATGATCCATCACACATTATCGACCAAGGCGAGCTGGACATTGACGATGGGGTGACGTTCACGGAGTTCTCAGTGGAGATAGAGGATCGATGGGAGCGGGTCATACGTGGGTAGTCGATTCCTTTGGTGCGAGTTTGGTGGTAGCACATGAACATCTAGGAAAGAACATGGGAGTGGGAGGCTCAGATACATGCTCAGTACCCCCATTTGTTTCCCTAGCTTTTATTGTATCTTTTGGGGATGAAAAGCCCTAAGGTGGGAAGAATATAAAGATGCGAATTTTTTATACAATTTTTTTTAACATTATTTGGAATTATTATGAGTATGTGAAAATTGGCGGCACGTGATTCCGAGCCCCTAAGAGCCCAGAATGGAATTTTGAAATTTTTTTAAGGTACGTTCAGTAAACGCACGGGCAGCGAATTCTATCTTTTGAACTGGTGCTTGGATTAAAAATCTGAGGGTACCGTTGAATCCACAGCACCAGGATTTGTTTAAGGGAAACTTAACTTCGACTGGAAAGGGTCAGACAAAAAAAGTTAATTTTTGGACTTTATAAAAAATAATAAAATAACTCAATGAGTTATTTTATTTCTTTCTTGTAACTGTTGAGCGGCGGTGGCAAGACCGTTGGGTTTTCATACCATTAAATGGTCAGTTACACTTGGTTGTGTAACCGCACCGTTGGGAGAATTAACAGGTTCATTAATTCAATTCATTAATGAACCTCATTAATTGTGTGGTGCGTTGATCCTCTATTTAATCTATTTAAACAAAGCTCGGGAATGAGTTTTTGGAACTCAAGAGGGGAACCTCTGACGAAGTGTCGTGGTGTCATCCACCAACCTAGAACAAGGCTATGATGACCGTTGGAGGATTCGACAATGAGTGCCAAAGGATGTGAACCTTCTCCTTCGTCCACAACACCCTCAGACGTGGACACTCCGTCCTCATCCGCAACAACTTCCAACGAGCTCGAGCTCGAGGTTTTGTTTTAAGAGTTAAATTGTTCCATCTCTTTTGATGATGTTGAACCCTTTCCATGTTATAATGCTAACGCGGAGGGCGTGGGCTGAACAAACAAGGCTCGGATCCTCCACTGATCTCGGTGTTGGTTGTGTTCAACGTTAGCGACCGAAAGATGTGGAGACAAGGTGGAATGGAGGGCCACGCAGCGGAGGGACCATCCTGGTTGACCCATAGGCATGGACGAGAATAAAAACGGACCACCGGAGCTTCACCGGCGCGGCGACACCAGCGACCAAGGGAGATGACGGCCAACTCCCGCCAGTCGTGAAGGGACGGCAGCATCTAAAGGCACCACGGCAGACAAGTGGCGGTCGGCCAGTGCCGGCCACGTTGAAGCAGGGCGGCGCGCTGCGGCGGCGCACCGCGGAGGAGGGTCACTGATTCAAGCCGCGGCGGAGGGCGAACCCGCGCCCGCGGGTCCGTTGCGGGCCGATCCACGCGGACCAACCATGAGGTACGACGCCAACTGGCACCTCAGTTTTAAAGACCCAAATGACCAAAGTTGTTTGGGAGGAGAGCGGACCCCCTGTGTTGGGCCAATGGGTCGAGCGGTTCTGCAGCCCGGTGGGCTGCACCCAGCCGGGTGGGTCGGGCCAGACCCGTGGTCCAGCGGGCCTAGCCCACGGCCAGTGGACCGGACTAGGCCCAGTCGTACCGGGCTGAGACCAGCCCCCTTTAGGGCAGGCCCAGTGGGCCGGGTCGGGTCGGTCCGACCGGGTCATACTGTACTCAGACCCCTTTTTGCCAGTTGCGCTTAAACGGGCGTATCTCCTAAATTAAACATCTGTTTGACGAACCGTCTATGGCATCGTAACCCTTATGACAAGGTGAATCTTTTGCGATAATCCAATTGAGTTTTGGAGAAAATTTGAGAACGTCCAGGTTGGATCGACCCTGAATCCAACCGGTCCCTCGGCACTAAAATGTCTATAACTCAAAGACCGGGCGTCTGATTGACGCGTCATCTGATGCATTGAAAACCTTATGACATGACAGATCATCGGGTTAATTCTTTATGGGACTTCATGCCAATTTAAATACAACCAATGGCTTGAAGATCAGATCCTCCTGAAATCAAGCGTGCTTTGTGCGAGAATCCAGTGGCTGACTGTGAGGTGGAGATTGGAGGCAGATAATGCAGGGGTGAGTACCTAGCGATCCTGTATGGGTCAGCACCGAGCGATCCTACGTGGGTCAGCACCTAGCAATCCTGTGTGGGTCAGTACCAAACGATCTTGTGTGGGTCAGCACCGAGCGATCCAGTGTGAGTTAGCACCTAGCGATCCTATGTGGGTCAGGGCATACCGATCCTATGTGGGTCTTACGGGGGTTAGTATCTACCAATCCTATGTGGTTCAGATTCTGTGTTAGTCAGCAGCAGAGCCTCTTAACAGAATAAGATGATCTAGCTTACGACTAATCATCTGTACTTCTGTACTTAAGTTATACCTGGTTTGAGCTGAGTCTTTCGTTGTGCTTTGTGATTAAGATCATGCTTTGTGGTTTTTCCTTTGTGGAATTCTGAGAGACCTTCGGGGGTCTCAGGGTCCCTACTGGGTATTGTTATACTCACCCCTACACGGGCTTCGTCCGCACCTTGTTGTGTCTTGTGCAGACGATGGAAAACTTTGACTGAGGTTTGGGGAGCTAGGACCAGATGATGTACGGAGGTGACTGGTTGATGTGGAGAGTCGCAGTGATGAGTTGTACCTACCCTTCGGGTAGTATCCTTGGCAGACGAACTCAGGAGCTATTTTTCCCTTTTGTTGTGTAAATACCCGTAAATTTCAAGGAAATTTTATTCTTAATTTTCTTTGGAATTTTACAAGAACGCAGTTTTAGACAGCACCTGATTCCGAGGCCCGGTGTGCCCGGAATCATTTTCTGAAGTTTGGCTTGGGTACGTTCAGTGAATGAACGAGTGGGTTTTACTAACCTTTGAACCAGTGCTCGGAATCAAATTCTGAGGGCACTGATGGAATCGTTGCGCCGGATTTTCTTAGAAATGCCTTTTTCGGAGTTGCGTTTTCTCGGGTGTGGTTTTTAAATTTTTGGGGTTAAGTTAAGAAATAAAATAAATTGGTAACTTTATTTTTATTTCACTTAAAGCCACTTAAAAGCCACTTAAATCCACTTGAGATAAGTTAAAGTGGATAGTGTGCAATCCAAAAATATCCTACCCTCTTGGTAGGATATTTGTGAGGTGGGGCCCGCACGAGCCCCACCGTTTCTTTTCCTCTAAGTAACACACCCGCGAAAACTCCTCATTAATGAAAGTCAACTGGTGCATTTTCTTAAACTCTTAAACGCTCCTATTAATTGGGCGGTTTATTTGTGGAAATTAATTCTATGAATTAATGGGTCATTACTTAGTTTGTTTTTCAATTTTTTGGCATGTTAATAAAATAAGACCAACACTTGTCTTCTTGAGGATTGCTCGTTGAGAGGATTTGGAGAAGACTCCAAGGCTTGAGATCTTCATCCTTCTTCACGAAGAATGCGAAGAACGTGAAGAACGCTGAACCCTCGGAGATCGACGACACGACGCCGTGTTCTGCGATGCCGACGATTCTTCTCCCGCGACGTTCTTCTGCGACGTTTCTCCTCCCGCGACAAATCTTCGATCAACTGCTTGAGGTAGGAGATTTCGGAACTTTTAAATTTCCTTTGTGAATTTTATCCTTAACACAGATTTAATTCAGGAAATAAAAATCTGTGTGTTTTTCTTTAAACCTCGGAGATCGTCGACGCGACGCCGTATACCACGACGACTCGACGCCCTTCCGCGACGCGACGATCATCTTCTTCCGCGATGGTCAATTCAGCGAAGAACTCGTCTGATGACTACGACGAGGTAGGGGTTTTGATTCTTTAAATCTTTGTGATTTGTATTTCCCGGTTGTTTAATGATTGATTGGGAGACTTTTAAAACCGCTAACGTAGTGGGTACGGACTAATGCACAAGTCTGAACTCACCGCCCTTTTTTTGTTCTTGGTGTGCGGAACGGCGGACGACAGAAAACGGGGCCTCAAGGGCGATTTGAGGGCCTTGCAGTGAAGATCGGGTCCTGGGAGGACGACTGGCGAAGACCGCACGCAAAACGGACCACCGGAGCGCGTCCGGTGGTCTGCGGAAACCCACGCTGGTGCGCCGCCGGCAAAACCCGCCGCAGCTTCAGCCGCGGCGGCGAGGCGGTTCCGCGGCCCGCGCGGAACCGGGAGGCGGGACGCGGCTTAAGCCATGTCCGAGTACCGCGGAGCGGCCCCCGCACGGGGGCTGCGGTTCCCTCGCTCGGCCGAGCCGAGCCGAGCCAACCCGCCGGGCCGGATCGCGCCCAGGCCGGGCCGGGTCGCGCCCAACCGGGTCAGACCCGGACCCAGGTCGGGTCGACCCGGTTCGGGCCGACCCAGGGGGGGTGGGCCGGGTCGGCCCGGGCCCAGACCCCCCGTTTTCGGCCCCTTTTTGGTTTTTCGCACATACCTTGGGCTACGGGCCCCCGAACGACGCGCCGTCAGCGGCGATGCGATCCTTGGATCGAGACGATCGTTTCGGTATACTATACGCAAGGTTTCGGAATACTTTGGGTTCGTCCGGGTTGGTTCGTATACGAAACCAACCGGGCCCTCAGAGCAGAAACGCTTATATCTTGAGCTCCGGACGTCCGATTGACGTGATGTCGACTTTGATGGATTCCTCTAAGTAAGAAGGATCTTTTGGCTTACCCCGCTCGAGGTTTGGATGTCGTCGGAGTGCGGTCGGGTTGGTTCGCTCACGAAACCAACCGGGCCCCTGGAACGAAAAAGCCAATAACTCACAGACCGGGCGTCCGATTGACACGTCGTCTGTCTCGTTGATTTCCTCTTGTTGAGACGGAACTTTTGGCATACTTCACCCGAGTTTTGGTTGCAGTTGGATAGTGTCCTGGTTGGATTGCACCTGAAATCCAACCGGGCCCTTGGAACGGAAAAGCTGATATCTTTCAGACCAGACGTCCGTTTGACGAACCGTCAGCGGCGTTGGTGATCACGTTGAGAAACGGTCCCTTTAAGTTTACCCTATGAGAGTTGGGGTACAGTTGAGATACGGCCGGGTTGGTTCACACACGAGACCAACGGGGCCCCTGGGACGAAAAGGCTAATAACTCACAGACCGTGCGTCCGATTGACGCGTCGTCTGTTGTGTTGAGACCCCTGTGACGAGGCGGTCCTTTGAGTTAATTCTTCGTGGAAATTTGTGATACTTGTAGTATCGACCAGAAGCTCGTGGAGCGGACCCCCCCAGAGACGAGCGTGCGGAGTACGGAGACCGTGTAGCCGGCTGGGACCTGACGACTGCTTGACCGATCGACTCGGTGTGTTTCGGATAGCCCAGTGGGGGGCGCTTGGTTGTAGCGGCAGACCCACGGCGAAGGAGCGTTTGGTTGTAGCGGCAGACCCTCGGTACTCAACAGAAGGAGTACCTCTGGAGGCTATGAGGGGGAGCGCTTGGTTGTAGCGGCAGACCCGCGGTACTCAACAGAAGGAGTACCTCTTGAGGCTATGAGGGGGAGCGGTTGGTTGTAGCGGCAGAACCATGGTGGGAAGCGCTTGGTTGTGGAAGCAGGATCACATTACTCGACAGGAGGAGTACCTCAGCAGTCTTAGGTTAGTGAGCAGTACCTCGGAGTCGTGACAGGACCACTGTACACTCCAGAGACGGGGCTCTTCAGCAGTTACGGTTTCGATCATGAAAATCCTGGTTTGAGCTAAGTCTGTGACCTTTGTGTTTACCTCTTGATTGAGATGGGTTACTTGATAACTTAGGTATATGTATTGGCATATACCTGGGTGGTGGTTATCCGTTGATTTCATAATCCTTGTGTTTCCTCATGATTGAGATGGGTTACTTGATAACTTAGGTATATGTATGGGCATATACCTAAGTAGAGGTTATCTGTTGAGATCTTCTTTGTGGTTATCCTTGTTGGTTTTAGTGAGACCTTGAGGGTCTCAGGGTCCCTACTGAGTATCGTTATACTCACCCCTGCACGGGCTATGCCCGCACCTCATTGTGTTGGTTACAGACGACGGGCAGTGCTGAAGGAGGCCGAGTGTTCGAGGACTGGACGGTACCCGGAGGTGGACTACACGACGAGTCAGTACCCGGAGGTGGACTACACGACAAGTCAGTATCCGGAGGTGGACTTCACGGCGAGACGACACTCGGAGGATGTTGACGGGCGAGAGCGTTGTGGAGGCTATTTGTACCTACCCTTCAGGTAGGATCTGTGGTGGACGATCCAGGAGCTGCGTCATCTGTACCTACCCTTCAGGTAGGATCCGAGGAGGATGACCCAGGAGCCGCTTCCGTTCTTCCAACTGTTGTCTTTTTCTATTGTATTTTTTTCAGTTGTAGTTGTACTTTCATTTGGGTTTGTATTCTGGCCCATTTACCTTTCAGCACTTCTCTTTGTACTTAGTGTTTTACTTCCGCTTGTACTCTGTGATGTTTTGTTTACTTTTATAAAGGCAATGCCTTCTCAGTTATCGGGATTTATGCCTTTGGTTCTAGTCGCCAGCCCCTGGCCTATGGAAGGCGGGCTTGGGGTAGTCACGACACGGGCCCTGAGGACGGGTCGTGACAAATTGGTATCAGAGGAGTCGGTTCTACCGTAGAAATTATAACTCTGATATTTCCTTTCTGTGAAGCAATAGTGTTAAGGGTACCGAGTGTGGTTTTCAGTTCAGGGAGTCCAGTGTTGGTGCGGGCAGCCGACGTATCCATACACCAGGACCCTGACAACTGATTTCTGACTTTGTGCACGAAAACACTGATTGCGTGTGTGTTTCCAGAAGTTTTTAAATATCAGCTCAAACCAGGTCAGCTCACCAGGTATAATCGTTTGACAGTTTCATGTTGTTTCTTTCAGGATTCCTTTTCTCGGACGACCAGCTAGAGCCCAGAGGGATGTGCGTACTGACAGCCTGTCGAGCGAAGAGGCTTCGGTATAGGGCCCTCTTGCAGTTGAGGCACCAGCGGTACTACCATACGTTGGGACACCAATGCCACCAGCCCCAGCAGTAGGAAATGCATGCCACTTGAGCGCACTGCACGAGTTCCAGCGCCAGAGGCCACCCAGGTTCCGGGGAGAGACCGATCCGCAGGCGGCTGAGGATTGGCTGGAGGCTGTGTTGAGAGTCTTCAGGCTAGTGGGGACGCCTGTAGACTTCATGGTGATCTTTGCTGCCAGCCTTCTTCAGGCAGCAGCAGGCAGGTGGTGGAGCAACTTGTTCCAGTTTTGCGACAGGATGACCTTCACATGAGAAGACTTCGAGACCTTCTTCAGGGTGGAGTTTGTGCCAGTAGCTCTACACCCCGAACGTGTACAGGAGCTTATGCCTTTGCCGCAGGGTTTTCAATCAGTAGCCGAGTCATATGTGGGTAGTAGACAGATGATGTAGAGGTCCAAGAGGACTAGATCCAACCGTACGAGGAGTAGGAAGTGTTATGAATGTGGCAGGAAGGGTCACCTAGCACGTGACTGTCTGACTCCTCGTACAGATGATCTGCAGCCTTTGGAGGAGCCACTGAGGCAGAAGCAGCGGCGGGTGCTTGAGCAACAGCTGAGCAGTGGACAAGGCAGTAGAGCTCCGGGAGCAGGTGGACAAGAGAGGAACTAGTGGATACGTCCCTTGTACTTCTAGTTCCATGTTGCCATTGTATTCGTGTCTTTGTACTATGAGTTGCAATAATAAAAAGACAATTATCTTTGTGATGTTTGTTTTCCTGTCCTTTTGGTTTGATTGATACTGAGTGGTCCTGGTTAAGACTGTTGACTTGACCCTCACTTTCGAGATTTCTACTGGAGGAGACCCAGTGACCTCACACTGATGCTGACAGTGTGACTCGACCCTTGGAGGTGAGAGTGACAATTGGATATCTTGGTAGTTACGTCGAGGCCTTACGACGTCATACATGGCATGAATGCATCATTCATGTCAGGATTGACTGTATTAGGCAATGGGTGTGGTTCATCCAGGGGATGAGACCGAGTTTCTCTTTTCGGAAAAGGAGAAATTTTTAGCAGCTCTTTCAGATCATAAGAAAAGAAGGTGCAGGTCATCCAGGAGCAGATAAAGACTGCACGGTGCAGTAAGAAACAGGAAACTGGCACCAGTCTTAGAGACTCGGGCATGTTAAATATTTCAAGAAGTGGAAGCTTTAAGGAGTGATGAGTCTGCGAAGCAGAAGATGTGGAGGTAGAGCTAGGAGATCAGCATGAGGTGGTGTACATCTTAACATGCTACAACCACTCGCCTTAGTTATCCCCGCCAGGATCAGGGAGTTGGAGGGCGGAGGAAGAGTGCGGCTGCATGTGGTCAAGGAGAGTGACCCGATGGATCTAAGAATGATTCAAGGGACAGTCTGTGTCCACTACTAGCTGCTGTAGTAACGGAAATTGATATGAATCATTCCTTCCTTCCACAAATCTCGTCCCAGACCTAGAGTTTTCGGTAAGCCGTAGACTTGACCCTCACGTCTGGAGATACCTTGGGAGAAGACTCGATAATCACACTTACGCCGACGGTGTGGTCAGACCCTCGAGGCGAGAGTTTCGGTTGGAATCTCTTGGTGGCAGCGTCGAGGCCTTACGATGTTGGTTTGAGTATGGACTGGACAATCACAGTTCATACACAAATTGACGGTATTAGGCAAAAAGGTTGTGGTTTAACTACGATGTCAGGTTGAGTTTTCCTTGGTCGGCGAAAAGGGAACCCCAGGCAGCACAGGATAACTCATGCATAGGGGGGGTGCGACCGAACACTCTTGAGTCGGTCAACCTTACCCTCGTGGCAGCAGTCGTTTTGAGTTCCAGTTCTAACAGGAGTTGGAGACCTCTGGAGTTCGAGGATGATGATCACGTCCTTATACGGGTCTCACCTTGATGAGGTTTATGGAGATGTGGCCAAGGCGGCAAGTTATCTCTGAGGTTCAGCGGAGCTTCTTAGGTCCTCAGCTGGGTAGGTGGGGTGGTTTAATTATTGACCCATCCACCTCAGTTTCACTAGGTGCACGGCGACTTCCACGTATCTTAACTGAGGAGATACGTGCTCGACCCTTCACATATCCTCGACCATGAGGAGCTGGACAATGGCGATGAGGTGACTTCCACAGAGGTTCATGTGGGGATCGAGGATCGATAGGAGAGGATCCTAGTAGTATGGTCAATTCCTCTTGTGCACTTTCTTTGGCAGCACGGGAACCTCCAGGTGAGCACACGGGAGCGAAAGGCTCAGATGCGTGCTCAGTACCGCTTTTGTAACCCTAGTTTGTGTTAAATCTTTACGAGGACGTAAATCCCTGAGGTGGGAGTGATGTAAAGACCCGTAAATTTCAAGGAAATTTTTTTCTTAATTTTCTTTGGAATTTTACAAGAACGCAGTTTCTGACGGCACCTGATTCTGAGGCCCGGTGTGCCCGGAATCATTTTCTGAAGTTTGGCTCGGGTACGTTCAGTGAACGAACAAGCGGGTTTTACTAACCTTTGAACCAGTGCTCGGAATCAAATTCTGAGGGCACCGATGGAATCTCAGCGCCGGTATTTGCTTAGAAACGCCTTTTCCGGAGTTGCGTTTGCTCGGGTGTGGTTTTTAAATTTTTGGGGTTAAGTTAAGAAATAAAATAAAGTGGTGCGACAACATTATTTTTATTTCACTTAAAGCCACTTAAAAGCCACTTAAATCCACTTGAGCTAAGTTAAATCAGATAGGGTGCAATCCAAAAATATCCTACCCTCTTGGTAGGATATTTGTGAGGTGGGGCCCGCACGAGCCCCACCGTTTCTTTTCCTCTAAGTAACGCACCCGCGAAAACTCCTCATTAATGAAAGTCAACTGGTGCGTTTTCTTAAACTCTTAAACGCTCCTATTAATTGGGCAGTTTATTCGTTGAAATTAATTCTATGAATTAAGGGGTCGTTATTTAGTTTGTTTTTCAATTTGTTGGCATGTTAATAAAATAAGACCAACGCTTGTCTTCTTGAGGATTGCTCGTTGAGAGGATTTGGAGAAGACTCCAAGGCTTGAGATCTTCATCCTTCTTCGCGAAGAATGCGAGGAACGCGAAGAACGCGAAGAACGCGAAGAATGCCGAACCCTCAGAGATCGACGACGTGACACCGTGTTCCGCGACGCCGATGATTCTTCTCCCGCGACGTTCTTCTGCGACGTTTCTCCTCCCGCGACAAATCTTCGATCAACTGCTTGAGGTAGGAGATTTCGGAACTTTTAAATTTCCTTTGTGGATTTTATCCTTAACACAGATTTAATTCATGAAATAAAAATCTGTGTGTTTTTCTTTAAACCTTGGTGATCGTCGATGCGACGCCGTATACCGCGACGACGCGACGCCCTTCCGCGACGCGACGATCATCTTCTTCCGCGATGGTCAATTCCACGAAGAACTCGTCCGACGACTACGATGAGGTAGGGGTTTTGATTCTTTAAATCTTTGTGATTTGTATTTCCCGGTTGTTTAATGATTGATTGGGAGACTTTTAAAACCGCTAACGCGGTGGGTGCGGACTAACGCACAAGTCCGAACCCACTGCCCTTTTTTTGTTCTTGGTGTGCGGAACGGCGGACGATGGAAAACGGGGCCGCAAGGGCGATTTGAGGGCCTTGCAGTGAAGATCGGGTCCCGAGAGGACGACTGGTGAAGACCGCACGCAAAACGGACCACCGGAGCGCATCCGGTGGTCCGTGGAAACCCCCATCGGCGGCGCCCGGCGCGCCGCCGGCAAAACCCGTCGGGGCTTCAGCCGCGGCGGTGAGGCGGTTCCGCGGCCGCGCAGAACCGGGAAGCGGGACGCGGCTTAAGCCGCGTCCGAGTACCGCGGAGCGGCCCCCATGCGGGGGCCGCGGTTCCCTCGCTCGGCCGCTCGGCCGAGCCGAGCCGAGCCGACCCGCCGGGTCGGGTCGCGCCCAGGCCGGGCCGGGCCGCTCGGGCCGGGTCGGGTCGCGCCCAACCGGGTCGGACCCAGACCCGGGTCGGGTCGACTCGGTTCGGACCCACCCAGGGGGGGTTGGGTCGGGTCGGTCCGGGTCCAGACCCCCCGTTTTCGGCCCCTTTTTTGTTTTTCGCCCATACCTTGGGCTACGGGCCTCCGAACGATGCGCTGTCGGCAGCGATGCGATCCTTGGATCGAGACGGTCGTTTTGATATACTACACTCAAGGTTTCGGAATACTTTGGGTTCAGCCGGGTTGGTTCGTATACGAAACCAACCGGGCCCTCAGAGCAGAAACGCTTATATCTTGAGCTTCGGACATCCGATTGACGTGTCGTCGACTTTGATGGATTCCTCTAAGTAAGACGGATCTTTTGGCTTACTCCGCTCGAGGTTTGGATGTCGTCGGAGTGCGGTCGGGTTGGTTCGCTCACGAAACCAACCGGGCCCCTGGAACGAAAAAGCCAATAACTCACAGACTGGGCGTCCGATTGACGTGTCGTCTGTCTCGTTGATTTCCTCTTATTGAGACGGAACTTTTGGCATACTTCACCTGAGTTTTGGTTGCAGTTGGATAGTGGTCGGGTTGGATTGCACCCAAAATCCAATCGGGCCCCTGGAACGGAAAAGCTGATATCTTTCAGACCAGACGTCCGTTTGATGAACCGTCAGTGGCGTTGGTGATCACGTTGAAAAAAGGTCCATTTAAGTTTACCCTATGAGAGTTGGGGTACAGTTGAGATACGGACAGGTTGGTTCGCACACGAGACCAACCGGTCCCCTGGGACGAAAAGACTAATAACTCACAGACCAGGCGTCCGATTGACGCGCCGTCTATTGTGTTGAGACCCCTGTGACGATGCGGTCCTTTGAGTTACTTCTTCGTGGAACTTTGTGATACTTGTAGTATCGACCAGCAGCTCGTGGAGCGGACCCTCCTGGAGACGAGCGTGCGGAGTACGGAGACCGTGTAGCCGACTGAGACCTGACGACTGCTTGACCGATCGACTCGGTGTGTTTCAGATAGCCCAGTGGGGAGCGCTTGGTTGTAGTGGCAGACCCACGACGGAGGATCGTTTGGTTGTAGCGGCAGACCCACGGTACTCAACAGAAGGAGTACCTCTGGAGGCTATGAGGGGGAGCGCTTGGTTGTAGCGGCAGACCCACGGTGGAGGAGCGCTTGGTTGTAGCGGCAGACCCGCGGTACTCAACAGAAGGAGTACCTCTTGAGGCTATGAGGGGGAGCGCTTGGTTGTAGTGGCAGACCCATGGTGGGAAGCGCTTGGTTGTGGCAGCAGACCCACAGTACTCGACAGGAGGAGTACCTCAGCAGTCTTAGGTTAGTGAGCAGTACCTCGAAGTCGTGACAGGATCATTGTACACTCCAGAGACGGGGCTCTTCAGCAGTTACGGTTTCGATCATGAAAATCCTGGTTTGAGCTGAGTCTATGACCTTTGTGTTTACCTCTTGATTGAGATGGGTTATTTAATAACTTAGGTATATGTATGGGCATATACCTTGGTGGTGGTTATCCGTTGATTTCATAATCCTTGTGTTTCCTCATGATTGAGATGGGTTACTTGATAACTTAGGTATATGTATGGGCATATACCTAAGTAGAGGTTATCTGTTGAGATCTTCTTTGTGGTTATCCTTGTTGGTTTTAGTGAGACCTTGAGGGTCTCGGGGTCCCTACTGAGTATCGTTATAATCACCCCTGCACGGGCTATGCCCGCACCTCGTTGTGTTGGTTGCAGACGACGGGCAGTGCTGACGGAGGTCGAGTGTTCGAGGACTAGACGATACCCGGAGGTGGACTACACGACGAGTCAGTACCCGGAGGTGGACTACACGACGAGTCTGTATCCGGAGGTGGACTTCACGGCGAGACGACACTTGGAGGAGGTTGACGGGCGAGAGCGTTGTGGAGGCTATCTGTACCTACCCTTCAGGTAGGATCCGTGGTGGACGATCCAGGAGCTGCGCCATCTGTACCTACCCTTCAGGTAGGATCCGAGGAGGATGACCCAGGAGCCGCTTCCGTTTTTCTAGCTGTTGTCTTTTTCTATTGTATTTTGTTCAGTTGTAGTTGTACTTTCATTTGGGTTTGTATTCTGGCCCATTTACCTTTCAGCACTTCTCTTTGTACTTAGTGTTTTACTTCCGCTTGTACTCTGTGGTGTTTTGTTTACTTTTATAAAGGCAATGTCTTTCCAGTTATCAGGATTTACGCCTTTGGTGCTAGTCGCCAGCCCCTGGTCTATGGAAGACGGGCTTGGGGTAGTCACGGCACGGGCCCCGAGGACGGGTCGTGACATGTTGTACTTCCATTTCAGTTGGGCTTGTATTCTGACCCCTTTACTTTCAGTACTTACTTTTACACTCAGTGGTAGTTTTAGTTGTGGTTGTATCATTCTTCTTCCGTTGTGTTTTGCTTGTGCGTAGTGTGTCATGTCTATGTTTGTACAGGTTTTGAGGCAATGTCTTCCCATTCTAGGGATATATCTTTCCGGTGCTAGTCGCCAACCTCTGGCCTGTAGAAGGCAGGCTTGGGTAGTCACAGCACAAGCCCTAGGGGATGGGTCGTGACAACATCGACATGCAACCTGTTTGATTTGTGATGTTGTGTTAAATTGATTATATTACACTATTAACATTCATGGGAGGTTGGACGTTGTGACGTTGACTTTTTTTTTCTATGGATATCTTGACGTATTGTTATATGTCAACCTTGGACTTTAGGCAATTATGCTTATTGTCATTGAGAAAGAGATCTAGAGGGTCGCACACTAAGTGTATCTGCAGTCTTAGTTGAATTCTACCATTGAATTCAGTAAGCTAGAATAAATAACATGTATTCGAGTTTGATTGATCGTCATAATTTAATCACAAGTTATTCAAAAGAATAAGTGAGTTAAATAATAATAATATTTATTTACAAGTATGACAAATATAATATTTATTATATTTATCGTGCAGTTGGGGTGGTGCCTGAGTGGTAAACCTCGTTATCTTGGATCCAAAAGAGCAGAGTCTGAATCCTAGCAATCCCCTTGGGGGATTTATGATGCGGGTTATGACATTGGGGGCGGTGATACAGACATGATGCAGGCAGGTGGTGATGTAGGCATGTTGCAGACAACTTTACCTTGGGCCTGCGGGGCATGTAATGAGTCTCTCTCCCCAGATAGAAAGAGGTATTTACTTTTATAATAAAAAGAGGCTTCGATCAGACCTTTTTTTAAAATACATTTATTTATTTATTATATTTTATCGTGAAATAATGCAATGACATTTATTTATTAATACTTGAGGATCAGTAAATGTCGATGAGGGAAAGCAGACCGAGTATAATGACCTGATTGGAAATAAAATAAATGATATTTATTTATATATTCGTAAAGGTGTTGTGCATGTTAAATGATGATGATGATTATTATTATTATTGTTATTGGACATGAGGTCAACTAAGAATTATGGAATTGTGAAATGGCTTGTGTACGATATGTCAACCCTAAACCTGACAAAATAAATATATAATTATATCTTTTTCTTAAATTACAATTGACATGCACTACAAATAGAGTGAGACTCTTAAGGCCCGGAGAGAGATCAAGAGATCCAGAGTGCTCTCCCCTCCCCTCTCAAGTTAACGTGAGATCATCAAGACTTCTTCCTCTCTCGAGAAGAATTTTGGTGCGGTCAATCACAAATAATGCAAGCGATCAGGATCGGTTGTGCTATCACCTGACGATTCTATGGCGTCGTTCATAGATTGTGGTGTACGTGTGAATCACCGCTAAAGAGATTCTACATTTGGATCATGCGGCGCAATGACAATACGACATGATCTTGTTAACTAGATCATCAATGAAAGTGGAGTTACAAGAGGAAATTTTGTATCTGCTCATAAATTAATTATAAATTACATGTGAAGATCATTCGTTTTCGGTTCCAGCATTTTAATCTAGTCAAGTAATATACTGTTTTCGTTGGACATGAAGTTTTGATCATGCGAAACAACAATTACACGTGATTTACGACTAAAAGTCGAGATGATCATATTCCCAAAAGGCACTTTCGTTGCGTCCGGAACATACTGTTTGTGATTTGATGAGTGTTAGAAAAAAAAAACAATATAGTTTTTATACGGTGGGAGACCATATCTCAAAAAACTCCATATTTCAAAAAACTCCATATTTTTGAAACGCCTTTTCTGTTTTCAGGCTCCATATTTCTCCAGACAGTTCAGGCGTGCTATGGAATCTTCACTGGACGTCACACAGTTGTAGCTTTCATGACTTATTTCCGGTCGATCCCATGGCTTCAATGCCGACATTTGCCTGCGCATCGAAGGACACCGAGAATCTGTGGAAATCAAGAAATCACTGCATAAGCGACGATTGTATTCTCCATATGCCCTAGGCGTAAAAGACTGCGATTTGCGGGATCACGGGGATTTTCCTCATCGTTGAAAGACCGGGAGGCACTGCGTTGGCTATGGCTCGGATCTTCGAGTACTTTGTGGTTTGCGGGGTGGGTCCGGAGATTCGGACCCTTGACAGTAACAGAGGTTTCCACGGAGCGGAGTTCATGTATATGCCCTCTCTAGTGGACCAATATCCTCCTATCAATCACTCTCTGTACCCACCACCGCCTCCGCAGCTACCTACGTGCGTGTTACCAGCAGGTGTGGAGTTTTATTCATCAGGTTTTGATTCCATTGATTTCTCAACCTTTCCAAAGAGCTATCCAATTGTTCTAACCGAAGGGGATGGATCTAAAATTTATGTTAGTTGCATTGCTTTTCGAGATCCAGTCAGTGAGGATATAGCTGATGCTTATCGTATTCCCCCAAATTCATTTGCGGACAAATGTATTTGTCTAGTTTCACGCTCACCCTGCTTCCGTGTTCTCCGTGACGCACTCGAGGAATTATTTGTTCTTTGCTTCTCCCCCACTGGAAGTATGAAGCCATTATGGGATGTTATATCATATTTGGTTTCAACTGTGCCTTTGCCTACCCCAGGAAAGGAACGAGTTATATTTGCAGTTGAAAGTTGCTTGCTCTCAGTAGAGGCTCCACCAAGGGATGGGCTTCCACATGCAGACATATCCTTCCAGCCTTTGGTACAGTGCTTGGATGTTGATAACTTAATTTTACTCTTTACCGCTGTATTGCTTGAACGGAGGATACTGATTCGATCGAACAAGTACTCACTCTTAACTCTTGTATCTGAAGCCATCTGCCATTTAATTTATCCATTTCGATGGCAGCATGTCTACATCCCATTACTGTTTTTCAGTGGAGTTGACTACATTGATGCTCCTACTCCATATATGATGGGTCTCCATTCTGCTGTTGATACTTCATATCTTGCAATGGATGGTGTCGTGGCTGTGGATCTTGAATACAACCGCATCACTTCATCAGAGGAAATACCACCCTTACCTGAACCCGAGTCGAGTTCTCTGCGTACTGAAATAACAAAGCTGTTGTACCCCAATGTTGTTGGCATAGACTTGATGAAGGCTGCCTTTAGCAATTCTCCAGAACAGTTTTCTAAGGGTTGCAGTAAGCCCTGGGGGGAGGATCATGACCTTCAGCTTAGGTTAATATTCCTTAAGTTCTTTGCATCAATGTTAGGCGGCTACCGCAATTTTGTAGAAAATAGCGTGACCCAAGTGTTCAATAGCCAAGCCTTTTTAAAGAAGCGCTCACGGTCCACCAACCAACCACCGGAGCTCATGATTGCACAGTTTTTAGATTCTCATGGTTTCTTGGATTACCTTGATAGATCTGATGAAAATAATAACAATCTGCTTGACAAGTTGCAAGATGCACTTGGAAGAGGCCAAAATCCTATGTCAATTCTTTCTTCACCTTCGATGGAACCAGAGATTGTAACCATATCTGATCCTGATCCGTGCATATCAGGCTCTGGTGCCAAATATACTTACGATAGGTTTCCCTCAAATATTAGAACAGAAGAGCAAGAAGAGAAGAGGAAGCAGATACTTGCAGCAGCAAGTGGGGCATTGGATTATTCTGGAAAGCATACTCCCAGTTCACCTTCTTTGCTCATGGGAAAAGACTCAAAGGCAGAAACCCTCAGTCCAATGGAAAGGGCGGCAGAACGAGAGCGCATGGTGTTGGACATTAAAGTGAAACTGCAGGGATTGTGGCTCCGTCTTTTGAAGTTAGGTGCTACTGATGATCCTCTTTCATCATTTGAGTATGGCACAATCCTTGCTTTGATCGAGTCCGATGCAGAGGGGATTGGTGGCAGTGGGTTTGTAGAGTGCATAAGAGAACACATACATTCTGGATGGCTATGTCATTTGACTGAGGAGCAGTTTATTGCAGTGAAGGAACTGCTAAAAACTGCAATCAGCCGCGCGACCTCTCGAAATGACATGTCAACCATCAGAGATGCATTGGAAGTGTCTGCTGAAATGTTTAAGAAGGATTCTGTGAATGTTGCAGATTATGTCCAGCGCCATCTTCTTTCTCTTAGCATTTGGGAGGAGTTGAGATTTTGGGAAGGATACTTCGGGTTTCTAATGGAAAGGTCTTCTAAGAACTCTTCCGATTCTGAAATTTTGGTGGCAACGCAGCTTATCGTACTGGCATCACATATGGCTGGGCTGGGACTCCCTGATACGGATGCCTGGTACATGATCGAGACCATAGCAGATAAAAACAACATTGGATACAAGAAAATTGTAAAACTTAGAGGATTTCTTGCTCACATACAGCAATTACGCATCGGTTATTGGGGTAGCTTTTCCGCAAAGAGCCAGTCCACAATGTTGTATATGTTGCCATCGCCGCATTCACAAGACTCAACGAATGAGGATCAGCAACCCGCCGAGGCTTCTGGCGTGGGAAGGAGCTGGGTACAAAGCATGTTTAGCAGGGATGCAACAACGAGGGCAAGTTCTTTCAGCCGTGTACGTAAATGGGCTTCTGATAGTGGCTCTTTCGTGAATGGGAAACAAGATTTACTCTCTGCTGCGCAGAATAAAATCCAGACCAGTGTTCGAGTACTCAAGGGTCATAGTGGCGCTGTGTCTGCTCTGCATTGTGTTACAAGAAGAGAGGTTTGGGATCTGGTGGGCGATCGTGAAGATGCAGGTTTTTTCATCAGTGGAAGCACCGACTGCTTGGTCAAGATATGGGATCCAAGTCTTCGTGGGTCTGAACTCAGGGCAACCTTAAAAGGTCATACAGGGACCGTGCGTGCGATTAATTCTGATCGTGGGAAGGTAGTGACGGGTTCAGATGATCAATCTGTTATTGTATGGGATAAGCAGACCTCTCAGCTTTTAGAAGAGCTCAATGGCCATGATGCGCAGGTCAGTTCAGTGCGCATGTTATCCGGTGAACGGGTCCTCACAGCTTCCCACGATGGAACTGTAAAAATGTGGGATGTGAGAACTGATACTTGTGTTGCAACTGTTGGACATTGCTCAAGTGCTGTTCTCTGCATGGAGTATGATGATTCCAGTGGTATCTTGGCTGCTGCTGGCAGAGACGCGGCCATTAATGTATGGGACATCCGTGCTTCGAAGCAGATGAACAAACTTTTGGGGCATACAAAGTGGATTAGATCAATAAGAATGGTTGGGGACGCTCTTGTTAGTGGGAGTGATGACTGGACTGCAAGATTGTGGTCTCTTTCTCAGGGAACTTGTGAAGCTGTTCTGGCATGCCATGCTGGTTCAGTTATGTGTGTTGAATGTTCTTCGTTGGACAAAGGAATAATAACAGGTTCAACTGATGGACTGGTCAAGATCTGGGAGAATGATGAGGGTGGTGTGAGATGTGTGAAGAATGTTACCATTCATCCTGCTTCTATATTATCTATAAATGCTGGGGAGCAGTGGTTGGGAATTGGCGCAGCTGATAATTCAATGTCTCTTTTCCATTGGCCTCAAGAGAGACTTGGTGGGGTGTCTGGCAGTGGATCAAAGATGGGGGGCTGGCAACTCTACAGAACACCACAGAGAGCAGTTGCTTTGGTACGATGCATGGTGTCGGACCTTGAACGAAAAAGGATGTGCAGCGGTGGCCGCAATGGGTTCCTCAGGCTTTGGGACGCCACCATCAACATCTAAATTTCGAGTGCCAACCCGGATTCCTCGGGATGTAACAATTTTTACAACTTTAAACTATTTTCTTCTATATAAAATGTGATCTCTCATACTTGGATCTTATTTGTAGGTTCATATGGCCACCTTTATATTTTAGATCTATCCTCACACATCAATGAGTCCGTGATAAAGTAAATCACACGATGGAACACGATGTTTTTCTGCGGCCGGCTCCCAATATGGGCAGCAAGTTGACAATACACACACAACTCATTGATATTATATACATATCCACTAATCTTACTGACAGTTGTGGATATAAAGGTTTAACAAGACTTGCCCTTTTGTTATCCAGACTCATTGTCTATTGATCAAGGATACACCATGAAACATATTACAACGAATAGAATTCATAGCATACACCATCACTAGATTCAATTGTGAAGTGGATTCCAGAAAACCATGTTGAGGTTTATTTGGCCATGTCGGGTTTTGGTCAAACGGATGATATTTAAATGGAAACTGTTGGACCTCATTTTAGTATAATGGGTATTTCCGAGTTCCACATCGGAATATCCCCCTTGTAATTATTTTCAATCATCTATAAAAGAATATCTCCGCCTCACATTGAGGTAAGAGGAATTCGCCATCTACATGGTATCAGAGGGTACTCTCTAACCCGAACCCTCCCTCCCTTCTTTCTCTCTCTCTCTCGTCTAGGGTTATGAGAAAAATCCCATGCAAATTCCCTCCCGGTTTTGTCCGGCGTCTCCCTCCCTGCATCCTGCCGCCCTTCCCAGCGGCTCCCTCCTGCATATTCTCGGTGCCCTCGTCCAGGTGCCCTCGTCCAGGCGCGATCGGCTCGTTGCGCCCTCTTCGCGCTACTCCCGATAGATCCCTCCCAGCGGTCCTACTCCCTGCGCGCGACGCTCCAGGCGGACTCCTCTGCCTCCCATCCCAGGTTTGACGCCCCTGTTCCTCTCGGCGGAACCTCCACCTCTAGGCAGATACCCCCCGCCTCCCGACCCAGGCCCCCTCCCTTCCCGGTGTAGCCCTCCCTGC
Source organism: Viscum album (assembly GCA_963277665.1). Taxonomy (NCBI): domain Eukaryota; kingdom Viridiplantae; phylum Streptophyta; class Magnoliopsida; order Santalales; family Viscaceae; genus Viscum; species Viscum album. The sequence continues at coordinate 262,353,918 of OY728129.1, forward strand.
AGTCTTTCGGTGTCGTCCGACCTCGCCCTTATCCACATCACCCTTCTGGCAGACTCCCGATTCTGCCTAGCGCCTCCTCCCTCGCGAAGATCGGCCCGCCCTCCCGGCACTTCCTGATCCCGTCGTGACTCTCTCCAGACGCCGCACGACCCGCCTGTCCCGACGGCTCCTTCTCGGCGCTCCCGCGACACGTCCCGACCTGCTTCAGAAGCAGCCACCAGGCACTGCCCCCTAGGCAAAAAACACCCGGCCCAACGACACTTCAATGGCTGGCTTGTCCACTCGCGGCCCTCCGACACCAACTCCGGTCGCCAACTTTCCTGTAAGAACACCCTCACTTCCATTGTCGGCCTTCCCGTGCGTCTGTACGACCGCCTGAGTAGCTATCTCATCCTCCGTCATCGGCTCTACCGCAAGACGGTCCCCTTTCATCCATTGACCGTTACAGAACAACACTCTCATCAGAGGAGATTGCTTTGATACACTCTTATCGGGCAACTGTGCCACCATCCTCTTCTCTAGCCCCCATTGCTCAGACTGACAGCTCTACCGCCCGTGTTTCTTATCAACAGACAGCTTGGATGTTTGACTCTGGTGTGTCAGAACATCTCACAGGGGACTCCAGTATATTCACTACCTATCATCTGTACACAGGTGCTTTTATAATTACTGTTGCTAATGGCTCAAAAATCCCAATTACTGGATTTGACACGTCTCTTGACCCCGTCTATTCACCTGACGTCGGTCGCTCATGTTCCTCAAAGTCCCTTTAATCTTATCTCCGTTAGCAAACTCACCACAGACTTAAATTGTGTTGCTACTTTTACCTCATCTGGTGTTGTTTTTTAGGAGCGGAAGACAAATCGGGAACTCAGTCAAGGTTATATTCGGAATGGGGTTTACATGTTTGACACCCACCATCTCTTGCTTGCTCATCCACCTCCGTCTGTGCTCTTGACCTACATTCTCGCCTTGGTCATCCACCGACTTCCACCCTACATAAACTTTGCCCCCAATTCAGTTCTCACCAATCCTTGTGAATCCTGCAAGTTTGCCAAACATCATTAGGACATATGTTCCTCAACCAGAACCACGTGCAGCGAATCCTTTCGATCTTGTTCATTCTGATGTCTGGGGTCCTTGCAGGGTTCCTAGTCAGTCCAGGTATAGTTATTATATCACCTTTATTGATGACTACTCTCGCATGACTTGGCTTTACCTGCTTCATGATCGGTTTGAAGTTTTTTTCTACTTTTCAGACCTTTTATAATGAAATTCATACTCAATTCTCCACCTTCCTTAAATGTCTCCGCTCCAACAATGGACGAGAATATTTATCCACTTCCTTTCAGCAGTTTCTCAAGGATAAATGCATCATTCGTCAGACCTCCTGCCCTGATACACCTTAGCAGAATGGAGTGGCCGAGCGGAAACATCATCATATTTTGGAGACTGCTCGTGCTCTCCTCTTCCACATGAAGGTGCTTCTCCTTTTTTGGTCTGATGCCATCCTGATTGCTACCTACCTCTTAAATTGTCTTCCTTCTTCCATCCTTCAGGGAGAGACTCCCTTTCAGACTCTCTTCTCCTCTCTTCCTCCTCACTCACTTCCTCTTCGAGTGTTTGAGTGTCTGTGTTATATTTGGGACACTCGCCCCAACCTCTCTAAACTTTCTCCCAAATCCCTCTGGTGTATTTTTTTCAGATATTCCCGCACTCAGCGTGGATAACGCTGCTTCTCTCCAGACTTACGGCGCTATATAATCTCTGCCAATGTGTCGTTTATTGAGAGCTCTCCTTTCACTCCTCCCTCTCCTCATCCAGACACTACCATCGATGAGTGCCTTCCTCTCACCATTCACCCTCCTCTGGTGTCTCCCCCTACTGGTCATCGCTTTGGGACAATCTACTTCTGTCGCCCATCGACTGCCTCCCCCCCTGTCCAGGCCGAGGACACCATCGTTCCCACTTCATATGATGCTCCTGCAACAGCACCAGACGACTTGCCTATTGCATTACGGAAAGGTACTCGCTCTTGTCAGAATACTTCTACTTTTTCCTCTTCTTACAGAAGTTTGTCAACACTGGAGACGATATTTATCCCCCGCACGGTTGGCGATGCCAAATCCCACCCGGGGTGGCTACAGGCGATGCGGGATGAACTGCAGGCTCTGGATGACAACCATACATGGGATCTGGTCCCCCTCCCTGCAGAGAAACAGGCGGTCGACTGCAAATGGATTTATCCTATCTGTCTCAATGCCGATGACACTCGTCCGAATGACCCAAATGCCTTCATTTTTATTGATTTTTGATAACCCCCTTTCAAGGGATGAGGGGGAACCCTTACAAGTCCCGTAGGCTTAGAGATTACAAGGCCCGTAGGCTTAAGAGATTACATGACCCGAAGGTCTTAGGGAATTCAACCAGACTATCTACAAGGAACTGCCCCTCCCCAGCATCTACTTCATGATAGTTGCTCTCCACCTTTGCATGACCGTTTGACTAGGCTTCCCGTGCAAGCACAGACTGGTCCCGATGACATAACCATACCCTCTCATTCTGACAAACCCATTTGGCTATGCTCTGGTGAGTGCACCTGCTCTGAATCCTCTTCTGGGGCTACTCTTTTTTTGTAGTGTGTTTGGGGCAACTGCATGTGGCCCAAAGACCTTGAGGTGGCCCGAGGGCCTTAAAGGTGGCCCGAAAGCCATACTGACCCGAAGGCCTGGGTGGCCCGAAAGCCTTAAGGACTCCAAGCCCAAACCGGTGACCCAAGGTGAATAGTTCCAGCTGCTACAGTACCGAACATTACATGCTACAACAACTGCTACAGTACCCACACATTGTGTAGTTCTGCTACAGTCCCTGTACAATGTACAACTCTGCTACAGTGCCCGCATAGTGTACAGTGCTGCTACAAGTGCTGCTACAATGTCTGCTACAGTACCTGCTACAATACTGCTACAGTACCGAAAATATGCCTCTGCCTGGTTTTGAACCTGGGTCGTGTGGATGCACTTAAGGATACCTCACCAACTGGGCTGAGCCTCATGTGCAAATGCCGATGACACTCTCCATCGACTCAAAGCCCGCCTTGTGGCGAAAGGATTTGCTCAAACATATGACATTGACTACTTTGAAACCTTCTCTCCAGTTGTCAAGATGACCTTTGTCCGTCTATCCATATCTCTGGCTGCTCATCATCACTGGCCGCTTCATCAACTGGATGTCAAGAATGTCTTTCTTCATGGCTTTCTTGACGAAGAAGTCTACCTGCAGCAGCCCCCCGGATTTCATGCCTCTGGAGCCGACTCCCATGTCTGCCGCCTCCGTCAATCCCTATATGGCCTCAAGCAGTCTCCTCGTGCTTGGTTTGACCACTTCAGCACTGTCGTCACAGCCTTTGGCCTCTCTTGCAGTATGAAGGATCACACCGTCTTCTTCCGTACGACGTCAAACAGTTGTATTTTGATGGTGGTATATGTTGATGATATCATCATCATAGGGAGCGACTCCACTGAAATCGCCCAACTCAAGGCGCACCTTCACCACCACTTCCACACCAAGGATCTTGAACCTCTCACCTACTTCCTTGGCATCGAGGTCTCCCGTTCTGAGGACACTATCTCTCTCTGCCAACGAAATATGCCCTTGATATCTTACAGGATGCAGGGTTGAGCCAGACGACTGCAGTTGACACTCATCTTGAGCTTGGGGAACGCTCTCTCTATGCCGACTCGACACCCTTCCCTTACCTAGAGATCTATTGTCGTCTGGTGGGCAAACTCAACTACCTCATCATGACACGACCCAACATTGTCTGCGCTGTTGGCAAAGTGAGCCAGTTCATGGAGCATCCAACCAGATCTCAGTGGGATACTGTCCTCCGCATTGCCAAATACATAAAGAAAGACCATGCACGTGGCCTTCAGTACTCACATCATGCTCATTTGGATGTTGAGGCCTTCTGTGATGCGGACTATGCAGGTTGCCTTGCTACCTGCAAGTCTACTTCTGGATTTGCCGTGTTCTTGGCCGATAACCTCATCTCATGACGCAACAAGAAGCAGACTGTCGTCTCCAGATCTAATGCAGAGGCAGAATACCGTGCCATGACCACAATCACCATTGAGATCCTCTGGCTTCGTCATCTCCTCCATGAGCTTGGTTTCCCAGCGCAGACATCTGCTCATATCTGGTGTGATAATCAGACAGCCATGAAGATTGCATCGAATCCCGACCTTCATGAACGGACGAAGCATATCGAGCTGGACTGCCACTTTCTTCGCCACCATCTGGAGCAGAACCATATCAGTTTTGGTCATATTCCGATGGCGGATCAGCTTGTCGACATCTTCACAAAAGGCCTCCCAAGAGCTCGTCTGGACTCTCTCACTACCAAGTTGGGTATTCACAGCTTCCACAGCCTAGCTTGAGGGGGAGTATGTATGACCTTGTTCGATGTTGCTTTTTTCTTTTTGTGGGACTCTCAGTCCAAGCTGGGCATGTCCAGCTGAGGGGGAGTGTTGGACCCCATTTTAGTATAATGAGTATTTTCGAGTCCCACATCGGAATATCCCACCTTGTAATTATTTTTACTCATCTATAAAAGAATATCTCTGCCTCACATTGAGGTAAGGGGAATTCACCATCTACAAAAACGATCAAAGAGATTCTAGGAGAGATTGTGATTTGGTATCGTGGTTTTTAGATCGACTTTGATCGGTTGAAACTACATCTTCCTTTTGGTTGTTTGATCTTTCCTTGAGTGTGAGTGTCTCTATAGGACTTCTCAACAGTCCTAAGTGTCCTTGAGTGATCTCCTTTGATAAGATATTAAGTTCTTACTTTTGGGAAACCAGATCAAAGTGATTCATTGTGCGAGCATCGTATAGCAGCGGACTTGGAAACCCTTGATTGCTGATTCAAACATGGTTTTGAGGTAGGATATTTTGGACTCATCTCCTATCATGTAGAATGGACACGTCCTTGTTGTTATGCTTCATTTTCTTTAGAGTTTCATCATGATCTTCATCTCTTGGCCCTTTTTGGTTGATTTTGAGTGGTTGCCTTGTGACATCTCCTGCTAACATTATATCATGTTCTTTTATCTATAATTGTGTGATCCACAATGGCAATTGTAACGTCCTAGCCCAGATCTTCCATTGACATGGTCTAAACCGCCATCTGTTCTAGGGATGTTCCCTGATTGTCGAGTGTTGATGACTAGTGTTGAGGGTGTATGTAGATCATTGGGGAATGATTTGCCCTCTTTTGGAAACAATTTGAGCCATTATCGGTTTTTATCAAAAAACTGGTGTGACCCGTTCGTATGTCAGACATGCCCAAAACCTGTAATCTATGGAAAACAAAATCGGGAGCCAAAAGTTGGGTCTTGTTTTCCAATATAGCATGAAATATTGACAATCTATATGAATGCAAACAATAATAGAAACAATTTGATATAAAAACAACTAAAGTAATGAAATAAACAAGTGACTGTATGTCTGGTGACACCTACCAACACTGACCACCCTCACTCCCCCCTCACTTCACTGCCCAGTGGAGTCTTGCATTGCTATACCAACACTACTATAAACACGACCTTTATCAGCGCTAAAAATGGCCTTTATCAGCGCTAGAAAAAGCACTGATAAAGCCAGCGTAGATAAAGGGGGGTCCCCTTTATCAGCGCTTCGAAAAGCGCTGATATAGGACCCCTTTATCAGCGCTCAAAAAAAAGCGCTGATAAAAGTACCCCTTTATCAGCGCTTTTTTTAGCGCTGATAAAGGGGTCCTATATCAGTGCTTCCTTTATCAGCGCTTTCGTTTTAGCGCTAATAAAGGACCATTTTATCAGCGCTTTTAAAAAAGCGCTGATAAAAGTTAAAAAAATTTAAAAAAAATTTAAAAAAAAATTTAAAAAAAAATTAAAAAAAAAATTAAAAAATACTGCGAATCGGGGGGGCTTTTATAGCGCTTGATCCCCCCCTTTTACAGCGCTTTTTTGCCCTTGTACATCGCCTCACGCACCCCCTCCACCCTTTAACAGCGCTTGCTGCTATATTCCCCCATGCGCGCCCCTGCCTCCACCAGGATTTGAACTCGAGACCTCCCCCCTGCGCGCCTAAGCCTTTACCACTACTCTATTTTGATTTGTCTTCCAATTCATGATATATATATATATATTTAGTTATATTTATTCGTATACTAATATATATTTATATTAATATATATATAGTTATATTATAATATATATATAGTAATATATATATATATATATATATATATATATAGTGATATTAATATATATCTATATCTATATATATATATATTTAGTCATATTTATTCGTAGAGTAATATATATTTATATTAATATATATATATATAGTTATATTAACATATATATAGTTATATGAATATATATATATAGTTATTAGATTAATATATATATATATAGTTAGATTAATATATATATATATAGTTAGATTAATATATATATATATAGTTAGATTAATATATATATATAGTTAGATTAATATATAGGTATATAAATATTTATATATTGGTATTTTAAATAAAATGGATCTTAGTTATTATTTAGATAAAGCTAATATATTTTATATGTAAATATGTTTAATTATTTATTTAAAAAATTTAATTTTTAGGTGCGAATATATAAAAAATATGTACATATAGTTATATATTTGATTATAAATAGCAGTGCATTATAAAAAAGAATGAAATTTCAAAGACATAATATCAATATGAATGTAATACCTTGGAATAAATTCAGTCCCCGCAAAAAAAAAGCCAACAATACCCCCTTAAACGAGTTTGGAAATCCATAAAATGTTAAAAAATCTGGGTACCCCGACAAAAAACTCAGTTTTGGAGGCCTTCTGGGCCTCTTTTGGCCTCGAAAAAACGCTTGACCAAGGTCCCCCCAGGTCACAGCGACGTACAGCTCGTCGCAGGCTTCAATTTGATATGTGGTAGAGCTCAAACGGACACCCGGATCAAAAGTTATGACCGTTTGAAGTTTGAGTTGCGTTTTCAACATATTTTGGATCTTTTTTTTATTTTATTTTTATTTTTTTAGTCCTCAAATTGTTATTAAATGACTATTACTCCATAATGATTATCAAATTATTAATTAAAAATATTTTTTTAATTTTTTGAGAAGCCATTTTCACTAAATATCTTATATATTAAGTATAATAAGTGTAAATGTACATTTATACTTATCTAAAATATATTTAAAAATTATATATTATATTTATATAACAATATAAATATATTTATATATTAATATATTAATATATTTTTAAATTTTTTTTTGAAGCCGACCCTTTATCAGCGCTACTAAACAAGCGCTGATAAAGGGGGGCGCTGTGAAAAACTGTTTTTGTGGTAGTGCAATGCCCAACTTGCCCATTGACCATCCAAACATCTAATCTCTTGATACATGCTTGTACCTATAATGCCACATGTGAAACTGCTCGTGTGCCGAGGTGCACAAAGACCTAGTAAACACTATTAAGAGACCTTAACTCTCACCATTGTAGATAATTATGTGTATGCATGTGTGTGTGACTGTGATATTTATAGTTATATTACATCTGGTGAAAACAAATAGTCAAACATATCATGTTAGTGACCACTCAATATAAATCACAGGCTGATAACAGACTTTGCCTGCACCACTGCAAGAAGATATATTGAAAGTACCAAATCATAAAACCTGTGCCACCCAGAGGATTTATATCTAGTTTGAGACCAAGCTCAGAATCCTATCAGAATAGAATAAACATCTTCAAGGCAATGCCAAAAGGGAATAGATCACATGGACACCCTCTACATGAGGGAAAATGACCACATATATATATACGTTCTCATTTAGAGGGAAAATAATCCTTAAATCATATCTATATACTCCATGATCTCAATTGATACCCACACACACACACACATATATATAATAAAGCTTATAACTAGTGTATAATAGTAGTCAACCTCATCCATGGATTAAAGAAGCTGCATAAGAAATTTACAATAATACTTGCGCTTCACATACCATTTTGTAATCTCATCACAACACATATAGAATGAATAATGGTAACAACATGAAACAACTCAAATAATTACATTTAGATAGAATTATTGGGTTTCTAAGGATCGATGGACATTCAATCAACACATCTGAAAAAACAAGAAACCCTGAAACCTAAGATCTACCATGCTTGAAGCCGGAAGCATGCATAAACTAAAATAAAGAACTTGTGTACCATTCATCGAAGAGTTGCTGTGTAGCGATCCCGATTTTCCCGTGAGGAAGGCTTAACTCATTTTTGAGTTTTAGAGCCCCGAGCCCTCAAGAAAGATAATATGACGATTTCCCCTAACAAACAAATCTTAGAAATATTTTCTGATGCTTATGCTATTCGCAGGACATGACGTTTACCCTTGTTTTGGAATTTGATGGAATTCAGTGGAATTCCAAGTTGGCAATATTTTTCAAGATATTTAATAATTATTAAATAAATATCATCTATTCCTGCATGCACGAGCATTGATATCTCCTAAACAGATGTAAGGGCCCGGATCCGTGTGGATCAACCCTTTGCTTGTTTTCGAAGATCTAAGTGCTTGAAGGTGGCTCGTAAGAAGTTTGGAGAAGTTCGGTTAAGTAAAATTGAAAAGGGGAGGATTACACGTCGTGTAACTGCATTACACGACGTGACATCCTGTTTCACTGGTTGTTTCACAGCATAAAAGAGGGATTCCCGGTGTAAAATTTTTTGGGGTTTGAAAAATAAATAAAATGCCGAGGCAACGCGTTTTTTGACAGAACTCGACCTCAAGGCATTACATGACATGAAAGGGCATTACACGTCGTGTAATGCCCCGACACTGTATGTTTTAAAAACATTTCCAGCCACTCAGGTGTGTCAAACCTACGACTGCAGTGACTCTCCCTCGACTCCATGCGACCCGACGACCCTCTCTTCAGCGTTTTGGGGATTCCTTCATCAAGGAATGATCTCTCGCTCCCTTCTTCGATCCGTAGCAATCAGTCTTCCATCTAAGGTATGATCTACCTCCGTTCTTGTGGTTTATTCGATCCGTTTCCTCCCATTTCTCATTTCCATGTGATGGCGCGTGATCTCCACGTTTTTAAGAGTTTTCATGGTGGTTGGTTGGTGCGGTTGTGCCGTGACGTCCTCGGGTGGATGCAGTTGTTGCGGGAGAGGTGATCGTGATCTGTTTCTTTGATCTGTTCTCATGCGAAGAACGTCAACGACCTTTTGAAGCAGGGGATTCGATGCTTCTCTATTTATTTACGTGCAATCGTAGAGCTAACATGATCTAGTCATTTGGATTACAATGAAATTGACTTAATAATTATATGAAACAGATTAAATAAATTGGTATCGATCACGTAGCGATGTCGTTGTTTTATAAAAAAAACTGGGTACAATCGCGAAAGCGTCACACGACACAAGGAATAAAATACATTTAAATCGCCGGCCCGGGGACTTGACCCTACGACCACGCTCCAAACCCCTCCCCACCCTTACCACCCCACCCGAGCGTGGGAGGCAGCGATGTCGTTGTTTTATACCGTGATAACAGTTTGACTCTTGATTTTCTAGATAATGTGATATATGTGCCTTGCTTGGTTAGCATATCGTTCTCAATGGAAATTGGTAAAGAACATAAAGCCGAAATTAATTGATAATTAGTTTGCTAAAAGATACAGAGGCATGTTAATGAATTCGATTGTTGTTGTTGTAATTTGATGACAATCAAATTGATGTAAGTATGCATGTTTAATTGAATTGGTTGATGAACCTGGAGCATGTTGATGCTTGTTGATAAAGGATCGAAGACATGTTAAATTAATTGTTCAATTAATTTTGTGATAGATTGTGATAGCTTGTTGCTTAGGTTGCCCGTAGTTGGAACCTGTGAATAATGAATCAGTTAATTCAAAATGGAATACGAACCAGTTGTGTGATAAAAATAATGCCTTGTAGGGCCTGAGTTACCTGCTTGTTGTAAAGGCTTAGTGCCTTGTGCTTTGGAGTCGTGAGAGCTCGTTGCGTGTGAAAGTTGAATGTCTTTCTTTGGGTCTGAGAGCTCGTTGCTATGTTTGTTCATGATGCTTGTGATGTGCTCTAGATACGAGACCTATGGTTGTGGGGGTAGGGAGGTCCGAATGTGACGTGAGCCTGAGATGAGTGAGTCTGGAGGACTGTTGTAGTATGTGGGGACAAGGAGGCCTAGTGGTTGTGGCAGCAGTTGATGCCTAGAGTGGGGAGATGCATTCGTTTATGTATGTGGGTGTCAGGGAGGATGTCGGGGACGATGGAACGACTTGAAGCTAGGTTTGCCCGTTGATTTGAAAGTGGTTGTTGTTGAATCTGTTGTTTGTTATTTACTTTACTTTCCCCACTACTTAAGGCAGCTGGTTTTTTTACTCTCCTTCCAAAAGAGGTGAAGACACACAAGGTATGCCACATGCTTTTCATGTTTAGCTTCTTGAGGATGGATGAGTCCGCTCTTGCTATAGGTGGCAAAGACTCGACGAGTAACTCACATACTCACCGTGTTGATCCCCTTGTGTTTGGTAGCTTAGAATGCTTTCTTAGAATACCTGGAAATATGAAAAGTGGTAATGTTGTTAAATAAATGATTGAATAAAAGTTTAACCCATGGGGTTGGAGCTTACTGAGGTGCAATGCTGAGGTTGTGATTCTTAGAAGCTGTGGACTTGGTTGGGTTATGCCTGGAGGGCATGGATCTTGGTTGGAATGCTAATGGAATGTGATGTGGGTTTGATAATGGTTAATTAATGGTTAAAAAATTAATTAATGCAAAGTGCAACTGATAAAAAGGGATAAAGTAACTTAATATAGTTCTTTAAATGGTTGTGTGCTTATAGGATATTTAATCTTAACAGTGATAGTCGGGAGTCTGAGAGACGTTAGCTGTAGTCGAGTCTAAGACTAAGTTTTTCTCATAGTGTGATTTTGAGCTATATTATATTCTGTATTTTTTGTGTTTCTATACGCTACTTCACCCTGTCGGTTAGGGCGACTGACACCCTGAGGATTCTGAACCCTGTGAGGTGTTTTCCCCAACATCTCGGTGGATGGATGTCTGACTTCCCTCTTTGGCCCCACTCTCTTCTCTTGGTAGTTACTTATGCTGGTATGCACGATGGTTAGTTTTCCCCATATATGTGTGTAGAGGGCAGTAATGACTTGTAGTTATTTCACGCACATATATTCTGGATATAGTTTCCTATGGACTACTATAGGTGTAAAATGTACAAGTTGTGATGGCTTGAGGATCCTTACTCAATGTATGAGCTGTAATGGCTTGAGGTATAATACCCGACGTATGATACACATTATGCAAGCTGTGGTGGCTCCCAAAAACTACCTGGCTACTTTGGCTACATGGACGTGGTGGTGTGATGCATGTGGTGCGTGTTGTGGTGCTTCGCCCAAGTGTCTGTGGGTAATAATTTTTGGAGAGAGATGCTTAGGACGTGCGACGTTGGGGAAAAGCAGCAAACCAGTGGGGAAGTGGTAGCAGAGCACCCTTGATATTCTTTATTATATTATATACTCTTATATGCGATACTTGGTGAGAGTATCCATGGTGAGGATGAGAACTTAGTATACCTGTTTAGGTGACGAGTTAGTTCCACTTATTGTTCACTGTGCTTTAGCATGCTTTCTTTACTTTTGCATGAGAGGTTCCGGTAAGGATCCTACTGAGTATACTTTTATCCTCACCCTACGTTATATAAACCGTTTTCAGGTCACTTGGAGCAGGTTGGAGATCAGGCTGGTTACTACTAGCTTGGGGGTTTTGCAGGAGCTGTTTGGGCTTTGTGGTCGCTACCGTTTTACTTTCTTTTGGTACTTACAATTTTTCCCTTTCAGTTGTAATAGTTTTGCATGACTTTACATATGTGTACTTGGGATTTCTTTTATATTGCAGTCTGAGCATGAGTTGGTTGGTGTATGTCTTATCTCTCTTTTCTGCATGTGTTCTTTTAGAGGGTAATGCCTCCCATTTGTGTGTTTACTATACCCTTGGTCCTAGTCGCCAACCTGGGGTCTACTAGAGGCGGGACTCGGGGGGTCATTATCTCTTTTCTCACATTGCTGACCTAAGAGGGGCACACTTTGTGGGGAGGGGGTCGTGACAGTGGAGATCCGAATGGAAATTCCAACTATGCGGTTGAGCCTGAAACAGGTGGGTTTATCTAGATGAGGTAGGTTCCAGGTCCCAGGTTGGGTCTTAATAGGTCCTTTTATTTTGTTTTTATTTTTATTTCCCCTAACCCTAATCCCCCTCATTTGTACAAGAGGAAAGGGAAACCTCCCCTTATTGACGTTGTGAGCCGAAGGGAGGAGGGGAGGCGGCGAGTTGATCTCTGCCCATGGAGGAGGCCGATCAAATCCGGGATCAGAAGACAACTGTGATGGAGCACAAAACTAAACCCAAAGCTTCGATGATTCTCTACGTGGCAGGGTTCGTTATTTTAATTCCACCTCACTTTTATTTTGGGCTATTTTATGTACCTAATTTGGGGGTGTTTGTGCCTACTGGATGATGAACGACCGACGAAGGAGCAGATTATGAAGGAATGGTCAAATTTAGGTGGTCTGCAAGAATTCTGTGTCTGGAAATTCTGATCACACGATGTGTAGTTATAACAAACATGTAGTACGTGTATATCATCAGTGTGACAAAAGTGGAAGAAGGTGTTTGTTAGGAATCTGACCAGCGTCTGATTCCCGAATGCTCTTCCTTCGTGTGAATCAAGTAGCAGATACCCATGTAGTCTAGACGAACTCCCTTGACTGAGTGTATTGGAAGATAAGAAGCCTTACACCCTACTCACTACACAAAGTCAAAACCCTTGCACACACCACAAACAAGAAAAGGAAAAGTGATAAAGGAAAGGACATAAGAGATTTAACATGCTTCGGACAATGTGTCCTACATGCACAAGAGAAACATTGTTGCTACCTTTTTTATTACAATTGGAAGTTACATGGATTACAAAACAAATTACTAAATACAAGTAATTTACAACAACATGTGACTTATCACAATTAATTCACACATATATTCAACACTGAGGTCCTATTTAATTATATAGTAAATATCAATCGATCATCTAATAATACCTACTCCCTAAAAATCACATTCAACCCAACATGATTGATATAGCTAGTAATCGAAGTTGGTAACTTCTGCTCGTACCATCCACTGAACCAACCACTGGCCTATTGACTATTCAACCAATCTACCATGCGCTGAAGTTGCATGCTGCATGCTGCCACTACCTAACACCTCAAACGATCACATCGTCTAACTCTCTAATGTATGGTCATCTGTGTTCGATGAACTGAAAGAGTAGACTTCACATCCCAACAATCTCCCACTTGAAGATTTCTCCAGGAGCCTTTAACAACTCTCCAACACTTTGGAAAAAACAAACTCATTTCTCTGTCTGCAACAAGCAGTGTTCTCCATTATCTGTTCATTCACCCAAGTCCCATTGAGGTGCAATGCTTCATTAGACTTCCTTGGACTATAACCTGTTGTAATAGTGAGTTCCCTAGACCCAACTATATAGTATTTTTGATTACCATATCGTGTATACAATTAGATATACATGATGAATTTTTACCATAATAGTGTAGATATTTCTACGTCCACTATTTAATGGTAATGTCCACAGATTAGTTGTCGTATCAAAAGGTTATAGTAGATCCTAGACTATAATGAGAACCTTGAGATACTATGACATTAATATTAAAAAAAGGTCCTATGGTCTAGATACATCTTACTGAATGGACACGGTAGATGTTTGACTATCAGGTGCCGGGGGCTCATAAGCATTGAGACTTCTCATGAAGTTTGCACTTGGTGATCTCTAGTAGTGAGATCATGAGGATGGACCCACCAATAGGAACACCACATGTTTCAGGTGTCATTGGATGTTTCTATCTACAGACATGTGTAATGATCTTCTGACTTGAGATCATTATCAATGTGTATCATTTGATCATTTACTTTGATGCAAGAAAAAAACTATGATAATGAAATTGTGGCAAGGTAGCTTGTGTTGGTTGCGTAATTAGTGGTATGACATTGATTGAATGATCAAGAAAGGATTTGTCGCTTCCAGGTTAAAGAAGTAATATATCTCGGGCCATGTTGATCAGGATGGTAGTACCTTCATAAGACCATGACCACGATAGTCGAGGGTAAATACGTCTAGTTAGATCAACAAATAATAAAGCAAGAAAAGGATGATGACATGAGTATGCATCCTACTTTATAAGATATTAAATACAAAGAGATTATATTACACAATGTTTTTTCGTAGGTTGGTTGTCACTGATATGACTATCATTATCTCTTTAGGGGCCACTATGAGTTGCTAGATCTCATTCTTGGTCTGTGAATAATATTCACTACTATTGATATAATGACATAGAGGGTCACACACAATAGCATATTCAAGAATATGCCCTATTCTATTGAATAAGTATATTGGATATGGTGGGCCCCACCACTGGGGTTCGGGATTTGTCCAAGGAGATACACTCACTAAATGAATAAATAAATTCATATTATTCAAGTTAAGAATAATTAAAATTGAATTTATTTATTAAATGTGTTTACAAGTTTTAAAGTAAATACATGGAAAATATTAATTGAACGAATATTAGTTTAAAATATTAATGGTTCATTTAATATTTGTGGGAAAGATGAGTTGAGTTAATGATTCGGTTATTATCATGCAATATATTTTTTATTACAAGAAAGCGATAATAATATTTATGACTCAGTACAATAGTCATATTATGTCACTTATAGAGTGTTAATTATTCGGGAGCTGGGGAGACAATACAAGATAATTTCCTACCCCCTTATAAATAGAAGAAGAGAGGTTCACACCAACCACTATTCACAGCCTCTCTCTCTCTTCTTCTCTCTCCCGCTTTCTAGAGAGAGAGGCTCTAGATTTAGGGTTTTGTATCGAGAACACTCTTGAGCATCACAAGTAAGGTGATGTGGTGATCATCATAGTGTCGAAGCTGTTGTCGGAACTCTATGCTAGCACTCGGATTTCGGCGATCGACGCTCTTACATATTTTTAAAGCACGTGTGGACGATCTAGAGGAAAGCTTCAAATTCTTTGAGCAGCGATCGCTGATGATAAGCAGACGTCAAGAATGGTTTTATATTTAACTAGGTATTTATGGTTTTGTGTGTTTAATTTATTTCACGTGTGATCTTCGGGCAGATACCGGGCAACGTTTCACCAATGACAACGAGTTCACGTTGATTGTCTGTGGAAAAATTTTAAAATCCCGATTTCGGGGCTTCCGCTGCATGCTCGGTACTTTCAATTGGTATTAGAGCGATGCGTGAAGAATTTAAGCCAAGAAAAATTTAAATTTGCATTAAGTTTAAAAGAGGGCATCGTTCTGGTCCCAACGCCGCAGACCGTGAGTAAATTCGACATCGAATCACCATGTTTCAACCATCCAAAATTTTAAATATAGGTTAAAAAATCAATTTGCGGGTATTTAATCAAAGAACATATATTTATTATATGTTGACATACCTGTAATCGGTTGTTGTTGATTTTTTTCGGCGAACCCGATCGTTGGCCGGAATTCCGATGGTCAGAATAATATTATTTGGTCGGTGATTTATTGTTGGGAAAGACGGGAAAGCGACGAACACACAAACAATAGAAAAAGAAGAACGCACAGCTGAAATAAAATCTTTCCCCCCAAATAAAAGCGAATGTGCAACGAGAAAATCAAGTACAGAAAAATAATGTTGACATCAAAAATTTTTACGTGGAAAACCCAAAAGGGAAAAACCACGAGACCTAGTCCAGAAAGAGGGATCCACTAAAATAAAGAGGTACACGGTAGAGACTCCAAAAATGGAAGGGATCTCAAAAGTAATACTCAAGAATAAAAGTGTGGATCTATCACGACCCGTCCTCGGGGCCCGTGTCGTGATTACCCCAATCCCGCCTTCCATAGGTTAGGGGCTGGCGACTAGCACCTAAGGCGTAATTCCTGTTAAAAGGGAAGACATTGCCTTTATATAAGTAAACAAACACAACAGAGTACGCAAGCTGGAGTAAACACAAAATAAACTGAGTACAAAAGTAAGTGCTGGAAAGTAAATGGGCCAGTATACAAACCCAACTGAAAGTACAGTACAACTGAGAAAGAAAGTACAACAGCTGAAAAGTAAAAGAGCAACCATCGAGTCGTCCTCCGGGAATCCCACCTGAAGGGTGGGTACAGATAGTCTCGTCGGTACCTCGGGTCCGTCCGTCCGCTTCGTGTACGTCCCGCCAGGTGGTCCACCTCCAGATACCGTCCAGCTCCACAAGCCTCGACCACAATCAGTGTTGTCCTTCGTCTGCAACCAACACAACGTAGTGCGGGCAATGCCCGTGCATGGGTGAGTATAACGATAATCAATAGGGACTCTGTCACGACCCGTCCTCGGGGCCCGTGCCGTGACTACCCCAAGCCCGCCTTCCATAGGCCAGGGGCTGACGACTAGCACCAAGGCGTAAATCTAGGTAAAAAGGGAAGGCATTTCCTTTGTAAAGTAAACAAGCACTACAAAGTAAGCAAGCGGAAGAAGTAAACACTAAGTAAAAGCTGGTACGACAGTAAGTGCAGAAAAGTAAAGGGGGGCTGGAAATACAAGCCCAACTGTAAAGTACAACTGAAAGGAAAAAAAAACAGCAACTAGAAAGTAAAGCCGCAGTGTCGAGCCGTCCACTGGAAGTCCCACCTGAAGGGTGAGTACAGAAAGCCTCCACTGCTCCTTGGGTCCAGCCTACCACTCCGAGTACACCCCGCCCAATGGTCCACCTCCAGGTATCGTCCTGCTCCGCAAGCCTCCACCATGATCAGCGTTGTCCGTCGTCTGCAACAAACACAACGTAGTGCGGGCATAACCCGTGCAGGGGTGAGTATAAGCTACTCAGTAGGGACCCCGATACCCCCAAGGGTCTCCCATAATCCACAAAGGATAACCACAAAGGAAAGATACAATCACGAAGTAACATCCGACACTGCTTAGGTATACGCCCATACATATACCTAAGTCATCGATTCTCGCTCGGCTCCAACATCCGAGCTCAAGTACAACCCACACCACACAGGAAAGCAAAACGTAAAATCCACACAGGATAGCTCAACGCAATCCACAAAGGAAAGTAAAAAGGATTCATCTCACACAGGATATACTTCTTCGTAAGACGATAGAGATGATCGGATGTAGCCACTGATTCATCTAAGCCGTCGGACCCACAAAGGATCGGTAGGTACTAACCCCGCAATGACCCACACATGATCGATCATGAAGTTGAACCCAAAGCTATTGGGAAACTCCTTCTCCATCAAGTACAGTGGTTATGCCGCTACAAACAAGCGCTTCCCTCTTACCCTGGACTGCTGTAGTACTCCACCTATCGGGTAATGTGGGCATGCTGCTGCAACCAAGCGCTCCCCCGTGCCGCTACAACCAAGCGCTCCTCCGTGGTGGGTCTGCCGCTACAACCAAGCGCTCCCCTGTGCCGCTACAACCAAGCGCACCTCTATCGTGGGTCTGCCGCTACAACCAAGCACTCCCCTGTGCCGCTACAACCAAGCGCACCTCTGTGCCGCTACAACCAAGCGCACCTCTGTCGTGGGTCTGCCGGTACAACCAAGCGCTCCCCCTCATAGCCTATAGAGGTACTCCTTCTGTTGAGTACCGCGGGTCTGCCGCTACAACCAAGCGCTCCTCCGCCGTGGGTCTGCTGCTACAACTAAGCGCCCCCCACTGGGCTATCCGTAACACACCGAGTCGTTCGATCAGCAGTCATCAAGTCTCAACCGGCTCTAGGGTTTCCGCACACAGCATGCTCATTGCGGGAGGGTCCGCTCCACGAGCCGAGAGGCTGATACATCAAATGACACATAGTCCAGATTTGATGTATCCAAAAGTTCCGTATCGTCAACAGGAACTCAACGTCGCAGACGGCGCGTCAATCAGACGCCCAGTCTGAGAGTTATTGGCTTTTTCGTCCTAGGGGCCCGGTTGGTTTTTAAGGCAAAACCAACCCGACCGTACTCCACCTGCGTCCAAACCTCGGGCAGAGTATGTCAAAAGATCAGTCTCACTTAGAGGAATTCAACGAAGTCGACGGCACGTCAATCGGACGTCCGAAGCTCAAGATATGAGCGTTTCCGCTCTGAGGGCCCGATTGGTTTCGTGTACAAACCAATCCGGCCGAACCCAAAGTATTCTGAAACCTTGATTGCGATATATCGAAACGACCGTCTCGATCCAAGGATCGCATCGCCACTGACGGCTCGTCGTTCGGAGGCCCGTAGCTCAAGTTACGGGCAAAATACTGAAAATGGTCCGAAGACGGGGGGTCTGGGCCCGGACCGACCCGGCCCAACCCCCCCTGGGTCGGCCCGGTCCGGCCAGGGCGCGACCCGGCCGGTCGGGCCGGCCCGGCTTGGCTCGGCCGAGTGGCCAAGCGAAGGAGCCGCGGGGCGCTGCCCCCGCGGGAAGATGGTGTCGCGGCCCCACGTGGGGCCGCGCTGGAGTCAGCGGACGTGGCCTTGCCGCGTCCCGTGCGTGCCGGACCCGCGCGGCCGCGGGTCCGCTGGCCGCCGCAGCCGCGACGGCCCTGTCCGACGGCGCGTCGGGGCGCCGCCGCCTCCGGCCGCCGGTGGCTTCCGCGGGCCACCGGAGTTGCTCCGGTGGTCCGATTTCCTTCCCGTCTGCGCCAAAGCTCCCCCCGGGTCCCGTTCTTCACTGCGGAAACAACGGATCGTCCCTGCGGCATGATTTGTCGTCGCTCGCCAATCCGCGCATCAACGAAGAACTGCGGAGGGTTGTCGGGCCGTGTTTGTTTGGCCCGCACCCTTCGCGTTAGATGATAACAGTCGGGAGAAATAATCAAAACAAAGAAAACATAACAAATAACAATTTTAATAAATTAAAATTGTTCTTATGAAACCGGGTTCTTTGTTTTAAAAGAAACAATCACAGGAAATAAAGATTTTTCTCAAATAAAAACCCCTACCTCGTCAAGTCGTCGCACGCACGTTCTTCGCGGAATTGATCGCCGCGGAAGGAGGCGATCGTCGCGTCGCGGAAGGGTGTCGCGTCGTCGCGGAAGGGCGTCACGTCGACGAACTTCGAGGTTCAAGAACAACAGATTTAATTATATCGATTAAATCCATGTGTTGTTATAAACCACAAGAAGATTTAAAATAAACCCGAAATCTCCTACCTCAAGCAGTTGGTGATTGGAGATCGTGGCAGGGAAGAACGTCTCGGAAGAAGCGTCGTCAATCTCCGAGGGTGACGGCGTTCTTCGCGTTCTTTGTGTTCTTCGCGTCCTTCGCGTTCTTCGCGAAGGAGGATGAAGGCACAAAATTTGTCAAAACCTCTCAACGAGCATTTCTCCAGAAGTCGTGCGTTGGTCTTATTTTATTATTACGCCAACGGATTGTAAACAGGTTAAGAAACGATTAAATTAATTCATAGAATTAATTCAACGAATAAAACTGCCCAATTAATTCAACGAATAAAACCGCCCAATTAATTGGTACGTTAAGAAATTAAGAAAATGCGTCAGTTGACTTTCATAATGACGGGTTTTTGTGGGTGCGTTACTTAACGGAAAAGAAACGGTGGGGCTCGTGCGGGCCCCACCTCACAAATATCCTACCAAGAGGGTAGGATATTTTTGGATAGCACCCTATCCGCATCAACTCAGCTTAAGCAGCTTTAAGTGGCTTTCAAGTGGCTTTAAGTGAAATAAAATAAAGTTTGTCGTACAAATTATTTTATTTCATAACTTTAAGCCCAAAAATTAAAAACCACACCCAAGCAAACGCAACTCCAGAAGAGGCGTTTCTAAGCAAAAACCGGTGCTGCGATTCCATCAGTGCCCTCAGAATTCGATTCCGAGCACCGGTTCAAAAGTTAGAAAAACCCGCTCGCCCGTTCACTGAACGTACCCGAGCCAAACTTCAGAAAATGATTCCAGGCACACCGGGCCTCAGAATCAGGTGTCGTCAGAAACTGCGTTCTTGAAAAATTCTAAAGAAAATTAAGAAAAAAAATTTCCTTGAAATTTACGGGTCTTTACATTACTCCCACCACAGGACTTTACATCCCCGTAAAGCTTCACTACAAACTTAGGGATACAAAGGCGGTACTGAGCACGCATCTGAGCCTCCCGCTCCCAAGTGCTCTCTTGGAGGTTCCCGTGCTTCCATCTGATGCGCACTAGAGGAATCGATCGTCCACGAAGGACCCGCTCCTGTCGATCCTCGATCTCCACCGGGACCTCCGCAAAAAGTCGCCCCATCATCCACGTCCAACTCCCCATGGTCAAAGATGTGTGTCGGGTCGTGCACGTATCTTCTCAGCTGAGATACGTGGAAGACGTCGTGCACCTGGTGCAACTGAGGTGGTAGAGCCAGGCGATAAGCCACCTCGCCAAACCTGCTGAGGACCTAGAATGGTCCGATGAAGCGTGGAGACAACTTGCCGCCTCGGCCAAATCTCCGTAAACCATGTCGAGGTGAGACACGCAAGAAGACGTGGTCACCATCCTCGAACTCTAGTGGCCTCCGCCTCCTGTCAGCATAATACTTTTTTCGGCTCTGAGCTGTCCTCATCCGCTCCTGGATGATCTGGACCTTCTCTGGTTCTACAAGAGCTGCTGCGATTTCTTCTTTTCCGATAAGATAAATCCGGTCTCATCCCTTGGATGAACCACGTTCTTTGCCTAATACAGTCAATCCCATCATGGATGATACAAACCCATAGAAAGGATGACGTTGTAAGGCCTCGACGCTACTACCAAGAGATCCAACCGTTACTCTCGCCTCCAAGGGTTGAGTCACACTGTCGGCATCAATGTGTGGTAACTGCGTCTCCTCCAGTAGGTATCTCACAAGTGAGGGTCAAGTCAACAGTCAAAACTGGAACCTCTTAGTAACAACACAAGAGAGGACAGGAAAGTAAATGCCACAAAAAAATGTGTCTTTTATTACTGCAGCTCAAGTACAAAGACACAAAGCATCTATAAACATACAACAACAAAATTAAAGGCAACATGAACAAAAGTATCTAGGTCTGGAGCTAGTCCCGCTCCTGTCCACCTGCTCCCAGAGCTCCATGATCGTAGGCCTCAGCTGCCTGAAGCTGAGCTCTCCCATGTCCTCCTGTCCCCTGCGGTCGGGGTGGACCTCCTGGTGGTGGTGGTGGCAACACCCCGAAGCGTCGTCCACCTCCAGCTGCACGGCCAGCTCCCCTGCCATGGCCGCCTGCTCCTTGCGGCCCACCCTGATCGAACATCTGCCTCTACCTGGGGGGTCCTTCGTTCATCTGCTGGTCATCCGTATGGCGGGTCGGACAGTCACGAGCCATGTGACCAACCCCGTCGCAGGAGTAACACTGTCCGCTCATAGTAAGTCGTTGTCCACCCCGAGTGCCTCGCACAAACGATCCTGTGTCACGCGGTCGACCACCGGTAGGTCTAGTCCTCTTGGACCCCTGTGTCATCTGTCTACTGCCCGCTGCAGAAGACTCTGCCGCAAGCCGGCTAGTGGTGGGTCCTGCTGCTGGAGACTGCTCAGCAAGGAAACTCTCCACTAAGAGGGCTCGCTCCAACACCTCTGCCTGCGTCGGAATGTTGAGGGAGATCATCGAGGCCCTGATCTCATGCCTCAGTCCCTGCTCGAAGGTCTGGGCCCAGAAGAACGGATCCCGTACCATATCGGTGGAGTAGCGCGAGAGATCAGTAAATATCGCCGAGTACTGGGCAACCGTCATGCTGCCCTGCCACAGCTGTAGTAGCTCCTGGATGCGCACCACACGGAGGGTGGCTGGGATGAACTCCGAGCGGAAGATGCTCTCAAAGTCCGTCCAGAGGAGAGATGCCTCATCGTGCACCTGGAGCATCAAGCTCCACCATCTGCCTGCCGCCGCGTGCAGGAGGCTCGCTGCGAGGATCACCATGAGGTCTGCTGGTGTCCTTACTAATATGAAAACCCGTACAACTGCCTCCAGCCAGTCCTCGGCGGCCTGAGGGTCCGTCTCCCCGTGGAACCTGGGCAGTCGCTGGCGCTGGAACTCATGCAGTGCACTAAGGCGACGTGCATCGTCAGCGGCTGGGGCTGGTAGCATCGGTGGCTCGGCGGGTATAGGTACCGTCGGTGCCTCAGCTGTCAAAGGGCCCTGTACCGAGTCCTCGTTGCTCGGTGGACTCCCGCCACGCACAACGCTCGGAACCCTAGCTGGCTACCGTCGTGGGGTCATCCTGAAAAGGAAACAGGTGCGCCACGGTCAGAACAGTATACCTGGTGAGCTGACATAAAGTAATCACAAAGAAAACTTGAAACACACATGCAATCAACGTTTTCGTGCATTAAGTCGGAAATCAGAAGCCAGGGTCCTGGTGTACGGATACGTCGGCCGCCGCACCAACACTGGACTCCCTGGACTGATAACCACACCCAATACGCTAAACACTATTGTTTCACATAGAAAGGATCAGAGTCCGCGGTAGAACCGAAACCCTTTGATACCAATTTTTCATGACCCGTCCTCGGGGCCCGTGCCGTAACTACCCCAAGCCCGCCTTCCATAGGCCAGGGGATGGCGACTAGCACCAAGGCGTAAATCCCGGTAAAAAGGGAAGGCATTGCCTTTTTAAAGTAAACAAGCACTACAGAGTAAGCAAGCGGAAGAAGTAAACACTAAGTAAAAGCTGGTACGACAGTAAGTGCAGAAAAGTAAAGGGGGGGACGGAAATACAAGCCCAACTGTAAAGTACAACTAAAAGGAAAAAAAACAGCAACTGGAAAGTAAAGCCGCAGCGTCGAGCCGTCCACTGGAAGTCCCACCTGAAGGGTGAGTACAGAAAGCCTCCACTGCTCCTCGGGTCCAGCCTACCGCTCCGAGTACACCCCGCCCAGTGGTCCACCTCCAGGTACCGTCCTGCTCCGCAAGCCTCCACCACGATCAGCGTTGTCCGTCGTCTGCAACCAACACAACGTAGTGCGGGCATAGCCCGTGCAGGGGTGAGTATAAGCTACTCAGTAGGGACCCCGAGACCCCCGAGGGTCTCCCAGAATCCACAAAGGATAACCACAAAGGAAAGATACAATCACGAAGTAACATCCGACACTGCTTAGGTATACGCCCATACATATACCTAAGTCATCGATTCTCGCTCGGCTCCGACATCCGAGCTCAAGTACAACCCAGACCACACAGGAAAGCAAAACGTAAAATCCACACAGGATAGCTCAACGCAATCCACAAAGGAATGTAAAAAGGATTCAGCTCACACAGGATATACTTCTTCGTAAGACGATAGAGATGATCAGATGTAGCCACTGATTCATCTAAGTCGTCGGACCCACAAAGGATCGGTAGGTACTAACCCCCGCAATGACCCACACAGGATCGATCATGAAGTTGAACCCAAAGCTATTGGGAAACTCCTTCTCCATCAAGTACAGTGGTTATTCCGCTACAACCAAGCGCTTCCCTCTTACCCTGGACTGCTGTAGTACTCCACCTATCGGGTAGTGTGGGCATGCTGCTACAACCAAGCGCTCCCCCGTGCCGCTACAACCAAGCGCTCCTCCGTGGTGGGTCTGCCGCTACAACCAAGCGCTCCCCTGTGCCGCTACAACCAAGCGCACCTCTGTCGTGGGTCTGCCGCTACAACCAAGCACTCCCCTGTGCCGCTACAACCAAGCGCACCTCTGTGCCGCAACAACCAAGCGCACCTCTGTCGTGGGTCTGCCGCTACAACCAAGCGCTCCCCCTCATAGCCTCCAGAGGTACTCCTTCTGTTGAGTACCGCGGGTCTGCCGCTACAACCAAGCGCTCCTCCACCGTGGGTCTGCTGCTACAACTAAGCGCTCCCCACTGGGCTATCCGTAACACACCGAGTCGTTCGATCAGCAGTCGTCAAGTCTCAACCGGCTCTAGGGTTTCCGCACACAGCATGCTCGTTCCGGGAGGGTCCGCTCCACGAGCCGAGAGGCTGATACATCAAATGACACATAGTCCAGAGTTGATGTATCCAAAAGTTCCGTATCGTCAATAGGAACTCAACGTCGCAGACGGCGCGTCAATCAGACGGCCAGTCTGAGGGTTATTGGCTTTTTCGTCCCAGGGGCCCGGTTGGTTTTTAAGGCAAAACCAACCCGACCGTACTCCACCTGCATCCAAACCTCGGGCGGAGTATGCCAAAAGATCCGCCTCACTTAGAGGAATTCAACGAAGTCGACGGCACGTCAATCGGACGTCCGAAGCTCAAGATATGAGCGTTTCCGCTCCGAGGGCCCGGTTGGTTTCGTGTACGAACCAATCCGGCCGAACCCAAAGTATTCCGAAACCTTGAGTCCGATATACCGAAACGACCGTCTCGATCCAAGGATCGCATCGCCGCTGACGACACATCGTTCGGAGGCCCGTATCTCAAGTTACGGGAAAAAGACCGAAAACGGTCCGAAGACGGGGGGTCTAGGCCCGGACCGACCCGGCCCAACCCCCCCTGGGTCGGCCCGGTCCGGCCAGGGCGTGACCCGGCCGGTCGGGCCGGCCCGGCTTGGCTCGGCCGAGTGGCCGAGCGAAGGAGCCGCGGGGCGCTGCCCCCGCGGGAAGATGGTGTCGCGGCCCCACGTGGGGCCGCGCTGGAGTCAGTGGACGCGGCCTTGCCGCGTCCCGTGCGTGCCGGACCCGCGCGGCCGCGGCTGAAGCCGCGGCGGCCCTGTCCGGCGGCGCGCCGGCGACCCGCGCCGCCGGTGGCTTCCGCGGGCCACCAGAGTTGCTCCGGTGGTCCGATTTCCTTCCCGTTTGCGCCGAAGCTCCCCCCAGGTCCCGTTCTTCACTACGGAAACAACGGATCGTCCCTGCGGCATGATTTGTTGTCGCCCGCCAATCCGCGCATCAATGAAGAACTGCGGTGGGTTGTCGGGCCGTGTTTGTTTGGCCCGCACCCTCCGCGTTAGATGATAACAGTCGGGAGAAATAATCAAAACAAAGAAAACATAACAAATAACAATTTTAATAAATTAAAATTGTTCTTATGAAACCGGGTTCTTTGTTTTAAAAGAAACAATCACGGGAAATAAAGATTGTTCTCAAATAAAAACCCCTACCTCGTCAAGTCGTCGCACGCGCGTTCTTCGCGGAATTGATCGCCGCGGAAGGAGGCGATCGTCGCGTCGCGGAAGGGCGTCGCGTCGTCGCGGAAGGGCGTCGCATCGACGAACTCCGAGGTTCAAGAACAACAGATTTAATTATATCGATTAAATCCATGTGTTGTTATAAACCACAAGAAGATTTAAAAGAAACCCGAAATCTCCTACCTCAAGCAGTTGGTGATTGGAGATCATGGCGGGGAAGAACGTCTCGGAAGAAGCGTCGTCAATCTCCAAGGGTGACAGCGTTCTTCGCGTTCTTCACGTCCTTCGCGTTCTTCGCGAAGGAGGATGAAGACACAAAATTTGTCAAAACCTCTCAACGAGCATTTCTCCAGAAGTCGTGCGTTGGTCTTATTTTATTATTACGCCAACAGATTGTAAACAAGTTAAGAAACGATTAAATTAATTCATAGAATTAATTCAACGAATAAAACCACCCAATTAATTCAACGAATAAAACCACCCAATTAATTCAACGAATAAAACCGCCCAATTAATTGGTGCGTTAAGAAATTAAGAAAACGCGTCAGTTGACTTTCATAATGACGGGTTTTCGCGGGTGCGTTACTTAGCAGAAAAGAAACGGTGGGGCTCGTGCGGGCCCCACCTCACAAATATCCTACCAAGAGGGTAGGATATTTTTGGATAGCACCCTATCCGCATCAACTCAGCTTAAACAGCTTTAAGTGGCTTTCAAGTGGCTTTAAGTGAAATAAAATAAAGTTTGTCGTACAAATTATTTTATTTCTCAACTTTAAGCCCAAAAATTAAAAACCACATCCGAGTAAACGCAACTCCAGAAGAGGCGTTTCTAAGCAAAAACCGGCGCTGCGATTCCATCGGTGCCCTCAGAATTCGATTCCGAGCACCGGTTCAAAAGTTTGAAAAACCCGCTCGCCCGTTCACTGAACGTACCCGAGCCAAACTTCGGAAAATGATTCCGGGCACACCGGGCCTCGGAATCAGGTGCCGTCAGAAACCGCGTTCTTGAAAAATTCTAAAGAAAATTAAGAAAAAAAATTTCCTTGAAATTTACGGGTCTTTACA
This sequence comes from Viscum album, assembly GCA_963277665.1. NCBI lineage: Eukaryota > Viridiplantae > Streptophyta > Magnoliopsida > Santalales > Viscaceae > Viscum > Viscum album. Next base: position 262,380,299 of record OY728129.1, read on the forward strand.
GACCCCGAGACCCCCAAAGTTCTCCCAGAATCCACAAAGGTTAAACCACAAAGGAAAGATACAAACACAGGAAAGAAGTCAATCATACCAATGATAATGATTGAAAATCAAGACTCAGCTCACACATGTATACTACTCACGAAGAGGGGTTGAGATGATTAGATGTGGCCTTTGAATCATCTCCTCTGCCGAACCCACATAGGATCCAAGTACAGAAGTCGTCGCTGCCGAACCCACGTAGGATCCAAGTACAGTAACCATCGCTGCCGAACCCACGTAGGATCCAAGTACAGTCGTCATCGATGCCGAACCGACTGAGGATCCAAGTACAGTCGTCCTCGCTGCCGAACCCACGTAGGATCCAAGTACAGTCGTCATCGTCGTCGCAGTCGCAGCCATCTCTAGGGTTCCGTACACAGCACACTCGATTCTGAGAGGGTCCACTCCACGAGTCAAGAGGTTCGATACATAAACTGTCACAAAGTCCAGAGTTGATGTATCTCAAAGTTCCGTCTCGTCAATAGGAACTCAATGCGACAGACGACGCGTCAATCGGACACCCGGTCTGAGAGATAATGGCTTTTCCGTTCCAGGGGCCCGGTTAGAAATATGTTTGTTTCTAACCCGGCCGATAACCATAGTCATCCAAAACTCACTTAGAGTATCGCAAAAGAACCGTCTCGTCGAAAGGGTCCTAGTGCCACAGACGGCGCGTCGATCGGACGCGCGGTCTTTAAGTTATTCCCATTTAAGTGATTAACAGGCCCGACCCGTTTAGCCCAGTGGGCCGATGGGTTGGGTTAACCCAGTTTGACGGGTCCGACCCAGCAGGGGTTTCGGACCGGTCCGAAGGAATACACAACTCGTCCCGAAGGGGCGCGGCCCGGCGGGCTCGGCCGAAGGCCGAGCGGGTTCCAGGGGGGGTTGTCCGCACCGACGACGCCACCCTTTCCCAAACTGGCCGGCCTTCTGCGCACGCGGCCTGCATGGCCGGGCCGCCGGTCTTCCAGCGCGGTGCCCTCCTGGTGCCGCGGTCCAGCTCTGCCCGGCTGGCCGACGGGCCTGCCGGTTCCTTAGCGCGGCGCCCTCCTAGCGCCGCGGTTCGCCTCCGGCCGGCCGACCGACGGGCCGGCCGGTTCTTCCACTGAAGCGGCCCGTGGTGCGGGCCGCGATTCCTCCCGCATAGCCGGCGCGACGGCGCCAGCTTCCTTCGCCATGTTTCCGGCATGGCGCGTCGGCACCGTGCTTCCTCCGCCTCCGGTTGCCAATTCCAAAAGAATAAGTTCCAGCGGAGGGTCGTCGGGCCGTGTTCGTTCGGCCCGTGCCCTCCGCGTTAGGCGGTAACACATAGCCAAGAATGCACGAGGTTCACGAAACACAACGACAATTTTATTTTCAATAAAATTGAATCAAATCACCCTACTTCGAAAAAGGTTCGCGGTTTGACAAGCGTTGTGGTTGACGGTGCCGTTACCGTCGTCGTCGGTGTGCACCCGAGAAAGTGGCGTCTCCTCTTTTGTCACGGAGAGAAGAATAGAAGACGCGCCGTCGCTAGCGAGTTCCCGCGTCGGTGTCTCCTCCCTTGCCGCGGAGAAAGAAGAGGATGAAGAACCGAGGTCGCCGAGTTGACGTTCTTCGTCGGCGAGTTGGCGTTCTTCAACAAAGTAGGAATCCCCTTTTTTCTTCACAAGAGTTCTCTCCCCAAATCCCCACACAGCAAGCCAACCAAAATAAAATAAGGCCACCCCTTATTTTAATTGAACATTCCATGCATTTCAAAATAAAAATTTCAAACACTTAATTAATTAATGAAAGAGTTTCAATTAACTAATTAAGGTGTGTGTTGGCAAGAGTTTAAGTGGGGAAGTGAAAAGGTTACAAAATTTAAAAGGGAGTTGCCATGTAATTAACATGGGAGTTCAAAGGGGTTAAGGAGTTATGGAATGTGAAGGGTTGGGGATCGTGTGGGCCCCACCTCACAATTATCCTCACATGGGTAGTTAGGAGCTTGTGGGTCCCACCCCAACTCCCCCATGTAGGATATAACCACCTTAGATATAAAATAAAAATTGTTCCACAATTTTTATTCACTTCTTATTTAATCCACAAAAATTTAACTCCTCCTCTCGTGCAAACACAACTGCGGTAAAGACCCCCTTAAGCAATTACCGGCGTCGCGAGTTCATCGGTGCCCTCAGATTCCAATTCTGAGCACCGGTTCAAAAGATATAAAAACCCGCTCGTTCGTTCACTGAACGTACCCGACCTAAACTTCAGAAATTGATTCCGGGCACACCGGGCCTCGTAATCAGGTGCCGTCAGAAGCCACAGAATCGTAAAATTCCAAAGTATTCAAGAAAAAAATTTCATTGAAATTTCTGGGTCTTTACAGGATCAAAAGGCGGAGACCAGTAAAGATGATCGTCAAAGAAAGACGATCAACAAATGGGATTTTCTCTCGGTGTTGTTGGTGCTGGTGATGTTGAAACGCCTTGCCCCTGCCTCCTTATATATGAAGAAGAATTTACGTCAAATAATGTCTCTGTGTCAAAAGCGTGTCATTGCGTGAATTAATTCACGCGGTCTTGCCCTGCATTAAAAACACCCCATTAAAAGAGAAATCGTGTGAGCACCATTTGAGGAGGCGTTACGCGGTGCACCAACCAAGAAAGTGCCCAACAAACTCCCCCTCCGACTCAAGTGGGGATCACCGCCAACCCTGCAATCAGTTGGCAAGTCTCAAACTTTCCTCTGGGTAAACTCTTGGTCAGCATGTCTGACCCGTTGTCATCAGTGTGGATCTTCTCAAGCTCTAACTATCTCAAATCAAGGACGTTGCGGATCCAATGATATCAAACACCGATATGTTTCGAATTTCCATGAAAAATATAATTCTTTCCCAAACAAATAGCACTCTGATTATCACAAAATAAAGCATACCTATCCTGATTTAAATTGAGTTCTCAAATAAACTTTCTCATCCACAATAATTCTTTGTATGCCTCAGTAGCTGCAATAAACTTTGACTCTGTGGTAGATAAAGCAACACATCTCTACAATCTAGACTGCCAAGATACAACTCCCCCTGCAAAAGTGATCAAATATCCTGAAGTAGACTTCCTCGAATCGATATCTCCTGTCATATCTGAATCTGTAAAGCCACAAAGCATAGGTTCCCCTTTTCCAAAACACAATCTCAGATCAAAAGTACCACGAAGATAAAAAAAATATACTTCACTGCTCTCCAATTCTCTCTACCTGGATTTGATAGAAAACGACTGACCACACCAATTGCATGAGCTATATCTGGTCTAGTACATACCATTGCATACATCAAACAGCCAACGACAAATGAATAAGGTATGTGCTGCATTTCCTCTCTCTCTTCATCAGTAGATGGTGACTGATTGGTGCTGAGCTTAAAATGTAAAGCAAGAGGAGTACTAACCACTTTAGCTCTATCCATAGAAAATCTCTGAAGAACCTTCTCAATTTATCTCTCCTGAGATAACCATAATTTCTTGGCCTTCCTATCACAGGAGATCGTCATGCCAAGAATCTGTCGTGTTGGCCCCAAGTCTTTCATCGCAAAAGACTGACAAAGATACTTCTTCAATCTGTTAATTCTAGAAGTATCATGGACAACAATGAGTATATCATCAACATAAAACAATAGTATAACATCAGTAAATCTCTGAACAAAAACACAATGATCATAAGATGTCTTCCTAAAACCCTGATGAGAAATGACAGATTCAAACTTCTTCTACCACTGCCTCGGAGCTTGCTTCAAACCATACAAACTCTTCTTCAACCTGCAGACATGATTTTCTTTACCTGTTTCAAAAAAACCCTCTGGTTGCTCCATATAAATCTCCTCATCTAAATCTCTATGGAGGAAAGCTATCTTCACATATATCTGCTCCATCTATTGATCCAAACTAGCAGCTAAACCAAGAACAACCTGAATGGAAGACATTTTGACAACAGGTGAGAAAATCTCATCAAAATCAATATCTTTCTTTTGACGGAAGCCTTTGACAACTAACCTTGCCTTGTATCATGGAAGATAACTGAATTCTTCATTTTTAATCTGATAAATCCACCGATTTTGCAAAGCTCTCCTACCTATCGGTAACTTCACCAGCTCAAAAGTGTGGTTGTCGTGCAATGATGTCATCTCTTCATCCATTGCTGCAACCCATATGTCCTTCTGTTCACTCTTCATTGCCTCATCAAACGATTCTGGTTCTCCCCCTTCAGCGAGTAGCACATACTCATCAGGTGAATATCGAGTAGAAGCGGTGTGATGTCGAGATGACCTCTGGAGTGGAACTACGAGTTCATTAATAACCCCTGGAACTGGATCATCAAAAACAAAAGGTGAATCGGAAACATCAACTCCAACCTGTTCACATTGAGCATCATTCTGTACATCAACGTGATCATCCGAATCAACAATATGAGGTAAATGTGAATCAGAACCTGGATCAAGACTGAAAAAACCATCAAAAGTTGGAGAAGCATCTTTTTCTCCCTTATCAATGTTTACAATAGTCTGATCCTCCTTAAACACTGCATCACAGCTTCTGACAAGCTTCTTCAAAACAGGATCATAGAACCTGTACCCAAACTCATCGTGTCCATAGCCAATAAAAATACACTGACGTGTCTTACCATCAAGCTTGGATCTCTCATCTCTTGGCACATGAACAAAAGCCTTGCAACCAAAAACACGCAAGGGATCGTACATGATCTCTTTTCCATACCAAAATTTGTCAGGAGTGTCTGTCTGCAAAGCAACCGCAGGTGATAAGTTGATAATATAAGTAGTAGTAAGTAAAGCCTCACCCCAAAAGTGTCCAGACAACTTTGCTTTTGAAAGAAAACAACGAACTCTTTCCAACAAAGTCCTGTTCATCATCTCAACTACACCATTCAACTAAGGTGTCTTGGGCGGCGTCTTCTGATGCTGAATACCTTCCTGCCTGCAATAATGATCAAACAGACCACAATACTCTCCCCCATTGTCAGTGCGAATACATTTCAATTTCTTGCCTGATTCTCTCTCAGTAGAAACATGAAATTGCTTAAAAACACTTAGCACCTAACTTTTGGCATTCAAAACATAAACCCAGAGCTTTCGTGAGTAGTCATCAATAAATGTAACAAAAAAAAGACCGCCACTAAAGGTCTTAGATTTCAAAGGACCACAAACGTCAGAATGTACCAATTCACGTACCTGTGACTTCCTGTGTGGTGGATGACTGATGAAACTCACTCTACTCTGTTTCCCAGCCATGCAATGATCACATGTGTCCAATTTGACACTCTTCAAATCTCGAAGAAGATTTCTCTTGGCCAAACAACCAAGCCCTTTCTCACTGATGTGACTGGGCCTCTTATGTCACAACTTGGATGAAACATTGCACTCAACAACACAAGCAGTATCATATGAAATGGTAGCTCTAGTCCAGTACAAACCTGATTGTTTCTTCCCTCAAGCCACAATCAATGAGCCCTTGGAAAGATTCCGTTGACAATCACCAAAAGTACTGATAAACCCTTCATCATCAAGAATGTTGGTAGAAATAAGATTCAAATGAACCTCGGGTGCATGTCGAACATTCTTCAAAATCAGCTTACTTCGTGTACTAGTCTCTAAACAAACAGTCCCGATACCCACAATGTCAACATGACCATCATTGCCCATCTTCAAAATCCCAAAATTACCTGGAATGTAAGATGTAAAGAACTCCATAGATGTCACATGAAAACATGCACCACTATCAACAACCCAGCAAGAATCATCAGAAGCAATGTTAATAGAGTCATAAACAATAACAAGATCACCCCCTGTAGCTACGACGACATGATCATCTCCATCGCCATTTTTCTTTTGTGGATTTTCCTTCAATCCGTTCTCTCTTTTCAGCTGATAACAAAACTTCTTAACATGTCCCTTCTTACCACAATGATGACATTCAAAATCTATCTGATTCGGTCTGGATTTGCTTCTGCCTCTGCTCTTACCTCGACTGCTCTGCCCTCAGTCCTGGCTTCTCCCCCTATTCTCTGTGACTAAAAGCTCTGAAGAAGATTTCTCCTGAGTGTGTCTCCTGACCTCTTCATTTAAAATAGCAGACTTAACAAAACTAAATGTCACAGCACCATTAGGAGCATAACCGGTTAGAGTAACACGTAAATTCTCCCATGAATCTTCAAAATTGATACTCATTTCAGACAACTGATCAAAACATCCTTGATACTCACTTAAATAATCAGAAATAGACATACCTTCTTTGTACATCAAGTTCATCATTTGCTTGAGAATAAACAGTTTATTGTTTCTCGTCTTGGAAGCGTAGGTCGTCTCAAACTTCTCTCACAAAGTTCTGGCGTGAGAAATGTTGACAATGTGGTTCATCACGTTGTCTTCGACCCATTGGCGAATGAAGCCACAAACCATCTCATGCTCGAATGCCCATTCTTCGTCTGACATCCTCTCTGGCTTCTGGGTACTAAACACTAGAAGATGCATTCGCTTGACAAAAAGCAGATCCTTCATTTTAAGTCGCCACATATGGTAGTTGGTACCATTCAACAAAATCATCCGACTGTAATTGGCCTCCATAATAAATATGAAATAAAAACCAAACCATCTGATACCAGATGTTGGGAAAGATGAGAAAGCGATGAACACACAAACAATAGAAAAAGGCGAACGCGCAACGGAAATAAAATCTTTCCCCCAAATAAAAGCGGATGCGCAACGACAAAATTAAGTGCAGAAAAATAATGTTGACACCGGAATTTTTTACATGGAAAACCCGAAAGGGAAAAACCACGAGACCTAGTCCAGAAATAGAGATCCACTAAAATCAAGAGGTATACGGCAGACTCCAAAAAATGGAAGGGATCTCAAAAGTAATACTCAAGAATAAAAGTGTGGATCAAAAGACGGAGATTAGTAAAGATGTTCGTCGAAGAAAGACGATCAACAAATGAGATTTTCTCTCGATTTTTTTGGTGTCGGTGATGTTTAAATGCCTTGCCCCTGCCTCCTTATATAGGAAGAAGAATCCACGTCAAAAGCGTGTCACCGCATGAATTAATTCACGCGGTCTTGAACCGCATTAAAAATAATTTATTAAAAAAGAAACCGCGTGAACACCATTTGAGGAGGCGTTACGCGGTGCGCCAACGAGGAATTCTCCCAACATATATATCCACTGATTTTTGGAGTTTAATTAATTAATTTAACACCGAGCCTATAAATTAGGCTTTTGATTTGTTTACAAAAAAAAAACTTCTATGAGCATCGAACTTCTAACCAGCGGACAAAATTTTGGAGTTCTGCTTTGTTTAAACGGGGAATGACAATAGGGGACCAAAAGTTCCCCCTAATACCCATTCAAGACCCAGTGTAGTTCTGTGAACAGTGATTTTTCACTGTTCATAGAACTGGAGATGGTCCTTATACGGTATTAGGGGGGACTTTTGGTCCCCCATTGTCATTCCCCTTGTTTAAAAGTTAAAAGTTGCTGAAAAAAATCTCTTTTGAGATTCTTCCACAGGGGATGGTCCCCCCTTCTTCCTCGCTCAAGCCACCCCACGACCCTCAATGATGGCCGCCCTACTCGGCCAAGTCGGCTGCCGCGCCAGGGAACCAGGCAGTCCCCTCCATGCTCCTCCGATGACCTCGCCTTCCCCTGCTAACGCTGACCTCCTGGCCGACCACCTCCCACACCCGACTCGCCGGCCTCCCCTCCTGGACAGCCGCCGCTGGACCCCCTTCTCCACCGCCTCCTGCGGCTTCCCTCTCATCTTGTCGTCCGACCAACCACAGCCGTCCCGCCACCCCTCCCATCGAGCACCGACCGCCCGTCGTGCGGTTCCCGCCAGAACGGGCTGGTTGCGCCGTCTGCATGCTGCTCCTCCCAGTCTGGATCGGCCACCACCCGACGTCTTAAGGCTGACACACCTCCCTCGGGTGAAGCTCCCACCGCCCTCCTTAGCTCATGGTCGAGGCGCCTCCCGTTGCCTCCGTGCAGTGCCTCAGGCGAGCCGAGGCGCAAGTTCCCACCATCCGCGACTGACTGCAGTTGGACGACAACCAACTGCTCACTGCCCAACTTGGCAGTCCCTAATCCGCGTCCCAACTTGGCAGTCCCTAATCCGCGACCCCAAACGGGAGGTTACCATCTGCACATCACCGGGTCGCCCTGAAAGTGGCCAAGGCGGGTCGGCCCGACCCGAAACAGGTCCGGGCGGACCGACCTGGCCCAGAACTCCCCTGCTCGAGGTTTTCAGGGCCCGAATAATATTTTAATATAATCAATAATTGATTAAATTAATTAATTTTATTTCAATTGTAAATTAAATTAATTAAATATTATTTTTTGATATAAAATCTTAATTCTTTTTTACCAATTAAATTAATTTAATTTTAATGTTAAATTAAATTAATTAATTAAATTATTTTTTGATTTTAAAATTAAATTAATTAATGAGGCCGAAAGGTGGAATTAGTTGAATTAAAATAAGAGTGAATTTTAATTCAATATAAATACCATTGAATATTAATTTTATGAAAGTCTAATTTTTATTCTTCATTTACTTTAAATACGTGAGTTTAATGCGTATTAGACTGATCATGAGCCATTGACCGACCAATGCATGTCTGATGCTTGTTTATTTATTTATTTAATTATTGCAATGGTGCTGTGTAATAATTAGTTTAATAAGTGGTGATCTGCATATCATCTAAGCGTTATTAAATGTATAAGGGTTTGCGTGTCCGATTTAGAGTTGTATTTTATACTTCACAGTTCCCCTCGCCTGTGAGCGAGTATTGTTGTATAATGATGAGACGGATAGTGACGCACTTCGAGCCAAGTTATGGCAATGCACCAAACTGGAGTTTGATGCATTGGATGAGAGATGCTACAACTCGAGTCGCAAGCGACACAACTCAAGGTATATCCCTAGGGTCTAGGTTGATCCATTATTCACTCAATGGATCAACCATTAGAATCAGCTCATGATCTGGTTGTCATTTTATTTTTGCATGGTTTATTATTTTTGTGTATGTGTAGTTAACGCACGAACACATAGAATAATAAACAAGCATGCACAGATAAAATGAACACGTGATGCAATTGATTTTTCTATTTATTGCATAGTCAGTTGTGAGTGTGATAACATAGTACGTGCTTAGAAGATAGAAAATGATTTCTTCTATCACATAAAAATAATAAAACCCTCAAAGAAATATTAAGTCGTAACCGCCTTTTATCATTCGACTTTGAACAAAACCGGGTGTTCGGGGTGCTTGTCACGCTATAACTGATGGTGCCTCTTATTTACTAGGGAGTTTTTATAAGAGTGGTGGTTAAATTAACTAAAGTGGTAGTAAGGATTAATCATAACTAACTTGCTATCATTTTAGTGGTAAACATTGAGTAAATCAAGTTAAGATTTTAAAAGCTGGGACTTCACTCAACAGATCAAGGAACCGCGAGTTAATACAGTTGACCATCCAAACACCTATCTTGAACCCTCCGAGTAGTGGCGTAGCCATAACTTGTAGACTATGAGGGGAGCTTCAGAGATCTTTGACACTAGAATACTCAAGCGGCAGAGTACTTTGATTCTAGCACAGAGGGTTGCTAGAATTTGATAAAATATGAAGTCTCATCTCCGAGTGTAAAATTGATTACAGGAGACTCATGCACATAACATATGATGGTTATGTCATAATGCTTTCATCAAAGTCTGATGTTAGTTGCGGTCACTACATCAGGACATGAGTGATATAATATGAAGTCTCATCTCCGAGTGGTTTGCAAGGAGAAAGTGAAGCAATGATATGAATAGTTAATGGTTACACTGGATTTGTGTAAATTGAAAGGAAAATTATGTTATTTCAATACATCCTATTCTAATATCATTTTGAACCATTTAATCAAGTCTTGTTTTAGGTTACAAAATGAGTATTACGGAAAAATTCTTCGTTACCTTTAAGGTATTGTTCACCAAGTTAAATAAGAATATAAAAGACAGTTTCATCTTTAATTCTTATGGTGAAAAAATTGAAAGGAAAAGAAAAAAAAAACCAATGGAAAGTAACGCCAGAAGCACATTCACATCATCCTTCAATGAAATGAGGTTGGTTAATAAATAGGAGGTTATTTGCATTGTATATCATGAAATAAAACCATGAAAGTTAAACCCAATAAACTGAATTAAGAAGAAAGTAATCGCTTCTTTTCAGTGTATATTCATCAAGTAATGTGTCAGTATTACTTTTTGGGTATTAAATACAATATGCCTTTCACATTTATGTATTTTAATACTGTAACCAAGTGAGTATAGAAACATTATAAGAAGTCAGGAGTATTCTCCAAGAAGCTGAAAAAGGGTGATTCCTAAGTCAACGGTGAGAAGTACATGACTTATGTATTGCCAAGTTAATGATTCTTGTAAAACTATAATTGAGTATAACCAAAACATTTATCTCATGTGTCATCCAGACACAATGAGACATTATTCCAAGTTCATGAATGAATTTTGTTTGTGGTATCTCATACTCAATCAACAGTTAAGTAATACTTGAATCATAGGCAGTAAGTGATGAATATAAATGTAAGACTTGTTTATCCATTTTTGAAAAAATATTTGTTAAGAAAAATTTATGTAGACATACACGATATACCCAGTATGATATTTAGTCTCAGAAGATCTAAAAACCTAGGTATTATCGACGTATATACCTAGTTTTGGACAAAGGTACCTTTAAGAATAAAGGTAAACCACAAGGCTTTTGGAATTAGTTCAACAAGTAAGCATGAACTATTCCAAGGGAAAGCTAGTGGTAAAAATAATTCTTTAGATTTATTTAAGTCATGAAGGAATGGTAAAGTGAGGTATATGCATGGTCCGAAGATATGAGTTGCATCGGGCCGACATGCCGAAGAATATCTTGACCAAGCAATCATCGATCAATATAATGTAGCATGGAGTAATTCCTAAATGCACATTACTTTATTTACATCACAACATTGATGTCAATGAGGAGGATCGATAATTAAGTATTATATGTTAACATTGATCAACAAAGTATATCATGGAGAAATTCATAAATGCACATTTTATACATTAGAGTTATGATGTAAGGAGTATCAATGTAGCAACTTGCATAAACATTCATTATATTTCATGATGTGCTTCGCAAATAACGACAATAATCCATAACCTTATGTCATCTATAATGAAAAATGGATATTATATGAGTCATAGTATGATGGAAATCCATTATGTCATAATAAATGTGTTTAGATTCAACGATTTTGTTAGGATATGAACAAACTTGCATCAAGAACAAACACATTGTGCATCTTAGTAAATATTCTAACGGTTGCTTAGGATATTACATAAATCCTTGTGATAGAAAAGTGGTAGTCAAGTGATAGAATATATTTGTATTTAAAGGTGGAAATCTCTTTTTAGATAGTGGGAACCAGATTGAATTGAGTTTAGTCAATATCGGAGATGCACAAATAGTTGGCATAAGAACTAGTTCCACAAGTGCATGTGGAACAAGAATGTTCTAGAGACACATATTGCATAGGAAGGATAAAACCATGGTGATGGTTTTTGTATTCACCGTGGTCGGTGATCCATTATTCGTTGAGAATAATAATTCCTACAAGTAAGCAGTATATAGCAATTAGATGATATTGAAAAGATCAATTAAAATTTAATAATGGATTCCATATATTACAATGAAAAGGGGCTTATTATTATGAATACCATGGTGGGTATTCCAGAGAGATGATACATGGATGATACAAGCGCGGTACCAATAAGGATTTATTGGTTATACCGAGTCATTATGCCTAAATTCATTAGAATTTTACTTGTTATAGCTAATATTTATGATCATTGAGCATTGGATAACATGACCACCAATCATGGAAGGTGTCTATACAATGTAACAAAAAAGGAACAATTGCATCATAGAGTGCTAATAAAGGTTTCAAGTTACTGAAATCCAGTTTAAGATTGAAGTAAACAACATGATCGTAGAATATTCATTTGGAATGAATGTATGTCATATGTTTACCATAGGTTAGTGGGAGCGCCATTGTTTTCTAGGTTAAAAATGTTCAACAACATATTTAAAACATATATTGGTCTAATAATTAATTAAGACTAGAATACAATATATTATCAAGTGATTGACTTAAAGTAGCAACCTAAGTTCTAGGGAACAAGATCTACTGAGGTAGATCTAATGGTTTCTTGGACCTTATCAATCGTACATATAGTGACATGGTATTAAAAAAATACAAGTTGGAACAATTCAAGAGAAGAATTGTTGCCAGTGTCACATGACATAATCTCTCTAGGTTGACATGTATGGGATATGGGAGACAATTAATGTGGTGAGTTGAAATCCATACGCTTAAGCGATGGATCAATCATGTATGCCATGATATGTACAAGAACTAATATTAAAAAGATATAATTTATAGTAGGCAAATATTATTTATATCTAGGATAATTGCAAGTGAATCAGTCAGAAATATTTGATTGTACTTCGGCAAGTACAAACGATATGTACCTGGGAAGTGGAAAAAAGGATACTAGTTTTTAGGGGACACAAACTAGTGTTCCTTAGATAAATGTGATCTCATATCATATTAAGGCTAAGGTGATGAGTGAGACAAGCTCATAAAAGACAGTGGTATCCATACCTATAAATACCGAGTACGTTAGAGCTTCTGAGGTAGAAAAAAAGCATCTAAACACAATGATTTGTTCCAGCTCTTGGAATCACACCTAGTAAGTAGATGATTATCATAATGTAAATTATGATACTATTACTAGACAAGATGTCAAGTTATGAAAGTGGAAAAAATAGATATACTTGGGGATACCATCACTTGAGAAGTTTTAATCAAGGAGAAGAGGTCACATATAGCAGACATGCCACGTGGTGGAATCATGGAAGGCCTAGTAGCTAAAGTCGCGACTTAATAGAAACATGATTTTGATCATGTGAGAGTTAATAAGGTTGGTTAGTAAGTTGGATCTAGTGCAAGTGGGAGTGTTATAATAGTGGGTGCCTTAGAGCCAACTATGCATCACTTTTGATTACCATATCGTGTATACAATTAGATATACATGATAAATTCTTACCATAATAGTGTAGAAATTTATGCGTCTACTATTTAATGGTAATGTTCATAGATTAGTTGTTGTATCAAAAGGTTATAGCAAATCCTAGACTATAATGAGAACCTCGAGATATTTTTACATTAATCTTAATTAAAGGTCCTATGGTTTAGATATATCTTACTAATTGTACACAATAGATGTTTGACTATTAGGTGATGGGGGCTCATAAACATTGAGAACTCTTCTTATGAATTTCACAATTGGTGATCTCTAGTAGTGAGATCACGAGGACATACCCTCTAATAGGAACACCACATGTTTCAGGAGTCATTAGATGTTCCTATCTACGAACATGTGTAATGGTCTCCTGACTTGAGATCATTATCAATGTGTACCATTTGATTGTGTACTTTGATGCAAGAAAAAAACCATGATAATGAAATCGTGGCGAGCTAGCTTGTGTTAGGTGCGTTATTCGTGGTATGAAATTGATTAAATGGTCAAGAAAAGATTTGTCACTTCCAGGTTAAAGAAGTAATATATCTCGGGCTATGTTGACCCGGATGGTAGTACCTTCATAAGACCATGACCATGGCAGTCGAGGGTAAATCCATCCAATTTGATCAATAAATAATAAAGCAAGAATAGAACAATGACACGGGTGTGCGTCCTGCTTTATGAGATATTAAATACAAAGAGATTATATTACACAGTGTGTGTTCATAGGTTGGTTTTCACTACTTTGACTATTATTATCTCTTTAGGGGTTATGATGAGTTTCTAGATCCCACTCTTAGTATGTGAATAGTATTCACTACTATCAAGATAAGGTCCTAGAGGGTTACACACAATAGCATATTCAATAATCTGCCATATTCAGTTGAATATGCATATTGGACATGGTGAGACCCACCACAAGGGTTTGAGATTTTTCCAAGGAGATATAATCACCAAATGAATAAATAAATTCATATTATTCAAGTTAAGAATAATTACCATTGAATTTATGTATTAAATATATTTACAAGTTTTAAAGTAAATACATGGAAAATATTAATTGAATGAATATTAATTTAAAATATTCAAGGTTCATTTAATATTTTTGGGAATGACGAGTCGATTTAATGGATCAGTTATTATGATGTAATATATTTATTATTATAATAAAGTGATAATAATATTTATGACTCAGTATAGTTGTCATATTATGTCGTTTATAGAGTGTTAATTATTTGGGGGCTAAGGAGGTAATACCAGATAATTTCCTAACACCATATAAATAGAAGAAGAGAGGCTCACACCAACCACTATTTACATCCTCTCTCTCTCCTCTTTTATCTACCACTTTTTCAAGAGAGAGGCTCTGGATCCAGGAGTTCAGATTGAGCACACTCTTGAGCATTGCAAGCAAGGCGATGTGGTGATCATCAGAGCGTCAAAGGTGTCGTTGGAACTCAGTGCTAGCACCTAGATTTTGACTATCAGAGCTCCCACAATTTTTTGAACCATGTGTGGATGATATAGATGAATTCAGATTCATATTCTTCGAGCATTGATCATTGATGACGAGCAGACATCGAGTGAGTCTTTAGATTTAACTATTTATTTATGGTTTTTTTGTGCTTATTTTTTTTCACATGTGATCTTCGGGCTGATACCGAGCAACATTTTACCAATGACGATGAGCTCATGTCAATTGTTGGTGGAAAAATTTTAAAATACCGATTTTGGAGCTTTCAATGCATGCCCTGTACCTTCATAACCTTGGTAAACATGTCTACTAGATTTTTTCTTCCAACTATCTTATGTCGATCCAAATTCTTATCCTCCAATAAGTTTTGGATGAAATGGTATTTTTGGGAAATGTTATAGTGATCCAACCTTTTCTAACATGACAATTACATCATGTTTTATGATAAATAAAATAATACTAATACATTTCATGATTTTAAGGTTTAGTATCTTGAGAAAATTATATTCATACATCAATTGTACATAATAAAAATATAAACATTATTTAATTCCTTCATAGTCCTCCTAAAGCACTCATGTTATCCTTAGTATATGAAATCACCCGAGAATATACATCAAAGAAAGGGGTGATCTAAAATCCTAGTAAGGGGACTGTAAGATCTCGACCTCTTTTGGATATGTCTCGAGATCATACACATGTACTCTTTCGCCTTATTTTGAGAAATTTTTGTTTGGGTTTTTACCTTGGGTATGTTTGGGTGAAATTTTGGAAGTTTTTGTAGGGGTTTTGGGAAGTGCACGGTTGGCGCATGGTTTTCCTAAACCATGTGTCCTTCCCTAGCAAACTGTGTAACCCCAAGCAGAGGGGGATTTCACAACCTAGGGGAAACTGTGAGCCCTGAGCAGGAAACCGTGTGCACATGAATTTAATCCCCCTAAAATTAGATTAAAAATTCCCAACCCCCCCAGACTTCACCCTAACTCGACCCTATTGAACCCTAAATAATTTCTATCATTTTTTGATGGTTCCTTGATGGATTACAAAGCCTTCCAACCTCCGTTCTTGACTATTCGAAGTCCAGATTGAAGATCTACACATATCCCGGTAAGAGATTCTCATCCCGATTAGTTTCCTCTATCTCTCTCTTTCTCCCATTCTTCTCTCATCCTTTGAAGGGATGTTTTCCTCCATTGGAAGTGGATCTAGATCTAGGTTTTGATAGATCTAATCTTTTTGATCATGGATCTAGGTTTCAGATCTAGATCTTGTTCTTCATTGTGTTCTTGATCATTCCGCTTTGATTGGGGATTTCCATTGGTGAGTGTTCATTATCAACCTTGAGGTAGGTGGTCTAAATTCAATTATCATAGTCTTGAATTCCAATTATGTGTATGTGTTATGGAATTTCAATTGGAACGTTTGAAAATTGAATCATGAATTGAATAAATTAATTGATTAATTAATTTATGGAATCATGGAATTAATAAATTGAGTTTCCATGTGAATATGAGGTGAGTTGAACTTGGGAAATTTTGATTTGGGTAATTGTGTTTATGCAATTGGTGGAATTTGATCAATTAATTGGTTAATTAATTAATTGAATGTTGTGAATATGGAATTAATGGAAAATTGATATTTTTTAATTGGATAATTAATGTGATATGAATTAATTGAAAATGGGGATTATGAGATGGTTGAATTGACCTTAATGGGTTAATTATTTATATGAATTGAATATTGAAAAATGGTTAAAGGTGAATTTCACATATTATTTCATGAGATTAAAGTATTGAATTATGATTTACTATGATAAATTTTAATGGTAAATCATGATGTGAAATGTTGGTGATTGGGTTAATGATGATTAATCGGGATAAATGTGATATATGTGATATTGTGTGATTGATTGATAAACATGTGTGGGACATGTACTACTGTTTCAAAATCCCATAGTGATAATGAGTTTGGGACACAAACTGATGATTCAAAATCCCACTTGTGTGATTGATTGATAAATGTATGTGGGACATGGACTGGTTCTTCAAAATACCAGTGGTAATGAGTGTGAGATATAGATTGCTGCTTCAAAATCCCACAGGTTCCTAGCCATGAAATTCTAGTCCCAAAATGTTGGCATTGGATTGTGGTTCTAATTTGTTGTAGTATGAATTGAAATGGAATAATGATTAATAAACATGATATTGTGATATGTGATATCCCTTGGGGATAGTTCAGACTCTGGCATGAGTCAAAGTAGGTATTAACGGTTCAGGTGTCCTCAAGAATCCGATGGTTTATGTGGACAATTAAAGAATAATTTAAAATGTGATGACAGTTTACTCGTGCATTGTACTTTATTCTTTATACAACTACATACACTGTTATAGACTGGATATTGTTTTAGACGCTGTTGGTGGTGGCCTACTGAGTTGTACTCACACCCTACTCAGGCTACCTAATTGGTATCCAAATAGACTTCATGTTTGCAGGATAAGATGAGGGAAATGACCCTATGTTAGATGGCTGATTTGGTATGGAGCATGGATGGGGGAACTAAACATGGTCTCAGGACCCACTTGGGAGTGTCAGCGTGTCTTTCTTTTGCTTTTGAATTTGAAATTTGGCATGTACTTAGTATGAAATATCTACTATTTTGGTTTGGATATTGTATTCCTGTTTTAGTCATCATGTGATCCTATTTTTTACGATCATTAGTTATAAATTTTGGTTGTTTATTTTTCACTTTTTTGATGCTTTGATAGAGGGTATAGTCTCCCTATGATTGATATTAGACCCTCGCTTGAAGTTGGCAGCCTATGGCATAAAAGGAGGCGCGCCTGAGGTCATGTGACCTCCCGATTCAGGGAACCGATGTGTGGCACTAGGGTTGGGACGTCACAAAGTGGTGTCAAAGGGTTTTTCTTTCCTTTTCTTTTATATTACTATTTGATAAATGTAGACATGCGAATAGGATGAGCTGGGTCTTGGTCAAGAGCTCGTGCATGAGAGTAGCTAACCCATGTACATGGGTAAAATTAAAGTACCCATGGTGGGATTGCTGTTATTGATTTGTGTGTTATAATAGGTTGTTATTTCAACTCGAATGATGCAATTGTTGTGTGATATGATTATGATTTCTAAGTTTTTTCTAAGAATTGACTCGTGGCCCGGTATGACACCAGAGTAGAGTATGCATGCATCATTCTAGGTACTCAGGATTTATTATGACATGCATCATTTTAGGCATGAACGGGAAAGAAGGTTTTGAGATAAATTGTTTAAATGATTTTTTTTCTTATTTGTGAAATTTTAATGAAAAAGGAACCTAATGTGAAATTGAAATTGAAAATGATGCTAAATGTGGAAAATTTAAAAGTGATAACTGGGTGTATAATGAGAAACTTGAATTGTGAAAGTGTTTTACCCAATGCAAACCATGACTCTGATGAAGGATGGTTGAGGGTAGTGATAGTGCCTCAGTTTTGACTATGTGGAAGAGTTTGGAGGAATGACTTGTTATGGATTATTTAGAATAACTCTTATGTAAGTGTGTTAAAGCTATGTTATGTGTCATAAGATGTGTGTTTGGAATTGTAGAGATATGCCTCCATGATGAAGTTTGCTGATAGAACGACATGAGGATATGGTTAGTAATGATACACCAGCAGTGGAACCTGAGGCACCAGTAGTGCTAGGTGAGGAAGTCAGAGAGAATTTATATTATGTACTTTATGGAAAGAGGCCCAGGGCAGGTTGTGAAAAGAGAGTCCAATCTGACATGGGAGTTTCCGTTGTAACACCCTCCGACATTTACTAAAGAGGGTGGACCTGAGGCAGTTGAGTTTTGGATTGAGTCCATATAGACTATACTTGACCACTTGGAGACTCCTACTGAGAAGAGAGTCAAATTGGTTGCTTTCATGTTACATGGTCAAGCAAAGTATTGGTGGGACATCCAGACTCAAGATGGACAGCTGGAGAATATGGAGTGGAAGGAATTTCAGGAGAAGTTCTTAGAGAACTTTTACCCTAAGATGCTCATGAAAGAGAGGTCTGTAATGTCCTAGATTTTTCCATGTATTATATTAAATATTATATGGAATTTTTTGGAGACCAGGTGCTGAGACAACGTGCGATTCCGAGGCCCGGTGTGCCCAAAATAATTGTTTGAAAAATATTAAACTTTAAATAGCACGTGCAAGTGGTTTTCATGAAAAAGTGGAATAACTTCTAAATGGGTTCCCAAATCAGAAATCTGAGGGCACTGTTGCATTCAGAGTAGTGAGTTTAGGTGAGGCCTAACATCAGCCGACATGGGTTGACTGTGAAAAGTAGTTTTTGGGTGTAATGAGAATAAAAATATTTTATTTGATTCAGTGTTGGTTTTTATTTTATTATTTCTTTGTCAAGAATTCAGGTTTATTCCATAAACTTGGAATTTCTCTGAGGTAATGAGATAAAGCTCTGTCCAACAAACATCGACAGATCGTGGATCGATGATCAACAACGCACCAGATTCGAAGGAACTTCGATGATGAAAACAATCCTTTGTATGCGACTAATCCGAATTGAGGTAGGGTGTTCTTCTTTAATTTTCTTTCCCTATTTCTTGAATCAACGATGAATGTGAATTAACCAATGAACATGTTGACCCATGATTCGATCGTTATTATGGGATGGGTTTAATTTCAAAAAAACATTGGGGTTTATTGTTATATGATATTTTTTCTTTGTTCTTCATTCTAATGAGAACAGATTGAGTCTGATATGAAAAAAGGATGAGGTTTTCTCCTCAGGGTGTTCTTTGTGCTTTTCTTACCCCTGTTCTTGGCGTTCTTTACCGTTGGACCCTCATGGTCACGAATCAACTTGATGAGAGGATCTAAATGCGATCAGAGCCTCAGAGTGATGAAAAGATGAATTATATCCCAAGTGTATAACATGACCTAAGGATCATGAAAGTAGCTTTGTTTCAAAAAACAGAGCATCAGAGGATAATCGGCGACCTACGGAAGCAGCGGCACTGGCGGCGTGGTGCGCTGGCACTGCGTGGGAGGTGAAAGCCACGTGGAACATAGATCGACCACAGAGAAGGGGACCACATAAATGGAAAGTCCATTGGTAGGCGGAGCATGTGAGGCACGCACAAACACGACATGCCAATCACGTGGGACGCGGTGCGACACCGTGTGGACCAGGGGGAATGCGGTCGGGGTGGATCACATGTGGCGGATGAGCCAACCCGCGTTCATGCGAGTCGGACTAGGGGAGAGAGCTGCATCCCAGCAGCCTGAGATGAACTCAGTTGGGTCAGCCAGCTGGTCAGGCCGGGTCCGATGGGTCGAATCGGACTTGGACCAGACCTGGGTCAGAATATTTTACTAAAACGATCATAACATTCAAATGGAGTATCCGTTTGATGTGTCGCCAGTAGTGTTGGGACCCTTGTGACAAGTAAATCCTTATGAGAACAATGGTGGGTTTTAACTTGGATATATTTCTAGTGACACGGGCTGTTTACACAGGAATTACCCAAGGTCAAGGGGTACAATGGGTGTGACTACTACTCACTGTGCACCCTCTCTTTTCTATGTGAATTTATTCCTCCATCCACCGTATCTTGGATGAGTTTCATTAGGGTTCATTCCCTTTATCGTTTCCCTAATGGTTTTTCGGTATCGTTTCCTACTCACAGGAGTATTATCCATTCAGCAGGACTTCCAGGATAGAGTTGTTGGAATCCCCTGAGAGGCCTGGAGTGGATCCTCTATTCCTTATTCATTCCCTAGGTAGATTATTCGGTATTTAAGTGACCAAATTCACTGAGCATCGATCCTCTACATAAAGGGTTAATCAATATTGAGTTGTTGGCATCACCCCATGGCCTCGGCTGTGATCCTCATCTGATGTATCATATCTCTTTAGATCTTTCAGCATATCTCTCTCATGACGGTTTCCGATGAACAATACTTCTCAAACGGGCATCATTAGCGCTATTGAACTCAGAAGTGTGTTCTTATGGATGAGTGCTTTGTAGAATCTTCAAGCTGAATCCCTAGTGGTGGTATGCGGTGGTTGTGACTTACCCTAGGCTATGTGGTATGGTTTGAGTATATCTGGATATTCTTGTTATATGTTGTATACATATACTTGTGTAGAGATGACTATACTTTTCCTTTGTGTATTGATTTTTTCTCCTAGAAATGAGGCTTCTATAGGCCTCAATAAGGCGATGGTGGAGTTTGGATATCCAGACTCTTGATGAGGTGACCCTCTCCTGGATAGAGTTCGAGCACCTCTTCAAAGAGGAGTTTTCACCATTTACGTTGAGAGCTGTGCATATACAAAAGATTCTTCATCTCCAATAGGGCAGTATGACAGTAGCTGATTATTCATCGAGGTCCACCAACCTTTCTTGGTACTCGATGGATATGGTCATAGATCAGTACTTCTAGGCTCAGACCTTTGAGAGAGGTCTGCATAGAGACATCCAAGCCATTATTATCCCTCTGAGCATTCCTACTTATGCTGGGGGTGGTTGAGTGGGAATTGGTGGTGGAGAGATTCCTATATGAGCATAGATAGCCGGTGAATGTCAGAAATGGAAGAGAAGGTGCAGAGACCTTGATAGTAGGGATCTGACGTCAGTCTTAGAAACCTGAACATGAGAGATGTTTTAGGAGGAGGTCCCTGGATAGAGGATTTGTAGTTCAAGGTTCAAAGGGTGGATCCATTCATCTTAGAGAGAGGTGGTGCTACTCATGTGACAACATGGGACATCTTAATTGAGATTGTGCAACTCACCATGCTATTGACCATGATACAGTGGATGGACCACCGAGGCAGAGGCAGATCCAGAGGCTGGAGTAGGCAGATCTGCAAGGTGGAAGACATGGCAGAGGAGATGGGAGAGAAGCATGAGGTGGTTGGTGTTTTGACTTGCTACCACCACCACCCACAGGTGGTCCACGCCAATCTCAGAGAGCTAGAGGATAGGGGCATGGATAGCTGTATGCAGTCGAGGATTTTGACCTAGGGACTCTAGGGATGATTCGAGGTACAATCTGTGTCTTTTCAAATTTATCTGCAGTACTGATAGACATAGGTTCTATTCATTCCATTCCACATATCATGTTTGATACCTTGATATTCTAATAGAACCATTGCCTTGACCCTTACCCTTGAAGACACCTACTGAAGGATACTCGATGATCACACATCTATCCCGATAGTGTGACCTTACCCTTGGAGGTTAGAGTTTAGGTTGAATCCTATTAGTGGCAGAGTCAAGGACTTATGATGTCATTCTTGGTATGGATTGTTTATCTTCGATCCATGCCTAGATTGACTATTTTATGCGAAGGGTATGGTGTGTCCACGTCAATGGAATGAGGTTTTCCTTTATTGGTGAAAAGGAAAACTAGGCAGAACATGATGGAATTGTGCATATGAGGGTGCAACCAATCACTTATCACTTGGATATCCTGATCCTCGGTGTAGTAGATGTTATGACTTTCTAGTTCCCAGCAGTAGTGGTGGAGTACAAGGACATCTTCCTAGAATATGTTCCAGTATTACCTCTCTACCAGAGATCGACTTCTGCATTGACTTACACCCCGAGATGGCATCAATATCCTTACTATCATATCAGATGGCTCCTGTAGAGCTTCGTGAGAAGAGGGTGTAGTTGGAGGATTTGTAGAGGAAGAGTTCCATGAGACCCAGTGTTTCACCTTGGGCAGCCCCAGTGTTGTTTTTCAAAAAGGTAGATGGAATCTTGAGGTTATGTGTGGACTACCGACACTTAAAACAACTGACTGTGAAGAACAAGTATCCACTACCGAGGATTAATGACCTCTTCGGCTAGTTGAGAGAGGTACGATGGTTCTTGAAGGTTGAACTTCGATCAGGCTATCACCAGCTGTGAGTACAGGACAAGGATATATCGAAGATGGATTTCAGATGCTGCTACGGTCATTATGAGTACTTGGTAATTCCATTTAGAATGAAGAATGACCCAATAGTGTTCATGAGACTCATGAAACAGATCTTCCATCCATACTTAGAACAGTTCGTGGTGGTCTTCATCGACGATATCCTTGTGTACTCGACATCCGAGGAGGAGCACGTGAGACACTTAAGGATGGTTATGGACATACTTTGAGAGTACATAATTTATGGGAAACTCTTGAAGTTCCAGTTATGGATTCAGGTGGTCCACTTTTTGGGACATGTTATCTTGGTAGATGGAGTGGCAATGGACCTGACCAAGGTCGAGCCAGTGTTAGCATGAGAGCCACCTAGGAGTGTGACAGAGGTGAAAATATTCCTTGGGATGACAGGATATTACCAGAGATTCTTTCTTGATTTCTCTAGGATATCAGCACCTATTAAAAATTTGACCTGAAAGGGACAACCTTTTGTGTAGATATAGAAGTGATAGTAACCTTTTTAATAGTTGAGACAATGTCTGACGAGCACTCAAATCTTGAGATTTATGGAGGACGATGTCGAGTACGTAGTGTTCTGCGATGCATCAAGAACTAGGATTGGTTGCATCCTGATGCAGAGGAAATAAGTGATTGCCTATGGTTCATGTTAGTTGATACCACATGAGAAAAACTACATGACCCAAAATCTTGAGCTTTCAATATTAGTCTTCGCGTTGAAGATGTTGTGACACTACCTAATGGGTGAGCGGTTTATTGTCTACTTTGATCACAATATTATCAAGTATATCTTATCTTAGAAGGATATGAACTTGAGACAAAGGTAGTGGCTAGATTTCCCCTAGTATTATGACTTTGAGATCATCTATACTTCTATGAAGGGGAATGTGGTGGTAGGTGATCTCAGAAGAAGATCGAGTTCGGAGTTGCTGGATGAGACATCAGAGTAGTTGGCATCATTGTAGTTATCTTTTGTGGATGGAGATGGGGGAGCTTACCTCTAATCGATGGTTGTTACCCCTACACCCTTACAATGATTCAATGAGGCACAACTTGGGGATACTGGCTGTGAGACTCTACGTGATTAGTTATCCACAGGGCATGCTCCTGATGGATATTTAAAAGGTGGGGAGAATGTTATTATTTTTAGAGGATTCCTAGTTATACTAGTGACATTGTGGGAGGAGGTTTTGAGGGAGTTTCACACACCCCCTTTAGTGGTACATCCCGGTGTGGCAAATATATACCAGGACCTTTGATGTCAGTTTTGGTGGTCAGGGATGAAGAAGGCATTGACAAAGTTCATTTCTCGATTCCCCACTTGTTACCAAGTGAAGGCTAAGCACCAGGTTATAGCGGGGTTGACCCAACCCCTTGAGGTTCCAGAGTGGAAGTGGGATAGGATATAGATGGAATTTGTGATGGGTTTACCACATACTTACAGGGGACACGATACCATTCGGGTGATTGTTGACCGACTCACCAAGTCAGCCCACTTTCTACCTATCAAGAAGCAGAGTTCAGTAGAGAGCTTGGGACACCTCTATGTGCAGGAGATAATTCAACTTCATGGAATGTCATCAACGATTGTTTCAGACCACGGTGCTCGTTTCACATCCTGGTTGTGGAAGGGATTACAGGAGTCATTTGTGACTCAGTTACGCTTGAGCATGACATTTCATCCCTAGAAGGATGGACAAATGAAGAAGAATATTCAGGTTCTAGAGGACATATTGTGGGACTCCATCTTGGACTTTAGTCATAGTTGGGAGGATAACCTACCACTGGTGGAGTTTTCATACAACAATAGCTACCACTCCACCATTGGTATAGAACCATTCGAGGTTCTGTACGGGTGACCCTGTAGGTCACCGCTTTGCTGGACTGACCCAGGAGAGTCATCACTTGTGGGATGGGAGTTAGTTTAAGATACTATTGAGATGGTGTATATCATACAGGATAGGATGAATATTACGTAGAGCTGGAAGAATTTGTATGCCGATAGGAGATGGAGACCCTTGGAGTTGCAGGAGGGAGACCATGTGTTTTTTTGGGTCTCACCTTAGTGTGGGTTGCATAGATTTGGCTAGCATGGAAAGTTATCTATGAGGTTCATCGAACCTTCTTAGATACTGCATAGAGTTGGTGAGGTGGCGTACCACCTAGCTCTACCCCCACAGTTTCACCAGGTACACGATATCTTTCACGTGTTGCAGCTGAGGAGGTACGTGCATGACCCATCGCATGTCATCGACTAGGGTGAGCTGGATATTAAGGATGTAACGAATTTTACTGAGTTACCAGTGGAGATCGAGCATCGGCAGGAGAGGATCCTTCTTGGGAGATCGATTATCTTGATGCGTGTCTGGTGTTAGAACGATAATCTCTAGGAGAGAACATGGGAGTAGAAGGATCAGATTCGTGTGTCGTACACATATCTTTTTGAGTAGCCTTTTTTTGACTTTTTAGGGATGTAAAGACCTAAGGTGGGGAGAATGTAATGTCCCAGATTTTTCCGTGTATTATTTTAAATATTATATGTAATTATTTTGAGACCAGGCATTGAGACGACATGCGATTTAGAGGCCCAGTGTGCCTGGAATAAATGTTTGAAAAATAGTAAACTTTAAATAGTACGCACAAGCGGTTTTCCTAAAAAAGTGGAACAACTTCTAAACAGGTTCCCATATCAGAAATACAAGGGTATCGTTGAGTTCAGAGTAGTGATTTTACCCTAGTCAAGGCCTAACATCAACCAAAATGAGTCAAATATGAAAAGTAGTTTTTGGATATAACAGTAATAAAAATATCTTATTAAAAATATTTTATTTGACACAGCGTTGGGTTTTCTTTTAATATTCCTTTTTCATGAGTTCAAGGTTATAACATAAACTTGGAATTCCTCTAAGTTAAGGAGACATATCTCACTCCAACAAAAACTGGAGAATTGTGGATCAACGATCAATAATGCACCCGGATTTGAAGGAACTTCGATGAAGACAACAATGCTTCGTCTGTGACTAATTCGAATCGAGGTAGGGAATTGTTTTTGATTTTATTTCCTCGTTTCTAGAATAAAAAATGAATGTAGGTCAACCAACAAACAATTTTACCCATGGTTCGATTGTTCTTGCGGGATGGGTTTATTTTTGGGAAATCACTGGGGTTTATTGTTATCTATTCTTGTTTCTTCATTATTTATTCTAATGAGAATGGATTGAGGCTGATACGAACAAAGGCTGAGGTTCATTCCTTAGGGTGTTATTTGTGTTGTTCTTACCCATGTTCTTGGCGTTCTTTGTCGTTGGACCCTCGTGGTCTGGGATCAACTTGTTGGATGACTTCTAATGTGATCAGACCCTCAAAGTGATGGAAAGAGAAATCAGAGCCCAAGGTAGTGTAGAACGCACCTCGAGGATCGTGGAAGTAGCTTCGTTTCGAAAAATGGAGCACTAGAGGAAAATCGACGACCCGCAGATTCAGCGACATCGGTAGTGTAGTGCATTAGCACTGCATGGGAGGTGGTAGTCATGTGGAATATGGATCGACCATGGAGAAGGGCCCACAACAGTAGTGAGGTCATGGGCAGGCAGAGCGCGCGGGGCACACACAGACATGGTGGGATGACTGCGTGGGATGCAGTGAGACACCACGTGAACCAAGGGGCACGCAGTTGGGGTGGACCATGTGTGGAGGATGAGCTGGCTCACATGCATGTGGTCCTAAATGAGTCCAGCTGACTAGCTTGGGTCGGATTGACCAGACCAGGTTGGGTTGGCCAGCGGGTCGGGTCAGACCCGGACTAGACTCGGGTTAGATCTTTTTACTAAAACCGTCATAACTTTTAAATAGAGCATCCGTTTGACGCACCTTCCAGGGTGTTGGGACCCTTGAAACGATATGGTCCTTATGAGACTAGTGGTGGGTTTTAACTTGGATATATTTCCTATGAAATGATCTGTTTACACGGGAAGTACCTGGGGTCAAGGGGTACGATGGGTGTGACTACTACTCACTGTGAACCCTCTATTTTCTATATTAATTGATTCCCTCTTCCACTGTATCTTGGAAGAGTTTTGTTAGGGTTCGTTCCCTTTATCATTTACCTAAAGGTTTTTCAGTATCATTTCCTACTCACAGGATTATGATCCCTTCAAAAGGACTTCCGAGATAGAGTTATTGGAATCCCCCGAGAGGCTTGGAGCGGATCCTCTATTCCTTCTTCATGCCCTAGGTAGAGTCTTGGGTATTAACGTGACCAAATTCACCAAGCATCGATCCTCTACTTAGCGGATTAATCCATACTGATTTTTTGGTATCACCCCATATCCCTAACTGTAATCCTCATCTGATGCATCATATCTATTCAGATCTTTTAGCCTATCTCTCTCATGACAGTTTTTGACGAATTGTATTTCTCAGACAGACGTCATCAGTGCAATCGAACTCAGGAGTGTGTTCTACAGAATGCGTGCTTTGTGGAATCTTTGAGTTGAATCCCTAATGGCGGTATGCAGTGGTTGTGACTTACCCTAGGATTTGTGGTATGGTATGAGTATATCTGGATATTATTGTTATATTTTGTAGACATATACTTGTGGAGATATGACGGTACTTTTCCTTTGTGTATTGCTTTTTGGTTTCAAGGTGTCCTACTAAGTATTTTTATACTCACCCCTACACGAGCTTTGCCCACATGTGTTGTGTCTCGTGCAGATGAGCGACCTTTTGACAGAGTCCACGGTGGATGAGGAATGGATGGTTCCTTATGAGATGATACAGATCGTAGTGTTCCTACGACTTCAGATAGTAGCCCCAATACCTTGCCTTCAGGCAGGGTTTTCTGAGGATGAGTTTTAGGAACTTGTTTACAAACTTTCTTTTTAGTGGGTTTGTATTCTTTCCCTGTTTACTTTCCAACACTTTCACTATTGTACTCTGGTTGTGGGTTATAGTGGTTTTCATGCATTGTTTACTTAGTGTTTTTACATTTTAGTATTTTTGGTCTTGAAGATGTGTACGTGCATACAAGTACTAAGGAAATTCCTCCCATGTTAGTGATATGTATACTCAGTGCTAGTCACCAGCCTCTGGCCTATTGGAGGTGGGCTTGGGGAGCTGCGTCACGAGCCCCTTTGTGACAGTTCATGATAAGATCATCTAAGTTTATGAGGTTGACTTAGGGGGGTATGTATTTAATGGACTATACTGGTCAGTTTATATATTTGCATCACTTTGTTCTAGCATTGGAAGGGGATGAGACGACTGTGGAAAAATAGTTTCAGTATGGGATTAAATGTGAAATTAAGTCCTAGGTGAATATCTTCAGGCATAATAAGTTTTCAAAAGTGGTGAATTAAGCTCTCATTTCTTAGGGGAAACTAAAGGAGGCCTCTGGTAGAGGATAGGTGGTTTCTATTACACGGTTATGAGGTATTAATTTCAAGAGTATGAAGTGCTGTTATGAGAACATTGACCAGATCAGTGGAAAGAAGAGTGGCTTGGGGGAATGGTTAGTTACATAGGACCTCACCCAGGTGACCTGTCACCAGTGCGATAGTTCAGGTCACTATCGTAGATAGTACCCCTAACCACTGGTAGAGTGCCGCTCTTGTAGTAGGATGGGACATCTATAGAGGTTCTATAGGAATCAGCGATAGATAGGTAATGATGGATCAACTAAGAAGAATCAGAATTAGGGAAGGGGATCTTCTACACCGTACCAGTATGGTCGATGGAGTTTTACTGGTCGTGGAGATAGAGGCAGTGGGCATGGTGCTTCTGGAAAAGATAACCTATATCAGAAGAGTGGTGCAATTTATGGGACTCATAATTCATCATAGGGAAGATGTATGGATAGTTTCATAGTGTTCAACCTACATTGCTGGATAGTTAGGCTAGGTCGTTGATAGTTAAATGTACTATTCTTGTAGTTTCTATTCTTGATAATGAATTATTTTATATTGTTTCTTCTCATTATTTTATATAAGAACAACTTGTAAATGGGTTGAGTCTGGAAATGGAGTTTGTGAACAGGGTTATGAGGATCAATACACCATTGGGAGTACGGTCAAGATACATCTATCTATGAAAAAGGTATTCTATCGAGGTTGGGGAGTATCATTTCAGTTGTGATATTTATATCCTTGATATTTCAGGATTTGACCTAATCATGGGTATGAACTAGTTAATATCATTTTCAATCCCACATTTATTTTTACTATAAGAGAGTGACTTTTACATCTCATGAGGGTGACAAATATATTCACTGTGGAGAATGGGATATCCAGGAAGTTTGTGTAGGAATGGTTCATCAACAACCATGGGAGATCACCATAGAGGTTTATAGTAGTTTTCTGGATGATGGGGGTGAAAAACATGATGCCTTTCCACCTATAGTGGATAGTTTTCATGATTTTATTCCACAAGACTTCTTAGAGCTACCACCTGAGAGAGATGTGAAATTTACGATTGAGATCATGCCTAAATCTAAGCCAGTTTCTATTCCATCATAAAGAATGGAACTGAAAGAGCTTCAATAGCTCAATACTCAGCTAAAAGAGTTAATGGATAATAGTTTTATCCATCCCATTATGTCTCCTTGGGATTCTCTAGTTTTGTTTACTAATTTTCTACAATATTGACTTGAGATTGGGGTATCATCGGTTGAGGGTCTGACCTTATGATATACCGAGGGATGATTTCAGAATTAGGTATGGACTATATGAGTTCATCATGAAAACATTTGGGTTAACGAATTCTCCAGTAGTGTTTATGGACTTAATGAATAGAATAATCCATTCGTACCTGGATCAGTTTGTGGATGACCTCTTGGTGTACTTCAAGACTCATTACGATCATGCCCAACTTCTTGACATCATCCTGAGTACATTAAGAGAGCATCAAATATATTCTAAGCTATTTAAGTGTCAATTATAGATTGATTAGGTACACTTTTTGGGTCACATAATCTCATAGGAAGGTGTGTTAGTGGACCTAGAGAAGGTGCAGGCAGTTGTTTCTTAGGTACAACCAAATAATATCACAGTTTTCTAAGGATAGAAAGTTATTATCAGAGGTTCATCTGAAAATTTTCCCATTTTAAAGCACTGCTTTTGGGCTTGACCAAAAATGTGATAAAGTTTAAATGGTCTATATCATATGATAATTCTTTTAAGAAGTCAAATAAGCACTTGACGATGACACCAATCTTGATCCTACCTGAGCCAGGGGAGGAGTATACAGTGTTCTATGATGCTTTTGGGATAGGTCTTGGAGAAGTGTTGATGCAAAGAGTATAACGACCCATACTTTACATACATTGTTAATACTTAAAAATTGAAGCACACTTATTACAACATATAACAAAACCATGAAAGGACCGTATAGGTATAGTGTCTTTAGAAACTGGGAAACATAAACAACTGGTTCATAAATCATCTATACTGTCTCTCTTTTATTTTATCATATCTAGAGTCCCTTTTGGAATATCTTAATTAATACCCTTCTTCCTGACCTGGGGAAAAGAAAACTTACAAAAGGGTGAGCTCAAATGCTCAGTAAGGGTAAACAAAAGAAATATCAATCACATCATATTCATAATAACATAACATTTTGGAAATCTTAACCTGCAAAAGAGATCATAATTTCATAACATGGGATAAATCATAGTAGTGAAATGTAATCCCAATAATCATAACTTAAAATATAAAACTTTGTGGAATACACACATAATCATAGAGAATCATTTATTAGTAGTCAAGACTCATTGCCAAGACTATCCTAGCTGACAAATTCTATTTCTGAACCGAGTTCACTCCTCGTTTCAGTCTGGTATCACTGAACCGGATTAACCTGCCATTACAGCCATGTCTATCTCATGAGATATAAATCATTACCCAATGAATTGAAGGGAGATATAGGTCCCACCCATCTCATAATGAAACCATTATTATGTGTGCCACAAATTCATAAATCATAGCACAACCCATGTAATAAAAATGAGATTCTTAAACATCAGGCCATCATAACATAATCTATATAAGATAAAAGGACATTATAAAATTAATTCCATAATAACATAATCAAATCAATGTAAAAATAGGGATATAAACATAACCCTATATTATCTTAGATGGAAAATAATTTTGATAAAACACTTGAACTCCATTCTTGAGGAAAATATCCTTTCTAATTCAAAAAACATTTTTCCTTTCTTAACATGTCATACAATTTTAAACTAAAAGAAGTTGATTAAAAATAAACTTGAAAACTTGTAAAGTAAGATTCATGGAAATAATTTTCTATGAAATCATAAAAATCCATTCATGCTTTATATGTTAAAAAAACATTCTTCTCGTACTTTGGCCGGAAAAGTCAAAAAGTACCTCATACTAAAAACGACAAAAGATTCCTTTCATATCTTTTACTAAAAACTCACCAAAGGGTAAAATTGGATTTAAACAATTGTAAAAGGATATAAATAATATTATATATTGAGGAAACATGGATATGGATGATAAATATTCCCCAGTAAATTCTAAAGTATAAACAATCTCAGATAAAAATGAGATTATGGGATTTTCCCTTACCTTAGGTCCGATTTGCTTCGTACATGTCCGAACCTCCTGTATAATAATTTAAATAATGTTATTGAATTATTATAGAATCTTACTCATTGTTATGATATCATATATGGTCATATTATTAGCTTCTTATTAGTAATATTTCATTGCTACTTGTTATTCGGGTGTTTATTGCTTTTTCACTACCACAAAACAGGGCAAGGGAAGGGCTGCCCTTTATCAGCGCTAAACAGAAAGTGCTGATAACAGGGTATGCCTTTATCAACGCTATATAAAAGCGCTGATAAATATTACATTTATCAGCGCTAAAATAAGCGCTGATAAAGGGTACCCCTTTATCAACGTTTTTTTTAGCGCTGATAAAAGGTAACATTTATCAGCGCGTTTTTTAGCACTGATAAAGGTAGCTCTTTATCAGCGCTAAAAAAGCGCTGATAAATGAATGTTTTATCAGCACTTTTATTTTAGCGCTGATAAAACATACCTTTATCAGCGCTTTTAATGAGCGCTGATAAAGGTTCTGTCGGTTTTTATTTAATAACCCTAACAGGCCATCCTCGCTTGCACGCGGTCAAGCTCTCGCGGAAGCTGAACCAGGCCCCTCGCCGCGCGACCTCGTCCTCCTCGTCCTCCTCCTTCCTCCTCCTTCCTCCTACTCTTCCTCCTCATCCTCCTCGTCCTCCTCTTTCTTCGCCACTGCCGCCGCCTCCTCCCCCGCTCCCGCTACCGCGACCGCCTCTGCCTCTGCCGCCTCCACCCTCACTACCGCGACCGCTGCCGCCTCTGCCACCACCGCTGCCTCTGCCTCTGCCGCCGCCGCCGCCTCCACCCTCGCTGCCACGACCGCCACCACCTCGTCCTCCTCCTCCTCGTGCTCTCAAGGTGGGAGGTGAGTTCCATGGATGGTATTCCCTTGGTATATTATTTATATATTGTGTGTGTGAGGACCAAATAGTGAATATAGATGTGTGATAGGAATGGTACCATATCTTGAGCCTAATTCCAGTAAGGATTTCCATAATAGATAGTGTGGTCTTAATGTGATTATGATTATGTCTAGGGATGTGATTCATAATTAGTGATGAGTGTCTAAATAAGAGATGTTATTGATATTTAGCAATACAAGTGGGTTGTTTGTGAATGATGTGGAATTGGATACCCTATAGGTTCCATAGGGATATCTTGACTCTAAGATGAAGTATATGGTAATTGGTTAGTTATGATGGTTCACATGTGTGAGAGGTCTACCAAGGTTATGTGTGATGACTTCTGTGGATAACCAACCCTTGTTTTCATTTTTTTTATTTTGAGTTACCATAGGCGGTAAGTTCTACCCCTTCGAGTTGAATATTTATGTATGAGATACAAAGGAAATAGTTTTTAATCTTATGGTTATATGGATTCCCAAATATTATCCCAATGGAAATGATGATGGATCCATATTAATTTTCATCACATAGCATAATCTCATAGTTATATGATTATACAGAGATGAACCCATAATACAAAACATATCACCTAGTATGTCTGTCACATATACGAATAAATAAATTAGAAAAAAACATTCTACAAAGCATAAAGGTACCATTAAATACTTACATTGGTTAACTTGTTTTAGAAATTGTTTATCTTCATCCGTGCCTTGTACTTGCACCCATGAATTTGAAGGTGAGTATGCGTACACGATAGTTGACCTTCTTAGAGAAGAGTTTCTGGAAGAGTATAAGAGACATGAAGCAATGAAGATCATTAGAGTGTTAGAGAAAATGTGGTTGCTACAAAAAATGTGGCAATCGACTTGTGAAACGTGGCCTAAGTTACAACTTGCAGGTATTGTAACTTAAGCCACGTTGCAAAAGACGATTGCCATAATGAATAGCAAGATCTTCATTGCTTCATGTCTCTTATACTCTTCCAGAAACTCTTCTCTAAGAAGGTCAACTATCATGTACGCATACTCACCTTCAAATTCATGGGTGCAAGTACAAGGCATAGATGAAGATAAACAATTTCTAAAATAAGTTGACCTATGTAAGTATTTAATGGTACCTTTATGCTTTGTAGCATGTTTTTTTCTAATTTATTTATTTGTATATGTGACAGACATACTAGGTGATATGTTTTGTATTATGGGTTTATCAGGAGTCTGTATGATTTCCTGTTTCCACATTTCATTTTAAATAGCATGTTATAATTATATATTTACTGTACCCTAATGGCTCAAATAGTCAGGCATATTGTAGATGTTTCTAGAATGATGTAGGATTATTTTTCCCCAATGGTAGTACATTTTTAGGACGTTTTCACTGATGAGGTATAAAATTTACTTCTTAATAAATAGATAAACTTCATAATCTAGTTAGTTTTGGGAGAAAATTCAGTTTCTATCACAATTTCTAAAATAATGCCAAAAGAGCATCAGTTGTTTAAATTACAATTTGATGATATAGAATATAATGGTTTTATATAGAATAGTAGTTTACCATGGGGTTTTATAGTTCTCTAAAATAGATGGTTGATTGGTATTTATTATTTTGTTGGACTATTGGAGATTGAACCTGATGAGAGTCATGATTATGTATCCTCATCCATGCATTGATAGTCACATTGATCATCTATGAGGTTCTATGATCTTCTCCAAGATAGATTTGAAATTAGGATACCATTATATGAGTTGGACATTGAGGGACCTACCATGGACTGCTTTTAGGAGTAGTTATGGCCTATATAATTTTTTAGCGACGATTTTTGGTTTAACTAATGCATTGGTTGTATTAAGGGACTTGATGAATAGGATATTTCATCCTTTTCTGGATCAGTTTTTAGTAGTTTTTTTTAATAAAATATTAGTGTACTCCCAACCCATAGTTGATCTTGACCAACATCTTATCATCACCTTGATTACATTGAGATAGCATCATATTTATTACTGTTTTCTCCTGTTACTCATTGGTTTCCTCTTGTTCGCATGTCATGTATTTTCTTAGGCATCATTCAGTCTTTGTAAGACTAACTTGGAATAAATTTGATATATGTCAGATTAAATCAGGTATCTTATACATACACGATGTTCACCCTACTGGACACACCATGTATATAGATTTCACATGTGTTTAAAGGCATTTGTACCATGATTTGTTTTTATAAAACCCAAACAATGCTACCTAATTAATTAAAACATAATATTAGGCAAGTTCTCAAGATCGAACCCATAAAGACAATGAATATGAATAAAGAATGGATGAATTCCAATCGGTTGACAAAAGAGTATGAAGATGGCGTGAAAGAGTTTACCAAGTTTGCAGAAGATCATGCATGTGACCCTTCTCAAATCCTTTGTCCGTGTTTACGCTGTTATTATTCAAGACAAATTAGTCCAGAGGAGTTGGAAGAACACATGATCTGTCACAGAATAGATCGAAGTTATACATGTTGGAATAAACATGGGAAAAAAACCAATGTAGGTAGTGACTCAGAGAACATGACATTTTATAGATCATCTGATATGATTAGAAGCGTGAACAGTGAAGATGATCGTATGGAGGGTGTGATTACAGATGTGAACGATGATGAAGATCGTATTGAGGAAATGACAAGGACAGTTGAAGATAAACTTCGTGATTGCCCAAAATTATTTGAGAAGTTAAAGAGTTGTGAAAAAACTTCATTGTATGCTGGTTGCACTAAATATACAGCATTGTCAGCCGTATTGAAGCTGTATAATTTGAAAGCAGGCAACAGGTGGAGTGACGCCAGTTTTACGGAACTACTTGCTCTCCTGAATGACATGATCCCAGAAGATAATGAACTCCCAAGCCGAACATATGATGCCAAACGAATGCTACGATCGATGGGTATGATCTCTAAAAGAATACATGCTTGCCCGAATGACTGTATATTGTTTCGCAAGGACCACAAATCACTTAAAGAATGCCCAAAGTGTGGTGCTTCCCGATACAAGAAAGATGATTCTAGTCCTACGAAATTTGTATGGTACTTTCCAATCATTCCGAGGTTTAGACGCCTATATGGAAGTGAGGAGACTGCAAGACAATTGACATGGCATGCAGATACAAGAATTAAAGATGTGAAACTACGTCACCCTGCAGACTCTCGTCAGTGGAAGATAATTGATCATGAGTATCCTGAATTTGGGAATGAGCCGAGAAACCTTCGTCTAGAGTTATCTACAGATGGGGTGAATCCTTTTGGTTTTCAAAGCAGCAGTCACAGTACATGGCCGGTTATGTTGGTAAATTATAATTTACCATCGTGGTTATGCATGAAATGAAAATACATCATGTTATCTATGCTTATATCAGGACCAAAACAACTGGGTAATTATATTGGTGTTTATTTGGCCCCATTGATCGAGGATTTGAAAATATTGTGGGATTCAGGTGTTACGATGTATGATGCTTACAAAAATGAACAGTTCACTTTGAAAGCCATGTTGTATGGGACGATAAATGACTTTCCTGCTTATAAAAATTTGTCAGGATATAGCATTAAAGGAACTCAAGGGTGTCCCGTTTGTGAACAAGGTATACAGTCAATTAGGTTGAAACATTCATCGAAAACTGTGTTTCTAGGACATCGCAGATTTCTACCCCGACGTTATAAGTACCGATCTTGGACGACATCATTTGATGGAAGTTCAGAGGAACGTAAAGAACCATCACCACTAATAGGTGATCAATTGTTTGAGAAATTGAAAGATTTGTACACTACTTTTGGTAAACCATTTTCAAAAAACCTTACAAAAACTGGTTGGAAAAAGAGATCAGTTTTTTTTGAATTACCATACTAGAATTGTTTGTATGTCAGACATTTTCTTGATGTTATTCATGTTGAAAAAAATGTATGTGATAGTGTCATCGGCACGTTGCTAAATGCACCCGGAAAAACAAAAGATGGAATTAAGGCTAGATTGGACATGGTTGAGATGGGAATACGAGAAGAGTTGGCACTAGTGAAGGGTGAAAAACGAACATTTCTTCCTCCTGCTGCTTACACTCTTTCCAGGAAGGAGAGATATCAGTTTTGAAACTTCTTTAATGACGTAAAGGTTCCAGAGGGGTATTCATCAAATATCAAGAACATCGTGTCAATGGGATATTTAAAATTAAAGGGTCTGAAATCGCATGACTGCCATGTTTTGATGCAAGATCTAATTCCTATAGCTTTACGTTGTATTTTTCCCAAGAATGTCCGCCATACATTAACGAAGCTTTGTTTCTTCTTCAAAGCTATATGCAGCAAAGTTATAGACCCGGCGAAATTGCTAACTATAGAAAGAGAAATTGTCGTCATATTATGTGAATTGGAAATGTTCTTCCCACCGACATTTTTCGATATGATGGTTCATTTGATGGTTCATTTGGTGAGAGAGATTCGACTATGTGGTCCTATACATTATAGATGAATGTATCCCATTGAACGGTATATGAATATTTTGAAAGGGTATGTCAAAAACCGAAGTCGGCCAGAGGGTTGTATTGTGGAGCAATATATTGTTGAGGAAGCTGTTGAATTTTGTACCGAATATCTGTCTGGTGTGGAATTCGTTGGCCTACCGAAATCTTGTCACACTGAGTGGATTGAGGGTGAAGGAATTTCTGGAAGAGAGGTTGTCACAATCAATATTATAGATCGGGAGCAGGCCCACCTTTACGTTTTTCATAACAGTTTCAACGTTGACCCATATGTTCAAACCCACAAAGAAATTCTTAGGCATTTTAATCCTTCTAGGGCTGAAAAATGGATATCAGATACACATAATTGATAGTTTATAGGATGGTTTCGAGACCATATTTTTAATCAATTAGATGAAAATCCAGACTCAATTTCAAAACAACTTCAATGGCTGGCTGGAGGAGCAAGTGTGTACGTATTATCTTATAATGCTTATGCAGTTAACGGTTATACATTCTATACTAATGAACATGATGAAGACAGTACCATGCAGAATAGTGGGGTTACACTTGTGGCTGAGGTGATGCATGTTTTTGGTGCTAAGGACAAAAATCCAATTTATGCGGATATGTCATACTTTGGCATCATCAAACGAATATGAGTGTTGGATTATACGAAATTCAAAGTGCCGATTTTTCAATGCAAGTGGGTTGATAACAGGATTGCTGTTAAAATAGATGAATTAGGATTCATGAAAGTTGATTTCAGTAAGGAAGGGTAGAAAGACGAACCATTTATAATGGAATCACAGGCAGTACAAGTATTTTATGTTCCAGACCCCGTAAACCGAAATTGGTCAATTGTTCTATTATCGACCAAAACAACTGAAGGGTCAGATGAAATTTCAACGGATGTTGACCCTTTTATAGGGACTTCACAATCATTTCGCAGTGGTCCAAATGTAGATGGCATTTTGTATGTCAGAGGAGACCACAATGAAGGAATTTACATAGTCGATAGAGGAGTCAAATCACTTCAGCCTTTAAAGAAAAAAAGAGAGTACAATAATCAGGTTATTTGTTTATTTTAACATACATTGTGTTACGTTATGTTATTATCTATTCGCTGCTATTTTTATGTAATATAAATTAAATATTAAACCACTTCTGCAGATAATGACTTCTGAACCTGCTGATGCGCCCAATCCTGAGGCACAAAAGGTCTCTCAACTAGCAGCTGGTGGTCCCACTACAGAGCAACAACAGGTTTCTCAACCAAATGCTGGTGGTCCCAGTGTAGAGAAACAATAGGTTTCTCAACCTGTTGTTATTGGTCCCAGTGCTGAGGTACAATAGGTTTCTCAAACTATTGCTGCTGGTCCCATTGCCGATGCTAGTGCTCCGGGGGAAGATATTGATGCTACTTATGAGGAAATGGTAGGAAATGAAACCCTGAAAGCGCAAAAAAAAAAACAAGAGCATCGTAGTTTGACAGTGTTGGCCAAAATCCTTATGGAAAAAGCAAAAGGCATCAAATTTGAAGTGGGATGGAATAAGAGAGGCCAACATGTTAACCCCAACAAAGCCATCTTTAGTAGCTACATTGGAATCGTCACTCGGCAATGCGTGCTGATTGATGTACAGTCGTGGCATCATGTTTTCACCGGGATGAAGACACTAATGTTGGAAGAGATTACAGTAACATTATGATATCATTTTTTTAATTTATTAAAATAAAATAAACTACCAAAACATTGACTTACTCTTCATCATCCATTGTAGAGTGCATTTATAGTAGATGTATCGCACAAGGAATATGTATTAAGAGTTGCAGGAAGGATTCATAGAGGTTTCCACACAATTTTAATGAAATATCATCTTAAAGATGCAGAAGGGAAAATCAAGTCGCACCCACCTCCTCTTTATGCACACTTGATATCCCAAGGAGCGTGGGATGCGTTTAACAACCGTCATGGGGAGCATACTTTTCAAGTACATTGTGTGGGGTAATACGTTGTTTGATGTTTGCTTGTATTCATCACTCTAATTGACAGTTTTTTATTTATGAAACAGCTACTGAGTGCTAAAAATAAAAAATGCGTAACAGAACCAGCGTACCCTTACCGTAAAGCAAGGATGGGGTACGCTGAACTTGAGAAAAAATTGGCACGTCTTTTAAATCTACCCTACTACTAGTATGTGACATAAAACAACACCATAACCATGTTTCTCTGTTTATATGAAGATTGATGAATCAAAATCGAAAGCCATATCCATCCCACGCCATGTGCTATGGAAGGAGGATCGTGTAAATAAAGAGGGGACATTGATAGATGAAAACACACAAAAAGTGTGGGAAAAATGTGTAAGTATGACATAATATAAATTTGAGTTGCTTTAAATCGCTATTACATTACAATAACTACTTATTTTTCTATATTTTCTATCTGAAATAGTCACAAGAATCAACAACAACTGCACCAGATGCAGACATACTTTCAGAAGCCTTGAAGCAGACAGAAAAGTATGGCCGCGTCAGAGGTGTGGGTTTTGGAGTGACACCACGAACATATTTTCAAAAACAAAAACAAGTGAAGGATCAAAATGAAAAAAATGGAAAAGCTGCAAGAACAATTATCTATTTTTCAAGAAGAATTACAATACCAAAGAGAGATGATAGAAAAATTGATGGGGGAGAGGCTAAGAGAAGAAACAACTCAACAACAACCCATGCGTGACAATCTCGCCCCACCCCCCACCAGCTTTGAGGCAAGCCATTCCCCTAAAAAACTTGACTTAGATGAGGTAATCAATGTTTTAATAATTGTTTCTGTGAAATGTGATTTGCATAGACACTGATACCTTTCCTATACTAATATTCCATAGGGTGAAAATGACTGTGATTTATATTTATCAACTCCCACCTATTGCCTTGTAGTGAGGGCTACAGTGTTCAATATGCAAAACGGCATGCTACACAACAGACATCTTCCAAAAGATCATCTTAGAGTGTCAATTAATGTAGCTAATGAGCTGAGTGCTGAGCTACCTGTTCCAAATGACGATGACGACATTCATACGGTTGAACAAGCTGTTGGAACATTCATCACATGACCGACAGTTCTTGTAAAAAAACATGTCGACAAAAAGGTATTCATTTCTTATTTATTTTTCAAGCTGGACCTTTAACATTTAATGAAAAAAGGTCCAAACCGATGACTGTTATTACAGAATAACAAAGACTGTGGGGTGAAACGAAATATCAGCTAAAAACTATCTCAAGGATCAACCAACCGATTGAAATGGTCTACTGAGAGCACCTTCACCCCGCCCGTTCTATATCTACAGTTAATATCATTGCAGGCTCATGTGGATACAAATTTGAAAGACAACAGTACTCACATAGTTGCTTTTGAAAAATATATGTATGGAGAGGAGATATCAGATTTCATTAGTGATGAAAATGTAAATGAACTCCTCAAGTATGAATGTCTAGGCGCCTCAGTTGTAAATGCATACATGAGGTAAGTTTTCATGATTTGATTTTAAAAAAGATGATATACTCTGATAATTTTGACTAAATACATTTTATTTTTGTCGCAGACGTATATATGAAAAACAATTGAAGGGATTTCCCCATGAACAAAAATTTGGACTCGTTAGTCCTCACACCACATCTTCAAAAGAATAAATAGATTCTGTTAAAGAGGCTGCAATAATGTCATCCCTGCTCAAATCGTTTGAAAACAAAATTACGGATGATAGACTCTTTTTAATACCAATGATGCAGGGGTAAAAATCTACAATTTAATCATATCAACTATATTTTCATTTCTTTCTTTACTTATTCCTTTTTGTATTTTTAGGGAGCATTGGATGCTGATTGCAGTCAATTTGGATACTCCAAAGATTTATTTTCTGGATTCAATGCATGGATATCCAACAAACCGACCACGCATGATGGCGTTTGTTAATTTGTAATACACTAGATCCAACATTTTAAAACTAAACATCTAGTTATATAATTTATGTTATCTTTTAATGAGGATTCTGTTATGATAGGGCGGTGCATCAATATCGTCTAATGCATGGAATGAATCCAGGGCATAAGGATGAGCATGCCTACAAGATCTACAACTAGAAAAGTATTAGGGTATATATAATAACATTTCACTATCCAAACACATATCAAAACAAATTACTTATTGTTGTCGATGTTTCTGTAGTGTCCAAAACAAACAAACGGAAAGGAATGTGGTCATTATGTTTGTAAATTTATGAAAGAGATCGTATTTCATCAACAAACTAGCATCCCTGATGAGGTATTTTCAAAAATAATTATGAGTTCATTTAAAATATTTATTAATCCTTTGTGTATTTATATTTTTTCAGTACTACCATGACTGTCGCAAAAACTCATATTCAGAAGATGATATACATGTGTTTAGAAACGAATGGGAAACATACCTGATGGAAGATTGTACAAAAATAGGATGACGGTGAATTCCTACCACTTATTTTATTTATATATGATCATTGATTATCCTCCAACCTTCTTTGGTGAATTGAGAATGCTCCGATGTATTGAAATCTTAATTTATTACTCAATGTTTTCTATCCCCAGATTCATATTATTGATCTTTGAACAAATAAATATTGAAGTAAGGAATGATGGTGTGCAATACGTATGGGGTGAACGACGAAACCACCGAGGATCAACAAAATCCATTTTCTGTATCTCGTTTGTTTGAACTTGTATTTGAGCACATGTGTTGTTGTTTGACTTGCACAATTATTTCTAGGTAGATGCATGAGATAATCAGTATCGTTGAGGGATTTTTTGGAACCAAAATATGTGTCCCAGGATAATTCAAGTAAGGGAAAGGCTGTTTGAGATGAAATCCAAGCTCAAACAACCAGTACGTCATCAAAAGAATCAACCCTGTGATGCACCATCATGTAGAATCTGGTCCTCGTGATGTTTTGAGGTGTTTATGGAAGGTATGGGGAGTCTGATAAGCCCCATTGCTACCATAAACAATGTTTACAGACATCTACACATGTTTTTTGTGCCTCGTGACTCTTTATAAGGATCACTCCATTCACATGGTCCATCTTAGCATGTATGTCCCATCCATCCCACTGCTACTCTTGGAAGAACCTGAGAATCTGACAATGCATAATCCCCACAAGACCCATACTCATCCAACCAAGAGTATTCCTAGTGTGAAGGGAAGCTAACCATGGGTAATACTCACAACATACCTCTTTTAAATATATGGTTTTTGATACTTGTATTCTAAATATGGTATGTAGGAAGCCTCCATGAGGTTAAATCCCAACCAATGGTAAACCATGGTGACCCCCTCACTGGGGTACACCTTTGCTTATTTTCCCTCTTTTATTTCCCTTAGTGGCGTCCGAATAATTCTTCAAAATGAGAAACCTTACCTTTATGGGATGCACCACACTTGGGTCAGACCTCATTGGGCGTTTTGATCCATCTATCAGGTAAACATTCCAGGTGCTCCCTCCTAGAGATGTACCTACCTGATCCACCTTTATAAGTGTTTTGATCCACCCAGGTCTTACATCTCTGTAAGACATTAAATCATGACCCTCTATCCTTGTGGGATGTTAAAATCATGGAATACCACAAGTTAAACATGGGTTTCCATTAATATATTCAATATTAATGTTTAATCATTCCTTATTAAGGTATTGTGGAGGTGTGGTTTTATGTTTTCTAGCAGATTTCGGAAGATTCCATGCTTTATGTAGGTGATTCCATGCTTTTACATTATATGATGATTTTATTATCCTGTATTTGCTTGCTAAGTGTACTATATGAAATGTTTGTGTGGTTAAAAATGTGTTATCAAAGGAATTTGGGGTGTGTATAGACTTGAAAGTTATTTTTAAAATGAATGCAGTTGTATTTCTTGTGGATTTTCATGATTAAGTCCTTTAAATGTGTTTGAAGAAATGAGAAAGTTGTGCGATGGGTGTTTTCAAATGGATTTAATGTGTTTGTGAATTTTAAAGAGGGTTTTCTTATGAGATGTAGAGATTCTATATATGTGTATTTACATTGAATGAAAGTACATGAGAATGTGTTGATATATATGATGTGTATAATGTAAATTGAGCACAATTTCCATACAAGGTATTTTCTTTATGATGTGTAGGGGACAGGGTGAGAGGGCAGGGGTGGTTTTCTGGGGGAGGGGGAAGGGGGTAAAGTGGTAGGGGGAAGGGGTAGGGGGTGTGCTGGTTTCTTTTGAAATATGTAGGGGGTGGGCAGGGGGGTGTGCAATGGGCAGGGGGAAGTGCAGTGGGCAGGGGTGTGCTGGGGAAGGGGGCAGGGGGTGTTCAGGGGGCAGGGAGTGTGCAGGGGTAGGGGGTGTTCTTGGGGGTTGGCAGTTTGTAGGGGGTGTGCTGGGGAAGGGGGCAGGGGTGCTTCTTTTTTATGGAATGGGGGGACATAATATTTGTTTTATGTTTTGTGCCTCACTAGTATAATTGGTTATTTTATGTTTTGTGCCTCACTAGTATAATTCCATTTAGCAACCCCATTCTTTATTTTATTATTGTATTACTAACATAATATTTGTTTTATTATGTAGGTGAAATCTTTTTCCTCAGTTCGAATGCTTTGTTCGGAAACCGCCGCCATGGATGACAATTTTTTAGAGCGGATGGATGCAAAAAGGATGGAACATCATTGTTTTTTAACTGTTTGTTGGATAAATGTAATTGTAACCAAATTAAACATTGTTTGAAATGTATATAGAAGTTTTTTGTTTTGTATTCATGATTTCAAGTAAATGTATGTATCATTTTTTGTTCTTCTATGGTTTGTGTGTGGGTGTTGTGTGTGCTGTGTGCAGGTTTTTTTGGACTATGTGCAGGTGTTGTAATGTGTGTAGGTGCTGGGCAGGTTCTGTGCAGGTTCTGGTTTTGGATAGGATCTTTGGCCTTTATCAGCGCTAGTTAAGCGCTGATAAATGGATAATATATCAACGTTATTTTGAGCGCTGATAAAGGTAGTTTTTATTAGCGCTCACAATAGCGCTGATATATTATACATTTATCAGCGCTTTCTTAGCGCTGATAAAGGGGCAATTTTATCAGCGCTGATAAAGGGGACCCCCCTTTATCTTCTCCAAGATTAACAGTGCTTTTTAGCGCTTTTAAAGGCTGTTTTTAGCGCTATTATAAGCCATATTTATAGTAGTGTTTGTTCTTATGCGTGTTTTGTCGAATAAATTCTTATTATTATTTTTAGTTTATAGATACCTCCTTTCTAGAATGGTATTAGTGTAATATATATCATATTTATTCATTCAATTCATTTATATAATCATTAATCATTGAAGATCATGTAGAACGAGTCGCATCACATCGTGGAGACAGTAGGCCGTACGCACGCACGAGGGATGATATCATTCCCATGATCGTGGAATTGTATTTAAGTGTATGTATACTATTTCAGAATCAATATCAATTTACAATAATCATATATAGTTATTATTTACACCATTATACCCATCCAAGTAAGGTGGTGGTGGAAAACAGATTACACCACGGCATGGAGACGGTATTCCGTACGTACGCACGCGCGGTGATTTCGTTTTCCGTAGGATGGATAGAAGGTGAAATATGGTTGTTTCATATTTATAATAACATATCAGTATATGAGTGATACTGATGTTATTACTTCATAATGAAACAACTAAAGAAGAATAATTAGAAGAAGAAATAAATTTGAAAGAATCGGTAATGAACATTACCTCTTCTTTGAAGCGCCTCTTCTTAACCTCCTCATAGGGCACTAAAGATGGTCTTTGAAGAATACCAGGACCTCTAGGATGTTTTGAGGTAAGTTGAGAAGGGAAATGGGCAGGGTTTTTCCAAGCTTGAAGGCTCAAAGTGGTGTGAGGAGGAGAGGGAGTAGGTGCCCTTTTATAAGGGAGGAGAGGGGCACCTTAGAAAAAACTTAAAATATTATTTTATAATAAAGTCATATTCGGTTTTTAATATCTACAAATTGATTTATTTCGAAGCTAAGATGGGGATGGGTCGAAATCCTCTCAACCAATATATTTTAGACAAGTTTAGGTTACTATTTTAACCTTATTATTTAGATTTAACTCTA
Source organism: Viscum album (assembly GCA_963277665.1). Taxonomy (NCBI): domain Eukaryota; kingdom Viridiplantae; phylum Streptophyta; class Magnoliopsida; order Santalales; family Viscaceae; genus Viscum; species Viscum album. The sequence continues at coordinate 262,425,064 of OY728129.1, forward strand.
AGTTAAATAATTTAACTTTTACCGTATCTTCTTGTTTTCTTACACTATATGGTTAATAAACTTACTATAACAAGCCAAAAGAACCCCAAGTGGTTCATTATTAATATATATAACCTTATCTAAGTCATTTGACCGAACCTTAGATTTTTAAAAATAAAATAACAATTAATAATATAATATTTGTTTTAAAAACTATTTTATGTCAATTTTGACACTATTTGGTAATTGATTTTTGTGAAAATCATAACAGCATTATTAGTTCAAAAAAAGTTAATTAAATCAATAATAATATGTCATATTAAATTATAAAATTAGTTTAATTCTTAAAAAGTCTCAAATTACATTTATTTGGGTATTTATAATATCAATTATGTTAATATTTCCTTAATAAGGTAATTACTGCATCATCATTGTGTCATAAATAAATTAAATTATTTAAAGTCTAAAAATTATAAATAAAATACCACTATGTATGAAATCTTTTTATCTTTCTAATTAATATTTATAGTCTAATTTATCTTATTTATAACCCTATATTAAAATTTTTTTAGTTATTAAACTTTGATTTTAACTATTTTAACTCTTCTTTAAATAAAATAATATTAAATGTCCTAATCTAATCCAAGTGAACATAAATGGTCATATTTTATTCTTAAGGTTGTTTTTGGTTGAATTAAACTTATCCAATAGAATTAGGACATGTGTTAGGGTAATAATAATACTATTTTTACCCTTAATTACCCTATTTACTTTTAACCGTGGTAAATAAAAGTAAAAAGTTACTATTCACCAAAAATTATTTTTGTCTTATTGAACCACATTTTACTCCTTGATATTAACCGTGTCTCTCTAATTTTTGAAATTCCACTCATAGAAGTGGTAAAATTAAGTTTTATGTAATTTTTCAAACTCTCCTAGGAGGTGGGTAAAAGACTGTGAAAAGTTCAATAAAATTTTTATGTATCTAAAATTATTATAAAATGAATCCAATGAATTAATTTGAACTTATATAGGTATTATGTATCAATTTTTACCTAAAATAAATTTAAATAAAATAAATAATTATTTAAATAAAAAGTTGATTTTTAAATAGTAACCTAGTGTTTTCACTATTCATCAAAAATTGAAAGTTTTCAGAAAAATACCAAAAATTCACCCTAGGATAATTTCTATATTCCGAATCAAAAAATGAAGTACATTCTGAAAGATAAAATTTATAAAATTTCAAAAAGTGGGTATTACTATTCATAGCGGCTAGTTTTAATAATATTTTAATAACATATCATTGTTTAGTGAAACTCGGTATTGCGTACAACGCAAGATATCAAGGAAGGTCGCGATTGCGTGTAAAGCAAGCCAAGCTAGTGTTGTGTGTAGTGAAAGATTCCTTTTATGATGTATATATCATAAAAACAAAATATTTCTCATAAAAATATCAGGTGTTACATTCTACCCCCTTAAAAATGAATTTCGCCCTTGAAATTCGTCACTTTGTAACAAACAGATGAGGATACCTCTCCCTCATCATATCCTCAAGCTCCCATGTAGCTTCTTCTAATTTTTGGTTCCTCCATAAAACTTTCACCAAGCGAGTGGTCTTGTTCCGTAGGACTTTTTTTCTACAATCCAGAATCTCTATCGGCTGTTCTTCATAAGAAAGATCTTCCTCTAGCGGTACAACTTCTAAGCTGAGTACATGTGAAGGATCGAGTATGTACTTTCTTAGGAGAGATACATAGAACACATTGTGAACTTGAGAGAGATTCGGTGGAAGCGACAATCGGTAAGCTACCTTCCCAACACGATCCAGTATTTCTAAAGGACCGATATACCTAGGGCTCAGCTTTCCCTTCTTTCCAAATCTCATTACTCTCTTCCATGGAGATATTCGTAAGAACACTTTATCACCCACTTCAAACTCTAGGTCTTTTTTTCAGTTATCGAAATAAATGTTTTTTGAATCTGAGCTAATCTTATGTGTTGTTGAATAGATCGGACCTTTTCTACCATCTCATCAACAAGATCAGGTCCTAATAGCTTTCTTTCCCCAACTTCATCCCAACAAGTTGGAGTTCGGAATTTCTTTCCATAGAGAGCTTCATAAGGAGCCATCTGAATACTGGAGTGAAAGTTATTATTATAAGAAAATTCCACCAAAGGTAGGTGTTGATCCCAACCACCTTTGAAATCCATAGAGCAAGCTCTCAACATATCTTCTAGAGTTTGAATTTTCTTCTTAGACTGACCGTCTGTCTGAGGATGATAAGCAGTGTTGAAACTCAACTTTGTATCCAGAGTATGCTGAAGACTTTGCAAAAACTTTGAGGTAAACCTCGGATCCCGATCAGATATAATGGAAAGTGGTACTCCATGAAATCTTACCACTTCCTTTACATATATCCTGGAAATATGATCCAGAGATAAATCTTCTCTAATAGCAATGAAGTGTGCTGAATTCGTAAGACGATCAAATATGAACCAGATAGCATTATTGCCTTTGGATGTTTTAGGAAGTTCGGTGACAAAGTTCATAATGATGTTTTCCCATTTCCATTCGGGTATGGGTAATGGTTGTAACATCCCCTTAGACTTCTGTCTCTCAGCTTTAAATTTCTAACAAACCAAGCATCGAGAGACATATTCAGCAACATCTCTTTTCATTCCATCCCACCAGAAGTACTCTTTCAGGTCTCTATACATCTTCGTGCTTCCAGGATGAATAGAGAATGAAGAACTATGAGCCTCATCCAGCAACTCCTTCTTTAATTCTGGGATGGGAGGAACAAAAACCCGATTACTGAACCTTATTATCCCATCACAATCAAGGTTGAATTCAGGAACATTTCTCACCTTCTTTTGTAACTCTACATCTTCTTTCTGTGCCTCTTTAATCTTCACATGTATAGATGGTTGAACATTCATTTGAGAAAGATACAATTTTTCCCCTTCCATTATAATTCCAAGATCCATCCTTTGTAAATCCATAAATATTGGATCTTTTGTGATCCTCATCATGGATAAGCTAGCATGGTCTTTTCGACTTAATGCATCTGCCACCTTGTTTGCTTTCCAGGGTGGTAATGAATTGTGTAGTTGTAATCCTTAATTAGCTCCAACCATCTTCTTTGGCGCATATTCATCTCCTTTTGTGTGAAAATATACTTTAAACTTTTATGATCAATATAAATATCACACCTTTCTCCATAAAGATAATGCCTCTAAATATTTAATGCAAATATTACCGCAACTAACTCCAAATCATGAGTTGGGTAATTTTGCTCATGGATTTTCAACTATCGTGAGGCATAAGTTATCACCACATCATTTTCCATGAGAACACACCCCAATACCTTCTTGGATGCATCACTATAAATCACAAGCCTTTCTCCACTACAAGGTAGTGTGAGCATAGGTGCACTGGATAACCTTCTTTTTAACTCCTTGAAATTCTCTTCACACTCCTCCATCCAAACGAACTTAACTCTTTTTCAAGTCAACCTGGTGAGTGTATTAGATAATCGTGAAAAATATTTCACAAAACGTCGATAATATCCAGACAAACCAAGAAAACTTCGGATCTCAGTTACTGATGTTGGTCTCGAACATCTTTCTATAACCTCTGTTTTTGCTGGATCCACAGATATCCCCTCTTTTGAGATTATGTGACCCAAAAATGCAATTTTTTGAAGCCAAAATTCACACTTGGTAAATTTGGCATAAAGCTTCTCCTTCCTCAGGGTCTTTAATACAATTCTCAAGTGATATTTATGTTCTTCCTTACTCTTTGAATAGAAAAGAATATCATCTATAAAGACTACCACAAACTGATCAAGATAGTCTCTAAAGACTCTATTCATTAGATCCATGAAGATAGCAGGGGCATTAGTAAGACCAAATGGCATCACTATAAATTCATAGTGTCCATACCTTGTACGGAAAGCCGTCTTTGGTATATCCTCCCTTTTGAACCTTAATTGATGATACCCTGAACGAAGATCAATCTTGGAAAAGTATTGAGCTCCGCGTAGTTGTTCAAATAAGTCATCAATGCGTGGGAGATGATATTTGTTCTTGATAGTGATCTTGTTAAGTTCTCTATAATCAATGCAGAGTCTCATTGATCCATATTTCTTCTTAACAAACAAAACAGGTGCTCCCTAAGGTGACGCACTAGGGCGTATGAATCCCTTATCAAGATTATCTTGGAGTTTCTTCTTCAATTCCTGCAACTCAATTGGGGCCATTCTATAAGGTGTCTTTGAAATGGGCATAGCACCCGATATGAGTTCAATTGAAAACTCAACTTCACGATTTGGTGGAAGACCTGAAAATTCCTCTGGAAATACATCATCAAAATCTCGTACAATGGTCATATTCCTAATAGTGAGTTTCTCTCCAACTATTTGAGATAAATAACCTTCATTTAGTGGAATCAAGACCCATAAGATGGAAGAAATTTCCACTGGAAGGTTATGTTCATCCTTGCATCGATTGACGATCATAGATTGATTTGGAATATGAAATGTGACTTCCCTTCTTTGGAAATTGATATGATATCCATATAAAGAAAGCCAATCCATGCTAAGAATCACATCAAATTCCACTATAGGAAGTATCACAAGATTTGCAGGAAGCACTTTCCCACAAACTTCAATCGGAGAAGAATTATAAAATTTTTATGCGACTGTTGTGCCATTAGGGGTTGTCACAGCTAACTCAACATCTAATTGTTGAGGTAATACGACGATACCCTTAAAAAATTCTTCATAAATAAAAGAGTGGGTGGATCTAGAATCAAATAAAACATTTGCTACTTTAGAGTGGATGGTAAGTGTACCTTTCACCACTTCGTTATCATACTCCACATCGCTAATAGAAATTTCATGTGACTTTCCTTTGTCTTTGGCCTTAAGAGTTTGTTGATGTCGATCATCATAAAAAACCCCTGGATTAGGGCATTGATTGGCATAATTCCCATTTCCTTGCACTTGTAACATTGAATTGTAGGAGGTGCACTCTGTGTAGTCTTTTCTTTGTTCGCATCACTAGAAATCTTCTTCCCATCATTGCGTCATTCAAATGACCGATGAACTTCCTTTCCCCATTTGAAACATTTACTTGTCCCTTTAAGACAACTCCCTCCATGTTTCTTTCCACACTTTGAGCATAAGGGAAAACTCATCTTCTTTTCAATGTGGTCTTTAGATTTCTCTTTGAATTCCATTTTCCTCTTCTTATCAAACGCATATGACTGATGGGTTACTCCAATCTCCATCTCAACCTTGAGAGCACATCGAACGATTTCCTCGTAGCTATTGAAGTCCCATATGGCTAACGCCCTTCGAAGACTTGGTTTTAAGACACTAAAGAATCGATCGATCTTACTCTCAGGTTGGATAATAATCCCAGAAGTGTACCTTGCAAGTCTTGTAAAATTTTCTTCGTAGGTACAAACAGATTCATCATCCTTTTGCTTCAGTTCAAGAAACTCCTTCTCCATCTTTGTTCGAAGAATACGAGGGAAGTACTTATTGAAAAATAATTTCTTGAACTCATCCCATTCTATGGACCCAATTTAATCTCTTGGCCTCGTATTCTTGATAAGATTCCACCATTGATCAGCTTCACCTTCCAAATGATATACTGCTAAGATGACTTTATCGTGTTCAGAACATTGAAGAACTGAAAATATCTTTTCAGTGGTACTGATCCATTATTCAGCCACTAATGGATCAGTAAACCCACTGAATGAAGGTGGACACTGCCTCATGAAGGATTCAACAGAATGTTGCTCTTTCCTTTGCTCGTTTGGAAGTCCTGCATGATTCATAGCTTGAGAAAGTTGTGTGAGCAAGGCTATAAGATTTTACATTCCAGCTGCCATAACGTTTGGTTGCTCAGGGGGACAATCATTGCATTTCCCATCTCATTCAGCATTAACACGGTTCCTTTGGGTTCCAGCCATTGACTAAAACCAATAAGCATAGTGTGATAAACACTAATCATAATAGGAAAACCACATAATCAAGAATAAAAATTCACACTTAAGGTCTTATCATAGGTTACTCATGGCCATTTCTAAAACACTAAGATTGTGTTCTATGCTTAGACTTATCCTTAGGGTTCTTACTAAGGATTTCACATCCTAATTTCCAAAGGTTGACTATACCTTTCCTCTGATACCAACTAAAACGAACCATACTTTACATACATTGTTAATAATTCAAAATTGAAGCACACTTATTACAACATATAACAAAACCATGAAAGGACCGTATAGGTATACTGTCTTTAGAAACTGGGAAACATAAACAACTGGTTCATAAATCATCTACACTGTCTCCCTTTTATTTTACCATATCTAGAGTCCCTTTTGGCATATCTTACTTAAGACCCTTCTTCCTGACCTGGGGAAAAGAAAACATACAAAAGGTTGAGCTCAAATGCTCAGTAAAGGTAAACAAAAGAAATATCAATCACATCATATTCATAATAACATAACATTTTGGAAATCTTAACCTGAAAAAGAAATCATAATTTCATAACATGGGATAAATCATAGTAGTGAAATGTAATCCCAATAATCATAACTTAAAACATGAAACTTTGTGGCATACACACATAATCATAGAGTATCATTTCTTAGTAGTCAATACTCATTTCCAAGACTATCCTAGCGGACAAAGTCCATTTTTGAACCAAGTTCACTGCTCGTTTCAGTCCTGTATCACTAAACCGGATTAACCTTCCATTACAACCATGTATATATCATGAGATATAAATCTTTACCCAATTCATTGGAGGGAGATATAGGTCCCACCCATATCATAATTAAACCATTCTTATGTGTTCCACAAAGTCATAAATCATATCATAACCCATGTAATAAAAATGGGATTCTTAAACATCATGCCATCATAACATAATCCCTATAAGTTAAAAGGATGTCATAAAATTAATTCCATCATAACATAATTAAATCAATGTAAAAATAGGGATAGAAACATAACCCTATATTATCTTATATGGAAAATAATTTTGATAAAACACTTGAACTCCATTCTTGAGTAAAATATCCTTTCTACTTCAAAAAACATTTTTCCTTTCTTAACATGTCATACAATTTTAAACTAAAATAAGTTGATTAAAAATAAACTTGAAAACTTGTAAATGAATCTTCATGGAAATAATGTTCTATAAAATCATAAAAATCCATTCATGCCGTATATGTTAAAAAAACATTCTTCTCGTACTTTGGTCGGAAAAGTCAAAAAGTACCTCGTACTAAAAACGACAAAAGATTCCTTTCATATCTTTTAATAAAAACTCACCGAAGGGTAAAATTGGATTTAAACAATTTTAGGAGGATATAAATAATATTACATATTGAGGAAACATGGATGTGGATGATAACTATTCCCCAGTAAATTCTGAAGTATAAACAATCTCGGATAAAAATGAGATTGTGGGATTTTACCTTACCTTAGGTCCGATTTGCTTCATACGTGTCCGAACCTCCTGTATAATGATTTAAATAATGTTATTGACTTATTCCAGAATCGTACTCATTGTTATGATATCATATATGGTCATATTCTTAGCTTCTTATTAGTAATATTTCATTGCTACTTGTTATTCGGGTGTTTATTGCTTTTTGTTCTTATGCGTGTTTTGTCGAATAAATTCTTATTCTTCTTTTTAGGTTATAGATACCTCATTTCCAGAATGGTATTAGTTTAATATATATCATATTTATTCATTAAATTCATATATATAATCATTAATCATTGAAGATCATGTAGAACGAGTCGCATCACATCGTGGAGACGGTAGGCCGTACGTACGCACGAGCGATGATATCGCTCCCATGATCGTGGAATTGTATTGAAGTGTATGTATACTATTTCAGAATAAATATCACTTTACAATAATTATATATAGTTATTATTTACACCATTATACCCATCCAAGTAAGGCGGTGGTGGAAAACAGATTACACCACGGCGTGGAGACAGTATTCCGTACGTACGCACACGCGGTGATTTCGTTTTCCGTAGGATGGATATATGGTGAAATAGGGTTGTTTCATATTTATAATAACATATTAGTATATGAGTGATACTTATGTTATTACTTCATAATGAAACAACTAAATAAGAAGAAGTAGAAGAAGAAATAAAGTTGAAAGAATCGGTAACGGACATTACCTCTTCTTTGAAGCGCCTCTTCTTAACCTCCTCTTAGGGCACTAAAGATGGTCTTTGAAGAATACCGGTACCTATAGGATGTTTCTAGGGAAGTTGATAAGGGAAATGGGCAGTGTTTGGCTGATCTTGAAGGCTCAAAGTGGTGTGAAGAGGAGAGGGAGGAGGTGCCCTTTTATAAGGGAGGAGAGGGGCACCTTAGGAAAAACTTAAAATATTATTTTATAATAAAGTCATATTCGGTTTTTAATAGCTCCAAATTAATTTATTTCGAAGCTAAGGTGGGGATGGGTCAAAATACTCTCAAACAATAGATTTTAGACAAGTTTAGGTTACTATTTTAACCTTATCATTTAGATTTAACTCTAAGTTAAATAATTTAACTTTTACCGTGTCTTCTTGTTTTCTTATACTATATGGTTAATAAACTTACTATAACAAGACAAACGAACCCCAATTGGTTCCTTATTAATATATATAACCTTATATAAGTCATTTGGCCGAACCTTAGATTTTTATGAATAAAATAACAATTAATAATATAATATTTGTTTTAAAAACTATTTTATGTCAATTTTGACACTATTTGGTAATTGATTTTTGTGAAAATCATAACAGCATTATTAGTTCGAAAAAAGTTAATTAAATCAATAATAATATGTCATATTAACCTATAAAATTATTTTAATTCTTAAAAAGTCTCAAATTACATTTATTTGGGTATTTATAATATCAATTATGTTAATATTTCCTTAATAAGGTAATTACTGCATCATCATCGTGTCATAAATAAATTTAATTATTTAAAGTCTAAAAATTATAAATAAAATACCATTATGTATGAAATATTTTTATCTTTATAATTAATATTTATAGTCGAATTTATCTTATTTATAACCCTATATTAAAATTTTTTAGTTATTAAACTTTGATTTTAACTATTTTAACTCTTCTTTAAATAAAATAATATTAAATGTTCTAATCTAATCCAAGTGGACCTAAATGGTCATATTTTATTCCTAAGGTTGTTTTTGGTCGAATTAAACTTATCCAATAGAATTAGGACATTAGTTAGGATAATAATAATACCATTTTTACCCTTAATCACCCTATTTACTTTTAACCGTGGTAAATAAAAGTAAAAGTTACTATTCACGAAAAATTATTTTTGTCTTATTGAACCACATTTTACTCTTTGATATTAAACTTTTCTCTCGGATTTTCAAAATTCCACTCATAGAAGCGGTAAAATTAAGTTTTATGTAAATTTTCAAACTCTACTAGGAGGTGGGTAAAAGACGGTGAAAAGTTCAATAAAATTTTTATATATCTAAAATTATTATAAAATGACTCCAATGAATTAATTTGAACTTATATAGGTATTATGTATCAAAATTGACCTAAAATAAATTTAAACAAAATAAATAATTATTTAAATAAAAAGTCGGTTTTTAAATAGTAACCTAGTGTTTTCACTATTCATCAAAAATTGAAAGTTTTCAGAAAAATACCAAAAATTTACCCTAGGCTAATTTCGATATTCCGAATCAAAAAATGAAGTCCATTTTGAAAGATAAAATTTATAAAATTTCAAAAAGTGGGTATTACTATTCATAACGGCTAGTTTTAATAATATTTTAATAGCATATTGTTGTTTAGTGAAACTCGGTATTGCGTACAACACAAGCTATCGAGGAAGGTCGCGATTGCGTGTAAAGCAAGCCAAGCTAGTGTTGTGTGTAGTGAAAGATTCCTTTGATGATGTATATAACATAAAAACAAAATATTTATCATAAAAATCTCGGGTGTTACAGAGAGACCGAGTTGTGGTGCATGGGTCTTGGAAGTTGAGTCCACATGAACAGAACTACCCTACACACAAACTCGAGTTGGATGTAGTTGTTTATGCTTTGAAGTGTTGGCAATATTATTTGTTTGGTGAAAATTTTTCTGTGTATACTGATCACAAGAGTTTAAAGTATATATTTTCACAGTGATATTTGAATCTTCAATAGTGGAGATGGGTTGAGTGTATGTAGTAATTCTATTTTGAGCTAGAATATATGCCCAGGAATGGAAATAGTGTTACTGACACTTTAAGAAATAAAACTCATATTCAGGCAGTTTATGAGTCTAGTGTGGAGTGGAAAATGATGACTTTATTGGTTGAAATGCATGTTGCTATTCAGAAGAGCCAGGATCAGTTGACTCTCATATAAATTTCAGCGAGTTCTACACTTTTGAGCCAGATTAAAGATAGAAAATATGAGGATCTAGAGTGTTTGGACTTGAGGGAAAGCCTTGAAGGTGGGGAGTCACCTTCCTATTGGAATATAAATGAGGATGAGATCATCTATGTCAGTAATTCGTTTGTTATGCCTATGGGAATGTTGGAGGATCTGATGTGTTAATTTCATGCTTCGAAGTGGGTGGTGCATCCAAGTGTGAACAAAATGTATCATGACCTATATCAACAATATTTGTGGTCGGGCATGAAAAAGTAGATAACAGAGTTTGTGACATGATGCCACACCTGTTAACAGGTTAAAGCTGAACATCAAAAACCTAGTGGTTTACTACAACCATTACCCATTCCAGAATGGAAGTGGGAAAACGTTACTATGGATTTTGTGGTGGGTCTCTTGAGGAAGACTTAGAAGAATGGCACTATTTGGGAGATATTAGATCAACTAACAAAAGTAGCACATTTCTTGCCTATATGAGAGACTCTCTTAGTGGATGGGTTGGGAGACTTGTATGTTCGGGAAATATTACATCTGTAGAAAAGGACTGTGTTGTTAGTTCATGTATTGTGGAAACATGGTCATGTTCAGGAGGAAACATGGGATAGAGAAGCGGATATGAAGGCTTAGTGGCCTGATCTTTTTACCTTGGAATCTTAGAAATTCTTAGGAGTACATCTTGAGGATGATCTGTTATAAGGGGGAAGATTGTAAGTTCCTAACCTTTTTTGGAGATGTATCAAGCTCGTATAATGGTACTATTTTGACTTTTTTGAGTATTTTTTGTTTGGTTTTTTACCTTGGGTATGTTTGGGAAGAATTTTGGAAGTTTTTGGAGGGGTTTTTGGCCGTACACAGTTGGTGCACGGTTTGACCAAACCATGCATCCTGCCCCAGCAAACTGTGCAACCCCAGGCAGAGGGAGGTTTGAAGGTTGGAATATGGTTTTTTAAACCATGCACCCTTCTAGTATTATCCATGTAGTCCCCTGGAAGGAGGTTCACAATTAGGCACACATTTACGGGAAACCATGCACCCCGAGTAGGAAATCGTGTTCACGAGAATTTAATCCCCCTAAAATTAGATTAAAAATTCTTAAAACCCCCAGACTTCACCCTAACTTGACCATATTCAACCCTAAATAATTTATCTCATTTTTAGAGGTTCTTAGATGAATTATAAGGATTTACAACCTCTGTTATTGATGATTCAAATCCCATATTGAAGATCCTCACCTCTCCTGGTAAGAGATTCTCATCCCGATTAGTTTCCTCTCTCTCTCTCCAATTCTTCTCTCATACTTTGAAGGGATTTTACCCCATTGACAGTGGATCTAGATCTAGGTTTTGATAGATCTAATTCATTTGATCTTGGATATAGGTTTCAGATCTAAACATTGTTCTTCATCATGTTCTTGATCATTCTACTTTGACTGAGGATTTCCGTTGGAGAGCGTTTTTCCTTAACCTCGAGGTAGGTAGTCTAAATTTAATTCTCATAGTCTTGAAATCCAATTGTGTGTACATGTTGTGGAATTTTAATTGGAATTTTTTACAATTTAATCTTTAATTGAATAAATCAATTGATTAATTAATTTATGGAGTCATGGAATTGATAAATTGAGTATCCATGTGAATATGAGATGAGTTGAACTTGGGAAATTTTGATTTGGGTAATTGTGTTTATACAATTGGTGGAATTATATATTTATATATTATATATAATTCATACTATCCATCCATAAATATGGATATTATATTAGTCCAACAATTCCTTATTTTAATGCTCACCAATCATGTTTTTTTAAAGTTTAGATTTACCTTTTAATTTACCCTTATGAAATCCTTACATGTTTTCATTTACCTTTAGGAAAATATATTAAGTTTAATATTACCCTTATGTAAGTTTGGAATTACCCTTACACAAGCTTTTTAATCTTTATTGTACCCTTACACAAGCTCTATGTACCCTTACACATGTTTTTTATCTACCCTTATGTAAGTCTTATAATTTATACTTCACCTTTACTTAATTTTAGTTTACTTTCACATATAAATTTTCTTACCTTTACATAACTTTTACAAATATTTTTTACCTTTAAATATGTATCCACTTACCCTTATACTATGTATATAAATTGTACTTACCCTTAGGAATCATATATAGATTATGTTTATCCTTATGCAATGTATACAAATTTTGTTTTACTCTTACGCAACTCTTAGATAACCCTTATGCAACACATGTAATTTTTTTTACTCTTATGAAAGGTTTATTGAAAATTTATCTTACTCAAGATTTATCCATGTCAAAGATGCTATTTCTATTTAAAATATGTTACCATTAGTTATAGCATGCTACCACTAGTTTACATCTTCTACCACTAGAAGATTTATGCAACTGCCAAAGTATTTATACTACAGCTAGTACAGTTTTTCTAGAACCAGTGAAACTATGCTACCACCATAGAAAGTATGCTACCTCAAATTCACCTTTTCGACCATTAGTTCAAAATGTGTTACCACTGGTAAAGTGTTCTACTACCATTACATAGTTTCTACCGCCATAACAATGTGCTATCATTAGTTGAAAGTTGACACCACCAAGAGGATTTCAATATCGTTAGAAGGTGTGTTCTATTATTAGTAAAAACATGCTACTGCCAGGATTTTTTTTCTACCACTACTGTTAGTTCAAATATTCTACTACCAGTAGATATTTTCTACCACTAGTTGAAGCTTCTATTTCTAGTTGAAGATCTGTTACCAAAGCTGACTGTAATAAAATTAAAATTAACTATTCAAATGTCTAGTTGATAGTATTTAATAAAATTCATAGAAATGTAAATTTAAGAATAATAATTCATAAAATGTATACTCTATGCATTAAATAAAGATTCATACTTTCCACATTTTCCACTTAGTATGTATAATTATCTCATTTTATTATTACCCTACAAGGGAAAATTAGAGATTCTAAAAAGCAATAAATTCAGAGGAACCCCTTATACACACATTCATGATAGATGGTCAATAAATTTCTATTATAAACTGACTAGATATGCTTCATTTATTTCTAAAAAGATATAGGATTGTCCAGTGATGAATACGACACTCTATTTTTCATGCAAAAACAAAAAACCTTGCAAAAAATTTTCAAAGTTTCCTCAATGATATATTTAAAGACAATCCAAAAGAATAATAAGAACATTAATGATCATACCTTGCTTGATCAGTTAAATAAATACATAAACAATTTTATACCCTTTCTTTCTTCTTTATTTTATTTACATTTGAGTTTTTCTTGTTGCAACTATATATTTCTTAAGAAGAATATTCTGTATAGGGTTGGAGAGTACTCTAATACTCCATTCATATTTATTTTATAACTTATATCCCACAAATAAATGTGGAAGATGCTATGTATATCATGGATTTCCTTGTGTGTAGTTATTTTTATAAACCCAATCTAGGTTTTGGATCAAGTTTATTGTTCAATAAATCACTTGTAAGTGGGTGAATGTCAAGTGGAGATGATTATGTCTTAGCTTAAGGATGAACCTATAGTATTTATTATGTTTTGTGTTTCTTTGTTTTGTTTACTATTTTTTTAAGAAAAAACTTGTTTTAGTTTTCAAAACTCTTTATAAAAACAATATTCTATTAGTTATCTTTAATTAGTGTTTTATATACTATATTTAATGTGATTATATTTATTTCAAAATTTAAAGTGATTTTGAAATTATTTTAAATAGGACGCGATCAAGCCTTTAGTAAATATTTTAAAAAATTAAAATGATATAATTATACTATTTTAGTTAACTGGGATGTTTAAAAAAAATGGAGTATTTAGTTTTTAAATAGAAATTGTTATTGGAAACTAAATTCACCCCCTCTTGAGTTATCCATTAGGACCGACATTTGGTATTAGAGAAAGATTTTCCTAATCTTGTATTACCTTTTAATTTGATCATGTTTTCAGAAATATATTTTTAATTTATATTTCTTCTATAAATTTTTATTATGGATGCTAAGTATTGAGGTTATTCTACAAGAAAACATCCTTACTTTAATGATAAAAAATTATAGAAAGTGTAAAATAAAAATAAAAAATCCATATTGGGAGAATGAGTCTTGACATTTGAGGATCTATTGAAGATCAATATTAAAATATTTAAAACTGTTAGAAAGGAATAAGAAGCTACATCTAAAAATTATTATGATTCAAAATCCATGAATTATTTATTTTATGATTTAGGAGTGGATAAATTTAATTGGATATCTTTTTATGATACTACTTATCAAATTTCGGATACCCTTTCTATGTCTCATGAAGTAAAATATGATGCTAAGGAAATGATATTAAATATGTATACTATTAATTATGATTCTATAAAAATGAATCATGAAGAATCTATCTATAAAATGTATCTTAGGTTCAATGAGATCATAAATACTGTGATTACTTTTGGAAAGATGATGATCGACAAAGCTCTAGTACTGAGGATCTTGAGATGTCTACCAGATTATTAGAGATGTACTACATTCTCTATTCAATAATCATGTGGTTTAACCAAACTAATAGTAAAATATCTAATTATAAATATAATTATATATCAAGAATATCTAAAGGTAAATAATGAAGATGATAAAAAAAAGGAAATCTATTTCCTTTAAAGCATCATAGTTAAAATCCAAGTAAGTTTTCAAACCAGATAATACAAGTGGAAGTGAAGCTAATACAAATAGTGATGAGAAATGGATTATATATCCATAATATTTAATAAGTTTTAAAAAAATAAATTATTTCGTAAGTAAAATTATAAAGGAAAGTACGATAAAAGAGGAAATTGGAAGAAGGATTGGAAAAAAGGATGACTCCTCTAATGAAATCACCTACTATGAATATAAGAGGAAAAAACACATAAAAGTTAACTATATGAAGTTCAATTATAATAAAAGGTATGAGGATAAATATAAAAGACCAAATAAAGAAATTAAGGCCAATCAGAGTGCATATGAAGATAGCTTCAATGACTCAAATTCAAGACAAGAAGATATGAATGAAAAATAAAATTTATGATTTATGGACACTAATTCTGACTTTCCATCTACTTTTTTATGATCATATTTCTAATGATTATGAAATTTAAAATGAATATTTAGAAGAATATTGTACTATTCTGAAATATACCATGAAAAATTTGAAATATAAATATAAAAATATGAAAAATATTCATGTTTTATGTTCTTTAGATAAATATGATCTTAGTATATAAAAGGAAAATAATTCCAATATGTTAAAGGATAATATTGATATGAAATTGGTAAATTAACAACTTAAAAAGTATTTTGAATGGTTTTTTGATAGAATAAAAGCCTTGAATATTATTTTGGGTGAATAAATAATTTAAAATCCAAATATAGAATTTGGTATGGTTCTGGACAACAAGGGAAGCTATATAAAAATTATTTCATTCCTAGTTAAAAAAAGAATTTAGTTTCTAGGGGAACTGCTATATTTGGAAATAAATCTAAAATTTATAGAGCTAAAATGAATTTTCTATCTAAATATATTATTCCAGTTGTAAGCAATAATGTGAAAGAAATATGTATTCTAAAGAAATTAATTTTATAACTTCTCTTGACCCAAGAAAATATGGGTACCAAATTCATTTTTATTTGATTTTACTTTGGATTTTTTTTGAAAAGATCTATAAAAAATATATAGTATCAAGATAGTGGATGTTCCAAACATCTGTATAGAGACTATTTATGCTTCAATAATCTTATAAAAGTGGATGGTAGGCATGTAACTTTCATTAACAATTAAAAAAATATCATTGAACTTGAAAAAATTAGTAACTCTTAATCTATCCTTATTTCTAAAGTTTTATTTATTAGTGGTTTAAAATATAATTTTATTATAATTTCTCAGTTGTGTGATGATGGTTTAATGTTAAATTTTAAAATATTTCTTGTAATATTTATGATTACAAGATTGATTTAGTATTTACTACTTTAATAAATGATAATGTCTATGCTATTAGTTTAGATTCCTTATTTTCTCAAAATGTTTCCTATTTTAGTGATTTTCATAGATAATCTTGGTTTTGGAATAAGATACTAGTCCATTTCAATATAATCACTTAAAAAGACAAATAATAAGGGTTTAGTTAAGGACCTATCTAAGCTATAATTCCTTAAAGACAAATTGTGCATTCTTTTTCAAAAGGGAAAACAATAAAAAATATCTTTCAAACCAAATAAAGAGGTCCTTACCTCTCAAACACTAGAATTGGTTCATATGTCAATTTTTTTGTAAAATATAGAGTTTATAGTTTAGAATGAAAACACTATTCCTATGTTATTGTTGGCGATTATTCAAGATATACATGTGTGTTTTTCCTTGATCATAAAAGTGAAGTTCCTTATTTTAAAAAATATAAAAAATAAATAAAGAACCTTAGTGGTCTCACCAGAAAAACCTTGATAAGTGACCATGGCTAATAGTTTGAGAATCAATACTTTGAATCTCTATTCTCAAAATACGGATGTACTAAAAATTTATATGTACCTCAAACATCTCAAAAAAATGGGGTCATTGAAATGAGAAATAAGACTCTTTGGGAAATTCTCTAAACTATGATCAGTGAATATGACATACCTGTCTATTTTTAGTCTGAAGCTATTAGCATAACTTGTTATGTAATTAATAGAGTTATTTTAAGACCTATCTTGAAAAATAATCTATATAAATTATGGAATGGTGAAAACAAAACATAAATTACTTTATAGTTTTTGGATGTAAAGTCTACAACATAAATAAAAAGGATAATTTTGAAAAAATTGAAAAAAATATAAAATAAATTTTATTGGTTATTAAAACATTAGTAAATATTATAGTCTTTCAAAAATAAAAACTTAAATTTGTGGAAAAAACTGTTCACATAACTTTTGATTAGGTAGATCCACAGAAAATTAAACCTAATAAATCTCCTGGAAGATACTATCAAGTCCTTCCTGACCTAGAAGAAGAATTTTAATAACCAAGTACTTTAGTCTCTAGAACCATTAGAACCCTAAAAAATAATCCTATAGAATTTGTTATAGGATACCTAGATAAAGGTACTCAAACCCATGCCTTGCTAAGAAATTAGGTTGAACACCAAAATTTTTTGTCATAACATGAACCTAAGAACATCAATGAAGCAATCTATGATGAACATTGGGTAATGTCTATGCAAGAAGAATTGAATCAGTTTAAAATAAATAAAATTTAGGAATTAATAGATTGACCAAAATACTACCTAACTATTGGAACCAAGTGGGTATATAGTTCAAGGTGGATGAATCTAGCACAATCATTATAATCAAAGTTAGATTGGTTGCACAAGGATATAGTTAAGAAGAAGGTATTGACTATAAAGAAAACTTTTCACCATTAGCTATATTTAGATCCATTAGAATATTTATTTTATATAAAACACATCTAAATTTCAAACTATTTCAAATGGATGTTAAGAGTTCATTTATAAATAGTTATGTTATTGAGGATGTTTTTGTTGAGAAACCTCCTATATTTAAAAATACTCATTTTCAAAGTCGTGTTTTTAAACTTTCTAAATATTTTTATGGTTTAAAATAGGATCCTAGAGCTTGGTATGAGAGGATCACCACTTTTTTAAATTTTAAATGGTTTTAAAAAATGTGTTACTGGTTCTACTATATTTATAAAGATAATTTCAAAGAATTTTTAGTAGTTCAAATATATGTTGATGATATTATTTTCGGATCATCCAAACACTCCTTATGTATTAAATTTTAAAAAATGATGCAAAATGAATTTGAAATGAGTTTAATGGGTGAGTTAAAATTATTAATTGGTTTTAATTTTTTCAAACAAATATGGAGTTTTTTTAAATCAAAGAAAATACAAAAAGGATATTTGAAAATGTTTTAGTATAGATAAAACCAAAGGTAGTAAAAATCCTATTAATACAAGCCATAAGTTAGATCTACATGAAACTATAAAGCCACTTTACTAAACTAATTACAGAGGTATGATTGGATGTTTACTATACTTAACTTCTAGTTGACCTGATATTATGTTTATTGTGTGTATGTGTGCCCATTTTAAAGTAAACCCCAAATAATCTTATTTAAATGTTTTCAAAATAATTTTCAATTACCTTAAAAATAAAACTAATTTTAGACTATTCTACTATAAAGGATATGCATTAGAATTATTTATTTAGATTCCAATTTTTATGGTTATAAGTTATATACAAAAATATCCTCTATAACATGTCAATTTTTGAGAAATTCCCTAATATCATGGTGTAGTAAAAAACATATTTTTTTTGTATTATTCACTACTAAAGCTGAGTATATAGTTTCAGGTAGTTGTCATGCATAATTTATGTGGATAAAACATAAGTTACTGGAATATGGATATGAGTTTAGAAATGTCCCTATAAATTTTGAAAATAAAAGTGCTATAAACATTTATAAGAATCATGTGTATCAATATAGGAAAAATCAAATTGATATAAGACATCACTTTTTAAGAGATCATTTTCAAAAAGGTGATATAACTCTTGAGTTCATTGGAACTCAACATCAACTTACTGAAATTTTTACCATGACTTTGAATTTTGAGAGAATTTTCTATATAAGTCATGATATTGGAATGATTAATTTATAATAATATATTATTACTTTAATTATATTGTTTTTTTGTAGAGTTAATTCACAAGGAAGTGCTACCATTGGCCTTCTACCATTGTCTTTCTATCTCTGGCTTAATAGCATGAGGTACTACCACTCGGTTCCTACTATTATAAGTGATACCATTACTAATCTTATTATTTAACTCTAAAATTCCTTATTTCATTAGAATTAATATATTTTTATATTTTAAATTAGTTCAATTCCCTAAATTATAAAATTACCTATTTTAGATTCTGAATAGAATCCCTTTTCAAGTGTTTCTGTTCAAGCCCCTTCAAACCTATTTTTTTTATATCTAAAATCACCGAACTTTGACATTCTACCTTCAATATTTTAATCCATGGAAAAATTATGTGATTAAAGTGTGTTGATTATTATTTAAAAGAATAGTGACCTAAAAATAAAACAATAGGTGATTCAAGTCACCCTATCGAGCCATTAAATCCTATTTTTTATTTGTGAGTTATAGTTACTAAAAATGAAATTTATGCTTCTTGGTTAACTTCAAGCATGCTATTAGTTTTAAAGGTTATCCAAGAAAAATTATGGGAAGTGTGGTTTTCCAGAAATGACTAACCATTCAATCCTAGATTGGTCCGCTATTTCTATTTTTTTTTTCTGTGTTTGAGTTCAAGGATAAGAAATATTTCATAATAATATTGGTAGATAGAAAGGAGATATTTTTCTATTCAAAGAAACGGGATAAGTTATTAAAAATTCCTCATAAAGGAATCTATGAGGATTATCAAGGTTCATATATCATTATTGTGATAATTTTGTTTTTGATGAATCCATTCAGAAGCTTATAGGGAATGATACCGAAAGAAGGCCTACCATAATGGAACTTTATGAAGACTGTAAAATTATTTTTAAGTTTATTCAACATATTCTGTGTCCTAGGAATGGGTATTTTAGTATTATAATGTATTAAGATGTTTTTTATCTTATGATAATAGGAGATGAAATAAATCTATGTAGATATCTCATGTTACACATGATGGAGTTATGTAATCCAACTTAAAGGTCCAATTCACTTGTCTATCTCAAGATTATTTTTTCCCTTATTATAAGAAAAATGAATTTTTGTTAGAGGAGAAGAAAACCTCACTCAATGTGGAGGTTTCTGTGTTAGTAAGAATGCTTATAATATAATTAAGGTTAATTAGGACCATTGGTTAAAGAAATGGGTAGTATAAAATGAGAGACTTTATTAAAATTTCAATCCAGTGAATAAACCTTATAAACCTAGGAATTTGGTTGATACTGACTTAGAGACATATGAAATAGTAGTTTATTCTTATAATGAAGAAATGGCTAAGTCTGGTGCTGAAGTTGAGAATAATTATATGGATGAAGAAATAGAAGAACCAGTTTCTCTTCAAATTGAGGTAGGGAATCCCAATGATACTTATAGATAAAAATAGAAAATCAAGGAGATTACCTCTTTCTAATTCACCCTATAGATACATTGGGTATATGTAGTCTAGGTAGGAGGTTGGAGAGTTAGTTTTTCACTCCAGTTATGATATGGTTTTCATGAAAAGTTTCTATTGTGGGTGGTGAATTTTATCTATCCCTTGTATTATCCTGTGAGTTTTTATGGGAGATAAAGTTTCTCATTATGAAATTATTATTAGAGAACCCTTTTAGGGAACATAGGTTCTAATGTTTATGCGACATGGATGGTATGAATATGGGAGTTAAGTAGTCCCTTAAGATTTTATCATGTGATGTTGTGTGGGTTTTCTCATACATTGATCGATTCAATACTCCCCTAGAGATATATGGTGTGTATCCTCCATCTTGGGCTATGATTTCTTAGAACTCCTTCATTAGGGTGTGGAACAATACATTTGTGGGAAGAGATGATATTATCCTTAATTAAGTGAAGGTATTGTATTTATGGAATGATGTTGGCCTTATTCTCATTGTGTGGATATATTCAGGTGCTTGGGGACCCATGGTGGAAAGGGTTCTCTGAGTTCCTTTTCTATGTGTTTCTCTCATAGATCTAGGCTAAGTGAGTGGGGATCCAATTTGTGGTTGGTTTCTCTTACCACCCCATTTAAGAATGCTTGGGTTATAAGACTTATTTAGTTATATCATGGTTGAATATGTGTTCTTTACCTGTTATACAATGTAATTAGGTGCATTCCACCCATATATAAGGTTGGTATCTCCTCAAGAATTGTATCATTCACAAGGTATGGGTTCCCCACTTCCACTAGATCACTAGTTTTGAGCTTAAAGCATGAAATGTTTAGATGTGCCTTTGTGGCATAAGGAATTTTGGGAACTATTATTTCATCGGTAAGTTTGGTTGTTCTTCTGCATGATGTGTCGATGGAGACATTGGTTCATATGATTATATCATGACCAATGAGCCTTTTTTGATTGGTAGCTTTTTGATTAAATATCACTGGTTTTAATATAATGGGTTGGATTGTGGTTATAGAAGACTAGGAGAATCATCCCTTACTTTACATCATTTTAGAAACTTAAAAATTTCATTTCATAACTTTATCACAAATCTGAGAACCATAAAGGATTAGTGTATTTGGTGACAAGATACATAAGCACTTATAATACATGTTGTGAACATCTCTACATAATTCAGGAATACTATAACTCTTCTAGATTTATCATAATTAATACTCATGATCATAACCTAGGGAAACATAAACATAAGAAGGGGTAAGCTCAAATTCTCAGTAATGGAATAATCAATGTAAGGAATGAGGGTGAGAAAAACATAAAAAATATAGGAGTCATAACATGATATAATAAATTATATAATCATAAGTATGGAGACATGGAATAATGAAATGGTACCATAAGATCATGGAATCATAAATATGTGGCAAAATTATAAAATATGACATCATAAGCATATGTTAAGGATAACCATGAAGAAAACATAACATATTATAACCTCTATCATAATTGTGGTATGCTTTGGCTAACCATTATCATAACATAGTGTGATTAGGATAGCAACCCATGTACCATATATAACATTCTTATCCTAACCTCCCATGCACCATAAATGGAATCTCATGAGACATTAACATTACCTAATATATTGGAGGGCTATAACAGACCCACCTATCACAACATAATATGTACATGAATATATGTTCCACATCAATCATCATATCATAAAGAACCCATGAAAATAAAATGGGGTTCATATACTCTTTAAATGGATCACATAAGGACACATTCATAAACATGATAAATCCATGGAGAACAAATGAGTATTCAATGAAGTAACATTCTAGGTAAATACTATTCAATAAAAATGATAAATCTTATAGTGTTTACACTATATAGATAAAGGGTATACAGTTAAGTCAATAATTTTACCCAAAAAATCAATGTATTAGTTTTTACACCTCTCTCTCTCTCTCATGATGTTTTAATGATCACAAACACTTATTTTTGTATCTAATTATTTTATTGAGTGCTTCTCAGTTATGTCTATAAAATTCCAATTCTTGTTTTTAAAGAACAAAATAATAGAATCTTAAGGATGATGGGAAACCCAAATGAATACTTCCTTGTTTTAATGAAGACCATTTAAGAGTATCTTTGGATGTGTTGAAACCTTATAATGAAGTGTGAAAAACCTTTTAAGGACATGGAAGGAAGTGGTGGTGCCACTTCTTGATGCAAGACGCAGCAGGAAGCACTGGCTAGCCTGTGGCATGAGGTAAATCTCCAGATCTCCAAAAAACCCATTATACAACCATTGTATTCTCATTGGAAAACTGGTGGAATCATATAGAATAAAAATACATCATGGTAGTCTATCTACTACTTAGTGGAAGCTAACGGGTAACTGGTGGTTTCTATCCAGAAGATATGAGACTATATTTATGGTGGTCAAAAACACTTCTAATCAAATCTTTAATTCTTTGGTTTGACCTAAAGGATTCCATAATGTTCATAGTCTTATTAAATCCTATAAAATTAGATCTTAGGTAGCTTATAATTCACAACAATCTTGTGCAACAACTCTTCACTTGAATCAAGACATTAAATCACTACCCTTATCCAATCCCTCATATCAAAGAGGCAACATTCATTTATCAATATTAGAATGTCTCACCTTTTTTATATCTATATCACTCACCCTTTAGAATTATTCTAGATAAATATAAAATTTTAATTATAACATATTTTCATCTATAAAATATTATTTTCCTCATCCCTTATATCTCTGGTTCTTGGGTTTCTATTAAAACCATGGAATGTTTGATTATTGGGTTTCCTTTAAAACCAAGGTAATATTTTCTATTGGGTCTCCATTAAAAAAATATATTTTTCTTTATATTCCATAAAAACTAAGGGGTAGTATTAATAAGACAAAATTCTCTATTTGAGGGGTGGAAACGTAGGGGAACCTTTGGTTCCATTTCCAAACTCCTTTTAAAATTTTGTGCTATCTCTTTTATGTACTTTATCACTTATAATAATTTAATATTAATTCTAATAATTTCATAAATTTGATCCAAATGTATCCAATATTATTAGTTGGTTAATTTAGTTTGATATTACTTTTATAACTCGAATCAAATTTATTAACTATCGCTCAATTGATTTGTCACTTTGTTCTTCAAAAATCACTTGAATTAAATTTAACCTTTTATTTCACTTTAATTTTTAAAAGCTAACCCTCCTTTTCCATATTTATTTTACCAAAAATTAGTATCAAAGGGATATTTCACGTTTTTATGATTTTTTTCTTTTTTTAAATTGTTTTTTATTTTCAAAATATTAATTTATTTCAAAGATCAATTTTAAAATGGAATATACCTCTTATACAGATGATCATTTATTTTATTTTTGAAATTATTAATGTTTAAAAACTCAAATTCCTATTTTCCTTATAATCATTGGACATCCTTTTTGGAAAATGGTTATGAAAGTTTATACCTCTACAATTGAATTTGAAGATAAATGGACTCCTCATGATATTACATCTTTTTAATTATATGGTAAAGATATGAGTGACTTACATTATGGTTTTGATCAAAATTAATTCAATAGAATATCTACTTACAATGTTTCTCATGAAATTTATAAACATCTAGAAATCACACACTAAGGAACATATAAAGTAAAAGACACTATATTAGATATATATTTTAAATATTTTGAGTGTTTATATATGGATCCTAAGAAATCTATAACTAAAATGTTTAGAATATTTACTAACATTTTCAATGGTTGAAAGTAAATTTGTTTTTATCCACTGAAAAACTCATGAAGAATATATTATTAGTTTTACCTAGTTTTCATTCTCTCAATGAGATTATGATATAATAAACCAAGGACATTAAAACTATGATGGTTGAAGAACTCATCAGATCCTTAATGATGCATGAGATTACCATGAAATTACAAGCGATAAAGGAAGTAATGGAAGTCAAAGAAAGTAATAGGAACATAGATTTAAAAAAAATAAAGGATAATGTTTCTTTCAAAAATGACACCAATGATTAAGGTTAAATTTAGAGACTTATAAAAAAGGTGAACACAATTTTAAAGAAGAAGAAAGATCAAATTGAATTTCCCATAATGACGTGCTATGAATTAAACCAAAAGGGTCTTAGAAGACCATAATTATCAATCTAAAAAAAGAGGTTGAAAGATAGGAATAAAGGTAATAAATCCCAAAGATTCAAAACTTGGAGTGCTAGTGATGACTTCATAAACTTATCTTCCTCTGGTGACTCAAGTTTGAAATGTCACATAGAAGAGGTTGAGGTAAGTAGAAATTTAAATTCTAAAACTTCTACCACATCTCCCTCTTGATCTTCCTCTTCTTAAATTACATGAATCTATGAAGTCCTAATGTATGCTCATGATCAACTTGGGAATGGTTTTCATAAATTTACTTCTTAATATGAAGAACTTGAAAAGAAATATAAACAATTTTTAAATGAAAAATAAATTATCTCAAAAGAAAAAGAGGATTTGATTTTGAAATTTAAAAATTAACTAGATATTACAGTTTCAAATCTGAAATAAAGGATCTCAAAATATATATTTCTTAATTAAATTAAGGTGAAAAAAATATTTATAATATCATTGGTTCTCAATGTGTTAAAAGGAATAATCATGTTTTTGGTTTTTCAAATAATAATAAAATCTCTTCAAAAAATATAAAAAATTTCAATGGTATTTCTCAAAATAAGTTTCTCAATTATTTTCATAAATTTGAGCATCTTATATATAAATGAAATATAAAAAATGACCGGTATAGAAGACCCAAATCCATTCATATTTATTATCAATTTTTAAAAATAAATTCTTAATATTAACAAATTTGGGTTCCCAAATCCTTATTAGATAATCTTAGTGGACCCAAAATTATTTCACCTTCTAAAGCTTTATTAGATCACATTTCCAGACACTCAAGGGTACTAAAAGGTACATGTTGTAAATATTTTATAAGAATTCACCACTGAACTTAATTGATCACTCAAATGGAATCTTCTCTATAAAATTTGGAGTTTTTATCAACTCTTACTTCTTGATCACTTTATTTAATGTTTTAATTGAGGGAAAGCCTAGCTCTTTTATTTATAGAGAATTTTGGACATAAACCTTGATCTTCATGGGAAAAGTTTTTTTGGTATTTTTTTATTTCTATATTGAACTTAATTTTAATATATATCCTCTCTATCTCTCTATCATATATTCCTTATTTTTATTAAAAGGGGAGATGTTATTTTTTTAATTTTTTTTCAAATTATTTTAAAATTTTCTATTATTAATTTTTTCAAAATATTTTTTTGAAATATTGAGAATAATAATTATTTTTTTCATTAAGGGGGAGTTAATATTTCATATCTCAATTATTTTATCTTTTTTTCCTTTTTTATATATTGATTTTAAATTCTATTTTCCCTATTTATTTTCTCTTTTGTTTATAAAAAAGGGGGATAAATTTTAGGTGTTTTCTTCAATGTATGATAATTTTTTTAAATTTTTTATTGTATCAAATGTTTTTTTATTTTAAAAGGAGGAAATATTTATTAGTTTATGTGGATAAGTTAGTTAAATATTTAAGAATGTTTAATCTCTAAATTCTAAAATCTTGAATTTATTTGATATATCTTTATCTTTTGATTTTATTTTAATATATATTTTTATATTAGTGTTTATGATCATAAAAAAACAGGATATTATTGTACCTATCTATCTTTATAATAATGTTTTAATATCTCAAACACCCATTTTTGTATCTAATTATTTCATTTATCACTTCTCAGTTGTTTAAATCAAATTTTAATTCTTGTTTTAAAGAAAAAAATTATGGAATCTTAAGGAATATGGGTAATTCAAATAAAGAATTTGAAGTTTCCTTAAAGACCATTTAATAGTATATTTGGAGGTGTTGAAGCCTTAGAATGAATTGGGAAGAAAATTTTAAGGGTGTGTAAGGAACTGATGGTGCCATATCTTGATTAAAGATGAAGTAAAAACACTTTCTAGTTGGTGGAATAAGGTAGAATTTATAGATCTACAAAAGAACCACTGGGTGGAAGGTTGAAGCAGATATAATCTAGAGACCTCCAAGTAGTTCACCAGCTACTCAGTGGAGTCTACTAGGTAATTGGTTGTGTCGATACAAAAGATATTTTACTGCATTTATGGTGGGCAAAATGACCCCCCTAATCTATTTAATTCTCTGTTTTAACTTCAAGGATTATATAGTATTCGTAGTCTACTTAGAGATTATAAAATGATATCCTAGGTGGCTTGGAATGCACACCAATCTTGTGCAACAACTCTCTTCTTGAATCAATATGCTGAATTTCTAGCATTCTCCAAGACCACCTCTCAAAGGTGTGACCTTCATTTTCTCAATCTTAAAGGCCATAAAATTTGTTTATATATATCTCACTCTCACATTATATAATTATTATATAGATATAGAAAACCAAAATTATAACATATTTTTATCTAGAAAATTTTCTTTTGTCATCTATAATTCTATTTTTGGTTCTTGGGTTTCTATTAAAACCATTTAAATTTTTGTTCTTGGGTTTCCATTAAAACTAAGGGAATATTGGTTCTTGGGTCTTTATTAAAACCAAGGAAAGTTGAGTCTTATGTTTTTGTTAAAACTAAGGGATGGTCTTAATAATACATATCTCTCTATTTGATAGGATAAGACATAGGGGCAACTTTTATTCTATTACCAAAATCCTTATCAAATGTTGTGATCTATATTTTATTTACTTTATCACTTTGGATAATTTAATATCAATTCACATACTTAAATAAATTTTATTCGATCATCTTCACTGTGCATAATTTCTTAATTTACTTTGATATTTTTTTATAACTTGAATCAAATTTATTAACTATTGCTCAATAAGTTTGTCTCTTTTTTATTTTAAAATAATTTGATTTGAATTTAAAATTTTCTTTCAATTTAATTTTTAAATGGAAATTCACCCCCTATTTCCATATTTCTCTAACTAACATAAGTATTTAGATGAAAACCCATTAATAAAAGGAATAAAATATAGGGTATTCACAAATTAAAGGCATTTAAAGAAATATCATGTTTAAAAACATTCAATGAATAAGAAATCCAAAGTTAGTGATGGATCATTCCTATGATAGGAAAGAGCATTTCATAATCCATGAAAAGAAGGAATATGGATGGTATCTATAACATCCCACCCATCACCCATTGGCTTGGAAAGAGTCATAGAGAGTTACTATGCCTTATGTGACATCCCCAATACACCAAAGTATAGAAATAAATTCCAAGGGCTTCATAAAAAATTGTTGGACGATTTTCCCTTTTTAAAGAAAACAACCAAACCACAATAACTATAACTAAACAACCAGTATATGATTCATGAATATAATGAAATAAAAATTATGGTATAACCAAATAACAATAAAACTAATCTACAACCATGAACCATACCAGAGTATAAAGAAGAAACCAAAACTAACTATAAACAATATCAGAGTACAAAGTGGAAACCAAGACCAATAAAACACAATGACATGGAAGACAACAACTCAACAACTACCAAACTGATCTAAGATCAAACTCCACAAGACATTTCCATGGTATCAAGATGAATCAATAAAGAAATGATATACCTTTACTTTTCTTGTGTCTTGATATACAATATCTACTAAGGCACCAAAGTGCCCAAGCAGCGGGTGAGTATAAAACTCAGTTGGTTTTCCCCAAATGACTTCCCTAGTAACGCCACTAGGATAGAACATGTTATCACAATTTATATAAAAAAATTTATATAAAAAAATTTAAAATAGTTTATATCAAATCCAATTTTTTTAAAACCAACCAATTTTCCAAAGAAAGAAATCAAACAAGTCTTTAAAACAATTTCTCAATTTTCCTATTTAGCACATGTATTCCACACATCTACACTTACACACATGCATGAAACCATGGAACTCCCCTACTCATGATTGGTGTGTAATCATTTCACCAAGACATAACTTGGTGAACCATTTTGATGGGGTAAACTTCAATCCCTTATCCATACCATTCTTTCAATGGGGGAAACTTTAGGCCCTTATCTATCCCACATGTACATGAACACACACCAACCATATATTCCAAAACACATGAAAATACATTTCAATAAAACAATTATTTGATTGAAAACATTTCCAGAAAACATTTCCATGAATCAAAACTAAACATATTTTAAAATCACCATTTTAAAATCATGACAACAAAACACTTTCCACAAAACCAAACAATTTCAAAATTTCACAAAATCATCACTAAAGTGGTTTCCAATCAAGCATTTCACATCAATTTCACAATTAAATTCATGAAATACAATAAATTTTAAACCAATACTTCATTGTCTAACTAAGAAGAGTTAATAGTGAATCCACCTACCTCCAAAATATTGGTGAAACTGAAGAATGGCACAAAACTCCAAAAACTCGACTAGAAACTCCATAAACCGACCTTAGATATTTTTAAATTCAACAAAAACAACCATATATCAACATTATTGGAATAAAAAACATGGATATTTCCCCAAAATATTATATCCATGAATCCAAGTAGGGGGAGAAGAAGAAAACTAAGGAAAACAAAGAAGAACGACCACTTACTGAGGAATCTGGCCTCCAAAGCACCTTGATTCACCTCAGAATATCTCTAGAATCAAGAGGAATGGTATATACAGCCTTTAAAGGAAATGAATTAATGTTATGGCCTAAATAGAGGAAAAATGAGTGATTTATTAGGTGATTCATATTAGATCCAAAAAATAAAAATCTTGTTTTTAATGATGCACAGTTAGGGTGCATAATTAGGAAAATCATGCACTAACCATGCGCTAGCCACTACCTCCAAGAACCCCTCACACGGTTGGATCACATGGTTAGAAAAACTACATGCCAACCATGATAAACCCAATTATAAGACTTTTCATGGTTTATCTTGGGTTTCCACATGGTTTTCCCAAACTGTGTGACCAACCTTTCACTTACCCAGTGCCCACTATTTCAGTTGCATGATTTTCTATAAGGTGCTGCATGGTTTCTAATAACCGTGCTCAATCCATAAACCTATATAAAAGATAAAAAACATGAAAAAATAATTTGAACCTCAAAAAACTTAACCAAATTAATTTATATACTTAATATAAATAAATAAAGTGATAATTACCTGAAATAGAGGGTGCTATATTCTCCTCACCATTAGTATTTCTATCCTTGGAAAGTTGAAAACCACAATTTTCCTAAAATATTTTGGCACATTTCTTGACCATTTCCTTCTCACGTTCCTAAGTTTCTTTCTAAATCTAACCATGTTACCATAATACCCACACTAGACCGATGATTTTCCCATGTAATAATTTTTCTTTCCTATCCACAATCCATAGTAGTACATGAACCAATGTATCATCCAGATCTTGGTAAACATGATCCCATCGAATCACATGGTTAGGATTAGGCTGGTACTTCTTAAATTGAGATACATTAAAAAATTTATTCACTTAACTAAACCTTTATGGAAAAGACAAAAAATATTCCACCTTACCAACTCATTCAAGTATCTCAAAAGAGAATATATATAGAGAAGATAACTTTCCATTCTTTCTAAAAAAATTATGTCCAAGACTTGGATAGATTCTCAAGAACACATGATCACTCACCTTGAACTACAATTACCATCGATGATGATCCACATATGATTTCTTATGACTCTAAGATGTATCCATTCTTCTCTTGATCAATTGAATCTTATCCATTGTCTCTTGCATAAGGTTTGGTCCAACCAGTGAAGTCTCACCTATTTCCACACAAAAAAGTGGATAATGACAAGGATTCCCATAAAATGATTCAAAATAAGCCATATGTTTTGAGTCATGATAACTGTTGTAATATGTGAACTTCAGTAACAATATGTGATCCTCCCATAAGCCATCAAAATCCATTACACAATCCCTAAGAATGTAATCCAAAATTAAAATTTTCCTTTAATATTTTCCATCCATTTGAGGATGATACACCATACTCGTAGTCAACCAAGTTCTAAGGGAATGATGTAAGGATAAAAAACAAGATATAAACCTTGGATATCCATACAATACTATCAAAATTGGTATGCCATTCCTCTTTACCACTTCTCAGATATAGATTTTTGACAAGTATTCC
Source organism: Viscum album (assembly GCA_963277665.1). Lineage (NCBI taxonomy): Eukaryota > Viridiplantae > Streptophyta > Magnoliopsida > Santalales > Viscaceae > Viscum > Viscum album. Next base: position 262,455,934 of record OY728129.1, read on the forward strand.
ACCATATGAGGTTAAAAATTAGGAATGAAATGGGTATAATTTTAGAGTTGATACACTATTAACCATATGGAATCATGTTTATGAACAATACTTGGAAGACCTATTACAAAATACATAGAAATATACTCCCATTTCCGTATGGGAATTGGTAAATACTAAAACATACCTACTGGCCACTGGTGATATAATTAAAAACTTCTAACACGTGAGGCATCTCAAGACAAACATAGCCACTTACCTTTTCATTACATCCCACCAAAATTATGCTTTTAGTTCCTTATACATCTCTTATATTCCAAGATGAATAGCCCATCTCAAATGGAAGTAACCATAAAGAAGTAATTATTGATAAGCTAAAGGTATGACCATCCAATCTTGAAAACACAACACTGATTATCTCTCAAGATTGCGTCCCTCAATGGTCTCCCCAATATTGAGTTTTGAACTCATCACAATAGATTTAGAATTAGATGTCTGTGCCTCTTTAACCTTCTCAACCAAATCAAGAACAAAAGAAACCAAAAAGGAAAACACAACACCACCCTGATCTTCACAATCCAAGTGTATGTTGACTATCACCAACATCAACTACCACTAATCTAAAGCCTCTTTTACCAACTGACTATATGACTTACTTCTTAATGCATCCACCATTAAATTACCTTTTATCGGTGTAGACATCAAGTCAAATTTGAACATTTGAAGATAATCTATACATATTTTTTATATCAAATTAAAATCTATTTGTGATATTTTTTTTCAAATTCTTATGATTGATAAACACCATAAATTTATTACCAAATAGGTAATGATGCTAAGTTTTCAATGAATATACTAGAGTATCTAATTCTGAATCATGTGTTTGGTAGTTATTCTCATGAAACCATAATTACCATGATCTATAAGCAACAACATGATCTCCCAACATGATAACACACCCCAACCCAAATACTAAAGAATCATAATACACCATATAACCTTGTCCCAATTATTGTAATATCAAGATCGGTGCTGATGTAAGAAAAAATTTAATCTCTTAAAAAGACTTTTGACATTCATCATTCCATTAGAATGAAACATTTTTCCTTGAAAAATCTATCATTGGTGAATCTAGTTGTGAAAAGTCACAAACAAAATGTTGATAATAACCAGTTAGGCTAAAGAAACTATGTATCTCAAAGTCATTTTTGGTGGTTTCCAATATATCAGAACCTTTATCATTTTTGGATCCATAGAAATACCTTTTATAGAGATAACATGTCCAAGTAAACTTACCTCTTGTATAAAAAAAACACACTTTGAATGTTTGGAATATAGAAAATGACCCCACAATATACCCAACATGGTTTCCAAGTGTTTCTCATGCTTAGCCCTTGTCCTTATAGACTTCATTTTTTTATTATTATCCAAAAATCACTTTTAAGGAAAAATTGAGAAACACAAAGAGAAATCATAGTTATTAAATGAAAAATTGATCTTATTGGAATTTTTATCCTTAAGAAGCTCCCAGGAAAAATAATTTACTGATGTTTCTGGATCATCCTTTATAAGGTCTTCAAATCGACACACCATTCTGTCCCACACTTGCATGTATTCCTCTTGGTTGATTTTCCCCGCATTGAAACCTATTACTAGGATACAATTCTTCTTGTCAATACAATCCCTCTATTCTATATTGGTGTCCACAAAAATAGTGATTTACAACATTTTATCACCATCTTATGTTGAAGCATTGGTCACAAGAGATTCCTTGAATATACTAATATGTCATCGATATAAACCACCACAAAATAATCCAGGTACCATTGAAATATTCGATTCATCAATCCCATAAAGACATTTAGTGAATTAGTAAGATCGAAAGGAATAAACACATACTAATAATGGTAATATCTACTTCTAAAAGCTGTAAAAGGAATATCCTCTTAAAACTATATTTGGTGATATCCTAAATGCAAGTCAATTTTAGAGAACCACTGGGCTCCCCTCAATTTATCAAATAAATCATCAATACATGGAAGAGGATACTGATTCTTTATCATTACTTGGTTAATCTTACGACAATACACATAAATCCAAAGAGTTCCATGCACCTTTTTCACAAACAAAACTGGTTCTGGCCACATATACGTACTAAGCAGAATGAAACCTTTTTTTCCAGCTCGTCCAACTGAAAATTTAATTCAATTAATTCTATTGGTTCTATCCGATAATAAAGAAGTGAGATAGGACTGGTCCCTAGTAAGAGATAAATCATAAAATCCACCTCTATTGTGGGTGGAATGCAACACCTTGATAATTTTTAAAATGAAACACTATGCACAATATTATACAAGATATTCCACATTGAGATTAAACAAATGAATGAATATTATTATTTAAATGTGATAGTTATCACCTAGCCATTGGAATGGAATAAATGAATGAGATTAACCAAATTATAAAAATATAGTTTAAACATGTTTATAAAATGAATTCATTGATTACCAATTAATTATAAATCAAAATAAAAACCAATTGAATATAAAGTAAATGTTTTTATAAAAAACTATTTTCATGCCCACAATGGAATTTTATCTTAATAAATTAAATTAATAACTATTAGTGAAAGTTATTAATGAAATTATTATGTTATAATTTCAATAATTTTTTTAAATTCATCCAATATTTTTTATATCCTTAAAATAAGAATAAATCCAATTTTAAGCATAAAATCTATATTTTTCTAAAAGACAATTTTTTTCCATTTGATGGTACATCTATTTTAAAACTAAATTTTGATAATTTTATAGATTTTATTTGAAAAAATAAAATTCTTTTTTGAAATTATAATATCAAAATTATCTTAGGGTGAATGTTTTTATTTTTTGGATAAGTTTTATTTTTTGATGAACAATGAAAAATAGTGCATTTTATTTGAAAATATGCCTTTTCTTATAATTTAATTATATAGATAAATTATATTTTAAATTAATGTTTAAGTATAATTAGTTAAATTATACATAAATCAATCTAGTTTAGGTTATTTTAATCAAATTCACATTGAAATTGAATATAAAACATTCCAAATTTTGAACTTTTCACTTTAAAAACCCACTTTCTCGATGTGTCTACGAGATTCATTTTAAATCTAATTTTTCCAATCATGTGAATTTAATTTGGTAAAATTTATTCCATATTTAGAATCAAAAGTTAAAAATTAATTATTAATGTTATTTTAATTTTTACGCATAAAAAAGTTACCACGGTAAAAAATATATTTACCGCGGTATAGGTAAAAAATGAATTAGGTTAAAGTTAAAATGATAAAGGCTTAAAATACCTTAAAAATACAATATTTAATGGTTTTTTGTGGTATTTATCAAACATAAACATCCTATATAATATTAATTTTTAAAAAAAATCATGAAAATTAAGGCCACCTCAATGTGGTTGGATTTAAATATAAAATAATCATTATGTTAATTACTTAAACCCACCTCTCCTCAAGTATAAATACCACCCTCACCACCCCATTTCCACTCAAAAGCATTTTAGATCCTCAAATATCTATCCAAAACTTTCATAATCACTATACACACGTACTAGTACTACTGGTATCACCAAATGACCAAATCCAAGGCCCTCAAGGGTCTCTTAAGGAGGTGATATTCAAGATGTAATTTTCTCAAAGTACCTCTATTTATTTTTTTCTTCTAATTTATCCTCATCTATTTTATCCATAAAGGCATGATAACTCTAGAATCATGTATATAATAATGTTTTATGTTTCTAATGGATTATATCATAACCATTTCAATTCTCATATCCACTTATTTAAAGGAATAAAACTATTATCCAAGTTATGTCGATTAATCGCCTCCATGAAAAATGATTTTATTTGTTTTCAATTAACGCCTTAATGGCTGGTCATAAAACTACAATTCTGGTTAAATAATATTTTAATAGGTTTATTATAACCCATTTCATGTTATTTAACTAATATACACACATAATATTAAATAACATGGAACTAGTTCATGATGATCGAAAAAACCACCAAATAAACTAAACATTTATCATGAACATTTTATTTAATAAATCATCTTCATGTTAGAAACCAAAATTATAAATTATAGAAATTATATTTCTATTCGTTCAATAATACCATTTAATTCCACTTCTGAAGTTGTAATCCCATTTTATAAGAACATCCATAATTATACACAAATGAACTGATCATGAAACCATGAAATAAATACACATAAAACCATAAAAATAATGAAATATTATTAATTAATGGGTCATAATATGTTATAAAATAATCATATAAGGTATTATAAATATTAATATAGTTTTTTAATGAGTTAATAAAATTATTTAAACCACTATACAGGTGGTTGAACACTTTTGAAGAAAGTCGAACTTGAGGTGAGAGATTTCATAAACCAATTTCCATTCTTTGGGTTAAAAGTATACTTCTTGATTATGTTGTGATAAGAGTATGTGTGAAATGAATTTTTAATATATTATATATTATTTAATTTTTTATGTGTATTTGTAGTGGATACACATATTCGATTCATTTGATTAATTCTCATTTTTTCAAAATGGTATTTATAAGAGACTTTATTTTTAAAATTATGTTATTAAAGTGTCTTTAAAACTATCTTTTATTCCATGTTTGTGATTTCTAAAATTGATTAAAAAAATGTTTTTAATATTATTTTATGATTTTTGAGTGATTTTAATCTCATGTTTTATTTGTTAAAAAATGGCATGAAATTATTCTTTTTTCTTTTTCTAAAAGTAGTTCTTTGTGACTTTTCTGACAAAAATACTAAAGGAATGGTTTTTTAACTTATAAGACATGAGTTTATTTTTCCCAATGTCATGGTTATTTAATGATTTTATGCTTATTTTATAAATTTTCATGGTTATTTTAAAAAGAAATTGTTTCTTTATGATGTGCACCATGTTTCAATTTTAAAAGTCAATTTTGAAAAAGAAAGGGTAATTTGATATCCAAAAAGATATTTTCCTATTATTTTAAATAAGTTTTTGAAACAATTTATGATTAAAAGCATAAAAATGTTTTATTCATTATATGGTACATTATAATTAAACATGGGGTAGCCCATATAGCATTGGGAAATCCCATTATAGATTAAATTGGGGTGTTGCAGATAACACCAGGAAAGCTCATTATAGTTTAACATGGGGTGGCCCAGATAGTACCAGGAAATCCCAGTATTACTTAACATGGGGTGGTTAAGATAACACCAAGTAAGTCCATTATAGCTTAATATGGTATGGCCCTGATAGTGCTGGGTAATCATATAATATATATTGTATGTTTGAGATGTTAAATGATGTACCAAGGTACCTACATATGTTTTAGAGTTTTTCTAATGAGTTTTCATGAAAATAGGTTTATTTTCAAAGGTAATACATTTTTATTTATGGAAATATTATTCCTTTTTCCAAATAAAGGTGTGTTTTTATGAAAATGTTTTATGGATTTTCACTAGACTAAAGTTTTCACTTCCTTTATGTCCCTTAATGAGATTTTGTGTTCATCCCAAGTTTTAAAATATTTCTCATAGGATTTAAGGAAGAATAGAGACAAGGATGATATCCAAGGGGGAAATTGTGAATATTGATCATGAAAAGAAAACATGTTTTATTTTAAAAATGGTTTTATTTGGTGGAAAAATGGATACGGAGTATAATTTTCCACTTGTAATTTTTGATTTTACTATGTAAGGTTTTGTCCTAACTCTCTAAAATGCTAAAACTAAAAGATATTTGGGAATTAAATAAATAGAATTATAGTTTAAAATTATAAGAATATGTAATGTTTAATTCCAAGTCCTTATAGTTGGTATCATAGCATGGTTTAGATAAATTTTGGGGTTAGGATAATGTTAATAACTTTCCTTGAATGATTTTATCTTAGGGTTATGTTAAAATAATATTAAATTTAAATATTACCATGTTTCTTCATCTAAACTATTTCTATTAAAAATGGGGTTTTGAAGAGGAAATAGGGAATCTATAGTTATAAGGAACCAAGAAGAAAATATCCTTCCAAATCATCATCTTAAGATGGTCAGAATTGAAACAGAATAGTTTTTTCAGTGATGTACCAATTGATACAATCTATAAATGGTGGTGGTATCCATGCTAGAGAAGAACCTGATCTACCATGAAGAAACATGTCTATAGTGAAGCATTTAATGAGGCAACGTGTCTATAATTAATTGGATCATCCTACCTAGTGTTATCAAATGGATGGATTAATTCCCTATAGAATATATTTTAATTCATGGGATATTCAAAATTTCAAAAGGTAACTATTGTAGTTTATCATTTTAAAGGTAAAGAAAAGTGATGGTGGTATTTGGTTAAGAATACTAGAGATAAATATGATATTGATTCCATGGAATGGGAAACATTTAATAATATATTCCTTGAGAAATATTTCCCTAAAATTGTTCGATATAGGATAGAGAGTCAATTCTTGGTATTAAATCAAAAGGATGAAAATTCAGCATCCATCTATGAAGAAAACTTCACAAGATTAGAAATGTATGTTCCAAATGTTATTCAAGACATTGAGAGTAAAATTAATATATTTTAATCAATATTAAAACCAATTATATGAATAGATTCTCCCTCTCAAAAATTTAAAATTTATGAGAAGGTGGTTTGTTGAACTAAAAAATTTGAGATAGAGTTTTCTGAAACTTATGTGCTATGAGATGACAAGAGTAAGAAATGATTAAGGTGTAAGGAAATGAAGAAGAAATGAATTAATAAGTATAAAGGCAATCCCTCAAAATGGTCATAGTGTGGAAAATTAAATTTCAAGTAATGTTTGAAAGGATCTAGGAAGTGTTTTAAGTGTGTTCAGTTTGGTCATAGGATCTGTGACTATAAAGAAACAATCCATGAACAACCAAAGGATGGGGTAGCCGATGGACATACAATATTGAGGTGTTTTAGTGGTAATGAGTTGGGTCATTATGCTAATTCATGCCTGAATTTAGTTACATAGGATGTAAATCATCATTACTAGAGACAAAAAGGTGCATCAAAGTCATTTACTACTACTACTACTATAGTTGATGTTGGCTGGAGAAGCGATGTAAACATTAGGGAGCCCAATATTTTTCAAAGGATGATAATTTTTTAAAGTATTAGGCATCCCTATTTTGATGTTTTAAGTAATAGAAAAACTTTGGGAGAAATTTATTGAGCTTTTATAAATGTTTTAGGTAGATGTAACCCTTATGTTTATGATAAGAAAATGTTTATTTGAGGAATAATTCCTTTATTTTGTAGACATAATTTTAAAGGTTATGAATAACCTTTGGGGTTTATATAATCATTTCTCTTGAGGTAATTATGAGTTATCATTTTTTTTGGGATGAAAAATGAAATGTATTAGATAACCTTTGAGGTTAAATATATGAAGGTTATAATTGAGGATGTTTCTCACATTTTTTTGAATTTTATAAGGATTATATTAATATAGTTTTAGAAAAAGTACAACCTGTAGGATTGGTGACAACTCGTCATATTTGGAAAGGCTGTGGGGATCAAAACCACAACCAAAGAGAGATAAGGGTGTATCGCCTACCACTAGCCTACATGATGTCATGGTTAGCATGAAATTGTTTTTTTATTTAAACTATCTGACAAATAAAGGGTAAGTTCATTTTGAGAAGATATGTTTATCGCATTGATAACTATGGGATTAGAAAATGATTTGGTGATTCAGGAATTAATGTTATTTCAAAATGTATTCACTATTTTGGGAACCTTATATGATTAAGGTAAATAGAATACTAGGAGATTTTATTTGTTAAATAAAGGATGATTTATCTTTTTTAAACATATATGATTTATGATTATTTAGGTTATTTATTGAAATGACTAGTATATCTCGAAGATTATGTGATTAGGGAAATTAAATTTTGGTATGAGACTTTAATATTTATTGATACTATTTGAAGATAAATATTAAATTTATCTTGGAATACTATGTGATCAAATCCTTCTAATTTTTGAGTTTCAATTTTAGTTTGGAATATTTTGAAATTTTTTAAGGATATTTATTTATTGGATGATCTATGTTGAAATTTGGGATTTTACTATAGAATTTTGGGATTAAAGTAGTTTTTCATCATATAATGTTTTATTATTTTTTTGGAAATTAACTTATCTAGTACTAAAAACTTTGGTTTTGGTAAATTCTTAAAGATAGGGGGAATAAATAGTTATATTTGTTTTTAGATTTTGTGATCTGAAAAAGTTTATTATGATGCTTTAGGTACAAAAATTCATCCTGAATACTCATTGTTTTGAGAAAATATGAGGATGAAATTATACTGTTCAAGTAATTATGTTTCCTTATGTTATTAGTATAGTAATTAAATGAATTTCTCAACTCTATGAAAATTATCTTGAAACAAAAACTTTATCAATTTACTTTTCTTACTAAGAAATCAATGACCTTTTAACCCATCATAGATTTATGGTTTTGTTATTTTTAACTTTATCATAACAATGTTCTTTATCATTATCCATCAGAATTGATAGTTAGTTTTCTCTTACATGTTAATGTTTTCCTACATGGAAACCTAGTATGTGTTATCTAAGGTGACCTTCATACTTTATTTTCTCTATTATTAAATAGAGGTTTTATTGACCCTTTTTCTAATGTGGGATTCCAACAAAGGTATTTTGAAAAGTACAACCCATATTTTTCAATCCTGAGTAAAAATTTTGAGGATATAATTTATTAAGGGGGGGGGGGAGAATGTAACAACCTAACAATTTTTTTAAAATTAAACACTATATACAATATCATACAAGATACGCCACATCGAGCTTAAACAAATGACTATATATTATTATTTAAATTTGATAGTTATCAACTAGCCGTTGGAATAGAGGGAATGAATGAGATTTACCAAATTATAAAAATATAGTTTATAAATGTTCTTAAAATTAATTCATTGGTTACCAATTAATTATAAATCTAAATAAAAACCAATTTAATATAAAGTAAATGTTTTTATAAAAAACTATATTTTTTCCCATAATAAAATTTTATCTTAATAAATTAAATTAATCAATATTATTGAAAAATATTAATGAATTTTTATGTTATAAATTAAATATTTTTTTTAAATTCATTAAATATGTTTGATAGCCTTAATATAAAAATAAATCCAATTTTAAACATAAAAGCTATATTTTTCTAAAAGGTAATTTTTCTGCCTTTTGATGGTACACCTATTTTAAAACTAAAATTTGATAATTTTATAGAATTTATTTGAGAAAATAAAACAATTTTTTAAATATTAAAATCAAAAGTATCTTAGGGTGAAATTTTGTTATTTTTTGATTTTTTTGATTTTTTGATGAATAGTAAAAAATACTGCATTTTATTTGAAAAAATTATTTTTCATATAATTTAATTATAGAGTTATATTTTAAATTGGTTTTAAATTATAATTAGTTTAATTATACATCAATTAATATAATTTAGTTTGTTTTAATAAATTTACAATTGAAATTGGATATAAAAAATTTCAAAGTTTCGAACTTTTCACTTTTAAAACCCGCTTTTTCATTGTGTATACGAGATTAATTTTAAATATAATTTTTTAATTATGTGAATTGAATTTTGTAAAATGGTTTAAATATTTGGAATAATAATATATAAATTATGTAGTAAGGTAATTTCTATTTTTATTCATAAAAAAATTACCATGGTAAAAAAAATATTCACCGCGGTATAAGTAAAAAATGAAACTAGTTAAAGTTAAAAGGTAAAGGTTTAAAATACCTAAAAAATTAAAAATTAAATGGTTGGTTGAGGTATTTATTGAAAATAAAAATCCTCTAAAATATTAATTTTCATACAAATTCATGGAAATTAATCCCACCTCAATGTGGTTGGCTTAAAAATAAAATAATCATTATTTTAATCACTTAAACCCACCTCTCCTCAAGTAAAAATACCACCCTCACCACCCCATTTCGACTCAAAAGAGTTTTATCTCCTAAAATATCTACCTAAAACTCTAATACTCACTCTACCCACATACTATTTCCGATGGTCTCATGAAAAATCATATCCATGGTTCTCAAGGGCCTCTCAAGGCAGTGATATTCAAGAGGTAAGTTTCTCAAAGTACCCCTCTTAATTTATTTTATTCTTCTACTTTATCCTCAACTATTTCATCCATAATGGAATTATAACTATAGAATAATGTATACACTGTATTTTTATGTTTATAATTTATTAAATCATAACTATTTCAGTTATCATCTCCTCTTATTTAAAGAAATGAAGCTATTGTCAAGGTTATGTTGATTAATTGCCTCTGTAAATAATGATTTTGTTCGTTTTCCATCACCGATTTCATGGATGGTCATACAAATATAATTATGGATAAATAATATTTTAATAGGTATATTATAAACTATTTCATATTCTGGAACTAATATACACACATAATAATAAATAAGATGAAACTAGTTCGTGATGATCAGAAAAACTGCCCAAATAAACTAAACATTTATCATTAACATTTTATCTAATGAATCATCCTCGTGTAAGAAAAAAATGCTTTATTATAACATTTGTATTAATAGAAGTTCAATAATACCATTTCATTCCAATTATGTATTTTTAATCCCATTTTACAATAACATCCATAAATATACACAAATGAGTCGATCATGAAACCATGAAACAAATGCACCTGAAACCATGAAAATAAAGAAATATTATTAATGAATGGGTGATAAAATGTTATAAAATCATCAAATAAGGTATTATAAATATAAATATATTTCATTAATGAGTTAATAACATTATTTAATCAATTATACATATTTTTTGAACACTTTTGAATAAAGTGAAATGTGAGGTAAGGGATTTCATAACCCAATTTCCATTCTTTGGGTTAAAATTCTACTTCTTGATTATGGAATGATACGATTATGTGTGAAATGAATTTTTAATATTTTATGTTGTATTTAAACTTTTTTTTTGTGTAATTATAGTGGATATATATATTCTATTCATTTTATTAATGTCCATTTTGTAAAAATGATATATATAAGAGACTTTCTTTTAAAAACTATCTTTTTAAAGTTTCCTTAAAAATCTATTTTATTCCATGTTCTTGTTTTATAAAATTAATAAAAAAAATCTTTTTTTTCTATTCTTTTATGATTTTTATGTCATTTTCACTCATTTTTTATTTTTTACAAAATGTTTTGAAATTATTTTTTTATAATTTTCTAAAAGTGGTTATTTTTGAATTTTTTGACAAAAATATAAAAGGAATGATTTTTTAACTTATAAAACATGAGCATATTTTTTCCCACCATCATGATTATTTAATAATTTGATTCTTATTTTATAAATTTTCATGGTTATTTTAAAGGAAACAACCTTTATAATGTGTGAAATGTTTTGATTTTAAAATTTGTTTTTAAAAAATAAAGGGTACTTTGATATCTAAAAGTGATTTTCCTATGAATTTAAATGTTTTTTTGAAATTATTTGTGATTAAAAGCATAAAAATGTTTTATTAATTTTATGGTACTTGATAATTAAACATTGGGCGACCCATATACCACTAGGAAATCCTGTTATAGCTTTATAGGGGTGGCCCAAATAGTGCTAGGAAGGCCCATTATAGCATAACATGGGGTGGACTAGATAGTGCTAGGAAATACCATTATAACTTAACATGGGGTGGCCCAGATAGTAGTGGGTGAACTCATTATAGCTTTACATGGGGTGGTCCAAATAGCACCGGGTAAGACCATAATAGATTTTGTATGTGTTAGATGTTAAATTATGTCCTAAGTTACTAACATTTGTTTTAGGCGTTTTCTAATGAGTTTTCATGAGAATCATTTGTTTTTTAAAAGGTAATATATTGTTCTTTTTGAAAATATTATTTATTTTTCTAAATAAAAGGTAGATTTTTATGAAAATATTTTATGTATTTTCACTAGACTAATGTTTTCCCTTCCTTTATGTCCCTTACTAATATTTTGTGATCATCCTACGGTTTAATTTTTTTTCATAGGATTTAAGGGAGAATAGAGACAATGATGATATCCAAGGGGGAAATTGTGAATATTTAGTACAAAAATAATATTTTTTTAAATTTTAAAAAGGGTTTTCTTTGGTGAAAAAAAATGGATACTGGGTATAAGTTTCCACTTATAATTTATGGTTTTACTACGTAAGGTTTTGTCCTAACTCTCTAAAACTATAAACTTAAAAGATATTTAGGAATGAAAGAAACATAATTCTAGTTTAAAATCACTAGAATATGTAATGTTTAAGGCTGATAACTTACATGTAAACCCTAATAAATTATCATTAAAAACATTAGGAAACTGATAAAAATTGTTGGAAAACTGATATTCTCAATCTCATCTACCGATGGAAAGGTCAAAGATTCCAATTGGTATGACATAGTTCCAACCTCTGGTTCCAACAAGCCTATTTCACCTACCTTTACATTCTGGTCTCCTCTAAAAAGGTTCTTGATGCCTTCATCAATTGTAAAATTAACCCTTCATGTGTAACAGTTGATGTGATCTTTAAAAATTATCAACCAATCCATACCTATTATTATGTCATAGACATCTATATCATGAAAAAAGAAATCCCAACTCAATTTAGATCCATCAATAGTTATAGAACATGAATTTCATAAAAATTCTAGAAATTCTCTTTGTTCAAGAGGAGTTTAAAGTTTCAAAATAGAAGGAATCATCTCTTAATAAAAACCTAGAATACCAAAAACATGAGAATCAATAAATGAGTGGGATGAATCCATATCAAACAATGCCTTTATAAGGATATAATTAAAAATAATCATACCTATCATCATCAATGGTCTTGATTGTTCATCAAAAATCATTTTCTCAGCACTAGACAGTTGCTTACTCACTACACAATTCTCTTTGTTACTCTGTTGAGATTTCAATGCTTGAGGAGTCATGGTATTGCTATAATCACCCTAGATTAATCAGTTGTGATGATGATAATTATATTACTAACCTTGTCTCATCAAAGAATACGATGTCTCCAAAACATGATATGTGTCCCAAGCACCTGACCTTGAAGCACTATGAAAATATCACTAAATATGTCCCATCTCATTGCAACTATGGAATGATATAGGGAGTGCCATAAAATATTACTTCATGTGATCAAGAGAACCACATTGAAAACATTCAGTATTGTTATTTGGTTTAGGAGTACGATTCACTAATTCATTCATCTTATTATGAGTCATTCCACTACCTTGGAAATAGGCACCCCTCTTCCTCTTATTCCCAGCATTAGAGTTACCACCATTTCCCATAGGTATCAACATGCTTCCTACACCCATATTACCTGAGATGACCCTTTATTCCACCATATATCTATTTATAATATCTATATAATACATTATACAAAGCATGAAAATATTTGAGTGAATTTCTGGCCTCATCCCTGATTAAAAAATGCTTGTCTTCAAGGATGCACTTGTAGTAAATTCTGGTGAAAAACATACTAAATTCATAAATTTAGCTACATACTCTATTATTGATAGATTAAACCCCTTCAATCAGAACAAGTCAATTATGATAACAATTATGAATGTGTAAGGATATATTTTTTTGTTGAATAATTCTTCCAAATCCTTCAATTCAATGTCGTGGTCCAATTTATCTTGAACTAATAAATCCCACAATTGGCATACTATATCATCCAACATGTACATATCCATCTTCACTTTCAATTCAACTTCTGTGCCTATGAAATCTAAGATTAATTCATCCTATTCTATAAAAATTATTCTTTTTTATGATTTCTTGAATCACATCAAAAGATGGGTGGATTATGCTTTTGGAACTGAATGGAATGATCCACTTGTCTTGGTTCATCCCTACTATTCCCTCTATCCACGGTATGGAAAGCCTATACAATACTCTAAACTAACTGTTGGTTCACCTGTTTCTTAGTAGAAACCACATTTCCATACCCTCTTCTATTTTGGATTCTTCTATGCCCAAATGGTTTGATTTTCTTCAACTAAAAAGAAATTCCATTTAGTATAACTCTCTAGCAACTGAAGGCTTAACAATTTCAAATTTACCACATCACACACATCACAAAAAGGCTTTCCAAAATTCAACATTTTTACACTTTTAAACCATGTTTAAAAATTCTACCATGATTTTTAAAAATCAAACCATTTTCAACTATTTTCAAAAATCCACACTTTTTCACCAAATCATAAAACATTACTCAAAATGAAATATTCACTCCTAGTGGGAATTCATTTATATGAATTCATTTAATGCTCTTATCATCAGATAAACCCCTTATGATGAGGTTACAACTCCTAGAAGTGTATCAAAAACTCATGTACCCAACTCCATGGTAACTTAAATTTCAACATAAATAGGTTAGCTATGCCTCTTTATGCTCTACATTTAAAGTTCCTATGATCATACTCCTTGATACCATCCAACTCAAGGACTAAAACAAATTTACTTTCAACTAAAGGGATAAACAAACTGATACTATTTGTCCCAAAAAGATAGATGGACTGACCAAGACTAATACCATTTGTAACATCCTGCCCCTCACCTATTAGACTGGAAAGTGGTGGAGGGTGTTACTAGGCCTTAGGTGACATCCACAAGACAAAAAAGTCTGGAAATACATGTCAAGGTCTTCATGAAAAATTAGGGGATGATTTTCTATTTTGAAAGAAAAAAACCAAACCAAGATAACCATAACCAAACAACCACTATAAGATTTATGATTAAAATGAAATAAAACTTAAGGTATAACTAGCTGAAAAAAACTAATCTATAACCACGAAACATATCAGAGTTCAAAGAAAAAACCAAAACCAACAACAAACTATATCAGGGTACAATGCATAAAACAAGAAAAATAAAATACAAATACATGAAAGACATCAAATCAGTAACTCCCAACTTGACCTGAGATCCAAATCCACAATCCATGCCCATGAAATAATGATGTATCACTAAATAAATGAGATACCATTATTTTACCTGTGTCTCAATATACAATATTTAAAAAGGCACCAAAGTTAAGAAGAAGGGGGTGAGTATAAAATTCAGTAGGTTTTCCCCAATTAATTCCTTATTCATTCACTAGGATAGAACATGTTAGCATAATTTATATAAAACAATTTAAAATAGTTTATATCAAAGATAAAGAATTTTTCAAACCAACCAATTTTGCAAGGAAAGAAACCAAAAAAGCATTTAAAACCATTTCTAAATTTCCCTTTTTTTCATACTCATTCCACACATCCACAATTACACACATACATGTAACCATGGAATTCCCTATACTCATGATTGGTGAGTCATCTTATCACCAAGCTGTCACTTGGTGAACCATTTTGATGGGGGAAACTTCCCTCCCATACCCTCCCATTGTTTTGATGGGGGAAACTTTATGCCCTTATCCGTCCTAAATGTACAAGAACACACACCAACCATATATTCCAAAAACCATGAAAATCAATTTAAATAAAAAAATTATTTTATTGAAAACATTTCCACAAACCTTTTACATGAATCAAAACAAAACCAAACAATTTTACAATTTCAAAAAATCATCACTAAAGAGGTTTTATATCAATAATTTCACATCAATTTCACAATTCAATTCAATAAATTCAATAAATTTTAAATTAATCCTTCAAGTTATAACTAAGATCATTTGATACTGAAGCCACCTACCTCACAAACGTTGTTGAAACCAAAGAACGACCCAAAAATTCAAAAACTCCTCTTGAAACTCCCTAAACTGACCTAAGATCTTTTCACCTTAAATAAAAACAACCATATAGCAACATTATTGGCATTAAAAAACATGTATTTATCCCTAATAGATTAGATCCATGAATCCAATATAGATAATAAGAATAAAACTAAGGAAAAAATAAAGAATGACCACTTGTCGAGGAATCCAGCCTCTAAAGCACCTTGATTCGCCTTAGGATCACTCCCGGATCAAGAGGGATGGTCTCTCCAGCATTTGTAAGGAAATGTATTCATGTTATGTCCTAAATAGGTTGAAAACGTGGTATTAATGAGGTGATTTAGATTAGATGCACAAAATATAGATCTTGTTTTTAATAGCTCATGGTTAGGGTGCATGATTAGGAAAAACATGCACTAACCATGTTATAGCCACTACCTCTAAACACCCCTTGCATGGTTGGTTCCCATAGTTAGAAAAACTATGCACCAACCATACTAAACCCCACTGTATGAATTTTCCTGGTTTCTCTTGGGTGGTCACATGGTTTAGACAAACTATAAGCTTAACATTTCACTTACCCAGTACCCACTGTTTGAGTTGTACTGTTTCCTAGAAGGTGCTACATGATTTATACTAACCATTATCAAACAACGAATATATATAAAATCTATAAAAACATTCCAAAACTCTTACGAACCTACCAAAACTTAACCCAATTACTTTATATACCTAAAATACATAAATAAAGGGATAATTATCTGAAACTAGGGGTGATACATTCTCTCCAATATTGGTCTTTCCATCCTCGAAAAGTTGAAAACTACCATTTTCCTGAAATATCCTAGTCCATTTCTTGACCATTTCCTTCTCACGTTCCCACTTTTCCTCCTTAATCTGACCATGTTTCCATAAAACCCACAAAAGACCGATGCTTTTCCCATGCAAGACTTTTTCTTTCCTATCCACAATATACACTAGCACATGAACCAATGTATTATATGACTCTCGGTTAACGAGATCCAATTGAATCATATCATTAGGATAATGTTGATACTTCTTCAATTGAGATATATGAAACACACTATGCAATGAACTAAACCATAATAGAAAATACAACCAATATGAAACCTCATAAACCCACTCAAGTATCTCAAAAGGGCCTATATATCGAGGATATAACTTTAACTACTTTCCAAAATGATGACTTCCAGGACTTGGAGAGTTTCCTAGGAACACATGATCACTCACCTAAAATGACAATGACCATCGACGATGATACTCATACAATTTATGACGTCTCTAAGCTGTCTCCATTATCTTTCTAATCAACTGAATATTCTCCATTGTCTCTTTCACAAGTCTTGGTCTAACCAGTTAAGTCTCACCTATTTCCATCCAAAAAAGTGGAGAATGATAAGGACACCTATACAATGCTTTAAAATAATCCATATCTATCAATTCTTGATATCTATTGTTATATGAGAACTCTACTAACAGTATGTGATCCTCTTATGGGCCACTAAAATCCATTACAAAAGCCCTAAGAATGTCTTCCAATGTTTGTATAATCCTTTCAGATTGTCCATCCGTTCAAGGATGATACACTATGATCATAGTCAACCAAGTCCCAAGGGATTACTGTAAGGATTTCGAGAAACGAGATGTAAACCATAGATCTCAGTCTGATAGTATCAAAACTAGGGGCCATTCCTCTTTACCACTTCTTGTTTATAGATTCTTAACAAGTATTCCACCATATGATATTTATAAATAGGAATTAAATGGTCTGACTTAGTGAGATGACCCACTATTATACACATGGAATCATGTTTTCGAACCTTCCTTGGTAGACCTGTTATAAAATACATAGCTATCTACTATAATTTCCAATAGGAATTGGTAAAGATTACAACATAACCACTAGCTGCTGGTGCTCTTCCTTAACCTGCTAATAGGTGAGGCATCTCAAGACAAACTCAACCACTTCCCTTTTCATGCCAGCCTACCAAAATTGTGATTTTAGTGCCTTATACATCTTTTGTATTCTAGGATGAAAAATCCATATTGAATAGTGGTAAGAATTAATAAGTTGTTCCTGAAAAGACAAAGGTATGATTTTACAATATCTAAAACACAACACTTATTATCTATCAAGATTCCATCCCTCATTGGTCTCCCCACCATTGAGTTCTGAACTCATCACAACTCATTTAGAAATAGATTTTTGTGCCTCTTTAACCATCTAAACCAAATCAGGAAGAAAAGAAACCAGAAAGAAGAATACAACACTCCCTTGGCCTTTAGAATCCATGTGCATTTTGACTATCACCGACATCATATACCACTGATCTGAAGCCTCTTTCACCAATTGACTATACGGATTCATATTTATTGCATATGCTACTGAATTTCCTTTACCCATTGTATACATCAATCCGATGTCAAACATTTGAAGATACTCCATCCATATTCTTTGTCATAGATTAAAATCTCTTTGTGAGAAAATGTTTTTAAAACTCTTATGATTTGTAAACACCATAAATTTATCACCAAAGAGGTAATGACACCAAGTCTTCAAAGAATGGACTGTAATATAAAATTCAAAATCATGTGTTGGGTAGTTCTTCTCATGCAAATGTAACTGCCATGAGAAATAAGAAACAACATGACCCCCCTACATGAGAACACATCCAAAACCATATCCTAAAGCATCAAAATACACCACACATCCTTTTCATTATGATGGAAATATCAATATCAGTGATAATGTAAGAAAAAATTTAATCTCTTGAAAATAATTTTGACATTCATCACATTAGAATGGAAAATTTTTACTTTTTAAATATTTCATTAGTGACACTATTCTTGAAAATCCATGAACAAATCATCAATAATAACAAACTAGGACAAGGAAACTACATATCTCAAATACATTTTTTTGTGGTTTCTAAGATATCACAACCTTTATATTTTCTAGATTCATAAATACACTTTTTTAGAGATATCATGGCTAAGAAAACATACCTCTTATATAAAAAAAAATCACACTTTGAATGTTTGTAATACAAGATATGATCCCGAAAAATACCCAACACTATCTCCAAGTGTTGCTCATGATCAAACCTTGTCCTTGAATATACCAATATGTCATCCAAAAACACCACCACAAAAGAATCTAGATACCTTTTAAATATCTGATCCATCAATCCCATAAAGACATCTGGTGTATTCATAAGATTTAAATACATAACCACATATTAATAATGGTTATATATACTCCTGAAATATTTCTTCAGAATATCCTCCTTCTAAACCCACAGTTGGTGATATCATAAATAAAATAAAATTTTAGAGAACCACCAGGATCCACTCGATTGATCAAAAAAATCATTAATTCATGGAAGAGGATACTGATTCTTTATCATAACTTGGTTAAGATTACAATAATCTACACAAAGTTGAAGAGTTATATCCACCTTTTTTATAAAAAAACCAATGTTTCCCACATAGGCATACTATGCTGAATGAACCCTTTTTTTCTCGCTCTTCCAACTATAATTTAAATTCCATTAATTCTTTTGGTGCAATCCAATAAGATGAAAGTGAGATCTGTATGGTCCCTAGTAAGAGATAAATTGTAAACTCCACTTCTCTTGTGGGTGGGAACCCTAAAAAATTATCAGGAAAAACATCAGGAAACTGATCAATAATTATTGGAAAAATGCTATTATCAATCTCATCCACTGATGTCAAGGTCAAAGTTATTAAATAGTATGATATAGCTCCAACCGATGGTTTCAATATTCTTGTTTCACCTAAATTTACATTCTGGTCTCCTCTAAAAATATTATTGATGTCGTTATTAGTTGTAAAACTAACCCTTTGGGTATAATATTTAATGTGAGATTTGAACATTGTAAACTAATACATATATCGGATTATTTCATAGATATCCATACTAATCATAGATAAATACAAACTCAATTCAAATCCTTCAATAGTTATAAACCTTGATTTGTACATAAAGGCTTGAAATTCTCTTCGTGCAAGAGAAGTTTGAAGTTTCAGAATAGAAGGAATCATATCAACATGCAAACTCAAAAGATCAATAGCACGAGAAGAAATAAATGAATGGGATGAACCTATATCAAACAGTGATTGTTTAAGGGTAGAAATAAAAATAATCACACCCCTCACTATTGATGGTCTAGATTGATAATCCAAAATCATTTTCTCAACTTTTTACAATTTCTTACTCACTGCACTTTGATATTTGTTACTCCATTGATATTACACTACTTGAGGAGTCATGGTATTCCTAGAATCACCATGTATTCCTCAGTTCTTCTGATGAAAATTATCTACCACCCATGTATTGTTGAATAATAAAATGTCTACAAAACACGAGATGTTTCCTAAGAACCCGAACTTAGACCACTGCGACAATAACACCAAAGATGTACCATCTAGTTGTAATTGTGGCATTATCTAGGTGGTTCCGTACAATCTTACTTCATGTGATCAAAATAACCACATTAAAAACATCCAGTCTTGATATTTGGTTTAGGAGGAAGATTCACTAATCCATCTGTTTGATGTTATGTCATTCCACTAACTTGGAAACATGTGTCCCTCTTCCGCTTATTCCTAGAATTAGAGTTACCACTATTTACCATAGGTATCAACATGCTTTCTACATTCATATTACCTAAGATGTATCTTTCTTCCACTATTTCTATATTAATCATCTCTGTATAATCTATTATACAAATCATGACAATCTTTGAGTAAATTTCTGTTCTCAACCCTGATTCAAAAAATGTGTGCCTTCAAGGATGCACTTATAGTAACTTCAAATGAAAAACAAACTAAATTCATAAATCTATCCATATACTATATTACTGACATATTCTCCTTATTCATTCTAAAAAAGTATATTAGTCTATAAATTTTGAATGAGAAAGGATATAATTGTTTTTTGAACAATTCTTAAAAATCCTCTCATGAAATGCCTTGGTCTAATTTAGCTTGAACTACTAAATCCTTCCATGATAATGGTAGATCACCCAACATGTATATATAAAACTTCACTTTCATCTTAGATTATGTGCTTAATAAATTGAACACTCAATCCATCATATTCATCCACACTAATAATTTTTTTGGATCTAAATCTCTCCAAAATATGGGTGGATTCTTCTTTTGAAACTGAATGGAATGATCCACTTTCCTTGGTTAATCCCTTATGTTCCCTATATCTATAATTTGTAAATCTTGTACAATAATCTGAACCAGCTATTTTGTAGAGACCTGAAGCTTGACGTACATGGACATTACATTACTTTTGCGAAATACTTAGTACATTACAAAAACACACACACAAGGACCATAATAGTTTAGTGTCTTTGGAAACTCGGAATGTAATCTTCTAATCGTGGGGAAAGATCTTCAACATCTCCCATAAAGATCTTTTTTTTTCTAAACCTAAATCCTTTCTTTATATCCTGGGGAAAATAAAACATAAAAGTGTGAGCTCAAATGCTCAGTAAGGGTAAACAAAAGAAATATCAATCACATCATATTCATAAGAACATATCTTTTGGAAATCTTAACCTGCAAAAGAGATCATAATTTCATAACATGGGATAAATCATAGTAGTTAAATGTAATCCCAATAGTCATAACTTAAAACAAGAAAACTTTGTGGCATACACACATAATCATAGAGAATCATTTCTTATTAGTCAAGACTCATTGCCAAGACTATCTTAGTGGACAAAGTCCATTTCTGAACCGAGTCACCCTCGTTTCAGTCCTGTTTCACTGAACCGGTATAACCTACCGTTCCAGCCATGTCTATCTCATGAGATATAAAATCTTAACCAATGCATTGGAGGGAGATATAGGTCCCACCCATCTCATAATTATACCATTCTTATGTGTGCCACAAAATCATAAATCATACATCATTGCATAACCCATGTAATACAAATGGGAATCTTAAACATCATGACATCATAAAACAATTCATATAAGATATTACAACATAATCAAATCAATGTAATAATAGGGATAAAAATAGAACCCTTTATTATCTTATATGGAAAATAATTTTGATAAAACACCTGAACTCCATTCTTGAGGAAAATATCCTTTCTTCTTCAAAAACATTTTTCCCTTCTTAACATGTCATAAAACTTTAAACTAAAATAAGTTGATTAAAAATAAACTTGAAAACTTGTAAAGGAATCTTCTTGGAAATAATGTTTTAAAAATCCATTCATGCCGTATAAGTTAAAAAAACATTCTTCTCGTACTTTTGTCGGAAAAGTCAAAAAAGTACCTCGTACGAAAAACGACAAAAGATTTCTTTCATATCTTTTACTAAAAACTCACCGAAGGGTAAAATAGGATTTAAACAATTGTAGGTGAATGGAAATAATATTACATATTTAGTAAATATGGATGTGGATGATAAAATACACCCCAGTAAATACTAAAGTATAAACAATCTCGGATAAAAATGAGATTGTGATATTTCCCTTACCGTAGGTCCGCTTTGCTTCGTAAGTGTCCGAACCTCCTGTATAATGATTTAAATAATTTTATTGACTTATTCCAGAATCATACTTATTTTTATGATATCATATATGGTCATATTCTTATCTTCTTAGTAGTAATATTTCATTGCTACTTGTTATTCGGGTGTTTATAACTTTTTGTTCTTATGCGTGTTTTGTCGAATAAATT
This sequence comes from Viscum album, assembly GCA_963277665.1. Lineage (NCBI taxonomy): Eukaryota > Viridiplantae > Streptophyta > Magnoliopsida > Santalales > Viscaceae > Viscum > Viscum album. The sequence continues at coordinate 262,478,519 of OY728129.1, forward strand.
CTTATTCTTATCTTTAGGTTATAGATAACTCATTTCCAGAATGGTATTAGTGTAATATATATCATATTCATTCATTCAATTCATTTATATAATCATTATGAAATGAAGATCATGTAGAACGAGTCGCATCACATCGTGGAGACGATATTCCGTACGTACGCACGAGTGATGATATCGTTCCTATGATCGTGGAATTGTATTGGAGTGTATGTATACTATTTCAGAATCAGTATCACTTTATAATAGTCATATATAGTCATTATTTACACCATTATACCCATCCAAGTAAGGTGGTGGTGGAAAATAGATTACACCACGGCGTGGAGACGGTATTTCGTATGTACGCACGCGCGGTGATTTCTTTTTCCATAGGATGGATAGATGGTGAAATAGGGTTGGTTCATACTTATAATAACATATCAGTATATGAGTGATACTTATGTTATTACTTCATAATGAAACAACTAAAGAAGAAGAAGTGGAAGAAGAAATAAAGATGAAAGAATCGGTAACGGACATTACCTCTTCTTTGAAGTGCTTCTTTGAGACCTTCTTTTAGGGCACTACAATTGGTCTTTGAAGAATACCAGGACCTATAGGATGTCTCTAGGTATGTGGAGAGGAGAAAGTGGCAGGGTTTGGTCGAGCTTGAAGGCTCAAAGTGGTGTGAGGAAGAGAGGGAGGAGGTTCCCTTTTATAAGTGAGGAGAGGGGCACCTTTGGGAAAACTAAAAATATTATTTTATTATAAAGTCAAGTTCGGTTTTAAATAGCTCCAAATTGATATATTTCGAAGATAAGGTGGATATGGGTCGAAATCCTCTCATCCAATATAATTTATACAAGTTTAGGTTCCTATTTTAACCTTATCATTTAGATTTAACATTAAGTTAAATAAGTTTACTTTTACCGTGTATTCTTGTGTTCTTATACTATAAGGTTAATAAACTTACTATAAGAAGCCAAACGAACCCCAAGTTGTTTATTATTAATATATATAACCTTATCTAAGTCATTTGGCCAAACCTTAGATTTTTAGGAATAAAATAACAATTACTAATATAATATTAGTTTTAAAAACTATTTTATGTCAATTTTGACACTATTTAGTAATTGATTTTTGTGAAAATTATAAAATAATTATTAGTTCGAACCAAGTTAATTAAATCAATACTAACATATCATATTAACCTATAAAATTAGTGGAATTCATAAAAAGTCGAAAATTTCATTTATTTGGGCATTTATAACATCAATTATGTTAATATTTTCTTAAAAAGGTAATTACTGCATCATCGTTGTGTCATAAATAAATTAAATTATTTAATGTCTAAAAATTACAAATAAAATATCATTATGTAGGAAATCTTTTTAGTTTTCCAATGAATATTTATAGTCGAATGTATCTTATGTATAACCCTATATTAAAAATTATTTACTTATTAAATATTGATTTTAACTATTTTAACCCTTCTTTAAATAAATTAATAATAAATGTTCTAATCTAATCCAAGTGGGCTTAAATGGTCATATTTTATTCCTAAGGTTGTTTTTGGTCGAATTACACTTATCCAATAGAATTAGGACATGTTTTAGGGTAATAATAATATCATTTTTACCCTTAATTATCCTATTTACTTTTAACCGTGGTAAAAAAAGTCAAAAGTTACTATTCACCAAAAATTATTTTCATCTCATTGAACCACATTTTAGTCTTTGATATTAACCGTGTCTCTCGGATTTTCGAAATTCCACTCATAGAAACGGTAAAATTAAGTTTTATGAAAAATTCAGTTTTTTTAACTACCACTTAGTGGTTTCACTATTCATCAAAAAATGAACATTTCCAGAAAAATACAAAAAATTAGGTCTAAGATATATTTGATATTATGAATTAAAAAATGACGTCTATTTTACCAAATTCAAAACATATCAGTTACATTAATTAATTTAAAAATTAATTCCCGTCGTCAAAACAAATAGCGTGTTTTTGAGAGATAATAACTATCAAAAGATTGACACTTGTTTATGTCTGGTTTAAATGTGAAATTACATCCAATGACCAACATTGTATTAAATTGTAAAAATATATTCTAAATATACTTTAAAACCACTCAAATTAATAATTAAACACTATTAATTATTTCTATTAAAAAAGTTGTTTTTAATTAAAATTTAGTAATTTTCACTATTCATCAGAATATGAAAGTTATCCGAAAAGTACCAAAATTTCACCCTAAGCTAATTTCGATATTCCGAATCCAAAAATGAAGTCCATTTTGAAAAATAAAATTTAAAAAATTTCAAAAAGTGTTTATTACTATTCATAACGGTTAGTTTTAATAATATTTTAATAGCATATCGTTGTTTAGTGAAACTCGGTATTGCGTACTACACACTCTATCGAGGAAGGTCGCGATTGCATGTAATGCAAGGCAAGTCAAGGATGCGTGTTGTGCAAGATCCTTTTGGTGTAGCGTACAACACAATACATGAAATTAAAAAGAATATTTTTCATTAAATCTCGGGGTGTTACATTCTACCCCCCCTTAAAAATGAATTTCGCCCTCGAAATTCATCGGGGTTATAAATGGTTTACTATTAGAAAGTTTCTTTAATAGAAACCCACATCGTAAAAAGGAATACCAAAACCAATCTTTAAAAACAAAAGTATGAAACGTAATGGTTACCCAAATAAACTAATCATTGGGTTTCCACATAGGTGAAAATATGGATATGGAAGAGAAAGCTAACCATCATGTTCTGATGGATAGTGGTGGAGAACATGGCTATGGAAAAGCCAGCAATCACAAAGCCATAAATTTTTGACGATCTAAGGTACCATCTGATTCATTAGATATAAGAGCACTAGGACAACATTTTTGGTTTTCAAGATCATTTCCCTAAAGTTAATGAAATTGGAATTAGAAGAAATACTTTCATGATTTTGGTATAGTCTCACCGTTTGTCGTTCTTTGGAAAATTTCCACTTCATCTCTTAAAGAAATGAAGTTGAATTTGTCATTCGTGAAGTGTTAGCAGATCATGTGATAGAATGATGGGTCATTCCATCTGTCTCAAACAAAAGGTTAGAAAAGTTATCAAAAAATACATAAGTCCATCTATAGTGAGATTAATGATATATGGTTCCTAAAATGGACTTATACTTCATATATCATACTGCTTAATATAATAAAACTAGTTTCTACTAAACAGGGACTTCCTATAGGCCAGTGGTAGGCGATAAAGGCCAGTCACACTTCGGTTGTGGGTTCGATTCCCACGGCCTTGTCTGACGCGATGGGCTGTCTCCCGTCCTGCAGGTTGTCCTTTTTCTAAAACTATATAATATCAAAAGTTCTATCCTTAAACAATACTAACTTATGTCCAACATAATCCATTCCAATCTTTAGGCTTATCTAAAATAATTCGGTCCAAGCTCATAGTATAGAGAAAATGATCACGTGAATGCCATCATTTATCCCTCATATATCTTGTTCGTCACATTCCAGTCATGTGAATACCATAATCATGTAATCTCTTGAAAAATGAATACCCATTGAATCTTAGTGAAAACATGAGTGCTGTCAAAAGATAACTCTTTCCACATACCAAAATCCTCAAAATTCTATATACTAAAACCATGATATAACTATTTCCTTATATCAGTCATGAGCTCATGAATACTATCAAACATTTAATTTTCTCCTTATCCCTTCATTATGCGCATATCATCTACTTTCCAAAAATATCTGAATAACATTTCATGGATACCAGTACCATTAATCATACAATTTCAAAACTCAAGGAAAGACAACAGTGTAACAATCCTTAGATGTCTCTTTATTCCATAGTACCATGAGATTACTTATACAACATTACACTTGATAAACATTTAATCATTCCACTACCTTCTTAAACCATTGACCAAGCTTCAACAATTCTTTCAACTCACATATCATTTGTAGTCTCTTCATCATCATCAACATAAATACTACTCATACGGCCGTACTGATTCTCTTCACGAGACTTTCCCTTAGGGTATTGGTTTGCATAATGCCCGTACATTCCACATTTAAAACATTTAACCATTGTTGATGTTGTAGTAATACCATTATCCTCATCCCTGGTGTTAACTGAACCTTTTCCTTTTCACTTACTGGATTTGTGTCTTTCTTTTCCACACCTAAAGCATCTTCCAGTTCCTTTGAAACATTCTCCTTGATGCCTCTTCACACATGATTTACATAGGGGAAATTGAACTTTCTTTCCTCTATGATCATCATGAAACTCCATCTTTCTCTTATTATCCGAGTCAGGAAACATACCAAATTTTACTTTATTGATCATATTATGAGATTGCTAATTCGGCATAATAATGATGTTTGGACCTCCAAATCCCATTTCATTTGGTTTCTCATGAAGAATATCATTCCATTTTCCATCATATCCTTCATTATCGTGAATCATCTTGTTTCCAGCCATTTTCTAAAACCCAAAAAGAATAGTGTTAGAGGAAAAAATCATAATAAAGGGGGAGTAACTTCAATATCTAACATCTTAGGTTAAATTCTAAGATCGTTACCATAGTTCTAGGACTATATCCTATACGTATAATTATCCTTAGGGACATCCCTATACATACCTTAGAAATATCTCTAGGGATCTCACTAACGTTCTCACATCCTAGTTTCCAAAGGTTGACTAAACCTTTCCTCTGATACCAACTGTAGAGACCCGAAGCTTGACGTACATGGACATTACATTACTTTTGCGGAATACTTAGTACATTACAAAAACACACACACAAGGACCGTAATAGTTTAGTGCCTTTGGAAACTCGGAATGTAATCTTCTAATCGTGGTGAAAGATCTTCAACATCTCCTATAAAGATATTTTTTTTCTTCTAAACCTAAATCCTTTCTTTATATCCTGGGGAAAAGAAAACATAAAAGGGTGAGATCAAATTCTCAGTAAGGGTAAACAAAAGAAATATCAATCACATCATATTCATAAGAACATATCTTTTGGAAATCTTAACCTGCAAAAGAGATCATAATTTCATAACATGGGATAAATCATAGTAGTGAAATGTAATCCCAATAGTCATAACTTAAAACATGAAACTTTGTGGCATACACACATAATCATAGAGAATCATTTATTATTAGTCAAGACTCATTTCCAAGACTATCTTAGTGGACAAAGTCCATTTCTGAACCGAGTCACCCTCGTTTCAGTCCTGTTTCACTGAACCGGTATAACATACCGTTCCAGCCATGTCTATCTCATGAGATATAAAATCTTTACCCAATGCATTGGAGGGAGATATAGGTCCCACCCATCTCATAATGATACCATTATTATGTGTGCCACAAAATCATAAATCATACATCATTGCATAACCCATGTAATACAAATGGGAATCTTAAACATCATGACATCATAAAACAATTCATATAAGATATCACAACATAATAAAATCAATGTAATAATAGGGATAAAAACAGAACCCTTTATTATCTTAGATGGAAAATAATTTTGATAAAACACTTGAACTCCATTCTTGAGGAAAATATACTTTCTTCTTCAAAAACATTTTTCCTTTCTTAACATGTCATACAACTTTAAACTAAAAGAATTTGATTAAAAATAAACTTGAAAACTTGTAAAGGAAGCTTCTTGGAAATAATGTTTTAAAAATCCATTCATGCCGTATAAGTTAAAAAAAACATTCTTCTTGTACTTTTGTCAGAAAAGTCAAAAAAGTACCTCGTACGAAAAACGACAAAAGATTCCTTTCATATCTTTTACTAAAAACTCACCGAAGGGTAAAATAGGATTTAAACAATTGTAGGTGAATGGAAATAATATTAAATATTGAGGAAACATGGATGTGGATGATAAAATACACCCTAGTAAATACTAAAGTATAAACAATCTCGGATAAAAATGAGATTGTGATATTTCCCTTACCTTAGGTCCGTTTTGCTTCGTAAGTGTCCGGACCTCCTGTATAATGATTTAAATAATGTTATTGACTTATTACAGAATCATACTTATTTTTATGATATCATATATGGTCATATTCTTATCTTCTTATTAGTAATATTTCATTGCTACTTGTTATTTGGGTGTTTATAACTTTTTGTTCTTATGCGTGTTTTGTCGAATAAATTCTTATTCTTATCTTTAGGTTATAGATACCTCATTTACAGAATGGTATTAGTGTTATATATATCATATTCATTCATTCAATTAATTTATATAATCATTATGAAATGAAGATCATGTAGAACGAGTCGCATCACATCGTGGAGGCGGTATTCCGTACGTACGCACGAGCGATGATATCGTTCCTATGATCGTGGAATTGTATTGGAGTGTATGTATACTATTTCAGAATCAGTATCACTTTATAATAGTCATATATAGTCATTATTTACACCATTATACCCATCCAAGTAAGGTGGTGGTGGAAAATAGATTACACCACGGCGTGGAGACGGTATTCCGTACGTACGCACACGCGGTGATTTCTTTTTCTGTAGGATGGATAGATGGGGAAATAGGGTTGTTTCATACTTCTAATAACATATCAGTATATGAGTGATACTGATGTTATTACTTCATAATTAAACAACTAAAGAAGAAGAAGTGGAAGAATAAATAAAGATGAAAGAATCGGTAACGAACATTACCTCTTCTTTGAAGTGCTTCTTTGAGACCTTATTTTAGGGCACTAAAATTGGTCTTTGAAGAAGACCAGAACCTCTAGGATGTATCTAGGGAAGTGGAGAGGAGAAAGTGTCAGGGTTTGGCCAAGATTTAAGGCTCAATGTGGTGTGAGGAAGAGAGGGAGGAGGTGCCCTTTTATAAGTGAGGAGAGGGGCACCTTTGGGAAAACTAAAAATATTATTTTATTATAAAGTCAAGTTCGGTTTTAAATAGCTCCAAATTGATATATTTCGAAGATAAGGTGGGTATGGGTCTAAATCCTATCATCCAATAGAATTTAGACAACTTTAGGTTCCTATTTTAACCTTATCATTTAGATTTAACATTAAGTTAAATAAGTTTACTTTTACCGTGTCTTCTTGTGTTTTTATACTATAAGGTTAATAAACTTACTATAAGCAGCCAAACCAACCCCAAGTTGTTTATTATTAATATATATAACCTTATCTAAGTCATTTGGCTGAACCTTAGATTTTTAGGAATAAAATAACAATTACTAATATAATATTAGTTTTAAAAACTATTTTATGTCAATTTTGACACTATTTAGTAATTGATTTTTGTGAAAATCATAACAGAATTATTAGTTCTAAAAAAGGTAATTAAATCAATAATAACATATCATATTAACCTAGAAAATTAGTGGAATTCATAAAAAGTCACAAATTACATTTATTTGGGCATTTATAACATCAATTATGTTAATATTTTATAAAAAGGTAATTACTGCATCATCGTTGTGTCATAAATAAATTAAATTATTTAATGTCTAAAAATTACAAATAAAATATCATTATGTAGGAAATCGTTTTAGATTTCTAATAAATATTTATAGTCGAATTTATCTTATGTATAACCCTATATTAAAAATTATTTACTTATTAAACATTGATTTTAACTATTTTAACCCTTCTTTAAATAAATTAATAATAAATGTCCTAATCTAATCCAAGTGGGCTTAAATGGTCATATTTTATTCCTAAGGATGTTTTTGGTCGAATTACACTTATCCAATAGAATTAGGACATGTGTTAAGGTAATAATAATATCATTTTTACCCTTAATTACCCTATTTACTTTTAACCGTGGTAAAAAAAGTCAAAAGTTACTATTCACCAAAAATTATTTCTATCTCATTGAACCATATTTTAGTCCTTGATATTAACTGTGTTTCTCGGATTTTCGAAATTCCACTCACAGAAGCGGTAAAATTAAGTTTTATGAAAAATTCAGTTTTTTTAACTACCACTTAGTGGTTTCACTATTCATCTAAAAATAAACGTTTCCAGAAAAATACAAAAAATTAGGTCTAAGCTATATTTGATATTATGAATTCAAAAATGACGTCTATTTTACCAAATTAAAAACATATCAGTTACATTAATTAATTTAAAAATTAATTCCCTTCGTCAAAACAAATAGCGTGTTTTTGAGAGATAATAACTATCAAAAGATTGACACTTGTTTATGTCTGGTTTAAATGTGAAATTACATCCAATGACCAACATTGTATTAAATTGTAAAAATATATTCTAAATATACTTTAAAACCACTCAAATTTATAATTTATCACTATTAATTATTTCTATTAAAAAATTTGTTTTTAATTAAAATTTAGTAATTTTCACTATTCATCAGAATATGAAAGTTATCCGAAAAGTACCAAAATTTCACCCTAAGCTAATTTCGATATTCCAAATCCAAAAATGAAGTCCATTTTGAAAAATAAAATTTAAAAAATTTCAAAAAGTGTTTATTACTATTCATAACGGCTAGTTTTAATAATATTTTAATAGCATATCATTGTTTAGTGAAACTCGGTATTGCGTACTACACACGCTATCGAGGAACGTCGTGATTGCGTGTAATTCAAGGCAAGTCAAGGATGCGTGTTGTGCAAGCTCCTTTTGGTGTAGCGTACAACACAATACATGAAATTAAAAAGAATATTTTTCATAAAATCTCGGGGTGTTACATGTTGGTTCACATGTGGCTTAGGTTTAACCACATTTTCAGCAACCTCTTCTATTTGGTTTCTTCTACTCCGAACTATTTCCATTTTCTACAACCAAAAGAAAATTTCATTTAGTCTCACTCTATATAAACCGAAGTCATAGCAATTTCAAATTTACCACACCACACATATCACAACAAGGCTTTCCAAAATTCAAGGTTTTTCAACTTTCAAACCATTTTTGAAAATTCCACCACACTTTTTGAAAATCAAACCATTTTAAACTATTTTTAAAAATAAAAAAATTTCACCAAATCATAAAACATTACTCAAAATTAACTATTCACTTCTAGTGGTAAGTCATTTATATGAATGCATGTCATGCTATTATCATCAACTGAACCCATGAAGACAAGGTTAAAACTCCTAGAAGTGTCTCAAAACACTCATGTAACCAACTACTTGTAAACTTGATGTTCAACATAAATAGGTTAGATTAACATATTTATGATCTACATTTCAATTTATGATGATCCTACTCCTTTATACCATCTGACCCAAGGACTAAACTAGACTGAATTTCAACTCAAGGACCAAAAAAATGATAATATTTGTCCTAAAAAGACAGATGGACCTAATAATAATGATACCATTTTTAACATGCCATCCCTCATCCATTGGATTGGGAAGAGGAAGAGGGTGTTTCTAGGCCTTAGGTGAAATCCCCAAGACACTAAAAGATGAAAATAAATTCCAAGGGAATCATAAAAAATTGGGGGATGCTTTTCTATTTTGAATGAAAAAACCAAACAAAGATAACCATAATGAAATAACCACAATATAATGCATGAGTACACTGAAATAAAAATCAAGGTATAACCAACTAAAAAAAACCAATCTATAACCAAAAACCATATTAGAGTATAAATCACAAACAAAAATCAACCAAAAACTATATTAGAGTACAAAGATAAAACCAAGACTAATAAAACACAAAGACATGGAAGACATAAAATTAGCAACTCACAACCTGATCCAAGATCCTACTCCACAATCCATTCCCATAGTATCATGATTCATCACTAAAGAAATGATATACCTTTCATTTACCTATGTATTGATATATAACATCCGCAAAGGCACCAAAGTTCCCAAGAAGTGGGTGAGTATAAAATTCAATAGAATTTCCCCAATGAATTCCCTACTCATGACACTAGTATAGAACATGTTATCACAATTTATCTAAAAAAATTTATATAAAAAAATTTAAAATATTTTATATCAAATCCAAAAATTTTTTCTAAACCAACCAATTTTACAATGAAACCAACCAAAAAAGTCTTTAAAACCATTTATCAATTTCCCTTTTTGGAATACCTATTCCACACATCTACACTTAAACACATGAATGAAACCATGAACCTACATATACTCATAAGTGGTGATTCATCCTCTCACCAATCCATCACTTGGTGAACCATTTTGATGGGGGAAACTTCAAACCCTTATCCTACCCATTCTTTTGATGAGGGAAACTTCACACCGTTATCTATCCCAAATTCACATGAACACATTCCAACCATATATTCCAAAAATAAAAAAATACATTTCAATAAAACAATTATTTTATTGAAAACATTTCTACAAACATTTTACATGAATAAAAAAACTATATTTTAAAATAACCATTTTAAAATCATGATAACAAAGCACTTTCCATAAAACCAACCAATTTCATAATTTCACAAAGCCATCACTAAAGTGGTTTTTTATCAAGAAATACACATAAATTTCAAAATTCAATTAAATAAATTATAAATTATGCCTTCAAGTTCTAACTAATATAAGTCAAGAGTGAAGCCACCTACCTCTCAAATGTTGGTAAAATCAAAGAACAACACAAAACTCCAAAAAATCAGCTTGAATCTCTAAAAAAACAACCTTATATATTGTTCCCTTCAATAAAAACAACCTTATATCAACATTATTAGCATAAAAAAATATGGATCTATATCTACTGGATTATATCCATTAATCCAAGATAGGGAAGAAGAAGAAAACTAAGGAAAAAAAACAAATAATGACTAATTATCAAGGAATCTTCCACTAAGGCATCTTGATTCACCTTAGAATCATTCTAGGATCAATAGAAATGGTATCTACAGACTTTGAAAGAAAATAAATTCATGTTATGGAATAACTAGGGAAAAACTATGGATTAAATAGGTGATTTATATTAGATCCACATAATCCAGATATTGTTTTTAATGGTGCATGGTTAAGGTGAACAGTTATGGAAACCATGCACTAACCATGTACTAGACACTTCCTCTAAACACCCCTCACATGGTTTGATTGCATGGTTAAACAAACCATGTTTCAACCATACTAAACCCCACTATCCAACTTTGAATGGTTTCTCCTGGGTGGACGCATGGTTTGGCCAAACCGTGATCCTACCCTATGCCCACTCTTTCAGTTGCAAGGTTTTATGGAAGGCGCTGCATGGTTTCTACCAACTATGCTCAAACCATGAACCTCCATTAAAGCTCTAAATATATGAAAAAACTCTAAAACTCTCTAAACATAACCCAATTACTTTATATACTTAAATAAATAAATAAAGGGTTAATTATCAAAAACTAGGGGTTCTATAGTACCACTTGAAGAATATCCATAATCAAGTATAATATATATTAAATGATGTTGATATATATGAAAAACAATTTTTAGGATCATTAGAGAAATTAATTTGGAAATAATGAATATCAATGATATTATTAATTTTTTTAAAAATAAATACTTAGAAAACAAGGAAAATAGTAATATCTTTTAGAAACCATGAAAACTTAAAGAGGAATTTTCTTACAAAATTACAAAGGTGGAATAAAGACATGTTCACATGATAATGTTTTAAAATTGAGATTATTTTTTCAAAAACCAACCATATAGAAACATAAAGAGGATTTTATTTAAAAAATTAAAAATAAAAAACTTTTAAAATATTCTCTAATAATAGATCCTTGAAAAATACATAAATGAAACCTAGAAAGTATGGTGTGGATGGTAAAACATCTGATTATGAAAAGTAAAAACATTTTATATATTGAAATAATTTTATTGAAAACACACATAGAGAATTGGAAAATCAAATTTATAACTGAAAATTGGTAATGAGATGTAAGAGGTTCAGATGAGTTAATCTATATATGAGTTCCCAAAAATAGATGTGAACATTGATGAGAAGGAAAATTTGGACATGGAAGAGAATGATCCATTTGAAAAAATTTGGGTGTCATTTTTATTAATGAATCATTTTGAAATAGATAGAAATACCCCAAAGAAGAACATTATATTAAACGAATTAATTTCTCAAATATATAAGGTGAGATTTCATGTAGAAATAAGGAATAAAAAAAATACCTTGAAGGGTTATCTCTAAAATCATTCTCAATTAAAGATGTGATTATAGATTGAATCATTTCGACTTAGGAAACATTTTAATAAAAACCCCTTGAAAAGGAGATATTGAACATGAAAATAAAATCACATGAATAAAATATAATTCATGGTATAATATAATTAATGGGAAGTATATACAACATGTAAAATGAAATTTTATGTATAAACTAAACTAGTCTCAAAGAAACAGATTTGAGATGTAAAACCCTTTCAACTTGAGAAGTGAATGGAATGAAATGATATATATAATAGATTATGAAATAAACTTTTATATAACTTTAAAAAGGTGATTTTTAATGAGATAAATTATTTTTCAAGTATTTATATCATATAAAATAGAAATACTTTCAAAACATGAAATCATGCCTCAATGAAAGTAAACATGAGACAACACAAACTTATAGTATTGGTAACATAAGAATCAAATGATAAAGAGAGGGATGCCATGAAATATAATTTAAAATATAATTAAAGGAATTATATTTATCATATATTAAAGAAATATTATAGTGAGTACACCATATTAAATAAAATATGGTGTGAAAATTCAAAAATGTATCACATAATTGAAAATAAAGACATGTAACCTTTATGAATTCAGAAAAATTTAAAATAAAAACCATTTGAAGGATATAAATTTGAATGGATTTTTAAAAAAATTTAATTTCAGTAAAATAAAGATAAAATACATCCATGTGGTATAAAAATACCATTAAAAATAAAACAGGTGGAGAAATATGTGTTTGTATCAAGGAAAGAAATTCAAGATAAAAAATGCTTACCTTATTTCAATGTTTTGATGATCACAATATAAACTCATATAAAACCAAAATAAATATCTTAATAATTTAATTAATAATATAATTAAAATATTTCAATCATTTAAAAACTTCATTTGTATCCATTTATTATAAATATATTACTTAATTATAGATATTTTCATCATTGGGTGCTTAGAACGTTCAATTGTTTGCTTTGTAAAAAATTCATGATAAAAGGTTCAATATTAATAATTGAATTTAAAATTAATAATTAAATAGATAATTAAATATATAATAATTAATATTTTTCAACTATTTATTAAGTTTCATTTTCATTATGTGAAAAACATTAATATGGTTCATGTAAATGTTAGTTGTAGTGAACTAGTTTTCAGTGTGTTTGATGGTCAAAAAGTATAATAATAATAATAATTTTAAACATTAATACCATACTTAAATAACCATTAATACATCATAAATACATAATTATAACATGATATTTCCATTATATTACATTACTTAATCATTCATGATATAAACATTATAATATTGTTTATATAGGTGGTAGCACCACCACAAACAACAATGTTTTATAATGTTTTCATGAGTAAGGGAATTATTTTAGATAATGATAATATGAAATATTAAGAAGATTAAAAATATAATAATTATTATATATTTTTTACATCCATTTTTATAACCATCCACCATGGCTGGTGATGACAAATGAGGTTCATTGTTCAAGGTGGTGGTAGTTCACACATACATATGATTAACGAATCCATTTCTCAATGAATGAACATAGTGATGGTACATATTATTTTAAAAAATAATAATTATAATAGTGAAATAATAAATATTATTATTAATAAAATTAATCCTTGGTACCATCAATGATATGCAACGATGAAAAACAAAAGATGTAACTTCATGGAGGCAGTGGTTTGTGCATACGAAATAATGGCGTTGTTTTTTTCTAAGCAAATGGAAATGAATAAATATGTGCTATTCCATTAATATAATAAAATATCAATATCATAATGATACTTATTTAATTATATAATAATATTAGAATTATTTTTTTAAGATAATTATTTTGAGAAATAGGATAAGGATTAAGATATATTCACTTTGGGACTTAAAACTTTCTCATGAAAGTATTCTTGGAAATGAAAGGATCAGAAATAATAAGATTGGTTAGGGGCTTAAGGAAATGTGAGAGAAATATAGGAGTGGATATTTGGGTATATTTTCAAGGATATTTAGAATGAGAGGTTTATGTTTGAAAGGGTGTAAGTGACCCCCTTTTATAAGAGATGAAAACGACACTTTTGAAAATACCCTTTACGTATTAATAATTCCATGACACTATTACATGATCAATGACTATTTTTTTAAAATAATAGATATTGGGGTGTATTTTGGTTGATATATTCTCAAAAAAGGATTTACAAACTTGTTTTAAACATGTTATAGTGCTTTTACCATTGAGTTTTTACATTTTACTCTTTTACTTTTAAACTATGTAACTAGTTTTTTACTAAGTGATTTTATATTTTATTAAAAATATAAGACAACCCATATAACCAAATTTAAATGTTATGGAAATATTTTTTTAATCTATTTAATCCAATTAAATTTCTAAATATTATAGAATTAACTTTTAAATTGAAACAAATAATGTGTAGAAATATTATTTTAGTAGAAAAATGACATTTTGACCATTATAGATTCTTAATCTTTTTTCAGTATTGATTACCAATTAAACAAGTGTTAATATATTTATTTATGTGTTTATAAAAAATATTTTATTCATTATTTAAATTATTTTAATTTAATTTATTTGATATAAATTCCATGATATTAATAAAGGAAACATTTAAAATAATTATTTCCCCATTATCGTGATAATTAGCATTAATCCTAATAATATAAATTTTATACCTAAAAACAAAATTTTAATGATTAAATAATAGTAAAATAATTATAAAAAATATAATATTTATTTTATAAAATTAACTTTATATGTGTAGGGAAATTAATCTCAACTTTAATGAATGTAATGCATAAAAAACTATTTTAAAGAAAAGTGTATTTTTAAGAATAATGTTTATATATAGGATAAAATTATAAATGTTTTTATTATAATGATATTAAAAATACTATTATTAATCAATTAATATTTATTTTATAGTGAAATAAATATGTAACCCAATTTTCCCATGTTTAAATTTAATTAATTAAACAGATGAAAAATAGTTCTAATAAAATATTACTAAATTTTCTAAAATGTTATACATTGATTTTAAAAATTTAACATAGAAATTTAAAATTATTTATTTAAATTTATAATAAATATTTTATATATTAAAAATTATTTAAAAATTATATTTTTAATGTTATAAAATTGACAGTGTTAACAAGAATTGGTATGTTTTAGTATTTACCTAAAAATCATTTATTTTAGAAAAAACCCAAAAATTTATACTAAGATAATTTTATAATTATAAATTTAAAAATGATGTTGGTTTTATATGATTTAAATTATAAAATTAATATATTTATTTTTTAAAATAAAATATAAAATATATAAATATAAACTTCTTTTATTGAAAAATGAAATTTTAAAAAATTAAGTGTTTTTAATATTATTTCTTATTATTTTTTCAAATTTAATTATTATTGATATTTTAGTTTATATATTGACTTATTATGTGTTATTTTAAATATCCCAACCTTAGTAGACCAAATTTAGTGGTTACTTTATTTTATTGGTTCTAGATACAAGTGATCCCATCTTAAAAGACTGAAAATCTTAGTAGACTTAGAAAACTAGATACATACTTAAATTTCATTTTGAATTTGAAGACATAAAATACAACATAGAATTTTATTTGATAAAACAAAAATTATTTATATAATATCCTTAAATATAAATCATAACACATTTCCTAGAATTTTAGGGAAAGGAAACATAAAAAGGGGTGAGCTCAAATGATCAGTAAAGACATGCATACATCAGAAGCTAATACGACATGAATAACATGATAGGAATAAATGATAGTCAAATAATGTTATATAAATAAGAACATTATCTTGAAAATTAATAATGGATAATATAAATATTCAAATAATCACATGAGTGTCAACAAGTTATTTCATAATGATGGAATGCATAATTCTAAACATTTGAAACTTACCATTGAGGCCATATGATAAGACATCTTACATAAATGGGTAAGGCCTTAGCCAAATAACCAATATAGTTTGTCTCATGAGACCTATCGATGCTTAAGGTTCTATGTAATTTTTGGCCCCAAATATCACTTAATAAGTCCAATTCATTCATTATATGTATAAACAACACAACTTAATCAATATGACTTAAAAATAAATAACTTTCTATATTAGAAGAAATATCATACAAAATATTAATAATTTACCTAGTATAACTAATCATAAACCTTTTGGAGAAATATGGTTTATGGTAACATTAGGTTATAACATCATTAAATCATAATATTCAATAATGGATGTTTATATGGATGATAACACTTTCAAAAGATCATTGTAAAATTTCTTGAGTAAAATACTTGTTTTCACTTTGAAATCACTTATTTGGAATCCAAAAATTTACCAAATATAAAAAAAACATTTTATTTGAAAATAATATTGTAAGAATTTAAAGTAATCTTCAAATAAATGAGCATTCAAGATGGTGTGAAATTATATTTATACTATATAAGTTAAAAAACATTCCTTTCACACTTTTGTAAAAAGGTCAAAAAGTAACTCGTTTGGAAAATCTTCTTTTTAAAACATATTGTAAAAAGTAAAACATGGGTAAATATGTATTTATAAAACCATTTTATAATTTTAAAATAACATTCTTCTATAAATTTTAAGGAAAATACAGATATGGAAAGAAAAATTTCTGACCGAGTAGAAAATACAAGGTCAGTTTTCCTTATAAAAATTAATTTAGTATCTTGAGTACTTAAAGAGAGTAAAATGAAATGAAAAATTTTATTTTATATAAATAACCATATGTTAAGAAAATATATTGGTTTTAACATATAAATATCAAATAATACCCATAATAGAGACTCACACATAGAAAATCCTAAAAAATTATGAGATTGTGAAATAAACCCTTACCTCATGTTTAAATTCCTCTGTATGTCTCCAAAACTTTGGTATAATAAATATAGATTTATTTTAAATATTTTATAATACCATAATAATATATATCACTCCATACATGATTTTATTATAATATTTTATCACCTGTTTATTAACAAATTTTTGTTAAAATCACTATTCTAGATAATAACTACTTTGTTTTTCATGTTTTTTTGGTTCAATAGTTTCAGTATTTGTAATTTGATCATGGTTCCATAATTTCTCAATGTGGTGTAAGGAATAAAGGGAAGGGGTGTCCTTTTATAATGGAGGTAAATGACACACTTGGAATTACCAAAAAGATTAAAATATAACCAAGTCATTCTCAATAAAAAGGATTCCAAATGTCCATAGATTCTAATATAAGGTAGGATATAGTTTAAATATCATCAAAAAATAAAATTTGGATAGTTTTAAGTGATATTTTAAAATTTTTATTTTTTATTTAACCCCTTAGTTAACATATTTTAACTTTAACCGTGGTAATGAATTTTTCAATCATAAATGGTTATAATTTTAATTATAAGATTAAAATTGGCCCATAAATGGACAAGGTATGAGAATTTAGACCATATATTATACCCATTATTCTATTTTAATATTTTTATTATTTTAATTAATATAATAAAATAGTTTTTCATAAAATATCATTATTTTCATTTTTGACACTATTCATTTAATTTGACTTTAAAGGCATCGAGAAAAAGATGGAATTTGAATATAATTTTTTAAAACATCCTTAATATGATATATTAATCTTTAAAATTAATTTAAAGCAACAATTCTTATAAATTTTATGACTTTTAATATTTTTAAAATCATTTATTTTATTTTTTCCATCAATTGAATAAATACTCTATCGGTGTTGTGAAAGTGTTCAAGGTAATTATATAATCACTAAAAATTATAAATAAATAAAAATAATAAAAATAATTTCATTATGAAAAAAATAACCTTTAATATTCATTCATAATTTTTTTATCCCAATGTTAACATAAATGAGAAGTTTAAATTCAATAGTGTGACATTATGTATTTTCCTTTACTTAAAATAATATATAGGTCAATATCAAAGAAAAATGGCACAAATTAGCCATATTTTCTAGAATTTTATAGTAATGGACACACTGAACTCATAAAATAGTATAAATGAAAGTGTTATAGAAATTTTAAAGCCTTTTGACATTAGTTTTTTACCTTAATTACATGATTTACCCTTTACTGAGGTGGTAAAATTTACCATTATTACTATTCACAATGAAAAAAATAAAAGGGGAATATTTACCAAATTTTAAACTAATTATTAAAAATATAGTATCAATATCTAAATATTATATCTCTATAATTGGAATAAATTTATTTTAAAATAAGTGTGCAAAAAGTGACATAAATCAATTTTTAGAAAAATACGATTTTAAGCATAAAATCAGATTTATTCTTATCCCATTTATA
This sequence comes from Viscum album, assembly GCA_963277665.1. Classification (NCBI taxonomy): domain Eukaryota; kingdom Viridiplantae; phylum Streptophyta; class Magnoliopsida; order Santalales; family Viscaceae; genus Viscum; species Viscum album. Next base: position 262,497,067 of record OY728129.1, read on the forward strand.
GAGAAATATTATTTGAATGATAATTTTTTGATTGAATATATAATATATAAATTCCATTAAAATAACTCATTAATAGTGATCAGTTTAATTTATTAAGATAAAAACACATTGTGCTTATAAAAACAATTTTTTGGAAAAACATCATTTTACCTTCAAATGATTTTTTATTTCTAATCAATTTATAACTAATGAATTAATTATAAACCATAATTTTTTTATAATTTATTTATTATTATTCATACTCAACACTTTTTATGGATAGGTTATAACATTCATATTTAAATAATATTTCCATAGTATATCACGGTTTGTTTAAACACGGTGTTGCGTGCAACACTAGATATCAAAGAAATTAAATTTATTTTAAAAGAAATATATCATAAAATATTAGGGTTTTACAATATACCCCCTTATAAGAATTCATACCTTGAAATTTCATTACACTTATATAAAAAACTGAGGATACTTATAACTCATTACATCCTCAGGTTCTCACGTAGCTTCCTCAAATTTATGATTTTACCACAAAACTTTGAAAGGGAGAGTGGTCTTATTTCATAGCGATTTATCCCTACAATATAGAGTCTCCACTAGTTGTTCCTTATAAGATATGTATTTCTCTATTGGTATTAATTCTGAGTTCATCACATGTGAACTACTAGTTATGTACTTCCTTAAGAGAGATACATAGAACACATCGTAAACTTGAGAAAGATATGGTGGAATCACCAAGTGATAAGCTACCATAATGATATGATCAAGAATATTGAAAGGGAAAATATACCTAGGGATTAATTTTCCCTTACTTATAATTCTCATTTCCTTATTCTATAGAGATATTTATAGGAATACCTTGTCACTGAATTCAAACTGTAGATCTCATCGATAATTGTTAGCATAACTTTTTTATTGACTCTAATCTTACCTTATGTTATGTTGAATGAATATAACATTTAATTACATTTCCCCAACTATCTTAGGCCCCAATAGATTTCTTTCTCCAACCTCATCTCAACATGTTGGTGTTCTTCACTTCTTTCCATAGAGGGATTCATAAGGATCCATCTAAATACTCAAGTGAAAGATATTATTGTAAGAAAATTCTAGTAAAGGTTTTGATCCTAACCACATTTGAAATCTATAGATAATGATCTTAAATTGTATTATAGAGTTTTAATATTTCTATAATACTGAACATCTATCTGGAGATGATAATCAATACTGAAACAAAACTCTATATCTATAGCTCACTAAAGAAATAACCAAAACATTGAGGTAAATATAAAATCCTGATCAGATATAATAGAATATGGTACTCCATGAAACCTTACTACTTAATTAATATATATTTTGGGTATCTAATAAAGAGAGAAATATTATCTGATAGTAATGAAGTGTGTTGAATTTTTAAGGTTATAAACTATAACATAAATAAAATTATGGCCTTTTAATATTTTGGAGAGTCTGAAGTTAAAATCTATGTTGATGTTTTCATATTTTCATTATGGTCTGGGTAATGGTTGTAAGATCCCCTTATATTTAATCCACTTAGAATTAACTTGTGGACATACCTGACACCAAGATATATACTCTTAAATACATCTCTTCTTGTTGTCCTACAAGAAATACTCTTTTATATCTCTATACATCTTTGTAATTCCAAGATGAATATAGAACGGTGAACTAAAAGATTCATCCAATAACTCATTCTTCAAGTCTGGTAGAAATGGGAAACATATTCAATTCCCAAAAATTATTATTTTAGCATTATCATGGTTGAACTCAGGAACATTCTTCACAATATTCTATAATTTCACATCTTCCTTCCATGCCTTCTTAATTGTCTCATAGATAGATGAGTGAATATTTATATGATAAAGATAATATATTTTCCCTTTCCTCATGATTTCAAGATCCATCTTTTAAAAATCCATAAATATTGAATCTCTTTCAATCCTCATCATGGAAAAAATAGCATGGTATTTCTGACTCACAGCATCAACCACCTTGTTTTCCTTATCAGAGTTGCAATGTATTGAGAAATCATAATATTTGATCAAATCCAACCATCTTCTTTGTCTCATATTAAACTCCTTCTATGTAAATATATAATCCATATTTTTATAATAAACATATATATCACATGTTTCACCATATAGATAATGGTTCTATATCTTCAATACAAGAATTACCACTACCAAATCCAAATCATGAGTTGGGTAATTTTCTCATGAATTTTTAATTGGTGAGAGACATACACTCTCACTATGTCATTATGTATGAGGAAACATATCAGTACCTTATTTAATGAATCACTAAATATAAAAAACTTTTCACCACTATAGGGTAGTGTAATAATAAGTGCACTGACCAACATTCTATTCAGTTCTTTGAAAATGTCTTCACATTATTCCATCCATAATAACTTAACCCCCTTATAAGTCAAATTGGTGAGTGGATTAGATAGTCATGAGAAATCTATCACAAAGCATAGATAATATCCAACCAACCTAAGGAAACTATGGATTCTAGTTACCATGGTTGAACTATTCCACTGATCAATAACTTTTGTCTTTGAATGATCTACTAATATACCCTCACTTGAGATTATATGACCCAAGAATGAAACTTTTTAAATATAAAATTCACACTTGGTAAATTTAGCATACAAATTATCCTTCCTCAGGGTATTCAACACAATTCTCAAATGTTCTTCATGATATTGATTTCTCTTTTAATATATAAGAATATAATTTATAAAGACTACCGAAAACTGTTCAAGGAAATATATAAATACTCTATTCATGAAATATATGAAGATATATGGAATATTGGTAAGTTCAAATGGAATTACAATAAATTCATAATGACCATACCTCATGCAGAAGGTTATATTTTATATATCCTCCTTATTGATCCTTATTTGATGATACCTAAAATGAAGATCAAAATTAAAAATATAGAGCTCATCATAATTAATCTAAAAGATCATAAATATAGGAAATATGATACTTTTTCTTAATACTCATCTTTTTAAGTTTCTGATAATCAATGAAAAGATACATTGACCAATATTTCTTCTTAATAAAAAGAATAGGTGCACCCTATGGTGTAGAACTTGACTACCACAAAACTGGGTTTAAGCGGCGCCACCCATTATTAGTGCTAAAAAAAGCACTGATAAGGGGGGGGGGGCTTTATTAGTTCTTTTTAGCACTATTAAAGGGGAACCCTTTATCAGTTCTTTTTTTAGAAGCGCTGATAAGGGGGGGGATTTATCAACTCTTTTACTGATGAACCTTTGTGGTGTTCTGTTTAACAAAGTTTTGTATTTGTTGACAACTAATATTTTTGTTGAAGAATGTTTTTTAGTTATAGAAAGTTGAAGTTTCTGGTTTCTAAAGATTTCCTTAAAGAAGATTATGTTGAAGAATAAAAAGTCATAAGTTAAGAAAGTGTCTCAATATTTCTAAACTTAAGCAGATGATGCTTTTCTGATCTTAAAGTTCTCACAAATCATGAAACGTTTCATGATAAAATATGTTGAAGAAATGGTGAAGAGGATTGATGTTTTTCACAAAGAAAAATTCTGAGAAGGTTTGGAACTAGTTTTCCTGAACCAGTTTCCTGAATCTACTTCCTGAGCCAGAAATTTGAAGTCAACTTCCTGAGCCAGAAATTTGGAGTCTACTTCCTGAGATAGAACTTTGGAGTCTACTTCATGAGCCAGAAATTTGGACTCTACTTCCTGAGCCAAAAATTCGGAGTCTACTTCCTCAGCCAGAAGTTCGGAGTGTACTTTTTGAGCCAGAAATTTGGAGTCTACTTCCCGAGCCAGAAATTCGGAGTCTACTTCCTGAGCTAGAAATTTGGAGTCTACTTCCTAAGACAAAAATTCAGAGTCTACTTCCAGAAATAGAAATTACGAGTCTACTTCATGAACCAGAAATTCATAGTCTACTTCCTGAACCAGAAATTCAGAGTCTATTTCCTGAACAAGAAATTCAGAGTCTACTTCCGGAGCCAGAAATTTGGAGTCTACTTCCTGAACCAGAAATTCGAAGTCTACTTCCTGAACTAGAAATTCAGAGTTTACTTCCTGAGCCAGAAATTCGGAGTCTTCTTCCTGAACTAGAAATTCGGAGTCTACTTCCTGAACCTGAAATTCGGAGTCTACTTCCTGAACCTAAAATTCAGAGTCTGTTTCCTGAACCTCAAATTCAGAACTTGTTTTCCAGAACCAGTTTTCCTAAACCAGTTTTCCTAAACCTGTTTCCTGAACCTAAAATCAGAACCGAGATCCAGTCTTATCATTCTGAGGAAGATATGAAGTGTTCAAGAAAACCCGAATGTCAACTTTGCATAAATCTTAGAGAAATTTAAGGAGATTTGAAGAAGTCAAAGATTAAAGATTAAATGTGAGATATTTGTGGAGTTTTTGAGATTTGAGGAAGCGGGAAATATTTTCAAGATTCCCGCCTTTGTTTTATGAGTTGCCTATAAATATGTGCTCAGATCATTTGCTCAAAAAAACTTTTAAAAATTTGGAAAAGGCGGAGCATTGGAGAATTCCAAGTGAAAAGTTCCTATCATCTTAAAGAAGTTTCCTTGAGTGTTTGAGAAGAAGAGAATCAGAATTATCTTATCTTTATGAGAAGATCGGTTTCAGAAAATCGGATTCAAGAAATCGGATTGAAGATTCGGAGTGAGCAATTGTGCAGAATCATCTTATCTTTCTGAGAAAATCGGTTTCCGAAAATCGGATTCAAGAAATCAGATTGAAGATTCGGAGTGAGCATTTGTGGAGCAGCTTAACAAAGTTCTTATTCTTGTGTTTGGATCATTTTTTCTTTAAGGAAACATTGTAAATTGACGAGAGTTAGTATAATCTTTCCTATTGAGAGATAGAAGGTGTCCAATGGGAGTTGGAACAATTTTTATTCACTTATTCATTATAGTGGATTTCCATAGACCCACGGGAGTGGCTATGGAAAGGACGTAGGTTCTCTTATTGAGGCCGAACCTTGTAAATCTTGTGTTCCTTTATTGATTTACCTTTCTTGCATGCTTGAGTTTTTTCTAAAGGTTGATAAGGAAATAAATCTTAAAAGGTTTAAAGGGTTAAGTTTCTTAAAGTTTTGAAACTTATAAAATGTTAAACAACCGATTCAACCCCCCTTCTCAGTTGTTATTCGATCCTTGGAACTTCAAGTGGTATCAAAGGGAGGATCCCTTGTTTAATCCTTATCATGGAGAATATCAATTCTATCAACAGTAGAAGAATTCTTACATTCTATGGAAAGAATTATTATGGATGGAAAAATAGGATGATTCCTTATCTCCTATCCCTTGGACTTGAAGTTGTTGATGCTGTTACTATTGGCTTTCCACCTATTGAGAAAAATGATCCTATGAAATTTGCTGATAAGAGGAATATAGAAGTTGATGCAAAGGATAGAAATTATATTCTCATGTCCTTATCAGAAAATGTTTATCAGAAGGTGATGGGTCTCACAACATCAAAAAGCATGTGGGACAAACTGGAAAGTGTTTTTGAAGGAAAAACAAAAGTCAAGGAGGCCAAGCTACAAATCTGGCATAGTAAGTTTGAAGACATCTGGATGAGAGATGATGAAACAATTTATGAATACTTCACCAGAGTTAATGAAATTGTATGCAACATCAAGGGATTTGGAGAAGATTTGGAATATTCTAAAATTGTGAAGAAACTTATGAGAAACTTTCCAGACAGGTTTGATTCTAAAATTTCAGCTTTAGAAGATAAGAATAATTTATCTCTTAATGAATTGTATAACTTTGTTGTTTCTTATGAAATGAGGAAAGCTCCAATATTTAAGAAGAATATGAAAGATGAAATGGATTTTGAAGCTATGAGAAAGATAAAAATCCAAGATGATGATGAAGCTGATCCTTTCTTGTCCGTTGATAAGGAAGATGAAGAGTTGAATGAAAAAAATCATATCTCTCATATCTAAGAACTATCAAAGAGGAAGAGGAAAGTATGAAGGGAAAATTCCTCTCAAATGTTTTGAGTGTGGTGGAATCAGACACTTAGCAATGAATTGACCTAAGAAGAAAGTTGGAGAATATCAAGATGTTTCTAATGAGAATCCACGATGGAAGAAGTATAACAAGAATGAAAAAATAAGAGAAGACTTCTAAAGAATTCAAGAAGAAGTTTTATGGAAATAAAAGAAGTATGTTGATCAATAAGGTTGACTTAGAATCATCTAAAAATGATTCCTCAAAAGATGAAAGTAAAGAATGATTCAGAACCTTCATTGCAAAAGTTGAGAAAACAAATGTTTCCTCAGATAGTGAAGAAGGTGGTGAAGAATCTTACAGAGAATATCAGCTAAGATATGAACTTATTGCATGTATTGAGAAAAAAAAATCTCTCAAGAAAGAAATTCGTGTGATGAAGAAAAATCATGAAGAAGTTCATGATGAAAGTAAAGATGTTACCAATAAGGAAGATGAATAAATTCAAGAAATTTTAAGTTACAAACTTAGAATTTCTGAACAAGGAAAGATGATTGAAGATCTTAGAAAGAAGCTGGAAACTAAATAATAAGAGATCAACAAGTTGCAATAAAAAGTTATTGAATCCGAAAATACCCTAAGGAAGATGAATAAAAAATTCCACAAAGCCGAGACTTCCAAGATTGCTGAGAAGGCTTACCATGAGAATCAGGTGAAATATTCTCCTATCAAAATTAATGTTTTATCTGATTATTCTAACATTTCAGGTTATGGAAAAATAATTAGTAAAACTTGGGTAGAGAAAGGATGTGAGAAACCTATCAATCCTACAAAAGTAGAAAACTCACTCAAAAATAGAGATGACCTTTATCCTGAGTTTTCATGAGATGAAAGAAGTTATCAACCTCAACAAAGTTTCTTTAAATAAAGATAATTATTTAATAGAAAATCAAGATTTGAGGTCCATTGCTGGTGTTGTGGAATTTATGGGCATAGATCTTATAATTGTTGGCACAATTTATCTCTACCCAGAAGAAGGTTTGAGCAAAGTGGAAGAAATAGTGAAAGAAGAATGATTAACTTTCCGTACTCACAGAATGTTGAAAAGGTGAATTCTCAAAATGTTAGAAACATTCCAACAAAGAATCAATTTGAATGTTTGGAAGAAGTTTGTGGAAGATGTGATCAGTCTGGTCATCATGCCGAATGATGTATGACTCTCCTTCCAGAACAAGTTTCCTATGATATGAAAGAAAATAAAGATGAAAATAAGGAGGTTGATGAAAGAGCTTTTGTTGTTGAGATAGATTTGAAAGCAAGTAAGAGGAACAAACCATGGATTCTTGATAGTGGTTGTTCCTCACACATGATAGGTGATATAAAAATCTTGGAGCATGTTGAAAGTCATGATGGAGGAGCGGTTACTTTCAGCAATGATAGTTTATTAAAAATTAAGGGAATCAAAATGGAAAATATTGAACCAGAGAAACTGAAATATAAGGAAGTCTTGCTTATTGATGGGATAAAACCTAACTTACTTAGTGTAAGTCAACTTTGTGATGATGGAAAAGAAGTTATCTTCATAAAGGATTCTTGTGTCATCATAAGTGTGAAAAATGGAAAATTGATTACAAAAAGAGAAAGAACCAGTGGGAATCTCTTTCAAATTGGAGAATCCAATAACTCTTGTTATTTGAGTGCTGAAGATGAAAACAAGTTGTGGAACCGAAGACTTGGCCACCTTGGGTAGAAGAACATGAGTAGGATTTCTAAAGTTGATGCTATTCGAAATTTTCTAGAACTGAAAAGAAGAGATGAAGATGTTTGTATTACTTTACATAAAGGAAACATGACTAACAAAAGTCATAAAAGAGTTGAGATTCAATCTTACAAACCACTTGAGCTTATTCATTCTGATCTGTGTGGGCTGATGAGAAATCAATCAACAAAAGGAGATTTATACTTTATCACCTTTATTGATGATTTCACTCAGATGACAAACATCATGTTCATGAAGCATAAGTCAGAGGCTATTGAAATGTTTAAATTCTTCAGAAGAGATGTTGAGACAGAATAAGGATTTTCCATAAAGAAGTTGAGAACATACAATGGTACTGAATTCACATGAAATTCTTTTGAAACTTATCTAAGGAAGCATGGTATCAAACATCAGTATAGTGCTCCCTATACTCCACAATAAAATAGAGTAGCAGAAAGGAAAAATATAAGCTTGGTGGAAATGGGAAGAAGTATGTTATCAGAATACAAACTTCCAAAATTATTTTGGAGAGAAGATGTTAGCACTGCTGTACATGTTCAAAATAGAATCTTCTTGAGACTGGATACCAAAATGACTCCTTAAGAGATGTGGAATAACAAAAAACCTTCTTTTAATTACTTCAATGTTTTTGGAAGTCCATGCTTTCTCAAAATCAAAAATCCAGACTTAGGAAAGTTTGATGAGAAAGTTGAATAAGGAATATTTATTGGTTATTCACCGAATGGAAGAAGTTAAAAATTACGAAACAAATGTTTACAGAAGTTGGTGTACTCATATGATGTAAAGGTAATTGAAAATCCAAGTTCCTTCATAAATTTTTTAAGAATACTGAGGAAGATAAATCAGAGAATCTACACTAGAGTAAAAGTGACTTAGATAAGTCACATGGGGAAGAAAGTGTTGCTGGGAAAGGAAATGTGAGTTTTCCTACCTTACAAAAACATGTTGAATTTGAAAATATTATTGGGGATAAGAAGGCTCTAGTTCAAAAAAGAATGAATTTAAGATTAGACAACCAGACTTGCCTTATCTCAAAAGTTGAACCAGAATCAGTTTCAGAAGCTATTGAACATAAATAATGGGTGGATGATATGAATGAAGAACTGAACTAGATTGAGAAGAATGAAACATGGGAACTTGTTCCAAGGCCAGCAAATAAAAATGTTATCGGAACCAAGTGGGTTTACCGAAATAAATTGAATGAGAATGGAGAAGTTACAAGAAACAAAGCAAGGCTTGCGTGTAAAGGAAATGCACAAGTGGAAGGTGTGGATTTTGATGAAACCTTTGCCCCTGTTGCAAGGTTAGAGACTATTCAAATGTTTCTTGTAGTGACTTCTCATCGTAATTACAAGGTTTATCAGATGGATGTAAAGTCATATTTCTTAAATAGTGAGATTGAGGAAGAAGTTTACATTGAAAAACCTTGTGGGTTTTTACTTGATGAGGATTAAAACAAAGTTTGAAAATTGAAGAAAGCCTTGTATGGGCTGAAACAAGCTCAATGAGCGTGGTATTCGAAGCTTGACAATTCTCTAAGAAAGTTGAACTTTTATAAAGGAAATGTTGATAGAAACTTGTATGTTAAAGATGTTGACTCCATAACTTTAATTGTAATCATTTATGTGGATGATATAATTTTTTCTGGAGATGAAGAAAAGGTTTGTGAAGAGTTCACTGAAGAGATGAAGAAAAATTTTGAAATGTCAATGTTGGGAGAATTAACTTTCTTCCTTGTATTAAAAGTTCAAAAACAAGAAAACTACATTTTATTATCCCAAGAAAAGTATGCCAAGGAATTGTTAAAGAAGTTTGGGATGGAAGAATCAAAGAAAGTTGCAACTCCTATATCAGTGAGCACAAAGTTGAGAAAAGATGAGTCAGTGAACAGTGTGAATCAGAAAGACTTTCAAAAGTTGATAGGAAGTATTATTTATCTTACAGCTTCAAGGCCTGATATTGCTTATGCTGTGACTCTCTGTTCTCGATATCAAAGTAATCCAAAAGAATCACACATGTTGGATGTTAAGAGGATTTTGAGATATGTTAAAGGAACAAATTCACATGGGATGTTATACAAGAGAAACAATGAGATGAAGTTTCGTGGTTATACTGATGCTGATTGGGCTGGTGATTGTAATGATAGAAAATCAACATCAGGAGGAACTTTTTTCTTAGGGGAATGCTGTGTGAGTTGGCATAACAAGAAACAAAGTTCAGTAACTTTAAGTACAGATGAATCCAAATAAGTTTTAGCTACTCAGGATTATACTCAAATGATGTGGATGAAAGTTCAGCTGGAAGATTTGAAAGTGAAAGTTTCTAAAATTTTGAAGATACTCTGTGATAATCAAAGTGCCATTGATCTTTCCAAGAATCCTGTTCAACATTCAAGATCAAACCACATTGATATCAAGTATCACATTTTAAAAGAGAAATATACTGCTGGAGAAGTCTTGATGGAATATATTTCAAAAAAATATCAGATTACTAATATTTTTACAAAATCAATGTCAAAGAAAAGGTTTTTTTAACTGAGGCTGCAACTCCATGTTCAGCCTCCTCCCATGAATTCCTAAAACTCAAAAGGAAGTACCCCCACCGTCCTTTGGATTATGTTGACAAAGGGGGAGAGTAAGTTTTCTTTTATGAATCTAAAGCTGTGGTTATCATATAATGGGGGAGAGAGAAAGAAAAATGAGAGAGGAAAAGAAAAGTGAGAAAGAAAAAGATAAAAGTTGAGGGGGAGTTTGAGTAAGGTGAAGTTTATCTTTACATCGCCACAAATTTTTCTTATTACCGTGGGATGTAAATACTTCAAAAACATTACTTTATCTAGTAGTGTGGTGTCATGACACTCTTTTTGAGAAAGGCCATGTTTTGGTAAAATTCAAGAACTTGAGATGTAAAATTTTTGATAGGTGAAAACTTGTTAACAAGGGTTGCCAAGAAATCCAAAGGGGGAGATTGAAGAACCTTTTTGGTGTTATGTTTAATAAAGTTTTGTATTTGTTGAAAACTAATATTTTTGTTGAAAATTGTTTTTGAGTTATAGAAAGTTGAAGTTGATGGTTGCTGAATATTTCCTTAAAGAGTATTATGTTGAAGAATAAACAGTCAGAAGTTAAGAAAGTGTCTCAAACTTTCTAAACTTAATCAGACGATGCTTTGCTGATCTTAAAGTTCTCACAAATGATGAAAAGTTTCATGATAAAAGCTGTTGAAGAAATGGTGAAGAGGATTGATGTTTTTCACTAAGAAAAATTCTGAGAATGTTTGGAACCGGTTTTCCTAAACTAGTTTCCTGAATCTACTTCCTGAACCAGAAATTTGGAGTCTACTTCCTGATCTAGAAATTCGGAGTCTACTTCCTGAGCCAGAAATTCAGAGTCTACTTCCTGAGTCAGAAGTTCAGAATGTACTTCCTGAGACAGAAATTTGGAGTCTACTTCCTGAGCCAGAAATTCAGAGTCTACTTCCTGAGCCAGAAATTCAGAGTCTACTTCCTGAGATAGAAATTCAAAGCCTACTTCCTGAACCAGAAATTCGGAGTCTACTTCCTGAACCAGAAATTCAGAGTCTACTTCCTGAACCAGAAATTCAGAGTCTAATTTTGAACTAGAAATTTGGAGTCTACTTCCTGAGCCATAAATTCGGAGTCTAATTCCTGAACCATAAATTTAGAGTCTACTTCCTGAACCAGAAATTCGGAGTCTACTTCCTGATCAAAAAATTCAGAGTCTACTTCCTGAACTAGAAATTCGGAGTCTACTTCCTGAACCTGAAACTCAGAGTCTACTTCCTGAACCTGAAATTCAGAGTCTGATTCCTGAACCGCAAATTCAGAACCTGTTTTCCTAAACCAGTTTTCCTGAACCAGTTTTCTTGAACCAGTTTTCCTGAACCTTTTTCCTGAACCTAATATGAGAACCAAGATCCAGACTTATCATTCCGAGGAAGATATAAAGAGTTCAAGAAAACCTGAATTTAAACTTTGCATAAATCTCAGAGAAATTTAAGGAGATTTGAAGAAGTAAAATATTGAAGATTAAATGAGAGAGATTTGAGGAGTTTTTGAGATTTGAGGAAGTGAGAAAGATTTTCAAGATTCCTGTCTTTGTTTTCTGAGTTGCCTATAAATATGTGCTTAGATCATTTGCTCAAAAACAACTTTTACAAATGCGGAAAAGGCGCAGTGCTGGAGAATTCCAAGTGAAAATTTCTTATCATATTAAATAAGTTTCCTTGAGTGTTTGAGAAGAAGAGAATCAGAATTATCTTATCTTGCTGAGAAGATCGGTTTCAGAAAATTGGATTCAATAAATCAGATTGAATATTCAGAGTGAGCACTTGTGCGGAATCATCTTATCTTGTTGAGAAAACTGGTTTCAGAAAATCGGATTCAAGAAATCGGATTGAAGATTTGTAGTGAGCATTTGTGGAGTAGCTTAACAAAGTTCTATTCTTGTGTTTGGATCATTTTTTCTTTAAAGAAACATTGTAAACTGACGGGAGTCAGTATAATCTTTTCTATTGGGAGATAGAAGGTGTCCAACGAGAGTTGGCACAAGTTGTATTCACTTCTTCATTATAGTGGATTTCCATAGACCCACGGGAGTGGCTATGGCAAGGACGTAGGTTCTCTTATTGAGGTCGAAACTTGTAAATCTTGTGTGCATTTATTGATATACCTTTCTTGCATGCTTGAGTTTCTTGCTAAAGGTTGATAAGGAAATAAATCTTAACAGGTTGCAAGGGTTAAGTTTCTTAAAGTTTTGAAACTTATAAAAAGTTAAACAACTGATTCAACCCCCCTTCTCAGTTGTTATTCGATCCTTGGAACTTCATTTACCTAGCTCTAATAAAGTTTATATTTCAAAAAAATTAATTTTTTCATGAAAAATATATATTTATATATAAGTATATTTATTTTGATATAAATATAATATATATTTTTTAAATATGTTTTAAATAAGTATAAATAGACTATTACATTTAATATATAAGAAATTTAGTGAAAATGGCTTTAAAATATTTTAAAAAATATTATTAATTAATAATTTTCTAATTCTCATCAACTAATAATCATTTAATAACAATTTGAAGACACAAAAAAAATCAAAAAATTTAATAAAAGATCTAAAATAAGTTGAAAATGTAACTCAAACTTCAAATGACCATAAATTTTGATCTAGGTGTCTATTTGTGCTCTACAGCATATCAAATCGAAAACTGCGTTGATCTCTACGTGCTAGTAACCCAAGATAACTTTTTTACACATTTTTGAGGCAAAAAAGGCCCAAAAGGCCTCCAAAACTGAGTTTTTAGTCGGGATACCCCAATTTTTTAACATTTAAACAACTAAAAATTATGATCCAGAGGTCTATTAGGATTATACCACATATCATATCGAATATCATTTCATTTTATTTGATTTGACTGGTTTTGGAGTTGAAACAGACGTATGGATTAGAAGTTATGGTCATTTTAACATTCTATGGATTTTCAAATACACATATATATGTATTTATTCGTAAATATATATATATATATGAGTGTGTGTGTGTTGTATATATGTATGTATGTATTTTTTATTTATTTATAAACACACATAAAAAAACATATTTTATAAATTTATTTAAAACAAATCTTATAAATATATATTAATATACAAATAAATATACGGATAAAAAATTATAACTAAATATATATATATATAAATATATTAATATAATAATAAATAAATAAATATATATATATTAATATATGAATAAATATATATGTATTAATATAATTAAATATATTTATATTAATATGAATCTATATTAATATATGAATAAATATAATTATATATATATACATAAATAAATAGATATATCATTAAATGGAGAAAAAAACTAAATGTCTTAGTGGTAAAGGTGTAGGCGTGCAAGGGGGAGGTCTCGGGTTCGAGTTCTGGTGGAAGCAAGGGCGCGTGGGCATAAGTAGGAGGGGGTTGTGCGAGCAAGGGCAGCATGCAGTGAGAGGGAGGGAGCTCTGCCTAGCACTGATAAGGGGGGGGAGGGGGGTTAAGTGATCATAAAATCTCCCCCCCGCACATATTCTTTTTAATTTTTTTTTATTTTTTGACTTTTATTAGTGCTTAAAAAAACACTGATAAAAGGGGTCTTTTATCATCGTTATAAAAGAACTTATAAAGGACCTTTTTATCAGCGTTTTTTAGTGCTAACAAAAGGGGCCTTTATCTGAACTTTTCAGAGTACTGATAAAAGGGACCCCTCTTTATCTTCACCTCAATTAACAATTCTTTTTTAGTACTGTTAATTCCATTTTCTAGTGCTGATAAAGGCCATATTTGCAGTTGTGCTTGTCCAAATTAATCCCTTATCTATATTATACTGGAGTTTCTTCTTCAATTCATTGAACTCAATTGGGGTCAATCTATATGGGGTATTTTAAATAGGTATAGCACCAGGTATAAATAATATTGAGAACTCAAATTTACAATTTGTGGGAAGGATAAGAAAGTCCTTAAGAAATATATTACCATATTCCCAAATAATAGACACATTTTCAATTTTTATTTACTCAATAACCATTTGATAAAAATATCCATCATGAATAAGTAGTAAAACCCATATGCTAGAATTAATTTCCATTGGGTGTTTAGCTTCATCCTCTCATAGATAAATGATTGATGGTTGATTCATAATATTGAATATAGTTTCCCATCCTCAACAATTGATATGGGATTTATACTTGGAGAACTATTTCATACCCAAAAGTTTGTTAAATTAAAATAGATGAAGAATAAAAATATTCACAGGAAGAAAATTACCACAAAATTCCATTGGGGAGGAGTTATAGACCTAAGATACGATCATCCTAACATTAGAAGTTTTCAATGCCAACTCAATATCTAATTGTTGATGAGGTGATGTGAAACCCTTATAAAATTCCTCAAATATAAAATTTGGGTAGAACAAGAATCAAATAAATCATTTTCAATCCTAGAATGGATGATAAGTGTACCTTTTACCAAATATCTAGGAATTTCCATGTTAGCTGAAGTAATTATATAAGATTAGACTTCTCCCATTGGCTTATTTTATAGTAAGTTCCATTGATGTTTGGGGAATTGGTTGGAATAATTCCCCATCTCATTATAGTTAAATAACTATACTTTAATGGATTCTACCTCACCCTTGCATTCATGAGCATAATATATTTTTTCTCCACACTTGAAGAAAACTCATTTTCTTTTTAGGCACGTACCAAAGTATTTCTTTCTATAAGTATCACATGTTGGTAAATTACCCCTTCTCTTATTCCCCTTATCCATTTATTTCTTTTCCATCCTCTTATTATATTTATTTCCTTTTAATCCAAAATACATGGAGAATTATTTATCTGTCTTAATAGCATATGATATTATATCCTCATATGATAAGAATGTTTGGGAGACTAGCATCCTTCAAAGTGTTGAATTAAAACCATCAAATAAACATTGAATATTTCTATTTGAATAATTCATGTAGTCTATAACATTACTTTCTAAACTTATAAAGTTAGATTCATAATTTTCAACATTTTAATCTTCCTTTTTTCTTATAATTAAGAATTGTCTCTCAAAATCCATGCGTTATTCGTGATGAAAATATTTTTCCAAGAAAAGTTTCTTTAAATCCTTCCATTATATGATTGCTATTTCCTACTTATACTTAGTGTTTTGAATTAATGAACACCATTTATCTAAATCCATTGATATATAATAAAATTCAATGACAACCTTCTCTATTTCATTATTTCTCAATGTGAAAAATATCTTCTCTAAAGAACTTATACATTGATCAGACATAAATGGATTTGTAGTCCAATTGAATGATGGAGGTTTCTGACACATGAAGTGGTATAATATCATTACATTGTGTTTTGGATCATCAGGATTCTCTATACAGGAAAGGTTATTGGTCATAACCATATTCAAATACCTTAATATAGTTATAATTTGTTTAGCTCAAATAGTATCTCCAACTCCACCTTCATTATCTTTCCCAAGAGGGAAATACCTATATGGAATACATGCATTTATATAGTTTCCATTTCTTCTACTATATACTATTTCAAACAAAATTACATAAACTATATTAGATCATAATATTATGAATCATAATGAATAATTTCAAAATTAGTTAAACACTTAATATAAATTCAAAAATTTATGCATAGCTAATATCAAAGTCATAAAATTGGATTCTTTGGGAATATTATCATATCATAAAAATATTTTCAAATCATTCATAATTGTTTGTAAAGAAAATTTTAATTAACCTAGTCATATCATTTGGGAGTGTTAAACCTAGTGTGCATTACGGGAATACTCACTATGTACCAGAATGATGGTCATGATATACTCAACCAACTATTTTTGGGGTTATTAACCTAAATGATTCTATTCCAAAACCACATCCACTTATAGTATCTATATAGGGATTTATTTCTAGTTAAATAATATAAACTATTCCTTAACAAAACTTTAGGATGTTTTTATATACTTATAATTATCCTCAAAGTTAGTCATAGGGTTATATTCACTAATCTATGTTTTCATAAATCTACTTCCCAAGGCTTCTAATAAACTTTATCTAATACCAACAGTAAATACCTTGGCCCTAGTAGCCTATAGTTGGTGGTTACTTTATTATATTATTACTAGATTCAAATGATATCATCCCTAAGGAACAAATAGTTTAGTAATATTAGAAAACTAGATATATACTTGAATTTCATTTTACATTTAAAAATATAAAATAAAACATAATATTTTCTTTTAGATCACCAATATTAACTCTAGAATATTCCTAAATATCAATCATAATAAAAATCCTATTATCTTTCGGAGAAAAAACATAATAAAGGGGTGAGATCAGATTCACAGTACGAGTATGCGTACAATGGAAGCTAATAATACATGAATAATATGGAAGGAATAAATGATAGTTAAATAATTCCATATAAATAATCACATGAGCTCAAAAAATATCCATGAATATAATATCTATTCAAATAATCACATGGACATCAATAACTGATTTCACAATGATAGAATTCATAATTTTGAACATCTGATACTTACCACCAAGGCCTAATGCCATGAAATCTTACATAAATGGGTAAGGCCTTAGAAAACACCAAATCTACTTTGTCTCATGAGACCAACAAATAAATCTAAATTCTATGTAATTTAAACCCCACCCATAACTTAATATTTCTAATGCATTCATCAAATTAATAAATAACACAACTTAATTAATATGTATTAAACATCAATATTTGTATGTATTAGAAGAAATAACATACAAAATATCAATACTTTACCCAGTAAAACCAATCATAAAATATCCAGATAAATATTGTTTATGGTATCATTATATTATAACCTCATTAAATCATAATATTCAATAAATTATGTTGACATAAATGCGAATACTTTCAAACGATCACTAGAAAATTTCTTGAAGAAAATAACATTTTCACTTTGAAATCACTCATTTGAAATCTAAAAATTTACAAAATATTAAGAAAAGAAATTTATTTGAAAATAAAATTGTAAAATTGTAAATTAATCATCAAATAAATGATTGATAATGATGTTAAGAACTTTTTTTTCATATCGTATAAGTTAAAAAACATTCTTTTCATACTTTTTTAAAAAGGTCAAAAAGTACCTTGTTTGGAAAATGAAAAGAAGATCCTTTTTTTAAACAATTAAAACATTTGTAAAAATTTATTTATTAAATCATTATACAATTTCAAAAAAAATCTTTTATAAAATTTAAGGAAAACATGGACATGAAAGAGAAATATTCACGACCGAGTAGAAAATACAAGGTCTGTTCCCTTAAAAACATTATTTTAGTATCTTGAGTACCTAAAGAGAAGAAAATGAAAGGAAAAATTGTAATTTTAAAAAATAAATATAGGATAAGTAAATAAGTTGGGTTTAATATAAGAGTATTAAATAATATCCCCAATGGATACTTAAACATAAATAATTCCAAATAATGATGAAATTGTGAAATAAACCCTCACCTCAGGTTCAAATTCCTTCATATGTGTGCAAACATCATGTATAATAAATATAGATTTATTATAAATATATTAAAGAAACATAATCATATATATTATAACACATATGATTTAATTATAACATTTTATCACCCTACTATTAACAATTCTTTTTTAAAATCACTATTCTGGGTAATAACTACTTCGTTTTTCTTGTATGTTCTAGTTAGATAGTTTTAGTACTTATAATTTGATCATGGTTACATAATATACATAAGGTTAATCATGATATAAATATCATATATATTAATTATATATTTATTTAGATTAATCCATAATATATAGAGATAGAAAAACGAATTACACTGTTCATGGAGATGGTAGGCCGTATCTACTCATGAATGCTATTTTCACTTTTCAATGGATGAAAAAAATAAAGGTAAATAATAATTCAACTTTATAGAATAATTAATATATCATATATATCATATATATTTATTAAATATACCATTATTACCATAAATTTAAAGATAAAATGAAAAACAAATCACACCACTTAATGGAGGTGGTGATCCACATATATGCATGAGCGACACTATCATTTTTCATTTGATAGAAAAGAGGGTGGATGATTTTGGTGTAGGATCTAAATATGAATGTAGATGCTCAAAAGTTTACAAGGAAAATATTCTACCTTAAAGCATATAGAATCTTACTTATCAGAGTATATAAAAGAAAAATAAAGTATAAGAAGGTTATACTTTCTACCTTTATCAAAATATATTAGAAATAAACTTGAAAAAAACAAGTAATAAGTATGATATATTTTAACCCAAAGAGAAGGGTATCCAAAAACCATGGATAATGGTCCCTTGATTTATACTTTCAATAAAGTCCATCTTACCCACACCAGGATAAACCCTCGATAGGAATATCAGAATCTGTCTTGCTATCCCTACAAGCCCTCAAACTTTAAGGTAGTCAGAACCTCTTTCTTTCTATCCACAAAAGTCCTCAAAATTTAAGGTAGTCAGTACCTTTGTCTTTCTATCCCCGAAAGTACTTGATTTTACACAATAACAATCAGAGTTGAACAAAGCAATCTGAACAAGATATTAAGTATGCACAAAGTATGAGAGTATCTCTCTCTAGAAATCACTTCACCAGCATGCAATATCTAGAGTGATCAAAAGACTTGTTTTATTATGAACTCGTTCAAATGAGATCCTATTTATAGGTACTTCTATAATGGTCGACTCCCTCCACCAATAGTCATACTTTTCTTTGGATTTTATAGGGACCTGTACATGTGTCACTCAAACAAAAGTTAGTTAAAAATAGAATGTACGACATCATTTCATAGCTATAAAAAGTGTAAGAAAAATAAGGTTTCTTAACTAAATCTAATTTTTTAGAGTGTAAGGAAAAATAAAGTTTAGAATCTAACCAAATAAACATTCAAATACTATAACTCATGGTTATTCGGATTCCGAATTATAAGGAATTTAGAGTCATAATTCTAAGGAATTTAGAGTCTAAATTTGGAGGAATTCGGAGTCTGAATTTCAGAGAATTCAGAGTCTAAATTTCATAGAATTTGAAGTCTGAATTTCATAGAATTCAACGTCTAAATTTCAGAGAATTCAGAGTATGAAAATAGAGTACTTTATAACAAAGTATTTATAGGATTCCAAGGTTTTAGATGTGAAACCAAATTTTAGACTTAGGAATAAAATGAGTTAGATTTATAAAAACTATAAAATGAACAATGAAAACATAGGTAAGGATAAAATTTTCTTTGAGAATTAAAATTTTCCTTATTAAGATAATTTTTAGGGAAAATATAATTTTCCTTAAGATAAAGTGTTTTTGATTTTCAAAATGTAGAGGAATGGAAAAGTCATAAGGAAACCTTATTGACCCAACATTTAGTTTAATAATAATAATCATAATAAAATTTAATTATATTTAGGAAAATAAAGTTATTATTTTCTGATAAACACCATATATTTGGAGTAAGTAAAAGAATAATAAAAAATAAAGTGATTAGTTAAGGTGATTACCTTTTCTTTGGAAGAACTCCTTTAGATCTCCTCTTAAGGACCCCGAGGTTGGTATTTTGGGAATATAAGAATCTATATAATGTGGATAATAATTTTTATAAGATAAATGGTAATGGATTTTTTGATCTAGGTTGTTCAATGTGGTATAAAGAAGATAGGGAAGGGGTGTCCTTTTATATGGGAGGGAAATGACGCACTTGGAATTACTAAAAATATTAAAATATAACTATGTAATTATAAAGAAAAATGATTCAAAATGGTTATATATTAAAATATAAGGTATTATATGGTTGAAATATAATCAAAAAATAAAATTTGGATAGGTTTAATTGGTACTTTAATATTTATATTTTAGTTTAATCCCTTAGTTAACCTATTTTAACCTTAACTATAGTAACCACTTTTTCAACCATAAAGGGTTATATTTTTACTTATATGGTAGAAATTGGACTGTAAATGGGCATGTAATGAAATTTTATACCACATAGAATCTCCCATTTCCTCTTTAATTTTTTTTACGTTTTTAATAAATTTAATAAAATATTGTTTTCATATAATATTATTATTATCATTTTGACACTATTATTTTAATTTGACTTTATAGACATTAAAAAAATATTGAATTAGAATAAATTAATTTAAAATATAAATTATATGATATATCTATCTATAAAATTATTATAACATAATAATTAATCTAAATTACATTACTTTTAATATTTTTAAAATCATTTATTTTATTTTTACTTTAATTGAATAAATACAGCACTCGCGTTGTGAAAGCATTAAATGTAACCATATAATCACTAAAAATTATAAACAAAATACCATCATAAAAATAATTTCATTATTAAAAAATTAACCATTATGATTTGTTAAAAAATTATTTTTATATCTTTGTTAACATAAAATAGAATTTTAAATTCAAGAGAGTGACATTTTTTACTTTTCTTTACTTAAAATTATATAAAGGTAAATATAAAATAAAAATAGAAATAAGTGGCCATATTTTTGAGACTTGTATGGAAATTTAAGAACTAAACTCATACAATAGAATAAATTCAAGTGTTATAGAAATTTTAAATATTTATCACATTCTTTTTTAATCTTAAGTACTAAATTTACCCTTTACCAAGGTGATAGATTTTACCACTATTACTATTAATAATGACCAGAAATAAAAGGGTACTATTCAAAACATTTCAATCTTCTGATTCTAAATATTATATCCATTTTTAGAGATTAAATATTTATAATCATAATAAATTAATTTTAAAATAAGTTTGCAAAACCCAATAAAAACTATTTTTAGAAAAATATATTTTTAACCATAAAACTAAATTTATTCCTATCCCATTCCTAGAAAATTACTACATGAATTATAAATTTTTTATTGAATATATAATATTTATATTTCATAAAAATAATTCACCGATAATGAGCAATTTAATTTATTGAGATAAAAACACATTCCCCGTATAAAAATAGTTTTTTTCCTGAAAAATATCACTTTTACCTTTAAATGTTTTTTATTTTCATTTATAATAAATTGGTAACTAATTAATTCATTATAAACCATAAAATTTTCATAATTTATTTATTCTTATTTATGCCCTATAATTTTAATAGGTAAGTTTTAAAAATCACATTTAAAATAATATTTCAATAGTATACCACTGTTCGTTTAAACTCAGTGTTGCGTGCAATGCAAGCCATAAAAGAAATTAAACTTATTTAAAAATAAATATATCATAAAATCTCATGGTTTTATATTTATCATAATAATATTTTAAATTTTATTAATTTAATTTACTAAAGTATCATTAATTTTGTTTTTAGTTCGATGTTGCGAGTGATGAAAGTTATGGAATTTAGTGTTTATTTAAAGGAAATTATATAGAAAAATATTGGGTTGTTACATTATTACCCCTTAAATTAATTGTTCACTCAAAATTTTAATTATATATTATTGAGGAAATTATGTGAGGGTAATCTTAAAATATTCAAATTCTAGATTTAACTTCTAATATAACCTCTACCTTACACTCTTATGCTAGATCAAGATACTTCTATTTCATTTAACAATATTGATACAATTATGTACCTACATATCTAAATTTCATAATCATATATTCTCTAAAATATATCCCTCCATAGAACTTCTTAATCTCTAAGACATAAATCCACAAAAAAATCATATTTTCTTCTAAAAATCAATCATATATTCAAATCATTAAATAAAATCATGTACTAGCCATTATATACCATAATCTCAATATGTGATAGAATTTTCCAAAAATATAACGAATCTACTATAAATCCCAAGATATTAATAAAATCTAATTTACCTCTTCCAAAATCACTCAACCCTTTATTTCTTGAACAAAAATCATATATTAAACCTAAGAGTTATCCATGATCACTCATGTGTTCTTCAATAGTTGTATAAAAAAATATATACTTTTCCTAAAACTACTCTTTAAGATTATAAATACCATTAAAAAAATTGTCCCTAAAAATTAAAGAAAAATTTATGAAGGAATATCTTTAGATGATTAGATAATTCTTAATAACTTTTAGAATACCAAAAAATCCCCTCCATAAATATCACTTCACTAATTAAAATATCTAAGAGTATTATGATCTAATTTCTTTTAATATATTAACCTCACTACCTTATGTAATATTAGGTAACTTAATTTTTCATCATAAAAATAATATACTAATATTCAATAATTTAAGTATTTTCCATACTGGTTTCTATATAAATAACTTTATCTACTTCATTTTCATGATCCTCTTTTAACCAAACCCTAAGACCAAAATAGTTAAGATAACATACAAAATATGAATATGAAAACTTAAATAAAATTATGTATTCTCCAATGAAACCTTCATTTTAAAATATGTTATAATTCATTAAACCTATAACTCTATCTTGGTTATCCAAGTAAATTTTTTTTCTAGGTTTTCTAACCACACCAGTTAACATTTTACTCAAATACTTTGTAATGGATCATTAAAGAGAATGTTGATTAACCAAATAAAATCAACATCAACTTGGATTGTCCATCTAGGTAATTAGTAAGGGAATATTCACCATGAAATGGAATGAATATCGAGATATACTCAACTAAATCTTTTTGGGGTTATTTATCCTAGATGTATCTCTGATAAAACCACAACCATTTTCTAGTATCCATACAAGGATGTAATTACAAGGAAGACCAAATAATCTCTACTTTACCAAAACTTTAGGATGTTCTCTTAAACTTGGGATTATTCTTAAGGTTTTCACTTGTGTTATTATTAAAAAAACCTTATGTATTTAAAATTATCTAAAAAAATACAAACCATTCCATTGATACTAACTATAATAGACTAGGGTGACCCAATCCCAGGTTTACATCATTTTAGAAAATTAAACATTCCATTACATAAATTTATCAAAAATATGAGAATCATAAAGGTTTAGTGTATTTAGAGACTAGATATATAAACACTTATAATATAGGCTATGAAAATTTCTCTATAATCTAGTAATAAAATAACTCTAATTGATTGATCATAATTTATACTCATCTTTGTAACCCAGGGAAATAGAAATATAATAAGGGGTGAGATCAAATGCTCAGTAAGGGAATAATAAATTTAAGGTATGAGGGTGAGACAAACATAAATGAGTTTGGAGGAATAACATAATATAATAATGAAGATAATCATAAATATAGATACATGGAATAAATAAATGATATCATAAGATCTTTGAATCATAAATATGTGGTGAAATTATAAAGCATGACATAATAAGAATATGTTAGGGATAACTTCCAAGAAAACATAACATATTCTATCCTCCATAATAATCATTGTATTCTATGACTAACCACTATTATAACATAGTTTTCTTAGGCTAACCACCTTTGAACCATACATAGTGTTCTTAGGATAACTGCCTGTGCACCATACATGGAATCTCATAAGACATTAACATTACCTAATTCATTAGAGGGTTAAAACAGACCCACCCGTTACAACATAATATGAACATGAATATATGTGTCACATAAATCATTATATAATAAATAACCCATGGAAATAAAATGGGTTTTATATCCTCTTTAAATTTATTACATAAGGATATATTCATAAACATGATAAACCCATGGAGAATAAATGGGTAATCAATTAATTAACATTATTAGTAAATATCATTTATAAAAATGATGAACCTATGGTATTTCACCATATTTATAAAGGGTAAAAAATTAAGTTAATAATTTTTCCTAAAAAATCAGTGTATTGTAATCTATGTGAACACACTTCAATCAAAGTAATAAAATATAGGGTATTCACAAAGGAAATACATTGAAAGAAAGATCATTTTTGTAAACATTCAATGACTATAAAAGAAAAAGATAGTGATGGATAATTACTATTATAGGAAAGAAAATTTTATAATATGTTCAAATAATGAAGGTATATGGTATCACTTTAATAATATCCATAATAAAGTATAATATATGTTAAATGATGTTGATATAAATGAAAAGCACTTTTTAAGAGAATTAAGAAAATTGATTTAGAAATAAGAAATATCTATGATATTTTAAAACATTTAAAAATAAATAATATAAATTAAAGAAAATATTAATAATTTTTTATAAATCATGAAAATGTAAAGAGGAAGTTTCTTAGAAAATGACAAAGGAAATAGAAGGATACGTTTACACGATAACATTTTAAAAAGAGATTATTTTGTTGAAAATGAACCATATGAAAAGATAATAAGTATTTTATTTAAAAAATCTTGAAAATATTAATCATTTAAAATATTCTAAAATAAAGGATACTTGAAAAATACATAAATTAAACCAATAAAATGTGGGGTGGACGATAAAAAATTTTATTATGAAAAGTAATTTTTTTTATATTTTAAAATAATTATATTGAAAACCTACATGGATAATTGATAAATAAAATTTATAATTTAAACTTAGTAATAATAATTAAGAGGTTCACATGAATTAATCTATATTTGAGTTTCCAAAAATAGAGGATAACATTGGTGGGAAGTAAAATATTGAAATTGAAGAGAAAGATATGTTTGAAAAGGTTAGGGAGTATTTTTATCGATGAAGAATTTTTAAATAGATTGCAATACCCCAAATAAGAACATTATATTAAGTAAATGAATTTATAAAATAAACATGATGGAATTTAATATTGAGATAAGAAGCATACAAATTTACTAGATGGTCTATCTTTAAAAAAACCTCAATTATAGATGTGATTGGAGACAGAATCATTATTACTTAGGGAACATTTTAATAAAAATCCATTAAAAAAGATATATTGAACATGATAATCAAATACCATGAATAAAATATAATTCATGGTATAATATAATTTTTTTTAAATATATAAATTATGTAAAATTAAATTGTGTTCATAAACTAAACAAGTCTCAAAGAAAAGGATTTGAGATGTAAAACCCTTACAAACTAATAAGTGATGGGATTTAAATGACATATAGGATAGATTATTAAATAAAAATAAATAAAACATGAATAAGTTTGATATTTGTTTAGTATTTATATCACATAAAATATTGATAGGTTAAAAAAATTAAATCACACCTCAACAAAAGTGAACTTGAGATAATAAACCCTTACAATAATGGTAACATAAGAATATGATGATAAAGATAGGGATACAATGAAGTTTAATTTCAAATATAATATAACAAATAATATTTATCATACATGAAATTAATAGGATAGTGAATAAACCATATAAAATAAAACATGTCACACAATTTCAAACATGTCTCAAGGAATTAAAAATAGAGACAAGTAACAATTATGAATTTGGAAGCATTTTAAATCAAAACCATTTAAAGGATAGAACTTGGAATGGATTTTAAAATAAAATTTATTTCAGTAACATATAGATAAAATACATATATGTGTTATAAAAACACCACTCAAAAAAAAAACAAGTGGTGAAAGAGGCATATGTCTCAAGGAACGGAAATCGAGACATGAAAAACCTTTACTTTGTTTCTATATTTAGATGATCACAATCTAACCTCCTATAAAAAAATAAATATATTAATTTATTAATAATTTAATCTATAATATAATTAAAATATTTCAACCCTTTATATAATTCATTTATGTCTATCTATTATAAATATATTACTTAATTATAGTTGTTTTCATCATCAAGTGCTTAAAATGTTTGATTGTTTATTTCATAAAAACTTCATGATATCAGGTTCAATCTTACTAAGTGTATTTAAAGTTAATAATTACATATATGATTCAAGATATAATAATATATTTTTTTCAATCATTGTTTAAATCCCATTTTCATTATTTGAAAAACATTAATATGGTTTGTTGAAATGTTGGTCGTGGTGAAATTTTTTTCGACATGTTTAATGATAAAAAAATGTAATATCAACGATAATTTTAAACATAAATATTGACCTTAAAGAAAAATTAAGATATAATAAATACATAATTATTAAATTATATTACTATTATTCTACATTACATAATCCTTCATGATATAAACATTATAACATCGTTTATGTAGGTGGTAACACTGACCCACACAATAATGTTTTATAATGTTTTCATGAGTAAGGAAATGTATTTAGATAATGATAATATGAAATATTCAGAAGAATAAAAGTTTCATAATTATCATATATCCTTACTAATTATATATTTATAACTATCCATGATGGTTGGTGATGAAAAATTAAATTTATTGTTCATGGAGGTGGTGGTCTGCACATACTCACAATTAATAAACCCAATTCTCAAAAAATGGATGAAGTTATGGTATATGAAATTTTACCACATAATAATTATAATAGTAATGTAAAAAAAATAATTATTCATAAAATTCACCCTTAGTACCATCTATGAGAGGCAATGATGAAAAAACACATCTCTTCATGGATATAGCAGTCCGTACATACTCCAAATATATTTTTTAATTTTCAAATAAAACCACTTTGAGGATAAGTGGTAACCTCTTACAAGAAGAACAATTTAGGGATCACATACCATTAATCCAAACCACAAACCATCAAATAGAAATCAAAACCACCCACATAAACAAAACAAACTTTAAATTTTAAACTTACATCATTAGTCACTACAACACCACGAGCCACTACAAAATATTATCCAAAATCAAAATTAAAAATCAAACAACAAAAAGGATGAACTGTGAAATCTCCCATCACACCTTGAGCCATGAGAACCACCGTATAACAAGAAAAAAACCATCAATATCTTTCATATTCACCAGTAACACTGGCGAGAGAAGCCTGCTGGAACCAGTACACTGATGAGACACACCACCCACTAGAAATACTTGTTTATATTGAAATAAAACCATGAAAAAACACAAAAACAACCCAATAGTTGAAGTGGATCCACAAACCAAACAATAACATTCCCAAAAGAGACCCAAAAAATAGAGAATAATAAATCATGAAAAAAACCTCCTAGAATAGTGTCGAATGATCTAACTACACATATGGAAACACTATGGAAACCATCGCTCATGTCTGAATGAGAGAATAGTTTTGGGATCCTAGTGCCAAAGTAGAAGAAAAGCACCGACATCGAGCCACTAACATCACTGTGAAAAGAAGCCTCCTCCATTAAAACCACCATCAAGTTCAGAAATATAGTAAACCATTGATGTCTATTGGAAGAATCACTGAAATAAATCCACACAGACAATGAAAAAAGCAATAACCCCAGAACACAATTAAAATAAAAAAACCACAATGAAGGGAACCTAAAATCAGTGAAGAGAGGGAGACAAAAAATAAAACCAAAGAGGAAATTCTAAAATACCTACCACCAAAACCTTCCCAAACATCCCTAACCACCATCATTATTGACTAAATATGGGGTCTTTCATAATGGGTAAGGCAATAAGGGTAGAGGAGGAGCACTAATGAGAAGATAAAGGAGGAAAGGAATGGACTCACCAGATTCCACCACCAAACCCAAATTGCCGAAGATCCATTGAGTTCAACCAAGTGGTTTTATTCACTTTGGTTTCAGTAGTAAGGGTAATAGATACATTAGTTGAGGACCAAGATGTAGAAATAGATCCCAACATCACCAGATAAAAGAAGAATATGAGGATGGGGAAGCACACTAGGAAGAATAAAAGGGGTGGAAAGGGGGAGAAGGGGAAGCGTGTTAGAGGAAACCACTCACTGCGAT
Source organism: Viscum album (assembly GCA_963277665.1). NCBI lineage: Eukaryota > Viridiplantae > Streptophyta > Magnoliopsida > Santalales > Viscaceae > Viscum > Viscum album. The sequence continues at coordinate 262,525,245 of OY728129.1, forward strand.
GGGAGAGATGACGCCAAGATATAACCATATCTTAAGAGGGTGCAGGAGACTCGGAGAATGAGGGGCCATGATATTGATGGTCTATTCCATGCATAATCATTAACAAAGTTCTTTTGTTTTTCTAAGTGGATGTAAATGAAAAAATATGTGTCGTTACATTAATACAATTACATATCAATATAATAATGATACTAGGGTCATTATATAATTATTTATGTAATAGTTTTGTAAAATAAAGATTTAGGGGAAAGGGATAAGGATTAAGATATATTCACTTTGGGACCTTGAACTTTATATTTAAAGTCTACTTAGAAATGAGAGGCTTTGAATAACTAAGGGTGGATAAGGGCTTAAGTAAGTGTGGGGGAATTAAATTAGAGGATATTTGGATAGAGTTTCTATAACACCCCAATATTTTATGGTATATATCCTTTTAAATTTAATCTCTTTGATATCTTATGTTTCACGCAACACCGAGCTTAAACGAACCATGATATACTAATATTATTACTATATAAAATGAAATTATCTCATAGACGTTAAATTTGTGGTTATGATTAGGATTAACTAAATTATTAAAACATATTATGAAATTAATTAGTTACCAATTAATTTTAAATAATATATAAAAACCAATTTAATATAAAGGAAATATTTTTATAAAACTATTTAAATAAGAATAAGTGTATTTTATAACAAAAAAATAAAAAATAACACTTTATGGATTATAATAAAGATATATATTATATTATATTATATTATATTATAATATATTATATTATATTATATTATATTATATTAAATATAATTTTTAACATTAATCCTAGGTGTTTTCTATACATGATATAAGAACAAATCAAAGTGTACACATAAAAGAGGTTTTTTATAAAAAGATAGTTTTACCACCTTTTGATGACGCACTTGTTTTAAATATAGTTTTTAACAATTTTATAAATTATATTTTAAAAAATAAACTTATTATTCTAAATCAAAATATAAAAATTTACTTTGGTTGAATTTTTGGTATTTTTATGATAAGTTTCATGTTTTGATGAATAGTGATAAAATATTGCATTTTAATTGAAAAAACTCTTTTGTCTAAATGATTTATAATATTAAATTATATTTTTAATTGATTTTAAAGTATAATTAGATAATTTTTTTATAATTTAATCTAATTTATGTCATTTTAATCAATTTTACATATAATTTTTATATAAAAAGATTTTAATCTTTTGAACATTTTCACTTTAATAACTAGTTGTTTTGTTCCATCAATGAGATTAATGTTAAATCAATGACTGAAACTTATGTATTTTGAATTTTTATAATTTAATTACATACTTATAATGAGTGGGTTCAAATTATTTAAATAGGTTCCTTTTATTTTAGGAAATTATGAATAGTAACTTTAGTAATTTTTATTAACACATTTAATGGTAAATCGAGTAATTAAGGATATAAATAATATTATAAAATTATCCTAACTCTTGTCCTAATTTTATTGGATGATTTATTTTCAAGAAAAATCATCCTTGGTAATATTTTATGGCCTCTTGTAACCACTTGGATGACTTTATACCTTTTTTAGTATTTTATTCTAAGGAGATTCAAATATGTCCTACTCATGTTTTTAATAAGTATCAGATTTTTAATATATGGTTATTCAAGAGATATAGTTGACTATAAATATTAATTTAAAATATAAAATGTTTATATTCATCATGATAATTTATTTTTAAATTTTAGGGAATAAATAATTAGATTAAAGAATTGAAAAAATGATGATGCAATAATTGATTAATTAATGGAGATATCAAATAAATGTTATTAAAAATTTAAAATAAATATAAATTGATATAATTAATGTCATCAAAAAATTTTAGAGATGACCTAGACATATTAGATATGTATTAAAGGATTTTTTTGATGTTATATAGTGTATTTATATTTTTTTAAAAAGTCAAGAAATGAATAGTGTTAAAATTTACATTAATGGTATTTTAAAATAAATATTTTTTTATTAAATGATATAAAATTCATAAAAATATAAAAATTAGAAAATATATTTATATACAGTTTAAAATTTCATCCATGAAACATTTATGTTTCATTTTTAATTTTGTAGTAACTATATTAACCCTTAAAGAGTAAAAAGACAAGTTGTCATGGTAAGAGTTAAAGGGTTTAACTAAGGGTTAAAGGAAAAAGATAAGGGAAAGAGTGTGACATAAACCTGTATAAAAATTATTTATTAAGAGTATTTATACCCATAATAATATTATATTCTAAATAAATCACTTTTGATCCATTTGGAATTGAAAAATTAATTTATATTAATTTATTATTTTTAGAGTTTCCAAAAGTGCCCATAACCTCAATTATAAAAGGGAAGCTCCTCTCACACTTACTCACACCACTTTTAGCCTTTTATATTGAAAAAAACCTACCCATTTATCCTCAAAAAATTTCATCCATTCATCCTATAATACTTAATTTTGGCATAAATCCAACCAAAGAAGTCCTTTTATGAAAATCAAAAGGAGATACCCAAAGAAGAGGTAACATTCATCAACAAACATTTTTGTATTATTTATTCCTTAAACCCATTAAATTATTTTTATTCAATATTTATATAACAACCTCAGTATTATAAACATACTAATAAGTTGTTATATTAAGGTTTCTACCTACACTCACACAAACCTCCATCAAATGGGATACACAATCATCCTTCATGTGTATGATGGACTACCGCCTCACGAACCGATGTCATTCATTCTTCCATTTTCACCTTTTAGGGTTGGTAATAATGATTAAATTTATATTTTTATATTATATATATTATATTTGAGGTTTATTTATGCTTCTATAATTATTATACAACACAAACCTTCATGATTACCATTTTTTATAAATACAATAACTTTGTTTGTGGACATGTGGACTAGTGCCTCCTCAAAATGATGTGATTCATTCACAATTTACATGGAATGCATTAAGGATGGGTTTAGAAAACATATATTATATATATGAAATAATAATTCTAATATAATTATATTAATTACTTTATTTTTTTAATTTGAAAAAGAATGGAAATAATATTTATGCGTACGTACTGCCTACCATCTCTATGAATGATGTATTTCATTTTATATTTCTATATTTTATAGATTATAATAAATACACATATATAAAATATATATGATATTTATGTCATGTTTATCATTATTTATATTATGAAATCATGATATAAGTAAAAGGATAAAAAATACAACAAATCAAAACACATGCAAAATACAAAGCTGTTATTACCCGAAACGTAACTTTAACATGAAACTGTTGATAAACGGGTAATATAAAGTCATAAGTAAATCATATATGGTATTATAGAATTGAATATGGTTATTTTATAGATTTATAATAAACCTAATTTTATTATACAAGAGGTTTTAATGAGTACAATGATATTCAAGACATAAGGTAAGAAATTTTTTCTCACTTTTATTTCTATGGGAAACATGCCTTATACACTACTTATTTATTGTATGTGGTGTATATACTACCCATTAATGTATTTTACGAATATTATTATGAATATTATAGTATTTTAATATCCATATAATTTTCTTTATTTTATGGGGAATATGATTCTTCTAATTATAAGGTGGTAAGGGGTTATTTCACAATCTCATTGTTATTCAAGATTGTTTTTTAAGTCTCTACTGGAGAATATTTATCTTACATGTTAATGTTTTCTAAAAATGTTTTCAAAAATGTTTTTACTATTATATAATAATTTTTTAAATTCATTTTTAACCCTTTTTTACTTTCTACAAAATTCTTTAAAAGGAATCTTAGTTTCATTTTCTAAAATAAGGTACTTTATGACTTTTCTTACAAAAGTAAAAGGAATGTTTTTTAACTTATACAACTTGAAAATAATTTCCCACCATCGTGACACCTTAATTTTTTTAATATTCCTTGACAAGTTTACAAGGTTATTTTTAAAGAACATATTTTATTTTATAAATGTGTGACCTTTTAAATAAATTATTAAAAGTACTAAGGGATTTTGTCTCAATTTACATTACATTGATATTTATTCATTGTTATAAAACAATTAAATTTAATGTGGTGTATATACTCCCCCTTTTTCATTTAATATTTTTATTCACTCATAAACCATATACAATTTTTATATATGGTGTTTACTTTGATTGTTATTTGATTATCTGGGAAAATATTAAGAAATCCATATTCATGAATCAGTACTGATATTTTATAGGTCACATTGTTTATTTATTAAATAAATTATTGTATATGAGGAATTATTTGGACTGGAAGTAAAGGGTGGGCCTGAATATTATGTTACCCCTCTATGCATCTATAGGTTCTCATAAGACAAATTAGTTGCACATATTAAACAGGTTTCTACCTATGGTTTTAAACCCTCTTGTGAAAGGTCTTGATGGTATAGGTTTTCATGTGCCTCAAACATAACATACAATAATTAAATATTTCATTCATCTATAATTTAGTTATTATTATTATTATTTATAAATGAGATATTTTATTTGACATTATCTATGGATGAATTTCATTCCCATCTTATTGATTAAATGGAATGTATTTCAGTTAATTACCTTGCCTATTTATTATTCCTTATTCAATTATTTTAATGGCATGTGTTATTAGTTATTTACCTTTCCATATTTATTTATTCCCATTAATTAATTATTGCTTCCATATTACTCACCCTTACTGAGAATTTGATCGCACCCTTATTTTGTTTCCTTCCATAGAAATATAATAAGTGTACTAGGAAAGATATGAAAGGATAAACTAGATAGAATAAAGTTATCCTTGATGAAAAGAAAAAATTATTTTTTAATTAGTGTATTAGTTTGTAATAAAATACCCATGTATGTATTTGGTTTACCAAGACTACTAATCCAATTAGTCCTTCAGGCCGTATTTCCTTGTAATAATACCAATGTAATGGTAGTAAACACTAGCTTTGGGCTTACTAGGGTCAGGGCACTACAATTATTATAAAATAAAGTTTATTATCAACCTTGTGAACTAGATTTAGGAAAACATATATTAGAGAACAAATCCCTAAGGTATAATTTTAGGATAAGTATATAATAACCTCTTAAAGTTTCAAATAGATAGAGATTATATAAATTTCTTAACAATATATCCCTATTTGGATACTACAAGTGGAGGTGGTTCTGGCACAGATGTACTTAGGGGTAACAACTCTAAAAAGGTATGTTTTGATTGACTCTAGAATATCCTAATACATAACAATGGGATTTACTATGCATCTAGTTTGACACTCTATGGGTATATGCTTAAGATAACTCACATTTTCTTTACAAAAAATTATGAAGGATTTGAATATATGATGAAAATGAATAACCTAGGTTAAACCTAAGGTGTTTTAGATTGAAAATAATGTGTCATGATATTATATAAATGATTATACTTTTTTATCACTATGATTATTGTTACTCACAATATGCTTTCTAGTTCTAGTCAATGGCTGGAAACTGAAGGATTCATGTTAACATTGAACATGATAGACAAGGTGGTGGCGATGAGTAACCAAATGGGATGTTGATAGGATTGAAATATATCGTGTTCATGCTTAATTAGTTTTACTAAAATATGATTAACAACATATACCTTAACCAACTCCCGAACTCTCCAAAGAAGAGAAGGATGGAGTTTTCTAAGAGCTCTAGTGGTGGAGACTATGGAGAAAAGAAGGATCGATTTCCATCATGAAAGAAATATGGAAGAATACACCCATGAAAGCATCTAAATGGAATAGAGTACATTGTAAGAGTATGATAGAAGGAAATAAAACTCATCCTAATAATGAATTTTTATTTTATTTCCTTAAATTTGGGGAACTTGGCCATTACCAAAATCAATTACCTCTTCTATAAGATAAAATCTAGACCAAGAAAGGAGCTATATTGAAATAAATTGATGAAGTATTTATGTGTTGGTGTTGTATTGAAAACCTTATCTAAAAGGCTATTTAGTGATTAAACTTATTTCAAAGATGTCCATCATATTTATTTTAGAAGTTATATTAATATGGTTTTAGAAGAAGGATAAAATGAATGCTGGGTGAAAACCCATCGTGCCCGAAAAGGCTGTGGGGTTTGAACCCACAACCGAAGGGTGAAAAGAGAGAAATTCCCACTATTATCCTACATGAAGCTTGGGTTAACCTGAAATTTTTATGTTAAATTATCTAATGGATAAATGTTATTTTTTGTTTTAGGGACATGTTTTTTATCAAATAGATAACCTTGAGATTTGAAAATGATTTGGTGATTAAGTGATTAGTGTTATTTTAGAATATGTTCACTATTTTTGGAATAATATAAGATTAAAGTAAATAGAATATTTTTAGGAATTAATTTTGAATTGTATTTTGGAGTCAAATTTGATTTTATTTTAAAATTATGGTGATTTAGGTTATTTATAGAAATGGTAAGCACATATTTGAGATTATATGATTTAGAAAATTAATTTTTTTTGGGTATAAGACATTAAGAGTGATTGATTTTATATAGAAGACTATATGATCCAATCCTTATGATTTTTGGGTCTTATTCTAGAATTTTTTTGAGGAAGGATAGTTATTTGTAGAATGATCTATGTTGAACATTGGGTATTATTGTTGAATTTTGGAGATTAAAGTTGTTTTTCATCATGTAAAGGTTTATTATTTTTGGGAATTATATTATCTTATCTAAACCATTTTGGATTTGGTTAATGTATCATGATATTAGTAATATATAGTTATAATTTTTTGGATTTTTTGATTCATAGAAGTTGATTAAAATTCTTTAAGCATGAAAAATTAATCTTAAATACTCATAAGTTATGGAAAAAGATGAGTTTGTAGTAAAAATTGACTAAAGGATAAAACTCTAAATTTCAAGTAAGTATGTTTTGTTATGTTATTATTATAGGAATTAAATTAATTCCTTAACTTTAAGAAAAGTATTTTGAAACAAAAATTTTATTCATTTACTTTTCTTTCTGAGAAATCAATGGTCTTTTAACCAATCACATATTTATGGTTTTGTGATTGTTAAATTTCTCATGAACATTTTCTCTATCACTATCCATCATAACTTGATAGTTATATTTATTCCATGTCCATTTTTTCACTAATGTTTTTATATTTTAAGGCCTATTTGTTTGGTAACCTTCATATTTCCATTTCCATCTTATTAAGAAGATGTGTTGTTAACCATATTTACGATGTGGGTTTTTCAACAATAGCATTTTAAAATATGAAAACCTAAATTACTGATATAATGTTTGAATTGATAGGACGAAATTGATTGAAGTATGAGATAATTTAACACCCTAAGATTTTATGTCATGTATCTTTTTAAATTTAATCTCTCCGATATCTTACGTTGCACACAACACTAAGCTTAAATGAACCACAATATACTATTAATATTATTATATAAAATGTCATTATCTCCCATATATTAAATTTTTTGTTATGAATAGGGTCAACTAACTTATGAAAATATATTTTTAAATTAATTTGTTACTAATTTATTAGAAATAAATACAAAAACCAATTTAATATAACAGAAATGTTTTTATAAAAACTATTTAAACGAGCACAAGTGTGTTTTATACCAATATAATTAAAAAAACACACTTTTTCTATTATATTATTTAAATATATATATAATATATTATACTTAATGTGTAACATTTATTCTTTTTTTCTAGACATGATATAATAACAAATCAAATTTTACACATAAAAGATGTGTTTTTATAAAAAGACAATTTCACCACCTTTTGATTGAGCACTTGTTTTAAATATAGTTTTTGATACTTTTATAAATTATATTTGACAAAATAAAATTCTTATTTTAAATAGGAATATAATTTTTTTTGAATTTTAGGTATTTTTATGATTAGTTTCATGTTTTGATGAATAGTGATGAAATATTGCATTTTAATTGATTTTTTTTCATCTAAATAATTTATAGCATTAAATTATATTTTTAATTGGTTTTAAAGTATAATTAGATAATTATTTTATCCATTAATCTAATTTAGTTCATTGGAATCAATTTCACTTTGAATTTGGATATAAAAACATTTCAATCTTTTGAACGTTTTTTCTTTAAAAACCCCTTTTCTCGTTCCATCAACAGGATCAATTTTAAATTAATTAATTCAACTTATATGTTTATAATTTTGAAAAATGGATTTCATATTTAGAATAAATGGGTCTAAATTATGTAAATAGGTTCCTTTTATTTTTGGACATTATGAATAGTAACTTTAGTAATTTTTATTAACATTGTTAAAGGTAAATCAAGTAATTAAGGGTAAAAATAATATTATAAAATCATCCTAACACTTGTAATAATTTTATTTAATGATTTTTTATTGACCAAAATAATTATTGGGATGATTGTATGTCCTCTTGGAGCCACTTTTATGAATTTAATCCTTTTTTAGTTTTTTATTCCGAGGAAAGCCAAATATGTCATACTCATGTTTTTAATAAGTATTACATTTTTTATATATAGTTATTCAGAATATATATTCAAATTTAAATAGTAATTTGAAATATAAAATGTTTATATTAATCATAATAATTTATTTTTAATTTTTATATAAGAAAAAAATTAAATTAAAGGCTTACACAATGATAATGCAATAATTGTTTAATTAATGGAAATATCAAATAAATGTTATTAAAAATATTAAAATATTAATAATTTTATATAATTAATTTTATCCATGAATTTTATTGATTATATATACTTATTAGATATTTATTAAAGTTTTTTGAAGTTATCTTATGTTATGATATTTTTTAAAAAGTCAAGAAATGAATAGTGTCAAAATTGACATTAATGATATTTTAAAATAAATAATATTTTATTAAATGATATAAAATTTATAAAAACATAAAATCAGAAAAAATAATTTATATGAGGTTTAAAACTTCATCCATGACTCATATATGGGTTTTTTTTTGGAATTTTATAGTAACTATATTAACCCTTAAAGAGTAAAAGGCCAAGTTGTCACGGTAAGAGTTAAAGGGTTTAACTACGGGTCGAAGCCAAAAGATAAGTGTAATAATGCGACCTAAACATATATAAAAATTATTTTTTGAGATTATTTCTACACATAATAATCTTAGATTCAAAATAAATCAATTTGGAGAAATTTTAAATTGAAAATCAATATATATTAATTTAATATTGTTAGAGTTTCCAAAAGCGGCCCTTATCTCAATTATAAAAGGGCACCTCATACCTTACTTCCTCACACCACATAGAGCCTTAAATATTGACTGAAAACTACCCATTTAACCTTCAAAATTACCTGAATTCATCATACGATCTCTAATTTGGTAAATGAAAACAAAAAAGTCCTTTTTGTAAATCAATAGGAGATACCCAAAGAAGAGGTAACGCCCATCAACAAAAGCTCTTTGTTTTATTTCTTCCTTAAACCCATTAAATTATTTTTATTTAATGTTTATATAATAACCCCAATATAATAAATATAATAATATGTTTTTTTATTAATGTTTCAACCTAAAATCATACACACTTCCATCAAATGGGATACACAATCATCGTTTGTGTGTACGACAGACTACTACCTTGTGAACTAATGTCGTTCGTTCTTCCATTGACACATTTGAGGGTTGGGAATAATTTTTGAATTTATGTTTTTATATGATATATATTATATATATGATTTATTTATTCTTATTTAATTATTATATAACACATACCTTCCTCCAATCTATTTTTTATAAATATGATAACTTCATTTTTGGACGTGTGGACTACCGCCACCTCAAAATGATGCGATTCATTAACAATTTACATGACATGTATTAAGGATGGGTTTAGTGAATTTATATGATATATATGACATAATAATGCTACTATAATTAAGTTAATTACTTTATTTCTTTCAATACTACAAAAAAAAGAAGCAACATTCATGCGTACGTACGATCTACCGCCTCCATGAATGGTGTATTTAATTTTCCATTTTTATAATTTTTGGTTTTTTATGAATAAATATATAATGAATATATATGATATTTATTTCATGGTTATCATTATGTATATTATTAAATAATTATATAATTAATTGGATCAACATATCAAAATACATATGAAAAATAAAGCGATAATTACCTGAACCATAAATTTAACACGAAATTGTTAATAAACGAGTACAATAAAATCATAAGTAAATCATATATGGTATTATAGAAAATAATATGGTTTTTTATAGATTTATAATAAAAATATTTCTATTATATAGGACTTTTGAATGAGTATAATGATAGTCAATACATAAGGTAAGAGATTTTTGTCTCACTTTTATTTTTGTGGGACTCATGCCTTATACACTACTTATTTTTTGTATGGTGTATATACGACCCATGAATGTATTTTATGAATATTATTATAAATATTATGGTATTTTATTATCCATATAATATTATTTATTTCATTGAGCATACAATTATACTGATTATAAATTATTAAGGGGTTATTTCACAATATCATCCTTATTCGAGATTGTTTTTATTTAAGTCTCCACTAGGGAATATTTCTCCTACATGTTAGTTTTTTCTAAAAATATTTTCAAAAATGTTTTTACTATTCTTGTATGAGTTTTTAAATTCATTTTTACCCTATTTTGAATTTTTAAAAAATTCTTTAAATGGAATCTTCGTTCAATTTTCCAAAACAAGGTACTTTATGACTTTTCTTACAAAAGTAAAAGTTTTTAACTTATAAGCAACGAATGGAATTTGCCTTCATCATGACTTCATAATATTTTGAATCTTACTTTACAAGTTTATTTTCAAAGAAAAATATTTAATATTATAAATTTAGGGGTTTTAAATAAATAATTACAAAGTGATAAGGGATTTTGTCTCAATTTATATTCCATTAATACTTGTTCATTGTTACACACTAATTCACTTTAATGTGGTGTATATACTACCCCTTTGTCATTTAATATCACAATTCACTCATTAAATTTAGACCATTTTTACATATGGTGTGTAATTTGAAATTTATTTGATTCTCTGGGAAAATATTAATAAATAAGTATTCTTTATTCAATACTGATATTTCATAAGTCACATTGTTCATTTATTAAATCAATTACTTTATATGAGGAATGGTTTTGAATAGAAATGATAGGTGGGTCCCAAACTTTATGTATCCCCTCGATGCATTGATAGGTTATCATTAGACAAATTATTTGCACATATTAAATAAGTTCCTACGTGTAGTTTTAAACTATCTTGAGAAAGGTCATGATGGTATAGGTTTTCATGTGCCTTAGACATGATGTAGAATAATTAAGCATTGCCTCCATTCAGAATGTAGTTATTAATATTATTATTTATCCATGAGATTTTTTCTTTGACATTATTTATGGATTCATTTCATTCTTATCTTATTGATTAAATAGAACGTGTTTTGGTTAATTACCTTTCCATATTGATTATGCCTTATACAGTTATTTGATTGGCACGTGTTATCAGTTATTAACATTTTCATGTTGATTTATTCTCATTAATTCATTATTAATTCTATTTTACGTACCCTTATCGATCATTTAAGCTCACAATTATTTTGTTTCTTTCCTCAAGAATCCAAGAAGTTCACTAGTCAAGATATGCAAGGATACACTAGATGGAATAAAGTTATCCTTGAAATAAAAAAATTAAGTTGTAATTAGTGCATTCATTTGGAATATAAGACTCATTTATCTATTTAGTTTAACAAGAATACTAAAATAATTGTTCCTTGAGGCTGCATTTATTTGTAATCATGCCAATTTAATGGTAGTAGATACCAACTCCAGGCTTTCTGGGGCCAGATTGTTAAATTTGGTATCAGAGGAATTTTAGTAGAAACCTGGTGAATTAGATTTAGGAAAACATATATTAGAGAATATATACCTAAGGTAGAATTTGAGGATAATTATAGAATAAAATCCTAAATTTTCACTTAGATAGATATTATGTGGTTTTCCTAGAAATAAACCAATATCAAGATACTACAAGTGGATGTAGTTCTGGAACTGATGTACCTAGGGGTAAAAAATTTGAAAATCTATGTCAGACCTGACTTGATCATAACCTGGTACACAAGAAAGGTCCTTACTGCACACCTAGTTTTAAACTCTCAGGACATATTCTTAGGATAATTCATATTTTCTTTAGAAACCATCATGAATTATTTAAATATATAATGAAAAAGAATAACCTAGGTTAAAACTATTGTGTTTTAGATTCAAAATAAGGTGTCATGATATTCTATAAATGATTATACATTTTTCTCACTATGATCATTATTAATCACACCATGATTTCTGGTTTTACTCAATGGCTAAAACATGAAGGATTCATGTTAACATTGAACATGATGGATAAGGTTGTGGTGATAAGAAACCAAATGAGATATTGATAGGAGTGAAAGATATCGTTTTAAAGCCTAATAAATTTCCCAAAATATGATTAACAACATATACCTTAACCAACTCCTGAACTCACCAAAGAAGATAAGGTTGGAGTTTTCTAAGATCTCTAGTGGCGGAGACCATAGAGAAAAGGAGAATTGATTTACATCATGTAAGAAATGTAGAAGGATATACCTAGGAAAGTGTCTCAACAAAACACATAAATTATTTATGTGTGGGAAATAAGTACATAAATGAACTAATTTTCAAGGAATAATAAAGAGTATGATATAAGGAAATAAAACTCATCTTAATAATCCATTTGTTGTTGATTTCTTTAAATGTGGGGAAACTGGGAATTACACAATTCAATTCCCTATTCTATATAATAAAATGTATACCAAGGAAGGACCTATGTGAAAATAAATGGATGAAGTATTTATGTATTGGGGTTGAATTAAAAACCTTAGTTAAAAGGATATTTAGCAATTAACCTTCTTTCAAGGATGGCCATTATATTTATTTTAGAATTTATATTAATTTGGTTTTAGAAAAAGGACAACCCATATTCTAGGCAACAACCCACCGTGTCTAGTAAGGCCACAGGGTTTGAACCCACAATCGAAGGGTGAAAAGGGTGAAAAACATACTCTAGCCTACGTGAAGTTTTAGTTTTCATGATTTTTTAGTTATACTATCTAATGGATAAAGGTTATTTTGATTTTAGGAACATTTTTTTATCAAATAGATAACCTTGGTATTGTAAAATGATTTATTGATTAAGTGATTAATTTTATTTCATAATAAAGTAACTATCTTGAGAATTATATAATATTAAGGTAAAAAATATATTTTGAGGAGTAAAGGTTGAATTTTATTTTGGATTCAAATATGATTTTATTGTGGACTTATGGTGATTTAGGTTATTTATGGAAATGGTTTTTATATCTTGAATATTATGTGATTTAGGCAATTAAATTTCTTTGGTATAAGAAATTAAAATTGATTGATTTATTTGGTACACTATATGATCATATCCTTCTGATTTTTGGGTCTTAATCTTGAATATTTTTGAGAAAGGATAGTTATTTTCTGAATGATCTATGTTGAACTTTGGATATTACTATTGAATTTCAGAGATTCAAGTTGTTTTTCATCATATAATGGTTTATTATTTTTGGGAATTATATAATTTTATGCTAAACATTATGGTTTTTGTTAATGTATAAATATAGTAATAATAGATAGTTATAATTTTTCAGATTTTATGATCCGAAGACATTGATTCAAAGTCAAAAGGAATGAAAAATTTATCTTAAATACTCACCATTTGTAGAAAAAGATGAGTTTATGGTGGAAATTGAATAAATGATGAAACTATATGTATTAAGTAAGTATGTTTAATTATGTGATTATTCTAGTAATTAAATAATTTCCTTAACTTTAAGAATATTATTTTGAAACAAACATTTTATCTATATACTTTTGTTTCTGAGAAATAAATGGTCTTTTAACTGATCAAAGATTTATGGTTTTCTAATTGTTAAATTATCATAAACATGTTATCTATCACTCTCCATCAGAACATGATAGTTATATTTTTATTCTATGTCTATGTTTTCACTAATGTTCTCTTATTTGAAGGCCTTGTTTTTTAGTAACCTTCATATTTAATTTTCCCTCTAATTAAGAAGATGTGTTGTAAACCCTATTTATGATGTGGTTTTTTCAATAATAGTATTTTAAAATATCAAACTCTCGATTAGCGAGATCAAGTATGAATTAAAATAATGAAATTTGTTAAAGGGTGGTAGAATGTAACACAAAAATATTTTAAGGTATGTATATTTTTAAAGTTAATCTCTTCAATGGATTACGTTGCATGCAACACTGAGCTTAAACTAATGACGATATACTATTAATATTATTATATAAAATGAAATTATCACCTAGCCATAATTTGTGGTTATGAATATGATTAACTAAATTATGAGAATATATTATTAAATTCATTGGTTACCTATTAATTATAAATAAATATAAAAACCAATTTAATATAAAGGAAATATTTTTATTAAAACTATTTAAATAAGCATAAATGTGTTTTATACCAATAAAATTAGAAAATAATAATTTTTGGATTATATTATATATATATATATAATATTAAATATAATTTTTAACATTCATCCTAGGTGTTTTATAGACATGATATAAGAACAAATCAAATTTTACACATAAAAGATGTTTTTTTATAAAAAGAAAGTTTTGTTTCCTTTTGATGGAACAATTGTTTTAAATATATTTTTGAAACTTTTATAAAATATATTTGAAAAAATAAACTTATTATTTTAAATAAAAATAAAAAATTTTACTTTGGTTGTTTTTTTGGTATTTTTTCTTATAAGTTTCACATTTTGATGAATAGTGATAAAATATTATATTTTAACTGAAAATAGATTTTTTGTCTAAATAATTTATAGGGTTAAATTATATTTTTAATTGGTTTTAAAGTATAATTAGATAATTTTTTTATCATTTAATATAATTTAGGTCATTGTAATCAATTTCGAATTTAATTTGGATATAAAAACATTTTTATCTTTTGAACGTTTTCACTTTAAAAATCCGTTTTCTTGTCATGTAAATGAGATTAATTTTAAATTAATTACAATAAATTATCCATTTCAAATTTTGAAAAATGGATTAAATATTTATAATCTATGGGTCCAAATTATTTAAATAGGTTCCTTTTATTTTTGGACATTATGAATAATATCTTTAGTAATTTTTATTAACACGGTTAATAGTAAATCGAGTAATTAAGGGTAAAAATAAAATAAAAAATTACCCTAACACCTATAATAATTTTATTTGATGTGTAATTTTCAACCAAAACCATTATTGGGATTATTTATTTTCTCTTGGATCTACTTAGATTACTTTAATCCTTTTTAGTAATTTATTTTAGTGAAAGTCAAATATTTCATACTCATGTTTTTAATAAGTATTACCTTTTTTATATATGGTAATTCAGAAGATATATTAGACTATAAATATTAATTTTAAATGTAAAATTTTTATCTTCATCATGCTTTTTTTTAATTTTTAGGTAAAAAATATTTAAATTTAAGGCTTGCACAAAGATGATGAAACAATTATTTATTTAATGGACATATCAAGTAAATGTTATTAAAAATATTAAAATAAATATAATTTGATATAATTAATGTCATCCATGAATTTTATAGATTACCTAGACATATAAGGGATTTATTTAATGTTTTTTTGATGTTATCTTGTGTATTGATATTTTTTAAAAGTCAAGAAATTAATAGTGTCAAAACTAACATTAATGATATTTTAAAATAAATAATATTTTATTAAGTGATATAAAATTAAAAAAATATAAAATTTGTCCAAATTATTGTGATAAGTTTTAAAATTTCATCTATTACTCATTTATGGTTCTTTTGACATTTTATAGTAACTATATTAAGCCTTAAAGAGTAAAAATCTAAGTCGTCACTATAAGAGTTAAAGGGTTTAACTAAGGGTTAAAGGTAAAATATATGGGTAATAATGTAAACTAAACCTATATAAAAGGTATTGGTTGAAATAATTTATACCCATACTCATATTATCCTAAAAATAAATCACTTTTTATCTATTTTGTTTTGAAAATTAATTTTTATTAATTTAATATTTTTTGTGTTTCCAAAAGTGCCTCTCATATTAATTATAAACGAGCACCTACTACCTCACTTCCTCACACCACTTTGAACCTTATATATTGACCAAAAACTTACAATTTATCCTCCCAACTTACATACCTTCATCATAGAATCATTAATTTGGAAAAAAATCTATCCAAAGAAGACCTTTTTTGAAAATCAAAAGGAGATACCCAAAAAGAGGCAACGTTCATCAATGAATGTTTTTTGTTTTATTTATTACTTAAAACCGTTAAATTAATTTTATTTAATGTTTATATAAAAAATTTAGTATCCTAAATATACTTATATGTTGTTATATTAAGTTTTCTACCTATACCCACCCACACTTCCATCAAATGGGATACACAATCATTGTTCATGTGTATGGAGGACTACCACCATGTGAAATGATGTCGTTCATTCTTACATTGCCACCTTTCATGGTTGGGAATAATGATGAGATTGATATTTTTATATGATATATATTATATTTAATATATTTTTATTTTTATTTAATTATTATATAACACATACCTATATGATTTCCATTTTTTTAAATATGATAACTTCGTTTGTGGACGTGTGGACTACCGCCTCCTCAAAATGATGTGATTCATTCACACTTTACTTGGAATGTATTAAGGATGATTTTAGTAAAATTATATGTTATATATGACATATTAATTATACTAAAATTATATTAATTACTTTATTTATTTCAATATGACAAAAAAATTGAAACAACATTCATGCATATGTACGACCTACTGTCTCATTAAACGTTGTATTTCATTTTCTATTTATGTATTTTATAGATTATTATAAAAACATATTTAATGAATATATATTATGTTTATTTCATGGTTATAATTCTAGATTTGATGAAATAATTATATAATTAATAGGATAAAAAATATAACAAATCAAAACACATGCAAAAAAGAAAGCGGTTATTACCTAAAACGTAAATTTAACATGAAATTGTTAATAAACGGGTAATATAAAGTCTCAAGTAAATCATATATAGTATTATAAAAATGAATATAGATCTATTATATAAGTATAATAAAAATATTTTTATTATATAGGAGGATTGAATGTGTACGACGAGAGTCAATATATAAGGTAAGGGATTTTTGTCTCACTTTTATTTCTCTAGGACACATGCATTATACACTACTTATTTATTTTGTGTGGTGTATATAATAAAAATGAATGTATTTTATGAGTATTATTATGAATATTATGGTATTTTAATATCCATACAATTTTATTTCTTTCATGGTTCATACTATTCTACTGATTATAAAGTGGTAAGGGGTTATTTTACAATCTCATCGTTATTCGGGTTTGTTTTTGTTTAAGTCTACACTGGGGAATATTTATCTTCCATGTTAGTGTTTTCTAATTTTTTTAAAAAAAATGTTTTTAATATTATCCAATGATTGTTTAAAGTCAATTTTATTCCATTTTGACTTCCTGAAAAAAATTCTTTAAAAGTAATCTTCCTATCGTTTTACAAAACAAGGTTCTTTATGAATTTTCTTACAAAAGTAAAAGAAATGTTTCTTAACTTATACGGTGTGAAAATTTTTTACCACAGTCATGATGCCCTAATGTTTTTAATATTCATTTAAAATTTACATGGTTGTTGTCAATGAATATATTTTATTTCATAAATGTGTAACATGTTAAATAAATCATTACAAAGTGGTAAGAGATTTCATCTCAATTTAAATTCCATTAAGACTTATTAATTATTATGAACCAATTAAATTTAATATGGTGTATATACTTCCCCATTTTCATTTAATATCATGATTCACTCAAAAAATATATACCATTTTTACATATAGTGTTTATTTTGATAGTTGTTTTATTTTCAGGGGAAATATTAATAAATTCACATTCTTTATTAAATATAGTTATTTTATAAGGTAAATTATTTATTTGTCAAATAGATTACTCGATATGAAGAATAATTTGGACTAGAAATGAAGAGTGGGCCCCAAACATTATATATCCTCTAGATGCATCGACAAGTTATCATGAGAAAAATTAGTTATTCATATTAAATAGGTTTCTGCCTATAGTTTTAAACCGTCTTATGAAAGGTATTGATGGTATAGGTTTTCATGTGACTCATATATGATGTTCAATAAGTAAGCATCACCTTCATTTAGAATTCTGTTATTATTATTATTTATCCATGATATTTTTTCTTTGAAATTATCTATGGATGCATTTCATTCTTATCTTATTGATTAAATGGAAAGTGCTTAACTTAATTACCTTTCTATATTGATGATGCATTATCCAGTTATTTGAATGGAATGTGTTATCAGTTATTTTCCTTACCATGTTTATTTATTCTCATTAATTCATTATTTCTTCCATTTTAATTACCCTTACTGAGTGTTTGAGTTCACCATTATTTTGTTTCCTTCCCCTGGAATCCAAGAAGTGTACTAGGAAAGATATGTAATGAAAATCTATATGGAATAAAGTTATTGTTAAAAGAAAAAAATTATATTCCAATTAGTGTTTTCATTTGTAATATTTGACTCATGTATGTATCTGGTTTACTAAGACTACTAAACTAATCAGTCCTTTGGGCTGTATTTCGATGTAATCATGCCAATTTAATGGTATTATACATCTTTCCTAGGATTAATAGGGTTTTCATGCTATAGTTTCTAGGAAATTTAGAATGGGAGGTGTATGTTTGAAAGGGTGTAAGGGATATCCTTTTATAAGAGAGGAAAATAACACTTTTGGAAACACACTTTATATATTTATAATTCCATGACACTATTCTAAGGTTAATGGCTCCAAAATTTTGAAATAATGGAATTTGGGGGGTATTTGGGTTGTTAAAACTCATAAAATTATTTACAAACATGTTTTAAAAATTTTATATGATTTTTCCATTATGTTTTTACATTTTTCTGTTTTACCTTTAAACCATGTAACTTGTTTTTAACTAAGTGATTTTTTGTTTTGTAAAAAATATTAAATAAACTATATAACTAGATTTGGGTTATTGGAACTAAATTTAACCTCTATTTAATTAAATTAAAATTCTAAATATTATAAAATTAACATTTAAATTAAAATATATCATGTGTAGAAAAACCGTTTTAGTAGAAAAATGATATATTTACCAATATGTATTCTTTGTATTATTTAGTATTGTTTACATATAAAATAAGTGTTAATATATTTATTTATGAATCTATAAAACAAATTAGATTCATTATTTAAAGTATTTTAATTTAATTTATTCATTTAAAGTTTTATGATATTAATAAAATAATAAATTTAAAATAATCATTTCACAAGTATCATGGTAATTAGCATTAATCCTAATTATATGAATTTTACAAATAAAAATGAAATTATTTTTATTAAATAAACTAAAAACTATTATCTAAATTATAAGAATCATTTTATCAAATTAACTTTATATGTGTAGGGATGTTAATCTTAACTTTAGTGCATGTAATGCGTAGAAACCTGTTTTTAAGAAAAGTGTATTTTTAAGCATAAATTTTATGTATAAGATAAAATCATATTTTTTATTAATTATAATTATATTAAAAATATTAATATTTATAAAAGAAAATTTATTTTATAGTAAAATAAATATGTAACATAATTTCCTCATATTTAAATTTAATTAAAGAAATAACTAAATAACAGTTTTCTTGAAATATTAGTAAATTTTCTAAAATGTTATAAAATGATTTTAAAAATTCATAATAGATTTTTAAAATGATTCATTTCAATTTTTAATATATATTTTTTTAGTAAAAAGGTTACAAAAAAAAATTCAAGTATGAATTTCATAAAATTTATAGTATTAACAAAAACTGGCATGCTTCACTATTAACCTAAAAATCATTTATTTTGAAAAAACACAAAAAATTATACTAAGATAATTTTTATATTATAAATTCAAAAATTATTCTTTTTATCTAATTTAAATTGTAAAATTATTATATTTTTCTTTTTAAATAACATATAAAATATATAAAGATAATTTTATTTTATTGAAAAATAAAATTTTAAAACATTAATTGTTTTTAATATTATTTATCACTATTTTTTAAATTTAAAGAGTTTTAATATCTTACTTCATATATTGATTTATTATATGTTACCATAATAATATTTTAAATCTTATTAATTTAATTTACTAAACTATCGTTATTTGTGTTTTAGTTTGGTGTTGAGAGAAATGAAAGTTATGGAACTTAATGTTTATCTAAAGGAAATTATATTGTAAAACCTTGGGTCATTATAGTGTTTACCCTCATTCAGACCTATGTGGATGGGTCTCCCTTGAGGTGGTTATGTGGAGACATGTTTTCCCCTGAGGTTGATGGGAAGGGAGGTATTTTATCTTAAGGCATGAGGTGTATTTGTGGATTCCTTATTCCATGGAGCGAGCGGACCATTAGGTTATCCTTTGTTTACCTCTATGATATTAGTCTGATGAATTATTAGGAAATAAAACTAAGACTTATTACCCTTCATTTTTTCTTCCCATTTTTTCTTTAATTGGGTGGTGGTGTGGTTCGACCCACTGTCATGACCCTTTCCCTCCAAATATTCTCCTCCTGGACTGGAAATGAAGAAAGGGTGATAATGATCCTAGAGTCCTGTATCCAGTAGGCCCCGAGTTGGTGACTAGCACCAAGGGTATACAAATCTCACAATATGGGAGGCATTAAACTTTATGAGAAACATGATCAAAAGATAGAATGACTCATCCACCACAACCCCAAGACGCAATATAAAAGAGAAATCCAAAAACCATCCCACATGCATTAAAAAAGTAGAACTGATACAAATACAATATAGTCTCCAAAGTAAATACCCAAAACTAAAGCTAAAGGAGTGACATGAAAACTGTCCCAAGGCCCAAGCTAGTAACACCCAGTATGGTCCACATAATCCTCTTGGAAACCTAAAAAAAGTTTTATATACATAGGGTGAGAATATAGGTATACTAAGTAGGAAAACCAAAGTCTCACATGCACATGGGAAAGAAGCATAATAATTCCCCTGTGAGAAAATAGAAGAACCAAACAACACCTATCAAGGTATACTAACCATCTCAACCTCACAAAGGCATACTCACCAAGTAACACAAGTAAAGTAATATAATATAAAGTAAATAATATCAATGATAGGTCACCCAACACCACTTTACCACTAGTATTCCACTCTATCTCAACATCCCATGTCCTAGCGCTCACATCCCTTCCATATACTACATCACATCCTACCTGCACACACTTGGGCCTCACAACACATCCTGCCCGCACACACATGGGCCTCATATCACATCTCATTCGCACACACCTAGGCCTCTTAATACATCACATCTCATCCTTAAGACACACATGAAAGCATGTAACCATCTCATTCTAAAGATACCTAGTAAAGCACAAACCACCTTTCCCAAAAACACACAGGCCACCACATCTCACCCAAAGACACCTGGGCCATCACATCTCACCTGAAGACACCTGGGCCATCACAACCACCATCTAAGACACTAAAATGCATTCATCCGTCACAAACTATTCCATACCTACCTCTCCTAGAAGAGAGAGTAGAAAAGAGCAGGTACCAAACCATATGTACTCCTCATCAGATGTTGTGAAATACACCCTCCCTTGTGATGATGGGGGTGTTTGGAACATAGTGATCAAATAGGTTGGGTTACATATAGAAATCACAAAGAAAATACAAGTATATACATATATGATACCAAACACACAATCCCAACCTATGGGTCCTCATACAAACCAAAAAACCACAACACTTGCTACCTCTAAATGTAAAACACCACACATCAATCCATAAAACCCATTTCACATTCTTAACCAATTTATTTACCATTTTCATTCCATTATCCAAACCAAACCAATACATTCCAAGATTTATTAAAAAATTATTTATTTGTTCCATCACCATCGAACAACTATCAGGCACTACACACAATAAGAAACACAATCAAAGTCATTTCAGAAGGTGAAGAGACTTGATAAATTAAGGTAGTTTCACATTAAAGACACATCATACCATGACATCTCGATACAGGGTGAAGCTTTATACATGTTACTCATGAAAAATATCTGGTATAATTACCCATACCAAACACTACTGTCCTTATTTAAATTAATCCTCCTAAACCACCATACCATCCAAAACAAACCCCCAAATCACAACTACATGTAGCAATACAATTACAACACAACTAGTTTCACAACCTTGTTGTGAAATCATTATATTTACATCATAGCCCTACTATACAACCACATTCCATCCATTTTCCCACACATAAAAAACAAAAAAAAAATCACACAAAACATCACAACAAAACCTTTTATAGGTTCCCAGGAACATTTATCACATTCCACTACTTTTTTGGGGGTATTATCCAATAGACCAAATACCAGAGCAACCAATTCATTAGAAAAGTATACATGGTTGTCCATTTTTCATTTTTAGGGTGAAAATAAAAAATATCAAAAAATTAAAAAACCACAATATATGAATCCAACACAAAAAAATCCACCAATGACCATAATTTTTAGTGGGGAATTTGGCCTATATAATCACAATATCACAAACAATATCGAAGCTGTAAAAACAAACAGATCAAACCCCATTTCCCCTTTTAATTTAATTAACCAATTATTTATCTTTTATTTGAGAATTAATAACCATAATCCATAGAAAAACATGAGTAAAAACCCTCCCGCATGATGCAAAATAAGGAGAACTAAAGGGAAATCCTACCTCAAGGAAGATTTCCAAATCGTTTCGCACTATAGGATAAAGAAGAAACTATCCAAAAACCATCATCACACAAGAAACTTGCAGATAAAACTATACCAAACCAAATAGAAATAAAAAAAACCCAAGACAAACCCTAAAACAAATAAGCACCACCAAAATGGATCCCCATGAGAATAATGGAAGAAAAAAATAAAGGGTAAGAACTTACCACAGACCAACCAAAAGACCACTAATGAACAATAACCAAGAGAAATAGATTGAAGAGGGATGGAGAAGGATTTTAAGGACACATTGATGCGCCTAGGTTTATCAAAAAATAATAGGGAAAATGAATCACAACCGAATGGATGAGGGTTCAGTTGGAAAATAATTTTTAAAACTACACATGATTGGGGTACTACAAGACGTGTAATCCCCTTTCACATCATGTAATACATGGGGTTTGTTTTTCATTGAAAAATTCATTGCCTCTTCATTTTATTTTATTTTTCTAACCCTAAATTATTACACATAGTAAAACCACTCTTCACATCGTGTAAAATGTCTACACATCATGAAACCTCTAAGACAAACCACAAAACCAAACTTCACATTGTGTAATATGGTTACACAACATGTAATCTCCCTTATTCTAGCCTTTAGAAACCAAACTTCTCCAAAATCTCTCTAATCCTCATCCGAACACATATAATATCCAAAACCTAAAAAGTAACAGATCATGAAGGTATGAACCATTACATCAGATACATCTCAAATGATTCTCTCCCTCTATAATCCAAAACCAAGCCTAGAAGAAAAGGGGTTCAAACAACCACCCCACAAGATACCTCTCAAGGATATCATCATACCTTAGACACCACCACTGACTAAACACACCAAACCCAAAATACACTTACAAATAACCAATACACAACCATATCAACCTCCATGTATCCCAAACCAACAACAACTACAACCAATGAACCCTACTACCACACAACCAACAAACTGCACCGTCCCGAACACAAGAATTTGAAAATTCCGTCCTCCATATCAAGATACTATCCACTTTGGTTAACACTAACTTGCCCGTATAGGTTTAATCGCATATAAATTAATACATATCAATTAGTAATTATGTCCTCCCCTTTCAATACGTTGGGTCTTTATCACAAACCACACCACACACAATCAGAAACCATGAAAACAACTCATCTCATAAAACAAAAGGATCCAAACATAACATCACAAAGAAAAAAAAAGTAAAGAAAAGACCAAAAAAGCTTTGGGTATAAGAAATGTATCTGCGTTAATTTCTCCCAAGTACTCTCCTCTTGGCCACCATGCCTCCACAACACATGAACCAAAGGAATGGCCTGTCCACACATCACCTTCTCCTGAAGATCCTCGATCTCTACTAGCAGCTCCACAAATGTCGCATCATCCTTGATATCCAACTCTCCCCAATCAGTGAAATGAGAGTCATCATGAAGATAACAATGAAGTTGAGAGATGTGAAAGACATCGTGGATCCTTTCCAACTGTGTTGGAAATGCCAATTGATACATTACCTCACCGAATCACCCAAACACTTCAAAGGGCCAAACAAACTTGGGATAAAGCTTACTCCCTCTGCCAAACCTCCAATACCCATGTCAAGGAGGAACCTTCAAGAACAAACGGTCTCCAACCTTGAGCTAAAAAGTCCTCCTTCTTCGATTGACATAAGACTTATTCTTGTCCTGTGCTACTTTCATCCTCTCAAGAACAAGCTGAACCTTCTCTATCATGCTCTGCACCCCATTGGGTCCAAGAATGGATATCTCCCCAACCTCCATCCAACACAATGGTGAATGACACAGTCTTCCATACAAAGCTTCAAACAGGGCCATGCCCATGGAAGAGTGATAACTATTATTATAAGAA
Source organism: Viscum album (assembly GCA_963277665.1). NCBI lineage: Eukaryota > Viridiplantae > Streptophyta > Magnoliopsida > Santalales > Viscaceae > Viscum > Viscum album. The sequence goes on from OY728129.1 coordinate 262,550,219, forward strand.
AACTCTACCAAGGGAAGGTGTCATACCCAATATCCACAAAAGTACAAGATGCATGCCTTCAACATATCCTCCAACATCTAGATTGTCTACTCTATATGGCCATCTATCTATGGGTGGAAAGCAGTGCTGAGAAATAATTGGGGGTCAAAATCATATTGAAATTCCCTCTATAATCATGAGTTAAAACGTGCATTCTAATTTGAGAGAATATACCTTGGAACTCCATGAAACCGAACCACCTCATCCATGTACCTCGTAGCTAAGGCATCCACTGCGCATGACTCCTTAATCGCTAAGAAGTGAGTTGATTTCATCAACCGATCCACTATCACCCAGATAACATTGAAACCTGCCTAATATTTGGGTAACCTTATAAAGAAATCCATCAAGAAGTCATCCCATTTACACTCAGGAACATCCAACGGCTGCAAAAAACCAACAGGAACACGATGCTCAACCATCACCTACAGGAAAACCAAACACCTTACCATAAAATCCACCACTACCCATTTCATCCTGGGCCACCAAACCTGCATCCTCAAGCTACAATACATCTTAGAAATTCATAGGCGTACTGCTAAAGGTGAGCTATGAAATTCATGTAGGACTCCATCAAACATCACTACTAGAACAAATATCTTTCCAAAAAACAAAATATGGTTCCGACCATCCTACGACCATCCATCTAGAGCATCACCATGCCCAACACGATCACACATCACCTATACCTCTAAGTATCCCCACCAAGAATACTCCACCTACTGAATTAGATAATATTTCACCATCATCCAAAACAAATATACTCTTCCATCGTCTACCCTTGCATCTAAGTTCAAGTCTTTCAACACCTCCATCACTCTCCAAGAATCTAAAAATTCCTGACAAACATTATTCTATGATTTTTTTTATCAAAGAATAAGCCACAACATTCATCTTTACTGAGGTTTTGGATATCTCAAAATCATAGTACTAAAGAAAATCCATCAATATTCACTATTATAGATTCAGGTAACACTGGGAAAAGATATACCTAAAGCTCTTGTGATATGTGAAGACCAGAAAGCACTCTCTAATAAGGTAATGTCTCCATAAATTCAGTGTGAACACAACGAATTCTAGTTCCAGATCATGGGTGGCATAGTTAAACCCATGGGGATGTGACTTCCTAGACCCATAAGAGATCACTTCTCACTGCTGCATAATCACACATCCTAATCCCAACCAGGAAGCATAAAAAAACACCTCAAATATCACCCCTTCCTCAGGAAACTGGAGCACTCGAGAAATAACCAACTTCCACTTCAGATAACTGAATGCTTCCTAAAATTTATCACTCTATGAAAAATCTTGGCACATCCTTATCAAATCCTTCAACAGGGATGAAAATTGAGATAAATCAACTACAAACCTCCAATAATAGTCCGCGAGACTAAGAAAACTATGAATATTTGCCACATTCTTCGGTGATTTCCATGAAATAACTACTTTGAACTTCAAAAAGTATACTTACACACACTGATGAGACACCACATACCCAAGGAAACACACCTCTTGTGTATAGAAATTACACTTGGATAACTTTCCATAGATATGGAAACGTCAAAGAACCTGAAAGTCAGTTCTGAGATGCTCAGCGTACTCCTCCTCTGACTTCAAGTAGATTAATATATCATCAATGAATATGACAAAGAACCAATCCAGGAACTCATGAAACATGGATTTTATAATCCCCATGAACATGGTTGGTGCATTCATATCACCAAATGGCATGACAACAAACTCGAAGTGCCCATACCTTCATCTAAAGATGTCTTCAGGATATATACCCCCTTTCACCCTTAACTGGTGATATCCAAACTTCAGATCAATATTAGAAAACAAACCAACCCTCTCAGGTAGTTTAACAGACATTCTATTCTCAGAAGAGGGTAACCATTTTTGATCGTTACCTAATTTAACCTCTTGTAGTCTATAAAAAAACTCAGACTACCATCCACCTTCTTCGTGAACAACATTGGAGAACCCCATGATGAAACACTAGGACAGATAACACCCTTCGACATCAGATCATCTACCTGAATCATCAACTCCCACAACTCAGAAGGTGCCATCCAATAGGGTGACATCGAAATCGAAGAAGCACTGGGATATAAGTCTATCCTGAACTTGACATGACGTCGAGAGGGTATCATCACAACCTCACTAGAGAAAACATCTAGGAACTCACTAATGACCCTAAGAACCTCTAATACCTCCCCATCCACATATTTCACTAAAAAAATCATCCAATAAAGAAAGAAGGTTATCCACACACTGAAAACCCACCTGAATACCCCACTCACCAATAAAAACCACATATTGTACATCCACATATGAAAACATGACTCTCCTCAGGAAGCATTTGATAACAACACATATAGAATATAAGTAGTCGATGCTGAAAAAAACATCATATGAATACATATATAATAAGAAAATGTTCCCATGGTACTGATGTGGCCCCATCATTAGTCTAAACCCTTGGCACACATCAAACAAGATAGTCTGGCCTCTGAATGGCATAGTCAACACTAGGGGTATGGGAAGCCTCTCTACATATAATCACAAAGCATGGGATAGAACAGGTACAATAAAGGATTTTGAAGCTCCTAAATCAAATTAGTCACAAATAAGAGTACTAAAAAAATTGATCGTACCTCTGACAATATCTGGCCCCTATGGAACAGTTTCCTCCACTACATGCAAATGACTACGCCCATCTCCTATGCCTCTATGATGATGAACACTCCCATGAACACAATTGGGTTATAGTTCCTAAACACAAGGATCATCTTGAGCTTTACCTCTACCCATTGTATCTCCCCTCAGTGGAGAAAAAGCCTACTACCCCTGATACTAAAATAGTCTCACTAGAAATAGATACTGAGGCTAGTGCTGAACCTATCCACCTATACTAAACTGAGCTTGGGGAACTACTAGGCACTGGATCAAGTAATTAACATGAACCCCTAAACCAAAAAAAAACTAGTGCAAATCCTTTAGGAAAATCACAAAAACCATTGGAACCAGAAGGTTGAAAAGGAAGCTACTGAGGTCGACTCCCTACTGTTCAAAACCTCAAAGGTCCTAGTGCCTGAGACCTACCACTAAAAAATATACCTCTCGAAGGACTATATTGGATACCCTCTCAGGGTATAACTCCTTATGAGTTTATCCAATCAATCACCTTCTCCTTCTTCTGAACCTCCAGATATGTTGGCAATGTACAAAGTGTAAAAATATACTAGACAGAAAGATGAAGTTCCTCCTTAAGATGTCTCACATGAGACTCCTCATCTAGAAAAAGGTCTGGGGAAAATATAAAAGGTCCTTGAACTTGATTACCATCTCTCGTATTGACATATTCCCCTACTAAATGGAGAGTAACTCTTTCTTATTTCCAACCTTAATGGTAGATGAAAAGAACTCTTCCTGGAACTCCTTCTGGAAGTCGACCCATAAAATGTCTACCTACCTTTTCTCTCCCAGATATAGAGTCCACCATTGATATGCATCTCCTCAGATCTGACTGACTACTAGGGGACTAAATCAAACTAAAAGTGATCTCCATCTCCTCTAGACAACTCTCTATCTCCACTTATGAAACAATTCCATCATACTTCCCTAAAGCCTACCATTGGAAAGAACACAACGTCTTCTTTCACTAGTCATCCTACTCAACTATATCAACCCTAAAATAATCAACTGGATCAGCCAACTAAACCTCAACTACCTTAGCCACACATGGATGAAAAACATGATCCATAACTGAAAGGTAAACAGGGATTTCCTAAGCCCGAGTGGTATGGAATTTTTATTAAGATTTATTAAGATTTATTTTATTTGTTTTATCCATTTTAACCTTCCCAAAACAACCAAATTAAATCAAGGATGCAAGTAATTATGATGAATGTACCTCTCTTAGGTCCCTACCTTATAAGAAGGTCTATCTCACTTGGCCGTTCAACAAGATCAGAGTCCATGCACTAGATCACGGGGCCCCTAAAATCCCATGTCCTAGCTGGTCTCCCTAGCCTATGTCATGAACCAAGGTCAACTGAAACTATTTCCATACCATCCCATGAAATTTTCACCATGCATAACTCAAACTCCATCCTTTATCTCAACCATCACCTATGATACAAATCTTTCATGTCCCCCTCCCTTTAAGTATACCCATATGGGGATGGTAATAAAGAAAGGAAGATAATGACCCCTGAGTCCCACCTCCAGTAGGCCCCGAGTTGGCGATTAGAACCAAGGGTGTACAAATATCACAATATGGGAGGCATTAACCTTTATAATAAATGAGATCAAGAGACAGAAGGAATCATCCACCTTAACCCCAAGATGTAATAAAAAATAGAAATAAAAAAACTATACCAATTGCATGAAAAAAGTATAACTGATATAAATACAATAAAGTCTCAAAAGTAAATACCCAAAAGTAAAGATAAAGAAGTGACACAAAAACTGTCCCAAGGACTGAGCTAGTAACACCCAGAATGGTCCATGTAATCCTCTGGGAAACCTGAAAACAATTTTATATACATAGGTTGAGAATACAAGTATACTCAGTAGGAAAACCAAAGTCTCTCATACACATGCAAAAGAAGCATACTAATGCCCCGGTGAGAAAACTGTAGAACCAAACAGAACCTATCAAGATATAATAACCATACCAACCTCAACAAGGCATGATCACTAAGTAACGCAAGTCAAGTAATATAATATAAAGTAAAGAACACCGAGGATAGGGTACCCCACAACACTTTTCCACTAGTATGCCACTCTCTCCCTACGTATTACATCCTGGATCTCCCATCCCTTTCGTATACCACATCACATACCACCCACACACACTTGAGCCTCACAACACATCCCACCCACCCACACCTGGGCCTCATAACACATCCCATCCACACAAACTTGGGACTCACAAAACATCCCACCTACACACACCTAGGCCTCACAACACATCACATCTCATACTGAAGACACCTAGGAAAGCATATCACCATATCATCCCAAAGATACCTAGTAAATCACAAAAATCCTTACCTAAAAACACCTAGGCCATCGCATATTGTCCAAATATGCATGGATCATCACATCTCACCCAAATATACCTGGGCCATCACAACCACCATCTAAGAAACTAATAGACCTTCATCCATCACTACCTTTGCTATACCTACCTTTCCTGGAAGAGAGAGAAAGGAAAAGAGTAGGTACCTAGCCATCTGTACTCCTTACCAAATGTTTGGAATGAAACCCTCCCCAATGATGATAGGGGTGTTTAGCACATAGTTCTCAACTAGGGTGGGGTGCATATAGAAATCACAAGTAAAATACGATTATATACATATATGATACCAAACACACAAGCCGAACCTATGGGTCCTCATACAAAACACCAACCCATAACACTTTCTACCTTTTCTACTACCTCTAAATGTACAGCACCACACATTAATCCCCAAAACCCATTCATATTCTCAAATAATTTATTTAACCATTTCCATTCTATTAGAAAAACCTACCCAAGAAATTCCAAGAATTATTAAACAATTATTTATTCATTTCATCACTACAAGAAAACTATAAATTTCTACACACAAAAAACAACATAGTCACAATAATTTTAGAAGGTGAAGAGCCATGATAAATTAAGGTGGATTAACATTAAATACACATCATAACATGACCTCTTGATATGAGGTGAATCTTTCTGCATGTTACTCATGGAAAAAATCTTGGTGAATTACCCATACCAAACACCACTATCCTTCTTCAAATTCATCCTACCCAAACCACCATAATAACCAAAACAAACCCCTAACTCACAACCACATCTAGCAACACAATTACAACACAATTAGTTTTGCATCCCTGCTACACAATCATGACACTCCCATCAAAACCCCACTATATGACCACATTCCATCCATTTCCCCCACACAAAAAAATACAACAAATCACAAATCACATCATAAAAAAACATTTTACAAGTTTAGAAGAACATTTATCACATTCCACTACTTTTATTTGGGGCATTATCACAGAGACCAAATCCTGTGGCAACCAATTCATTAGCCAAGTATACGTGGTTATCCAATTTTTATTTTTATGGTGAATCCAAACAATATCAAAACAAGAAACAACCACAACAGATATATCCAACATAAACAAATCCACCAACAACCATAATTTTCAGCGAGGCATTTAGCCCATATAATCACAATATCACAAACAATATCGAAGTTGTAAAAACATGCATATCAAACCCCTTCGAACCTTTAAATTTTATTAACTGATTCTTTATCTTTGATTTGATCTGTCAAAACCATAATCCATGTACATAAATGAATAAAACCCTTAATGTACAATAAGGAGAAATTAAGGGAAATACTACCTCAAGGAAGTTTTCCAACTCATTGCGCATTGTAGGGCGAATAAGAAACCACTTAGAAACCACCATTTTATAATAAAATTGTGGATAAACCTATAACACACCAAATATCCATCAAAACAAAACCCAACGCATACCCTAAACCAAAGAAACACCACTATAGTGGATCCCCAAGAGAATAATGTAAGAAAAACAACTAATAAAGGGGAATAATTTACCATTAAAAAACCATAGATCACCAAAGAACAGCCATCGAGATCAATATATCGAAGAGGGATGAAGAAGGGATTGAAGGACACGTCGGGGAACCTAGGGTTATCTTAAAAGAAGAGGAAAAAGGAAGCATAGATGAATGAATAAGGTTTTAGATGAAAAATAATTTTTAAAACTACACATGATCAGGGTATTACATGATGTGTAATCCTTTTTTACATCGTGTAATACTTGGGGTTTAGTTTTCAAGAAAAAACACATCACCTCTTCATTTTATTTTATTTTTATAACCCTAGAATTTTACACATCGTGAAACCACTCTCTACAACATGTAAAATGTATGAAATTTGTGAAACCTCAAAGAAAAACCTCAAAATCAACTTTCACATTGTGTAATCTGGTTACATGACATCTAATACCACTTCTTCCATCCTTTAGCAACCAAAATTCTCCAAAATCCCAATGAACCTCCTCCGAAAACCTCCAATGACCACAACCTGCAAAGTAATAGATCGCTAAGGCACATACCATTACACCCAAAATATCAAGCTTACCTACAACCTAATACACTTTATGTTTTTTAGGTGTCATACTAGGTATTTTATACTCACCCCTTCACTAACCTTATAACCACACATATTGGGTCTATGTAGATTATATTTATTTTAGTGGCGATTTTAGTGGATTTATAGCTTTCGATGCTATATCTTAATCGATCCTGGTGAGGATCATGCCCGTTAGTGTTTGGGACTGAAGTTGGCATGACATGGTGAATTCCTTATTACTAGTTGCTTAAAGTCAGTTGTATTTTGGGGTATTAGTCATTGTATTATTTTTACCTTTTTATTAAAATTTATGTTGTACTTCCTAGGGATATTTAGAAAATGTATTCATTCATATTTTATTATCAATTAGATAAGTATATCCTAAATGGTTGTGAATATGTTGTTTGGGTGGTGATGTATATTTTCTATAGGTTTTATAGGATATGTTCTCCCATTGTGATATTTTTATTCTTAGTGATAGTCATAATAAATTTTCTTATTATAGGAGGTATTAGGGTGGCACACTAGACTCACAACCAACATAGGAGGGGACCCAGTATGTTGGGCCATTTCACCTAACTAAAATATTTATCATAGTGGTTTTATGAGGATCACAGAGAGGCATCCATATAGCTCCCTAATCCATGGTGTATCCATGATCCAATATGAATCACCAAATGTTTGGGTGGGACTCTACTCACACCCAAAATATTATAGTATCTCACTTGAGAGAAGGGTGGATAAGAAATAGAGTTCGGATGAATCGGTAGGAATCCCACACAAAGATCACACACACATTCTCAAGATGAATTTTATACTTAATAAAACCTCAGGATATTCACAATTAATATTTCATTAACTCTTGGTTATGAAAAACATGAGTAATAAAAATAATATTCTATAATTTTAAATTTTAAACGAAATCCTTGATTCTCCATTCATTTTATCTTATGAAACATTTAATGATCGCTAATATAGAAGAATGATCGAATGTTAAGGTTTAACCTTAAAATTCTCTATTATATAATAGGAATAAAAAACGAATCACACAAAATGATCCATGTAATTTTGATCTATCCAATTGTAGAATGATACTTTTATAGGAATAATTCATGATATTTTATTTCATTCACTTATGATATTCCCTATCATACCATACGACATAGCCTTAGTAAATCACATAAATGTGGGATTTAGGGAAAATATACTTTAATATCCCACCTGAACTAAAGCCTCTTAGACTTTATTTCATCTCACCTTATATTTTATTACATACAATAAATTTTGAAACCATATCTAAATCCGCTTTTGGATATCTTCTAAAACACTTGGAAATATTTCATCAACTTGACCTTGTATCACATCATATAAAATACCTTGTGAATTCCCATTCAAAACTCATTTTGGATAAAAATTTAAAACATTTTTTGAGTATCTATTAAAGTTTTATAATCTTAATCCCCATTAATTAAACCATAAAATGTGATCCTATGGGTATTTTTAGTGTTTAAAAAGTTATAAATAACTAAATTCATAATTTTAAGCTAAGAGTGGCATCTAGTAAAGCATCAATGCAACTTAAGCTATAATGGGATCTGATATGATCATTATCAAAACATGTATCTCTATATTTTTTCCACCAAAGGTATAATATTCAAGAATGTATTTTTCATATGATCGATTTGTACAAGACATCGAGTGACCATGATAAAAAAAGTATTTTAATCCCATATAACCTCCTCATACGTTCTCAATTCATTGAGTTCAAATTGACCAGGTCAATGATTACATCATATAATATTTAACTAAATGGATATTCATATCACATTCCCCTCATCATATAGATAAGAAAATTATAGGTGTAATTTATTTAAGATCATACATTTTTTAGTATATCTCAATAAAGGGACCAAATGGAATACTTTTCTTATGAAAGGCAAAATACCAACTTGGTTGAGCTCTAACCAATGAAATGATCAAAAACATACCCAACCACTCCTTGATTATCCAATCATAAATAATTTCATAAGAAAGGTATCAAAGTATGAAATTTATCATGCTAGGTATATATCCAACAATAGGTATTGGGGAATCTAAATATAAAACATGAACCCCTAATATACCAGAGACATAGTGTATGCCACTCCATGTGGTTTACATCATGGGTCATCCAGTGCATAAAACCTATTTTTTGATTCATGAGAATATTACATATCTCAATAAAATAATTCTACTCATTCTAACCTTCAAATTTCATCACATTTTATAATACTCCATGATGAACATCAATTAGAGATAACTTGAAGTAATACTTTGGGAGGTCAATTATCATTTCACTTTATGAAATACACACACAAACAACCAATGTGAAATAATGATAGTGTAGATTTCCTTTCATATATAATGTTAAATTTTATATCCTTATAATTATTTAAGAATACATATCAAATATATACATAAGATCCTATTTAACATATCACATATGATCGACCACCAGTTAAATATTATATTTAACACACCTTTAAGGGTTTTGTTAAATTAATTATTTCTCTTTTATAATTCCTTCCACATTACCATGTGAGCATATGAGAAAACCCTATGACTAAACGTTTAGTGAGTAACATGTATAAATAATTATAGTTGAGACAAATATGACACTTTAAAAACACATTACTAATGTTCAAATACTTGATCATATTTGAACTACTTAACTTCAGAACATCCAATGTTATAATGTTAATAATATTTATTATCTACTTACATATATTTCTATGTTCATCATCATAATCATTCTTAGAACCCTTTTTTTGAATGTGACATTCATTTTTTACTTTTTTTGGAATAATCCTTTATTTTTTAACTTTGATCCTTTTTTAAGTCTAAACAGACTTATAATAGATTCTTAGAAACTAAATTCTCTTTATAACATCATACTAATAAAGAAAAACTACTTTGTTTTTGGAAAAAAAATATTTATTTCCTTAAGTGTGAATATTTAACAATTAAAATAGTTTATTTATATCATATATTGTATACTATATATTTTAGAGAATTTTCTTGAAAATAAGATTACTTATTAAATTATTCCAATTATGACGGTGAGGAATTATCTCTCATATATTAATAAACATTTAGATAAAATCCTTTATCACTATTATCTTATTCTCATGTATGTTATAGAATGAAATTAATCACAAACCATGTATAGTAATCTTGTATTATTTATAAAAACCCATTTTTAGTAAAAAAATCTTATCATAAAATAGAAATGAGATAACCATACACATAATTTATTTAGATCTATCTTAGCTATATAAATTCATGTTGATCTATTCCATGATACAACAAACATTTTCTTTATCAATTGAATATAAAATAAAATCACTTTCTATTCTTTCTATTATTTTTAATTCTTATATATTCACAATAATTATGAAACATATAATTGGTATCATATAAACTTAAAAATTAAAAATTGATTTCTATATCATTGGTACCTAAAATGGTAATTACATGGAGTTTCTCAAAGTCCTTTTGATATTCTAGAAAATTCCATCATATAGAATCATTTTTTCTTTCTTAGAACCTTTTTTAGGTTTTAGTGACCTTATTATGGTTTGAAATTTTAACCACATTTACTATTAATAGAAAATTAGAATTTGGATATTACATTCCCTAGAATCATTTACTATTGGAATTTTAAACTAACATTTCTTATTATGGTTTGAAATTTTAACCACATTTACTATTAATAGAAAATTAGAATTTGGATATTACATTCCCTAGTTCATCAATTATCAACACTTTGAGAAAATAGTGAAAAAATTTCATGAACTCATTCACATTGTTGGGAAATTTCTAATGATGATTGTAGAATGAATTATATAATCAAAATAACACCTAAAGAGACCTTGAGTGAATTAAACTATTCTTATCATAAGCATATAAATTTGATTAGTGAACAAATTCAATAACTCCTTTATTCAATAAGTTGTTTTATTAACACATATATTTTTTATCTAATAACAATTCTTAAGTTTGTACCAGTCTATAGAGTTTATTACATTAAGTTTTTCTTTTAAAATATTTATCTCAATGTTATATTGGATGTTGTTGATGCCATTTATCTATAAAAAATTATTTTATCATATAAGTATCATGTTTTACAAACATTTATTAATTAATTTATTTAAATATGTTCCCACTAAAATGATGACCCCATTTAAACTCATCATATCCATTAGTGGTCCAAGATTTATATTTCATTAAGATTTAGGTTGATTTATCATTTCTTTCATCACTTTTCTATTTAGGTACGACATCATCCCGATTATATCATATATTAATATTAGATAGTTTTGTATAAAACTCCTTACCCAATCCATCATATGGATAAAATCAACTTTATTTCTCTATTAACCTAATACTATTTGAATATCCTCTCTAAGTATAACACGAAAAACATTCCAATATTGAGAACCCAATCCTATCAAGGTCTCCCATTACATACTTTATTTATATAAGATAATTCAAGGGAACCCATTATTATCATGAACTACTTAATTAGATGATTGAGATATTGATAAGTGTTTTCTTTGGAAGGAATCTAATGCTTAGTATTTTAAATGGGATTTAATCCCACCATCTTATCAACATGTTCAAACCATATTGATGTGTAAATCTTTAAAAAACTTATATATTTTGTTTCTGAACCAAATAAAAATAAAAATATATTTATACATATTCAAATACATCCCATGGATAAGGTATATGAAACACTTTCATGTAAATTATTATGATCATATGAAATCAAAAATTCCCACAAAAGTAATATTGGAGCACCATATAACTATATCTCACTTTTATAGGAAATGAATATGCCTCAAAACCAATGAGAAGTTTGACCCAAAGTCCCTCTACCCAAGGATACTTCACTCAATAGAGATCTAAATTCTATCAAAACTTTAACACAAAAATTGTATAAACTATAATTAACTACTTAATTAAAAATCATAACCTAATATACGCTGAAGTTAAGGTAGAATAAATCTAAATCAATTTTCACACCGAACATTTAACTCCTTATATGGATGTATTAAAATATATTTATATTTTTTAACACTTTAAAATAAATCATACATCCATTCATAATATAAATAATTTATATCTATGAATAAATAATGGAATAAAAAAATAAATTAATATTTTAGATATCTAAGCATTAGATAAACTGTTTAGTAATAATTCATAAATAAGTTTAATTATAAACATTTTATAATTTTTGTTATGCATTATGGAAAATCCATAATTAAATAAACATAAAAATTTAAGATTTAATTTTAACATTAAATCCTTCATATTTTCATTTATAATGAAAATTAATTATAATTGGGGTTTTAATCGAGTGGTTCGACATACCTTATTTATATCCTTGTGTTAGGGTTCAAATCTTAGCTGCTATTTATTTACCCCATATTTTTAGGGTGTGATGTTTTATTCCTACATGAATTGCATGCGTGGGTAGTTGTGGAAAGGGTGAGATGTGGCTAGCTGGGTAGAAGGGACATGAAATTCAAAGTGGTGTCATAGGTTGTGGTAGGCTAGGAGATGAAGATGTGGAAGGTGGGGTGGCTTTGTCTGGTGAGGCATGTGACAGGGATGCCTGATTTGTAAAATAAGACCCATGAATGCATAATGAATATTAACCACATAAAAAATGAAAGAAATTATGCTTTTAGTATTCATTCATCTGGGCCTTAGGGCCACTAAAAAATTCATATTTTGAATCCATTAGGCATTTGGGTCATTCATGTTCATGTAATGGTACCATTGAGTGATATCCAATCCTAGTAGGGAGATAAGGCTCGATCTACTTGTTCACTTTGGGTGCATGTGTGATTGGATCTTGTAATTCCTTAAACTGAATAAATATTTATAATGCATATTACTTAAATATATCATATTAGATAAAACAAAAACATTTTATATTTCAATTTTATTTTGTAAACTATTTACAAAATTTAAACATCACATATTTTTTTATTATTTATAACTTTATCACACCAATTTCAAAACTCATTTTAATATGGTTTAAATAATTTCTTACATATGAAATATTAATTTGAACATTGAAAATTAATTATTATGAATAATTCCTAATAATAAATATAAACTCATTTATTTTTAGCCTTACCATGTAATTTATAAAAACTTTATAAATTAAATTTATAATTTCCATATAAACAATATATATCTAAAATATAAGTCATGTCATATAAATTAAAAAAGGTTCTTTAATATTAAATATTAATATTATGGAATATTTTTTTAATAAATGTTTCATAAACATTGATTAATTATAAACAATTGATATTTAATTAATTTATAAAAAATCTATAAATTAAATAAATATAAAAAAACCTTTTAATTTTATTTAAAAACATTTTATAAACCATAGAGTTAAATTTATATTTGAAATATTAGAAAAATAAAAATTTTCATCTATATAATTTTTAATGACATGTGTTAAGGAACCATGGAGAATTATCAATCATAATATATGATTGATAATGTATCTCGCATTAGATCAAAATTTTGGGGTGGGTGGTGTGGGAATAAACCAACACACCTTATACCGTTACCTACAATAAGTGCCTTGCATGAGAATAAAACCGTGTGCCTATAGCCCGTGTAAGGTTAAACCTTTCAGAGCAGCAAACATAGCCTATAATTAGCATTCTGTGTCAGATTATCTTGGAATATATCTTACATTATGATTTTAGCATAATATCATGATAATAATGTAGTATTAACATGGCATTCCTGACTAACACATCTTAAATTAAGGTTTTAATGTAATGTCGTGATGACCTATATATAATTAATTATAGATACCTAGGAATCCGTTTAGTGATATACCATGATATCACTAATAAAATGAAATGTTTTATTTTTATAAAACATGTAATAATGATATTTCCTTCTATGATTCCCTATATTATACACTATGATATATCAAAAACCAAAGAAATTTCTCTGTATCACCACCTATGATATAAAATATCATATAGAGTGACTCTAAGGCAACTTATGTTTTCTTATTATGTAAGTTTAACCACTGAAAAAAATTTCTAGTATTTTTAATGATAGAGTATATGATATCCACAATATATATTATTTATTCATTTTAAAATACAATTTCATGAATCAAAACACATGGTAAGCTCTGATATCACCATTATATTTCTGAGGATCGATTGATACTCGACATAACATAAAAAAAAGAATCCCTTAAACCCAATATCTACAATAATTAAATCCAAAGACATGAATAAACTAAATTAAAGAACTTATATAACCTTAATCATATAGTATATGATACAATATTTATCATAATGGTTTGATGAAGACCACCTAGAGGAAATCATTTGATTCCTACTCCTTGGTGTATCCATGGGATAACATGAATCACTTGTAGGACCCCAGGACACCCTGAGAGGGGAGGGGTGAATCAGGGTGTAAACTTTTTCTTTTAAAAACAAGGATCTTGTTCCCCGATGGTAGGAACTCGTTAAACCTCTAAGAATGATGAGAACAGAATGAAAACAACCACAAGAAAAGTGACCACACAACACTTTTACTTGGTTCACCACTAAGGGATATGTCCAAGGAGAATACACCGATAGGTTTCCGGTCATACCTTATTCCACTAAACTTCAATAGTTGTGGATTACAATGTTCGGGTACAATCACTCTGTCCCAGACACACTGCCTTTACAAAAGGTTAGGGATATCTCATTGCGTCCCACATGTCACTCCCATTGACTCCCCATGGTTCACTGCCTTTAGTGAAGTCACACTCAGTTTATAGAAATGAAGGTACCTTTAATAGATTTTCATTAAAGTCTTTGCCTCTGCTCATCACGATACTCTTCCTGCATCGAAGTCCTAAGTTGATGCACTTGAATGCATTGAACCACTGAACCAGATATTTAGAATGTGAAAACAAGTTACACGAATGATTGCATGGAACACCTATCTTTTGCATGAAAGATCTCACTTTTGTGCGCAATGTTTGCATTTTGTGTGGAAAAATATTTCACACAACAACACCCTCTTTGTGCAACTATATCTTTTACGCACAACCTCCACTTTTACATGCAACTTTGACTTTTTCGTGCACCTCAGACTTTTACGTGCAACTTCAAATTTTACGCGCAACTTCGACTTTTTCTTGCACCTCAGACATTCATGCACACCTTCAAATTTTATGCAGAGCTTCCACTATTACACGAAGCTTCAGACTTTTACGCGCAACTTCTACTTTTTCGCGCAGCTTCAGACTTTTACGCGTAGCTTCCACTTTTCCATGCACCTCATACTTTTACGCGCAACTTCCCCTCTTTCGTGCAACTCCATTTGCATGCACCTTTTATGCACATCAGAACTCATATCTTCTCTAAGTCTTTATCTGTGCTGAATGAGGGGGGTAACCTCTTATTTATTGGCATTGCTGACCCCCACGCACAAAACCAGCCCTATCACGCAAAACTTTCATTCTGCACGCAATCCTTTTTCATGCAGGAACCATTTTTCACGCACATCCTCTGAATTTTTCATGCACCTTATGCCTTTGCCATTTTTCTTCATTATGATCCTGAAACACCTTTTTTGCGAGAAAACCAACCTGATTTCACTATTGCGTGCAAAACCAAATTAGCGCGCAATCCATGTTTTTCGTGCACCGCTCCAATATTTCGCGCAACTCATGCCTTTGTCATTTTTTGGTGATCTGATCCCGAAACATGGCTTACACGTAAGTTTCCAACACACCTACCCTTTTTCATGCAAGTTCCTTTGCCAAACACACATTTTCCCATTTCTCAATTTTGAGGCCTAAAAATTTGGCAAACACTGGGAAATGATGCCACCTTCAATACTGTTGTCTGCTTAAACTGTATGATCAATTTAATCTAAAACATTCTGAACTTCTAATAAGGATTTACAACAAACACAAACCATACTCCAATTCTTGCAAAGAGGGGTCATGGTTCCAAAAATCTCCCCCTTTGGGTTTGTTGGCAATCACTAAATAAATTCAATAGAGAACCAACCACATGCAAACCTAAAATGAAAGAATCAACTCAGCCAGCACTCTAAGTCTACGTAGGTAGTGCTCAGTGTAGAAAACAAGAGGGGAAGCGTAAATTGGAATCCCATATTTTGGAATTCTTAAAGACGCCCAAGCAATTCTCTTACTGTGTCACAGAAGTATTACATGTCTTAAATGTATTCCTTCTCCTACAAACACCGAATTATCATCATGATACAGAACATGTCCTGAATTTATTCCTTCTCCCCCATTGGAAATAAACCAAAATATCGGTATTTGTTCATTGAATAGATCAATACACCCCCTGGATAGTTTCTCCCCCATAAACCTGCATCATATCCACAAATAGATTTAAAACAGTTAACATAACTGGGGAGAGGGGTACTTCAGAACCTCCTTATGCATTGGGAGGTGGCTGAACACTGAGGTTCAACCAATGTTTCTCAAACAAATCCACTAATAGTGGCTTTATCAGGATATCAACCACTTGCTCATCAATTCCCACATGATCCATTTTAATCACGCCTTGATCAACTTTTTCCTTGATAAAGTGATATCTTATTTCAATATGTTTTGTATGGGAATGATGAACATGATTATTCATAAGATCAATTGTGCTCTTTTTGTCACAGTAAATCACTTTTGGTTGTTTCACCTCATCACCAATATCTGTCAGTTGTTTCTTCATCCATAGCAGTTGAGTTCATGCCTTTGTAGCGAAGATATACTCAACTTTAGCAGTACCAAGAGAAGTACTTTCTTGTTTCTTGCTCAACTAGCCAACACATTTATACCCAATATAGAATGCTCCAACACTGGTGGACTTTCTTTCCACTACATCGCCAACCCAGTCAGCATCAGAAAACACTGATAATTCATTGTCCCTTCCTGCAGCAAAGTATAACCCAAAGTTATGAGTACCTTGAATGTACCTCATGATTATTTTTACTACCGCCATATGTTTCTCCTTCAGATTACTCTGAAAGTAGACCACTATACATGTTGCAAATACAATATCTGGTCATGTCGCTGTCAGGTACAATAGGATCTCAATGATCCTCCTATACATGGTGCGATCTATAGAGGTCCCATCCTCATGCTTTCCAAGTTTGGTTCTAACTACAATCGGAGTTGACACGGTTTGGATTCATGAATATTAAATTTCTTCAGCATCTCTCTTGCATACTTTTCCTGAGAGATGAAAGTGTAATATTTTTTTGAGTCACATGTTTCCTCAAGAAATATGTGAGCCCCCTAATCATTGAAATTTTAAATTCTTATTTCATGTTATTGTCAAATTCATCCACTGATTTATGCCTGATGCCACCAAATATAATGCCATCAACATAAACTTGAACCATGAACTGATTTTTCGGAGAATTATTCACATAGAGATTATGATATACTCCTCCTATTTTGAATTACATCATCTTGAGATAAGAATCCAGTGGAGAATACCAAGCTCGTGGTTCCTGCTTCAAACCATAGAGGTCCTTCTTTAGTTTAAAAACCATTGTTTCATCCATACCAAGAAGAAAACCCACTGGTTGTTCGATGTAGACTTCTTATTCGAGAACACCATTAAAGAATGCTGTCTTGACATCCATTTGATAAAATTTATATTCTCTTTGGATTGACATAGTAATAAAAAGCCTGATTGACTCTAGTCTAGCCACTGGTGCAAATGCTTCTTCAACATCGACGCCTTCAATCTGTGAATATCCTTTACATACCAGTTGTGCTTTGTTTCTAATAACACCTCTATTCTCATCAAACTTGTTCTTAAAAATCCACTTTTTAATAATCACATTATGACCTTCAAGTCTCTTGACTAGATCCCAGGTCTGATTCTAGTCAATCTGATCTAACTCTTCATTCATGGCTTTCGCCGACAATTCATCCTTTGTATCTTCTTCAAATGAGGATGGTTCTACAATAGATAAAAATGAAGATTGTGCATTACTCCTCATTCTCCTCTTTTGTGTGGGTTTAGTCCAATCCCCAATGATGTTGGATTGATCAATTTATGCTCTTCAATTCCTCCTCTGAGGTTCAATTGAATTTTCTCCAGATATGGTTTCAACTTCAGATTCTTCTTCTGAGTCAACATCACGATGTGACTCATGGGGGTTTTGTATTCCTTCCTCCATTTCTGTATGTGCATTTACTTCATGTTCACATTCATCCTCATCTTCTACCTCATCAGCATATGAATTATTTGAAGCATTTGGGATTTTTCCTTCAATGATCTTAACATCATTGCTTTCCAAAATCCTCCCCAAGCATTTATTAAAACACTTGTATGCTTTTATATTCATTGGATATCCAAGAAATATTCCTTCATCAGCAATGTCACCAAACTTCCCTTGATTTCCTTATTTATTTCATATGAAACATTTGCTTCCGAAAACACAAAATTATTTCAACGAAGGCTTCCTTTAATTCCACAATTCATATGGTCTCTTCGTTTCTCCCATATAAAGCTTTGTTCGATTCTGAATGTGCACTAAAGCTTCAACAACTTCTTTCCAGTAATGGCAAGAAATACGACTCTCAATCAGCATAGTCCTGGCCATGCTGTTGACCTGTAGATTCTAACGCTCAACAACTCCATTTTTATTTGGAGTTATCACAATAGCTACCACATTCCATATTCCATGTTTTTCTAGGTAATTCTCAAACTCAGTGGATGTGTATTCCCCCCCATTGTCAGATCGTAGGACTTTTATTATCTGTCCAGTATCATTCTCATCAATTTGGTGATAAGTTTTCATGTAATCAAGAACTTGTCACTTTTTATGAATAACCATTACACAAGCCATTATACTATAATCATTAATGAAAAGTACTAAGTACCTCTATCCATGAGTTCCGACAACATTTATTGGGCCACATACATCTGTATGGATGAGATCAAGAAGGTGTTATGCCATTTTCTTCTTTAGTCTATATGAATTACAGACTATATTCCCCCGTATGCAAGCATCACAATTTTTTTCTCATTCACGTTTCAGAATGGGGATATCTATGACTATCTTCAACTTAGATATCTTTTCCATGTATTGTTGGTTAATGTGCCACAACCTTCAATGCCACAAGTTATTTTCTTCTTCAATAGACAAATAGCAAGAGTTCTCTTTGATGTCAACCTGATATAAGTTTCCATATGTTCTGCAGCCTTTCATAAGAGAATTCCCTGTTTTTCCCTTTATAGTGAAGCCTTTTTGATTGAAAGTTACTATGAGACCTGAGTCATAGAGTTGACTCACACTGAGAATATTGTGACCTAGATCGTCCACATAAAGAAATTCAATATTCTTCAACTCTTCGTTGGCGAGATTAGTATTTCCACTGCCTTTAATCTTCAAAGCACCATCATTACCAAACCTCACTGTTCCATCAACCTTCTTGTTGACCCCATAAAACGCGCCCCAAAATTTTTCTAAAAGTTCCCATAAATGCTCTTAGAGCGTAGCTCATTACTCAAGCTTCGATTTGACTGGTCGTGGATCCCAAATAGAGTTACGGATCAGAAGTTATGGCTGTTCGAAGTTGGGATGCTGGGAAGGGCCATCTAGAAAAATTTTGGGGCGAAGTATGGATTTGCGTGGAAAAAGGAGTTTCGTGCGGAAAACCATTTGCGCGTGCAGAATATTACGCACCCATATTTGCACACGTGGAATATTACAAGGACATCTTTGCATGCGTGGAGTTTTACGCGCACCGCCTGCCGCGCAGAACACCCTTTGCGTGCGCGGAATTTTACGCGCCCCGACGCCCGGGTTTCCGCCTATTAATACAAGTGCACCCCCCTTCTTCGGGGGTGCCTCGGAGGTCGGCCGCCACTCTGATGTGCATAAGTCCATATTTTCTGCGGACGCATGGAAAACCCCCCTCTGGCATGAAAAACATTATCGTTGCGCGGAAAAGGGCCGCCCTACCCAGTTTTCCACGCAACACATAATTTTTGCGCGCAATAGTGCCGCTGAGCTCGATTTTTCACGCGCCAGTGCTGCACCGGTCCTATTACGCTCAAGCCTTACCTATTGCATACACCAATTCATTTGGCGCGCATGGAATCCCTATTTCCCACAATTCCTTCCCTTTTGCGCGCGCTGCCTCCTGTTGTGCGTCCACATCCGGTATTGTGCACCCGGCTCCAGTATTGTGCGCCCGGCTCCTGTATTGCACGCCTTCCGCACCTATTGCACATGCCGCGCCCCTATTGCACGCCAAACTGGTGTTTTCTACACAATATCCCCAATTGCGCGCATGCCTTATCTTTTTATGTGCAACAGTGTTCAGGACTGCACTTGCTGGTCCATACCATGGGGGCTGCACCCCCTCACCCCGCACCCCCACTCGGGGTCAATGTCGAGCTGTGGTCCCGGCCCTTCGGGCTGGTCCCTTCGCTGCCATCACAGACCCCCATGAAAAATAGAGAGTCTCACCGTGAACTTTTTGGGCTAGGATGTCAGGGTTTTTCCATTGTGCACCCACCTACCACATGTGGAATACCATGATTCGAGATACTCCTCCGCACACCATGAAACACCTTGAATTGATGCATTCTTCTTGGTTCATTTCCTATGTCGTGAGTTGAGATTATCATCATCAATTCCCCCGAGTACCTTGAGTCGAACCATTCATCAGGCAACTCTTCCAAACCCTATCACTTGGCTCCTATGCCAAGTTGAACCATTATGGGCCGCCCTTGCATAAGACCCAACACCAGCCGTTCTAGGCACCTTGTGCCAGTAGTCCTATCTACATGACTATAAACTGTATTAAAACCTATGTTCCAAACATAGGATGCCTCTTGTTCCGAATAAGAAATTCCTTATTCTCCAAGAATAAGATGCCTAATGCCATGATTATAGTGGCGTAATATCAAGAGCGTTGGAATCCCTTCAAACATTCCATCACTCCACCTCACGCTTTGTGTGTCCTCTATTCAGATCTGCATCCAACTCCATGTCTGAAGGGACCCCATAACGGTATGGGTGATTGAACTATGGTCCTCCTACTGTAATGGTAAGGATGATTGACCTACGGTCTGCCTGATGTAATAGTATGGATGATTGACCTACGGTCCGCCTACTGTAACAGTACAGAAGATTGACCTATGGTCCGCTGTTGTAACAATACGGATGATTGAACTAAGGTCCGGCTACTGTAACGGTACGGATGATTGACATACGGTCCGCCTACTGTAACAGTATGGATGATTGACCTACGGTCTGCCTGCTATAATAGTACGTATGATTGACCTATGGTCTGCCTGCTGTAACAGTACAGATGATTGACCCATGGTCCGCCTGCCGTCCTGGGCCAACGCCCCGAAAGACTTTGGACAACAATTTGAGTCGGGTCCTGTGTTTCGAACACGGTCATCGGTCGACCCTCATTTGTTTGTTCACATTCCAGGCTAACGTGACATGGATACTGTGTTTCGAACACGGTCAACAGTTATCCTCTATCGCCACGCCTCCCTCATTGCATTCCGAATGCCGGGCGTGTGATTCACACTTTTCATCACCCTTTGTTCGGGCCAATTCCAATTCCCTTGACATTATCCCTCTTGTGAACTAGCACATAGGTGAAGGCCTCAACCCACCAGTGGGTTGGAATTCCCTCATGGCCAGACATGAGGAAGACATCATGGGCCGCTTCCTTGCATAAGCCCTATTCACCACCATTCATGGACGCACCTATGCACCGTGATTGTCAGGTCTCTACTACCTCTTGTTTCTCACACTGAGAATGAATCACGTGGGCTTAGAGTAAGCACCGACTATGACACCATACCGTCCTGCAAGACATTAAACTGTACAGCCGAACTACGTGGACTTTGATTCCCTGCCACGAGGATACATAGGAAGCCTCCACGAGGTTCAAGCCCACCGCCCGGTCGTTCCGACCTCTTCACGTCGATTCACCAACCATTGTGGGCTGCCTCAGAGTGTAAGCCCCATCCATCCATCATTGTGGGTTGCCTCATAGCGTAATACCCATACCACTTTGGGCCGCCTCAGAGCGTAATCCCCATACCAACTTGGGCTGCCTTAGAGAGTATGCCCCATACCAACTTGGTCCACCTCAGAGCGTAAGCCCCATACCAATTTGGGCCACCTCAGAGCATAAGCCGCATACCAAATTGGGCCACCTCAGAGCGTAATCCCCATACCACGTTGGGCCACCTCAGAGCGTAAGCCCCATACCACTATGGGCCGCCTCAGAGTGTAAGCCCCAGCCACCATTTCCACTCCATAGCGGCACCCAGGCGGCACCCTTGCGTAATCCCCATCCACCATTTCCACTCCATAGTGGCACCCGGGCGACACCCTTGCGTAATCCCCATCCACCATTTCCACTCCATAGCGACACCCGAGCGACACCCTTGCTTAAGTCCCATAACACCTTGAGCCGCCTCAGAGCATAAGCCCCATTCCATCTCGAACTATGTGGACTTTGATTCCCTGCCATGGGGATACATAGGAAGACTCCAAGAGGTTCAATCCCACCGTCCATCAGGACCCCAGGTCCACCTTCATGTCGGTTTACCGACACCATGGGCCGCCTCAGAGCATAATCCCCAAATGCCATCGAACTACGAAGACTTTGATTCCCTTCCACGGGGATACGTAGGAAGCATTTTAGAGGCTCAAGCCCAACTTCACCGTCACCCTTGCGATGGTCCCATTTCATTCCCCCTCCACTTCATTCATCCATCCATCGCCCATCCTGATTCTTACCCGGGCCACCACATTCTGGTGAGATCATGCCATTCATCCCAGCGCCGCTCCTTGCGGCACCCGGGTAGCTAACCATGGGTAAGCCCCAACATGTCTCTGGGTAGTTGTCCTTTGTGTACACCCCGAATCATCACCCCTTCTAACTACGTGGGTTTTGATCCCTGTCATCTACACAGGGTACGTAGGAAACCTCCACGAGGATCAATCCCATCCAATGGTAAACCCTGGTGTTCCCCATTCCGGGGTACACTATCACTGATCCACCCTCATTGGTGTTCAGATCAACCATTACAGTGTGACATCTCTCCTACATGGGGCGCACCACCTCGGATCCATCCTCATTGGGCGTTCCGATCCATTCATCTTCCATGGTGTTCCCTCCTTGGGATGTACCAATCTGATCCGTCTCTCCGGGACGTTCTGACCACTCTCATACCGTCTCCGCAAGACATTAAACTCGCAGCATACCCTGTGTTAAACATAGGAAACTGAGGAAAACCTCAGAAGACATGCCCTTGGCGTAACTGTCTCCGCAAGATGTTAAACATGCGGCATAACCCGTGTTAAACATGGGAAGCTGAGGAAAACCTCAGAAGACACGCCCTTGGCATAACCATCTTCGCAAGACGTTAAACATGCGGCATACCCCATGTTAAACATGGGAAGTTGAGGAAAAGCTCAGAAGACACGTCCTTGGCATAACCGTCTCCGCAAGATGTTAAACTCACGGCCTACCCCGTGTTAAACATGGGAATCTGAGGAAAACCTCAGAGGACACGCCCCTGGTGGGACCGTCTCTGGAAGACGTTAAACTCTCGACATACCCTGTGTTAAACATAAGAAGCTGAGGAAAACCTCAGAAGACATTCCCTTGGCGTAACCGTCTCCAAAAGATGTTAAACTCGTGGCATACCCTGTGTTAAACATAAGAAGCTGAGGAAAACCTCAGAAGACATGCCCTTGGTATAACCGTCTCTGCAAGACGTTAAACTCACAGCATACCCTGTGTTAAACATAAAAAGATGAGGAAAACCTCAGAAGACATACCCTTGGCGTAGCCGTCTCTGCAAGACGTTAAACTCGCGGCATACCCTATGTTAAACATAGGAAGATGAGGAAAACCTCAGAAGACGCGCCCTTGGCGTAACCGTATCCGCAAGATGTTAAACTCACAGAATACCCTGTGTTAAACATAGGAAGCTGAGGAAAACCTCAGAAGATGCACCCTTGGAGTAACCGTCTCCGCAAGATGTTAAACTCACTGCATACCCTGTGTTAAACATGGGAAGATGAGAAAAACCTCAGATGACATTCCCTTGGTGTAACCGTCTCCGCAGGATGTTAAAATCGCGGCCTACCCTGTGTTAAACATGGGAAGCTGAGGAAAACCTCAAAAGACACACCATTGGCATAACCGTCTCCGTAAGACGTTAAACTCACGACATACCCCGTGTTAAACATGGGAAGCTGATGGAATTACAATCCCTTCTTCCACATAATCAGATTATTTCTACCCATAATCTTATTCTAGAGGAGAAAACCTGTTTGTAAGAATAACACCATCTTGAGGGTGAGTTTTGACACATCTCTGAGAGTTGTATGAATTTCTCCCGTCATACCTCTGCCTGCAATACATAGCTTTATGGCCAAAGTTAGAACAATGAAAATAGTATCCATAGAATCTATTTCTTCTATAAGATGGAGGATATGAAATCGGTCTCCTTTGTTGACTTCCCAGATCTTCCCCATTAAAGTAGCTCCTTGAATCTTCACAATAGGACATGGTATGACCCAGATAGCCACCGAACTGACACTTCTTAAGGGGAAATATCTTCTCACTTATATTTCTTCTCATGCCTTCTTCCTTGGGAGAATGGTTAGACTGGATGTAATTTCTGAAAGTTTGAGGATAATCTTCAGTTCTTCTTTTAGTTTGGATTAAGGGTTTCTTTTTCAGCACTTCAGGCAACATTTCAACATGTCCAAATTTCATCTTGTCTTTATTTTGGCTCTATTCATTTCCAGTAGTTGATGTCTCAGCTTGACAGCCAATTCCACTCTTTTCCATGCAAGCAGGTCTTTGATCACTCAAGATTTTTCCAACCCCATCTGAACCACGCTTGGCTCTTACCAGTAATTCTACATTTGAGAATCTTCCAAACTGAATTTTATTCTTACCCTCATTTGTGGTTGATCGACACTCAAGTTTACTCCTAAGAGTAAAAAATTCTTCTTCAAGACCCTCAACAGTCTTGTAATTCTCTTCCAATTTGGATTTAAGTTCATTTATGAACTTTTCTTGTTCTTCAATTATAAGCTTCAGTCCCACAATGTCATCTGTGTTTTCTAGGATTGATGATTGAACTCCCACTAGTTCTTTTAGTCATTCAATTTCAGTTTCATGCTCATCAACATATTCTGATGATTCTTCCACCATTTCTTTCC
This sequence comes from Viscum album, assembly GCA_963277665.1. Taxonomy (NCBI): domain Eukaryota; kingdom Viridiplantae; phylum Streptophyta; class Magnoliopsida; order Santalales; family Viscaceae; genus Viscum; species Viscum album. The sequence continues at coordinate 262,575,740 of OY728129.1, forward strand.
ACTTATTGCATATCTTACATTTGTTCTCAAACTTGGAAAAGGCATCCTTAATTTTCAACTTGGGATCACCATTAGGAGTAATATGATTTTCTCCGCCTTTATCAATTGAGGGTTCTAACTTTTCAATGTCAGACATCATAGAGGCGTGGTTTCTAGTTTTAAATTATGGTTTTTATTCTTCAAATAATTCAATATCATCATCCTCCTCTTCATAGACAAAAAACTTCTTATGTACCTTCTTTCCATATTTGAAGTCTCCCTTTTTGAAAAACCTTTTATGAGGCTTCTTAATGTCTTCTTCTTCACTCTCTCCATCATCGAACTTTCTTTGGAATTGAGAGGCAATGTGCCCAACTCTTCCACAATGAAAGCATGCCAGAGGTAACTTACCTTTAAATTTACCTTTTCCCTTATTCAGATTCTTGGAAATGAGAGAAAGAATTTATTTTTCCTCATCATCTTCACCACCACTATCTTATGAAATTTTCAGTTTCTCCATGGCTTTGAACTCCATTTCCTTGCTAACATGAGTTATAGTATCTTCAGGTTTGACCCTCATCTCATATGACACTAAACTACTTATTAGATCATCCAGAGATAGTTTAGATGGATATCTTTCTTCAAGGTATGACACCTTTGAATTGTACATATGAGGAAGTCTTCTCAAGATTTTCTTTACGATATCAATGTCTTTGATTTCCTCTCCAAGACCTCGAATTTCTCCTACTACTTCAGTGATTCGATTGAAGAATGAATTTGCATTCTCATCAGGATGCATCTTTAGATCGCCAAACCTGTTGTGTAGTACTTAAAGTTTTGCCTCCTTCACTTTGCTGTCTCCTTTATAGATATTTTCAAGTTTATCCCACATAGACTTTGCTGAGGTGAAACTCATCACCTTTAGAGAGATCTGATCTGAAAGAGACACAATGATAACATTCTGAGCTTTATCATCTGCATCAAGAACTTTCTTATTTGTATCAGTCATAACAAGAATTGTTGGATTAGTAAAATGTATTACTTGCACAGTAGAAAATGGGAATTCCATTCAAAGGGATCTTAAATAAGATCTCATTCTGTTCTTCCAAATCTGAAAATTACTTCCATCAAAGAGATGTATTACCCTAGCATTGACTGCATTCTCCATGAAAACAAAGGACAGATCTAACACCAGCAACCTTTACCCCCTGATACCACATGTAGGACCTCGGGACACCCTGAGAGGGGAGGGGTGAATCAGGGTATAAGATTTTTCTTTTAAAAACAAGGATCTTGTTCCCATGATGGTAGGAACTCGTTAAACCTATAAGACTGATGGGAATAGAATGAAAACAACCACAAGAAACGAGACCACACAACACTTTTACTTGGTTCACTACTAAGGGCTACATCCAAGGAGAATACGCCAACAGGTTTCCAGTCATACCTTATTCCAATAAAATTCACTAGATGTGGATTACAATGTTCGGTTACTGTCACTCTGTACCAGGTACACTACCTTTACAAAAGGTTAGGGATAGCTCACTGCGTCCCTCGGGTCACTCCCATTGACTCCCCCTGGCTCACTGCCATTAGTTAAGTCACACTTAGTTTATATCCATGAAGGTATCTTTAATAGATTTGCATTGAAGCCTTTGCCTCTGCTCCACACAAGAATCATCTTGAATCGAAGTCCTGAATTGATGCACTTGAAAGCACTGAACCACTGAACCAGATATTCAAAATGTGAAAATAGGTTAAACTGATGATTGCGCGCAAGATCTCACTTTTTCACGCAATGTTTTCTTTTCACATAGAAAAATATCTCGCACAACAACACCCTTTTCATAAAACTAAATCTTTTATGCACAAACTCCAATTTTACGTGCATCTTCAACTTTTTTACGCACCTCAAACTTTTACGCGCAACTTCAACTTTTACGCGTAGCTTCCACTTTTACGCGCAGCTTCGACTTTTTCGCGCACCTCAAACTTTTATGTGAACCTTCAAATTTTACATGGAGCTTCCAATTTTATGAGTAGCTTAAGAATTTTACACGCAACTTCCACTTTTTCACGCACCTTCAGAGTTTTACACGCTGCTTCCACTTTTTCGCGTACCTCAGAATTTTACGCGCAACATCCCCTTTTTCGCGCAACTCCCTTTGCACGCACCTTTTATGCAAATCAGAAATCAGATCTTCTCTAAGTCTACAACCATGCTGAATGAGGGGGGTCACATCTTATTTATAGGCGCTTCTGACCCCCATGCATAAAACCCATCATGTCACGCAAAACATGCATTCTGCGTGCAATCCTTTTTCGTACAAGAACCATTTTTCACGCACATCTCCAGATTTTTCGTGATCCTCATGCTTTTTCCATTTTTAGTGTTCTAATCCTGAAACACCTTTTGCGTGAGAAAACCAACCTGATTTCACTATTGCACGCAAATCCAAATTAGCGCACAATCCATGTTTTTCATGCACTGCTCCAATATTTTGCGCAGCTCGTGCCTTTGTTATTTTTCGGCGATCTGATCCTGAAACATGACTTACACGTAAGTTTCCAACACACCTACCCTTTTTCACACAAGTTCCTTTTCCAAACACACATTTTCCCATTTCCCGATTTTCAGGCCTAAGAATTTTCCAAACACTGGGAAATGAGGCCTCCTTCAATACTGTTGTCTGCTTAAACTGTATGATCACTTTACTCTAAAACATTATGAACTTCCAATAAGGATTGACAAAAAACACAAACCATACTCCAATTATTGCAAAGAATGACCATGTTTCCAACATCATTCAACATTCAGGTGAGACTCTCCTCATACCCATGATAATATAGTATCTCAATTTACCCATGATAAAAGGGTGCACAAGAGCCTCAGCCCAGTTGGTGGGGACTCGCTAGGTGCATCCAAGAGACCCGAGATCAAATCTAGGTGGAGGCATATTTCCGGGTTACTGTAGCAGTACTGTAGCAGGCACTGTTCGGTATTGTAGCGGTTGAAACTATTCATCCATCTGGGCCTTTGGGCCACTGGTTTGGCTCTGGGGTCCTGCAAGGCTTTCGGGCCACCCAAGGCCTTCGGGCCAATTGACTCTCAAGGCCTTCGGGCCACATGAATGCAGGCCCCAGACACACTACAAAAAAAGGAGCAGCCCCAGAAGAGGATTTAGAGCAAGTGCACTCACCATAGCAGAGCCAAATGGATTGTCAGAATGAGAGGGTATGGCTATGCCATCGGTACCAGCCTATGCTTGCACGGGAAGCCTAGCCAGACGGTCATGCAAAGGTGGAGAGCTACTATCAAGATGCATATGCTGGGGAGGGGCAGTTCCTTGTAGATAGTCTGGTTGAATTCCCTAAGACCTTCGGGTCATGTAATCTCTTAAGCCTACGGGCCATGTAATCTCTGAGCCTACGGGCCATGTAAGGGTTCCCTCTCATCCCTTGAAAGGGGGGTTATCAAAATCAATAAAAAATGAAGGCCTTCGGGCCATTCAAGCACGCACTTGGGAAAAGGGTGGGGGAGAAAGGGATCTTGTGATAATTAGTAGGAATCTCACACAAGGACCACACACACATTCTCAAGGTGATTTCCTCCTTATATAAGCTCTGAGGACATTCCTGAGTGATATTTCATTAACTTATGGATTAAAAAATGAATGAGTTATGAAACAGATATTCCATGAATTTAACATTTAAATTATACCCTTGATTATCTATATGTTTCATATTATAAAATTTTAATGATAAGTAACACTACTACAAAAACGACATTTATCAGCGCTCAAAATGGTCTTTAACAGCGCTAAAAAAACGCTGTAAGGCTCAACCCTAATATGGGGGGGGGGTCCCTTTTATCAGCACTCCAAAAAGCGCTAATAAAGGTCCCTTTTATCAGCGCTAAAAAAAGCGCTGATAAAAGACCCCTTTATCAGCTCTTTTTTTAGGTCTGATAAAAGGGACCTTTATCAGCGCTTTTAAAAAGCACTAATAAAAGTAAAAAAATTTTAAAAAATAAAAAATAATTATAAATGCGGGGGGAGAGCTTTTAACAGCGCTTGACCCCCCCTTTATTAGAACTAGGCGGCGCACTGCCCTTCCCGCACATCCTCACACGCGCACACCCCTTTGCTTCCACCTGAACTCGAACCCGCGACCTCCCCCCTTTCGCGGCTGCACCTTTACCACTTAACCATTTCGTTTTGTTCTCTATTTAATGATATATCTATTTATATATATATATATAGTTATATTTATTTGTATATTGATATAGATTCATATTAATATAAATATATTTATTCATATATTAGTATATATATATTCATTCGTATATTAATATATATATATATTTATATATATATATAGTTATAATTTTTTATTCATATATTTATTTGTATATTAATATATACTTATTAGATTAGTTTTAAATAAATTTATGAAAAAATATGTTTTTATGTGTGTTTATAAATAAATAAATAAATACATATATATATACAACACACACACACACAGACACATCCACACACACACACAGACACATATATATTTACGAATAAATACATATATATGTGTATTTGAAAAGAAATTGAATGTTAAAACAACCATAACTTATAATCTAGAAGCCCGTTTCAACTCCACAACTAGTCAAATAGAATAAAATGAAACAATATTTGATATGATATGTGGTACAATCTTAACAGACATCCGGATAAGAAGTTATACTTGTTTGAATGTTAACAAATCGGGGTATCCCTACTAAAAACTCAGTTTTTGAGGCCTTATCGGCCTTTTTTGGCCTCGAAAAATGTGAAAAAAGCTTGACTTTAGTCACTAGTGTGTAGATCTCATCACAGGCTTCGATTTGATATGCTGTAGATCTCAAACGGACACCCGGATCAAAAGTTATGGCCGTTTGAAGTTTGAGTTACATTTTCAACTTATTTTAGATCTTTTATTTATTGTTTTAGTTTTTTTGTGTCTTCAAATTGTTATTAAATAATTTTTAATCGATATTAATTAGAAAATTATTAATTAATAATATTAGTTTAAATATTTTAAAGCCATTTTTACTAAATTTCTTATATATTAAATGTAATAGTCTATCTATACGTATCTAAAACATATTTAAAAAATATATATTATATTTATATACGAATAAATATAATTATATAACAATAATTTATTTTTCATGATTTTTTTGAAATATAAATTTTATCAGCGCTGATAAAGCCCCCCTTTATCAGTGCTACTAAAAAAATCATTGATAAAGGCCCCCTTTATCTGCACTTTTTTGGCGTTGATAAAGGGGCAGCGCTTCCCTTGCCCATTTTTGTGGTAGTGTAATGTGGAATAATGATCCTAATTTTAATGTTTAACATTAGAATACTCTAATATATTATAATACTAAAAAAATAATTATACCAAATGATTCATGGAATTAAAATCTATCCAGTCATATAATACAACTTGTATAAGAATCATCCATTATATCTTATATCATTACTATATGATATACCCTATCATACCATACAATTTAGCCTTAGTACATCACATGCATGTTTTATTTAGAGTACACCTCCTTCAAAAATATAATTCATAGAAGGAAAAAAGGCCTTAAGAAAGTTTTTTTTGAAAAAATACCTTTTTAGTTATAACTAACACAAGCCTATGCCAATATCAACATAAACACTTATTAGATAATGAATTAAAATCCACATGATTCCTCCTCAAACATTCCCCAATCCATCTTTAGAATCATTTATCATTCAAAATTTTCGCCAATTAGTCCATCAAAATAGTTTCTATATCAAAATATCACTCACTCAACTCCCCCAAAAATCATATAAATAAAATCTTATGTAGACTTATTTATTTACCCCTATATAACCCAGTAACCAAAAATAATGCACCTGATAAACACACACACCCCATGTAACCTCTTGTATCACCTATGATTTTCCTTAAATATCTCTACCAGTATAACATTGCACACTGCCTATACTTTTCATGAACTCTAACCCATTCAACATACTAGTACAAAAATCGCATCAACATGTTTCAAATAAAAATATCATAATGAAAAAAATCATAAAAAAAAGAGAACCCAAAATAAAAATTGAAGAACTAATGAGTAATAAATATATCAAATAGAATAATCTTCCAAACAAAAAATAACCAAGAATAAAAACTATGATGTAATAGGGGAATGATAGGTTTTACAAAATTAAAGAAGAAAAAGAGGAGTAGAAAATAGGTGAACATAAATAGACAACCTCATTTAAAAATAATTATTCTCAAAATGGGTTATCTTAAGGAATAAAATATGATGAGTTTTCAAACCAATTACCTATTCATGAGTTATTGTTCCAATTACTCACCCATTAAGATAAAATAAGTTTAAATTTCATGTAATTTTAATTTTATAATTATTTATTTGGATGGATTTAAATTAATTTTAAGAGTATAAACCATCCCTCAATAATCACCAAACCCATCAATTAATTTGTCATTGATTAAACCACTTAACTAAATGTTAAGTTTCACTTTTTGAATTATAATTCATTCAGGTTATTAATGAAAATGAATTATTTAATCTTTAATTTATAAAATATTAATTAAGACATAGTTTTTATTAGGAATAATAAAAATAAACTTATCTTTAAAACTGGACATAATACCATGAGATCATAATTTATAATATACTAGTTATATAAATATAGGCATCATCATGTAACATTTATTTTTAAAATAAAATATCCAAATAAAGGGTTTTTATGAGAATTCCATGATAATTAAGAATAATTAAGACTTACTATTAATTTACTAGCCCATATGGTACATATAAAAAGGTAAAAATGACAATAGGTGAACCAATGATAAGTTAAATAATCATATAACATTTTAATAGAAATAAATTTCATTAGCACAAAAATTTAAAAATACTCCTCAATTTACATTTCAAAAATAAAATTTTGAATTTTATTAAATTTTTGGAAACTATTTGAAAATAACATCAAAGGAAACCCCAATTAAAACCAAGTTGGGTGAGGACACTAATATAAGTAACCCATTAGTGAGCTTATCTTAATATAATGACCACAAAGTAGCTCCCTGAGGTTAATAAAAATATTTCAATAAATAATTAAACCCAATGAACAAAACTGTATAAATAAATATATCAAAATACCTAAGTAAAACATTAGTAGAAAACTTCTAACGGATTTATGACACCCCCACACTAAAAATCTCTAAATTATATAACCTAAATAATTACTAATGTAACAAAAAATTAGTAAAATCCCTAAAAAATTCATTGAACAACACAAATCCATCAAAAAAATAATTAATGGAGGGAAATAAAAATTTATTAGTCTCATTTACTCATTTCCTAAGAAATTTCACTTTATATAAGATATATTTCACCATTATTTTGTGAAATCCAATATCAAATTCCTAACTCAAATTATCAAAATCAAATTAGAAGTAAAGATAAAATAAATTGGAGTATAAATAAAGTTAGTCACCTTGATTTTTCAAACCAAATATATCTCATACACTTTAAATTGATGAGGAAGGTGGGGAAGAGAAGAGTACAGGGAATAGACTCACTTCAATCTAGAGTTTCTGACCAAGATGACCCTGAGTGTTGTGTTAAAATAAGGAAATAAAAAATATAAAAATTCCTCGGTTTAAAAAAGAATAGTCTAAGAACCACAAATTACATGATGGTCCTTCACCAAATATTCAATGTACCAGTAGGGATTCTATGGAATCCCACTAGACTCCTACTAAAAATTATGATGGGATAACCCCAATAGTTAAATAACCATGAATTCACTGAAAATATTTTGGGTACTTAGTATCCCCCAACAACCATCACCTCCTATTATTCCCACTGCAAAATCCCAAAATTTCTCTTCCTAGATTTGATAATTATCCTACTATCTCCAAATACCCAAATTAAATTTATTAAAACAAAAACAATGATTAATATTTTTATCAAAATTCAAAAATCAACATGAGCTGGAATTTTTACCATATAAACCTCTAATTTATGTTTAGTATCAACCATTTAAGAATTGAAAATTTTAACAGGACATTACAAACTTCCCATCATAACAGTTTTCATCCCCAAAAATCCACATCAATCCCTTACATGATAATATTAACCTTTTACAATCACTAATTCATAGAAAGAACACTAGATAATATCCCAATACACTCACTGTTATTTTACTACATAACTCCTAGCACTAAAGTAAAATGATAAATAACCAACATTACAATATGAAAAGGTAAAATAACAATATCCTTTTACTAAAATATTAATGAATTAATCATCTCAACCTTATTGTTATACCCACTATATGAACTACATATTATTTACTATTCCTTACAGTGCTACTAGATTTTTAAACCTAAAAAATAAATATAATTAACTAAATCAGACTCATTTGAATTTATGATTTATTTTAAAAAAACCATAGATTAATTTAAATTTCAAAACATTAGATTTCCTAAAGGCATTTGTATTTATAAATCCCATTTTTTAAAATGACTTCCTAATTTATTTAATAAGAACTATCATTTCCTAAAATTAAATTACATTCCCAAATATTTATTCATTCAAAAAACAACTTGTGAAACCTCTTTCTTCATTTTTGACATACTAAAACATTTCATCAACCATTCAATGATAAAATTCATAAAAAAACTTTAATAGAATATCACCGATCAGAGAACTAATAATTAATAGTAGTATAAATATATATGCGAGTGAATTTTATTAAGTAATTAATCCCCAATAAATTATTTTAGAAATAACCAATTACTTTATTAGTTAATTTTATTCAATTAAATTCATTCATATACAACAATCGAATTATAAAATATAAAAATTTCCTACCTACCTCTATCTAGATTATGAAATAAAAATATAAAATCTAGCTTCTGTCTAATACCCATAACTCATACCAAGTCACTCTATTCAATACTCAAAATACTCAAACCAAAAGATCACTATTTATTAATCTTCTTGGACTAGAAACCTATAAATCCTTGGTAAAATAGTTTTCCATGGAAGAAATGTTGTATAGACATGAACACATCACACCTATTTTGTTCTGGTATACTATCTCCCCCTCTAAATAACCTTTTCCCATAATAAAAAAAATTCTTTGATGTCATTTTATAACAACTTAAACTAGATGTTCTTTCAACCTGGTCTAGACTATCACATTAACCAAGCACATTACTCGATCACCGATGTTGATTCAAATGAATCTTCTTATCCTTTATTTTGAAAATCACAATTCCCATTATTTTTTAGATAACTTAAATATTTGGATTAAGTTCTATTTGTATAGATATAACTTCTATTTTTACGTTTCCATAAATTGAATAGAATTATCTAAATACTAAATATTTTAGAGAACTATAATGGAATTATGATAATTATAATTATAAGATAGATCTACACTCATTATAAGATAATGTAACTTTCAACTATTTTGAAACTGAACCCAATTAACTTGGATGTGACCATTTAAGTTTTTTACAATATAGTTTACAGTTTTGACCACATGATTTAAGGAATGTAAGGTATGAAAGATACTAAAGGTTTTGAAATCAAGTTAAAGATTTAAATAAAATAATCTTCATGAAAAATTCTGATTGTATTTTTATTTCATTTTCATTTTATTAGATATATAATTTGGAGAGGTTTCATTGTTTATCTCATTATTTTCCTTTGTAATTGTTCATCTTTAGGATTTATGAGATCATGAGTGTGAAATATGTATCTTCTAAATTTTAAAGTTTGGTAAAGTATAGGGTAATTTAAATTGATACTGATTGAGGAGATTAAAGAGGTGATTAGGGATCAATCTACCTATTGATGACATTTTTGTTGAAGAGGTTTTGGGATCAAAACTTTTTTAGCCTACTATCTTAGTCAAAGAAGTTTAAATATTTAGAACTTATTGATACCTTGGATCTGGTCTACTGATCCACCTATATTTTTGGTCAAGAAATTGAAACTTCATATTATTAGAAGTGTTTTTTAATATAATATCTTTTATAAGATCATTTGTAATGTTATCCAATACTTTATGTTTTGTTTCTTATTGAATTATTTAAATTATAATTGATTTACTTTTTTGTACCTTGGTTAATTTTTCAACTACAATATCTTTTATTTTTTACTGAACTTGTTGTGCATTTTTTAATTTAATTACCCTAATTTTTTAGAATTTATATCTTCCAAAAATTTGTTTTACTTGATTTGGATTAAATTTTCAGTTGGATTTTTGATTAAAATTCACCCCTCTTACAACTTCCATATCTTATACATACAAGGAAAACTGTTAGTGTGAGATCCTTACTATATTGTTTAGACTTTTATATTTTTTGTTTGTATATAAAAAATTATATTATCTTCCTTGAACTAACATGTATAATATAAATGATATTTTTTTATCCTAATAAGGATTGAAATTAGAATATTAGAAAATTTGAATCTAATATAACCACTAATAATTGATGGTGTTGATTTTTAGTTCTCATGAGATCAAATGATGAACTTTATTATCAATATGGTTTTGTATAATATTATAAAGATGAAAAAAAATTACATAATCCTAGAGAAATAAATATATATTTTTACTCATGATGTAAAACTTGAATATCAAGATAACTAAAAAGTTCATAATAATTTAATTTTCTTAAATGTGTGAAACATATATAGTTATATTTCATCTTGTGAGATGACTAACAAAATTTAGGGAAATATAGAGATTACACACTTCAGAAGATATAATGTTTTAGAAACTGGAAGAGATATGCTTCATGTTTATTATTATACATTTGATTTTCTATTGGGATAATTTTTGGCTAAGATGAACCATAGGTTTATTAAAATCACGATCAACCTCTGATCACTTTGTGAGAAAGTGATAAATGATGATCAAATTTTTAAAAAGTTCATATAAATTCTTATAAAAGAATGAGAATCCAAATAGAAAGCTATCATCAATAAAATTCAGTTAAAAAAGAATAGTATTTATATTCTAATTGGAACACTTATAAAACATGGATGTAAACTTAAAATATATATTGGGAAATAAAATAATAATAATGATGTTTAATTTGCATCAACTTTTAATGCAATAACTTCCATAGCCAATGGTGTTAAGACAAGTACATTTAAGAATAAAATTTCTAAACATCATTCAGATAATTGTTTCTATGATGTTTGAAAATCTAAAATTTATCAACTTGAAAGGTGGATGAATATAATTTTTGAAAGGACTTCTAGAAATATCATCAAAAGGATATAAAAGAGAAGCGTGATAAGAAGGATTTTTCATAAGTTATATTCTATGAGTGTAAAAATCCTGGATGCATTCAACCATATATTCCAAAACATAAGAAGATTTAAAGGGAATGAAATAGAAATTCTAAAAGGAAAGAACATAAGGAATTTATAATTATGAATGATACTTGGAGCACTAATGAAGATCCATTATCTTTTTATGATGGAAATGATTCTGATAGTGACAAAAACTGGAATATTATTGGATTTTATTCTAAATACTCTAAAAAGGGAAAGTGATTTATGGTAAAGGTAATATCTAAATATCTTAAAAATATTTCTTTGGACCTTAATTTTTATTTTACTTTGGATGATGATAATAATAAAACTTAATTGGACGATGAGGATGATATCTCATCATTTTTAGGAATGACAAGATATGTGACTTTTCTTAAGAATAAGAATAAAAAGTTAATGAAACACTATTATTCAGATAAGGTAGATATTTTTAAATCCAATGATATAATTTATAAGCTTACTTTTGTGTTAGATGATAAATATAAACTTGTTTCAACTAATGATGATAAAAAATTAGTTGTAAGACTAAAATATAAAGTTAGTAGTCTTAATAAGATTTTATATAATTTTACTTTTTATAGGGAGATTTTTTACAATATCTTAAGATTTTTTATACCTAATCATACATCTTCTAGGATGTTTTTTACTTATGTAAATTCATATATTGAGTTAATCTATTTCATTCCTAAAAATTACCCTTTATTTACTAAATTTATGAGAGGATTTCATTGCAAGAATAATTGTTTTTAATCAAGGTTTAGTTATTAAAAACTCCTAGGCATTATATTTCTAGATATCTCAAAACTGTAAAATACCAAGGGTTGGATAGGTATAGGTTTATAATGTTTTGTTTACTAATATTAATGGACCCATGAAAGTTTTGATAACAAAATTTCAGTCTTTATTATTTTAGGGAGTAAGTCTAAATACGAACAACTGAAACATATAGTAAATGGACAATGATTTCTCTCTATATATGAAAATATAAAAGTAGAACTTGTCGAACATACAAAAAGTGAAGGGTGGACATGTCACATTTTGAGACAACATTATTTGAAAAATTATTGGCATTGGTAATGTCTGTTTCTTTATTAAGTCTTTCATTTTTTAATTAATTTATGTTCTATGAATTAAGAACAACCTCATTATCATTATCCAATTATAGATAAAGGTTAATCTATGAAATTTGGGAATGATAAATGCACTATTAAAATGTTGGAAGGATTTCACTTCTTATATGTTGATATAAATGATAAAAATTTCACTATCAACTTATAAGACCTTAGTTTCTAGGATATACCTTAACTTAGAGAAGTTAAGGATAAGTCTTGGATTTGAAAAAAGAGTATAGAGCACTACGATGTTTGGACCTTATCTAAGATTTCTAGGAAAGGACTAGTGAGCTATCTACCAAAAATTTTGTTTAATTCTTCCAAAATCTATGACCCATGACAATATGGTAAGAAGTATAAGTTGAGTTTTAAATATTTTGGTGTAGTTTTAACTTTAATATATTTACATTTAGTACACATGGATATTTTTGGTCCTACATAAATTAGATGTATTAGAGAAAAAAACTATGTGTATATTTTATTTTATGATTATACCAGATTCACTTGGATTTATTTTCAATATCTTAAATAAAAAAAATATTATTTAAATCCTTTTCTATTTTTTTGGAAAATATAACAAAACCTATTAATTTTATATATTTATATAGATCATGGTGGAGTGTTTTTAAATTCCAATTTTTAAATTTTTTTATTGAATATGTAATCACTCATAATTTATTAGCACTAAGAACTCCAAAATAGAAAAAAGTTAAAATAATGAAGAAAACTCTTTAGAAGATTACTTGAATTATTTTTGTAAACATTGTGTTGAAAATTATTTTAGGTTTAAACTTTTAGTACTGATTTTTATACTATAAATAGAATATTACTTTATATGTGATTTTGATAAAACACCTTTCAAACTTTAAAATGGTAGGAATACTTAACTTAACTACTTAAAATGTTTTTGGATGAAAAGTATTAATCTTGAATACATAGATAATATTCATAAATTTTATCTAAAAGATAATGGAGTTATATTTCTTGGTTACTATACCACTAGTAAGGCTAATCATATTGTTAAAAAATAGAAATATACCTCATAAGAAATGGTACATTTAAAGTTTTATGAGACCGATACTTAAGAGAAGTTAAAACATCTAGATTATAAAAATAATATGGATTGTTTTTTTAAAACCCCTATAATTTTATTAATAATAGTTGAATCACATCCATGAGAGATTAACATGCCAAAATAAATATTAATGGGAACTATATTACTAGAAGTCAGGATAATATAAGTTGATCATCAGAAAGATTAGGAGAAATATTCCCTTTTACCAAGAAATTAGTTAATCATAAGGAATTATCCTAGTAATAATAATACCATTAGTGATATAGATCATCCAGTTTGAACTCAAATTTCATTAATAAATCATTATTAACATTATTTATTTTATTGGAAATAAGGGATAAAACAACAAGGAGGATCAACAAGAGAATCCAAGACCTAAGGGGGTCTGAAGTAGTGAAGGCCAAGAGAGTCCCCTCTAATGATGTTCACCCCTCCTCTTGCAAGAAACTCAAGTCATAAAAACATGAGACACCAGAACCTTGACCTAAAATGGATGAAAGATAATCATCCACCATGTTACCTTCACGCTATGTGTGTTTTAGAAAAAAATTTCTAGAGATCAAACCACAACACTTCCTGATGAAATAAGTGATCGACCAAGGAGGATTGGTAGAGTCAAATAACGAATTACGAAGGACTAGGGAGTCTATTTAAGCTTCTGCAATGACAATTCTAACCTATTGACAAAGGGAGGGGCTGGTGATGAAGGAAAGTGCCTATTCTTGAAGGGGAGAGCCGAATCCAAAGTATGAAATGAATGAAAGAACAACTAGGACACTGGAGTTGCGGACCAGACCGTCATATCTCATGATCCCCGAGGTGTAGGAGTCATCGGTATTGAGTTTCAGGCCCCACATGGGAGGGTTCCAGCGAACCCAATTACCTCTCGGAGTGCCCCTATAAATATAAGTCTAAGGATGTGACTAAAAGATGTGGAATGAAGGAGCATCCCTCCAGGTATCAAAGTGCCTAACCAAATCAAGGAGTAGGCTTCGAGTCCTCGTGATGATAGCCATCCCAAAAGAATGGGCCCCCTCGTGTTGAGCTTTATTTATGGCCTTCCAAAGAGACCAACAGCCTGCATGGAGGATGAGGATTATAGCCTATCTCTCTACTCCTTTTTCACCCGAGTTGTGAAACCAAAGATCTAGGAAGGAGTCATTAGGGAAGGGAAGGGAGGAAAGAGTGGTGATTGTAAAAAAGAAATACCAGAAATCCTGTTCCCATTCCACCTTGAAGAAGAGATGGTCGATGCTCTCTTCCTGGTGACGTTTTCAGCATGAAAAACAAGAGACTAGAGGGATGTCACATTTTCTAACATTCTCATTTCTTGGGACGAAGTTATGTTGAAGCCTCCAAGAAATAAAATTAAGCTTAGTTGGGATTTGATTGGTCCATAGGACCTCATTCAAGTGGCCCCCCTACATCTGAGAGACCATCAACCTATGAAAGATACTACATGAAAAGGTCCCTGAGTTGGAAAGGGTGAAAAAACACCTGTCTGGATCTGTGGAGGTTTCAATGAGATGAAAGGATCACTGATGATCTTCATCGAGGATCTCCTTGATGAACTCAAGGTACTTGCTGGCTTCCTTGAATGTGATTGAAAAGGTGGGAAAACCAGGAAAACTAAGACACAAACCCAACCAATTTTGATGCCAAAAGGACAACGTCCCCTCCCCGATGATCCAACATGCCATGGGTTGAAAAGCCAAGAAAATGGGGAGAATCATTGGTAGGAAGGTGGAAATGTTGATCATCACCATTTTAGAGTTTCACTACAGAGCCCCACTGATAATATTACCCAAAATATTACGACGTTCATGGATATTCTAGGCCAGTCTTGAATGCCTACAAAAATAAGTGTCTGCCATGCTACAAAAATTGATCCTACCTTCCTGTATGGGCTTATCTATCTTCTCACAAGCCACCCAGTGGCGTTTACCTTAGGCATGATCACCCCAAATAAAGTGTTCAAGGATCTTGTCAATATTTTTGATGATTCCTTTCGGGACATTGGTCGTAGACAAGGAGTGCACTGGAGTGTCCAGAAAGATGTTGTTGACGAGAGCAATGCGGCCCCAGAAGGAAATGTATTTATTCTTCCAATTGAGAACTCTCTATTCTAACTTGGCCACTACAGGGTCAAAGTTTTTAATACAAAGACGACTTGAGGAGATCAGGGAACCCATATAGGACATGAGTAGGCTATCGCGTTTCATGGCCAGGGTATTGCATATCCAAGACACTCGACTAGAAAAATTCTTGAACCTTGGGTGATTTCCATAGATGTATCCTAGTTAAAGGAATCAAGTGGGAATTATGAAATTACTGTGATGAAAATGTAACTATTGTGAACAATAAGGTAAGATTATTTTATAAGTGTTATGATTAAGAATATGTAATAAATTATAGATAAATTTTTTAATTGGTAGCTAGGGTCAAGTCTATCTATATTATCCTATCTTATAGAACCCAACTTAACTTTAGCATATTTAAAAGGGATTTAAAGAGTTCATTCATTAATAGATATGTTTATTAGAAAGTTTATGTTAAATAAACTCATAGTTATGAAGATATGAATCCACCAAAACATTTATTTATACATACCAAATCACTCTATAGACTTAAATAAGACTCGAGTCCCTGATATGATCGATTATTTGGATTTCTAATTTAAAATTATATTTTTATGGGAATGGTAGATAAAAGTATTTTTTATCAATAAATTTATTAATAACACTATAATTTTGAAAGTCTATGTTGGTGATATCATTTTTGGATCAACCTAAAAAAAACTATCATAGAGTTTATCAGAACTCATGTAAACTGAATATGAGATAAGTTTTACAGGTGAAACTAATTACTTCCTTGGATTCCAAACAACCTATATACCAAAAGAAAAAAAATATTAACTTAGTATAAGTACATCAGATATCTACTTATACATTTTTTTGACAATAGTTCTAGTATTAGTAATCCGGTATGTAACACTTGTAAACTTAACTGAAGAATCTAGGAAACTGGTCAATCAAAAAATGTTTAGAGGGATGATTAGAAGTTTAATTTAATTGATGGATAATTGAAAATAAATTATGTTTTTTTCATTCCTTTTTGTGAAATTTCAAGAAAATAACAAAGATTCCCATCTCAAGATAGTTAAACCAATATTTGGTTATCTTAAAGAGACTTCAGATAATGGAATTTTTTATTATTATAGTTTAGAGTTTACTCTTAATAGTTATTATAATGATAAATTTTTTGGTTTTATAGTGGATTAGAAGTCCAATTATATAACTTTTCATTTTTTTAGTGATTATTTACTCTCATTGTCTAGAAAGAAATAATGTTCAGTTTCTGTCATGACCCCCTCCCACCAAAGATGCCCCTCCTGAGCTGGCAATGGTGAAAGGGAGATAATGACCCCTGAGTCCCGCCTCCAGTAGGCCCCAGGGTGGCGACTAGCACCAAGGGTATGAGTTTTCACAAATATGAGAGACATTACCCTTTTTATTATTTAAGATCGAAAAATAGGATAAGTCAATGACCAAAAAGGAAAAGAACAAGTGTATAGAAATAAATCCAAACCAATCCCACATGCATGTTTAAATAGTTCTGAAACAAGGTACAAGTAAAAGAAAGCTCAAAAGTAAAATACCAAAAGAAACAAGTGTACAACAACTGTAACAACTCCAACTGTCCCGACTAGTAGGGTCCCGCATGGCCCTGGTAGTCCTCCTGGAAACCTGAAAGTAAACGTTGGGTGAGCATACAAGTATACATAGTAGGGAAACCTAAAGCTCTCATGCACAGGTGGGGAGACATCTTAATGTCCCATGAGAACAATAGAAGAAACCTATCAGGGAAATATATCCACCCAACCTCACCAGCCACACTCACCAAAAACACAATCACAATAGGTAGTAGTATTATATATGAACAAGAGTATTGGGTACCCTACACCACTTCCCATTAGTTAGCTGCTCTTCCTAACGGCGAACGTCCTGACGCTGCCACACTCTCCCCGCCCGCACACACCTGGGCCTCACAAACCACACATCCCGCCTGCACACACCTGGGCCTCACAACCACGTATCCTGCCCACACACACCTGGGACTCACAACCACGTATCCCGCCCACACACACCTAGGCCTCACAACCACGTATCCCACCCGCACACACCTGGGCCTCACAACCATGTATCCCGCTCGCACACACCTGGGGCTCATTCCAAAGATTCTTGGGAAACAGTAAAACCTGCCCGAAGAGTCTTGGGCTAGAACCACCCCAATAGAAACCTACCTAAAGGGTCTTAGGTGTAAGGTTGCCTCAAGCCATCACAGCTTAGGGAAGAAGGAGCAGGAAGGAGCTAGTAACTAAGGAGAAAACACCCTCTCCCATGAAATGGGAGTGTTCGACACTAAGTGCTCAACATGGGTGGGGTGCGATAAAACCCAAAAGATACAGATACATATATGTATACCAAACACACTGCCCAACCTATGGAATCTAAATAGAGAAACTGAGCACGTGCCTCGACACTGCTACTACGAAGCATGCATACAACAAACAACCCCAATCCCATTTAGGTTTTCAAGTTTCAGAAGAATTAGTTTATTTAGTTCCTTATCTACTGGGCAACCAACCGAAACCAACCATATCAATCGTTCGTGAGACATATCCCTGCCATCCACAAATCAGGTTAGGAAAACACAAGAAACACAAACACATCCCTTCTTATTAACCAACCAACCCCATTGATTATTATTCCTGTTCCTCTACCAAGCCCCACCATTCATTAACTCTTCCACATTTTATTTATTATTCACAACCCATAGTTTGTTCACATTCAAACCCATCCCTGTAGCCCCGCTGCCATCCACCATAACCACAAACACACCAAATCCTGTACATCATTATCCCTTTAATACCATTTATCGCAGCCCCGCTGCCCATCACCAACATAACATTCACACCATCCCACAACCAAGCCAACCGCAACCCACTGCTCACCCGATTCACAACAACCCACAAAACACCCCTTCACATAAAAAAACCCCATCACATGACACGTATCCAAGCCAACACCCACGTGTTCATTATTCCATTTTGTTCAACCGGGGTGATCACACAAGGGTTCCAGATTTTAAATCAGACAACTTTACATGATTAACCAAATTTCCACATTCAATGAAGTTTCCATCCACAAAACGGTCTAGAAAGATAGGGAAATATTTAATTTTGTAAGCAAAGGCCCCCAACGACAGTGATTTTCAGTAGGCAGAATCTGATTCAAAACAAAACATAATATCACAGGATATAAATAATGTAACTAAATTCACAAACTTCCCATCCCCGTTATATAATCCAGTTATTATCTTTATTAAACCTATTCAATTGTGTTTCACAAAACAAGAGGAAACCCACCCCGCATGATGAAAAAATTAGAGAGACGAAGGTAAGATCCCTACCTCAACAGGTTTTGATCACAACGCTCCCCCGGATCAACTTTAGAAGACGTCCGTCAGTGTCCGTCACTTCTGTCGAGTCCCGGAAAAACCTCCTCAGGTGGAAGTTGGAAAGGAGAGGTTGAAGGAAAGAAAACGGATCCAAGCTCAAAAGTTCCTCCTTGTCGTTACGATCCCTTGGCCGCTGACAGATCGTAAATCAGAGCTCAGACAAAGAAGTTATGGAAGAAAAGGAGCCTTCGAGTCTCCTAGGAGAGCTCTGCTCAGAGGAAAGGGGAGGAGAGGGGTGAGTTGAAAAGGAGGAGGGGACCCCTCCTTTTATAGGTGAGAAAAAAAGTACACGTTGTGTAATTTATGGTACACGGCGTGTACTCAGCCATTTCACACGGTCACCACGCGGCTTCCAACATGACCTTCAACGCTGCCCGCATCCATTGACTGGTCAACACACGGTCTGAGGGTAACACGTACGCGGGGAGGGACTACACGATGTGTAGTTTTGGGTACATGACGTGTACCCATTTATTTCACATGTCAAGGACACGACCTTGAGCACAGGGTATACCCGGTGAGGTGGTACACGACGTGTACTCACACTACACGGCGTGTAGTTTCAAAATTCTGGAAAGTGTGGGAAAAGTCCATTTTACCCTCCAGAACACTTCGTGACCTTCTTTTTGACAAAGGAATGGGCCAGAGAGGTCTGGGCCATTACAGTTTCACTTTCCACTACTGAATCTAAATATGTAGATGCTGGAAGTTGTTGCGCTTAGTTACTGTAGATGCAACACACATTCAAAGATTTTGGTTTGAGTTTTATTCAATTTATGATTATTTTTGATATCCCAAGCACTATATATATTTATAGAAACCCAACACATCATTCATGATCTAAACACATATATATAAAACATCACTATATTTAGCACCAAACACAAATAAGAGATATTATTATCAAGATTATTAGAACTGGATTTTTTTTAAAATTTTCACTGGTAATTTAAATTTGATATATTTGAATATATTAAATAAAATTTAATTATGATAAATGTAAATTTATCATAACTTCCAATTATTTTTTCACTATATCATAACATTGAATTTTTTTTTGAAAAAAGGCATATAGAATTGATGTATCATTTGTTTGGATATATTTTTCCATATCTAATATAATAATTTAATGAATTTTTAATACTGATATGTGAAAATTAGGGATAATTTATGATTTTTCCTAAAATGTTATTAAATTAATAAAATAATTAAATATTTTGATTAAATTTTGGTTTTTAGTGATTAGATATTTAAAATTTTTAGATTGAAATTCATTTTTTAGAGAAATTATTTTTATTATTTAAGGTAAATTTACATTGTAATTTTTTTTAAATAATTTTTTTTTTCAATTTTTGATTTTTAGAATTAATTATTTTTAATTATATTATTATATTCTAAAAATTATATTTTTGAATGATTATTTTTAATTATTTATTGAGTCTTGTAATTTAATGATTTAATTTTTTGTTCTATTTGTGATTTTTTATGTCAAATAAATTATTTTCATTAAGAATTAATTTTTTTTTTGTTTTTTAGACAAGATACCATAAAGAGTATTGTGAAACCACTCAACTAAATAAATAAATATACCATGAAAAGATGTCACTTCACTGAAAAAATAAACAAAGTATGAATCTTCCCCACGAGGAAAATGCACTGACCGTATATTAAAATTTCTATTAATTTTAGACCTAATATAAGAATAAAAGGGATGATCGACCATGATTTAAGAATTCAAGCTACTAAATGAATGTGGAAAATGATCATAATAGAGAACCCAACCTACCATGATCACCTATTTTTAAGCTGTAAGAACCCGGATCTTTTTTTGAGGTATGTTTTCCTTTTTCTAGTGTTTAGAGAAAAAGAGGAGTTTCTAGAAATTTCTTAAGTACACACCGTGTACTTTACAAGTACACGCCTTGTACTTGGTTACCATGGGTAGCTGGGTGCTGGCCGTGTAACGACCATGAAACCGGCCGTGTGTAGTGACTTGGAGACCACCTAATGTGGGGGCCAATTAAGGCAAGTACACGCCGTGTACTTTTTTTTTCATTAAACAGATCGGGGTTGCATCTTTTTGGAATAAGTGTCTTCTTCTTCACCTTCTTTGATCAAGAGCATTCATATGAAGTCGATACTTCCCTAAGCCCCTAATTGAGCATGCGTTCTCCGAATCAAACTCTGTCAGTTGCATTGGAATCACATCGGGGAGTTCTCTATTCTTATTAAACCTTGTTTCCTAATTTATCTTCTCTTGTGAGTTATCCTTGTCTAAAATTTTTATACATTTTTGTAGATCTACAACATTATAGGTCGATACAAGGGCCGACACTGGGGTATATCGATCATATGACTCCGAGGTAGGTGGTTTGGGGCTTTCCATAGATATTCTTTGAGTTATATGTGCAAAATTTCCCAATACCATTGTTTGGGGTATTGTGTATTTATGAATTTAACCCTATTATTTTCCTAAGATGCCTTGTTTGTTTTGATAGAGGTTATTTGTTGTGAATAAGGTTAACCATTCCATGCTAAGGATGTTTTTCCCATGTTTCCTTGTTTATGAATGTTTTGTCTTGATTAGCCTATTAGTCTTATTTGATTTCCATGCCTAGTATTGTTAGGGTGGAGAGAGTATTATTTGACATTATTTTATATGATTTATTTGTTTATCCAAGTATTAATTAAGGTTTACATTGGCTTCTGATTAGAGTTTGTGCAAGATTACTTTACACGGGGCTGCGGGAACCTGGTGTAGTGAGACCATAGGGGTAATTGACGTTAAGGGATTTCCCGGAGTGTCTGTTATAATTATCATGCTGTGAGGCCATAGGGGGGATTGATGTTGAGTGCTCCCTCAGAGTGTCTCTAGTTACGTTATAAGACCACAAGAGTAATTGACATTGAGAGCTTCCTCGGAGCGTCTATATTTTTCTGGTAAAAGACTATAGGGGGAATGAATGATGAGTTCTTCCTCAGAGAGTCTTTGAAGACACATGACTATAGGGGTAATTGTCATTTAGTTCTTCCTAAGAGAGTATTTGATATATCTTTCCTTGTATTGTGAACTAGAGGGGTTAGGATGTGTGTACTTCCCAGAGGGTTCCCTGGTTATGATTAGCTTCTTACTTGATATCTGATAATTGAATACATTTGAAACTGTAGGACTATTTACTTTTGAGTACTTCCGTGTTTACTGCTTCTTTTTCTTATTGCCTGCCATATATATTAACTAACTATTAGGCACAGATCTTTGGGTGGTTTTCTACTGGGATTTGTCTCACACCCTATTTGGGTCATGCTTTTGGACCCAAACAGATTATATTGTTGTTGTTCTAGATAAGGGAAAGCTCCCTTCTACTTCAGGTACTTGACTACTTGGAGCTGGAGAGCATGGGACCAAGCTCTGGCTTGCGATGATGAGGAGTTGTTTCTTTTTTTTCTTTTGTACTTGGGTTCTTTACTATATTCCAGCATTTTGACTTGTTTGGCTGTTTTTCTAGACATATGTATCATGCATCATTTATATATGTGCTCCAGTTATTTATATCTAGAGTCTTCTACTAATTACTATTTTATGTCATTACAATTCTTCCGCTATTGCTAATGTTTAATTCCACTGTGTTACTCTTCCAATGATTGCATGGTTTCCCCACTATCACACCCATGGCCCTCGCTACTAGTCGATAGCCTCTGGTGTTCTGGGAAATGCGCTTGAGGCCATGCGATCAACCGGGAACGGGGCACCTCTGGGCGGCTCCCAGAATCGGGACATTACAAAGTGGTATCATAGGAATTCTTTTATTCTAAACTTACTATTTAGAGCCTATATCTAGGGATAAGAAGGAATAGGTACTTGGTAATAAGCTGTGCCTGGGAGTAGCTAACCCGTGTATAGGGAAAATCCAATCTACCTCGTTTATTGCAAATTTTCTGGTTTTGTAATTTTACGGTTGATTTGATTTCACCTTTGGGTGATTCACATGTTTTGTGCTATTATTGTTGATGTTATTGAGGTTCTATTTCTCTTAAAACCTGATGAGATGAGGGTATTCCATCTCATGCATTATATAGGCATTTGCTAGAAATCACATGTCATGTATTCTTGCCATGCCATTTAGGGTGCATTAGCGATTGCATGTTGTTGTGATAGATGTTGTGCTAGATATGCATGATATTGTGATAGATGACTTGATATAATACCTGATATTTGATAGGGTATTTATTTTTGTACAAACTTAGTTTTAATGAATGCCAAACTTTGGTTCTTGAGGTCTTATGGGCCCTCATAGACTGGAATTTGGTGGATCATTACTCTGCTATATTTATATATGACATGTATAAGATGACAAGATTAGATTCGCGGGGAGTATGGGGCCTCACAGATCGGAATTTGGCACTTTAATGTTTGTTTCAATGTTTTATGGGTTCCGGAGTAGTTTATAAGGTTTACTATCTGAAAAAAACCAGAATACAAATCGTGTAATATTGGACACACATGCCGTGTGTTCTTATGTTTGGGAAGGAACTATTTTTCTTAAGTACATGCCGTGTACTGTATGTACACACCGTGTAGTCTCTAACCATGTTACTAACTACCTGTGTAGAAACACGGGGTTGGAAAATCTTGTAGAAAACTCCGTGTGCCGGATGTACACATCGTGTGGTGTAGACCATGTGTCCACCTGTGAAACTAATGACACAGATGAATAAAAACTTAAGTTATACATGTCGTGTCAACCTTGAACATGCCGTGTAGTATAACCCTTGTACCTGGCTGTGTAACGAGAAACACGAGTCAGTGAAATACTTCTGAAACACGTTGTGTCTGTCATAAACACACCGTGTAGAGTGAGCCGTGTAACAGGCCATGTAGCGGACAACACAAGTAAGTGAAGTTTGTCTAGTACACACCATGTCTGGCACTAACATGCCATGTATTCTTGTTTTAGGAGAACCACGTGGCTTATCTATGTAGAAGAACTCAGGTAGGGGAAGAGGATTCAAGTACACACCGTGTGTTAGGACAACACGCCGTGTGTATGGGGTGTTACACGACCTGAGTTGGAAGAAGTACAGACCCATGTAAAGTCTTAAGGGAACCCTCCATGTAGGAAATATACACACCATGTATCCTTGTTTTGAATAACTTGAATGCTTTCTTTCTCTTGTTCCCTTCTTACAATTCTTAGTTTCAATCTCTGTTAATATTAATCTAAGGTGTGCACTTGACCTTGAAGAGTCATGCCACCGAGACATCCTCCGGTTGCCCGCCAGTTACAGGGTAGTGATCAGACACCAGATATGGCTGATCAGGGACAACCAGCAGATCCTCCAGTTGTGTCAGTCTTGGCACTGACCATCATTCCGGACACAAGTGCTGATGTACAATTCTGAGATAGGTTTAGGAGGTCTATGTAGACCTTCTAGGGAGTACCTCCTCCTACCCCGTCGATGGCAGAATTGATGCGTGTCTTTCAATAGTAGTATCCTCCCACCTTCTCAGGGGATAGAGGACCCCAGACTATAAAGTCTTGGCTAAATACATGATGATGATCTTCAAGCATCTGAATATTCCTCCAGAGAGGATGGTCAAGCTCGCTACTCATATGACTTGGGATTCTGCCAAGAGATGGCGGGATGTGATCTCACAGGTAATACACTAATAGAATATGGGTTGGGAGGAGTTACAACCCAGAGTTTTAGTCTTTATCTGGATGAAAAGGGGACTTCACAGATGAACTTTCCTTCAATGGTAGATCGTTTCAGGGATGTATTTCTAGAGTAATTTTCAGGTTTTCCTCCAGAGCGAGAGGTGGAATTTTCTATTAAGCTTGTTCTAGGAGCGACACCAATGTACATTCCTCCTTGTAGGATGGCTACACCAGAGTTACAGGTGATCAAGAAGCAGTTGTAAGAGTTACATAATAAGGGGTTCATCTGACCCAATACTTCTTCTTAGGGTTCACCTGTCCTATTTGTGAAGAAGGCAGATTGTAACCTCAGAATTTGTGTGGATTATCGGAAGTTGAACCAATTGATGGTCAAGAACCGATATCCATTATCGAGGATTGACAATCTCTTTAATCAGCTTTGAGGAGCCCGAGTGTTCTCAAAGATTGAATTGAGATCCATTTACCATCAGTTGCATGTTAGACCATAAGATATACCTATTATAGCCTTATGAAGCTGGTATGGTCTATACGAGTATGTGGTTATGCTGTTCGGTCTCACAAACGTGATTTTAGTCTTCATAAATCTGATGAATCGAGTGTTCCATCCATACTTGGATTATTTCTTAGTAGTCTTGATGGATGATATCTTGGTGTAATCTCACACTCGACACGACCATGTCACATATCTTGAGATCGTCTTAAGTACACTATGAGAGCATCAGTTATATGCTAATCTCTCAAAGTGACAATTTTGGATGGACCAGATTCATTTCTTGGGTCATGTAATTTTAGAGATAGGAGTATCAGTAGACCCAAATAAGGTGAGAGAGGTAGTTTCCTAGGAGCAGACAAAGAATGTTTTTGAGGTGCGAAGTTTTCTAGGGCTGGCTGGTTACTACAGATGTTTCATACATGACTTTTCACACTTAGCATCACCACTAACGGGCCTGACTAATAAGGGTGTGAAGTACTTGTGGTTAGATTATTTTGAGTCAGCCTTTCAGGAGCTGAAAGGGAGGTTGACTTCAGCACCAATACTAGTATTTCCAGAGCCAGGCAAGAGCTATACTATGTACTTTGATGTGTCAGGTATCGGGCTTGGAGAAATTCTTATGCAGGGGGAAGGAGTCATTGCGTGTGATTCTTGGTAGTTGAGGCCACATGAGAGGAACTACACGACGTGCGATCTCGAGATGGCTGAAGTTGTTCATGATTTACGCTGTTGGAGGCACTACCTATTGGGAGAGAATTTTGTGGCATTCACCGACCAAAAAAGTCTCAAGTATATATTCACTCAGCGTGACCTGAATTTGAGACAACGAAGGTTGGTTGAGTACCTTCAGTCTTTTGAATTTGAGATTGCCTACATGCCTGGGAAAGGAAATGTAGTGGCTGATGCATTGAGTAGGATGACTCAGATACAGGCAGTTCAGGAGGCCAGTAGTGAGTGGCATCTTATGGCTCTGTTCTCTGAGATGCATTTGGTGGTGCACGACAGACAAGGGAATATGTTTCTTTCTTCTATATCTTTTACCTGTACTCTACTTGATCGAGTGAGAATGAGGCAGATATCATATTCTGAAGGCCTAGTCCTTTGAGAAAGGGTGATGGTAAAGAACCCCATTTCTAAATGGACCATAGGTGAGGATGAGATCTTGTGTTTTCAGGGGCACGTGTGGGTGTCAGCAGACATACGCAAGGAGCTGATGCATGATTTTTATTCCTCAGTTTGGGAAGTTCATCCTAGTGTCACCAAGATGTATCGTGATCTACACCATTAGTATTTGTGGCCAGGTATGAAGAGAGATGTTTCTGGTTTCTTCATGAGGTGTTTCACCTGTCAGTAGGTGAAGGCAGATCACCAGCGACTAGTAGGGCTTTTGCAGCAGTTACGCATTCCCGAGTGGAAATGGAACGATGTCGCGATGAACTTAGTGACAGGTTTTCTGAGGTTGCCTTGAGGGAATGATGCAGTTTGATTGTCGTTGAAAAACTCACGAAACTTTCTCACTTTTTACCGATTAAGGATACTTTCAGTGTTGATGAGTTGGGAATGTTTTACATATGAGAGATTGTACATCTACATGGGGTTCCACACTCTATTATTTTAGACAGGGATGATTGTTTTACTTCTTGGGTCTGGCAGGGACTTCAGAGGGCTTTGGGTACAGAAGTAATTCTGAGTACAACTTACCATCCCCAGAGAGATGGCCAGTCTGAGCATATGATTCAGGTGCTTGAGTACATTCTTCGAGCACGCATCCTGGATTTTTGGAGGTTCGTGGGAGAAGCACATACCTCTTTTGGAGTTTTCCTACAATAATAGTTTTCAAGAAACTATTCAGATGGCACCTTATGAGGCATTGTACGGAAGGTCATGCTGTTCACCCTTATGTTGTCCGGTGGTAGGAGAGGCAGCTATGCTGGGACCTCATCTTGTCCAAGAGACCATAAAGCAAATAGAGTTGATTTAGAAGAGGATAGATACCGCACAGTCTCGATGGAAGTATAATGCTGATCGACGGATACAACCTCTAGAGTTCGAGGTCGGGGATAGGTTTTCCTGCGTGTCACACAGAGGTTGGGACATAGGAGGATTGGAAGGTAGGGTAAGCTTTCACTAAGGTACATTGGTCTGTTTGAGGTGTTGGAGAGAGTTAGGTCGGTTGCCTATCGGTTGCAGTTACCTCATAGGTACCAGACTATGCATGATGTCTTCCATGTTTCTCAGCTTCGATGTTTTCTCTCAGACCCACCTCATAATTTTCAACTTGAAGAGGTTGAGTTAGAGGTGGAAACCTCATTTGAGGAGCATCCTATCAGGGTTTTTGATCGAAGTGCGAAGTTTATCCTTGGCTGGTCTATTCCTCTAGTATGAGTGCTATGGCAGCAAGAGCAAGTACAAGATGAGACATGAGAGAGGGAGACTGATTATGATCATAGTGGACGGATCTTTTAGAGAATTCTTATTCTATTCCTCCTTGCTAGGGAAATTCGGGGACAAATTTCTTTAAGGGGGGAAGTTTTTAAGAACCCAGATCTTCTTTTCAGGTATGTTTTCATTTTTCTGGTGTTTAGAGGAAAAGACGATTTTCTGGAAATTTCTTAAGTACACACCATGTAATTTACGAGTACATGCCATGTACTTGGTTACCACGGGTAGCTGGGTGCTGGTCGTGTAACGGCCATGCAACCGGCCGTGTGTGGTGACCTGGAGACCACCTAATGTGGGGGCCAATTAAGGAAAGTACACACTGTGTATGTTTTTTTTCATTAAACAGACCGGGGTTTCATTTTTTTGGAATAAGTGTCTTCTTCTTCACCTTCTTCAACTGGGAGTGTCCGTACTTCGCTGATACTTACCTGAGCCCTTGATTGAGCATCTTTTCTCCAAATCAAACTCTATCGGTTGCGTTGGAATCACATCGGGGAGTTCTCTATTTTTCTTAAACCTTGTTTCCTAATTTCTATTCTCTTGTGAGTTATCCTCAGCTGAAATTTTTAGACATTTTTTTAGATCTACCGTGTTCTATGTTGATCCAAGGGCCGAAACTGGGGTATATCGATCATATGATGCCGAGGTTGGTGGTTTGAAGCTTTCCATAGATAGTCTTTGAGTTATATGTGCAAAAGTTCCCAATACCATTGTTTGGGGTATTGTGTTTTTATGAATTTAACCCTATTATTTTCCTATGATAATTTTTTTGTTTTGATAGAGGTTATTTGTTGTGAATAAGGTTAACCATTCGATGCTATGGATGTTTTCCCCATGTTTCCTTGTTTATGAATGTTTTGTCTTGCTTAGCCTGTTAGGCTTCTTTGATTTCCATGCCTAGTATTGTTAGGGTGGAGTGAATATTATCTAACATTCTATGATATGATTTAGTTGTTTATCCAAGTATTACTTAAGGTTTAAATTGGCTTCTAATTAGAGTTTTTGCAAGATTGATTTACACGGGACTGCAGGAACCTGGTGTAGTGAGACCATAGGGGTAATTGATGTTGGGGGATTTCCCAGAGTGTCTGTTATAATTATCACGCTGTGAGACCATAGGGGGGATTCATGTTGAGTGCTCCCTCAGAGTGTCTATAGTTACGTTACGAGACCACAAGAGGAATTGACATTGAGTGCTTCCTCATAGTGTCTGTAGTTTTCCAGTAAAAGACTATAGGGGGAATGGATGGTGAGTGATTCCTTAGAGAGTCTTTGAACACACCTGACTATAGGGGTAATTGACGTTGAGTGATTCCTAAGAGAGTATTTGGTATATCTTTACTTGTATTGTAAACCAGAGGGGTTAGGCTATGTGTACTTCCTAGAGGGTTCCCTAATTATGATTAGCTTCTTACTTGATATCTGATAATTGAATGCATTTGAAACTGTAGGATTGTTTACTTTTGGACACTTCCTTCTTTACTACTTCTTTTTCTTATTGCCTGGAATATATATTCACTGACTGTTAGACACAAATCTTTGGGTGGTTGCCTACTGGGATTTGTCTCACACCCTGTTTGGGTCATTCTTTTGGACCCAAACAGATTATATTATTACAGGTCTAGATAAGGTTGAGTGCCCTTCTACTTCAGGTACTTGAATTCTTGTAGCTGGAGAGTATAGGACCGAGTTGAGGCTTGCGATGCCGAGGAGCTGTTTCTTGTTTTTCTTTTGTACTTGGGTTATGTACTATATTCCAGCATTATGACTTGTTTGGATATTTTCCTAGACATATGTATCATGCATCATTTATATATGTGTTCTAGTTATTTATATCTGCAGTCTTCTGCTTTTTACTGTTGTATGTTATTACACAACTTCCTTTATTTATATATGTTTACTTCCACTGTGTTACTTTGCCAATGAGTGCATAGTTTCCTCACTATCATACCCATAGACCTCGCTTCTAGTCGACAGCCTCTGGCATTCGGGGAAATGCATTTGAGGCCATGTAACCAACTGGGTACGGGGCACCTCTGGGCGGCTCCTGGAACCGGGATGTTACATAATCTATCATAATAAGAGAGTTCCAAGTTTACACACCCTTCCACTAATCATCCATGAAACCATTTCTATGGTCGTATGCACATGTAAATGGGACGAAAATAGAAATAAAAAGAGGTTTGAAGTCATGTACAAGAATACCAAACTGAGATAGAGGAAGTTCGAAACTAAAATATGGAATTGGGGAGCATGGACGATTATGAAGAGATTAACCATTTCCAAAAAAAAGAACAAAGACCATATGACCTAAACTAATGGCAGAACAAAACCAAAACTAGTTAAAGAAATATGAATGGAACCACATTAGGTTGAGAATATTTTTTTGATAAAAATATAGGTACCCAATCTAAATATTTTTAGTAGAGAATAAAACTTGAAACAATGTCACATTGAAAATCATTAATCAAGACTTACATGCAGGAAACCTCAAGTTAAACCACATATAATTGATTAAATTTGATCCATTTTGAAGAAGCTAATGATTGAATTCAATTTGATACCAATGATGAATAATTTAATTTTAATATTGAATATATTATACTTTGATCAAGTTGATTGGATTTGTGCACTGAGTTTGTTCCCTATGCAGGTATAGTTGAATTGACGTGGGTATCGACATTCTTGGATACTATGAATGTGATCATGAGATTAACTTCACGATAGGTGATTGGTGAAATGGAATAATGATATTTAAGTTATAGCGTGATCTATCATGATACCTAGTGTTGGTGTGTGAGTTTGGATTCTAAACCCGTTATTAAAGAAAATTGAGGCAAGGCACATCTATAAACTCAGTTTTGATGAGGATCAAAATGAGGGTCAAAATGGACTTAAAAGAAAAAGATGAGCTACCATGTGATGATTCTATTATTTTTTTAATTGAGATTAACTATAAAGAGATCTATGGATTAAATATGGGTAACTGAGAATAAGCTATGGTTGTTGATTTGAAGATGAGTGAATCTAAGAAATAGAGTTTTAGGGACTAACTAGAGAATGAGTTTAGAATGAATACAATCTATTACAATATTTTGTTACATTTTTAGGTGTAAAATTTATTAGAAGGTGGGTCCTCATAACCCCCAATGCTTTAATCATAATAATAAAGTCATGTTCACCCCATATATTTAAGGAATTACCTCAATGAGTTAAAATGATATGAAGGAAAATTATCCAAACATGATGAATAAATGATGTTTAGTCAAAGGAAGTGGAAGTCATGCATGAGAATGACATTGAAGATCAAGGCCCTATGGAAGCATAACAATGCCTCTCAAAGTTATGTCATGGTATATGTGTATCTGGAATAGTATAATGTTAGAAGTTGGGATACATATGGGTAAAAGTGATCTAAATAAGGGTTATGTCAACATATAGAAGGGTAGATCCCTCATCATAATTCTTTCAAAAGGTTAGTTCATCATGAACTTATTTCTTTGAAGGGTAAAAAGGTAAAAATATTAGATTAAATTGTGTAGGATCTCTAAAATTATAAATTTAAGATATAAAAAGGGAAAGGATGTACATGAAGATTCTGGATAGCACTGGAAATGTTCAAGTGGTGAACCAATCTTGGAATACTTGCAATATTATAAAAAACATGTGGGTTCATCACAATTTTTTACATGAGTTTAACTAATCTCACTGGGGTTTCACTAAATCTAGTGAAAAGGATCAGTGAGAATTCCATGTTTATTTCACTACCTTAGATATAGTTTTTCACTAAATTTTTATTAGGAATAATATGATCATTACTCATTTTATTTTTAACAATACTGTATATAGGATCACATTCATGGAGGTGTGAAAAATTATAATTCCTAACCCTTAGGGATTAAATATGATTATTATTCTCCCACTTTTCTCATTATTTTATTTTTTACTTTTATTATAAATAAAAGTTTTTAATTCTTCCTCATGTGTTGTGATATCAAACTTTTTTTTCATGGAGGGATAATTTTTAGTACCATTTCTAGGGAGTGAAGCTCCATACCACTTGGAAATCTAATAATCATAATGATCATCATTTTTCTTCTTCAATCTTGGAAGATAATGATGGTGGAGTAAAGATGTGATATAAAAACTATTCACATGAAGTGATTTATACTCTTTATCCTTGAATACTTATCCCCTTTTCTTAGATTACTCGACATTAGTGTCTAGGTGAGGTTGTGTGATTTTTTATCCCTTGAATATCACTTAAAACATGAAGAAACTATTAATTAGAGTGATTTTATTGGGTTTTTTCTTTACTTTTGGGAGAGTTACCATGAAATAGAAGTCATTATATGTATGCGTGTTCATTTTTTTGGTGAGATAGGTGTGTTTGTTGAGGCATCAACCATGTGTTGAGTGTGGTTGGGAATTGAGGATTTAATCCTTTAGAAGTTCCATGATAGGATATTGAAAGTGGATCATCCTAGATTTGGTCATGTTTCTTGTTAACTTCCTTCCCTTTTCTTGGTTTATATTTCTTCTTTTTCACCTATTATCATTTAATCTACTATATAATTATATTCTAATTCCGCTTTATTATATTTTCATTTTCTGATTTCAAATATATAATAACATAAAATGATTTTAGGGAAATCACTAGGATGGTTGGCACTAATGTCTTGAGATTGACCCCAAGGTTTTCCACTGAAATATATTTCGGCTATTATAAATGTATCTTTGATAGATTTTATAGTGAGGTTATGATCATATTTTGTAACCATTTCTAAGGAATATGATTTTTTTAATTTATTATTTACTTTTCTTTAATTATTTCTATTATTAAAAGTGATGGAAACGAATGATCTCTACTCAGATTCACTATTAGAATACTCCTAGGTTGAAAATATTATGTGGTTGTGACATAATTTCAATATTGGATAAAAAATGAAATTATTTCTAGATCACTGATGCTAAAATGGATATTTCTCTTCAAATATGTAATTTTTTTCACAATATATCAATAAAATTAAAGCAAATCAAGAGGGGGAAGAAACCTACCAAGAAGGATCTGATAACTACTAAGTGGATTATGATCTTCCTTAGATATAACTACTACAAATTAGAGGACCAAAATAGAAAGGATTCACTCCATAAACTAGTTGAGTAAGATTTTGAAAATATTATGGAAAAAAGAAAATAAGTAATAGAATAAATAAGATGTTAGAGATGCCAAAATTTGAGAATGAAATTCCCTTGGATGTGAAATTGGAGTTTCAAGATCAATATTTTGAGACTTGTTTTAAGGATTGATAGGATATAGGAGATGCATAATTTGAAGAATCTGGAAATTAATTAGAAGATATATTTTTTCTGGGTACTCAATTTGATGATAATTTTTGTTTTGATTTATCTAATGGGGTTTTATTTATTGTATATATAAAATCATATCAAGACATCCTATCCCTTATCTTTAAGGACACCACAAATGAGAAGATGTGTTTTAAATATAGGCTTGAGGAGGTTGAATTACTCACTAATACTCTATATTCACTTTTCAATTACGAACTAGAGGTATATTAACTGATTTAGAGTGATTCTAATTTCATGGAAGAAGTTTATTTTATATTTGATTTTGATTATATTGTAGTTTATTTTGATTTCAATTTTTCCTATGGAGATATTAAATAATCATCTCAAGTTTGTTACTTCATTGAGATTCAAGAGGAACTTTATACACCAACTATTGAGGAACTTTTGAAGCTCCAATTTGTTTTTGGAAATTAGATTTTAGTCATAAATGAAAAAGAAGAGGATGATTTAGACTTATGAATTGGTGTAAAAGATGATGCTGATATATATTTTTTGTATTCAAAGAAGAATTTATCAATTATGTTGATGGAAAAGAAAATTATCATAAATGAGTTGAATTTTAAATACCTATAGACACTATACCTCAAGATGAAGAAGAGGGTAATTACCCCTAAATATTATTTCCCTTACTATAAACCCATAATTATTACACTACCAAGGAGTGTGAATTAAAAGTAAGTAGTGTAATGGAAAATACATAGGTTTTATAGGTTAAGTAGTATAGGAAAAATCACAATTGGTGGTTCATGAGATAGAATATACAACCTCTATCAAATTTGGGTTGACCTAAAGGACTATATAGCTGTGGAAAGTCTAAATACAGCACCCATTGATGGTTTATCCTAATATTATCTTGTTATTTAGTTTATTCCCTATTTTCAGTCAAATTTACTTTTTATTTTTTAACATTATGAATTTTTTATTATAGGAAATAACTAGGAAATTAATTTAGAAGGGGATGAATAATTTAAGACCCAACAAACAAAGTAAATTGACTATGAAATAGGTGCACTTACCATCGACCCAGTACTCCACATGAAGGCATCTAACAACCAAATGAATAAGTTACCATGAATAAGTGAGGAAAAGTGTTGGACTAACTATATAAAGAAATGAATCTGACACAAAAAGGTGTAAAGTAATTATATAGTTAGATAACCGCAATATAAGAACATTTAGTCATTTAACTATAAGAACAATGAGCAGATTGACTCTATGAATAAACTGTATTAAGAAATTTAAATTCAAATTCAAGGACAAAAGAATATATAATCCATAACTTACTAGATAAAACCCCATAACTCAAACCTTTATTTCTAATTAATACAAGATTAATCCAACATATTCTAATGTTGATGTGTGCTATATCCCATAGGGACTTATGGAGTATCCATGGATATTTTTAAATTAAAAAAGGGGGAGTTAAATTTTAATGAATTCAAATGCACAAATCTTATACACTCTAGGAGATTATTGTTTAAATTTATGCACCTTATTTTAATATCACCCATATTGATTTCAAAGTGATTTTTTTGTGTGAATTTAAATGCTAATTTTTTTCTATAAGTGATTTAGTATATGTTATACAATTTTAAAATTATTCTAATCAATTATACTCTTTTAATGATCAATGATTTCTAAACTCATGGAATTGCATGAAATTCATTGTATAATTTTGAAAATAATTATTAACTTTGAACAATGTGAATGATATTTAAAAAAAATAATATTTAGGGATAAAATGTTTTCAATTGTATCTATTATAATTCTTGTGAATAATATAAATTTTATGATAGTTTTATAATGTGGAAATTTTTTTTGCGAACTTACCTGGGACCCTTCAACATTTTTTTTCAAGCCATAATTCTAAATCAACTAAATTATTTTCAAGTTATTTCACTACCTTGGCATTCATCATTGGAAAATTTTTGGGACTTAAATGTTGGTGATGGGTTCTTTAAATGTGATGATATATTATGCTTCAATGATGTATACATCATACTCCCCACCAAAAAAATTGAAAAATAAATAAATAAAGTATTTCATTTTTCTTTTAGGATATATTATTTGAGTCTATAAATATTTTTTACATATTTATGGTTTATAATTTTGAAATTCATTATTTTCTTTCATGGGAAAAAGATTCCATGCTAGTTTGTAGGGATTTCATTGAGTTTGAAATTATTTAATTTTCATGATTACTGAGTGATGTTTTTCCAATATTTTCATGGATTTTTTGTATTGAACTAGGAAAAAGGGTGTAACACACCAATATTTCAAAGTACGTTATCTCATTAAAGTAATTCAATAGCTTATGCTACACACAACACCGAGTTCGAGCGCACAACAACCTACCAAACTAGCCATTCAAAAAGCGGTTATGAATAGTATTAACTACATTTTGAATCTTATATACTCTATATAATTTTAAAATCCATATTATGTGTTTCTTAGACATAATATAAGAACAAATTCATTTTTTCAGATAAAATAAGTATTTTTTAAAAAATGAAATTCTACCGCCTTTTAATGGAGAAACCTTTTTAAAACCAATATTTGACACTTTTATATTCTCAATTTAATAAAATTAAAATCTTCTTTAGAAGCAGGACATAAAACTTTAGTTTGGATAAATTTTTGGTACTTTTCTGATAACTTTCATATTTTGACGAATAGTGAAAAATACTATGTTTTAATTGAAAAACACTTTTTTAATTGAAATA
The DNA here is from genome assembly GCA_963277665.1 of Viscum album. NCBI lineage: Eukaryota > Viridiplantae > Streptophyta > Magnoliopsida > Santalales > Viscaceae > Viscum > Viscum album. The sequence continues at coordinate 262,611,536 of OY728129.1, forward strand.
ATTTATAGTGTTAAATTATGAATTTTAATGGGTTTGAAGTATAATTAGATTATGTTTTTATCATTTAATACAATGTAGGTTATTATAACCATATCATCTTTTGATAGTTTTTACTTTTTAAAACCCCACTTTTTGGTTTTGGCAACGAGAATTAATTTTAAATTAAAAAATCAAACTTATATGTTTTGAATTTGGTAAAATAGACATCATTTTTGAGTTCAGAATATTAAAATTAGATTAGGGTGAATTTTTGGTATTTTTCTTAAAACTTTCAATTTTTGATAAATAGTGAAAAACACTACGTTATTATTTAAAACCAATTTTTTTGTTTAAATAATTATTTATTTTATTTAAATTTATTTTAAGTCAAAAAATATATATAATACCTATATAATTTAAATTTAATTCATTGGAGTCATTTTATAATAAAATTAGATGTATACAATTTTATTGAACTTTTTAACCTCTTTTACCCACCTTCTAGACACGTTAGCAAATTTGCATAAAACATAATTTTACCTCTTCTGTGAGTTGAATTTAAAAAATCTGAGAGAAAAAATTGACATCCGAAGTAAAGTGTGATTCAATATGTGGAAAATAATTTTTGGTGAATAGTAACTTTTGACTTTTATTTACCACTGTTAAAAGTAAATATGGTAATTAAAGTTAAAAATGATATTATAATTACCCTAAAAAATGTACTAATTCTATTGGATAAATATAATTTGACAAAAAAAACCTTAGGAATAAAATATTATCCTTTAGGTCCACTTTTTTTAGATTGGGACATTTACTATGATTTTATTTAAAGAAGAGTTAAAAGTGTTAAATTCAAAGTTTATTAACTAAACTATTTTTAATGTAGGGTTATACATAATATAAATTCGACTATAAATATTAATTAGAAAGATAAAATTATTTCATACATAATGGTATTTTATTTATAAATTTTAGAGATTAAATAATTAAATTTATTAATGACACAATGATGATGCAGTAATAACTTCTTAATGAAATATTAAAATAGTTTATGTTATAAATATTAAAATAAATAGAATTTAAAGGTTTTAATGATATATGAATTTTCTAGGTTAATATGACATGTTAGGTTTGATTAGATAAATTGTTTTCTAAGTGATAAGTTTTTTATGACTATCAAAAAAACAAAATACCAAATAGTGTCAAAATTGACAAAAATTAATTTTTAAGACAAATACTATATTATTGGTTGATATAATATTTCAAAAAATATAAGGTTAAGATAAAAGGATTAAATAATCTTATATATATCATTAATGAACCAATTGAGGTTCTCCTGGAAGTTTAGAATAAGTTTATTAACCATATAGTGTAAGAATACAAGAAGACACGATAAAAGTTAAACTATTTAACAAATAGTTAAATTTAAAATATAAGGTTAAAATGATAACCTAAACTTGTCAAAAACCTATTGGATGAGAGAGGTTCAACCCATAAACACTTAATGATCGAAATAAATTCATTTTGAGCCATTATAAACCAAATATGATTGTATAATAAATTAATATTTTAATCTTTTCTTAAAGTGACCCTCACCCCTCTCATAAAAGGGCAGTTCCCCTTATCTCAAAATCACACCTCCAAAGCCATTTGGATAGGCGAAAACCTTCCCAAATATCCTAAAAAATTCCCTCACATCAACCTAGAGTCCTCACTTTGATCATAAAGCCAACCTAAGGAGCCTTTTTTATCAACTCAAAAGGAAACACCCGAAGAAGAGGTAATAATTTCACTACCCTCTTTCAAGTTCTTTTCTTCTTCCACTTCATCTTTCTTTGTTGTTTCCATACCAAAATAATAAATAAAGTACCTAATACATACTTTTATGTTATTATAAATATGTTACCACCATATTAGTTATTCTATCTATCCTATAAATGACAAAGTCACCATATGTGCGTACGTACGACTTACCGTCTCCACGTCGTGGTGTAGTTTGTTATTCAAACACTTCATTATTTGGATGGGTATAATAATGAGTATAACTTATGTAAATAATAAATATAACATGTTAATGATTCTTTATATATGATATACCATCCAATTACATACGATTTCACCATCAATATAATGATATTTTCACTCGTGCATACGTACGGATTACCGTCTCCACGACGCGATGAGATTCGTTCCCACGTTCACCATTCAATGATGACTATAAAAATATATATTATTAATAAGTATGTAATATATGACATAATAATTCTAATGGATATATATATATATATTTATGTATGTATGTACTTACATATATCTTATTCACTTACTTCCGTTCAATACGATATGAAAACGGAAACAACGTTTATGCGTACGTACGACCTACCGTCTCCATAAATGGTGCCTTCCATTTCATATATATATCTATTATAAATATTTATATTCTAAATATATTTGATATATAAATAATTTTTTATATTTTGGAAGTATTTAAATCATTATCTAAATGATACGATCAAGAATAACAATTTAAAACACGTACGATAAAGAAACCGATTATTACCCAAAATGTTAATTTAACATGGAAATCATTATTAAATGGATAGTATAAAGTAATAAATGAATCATGTATGATATAATAAATATAAATATGGTTCTGGTATAATTTAATAACATACTATGGTTATTATAAATGAGGTTAAACATACCCTTGACCAAAGGAAAGTGTAAGGTAAGGGTTAATTCCTCAATATCATTATTATTCGAGATTGTTTATGGGTAAGTTTTTACTAGGACATATTTATTATCCATGTCCATGTTTCATAAATGAGTTCTAAAAGGGATTATTTTAAAGCAAATATTTTATGAAAACATCATTTTAATTTTTTTAAATATTTACTTTTCTAAATCATTCTCATTAATGTCCATGTTTTTAAAATGGGTTTTAAGGATTTATTTATATGGACATGAATGTTTTTAAAATGTTAAATCCATTCAGAAGTTTCAAAGTGGTATGAGAAACTTTGATTCGAAAATTTCTTTAAATGTATTCCTTTCTAAATTGTGTGACTTTTAAATGTTTTCATGAAAAAGTGATATTTCTCTCAAAGAGTTTTACAAATCATTTTCATCTATGTCAACATCATTTGATGTATTTTAAACTTGTTTGAAGTTGATTTATTATGATACCAATATTCCATATTGTATTGAAGGTTTTGTGATATGTTTGACTATGGATGTGTTATTTTTATACCATTCATGGTTTATAGATAATGTATTGACATTTTGTATGCTAGTTTTAATACAAATGTTTATGTTATGTTTAAAAAATTTCATATGAGAAATGCATTGGACTTAGTAAGTGATGGGTGGAGCCCGCCATAACTTGTCTATGAAAAGTTAGGTCTCATGAGACAAACTAGTGTCTTGGCACAAGGCCTTGAATTTTTTTTTGTAGTATTGGCATAAAGCCTTGACTATGTGGTTATGAAGTCTGGCATTATGCATTCCATCATTATGAAATTGGATATTGATATTACGTGTGATTATTTAGCTAGTAGAATATCCATATGAATAATTAAATGGAATTATTTGATTTATCTTTTCTATATTATGACGAAGTTTAAGTTTAAAAGGCTTTTGTTTTATTTTTATACATTGCCTTAAATGTTTATGCTTATTTATGAAAGTTTATGCTATATTGTTATCCTTACTTAGCATCTGAGCTCACACCTTTATATGTTTTATTTTTCCTAGGATGCAAAGAAGTATATTATTAATGACATGTAGGGATAATATAAGGGATATGATTGTGGTAAATGGAGACAATGTTGTTTTTGTTTTTCATTTTATAATGTAATGCAACATTCATGTATGTAATCTATTTTCCAAGACTTCTAAACTGACCGGTCTTTTGGGAATTGATTCCTTATAATCATGCCAATGTATTAAAATAATGCACCAACTCTGGGTAACTGGGGTTGAGGCTTCATAGTTGGTATCAGAGGAAGTTTAGAAACAAGCTTAGAAATAGATTTAGATAAAATTTGATTAGAGAACATTACCCTAACATAGAATTTGAGGATTAGTATAAAATAACTTCCTAGAATTTTGGTAATGTAGATATTTTGTGTATTTTCCAAGCAATACATCCTTGTCTGGATATGAGAAAGTAGAGGTGGCTCTGACACAGATGTACCTAAGAGTGAAAACTCCGATAAGGAGTTTTGGGCTTGACCTGGGGTATCCTGGTACACGACAATGAGACTTGCTGCACTCTTGGTTATGATACTCCCAAGAGATATTCTTAGGATAATTCACATTTTCATTACAAGCCATTATGAAGGATTTTGGAGTAAATACTTCCTCAAAGAAAAAATTTTATGATTATAGATTATATGCATAATCTTTTCAATTTACATTAGGTATTTTACAAGTTTGGAATTATGAATTGTGATTCATAAACTAACGTAGTTTATGCCATTGTTTAGAAATGGCTCCTAGTAGAAGGAATGAGAATTCCAGCAATACGCATGATCGAAAGATTAAGAAGAATAATATCTTTCATGGTATTAAGACAAAATTTAAAAGTGAAATAGTCTCCCATGTATTCTCATCATATGAAGAAATAATATCATGTGTTAATCAGATAAGTAAATAATTCTCTGAGTCTTATGGCTTTGAAGGGAACCAATAGAAGAAAAGGATGGAAGAGAGAAAGATGGTAAAGGGAAACGGGGAAAGAAGGATTTTCCCATATGTGATAACTGTGGAAATAATCACCTTGGTAAATGATTGAAGGGAATGAGAGTTTGTTATAAGTGTGGAGAAAAATTACACCAAGTACGTGATTTTAAGGGTAAGAAAAAGGTTTCAAATGTACAATGCTTCCTCTGCAAGGATTTGAGACACTATGTGAAGCAATGTCCAAATTATTAGAGTATACCCCAAATGCTGCTATTGGATAATAATTGAGTTATGATACAATAAAATATGAGGAATGATTATATTTATTATGTTTTTATTATATTATTATGTCATTTTTGTATTGTATTAATGAGGAACATGTTATAGGAATTATAGAGTATAAAAGAATTGTACTGCAGTACTATTTCATTAAGGACTTGAGATTGTGTAGAACTAAGAAAAGTGTCTCAATAGCAGGTTAATTGTTTTGGAAAATATATAGTTGAGAGAAAGATATAACATAATATAGTTCTAATACTAAGGTAGTGATTTTGGAATAACATATGATTGATTTTGATAAATTATATTGCATATTATTGATTATCTAGAAACTGATTAATTATTTTTATATTCCATCATTGTTGGAGTTTAAAACATATTTGGATAGGAGTATATCCAGTATTATATAAATAATAAGGGAGAATGAATGTAATCAATAATTTTTTATGTTAATTTAGGGTGTTATAGTGTTTTAAAAGAATACACTATGAATGTATTCACATGTTATTATGTGGAAAAAAGAATCTTCATTGTGTTTACCTTCCTTATAAATTTTTGACTTTGAGTTTGGATAGAATTATTTTGGATAATTTTAAAGGTTGGAATCGATTAAGCTTGAAATTGGATACTATTTTTAAGGTTAAATCGTTTTTGATATTATTTTTGTATTGTCATAAAAAGGACAAACCGGAGGTCAGGTGACAACCCGTCACTTCCGGTAAGGTCATGAGACTTGAACCCGCAATTGAAGGGCGACAAGGGTGGATCACCTATCACTGACATATGTGATGTCCTGGTTTGTATAATTTAGTTTTTTAAATAGTCTGAAAAATGAATTATAAATTCATTATATTTGGAACCATATACGATTAGGATAAATAGAATATTATTGAATTCTATTATCTTTTGGAGTGAAAGATGAGTTTGTGGTAGGAATTAGTTAAAGGATGAAACTATACTTATCAAGTATATTTTTTCATCTTATTTTATGAATAAATTAATTCTTAAACTTTAGGGAAGGGATCTTAAAACCAAAAATGTGTTATCCTAATACCTTATGTTTTGTTGAACTAAATATATTTTAAATCATTATAGATTGATACCTTTGAGGCCATCAATTTTACACTTGTTTGCGATTGATGACCTCAATCACTCCCTATAAATATTTACGTTTTCCTCCAATTATGTGTCTCTAATTGCCACCATTTTTCTTCTAATCGAGATCATAATTTTGTGGTGACTTTTTTATTCCCTTCCCCTCTTATTAAGACTAAATTTTATTAACCTAATTTCCGATGTGGGTTTTCCAAAAAGGAATTTTTCTATTTTTAACCTTTTATTCTTGAAGAACAATTTCAAATTGAGAGGACGCAATTTATTAAATTAGGAGATAATATAACACCCTAATATTTCATAGTACATTATCTCATTAAAATAATTCAATAGCTTGCGCTACACGCAACACGGAGTTCAAGCACACCACAACCTACAAAAATAGACGTTAAAAAAGAGGTTATGAATAGTATTAACTTCAATTTGAATCTTATATACACTATATAATTTTAACATCCATATTATGTTTTTCTTATACATAATATAAGAACAAATTCATTTTTTAGATAAAAGAAGTAATTTTTTAAAAATGTAATTTTACCGCCTTTTAATGGAAAAGACTTTTTAAAACCAATATCTGAAACTTTTATATATTAAATTTAATAAAATAAAATTATTCTTTAGAATTAGAACCTAAAAATTTATTTTGGATAAATTTTTGGTACTTTTATGATAACTTTCATATTTTGACAAATAGTGAAAAATACTATGTTTTAATTGAAAACAAATTTTTTGATCAAAATAATTTATAGTGTTAAATTATGAATTTTAATGGTTTTTAAGTATAATTAGATTATATTTTTATCATTTAATACAATTTAGATCATTATAACTAATTTCACATTTAAATTTGACATAAACACATGTCAATCTTTTGATACTTTATACTTTTTAAAACCCTCCTTTTTGGTTTTGACAACGAGAATTAATTTTAAATTAATAAATGAAACTTATATGTATTTAATTTGGTAAAATAGACTTCATTTTTGAATTTGTAATATTAAAATTATCTTAGGGTGAATTTTTGGTATTTTTCTGAAAACTTTCAATTTTTGATGAATAGTGAAAAACACTACGTTATTATTTAAAACCAACTTTTTATTTAAATAATTATTTATTTTAGTTAAATTTATTTTAAGTCAAAATAGATATATAATACCTATATAAGTTCAATTTAATTAATTGGAGTCATTTTATAATAAAATTAGATCTATAAAAGTTTATTGAACTTTTTAACCTCTTTTACCCACCTTCTAGGCACGTTAGCAAATTTGTATAAAACATAATTTTACCGCTTCTGTGAGTTGAATTTCAAAAATCCAAGAGACACAGTTGAAATCAGTATGTAAAATTTGATTCAATAAGATGCAAATAATTTTTGGTGAATAGTAACTTTTGACTTTTATTTACCACGGTTAAAAGTAAATATGGTAATTAAAGGTAAAAATGATATTATAATTAACCTAACACATGTACTAATTCTATTGGAGAAGTTTAATTCGACCAAAAACAACATTAGGAATAAAATATGATCCTTTAGGTCCACTTGGATTAGATTGAGACATTTATTATGATATTATTTAAAGAAGAGTTAAAAGTGTTAAATTCAAAGTTTATTAACTAAAACTTTTTTAATATAGGGTTATATATAAGATAAATTTGACTATAAATATTAATTAGAAAGATAAAAATATTTCTTTCATAATGGTATTTTATTTATAATTTTTAGAGATTAAATAAGTAAATTTATTTATGAAACAATGATGATACAATAATTACCTTCTTAATGAAATATTAAAATAGTTTATATTATAAATATTAAAATAAATAGAATTTAAAAGTTTTGATTCTATACAAGAATTTTCTAGGTTAATATGACATGTTAGGGTTGATTAGATAAATTTTGTTCGAAGTGATAAGGTTTTTATTACTTTCACAAAAACAAAATATGAAATAGTGTCAAAATTGACATAAATTAATTTTTTAAAACAAATACTATATTATTCGTTGATATAATATTCACAAAAATATAAGGTTCGGCCAAAGGTCTTAAATAATATTATATATGTCATTAATGAACCAATTGAGTTTATTTTTAAAGTTTATAATAAATTTATTAATCATATAGTGTAATAATACAAGAAGACACAGATAAAGTTAAACTATTTAACTAAGAGTTAAATCTAAAAGATAAGGTTAAAATGGTAACCTAAACTTGTCTAAAACCTATTGGTTGAAAGTATTTAGACCCATAAACACCTAAGGCTCTAAATAAATTCATTCAGATTCATTATAAACCTAATATGATTGTATAATAAATTAATATTTTAATCTTTTCTTAAAGTGACCCTCACACCTCTTATAAAAGGGCACTCCCCCTTCTCTCAAAATCACACCTCCAAATCCATTTGGCTTGGAAAAAACCTGCTAGAATATCCTCAAAACTTCCCTCAAATCAACATATAATCATTAATTTGATCATAAAGCCAACCAAAGGATCCCTTTTTATCAACTCAAAAGAAAACACCTGAAGAAGAGGTAATAATTTCACCACCCTCTTTCAAGTTCTTTTCTTCTTCCACTTCCTCTTTCTTTGTTGATTCTATACCAAAATAATAACTATAGTGACTCCTACATGCTGTGATGTTATTATAAATATTTTACCTCCAAATTCTTTACTCTATCCATCCTCTAAATGACAAAGTCATCATATATTCATACATACGGATTACCGTCTCCACGTCGTGGTGTAGTTTGTTATTCAAACACTTCATTATTTGGATGGGCATAATAATGAGTTTAACTAATGTAAATAATAAATATAACATGTTAATGATTATATATATATGATATAACATCCAATTACATATGATTTCACCATCAATATAATGATATTTTTTCTCATGCGTACGTACGGATTATCGTCTCCACGACGCGATGAGATTCATTCCCAAGTTCACCATTCAATGATGATTATAAAAATATATATTATTAATAAGTAGGTAAAATATGACATAATAATTTTACTGTAGATATATATATATATATATATTTATGTATGTATGTATGTATGTATGTATGTATGTATGTACTTACATATATCTTATTCACTTACTTCCATTCAATACGATATGAAAACGGAAACAACGTTTACGCGTATGTATGACCTACCATCTCCATAAACAGTGCCTTCCATTTAATATATATATATATTATAAATATTTATATTCTACATATATTTGATATATAAATCCATTTTTATATTCTGGAATTATTTAAATCACGATCTAAATGATACGATCAAGAATAACAAGTTAAAACACGTACGATAAAGAAATCGATTATTACCCAAAATGTTAATTTAACATGGAAATCATTATTAAATGGGTATTATAAAGTCATAAATAAATAATATATGATATAATAAATATGAATATGGTTATGTTATAATTTAATAACATACTATGGTCATTATACAGGAGGTTAAACGTACCCTCTACCATAGGAAAGTGCAAGGTAAGGGTTAATTCCTCAATCTCATTATTATTCAAGATTGATTATGGGTATGTTTATACTGGGAAATATTTATTATCCATGTCCATGTTTCATAAAAGAGTTTTTGAAGGGATTCTTTTTAAAGGGACTCTTTTATTAAAACATTATTTTAATTTTTTTAATATTTATTCTTCTAAATCATTCTCATTAATGTCCATGTTTTCAAAATGGTTTTTAAGGATTTATTTATATGGAAAAGAATGTTTTTAAAATGTTAATTCCATTCAAAAGTTTAAAAGTCATATGGGATACTTTGATTTAAAAATGTATTTAAATGTCTTTCTTTCTAAATTGTGTGACTTTTAAATGTTTTCATGAAAAGGGATATTTCTCTCAAAGAGTTTTAAAAATCATTTTCATCTATGTCAATATCCTTTGATGGATTTTAAACTTGTTTGAGGTTGATTTATTGTGATACTAATCTTACATATTTTATTTAAGGTTTTGTGATATGTTTGACTATAGATCTATTATTTTTATAACATTCATGGTTTATGGATAAATTATTGACATTTCTTATGCTATTTTTAATACAAATGTTTATATTATGTTTAAAACTTTTCATATGAGGAATGAATTGGACTTAGTAAGTGATGGGTGGAGCCCACCATAGCTTCTCGATGCATCAGTAGGTCTCATGATACAAACTAGTGTCTTGACATACGGCCTTGAAAAAATTTTATTTGTAGTCTTGGCACAAGGCCTTGACTATATTGTTATGAAGCCTGACATTATGAATTCCATCATTATGAAATTGGATATTGATATTACATGTGATTATTTGACTAATAGAATATCCATGTGAATAAGTAAATGACATTATTTGATTTATCTTTTCCATATTATACTAAAGTTTAAGTTTAAAAGGATTTTGTTTTAGTTTTATACATTGACTTAAATATTTATGCTTATTTATGAAAGTTTCCTCCATATTTTTATCCTTACTGAGCATCAGAGATCACCCATTTCTATGTTTTATTTTACCCAGGATGCAAAGAAGTATATTATGAATAACCTACAGGGATAATATAAGGGATATTATTTTGGTAAATGGATACAATGTTGTTGTTGTTTTTCATTTTATAATGTAATGTAACGTTCATTTATGTAATCTATTTTCTAAGACTACTAAACTTTTCAGTCCTTCAGGACTTGATTCCTTGTAATCATTCCAATGTATTAAAATAATGCACCAACTCTAGGTAACTGGGGTAGGGGAGTTACAAAGGGAGTGATAGAAAAAGTTTAAGTGGAATTGAGATTATAATAGAAGGAAACTTGAATTTTGAACTTGGAACTAGGTAAATTTACATTTTTAAAAAACAAAACCTTGGGATTGAATTCAAAATAAATTTAAATAAGTCATTTGAAACTAGGGTGAAATGGTTAATTGTGATACTATAGTGAATCTCTGAGACATTAGGTGGTGTGTCTGTGAGAAAAAAATAAAAAAAATAAAATTTCAATTAAAAAATTTATTTTCACAATTCATGGATGGGAAACATTAAATTAATATACCTAATTATAAAAAATGAATTCATTTAGGTGAGTGTAATATTGAACCTAGATAAATAAAGGGAAATTAAATTATAAAAATTTCATTTGAGTTGTATTAATGTAGTGTGAATTGGATCTTGGGTTTAAGAAACTTATTATAGAGAGATAAATGATGGTTACACTTGTTAAAATCTCAATTCTATTCAATTATATTATTTTATCACTCACAAGCTTAGTACCATGCTTAAATTAAAGTAGAGATGGTGAGTAGGATTCATATAGTAGGAATTATTTTTTTACAACGGATGGATATGTGATTTCCTTCATATCTATATTATGTATTTCAATGTAGGTTGGAAAACTTATTTTTGTGTAAATAATATTTCATTGTAATAAATGGAATTTATTGTATTTCCCTAGAGTATAATCAGCCATGTGTGGATGAATTTGATGTCTCATTTATTTGGATTCATTATTCCACATTTATTATGTGAATTTAATGAGTTTTTAATAATGAAATATTCTAATAATTGAGAATTTATGATTACTGGATAAAATGTTGTTGAAGTATGAAAATCATTTGATATTTTGATTAAAATTAGTGTTTTAGTGCAAACATGTTTAAAATTTATTTTATTTAAATTAGATTTATTATGAGAAATTATTTTCATTTTTTTGGTGAATTTAAATTAAGGTAACTTTTATTGAAATAATATTTCTTGATTTTGTATTTTCACAATTAATCTTATCAAATTACATGATTTTATTTTAATTTTTTTTGAATCATTTTTAACCATTTGTTGAGTATTGGAATTTAATGATTTAATTTTGGGTTGTGTTTTTTATTTTCTCTCTCAAATTTATTATTTTCATTATTAATTTAATTCAATTTTTTTTAGATAATATACCATGTTGAATATTGTGAAACCACTCAACTAAACAAAAAGTAATCAACCCCACAAAGAAGATGTTGTGCTGAATGAAATCAATAAAGTATGGATTTACCACATAAAGAAAATTCACTGATCACATGTTAAACATTTACTTAAGTGTTGGCTTACCATAATAATAAAATTTAGGATCAACCATGTACTGATAATTAAATATTATGCGTGAAAAAAACAAGCTACCACAAGAGAACCCAACCTATCATGTTCACCTATTTTCAAGCTACCAAAATAATAGAGTTCCAAGATGTCAGAACCTTAAACTAATAAAATGTAACACCATTATATGGTTGAACACACATGAAAATGGGATAAAAATAAAAAGAAAATTAGGGTCTAAGACTATCATAAAAATTACCAATTGAGATGGAGTAAATTCAAAACTGAAATATGGGAACTGGGGATCCTGGCCGATTATGAGGAGACAAAATATTTCCAAAAAAAATAATAGAATCCATTTGACCAAAACCCATGGATGAAAAAACTAAAACCGAATGAAGAAAAATATAAGGAAAAACATGAGCATGAGAATTCATTTCCCTAAAGAACAAGTACCCAATCCGAAGCTTCTGAGTGGATAAGACTACTTGAACTAGCGTCGCACTGAAAAAGACCTCCGTGCTCGAATATTAAATACAAACCATATCTAATTTATATAATTAAATATATTTTGAATAATATGAAGATAAAATCCAATTATACACCAATGATGAAAAATTTAATCTTAATGATGAATATTTTCTACTTTGATTGAGATGATCATCTATTTGCACCAATTTTATTCCCTATACAGGTACATTTGAATCAATAGGTGCCTTGGAATTCTTAAATTCTATAGCTATGAGCGTGGGAGTTTTTGGATTCTAGGTAATTCATGAAATTATGCAATTATTATTGAATCAAAGGGAGATATGTTGAGATAATGAGCATGGGTGTGTGAGTTTGTACTTCAAACCCATATCTGAAGAAAATTGAGGAGATGCACATCTATGAAATCAATTGAGATGAAGATCAAAATGAGGGTAAAAATGGAAATGAAAGATAAATATGATATTCCTTGTTAATATTCTTTAATTTCATAGTTGAGATTCACTATGATGATCTCAATAGATCTATGTTGAGAAACCAGGACTAAGATATGGTTGTTGATTTGAAGATGAATGAATCTGAGTACTACAGGCTGAGGGACTAGTTAAAGATTGAGTTGAGATTAAAGACTACAAATAACCACATTTTATGATATTTATTGGTGTATTATTGATGATAAAATGAGTCCTTTTAACTACTTATTTATTTCTCTATAATAAAAAAGTGCTGGGAACCCTGTTTGTTTAAGGAATCGCCTCAATGAGTTCAAATGAGATGAAGGAAATCTATACAAACTTTATGAATTACTGATTTTAAATAGGATAAATTGGAGTTAATTCATGCAAAATAAAATTCAGGCCAAATATATATGAATGGGTAGTAGTGTGTCTCAAATTTAAATCAAATTAGATGCACAATAGGCACTATATAAAGGTAAAAGGTAGTCAATGAATGGGAAAAATTGATTTCCAAAGTGTTGTCTTAACAAATGGAATAATACACACCAAATAATAATAATTTTAGAGGTGTAGTAAATGGATACCTATTTTCTATAAAGGGTAAAAAGGTAAAAATATTAGATTAAATTTCACAGATTCCCTAAAATTCTAAATTTAAGAAATCAAAAGGTTAAGTAGATAGAAGAAGATTTTAGAGAGTTCTAAAAATGTTTGAGAGTGGAGAACCAAGATGAGAATACTTATTGATTAAGAAAACAATGCATGGGTCTATTTTAATTTTTTACAAATTTTTAGATTATCTCACAAGAATTTCACTAAAACCTATTAAGAGCACCTAGGAGCATTCCACATGGATGTCACTTCATTTTACATTTTTTATCACCGAATTTCTATTGGGAATAAGTGGATTAGTACTCATTATTTTTTAAATATTATTATACACATGATCACATTGAAAGATATGGGAACTAATTCTAATTCTTAACTCATGTGGCTTAACTATGATTCTCTTTCTACCCCATTTATCATTCAATAATTTTGGATTTTGATTGTAAATAAAATTATGAAGTTCTTCCTCATGTGTTTTGATATAATACATCCAGTAGTGGAGAGATAATTTATATATCCATTCACAGGTAATGAATATTGATTCCTATGAAATATATAATCATCATGCTAATCTTTTTTCTTCTTCTTCACTCAAGACGGATAATGATGGTGGAGTGGAGATGCGACATCCGATATACTCACATGAAGTGTTTTATACTCTTTTTATATACATATTTATCACATTCTTATAGTTTATTACTAAAAATAAATGTCTAGGTGAGGTTGTGTAATTATTTATCCCAATAATATCACTTCATCTAGGAAGAAACACTTGAATTAAGAGGTTCGATTGGGTGATTACTTCACTTGTGGGAGAGATATCATGCCCCATAATTCCTTATGTGCATGTGTGTTCAATGTTTTGTGTATTTTGGAATCTACCATATACTGATTAAGGTTTTTAATTAATGATTTAATCATTCAAAAGATACCTGATAGGTAGTTGAGAGTGGATCAATCTAGATCTGGGCCCATTTCTTTCCAATTTTGTTTCCTCTTTTTTATCTTATGCTTCTTCTATTTCACCTATTCACATCTCATACACTATTAATTGTTGCTCCTATAATAACCCAGGTAATGTTATGATAAATTATTTTTATATATTTATTAACTATAATTTATATATTTATATTCATTATAATAATATTATGTAATTTTTCAATAAAAAGTAAAAAAGATTTTTTTTTCTAACCAAATTGGGTTTTCATGCATTATATGGTTTCATTTAAAAGATTTATTTAAAAATTATAGAATTTTAATTTTCAAAAATGAAATTATTTTTTAATTTACTGTTTCAAAATTACCTTAGGATGAATTTATGAAAATTTTCTAAAAATTTTGATTTTTCAATGAATAGTGAAAAATCCAGATTATTATTAAAAAATTTCTATTATTTTCAAGTATTTTAAAATTAATATATTATTTTGGTTTAGTTTTAAAATTTCAATAGATCATTTTTATTAATAAAAATATAATTTTGGTTTTTGGAATGAATTTTACACTTGAATTTGGTATAAAAACATATTTATACCTAAAAAGGTATTTTTATGAAAAACTGTTTTCATCATGTTTTTTGGGTTTAATTTAAAATTAAATTATAAAAATTACATGAAATAAATATTAGAAAATAAATTAAATATTTTGAATTAAGAGGTCCAAATTTGGTAAATATTTCCCTTTTATTTTCAGTCAATATGAATAGTAACTATAGTAAATAATTATTACCAAAGGAAAAATCAAGTAATTAAGGGTAAAAATAATGTGATAAGAACTAAAATGTAACCCTAAAACTTTAATTAATTTTATTTAATGATTATATTTCATCCATAATCATCCAAAATTTGAATATATGACCTTTTTTTACATTTGAAAATGATTTTTACGTTTATATTATTTTTTGTAAAGAAAAGTAAAAATTGTCATTCTCTTTGTTTTATTATCTTTAAATTTTTAGAATAGTGATAAAAATGTGGTATATTTAGTTTTAAATAGTTATATAAATATAATTTTTTTTATTATTGTAATTTATTTATAATTTTTAGTGATGGAATAATGACATTAAATGCTCACGCAACACCGACACGCTAATTATTCGATTAATAGAAAAATAAAATAAATTATTTTAGAAATATTAAAAGTAAAATAATTTTAATGAATTTTTTTCCACCGTATTTTTATATAAATATAACATTTTATAGAGTTATAAAATGATTATATTACAATTCATTTTCTCTAATGTTGTTTTGAAAGTCAAATTAAATAAAGAGTTTCAAAGTTGACATTAGTGATATTTTATAAAAAATAATGCTTTATTAAATGATTTAAACTTCCTAAAAATCTTATATTCAGCCAAGTGAATGTGATATTGTAGATAATATCATCCATGGTCCATTTTTTTTTCCATTTTTCCTTTTTTAGTAACTTTATTGACTCCTTTAGTGTAAAAATATTGATATCACGGTAATTTTCAAAAGGGTTAATGAGGGGTTAAAACAAAAATATAATGATGAAACAATCACATAAACTTGTTCATATTTTATTGGATGAGATAATTTTGACCTATAATAATCTTATCTTAAAAATAAATCAATTTTTCATGATTTATCATTAAAAATAAATTTATATTTATTTAATATTTTAAGTAATTCTAGGAGTTCCCCATCACTCACTTATAAATGGGAACCTCATCTACTCATTTATTCACATTTAAAAATATTTTTTTGGCCAATCCATACCCAAATAACTTCTTTATATAAATATCCATTTCCTAGAGGTTTTTTTGATAAAAAAAACCAACCTAGTAATGCTTTAGATGTAAACCGTGACAGGTTGTCCAAAGAAGTGGTATAATTCTATACCAAGCATTTTCAATTTATTCCTTATTATACCCCATAAAAATATTACTAAAACATTATGAAATAATAAATCCATTATCTTCCATATACTGAGTTATTTTTTATGTTAATCGAAAAACCTATATCCTTATCATATTCCATTAAATATAGGTTGCTTGATGAATTTGGGACTGGAGTTGAGTCCATGTTTGTCGCTAAAAAGACCACCTTAGAAATAATGGGATATTTTGAGGATGTAGTGATAGTGGGAGATAGGATTTATAGCTTGGACACAACACTGTATCGTCACAGGCTAGGACACAAGTGTTTGGTGTTAGAAGCATCAGAAAATCTAAGAGTCTTAAGATTTTCACTGACCCATTAGATGAATTCTTGGAAGGATTTGGATGCTATAGAAATCACCAAATTTGTTTCCCAATAATATAAACCCCTCCATGGGGTTCTTGTTACATCTAAATATCAAAAATTTTAGCTATAGAAATATCTATTAAAGATACCAAAGGAATAGGGGTAAATAACCATGAATTTTATTGTGTGTATAATAAGACATTAATAGAAACAATGGCTAGTCAATTACCAGATGGAACCATAAAGTACTACTCCAAGGTGGTATCCATTGATAAATTCGATCCCTTGAAACTCTTGTATTTTTCTAAAGGTTCTAAACTCAAAACCAAGTTGCAAAATGACTGGGATTTGGTCAGCCAACTTTCTCTGGGAGATATGCAACCAAGGGATACACATTCTTTCTAGAAGGTCATGACTTGGGAATAAAATTCCTACATATAATTGGAGATGGTGTTTGATGTGGCTTTGTACCTTTAAATGACAATTATGTTTATTTGTTCTTCACCTATCAATACACATAAGACATTAACATATAAATTAACTCAGTAAAATTGAAACAATTCATATTAAGTAAAATGGGAAAGGTGCCTGATCAAATAAAGAAGCTTATAGAGAACACCTAGTTAGGAAATACTATATATTCTCTATTAAAATTCAGATATACATGGGATATAATATGGGGAAATATATCAAAAATAAATTTCTATGTATAAATAGACACAATTAAACCCATTACTACTGATATAGGGTAGGGTGACTACACTTCTTTAGAAGATGGTGTGGTTCTATCCAGGTACCTTACTAAAGCCTTGTCCAAATATTAAACTTATAATGAATAATAGTGAAATAGATTTGATATTTTCTTACAAACATATATTAAGGAAAAGATATGGAGAGTATTTTACTTTATCACCACTGCTTATATTGTGAGATACATATAGTAGGGTTACTGAATGATGATGAGCTTCCCAATGGAGAAGATTATATTACCCTTCTTGACTTAGATACTACTAAAGAAGAGAGAATTTTATTGTGGTGATATCTTCCATTAATTATCTCATTTTTCCCATTTTGTTTTAATGTACCAAATTAATAAAATTGTTTTTTATGTAGTGTAATTAAAAGTCGAAATAAAATATTTTTCGGTTTTAGGACAAGTGTGTACGGCTGACTATCACCTTATGAACCGATGTAATTAATTTTCCATCACTGACCCTCATAACTATTTAAAATTATGGGATTAATATATATATATATATATTATATTCATGAAATATTTATCATTATGGGAAAGTAATATACCATCAATTTTCTTACCTTCATATTTATTGGAAAATGATAACATTGTTCATGCGTACATGTGTACTACTACCTCCATAAAGTGATGTGATTCATTTTTCATCACAGAATCACATAAATGAAATATATAAGTGTATTTAAAGAAATAATATGGTATTAATGATATATTAATCATTATTTAATGATAAAATAATACTCACCTTCTTTCCATAATGATTGTTGGAAAATGGAAATGTTACTCATGTGTACATATGACCTACCATCTCCAAGATTGCAACACAGTTAATTTTTCATAGCCATATGTAATGGTTTAATTTTAAAGTATAATTGATTTATAAAAATTATAATTATTTCATTATTATTATTCTAGATATTATGGAATAATGACCTCATTGACCATAGTCAATCTACCAAATCCATTTTTGACATATGAACCAAATATCATCAAAACATCATACATAAAATTAATTTATTAAGTAATTATTTATAACATGGTATTAAATAAAATAAAATGATTAATTAAATTGAAAAAGTTTATTAAGAAAGTAAATAATTAACATAAGTTAGTTATTTAAGAATATAAATAGAACATATGAGTTTCAATCTTGAGTTAAAATACTTTATTTTAAAAATATTCATTTATAATTTCCCTTCCAACGATTTTACTTCCATATCCATATTTTTTAAAATTATTTTATGTATGTGTTTATATGAACATTAAATAATTATAAAATAGAATTTTATATATCTTATAACTTTCTTTCAATAGTTTTTAAAAGGTATATTTTTACCTAAATTTTTTGAATTTCTCTACAAAAGCCTAAATTAATGTTATATTTTAACGTATACGACATCAAAAAATTTTACCACCACCACAAAAATTATTTAAAGTTTGAATTCATTTTGAATATTATATGATTTATTCAAATAAAACCCATTGTTCTAGGTTATTTATTTTTGAAATGGGTTTTTAAAAGGAAAGGGTATTTTGATATCCAAAAAATGTTTTGCATATGGGTTTAAAAGAGTTTTCAAGAGTTTTTTTTAATAAAAGATGAAAACATAAAAAGGTTTTATTAATGATATGGTACATGATCATTATAAATGATAATGATTAATCCTAATACAGCTTATATCATGGGTGATCCTAATACAGCTTATAAAATGATTGAGCCTGATATATCTTATTCGATGGGTTCTCCCAGATAGCGCTCTGATGCATTGGGTAATGTTCCTTATATTTAGAGGCAATATGGAGGGAGTTAACTAGGGAGGTTTATAATATGGATTTTACTAATATATAGTTATTTTTGACTTGTTTTATAAATATAATACTCTAATATTACAAAAAGGTTTTTTATTTTCTTACAATGGGATTTAAATGATTTCTTTGAGTAAAAAGTGTGTGTTTTTTATGTGAAATGATTTATTTTATATGCTTAAGGAATAATGTGGTAAAGGTAATTTTTTTAGATTTTATTATTTTCACTAAATTAAAAAATTTCTTCTTTTTATGTACCTTACTGATATTTTTGTGTTCATCCCATGTTTTAAAATTCTTTTAAGAGGGTTTAAGGATGGGTAAGAATAAATATTAGGTCAAGATAAAAGTCATGAATATTTTTCAAGAAAATAAAACATTTTTATTTTTAAAAGTTTTATATTGTTTAAAAAATGGATAATTATTAAAAGTGTCCTCTTTATAAAATATATTTTTTAATGTGTGATTTTTTACCTAATTGTCTACAAATTTAAACTGTAAAGATCCACGTGTATGTAAGAAAGTTAATTTTAGTCTAAAGTCACTATAATATTTTATTTTTGAGGTTGGGTATTTATATTTGGTATTAAACGAATGGTTTCGATAAATTTTGAGGTTAATATAATAGTAATAGAATAATCTTAAAAGATTTTACTTTATGGTTAAGTTAAAATGAAATATAATTTGACTATTACCATGTTGCTTCATCTAATATATATCAGTACAGAATGGTTTTCTATAGAGGAAACATGTAAGCTAACGTGGGAAGGTTTCAAGAGGAAAATATCCTTCCAAATCAGTATCCTTGAATGGTTGTAATTGGAAATGATCAATTTTTTGCAGTGATGGATTAGTTAATGAATGCTATAAATGCTGGAAGAATCTATATTAGAGAGAAACCGAATTTACCACATAAGAACATGTCAATATTTGAGAATTTCATGAAATAAAACCCTTTTGTTTTTGATGAAACATTAGACCTAGTGGTAGATGAATGATGGATTAATTCTCTAGAAAATATTTTCAAATTCATGGGATCTTCTAAACCTTAAAAGGTAATTATTTCTATTTATCGTTTTAAATATGAAGATTATCGATGCTGGTATTTGTTTAAGAATAAAAGAGAGAGAGAATAAATTTATTCCATAGAATACAGTACATTTAAGAATATTTTTTGAGCAATATTTCCCAAAGTTATTTAGATCATGATGGAGAAACAATTATTGTAATTAATAAAAAAAGATAAAGATTCAGTAGCCACATATGAAATGATGTTTTTAATATTGGGCATGTACACACCATAGTTTATTTAGGACCTTGATATTAAAATTAATATATTTTAATTAGGATTAAAACCAAGTTTATAAATAGATTTATCCTCTGAGAATTTTAAATTTATAAGAAATGTGTTCATTTTTTTGAGAAAATAGAGATAGAGTTTTCTAATACTTATGCACCTTATGATGAGAAGAGTAAGAAGTAGTAAAAATTGATAGTTATGGAAAATTATTCAACTAATAAATATAGAGGTAAGCTTCCAACATGTTCCAAGTATGGTAAAAGGAATTTTAGGTAATGTTTGATAGGATCTAGAAAGAGTTTTAGTGTGGTCAGCTTGGTCATAGGGCTCATAAATTCAAAGAAAAGACCCCTTTAATATCTAATAATGTGGTAACAAATATCCAAAAAATGGTAAGATATTATAATTTCAATTATTTGGATCATTATGCAAGCATGTGTCCAAAATTAGTTACCTAGGGTGGAAATCATCAAGATGGGGAGAAAAAGTGTGTGTAAAAATCATTTTTTAATATTATAGTTGATGTTGTTCCATCCAATGAAGTGGTGATATTTATGTTACTTGTTTATTAGAATTATGAAAATTACCTGTTTGAATCTGAATCTTTGGATTCCTTTATTTATGATAAATTTTCATGTAAAATGGGAATATCACCACAACAGAATTTCAGGGTTACTATAGTAGTACTGTAGTAGGAACTGTGTAGTACTGTAGTAGGTACTATAGCGGGAACTGTAGAAGGCACTTTTTGGCACTGTAGCAGCCGAGAATTTTCCCTCGTTTGGGATTTTGGTCCACCAATTTGGTCCCTGGGTCCTTTAAGGCCTTTGGGCCACCCAAGACTTTAGACCAGTAAGGCCTTTAGGCCACCTCTAGGCCTTCGGACCACCTTAAAGTGCAGATGAAAACCAGACTACCTACAAGGAACAAGCTCTATAAGGAGGATGAGCAAGGAGCTTTCACCACAACAAAAACTATACAGATTTCAAGAATGAGAGGGTATGACACCTACCATCAGGACAAACCTGTGCATGCATGGGATGGCCTAGCTGAACAACAATGCGAAGGTGGAGAGATGATTTAACGATGAAGATGTTGGGGAGGAGCAGTTCCAAGTAGTTAGTCTAGGTTTTATGTAATGTTTGAAGCCTACTGGCAATGAATTCCTCTAAAGACTAAGGTCCATGAAATACTTACATCTACGGGCCTTGTATGGGTTCCACATCACCCCTTGAAAGGTTGATTATCAATAATCAATAAAAAATGAAGGCCTTTGGGCCATTGGATGGATGGGAATATCGCCTCATAAAAAGAAGACAAAACTTTTGGTGAATAATCTAGGTGGAAATATTAAAGTAAACAAGATTTTTAGGAATCTTCCTATTGTTATTAGTGAGATGGTATTTCCTTTCAATATTGGTTTAACTTACCATGGTAGAGTTTGATATCATTTTGGATCTAGATTAGCTGTCATTTTTTCATGATAAGATAGATTATAGAGCCAAAAAAGTTTTATTCAGTGATTTTATACCACTTATAACCTACCAAGAACATGATAAATTGATTATATATAGAAGTGAAAGTCACATAGATCTTGTTGTTGAAAATAAATTAACATTTTATATTATTGATGTCCTATCATTGAATGAATTTAAAATTTATTTTCTAATGATTTTTTTGATGTTATTCTTGATCAAGAGGTTGAATTAATGGTTGACTTAGTGCCTAATGTTGAGCCAATTTAAAACTCCCCTTATTGAATAGATCAATTAGAAATTTTAGAATTGAAAAATAACTTGAAATATTTTCTAGATAAATGTGTCATTCATCCTAGCACTTTACCTTAGGTTGATCTCATTTTATTTGTTAAAAACATATAAGATTAAATGATACTTTTAATTTATTATATATCCTTGAGTAACATCAATATTAAGAACAAGTATCATTTGACTCATATCGATGATTTGTTTGATCATATCCAGGGAGTGTAGTATTTTTAGAAGATGGATCTTAGGTCAGGATACCATCAGATGATGGTGAAGGTGCAATATATTTAGAATACATTATTTTAGACAAGATACGAGCATTATGCATTTGTAGTTATGTCCTTTGGGTTATCTAATATACCAGATGTATTCATAGATCATATTAATAGAGTTTTTTCATAACTATATAGATAATTTTTTGGTTCTATTTATTTATGATATATTGGTATATTCTAAAATACATGAGGATCATGAAAGTCACATAAGGATTGTTTTTCAAACCTTAAAAGAAAATAAACTATGTGGAAAATTTAGTAAGTGTGAAATTTTATTATAATAATTTCTTTTTATCAGGAATGTTGTTTCTAAAAATGAAATAACTGTTGAAACTTTTAAAACTAATGTTTTTGATGCATAATCAAGACCTTAAAATTTCAAAAATATTTATAGTTTCTTTGGATTAAAAGGTTTCTATTGGCGATTGTTTGAAAAATTTTCTCAGTTATCTAGCACAGTAACTATGTTAACATGAAATTGAGTTAAATTCATATTGATTAAAGAGCGTGATAAATGTTTTCAATAACTAAAATTAATATGGTAAAATGCTCTATTTTTGTCCACATCCTATAAGAAATTGAATTATTCATCTATAGAGATGCCTCATTAAAATGAATTGGTTGTTTCATGATACATAATGATCAGTTAATTGCTTATACTTCATGGAAATTAAAACCAAAAGAGTTAAATCATCATACACATGATCTAGAATTAACTGTTGTGTTTTTTGATCTAAAAATTTCGATGTATTTTTATATAGAGTAAATTTTTAATTATATATCGATAAAAAAAGTTTAAAGTATATATTTACTCATAAGTAGTTGAACATGAGGTAGAGAAGATGACTAGAACTAATTAATTATTATGACTGCATGATTCATTATCATCTTAGAAATGAAAAAACTATTTGATGATTTGAGTTAAAATAATAATGCTACATTAACCATATTTTGTTTGGAACATGAACCTTTGGGTAATAATTTGATGAACTTTGGCCTAGAAATTGTGCATGCTAGAACTTACTCTATTTTAGTTTAGGTTTAATCAAAGTCAACATTATTATATAGAATTAAGAAACTGTAGAAGGGAGATAATGATTTTCAAGGAAAGGTGGAAATGGTAAGGAAGTGTAAGTTGACAAAGTTTAATATTGATGAATAAGGTGTTATCAGATTTGAAAAAAGATTACATGTTCCTTATGATTCCTAGTTGAATAGATAATTGTTTAGTGAATCTCATAGTATCTCGTTTTCCTTTCATCCTAGTAGCTCTAGGATATACATTTACCTTTAGGAGTATTACCAATGGGATGGAGTAAAAAGATATATTGCTTAATTTTCCATGAAATATTTTAATTTTCATTAGGTTAAAGCATAATGTAAATTACCAAAGGGGATTCTTCATCCTTTTCCAATTCTAAAATGGAAATGGTAAAATATACCTATGTATTTCTTGATGATATTGAAAAGAAAAGGTAATAATGTGATTTGGTTTATTGTTGATTGATTAAATAAATCTTTTCATTTTCTTCCTATTTGAGATACTATGTCATTAGATCATATTTTTTGACTATAAATAAAAGATATAGTCAGATTACAAGGAGTTACTCTCTCAATTTTATCTTACTATGATCCTAGATTTACTTCCAATTTTTGGAAATGACTTCATAAGTTGTGGGGTACTGAATTAAATTTCATCCTAACTTTTCATATTTAATATGAATGACAGTCCAAGCGAACGATTTTTACCTTGGAAGTCATATTTTTTTTTTATTTTTAAATGGATTATGAGGGAAGTTGGTATCAATATCTTTCATTCGTTGAGTTTTATTATAATAATATTTTTCGTTTCGATATATAAATGTATCCTTTTGCGTTTAACTAAATTGGGTTTTTATTCATTATATGGTTTCATTTAAAAGATTGATTTATAAATTATATAATTTTAATTTAAAAAAATTAACTTTATATTCTATTTAATTATGTAAAAATTAGCTTAGTATTTTTTTTTAGATTTTTAGGAAAATTTTGATTTTTCATTGAATATTGAAAAATACTGTTTATTGGAAACTGTATTTTATTTTCAAGTATTTACAATGTACAATTATATTATAGATTAGTTTTAAAATTTTAATATATCAGTTTCATTCATAAAAATCCAATTATTTTTTTTTGTAATTAATCTTATACATGAATTTGGTATGAAAACATTTTTGTACTTAAAAGAGATTTTTTTTGAAAAATAACTTTTTATCATGTTTTGAGAATTTAATTTTAAATTAAATTATGACACTCATATGAATTGAA
The DNA here is from genome assembly GCA_963277665.1 of Viscum album. Classification (NCBI taxonomy): domain Eukaryota; kingdom Viridiplantae; phylum Streptophyta; class Magnoliopsida; order Santalales; family Viscaceae; genus Viscum; species Viscum album. The sequence continues at coordinate 262,636,655 of OY728129.1, forward strand.
TCTTGAAAAAGAAATTTAATATTTTTAATAGGGGGTCCAAGTATGGTAAATAGGTCCCTTTTATTTTTAGTATTTATAAATAGTAACTATAGTAAATTATTATCACCACGGTAAGGATACATTAGGTAATTAAGGATAAAAATAATGTGATAAAGACTAAAAAGTTACCCTAAAGATTGTATTAATTTTATTGGATGATGATATTTTTCCCATATTCATCCAAACATCTAATATATGACCTTTTGTTTCCATTTAACTATGATTTCGACATTAAAAATATTTTATGTAATGAAAATTTAAAAATGACATTCTCTTTATTTAATTATATTTTATTTTTTGACAGAGGGATAAAAATAAGCCATGTTAAGTTATAAATAATTATTTCAAAGATAAAATATTTTTTTATCATGGTAATTTATTTCTAATTTTTTTTGATGAAATAATTACCTTCAATGATCACGCAACATAGACACAGTAATTATCAATTAATAGAAAATAAAATAAATGATTTTAAAAATATCATAAGGAAAATAATTTGAATGAATTATTATGTTACATGATTTTTTTAAATAAATATAATATTTTAGGTAGGTTTTAAAGTATTATATTCTAATTTATTTTCTACCATGTTTTTTTGAAAGTAAAATTAAATGAATTGTTACAAAACTGAAATTAATGATATTTTATAAGAATTTTTTTTATTAAATGATTTAGAATTTTTAAAAAAATAATATATTCATCTAAGTTAATGTAAAATAATTTATAATATCATCCTTAGTCTATTTATGAGCCATTTTTCTTTTTATAGTAACTTTGTTGGCTTTTTTAGTGTAAAACAACTTTGATATCATAGTTAGTGTCAAATGAGTAAGTGAGGGGTTAAAACCAAAAGATAAGGATGAATAAATCACATAAACCTGTAAAATTTTTATTAAATGAGAGTATATCAACCCTTAATCATCTTATATTTTAAATAAATAAAATTTTATTCATTTTCAACGAAAATTAATTTATATTTATTTAATATTTTTTGTAATTCCAAGAGTTCCCCTCCCCTCACTTATAAAAGAGAACCTCCTATCATATTTTATTCACACTTAAAAATCCTTTTCGTTTGGATAATTATTGAAAACAAACATTACTTATATCCCTAACCATGTCTTAGAGGGATTTTTTTGATCATAAAACAAACCTAGGAAAGATTATTTGGTATACTTTAAGAGGTTGTCTAAAGAAGAGGTATAGTTCTTAAGTAAGAATTTTCATTTTATTTATTATTCTACATCCTTAAAATATTGTTTAAAAATGATTAAATAATATAAAAATTATCTTAAATATACTAACATTTAGTTATGATAATGTCATAACATATATCCATACCCTCTTTTATCAAATGGGAAATGAAACCATAGTTTGTGCCTACGACGGACTACCACCTCACGAACTGATGAAATTCATTTTCTATCACTACTTATCGCAAATATTTATAATGATGAGATTAATATATATATATATATGATAATAATTAAATATTTATCATTATATATATTCATTATACCATATATATTCTTACCTTTCCATTTATTAAAAAATGATAACGTCGTTCGTGCATATATGTGGACTACCATCTTCATGAAGCGATGTGATTTATTTTTCATCACTGCATAAAATGGTTTATATATATAAGTATATTTAAGGAAATAATATGTTATTTATGATATAATTATAATTATAAAAATATAAAATAATACTCACCTTCTTTCCATAATGATTGTAGAAAAATGGTAATGTTACTCATGCGTATATACGACCTACCATCTCCATGATTGTAACATAGTTAATTTTTCACAACCATATTTAATGGTTGGATTTAAAATTTTGATTTATGTATAAAAATTATAATTATTTCTTGATTATTATTTTTTATATGTTTTAATAGTGACCTTATTGACCATAGTCATCCTAACAAATTCATTCTTGACAAATGTGCCGAATATCATCAAAACTTCCAACGTGAAAATAATTGATTAAGTAATTTTATATAACATAGTATTAATTAAAATAAAATGAATAATGAATGTGAAAAATGTTATTTAGATATTAAATAATTAACATAAGTTTCTTATTCCGGAATATAATGAACATACGTGATGAGTTAGACTCGAGGTAAGAGAATTTCATTTAAAAATCCTCTTTATAGTTTTCCTTTCAACTCCTTTTCCTCCAGGTAAACATTTTTTTAAAATTATTTTATAGATGTATTTATATTTATATAAAATAATTATAAATATAATTTCATGTCTCTTTTTTTTACTTTATTTCATTGGTGTTCAAAATGAATATTTTTACAAGATGTTCTGAATTTATTTACAAAAAGACAGAAGGAATTTTATATTTCATCATATATGACATCAATGGATTTTCTTCCAGAAAAACCATTATTTGAAGTTTGGATCACTTTACAAGTGTCTATAATTTCTTTAAATAAATACTTTGTTCTGGATAATTTAATTTTCAAATGGATTTTAAAAGTAAAGAGTATTTTGATATCCCAAAAATGTTTTTCATATGGATTTAAAAGAGTTTTTAATGGTTTTAAGATAAAATATTAAATAATAAAAATGTTTTATTCATGATATGGTACATTATAATTATATATGTTGATGGGTGAGCCTGACATAGCTTATATGAAAAGTGGTCTAGATACAGATTATAGGACGGGTGAGCCAAATCTAACTTATATGATGGGTGCACCTCAATAACACTCTATTTTATTGGGAAATGTACGTTGTATATATTATAAAGATAGAAGGAGTTAACCGGAGATGTTTCTACTATGGATTTAACTTCGATATAGTTATTTCTGAAATGATTTATTAATATAATGCTATAAGTTTCCAAAAACGTTTTTTATTTTTCTATTGTAGGGTTTTAAAGGGTTTCTTTAAGAAAAAACTGTATTTTTTCATGGGGAAATGATATATTTCATAAAATTAAGGAATATTGTGATAAAGTTAAATATTTTATGGGTTTTATTCTTTTACTAGACTAATGAATTAATTCTTTTTATGTACCTTAGAGAGTTTTTTTTGCTAATCCCTTATTCTAAAATGTTTTTCACAGGTTTTAAGGATAAGTAATAACAATGAAGTTGTTAAGTTGAAATTCATGAAGATTTTTCATGAAAAGAAAATTTTATTATTTTTATAAGTTTTATATTGCATAAAAAATAGATACTAATCATATATGTACACTTTATATTATATATTTTTTTATTTTTGAGTTATAACCTAATTATCTATAACTCAAAACCATAAAGATCCTTAGGTATGTAAAAAAGTGAATTTTATTCTAAAATAACTAGAATATATAATTTTTAAGGATGTGTCTTTATGGTTGGTATCAAAATAAAGGTTTGGATAATTTTGAGGTTAGGAAAATGTTAATAGAATACTCTTAAAAATTTTACTTTATGGTAAAGTTGAAATGATATAATATTTGAATATTACTGTGTTACTTTGTCTAATATATGTCTGTACAAAATAGTTTTCCATAGATGAAACATGTAAGATGAAGTAGAAAGGTATTAATAGGAAAACAACCTTCTAAATTAGCATCCTAGAATGGTTGTAATTAGAACTAATAAATTTTTTGCAATGATGGATTAGTTTACACAAGCTATAAATAGTGGTGTAATCCATGTTAGAGAGAAAATATATTTACCACAAAGGAAAATGTCGATAGTTAATAATTTGATGAAAATACACCCTCCTAATTTCAGTGGAACCTCACATATAGTGGTATCCAAAATATGGATTAATTATCTTGAAAAGATATTCAAATTAATGGGATGCTCAAAACATCAAAAGTAAAATCTTTCTATTTATCTCTTTGAAGGTGAAACTGATCGATGGTGGTCTTTGGTTAAGAATACAAGGTAGAGAGAAGATATCGATTCCATGGAATGGGATATATTTATGAATATTTTTTTGGAGAAATATTTCCCTAAGTTTTTTCAACTCAAGTGGGAGAAAAAATTATTGGAATTAAGGAACGAAGATAAATATTTAATAGATTCATATGAAGAAAATTTTACCAGATTGACATGGTACATACCAAATTTATTCAAGATATTTATAGTAAAATTAATATATTTTATTCAGTATTGAAATCAAGTTTATGAAGATATTTGGTATTATAATAATTTAAATGTTTTGATAATGTTTTTAATTATGATGAGAAAGTGAAGATGGAGTTTTTTGAGACTTATTTTTCTCATGATGATAAGAGTAAGAGGTGGTTAATGTGGTAAGCGATGGAGAAATAGTCAACTAAGAAATATAGAGGTAATATTCCAACATGTTCCAAGTGTGGTAAAATACATTCTAGGGAATGTTTTAAAGGATTTTTAAAGTGTTATCGATGTGGTTAGCTTGGTCAAAGGGCTCATAATTGAAAAGAAAAGAGTCTTCCAAAGCTCAAGAATTTGTTAAAAAATATGCAACCAATGATACGATGATATAATTGTAATTATTTGGGGAATTATTATAACATATGTATGAAATTAGTTACCTAGGGTAGAAATCATTATTTCGGGAATAAAAGGGTGTAAAAAAATATTTTTCTAATAATATAGTTGATATTGGGCCATCTAATGAAGTAGTGACAAGTATTGTACTTTTTTATTAATATTATTCCAATGCCTTGTTTGACTCTGGACCTTTATATTCCTTAATTTATGAAAAAATTGATAGTAAAATGGGAATGTCACCTTATAAAAATAATATAACACTTTTGGTGAATGCTACACATGGAAACATTAAAAAACTGATATTTATAATAATCTTCCAATTAATATTAGCGAGATGGTATTTCCTCTAAATATTATTTAACTACCCATATTATAGGTTGATATAATTTTGGTTATAGATTTAATTTTATTTTATCATGATAAGATATATTATAGAGATCAGAATGATTTATTCAATGATACATACCTTTTATAAATTACCAAGAAGATAATAAATTGAATAGAGATGATAGTGAATGTTACCTAGATCATGATTTTGAAAAGAAAGTAAATATTAATATTAGTGATTTCCCACTAGTGAATTAATTTATGAATATATTTTATGATGATTTTCCTGGTGTTATTCCTGATTGGGAGTTTGAATTTACTATTTACATATTACATGATGTTAATACTATTTCAAACCCCCCTTATCTAATGGATCAAGTAGAAATTTTGGAGTTGAAAAATTAGTTGAAAGAGTTTATAGATAACGGTTTTATTCATTCTAACACTTCACATTGAGATGATCCCATTTTATTTGTTAAAAATAAATATGTTTCAGTTATACTTTTCATTTTATAGAGCCTTGAATAACGTTAATATTAAGAACAAGTAACATTTTACTCATATTGATAATTTTTTTAATTAGATCCCAGGAGAACAATGCTTTTCTATGATTGATCTTAGTTCATAATACAATTAGTTGATGGTGATGGAGGAATTTATTTCAATGACAACATTTTAGATTATATATAAGCATTATGAGTTTGTAGTTATGCCGTTTGGGTTGTCTAATGAACCAATTGAATTCATGGATCTTATTAATAGAGGGTTTAACTAACTATTTAGATAAGTTTGTAGTTATTCTTATTGATGATATATTGATATATTCGAAAATCATGAGGACCATGATATAAACCTAATTATTTTTTTCGAAAACCTTAAAATAAAATAAACTATATGGAAAATTTAGTAATTGTGAATTTTGGTTGAAACCCATTTCTTTCCTCATGTATATTATTTCTAAAGATGGAATAAATATTGAAACTGGTAAAACTAATTTTTTTATGAATGGAAAAAAACTAAAACTATTATATAGATTCAAAGTTTTTATGGATTAGCATGTTACTACTGGTGGTTTGTTGAAAACTTTTCTCAGTTATATAGCCCACTAACTGAGTTAACTTGAAAATGATTTAAATTTATCTTGAAGAAAGAGTGTGATGATTATTTTCATGAAATAAAAATAATATTTTATAATTCTCCAATTTTAACCTACCCATTAAAAATGGTGAATTTTTCATCTATAATAATGTTTTATTAAAAGGACTTCATTGTGTGTTGATATAGCGTCACACCCTTTTTTTCATGTCTTTGTTTTGATCCAGTTATTTTGAAATACCGAGACTTTTATTGGGTTTTGGGTGAGTTTAATGTTTATTTTTTAAGTGACATATATTTTTAATCATCCTACCATGGGCTCCCCAGAGATTTTTTGGGTTTTTTTAGAGAAAAGGGTGGTTACTTCAAGATTTGGGCTAAAATATAAGCCCATTTTTAGATTTAAAAACAAATTTTGTTTCTTTTATAACTCCTTAATTTTTCAATATTTTTCACTAATTCCACTTCACAATTGTCTTAACCTGACCTATTAAAACTAAAATATTCATTTGGGCCTATTAGAAATTCATAATCATGGTGGATTTGGGTTATTTATTCAAGTATTGGGCCAAACCGTGGCCCATTTCTAGTTTCAAAAAATATTTTGTTTCTTTTATATATTATTCATTTTTTAATATTTTTTGGTAAGTAAAACTTAAAATCGAGACCACAAACCCAAGGCACACCAAAATGTTCCATTTTACCTCTTTGGATCACATCTTCATCAGGGAATTGGGAGAAATTACTTAAAGTTTCTCAAATCGTCTAGATTTGAAGAGGTAATTTGCTTCTTTCATAAATTATTTTTATTTTACTCTTTTCCTAAAAATCTTCTTTATATAGTTATTCAAGACCTAAGGAGACTCTCCATTAGTTCCAATCCATTCACTATCCTCTAAGGGTGTGGATATAAGGGAAGATGAAGAGTTATATAGTTATCAAGGTGGGTTTCCTTCTCCTTTCCCCTCATTCCTCTTACTCCCATTATTTCATGGCTCTCTCTTCCTCCCTGGTCATGAAGGAACTATGGTTATGTTATCACATTTTTTATGTGGATTTTTCTCATTTGTGGCTGGTATTCATAGGTTTAGGGTTTATAAACCCTTGGAAGGTGTTATCGGGTGTGTGTTTCCATTTCACCTTGGTTTTGAGGTAGGTTCTCCCAAGCACTTGAACTTATTATTTAAGTTTCATCTTCTTAATATTTTTATTACATTTAATAAATGTTTATTATTTCAGTAAAACCATTGGATAATCTATTTGGTGCGAAAAAAATTTATTGATGCCTTTTTTTTGTGTAAAATGGATTTGTTTGTTATAAACGTGCACACCACTTGTTTAAATAAATGTTCCGCTGGTTTTCACATATGGTTTGTGATGTTTATGACATGGTTTAACAACTTTAATAAGTTTTTTTCATGCAAATTTTTCTTTATACCCTATTTAATGTTAAATAGAGTTTGTTTTATTAAATGTTGAATGCCTCGTTTTTTGGAAAGTGCTCGGTTGACTCTTGTGTGTTCAAGGTGCTATAAAATGATTGGTTTGACTTGTAAATTTTTTTGGAAGCATGTGAATAAATGTTTTTTGGGTTCTTTATGTGGGTTAAAATCTAGTTTTGGGTTTTATAATGAAACTATTATGGGATTTTATGGTGCTTTTTCATGTGTTGCCAATGGAAGGCCTGTTTGGAATCTTTAAAGAAATGGGTGGGTTTTGAATGCGTAACTTGAATTTTTACAGGGTTTAAGTAAAATTTTTATTTCTTACAATGGAGTGTTTACACAAATTTATTAATTTTTGAATTGGTACTTTTTATAAATGTTGTTTTTGTGAAGAATGATTAAAGGTCCGTTTATAAATTTTTCTTATAAAGATGTGATTCCTCTATATTACATGTTGTATCATTTGGATTCATTTTTGGATTCATGAAATTGATTTAATAATTTTTTTTGGGGATGAAAAATATGTTTTGATGCGGTATTGGTTGGTGTTTGGTCTAAAAAGTGCATTTTGACTAGATTTTATGGGCAAAGTCTCAGTACAATTCTTGAAATTGCTTCATGAAAATATTAAGTGGTTTATTGATCCATGAAAGAAATGTGAAACACGTTTGCAGGATTTTCTGTGGGTTTATGATTTGGGAATGGTATTTTAATGTGAAATGTGTATCAATAACATGTATAACTTGATTGAGAACAAAGAGGGAAACTCAGGTATCTAGTTGGGAGGACATGTACTTGTATGCTAGTGATCCGGAGTGGTTTTTTCCCTATTTTACTTAGCAAGTTTGACATGGAAAACACTAAAAAACAATAATGGTGATGATTTGGGACCAATAGGTTTTGAGTATGTTTCTTACTAGTGGATCATGCATGATAACATATATTGTTATGGTTATTTTCACACCGAGATACGAGGTACATAGGGCTCACAACGAACTAGTGCCTAGGGGTGTTCCCATGACTATTGATCATTAGATATATTGTATTCATCGTAGGAATATAGTGTATTTGGATGGAAAATTTAGTGTAATGTGTGTTTTATTTAAAAGTGTACTTTCTTTAAAGTATCCCTCTTGAATTTTTTTTTCATTTTGAAGTTACATATCTTTGGAAATTTATCTAGCATTCTTGGGTATAAAACTTGCAAGATTGTATTTAATAACTTACATAGAATGGAACCTTTTTTGGAAAACATAATTCTATATATTGTATTTTAAAATTGAAATTGATTTTTCTTTTATTTTAAAGGAATTGCATTGGTAATATAATATCAGGATAACCTACTGAGTTTTAATACTCATGCCTATAGTCTTCTTCTGTTTTTATCCCTTATGTAGGTTTCAACTTGAGTTTGGTCATCTTGAGTGACATGGGATCATTGTGTTGGAGAGTTACTATAGAGGTTACATGGATTTATTTGTTCATAAAGTCTAGTTGGTTTAGTTGTATCATTCAGTTGTACTTTTAGTTTTGTTGTATAAATTATGTCGGTTCAGTTTTAATATAAATGTGTATTGGGTTTTCCATTCTTTCTGATATTTTCTTTATTTTTTATATTTGGGTGAAATCATTCCCTTGTATAGTCTATTGATTCCATTGGTGCTTGTATCCATCCTGGAAGAATCAGTAATTCCTTTCGAGACTTGTCACAGAGAGGCCTGAGTGAGCGGTTCAGGGTCGACTTGGGCTGGTTCATGAGAAAATGGTATCAGAGGAGGTCGTCTCTTAGTGGACCTTGATTTTTAGAGAGACCTTGTTATTTGGGGGATTTCAAGGTAGATGGAGTAGGATTTTCAAAACCTGAGGGGTAGGTTTGGGAAGAGCGTCACGAAATCTTGCTCGTTCCGATCCTCGGTGTCCATGAGAAGTTTGGTTTTATTAGTTTCTTTGGTTCTTAGGGGTTGTTTAGTGATTGAGATATTACAAGGGGAGTTGGAATAATGGCCTCCGTGAGATCGAAGGGCTTATAAATCCATGTATAGCTATGGCATGGTTCTAATAAAGCTCTCCGTGTTGGTGGTGTGTTTTACATATGGTTTCCATCCATATGGTCAAGTCACCCACCGACACTAGTTATGTTTTGTGGGTCTCTTAGACCTTTCTTGAATTCTGATTTTTTTAAAAATTATTATGTAATAATTGTGATTGTGGGTTTTTAATGCTTAATATAAAAAAGTTTTTATCATGTTGGGTTTTTGTGAATTTTTTGTGTGGGGAGAAAGTGGAATGATTTAATGGGATCAAATTTACTTAATCTAAACTTATGGTTTATTGAAATAAAATTATTGGAAGGAATGAATTATTTTATGATGATTTTTTTAAAATAGGATGTTTTGAACTGTTGAAGAGTATTTGAATCTGATGAATTGGTTTTCGGAATTGGTTTTGAGTAGTTGGAGTTTTCCTAAAAAGGGTTTTGGACTTTGTGGCTATCAAATTAAGAAAATATACCTTGCTGAATTTTTGAAAATGGGAAAGGGATGTTTGAATGGCATGCTTGTTTTGGTAGTAGTTTTAAAATAAATGAAATGGATTCTAAATCAAATGGTTCTTTAAAAAGTGTGGTTTATTTAGATACTAAAAACTATTTTGAATAAAGGGAGATGATTTTCATGGAGACCTATGGGGTTTCTTTTTCAAGCATGGTAAAATTGTTTTTTTGTGTGTGGAAATATGAAAATGGTTTTTGACTTAGTGGTTTGTGTGCCTATAGAAGGTACATGATTTCTGAAATGGGTTGAATGTTTTGTCTTGTGAAATGAGTATGTTTGTTTTAGCCTTTAGTTTTTTTTATGGGTGCTCACAAGCATGGTTTTGTATATATATGTTGATGGATTCCCAATATAGCATAGTGGTTAGATATCCAGTGTGGAACAGTAATGTTCTTGTGAGTGAGAATTGATGAAACACCATTGGTGAATGTGAAAATCCACGAAGTTAGTTTTTTTTCAAAAGTATTTTAATATGAAAATTTGTTGTGTTTTTGTAAACTTGTGTTTATATGGGTTGATTTTTCATGTTTTAGAAGTGTGCTTTTCTTGTTATGATTCCTCATGAGATGGAAGTGATACTCTTGACGTGTCTTGAGATGGAATCTTGTTGGTGGCTTGGTTTAGGAGCAATGTCTAGTGGGTTTCTAAGGATATATTGGATGTTTTGATGTGTCCATAGATGGTTCTTCATTGGAAAGACTTATAATTGATCATCCTAAGGATTCATTTTAATCATTAAATCCACCTCTTCAGATAATGCGTCAACTTGTTTGATGGAATAGAGAGTTGTTTGGGATTTATTTAAAGTGTTTACGTATTGTGATAATTGTTTTGGATATAGCAGTTGTGTTCAGTGATGTTGATGAATTTCACTGTATTTCTTGTCCATTCTACTCCTTGTTCAGAGTGAGAGTGAATGGTGTTATGTATCTACGAGTTTCTATTTAGATGAAGGTTTTTTGTTGAGAAAGTGAGTTTCATGGGGAATTGTGATCCTTATCACCTGACTATAGCATAACAAATTCTTAAAACAACAGGGCTCTAACCATAAGCCTCAGAGTGAATCTTTTCACGTAGTTAATAAATTTCTAGAGGTGTAGGTATCTTGACAAAGATCATGCATTTACCATTGTGGTAAGGCAGTTTCTTTGTTTTATTGTGGTTTATCATCACTATGATTTTCCTTTTTTCCCAAATAGAATGGCGGAATTACCCCTCATGCAGTGTCTATAGTTATACCTTCTTGGATGTAGGTTTCTAATTAATGTCCCTGTGTGAACCACCAATGTGAATCAGGTGCGGTCTTGGTTTTACCTATTCATAGTTGGAGAGTGTTGGGTGGTTCCTCTATTTCTTTTGTGGGTTCAGTGTCCCAAAAATTGGGTCCCCTTCCCTACCCTCTCTAAGTGGTGGGGGTTTTGATCAGTATTGAAAGTGTTGGCCTAGTTCTAATCCCCTCTGTTCAGAAGTGGGTGGTTTAAATGTTCATATTTTAACCCTATTAACATGGGTTTGTAGGGCACTGTGGGAGATTTTTGGTGGGTTTGTGTGGGAGAGGCATGATTATAGTTCATGTTGAATTCTTTTTTGTTCTTTTCTAGTTGGTCTCTAATGGTGGCGATAACCACTAAAGGTCTCAAAGATCTTTCCTTTAAGGATTTTTTCAGATGATAGTTGTGTTTTAATGGTGGAGAGCCCATTCCTCCCCCAAAGTCATTGGATTTCGTTAGTGAAATTTGGTTTGGGTGATCATTGGGTTCATTTGGAGTAGGCCAAAAAAGAAGGTTTTTGACTTAGTTGTGGATGTGGTTGCTTGATCTTACTATTTATTCTCAGGAAGTGGTTGTGAGTTTGTGTTTTGTTTGTGAAAGAGGCTTAAGTTCTGTTGATTATAGCGACCCAGCCTTTTCTTACATTACTATTACACCATTATGAAGATAAAAAAATAATAGTACTACACCATGAGGATCTAGAGGTTTAGTGTATTGGGAAAACTAGTACCACACACAACATTTACAACATCAAACATAAACATTTATTTAATTCATTCTTCTCCAATTTCTTATTTTCCCTTGAAAACTCCTTAGTAAAAATAATCACTTGAGGATATACATCAAAAAGGGGTGAGATAAAAGCCTAGTAATAGGATAGAGAAGAACAATATATCATTGGGTGAGAATAATGATAACATCATCATCAAAATCACGAGAGGAATCATTACATAAAGGCATGGAATGTAGCAATGGATGAAAATGAAAACATTATGTCATAGTGGTTAACTACCACACATAGTTGTGAAAAAAGGTCGCATCATGTTCACAAATAATTTCACTTTAACTCATGATATTAATCACTTTACCTAATTCATTAGAGCACTTTATAATTCCAGGAACACCCATCACATTCAGACATTCATATTGCGCTATATAATTCTAGGCACACCAGTCACATCTTAACATTTACACTATCATGATTGCCACATTGGAAATATGTAAATATTGAAGATAATAAATAAACCATGGAAATAAATGGGTTTCACATCATAAAATATAAATTCATTAGCATTTTTCCCAAAATAGAAAGGGAATATCATTCTAGACATTGAACTATTAAACATTAGTGAAGAGTGAAACAATCTTTGAGGAGTAAAAAGGGTGTGTTTATTTGAAAGAATAGTTCTTTTAGAAAAAATTGGGTTTTTAATAAAATAAATTAGAGAAAATTTATATCCCATAAAATGTAATATAGTTATGAATAAATTATTTCTATGTCATATCCATACTGAAAATGCGTTTAAGAGGGAAACCCCAAAGAAAGAAAGTTGGGTTCGAGAGTTTCCCCTTACCATGTATCCAGATTCTTTATTCACATTAATGTCCTGTATAAACACATTATATTAATTAATTAAAAATCATAGAACCTTTTATAAATTAATAATATTAATTAATGTTTTATTAAGTTCATTTATGGTCCTTTGGATGAGTTATATAGTTTAAATTCATTATTCAATAACATTCATTTTTATAGTTTTCTTGAACGGTTCAATTGTATTCATGAATGGAAGTTCATGTAGAACTTGGATAAACACCTAGAACTAATATGTCATGTTATTAATGATATTTAAGTGTTTTAAATGATATTATAAAGAATTATGTTATATAAAATGTGGATGAATCATTAGTCAAAATTTAATGATGATCGTTTTAGGTTAATTTGGGTGGTTTTTGGATCACAACGAACATGTTTTGCTTTATTATTTAGTAATATGTACATAAGTTAGTTCCAGAGCATTAAATATGATAATATATATATATATATAATATTCTTTTTCAACTGTAAAAATGGTTTCATGACCAGATCTGAAGGCGGTAAAGGAAAATTAAAACATGTCGTTCTTGAAGGTGATACATTAACACCTCACGAACAAGGTCTTCCTTTCTAAAATAAAAAGAAGAGGAGAAGGGGGTTGGATGATATATTATCCCATTAGTATCATATAATTACATTTTATGTAGGATACAATATTTTACATACCATGTGGACGAGGATATGTGGTGAGAGATTAAGAAAAAAACTTGAAATTGAAATAAAATTTAAGGAAGAGAGAGAGAGAGAGAGAGAGAAATTACCTCTTGAATCCTCCTCTTGAGACCCCCATTAAGGAACCTAGGATTTGTCTTTTGATGAGTCCAGAAGCTCTTGGATGTGGGGGTATAGGCTAGGGAATATGTTTGGGAATATGTTAGACAAGTCTTGAAGCTTGAGAGGTGTGAGGAAATGAGGGTGTGACGAGTGGTATTTATAGTGGAGGGGAGAGGGGTTTTCTCAATATTATATTCATTAATTTATTATTTCTCCACAAGACAAGTAATAGTGATGATTTCATGACCAAGAATAGTAATAAGTGAATGTGAGTTTGAGATATTGGCCTTAAAATAGCCACAAATCAGCTTATTATATCATAATCCATGTATTTAGTATTTATCACAAATTATCATATTTTACTATTCCCCAAAAATTCAAGTATTTTAGAAAAATCCAAAAACTTCACCAAAACCATTTTTTGATGTGTATAATCCAAAAATAAAGTCCATTTTTCAAAAATAATTTTCAAAATATTATTAACTTAATTTTTAATTAAAAACATAATTTACATGAAAAATACTGTTTTTAAAACATTTATTTACTTATTCAAAAACATAGGTACATAATAATTTCACTTAAATCCTATATATATACTACTATAGGTGATGTTACCATTCATAAAGATATGTCACTATTCATAAGGGTAACATTAATATTCATAAGGGTATGTTACTATTCACCAAAAATTAAGTTTGTTCTATTAGATTCAAAAAATCACCCTAAACACAACCGTGTATGTCATATTTTTGAAATTAAAAACTTAAAAGTGGAAAAATTATGTTTAATGTTGACATAGTATTTAGTATCATGATATGTAATTGTGCTTCCCAATGTGATTATACTTTAAGTCAAGATTATAAGAATAGATTTCCATTGATAAATGTTTGGGTCATTACATTGATATTGGATGATATGTCCTTGGCTTGAGATGATGGACCATGTTGATAAGAAATCATTAGTTGTTGATCTTTCAGCTACGAAGTGTTATGGCTTTCTAGGGGTAGAAAGTTTTAATGGTGGGGAGAATTCTCACATCCGGTTTTTTATGTATTGGTTTTGATCCGATTCGTTGGAAATACTGATACTTTTCTTAGGTTTTGGGTGAGATGAATGTTGAGTTTTGAAGTTCCATCTATGTGTAATCATCCTACCATGGGTTTCCCATATCTTGTTTGGGATTTTTTGGAGAAAAGGATGGTTAATTCAAGATTTGGGCCAAACTGTGAGCCCATTTCTAGATTTAAAAACAATTATTTTCTTTTATAACTCCTTTATTTTTAAACATTTTTTCACCCATTACACTTCCCACTTGGCCTCCCATAACCCATTAAAACCACCATATCTATTTGGACCCATTAAGAATTCATAATCATGGTGGATTTGGGTTATTTATTAGGTATTGGGCCAGCCCGTGAGCCCATTTCCAATTTTTAAAAAATATTTTGTTTCTTTTATATATTATTCATTTTTGGTCTTTTTATGTAATTACACCTCCCACACGAGCCTAAAAAACCTATGATCACCACCCATGTTCCATTTTCCCTATTTGGAGCTCATCTTCATAGGGAATTAGGGAGAACTTACTCAAGGTTTCTCAAATCATCTATATTTGAAGAGGTAATTTTTTTCTTTCATAAATCATTCGTTTTTATACTTTTCCCCCCAAATATTATTTATCTAGTTCTTATATACCCAAGGAGGATGTACCTTGAGTTCCAATCCATTCCCTCTCCTCTAAGGGTGTGGATCTAAGGGAATATGAAGAGTTCTCTAGTTATCAAGGTGATTTTCCTTCTCCTTTCTCCACATTCCTCCTCCTCTCATTATTTATTGGCTCTCTCTTCCTCATTGATCATGCAAGAACTAAGGTTATGTTATCCCAAGATTTTTGATGGGGGTTTTTCTCGTTTGGGGCTGGTATTCATAGGTTTTGGGTTTATAAACCATCGGTAGGTGTTATCAGGTGTGCGTTTCCATCCCCCCTTGGTTTTGAGGTAGGTTCTCCCAAACACTTGCCTTTATTAATTAATTTTCATCCTTTTCATATTTTTCACACCTTGTATAAATTTTTAGTATTTCTGTACAACCTTTGGATGATTTATTTTGTGTGCAAAATTGTTATTTATGCCTTGTTTTGTGTAAAATGGAGTTGGTTCATATAAATGTGCACACCGCTTGTTTAAATAAATGTTCCGTTGGTTTTTGCATATGGTTTGTGATGTTTATAACCTGATTTAACAACTATAATAAGTTTGTTTCATGAAAATTTGTCTTTATACCCATTTTAAAGTTAAATATAGTTTGTTTTATTAAATGTTTCATGCCTTGTTGTCAGGAAAGTGCCCAGTTGGATCTTTTGTGTTCGAGGTGTTATAAAATGATTGGTTTGGATTATGAAAAATGTTGGCAGCATGACAATAATTGTTTATTGGGTTCCTTTTGTGGGTTAAAATCTGGTTTTGGGTTTTATAATGAAACAAGTATAGGATTTTAAGGTGCTTTGGCATGTGTTTCCAATGGAAGGCCTGTTTGGCATCTTTATAGAAATGGGTGGGCTTTGAATGCGTAACATTAAATTTTATGGGGTTCAAGTAAATGATATGTTTCTAAAAATGGTGTGTTTAAACTTATTTAGTAATGTTTGAATTGATCCTTTTGATAAATGTTATTTTTGTGAAGAATTCTTAAAGTCCCATTTGGCATTTTTCTTATAAAGATGGTTTTCCAGTGTATTTCATGTTGGGGCCATTTTACGATTCATGAAATTGATTTGCTAAATTGTGTTGGGGATGAAAAATCTGGTTTTATATGGTATTGGTGTGTATTTTTTTTCTTCTAAAAATTGCGTTTTTGAATGTATTTTTTGGGCAAAGCCTCATTACAATTATTGAAATTGCTTCATGAAAATATTAAGTGGTTTATTGATCTGTGAAAGAAATATGAAACAAGTTTGCGAGATTTTCTTTGTGTGTATGATTTGGTAATGGTATTTTCATGTGAAATGTGTATTTATAACATGTGGAACTTGATTTTTCACAAAGAGTGAAACCCAAATATCTAGGTTGGCAAACGTGTACTAGTATGCTAGTGATCTGAAGTGGTTTTGTCCCTATTTAACTTAGCAAGTTTAAAATTGACAACACTAAAAAAACTATAATGGTGATTATTGGGGACCACTTGGTTATGGGTATGTACCTTACTAGCTGATCATGCATGAGAACAAATATTGTTATGGTTACTTTCACACTGAGATACGAGGCACATGAGGCTCACAATGAACTATTTCCCAGGGGTGTTCCCGGGACTAGTGCTCATTGGATATATTGTATTCACCATCGGCATATAGTGTATTTGGGGGAAAAATTTAGTGTCATGTGTGTTATATTTAAAAGTGTACTTTCTTTAAAGCGTCCCTCTTGAAAATTCTTTTTTATTTTGAAGTTGAATATCTTTGGATTTTTTTTATAAATTCTTGGGTATAAAACTTAAAATCTTTTTTTTGATAACTTCCATAGCTTGGAACTTTGTTTGGAAAACATAATTTTATATATTGTATTTCAAACATGAAATTAATGTTTATTTTATTTTAAAGTAAGTGAATTGGGAATAGAATATCAGACTAAGATAATGAGTTTTAATACTAATGTATATAGTCTTCTTTTGTTTTTATCCCTTGTGCATGATTAATATTGAGTTCAGTCACCTTGAGCGACATCAGACCGTTGTGTTGGAGAGTGACCAGAGAGGTTATATTGAGTTATTTGGTCTTTTTGTCTAGTAGGTTTAGTTGTATCATTCAGTTTTACTTTCATTTTTTTCGTATAAATGACGTCGGTTCAATTTTTATATAAATGTGTATCTGGCTGTCAATTATTTTTGCTATTTGCCTTATTGTTTATATTTGGATTAAATAGTTCACTTGTATACTCCTTTTATTCCCTCGGTGCTTGTAGCCATCCCGAGAAGATTGGGAATTTCTTTTGGGACTTGTCATAGAGAGGCCTGAGTGACCAGTTCAGGGTCAACTCAGGCTGGTTCATGACATACAGAATTATCAGGTAATTTCTTATGCTTTATAATAATTAAAACCTTATGAGTGAAATTATCCTACACATGATTAGGAATTAACTACTGGGGTTTTTTCTTTAATGATTTTGAGACATCATTTATATTTTGAAAGTGTGAAATATTTACTGATTACAAATGTTTTAAGAATATATTTTCTAAGAAAGAGTTGAACATGAAGAAGATAAAATGGATGAATTTGATTAAGTATTATGATGATACAATTAATTATCATCATAGAAAATAATACAAAGTATCTGATTATTTGAGTCTAAAACATAATTCTACATTTACCATGTTATATTTGTAACAAAACTATTTGGTTAATGATTTGATGAGAATTTTCCTAGGAATTGTAAATGCATGAACTTCCTATATATTTATAGGTTTCAATTCAGTATATTTTGTTATATATAATTAATCAATCTTGAAAAGAAGACCATAATTTATAAGGAAAGTTGGAACAGGTAAATAAGGGTAAGTTTCTAGAGTTTAATGACGATGAAGATAGTGTTATTCGATTTGAAAAAAGGTTATGTGTTCCATGTGATTCCATGTTTGAGAGATAATTGTTGAGTGAAGCTCATAGTTCCCCATTTTCCATTCATCATGGTAGTACTAAGATGTACAAATACCTTTAGGGGTATTACTAGTAGGATGGAATGAAATGATATATTAATTAATTTTCCATGAAATATTTGACTTTTCAACTAGTAAAGTAGAATGATAATTACCAAAAGGGATACTTCATAATTTTATAATGTTAGAGCGGAAATAGGAAAATATATCCATGAATTTCATAGTGGGACTACCAAAAGAATCTTGAGGAAAAAATTAAATTTGGGTAATTATTGATCGATTAACTAATTTTTATGATTTACTTCCTATTCAAGATACTATGTGTTTAGGTTATCATTATTGATTTTAACTCAAAGGGATAGTAAGATTAAATTTATTTCCTCTCTTAATTACATCTAATCATGATCATATATTTACTTATATTTTTTGGAAAGGAATTTAGAGGTTTTTGGGTACTAAATTAAATTTCAGTATAACTTTTCATCCTCAATATGATGGAAAACCCAAGTGAACGATTCAGACATTGGAAGACATGATTCATTTTTATTAAATAGATTACCAGAGAATATGATATCTTTATTATTCATTATTTTAGTTTACTTATAATAAAATCTTTCATTCTAGTGTATAAATGACACCCTTTGAGGAATTATATGGAAAATAGTGTCAATCTCCTGCTTTTTTTGTGATGAAGTAAGAAAAATAAAGATAATGAGATAATGATTTGTAGAATAAATGTCTAAGAAAGTGAATATTATTTGGAAGTATATGATAATGAATTAGAAAATGATGAAAAATTATATGGATAACCAAATAAAATATCATTTTTTCAAGGTAGATGATTATGTTTTTCTTAAAATATCTCTATAAAAACGTGTTATAAATTTTGGTGAAAAGGGGAATATAAGTACACAGTTAATTATAAAACTTGAAATTATAGATAATATTGGATTAATTTACTATGAAGTGTAATTTACTTATATTTTATACCATATATAGAACATACTTCATGTTTTGATGTTAAGAAAATATGTGATGGACTCATCTCATGTTTCGAGCCTTAAGGTATTTTAGTTAGAAGATAAACATTATTATAAGGAAAATCCTATAAAGATTCTTGACCATAGATAGAATGCTGTATTTTAATAAGGTAATTAATCAATTTTATATTTTTTGGAAAAACCATATGGTTTAAGAAGAAACATGTGAATCTGAAAATGCTATGAGAGAAAAATATCCACTGTTGTTTTGGCGATGAATAAAAATGTGAGGATATAATTCCCAAAAGGGGTGAAGAATATAACAACCCAAAAAATGTTAATATTATTATTTTTTATATATTTATTAATTATATTTTATATATTTTTATTCATTATAATAATATTATTGAATTTTTCAGTCAAAAGGAAAAAATATTTATTTCTAACTAAATTGGGTTTTCATGCATTATATTATTTTATTTAAAATATAGAATTAATAATTATAGAATTTTAATTTGTTAAAATTAACTTCATTTTTCAATTCATCATGTCAAAATTAGATTAATATGAATCTTTAATAATTTTCTGAAAGGTTTTATTTTTCAATGAATAGTGTAAAATACTGATTTTTATTGGAAACTGTATTTTATTTTTAAGTTTTTACAAAGAAAAATTATTTTTTGGATTTGTTTTAATATTTAAATAGACAATTTTTATCAATAAAAATCCAATTATGTTATTTTTAATGAATTTTATACTTGAATTTGGTATAAAAATATTTTTAAGCTTAAAATATATTTTTATGAAAAAATGATTTTCGTCGCATTTTGTGGATTTAATTTTAGATTAAATTCTGCCACTTATGTGAATTTAATGTTGAAAAATGAATTAAATATTTGGAATTATTAGTTTGAAATTTTTCAAATAGGTACATTTTATTTTTATTCATCTTGAATAGTAACTATAGTAAATAATTATCACCACGGTAAGGGTTAATCAGGTAATTAAGGGTAAAAATATTGTGATAAGAATTAAAAAGTAACCCTAAAACTTGCATTAATTTTATTTTATGAGTATATTTGATATAAAATCATAAAAAATATAATATATGACCTTATTTTTCCATCTTTTCATGATTTTGACCTTCAAAATATTTTATGTAAAGAAAAGTAAAAAATTTCATTCTCTTTTTTTATTACCATTAATTTTTTGACATAGAGATTAGAAGAATTAATGTTTAGTTATAAATATTTATTTTAAATATTAATTAATTTTTATCATCGTAATTTATTTCTTATTTTATGTGATTAAATAATTACCTTAAATTAACTTGCAATGCTGACATAGTAATTATTCAATTAATAGAAAAATAAAATAAATGATTATTTAAATATTAAAAGTAAAATAATTTGAACAACTTATTGTGTTACATATTTTTTTAGATAAATATAACATTTTACTGAGGTTTTAAAGGAATATATTCAATTTCCTTTGCTATCACGTTTTTTAAAAGCTAAATTAAATGAATAGTTACAAAATTGACATTGAAGATATTTTATAAGAAATAATGATTTACTAAATGATTTAAAATTACTAAAAATATTATATTTAGAAAATATAATGGTATATTATTGAAAATATCAACCATTTTCCATTTATGGGCCATTTTTCCTTTTATAGTATCTTTATTGACTCCATCATTATAAAAAAGAAATATCATGGTAAGTGTCAAAAGGTTTAACATGGGGTTAAAATCAAAAGATAATGATGAAAAAAATTAAAAAAACGTGTCAAAATTTTATTTAGTTTCAGAAATTCAAACCAAGATAATCCTATATTCAATTTAAATTAGTTTTTCCATAGTTTTACAAGAAAATTAATTTATATTAATTTAATATTTTATGTATTTCCAAGAGTACCCCTTACCTCACTTATAAATAGGCACCTCATCTCCAATTTTAATTAACTTTTAAAAATACTTTTTTGGGAAATAACTACCCTAATATCTTACTTAAAACCATCCCCATGTACTAGAGGATTTTTTTACAGGAAAACTAGCCTAGGAAAGAATTTAGTTTAAACCTTCAAATATTGTCTGAAAAAGAGGTATAGTCCTTAACCATGATTTTTCATTTTATTTCTTCTTATAAATTCTTAAAATCTTAATAAAACATGATAAAATAATAAAAAAGTATCTTAAATATATTTAGATATTTTTTGTCAATGTATTTTCCTTGATCCATCTCCTCTTCTATCAAATGTGAAACAAAACCATCCTTCATGTGTATGACGAACTACAGCCTCATGAACTGATGTAATTAATTTTCCATCACCTCTCAAAGATATTTATAATTATGGGATTAATATATATATATGATAATAATGTCATATTCATCTTTCTGGAAAAGTAATATAATATATATTCTTACCTTTCTATTTATTGAAAAATTATTACATTGTTTGTGCGTATGTATGGAGGACCCCCTCCATGAAATGATGCGATTTTTTCATCACCAAATCACATAGATGATATATATAAGTGTATTTAAAGAATTAATGTTGTACTTATAATATAATTATATATCTGGAATGTTAAAATAATACTTACCATATTTCTATAATGATCATTGTAAAATGTAAATGTTACTCAAGCGTACGTACAACCTACTGTCTCTGTGATTTTAAGGTAGTTCCTTTTTATAACCATATGTAATTTCTATATTTAAAAGTATAATTTATGTATAAAAATGAAATTATTTCATGTTTATTATTCTAGATGTGAAAAAATAATGACTTCATTGACTATAATCAACCTACAAAATTCATTTTTGACATATGAGCTTAATATCATCAAAACGTTCAACGTGAACTTAATTGGTAAATTAATTTTATATAACATGATAATAAATAAAATAAAATAAATAATTAAATTCAAAAAGGTTATTAATAAAGTAAATAATTAACATAATTTTTTTATTCATAATGATAAAGAACATACATGATGAGTTAGACTTGAGGTAAGAGACTTCCTTTTAAAAATCATCTTTTATAGTTTCCCTTCCAACTCTCTTTCTTCCATGCCCATATTTTTTAAAATTATTTTTATATGTATTTATATAGACATAAATCAATTATAAAGTAAATTTTATGTCTCTTTTTAATTTATTTCAATGGTTTTCAAAAGGAATATATTTATAGAATGTTTTGACTTTCTATACAAAAGGAAAAATTAATATATAATTTTAACATATACGACATCAACAGATTTTCCCACCACTACATACATTATTTTAAGTTTGGATTAAATTATAATATTACGTTATTTCTTCAAATAAATCCTCTTTTATGGGTACTTTAGTTTTGAAATGGGGTTTTAAAAGAAAAGGGTATTTCGATATCTAAAAAATGTTTTACATATGGGTTTAAAAGTGTTTTCAAGGGTTTTATGATAAATTATATAAGAATATAAATGTTTTATTCATGATTTGGTACATGATAAATATATATACTTACATATGACCTTGATACAACTTATACTATAGGTAATTCTAATACACCTTATATGATAGGTGATCCTAATGTCGTTATATAATGGGTGCACCCCAACAGATCTCTAATGAATTAGTTAGTGTTCTATGTATTTATAGACCAGAAGGAGGGTGTTAACAAGGGAGGTTTATAATATGGATTTAACTAGGCTCTATTTATTTCGAAAATAGGTTATGGATAAAATGCTCAAATTTTTCAAAAAGGGTTTTCAAATTTTTGATATGAGTTTTAAAGGTTTTATTTGAGAAAAAAATTATGTTTTTAAAGTGGAAAATGATTTATTTCACACACACATGAAATATTGTGATAAAGGTAAAATTTTTATGTTCTTTAATTTTTTTTCACTAGACTAATTGATTTTTTCTTTTTATATAACTTATTAATATTTTTGTGCTTATCCCATGTTTTCAAATGTTTTTCACAGGGTTTAAGGATATGTGAGAATTAAGAAGTGGTCAAGTTGAAAGACATGAAGATTTTTCCTAAAAAAATGTTCTTATTTTTTAAAAGTTTTATATTATATAAAAAATAGATACTAATAATATGTTTCCACTTTTTAAAATATAGTTTTTTTATGATTTATGACATAATTCTATAAAACTCTAAACTGTAATGATCCTTTGGTATTTATGAAATACAATTATAGTATAATGTCACTAAATTATGTAATGTTTAAGGCTATCTATCTATAGTTATAGTACCGATTCACCATGTTTTACTTTACTATATTCAAATATAGAAAAATAAAAAATTATTTTAATAGAATCACTAGTATAGGAGAAACTTCTTCCTTGAGACCTATCCTAAGGCTACCATTATGCTATATTTTGAGAGATTATAAAAGTATCTTTGACTACTCTAATAATGAGGGTTTGATAAGAAATTATTTTACATAAATTATATCAAATATTTATACATGAAACTTGTATTATATAAAAGTTCATTAAATAGAAAATTTTTATATTTACTTTGAACATCTTTCAAAACCAAGCCCAATATAAGTTACCCTTAATAGTTGAATTGAACAATAATTAAATTCTATATGGTAATTGTTTTCCCGCAATAGGTTTTCACTCTTATATAAATATTCCATTTTAGTTTTTAGAGTTTATTATTTTTTAGGGTTTACTTTTATAAATAGTCATTTTATGCTCATATTTCATTAAATTTACTCTTACACATTCATTTTTTACTCTTATTAATTTCTTAGATTACTTTTTTGAATTTATTATATTAATCTAATGAATTTATTAATTTAATATTACAAATTTATTAGTTTATAATTATGATTTTTTATATTTCTCCTATATTTGAACCATCCTTTATGAATTTTTTCTTATATATAAATTTCTTACTTTGTGGAAATTTGATACATATCTGATTAACCCTTGAGAAAGGGAGATATATCCATCATACATGGTTCTATTTTCTAGATTCCGTGAAATATAATAGAATTGATTTATATAATAATTTATAAACATATTTTATAAAATAATACCATTTATATGAATTAGATGATAACTTTTTCAAGGTTCACTATTTTTATTACTAGCATCCATTAATTACTAACACAAAATAATGTTTTGTTTTTACTAACCCCAAAAGAGGATATATGTATTTTATTTAATAATTATGTTTTGATAATGGTGATAAGTGAATCTCCTTGGGAAAAACAAAATATATGAGGCTAAGAGAAGTTTACTCTTATGAATATATTGAATATCTCAATAGAGTGTATTATTTTATTGATATTTTAGAAAACACTCATATTTATTTTATATTACTTGTGTCAACTTCCATACTTGTTCTTAATTTATTATTTATCTATGAATATTCCTTGTTTTTTTTAATTTTTGAAAATTAGGAAGGAGGATAAATTATAGAAACAGACGTTTTCATTTATTTTAATATAGAAAGAAATTGGATTTGGGGGAGAAATTTGATACGTATTTTTGGTTTTTATTTGTTTATTATTTTATTTATTTATTAAAATGGGATGATTTTTTGTTATGGGGTAGATTTATTGTTACTAAAATTATGTGTTTATTTAAGGGATGATTTTACTCTCACATATGTTATATCCATGGGAGTTTTTATCAAATGAGGTAGAGAGATTTATTTTCTAAATTACTTTCAAAATAAATCACCCAATGAATTGGGGTGATAATGTGTTCTGTTGTTTTAAATAGTGGAGATTAAATAAATTGATATTTAGTAAATTAAATGGTAGTAAAACATAGATTTACGGATAAGATGGATCTTCTTATAGGTTTTATGGAATATTGAAGTCTACACGTTAACACATTGAAGACTGTTAAAGTTCAAAATTACTTAGGAAAGATAAACATTAAATGTATCTTAATGATTTACCTAGGTGATAAAATATATGGTATACATAAGTAATGAAGTTAAGAATAAATATTTAATGATTTATGATATGAATTCAAGACATACACTAATGATTGTTGAGAGAACTGTCAAATACATTTTAGGGAATCCATATTTGTGTTTACATAGCATGAATAATGATGTTGAAGGTTGAACCACACATAGATGAGAATGAAGAAGTTAAGTTGAAGAATAAGTAACTCTAAAAGGTAAAATCATGAAATTATATGTTTAATAGAAACATATGATGGATTGAGATGCATAAAAAAGAGATGAATTCATGGAAAATGAGTGATAGTGAGAGGTGATGAATTTTCCAAAAGATATAGGGAGAGGTAGCTTAGAAGATAATGTTTTCAGAAGTTTGGAGAAGAATCCTTAAATATTATTTAAATGAGTTTATTCTAAAATTTATATAATTCAAAATGTTAATAATAGAGAAGGAATCATATTGAAAATTGGTAAAGTCTAGAGACACATTGAGGTTTGTAAAAGTCATTCTGGAAAAGTTAAAGAAATTTAGTAAATGTATAAAATGTATGACTCTTGGAATATTTTATATGAATTTGAGTTTTCAAAGGACTCTGAAAATATTTCATAATACTATTTAATCAAAATGTAAGAGTCTATTAGTTATCCAAATTTGAGAAGTTAAAGAATAAAAAAGAAATACCACCAGATGATGAGATACTGGTGTTGAGTTGTAGGATAATTATAAGATAAAGTATCTATGAGATATATGATGATAAAAATACCTTAAGGGGGTCTAAATATATGTTATATTATGATAATATGATCATTAATAGCATAAAATATCACAATTATTCGGAATAATTTTTATTTAAGATGATTTTAATTTTACAAAGGAAAACAAAATAAAAGTTATATTGGAAGGAGCTGAGTATATTGAGTTTCAATACATAATAAAATAGATATAGATCCTTTATAGAAAATATATCATGATGTATTAACCTATGAATTGATTTATTTTATATTTTTTATTAGGTTCAACATTATAAGATGTTTGAGGTGTCTGAGATCAAGTGAATTTGAGAGAATCAGAAGACTAATCCTTGATTTTCTAGGAAAATAAATATAAAAAATAGACTAGTCATTGAAACTAATAACTTCAGTTGATATAAGATAAAATTACTATAAGTAATGAAATTTTCATTGATTGATCTAGTGGATGAATAAAATATAAAGATGAATAATTTTAGATGTATCAAATATGGGATAATCAAAAGCTAAATATCGAAATACGATTTGATTAAAAGTTATGGTGATTAGAAGATAAACCAAAGGGTGAGATAGTGTTAGTAAAATTTCAAAAAAATTATTGGATAATTAGAATTGGAATACTAGATGATCTAAAGAAACATCATGGGATATTAAAATTACTAAAGGTTATGGGTGAGTAATTGACGTAAAGAGAATGGATGAACCATAAGAATAAGTGAAATAGTGTTCATGTCAGAATTATTAAATATGTTGTAGTTAAATAATGAAAACATATTAAGTGTGATGATTCTAAAACAAAATTCAATATGTAAAATCATGAATTTGAATTCATGACTGTAATGATATTTTCAAGATCTATTAAAATCATTTACACTGTGATTTATGTGACAATTTATAAAGTCAAATTCTAATATATTAGGAAGTAATTAAAAGTGGTTGAATAAAGAATCGAGTTAGTGAGATTTTAAATTAGAAATCACATTCCCCATATTTATTAGAGTGAGTAGGGTTATATAAAGGGGTTAAACCATTAATTTTGAAGTATTTATGATAAAAAAAATTGAGGGGATAAATAGAGAGAACTATCCTATGTGTTCTGAAGATCATCAGGTTCAAAGTATTGAGGATATAGAACTTGAAGTTCCAAATAACAAGGTAGAAAAATCCAGTAATTAAGAAACGACTTAATAAAGTGATTATGTTCGATACTCTTTAGTAACCTGCATATGTTTTGGAAATTTAAACACTTGAAAAAGTTGATCTAATTTGGAAATTATATCTTTATAATAATCAAAAGTGTACACAAAAAACAAGAATATAGTTGGATTTTATTATTATGTGGTATTCAAAGACCAGTATTGAAGAGGAATATATTATTGCTGATACAAAGATATCTATGAGATAAATGAAGATCCAATTAAAGGAGTCCATGGAGGATAATTAAAGATTTGTGGTTTTAGTATAATGAATTCCATCATTCCATTTGGGAGGCTAAAGACTATTGGGAGGTCATATAAATAACATATTGGGAGATAGTCTCTTCACATTCATAATATAGTGAATATTTGGGTTAGGGTAATAACTACCCAAGGTTTAAGCATGATTACTTACCTCCATTTAGTGCTTGTAACACTAGGGACCAAAGTGATTCGTGACCCTTTTTATTAACTTTTTTAATATAATGGATATATATGTCTGATGATAAAAATAGGACACAACAAGGATTAAGTACCCACATTGGGATAAATACTTATAAATACCATGTTCTGTGAACCATTTACTTTCAATCATTTCAAGTTGTGTGGATGTGTATCAAGAATAATGAAAAATATCTATACATTTTAACTAAGACAATGGTTCAAATAAAAAACGGGGACACAAATTTTATGTTTGAATAATATGGTAAAACTAGTCTATAGTGATTCACCCCCTCTCAGTGTGATTGATTGATCCAATGGACACTTAAATTTTTACAAGAGCATAAGCTTACCTAGGATTAGATCTATATTTTTTATCCAAATTTTTATTAAATACTTTACATGATGTATATATTTTCATAAGTTATAAATTTACCTTAGAAGGAGGAAACAAAAGTTGTCCTTATTATCACCACCATGGAGTTTTTATCCAAAAAACTAAAAAATAAGAATAATATGGAGTCTAAGAAGTTATGTAACTTAACTTATTAGAATAATAATAAAGAGTATCCACTTCTACTAAAATATAATCATAATGGTGGTTGGTCAAAAAAAATTAATGAGTTTGATCCTTTAAAAAAATCTCGCTCTAGTTATGATAAGTTTGAATCTATTGAGTCTATTGAAGAAATATATTTTTAAGTAAAAAATTATCTGAATAAATTTCTTATTGAATTTTTCATATATATATATTTTTATTCATCAAGGGAATTCAAAATGAAAAGTCTCAGCTGGAAAAGGAAACTAATGAAATAGAGACTTCTTTGGCTAAAAAAGTTACAAAAGTGTAACATTGTCCCCAAACTTATTAAATCCAAGGAAGAATATGTATCACTTTTTGATAAAACATTTTCCCTAGATGAATAATAATTTCATTTAATAATTTTGAATAATTTTTTAAGAGGAAATTTTTCGATTAAAAGTTCATTTCTCTTGAATAAAATTATAAATCCAATATTAATGTTGATAATTCACTTCTTCAAATCAATATGAAGAGAATAATTGAACCTAAAAAATCCTTATAATAGATAAGTACGTTGCATGAGAAAAATGTTTGATATATGAAATTTTAATGTGAAGATAAATTGAAATATTTTAAAGATATGAGAAATATTTTAAATATAAATTTTCTTGAGCTATAATTAAAATTTGGGAACACAACTCAATTTGGATCTTCATATAAAGCCAGGAGAAGAGAAGATATTATGAAACTTACTTAGAAGATTCTTACTTCTTGAAATACTCACTCATTCTATAAAAATATATTGAATTTATTAGAAGATATATATTCTATAAGTTCTCAAAAGAAGGAAACCCTATGTTTGGGAATGTATGGTTGTACTAATTCTGATCCTTTGATTTGGGGAGGATACAAATTAATTTTTGGAAAAATATGGGTGGAGAAAAGTAGTGAGGAACTCACCACTTTCATGAATGTAGAAGAAAATAATAAAAGTGTAACTTTTTCCCATAGTGTTCAAAATAAATGAGTTAATATTTGATATCAATAAGATGCTTCTACTAGCTAGACTAAAACAAAAAGAAAGAAAATATATTTGTTATCTACTAATGGTGGTGTGGAAAGTTTGAACACCATAAAATTTATTGTCAGAATAATATATCAACCATGAAAAGAAAAAGGAGGAATACTATCATGACCCCCTCTTACAAAGGTACCCTTCCTAGGATGGTAATGAAGGAAGAGAGGTAATGTCCCCCCAAGTATCACCTCTAGTACGCCTCAGTCTAGATAATAGAACTGGGGGTATAAAAATCTATTGTTTTGAAGGAATTACCCCCAATAATAACGCTGGATTAGAATATATGACAACTCATCTATAAAGAAACTCCATAAAATAATATAAAAGAAAACATAATCTATCCCATTATGTATAAACAACAGTAATAAATACAAATAACAGTCTTTAAATAAGTATCAAACTACAATTCCTACGATGGTGACTCAACAACAACTCCAATATCCATGCTAGTAATGTCTATATCGGACCTTCATAGAGACCTGAAAACAGTTTGTATATACATTGGGTGAGCATAACATGTACAATCAGTAGGATCATACCCAATGTATCTTATGTACATCTGAGAAGATAATACTAATGCACTGGTGAATAAATATAAGAACCAATCATGAAGCTAAAAAAGTATACTAACCAACCCCAACCTCACCATGGAACACTCACCAAATAATGCTTCCAATGCAGTTACATAATATCAAATACTATAAAGAAAAGGATTCCCATAATTGTATCCCCACATATTTTCTACTCTCACACCCCACCGTGAAATGTCTTGTGATCCCATCCCTTCTATGAAATTATCATCACATGTGCAACCATCTCTGATGTGGGTTGGGATAGATCCCTACTTATCCCGACATCCCTTAGGGTCTAGAATCTGATGTTAGTATCAATCATGATCACATTATAGGCTCACCAATATAACAATATATCATATCTAGAGTAGTAGTGTATCATAAACATGGAGGAAATAAAACTCATTATATTCTTATACCATGAATTAATCCCACCACATATCACATCCTCATCATTTATAATTAATCTCCAACACCAACCCATCATTTCTAGGTGATCTCTAACACTAACCCATCATCACTGGGTGGTCTCCAACACCAACCTATAATACTTGGTGATATTTGACACTAACCCATCATTTCTAGGTGGTCTCCAACACCATCCCATGTCATTGGGTGATCTCCAACACTAACCCATATCATCTCTACTTTTGAAGGATCATTGGGGAAGAGGGGGTAACCAATCATTTGATTCAACACTATCCAAGATTTTGGGTAGAACACTTGGAGCCCAAAACATTTTAGTGTCTCTAAGGTTATCCAACTCATATGGGGTTCGTCAATAAATAAAATAAAATACATGATAGTTATATAGTAAAATATACCTAACCTATAAGTTAAAATCAACTATATAAGCGTACACTATGAAACTACCACCACACCATGTGATGTCTATCACAATCGTTGCCACCACTAAATGCATCACACCACATAACCACCACATGTAACCACACAATTTCAAATTTCAATTATAGGTTACACTATTTCTATAATTAAATATTTTCAACTAAATCCCACTAAATATTAAATTTTATTTATATTAACACATCCTGATCATTAATCATTCATTTTATTTAAACTAGTTATCTTAGGTTAATTACAACCCTTTTTTATTCATCAACCAACCCATGTAATTTTAGTTTCATAATTTCAAATTCATTCCATGGATAAACAACCAAATAACATAACCACACCACAGAATAGTGCTCCCATACCACATCAACCATCACTATAATTCATTGAATTTGAATCCATATTACTGAAACTATCACAATTCACAACTAGTGAACAACAGGTCACATCACACCCCATAACAACCAAGCATCACTTTTCCACCCAACACATTACACACCCAAGTTAGACACCAATATCACTATACATTCCCAAATAGGGTTCACATAACCACAATAGATTCATAACAAGAACAACATCACATAACAACATATTATGGATTTCTCAATATTACAAAATTTATATTCATTAATGGGATTTAATCACATTAGTTAATTAATTAGCATGAGTATTCTCACATAAATTCCATATTTCCATGGGAAACCAACTCATTAGACATATACAAGTTATTTAAATTTTATTTAGTGTGATATCAAATAAAAAATAAAATAAGGCTTTAATAATCAAATCAACCACAACATAAGAAAGAATCCCAACAACTGTGATTTTCAATAAAAGAAATAAAAATTTATAATTCCATCAGAAATATAAAAAATTCATTATTTTTTTAAAATCACCTTTCTCATTAAATTTCAATTAAATATGGTTAAATATTTTTTTTTAAAATTAAACTTACTATCCACCAAAAGTAAAAAAAACATGAATTCACCATATATGCCCCCAAATAGAGAGTGAACAAGGATCCCTTACCTCAAATAATCTTATAAAATATCCATGCACAATGAGGCAAAGGAGAAAAAACCAAATGAAAAAAAACATGAAATGAAACTCCAAATCAGCCTAAATCACACCATTGGATTATCATAATCACAACCCAATCATACCTAGATCAAATAAGCATCACCAGTGTAAATTCTCCAAGGATAGAATAGGATAAAATTAAGGGTAATGAGTATTTACTCACCAAATATTTCTAAATATAAAAGTATTAAATCCAAGGATCATAGCATAAGAAAATGGGATGAAAGATCCTCTAAATATAACTATGGTTCACACAAAATCTGATAGAAAAAAGAGTAATGAGGTAAAAATGAGGGTTTCCAAAATTTATAAAAAGAATGAAACTGGAAACGTTAAAAACATGAAACACTGATTAAGGTCATCAATTTTTATTATGCTCACCAATCTAGGATATGAATTTAATTCAGGACCTAAATTCACCAAACTCAAAACCTGATAAACATCCACCAAATTTTATTTCACCTAAGCCTGAAATTAATTCAAGCCTTAAATTATTCTTTCATGATATGAGTTTATTATGAACAAAAATACCTTACAAAAATTAAAACTTTGAATCTCTAGACTCTAGGAAACAAACACAAATTTATATTTTGGACCAAGAATCACATCATGAACAACCCTATATAATACAATCATATCCTAAAAATCTACTGAACCCTCCTCAAGCTTTCTTTAAACACCCCCAAATCCTAAACCAGAAAAGTAATGGGTTGAGAAGGAATGAACTATTATATTTGATAACTCACAAAGGTATATCATCCTTTATAACCAAAAAAACCCAAAAATAAAAGGGAAAGGTTTGAATTAATACTACATGAGATAATATTTGGAATATTGTTACACCCCAGACACTACCACCAAATAAACACCTCATGTGAAGAAAAAATGTCCACAAAATACCCCACACAACCATATCACTATCCTCCAGTAGGAACAAAACCATATCATCTTACACTAAACACAATCCACCTCTCTTCCACATAACCATTCACATCACTATTTCAATATCGATATATTCCAATCTAATAACTACCAAACCACTACTCAAAACTTCTCTAAGCATACAAATCATGGAAACCCACCCTGTAAATCAAGATATTGTTCAATTTAGAAAACAAAAACTTACCCACAAGGTTTTAAAAAATTTCATAAATATAACACATCTTTATTATGAATGGGTTTCCCATTCTTCACATTCTTGAGTTCATAACACACACCATCTACAAGGAAAAAAAGAAACATCTCATAAAGCAAAAATATTCAGTAATTACATCATTAAAGTAAATAAAAACATAGAAAAATTCAAAAAAACTATGGTTATTGGGAACACGTCTACATATCATGATCTCATGTACTCTCCACCAAGAAAAAATTCAACCACAACACACAAAACAAGGGCATGGTTTTTCTATGAAATACTTCCTCTCAATAATCCAAGATCTCTACTGGATGCTCCATGAATGTTGCATCATCTCCAACATCCAACTATCATCATTTAATGATATGGGAGTTATTGTAAATATATCTATAGATATGAGAAATGTATAATATTTCATGGATATTATCTAGCTATCGTGGAAGTACTATGTGGTACCCCATCTCACCAACATGATCCAACCCCTCAAAAGGACCAATGAACGAGTGAGAAATATTACTCCATATTCCAAACCTTTACTGCCCTCAATAAGGGGAGACTCTTAAGAACACATGGTATATAACCAAAACATCTAGTGGCCTCTTCCTATGATTAACATTAGCCTTATGATGATCATTTTACTATTTCATCCAATCTCAAACCATATGTATTCTCTTAACCATGATATACACTACATCAGGACCAAGAACCACTAAATCCACAACCTCTACCCAAAACAATGGGTAATAAAATTACTACCCATAAAATGACTCAAATAGGGATATGTTAGTAGAAATGTGATAATTTTTATTGTATAAAAACTCAACCAGGGTTAGGTTCCATACCCATGAACCTCTAAAGTCCAAGACGCAAGCTCATAACACATCCAATAATGTCTAGACAATATGCTTCATCTGTCTATCTGACTAAGGATGAAAAGTTGTGTTAATGTGAAATTGGGAGCTAAAGGCATGAAATAATCCTCACCAAACCTAGGAGGTAAAATGAGGGTACCAATTAGAAATGATGGTCCTTGGTTCCCTGTTAAGCCTAACCAAATGATCTACATACCTACATGACAAAATATACATGAAACATGATTTATGGATCTCCTAAAAGTGAGCCGAATTCATAAATTGGTCCACTTTCACCTAAACTAAATCACATCCTCCTTGATCATAGGGTAACTTGGTGATGAAATCCATTTAAATTTCCTCCCATTTCCACTCAAGGATGTCCATGGGCTTTCACAACACTCTAGGAACCCCATGCTCGACCTTCACCTACTAAAAAACTAAACACCACACCGCCGAATCTTTCATTGACTGATTCATATTGGGTGACTATAGATTCCTCCTAAAACTATGATAAATCTTATAAAAACCTATATGTAGCACTAAGGGTGAGATATGAAACTCACAAAGGACACACTCATGAATTTACAATGGAATGAAAAACCACCCCTGAAACAACATCCATTTCTGACCACCCTCTGACCATCCCTCAAACCACCACTATGGACAACACAGTCACACATCACCTTTTCCTATGAGTATCCCCACTAAGACTCATCCATATATTACATCAGAGATGATTCCACCATCATTTGATAAAGAAAAAAAATACTAATGACTTATTCTGCATCAAGATGTATCACAGAAAGGTCATCCATCCCTCTCCAAACACACATAGACTACCAAACCACATCTAATTAGGATTTATGGAACAAAACATTAGAAGAAACATTACCATTTTTAGTGGTGTAAAATAATAATCTCAGAGAAACTCCATCCTCCTCCACCAGTGTAAATTTAGATCCTGCTAATAGAAAAAAATATTTCAATATATTATGATATGTGAAAACTACAAAGTGCTTTTCAATGAGGTGGTTTCTACATAACTTCAATTCAAACATATCTTTTGATAACTTTAGATCATGGGTGGAATAGTTATTATTATGGGGAAATAATTTCCTAGACCCATAAGATATCACCACTCTTTTATATATCAATACACACTCCAATCCCAGTCGAGATGTGTCATAGAAATACTTAAACATAAACCCCTCCTCAGGTAACCGAAGTGCTTAGAAAATGATAAATATCTTCTTTAAGTAACTGAATTCCACTTAGCACTAATCATTCAATGTAAAATCTAGGTCATTCCTAGTCAAGGCTATTAGTGGGTCTAAAATTTGAGATAAATCATACACAAACCTCTAATAATAGCAGGTGATACCAAGGAAAATGTGAGACTATGACACCTTATTAGTTTATTTACAAGAAATAACTACATCAAGCTTCGATGGGTCCATGAAAAAACCCTTTTGAGACACCACATTCCCAAGAAATTGGACCTCTCATGTAAATAACATTCACTTGAAAAAATTCCCATAAAGATGATGGTGTTGAAAGACCAACAAGACAATTAGAAGATAATCATAATGATCCTTCTATAAATTCAAGTATATCAAGATGTCATTAATGAACATGACTATGAACTTTTTTAGAAACTCATAGAATATGGAGTTCATGAGTCCCATGAACACAACTATTGAATTCATGTCACAAAATGGCATGATCACATACTCAAAGTGACTATACTATAACCTTAAGGAATTCTTTAGAATATTCTCATACTTCACCATAATATAGTGGTATTTTAACCTCAAATCAGTTTTGAAAACCAAATGGATCCCTTAATCTTGTTAAAAAAATAATTAATCATTGGAAGGGGATAATAGTTCCTGACCATCACCTGGTCCAACATTCAATATTCTATAGACAACCTCAGAATAGTATCTGTATCCATGGTGAATAAGAATGGATCACCCCAAGGAGATAAATTAAGTTGGGTGAAACCCCTATGCATCATATCATCAACAAAAAACCTCAACTCAAACAACTTTGTAGGCCACATTTGATAGGGGTCCATCAAAATAAAAGATGCACCTTGTTGAAACTCTTTCAAAAAATTGATGTTGCATCAAGGGGGAAGGGTAAAAAACTCAAATGTGAATACATTAAGAAACTCCACCATAACCCTAAGAACATCCCATACTCGATCTTCCATTGAGTTCTTTTCCAACTATGATAAAAGTGGCCACACCCATATTCCACCCATTTAATAACAATACTCACTAACGAGTTCCTCTCACTATCCCTACACATCATAAAAAGGAAATATCTTCAAGAAAAAATTGATGAATTCACACATATAATACAAAAAAACCAATCCAAGAATAACATCGTATGGCCCTGTATGTAGTAATAAGAAATCCTCTACGGACTTTTTCTTCCTTATCACTAACCTACATCCCTGACACACATTACAAAAAGTGTCCTAGACTCTGTCCATTGTGGATAAAACTAGGTGATCTATAAGTATCTCTAAATATAGTCCTAAAAAATAGAAATAAGTAGTAGAGAAAAAGAAGTGAAATTATCCCAAATAAAAAAAATTCATAAACAAGGGTAGATGATAAACTGATCATACTTTGGAAAACCTATAGCCCTACTTGAGTTGGAACCTCCATCACATGAATCTTCCCATACCCAGATCCTCTGCCTCTCTATTAATGACATCCATAACCACACTCTTTTCTATGCCACTAAGGATGGGGACCATCATGAGGCTTACCTCTACCAACTCCATCTTCCCTAGGTTGAAAAATAACATACTTACCCCTATTTTAAACAAATGTTGGAAACCTATACAT
This sequence comes from Viscum album, assembly GCA_963277665.1. NCBI lineage: Eukaryota > Viridiplantae > Streptophyta > Magnoliopsida > Santalales > Viscaceae > Viscum > Viscum album. Next base: position 262,673,147 of record OY728129.1, read on the forward strand.
CTAAAACTACCTCAAAGGAAACTACTACTTCTACTGGAATTGGGTGACCTCTGATCTGATAATAACCTCCCCATGCCATTGAAAATTAATCATGAGGGTGAATATATACCCAATAGATGTAATATGAGAATAAGAATCCATGGGTAGATTCTTGGGATCCACTATCCCCAAAATGATGTAAAAATGTCTACTGATATTGGTAACCCATTAGTATGAACCTCAACTATCTAGACATTCATGATCCAATACTTAGATTATTGATACTCAATATCCTCTACTAGAAACTCTCTCAAGGATTGTCTCTTAGAGAAAGAATATTCTCAATAATCTCTTCTTTTATATGGACATCTAGATACATAGGAAGCATAAAATAGGTGACTACATATCTGATCGTTGGATGGAGTTCCTCCTCTAGAAACTATGCTATGTAATCCTCACCTATAAAGATATTTGGAACAAAGTCCAGGACGTCCTTGAACCTAATCCCAAGATCCCACACAAATAGGCTCCCAAAATGAAGGGATAACAACTTCTTCCACTTTTATACTTTTATCATTACTTATAGGAACTCTAAATATAACTCCTTTTAGAATCATAAAAAATAGTTTTTATATATGTTGGTTGAGCATAACATGTATATTCAGTATGATCATACCCAATGTCTCCTGTGAACCCGTGAAAAGATAATATTAATGAACCAGTGAATAAAAAGTAGAACCAATCATGCAACTAAATGGTCCAAATAACCAACACCAACCATGATGAGACATTATCACCTAATAATGCATCTAATTTAGCAACATAGTATTAATGAATATAAAGAAAATGAACAAATAAACATTTTCACACTAATTTTCTACTCTCATTCCCTAACTAAAAATTTTCCTATGCTCCCACCCCTTCCATAAAAATATCATCACATGTCCAACCATCTTAAATGTGGGTCAAGATATAACACTACCTATCCAAAACTATTACAAGATTTATCATCAACCATCATCACATCACATGATCATCCACATAACCATAACTTATATCGATGAATGTTGGGAATCATGAATGTTAAGTACAAAAACATTGTTCCCTCCTCACACCATGCATGAACCCCACCACATATCACATCCTTATCATATCTATGTAATCTCTAACACCAACCCATCATTAATGGGTTTTCTAAAACACCAACCCATGTCATGGTTTGATCTAAAACACTAATATACCATCATTGAGAGATCTGTAACACTAACCCATATCATTGGGTGATCCCCAAAACCAACTCATATCTTATCCTCCACTGAAGGAATAGTAAAGAAGATGTGGTATCCATTTATCTGATTCACCACTATCCTAGATATTTAGGAATACACCTAGAAACCAACACATTTGGGAATTGGAAAGGTTATGCAACTCATGCAGGGTGATGAAAGAAATAAAATAAAATACATGATACATAGATAACAAATAATACCCAACCTATGGTTTAACATAAAATTCACTAGTATACTCCAAAATAATGCCAATTCATTATGTGATTTCTGTTACAATAAATTCCATCACTAAATTCATCACACCACACAACCACCACACAAAACCATGCAATTTACACATTCAATTTTAGGTTCAACCTCTTATAGAATTAAATATTTTACACTAACTCCCACTTAATAAGATATTTTATTTATATTTACAAAACCTATTAATTTATCATTCATATTATTTTAAATATTTACCAAACATAAATTTCATCCATTTATTATTTATTTACCAACCCATGTCATTTTAGTTTCAAATTTTCCAATTCATTCCATGGGTAACCGAGTGATTAATAGAACCACACCATAAAAAAGCTGATCCAACCCACATCAACCATTTACAAAATAAAACATATGCTAACCTATCTCACTGAAACCACCACACATAAAAAACACCACTCATTATCCCACATCACACCCCATTCCAAAAAATTACCACTTCTCTTCTGAACAAATTCCACACCCAAGACATTCACCACCATCACCTCACAAGCCCAAAAAGGGTTCACATAACCACAAAAATTCACATCAAGCACAAAAAAACATAATTGAAAATTAAACCTTCCTCAATATTCAAAAGTTTAGATTCATTAATGCTATTTAATCATATTTCATAATTACTTAGCATGGGTATTCTCACACATATTCCAAATTTCTATAGGAAACCAATTCATTATCCATTTATAAGTTCTTAACCTTTTATTTTGGATGAGATCTAAAAACCAACACAACACTATTTTCATAATCAAATCAAAAATAATATAAGAAGGTATCCTAACAACTGTGATTTTTCAAAAATGGAAACAAACATGTATAATTTAGTTAAAAATATCACAAAATTAGTAACAACATGTGAAAAATACCCTTTCCCATTCAATTTCAATTAAATCAGGTTTATTATCTTATTAATATTACCCTTACTATCAACCAAAATGAAAAAAAAACATTAAATAACTTCACATTTACATAAATATGAAGAGAATATAGATCCCCTACCTTAAATAATCTTTCCGAATCACCATGAACAATGAGGAAAAAGAGAAACAACTAAAAGACCAAAACCACACATAAAAACTCTATATTAACATATATCACACCATTGAATTGTCAAAATTTAATCCCAATAATACTAAGATCAAAATGAAATTATTTATGTAGATTAATTAAGGAAGGAATAAGAGAAAATAAAGTGAAAAAATAATTTACTGACCATGGATCTCTAAATATAAAACTCTAAAATCCAAGCATCAACTATTTCGAAAAGGATCCAAAAGATCCTCTAAAAAATTACCAGGGTTTTCCCAAAATGTAATAGGAATAAGAGAGGAATGCGGTAAAATTGAGGTTTTTTAAAATTTATAAATTTTATAGAACTTGAAACATTCATGATGTGAATCATCAATTCATGTGGTTAACTTTTATGATGATCACCAATTCAGGCCATGAATTCAGTTCAAGCTATGAATTCTCCATTATCAAAAACCCAAAGAACATTATTTGAATTTTATGGAACCTAAATCATGAATCAATTCATATAGTGAATTTTTTTTTTCAAATTATAAGTTTATTAGGAAGAAAAATCCCTTCAAGAAATTAAATCCATGAATCACCAATCTCCAAGATGCAAACACACATTCATGTCATGGACCTAGATTTTTGTTGTGAAAAACCCTCTATAGTAGAATTACAACCCAAAACCCTACCTAACCCTCCTCAAGATTCGTCCAAAACCACTAACTCTCAAACTGGAAAAGTAACAGGTCAAGAAAGTAAATATTATTACACATACATGAAGGGGGAGAAAAATAGAAATTGGATAAAATCCTACTTTGTTCAATCACCATAAACAAATAGAGGAAAATCTATTCACCATGGGCCACTAGTTTGGTATTGGAGTCTTTAAAGACTTTAGGAAACCTAGGAATTCAGATTAGTAGGGATTTCGGGCCACCTTTAAGGCATTAAGACCACCTCAAGGCCTTTAGAACACCTCCAAGGCCTTTAGGGCCACCTGATATAAAGATTCCCAGACAGATTCTACCAGGAACCATCTCCAAAGGAAGAAGATAAAGACACATTCACTAGAGAAGGGATACCAGATTTTTAATAATGAGAGGGTATGCCATTTCCATCAGTACCAGGCCTATGCATCTCTACACAGTATAGCTAGCCGAACAACCATGAAAAGGTGGAGAGCTGATTATGATGCAGATGCTGGGGAGGGGCGATTTCTAGAAGTCATAGTCTGTTTGATTTCCTTAAAGACCTAAGGGTCCTGTAATGTCTCCAAGCCAATGAACAATGTAATATCTAAGCCTATGGTCCTTTTAAGGGTTCCTCCTCACCTCTTTAAAGGAGGTTTATCAAAAATCAATATAAAAGAAGGCCTTTGGGCCATTTAGGAAGTAATAGATTTGAATATATTGGGAACTTCTATGAAGTTTATAATAAAATCAGTCATGATAATGATAAGTGCAGGTCTAAAAATACTCAGTAAAGTCATCCGATATCATCAAAATATGGCTATGAAAATTAAATAAAGAGAAAAGAAAAAAATTCCATGAGTCTACCATGGGGTGTAAATAAAAATAAACCATTGAACAAAAAACACCAAAGAAGATGGTTAACAAAGATTTTTCATCGAAGAAAGGATGAACAATGACTGCTAATGTTAATAGAAGAAATCTAAAACTACAAAGTGAATCAATCAGAGAAAGAAACACGAATATTGATTTGGTGGAAGATACCCCTAAATAAAAAGTTAAAATTCATCAAAAGTTACCGCATAATGGAAACTTAGAGAAATAAAATGAATTGTGTAGATTTTGTAAACAAGATACTCCCACTCCTAAAAATTACATGTAAATACAGCATGGTAAATAGAATATGGTGTGAAAAAAGAATCAATAATAAATGAAATTGTGTACTGAGAAATTTTATATCATGGAGAAATATTAGAACATAAATAAAGTTGGACATGTTCTAAAAGGTTGAATGGTTTTTGGCCAAAACTGTGGGAATTAGTAAGGAAGATGGAGTGAAATTGGAAAAATGAATGTGCCTTTATAGCAGTAGTAAAAAATTAAGTTAAAAAAGTTAAAGTTGAAGCTAAAACAAGGAAATCCATATAGCCTAAGGTGATTAATGTTTTGGAAAGTTTTGTCTAAAGAAAAAATATCTCTGTTGAGTCTCGAGAAGAATTAAAGGGAGAAACTAAATTGAAAAATGATTATAAATATTATTATTATAATTAATATACAAAGTAATATCCATATTATTCCTTTATATATTTTTATTATTTTCATTTATTATGTTATTCAAGGTTATGTAATTTAGTAGGTGACTGGAAGTAGTGAGTGTCATCCATGTGTTATACCACACTGAAATAAATCCATCATTGATTACTTTACTTTGAGTGGAACCAAGTTTCTACCTCAACACAATTAAGTTATTATTGACCATGATGATGAATATGGATAAAGATTATCTATGTAGGGGTAGTTGAGCTAAAAATTTGGTGATTCTATAGGTTTATTCAGTTTAAGAGAAAGATCTTAAATTCTAGAGAACTAGAGTAGTGGAATAAGAGTAGTGGTTCTAGAGTACCTCCAACTAGAAGATAAAGTTATTGAATTCTAAAATATCATTTAACAAAGAAAAAAATGGTCAAATTCTAGTATATTACACATTATATTTTCAAATGATTGGGATATGGATATTATAGTATACGATTTTATGTGTCCATAAGTAGGAAATCTGAGGGAAATTAAAATTACTAATGTTAAAAATATAGAAATTAAAGAATATATAATTTATGAGGAACACTAACCATTTTATCATGTTCTTACGAGTAAAATAAATTCTAAATATAAAGGGTACAAATTAATTATTTGATGATAAAGAAAATGATTTAAGGGGAGAAAAATACTTTTGAGTTTGAATGTTTTTAAAATGTTTTTTGATATAGACGTAGAAAATAAGTTGAATGAAAAATATTATGAATAACCCATAGAAAAGGATCTCAGATTTTGAATCAATTAATAAATCTGTTATGAATAATTTTTTTTAAGATAAAAACACTTGTTTTCTACACTATTAATGGATCAAATATACTTAAAGATGATTAATTTCTAGCTCATTTTTTTAAGAAAATAAATTCGATCATTTTATAATGTAATTTAGGTTATATTTTTAGTTCAAAGGAAGTTATGGGGAGAATATAAAATGAATGAATCATGATATGAGTGGTGTTTTTTCTTTAACAATTTAATATTTGAATTTATTTTTATTAAAAGGGAGAAATAAACCATCAAATTTAGTGTGATTTGGTATTTACAAAAAATATAAAGGGGGATATTGAAACAAAAAATTAATTATAGTGATGATGTGTTGTATTTGTTACTAATTATAGTAATTGTAGAAATTTATGGTTAATAAATTCAATGGTTGGAAAAGTTAGATTAAAATAGGATATAAAGTTTCCTATAGGATTTTTTTATGATAGAAGTCCAGAATTGAACACATTTAAGATTGAAAAATTTTAGACCTGCTTCTGGAAGACACTCAATGAAACTATCTTGATGATTTACTTAGATGATAGAAGATATGGTGTTTGAAAATATTTAGACAGAGCATAAATATTTTATGATTAATGAATCAAAATTAAGTGTGAATTAATGACATTTACTAATGATTATTGGGAGATATTTCAAATAAAATTTAGACAATCCATCCTTGTGTTAACATATCATGCATAATGGTGTTTAAGATTAAACTACACTTGGATTAGAATATGTGACATAATTTGATAAAGAAGTAACCCTAGAAGGTATAATCTAGAGGTTAACAATTTAGAAATAATAGATTATATATTGAGATGAACATAGAATATATTAATTAATAGAATATGATTTTTAGTGAATGATGATGAGGTGTGTAAATTCTGTCTAGAGAAGTAGCCTGGAAGATAGACTTTCCAGAAGTCATAAAATGAAGCCTCAAATATTATTTGATTGAATTAATATTAGAATTTATAGAAGTTAGAAATTAATTTCCATAGGATGAATTATGTTTAAAATAGGAAATGTACAAATATACATTGATACATGTTAACATTACTCTAGAAAGGGAAAGAAAGCTTTTAATTGAAGAAAACATAAGACTCTTGAAAGATTTTGTATGTTTTTTCAGTTTTCATAATTCTCTTTGAAGGCTTTATATGAATCTTGAATAAAAATTTAAGAGTCCCGAAAAAAATATAAGAGTTTTCTAGTTATCCAAATTTGAGAAGTTGAAGCATTCATAATTTATACCAACAAAAGATGAGTCATCCGTAATGAGTTATAACATAATCCAAAGATAAAAAATCTATGAGATATATGAAGACCTAACCATCTTAAGGGGTTGAAAGATAATTATGATGATTTCATGCTTATTTTTATGGTAAGAAACATGATAACTATTCATAAATTTTTTTATTGATGTTTAGTTGAATTTTAAAAATGAAAAAACAATAGAAGATATGTTAGAAGGAGATGAGCATTAGAAGATTCAATAAAAAATAAAATAGAGATAGAGCCATTGTGGACCTTGAAGAATTTCAAGAGCTTACAAGATATCATGAATTATTAATTTTGTTATTTTTTTTGTTTTCAAATAGGTTTAATATCAAAATATGTTTTAGGTGTCTAAGACCATACAAAGTTGAGAGAATTAGAAGATTGATCCTTGATTTTATTAAAAGATAAAGACCATAATATTGACTAGTCTGTGATACTGATGTATTTTGTTAATAACAACTCAATTTTTAAGAATTAATGAATGTAAAATTGAATTATTGAGTGGATAATGAAAATTGGATGTAAAATAAGTTTGTACATGCTGAAGCTAAGATAAATAAAAATGGGATATTGAAATATGGGTATATAATAAGTTATAGTGATCAAAAGATTGAAAAAAGGCCAATATACTATTAGCCAAAGTTTAAATGACGTATTGAATCATTTTAAGGAGAAAATTGGATGATCAAGAGTAACATGATTATTTTTTATAAGTACCAATATCCATGGGTAATTTATTCATGTAAAGTAAATTGAATAACTAGAATAAAAAGTGGGATGTAGTTCCTGTCATAATTCTAAAATCTAAAAAATTTAAGGCACTAAATTATACAAAATGTGACAATTCTAAGTTATATATAAAGATAAAAAAATATATAGTGGAATTCACGATTTTAGAAATATTTTTGGGAGCCTTGAATATCCTTAATACTGATATTTACGAGAGACTTTTATGAAGTGAAATTATGATACATTCTAAATTAATTGAAATTAGTTGAATGGAGAACTACATTAGAGGGAATTTAAAATTGGTTCCCATGTTATATGGATTTATTAGAGTGATTTTAGTTACATTAATCTAGGAATTATTTTAGAGTGATGTAATTATGATGAGATACTTAGTTGTGAAGTAGAGAGTGTTGACCTATAAGTTTTGAAAACTATCACTGCCAAGTTATTGAGGATTGAGAACGTGAAGTTCTAAAGTATTAGGGAGAAGACTATAAAAATTAATAAATTTGAAGATATTATGAACATAACTGGTTCTCAATAAAAACCTTATTATGTTATTAATATTCAAGAATATAAATAATTTGACATGATTCAGAAATTACATATTTCAAAAAAATTAGATGAGTACATGATCAACATGCGTACAGTTGATTTTTATTATTATATAGAAGTTTTATGCTTGTATTGAGGAATAAGGTCTTAAAGTTAATGCATAAATATCCCTGATCTAAGGGAAGATATATTTCAAGGAGTTCATGGAGGGCCATTGATTCATAATGGTTCTACTATAAAAATTACATCATTATATTCACGAGGATAAAATCGATTAAGAGGAAGCATAAGGAACCTATTGGGAGATAAACACTTCACCAATGTAATATTCTGAATATTTTTTTTAGGGTAAAAACCATCCAAGGGTTAAGGTTATTACTTAACCACATTTAGTGTGGGTTACACTAGGGTCCAAGGTGATTCCTATGCATTTTTACTCACTTGTGTAATATAGTGGATAACTATGTTTTGGGATAGTAACTGAAAAAAATAAGGATTAGGTACCCACATTAAGAATAAATCTTGTAAATACCATGTACTATGCAATATTTATTTTTTTTCATTGAAAATTATGTGAATTTGTTCTAAGAATGTTTAAATAGATCCACATATCTTAACTGAGACAACAATTTTAATTAAATTGGGGGGTAAAATGTTTAAATTTGAATAATTAAGTAAAATTAGTATACAATGATTCACCCTAAATCTCAGTGTGATTGCATGATCCTCTAAGAACTTAACAAACATAAAATTTCATTTATTTTTTATGATTGTCAAAAATTGTGATATTTTTTAGTTAAATGATTTTTTTTATTTTTTTTAGAAAATCACAATACACTTTAGTTTGATTATGATATTACCTAAAGATTTGGTTTTAAGTTTTGTTTTTGAAAATTTAACATCCAATTGTATGTTATGATAAACTGAACTGAATGATCTAAATACTATAACATGATGAATTATTATGATATCATGTTGATTATTATTATTGAAAGACAAATATGTACTAATCAAAAGACAATGTACCTTTTAATTCCATTAAAACTAAACTTGAAGAACTAATAATGTGACCATTGAAGTTTGTTATAATAAAGATTATGAATTAGACCAATGATTCAAAGAAAACATGGTTTGGAAGATTCTAAATGTTGTGAAATATTATTGAGGTTGTGTATTAAATTATTTCAATGAGTTTTTTTATTAAAATTTCAATTTTGTTTACTTTTATAAGATCTACGGTTTGGTGAGATTTCATTATAAAGACCTTATATTTATATTGTAATTGTTCATATTATGATATTTGTGATCAATTAGTTTTTGGTTATGGAATCTATATCTTCTGAAATATAGAGTTAAATGAAGTCCAAGTAACTTAGACTTTCTTTAATTCAAGGAGATTGAAGAGGTTATTGGTATTAGAGGTACCTACTTCCAAAATTAATATCAAAGAGGTTCCAGGTAATTTTTTTTTTAATGTGGACTAGATTAGTCCTAAAAGTTTCAGTGTTTAGAACTATCTGGTACCTTTTATTTAGTTTGTAGATACACCTACCGTTTTGGTTTAAAAGAAAATACTTCTCCTAACTATATTTATTTTGCAATATAATACCTTTATATAAGTTTTTGGATTGTAATATAATACCATGTGTTTTTTTCTCAATGAATTAGTTAAATTCTAGCTGGTTTACTTGTTTATATTTTTGTTATGTTTTTAACTTTTTAATATTTTTTTCATCTATACTTACTACATTTTTTATATTGATAAACATGAATAATTTTAATTTATATCTTTGAAACAATTGATTTAGTCAAGTGAGAGTAAATTTTTTAGTTGTATTTATAACTATAATTCACCCACTCTTATAACTTCCATATAATTTATATGCTAATACAATATTCAGGTCTTGATGACTATAATTGAGTGTCTAAGTAGTTAAATATGGGATTATTTACCCTTTTTTGATTGAAATCTATGTCATTACCAGATTCTATTAAAAATAAGGGTTCACATACCATATATATACTGTAAAAAATAAAGCTATGAACCCAAAATGAAATCTTATAGTCCAGTATAACAAAATGAAATATAGATTATCTATATGAATTTAGAAAATGATAAAAAAAATTAGATCCAAACAAAATAAAGTAGAAGGACCTTGAATAAAGTAAATAAAAAAGGTGGCTATATGCTGGATGATATCTCCAGAAAACACTAGCCACTCTTGGTCTACCACTTAGGAGAGTCCTTTACTATTACATCGTTGCATGATTATTCTATTAACTATACATGATGTTATCTTCCAGTACCTTATTGTACCTAAAATTACATATTTGAAACTACATGTAAATCAAGGTGCTTATGTAGGTTGTGAGTGAAAAGAGCTAGTTGGAACCACCAAGAGACCTAAACTTCAACTAGTGTAGATAATTAGGTGTATGGAAGTGTGTGAAACCATGATTTTTTAGTAACACATTAGGTAAAAAATCATTTCAATCTATAAATAACTTAATATAAATTATAGGATGATAATGAAAATCTATTTTACCACTTGGAGAAAATATATTGAAAGTATCAATTCATAATTCTCGCACCACAAGGAGGATCAATATAAGCTTCAAAACCTTGCTCGAGATCCCATATAAACAAAATAAATATCATCCAGGCAATTATAATAAGGAAAATATCATTTATATATCCTATATATGAGGGTAAGTATCTATATATATTCATTAGGAGGGAAAATAATCTATAAATCATATGTAAAAAATCAATGATATCAATTGATACCAATATTTGCCATAAATTTTATAATTAATGTATTACAATATCCATTCTCTTTATTTAATTAGAAAACCCACAATATAATACACTCAATACTCATTAACCATTTTCACCATATAATACATCAAGATTTTTTTATATCAAAATAATACTCACTTAAATTTACCCATAAACCTTATCACTCAAATCATACATAACCTTAGTTCACTACCCCTAATTAACCCACTAACCCTAAAAAATAATATAATAAACACACACACCCTAAATAACCTCTTTGATCACCAATTTAGTTCCTCAATATCACTACCATATCAACATCAAATACACCCTAATATTTTCCTGGACACTAACCCATTCACCCAACCATAGTGATACATATATCAATATGTATCACATAAAAATACTATAATGGAACTAATTAGGTAAAAATATAACCCTAAGAAGAAACCGAATAAAGAACCAAAATGAATGATCCTAAATAACATAAGATTATAACCAAATGTTTGTCAAGAACAATAATTATAGATATCCAAGGGAATGATAAATTTTATAAGTTTGAAGAAGACAAATAAGTGCAGAAAAGAGAGGAACTTAAATAGATAACCTCACCATGAAATAATTGTTCTCTAAATGGGTTATCCCAAGTAACATGGTAAAATATATTTGGCGGCCAATTTCCCATACATGAGTTGCTTCACCGATTACCTACAACACAAGATATAAGTGGTTTAAATGTAAATTTTTTTTAATTTAATAATTATTTATTTGCTAACAGTTATATTAATTTTAAGAGACTAAATCACCCAACTCTAATCCACCGAACACAACCACTTCATATATACTAATAATACCTCTTAACTAAAGGTTAGGTGTCATTTATTGACTTATTATTCATACATATTATCAATAAAATGGAATGGTTTAACCTTTAATTTATTACAAAATAATTTTTTAAAAAGGTTATAATAGACACTAAAAGTAAAATTTCCATTAAAACCAACTATAAATTCATGAGGGGATAAATTAGAATATACTAGTTACATGGAAATAGTTATCACTAGGTAACATTAATTTTTTTAAAATAGAAAACCAAATAAAGGTTTTATATGTTATTTATAAGATGAATGTGAATAAAATAGGTTTATCATTAATTAATCACCCCATATGGAACATATTAATAAGAAATAATTGAAATAGGTAAATAAATAATTACTCACATATTCATGTAATGTTTCAACAAAAATCAATTTCACAAGCATTCCAAAAATTTATAAAAGCTGTTCTATTTATATTTTCAAAATAAACATTTGAAATTTATTATTGTTTTGGAAATTAACTAGTAGAAACATATTATCTAAACAATATATCTAAATAATAAATTAGATGGATTTTCATAATCTAATGACCACATTATTTATCGCTAAAGACAATAAACAAATATTAATAATTAATTAAATCCAAATAAAAGAACTCTATATATAAATATATCAAAATAAAAAACTAAAACATCAACAAAAACTCTATGTAGAGTCTCAATACCCCCAAAAATAAATAACCAGAATTATATAACTCATGAAATCCCTAATTTAACCCAAAATAATTGAAATAACTAAAATAATTTATCAAACGAACTCTACTCCTTTTAAACAGATGGATAAAAATATGTAATCAAATTTCTTTGGATTTATCTATTGCATGCACACAAAATCCCTTTCTCGTAGGATCGATTTCACAATGATACAATGAAATAAAATGTAATATACCTAGCCTAAATTATTAAAATCCAAGAAGAATAAATAAAATAATAAAACATAGGATAACATAAAGGATTTAATTTGAATTAATAAGACAAAGGCACATTGAACACCAAATATTGGTGATTAAAGAAGGAGGGAGAGAGAACAAGATAGGGAGGATTAAACACTCTCTATGAAAATTATGGTAAAGAATACCTTGAGTGGAGGTTTTAAAATGAAAAAAAGGAAAAAATTATAAACTACCTCAATTTAAAAAGATCATTCTTGGAAACATCAATTACCCAAAGGTACTCCACTGGCCACTTGGTGGCTCACTAAAGATTTTATGGAAGATCAAAAAACTCTTAGTGAAACTATTATTGGAAAACCCCATTGATTAGTTCACTAAGCACCCAGTGGCCACATACTACCCTAACATCTCTTTGTTCCCTTGACTGAATCCCAAAATTCCTACTCTAGTTATGTTAACAATCTCACAATCGTTAAATAATCACTCTAAACTCTATGAAATACCCATAAATGATAGCTCAATCAATCAAAATTATAAAATTAAAATGAGCCTAGATTTTCAATATATAATTAATTAATTGATGTTTGAAATTAACCTTTTAATAATTGAATAATTCAATGAGAAATTACATTAATATTCTGAGAGGTTAGGAATTAATTATTGAAAATATTATATTAATTTATTTCTTTTAATTAATATTTTATGATTCTAAGACCTAGTTCCTTTTCTATATGCATTTAATTATCATGGGAGAGGGTTTTTGTTGAGGATCATTATATATAGAGGGTGGTGGATTAATTATTCTGAAGTTTTATAGTCAATTATAAAAGGTTGGGTTATTATTTTAATTTAATAATCTCAATAGTATGATTTTTGTAGTTTAGTGTATTGATATATTTTTTTCATTAAATCCAAATATTTTGTGTGTATTTTTGGATTTCCAAAAAAGGGTGTATGTGAGGGTGAGGTAAAGGTAGATATAGAATTGATGATGTTAAACTGGTAGTTTAGTTATGGTTTTTTATCATCCTATTTATACAATTATATTCAAGTGGTGGTATGAATGTTGTATTTGATTTATGTATTTGATTTTTTTAATTTTTTATTTATCTGATAAAGCCATGGTGGTGGTAATGTAATGGTATTATAAAATAGGAAATGTGTTGGTGTTTTGGGGGTGGATATATGGTGAAACGGTGATATGGAAATTTTTTATGTGGTAATGAATTATGGTAAGAAAAAATTATTATTTATGATTGTGTCACTTCTTATTTACCAACTACTAGAATAATTAGCAAGGGAACTATCCTCTGAGGGATCAATACCTAGGTAATAGGGAATAATACTTCACTAATAGGTATGTTCATTTGTTGATTTGGGATCCCATCTACATTTCTTTATATTTTATTATTTATTTTTTGATTTTATTATTTTGTTTTCTATGTGATATTATTACCTGGTTTGAGGTTATTTATGTTATGGTTATTATTTAATTATCTATTTAATGAGTTAAGGTGCTTTCATGGGTAATTATTTTAATATTCATGTGATTTTTGGTTTTGACCTTGAAAATAACTTTATGAGTATATTTTTGATGTTTATGGAATATAGAGATGGTTTAAAAAAATAAGATAGAGATTAAATATTATTTTGGCATTGCACACATATCTTTTATTCTTTATATTTAATTTGTTTGGTTTCACATATGTTTGAAATTGTATATTTTCTTCACATTGATGTTGATTATTCCAGAGTATGATCATACTAAGTAATCCCAAGTGATTATCCTATAGTTGTGTTAAGTTAACGTTACAACCCGAGGCACACTGGGGAGGGGGGGTTGAATTATGGTGTAAGAAAAATTATCATTTTTTACTTTTTTTACCGTTTATAATCTTTTTCCTAGGAAATCATGAAATCTATTAAAAATATTTAATGATTAATTTATCTAAAAACTTAACTGATCTTCAAGTATGCATGAAAAAATATATTACATAAGGAATGGGGTTTTTACTTTGTTCACCACAAAGGGTTAATCTAAGAAGCATACACAGATAATGTGTTGATGTACCATAGAGATAATACTACTCAATGTAGTTATTATAATTATTTAGAAAAGGAACTATACCAATACTAGGGACAATCCTTCTTATTACCCTCTACTAACTGCTTTAGTAAAGTCCATGAATAGTTTATAGACATGTATGCCTCATCATAACCATCAATGAAAATATAAATTTGTGCATCTTTAACTCTTAGTAGATGTGTGGTTGATCTTAAAAGTTCATTAATAATTTCTTCTTCATTATAGACGAGAGTATCCTATTACTACGAGGGATTAATATATGTTTTATCCAAATCATAATATTATAAATCAGTTCATATAGATGAGAATAATTCCGCACAAGAATTATCTTCTTACACTCTTATTCAATTAAAAAATATAACAGTGGAACTCTAACTTCTTTATAACATTCTTCAGTCGAATTACACCATATATGACCAGTTTAATTATTTTGGGTGTTTTGTATCCATCTTATTATACAGAAGAAAATATGAAAATTCATATATGAACTCCTATTCCATTTATAATTAGATCTTTAATTCTTCTCTTCCTTACTTCTTCTTCAATTCATATAAATTTTGATAATAATAGTTGAGTCTCACATTTATTTTCTTCGTCTTCTGCTCTTCTTATAGAAACCCAAAATATACATGTGATATATTTTTACATATTTTAAATATATAAATACTCATCCATTTTCATTCCAATATGTCTAAAAATATTACAGGAAATATTTATCATATTTTAGAATATGGAAACTTCTTGAAAGGTATAATGATATTAAATCAGTTTCCTTCACTTTTTATAAGAAAATTTTCATTTTGATGATATAAAAACTCCATGAAGTTAGCACCAGGTGACCCTCCTTATTAATGATTCACAATTTTTACAATATTCTATATAAATTACATTCTTCACCATTGCCCAATAAATCCTCAAGTACCTTTAAAACATATTTGAAGGAGTTATCAATCATAAATTACAATTGATAAAATATCCATGAATGCAGACACATATCATATTATTGATAATACATCACACTATATCATATTATCTTATCACCATATTATTGTACATTTTAATAAAAATTTAGTCTTAAACAATATATCGATATTCCTTAGTCTTCATAATAAAACATCATATAACCTCCTAAAATTAAATTGGTAGAAACGTATCGTTGACCTTTTTATAACATTTATTAGATCCTCTAGTAAACAAAACCATCAATTAAATATCCAAAACATTGAAAATACCAAGAAAAATAACATTTTAATTTAAGAGTAATTATATAATAGATAAATTAATGAGTAGAAACCAGTATAGTTTGTGGTAGATTTAAATCCCATACTGATAAGAAAATACAACATCACAATTTTGATTACATTACACTAACTTCATATGACCATGCATAACTTTTAGTGCACATTGAAAGAGCTATAGCTCTTCTCATTTATTGTTAAGAGTATAATGGACACATCATAACCCTGAGATGAAACTTGATAGAGAATTTAAAATCACCTTGATAAGAAATATTAACATAGCATTCATGTTGTATCGGTATGTGAGGTTACACAACATAACATCAATTCTTCTAAAGACATAATATCTAGTTTTATCTTGATAGAACATTCCATCAAGGATTAAATGTATATCGTTGAAATAGATTAATCTCATG
Source organism: Viscum album (assembly GCA_963277665.1). Classification (NCBI taxonomy): domain Eukaryota; kingdom Viridiplantae; phylum Streptophyta; class Magnoliopsida; order Santalales; family Viscaceae; genus Viscum; species Viscum album. Next base: position 262,689,591 of record OY728129.1, read on the forward strand.
TTTTTATGTTTCATAGAGTTTTATCTTGATGATATGTTTACGGTGTCAACATTTATAGATTTACACCTTTATCATTTCCTGCTAGCTTCCATGGCGAACCTTACAAAATAGAAGATGACTCTTACATTGTTTTTATTTTCTATTATTCACTACCTGATCAAGATAACCCTTATAAAATGGTCTTAATAAACTTTATGAAAATTTCATTTTCCTTTTTATGATCACTAGATGAAACTTACATTTCATCAATATGACTGTTATGTATTCAGGGATAACTCTAATGAAATATTTAACCAACCCTTATGAAATGAGTCACTCTTACAAAATTAATATGATAAATCTTATGATAACTAGAAAATCCTTATGAAGTTTTCCTTTGTATCATAAAAAGAATTATGAAATTTAGGTTTGTATTACAAAAACTAGATAAGCCTTACGAAATTATAATTAACTAGATTCTACAAATTTTTATAAAAAACAGATTCAATAAAAAATATTATATAACTAGTTCAAAAGTCATCCTACCTTCATAATAAAGTAGAATATACATAATACATCCTTTCTGATGCACTTTTTTCCTGAATCACCTCATACACGTTCCCATAACTTCCAATTGTGTGCTCTATGTATATTGATTCCATATCCTCCTTTATTCCTTGATTTGAGGCACCATGAATTCTTATATCATTCTTCAATACATGTCAATAAATCTATGTAATTAACTATTATTCATTCAACCATTTCAACACATATTTTCAAAAAAAATTCAATATACAAACTTGTGGTTGAAAATCCCCCCTTTTTATTTTATTTACAATACTACCTTAAGGCTAACTTCTCATTATAAACCCAAAATTTTGAAAACAAGATAGATATTTAAGGTTATTTCAATCCTTTACCCCAATTTTTTAATAAAATTAGAATGGTATTCTCACTTATATATCTATATTTGTATTATATTATCATTTAGGATTATTATAAATACAATTTCATGCTCCCGCACCCTTTTCCTCTAAATTCCATGATTTTATCATACACACATACTCCCCCTTTTCTAATAGATTTTTTACTTATATTTTTCAATGATATCTAAAAAGGTGTTCTTGGGACAAGATAAATCATTTAAAATCATGCTTTTTCAACCAACCTTTGAAAATAATTTTATTCTCACCTACTCTTTATGTAAATAATTCAGTAAGTGAATTTACCAGTTGGAAGTCAAGTCATTGAAAAATAATCTAAGTATAATAAGCTAGATATCAGTATAGGAAACAATAGTTTTGTCCAAAAATATCAAAAATTTCCATGTCACTTTCCTACTTCTATAAAAACATACAGTTTTAGTTTTCTCACTTTCAACACATCCTATGAATTTTTCAATGATCACATAAAAACCATATTATAATAAACGATAAAGACACTAAGGATGTGATTCATTCCTCAAAAAGATTAGACAAATATCACATGTTAATAAAAAATCCGCGATACTATCTTTTTTTCATGATCAAATGGATTCACATTCTCAAACTAGGCTAAATAGCCTTTGAATACTAAACACCAACTTCCATTAATTCCTTATTTTTTCATAATCATATATTAGATAGTATTAAATTAATGGAAACATTTTCTTTCTTATAATATCTAATTATATAATATATCTATATCCTATAAAAAATTAGATGATACCACTTGTTAGTATATTAACAAATAAACCTTAATTTATATAGGTGACTATTTCATCAATTAATATGTATTCTTATTTGTAGTGGATTAATATCTATCAATATATTTCTTAATATCCCTTGTTATTTAGTAGTATTATCTTGATATATTTTAAATTTAAGATATGGATTTGACATTGATATAATTATAGATGAAGATCTTTATGAAATTATAGAATTAGTGTAATATTTAACGTTGTTTCTTGGCACCAATTACTGAGTTAGATTCATCCTTAAAACTATAAGGGCTAATTGTTTACCCCTGATATCAATTTAGAACCATATTATTTTTGACTCCATTTGTTGTACGAATCTCTTTACAATATTATCACATCTTATTTGGGATCATAAGTTTTTTTAACACTATATATTTTTTTTATCTCACATACACTCCATGGGTTTCATCTCCCCCTTAATTTTTTAGCTAGATAAAAAATAGTTAAAATAATTTATGTAAATGGGATGAGGGATACCTCCAATCATCCTCAGTTTGAGGATTATGATTGGTCTTAATAAACCAACCTAGTACTTCCAACTTTATTCTTAAAATTATTAGTGGATATCCTCTGAATAATAATACATATTAAAATTTAATTTTTAATATATACTTTAGATTTTACCATATGATTCACATTCCTTAGCATGTTATTTTACTTTATTCTAAGTCTTAACCCACTTATGTATATTTCTCCTTTTGATGTAGTTTTATTGCATCCCGCATCATACTTCATCATTAATAGGAGGGTTCTTCCACTAAAATTCACATATTTCCTTGTGGTATGATTTATGAAACCAATAATGAAAACATATTTCCCATCTTCTTCAATGAAAATTAGAATTACTTCATACATATTTTTTGGTGAATCTCTCTTCTAGTAAACTTTTTCCTTTTTCCAAGATGGAGATTCATTCAATTTTTTTCTAAATTTTCCTTATTTATTTCCATGAGAGTTGTTGTGAGTGCAATATTATAGTTTCTTTGTGCACTAATATTGAGATTAATATTTTTTTAGACAAAATAATAAATTTATTTTCCATCTTAATAGACTTCCTTTTGGTACATTTATTATTCTAGTTTTTCATAGTAATGGAAGAATTCTTTATGGCCTATTTTTATCTTTTCTTGAGATAATATCTATCCATATAACTGTGCTTAGAATAATTTAAACATTTCACATAAAGATCATAACTTATATAGTAACTTATAGGTTGAGATGTTCTAATAGTTGGTTTCCTTCATCCTTTGATCCCTTAGGCTTCTAGACACACACTCATGGTGTGTCATAGTCTTCCACAGAAGTAGAAAATTTTAGCCACATTTATTTAAGAGCCTAAAATTATAGGTTTATCAAGAACCTTCATTTTATTCACTATTTATATATTTATATATTTGTATGCATTAAATGTTGAGGGTAATATAGAGGGAATTTATATCTTTTATTTTCCCTTAGATGATCTGAATTAAGATTCAAGGTCCTTGATCTTCTCATCATTCCCGTCCAATTGGAAAGTCTATATCCTTTGGAATTGAGCTAGATAAACTTCCAAACTATCACCTATCTTAGTATTGTATCATAAGAGGGATAATTATTTATTTCAACTCATTTTCTATGTCTATATGTTTTCATATTCTACATACAAGATATTTAAGTAAGTCAATTTGATCCTTTATCTTTACACCTATATTTATAATGAAATAAATAAAGGCCATATATAACCTCTTTAAACTATGATTCTATCTATAATTCTCTTCAATCAACACATAATACACTTTATTCATAATCTCTAGTCGATCGAAATTCTTATTCATGGATTGGATCATGTCTTTATTACTTCATAAACAACCTTTAAATTAAAAATTTCATGTTTTTTTTTCAATTATTTCAATATATAACCAACTTATCCAAGATATGTAGGTGACCATGAAGCCTTATACCTGTATGTTTCCTTCCAAATAATGTTATAATCATATTTATCAATAAATTCAAAATTAATCACCTTGATTTGAGAGTACAACTTCCCAAAACACTTCCATTTATTTCTCTTCTTTGCACCTTTTGACATATGATAGTATTCATCAACCTTAGAGGATAATACCTCCTCATATACTTATACTAATCATCCATAAAAAAATTATAATTCCTTATATATTTCATTAGTATTATCATAATTATTAAATTGTTTTGTGAAATTTATTAGAAAATTATATTTCAAATATATTTTCATTCCCTTCATAAACATTATTTTTCAATCTGAATTAAAAAATATATAATTACCTTGGAATAATTTCAGATCACTGAGGGTGGTAGGGGGTGGTGAATCAGTTATTAGTTTTATTTTTTATTTTATGAGAATGTTTCTTAACTTTTTTAGGAAACCTTTCCTAACCTATAAAAACTTGTTAGTGTTATGATCTGGTGAAATATTTATCACAACCTCAAGTTACATATGAAACAAATATAAAGAGAGATTATCACATGATATTTACATGGTTTGGTACCAATACATACTCTTTTACATTTTGGGTTTCCCACAAACATGGATTCTTTTAATAATATTCATAGGATTACAAAGACATGGGAAGTAACTGGTTTTACACCCCAGTAATTGTTCCTAAAATTATCATTAGTCCTACCCCCATAAAAAAGCTCTTATACCCTAGATGGTTATACCCCCAAATATCCTAATTATACCCTCTTTATTCACAACTATTTATACTCTAACCATAAAGTCTTTTTTTGAAAATGGTGATATCCCTATGTTTAAATATATTTACCTTTTATGTTTTGATTCATTATAAAAAGATATTCTCTTCTTTTATAAGAAAGTTGGAACACTATCATCTCTGTAAAATCTTTATGAACTTAAAAAACTCAATTAAGAGTATTGTATCCTTGAAACTTCCTCTTGATTATTTTAATACCTTGATATAAATAATTTAAACTTTTCTATAACTTCATCCGAACAAATTCCTTATCGAATGTTCATTTGATCGATTTTGTATTGTATGACCTATGTCCAATGATTCCATCTATTTTGTCATAATTTGATTTTTCTCATCACACTATGTTCTAGTCCAGTGAATTATGTTCGGGAACTCTATCCTATGATTCCATACTTTTCTTATCTATCTGATGAATCTAATTTGGTCTGGTGCACTTCCTTCATCATTGACTAAGTAATAATTCAATCAGATACTCTCTATGGAGACCCATACCTTTCATACTAAATATCACATATTGTTAGATTAATATTCAATATATTAAATTATGATTTACACCATAATCATATTGGTTTAGTGTCTTTGGAAGCTTGGATACATAATCAACTTGTTAATAAGAGATCTACATCATCACCCAATATTTTATTCATAACTATCACCCTTTATATACATATCATACTTAATACCATTCTTCATATCCTAGGGAAAGGAAACTTAATAAAGGGTGATAAATGATTCTTATTAAGGGTAAAAAAGGGATATATCAATGATCACTGAAACATTAAATGAGAATAAGGGTATAATAACATGAACATACAATTTAAAAAACACATATATTATGTCATAGATCGTAATATTGAGTCATGAAAAAATTCATGGTAGTTTATAAGACATGATTCATAAAGTAATCAATGAACATGATCCATGAAATCATAACATTGGCATAAGACATAAGTTTTTGCAATACAAATAATCATGGAAAATCATTTTTTTAATCAAGGATAACAAAAAATACAATCATAGTGGATTGGTTTTAATCTCTATTTCATAATATCCTTAGTTAATGTTTATTTAGAATACTATCATAGTGGATAAATTCACTTATCGAATTGGGTTCAATCCCCATTCGTGTCCTTATTACCTCTTGAGATATCCATATTTTCCCAATTCATTGGTGGAATATATAATTCAAGAACCACACTTAACATAATAAAAATCATATATATGTTTTCTAGAAGATCATAAATCATTCATCATATCATAACCCATGGAAAAGAAATATATTTAATAAACATTTCAATCACTTCATCATATTATAACCCATGGAAAATAAATGGGTTTAATAAACATATTTTTATCATCATAATAAAATATATAGAGAAATAACAAGAATAATATCATTGTATCATATCCTATTAACGATTAATTATCATCAAAATACACCTATAAAAGATCAAAATAATATTTATTGAGGAAAATACCCTTTTCATTTTTAAATCCCATATTAAAATCTAAAAAATTACCAAATATCAAGGAAAACAATTTCTTGGAAAATAAAATTATGAACTTGTAATGGAATCTTCAAATCATCTATTGGTCATGAAATCTTGAAATTCCATTCATGTTGTCTATGTTAAAATAGTGATTCATTTCACATTTTTAGTAAAAAGTCAAAAGTACCTCATTTAGAAATTTAATAAAAGATTCATTTTAAAACATTTTGTAAAAATTTAGAAAAAAAAATAAAAATAAAATTTTAAAATAATAGGAGAATATTAAAAACGTTCCTAATTTTTTTTATAAAACATGGACATATAAGAAAAATGTTTTTTGACCGAAGAGAGAAAAAGTCAATTTTCCTTAAAAATGTTCTTTTGGTCACTTGAGTACTTAAAATGAGGAAAATGAAAGGAAAAAAATTATTGTAAAGAAATAAAAAGGGGAGAATAAAAATAAATGTATTTATCCAAAAATAATAATATAATTTCATTTAATGTAAATTCAAGTATAAATAATCCTGATTAAAATTAGATTAAAACATAAATCCTTTACCTTGAGTTTGACTTGATTCAAAAAAACATTAAATTAATTTATAATGAATTTAAATTTATTATAATTATATAATAAAGTAATTTATATACATATAACATAATATACCATCAAATTATAATATTTCTACATCCATTTACTAATAATATTTTCTTACTATCATTATCTCCAGTTGTTAACTATTTCACTTTTGATGTGAATTTTGGTTCAGTAGTTCTAATCCTTTTACATTGATCATGGTTCAATCATCCCTATAATTTTAGTAATTATATAAATATATTATGTATTTATTATATATATATATAGTCATCCATAAAGGATAGAGATAGAAAATTTAATTACACTATTCATGGAGATGGTAATCCACATGTACGCATAAATGTTATTTTCAATTTTAGATTAATGGAATGAAGGAAAGTTAAATATTAATTAAAATTTAAATAATAATTGTTATATAATATATATTTTATATAATCATTACATATATCCTTATTTCCATCCATGTAAGTAATAAATTAAAAATGAATCACATCGCTTCGTGGAGACGGTAGTCCACACCTACACACTAGTGACATTATCATTTTAAAATGGATTGGATGGTTTTAAGGTAGATATGATATTATAATTATAGAAGAATAATTATTTTTTAAATATAATATATAAAATTTAAAACCATCATAATAAACATCCATGAAATATGGTGTTGGAAAATTAATTATATCGCTGCATGGAGGAAGTAGTCTACATGTACGCACGAGCGATACTCTCACTTCCCATTTAAATGGATTAGAGGTGAATATTGGTGGTCCCAAAATCATAATAATATTTTAGTATATTGAGGATACTTAAGTTATTATTTTATAACTAATAAAATATATTAAGAGTAGGTAGAAGAATAAATAAATTGAAAGAGTTTGGGTATGATGATTACCTCTCCTTCAGTTGGCCTTCTTTAAATCCTTTCTTAAGGACCCTTGGAATGGTATTTTAAGTATACCATAAAATCTAATTCATTTATAGGGAAGTTAAGATATTTTTTTAGGATTTAGTCAATCTATAAGGTTCAAAGTAGTTTAAATAAGATAAAGAAGGGGTTTCCTTTTATAACTGGGGGAGAGGATACACTTGGAATTTATTAAAAGATTAAAATATAATAAATTCATTCTCCAGAAAATTTATTAGAAATGGATATTGATTATATTTTGGGATAGTATTATTTCAAAATATTGTAATAAAATATTATTTAGATAAGTTTAATTGTAAAATTTACCCTTATATCTCATTTTAACCGCCAATAAACCGTTTTTACCTTAACTACGGTGAAAAATCTTAACTATTTTTAATGTTATTTATGAAAAAAAAGTTGACCCATTATAGTTTTTGGAATTTTTGATTTTAAATATGTTATCCATTTTATCAAATTCAACATCTAAAATTGAAAAAAAATTAGTTTTTTAAATAAACTAGAAAAACCCAACAGAAAATAGTTTCAAGAAATTTTTTTTCTTAAGTAAACAATGCTTTTATTACAAAATCCACATAAAATTAATTAAAATGTTCATGATTAGATTATTAATTATATAAATTAATGAATTTTACTTTTAAAATAATTTTAAAAAAAATATAACCTTTTAATATATTTAAATGAAAAGAAAAGTTTCAAAAAAATCTGTATTTTTTCACTATTAACTGAAAAATTAGTATTTTCAAAAAATTATCAAAAAATACTATAAAATAATTTTGGAATATTAATTTCAAAAAATAAGTTAATTTTTTCAAGTATATTTTTTAGAATATTCAAAAATTAGTTATATTATTTTCTCACAAAGAGTAATTAAAACCATTTTTGTGGAAAATTATTTTTTTGAAGTATTTATGGACTTTACTAAAAAAATATTTACTTTATCTAACACCTTTATAAATATTTTTAAAATGTTTATATTTCTATTCATACCACCAATTTAATGTAATGTTCATATAAGTATACTACATCACAGTTATTTTAGACTCTAGGTTGTGTGTATCACAAGCTATTGGAGAAATTAAATTTTTTAATTTATATATATATATCATAAAATCTCAGATTGTTACATTATAACCCCCTTAAAAATATTTTAGACGTTGAAATTTTTTCACTATAATATAAAAAAATTAGGATATATCTATTTCATCACATCCTCAGGTTCCCATGAAGCTTCTTCAAATTTCTGATTCCTCTAGAGAATTATAACCTGGAGAATAGTCTTATTTCATAGAACTTTACCTATACAATCAAATATTAACACTAGTTTTTAATGATAGTAAAGTTCATTCTCTAGCCATATTACCACTTGGTTTAGTCCATGTTATTTATCCAGTATGTACATCCTCAAGAGAGATACATGGAACACATCGTGAGCTTGAGAGATGCTCGATGAAAGCGCTACATGATGAGCTAGCATTACTAATCGATCAAGAATACCAAAGGTTTCAATATAACTAGAGATAAACATTAAATTATTTCCAAATATCATAACCTTTTTTTCATTTATAAATCAATATAAATACCTTCTTACTAACCTTGAATTATATAATTCACTGATTATTGTCAGCATATCTTTTTTATCTACTCTAAGCTACCTTGATGTGATATTAAATGGATTTGACTCTCTATACCATTTACTTAGATAGATCAAGTCCCAATATACTTTTTTCTTCAAAATTCATCTAATTAAATTAGATTTATACACTTATTTATATATAGAGCTTTATAAGGAGCCATCATAATGCTTGAGTGAAAGTTATTAATTTAAGAAACATAGACATAAGGAAGGTGTTGATTCCAACCACCATTGGAATACATAGAACAATACCTAAAAATATACTCTAATAGTTTAATGGTTCTATATTACTGAAAATATGTCTAAGTATAATCATTAGTGATAAAAAATTACTCTGATTCAGTATCTTACTGAGGACTTCACCAGAACTTCAAGGTAATCCTCATATCTCAATCAGATACAACAGAATATGGTACTCCATAAAACCTCATCACTTACTTAAAGTATATTATATCAATATTATTAAGATAGAAATATTCTATAATAGTAAATAAGTGTGTTGAACTTTTAAGGTGATCGACTACTCCCCAAATAAAATTATTTCCCTTAGACGTTTTGGGGAGTCTAAGGAAAAAATCAATGGTGATGTTTTCCCATTTCTATTTTGGAATGGTTAAAGTTTATAACATCCTATTGGAATTATATCTCTTAGAATTAACATGATGAAATTAAAATAATTTAGGTACATAATGTGAAATATATCTCTTCATGTTTTCCCACCATAAATACTCTTTAAGATATCAATAAATCATCATACTTTTAGAATGAATAGAGAACAATGAACCATGAGATTCATCCAATAAATCCTTCTTCAAGTATGGTATTGAATAGAAAAAATAATTTTCTTGATCCTTGTCATTACAATATAATCAAGGATAAAATGAAGAACATTTCTCACCTTATTTTATAGTTTTACATATTTCTTTTTCACTAATTTAATATTTCTTTTGATAAATGTTTGGACACATGTTTCAGAAAGATAAGATTTTCCCACTTCCTTCAATATTTCTAGATCCATTCTTTTAAAATATATAAATATTTTATCTTTTTTATCTTCATTATAGATAATATATTATGATCCTTTTGAATCAAAGCATCATACATCTTGTTCTATTTCCCAGGTTGGTAATGTATTGATCAGTCCTAATCTTTAATCAACTCCGACCATCTTCTCTAACACATATTTATTTTCTTATAATTGAATATTTACTTAAGATTTTTATGATTAATATATATATCTCACCTTTATCTATAAAGATAATTCCTCCATATATTTAATTAAAATATTACCACATCTAACTTTAAATCATGAGTTAGTTAATTTTTCTCATGAACCTTCAACTACCATGAGGCATAAGCTATCACAATATCGTTATGAATGTTGTTGTATACTATTACATTCTTCTATAAATCATTATATATCATAAAACCTTCTCCACTATAGGTTAGTTTAAGTATAGGTGTCTTGGCACAACTTCTCTTCAGTTCCATGAAAGTTTCATCACATTCATCTGTCTAAAGAAACTTATCTCCCTTCGAGTTAACTTGGTTTGTGGTTTATAAATCCATGATAAATATTTCATAAAGCTTCGATAATATCCATAAAAACCAATAAAAATATGAATATTAGCCACAGTAGTTGTTCTAGGACAATATTCAATAACTTTTGTCTTTTATAGATCTATAGATATACCATATCTTGAAATTATATGACCAAAAAATTGAAAATTTCTATTTTCAAAATTCACATATGGTGTTTTTTTACATATTAATGATATTAAATTCTATTTAAATATATAATAATATCATATATAAATTCTAAAAAAACTATTCATGGTAATCTCTAAAGACTCAATTCATTAAATCCATGAAGAGACTAGGGGAATTATTAGGACCAATTGGAATTAATATAAATTCATAGTTTCCATACCTTGTATTAAATAATTTCTTGGTCATATATTCCTTGTTGACCCATAAATTATGATACCTATAATGAAGTTCAATATTAGAAAATTACTAAGCTCTACAATGTTGATCAAACAAGACATCAATACTGGTAGATGATACTTTTTCATGATATTTATACTATTAAGTTCTCAATAATAAATTCAAAGTCACATTGATATATTATTCTTATTAAAAAAATAGTATAGTTTCATCCCAAGGTAATGGACATGGAGGAATGAATCCATTATCAATATTCTCCTATAGTTACTTCTTCAATTCCTGAAATCAATCAGGTCTATTCTATATGGAGACTTTGAAATAGGTATAACACTAGGTATAAAATATATTGAAAACTAAAATTCAAGATTTTATGGAAGACTAGGAAACTCTTCCAGAATGACATAAACAAAATCTCACATAATAGGAATATCTTTGACCTTGATTTTCTCCCCAAAAACCTAAGATAAGCACCCATTTTGAATAGGAATTGAGACCCATATATTAGATATGGTTTCCATCAGAAGTTCATATTTATCATTACCATGATAGAAGGTCAAAGGTTGGTTAATAATATCAAAAATGAATTCCCTTCCTTAGAAATTGATGTGATATTTATGTAGAAAAATCCAATCCATTCCTAAGATAATATCAAATTCAACTAGAGGTAGAATAATAAGATTTTTCAAGAAGTATATTCCTAATATAATTGGAGAAGAATCATAGACATTGGAAGGATATCATTGTACAATTATGAGTTTTCAATAATAATTAAATATCTAATAATTGGGTTGGTGTAATGATAACCTTATAAAATTCATCAGATATAAAAGAGTGGGTAGATCTAGAAACATATAAGATATCAGCAGTTCCAAGGTGAATGGTAAGTGTACCTTTCACCATGTCATTATCAAACCCCTCACCAAAAATAGTGATCATATGATATTTCCCTTTATATCTGTGATTAATAGGTTACTGATGTCAATCATCATCATTATCATTATAATTTTAGCACTCGTTAGTATAATCCCCATAATCCTTGCATTTGAAACACTAAAGTGTTGGTGGTTTTTTCTGTGGAACTTTTATTCTTCATTGGATAACTTATCATTCCCATCACTTTAACATTCAATTACTCGATGAAATTACTTTAAAAAATTAAAACATTTACCAAATCCATTGATACAACTTACTATATACTTCTTTCCACACTTTCATCACGAATGAAACATCATATTTTTATCTCCATTGTTTTTATAATTTCCTCTGAATTCGATCTTTCTTTTCTTATCAAATCCATGATATTTATTGGTAAATATAATCTCCATATCTATCTTGAAAGAACATAAAAAAAATTCATTATATATACTAAAATCCATTATGGATAACACCCTTTATATACTTGGTTTTATGTAACTAAAAAATAAATCAATCTTATATTCGTGTTGGATGATAACACCATAAGCATACCTCACAAGTCATGTAAAATTTTCCTTATAGGTACTAACTGATTCAATATCCTTATATTTTATATCAATTAAGTCCTTATCTATTTTTATACATACAATATACGAAAGGTAATTATTAAAGAATAATCTCCCAAACTCATCCCACTTTATGAAGTTAATTTATTCCCATTTCCTTGTGTTCTCAATAAGAGTCCACTCTTGATCAGCTTCACATTCTAAACAATAAACAACTAAAATAAATTTTCCACATTTCAGACATTGGGGAATGGAAAATATATTTTAGTAGTACTGATCCATTTCATAGTTACTAGTAGATTAGAATACCCACTAATATAAGGTGGATGTTTCCTTATGATAGGAACAATATAATATTGTTTCATAATTTTCACATTTGGAAGATCATCATGATTAATATCTTGAGAAATTTGTATAAGCATAACAATAATATTTTTCATTCCATTTCCCATAACATTTGGTTTATCAGGAGTAAAATCATTGAATTTTCCATCACATTCAGCATTAACACGGTTCCTTTAGGTTCTATTTATTAAATAAAACTAAAAATCATAGTGAAAGAAACAATAATCATTGTGAGAAACCATATAGTTATGAAAAATAATTCACAGGACATCTAAATCATGACACATTTTCTTCAATCTATAAAAACTTAGGGTTAACCTAAGACATTTAAGATTTTCATCTATTAAAATCATTCATAATGGTTTACAAATAAAATATTGGTTATCCAAGAATATCCCCCTAGAGTGTCAAACTAGGTTCACCAAAAGGTCATACTCACCATTACCCAGAATAATGGTTGTGATATACTCAACCAAATATTTTCTGAGTTATTACCCCTAGATTCGTCTTTTCCAAAACCACATCGACTTGTTTTATCTAGAAAAAAGATATTTTTATAGGGAACCCACACACCATTATTTACCATAACTTTAGAAATCCATCTATATATTGGATTATCCTATGAGTTCTCACTAAAGTTTTGTCATCCTAGTTTCCGTAGGTAACTAATACTTTCTTTGATAACAACTATGAAGATCCATACTTTACATGAAAAATTATCACATCCTATTAGATAAATATTAAATACATACAATATGATCCAAACTATACTTAATAGGTATAGTGTATTTGAAAAAATGGATACATAATCAAATTTCTCATAAGATATCTACATAATATACCACAAATTTATTCTTAACTACCACCCTTCTTAGACATTTCATACTTGAAACCTTTATTCATAAATTTGGGAAAGTAAACATAAGAAAGGGTGAGATTTGATGTTCGGTAAGGGTAAAAAAGGGAGATATCAATGATAACTTAAACATAAAATTAGAATTAATGTATGATAATATGAGAATAATATTTGAAAACTATACTATGCATATCATATAACATAATCTTGAGTCATGAAATAAATCATGAAAGTTCATAAGAAAAGATTCATAAAGGAATCAAAGAATATAATCAATAAAATAATAACATTGGAATAAGAAATAAGTTTATGGAATATAATTAAGCATGAAAAATAATTTACTTAGTCAAGGATCACTTCTAAGACTATCATAGTGGATTGGGTTCACTCATAATTTCAACAGATCCTTAGTTAAGGTTTATTCCCATTACTATCATAATGGACATAGTCTCTTACTAAACTGATTTCACTCCCTATTACATTAATTATTATCTTATTATATATATATCTTTACCGAATGAATTAGAGGGATATATATTTTTGAGATTAAATATCACATAATGAATTTAATAAATATGTGTTCTATAAGATCCTAAAACATTTATCATATAATAACACATGGAAAAGAAATAGGTTTAATATTTATTTCAATCATTTCATTATAACATAACCTGTGGAAATTAAATGGGTTTCATAAACATATTTTTATCATATTAATAATCAATACAAATAAATAATTAGTATGGTATCATTGTATAATATCCCAATAAATCTTATGTAAAATCAAAATATATCAACATAGAAGAAAAATAACTTTAAAATATGGATAAATGACTTTAAAAATTGTAGTATAATAGTAAAAAAATTCTTTAATTCTTTAAGAAAACATAGACATGGAATAAAAAGTATTTTCAATCAAACATAGAAATAAAGTGGGTTTTCCTTAAAAATGTGCTTCTGATCTCGTGTACTTAAAGTGATGAAAATTAAAGGAAGAAATTTATTATCAATAAATAAATATAGTTTAATAAAATTAAATGGATTAACCATTAAATTATCATATAATTTCATTCAATGTAAATTCAAGCATAAAAATATCGATTAAAATGAGATCGAAACATAAATCCCATACCTTTAGTTGGATTTTCTTTAAAAGTGGTTTAAATTTAGGTATAATAAATTTAAATTTATTATAATTATATAAAATATTAATTTATATACTTATAATATAATATATTATCCACTTATAATATTTCTACACCCATTTATTAATAAGTACCCCTTAAATTCACTGTTTCCTGGGTTTAAGTGTTGTTTTTCATGAGAATTTCAGTTTGGTAGTTCTAGTACTTGTAATTTGATCATGGAAAAATCATATAAATAATTTTCATCATAATATTAATATAATATTTATTTATTATATATATATATATATAGATTCATCCATAAATTATAGATATATAAAACTTAATTATATCATTAATGGAGATGATAAGTCGTACGTATGCAAAAACACTATTTTCACCTTTTGAAGAATAGTTAAAAATAAAAATAAAAATTAATTCAACATTATAAAATAATTATTATATAATATATATAATATATATTCATTAAATATATCCTTATTAAAATCCATGTAAATAAGAAATGAAAAATGAACCACATTGCTTCGTGGAGGCAGTAGTCCACACATATGCATAAGCGACATTATCATTTTCGAATGGATTGGAAGGTAAAAAAGTAGATATTATATTATAAATAAATAATCATATTAATTTCATAAATAAAATATATAAAATTTAAACCCATCATATTAACTATCCATTAAATATGGTGATGAAAAATGAATTGTATCACTATGTGGAGGTGACAATCCACAAGTATGCATGAGCGCTACTTTCACTTCCCATTTGATGAAATAGAGGTGGATATTGGTGTTTAAATAATAAAAATAAAATTTAAGTATATTTAGGATACTTATATTATTATTTTATAATTAATACTTCCTATTTATAGGTTTTATTAGAATAAAGAAATTTAAAGAGGTTTGGTAAGACAATTACCTCTCTTTCAGTTGGCCTCTATTATATCTTTTCTTAAGAACCCTTGGAATGGTATTTTAGGAATTCAATAACCTATGATTAATGGTAGATTTGATTATAAGATATTTTGGTTAGGTTTTGGATGACATATAAAGATAAAAGTGGTGTAAATAAGAGAAATGAGGGGTTTCCTTTTATAAGCGGGGGAGAGGACACACTTGGAATTTATTAAAATATTAAACTATAATAAAGTCATTTTCAAGATAAATGAATCCAAATGGCCATATATTTAAATAAATAATAGTATGAGGTTTAAATAAGGACATAAAATAGGATTTAAATAAGTTTAATTTGAAAATTTACCCTTATCTCTTGGTTTAACCCCTCGATAAACTCGTTTTAACATTAACCGCAACGATAATTTTCTTACTATTTTTACTATTCATTATAACCAAAAATAAAATTGGAATCATTGATAAATATGGATATTATTAATCTAAATATGGAATCCATTTTATCAAATCCAATCTCTAAAATTGGAATAAATTAAAATTTAAAATAATCTCACAAAACGTGATGAAAAATGGATTTGAAGAAAAAAATGTTTTCCTATGTATACAACATTTTTATACCAAAATACATATGAAATTAAATATGATGACCATTTTTGGATTTTTAATAATATAAAAGAAGAAATTTTAATTTAAAAACCACTTTAAATAAAAAAAATTAACTTTTTTAAATTTTCAAAAGAAAAAGATAGTTTTGAATAAAAATTATGATTTTTTATTATTCATCAAAAAATTAATCTTTTCATAAAATTATCAAAAAACCAATATAATATAATTTTGACATATTAATTTAAAATATGAAGTTAATTTTTTTCCAATAATTTTTTTATATGTGAAAAAACTATTTATATTATTTTCTTATAAAAAATCAAGAAAAACCATTTTGGAGGAATAAGTATTTTTTTAAGAAAATAAAGACTTTACTAAAAATAATTTTTCTCTATATAAAACCTTTATACATATTTATATAACATGGTTATTACTATTCATACCCCGAATTTAAAGGATAAGTTTTAGGGATATGATATATTATGTTTTATTTAGACTTGGGGTTGTGTGTATCACAAGCTATTAAAGAAATTAAATTTATTAAAAAAATTATTTACAATAAAATATTGGGGTGTTACTCATATGGTTTAGTTAATATTAATCCAATTATTGTAATTCCCTTGAAGAATCTATTGTATCCAATGAATATCATTTTGATGGAATTCTTCTTAACTTGGTAGGAACCTTGGTTGGAAAATCATGACATAACAACTCTATTACTTCAGATCCTCCTCACATGAATAGTGTTGTATACTCCATAAATTTTTACCTCTTTGTAAAAGTATAATTATAGATGATTTGGTGGAAACTCAAATTCATTTTACCACCTACTAAAACTTTGTATCTTAAAGCTTCCACTCAATTGAATTTTTCCGGATGCTTCTTAACTCTTTTAGAAAATTCAGAATACTCATGAAGTTTATCAAAAGATACACCTTTTTTCGAACTCACTCAATATCATTGTTAAGGAACTTCTATAAAATTACTTAACTTCAGCATAATAAAATAAATTGAATATCATCTCAATCTCATCATGGTAATGAATTTACAAAGTGTTTATGAAACTCTTTAAAACTCCTCTTTCTAATGTATGTATGTCTATTTTCTTCATTAGGACATTTTTTTATAATGGTACACCTCCATCATTATCTGTCCGATAAACCTTATTTTGGGTTTCCTTTTTTAAGAAACCTATATATGTAAATTTAAACATATTTTTGTCCGATTAAATCACATATCTCCATCTACTGAATGTTTTTAGATGAATCTTTTCCAAATGGACTTGATCTGATGAAATTGATGATATCCATATGTTGGATATTTCGAGTGTCTATCCAATGATAGTATAAGAACTAAAATTCCATAGAAATATATATTTTGTGTAATGATTTTAATTACCTCTATCTTATAGTGTTTAAAATCTATCCATCATATTAAACACCTTTACGCAGGTAGCCTTCACATATCTCATGTAATGAATCTATAACCTTTACAAAACACCTTTAATACCATTAAATAGGTAATTCAAAGCACGAGTTACCTTTAATTAACCTTACCTTACTTACATATCTCATTTTTAACAATGTTGTTTTTTTTCATCCAATAATACACACAACTTTATAAAACCTACAACTCAAACTTCATAACTCATACCTCCATCCGATATGAACTTCTTCATCTATTTAGTTCAACAACATTGTCCATTTTATCATATCATACAACTTCCTTACATAAAGTATATCCCATAAATCCAGGTTGAACTTTGTATTATCGCATGATCTTGGAATTATCTCAATTTTTACATCTCCTATTTTTTACTTCTATCTCAATATACAAAAGTGTACAAACTCTTCATGGATCATGATAACGTTCATGTTATTAAAAACTTTGAAGAACTGATTGAAATCATATAACTTTTTAAGGAATATTTCCTAACATAGTTAAGTAAAATTTCTTAGCAATATTAAGTAATATTGCTTAATTATATTCTCACAAAATTCTCTATATTTCTTAGGTAACTTTCATTGCAAACACATATTGATATATTGAAAAAAAACATAACAAAACATACTTTGGAATAATAATATCCCCATTTGTGTTTGTTATCATTATCCATTTTAAAACCTAAAGAATATTTTAATTCAATATTTGTGATCAATAATTCCTATCTATATGAAGTTTTCATACTTATTATCCATATAATGTTTTAATCTTATTCTCCCCCTATTTTACTTATCCTTCTTATTAAGAATCAAATTAAAAGCGGACAACTCTACTTATCTTTATTTACCTCATAATATTGAAATTTTTTCTCAAGAAAAAATCATCATCACATGAGTTTCTTAAGAAATATATTTTAACTAAAAAAATATAAGTCTATGTGGGTGAACCCGGTGTAGAAAAAATGAGCTTAAAATCAAGCAGATAAAGTTGTCCCTAACACTTATTTCATGAAATACTTTCCTTAAGCTCATTAATACATCTTTATATATGGGAAAATTTGAGTAAGTTTATTAAGTTAAAAAAATTTCACCCATCTGAACAAACATATAAAAACTGTTAAAGTGTATAAACACCACTTTCCCAACATCTCATATTTCTTAACCACAATATTTTTTTAAGAAAAAATGTGATACTCATACCTCAACTTCATCTATTTTTCCCCTCAAGGGAAGCACTCCATTACTCATTATGGTGATAAAAATGTTCCATGATGGATTTATAATATTTATTTAGAACTTATATAGCACTCAACCATATTTCTTACATGTTATACTTTAATTCCCTGTAAGTTATTACAGATAAAAAAAATATTTTGGGAATAAAGAGGAACCTCATTGTTTCTTAGAAGTAACGTTCAGTCTGAGAATATTCTCCCAGTCTCATCTGCTTCTTCTTCTTCTTAGATTTTTCATTATATGTTCTTTCTTTATTTTGACCATTATCTATAGATTTTGTGACATATTTCTTATCATATATAGAATCTTTATATTAATATTTCATCCTATATTTATCTTTAATAACATATCTGTTACATTTATTTTGTAACATTTTATTCCTTATTTATCCTTGGGATGATAATATAGTCATTAATTTTTTTTAATATTCCCTCCTACTCCCACATTTTTTATTTTTATGAATTTTAAGGCCACTATCTATTGAAAATTTGTTATCAAATATTTTATCATTTTCAGAAACATTTTTTCCCTTTTTCTTCAGAATATTTTTCTGATTTATTAATCTTTATATCCATTTCCATTTTTTCTAGCCAAATGAAAAAAAAATTATTTCTTACTACACTCCACTTTTTTTCGACTTCTCAAAATATATTAGTGAGGAATTTACCTTCTTCACCTCTCAACTATTCCTTTTGTCGTCATCATAATTTATTGGAATGTTTTTTCTTCTCTGATCATTATAGATCCCCTTGAATTATACATATTTCATGGCAAGGACATGTTATACCAAATTGAGTATGATCTGTTCTTGAAAGCTCCACAACACTAGTAGTGACCTATGAACCTTGATCTTTTACGATGATATTAGTACTTTTTTTTTAATTTTTTATTATTGTATTTCTACAAACTTTTGGTGGACTTTTGTAGGGAGATACCTTCTTGATGAATTATACTCTTTCTTAGTGGAATATGATTTATCAAAAATTATAAATTTTGATCATATATTTTTATAAAAATAAGATAAAAATTGATATTATTTGGGTAAATAAAAAAAATACTTTTTTAAACCCTTCTTTTCACAATCTTAGAAGTTTCACCTTTAAACTCAACTACTTTGGTAAATTATTTTCTAAAATTTATAAACTCACTATACACTGTATTAAATATTGATTGTGTTTCTAAAAAATTTCCTTCTTTCTTATCCAAATTTTCTTTATGAACATTAACCATATTATTGAGTTTAACTAACTTGAACTAGTTCTTCTTACATTCCTAAACAAGTGTAGTTTCCAGCAAGTTGAGATTCTCTTTCCTAACTGAAGTTGCTTTTTATTTTTTCAATTTTATCTCAAAATCACCAAGTTTCATTTTTTGAACTCTAATAACATTGAGTTTTATCTCCTCCTTTTTTATTTTCTCACCATTCTCAAAAGATATTTCCTTAATATCTTTCTTGAACTTCTTCCTTTACTTCAAGAGATGTGTATTTTTCTCAAGTGATGCCTTAAAATTATCTTTTAGAATCCACTAAATGTATTTAATCTCTTCACCACCATCATCAATATATAATGAAGAACTTACTCTTCTAACATGATCTAAGAAGTTGTAATGATAATAAGATCCATTTATAGTAGAAGAATACTTCTTCTCTATTATGCTTAAAAAATATTTCTTTATGTTGTAAGGAAACCATTTCTTATATTTCTTCCACTTTTGTTTATAATAATTCTTATCTTCTACATCTAAATCATAATCTCCATACTTATTCTTAGGATTTTTTTTTATAAACTAGACTTTATCATTAAAATTTTAAAATTTAAGATAAAATTTACCCTTCCATATTCCCTTGCAGTATCTCTTAGAAATAAGAGTGATGATTGTATTAAATTACTTTTCATTTTCCCCTACTAATGAATCATTTGATTCTTTTATGGCTTACTTATCTATGATATTTCCTTTTAACAAGGCTTAAAAACTCATTTCTTTCATAAAATTATTCTTAAATATAGTATTTTTCCACATATAATATTCCATAATAATGTTATGAAGTTCATACATAGATAAATATTCTTGACCTTTTAAATATGAAACTTTGTCATCAAATATTTCTATAATTATTTTCATCAATTTCTTAAAGATAGTAGAATCTTCAAGATTCGATATAAAACCTCTAATATTTATGAAAATATCATTAACTCTTATAAAGTATTCATAAATACTTTCTTAATCAACTATATTAATATTTTCAAATTTGATCCTCTATATTTGTAGCTTTGTATCCTTAACTCAATCATTTACTTCATTGATTCTTCTCAATATATCCCACATTTTTTTAGACATTATAAACCCCATAATATTTATATAAACATTTTTTAAGGGCCACCAACACGAAATTATGATCTTTTCCATCAACCTCAAAATTTATCATATCCACAACTATCATAGAAAATTCATTAATTGGAGGAAATCCCACTGTTATAGCATATATAACTTCAAGGCCAAGAGATATAAGATAGGGTAAAATCATAATCTTCCAATAGTGATAGTTTCTATAATAAAAAACACAAACTCCCTTACTATTCATTGAATTAAAAATATTCATCCTTACTAGTTGGATCTTATAGAGGGAACCTAATCTGATACCAATTACATTTACATTGGATCAATTTATAATCACTAATATGGGGGGGGGGGGGGTGGTGAATTATTGATCACTTTTAGCTTTATAATAATACTTTTCATGACCTTAGAAAAATTTATGGAGTTAAAATCCACTCAAATATAAATATGAACCTCAAATTTCATATGAAATAAATATAAGAATATATCAACACATGATATCTAAAAAGTTTTGTATAAAGTAATACTCATTACCATGTTGGTTATTCCCCCAAAAATTTATTATCTTAAAAATCTTTATATCTTACAAAGTTATAGGAAATAACTGGTTCTACACTCCAGTAATCATTCCTCCAGCTAACCCCAATTCTACACCTAACAATTTTCTCTTCAGCCACAGTTGTTTATACCCACTAAATTTCTAATTGTATCATCTTTCTTCATATCTAGTTATTCCCACCATCTAACAAAACTTTTCAATAACTAGTAATACTCTCACATTGAATATCCTTTCTTTTTCTTTTTAGATCCACTTTAGAAGGATATCCCATTCCTTCACAAGAAATTTGGATCACCTTCACCTATGCACAATTTTCATGATCTTAAATAACTCTATTAAGAGTCTATTGGTCTTGAAACATACTCCTGATATTTGTAAGAATTAAATGCAATAAATCTAAACTTTTTATGAACATAAACTATAAAAATACTCTATAAAATGATTGTCTGATCGAATCTTTATGGTCTGTCTTAGTTTGATGTTTCTCAACACACTATGATTTAGTTTTGTGGGTTATGTTTAGAAAATCCATCTGATTACTCCAGCCGATACTTCTTTGTTTGATGAAGAAAATTCTAGCTGATTACCTCCTTATTCTTTGAATTAGTGAGAACTCAATCAGCTTCTCTACCTTATATTCCACTCCATCTAATGATTCATGGTCATTTAAGAGTTCTTCTTCATTTGATGAAACTATAACTGATGGAATTATTATTCCACTAGGTAGGAGTTTAGGTTGGAAAATCACAACAAAATATCTTCAGTGCTTCAGCTCATCCATAAGTGAATAATGCTATACACCCCATTTTTTTACCCCTTTATATAGGTTTACTTTTGGAGATCTGGGAGGAAACTAAAATTATTTTTCCTACTCATTGAAACATTTTATATTTGAGATTCTAATCAACTGAATCTCACTAGATGTTTATAAACTATTTTGGAACATTATTGAATACTCTTTAAGTTTCATGAAAGCTCCACATTTCATAAAATATCCTCAATCTTCATGTTAATTAAATTATATAAAATTATTTAACCTCAACAAGATAACAAACATTGAATATAATCTCAACATCATCATGTTAAGAACTTAACAAATTGTTTTTAAAGCTCCTTAGAACTCCTTTTTTCAGTGTATGCATATTCATTTTCTTCATTAGGACTTCTATATCAAATGGAATATCTTTAACATTCATTATCAGATAGACCTCTATTTTATTTTTTAGGAATACTCCATTTGTAAATATCAACATATGTGTTTCTAATGACATCTCATATCTCTATCCAACGAATTCTTGTCTGATAGATCTTCATCTAATGGATATGACATTTCAGATCTATGTCTATTGGATCTTTTTAGTGTCTATCTAATGGAACTCTTAGTATTGAAACCCCATTGAAATCTTTTTTTGGTTATCTATTTCTTATTTTCTATATCTAATATCTTTGATAAGATATACTTCATAGGAAGTAACTTTACACATATACCCTTTATGTATCTCATATAAAACTACTACTACCTTCACAAGTACCTTTGATACCTTTATATAGTTTATGAAAACCATAAGTTACCTTTACATAAAATTTCTTTATTTAATTATCTGCATTTGCACTTATTTTAACATATGGTTTTTTCATTTGATAATATGAACAAATTACTATAGTATACAATTGAAAATTTATAACTTATACCTCTCTCTAATAATAAATTCTCCATATAGTTCATCTAATAACATTATTTATCTGATAATATCATGAAACATCCTTACACATTGTCAATCCGATAACTACAGTTTAATTTTTTTACTAGAAATTGATAATGAACTTATCTCATGTTGTAAATCTCCCCTTTTTACTTATTTCACATTGTAAAAAATCCTACAAAATCTTCTTAGATCATGATAATCTTCATGATGTTAAGAAATTTTAAGAATGAATCTGTATTATATGACTTTATAAGGATTTTTTAACATAGTTAATTAAACATTCTTACAAACCTTAAGGAATGTTCCTTAATTATCTTCTAAAACAATTCACCATGTTTATTAATTAAATTTCACTAAAAATTATTTATATATTGAAAACAAATTCGAACAAACAAAATTTGAAAGAAAAACTCAACATCTCAAGGAATTCACCCCATAACCACCTTTATACAAGTTTGAAGGAACATAAGAATATATTAATTCCAACCATAAAAGTTAGTTCATTTTTAAAAAGGAGGATACATCATTGATTCCATGTTCTTAGAGAATCCAAAAATAGTTTTTGTGGTTGAACACAAAGTCAGAACCTTATAAATCTAATACAAATTTTACAACCCAAGATACCCTGAGAGGTGGATGGGAGTGGGGGTTGAAACAAGGTGTAGGATAAATTGACCTTTTTTACTTATTTTTTATCCTTTAGGAAATTATTCACACATTAACAAGTACATTGTTCAACCTATTGATTAATTACTCTTTAATAGTTTCAATGATCCTCATATATCTGATAATAAATATCAATAATGTATAAGACATTGGAATTTTACTTGGTTCTTCACAAAGGGATAATCCAAGGAGCATATGTAGACGATCTGTTGATGTACCAAATAGATAATACTACTCACTATAATTATTAATATTATTTTAGAGAGGTGAACTATTGATCCTAGGGATACTCCATATTCTCCATCTTCTACTCACTACTTTGATAAATTCTTTAATAGTTTATAAACATGTATTTGTACTCATGATCAATTGTTGAGAAAAAATCACTCAAGGCTTTATCTTAGTGTTTTTGGGGTGATTTTGTTTGTTGAAAAAGACATATGTACATGAATTGGTATGTTCGGTGATTGTTGAAGTTGGTTTTTAAGGTTTCATATATTTCTAGTGCTTACCAAACTTTTGGGCCTCAAAATAGGGATTTTTTTGGGAAAATAAAGGTTTTCTACAAAGGGGTTTATGGTTTGGGGACCTTTAAGCATAGTTCACAGACTGAAAAAGAAGGTATGTATAATGACCAAATAAATTAGGTAAAAGTAGATTTCTTCATAGCAATTCTATTCAGACTGTGAAGCATGCTACGTAGACTGCATATGGAAAAAGTCCGCGTGAGACGCACAGTTTGTAGGATGACTAGAGTTCACAGGAGGTTTATTTTTTATGAAATGAGGCAGTGAATTTTGGATCCAAAAAGCGTTTTCTTTTGTGGAAGATAATGACTGATGTAAAGGATTAAGGTGCTATGTGGACCGCATTGCAGTATGTGGTGAAGGATGTACCACATCGAAGATTTGGGTGATTCAGATTAGTAGGATTTTTAGATATATTTTTCTGTATAAGGAATAATAATTAAATCATTATGTACAGAGTGAATTCCAGTAGAAAAAAATTGTCTAGGAACAATTTAGTGAATTTAGGTGTAGTTTTTTAGTGAAAATTCCATGACAAGGAAGATTTCGTGAGGAAGGATTCCGTAAAAGGAGAAGTGTTCCAAAGAGACAACTCAAAAAAGGGGTTTTGTTGGAAACTATTGCCTGTAAAGGAAAAGGGACCAAAAAGTAAATTTAGTACATGGGGCATCAACCATCTACGAAAGAGTTGGTCTACATAATAGAATTCCATCTACGAAGTATGAGCCATTCATGGAATATAAGGTAGTCCACAGAGAATTAGTAGTTCGAGGTGGATCATAAGTCCATATAAGAAAAGATGGTGCACTGAAAAATAAGTAGTCTACGAAGAAATAACATCACATGGTGAAGGAGAGTACATGGAGTAAGCAAGGAAGTTCACATAGGATTCAAAATTTCATGAAATTATTTTCCAAAAAGCACGTGGAAAAGTGGAGTTCATCTATAGGTGAAAATGAGACTTCAAAAGAGAATCTACCAATAATTTTATTAATGGTGGTGTGATCACACCCCATCTACCTATATTTTAGTATGCATGAATACATGAAAAATTAAGGGACCTACAAGTCCATAAATTATGATTGGATGCTTTCTAAATCAGTGAGAAAATGAAGAGGAAGAAAGACGATCATTTCCACTAGTAGTGAGTCAGAGAAAAGACTTAGGGAGTGACCCATGGGAAAGTAGTGAGTTGACCCTAATATTTGTAAAGGTATTAAGCTATAGCATACAAGTGATCTTGCTCGAACCATGTATTTTGGAAGTGATCTTGAGTGGATTTGTTATATAGTCACATCATCGTTGTATGCTCATTGGATGTTTCCTAGTGAGGTTTTACCAAGTAAAATCATTATGTCTCGTGCATAACTTAAATTCGGTTAATACTTTTCAATAAGTAAGAGAGAGAATAATGTTTTGTTTAACAACGAAACAAGACTCTAAGGGGTAGTTTTTTAATCTTTCATACATTTATTCACCCCTATCAAGGTATTTAACCTAATTAGGATAACATCATTAATTAAAACATAACTTTGTGTATCTAAAACTTCAGGTAGATGTGTGGTTGATCTTCCATGATTGTTGTGATATTATTATTCAAGTCAGATGATAGTATCCTCTTAATGTGAGCAATTAATCTGTGTATTCTTTTAATAATCAAAAAAATAATCACCCGTTATGTATTATCATGTTTTATTTATTTTTTAACAATCAGATGTATTAGATAACTCCTACCTCTATCAAGACTTCTTGGGTCAAATTTAAATATATATGATCATATGAATTATTATGTGAATTATATATTTATTTTTATATAGAACCTGATTTGAAAATTCATAAATGACATGGTCCCTCTCTTTTCAAAACTATATCTTAAATTATTCTCTTTCTCACTTCATTAGTTCAAAAATATTTTGATAATAGTAACAGAGTAAATTTTTTCCTTTATTATTATTATTCTTATCTTCTTAAAGGAAGAAAAAATATCCACACGAGGTATTTTTCCATATTTTTAATATATAAATCATCCTCTATTATTAGTTTAACTTGACTAATAATATCATAAGAAATATTTCCTATATTATTGAATATGAACACTCTGTGAAAGCACCAAAAATATTCTCACTATTTCCTTCTATCTTTATCACATAATAATTTTCATATTAATAATATAAATATTCAATAAAATTTTTACTAGGTAACCCTCATTTTTAATGACACATAATCCTTAAAATCTTCCTCATAAATTACAGTCTTCACCCTACTCCAAAAAATACATGATTATCATTAATCAAATTTGGATGAGTTTTCAACAGTAAATTATGGTCGATAAAATATCCATGACATATTAGTGAAAAGAAATCACATAGAATCATATTTTCACATTAATAATTAATATTAAACTTTATTGAAAGTGTAATCTCAAGATATTTTCTGATATTTATTAGTATCCATAACGTAACATCACATAACCTCCTCACATTACATTGATAGTAACATATCATAAACCTTCTTATTAATTTGATGGGGTATTCAAATGAACAACTACATAAATTCAGTGTCCAACAATTTGAAAATAATTTTATTAGTATCATGGGAATTTAAGAGTAATTAATGAATAGATAATCTAAAGAGTAAAAACTAATATAGTCTATAGTATATGGAAATTTCACACTATAAATAAAATAGAGTATTATAATTGTGATTACATTACACCAACATCATATGATAATTCCCAACCTTAAGAGTATATTATAGTAGCTACATATCATAATGATTAAACTTAATAGTATGTCAGTAGTATCATAACCTCATTATAGAACTTGAAATATAATTGGATATAACTTTAGCTTTAAATGAAATATTAACATGGATTTATTACGGTGTCAACATGTGGGGTAAGACAATGCCACATATATTCTACTGAAAAAATAATTTTGTGTTTTATCTTGAAATAATTTTCCTCAATGATGTTATTTAAATCCTTGATGGAACTTCTTACCATGTGTTAACATATTATATAGTTTCAAATTTAGTGTATGTTAAAGGAATTAGTATTTATAGCATCATCACATTACCATTTCTTATCTTCTTCTTTATCAACTCTTATAAAATCTAGAATGACTCTTATGCTCTAATCCATTTTCACTCTTCACTATTTGATTAAGTTAAATATTATGAAATTATCTCAAAAACCATTATAAAATTTTCCTTTAACATTTTCCATTGATAGAGCATTGGATGAACCTTACATTTCACTGGGATTACTCTTACGTGTCCAAAGATGACTATTTTTTAATCTTAAAATAATCCTTATAAAATATGTTACTTTTAAAAAATAGGACTAATGAAACTTAAGAAAACCATAAAGCCCCATAAAAACATCCATTTTCTTATAAAAATCCATAAAAGTATTTTGAAAACGAGATAAGACTTATGAAACAAGGTTTAACATGATTCTACAAATTATTATTAAAAATAAATTTAATAAAAAATATTTAAAACTAAATAAAAACCACATTATACATTAATAAACTATAATATATTTAATTCAGCCCTAATCATGCACTTTTTTTTATAAATCGTCTCATGTACTTCTTCATAACATCTAAATGTGTGTTCCATGCATATGGTCATAATCTCATCCTTCATTACTTTATCTAAGAAACCATGAATTTTGATATAATTCTTCTTCATTTGTTAAAAATTCATTATAATTCACCACTATGCATTCAACCAATTCAACACATATTTTTCAAAAAATTCAATATATAACCTTATGGTTGAAACAATTTGTTTCATAGTTAGATGGAAATATAGATTTAAAGATTTTTTTCAGGAAGACGGAGTGAATTCATGAGAATATTTTAGATTGTTATAGGTATTATCTATACATATTTTATATATATATTAAACTAATGTATATTTATTTTTCGATTCATGGGAGATATTTATTGAATTATATTTCAGTGTTTATTGGTTGTTTCTATAATATTTTATTAGTTTTCAAAATGGAAATGTATCCCATATTATGAGTTTACACCCTTCATGTTAAAGTCCAAACTAAGGATTATTTGAGGCAGGTCTTGGGGGAAAATCTTGTTCTCACTAATAACTCAAGTTTTGATTCAATGGGGGTTTTTTATGATAGGGAAATATTAGAGTTTTTGTTGAATACTTAGTATGTCGTTTAAAATTAAAAAACGGTGATTATAATGTTGGTTTTATAGGGAAACAAAACCACTCAAGTTTATAATGTGATGTAATATTGGGAGATTGAATGAGATGCAAAGGGTCCCTATCATACCATGCACCTAAGGAGTTACATTTTCTATATGATATATGATTTATTTTTTCTCAGTCAAGACTATGAAATTTTGTGTGGTTATAAATTTTATGATATATGTAAATTGTTTTTATACATATTATGTGTTATAATTGAATTAAAATTTTGGTCTCTATTGAGTATTTATATATGGATAATGAGACCTTGGATTGAACTTACCACTATCCAAGGAGCTTAGGATCTAATTAAGAAAGGTGGGTTTGGTTACCTATTTCTCTATAAAGTCTCCTGAGTGTATTTTTTTCATGTAATTAAAAATATTTTCATGAAAGTGTTTTATGAATCCTATACCTGAGATGCATTTTAATAAAAATAGATATAATTATTATTTTTAGATAAGTAACAAAAATCATTATTTTAATAAAATTATATACATTAATATATTTGTAAAATTTTAATTTAGTTAAAGGTATAAAATATAAAAATAAATTATTATAAATATTAACACATATAGATAATACACAAGATAAAATAATGAGATTATTAAATAACCATGTAAAACACAACTGCAAAATTCATTCTAAATTTGAAACATATCAAGACCCCAGTCATTCAATAGAGGTGAGTAATTAGTCAATAAAAACACATATGTTAATTAAATTTTAATGATTTTAAATTTTCATTTTTGATCTTATGGTCCTGAGTTAGTGGATTTTAATTTTGAACATCTATACTCATCATTTGTGTACTTCATGCCTAATGTACACCAATTTAGGCCCAATGATTAATATGATTTTAAGGAATGTAATTATCCATATTTTAATTTTATATTTTGGTAAATGGATCTACACTTCAATATGAACATTTTTAATTCAGGGATCAATGGAGGATTCATAAAGTATTATGGGGATATTTGGTGATGAAAGGAAACCATTCTGGAGAAGGCAGATTGGACACCAGCCCACTAATGAGAAATTGGGGCCCACAATACAGATCCAATGAAGACCAAATTTTGTGGTATGATATAATACATATATAGTAACATATAATTATCCAGTAGAAAGTGCTAATTCAGAATCTATTGTGGTTATTCATGCAGCCCAAGTTAGAGATAAAATTCTTGGTCAGATTCTACAGTCCAGAAAAACATCCCACCAATTTAATCATATCTCGGAAACCAAAAATTCATTTGGGATTATATTTTACAAAGATCTAGGAGAAATACGGATATTCACATTTGTTTTCTATGTACCACTCCAATTGGGCCATCTAGATGTCCATCTAGGCGCTTATGTTTGGTGGATGCAAGCATGCTGCCACCTCAGGTCAAGAGTGGAAAATTCCAAGTTCTACAAGCTTTCCACCACCCTAAGCCTACCATAATCAGGTGGGATGACTTCAACTATTGGAGGATCGACCCAAGGCTCCCAAAATATCTATTTAATTTAGTTTTGGTGGAGGATTTGGGCATCTTTGGTGCTTAGTTTCATTGTAGTGTTATGCTGCCGCTTTGTGTTTGTAATCACATTTCTTTCTCATGTAAGTTGTTAAATTCACCTTAGTTATTAATAAAAGATCTTCCTTTCATCTTATTATGTTATATTGTTTATTATATTGATACCATTTCCTAAAGGTGTGAAATTATTCACACCCTACCTTGTGAAATTTATCACAAAATGGTGAAGTGATCATTATTTTGTTGTTTTACTTATTCAATTCCACCCTCATAAGTCTACTTCTCGCTTCTGTTGAGGAGATGTCATAAATGGAGGGATAAATCTTTTAGGGGTTGATCCAAGGGAGTAGAAAGGGGATGGATTGAATGTTATTTCTCACTCTATAAATGTTTATTAATTTCTTTTATTTGAGTTTATTTTATTCAATTGTTTTCTCTCTTCCTCTTCCATATTGAATTTAATCACCCCACTTTTATGTACTAATAAGATACTTTACCTTGGAGTGGTCATGAAAATGATCGTACAAGTGTATAAGTGATTAGAATGTGTTTGTGAAGGTGTTTAACTAGTATGTTATGAGGTTATTTTTAATTCATTGAATGAATCCTTCTCGAGTTAATGAAATTGAAATCATTAAAAAAGGAATTCATCCAATCCACCCAGAGCGATAACCTAGGATTAAATCATTATCTTAATTTGTATTAAATTAAATTTGTTAGTGATACTTCAAACACCTCTAAAATCAACCCAAATTTGGCAACTTCATATCCAAAAATCCATCTCATAGGTTGTGTATCTTAGGTATCTTCTTAGCTCTCAGTGGATTCGACAACCCATGCTAGACTACAAGGATTGTTCTACCTTCATCTCTTGGGTAACTTTGAGAGTGAATAAAATTTTGGCCCCATTTATAGGGACCAAGTAAGTAACTTAGACGAAAACCTTCTTTCCTCACCCCCATTCTTTTATTCTCACCCAATATCTATTATCTTGTCCCTTTCTCACTTTTTTTCCTTTTGGCGCATGTCCGCCTGCACCCGCGATAATTCAAGAAGACTAGTTAGGGTGGGAGGTACTAGGATAGGGGGGTCAAGTGAAACTAGGTGATTGTTTCCATTAGATACTAATATATTTGATACTATAGAGTCAAAAATTTATCCCATTTTAATGAAAGGTCTTCAAAGAAACCAACTCATAAACCCGGGTGCGAACCAAAATGGAAATCCAAATGAAGCAGCCCCAAACTTAGGGAATGCAGTCGATCAAACCATGAATGACTACCTCACACCTACCTGGACCAATGAACACTCATGAATTAGACATAATTCCCTAGGAGATTCCAACTACATATTTAAACCCTATGTCCTAAACCACCTTCCCGCATTCCATTGAATGGAGTCCAAGAAGCCCAACCATCACGTTAAGGAGTTCAATGACATTGTAGAAACCATGTGTCTGCCACAGCAACTAGAATCAGCTAAGATGAGGCTATTTCCTTGTTATTTAAATTACAGAGATAAAAATTGTCTAAAAAATTTCAGTCCATAATCCATCAACTCTTGGGAACAATTACAAAGATAATTCTATAAAAAATACTTTTCCCACCACAAAACAATTGCAATTAAAAAGAGCATCCAATTTTGTTTTTGAAAAATAGGTAGAGTCATTCCATGAATCATGGGAGAGGTTCAAAGAAACCCTAAACATGGTTCCACATCATGGTTTTTCTATACCTGAACAAGTGAGAATTTTTTATGATGGGTTGGGTCCCAGGAAAAAACAATTCATTGACATGATGTGTAATAGAACTTTTAAAAATAAAGCTCCAAATGATGCTTACAAGTATCTAGAAAGCCTTGCTGAACAAAACCAAACATGGGGAACTTCACCTCATTCTAATAATCCATAAAGAACTACTGGAATTCATACACTTAGAGAAGAGGAAATACTTAAGGATAAACTCATAGTACTCTTTAGGATGGTTGAAGAGATAGATCTTAGAAAAGTCCATGAAATCAAAACTGTAGGCCCTGTTTGCACAATTTTTGACAAACATGACCACAAGACTAACAACTACCCAACCATCCCATCCACCAAGGATGTTCTTTTAGGAGGAACCTTAGTGGAAGTAAATGCCTTGAACTTTCAAAAGACTCAATACCAAAACACCTTCAACCCAAGGTATAATGACCACCCAGGCTTCCGTTAGAAAGACAACCAAAAACCTAGCCAACAACATGGACAAAATCATTAACCCCATCAGAACTACCAAACCCATAACCAGTTCCAAACACAAACTATCCAATACCAAAAGCCACTAGTCCTTTTTTTTAAAACCATCCCACCTCCAAAATATCCCCCTCGGATAAACCAATATTCTAGAGCACCAACTGAAACTGTTCCACAAAGCCTACTAGAACAACTGTGAAAACAAATGGAAAGGATGAACTTGGAAGTCTATTCCCTAAAATAAGAACTTCAAACAATCAAAACTAGAAAGGAAGCCATACCTACACAATCCATTCCACAAAAACAGTAAGAGTAGAGTCAATTTTCACTCAAACAACTCATGAACAACGAAAGGCTGTGACTATTTTAAGAAGTGAGAAATCAATTGAGAAACCTGAACAACTAATTCAGAACCCATATGAAGATTCAAACTTGGATGAAAATTTAAATGAACCAAATTATCAAACTGAGAAACATGATATCATTGTCAAAGAAACAACTCTTCAACAAACAACCCCACAACCTACACCATTTCCTCAACACATGAGGGGGAAAACCAATCTTGAATTTAATAAAACATTGATGGAAATATTCTCACAAGTAAAGTTGAAAATTACGATCCTAGATTCTATTCAAACCTTCCTGCGTACTCAAAATACCTTAAGGAACTCTGCACATTTAAAAAAATTCTCACAGAAGAATCAAGTCCTTCTAATAGTAAATGTTATCTCAACAATCCAAGGAACCCTTCCTCCAAAGATGAAAGACCCAGGATGTACTTACATAAATGTTGAAATATGAGAGAACAATGTTATCAAATCCTTGTGTGAACTTGGTGCCAGAGTCAGTCTCATTCCATATGATGTGTACTTCCAGTTTGGACTGGAAGAGCTCCAACCCACATTTTTCACACTTCAACTTGCTGATTGTAGCATTAGGGTTCCAAAGGGGGTTTTAAAGGAAGTTCTAGTAATGGTTAAAAACTTCATCTACCCTGATGACTTCATTGTCCTTGAAAACCATCCAAACTTAGGAAATAAGGAATAAACCCCAATCATCCTTGGTCATCCTTTACTTGCAACAATCAACTCTGTTATCCAAGTTTGAAATGGGAACATGACCATCACCTTTCGAAACATGATTCTAGACTTGAACATATATAATGAAACTAAAAAATAGGGGATGATGAGGAAATTCATGAAGTAAACATGATAGGAATCATTGATATTGGATCCATAGAACATCAAGGAATATTTGATAGATGTTTAAGTCAGGATGAGATTGATTTACTTTGTTCACATGAAGGAAGTTTATCTCCTTGTCTTGAATCATTTTAAAATTGATCCTATGATGAAGTATTAGGTCCAAAAATCAGTGAAACCTTTTAGAAAATGTCTTCCATGGAGACCAATCAAACTTCCTTCCCTAAATCTGATCAAACCAATCTTGCAGCTACAAATTATGCACATGGGGATTCGATTCAATCTAAAACTCTTGGAAAAAATCGATCTTGATCCAATGTCCCAATATTCTATTGAAATTTTGAACCAACCTAATATTGAATTGAAAGAACTTGCTTTTACACTTAAGTATGCCTTCCTATGAGAAAATAAAACACATCCTATTTTCATTTCTTCATCTCTTCAATCTAATAATGAGAGGATGCTTCTAGATGTCCTTAAAGAACATAAGAAATCCATTAGATGGACCCTGTATGATATTCTTGGGATTATCCCACTTATCGGAACTCATAGGATTGTTTTGGAATCTGATTGAAATCCATGTCATCAACCTCAATGGATAATCAATCCTAATATCATAGAGGTAATAAGGAAGGAACTTCTGAAATTGTTAAAAGATGGTATCATCTATCCCATAGCTGAGAGAGAGTGGGTGAGCCCAATCTAAGTGGTTCCCAAGAAGGCAAGAATCATAGTGATAACTAATAAGGATGGAGAGATTCTTCCAACTAGGGTGAGTAGTGGCTAGAGAGTCTGTATCGACTATATGAAGATAAACTCATTTACCAAGGACTATTTCCCCTTACCATTCATTGACCAAGTCCTTGAGAGGGTCATAGGTCACACCTTCTACTATTTCTTAGATGGGTACTCAGGGTATAATCAAATTGAGGTCTACTTAGAGGATCAAGGGAAGACTATATTCACATTTCCATTTGACACCTCTTCTTTCAAATGCATGTCCTTTAGGATATGCAATGCCCCTGGAACCTTCCAATAGTGCATGATGGGAATATTCTAAGACATGGTAGGGGATTTTCATGAGGTCTTTATAGATTAATTATCTGTGTTTGGGGATACATCTGAGGGATGTCTGAGGAATGTGGATAGAGTATTGTCAAGATGTGAATAAAATAATCTAATCCTAAATTGGAAAACATTCCATTTCATGGTTAAATAGGGACTAGTCTTTGGCCATCTAGTCTTGAGTAGGGGGATTGAAGTTGATAAAGCAAAGGTTGACATCATTTATCACATTCCTTCACCCAGAACTGTTAAGGAAGTGAGGTATTTCTTAGGACATGCTGGTTTCTATAGAAGATTCATCAAGGACTTTAGTTCAATCTCCCATCCCCTTTGTTCTCTCCTAGTAAAGGATGCTTCATTTGTTTGGATAGAAAGTTTTCAGGGTTCATTATCAACCCTGAAATCCTCTGTCACCTCTCCTCCCATTACTAAATCTCCAAATTAGAACCTTCCTTTTGAACTTATGTGTGATGCTAGTGACTTTGCTGTAGGAGTTGTGTTAGGACAACGTTGTGATAAAAATACTTATGTCATTGCTTATGCAAGAAAAAACATAAATGATTCCCAAATCAACTACACCACCAATGAGAAGGACTTACTTGATATTGTGTTTTCTTTAGAAAAGTTTAGGTCCTACCTCTTAGGATCCCCCATCACTGTGTTCACTAACCATTTTACACTAAAATAACTCTTCCAAAAACAAGA
Organism: Viscum album; assembly: GCA_963277665.1. Lineage (NCBI taxonomy): Eukaryota > Viridiplantae > Streptophyta > Magnoliopsida > Santalales > Viscaceae > Viscum > Viscum album. Next base: position 262,725,393 of record OY728129.1, read on the forward strand.
TTCTAAGGCTAGACTAATTAGGTGGGTCCTTCTCTTACAAAAATTTGACCTCACAATCAAGAAAAAAATGGTGTTGAAAATGTTATAGTTGATCACCTATCTAAGATGGAATTCAAAGATAGCTCAAATCACCTTTTTGTGTCTGATTCATTCCCTGATGAACACCTATACTCTGTGAGTGATGACCCTTGCTATGCTGACATAGACAACTTCTTAGTTAAAAGAGTCATTCCAAAATTCATAGGGACTCATGCTCTAAGGAAATTCCTTTATAATGTTAGGAACTATGTGTTTTATGATCCATACCTCTATAAGTTTTTCCCTGACCAAGTCATTAGGAGGTGTGTCCCAGAATCTGAACAAGAGTCCATCCTTAAATTCTATCATAGTGAGGCAAGTGGAGGTCACTTTTCCTCTAAGAAAACTTATTCTAAGGTCCTTCAGTGTGGTATCTTTTGTCCCACTATCTCAAGGGACTCCTACACATTTTTTCAAAGCTGTCCTAATTGTAAACAATTAGGGTCCATCACAAAAAGGAATCAAATGACACTCACCCACATCTTAGTGGTTGAAATCTTTGATTGCTGGGGAATCAATTTCTTGGGTCCCTTCCCAAACACTAGGGGATATCTATACATACTTTTAGCTATCTATTATGTCTTAAAATGTGTTGAGTACATTCCTACAAAATCCAATGATCATCAAACTGTGATTAGATTTCTCAAATAAAACATCCTCTATAGATTTGGAATTCCTAGGGCTATCATTAGTGATTGTGGAACTCATTTTTGCAATCGTCCATTATCAGCACTCATGGAAAAGTATGGAATTTCTCACAAATTTTCCAATACTTACCACCTATAGACCAATGTCCAAGACAAGTTATCCAAACTATAAATCAAACAAATTCTTGAGAAAACTGTTAGTCCATCTTGGAAAGATTGTTCGAGCAAAGAATTAGATGCTCTTTGGGACTATCAAACCGCATATAAAAAATTTTATGAATGTCCCCATATAGGTTGGTTTATGGAAAAGCATGCAATTTTTCAGTGGAGATTGAACATAAGGCGTTTTGGGCAATTAAGAAAATGAATTATGACCTCTCATTGGCTGAAACAAATAGAAAATTAGATCTCAATGAACTTGAGGAACTTAGGATGGAGGCTTATGAAAATTCAAGGATCAATAAAGTTAAAGTACAAGCATACAAATCTAAAAATATTAAAACCAAACACATTATACTGGGTAAACCTATTATTTTTTATAGTTCTAAACTTCATTTACACTCGGTAAAGTTGAGGTCTAGATAGCCAGGTCCATACATAGTGCATAAGGTGTACCCTCATGGGGTTGTAGAAATTCAAGATCCCACCAATGGTCAAAACATTAAAGTTTATGGTCTTAGAGTCAAACCATTCATTGAACCATTTCAAAAAATGAATTTAATGAAAACCTGTGTAAACCAACCTTAGGTGAGTGTTGGCGCCAAAATATTGCACGAAAGGAAGGGACGGAAAAGAAGGCCGACCCGCTGCCTCACGAAGCACCGACGCGAAGAACCCCGAGCATCGCGGTCTCGCGAAGCTCCAGAGGCGGTAACTCTCCACGAATGCATTTGACGTTCGCGAGTCCGCCACGAAGCTCGGGAGGCGGTAAATCTCTGCGAACGAGTTTGACGTTCGCGAGCCCGCCGCGAAGCTCTGGAGGCAGTAACTATCCGCGAACGACGCTGACGTTCGCGAGCGCGCCGCGAAGAACCTGAGGCGGCGCACGAGTTCTGCTTCGCGGTGCCCCTTGCCTATAAATGCTGGGCTCCCCCTGAGTCCTAGGGACAGACAATCCGATCTTTCGGGTTCTCCTCTCCCGAATCGCGAAGCACTCTTTGCCCCCGGGAATCATGAGCTCCGCGAGGTACTTCTACTTTGTGTGACGCCTTCACTTTGACTCGTTTTGAGCCCCTCATCCGAGAGGGATGCCCTTCGCGAAGATCAAGGGCATTCGCGAAGGAGGGGGATTCCCAAGGGAACCCGATCAGTCGCGGAGCGTTTATGCTTTGTGAAACACCCAACCTATACTAGTGATCCCTATGCTAAGGTAGGATCGCTACACATCACGAAGCACACTACTTCGCAGCATCCTGCTTCATGAGGCACCTCTTCTTCGCGAGGCAGTGCTCCGCGAATACTGTTCCACTTCACGAAGCACCCTCCACTCACACCTATGCCCTATTCTAAGGCTAAGGCACTCCGCTTCGCTAATCACACTCCTTTTCTTGGCAATTCCGCTTCTCGTGCGACCCTCCAAGTATGCACAATGTGATTTCAAAGTCCCACGAACAATACCACTCGTAGCGTTGCTTCGCCTAATGCTTCTTCGCATAGGCACGCTAACGGCTGTTGCTTCTTCGCATAGCCACGCTAACGTGGACCCCTCGATGGTTTGCTCCACAACCCCCCTTGACCACGACCTTACTGGTACCTTCCCTCCCCCAAGGATCAAAGGGTACCAGTTATGTAAGTCCTAGGGGTGTGGAGTGAACCCGCCTCGTCCGAGTTGCAGGACGTTAAAATGCCAAGCACCACGTTCTCAACACATGACGTTAAACTGTGACCCGACCTCGTGCCTCTCACGAAGGGTCCCCCCAGCTCGAACATTTTTTACGCCACTCGTCTCCACAGGAGTGGAAACACCCATGTACAAGGGATGATATCCTCCTTATTGGAGTGGCGTATGTTCTCAGGAGAAGGGCGACCCTAGTTCCCCAACGGATGGCTGCACCCCTGCATCTCCGTACTTCCCCACTACCAAGGTCAGTGGAGGGCGTGATAGGGAATGAGGCACCTCCCATCATTGGTCCAAAATCCCTCTTTCGTTGCGCTTTGTCACACTTCGGGCCTCCATCCTGGAGTAAGTCCCAGCACCATGGGCCGCCTAACGCGTAAGCCCCTCTTCGCTTCAGACGGACGCACCCTTCGCGGCGTGATCGTTAGGTCCTTGCTGTCTCTTGTTTCTCACACCGAGCATGACTCACGTGGGGTTAGAGTTGGCATTGGCCATGACAATACCTCTTCCAGCATGACGTTAAACTGCATGCCCTCATCCAGCATGACGTTAAACTGCATGCCCTCATCTAGCATGATGTTAAACTGAATTCCCTTGTCCAACATGACGTTAAACTGCATGCCCTCATCCAGCATGACGTTAAACTGCATGCCATCATCCAGCATGACGTTAAACTGCATGCCATCGTCCAGAATGACGTTAAACTTCATGCCATTGTCCCGCATGACATTAAACTGCACACCCTTTTTAACTAAGAGGTCTTTGATCCATGTCCAGGCATGGTACATAGGAAGCCTCCGCGTGGTTCGAGCCCACCCATCATTTCTTCACGTCGAGTTCTACCCTCGTCCAGCAGGACGTTAAACTGTATTCCAGTCCGACGGCAAGCCGTTGTAACCAATACGTACTACGAGGACTTTTATCCATGTCAAGTCATGGTACATAGGAAGCCTCATGAAGTTCAAACCCATCTCCCATCGGACCAAGGTCCCTCATTTACGTCGGTTCGCTGACACCCGCTGCCATTCCGAACTATGAGGACTTTGATCCATGCCAAGGCATGGTACGTAGGAAGCCTCCATGAGGTTCAAACCCACCGCCCATCATTTATTCATGTCGGGGTTCACTCTCCTCTAGCATGACGTTAAACTGTATTCTAGTCCGACGACAAGCCGTTGTGACCAATCCGAACTATGAGGACTTTGATCCATGTCAAGGCATGGTACGTAGGAAGCCTTCACGAGGTTCAAGCCCACCACTAGTGGACCCCTGGGTCTACTTTCACGTCGGTTCATCGATGAAACCCTTTGAACTACGAGTTCTTTGATCCATGTCAAGGCATGGTACGTAGGAAGCCTCCCCGAGGTTCAAGACCATATCTCATTGGACCAAGGTCCACCTTCACGTCGGTTCGCTGACGAATTACATCATCTGAACTATGAGGTCTTTGATCCATGTCAAGGCATGGTACGTAGGAAGCCTCCCTGAGGTTCAATCCCATCTCTCATTGGACCAAGGTCCACCTTCACGTTGGTTCACTGACGACATACATCGGACCAAGGTCCACCTTCATGCCGGTTCACCGGCACCACCCCAAACTACGTGGACAATGATTCCCTGCCACGGTGATACGTAGGAGGTCTCTTCATGGCTCAAGCCCAACTTCACCATCGCCCTTGCGATGGTCCCTTGCCATTCCCCCCTTCGATTCATTCATCCATCCATCATCCACCCTGATTCTTTCCCGAACCGTAATATCCCGGGGAGACCATGCCGATCTGATCCTCTTCACAGTCGTCCATAGGCTGGTCCCGATACCGGAACCCCCTCAAGGGAAATCCCTCAATCCGATCCATTCTAGCTAATGCTCTGATCGGGCTGATCCGTCTCCGCTGGACGTTAAACTCGCGGCATACCCTGTGTTAAACACAGGAAGATGAGGAAAACCTCATATATGTGTCTATGGAATATAATTCCCCGTGCTCGATGTGGGATGCCTCGGGATTCCATGCCCTCGAGAAGCCCTATGAACAGGGATAATAGGCAGACATGCCGGTTCCCCAGCATCCAAACACGCTACTGATGCCTCAACATGACTACTCCCCCGACTGAAGGTTTCTGCCCTAACCGGACCCTTTGGAATGTCCCGACAGAAGCAGTGTAATTAACTGGCGTCCATGGAAACATGGCACTGGGAAGAGTTTCACGAACAACGTATTAAATCTATGAGGAAGACCAGGACTAGGTGAAGAGTTCTGAGGAGGAATCCACAGAAGGAAGAATCGACATCCCATCATCCCGTTTCGATCAAGGAGAAGACGTCCCTGAATAAGGAGAAAATGCCGCCCACCTTTAGAAAGCGGGAATGCGGGGAAACAGTGCAGTGCGTCCTCCTCCGCGGACAGACGGATGCGCACGCCCCGACAAAAGCATCGGAAACAGAAATGGTGAACCCGACGTGAATTTCTTCTCATCAATGCGGAGATTAGTAGCGTTCGAGACACCAGTAGATTGACGTGTCACCAGATCTAGATATCCATCACCTGGTCCCACCAAGAAAATAGCAGGCCTGTCGTGAAACTCACCGGAAGTCAAGGCAGTAGAACGTGGGGCACTCCGTTCTACAGCGTGTTGGCGTGGATCCTTCTTACAGACGTGGAGAATGGAAGGACGTTGGGGCACTGGTTGTCAATCCTTTTCCTCGCAGTGCTGATGAGTTGATCCCTTCATTTCTCAAGAACCAAGTTGCTGTTATAGAGACACGATCACCGCCCGATCGCCTACACAGGGGCAGGGGCAACACCGCCACAGCCACCCCGCATGGGGCCGCTACCGCCACAACGGCCACCACATCGCAGAATACGGGGCGCCCACGTCCCCTTTCCCCATCAGAGGTCATCCTGAGAAGGGTGATCAACAACCTCGTACTCAGGTACGAGGAGGAAGGGGTCATCCCAACTCGGGATATGGCCCACCTATACCTGGAGGCATCCAGGCCCCGCCGTCAATGCCGCCCTAACAGGCCGCACATGGAGCCCCTGCTCCCCACCCCAACGTTCAACCATTTGGGGAGCCTGTCCCCGGAACGCCTTGACGACTCCTCGCCTTATGCTGATGAGGCGGGCGCCGTCCGGCTCGGCCCGCTCAGGGTCCCGACCCAAGGGCTTCAGGCAAGGGCTCCCGTCCGACCATGTCAGCGCCGTCGTCCGACTCCGCAGGAAGAGAAGGCAGGTCATGCCCCTGCACCACCTACACCAGCTCGTCTGACCTGACGTCAGCGCTGGGCCCGGGTTGAGGATGATCGCCCAGATGCATCGACGTCAACAGCTACAGTGGCCTGAGCCACCGCCGACGTGCATCATGGAGTCCCTGCATACATTGATCTGGGGAACTCCTTCACCCAACCAGGATCGAGACCCCAATTGCCCCACGGGCAGGCTGGGTTGACTCTCCGGGTTGCAGGCCCGAGTGGTGATCGTCGCGAACTAACCCGCGGGGATGTCACCCCGTACGGAGGCCCTCCCCGTACCACTACTCCACAGAGCGTGGGCCTTCCCCGCTCCGAAGCTCATCATGGAGGTATGCCTCGTGCTACCCCCATCCGGAAGGAAGACCTGCCCCGCGGCAGTGACACTCGGCGCAAAAACCTTTCCCGCGCCCACTATACAGGGTATGGAGTCCATCCTCCTGCCCCCGACCGCCGATCTGAAGGCACTGTCCATCAGGTTCTTCTCTAACGTGGGGTCCCTCCCTACGTCCTCTCTGCAACGGGCGAAGGTCCTCCTCACCCCAGTAACTTGAGGAGTGAAGGTCAGCCTCGCTCCGCCCGTATCGACCATGGAGGTCCTCCCCATGCTCCTGCCAATTCCAACAGAGGCTCTACCCACATGGGTGCTGTCCATGGAGGTCCTCCCCATGTACCCTTCGACATTTTCCCTGGTGCCCCTCGCACCTCGGCTATCTCGAGCGGGGGCCCTCTCCGCCACGGCGCCAGCGCCGCCCCGAGACTACATGATGAGAATCAACCGTGTCCCAAAGAGCCACCTCGGGGCAGGAGAGCGGGTCGTCGCCGCCACAAGAAGAGTCCTGTGAAGGCCCGGGTGGAGATCAAACATGCCCGCTTCTCGGACTCTGAAGCGGAATGTGACTCAGCGATGGAACCTTCTCCCCGCTCCTCCGTATCAAGGACTGGGGTAGAAACCTGGCGTGTTAGCATCATTCTCCTGGAATATGAGGTCCAGCAGATTCCCATCTCCCTCCGTAGGTACATCCAGGAGGAAGAAATTGTGGAAATTCCGCAGGTCTCGACCGTGCAATCACCACCATTGTCACCAGAAGCACCCTCTACCACTACCAGATGTCACGGAGAGATATTTTGGGGGCCAACGGCGGTAGAGCGATGACATGACCTATCGCCGGAAGTCACGACTCCTATGCTGGAAGCTGTGGCTATCAGCCCATCGTATCGTGACATCGTGGCCAGGTCACCTCACTCTTCAGAGGATGGACCAGAATTCGGTGGCCAGTCAGCTCGTTCGCCGTATTCTCCACCTCCAAGTTTACTATCCCAGAGGTCTGCCTCAGTACCGCTACCGGTCCCTCAGCCGCCCCGGTTGACGAGTAGGGCAATACAGGGCCAGACCCCGAGTTCGAACCCAGGAGCTTCTGGAGAATTCTCGCAGCGGACTACTTCCCGGAGAAGTTCTGGCCGACGGCAGTGCTGAACTTTCTCTCACTAGAGTCCCTTACCCCTGAAGAAGTGGGGTGCTTTTGTCGCACCCTATGGGCGACACACTTCTGCCTTCGTTACGAGTGGGTGGTGTACCCCAGAAGTCGAGATCACTTTGAAGAAATCGGCGAGAAATGCCGCCTGATCGATTTGGCCTTACTCCTTGTGGCCCAGCACCCTGAGTCGCCAGGCCGTCAGAGCGCCCTTTAACGGAAATGTGTTCAAAGTTTCAAAGTACTCTGCAGAGTCGTCAGGGAGGCTACCCCCATGTGAAAGTCCGTGGTTGGGGATGCTATGCCGCTCTCCTCTTCGATCCTATCCGAAGGCAGCCCGATTCGCTATGCGACATCGAGGACATGCCCTTGAGAGGGGTCGCGGTCCACATGGATGACTTAGTGGACAAGGAAGAAGAGCTTTAATTTATTGATGGAGACTTACCCCCCGAGGGCATACCGCCACTGCTAGACCCCTCAGGGAGGGTTACCCGTCAGCAGAGGAACCTTCTAGGCCTCCCTGTACCCACCGAGTCGCTGGTACTCGGTCAAAATACCGGCAAGGGTAAGGAGCATGTCAGAACTGTCAAGCACTCTGACCTGTCTGCCTCTGTGCAGAAAACGGACGAAGATCCCAAGAAGGCCACGTTACGCCAGCAGCTTGCTGAACAGAAGAGGCTGGTTGACGAACTCTTGGCTGAGCGCACTGCAGAGCGGCGACCCGACTATGGTAATCCCAGGCCGGGGCAGTAGGGGCAGGAACAATTTCTCCCTGGTGAGATGCCTCTGGGCAACCCTGATCATGCTACTTCCACAGACAGGGCAGAAGCTGGAACTTATGGCAAGAGGGCGCGATACGTCTCGCCAAACCTCCCCGAACGACGGGGCAATCTGAAGAATCCAGTCCGGGTTCCCCCAGTCGCCCCACAGGTCGTTCCGCTAGTTGATCCACGAGCTACCGAACCCATATACCATGTTGAAGAACCTGGAAACGCACTTGGGATTAGGGATCCCTGTTAAGATAGGGACCCCCACCCAGATGATCTTATAGCGGCACTCACAGCCCACCTCGAAGCGTTGGAAACGCGGTAGGTGGCGGTCCCACCGGATGGCAAGACGTATCTCGTGTGGGTGGATGATATTCCCGCGCCCCCAGGTTTTGGGAACCCCACTTTCTCGCCCTTCAACAGGATAGGGGACCCGCCGCAGCACTTGGCTCATTTTTCTTCCAGGTGTGGCCCCATGCTGGGGACCCCGACCCAGCAAGAAGCCGCCAAGCTCTGATGTTTCGTACAGACGTTGGAAGGTCCCACATTCGTCTGGTATAGCCAGCTCCCTATCGGATCAGTGACCGGTTGGGAGGATCTCTTCCGGCAGTTCCTATAGCAGTTCAGCTCCACCACACAGAAGACCAGCATTGCAGACCTCTTCAAGTGCAAGAAAAGGCCTGATGAGCGAGTCGCAGATTTCATCGCCCGGTGGAAGGGACTTATGTATTCCCCTGATATTCCACTGACTCAGGAGAAATTACTGATGATGTGTGTGGGGAACGTCAAAACGAAGATGGTACCCTCCCTAATTACCCAGAACTACCCTGGAGGGTTCAGAGATTTCTCAGATAAGGCTCAGCGCCTTGAGGAGGCTCTGCAACAGGCTAGTCAGGCACGTTCGTTGCCCCCTATGATCCCAGCCCGGAGGACCGCCAGAGTCGAACCCACTGCGGTGGCCCAAATAGAAGCCCCTAGGCATCTGGAATTACTGCCAGCGACACCATCCCCGCAACCCCGCAGAGGTCCTCCACCTCAAGCACAGGCTCCTTCCCAACAGCGACCACCTCAGAATCGACAGGTTCCCCTGCACAATGCGCCACCTCCACCTAGGAGAGACAATCAGGCGCCGCCTCCTCGGCAGGCCCCTCTGTCCCCTCGTCAGGGCCAGGCCCCTAGGGCCCCCTATCCGGAAAGAAGGCACCAGACTTATTCGTTCAATGAAAATCTGGTCTCTGGCTACTTCCGAAGTGCTCTAGAGAAAGGGATTGTGCGCCTGCCCGAGTGCAGAAGGCCGGCAGAGGCGAATCTCACCGATCACCCCATCTACTGTCCTTATCATCATATTCTGGGGCAAACCATCAAGAAATTCTATGTGTTTAAAGACTGGCTTCAAGACCAGGTCAACAACAACATAGTCAGGTTGGGCCCGGCACCAGCACAAGTGGCTGGTGTCTTTGCAGGGTCAGAGATCGACAGTGACAGCGAAGGCGAGTGGTAGCAGGTTCCCAGCCATGGATCTCGGAAATACAACGGCCGGATGGCTTGAAAAACCGTCGTCCGTGCCCATGGTATCATCCGAGCGCACCTGAATCAGCCGGAACCTTCAGAAGAAGTAGCCAGTACCTCCGCATCGCCTTTATAGTCGACCTCTTCCCAAAAGGGCTAGCAGCGATGACGCAAGAAGAAGCAACGCGCTCCTCCGGAGCCGTCATCATCCCGCACTCTCGGTGAATTTATGCCCCCTGAAATGGGGATTCCTCCCAGAATCCGCCCGGTGGTGGATGAATCCTCGAGTGACAGTCAGGGGTACGCTTCGGTTAACACCGTGGAGCTAGTAAAGCCCTATATGACTCCCGACGAGGGGGAACGCCAGGCGAACCTCCCCAATGTTTCCAGCCGACGTCAATGTCAGCGGAATCACAACCGCGCCAATCATAGAGGTACGTCATTGGGCACTTTCAGCCAAGCCGTGCACGCTACTGAGACCAGACAGCAGGCCAACACAGAGCTCAACACGCGCAATCCCATCTAACGCCCTCATCTCTACCTCCACCGCTGTTTGTGCTACTAGATCAGGGAGAGCTGCCTCGTTCGTATCACAGTCAGTCTTGCCCGGCTACAGGCTAGCCTCCGCTGTCCGATCCTAGTCCGGCGACTACTCTCCAGGCTTCAACTAGTAGGCAGCAGGATGTACCCAGTACTAGCCGATCGCTGGTTCAACCGGAAGGACCCGCTATGCCTCCAAATGCCGATCGACCTCTTGTAGGTAGAGGTTCGCGTTTGGCATGAAAGTATGATGTCCTGAAGCACCTGCCCGGTATTCCGGCAAGGCTTTCTATCCTTGAGGCCCTTCGCCTATCATCTGAAATGCACGAGGCACTTGCTGAGGCCCTAAGGAGCCCCCTCTAGTTTGAGACAGAGGTAGCAGCTGCAGAAGCCTTCCATACCGAGAAAATTGAGGACGCCGAATGTCAGGAGGTTATCTCGTTCTATAGTGAAGATGAGGAGCCTCCTATACAGGGGCATATTCGCCCGCTGTACATCACTGACCACTTCAATGGTGTGGAAGTCCGTCGCTGCCTCGTTGACACGGGTTCCGGAATCAACCTAATTCCGACTCGGACGTTGCGAAAGATGGGTCTATATGAAGGTGATTTAACTCTCTCTGACCTCAGAATCCAGAGGTACAACAGGAGCAAACAAACCCCAGTCGGCAAGATCCGCCTGAAGACTCAGTTCGATGGCTTAATTGCCAGCACCGAGTTCATGGTTGTCTCTCAGGACACCGACTACAACGCATTGATGGGCAGGCCATGGATCCATCTGCATGCAGCGGTCCTTTTATCGTATCACCAGTGCCTCAAATACTCACTCTACGGTCGAGTAGGCATGCTCCAAGGAGATGCGTCTCCTTTCGCCTCTTGTGAGGCCCGCTATCTGGATGATGGTTATTACAAAAGTAAGGATAAGAAAATCCTAGTAAGTGAGGATGAACCCACCCCAGTCACAATTGATCCCTGGGCAATCATGGATGATGCCTACATCCTCCCGATCCACCGATTGGAGTACACGACCCCCCGACATGGGGCAATGTTTTATTGTTTCAGGTACACAAGGAAGGCATGTTACCATGTCTAAGCGACGGTGGAAAATCACCTCGTACTCCTACATAAACCAGGCTCAGGTGATCCCGGAACCTCCTACCCCTTTACGGTACTGGGATTTCAAGCTTGTGACAATGGTGGTACTCCATACGTGTCTCTTCCGCCAGGCTGGAATCCACCGACTCAGGCCGACACGTCACCACTGCTTTGATATCATAAAATGTGGCCCCTTAGGCCAAAGGCCAGATGGGATAGGGTCGACTGACTTCATTGCTATGGTCTCAATGGAAAGTGAGTCTCCTGATATGATGACCACTGCTGCCCAAGCCAGCACCAGCTGCCCCTCAGGTTTTGATAGCCCAGAAGTATCTCCCGTTGCGGGAAATCCCCCCACGGGTGGAGAGGAAGACCTGGAGGATGCTCCCCCCGCCTTTGAGGAAGGCGTCTCTTCCACGGTTGATGAACTAGTACAGGTGAACTTTGGTAGCGAGGCAGATCCGAAACCCACATTGACCAGTGCAGCCATGTCCCCCGAGGAGCGGCAGCAGTACGTAGACTTCCTCAAACAACACCGTGACGTGTTTGCTTGGAGTTACAACGAGATGCAAGGACTAGATCCCCAGGTAGCCGTTCACCGTCTGTGCCTCCTGGCAAACCATCGTGGATTTAAGTAGCCTCCCAGGAAGATTCACCCTTCTCATGGTTCTATGGTTGAGGCCGAAGTTGACAAGCTTATCAAAGCCAACTTCGTTAAGGAAGTCCAGTACCCCAAGTGGCTTGCCAACATTATGCCAGTCAGGAAGAAGAATGGTTAGATCAGAGTCTGCATCGACTTCCGTGACCTTAATTGCCACTACCCAAAGGATGACTTCCCACTCCCGGTGACGGAGTTATTGATTGATGCCATGGACGGGTTCCAAGCTCTCTCTTTCATGGATGGGTATTCTGGGTACAACCAGATCCGGATGGCCCCCGAGGACGAGGAGTCCACTTCCTTCAGGGCTCCCCAAGGTACCTTTTGCTACCAGGTTATTTTATTCGGCTTGAAAAATGCAGGTGCCACTTATCAGAGGGCCATGCACCGTATATTCAAGCCGATTCTCGGGACGCTGGTGGAATGCTACGTAGATGACCTAGTGGTCAAATCATGTCAGCACCAGGACCATCTCAAAGACCTCGAGAAGGTGTTTGGTTTCCTCCGTTCCCATCACCTGATGATGAACCCGTTGAAGTGTTCCTTCAGGGTCACCTCTGGGATGTTTCTAGGCTTTGGTGTTAGCTACCGAGGTATTGAGATCGACCCATAGAAGATCAAGGCCATCAGCCAAATGCCTCCCCTGAGCAACATTCAGGAACTTTGAGGCCTCCAAGGCCACTTAGCCTATATACGCCGATTCATCGCGAATCTGGCCGACAAGTGTAAGCCCATTTCCCAGCTCATGAAGAAGGGCGCCGCATACGAATGGGATGAGGAGTGTCGGACCGCCTTCGAGGAAATCAAGTAGTATCTGCTCCAACCTACGGTTTTGATGCCACCCATCTTCGGAAAGCCACTGGTCCTTTACGTGACCACCCTGGAAAGATCCCTCGGTGCATTGCTCACCCAGTAGAATAACGAGGGTACTAAGAACAGTCTCTAATATCTCAGCCGTATGCTTCTCGATACGAAGGTCAGATACTCCCCTATCGAAAAGAGCTGCCTTGTGCTCGTATTCGCCGTGCAGAAGTTGCGACATTACCTGTAGCACCATGAGGTGAAATTGGTCTCCTGGGTAGACCCACTGAAGTACATCCTGAACCGCCCCATGCTGACTAGCTGACTAGCACGGTGGGCGGTGATTCTCCAGCAGTTTGATATCATGTTTTTACCTCAGAAGGCCATTAAGGGACAGGCGTTGGCAGACTTTTTAGCTGCCCATCCAACCTCCGCAGATCAATCCATGGACCAGGATTTTCCTGATGAGACGATCCTCTCAGTCGATCATGCCGTCCCATGTTGGAAAATGCATTTTGACGGTGCCTCCCGGAGCCCCACCGGTAGGCGGCTCAACGATCCTAAGCTCAACAGAGTGGGCCTGGGTATTGTCTTCATTACCCCGGCACAAGCCATCCTGCCATACTCATTCCTATTGTCAGAAGGCTGTACGAACAACGAGGCAGAGTACTAGGATCTCATCACCGGTCTCGAGTTGGCCCTTGAGATCAATATGCCCCATCTACATGTGAAAGGAGATTTCGAGCTGGTAATCAAACAGTTTAATGGAGACTATGTCATCAGGAATCTGGAGCTTGTACCGTTGCTGGAGTACACCCTCCGCCTAATGGCCCAGTTCTCTTCTCGACCAGAGATTACCCATGTCCCACAGTCACAGAACGGTCAAGCAAACGCCTTGGCTGGATTAGCCGCGTCGCTCGCAGAACCTGAGCAAGATGATTTGATCATACATGTGGCACACCAGAGAGTCATTGCCCCCGTCACCCAAGAGAACAATGATGGTCTGCGGGTAAGTCATCTCACTGCCAAACCCTCTACGTCAGGGGTCCCGGGTTCATCAGACACAGTGGTTGAAGCCACTCCCGAATGGAGGGCACCTTTTGTCGAGTATCTCTAAAATGGTTGCCTCCCGGATGACCGGGCCGAGCGCGAGCGAATCCAATGCCGCGCGCTGCAATTTACCCCCAGAGCGGCCCCAGTCTTGAACAGATCCTTTATAAGCGGAGCTTCGATGGCATCCTCCTCCGTTGCATTCAAGGAGTAGAGATTCCTCAAGTTATGCAAGAGGTTCACGCCGGTTCCTGTGGTGCCCGTCAAGCTGGGCCGAAGCTATCCCATCAAATCCGGAGGTTGGGGTACTTCTGGCCCTCTATGATCCACGATTGTATTGGGTATGACAAGAGATGCAACACGTTCCAAGTTCACACCAAATTCCTGCATCGGCCGCCAGAGCCCCTCCACCCCACCAAGTACTCTTATACATTTGAGGTATGGGGACTTGATGTAGTGGGACCATATCCACCGGCAAAAGCTCTCCAGTGTAGGTTCATCCTGACTGCTACAAATTTCTTCTCCATGTGGGCTGAGGCAGTTCCACTCAAAGAGGTCAAGGCCCGTTTCATCGTCTACTTTGTGAGCTCCAATATTATCCACCGGTTTGGGGTCCCTCACGCCGTCCTCACCGATAACGACACCAAATTCTGAGTGGCTGAACTGAAGAAATTGTATTCCAAGTACGGCATCCGTTCGAACCATACCTCCCGCTACCACGCACAGGAAAACAGACAGATCGAGGCGTTCAACAAAACCCTCTCTAACATTCTGCAGAAGACGGTTGGTCAGAACAAGAAAAGTTGGCCGGACAAGCTCCCCAACGCCCTCTGGGATTATAGGACGATGACTCATAACTCTACCCAGGTGACCCCATATTCCCTGGTGTATGGAGCTGAGTCCATCCTACCCATTGAGATCCAGCTTCCATCGTTACGCACTGCAGTCTATGATCACCAGACATCAGATGAGGTAGCTAAAATCCATTTAGCTGAATTATAAGCACTGGATGAGAACCGGCTTCATGCCCTGCACAATCTGGAAAGGCATCAGGATAAGATAGCGAGGGCCTTCAACAAGAAGGTTCATCTCCACTCTTTTCTACAGGGCGACCTAGTACTGGCCCTTCGAGAACCAATGATTCCCGGTAGGAAACCACCCAAGTTAGAACCCAAATGGGAAGGGCCTTATATCATACATAAGGTTTACCCCAATGGGGCGTACTCCTTGGTGACCACAGATGGAGAGCGCATAACCCCTCCCACCAATGCCAGGTTCCTCAAGAGGTACTTCGCCTGATCTTGAATGGTCCCGCATGACCTTAAACTGCACGTTATGGTCCAACACAACCTTAAACTGTACGGTCCTGCACAACCTTAAAATGAATCTTCGTCTTGCAAGATGATAGACTGCAAAATGGTCCGAGCTCTATGACCTTAAACTAAGATCTCCCCCCGTCCTTACTGCAAGATGTTAAACTGCAAGCCAGTCAGGCCTTCCTGATCGAGGCTCAGCCTCAGGCCCCTTGGCCTCGTCGGGCCCATGACCCCCGTCTTCACTGCGAGACGTTAAACCACAAGCTGGTTAGGTCTCCTTGACCGCGGCCCGACCTCAGGCCCCTTGGTTCTCCCCGACTTACCCTCTTGCGGGATTGTATGGTATGGTGTGGGACTACATCCTCATTCAGGTCGGATTACTTGTTGTACCTTACATATCCCCAAATGAGATGCATCCTCGTCCCGCATGATGTTAAACTGCTTCTCAAGAACTACGTGTGGCTTGATTATCATCTTAATGAGATACGTAGGAACGCTCGGACGCCTCGTCTTGAGCCCATCCCCAAGCTTTTCTCTTCCACTATCCCCCCTGGGAATAGTCTCCTTGGAGGATCTTTGTGTAGCGAGGAGTAGTCTTTCTTAGCCCCGCTCATACAACTCCGCTCATACAAGGATTTTAAGGGTTGCACCATGTTCCCACTCCCGTTCTTCTATCCTTCCACGTCCTCACTGCATGATGCTAAACTTCATGGCCTTCATGAACTATGTATGGATTGATTCTCATCCTAATGGGATACGTAGGAACGCCCAGGCATTTTGTCTATTGGCCCAGCCCAAAAGCCAAAATCTTTCCCTCAGGTCAAGAAATATGGCAGGGTGCACACTTTTGCCCCAACTCACATCGATCAAGCCTCGACCCGGCTGCACATCCCCCCTGGATATGTTTTCCTCTTTCGTGGATGGATACGACTATGATTCACCCACTCCTTGACTGGGATTCTATCATTTTTTGCACACCCGGAGGGACCCCCAAGAACGGCCTGGATACTACGCCCCAAGGCTCTCCTACCGACACGGGCCAACGCCCCCGAGGGTTTTCAAGCAACAAGCTGATACAAGTCCCGCGTTGCAAATTTGGTCAACGGTTGATGCTCATTTGTTGCTCCCATATCAGGTCACCATAGGAACGCTGTGTTTCGAACATGGTCAACATTGTCCTGGATCTTCGGGTCCACCCCGAGATGTCCCAATCATCGAGTGTAGTGATTCATTCTACCCCATCCCGAAGTGACAAACTTCCCTCCCGGTGGTGCTAGCGGTCGGGCCCACAGCCCCGATTCCCCTATAAGGAATGTACGACATGGTGTAGGATTACGTCCTCATTCACGTTAGGTTACTTGACATTCCGTACACACCCCCGGATTAGATACAGTTATCTCTTTCCCCATCCTCATGTAAGATGTTAAACTGCAAACCAGTCAGGCCTTCCTGACTGATGCCTGACCTAAGGCCGCTTGGCCTTCTCGGGCCCCTCCTCCCAACCTCTTACCCGGGGTGTACGGTGTGGTGTGGGACTATGTCCTCATTCACGTCGGGATCATGTACCATGCCATACGCCTTCCCTCATGAGGCCCAGCCTCCAGCCCCTTGGCTTTTTCGGCCCCCGGCCCAGGCCCTCTCTTATAGGAGTGTATGGTGTGGTGTGAGATTATTTCCCCATTCACGTCGGTTTATTCTCCGTACCGTACACCTACCTTGTTTGGGGGTATATTACTACCTTCCTCATCTCGTATGACGTTAAACTACATTTAGAGAACTACATGTGGCTTGATTCCCATCCTCATGGGATACGTAGGACCACCTGAATGTCTAGGATTCGGGTCCGGCCCCATATCTCAGGAATCTTCGTCCCACCTTGGCCCCTTGGTCTACCCTTCCTCCATGGGAGGATTATCTGGTGTGGTGTGGGATTATGTCCCCATTCAAATCGGTCTCGTAATGACCACGCCATGTACCTCTCCTTTCTGAGCTGCTTCGTCGACCCCTTTTTGGCGGTTCACCAATGTGCTCAAGGGGACTCTGGTCTATTACCTGGAATACCAAACTTTACTCGGACATGTCCGCACCCGCTTTCCAGGCTTTGTGTATCCCTGCATCAGGGCTTCCATCATCTTTCACACCTGGAGGGACCCCCAAGAATGGCATGGATACTACGCCCAAGGGCTCTTCTACCATTACAGGCCAACGCCCCCGAGGGTTTCGGAAAACAAATCTATAAAATCCTGCGTTGCGAATATGGTCAGCGGTCGATGCTCGTTTGTTGTTCCCACCTCATGCTAACACGATATGGATGCTGCGTTTCCCCCATGGTTAGCAGTTTTCCTCTCTCGCCATGCCAAACCATTAAGCCCAAAATGTCGGGTACACAATTCAAACCCTTCATCACTTCACCGTGTCCAAGTAGAGTCTCGGAACTCTTGGTACTTTTCCTTCGTGCATGTCTGTGCGTTGGGGAAACAAGCCGCGTCAAAGGTGTCCTTCAGGGCTCTCTACCAACTCCCCTATGATGGGTGCCCCAAGTATTGAGATAAGGATGCCCCCCCCCTTGTTTCCCACACCGAGTTTAACTCACGTGGGCTTAGGGATCGGGTTGACGTATGCGCTAACTTGGGAGGTTGTTACCATTCATGGTCCTAGCTCTAAGACCATAAACTAAGATCCATCTAGAACTACGTTCAGCTTGATTCCCATCTTCATGGGATACGTGGGACCGCCCAGATGCCTTGTCTTCGGGTCTAGCCCATTTGGGGAGCTAGTCTCTCCCCCCTGTTTCACCTCTTACCTCTATATAGGCCCCTCGGCCTAAGGTCTCCCTCTCCGAGTGGCATAGAATGTGATGTGGGATCATGTCTCCATCAGTTGTGTTTTATAACACTGCACACATTCCCCTCCTAGCATCGCCTCTGCTACGTCTGCGTTGCATGACGATAGAATGCACACTTGGTCCTGTCACACGACCCTAAACTATGACATTATCGTCCTGGCCGCACGATGAAAAACGGAACTGCGTTGTGATGACCTCGTTATAGAGGACATCACGTTGGGTATTGGTCACGTGCCATGCCATTTGTCAATGACTATCATGGCTTGATCCTTGTGGAGACACCACGACCTACTACTTTAGGCCTGTCGCTTCACAAAAAAAACCACTCACCTTAAAGGACAAACAAGATTTATCAAATTCCGCTTCTTTTAGTGCAAGGGCCATGCCCGCACTCCCCTTTTCCCCCGGAACTGGTATCTTAACATGTCACCTTTTAGAACTACGTATGGATTGATTCTCATCCTCATGAGATACGTATGAGTGCCCGGGCACTTCCCCGCGGGCCCAGCCTAACTTTCTCTTTCGGTCCCTTGACCAAAAACCTCTCCCAAGGAGGTTGTGCGGTGTGATATCACGTCAGGTTGTTTATCACACCACACACACACCCTATTCCCATTCACGCCATGCGTTTGAGTTACTCCACCATGTGCCTCTTATGTCTCCTCCCATCCATGGTCCGAATTCTATGACCCTAAACTAAGAACTCCCTATGGGAAAGGATTCTGCTCCCTCTATCTAATACGTCTCGTTGTTGTATTCATATGTGTTTTGACAAAGAGACCAAAGTGTGGGATTTTCATAGGGATATCCTCCTCATCCCATGACCATGCTTCGTGAGCTCGCTATTTGGATCCTCATCCTCTTCCACTTCCAAAAGGACCCTCGGACGACATGGATACTAGGCTTAAGGGCTCTCCATGAATGCTGGACCTAAGGGCCCTCCAATCGTTTCGGTCCAACGTCCCTACAGATATCTGACAACACTTGTGACATGGTCCCGTGTTTCGAACATGGTCAACGGTCAACCCTCATTTGTTTGTCCCCATTCTAGGGTAACGCGATATGGATGCTCAGTTTCCGCCACGGTCAACAGTTATCCTCCATTGTCACGCCGCCATCATCATGATCTGAATCTCAAGCGCCATGATTCACACATTTCCACTTCCTCATGTTCAAGTGGAATTCCATCATACTTGGCTCTTTCTCTTCGCACATCTAGGTGTGCTAAATGATCGTGTTAGTATCATTGGTCCGGTATTCACCGAGCGTCCCTTTTCCCTAACCTGCCCCTTTTTGTGTCGGGAAATTCCCACCACTACTTCTTGTTTCCC
Source organism: Viscum album (assembly GCA_963277665.1). Taxonomy (NCBI): domain Eukaryota; kingdom Viridiplantae; phylum Streptophyta; class Magnoliopsida; order Santalales; family Viscaceae; genus Viscum; species Viscum album. The sequence continues at coordinate 262,744,588 of OY728129.1, forward strand.
ACACCGAGCACGACTCACGTGGGCTTAGTAGTTTTGGCGGGATGTGTACCAACACGACCAGGCTTCTCATCATCCCGCATGACGTTAAACTGCACTTTCATAACTACGTATGGCTTGATTCCCATCCTTATGGGGTACGTAGTAATGCCCGACCACTCTGCTTTGGGCCCAGCCTAATCCTCAATCTTGGTCCCTCGACCTGAAGAGTTTCCTCTGGGGGTACGTGGTGTGATTTGGACTCCAAGTCCTCATTCACGTCGGTTTCATATCTACCACACCACACGCTCCCTAGGATCTTCACTTTTATTCCACATCCTATCGTATGACGTTAAACTATAGGAGTCCATGCATCCTCAATGCATGACACTAAACTGCGGTTCTACCCTGAACAAGTTCAGGATGCCCCATGTTAATCATGGGATGCACCAAAGCCTCTACCAGAGAGGATTTCACCTGTCAGTGTTGGTCTATGGTTGCACTGTGCTCCAGAACTACGTATGGCTTGATTCCCATCCTCATGGGATATGTAGAGACACCCTGGTATTTTTCCAAGGGTCCAGCCCACAGAAATCATTAATCCCATCCTTCCCCTTTCCGGCCCCCTGGCCGGACCCCTCTCTAGAGAGGCCCTGTCACAAAGAAGGGAGGATCCATGACCAAACCAACGCGCCCATCTGGCGTACTCCCACCACGGTGGTGTAACTACCTAAGTGTTGGATTCTATTTGGACAAACCATCACTCCATATTTCATGCTTTGCGTGCCCCTTATTCAGAACCTCGTCCCCTTTCATGTCTGACGGGACCCCCTAACGGCCTGGTCTCATGCCGCATCGGCTCACCTATCGTCCTGGGCCAATGTTCCGGAAGACTGGTCATGTTTGGAAGGACCCCCTAACAATATGGATGTTTGACCTATGGTCCGCCAACTGTCCTGGGTCAATGTCCCGAAATATTGACCGACAATACTTGTGACATGGTCCCGTGTTTCGAACATGATCAACAGATGACCCTCATTTTTCCCCATTACAGGCTAACGCAGTGAGGATACCGCTTCTCCACCATGGTTAACAGTTGTCCTTTGTTGTCACGCCATCCCCACAGTGCTCTGAATCTTGGTCATCGTAATTCATGCTTCCCGTTTCGGTCTGTTCGGACTGATTCCTGTGTCCCTGATGTTTCACCGTTCGTGCATGAGGGCATACTGAAGAAACGGTAATTCAGATGTTCTGAAAAGTTCCTTCTCCAGTCAGGCCCCACCCATCTTTCGGTAATCCGGACTGGTAATCCAAATCCCGGATGCCCGGAGCATGGTCTCCACTCCTATGTTAGGTGGGACGAGAAGGTAACTATCTCTTGTTTCTCACATCGGGCTCGACCCATGTGGGATTGGGGAATTATCACCGAACGTCCCATAAAAATTGTAGGGATGTAACGAGGTGATTCAAACAGTGGAAATCGTGCACGCTACGACATTCAAAATAAAGAAAGAAGAAATTGAAGCACGAATGTACCAATAAAAGGATTTTGGTTTGTTACAATAACCGGGGGTTGACTCCCTCCATGGACGGGTTAACCCCATCAAAAGAGCGTTGTAGCTTCGCCACCCGTTGGCTTGTGGCGTCCAAGGCTTTGCTGCTGACTTAGCTCCCGCTCCTCCTCAACAGCGGCGGGGCGCAGTTCGTTAGCCTTGGATTTGGCCCTCTCTACGCCAGCTTGAACGACAGCCATCTTTCCAGAGGCCTACCTCATATAATCTTCTCCCTCTTCCTGCTGGGCCTTCAACCGTGAGATTAGCTCAGATTGTGCATTAAGAGAGTCTGAAAGCTCATCTACCCAGGTCTGCATCTGTTGGACCTTGCTTTCAGCCTCCTGGAGCTTCTTGATGTTGGTCACCTTCCTTCGCTGCCAGCCCACGATGAGCCCACGATCATGCTCCTGGATCTTCTCAGCCATAAGATCTCAGATGAGTGCATGAGGACGTTGGGCATCCACTCCCCCAGCGCACAGTTTGCGCAACCGCGAGCAGAGTCTGTCCATTTCAGCCAACCATTGTGCTTGGGGGGTGTCCTTGATGAAGCGCATGATTAGCTTCCATGACCGGCAGCAGACTATTCTGCTGTCTTCCTCGTCGGAGGCCGTTTCGTCCCATTCTGCACGATTGGAAGGCTCGTACGCGGGATACGCCTGCAAGAAATCCTCGGCAGGATCTACATCTGGTGTTGAATCCAGTACGACATCTGGCGCCGAAGCAGGCATGATAGGACTGGGACCGACCGGTTGATCCTCTTCATCGGAGTCCACCTCAATGACTTCGGGCACGACCCTGCTGGTGGTCCCACCAGTGATGATTTGTGTTGCAGCTTGAGGAGATGGGGGGACTATCGACACCATCACCGGCATGCCCCTAGGAGGGATGCCACCAGACATCCTGACTAGTCTTGCCGCAGCAGCCCACGCCAGTCGGAGAACTGTACGACAGAGAGGGACATAAACGTTAGTTGACATAGTCTACATATGACGAAAAGGAATCTGGTAGAGGAAACTTATAGAGATCGACCTCCTGGTGCTGCTCTTGAGCCGATACTGACGGAACCCCGAGGCAAGGCCCTCCGTATACTGTTGGAAGGTCTGGAGATTCCGGAGGAGCCACCTAGGGTGCTCTGGTCCCACCAGATGCGAAACTGGACGCACCCATAGGTGTGGGTACTGAAGGTCCCGCATCATCACCCGCTGAGGGGCGAGAACGAGGCCTGTGAACAAGTTCCTCCTGCATGGCTCAAACATCGGTGAGAAGTCCATAGTGGCCCGATAACAGACCATAAGAAGTTCAGAATGCTACCTCGAGAGCCTCTGCAAAATCATCGGAATCTGAGCCTTGATCTCCGACCTCATCCTCCTCTAACGGGCTCCCTCCTCTAGCCTAATCCTCCCGAGAGGAGTCCTCTGATTCTTCCGGCAGGGGTAAGCGCTCCCTCAGATTGGCAGTCGATAACGGTGGGGGGACCGTTCGATTCAACAGTACCCTCACCCTGTCTGTCATTGGGTGAGGGACACCACTAGAGTGAATGTAATCCTCCAGCTCGTCCAGGTATTGCTCTGCCTCCGCCGGAGATGCCATGAAGCCGACCTAGACTGGGCCTATGCCCGGTAATTCCATCCAGAGGCGATTCAGGTGGGCCCATATCTTGGGTGGGCTGAGGAATTACCGATTGACATCCCAAATGTCCCATGCTTCCGGGAAGACGGCATCCTCTGCCATGTTGATATGACGCAACCTCTTCCCCAGAGCCTGAGTGGATATCCTACGAAATCCCCTCGGTGGCTGCCCCTCTGGATGGCTCTGCTCTTCCAGAATCACCGGATCTGCCACTGCTGCCACACCCTCGGCCGGTGCGGGTCTCGCCGCCATGGCAGCCTCACTACCATGAGAGGCCCTAGATGCCCTCCGACCCCGACCTCGAGATAGAGGAGGCTCGCCGTCATCGACCCGAATAGTTGGCTGCTTCAGCATCTCCCCTGGGTAAGCAACCTCCCAACTAATGGCATACTCCCTCACCAATCTGAAAGCGATGGTGGATGGAGGAAATGAAATTCGCATCTTCCCATATTCCCATGTGAACATGAGCCACAACTGCCTCATCACACACGGGTGCTCCTCGTGACGCACCTCCCAGTAGACCTACAGGGTCAGCCGCTAGAGGCACCGGAACTGCCTCGCAAACCGATGCGGGGTGTACGGTTCGCAGAGTGGCTCACGATCTACTCGTGCCACAAAAACTCCACCTCGAAAGGCCAGGAGGTAAGCTCGATGTTCTTTCGTTCCCCGCCCGTCGTCAGTAAGTGTCCCCGTCGGCAATGGGAAGGTGTGGAAATTAAACTCATCTGCCCTCCACACCCGATTCAGCACCATCGACACGGCTAGTTTGAACGGGAAGCACCCAGCCGCATTTAGGATGGAGGGGTGGAAATTTGATCCCGATGGCGAAATAGGGTTTAGATACTCATAAATCCCCCTGATGTGCACTGCGATCCACCCATACAGGAGGTGGAAGGGCCCGCATATCCTTGGAGGCTTCTTGCCCTCGCTAATGTGCCACATCATTCTGTACAGTTTGGAAAGCATTGGAAGCCCCAAATTGATCTGCTGCCCCATGGCCAACATGGACGCCATAATAAACGAGCTGGGCCGCACCCCCATACTTGTATCCCTCACCGGTAGAATCCAACCACAGATGAGAGCCGCGATGAACGTCGCCCGCCTGACTATCGGCTGTTGTTCAGTGCTGACATTGAAACCCCAAGTCTTCCATTGTCTGTCCTCCAAGACCCGCGAATACAAGTGCCCCTTACCCCATTGGTCCGCCCTCGGACAAGTTCGAGGCCTTGGAGGGAACTCTCGATTCCCTGGGAAATTCAGGAAGCACTTGAACCATCTCTTAAAGTGGACATCCCTCACTGCCTCCTTGTCCTCTCCAGGGACGAGTGCCATCAGCACTGACGCCAGTCGCGACATTTTCTATGTATCCTCCCACAAGTTCATGACGAGGAGGAGCTCATCATACATGGCCCCCAAGATTGGAACCCCAGAAATCTGGTGGACATCCCATAGGCTGATTCCCACCTCCCCGTGATGCAGGTGAAAGGTATTGGTCCTAGACGACCATCTGCTCAGTAATTCCAGTATCAGTTGTTTTGGTTGGTAAATGTGGAATTGGGAGGCCCATTCCGCCTCATATAACACCACTCTCCTCAGATCATCCCCAAACTCCTCGCATGAGGCGCCTACCCAGTAGACCCAGACCCAGTCATCAGTAAATTTTCCGCCCTGGTGCAGGTCCCACTCATCGGACCATCCCTTCTTCGAATCCTGCAATGCCGCCTTCAGCATGGTACGGTAGAGAGGAGGGGACGTCTCCGGTTGCAGTGGCTTCCCGTCAATATCGTTAACATGGTTGTAGAGACAGTCAGTGGTGACGAGTGTGAAGTCCTCCTGCGCATGACCATTGGCCGCCCTGAACCATTGGTGCTGAAATGGTGTGCTGCTGAACCAGCAAGCTGGTTCGTCCCTACTCGCCTCAGGGATGAAGACGTCATCCCTCAACCTGAAGCCGTAAAATGGCAGCTTCTTACACTATGGATAATTCTTCTGACCCTTCGATAGCAGATCTGTAAAAGAAGCGTGGTCTGAGTGGCTGCAGACCATCTCCCTAAGGCCTGGACAGTTGGCCATCTCATCCCGACGGGCGGCGTCGGCAAGCACCCCCAATACAGCTTCTCGATGGGCCATTTCAGTTCCTACAATTGAAAAGATTTTTTTCAGAATGGATCGCAAAGCTGGATCATGAAGACAGATCATGAAGGTCGATCGCGAGACCAAGCTGTGGAGTCTGGCCTAGGCTGGTAAACAGGAGTTCGCTTGGCGCGGTCACGGAGTCAGAGACCCGCGGTTCGCCGCGAAGCTCGATTCGCGGAGAGCAAGCGCGAAGTACGCAGAGCTTCGCGAAATCGAGAGCACAAAAAGACAAGGAAGTCACGTGAAGACAAAAGAGGTTGACCCCCCTATTTATAGGCGGCGACCCCGGAGCATCACGGCACGCCTCACCCGCGCGGAGCATCACGGCGCATCCAGATCCGTGGCCCCAGTCAGCACCGCGGGCCCTTCTCGCGAAGTCGCATCGTGAACCGCTGACAATTTTGGCGATTTTCCCTCAGACTTCAACCCTTCACCCTTCGCGGCTCCAAGTCTGAGGGGGGGAATTTGTTGGCACCAAAATATTGCATGAAAGGAAGGGACGGAAAAGAAGGCCGTCCCGCTGCCTCGCAAAGCACCGACGCGAAGCACCCCGAGCATCGCGGTCTCACGAAGCTCTAGAGGCAGTAACTCTCCGCGAACGCATTTGACTTTCATGAGTCCACCGCAAAGCTCAGGAGGCGGTAACTCTCTGCGAACGAGTTTGACATTCGTGAGCCCACCGCGAAGCTCCGAAGGTAGTAACTCTCCGCGAACGACGCTGACGTTCACGAGCACGCCGCGAAGCACCTGAGGCGGCGCACGAGTTCTGCTTCGCGGCGCCCCTTGCCTATAAATACTGGGCTCCCCCTGAGTCCCAGGGACAGACAATCTGACCTTTCAGCTTCTCCTCTCCCGAATCGCGAAGCACTCTTTTCCCCCGGGAATCATGATCTCCGCGAGGTACTTATACTTCACGTGATGCCTTTGCTTTGACTCTTTTTGAGGCCCTCTTCCGAGAGGGATGCCCTTCGCGAAGCTCAAGGGCATTCACGAAGGAGGGGGATTCCCAAGGGAACCCAGGCATCCGCGGAGCGTTTATGCATCGCGAAACACCCAACCTGAACTAGTGATCCCTATGCTAAGGCAGGATCGCTACACATCGCGAAGCACACTGCTTTGCAGCACCCTGCTTCGCAGCACCCTGCTTCGCGAGGCACCTCTTCTTCGTGAGGCAGTGCTCCGCGAATACTGTTCCACTTCGCGAAGTACACTCCACTCACACCTATTCCCTATGCTAAGTCTAAGGCACTCCGCTTCGTGAAGCCCACTCCTTTTCTTGGCAATTCTGCTTCCCGTGCGACCCTCCAAGTATGCACGATGTGATTTCAAAGTCCCACGGACAATACCACTCGTAACGTTTCTTCGCCTAATGCTTCTTCACATAGGCACGCTAACGGCTGTTTCTTCTTCACATAGCCACGCTAATGTGGACCCCTCGATGGTTCACTCCACAACCCCCCATGACCACGGCCTTACTGGTACCTTCCCTCCCCCAAGGAGAAAAGGGTACCAGTTATGTAAGTCCTAGGGGTGTGGAGTGAACCCACCTCGTCCGAGCTGCATGACGTTAAACTGCCAAGCACCACGTCCTCAACACATGACATTAAACTGTGACCCGACCTCGTGCCTCTCACAAAGGGTCCCCCCAGCTCGAACATTTTTTACACCACTCGTCTCCACGGGAGTGGAATCACCCATCCACAAGGGATGATATCCTCCTTATTGGAGTGGCGTATGTTATCAGGAGAAGGGCGACCCTAGTTCCCCAACGGATGGTTGCACCCCTGCATATCCATACTTCCCCACTAACAAGGTCAGTGGAGGGCGTGATAGGGAATGAGGCACCTCCCATCATTGGTCCCAAATCCCTCTTTTGCTGCACTTTGTCGCACTTCGGGCCTCCATCCTGGAGTAAGTCCCAGCACCATGGGCCGCCTTACACGTAAGCCCCTCTTCACTTCACACGGACGCACCCTTCACGGCGTGATCATCAGGTCCTTGTTGTCTCTTGTTTCTCACACCGAGCATGACTCACATGGGCTTAGAGTTGGCATTGGCCACGACAATACCTCGTCCATCATGATGTTAAACTACATGCCCTCGTCCAGCATGACGTTAAAATGCATGCCCTCATCCATCATGATGTTAAACTGCATGCCCTCGTCCAGCATGACGTTAAACTGCATGCCCTCGTCCAACATGACGTTAAACTGCATGCCATCATCCAGCATGACGTTAAACTGCATGCCATCGTCCAGCATGACGTTAAACTGCATGCCATTGTCCCGCATGACATTAAACTGCACACCCTTTTGAACTACGAGGTCTTTGATCCATGCCAAGGCATGGTACGTAGGAAGCCTCCGTGAGGTTCAAGCCCACCCGTCATTTCTTCACGTTGAGTTCTACCTTCTTCCAACATGACGTTAAACTGCATTCCAGTCCGACGACAAGCAGTTGTGACCAATCCGAACTACGAGGACTTTGATCCATGTCAAGGCATGGTACGTAGGAAGCCTCACGAAGTTCAAACCCATCTCCCATCGGACCAAGGTCCCTCATCTACATCGGTTCGCCGACACCCACCGCCATTCCGAACTACGAGGACTTTGATCCATGCCAAGGAATGGTACATAGGAAGCCTCCATGAGGTTCAAACCCACCGCCCGTCGTTTATTCATGTCAGGGTTCACTCTCTTCCAGCATGACGTTAAACTATATTCCAGTCTGACGGCAAGCCCCCTCTGACCAATCCGAACTATGAGGACTTTGATCCATGTCAAGGCATGGTACGTAGAAAGCCTTCACGAGGTTAAAGCCCACCACTAGTGGACCCCTGGGTCTACTTTCACGTCATTTCACCGATTAAACCCTTTAAACTATGAGGTCTTTGATCCATGTCAAGGCATTGTATATAGGAAGCCTCCCCGAGGTTCAAGCCCATCTCTCATTGGACCAAGGTCCACCTTCACGTCGGTTCGCTGACGAATTCCATCTTCCAAACTACGAGGTTTTTGATCCATGTCAAGGCATGGTACGTAGGAAGGCTCCCCGAGGTTCAAGCCCATATCTCATTGAACCAAGGTCCACCTTCACGTTGGTTCGCTGAAGACATCCATCAGACCAAGGTCCACCTTCATGCCAGTTCACCGACACCACCCCAAACTACGTGGACATTGATTCCCTGCCACGGGGATACGTAGGAGGTCTCTGCGAGGCTCAAGCCCAACTTCACTGTCGCCCTTGCGATGGTCCCTTGCCATTCCCCCCTCTGCTTCATTCATCCATCCATCATCCACCCTGATTCTCACCCGGACTGTAATATCCCGGTGAGACCATGCCGGTCCGCTCCTCTTCACAGCCGTCCATAGGCTGGTCCCGATATCGGTACCCCCTCAAGGGAAAACCCTCAATCCGATCCATTCTAGCTAATGCTCTGATCGGGCTGATTCATCTCCGCTAGACGTTAAACTCGCGGCATACCCTGTGTTAAACACAGGAAGCTGAGGAAAACCTTAGATATGTTTCTATGGCATATAATTCCTCGTGCTTGATGTGGGATGCCTCATGCTTCAATGCCCTCAATAATCCCTATGACCAGGGATAATAGACAGACATGCCAGTTCCCTAGCATCTAGACACGCTACTGATGCCTCAACGTGACGACTCCCCCGACTGAAGGTTGCTGCCCTGACCGGACCCTTTGTAATGTCCTGACATAAGCAGTGTAATTAACCGGCGTCCATGGAAACATGGAACTGGGAAGAGTTTCACGAACAACGTATTAAATCTATGAGGGAGACCTGGACTAGGTGACGAGTTCTGAGGAGGAATCCACAGAAGGAAGAACCGACATCCCATCATCCCGTTTCGATCATAGAGCAGATGTCCCTGAATAAGGAGGGAATGCCGCCCGCCTTTGGAAAGCGGGAATGCGGGGCAACAGTGCAGCGCGTCCTCCTCCGCGGATGGACATATGCGCGCGCCCCGACAAAAGCGTCGGAAACAGTGAGGAAAATACTTAAATAATAAGGGTCTTAGTCGAGCTAGCGACATTAAACCAAAGTGCTTCACGGGAGGCAACCCGTAGTTTTCATCTTTGTGAATTATTTTTTAAATAGGATTAATGAATCATTTTGATATTTTAAAAACAATATTAAAAAATAGACTGTTGACCTGTTCTTCTATTATGAGTATGGATGAGTATGAATGGGGAGCGCCATATTCATCCGTGTCACGTGGTGTGATCCTTGAGTAATACCTTACCCAGAAATTTAAAAATAAGACAATGTATCATCATTTCATTTTATTTTTATGAGTTTTTAGGTTAAAAATAAAAATAAAAATAATAAAATTAAAAGGCCACATCGTAGGTCGTGGGGAAAACCCCATCACAATCAGCGAAGCCGCGGGGACTCGAACCCGGGACCGAAGGGTGATAGGGGCGCACACTTACCACTGACCTATGACTTATAGTGCTTCCTTATTCTATATTTTGTGTATATATACTTGTATTTTAATTTATATTTAATATATATATATATTGTTTTATTTTTTTTGTCTTTCATTTTTCTACCAGGGGACTCTGTGAGTGACATGGATATCAAAGGACTAAATTAGAGCATCATAAACTTCAACTTCAACCACCAGGTGACTTCATTCCATGATCCACCTTTTAAATTTTCTTTTTGAACTCCCATTATCTGAATCTACCCCCTTATAAAATTTTATTTATTCAAACACTGGGGACAATGTTATTTTATTTTGGGGGGGGGGATAAAATAAAAAAAATTGTCAAAAAAAATGAATGATTTGACAAAAAAGTGTGCCTTAATGGAAGGAAAAATTTATTTAACCTTGAACATGATAATTAAAATTATAAATTTCGAAACTGAATATCAAATAATTTATCATGCCCTGATTCTGATTTTAATCCATGTATAATTTCATGAGCATAGATTTTGGAATGTGTGATTGTCTAATGTGAAATTTCATCATTCATATTTTCATCCAAATAAAAAAAAGATCACAAAGCACGTCCTTTGGATATTGGGGTATTAGTTTGAGTTCATGAGGTCCCCAAAATAAATATCATAGGTTTGGGGATCATTTTATTTTATATATGAGTATTCAATAATAAAAAAACAATAAATTTGCGCGTATATCAATTAAATGACTTAATGTGCGGCTTTCGGCACTTGGGGATCATGACTCCATAGTTGTCTGGACCAAAGTTAGTAATTCTATCTCTAATTATGGTAATTTGAATATTTTTGACCGATTTACCTCGAGATGATGCTCGAGTATGTAGGATACACTTGGTGCCCTACGGTATTTGTGCTTGGGAGTCATTGGCAAAGTCTCGCTAAATGGGTTGACTCTTTTGAGTGAAATTTCAATTACCATGGAAAAATTGCCAAAAAAAACAAAAAAAGAAAAAAAAAATTTAATACTCATCTTAATATTGAAATGTGATTCCACCTAGTGCTTCCATCATTTACCCCTTGAATAAATATGAACCACCATGTCTAATGCGATGCACAACACATCATCACTTTTAATTGATTTTGGATAAAATATGGTGATGAATTTGAACAAAATAATGGGATTGGGATTGGGATATTCTTATGAAACTATCTTGTTTTAAAATATTTTTATGGGTTTCATGATTTCTTGGTATAAGGGTTCTTTGTGATCAATGTGTATTAAAAAGTTTTTGGAAAAAGAAATGTGAATTTCATATTGTCGAGATACATTTTGCTCGGGACTAGCAAATCTTAACTTGGGGGGTGTGATTAGTCAATATAAACACATATGTTAATTAAATTTTAATGTTATTAAATGTTCATTTTTGATCTTATGGGCCTGAGTTAGTGGATTTTAATTTTGAACATCTATTCTCATCATTTCTGCACTTCATGCCTAATGTACACCAATTTTGGTCCAATGATTCACCTAATTTTAAGGACTGTAATTATCCATATTTTAATTTTATATTTTAGTAAATAGATATAAAATTCAATATGAACATTTTTCATTCATGGATCAATGTAGTATTCATAAATTATTATGGGTATATTTGGCAATGAAAGGAAAAAATTTGGAGAAGGAAAATTGGAAACCAGCCCACTAATAAGAATGTGGGGCCCACAATACAGATCCACTGAATCCCAAATTTAGTGGGATGATAGAATAAATATATAGTAACATATAATTATCTAGAAGATAGTGATAATTAGGCCTCCATGGTGGTTATTTAGGCGTCCTAAGTTAGAGATAAAATTCTGAGTCAGATTCCACGACCTAGAAAAACATCCCACCATTTTAATCATATCTCAAAAACCAAACATTAATTTGGGATTCAATTTTATGTAGATCTAGGAGAAATCTTGATATTCACTTTTTTCTGCTTTAGACCACTCCAATTAGGTCATCTATAAGGCCAGCCAGGTGCTTCTTTTTGGTGGATGCAAGCTGGATGCCACCTCGGTTCAAGAGTGGAAAAGTCCAAGTTCCACAATCTTTCCACCACCCTAAGCCTATCATAATCAAGTGGGATGACTTCCAATATTGGTGGATCGACCCAAGGATCCCAAAATACCTATTTAAGGCAGTGTTGGTGGAGTATTTGGGCATCTTTGGTTCTTAGTTTCATTGTAGTGTTACGATGCCGCTTTGTGTTTGTAATCACATTTCTTTCTCATGTAAGTTGTTCAATTCACCTTATTTCTTAATAAAAGCTCTTCCATTCCACTTATTATGTTCTTTTACATATCATTTTGATAGGTTTTCCTAAATGTGTGAATTTATTCACACCATACCTTTTGGAATTTATCACATAACGGTGGAGTGATCGTTATTTTTTTGTTTTTACATCTTCAATTCCACCCTCATAAGTCTACTTACTGCTTACGTTGAGGACATGTAATAAATGGATGGATAACTCTTTTATGGTTGGATACAAGGGAGTAGCAAGGGGATTTATTGAATTTTATTTCTACCTCTCTAAATGTTTATTAATTTCTTTTATTTGAGTTTCTTTTATTCAATTATTTTCTCTCTTCCTCTTCCATATTGAATTTAATCACCCCGTTTTTATGTTCCAATAATATCATTTACCTTAGAGTGCTCATGAAAATAATACTACAAGTGTATAAGTGATTAGAATGTGTTTGTGAAGGTTTAACCCATAGGTGATGAGGTTCGTTTGAATTAATTGAATGAATCCTTCTCGAGTTAATGAAATTGAAATCATTAAAAAAGGAATTCATCCAATCCACCCTGAGCGATAACCTAGGATCAACTAAATATCTTAATTTTAATTAACTTAAATCTGTTAGTGATACTTTAAACCCATATAAAATAAACCCAAATTTGGAAACTTCATATCCAAAAATCCAACTCATAGGTTGTGTATCTTAGGTATCTTCTTAGGTGTTAGTGGATCCAACAACCCAAGCTAGACTACAAGGACCGTTATACCTTCATCTCTTGGGTAAATTTGATCATGAATCAGTGAAAATAATCATTAGGTTATTAATAACTATCTCATGTAAGGAAAACCAAATATAGATGAAATTAACTATTAAGTTATTTTTTTTAAAATTAATATTGGGGTATACTTAGTTGGGTGTTTTTTACAATTATTACATAAAGGAATAGAATTAGGATAATTTATATAGTAAATTGGACAAATATATTTTAACACAACTATCCAAGAATTATATATAATATGATTAGAATGATTATTTACCAAATATGTTAATATATTAATAGATGATCTTATCAAAGTTAATCCTATTTGAAATATAAATCTTTACCCACCAATAGATTTGATGAAAATTATAATGGGAAATTATTATAGTGAGGGAATATTTAATAAAATTTATTATTAAACACATGTAAAACATGGTACTCATTTGATATATATTATTATCACAGATAAAATTCCATCATCCTAAAAATTTTCATTATGATAAATCTTAAAAAATAGAATCATAGTAGAAGAAAATTTATATATTTCTACAGAACCTTATGCATAGTTCTTAATAATAAAGAAGAATTTTATGTTTTAGGGGACCCCCTTATTTAATAGTTTATAGATGAATTTATTTGATAATAAAATATTTATACATATTTGAAGCATAAAAAGTATTCACTTGAAGTATTTACTCTAATTATTGAATCAATGAAAATTAAGTTTCAAAATAAAAATGAGATTATGGATTCATTCTAGTTGATAAATAATCAAAACTAGCACTATCATGATAAAATAATCATGATAGATATAGGTTTTTAAAGGAATTTTGTAAATGAAAAATGATTAAAGGATTTTTCATCTTCACTCATGTGATCAACATGATTGAGCATGGTCATTATTTAGAGAAGATAATTTCTCCTATTAGTTAGGATCTAGAAAAAAATCCATTCTATAATAACTATTGAAAAGGTTTTGATTTTTTTATAAACTAAAATATGAATTATTTTGATAAAATTTTACCTTATCTTGTTTGTATGTTAAGTATAACTAATTAGGACATAGAATGTCCAAATTTTTTAATGTGATGATAATAAAAAATGGTAAAAGTTAAAAAAAAGAAATTTTTTTGAGGATCCAAGAGTCATCTTTGATAAATGATACCCAAATAAGGTGTTAGGAAAAATGGAAATCTTTCTATTATAGAAATATTAGAAATTAGAGATATAATTTCCCAAAATAATTGAAGGGGTGTAAGAAACTCTTTGTAAAGTCTATTTCATATATTAAAGTTATATAATTAAACTCTCTTATTTTAAAAGTTATATGATATCCTCGATATATCAAACAATTATTATAAATATTTAAAATAGTTGAAAATTAAGAAAGTATTGATTAAACTTAATGTTTTCATAAATAAAGTGGTAAGTGTGACTGATATAGAGAAAATAATGAAAATGATTACATCAAGATTTATGGATTTGGAAAATTATAAACAATATGTGTATTTAGAATATCGTTTTCCTCTAATAAGAGTGAATTATTCTTTTATACAAAAATTATTATTTTGTAATAAAATGATATTTTTTATATACATGGTTTATTATTTGATAAATTATATAACATAGTTTTAAAAAAGGGTAAAAGAAGTTTTATCTATAATAAACATGTTTTAACTAAGTTATTTTATAAAGAAAGAGAAAGAGTTACCACTATAAATTTTGGGTAAATTTTATAGAATAATAATTTTTTCAAGATATTTCTTAAAATATTTAAAATTAGTCTAAGATATTTTTATTAAGAGTTTATTTTTTTAATATTAACATATATATATGATTTTTTATTTTTTATATAAAATTTTTTCGTATTTGAGAAATATATTTCATGAATATATATTTTCTTTGAAGCTTGTGAGAGTATATTTGAACTTAGAGAAGATATAAAATAAATTATATAAATATTTATTCTTGTCTAATTCAATTTATATATTAAAATATTTTAGGATATATTACTATAATAAGAACTTAAGGTAGGATTTATACAGTTTCTTATTACTAGTAATCTCAAAGAAAATTTGTATGATTATAAAGGGCTCCATGTGTTAGAAATTTCAGCAACAAGAAGTTAGGTGCATAAAAATATGATATATTATAATGGATGTTTATTTAGATATTATGTTCATAGTGTTGAACATATGAATTATAAAATTTAATAAAATCCAGATATTTTTTTTCTTCTATGATGATATTTCGCTCATTGAGTTTAGTAGGATAGTGTATTTTTCATAGTGTTTTGTGGTGTTACATTAAGTATTATGTACTTATGTAATAGGTTCCACATAAATATGTAACATGTTTAAAAAAACTATACAATGTTGAGAACATAAGGCCACTGAGGTTTTACATAATGTATATGGTGTTAGTGGCACATAATTATATGGTTTTGTTGTCATTTTCAAAAAAGATTTTAAGGATATGAAAATTTATCATTTTATAAAAAGGAATTTTGCTTTTATCATTATTTTATATGTGCTAAAAATATCATGATAGTATAATGAAAACTAAACAATAATAATATGAATTTGAGTTTCCCTAGTCATTGATCATCATGGAAATTCATGGATTACAATTTTTTTTGAAATAAATTAGATTAGAAGCTCATATAAAGATATATAGTTCACTTGTGTGGCACAAAATGTATTTTGTATTATGGTTTACCCACTTGACTATATAAAATACAGTTTTATGTGTGATTTCAATGATATGGATGGGGTAAAAGTTTCATAGTAATAAAAAATACTCGAGGTTAATAAGTAATCTTACATGTGAACCTTCATACTTTGATACCTTACTTACTCAGTCATGATGATGAGATAATGAGGGTTGGTTACATATTTATTGATCATTTGGTAAGTTTTATTAATTATATTGGATTTTTTCTTTCTATATAGAGGCCGTGAAATTTGGTACCTTTATTGAGAAAGCATGAGGAAGTGTATAACCATACCTAGATAAGTGATCTATGATGTACTTATTTATTTAAGTAACTGGAATGTGATGTATTAATATACTTAGTTGAATGATGTGGTATATATTCATATATCGTTATTAGCATATACTTGTAGAATCAAGTATTTCTATGTAGGTATGCATGGGATTGACACAATCCATGTACCGTGGTCAATTGATGTCTAAGACACAAGGATTGTATAATTATTCATGATGTATGAGATAAACTTGTTAGAAACAAGAAAAGATATATTTTTTCTTCCTAAACACTATACTATATCACTTTCTTTCTTGAGTAAAATCATTGATTTTAAATAGGATATTGTCTTCTTATAATTATTGATTTGAGAAATCATAATTATTATTAATGATGCAAATCCCCATCATGTCAAACATAAATATTATTTGAATGAAGATACATTTTGTTAAAAAAAATTCTTATAAAACTTTTAAGGAATAATGATAGATTATTTAAATAGAGTTTTGGAGGATATCAAAATAAAGTTTTGAGAGATATCCAAATAGATTTTTGGATATTATTACTTAAGTTATTACACATTATGTGACATAATGTGGAAGTAAAAAAAGTCTATATATATGTAGAGAAATTAATATATTAAAACGAATATAAAGTTAAGAAAAAGTAAATCATAGTGAAAAGCAATATGTTGTGGTTTTATACATGATAGTTATTGAATTAAAAGATTATGGATATTTAATTAATTCCACTTAAAGTTATTATTTATTAGTTACAATATCATGTGATGAAATTTAAAGGAGTTTTGTGAAACTTTTATTTATTAAAAATTTCATTCATGTTTGACCAAATGTTATAATGTGTTTGTAATTTGGTTTCATTTTTTGAATATTTTGAAAAATTTGGTATCATGAAATGAACCATAATTTAAATGTTTATAAACTATCCAAAATTATGATGGAGTATCTAAGGAGAATCTATTAAACTTATAGAAGGATTTTGTAATCATGTATAATAGTTTTCTCACTCAAATATATGATAACTTCTGAAGAAATTTCTATCATTTTTATTTGCACATTGACATAAATTTTATAAAAGGAAATCATTATGAGATAAATATTACCTACTATAATAGATGATTAATTTAACCCATAGACTACTATAAGAACAAGGAGTCTGTTAGTTTCTTTTAAAATATATCTCTTAGCCACACATGAATTTTTAAATGCTTTATTTTCATAAGTATAGTGGTATATATGCTCTAAATTTATTGATTTCAATTTAAACAAATTGTGTTTGGATACTGTTATTAAATATTTTTATATTTCTTAAATTTCATTTAGATAAGTTTTACCCCACTAAAACCCAACAATGGTCACTCCCTTTATAATAAATCTTAGAACTATAAGAAGATGTTAAAACTTAAAATACAAAGTACACCAATCAATTACATCTTCTTTAGTATTTAGATTTCAATAACTCTATTTATAATATTGTAAATATTTCTTATTCTTTTTTAGAATCTCTAATATCCACTCTCTCTTCTCTCTTGTAAAAAAATTCAACTATCTTCTCTCTCTCATCCCTTTTTCTTTACAACCACATATTATTCTATATATAAAAATTAATTATCAATATATTTTTCATTTAAATATTATGAGATATTCTCATATTATTTTATTATTTAATGATAGTCAACAACCCTTTAATATAATCATTAAAAACTCAGTAGGATGACCTAATAAGAACTTAAAAGTTTTAATATTTAATTAAGAACATAAATAAAACATTTATTATGTTTGTTTCTAACCCATTACATTTCCATAATTACCATAGTATGATGTGTTGTGGTAACAACCACATCATATAAATCCATGCTTTAAATCATGTATTCCATTAATAAAAATAACCAATGAAAGATAACTCACTTATTTGAAATTTGATCACCATGATTTTTTTATGAAACAAAATGGTTTTTTACATTTAAGAATTTCTGGAAAACAAAATTATTAATCACATCCACAATTCACCTAATTTATTTATTCCATTAAATGGAATCCAAACAATACTCTTTGGAAAAAACTTTTAACATGTCATTAATTATTCCTCTTAGGCATTTCTTATAGTGATGATTTCACCTAACCTCTCAAATAATATCTCATAATTCGCATTTTATCTATTTATCCACATTTAACATAGAGAAAAAAATTAATGATTTATATACCACCATAATTAAAATTATGTGATTACCTAACCCTTTAACATTTTCACACAGGAATTAAATCATTATTTTTCATGACAACGAGTTCCACTATGAATCTTCATCTGAAAAAAATCTGTTATTTTTACAAAAAAATGTAATTTTAAATTTTAAAAACAAATTTCCTAATTTATTATTTTGGTTGTACAAAAATACTCAAAATGACACATCTTTAAAATAAAATTATATTTTTTTACTTTCTTAATTAAAATTTCTCTATTTTTTAAGACTTATAAACACTTTCACAATTATCATATTTTAATACTAGTATTATATTTCAATATTTTTTTAACAAAAAAAATTTAAAATTAAATCTCTATTTTGATCTCAATAATGTGATCATATCCTTGACATTGGTCATCAACCCTTGTCCCATTTGAAATAGTTTTTGGGTGACAAACCAATCCCATATTGCTAACCTATATAAGGGTCCTAAGGGGAGTAATTTATATTAAATTGATTTCAATTTGTGGTTTGGTAAAATGTTTGGTGTTTTCTTTATTGTGTGATGGATCTTAGTGTGGTTTTGGGATGGTGTTGTATGAGTGGTGGTTGTTTCTCAATGAGGTGAGAACATGAATTCGGTGTTCAAGTCGATCCTAGTTTGCTGTATCTGAATTCTATTGATGATTCTTGATGGAAGAGGTGCTCCGATGGTGTATTTTCTATTCATAATGGTGATCGAAATTTTCAATAGATAAGTTTTAGCCTGTTTTTATTTCGGAATAGTGATGTCATTGATCTTTTTCTAGGTCCTCACCAACTTTGGGGTAGGGATGCTTCTAGATGGTTCATAGGGTTTGTAGCTTGAGATGGTTCATCTTCCATGATGATGTTGACATGTGATGACTTTGTTTTTTTTAATTTGAATCGGTTGGATGTGTACTAGTTGTTTGGAACTCATTTTTATTTTGGTATGATGTATGAATGGTGGTAGATTTGGGGTTTCCACTCAGCCATAAAAGTGTTTTTTATTTATAAAATGAAAAAATAGATTTGGGTGACATTGGATTTATAAGGAAGTATTATTGTTGAACCAATTATGTGAAATATGTGAGGGAAGCAATCTTTCAATGATAAGGACCCTTGTGTTTTTATCCAATCACCTATATTATTTAGGAATCATCAATGTAAATAACACACTATTTTTATGTTATTATTATAAGTGTGTGATATGAACAATATATGTCACGAACCACTCTATCTAATGGTACCACTCCTAGGATAGTAATGAAGAAATATGGATAATGACCCTAGAAGTCCACCTACAATAGGTCATGGATTGAAGACTAGAACCAAGGGCATACAAACCACATATATAGGATACAATACCCTCAATATATATTTTAGGAATAAGAAATAATAAGATAAAATCACAGTCCAACTCCAACACATAAAAAAAAAGAAATCCCATTACATGAATATAGTTCCATTCACAAGTGAAACAACTAAAATGAAAATGATTCAACCAGTATTTAGGCAGTTACCATGAACTCTAGAAACTCTTTAACATCTCCCCAAGTTAGTAATTCCAAGATTGATCACTAACTAATATATATGGTCTTAAAAAATAGTTTATATATACATAGGGTGAGCATAACATGTAAAATCAACATGACCCTCCTCAAAACATATCACGTAAAATATGAAATAACCATACTGAAGCTCAGTGGAAAAAAAATGAAACCAACTAACCATTTAAATAAGTAAAACTTTTTCCCATACTTACCATGGATTTCTCATTAAGTAATGCATAAAAGTAAATAATTATAAATCAAAATCATATATATATATATAAATATTGGTACCCTGCTTCCAATCCACCACTAGTTTATCACTCTCACACCCTAATGGATAACTTCTTATGCTTATCCATTCCAAAATACACTCTTTACACCATGAAATTATATCACAACCATTTCTTCCTCCTATGTAGTTGACACCTCATCAACATTATATCTCGATAGTTACTATGTGTATGGATGGAAGCCTCTATAACCCATTTAAATTAATTTTACATCAGTCCATCACAACCCATTAATGTACACCCATGTAAAAACACAACTATCACATCTGGATACAAGTATTTCCTATACCTCAAACCATTACGACCCACACATAAATTTTTAGTAAAACCGAGACTGGTCATAACCTGAGTAGGAATGCACCCTATACCATATACCATTATACCCCAGATGCACGTACTTATACAATGTCTTAATGGAGAGTGGGGAAGAGGGAGAAGTCAACCATCCATTCTCTTACCATAATGGATATTGGAGAAAACACCCCTATAACATTTGGGTGTTAGTTTCCCTACTGACATGGGTGGCGAAGCATATGAAATATAATAATATAGAATAATACAAACACACACAAACACCATGGGAAACTACCAAACCATATAATCATATACAATAATAGATGCATAAGACACCAAACTACCACTACTAAGGACTATATACCAACAATCATACAATAATCAAGATCCATATTAATTAATTAATTAATTACCCATTAATTAATTTTATTCCATATTAATTTCTATTATTATTACCCTAATATTTTATTCAAGTTCCTACAAAACCATATATTATAATGTTTATATTCTCAAGTATTTAATCATCACATGTGATCACCATGAACCATACCGATTCATTTATTAATTCATTAATCATTTCATAGAATATCCTAGTAAACTAGAACTCATAATATGCTATCACAACAAATATGCACATGTCGTGCATAATGTCAAACTACATCCAACAGTTTGAATCATATCAAATAAATAAAATACAACCATCCATCCATCAAAAAAGTAATAATAAATATTATGATTGAAAACAATTCCCACTTTGAACCTGTCCTGACCACCCTATGCCATTCCCAAACCATTGTGCATGGTATAAATTGTCTTTCCATCCCTGATTGAAGGACCCTAGGTCACCCTGAGGGGGGGGGGGTGAATCAGGGTGTCAACTTTTTATTATTTTTATTGTATCTTATTCCCATATTGTTAAGAACTTAATTAAACCTATATGATGGATATGTACAGTAATTAAAACATTCACATACAGAAGGAAAACTCAACACTTTTACTTGGTTCACCACTAAGTGCTACGTCGAAGGAGGATCCACCTTATTCCCTTAACAATTTGTGTATTGTACTAATTTTATAGGGAATTTAACGTAAATAAAGCACTCATGGGGATAACCTGATAAGTTTTACCTTGAGGGGGAGACACATAAAGAAGATACTAGAGTTATTATTTCAACTAGTATCAACTTCAGTTGGTATCAAATTCAATTACTCTGAAGATTTTCTGAAGATCATGTCATTGGAAATGGTATGTAATTTCTCAATCTCTCATCCTCGGTTACTCAAAATAAAAATTATTTTACAAAGGGGGAGTAACTAAATCAATCAGTGACATAATAAAATTGGAAAGGCCCTTGAATACAAGTATATGAGTTCTTATCACATGAGTTATCATGATCAGGGGATAATGGACAACTTTGTTGTCTAGATCAAATCCTCTTGTTTTCTACACCAAGCATTGCTCAAGTAGACTTATAGTGAAATGATTAATATCACAATTTCTTAAGTATGGATTGATACCCTTTATACCATAAACTTTATATTTATTGTCAATAAGGGGGATAGAAAGTGAATTTAGAGTCTTCTATCTTCTCTCTCCCTTTCACTTTTCAACTTTTATTTCAATTTCTCCCCCCCCCCCTTATTGACTAAAAATACAAAGTTTAGGGTAGATAGGGTATCCGTAAATAGTTAAGCAATTGTGTCATCAATCATTTCAAAATAATTCTACTTGAGAAATGATTGGTTTATAAAACAATAGGATTTGATCTAGATAACAAAACTATCCATTATTAACTGATCATGATACCTCATGTGATGAGAACTCATGTACTTGTCTTCAAGGGCCTTTCCAATTTTCTTATGTCACTAATAGATTTAGTTACTCCCCCTTTGTAAATAATTTTTATTTTGAGTAACCAAGGTTGAGATATTGAGAAATTACATACCTATTCCAATGAAATGATCTTCAGATAATCTGTATAGTAATTGAATGTGATACCAACTGAAGTTGATACTAATTGAAATAATAACTCTGGTAGCTTCATTATGTGTCTCCCCTTGAATTGAACACTTATCAGGTCCTCCCCTTGAGTTCTTCCATCACCTTAATTTCCCTTTAATATTAGTGTAATACACAATGTGTTAAGGGAATATGGTGGATCCTCCTTGCTTCTTCAATGTGACCAGGAGGGCTGAGATGATTTTATTAACCAATATGATCTGTTTTTTCCACTCCTCACACTTCAAAATTTGATCTTAAGTTTGAATTTGGTTGTGTTGATATCAATATTTCTTCTATCTCTTTGTGTGTGAGTCTTATTTCTTCAATATCTTTCAAATCACTATAATCTCTTGGGGAAACTTTCATCTTTTTGAGGAATTATTCTTGAGCTGGAATAAATGCACTACAATTCTTAACAGTGTGACCAGCCTTGTTTCACCTCACACACATGACTTCTCTATAATCATGTGGAATCTTCCTATTTATTATTTCACTAGCCTTAGCCTATGAATCTCTTTTCATTCTCATTATTTCTAAATCTTTAGGCCAGATAACCAATATGTCTCTGGGAACTATAAAAGCAAGTTTGAATTTTCCACATGGACTCTTTAGAGTGTCATAATTTTTAGGAATTATTTTGGATGTACTCCTCTTCAACTTCTTGGATTTTTAATCCAAGGAATTATCACCTTTCCTTCTTGGAGTCTTCTTGGGAGGGTTTTATTTTTCAACATTATTTTGATTTCTTCCGAAGGTAGCTTCTTCTTTCTTAGTTGGATTTTGCGGTCTTCTGTTATTATCAGCTCTAGATATATGTTGAGATAAGCATTCTCCATTATTTTGACCACTCCCATTGAATACATAAAATATGTTTTCTAGAATTAAAAATCTGTTTATAGTATACAGACACTTCTGGATCTGTTGATGTTGTTTCTTCTTCTCTGGATTTCTCCCTTTTGAAATAGGCTTTCTATTTTCTTTTTCAGTTAATGTATTATACTAACAATCCATTACAGAATTCCCAAATCTGTTGTAGCACCAACATTGAACCTTAAATATTTTCTTCTTGATATCTTTGGTATACTTTTGTTGGGACATCTTCTTAATGTGTTGTGTTATATCTGGGGAAAAATATTCCAACATATTCTTCCTATCCACCCTAGACATCGTGATAAGTTTTTTATCATCACCTTTCCTCATCCATACTTTCTTATAATTTTTCTCCCAACCATCACTTTTTGTAGAAACATATTTAGAAACAGTAGTATAAGTTGGTATGGATGTTACCTATGCTTTCTCAGCTGCTTTTGATAGATCAATGAGTGAATTCATGATCTTCCTATCACATGTTGGAGATCCTTTGATAGTAGAATCCTCTATTGAGCATTAAATTCCATCAACAACAGTTTCATTCTTTTATGAAGGCTCAATGTGAGTATTCTCAAGATTAGTCAACTATGATTCCAATTTTAGACATTCCATATTGAGGATGATCTTCTGATCGTCAATCATGATCATCTTCTCATCATAATCCCTTTTCAATCTTTCAACCCCATCTTCATGTATCTTAATTTTTCTTTGTAACAAATAGTCAAGATCCTTTTTCTTCTGGGATGTTTCTTCCAAATTTAAAACCTTGAATTTAGTACTCTTTTTCAACTCATCTTTAAATGAATTGATATTTTCTTACAACATCTTATTAACTCCCTCTTTCTCTTCAAAGGATTCAATTTTTCTGGAGAGCTTTAAACATTCAAGGATTTTTGCTTCTAATCCCTTTTATACATTATCAGCATCTTTTTCCAGTCGAATGATCTCAACCTGTATACATTAAAATATTATACAAACATAAGAAATTATTTTTTTAATATTATCATGCAGATAGGTTCTTAATTTTTCCATTGTCAGCTCACGTGAAGTAATGGTTTGATCATCAGCACCACTTGTGTTGGAATCCTTTCTTTTGGTGAAAACTTGTGCCACCTACTATTTACTTTCCAAGCCTGATATTTCTTTATTATTAATAAATAATGAAGGAAAAATATTGAATCTTATTTAGGCATGAAGTACTTCTTCAACTGTTTCTTCTCTTTCTTTTTACTGTTTGTTAGGGTCTTCTTGGTTATACACTTATGCTCAGATGTAACTGAATTTCCATCAAGACTTCACTTCATTGTTGACATATGAAAGAAAATTCAAATCCTCTTCTAGATAGAATTACTGAAGAGTATCCAACATATGCAATCCTTTGGTCTCTGATACTAATTGAAGAAACTTAGGTCACCCTGAGAGGGGGGGGGGGAGGTGAATCATGTAATCAAATTTTTATCCTTTTTATTGTATCTTGTTCCCACGTTGGTAGGAACTTGATTAAACTTGTATGATGGATATGTGTAGTAATTAAAACATTCACATGTAGAAGGAAAACACAACAATTTTACTTGGTTCACCACTAAGGGATACGTTTAAGGAGAATACACCGATAGGTTGTTGGTCATACCCAATTCCACTAATCTTCACTAGCTATGGATTAAAAGGTTCAGGTTCTGTCACTCTGTCCTAGGATCACTGCCTTTACAAAAGTTCATGGACAAATCACTACTTCCCTCAGATCACTTCCATCGACTCCCCCTAGATCACTGCCCTGGGTGAAGTCACACATAGTTTATGGATGTGAAGGTCCCTTCAATGGATAGGCATGGATGTCTTTGTCTCCTATTTAGCATGAGACTTTTCTTGCATCGAGGTCTAGTGTTGATGCTCTTCAATGTTCAATCATCTAATTTAGTGAAACAACCAAATGTACTAATACTTATTATTCTTCTTGGATATAATCACAAATCCTTTTTTTATTGTTCAAACACTGAAAATACGTTCACTAAGAATCATCAGAATCAACTCTTCTTCACCCTTCTTCACATGTATTTATGATATCATGCATATAGTCTTCAAATTAACTCTTCCCTTTTTTTAATTATTCTTATTATTCACATACATGCACCCACGATTGATGATAATTCATTAAATTTCTTTATATATGAAAGTAAGTATAAAAATTATTTTGACATTTTAATTCTTCTTTCTTCCCAAATGCACATATATGCTGCCTTGAATTTATTCAAATGAAAAGTGCATGTATGTACGTACTTTCATTTGTCTTCTTACCTTAGATCACTTCCATAGACTCCCCCTTGCTCACTTCCCTATGTTAAGTCACACTTAGTGACATAAGAAAATTGGAAAGACCCTTTAAGACAAGTACATTAGTTCTCATCCCATGAGGTATCATGATCAGGGGATAATGGAAAACATTGTTGTCTAGATTAAATCCTCTAGTTTTATACATTGAGCACTGCTCAAATAGACTTAGAGTGAAATGATTGATGGCACAATTTCTTAAGTATGGAATTATTCTCTCTCTACTATAAACTTTGTATTTTTTTTCAATAAGGGGGAGATAAAGTGAAATGAAAGTTGAAAAGTGAAAGGGAGAGAGAATATAGAAGACTCTCATTTACACATTGACATTCTCATTTTAGATAACATTGATGTATTGAAAAAAAACAAAATGGGAGATTTTTGGGACCACTTTGTGTATGAAGATTGTATTTGTTGTCAATGGGTGTCAATGGATGTCAATGATTATCAACATGTAGAAAAGAACCCTCTTATTTGAAATGGAGAATGGAAATCATATGATTGTTGAGATTTTCCTAAGTTCCAAAGACTTGTATCAAAGTGATACATGTTTAAACCATCATGATTAAGAAGAGAAGAGGAAGGGGGTTTTCGTATTTCTTTATGGAATATAATCTTGGTTATACTATGTTCTAAAGACTTGTATCAGAGTGATACATGTTTACACCATCATGAATAATAAGAGAAGAGAAAGGGGTTTTTGGTATTTTTTATGGCATATAATCTTGGTTATACTTTTTTAAAAAAAGTAAATTTGTTCTATTTCTTTACCAAAAATATGGGCCACCTTACAAGGACGGCTGAGGACCTTAAACCTTAGTCGCATGCAGAACCTGAGGGTCAACCGTTCCCAAAGGGAAACCCTCAAGGCTATTCCACTAGAGGCGCATGGGGGTTGTGTATAAGATCCTAGGGTATGCATAGTGGGAACTTGGTGCACACCCAAGGAGGAAGAGTGGGCGCTAAGAGCGCTCTAGAGTATAATTGGTGTGGGGAAGCACCAGAGGGGGTAGAGGAGTAATCTGGGAGTAAGGTTACACACATTGATTGATAAAATGTGGTTTTTCAACATCTCTGTTTTGATGTGGGAAGAAGATTTTAATGAAAAAACTAATATATGCCTTCCATCTTATTCTGTGAATGATCTTGTCCACACACCTCATCCCACAACTTTTGATCTAATCATCACCGTCCACACGTGATCTGAGTAGATCCCATGACCATAGATCAACTACATTTTCATCTTCAACCTTTGAACCCACAGATGGCTCCTGATGAAACAGTCCACCAGAGATGATGCAGAGACTCCTTGATATCACTTTTGGCCACAATTTATGATCAGACTTCATGCATAAGGATCATCAGGATGTAACAAATCCATACATGGAATTAAATTTTCATGAATGCCACGAAATAATGAAGCTCAGACATGGCCGAATCAAACAGTGTTTCATGGCCATGTTAGGAAGATCGTAGCATTCGGGAAATTGTTTTCATGCATTCATAAACGCATGCATGAGAGGATAACACAGAAAAGGTGGGGCCATGCCGAAGAAAAGGAAACAACCAAGAATATCTCTGTATCTCATGAATATTGTTTGAAGATTTAAAAACAATGATATTTGTGCAATATCTTGAGGATCTTAGACACGTAAAATATTTTATCTCTACTTATAAAAAGGGATCCACGGATTTGGGAATAAACTGCTACTTCCAAGCCTTTTGAGAGCTCATGTTATGATAAATAGAGTTTCTACGATATTCTAGTTTGAGAAGGGGAATGAAAAATTCACAAAACATTATGGGTTCATGAAAAGTATCCCTCATATCGTTCTGGTTCATGAAGAAGAAGAACTGCATACCATTCTGGTTTGTGAAGAAGAAGAACCTCATACAGTTCTGGTTCTCAAAGAAGAAGGAACCACGTACTACTTGGGTATGAAAATCAAGAGAGTTTAAAACCATTATTGGATCGCAAAGAGAGTTACTGTGAACCATTTTGGGTTCGTCAGGAAATGGTACCACGTAACATTCTGGTTTTGTAAAGAGAAAGTCCTACGAACCAACTCTATTTCGGCGAAGTGGAGAACCACGTACCACTTGGTATGCAAAGTAGGACCGCACTCTCTATGCATAGGAGTTCCATGAATCTCGTGGGTGAAGAGGATCCGTGAACTATCATAGTTTGTGAATGATTATTGTACACTCTATGCAAAGAATAACTCCATACCCTCGGTGTAAAAAAGGAAAACAAAAACATCATAATATACTCGAGGAAGTTTGTGTGTTTAAAAAACAAGTTGAGATCGCATGCATGATGCACATGAAACTTATATGATTTATTTGAGACTCCAAAGTGTGTAAGAATAAACCAAATAGTAGACTACCCCCATTTGGGTTTATTATTATATTTGTGTTTTCCTTTTTCACACCGAGGGTATGGAGTTCTTCTTTACGCAGAGTGTGTAAGACTCCCTTCACAAACCATGAAGGTTTGAAACTCCTCCTCACACACAGGATGCATGGAACTCCTACACAAAGAGAGTGCGATCCTCCTTTTCAATCCAAGTGGTATGCGGTTCTCCACTTCACCGAAATAGAGATGGTTTTCAGGACCTTCTCTTCACAGAACTAGAAAGATACGTGGTACCATTTCCTTACAAACCTAGAATGGTTCGTAATAACTCTCTTAGTGAACCAATAATGGTTCATGGCTATCCTGCTTCATGTACCCATCAAATATGCAGTTCCTTCTTCTTCACAAACTAGAACGGTACACGGTTCTTCTTCTTCGCAAACCAGAAAGGTATGCAGTTTTTCTTCTTCACAAACCAGAATGGTATGCGGGATACTTTTCACGAACCTAGAATGGTTCGTGTATTGTGAATGCCCCTTATTAGACTAGAATATCAGAGAAAATTTGTTTCTCAAAACAAGAGATCTAAAAAGTCTTGGAAGTAGTAGCTGATTCTTGGATTGGGGGATCCTTTTTTATAAGTAGAGGTAAAATATTTTACATGTCTGAAATCCCCGAGATATTTCATGAAGATCATGGTTTTTAAATATTCAAACCACAGTCATGAGATACACCGAGATTCTCAGTTGTTTCCTTTTCATCTGTGAATCCCCTCCTTTTTGTTGTTATCCTCTAATGAATGCATGCAAACAATTTCTTGAATGCTACAAGCTTCCTAACATGGCCTCACAAATCTGTTTTTTCAGTCATGTTCAAGATTAATTATTTCATAGCATGCATGATAATGTAATTCCATGCATGGATTTGTTACATTTTAACAATCCTTATGCATGAAGTTTGAGGATAAATGGTGGCCGAAAGTGAGATCAAGGAGTCTTGGCATTATCTTCAGTGGACTATGTCATTTGGAGCCCTCTGTGGGTTCGGAGGTTGATAATGAAAATGTGGTCGATCTATGCCCATGGGATCGACTCAGATCGCACTTGTACGGTGATGATTAGATCACATGTTGCGGGATGAGGCGTGTAGAAAATATTGTGTTCAAGATCACATGGGTGACTTAGATAAGTTTTTTCATTAAATATTAATCCCACATCAAAACTAAGATGAAAAAAATTCATATTTTATTAATCAATGTGCACAACCTTAGCGCCTGATTAGTCCTCTCCCCCCTCCGGTGCCTCCTTGCACTGGTTCTCCTCGGGCACACTCTTAGGTCCCACTCTGCCTCCTCAGGTGCACACCTAGTGCCCACTATGAATAACTTGGGGTATTATAAACATCCACCATATGCCTCTTGTGGGATGGCCTTGAGGTCTTCCATTTGGGTGCGGTTGACCCTCTGGTCCCACATGAGCCTAAGGTTTGATGTTCTCAACTGGCCTTATAAGGTGGCCCATATTTTTGGTAAAGGCATAGAACAAATGTACTCTGTTAAAAAAAGTATAAACAAGATTATATTACATAAAAAATACCAAAACCCCCTTCCTCTTATCTTCTTCTTTATGATGGTGTAAACATGTATCACTTTGATACAAGTCTTTGAAACTTAGTATAACCAAGATTATATGCTAGAAAAAATACCAAAAACCACCTCCTCTTCTCTTCTTCTTCATGATGGTGTAAAAATGTATCACTTTGATAAAATATTTGTAACTTAGGACATGCTCAAAAATCTTCTAATTTCCATTATCTATTTCACATAGGTGAGTTCCATTATTTATGTTGATCATAATTGACATCCATTGACACCCATTGACAACAAATACAATCTTTATACACAAAGTGGTCCCAAAACTAACAACATCCATCACTTCAGCCTCAGGATCCCAAACCATTACTCAACATATAACTGACTATAAATATGGAAAAAATCTTCCAATCCATTGCTTGTTAACATGCCATCTATACTAAGTTTTCAATAAATCACATCAAGAAACTAATTTACGAGAGAATAAATAAATATTAAATGTATTTTATATACAAAAATTTAATTCTATTAAGGACATAACATTAATACATTCAATACCCACCACAAATAATAATGGGATCATTCATCCTCAATCAATTATCTTCAGAAAAAACTAATTTAATTACGATGTTGAATTAAATGGTTTATTATGCATGGATTCCTAACAATAAGTAGCCTATAGGAAATATATAATAAAATTTGGAAAACATAATGAACAAGAATGATGCATTATTTCCATGAATAATCAACCCCAAGAAGAGAGGAATTTATTTTGATCATATCTCTCGCATTTAAATTATAAGTTATGAGGCATTACACTGTTTATCCTTTTATGAAATTAATCCATGATAGATAATAATAACAAAAAAAAACCAACAAGACAATACAATATTTGGAAAATTAAAAAAATCCACATAAATATATCCCAAAACCATGTGATCAATCAAACCCCAACCATTTATTTAATCACCAATATGAATTATTAATTATCTATACATGAAATAATTCCATTTCAACTCCATAATTACAAAAATTATAAAATAGTTTTTAATTTTACATAGCATGATATTTTCCATATCCTTAAATAATATTTACACTAAGTATGAAATTATCCTTCTTCTCTCTCTCAGATAATTTCCTTGATTATGGAAGCTAATTTTTTATGCTAAAATATGAAAATACTTTAAATTTTTATCATTTTAAATTTTGTATAATATTATTAATAAAGTACCACATTAATCAATTTATTGATTATCAATTAATGTCTATGAAATATGCTATTTACATTTTTCAAAGATAATAAAACCTAAATGATCTAATTTTTATAAATTAATCCTACCTAATCATAATATTATATTTAATTTTCTTTTCTAATGACATACTTAGTTAATCTTTTTTTTATTATATTCTTCTTATTACTTTATGAGTTTTCCATATCTCTTAATAGTTATTCATCATATGATTATTAGTTATCTTTTCTAGAAAATCAAAGATTATTATCTTTTATAATGTTAACCACATCTATATTTATAGAATAATTTAAATCAATATTAATTCACACTAGAAATTAAAATAAAAAAGAGATATTTACGGATCCCATACCTAGAGAAGATGTTTCTCAACTTTCGGTAATAAAAAAGAGGAAGGAGAAACTATAATTGAAGATGACATAGGCCTAGAGACATGATGGAAAAATTTAATCTGATCACATAATACTTACAGATCTTGAATGATGGAGGTCTAGTAATTTGATAATAAAAAAAATGAATGGATGGGAAGAATATTTTAATTTTTAATTGATATAAAATATATAGATTTATTATATTAAATATTTACATAATACTCTCAAACATTCCTTTTAATTCATATCGAGTTTGGTTTGATTTTAATTATCCTCACATTATCAAATTTAATATCCTATAATTTAGGAAGTCAATGATTACATAAAATATCATCATAAAAAATTTAAAACCATGATTTTCTATACTTATTACCTTTTTATTACATGAAAAAATGTTACAAGATGATCAGATAAATAAAAACATGGATTTATGCATGAAATTCACTACACGTAAATAATTCATTTAATATGAGGAATATGAAAAACAAATATCAGGTACCAGTATATATATATCTATTCTAATTGATGTTTAATGTTTTTAAAAAAAATCTATGTGAAGTGATTGTTTTTAAAATAAGATCAAAATAATTGTATTCATATTTGTTTTATTGACTGATTGATATTCATTTTTTGTTGGTTTTTATGTGGATAAATATGTGTATATTATTTTTATTTGTATGAATTTAATTAGGAATGAGATTCATGGATACATTCTTAGTATCTAGAATTTCTTGATTATTGTTTTTTTAAAGATGGATTTATTGTTTTCTTAACATGTTGTGAACAATGTTGAATAACATGATTTCATATTTTTATAGTATTTATTGATGATAACTAGTAAATAACCCCTAAATATAAATTATGATGTGGAAACTATACTCCTAATGCTCACATGAATTAAATATTAATTAACATGGAACATATCTTATCAAGTTCACATAATATGTTATTAAAAACTTTAGACATGATACTGAAAATATATCATTAGGTCAAGAAGGTTATAAATTTTAAAACAAAAAAAATGATTTTCAAATTATTTCTTACTTGCATTTAATTCCTACAGGTCTATTATTATGCTGATTATCTTAACACTTTAATAGAAACTCAAATAATTTTTTTAAAATTATAAAGCATGCTTCTAAGGAATTTTCACTAAAAAAATTTCATTTAAAATCTAAAAAGCTGGAAAAAAATTAGATGAAAACCTTTTAACCCTTCTTAATAATAAGGTACCATCAATGTTTTTTTGTAAAGACACCCCCAAATCATTTTTTTAAAAATTGATTCAATATAAATGGAAGTTTCATAAAATAACCATCATTCTTTACTTAAGAAATATGGTTACCACAATATAATTTTTCTCAATAGATTCTCATTAAATATTACTATAAACATTAGCACATAACTTGGGAAAAATTTACTATAGATAAAATTATGAAAGAAAGCTTTTTCTAAAAACATTTTTTATTAATTAAATAAGAAAAATTGTTATTTTATTAACCAATTTAATTTATCATGCATCAAAAAGTTTAATAATTTAACAACTACTATAATTAAAAAATTTAGAATGTTTCATGTTAAACTAATTGATAACTGTAAAATTTTTAAAATATTTCAATAATGATGTTTAAATTTTCATATTTAACATGATCTTAGTAATGAAACATATATCTAGAAAGTTTACAGGCTCTCATCACATTATTTGTATTTAATTAACACAACTCTACCATGCAATTTATAAAGTTAATATCAATACTCAATAACGTTAAAGCTATAGAATCCAAATTAACATATAACATGCATAAAAAACATGAGGTTTAAATAATTAACTTTATTCAAATAGAAAAATTCGCCATGTTTTTTTAACAAATCATCATTTAAAAAGAACACAATCCTGAAAATACTTCAAAAAATTTAATGATTTCATTTACCATTCACTACATGTGTTCCATTCAATAATTTTTAATTAAAATAAAATAATATATCTTGAAAAATAAAATCTCTTTGATAAACATAAATAGATATTATGTAAGTATAAAAATCAAGGGAAAACATCCACCACACCATAATAACACCCACTTTGAGTGTTCTTGAATCACTCACATGAATTTAAAACACAACGTGAAAAAAACCTCATGATGGTGAAGTTTCCCCTCTATTCATATGCTTGAATCCATAACATATATTTCCTTCACAAGATAAATCCTTTCAAAAATACAAGTACATAAAATCATAAACACAACATAAATAGAGGAACATGTGAAAATTAGGACATACAAGAATTTAATTTACAAAAATGGATAAAAATAATCTAATACAAATTTGAGAATAATTAAAGAATAAAAAACAAAACATTCCATTCCCCTAGGTTAAATTGCACAACACCATTATTAATAGAAGATATGAATAATAGAATAAAGGAATTTAAACAAAGAAATATCTTCCCAAACCAAATATCAAGAACACCGAGATGGAGAAAAGAGTTAAAAAATACATATAATAATAATAACCCCACCCCCAAACCAGCCTTGAAAACATTAATCCTGAAGAAAGAGTTTGAAATAAAATGAATAAGTTCAGAGAAACCATTCTCCAAGACCATATATCTATCTCAACACCACACACAAGGAATTAGTTATACTTACCATATCCTAAATAAATTTTGGTTTATTTTTATAATAATATTTTTAATTGGGACAAAAAATAATGTATCAAAGATTTAGTAGGTGTGTTTCAGTAATAGAGAATGATGGAAACTACAAACAACCAAGCTAATGGTGTAACAATCAAAGAATAATTCACTTACTGAGATAACAATTTATGGGTTCTAAGATGAACACGACAATTTAAAGGAATCACAATATATAAAGAATAAAACTCATAAATACCATAGTGGAGGAAAACATCTCTTGCTGACAAGATATCTTTATGGTCGAAGAAAGAAACTTGACAAAAAACATAGCTTAAAAAATCCCTAATCAAACAGATGAATCCACTCAATCCTTATGGAATAAGTGTAATACCTTAACCCTAAACCTTATATATTCTAGTATTTTTTCACTAGAATACACTTTCTTACAATTTCAACGTTCTTTTTAGTTTATAGTTTTAGATAATTATTCTATAAATCATACTTAAAAACCCATAAAATACAATGTGGATACTTTCGATCACTATCCATTTTTTCTATAATATATAAACCTTTAAAATAAAACATGAATTATTTTCATAGAAAAAATCCATGACTTTAAAATTTACTTCTTCATTTCCCATACCCATCCTTAAAACCTATGTTTTTTTTCTAAACTTGGGATGATAATAAAAGCTCCGTAAGGGGTATAAAATAGAAAGGAAACTGTTATTTTAGTAAAAAAATGAAAACTCATATAATGTTTAACTTTAAATTCAATATTTTTTGCGAATAAAAAATTTTAAGATGAGAAATAAGCACACATTTTTTCCAAATAAAAACATTTAAACCCAAAAAAAGAAAATTAAACTCTTTTAGGTGACGTAGGGAATTATATATATAAAACCCTTTCAGAACCCTTTTAATTGGAATAACCATAAGTCCGACTTCCAATATTATTATTACCCAATTAATTAAAGATTTATAATGGGGATCAACCTTATTATAATCTATATCGGGGTCACCTGTGATCTATAATGGAGATCAACCCTTCATATAAGGTATATCATGATCTCTAGTTTCTCATAAGCTAATAGAAATCAACCCTTCGTATAAGCCAAATCGGTCTAACCCATAATCTATAATGGGGATAAAACCTTCATATAAGCTGTATCGGGATCACCCATTTAATATAATGATAAACTACCATATCATGAGTAAAAAAATTTCATCATAAAACCCTTTTAATCCAATATGAAATAAAATTCTTATAAAAATACCCTTTTCTTTTAAAAACCCATTTTCAATACCAAAACAACTTTTTATTTGAAAAAAAACATTTTAAATTTGAAAATACCCAAAATATAAAAAATAATTTTTATTTAATAAAAAGTTTAAAATTTCAAATTAATAAAGAAATAAAATAATGTCCTTAGTAGTGGAAACATCATTATCACTCTGTACGTTAATAATAAAACATTCATTTTGTCATTTGTCAAAGAATTCTGTATAAAACAGGTAAAAATATTCCATTTGAAACCATTTGAATGAAATTAAAATTTTTAATAAAATTTATTTTCTAATAATTTTATATAAAATAATATCGAGAATATTGACATTGAAGAAAATATTTTTAAATTAAATACTTAAACATTTAAAAAGATATTTTTAAACAAAAGTGTCCAATACCACTTTGAAATATTTGAATCATAGTACCTATAAAGGAATAATATTTAACAAAAAATTAAATAACATGAGAATACATAAATTCAAGATATTATATTTCAATGTTCTGGTATACATACCTCATAAAATAAGGTGGGTGTAAAACATTAAAATTTACCTCAATAAAAGGAGATTGAGACAAAGTCCCTCACATTGAGTCTGATTCATCACGTATTTCCTTTATCTTCATGAAGAATAAAATTATGCTAATTATTTACATTATTTAAAACCTTTTTCATGTTTATTATTCCTTTTATTACACTTATTTTTATGTTATAACAATTACTTAATTATTTAAGTTTACATTGGACGTTTTAAAGATATTCAAAACTTTTGTCCAATAATTTCTTTTTTATGATGTCAATAGTCAAAGTGGATATTATTAAATCACATATAGACTAATAATCATGAAATAATTACCAATTTTATACATAAATTATACTTTTAAATCCATCCATTAAATATTCATTTGAAAAATAAACTGTGTTACCATCATGGAGATAGTAAACCGTACGTACGCATGAGTAACATTTTTATTTTTCAATGATCTTTATGGAAAGATGCTAAGTATTATTTTATCATTCCATAATTATAATAATATCATTATTATATTAATAATATATATATATCATTCACGTGATGTGGTTATGAAAAATGAATCACAATGCTTCATGAAGGTGATAATTCACACATCCGCACAAATAACTTTATCGTTTTTATGTGCACAGAAATTTAATGAAATAAATGATATATTAAATTTTCATAATGATAAATATGAAATTAATATAATACATAAACATTAATTCCATCATTATTGTCACACCCATCATCTTTAAATAAATTTTTTTATTTATTTTCTGGGTATCAGGTAGTCTGGGTTGAAGCTCGACTTAAAATTTTGGAGTTACTAATTAAAAACGCATGGTTTGGCCTTGATAGCATCCAACGCACAGCAGTTGAAGCCGCGCGGCCTCGTCCGAGTCACCGCGCGACCTCGCCCAGTTAACTGTATAGTCTTATCAGTGTTCAAGGCATGATTATAAATTGTAATGAATAATGAAATGGAAATAAAATAAATATAATAAGTTTTAATAAAATTTAAAAAATTGACTTAATGAAAATAATAATAATATTGTTTCAGAATATTATTATTATTATTAATAGTGTTAAGATTAAAAAAATTAATTAAGTCGTTATTAATATTGTTGTAATTATTATTATCATTAATATTATATTAAGTTAATATCTTTTTGTTTTATTTTGTTTGGATTTAAAATATTCGGTCGAGGTGTGGGATGAGTCCCGATTGAATTCTGGTGTTTTTTTTGATAAATGAGTTTTTTAGGGCTTGACATCATGAGACGCAAGGGAAAATCATAATTGCGATGTCGTAAGACTTCACCAGGGCTTCCATGTGACCCGACCATCGTTCAATTAACCAAATAAAATGAATTAATAATAATAAAATAAAATTAAATGTGTGGAAGAATAAAAATAAATAAAATAAGAAGAATGTGTTAATTATTTAATAAATTGTGTTTTAATGATAATAATATTATTATTTTCAAGGTTTCAGCATATGAATAATAATAATAATAACAACAACAATATTATTATTATTATTATGGGTTTTGTTTTTTGTTTTCCTTTTTATTTT
The DNA here is from genome assembly GCA_963277665.1 of Viscum album. Classification (NCBI taxonomy): domain Eukaryota; kingdom Viridiplantae; phylum Streptophyta; class Magnoliopsida; order Santalales; family Viscaceae; genus Viscum; species Viscum album. The sequence continues at coordinate 262,781,484 of OY728129.1, forward strand.
ATTTTTCTTCATTTTATTTTGGTTTTTATTTTTTTCCTAGGGTTTGTGGACCTCACCCCTTACCCCCTATTCCCATCGCGACACACCCCTTTCCCCTTGGAACTCCATCGCGACACACCTCCCCTTGCACGCTGCACCTCGCCGCCAGCTACCCTATTTCTCCCCTTGGCTTCCTGCCGCAATGGCCCGCACAGACCCCTGGCTAGGCCCTTGCACCATGTCTTGCTTCCCCCATGGACAACCTTTCGACCAATGAGCTCGCTAATAAACTTATCCCCCTTCTCATATCTGCCCGCACGTGGCCCTCCTGTACTGTCCGTGATCCATCACCAGCCTTCCCCAGTGGACCGGAACTGCTTCGTCCCCCTCACATTGCATGGCCCTCACAACGTCGTTACGCCGCGCTACTCCCGGATGACCATCTCGAGCTACCTTCCACATTTTTGTGCAACCTTAAACTCCACTAGAACCTCCTCCATGTTCATCTTGACGTAACCCACAACCCTCCCCCTTTCTGGCCGACCCATTTCTGGCGATCTGACGTCCCTTGGCTACTGCTAATTCGTTAAGCCTATTGTTTATTTTATTTTCTGCTCTCTTAGAGTTTTTATATTTCCAGTAGGTTCGTGGTCCGATTTACTGTTCAATTTTGATTCATTTTGGTTCAAATTCATGTTTTAGGGTTCAGTTTGATCTTTGTGTGGTGCGTTCGTGATGCATTTGGAGTTTCACACCCATTTATGTGAAATTCAATGCCAAAGGTAGGTGGTTTCACATTTAAACATTATTTAATGAATTAATTTTCTTGCTTAGTTAATTTATAATCTTATTTGATTAATTCTTTTAGGTGCATATTTTATTTTCTTATAGTTTTCCATGTTTTAGATTTGTTTGGTAGTATGTTTATATGGGTGGGTGCATTCATTGGTTGAAAACTAATCTTTAGTAAATTGTTAGTGTTTAATAATATGTGAAGTTAGCTATTCATTTGTGCAAGTGTTGTTAACTATGTTTCAATATGGCGTTTCATGTGCTTGGTCAGAAGTGAAGGTATTGTGTAGGATGAGTAGGTTGTTGCTATTAAAACCTATGTTGAGTTTTATACCAGTGTTTTATAAAGATTGCGTTTGTTTGTGTTGACGCTCCTTTTCGTCACATTTTTTAAAGGAATGGAAAGGGAAATTACTTAGCACAAATTGATTCATCATTTGAAGAAAAAATCAAAAATCGACAAAGGAATGAAAAAGGAGTCCAAGGACCTTGGGTCACGCAAGTTCCCTTACTGTCGTGCAAGTACACTTATGCGCCGCCTAATGGTCGTGCAAGTGACTTGCGCGACCTCTTTGAGAACCGCCCAGGGTCTTTTCTAGCTTATAAATACCCCTGGTGGGCCCCCCATTTCGAGAGGATTTTTTCCAGAATTCACATATAGAGCTCTGAACGCCCAAGTCTCTTCTTCAGGTCTTCCGAACACTTCTAAGGTAATTATTTACCTAGAATGGAAGGTCTAAACAAGAGGAATAAGGTCTGAGTGTTAGAATTCACTAACAATTACGCGCCTGAGTGTTTTACCCTTAAGGTAAATGGACACACTTGCGCGCCTCCTCACCTACTCATTGAAACTTACGAGCCACTCTTCTAGAAGTACCTCGGGATAACTCTAAAGGCTTTGGTCAAGGATCGCCCAAGTATTACCCTAAGGGCTGAAAATTATGCAAGTACCCATGTGCCGCGCAGGTATACCTGCGCGACTAGGACTTGCGCGCCCACGCAGTACCTACATGCCTACCAAGACTTGCATGCCCTTCAATTTTTGGGTGCCCTACTTATCCATTTAACCCCTTTTATGCCATTCCACATCTCCTATTCAAGATTCAATCCTCAAGACACTCTTCAAAGCCATTTATGGCATGTTTTCTCGATTGAATTCCTTATCCGAAAGGAATTCCGTGAAACATCTCTCAAAATCTAGTGATTTACACATCTTTATGTCACAAAAATTAGAGATTTCTTCATTCAACCTCATCCTTTAAGATGAGAGAACCCTATTTATGGGCATCCTTCTTAGGAGTAGGCCTCAAGTCCTCATTAATATGGGCATCCTCCTTAGGAGTAATCCCTAGTCATAATTTCCCTATATCTGGGCCTCCTTATCAGGAGTAAGCCCCAGTACAAGTTCTCTTAATTGGGCCTCCTTTTCAAGAATAATCCCCAAGTCCCCTAATTTGGGCATCCTCCTTAGGAGTAAGCCCCAACCATAATTCCTTTAACCTGGGATCCCTTTTCAGGAATAAGCCCCTATCTTAAAGTTCCCAAATATGGGCATTCTCCTCTGGAGTAAGTCCCAACCATGGTTCTCTTAAACTGGGCTTCCATTTCAGGAATAAACCCTAGTTTCAAATCTACAAATATGGGAATCCTCATTAGGAGTAAGCCCCAAGTTCCTTAATTTTTCAAATCCCTTAACCTAGGCCTTCTTCTCAGGAGTAATCCCCAGCCTTAATTTCTGTTAACCAGTCTTAATTTTCTTTTGATATGGGCTTCCTTCTCAAGAGTAAAACCCAATCATAAGTCCCCTCCTAACTTGGGAATCTTCCTTAGGAGTAAGCCCCAATATTAGGGTATCCAAATCTCCATGAAGCACATATACCTTTATGGACCCTGCTCCTGGATTTCTTCCCTGAAGTAAATCTTAGTCCTCATCTATTTGGGTAGTCATACATACATAAGTCCCAAATCATTGCATATTTCATGGAACAATTGTCTGGTTTCACCAATACCTCTTGTTTATCACACCGAGCATGACTCATGTGAGCTTAGAGTGTAAAAGTAATCATGACATCTTTCTTTGATCCATCAATCATGCATAAACATAATACTCACTTACTCGAACTACGTGGGTTCTGATTCCTTTTCCAAAACAAAGGATACGTAGGTATCCCATCTATGGGTACGATCCCAACTCTGAAATAATCAATGTCCTTCTGAATGACAATAAACTTCATGTGCCCCACTGAGTGGCTTTAAAACCTTTATGGTCATCATAATGACCAAGAGACTTTTATGTATCAAAGGATACCATTGAATAAGAATATCTAACAAATATAGATGATTCTCTATCGATGAAGAACCTCGAATACATATAAAATATTCTCTAAATTTCCTACATATCAATCATTGATTATCAGATATAAAGGAAAGCTCATTTTATACTTGGTAATGTAATAAGGATTCATGAACATAACTTAAATCTATAAAGAGAGTCCTGGAGTAGACAATAATTCCCCTCAAAAAGGTGTGATGAGTCAGACCTCCCATACTCTCGACCAATGAAAATTCTGAAGCCTCATCAGTCCACAACTAATGAGCACCTACCTTTGGAAAGTAGGTTCAAATGGATATGGAATCATTGGATGTTTCCGGTTCTACGAAAAAACCCATTAGAAACCGCTTTGAATGTTTGAATCTTAAATCAATGAGATCATCCCCCATTCCAGAGGAAACAAAAAATGGTGAACCCAACGTGAATCTTTAACCAAGTTAAAATGATGTTTTGATTATTTGTTAGGCCCCTATTTAAACTCAATGAGAGGGCCAACAAGACAATCAATAACATATGTGTTTATCCAAAAGATGTAGTGCTCGGACTTATCTTGATTATGTCTGTTATATCAAACATGCACTCTTTTCCAAGATCTTATGCATTTCTAAAATGGCTTCTCTTAAGTTCACACCCGTGAATACGTTTGCTGTGAAAACCTCTACTGTGAATTCCACTACTACTACTCCTGCTAGATCGTCGTCCTCTCTGAGGACGACATCACCTACTTAGCATCTTCAACGCTGGGTATCAAACGCGCTGGTTAAGGAGTACCACCAACACGGTACCATTCCAACTCTGGAGGCTGTCCGACAAGACCTCCAAGTGAACAAATCACACCGGTCGTCCGGACAATGATGACCAGTGATCAAGAAGTAGGCGGTGCTAACCACCGTCTCCAACCGTTTCAGGTCGTTATTCCTAGAACTCAATCAATATTCACTCCCATATTTCGAGGAGGTGAATGAGAAGGTCCCTCAGGGCCTTAATTCAAAGAAACATTAGTTCTTCCCAAGGGCTCATATCAAAAATTTCCACCAGACTCATACGGCAGTGTGCCCTCAACATGATGAGGGTATCGTTTCCAGGCATTTAGCTCAGGTTCCTCGAACCCGAGAAGGCGAGACGAACCGACAGAGGCAAAATCCGGTCAATAGTGAGCAGGTTCTCATCTCTTCCATCTCCGAAGAAGTCCACCAACCTAACTTGGTGGAAAACAACGAGCGGGCTCATACACCCGTCCGTTTTAATCCCTCTATCCAGCAGACTCATCTAGCAGTAGCATGCCAATCCCACCAAGAAATTCCGGTGGAGTACTATAGGCAGGAACATACACCTGTTTATACGTCATCAGCTAGTCAGTAGGCTCATCTGACTACATATGATGGATCTCATCAACCACGTTCGGCGAAGTACAATCAACAGACACATACACCTGCCAGTATTGATCAAGCCTACCAACAGTCTCGTTTGGTAGCACCGGGAGAAGTCAGTCGGAAAGCAGCGGCGACAAACAGGAGGTAGACTCAATTCTTGTCCCCACACTTCAGTACTGTCAGGATTCACTGATAGGAAAATGAGGACATGATCAAGAAAACACACCTACTCCAGGCACAGAATGGACGTATATCCCTATTCCGGCAGCTGAAGTCACCAAGCACATTCTGTCAATGGTGAAAGAGCAGAAGCAAGTCCCTGCTCATATTCTGGATGCCTGCCAGGATATTATAACAGCTTCAGCAGCATCACAGGGAAAGAAATGCAAATCTATCCCTACCAGTGGAGTGACTCATCAACAGATCACTCCGGAGAATATATACACCTCTGTTTCAGTCCAAGAGGGTTGTGGGGCATACTCCCCCATATCATATAGACAACCATGTCAGGCACATACACCTAATTTGAGTGGAGATCATCAGCCTAACCTAGCCATCTATCCTGATCAAGCACATACACCCGCTCAGAGTAGCCACTTTTGTCAACAAGTGGTTTCCAAGGCGAGTAAGAAGGTGTCTAAGAAGAATACCCGCCCAACACAGTCAAGAAATCAAGATCCAATCTGTAACAAGGCCTTTCTCGATGCTGGAGTTCTTGAAGCCCTCAGACAATTATCTGTTGGAATCCAAGATTCTACTTCCTCATTTCCCAATAGTGGGAACATTAATTCTGAAGGTATTCAACAGACACTTCCTCATGAAGGCTTGATTCATGACAGTTCGGTCGATCTTGAAGTTTCATCTTCAGATGAGAGCTACAATAACCCTCTGTGTGGCCAAAAGACCAAGGAGCCGGAGATCTCATCTTTTGTTGTAACCCACCATGGTGGTCCTCCCCATGATGATGAATTTCACTGCGAAAGTACTCTCCGCAGTAGTGATGCACATCGCCCGGAAAATGGTCTAGTGGACAATGTAGTGCCGAGAGATCCCTCTTATCTTGAGGCACATGAAAATGAGAAACCAGTTATGTCTGATTCTTCATCGCTAGTAGGTGAAATACTTTCTCAATCAGAAGATAGCCCAGGGTGTAGGTCATTCTCCCAACCACCCCTAAGTCATGCATCGTCTAGTTTAATCAGTGATTTCTCTACCAATCTTGTTGAATCCGATGAAGCAACAAGGAAGCACCATCTCTGGTCAAATCAGGTAGAAGAATATTCATTGAATGATAAAGAGGAAGTGTTGAATATGAGAAAACAACTGGCGAAAGGTGAAGTGTCAGTCATGTTTTGGCCTTTGGCTGACTCTCAGTATGACATTCAAAAAGTGTTGACAGAAGATTGTATTCAAGAAATTCGTCTCAACATATGAAAAACTCTTTGTTAGTTGAAAAAGAAAATAGTTTCTTATGATGAACATGAAAATCATGTCAAGATAATATAAGGGTTACAGCGCCAGATTGATTTGGAATCTCTCTCAGTCTCTCGATATCCGAAGGCTGAAAAGCAGCAGAGATCCCTTCAGCGTTCATGCCTTGGCGCACTAAGAAGATTGTGCCAGTTAATTGCCAATGCCCCATCTGGTATTCATATCAGGGGATGGGGTGTTCATGGAGCACTATATTTCACTGTGCTCTCCAGTTAGCAAAGCCTGCCGAAAATGGTTTCATGCAATGTTATTTCCCATGGTCGGCCAAAGTCAATGGGTTTTGTTTGTAATCAAAGGATTGCCCAAGAATAGGCTTCAACTAGTTCCTCTCAAAATCATGAATACAGAGAATAAGTTGTTGAATTACTCCTGCATCAAGAGAATGAGAATATTAAACAGACCTCTCGTATGGAGCAAGCACATCATCAAGTGACAGAAGTGTCAGAAATCATCCAATGGTCTTTTGAGCCGGGTGATAAAAGTGGATACCAATTGATGCATAAAACTAATTTCCGGACCAAGGTCCGCAAGATTGGTAGAGCTTTTAAGAAAGTCTCAGATATAGCATGTCAAGAGCCACCCCAGCTTGCCAGACTGGGGACTCTTTTAACATAACCTTCAGAATCAACAAATAGTATTCTAGGAGTTGAGAGAGAACTGTAGGAACAGCCCCAGTCCACTAGACTGGGGACTTTTTCAAATCATCAATCCCCTCCCCAGCGAAAGTCGGTCTTCTATCGATTGGGGAAGAAGCCACAAGAGGAACGAAGAGCCAAATTATCAAGAGATTCTCTCCAAATTACGGTTTTCCAAGAATTTCCTGAGGGATCAAATAAAAAAAAAGGAAATGTCTCGTCAGGGGCATGGTAGAAGACAATATCACAGAAATGTTGATAGAAGGGATGCGATGCGTTATGCATCAATTAATGTCATTAATTCCGTTGTTTCCGATCCTCCAGAACATGAGGCTCACTCAGGGGACTTGGATGAAGAGGTTCATGCTCAAGAAGTTTTACGCACAGACATAAATGAAGAAGGTGTGCGTACATGAAATCAAAGGTTTACCCAGAATCTGGGTATTCCTTCAAGTAACCCACTTCCCCCTCTCCGAAAGGGATAAAACAAGGGAAAGGGAAAGAATCAGGTTACATATCCTTCATTAGGAGAAGGACAATTGCTCTCACTGGAGCAATTATTTGCACAATAAGAGGAAGAAATAAAGTAATTAAGGAAGATGAATGTAAAACTACTTCAGGGTAGTCTTATTCCTAAACGTGCTGGAGTCAGTCAGCCAAAGGAGTTTGTTGCAGCTACTGAGATGGATCAAGAATATCCTCCTCTATCAGTACACCCTCATAGGTCTAATCCTACAGGTCAAGTGCAACAACAGTTGGCGGTGCTACCATCAGTTGCAGCACCAGCCACCATACCTGTCCAGACTCCAATTATTGCACCTGCCCAAGTCCAAGTTCAACCAGATTTTTCTCAAAAGTTAATAACTACCATTGAGTCATTAACAGCTCGGTTAGAGACTGTGGAAGAGAAGCATGTGCAGGTTCAACCAAAAGAGAAATATTACCCTGAATGGGTAGATTCAATCCCTCCCCCATCAAGTTTTGGGAACCATGTATTCCCTATTTTCAATGGATCAGGCGATCCTGAACATCATTTGACACATTACGTGTATTTTTGCGATAGTATGATGGGAACTCGGGAGCAGCAAGAAGCAGTGAAACTCAGATGATTCATGTGAACCTTGCAAGGACCATCTTTTGTTTGGTATACAAGCTTGAAATCCTGGTCAATTCCCAGATGGGAAGATCTCTGTCAACGATTTCTTCTTTAGTTCATCTCAACTTTGGCAAAGACAACAGTTTTTGATCTTACAAACTATAAGGAAAGGGAGAGTGAAAGGGTCTCAGATTTCATTGCTCGCTGAAAGGGATTAACATATTCCCTAATCTTATCACTCCCTTAAGAGGAGTTGTTACCAATCTGTGTGGAAAATTTGTGTGATGAGTTGCGCACACCACTGATCCCTGTGAAATACACAGAAGGATTTCGAGACCTTAATTCAATCGCTCAATAGATTGAAGATTCTCTTATAAAGACTAAGGATAAATCTCGTGTAATTCTATCAGCTCCAAGAAGGAGAATGGGTAAAGCAGAGACTGCTACAGTTATGCTTAAACAAGAACCTGTACCTGCTTCTACCTCAAAACCTTCATCTTCTCAAAGGGCTCCACCTCCTGAGCATCAACAACAGAGGCTGTTTCATCAAGACGATCAAAGAGATCAAAGACGGAAATAGTTTGATGAGTTGAAGAGTAAAGTTTATTCTTTCTGAAATGAAAAAGTTCATGGTCACTTCATTTCGGCCCTGGAGAATAATTTGGTTCAGTTGCCGAGGCCCAAGAGGCCAAATAAAGAAGGAGATGAAGACTGTACCAATTATTTCCCATTTCATCAGATGTTGGGGCATCCCATCCAGGAGTGTTTTTTCTTTAAAGACCTCCTGCAAAAGATGGTCGACTCGGGACAAGTCAAACTAAAAGGTTCTTCAGCCCAGGTAGCATGTTTTACTGCTACAGTTCCAGAGGAAGAAGGTGAATGGAAAGAAGTCAAAAGAAAAAATGTAATGAAATATGATGATTGGATGGTCAGGAAAATGATCAACCTAACTCATGCCATTTTGCAAATGAAATTGAAGAAACCAATTGTGTCTTCTGCTATGGATTCCACAACAAAATCATCTTCAGAGGGAAAATCCTCAAAAGGGCGGCATCATTCCAAGAAAGAGGAACAATTAGAAGAAGATGAGTATGTGTCAAAGCCTAATCTATCTTTGACTCTGGTAGATTTCATTCCATCTACTTCAAAGAAACGGGCACCGTCCCACCAAATGACACAGCCTAAATTGGATAATCAGGCAGATTCTTCATCGGATGAAGAGTTAATCTTTGGTTCTGTTAATATGATTCACTTAACAGATCCTTATGCCAATCACAGTTTCAATTTCAATGATCCTGAATTCCTTGTATTAAACAGAGGAATTAGAGGGAGTTCTAGGGGTCTGGGATATAGAGGAAGACATGGATATCCCAGAAGCCACTATTCCAATTCCACCCCTGCTAGAACTGTGTACGCAATAGAAACTCGTGGTAGAGACCTTCAGTGAGCTCAGTAAGAACAAGAAAGTTCTTCCACCAACAACAAATTCAGTCCTGGAAAAATTATTCTGGAGGATCGGTTGGGGGTTCCATCTTCATTTTCTCAACAAGTGAATGGATCTAATCGGTATAATCTTCCAAATCCAGAAATTTTTCCAACTCCTATCCCGATACAAGATGCATCAACTTCCAAAGAATCAACTTCCAAGGCACCTGCTAAACCACATGTTCCTATTGGGAAATAAAGACCTTTGGATCAAAAGTATGATATATTGAAACACCTGGCCCAAGTACCGGCCAAGTTATCAATTCTGGATGCTTTTAATCTGTCAAAATATCTTCAGGAGGCACTCATCGAGGCTTTTTCAAGTCCCCAGGATTTTGAAACTGAAATTGATGCAGCTGAAGTCTATCACGTTGAGAATAATCCTGCAGAATTTCATGCATTGATATCTTTCACAGATGAAGATGAAGATGATGTCATGCATGGAAATATTAGACCTTTGTAATTATCTGGCAAGGTCAACGGCGTAGACATCGGAAGAGATTTCATTGATAATGGTTCAGGAGTCAACCTCATGACCATTTGTACACTTCGTCGATTGGGCCGCACAAAATCTGATTTATCTCCTTCTACTATGATGTTACAAGGATATGATAAAAATGAACAAGAAAAACTAGGCAAAATTACACTCAGAACTCAGTTTGGAGATCTTGTATCCAAGTCAGATTTCATGGTTTTTGATCAAGACTCAGCCTTCAACATCTTTCTTGGAAGACCCTGGCTACATCAACATGCGGCTATCCCTTCATCATACCATCAATGTCTCAAGTATTGTTTCGATGGTCAAGTTGGGACATGGTATGGTGATAAGGCCCCATTCAATACATGTGAATCTCAATACATTGAGGCGTAATTCTATCACATGAAGGGAAATGAGAAATCCACAACAAGGGAGATTACCAAAGTTAATGCTCCATATGGTTTGGAGAAGATTGCAGTAATTCCATTTTCACATGTGAGTATAGATTATGTGTTTCCTATCAATAAAATTGACAAGATAGACCTAAATCAAAATACTCTTATGGAAAGATCCATAATGTCAATTACGACAATAGATCCAGACAACATGGGAGAAATTGGTGACCCACCAAGCAGTGATGAAAGCCCAAATGGTGATGTCTTTATTTCATATGCTGAAATCCAGCAAGTATATACTTCGCCAACTAGGCCATAAGAAGTGATAGAAATTTCAGGGGTGAACAATGATGTCGATTCTCAATCCATCATCTCCTCTTTATTACCCAAGGAAGACCCTTCATCATCTATTAGGTCGGAAATGGAAGCCTCTTCTTCAATATGTTCAAGTTTTAACATCTCTTATGATCATGTAAATTTTGCTTCATCATCTACTATGCAAGTAGAAATAGAAGAAATAACACATGTTAAGAAGAAGAGGAAGATCTCAGAGATGCTCCTCTAGCATTTGAAGAGGGTATCTCTACCTCTGTGGATGAACTCAGAGAAATAAATTTGGGTACAAAAGAAGATCCAAGCCCCACTTTAATTATTGCGGCCATGACTCTTGAAGAACAAGAGATGTATATTTCTTTTTTAAACAAAAATCGAGACATATTTACTTGGAACTATACAGAGATTCCCGAGCTTGATCCTGATGTTGCTACTCATCATTTGGGTTTACCAGAAGAACATCGAGGATTTAAGCAAGCCACGAGAAGAACACACCCAACTTATGCTTCCAAAATCAAAGATGAAGTGGATAAGCTTATCAAAGCTAACTTCGTCAGAGAAGTTCAATATCCCAAGTGGTTGGCTAATATTTTCCCTGTGAAGAAGAAGAATGGAAAAAATAGAGTTTACATCGATTTCAGAGATCTTAATCAGCGTTGTCCTAAGGATGATTTTCCAGTTCTGATTACAGAACTTTTAATCGATGCAACAGATGGCTATGAAACACTTTTATTCATGGATGGATATTCCGGATATAATCAATTCCGAATGGCTCTAGAAGATGAGGAATCTACAGCTTTCAGAGCCCCTCATGGTGTGTTTTGCTATCGGGTAATGCCCTTTGGATTAATGAATGATGGCGCAACATATCAGCGTGCAATGCATCACATCTTCAAGCCCTTTTTAGGGATGTTTGTTGAATGTTATGTGGATAGTTTGGTGTTCAAATAAAAACAACGTTCTAATCACTTGGGTGATTTGGAAGTAATATTCCGCAAGCTTCGACAACATAATTTGAAGATGAAACCCTTAAAATGTGCTTTTGGGGTAACCTCAGGAAAATTTCTCAGCTTTGTTGTATGCCATCGTGGTATGGAAGTCGATCCTAAGAAGAAAAATTCAATCCTTGGTATGTCACCTCCTCGAAATTTGAACGAATTGAGATGACTTCAAGGAGACTTAGCCTACATTCGGCGTTTCATCGCCAATTTGTCAGGAAAAAGTTTACCCTTCACCAAATTGATGAAGAAGGGAGTCACTTACCAGTGGACTGAAGAATGTCAAGAAACATTTGATATTCTCAAGAAATACCTCTTGAGTCCACCGGTACTTATGCCATATTTTGAAGGAAGGCCACTTATCCTCTACGTGACAGCCTTAGAGCGATCATTGGGTGCTTTTCTTGCTGAGAAGAATGATGCTAGGAATGAAAATAGCCTCTACTATCTCAGTTAGACTATTCTTGGAGCAGAAACCCAGTATTAAAATATTGATAAGTGCTACCTAGCATTAATATTTGCAGTTCATAAATTGAGACACTACCTGCAACATCACGAGGTCCAATTGGTATCTCGCAATAACCCGCTCAACTTCATCTTTAGTCGTCCAATGCTTACAGGTCTTCTAGCAAGATGGGAAGTTATTTTGAAGCAATTCAACATTCAATATGTGTCTCAAAAGGTAATAAAGGGCCAAGATCTGGCTGATTTCCTTTCTGAACATCCTTTAGTAGAAGATACATCTTCAGATATTGAACTCCCTGATGAGGAAGTCTTCTCTATTCAAGATAGTCATCAAGTATGGGAAATGTATTTTGATGGTGCTTCCAGAAGTCCAACAGGGAAGAAAATGGAAGATCCTAAATTCAACAAGGTTGGATTAGGAGTTATTCTTATTTCCCTGGAAAAGGAAGCGTTACCTTATTCCTTCTTATTATGGGAAGGTGATACCAATAATGAAGTAGAATACCAAGCTCTCATTGCAGGCTTGGAGTTGAGTCTTCAAGCACAAGTGAATCACTAAAGGGTGAAAGGTGATTCAGACCTGGTAATCAAACAGGTCAATGGGGATTATGCAATCAGAAAAGAAGAACTAATCCATTTGTATGATTACATCAGAAAGTTAATGGCGGAATTTCCTATGGAACCGACATTTTCTTATGTCCTGCGACCACAAAATGCTCAAGCTGATGCACTGGCTAATATAGCCACAGCTCAGGAAGATCCAAATCGGGACAAAACAACCATCATTATTGACCACCGTCGTACAATTTCACCTTATGTTCGAACCAGAACAGAGGAGATCAATGAAATTAGTCCCATTCCTGAACCGTATGGTCATACTATAGGATGTATGACACATATCAGGGAATACCTTTAAAATGGAACACTTCCACCTGATAAAGCCAGGAAAAAACAAATCTGGCGATGTGTGGTGAAGTTTACTCTTTATGATAGCCCAGATCACCTAGAGAAAATTCTCTAAAAGCGTGGTTTTGATGGAGTTCTCTTCAGATTCATTGATGATGAAGAGACAATGGCTGTCATGAAAGAAGTGCATGTAGGAGTCTGTGGTGCCCACCAATCTGGACATAGACAGTCTGATCAGATTCGAAGGCTTGGATACTTTTGGCCTTCAATGATAAAAGATTGTGTTGATTTCAAAAAGAAGTGTCATTCATGCCAAGTACAATCCAATTTCATTCATTAACATCCAGATTTGCTTCATACAGCTAAATACTCGTGGCCATTTTCTACACGGGGAATGGATGTGGTGGGACCTTACCCTTCATCTATGACCAAGAAGTTTAAGTATATTCTTACTGCTACTGACTTCTTTTCCAAGTGGGAAGAGGAAATACCTCTCAAAGAAGTTAGTTCTAAAAGCATTGTTAGATTCATCAAGTCTAACATCATTAACAGATTTGGTGTCCCCCATACAATATTGATGGAAAATGGCACAAACTTCTGTTCATCCGAGATGAAGAAGTTTTATCAAGAATATAACATCAAATCCAATCATTCATCTTGGTACCATGCAGCAGCCAATGGCCAGATAGAAGCCTTCAACAAGAATCTTTCAAATATAATGAAAAAGATGGTGGATAAATATAAGAAGTCATGGCCTGATAAACTCTTTCATGCTTTATGGGCTTATCAGACCACCACCTGCACTGCAACCGGTCAACTATATATTCATTGATATATGGAATGGAAGCAGTCTTGCCTATTGAAGTTTAACTACCCTCACTCAGAGTAGCTATTTGTGATCAATCATCTACAGATGAACAATCTCAAAAGCGATTGGATGAATTGGAATGGTTAGATGAGAAAATATTGTACACACTACACCACTTGGAAGTCTACCGGAATTGAATTGCACGAGCTTTCAACAAAAAAGTTCATCTTCGTTCATTCATTCAGGGAGAACTAGTATTAGTTCTCAGAACTCCGATGATACCAGGAAAGAAACCTCCCATGCTTGAGGCAAAATGGGAAGGACCTTACTCAATACATAAGTTCTACTCCAATGGAGATTATTCATTAATCTCGATGGATGGAAAACTCATCACTACTCCAACCAATGCCATATTTCTGAAGATGTATTTTGTATAAACACAAAATATATCATCATCAGTTCGGTATGACCTTAAACTGCACCACTGTCCTGCATGACATTAAAACTTCTCATCACGTCCAGCAAGACATTAAACTGCATAACCAATGGTCCATGCATATGACCTTAAACTATTCTCATTTCATCCAACATGACGTTAAACTGTGAAAAAGTTCTCTAATTCGTCCAACATGACGTTAAACTATGTCCCCTTCATCCTCTTTGCTATATGACGTTAAACTATACAACAATGGTCCATGCATATGACCTTAAACTATTTGCATGTCCCTTACGTCCAACACGACGTTAAACTGCACCATCCAGAGTCCATGCATATGACTTTAAACTATTTTCATTTCTTTCGTCCCACATGAAGTTAAACTGTAATGTCCTAGCTACATGATTCTAAACTATAATGAAGTCCCTTACATCCAGCAAGACGTTAAACTGTATAACCAACAGTCCATGCATACAACTTTAAACTATTTTCATTTTTTTCGTCCAACATGACGCTAAACTGTATCACCCCTTTTTCGTCTAACATGACATTAAACTGTGAAAAAGTCCCTAATACGTCCAACATGACGTTAAACGGTGCACTCTTTTGTCCTTAGAACATGACATTAAGCTTCACAGTCCCCCTTTTGTCCGACATGACATTAAACCATATTTTCCCCATCGTCCTACCTACATGATGCTAAACTGTACAAAAGTCCTTTAATACGTCCTACATGACATTAAACTGTACTTTGTCCTTGCAACATGACATTAAACTGTGCAGCAACAATAGTCCTAACTTTAAGACTTTAAACTGCATAATCCCTTCATATTTCCTACATGACATTAAACTGTGCATCGTTAGGGTTGTTTCTACCTCTTGTTTCTCACACCGAGTATGACTCATGTGAGCTTAGAGAGAACTTCAACAATAACACTCTATCTAGTCTACTAACCATGTGTATGTCCCCACACTTTTTTTAGGTCGTTGTCCCCAAGAACAACTTGATCACAAATTCATTATTTAATTGAACTACGCGGACTTTGATCCTTGCCTTATAGGCTAGGTATGTAGGCAACCTCCCAAGGTTCAAGCCCAAAACCAATCTCTTTACATCGATTCACCTCCATCTCGTACGATGTTGATTTGTGATACCGCCCCCAGAATCAATATCTTTACATTGGTTCAACTTCATCCTTTCTATATGACGTTAAACTATACAACATTTTTTGTCCAGTATGACAATAAACTATAACATTCTTTAATACCCTCGCCTGAGAGGGAATCATTATTTACATTTATTTTCAATCATGTTTTATTCCAAATACTACGTGAATACATGGAAATTCCTGAAACTTTTATTTTGGGTCAAACCATCATTGCACTAAAGTCCCCTTTCACCCTTCACATGTACGAACCAAATTTGTACATAGGGTATTTCTAAAACTACGTGGGCTTGATTACCATCCTTATGGGATACGTAGGAGCATTCGAGTGTCCCTCGAATCCAGCCCCAAGTCTTTTGGGCCTAACCCCAAATTCCACTTTCAGTACCTTGACTGAAAAGTCCCCATGAAAACACACATTGTGTATTTCTTATAATGGTCCGAGCTCTATGACCCTAAACAAAGATCTCCAATCCTTTTGTCTTGTATGATGTTAAACTGTAGTTCAAGAACTATGTATGGCTTGATTCCCATCCTTATGGGATATGTAATGAAGTCTAACATTTCAATTCAGGACCCAGCGACAACGTGATTATGGTTAGCATTGATTTATGTATCTTTACATACATTGAACAATACCCATTTTTATGTGTCATAATCCTAACCTTAAATATTTTTAGATCTTCATAACCCTTTTTTTGACTTCTAGTCCCCAAAATGTCCAAATTCTGAGAATTCTTTTGCCTAACCATGCATCACGTGCCCTTAGGTGGCCTTGCATAAACACTCTACATAACAGACCTGTCAGCGAAAAGATGCTATTATTTGACTATGCAGCCAATTCCCTTAGGCGGCCCTGTATAATTCAACCCCCTAACGGGTTTGTTAAATAATGATAATTTCATTCTTAGGACAGGAACCTATTTTTGTCTTTATTTGTCTTAACGACGATATGTAGGGATCCGCAAAAATATCCATTCTTTACATATTTGTCTCATACTCTTTTTCATGATTTGAAAATATTCAATTCTATGGTTTATATTTTCCCTTCCCTACATTTGGGTCAGACCTTCGTAGGAGTGACATTCATCCATTTCTTAAACAATCTTGTTTGGAAATATTTTCTCCATATTCAAGTACCTCTTTCCATACAGAAAACTCTATACTTTGGAAAATTTGAATCTCCATAAAAATTCACTGGATTTTTAGTAGTAGAAAAGTAACTTTCTGAGAGTTCTTTTTCCTAACTATGCAGCACGTGCCCTTAGGCGGCCTTGCATAAGTAGTTTACATAACAGACCTGTCAGCCAAAAGATGCTATTATTTGACTATGTAGCCAATGCCCTTAGGTGGCCCTGCATAATTGAACCCCCTAATAGGTTTGTTAAATAATGATAACTTCATTCTTGGGAACTACTTCTTCCAATTCCTTTTAGCTCTTTTTCATATCATTCCTCAGATTCAAATTTTCTTAAGTCGTATTTTACATATTTTTTCCTTCATACTTGAGTATGGTAATATATTTTCAGATAAATTGTCAAGGAATTGAGTCAATTCTAATTTATTCGGTCAATGATATTTCAACCTTAAACATTAGCCTTTTTTATGTCCGACATGCATGACTTTAAACTTCCCACAAAAGACAAGAGAACTCTGAATAAAAAGTCAAGTTCCAGCTCACTAAACAAACATTTTGTATTATTTAGATACTATTGAGCAATTAAAAGATTCAAAGTTTGTAGGATTATTTATAATAATCCTAGTAAAAATCAAACTATGCTTACTAGGACCATTGGCTTAGGTAAAATTTAAAGGAGGTAGCAGGAAAATATGCACACAAGTGATTGAAGATGAAAGCATTCTTTCCATTTGATGCACAAGAATTATAAGGACATCCACATATTGAAGTCTCTTCACTTTTCTAAAAAAATTACAAGAGGCTGTAAACATAAGTCTTCGTTTGATGAACAACATACCGAGCTTCATCAACAGCTACTTGAAGCTCATGTACCCGACCAACTTCACTCTTTTTAGCCCGATGGAGAGATTTCTTGGCATCCGCAATGGCTTTCATACCATTTGTTTGAGTTCCCTCCAGTGAATTATTGAGTTGTTCAAGTTACCAAGTAACAGAATCTAACTGTTGCTGGAGGTGCATCCGCTGGACGACTTTATCTTTGATCTTGTGCTTTAGCTTCTTCATCTTGGCTGCATAATCAGCCTCCGGTCGGGATACCACAGCCTGAAATTCACTAACATTGACTGACAGCTTCACCCTGGTTAGATCTTCATGACAATTTTGCTCCTGCTCCCTTCTTAAGATGACCTGTTTCACCGCGGTATGGATCTCTTGGTATCCAAAGCCGCCAAGTCCTAGCATGACGAACTGGGACGATAATCGGGAAATCTTTGATGATAGATTTTCAAGAGGCACTTCAGATATGATTTTTCACATGTTGTTCCATGCCTTGCATCATGAAAAGTTGAGTGCCTTGAGCACCTATGGGTCTGATTCGACATCATCATCACAGGGGGAATATAATCTGTGATTAATGCACTGAGAGAAGTGCCCTGTTCTGCTCCTTCCCCCCTGACCCGTATTTCTTCGCTTTCAATTCCCGTTGGGGCTGAGGCTGAAGATTCACCTCTAGATCTAACCATTGAAATTGATGGACCTACATAATCAATTGATAGTCTTGGTTAGTTTCAAAGGATACCAAAAGTTAATTGGTTGTATTGATAATTAAGTACAGTTGCAAGAAAAATGTGTTATTCCTTACCCAACGGTAAATCAGCAACCTGAGAAGGCTCCTCCCCGTCCTTCCTAACTTCGACAGGATCTTCAGGATGATTTTGAGGAAGCTCTGCTGGGTTCAGCTCCACTTGCGCCAACACTTCTGCAATAGTAGGGTTTTCTGTTACCCCATTCAGGCATTGGTAGTTCGACATCTTGTTCAGATGGAACTGCACATTTTGAACCAATCATGATTATACATGTAATAAGAAGTTATTCTTAATAGGACGAAGGATACCACTCATGTCCATAATATTCTAAATTACATGATAATTTAACATGATTTATAAAATCTTCAAAAGATGCGCCAAGTTCCATCATTTCATCTAATGTCATCTCAGAATCCTGGTTAGTCTCACCAGTGAGATAATTTGATGTATCTTCTCGACGACCTTCATCCTGCGGTCCCTGGCCCTAGACATCTCCTTCAGTTGAAACGGCGACATCGGTTGAAATGGCCGCCAAGTTCTCTAATGCAGGAATTGAACCTAAAATAATACACAATGGAAGTCAGTCAATGTTTCATTCAACATTTTATGAAGCATTGTTAACTTACCAGAATCAGGTTCTTCTCTTCTTGCAACAGTAGTAGAAGGGTTGCTGGGAATAGATGATGGCTCTTCTCCAGAAGAAACTAAGTCAGCCTGAACTTGTGATTGTTCTGAAGCATCCTCCGTGGTCCTCAAAACAGGTTCATTCCTCTCCCTCAGAGGGGAAATGGAATAAGCCCCTGCAATCCCAAGGAAAATGAGCAATCTTTTTCATGGTTTAAAATTCATGATTATCCAAAGGACTTACCACTACTGATAAAGCATTTAGCGATGGACTTCCTCCTTCGTCGCCTTTGTCCTTTTGGGGTTTTAGGAGTATCAGTAGTCTCCCTTATAGGCACCCAAATTGGAGAATGGAAGGTCATTTCCAACTCCTCATTCATGGCCTACTGGCCTAGAGATATCTCGCCTGATTCGCAAGGAGATTCATCAGCAGCCCCGATGGCAGTACCACCAGGGCTATATTGTGGCGAAGGAACCTCAGTAGTTCTTTTTATTGCAAGCTGCAAGATGAAGAAAATAACTTCCTTAAGTAACAAAGCATCGACTGAAATCAAGTTGAAAAGAAAATAAGGAAAGAAAACTTACATCTTCAGGAGCCACGTAATCATGCCACTCCTCATCAGTCCCCTCAGCAGCGCCACGATCTATCAATTCCTTCACCCGCTTGGTGACAGGAATGGAATCATCAGTGGCATAGGTGAGCATTTCCAGCTCTCTGATATAAATCCACACTTCATCAGGGTTATTCTCAAAACTAATGTCCGTAGAAGCCAGAAGATTCCCTATTCCAGGGAGGTGTAGGCCCTCGCATAAATCCAACCAGGCAGTTTCAACACCACAGTATAAACTCTGCCATGTCTGGACAGCCTCTGGTCTTAGATATGAAGGCTTTGAGGAAGGTCCTACAATCTTTGATTTCAGTTTCTTCCCAACTTTTGCAACTACAGATAGAGAATAATAAAATAAGACTTATTTCTTTATAAAGTAGTAGTGATTAAAGTACCCCAATGAAGTAACTCACCAGGATTTGATGGAGTGGGTCTTTTGATTCTGACTGGAGGATTATATCGGGCATGAGGCCGCTTTGCCACTTGTTTCACCTCATCATCCCCATCTTGGGAATCCGGTGAACTAGTCCTAGAGGAGGAATCTGGCGAATCAGCATTAGGAGGGGAATCATCACCTTCATGAAGGAGGGTTTCTTTCTCTACAATCCTCTTCCTTTTCCCCACCCGATAAACTGGGTGATTCAGCACCCCTTTAGGGTATGATGCTATCAAGTGCTCGGCATACCATGTAGTCAAGTTATGTGCCACTTTTTCAACTGGTAGATCAAACACCGCCCCAGCCTTCTCCCTAGACGTCAGCAACCACAATTGTCGAGCAACCATCAGATGTTTCTCTAACCTGACATGTACAGGGGGAGATACAGAAATATGTTGCAGACACTTGAATTGACGTGCAAATATATATGGAGCATAGGACTCACATATAATTTATCTATCAATCCTGGAAACTAGCACACCATCTCTGCAAGCCAGCATGTATGCCCTCAAATCCAAGTGGGCTATTCCATCATCAACAAACCACCAGGTTGGAGGATTTCCATAGGGAACGAAATTGAATTCCTTAAACATGATCAGTCTCACTTTCATGTCATAGGCATTAAGATCTAATGGAGCAACTCCAGAGAATGCTTGCACTGATGGCCTGAAATAACTTCTAGGAATTTGTACTCCATTCTGTACATTATAAGTCCTGAAGTGAGTGGCGATCCATCCCCATAAAACATGGAATGGTCCCAATATTCTCAAAGGAGATTTACCCATGAATACATGAAGTAAACTTCTGTGAATATTTGCTAAAATGGGGGTAGCCAACCCAACCATTTTTCCCTCAGCCAACTTTTCTGAAATAACGAAGGTCCCTGGCCTGACACCTCCCTTCGAGTCCCTAACTGGCAAGAGATAAACGTTGAGTCACAAAGCCAAGAATCCCACCAGACAAGTCTTCTTTGGGATCCTTTGATTCACCTCATATCCCCATTTCTCAAACTCTACTACTTCTAGAGTTCTCCAGAATGTGCTAGGATCACCTCTCTTCTCAGGTTTTGGGTAGGTGGTAGGACGGGTGGGCCTCTTATCCTTGGATTTCTTTTTCTTGGATCCTTTCTCCTTCAGATCCTTCTCCTTTGGCTCTTTCTCTTTCTTCTCAATAAGAAATATATTCATCCACTCCTCTGGATGAATATACTTTCTCGAATGAGTTAAGGAGGTCTCTGAACTCTTGAGCCCGTGGATGATTTTAAATAATTCCCTAGCCAAAATAGGAGTCTTCTCTAAATCATTCCAAGTCACCTTGGGAGGAATGAATTCATCATACAAGTTTCCCAAAATTGGAGCCCCTGAGATCCTATCGACATCCCACAGACTGATGCCTACTTCTACATGAGTCAGATGGAAAGAATTGGTTTCTGGGCTCCAGTGGCTGAATATCTCTATTACAAAGCTATCATGTCTGTAAACATATGTTTTCCCAACTCAGACAGCTTTGTATATCGCAACTCCTTTCAAATCTTCGACAAACTCTGCATAGTTTTGTCGCACCCAGTATGCCCACATCCAAGTTGGCTTCACACCTCCCTAAGGAAAGAAGTCCCAACTCTTCTTTCAGCCTTTGGATTGATCCATATGATCATTTTGGAAGATTGAAGGATGATAATGTGGTTGTAGCTCAGGCTTATGAGGTTTCATATCTGGCGTACAAGGGCTATGATGCATCATGTGGGCCTTCTCCAATGTTCCAGCATTTATAAATCCTCCTCCACATGAGATATTTGCTGAAGCAAAGTTGGTATAATTCTGAAACCACGAAAATGTGAGATAGTTCTTTGCTTCTGGAATAGTAACTTCTCGTAGATAACCATAGCCATAAAAAGGAAAATAAATGCTTTGGGGAAAGTCGTGATGATATTTCTTCAAAAACTTAGCCAAATATGGAAGAGTGGTATCACAGACGGTATAATAGTCGTGGCCAATGATACTCTTCATATCATCAGGTACCTTGCTTTCCAGTTCATTAACTATTCCGATTCTCTTGGGAGCCATTGATTCTACACAAAAATTAAATAATTTACTCTTAAGTAAAGTTGATTTTTCATATAATTTGTGAAAGAATTCGAAATAATGGAAAAGGCATTAAGGCGCGCAAGTCTAAACTTGTCGCACAAGTGTGGATGTGTCGCGCAAGTATAATGTGCCGTGAAAGTATTTGGCATGCAAGTATCACCGCGCAAGTCCAGATACCTTGGAAGTAGTGCAAAAGAAAAGAAGAAGCGTAAAAGAGAGCAACTTGTGCAGCGAAGATGACCTGTGCGGCAAGAGCTCAAAAATCCGATGTTCTGTGCAATGCGTGACAAATGAGCGCATATATATAGGCCAAACCAGCCACATGCGCGCCTACAGCCAGTGTTCTCCAGCCCTGCGCGACTCGCACCTGTGCACTGACAGTTGTGCGGTGAACACCTATGTGCCTCTTTCCCTTTGGTTTTCTTCTTTTCCTCAGAGTCACATCCTTATTCTTTCGGATCCAACTCTGAGGGGGGACTTTTGTTGACACTCCTTTTTGTCACATTGTTTAAAAGAATGGAAAGGAAAATGAATTAGCACAAATTGATTCATCCTTTGAAGAAAACATCAAAAATTGACAAAGTAATGAAAAAGGAGTCCAAGGACGTTGGGTCGTGCAAGTTCCCTTATTGTCATGCAAGTACACTTGCGTGCCGCCTAATGGTTGCGCAAGTGACTTGCACGACCTCTTTGAAAACCGCCCAGGGTCTTCTCCAGCCTATAAATACCCCCAATGGGCCCCCCATTTCGAGAGGATTTTTTCCAGAATTCACATACAGAGCTCTGAACACCCAAGTCTCTTCTTCAGGTCTTCCAAACACTTCTAAGGTAATTTCTTACCTAGAATGGAAGGTCTAAACAAGAGGAATAAGGTCTGAGTGTTAGAATTCACTAACACTTGCACGCCTGAGTGTTTTACCCTTAAGGGAAATGGACACACTTGCGCGCCTCCTTACATACTCATTGAAAATTGCGCGCCACTCTTTTGGAAGTACCTTGGGATAACTCTAAAGGCTTTGGTCAAGGATCACCCAAGTATTACCCTAAGGGATGAAAATCACACAAGTACCCATGTGCCGTGCAGGTATACCAGCATGCCCAGGGCTTGCGCGCCCACGCAGTACCTACGCGCCTACCAGGACTTGCACACCCTTCTATTTTTGGGTGCCCTTCCTACCCATTTAACCCCTTTTATGCCATTCCACCTCTCCTATTCAAGATTCAGTCTTCAAGACACTCTTCAAAGATATTTATGGCATGTATTCTTGATTGACTTCATTATCAGAAATGAATTCCGTGAAACATCTCTCAAAACCTAGTGATTTACACATCTTTATGTCACTAAAATTAGAGATTTCATTCATTCAACCTCATCCTTTAAGATGATATAACCCTATTTATGGGCATCCTCCTTAAGAGTAAGCCCCAAGTCCTCATTAATATCGGCATCCTTATTAAGAGTAATCCCCAGTCATAATTTCTCTAAATCTGGGCCTCCTTTTCAGGAGTAAGCCCTAGTCCATGTTCTCTTAATTGGGCCTCCTTTTTAGGAATAATCCCCACGTCCCCTAATTTGGGCATCCTCCTCAAGAGTATTCCCCAAACATAATTCCTTTAACCTGGGATCACTTTTCAGAAATAATCCATAGTCTAAAAGTTCCCAAATATGGGCATCCTCCTCAGCAGTAATCCCCAACCATGGTTCTCTTAAACTGGGCTTCCTTGTTAGGAATAAACCCCAGTTTCAAATCTACAAATATGGGCATCCTCCTTAGGAGTAAGCCCTAAGTACCTTAATTTTTCAAATCCCTTAACCTGGGCCTTCTTCTCAAGAGTAAGCCTCACCCTTAATTTCTCTTAACCAGTCTTAATTTTCTTTTGATCTGGGATTCCTTCTTAGGAGTAAAACCCAATCATAAGTCCCCTCCTAACTTGGGCATCTTCCTAAGGAGTAAGCCCCAATATTAGGGTATCCAAATCTCCATGAAGCACATATACCTTTATGGACCCTGCTTCTAGATTTCTTCCCTAAAGTAAATCTTAATCTTCATCTATTGGGGAAATCATACATACATAAGTCCCAAATCATTGTATATTTCATGGCACAATTTCCTGGTTTCACCAATACCTCTTGTTTCTCACACCGAGAATGACTCACGTGAGATTAGAGTGTAAAAGTAATCATGACATCTTTCTTTGAGCCATCAATCATTCATAAACATCATACTCCCTTACTCGAACTACGTGGGTTCTGATTCCTTTTCCAAAACAAAGGATACGTAGGTATCCCATCTGTGGGTACGATCCCAACTCTGAAATAATCAATGTCCTTCTGAATGACAATAAACTTCATGTTCCCCACTGAGTGGCTTTAAAACCAGTATGTTCATCATAATGACCAAGAGACTTTTATGTATCAAAGGATACCATTGACTAAGAATCTCTAACAAATACAGATGATTCTCTATCGATGAAGAACCTTGAATACATATAAAAGATTCTCTAAATTTCCTACATATCAATCATTGATTGTGAGATCTAAAGGAAAGCTCATTTTATACTTGGTAATGTAATAAGGATTCACGAACATAACTTAAATCTATAAAGAGAGTCCCAAAGTAGACAATAATTCCCCTCAAAAGGTGTGATGAGTCCGACCCCCATCCTCTCGACCAATGAAAATTCTTAATCCTCATCATTCCACAACTAATGAGTGTCTACCTTTGGAAAGTAGGTTCAAATGGATATGGAATCACTAGATTTTTCTAGTTCTACAAACAAACCCATTGGAAACCGCTTGGAATGTTTGAATCTTAAATCAATGAGATCATCCCCCATTCCAAAGGAAATAGTTTTTGAAAATGTGCAAAGTGCACGGTTTATGTTCTGGTGTAGTGTTCACATGCATTTTTATTTCAAAAAGAGGGGTTGAGTGGACTTTTGGTGTTTAAAGTCATGTTTTATCTTCTTAATTTGCTTAATAAAATTTATAGTATCTTGTTTAATCGGGAAGAAAATGGTCTTTTAACTGTGTGGTTGGGTTATTAATCGATGTGAGTGTTGTGTTCTTGATATGGCATTGGGTGTGTTTGGTCATGAAGGAGGGATGGGTTGGTTTTGTGTGTTAAGTCATTCCATGTCTCTTTTTAAAGAACTTGTTTACAAAATTTAATATGTTTTAGTCAATAATTATTAATGGTTCAAAAAAATGGTTTAATTGAGTAATGTAAAGTCTTTTTTGGGAAGGCTATTTCAAATGGATTTGTGTGTGTGTGTGCAAGTGTGGTGTTGGGTTTAGGTAACACCCTATTTATTTTGTTCATCTGAGTTTGACATGAAATGTGAAATTAGAACATCTTGAGCACAAAAAGGGGAAACCTGGGTACTAGGTGGGAAGACTAGATCTAGCGTGCTAGTGATATGGAAGCTGGTCTGGCCTAGTTTCACTTAGCTGGTTTGAAGATTACAACACTAACTAAACTTTGGATGATGATTGGAGACCACTAGGTTATGGATGTGTGACACTACTAGTGGCTCGTACATGAGAATCTATATTGTTGTGTTTCCTATACTACTGTTCACCGAGACGCGATGTTCTAGGGTCCCATTATTTTTTCTAGTACCTATAGGGACTATCCCAATTTTGTTGCTCCTGGAATACTATACACTCACCTTCGGAATACAGTGTAGCAATTGGATTATCTTGAAGGTTTGAGTTTTCTTTACTACAAGGGTGATATATTTTTATTTAAGTTGTTTTCTTTGAAAGTGTTTTTTATAGAAACTGTTTGTTTAATGTTGTTCAAGATTTGGTATCCTTTCTTTTATTTAGCTTGAAAATGTATTTTTCATTTAATTTTTATACGTGGAACCTTTTTATTGGGTGACGTCCTTCTGGGATCCTGGCTCACACCCTACATACACCTTTAGGTGTATGTAGACCTTGTTATTTGTGTATCCTAGGTTGAGGCATCATGCTTAGTGATGGTGGTTCTGGTTACTGATGGTCTCCACATGAAGGTTGGTATTGGTGTTTTAGTCCTCTATCTTTGTTGTTTTTCACTTTAGGTTTTTAGTTGAATTGTAGACTAACTTGTTTATATTTTAAAGGCGTGCTTGGTTGTCTGTTTCATGTTTCAGATTGTTTATCTTGTTGTTTGTCTTTCTACCTTTTATTTCAGGTAAATCATTCACATGTAATGTTTTTATACCTGGGCACTTGTGCCAGCCCCCGGGGATCAGGAAGGCCCTTCGGGCCATGTCACGGACCGGGTCGGGCATCGGGTCGGATGACGACCCAGCCTGGTTCGTGACAAAATGGTATCAAAGGAGGTTTTCTCTTTTGGATTTTGTTCTTTTGGGATAGAGTCATGGTATACTAGAGTTAAGGATGTTGGGACTTGACGTCCTGGCTATGAGTAAGGTGCCTGGATAGCACACCTTGTGGTGGGACTCGAGTAACCAATGTAGGTTGAGGTTTGTCTAAATCTTTGGTCCATGTGGTTAATCTTGTATAGGGGAAATGAAAAGTGAGTAGGTTTAGTGGTCCCAATGAGCTCCCAAGGTCAAGCAAGCCATGTGGAGCTTGGGATGATATCCTAGAATACCCTCTATGGCAGTAGCTTGATTGGCGTATAACCACCAACCATATGTTCTAGTCACCTGCTGACAATAGTTCCCTCTTGCATTGTTTCTCGTCTCTTTGTTTTCGAATTGTCGAAATCTGGTTTTTTAATAAAAATTATTTGGTCTGGGAAAAGGTTTTGAAACGAAGCACTTTAAAATGAAAATTATTTGAAAGGTTTAAAAAGTGTGGGTTGAATGTCTTGGTTTGAAAAAAATGGAAAGGTTCAGTTTCTATCCTTGGTGATCTCAGGGGAAACCACATGAATGGGTATATATGGAAAGAGAAATGGTCAAAGGCACGAGCAGATGAGTGCCTAGATAGACATTAGGTGGGTGGTAGTGTGGCTTGAAAACATGCATGTGTGCGACCGATGGGACAACATTGGTGTTTTCACAACCCACCATCATTGTTTACTTTCAAAAAGTTTTGTTAAATGAAAAATTTGGTATTTGTGTGGTCTGTTCTTGTGTTTTGGGAAGTTCTGGATGTGAGGCGTTTCGAGTTGAGAATCCTTTTTCCCTGATTTGTGTCTTGAGTTTCAACTTTTTTTTATATTGGTGTGAAATCATGTGGTTGGTGAATTCTTTTGAAAAGTGATTCAGGAAGCCCTTGTAGTGGTTTTCCCTACACATTTGGTGTTCTCTTGCAGTATTTCTTGGCCATTGGACCGATTTTATTGGGTATGTGGTCCTTTTTCGTGACTAGTGCACACCCCCCTAAAGCATTAACATGCGATTGAAGTGAGGCCATGGGTAATTCATCGTTGGCCGACCCTCCAGTTGATTCAAGTGAGGAATCTCCCTTTTTAGTAATAGTGCTAAGTTTGTCCCTTATCCTTTTTGGTTAAGAAGATCATCTCATAGCGGGATGACAAACACAAGAGGAGTTGAAGGGAGCTTTGGGATCTTTGAGTTGTCTTAGTCATCGTGTATGAAGTTTGACACCGTTGTGTCTGAAGGACCCCCTAGAAAAGGTGAAAGGAATTCCAACAGGGAAGGGTGAAGGTAGTTCAGGATTATTGGTGCTGACCGATGTTTTTAAAGACTTGTAGTGCTTTCATCAGCTGTGAGGGTCATGTTTGGTGACGTCTTGCAGTGTGAGTTATCTTCAAAGAGAAAAGGTGGATTTCGTAGGATCCTTAGAGAATCCCTGTTTTCATAGGAGTGTGTCCTCTCAGGAATTCCTAATTTTTCCATTCAAAGGGGAGTGTTTGTCAAGCTTCTGTCTTTCTAATGTTTCATGGTTAAGGTGAAGAGGTGATGCATGTGAAAAAACTAAACCTTTGTTCCAGTGAAGGTTCCATGAGAGAGTAGTTGTATGTCAGTGTATGTTGTGTTTTTTGGGGTTGTCTCAGTCGAAATGTGGTTGTGTGTGACACCAAATGGAGAAGCTACATTTAGGAGTCTTCCATGCTTGACTGCAAGGCCGAAGATGCTTCAAACATCATGGAACCAGCCATAGGCCTCGGAGTGAAGCTGGCGTGTGATTAGGAACCCGAGAGTGTATGGGACCCCGAACTTATTTCTTTCATCGGTGTTAGAAGTGAAAGAAGTTTAAATAATTTCTTGTAGCTTCTCTCTTTTGAATGACCCTTGGGGTGTGTGAGATTTCTCGTTTCCATGAGGAGGTGTGGTCGTCTTGTCACCTTAAAGTCTTGGAGGTTGTGTCCCACCAGATGTAATCAATTTTAGTGGTCCTTATGAGGTATTTTGGGTTAATCGGTCTCAAATTTTAATAGTACTCATACAGGGATGTGGGAATTCTGGTTTGTCTGGGGTCATGGTTTTGAAGCCCCGATAGTTGGGCCCGGCCCTCCCCGCCCCTTGTAGTGGGGTGTTTGGTCACTATCATTTTTTTCAAGGTTTTGTATCTTCTATTAGCACTAATGGTGGGGAGACCCATGATAGGTCTCACTCAAATGTCTCTGGAATTAATTAGTGTTGGTTATCTTTATACTGGTGGGGGGTCTGCTCGGGACTCCCCATGTCGGTTTTTCAGTATCGTCTTGCATGTTGGTAGGTTCTTAATGGTGGGGAGCCCTTTCGGGCTTCCCCATGATGGGATTGTAGTCCTATTCCTAGAGGTGAGTTGCTAGTAGGTGATAAGAATGTTCTTGGGATGTGGTTTGATCTTGTTTGTTCCTTCCAGACAAACAGTGGAGTTTTCGTTCTCCGGTACTTGAGGTATTTTGGTTTTTGAAGTTGGTTCTCACCAGTTCGAGAGTTCCTATCCATGATAAATCAACTGGAGGTGTTCTAACTATTTGGGGAGGATGGCACTTATAGGGAAAATATTCTTACGAGTTTCTTGAGGTTGTCATTTTAGTCACCTTCTTTGAGCACGGTGCGTTTGCCTCTTTTCACTGGTTGTTCATGGGGATTCTCTTTGAACCTTAAGGGGGTGTTGTTTCCTACTTTGGGTCTTAGCCTTATTTGCGGCTTTCTGGGGATGTAAAGCTTTATGGCGGGGAGAATTGTCACACCCATCCTATTTAAATAAATTATTTTATTAATTTTATGGGTGTTGGGTAGTCCGATTTGAAGACCGACTTAAAATTTTTGAGGTCTTAATTAAAAATGATTTTTTAGGCCTTGATAACACCGAGCACACCGCGGTCCAAACCACGCGGCCTCATCCGAGTCACCGCGTGACCTTGACCGGTTAAACACATGGTCTGCTCGGTGTTCAAGGTAGGTATATAAAGTGTAATGAATAATGAAACAGAAATAAAATAAAAATAAGATGTTTTAATAAAATTTAAGAAATTTCCTTAATGACAATAATAATAATATTGTCTGAGAATATTATTATTTTTATTAATAGTGTTAAGATTATAAAAAAATTTAATTAAGTCATTATTAATATTGTAATAATTATTATTATCATTAATATTAAACTAAATTAATATCTTTTTTTTATTTTGTTTGGATTTAAAATATTCGGTCGACGTGTGGGATGAGTTCCGGTTGAATTCTGGTGTTTTTTTGTCAATAAATGACTTTTTCGGGGCTTGACATCATGCGACACACAAGTGAAGCATAATTGAAAAGTCGTGCGACGTTTCCAGCACCACCATGTGGCCCGCCCATCGTTAAATTAACTAAATAAAATGAATTAATAGTAATGAAATAAAATTAAATTTGTGGAAGAATAAAAATAAATAAAATGAGAAGAATGTGTTAATAATTTAATAAATTATGTTTTAATGATAATAATATTATTATTTTCAAGGTTTCAGTTTATGAATAATAATAATATTATTATTATTATTATTATTATGGGTTCTATTTTTGGTTTTCCTTTTTACTTTATTTTTCTTCTTTTTAGTTTGGTTTTTTTTCCTAGGGTTTGTGGGCCTCACCCCTTACCCCCTATTCCCATCGCGACATAACCCCCTCCCCCTTGAAACTCCGTCACGCTGCACCTCTCCCTGTGCACCGCACCTTGCCTCCAGCTACCCTGTATCTACCCTTGGCCTCCTTCCGTGACGACCCGCAAAGACCCCCGGCCAGGCCCTTGCGCCGTGTCCTACGTCCCCCATGGCCAACCTTCCGGCCAATAATCTCACCTACTAACCTGTACCCATTCTCGTATCTGCCTATGCACGACCCTACTGCACTATCCATGAGCCATCACCATCCTTCCCCAATGGACCAGCATTGCTTCAAACCCCTCACTCCGCATGGACCTAACATCGCCGTCACACCACGCTGCTCTTAGCCGACCATCTCACACTGTCTTCCCCCTTTTAGTGCAAACTCCAACTCCACTAGAACCTCCTCCATGTTCACCTTGATGCAACCCATATCCCTACCCCTCGCTGGCCGACCCATTTCCAATGATCCGACCTTCCTTAGCCACTTCTACTTGGTTAATCCTCTTATTTATTTTATTTTCTTCTCTCTTTGAGTTTTGATTTTTCCAGTAGGTTTGTGGTCTGATTTAGGGTTTGATTTTGATTCATTTTTGTTCGAAATCTTGTTTTAGGGTTCAATTTGATCTTTGTGTGGTGCATTCACGATGTGATTGGAGTTTCACACCCATTTGTGGGAAATTCAGTGTCAAAGGTAGGTGGTTACACATATAAAAATTATTTAATGAATTGATTTTCTTTCTTAGTTAATTTATAATCTTCTTTGATTAATTATTTTAGGTTTGTATTTGATTTTATTATATTTTCCCATGTGTTAGATTTGTTGGGTAGAATGTTTATGTGGGTGGGTGTGTTCATTGGTTGAAAACTTTTCTTTAGTAAATTGATAGTGTTTAATAATATTTGCAGTTAGCTTTTTATTTGAGATAGTGGTGTTAATTGGGTTTCAACATGGAATTTCATGAGATTGGTCAGAAGTGAAGGTGTTGTGTAGGTTTAGTATGTAAGATCCCATTTTTTGGAAAGGTATGTTTTTGTTGTGTTCTGGGTTAAACCCTTTATTTTGGGACTTTAAAAGGTTTCTTGAAAGTGTGAGAGGCCTTGGGGGTGTTCTGGGGGCTAGGGGCACGGAAGAAGGGAAGTCTGGGCAAAGCAGACCACGGTGCACGGCCTGTGCATGGTCAGCCAAACCGTGCGGCCTGCCCAGGTGAAACTGTACGACCCTCCCTCCTCTGGACAAAAGCGAGCGTACGGTTTGCGCATGGTTTTCCAAACTGTGCGGCCAAACCGTGTGACTCCTCCTCTTCCGGGCAA
The DNA here is from genome assembly GCA_963277665.1 of Viscum album. Classification (NCBI taxonomy): domain Eukaryota; kingdom Viridiplantae; phylum Streptophyta; class Magnoliopsida; order Santalales; family Viscaceae; genus Viscum; species Viscum album. The sequence continues at coordinate 262,812,442 of OY728129.1, forward strand.
TGGAATGCGCACGGTTTTCCAAACCCTGCGGACAAACCATGCGACCACTTAAAGTTGGGAAAATTTACAAAATTTCCACTCCGAGCTTTTAAAACCCACTCGGGATTTTCCTCCCATTCCACCCTCTTTGCCCTAGGGATGAACCAAATCAACCAAGAGCTCCAAGAGATCGATCTCCCTCGTTTCTAAAGTATTTTTGGTGCCATTGGTTGCGGACCGAAGATCCGAGTATGTCTGACCTCATCCTTGCTTCTCTTTTTGGTTTAGGGTTTGTATCTTCTCCCTCTATTGTTCTGAAGCTCTAAACCCCTATCTTTCAGGAGAGTTTTAGGTTGAAGCTTCAAATTCTGGTCGGATTGAGGTCTGAGGACTCAATTGAGGGTGCGTTCAACCGTGGTTCTGAAGTAGGTGGTCTACAAGTTATCTCCCATGGTTATTTGGGTATTTGTGTATGTTTAAGTTGTGTTCTTGTTTCCCCTTGGTTATGTTTTGAATAACCTCGGCATGTTGGTAATAATGATGTTTCAAATGGTAAATGGGAACCCTCACGATCCCTGTGGAATGTGTTGGGATGGACTTGACCTAATTGGGGCCATCCATGGGATGTGTCAGCTTTCCCCAGGCTTAGGGTTTGTTATTACACAAGTGACATTGTTTTAATAAATTGTAGGGCCCTTGATGAATATGTTGTCATGATTGGTTGAACTTGTAATAGAAGTTAGGTGATACACCTAGACTTGGAAATAACCTAAGGGTTAATTGGAATGGGTTGACTGCTTGATTCATGGGAACGATGAACGAGTTAAATGGGTTAATTTGTAAACTGATTAAATACCATAATGGGATGAATTATGGGTCTAGTGTTGACTGCTTAGTGAGATAGGCATAACACATGAGAATTGGGTGAATGGTTAAATGATGAAAAATGGTAATGTGTTAATGGGTTAAGTCATGATGTGAATTTATCGTGTGTTGTGAATGCTTTTTCCAAGGGGAAATGGTATAGATTGTTGATGGTTACTTATATATAAGCATGTGAACATGGATTGGTAGTGTGGGGTATGACTTGAGGATCTACACCCACGGGTCAAGCTAAGACTGATGCTCCGAACTCCACCCTAAATGCACGAATTAGGAATGGGGACTAAGGCTCCTTTCTCCTAACAGGTGCATTCACTCGGACTAAGGCTTCGAGGTGAGGTTATGGATGCTATGAGGGAGTTAGTCCTAGTGAGATAGGATAACAAGGTGTTTACCCTCTTGTATGTGAATGTTGTCCTTAGACCCATGTATCATAATGCAGGTGATTAGCCCATGGGAATGTGATGAAATGGTAAGTGATGGTCAATGGTAATAAATGAATGGTAATGAAATGGAAATGGTTTTGGATCTAAACTGGTTAATGGCACCTTAAGTAATTACTTGGAAATTATCATTCATTTTCCTTTTTCATTCACTGCCTATTTTTACTGGATATTTTGTAGACACTGTTGGTGGTGGCCTACTGAGTTGTACTCACACCCTGCTCAGGCCGCCATTGGGTACCCAAGAAGACTTCATGTTTGTAGGTCAGAAGAAGGGAAAGGGTCCTTGCTAGATAGGGAGTGTCATGGGTAGCACTTGGTAGAGGATCCAGACTTGGATTCGGGAACATTTTGGGGATTTTGGCCGTTTCCCTTATTTTGGGATTTTGTTCACTTTTTCACTTGTAGTATGGCATGGCATATTTAATGTTGGAATTGATTGTTTCTCAAGATGCTTGTTTATAGATTATTGTTTCTACTATTGGTTGTTTCTGTTGTAGATTACTCTGATAAAAATGGGGTATAGTCTCCCCACTTGACTACATAGACCCCTGCTGCTAGTCGACAACCTTTGGCGTATGGGGAGGCGCTCTTTAGGTCATGTAACCACCCGACTCGGAGAACCGGTTTAGTGGATTCCGGGCCGGGGACGTTACAAAGTGGTATCATAGGAGGTCTTTCTTCTCCTTTTCTGAGGTCTTGTTATTTGGATTTGGTATCCAAGGGTTAAGATGTGATTGGCCTTGGTAATGAGCTCATGCATGGGAGTATCTAACACATGTATGAGGGAAAACCCAAGTTACCCTGGGTGGGAAATTTTGTTCTTGGTTGTATGTTGTTACAATTGATGATATTTCACCGTTTGGTGATGCACATGTGTTTTGATGTGACTGTTTTATGATATTTGGCCCACGGTCTTAAATGCATGAGGATTTTCATTCATGCATCATTTTAGGCACCTAGGGAGATAGGTGACATGCATTGTGTTAGGCACACACATGGGGTGGGTGTGTGAGGCAGGAAAGTAGGGTGGATCGTGCATTTCATGAAACCAAGAAATAATGAGAAGAATGAATTAAAACAAGTGGGTAAATGATGTTTAAAGAAGAATAAGGGTTTGAAATATAGAGGAAAATGGTTTTTTAAAGATTTGTGTGAGTTTGGTGATAGTGCATGGTTGCTTACCCCATGTGGACCATGGCCCATGGTAGGGATGGTCGGGGCGGTGTATTTGAGGTGTTAATGTTGTTGAATTAGTATATGAATGTGGGTTGTTGTGGCTCATAGGGATTCCTTTATGATGAAGTTGTGAAGGTTTTATGGGACACATTCTAAATCTTGTGCTTGGCATTGTAGAGAAATGCCACCATGATGTCGGGTACCAGTTAGGCAACAAGAGGATGTTGCTAAGAAAACTCCTCCAGTAGAGGAGCAAGAAAATGTGGTGATCAATGAAGGTAGAGAAGAACAGTTCCGGGAGAACTTGACTCGCCATATGCAGATGATGGATCGGGACCCAGGGCGGGTTGCACTGAGTATGTTTGAGCTGACCAGGGAATCCCAGCTATAGCACCCTCTGAATTTCACCAGAGAGGGTGGGCCAGAGGCAGCGGAGTTCTGGTTAGAGTCTGTTGAGACGATATTGGATCATCTGGAGACCCCTATTGAAAAGCGAGTAAAGATTGCTGTTTACATGTTGCGGGGCCAGGCTAGGCATTGGTGGGACATTCAGGCTCAAACCGAGCAGGCTGAGGGGATGTCATGGAAGGTTTTTTAGGAGAAGTTTCTGGATCATTTCTACCCAGAGACTTTGAGGAAGGAGCGGACTGCAGAGTTTATGAGCCTGACTCAGGGATTTCTTTTGGTGATGGATTATTCTAGTCGCTTCACTGTTCTGTGATGCTTCGTCCCAGTGTTAGCCGGGGATGAGGTAGCGGTATGAAGGCGTTTCCAGGATTGGATAAGACATGAGATCAGGTCTCAAGTAAATATCTTTCCCTTGAAGAGGTTTTCAGAGGTGATGGATCAAGCACTCATCTCTGAAGGGAACCTGAAGGGAGCTTCGGGTGGTGGGATTGTCATGCCAGCTGGGCGGACAAGTGTTGCAACTTCCAAAGGTCGGAAGCAACGTTTGGAAATATTCCAGCAAGGTGATCAGAAGAGAGGGTCAGCCTCTCAGAGTGAGAATCAGGTGTTCTGCTATCAGTGCGTTAGGCCAGAGCATATGCATGGTCAGTGTCCTCGACCTCCAGTTGAGTGTCGTTCATGTGGAAAGATGGGACACGTGTAGAGGTTCTGTAGGAATCCCTGGCAGGTAGGGGAGCATGATGGTGGAAAGCAGATACCGTATACGGGAAGGGGATCAGTTTCCCCATATCAGGCAGGCAATTGGTGCTCCACGAGCCATACTTGCAGGGGAGGTGGACGTGGAACTCCAGGGTAAGATCGCTCGCACCAGCAGGGTAGTGTATCACAGAGTACTCAGGCTGGAGCCCAAAGTAGAGGGGCAGGTCAGCTTCAAGCAGTTCAGTTTGCGCTTGGTGATGGCGAAGCCGAACCGTCAACTGTTCGAGGTACGATCCTTATAGCTTCTATTTTTGCTAGTGTGTTGTTTGACACATGTTCCACACAGTCTTTTATCTCTTCTTTACTTGTGGTTGTGATGGGTTTACATGTAGAGGTAGTGTGTGGAGTGATGTCAATTGATACCTTGTTGGGAGCGCGGGATGAGGATATCATGCAGTGCAAGGAATGCTCATTGGAAGTTGGTGGGTATCATTTTTTGTGGGACTTTTTCATTCTTGAGATGTCAGGGTTTTACCTAATCTTTGGAATGGATTGGTTTGTGTTGTATCGGGCGCACATAGACTGTTATCGTCGCAGAGTATCGTTCAGGTCACTTGAGGGTGACTCTTATGTCCACCGTGGCGAATGGGATGTTCGAGAAGGGCGTGTAAGGCCGTTTTGTCAACATATGAGTGGACTCACGACTCAAGTGGCATGTCTCATGCTTGATGATGATGAGAGAGGGGAAACCTAGTTTTCCTCCTATGGTGGATCGGTTTCAGGATGTGTTTCCTGAGGATTTCTCAGGGTTACCACCCGAGAGGGGTGTTGAGTTCACGATCGAGTTGCTGTCGGGAGCAGAGCCAGTTTCAATTCCACCATACCGAATGGCACCGGCAGAACACTAGGAACTAAAGGTTTAGCTTGAGGAGTTGGAGAGTAAGGGGTTATCCATACTAGTATGTCTCCTTGATGATCTCCTGTTCTTTTTGCAAAGAAGGCCAATGGGTTGTTGACACTATGTGTTGACTATCGGAAGTTGAATTAGATGACGGTGAAAAATCGGTACCCACTTCCTAGAATTGATGACCTGTTTGATTAGTTGAGGGGTGAATCTGCGTTTTCTAAGATTGATCTGAGTCCAGTTTATCACCAGTTAAGAGTGAGGTCTTCTGACATACCAGAGACAGCTTTCCAGAGTCAGTATGGGTTATTTGAGTTCGTGTTAATGCCTTCCAGCTTGACCAATGCACCGGCAGTGTTTATGGATTTGATGAACCAGATCTTTCATCCCTATCTTGATCGGTTTGTGGTTTTCTTTGTTGACAATATCTTAGTGTACTCGAAAAATCACCGTGATCATGCCCAACATCTTGACATCATCCTGGGTATGCTAAGAGAGCATCAGATATACACCAAACTGTCAAAGTGTCAATTCTAGATAGGTGAGGTTCATTTTCTTGGTCACATCATCTCAGAGGCAATTGTGTCAGTTGATCCAGAGAAAGTGCAGGCAGTTGTATCTTGGGAGCAGCCCAAGAGTGTTTCTGATGTTTGAATTTTTCTGGGTTAGGCCGGGTATTACGGAAGGTTCATTCATGATTTATCTCACTTGGAATCACCAATCTCGGGCGTGACTATGAAGGGAATCAGGTTCAAGTGGTTTGGGGCTTGTGAGAATTCTTTTCAAGAGTTGAATAAGTGGTTGACGACCGCACATATCTTGACCTTAACTGAGCCGGGTAAGAAGTACATCGTGTTTTGTGATGCATACAGAATCGGAATTGGGGCTGTGTTGATGCAAGATGAGCGGGTTGTGGCTTATGGGTCAAGGTAGTTGAGACCCCATGAGCGGAACTACCCCACTCATGATCTTGAGTTGGCTGCAGTAGTGTATGTATTGAAGTGTTGGAGTCACTATTTGTTGGGAGAATGGTTTACTGTGTTTACTGACCAGAAGATTTTAAAGTACATCTTCTCCCAGTGGGATCTGAATCTTCGGCAGTGGAGATGGGTTTAATATCTCCAGTCTTTTGACTTTGAGTTGGTGTCCATGCTAGGAAAGGGAAATAGTGTTGCTGATGCAGTGAGAAGGAAGATTTAGAAGCAGGTGGTTCAGGTGTCTAGCACTGAGTGGAAGGTGATGTCTTTGTTTGCAGAGATGCACCTGGAGGTGCAGGAGGAGAATGGCCAGGTCACTCTTGCTTCCTTAACGATGGGGTCGACGCTTTTGAGTCGAGTTAAGGAAGGCCAGCTTGGTGATCTTGAGTTCTTGGCCATGGGGGAAAAGCATAAAGGTGGGGAGCTACCTTTTGGCTGGGCCGTCAGCATGGACAGTGTTGTTCGTGTTCGTGATCATGTGGTTGTGCCAAAGCATGTGCGGGAAGAGTTGATGTGAGAGTTCCATGCATCAAGGTGGGCAGTGCATCCTGGTTTGACCAAGATGTACCATGATCTACGAAGGCAAATTTTGTGTCCTGGAATGAAAAAGGAATTTGCGGGCTTTGTGACAAGGTGCCTTACCTGTCAACAGGTGAAGGCCGAGCATCAACACTCAGGTGGGTTGTTGCATCCATTTCCCATTTCATTATAGAAGTGGGATGATGTAACAATGTATTTTGTCATGGACCTTCCGAGGGCACCGCAAAATAATGATGCAATATGGGTGGTTGTGGATCAGTTAACAAAAGTGGCACATTTCTTACCGATTCAGAAGAACTTCACAGTCGACCAGTTGGGTGAGATGTACCTTTGGGAGATAGTGCAGTTTCATGGGGTGTGCGGACCATAGTTTCAGACCAAGATCCATATTTCACGTCACATTTCTAGAAAGGGTTGCAGAAGGCGCTGGGTACGCAAGTGTTTTTGTGTACAGATTTCCACTCGTAGACGGATGGGAAATCGGAGCGTACGATCCAAGTGTTGGAAGACATGTTAAGAGCCTGTGTCTTGGACCTTGGTGGTTCTTGGGAGAGGCATATATCATTAGTTAAGTTTGCCTACAACAACAGTTTTCAGGATGCAATTCAGATGGAACCGTTTGAGGCGCTTTATGGGAGACCATGTAGATCTCTGCTGTGTTGGCTAGAGGCCGGTGAATCTGAGTTGTTGGGGATGATTCTCATGCAGGAGACCTCTGAGAGAGTTTAGTTGATCAAGAAGTGAATGGCTACGGATCAGAGTAAGCAGAAGTCGTATGCAGATCGGAGGTAGAGACCTCTTGAGTTTGGGGTGGGTGATAAGGTGTTCCTTCGGGTGTCGCCAAGGTTGGGTCACCATCGGATTCTAAAGAAGGGTAAGTCGGCGCCCAGGTATGTGGGACCTTTTGAGATTGTGGAGAGGATCAGAATAGTGTCTTACCGATTGGCTCTTCCACAGCGGTATAGTGGGATGCATGCTGTGTTTCATGTGTCACAGCTTCGACGGTATCACCCGGACCCATATCACGTGGTTGATGTTGAGGACGTGGAGCTTGAGGCAGATGCGTCCTTTGAGGAACATCCGTTTCGTGTGGTGGATCGTAGTGAAAAGGTATTGCGAGGCAAGGTTGTGCCATTAGTGCAAGTACTATGGTATCATGTGAAAGTTCAGGAAGTAACTTGGGAGTAGGAATTGGATGTGCGGGCTTAGTGGCACAAACTCTTCTCTTCAGTGAAGAAATGAGGCTTGGGAACTCGTCTCGGGGATGAGCCATTATAAGGTGGGGAGGTTGTAACATCCTATTTTTTTGGAAAGGTATGTTTTTGTTGTGTTCTGGGTTAAACGCTTTCTTTTGGGACTTTAAAAGGATTATTGAAAGTGTGAGAGGCCTTGGGGGTGTTCAGGGGGCTCGGGGCATGGAAGAAGGGATGTTTGGGCAAAGCAGACCAAGGTGCACGACCTGTGCACGGTCAGCCAAACCGTGCAGCCTGCCCAGGCGAAACCGTGCGACCATCCCTCCTCTAGATAGAAGCGAGCGCACGGTTTGCACACGGTTTGCCAAACCATGCAGCTAAACCGCGTGACTCCTCCTCCTCCGGGCAGTGGCATGCACACAGTTTGCGCATGGTTTGCCAAACCGTGCGGACAAACCGTGCGACCACTTAATGTTGTAAAAATTTACAAAATTTCCACTTTAAGCCTTTAAACCACACTCAGGATTTTCCTCCCATTCCACCCTCTTCACCCTAGGGACGAACCAAATTTCCCAAGAGCTCCAAGATATCCATCTCCTTGATTTCTAAAACGTTTTTGGTGCCGTTGGTTGTAGATTGAAGCTCCAGTTAAGGATAACCTCATCCTTGCTTCTCTTTTTGGTTTAGGGTTTGTATCTTCTCCCTCCCTTGTTCTAATGCTCTAAAACCCTATCTTTTGGGAGAGTTTTAGGTTGAAGCTTCAAAGGTTGGTCAGATCAAGGCCTAAGGACTCGATTGAGGGTGCTTTCAACCGTGGTTCTGAGGTAGGTGGTCTACAAGTTATCTCCCATGGTTATTTGGGTATTTGTGTATGTTTAAGTTGTGTTCTTGTTTCCCCTTGGTTATGTTTTGAATAACCTTGGAATGTTGGTAATAATGATGTTTCAAATGGTAAATGGGAACCCTCACGATCCCTGGGGAATGTGTTGGGATAGACTTGACCTAATTGGGGTCATCCATGGGATGTGTCGGCTTTCCCCGAGATTAGGGTTTGTTATTAAAAAAGTGACCTTATTATAATAAATGGTAGGGCCCTTGATGAATATGTTGGCATGATTGTTTGAACTTGGAATAGAATTTAGGTGATGCACCTAGACTTGGAAATAACCTAAGGGTTAATTGGAATGGGTTTACTGGTTGATTCATGGGAATGATGAACAGGTTAAATGGGTTAATGTGTAAACTGATTAAAGACCATAATGGGATGAATTATGGGTCCAGTGTTGAATGCTTAGTGAGATAGGCAAAACACATGGGGATTGGGTGAATGGTTAAATGATGCGAAATGGTAATGTGTAAATGGGTTAAGGCATGATGTGAATTTACCGTGTGTTGTGAATGCTTTGTCCAAAGGGTAGTGGTATGGATGGTTGATGGTTACTTATATATAAGCATGTGCACATTGCTTGGTAGTGTGGGGTATGACTTGAGGATTTACGCCCACGAGTCGAGTGAAGAATGATGCTCCGAACTCCACCCTAAATGCATGGGTTAGGAATGGGGACTGAGGATCCTTTATCCTAACGGTTTCATCCATCCGGACTGAGGCTTCGAGGTGAGGTTATGGTTGCTATGAGGGAGTAAGTCCTAGTGAGATAAGATAACAAGGTGTTTACCCTCTTGAATGTGAATGTTGGACTTAGACCCATGTATCATAATGCATGTGATTAGCCCATGGAAATGTGATGAAATGGTAAGTGATGATCAATGGTAATAAATGAATGGTAATGGAATGGCAATGGTTTTGGCTCTAAAATGTTTAATGATACCTTAAGTAATTACTTGGAAATTATCATTCATTTTCCTTTTGCATTCCCTACCTGTTTGTACTGGATATTTTGTAGACATAATTGGTGGTGGCCTACTGAGTTGTACTCACACCCTGCTCAGGCCGCCGTTGGGTACCTGAGCAGACTTCATGTTTGCAGGTCAGGAGAAGGGAAGGGGTAATTTCTAGATATGGAGTGGCATGGGTAGCACTTGGTGGAGGATCCAAACTTAGAGTCGGGACTATTTTGGGGATTTTGTCCGTTGCCCTTATTTTGGGATTTTGTTCACTTTTGCACTTGTAGTATGACATGGACTACTCAATGTTGGAATTAGTTGTTTCTCAAGTTTCTTGTTTATTGATTATTGTTTCTGCTATTGGTTGTTTCTGTTGTGGCTTACTCTGATAAAAAGGGGTATAGTCTCGCTACTTGACTATATAGACCCCTGCTATTAGTTGGAAGCCTTTGGCGTATGGGGAGGTGCGCTTAAGGTCATGTAACCACCCGGCCCAGAGCACCAGTTTAGTGGCTTTGAGGCCGGGGACGTTACATAGTAGGTTATTGTTGTGAAAACCTATGTTTATTTGTCTAATAGTGTTTTATAAAGATTGTGTTTGTTTTTTGAAAATGTGAAAAGTTCACGGTTTATGTTCTGGTGTAGTGTTCATATGCGTTTTGTCTAAAAACAGTGTTTGGGTGGACTTTTGGTGTTTAAATTCATGTTTTATCTTCTGAAATTGCTTAATAAAAATTTTCGTTTCTTGTTTAATCGGGAAAAATAGTCTTTTAACTATGCTGTTGGGTTATTAATTGGTGCGAGTGGTGCATGTTGTGTTCTCGATATGGCATTGGGTGAGTTTGGTCATGAAGGAGGGATGGGTTGGTTTTGTGTGTTAATTCATACCATGCCTCTTTTTAAATAACTTCTTTACAAAATTTAATATGTTTTAATGAATAATTATTAACGGTGTAAAAAAATGGTTTAATTGTGTTATGTAAAGTCTTTTGTGTGAAGAGTATTTCAAATGGATTTTTGTGTGTGTGTGATAGTGTGGTGTTGGGTTTAGGTAACACCCTATTTGTTTTGTTCATCTGAGTTTTACATGAAATGGGAAATTGAAACATCTTGAGCACAAAAAGAGGAAGCCTGGGTACTAGGTGGGTGGACTATATCTAGCATGCTAGTGATACATAAGCATCTCTGTCCCAGTTTCACATAGCTGGTTTGATGATTACAACACTAACTAAAATTTTTATGATGATTGGAGATCACTAGGTTATGGAGTTTTTTCCCTAATAGTGGCTCGTGCATGAGAACGTAAATTGTTGTGTTTCCTATACTACTATTCACCGAGACACGATGTTCTAGGGTCCCATTATTTTTGCTAATACCTATTATGACTCTCCCACTTTTGGTGCTCCTGGACAACTATACACTCACTGTCGACATACAATTTAGCATTTGGGTAATCTTGAAGGTTTGAGTTTTCTTAACTGCAAGGGTGTTTTATTTTTTATTTAAGTTGTTTTCTTTAAAAGTGTTTTCTTTATAGAAGTTATTTCATTAAAGTTGTTCAAGATTTTTTATCCTTTCTTTTATTTATCCTGAAAATGTATTTGTCATTTAATGTTTATACCTGGAACCTTTTTATTGGGCGACGTCTTGTTGGGATCTTGTCTCACACTCTACATAAACCTTTGGGTGTATGTAGACCTTGTTCTTTGTGTATTCTAAGTTGAGGCATCGTGCTTAGTGATGGTGGTTCTGGTTGATGATAGTCTCCACTTGGAGGTTGGTATTGGTGTTTTAGTCCTCTATCTTTTTTTGTTCACTTTGGGTTCTTAGTTGAATTGTAGACTTTAAACCTGTTTATAGTTTAAAGCCGTGTTTGGTTGTCTCTTTCCAGTTTAATCTTGTTTATCTTATTGGTTGTCTTTCTACATTTTATTTTGGGTAAATTGTTCCCATGTAATTTTTTGATACCCAAACACTTGTTCTAGCCTGTGGGGATCAGGAACACCCTTTGGGCCATGTCACAGATCGGGTTGGATGGTGACCCGACCTGATTCATGACAAACTAGTATCAAAGGAGGTTTTCTCTTTTGTATTTTGTTCTTCTGGGATAGAGTCATGTTATACTAGAGTTAAGGATGTTAGGACTATATGTCCTGGTTACGAGTAAGGTGTCTGGCCAGTACACCTCGTGGAGGGACTCGAGTTACCAAATTAGGTTGCGATTTGTCTAAATCTTTGGTCCATGTGATTAATCTTTTATAGGGGAAATCAAAAGTGAGTAGGGTCAGAGGTCCTAGTGAGCTCACAAGGTCTGGCAAGCCATGTGGAGCCAAGGACACTTTCCTAGAATACCCTCTATGGTAGTGGCATGATTGGCGTATGGCTCCCAACCATATGTTCCAATAACCTACTAACACTAGTTTCTTCTTGCATTGTTTCTCGTCTCTTTGTTTTAGAATTGTAGAAAACTAGTTTTTTAGTAAAAATGATTTGGTCTTGGAAAATGTTTTTAAATGAAGTGCTTTAAAAAAAATGATGTGTAAGGTTTGAAAAGTGTGGGTTTAATGTTTTGGTTTGAAATTTTTTTGAAAGGTTTGGCTTCTATCATTGTTTCTCTCATGGGAAACCACATGCATGTGTATATATAGAAAGAGAAATGGTCAAAGGCACGAGCGGATAAGTGCCTAGATGGACATTATATGGGTGCTGGCGTGGCATGGGAACATGCATGTGTGCGACCCATGGGACACCATTGGTGTTTGCGCAACCCACCAGATTTGTTTATTTTCAAAAAGTTGTGTTAAATGGAAAATTTGGTGTTTGTGTGGCGCGTCCTTGTGTTTTGGGAAGTGTTGGATGTGTGGCCTTTCGTGTCGATAATCCTTTTTGACCGATTTGTGTCTTGAGTTTGAATTCTTATTTGTATGTTGGTGTGCAAGCATGTGGTTAGTGAATTCTTTTTAAAAGTGATTCAGGAAGCCCTTGTAGTGGTTTTACCTTCACATTAGGTGTTTTCTTTCAGTATTTCTTGGCCATTGGATCAATTTTATTGGGCCTATAGTCTTCTTTCTTGACTAGTACATGCCCCCATAAAGCATTAACATGTGAAAGAAGTGCGGACACAGGTAATTCATCACTGGTCGACCCTCCTGTTGATTCAAGTGAGGAATCTCCCTTTTTAGTAATAGTGCTAAGTCTGTCCCTTATCCTTTTCGGTTAAGAAGATCCTGTCACAACAGGTTGATATACGCAAGAGGATTTTAAGGGAGATTTGGTCTCTTTGAGTTTTCTTAGTCGTCAGGTATGAAGTTTGACACCTTTGTGTCTAAAGGACCCCCTAGAAACGGTGAAAGGAATTCAATCAGGTAAGGGTAAAGGAAGTTCAAAATTATTGGTGCTGACCGATGTCTTGAAAGGCTTGTAGTGCTTTCATCGACTGTGAGGGTCATGTTTGGTGTAGTCTTACGGTGTGAGTTCTCTTCGAAGAGAAAAGGTGGATTTCAGAGGATCCTTTGGGAATATCTATTTTCATAGAAGCGTGTCCTCTTGAAGAGTCTTAATTTTTCTATTCAAAGGGGAGTGGTTTTTATGCGTCTGTCCTTCTAATGTTTCATGGTTAAAGTGAAGAGGTGATGCATGTGCCGCATCTAAACTTTTTTTTTCTAGTGGAGGTTCCATGAGGGAGTAGTTGTATGTCGTGGTGTGTTGTGTTTGTTGGGGTTGTCTCAGTTAACATGTATTTTCATGTGACACCAAAGGCAGAATCTCCATTTGGGAGTCTTCCATGCCTGACTTTGAGGTAGGAGATGCTTCAAACATCAGGGCTCCATCCATAGGCCTAGGAGTGAAGCTGGCATGTGGTCAGGAACACCAAGAGTGTATGGAAACCCAACCTTATTTCTTTCATCGGTGTTGTAAGTGAAATCAATTTAAATCATTTCCTATAGTTGTTCTATTCTGAATGACCTATTTGGGTGCGTGGGATTTCTCATGGACATGAGGAGGTGTGGTCATCTTATCACATTAAAGTCTTCGGTGGTTGCTTCCCACTAGATGTAATCACTTTTAGTGGTCCTTATGGGGTATGTTGGGTTAATCAGTCTCAAATTTGAATAGTTCATATCTAAGGATGTGGGGATGATGGTTTGTCTTTGGTCGTGGTTTCGACGCCTTAATAGTTGGGCCTAGCCCTCCCCACCCCTTGTGGTGGTGTGTTTGGTCATTATCAAGAAAATTTTCAAGATTTTTTATCTTCTTTTAGCTCTAATGGTGGGGATACCCATGATAGGTCTCTCTCAAATGTCTCTAGAATGAATCGGTGTTGTCCATCTTCATACTGGTGGGGAGTCTGCTCGGGCCTCCCTGTGTCAGTTTTTCAGTCTCTCCTTAGGCGTTGGTAGGTTCTTAATGGTGGGGAGCCCCTTCGGGCTTCCCCATGATAGCCTTTTGGTCATGTTCCAGGAAGGGACTTGGTAGTAGGTGATAAGAATGTTCTTAAAATGTGGTTTGATCTTTTTTGTTACTTTCATACAAATAGTGGGGTTTTTGTTCAATGGTACCTGAGGTATTTTGGTTTGTGAAGTTGGTTCTCGCCAGTGCGAGAGTTTCTATCCATGATCAATCAATTAGAGGTGTTCTAACTCTTTGGGGAGGATGAAAGTTAGAGGAAAAAACATTTATAGGTTTCTTGAGGTTGTCATTTTAGTCACCTTCTCTAAGCATGGTGTGTTTTCCTCTTTTCATTGGCTGTTCATGGGGATCCTTTTTTAACATTAAGGGGGTGTCATTTCTTACTTTAAGTCTCAGCCTTAGTTGTGGCTTTCTAGGTATAGAATGATTTATGGTGGGGAGAATTTTCACACCCTTCGTCTTTAAATAAATTATTTTTTAAATTTTTTGGGTATTGGGTTGTCCAGGTTGAAGCCCGACTTAAAATTTTTGAGTTTCTAATTAAAAATTCATGTTTTGGCTTTGATAGCATCCATCACACTGCGGTCGAAGCCGCGCTGCCTCATCCGAGTCACCGCGCGACCTTGCTTGGTTAACCGCATGGTCTGCTCTGTGTTCAAGGCATGCATATACACTGTAATGAAAAATGAAATGGAAATAAAATAAAAATAATAAGTTTTAATAAAATTTAAGAAATTTCCTTAATAACAATAATAATTATATTGTTTGAGAATATTATTATTATTATTATTAGTGTTAATATTATAAAAAATTAATTAAGTTGTTATTAATATTGTAATAATAATAATTATTGTTAATATTAAATTAAGTCAATATCTTTTTGTTTTATCTTGTTTGGATTTAAAATATTCGGTCGATGCCTGGGATGATTCCCGGTTGAATTTTGGTGTTTTTTTGATAAATGAGATTTTCTGGGATTGAAATCATGCGACGTACATGCGAAGCAGAATTGCGAAGTGGTGCAACTTCGCCAGCACTGCAATGTGACCCGCTCGTCGTTCAATTAACCAAATAAAATGAATTAATAATAATGAAATAAAATTAAATGTATGGAAGAATAAAAATAAAGAAAATGAGAAGAATGTGTCAATAATTTAATAAATTGTGTTCTAAAAATAAATATATTATTATTGTCAAGGTTTTAGTTTATGAATATTAATAATAATAATAATATTATTACTATTATGGGTTTTATTTTTGGTTTTCCTTTTTATTTTATTTTTCTTCTTTTCATTTAGGGTTTTCTTTTTTTTTCCTAGGGTTTGTGAACCTCACCCATTACCCCTATTCCCGTCGTGACACACCCCCTCCCCCTTGGAACTCCAATGCGTCGCACCCCCCCTGCGCGCTGCACCTCACCACGAGCTACCCCATTTCTCCCCTTGGCCTCTTGCAGTGATCGCCCACACAGACCCCCGACCACGCCCTTGCGCCATGTACTGCTTCCCCCATTGCTAGCCTCCCAGCCAATGAGCTCACCAGAAAACCTTTCCCCCTTCTCATATCTACACATGCGTGTCCGTCCTTCACTATCCGTGAGCCATCGCTGGCCTTCCCCGACGGACCAACACTACTTAGGCCCTCTCACGCCGCATGGCCTTCACACCACCGTCACACCTCACTGCTCCCAGCCGACCAACTCGTGCTGCCTTCCCACTTCTGGCACAACCTATAAATCCACTAGCACCTCCTCCATGCTCAGCCCGATACAACCCACAACCCTCCCCCTCGCTGGCCGACCCATTTCCAGCGATCTGACCTCCCTTGGTCACTGCTCCTTGGTTAAGCCTCTTATTTATTTTATTTTCTTCTCTCTTTGAGTTTTGATTTTTACAACAGTTTTTTGGTCTAATTTAGGGTTTGATTTTAATTCATTTTTTTTAAATTCTTGTTTTAGGGTTCAATTTGATCTTTGTGTGCGGCGTTCATGATGCGAATGGCGTTTTTCACCCATTTGTGGAAAATTCATTGTCAAAGGCAGGCGGTTCAACATTTAAACATTATTTAATGAATTAATTTGTTTTCTTAGTTAATTTATAATCTTCTTTGGTTAATTCTTTTGGGCGAGGATTTGATTTTCTAATAGTTTTGCATGTGTTAGATTTGTTTGTTAGTATGTTTATATGGGTGGGTGCATTCATTGGTTGAAAACTTATCTTTAGTCAATTGTTAGTGTTTAATAATATGTGCAGTTAGCTTTTCATTTTTACAAGTGATGTTAATTGTGTTTCAGCATGGTGTTGCTTGTGTTTGTTCAGAAGTGAAAATGTTATGTAGGCTCATTAGGTTGTTGTTGTGAAAACCTTTATTGAGTTGTACACTAGTGTTTTATAAAGATTGCGTTTGTTTTGTGAAAATGCACAAAGTGCGTAGTTTATGTTCTAGTGTAGTGTTCACTTGTGTTTATTACAAAAAGAGGCTTTGAGTGGACTTTTGGGGTTTAAAGTCATGTTTTATCTTCTAAAATTTCTTAATAAAATTTCATGTGTCTTGTTTAATCTGAAAAATGGTATTTTAACTATGCGGTTGGGTTATTAATCGATGTGAGTGGCTCAGGTTGTGTTCGCGATATGGCGTTGGGTGCGTTTTGTCATGAAGTAGGGATAGGTTGGTTTTGTGTGTTAAGTCTTTCTATGTCTCTTTTTAGAGAACTTGTTTACAAAATTTAATATATTTTAGGGAATAATTTTTAACAGTGAAAAAAATGGTTTAATTTAGTTATATATAGTCTTTTGTGTGTGGACTATTTCAAATGGATTTTTGTGTGTGTGTGCAAGTGTGGCGTTGGGTTTTGATAAAACCCTATTTGTTTTGTTCATCTGAGTTTGACATGAATTGTGAAATTGGAACATCTTGAGCACAAAAATGGGAAGCCTGGGTACTAGGTGAGAAGACTAGATCTAGCGTGCTAGTGATATAGAAGTGGCTCTATCCTAGTTTCACTTAGATGGTTTGATGATTACAACACTAAATAAACTTTGGATGATGATTAAAGATCACTAGGTTATGGATGTGTTTCCCTACTAGTGGCTCATTCACGAGAACTCATATTGGTGTGTTTCCTATACTACTATTCACCGAGACACGATGTTCTAGGGTCCCATTATTTTTGCAAGTACCTATAGGGACTCTCCCACTTTTGGTTCTCCTAGACTACTATACAATCACTGTCGGCATATGGTGTAGAATTTGGGTTATCTTGAAGGTTTGAGTTTTCTTAACTACAAGGGAGTTTTAATTTAATTTAAGTTGTTTTCTCTAAAAGTGTTTCCTTTATTGAAACTACTTCTTTAAATTTGTTCAAGCTTTGGTATCCTTTATTTTATTTAGCCTAAAAATTTATTTGACATTTAATGTTTATACGTGGAACTTTTTTATTGGGTGACATCCTACTAGGATCTTGGCTCACACCCTACATACACTTTTGGGTGTGTGTAGACCTTGTTCTTTGTGTATTTCAGGTTGAGGCATCATGCTTAGTGATGGTGGTTCTGGTTGCTGATGGTCTCCACTTGGAGGTTGGTATTGGGGTTTTAGTCCTCTATATTTTTTGTTGTTCACTTTGGGTTTTTAGTTGAATTGTAGACTTTAAACATGTTTATATTTTAAAGGCCTGTTCTGTTGTTTGTTTCTAGTTTCAGTTTGTTTAACTTGTTGGTTGTATTTCTACGATTTATTTCAGGTAAGTCATTCCCATGTGATGTTTTGATACCCAGGCACTTGTGCCAGCCCGTGGGGACTGAGAACACCCTTCGGGCCATGTCACGGACTGGGTCGGGCACCGGGTCGAATGGTGACCCATCCTGGTTTGTGACAATTATAAGTAGTATTGAGAGATGGTGATGGAAAACGAATTTCATGGTTCATGAGGTGATAGTCCGCTGTATAGACGGACAATAACTTCTTTTCCAATTTGATGGCAGTAGAGATAAATTTAGGTCATGATATTGTAATAATAAAATCTACATATATTTAGAATACTATATTTTTTATTTTATCATGGTTGAATAAGGTTTTAACAAAGTTTAAGAATAAATAAAATAGAAACACTTTATTGAAACGATACCTCTTCTTTAGATGATCTCTTTTGATTAACACATTAAAACCTCTAAAGAGAGTGTTATACCAAAAACAATGAATCTCTATTGTGGGTAGGGATTCTAGGAATGTATTTGGGTAGATTGTTTCTGAAAAAATAGGTTTTTAAGTGTGAAAATAGAGAAAAAGAGGTTCCCTTTTATAAGATAGGGGAGGATCACTCTTGGAATATCTCAAAATATTAAATTAATATAAATTAATTTTATATTAAAAATGGATACAAAATTATTTAGTTAAGATATATAATACTTATGGTTCTAAATAAACTCATCCAATTTTTTTTTTGAAAATTTTAGGGCATATTATTACCCTTATCATTTAGTTTTAACCCTAATTTATCCCATTTAACTCTTACCGTGACAACATGAGTTTTCATACTTTAAGGGTTAATATAGTTAATATAAAATGACAAAAAATCATTATTTTATCATGGATAAAATAAATAACCTTATAAAAATCGCTTTTCCAAATATAATATTTTAAGGAATTTTGTATCATTTAACAAAATATTATTTATTTTAAAATATCAATAATGTCAATTTTAAGGCTAATAGTTACATTGACATTTAAAAATATCAATTCAACTAGATAAATTCAAAATAAATACACCCATAAAATGTCAAGGTAATCTATAAAATTACTTTATAACATTAATTTTATCAAATTATATTTATTTTAACATTTTAATAACATTAATTTGAAATTTCCACTAATAAAATAATTATCACGTCACTGTTGTGAAATCATTTAAGGTAAATATTTATTCACTAAAAATTAAAACTAAATTACCATGATAAATATAAATATATTATGTTTAAAATTACTAATTATATAAGAAAATATACACTGAATAACCCCTTATTATAAATATTTTAGTTATTAAGAATATGATTGTGACATTTTTGTCTTTTCTTTAAATTAAATTTTATAAATGAAATAATTAATTATAAATAGAAAAATGGAAATATTTAGAACCATAATTGATTTTGGATGATTTTTTTTCATCCAATAAATTTCTCTCAAGTTTAAGGGTCATTTTATAACTCTTATCATATTATTTTTACCCTTTATTACTTGATTTACACTTGATTTACCATTTACCGTGGTATTTTTTTTACCAAATTTACTATTTGTATTGTACAAAAAATAAAAGGGTCATATTTACTAAATTTTTACCTTCATATTCCAAATAGGGAATATTTTTTTTTAAAATTAAATTCATATAATTTTTAAAAATCAGTTTAAAATTAATCGCATAAATAGAATGAAATAATGAGTTTTTAAAGTAAAAATGTTCAAAAGTTTGAAAAGTTGTAAATACAATTTCAATGTGAAATCGATTCCAATGAACTAAATTGGATTTTTTGATGCATAATTTGTCCAAATTTAATTTAAAAACAATTTAAAATATAATTTATCCTTATAAATTATTTAGATGAAGCACTAGTTTACAATTAAAATGTAATATTTTTCACTATTCTTTAAAAAAGGAAACCTATCAAAAAAGTACAAAATATTCAACCAAAGTAAATTTTGATATTTTTATTTTAAAAAATTATTCTATTTTGTGAAATATAATTTATAAAAGTTTCAAAGATTATTTTTAAAACAATCTTGCTATTAAAGGGCGGAAAAACTTCCTATTTGTAAAAATACATCTTGTATATATGAAATTCGATTTGTTCTCACGTTATTTCTCTCAAATAAATTGAATGAATGTAAAAATATTTTATAAAAATGTGTATAAATTATATAGTTATTCCTATTAATTCCCACCAATATAATGACTAAACGATAAATACCATATTAAACAATAATATTTAGTTGTTGGTTTAAGATCGATGTTGTGTATTTTGTATGATATCTAATATAATTTTTCATTTTAAAATATTATGATGTTACATTCCCCCATATCTAATATATTTAATTCTCAAAATTTGAACTCGGGTTTGGTAAGAAGGGTTCGACTACTCAAAATACCTTTATTTAAATCCCACATCAGAATAAGGGTCAATTAAAATTACACTTTAATAAAAAGAAAAGGAATTATGAAGCTCAGTTGAGAAGACACATACTAGGTTTCCATGTAGGAAAACCTAGACATGAAAGATAAAACTAACTATCAAGTTTAGATGGATAATGATAGATAATAAGGTCATTATAAAGTTAACCATCATAAAATCATAAATCTGTAAGTTTATTTATTTATATTCTTAGAATGTATAAGAATTCCTCAACTCTAGAGTTTTTTTAATGAAAAGGTTATTCAATATCCATATTAGAGAAATTTTAAACTCTCAACATGATCACCTACCTAATACTATCCTAAATGTCCTTAAAGACTACTCTTTCACCTAAAATAATGTTTTTTTTTAATTTGGGAACCTGCTCACAATGGTATGCTTAACTCAAAAAATTTCTACAATCATCATCACTATAACTCTGAGAGCGGTTAAAAATGGATTAAACATTATAAAAAACCTTGGATTAAACCCTCTAGATTCAATATCATCGAGAATCTTTCACCCAAAAGAGTCCCCTATGAAATTTCCCTCCAACCCTTTGGTATCCAAATTTTCTTTAAGTGTAAAATTTGTAATCAGAACAGAGAATATGCAAACCAACTTTTCTTATCTTATGATACTACTTCTGAAATTTGGAAATATATTCTTGAAATTTTTTATTACAAATGGTTGATTCTTGACTCTGTCGAAACTCAGCTAAAAATGTGTAGAATTGGACGACTCTTAGTAAATCAAGAACATTTTCCTTATAGAAATTCCTGAGCTCTACCATGTGATCAGGTATGATCGGAAATATATTACTCATAGAAATTACTCACTTAATCAAAATGAAGGTCGGATGCAGATCCTTATTTCCATACATGAAGCTGCTTTGTTACAAAATGGGCATTGGCACAAAAACATGCACGACTTTGGAATCCTGAAACTTCTTCAGATTAATGGTAATTTCTGTCAACTACATCACACTCTGGAGGTGTTATGGAGATCCCCCCTCTCTAGATAGATCAAAATAAATATTTATGTAACCTCTAAGGGAAACCTGGGCCCTCCTAGGTGTGGTGTTGTGTTTTGGAATCACCTCGGTCAGATCCTTGGATGTTTCATGGGTAAATGTGGCATTGACACCTCCCTTAAAGATAAGATGCTGAGCTTGATACATGATATTTCCTTTTCCAAGATCTTTGGATGGAACAACCTATGGATTGAAAGTGACTCGATGACCATCATACAAGAAATTTGGAATGGAATAATTCATCTTTATTGGTCGATCACCACCCGTTGGATGCAATGAAACCACTCACTTATTGATATCAACTATATCATCACATATGTTTATTGAGAAGAAATCCCAGTTGTAGATGGCTATCAAACATGTGAGTAAATCAATAAATTACCTGGCTCGAAGACCACCCTTCTGCTCTTATTTCCTTGTATGAAAAATATTGTAACATGATATTGTATTTTCGACTTCTAAAAACTTTCTTTTAAAAATAAATATGCTTTGTTCATTCAGGACAAGGCATCACCTTCTTTAAAAAATGAAATATACTTACATGATATATTTTTATTTTATAAGCACAATTTAATCCTCATAAAATTCCCAAAATTATGATGTACATCCCAAAAAATAACCTTAATAATCAAAGATCATATAAACCCTATAGTTTATGAATACTTTAACAGTCATGTCAAAAATGAAGGCATACTTATAATTAAAAAAATCCTTACATAAACATAAATCCAAAAAAAAATCTCCCAAAAATTCCTAAATAAATTATCATCACATCACTTAAAATCTCATAAGGAATTTCTAAAACCTTGAACTTATGGTTAAACATGGAAGGATACCAGGCTCCCTGGAGCTTCCATCACTTCACCAGATGTATCAACATCAAATGCAGTAGTATAATAAAAATTTCCCACAACTTTTTATTTTTAATCATGTTGATTTCCACCCTAATTAAGTAACATTAGACATACAATATCATAATACCCCCACCACATTGAAACAAAAACAACTCACTATTGACCATCTTTTTTTCATATCATTCTTGGATTTTTCAATACAATTCTCTTTATAGTCACAAATCTTTTAAACATAATTTCCACACTAGTAACACTTTCTTAATCCTGACATACATTCCCCAAAATTTAGTTTATCACACATGGAAAAACTTTTAGGCTTACCTCCAGAATTAATATTTTGTTTCTTCTCTATTTCCTACCACCTTGACTGTTTCTTACTCTTATTATCATATGAAACACAAGTGTTGATAAACTCCATTTCAATATTCCCATATCAGTGAAAATATTTCTCATAACTTTTAAATCATCATATGATCAATAATCTTAATCATCTTGGTTTTAATCATGTGTATAATCTAATAATTTTACTGTCAATTTCTTGAATAATGTATGACACATACCTAGAAAATCCTTTGAGGTTTTCTTCATATTGAGACACATAACATTCACATAGTTTCCTCAATTATAGGAATTGTTTCTCTATCATAAGATGAATAAAATTTGAGAAATATTTCTTAAGGAAAATATTCTTAAATGTGTCCCATTCCATAGGATCAAGATCATATTTCTCTCTAGTATTCTTAACCAAAGACAATAATTGAAAAGCTTTACCTTCAAAATGATATATAAAAAGAGTTAAATTTCGCTGTTCTGATAATCCCATCACTTCAAATATATTCTCCCAGAAATTTATCCATCCTTCAGCCACCCAGGGTTAGATGATCCATTAAATGATGGGGGATGTTACCTCATGGAATGCTAAACTATAGATATGTTCCATCACGATACTTTGAGTTACTATCTAGAATGGATACCACTACCATTTATAGCTTTTGTCAGCTGATCCATCACTTCTAAAAAAAATTATGTTCAAATTCCAACCATCCTGGGATGCTGATTTGGAAGGATATTTTCCTCTTGGCGCATTACCACTACAACCTCTTTGTTTCCTCTATAGAAAACTATTCTAAAAAAACATACTTTAGATGAACTTATAAGGTAATAAAAAATTCTACATCATATCAACTTAACCATGAAAACCAACCTTATAATGGAATGTTATTTACACCATCCTAATCTATGAAGTAGTCTAAACCATCCTCTGATACCAACCGTAAATCCCTAACCTTAAAACATACATATTCTAGTGTTTTTGTAATATTATACAAATTTTTACAATTTTTTTGGATCCTTAAATTTTATATTTAAATAGAATTTAGACATAACTCATACATGAGAAAACCATAAAATACAAATTTTATACTTTCAATTAGTATCCATTTTTTCCCATAATATATATATTTTTTAAATAAATCATGAATTATTTTCATGTAAAAACACTTTGTCTTTCAACTTTACTTCTTCCTTACCCATACCAATCCTTAAACGCTATGTTTTTTTTTGGAAAAATGGTATAAGCACAAAATCCCAATAATGGTATAAAAATAAAGGGAAGTATAAGTTTTGTAAAAACCTGAAAAATCATAGCATGTTTAACATTAACTTAAATGTTAATTAAGAATAAAAAATTTTCACATGAAAAATAAACACACATTTTTCTAAAATAAAATAATTAAAACCAATATTAAACAATTAAAAATGTTTTAGGTTACTTTGAGCATCATATAATAAAACCAATTCAAAACCCTTTCATTTGGAATAACCATACGACCAACTTAAAATATTATTATTACTCAATGAATTGGGGAACTACAATGGGGATCAACCTTCATAAAAGATATCTTGGTCTCACCCATTATCTATAATGGGGCTCAAACCTTAATATAATCTAAATTTGGTTCACCTATTTCGCATGAGCTATAATTGGGACCAACCCTTCATATAAGCTATACCGGGCTCACCTGTGAGAAATAATGGGGCTCAACCATTAGTATAATTTATATTAGGCTCCCCTATTTAATATATTTCTCAAGTAACATATCATAAATAAAACACTTTCATCATAAAACCATTTGAAAACTCTTTTAATACCATATAAAAAAACTTTAGTATAAAAATTCCATTTTCTTTTAAAAACCCATTTTCAATAGTATAAAACCCCTTTCTTTGAAAAAAATATTAATTTACAAAATAACGAAAGAAGTAAAGATAATTTTAATTTAATAAAACACATATTCATTCGAAGTAATCTAGAAATAAAATAATGTCCACAATGGAAGAAAAGTCATTTTCACCATGTAAATTAAGAACAAAACATTCCTTTTATCATTTTTTAAAACATTCTGTATAAAACACATAAAAATATTTATTTTCAAACCCTTTGAATGAAATAAAAAATATAAATAAAATTTTCTATATAATAATTTCATATAAAATAATATCATGAATAATTAAATGGAGAATATTATTTGGAAATTAAATCTTTAAACATTTAAAAAGATATTTTTAAATCAAAGTGTCTTATAAAACTTTGAAATATTTAAATTTTAAGCCTTATAAAGGAATAAAATTTAATAAAACATTAAATTAAATGAGAATAAATAAATTCATGATATGATATTTCAAATAGGATGTATATACACCTCATAAAAGAAGGTGGGAGTATAACATCAAAATATTCCTTAATTAAAAGAGATTGAGACAAATTCCTTTACCTTGAGTCCGATTTGTAACGTTTTTTCCTTTATCTTAATCAATAATAAACTTATGTTAATTATTTACTTGTTTGAGAACCTTTTTTTAAAGTTTATTATTCATTTTATATCACTTATTACCATGTTATAACAATTCCTTGATTATTTAAGTTTATGTTAGATATTTTTGATGATATTCAATACTTGAGTCCAAAAAATTACTTTTTGTATGATGTAAATAGTAAAAGTGGTCATTAGTCTATAATATCTAGAATAATAATCATGTAATAATTATCAATTTTTTACATCAATTATAATTTTAGAACAATTTATTAAATCTTCATATGAAAAATGAACTACGTTACAATCATTGAGACGTTAAGTCATACGTATGCACGAGTAACGTTTCAATTTTTCAATGACCATTATGGAAAGAGGGAAAGTATTATTTTATCATTTAAATATGATCATAATATTATTATTAATTTATTAATCACACAAACAATATATATATATATATATCATCCGTGTGATGTGGTGATGAAAAATGAATCACATCTCCTTGTGTAGGTGATAATTCACTAGTATGCACCAATAGTGCTATCATTTTTATGTGCATGGAAATGTAATGAAATAAATTATATATTAACTTTTTATAATGATAAATATGTCCTTAATATAATATATAAACTTTAATTCTATCCTTATAACAAGTATTGAGAGATGGTGAGGGAAAATAAATTTCAACGGTTTGCGAGGCGGTAGTCTGCTATACACATGAACGATAACTTGTTTTCCAATTTTATGGAAGTGGAGATGGATTTTGGTTAGGATAATTACATAATAAAATTTTAGAATATGGAGGATAATAGAGTAATTATTTTATCATGGTTGAAGAAGGTTCAAAAAAATATTAATAATAAATAAAATATAAATGCTTGATTAAAACGATACCTCTTCTTCAGATGATCTATTTTGATTAACACAATAACATATTTAAGGAGAGTTTTATACCTAAAATAACTTTTCTAGAATGTGTTCCAGGATTCTAGGAAGGGATTTGGGTAGATATTGGCTGAAAGAAAAATGTTTTTAAGTGTGTATAAAATAGAATAATAAGTTCCCTTTTATAAGAGAGGGGATGGGCACTCTTGGAATATCTCAAAATATTAAATTAATATAAATCATTTTTCTATTATAAAAGTATAAAAAATTATTTATTTAGATTATAGGATGAGTATGGTTAAAAATAATTTCATCCAATAATATTTGGATAAGTTTAGGTTACATTGTTTCTTTTATAATTTAGTTTTAACCCTTATTTAATTGTTTTAACTATTACCATCATAAGATATATTTTTACTCTTTAAGGTTGAATATAGTTAGTATAAAATGAAAAAATATCCATAAATAGATCATTGAAGAAACTTGTAACCTTATCCCGATTAGTTTTCTAAATTTAAGATTTATAGTAATTTTATATAATTTAAGAAAATATTATTCATTTTAAAATACCATTAAAGTCAATTTTGAAAATATTAATTACATTGAATTTTAAAAATATGAATTCAACAAGATATATTCAAATAAAAATAATAATACACCCATAATATTACATAGTAATATATAAATTTTTTGATCACATTAATTAAATAAAATTTAATTTTTAACATTTTTAATAACATTTATTTGATATTTTTATTAATAAAATAATTACTACATCACTGTTGTGCAAGAATTTAAGGTAAATATTTCTGCACTAAAAATTAAAATTAAAATACCATTATTATTATAAATCTATTATATTTAGAATTACTATTTTTAGTTAATCATATCCTTTTGATAAACCCTTATTATAAAACTACAGTATTAAGAGTATGATTGTGACATCTTTGTATTTTCTTTAAATTAAATATTATAAATGTCACAACCACTTTTAAATGGAAACCAAAAGCCATATATTCAAAACAATGGATTAAATTTTTTTATCAAATAAAATTGGGGCAAGTGTAGGAGTTATTTTTTAATTCTTATCAAATTATTTTTACCATTTATTACTCTTTTTTACCCGATTTACCATTTACCATGGTACCAAAAATTTACCAAAGTTACTATTCATATTTTAGAAAAATAAAAGGGACCTATTTAATAAATTTCGACCTTATTATTTAAAATATGGAATCAATTTTTTCAAAATCCAATTCATATAAGTTTCAAAAATTAATTTAAAATTAATCCTTCATTGGTACAAAACAAAGAGTTCTTGAAGTAAAAATGTTCTAAATTTTGAAATGTTTTTATATCCAATATCAATGTGAAATTGATTAAAATAACCTAAATTAGATTTATTGATGTATAATTTATCTACTTTTACTTTAAAACCAATTTAAAATATAATTTAACACTATAAATTATTTATATAAAAAGTTAATTTTCAATTATAATGTAGTATTTCCACTATTCATTAAAAATGAAACTTATCAGAAATATACCAAAAATTAAACCAAAGTAAGTTTTTATATTTATATTTCAAAAATAATGATTATTTTTTCAGAAAAAAATTATAGAAGTGTAAAAATTTATTTTTAAAATAAGTCTTCCTTTAAAAGTAGAAAAAACTAACTAATTTGAAAAATACATCTTTTATGCATAAAAATGTATTTTTTCTTACCTTATCCCTATCAAATATATTGAATGAATGTAAATTTTGTTTATAAACATGTGTAAACATTATATATTTAGTCTTATTCATACCTTCCAATACAACTTCTAGACAATAACTATCATATTAAATAATAATATTTAATTGTTCATTTAATCTAGATGTGGTATATTTTATACACTATCTGACATAGTTTCTCCTTTTAAAATCTTGGAACGTTATGATAATATCCACCAATACTAATCTTTCCCACATATCATATTCAAAGATAATGAAACCCAATACTCACTCTAAGAAAAAATCAAACTAAAGGTTGTCTCCACCTTCTCCATTCAACCCTCTATCCAATTATATGAAATGAATCGCTCATACTTATGTATAATGTATCACTGAAACTCTTAGAGTTTCCTCCAAAAATATTCATCATTAAACTCTAATCTACGTTTATTTTCAGCATATATTTATAACAATATTCGTTGGAAACTCTATGGGGACTTAAACATGAATCCATTCCTAAAAAATAAAAAAAATGTTAGGGTCTCTTAAACAAAGATACATATTATTTAAGGCTAATTAATTATTTAATTTGTTAAACATATTTCACATTGTCAACCCAATTCAAAAAATAGGCATAGAAAAACATGAGGCATGATCCTTCCTAGGTTTCTACCTACAAGAAGCATCACTTTACCTATTACGTTTAGTAAACCTCAATGCCCTTGCATAAGATCATAGGGCCCCCTAAAATCACATTTTATAATCGGTCTCCCTTTTTTACAACATGCACTAAGTGAAGATAACATTGTTTTTATACTAATCCATCAATCTTCACTAGTAACTAATTCCAAACACTATCATTTATATCAACCATTAACTTTTATACCACTCTATCATGAAACCCTCCCTCCAAAGGTACCCATCAAGAGAAAAAAAATGAATCAATAGAGATAATGAACCCAAAATATTAACTCTAATAGGCCATAGGTTTCTGAATAACATCAAGGTCATACAAACCATTAATATGGAAGGCATTACCCACAATATAGATTTAAATAATAAGAGATAAGATTAGAAAACCACCAAAATACTCCAAAATATAAATAAATAAGAAATACAAATTCATCAATGTAATGTCATACATAACTAAAACCATAGTAATGAAAATACATTAACCTACATGTAGGCCATGATCATGAACTCTAATATCTCTTTGAAAACTCAATGATCTAGTAATTCCTATATCTATTAACAACCAGCTCATATGGGCCTAAAAAATTATTTATATAAGCATTGTGTGAGAAAAATAAGTATACTCAGTAGCATCCACCTAGAAACCTCTCCTAAAAAATTTAAAAGAAGAATATTCGATCCTAGAGAATAAATAAATGAAAAAAAATCATCACCTAAAAAAGAAATTTTTTCCCATACTTACCATGGACCACTCATCAAGTACTGAATACAATCGAAACATTCTATATCAAATGTATATATATAAATGAAGGTACCCCAATTCTATATCCCCACTACTTTTTCTCTCTCACAACCCAAAAAATTATATCCTATGCTCATCCATTCCATAAGTGATTCTATATCCCA
Organism: Viscum album; assembly: GCA_963277665.1. Lineage (NCBI taxonomy): Eukaryota > Viridiplantae > Streptophyta > Magnoliopsida > Santalales > Viscaceae > Viscum > Viscum album. The sequence continues at coordinate 262,840,960 of OY728129.1, forward strand.
TCCAATCATATCAAAAATGCTTCTTGTGCAGTCCAAAACCTCATCAATATTATATCCATGTATAAACTATGTGTATGCCTAGGGTCCACAATATAAATAAATTTTACCATATTCCATAATAGCCCATGCATGTGCACCCATGAGAAATCATAACCACCACATCAAGATATAATTATGTGCTATACCTCAAACCATTATAGACCATACATAAATGTATAGTAAAAATAAGGTCCATAACTATTTGGGTAGTAATGAACACTATACAATAAGACATTATAACCAAGGATACTCCTACTAATACTAATCCCAAAAGGAGAGCGAATGTGGGAGGGAGAAGTCATATATTTGTTCTCTCGCCATCCTGTAGGTTAGAGAAAACACCCTAAAAAAAATTTGGGTGTTTTTTACCCTATTGGAATGGGTGGTCAAGTGTATGAACTTAGAAAATATTGATTAATATTATGTACATCCACACTAAGAGAAACTACCTAGCCTTAGAATCATCTTTAGCTATTGTCGCACAAGACACCTGGTAGAAATCACTAAGGATTAGATCTAAAAAAGAATAAAAGTATAAATTTCCATATTAATTGATTATTTGTCTATAAATTAATAGTATTCCATATTAATTTCAATGATTAATACTCTACTATTCTGAGCCAGTGGCTAAGAAACTGTAAATTATCTTTTTTCTATTATCTAGTATGTCATTATCATCTATAGTCACTATGAAACATCCCAATTAATTTATTAATTAATTTATCATCTCATAAATTATTTAGGCATTCTAGGACTCATCTTAAGATACCACATCAAATATGCCCAAGCCATGCATAAAGTCAAATTTCATCCTTCAGTTTGAAACCAATCTTATAAATAATATCTGGCCATCCGTCCATGAAACATGCACCAGTAAACATTAAGAATCATTGAGAAAGTACCACTTTGACCTCATCTGGACTTTCTTGTATCATTCACACACTATTATTCATTGAAAAATATATCCTGCCATTACCAGTATTGACCATCACTATAGTCTTAGGATCCCAACCCATTGCTCAATGTACAAAAAACCATCAATATAGCCTTAGGCCTCTATCCCATTTCTCATAAATATTCTAACAATAATATCTTATCCAAAACTAACATCAATGATCTAATTTCATAGATTATAAAAACAAATTAAATGTATTTTCTATACACAAATAAAAGGAAACAATGGACATAACATTGATTTATTTAATGCATCCCACAAAAAAAGTATGGGATCATTCATCCCCAATCGATAATCTTTAGTAAATTTCCATATTAATTAAAATCATGAATTGAATGGTTTATTATACATAGGTTTTACACAATAATCAACTATAGAAAATAAGTAATATAAGGTAGAAAATATCATGAACATGATTCATGCATTATTTCTATGTTTAGTCATCTATAAGAATAGGTATGGTTATTTTTATGGCGCCTCATATATTTTAATTATAAGTCATTTTAATTTACATTTTTATTAGTTTAAGAAATTAACCCATGCTAAAAAGTGACAAAAAAATATCCAAGCATAAAACATACTATTTATTAAATAAATATAGGCATTATAAACATATCACAAACACAAGTGATTAAAAAAAACCTAACCATTCATTTAATAATTGTAATGCCTCATATTTTTCATGTATTATTTTTAAATATTATATAGATTATTCTAAAGACTATGCGCTAAGACGACATGCAATTACGAGTCCCAGTGTGTCCAAAATAAATGTATGAAATATATTAAATATATTAAATATCATGCACACATGATTTTCATGAAAATGTAGAATAACTTCAAAACGGGTTCCTGGATAAGAAATATGAGGGGACTATTGAGTTTATAATGTGATATTTACCTTAGGTATGACTTAATGTTGGTCGGAATAGGTCATTTGTGGAAAAGTATTCGCAGGCATGAAAATGAACAAAATAATTGAATAAATTATTTTATTTTATATTTTTTGATGTGGTGATTTAATATTATTTAAATATATTTTCATGTTATAATTCCTAGGTTAGCTACATAACCCTATGAGAGACCATTGGAGAATTCTTTCAAGAGAATGATGATGATATCGTGGATTAGTGATCGACTCACCTCTAATTTAAAGGATCTCACCAACAAACATGATAGAACTTCATTATTCTTTATCAATTGATCCTAATTGATGTAGGGCATGTGTTATGATTTTTTTATTCACTATTCTTGATTTCTATGAAAAACATTAACAATTCAATGAAAAAATTAATCCATGGTTCGATTATCTTGCGGGATAGGTATGATTGTAGGGTTTAATTGGGAGAATTACTTATATTTATTTATTTCTTCATTTTTCATTATAATGGAGACATATAAATATTTACAAGAACATGGATCAAGATTCATTCCTCTAATATGTTCTTGTACTTTTCTTCCCCCATTCATCGTTCATTTTGGGAATTCTTCATTTGGTTCGTGACATGACTTATCCTGATCGATCGATCACTATACAATAGTTTCCTAGTACAATGATACGATATCATAGATATGGGATTGAAACAACATGATGATATAAATAGAGAGATTCAGAAGATGGTGGATAACAAAATTCATGTTCCTCAGTGATCAATGAAGAATGGAGATTTGATCCATTTTCTAGGAAAGTCGGATTGTTGGAATCTAATGACAAACAACAGTGATTCCCGACTGAGGTAGATCCAAAAATTCTAGAAAGATCGAGGCTGGATTCTTAGGTGGTGGAAGAACATTCATGAGCAAAAAGAATAACTAAGGAATCTGAAAAAACCAGATCAACACGGTGTGTAATATGAGATTTCACAACATGTGGGTCCCCCTAAGTGGCAGCTATGGTTTTGATTAAGAGAGAAGTATAACATGGCGTGTGTCCTATCCTATATAGTGTGTGGTCTATCCCAAATGAACTCATCATGTAACTCATAGTATACAGAAATGGGTTGGTTGAGTACATGGGATGAGTTGTGTACAAGCACATGGGGTGGAGTACATGGGTTACCTACACGGTGTGTAATTCACTAAATGGACACAGCTTGAGACATAGTCTGTTTACCTATGAAGGAATCGAGGTCAAGGGATATATAATGTGACCTTAATACACACCGTGTACTCTTTTATACATGGATTTTCCTTAGTGACATAGACCAATTCCATTAGGGTTTGCTCCCTTTATCCCCACCTTGAAGTTTGGTGTGGAATCGTTTCCTACTCCTAAGAAAACTATATATTTAGCATAACTTCTTGGATAGAGTCATTGAAATTTCTCAGTGATTCGTAGAGTGATATCCTCTTTTTATCTATGTTCCTCAGGTGGAGTTCTTGGTATCTATGTGATCAACACTACATGGGAACCAATCATATACTTAATAGGTTAATATAGATAGAGTTTGTTGGTATCACCCTATGGAATTGGCAGTGATCCTCATCTATGTATCATATTCTTTTAAAACTACCAGCATGTTCTTTCTCATGATGAGACCCAACGAGCAGTACCTCTCGGAGGAACATCATTTGTGATATTATACTCAAGAGTGTGTTATCCCAGATGAGTGCTTCGTGGATCCTTTGAACAACAATACTAGGGCTGGTATACTATAGTTGTGACTTGCCTTTAGATTGTGTCTCTTAGTTGATTAAATATGAATATTATGATTATATTTATTGTGACATATACCTATGTAGAGAAAACTATACTTTTTTTTGTATACTTTGTGGTTTCCGGGTGTTTTTCTGAGTATTGTTATACTCACCCCTACATGGGATTTTCCCGCATTTTCCATGTCTTGTGTAGACGATCGCCCTTTTGACAGATTCCTAGGAGGAGCAAGACCAAATGGTTATTAGTGAGATAGAACATACTGAGGTGTGTTCCTGTTACTTTTAGATATAAGTCCCAATACTTTACTTTTAGGCTGGACTTGTGTTTCAGATTATTTGTGGTGGGATTTTATTTGGATTTGTTTACATTGTTTTACTCCTTATCATACTCCTGTTATGAGATTTATATATATTCATGCATGGTTGTTCAGTTTTTATATTTCAGTATTGTATAGGCTTAGAGATGTGTTCATGTGTACTAGTACATAGGTTAATACCTCCCATGTTAGTGATATGCCTTCTGGGTACCAGTCTCCGGCCCATGGCCTATTGGAGGAAGGATTGGTTAGTCACAACTTGGGATCCACTAGGATGGGTCATGATGGAGTAGTATCATAGTGGATTTAGTTATACATTATAACCATGAGTATAAGATATTGATTTGGGAAAACCGTGTTAAGTTTTATGAGTTTGGATTTCAGGCCAAGGACTCTAGTATTGATGCAGTGACTGATGCATCCATACACAAGGACTATGATCACTTGATTTTCATCTTGGTACATGAGAGGACTAGTTATAGAGAGAACAATGGTACGCTATCATATAGGAATGGTTTTTGTTTCCATGTCCTTCTTGAGTTATATCTCTAGATATACTCATTTACCATGGTATATCTTGTTTTCTTTTAGGATGCCTCCACGACTTATACCAGCTAGGATTCTACATGATGGTCATGAGGATGATCCCCTTAGTTATGATGAATCAATTTAGGGACCAATTACCAAGATTTTACATCCAGGGGTGAACCATCTATACCACCTATATCGTAGCATTTGGTTCCCACAATACTAGTGGATGAGGTGCGTAAGCTGAGCACACTTCACGATTTTTAGTGACAGATACCCCTTGAGTATTACGAAGATCCTGAACCATAGGTGAATGAGGATTGGTTTGAGATAGTGACTAGAGTTTTCCATATATTTAGGACAACAATAGATTAGATGGAAGTTCTGGCAGTGCACCTTTTTCATGGCTTCGTAGGGTGGTGGTGGAGTTTAGTTACCCAGTCTTATGATGAGGTGACATGGATAGAGTTCGAGAGCCTTTTCATATATGATGAATATCTATATATTTATAGGGTTTTACATATCCATGATGATTCTGTAGCTCTACCAGGGAAACATGATAGTATCTAAGTATTCATCGAGGTTTTCCAACCTCTCTAAGTACTTGATGGATACAGTTCAAGATTAGTTCTTTAGGGCTCAAACATTTGAGAGAAGTCTATGAAGGTAAATCTGAGATAATGTTATCCCTCTATTAATTACTACCTTTGATGGGGTTCAAGATAAATATTTGGTACCTGAGAGTTTTTGGATAATTAGATACATCCATTGGTTGTCAGTAGTGGGAAAGAGAGAGTAGAGATCTCAGTAGTAGGGAGCCGACGTCAGTCTCAGGGACTTGGACATGGGACACACTTTAGGAGGAGGTCCCAAGATAGAGTATTTTATGTTAAATTCTCACAATTTGGATCCATCCAACCCATAGAAAGGTGATGTTACTCATGTCATGGTATGGGACATCTCACCCGAGATTGTCTGACCCACCGTACAGCTGATAGAGAAACCATAGATGAGCCACTGAGTTAGAGGAATAAATAGGACAAGTAAGGTACATAAGGTGGAATATGTGGCGGAGGAGTTGGGAGAGAAGTATTAGTTGGTCAAAATTTTTAAATTTTTGCCAGCACTACCTCCAGGTGGTCCACACCAGGCTTAGGGAGCTAGAGGCCATGGGAGGGGAAAACTACAGGTGGTCAAATATTATGACCCAAAGGCTCTGGGAATGATTCAAGGCATGATCTCTTTCCGTTATACATTAGTTTCAGTACTACTAGACATATATTCTAGTCATTAATTTCTCTCCACATATCTTTTTTGAGACTTAGATATTCCAATTGAACAATTTACTTGACCCTTACGCTTGGAAACTTCTACTAGAGAAGACTTGGTTACCACACACTTGTGTCGATAGTGTGACCCGACTCTTAGAGGTAAGAGTTTAGGTTGGGATTTCTTAGTAGCATAATTGAGGGATTATGACTTCATTCTTGGTAAAAAAAATTTATTTAAACTAAATGCTCAGATTGAATATCTTAGGCAAAGGGTTCTATGTGTCTGCGACGAAGAAACTAGGTTTTCTTTTGTTGGTTAAATGGAAACCCAGTAAGCACAGTATAGACTTGTTCATAAGAGGGTGTAGTCAATTACTCATTAGTTGGATAGCTTGAACCTTAGTTTAGTGGATGTTATGAGTTTCTAGTTTCCTGTAGTAGTGGAGGAGTACAAGGATTTCTTCCTCAAAGATGGTCTAAGTTTACCTCCAAACCATGATATATACTTCTATATTGATCTACACCCAGGGAATACACCAGTATTCTACACCATCATATCATATGTATCTCTCAGAGAATCACACGATGAGGGTGAAGTTGGAGGACTTTCCGAGTAAGGTATTTGTTTGACCCAGTGTATCACCCTATGTAGCCACAATTGTTTTTGATAAAAAGTCATATAGGAGGTTGAGGTTGTGTATAGACTACTAACACTTGAATTAGGTGACCCTGAAGAACAAGTATCCACTACCAAGTATCAATTACCTCTTTGATCATTTGAGAGGGGCATGATGTTTCTCAAAGATTGACCACAGTTTAGGCTGTCACTAACTATGAGTATGGGATTGGGATATACTAAAAAATACATTTAGATGCCTCTATGATCAATATGAGTACTTGGTGATGCAATTTGGAATGATGAACACCCCAATAATGTCAATGGTACTCATGAACAAGATATTCTAGCCTTTCTTAGACCGGTTCATGACAGTCATCATCAATGATATCCTTGTGTACTCGAAATCCAAAGATGAGCATGCAATACACTTGAGGATGGTTCAAAACGCACTCCAAGAGAACCAAATTTATGGAAATATCTCAAATTTTCAGTTCTAGATATAGGTGATCCACATCATGGGACATATTATCTCTGAAAATGGAGTGGCAGTGGACCCGACCAAGGTTGAAGCAATGTTAACATGGGATCCACCCAAGAGTGTGATGGATGTCTGGAGATTCCTTGGGTTTGTAGTCTATTACGAAATATTCATAAATGATTTCTCCAGGATATCAGCACCCATGAAAAATTAAAATCAAAAGGGGCATCCTTTTAGTTGGAAAGTTAAGTTCCAATAGTATTTTCAACAGTTGAAGCAATGTTTGAAGAGCACTCCCATATTGAGATTGCTATAGGAGGCTTTTGATTACTTCGTGTTCTGTGATGCACAATGAACCAAGCTTGGTTGTATCCTAATGTAGAGGAAAGTGATGATTGTATATGGTTCACACTAGTTGAGACCAAATGATAATAATTACATGAACAAATATCTAGAGTTAGCAGCGACATTCTTCAGTTTGAAGATGTGGTGACACAACCTGATGGGTGAGCAGTTTATCATCTATTCTGATAACATGAGTCTCAAGAATATCTTCTCATAGAAAGATATTAATTGGAGGTAGAGGTGACAAATAAAGTTCTTCCAGGATTATTACCTTGAGATATTCTATACTCCCGGGATGGGGAATGTGGTAGAAGATTCTCTTCGGAGGAGATCTTGTTCGTAGTTTCTGAATGAGGCATCAGAGCAGTTGGCCTCATTGTAGTTATCCTTTATGGATAGCGATGGAGAAGCTTACCTCCAGTTGATGGTTGTCACCCCTTCACTCTTGCTTTAAGTCAGGGAGACACAACTTGGGGATGTCGACTGTGAGAACCTATATGTTTTGATATCCAATGGACATGCTCATGATGGAGTTTCTAAAGGTGGGGATCATGTCATTCTTTTCATAGGATGAATGATGGTACCCGTGATGTCATGAGAAGAGGTTCTAAGAGAGTTTCATACATCATATATGGAGGTACATGTAGGTGTGTAAATGATTTACATGGACTTCCATCGTCAATTTTGGTGGATAAGGATGAAGAAAGGAGTTGTAGATTTTTTCTCTTGATGCCTTAATTCTAAGAAGGTGAAGGCTGAGCACCAAGTTATAGCAGGTTTAGCTTACCCCTTGAGGTTACATAATAGAAGTGGTATGAGATACCCATGGAAATGATGACGGGATTACCACATATGAAAAGGATACATAATTTCATCTAGATGATCATAAACGAACTCACCAAGTCATCCCACTTCCTAGCTATACGAGATAAGAGTTCAATAGAGAGCTTGGGATGCCTCTACATTCAGAAGATAGTCTAACTCCATGGAGTTCCATTGAATATTGTTTTCGATCCTGATACTTTCTTTACATCATGGTTTTGGATGGGATTATAGGAGGCATTTGGGACTCAGTTACACTTGAGCACAATGTTTCAACCCCAAACTGATGGCCAGACTGAGTGAACCATTTAGGTTCTAGAGGAAATTTTTTGGGCATTCATGTTGGAATTTGGTTGTAATTGGTAGGATCCCCTACCACCATTGGAGTTTGTGTACAAAAATAGTTATCATTCCACCATCATTATGTAACCATTAGAGGATTTGTATGGGATACCATGAAGGTCACCACTCTTCTGGACTAAATCAAGAAAGTTAGCACTCATTGGCCCAGAATTGGTGTGAGCTATAATAGAGAAGGTGCCGATCATTCAAGATTGGATGAAGACTGCATAGATTTATCAGAAGTCTTATATTTAATTGTGAGGGAGGCCTTGGGAGTTTTAGGAAGGAGACTATGTGTTCTTACAGGTTTCACCTCGACATGGGATACAAAGTTTTGGTCAGGGAAGCAAGCTATATCTGAGGTTCATTGGAAATTTTTGGTTACTATGTAGAATTGGAGAGGTAGTGTACCACTTAGCTCTACCTCTATAGTTAGACTGGGTGTACAACATCATCCACATGTCGCAGGTGAGGAGATAATTTTGTGACCCATCACATGTTATCGACTGGGGAGAGATACAAATCTAGGATGGAGTGACATTTTCTAAGTACTTGGTAGAGATCGAGGATTGGGAAGAGAGGATCCATCATGGGAGATCAATTCTTTTGGTGCATTTCCAATAGTAGTATAGGAATATTTTGGAGACCATATGGGAGAGGGAGGCTCATATTCAAACTCAGTACCCACATCTTTTTGAGTATCTTTTTTTTTGGATTTATGGGACGTAAATCCCCAAGGTGAAGAGAATGTAATGTTTTTTATTTTCTATGTATTTTCTAAAATATTATATGGATTATTCTTGAGACCAGGAACTAAGACAGCATGCGATTCTAAGGCTCAGTATTCCCAAAATAAATGTTTGATATATATTAAATATATTAAAAATAATATACACATAATTTTCATTAAAAAGTGAAATTACATGTAAATAGGTTCCCAGATCATAAATATAATGGAATAATTGATTTCAGAACACAACATTTTCCTTTGAAACTATTTAACATTGGTCAGTGCGTTTTTTTGGAAAATTATTAATGGGTGGAGAAATGAATAAAATAATTGAATACATTATTTTATTTCATATTTGTGGATGAAATGATTTAAAAAAATTTAAATAGATTGTTTTGTTAGAATTCTAGGGTTATCCACATAACCCATGAGACTTTAGACATATTATTGGATAATTCCATTAGGAGAAAATCATTGAGATTGTGGAATAGTGATCAATGCACTTCATATTCAAAGTATTTCACCAATAAACACGACTAAAATTCATTCTTCTTCATTGATCAATCTAAATCGAGGTTGAGAATTTGTTTTGATTTTTTTATTCCAAATTATTGATTTATATAATAAATGTGGACTAATCAATGAACAAGTTGATCCTTTGTTTGATCTTTTTATGGGATGGGTATGATTGTGGGGTTTAATCTGGATAATTACTTATGTTTATCGATTTCTTCCTTTTCTTTCTAATAGAAACAGATCAAGATAAAAAATAACTTAATTAAGGTTCATTCTTATAATCTATTCTTATGATTTTCTCCCCTTGTTCATCATTCATTGTTGGAATTCTTCATTTGGACCATGAATTGACTTATCTCATTCGATTGATTGTTGAACATCAATTTCTTAGTGCAACAATCTAATATCATAGATCTAGGTTCGACACAACATGAAGTAGGTATGATGATAAAGACAGAGTGATTCAGATGATGGTTGATACCTAATTTTTTTATTGTTGAAAACTCAATGAAGAAAAATAGTTTGATCCATTATCGAAGAGAATCAGATGGTTGAAATCTATTGGAAGGAGATGACGATGCCCAACCGAGTTAGATCCATGAATTCTATCAAGATCGAGGTCTGATTATAAGAAGAGGTGGCGCGGGAATGTGTGGGAAGAAGAACTAGGTTTTCTGGAAATACCTGATCAACAGGGCGTGTAATCTATAATTACATAGTTTGTGGGTCCTCCTGAGCAGTGTCTAGGGTTTAGGGTAAGATAAATCCATCACACAAAATGCGTATAGTCCTAAATTTCATGTGGTACCTCTCAGATTAACTCTTCATGTACCTCAGAGTACACAAATATGGGTTGGCCGAGTACACAGGATGAGCCGTTTACTGGTACACAGGTTGGACTACATGGGTTACCTACATGGTGTGTACTTCACTACATAGACATGTCTTGATACATGGGTCGTCTACCTGGGAAAGACCTAGGGTCATGGGACACAACATGTGACTCATAATACACATTGTGTACTCTTTTATACATGGAATAGAGCTCTTGTCCTTAGTGACCTGGACCAGTTTCATTAGTGTAATTTCCCCTTATCCTCTCCCTGAAGGTTTGTATGAAATCATTTCATACTCTTTAAACAATGATCACTATAGTAGGACTTCTTGGATAGAGTCATTGGAATCCATCTGTGAGGCTCGAAGTGAGATTCTCTATTCATTTTCATTCCCTAGGTGGAGTTCTTGGTATCAACGTGACCAAAACTACACGGGAATCGATCATCTACTTAGCAGTTTAATCCATATTAAGTTTGTTGGTATCACCTCATGGCATTAGCAGTGATCCTAATATATGTATCTCATTTTCTTCAAATTACCATTGTGTTCTTTCTCATGTAGATACCTGATGAGCAGTACCTCTCAGATGGAAACCATCAGTTCTATCAGACTCAGGACTATGTTCTCCTAGATGAGTTCTTCAGGGATCCTTTTCTCTATAATTCTATGGATGGAATACTACGATTTTTAATTACATTTATATTTTTAGGATTTGTTGAGTATATATGGATAATAATTTTATATTTATTTTTTACATATACCTATGTAGAGAAGACTGTACTTTCCTTTGTTGTATGGACAGTGGTTTTGGGGTGTCCTACTGAGTATTGTTATACTCACCCAACACGGGCTTTGACAGAATGTGTAATGTCTTGTGTATAAGATTGACCTTTTGAAAAATTAATAGGTGTACCAAGATCATATAGTTCTTAGTGAGACTAGACAAATTGAGGTGTTTTCCTGGGGATTTTTGATAGCTATCCTATTACTTTAATTTAAGGTTGGACTTGTGTTTTAGACTCTTTGTAGTGGGCTTGTATTTGGACAAGTTTACTTTCATTTACTTCATGTCATACTCTTCTTATGAGATTTAGAATTATGTGTGCATGGTTCTTAAATTTTCACATATCATCATTATATAGGCTTGGATATGTGTGCATGTGTAAAGGTACTTAGATAAAGTCCTCCAATGTTAGTGAGATGCATTATCAGCCCTAGTCGCCAGCCCATGGACTATTAGAGGCGATATTAGGGAATCATGATATGTTCCCCCCTGGGACGAGTCATAAAAATCTACAATATGAAATATTAATTATCTACACATGTGAGAATTCACTTTCAATTCCCTAAGTACCAAAATTCTAAAATAATTTTTAATGTTCCACAACATGATGTTTTCAATATTATTAAATAATATTTACACTAAGTATGTGATTATCCTAATTCTATCTCTTGGATAATTTCTTAGATTCTGAAAGATAATAAATTAAGATAAAACACATGAATAATTTCAATTTATATTATTTGAAATTAAGTATAACAGTATTAATAAAATCTGACTTCAAGCAATTTATAGATTCTCAAATATAATCTATGTAGCATGGTATTTCCATATTTTGAAGATAATAAAACATGCATGATATAATATTTAAATATTAATCCTATAACAACATGCGAATAAATATAACTTTCTTTTTTAATGATTTTGTTTCTTTATTATATGATATTATCTTCTTATTCTTCCCTTTTGAGTTTTCTAGATTCCTTAATAGTTATTCATCTTTTGATTATCCTTTATATATCTTTGAAAATCTTTTATTATTATCTTTCTTAAGGTTAATCACATCAATGCATTTAGTTGAATATAATGAATGATTAATTAAAACTTTCACATGAAATGAAAAGAGATATTTTCAGATCCCCTACCTATAGAAAAAGAATCTAAATTATTTATAAAGAAAAAGAGGGAGAAATAAATATTTTATTTCATATAGGGATAGATAAGTAAGAGATGAAATCAAGCTAATCATATAATATTTATATATACTGAATTAACGAGTTATGGTCATCCATGTTCAAGAATTAAGAAAAATCAAATTGAGTGGAAGAATCTATAATTTTTAAATAGAGATAAAAGATACAAATTCACACTATTAGATATTTCAAAAATACTCATAAAACTTTCCTTTTAATTCATATTTAATTCCATTTTATTTCAATTATCATAGCATGATACAATTTAATATCCTATAATTTAGGAAGTCAAATATTACATTAAATACTCTCATAAAAAGTTTAAAAACATGTTTTATCATAAAGATTGCATATTATTAGTGAATACATGTTGAAGAACAAACAAGGGAAATATTACTTCTATTTGAAATCTTCAACATATAAATAAAGATAATATGCTATATAAGGGTAAGTTCAACTAACTTTGTACTGCTCAGAAAAATGAACCCTAAACCAGATGTAGAACACCCTAAGATGGATTAACCTTCATGAAAGACTTTAAAACCTACATTTACAATAAAATAGAAGTCCAAAATTATGTTTATGTGAGGATAAATCTAGATACTACCCTTATTCTAGACAATCCCACCTTCAAAAAAGACTTTACTCACCCTAACAAAACTAACTTTGTGTAACATTTTCAAAACCTACTTCACTAATCTTACACAAAAGCTTAAAATGATCTCTACAAAGGTATCAAAATTTACCTTTATGTAGAAAAAATGGTCTAATTTTTATAAAAATCTAATAAATTGATATTTAAGGTAAATAATTATTTTTTTAAAAATAATAATTTCAACTAAATAAACTTATAAATAATTACAAATATAATGTAATTAATATTTCTAAAATGAAAAATTACTTTTAAAATATTTAAATCACTCATAAAAATTCAATACATTCCAAAATAAATTTAATCTCAATTATGGAAGTAAATATCTTGGGATTTAGCTAACTGTAAATATGTTCAAGAGACTTTCATCTAGTAGTGATGTTAGTCAGTAGTTTCATAAAACTTTAAACATCTGACTTCAACATAGAAACTATATTCTAATCCTATGAAATATTTATATTTTTTTATTTTTATTAGAGTTACTCATATTCTAATAATCTTTGTTAAGATGAAATTTCTATTTAGTATCAACTCCTTTTACTTTTTTTACAATATCCTTGTCATCTTTAGTCAAATATTCTTCTAACTCAAAGTTTAACTTCTAATTTCTATTGTTCATTTTAGATACTTCTTCTATTAGCTTAGAAAATTACTTTTTTTCTATTAAAATGACTTAGATTTAAGTTCACTATAAATTTTAGAATGTTTTGATAAGTCAATTTTAACTTTCTCACATCAATATTTGATATTTTCCTATCTATGTTTAAGGCTTGTTAAATACAAAGTTATTTTCTCAAAAATAGAGGCATCATCTTCACTATCTCTTTTATCATCCATTGGATAAGAATAATTTTCCTCAGGGGTTATATTTTTGAGTTTCTTAATAATCATCTTTCCCATGAAGTATTTCTAAAACTTTGAAACATTATCATAAAATCATATGATATTAATGCTTCCATCACTATGGTCTGATGAACTATCAGAATTAGTATAACCAATATTAACTCTACATGTATAAATTAATTTCAAACATTTGTATTTATATTATTAAAATACTTCAATTGAATACTTCCTATCTCCCATTTTTAAGTCATTAAAATATATATGTACAAGACTTGAAATTCTACATTCATAGTTGTAAGGTCCTGGAAACTTCATGAAGGGATGTAAATACACCCACAGGCACTTTGTAGAAGGAAGAAAGCATTTCTATAGGTCCAATAAGGAAAATAGATGCATATTGAATTACAAATTTGGGAAGAAACTTGAAGGAATCAATTTTCAAGGGTGTTAAGTGACCGACGAATAATTACCTGGAAGGGTTTTCATAACGGATAAATGATGGAACACAAGTAGGTGGAAGGACCCATGAGGCACTGGCCCATAGAGTAATGGCCAATGAACCCAGGAAGCCGCGAACCACAATGTTAGTTGAATCAAATGAATGAAGGCCATCCACATACCATCCAACAAACTCAACAGTTTACAGACGGAGAAAATTTATAGGGTTCTTTGAACTATGACTCACAAACCGCAACCTCCACAAACCCTGGTTGACCAAGTCTTTAGTGGGTTGAGAAACATCTTCATGGGTTTCCACAAATGGTGTCACATGCTGACAAATAAGATATTTAAAATACTCTATAAAATGAGAATGGAAAAAGAATAAAAGTACGGGAAAAGAAGGAATATAAGAGACCCTATCTATTAGAAGAAATAGTTCAGAGAGGATTCTGACTTCAGTTTCAAATCATCACCGAAGTGAAAATCGTGAACCACGTTTCCGCAGGTATAACCAACTGCAAACCAAAAAATAAAGGAACTTAATAGTAATAGGTAAACCGAAAACCTAATTGGTGTCATCATGAACAATAAATTCTTTGTGGATGAACTCCCTATAAACCACAAGTTGAAGGAACCTCTTTCAATATGTAGCTTTACATAGTGCATCGCTATGTAGATTGAATCATGCATCATGTACTACATTAGTACGTAGATGGAACCCAAAGTGGTGTGGAAAAACACATCTAGGACTGCGTACCACTTCAATACGCGATGGTCCATTCCCAGGACCATGTACTTCTTTGGTTGCAGATGACCCCTATACCTGTATACCACTATGGTATATAGAGATCCCTCTATCCCACATGAGAAAACATTATGTGGAATGGGGTGTCTTTTGGTGTCTTTACTTTTACCTCCAATCTCAACCCTCCATTACCATAGGGTACTCCATAGATCCTCCACTAACCAGTCCACTGGAATTAGGAAAAAGCCTCCTACAAAGCCACTGGACCCGTATGATCAGATCATCGGGCACATCAGTGGACCCTTTTGAGTCTACATACCCATGGTAAGCGGAGTCACAAAGGCTGTCCCCACAACTATTTGGACTCTAGGGTTGTATATACATCTAAATTCATATGGTAATTCATAGTTCGACCTTGGTATGCTAACATAAACCTCATCGTTCTAGGGATTAAGGTTGATCACTTGCTTTTCCATTCAATGAGAAATAATGATCACTTGAAGGAATCATGCTCCCCTCTCCTTTTGATAGGAGGTGACATTCCTCCACTTTCCCATAACACATTCTGGGTCACTCCCACCAAGGTAAGTCCTTAATCTTATGAGATCCAATCCCCATGACCTGCAATGTCATCCCACATTGAAGGGTTCATTGCTTAGCGCCCTCTCCCACCATCACCTCGAATTTTTCCGCTGTAGGCTTGACCTTTCCCATCAGTGGGAGAGAAGGTGTGTGATTTGTTGAATCTCTCACTTCCTTTCTTTCCTCACTACATGTATGACTCACTTAGTCTTAGAGATTTGTGATAATTACAACATACACACATTCAACCATCCTGAACTATGAGAACTTTGTTTCCTGTTCAAACCAGGATACATAGGATGCTTACTTGAAGGCCTGACCTCAAATGGGGTGCCCTTCTGAAAGGGTTCACCCAGTCATGTCCCCCTAAAATGGGAAAATTCCATGCGTAAGACCCATCCCATCCTGAAATATGAGAACTCTAATTCCTATTAAAACCAGGATATATAGGATTCCTTCTTGAAGGCCTGAGAAAAAAAGGGGTGCCCTTCATAAAGGTTTCAACCAGTCATGTCCCCCTCAAATGGGAAGCCTCCATGTGTAAGACCCCACCCATCCTGAACTGCGAGAAATATGATTCCTGATCAAACTAGGATACATAAGATGCCTTCTTGAAGGCCTGATCTCAAAATGGGCTTCCTTTTGTAAGGTTTCACCCAATCATGTCCCCTCAAATGGGTAGCTTCCATGTGTAAGACCTAACCCATTCTGAACTATGATAACTCTGATTCCTGTTCAAACCAGTATACATAGGATGCCTTCTTGATGGACCGAGCTCAAAGGGGTTCCCTTCTAAAAGGTTCCACCACAATTATAACCCCTAAAAATGGGCCTCATTCCCGGTCCAAGACCAAAGATAACCAAACTACATGGGCTTTGATTCCTCTTCCGAGGATACGTAGGGAGACCATCCTATGGGTTGGACCCCAACATCAAATCACCTTATATCCCTCAAAGACGACGATAAACTCCAGATACTCTTATTTCATGGCTTAAGTCAACATTGCATCTGTAGCATCAAATCCATGTATATCCATGATGATACTGAAACCCAGGGGTAGCCCATAGATACACTCTTCAGTAATGAACTAAAGATTCATGAACATATGAACACAACTTAAATCTATAAGAGAGTACCATAATAGGAAATAATTTCCCCCCAAAAGGGTGTGATGATGCCGACCTCCCATCCTCTCAACCAATAGAGTCTTTAAGTATCATTGGCCAAATCTTCATGCAATGGGGTCCTAACTTTGAAAAGAAGGTCAATGAATCATGGACAATAGATACATTGGGCATTTCTAGCTCCATGAATAAACACTCTTGAGACCATATGAGGAATTCATATCATAAGAGGACCGATTGAAAAAAAATTAACCCCATGCATTCACCCACTGGGACCATTTGACTGTGGAACCTCCTTCATAATGTGGAAGTAATAAACTACCCAGTACCCACTAGTTCAATCCAATCCCCCTAAAGGATAATGCTGTGGATCGGGTTGAAACAAATATAGCGATAGGAAGGTCTCTATCATAACAGACAAATTCTAGTCATGCAAC
The DNA here is from genome assembly GCA_963277665.1 of Viscum album. Classification (NCBI taxonomy): domain Eukaryota; kingdom Viridiplantae; phylum Streptophyta; class Magnoliopsida; order Santalales; family Viscaceae; genus Viscum; species Viscum album. The sequence continues at coordinate 262,858,216 of OY728129.1, forward strand.
ATACCATTATTTTCATTTTCCCAAAACTTTTAAACGCCCTGCCCCAGAGGTAAAACAAAAATGGTAAACATGTGGTGAATCCTTATCCAAGGTTACAGTTCTACCCCACTCAGGCCCCTTCGCCTCATTAAAAAAAAGAGGAATGGGGCCATGCTGAATCATCAAATATGCATATGTTTAAGAGATGATACTTTTTTGAGGTTTTACTATTTGTAAATGTCATATATATATATATATTGTAGGTTCCCGTAGAGCAATCTTCAATCCAAATGACATCCCAACAACCAATACAGACATGCACCTCAGTGATCCCAAAGATGGCCAGAGCCTAGATGAATAGCAGGAGCCCATTTACAACCCAGCGTCTTCAACACTAGGTATCCAACACGCTAATTAAATAGTACCACCGAAATGGTACTCTCCCCATAGTGGAGGCTTCAAGATAAGCCCTCCAATATGAAAAATCTCTCCAGTCACCTCCTTAGCCACAGACGACACCCCAACATAAGGCAACCCTGGTGGTTGTCTCGAACCACTTCAAGATCCTATCCTCGGAACATGACAAAAAGTACCTCCCTTATCTTAGGGAGGAAGATGAAGTCAATGCTGATGAATTCATTTTAGTTGCAAATGGGTCCTACTTATGGGCCCCTTCTAGAGAGAATCACTGCCAACACTGAGAGAACAAGTGTACTCACTCTAAAGATGATCTTATACTGAGGGAACCTCATGAAGTCCAAGGGACACGAGTCCCTCAGGCCTCCCACCAAGGAAAGAAAGTATATAATCATGAACTGGATATCACCCTAATTACTAAAGAAAAAATATTTTGTACAAACATGATGACATTCAATAGGCAGACATACAACCCTACCCCTTCCACTCAAGCCCACCAAAAAAATAAGGTAGCATAATTTGAGCACATGCACATTCTTGCCAATGCTTGCTGGTCCTTCCATGTAGGCAGAGAAGAAAATTATAGGCAGATGCAGATATCTTCCAATGCACAAGAAGATTGACATCGAAATAGGATTACAACCAGCTATAGGTAGGAAAAAATACCTAATGATTCTTATCAAGCCCACCATCCATATAGGCAGGTAAGAAAATATGACCAGAGTCAAATTCCTACGGATGCATACAAATATCATGAGACTAATACAGTGGTAAGAGAGAAGGTTAAAATTCATACTCATGAATATGAATCCCAGCAATCAAATATTATGGAAACCGTGTAATAAAATAGGCAAAAAACTCATTCCTCTATCCCAGTATAGGAGAAATTCCAGTATCTACTAGCAACCTATGGAAGACCAGAGTAGGTACAAAATTCTCCTACGAAATCGGAATGGGCCATCATACCCATTACAAAAAAATATGTATATCAACAAATCCTTGAAATGAAGGAATATCAAACATCCATTCCAGATCATATCCTCCAAATATTCCACGATATCATTGCATCAGTGATAAAGATGAGAAACCTGGCCCACGACCTGATTTCCTCAAATGGAATGACTTACATGAAAAATGGGTTAGTCACTCTAGAGTAGTTATTCATCCCTACTCTAGTCTAGGAGGGTCAAAATCAATATCCCACCATACATGAACAACTAGATCGAGAACAAATACCCATTCCAATTGGGGGGCACTGGTCCAATGTTGTGGCTACTCCAGGGCATGCATATATCCCTTCCAAAACCCAAGATGTCCATCGGTGTATCCCGGTAACATCACATGACCTAATAAGACATGAAACCATATATGAAGACCATTAATAATAAAATACGAACCTGATTTCCCATAAGAGAGTTCCAAAAAATGAAATGTGTCAAAGGAATCCATAAAATGAAGAGAACATACATGATCCTACACTACTGGAATCTAGAGTTCTTGATTCCCTCGAGCATACATCAATAAAGGTTCAAGAACCTATCAGTCCATTAATAAACTATGAAAGTGTAAGTAGCAATTGAAAAGGCCCTCCCCAAAATATTGCTACTAGAATCTTTGAAGGTCCTCCCCAGAGAACCCACATGGGCGTAATCCATGGGCTAGGAATGATCGATCATGAGAGACTATCTTCTGATGTGTGTCAAGGTATCCCTCCCCTTGACCAGAAGATCAAACATCAAGAAGGTCCTCCCCTTTATATCGTCTGCCCTGATGGTCCCCCCTAGGGTATACGATGCCGATTTTATTCTCCTTATAGTCAGACATCGAGTTATGATGGTAGTCCTTACCATGATGACGGTCCTTGCGAAGGACCTCCCCACAATGGAAATTTCAATGAAGGCCCTCCCCATAGTAATATCAAGTAATGAGAAGTGCCACCCATTATTTTAGTACATCCTGAAATTCCTCCCCAGGATATACAATGCATAAAATCTCCTTGTAGTCAGATATCATGATGTGATAGTAGTCCTCTCCATCATAGCAATCATCAAGACGGTCCTCCCCTTAGTGACATCAAGCAACCAGAAGGTCCTCCCCTCACATGATCCCACCATGAAGGTCCTCCCTAGGGAATATGTTGTAGGTACATTCCCTGTGGTCAGGAATCAAGTTTCAATGGTATCCCTCTCCATTGTAGCACCAATTACAAAGGTCCTCCACAAAATCAAAATTCACACTAAAAATAAGGCCCCCCTTGCTAGGAAAAATTTTAGAAAGACCTCCGACACTGAGGCGCTCAAAAATATAGAGTCAAACATATCAGACACTTTGTCTATAATGAGTGATATCCTTTCTCAACCAGAGGACCGTTCAGGCCCGCACTCATCTTCCAAGCCACCCCCACGCCACTCATATATTAATGAGTCTCCTACCATCACTACGACTTTGAAAAAAATCATTAAGAAGAAATTATGATAAAAATATAAAGTAAAGGAGTCCTCTGAAGAACAACAATATGATATGTTTCTCATGAGAAGAAAACTAGCTAAGGATAATATAACAGTGTTGTATTGTCCCATGAACACTTCTCACTTTGACATACCAAGGTATTTGTATGAGGAATGTAATCATAACATTCATCTCAATATCTGGATGACTCTTCACTAGATAAAAGAAAATTTCTTTCCCTATGAAGGGTATGAATACCATGTCAACATATTAGGAGAGCCTCACCATCTAATCAACCTGGAAGATCTCCTGTATGCTTGAAAACCACTATTAGAAAGGAAAAATAAAAATGTTTAAATAGATTTTCTCAATGAACTGAACACGTTTCATTGCCACATCGGAGACTCCCAGTCTGGATTTCATATTTAGGGATGGGGAGAACATGGAGCTTTAAACATCACCCCACATCCCGTCTAGCAGACCTCATTGGAAATGCCATCTTGCAATGTCATTACCCAGAGGTAAAAATAAAATGAAATCCCTACTCAGGAATGATGGAATAATCAACAAAAATCAGCTCACAGTATGTCTGAAAAGCATCAGGCCTCACGAGACCAAGTCATCGAAAAGATTCTGAGCTAGGCAAATGAGAACAACTAGCAGGCTTCCCACCTAAGAGATGTTAACCAGAAAGAAGTTCTTATGTATTCAAAATCCAATAAATCATGTTCAGATCTAGTTCCATTCTCATCTCACAACCAGACAAGAGTGCATGAAATAAAAAAGGAGAAAATTGGCCCAACCCACAGGGTTGGGGGATTTTTTACCTCAATTTCCTGCACATCGGATGTCTATCTTCTATCCTTTGGTAAGAACAATGAGAATAGAGGTCTCCCATTCAATATAATCTTGTGGTTCATACCCAACAAGATGAAGTCATGTTGAGAGGTTAGATTAGGGCTCCCTTTAGGTTAATTTGTGCCAAGAAACCTAAAGAATACCGCAGAATGGAAGGAGAAAGTCCGACAGAGGATGCAAAAATATTTCCTACCATTTGACACCAGGTACACCGCCCCCAATATGGTATGCATCAGGGAACATGGTAAAAATCATCCCCACAGATGTCACATGAAATTATATAAAGGGAGAGATTTCAATAGAAGATGGTTCCCTTCCAAAGGCATCCCACACCGAGCCTGATGGTGTGCTTACCTAGAACCAAAGAGCTATCCTAAATTTGGGAGCCCCCTCAGTTAATCTGCCATTACCTCCCACAAAACCCCCCCAAAAGGAGAAGAATAAATCCCAGGTCATCTATGACCCACAACCTCCTCCCCCTGAGGATGTTTACCTCACACTCGAGGAAAGATTCTCCAAGAAGAAGGAAGAAATGAAATAGCTCAGATGAATCTATGCCGAGCTGTGTTGAGGGAGCTATCTTATCAAACACGTTCCTCATGAGGAACGTTAACAGGTGCCCCAGAAGAGGTTCCCCTACAACATGAGCTCATCTAAGTAAATATAATTAAGCTTGGATTCCTATCTAATCTAGCCTCGAGACCATCAACCTACTTCAATACGGCCCTGGAAAGACATCAAGGCTTCCCTCTACTAGGAATATAGCTAGAGAATATTTAGGAAAACCCACAAAGGATACCCCCAACTGGGTATCCGCCCCAAATACTAGTAGTGTCGGCATGTCTAGATTTTTCCCATACTGGACCATCCCAAGCTCCAGTATGCCAGGATATGCATTAAGGGCTCTTGAATAATATTGAGCAATTGAAAGATCGACTAGAATCCATGGAAGGGTTTTGTACTCTGATACAACTAGAGTACCAACACTAAACTAATTGGGAGAGCAACATGTTTCCACTACCAAACTTTGGGAACCCTATATTCCAAGTGTTCAACGATTCGAGAGACCCAGAAGAACACCCAATGCACTATGCCTATTTCTGTGATCCCATGATGGTAACCCCAGAGTAGCAAAAGTAGTTAAACTCAGGTGATTCATGTGAACCATATAGGGTTCAACCTTCGTGTGGTATACTATATTACCATATAACTCAATCATAAGCTTGGAGGACCTACGAAGACAATTTATATTCCAGTTCAGTTTGAAATTTTTGAAGACAATATTTTGTGATCTCATGAAAAAAAGAAGCAAGAGAATGAAAGTGTTTTAGACTTCATTACCAGATAGAAGTGCCTGACCTACTCCCCAAACCAACCACTCCCCCGTGATGAAATGATCTCTATGTGCATTGATAATATCCAAGATGAATTTCGAACACCACTCATCTCAGTGAAGTTCACAAGTGGGTTGCGAGATATCTCCTCCTTTTTCCAATGTATAGATGAATCTTTGCAGTGGATGAATTTCAAATCATGGGTGGCCCCATCGACCACAGGGAAGAGAATGGGAAAATTTGAAGTAGCTTCGGTCATGATTAAGGCAGCCCGACACTAGCTCTAGTTGCGGGGCCTCCACCAAACCATGAAAGACCCCATGGATGCCAATAGACACCCATCCTTGGGAAGATGAGTGAAGGGGTGATAAAAGAAACCAATTTGAATAATGAAGAAATAATTTATCCTCATTCTGAGATGACCAAGTCTAAGGTTATTTCATAGACACCATGAATTGAAACTTTCTTCGGCTACCAGAGACAAGGGGAGCCAATGAAGTAGGTCTCAATGAAAATCCAAATTATTTTCGCTATCATAGGATACTGGGACACACCATCCTGGAATGCTTCGTTTTCAAGGACCTCCTAAAAAATATGGTGGATTCCAGACAAGTCAAGTTGGGTCTTTCGCTAGCACAAGTGGCACATATCTCTACCTTATACCCAAGAGAGGAAGAGGAATTGAAAACCATCACTAGATAAATGGAGAAATAATTTTACAGCTGGATTAATAATAAAATAGTTAACCGATCTCATGGAATTATCCAGGCATAGTTGATGAAACCAATTGTGCCCCCAATAGCTTCAGATGCAACATAGTCATCATCCTCAACCCCAAAGTCCTCTAGGGGTCAAAAGGGAAGAAATAAAGAGAAAAGAGATAAGTTGACACCAAAGACAAAGCCAGTATTGAAACTTTCGACATCAGTACAATAAACATAAAAGAAAGGGAACCACCCCTCCAAACAACTCCATCAGAAGTATACATTCAGACAGAAGAATTTTTAGATCAAGAATTGATCTTCGGCTCCATTAATGTCCTTAAATTGATGGAACTCTTCTATAATTGAGACTATGGACATGAACCTAAATTACCCGCATCCAACTGAAGAGCTGGAGGAAGAATCAATAGAGGACGAGGGTTTCCTAGAAGGCATGATCATGGTAGGATTCAAACTCCATGCCCCACCTTAACTCAAACTATTAATGTTGTGGAAACTCACAGAAGAACCACCCAACAGACACAATAAGAACTAGAGTGTTTCTTAACCCCTTCTGGAACAAATCTGATCCCAGTAGTCTTAGAGTATCTGTAAGAGGAGGAACAAATGTTCAATCACCCAAGGTGTATAGGCAGACCAGTTTGTCTGAACTTATAAAGCACAATAGTGCCTTTAGCTCCTGTCACAAAGGCCAGACCATCTACTTCCAAAGCTCAAAACCCTAAAACGACCATGTAAGTGCATCCCCAAGATGAGAAGTTCCAACCTTTATAGAAAAATATGATATTATGAAGCAGCTATCCTCGGTACTAGCAAATCTATTGATCCTAGATGCCTTGAGTCTATCTACAAACCTTAGAGAGGCACTCATCAAAGCCTTTCTAAGTCCCCAATAATTTGAGGCCAAAGTAGCGGTGACCTAAATCTATCGTACATAGATAAATCACAAAGAATGTCACGCCATCATTGCCTTCACATATCAGGATGAAGACGCTATGACTCAAGGAAACATCAAACCCTTACATGTCTCCATCAAGATAAATCACATTTATATTCGAAGAGTTTTCATTGACAATGAACCTAGAGTCAACCTCCTCCCACTCTGAACAATTCATCGGTTAGACTATGATGAGGATAGTCTGACACCCTACACCATAACTCTTCTGGGATATGAAAAAAGCGAGAAAGATTAGTTGGGACGAATAAAGCTTAAAACTTGTCTTGGATACCTCATGTCTGATTCTGAGTTTCTGGTAGTGCAAAAAAGTCAGGCCTTCAAAGTCTTATTAGGGAGGCCCTATCTATATTAGCATGCTATGATTACATTATCATACAATCAATTCTTTAAATATTGTGCTAATGGGTAAAATGGAGCATTTCATGTTGATAAATCCCCATTTGAATCCTTTGAGTCACATTACATAGATGCATCGTTCTATGAATTAAAAGAGAAGTAGTCTTTGGCTGACGAAATTGATTGGATTACCACCCCAAATGGGCTAGAAATGGCTCCTACCGATCCCCTCCAATAGATCGGAGATGAGTATGTATTAACCATCAACCAGGTTGATGCATAAGTTTAAGATTAGATTGAGACTTAGCCATCTGCATGATTTCCATTATGGACACCAAGTCCAATGACACTGAAAAAGTGTGTGGGATCCTATGATGATAGGGGAATCCTAAACAAAGATTCTCCCGACCTATCCTCAGGAACCCAGACAGTTCCCGCCTTACTCACTAAGGTAGAATATAATTTCTCTCCCAACACCAGAGTGTTCAAATTGAGAATCCTCTCCCCATCAGAAGAAGAAGAATATGAAGATGAAGATAAAGAAGAAGAAAGACAAGAATACCTCAATGATGCCCCTCCCACATTCAAAGAATGTGTGTCAACTAAAATCTATGAACATTGAGAAATAGACCTGGGAACCAAAGATGACCCACGACCCACTCTGATTAGTGTGGATATACCTTTCAGGGAGAAAGAGGAATATACCTCCTTACTAAATAAGAATCGATATGTGTTTGCCTAGAACTACACATAAATTTCAGGCCTCGATCCTAAGGTCACCACTCATCACCTGGGTTTTTCGGAAGACCATTGTGGCTATAAGAAGGCAGCTATAAAGAACTAACAAACACATGCTTCCAAAATAGAGGCTGATGTTGACAAACTAATAAAATTTAACTTCATTCAGGAGGTCCAATATCTGATATGGATGGAAAAATAGTCTCTATCAAAAAGAAGAATGAACATATTAAAGAATTCATTGACTTCAGGGACCTCAATCGACACTTCCAAAAAGTTGATTTCCCAGTTCTAATCACATAATTGTTGATCGATGCGATATCCAGATATGAGTCCCTCTCTTTCATGGATAGATATTCTAGAAACAACTAGATCTGAATAGCCTGATCAGATGAAGAATCCACTGCCTTCAGGTCCTCGTAGGGAGTGTTCTGATATAAGGTGATGCCATTTGGTTTGAGATATGTTGGTGCTACAAATAAGTGCGTCATTCATTTCATATTAAATCTCTTTTTAGAGTAGAACTCCTTGAAAGAAATGACCCCATTAGATACTGAATTCCAGATGAATAAGTATTATACTACCAAGAAGGCCCCCAATCATTAGAAATTTACTTTGGCGGTGCTTCCAGAAGCCCGATAGATAAAATTATGTTGGATCCCAAGATCAACAAAGTAGGGCTGGGATTTATACTCATATCTCTAAAAAAGACCATATTGACTTAGTCCTTCCTGCTTTCATAGGGGTGAAAAAATAATAAACCAGAATACCAATCCCTCATCTCAAGAATGGAGCTATCACTTCAATCACAAGCTGAACACCTTAAAATAAAAGGTGATTTGGATATGTTCATCAAGAAGGTAAATGGTGATTATTCCATTAGTAAAAAAGTATTGGCCCCCTTAATGAAACATGTTTAAAAAATAATAGAAGAATTACATTTAAATCCGACACTGACCTATGTCCCCTGGTCACAAAATTCTCAAGCCGATGCAATGGAAAATGCAGCTACAACCCTGGATGATCCAAACTGGGATGAATTAGTCCTCATCATTTCCCACCGTCAGATGGTATTTCTATTTATTCAGAACAATACAGAAGAAATAGATGAGATTAGCCCTATTATTGAGCCTTATGGTCACACCATCGGCTGTATGAATCCCATTGCAAATTACCTCTGATGGGTGGAAATCCCACCTGATAGGGCTGGAAGAGAACAGATCTGGAGGCGGGCATTCAATTTTGTCTTGTACAATGGTGTAAACCAATAAACAATTCTCTACAAACGAGTCCTTGACAGATTCCTTCTCAGGTGCATTGAGGGAGAATATACTACTTCCTCCATGAAAGAAGTGTACGCCAAAGCTTGTGGAGCACACCAATCAACAACCAATCTCTCCCATAAAATTCAAAGGCTTGGATACTATTGGACCACTATGATACATGATTGTGCCACATTCACCAAGAAGTGAAATTCCTTACAGGTTCATGCTAATTTTATCCACTAGCCCATGGAGCTACTTCTCATAGCTAACTACTCTTTCCCATTTTCCATATGGAGGATGGATTTTTTGGGACCATATCCCCCCACTACAACTAGAAAATTCAAGTTCATTCTCATAGTAACTAACTTCTTCTCCAAAAGGGATGAAGCCATACCACTTAAAGAGGTTAGGGAAAAAAGAATTGATAGCTTTGGGAAGTCCAAGATCATTACCATATTTGGTGTTCCTCATAAAATTGTGATGAAAAATGGCACCAACTTTTGTTCTACTAAGTTGGAAAAGTTATACCAGGAGTATGGAATCAAAGCCAACCATTCATCCTGATACCATGCAGTGTCAAACGGGAAGATAGAGGCTTTCAATAAAACTATGTCCAACATAATCCAAAAGATGGTGGAAAAGGATAAGAAATTGTGGTCAGACAAGATCCTTCATGCTTTTTGGGATTACTAGACCTTGACCTGCACTACCACCCAGGAAACCCTGCACTCACTAGTATACAGGTAAGATGTGGTTTATATCATTTAAATTAAAATTCCATCACTATACATGGACATTTGTGATCAACTATCCATGGATGAGAAATACCAAAAATGATTTGATGAGTTAGATTAGATGGATGAGAAAATACTTCACACTTTGGACCATTTATAAGTCTACCAAAATCAGATCGCATGATTCTTCAACAGAAAGGTTCGCCTCTGGTATTTTCTCAAAGGATAGAAAGTGTTTGTCCTTAGAACCACAATGATACTTGAGAAGAAACCCCCAAAGTTTGAGCCAAAATGGGAGGGACCATATGTCATACATAAGGTCCATTCTAATGGATCATATTCCTTGATATCAATGAATCTAAAGCTTATAACGGCTCCCAAAAATACAAGGTTTCAGAAGAAGTAATTCACGTAATAACAACGTATATGGTCCAAAATCTATGAACCTAAACTATGAGTTGTCATCCTAACTACATGACGTAGTATTAGTCTCTACAACACGACATCAAACTGTGATGCCAATATCCTCACTACATGACTCTAAAATACACAACATAGTGTCCTAGCTGTAATATGTTAAACTGTATGGCATAAATTGTCATAATCGCATGATGATAAAATGCATGGTCCCCAAATAACTATGTACGACTTGATTCCCATTCATTAGTGGGATACATATAGATTCCTCAACCCTCGATCTTGGCCCAGCCCCAACATGAAAAAATGCCTCTATTGTATCCAATATCTCCCCATATTATGAGGGAAATCCTTGTCACTCCTTGTTTCTAACATCGAGTATAACTCACATGATATTAGGATTGGTGGTAAGGATTCCCTTACATAAAAAAACTATATAAGAATATGATAGACTCAATACCTATAGAGAATGAAACCAAAATGCCCCTACTCCTACGTCTGAGTCAGATCGGTACAAGGGATATTTAGAACTATGTGTGGCATGATTCATGCCCTTGCAGGATATGTAGTGAATCCTAGATTTAACAGTCATTCCCTACCACAAATTAAAAAAAATTCCCTCTCATTTCCCTATACATGGACCAGACCCTTGTAGGGAACATTCCGAACTATGTACGACTTGATTCCCATTCATTAGTGGGATACTTAGTGATGACTGGGTCTACTATCCTGGTCTATCCCCCCCAAAAGAAAATGTCCCTTCCTCTGTGTATAGGTTGTACTTGAAAATTGGAATCCAATAAAGGTCCTAATCGCATGACATTAAACTGCAAGGTTCTTCAAGATTCATGTGCGGCCCAATTCTTAGCTTTACGAGATCTCAAACATACCCCCAATTTCCTACACAGAAAATTCAAAGAGATGATAGAAATTCCATGTCGGAATTCCAATCCTCAGAAGGAGTCAAAAGGTTAGGCTTCCCCCAACATATGAGTCAGATCTATGTATAAGATTCAGTATTTCATAACTAATCATGGTCTGGACATTTCTTATGTTCCCAGACACATATTTCCCGTATGTGAAACTCCATACTATGAGAAATATTGGGTCCCCATAAATATTCATGGCCATCAGATATGGATGGATAATGTCCTGTTGACACCTTTATTTGACTATGCACATCATGCCCCGATGGCTCTACATATGTTTCCTTCAAAATGATCATCAACCAAAGGCAAATTCATCTTAAGAAGAGTCCTCTCCCACCTTAGTACACCCAAGGGACTACAATCCCCATGTCATTCCTCCTGATCCAAGGGCCCCTCTAAGACTATGGTTTACACCTTCTTTTATCAATCATGTATAAGTAATGCTAGAATATCCTGATAAAGATCAACTCAAATCTATTTATGGTATTTGTGACAATTTTTCTATGCAACACGATAGTGAACTATTCTTCCAATGTCCTCACCGTATGACGCGAAACTATAAGGACAGAAGGATCCTGATTTAATAACATTAAACTGCACCACACAGTGGAAATGATTATATTCTTATCATAGATCGGACTTCTCAAACAAATTGTCTTTCCATTCTGTATAAGGGAAAAACCTCTACAATGAATGTGCATTGGGAATCCTGTGTAACTTGTTTTTACCCTGATAAGATGTGTGGTGGACCTGAATTCTATGATCCAGACTCAGCCAAATAAGGTGTTGAAATTTCCCATTTTCTGCAAATGAATTGAATAAATGCAATGAATCCCAATACAAGTCCTATCTACAGGGATGCTTAAGGGTGGTCGTATTTCCCTTCTTTCACATTAGGATTTCCCTACTACATCCACCCACATGTTGATAAATTTCATGGAATTCATCCTTGATGCATGAAGTTAAACTTCATAGCATTAGTATAAGTATAAAATTACTCCTTACATTGATTATTATATTCTTAAGTGGTCATTCAGAATCCTTGTAATCCCTTTGTTCTCACACTGAGAAAATCTCACGTGAGCTTAGGGACCTCTGCAAGGGATTCACCATGACATCATGGAAAATCAGTCCATGATTTTTGTTCTAGCAGCATGATCCTAAAAGGAATGTTATGGTTCCCTTCCCCATAAGTAACCCCAGGTCTGGGCCGTACGACGTTAAACTACATGTTACTCCAAAGATAGGATAGATGCCTCAACTAGCATATGAGTTAGATATATGTAGGGGATTACCTGATCCCATGAGTGAATCAATTCCTGAACGTTTCTAATGTATCTGGATACACTCCTACAAAACCTCAAAATCCATGCTTTGAGTAATATTGAATATCCATAATCCTCCAAGGCCATCATAGATGGAAAGGCGGTGTTCTATGAACACCTTTGTTGGAATATGCACATCATGCCCCTGTGGCTCTGCATATGTCTCCTACAAAACATTTATCAATCAAAGGAAAATTCATCCTCAGGAGAGTCCTTTCCTACCACAGTACACCTAATGGCTCCCAAGCCTCTTAACATTTCTCCTAATTCAAGAACCCTCAAATTCATGGTTTAAATTATCTTTCCTACCTACATCCTAGATATATCAGAACATCCTCACCCGATTCACCTCTAGTCTCTCTTGAGGCTTCTAAAAAATGAATATACCCCATATGTATGTGTGAATTTGATCCGCATACAAAAAATAAAATACCCCCACCTGTTTATGGGTTTCCAAGAAATGTTCTGCAAAAAATATACCCCCTTTCATGTCTGGGTGCACCCCATTTCATAAGATACACGTCGTGTCCAGAAATGTCCCAATCTCCATAATCCTTCATGGTCATCAAAGATGGAAGGAAAATGTCTTCTGGTCCCCTTTTTTTTGACTACGCACATCAGTCCTCGGTGGCTATTCATATGTCGCCTATAAAATGGCCATCAACCAAAGGAAAATTCATCCTCAGGAGAGTCATTTCCAATTTATGAATGCGTGTATGACATTTATGTCCCATCTTACTCCTTGGATCTGGGAAACCCCCTAGATTATGACTTACATGTATTTCTATTTTCAAATTACCTAACATGAAAAAAATTTCTAATTGAGCTGATGAATCATTTACTCCTTTTATTCTTAGATAAAAATGATCTACCATAGTCGGTGTCAAGTGTCTTGGTTGTATGACGTTAAACTATACCATTCTTTAGCCCCCCTTACACAAGTAAAATTTTTGTGGGAGTGGTTTCCTATTCAAAGACGATACAAATTACCCTAATACTTTCGGAAATCATTCCTTATATAGGCCACCTATAGTGGTACCCAACCTCAAAACAAACCCAAAGTGTTATAAATCCCCTAGGCCATCAGAGATGGAAGGCCAGTGTCCTGCAGATACCTTTGTTTGACTATGCACATCATGCCTCGATGTCTTTGCATATATTTTCTACAAAACATCCATCAATCAAAGAAAAATTCATCTTCAGGAGAGTCCTATCCTACATATTTATACCTAACATGGCCCCAAGCCTCATGTGCATCCAAAAATAAAAAATCCAGAGTCAAAAAAAATCACACATTAATTTATGAGATAATTAAGATATTCCTAGCTGATGAATCCCACATTGGCCCCCCTGCCCCATCAAGTTTTGGTCAAAGCTGTTCAACCTAAAACATTAGTAATAAGTATAATTGGAAGGACTATAAACTTCAAGCAAAAAATATGAAATACTTACTAGAGTGAAAACCTGCAAAGGGCACCCATGGATAAAAGTAGATTACCTGCTCGTTAAAACTACTATATATATGTTTTAGGGAAAAAATGTTGATCTACAAGTACTAAAAAGATACATAAAGCTTTTTTGGTTGAAAACCAACAAAGGGTGTAACACCCCAAGATTTCATAGTGTGTTATTTCTTCAAAATAATTCAATAACTTGCACTACACGCAACACCGAGTTCAATCACACCATGAATTACAAAAAAAATCCATTCAAAAGAGGTTATGAATAGTATTATCTAAATTTTAAACTTTATATAATCCTTATAATTTTAGAATCCATATTATGAGTTTCTTAGATATAATGCAAGAACAAATTCATTTTTAGTATTGCACTTTTATCAACTTTTAATAGTGAACCCTTTTTAAATACAATATTTTAAACTTTTTGACTAAATGGAGACATCAAAAAATTTAAAATGAAACTTCCCAAGCTTCCACGGTACGCTTTCCTTTGAATAAAACAGTAGCGTGTGTTGTACGCAACTTCGAGTTTTAACACACACCACAACCAATCAAACTGGCCGTTATGAATAGTAATACCTAAATTTTGAAATAATATATATTTTATATTTTGAAATGGACTTCATTTTTGGATTCGGAATATTGAAATTAGCCTAGGGTGAAATTTTGGTACTTTTCGGATAACTTTTATATTTTTATGAATAGTGGAAATTACTAAATTTTAATTAAAAACAACTTTTTTAATCAAAATAATTAATAGTGATAAATTGTGAATTTGAGTGGTTTTAAAGTATATTTAGAATATATTTTTACCATTTAATATAATGTTGGTCATTGGACATAATTTTACAATTAAACCGAACATAAACAAGTGTCAATCTTTTGATAGTTATTATCTCTTAAAAACACGCTTTTTCTTTTGACAGCGAGAATTAATTTTAAATTAATTTCTGCCACTTCTGTGTTTTGAATTTGGGAAAATGGATTCCATATTTGGAATCAGGATATTCAAATTGTGTAAATAGGTAACTTTTATTTTTAGACATTTTGAATAGTTACTGTGGTAAATATTTTATTTACCATGGTTAAAGGGTAAATCCGGTAAATAAGGGTTAAAAAATAATATTATAATAATACAAAATTACCCTAAAACGTGTCCTAACATTATTGGTGGACACATACCCGACCATGGGCATCCTTGGGTCAATTTGGGGACCCCTTGGAGCCACTTGTATGTAGTAGGGACACATTATATTAATAAAGTTAAAATAAAAATAAAAATGGCATAAGCTTACATCTTTTAGAAGAACAATTTTTACATAGGGTTATACATGTTGGATTTTCGATTATAAATAGTCATTAGAAAGCTAAAAAGATTTCATACATGATGATATTTTATTTATAATTTTTAGACATCAAATAAGTTAAATTATTAATGACACAATAATGATGAAATGTTTACCTCATTAATAAATCATTTAAATAAATAAGATTATAATGATTAAAATATTATCTAAAACCTGTCCAATTCTTATTGGTTGATTTTATTTAGAATATTAGTCATCTTATCTTAGACCTCAATGATTTTTGGACCATTAGAAACCGAATATAATTATATTATAAAATAATACTTTCACTCTTTCCTAAAGAGCCCCTCCTCTCCCTTATAAAAGGAGACCACTTCTACTCATTCCTCACACCTCTCAAGCCACTTGGCTCGTCCAAACTCTGCCCAACTAAGCTCCCCACATCCCTCTCCTCCTCCTTGAAGCTTCCCCTTAGGCAGAAATCATTTCAAGAAGTCCTTTGGTTCCAACCAAAGTGAGTTACCTAAATTAAAGGTAACGATTTCTCTTAAATTATTTTCCTTTATTTTGCTTCTCCAACCCCCAAACTCTTTTTATTTCCTTTCTTTTGTAACAACACCAGTATCCTCAACATACTAGGATGTTGTTATAAGAAGGATTCAAACTACACATACACACAACTCCATCTAATGGATGATGAACATAATGTTTCTGTGGATGGAAAACTAACGCCTCACGAAACGATGATTGTTCAAATACATCTTACCGCCTCTCATGGTGGCCATTATGATGGCACTGTAATTAAATATGATATTAATGATATATATTTTATATATAAGCTTCTGTAATTCCATTTTATTTCATACCATTATTCGTTTCATGTTCTATATACATACGATAATTTCATTTGAGGAAGTGCGGACTACCGCCCCCTTAAAATGATATGACTCGTTCATACCACACATGGAACGTATAAAGGATGGTGTTAATGAACTTAAGTAACATATATAAAATATTATATTATACTGGAATAGTAATATACCTATGTATCATTTGGATTCAATTCTTTTAAAATAAAAATTAAATGGAAGTAGCATTCGTGCGTACGTACGGACTATCGTCTCCACGAACGTGGTGAGATCCATCCTCCATCGTATCCATTCAAGTATTATTCTCATTTTAGGGTTAAAAATAATGTTAATATCATTCTGATTATGAATAAGATTTAATCTATCCATTACAAACATGTCTTACGTAACCAAACATTTAAGAAGAACGAATCGATTATCACCTGAAACGACGATAATACTAAGATATTATTAATAAAGCAATGTTAAAAGATCATATATGATATCATATTCATGTATATGATTCTTGTATAATTTAATAACAATTATTTCACCATTATACAGGAGGTTAACCGACCCCAACAAAGGAAAAGTACAAGGTAAGGGATTCTCTTATCTCACTTTCAATTCCGTGAGATTTCCATTGTTCGCTACTAAATTATTGAAAGTGGTGTATTGTGTACTTCCATTTGATATATATTATCATGATTCACTTTATATTCATGTTATTCTGTAAATAATTTGGTGGTTATTAACTTTTGGCCATGCGACTCTGTTGATTAACGTGGTAAGGGGTTTTCATCTCACTCCTTATTTTCGTGAGATTCATGCCATATTGCCACCATCATCTTTTGTGTGGTGTATGTACTGCCCATAATTATATTCTCTATGTAATAAACTCTAATTTATGTGAATTTACATATTCATTGTATGATACCTCTTACATGGGTTGTATGTTTCATAAGTTACCAAATTGGTAAGGGTTATTTCACAATCTCTTCATTATCCGAGGTTGTTTATACGTAATTATCTACTGGGATCTCTTTATCATCCACATCCATGTTTCTTAAAAATGTATTTCAAAACATTTTTACTATCTACTATGATATGGTTTAAAGTCATTATGCCCTTGTTTGAATTTTTATAAGAGGTTTATAAAGGAATCTTTCAGTCGTTTTCCAAACAAGGTGCTTTTTAACCTTTTCAGCAAAATTAAGTTAAGAATGTCTTTTTTAACTTATACGGAAGGTGCGGTTATTCTATGCCATTATTACACCTTTGAAGCTTCCCTTACACACTTGTATGGATATTTTCAAAATAAAGGTTTTATTTTATAATTATGTGATTTTTAAATGATTTCAAAAAAATATATATTTCTCTCAAATATATGAAAATCCAGTGCAAATGTATACGTATTTAACGCAAGCTTAAAAATGTTTTCAGAAAACCTGACTCTCGAGTTTGGTAGACAGGAAGGGATTGGGATTGGACCCATCATGGCCTGTAATTAGTCGAGCAGTCTCAGAATTAGTTATTTTGTTTTCAGAAGCTTGCATATTGTTTTCAGAAAAACACTGGAGTATATTTTATCAATTTTAAACATAAGTATCTTCTAAAAAAATTGCATCGGTAGGTCTCATGAGACAAACTAGTGTCTTGGCACAAGGCCTTGACAAAATCTTATTTGTAGTCTTGGCACGAGGCCTTGGCTATGTGGTTATGATAGTCTGACATTATGCATTCCAACATTATGAAAGTGGTTATTGATTTTTGCATGTGATTATTTGATAAGTAGAATATCCATGTGAATAAGTAAATGGAATTATTTCATTTTATTTATGCCATACCATGTTGAAAGTTTATATTTAAAAGGATTGTTTTTTAGTTATACATTGCCTTAAATGTTTATTCTTATTTATGAAAGTTTCCGCTATATTGTTATCCTTACTGGGCATTTGAGCTCACCCCTTTTCTATGTTTTATTTTTCCCAGGATGTGAAGAAGTAAGTTATGAATGACCTGCAGGGATTTTATGAGGGGTTAATAGTGTGGATTGTGGAAACATTATGTTGTTGTAGTAGTTTTTCATTTTATGATGTAATGTAAAACTTATGAATATATCTAGTGTTTCCAAGGCTACTAAACCAATCGGTCTTTCGAGATTTGATCTTTCTTGTGATCATGCCAATGTTACGAAGTAATGCACCGACTCTGGGTAACTGGGGTCGGGGCGTTACAGTTGGTATCAGAGGAAGTTTAGTACAAACCTTGGAAGCTAGATTTAGATAAACTCTGATTAGAGCACGTAGACCTAAGATGAACTTTGAGGATTAGTATAGAAGAACTTCCTAGAATTTTGGTATTGTAGAGATTTTGTGAGTTTTCCGAGAAATACATCCCTGTCTGGATACGAGCAGGTAGAGGCGGCTCTGGCACAGATGTACCTAGGGGTAAAACCCGAAAACACCGCTTTGAGCTAGACTCGAACGGGAACTGGTGCACGACAACGGGCCTTGCTGCACTCTTGGTTACGACACTCCCGGGGGATATGCTTAGGATAACTCTCATTTTCTTTACAAATCATTATGAAGGGTTTATGAGTATATACTTCCTCAAAGAAAACATTTTTATGATTATGGATTATATCCATAAATAGTTCAATTTATGTTAAGTGTTTTATAAGTATGGGATTATGTATTTTGATTCATAAACTGATCTAGTGTATGCCATTGTTTAGAAATGGCGCCCAGTAGAAGGAATGAGACCTCCAGAAATGCACATGATCCAAAGAGAAGGAAGGATCATATCTTTCCTAGTCTTAAGCTAGAATTTATAAGAGAAATAGTCTCCCATGTATTATCATCATATGAAGAAATAATATCATGTGTTGATAAGATAAGTAAAGAGTTTACTGAGTCCTATGGCTTTTAAGGGAAGAAAGAGAAGAAAAGGATAGAAGAGAGAAATATGGATAAAGGGAAGAGGGAAAAGAAGAATTTTCCCATATGTGGTAACTGTGGAAAGAAACACCCTGGAACTTGCCTGAAATGAATGGGAGTTTGTTATAAGTGTGGAGGAAAAGGGCACAAAGTACGTGACTGCAAGGGTAAGAAAATGGTTTCAAATGTACAATTCTTCATTTGCAAGGAGTTTGGACACTACGCGAACCTATGTCCCAGTCATCAGACTATGCCGCAAATGATGCTATTGGATAATAATCAAGTTATGATACTACCACAGATGAAGAGAATTTATTAGAGTTCTTATGTTGATTATGTCAATTGAGTGTTGTATCAACAATGTACTTGTTACAATAATCATGGAGTATATAAGGATTGTACTGCAGTACTATTTCATTAAGGACTTGAGATAGTGTGGAACAAAGAAAAGTGACTCAATAGAAGGATAAATTTTTGGAAAATATATGGTTGAGAGAATGATAAATCATAATATAGTTCTGATACTGAGGTAGTGATTTTGGAATAATATGTGATTGTTTTGGAAAAATTATATTGGATATTATTGACTACCTTGGAACTGATTAATGATTTGTATATTCCATCATTGTTGGGGTTTAAAACATTTTTGGATTAATGAAGTATATCCAGCTTTCTATATGGAATAAGGGAGCATGAATGTAATCAATAAGGAATATGGTAATTCAGGATGTTTCGGTGTATTAAAATAATACATGATAAAGGTATTCATATGCTATTACGGGGTAAAAAGGTTCTACATTATGTTTACCTTACTTATAAATGTTGGACTGTGAGTTTGGATAGAAGTATTTTGGATAGTTCTAGTTTGGATTATTTTGGATTGCCATAAAAGGACAACCCGGAGGTCGGGCGGCAACCCGTCGCGCCCGGCAAGGCTGCGAGACTTGAACCCGCAACCGAAGGGCGACAAGGGTGTATCACCTACCACTATCCCACGAGATGTCCGAATTAAATAATGTAGTTTTTTTTAAAAATATCTGGTAGATGAATTATAAATTCATTTATTTTGGAACCCTGTACGAATAGTATAAATAGAAAAAAAATTTTACGTTCTATTATCTTTTAGAGTGAAAGATGAGTTTGTGGTAGAAATTTATTAATGGGTAAAATTCTAATTATAAAGTAAGTATATCTCCTTATTATCTTAGCCAATCTCATAAATAAATTCCTCAACATTAATAATAGATACTTAGAACAAAAATGTTGTCCTAGATGGTACCTTAAATCATCACAAATTTATGGCTTTGGGATTGTTGGCCTTTTCATAGCCATGTTCTCTACCACTCTCCATCAGATAATTGATGGTTAGATTTTTCTTCCATATCCATATTTTCCTACATGGAACCCTAGTATGTGTTATTTTCGGTAATCTTCATACTTTCGACTCTTTATTTTAAATAGAGGCCTCATTAATTCATTTTTCAATGTGGGATTTCAACTAGGATATTTTGAAACGTCAAAAATGTGTTATCCTAATACCCTATGTTTTGTTGAACCGATGGTATTTCAAATCATCATAGATTGATGAATTTAAGGACCTCAATTTTATACTTGTTTGTGATTGATGACCTCAATCACTACCTATAAATATTTACGTTTTTCCTCCAATTATATGTCTCTAAATTCCACCAATGTTCTCCTAATCGAGATCATAATTTGGTGGTGACCCTTTAATTTCTCTTTTCCTCATATTAAGACTAAATTTTAGTAACCCAATTTCCGATGTGGGTTTTCCCACAAATATATTTTCTATTTTCAACCTTTTATTTTCGAAGAACAATTTAAAATTGCGAGGACGCAATTTATTGAAGGAGGGGAGAATGTAACACCCCAAGATTTCATAGTGTGTTATTTCTTCAAAATAATTCAATAACTTGCACTACACGCAACACCGAGTTCAATCACACCATGACTTACAAAAAAAAAGCCATTCAAAAGAGGTTATGAATAGTATTATCTAAATTTTAAACTTTATATAATCCTTATAATTTTAGAATCCATATTATGAGTTTCTTAGATATAATGAAAGAACAAATTCATTTTCAGTATTGCACTTTTATCAACTTTTAATAGTGAACCCTTTTTAAATACAATATTTTAAACTTTTTGACTAAATGGAGACATCAAAAAATTTAAAATGAAACTTCCCAAGCTTCCACGGTACTCTTTCCTTTGAATAAAACAGTAGCGTGTGTTGTACGCAACTTCGAGTTTTAACACACACCACAACCAATCAAACTGGCCGTTATGAATAGTAATACCTAAATTTTGAAATAATATATATTTTATATTTTGAAATGGACTTCATTTTTGGATTCGGAATATTGAAATTATCCTAGGGTGAAATTTTGGTACTTTTCGGATAACTTTTATATTTTGATGAATAGTGAAAATTACTAAATTTTAATTAAAAACAACTTTTTTAATAAAAATAATTAATAGTGATAAATTGTGAATTTGAGTGGTTTTAAAGTATATTTAGAATATATTTTTACCATTTAATATAATGTTGGTCATTGGACATAATTTTACAATTAAACCGAACATAAACAAGTGTCAATCTTTTGATAGTTATTATCTCTTAAAAACACGCTTTTTGTTTTGACAGCGGGAATTAATTTTAAATTAATTTCTGCCACTTCTGTGTTTTGAATTTGGGAAAATGGATTCCATATTTGGAATCAGGATATTCAAATTGTGTAAATAGGTAACTTTTATTTTTAGACATTTTGAATAGTTACTGTGGTAAATATTTTATTTACCATGGTTAAAGGGTAAATCCGGTAAATAAGGGTTAACAAATAATATTATAATAATACAAAATTACCCTAAAACGTGTCCTAACCTTATTGGTGGACACATACCTGACCATGGGAATCCTTGGGTCAATTTGGGGACCCCTTGGAGCCACTTGTATGTGGTAGGGACACATTATATTAATAAAGTTAAAATAAAAATAAAAATGGCATAAGCTTACATCTTTTAGAAGAACAATTTTTACATAGGGTTATACATGTTGGACTTTCGATTATAAATAGTCATTAGAAAGCTAAAACGATTTCCTACATGATGATATTTTATTTATAATTTTTAGACATCAAATAAGTTAAATTATTAATGACACAATAATGATGAAATGTTTACCTCATTAATAAATCATTTAAATAAATAAGATTATAATGATTAAAATATTATCTAAAACCTGTCCAATTCTTATTGGTTGATTTTATTTAGAATATGAGTCATCTTATATTCGACCTCAATGATTTTTGGACCATTAGAAACCGAATATAATTATATTATAAAATAATACTTTCACTCTTTCCTAAAGAGCCCCTCCTCTCCCTTATAAAAGGAGACCACTTCTACTCATTCCTCACACCTCTCAAGCCACTTGGCTCATCCAAACTCTGCCCAACTAAGCTCCCCACATCCCTATCCTCCTCCTTGAAGCTTCCCCTTAGGCAGAAATCATTTCAAGAAGTCCTTTGGTTCCAACCAAAGTGAGTTACCAAAATTAAAGGTAACGATTTCTCTTAAATTAGTTTCCTTTATTTTGCTTCTCCAACCCCCAAACTCTTTTTATTTCCTTTCTTTTGTAACAACACCAGTATCCTCAACATACTAGGATGTTGTTATAAGAAGGATTCAAACTACACATACACACAACTCCATCTAATGGATGATGAACATAATGTTTCTGTGGATGGCAAACTAACGCCTCACGAAACGATGATTGTTCAAATACATCTTACCGCCTCTCACGGTGGCCATTATGATGGAACTGTAATTAAATATGATATTAATGATATATATTTTATATATAAGCTTATGTAATTCCATTTTATTTCATACCATTATTCGTTTCATGTTGTATATACATACGATAATTTCATTTGAGGAAGTGCGGACTACCGCCCCCTTAAAATGATATGACTCGTTCATACCACAAATGGAACGTATAAAGGATGGTGTTAATGAACTTAAGTAACATATATAAAATATTATATTATACTGGAATAGTAATATACCTATGTATCATTTGGATTCACTTCTTTTAAAATAAAAATTAAATGGAAGTAGCGTTCGTGCGTACGTACGGACTACCGTCTCCACGAACGCGGTGAGATCCATCCTCCATCGTATCCATTCAAGTATTATTCTCATTTTAGGGTTAAAAATAATGTTAATATCATTCTGATTATGAATAAGATTTAATCTATCCATTACAAACATGTCTTATGTAACCAAACATTTAAGAAGAACGAATCGATTATCACCTGAAACGACGATAATACTAAGATATTATTAATAAAGCAATGTTAAAAGATCATATATGATATCATATTAATGTATATGATTCTTGTATAATTTAATAACAATTATTTCACCATTATACAGGAGGTTAACCGACCCCAACAAAGGAAAAGTACAAGGTAAGGGATTCTCTTATCTCACTTTCAATTCCGTGAGATTTCCATTGTTCGCTACTAAATTATTGAAAGTGGTGTATTGTGTACTTCCATTTGATATATATTATCATGATTCACTTTATATTCATTTTATTCTGTAAATAATTTGGTGGTTATTAACTTTTGGCCATGCGACTCTGTTGATTAACGTGGTAAGGGGTTTTCATCTCACTCCTTATTTTCGTGAGATTCATGCCATATTGCCACCATCACCTTTTGTGTGGTGTATGTACTGCCCATAATTATATTCTCTATGTAATACACTCTAATTTATGTGTATTTACATATTCATTGTATGATACCTCTTACATGGGTTGTATGTTTCATAAGTTACCAAATTGGTAAGGGTTATTTCACAATCTCTTCATTATTCGAGGTTGTTTATACGTAATTATCTACTGGGATCTCTTTATCATCCACATCCATGTTTCTTAAAAATGTATTTCAAAACATTTTTACTATCTACTATGATATGGTTTAAAGTCATTTATACCCTTGTTTGACTTTTTATAAGAGGTTTATAAAGGAATCTTTCAGTCGTTTTCCAAACAAGGTGCTTTTTAACCTTTTCAGCAAAATTAAGTTAAGAATGTCTTTTTTAACTTATACGGAAGGTGCGGTTATTCTATGCCATTATTACACCTTTGAAGCTTCCCTTACACACTTGTATGGATATTTTCAAAATAAAGGTTTTATTTTATAATTATGTGATTTTTAAATGATTTCAAAAAAAAATATATTTCTCTCAAATATATGAAAATCCAGTGCAAATGTATACGTATTTAACGCAAGCTTAAAAATGTTTTCAGAAAACCTGACTCTCGAGTTTGGTAGACAGGAAGGGATTGGGATTGGACCCATCATGGCCTGTAATTAGTCGAGCAGTCTCATAATTAGTTATTTTGTTTTCAGAAGCTTGCATATTGTTTTCAGAAAAACACTGGAGTATATTTTATCAATTTTAAACATAAGTATCTTCTAAAAAAATTGCATCGGTAGGTCTCATGAGACAAACTAGTGTCTTGGCACAAGGCCTTGACAAAATCTTATTTGTAGTCTTGGCACGAGGCCTTGGCTATGTGGTTATGATAGTCTGGCATTATGCATTCCAACATTATGAAAGTGGTTATTGATTTTTTCATGTGATTATTTGATTAGTAGAATATCCATGTGAATAAGTAAATGGCATTATTTCATTTTATTTATGCCATACCATGTTGAAAGTTCATATTTAAAAGGCTTTTGTTTTAGTTATACATTGCCTTAAATGTTTATTCTTATTTATGAAAGTTTCCGCTATATTGTTATCCTTACTGGGCATTTGAGATCACCCCTTTTCTATGTTTTATTTTTCCCAGGATGTGAAGAAGTAAGTTATGAATGACCTGCAGGGATTTTATGAGGGGTTAATAGTGTGGATTGTGGAAACATTATGTTGTTGTAGTAGTTTTTCATTTTATGATGTAATGTAAAACTTATGAATATATCTAGTGTTTCCAAGGCTACTAAACCAATCGGTCTTTCGAGATTTGATCTTTCTTGTGATCATGCCAATGTTACGAAGTAATGCACCGACTCTAGGTAACTGGGGTCGGGGCGTTACAAAGGGAGGCCTAGGAAAAATTCAAGTTATACCTGCTAAGCCCGTATCAAACATACTTAAGAAACAATTAGGGTAATAATGGAAAAGATGAAAAAGTTCATGAGGTTATCTAATAAACACCAAAAATAGTCAAACTACGATCATTGAGTCCTGCGGATCAGGAAAAAACTAAAGCCTAATTCAATTATTTAAATTTACTGGTTTTGAATCATTGTTTAAAATTAATACTAGATCGAAATAATGTTTATATGGTTAATTGTGATTAATTAACATGACAAGGAAAGGGAAAAGAAGAAGAATTGGAGGAAAAAATTATTCCATTAGTCCCCAAAACATACAAGTTACAAAGAGAAATGGAGTAATATCCAAAATTTGGAGCCTCTCCATAGAATCAAAAGAAAATGAGTACATCATGATTTGAGAAAGTTAAAGTAAGGATTGGAATGAACTTTCCAAAAAATGGAAAGGGATTTTTGTGGGCCATCAAGGGACTTCTCTAAAGTAGATCTCTCTTCCTCCTAGACTTCAACCATTAGGTGTACACATTCCATAACGACTTTAATTTCCCACTATTTCTTCATGATATCTTCGTGATTAGCACCAGAGGGGGACATTTGAGCCTTCAACCACGCCACATGAGTCTCAAATTCTCATAGATACTCATTTTGGGAGATTACTAAATCACAAGCCTTCAACTCCTCAGGCAACAGGTGATCGAGTTCCCCGAAAACATCTCAAAATTTCATTACCTGGTGATGGGGTTAGAAATTTTATCCCCCAAAAAAGTGAGTTTTTATTGGGCTATGAAAATATAGTAGATAAGAAGGTGTAGATTCCAGTAATCAACTCCACCAGAACCCAACTCGGTAAATAACAGCCTGAAGTTTTCCGTCTCTTCAGTAAAGCTAGACAGAGGTGTTTTTGCAGAAAGGGAACATAACTAATGCCACAACTATTTTCACACTACCAGATGCATCCCCGAAACACTAGGGCCTTGGTCCTCCCCCACCGCAATAAATTTATTGTAAGGAAGTGTCATTATGGGAGAGGAAAGGGACCTAAGATAGGTTACCCAAGATGGGGGGATCTCCCTCCCCTCCGACAGTTTGACCGTTGGAGCCAGTTGCAGAGGACTGGACACAACTTCTAGGGTATCTGGTGACCCTCTGAGCAGGCTGACCTAATTAGGGTTATGGGTGGTATCCATAAGAGGGGAGAAGTCTGAATAACTCCCCACCGAGATAGTCGATACAGATGAAGCCCATTTTAGAGCATTTGACAGTGGATCAAGCATCTTATCAACACAAGGATAGGAATAGAAGGCATAGATGTTGCAGTCCCCACAAGAACAAGAATTGGTGGAGCGGCCATCACACTCGCCATAGTAGAAGGAATATATGGAATGTAAGTCACACTCAAGATGCGGTGAAGGATGGTTAAATGATTTTGGACCCGTCGAATTGTTCTTATCAACACCCTGTTAGGGTAACAGTCTATCCACAATTGAGCTTATTGTAGTGATAGAAAAGTGGATACCGTTGTATTAGTGATTGTTTACCACACCTGTTTTGATAATCCCAATCATACTTTAATATGTTTTGACAATCTCAATATGTTCTTATAATTATATATATATATATGATAAATATCAAAATAATCATTGGAATATGTTAATCAATGTTTATCTATGTCTATACATACTTTGAAATACTTATAACTCAATTTGGATATGTTCTGTATAGAAAAAACTCATAGCTACTGATACAAACAGACATACAGACAACTATTGATATGAAGAGCTACAGCCACCGATACAAAGTTCACCGATATAAAAAGCTACTGATATAGAGATCACTGATTTACACCATTACCGATACGGCTAAGTACATTGGTACAGAACAAAGCTACTGGTATGAATAAGTCTACTGGTATGAAAGGTACAAAACAGAGCTACCGGTATGCAAGTCTACCGATACGAGCTACCGTTACACCAGAGCTACCATTAGAGTAAGTCTACCGGTATATGAAAGTCTACCGCTATGAAGTCTATCGATACAAAAGGACAAAGAGATAATAATAGGAGCTCACCGCTACACATAGAGCTACCGTTACAAGGAGTAACAACTACCGTTACAGAGGATCTACCACTACAAGCTTACTGTTATAAGGAGCAACCAATTGGAAACCCGTCACTGCTTCTCTAAACTCTATTTATATTTGTTTATTTATCAACGGTCATATTTGATGTTTTTAATGCACCTTCTATTAATTAATTATTGTGGTTGGAATTTCACGAACTATACCTCGTACCAAGATAAAGGTAATCATTCCCATTTCCAGAGCTAAAAGTATAAAAGGAAGATCGAGCTGTAGTAAATAAGAGTCGTGAATACACACAATAGAGAGGCTACATCCAGACACTCACTTACTTGAAGAACACTGGACATACACGAAGCCATTAATACAAGAATAGATCACAACCTGAACCTAATATAAGGAGTGAAGAGCTTCAACGATTGCATATATTCTCAATCTTATTAAACTGAACTTGAAGAAAATGACACTCTGTTTTTCAGACAAAAACCAGAGAAGGACTCAGGAGCATTCCTGATTAATCAAAGGAGCCCAGAGCTGCACTTCAAATCACTAGAGCATTCTAAACTCATATTTACTCTCTCAGTGATTATTTTATTTATATTTTGAGCAGTGTGTGTTCTGTATTTACACACTGTCTCCTGTGCTAAACTGAAGGATTTCTAAATCCTTACAAAAACCTTATATAACTCTCTTATATCCCACTGTGGACAGTGGTAGAGGTCAATTAGGACCTGGACAGCTAGTGTGTTGTTGTTTTGTTTTTCCAACATAGAACTGTGGTAGAGGTCTTAGTACCTGGACAGTCTGTACTGTTGTTGACCCTGATCCAGGTGTGGATAAAATTTATATAAATTATTTGAGAGGATTAAGTCTCGGCTTGAGATTGAACCTCTTAGTTAAAACTGTTGTTCTTATTTGTTTTAGTTTTAACTATATCTTATATTCCTCTGCTAATTACTTTGAAATATAATTTTTTTAAAGTTACTTTGATAGTTAATCTATAAAGTGTTTGCAACTATTTTAAATCAGTAGGTTAGTTTCAAAAGCTAATTTTATCTTCTGATTAAATTAACTGAGTCCTAATCAATCTTTTGAGAACCTAATTGAACCTTTACAGTTTTGCAAATTCACTACAGTTTAACTTAGCTTTTAATTTGGGGGATTTTAATAGAAATATTTTTAACATAAATTTTAATTGGAACTCAATTCACCCCCCTCTTGAGTATCCACTCCGACCAATATTTGGTATCAGAGGTTGTTTGTTATCTATAAAGGATTTCCCAATACTCTTCTTTTTAACTGTGATTTTAGTTGTATCTTAAAGATCTTAAATTTCTGTTAGTTCTAAATTTTATCTCTTTAAATATATTTTATAAAATCTTATTATGGATAATATACTTGAAGGTGCTACTACCAACATGACACCTTTCTTTAATGGTACAAATTATGCCCAGTGGAAAATGAAAATGAAAATTCATTTAGAAAGTATGGGATTTGACATCTGGACTGCTATAGAGAGTCAATATAAGATTCCAGAAACTGAAAGAACTAGTTGGGATGAACCTACTAAGACTGATTACAATAATAACTATAAAGCAATGAATGATTTGTACTGTGATTTAGGTGATGAAGAATTTAATCGAATATCTGCTTGTAAAACTGCTTATGAAATCTGGGACACTTTGGCTGTTTCTCATGATGGAACAACCAATGTTAAAGAAATGAGATTGAATAATTACACAATTAAGTATGATAATTTTAAAATGAAGTCTGAAAAACCTATTTCTGATATGTATCTTAGGTTCAATGAGATTGTCAACACTATGATCTCACTTGGAAAATCTGTTCCTGCAAAGGAGAAGATTGTGAGAATAATAAGATGTCTGCCAGAAAGATGGAGAGGCACATCAGTCTCAATAAGAGAATCACGTGAGATAAGTTCACTACCTGTTAAAGAATTAATTAGTAAGTTGATGATGAATGAAGAAATTAAAGTAAACAAGGAATAAGATGAAGAACCAAAAAAGAAGTCACTTGCATATAAATCTACTGGCTCAAAGAGAAAGGACACGAAGAAAGTTCAGAGGACTACTGAAATATCAACAAGTGAAGGTTCAGATTATGATAGTGATGAAGAGATGGCTCAAATATCCAGATGGTTCAAGAAGTTCTACAGGAAGAAGAAATTATTCAGAAAACCAAATTATAAAGGAAAATATGAAAACAAAGTTCATTGGAAGAAGGATTGGAAAAAGTCTGATAAGAGTGATGAAATTGTCTATTATGAATGCAAGAGGAAAGGACATGTGAAAGGAGACTGCCCAAAATTAAAGTTCAAGAAGAAATATGACTACAAGGAAAATAAGTATAAGAAATCTATGAAATCAACTTGGAGTGCTTCAGAAGATAGTTCAAGTGATTCTGATTCTACTCAGAATGGAAAATCTTAGAAAGCTTATATGTGTTTTTGACAAACACATCTGAGGTAACATTGCATACTACTGATTTAAATTCATATTATTCTGGAGTCAATTTTGATTCTGAATCTGAAAATATTTCTAGTGAAGAATTATTTGAATATTGTAATATGCTAGAAAAAACTTATAATGAGTTGAAGGAAAATTATAAAGCTTTAAAGAAACAGCATGCTTTGACCAGCTCTGTTAAATCTTAACTTGATATAGAAAAGGAAAAGAATGCTCAATTACTTAAGGAAAATACTGAATTGAAATTGTCCAATGAGCAATTAAGGAAGAACATAGAGAAATTCACAAATGGGAAGAATACTCTAACTCAAATGTTAGGTAAACAAGTGGCACCAAAATATACCACTGGAATATGCTATCAGCCGGAAAGTAGAGAGATTACTAAAACTAGACTTATTCCTAAATCTGGATAAATGCTGCTAGTTCTAGTTCTGGAAATTCATATGCTTCAACGAGTTATTTACATAGTTATAGATCAAAATAAGTTTATCTTTCGAAATCTATTGATTCTGTAACTTATATGAGACCCATAAGACAAATCTGGGTACCTAAAGCTTTTCTTGCTAACCTGTCTGGACCTAGGAAAATCTGGGTACCAAAATCATTTTCTATTTAAACTTGTTTTGTAGGAAACTTGATTGATGAGTTCCCATAAAAAGGCATGGTACTTGGAAATTGGATGTTTAAGGTATATGACTGGAGATTAGTCATAATTCAAGAGTTTAATCAAAGTTGATGGAGGCCATGTCACCTTTGGTGATAATTCAAAAGAAAAAATCATCAGCTTAGGACAAATTGGTAACACTGATTCAGTTTTAATTTCCAAAGTTTTATTTGTTGATGGACTTAAATATAACATGTTAAGTATTTCTCAGCTGTGTGATGATGGTTTCAATGTTAAATTGGAAAATGACTCTTGTAATGTTTTTAATTCTTAAAATACTTTAGTATTTTCTGATTTAAGAAATGAAAATTTTTATGGAGTTGATTTGAATTCTTTATCCAAAAAAATGTTACGTGATTAAATTATTTTCATAAAGAATCTTGGATTTGGAACAGAAGATTAGAACACTCCAATGTTCATTCACTTAGAAAAATTAGTAGGAAAAACTTAGTTAGAGACCTACCTAAACTTGAATTCCCAGCTGATAAAGTTTGTAATCCCTATCAAAAGTGAAAACAACATTAAGTTTCTTTTAAATCAAAGAAAGAAGTCTCAACTTCTCAACCTCTTGAGTTGGTTCACATGGACTTGTTTGGACCTTCTAGAGTTTCTAGTTTAAATGGGAATCACTATGTCTATTTCTTAGTAGATGACTAATCCAGGTACACTTGGGTATAATTTTTAGCTCACAAAAGTGAAGCTTTCTCTTACTTTATTAAATACTCCAAGTTTGTAGAAAATATTAGTGGAATCAACCTTAAGACCTTGAGAAGTGATCATTGCCATGAGTTTGAAAATCATGATTTTGAATCTTAATGCTCACACAATGGCTATAGTAACAATTTATCTTCCCCTAGGACACATCAGAAGAATGGTGTAGTAGAAAGAATAAATAGAACCTTTCAATAAATTTCACGAACTATGCTTAATGAGTATGACCTGAAAATTTATTTTTGGGTTGAAGCTGTGAATACATATTGCTATATTATAAATAGAGTCTTGATTAGACCTGTTCTTAAAAATACCCCTTATGAGTTGTTGAACCATACAAAACCTAAGGTTAATTATTTTAAAGTTTTTGGTTGCAAAGTTTTTATTATCAATACTAAATATAATATCGACAAGTTTTCTTCTAAAAGTGATGATGGAATTTTTCTTGGTTATTATTTAACTAGAAAAGCCAACTGAGTCTTTAACAAAAGAACCAAATGTGTGGAAGAATTTGTTCACATAAAATTTGATGAAACTGATCCACATCAACCTAAGTATTCTCTTGAAAATATTGAAGAAGTTATGTCTATCATGGACCTTAATGATAAAAATAGTGAACCTTCTGTAAAATCGAGTAATTCTGGAAATTTTCCAGAACCCAATTCGGGTGAACCAGAACCTATAGAAGAACCTGAAATTTCTAGTTTTACCTTTACTAGATCAACTAGGATTCTAAAGAATCATCCTTTAGATGCTGTTTTTGGTAATCTTGATAGAGGGACACAGACTAGAGATTCTCTAAGAAATCAGGTTGAACATCAAGCCTTTCTTTCACAATTAGAACCTAAAAATATCAATGATACAATCAATGATGAATTTTGGGTAATGTCTATGCAATAAGAATTAAATCAATTTGAAAGAAGCAAAGTCGGGGAATTAGTTGACAGAACTAAGGACACTTTGAACATAGGCACAAAATGGGTTTTTAGAAATAAAGGTGATGAGTCAGGAAACATAGTTAGAAAAAAAGCAAGGCTAGTTGCACAAGGGTATAATCAAGAGGAAGGGATAGAATATGAGGAAACCTTTTCTCCTGTAGCCAGATTAGAAGCTATTAGGATTCTACATTCCTATGCTGCTCATTTGAATTTCAAGTTATATCAAATGGATGTTAAAAGTGCTTTTCTAAATGGTTTTATAATTGAAGTTGTTTTTGTTGAACAACTACCTGGATTTACTAATCCTCATTTTCCAAATCGAGTTTTTAAGCTCTCAAAGGCATTATATGGTTTGAAAAAATCTCCAAGAGCTTGGTATGATAGACTCAGTAATTTTCTTATTTCAAAAGGTTTCTCTAAAGGGATTGCTGATCCAACTCTCTTTATCAAAATAATTTCTAAAGATGTTTTGATAGAACAAATCTATGTTGATGATATTATTATTGGATCTTCTAAAAATACTTTGTGTATTGATTTTTCAAAGAGTATGAAAAATTAATTTGAAATGAGTTTAATGGGAGAACTCAAATATTTTCTTGGATTTCAAGTTTTTCAAAATGAAAATGGTATTATCTTAAATCAAAGTAAATATAAAAAGGATCTCTTAAAACGTTTTGGTTTAGATAGTATTAAGGAAAGTGATACACCCATGAGTACCACATGTAATTTGGACATTGATGAATATGGAAAACCAGTTGATCTAACAAATTAAAGAGGTATGATTGGAAGTCTCTTTACCATACTACTAGTCAACCTAATATTATGATTGAATGATTTCAAGCTAATCCTAAAGAATCCCATTTGTTTGATATTAAAATAATATTCAAATATCTTAAACATACTCTTAATTTAGGTTTGTTTTATCCAAAAGGAAAATCTTTTGATTTAATAAGTTATTCAAATTCTGACTTTTCTGGTTGAAAATTAGATAGGAATAGCACATCTAGAACATGCCATATTCTAGGTAAGTCCTAAGTATCATGGTGTAGTAAAAATCAGTATTCTGTTACATTGTCTACTGCTAAAGTAGAGTATATAGCTGCTGGTAGTTGCTGTGCACAAATTCTGTGGATGAAACATACTTTGTTGGACAATTGATATGATTTTAAGCATGTATCAATAAATTGTGATAACACTTGTGTAATTAACATCTCTAAGAATCTTGTGTCTCACTCTAGGACCAAACACATTGATGTAAAGAACCATTTTTTGAGAGATCATTACCAAAAAGGTGATATTACTCTTGAATTTATAGGAACTGAACAATAATTAGCTGACATTTTCACCAAGAATTTAAGTTCAGAAAGGTTAAGGTATATTAGAAATGAATTAGGAATGATAGACTCTCACTGTTAGAAAACTCACCATTAGAAACCTAACCTTTAGAAACCTCACCGTTATAAACCTCACTGTTAGAAACCTCACCGTTAGAAACCTCACCGTTAGAAACCTCACAGTTAGAAACCTCACCGTTAGAAACCTCACCGTTAAAAACCTCACTGTTAGAAACCTCACCGTTAGAAACCTCACTGTTAGAAACCTCACAGTTAGAAACCTCGCCATTAGAATCCTCACCGTTAGAAACATCACTGTTAGAAACCTCACCGTTAGAAACCTCGCCGTTAGAAACCTCACCCTTAGAAACCTCACCTTTAGAAACCTCACCATTAGAAACCTCACTGTTAGAAACCTCACCGTTAGAAACCTCACTGTTATACCTCACCGGTATGAACCTCACCGCTATACATCACTGTTATTGGACCTCACTGATAAGAATACCCCACCGTTACGTATTCTCACCGGTATACCCTACCGTTAAATTTGCACTATTTTTAAAACTACTGTATTTTTAGCCACTAGAATCTGTATCATTTATACTTTACTTATTATGTTTTATTTATTTATTTTATGATTCCTAAATTATAATAACTAATTCATAGTTACTTCTCAATCCACTGAACTCTCCTCTCTCAAACCCAACTCCTTGAATCCAGGAATATTGCGAAAACCCTACGTTCTTCAATCCAGAGATGGAAAAAACCAAACTTCCGACTGTCAAATATGACTTTGATGAGCTGAATGTGAAGAAGAAAAATACATGACCTGATGTAAGTAGCAGTTTCAATCAAACAAGGTTAAGAAGGTGTCCAGTGAACCTACCCTTGCAAAATAGAGAAATTGTAATCGAGAAAGAGCTCTGTGCAGAATGTATTTTTCCAAGAAAATCGCTGACCCTAAGAATATTTGAGGAGTAGAAATGGCTATAATGTTTCACAAACAACAATGGACCTTATTATCTGAAGCTAGTAAAACAGTTTTATGCTTTTTTGTGATTTGAGAAATATGATGAGGAAAATAGAATGGTTTCATGGGTAAATGGCAAGGAAATAACCTTTTCATCCATTGAGTGGGCTAAGTACCTCATAGTACCACATGAAAGAGTTTTTGGATATTCATCGAAGAAAATACCTCCTACCAGTGACATATTTGTCTATGAAACTGCCTTGGAAGAGTTGACAAAAGATGGCACTCCTAGGAAATTAGTGGCTGCAGAGATGGATGGAGAAAACAGATTACTGTTCAAATTCATCTAACACATGCTAAGTCCAAGAAGAGGGGACATTGAAAATCTGATTTATCATGTTATTTATTTGATGCATCTCTTAAGGAATGGTGTGAAGGTGAACCTGTGTAGGCTGTTAATGATTCAAATATAGGATATGACCAGACCCAAATCAAAAACCAATGCATTATTCTTTGATAAATTTATTTCTGTTATGATTAAAGTAAAGGGGGTTGCTGATTCTCAGGATGAGACAGTGGTTGTAAGAAACAACTTTTGTATCACAAGCATAGTATGTAAGTACATGAAGATTAGCTGGAACCCATGAAAAAGGCAGTGGGTTACTGATGATGAGAATATATATGACAAGATCAATCCAGTGGACCATCCAAATAGACCAAAAGATAAGAAAGATCTAGGTCTAGGACCTGATTAGGAGGAGTCATAGTATAGTGATGATTCGGATGAGGAGGATTCCTCTGCAGCAGATGGAGGAGATCCAGACTTTCCTCCTAGCCCAACTCCTGAAATTGTATCACAAGAAAAGGAAAATGCCTCTTTGAATCTACCTTGTACAAAAAATGATTTGGGAGTAAGCAGTCGAGAGGCACCTGTGCATGAGGAAGACCAGCAGAGATCAGATCAGGAAGAGGCTGCACTAGAAAATGAGGAAGAAGAAAGAGAATCTGAAACTGAAGCATCTCCTTCTTCCACCTTAAGTTTGAGTCCTTTTATTGGAAGTTCTGATGTGCCTTTAGAGGCTATTCTTATTGAAGTAAATAGACATGCTTTTATTCCTGATGATCCTCCTACTATTGGAGAAATGGAGATGGTTGTGGAAGATTCTTCTGAGGAAGACCAAGCTGATTAGGGTGCTATTGCTATACAGGAGAATGCACTAGTTGAGGGGGAGCATCCAACCATACTTTGTAACACCCCGAGATTTTATGAAAAATATTATTTTTAATTTCATTAATGTCTTGTGTTGTACGCTACACCAAAAGAATCTTGCACAACACACATCCTTGACTTGCCTTTCATTACATGCAAGCGCGACCTTCCGTGATAGTGTGTGTTTTACGCAATACGGAGTTTCGCTAAACAATGATATGCTATTAAAACTAGCCATTATGAATAGTAATAACCACTTTTTAAAATTTTGTAAATTTTATTTTTCAAAATGGACTTCATTTTTGGATTTGGAGTATCGAATTTAGCCTAAGGTGGAATTTTGGTACTTTTCGGATAACTTTCATATTCTGATGAATAGTGAAAATTACTAAATTTTAATTAAAAACAACTTTTTTAATCGAAATAATTAATAGTGATAAATTATTAATTTGAGTGGTTTAAAGTATATTTAGAATATATTTTTACAATTTAATACAATGTTGTTCATTGGATGTAATTCTACATTTAAACCAGACATAAACAAGTGTCAATCTTTTGATAGTTATTATTTCTTAAGAACACGCTATTTGTTTTGACGACGGGAATTAATTTTTAAATTAATTAATGCAACTGATATGTTTTTAATTTGGTAAAATAGACATCATTTTTGAGTTCATAATATCAAATATAGCTTAGGCCTAAATTTTGGTATTTTTCTGGAAACTTTCATTTTTTTGATGAATAGTGAAACCACTAAGTGGTAGTTAAAAAAATGAATTTTTCATAAAACTTAATTTTTCCGCTTCTGTGAGTGGAATTTCAAAAATCCGAGAGACACGGTTGATGTTAGTAAGTAAAATGTGGTTCAATGAGATGAAAATAATTTTTGGTGAATAGTAACTTTTTACTTTTTTTTTACCACGGTTAAAAGTAAATAGGGTAATTATGCTTAAAATGTTATTATTATTACTCTAACACATGTCCTAATTCTATTGGATAAGTGTAATTCGACCAAAAACAAACTTAGGAATAAAATATGATCATTTAGGCCCACTTGGATTAGATTAGGACATTTATTATTAATTTATTTAAAGAAGGGTTAAAATAGTTAAAATCAAGGTTTAATAAGTAAATAATTTTTAATATAGGGTTATACATAATATAAATTAGACTATAAAAACTCATTAGAAATCTAAAAATATTTCCTACATAATGGTAGTTTATTTGTAATTTTTAGACATTAAATAATTTAATTTATTTATGACACAAAGATGATACAGTAATTATCTTATTAATGAAATATTGACATAATTGATGTTATAAATACCCAAATAAATGTAATTTGAGACTTTTTATGAATTCCACTAATTTTCTAGGTTAATATGACATGTTAGTATGGATTTAATTAACTTTTTTCGAACTTATCATTCTGTTAGGATTTTCACAAAAAATAAATTACTAAATAGTGTCAAAATTTACATAAAATAGTTTTTTAAAAAAATATTATATTATTAATTGTTATTTTATTCCTAAAAATCTAAGGTTCTGCCAAATGACTTAGATAAGGTTATATATATTAATAATAAACAACTTGTGGTTCTTTTGGATTGTTATAGTAAGTTTATTAACCTTATAGTGTAAGAACACAAGAAGACACGGTAAAAGTAAAATTATTTAACTTAATCTAAATGATAAGGTTAAACTAGGAACCTAAACTTGTCTAAATTATATTGGATGAGAGGATTTAGACACATCCCCACCTTAGCTTCGAAATACATCAATTTGGAGCTATTTAAAACCGAATTTGACTTTATAATAAAATAATTGTTTTAGTTATTCCAAAGGTACCCCTCTCCTCCCTTATAAAAGGGCACCCCCTCCCCCTCTTCCTCACACAACTCGAGCCTTCAAGCTCGGCCAACCCCTACCAAATTCTCTTCTCCACTTCCCTAGAAACATCCTAGAGGTTCTGGTCTTCCTCAAAGACCAATTTTAGTTCCCTAAGAGGAGGTCTCAAAGAGGCGCTTCAAAGAAGAGGTAATTTCCGTTACCGATTCTTTCACCTTTATTTCTTCTTCCACTTATTCTTCTTATGTTGTTTCATTATGAAGTAATAACATCAGTATCACTCATATACTGATATGTTATTATATTTATGAAGCAACCCTATTTCACCATCTATCCATCCTACGGAAAACAAAATCACCACGCGTGCGTACGTACGGAATACCGTCTCCACGCCGTGGTGAAATCTATTTTCCACCACCACCTTACTTGGATGGTTATAATGGTGTAAATAATAACTATATCTGATTATTTTAAAGTGATATTGATTCTGAAATAGTATACATACACTCCAATACAGTCCCACGATCATGAGAATGATATCATCGCTCGTGCGTACGTACGGACTACCGTCTCCACATCGCGATGAGATTCATTCTCCACTTTATCCATTAATGAATGATTATAAAGTATATATAATAAGTAATCATGAAATATATGACATAATAATGATACTGTATTTATGTGTATATATATGTATTTCATCTACTTAATTCCATTCAAGACAATAAGGAAAGGAAAACAGCGTTCATGCGTACGTACGGACTACCGTCTCCATGAATGGTGTGTTTCATTTCATTTATCTATCTATTATATATATATATATACTGAATATATATGATATATAAATCATGTTTTATATTCTGGAAGTAAGTAAATCATGATATAAGTAATAATAATGTCAAGAACAACAAGTCCAAACACCTATGATAAATGAAATGATTTTACGCAAAACGCTTCTTTAACATGGAATTTACAAAAGAAAGGGTAATATAAAGTCATAAGTGAACCATATATGATATCATAACAATAAATATGATTCTTTAATAAGTTAATGACATTATTTAAATCATTATACAGGAGGTTCAGACACTTACAAAGAAAACCAGACTTAAGGTAAGAGAAAAATCCCAATCTCATTTTTATCCGAGGTTGTTTATACTTTAGTATTTACTAGGATGTATTTTATCATCCACATCCATGTTTCCTCAATATGTAATATTATTTACATTCACCTACAATTTTTTATATCCAATTTTACCCTTCAGTGATTTTTTAGTAAAAGATATGAAAGGAATATTTTGTGGTTTTTCGTACGAGGTACTTTTTGACTTTTCTGAAAAAAGTACGAAGAATGTTTTTTTAAACTTATTCGGCATGAATGGATTTTTAAAACATTATTTCAAAGAAGATTCCTTTACAAGTTTTCAAGTTTATTTTTAATCAACTTATTTTAGTTTATAATTGTACGACATGTTAAGAAAGGAAAAGTGTTTTTGAAGCAGAAATGATATTTTCCTCAAGAATGGAGTTCAAGTGTTTTATCAAAATTATTTTCCATCTAAGATAATAAAGGGTTATGTTTTTATCCCTATTGTTACATTGATTTGATTATGTTGTGATGGAATTATTTTTATGAATTCCTTTATCTTATATGAATTGTTTTATGATGTCATGATGTTTAAGATTCCCATTTTTATTACATGGGTTATGTAATGATGTATGATTTATGATTTTGTGGCACACATAAGAATGGTATCATTATGAGATGGGTGTGACCTATATCTCCCTCCAATGCATTGGGTAAAGATTTTATATCTCATGAGATAGACATGGATGGAATGGTAGGTTATACCGGTTCAGTGAAACAGGACTGAAACGAGGGTGACTTGGTTCAAAAAGGGACTTTGTCCACTAAGATAGACTTGGAAATGAGTCTTGACTAATAAAATATGATTCTATATGATTATGTGTGTATGCCAAAAAGTTTCATGTTTTAAGTTATGATTATTGGGATTTCATTTCACTACTATGATTTATCCCATGTTATGAAATTATGCTCTCTTTTGCAGGTTAAGATTTCCAAAATGTTATGTTCTTATGAATATGATGTGATTGATATTTCTTTTGTTTACCCTTACTGAGCATTTGAGCTCACCCTTTTATGTTTTGTTTTCCTCAGGATATAAAGAAAGGTTTCAGGTATAAAAAAAAGGAATATCTTTATGGGAGATGTTGAAGATCTTTCACCACGATTAGAAGATTATATTCCGAGTTTCCAAAGACACTAAACTATTATGATCCTTGTGTGTGTGTTTTTATTATGTACTAAGTATTCCACAAAATTAATGTAATGTCCATGTACGTCTAGCTTCGGGTCTCTACAGTTGGTATCAGAGGAAATGTTTAGTCAACCTTTGGAAACTAGGATGCGATAACGTTAGTGAGATCCCTAGAGATATTTCTAAGGTATGTCTAGGGATGTCCCTAAGGATAAGTATACGTATAGGATATAGTACTAGAACTATGGTAACGATATTAGATTAAACCAAAGATGTTAGATATTGAAGTTACTCCCCCTTTATTATGATTTTTTCCTCTCACACTATTCTTTTTGGGTTTTTGAAAATGGCTGGAAACAAGATGATTCACGATAATGGAGGATATGATGGACAATGGAATGATATTCTTCATGAGAAACCAAATGAAATGGGATTTGGAAGTTCAAACATCATTATTATGCCGAATCAGCAATCTCATAATATGATCAATAATGTAAAATTTGGTAAGTTTCCTGACTCGGCTAATAAGAGAAAGATGGAGTTTCATGATGATCATAGAGGAAAGAAAGTTAAATTTCCCCTATGTAAATCATGTGGGAAGAGGCATTAAGGAGAATGTTTCAAAGGAACTGGAAGATGCTTTGGGTGTGGAAAAGAAGAACACAAAGCCAGTAAGTGAAAAGGAAAAGATTCAGTTAACACCAGGGATGCAGATAATGGTATTGCTACGACATCAACAATGGTTAAATGTTTTAAATGTGGAATGTACGAGCATTATGCAAACAAATTCCCTAAGGGAAAGTCTCGTGAAGAGAATCAGTATGGCCGTATGAGTAGTATTTATGTTGATGATGATGAAGAGACTACAAATGATATGTGAGTTGAAAGAATTGTTGAAGCTCAGTCAATGGTTTAAGAAGGCAGTGGAATGATTACATGTTTATCAAGTGTAATGTTGTATAAGTAATCTCATGGTACTATGGAATAAAGAGACATCTAAGCATTGTTACACTGTTGTCTTTCCTTGAGTTTTGAAAGTTTATGATTAATGGTACCAGTATCCATTAAAGGATATTCAAATATTTTTGGAATATAGATGATATGCGCA
The DNA here is from genome assembly GCA_963277665.1 of Viscum album. Taxonomy (NCBI): domain Eukaryota; kingdom Viridiplantae; phylum Streptophyta; class Magnoliopsida; order Santalales; family Viscaceae; genus Viscum; species Viscum album. Next base: position 262,899,010 of record OY728129.1, read on the forward strand.
TAATGAAGGGATACTGAGAAAATTAAATGTTTGATAGTATTCATGAGCTCATGACTGATATAAGGAGAAGGTTATGTAATGGATTGAGTATATAGAATTTTTGGATTTTGGTATGTGGAAAGAGTTAACTTTTGACAGCATTCATGTTTTCACTAAAGTTTAATGGGTATTCATTTTTCAAGAGAATGCATGATTAAGGTATTCACATGATTGGAATGTGACCAACAAGATATATGGGGGATAAATGATGGTATTCACATGCTTGGTTGATGACATTTCAGGTAATCATTTTCTTTATATTATGAGCTTGGACCGAAGTATTTCCTAAAGATTGAAATGGATTATGTTGGACATAAGTTAGTATTGTTTAACGATAGAAATTTTGATATTATTTATGTGATGTTATAGTAATGTAGTTTTAGAAAAAGGACAACCTGCAGGATGGGCGACATCTAATCGCGTCGGACAAGGCCGTGGGAATCGAACCCACAACCGAAGTGCGACTGACCTTTATCGCCTACCACTGGCCTACAGGAAGTCCCTGTTTAGTAGAAACTAGTTCTATTATATTAAGCAGTATGATATATGAAGTATAAGTCCATTTTAGGAACCATGTATGATTAATCTCACTATAGATCGACTTATGTATATTTAATAACTTTTTCTAACCTTTTGTTTGAGACAGATGGAATGACCCTTCATTCTATCACATGATCTGCTAACACATCACGAATAATAAATTCAACTTCATTTATTTAAGAGATGAAGTGGAAATTGTTCAAGGCACGAAAAATAGTGATATTGTACCAAAATAAAGTAAGTATTTATTCTAATTCAAATTCTTCAACATTAGGGAAATGATCTTGAAAACCAAAAATTTTGTCCCAGTGCCCTTATATCTGATGAATCAGATGGTACCTTAGATGATCACAAATCAATAGCTTTGTGATTGTTGGCTTTTTCATAGCCATGTTCTCTACCACTCTCCATCATAACTTGATGGTTAGATTTTTCTTCCATATCCATATTTTCACCTATGTTCTCCTACGTGGAAACCCAGTGATGAGTTAATTTGGGTAACCGTTACATTTCATAATTTAGTTTTTAAAGCCATGTTTTGGTATTCCTTTTTACGATGTGGGTTTCTATTAAACAAACTTTCGAGTAGTAAACCATTTATAACCCCGACGAATTTTGAGCGCGAAATTCATTTTAAGGGGGGTAGAATGTAACACCCTGAGATTTTATGAAAAATATTCTTTTTAATTTCATTAATGTCTTGTGTTGTACGCTACACCAAAAGAAGCTTTCACAACATGCATCCTTGACTTGCCTTGCATTACATGCAAGCGCGACCTTCCGCGATAGTGTGTGTTGTACGCAATACGGAGTTTCGCTAAACAATGATATGCTATTAAAACTAGCCGTTATGAATAGTAATAACCACTTTTTGAAATTTTGTAAATTTTATTTTTCAAAATGGACTTCATTTTTGGATTTGGAGTCACTACTGGAAAACTAACATATACCAACGGTTTGGAACTGTTGGTATATGCCTCCAAACCGTTGGTATAGCCTATACCAAAGGTTTGGAGAACCGTGGCCAAGTAAGCCGTTGGGATAGGTCTATACCAATGGTTTTCCCAAAACCGTTGGTATAGACCTATCCCAACAGTTTTGGAAACCGTTCGTATAATTAATATGAAAATCTTTACAAACGGTTGTGGAACTGTTGGTATATGTATTTCTAGAAAAAACATTCGCTGGGATTTGATCCCAGCACCCCTAGTTTATTCTTGAACGACTTAACCACTAACCTAACATAACTTTTGTGTATATAATTACATAAATATATATATGTATTCTCATAATTATATTAAATTTTGATTTATATAATGTTCTGGGTAAGAAGAAATGATAAAAAATCAAAGGATCTATACCAATGGTTGTCAAAACCGTTGGTATAGACCTATACCAACGGTTTTGGCAAACCGTTGGGAAAGCTTTTGAGCTTTGATTTGATTCTGGGTGAAGGTTGAATCATGGAGGACCTTTCCCAACAGTTTTGGCAAACCGTTGGGAAAGGTCCCCACAATGCATCTTTCCCAACGGTTTGGCCAAAACCATTGGGAAAGGGTATACCATTCCCAACGGTTTTCCAAAACCGTTGGGAAAGGTCCCCACAATGTGGGCTTTCCCAACGGTTTTCCCAAACCGTTGGGAAAGGTGGCCTCAAATTGGGATTTCCCAACGGTTTGGCCAAAACGTTGGGAAAGGGAACCTATACCAACGGTTTTTATGAACCGTTGGTATAGAAGCGTTGGGAAAGGTCATATTTCCAGTAGTGAGTATCAAATTTAGCCTAAGGTGGAATTTTGGTACTTTTCGGATAACTTTCATATTCTGATGAATAGTGAAAATTACTAAATTTTAATTAAAAACAACTTTTTTAATCGAAATAATTAACAGTGATAAATTATTAATTTGAGTGGTTTTAAAGTATATTTCTAAAATTTAATACAATGTTGTTCATTAGATGTAATTCTACATTTAAACCAGACATAAACAAGTGTCAATCTTTTGATAGTTATTATCTCTTAAAAACACGCTATTTGTTTTGACGACGGGAATTAATTTTTAAATTAATTAATGCAACTGATATGTTTTTAATTTGGTAAAATAGACATCATTTTTGAGTTCATAATATCAAATATAGCTTAGGCCTATTTTTTGGTATTTTTCTGGAAACTTTCATTTTTTAATGAATAGTGAAACCACTAAGTGGTAGTTAAAAAAATGAATTTTTCATAAAACATAATTTTACCGCTTCTGTGAGTGGAATTTCAAAAATTTGAGAGACACGGTTGATGTTAGTAAGTAAAATGTGGTTCAATGAGATGAAAATAATTTTTGGTGAATAGTAACTTTTTACTTTTTTTTACCACGGTTCAAAGTAAATCGGGTAATTAAGGGTAAAAATGTTATTATTATTACCCTAAAACATGTCCTAATTCTATTGGATAAGTGTAATTCGACAAAAAACAACCTTAGGAATAAAATATGATCATTTAGGCCCACTTGGATTAGATTAGGACATTTATTATTAATTTATTTAAAGAAGGGTTAAAATAGTTAAAATCAAAGTTTAATAAGTAAATCATTTTTAATATAGGGTTATACATTATATAAATTAGACTATAAATACTCATTAGAAAGATAAAAATATTTCCTACATAATGGAAGTTTATTTGTAATTTTTAGACATTAAATAATTTAATTTATTTATGACACAAAGATGATACAGTAATTATCTTATTAATGAAATATTGACATAATTGATGTTATAAATACCCAAATAAATGTAATTTGAGACTTTTTATGAATTCCACTAATTTTCTAGGTTAATATGACATGTTATTATGTATTTAATGAACTTTTTTCGAACTTATAATTCTGTTAGGATTTTCACAAATATCAATTACTAAATAGTGTCAAAATTGACATAAAATTGTTTTTAAAACAAATATTATATTATTAATTGTTATTTTATTCCTAAAAATCTAAGGTTCGGCCAAATGACTTAGATAAGGTTATATATATTAATAATAAACAACTTGGCGTTCGTTTGTCTTGTTATAGTAAGTTTATTAACCTTATAGTGTAAGAACACAAGAAGACACGGTAAAAGTAAAATTATTTAACTTAATCTAAATGATAAGGTTAAAATAGGAACCTAAACTTGTCTAAATTCTATTGGATGAGAAGATTTCTACCCATCCCCACCTTATCTTCTAAATAAATCAATTTGGAGCTATTTAAAACCGAATTTGACTTTATAATAAAATAATAGTTTTAGTTATTCCAAAGGTACCCCTCTCCTCCCTTATAAAAGGGCACCCCCTCCCCCTCTTCCTCACACAACTTTGAGCCTTCAATCTCGGCCAACCCCTGCCAAATTATCTTCTACACTTCCCTAGAAACATCCTAGAGGTTCTGGTCTTCCTCAAAGACCAATTTTAGTGCCCTAAGCGGAGGTCTCAAAGAGGCGCTTCAAAGAAGAGGTAATTTCCGTTACCGATTCTTTCACCTTTATTTCTTCTTCCACTTCTTCTTCTTAGGTTGATTCATTATGAAGTAATAACATCAGTATCACTGATATATTGATATGTTATTATAAGTATGAAACAACCCTATTTCACCATCTATCCATCCTACGGAAAACAAAATCACCGCGCGTGCGTACGTACGGAATACCGTCTCCACGCCGTGGTGAAATCTATTTTCCACCACCACCTTAATTGGATGGGTATAATGGTGTAAGTAATAACAATATATGATTATTTTAAAGTGATATGGATTCTGAAATAGTATACATACACTCCAATACAGTCCCACGATCATGATAATGATATCATCGCTCATGCGTACGTACAGACTACCGTCTCCACGACGTGATGAGATTCATTCTCCACTTTAACCATTCATGAATGATTATAAAGTATATATAATAAGTAATCATGAAATATACGACATAATAATGATACTGGATTTATGTGTATATATATGTATGTCATCTACTTAATTCCATTCAAGACAATAAGGAAAGGAAAACAACGTTCATGCGTACGTACGGACTACCGTCTCCATGAACGGTGTGTTTCATTTCATTTATCTATCTATTATATATATATATATACTGAATATATATGATATATAAATCATGTTTTATATTCTAGAAGTAAGTAAATCATGATATAAGTAATAATAATGTCAAGAACAAGAAGTCCAAACACCTACGATAAATGAAACGATTTTACCCAAAACGCTTCTTTAACATGGAATTTACAAAAGAACGGGTAATATAAAGTCATAAGTGAACCATATATGATATAATAAAAATGAATATGATTCTGTAATAAGTTAATGACATTATTTAAATCATTATACAGGAGGTTCTAACACTTACGAAGCAAATCAGACTTAAGGTAAGGGAAATATCACAATCTCATTTTTATCCGAGGTTGTTTATACTTTAGTATTTACTAGGATATATTTTATCATCCACATCCATGTTTCCTCAATATGTAATATTATTTACATTCACCTACAATTGTTTATATCCAATTTTACTCTTCAGTGAGTTTTTAGTAAAAGATATGAAAGGAATCTTTTGTCGTTTTCCGTACGAGGTACTTTTTGACTTTTCCGACAAAAGTACGAAGAATGTTTTTTTTAAACTTATACGACATGAATGGATTTTTAAAACATTATTTCAAAGAATCTTCCTTTACAAGTTTTCAAGTTTATTTTTAATCAACTTCTTTTAGTTTATAATTGTACGACATGTTAAGAAAGGAAAAGTGTTTTTGAAGCAGAAAGGATATTTTCCTCAAGAATGGAGTTCAAGTGTTTTATCAAAATTATTTTACATCTAAGATAATAAAGGGTTATGTTTTTATCCCTATTGTTATATTGATTTGATTATGTTGTGATGGAATTATTTTTATGAATTCCTTTATCTTATATGAATTGTTTTATGATGTCACGATGTTTAAGATTCCCATTTTTATTACATGGGTTATGCAATGATGTATGATTTATGATTTTGTGGCACACATAAGAATGGTATAATTATGAGATGGGTGGGACCTATATCTCCCTCCAATGCATTGGGTAAAGATTTTATATCTCATGAGATAGACATGGCTGGAATGGTAGGTTATACCAGTTCAGTGAAACAGGACTGAAACGAGGGTGACTCGGTTCAGAAAGGGACTTTGTCCACTAAGATAGACTTGGCAATGAGTCTTGACTAATAAGATATGATTCTCTATGATTATGTGTGTATGGAACAAGGTTTCATGTTTTATTTTATGATTATTGGGATTTCATTTCACTACTATTATTTATCCCATGTTATGAAATTATGCTCTCATTTGCAGGTTAAGATTTCCAAAATGTTATGTTCTTATGAATATGATGTGATTGATATTTCTTTTGTTTACCCTTACTGAGCATTTGAGATCACCCTTTTATGTTTTCATTTCCTTAGGATATAAAGAAAGGTTTTAGGTATAAAAAAAGGAAGATCTTTATGGGAGATGTTGAAGATCTTTCACCATGATTAGAAGATTATATTCTGAGTTTCCAAAGACACTAAACTATTACGATCCTTGTGTGTGTGTTTTTGTTATGTACTAAGTATTCCGAAAAAGTAATGTAATGTCCATGTACGTCTAGCTTCGGGTCTCTACAGACTTGGTAGTGTTTCAGTGGCTGTTGAGATTGAAGACTAGACAGAGGACCCAGGGTTTGTAGTTTGGGGGTTGGACTACCCTGACTCTAAGGATAAAACACCTTTCCACCATCCTCAAATCAACTATAATATCACTTCTGAATTTTTAACTGAGGATGTAGTAAAAAAAGGTAGATCTAGATCAGTTAAAGTCTGATCTTAAGACATATTTTTTAGAGGAGATAAGAGGAATGGAAGCATCCTTAGTGTCATCAATTCAGTCTATTATGAATGACTCAGTGGCTAGTATTGTATCAGAAAGTGCAACTGTTATTGTGCATGCTAATATGATCACCAGGCATGACTTAGAATCTTTTAAGGATGAAATGAAAGAGTCTTTGAGTGCTTCTATTGTTGATTTAAAGACTTTTTTTTGTTGAGGATATGGGTAACATGGAAAGATATTTTGAACTCTCTCTTGGTTGTAGTGTGTCAACCTCTGTGGCAGAGATGGTGGATGAAGTCACAGCTTTCCAGAATCAGTTGTCTAGCTTGGTAGAGGATGTTGAATTTCTAAAGAAATCAGTTGTCACTCTGGAATCCTATATGAGTTTTAAATCTCAATCAGACAAGGATTTGGCTTATGTAAAAAGTGTTGTGAACTAGATGGTTTCAGTTTTTTGGGGAGTTCAAGTCTTTAGTGGAGAATCATGTCAGCACCCAGGATTCTCTTGTCAATAATCTTATAAGTGGTATGACTAAATCTTTCAAGGAAACGGTTGCCTCCACAGTTGCACCTCTGAGTGATACCAACTCTTCATTGGGCATCGATCAGATTAGTGCTTTAATGAAGGAGGAGCTTGGTTCAGCTTCAACTAGTGGCTCTGTGGACTCATCTGCCCTAAATCAAGTGGTGTCTACCACTAGGTATATTGTACAAATCGTTCATAATTTCACGAGAGAGGCTACTGCTTGTCAGAAGAAATTCAGAGACAAAGTGGATTATTACTTACAAAGGGTTTACACCAAGAATCAGTTCAACAACTATTTCAAGCTTATGTTAGAAAACATAAATTTATCTCCTATCAATCAAGCCTTCAGAGAAAAAGTAAGCAAGCTCAGGGACATGACTCCAGCCTTGGATAAGTTTTTGGAAAACAAGGATGACTTTTTGTATGCTATGGAGAGAGGAAGAGGAATCATTATGGATTTCAGAAATCTCTTGTTGCCTTTCTTGCATGTTGATTCTCGGCCAGTGATTGTACCTCCAGCTTTTCCTACATCTGCCTCTACTACTTCTCATGCTCAGATGACTCCAGCCCAAGCCATCCACAGCCTTACTCCTATGATCACTCAGAGAGCTACCTAGTACATTCCATGAATAGTTTCAGTAGACCAACCTTCTCTGATTATCTCTGGTGTTCCTATGCCTCCACCTACATCCACACAGTCTGAGTCTACCTCGTATCCCAACTGAAAATCCCAACTAGACATTCAGGAGGTGGATTGATTAAGTGGCTAAGACATTTGATAGGGATCATTTTTATTTTTTCTGATTCACTTTTTTATTTCACTTGAACTTTTTTCCCAGTAATATATATGGTATTGTTATCTATTGTTTTTACTTTTCTCATTTCTTGTTTCCTTCTTTTTTCTAATCACAAAGGGGGAGAACTAATCTAAACAAGTGGGAGACATAAAAAGGGGGAAATAACAGAGAACTATGGAGCATAATGGAGAGAAATATAAACTTCATATGAACATCAGGTCATAACTCTATCTCTGATACAGAAGGGTACATCTTTTGTACACAAAAAGATAAATATGAGCGTACTATTTTCCACTGCTATCTTAACACTAATACATTTACGTCTTTTTATTTATTTCTTTACCTCTGATACATTTATATTTTTATTTTACTACTAATACTTTTGTTTTGTAAATCTACTACATTTGTTTTTATTTTTTTTCCTCTGATATAATTGCATTTAATACCATGATATCCTCTAATACATTCATGATTATTTCACATTTTAATACCATAGTTTGTGCTTATCAAAAAGGGGGATATTTTTGACCACACCTGTTTTGATAATCCCAATCATACTTTAATACATTTTGACAATCTTTATATGTGCTTATAATTCTATATATATATGCTAAATATCAAAATAATCATTGGAATATGTTAATCAATGTTGATATATGTATATACATACTTTGAAATACTTCTAAATCAATCTGGATATGTTCTGCATAGAACAAACAGATAGCTACTGATACAAACAGTCAGACAGACAGATAACGATACGAAGAGCTACAGCCACCGATACAATGTTCACCGATACAAATAGCTACTGATATAGAGATCAATGATTTACACCGATACCGATAAGGCTAAGTACATTGGTACAGAACATAGCTATTGGTATGAATAATTCTACAGGTATGAAAGGTACAAAACAGAGTTACCGTTGTGAAAGTCTATAGATAAGAGCTACCGTTACACCAGAGCTACCGTTAGAGTAAGTCTACCGGTATATGAAAGTCTACCTCTATGAAGTCCACCGATACAGAAGGACAAAGAGATACCGATAAGAGCTCACCACTACACAGAGAGATACAATTACATTGAGTAAAAACTACCATTACAGAGGAGCTACCACTACAAGCTTACTATTATAAGGAGCTACCAATTGGAAACCATTCACTGCTTCTCTAAACTCTATTTTTATTTGTTTATTTAGCAACATCCATATTTGATGTTTTTAATGCACCTGTTATTAATTAATGATAGTGGTTGGAATTTCAAGAACCTTACCTCGTACCTAGATAAAGGTAATCATTCCCATTTCTGGAGCTAAAAGTATGAAAGAAAGATCGAGCTGCAGTAAATAAGAGTCGCGAATACACACAATAGAGAGGCTACATCCAGACACTCACTTACTTGAAGAACACTGGACATACACGAGGCTATTCATACAAGAAGAGAACACAACCTGAACCTAATATAAGGAGTGAAGAGCTTCAACTATTGCATCTATTCTCAAGCTGATCAAATTGAACATGAAGAAAACAAAACTCTGTTTTCCAGAAAAAAAAACAGAGAAGGACTCAAGAGCATTTTTGATTAATCAACGGAGCCCATAACTGCACTTCAAATCACTAGAGAATTATAAACTCATATTTACTCTCTCAGTGATTCTTTTATTTACATTTTGAGCAGTGTGTGTTCTGTATTTACACGCTGTCTCATGTGCTAAAATGGAAGATTTCTAAATCCTCACACAAACCTTATAAAACTCTCTTGTATCCCACTATGAATTGTGGTAGAGATCAAGTAGGACCTGGACAGCCAGTGTGCTGTTGTTTTGTTTTCCCACATAGAACTGTGGTAGAGGTCTTTGTACCTGGATAGTCTGTGTGTTGTTGTTTACCCCAATCCAGGGTGTGGATCAAATTTATATAAATTATTAGAGAGGACTAAGTCTCTACTTGAGACTGAACCTCTTAGTTAAAACTACTATGCTTATTTGTTTTGGTTTTAACTATATCTTATATTCCGCTACTAATTACTTTGAAATATAAAATTGTTTTAATTTTACATTGATGGTTAATCTAGAAAGAGTTTACAACTAGTGTAAATCAGTAGGTTAGTTTCAAAAGCTAATTTGATCTTCTGATTAAATTAACTGAGACCTAATCAATCTTTTGAGAAACCAATTGAACCTTTACAGTTTTCCAAATTCACTAAATTTTAACTTAGCTTTTAAATTAGGGTATTTTAATAGAAATATTTTTAACAAAAATTTTAATTGGAACTCAATTCACCCCCCTCTTGAGTATCCACTCCGACCAACAGGGATAATAACCTCTCTAGTGGAACTTTACCTCATCATTATAAGACATAAATGGTAGATAATTATAGGATTATATTCTCCCCTTAATTTAACACTTGGAAGAAATTTTGTAGATAACTGGTAAGGGAGGTATGACTCACAAATGGACACTCGATATATGCGAAAAGTGAGTATCCCATCCTGAAGCATGATAATGTATGGGAACTCTTTTGAAGAACCACCTCTTTCACCCCTTGGTGACCAATGAGGGGTATGGTATGGTGAAAATGATATGCAAGAAGCATCATTTAGCTTCCTAACCGCATCACTCATGCTTAAAGTCATAGGATGAAAAATGATGATGTTAAGAAGGGAGGGCTGAAATTCGGAGTAAGGAACCCTTGTAGTATGTCAACATTCATAGCAAGAAAAGTTTTATAATATCCACCCATAAAATAATTGAAATTGTCCACTAAGATAATGAGGAGGTTTACCTTCTTGTATCTACCCAAGAAACTCATAAATTAGGTGAGAGTAGAAATAGCCAGATTAATTGGTAAACCTTCCACTAGTGTAGCCGCCATAATTAGAGTGCAGCCCTAACCTAGGTATATACATCACGGTATGAGAAGAGACACCCGCTCAAAAACCTAGAAAAGAAACCTTCTAATATAAGTGTAGGTGGAATGTCTGGTTAAAGCTCGTATCCCCAGGTAGTATATCATCCCCCTTCGAGGGTGGCATAATACGACCCTGTAATTAATCAAGACTGTTGGGATGGGTGAGTTTGACTATGGAAGGCTCTCAACCTAGGCCCATTCACCAATAGAAATGACCCTATCCAAGCCTCAAATAGGATAAGAGAGTTATCTTAGAGAGGGTGATCAAGAAGTCCCTCTCATATGACCAGTAATCTTCTTGTCAAAGGTGACATATGGTTGGTATCATCCCAAGAAGCAGTTGCGGGAAGAAATTTGTTATAAATATTTCCAAGGATGGTGATCCCTCCGATCTAGTGGATATTCCATAAGCTAATTTCCACCTCCCCATGTGACAAATAGAAGGTGTTGGTGCTTGAACACCAGCATATCAACAGTTCAGGAAAGACTTATCCTAAAGATAAGGTTGCGAACTGGGAGACCCAAGCTGCCTGATATAAGTTCACCACCTCCAACTAATCAGGGGACTCAAAAAAGGATTTGTGTACCCAGAATGCCAAGTCCCATTCCTCATAGAATCACCCTCTGGCTCATAGGCCCCATTTGGGTCTCCACCCACCATTAGGGTTTTCTCAGGAAAGGTTAATAATGGATGGGTACTTCTGGGAGACTAGTCTCAAGGTAGTGTTGTGACACCTATGATCGCCCTGAGTCCATGCCGATAATTCTAATATTAACACATTCTCTTGAATCAGAGTATCTATGACTTCTCCTGTTGAGGAAATATTGGCCCGATCATGACCTTGTGGTGCTTCCAAGAGAATGATAGGAGTATTGGGGTCAACCGATGGGAAAGTAACTTCATCAAGAAGACCAAATCCATATAGTGAAAACTGTACAGATAATGTATAATATAGGATCTCTGGCATAAGAAGATCTTTTATGAATCTTTCATGTGGAGTAATGTAGGATCGAAGATGGTCCTTAGTGTACTCAACCATGTTTTCCCTCATCTTGGTTGATTTCATCCAAGATGTGGAAGAGCCATTGCAACCAGCACAGAAAGATTAAAAAGCCCATATAATTTCATTCCAATGAGAAAATTTTTGGTTGAAGGTCACAAAAAATGGCCAAGGAACTTAAAAGAGGGTCTGCATGGGTCTCCACGTACTTCTCCCAGAAATGGTATATGGAAATAACTTCCCACGTACTACATGGTATGCAAAATCTATTTCCTTTATATTCATAGAATGTTGATTACGAGTTTATGTTCATATTATTAAGGCTTAAAAGTTTTGTTGGCTAGTTTAAGTTTGGTGTGCGGAACATGAAAACCACGTAGCATTCTATTATGAAGAGGTCCAGACATTAGTTTGAAATTCCACAATGCAGTTCTCAAAATCCATAATTTGGTTCATAGGCAGAAGAAATTCTGAAGAGTTTGTTTCATTGAATGTACATAGCAGTTTGTGAATATAGATTTCGCAAAGAAGATGGTACACAGATGCAGAGAAAGCCAAGTGAGGTAGAGAAAACTTTTCTCCGCATGAAATAGTAAAAACAAATGATATGGGACCCTATAAATAGGTGTGGTCCCCTACTACCAGACCTATCTATTCTACCACAAACAACTTCAGTTCAGGACCACTTGTACATTTAAATAGCCTCTTCTTCATTCTGAATAGATCCCATTCTTATGGTGACATTTTTAGGGTCTGGAAAACTTCATAAAGGGAAGTAAATACTCTCACAAGCACTTTGCAGAAGGAAGAAGAAATTCCTAAAGGTCCAGCAAGGGAAATAGTTGAAAATTGAATTGAAAACATGGTAAGAACCTTAAAGGAATCAATTTTCCAAGGGTGCTATGTGAACCATGAACCATTACTAGGAATGGTTCACGGAACACATAAACCACAGACCACTAGTACATGGAAGGACCCGTGAGGCGCTGTCCCATGTAGCGATGTCCAGAAAACCTAGGAAGTCGTGAACCACTTCATTTGTGGAATCAAGTGCAAAAATTCCATCCTTATACCATCCCAAGAACTCAGTAATTCACTAACAAAGAAAATTGTCAGGGTTCTGCGAACCATGCCATGTGAACCATAGCCTCCGCAAACCTCGGTTGATCGAGTCTTCTACAAGTTGAGATACGTATTCATGGGATTTTGAAAATGGTGTCTCATGCCCACATATATGATCTCTCCAATACTATATAAAAGGATCCAAAGAGGAAGAAGAAAATGACAGATGTAGAAATCACAGAGGAGAACCTTGAGATTAGAAGAAAAAGTTCGGAGAGGATTTCAAATTCGGTTATGAATCATCACTAAAGTGAAAATCGTGAACCATGTTTCCGTAGGTATAACTAGCTATGAACCATAAAAATAAGAAACTTAATAAAAATGGGTAAACTGCATACCTAATTGGTGTAATTGTGAAGCATAAATTTCCCACGGATGAACTCCCCACAAACTACAGGTTCCAAGACCCTCCATCAATACGGTACTTCACATAGTGCATCACTATGCAGATCGTATCACGCACCGCGTAATACATCAGTATGTAGATGGAACTCAAAGTGGCATGGAGTATTGCAACTAGGACTATATACCACTTTGATACATTATGGTCTATGCCCAAGCCTACATACTTCTTTGATATATGGATGACCCCTATACTTGCATACCATAATGGTGTGCGGAGCTCCCCCCATCCTTCCTGAGAAAACAGTACATGAAATGGAGAATTTTCCGGTTTCTTTCCCTCCAGCTCCAATCTCACCCCTCCATTACCATCCAATCCTCCTCAACTTCTCCACTAAACAGTCAAATGAAATTAAGAAAAATCCTCCTCCACAGCCACCAGACCCATATGATCAGATCATCAGGTGCATCAGCATCCCCCTTTGAATCTATATACCTATGGTAAGAAAATTCATTAAGGCTTTCCCCACAATGTTTCAGACTCTAGGGATGTCTGTAAGTCTATATTTTCATGGTAACCCAGAGTCCAACCTTGGTATTCTAACATGAACCTCCCCATTAGGAATTAAGGGAGATCACCTTCTTTTCCATTCAGTGAGGAATGATGACCAGTTGAATGAATCATGATCACTTCTCCTTTTGATGAGAGGTGACATTCATCCCCTTTCCCAGAGTGCATTATCGAGAAATCCCACTGAGGTAAGTCCCTAATATTCTTAGATCCGAGCCGCATGACCAAAAATGTCATCCCATATTGAAGGGTTCATTGCCCACACCCTCTCCCACCATCGCCTTGGATTTTTCCATTGTAGGCCCAACCTCTCCCATCAGAGAGATAGAAGGTGTGTGATTTTTGGAAGATATCACATCCTCTTGTTTCTCACATAGAGTATGAATCATGTGGGCTTAGATATTTATGACAATTACAACATCAACACAATCAACCCATCCTGAACTATGAGAACCTAGATTATGGTTCAAACCAGGATATGTAGGATGCCTGCTTAAAGGACCGAGCACAAAAGGGGATCCATTATAAAAGGGTTAACTCAGTAATGCCCCCTCAAATGGGAAGCTTCAATGTAAAAGACCCACCCCATCCTGAACTATAATAACTCAGATTCCTGTTCAAACTAGGATACATAGGACGCCTGCTTAAAGGATCGAGCTCAAAAGGGGTGCCCTTATGAAAGGTTTTATCTATTCGTGTCCCAGTAAAATGGACAACTTCCACAACTAAGCCCCAAACCATCCTGAACTATGAGAAATATGATTTATGTTCAATCCAGGATATGTTGGAAACCTTCTTAAAGGCTAGATCTCAAAAGGGGTTCCCTTCCGTAAGGGTTCACCCAATCATGTCTCATTAAATAGGAAGTTTCCATGCATAACACCAACCCATTATGAACTAAAAAAAATCTAATTCCTATTCAAAAAAGGATATATAGGATTCCTTCTGGAAGGCCCGAGATCAAATGGGTGATCTTCTGAAAGGGTACCCCCCAATCATGCCCATATCAAATGGGCCTCCTCCCAGGTCCAAGCACAATGCTAACCGAACTACGTGTGCTCTAATTCCTCTATCGAGGATACATGTAACACCCCGACCCCAGTTACCCAGAGGCAGTAAATTATTGTAATAAATTTTCATGATTACAAGGAATCAAGTCTTGAAGGACTGGTCAATTTAGCAGTCTTGAAAAATAGATTACAAACATGAACTTTACATTAGAATTTCTAACATGAAATATAACATAGAAAATCCTTTGAGAATGTTGTTATTCACCTAGCTTAATCCTACATATCAATCATAATACACATCTTGGCATCCTGAAAAAATAAAACATAATAAAGGGATGATCTCAGATGCTCAGTAAGGGTAAATAATTCTGCGGAAGCTATAGAATTTTAAGGAAAAATGTATAATAATACCAGAATCATTTTAAACAAAAACATGAATATAATAAGGAAAAAATAAAACAAACGTTAACATATAAACATGAACATGGATATTCTACTAGTAAAATAATCACATGTAATAACTAATCTCATAACGAGGGAATGCATAATGTTGGACATCATTACCACTATGTTAAGGCCTTGTTCCAAGACGAGTCACAAATATTCTTTCAAGGAATTATGCCAAGACACTATTTTGTCTCATGAGAAATACCAATGTATCGAGGGGATATAGTGGGTCCTGCTCGTTATTTAATAAGTTCAATTCATTCCACATATGAAAAGGGTTAAACATTACACAAATGTTTGTATTAAAACTAGCATATGAAATTCCAATACATTAACCATAAAACTTGAATGGTATAAAAATAGAACATCCACAGCCAAACATATCATATATCATTAAATACAATATAGATAATTATATTATAATAAATCAACCTCAATCAATAATAATATCCAATAAAGGATGTTGACATAGATGAAAATAATGACTAAAACTCTTTGAGAGAAATATCGGTTTTTCATGAAATCATTTAAAAGTCACAAAATTTATAAAGAAAATCAATTAAAATAAATTTTTGAATAAAAGTGTCCCAATACACTTTGATACTTTTTAAATGAATTAAAATTTTAAAAATAATCATGTTCATATAAATAAATATTTAAAATAATTTTGAAAACATGGAAATTAATTATATAGATTTAGAAAATAAATATTTAAAACATTTAAAACGATGGATATAGTTAAAGAGTACCTTCCATAAATCCTTAATATATTATTTTTGAATTTTTTTTTATAAAACATGGACATGGATTCTAAATATTTCCAATAAAATACTTAAACCTAAACAATCTCAGATAATAATGAGATTGAGGAAGTAACCCTTACCTTAGGTATGATACTCTCCGTACATGTCTGAAACTCCTATATAATTTTTTTAAACATATTATTAACTTATATCAGAATCATAATAATATTTATGATATCATATATTATTATTTTAGGAGATTATATTACCTGTTTATTAACAATAACAAGTTAATGCAACATTTTATGTAATAATCACTTTGTCATACGTGTTTTGACTTGTTATTATTGATCATATTACTTAGATCATTATTTAATTACTTAAATAATGTATAATATTAATTATATATCATATATATTCATAATATAGATATATATATATAATATATGAAATGGAATACACCATTCATAGAGATGGTAGGTCATACGTACACATGAACATTGTTTCCGTTTTTTTATCGCATTGATTGGAAGTAAGTGAATGAAATATATGTATATATATATCATCCTAGTATAATTATTTTGTCATATATTTCATACCTATTAATAATATTTATTCTTATAATCATTCTTGGATGGTGAACATGGAAGATGAGTCTCATTGCGTTGTGGAGACGGTAAGCCGTACATACTCACGAGCGACATTATCATTTCCTTAATGGTTAAATGGTATGGAATTTGATGGAATATGAATTTTAAATAAACATTATCGTGTTATATTTTTTATTTAAATCCATTATATTAATAATTATACCCATATAAATAAAGTGTACATGAAAAACAATTTAGACCACAGTGTGGAGACAATAAGCCGTACACACGCAGACATGGTGATATTGTTTTTCGTAGGATGGGTAAAAGAAGAAATATAATTGTACCATAATTATAATAATGTATCATCATGTAGAAGGTATTGGATTTAATATTTAGTATGGAGACAACATATAAAGGGTAAGTATAATAAGAAAAGAACTTTGAAAGTGGTGATAAAAAAATTACATCTTTTCGAGTGTCTCCTTTTGATTTTCACAAAAGGACTCCTTAGGATGGATTTATTACAAAATTTTAGTCTCTATAATGATATGAGTGATGTTTTTAGAGGAAATGGTCTGGGTTTTTCCAAGATAAAAGTCTGTGTAGGTGTGAATTAAAGAGAAGGAGAAGTGCCCTTTTATAAGAGAGGTGAGGGGTACTTTAGAAAAAATCTTAAAATATTACAAAATGATTTTCGGTTTCTAATTGCTAAAAATTGATTTATTTAGTGTATAAGATGAGGAAGGGTCTAAATAATCTCAAACAATGATTTTTAGACCAGGTTAGTTCTTAAAATTAGCCACATATGTTTGGATTAATACTTAGTTGAATAGTTTAACTCTTACATTGTCTTCTTTTATTTTTACACTACAGGGTTAATTTAGTTTCTATGAAATTACAAGAGAACCTCAAGTGTATCATTAATGAAGTTAATAACATTATATAAATAATTTGACCAAATATTATATTTTTATTATTTTTATATCATTTAATAAAATAATATTTGTTTTAAAAACTCATTTATGTCAATTTTGACACTATTTATTAATAGATTTTTATTAAAGTCATAAAAAAATGATTACTTAAAAAAAAGGAATTAAATCATCCCTAATGTTTCAATATCATCCAAAAAAATCTTTTATGGCATCAAAATGTTCAAATTATATTTATTTTAATATTTACAAATTCATTTATTTGAATCATTCATTAATAAGGTCATCACTACATCATCATTGTGTCATAAATATTTATGTTTATCTAATGTCCAAAAATTATAAATAAAATACCATCATGTTGGAAATATTTTTAGATTTATAATGACTATTTATAGTCTAAGATATCAGTCATATTACCCTATACTAATTTTTTTAATAAAAGATACATGTTTATGTTATATTTATCTTTATTTTAAATTATTTCTTATAACATGTCATTATCACGATGAAGTAGTCCCTTGGGGTCCTAAAATCATCCTATGGATTCAAATGGTCATAAATATCTCATATAATATGATTAAGACATGTGTTAGGGTAGTTTAATATTATTATAATATTATTTTGTACCCTTATTTACCAGATTTACCCTTTAACCATGGCAAATAAAAATAATTACTAAAGTTACTATTTATAATAACCAAAAACTAAAAGGCACATATTTAAAAAATTTGGACCTTATGATTTAAAATATAGAATAAATTTTTCCTAATTCAAAATACATAATTGTCTGAAATTAATTTAAATTTAATTCTTGTTGTCAAAAGAAAAATGCAGGTTTTTAAGAACTAAAAACTATCAAAAGATTAACATGTGTTTATATTCAATTTAAAAGTGAAATTACTTAAAATTAACTATATTATATTAAATTATAAAAATATAATATAATTATTATTTGAAACTACTCATATTTATAATTTTACACTCTAAATTATTTCGGTTAAAAAGTTGTTTTTCAATTAAAATTTAGTATTTTCACTATTCATCAAAAATATGAAAGTTATTAGAAAAGTACCAAACATTTATCCAAAATGCATTTTTATGTCCCAATTCTAAATAATAATTTATATTCATAAAATTTATTATATAAAATTTTCAAATATTTTATTTAAAACAGTACTCCATTAAAAGGTGAAAACTGTATTTTTTGAAAAATGATTCTTTTATCTGAAAAATTGAATTTTTCCTTATATGATGTCTAGGAAACACATAAGAAGAATATAAAAATTATATGCGATATATAAAATTAAAAATATGGTTATTAATATTCATAATCACTATTTTTAACAGCTATTTTGATAGGTCGTGGTGCACTTAAACTCTATGTTGCGTACATCACACACAATTAAATTATTAAGAAGAAGTGTACCATGGAAACTTGGGGTATTAAAATACATAATAAGCCCATATTATTGGTCTAATACCATCATAGAATCACCATCCATCCCTCCTGGATGATTATAAGCTCCAGAGTTCCTTATGGCATGGCTTAAGTCAACATTTCCTTCTTAGCATTAAATCAACGTATATCTACGAGGATTATACAACCTAGAGGTAGTACATGGATACACTCTTCAAGAATGAACTGAATATTAAAGAACATATCAATATGACTTAAATATATAAGAGAGTCCTAGAATACAAAATAATTTCCCCCCGAAAGGGTGTGATGAGACCGACCTCCCATCCGCTCAACCAATTGAGTCCTTAAGTGTTGTTGGCCAAATAA
This sequence comes from Viscum album, assembly GCA_963277665.1. Lineage (NCBI taxonomy): Eukaryota > Viridiplantae > Streptophyta > Magnoliopsida > Santalales > Viscaceae > Viscum > Viscum album. The sequence continues at coordinate 262,918,254 of OY728129.1, forward strand.
TCATCCAACAGGCACCTACCTTTGGAAATATGGTCCATGAATCATGGATACCAGGGACTTTGGATTTTTTTAGATCCATGAATAAACCCACTGGATACCATACAAGGAAGTCATATCCTAAGAGAACCAATTTCACAAAAACATAACCCCATGTAATCTGCCACTGGGACCATTTGACTGTGGTACCTCCTTCATAATACGGAAGGGATAAACTGACCAGTCCCCATGGGGTAAATATAATTCCCCCTAGAGGATAACGATGCAGATCGAGTCGAAACAATGATGACGATGTAAAATTCTCTATCATAACAAATGAATTATCATCACCCGTCGGACAATTATTTTCATTTTCCCCAAACCCGTAAGCGCACCACATCAGAGGTGAAACAATAAAAAATTTGTTCTGATGAATCTTTCTACTCACTCCTTCTGTTTATGTAATTTTATTTATCTCTCCTAAAATTCCTCATTCTGATATAATGATTCATTATTTTATAAAATTGTGATATTTATTAGTCACTCAATTAAACACATTTTTTTTCTAAGTGTAATCAACATATCATTATAAACACTAAAATTTAATGATATATATATATAAATGGAAAACCATTTTATTTTTTTATTTATTAGTATATGTTTTTAAATACTCTCATATTGAATTAAATTTACAATGTGATCATACAAAATTAAATTGTTGATATGTTTTGTAACATAAATTTCAGTCCTCTTTGATTCCTTATCTTTTAGAAGAATATCAATAACATAATCTATATTTTTTTTTCTTTTGAAGACTATTTATCTCTAAGAGATTGTAAACTATTTATGATTTTTATATGATTTCTATGAATATGTAAACCACTATCCCAAGGTAAGAAATCATATTCTTGGTAATCATCTCTAAGTATAACACTTTTAGTCTCCAACACTTTAGAAGTTTCAAAGTGTCTAACTTCCAACTTCTTCCAAATACCACTGGTTCATCGATAAGATGAAACATGAATATATATTTTATTCTATATAACACATAAAAAATAATTATTCACTTGTAAATTCTAATGAAATTAATCCTATTATTATTTATAAAAGGTAGCAAATTATTTATCCAAAATCATGTATCTACGAGTGAGCATAACAAAATTTTAAACTCATGTGTTAATAAAAAAACGTTTTTATAGAATCTCTCCTATAATCATAATCATTATAATAAAAAGTATATGGTTTATTAGGATTAATAATATCAATAATTAAAACTATAAATCATTCCATCATAAAAACAAAGAAGATCATTTCTCTATAACATATTAGTGTAAGGAAGTTTAGAATCGAATTGCAAAAGAAAAAACAATAATAATGATTAGGCCAGACTCCATTTCATATATATTGATAGGCTATGATTCAAATTTTATGATTAATATACTTTACTTGAAAACTACAAGATGGGGGATTATTGAATAAAAATATAAGTATAATTTTTCTGACACCCTCAATATAAAATTATCAAAAAAATGATTTTTTATCCATCCAAAAAAATTATAACCCAAAATATACCAGAGTAAAACTTATTTTTCGAGTGTAAATATAAACCATCAAAAAATTATAAATATTTGAGAATATTACTAGTGAAATAAAAATATAAGAAACTATAAAAAGTATCACACATAACATAAATAAAAAAATAATAGCGTACTGATTCAAAAGTTAGGAACCCCTTAAAGGTTAATACTAAATTAATCTTTTATCCAAATTATAAAAAGACTATCCTCTATAATCATTTAAATAAAACCAAAAAGTAATGGGTATTATTTCTTCCACACTTAGAATCCATTGACATAAACCTATCAAAAGGTGTTAGTGTACTAAACCCATAGATTGAATTTCAAACTCAGAATCCCCTGATTAAATGACCAACAACAACGATTTATTCTTGATTGGTTTTCTTGATCTTGAAGGATTAGAAACAAAATGATTAAAAAAATTCTAATATATCTAAAATGAATTCCTCTCAAAGTAACTTTGAATAGAAATATTGCGAAAGAAGAATTACATTGACTAGGATAATTCACAATAATAAGAAGTTTTAAAACATTAATTGGTCAAATACATTCAAAATTCTTGATTTTAATTTAGTATATTGATTATTCTAGTCTAAAAAACTATGTTTCAATTTATAGGATAATCATAAAATGGTTATAATTTGTATTCCTATGGATAAATTATAACTGCATCAGAATAATATTTATTATATTCCAAAAAACTCAAAATAGATTCACATATTTTTATGAAGATAATCCAACACTGCTACAATAATCATGAATTTAGTGAAAGTATCCTAGAATAAAATCTTAATCCTCCATATTTTCATATTAAAAGTTTTTATATGATTTAACATAATTTTTTGATCACAACCCAAAGTGTTCATAGGTGAATTTTATTGAATTTTGAGATCTATTTCCCATACCATGAAAGAAATATTATATTACGTCATGTTTAATAAAAAATATAATTTAAGGGTTTTCACTGTGACTGCCTCCTATGAAAATTATATGAGGCCATAATTTTAGATCTATAGGTTGTTTAACACTAGAATAAAAGTACATTCCATGACACATCCGACTATTAATGTAAGTTGATAGAAAAATTAAATTTCCACACCATGATTTGGTAATCCATTTGAAATATATAAATTATAGAATTTAAACAAAAAATATGATGTGGTTATCATTGGATAGTTTGATGTTTAATTGAGTAACTGGAAACTAACTTTTTCAAATCTTTATAATTTACATGAACTTATAAATGATCTCATGGTGTAATTTAATGTATAAGTTTCTTGAAGTTAATTATTAGAATTTTAATATCAAAATTTTATCAATATAGAGGGTATTACTATGTGGAAGATGGTGTATCACACATAAAAAATAAAGAGAAAAATCTTTAAGATAAAAAATATAAACAATAGTGATATTCATTGAATTCATGGAATTATAAGGTGGTGTGTGTTCAATTTAAATTTCATTGAATATTAGTATTATAGAAAAGTATTATAGTTCATAACACTAAAAATCTAGAAATATATAATAGATAATCATAAAGAACACCAATTTATTATTCGTTTTTTATCTCTAATTGAAATCATAGTGGGCTTAACCCATATGTCAATTATATCATTTTAATCCTTTTTTAATTTAATGATTGGAATATAGAATGATTTTATGGATCTTAAATAAACTATGACCATGTCTTAAATTTTTAATCACATATTAGTAATTTAGTGGTTAATTATCATGTCAACACATTGTCGATATGCGCTCCTTGGATTTGACTCATTATTAGTGAACCATGTAAATTCATTTGTCCATGATCATTATTATTTTTTATTTAATTTTTCCTATAATATATGTAACACCCCAAGATTTTATAGTGTGTTATTTCTTCAAAATAATTCAATAACTTTCACTACACGCAACACCAAGTTCAATCGCACCATGACTTACCAAACAAGCTGTTCAAAAGAGGTTATGAATAGTGTCAACTAAATTTTAAACTTTATATAATCCTTATAATTTTAGAATCCATATTATGAGTTTCTTAGACATAATGTAAGAACAAATTCATTTTTAGTATTTCACTATTACCAAATTTTAATAGTGAACCCTTTTTAGATACTATATTTTAAACATTTTTACTAAATGGGGACATCAAAAATTTAAAATGAAACATCCCAAGCTTCCACGGTACGCTAGCGTGTGTTGTACGCAACACCGAGTTCTAACACACCGTAACCAATCAAACTAGCCGCTATGAATAGTAATACCTACTTTTTGAAATTATATATATTTTATATATGAAAATGGACTTCATTTTTGGATTCGGAATATCAAAATTAGCCTAGGGTGAAATTTTGGTACATTTCGGATAACTTTCATATTTTGATGAATAGTGAAAATTACTAAATTTTAATTAAAAACAACTTTTTTAATCAAAATAATTAATAGTGATAAATTGTGAATTTGAGTGGTTTTAAAGTATATTTAGAATATATTTTTACCATTTAATATAATTTTGGTCATTGGACATAATTTTACAATTAAACCGAACATAAACAAGTGTCAATCTTTTGATAGTTATTACCTATTAAAAACACGCTTTTTGTTTTGACAGCGGGAATTAATTTTAAATTAATTTCTGCCACTTATGTGTTTCGAAATTAGGAAAATGGATTCCATATTTGGAATCAGGATGTTCAAATTGTGTAAATAGGTAACTTTTATTTTTAGACATTTTGAATAGTTACTGTGGTAAATATTTTATTTACCATGGTTAAAGGGTAAATCTGGTAAATAAGGGTTAAAAAATAATATTATAATAATACAAAATTACCCTAAAAGGTGTCCTAACCTTATTGGTGGACACATACCCGACCATGGGCATCCTTGGGTCAATTTGGGGACCCCTTGGAGCCACTTGTATGTGGTAGGGACACATTATATTAATAAAGTTAAAATAAAAATAAAAATGGCATAAGCTTACATCTTTTAGAAGAACAATCTTTACATAGGGTTATACATGTTGGATTTTAGATTATAAATATTCATTAGAAATCTAAAAAGATTTCATACATGATGATATCTTATTTATAATTTTTAGACATCAAATAAGTTAAATTATTAATGACACAATAATGATGCAATGTTTACCTCATTAATAAATCATTGAAATAAATAATATTATAATGATTAAACTATTATCTAAAACCAGTCCAATTATTATTGGTTGATGTTATTTAGAATATTAGTCATCTTATATTCGACCTCAATGATTTTTGGACCATTATAAACCGAATATAATTATATTATAAAGTAATACTTTCACACTTTCCTAAAGAGCCCCTCCTCTCCCTTATAAAAGGAGACCACTTCTACTCATTCCTCACACCTCTCCAGCCACTTGGCTCGTCCAAACTCTGCCCAACTAAGCTCCCCACATCCCTCTCCTCCTCCTTGAAGCTTCCCCTTAGGCAGAAAGCATTTCAAGAAGTCCTTTGGTTCCAACCAAAGCGAGTTACCTAAATTAAAGGTAACGATTTCTCTTAAATTATTTTCATTTATTTTGCTTCTCCAACCCCCAAACTCTTTTTATTTCCTTTCTTTTGTAACAACACCAGTATCCAAAATATACTAGGATGTTGTTATAAGAAGGATTCAAACTACACATACACACAACTCTATCTAATGGATGATGAACATAATGTTTCTGTGGATGGCAAACTAACGCCTCACGAAACGATGATTGTTCAAATACATCTTACCGCCTCTCATGGTGGCCATTATGATGGCACTGTAATTAAATATGATATTAATGATATATATTTTATATATAATCTTCTGTAATTCCATTTTATTTCATATCCTTATTCGTTTCATGTTGTATATACATACGATAATTTCATTTGAGGAAGTGCGGACTACCGCCCCCTTAAAATGATATGACTCGTTCATACCACACATGGAACGTATAAAGGATGGTGTTAATGAACTTAAGTAACATATATGAAATATTATATTATACTGGAATAATAATATACCTATGTATCATTTGGATTCAATTCTTTTAAAATGAAAAATTAAATGGAAGTAGCGTTCGTGCGTACGTGCGGACTACCGTCTCCACGAACGCGATGAGATTCATTGTCCATCATATCCATTCAAGTATAATTATAATTTGATGATTTAAAAATAGTATCTAAGGACTTTATATCATTCTGGATATGAATAATATACATACCATTAATAACAAATATGGCTCATATAACAAAGAATATAAAGTAAAATGAACCCGTTAACACCCGAAATGACGATAATTCTAAGATATTATTAACAAATCAATGTTAAAAGATCATATATGATATCATATTAAAGTAAATGATTATTGTATTATTCAATAACAATTATTTCACCATTATACAGGAGGTAAACCTACCATCGACCAAGGAAAAATTATAAAGTAAGGGTTTACTTTACAACCTCTTCATTATCCAAGGTTGTTTATACGTAATAATCTACTGGGATATCTTTATCATCCACATCCATGTTTCTTAAAAATGTATTTCAAAACATTTTTACTATTTACTAGAATATGAGTTATAGTCATTTATACCCTTTTTGACTTTTATAAGAGGTTTATAAAGGAATCTTTCCGTCGTTTTCAAAACAAGGTCATTTTTAACCTTTTCGACAGAATTAAGGTAAGAATGTTTTTTTTAACTTATACGGCGGGTGCGGCTAATTTCCGCCGTTATAAAATCTTCAAAGCTTCCCTTACAAGTTTATAAGAATATTTTCAAATAAAATTTTTTATTTTTTATGGATCTTAAATTATTTCAAAATAAAAGGAGATATTTCTTTTAAAAGAATTTTGATTTCATCTATGTCAACATCCTTTGATGGATTTTAAGATTATTTGAAGTTGATTTATTATGATACAAAACTTCTATATTGTATTGAAGGTTTTGTGATATGTTTGACTATGGATGTGCTATTTTTATACCATTCATAGTTTATGGTGAAAGTATTGACATTTCGTATGCTAGTTTTAATACGAATGTTTATGTTATGTTTAAACATTTTCATATGGGAATGCATTGGACTTAATATGTGATGGGTGGAGCCCACTATAGCTCCTCGATGCATCAGTAGGTCTCATGAGACAAACTAGTGTCTTGGCACAAGGCCTTGACAAAATCTTATTTGTAGTCTTGGCACGAGGCCTTGGCTATGTGGTTATGATAGTCTGGCATTATGCATTCCAACATTATGAAAGTGGTTATTGATTTTTGCATGTGATTATTTGATTAGTAGAATATCCATGTGAATAAGTAAATGGAATTATTTCATTTTATTTATGCCATACCATGTTGAAAGTTAATATTTAAAAGGATTTTGTTTTAGTTATACATTGCCTTAAATGTTTATTCTTATTTATGAAAGTTTCCGCTATATTGTTATCCTTACTGGGCATTTGAGCTCACCCCTTTTCTATGTTTTATTTTTCCCAGGTAGTAAAGAAGTAAATTATGATTGACTTGCAAGGATATTATGAGGGGTTAATAGTGTGGATATTAAGACTTTGTTGTTGTAGTAGTTTTTCACTTTGAAATGTAATGTAAAACTTTATGAATATATCTAGTGTTTCCAAGGCTACTAAACCAATCGGTCTTTCGAGATTTGATCTTTCTTGTGATCATGCCAATGTTATGCAATAATGCACCGACTCTGGGTAGCTGGGGTCGGGGCGTTACAGTTGGTATCTGTGGAAGTTTAGTACAAACCTTGGAAGCTAGATTTAGATAAACTCTGATTAGAGCACGTAAACCTAAGATGAACTTTGAGGATTAGTATAGAAGAACTTTCTAGAATTTTGGTATTGTAGAGATTTTGTGAGTTTTCCGAGAAATACATCCCTGTCTGGATACGAGCAGGTAGAGGCGGCTCTGGCACAGATGTACCTAGGGGTAAAACCCGAAAACACCGCTTTGAGCTAGACTCGAACGGGAACTGGTGCACGACAACGAGCCTTGCTGCACTCTTGGTTACGACACTCCCCGGGGATATGCTTAGGATAACTCTCATTTTCTTTACAAATCATTATGAAGGGTTTATGAGTATATACTTCCTCAAAGAAAACATTTTTATGATTATGGATTATATCCATAAATAGTTCAATTTATGTTAAGTGTTTTATAAGTATGGGATTATGTATTTTGATTCATAAACTAATCTAGTTTATGCCATTGTTTAGAAATGGCGCCCAGTAGAAGGAATGATAACTCCATAAATCTACATGATTCAAAGAGAAGGAAGGATCATATCTTTCATGGTCTTAAGCTAGAATTTATAAGAGAAATAGTCTCCCATGTATTATCATCATATGAAGAAATAATATCATGTGTTGATAAGATAAGTAAAGAGTTTACTGAGTCCTATGGCTTTGAAGGGAATCAAGAGAAGAAAAGGATGGAAGAGAGAAAGATGGATAAAGGGAAAAGGGAAAAGAAGAATTTTACCATATGTGGTAACTGTGGAAAGAAACACCCTGGAACTTGCCTGAAAGGAATGGGAGTTTGTTATAAGTGTGGAGGAAAAGGGCACAAAGTACGTGACTGCAAGGGTAAGAAAATGGTTTCAAATGTACAATGCTTCATTTGCAAGGAGTTTGGACACTACGCGAGCCTATGTCCCAGTCATCAGACTATGCCGCAAATGATGTTATTGGATAATAATCATGTTATGATACTACCACAGATGAAGAGGAATGATTAGAGTTCTTATGTTGATTATGTCAATTGAGTGTTGTATCAACAATGTACTTGTTATAATAATTATGGAGTATATAAGGATTGTACTGCAGTACTATTTCATTAAGGATTTGAGATTGTGTGGAACAAAGAAAAGTGACTCAATAGCAGGATAATTTTTGGAAAATATATGGGTGAGAGAATGATAAACCATAATATAGTTCTGATACTGAGGTAGTAATTTTGGAATAATACATGATTGTTTTGGATAAATTATATTGGATATTCTTGACTACCTTGGAACTGATTAATGATTTGTATATTCCATCATTGTTGGGGTTTAAAACATTTTTGGATTGATGAAGTATATCCAGCATTCTATATGGAATAGGGGAGCATGAATGTAATCAATAAGGAATATGGTAATTCAAGATGTTTCAGTTTATGAAAAGAATACAAGATGAAGGTATTCATATGCTATTGTGGGGTAAAAAGGATCTATATTATGTTTACCTTCCTTATAAATGTTGGACTGTGAGTTTGGACAGAAGTATTTTGGATAGTTCTAGTTTGGATTATTTTGGATTACCATAAAAGGAAAACCCGGAGGTCGGGCGGCAACCCGTCGCGTCTGGCAAGGCTGCGAGACTTGAACCTACAACCGAAGGGCGACAAGGGTGTATCACCTACCACTGGCCCACAAGATGTCCTGGATTAAATAATGTTGTTTTTTTAAAGATCTGGTAGATGAATTATAAATTCATTTATTTTGGAACCCTGTACGAATAGTATAAATAAAAAAAATTACATTCTATTATCTTTTAGAGTGATAGATGAGTTTGTGGTAGAAACTTATTAATGGATAAAACTCTAATTATAAAGTAAGTATATCTCCTTATGATCTTAGCCAATCTCATAAATAAATTCCTCAACATTAATAAAAGGAACTTAGAACAAAAATGTTTTCCTAGATGGTACCTTAAATCATCACTAATTTATGGCTTTGGGATTGTTGGCCTTTTCATAGCCATGTTCTCTACCACTCTCCATCAGATAATTGATGGTTAGATTTCTCCTCCATATCCATATTTTCCTACATGGAACCCTAGTATGTGTTATTTTCGGTAATCTTCATACTTTCCACTCTTTATTTTAAATAGAGGCATCATTAATTCATTTTTCGATGTGGGATTTCAACTAAGATATTTTGAAACGTCAAAAATGTGTTATCCCAATACCCTATATTTTGTTGAACTGATGGTACTTCAAATCATCATAGATTGATGAGTTTAAGGACCTCAATTTTATACTTGTTTGTGATTGATGACCTCAATCACTACCTATAAATATTTACGTTTTTCCTCCAATTATATGTCTATAATTGCCACCAATGTTCTCCTAATAGAGATCATAATTTGGTGGTGATCCTTTCATTTCTCTTTTCCTCATATTAAGACTAAATTTTAGTAACCCAATTTCCGATGTGGGTTTTCCCACAAAGATATTTTCTATTTTCAACCTTTTATTTTCGAAGAAAAATTTCAAATTGCGAGGACGCAATTTATTGAAGGAGGGGAGAATGTAACACCCCAAGATTTTATAGTGTGTTATTTCTTCAAAATAATTCAATAACTTTCACTACACGCAACACCAAGTTCAATCGCACCATGACTTACCAAACAAGCTGTTCAAAAGAGGTTATGAATAGTGTCAACTAAATTTTAAACTTTATATAATCCTTATAATTTTAGAATCCATATTATGAGTTTCTTAGACATAATGTAAGAACAAATTCATTTTTAGTATTTCACTATTACCAAATTTTAATAGTGAACCCTTTTTAGATACTATATTTTAAACTTTTTGACTAAATGGGGACATCAAAAATTTAAAATGAAACATCCCAAGCTTCCACGGTACGCTAGCGTGTGTTGTACGCAACACCGAGTTCTAACACACTGTAACCAATCAAACTAGCCGCTATGAATAGTAATACCTACTTTTTGAAATTATATATATTTTATATTTGAAAATGGACTTCATTTTTGGATTCGGAATATCAAAATTAGCCTAGGGTGAAATTTTGGTACATTTCGGATAACTTTCATATTTTGATGAATAGTGAAAATTACTAAATTTTAATTAAAAACAACTTTTTTAATCAAAATAATTAATAGTGATAAATTGTGAATTTGAGTGGTTTTAAAGTATATTTAGAATATATTTTTACCATTTAATATAATGTTGGTCATTGGACATAATTTTACAATTAAACCGAACATAAATAAGTGTCAATCTTTTGATAGTTATTACCTCTTAAAAACACGCTTTTTGTTTTGACAGCGGGAATTAATTTTAAATTAATTTCTGCCACTTTTGTGTTTTGAATTTAGGAAAATGGATTCCATATTTGGAATCAGGATGTTCAAATTGTGTAAATAGGTAACTTTTATTTTTAGACATTTTGAATAGTTACTGTGGTAAATATTTTATTTACCATGGTTAAAGGGTAAATCCGGTAAATAAGGGTTAAAAAATAATATTATAATAATACCAAATTACCCTAAAACGTGTCCTAACCTTATTGGTGGACACATACCCGACCATGGGAATCCTTGGGTCAATTTGGGGACCCCTTGGAGCCACTTGTATGTGGTAGGGACACATTATATTAATAAAGTTAAAATAAAAATAAAAATGGCATAAGCTTACATCTTTTAGAAGAACAATCTTTACATAGGGTTATACATGTTGGATTTTCGATTATAAATATTCATTAGAAAGCTAAAAAGATTTACTACATGATTATATCTTATTTATAATTTTTAGACATCAAATAAGTTAAATTATTAATGACACAATAATGATGCAATGTTTACCTCATTAATAAATCATTGAAATAAATAATATTATAATGATTAAAATATTATCTAAAACCTGTCCAATTCTTATTGGTTGATGTTATTTATAATATTAGTCATCTTATCTTCGACATCAATGATTTTTGGACCATTATAAACCGAATATAATTATATTATAAAGTAATACTTTCACACTTTCCTAAAGAGCCCCTCCTCTCCCTTATAAAAGGAGACCACTTCTACTCATTCCTCACACCTCTCAAGCCACTTGGCTCGTCCAAACTCTGCCCAACTAAGCTCCCCACATCCCTCTCCTCCTCCTTGAAGCTTCCCCTTAGGCAGAAAGCATTTCAAGAAGTCCTTTGGTTCCAACCAAAGCGAGTTACCTAAATTAAAGGTAACGATTTCTCTTAAATTATTTTCATTTATTTTGCTTCTCCAACCCCCAAACTCTTTTTATTTCCTTTCTTTTGTAACAACACCAGTATCCAAAATATACTAGGATGTTGTTATAAGAAGGATTAAAACTACACATACACACTACTCCATCTAATGGATGATGAACATAATGTTTCTGTGGATGGCAAACTAACGCCTCACGAAACGATGATTGTTCAAATACATCTTACCGCCTCTCATGGTGGCCATTATGATGGCACTGTAATTAAATATGATATTAATGATATATATTTTATATATAATCTTCTGTAATTCCATTTTATTTCATATCCTTATTCGTTTCATGTTGTATATACATACGATAATTTCATTTGAGGAAGTGCGGACTACCGCCCCCTTAAAATGATATGACTCGTTCATACCACACATGGAACGTATAAAGGATGGTGTTAATGAACTTAAGTAACATATATGAAATATTATATTATACTGGAATAATAATATACCTATGTATCATTTGGATTCAATTCTTTTAAAATGAAAAATTAAATGGAAGTAGCGTTCGTGCGTACGTGCGAACTACCGTCTCCACGAACGCGATGAGATTCATTGTCCATCATATCCATTAAAGTATAATTATAGTTTGATGATTTAAAAATAGTATCTAAGGACTTTATATCATTCTGGATATGAATAATATACATCCCATTAATAACGAATATGGCTCACATAACAAAGAATATAAAGTAAAATGAACCCGTTAACACCCGAAATGACGATAATTCTAAGATATTATTAACAAATCAATGTTATAAGATCATATATGATATCATATTAAAGTAAATGATTCTTGTATTATTCAATAACAATTATTTCACCATTATACATGAGGTAAACCTACCATCGACCAAGGAAAAATTACAAAGTAAGGGTTTACTTTACAACCTCTTCATTATCCAAGGTTGTTTATACGTAATAATCTACTGGGATATCTTTATCATCCACATCCATGTTTCTTAAAAATGTATTTCAAAACATTTTTACTATTTACTAGAATATGAGTTATAGTCATTTATACCCTTTTTGACTTTTATAAGAGGTTTATAAAGGAATCTTTCCGTCGTTTTCAAAACAAGGTCATTTTTAACCTTTTCGACAGAATTAAGGTAAGAATGTTTTTTTTAACTTATACGGCGGGTGCGGCTAATTTCCGCCGTTATAAAATCTTCAAAGCTTCCCTTACAAGCTTATAAGAATATTTTCAAAGAAAATGTTTTATTTTATATGGATCTTAAATTATTTCAAAATAAAAGGAGATATTTCTTTTAAAAGAATTTTGATTTCATCTATGTCAACATCCTTTGATGGATTTTAAGATTATTTGAAGTTGATTTATTATGATACAAAACTTCTATATTGTATTGAAGGTCTTGTGATATGTTTGACTATGGATGTGCTATTTTTATACCATTCATAGTTTATGGTGAAAGTATTGACATTTCGTATGCTAGTTTTAATACGAATGTTTATGTTATGTTTAAACCTTTTCATATGGGAATGCATTGGACTTAATATGTGACGGGTGGAGCCCGCTATAGCTCCTCGATGCATCGGTAGGTCAAATGAGACAAACTAGTGTCTTGGCACAAGGCCTTGACAAAATCTTATTTGTAGTCTTGGCACGAGGCCTTGGCTATGTGGTTATGATAGTCTGGCATTATGCATTCCAACATTGTGAAAGTGGTTATTGATTTTTGCATGTGATTATTCGATTAGTAGAATATCCATGTGAATAAGTAAATGGCATTATTTCATTTTATTTATGCCATACCATGTTGAAAGTTAATATTTAAAAGGCTTTTGTTTTAGTTATACATTGCCTTAAATGTTTATTCTTATTTATGAAAGTTTCCGCTATATTGTTATCCTTACTGGGCATTTGAGCTCACCCCTTTTCTATGTTTTATTTTTCCCAGGTAGTGAAGAAGTAAATTATGATTGACTTGCAGGGATATTATGAGGGGTTAATAGTGTGGATATGAAGACTTTGTTGTTGTAGTAGTTTTTCACTTTGAAATGTAATGTAAAACTTTATGAATATATCTAGTGTTTCCAAGGCTACTAAACCAATCGGTCTTTCGAGATTTGATCTTTCTTGTGATCATGCCAATGTTATGAAATAATGCACCGACTCTGGGTAGCTGGGGTCGGGGCGTTACAATATAGATCTATGGTGTCTTTATTAACATGACGACACAATCTATTTTTTTTAAGATACGGATAATTTTTCAAGATAACCTAATTCATCATCTATTTGGGTGTCTATGGGACAACATGTTATGATAATTTATTTCTATTCCAATAAAGTTTCATTTTGGGATTTTTTAGTAGGATAAGGTGGTTATAAAGGTATTTTTGGGTGTTTACCTATAAATAGGTCATTAGATATCATTTTTATAACAATTTTATCTCTTTTATCTATCTTATCATGGTATTGGGTAATTTCTAGAAATTATTACAATAATTTAAGTCTTATAATAGAGTATGGATATGGTGACATATGATGATTGGAATCCTACTAGAGTTCACCTTCTAACTTTGGAAAGTGGCTCTATTTGGAGTTCGGTTTCTTCTATAAATGATTTTATTAGTTCTTTTTGTAATTAATTATTTTCACTTAATCCTTTCAGAGTTAATATTTAAAGTACAGTGATAATGAGATTCCTCATCCATCTCCTTTTTTTATGGTTAGAGTATGATTTTCTATTTTATTATGTGTAAAAACAACTTATAGTATCTTGAAGTTAATTATCTACTATGAATATGACTTGATTAGTTTATTGGTTGTTTCATTTTTCTTTAATTTCTTACTTTATATCATTGATGTAAAATGGTTATTCAAGGTGATTTAATACATGGAAAATAGATAAAATTTAGAGTTTTAGTAGAATGAGGTTACTAGAAACATTAGATTTATTTTATTCAAGGTGATTAGATAAAGGAGGTGCATATGGTTAGAAGTTGGTATATTCTGACATATGGGAACGATTATTTAATATTATTCTTTAAATTATGATATTTTAGACTTCAATTCAACTCCTTAATCCCAAATGGTGTTTTTCCTCTAAAAATTTAGTGATAGTCAGTGTTATTTCTAAGGATTAGTTTTGTGAGGTTTCCTTACTTAGTTTAATAAACATTTAACAGGGTGGGTTCATATGAAATATCTTTGATAGTTTATCGAAGAACTTTAATATATTCTTCTCATGATTTTGGATGCGTATTTATTGAATATGTATTTTTCTATTTATTTAGTCTATATTAACTTGTTTCATTTATTTCCTCCATGTCTATTTTGATTTTCAATGGTTTAGCTTTAGATAACCTCTTGTGAAAGTAGGAGTTATTAAGGGTTCATGCTGATGATGGAGTTTTTAATGGTGTCTTATAGAGGATGTGTCCAGGTAAAAATAGGTTTTATAGGGTTTATTTTTCTATTTCATTTTTTATTTATAGTAGAAATTTTTATAATTTTTTAGAACCTCTATTGATCTTTAGATTCTGGATGGTTCATGCCTTAATCCTGAGATTCATATTTCTAATATAGTAGGTGGAATCTAGTAGGTGGAATATCTATATATTATTATTTGTTTTTGACATTTTAGTCATCCTATAAGTATTTTTTGATGATGTTATATGATTTTTGTTATATAAGCTATAATAAATATTCCAATGGATATGTGGATATAATTTGAGATACTAATGGAACTAGTTTCTTATAAGGGTAACATTCCTAGTTGTATAGTAGTAGGCTTATCTTTTTAGGATGCCATTATATTTTTTTAGATTTTTTTCTTTGAGTATCTTGTGTCCTTGATGTGAATCATGATTGTATTACCTTTGGAGTACCATAATCTTAATGATGACCCTAAGAAGATATTTAAGGATGATGATTTTTGTAGGTAATTTAGATAGTGTGTCTATTTATTATATATTATTCTATTTTATAAAATAAAGTGTGTCCATAGTTGTACTAAAAATCCACCACCTATGTTTATAGTATAAGTATAAACCAATATTTAGGTAGTAGGTGATTAATTTGATGATTGAATCTGCAGACCCCTCCCGCATCGCAAATGTAATTATGGATAATGTGGATGTGGATAATAACTAATATCATTCTACTATCTCATGTTCCACTACATAGTTGGTGTGAGTATCTTCATAGGGTTCTTTCTTGATATAAATGTTTTGGTTTCATGTGGTCTACTATATCTATATAAGTGTCATGAATCTTTAAGAGGATGATTTTTAGGAACTATGTTTCAAATATAATTGAAATGGATCTTAAATTGAGTTGTAGATATACATTTTCTATTTAGTTTATACACTAAAACATGCATTATCATGTTTACTCATATTGACCCATTGAGTTTATAAGAGAAGAACCCACTGATTATCTTATTCCTTCTTTACTAACAACATTATAATAATTGTTTTTATATATATATACAATATTGAGTGTATGAAGATGACTTTATATGATAGTGTTGAAATTTGGAGTGATTATAAAAGGACCATAGGTTTTCTAGGTATTTTATTTTAGTTTACTTTCTTTTGGTTTTCCGATTAAACTAAAACTGTTAGTTTTATTTCACAATGTTATATTTCTTAAAATTAATGAAATTTATTATATTTACATGAATATTATAGATTAAGGATTATCTATACTATTCATATAATGAGGATTCATATTGTACTAATATTTTGGTTTTATTGAGGATAATTACTCCCATATGTGTGTGATTATTCTCTCGATACCAGTTTCCAATATATAATTTATTTGAGACAATCTTGGGTTGACATATCCATTTCTTATAATCACCTCAAAAAGATATCTGAATAGGTATAGGCTATGTTAATATAATTTTTATTATAAAATTTAATACAAATATATATATATAATTTTTTCAATATTTTTCTAAACTAAACCAAAGAAGTGAATCCTAATTTAAAAATCCCCAAGAAAGAAAATCAAAGTGACTGAAAATTCCATTATTCTTTTACCACAAGTCTTAATATAAAATAATTTACAGACCATTATATTTTCGATGTATCCAAGTATCCTATTTACTATTAATAATTGATTCTACTTTATATCACTTCAGTAGATTTCCACTGTCACATGAATACACAATATCCAATCTTGTTATTTTTAAATAGAGTAAACTTGTTTATACCTTATGATATTCATTAATTTTTTAGAATTATCCCCACTAATATTATCCTTGGTATCAAATTTTTTTTCCAAATGACTTGTTTCATACCATATTAAGCCTCTTAAAAATATATTTGACATACTTTTTTGAGTGATAAACATCCAACTAGGTTACTGGATAACCTATAAATTTAGGAAAAACACGAATTCATTGAATAAATAAATTTAAAACTAACTTTTTATCACTTTAAATGTTTTTTATACTTTCTATTATATAAAAATAGAATATGATGTTAGTAACATATACTACAATTAAATGTATTTCCTCATAACATCTTGAACATAGGTGTTGTGTTCAAATCCTTCATATTTATATCCTATCTTCTTCAAAAACTTTTGTGTCTATCGGTGGATAGTAAAGCTATGCGTGTACCATATTCACCTTCATTATATAATATAATGCATTTTTAATTCCCGATATGTTTTGTATAACAACCTCAATTATTATTCTTAATATTTATTATATTTTCAGTTCTTGAAACTCCTCTAACTTTAATTTAGATTCCAAATATACCTATATGTCATCATCCTTCACATTTAAATTTTTAAGAAAATAACTCCCTTTATTTTTTTAAAGTTTTAATCATTTATTATTAAATGTTTTTTTACTCTACACCATCTTTATAAGTATTTTATTATAGAAACTATATGTCTTAGTCTCAATGAAATAACTAATAATGATACCTTTATTTAATGTACTTTCAATTTTGGATGTATTGTGTTCCTTATTCATTATATAAACCCCACTTTTAATAATTAAACTGTACTTTGGGGTTAAGTTTTTTTAAGTCACATCATATATTGTGTCATATATTTATCAAGACTCAACAACGTTTTACTATTAATTTAAAATGTTTCAGTCACTGTTACCTTCAATATTTTTACTATAATAACTTTTACAGTGATCATTTTTCATTCCATTTTATTGATCTCATTATTTTTTTTCTCTAAAATACCATTTTTCAATGAGTTTTAATAAATAAAATTTAATGAAATATCAATTTTATTTGAATTAATTACACTCCATTTTATTTTTGAACTTCATATCTTTAACATATCTTAATGTGATAATTTTTCTTTAAAAATTATTCTCAACAACTATTTTAAATATATTGATTCAATCCATCACATCAATTTTGATATATCCACATGATTTATACCATTCCACTAAAATCATAAATAAAGAAAATATAAAATCTTTTTTCCATTAGTAGACTTTAAATGTTTTGTTAATACACATAATCATGGAAATTTTTTTATCAAATATCTTTCTTAATTTTTCTCAAAGTCATTCTATTTTTCTTATGATATTGGTTTCTTGAAACACCAAAAATATATGCACCCTATCTATCTTAAAATCGGTAATATCTTTGAAAATTACATATGTTTGAAAATTATTCTAGGGAGTTTTGATTTATTTATCCTAGAACTTGGCACCGATTTTTATTCTTCCCCTCTATGAGAAAACAATAGTGCTCATCACTCTTGATTATATATAAGTAAACATTTTTATTTTTATTACCGAGTCATTATAGACTCGTCTCTACTTTTTATAGTTAATATATACTTTATAAAGTTTATAATATGAACATGATAAAAAATTGACTCACAATAATAAAATTATTCCTTAATCCTTTCATGAACAATGCTTCTGAATTTTGTATGCATTTTCCAGTAATCCTTTCTCTTTTGTGGAATTTAATTTTTGATTGTTCCATCATTTGTTAATAACAAGATACCATCCATTATTTATAATCAATTTTTATTTTAAAAAATAAGATAAAATTATAAGGAAATCATAGGTGGTGACTCACATGCTAACTAAATACCATAAAATGAAAGCCCTAAAAAACTCTTAATTAAAACACCATAGTCACAATGAAAAATTTCCATTGTAGTGAGAGAATTCAAATAAAAATGATGAAAAGGGATCACCAAGATGTGGAAAATGCTATAGGAGGATATTAGGACTATAATAGACACCACAAATTAGTAAACACAAAACTCCACTTATGACCAGTAAATAGATTCAAAATGAAGGGAATAATGCTTATGATAGAGGGTTGACATCAAGGCTAAAAAAGAAATCTAGTTCATGGATGAAAGAAAATAGAATGGGGAATAAATCCATTTTTAGTTTCTTCCTGATAAAATGATACACCATAAAAGGATTGGATTAAAGGATAAGAAAATTCTACCACCATTATTGTAGATGGTTATATATATGATAAATTCATCATCAAAAATAGAAAGATATGGATTGTGTTCTTATGGGGGTAACTTCTTGGATCTTTACCACATGGAATGTATACTTATAAGGTCACCTATTGGATTATAAGGATATATATGGAATGTTTATATATTTTATCACCAAGATTATTACCAAATGGAATAAATACCAATACATTCTATTTCGAAAAATAGATGGGTTTGGATTTGATGCCTGTATAGGTCGCTACCTTGAACATAACTTCTTGGAATAGACCCTACTATGAAAATAAAATACCCACCACTATAACACCCATGAGTCAGATATACTTATTCCACAACACTAACTTCAATTTATTAACAATGTTTTGTTATAACTATTCATCTATGTTTTATTGTCATTTCCATGTTATCTTTTTATTTTAAACACTATCATCATTGTATGGATAATGAACATATTCATACAGTATAGAGATATGATTCTATACCTTCATTAAAATTTTATTTCTTTTTAAACACTTCTCGATGAATAATTACTTAATCTGGAGAATGCACTTCTCATAAGTTTGGATGGAAAATGAATAGATTTATATCCATACCTCATATAAAAATAAAAATAAATAAATAATTATATTTTTAAAAATGAATATAGTTAGAGATCCCCATTTACTATATTTGAGAATTATTTTACTGATAATTAATCATTTATTTGAAAAAAGTAAATTATTTTTTTATAAATTGAATAATAATGACAACTAATATATGGAATGTATCTCTGAGTCATATTTTGAGGACTTATCATTCATTTGTAACTCCCATATTTTTATCTATTTTTAAGTGGAAGAAATTTTATTTTCAAATGAACCATCATTCCATCATGTTCCTCATTATATAAAATTATAATTTTTCTTTTATAGAAATATCCTTATTTTCTTTTATAATATTTCTAATTTATTGATAAATCATTGAACTTTTCCTTACATATTTCCATAAAATACACATTAATATTTTATAATTTTATTGATTACTATGCCTATAGTTTTCATCTAGATTCCATAACCTATTCTTAAAAATCTTTAATTAATTTAATCTTATACTATTTTAGAGGAAAAATAAATAAATAATTAGTGTAACTTCTTCTAATTTAACATTTAGTTCAAAAAATATTTTTTTATGATTTTTTATAATTTATAGATATCATGTATTCAAACTAATATTTCAACTCTTGAATACTATCTTGTCATTATCATCTATGAAACTTGAAATCACATACCATATGTTAGATTTATTTTCATAATAAATTTATATGATAATTTCAATCAATAATGTATCCACCATGACCTTTAATTTGATTAAATGTTCTTGATCACAGTCATATTATTTAATAATTTTATTATTGTTAGAATAATTGATAATAAAAACCATACCCCTTCATGATTTTTTTATAGTAGTTAATTTAAACAATAGTTTTGTTGGAGATTTCACATCTTCTAATGAATAAATTTCTCTTTTGTTCCTCACTGCAACTATTAATCATAGATTGATTTGATTTAATTTCCACCAAGGTGGTCTAAGAATATCACTTGTTTATAAAATATTTTTTTGAAGTGATATGAGAAATTATAAGGTCACTAGATATTATTTTAGGCTTAGGAACTGATGTAAAATAGATTTTAATGAATATGTCATACTACATAAAATGGATAAAAAGGAAGAAAAAATAATTTTCTTTGAATTTTATTCCTAATAAATTAGGTATAACATTAGCTATGTTTAAGGGTAAAGGTACCAACATAATGATTTTGATAGTGGCAGTGAAAATAATAAACATCAATATTAATATACAAAATATAGTAGTATAATATCAATGTAAATGATAAATGGAAATTTGGGATGATATACTATATCATACACCTCAATATATTCATATTGAAATATGTGATTTATATAAAAAATAACAATTATAACATATTTAAAAGATTTAAATAGGGGTTATATTAGAGATATGACCATTGTTGATGATAATAGATGGAAACATATGAAATGGTATATATTGTACTATATAACATAAGGGAAAATGAATATTTTTCACCTACTATGTTCATATCACACTGTACAATATGAAGGATATTTTATAGGTTACAAGACACAATATTTCATTGATTGTTGGACTTTTTTCTTGATTATTGAGTATATGATCATTGGTATTCAAGGATTTTAAACTGAATAAACTCTTAAAGGTGTTATAAAAAATTATTCCATGTTTTAATGAGAGTTTTAGTAACGATTTTCCCCATAAATTCTATTATATGATGAAATTATATGTCATTGAAATTACTATTCAAAATCTTGGGGAGTAATTTTATGAAATTTATGGTTGATAAATACAACACATTAATATGTGGATATTAGAGAGTGGTGATTGTAGATAAGATAAAGGAGAAAATCTATAACACATCAATAATACTTGTATGATTCATGTGAATTAATGTTTCATTGAACAAATATGGTTTGATCATTATGAAAAATGATTATAATTTTAAAGAATAGAAAGGCTTTCATGTGAGGGTATGATATAGTATTATTTAGTATCCATGTAGATGTAAAATAAATGATCATATTGAGATTAAATACTTTATATACTTGAGGAACCCATACTATGAGTATGGTGGAATATTTTGGAAGATCCAATAACCTATTTTAAGAAATGGTAGGACTGAGAATCAAGATTAAATATTTGATTAGAAATAATGAATTGATAGGAGTACTTACCTAATGGAACTATGGAAACCCATCCATATAATAGTATACCGAATCTAGTGATTTATATATTATATACTATTAATACATTGATACAACATGTAAATTCCGTTAGATCCATAGCTTGTAAAGTTAGAAAAAATAAAAATTAGTAGAGACTCTAGGTATCTCTTAGGAAGTAAGGATTTGATTAGAAGTTATCCATCAAAAAACTTATATTAATTATTGTAGATAGTATTTGTATGATCAATAGTTAGGAATTTCACATGTTGGATTATAATCACCATTTTAGGTGATGAATTGAGTAAATATCATGTTCATGTGTTGCTTTTATACATTTTATTTGTAAGTGAAAGGATTAAAGTAGATAGTCTAGATAGAAATTGTTCAAGTGTGACCCTACTAAAAATTATTAAATATTTATGAATATTATAAGTGAGATTTTAATTATAAGAGTTAAATTTGGATAAGTTAGTCAAACCTTGATTCACCCCCTCTAAGGGTATTCTTCACCAAATAAAAAGGATTTTATGATTAGGATTCAATCATTTTTAACCAGTGAAATTTATTAAATGTTTTATATAGTATATTGGAAATAAATTTTTAAAGAACCAAAGTGATTTTGTTGATTAATATAGAGATATAAATATTAGGGTGAGTTATTAAACTTAAAGGGGGTTCTTAAAAGAGATATAAGTATTTTGATACCATGAATATGATATGTAAATGTAAAAAAGTGATATTAATGAATATTTATTATTTCCTAAAAATATCAATTCATGTATGTTTAAAGGATACTATAAGATGAATTATTTCAATGTTCTGAATATATTCCATAAATATATGAAAAGGTATATTTACTATAGATGGATTGTGGGGCCTTTAGCTTTGTATTAATTAATGGGAGAAAAAGAGTTCTATTATTTATTTTGGGTATTGATAAAAATACAAAGGCTGAGATTATTAAATCAAATAGATTTTCTTTTATTAAATTTATTAATAATAATGTGTTAGTGAATATATCTAAGTTTTGGAGATGATTAGAGAATTGAAAGTGAATTTTTGGTAAAAAAGATAGATATTGATGACATGAATTATGCATATAAAAAATTTCAATATATAAATTAAAAGAAAAATATACATGATAAAATATATAACAAGAAACATATAACAACCTGCTAGAAACTACCCTAGTCTCAAATTCAAAACACCATTTACCTCTTCCACATTATTTCAAATCATTATAGGTTTCCTACTATAAGAAAGAGTAAAAAAAATTATGTGGGGGAAAGATTTCCATAAAAAATATGAGTCCAAAAAATTTAATTAATTATATACAATGTATATTATTTGAATACCAAATCATCATGGAATTTCCATCACTATAAAAAATAATAATAACTAGGATAAAATTATAATATGAAAAATAAAAAAATAGAAGGGATCATCAACATATAACTAAAAACTAGTTTAATTAAATAAAGGACAAAAAAACCTACAAAAATACTTAGAGTGATAAGTCTGATATATATCTAATAACAGTAGTAACCCATTTTTAAAGGTAAAGGAGACAATTACTTGATGGTCATGTCCCCGCGAGTTTCAGTTGGTACTTCTAGGATTTGATAGACATCATAATGCCAAATTTTGGTAAAAGAAACCGAAAATACAAGATATATTGATTTTAAATGATTTAAATATAAATTAGGAATAATAAACATGCATATCTCATAGTATATGTTTCTATTCTATAATAGTGTTCATTATCCATACCCCTAAAAAATTGATCAAACCCCCCCTCTTATAGTATCAACTAACTTAAAAAATCACCAAACACTTCAGTAAGACTCTATTCAACTCCATTAACATTTTAGAGTCACTAAAATTGTAATGAGATAATAGGAATAAAGTGAGATTCAAATTAATTTTTTATTTCTTGAATCATACACAAATAAGGTAAGGGGAACCTAATTTTATTGCATTTATTTATCAAATAAAAAAATAAAAAACTTTCATTAAATTTTGCTAACCATTTGTCTTTAACATGTGTAATAATGCATATAATATCTACCTCATTCATGTAAGTCATACTTGACATAAGTAAATTATTTAATTTCTATATATACATAAATCATTTTATAATGTGTTTCAATCCTCAATATGATAATATTTGATAATAGAATAATTAATCATGCATGACCAAATGATATCCAATACTAACAGTATAACATGGATAAAAAAATCTACTACTTAACTATCTATATTAAATGTTAATCAATGTTCTAAATTAATTGTCCATTTCATGATTTTATTAATATTTAAAAATCTAAATACACATAGACATGGTGAAAAACGTCACAAAATCTGTATATCATCCTAATCTCCTTTGGTTACGATTATCATATAAACACTCTCTATTTTGGATAACCACCTTATACAAAAATTTGAATCATTATTTCATAGTATAACCATGTAACCCTATGGAACATTATAACATTGAAAAAAATTATGTATTCCTTAATCCATTTTAAGTAAAGATTGACCTATGATTTTTTAATGATACTCAATTTAAAAAGGGGGAATGTAAGAACTCTCTTTGATTTATATAATTTTTATTAAAATAATAATATTATATGATCAAAATTATGATTATTAATAAATATTATTTTTTAATTACCTCTTATTCATGGAATCCAATTCTTTATTTTTTAAGACCATATAATAATGAAATAAAAAGGAATAATTTTAGGCTCATTTGTGGTAGGTAATTTTAACCCATGGTATGATCCGTAGGCCCACTAAGGGTACTCTTCCAATTCAATTTTTGAATTAATATATATTTAAACATGATGGGAATCTAAATTCTTATAAAAAATTATTTTCCCATAGTGGTTGATGGGACCCCCATCAGTGAGTTCATGATCGATATATATCCTTACTAAGGCATGGGTCCTCCACCATTTTTTAGTAATTGATAGTGATTGATTAATGATTCATGGGTATTGATTATCCCTCATGGATAATGGTGTTATAATTGTTGGGGGTGGGGGAGTTTTTTAATGCATATCTTTAAAACATTGTTATTTTGGGAGAAATTATTATAGTGAGAATGATAATGTGTTTTTGTAAGGATATGAACCTATTATTAATAACATTATGACATATGGAATGTGATATTTTATGTATAGTATCCTATGATATGTTGAGGTTGAGATAATTTCTTAGTTTATATCTAACATAGATCACCTTTGGATGGTATTGGGGTTTTAAGTTCATGATTACGTATTAACATTTCATATGATTTCATTATTATGCATGCAGAATTTTGATTCTAGTGTATCTCATCACTTGGGATATCCTACTAGAATAATATACTCACTCTTTTATGAAAACAAGTATAACGACATATGTGTGGTCGTGTAGACCATTTATTGTTTGATAGAGTACAACGGGATGTGGTTCTAGTGGTGTTAAACAATAGAGGTGGACCTAATGACATTGGTTGGTGGTGTCATGTTAGTGGAATCTACTAATATACATTTTGGTATTTCTTTGGGTTTTAATTTATAGATAAATTAATGATATTTAATTGGAATTTCATTTTATACATTAATTTTTCACTTTGATAGTTTATTATTTTATAATGGAATAATGGAATATCATATATATCCTTATTGATTTTAGTTTAATTTTGGATTTTATTTTCATATGTTTCTTTCCATTAGTTTTTTTAATGATTTTGATTATAATTTTCATGGATGAATGGATTCAATTTTTTCATGTGGCATTTTTTCTAGTAATAATATCATGGCCTATTGTAGGTGGGATTCAGTAGATACACCTTTCATTTTCATTGAATCATGATGTGTCTTGGTGGGTTTCATTCATGTAAAAGTGGTATTAAATTGGGTGTTTCTTAGGGTTGGATTTTGGAGAAAGGTGCACATAATTATTTAGTTAAGGAATCATAGAAAATTTATTAGAGTAATTTGAACTTAGTTTATTAGTACAGAGTATCTAGTAAAATGATATGGTGGTAAAAAATTTAATAAACAAGGGATATGATCATCTATGAATAGACTGAAGTACTCAAATCACTATTTTCATAAGAGATTTAGGTTACAAAATTCATCACATAAAGTCTATGACACGATCTTTGTTAATGAATTATTGTGATAGAGAACTATTTTGGGATGAAAATATTAGTAATACCCATGATATCATTTTAAAATTTACCTTTATTTTATTAAGAATTAACCAATAAGGTTAAATTATTTTTAAGTATAATGTATCATCATGTAAAAGGACAGGTGAAATGTAATAGGCTAAGGGTAACTGGTTCTGATTCATTCAGAGTTCCACCCAAGATTGATCATGATAGTGATGAGGATTTCATCTAGGGATCCATGTACAAGGGACCTAAAATTATCATAATATTAAAAACTAATATCACTATGGTTATTGAGATTGGTTGTGTTGATGAGAAATTGCATGAGTTTTTGTATTTTTTTTCTTTTATATTAAGGTGAGCTAGATTCCCAAGATACGATCCATAACGTGATTACATCAGCAGGATGTTTCCCCTTAGTGAGTATATAAGTATCTTGAAGATTTATTATCATGACGATACAGTTTTTTAATTGGACGGTTTGTGGTTAAAGATTTTCTTTTGGGTCTTACTATATTATTAACTTGATAAGATGATTTCATATTATTTTGGAAAGAGTTGGATATAGGTTATGATGATTGATAGATCATATTCCATGTGATTATAAATAATGTTTATTTCCTATTAAAATTTATTCTTCACAGTTTTAGGATTGATTCCATTTCATTAAGGTAAAGATTTTTGGGTTTCTAAGGGTTCATTATCATGGGTATTAACCTAGATTGTTTTAGACAATGATATCACTTCATGAATTACTTAAAGGTGTCATGATGAGATATCCAGGTTAAGATCATCTTAGTGGAGTATGATGAAGACTTGTTACGCATTGTGGATGAATTAAATCACATTCTATTAAATATGTTTTTTTGGTACATGTTATTTTCTCCCATACTTGGGTATGGGTTTTATCAACATTAGTGTCACACCCATCAAGGAGTGATAAAAATTTATCATGTGAAGATGGTGATTTGAGTGGATATAATTGGAAGATGTGACTCAGTTGTGTAAAATGTACTGAATAAGAATTTTCTATATTAATTTTTTATTAATATATTTATGTTATATATTTAGAATTATTTTCTTTATGAAGTATTATATTTGTTTTAGTGTAAATAAATCACATAAACCTTAAAAAAATTAAGCTAAATTATTTCTTAAATAATAAATGTTACAGATGAATGATAAATACATCCCATAAAATCAAAATAAGTATAATTGGAAAATAAAAATAATTATATTACATGAATAAAAGTTTGAAATCTAATTAGCCATGGCCTTTAAAAAATACCACAACCATGAACATTACAATAATAAAAAAACAAATGATCATAGATAAGATAGATATTTTCATAAAATAAATATAAATCACCTTGATTGAGAACTATATAAATGAAACCTGTAATATTTTTACGGTATATATGTGTTAGTCAAAAGAAATATTACCGTTTAAGGGCTAATATACCCATTGAATATATAATAATTAGAATAGTAACCAAACCATTGAAATAATAAAATAATTAATCTGGATAACTATGAAATTATTTAAATACCAATATATGAATATCAAAAAATTATAAATGAGTATTTAAAGTAATAAATATAATTATTTAATTAATATAATATAATTAAAAGAAAATAATTTTTGGAAATATTTTTTTCCAATATTTAATATTTTAATTTTAATTTTAATTTAAATATTTAATTTAATAAATTTAGGAATTTTTTATAATAAATTTGATGAAAATGTAGAATGAGAACATAAAAATTAAATAAGATTAATTTTTATTGTAATTTTTGAAATAGTTAATTTTTAAGGTGAATGAAAAAATACACTATAATATATGTGATAATATTTTTCAAAAATAAAAATTTGATTTGATAGATAAATAAAATATTTTAAAATTTTAAAATTTATTTCAATAACATGTAAAGTAATTTACTAACCCTAAAATAACATATTAAAATAGTCATAAAATGTTTTAATAATAAATACATGATTTTTATTGATTTATGGTATTTTTTAAATATATATTTACTCATAGTTAGAAATTTATTTCTATAAAATGAGTTATATATCTAGAATTGGGATTTTTAAATTATTTTAGAGTAATTTTTTTTTTAATTTTTCATAAATATAAAATAAAATAAATATGTTAATGGATGAATTATGATGTAATAATTATTTAATGGTGAAATCATCAGGAAAAAAATCACGCTTGATGCAAGGTATATTTTGGTTGAACAAGAAGGGTGTGGGATACCATTTCTTATTATATATAGTAATGTTATTGTATTTCTCTATCATTAATTGATTTTATATTCACTATTTTATCTCAAAATAACTCTTCCCTCCATGTATTAATACCCCTCACCACTATTTTGAAACCATTACCAGAAACTCTTCCATAACATATGATCTTTACATATTGCCTCTCCTAAGTCCTATAATTGTCTATAAGACTCTTTGGTCTCACCACACCCAAAGAAGAAATGGTGTCAGGTATTTAAAAAAGTAGATTTCAATGTAGTGGTTAGTCTCGTATATTATTCATTTTATTTTATTCTCATTCTTTCATATTTCCAAAATTTAAAAATACTCCTTCCACATATAATTAATCATTATCTCATAACAATTTCTATGTTATTTTTTCTTTTCAAAATAGATATAAACTATTTATACTACAATTATATCTTATCTATTTCTATCCTTTGACACATCCTTACATTCTCACTTCCATATCCTACAAGGATGATGAATTTTATTTACATATAATTGCCTTTAAGGATAGTTATTGTAGAATATATAATGCATGTATGTATGTGTGTGTGTGTGTATACATATATGACTAGATTTATTTTTATTAATTTATTTGAGATAATATAACTCATAGATAAATAAAATTGGTTAAAACTACAATATTAAAACCACCATGAAATTATTTGAACAAACATTTTTCCACTAATATTAATTACAAATACTAGTTACTAAATAAATAATCTTGTAAACAAATGATATAAAAAATTTAATTAAATGTAAAAATGTTCTAAAATATTTTTTATCAACATAATTGGTTATATAGAAGGTTTAAGTGTGATATATCAATACATTACCTAACTTAAATAAATCTATCTCAATCATTCTCTTATTTTGGTTTATCTTTCTTTATCCAATCCACCTTCCAAAAAATTATATATATTTTTTTATAAAATTATCATATTCATTTTTGATTGTATTTTTTGGGTATTTATATACCAATTTATTATAATGTCAAAAATTTAGTCTTAAGTCATATCATACAGAGTTCTTAAAGGAATTCCATATTGATTGGCTCTCATATGGATTTTAATTCTCAATTTTTACATTTTTTCAAATTTTTATTTTGTTTTTATGTAAGGTTATCTATATTATTATTTCCCTTTATATTTTATGATATTATTTAATTTCAATAACCCCTTTATTTTGTATATTATATTGTACAGAAATATCTTATATTTTTTTTATGTCACTTTCACTTTATTTATATTCTTTCCAAATATTTTTACGAATTCTTTATTTTGATTCATTTATGTAATCTATTTTAATTATTTTTATGGATTTACTTTTCAATGTTATATTTCATTAAAATAAAATTATGACAATGGATCTTCTCAATTCTATTATTTACTTCCCCAATATTTTTAGATTCATTATCTATTTTGTTGGTCGGAGTGGAATATCAAGAGGGGGGGGGGGTGAATTGAGTTCCTAGTTAAAATTTCTGTTAAAAACTTGTTTTAAAAAGATCCACCAAATTCAAAATGGCCTAGGTAATTAAGGAACTAGAGATATAAATGTCTAGTTTGTCAACAAGTTTATGAAAGGGTGATTAGTCCTCAATTGAACTGGTGTAAAGCACTCCAAATTTTGAAACAGGTTTACTAAATTAAACATATACACACACTAACAAAAACTAACTATCAAATTGAATGCAAAACAGTTTTATGTTTTAGAAAATATAGTCAGCGGAAAATAGTTAAAACAGAGTAAAATAGAATATAGTGCACAGAAAAATGAAACAAGAGGTTCAGTCTCAAGTCGAGACTTAATCCTCTCCTCTTGGTGATCACCTACCACCAAGAAGTTTATATTAACAATAAACTTGATACATAGCCTGTATCGGGATTTACAACAGTTTTCACAAACTGTCTAGGGTTCACAGCCTCTTCCACAGTTCATCATGGGAAAAACCAACAATAAAGACCACACATAGTCTCTTCCACAGTTATAAGTGGGAAACAAAATGTAGGAGAAGTTTTATGTGAGGATATTCTGTATCCTCCAGTTCAAGCACATGAGACATTGTGTGTAACAGACAGAAACACACACAATTCTCAAAAATTAAATAACACCATAGAGCTAAGAATATAAGATTGAGTTTAGAAAGCTCTATGTGTTTGCAGTTCAGCTCTTGACTCCTTGGAGTGAAGAATATGATGTTGGAGTCTTTATTCGAAAGTTGTATCCAAAACAGAGTGTCTCAAATCCAAGTTATTTATTCAAGTATTATGCCTCTAGTGTTCATCAAGGGTTGATGAAGCAGAGAAGGTATCTTTGAAATTATTCTCCCAAAATGATCTTCTTAAGATTCTTGTATTCTCAGCGTAAGCATCGAATGGTTCTTCTTTGATGTAGCAAGTAAGCTCTTTTATTGTATAGATGTTCTTTTTCTCTACTCATCACACCTACGTATTTATCTTCCTTGTTCTTCCCGTGTATACATGAGGTTCGACAATAGGAATGATTAGATCACGTGTGGTCTATCTCATACTTCCTACTGTCCCCAGATACGGTCTCTTGGAATGTATATAATCTGCATTAATTAATGTCTGGAGCATTTAAATTATCAAATATAACCATTAGAATAATATTAAAATTTTGAAAAAGTGTGGAAGAATCGGTAGACTGGTAATGGTAACCTTCACATCGATAGGCTTCAATAGCAGGTGTACATCGACAACCTCTAAATGTAACCTTCCATTAGTAACCCTTTATTAGTGACCATAAACGATAACCTGCAACAGTAGGATTGAATCGGTGACCTTACATTAGATTCACATCAGCAACCTCCAAATGTTACTTTCCATCAGTAACCCTTCACCGGTAACCTTCAACGGTAACCTTCAACAGTAGGATTGCATCGTTGACCATGCATCAGTGACCTTTGCATCAGTGACCTTTGCATCAGTTGTAACACCCCAAGCTTCCACGGTACGTTTCCCTTCGAATAATGCGATAGCGTGTGTTGTACGCAACCTCGAGTTCTAACACACACCACAACTAATTAAACTAGCCGTTGTAAATACTAATACCTAATTTTTGAAATTATATATATTTTATATTTGAAAATGGACTTCATTTTTGGATTCAGAATATCAAAATTAGCCTAGGGTGAAATTTTGGTACATTTCGGATAACTTTCATATTTTGATGAATAGTGAAAATTACTAAATTTTAATTAAAAACAACTTTTTTAATCAAAATAATTAATAGTGATAAATTGTAAATTTGAGTGGTTTTAAAGTATATTTAGAATATATTTTTACCATTTAATATAATGTTGGTCATTGGACATAATTTTACAATTAAACCGAACATAAACAAGTGTCAATCTTTTGATAGTTATTACCTCTTAAAAACACGCTTTTTGTTTTGACAGCGGGAATTAATTTTAAATTAATTTCTGCCACTTCTGTGTTTTGAATTTAGGAAAATGGATTCCATATTTGGAATCAGGATGTTCAAATTGTGTAAATAGGTAACTTTTATTTTTAGACATTTTGAATAGTTACTGTGGTAAATATTTTATTTACCATGGTTAAAGGGTAAATCCGGTAAATAAGGGTTAAAAAATAATATTATAATAATACAAAATTACCCTAAAACGTGTCCTAACATTATTGGTGGACACATACCCGACCATGGGCATCCTTGGGTCAATTTGGGGACCCCTTGGAGCCACTTGTATGTGGTAGAGACACATTATATTAATAAAGTTAAAATAAAAATAAAAATGGCATAAGCTTACATCTTTTAGAAGAACAATCTTTACATAGGGTTATACATGTTGGATTTTCGATTATAAATATTCATTAGAAAGATAAAAATATTTCCTACATGATGATATCTTATTTATAATTTTTAGACATCAAATAAGTTAAATTATTAATGACACAATAATGATGTAATGTTTACCTCATTAATAAATCATTGAAATAAATAATATTATAATGATTAAAATATTATCTAAAACCTGTCCAATTCTTATTGGTTTATGTTATTTAGAATATTAGTCATCTTATCTTCTACCTCAATGATTTTTGGACCATTATAAACCGAATATAATTATATTATAAAGTAATACTTTCACACTTTCCTAAAGAGCCCCTCCTCTCCCTTATAAAAGGAGACCACTTCTACTCATTCCTCACACCTCTCAATCCAATTGGCTCGTCCAAACTCTGCCCAACTAAGCTCCCCACATCCCTCTCCTCCTCCTTGAAGCTTCCCCTTAGGCAGAAAACATTTCAAGAAGTCCTTTGGTTCCAACCAAAGCGAGTTACCTAAATTAAAGGTAACGATTTATCTTAAATTATTTTCATTTATTTTGCTTCTTCAACCCCCAAACTCTTTTTATTTCCTTTATTTTGTAACAACACCAGTATCCTCAATATACTAGGATGTTGTTATAATAAGGATTAAAACTACACATACACACAACTCCATCTAATGGATGATGAACATAATGTTTCTGTGGATGGCAAACTAACGCCTCACGAAACGATGATTGTTCAAATACATCTTACCGCCTCTCATGGTGGCCATTATGATGGAACTGTAATTAAATATGATATTAATGATATATATTTTATATATAAGCTTCTGTAATTCCATTTTATTTCATACCATTATTCGTTTCATGTTGTATATACATACGATAATTTCATTTGAGGAAGTGCGGACTACTGCCCCCTTAAAATGATATGACTCGTTCATACCACACATGGAACGTATAAAGGATGGTGCTAATGAACTTAAGTAACATATATAAAATATTATATTATACTGGAATAGTAATATACTTATGTATCATTTGGATTCGATTCTTTTAAAATAAAAATTAAATGGAAATAGCGTTCGTGCGTACGTACGGACTACCGTCTCCACGAACGCGATGAGATTCATTCTCCATCATATCCATTCAAGTATAATTATCATTTAATGATTTAAAAATGATGTTTAAGGACTTGATATCATTCTGGATATGAATAAGATACAACAAACATGACTTATGTAACAAAACATATAAAGAAAATGAGTAAGTTAACACCCGAAACGGCGATAATACTAAGATATTATTATCAAATCAATATTAAAAGATCATATATGATATCATATTAATGTATATGATTCTTGTATGATTTAGTAACAATTATTTCACTATTATACAGGAGGTTAACCTACCCCAACCAAGGAAAAGTACAAGGTAAGGGTTATTTCACAATCTCTTCATTATCCGAGGTTGTTTATACGTAATAATCTACTGGGATATCTTTATCATCCACATCCATGTTTCTTAAAAATGTATTTCAAAACATTTTTACTATTTACAAGAATATGGGTTAAAGTCATTTATACCCTTGTTTGACTTTTTATAAGAGGTTTATAAAGGAATCTTTCCGTCGTTTTCAAAACAAGGTCCTTTTTAACATTTTCGACAGAATTGAGGTAAGAATGTTTTTTTAACTTATACGGCGGGTGCGGTTATTTTACGCCGTTATAAAATCTTCAAAGCTTTACTTAGAAGCTTATAAGAATATTTTCAAAGAAAATGTTTTATTTTATATGGATCTTAAATGATTTCAAAATAAAAGGAGATATTTCTTTAAAAAGAATTTTGATTTCATCTATGTCAACATCCTTTGACGGATTTTAAGATTATTTGAAGTTGATTTATTATGATACAAAACTTCTATATTGTATTGAAGGTTTTGTGATATGTTTGACTATGGATGTGATATTTTTATACCATTCATAGTTTATGGTGAAATTATTGACATTTCGTATGCTAGTTTTAATACGAATGTTTATGTTATGTTTAAACCTTTTCATATGGGAATGCATTGGACTTAATAAGTGACGGGTGGAGCCCGCTATAGCTCCTCGATGCATCGGTAGGTCTCATGAGACAAACTAGTGTCTTGGCACAAGGCCTTGAAAAAATGTTATTTGTAGTCCTGGCACGAGGCCTTGGCTATGTGGTTATGATAGTCTGGCATTATGCATTCCAACATTATGAAAGTGGTTATTGATATTGCATGTGATTATTCGATTAGTAGAATATCCATGTGAACAAGTAAATGGCATTATTTCATTTTACTTTTTCCATACTATGTTGAAGTTCAATTTTAAAAGGCTTTTGTTTTAGTAATTCATTGCCTTAAATGTTTATGCTTATTCTGAATGTTTTGCTATATTGTTATCCTTACTGGGCATTTGAGCTCACCCCTTTTCTATGTTTTATTTTTCCCAGGTAGTGAAGAAGTAAATTATGAATGACTTGCAGGGATATTATGAGGGGTTAATAGTGTGGATATGAAGACTTTGCTGTTGTAGTAGTTTTTCACTTTGAAATGTAATGTAAAACTTTATGATTATATCTAGTGTTTCCAAGGCTACTAAACCAATCGGTCTTTCGAGATTTGATCTTCTTGTGATCATGCCAATGTTATGTAATTAATGCACCGACTCTGGGTAGCTGGGGTCGGGGCGTTACAGTTGGTATCAGAGGAAGTTTAGTACAAACCTTGGAAGCTAGATTTAGATAAACTCTGATTAGAGCACGTAGACCTAAGATGAACTTTGAGGATAAGTATAGAAGAACTTCCTAGAATTTTGGTATTGTAGAGATTTTGTGAGTTTTCTGAGAAATACATCCCTGTCTGGATACGAGCAGGTAGAGGCGGCTCTGGAACAGATGTACCTAGGGGTAAAACCCGAAAACACCGCTTTGAGCTAGACTCGAACGGGAACTGGTGCACGACAATGGGCCTTGCTGCACTCTTGGTTACGACACTCCCGGGGGATATGCTTAGGATAACTCTCATTTTCTTTACAAATCATTATGAAGGGTTTATGAGTATATACTTCCTCAAAGAAAACATTTTTATGATTATGGATTATATCCATAAATAGTTCAATTTATGTTAAGTGTTTTATAAGTATGGGATTATGTATTTTGATTCATAAACTGATCTAGTTTATGCCATTGTTTAGAAATGGCACCTAGTGGAAGAAATGGAAACCGTATCAATGCACGAACTCCATGTAGGGATTTCCCTCCTGCTCAAGATAATTATAGTGGGGCTGGTGATGCAACTGGTGCTGATCAGCTAATCACCATACTGGGACAACTTACTCAGGTTATGAATAATAACCTTACCCGTATGGAGCACCCTGATCCGCAGCGTGGAGGATCAATGTTAGATCGATTCATGAGACAGCAACCACCAACGTTCAATGGGAATACAAATCCCTTAGTAGCTGAGCAATGGATATTTTCCCTAGAGAAAATATTTCAGGCTTTGGGGAGCAGTGAAAGGGAAAAAGTTATCATGGCAGTTTACCGCCTCACTGGAGATGCTGATCAATGGTGGTCATTGATTCAAAATACGAAGGAAGATGATGAAGTATCAAATATGGAATGGAGGGAGTTCAAAGATCTGTTTTTAGAAAAATACTTCCCTCGCGACCATCGAGCAGATATGGAAAGGCAATTTCTGAGTCTGAGACAGAAGGAGGATGAGAATGTCACAAAGTATGAGGCTAACTTTACAAGGTTAGAGAGGTATGCTGGAGATTATATTCGCAACCCAAGAAGTAAGATTGATCGTTTCTTTGATGGGTTAAAACCATTTCTCCGTCGAGCGTTAGTCTCACAATCCTTTTCATCGTACGAAGACATTGTCTCATGTGCTATCAAGACCGAAAAGGAATTCTCTAAGTCTTATGACTTTAAAGCAAATCAAGAGAAGAAGAGACCTGCTGATCAATCTGGGAATGGAAATAAGGGGAAGAAGGGAAAGGTTGAATATCCATCTTGTGGTAAATGCGGGAAGAAACATCCTGGTACTTGCTTAAAGGGAATGGGAGTCTGTTACAAGTGTGGTGAAAAAGGCCACCAAGCTCATGATTCCAAGGGGAAGAAGGAAGCTACCAACGTTCAGTGCTACAATTGCAGGGAGATGGGGAATTATGCAAATTCATGTCCTAAGCGTCAGGAGAACTTACCTCAGAAAAGGCCAAGGGATCAAGGCCAGGCTTATGCTATCACTACTGCTGAGGTAGAAGCTCCAAAAGATGTGGTGGCAGGTAATTTAATGGTTTCCTCAAGTTTAGCAAATGCATTATTTGATTCTGGATCATCGCATTGTTTCATATCTTCACAGTTTGCTAAGAAAATTAGATATTTCCAATTTGATTTAATAAGGGAGTTGTCGGTTAAAACTCCTAAGGGAAGTATCGTTGCAACAAAGTTTTGTGAATCAGTCCCCATTAGAGCACATAAATTTTCTTTATCTGCTGATCTCATCGTCATACCTATGATTGAGTTTGATATAATCCTCGGTATGGACTG
This sequence comes from Viscum album, assembly GCA_963277665.1. Lineage (NCBI taxonomy): Eukaryota > Viridiplantae > Streptophyta > Magnoliopsida > Santalales > Viscaceae > Viscum > Viscum album. The sequence goes on from OY728129.1 coordinate 262,954,894, forward strand.
GCTTTCGGACTATGATGCGAAGATTTATTTTAAGAAGAAAGAGGTTACGATTCTTGATGATAATGATAAGGAACACCTTATTTTTAGAGCAGAATCATCACCACCTAATTCTTATTTAGATCCACCCTCAATAGCTCAACTAAATTCAATTATTGGGGAGTAAGAGAATTAAATAACTGCGGGTGAGGAAAGGAATGTTCAAATAGAGGATATACCTATTGTGAAAGAATTTGTAGATGTATTTCCAGAAGATTTACCTGGACATCCTCCAGAATGAGAAGTTGAGTTTTCCATTGATTTGATTCCTGGATCAAGGCCTATATCGAAGACCCCTTATAGAATGGCCACTGTAGAGTTAGTCGAACTAAAGAAACAACTAGAGGAATTGAGTAATAAGGGATTTATTCGCCCTAGTGTTTCTCCATGGGGAGCCCCTGTTCTTTTTGTTAAAAAGAAAGATGGATCTATGAGGTTATGTATTGACTACAGGGAGATCAATGCTATAACGATAAAGAACAAGTATCCCCTACCTCATATTGATGATTTATTTGACCAACTGCATGGAGCTCAATACTTTTCAAAGATTGACCTTCGATCTGGATACCATCAGTTGTGTGTAAAGAAGGAAGACATTCCGAAGAAAGCATTTCGAACCAGGTACGGGCATTACGAGTTTACTGTAATGCCGTTTGGATTGACTAATGCACCCTCTGTATTCATGGATCTGATGAATAGAGTTTTCAAGGAGTATCTCGATGAATTTGTGGTGGTATTTATTGATGATATCTTGGTATACTCCAAAACCTACGAAGATCATGAAAATCACTTGCGCATTATCTTGAAGACTCTGAGGAGGCATGAATTATATGGAAAGTTTAGCAAGTGTGAATTCTGGCTTCAGGAGATTTCTTTTCTTGGCCATATTGTCTCTAAAGATGGAATCTCTATTGATCCTTCTAAGACCAAGGCAATCCAAGAATGGCCAGCACCTACGAGTATAACTGAGGTACGTAGTTTTATTGGCTTGGCAGGTTATTATCGACGTTTCGTCCAGAATTTTGCCCGATTGGCTAACCCATTAATGAAGCTCACACGTAAAGGGGTTAAATTTGTTTGGACAAAAGAGTGTGAAGAATGTTTCGAAGAATTGAAGAAAAGATTAGTCAATGCTCCTATATTGACTCTACTATCGGGGAATGATGGGTTCTTTATTTATAGTGATGCATCAAAGAAAGGACTTGGTTGTGTCCTTATGCAGAATGATAGAGTTATTGCCTATGCATCACGACAGTTGAAAATTCATGAACAAAACTATCCTACTCATGATCTTGAGTTAGCAGCTGTGATCTTTGCTTTGAAGATATGGAGGCACTACCTCTATGGTGAAAAATGTGAGATTTATACTGATCACAAGAGTTTGAAGTATATTTTCTCACAAAAAGAACTCAACATGAGGCAAAGGAGATGGCCTGAATTACTCAAGGATTATGATTGCACGATACACTACCACCCGGGGAAAGCAAACAAAGTAGCAGATGCTTTGAGCAGAAAAGACCATGGAGTTCTGAACATGATGAGAATTGAAAGGGATCCAATTTTCATGGATCTAGAGAAGATGGACATGGGAATAACTAGGGAAGGTGAAACATCAATTCTTTTTCAAATGGTTGCCAAACCATCTTTACTAGAAAGGATTAAGAGTTCCCAGACCGATGATGAAGAATTTCAGAAGAAGATTAAAGTTTTGAATGATGGGAGATTGAGAGACTTTGTGTATGAAGATGGAATTTTGAAATTCGGGAAGAGACTTTGTGTTCCCAATATACCTGATCTAAAAAGGGAATTGCTGGATGACGCTCATAGTTCCAATTTCTCTATACACCCTGGGAGCACCAAAATGTATAGAGATTTGAAGGAACATTTTTGGTGGGACAACATGAAGAGGGAGATTGCTGATTTTGTGTCAAGATGTATGGTTTGTCAACAAGTGAAAGCTGGAAGGCAACAGCCTGGAAGAGTCATGCAACCTCTTCCCATACCGGAGTGGAAATGGGACAATATTACGATGGACTTTGTCATGGGGCTACCAAAGACTCCTAGAAGGAACGATGCAATATGGGTTATTGTTGATCGTCTTACCAAGTCAGCACATTTTCTTGCTATAAGAGAAGATCTACCCCTGGAACGTCTAGCAAGACTATATATTAATGAAGTTGTGAGACTTCATGGAGTACCCTTATCAATTGTTTCTGATCGTGATCCCCGTTTTACTTCAAGATTTTGGAAAAGTCTTCAGAAATCTCTGGATACTGAACTTCATTTGAGCACTGCTTACCACCCTCAGACAGACGAACAATCAGAACGGACTATTCAGACCTTAGAAGACATGTTGAGATCTTTCTCACTTGATTTTCAGGGTATGTGGGATCAATATTTACCACTGGTAGAATTTTCCTATAACAATAGCTTCCATTCGAGTATTCATATGGCACCATGTTTCGCGCGGAATCCGGGGATGACCTCCTGGACGGGAGATTCAAACGTTCCGATCGGTTTCTAACGGGTTTGTTCGTAGAACCGGATACATCCAATGATTCCACATCCGTTTGGACCTACTTTCCAAAGGTAGGCGCTCATTAGCTTGTGGGCTAATGAGGCTTAGGAATTTGCATTGGTCGAGAGGATGGGAGGTCGGACTCATCACACCTTTTTGAGGGGAATTATTGTCTACTCCGGGACTCTCTTTATAGATTTAAGTTAAGTTCGTGAATCCTTATTACATTACCAAGTATAAAATGAGCTTTCCTTTAGTTTTAACAATCAATGATTAAATATGCAAGAAATTTAGAGAATCTTTTATATGTATTCGAGGTTCTTCATCAATATAGAATCATCTATATTTGTTTAGAGATTCTTGGTCAATGGTATCCTTCAAAACATTTATATAAAAGTCTCTTGGTCATTTTGATGACCAGGCTGGTTTTAAAGCCACTCAGTGGGGCACTTGAAGTTTATCGTCATTCAGAAGGACAGAGATTATTTCAATGTTGGGATCGAACCCATAAATGGGCTACCTACGTATCCTTTGTTTTGAAAAAGGAATCAGAACCCACGTAGTTCGAGGAATGGGATATGATGTTTTATGATTGATGGCTCAAAGATGAATGTCATAATTACTTTTACACTCTAAGCTCACGTGAGTCATGCTCGGTGTGAGAAACAAGAGGTATTGGTAAAATTCAGACAATTGTGCCATAAAAGATGCAATCATAAGAATTTGTTTTGGGGCTTATGTATAGATGACTGCCCAGATAGACGAAAGTTTAGGATTTACTTTTAGGGAGAAAATCCAAGAACAGGGTCCACAAAGTTATATGTGCTTCATGGAGATTTGAATACTCTAATCTTGGGGCTTACTCCTAAGGAGGATGCCCAAGTTAGGAGGGGACTTATGATTGGGTTTTATTCCTGAAAAGGAAACCCAAATCAAAGGTAAATTATGACTGGTTAAGAGAAATTTTAAGAGACTTGGGGCTTACTCCTGAAAAGGAAGCCCAAGGTTATGACTGAGTCTTATTCCTGAAAAGGAGACCCAGGTTAGGGATTAAGGTTTGGGGCTTACTTCTGAGGAGGATGCCCAAGTTTGGGAACTTTTAAGAATTTGGGGCTTACTCCTGAGGAGGATGCCCAAAGTTGGGGTTGAGGCTTACTCTTAAGAAAGATGCTCAAGATTTAGAGGACTTGACTAGGACTTATTCCTGAGAAGGAAGCCTAGGTTAGGGGACTTGGGGCTTACTCCTGAAAAGGAAGCCCAAGGTTATGACTGAGTCTTATTCCTGAAAAGGAGACCCAGGTTAGGGATTAAGGTTTGGGGCTTACTCCTGAGGAGGATGCCCAAAATTAAAGGACTTGATTGGGGCTTATTCTTAAGAAAGATGCCCAAGTTAGGTTTTTATAATTGGGGATTTATTCCTGAAAAGGAGACCCAGGTTAGGATTCTCTCATTTTAAAGGATGAGGTTGAATGAATGAACTCTCAATCTTTGGTGACATAAAGATGTTTAAATCACTAGGTTTTGAGAGATATTTCACAGAATTCCTTTCAGATAAGGATGTCAAACCAAGAAATCATGCCATAAATGGCTTTGAAGAGTATCTTGAAGACTGAATCTTGAATAGGAATGGTGAAATGGCTTAAGAGGGGTAAAAATGGGCAAGGTGGGCACCCAAAAAGATAGGGGCGCGCAAGTATTAAAAGTCGCGCAAGTCCTGCGGCGGCGCGCAAGTTTTGGTCGCGCAAGTATACTTGCGCGACATGAGGGATACTTGCGCGATTTTCAACCAGAGTTAAAATACTTGAGCGATTCTTTATTAAACCCTTTATAATCCTCTTGAGGTTCTTCCAGAGAGGGGACGGGCAAGTTATATTGAAGGAATTAAGTCGGCGCGCAAGTGTTTGATAAGTTTCAACACTCGGCCTTCCTTCTTCCCTTTAGATCTTCCATTCTAGGTAAGAAATTACCTTAGAAGTGTTCCGGAAGCTTTGAGAAGAGACTTGGGCGTCGGGAGCTTTGATCCGAGTTTCTGGAAAGAGATCCCTCTCGAATGGGGGGCCCACAGGGTCTATTTATAGGCAAAAGAAGACCCCGGGCGGTTACCGAGCGGTTACCAGATCTGTCGCGCAAGTCCCTTGCACGACCATGAGGGGTCGCGCAAGTATTGAGGCGGCGCGCAAGTGTACTTGCGCGACCAAGAGGGAACTTGCGCAACCTATGGGCAATGTTCTCCTTGTTCATCCCTTTGTCGATTTTTGATGTTTCTTCAAAAGATGAATCACTTTTTGCTTAGATATTCCCTTTTCCGAACTTTAGATTCCGTGACGAAAGGAGCGTCAACAAAAGTCCCCCCTCAGAGTTGGATCCGGAGAAAAAATGAGGATTTGACTCTGAGGAAATCGAATCCCTCTAAAGGAAAAGGGCGGCGCGCAAGTCTTCAATGCACAGAAGTTGGCGCGCAAGTCTTCGTCGCGCAGGCATTGAGAAATCTGGATGCGGCGCGCAGATAGGCCCCCTGGCCTATAAATACACGGCTTCACCTCCGTACAAGTATCCGGATTTCCGGACATCATCCCTTCTCGAGCTCTCGCCGCGCAGGTCACCTTGACCGCGCAGGTTGCTCTGTTTTCCAGTGTTTTCCTCGATGTCGCGCCACTGTAAAGGTATTTGTACTTGCGCGGTTTATACTTGCGCGTCAAAAACTAGCGCGACACAAGAATACTTGCGCGCCATGTTTTAGACTTGCGCGACATAAATGCCTTAGCCATTTTTCCAAAATTTCTTTACAAATTTTATGAAAATAAACCCATTTAAGAGTTAGTTTATTCATCTTTTGTGCAGATTCAGTGGTTCCCAAGGGAATTGAAACGGCTGATGAACTGGCTAGCAAGCGGATTGATGACATGATGAACATTATTGGCCATGATTACTATGATATCTGCGACAGCACTTTCCCAGATTTGGATAAGTATTTGAAGAAATATCATCTTAATTTCCCACAGAGCATCTACCTGTCTCTGTGTGTTCATGGTCATCTGCAAGGAGTCAATGTTCCAAATGCAAACAATTATACTCCTGAGATGCAGCTGCACTGCTACTTCTCTATTTCGGTTATGCTGTGCATTAAGAGTAACAACAATGGTGTGAACTTTCAAATTCTTCCTCCATGTCATTCCCTTGCAGATATGAAAATGGAAAACCCATGGGCTGAAATGTTTTCCACTGCCGGTTGGTGGAGAGAAGACAAACATGGTATTAGAGCAATATCTGAAAAGAGTAATCTCTCCAAATGGCTCTTTACTTCCAATGCTCCATTCTCAAATCCATGTATCCATCTTCCAAGTCTCTTGGACAGAAACAGAGTCACTGTTTGATCAGCAGAAAATTTTCTCAAACCGCACTCAAGAACATCCTTTTACAATTGTTCCAAGAAGAGCTGGTATCACTGCATCTCTTATTGTATCCAGTTGAATGAATGAATTCTAGGTGGTTTCTAATGAAGATCGAGATGCCGTAAATCAAATGAAGTGTTATGTTGAAAGCCTCTTGTAATTCTTGAAAGAAGAGAAGAGACTCCATTCTGTGGATGTCCTTCTAACTCTTGTGTATCAATGAAAAACACTTTTGTCTTCAATCATTTGTACTTGCATTCTTCCATTACCTGCTTCAAATTTACTTAAGCCAATGGGATTAGTAAGCATAGTTTGATTTTTACTAGGATTATTACAAATAACCCTACAAACTTTGAACCTTTTAACTGCTCAATATTACCTAAATCATACAAAAAATGTATATTTAGTGAGCTGGAACTTGACTTTTATTCAGAGTTCCTTTGTCTTTTGTGTGGGCAGTTTAAAGTCATGAAAGCCGAACATAAAGGGGCTAATGTTTAAGGTCGAAATAGCTTTGACCGAAAATGGATTAAAATGGATTCAATTCCTTGACAATTTATCTGAAAACATATTTACCATACTCAAGTATGAGGGAAAAAATGTAAACTATAGCTTTAAGAATATTTGAATCTGAAGAATGATATGAAAAAGAGCTAAATAGCATTAGAAGAAGTAGTTTCCAAGAATGAAGTTACTATTATTTAACAAAACCCGTTAGGGGGTTGAAATATGCAGGGCCACCTATGGGCATTGGCTGCATAGTCAAATAAAATAGCATCTTTTGGCTGACAAGTCTGTTATGTGGACTGTTTATGCAAGGCCACCTATGGGCACGTGCTGCATAGTTAGGCAAAAGAACTCTTAGAAATTTACTTTCCTAGTGCTAAAAGCCAGTGAAAGTTTATGGAGATTCAAATTTTCTAAAGCATAGAGTTTGTTGTATGGAAAGAGGTACTTGAATATGGAGAAGATATTTCCAAACAAGAATATCGAAGAACTGGATGAATATCACTCCTACGAAGGTCTGACCCAAACTTAGGGAAGAAGAATAAACCATAGACTTGAATACTTTCAGATCATGAAAAAGGATATGGGACAAATAGGTTAAGGATGGCTATTTTTGCGGATCCCTACATACTGTCGTTTAAGACAAATAAGGACAAAAGAGGCATTCTTCCCAAGAATGAAGTTACTATTATTTAACAAACCCGTTAGGGGGTTGAAAACATGCAGGGCCACCTATGGGCATTGGCTGCATGGTCAAATAAATAGCATCCCTTGGCTGACAAGTCTGTTATGTGGACTGTTTATGCAAGGCCACCTATGGGCACGTGCTGCATAGTCAGGCAAAAGAATTCTCAGAAGTTTGACATTTTTGTGACTATAAGTCATGAAAAGGGTTATGAAGATCTGAAAATATTTAAGGTTAGGATTATAATACATAAATATGGGTATTTTCCAATGTATATAGAGATACATAGGTCAATGAAAACCATAATCATGTTGTGGCTGGGTCCTGAATTGAAACTTGGACTTCACTACGTATCTCATAAGAATGAGAATCAAGCCATACGTAGTTCTTGAAATGTAGTTTTAACGTCGTGCAGGACGAAAGTATGAGTAATCTTAGTTTAAGGTCATAGAATTCGGACCATAATAATGAATACACAGTGTGTGTTTTCATGAAGACTTTTCAGCCAAGGGACTGAAAGTGAAATTTGGGGTTAGGCCCAAAAGACTTGGGACTGGATTCGAGGGACACTCGAATGTTCCTACGTATCCCATAAGGATGGGAATCAAGTCCACGTAGTTCTAGAAATGTCCTTTGTACAAATTTGGTTCGTACATGTGAAGGGTGAAAAGAGACTTTAGTGCAATGATGGTTTTAACCTAAGATAAAAAGTTTAGGCATTACCATGTATGTACGTAGTCTTTTGAAAATGAAAACCATGATTGAAAAAGAATCAATGTTAATAATGGTTCCTTCTCAAATGAGGAAATCAAAGAATATTGTAGTTTATTGTCGTACTGGACAAAAGTGTTGTATAGTTTAACGTCATATAACAAGGACGAAAGTGAATCAATGTAAAGATATTGATTCCAGGGGTGGTTTCACAAATCATCATCTATGAGATGGTGGTGAACCAATGTGAAGAGATTGTTTTTGGGCTTGAACCTTTGGGAGGTTGCCTACATACCCAGCCTGGAGGGCAAGGATCAAAGTCCGTGTAGTTCAATTAAAGAATGAATCAATGATCAAGTTGTTCTTGTGGACAATGATCTAAAAAATGTTGTTGGGACTTACACATGGTTAGTGGCCCAAAGGGAGTGTTATGGTTGATGTTCGCTCTAAGCTCACGTGAGTCATACTCGGTGTGAGAAACAAGAGGTAATAACAACCTTAACGATGCACGGTTTAATGTCATGTAGGACATATCAAGGACTTTCTGTACAGTTTAGCGTCATGTAGTTAGGACGATGGGGACAATACAGTTTAACGTCATATTGGACGAAAGGGGGATTGTGCAGTTTTAATGTCATGCTGGACTTTTGATGATTATATAGTTTAACGTCTTTCCGGACGTGAGGGACTTTTATACAGTTTAGCGTCATGTAGTTAGGACGTCACAGTTTAACGTCTTGCTGGACATATTTGTAAATAGTTTATGGTCATATACATGGACCACGGATGATGCAGTTTAGGGTCATACGAGACCATTGCTGTATAGTTTAACGTCATATAGCAAGGACGAACTGGTGCTGTACAGTTTAAAGTCATGTAGCTAGGACTAAGGTGAACCAATATGAGGATATCAGTTCTGGGGATTTTTTTACAGTTTAATGTCATGCTGGACAATGAAAGCGCCACACAGTTTTAATGTCATGTTGCTAGGACAAAATATAGTTTAATGTCATCTCGGACATATACAGTTTAGTGTCATGTAGGACATATTAATAACCAATGTGACATTTTAACGTCATGTTGGACGATAAGGGAACTGACACAGTTTAACGTCATGTTGGACGATGAAAGTGCCACACAGTTTAATGTCATGTCGCTAGGACACAATATAGTTTAATGTCATCTCGGACAAAATATAGGAACTTCTATACAGTTTATTGTCATGTAAGACAAAATCAGGGACTATGCAGTTTAAAGTCTTGTAGTTAGGACTATTGGTGCTGCACAGTTTAGTGTCATGTTGCAGGGACATAAGTGCGAATAGTTTAAGGTCATATGCATGGACCGTACAGTTTATCGTCATGCTGGACGTATTATAGTTTAATGTCATCTCGGACAAAAGTGTGACACAGTTTAATGTCATGTTGGACGAAGTTGTAGTTTAAGGTCATACTGGACCATTGTGTAGTTTAAGGTCATACCAGACCTTTTTGTATGAACCAAATGTAAGAGTCTTGGTTCTGGGAACAATATTTTGTGTTTATACAAAATACTTCTTCAGAAATCTGGCATTAGTTGGAGTCGTGATGTGTTCTCCATCCATTGAAATCAGAGAATACGCTCCATTGGAGTAGACCTTATGTACTGAATAAGGTCCTTCCCATTTTGGTTCAAGCTTGGGAGGTTTCTTTCCTGGTATCATTGGTATTCTGAGAACCAATACCAATTCTCCCTGAATGAATGAACGAAGACAAACTTTTTTGTTAAAAGCTCGTGCTATTCGATTCTGATAGATTTCCAAGTGGTGCAAAGTGCACAATCTTTTCTCATCTAACTGTTCCAATTCATTCAACCGCTTTTGGGATTGCTCATCTGTTGATAACTGATCACAAATGGCTATTCTGAGTGAGGTCAATTGAACTTCAATTGGCAAGACTGCTTCTGTTCCATATACCAATGAATATGGAGTAGACCGCGTTGCATTGCGAGTGGTAGTCCGATAAGCCCATAAAGCATGATAGAGTTTATCAGGCCATGACCTCTTATCTTTATCCACCATCTTTTGCAGTATATTTGAAAGAGTCTTGTTGAAGGCCTCTATCTGGCCATTAGCCGCTGCATGATATCGAGATGAATGGTTGGACTTAATGTTGTATTCTTGATACAATCTCTTTACCTCAGAAGAACAGAAGTTGGTGCCGTTGTCTGTCAATATGGTATGAGGGACACCAAATCTAGTAATGATGTTAGACTTGATGAAGCTAACAATGCATTTAGAACTGACTTCTTTGAGAGGTACTTCCTCTGCCCATTTGGAAAAGAAATCAGTAGCAGTAAGAATGTACTTAAACTGCTTGGCCGTAGCTGAAGGGTAAGGTCCCACCACATCCATTCCCCATGTGGCAAATGGCCATGAGTATTTAGCTGTATGAAGCAACTCTGGAGGTTGATGAATGAAATTGGCATATACTTGGCATGAATGACACTTCTTTGTGAAATTAACACAATCTTGTATCATTGAAGGTCAGAAGTATCCAAGCCTTCGAATTTGATCAGACAATCTATGTCCAGACTGGTGGGCACCACAGACTCCTGCATGCACTTCTTTTATGACAGCCATTGTCTCTTCACCATCAATACATCTGAAGAGAACTCCATCAAAACCACGTTTGTAGAGAATTTTCTCGAGATGGTTTGGACCATCATAAAGAGTAAAATTGACCACACGTCGCCGAATTTGTTCTCTCTCGGCTCTATCAGGTGGAAGTGTTCCATTTTGAAGGTATTCCCTGATAGGTGACATCCATCCTGTAGTATGACCATATGGTTCAGGAATGGGACTAATTTCATTAATTTCCTCTGTTCTGACTTGAACATAAGGTGAAATTGCACGACGGTGGGCAATACCGATGGTTGTCTCGTCCCGATTTGGATCTGCTAAAGCTGTGGCTATATTAGCCAGTGCATCAGCTTGAGCATTTTGTGATCTTGGGACATAAGAAAATGTCGGTTCTGAAGGGAATTCCGACATTAACTCTCTGACGTAATCATACAAAGGGATTAATTCTTCTTTTCTGATGGCATAATCCCCATTGACTGGTTTGATTACCAGGTCTGAATCACCTTTTACCTTTAAGTGATTCACTTGTGCTTGAAGCGCTAACTCCAAGCCTGCAATGAGAGCTTGGTATTCAGCTTCATTATTGGTACCACCTTCCCACAACAAAAAGTAATAAGGTAACACTGCCTTATCTGGAGAAATGAGCACAATTCCTAAACCAACTTTGTTGAATTTAGGATTTTCCATTTTCTTCCCTGTTGGACTTCTAGAAGCACCATCAAAATACATTTCCCATGTTTGAGGATTCTCTTGAATAGAAAAAACTTCCTCATCAGGGAGTTCGATATCTGAATACGTGTCTTCCACTGAAGGGTGTTCAGCCAGGAAATCAGCCAGAGCTTGGCCCTTAATTGCCTTTTGAGACACATACTGGATGTCGAACTGCTGTAAAATAACCGCCCACCTTGCCAGACGTCCTGTAAGCATTGGACGACTAAGGATGAATTTGAGTGGATTATTACGAGATACCAATTGGACCTCGTGATGTTGCAGGTAGTGTCTCAGTTTCTGAACTGCAAAGATTAATGCTAGGCAGCATTTTTCAATACTCGAATACCGGGTTTCTGCTTCAAGCATAGTTCTACTGAGATAGTAGAGACTATTTTCATTCCCAGCATCATTATTTTGAGCGAGAAAGGCACCCAATGATCGCTCTAAAGCTGTCACATAGAGGATAAGAGGTCTACCCTCAACAGGTGGCATGAGTACTGGTGGACTTAAGAGGTATTTCTTGAGAACATCAAATGCTTCTTGACATTCTTTAGTCCACTGGTAAGTGACTCCTTTCTTCAATAATTTGGTAAAAGGTAAACTTTTGCCTGCCAAATTGGCGATGAAACGCCGAATATAGGCTAAGTGTCCTTGAAGTCCTCTTAATTCTTTCAAATTCTGAGGAGGTGACATACCAAGGATTGATTTGGTCTTCTCAGGATCGACTTCAATACCACAATGGCGTACAACAAAGCCGAGGAATTTTCCTGAGGTTACCCCAAAAGCACATTTTAAGGGGTTCATCTTCAAATTATGTTGTCGAAGCTTGTGGAATATGATTTCCAAATCAGCCAAGTGATCAAAACGTTGTTTGGATTTAACCACCAAATCATCTACATAGCATTCAACAAATTTCCCTAGAAAAGGTTTGAAGATACGATGCATGGCGCGTTGATATGTTGCACCTGCATTCTTTAAACCAAAGGGCATCACCCGGTAACAAAACACACCTTGAGGAGCTCTGAAGGCTGTATATTCCTCATCTTCTGGGGCCATTCGGATCTGATTATATCCAGAATATCCATCCATGAAAGAAAGTACTTCATATCCAGCCGTCGCATCAATTAAGAGTTCTGTAATCGGAACTGGAAAATCATCTTTGGGACAATACCGATTAAGATCTCTGAAATCGATGCAAACCCTAATTTGTCCATTCTTTTTCTTTACTGGGACAATATTAGCCAACCACTTGGGATATTGAACTTCTCTGACGAAGTTAGCTTTGATAAGCTTATCCACTTCAGCCTCGATTTTGGAAGCATAGGTTGGGTGTGTTCTTCTCGCGGCTTGCTTGAATCCTCGATGTTCTTTTGGCAAACCCAAATGATGGGTGGCAACATCAGGATCAAGGCCAGGCATCTCTGTATAATTCCAAGCAAAGATATCTTTATTTTGCTTTAGAAAAGAAATATACATCTCTTGTTCTTCAAGGGTCATGGCCGCACTAATTAAAGTGGGGCGTGGATCTTTCTCTGTACCCAGATTTACTTCTCTGAGTTCATCCACAGTGGTAGAGATACCCTCTTCAAATGCTGGAGGAGCATCTCTAAGATCTTCCTCTTCCTCTTCATCATGTGTTATATCTTTCGTTTCTACTTGCAAAGTAGATGAAAAAACGAAATTCTCATGATCATAAGAGATGTCAAAATTTTCACATTTTGAAGAAGAAGCTTCCATTTCCGACCCTATTGATGAAAAAGGGTCTTCTTTGGGAAATAAAGAGGAGATGATGGATTGAGAATCGACATCAACATTCACCTCTGGTGTTGCTATAACTTCTTCTGGCCTGATTAGCGAAGTATAGACTTGTTGGATTTCAGCAGACGAAATGAAAACGTCACCACTTATGCTTTCATCACTGCTTGGTAAGTTACCAATTTCTCCCATGTTGTCTGGCTCGATTGCCGTAATTGACATTATGGATCTTTCCATAAGAGTATTTTGATTTGGGCCTATTTTGTCAATTTGACTGATAGGTAACACATAATCTGTACTCACATGTGAAAATGGATTTATTGGAATTTTTTCCAAACCATATGGAGCATTAACTTTGGTAATTTCCTTCATTGTAGATTTTTCTCTTCCCTTCATGTGATAAAATTCCGCCTCAATGTATTGAGACTCACATGTTTTGAACGGGGCCTTATCACCATACAATGTTCCAACTTGACCATCGAAACAGTATTTGAGACATTGATGGTATGATGACGGAATAGCTGCATGCTGATGTAACCAGGGTCTTCCAAGCAAGATATTGAAAGCTGAGTCTTGATCAACAATCATGAAATCTGAATTGGAAACAAGATCTCCAAACTGAGTTCTGAGCGTAACTTCTCCCAGTGGTTCTTGTTCATTTTTATCATATCCTTGCAACATCATGGTAGAAGGAGATAAATCAGATTTCGTGAGGCCCAATCGACGAAGTGTGCGAATGGGCATGAGGTTGACTCCTGAACCATTGTCAATAAAAGCTCTTCGAACATCTATACCATTGACTTTGCCAGATAGGTACAAAGGTTTTATGTGCCCATGTACAACATCATCTTCATCTTTATCAGTAAAAGATATCACTGCATGGCATTCTGCAGGATTATTCTCTATGTGATAAATTTCAGCTGCAGCAATTTCAGCTTCAAACTCCTGAGGACTTGACAAAGCTTCGATGAGTGCTTCCCGAAGATCTTTTGATAGATTCAAAGCATCCAAAATTGATAATTTGGCTGGTACTTGGGCCAAGTGTTTCAATATATCATACTTTTGATCTAGAGGCCTGCGTTTCCCAATAGGAATATGCGGTTTAGCAGGTACCTTGGAAGCAGATGCTTTGGAAGCTGATGCCTCTTGTATTGAAGTTGGAAACATCTTTGGTTTTGGAAAATTAGACTGATTAGATCCATTTACTTGCTGAGATAAAGAAGATAGAACATTTAATCGGTCTTCCAAAATAATTGTGCCGAAGCTGAGTTGGCCATTGGCAGAAGAACTTGCTTGTTCATTTTGAGCTCGCTGAAGGGCTCTACCACGAGTTTCTGCTGCATATACAGTGCTAGCAGGGGTAGAATTAGAGTAGTGGCTTCGGAAAGATCCACGTCTTCCCCTATATCCTGAACCTCTAGAACTTCCTCGGGTTCCTTTATTTGATACAGGGAATTCAGGCTCATCAAGACTGGAATATGAATCTGTTAATTGAATCATATTAACAGAACCAAAGATCAATTCTTCGTCTGATAAAGACTCTGCCAAGTTAGCCTGTTTAGGCTGTGCCGTTTGGTGGGACGGTGCCCGTGGCTTTGAAGTAGATGGCATGAAATCTGCCAGAGTCAAAGACAATTTAGGCTTTGATACATACTCATCTTCTCCTGATTCCTCTTTCTTCTTTGAATTGCGCTGCCCTTTTTAGGATTTGTCCTTTGATGGAGGCTTTACTGCAGCTTTTGTAGGAGACACAATTGGCTTCTTCAATTGTGTTCGCAAAATGGAATGGGTCCGATTGATTGTCTTTCTGACCATCCAATCATCATATTTTTTCGCAGTTTTGCTTTTGACTTCCTGCCACTCGCCTCCTTCCTCTGGATCTGTAGCGGTAATACACGCTACATGAGCTGAAGAACCCTTCAATTTGACTTGTCCCAAGTCAACCATCTTTTGTAGGAGGTATTTAAAGACAAAACACTCCTGGATGGGATGTCCCAACATTTGATGAAAGGGACAATAATTGGGACGGTCTTCATCTCCTTCCTTGTTTGGTCTCTTCGGCACTGGTAATTGAACCAAATTATTTTCCAGAGCTGAAATGAAGTAACCAGGAACTTGCTCACTTCGGAAAGAGTATGTTTTACTCTTCATATCCTCAAATTGTTTTCGTCGTTGATCTTTTTGATCATTTGGACGAAACAGCCTTTGTTGTTGGCGTTCAGGAGGTGGAGCCCTTCGAGAAGATGAAGGTTTTGAAGTAGAAATAGGTACAGGTGCCTGTTTAAGCATAACTGTAGCAGTTTCTGCTTTACCCATTCTTCTTCCTGGAGCTGATGGAATTACACGAGATTTAACCTTAGCCTGCATAAGGGAATCTTCAATCTGTTGAGCGATTGAAGTAAGGTCTCGAAACCCTCCTGTGTATTTCACGGGGATCAATGGCGTGCGTAATTCGTCACGCAAATTTGCCACACAGATTGGTAACAATTCCTCCTGAGGGAGTGATAAACTCAAGGAATACGTTAATCCCTTCCAACGAGCAATGAAATCAGAGACTCTTTCATTCTCCCTTTGCTTGCAGTTTGTAAGATCGAAAACTGTCGTTTTTGGCAAAGTTGAGCTGAACTGAAGAAGGAATTTTTGACGAAGATCCTCCCATCCGATGACTGACCGGGATTTCAAGCTTGTATACCAGACAAAAGCTGGTCCTTGCAAGGTTCGCACGAAGCATCTGAGTTTCACTGCTTCTTGTTGTTCTGGAGTTCCCATCATAGGATCACAACAAGACACGTAATGCGTCAAATGTTGTTCAGGGTCGCCTGATCCATTGAAAGTAGGGAAAATAGGGTTTCCAAAACTGGATGGAGGAGAAATTGAATCTACCCATTCAGGGTAAACTTTCTTTTCAGGTTGAACTTGCGCCCCTTTCCCTTCCATAGTTTCTAACCGAGCTGTTAATGACTCAATAGTAGTTATTAACTTTTGAGAAACGTCAGGTTGAACTTGGTTTTGTGTAGGTGCAATGAATGGAGCTTGGACAGCCGTGGAGGTTGGTGCTGCAACTAATGGTAGTGCTGCCAACCGTTGTTGCGTTTGACCCATAGGATTAGACATCTGTGGGTGTACTGATAAAGGAGGATATTCCTGATCCATCTCAGTAGTTACAACAATTTCCTTCGGCTGTCGGACTTCAGCATTCTTAAGAAGAAGACTACTCTGAAGTAGTTCTGCATTCAACCTTCTTAATTCTTTCATTTCTTCCTCCTGTTGTGCAAGCCTTTGCTCTAATGAGAGCGATTGACCTCCTTCAGAGGAAGGGTGAGAAGTAACCTGATTCTTTCCTTTCCCCTTATTGGATCCTTTTCGGAGAGGGGGAAGTGGGTTACTTGAAGGAATACCCAGATTTTGGGTAAGCCTTTGATTACGTGTGCGCACACCTTCTTCATTTAGGTCTGTGTGCGCAACTTCTTGAGCAGGAACCTCTTCATCTGATCCCTCTGATTGAGCCTCATCTGGTGAATCAGCAGCAACGGAAGTGATGACATTAATGGATGCATATTTCATGGAATCCTTTCTATCAGCATTTCCGTGATATTGTCTCCTTTTATGTCCATGATAAGGCATGGAATTCCGTTGACTTGATCCCTCAGGAATTTCTTGGAGAACCGTCACTTGGAGAGAATCTCCTGACATCTTGGCTCTTCGTTCCTCTTGAGGCTTATTCCCTAATCGAGAGAATACTGACTTTCTCTGAGGGAGGGATTGAAGATTTGAAAAAGTCCCCAGTCCGGTGGACTGGGGGTGTTCCTGTTGCTTCCGCTCAACTCCTCGAATCCCATTCGTTGATTCTGAGGGTTGGGTTAGAGAAGTCCCCAGTCTGGCAAGCTGGGGTGTCTCTTGACATGCTATGTCTGAGATCTTTTTAAAATCTCTCTTGATCTTGCGAATCTTAGTTCGGAAATTAGCTGGATGCATTAACCTGTATCCACTTTTATCACCTGGTTCAACAGACCATTGGATGATTTCCGAAACATCTGTCATTTGATGACGTGTTTGCTCCAGACGAGAGGCTTGTGCAATATTCTCGCCTGCTTGGTGTAGGAGCAATTCAACAACCTGTTCTCTATATACTTGATTTTGAGAGGAACTAGTTGAAGCTTGATCTCGAGCAAGATTTTGATTATGAACAATGCCCATTGACTGTGGCCGGCCATGGGCAATAACATTGCATGAGACCATTTTCGGCGGGCTTTGCTGACCGGAAAGCACTGTGAAATGTAGTGCTCCGTGAACACCCCATCCTCTGATATGAACATTAGATGGATCATTGGAAATTAACTGACGCAACCTTCTTAGTGCGCCAAGGCATGAACGTTGAAGGGTTCTCTGTTGCTTTTCAGCCTTCGGATACCGAGAGACTGATAGAGATGCCAAATCAATCTGGCGTTGTAACCCTTCTATTATCTTAAGATGATTTTCATATTCATCGTAAGATAATACCTTCTTCTTTAATTGACAAAGAGTTTTCCATATGTTAAGACGAATATCATGGATTCCATCATCCGTCAACATCTTTGGAATGTCATACTGTGAATCAGCCAAAGGCCAAAACATGACTGGTACTTCACCTTTTGCCAGTTTTTTCCTCATGTTCAGCATTTCCTCTTTATCATTAAATGAAGATTCTTCTACCTGTTTGGACCAGAGTTGGTGTTTCCTTGTTGCTTCATCGGATTCAACAAGATTGGTAGAGGAATCACTATTCATGCTGGAAGATGAATGACCCAGGGAAGGTTCGGAGAATAACCTGAACCCCAAGCTATCTTCTGATGGAGAAAGAGTTTCACCTGCCGATAGTAAAACTTCAGACATGACTGGTTTTACGTTTGCAAGTGCCTCGAGATAGGAGGGCTTCCTCGTCACTACATTTCCTTCTGAAGAATTTTCGAGACAATGTGAATCACTACTGCGGAGAGGACTTTCGCAGCGAAGTTCATCACCATGAGGAGGACCTTCATGATGGGTTACAGAAAAAGATGAGATCTCTTGCTCCTTGGTCTTCTGACCACACAGAGGGTTCCTGTGGTTCTCATCTGAAGAAGAAACTTCAAGATTGACCGAATTTTCATGAAGCAAGTCTTCATGAGGAAGTGTCTGTTGAAGACCTTCGGGATTAATGTTCCTGTTATTGGGAACTGAGGGAGTAGAATCTTGAATTCCGACAGATAAATGTCTGAGGGCTTCAAGAACTCCAGCATCGAGCAAGGCCTTATTACAGATTGGCCTTTGATCTCCTGACTGTGCTGGGCGGATCTTTTTCTTAGATGCCTTCTTACTCGCTTTAGAAATCACTTGATGACGAAAGTGATTGCTCTGAGCAGGTGTATGTGCCTGATCAGGAAAGATGGTCAGGTTAGGCTGACGATCATCGCTCAAATCAGGTGTATGTGCCTGACTTGGTTGTCCATATGATATGGGGGAGTAGGCCCCACAACCCTCTTGGACTGGAACAGATGTGTGTGTCTGTTCCGGAGTGAATTGTTGATGTGTCACTCCACTGTTAGGGATAGATTTATGTGTCTGTCCCTGAGATGATGCTGAAGCTGTTATGATATCCTGGCAAGAATCCAGAATATGAGCAGGAATTTGCTTCTGCTCTTTCACCATTGACAAAATATGTTTGGTGACTTCAGCCGCCGGAACGGGGATATACGTCCATTCCGGGCTTGGAGTAGGTGTATGTGCCTGCTCCTGTCCTCCTTTTCCTGTCAGTGAATCCTGACAGTACTCAAGTGTGGAGGCAGAGAGTTTAGTCTGTCTCCTGTTTCTCGTCGGGGCTTTCCGACTGACTTCTCCGTGCGCTACCAAACGAGACTGTTGGTAGGCTTGATTAGTATTAGCAGGTGTATGTGCCTGCTGATTACACTTCGCCAAACGCTGTTGACGAGATCCATCATATGTAGTCAGACGCGCCTGCTGACTAACTGCTGATGTATAAGCAGGTGTATGTTCCTGCCTATGGTACTCCGCCGGAATTGCCTGGCGGGATCGGCTTGATGCTGCCAGACGAGTCTGCTGGACAGCGGAATTAAAACGAACAGGTGTGTATGCCTGCTCGTTATTTGCCACCAAGTTAGGTTGGTGGACTTCTCCGGAGATGACAGGGATGACAACCTGCCTATTGTTAACCGGGTTCCGTCTCTGGCGATTCATCTTGCCTGCTCGGGTTCGAGGAACCTGAGCTGAACGCCTGGAGTCGGTACCCTCATCATATTTAGGGAGCACTACCGCACGAGTCTGGCGGCGATTGATGATGGGAGCCCTTGAGAAGGACTCCTGTCTCTTTGAATTAAGGTCCTGCGGGACCTGCTCATTCACTTCCTCGGAGTAAGGGAGTGAATGGAAATTGCGTTCCGGGGATAACGACCCGAAACGGTTGGAGACGGTAGTCAGCACCGCCTGCTTCTTGATTGCTGGTCGCCTTTGTCCGGACGACCAGGTAGAATTGTTAACTTGGAGGGCTTGACGAGCGGCCTCCAGAGTTGGGATAGTACCGTTGCGACGGTACTCCTTAACCAGTGCATTAGAAACACAGCGTTGAAGACGCTGAGTTGGTGATGTCATCCTCAGAGCGGATGACGTTCTAGCAGGAGTAGCAGCATTGGTTTTCACAGCAGCAGACCTCACAGTAGAGGTGTTCCCAGCAGCAGTATTCACAGGGGTGAATTTAAGGAAAGCCATTTTTGTAGAAGATCTTGAAAAAAGAGTGCCTGTTCCATGTAACAGACATAATCAAGATGAATCCGACTACTGCATCTTTTGGATGATCATATGTCAATGATTGCCTTGTTGGCCCAAAGGGCCTAACAGATAAGAAGAACATCACTTTAACTTGGTTAAGGATTCACGTTGGGTTCACCATTTTTGTTTCGCGCGGAATCCGGGGATGACCTCCTGGACGGGAGATTCAAACGTTCCGATCGGTTTCTAACGGGTTTGTTCGTAGAACCGGAAACATCCAATGATTCCACATCCGTTTGGACCTACTTTCCAAAGGCAGGCGCTCATTAGCTTGTGGGCTAATGAGGCTTAGGAATTTTCATTGGTCGAGAGGATGGGAGGTCGGACTCATCACACCTTTTTGAGGGGAAATATTGTCTACTCCGGGACTCTCTTTATAGATTTAAGTTAAGTTTGTGAATCCTTATTACATTACCAAGTATAAAATGAGCTTTCCTTTAGTTTTAACAATCAATGATTAAATATGAAAGAAATTTAGAGAGTCTTTTATATGTATTCGAGGTTCTTCATCAATATAGAATCATCTATATTTGTTTAGAGATTCTTGGTCAATGGTATCCTTCAAAACATTTATATAAAAGTCTCTTGGTCATTTTGATGACCAGGCTGGTTTTAAAGCCACTCAGTGGGGCACTTGAAGTTTATCGTCATTCAGAAGGACAGAGATTATTTCAATGTTGGGATCGAACCCATAAATGGGCTACCTACGTATCCTTTGTTTTGAAAAAGGAATCAGAACCCACGTAGTTCGAGGAATGGGATATGATGTTTTATGATTGATGGCTCAAAGATGAATGTCATAATTACTTTTACACTCTAAGCTCACGTGAGTCATGCTCGGTGTGAGAAACAAGAGGTATTGGTAAAATTCATACAATTGTGCCATAAAAGATGCAATCATAAGAATTTGTTTTGGGGCTTATGTATAGATGACTGCCCAGATAGACGAAAGATTAGGATTTACTTTTAGGGATAAAATCCAAGAACAGGGTCCACAAAGTTATATGTGCTTCATGGAGATTTGAATACTCTAATCTTGGGGATTACTCCTAAGGAGGATGCCCAAGTTAGGAGGGGACTTATGATTGGGTTTTATTCCTGAAAAGGAAACCCAAATCAAAGGTAAATTATGACTGGTTAAGAGAAATTTTAAGAGACTTGGGGCTTACTCCTGAAAAGGAAGCCCAAGGTTATGACTGAGTCTTATTCTTGAAAAGGAGACCCAGGTTAGGGATTAATGTTTGGGGCTTACTCTTGAGGAGGATGCCCAAGTTTGGGAACTTTTAAGAATTTGGGGCTTACTCCTGAGGAGGATGCCCAAAGTTGGGGTTGAGGCTTACTCTTTAGAAAGATGCTCAAGATTTAGAGGACTTGACTAGGACTTATTCCTGAGAAGGAAGCCTAGGTTAGGGGACTTGGGGCTTACTCCTGAAAAGGAAGCCCAAGGTTATGACTGAGTCTTATTCCTGAAAAGGAGACCCAGGTTAGGGATTAAGGTTTGGGGCTTACTCCTGAGGAGGATGCCCAAAATTAAAGGACTTGATTGGGGCTTATTCTTAAGAAAGATGCCCAAGTTAGGTTTTTATAATTGGGGATTTATTCCTGAAAAGGAGACCCAGGTTAGGATTCTCTCATTTTAAAGGATGAGGTTGAATGAATGAACTCTCAATCTTTGGTGACATAAAGATGTTTAAATCACTAGGTTTTGAGAGATATTTCACAGAATTCCTTTCAGATAAGGATGTCAAACCAAGAAATCATGCCATAAATGGCTTTGAAGAGTATCTTGAAGACTGAATCTTGAATAGGAAGGGTGAAATGGCTTAAGAGGGGTAAAAATGGGCAAGGTGGGCACCCAAAAAGATAGGGGCGCGCAAGTATTAAAAGTCGCGCAAGTCCTGCGGCGGCGCGCAAGTTTTGGTCGCGCAAGTATACTTGCGCGACATGAGGGATACTTGCGCGATTTTCAACCAGAGTTAAAATACTTGAGCGATTCTTTATTAAACCCTTTATAATCCTCTTGAGGTTTTTCCAGAGAGGGGACGCGCAAGTTATATTGAAGGAATTAAGTCGGCGCGCAAGTGTTTGATAAGTTTCAACACTTGGCCTTCCTTCTTCCCTTTAGATCTTCCATTCTAGGTAAGAAATTACCTTAGAAGTGTTCCGGAAGCTTTGAGAAGAGACTTGGGCGTCGGGAGCTTTGATCCGAGTTTCTGGAAAGAGATCCCTCTCGAATGGGGGGCCCACAGGGTCTATTTATAGGCAAAAGAAGACCCCGGGCGGTTACCGAGCGGTTACCAGATCTGTCGCGCAAGTCCCTTGCACGACCATGAGGGGTCGCGCAAGTATTGAGGCGGTGCGCAAGTGTACTTGCGCGACCAAGAGGGAACTTGCGCGACCTATGGGCAATGTTCTCCTTGTTCATCCCTTTGTCGATTTTTGATGTTTCTTCAAAAGATGAATCACTTTTTTCTTAGATATTCCCTTTTCCGAACTTTAGATTCCGTGACGAAAGGAGCGTCAACACACCATATGAAGCGTTATACGGAAAGAGATGTCGTACACCAACCTGTTGGGATGACGTTGGTGAAAGAAAACTTGTAGGCCTAGAACTGGTGGAGGAAACGGTGGAAAAGGTGAAGGTAATCCAAAATCACAACAAAGCAGCTCAAAGTAGGCAGAAGAGCTATGCCGATAATAGAAGGAAGGATTTGGAATTTCAAGTCGGTGATCATGTTTTCCTGAAGGTATCTCCGTGGAAGGGAGTCATACGTTTTGGTAAGAAAGGTAAATTGAGTCCCAGGTACATCGGACCTTTCGAAATTCTAGAACGAATTGGGGCTGTAGCTTACCGATTGGCAATGCCGCCAAGTCTCTCCAAAGTTCACGATGTGTTCCACGTATCTCTATTGAGGAAATACATGCCTGATCCGACGCATGTACTCACCTATGAGGAATTAGAACTGGAACCTGATCTTTCCTATTGTGAAGAGCCCTTCAGGATTCTTGATACAAGAGAACAAGTACTGAGAAACCGGACGACGCGTCTGGTAAAAGTTTTATGGAGAAACCATAAAATGGAAGAGGCAACGTGGGAACCCGAGGAACTTATGATGAAGAACCACCCGAGTCTTTTTTTTCAGTAATACCTTAGAAATTGCGAGGACGCAATTATTTGAAGGAGGGGAGAATGTAACACCCCAAGCTTCCACGGTACGTTTCCTTTCGAATAATGCGATAGCGTGTGTTGTACGCAACCTCGAGTTCTAACACACACCACAACTAATTAAACTAGCCGTTGTAAATACTAATACCTACTTTTTGAAATTATATATATTTTATATTTGAAAATGGACTTCATTTTTGGATTCGGAATATCAAAATTAGCCTAGGGTGAAATTTTGGTACATTTCAGATAACTTTCATATTTTGATGAATAGTGAAAATTACTAAATTTTAATTAAAAACAACTTTTTTAATCAAAATAATTAATAGTGATAAATTGTGAATTTGAGTGGTTTTAAAGTATATTTAGAATATATTTTTACCATTTAATATAATTTTGGTCATTGGACATAATTTTACAATTAAACCGAACATAAACAAGTGTCAATCTTTTGATAGTTATTACCTCTTAAAAACACGCTTTTTGTTTTGACAGCGGGAATTAATTTTAAATTAATTTTTGCCACTTCTGTGTTTTGAATTTAGGAAAATGGATTCCATATTTGTAATCAGGATGTTCAAATTGTGTAAATAGGTAACTTTTATTTTTAGACATTTTGAATAGTTACTGTGGTAAATATTTTATTTACCATGGTTAAAGGGTAAATCCGGTAAATAAGGGTTAAAAAATAATATTATAATAATACAAAATTACCCTAAAACGTGTCCTAACCTTATTGGTGGACACATACCCGACCATGGGCATCCTTGGGTCAATTTGGGGACCCCTTGGAGCCACTTGTATGTGGTAGGGACACATTATATTAATAAAGTTAAAATAAAAATAAAAATGGCATAAGCTTACATCTTTTAGAAGAACAATCTTTACATAGGGTTATACATGTTGGATTTTCGATTATAAATATTCATTAGAAAGCTAAAAAGATTTCCTAAATGATTATATCTTATTTATAATTTTTAGACATCAAATAAGTTAAATTATTAATGACACAATAATGATGCAATGTTTACCTCATTAATAAATCATTGAAATAAATAATATTATAATTATTAAAATATTATCTAAAACCTGTCCAATTCTTATTGGTTGATGTTATTTAGAATATTAGTCATCTTATATTCGACCTCAATAATTTTTGGACCATTATAAACCGAATATAATTATATTATAAAGTAATACTTTCACACTTTCCTAAAGAGCCCCTCCTCTCCCTTATAAAAGGAGACCACTTCTACTCATTCCTCACACCTCTCAAGCCACTTGGCTCGTCCAAACTCTGCCCAACTAAGCTCCCCACATCCCTCTCCTCCTCCTTGAAGCTTCCCCTTAGGTAGAAATCATTTCAAGAAGTCCTTTGGTTCCAACCAAAGCGAGTTACCTAAATTAAAGGTAACGATTTCTCTTAAATTATTTTCATTTATTTTGCTTCTTCAACCCCCAAACTCTTTTTATTTCCTTTCTTTTGTAACAACACCAGTATCCTCAATATACTAGGATGTTGTTATAATAAGGATTAAAACTACACATACACACAACTCAATCTAATGGATGATGAACATAATGTTTCTGTGGATGGCAAACTAACGCCTCACGAAACGATGATTGTTCAAATACATCTTACCGCCTCTCATGGTGGCCATTATGATGGCACTGTAATTAAATATGATATTAATGATAGATATTTTATATATAAGCTTCTGTAATTCCATTTTATTTCATACCATTATTCGTTTCATGTTGTATATACATACGATAATTTCATTTGAGGAAGTGCGGACTACCGCCCCCTTAAAATGATATGACTCGTTCATACCACACATGGAACGTATAAAGGATGGTGCTAATGAACTTAAGTAACATATATAAAATATTATATTATACTGGAATAGTAATATACCTATGTATCATTTGGATTCGATTCTTTTAAAATAAAAATTAAATGGAAATAGCGTTCGTGCGTACGTACGGACTACCGTCTCCACGAACGCGATGAGATTCATTCTCCATCGTATCCATTCAAGTATAATTATTATTTAATGATTTAAAAATGATGTTTAAGGACTTGATATCATTCTGGATATGAATAAGATACAAAAAACATGACTTATGTAACAAAACATATAAAGAAAATGAGTAAGTTAACACCCGAAACGGCGATAATACTAAGATATTATTATCAAATCAATATTAAAAGATCATATATGATATCATATTAATGTATATGATTCTTGTATAATTTAGTAACAATTATTTCACTATTATACAGGAGGTTAACCTACCCCAACCAAGGAAAAGTACAAGGTAAGGGTTATTTCACAATCTCTTCATTATCCGAGGTTGTTTATACGTAATAATCTACTGGGATATCTTTATCATCCACATCCATGTTTCTTAAAAATGTATTTCAAAACATTTTTACTATTTACAAGAATATGGGTTAAAGTCATTTATACCCTTGTTTGACTTTTTATAAGAGGTTTATAAAGGAATCTTTCCGTCGTTTTCAAAACAAGGTCCTTTTTAACCTTTTCGAGAGGTAAGAATGTTTTTTTAACTTATACGGCGGGTGCGGTTATTTTACGCCGTTATAAAATCTTCAAAGCTTTACTTAGAAGCTTATAAGAATATTTTCAAAGAAAATTTTTTATTTTATATGGATCTTAAATGATTTCAAAATAAAAGGAGATATTTCTTTAAAAATAATTTTGATTTCATCTATGTCAACATCCTTTGATGGATTTTAAGATTATTTGAAGTTGATTTATTATGATACAAAACTTCTATATTGTATTGAAGGTTTTGTGATATGTTTGACTATGGATGTGCTATTTTTATACCATTCATAGTTTATGGTGAAATTATTGACCTTTCGTATGCTAGTTTTAATATGAATGTTTATGTTATGTTTAAACCTTTTCATATGGGAATGCATTGGACTTAATAAGTGACGGGTGGAGCCCGCTATAGCTCCTCGATGCATCGGTAGGTCTCATGAGACAAACTAGTGTCTTTGCACAAGGCCTTGACAAAATCTTATTTGTAGTCTTGGCACGAGGCCTTGGCTATGTGGTTATGATAGTCTGGCATTATGCATTCCAACATTATGAAAGTGGTTATTGATATTGCATGTGATTATTCGATTAGTAGAATATCCATGTGAACAAGTAAATGGCATTTTTTTATTTTACTTTTTCCATACTATGTTGAAGTTCAATTTTAAAAGGATTTTGTTTTAGTAATTCATTGCCTTAAATGTTTATGCTTATTTTGAATGTTCCGCTATATTGTTATCCATACTGGGCATTTGAGCTCACCCCTTTTCTATGTTTTATTTTTCCCAGGTAGTGAAGAAGTAAATTATGAATGACTTGCAGGGATATTATGAGGGGTTAATAGTGTGGATATGAAGACTTTGCTGTTGTAGTAGTTTTTCACTTTGAAATGTAATGTAAAACTTTATGATTATATCTAGTGTTTCCAAGGCTACTAAACCAATCGGTCTTTAGAGATTTGATCTTCTTGTGATCATGCCAATGTTATGTAATTAATGCACCGACTCTGGGTAGCTGGGGTCGGGGCGTTACATCAGTGACCTTTACATCAGTAACCATTGCATCGATAACCATTCATTGGTAACCTTTTCATATATGACCTTTCATCAGTATCCTCTGCATCGGTAACCTAGCATCGGTAACCTTTGCATCGACAACCTTTCATCGGTAACATTTTCACTTAGATAAATTTTGCACTGTAAGCTTAAACCAACAAGTAGTGAGATTAAAAATATATGACTAATACTTGATAGAAATAAGGAACATTAATGAAACATGATTAACATAGAATGAAAACATGATTATCACATAATTGAAACATGATTTGCGATTATCAAAAAAGATTACTCCGACAATCTCCCCCTTTTTGATAATCACAAATTATGTTATTAAATTGAATTTTTAGGTTTAAATATAGTTTAATAAAGGTAAAAACATACCTTATAATTTCATTAGTGATGTTAGCATACACATAATATTATATCATTAAAACTAAATTGAATCCAAAATATATATAAATTGAATATAGACAACTGAAGCACTAAACACTCCTCCCCCTTTGTGATTAATAAAAAAGCATACATAACAGAAGTAGATAAAAGAGAGTGTTTTTATTAATAAAACAGTAGTACAATATACAAAAAAGAATACACCAATCCCTACCAGCTAAGACAGTATACACTCAATCAACACCAGATATGTCCACTGATGCTTTGTCTTTGGAAGCTGAGGATGCAGGTTTGGAAGTTAGAGAAATATGCCGGGGGATGGAAATTAGTAGTGTTGGAGGAGCATCCACCAAGGCATCAATAGAGCTATAGTTAGTAGATCTATGAGGAATGGTGGGGGTCAAGATTCCGATTTCCTATGCAGGAGTCCTCAAAGGTGTAACACTGGAAGATCTCGAGGCACCTGAGGAAGATGTAAAAGCTGGATGAACAGTTATGGGAGTGCAATCCACATGGAGGAAGGAAAAAAGAAGGTTTCTGAAATCCATAATAACACTTCCTCCTGTTTCCATAGTTGAGCTGAAATCATCTTTGTCTTCCATGAATCTCTCCAAGGTGGGATGAAGATCTCTAATCTTTCTCACTTGATCCTTAAATGCCTGAGTGACATGAGGGATTCTCAAGTTTTCCAAATGTAGTTTAAAGTAACCACCCATCTAATGCTTAATGTATACATGTTTGTAAAAAAAGTCAACTTGATCCTTGATGGTATTATGATCTTGAACAGCTTACCTTAAATAATCTCCCACAATCTTATGAATTTCCTTGGTAATGGAAATTACTTGAGTCATAGATTGAGGGTCCTGTGTATTGGCACTAGAGAACCTTTCTACTTCTTCTCTAACAATATATTTGAAAGCCTCTATATCAACTAGATGAGAGGCTAATGTTGAAGCAGATGCACCTCGGGGTTCCAGAGATAATGCCACTGTCTCCTTGAAGGATTTAGTCAGGCCACTGATCATCCTTGTCACATCATCATCTTGGCCTTTCACATGTGTTTCCATGGACTTCTTAAAGTCTTCAAACAAGGTTACCAACTTCTAAACCACACTCTTGTTATATTTGAGATCTCTATCCACTTGAATCCTTGAATCCATTTATATGTCCAAGAATTCAATTGACTGTTTCACACATTCCACAGAATCTTCTAAGGTTTTCACTTGACTTTTTTATTCCTCTACTTCATGAAACAAAATTGGAGTCAAAGGTGGAGATCACCCTTTCTAAGGAAGATGCTACAACATCTTGATTGAGAGCCACTAATCTCTCTAT
Source organism: Viscum album (assembly GCA_963277665.1). Taxonomy (NCBI): domain Eukaryota; kingdom Viridiplantae; phylum Streptophyta; class Magnoliopsida; order Santalales; family Viscaceae; genus Viscum; species Viscum album. Next base: position 262,983,152 of record OY728129.1, read on the forward strand.
GATAACAGATCTATCATAAATGTTACCCTTCATGTTCAACTTCAATGATTCCAAATAATCCTTCTTTATATAGTCTCGAGGTAAAAGAGCTGTTGGATACACAATTGTAGTTTTTGAAACAGTAGGAATTGTAGGACTTCTGATAGGATGGTCATCTTTAGAATCTCTATAATCTAAGCCTAAGACCACAAATCCAGGAGATTCTATTCAGTCCTCTGTTCCATGAGAAACAAAAACTAATCTTGTAGCAACAGGTTCCTCTCCCTCTGGTGGATCAGTCTCCTAATCAATCACATTTACCTCTTCCATATCTCCTTGATCAACAACATCACAAGGAGATCCCACCACCTCTTCTTCTATTAAATCCTCAACTACTTCTATTTCAACTCAAGCTTGAAAAACAACTTCTTCATCTACACTTTATATCCTTTTTGTATGTATTATTAGATGATTGATACTTAGACATTCTTCTTCACTTTCATCAGTAGCTATATCAAAGTAATCATAACATGAATCAGTGACCTCATCCTCATCTGAGGTTTCACTAATGTCTCTGAAGACATGGTCTACCTCTTCTTATTCACTCGTTTCCTCATCATCACTGTCCCTTAGGACAGTCTCCCTTCTAGGAAACCTCTTTGGTGGACTGGGCACACAAAAGGATACAATACTAGTAGGAGGATTTGAGGGAAGCCCAGGATCACTCCTATCATCTATAGGATAATCCTATCTTTCGTGCTCAACACAAGCTTCTTCTTCATCAGAATATGCAGGCTCTTATTTATAAGGCTTAAGACTGGGGTCTCTCTTATTTTTAGTCCTAGTTTTATGAGCAACATGGTTAAACTCTTCATATACCTTATCCTCATCATTCACCCGTCTCCTCAGCCAATCATTCTAGTTGATATTCATCACCTTACAAATCACTTTGGTGATGCAATGGTTATCCCTCACAACTATAGTTTCCTCCTTATCTCCAGCAACTTCTTTTACTTTCAACATAATAGATATCAAATTAGCATGAAACAGGGCATTGGATTTGTAACTGGGATTGGTCATATCCTCTAGTTGAATCATCAATAGCCTACATAAGTTTATTTGTTGTTCATGCTTCAACAGGTATAAGAAAAAACATCATGAAACCTTAAATTTGCAAAGTCCCCTCTCCTGGGACTCAAAACACGCTGAATAAAATTGAACAACAACTTATCTTCTCTAACCCTTTCAGCAACAATTAATTTACTTGGAATCCCATTCCCTATTAGTTTGGCTAAGGAATTTTCATAACAGAAATACTCAGTAGATGGAGGCACCACTTTTGAGTAGTAATTACAAATCTCTTCATGTGAAACCCTCAAGAAGTGAGCCCACTCAGTAGAGGAGAAACTCACACTTACTCCATTTACTCTGGAAGTCATTCGATTCTCATTATCAGACTACTCAAATATTAGATATTCCTAAAACTTCTTCACAAGCTTTAGATAATAAGGACCATTATTTTTTGGAAAGCACTCAACCCATCCTTGATCTTCAAGTGCCTTCAGTACTAAAGGCAAGCTCTTAAATAGCCATTTCGATCTAAGCTCCTTCTCAATCATTATTTTCCTCTTAGATAAGTGCAGGTTAAGAACCTTTGATACTATCTGGCTTCCACTAATAGACTCAAATCTAGGTCTCTTAGGATCTGGCGCGTCTCCTTCATCTGAAAAAATGGCCGTTTCAATCATTCCATCGATCTAGTGTGATTTGAGGTTTCAGTAGAGGTTTGGGTTCAGGATTAGGGAGAAAAAGGTTTGGGAGAGGGTTTGATGTGGATCGAAACGTGGTCTGTGTTTTATTTTTATTATTTAGGGATCGAGAAAACAAATCGAGAGAGAAAAGAAAAGAGAGAAAAAAAATTAATAAAATTAAAAATGTTTCAGATTCCAGCAGAGAACAAAAAAAAACACAAAGTCTAAGAATCAATTAAACTATTGGTAAAGCATCATCGTTAAGGTCTAACCGTGAAGTTATATCGGTAAGGTTCAACAGTGAGGTCCTATCAGTAATGTCCTCTCGGTAAGGCCCGACTGTGAGGTCATATCGGTAAGGTCCAATGGTGAGGTCCTATCAGTAAGGTCCAATGATGAGGTTCAATGGTAAGGTCCAATGGTGAGGTCCATAAATCAACAGTTTATCATACCTTACTCTTGTTTGATGTAATTTAACCTTTTATAATTCAAAGGATTTGTGAATATATCAGCCAATTGGTGTTCAATACCGATGAATTCAGGAGTGATATCACCTATTTGATAATGATCTTTAAAGAAGTGATGTCTCACATCAATAGGCTTTGTACTAGCATGAGATAATGGGTTTTTAGAGATGTTAATAACACTTGTGTTGTCATAGTTTATAGAGACATGTTTGAATTGATATCCGTAGTCTAGTAAAGTGTGTTTCATCCATAAAATTTGAGCACAACAACTACCAGCAGCTATATATTCTGCTTCTACAGTAGATAATGAAGAATAATTACGGTTCTTACTACACCATGATACTAGTGACCTTCCTAACATGTGACATGTTCCATAGGTGCTTTTTCTATCTAACTTGAAACCAACAACATCGGCATCCGAATAACCGATTAAATCAAATGGTTTTCCACTTGGATAAAATAGTCCTAAATTTATAGTATAGTTTAGATATTTAAAAACCCTTTTAACAGAAGTTAAATGAGACTCTTTGGGATTGGCTTAAAAATGAGAACACATGCATTCAATGAACATAATGTTAGGTCAGCTAGAAGTAAGTTATATAAGACTCCCAATCATACCTTAGTAATTGGTTTTGTCCACTAATTTACCAGTTTCATCAGCATCCAACTTACAAGTGGTACTCATAGGTGTATCACTACCTTTATTATTATCCAAACCAAAACATTTCAAAATATCCTTAGTATATTTACTTTGATTTAAAATAATACCATTTTTATTTTGAAAATTTTGAAATCCAAGAATTTTTTTTGTTCCCCCATTAAACTCATTTTAAATTCATCTTGCATAATTTTTGAAAAAATAGTACATAAAGGGATTTTAGAGGATCCAAAAATTATATCATCTACATAAATTTTTACTATTAAAACATCTTTGGAAATCCTTTTAATAAACAAAGTAGGATATGCTATCCCTTTAGTAAAAACTTTTGAGATAAGAAAAGAACTAAGTCTATCATTTCAAGATATTGAAGCTTGTTTTAGACCGTATAAGGCTTTAGACAGTTTAAAAACATGATTTGTAAAATGGGGATTTGTAAAGCCATGAGGCTGTTCAACAAATACATCTTCAACTATATACCCATTTAGAAATTCACTTTTTACATCCATTTGATAAAGTTTGAAATTCAGATGAGCTGCATAAGCATGTAATATCTTAATAGATTCTATTCTAGATATAGAAGAAAAGGTTTCCTCATAGTCTATTCCTTCTTCTTGACTATATACTTGTGCTACTAGTCTAGCCTTGTTTCTAACTATGTTTCCAGATTCATCGACTTTATTTCTAAATACCCATTGAGTGCCTATGGTTAAAGTGTATTTAGGTATATCTACTAATTACCAAACTTTATTTCATTCAAACTAATTCAATTCTTATTGCATATATATTACCAAAAATTCATCACTTATTGCATCATTAATATTTTTGGGTTTAAGATGTGAAAGAAAATATTTATGTTCAACCTGGTTTCTCAAAGAAGCTCTAGTTTGTGTCCCTCCATTTAGATCACCAACTACAATATCTAAAGTATGATTTTTGAGAGTTCATATACCTCTATAAATAGTTGAACTAGACTTCTTATGGTTGTCTATAGGTTCAGATTCACTAGGCTCAAATTCTAGAAAATTTCTAGGACTATTTGTTTTCACAGGGATAATACAGTCTTTATCATTATGTTCCAGAATTTTCATATCTTCCTCAAGATGTTCAAGAGTGGTTTTGGGTTCATGTGGATTAATCTCATGAAATTTAACATGAACTGATTCTTCCACACATTTGGTTCTCTAATTAAATACTCTATAGGCTTTACTAGAGATTGAGTAACCTAGGAAAATTACTTTATCAATTTTTAAAGAAAATTTTTCAAGATTATCTTTAGCGTTAAGGATAAAAACTTTTCAACCAAATACTCTAAATTAATTAACCTTAGGATTCTTATTATTACAATGCTCATAAAGGGGTTTCTTAAGAATAGGTCTAATTAAAAATCTATTGATAATGTAACAAGATGTGTTAACTGATTCAACCCAAAAATAAATAGGTAGATTATAATCATTGAGCATAGTCTGGGAAATCTCTTGAAGTGTCCTATTTATTCTTTCTACAACTCTATTTTTTTGAGGTGTTCTAGGAGAAGAGAAATTTTTATTATAACCATTTTGTGAGAAAAAAGATTCAATATCCTAATTTTCATAAATCACAGCCATGATCACTTCTCAAGGTCTTAATTCTAAGTCCATTAAAATTTTATAAATAATTGGAATATTTAAGTAAATAAGAGCATGCTTCAATTTTGTGAGCTAGAAAATATACCCAAGTATATCTAGAAAAATCATCTATAAGAACATAAACATAATGATTCCCATTTAAACGTGAAACTATAGATGGTCCAAACAAGTCCATGTAAACCAACTCAAGCGGTTGAGAAGTAGAAACTTATTTCTTTGGTTTGAAAGAAACTTTTTGTTGTTTTATCTTTTAAAAAGGATTACACACTTCTTTAAAAGGGAATTAGAATTTAGGTAAGCCTCTATAAAATCATTTCCTAGTCAGTTTCCTAAGTGAGTGCACATTGTAGTGTCTTAATATCCTGTGCCACAACCATGATTCCTTATGAAATGCATTTAAACAAGAAACATTTTTCTTAGCTAATGAATCTAAATCAAAAACATATAAATTCTAATTTATAAGAGTAATAAATATTTAATCATTTTTAGAATTCAAAAAATTACATGCATCATTTTCAAATTTAACATTGAATCCATCATCACACAACTGAGAGATACTTAGCAGATTGTATTTTAACCCATAAACAAAAAGTACTTTTGAAAGTAATACAACATTAGGGTTACTAATTTGGCCTAAAATGACAATCTTCCCTTATTTATTATCACTTAATGTGACATATCCACCAGCAACTTTAATTAAGCTCTTGAAACCTGAATAGTCTTCTATCACGTGTCTTGAACATAAACTCTCCAAGTACCATAGATTTTTATAGGAGCTCTTCAGAAAATTTTCCTTCAAAACAAATTAAGTGCAGGGTAACTTTGGTACCCATATTTTCTTAGGTTTAGAGAGGTAAACAAGTAAAAATTTGGGAACCCATACTTATCTCACCATTTTTCTATAAATTGAAGATACGTTTTGAGACATGAATACTTTGTTTGGTCCTATAGAGAATTGTTTTTCAAAAGATGGTCTAGAGCTTGACCTAGTTGTAAACTATCCATATTTTGGAAAAATTTTAGTTTTAATAATCCTTCTTTTTTCTAGTTGAAATCATATACCAGTTGTGTATTTTGGATTAATTTGTTTCCCTAGAAACTAAGTCAAGGTATCTCTACCAGTAGTAAAATTTTCTGAATCCCTTTTTAGTTTTTCATTTGATAATCTGAGTTCAGTATTTTCTTTTAATAGCTGATCACATTTTTCTTTCTCAATACCCAGATCAAATATGTAATTATCATTTAAACCATGTTGTCTTTTAAATAGTATATATTTATCCTAGAGTTCATTAAAGGTATCCTAAATCATTCCATAATATTCAAATAGTTCACCCTTAGTCATATTTTCATCATTGTTGGATTCACTTTCATTCCTAGAATAATAATCATTGGGTATAGGGGAATTGTGAGTTACCTTAGATGTTTTAGTCATGAAACACAGATTTGCATGTTTGTTATTATGAGCATCAAAAGTGTTAGATCTAATTGAGATATCTTCTGAGACACTCCAGGTGGCTTTCATAGCCTTTTTATAACCCTTTCCCTTGTCTTCATACTTCTTCTTAAATTTAAGATTTGGGAAATTAGCATTCACATGGACTTTCCATTTACACTCCTAACAGACTATATCAGTTGTGTTATCATTCCATTTTATGTTCTTTTTTCCACTGTCTTTGATCATCATACCTTCCTTTGTTGTTTGATTTTATAAATAACTTTTTATTTCGGTATATATTCTTGAATCTACTTAGAAGATGAGCCATCTCATCATCACTGTTAGAGTCTAAGTATTCACTTATGAAAGTGTCTACATAAGCTCAAATTTTATATTTTTCTCAATTCTTTGATGTTGCAGTCTTGGATGCTGTAGATTTATTCCTTGGTTCTTCATCTAATTCTAGATTCTCCTTAAGTTCTTCTTCATACATCATAAACTTTCCAATTAGTTCCTTAACTGGTAGTTTTCTTATGTCACAAGATTCTCAGATAGAAACATAAGTTCCTCTCCATCTATCAGGTAGGCATCGAAGCAATATCATAATCGGGTGCTTGCTATCCACTGGGTTCCCAAGTAGACTCATGGTATTCACTATTTCATTGAACCTGAGATACATTTCAGAAATAATTTCATCAGGATTAATTTTATAATTATCATATTTAATAGTATATATATTTAATCTCATTTCTTTAACATTAGTTGTTCCTTAATGAGAAACAACTAAAGTATCTCACATTTCATTTGCAGTTTTACAAGAAGATATTCTATTGAATTCTTCATCACCTAGAGAACAGTACAAAGTATTCGTTGCTTTATAGTTATTATTATATTTATATTTAGTCAACTGAGACCATGTGTCTCTAGTAGTAGTAGGCAATGCATATTGTTCTTCAATTGTGTCCCAGATTTCAGGTCCCATGCTCTCTAGATACATTTTCATTTTTAATTTCCACTGAGCAAAGTTATTACCATTAAATAAAGGTGGTTTATTACTAGCAGAACCCACAAATCTGTTATCCATAGTAAATTATAATTTAAAGAACTGAAAATTTAGATATGAAATAAATTTTAAGATCTTTAACATACAACTAAAAATCACAGTTGAAAAGAATTTGAAAACATGAAAATACATTAATACCTCTGATACCAAATGATAGTCGGAGTGTAATCTCAATAGGGGGTGAATTGAGTTCCTAATTAAAATTTCTGTTAAAAACTTTTTTTAAAAATATCCCCCAAATTCAAAACGACCCAGTTAATTAAGGCAGTAGAGATGTAAATTTCTATTTGGTCAACAGGTTTCTAAAAGGGTGATTATTCCTCAGTTGAACTAGTGTAAAACACTTCTTCAAATTTTGAAACAGGTTTACTAAATTAAACATATACACACACTATCAAAAAATAAAAATCAAATTGAATGAAAAACATTTTTATGTTTTAGAAAATATATACAGTGGAAAATAGATAAAAGAGAGTAAAACAGAATACAGTGAATAGTAAAATGAAACAATAGGTTCAGTATCAAGCTCAAACTTAATCCTCTCTACTTGGTGATCACCTACCACCAAGTAGTTTATATTAATAATAAACTTGATACAAAACCTGTATCATGCTTTATAATCGTTTTCACAAACTGTCCAGGGTTCGCACCCTCTTCCATAGTTCTTCATGGGAAAAAAATAGTACATACCACACATGGTATCTTCTATAATTATACGTGGGATAAAAATGTAAGAGATGTTTGATGTGAGGATATTCAGTATCCTCCACTTTTAGCACATGAGGCAATGTGTGTAATAGATAGACACACACACTTATCAAAAATGAAAGAACACAATAGAGCTAAAACTATATGATTGATTTTATAAAGCTTTATGTGTTTTCAGTTCAGCTCTTGACTCCTTGGAGTGAAGAATATGATGTTTGGGTCTTTATCTGGAAGTTGTCTCCAGAACAGAGTGTCACAACTCCAGGTTCTAGCTTCGAGTATTCTGCCTCTGGTGTTGATCAAGGGTTGATGAACCACATAAGGTAGATTTGAAATTATTCTCCTGAAATTATCTTCTTAAGCTTCTTGGATTCTCTGTGTAAGCGTCGAATGGTTCTTCTTTGATGTAGCAAGTAATATATTTTCTTTTATAGATGTGATTTTTCTCTACTCATTACACCTCCATATTTATCTTCCTTGGTCTTCTCTTTTATACATGATGTCTGACAATAGTAATGAGTAGATCACGTGTGGTCTTTCTCGTACCTTGTACTGTACCCAGATACAGTCTCTTGAAAAATCTAAAATTAGCATTAATTAATGTCCAGAGCATTTAAATTATCCAATATGATTGTTAGAATAATATTAAGAATTGTGAAAAATTATGGAAGAATCGGTAGACTGGTAATGGTAGCCTTAACATCGGTAGGCTTCAATAGCAGGTGCACATTGGTTTCCTCTAAATGTAACCTTCCATCAGTAACCCTTCAGTGGTAACCTTCAACAGTAACCTTCAACAATAGGATTTCATCGTTGACCTTGCAGCAGGTGCACATCAGCAACCACTAAATGTAACCTTCCATCAGTAACCCTTCAGTGGTAACCATCAATGGTAACCTTCAATAGTAGGCTTGCATCGGTGACCTTGCATCGATGACCATTGCATCAGTGACCTTTGCATCAGTAACCTTTTAATCGGTAAAATTGCATCGGTAACCTCTGCATCAGTGAAATTTCATTAGTAACCTTTGCATCTTTAACCTTGCATCAGTATCCTTTGCATCGACAACCTTAAATCAGTAACCTTTCCATCGATGACCTTTCATCGGTGACATTTTCACTTAGATAAATTATGCACTGTAAGCTTAAACCAACAAGCAGTGAGATTAAAAATAAATGAATATTACTTGATAGAAACAAGGAACATAATGAAACATGATTAACATAGAATGAAAACATCATTATCACATAAATGAAACATAACTTGGGATTATCCAAACATGTGAGTCCAACATATTTGATCCTCTATATACTCTATACGATTATAGTAAAATATGTCTTTATCATGAATGTATCTTAAGAATGTTTTTCTAGCCTCCTATTTAAAAATCTTGATTTCTATTGATCATATATATGATGATGATATTCTATGATGTATGATAATATTGTGAAACCCATTTCAACATCATCATTGATTATACAACTTATGCTTAGGGATTTATGCATGATCATTACATTCTATGTGGAGAACATGATTTAAAACATATTAGGACCTGATGTGTTATCTCGAAATTATATATTTTCCCAATTCATTGGGTAAATCTGTTATCTCATGATTACTATGAATTGGGAATTTATAGAGAGTCTAGCCCAAATATGTTATGTTTTCATTGTTTTTATTATTGTTGTCTCCTTATGGTTTTTAATTATTATACATGTGACACATTTCACATGTCATTCTTATTAATTCCATATTATTATAATTATTTACCCATTATTTTATTTTATAATTAACTATTTGATCATTCAAGTACTCATGATGATTATCAACTCCATTACATCCTATTTTCCTCACTTTACTAGGTTTTTAACTAATCCTTTCACTAATATGTTTTTCTAGGGGATCATATGTGTTAATAAGATTATGATAGTTTATAGGTGGACTATGATAGAGGCTATACATATATTTTATTATTTTATTTGTGTTAATATTATATGAACCTAATTTTTGAATACAGTAATCCAATTGATTTTTATTGTGTAATATTATTAATATTTGTATAAAAATGATATAATAATCCTATATTCAATATATGTTTTTATTATTAGTAGTATTAAAGTAAGGTTTAATTAATTTTGGAGTTAGGTTAGATAATAAGATTCAACCTAGTTTAGGTTATGTTATTTCATAAGTTATGTAAATTAGACCTAAGTATTAATTTTATATATGAATATGTTTTTTTATCATTAATGTAACATCTCGGTTCCAAGTGCCACCCATGGTGCCAAGAACCCGGTTGGTCACAATACCACAAGTGCATTTCCCCAAACACTAGAGGCTACCGACTAGCTGTGGGGGCCATGGTATGATATTGGGGGAAACTATGCCATAATTAGCAGAGTATGCACAATGGAATGACAAATAATAAACAACATTGGAAGCAGTAATACCGTAAAACAGAAGAAAAAAATATAATACTGAGAGAAAATAAACAAATGGAGCACATATTTAAATGATTCATTTCACATATGTCTAGTAAAGAATCCAAACAAGTAAAAATTCTAGAAATACAATACTAAACCAAAGTAAAAATGAAAAAAAGTAAACTCCAACAACATTGAAAGCCTCAACTTGGTCCCATGATCTCTAGCTCCAACAACAATCAAATACTTGATGAGGAAGGGTGATTTTCTTTATATATACCTGAAACCATATAATATGTTTGGGACCGAAAGAATGACCTAAACAGAGTGTGAGATGAATTCCAGTAGGAAACCACCAAAATATATGTGCCTAACTATCAGTGAATATATATAGCATGTAATATAAAAAATGAAGCAATAAACTAAGAAGTACTCAAAGTAAATAATCCAATAGTTATCAATTACATTCATTTATATTTAATAATTATTCAAAAAATTGAATAATGTATCCTAGGGAACTATCCTAAGCTCTGTATCCCCCCTGTATAAAAATAACAGAAGTCTCAAAATACCATCTAAACAATCAAGTAAGACCGAGTCCAAGCTTGTTATTTGGCTTGGTAGACGCATCACAATCATTAAATTATTCAAAAGAAACCCTCTGGGAAATTTCTCACAGTATAACCCTCTAGAAAATCTCACATAGTCTAACCCCTTTGGTCCCACATCATACTAATCATTTACAAGCGACCAACTTGGTAGCTCTCAGATTCAATACCCCTGGATCTTCATAGCAACAAGAGAATGTAATGACCCCTAGAAGCTCTTATATTAAATTCCCTATGGTCCAACATTCATTTAATAACGACCATCAAGGTAGATCTCACGGTCTAACCCCCTGGTCAATGACCCCACAAAATCTCACAGTTAATACCTCTAATCATTCATAACAACAATTCATAATTTAATGAACCTACCTTAGGAATCTCTCACAGTCAATTCCCATTTTCCATACTTTTAGAATGTGAAACACATGCATATCATATAAACAACAACTCCATCCTAACCACATTAGGAATGGGAATGAAATCTACCTAACAGGAAATTCTAAACCAAATGACCATAATCAATCAAACATGGGAAACACACCCATAATCAAGATATTAAAACTTACACATAATAAATAACCCTTTATCAATCAAACACACCATAACAGGTCCTATACAGGGTTAAATTCCATAACATGCAATACCATAAACATGGGTATTCAGCAATTTTAACACATATAATCCAAAGAAAATCAAGCAAAGGAACAAACCACCTACCTCGATGCGATGTGATGAACACTCTCAAACAATGACCCTTGAATTATCCCAGAACGTCGTAGATCTACAAAAGTTAAAAATCATTCAACCCTCGATAACCCATGAGAGTGGAGGAATAAAGAAGAGATGTTCTGGGAAAAGAGAGAACTCACCAATGGGAATCCAATGCACCCAATGGAATCTCAATCGGAGCTCAGATGGAGGAACAAGAGAAGCTCAAAGATCATTGGTCATACATCGCTCTCCTGTATGAGACATTGGAAGAAGAATTTTGTTTTGGAATTGAGATGCGACCTCAGTATGATTAATCAAATAAAAGGAAAAGTACATGGCATGTTCATTTAATGTACACACTATATAGTAGCCTCAATCAGACCCCTCTTTAGGAGGCCATCCAGGTCACCCTACACGACTATGTATTCAGCCGTTACACGGACAGTACATGGCTTCCTGCGGAAATCAGGTACACATCGTGTAGTCTAAAGTACACAGCTTGTACTTAGGTAAACCTCATTTCTTCTGTTTTCTCTAAAATAGCCCAAAATCAAGATCCATACTTGAAAATGGAGTTCTGGGATCTTAAAAACTTCCCCATTAAAGCAATTAATCCTTGATTTTCCCTTTCAAAGGTGGTGAAGAAGAAAATTCAAACAACTTTGGCCACTATGATCATACATTGGCCTCCCTCTCCCAAGTCACATCCTGTACACACCCTTGCTTCCATAGCACCTGTACCAGAGGAACATACCAGCCATAGAGGACCTTTGTGTTGCGATCAACAATTTGTATAGGGTTCTCCTAAAAGGATGTATCTACCTCTAACTCAACCTCCTCGGGTTAAAAAATGTGATATGGGTTTGAAAAGTAATGTTGTAGACGAGACACATGGAAGAATTCATGCATAGCCTGTTACCTCTGAGGTAATTTCAACTGATAGGCAATCAAACCAACTATCTACAAATCCTAAAATTGCTCGACATATCTCAGTGGAAGCTTCCCCTGTCTCCTAATCCTTTTATGTCCCAACCTTGGTGTGTCACATAGAAAACTTGATCTCTGACCTCGAACTTTGGAGGTCGTCTTCATCGATCAACATAATATTTCTACTAAGACTTTACAGTATCCATCCCCTTCTGAATCAACTCCACTTGCTCAGTGGTCTCCTTGACAAGATAAGGTCCCAACATAGCTGCCTCTCCTACCTCCATCCAATGTAGGGGTGATCGGCATGGCCTACTATACAAAGCCTCGTAAGGTACCATCTAAATCTTCACCTAAAAACTATTTTGAAGGAAAAATACACTAGAGATATGTGTCTCTCCCAAGAACCTCTGAAATCTAGGACGCATGCTCAAAGTATATCCTCTAAAACCTCAATCATGAGCTTGGACTGGCCATCTGTTTGAGAATGGAAAGCTATACTCAGAAGTACCTATGTATCCAAATCCCTCAGTAGACCATTCCATACATGAGAAGTAAAATGGGTGTCCCTATATTAAATGGTACAGTTCAGAACCCCATGAAAACGTACAATCTATTGGATGTACAACTTTTCAATATCATCAATAACAAAGGTTTCCTTGATTGGAAAGAAGTGTGAAACCTTTGTGAGTCTATCAATAAAAACCCAAACCACATAATTCCTTCGAGGGGACCTTGGTAAACCCATAAAAAATCCATTGCGACATCATTCCACTTACACTCGAGAATGAGTAACTATAGTAAAATCCCTGCTAGTCGTTGAGGCTCTACCTTCACCTACTGACAGGTGGAACACCTCATAAAACAACAGCTACATCCCTCTTCATACCTGGCCACAAATACTGAGATTATAAGTCTCGATACATCTTGGTGACACCAAGATGAACTGCACAAATTGAGGAATGAAAATACCACATCATCTCCCCACATATGTCTGCTTATACACGTCCATGAAAATGCAAATCTCATCCTCACCTATTGTCCACCCAGGAGTACAGTCTTTTCCAGACACACTCTCCAATAGGACTAGCCCTTAGAATCTGATAGATTCCATATATGAACTCGATCTAGTAGATTAGAGGTACCATATATTGAGGAAATTAATTTCTTCCCCTGTCTTTCATGTGCTAGAAAATTCATCTTAGAGAACATGTCCATAAGCTTCCACTCATTGCTGGATTCATGAACTACCTACCTCTGAGTCCTCCTACTCAATGTATCAGCCACTGAGTTTCCTTTCATAGGTGTGTAGGTAAGATCAAAGTCGAAAGACTAAAGGTACTCAACCCATCTTCAATATCTCAAATTTAGATAATGCTGAGTAAAGATATATTTGACACTTTTGTGTTTAGTGAATACCACAAAATGATCTCTCAAAATATAATGTCCGTAACAACATAAAGCATGCATGACTACAACTAACTCAAGATCATGAATCAGGTAATCCCTCTCATGTGGCCTCAACTACAGAGACCTATAACCAAAAAATACTCCCCTCTACATAAGCACTTCTCCTATACTGATACCTAATGCATCACAGTAAATGGTGTAACTCTTTCTAGGCTCCAGAAAAATTAATATTGGTGATGAAATCAACCTCCCTTTCAGCTTCTGAAAGGCTGAATCATAGGATTTTGTCTACAATTACATCACAAACTTATTATTTAGGACTTTCAGTGGTGATGCAATGAATAAATTTTTTTATATAAAGCACCTGTAGTAACTATCTAGACCGAGAAAACTCCACGCCTCAAAGTTGTTCTTCATCTTCTCCCAGGAAACTACCGCTCTCACTTTCTATGGTTCTACTAATACTCCTGTCTCTGAGATAAGATTACCCAATAAGTGAATATGGTCCATCAAAAAGTGACATTTTGAGAGCTTAAAATATAACTTATTCTCTCTCATAGTACTCAATACATTCTCAAGATGGGTGGAATGGTCTTGTTGAGTGTGAGAGTACACCAAGATATCATCCACAAAGACTACCAAAAAATAATCCAAGTAAGGATAGAACAATCGTTTCATTAGTGCCATGGAAATTGAAGGTGCATTCGTGAGACCGAAATACATATCCACATACTCGTATAGACCATACCTACTATGAAAGGCTGTAATAGGTATATCTAATAGTATAACAGGAAATTGATTATAATTGGATCTCAAGTAAATCTTCAAGAACACTCTGGATCCTCGAATATGATGAAAGAGATCATCAATCCTCGGCAAGGGGTATCCCTTCTTGACTGTCAACTGGTTCAGATTCTGATAATCCACAAAATGTACGAGGGTACCATCCATATTCTTTGCGAAAATTGTAGGCGAACCCCAAGAAGAAGTACTGGGTCAAATGAAAAAATTTTCCTTCAACTCCTCTAACTTCTTCTTCAGATCCTATAGCTCTAGTGTATCCATCCTATAACAAGGAATGAACACCAGTTCTGCTCCTAGAACAAGCTCAATAGAGAAATCTACCTCTCTCTCTGGAGGTAAAACTGAAAATTTATTTAGAAAGACATATCTAAAACAATCCACAACTGGAGGAAAGTCAATATGCAAAGTCCCCTAGTAATGTAGATATAAACTTGAAATATGGGATATAACTCCGCCAAACCCATGATGCTCGGGTCCTGCTTTGCTCTCCTGAACATCCCATTCTCCCCTGTATAGAAAAGGCACACCCTCTAGTGATGTGAAACTCACCTTATAGAGATAGTAGTAAAAAAATGTCTAGAAAGACACCAACCATTACATTCTGATAATGAAATAGAATCCTATCATCTCTATGATATATAGGTCCCATAATAAGTAACACCCACCAACCATAAGGGGGCACACCTTGGAACGACGTACACTAGTCGTCCTAAACCCCAACGGAGTGTATAGAACCCTGACATCCACAGAAGTAAAAATACCGAGCCCAATGATCTCCACAATAGCGAAAGATATAAAACAATGGGAATCCCCTATATTGAAAAGATCATAAGCAAAAACTAAGTCAACTAGAATAGTACCTCTAACCGTAGAGGGTCTGGGATCCTGCTCCTGCTAGGTCTTCTCCACTACAGATGTATGACCTGTACCGCGGCCCTACAACCATGCCTAACCACCCTGAGCTGATCCAACCTACTATCACTGAAATCCTACTGAACGGATACCAAGACCATGACACCCTCCTCCGCCTGAATGGCTTGATGAACTCTTGTTCCCTGACTGAGGATAAAGTAGTGGTCCTTCTCTTGAATGTGGAGTCATAACCGAACCCCTATCACCTACTAATGGTGAGGATATCCATGAAAAATGTATAAGATGACCCATCCTTCCACAAGATTGACACTCAATAAGATCTCTCCGGCATTGAGGTCTCGTGTGACTACCCATCATGCACTGATAGCATACCACATGGCTACGGGAAGAAACCCTGTGTAAAAGATCCCTACGACACCTCCTGCTATCTGTCAAAGGAGTGCCATCCCTAGATGCTGAACTGCCTTGGATCATAGCTCCTAACTCCCTCAGATTGCACTCGGTAATTAGCACTCGGTTCACTATAGTCATCATCTAAGTCAGCCTAAAGACATTCACCTGTGATTAGATGTCATACCTAAGACCATCCTCAAACCGCCCAGCCAAACATAACTTGTCACCTCCCAGAACAGGTGAAAAGCACTGAATATCTATTAAACGAGAAGAATAGTCCATCACTGAAAGAGTTACCTACTCCAAATACATGAACTCTTCGGCTAGATATACCCTCATTGTCTTTGGGTATAAATAGTCATAGAAGGTCCTCTTAAACTATTCCTAATAATATCTCAACGACGTACCACCTGTGAGATAACATACCACAATATCTTGGTGGAATCATGTAACATGTACATCATGATCTTCACCCTTCTTATTATAGGCCTCTCTAGATTCTTAAATATTACTATCATGGCCTCCAACCATGAATTTGATATTTGTGGTCCCCTATCCCTTGAAAATGTTCGAGGATGTAGCTCCTGGAACACCCTCGCCAACATTTCCATAGACGGGGTAGGATGAAGTGCTTCTTAAAACATCTATAACATCCTCAAAAAGACATCACAGAACTATGAATCAACACCTGTGTCCGGTATAACACTTGGTTCCAAGATATGAATGATGGGAGGATCTGCTGGTAGCCCATGATATACCATTTACAATGTCTAAACAATGACATATGTCTAGCATACAACCAAAGTGAATCTTGGAAGCATGACTCTTCAAGGTCTAGAGCACACCTCAGTACCAGATTATAAAGGTAATCATCTTAGAAGTTCATAAAAGGAACAAGAGAAGAAACATAAAAGTTTTACAAAATAGGGTTACATAGCGTGTATAATCACTACATGGTGTATTCCCTTGAGATTTTAACATGGAGTGTACTTATTCCAAACCTAGTTGTGTAACACTCATACACATGGAGTGTTCCTCCTAAGACACCGTGTGTACTTGAATCTTCCATTCTTATAAAGTACTTATACATGGATAGACCTATATAGTTCTCTCCTAGGTAACACTACACAACGTGTTCACCGTAGAAACGATGTGTACTAGTTAAGTTACAACAACCTGTGTTGTTAGTCACAAATTTGGATACATGGTTGACACTAAACTATGTGTATGAAGATAACACGACATGTACAACCTTAGTTTCATATACCTGTGTTTTGGTCAGATGACCAGATACATGGTTCTCTACACACAATGTGTATAATCTAGACATGGCATGTTCTACCAGAAGTTTCCCAACCCCGTGTCTTTTCACACACAGTCAATCACATGGTGAAAGACTACATGACATGTACATAAGATATGTTTTTCCTTATAGAATAGAAGAACACATGACATTTGTTTCATTACACCACACACTCTTTTGTCTGGGTTTTTAGACAGTAAGCCTATGGAACTTTTTCTAAACCAATAAAAACTTAAAATTTTATATAAGGCATGAAAACCTCTGACCAATGGGATCCCATACTCCTGTGAATCAAAGTTTCCCATCCTTATTCACATCATAACTTGAAAAAATGAAATTAATTCTCAAAAATGACCCACCAAATTCAGATCCAAGATGGACTATAACACCTCAGATACCAAAGTCTTTCATCCAACCAAATGACACTTTACATATATCAGTACCCTATAAAAAAACTAGAAGGTATTATATCATTTGATATATCACAACAACATGAATATCTAGAACAACATATACCTCGACAACATGCAATCAATAATACACCCTAAATGACCTGACAAGAATGCATGACATGTGATCTCTAACAACTGCCTATATGATTCATGAGATGGAATACCATCATCTCATTATGTTTAAAAAAAATAGAACAACACTAATATCAATGATAACACCATAATAAAAGTGAATCTCCCAACAGTGAAATCAAATCAACTGTAATAATTGAAAAACCAGAAAAATTGTAATATTCGAGGAAACATGGGTTTTCCCTCTACATGATGTATATACTCCCAGAAACAACTTATTACAAACTACATATTCATTCCTATATCTATCTATAAGCTCCAAAAAGTAAGAAAAATTAGAAAAGAAACTCCTCTAATACCACTTTGCAACATCCCAGTTCTGAGTGCTGCCCAAGGTGCCCCAAACCTAGTTGGTCACATGAAATCAAGTGCATTTCTCCAAACTCTAGAGGCAACCAACTAGTGGCGAGGGACAAGGTATAATAGTTGAGAAACTATTCCCTCATTGGTAGAGTATGCACAAGGGAATGAAAAATAATAAATAGCAGTGAAAGTAGTAATACAATACAAGAGAATCAAACAGTGGAAGACTGATAGTAAATAAAAAACGTGAGAAAATATATAAATGATGCATGTCAAATATGTCTAGGAAAGAATCCAAACAAGTCACAATGATGGAAATACAACACTAAACGAAAGTAAAAAAAGAAAGGAGTAAATTCTAGTAGAATCACAAGCCTCAGTTTCATCCCATTCTATCCAGCTCCAACAAAAATCAAGTACCTGATGAGGAAGGGAACTTTCCATTATCTATACCTATAACCATATAATCTGTTTGGGTCCAAAAGAATCACCCAAACAGGGTGTGAGACAAATCCCAATAGAAAACAACCAAAAGATCTGTGCCTAATTATCAATGAATTATATATAGTAGGTAATATGAAAAATGAATCAATAAACTAGGAAGTACTCAAAGTAAAAAATCCTAATGTTTTCAATTACATTCATTAACATTAATAATCATTCAATATGTTGAATAATGTAGCCACAAGATCTAGCCCAATCTATGTATTCCCCTGTATAAAAATAACATACATCTCAAAATACCATATAAACAATCATGTAAGATCGATTCCAAGATTGTGCTTTGGCTTGGAAGATGCGTCACAATCATTAAATTATTCACAAGAAACCTTATAGAAAATTTATAATAGTCTAACCCATATGGTTTAACATATAATCAATTCCATAAATAATGACCCTCTAGGAAATCTCACATAGTCTATCTCCTTTGGTCCCACATAACACTAATCATTTACAAAAACCCACCTGGGTAGCTCTCATGGTCAATACCCCCAGGTTCTACATAGCAATGAGAGAATGTAATGACCCCTTGAAGCTCTCACAGTCAATGAACTATGGTACAAAATTTATTTAATAACAACCCTCTGGGTAGCTCTCATAGTCTAACCCCTCTGGTAAATGAACCCACGATAGGTATCATAGTCGATACCTTTGGTCATTCATAACAAAAATTCAAAATTTAATAACCCTACCTCGAGAAGCTCTCACAATCAATTCCTCTTGGTCATACTTTCATAATGTGAAACACATGCATTTCAGATAAACGGAAAATCCATTCCAACCACATTAGGCATGGAAAAAAAGTATCCTAACAGGAAATTCTAGACCAAACGACCATAACCAATCAAACATGGGAAACAAACCCATAATAAAGGTATTAAACCTTACACATAAGAAATAACCCTTTCTCAATCAAACACACCTTAAAAAATCTTAAATAGGTTTAAATTACATAACATGCAATACCCTAAACATGGGTATTCTGAACTTTTAGAAAATATAATCCAAATAAAATCAAGGAAAGGTACAAACCACCTACCTTGATGTGGTGCACTGAACACTCTCGAATGTTGTCCCTTAAATCATCGTAGAACATCATAGATCTATAAAAATGTCAAAATTGTTCAACCCTAGATAACTCACAAGAGAGGAGTAATCTGTAAGAGAGGATATAGGGAAAGATAGAACTCAACGGTGGAAATCCAACGCACTCAGTGGCATCTCAATCAGATCTCGGACGAAGGAACATGAGAGGCTCGAAGAGCTTCGGCCGCACGTCACTCCCCTTTACGAGATGACAGAAGAATAATTTCATTCTAGAGGTGAGATGGGACCCCGATCTGATTAATCAAATAAAAATAAAAGCACTTAGTGTGTTCATTTAATTTATATGCCATGTACTAGCCTCAACCAGTCCCCCCTTTAGGTGGTCTTCCAGGTCACCCTACATGGCCATGTACTCAACAGTTACATGGCCAGTACATGGATACCTGCGGCGACTGGGCACATGATGTGTACTCCAAAGTACACGACGTGTACTTAAGAAAACCTCATTTCTTAATTTTTTTTGCAGAACATACCTAAATCAATATCTATACATGAAAATGGATATTTGGGTTCATACAAATAAATTATAAATATATATTTTATTTTTCTCACAAAAAATTTTCTTTTTTCAAATATAGTGGAAACTTGGAGTAATTGAGCCAACAAAAAATGTGATTTAAAATAAAATGATTTTATAAATAACATTCCCAATGAAATGGTAAATGGAATTCAAAACATCATTATTGTACTTAATCAGT
The DNA here is from genome assembly GCA_963277665.1 of Viscum album. NCBI lineage: Eukaryota > Viridiplantae > Streptophyta > Magnoliopsida > Santalales > Viscaceae > Viscum > Viscum album. The sequence continues at coordinate 263,003,487 of OY728129.1, forward strand.
TTTCCTAGCTTATGAAAAATAAACCAAGCCCATTTTAGTGTCAAACATCAGAAATGAAATAGAATCCTATAGTTGAGACCTTCATGTGACAAAAACAAGAATCATTTAGTGGATATTTATATCCTCTTATAGAGAAATAATAGGATAAATCTATAGGAAATATATTTTCAATTATTTAATTATCTAACTGAGAGAGGGTAAGTCTAGTAATTTATTACTTTTAAAGATAAATGGATTAATGTTGTACATTACTCAAGAATGTAAATCCAATATTTGAAGATAAATCAATGTAGTGGTAATATATAAGGAAAATATTGCTTAACATGTATTTTTCTCATAATCATAAAAAATAGGGAGGGAATTTCTAGAGCACAATGCTAGGAAAATGAATATATTTTAACTTGAATGATTAAATTTTCAAATGTTTTATAGCACAAATCTAGTTTGTTTATCAACTATGATAGAAAAATTAATATATTATTTAGTGAAATAAAACTATATCTGTAAAAGGACTGTGCAATTATTGACTTTAGGAGTTTTGATTTAGTAGTTAATTGTGCTCTTAAACTAGAGTAAGAGTTTTGAGAATATATTCATATAAATTGATACAATATTATAAGGTTGTGTTTTTATAACGAAGGATAAAATGAAAAAGAACATGGTGGAAAGAAGATCAAATTTCCTACATGTCAAAAATAGAGAAAAAATACCCCAGTAAACAACCTTAGGGGAAATTAAAATTGATTTAAGTGTGTAAAAAGAGTGGATAAAGAATAATATTATAGAAGGGAAATGAATATTATATTCAATACTATGCAGGAAAGGAACATTTCACTCAATAGATAACCTATGGTCCAAATCATCATTATGGGTATGTATTTTCAATGGAATTTTGAATTTTGAATTTTTGTAGGATGGGTTTCTAATAACTAGGACTCAAATTAGGATTCTACGAGCTTAAAAACCTGTAGATTGTATTTTTTCATGTGTTTAAATGTTTTTGTGGAGTTTGAGAGCATTTTAAATATGTTAGAGGATTTTGTTATAGATTTGGGATTATTTCTCAGCTGTAGGTGGTTCATCACATTATAATATAGGATATTATAGCATGACATGAGGATAAAAAAGTTATTATACCCTATATATGGTAACCCATATCATGTTATTGTATTGTAAAGGTGAATTATTTTACTATAGTAGAAGGACAATTTCACCGCATAAGGGTTACATTATAAAGGGTATTTATGAGGGAAGATCATGCCAAAGACTAAGCTATTTCTCAATGAGGGTTTCTTAAGGGGAAAAGTTCCATAACGAAACCCAGTGAATGTCACACAATGATAACCCTTTTTGAGTTTCCAGACATCTATATTTGGTAGCGACATTACATCATGACACATTGGGTCATGTCATAACGAAATCATAGAAGAGTGGAGTTTCATCATGGATACTTGATTCACAATGTAATAGACCTCTTATCCAAATTTTTAAGTAGGTATATAGCCATATTTTCAATGTTATTACCCTTTGGTTTTTGGCTAAATGGATTTATGGGGATGGCTATTTTGGTCATCTCCTCCCTTCTTCCTTCCTCACTTGGAGAATATTGTTTAGGGGTTTCATTAGTGAATATTTTCATGATAATTCGAGATAGTATTTCCCCCACCTTCCCTTTTTATTCATCTTATTGTAAATCATCTAATTTTTTATGTTCTTGTCTTTGGGTTTGGCCCAAGATTCCATCGAATAATGGTGGAATCATCATGTTTGATAGGGATTTTTCATATGGTGGAAAAATGATATCAAGGAATGATTAATACATGTACTTATTGAAAATTTAGTTTAAGAAATTTCATTTTAAGGATTTATTTGATTATTTTTAATTAATCAGGTTTAATTGGAAAATAAATAGGAGTTAGGTGATCAACCTTTTTTGCATAATGTTACTAGTATTATTCCATGCCCTATAGACACATTATTGGTTTTTGTTCTAGTTTATTCATATTACATACTAAGTTTTCATGGGATTATAATGCCTTATTTTTAAATTTTTAATTAATAATAAATTTTTATAATCAATCATATGGGTGTTATAGCTAGAGGTAGGGTAATTGAATCTTGAGGATTCTCAATATGATCTATTATGTGTATGGTGAGTGCATATTAATGATGATATGCATGATATAAAGATATGTAATCTCTATAATACTTAACCATATAACCATTTTTGTATTATTTTTCATTAATTTATAGGGTTTTGGTTTTGGGTAATTAATAAAGGTTCTATGGGTTACCTAAGTGTAAATTCAAGTGTTTTATAACCTCGTAGAGTTTTAGTGAGATCAACATTTTATTTTAAGTGATCTAAAATTTCTTGGTGATTTTTTCCATGTAGAGGATTATTGTTTGTTTTGTGAGGGTCCAAAATAGGTCTTTAGTCTCTAGATTAGTTTTTCTAGAATATATTATATATATATTTTTGGTATGGTAGATATAGTGGGATTAATCCATTTGTTGATAGGTTATATAACCGTTCATATCATATATTTTTTAGAACACCCACATTGATGGTGGTTAGTGGTCATAGTTCTTGAGGTAAGCATGATAATTTCTCCAAGTCTTGGTTTTGTTTTCCAATGAGGGTTTCCTCTAGGTTACAAGCTTGAGATCTCTCTTTTGGAGATTTAAGATGACACACAAGCATGATTCATGAGATATATATGCATATGGAATGACAATGAGTTTCTAAAAGGCCTTGATTGGGTTTTATATAGAATTGTATTTGGGTATTAGGACCTAGATAATATGGTGAGAGTTATAAATGTGCTGGATCAACATATTTAGGTGAATGTTAGGTAAAGAATATGGGATTTGGTATCACAATGGTGTGAACGATGTGGGTTTGTATCAGTGATTAGATACCATGTTGGTTCTGATAATCTTACCGATTTCCTTCTTGAGTTAGAAGGGTATTTCATATGGTATTTCATGGCATACCATATGATATTTTTCCTCTCATGGGAATGTTATCTTGTCAGGATGGTTAGATAGTGGGATTATATTTATGTTTTAAGGCTAATCCATGTATGGGTAGTGCCTATGTTATGATTACCCAGTGCATTAGTGATTATCCATGGGACCTACTCTGAGAGGTGTGGTTTGACTCGTACAGGGGGTTGGATCTATTTTTATCTCCTTAGGATTTGATTTCTATATATGTGATTAACCCTGAGACATGAATAGTGATTATATAGTTCATCTCATGCATGATTTTCCTCTCGTTTTCCCTATATAGGATATGTTTCCTATGTTTCTGGTTAAGTATTATACTTATATAGTGATGGAATGTTTTTATAATGCTAGATATTGGATTTATTTTTTCTCTCATCTAGATACAATTCTTATATATGAGATTATCCATGAGACCTATCTAAAAATGGTATGGTTTAGATCATGTAGAAGTTTGGCTCTATTCTTTTCATCCTTAGGATTTTCTTCTTTTTCATATGATTATCCAAGTGACTTCTCTAGTGATTGTATGATTTGGATCATGTGTGAGTATGGATCCATGCTTTCTTTCCTTAGGATTCACTAACTTTATATGTTATTATCCATGGAACTTAGCTAGTGAAGGTATGGTATTACTTGTTAGAAAAATTTTCTTCATTTTCCCACTATAAGGTCTATTGGTTGTATACATGATTATCCATGGGACCAACCCCAATTGGCATGGTTCGACTCGTACAATAGGATGGATAAATTTTTCCCCCCTTTTTATATTTTTAAAATGTATATGATCATACTGGGATCTACTTGTGATGGTGTGGTTCAGATCATATAGGGGGTTGGATCCATTTTTTCCCTTCCCATGATCTATTTTAGATATGTTACACTATCTATGACGAGGTTGTTACTAATTAAATAGAAATCAGTTCGGGAGGATCCCAAATATCTTTGTTTTCCTAGATTTGTATGTATTATTATTTTTCCCTTAAAGGAATTACAATGTTATTTACTTTGTTTTTTGTTTTAGTTTCCCTAATGTGATTCTTAATACATTAAACTACATTGATATAGTTCTCCATAGGAGACCAGACCTGGTATGATAAGGGTTCATGGTGTCTTTGTTATCACATGAAAACCCAAAACACATGATTATATAACACATGTTTGGTTATTTATTATTTTATTTCACATACATATTCATGATGGAATATATTAAGGGAACCTAGTAAAAACCTATTGGGACGTATTTTTTACTCCTTTCACAACCACTTTGATGCATGTGCAAACCTCATACCTTAAATGAATGTTTGATAAAAATGAATCATGATAGAGTATCCCATCATAATTTGGATATGGGGTTGAAGTGAGGTTATAGGATGTAAGTGAATAATAATTTCTATTTTATTTTACTTTTTATTGTATATGTATTCATGTTAGGGGGATATCTATTGAGATGCATGGTAGTATGACTATATTTTCCTTTTATTATAAAATGTGTTCATGTTTATTTTTATGTTTTTACAACCTGTAATTCTATACATTAAAACTTTGATATGTTTCAATGATTATATTTAGTTATTTACTTATTTTTTTATGGGTTTGATATTGAGATTATAATGTATTTATATTGAACGTAGACTTTTTTTGTAATCACTAGTGTTTGGAGTGCATGGAGGTGTACCAAAATTCAGGTCTTAATGATAAATAGAGTGCATGTCAAAGTATTTTATCTAGTAAATTAGGAAAATGATATCATATCCTTTTTTATTTATCTTACTATTTAGGGACTTGGTATTCAGATATATGAATGTGTTGGATATTATGATGGATCTTAGGTTGGTGAGTCATGAAAACATGTGAATTTACCTTTTATGGGTGAAGATGATGCTATATTTATTATCAATTAGGTATATATAACTTATGTTTGATTCTTCAATTGAATATGAAAATTAGAATATATATAATATTGGAAGAGGAATAGAAAAGGTCTTCTTATAAACTTATGGGTAATCCAAGAATCAAGTAATGGTTTCCATTCAATAACTGGGTGGATAGAGTTATGTGGAAATAAATAACATTAGATGTTTTTTAGAGGAGGTATTCCTGTCTATGAAAATTTCTAACATTGATGAAGACTCATATTCAATATAATGAATGAAATATATGAGAATTTAAGATCAATCTACTAAACCATGTTCCATACATCTTGTAAAAATCCCATTAAACATATAAAAACGTGTTTATTGTTGTCAAGGAATACTTTATTGGGATGTGTAATACCCATACTAGTGTTACTAAGAATATTGGTTACTGAAATTAGTGTTTTAAAAAATCTTAATAATGGATAATAATTCTAGCAGTACTTTGAAAAATATTAGGAGTAATTTTAATAAGTATTCATTATGAGATGAAATTGAAAAAATGTAAAAGTCCTTAGAATATATGACTTTTTTGAAATTTCTTATGACTTCAAGTCCTTTTATACAAATTCATTGAAAAATATGACTTTGAAGTCATTCTATATGATTTTTTTATTTTTTAGGACTTCTGAGATAGATCACATGAAATCATGTCATTTCATATGAATTTGTTCTAAAGAATTTTACTTAAACATATGACACTAAGAAACCACATCAGAATTCATCACATTACATTGAAGATATTCAATATGACTTAAAAGTCTCAATAATTGTATAAAGTATAAATTTATGACTTCATATGACTTTAAATTTATATATAATGTAATTATATTGCACCATATTACTTTATGATCCAACATATGACTTAGAAACATAGTAAAAATTTGAATTTCCTATTGTGTAAAAAATGAATTTGCAAGATTTAATTTGAAGAAGAAAATTAAAATTAAAATAAATGTTGTGTAATTTTATCATGTTCAAAACAAAAAGATGATTAGTGAGTCCATGATCCAAAAATATTTCAAGTAATAAAAAATGATACCATGATGATAAGATAAATTTCATGAGTTTCTTTATAAATAGAAATAATTTTGAATATTTTTTTTAAATAATGAGGATAAAAATATGTTAATACTGAAGCATCTCATAAAATTATTTTATCAATACGATATGAGATGAGTGAGTTATTTTACAATCTTTATGATTGAGAAAAATAATATCAAGGATGATATGGAAGGCTAAGAATTCATCCAATATTTAAATCATAGTACTTAATGGTTTAATTAAATATATAAATAAAAATATGAAGATGACTGATCTATTCATTAGTATTCCAAATACCAAAAACTCAATTGTTATTCAAGCATGATAAGGAAAAAGAGGGATGTAATACTATCAAAAATTAAATTTTAAGGACCCCAAATATAGTATCCTAGAGCTGGTGGATACATTAATAAATTGGCACTAGATACAAGAAACCACATCCCAACGGACGAAATAGTTCAGTAGTCTTGGTGAACTAGATACTTCCTTAAATTTCACATTACATTTAAGAATTTGAATACAACATATTATTTTTTTTATAACACCATTTTACCCTTTATAATATCCAAACATATAAATCTTAAAACAGTTTATGGTATCTTGAAGAGAAAACATAAGAAATGGGTGAGACGAGATTCCCCATAAGGGTATGAATATAGTGGGAGATAAATAAGGTATAAATAATATGTTAATAATAAACAATAATTAAATAATTTCATAGAAATAATATCTTAATCTAGAAAATAATCCATTGAGATAATAAGAAATTAAATAATCACATGAACACAAATAACTAATTTCATAATGATGGAATGAATATTGTGAGACATATGAAATTTATAACTGAGGCCTTGACCAAGATATTTGAAAACCCCATCAAGGCATTATTCAACAACATCTATGTAAATGGTCAAGGCCTCAACCAAAACGAAGGTTAATTTGTCTCATACTAATGCACTGAGGGGATATAGTGGGCCCTAAATATATTTTATTATGTATAATGAATTACTTATATGAAAGGGGTGAAATAGAATCAATATAATAATTTATATTCAAACTGATAAGAAAATTTTTAATAAATACCCCAATCAATAAACACAATCATAAACCATTTAGAGTAATATAGAGAATGGTATCAAAATTATGTATCCCAAGTAAAAATAATAATAAAACATCCAATAAAATATCATAGATGGTATCATAAGAAAATAAACACATTAAATCATAATACTTAAAAATGTATGTTTAAAGATATTAAAATACTTTAAAAATAATATTGGAAAATTCTTGAGGAAAATACACCTTTTTTTACTTTGAAAACAGTTATTTTTAAAAAGATGCACATTTATAAAGGAAAAAACTTTCATTGAAAAGAAACCTGTAAAATGGTAAATGAATATTGAAATAAAATATTTGTCATGATAGTGGGAAAATAATTTCATTCATTATAAGTTAAAAAACAATCCTTTTGCATAGTTATAAAAGGTAATAAAGTTCCTCATTTTAAAAATGATAAGAAGATTACATTCATTTTTTTGTAAAAAGTAAAAAAATGGGTAAAGTTTTTATTAATAAATCATTTTATATTTACATAAATATTATTTAAACAATTTAAATCAAAATATGGATATTGAAGAATAATATTTCCCTAGTGGGTACTTAAATATAAATAATCCCAAATGAGGATGAAATTGTGAAATAAACCCTTACCTGAGGTCCAATTTAATTTATACATGTTTGAATATCTAACATAATAAATATATATTTATTATAAATCTATCAAAGAATAATTATATCATTTATAATTTACTTATAATATTATATTAATAGTTTCTTAATAATTCATTATTAAAATCACTGTTTCGAGTGGTAACTGTTTTATTTTTAGGTATGATTTAGTTCGATATTTCTATTACTTGTACATTGATCAAAGTTAAATCATATAAATAATGTTAATAATGATATAAATATCACACACACACACACACACATATTCATTATTTACATATTTAGTCTAATCCATAAAAGTTATATATATAAAAATGAATGACACCATTCAGGGAGACGGTAGGTCGTACGTACACATGAACACTATATTCACTTTTAGAAGGATAGAATAAAAGAAAATTAGATAATATTTTATATTCATAAAAGAATTATTATATAATATAAATCATATTTATTCATAATATCCATCCTTGTTACTATCCATGTAAAATAGAAATGGAAAAAAATCACTTCGCTTCACGGAGGTGGAAGTCCACACATACTCATGAGCGATATTATCGTTTCCCAATAGATTGAAAGGTAAGAATGCAGATATGATATAATAATTAATGAATTATTATTATGTTTTAAATATTTTATACAAACATTAAACCCATCATAATTCCCATTCATAAATTACGGTTATGAAAAATGAATTGTATTGCTACGTAGAGACAGTAAGTCGTACGTACGCATAAGTGATACTTTCACTTCCCATTTGATGGTAAAGAGGATGTATAATGGTGGTATTGTAATAATTATAATATTTAAGTATATTTAATATAATTATTTTACCATTTTAAGGAAAATACTATATATTTAGGAGCTGTAGAAGAAGAAGTAAAAAAGAAAGTGTCCAGTTAAAGAGATTACATCTTCTTTGGAAAAACCCCTTTGGACCTCCTCTTAAGAACCCTATAGTGGGCATTTTGATGAGTAAATATCCTATACAATGTTTATAATTAATTTTATAATATAGGTTTAGGGTATTGTTGATATATAATGATGAAAGTGGTGTAAATAAGTGAAGGAGGTGGTTCCCTTTTATAATTGAGGTTAGGGGCACTTTTAGAATTTTAAAAAAATCAAATATAATAGGAGTATTCTATTAAATAATCCTTCCAAATGGATAGTAATTGGAAAATAGGGTAGGAAATGGTTTAAATATCATCAATAAATAAATTTTTGTTTGGTTTTTTGTGGTTTAAACCTTTTTTTTGGTTTAACACCTTTGTTAACCTATTTTAACATTAACAATGGTAACATTTCTTCACTATCAAAGGGCTATAATTTTACATATAAAGAATATATTGAATCATAAAAGTAAATGGGATAAAATTTCTGACCATATATTATTAACTTTATAATATTTATATATTTTAATGATTTTAAAATAATTTAATAAAATTTTACTTTGAAAAAATATCATTATTATCAATTTTCACACTATTCATTTAATTTGACTCCAACTACACCAATAAAAAGGATTAATTAGAATATAATGATTTAAAATATATAATATGTTACATATATATGTAAAAGTAATGTAGGATATGAAAAAATTCAAATTATATCACTTTTAATATTTTTAATATCATTTTTTCAGTTAGTTAAATAAACATTGTATTAACATTGCACATGAATTTAAGACAATTATATAAATTATAAAAATAAGAAATAAATTTACATAATAAAAATAATATAATTAATATAAAAATTAGAATTTATTTTTATAAATAATTTTTTTTCCTTATGTAGACACATAATAGATATTTAAAACTAAGAGGGTGACATTTTTAACTTCCTTTTCTTTAATTATTATAAGGGTCATTTTCATGTGAAATTATTCCTTAAACCATTATATTTTCAGTTTAATATGATTAAGATCGAATAAAATTCATCAAATAAAAATTTATATGAAATATTATGACCTTATCACTTAGTTTTAACCTAGATTAACATGTTTTATGCTTTACTGAGGTGATAAATTTTATCATGGTTACTATTTATAATGCCTAAAAATGAAAGAGAAATATTTATTAAATTTGAGACTCCTAATTAAATATATGGAATCCATTTTATTAAATTCAAAGTCAATAAATTTAAGAAATTAATTTTAAAATAATTTCACAAAAAGTGATGAAATTTTCTTTTTAGAAAAATACATTTTTTCTTAAAAATGAAATTTTTGTATAAAATTGGTTTATAACAAATTCAATTATAAAAATCATTCCAATGAACATAATTTTATTATTAATAATATAATATAACTCATTTATCTTTTAATATATTTTAATATAAAATGGAACTTTGCAATGTTTTGAAATAAAAATAGAATTATCAATAAAAATCAGTATTTTTCACTTTCACTGAAATATATATATTTTTAGAAAAATAAATAAAATCACCCTAAGATAATTTTGATATGTTGATTTAAAAAATTGAATTATTTTTTATAAAATAAAATGTATATATGTTATATATATTAATTGTAATATTTGATCACAAAATGAAATAAAAATCATTTTTGAAGAAAAAATAATTTTGAAGCATAAAATAATTTTTTTAAAAATTGATTATTTATTACATAATAATTAATCAATGAATTTTTATTTATTTCATTGTATTTATTTATATATTTCATAATTAAAATAATATTATTCATACCCTTTAATTTAACAGCTATGTTATAATGATCATATTTAAATTATAATATTTTGGGGTTAGTTTAAGATTAGTGTTGTGTGTTATATTTGCTACCAAAAATAGTATTATTTTAAAATATTTGGGTGTTACTTGATCACATCTTAAATAAATTGAATCCTAACAATTTTTACTTGATATTTTTAATCAAGTGTTTGAAATTTGAGAATACCTTTGTGGAAAACCTACATTGTAAAAAGGGTTAATAAAACATCCACTTAAAAATAGAGAAAAGGAAACATGAATTTTATTAAAAAATTGTTTTTTAATTAGGAAAAATTAATGGCAAGTGAAAATATGGACATGGAAGAAAAAAATATCACCCAAGGATTAATATATAGTGATAGAAAACATTTTCATAAGTAACGTAACCATCATAAAACCATAAATCTATGATGGGTAAAAAGGCCATTGATTTCTTGGTATGAAAGGTAAAGAGATTAAGATTTTATTTTAGTGTTATTTTTTTAAAGTTGAGGGATTATTTTACTATATAGATAAATCACTCGAGAAACTAAAATTACTTGATTATTTCCATGTCCTAAACATAATCTCATATTTTTTTGTTCTTTGATCTATTTCCACTACATATCATATGAAATAAAAAATATTTCTGAGATGATTTTATATGCCTGAAGATCATTTAATGAATCAAAAATATCCATAAGCCATTCCTTAAGAATCTAAATATTTACAAAAACCAAAACGGTTATCATAGGATATCCACAATGATAATTCATACCTTAACCACAAACAATAATACCAAAAGTTAAAATTATCCCAATGCATAAATATTTAATCTTAAGGCTCCTCCAAAATACGTCTAACCAAATTCAAAAATCCAAAATTATAGGAATAAGGTCACTATATTTCCAAAATAAACTTATCATTAATACCACATATTGTATATCTTAATGTCACATGTAAATACCTTGATCATATATTTTTCTAAAACATGTTAATAACTTAAATTATCATAAAAAAATAATTAAAACATGCATGCTTCCAAAAATAAAATCTGAGATTATAAAATATATTAAAAAAATCAAAAAAATTCAATCAAATACATCATGAATCAAATCACTATCCATTTTCAAGGTCACCAATACTATCCCATTTACATCCATCTCAACATTAGGAACATACTAGGGTTATCATTTCATTTTTATGTATTCTTAAAAAATAACTTACCACTAATCACTTTTCTTGGTCACTGGTATCATTCTACATATTATTTAAAATCATTAAGAAAAAATTATTTAGTAAATTCATTATACATTTAATGATTCGTATAACATGAATTAATTTGATATAATACTTCTAAAACATAATTCTTAAATACAAAAGCACATTAAATTTAATAATTATATATTGACAGTAGTAATAATATATACTTGACCTTGATACCTTTTCTTCTTCTAAGATAAATACCCTTGTCTATTATAGAATTAATTTTAATAGTTCCCATATCATTGTTGTTGAATAATTTTAAGTTCTTAACAACTTTATTTCTTGTGGAATCACCAGCATGATGGCTTTTCTCTCAACACTTGTAACAAATTAACAATCCATTCATGCAAGAACCATGGTGTTTCTTTCCTTAATTATCACACATGTGAAAATAATTCTTTCCTTTATACCATTTAACCTTTTTTTATACTATCCTTTTCTTATACTTCTTTCCTTTGAGACCATAATAATTGTACTATAATTTATCTTTATTAATAGAACATGATATTATATCAACAAATGATTAATTTTGTTGGAAGACTAGTTGGATTTAAAGGATTAGTTTTAATTAATCAATGAAATGGTCAATATTAATATTTGGATTAAGTAAATTGTCTGTGACATGCCTTTATAACAATGTAAAGTTAGATTAGTACATGTATAAATTTTCCTCTTCCTTTAATCACATACTCAAAAATTTTCTCTCTATATGTACTCCTTTTTATAAGGAAAATATTTTTCAAATAAAATTTTCTTAAGATCCTTACATTCCATCCTTGAAATTTCCTCCTCATACTTAGTTTTTTTAATCAATTTCCACCATTAATCCGAAGCACGTAAAAGATGATAAAATATCATGATAACCTTCTCCCTTTCATTAATTCCCTAAGTGATAAATATCTTCCCTATGGACCGAATCCATTTCTCATATAGAAATGTATTTATAGTATCATTAAATTATAGTGGGTTCTGACCCATGAAGTGGTCTAACACTTATAAATCATGTTGAAATTTTTTAGGATAATCCATATAGGCAAGGTTATTGCTCATAACTTAAGTAATTTATCCCAATATTGTTATAATTAGTTCTACATCAGATCTATATCTAGCTCCAGCTTCATTATCATACCTAGGATGGAAAACACTACATGGATTACATGCATTTATTCGAATTCCATTCCTTCCACTAGGTACCATTTCTATATAATTTAATACACTCGATTAGATTATGAATCGAAATGTACAATTCTAAAACTAGTAAAACACTTATAATAAATTACAATTTACTTACAAATAATCTCAAAATCATAAAATTAGTTTCTTTGAGATTACTCTCAAAGTATTTCATAGGGTTATGTTTCCTATTTTTTGTTTTTTTTAAATATTGTTCCCATTGTTTCTACTAAACTTGATGTCATACCAAATATAAAGACCCTAACTCTAGTAACCCATATCTGATGGTTAATTTAATAAATTTCCAATAAATAAAAGCAATCAAATCCCAAATGATTTAATAGTTTAGTTTTATTAGTGAAATAGATACATACATGAATTTAACATTACATTTGAAAAATTAAAATCCAACATAGTATTTTATTTCAGAACACAATTTCCCCTTTAGCATATCCCTTGAAGATAAATAATAACACACTTATTGGTATCCTGGAGAAAAAACATAAGAAATGGGGGAGATTAGATGATCAGTAAGGGTATTTATACACTATAATCTATGTAATTCATAAATAACATAGAAATAATTAATGATGATCAAATAATTCCAAGGGAACAAAGTATTCCTTTATCCCTATTTGCAAACTTGAGATGCTCCCTGCATTTTAGGAATTTTCTCTACACCTGAAGGTCCTCGATTTGTACATGCGAAGCTCTAACCTACCATTGTCGCTATCTGAATTCTACGAAGTCTCAGAGTTCCTCAAAAGGACTTTGATTGATCATTTTTCATGGAGAATTCCATAAATGGATACATTCGATAGATGCGTATTCGGATCATGGAATCTTAAAGAAAGGGATACTGTTGGTTTACTCGACAACAGAAACCTAATGGTGTGCTTCATGTTGGAGGAAGACTTGATCATGGAATGGTTTTGTGCACCTCGCAGCTACAACGGGTCCAGATTTTACCTACATAGATGGACATATGACTACCACATGAAACGAGATTCCCCTTCAACAGCAATTTGGGTGATTTTAACTAATCTCCCTATTCCCTTACAAAATCCATCAATTATTAGGATGTTGGGAAATCTAGTTGGAATGTTTTTGTGTCCTGATAGCCATACCAAAGCTCTGTGCCATTCAGTCAATCCATGGGTGTGTGTAGAGGTCGATGTTTCATGAAAACCCCCAAATTTCATTTGGATCGCTGTTGAAGATGAATATTGTTATAGACAAAAAGTTGTGTATGATTCTTGGGTGGATTTTTGTTCTGTTTTAAATAGTTTAGCCCACTGAGCGGAGGACTGCAGATGTGGGTCGAGGCTGCAAGGGGCTTGAGTCTGTGGTGTGGATGGATCCTCGAGTCAGGGTCAAGGGGCATGCAGATGGATGAGGTAGCGCATGGTGAACCTCGTGCTGGGTGGAACTCACTACAAAATCTGGATGTGACTTTGGTTGACAATGGTAAGGGTATTGATAGAGTAACCATGCCTGGTTTGGATGCACAACTCAAGGAACCTTCATAGGGAGATTTCACCTATAATCACAACAAGCAGTTGGGGGACGTTTCTTTGGGTTCGCAGGAGTGTGGGGGGTTAGTAAGAACTGGGTTGACTGCTAATGCAGAAGTGGATCTGTCCTCTTCTGCATCCGAGAGCTCATGTAATGGAACTGCAGGTCCTTTTAAGGGTCCAGTGGTAGTGGCTAACACAGAGGGGGAAGTGGAGTATCACCGGGTTGCTGAGGTCCAAAACACATGGGTTTCTACCACTAGTGAAGGAAGTAAGGTATGGGCGAAGGCATTAGGAGGAGCGAGTTTGTAAAGACCTAATTCGAATGTCCATGTTTGCAACAGTTTTCAGTGTCCTGAATTTGATGACACATGACTTGATTTAGAGAGGGGTAGGACTCAAGACTGTACTGATAAGTAGTTCTCGGACCTACAACCTTAGGCTTTGAAGTTGAAGGAGGTTCATTATGAGATTATCGATAGTGAGGTCATGTTGCAAGAGTTTATCAATGTTGTTCAGGAGATGGATAATGTTCGGGTCAGGCCGTCCTTGGAAGGGCGTAAGGGAAGTCATAAGGGGAAGAAGAATTACTATTACTTACCTCTTCATATGGAGACACAATAAGCAAATCAACTGAAGGAATAATAGATGGAAAAACATGGCAAGGCAGGTGTTGTGGATGAACAATCCTTGGATTTTCTCAGGAGCTCAGAAGACGAACTGGTGGAACAAGTTTTGTATCACGATGCAACTGAAGAAGAAGCCACTAAATTGATGGGGAGACCGCTAAGGATGTCCCTTAATGAAGAAAAATATGCTTGGATAGATAGGCATGACTCGATATTAGTTGGGGGCTTAAATAATGGGAATATAAGTCTTGAGGAGTATATTCAGACATGGGAAAAGCTGTCCACCCGAGTAGAGGATCTTATTATAGATGAGCCTACCACTCAGATCTCATCTATTTCCTGGAATTTGTTTAGGGAAATATACTCAAGTAAAATCAAGTTAATATTTAATGAATTTGGTTAAATTTGTGGTGCTGGTTGTCTTCAGTTAAGGGCTTTCTTGTATGTGTTGTGTTTGATTATGGATTCCTTTTTCTCGGTGCTGTTGTGACGTTTGATGATTTTTTTTCATCATTTTACTTGGATATTATTCAGAAGGGGATCAGAGTATAAAGTTTTCACCGGTGTTGGAATTTCAGACTTTGATGATTGAGAGGGTATGGCTTCACCATCAGTTTCGTGCTTGTGCATTTTTGCACGGGGCTTCTTGCTGAAGGGTCCAGCATGGTGAAGTCTTATAGTCATGGAGCAGCTGCTAGGGAGGGGCAGATCCTGTAGTTTGTTCCGGGTTTTCTCCGCAATGGTTGTTTTCTTGCTTTCTTGTGGAACATCTCGGTCTATCACTTTTTCCTTAAAAGTGATTTATAACAAAAAAACTAATTTTCAGTCATGTCATTTGAAATTACCTTCAAGGCCTTGTGTTATGACATCTACATAAATGGGTAACAACTCGACCACATCCCAAGCTAGTTTGTCTCATGAGACGTACCGATGCATTGAGGGGCTATAAAGGGCCCCAATAATCACCTAGTAAGTCTAATTAATTCCTCATATGAGAGAGATAAAAAATAATGAAGATAAAAATTTATATTGAAACTATCATACGAAATGTTAATAACTACCCTAATCAATCAACATAATCCTAAACAATCTAGAATAATATGGTGAATAGTATTAAAAATGTATATCCCAAATAAAAATATCATAAAAAATAAAATAAAATATCATAGATTAAATCATAAGAGAATAACCTTAGTAAATCATAAGATTGAAAGAATTATATAGACATATATGAAAATACTTTAAAAATATCATTGTAAAATTCTTGAGGAAAATACAATTTTTACGTTGAAATCACTTAGTTTTAAAAAAATATAAAAATAAAAAGGAAAAATATTATTTTAAGATAAACATATAAAATTATAAAGTAAGGTTCAAATAAAATATTTTTAATTATAGTGGGAAAATCCTTTCCAGCCTTATAAGCTAAAAAACATTCTTTACACTTTTGTAAAAGGTTAAAAAATAACTCATTCGAAAAACGACAAGTAGATTCCTTTTAATCAATTTTTGAAAAATTTAAACATGAGGAAAAATGTAATTAATAAAAAATTGGAGAGTAGTAGAAATATTTTTTAAAAAAATTATGTAAAATAAGGATACAAAATAAAAAAATTTACCCAATGGGGATTTAAACATAAAAAATATCGAATAATGATGAGATTATGAAATAAACCATCACCTTAGTTCTAATTTCATTTCTACATGATCCAAAATATTTTATAATAAATATATATTTATTATAAATATATTTCATAAACATAATATCATCATGTATTTAATTATAATATTTTAACACCCATTTATTAATAATTCATTTTTAAAATCACTGTTTCGGGTGGTAAATGTTGCATTTTTCATGTATGATTTGGTTTGATAATTTTTGTCCTTGTATATTGATCAAGTTTTCATAATATACATATTTTTAATAATGATTTAAATATCATATATATTTATTATATATATATTTATTATAATCCATAAAAGTTAGATATAGAATAATGAATTACACCCTTCATAGATATGGTAGGTCGTACGTATGCATGAACATTGTAGTCACTTCTATACGGATGAAATGAAAGAAATGAAGATAAAATTACCCATTAAAAATCCTTATTGTATCATATAAATCATATATATTCATCATATCCATTATTATTAATATCCATTTAAAATATAAATAAAAAACGAATCACATCACTTCGTAGAGGTGGTAGTTCAAACTTATGCCCGAGCGACATTATCGTTTCCCAATGGATTTGTAGTTAAGAAGGTAGATATGATATAATTATTATATAAATATATTTATTTTTTAAATATAATATATAAACATTATACCCATCATAATTCCCATTAATAAAATATGGTTATGAAAAATTTATTATATCACTACATAGAGATGGAAAGTCGTACGTATCCACAAGCGATACATTCACTTTCCATTTGCTGGAAAAAAGGATGATAAATGTGGTTTCATGATCATGATAAAATTTCAGTATATTTAGGTTATGTATTTTACTATTTTATGATAAATACCATAGATCTAGAAGGGTTATAATTATAAGTAAAAAATAAAGTGATCAGTTAAGGTGATTACCACTTCTTTGGAAGAACTCCTTTGGATCTCAGATTAAGGACCCTAGAGTTTGTTTTTTGAGGAGACCAACACCTATAGAATGTGTCAATTTAATTTTATAATATATTTATTCATGTTATGGTTGAGATATGAGGCTAACTTTGGTGTAAATAAGTGAGGGAGGAGGTTCTCTTTAATAACTAAGGTGAGGGGCACTTTTGGAATTTCCTAAAACATTAAAATAAAATAAGACTGTTTGAGAGAAAAATGATTCAAAATGGTTAGAGATTATAACCTAAGGTAGTATAGTGTTTAAATACCAGAAACCATTAAAATTTTTATAGAATATTTTGGTTTTTTAAACCTCATCTTTTCGTTTAACCCCATAGTTAACTTATTTTAACAATAATTGTGGTAACAACTTTTCACTCTTAAAGAGATAAAATTTTACATATTAGTTAAATGTTGAATCATAAATGTAACAGAGATGAAATTATAGGGAATATATTTTCCCCCTTACCCTATTTAAATATTTTAATTATTTTAAATAATTTAATAAAATATTATTTTGATAAATTATCATTAATGTCAATTCAGTCATTATTCAGCAAATTTGATTTCAAAAACATCATGAAAAAGAAGGAATGACAATATAATTCTTTTAAAAACTCTATAATATGTCACATATATCTATTAAATACATGTATAACATTAAAAAATTAAACTTATGTCACTTTTCATTTTTTTAATATCATTTATTTTGTTTTTCAGTTAATTAAAAAAATAGAGTATTAGTATTACACAGACATTTAAAGTAATTTTATAATTTTCAAAAATTATAAATAAATTTATATCATGAAAATAATTTCACTAATATAAAAATTTACATTTACGTTAATTAATATATTTACTCTTTCCTTATGTGGATACATACTAAATATTTAAAACTAAGAGAGTGACATTTTGTATATTTCTTTTCTTAAAATAGTATATGGGTTATTTTTTTGGACAACTTTCCATAAAACCATTATATTTTGAGCGTAATATTATGATTTTATAATTAAATTCATAAAATAAAAATTTATATTAAATATCATGACCTTATCATAGAGGTTTAATCTAGATTAACCACATATACCTTTCAAAGTGGTTACAAAGTTTACTGCGGTTATTATTCATACTGCCTAAAAATAAAAGAGTCATATTTACTAAATTTGAGCCTTATTATTAAAAATATAAAATCCATTTTATCAAATCCAATATCTACAAATGGAAGAAACTAATTTTAAAATAAGTGTGAAAAACGTGATGAAAACCTTTTTTTAGAAAAATATAGTGTTTCTTAAAAATGAATTTTTTGTTATAAAAAAAGGTTTTTATAACAAATTAAATTATAATATTTATTTTAATGAAACTAGTATAATTATTAATAATTTAATATTATTAATTTAACTTTGAAAGAATTTTAAAATAAAATTGAACTTTGAAAATAGTTGAAATGAGGATATAGTTTTTAAAAAAATTGATGTTTTTTTCTATTTTGGTAGAAAATAAAGCTTTTCAGAAAAATCCAAATAATTTCATCCTAAGATAATTTTTATATGATGATTTTAAAAATGATATTATTTTTTAAAAAACATATATAATTTTCATCAATTATTATAATAAGTTATTTTAAAAATTAATATTTTTTTGGAAGAAAACATATTTTAGAAGAATATAATATTTTTATTTTGAAAATTTAGTACTTATTTCATAAGAATTAATAAAATAATTTATATTTATTATTTACTATATATATATATATATCATAATTTTATTTATACTATTCATACATGCTAATTTAACAGCTAGGTTATAACAGTTATATTTGAAATAATAATATTTTGGGGTTTGTTTAAGCTTGATATTATATATTTTATATAATATTGAACAAAGTGTAATTTTAAAATATTTTGTTGTTGCATAAAGTCTAAATTTTATTTTTTATATAAATTCATATAATATCTCAACCCATAATAGTAAAGTTTCACACAAGAAGCTACTACTTGTTGAATATTTGATAAAAAATTGGAAAAAAAATTACTTTTGGATTTAGGGAGGAGAATATTTTGAGAAAGCTAGAAATGGATGAATATTTATAGAAGAGGTAATTATTAGAGAAAAATACAGGAAGAATTATAATTAAATAAGAAGATGGTATTATTATAATAATCTTGGAAACATCTGTCCTAAATATAATATGGGACAATACCACGTGAAACAATTAAAAAAGGGTATCATAAATGGACAAGTAAATGTAACAAATTTGTTTTTATTTTATACTAAAAATTTTCACCTGAATATTTCCACCTCAAAAAATATGAAATTGAATCCTAATTTAATTAATCAACCTATATAGGAATGGTGGGATAGAGAAAATAAAAAGAATAGATGAGAGAGAAATCACGAGGAGGTAAGAGAAATTGTGAGAACATGAGAGAAGGTGTGTATCTCTCGAAGAGAAGAAGTAGGTGTCGAGTGTATGTGGTGAGGTATCTATAAGAAAAGGAAAATATGATCATTTATTGTAGTTTAAAATAATTTTTATTATTGATGAAAAAGTAGAGGAACCCAATGAGACTACTGTAAATCCATAACTATTAGTCTAAGATAAAGAATAAAAAAAGACATGTGATAGTCCGTATCACAAAGGTAGTGAGAAAGAAAAAATAATCTAAGTTGATAAAGGAAGACTTGAATAGATTTTATCTAATTATCTAAATCTATATGAATACCTTTCATTTAATTTCATTGAATCTTATGTACATATTCTATAAGATCTTAAAGTTTTGTTACATAAAGAGGTATATTTTGATGTTCTGATATTAAATAACTAATGTTAGTTGGATTCTATCTAAATTTGAAGAAGAAAATAAACACTAAGGTTTAAAATTTATCTGTATACTAACCTAGTGATCATTTTCATGAGGATAAAGAAATCATTAAATAATTAGGGGGATTATTGCTTGAAGGAATAATGTGGGATGCTACATTTTTCACATATGTAATATTATAAACACACTCACCTCTATAATATAGTGACAGTAGGTTATTAATGAATCAATACACACTCCAATTTTAGTTGATAACAGTATTTTAGTGGTGAATCCTTGTCTCAACAGAAGTTGATCATGAGAAGGAGTTGGGTTCCCATTATAAGGACCCGAACTTAATCATTATATAATATAATAAATTCTTTTATAATTCACTTCTTTACATTCCTAAAGATATTTTATGTTTATAGTTTTAGAATTTTATAAAAGAATTCATAAATATCATCCAATAAGAATACAAAGTGGGTACTACTAAAATGATATAATTTTTTTTATAATAAAATTTTATTTATAACAAACATGAAATATATTCATGAACAGAATTCAAAAAATTAATCTTGGATTGTCCTTTTCTATTACCCATACTTAAATCATTTGAAAAACATTTTAAAACTTGGTATTATCAAAAAATATCAGTAAGGAATATAAAATATATATAGGAACCATTAGTACCTGAATATGAATAAACATATGAAATCATTTTCACAAAGACATACTTCTCATCTAATAAGTAGCATATAATTATTCTGTGAAAACATGAGATTTATATAAAACATAGAAACCATAAATAATACCATAAAGGAAACTTGGGTTATTACTTAATTAATATTTTAACACTTGTGGCTACCTTATGCTTTTTTTCCCTCACAGCTACCTTACAATGTAACCCTCACTACTACCTTATGGTGTAACCATCACAATTACACTTGGAGTAAACATATGACCGACCTAAAACATAAACATACCCAATGAATTTGAGGGAGATATAGGTCCCAAACATCATCATAAAAAATTCCCAATAATCATAACATAATGATAATAAAATAATACTTTTATCCTAAAATCATTCATTTTCAATTTTGTAAAAAAAGTAAATTAAAAGAGGGGTTTTAAAAAAGAAGACCCTTAAAAACATCATATAATTGATGTGAGAATTAATAGAATGAAAGTAATAGGTGTATAAAATTTAAATAAAAATAATAAAACATAATATAAAATATATAAATTATAAAATAATCTTATTACAATATGATCAATAAAATAGAAGGTTAAACCAAAGAATGGAAATTGGGTTAAGAATTCCCTTACCTGGGGTTCGTCTTATATAAAACATGTTCAAAATTCATGTATAATTGTTTAAATAGTGTTATTAATATATTAAATAACAATATTGATATTTATAATTACTTTTATGATATTCTTATAAAATTTTCGAAACCATTTATTAATAATATTTTTTTATTTTCATTGTTTCAGGTGCATTTATTCCATAGTTTACATGGTCGGTTTATTATAGATTTTCTTATTGGAAGGGATAAAAACTCCAGAATTGAAATTACATGTTATTAGTGAACATAAATAATATTAAATGGTTTTATATATCATTTTGAATATATGTTATGAGTATGAATCATTGGATAAAACATTAGTGATGAACGTTAGTTTCTTTTGGTGAATTATGATCATTACGAACCACTTTTTGTTTTATAAATTAATATTAATTATAAAAACTAGTTTCAAAATATAATATAACATATAATATTTATAATGAAATATTATTTAACTATATTAATGGTATTATAACCTGCATTGAAGGTGGTAATGTAAATTGAAGACACATCATCCAAGAAATCAGTAAATCGACACATTGTGGACGATGTTTTTATTTTTTATAATAAAAGGTAGAGGAGAAAAGGTATGATGATGAATTTTTCCATAAATAAGATAAAATTAAACTATATATAATATAATGGAGTTTTTATTTCTATTTTATTAGGGGAGATGAATATATTATAGAAAAATAAAAATAATTGAAAAGAAAATAAAAGAAAATAAAAGAGGATTTTTACCTCTTGAATTATCCTCCATGAGAACCTCATTAAAGAACTGGTTTTTGGACTTTTCGTGATACTATAAGGTCCTGGACATGTGTAAGAGTCTTGGTAATTTATTTGGATAGAAATTGAACAATATAAAAGGCTTTGAGTTTTGAGGAGGAGATGTGGTTATAGTGGTATTTACAGTAGAAGAGATGTGTGTTTTATCATCATTATATTCATTAGTTTATTAATTTGGCTCCAGACTAGGAATAATTTTATAAATATAATAAAATATATTAAAATAATTAATGATAGTTTTATATTATAGTGCTAATGTCATTCATGACTCATGTAATAGTCCATTTTTCTTATCATGTATATATGTCGTATATTTCTATATTTTACTATTCACAAAAAATCATGTATTTGAGAAAAATATTAAAAAGTCAACCCAACCATTTTTCAACATGTATAATTCAAAAATGAACTCCTTTTTTGAAAATATTTATATAAATATATGAACTTATGTTTTTAATTAAAATCATAATTTATTCAAAAAATACCCATTTAAAATTTATAACTAATTTTCCAACGCTTTTGAAAAAAAATTAAAGTCTCCAAAAATTATCATATAATCATAAGAAAAAAATAATAATTTATGAATATTTTTTATGTTAATAAATTTTCCCTTAAATTATTAAATTATTTATAAAATTGTAATTAAATATTTACAAATTACAAAAATACAAAGACTTAATATATCATTTCCAAAAAAATTATATACTTATTCCATGATATAAATATACCATGATTACACTTATAAGATAAATATTTTTTATACTCTTAGTGGTGAGGTAACTATAATATTTAATAAATTAATATTCGAAATGGAAATGTTACTATTCTTAAGGTCAAGTTACTATTCCATTAGTATAAATTTCTTAATTTCTATAAATATCAATTATTTCATTATAAAAATATAGTGAATTTAAATATTTAATTCCACAATGAAAAAAATTATTTTATAAGTATCTAAGTTGTTACATTCTCCCCTCCATCTGGAAATTGCATGCTCATAATTTTTATTTACTTATTAAATAATTGAGGGTACCTTTCTCTCATAGAATTTTCAGATTCTTATGTTGCTTCTTCAACCATATGGTATCTCCAAAAATCCTTAACATGGTGAATTACGTTATTTTGAAATACTTTCTCTCTATGATCTAAAATCTAAACAAGATTTTCTTTATAAGAATGGTTCTCTTCCAAATGAACTACTTCTTGGATGAAAACATGAGATGGATTTGGTACATACTTTCTCAACATCGAAACATGAAAAACATTGTGTACCTTAGATAAAATCAATGGCAAAGATGCTTGAAAGGCGACTAGTCCAACTTTTTCTATGATTTAATAAGGTCCAATGAATCTATAATTTGATTCCATTTATTATCAAAACACATAACACTATTCCATGGTGATATTCTAATAAAAAACGATCACCTACCTGGAATGAAATGTCTTTTATTCTGTTATATGCATAACTTTTCTCACTACTCTGTGCTGTCCTCATGTGTTGTTGGACCATATTCCCTTTCTCAGCAACTTCCTCTTCTAATTTTGGTCACATAAAATTCCTTTTTCTGACTTCATCTCAAAAATATAGAGTTTAACATTTCTTCCCACATAAGGCCTAAAAAAGTTCCATTTTTATTCCATAATAAAAACTGTTATGATAATAAAAAATCAACTAAATAAAGATATTGATCCCAAAATCCATAGTAGTCAATTGAATAAGACCAAAGTACATCCTCCATTATCTTAATTTTTCTCTCGATCTATCTATCAGATTGAGGATGAAAATAAGTGATGAAATTTAATTACATTCCCAAAGACTTCTAAAGTCATTTCCAATATTTAGAAGTGAACCTGAGATCACGATCAGATACAATATAAAGGGGAAATCGATGTAACATGAAAATATACGTGAGGTACAGTCGTGAAAGCTGATCTAAATACATAGTATCTCTAATAGGAAGGAAATGTGCAGATTTAGTTAGTTGATCAACAATAACCCAAATCGTATTGTTAACTCAAGAAGGATTTTCTAGTGCCACCTTGAATTCAAAAGATATATTTTCCCATTTCCACTCTATAATTGGAAAAGGATGAATCACCCCATTTGGTAGTTTTCACTATGTTTTAATCTATTGAAATTTTAAATATGTCATTGTAGAATCTGCAACATATCTTCTCATTCCATGCCACAAGTAATACTCCCAAAAGTCTCTGTAGATCTTAGTATTTTCAAGATGAACTAAAAATGAATAACTATGAGCTTTACACAATAATTCTTTCTTGTCTATGAAACACAGGGCACACATAATTTATTCCAAACTATTAAAAACAATCTTTATCATTATTAAATTATGAAAACATACCTTTATTAACCAATTCTACATTTTTTTTATAATTCATGCTATTTTTTATGTTCTTGCTTAATTCTATATGATAGAGACGATTGAACTGACACCTAAAAAAACATAGGAATTCCATGCACTAACAACTTCCAAGTGAAAATTCATAAAATCATTAATCAAGGGGTATTGTTCCAAATGTAACATGGTTAATGATGCATGATGTTTTTATATCTAGGAATCATCCACTTTGTTTTCTTTTCCAGGATGGTAATTGATTTTGTAATCATAATCCTTTATCAATTCAAGACATATCATCTGCCTCATGTTTAACTCCTTCTGAGTGAATATATACTTCAGGATTTTATGGTCAGTATATATTTCACATTTGTCTTTATATAAATGATTCCTTAAAATTTTCCAAGTGAAAACCACATCTTCTAATTACAAATCATGTGTGGGATAATTTAACTCATTAGGTTTTAGTTGTCTTGAAGCATAAACAATTACCTGATCATGATGCATCAGAACAAAACCAACTCCCTTCAATGAAGCATCACTGTAGATGAAAAATTCACCATTTATGTAGGGAAAGGACAACACCAGAGCATTCACCAATATATTCTTCAATTCCTAAGAACAGACATCATATTCTTCTATCCAAATAAATTTAACCCCTTTCATTTTAACTTAGTTAGCATTCAAGATAACTGTGCAATGTTTTTAACAAACCATATGTAATAACCTTATAATCTAAGAAAACTATGAATCTATGTAAAATTTATAGGTTTTGGACATTCATCAACCACTTTTTTCTTGGCATTATAAACTATTATTCTATCTTTATTTAAAGTGTGACTAAAAAAATAAATCTTTCACGACCAAAAATCAATTTTTCTAATTTTTCTATATAACTTATTTTATTTTAGAGTTTGTAAGGAAATCCATAAATGTTTATTAATAATCCTCATAAATTTTTTAAAAGACCAAAATATCATCAATAAGAACAAACTTATCCATTTATTCATAGAATATTATATTCATAAGATCCATAAATACAATAGATTAATTTTTCAAACCAAATGGCATAACAAAAAACTAATAATGCCCATATCTAGTATGAAAAAATATTTTTGGTATGTCATCCTCCTTCACCTTCAGCTAAATGTACCGAGATTTCATGTCAATCTTAGAAAAATACTGAGTTCCATAGGTCTAATCAAATAATTCATCGATATGAGTCAAAGGATACCTATTCTTAAAAGTAATGTTATTCAAAGTTCTATAATCAATGAAAAGTATCATGGAACCATTTTTATTTTTAACAAAAAAATAGGATCACCACATGGTGAATTACTAGGATGAATGAAGCATTTATCAAGAAACTAATGAAACTAATTTTTTAATTCAAGAAGTTCCACTTGATCCATTTGATAAGTGGGTTTTGAAATTTAATTAGTATTAGGAAACAAGTTAATAGTAAATTCAACATCCCGATCAGGTATAAAACCAGAGAAATCATCAAAAAAATTCTGGTATTAATTTACCACCAGCAAATCATTAATATGAATAGTTTTTTTGTTTTCAGAACATCTAAATTATAACTTTCATTTTTACCTTTTAATAGTTTCTCAGCTTCCTAATATGTTATCAATTTTATGGGATCATTCTTGTATACAAACTGAAACTCTTTCTGAAAAAACTTCTTTAACTCTACAATCTATCTTAGCCTAATAAATAGAAATCCAATCCACACAAAGAATGATATCAAACTCTACTAGGGTAGAAAAACAAAGTTTTTATGTAAAGTATTTCCACAGACAACAATATGAAGATTGTTATAATCCATTTTTTCTGAAATATTTCCACTTGGTGTTTTAACCATAAGTTCTAGTCTCACTTTTTGAAATGAAATTTCCAATTTACCTGAAAATTTATTAGAAATAAAGGAATGTGTAGACCCCATATCAAATAAGACATCAGAAAAATGTGAGTAAACAAAAATGTACCAGATACCACTTCATTGGATGGCCCAACATCTATTGATGTAGTCACATAGGATCTCACTACACCTTTATACTTATTTTTTTAATTGGATGGATAATAATTTTTCATTAATCAATCATGAAATATCGGTATAAAAACACTTATGAGCACCAGTAACTAGAAATGATTTTACATCACTCCATAAAGGCACATCTACCCTTGAATTCAGGTATAACATGGTTGCCTTCCATCATTAAGATCTTTCTTTGGGTATGTATTTACATAATGACCCATCTCACCACATTTAAAACACTTTATAGTTTCTTTATTAGTATTAATCTTAAGATCATTTTCATTAGAATCTCAGACCAAATGTCCAAACATACCACATAAAAAAACATTATGGTTTTGTTAATAAATTCCCCATGATATATTTCAAAACACTTCTCACATAATGGAAATGAGACTTTCTTCCCATCAGATTTCTTTGATTGATTCTTACACATCACTTTCCATCTGGGCCTCTTCATCTGGTTGTTTTCAAAGTAAACATGACCATTAGGAAATTCCATTTATACCCTCTCAGCACATTATAAAAGTTTTTCATAAATTTAGAATTTAGATGAGGCCAATTTCCTTCGATATCATAGCCTTAATCCTGAGTAAAAATGATGGATTTTTAAATCAATATCATGAATAATATCTAGGGTGTACCTTTACAATAGGGTGGAGTTTGGTTCATACATATCCATTTAATCCTCCTCATTTTGTCTCAATTCATGTAATTTATTTTCCATCCTAATCCAAACCACCTTAGAAAAATATTTTTCAAGGAAAGGATTTTTAAATTCATCCCATTCCAAGGCATCAATCTCATCACCATACCTGATAATATTAACCATTAACCGCCAATAGTAAGATTCACCTTAAAAATGATAAATGGAAAAACTAAATTTTTGATTATCTAAACACACCATACCATCAAATATCTTTTCAATGTATTTAACCCATCAGTCATCCTCCACTAGGTCAGAATCTCCACTGAAATTTGGAGGGTGTTTCCTTATAAAATGATATACTATAATCTTTTTACATTAAGGTAGCTCTGGTTGTTATCTTTCATGGATTCCACCACCATTTATAGTCTCTTTTTAATTAACCATTTCTATCAAAAATTGTTTGGTTCCAATTCCCAATATTCCAGGTTTCAGATTCATAAAGATATTATCCTATCGGTGCCTTCCTGCTCCAGCTTCCCCATTTCTTCCACATAAAAGAATTCCGAATAGACATATCTTAGATGAAGAAACACATTAATATTAATATTCTATATAATTTTAACATAAAAATAAGTTAAAAATTATATATGGTATTCTATTAACATCACCCTAACACTAAAGTTATCTAAACCATTACCTAATACAAACTGTAAGGACCTGGCCTTAAACATTACATAATCTAGTAAATTCTTTTATAATTAACTTCGTTACATTCCAAAATATCATTTTAGTTTATAGTTTTAGAATGTTGGGACATAATTCATACATATCATCCCACAAGAATACAAAGTGGGTACTCCTAAAACAATATATATTTTGTCATAATACCAATGTTTTTTTTAAACATGAAATATATTCCAGAAATTTATTCACAACTTTTTTTGGATTATTATTTTCTCTTACCCATCCTTAATGCATATTAAAAACATTTTTAAACTATATATGAACATAAAATATTATTAAGGGATATAAAGGAAGGATAGAAATAATTAGTACATGAATACTTATATACGCAAGAAATTATTTTAAAAAAAAGAATACTTATCCCCCAATAAGTATCATATAGTTACTGTGTGAAAAATAGATGTTGGTTATAGTAGGATACTAAATAAGGGGTGAATTGAGTTCTTATAAAAATTTATGTTAAAATGTTTATTTATGATATTCCCTCAATTAAAAATAAAACAGGACAGTTAACCATGGTAGTAAAATTATTATAGTTTTACTTTTCAAACAGTTTCTCATAAGACTAATTAATTCTCAGTTATAACAATATGAGTTATTCATGTAAATTTTGAAACTACTATAATAAGGAAAAATAGTAATAACTATTATCCAAGACTAACTATCAAATTAAAATTTAGTTTTCTAAATTATGAGTTAAAACAGAGAAAGAATAAATTGAAAGACACAATGGATAAAACACATTTTTTAGTCTCAATCCGAGATCTAATCCACTCCACTTAGTGATAATATGATACCAAGAAATATATATATCATGATTTGAACCACCCCCTGGTTCAGGGTTATCAACAGTACACAAGACTATCCTGGTTACAAGACCTCTTCCACTATTCTACATGGGAAAACAAATGACCATGTATCACATGAACTATTATATAGTTATATGTGGGTAGAACGAGGTGTAGAATGATTTTTTAATGATGATATCATATATCCTTTAGTTCAGTGTAAGAGATACTGTTTGTTTTTAATACAGATACACACACTGATCGAAAAGAAATGAAATAGTACATAGCAGAGCAAAGATAATGATAAATGATTAGAAATGATCTGACTGTGTTATATATAGATATGGACTTGTATGATGTAGTAGAGGTGATTTTTGGGTCCTCTTATGAATATAGAGTTTCATGAGTCTGTTGTTCTGGTTTCCAGTTTGATGCAATGTGCTTTGTAGCTCTTGTTCTTCTTAGAGTTGCAAGTGTAATGATGTTCTTGGTTTTGATGCACAACAGTTCAGACACCATGAATCAGGAGTTATTTATGTGTTATTCTGCATATGTATGTTCTTCTATCATTGAATTCAATCCACTAATATTTATTTCTTCTTCAATGCCAGACTTTTATTTGATTTTTTGTATTTTTTGTGCTTGTGTTGGAACCTAAAGGATTTACTACCTCCACACCTCATATGTATTACTATCTACTGACAGGAGTGTAAAAGAACAATAATTATACCAGTGTTATTAAATGACTAACATATGACCGTTAGAAAAAAAATTTAAATTAAATTCAAAAGATAGAAAAATAGTTTATGCATGGAACTGTGTCAGAGTTTCAGTGAGACAGTCACGGTGCCACAGTCACTATAAGATAGTCACAGTGAGATGGTCATGGTGAGATCTGGAACCGGTAGCATAGTTATGTAGTCTTGGTCCTTTGGGAATTCTGGAACTGGTGTCAAGACCACGATGTCTGGTAAATGATGTCTCAGGTAATAGTGTCTAGTCCTTTGTCAAAATTATGAACGATGTCCTATTATGGTGTCTTAAAAATGAGAGTGAGGAAATGGTGTCAGTTCCTTTTTGAGAATTTGGAACCAATAACAAAGGCTACACTAGCAGGGTCACAATGTCTAGGTTATGGTGTCTATTACCTAGGAAAATATCTATAAACCACTTTTATATGTAATACTCACATATTGGATTAGACTTAAGAATTATCACAATTAAATATAATAGAACAAAATTAACCAGTTTACAATATTCAAACATAAACATGATTTTTAATATGTGAAACATGATTTGGGAGCATTAAAACATGATGATTTCAAACATTCTCCAAAAAATATTTGTGATATGTTAAACATGATTTACAATCATTAAAACATGAGGAGTCCAACAATATCTAAACATGATTTGTGATATATTAAACATAATTTTTGAGCATTAAAACATAATGAGTCCAACAGTCTCCAAACATGATTGGTGATATGTCAAACATGATTTGTGATAATTAAAACATGAGGAGTCCAACAATATTATTCTTTTTTATGATAAAAAATCAAGGAATTTATATTCCATATATTTTATTAAAGACCAGATATTTTAGTATATATGTTATAGGATGTATAAAAACATTCTTCTCCCATGAAGATAGTTTTTCGATAAATGCTTCCATAAATTACTTGTCTTATATATCCCTCTTTTGGGATTATAAAAAAAATTAAAAAGAAAAAGGAAAAATGAATGAATGGAATTAATAGAATAAATAACAATAGTGCATATTATATTGAATATAAATAGAGAGTTCATTATAAGCATGAGAAAAAATAAAATACATACCTATTAAAATACATCCCCCACTTCTCTTCAGAGCTGTCAGTATTTTCTTTTACCTTGGAAGAGTTATCAGGAGGAGACAAATGAGAAGAATTATAAGTGGTAGAGGGGATTGATCCAACTGAGGGAAAAGAAAAATGAACTCCTTCTTAGACAGAGGGTGAAGTACATGGTCTGGTGGAAGACCAGGGTAGTGTTTTCTCAATAATAATAGGCCTAATCTAGCTCAGATCTTGAGATAGAGACATGGTAGTAGGAGCAAAGATAGTGGTGGAGAAATGAGTTGGACCAGGCTGCAAAGGGACAACTGTATGAACCACAATGGTAGTACATTGCACATATAGGTAGGGATTTAACAACTTAACGAAATTATTGATGAACTCACCTCTATACTGCATAACCTTCTCAAAGTATCCTTTTTATTAGATTCTTCTCTAGAGTGGCTGTGAATTCCTTGATCTTGTAAACTTGATCCTTAAAATCTTTAGTGACTGGTGGTATTTTCAAATTATCTATAAGATACTTGAAGTTATTGGTCATTTCATGCTTAGAATAAATTCTCTTAAAGTAGAATTCCAACATCATAGAGATTTATTCTTGCGAATCATTGGAAATATTTGAAAGGATCATCACCCAATCAAGTAAATGTTTACTGTTCTTGATGATTGCAATGATACTTTCCATATCAACAGCACAAAATACTGACTAAAGCTATTATTTAAAAACTATTCCAATTATGTCCCTGTATATTGGTTAAGATGGATGTCCAGAGGTATATAGGGCTATAATAGTTGATGTGAGAGACATAAGTTAATTTAAAACCTTTTGTAAACAACATTTATATTCATCTGTCAGCTTATTGAAACCAAAAACAAGAGCACACATCTCATTGGCTATATTGGTGTTGTTGTCAACCACCTTTTCAAACATAGTGACTGATTTTGGTTGAATTAGAGATACAACCTTCTATGGAATCTTATTATAATCATCTTCACTATGATGATCAATAGGATCCTAAGTAGTTGGAAAAACTTTATGCATATCTTGAACCATAGACATTAGAGATTTCACCTCATCACTCAAAATCTTGTTCTCAATTCCAAATTCCTGAATTTCATGATGCATCTTTAGTTGAATCTACCAAATAATTTTCCCTAATAAGAGCACAATATATCTTTAACTGATATTAGTTATAGGGGCAGGTTTGACTTCCTGACATTTTCAAATATTGATAACAAGGTGTTTAAAAATTCCATTAAATCATATTTACTTACATAAGAAATACTTTCTTAGGTAGGTTTAGATGTATAAACAAATACAAGGCCTAATTGCATTGAAGGTACAATTTCCTTAGCAATGATTGGTTTGAGATTAAACATTTTGGAAGGATCAATTGATTTAACTGAGACTCCTTGAGAACTAGCAACAAAAAAATACTCTAAAAATCTGTACTAGGTATCCACTAATCATAAATCAACATGGTTGGCCACTTCAATTCTTTCCAAAATGAGGTTTATTATCCCCCTCAATAGTTTCATCTTTTCTAGGACTAAGGGACTCAATCTCTTGACCTATTCCCAAATTTTTATCTCTTTCAGGTTCAACCATGTCTTCTCTAGCTATATGAAAGTCCTGTTCCATTATTTCCTTAGCAGAAAATATTAATTCAAGTTAAATTTGTTCTTTATACTATTCCACAGGTTCATTTAAATTTTCCTCAGAAAGATCTTGTTCTTCCACAATTGTAACTTTTGCTTCTACAATAACAACTTCTTCATCAATTTTATAAACTATATCTTCTACGATTACTTCTTATGAAATTTGTAGACCACTATCATCTTTTTCTATAATAGTTCCTTCCTCAGGTTCAACTAATGCATCTTATACCTTTTCATTTGAGTATTAAACAAATTCATTATGATCTAGACCAGGTTCGGATACATTATTAGGTCTTGAAGGGTTTTCAATTGGGTTGAAACTTTTATAAATTATTTCATTATCTTCCACCAAAGATTTCTTCCATGGGTTCAAGCTAATTTTCTTTCTTCTAACTATATCTGTTAAGATAAAAAACTCATAAACTTAAACTACTTCTCTATTTGGACCAAATACAACCTTGGATAATAACATTGAACAAATTAACCATGAGTAAAATAGAGAAGTTTATTTCGAAGTTTTCGTGATCATATCACACATGTGAAGTATAATATACTTTCACAGATTGATCATGTGCCCATTCTTCATAATATGCATCAAGAACACATCTTGATACTTAAGGGTGGAAGAGTCCCCTTTCCTTGGACAAATATGATGTTGAATAAACATAAAAAATAGTCTTGTCCCACCATATAGCTCAACTACTATCCGTCTTCTCTTCATTTTGTTTCTAGTTAAACTTTCTAGAGCCAATTTTGGGCTAAAATCATAACATATAGGAGGAGGAAATCATTGGAAGTCCTCAAAATTTCCTTCCTGATGTATTACTAGGCTAGAAACCCACAACCTCAAAGAAAAAGTATATCTTTGACCATTTACCCAACTTATTACTACACAATCATCTTCAGAATTGAATGTGAACTGAACATACTGATAAAAATCAAAAAACTAGCTTAGGATAAAGTTGTATTTTCTTTTTGGTGAACCCGTCTAACCATCCATGATCATTAAATACTTTAGAAAAGAGACATACTTATCAACAACCACCTAGTACAAACTTCATTCTCTCTCACTACCGTTTGATCAATAAGGCCTAGATTTAGCAGTTTATCAGGAATTATTTTCAAAGCCTTTTTCACTTTCTTTGAAGACTGATGCTTCTTAGGAGTCGATGAAGAAAAACACTTCATTATGGGAATCCAATGTGGGTTTTGAGAAATATTTAAAGTTGTAAGAGTGATAACTTTTTGAGAGAGAAGGGTTTCAATTTTAAGAGAAGGGAGATCGAGTGAAGAGGGGAGTGTAATTTTTAGATTTTTATAATCTAGGTATTTCAAATTTATCACACATAAATACACTGTATAAAATAAATAAAATAACTGATACAATGATACATGAAAGAAAATTCTAAAAATTGAAGTCTTAGTCATTACGGTGAGACTGGAACAGGTAGTCACAATGTCAGCATTACGGTGTGACTCTAAATAGTGTGACCATTTCATTGAGACATCAAGTATGAGACTATAAGTGAGAGACAGTAACTGTGAGACGGTTTGTGTAAGATAGTAACTATGAGATAGTAAACTGTGAATCCGTGAATCAGGATACCATAAAATGTGAAACAGTAAACTATTATCATAAGTATTATCATTCCTTACTAATGTATGATGTAATTTATCCTTTCAAAATTTAATGTCTAAGTGAATATATCATCAAACTGATGTTTAGTTCCAATGAATTATAAAGTGATATCACCTTTTTGATAATTATCTCTCAAAAAGAAATGTCTTACATTAATATGTTTTATCCTATAATGTGAAATAAGATTCTTTGAAATTTTTATATCAATTATATTGTCATAATTTATAGGTACATGTCTAAATTGATATCTATAATCTAGTAAAGTGTGTTTCATCCACAAAATTTGTGCACAACAACTACCAACAACTATGTATTCAGCTTTGGTAGCAGATAATGATTTTTTTTTTGATTTTTAATACTCTATGATACTAGATACTTTCCTAAAAAGTGATCTATTCCAGAGCTTCTTTTTCAATCTAACATACAACCACCAAAATCATCTTCAGAATAAATTACTGAATCAAAAGATTTTCCTCCATGATAGAACAGTCCTAAATTGGTTTTATGTTTGAGGTATATGAAAATTAAATTAACAAAATCTAAATGAGACTCTTTTCAGTTTTCATGAAAATGTGAACATATAAAAACACTAAATATAATATCAGGATGACTATCAGTTAAGTAGAGTAAACTTCCAAACATTCCTCTATAAGTGGTTTTATCAACATATTTATTATTTTCATCAAGATCCAACTTACAAGTAATACTCATTGAAGTATTAATACTTTCAATGATATCAAAAACAAAAAGTTTAATTAGATATTTTTTATATTTTCTTTGATTTAATATAATACCTTATTTGTTTTGAAAAATTTTAAATCCAAGGAAGAATTTGAGTTCACCCATAAAACTCATTTAAAATTCATTTTGCATCATTTTTAAAAAATAAGTACATAGATAAATTTATGAAGATCCAAAAATAATTTCATCTACATATATTTGAACAAATATAACATCTTTAGATATTATTTTTATAAAAAGAGTAGGATCAACTATACCTTTTGTAAAACCTTTTCAATTAAGAAAAATACTTAATCTATCATACCAAGCTCTTGGATCTTTCTTTAAACCATATAAATCCTTATTTAATTTAAAAACATGATTTGGAAAGCGAGGGTTTGTAAAACTAGGGGGTTGTTCAACAAAAATATCTTCAACTATATATCCCTTTTGGAATTCACTTTTGACATTCATTTGATAAAGTTTTAAATCTTGATATTCTGTATAAGAAAAAAGGATTCTAATAGATTCAATTCTAGAAACTGGTGAAATTTTTTCTTCATTATCAATTCCTTATTCTTAAATATAACCTCGAGAAACTAATCTAGATTTGTTTATAACAATGTTACCAGCTTTATATACATTTTTCTTGAACACCCATTCAGTTCCTATAGTCATGCTATATTTGGGTATATCCACAAGTTTCCAAACTTTATTCATTTCAAACTAATTTAGATATTCTTGTATATCCATCACCCAAATTTCCTCATTGATTGAATCATTGATGTTTTTAGGATCAAGTTGTGATAAAAATGATTGAGGTTCAACCTGATTTCTAAGAGAAACACTAGTCTATGTTAATTAATCCAAGTCTCCAACAACAACATCTAAATGATGGTTCTTAAGAGTTCTAACAGATCTAGAAAATGAAGGGATACTTATTTTAGTTTCTTTAACAAGTTTTGGTTCATTATGTTTCAAATCTAGAGAATTTAATGAACAAGAAGTTTTAACAGATTCCTTCATAGAATGGTCATAAGATATAACATTAATTTTCAGATTTGACAGATCATCCTCAAAATTTTCTAGGGAGGTCTTTGTTTATTGTGGATCAGTTTTATAAAATTTTACATGTATAGAATCTTCAACTCATTTGGTTCTTTTGTTAAAAAATCTATATGATTTATTTGATATGAAATAACCTAAAAATATTCTTCTATTATGCTTGGATGCCGACTTATAAATATTATCCTTATTATAAAGAATATAGACTTTGCACCCAAAAACATTGAAGTAACTAACCTTGGGTTTTCTATTATTCCTTAACTCATAAAGAGTCATTTTAAGAATTGGTCTGATTAACACTCTGTTAATAATATATCATGTTGTATTTATAGCTTCAAACCAAGATTATATAGGTAGGTCATACTCACTATGCATGGTTATATCAATTTCTTGTAAGGTTATATTTGTTCTTTCTACAATGCTATTTTTCTGAGGCATCCTAGGGGAAGAGAAGTTTTGGGTGTATCAATTTTTTGGGAAAAAATATTCAAAATTTTGGTTTTTAAACTCACAAACATGGTCACTTCGAAGAGTTTTAATTCTATGTACACTTATGTTCTCCAATGATTGAGTATACATAGTGAAGTAGTTATAGGATTCACTTTTGTGATCCAAAAAGTAAGTCTGAGTATACCTAGAGTAGTCATCTATAAGAACATAGACATAATGCTTACAATTAATACTTGAGACTTTATAATGTCAAAAAACATACATGTGAACCAACTTGATAGGTTGATAAGTTGAAACTTTTTTCTTTTTTTAAAAAAAAATATTTTGTGTTGTTTACCCTTTTGATAAGGATTACAGACTTTGTCATTTGGAAAATCAAGTATTAGTTGATCCTTGAGTAATCCTTTTCTAGTAATCTTTCTGAGGGAGTGTATATTGGAGTGTCCTAGTATTCTATGCCAAATAAAAAAATCTTTGTGAAATAAACTTATTTAAGAAAACTTTTTAGAGATTAAAGAATCTAAATTAACAATATAGAAATTTTCATTTCTAAAATCTGAAAATAATAATTCATTATTAGAATCAAAAACATTACAAGAATTATTTTCAAATTTAACATGAAAACCATCATCACATAATTGTTAAATACTAAGTATATTTAATTTTAGTCTATAAAAAATTACTTTAGAAATTAAAACTGTGTTAGAGTTACCAATCTAGCCAAGGCCAATTATTTTCCCTTTTCATTGTCACTAAAGGTGACATGCCCTCCATAAATCGTTATTAGGTTCTTGAATCATAAGTAATATTATGTCATGTGTCTTGAACAATAACTATCCATGTACCATAATCATTTACAATATATCTTCAAACATATTTCGTACAAAATAAAGAAAATAGATTTTGGTACCCAGATTTGTTTGGGTCCAGTAACATTAGTAATTTGTGATTTAAGAACCTGAATCTGCTTCATGGGTTTCCTATAAGAAGTATGTAACATATTGGAAAAATAGACTCTATTTGGTCCAAAAAAAACTAGAGGTTATAAAATACATTCTATAACTAGAAATATCAATAGAATTTTTATTTTTAGGTTGAAAAACAAATTTTCTATATTTAGTTACAAACTTGTTTTTACTGAGATTTATTTTCTCAGGTTGGTATCCTATAGCAGCGGTGTATCTAGAAATTTGTTTTACCCAGAATATGAGTATGATTATTTTTTCCATTGGTAAATTTCTCTAGGTACTTATTAAATTTATCATTATATAACATAAGTTCATTTTTCTCTTTATGTAATTGAAAATGTTTCTCTTTCTCTATAGCAAGCTCAAATTTAATAGTAGTAGTCAACACATTCTGTTTCATTAAATATTTGTTTTTATTTTATAGCTCATTAAAAGTGTCTTATATAATTTGATTGTATTAAAAAATTTACACATTTTCTATATTTTCATAATCACATTCATCTTCAGAATAATAAGAATTTTGTACAGGAGAATCAAGGGTTACCTCATATGTTTTTATCATAAAACACATATAATATTTTTCAGCCTTTTCATCATGTGAAGACTCTGAACCACTTGACATGTCCTCAGAATCACTCCAGGTTGATTTTGTTTCATTTATATAGTTTTTATATTTGTTCTCATACCTCTTATTATATTCTACCTTTGGAAAATCATCTTTTACATGATGTTTTCTCTTGCATTCATAAAAGACTATATCATTATATTTTCAATGCTTTCCCAATCTTTCTTCCAGTTTCCCTTGTGATTATATCTTCCTTTGAAAATGGGATTTATGAAAAATTTCTTTCTTATATAGAAATTACTAAATCATCTAGCTAATTGACCTTTTTCTTCATCACTATCAGATGTTGAATCTTTATTACTTGTACTTTTAGAATGAGGTTGTATCCTTTCCTTTCCCTTATTCTTAGAAGTAGTGGTTTTGAAAGCCACTTAATTTCTCTTTGGTTTATCTTACCATTCCTTACTGATTTTTAATTCTTCCTCACATATCATCAACATTCCTATAAATATCTTTCATTGGTTACTTACTGATGTCATAGGGTTCTCTGATTGATACAGAAGTTCCTCTCTACCTATCTAGTAAGCATCTGAGTATTCTCCGGATTTTCTTCTTGGATGTAAAATCTCTTCCCATAGATATCATAATGTTGAAAATTTAATTAAACCATAGATACATACAAAAAATAGGACCATTAGGTTTAATTTTAAATTTATCATATTTAATAGTATATGCGTTAAGTCTTATCTCTTTAACACTGGGGGTTCCTTTATGTGAAAAAGATAATGTATCCTAAATTTCATGGGTGGTGTTACATGCAGAAATTCAGTTGAATTATTCATCACCTAAAGAATAGTATAAGGAATTAATGGATTTGTAATTATTTTTATAGGAATCCTTATTTGGGTCATCCCAAGTCGGGCTATCAGTAGTAGGAATCCTATATTCATCTATAACTAAAGACCAAATCTCAAAAACCCATAATTTCTATGTGAATTTTCATTTTAATTTTCCATTGTGCCTAATTTTTTTCATTAAACAATGGAGTTCTCTTGGTTTCATAACCTTATAATATATTATCCATGATAATGAAATAGGATTTTAAAGAACTATAAATTTAGAAGGAACAAAAATTAAAATATCATTAAAACACAACTAAAATCACAGTTGAATTTTTTTAAACAGATTAAAAATGTGAAAAATAAGAATTTTAAAATATCCTCTAATACTAAATGTTGGTCGGTGTAGGATACTCAGGAGGGGGGGGGGTGAATTGAGTTTCTATAAAAATTTCTGTTAAACAGATTATTTAAAATATTCCCCCAATTAAAAATAAAACAAGCTAATTATCTAAGGTTGTAAAATTATAATAGTTTTACTATTCAAATAGTTTCTTAGAAGATTGATTAATTCTCTGTTATAAAAATATGACTTATTGATAAATTTTTTGAAACTAATCTAATAAGAAAAAATAGTTATAACTATTTTCCAACACTAAATATAAAAGTAAAATTAAGTTTTATAAACTATGAGTTTAAAAAGAGAAAGACCAAATTTAAATACACAATGGATAAAAAAAGCTGGTTCAGTCTCAATCCAAGACCTAATACACCCACATGGTGATCTCCTACCACCAAGAAGTATAAATATAAAGATTTTACCCAATCCCTAGATCAGGGTTATCAATAGTATACAAAACTGTCTAGGTCACAATACATCTTCCACTATTCTACATGGGAAAACAAATTACCAGGTCACACATAACCTCTTCCATAGTTATACATTGGTAGAAAAAGGTGTAGAAATAATTTTCAGTTAGGTTATCCTGTATCCTCTAGTTTGGTGTTATATATAGTGCGTTTCTTATATAGATACACACAGTTTTTGAAAATAAATAAAATAGTACACAATAGAGAAATGATAATGAGAAAGGATTATAAATGATATGAGTGTGGTTCTAGGAAGCTCTAGTCTTGTAGGATGTAAAAGAGGCGATTTTAGAGTCCTCATGTTGAAACATAGTGTCATGAGTCTCAGGTTCTGGTTTCTAGTTTGATGAGATTTTCTTTTTATCTCTTGTTCTTCTTAGAGTTGTTTCTGTGAGAATATTTGAGGTTTTGATCCACAATAGTTTATCCGCTAGGAATGTAGAGTTCTTTGTGAGTTTTCAGTGTATGGATGTTCTTATCTATTTTCATGTAAT
The DNA here is from genome assembly GCA_963277665.1 of Viscum album. NCBI lineage: Eukaryota > Viridiplantae > Streptophyta > Magnoliopsida > Santalales > Viscaceae > Viscum > Viscum album. The sequence continues at coordinate 263,043,717 of OY728129.1, forward strand.
CCAATTCTCTTTTTTTTCTAAAATGGAATTCTTTTATTTGTTTTATTTATTTCGGGTGGTAGTGTTGGAGCTGACAAAGAAGAAATATCTCCATACCATATACCTCGTACTGTCTTCTGACAGAACTGGAAATGAAAATTAATTATATCAATGTCATTAAATGAATAAAATATGACCATTAGAAACAAATTTTAAATTATATTGAAAAAGGTAAAAAAATGGTTATGTATGGAATGGTGTCACAATTGTGGTGAGACTGTCACGATGCCACAGTCAAGGTAAGATAGTCCCAATGAGATTTAGAACCGGTAGCACAATTACATTATCTTGTTCCATTGAAAATTATTGAACCCGTATCAAGACTACGGTGTCTGGAAAAGATTGTATCTGGTAACGGTGTCTAGTCCTTTATCAAAATTATGAATAGTGTCTTGTTACAATGTCTTGGAAATGGTAGCAAGGAAAGAGTGCCAGTGCCTTTGTGAGAATCTGGAACTAGTAGTAAAGGTTACGGTAGTAGGGTTGTGGTGTCTGGGTTATGATGTCTGATACTTAAGAAAATATCTATAAATTATTTTATGAAGTAATACTCATAGAATGGATTAGACTTAAGCATTAGAATAATAAAAAATAGTATAATAAAATTAACCACTTTACAAGATTCAAACATAAACATGATTTTTAATATGTGAAACATGATGTTTGATCATTTGAACTTGAGGATTAAGAAAATCTCCAAACATAATTGGTGATATGTTAAACATGATTTTTGACCATTAAAAGATGAGGAGTCCAACAATATCCAAACTTGATTTGTGATTTGTTAAACATGATTTGTGATCATTAAAACACGGGGAGTCCAAAAATCTCTAAACATGATTTTTAATATGTTAAACATGATTTGTGAGCATTAAAAAATGAGGATTCTGACACATGAGATTTCTAAAAAAGAAATAAAAACATAATAACATAAATGTGACATGTGTAATTACTTACTTAATATTGTAACCCTCATGGATACCTTATGATTTTTAACCCTCATGGATACCTTACAATGTAACCATCACAACCACCTTATGGTGTAACCATCACAACTACACTTGGAGTCACCATATAGAAGAAATCCAACAAAAAAAATACCCAATGTATTAGAGGGATATATAGGTCCCAACATTCATCATAAAAAATTCCCATGAACTATAAAATAATCATAAAATATGAATACTTTCATCATAAAAACATTTCTTTTTTTAATTTTGTAAGAACAAATATTTAAGATGATTTTTAAAGAAAAAGTCTCTTACAGATATCATATAATTGTATTTAGAATAAATACAATGAAAGGAATATATTTATGAAGTGTAAATATACATAATAAACTATAATATAAAGGAAATTCATTACAAAAATAATCTTAGTACCACATAATCAATGTAATATAAGGGTAAACCAAAGAATTAATATTGGGAAAAGAATTCCCTTAACTCTGGTTGGTCTTACATTAAACATGTTCAAAAATACTATATAATGGTTTAAAAGGTGTTATTAATATAGTAAAGAATCATATTAATATTTATAATTACATATATGATATTCTGATACCATATTTCAACCCATTTATTAATAATATTTTTTTATGTTCATTGTTTTGGGTGCATTTATTTCATAGTTTCCACGGTTGGTTTATATTGGATTTTCTTTTTGAAAGAGATAAAAACTACAGAATTGAAATTAAAAGTTATTAATTAACTTCCGTATTATTAAACGGTCTTATATATCATTTTGTTTATATGGTGTTAGTATAAATCGTTAGGTAAAGCATTAGTGACGAATGTTAGTTTATTTTGGTGAATTTTGATCATTACGAACCACATTTTATTTTATTAATTAATATTATGAACAAAAACCAGGTAAAAACATAATATAACATATAATATTTATATTAAAATATTATTTAACCATATTAATGGTTTTATGACTAGCCTTGTGGCGGTAATGGAAATTTAATTCACATCATCCACGATGTAGGTAAATCGTAAAATCATGGACGTTGTTTTTATTATTTTAGAATAAAATTTTGAGGAGAATAATTATGATAATGGTTTTATTAAAAAACATGATAAAATTATAGTATATATAAGATATTTAATTTTACATTCCTCTTGGATAAGGGGATCATAAGATATTATATGAAAAGAAATATAATTGAAATGAAAATAAAAGAAAATGAAAGATAATTTTTACCTATTGAATTCCCCTCCTTGAGAACCTACTTAAGGCAATTGGTTTTTGAATTTTGGTGTGACAAAATGGACATGGACTTATGGAAGAATATTGGGAAGTTTATAGAAACTTAAAAATCTACAAGGCTTTTATTTGTGAGGAGAAGATGTGGTGACAAATGTCATTTATAGTGGAGAAGAGGGGTGTTTTCTCATTATTATATTCATTTGTTTATTAATTTGGCTCAAAAAAACTATAATAAAATATATTAAAATAAGTAAGGTATGTTATAGATTATGGTTCTTAAATCATTCATGTCCCCAGTAATAGTGTATTTTTTTATAATGTTTATATACTGTAAATTACCGTATTTTACTACTCACAAAAAATTCAAGTATTTTAGAAAAATCCCAAAAAATCACCACAAACATTTTTTGATGTGTAGAATTCAAAAATGAAATCAATTTTTTTTTGAAAATAATTTTATAAATATGATAAATTTAAAATTTCCTTAAAGTCATAATTTATTCAAAAAATACAAATTTTAAAATTATAACTAATTTTGTAACACTTTGAAAAATTAATTACAGTCTCATTAAATTATCTTATAATCATATGAAAATAAAATAATAATTTATGAATATATTTTATGTAAAGAAATTTTCTTTTAAATAATTAATTTTTTTATAAAAATGTAATTTAATATTTATAAATTACAAAAATACCAACACGAAATTTATGATTTCTAAAACATTTATTTACTTATTCCATTATATAAATATTCCATGATCTCACTTATAAGATACATAAATTTTATTTATACTTTCATAGGAGAGGTTACTATTCTATTGGCCAAATTACTATTTTTATTCCTCATGTTAATATTCCTGAGGTCAAGTTACTATTCCATCAGTATAAATTATTTAATTTCGATAAAAATAAATTATTTCATTAAAAATTAATAATGAATTTAAATATTTATTTGCTGAATGAAAAAAAATAATTTTATATGTACTTGGGTTGTTAAACCCATGATGTGCCGAACATATTAAAAAACCCATACCAATTTTACACTTTATTTTAATTAGATATAGATTAATATTAGTTTAAACAATAAAGGATCTATGAGTATTAACCAACATCAATGGTTAAAAGTCCACAGGGGTTGGAAATGTTTAAATAAAAATTGAAATTTTGTAAAAATAAGTCCAAACTTGATTTTATCTCTCTTAGGTGTGTCTTTATAGTACAATGAAACATACCAATTGTTATTGTATACTAGGATCCCTCCAATTGGATGCAGTTTTATTACTGAAGATATCAGAACAAGGGGTACATTAGATTTCATCTTAGTTTTTATACCCAGTTGTTTTAATCAAATTTCAATAATTTTAAATTTAAAATATAAGACCCTTATATAGAAATTTTAGATCCTGTCCATCTTAATATAGAATAAAATGTATTAGAAAAAAATTACAAAAAAATAAAGTAAAAAAATATATAGAAAAATTATGAATAAGAATGTTGACTAAAAATTACCTAAAGTTATTCGAAATGGTAAAATTTTATCAATTAGATCTATTTATTTTTATTACATTGATTAAGAATGTTCATTCCATGATATTTGATACATTTAATCTATTTATTATATCTATCATTATATTAAGAATTATTTGAAATATGAACATATGAAAATTATTATATATATATATATATTATATCAATGGGATATAGGTTTAAAAATAACATTTAGAAAGGGAGGATAATGTGATCAAGAATGAGTTATCCAAGGAGTCTTGAAAGTTTAATAGTCTCACACAACTTGTTTAAGATAAGGATGAATATATTTTACATTGTAATAAAATAAAATCTTTGATACATGAATAATTAAAACCAACAATATTTGTTATTGAAATATTTTAAAATTTTGTTTAATAGGTGATCCATGAATTTGAATAACTCCATAAATTTTAAATGGATGTGAAAAGTGAACAGTTGGAAGTTAAATAAAAAAGGGTGAAATATATGGAAAATTATATTTTTGAAATAAGAAAAATACATGAGGAAAAAATTATAAATATGAATAAGAATTTGGAAGATAACTATATATTAGTTTGGAATGAGAATTATTCTCTCAACATGAAGTATCTTGATCTGGAAGTGAAACTAAAAATATAAAAGAGAAAAAACAATGAACTTACAAACATGTTGATAATACAATATTTGGGGGAAGTCATGATTATAATAAGAGTCCCAATATTGGATTAATGATCTTGAAATTAACTGGAGAAGATTCCACCACAATATTATGGAAGTAGGTATCCCACAACAATTAAAAAGTTTTTCATTCTAAATATATTTCAATTGAATATAACGATTTAAAATAAAAAACTATTAAAATTTAGATGAGTAAAAAATTCTTTAAATTTACCACAACATCAAGGGTTAATGTAAGTATATTGAAAAATATATTCCTTATAATTGGAGCCCAATGAGATATTTTTACACTATAAAAACAACAAGACATGAAATTTATAAAATCTGGATATATTACACCTAAAGTGAATTGAAATAGATTAATTGGATGATGTTGATGATACTGGAGGCCTGGACATATAGATATTGACTATTGGAATAATATTTTATTATGTTGAAGACTTGAAAAAAGGGGAGAAAATTTGAAATCAAAATTAAACCTATTATAAGAAAACATACTCCATATAAAATAAAAAATATGTCTAGTAAGAAAAAATTTTATAGACTATAAAAAATTTACAACTATTTCTAAAAAGTTGAGTGTTGTTATGAAGAGTGTTATTATGTACTATAATAAAACTTATTTTACACTAATAAGAAGAAAAAGAGAAAAAAAGAAAGATAATGATAAAAATAGAAATATTTCCTTTGGTCGTAAAACAAATAAGAAATATAAATCATATTATCCCAAGAAGTGAATGAAGAAATCTCAAAATTATGTCAAACCAAGGAGAAATAGATGCATATAAAGTGCTAAGAGAGTTCAAAACATAGGTTTTTGTAAAAAATCTATAGAAATACAAGCTAGATGAAAAAAATAGAATCTATAATAAAATATTCAATTCAAGATATGGATAATAAAATTTGGTTATTTATTAACACTACTTGTAGATAATTTAATAAGATTATTATGAAGGGAAATTTAAAAGATGAGTAAAGTATGTGTGGATGGTGAAACAAGTCACAAATCATTACTAACAAGTTCACAACATGGATACCTAAAAAATAATTAAGTATTAAGAATAATGGTAATGCACCAATGAATTAAAGATCGAAATATTTTTTTCTATGGATTTAAAACCAAAGAATAATGCTTATCAAACTATTAAATATTATGTGAAAATATGGATATCCTGGTAAGAGGATGATAGAAGGTTCAAGCATACCGAATGAATTTAATGTGTACTAACTACAAAATTTGAAAAGGACATTTAAACTAAGGTGAATGTAGAAAAAGTGAATAATTCCATACATATAAGGGAAGTTTTTATTTGGAATTCCCATAATTGAGAGATTATGAATACATCTTGAGACTTTATACATTAAATTAAGGAGTTTATGGGTCAAGAACAAAATTTTCACCTTGTTTCTCACATTAACATATTGAGGAAGTTCCACCATAGTCCCATGAATGGTATTTTTGTTCTCTTATAATTGCAATTAAAGGTAATAGAGATCAAGATAATCCATTTAAGGGTATATTTTAAAATTTTGAAGAAATAAAATATTCAAAATCCTATTTTAAATCTATAAATCTATCCACCTTGATGAAAGATGATATTTGAGGTCTGATTTTCTCTTTCCTACTTTAGAGTTTGGTTTATATTGAAGATGATTATGAAGGAGGGAAATTATATAACAAAATAGATAAATTATAATACATTCAGTTGATGTTTTTTAATGTGTGTGACCATATAAGTGAAATTTGTTGAAATTACTTATGAAATTTTTTTATATAGCCCCAAAATATGACAATTTCAGCAATGGTATCCCATTTGGATTAGTATATAGACAATTTTTAAGTATAAAATTTCCAATATTGTTTTCTATTAAGGGTTTTCCCCTATATACTTAGAGTTTTTGGGTTGATATAACACTTCTATGGAAAGTTTTGTTCCCTCTTCTCTCATGGATTGAATTGATCTCAGCGAATGTGAAAGAAAAAATGTGGAGAAGAATTTTCTTAAAATTATAAGAGTTAATTTGATATAGAAAAACCTTCCCTTGGAGTTTTCATATAAATAAAGGGTATAATAAATTTTGAATAATACCTTGTGTATCAATAAAGGGGAGAATTTTTTTCCTCATTCACATTTATTTTTAATTAGGGGGAGAAGGATTATTAAAACTTGAGAAAATTTAGAACTGAAACCAAAATCCATAGGGGGAGATTTAAGTGACCTTGGTTGTGTGATGATAATGTTATATTTTTTTTTCAATTATAAATATTCAATTTATGTTAGAAGATATAATTTTATATGATAGTAATAATCTATCCAATGTTAGAAAAGTGAGTTAAAAAAGATACCTATACACTTATGGGTAATGGAAAAATAAAGAAAAATATAACTTTTAATAACCATATGGAAATATTTAAGGGAGAAAAAAACATAAAATTATTTATAAATAATTTATTAATGTATATGACATGTTAGAAAGTTATAGAATCCATGTTTTAAAAAGTTTATATGAAATAGAAAATAAAGTAAGAGGTGGATATTGAACCATGTGTTGGATAAAATTTATAACTATTACTAAATAAATAACAAGTTTAATGATGAATAAGAAATATGTATTGAGTGCTATATGATCCATACTTACGTTACTACGATTTTTTTAAATAATTTTTTAAAACACATGGATGAAGGCTAATAAGGTTGTGGGTTCTTTGAAAAATTCCAGGAGTCATTTGAAAAAGAATATATTTTGAAATGAAATTTGAAAAATTGTAATTCTCTCAAAACATATAACTTTGTGATTTTTTTTACAACAAAAGTTATTTATTATGACTTTAAAAAACAAGAAATTAAATTCATTCAGTATAGATTTTAATATTTCATATGAATTAAGTGGTATATTATATGACATCTTTCTTAGAGTATATGTTTAAAATATGACTTGGATAAATTTCATCATACTTTGATGTATGAATTTGAATATATTCTAAAATATTTCATAGTATTAAGAAATGAATAATATTTGAGTTTTTAAACTAGTGTAACTTTACAGGCCTTGTAAATGGAATTCTGCTATACCACTTGAATTCTTAGGCCAACATATGACTTCAAAACACAAATAAAAAAATTAAGCTTTTACTGGATGAAGATTGAAGTTTCTATATTTAATTATAAAGAATAGAAACAATATTGGGATCAAGATTATGATATTCTATATTTTTTAAAATTTAATGATTGTTAGATAATCCATGATCAAGTCCTATTTTTAGAAATAAAAAAATGATATTACGATGATGAGATCAACTACATGATCTTCTTGATAAGGAAAATAAGACTTGATGAATTTTAAAGAATAATTTGGATGAAAAATATTTTAATGCTTAACATATTCATCAAAGTACTAAATAATTATTCTTCTAGCTGATTGAGGGATTAAAAAATATTTATAACTAATATAATTCGTAGAAAGGATGAGATAATTTTTTGGGAATTTACCCAAGACTAAAATGAGATCATTTATTGATTTAATTAAATATGGAAATGAAAAATAAAAGATTTACAATCTTTTTATAAGTGTTCTAAATATCACAATATCACTTTTGATTCAAGTTTGAGAATTAAGAAGAGGGATGATCTTCGATCAGAATGTTATAGGATCAATTTAAGTCTATACCAAAATTCATGTATGCTCTCATTCATATAAGTAAATTCCCATAGAAAAAGATATTTTTTGATGTATATTATATTTAAAATTGAAGAAATATTACTTGTGAATTTATATTGGAGAATATATCAAGAAATATTGACCCTATTAAAGCATCATGGAAGTATTATTTAATCAATACAAAGAGAGGAATAATTATAATTAAAGAAGAAGTGAATTTGTTTATAATAATTATTTAAAAACACATCCTAAATAGAAAATAGGACAATATGATTTTCATCCATTGAACAATGGGATCACGAATGGGTAGTTTCTTGTGGGTGATTTATTTTGTTTTGAGTTTCACATTATCACTTGGATATTTCCACTTCAAGAAATATAACATTGAATCCTAATTTAATTAAGCTTATTTTAAGAGAAAAGTGGGATAAAAATAATAAAAATAAGTGAAGAGAGAAAAATCATGAGAATAAAGAAAAAATATTGAGAACCCAATAGAAGTTATGTATCTATAAAATAGAAGAAGTAGGTTCATAATGTATAAGGTAAGGCCTCCTGAAGAAAAGTAAAATCCAATAATGTTTCTTAATTGAATACTATTATTTGTATAAAGGAAAAAGATGAAGAACCCAAGGAGACTGTTGTAAATCCATATATACCAGTTAGTCAAAGATGAATAAGGAGATGAACCATGATAAGAAGTATAATAAAGAAAGTAATAAATAAAGAAGAAGCTATACTGGATATTGGTTAATAATATATAGTTATTTTTATTATTATCTAAAAGTCATTAAAGACATTTCATTTGAGTTGAGAGAATCCTATGAATTGTTTTTTCAAGAACTAAAATTAGTGATTTGTGTAGAGAACGAGTTATATGTTTTAATTTTGAAGATATAAAATAATTCAAATTTTTTTTGAGGAATTATATCAACATTGAGTGTCTAAATTCATACCTAGATAGACATATATATGTAATTAATGAGTATAAAAAAATCAAGTAATAACTGATGGGATTCATCTTAAAGTAATGCAGTGGATTTTTTCATCATTTGTTTGTGTAATATTGTGAATGCACTCACATATATAATATAGAGAGATTATTATAATTTAAAAACAAACCATACTTCAATTGTAGTAGGTAAAAATATTTTCATGGATAATCCATGTTTCAATGGGAGTTGAACATGATAAAGAGTTGGATTACTAGAAGGGGTCGAAGCCTACAAAAAATACAGTGCTGATTTACCACTTTATCTGCATTTCATATGGTTATATTCTTGGATAAAAAATAATGTTTCCAAGAGTCTTAATCTAAATAAAATAGTAAATGTAAAAAAGGGTTGGAAAAGTTTAAATATGAATCAGAATTTGGTAAAAATTGGTCCACACACTATTCACCCTCATCGAAAGGGTGTTTTCACAATTTAGTGTGACTTAAAACCTATCTGTTTAAAGTGTAAGTTATCAGGGTTATGTGATTGATATTATTTTTTATATATTATTTTTAATAAGTTTATTAAAGTATTATTAGATTATTTTTAATTTTTATTTATGTTTCAATCTTGGAACAAAGTGACAAGAGGAATGCGCATATGAATCATATTTGGAGGGTAGAATTCACATGAAATTTTTGGGATTGTGTTTAATTGATTTCTAGTTATGATATATTTTTGATTAGTTTAAATTATAAATGAACCCTTATATATTATGCTATAATATAAATTTGTGAAAGTCTACTCAGTTGAACTATAGTTGTTAACTCATGAGTAGTTAGTGTATTCTAATTCCAGGTTATATGGATCTTATCATGGTACACCATTTGATTATGATTTTGTAATCTGTATATATAAGTGGTTCTTAGAAAAAATTGGTGGGTTGGTTTTGGTAGTTGATTACTTGGTGATAAAATAGAATAGATAGATTATTTTAGAGAGATGGTTCAGAATGGGCTTAAGTTTCCATGATGAGTTGGATTCCCTTGAGAAGGTAGAGAAAAGGCATGTGGGATGCCTTGGGTTTTTGAGATGTGTAGTTCTTGTGTAATTTTTGTTATCATAGTTATGTTCCAGGTAAAAACCTAGGACTTAGTAAATCAATTTCATACCTTATTAACAAACAAAATTATATTTTATATAATTATATTCACTATAAGAATATTAAGTAATTTTTAAATAAAAGAATAGTTTAGGTCTTACTAAATTCATTTTAAGGTATTACATGGTTTTATTTAAAATATTAATTTCTAAATTTTATAATTTTAATTTGATAAAGTTAACATAATTTTTAAAATTTTCAATTAAAAATTATCTTATATTGAATTTTAGAATTTTGTGTTTTTTAAATTTTAAGATAATTGTGAAAGATATAAATTTTTTAAAAAATGTCAATTCTTTTCATTAAATAAAATAATTTAAAACTCCAATTATATTTTTAAATTTATCATAAAGTAAAAATTTCTCTTTTAATTATAAATAATCTAAATAATTACATAGGAATCAAACTTATAACATATTGAAGAATAAGTTCATTTTTTTCCTTAAAAGTATATTCTTCTAAGAAGTATATTTCATTAAACCTTATTAATTTATATTAAAATTGGATTAATATAGTTATATAAAATCTATATTTAATTTTTTTTTCATATATTGAATAATGAGGTAAAAATTTGGTAAGTAGACCCCTTTTATTTTTGGTCATGAAGAATAGTAATCATAGTAAATATTTGTCACATTGGTAAGGGTAAAACAAGTCAAACAAGGTTTAAACAATGAGACAAGGCCTAAAAATATCCCTAAAACATATATTTATTTTATTTTATAAGTGTTGTTTTAATCAAAACATTCAATTTACTAAAACTTCACAATTTATTTCGACTTTGTTTTGATAACTAGTTAATATGATTTTATATAAAAATTAAAAAAATTCACCCTCTGTATTTTAATATATATAATATTTTTTCATTGAAAAAAAAATAATTTATGTTTTGTTATAATTTTTTTAAAATATGAATTAATGTTTTTATCATGGAAATTTATTTTTAATTTTTAGAGACAGAATTATTACCTTTAGTACTTATTCAATGTTGACACAATTATTGTTTAGGTGATAGAAAAATCAAGTAAATGTTTTTTAAAAACCTTAAATGTAAAACAAAATTGATGAATTATAATGTTAAATGGATTTTTTATATAAATATAACATATTAGGGATGTTTTTAAGTTTTATATTTTAATTTCATTACTATCTTGATATTATTAAAGTTAAACTATATAAATAGTTCTAAAAACGACTTTTATGGTATATTATGTTAAACAATAATTTATTTAATGATTGAAAATTCAAAAAAATATTTACAATAATAAAGTGATTGGGATATGGTCAAAAATATAAACCATTTTCCACTTATGGGTATCTTTTCCTTTTTAGTAACTTTATTGACTCCTATAGATTAAAAAAATTGATATCATGATAATCATCAAAAGGGTTAACAAGAGTTCAAACTAAGAGATATAGGTAATAAAATCACCTAAAAATGTAACACTTTTTATATGATATTATTGAGACTAATTATCATCCTATATTTAAAATTTATCAGTTTTTCCACTATAACATGAAGATTAATTTTTAAACTTTGAAAACATTACGTAATTACAATTGTTTTAATATCCTCACTTATAAAAAAGAACCTACTCTATTATCTTTCTCAAACTTTTTGAGAACAATATTTTAGAAAAAAACTAATAAAATCTATCCAAAACATGCATAAAAACATCCTATATTTTACATTCTTACCAAATGACCAAACCTAGAAGTTTTAAGGTATATTCCAAAGAGGATATCGAATGAGCTGGTATAAGTCCGAACATACCTATTTCAAGTTTATTTCTTCTTACATGTCCCTCAATGATTTTTTAACCACGTTGAAATAATAATAGAATTATCTTAAATACACTAAAATGTTATTATTTTTATGGTACATCCCTTTTTAACCTCCTTTTCCATCCTATGATAAATAAAAAGAATGCTCATGGGTAGGTGTTAACGACCAAAGTGATGAAGCAATGTGTTTTTTTACATAACCACCTTACATGGATGATTATTATGATAGATATAATTAATATATATAATATTAATGAAATAATTACAATTATTTAAATATTATATATTATTTACTTTCTTACCTTTCCACCTATTTAAACATGATAACTTTACTCATGCGTACGTGTGGACTACCACCTCCACAAAGAAATGAGATTTATCTTTCAAGTACATCTTTCCTAGATGGTTATAAAATATTATTTATTGTTTAAAAATAATAATAAATTATTATTAATGTTTTTTATATGACGTAATAATGAACTCTTTGACCATAGTCATCCTATTGAAGTTGTTTTGGAATTATGAATTGTATGTCACAAATTGATTGACATAAACTTAACTAATTAAGTAACTAAATAAAACATAGTCAAAATGAAATAAAAGGGATAGATATATTGGACTGAACATCAAAATGTTTCTATAGAAATTAAACAGAGAATATAATTTTATTATTCATGAGCTAAAGAACATATGACACTATATGATATTTAAGGTAGGGGATTTTTCTTTAAAAACTTGTTTTAATGCATTCCTTTTAAAATTAATTTATTCAATATTCATGTTCATTAAAATGTTTTAAGAAATTTATTATTTATTATTTATTATTGAATGTATATTAAATTTAATTTTGAACTACCTTTTACATTCTTTATATAGTTTAAAAAGTAATATTCTTATCATTTTTAGTGAGGTAATTTTAATGAAGATATGAAAAGATTATTATTATAAGCATTAATATAATTTCCCACTCTAAAAAAAATTTATTTTCAATGTTTACATAAAAATTTTATATGGTCAGTTTAAAAATAAATCCTTCCAAAATATTTGGGTAATTTTAATTTTAATTATTTTTCAAAAAGGGGTATTTCTCCCAATTTTTATACACAAATGGAAAGTTCTTCACCGATGGATTGAAAAGTGTTTTTCAAGGGATTTATGAAGATAAGTTGTATTATTATTTTTTATTTTTTAATAATTCAGTATTAAAACGATGATAGTTTAGGATGATATTGCTCATACAATGGGTTAGCCCGATACAGTTTATACGATGGTTGTCCCCTTATAGTTTATATAAATAGTAAGCTTGATATAGCTCTCCAATGCATTGGGTAATGTTTCTTGCCTTCAAAGGTAAGAATTAGGGAGTTAACTAGAGATGTGTATCTTATGTATTGAATTGGGTTCCATTCATTTCTAACAACAATGAACATATGTATTGAATATAATTCTCTAAGATTCATATAGGGGATTTTATTTTCCATATATATGATTTATTGGTTTTATTTATGAAATAAGTGTATATTCCATTCAGATATTATTTATTATATATATTGAAATAATAAAGTTGAAAAGGTAAAAATTTTATGGGGTTTCATTTTTCTTTCACAGGACTAACATATTTTTTTATCTTATATCCATATTAATGTTTTTTATTTCCATACCACATTTTTAAATGTTTTTCTTAGTGTTTAAGGATGAGTATGAACAAATAAGAATTCATGTTGAAAGTCATAAGGATTTATCATTAAAATAAATCATTTTTCATTTTAAATTTTTAATTTTTTTGAAAAAATTGATACTGACTGGAGGTTCCCACTTTGAGATTAATGGTATTTTTTATAAGAGTTATGATCTCCAACAATATATACCTAAATGGTATTGGGATTGAATGAAAGAATATTGTAGTCTAAGAACACAATTTATATAACTTTTTAAGGTTCAAAAATTATAGTTGGTATCATAGATAATGTTTAGGGAAAGTTAATGGTTATGATAAAATTACTAGAATACCCTTGGGATATTCTAATTTAATAATATGTTTAAATGATATAGAATTCAAATATTACCATATTGACTCATTTAAGATATGTATCTTCAGAATGGTTTAATGAAAAAGAAACATATAAGATAAAGTAGAAAGGTATAAATAATACAATATCATTCCAAATTGGCATCATAGAATGGTTGTATATACAACTTAGATTTTTTTGTAGTTATAACTCAGTTGATGAAGGCTATAAATTTTGGTGAAATCCATGATAGAGAGTAGCCATATTTTATATAAAGAAACATGTTTATAGTTGGGAATAATATTAAATATAACCCTCTATATTTCAATGGGACCTCATATCTAGTTGTATCTTAAGGATAGATCAATAATATTTAAATTATACTCAAAATAATGGGATATTATGAACATAAAAGGGAAACTCTTTAAATTTATCATTTTGAAGGTAAAGCATATAGTTGATGATAATTTCTTAAGAATACTTGAGAGAGAGAGAGAAGGGCATGCTGCAATGGAATTAGATAAATTTATGAATATTTTCTTGGAGAAATATTTTCCTAAGTCTGTTTAATATATAATGGAGAATAAATTCTTGTAATTGAGAAAAAATTAGAAGGATTCGTTCATTATTTATGAATACAAATTTACAAGATTGGATTAGTGTGGATTTATTTATATTTGGGACTATGTAGTAAAGATTATATATTTTACTAGTCATTGATGCCATGTTTATAAAGAGGTTTATATTCATGAGAATTTAAAAGTTATGAGTTTTATTTCATTATGCTGTTAAATTTGAGATAGTGTTTTCCGGAACTTATGTTCCCCATGATAAAAATAGTAAGAAGTGGTCAAGGTGAAAAGAAATAGAGAAGTAGTCAACTAAGGAATATGGATGTAAGACCTTGATATGTTCTATTTGTGGTAAAAAAAATAGTGAATGTTTGATAGTATTTGGGTAGTGTTACTTGTGTGGTAAGTTTAGTCATAGTGCTTCTGAATACAAATTAAATATTCCTGAATAATTCAAGAACTAGTTATTAGATATATATATATAATGGTGAGATTTTTTATTTTCAATTAGTTAGGTAATTATTCTAACGTGTTCCCAAAGTTAATTACATAGGGTTAAAATCATTAACATATAATTAAAAAAGGTGCAGAAAAATATTTTTCTACTACTATAGTTTATTTTGGTCCATTTAATGAATTTAAGATAGGTAAGTTAATTGTTTATTCAAATTAGGCCGATGCCTTGTTTGGTAATATATCATCACATTACTTCATTAATGAAAAATTGAAAGTAAAATATTAATTTCATCTCATGGAAAGAAGATATAAATTTTTGTGAAAACACTTGGTTTAAGTATTATTAAAACCAAAATTTATAAAAAAAATCTATTGTTATATATGGGTTGTATTTTCCTAAAAATTGTATTGACCTTCCCATAGTATAGTTTTATATTATTCCAATAATGGATTAGATTTAAATTTATCATGGTAATATATATTTTAGATCTAAGAATGTTATATTCAATAATTTAATACATTTTATAACATATTAAGAAGGTGAAAAATTGATTAAAAATGGTAGTGAAATCCACTTAGCTAATGTATTTTTAAAAGAAAGAAACAATTCAAATTAGTAATGTGACAGTAGTGAATGAATATATAGATGTTTTTTCTGATGATTTGTATGGTGTTTCTCTTGAATGGATGATTTAGTTTATAATTGACTTAGTTCGTGATGCCAATCCAATTTCAAAAGCCCCATATCAAATATCTTAGGTAGAACGTTTGGAATTGAAAATGAAGTTACAGGAGTTTCACGATAAAGGTCAAATTCATTTGATAACTTTATGAATGAGTACTATAGTTTTATTTTTTTCAAAATAAATATGGTTCAATGAATATTTTCACTGATTTAAAATCATTGAATAACATAATAGTTAATAATAAGTACCCCTTACCTCATATTGATTATTTTTTGATCATCTCTAGAGAGTATAGTATTTTTTGAAGCTTGATATTATGATAGGGTACCATCAGTTAAACTGAATTAGGTTGATATTTTTGAAGGTGACATTTCAAATTATATATGGGAATTATGAATTTGTTGTAATTCCTTTTGGGTTTTATAATGTACCAATTGTATTCATGGATCATATGAATAGAGTTTTCCATGACTATTTACATATATTTGTGGTTTTGTTTATAAATAATATTTTTTTTAATAAAAATTTCATGGGAATCATAAAAGACACATAATGATTGTTTTGAAAACCTTGAAAGAAAATAAATTTTATGAAAATATTAGTAACAAGGAATTTTTATTTTTGTAAATTTATTTCCTTAGACTTAATGTTTAAAAAGATTTCATAACTATTGTCCCTTAAAAACTAAAGTGGTTGTAGAGATAAAAAGGCCTACAAATTTCACAAATATTTTTAGTTTTCTTGAATTAGTAGGTTACTACCAGTAGTTTGTTGAAATATTTTATTAGTTATTTATTCCATTAACAAATTTAACTTGAAAATGAGTTAAATTAATTTGGATAAAATAGTGTGATGAAAGTTTTTAGTAATTGAACATAATATTGATAAATTCTCGTGTTTTGGACCTTACATATAAAAATGGTAAAATTTTCATCTATAAAAATTCTTATTTAAAGGGACTTGGTTTTATTTTGATGCATAATGATCAGTTAATTACTTCTGCTTCACATCAAAAAAATCCTCATGTGGTGAATTATCATTCACATGATTTTGAATTATCTATTGTGTTTTTTTTGATTTAAAATATAGAAAAATAATTTATATGGAGTAGTATGTTAAATATATACGGATCATAAAAGTGTATAGTATATATTCACTTAAAAAGAGTTGAGAATGAGGAAAATATGATTTATGGAACTGATAAAGGATTATGATTTAATGATTCATTACCATCAAGGAAAAGAAAACAAAGTAACAAATTCTTTGAGTTGAAAAAAATAATGTATCATTAATTATGATATGTTTCAAACAATAGACATTGATAAATTATTTAACAAATAAAGGAATAGAAATTATAAATGCAGAAACTTACTATATATTTTTAGGTTTTAGTTGTGTCATTATCGTTAGAAAGAATTATGAAAGCTCAGAAGGAAGGCTTTGATTTATAGGAAAATGTTGAAATAGTAATGAATGGAAGAATACCAGAAGTTATCATTGATATTGAAAGTGTTTTGAGATTTGGAAAGAGTTTATGCGTTCCAACTATGTCCTAGTTTGAAAAAGAATTGTTGAGTGAAGCTTAAAAATATCCCTTGTCCATTAACACTAACATTACTAAGATGTACAAAGACCATTAGGAGTATTATTGGTGGTATGGAATGAAGGATGATATTTTAGAGTTTAGAATGAAAATTTTGGCTTGTGAACATGTTAAAGATGAAAAACAATTTCATATAGAGACGATTCAACCTTTTATTTTGACAATGCAGAAATAAGAAAACATATCCGTGAATTTCATGGTGGGATTTCCAAATACATCTTGAGGTAATAATGAAATTTTGATTATTGTTTATTTATTAACTAAATATGTACGTTTCCTTAATTTTTGAGTCATTATTTATTTCTATTGGATTTATCGACTATATCTCAAAAAGATACAACAAGGTACATGGAGTTCTTCCCTCCATTATATCAAACTATGATCCAAGGCTTACATATAATGTTTGGAAATGCCTTCAAAAGTCATTGGGAACTAGATTAAATTTTAGTTCAACTTTTTTATCCTCAATTTAATGAATATTTAGAGTGAACTATTTATATTTTGAATGATGTGAATCAATATTGTTTATTGGATTACTAGGGAAGTTGGGATAAATATATTTAATTAGTTGTATTTTCTTGTAATATTAGTTTTCATTCTAGTATACATATTGATCCTTTTGATGCATTATATCGAAAGCAGTTCTAGGCTCTAGATGGATTCATGGAAGTAAGTGAAAGGAAGTTGTTGGGATATGAGTTGGTAAAAGATATGTTAGAGAAGGTAAATATCATTTCAAATTAAATGAGAGAATATTAGAGTAGACAAAAATGTTATGATGATAACTGTAGGAAAGATCTTTCATTTGATATAGAAGATCATATTTATCTTAATTATTATCTATAGAAAAGTTTTAAATATTTTTGTAAAAAGAGAAAGGTAAGTCCTCAGTTAATTGGACCACATGAAATTATAGTGAAAGTTGGACTAGTTATCATGTGACCTTACATTCAAGTTTATCCAAGTCACATGATGTGATTTACTTTTTACTATTAAGTAAATATGTTTCAAACTCATCTCATGTTTTGAGCCCTAATGTAACACTGTTGGAAGTGAATATTTCATCTAAGGAACAACTAGTTCATATTCTTGATCATAAAGAGTTGGTGTTTCAGAATAAGGTGATTTATTAAGTTATGGTTTTGTGGAAAATTCATTAGAGTGATGAAGAAACAAGGGCATCAGAAAATAATATGATAGGAAAATATCCCCACATGTTTATGTAGTGAATAAAATTATAAGGACAAAATTCCCCAAATGGGGGATAATGTGAAAACCTAGGTAATAGTAATTCAATTTCAAAAGTTATTAATATTCATGAAATATATTTTATATTTGTATATTCATTATAAGAAAATTAAGTAATTTCTCAATCCAAAATGAAATATATGTTTTTCATACTAAATTTATTTTCATGTATTATATGGTTTTATTTATAAGAATACATTGTAATTTTTATAATTTTAATTTTAGAAAATTAAATAAATTTTAAAAATAAAAAAATTAAAATTATATTAGAATGAATTTGATGGGTTTTTATTTAAATATTTATTTTTAAGTGAATAGTGAAAGATACCATTTTTATAAAAATATCATTTCTATTCATTAAATTAAAAAATTAAAAGGCTAATTATGTTTTTAATATGATATTAAAATAACATAAGTCTCATTTAAAAAGAAATAATAAAAGTAATTATATAGGAATTTAAATTATATAGGATTTGGTTATACGTTCATTTTTGGGCTTAAAAATACATTTTTATAAATATTATTTTTCATTTTATTTTATGCATTTATCTTAAAATTGATATTTTATACTTATATTAATTTAATCTTTAAAATTTATTTTCATATTTAGATTAATTATTTTCAAATTTTTAATAAATTAAATTTTATTTTTTGTCATTATAAATTATAACCACAAAAAATATTCTTAACCCTAGTAAGGGTAAAATGTGTAAAATAGGGTTTAAACATTGAGATAAGGTGTAAAAATATCCATAACAATTTTATTTTATTAGTTTGTTTCAACCATAACCATAGAAGTTTTGAAAATGTGTAAATTTATCTCCACTTTCCTTTGAAAATGTCCATTATTTGATTTTAGGTAAATAAACAAAATGTCACTCTCTTTGTTTTAATATCTTTAAATTTTTTTATAGGGATAAAAATATTTTATGTCTATATCTAAATATTGGTTTAAAATGTTAATTATTTTCTATCATATGTTTTTTTTAATTTTTAGTGATGTAATAATTACCTCAAGTTCTTATGCCACACTGACAAAGTTATTTTTCAAGTAATAGAAAAATCATGTAAATTATTTAAAAAACATTATAAGTAATTAAATTTAAATGATTTTTATGAGTTTTTAGATAAATATAAATTATTAGTGATTTGTTAATGTTTTATATTCTAATTAAATTATTATATTGTTGCTATTAAATAAAACAATGAGAATAGTTCATAAAATGACATTAATGGAATACTAAGTTAAATAAAAAATTATTTAATGATTGAAAATTAATAAAAATCATATCTATGTTCGTGTTAATGAGATATGATCTATAATATCAATAATTTTCAACTCATGGGACACTTTTCATTTTTTAGTAAATTTACTCACACCAATAGAGTAAAAAACATTTATTCTGTGGTAATCATCTAAATGGTTAAATAAGGATTAAAACAAAGTCACAAGGGTGAAAAAATCACTTAAAATTTTCTAAATTTTATAGCATGAAATGATTTTGACCCATCCTCATTATATATTTCAAATATATGGTTTTTATACATGAACATGAAATTTAATCTATAATAATATCAAATTCTAATAAATTACAAGTGTACCCATCCCCTTATATATAAAAGGGAACCTCATATCATTTATTTCTGACAGATTTGGAGCACTACAGTTTTTAAAAGACATACCCACATATATCCCCAACATCCATCCACACTATATAGAGGCCCCAGTCTCACTGAAACAACCAACCCTATAAGGAATAAGGTGTAATCCAAAGAGGATATCTGAGGAGAAGTTATACATCCCAACCAACCAATTTTATTTTAATTATTGATCCACACCATTCAAATATTATTTAACCATGATGAAATAATAAAATTAGTATCATTAATATACTGAAATTTTATTATGATTATGGTATAACTATTTTTATCTCCTTTTCCATCCTTTGGGAAATGGAAACATCACTTTTGCATACATGTGAACCACCACCTCCATGAAGTGATGTGATTTATTTTTCATCACCACCTCACAATGAAGGTTATTATAACTGATTTAATTAATATATATGATATTCAAGAAAAAATGTCCATTATATAATGACAATATATAATAGATACCATGATTAACATATATAAGTATCAAATCATTAAATATGAATATTCATTTCATTATAAAAAACATGAGGATCATAAAGGATTAGTGTCTTTAGAAAAATGGATACATAAACAATAGGTTAATAAGTGAACTACATTATATCCAACTAATTACTTCTCAACTAGAACCCTTATTCTACATATCATATATAATACCTTTCTTCATAACCCAAGGAAAGGAAGGATAAGAAGGGTGAGATCAGATGCTCGGTAATGGTAAGAAAGAGAGATTACAATATAAAATTAGCATAAGGGTATGCGAACATGATAACAACATTTGAAAATCATACCCTGCATAACAATGATAATAAACTAGTGTCGTGGAATAAATCTTGGTAGTTCATAGGATATGAATAATTAAGTAATAAATGTATATAAGCCATGAGAGAATAACATTGGAGTAAGACATATATTTTTTTTATAAACATAAGATTATAATATTGTGAACATGTATAAATAAGAACATGTTCACTCATTATGTTTAGTAAATGAAATCAAGACCTCGTATAAACTCATGTAAATAAAAGCTAGGTCTATGGATACTCTTATATAAATAAAATCCAGTTCCATATATAAACTTATGGATATGTAATCTAGGCCCACACTTAAACTAATGGAGATGAAGACCAAGTATATAATTAATCTTATGGACAAGAAAATTAGGTCCATGTATAAAATATTGAACATGAAACTAGGTTCATGAATTATATATTTACTTACAAGTTATCCATTTTTACCCAATAAATTTGAAAGAGATATATGTTCCACCCATCACATAATAAAAATCATATATATGTGTGCTAGAAGATCTTAAATAATTAATCATATCATAACCCATATAAATGTAATGAGTTTCATAAAAATTTTATCATATCACAACATGTGGAAATAAATCAGTTTCATAAAAATAACTTATGGAAAATAAAAAGGTTTCAAAATATTCTTATCATCATAATTATAAAAAATATATAGAAATAATATGGGTGGTACCACTGGCCCATATTACCAGTAAAACACAAGAAACATGAAAGGTTTTTTTCATTTATGAATGGAAATTACATAAAAATATAATTAAGGAATTTATCAAGAAAATATCCTTCCCATTTTGAAATCATTTCTTTAAAATCTAAAACATTAAAAAATATGAAAGAGAAAATTTTAATTTAAAATAAACTTAGAAACTTTTAAAGGATGTTTTAAATAATTGATTCATAAGGAGGATGTGAAATACAATTCAATATATGAAAATTAAAATGAACATTCCTTTCAAATTTCTGAAAAAAGTCAAAAGGGTATTATTCGAAAAAATATAGGAATATTCCTTTCATATTTTTTATAAGAAGTAAAATATGGGTTAAAAATTATTCAAAAATCATTTTATAAAATAACAAGAGGATAATAAAATTCATGAGTTTATTGAGATATAAATCATAATAATTCCTCATTATAAATTAATCATAAACAATCCTAATAAATAATAAGGTTGTAACATAATACCATTATCAAATTGGTATCTTTTGACTGATAATCCCCATAAAAGAAAGAACATTATATGAATACTTATATCCCATAATTTTCTTGATAGTAATCATAAATAAAATTCTACGGTAATATATAAAGCACACAAAATAATCATGTTGTGAATATGTTATGTGTCCCACATAAATAAAAGTGAGAAAAAAATCTCTTACCACCTTGGAAACTTTTGAATCAAAAGCCCCAATAATAAATAAAGTAAAATGAAACATTAAATATAATGAAAATAAAGATATTAATGATATAAAATTTCAATATGGTATTATATACATCACACAAAACAAGATATGTGCATACCATAACATAGTTCCCAAACAAGACAATTTGAGATGACAAACCCTTACTTTAAGTCTTGACTTGCTTTATCCAATATCAAACATCCTGTATAATAAATACAGTTTTTGTATAAATAAATTATTGAATCATAATTATATATATATCATACCTTATATTATATAATTATTATCTATATTACATGTTTATTAACAATTCTTTGTCCAAATCACATTTTGGGTAATAAAATCGTTAAATTTTCATGTATATTTTGGTTTGGTATTTTCAGTACATTTACATTTATCAGGGTTAAATCATATAAATAATTATATCCATTACACAAATATCATATATATTCATTATATATGTATTTTCATTAATCCATAAAATTTATATATTGAAAATTAATTATATCATTTATAGAGACAATAGGTCGTACACACACATGAACAATGATTACCTTTTATCGACAGATGGATGGAAAGAAATGTAAATAATATATCAACATTAAATAATCATTTCATTTCATATATATCATATATATTCACTAAATCTAGACCTATTACCAGCCATTTCAAATTAAAACAAAAAATTTATCACATCACATTATGGAGGCAGTATTCCACATGTACGCACAAGTGAAATTATCAATTTTCAACTAATTGTAATGTAAGAATTTATATGTGATATTATAAATATTGAAGCATAATTATGAAATATATATCATAAAAATATTTTAAATAAATATTTATATCTATCCTTTATAGGCGGTGATGGAAAATTAATTATATCGGTTCGCGATGAGGTAGTCCACTGTAAACATGATCAACAGTTTCATTTCCCATTTAATAGAAGAGGATAAGGATGTAGGTTATTAAACTAGAAAAATAAAATTTTATAATGTTATAGATAGTTATTTTATTATATTAGAATATTTGAAAATTATTTCATAGAGGTTCAAGAAGAAATAAAATAAAAATACTCAATTAAGAATGATACCTCTTATTCGAACAACCTCATTAAGTTAGCACGAAAATACTTGTTAGGAGAGTTTTATAATAAAAATAAGTTCTTTAGGTAGTGTGTAGGGAAGTAAGTAAAGGATTTGGGAAAGTAATATATGAAATAACTGGGATTGTGATTGTTAATAGGATAAGAGATGCGATGTCCTTTTATATTTGGGGAAAGGAACACTCTTGAAAAATACTTGAAAAATTCCCAAACAAATCCAAAATGATAAAGACATTACCAAGAACAATGAATAAAAATTACCATATATTTGAATTATGGATATTATAGAGTTTTAATATGTCTATATAATATGATTTAAACAAGTTTGATTTTCCCAATTACCTTTATTTAATGGTTTAAGGCCACAAAAAACCTGATTTAACCTTAACTACAGTTATTATTATTTTTTACTATTTTATTGTTCATTTTGACCAAAAATTAAGTTTATCTTGTTACTTAATATGAATAATTATAATTAAAAATATTTAATCTATATTATTAAATTTAATTAAAAAAAGTGGTAGAATTTAATTTAAATTAAAACTCATAGACACGATAATAAGTGGTCTTCCAAAGAAATTTTTTCTTCGGTATAAAATTTTATTATTTCAAAATTGAATGTAAAATTGATTATGATGAATTAAATTTGTTTAAATATAATATAATTGGACTAATTTTACTTCTAGAACCATTTTACAATATAATTTATCTTTGTTAATACTTAAAATGAAAATGAGATTAAAAAAAATCAATATTTTTCACTATTCATTAAAAAATTTACCATTTAAAAAAATTATAAAAAATTAAATCTTTGATAAATTTACATTATTATTTTAAAAATTAATTTTATTTTCTCAAATAATTTTTATAAAATTGTTAGAAATTAATTAAATTATTTTATCACAAAAAACACTAAAAGCATTTTTGTGAAAAAATTTATTTATGAAACATATAATGACTTTAATAGAAAATATATTCACTTTATTTAAAGAAATTATATATTTTTTCAAAATGTTTTCATTAATATTAATTCAAAAAAATTAATTTTTAGGTTATATTTTTCAGGATTTAATAATATTATTTTTTAGTATGTTGCAGTTCATTAAAATATGGTGTTGCGTGTAACACAATTTATCAAAGAAATTAAATTTATTTGAAAAACATTTCATATCATCTTAGGATGTTACATTATAGACCCATTAAAATTACTTTCACCCTCAAAATTCCATCACATTGATATAAAAAACTATAGATACTTTGGTATCATCATATCCCCAGGTTCTCATTTATCTAACCTAAGCTGGAAACATTGATTAGGTGAGTGGTCTTGATTCACAGAATTTTCTATCTATGATCCAAAAATCTCAACAGGGTTTTTTTATCGGAAAGAACATTATCCAGTGTTATGAACTTTGAGTTTAGTACATGTGAAATATTAGATATGTACTTCCTTAGCAGAGATATATGGGAAACATCAGGGAGTTAGGAGAGGTTCATTGAAAGCACAAAGTGATAATCAACCTTCCCTACTAAATCAAGAATATCAAAAGGTCCAATATATATAGGGATATAATTTTAGTTCTTTATGAATCTCATAACCTTATTTCATGGAGAAATAAATAGAAACATTATCTCACCAACTTGAAATTCCAGATCACATCAATGATTATCATCATAACTTTTCTATCGACTTTCTGCTACACTTATGTGTTTCTAAATAGATCTAACCTTATCTACCATTTCTTTAGAAAGATCTGGGGCCAATAGATTTCTTTATCCAAATTTATTCCAATATATTTTACTTCTACACTTCTTTCTATATATTTATTTACAAGGATCCATCTAAATGCTTGAGTGAATTCAATTTTTGTTTGAAAACTAAACTAGAGGAAGGCGTTGATTCCAAAAACCTTCAAAATACATAGAATAAGATCTTAGAATATCCTATAGGTTTTGAATTGTTCTCCAAAACTAGAAATTGATATGAGGATGATAATATGTGATGAATCGTAACTTTATATCCAAATTATATTGAATAATTCACAATAAATTCAAGGTAAACCTCAGATCCTGATAATACATAATATAATGTGGTACTCTATCCAAGTTTACCACATATTTAATCTATATAATAGACAGTTGGTCCAGAGAAAAATATTCTTCAATATTAATGATGTGTGTTGACTTTGTTAGGTGACTAAATACGACCCATATATCATCATTCCTTTAAAATTTTTTAAGGAGTTTGACGACAAAATCTAGGGTGATGTTTTGCCATTTTCATTGTAGAAGGGGTAATGGTAATATCATCCATTTAGAATATTTTCTCTTATCCTTAACATGTTTAAATACCAATCACCAAGATAAAAGATCTTTAATATTTATTTTTATTCCATCCCAACAAAAATACTCATTCAAATCTTCATAAATCATTGTACTTCCAAGTTGAATAGAGAATAATGAACCCTGAGATTCCTCTAACTACTCCTTCAATTTAGGTATGGATGGAACACATATATAGTTCCTAAACCATATCATTCCATTATAATCATGGTTAAAATTATGAATGTTTTTAACCTTATTCTATATTTCTTCATCATATTTCAATTCCTCTTTAATCTCCAATTGTATAGAGGGTTGAAAACACATTTCATAAAGATATGATCTCTCACCTTACTTAAATATTTATAGATCCTTATTTTGAAAATCCATAAATATAGGATCTTTTTTTATCCTCATATTGATAAGATACCCTGATCATTTGGCTCAAAGGATTGGGAACCCTGCTAATGTTCCTAGGGTGGAAATTTATCAAGCATTCACAATCTTTAATCAGTTCCAAACATATTCTCTATGACATATTCAACTCCTTATGTGTGAGTATATACTTTAAAATTTTACGATTAGTATATATATCACATGTTTCTCTGTAAATATAATTCCTCTATATATTTAACGAAAAATTTACCAGGGATAATCCAAAATAATAATTTGCGTAATTTTTCTCATGAAAATCTAAATTTCTTGAGTTATAAACGATAAAAATATCATTATGCATGAGAATGAATCCCAATAACTTCATCAATTCATCACAATAGTTTCAAAACCCTTATCCACTATTGGGTAATTTAAGAATATGTGCGTTGTCTAACCTTCTCTTCAGTTCCATTAAATTTTCCTCACATTCAGTGGTCCAACGGAACTTGGATCCCATACATGTTAACTTGGTGAGTGGATTGGACAACTATGAGAAATATTCCACAAAGAATCGGTAATACACAACATAAACAAGATAACTACAGATCTTAGTCAGCCTGGTTGGTCTAGGAATACATTCAATATCCTTAATATTTGATGGATCGAAGGATATACCTATAACATCCCACCCCAAATTCCACTTAGCAGTGCCCCTAGACAATGGGCCATAATACCTTAAGCACATCTCTATATACACCAGAGGCTTCTGACTAGCATCAATGTCCTAATATGTATTCATGTGGAGACTATTCCTATATAGATCATAGTGTATCATAATGGTATCTATATATATAAAAATAAAAAGAAGAAGCATGCACTATAATAATGGGAGTAGTAACCTGCCTTAGTGGAAGCACCAATAATAGACATAAAACAACAAAATAATTATAATAAATCATCCAAGATAAAAAAATGGCAAGAGGAAGCTAAAAAATTAAATAGATACAAAATATGATGTTCATTATGTCATGTAACTATACTAAATGAGTACACATATTACATGGGATATAGGAATAAACCACATGAAATAAAAAATAAAAAATGGAAAAAGTGATATACTACTAGAATCACTAGTATAGACTCAGTAACTGTACCTTATACTCCATACTAGAACTTTCAATCAAGCATCAGATGCTATAAACTTCCCTTTATCTATACTTGCAATCATAATGTCTTCCTCGATACCAAAGGTGGCCTAAGAAGGGTGTAAGATATACTCATCAGGCCACCATCAATGGTGTCTAGATCAATCCATTCCGTGCAATATAAATTGAACAATGTTCTAATAATAATAGACACATGACAACAATTAAATAAAAATGATAGTCTGAGTTCCACCCAGATACCCGACCGCTACTACCTACTTCATCCTAAGGTAGATGTCTCATATAAAAACCATTATCTTTATTACACATTAATAATTATTTTATTACATAAAATTACACATAAAAAAACCTAGAATATTGATATGTCTAGTGTATTTAGGAAATTATGTAAATTACATAATAACTTAAAACATGAAAAGTAACATCTTTATTGAATAATTCATTATCATGAACAAAACGTTCCATCATACTTAACACAATTTGGGACAACCAAAAGACATACATTAGAAAGGGGTGATCTATAAAGTCTTGTAAAGGAATAAATAATTCATAACATGAAGAAGACAATACATGTTAGAAAATAGGTATATCAAAGGATAATCAAATCAACAAGAATTATAAGTAAGGATATTGAATGATAATTATAACATGGTAAATGAATAAACAACATAAAAACTAAAAAAATCATGAGTCAAGGATCATTGACATTGGATGGGAACTTAGGATAAACAATATGTATGAAGATTCTCAGATATAAGATGGTTGGGGGTGAATTATAAGTTTAAAAACATTAATTTTTAACCTTAAGGAAATATTTTTTTAACAAAGTTAAACAAATTGGATTCTCAAAACATTTGTTTATAAGGTTAATGAAAAACACCTTATGTTTTATAAATATGGGTAATGAAATAAGAACATAGGTATACATAAACAATATTCTACCTTAATGTGTATAGAATCTTATATCAGAGTTATTATAAAAGTGAAAGTATAAGAAACACACTCTATTTATAATAAGTTATAGCAGAAATTTAAAGTACATATAAAAGAGTACAACTATTTTGACCCAAAGAGTTAGGTATGCAAATACCTTGAATAAATATCATTTGATTTAAACATTCAAGAAAGTATCTCTTACTACTACCTGGGTATGCCCTTGATCCATGAAGGATCAGATGTAGCTTCTATCTTTCTATTCCCGCAAGCCCTCGATTAAGCAGTTAATCGTCACTTATGTATTCCTTTATCTTGGAATACCTCGATTAAGTAGGTAATTGGTACCTCAGTCTTTCTTCAGTATGGAATCCCTTGATCTAAATCACCAACGATCGATGATGAAAAAAGAAAAAAAATATTATCGAAGGTTTTCACTATGTTGAACAAGCTATTCACAACTTAATCAATTAAATGATTTCACACAAGGAAATTTTGGTAGAGCTCTCATGTGTCTCAAAATTCAAAATTTTGTATGTATTTATCTCATCCAAATGAATAGGTATTTTTAGGTGATGTATCCTACAGTTGATGTTTCCTAAAAGGGTCATATTTTCTGTGAAATTTCAGAAGGACCTGTACAACTATCAATTACAATGGTCATATAATAACTAATTAGAAAACATCATTTAGTATAAGGAAAAATATTACGAGAAGAATTATCATTTTAATAATATTTAAGATACTTATTAAAGTATAAGAAAAAATAGATTAAATAATAGGCTATAAAATAATTCGTATTTTTAGGATAATGAAAAATTGAATTCTTGTAAAAGTAATAATTAGATTCTAAAAATATTGAGAATTATAATTATGAAGGCTTGTGAATCAGATTCAAAGAACTATGAGAATCAGATTCTAGATTCCGAGTGAAATGGATTCACAATTTTAAACAAATTGGAATAATGAAACATTAGAGTCAAATTCACGATTATGAGAGAATAGAAATTGAGAAAAACAATGAATCAGATTCAAAAATATAAGAGATTATTAATTAAGAAACATGGTTAATTGGATTCAATGAAATTTGAGTATCAAATTATAAGAAATGTTTTTTTTTGATTTTATGAGTAAGGAACTGATTTTAATTGATTATAGAATCTAATTAGTCTTAAGATAAACTATGTTAGACTTAGCTGAAATGTAGCACAAAATAAATAAAGGATCAGAATTCTAATTATATTCGAACTTATATAATGTTTCTTAAATTAAGCTTATAGAAAGAAATTATTATTAAAGGAAATGTGTTTTTTATTTCCAAAACATAAAGGAATAAGAAAATCATAAGGAAACTTTTGACTCAATTATCTCCCCTTTTTGGGAAATCAAAAATCACTTTTTATTAAAAGAATATTAAGACTGAAATATTTAATATTTATACTTAAAAAATAATTAATTATCCACCTTGAATATATGACTTAAAATGGACATGAAGAACTACCCCTAAGGTTATGAAATCTCCTAGGTATTGTATTCTTTTATTTGTATTCGTTTCTTAAATAAATATCACTCCTTTCTTAATGATTTCATCTTTAATAATTATCCCCCCTTACTTATAAATTATCCTCCTTAGACTAATATTATATTTAGAACATTCACCCCCATTGTGATTTACAATAAATAGAGGAAATGTAATGTACATGAAAGGTTAGGAAATAAACTATACGAAACAAATAATAATAATACTTTGATATTGAAAAAAATTTACAACAAAAGATCAGAAATAGACGAAAAAAATCAATCATTCTTGGGAATTAATTTTTTGACCATAGCCTTCAATTCCTTCAACTCTATGCGGTCATCTTGGAACTTAGGTATGAGCAATTCCTGATTCTGATTATTATTCTCTATATTTTGAATCTTTTCATCATAGATCTTAATCATTTCTTCCTGGTAATTATGTTTTTCATCCATTTCATTTTTATAATCATTCACCCTTTTAACCTCATATTTGAGAGAATTAAGTTTCCCATATAAGTGTTTATCTTCTTGAAAATGACTTAATTTCTCTTCCTTCATCTTTTCTAAAAAAATGTTTGAAACTTATTTAAGGGAGTATTATTATTATTTGAAAGAATTTTTGACAATGTCAAACATATCATCAATAAAATTAGATCAATATTGATCTATTTTGACCACTTTGTCATCTCTATGTAAGATTTACTATGAGAATCATAATTTATCATAAACGTTTTGAATTCATCTTTAATATTTATCAACATCTCCATGAAAAGTGTAATTGAATTTGATTTTAGATTTTTGGATTCTTGAAAAAGAAGACATATTGACTCAATGTTTGAGAAGTATGGAATAGAGTAAACCAAATTTTTTGAGGATTGAATAACAAAATATTCTCCTAAGGAGGTGGATGAACTTTCTTATTCTGATTCATTTTTCTTATTGGTTCCAACATCTACCTGATTCCATTTTTCTTTCCTAGATTCCGATTTATGTAGAATATGAATTAATTTCCTTTCATCAGAAACTTGAATGATTTTTTCATCATCATCATTATTTTTATCACTATCAGCACCATCATGCCCATTATTACTTTCTTTACCATCATCGCCAACATCAAAGTCACCATCATATGGAATTTTATGCAATTTATTATTAACAAAATTCTATTTCTAGCTATTAGAATGGTCGATTGATTTCTCTTTTAAGTCAGTTTTATAAGTTGAGTCTTGAGAAGTTATTATTGAGAGCTTTTCTGATTGAATATCTCTCTATGAAGACCAATATATTGTATCTCATCATCGCTTTGTTTTTATTGGACATCTTTTTATTCTTCTTTTTATTCTACTTGAGATTGTTTTTGAACAATAATAAATGAACATGAAATAACTTAATTTCCTTCTTATATTAGGATAACCTCTACTGCCACTAGTTTATATTATTGGGGATGTTCAGTTTCTTGTGTAAAGTTTTCTGAAAATTAATTTGTTCTCTGGAATTTTTAGATTCTTTCAACAGGGATTGAATTATCTCTACATCAGTTAGAATTTTCTTAAGCTTA
This sequence comes from Viscum album, assembly GCA_963277665.1. Lineage (NCBI taxonomy): Eukaryota > Viridiplantae > Streptophyta > Magnoliopsida > Santalales > Viscaceae > Viscum > Viscum album. The sequence goes on from OY728129.1 coordinate 263,075,122, forward strand.
TCATTATTATCTTTGTTTTAATGATCATCATCTTCTTGAAATTTTAAAGCTCTGGCATCAGCTGGGTCTAAGCCAAACACTAGATCTCCTTCCTCTCTTTTATCTTTTTATTATCTCTATTTTTTACTACTTCATATGGGTATGAATTCTATTTTATTATATTCAGTGTTTTAGAAGATCATGTTTTTATGTGGTTCTGAGACTTGATATTTTCTTTTCTGCTGTTTGGACTTAGTACTCTCTTTCATATAGCATGCCTTATCCGCTAAATCCAAAAACTTGTTTATCTTATCACTAAAAAAATATTTCATTATTTTAAGTGTGTCATCACTTAAAGTAAGAATCTTTAACTTCTTTTGCTTTTTCTTTCCTGAAATATTGAAAGAGTTCAAGAAATTTATTAACAACTTAGTAAATATCACTAGAAACATAAGAATCTTTAACTTGATCAAAACATCTTTTGTCTTATTAATTGTGAGAAAGATATACATCACTATGTTAATACTTATTATATTAAAAATAAAATCCAACATGAATATGTCTGTTATTTTCAAGGTGAATTTGTTTCTTTTTATGGTATTAATAGACCTTGCATCCACAAAGTCATGATATTATAGTAAGCCAAAAGGTGGGAAATCTTGGACTTATTTACTCCCTGAAGGCCTAAGAAATCAATATCTTTATCTATGTTAAGATAAATTTCATAATATGGTAGATTATGGGATGGATAATAAGATTTAGTATCATACAGAATTTCTATGATATCTGCTTCTTTCCTATAATACATGGAATAGGTTTTTTCATAACACTTAAAATGAACTTTTTCTTTTGCACCTTCATTGAAAAACTCAAACGATTGATAGAATTCAATTATTAGATCTTCATACACAGGATCTTGTTCTCACTTGATATTCATAATGAAAACATTTTCCCATCCATGGAATTTTATGATCTTTATTATTAAATAATCATACATATGGAAGAGATTTTTATCCAATAACCTTTCAATGAAAATAAAACAATCTTTAAGCACCTTATCAACAAGAAATTAATTCTGAGAAGATATTTATTAATATATTCAAAAATTTAAGAAATAGGATTGGAAAATAAAACAGAGACTTTAAAGGGCAGTAGTAGCTCATACATAAATATCCAGAATTATATGTAAGACACAAGTGGGTCCCTCATTTATATAGGCTTCGAGATAAAGGTTTATCTTACAAGGTTAATATAATGGTTGAAAACAAACAGAACTGATCTTATTATAGAGATTAATCCGATGAAGGTTTTATAAGTTCTATATTTTGAGCTTTTGAGAAATAAAATTGGATTTAAAGAAAGATGAATCCAATGTTGTTTTAAAAAAAATATTTGGAAATACCAACACTCATAATTGAAAGTTAAGAAGAAACAGGTATGAACAAGAACCTTACAGATTTCTATGATGTTTTTCAGTATTTTATAAGATTCTTTTTGAAGGCCTTATATTCTAAAACGTTTTATTAGAGTCTAGAAACTTCTTATAGGTTTTGAAAAATATTGTTAGGATTTGGGGAAAATATTATTAAAGAATTAAATTGCACTCCCCCTATGAAAAGGATTATCTTAATTTTAGGAGATAGTTTTATAAAAAAGTGGATATGAATGATTACCTTATAGTTATCATTCCTTTTTTTGTTTAATATATTCAAATCTATGAGAAGGTATTGGTTTTGTAAAAATATCAACAAGTAATTATTGTGTTCTGATAAATTGTAAAATAATACCTCCTCTAAGTGTGTGATCCCTAAATAAGTGAATCCTAATATCTATGTGATTTTCAAGAGAGTGATGTGTGGGGTTTTTCATAAGGCTATGGAACTAGTGTTAACACATTGTATCTCAGTTTTAGTAAAAGTTTTTCTATAATAAATTAGTGTGTGTTTCATCCATAACACACGAGAACAACGATTTTTGGCTACTACATATTCAGCTTCAGTAGTGTAAAGTTCTAAAAAATGTTGTTTCTTACATGAAAAAGAAACTAAAGAATATCTTAGAAAATGACATTTTTTAGATGTTCTATTTCTGTCCATTCTACAACCACAAAATTCCGCATCTGAAAATATTTTTAGTTCAAAATATTTTCTAAAAGAATAAAAAGTCCCAAATCCATAGTTCCCTTTAAATAACTATTAATTATTTTCACAAATTTTAAATGGGATTATTTTTTATTTTCATTATATATTTCACATAAGAATAATGTGAACATTAAGTTGGGAAGAGTAACTGTTAATTTTAGTAAACTTCTTATTATACCAATAAAAGTTGTTTGATCTATTGGTTTCCCAGCTTCATCAACATCAAGGGTATTTGAGGTTCTGATTAGAGTACATGTACTTTTAGTGTTGTCATATCCATACTTCTTAACAATATCTTTAATATACTTAAGTTGAGATGTATACGTTCTTTCTGGGTTTTTAGAAATTTTAAAATCAAGGGAAAATGTTAACTCACCCATCTTACTCGTTTCAAACTCTGATTTCATAATATTTTTGAATAAATGAGTTATTGATTGATGGGTTGATGAGAATATAATTTCATCGACATAAATTTGATTAACCAAAAAAATTTCGTTTTTTTATTTTTATAAAGGACTGGATCAATAGTACCTTTCAAATAATTGTTTTGTAGAAAAAGTCGTGTAAGTCAATCATACCAAGCTCTAGGGCCTTTTTAAGGCCATATAAAGATTTTTTATGTTTAAAAACATGTTTAGGATGTTTCACATATTAACAAACATGATGTTGTTTCATATAAACATCCTATTGAACATATCCAATAAGGTAAGAACAGTTCACATCAATTTGAAAAAGTTTGAAATTAAAGAATGCTATAAAGACTAATAGAATTCGAATAGATTCTAGTCTTTATATTAGAGAATAATTTTTTTCATAGTCTATCCCTCATGTTGATTATATCCTTTATCAACCAATATTTATTTATTTTTAGAAATGACTCCATTTTCATTGATTTTTTTTTTCTAAAAACCCATTTTAATCCAATTATAGTGGTTTCCTTAGGTATTTTGAAAAATATCTATATTATGTTATTTTAAAATTAATTTTTCTCCTTTTTCAAAGATTAAATCCAATATTCAACACCGAAATCCTCATTAGGAATTTTTTTGTTCCAATTTAGAAAGAAATTTTAGATGCCCTACTTCATTTCTTAAGGAAATTCTAGTCCTTACGAGTTGATTTACATCACCTATGATACTGTCATTAGGATGATTCCTTAGAACCAACTGAAATGGGTTTTTGAAAATCTATTCATAAAAATAGGGTAGAAAACATTCTAGAGTGAATACTTCCGAAACATTTTCATGGGTATTCTCCTAATTTTAAGAGTCTTCCATCAATAGTTGATAATCAGTTTTAGAAGACACATCAAAAGATTTGGCTTAAGGTTGTTTTTTAACAAGAGGATCAGTTTCATCAAACCTAGCATGTACTATTTCGACAAGATTATAATATTTTTTATTGAAATTGAATAAGCCTTAGTGGTAGTAGAATAACCTAAGAATATTCCTTCTTCATATTTGGGACTGAATTTTTCTATGTTATATTTATTATTCAAAATGAACACTTTTCATCCAAATACTATGAAGTATGAAAATTTTGGTTTTTGTCTTGTCTATAAATCATATGTTTTTTATTATGAAATGGTATGATTAAAACATAATTTAAAGTATAACAAATAGTACTGATATTTTTAGTTGAAAAATATTTAGAAATTGATTATTAACTCATTATAGTTCCTATTACCTCTTGATGAATTTGATTTTATCTTTCAAAAACACTATTTTGGTGATGAGTTCATGGATTTGAGAAGTTATGATTAATTCCTTTCTTACTATAAAAAATTTAAAAATATGAATTTTCAAATTCTCCACCATGAGCACTATGAATAGTTATCAATGGAAGGTTTTTCTCATTTGTAAATTTGTTTAGAAAATACTTGAAATACCAAAGGGCTTCAGATTTATTTTCTAGAAAATAGACCAATGTAAATATAGTGTAATCATCATCTAAAAAAATACGTAGTATTTTCCTCCAATACTTCCAGTTTGTGTAGAACCAAACAAATTCATATGCACCAACTATAATGCATCAGAAGATGAGACTTCAAATATAGACTTAAAGCTAGACTTATATTACATTCCATTTTGACAAGGGTCAGAGACTTTTGAAGAATCAAATACAAGATATAGTATATCTTTTACAAGTCATTTCATAGATAGTTCACATAATTTTTTATGGTTATACTGTCCTATAATTCTATTCCATAACCAATATTGGTTTTCCATTTCACTACGGCGTGGTAAGTCTTGGCTCTTATGATCTTCTATATTATGTGTATAAATATTCTCATGTCAATGGGAAGAAAGAATAAACTCATAATTGGAATTGTGTACTAAGAATTTATCATTCCTAAAATATACAAGGTAACCTTCATCACACAATTGGATTATTCTTATTAGGTTATTCTTATGAACTTTAACAAATAAAACATTTAAAACCAAGGTTTTTTATATATGAACAATGTTACCTATACCAATAATATCTCTTTAAGCATTGTCTCTAAAATTGAATCTTTCACCTTTCATAATAATAATAATTTCAAAGAATTGTCTGTTACCAGTCATGTTCCAGGAACACACAGTTTCCATCTACTATGTATTTTTTTTCACTTCCTTTTTTCCTGAAAATAAAATAGTTAGGTTTTCAGATTCCAGAATTTCATGGATTCAGAAATGCTTGAAAATAAAATCTATGGAATAAAAATTTGTTTAGAAAAATGTGTATTATGAAAACATATGGATTATATTTTATTCAAAGAACAACTTTTCTCCCAGTTTCGACAAATTTTATAGTTAGTGCAAAATGGGGCACTTTTAGGAACAAAATAATTTTGATTAAAAACTGGATTTCAATGAGAGTAACCCATTCCAAAACTATTCTATAGTGGATGAACTTGTACATCTTATCAAAATTTTCTTTAATAGAAGTCAAATTTGATAAATGTTTCTTTAAGAAAAATATTTTATATTTTAATCTAATGACTAAATTTCTATCCTCAATGTCATTGGTTTTAAAATTGAGTTTGATATGTAAATTTTTTTCTTATAAATTAGATATTCAAAATCCGTTGAAATTTTATTCTTTTCATAATTTACATACTTATAGTTTTTTTAAACAGACATAATTTCAAAAAAAATTATATTAAGATCTTCAGAAAGATACGATACTAATTTTGATAAAATAGTGATCCTAGCATTTTACTCATCAAGTTTCTTTTTGATCTCACTATTATTATTTTCATGCAACCTAGAAATCCTATAAAATTATATAAAATAAAGTAAATAATTATCTTATGTTGTAACGCCCCAAGATTTCATAATATGTTATCTCTTCAAAGTAATTCAATAACTTGTGCTACATGCAACACCGAGTTTGAGCGCACCACAACTTACTAAAATAACTATTCAAAAAATAGTTATGAATAGTATTAAATAGATTTTTAATTTTATATAGTCCATATAATTTTAACATCAATATTATGTGTTTATTAGGCACAATATAAGAAAAAAAAAATCAATTATTAGATAAAGGAATTATTTTTCAGAAATTACAATTTTACTGCCTTTTAATGGTAAAACCTTTTTAAATACAATATTTGACACTTTATTTATCAAATTTAACAAAAAAAACTTCTTCCTTACAACTGAGACAGAAAAATATATTTTCGATAAATTTTTGGTTCTTTTTTGATAACTTTCTTATTTTGGCGGATAGTGGAAATACTAAATTTTAATTGAAAACAAATTTTTTAATAAAAATAATTTATATTGTTAAATTATACATATTAATGGTTTGGAAGTAAAATTAGATTATATTTTTATCATTTAATACAATTTAGGTCAATATAAGTAATTCCACATTTAAATTTGACATAAACACGTGTCAATCTTTTGATAGTTTTTACTTTTTTAAAACTCTGTTTTTGGTTTTGATAATGCGAATTAATTTTAAATTAATAAATGCAACTTCTATGTTTTGAATTTGGTAAAATATAATTCATTTTTTAATTTTTAATATCAAAATTATCTTAGGGTGAATTTATGGTATTTTTCTAAAAACATTTAATTTGTGATGAATAATGAAAAACAATACTTTATTGTTTAAAACTGACTTTTTATTTAAATAATAAGTTATTTTATTTTAATTTATTTTAAGTAAAAATAGATATATAATACCTATATAAGTTCAATTTAATTCATTGGAGTCATTTTATATTAAAATTAGATGTATAAAATTTTATTGAACTTTTTAACGTCTTTTACCCACCTTCTAGGCACATTTTCAAAAATTTCATAAAATGCAATTTTACTACTTATGTAAATTGAATTTAAAAAATATAAGGGACAAAGTTGACATCAGTAAGTAAAATTTGGTTCAATAAGATAAAAATATTTTTTTGGTGAATAGTCAATTTTGACTTTTATTTACCACGGTTAAAAGTAAATAGGGTAGTTAAAGGAAAAAATGTTATTATAATTATAATAATACATGTACTAATTCTATTGGATAAGTGTATATTAATAAAGAACAACCTTAGGAATAAAATTTGATCCTTTTGGTCCACTTGGATTAGATTAGGATATTTATTATTAATTTATTTAAAGAAGAGTAAAAAGTGTCAAATTCAAAGTTTAATAACTAAGTATTTTTTAATATATGGTTATACATAAGATAAATTAAACTATAAAGATTAATTATATTTATAAAATGTTTTCCTATATAATGGTATTTTATTTATAATTTTTAGACTTTAAATAATTAAATTTATTTATGACACAATGATGATGCAGTAATTACCTTATTAATGAATGATTAAAATAATTAATATTATAAATATAAAAAAATGTAAATTTAGATTTTTGATGACATCCACAAATCTTATAGGTGAATATAAGATTTTAGGGTTGATTTATTGTATTTAGTTCTAAGTAATCAACTTTTTATGACTTTTACAAAAACCAAATACCATATAGTGTCAAAATTTAAATAAATGAGTTTCTAAAACAAATACTATATTATTAAATGATATAATAATCCTAAAAATATAAGGTACAGAAAAAGGACTTATATAATAATATATATGTCATTAATGAACCACTTGAGGTTATCTTGGCTTTTTATAGTAATATTATTAATCATTCATTATAATAATACAAGAGGACATGGTAAAAGCTAATCTATTTAACTAAGAGTTAGGTATAAAACATAGGATTAATATGGTGACCTAAACTTGTATAAAAACTATTGGTTAAGAGTATTTAGACCCATACCCACCTTATATTCAAAATGAATCAATTTTTATCCACTATAAACTAAAAAGGATTTTATAATAAAATAATATTTCAACCATTTCCTAAAGTGACCCTCACCTATCTTATAAAATGGCACTTCCCCTTCTCTCAAAATCACACCTCCAAAGCTATTTGTATTGCCCATCCACTTCATAAATCTCGTCCTAACTTCCCTCACTTAAACTTAGAGGCATTAGATTGAGTTGAAATACAACCTATGGAGCCCTTTTGTTCAAATAAAAAATAAACACCCAAAGAAAAGGTAATTAGTTTATCACACTTTTCAAAGTTCATTTCTTCTTTCACTTTAAATTTATTTTTTATTTCCATACCAAAATAATAAATCATATAAAATATACACAATATTATTTTAATATAAATATGGAACAACCTTATTCATTATTCTATCCATCCTATCAATGATAATGTCACTATGCGTGCGTACGTACGACTTACCATCTCCACGCCGTGGTGTAATTTGTTTTTCAACACTATGATATTTGGATGGATATAATGATTAGTAATATGTATATTAATAATGAAAAAAACATTCTAATTTCTCTGTTCAATTATTACAGCATCCAATTACAAACCTTTTAATCATTAAGTAAATGATATCTTCGCTTGTGTGTACGTACGACTTACCCTCTCCATGACGCGATGAGATTCATTTCCATGTTCACCATTCAACGATGATTATAAAAATATATATTATTAATAATTATTAAATATATGACATAATAATTCTACTATATATATATGTATTTACTTATATATATCTTATTCACTTACTTCAGTTCAATACGATATGAAAATAGAAACAACATTTATACGTACATACGACCTACCCTCTCCGTAAATGGTGTTTTCTATTTCATATATAAATATATTATAAATATTTATATTCTAAATGTATATGATATATAAATCATGTTTTATATTCTGGAATTATTTAAATCATGATCTAAATGATACGATCAAGAATAACAAGTTAAAACACGTACGATAAAGAAATCAATTATTACCTGAAATGTTAATTTAACATGGAAATCATTATTAAATGGGTAGTATAAAGTGATAAATTAATCATGTATGATATAATAAATATGTATATGATTTGTTTATAATTTAGTAACATACTATGATCATTATATAGATGTTTAAACATACCCTCGAGCAATGTAAAGTGAAAGGTAAGGGTTAATTCCTCAATCACATTATTATCCGAGATTGTTTATGTGTAAGTATTTTCTGGGACATATTCATAATCAATGTTCATGTTTCATAAAAGATATTTCAAAATAATTATTTTATGGTACTATTTTACTATAACATACTTTTAAATTTTTTAAATATTTATTCATCTAAATCTTTCTCATCAATGTGAATGTTTTCAAAATGGTTTTAAGGATTTATTTATATGAACATGATTATTTTAAAATGTTAATTAATTTCAAAAGTTTTAAAAGTGGTATGAGACACATTGATTCAAAAATATATTTTAAATTAATTCCTTTATAAATGTGTGACTTTTAAATGATTTAAAAAAGGGATATTTCTCTCAAAATGTTTTATTGATCATTTTCAACCATGTCAGCATCCTTCACTGGATTTTATTCTTTATTAAGGTTGATTTATTATAATACAATCTTCCATATTGTACTGAATGAGTTATGATATGTTTGACTGTGGATGTGTAATTTTTATACCATTCATGGTTTATGGTTGAGGTATTGGCATTTCGTATGCTAGTTTTAATACGAATGTTTATGTTATGTTTCAACATTTTCATATGAGGAATGTTGTGGACTTAGTAAGTGATTAGTGGAGTCCACTATAGCTCCTCAATGCATCGATAGGTATCATGAGACAAATTAGTGTCCTGGAACATGGCCTTGAAAAAAAAATTTAGTCTTGGAACGCGGCCTTAATTATGTAGTAATGATATCCAGCAATAGGCATTCCCCCATTATGAAATTAATTATTACCTATGATTATTAGACTAGTAGAATATCAATGTTCATGTTTATATGGTAATGTTTGATTTATTTTCTCTCTATTATGTTCATGTTTATTTTTAAAAGGCTATTGTTTTTATAACACATCTTGATTTAAATGTTTATAAGATCCGTCAAAATTATTTACCCTTACTGAGAATTTGAGATCACCCCTTTCTTATTTTTATTTTCCTATGATTCCAAGAAGTGTATTGTGATTGATATGCAGGGTTAAGCTAGGGGAATAATGGCGTTCTCAAAGTATTATTTATGTTTTATTTTATGTTTGAATATGTAATTTATCATTCATATATGCAATATACTTTCCAAGAAGGCTAAACTAATTGGTCCTTTGGGACTTGATTCCTTATCATCATGATAATGTATTAAAATAATGCACAAAATCTTCGATTTTGGGGTTGGGGCGTTACATTTGGTATAAGAGGAAGTTTAGAAACAACCTTGGAAATAGATTTAGATAAAACCTGATTAGAGAACTTTATCCTAAAATAAACTTTGAGTATTAGTATAGAATAAATTCCTAGAATTTTGATAAAATAGAGATTTTGTGAATTTTCCGAGCAATACATCCATGTCTGGATATGAGCAGGTAGAGGCGGCTCTTGCACAGATATACCTAAGAGTGAAAACTCTGGAAATATGTTTTGGGCTTGACCCAGGGTATCCTGGTAAATGAAAACAGGCCTTGTGACACTCTTGGTTATGAAACTCTCAGGGGATATTCATAGGATGATTCACATTTTCTTTACAAGAAATTATGAAGGATTTAGAAGTAAATACTTACTCAAAGAAAACATTTTTTTTATGATTATAGATTATATGCATAATCTCTTAAATTTATGTTAAGTATTTTACACGTTTGGAAATATAAATTGTGTTTCATAAACTAACTGAGTGTATGCCATTGTTTATAAATGTCACACTATAGAATGAATGAGAACTCCAACAATACGCATGATCCAAAGAGAAAGAAAGATCATATCTTTCATGGAATTAAGCCATCATTTAGAAGGGAAATAGTCTCCCACATATTCTCATCATATGATGAAATTGTATCATGTGTTAATAAGATAAGTAAATAATTCTCTAAGTACTATGGATTAAATGTTAAGCAAGAGAAGAAAAGGATGGTAGAGAGAATGATAGATTAATGGAAGAGGGGAAAGAAGTAGTTTCCCATAGGTGATAACTGTAGAAAGAAACACCTTGGTAAATGCTTGAAGGGAATGGGAGTTTTTTATAAGTGTGGAGAAAAAAGATATTATGTACATGATTTAAAGGGTAAGAAAAAGGTTTCAAATGTAAAATGCTTCATTTGAAAGGAGTTGGGACACTACAAAAGTCAATGTCCAAATCATCAGAGTATACCCCAAAAAATACTATTAGATAATAATCAAGTTATGATACTACCGCCGATGAAGTTGAATGATTAGTGTCATTATTTTGTAATTAAATAATTGTTTCATTTGAGTATTGTATTAATGATATAAAATTTATAAGAATTATAAAGTATATAAGGATTGTACTGCAATATGTTTTCATTAAGAATTTGAGATTTTATAGTACCATGTAAAGTTACACAGTTTCATGTTAAACATGTTGGAAAATATATGGTTGGGGGAAACATAACCCATAATATGTTTATGAAACTGAGATAATGATTTTGGAATAAGATATAATTGATTTTAATAATGCATATTGTATATTATTGACTATCTTGGAACTAATTAATTGTTTGTTTATTCCATCATTGTTGGAGTTTACAAAATTTTTTGATATGAGGAGTATATCCAGTATTCTATAATAAATAAGAGATAATGAATGTAATCAATAACGTTTTATGGTAATTCTGGGTGTTACCATGTTTTAAAATAATACATGATGAAAGAATTCACATGTTATTAGGTGGAAAAAGAGATCTTCATTATGTTTACCTTCTTTATAAATTTTGGATTGTGAGTTTGGATACATGTATTTTGGATAAGTATAAAGGATGGAATGAATTAAGTTGGACATTGGATTCTGTTGTTTAAGGTTAGAACATTTCTAATGACTATTTTTATATTGTTATAAAAAAGACAACTTGGAGGTCGAGTGACAATGCGTTGCGTCGGTCAAGGCCACGAGATTTGAACCCACAACCAAAGGGAGACAAGGGCGCATCCACCACTAGACTACATGATGTACCGGTTTGTATAATGTATTTTGTTAATAGTATGAAAAATTAATTATAAATTCGTTATTTTTTGTACCCTATATGATTAGAATAAATAGAATATTTTTGAATTATATTATCTTTTGGACTGAAATATGGGTTTGGGGTAGGAATTATTTGAAGGATGAAACTCTACTTGTCATGTATATTTTTTCCTCTTGTTATATAAAAAAATTAATTCTTAAACATTAAGGAAGAGATATTAAAACCAAAAATGTGTTATCCTAATACCTTATTTTTTGTTGAAGCGATGATATTTTAAATCATCATAGATTGATGGCTTTGAGGGCTCAATATTACACATGTTTGTGATTGATGACCTAAATCACTCTCTTTAAATATTTATTTTTTTTACTCTAATTAAGTATCTTAAATTGACACCAATTTTCTCTTAATCAAGATCATAATTTTCTGGAGAATTTTTTATTTTCCTTTCCCTCTTATTAAGACTAAATTTTATTAACCCAATTTCTGTTGTGGGTTTTCCACAAAGGTATTTTTCTATTTTTAGCATTTTATTTTTGAAGAAAAAATTCAAATTATGAGGAAACAATTTATTGGAGTAGGGGAGAATGTAACACCCCAATATTTCATAGTATGTAATCTCTTCCATGTAATTTAATAACTTGCTCTACACGGTACACTGAGTTCGAGCACACCACAATTTACCAAACTAGCCGTTTGAAAAATGGTTATGAATAGTATTAACTGGATTTTGAATTCTATATACTCCATATAATTTTAACATCCATATTATGTGTTTATTAGACATAATATATGAACAAATTCAATTTTTTTCGATAAATAAAGCATTTTTAAGAAAATTCAATTTTACCGCCTATTAATGGGGAACACTTTTTAAATAAAATATTTGACACTATTATATGTTAAATTTGACAAGATAAACTTCTTATTTAGAATTGGGACATAAAAATTTAGTTTTGATAGATTTTTGGTGTTTTTCTGATAACTTTCATATTTGGCGAATAGTAAAAAATACTAAATTTTAATTGAAAACAAATTTTTTAATAAAAATAATTTATAGAGTTGAATTATAAATTTAAATTATTTTGAAGTATAGTTAGATCATATTTTTATCATTTAATAAAATGTAGTTCATTATAAGTAATTGCACATTTAAATTTGAAATAAACACATGTCAATCTTTTAATTGTTTTTACATTATAAAACCCCGCTTTTTGGTTTTGACAAGCAGAATTAATTTTAAAATAATTAATGAAAATAATATTTTTTTAATTTGGTAAAATAGAATTAATTTTTTGATTTGTAATATCAAAATTATCTTAGGGTGAATTTTTGGTATTTTTTTTGAAAACTTTCAATTTTTGATGAATAGTGAAAAACACTGATTTATTGTTTAAAACTAATTTTATTTAAATAATTATTTATTTTATTTAAATTTATTTTATGTCAAAATAGATATATAATACCTATATAAGGTCAATTTAATTCATTGGAGTCATTTTATAATAAAATTAGATGTATAAAATTTTATTGAACTTTTTAACATCTGTTACCTACCTTCTAGGCACATTTGGAAATTTGCATAAAACATAATTTTACCACTTATGTGAATTTAATTTTAAAACTATGAGAGACACAGTTGACATCAGTAAGTAAAATTAGGTTCCATAAGATAAAAATAATTTTTGGTGAATAGTTACTTTGGACTTTTATTTACCACGGTTAAAAGTAAATAGGGTAATAAAAGGTAAAAATGGTATTATAATTACCCTAACATTTGTCCAAATTCTATTGGATAAGTGTATTTCGAACCAAACCAACCTTATAAATAAAATATGATCCTTTTGGTCCACTTGTATTAGATTAGGATATTATTTATTATTTTATTTAAAGAAGAGTGAAAAGAGTTAAATTCAATGTTTAATAACTAAACCATTTTTGATATTGGGTTATACATAAGATAAATTAGTCTATAAATTTTCATTAGAAATATAAAAATATTTCCTACATCATGGAATTTTTTTTATAATTTTTCTACATTAAATAATTATATTTATTTATGACACAATGATGATGCAGTAATTACCTTATTAATGAAAGATTAAAATAATTAATATTATAAATATAAAAATAAAAGTAAATTGAGACTTTTTATGACATCCATGAATTTTATAAGTGAATATGACATTTTAGGGTTGATTTAATGTATTTGTTTTGAAGTAATCGACTTGTTACGACTTAAAAAAAACAAGTACCAAATAGTGTCAAAATTGATCTAAATGAGTTTTTAAAACAAATACTATATTATTAAATGATATAATATTCCTAAAAATATAAGGTTCGTAAAAAGGACTTATATAATAATATATATGTCATTAATGAACCACTTGAGGTTATATTGTATTTTTATAGTATGTTTATTAACCATTTATTATAATAATACAAGAGGACATGGTAAAAGGTAAATTATTTAACAAAGAGTTAAATCTAAAAGATAGGATTAATATAGTGACCTAATCTTGTATAAAAACTATTGGTTGAGAATATTTATACCAATACCCACCTTATATTTTAAATAAATCAATTTTTAGCCGTTATAAACAGAAAGTTATATTATAATAAGATATAATTTCAAACTTTTCCTAAAGTGACCCTCACCTCTCTTATAAAAGGCTACGCACACTTCTCTCAAAATCCCACCTCCAAAGCCATTTGGATCGGCCACCCCTGCCTAAATATCTTTCCCAACTTCCCTCACGTAAACATAGAGGCTTTACCTTGATCATAAAGCCAACCTATGGAGTCCTTTTGTTCAAATCAAAAGGAAACACCCAAAGAAGAGGTAATTATTTTATCACCTCTTTCAATGTTCATTTCTTCTTCCACTTTCCCTTTATTTGTTATTTCCATACCAAAATAATAACTTCAATACCTTATAAAGACTTTGATGTTATTATAAATATGGTAACACTAAATTCAATATTCTATCCATCCGATCAATGATAATGTCACCATGCGTGCGTACGTACGACTTACTGTCTCCACAACGTGGTGTAATTTTTTATTCAACACTATGATATTTTGATGGATATAATGATGAGTAATATGTATATAAATAATGAAAATAACATTATAATTTCTATTTATAATTAATATAAAATCCAATTACATACCTTTTAATCATTAAAAAAATGATATCATCACTCGTATGTACGTACAACTTACCGTCTCCATGACGCGATGAGATTCATTTCCATGTTCACCATTCAACGATGATTATAAAAATATATATTATTAATAAGTATGTAATATATGACATAATAAAGCTACTGGATATATATATATATATATATATCTGTATTTACTTACATATATCTAATTCACTTACTTCTCTTCAATACGATATGAAAATGTAAACATCATTTATGCATATGTACGACCTACCGTCTACATAAACTGTGTTTTCTATTTCATATATCTATCTATTATAAATATTTATATTCTAAATATATATTATATATAAATCATATTTTAGTTTTTGTATGTACATAAATCATGATCTAAATGATATGATCTAGAATAACAAGTTAAAACATTTACGATAAAGAAAGAAATTATTACTCAAAATGATAATTTAACATGGAAATTATTATTAAATGGGTTGTATAAAGTCATAAATAAATCATGCATTATATTATAAATATAAATATGGTTTAGGTATAATTTAATAACATACTATTTTCATTATATAGGAGGTTAAACATACACTCAACCAAAGGAAAGTGCACGGTAAGGGTTAATTCTTTAATGTCATTATTATCTGAGATTGTTTATGTGTAATTATTTTCAGATATATATATTTATTATCAATGTCCATGTTTCAAAAAATATATTTCAAAATGATTATTTAAAGGTACTCTTTAACTGAAACATCATTTTTAATGTTTCAATTATTTATTCTTTTAAATCATTCTCAATAATGTCCATGTTTTTAAAATGGTTTTAAGGATTTATTTATATGGGCTAGATTGTTTTAAAATGTTAAGTACTTTAAAAAGTTTCAAAGTGGTATGGGACACTTTTATTCAAAAATCTATTTTAAATTAATTCCATAATAAATTTGTGACTTTTAAATGATTTAAAAAAAGTAATATATCTCTCAAAAAGTTTTACTGATCATTTTCTACTATATCAGCATCTTTTACTGGATGTTATTCTTGATTGAGGTTGATTTATTATAATAAAATATTACATATTGTTTTGAAAGAGTTATGATATGTTTGACTGTGGATGTTTTATTTTTATACCCTTCATTGTTTACGGTTGAAGTATTGGCATTTCATATTCTAGTTTTAATATGAATGTTTGTGTTATGTTTCAACATTTTAATTTGAGGAATGCATTGGAATTAGTAAGTGATGAGTGGAGCCTTCTATAGATCCTTGATGAGTTGGTAGGTCTCATGAGACAAATTAGTGTCTTAGAATAAGGCTTTTACAAAAACATTATTTGTAGTCTTGGTACAATGCCTTGACTATGTGGAAATGATGTCTGATGTTAGGCATTCTGTAATTATGAAATTAATTATTACATGTGATTATTCGACTAGTAGAATATCAATGTGCATGTTTATTTGATAATGTTTTATTTATTTTCTCAATATTATGTTCAACATTATGTTTAAAAGTCTGTTGTTTTTATTACACATATTTCCCTAAAATTTTATAGCTTCTGCTAAATTATTTACCCTTACTAAGAATTTGAGCTCACCCATTTCTTATATTTTATTTTACCAGTTTTACAAGAAGTGTTTTTTGATTGATATTCTAGGTTAATATAGGAGAATAATGGTGCTATAAAAGAATATTTATGTTGTGTTTTATGTTTGAATTTGTAATGTAAAGTTCATGTATGTAATCTATTTTCTAAAACTTCTAAAATGATCAGTCCTTTGGAACTTGATTCACTGTAATCATGCCAATGTATTAAAATAATGCACCGACTCCGAGATTTTTGGGTCTAGGCATTACATCTGTTGAGGAAGATTTTTTGTTAGGGGATTTTGAATTCTCTTCATTATTATTATTATAACATAAAGATATTTTAGTTAAGGATTCAACAATGTGCACCTTAGCCATGAAACATTTATTTTCAATAGGTATTCTGTCAATAATACTAATATTCTTCTATACAAGAAGATTAAGTACCTAAAGATTCATCAGATGAGTCTACACCACTTTAACTCTAAGAATAAATTTCCTTCAATAATTTCATTCCTTTAGGATTTTAATATCTTTTCTAATTACTCTTAGAATATCAATCTTTCCCATCATTTATTTTAACACTTGGACAATCAAGTCAGATATGACCAGCCTTCTTTCACTCATTGAACAGGACTTTAGTTTATTTATTATCATTTTTGTAATTTTTGTTATATTTTTTTTAGAAATACATCTTTCCAACAATATTGTTCATCCTCTGAGAAAGATTGGATAATTTATTTTTTATGTGATCAGTATCACTTGAATCTAACTAAACAAAAATCTTCTTAGAATTTGTTAACTTAAAAAAATTCTTATGAGTTTTGTATTTTATATGATTTTAAGTCGTAGTAAAATAAACACTCCCTTTCTTCGTCATTATATTCTCAGCATCTTTCATTAATATTTTCTCATGTTTTAATAAAGTTCCAAATTATTCTTCAAGAGAAATAGTATTGACCTTTCTTGAATCATCAATAGTAGTTCTCTTCGATTACCATTCACTAGGAATGATGGCTATAATCTTATCTACAAAAATCTCATCATCTAGGCCTTCTTATCCCATTGACTGTAGACTATTTACAATTTTTATAAATCTTTATTGAACTTTAACTATAGGTTCTCTATAGGGGAAAACAAGACTATGATAACCTTCTCTAAGAATGTCTCTTCTAGTCTCAATAGCTTTAGTTGTACCAAAATGTTTAATTTCCAGTTTCTTACAAATGTTGTTAGTTACATCACAAGAAGATATATAGCTATATATATATTCATGGTCATAGAACAAATCAAATTATTCTGCATCTTATATTCTGGTTGATATTTTAGCTTCTCTTGATTAGTAAAAGTTATAACATCCTTATCAAGTATTTTGTAATCTCCAGTAATAATGAAAAAGTTATCCACACAATTATTGATAACATAAGTCTTCATTATGTCTCTCTATTATTCATAATCATTCCCATAAAAAATAGGTGGTCTTGTAGGATTCAAATTGTCTATGGATCCTATATTCATTCATGCCATATTTAGAGTAATACAAAATATATTTTCCCATAATACAAGTTAGTGTAGAATATATATATATATAAATGTTTATAAAATAAGTTATAAACAACTTTCAAAAGTAAAGAAAGAGTAATTAGACTAAGTAGTGAAAATATTTGTTTGATATCAAGTGTAGGTATCAATATTAAATATACCTCCATTGATACCAATTTTAGGAACAAAATATGTATGAAGATTCTCAGATGTAATGGGGGTGATGGAATTGTATTTTTAAAAACTTTTGTTTTTAACCATAAAGAAATATTTGTTTAACAATGTTAGAAGAATCATATTAAAAAAACAATTTTGTATGGTTATTGAAAACACCATAGGTTTTATAAATATTCACAATGAAATAATCGCATACGTATACTTAAAAAATATTTTACCTTAAAGAATATAAAATCTTATGTTAGAGTTATTACAAAATAGAAAGTATAAGAAAAAATTCTATTTGTAACAAGATAATGTAGAAATATAAAGTACATGTAAAAGAGTACAATTCTTTTGACCCAAAGAGTAGGGTATCCAAACACCTTGGATAAATATAATTTGATTTAAACTTTCAAAAATGTATGTCTTACCACTACTAGGGTAATCCATCAATCTACGAAGCATCAGATGCAGCTTCTGTCTTACTATTCCTACAAGCTCTTGATTAAGAAGTTAATCAACACCTCTATATTCCTTTAGCTTGGAAGCCCTTGATTAAGTATGTAATCAATACCTATATCTTCCTTCATCTTAGAATCCCTAGATCCAAATCATGAATGATCAGTGTCCCATAATGGAAAAAAAATCTTATTGAAGGTCTTAAGTATATTGAAGAAGATGTTAAAAAATTAATCACTTCAAGGTCTTGCACAAGGAAATTTTCATATAACTATATTGTGTCTAAAAATTCAAAAGTGTGTATGTATTTATCACATCCAAATTATTGAGTATTTATAGGCGATATCTCCATTGGTTAAATTTCCCCCCAAAGGTCATATTTTTCTTGAAATTTCGAAGGGACATGTACAACTGTCACTTATAATGGTTATAAAATAACTATTTAGATGCTATATTTTATTATACGGAAAAATATTATGAGAATATTTATCCTCGCAATAATATGTATGAATTATATTAAATGTATAATAAAAAATAGAGTAAATAATAGCATATATAATAATTATGATTATTTGGATAATCAAAAATTGGACTCTAGTAAAACTGAGAATCAGATTTTAAAAAATATTGAGAATCGAAATTTGGAAGACATATGAATTAGATTTGTAGAACTATGAGAATCTGTTTCTATATTCTGAATGAATTAGGCTCAAAATTTTAGGTTAATCATAATTTATAAAAAGTGATAATTGGATTCACGATTCAGAGAGAATAAGAATTGAGAAACAAAATGAATTAGAGTAAAAAATTTGAGTGATTGAAAATTAAAAAACACGGTGAATCAAATTCAATGAAATGTGAGAATCAAGTTCTAAGAAAAGGTTTATATGATTTTATGATTAAGGAACCAATTTTCATTGATTACAGAATCTAATCAGTCTTAAGATAAAATATGTTAGACTTAGCAGAAAAGTATCACATAATACATTGAGGGGAATATGATTAATTATATTCAAACATACATAATGTTCCTTAACTAAAACTTATGGAATGAAATTACTATTAAAGGAAATGTGTTTGTGATTTCCAAAACCTAAAAGAATTTAAAAGTCATAAGGAAACTTTTTACTCAACATAGCATGATCAAGGATAATTTCACATAGATGAGCATGAGTCAAGGCTAGATTCCAAGACCATTTCACATGACCTATCATGATAATAAACATTAACTAATTCCTTGTGATTCTATCAGGTCACACCCTTATAAATAATTTAATTCTATTGTTTAAGTGTGCCACATTGAACATACAACAAGTATTTATTAAACATCATAATTTCTTCCAAAATTATTTAGAGTGGAAAATATAAATTTAAGTCCCCAATAAATAAGTATATGTGTATAAAGGTGAATACCCTTGATAGAAAAATGGGAATGTTATTCACTACACAATTATTTTCTCATGAAAAATCATGATGAAATTTCAACAAAATTAAAATGTTACATAAAAATTCATAAAATGGGTTGATGAGATAAAAGGGGTCTATCATTATTTACACATTAAATGGATAGTAATGGGGATATGGGATCCATTTCACAACATAATGAACATGATATATAATTAATAACATAATAAAGAAACTTGGAGAAAGGAAATAACCCTTACAAAATTTCAGTATGATAATGAGTGTGTATAAAGTTTCATATTAGGGATAAATGAGAGTGAAAGGGGATATCATAATTT
Source organism: Viscum album (assembly GCA_963277665.1). Lineage (NCBI taxonomy): Eukaryota > Viridiplantae > Streptophyta > Magnoliopsida > Santalales > Viscaceae > Viscum > Viscum album. The sequence goes on from OY728129.1 coordinate 263,095,416, forward strand.
ATAAATAAAATGGAATTTAATGGGGATATGTAATAATTTTATCCCAACATAAGAAAATTTATATTAAAATACTTATTATTAAAGGTGTGCTTGGGAAAATTGGAGAGTTGAAGATCCCTTATGAAATTTATGCAAATTAACAGCTTAGATAAATTTCAAAAATGAGAGAGAATAAATAATATGTAATTAAAATAAAACCAATTATACAATAATGTAATCTTATAAAATGAAGTATAATATCACCAATTTTAATTATAAAGACTAACATCAAGGAAGATTCTTGAATTGAAAGGAGAGGAAGGTGAAGATCCCTTACCGAAGTGTGTGACTCCAAAGACTTGGGATAGGCTTATTAAAAACATAGGGTCACATTTTTATGACTCCAGGGAGTATAGGGAAGAGTTGTTTCATTCTACAAATAGTTTTAGTGAAGAGAAATTGGATATTGGGAGGGTTTATATAGGAAAAGAGTGGGATTTCTTTATTATTTTTGATTCTGGACTCTACATAGTAAAATATCCAAAAACACAATCCATACCATGGTTTTTGAAAATGGATTCCACCAAATGGGATTGGTATATATTATTTTATATGTTTAAGGTCTCAAACTATTAAAATATTACCCTTATTGATGTGGAGTTGAGTGACACTCTTAAAGAAATTATTTTAAAATCATCAAATATATTATAAGTCTTGGAGGATTTATAATGGATTTAATAAATAAATAAAATATAATTAAAACAACAATATTTTAAACTTAAAACATATATTTATTTGAGGATACCATTTATTTTAATTATTACATCACATTTTGGACATTATGATGTCATAAAACACAAATTATCTTTATATGATATTTAATTTTTACCCAATAAAATAATTTGTCTCAAGAAATTATGAAAAAATCACTATTGGATAATTTAAACATCCTAATTCCAAATATAATACCCATTTTATCTAAATAATTTTTTAGATTTGTTAATTTTTACTTTTAAAATAAATACTTACATTTATTGAAAATATCGGGTTTTCGACTATAACATTTTTGAACCCTTTTAAAAAATTATATCTGACTTCATAAAATTTATATGATCATAAATATTTAATAAAAGTTATTTAATAATAATATTTTCTTAAAATATCATTTATTTTAAATATCCACTAATTCATCAAAATATATTTCTTAAATGAAATTTAATATTAACCAAAAATTCTAATTGTTCTTTAAAAATCATTCATAATGTAATAATAATAGGATGTAAATGTATATATATATATATAATAATGTACATATTCATAATTATAGGTTCTTGATAAATATACCTTCAATACAACATAATATTCCCTAAGAGTAAGGTTCATGATGGTGGGGCTTTCATGGGGCTGTTCGGAAAATATCGTTTGGGGCATGATCTCAATGATCTTGAACATATCCAGTAAATAGTTTCACTCATGCTTAAGTTATTAGAATCGTACCTTATGAATCCCATTTATCCTACCCATGTGGTACTCCAGGTTGAATTATCAATTCTTTGGTATATATCTGTGCAAGTTGATTTTGTGAGAAATCATATCAAATTATAATGAAGTGTGAACTCTTTATAAGATGATACACAATAACCTAGATATAATTATTTACTTTGGATATATTTGGATGTCCGGTGACAAAGTATATGGTCATGTATTCCCATTTTCATGTTGGAATGGGTATTGGTTTCATCATCCCCTAAGACTTATTCATTTCCTCCTTCACCTGATGACATGCCAGGAACTTTGATGCATATTCAGAAATCTCACACATCTTGTTGTACAACCAATAGTTGTCTTAAATATCTCGATACACATTTGTGTTTCCTAAGTGAATAGAGAAATTCGAACTATGTGCATCATCCAATAGTTCCTTATTTAACATAGGATTTGATGGACCATATACTCTTGACCCAAATATCACAATTAATTCTTTATTGACATTGAACTCTAAGGATTTACCTTTCCTCATAGTTTCTACATTCTTCTGAATTCTCACATCATCTATTTTAGCATATTCTAAGCTCTCCAGAATTGATGGTTGAGAAATAATTTTTGAAAGGATTGATGATGTTCATTTATTTATGATTACCATGTCTGTCCTCTTAAAATCTAATAAGATACGATCCTTCTCAATTTTCATTGATGAGAGAATTGACAGATCCTTTATACTTATAGTATCTACCACATTGTTCACTTTTATAGAATGGTGATGGATTTTTTCAGTCATAATCCTTGATGAGATCTAACCATCTTCGTTGGAAAATATTAATATTTTTTAATGTTAATATATATTTAAGACATTTTTGATCCATATATATTTTACACTTCTCTCAGAAGAGTCAATTCTGCCAAATTTTTAATGTGAAGATCACCACTGCCAACTCCAGATCATGTGTGAGATATTTTTTCTTATGAACTTTTATCTTCCATTAAGTACAGACTATGAATTTTTCATTTTTCATCAATACAAAACCTAATCCCTTATTCTAGGCATCGCTAAAAATTATGAAATGTTCCCCACTTGTGAGTAGCGTGATCACATGGGTAGTGATAATAATCCTTTTCAACTCCATGAAGATATCTTCAGATTTATCATTCCATGTAATCTTGACTCCCTTATGATTTTTCATGGTAAGAGGGTTTTCAATCATGTGAAATTTATAAAAAATAAGTGATAATATCTAGCTATCTGAAAGAAACTATGGATATTTTTCAATGATGTTGGCCTCATCCATGCTTAAATACACAAATATCCCATTATTTTTTATGATATTACCCAAGAATGAGACATCACTAAACCAGAACTCACACTTGTTTTAATTATCCTAGAGCTTCTCCTTTCGCAAGGTCTTTAGCACAATGATGAGACATTCCTCATTCCCCTCCATAATTTTGCATTATATTTTAATATCATATATAAAGACTACCACAAACATGTCAAGATAATCTATAAAGGCTCAATTCATTAAAACCATGTATATTTTTGGAGCATTAGTGAGTTCAAAGAGAATTACTATGAACTCGTAGTGCCCATACCTTGTACGAAAAAAAGTCTTAGGGATATCATCCTTCTTCACCCTAACAAGGTAATGTCCTGACCATAGATCCACCATGGAGAAGTATCGTTCTCCACAAAGATAATTGAACAAGTTATTAATTCATGGAAAAGGATACTTGTTTTTTATTATGATCTTGTTGAGCTCATGATAAACAATGAAAAGGAACATTGGTCCATCCTTTTTCTTGATAAAGAAGACTGGTGGACCGCATGGTGAATCACTTTGGCATATGAATCCTTTATCTAAATTATCATGTAGTTGTTTATTCAGTTCTTCCAGTTCCAAAACTACTATCCTATATAAAGTGTTGGATATTAGTAATGCCCCAGGTATTAGTTTAACTGAAAATTCTACCTCTCGGCTAGGAGGAAGATTGAGAAATTACTCAGGAAACTAATCATCATATTCCTTCATAATAGGAATTTATTTGATGATGATCCTTTCCTTAGACTCAATTATTTGAGCTAGATATGCTTTCTCTTATGAAAATAATATAGTTTCTTGAGATTATGGTTCTAATGATTATTTATCCTCATGCTTGTACCTGTATAGAATCGGGGATCGATTATCTATATAGAGAGAGATTTATTTCTCACCGCAATTTATGTTATCTCTATATAGGGAAGGATAATCCATTCCAATAATTTCATTAAATTCCACTGAAGGGAGTATGAAAAGGTTCACCATGAATTTCATCCCACAAATTATGACACGGGAGGAGTTAGATACATGGGATGTAGTAATTTCCCCATTTTATATTTTCTATAACATCCCTACTTCCATTATTTGGGTTAGGTTTTGGATATGTATACTAAAGATTCGTTATATAAAGGAATTCATAGAACAAGAATCCAAAAGTACATTCAATACTATTGAATGAATAACTAGCATACCTATAACCACTTTGTTGTTGGGATTCACTTTAGTGGTAGTGATTGAAAAATATCACTCTTTCTACCTTAGAGGTTGTTGGTTGCATCCAAAAACCCTTTTCTTAAGGAATTTATTCAAAACGTTCCCTAGTTATTATACGTTTTATAAATTAATAATTCACTAAGGGTTGAAGGGATCATTCCATTCCTCCATCATAATAGTGAGTTTCTCATATCAAAAATTATTATTATGGTTTCCATCCTTCCCACACCTAAATCATTTGTTCCCTTTAGTCAATTTTGGGGGTGATTCTTCACACACCCTTGAAAAGTGGGATATTGATATTTCATGGAAATATAAGACCTATCTATCGGTCCTCAAAAATTAAAATCAACTTTACACTTCTTTTCTGCAGGATACCCTTGAGATTCACTGATCTCTATTTTTAATTTGATGGCACATCAGAAAATTTATTCATAGCAATAAAATTCCTAGATCTCCAGGGCTTTTCATAGATAGGTTTTATCCCACTAAAGAAGAGGCCAACGTTAAATTCAAGGGTAACAAAAATACTAAAGTTGTATCATGAAATTATTATATAGTATTACTCATAATACCCAATAGATTCGTTATCTTTTTTATTTAGTGTTTGGAAATCCCTTTCCATTTTATGATGGATAGTGAGAGGAAAATATTTATTAAAAAACATTTTCCAGAATTCCTTCTACACTATTGCTTCAATATATTCCTCAGGGTTCATATTATTAATCAATTTACACCACTGATAAACATCTCCCTATATAATATAGAAAATAAAAAGAGCATTCCATTTTTTAGAACATTGAAGGATGAAAAGATCTTTTTAATGGAGTTGAATCATTATTTCGTGATTAAGAAATTATATTATCCATTGAAAGTAGGAGAAACTTTTAGAATAAATCTCTTGATATCATGTTTTTCTCTCTTAAAGGGGTTTGGTTGATCCTCTCGATCCAAATTTATATTCAGAACATGGGTTATCTTTGATAGTATTGTGATAAAGATTCAATTCACGCTCCCAATAGATTAGGCATCTCATTGTGGGAAATCATCACACTACCTTTCGAATTGGGTTTTACCAAGATTCCTCATACTTTTTTCCATTATCAAGAATAAAAAAGGAAAATTAGGGATGGGTATATTAAATAAACACATAAAGAGGAATCCAAAAAAATGAAATGGATAAATTATTAATTAAATTTATCTCCTTAACTTATGAGTTTTTAGGATTTAATCTATGTTATCCATGATCCATTTCCTAACATATATTCTTATAAGTATTTTTCCCCCTTAATAATTGTTCAAAATGAGATTATGAATTTACCAAATCATATCTCTCAGGAGTGTCAAAATAGGTGTGCATTGAGGCCCATTTTCATGCACCATATTACTGTAAGTCAGGCCCGATGCCTCTTATCAGAGTTGTTACCCCTGGGTACATCTATTCCAAAACCATTCCAACTTGTAGTATCCTAAAAGGGAGGTATTTTCTTGATAAACTGATTAATCTATACTTACCAAAATTTATGGATATTTTCTTCTACTTAGTCTTTTCCCTAAGGAATTTTCTTTATTTCTTTAATCCTAAGTCTTTCTCTAGAATTTTCTAATCCTAATCCCAAAAATAACTAAACCTATCCTTTAGTACCAGCTCTAACGACCCTAACTATTATTTCTCATTAATACATGTTTTATTACATAAAAATAAACTTAATACAACCAATAATATCATTAGTTATAGTTTCTTTGGAAAATTAGGTACATTACATAACAACTTAAAACATTAAAAACAACATCTTTATTAAAAACTTCTTTAACATGACTAAAATGTTCCTTCGTACTTAACACTTCATGGGATAACCTGAGGACTTAAATAATAGAGGGTTGAGATATAAATAACAGTTAGGTAATAGACAAAGAATAACATGAATAAGACAATACATGTTAGATATAACATCTAAATCATCCTACACATATTATTACATGATTTTAATCCTAATTAACTATCAAATTACAAGAGAAGGATCGTAAATTATAGGGTCTTGGAGATTAGTTACATAATTAAACATCATGATTAAAAAATAAGAACATATTTTATTTAATCCTAATAAATAGATTTTAACTTAATTTAAGCCCTTACATATGCATAGTATTACACGAGGATAACATGGACAAAGGGAAGAGCTAAAATGCCTAGTAAGGGAATAATCATTAAAATAATGCTTAGCACATGGGTTAGAAGGAATAACATAATGTTATAAAAAGGAATGAAACATGATTAAATATAAGCCATCATAACATGGGATATTATAATCATGGATTCATTTAAATATGGAAGAAACACAAAACATGACTTTGTCCTGAGTCAAGGATCATTGCATATAAATGAGCACAAGTCAAGGTTCATTGCACATAGAAGAGCATGCGTTAAGGCTAACTACCAAGACTATTGCACATAACCAATCATAAGACTAAAATTTTCCCAATTCATTGGACCAATATCTTGGAACAACCATCATAACATTTTCATGAATATGTTTTCCACATAAATAATGATATATAAGCATTCAAACATAAACATAACAGTTACCCATGGAACGAATTGGGTGTCATAATTATGTCAAAAGGAATATAAAAATGAAATATCATAGCGGTGTCCATGAAAGTATGTATTTAAATAATAAATGGAAATTTATATAGTAATATGGGAATATATAAAGATAATTTATGTCAAAATGAAGTGAAAATAAAGTTTAAGAATCTTCAGAAATAAAACACTTTAGTGGAGTTTTTAAGGAAAGGTTTCAAGATTACTCAAAATAAAACATGAATAATTGTTTGTGTTAAACCATAATTAAAAAAGTTAGTTTTTAATGATAAAAACAGTGATTTTATAAAAATAATGGTGTCTTAAAATATATTATTAATCATAGTTGAAAATAGATAAGAATTTAAGAAGTTACCTTAAATCAGGCTTTCTTATTCGGAAGAATTGAGCAGGGACCCTTTTAAAAACATGTATATCCTTGAACAATAAGGATGAATGGATCTTGATACTTGTTTTTAGAACATATAAATAGCATTTATAATATGTAAATAAAAATAAAATATAATTTAATTTGGGTAAAAAATAGAAAGAGTAACCTGAAAGAATAATGGAGGTTCGGGTAGAATCCCTTAACTTATGTCTGAAACAATTCTGAACTTCATCTTAATGTCCTTAATAAACAAATTATATTCATTAATTAATATGTACCAAACCATTTATAAATTTATTTTATTTATTATATCATTATTAAGTTCATTTAAGACCTTTTGGATGGGTTAATATATTCAATTTCATCATTTGGGAGCGTTGATTTCATTCGGTTTCATGACCAGTTTACTTGTATAATTGTATAGAAAATCATGTATAATGAGGATATTTATCCAAAAATAAACTTATATGTTATTAATATACTGTAAGAATATTAAAATACAATTTTTTCAGAAGCTAATATGATCCATTAGATAAATCTTTAATGATAATTGTTTAGATTAATTTAGTATTTTTATCGGAATAAACTCATTTTGTTTTATAAATTAATATCATGTGTAATTAGTTATTCTATAACATTACATAAGATATAATAAAAATATTATAATCTATTTTGACTATAAAATTGGTTTCATGACTATCCATGAAGTTGGAATTTAAAGATGAAAGCACGTCATCCACTAAGGTGGTAGATCGTCACCTCATAGGCGATGTTTTCATTCTTCAAATAAAATAGAGTGGATATGAGATTTTATGAAGAATTATTCCATAAAAAAGATAATATTATAGTATATATAAGATACTGGAGTTTTCATGCCACTTGTAAAAGGGGAAGTGAGGAGACTATAAGAAAAATAAAAGTACTTGAAATGAAATTAAAATAAAATGAAGAGGGTTTACCTCTTGACTTCTTCTTCTTAAGATACTCCTTATGGGAATGGTTTTGGTTTTTTGTTAAAAAAAGCACAAAGAAATGGGTAGTTGTTTGGGAAGAGTATTTGGAAGAATTTGGACAAGGTCCAAGGCATGAGAGGTGTGATGAAAAGAGGTGGTGAGGGGTGGTATTTATAGTGGAGAAGGGGAGTATTTTCTCATTATTTAATTCATAAGTTTATTATTTTGGCTCAAGACTATGAAAAATTATATAATTATTACAAAATATGATAAATAAATTAAGGATGGTTCATGATTTTGGGATTAAATTAGGCTTAAATCATTTATGACACCATAAATCATGTATTTACCATTTATAAAAAATTATCTTATTTTACTATTCATAAAAAATTCAAGTATTTATAAAAATCCGAAAAAGTCACTCTATCCATTTTGAATGTATAGAATTAAAAATGAAATACATTTTATGAAAATAAATTTATAAAGTTTAGAAATATATATTTTAATTATATAAATAATTTACTTTAAAAAAACAAATTTTAAAATAAAAAATGCATTTTTAACACATTGAAAAAATTAATTAAGTTCTCAAAAAATTGTCTTATAATCATAAGAAATCAAAATATTTATTTATAGATAGATTATTAAATTAATAAAAAAATTAATTATATATTTATTTCATATAAAAAATACAAATACTTAACTAATAATTTTTAAAATATTTATTTACTTATACTATGATATAATTATATCATATTGTCACTTCTAATATAGAGAAATTATATTTATAATTTAATTGATGAGTTTACTATTCAATTGGTCAATTTACTTTTCATAAGTGTCACATTTCTATTTCATAGACCATGTTACTATTTTTTCATTATAGGTTTCTTAACTTCTAGAAACACTTCTTATTTCATTCATTCATCTTTTATAAAGCATGTATTATGTTATCTTATGTGTTTATACCATATGAAATAATTATAGGAATGATGTTTCTATAAATAAAACTTATGATCATTACATTGTTCCCCCCTTATAAAATTTCATCCTTGAAATTTATTTTTTCATTCTAAGTTGAAAACATGTGTGGGAACTTCTCTTTCATTGCTTGAATAGGTTCCCATGTTACCTCTTCTTACTTATGTTTCCACCAAAGTACTTTGACTAGGTGAGTAGTTCTATTCCATAGAACATTATCTTTATGATCCAAGATCGCCACTGGCTGATCCTTGTAAGAAAGATAATTATCCAAGTGTACCCCTATCAATTAAGTACATGTGAAGGATATTTCTTTAAGAAGGATTTCAATAATACATCTTGTACTTGAGACAAGGTTGGTGGAAGTGCTAGTTGATAGGCCACATCTCTAACACGATCAAGGATCTAGAAGGGGCCAATTTTACTGGGACTTAGCATCCCTTTCATCCCAAATCTCATGATCCTCTTCCATGGAGATATTCAACGGAATACCATGTCTCCAACCTTGAACTCTAGGTCCCATCGAAGATTGTCTGTATATCTTTTTTGTTGAATTTGGGCTTCATTGATTTAATGCTGAATGGTTTTCACCTTACACACCATTTCATTGACCATTTTAAATCATAGCATCTTAAGTTCACCGATTGTTTCCTACCATGTCAGTGCTCTACACTATTTTCTATAAAGGGCTTCATATGGAGTCATTTGGATGCTCGAGTGAAAACTATTTTTGTAGGGGAATTCGACCAGTGGAAGATGTTAGTTCCATACTACTTTGAATTATATAGAATATGATCTCTACATGTTTTATAGTTTCCAAATAGTCTTATCTGATTGGCCATTAGTTTGAAGATGATAGGTCATACTAATGTTCAACTTAGTGCTTAGAGCATGTTGGATATTTTTCCAGAACATAGAGATTAATATCAGATCATGGTAGGATACAATAGAGAGTGGTACACCATTAATACTTACCATTTATTTGATGTATATCCATGAAATTTTATCTGGTGGGAAGTCATCTCGAACAGTGATAAATTGAGCTATCTTTGTAAGATGATCCACAATAATCCATATATCATTATTTCCTCTAGTTGTCTTTGAAAGTATAGTGACAAACTCCATGGTGATGTTTCCCCATTTTCATAATGTTATGGGAAATGGTTTCACCATCCCTTTATAATTTTTTCATTAATCCTTCACTTTCTAACATAACAGGCACATTGATGTATATTTAGCGATCTCCCTTTTCATATTGTCCCGCCAAAAGATCATCAAGAGATCTTGATATATATTTCTCCTCCCTAGGTGAATAGAGAAGGTTGATCTATGTGTATCATTAAAAATATCTATATTTATCATTTTATTGGATGGTAGACATAGTCGTTCCCCAAATCTTATGACTTTATCCTCATTGATCTTGAACTTCGAGTATTTTCCATTTCAGATAGCTTCTACCCTTTTCTGAATTTCCACATCATTTCCTTGAGAATACATAATTTTCTATACATGGGACAGTTGAGCAATCATTTTAGAAATGATTTATTATTTTTCTTCATTAAATTTTCCCATGTGATATTTTTTAAGTTTAAGAAGATTAGATCCTTCTCAATTCTCATCATTGATAATGATGTAGGATCCTTTCTACTTAGAGATTCAACAACCTTATTTTCATTAATGGGATGGTAGTGGATTAAGTATTCATAATCCTCGATGAGCTCTAACCATATTCTATAGATCATGTTAAGAACATTCTATGTGAATAAATATTTTATACTCTTGTGATCAGTATATATCTCACACTCCTCCCCATAGAGATAATTCCCCAATATTGTCAATGTAAAGATCATAGCTGCCAACTCAAGATCATACATAGGATTTATTTGACATGAATTTTTAACTACCATGAGGTGTAGGATATCAAGTTATTATTTTTCATCAGTAAACAACCAAATAATTTCTTTGAAGCATAGTTTTATACTTTAAAGAGTTTTCCACTTATTGGGAGTGTGAGTACTGATAATCCTTATTTTGAGATCCTTAAATCTTTCTTGACATTCTTGAGTCTAGAAAAACTTCACTCCCTTCTGTTTGATCTTGGTTATTGGGTTTTAAAATTGATATATGTTCTTAAAAAATCATTTTTAATACCTAGCTAGACCAATAATGTTTTAGATCTCCATTGCAAAAGTTAGTTGGGGCCACTCTTTGATTACCATTATCTTGGAAGGGTCTAAATATATTACTTTTCTAGTGATAACATGCCCCAATAATGATACTTCCTAAATTCAAAACTCACATTTACTATAATTTTCATAAATTTTTTCCCTTTTAAATGTTTTTATCACAGTATTCAAATTCTCCTTATGTTCCTCCTTTCTCTTGGAGTATATTAGAATACCATCGATAAAGACTACCAAATATTTTTTGAGGTAATATATAATGTCTATATTCATTAAATCCATGAAAATTTATAGATAATTAATAAGTCCAAATGGCATCATAATAAACTCATAGTTCCATACCTCGTTCGAATGGTAGTCTTGGGAATATCTTTCTTCCTCACCTTTAATTGATGATATCTCAACTGAAGGTCCACATTAGTGAAATAAATGACCCCACATAGCTGATCAAAAAATTCATATATCTATGGAAGGGGATACTTGTTCATTATCAAAATTTTATTTAACCAAAAATAATCTATGAAAACATGAATTGATCCATCCTTATTCTTGATTAAGAGGACAAACACACCCCATAGTGAAGCACTCCGGTGTATAAAACCCTTATAGAGATTCTCCCATAACTTCTTCTTCAATTTTTCTAGATCAATGGTGGACATTTTATAAGGTGTCTTTAATATAGTTATAGGTATAGGAATAATTTAAATTGAGAACTCAAATTCTCAATCAAGAATAAGATGAAGTAATTATTAGGTGAATACATCATTGTAACCCCTCATAATGAGAATTTCATCGAGCATGATCATATCCTTTTTCTTAATCATTTGAGTGAAATATGATATCTCATAAGGTTGTAATATCCCCACTTGATATAATGATTCTGAAGAAGATTTATCTTCCTCCTTACACTTGTAATGAATTGGAGGATGCTTCAGGATGTGAAGAGTAATCTCCATTTCCCGATAGTTGATGCTGGATTTGTATAAAGATAGACAATATATGCCCAATATAATATCAAACTCTACCAAAAGAATTATAGTGAGATTTTCTGGGAGGTTCAGTCCACAAGAATTAATCGGAGAGGATTTATGTTCTTTGGATGCAATAATTTCCCCATTAGTTATTCTCATAAACAACTCAATATTCAAATTTGGAGGTGGGGTTTCGATAGTTCTACTAAACTTGTATGATATTAAAGAATTCATAGAACCAGAATCAAATAGTACATTTAATATTCTTGAATTAATAACCAGTTTACCTATCACCACATTATTTTCTAGATCCACATTAGTAGTAGTGATATAATAAGACCTTCATTATTGTCTTATAGGTTGTTGTTTATTTCCTCAGAAAACCCATGGATTATGGAATTGGTTTGAAAAATTCCCATGTTCATTATAGTAGAAACACTACACTACTAAATGAATGTTGATATATACCTTAATTTATTCAATAATTTTAGTGGGTTTATTCATATACCTTCCGATGTTCTTAGCCATATACCCCATTATTCCATATCTAAATCATTTATTAGATCCCTTCAGACAGTTCCTGGGATGCTTCATCCCAATATCTTGACATGTTGGATATTTATACTATTTCTATAATGGTATTTATTTTCTATTCCATCCATATTAGACACTATTTTCTTCAATTTTTTACTAGGCCCATGAGATCATTGAGAGTCTCTAATATCCATTTCAACCACAAGGTCACATCGAAAAATATCTTCATAACTATCGAAGTCTCGAATCACCAATTATTTTAAAAGGCTTGGCTATTGTCTGATAAATGATTTATCCATCTTGATTTCTATTTCCATGACAAGGTTGGAGGTGTATCTTGATATCCTATTTGACTTTGCTTCATACTCCCCGATAAATACATATTACTTCTTTTGGAGTTTGAGGAACTCTCTTTCTATCTTGAGATGGAGGGTTCAGGGAAAATATTTACTGAAAAATAGTTTCATTAATTCCTCCAAATCCATGGAATCAATTTACTCCATAATCATTGTATTTTATATCAGTGTCCACTACTGATCAGATTCCTCATAAAAAAAATAGACTACCAGCACATATTTCTCTTCTTCTGAGAGTTGGAGGATGGAGAATATCTTTTCAATATAGATAATCCATTGTTCTTCAAGGTGGGGATTGAAAGATCCCCAAAACATGGGAGGCCCTTTTTTTTGAATTATTTGACGTAAACTTTCTATCTCTTAAGAGAATGAGGGAATTCCTTGTGATTCAAGTTATTATTCATAACTTCATCCAGTTTAGAAAGTATTATCTTTAATTTTTGAGCTCCAGTTTCCATCATATTTATCATATCATTAAGGAAATCATCATATTGGATATCTCAATGATTTTAGGCACATGTTTTTCTATTTCCCTTCATTAACTAAGAAAAATAATGTGTAATTAGGGGGATTTAATACACAACTAATAAGTATAAAAGGAAAAATTTAAATATAAAAGCATAAAATCTTAAAGGAAAAGTATATCCTATCTTTTGATTCTCTAGGTTTCAATCTAGGTTCTCCATGACATATTTCCTCACATATATTGTTATGGGAATTTTAATTTTTCTCTTAATAATGTTTTATAATGAGTTTATAAATTTACCAAATCATTTCTCCTAGGAGTGTCAAACCAGGTGCACAGTAAGACCTATTTCTATGTACTAATTTACCCTGATTTAGGCTCGGAGCACCTTGTCAAAGTGGTTACTCCTAGGTACATTTGTTCCAGTACCACGCCCACCTGTAGTACCTAGACAGAGATGTATTTTTTTTTTCTAAAAAACTTCCTCGATAATAAGCATTATTTATAGATGTTTTCTCATACTTAGTCTTGTCCCTAGGTTTTATTCTAATGGGCTCTATTCCTAGTCTCAAAAAATTCCTAAACTCTTCCTCTGATACCATCTATAGTGACTCAATAATTTTACACATATTATTTCATGATTTTAATCATAATTAACTATTAAATTACAATCCAAGGATAGTAAATTACAGTGTCATGGAGACAAGGTACATAATGAAACATCATGATTTCAAAATAAGAACATATTTTATTTAATATTCATTAAGAGATCCTAACATTAGTTGATCCCTTTTATCTTCTAGTATAACATAGGGATAATATGGATAAAGGGAGGACCTAAAAATCCTAGTATGTTATTGATCATTAAAATAAATTTTAGCACATAGGTTAGACGATATATGATATGATATAAAAATTCATGGAACATGATTAAATACGAGGAATCATAACATGGGATCATATAATCATGGATTCATAGTAATGTATTAGCAAAAAAAACATGAATTTAGCATGATTCAAGGTTTATTACACATAGAGAAGCACAATTTAAGGCTCATTTATCATAGAGAAGTACGAGTACAGGGTAGCCACCAAGACCATTACACATAACATCTTATGAGAATAAAATTAACCCATTTAATTGGGTAACTATATGGGTGCACACATCATAACATGTTCATTAATATTTTTTCCACATAAATAATCATACATAAGCAATCAAACATAAACATAAGGTTACACATAGAAATAATTGAGTATCATAATTTTTTAAAAAGAAATTTAAAAAGGGAATATCATAGTGGTGTCCATGAAATGATCTATTTAAATCATACATGGATGTTTATATGGCAATATAGGCATATATCACGTTATGTTATTTCAAACTTAAGTGAAAATAGTGTTTAAAAAACTTTAGAAATAAAACATTTCAGTATGGACTAATGAAAACATTCAATATTCTTTAATGTGGAAAAATATTAATTACTTTTATAAAACCAAAATTGAACAAAGGAAGTTTTTCAGGACAAAATGAGTGCTTTCAGGGAAATAATGGTAGCTAAAAATAGAATATGGAACATACATGGAAATAGGTAGTAATTCAGGAAACTCTGTTAAATTGGGCTTGCTTATCGGAAAGAATTGAGTAGGGAACCTTTTTAAAAAATGTATATCCCCAAAAATAAGGATGAATGGTTCTTGATACATGAGTTTAGAACATATAAATATCATTTATAAAATTTTCATAAAAACTAAAAGAAACTAAATTTTGTTAAAATGAGAGAAAAATTAACCTGAAAGAATAATGTAGGTTTGGGTATAATCCCTAAACTTATGTCCGAGATGATTCTACAATTGATCTTAATGTCTTGAATAATAAAATTAGATTCATTAATTAATAATTAAATAACCATTTATACATGTATTTAATTTATTAAATCTTTATTAAAATAAATTATGTCTTTTTGATGGGTTAAGAGATTCAATTTCATCATTTGGGAGTGTGGATTTACTTGGTTCTCTTGTTCAGTTTACTTATATTAGTGTATATAAAATATTTTATAATGAGGATAATTGTCTAGAAAAAAATATATATATGTTATTAATTAAATTATATAATATTAAAATACCATTTTTTCCTGAAGTTGGCATTATTCATTAGATAAATCATTAATGATAATCATTTAGATTAATTTCGTATTTTTTTATCACAACAAACTCATTTTGTTTTATAAATTAATATCAGGTCTAAAAAATTATTTTAGTACATTATGTAAGATATAATACATATATTAAAATCTGATTCAACCATAAAATTGGCTTCATGACCCACCTTGAATATGGAATTTAAAGATGAAATCACATCATCCACAATGGTGGTAGATCGACACCTCATAGATTATGTTTTCATTATTAAAATATAAGAGAGAGGAGATGATATTTGATTAAGAATTATTCCATAAACATAATAAAATTCCAGTATATTTACGATACTGGAGTTTTCATGTCACTTGGACCAGGTGAAGTGAGGATAATATAAGAAAAGAAAGGAACTTGAAAAGAAATTAAAGGAAAAGTAATAGGGTTTTACCTATTAATTATTTATTCTTGAGAGCCTCCTTAGGTGATTGGTTTGGGAATTTTTTTAAGACAAAAATACCCTAGACATGGGGGAGAGTTTTGGAAAGAGTATTGGGTATAATTTTGACAAATATCAAGTCTTGAGATGTGTGAAGAAAAGAGGTGGCGAGGGGTGGTATTTATAGTGTAGGATAGGGGTGGTTTCTCATTATTTAATACATTAGTTTATTATTTTGTCTTAAGACATTGAATAGTTATAGAATTATCAAAAAATATGATAAAATAATGAATAAGGGTTCAATATGTTGGGATTAAATTAAGATTAAATCAACTATTACTCCATAAATCATTTAGTTATCATTTATCGTAAATTATCATATTTTACAATTCACTAGAAATTCAAGTATTTCTATCAAATCTCGAAAAATCACCCAATTTTTTTTTTAAAATTCAGAATTTAAAAATAAAATCCATTTTAGGAAAATAAAATTCTAAATATGTGAAATATAATTTTTATTTATAATCATCATTTAGTTTTTATTAAAAATCAATGCTTCGGTCAAAGACCGAGGCACAATTTATTGAAGATAAAAGAAGAGGTTACAAGAGTGTAAAAGATGTTAGTTTCATACAGTCATTTTCATAAAGCTGAAAAAGATCAAGAGGGAGTGCATCAATCCAAGTCATCTCCTGGTTAACTCCCATGTTTTCAAGCGCATCAGAAACCTTGTTTGCTTCTCTGAAATCATGAGTGGCGATAAAGTTGATCTGCAGAAGAGTGTCGAGGCACTTTCTATAAGAGTAACTTATAGGATGTCTTAATCCGGACACCATTATTAATCTACGAAACCTTTATTTTATCCTAGGTTATTCATATCCAAAATCTATTAGAATCCTTATTTATGTATTGTAAAGATTTTGTGAATTCCCATAGCATATCCCCCGAGAGTGTCAAACTAGTTGTGAAGAAGACCCATTAATGTGTACTGAATTAACCCTAGTCCATACTAGAACATCTTTTTAGAGTTGTTAACCCTAGGTACATCTATTCTATATCCAAATCAACTTGTATTATCTAGAAAGGGATTTATTTCTAGAAAACCACTCACTCTATCCTTTACCAAAATTCCAATACATTTTCCTATAGTCTTCCTTATCCTTAGAATTATCCCTAAACATTTCCGTTGGGTTTTCACTAATTTTTTATAATCATATGTTCCAAAGGTTAAATAAAACATTGATCTGATACCAAATACAGTGAACCTCTCTTTTCATAGATCAATATTGCATAATATTTTCGGAATACTTAAAACATTATACAAACAGATGTCCAAAGATTATACTAGTCTTGTTCCTTTGGAATCAAGAAAACATAAACATTGATACATGAGTGAGATAAATTATACCCTACTAGGTTCATATTTACTACCACCCTTCTTAGAAACATCAAACATAATACATATCTTCAAAACCTAGGGAAGGAAATAAAAAATGGGTGAGAAAAAATGCTCAGTAAGGGTAATCAGGGAAGATATGTAAGAATAATCATGAGCATAAGGGTATGAGAACATGATAATGAAAATAGAAGATCATAACCTATATATAAAATATTATATTTATGAATCATGGCATAAAGATTAGAAGTTCATAAGGAATGAATAATAAAGAAATTAAGAACATAAGATAAGAAAGAATAGAATAGTAATAAAACATGGAATTGTGGTAGATAAATAAGCATATAATATGATTTCCACAACATCTAATGCATCGCTTCCAATACCATATTGGTAGTATGGGTTCACTCTATACACCATATTGGTATTCATGGTTCACTTTCATGTCCATCTTAGTAGCATGCGTTCACTCCTCATACCATATTGGTAGTCATGGTTCACTCGCATGTCTATCTTAGTAGTGAAGGTTCATTACCAATATCATCATAGTCTATCTCATGAGATATAAATATTTACCCAATTCATTTTAGGGAGATATTGGTCCCACGCATATCATAATGAAATCAAACATAAATTTCCCACAAAATCATAAAAAATAAAATCCTAAACCATGAAATGAAATGGGTATTATAAAAATGTAACCAGATTATAACTTGAGGAAATAGATAGGTTTCCTAATCATTTATTTATAAATGTAACCAAAGGAAAGAAGCAGGGTTTGAAAGCATATAACCCCTGAAATAGAAACATGTTCTATAAACATCATTTCATCAAAACATAATCCATACAGAGAATGAATATGAATGGAAACATTGAATCATTTCCCCATAAATGAGTGAGTAAATACAATTGATGTTATCTTATAACGGAAATAATTTTGGAATATCTTTTAAAAAAAATTCATGAGGAAAATATTCTTTCTGCATTGAAAAATACTTTTTAAAACATAAAACCATTTGAAAATTTTTTCCTTTAAAAAATATATGAAAAATTATAAAGGAATATTTGAAATCCATAAAACATTTTAAAAATATTTTTCCTTGAATATGCGATTCAAATATCATTCTAAAACCCTTTTGAAATAATTTTTCAGAACATTGTTTTTGAATACAACATATTTCTGACCAATGATTGATACATGCATATTTTACTTAAAACATTATTTTAAGTAACAAAGAGTGGAAAATGGTACTAATACATGTATATATCTTGAATAAATATAAGATAAGGAAGTTATTTCGTTTTTCATATATAAATCATAATATTTCTTCAAAGGAATGATAAACATAAAGAATCTCTAAAAATGATGATATTATCTCAATAAACTCTTCTAACGTGGCAACATGGGATCATTCTCTCCATGTAAGAAAAGGAAATTAAATAAATCTTTAAAAATAATTAAAATAATTATGTTCATGATATAACATGTAAAATAGAATTATATACCCCTAGATATAGAATTTAGGTGTACAACAAAACAGGAGTCTTAGAGAAGGTAAATTTAGAAAAACTATTTTACTGATTTGGAAACTATTGAACCATAAACCTCATGAAAGAAAGATAATAAAATCGATATGTGAATACCAATAAATTTATGTATAATAAATATAGAATAAAATCATGGTATGTACATACACCACACAAAAATAAAGAGTAAAAACCATAGCATGTATCTCACAAAAATAAAAAGTTAGATGAAATCCTCTTACATTGTGTTTTGACTCTCATAGCAGTCATTCAAACCACCGATGTAATAAATAAAAATTTATTATAAATATTTTACAGAACAATATTATTATATATAATAGTATATTTTTTTGTTCCTGACTTTATATTACCCTCTTGTTGACTATCCTATGTTAAAGTTCCACTTTGAATAACATTTGATTTGTTCTTCGCATGTGTCTTAATTTGTTATATCATTGGTCCTTATAGTTATATGATGATTCTAGAATTTAAAAAATTTTATAAATATAATTTTTATTAATTATATTTTAATTATAATAATATCAATAATATATAATTATTAAATGGAATACACCATTCTTGGGGATGGTAAGTCGTACGTACGCATGAACTTTATTTCTATTTTTATTATTGTATTGAAAGAAAGAATGAAATTGAACAATATGTATATATGTATATACTATCATAAACATAGAATAAAATGTTATATATATCATATAAGTTCCCTAAACCCATCTTTAATACCTTCCACAAAGTGTGTTAACGAATCAAAACTATTTAAGGGGGTGGTTGTCTACATTTCCTCAAACGAAATTATCATATTTACACCAATTGGAAAGTAAAAATATTTGTGTTTTAAAAGTAATATCAAATCTAAAAGAAATACTAAATATAATATATAATATATTATATATATTAAAATAGTTTTCATCATAATGTCGACCATGAGAGGCGATAAAGGAAAAATGAACAATCATCATTTAATGAAGCAGTAGTTAGCCGTACACGTAAATAATGTTTTTATTACCCATTAGATGAAGTTGTGTGTAAGTTTAGGTAGAAAATGTAGCATAAAAACATCCTATTATATTGAGGATAATATTTTTTTATACAATAATGGAATAATGAGAGTGGAGGGGTGGAGAAGGAAAATAAAATAAAAGGACTTGAGAGAAGACGCTACCTCTTAATCAGGTAACTCCTTTTGGTTTATGCCAAAAGGCTTCCTTGTATTGACATATTCCCCAAGGAAGGATTATATAAGGAAGGGAGGGATTTTTGGAAGTTCATTGGGTAGATCTTGTGCTATCATAAGTTGTTTTAGAGGTGTGAAGAAAATAGAGAGGTGGTAGCCTTTTATAAGGAAGGGAAATGACTCATTTGGTATTTTTGAAAACAAGGTGTACCCACATTTTTACCTAAAAATTCACAAAAAACCAACCAAAATAAATAATGGAAGGTTAATGGAAGAATAATTTTCATTGAATGGGTGTTTGAAAAGTTACTAAGTCGTTTTGAGTCTTAAATTTTAGATATAGTTCTTAATTACGCTTAATTTTACCTTAATAAATTTAATTATTTTTAATTACATTCAGTAATATTTAAATTTGACCTTATTATACATTATAAATTATTATAATTAAAAATATGGAATCCATTTTTCAAAGTTCTAATAACATTAGTGATATTAATTAATTTACAATTAGTCCCGTAGTCGGGTCGACAATGGGGGTTTTAAAAGTAACAAATGTTCTAAAGTTTGATATGTTTTTATATCCAATAAAAATGTAAAATTAGTTTTTATTACCCAAATTTTATTAATTTATAAAATTTTAATCTAATTAATGTTTAAAAAAATTTAATTTTTTTTATCCTTATAAATAAATTTGATGAAAAAATAGTTTTGAATTAAAATCCGGTGGTTTTCACTATTCAACGAAAAATGAAGGTTCTTAGAAAAATCCAAAAGTTTCAACCTAAGGTAATTTAGACTTTATAAATTAAAAAAATAAGTTTATTTTAACAATTTTAAGTTCTAAATGTGTATGAAATTAATTTTATTATTTTTTCAAATAAAGGCATTAAAAACTGTTCTTTCGAGAAAATGGAATTTTTAAACATAAAAGGACTTTTCCCAAAATCATACCTTTCATTATAAATATGTTTTATTTATATTAAACAATTATATTTTTTAAAAAAATTAGTTATTATTTTTCATATTAATATGCTTAACGGCTGGGTTATAATTATCCCATTAAAATAATTATAACAATAAAATAATGTTTTGTAGAAACATCAGTGTTGCATGTAATGTACGCCAAGTTGATGTTCGGTGTAACATATTCCAATTAGATGTTCCATGTAACATAGACCTATTACATTCAATGCTAAAGTAATGTTTGACTTAGTTCATTGAAAGTCATAAAGGAAAATTTAATTTATTTGAAAAAAGGTCCATAAAAACTCGGGGCGTTACATTCATGGAGACATTCGGTGAATATGGTATAGATCATGATCTTTCTGATCTTGAAATTCTACCAAAAATGGATATTATAATGATTATTTTTTGGATATCAGATTGGACTTAGTCTATAGTGAAGTCCAGAAATGCTATCTCCGTTCAAAGCTTGGATAAATGTGCTTCACAGGGTATGATCCTACTCGTTGAGGCCTTTACTTCTTGGGTCAAATGGATTTGATAAAAAAATATATTTATACAATTC
The DNA here is from genome assembly GCA_963277665.1 of Viscum album. NCBI lineage: Eukaryota > Viridiplantae > Streptophyta > Magnoliopsida > Santalales > Viscaceae > Viscum > Viscum album. Next base: position 263,117,063 of record OY728129.1, read on the forward strand.
ATTTGATCACTATTAAACATCTATAATATCAATGGTATAGATACTTAATGGTAATTAAAATATAATTAGATATAATAAAAAAATAAGTGCATGAGTTTTCTATAACCATATAATATAATAAGACATTTAATTGAATAAAAAGGGGAATTTAATTTATAACATTTATGGTTGTTAAATATGTAAACCATGTAATATTTATAGAAGTGATAAGGTATTCCCATGGGTTATCAGAAATTAATCCTTAAGTATCGACCAACTCCATGCTAGTGATTTGCCGTGAAGAACGTGTTCTTGGATCATCAATCAAATTTTTTCTGAATTTAATAACAGGAAATCACATATATCCCAGGAAAGGAAACCATCAAATCAAGTGTGGAATATTGATCTTATCCAAGGATATCTATAAAATAATCCCAAGGGTCACTACATGAGCTCTCAAAGATATCCAACATCACAGATCCCATCCAAGGTGATCTGTAAAATGATTCCCCATGTATCACTCTTGGAACGATGTATGCATAACCTCTGAACCCATCTTAGTTATCTCACATAGGGGAGTGTGTATCACCTGAGGAATGGTATAACCACATTTATAATGGTACAATCCATGGTTCCTTCCATAGGGGACTATTTTTAGTCATGGGTATAATAATCCACCGAAGTATCCTATATAAGGAAAGCCAAGAATCAATCCTTATGTTTCTAATATATCTAAGTACCAAGCATGGTGCAACCATCCAAAAATTCCTTAAATCATGACCTATGTTCACTTTAGGATTATAAGTATGTAATCTATTTGCATCAAGATCACATATCATAAAAAATTAATTAAATTTATAGCATGGTAAATAGGTTATCCAAATAATATTATTTAAGATAACAGATATGTCATTAGGAAATAAAAACTAACCCTTAGGCACCTAGTATAAGGAATAAGAAATAAGCATAGAGAAATAAATATATGTAATGAAGCATTATGCTTGAAGAATAAGCATGAATCATGCGATATAAGAAATAAATAAACCACAAGGAACATGGAATGAGGAATATAACAATAAGAATAAGGAATTAAGGTCAAACTCATTACCTAAAATTCATCTTAATTCAACTTATTATTTTAAGACATTTATTACAAGGTAAATACACTTCAATAGGTGTTTATGTCATTTGATATAATGGGAACTAAAACTCTTAGGCAAAATACCACACATTGGGGTATTTTGATTCATTTAAATCATCCAATGGGTTGATTCACCTCTCACTAGAGTCCCATCTGGTAAGGAAAAAAATTCATATTAATTATTTTAACAATTTGGAGGCGCCATCGAAAAATTCTGGTTCATGGAACCATGGTTCACAATATAAAAATGCACAAAACTTGTGAGAAATATCTATATCACCTAGATTAGGTTTTTTGGGGGAAAATAATCTATTGGGGGCCTTTAAATAAATCTATAATGAGTGTTAATAAAATAATTATTAAATTCACAAAAAAATAGGGAAAATGAGTTCGCAACTAAATATCACAATAAAGTGGAAAAAAATTATGAATGGAATAAATTTGAGTGTAGATCCTACCTCAATCTCTCTAATTCATTTGGTGGTGAAGGATTTGGGGATCAGAAGAGGATTATATCAAAAAGTTGAGGGATCTTGATGGAGGGGAGATCTCACATGGTTATTGGATAAAAACAATGGATGGTGGAAAGTTTGGGATATTAAAACATTTTAGGGGAATAATTGTTGTTTTACCTTCATTAACTAGGATGCATGGTTTGGTTTCATGTATGAAAAAACCATGCAACAATAATTCAACCATTTCATATTGAGGAGAGACATCTCTTGGGCTAGGCACATTTTTTTATTACCAAATTCAAGTTGTATGGGATCCACTGTTGAAAATGACTGGGATCTTAACATGGGCATGCTTCTCCACTCTGTGTGATTGGAAAAAAAATTTATGGATCACCCTGTGCATTAGGTATCCCACATGATTGAGGAACACAATTAACACTAACTATTCTCTAACCATGTGGCTCACCCAAACTTCCCATTATTTGGAACTCCATTCCATGAACGTGCCCCATAATCTCCCAAAACATACCTTATCCATTATATCAAATCATAATAATAAAAAGAGTGTTTTTGAATTGAAACAAAAGGATCCATACCTCTCTAAAAAGTAAGTATGTTACAACCTCCCATTTTTAAGACAATTCATCCCTGAGTTTACCTTATGAGAGTGGTAACACATAATCTGAGAAAAGTTTCTGCCACTACCCATGTACAATGACCTCCTACTCATAGGTCTCATCCTATAGACATAAGTGTTGACATAGATCCTTAACCAGTAGAACTGACTTACCATGGAGATCCAACATTATCTTATCAATGATATATATCAGATTCTCCTCAATGAATGCATTCACCTCTATCTCAATATCCTAATGGTCAAACAAATGAGATGGTAATCATAATAATGATGCAGCTATGATACATGGAGGATGTCATGTATGGAATGGTACCACTGAGGTAAATTTAACTGATAGAAAACTATCAAGATTCTCTCCATTATTTAAAATGGCGCAAGATCCCAAGGTGATAGATTTCCCTAACTTTGAATTCATTTATGACCCAATCTTGGAGATACCCGAAAAAACACCCAATGTCCCACCTTGAACTACATAGTTATGTAGTGATGACCGGTATAACATTTCTTCCTAGACTGAGCTATATCCATGAGCTTCAAAATCACATTTACATTATCTAATGTCTTATAAATTAAATTAGAACCCAGTAGTACTTCCTCACCTACCTCTAACCAGCATATTAGGGAACAACATGGAATACTGTAAAGGGCCACATACAGAGCCATTTGAATCATTTCCTGAAAGTTTTTATTATATAAAAATACACAATAGTTATATGATTTTCCCATGATCCTAAAAAATCAATCATACAAGCCTAGATCATGTCCTCTACCACTCGTATCATTCGCTCGAACTACATTTCTATTCGAGGGTGATTAGTTATATTCAAGAGAACTTATAAACCTAGTTCCTTCACCATCCCCTTCCAGAATTGGGAGGTAAAATGAGCATATCGATCTAATATGATAGAACAAGGAACACCATGAAGTTTCAAAATCTCACAAATACAAATCCTCCCAATCTCAATAATTGATATGGTATCTTGAATTGGTAGTAAGTGTGTAACCTTTGTCAATCTATCAATAATCACCCATACTACATCACTGCCTCCAAGGAACCTTGGAAAGTTTGTTATAAAATCCATGGTGAAATCATTAAATTTACACTTAGGAATGGGTAGAGGCTGTAAAAGTCTAGCAGGTCACTGGTGCTCATCCTTCATCTGTCGACAGGTGGAACACCATGTGATAAAACCCACAATATTCTTCTTCACACATGGAAACCAATACTGATGAAGTAAAATATAGTACATCTTAGTAATCATAGGATAAACTACCCAAAAAGAGGCATGGTATTCTTTCATCAATGCTTCTTGTATATTGTAAGGAACCCAAAAAAGACAAAGATAGAGTAGGATCTCACTCTATTCAACAAATAAAACTCAGAGGTGGATTATCACTAGATACAATATCACTTAGGATAAGGACCTCTGGATCTAAATACTTTATAATCCACACCCACTCTGGAAGATAGGATTTCACTACTAAAGCTTATAAAATAGAATTTATGTGCTATTCATGAACTTCTAGGAGAATCTATTGATACATCATATGCAACTCACAGATATCCTCTTGGATGGCTTGTGTCTGAATTCTAGTTCAATACATGAGCCACAACATTACCCTTAATTGGTATGTAAGAAAGATCAAAATAGAATGATTGTAGATGCAAAACCCACCCACACTGCCTGAGATTCATGTATTGTTGTGTAGATATATATTTCAGACTCTTGTGATCTATGTAAACAATGAACCACTCACCCAAAATATAGTGCCTCTAACAACATAAAGCATAGACCACAATAGCTATATTGAGGTCATGGGTATGGTAATTCCACTCCTGTGGTCATATCTGGAGGGACCCATACACGACTACCTAATTACTAGGCATCATTGCAGATCCCATCCTAATTCTTAAATCACCGCACTAAGTAGTCTAGCCTCTACCTACATCTAAAAAAATCAGGATTAGTGCTGAAGTCATTCTCCCCTTCATCTCTTGAAAGGATATCTCAAAAACTTATGACCAGATTAATTTAACAACCTTTTTTAGCATTCCTATAAGTGGAACTATTAATTGAGAGAAATCATGAATGAATCGCCTATAATAGATAGTAAACCCCAAGAAACAGTTTATATCAAAAAAATTCCTGGGATGATCCTAGTAAACCACATCACTCACCTTCTATTGGTCGATCGATACACCTGCCTCTAAAATTATATGACCCAAAAAGGGACTCTTACTAATATAGAAGTGTAATTTACTAATCATCACATAAAACTAGTTCTCTTTTAGTGTATTCATTATGATCAGAGGGTGGTTGTCATGGTTATGTCTAGTGCAATAATACACTAAAAATTCAACTCTGAAGACCACCTCAAATAAATCTTGGTATGGGTGAAAAAACCAATTATTTAGAGCCATAAATATTGTTTGTATGTTTGTTGGGTTGAACTGCATAACTAGATAATCATACAATCTATACCTTATCTAGAACACTTTAAATGGTATGTTTGATTTCCACACAAAATATTGATAGTAGCCCAACATAAATTCAATCTTAGAGTAAACATTTTCTCTACAGAACTGGTAAAAGTGGTTGTCTATATGAGTTACTGGATGCTGGTTCCTCACTATAAACTGGACCAGTCAGTGGTAATTCCTGCACAATATGATGTTACCATCCAAATTCTGGAAAAAAGGAAATGATAATCCTAATGTAATGTGCAAGGTCAGATAAAACCTTTTTCTTATAGATCTTCTAGATGCTTCTTCAGTTCAAATAGATTTGTAGGTTCCATCCAATTGGGAGGAATGAAAACTGGTGTTGTACCTGACACTATCTCAGTGGTAAAATCATATATCTCTATCCATAGGTCAACCATAGAAATCGTCATGAAATACATCCATGAAATGTTCCACCACAAGAGAGAACTCCACAAGCTATAATCCTTGATCAATCATAAATAGATTCTCCATTTGGGCGGTAAAAATTTGTATTTTATGGAACTTAGTTCCATATTGACTAGAATATATATCCTATTCTACCCCATGAATATATCTACTTCCCTTAGGTGTTGCGAAAGACACCCTCCAGTGATTGAAATACTTTTGGGCTTGATAAGACACCAGATAGTCCATAACTAGAATGAAATCAAATAAGACCATATTGAGGATGAAGAAACTCCTTATAAAATGGTACAAACCTATCTCAAGGGGACACACTTTTCATTGGCATATTTTTTTTATTTTACACCTAACGATTTTCCAGATTCATCACACCCCAAGAGTATAATTTCTATGGGCCTAAACATACACTAATAATAGTAGATATAAAAGAGTGTCTTGCATTCGTATCAAAAAGGAAACAAAATAAATTAGAGGCTACCAAAAATTGTACCACAAAAATTATAAGTCTATGGAATCTTCTCCTAATTCATAGATTCTACTACATAGATATTACATGAACCACGACCCAGATATGCAACCTGACTAGACAGGGAACATCCAGTTTGCTGGCATTGAACCTCAGATATATTACTACCTCGGTAATGGCCACACCCTCATACTGATCTATTGGTAGAAGACTAAATCCCAACCTAACATGGAATCATTGACCCTATCCCTATAATCCACATTAGTGAATAACATTTTTCACCAGACACTGGAGAAAAAGGCCGGAAGAAGCGCTGGAGGTGATCCATCCTACTACAATCTCATCACATGATTAGGTTCCTCATACACTGTGTATTTTTATGGATTGGTGACACACCACATGGATATTAGTACATGTTATATAGATGGAACTTACCCTACATATACCCTCTAAATGATTCTTCCTAATACCAAAAAATCCATCCAGCTACCTTGAAACTGAACCACCCAAGATCACATTTCTAGTCTTACTTAGGTTTTGTCATATAATGAGGGATTGGTTAATGATATAATTAATGGTGGTCAACTATTTTAAGTTCATCGGTGATTGGATAATGTACACAATACTGTCATCAAATCATATTTCAATCTCCAATTCATCGTCAGTAAGAGTCAGATCAAAATTTTGAAGCTCAATAAAGCGATCAGAATACTCTAATAAGGCCATAACTCTTTACATATGATGTGTAAATTCCATGCAATCATTTTCTCTTAGTTTCTGCTGATATAAGTGATAATAAAAGGCTATTTGGATGTTATATTCTACAATACACTGGTGATGATCAGCCTGATATATGAAATCCCACCAATTCTTGGAGGAGTCACATATCATGTAAGTATCAAGCTTGAACCTATCCTTTGGTGGCATCTCTATATAATCAATGATTAATTGTATGTAATCCAGCCATAAATCAGAAACATGAGGTCCACTATCCCTTGAAAAGGTGCGAGGATGATGTTTTTGGAACATTGGATTCAATTACTCCATAATAGGGGTAGGTTAGAGAGCACCCTATATAGACTACATAAATAGGAAGAAGTTGTCACAAAACTGAGCATCGTTTCATAGTGTAAGATCATTAAAAGGATCCTTAGGCGTCACTTCAAGAGGTATCATGGGTGGGTTAGGGTCCACCACCTTCGGATCATTCTCAAAATCATTTTCTTAGTGTATGACATGTGGTAGTCTTGGTGGGATAACAATAAAATTTACAAGATCACTCCTCTGATAAGATTTAAAACAAAAAGGAAAATAGATAATAGGAAATGGTAGGTACAAGACTCCCTATTAATAGGTCATACCACTCTACTGGCATAAGAAGTTAGGTTTGTGTGATAAGAAAGATCAGAATGAACAGATCATGGGAGACACCGCCTATAGCCAACTAATATCGTCGGGTTAGGGTCTAGGTCTCATAGAGATTTATATAGGTTTTTTATATGGAGTTCCAAATTCAATATATAGAGGAAAACACCAATTACTTTTAATTTAAAATATTCATCTATATGTAACCATTTCATTTTGGAACTTTTATTTATTGATATATATTATGATTAATTTTGTTAGAGATATCACGATCTAGTTAATTTCATTACTAATTCCATTTTATAATGGGCCATACTATTTATAAATTAAAATTTCCATGTTAATTATTGTAAAATAACATTTATTCGTGATAATAGGATATAACATTCCATGTATAGTGATTTATTGAATGAACTTCTATTTCCAATATATATAAGTAACCGCCCTTGTAATAGTCCTTCGAAATCATCAATCAATCCAACTAATGTGGATGAATTGATTAGTTAATGTGTCACGATAAAATTAAACCAATTATTTCATCATGAAAAAACACTGGAACAATTCAAAACATATAAAAAAACCAAAAAAGATCATTAAAAATAGGAAATGCGCATGTAATTTATTTATGTTAGGGAATAATGAATGCAATTTCTATCCCCTTATTCCTAGTATAATTAATTATCTAATAATCACTCACATCACCAGTCCATGAAAAATAATTTTTATCATAATAGTTTCGTTATAAATAATGATACAATACACGTGTGTTACCCAATGGGGAAATCTATTAAATTTTAACAGTGAAACCAATAAAGGAAATAACTCGTCCCTAGTAATTTGGGTTTCCCTTGTATGTTGGTTAGCTACTCCTAGGCACATGATCATTACCAAATTCCAATACTACTACTCTAATTTCTAATACCAAAACCATAAGACAAAAGAAAAAGTATATTTTATACCACTTCGTGGAGTCCCTCCTCAGATGCCACTTAGCAGTTCCTCTATATGGTGAGCCATAAGACCTTAAGCACACATCCACATATACCCAAGGGTGTTGACTAACAATGTGGGCCTAGGGTGTGTTAGTGAGAATACTATTCCCTCATAGACCAGAGTGGTGAACAATGGTATATATATATATATAATAATAATAATAAAACAACAAAAGTAGACACTATAACAATAGGAATAGTAACCCACCGTTGAGGATGCAGTAATAGAAAACATACATTAGTGGAAAAATAATAATAAATCATCAAAGATAAAAAAATAATTGGAAGATAAACACTTAAACAAATACAAAATATGATGATCATGATATCATGTAACTATATAAAATGAGTACATTGGTAAAAGGGTTTACGAACATAAACCACATACTAACAAAAATATATAAAAGGGTCAAAAAGTACCCACTAAAAGAATCATGAACATATGCTTGGTCCCATTCTCCCATAATCTATCCTAGAACTGTTATTCAAGCATTGGATTCCAGATGCTTCACTTATATACACCTATAATCATAATGTCTACTTGGGTAACCAATGAATCCCAAGAAGTGTGTAGTATATACTAATTAAGCCACCATCAATAGTGTCTAGATCAATCCAGTCCATGAAATATAAAATGAACGGTGTTCTAGTAAGAGAAGATTCATGAAAACAAATAAATAAAAGATGACAGTCCATGTTTCACCAGGATACCTAATCACCACTACATGATTTGGCATAATCCAAATGTCTCTAAACCAAGAAACATTTACAAAAGTGATAAGGTGTGAACATGGGTAATCATAAATTAAGCCTCAAGTGTGGGCTTACCCCAAGATTATTATTTGTATTAGTGGATAAATTCTTGGATTATTATTCAAATATTTTCATAATTTAATAATATGGAATCACATATTACCATGGAAAGGAAACTGTCAAATCTAGTGTGGCATCCTGGCCCCATCTTAGGTGATGCATAAAGGAATATCAAGGGTCACTATAGAAACTTATGAAGATACCCAATACAGTAGTGGTCATCCAAGGAAATCTATAAAAGGAATCCCTTATATCACTCTCATCATGGTGTAAGTATAACATCTTAGAACATCCCATGTATCTCACATAAGGGACCAAGTATCACCCGAGGCATGGTATAACCATACTTACAAAGGTCCCATCCGTGGTTCATACCCTAAGGAATCCATGTAACTCGTGGGTATAATAATCCATCCAAGGATCCCATACAAGTCAAGGCATGCATCACTCTCGGGGAATCTGACAGATCCATGAACCAAGAACTGTGAGGTTATCCACAACATCCTTAAATTGGGGACTGTGTTCACTCCTAAACCATAAGCAGGTAATGTATATCCGTCAAGATCAAATATCATCAATAATTCATTACATTTATATCATGAAAAATATGTTGACCAAATTATATTATTCAAGGCAAGAAATTTGGTATAAGAAAATAAGAACTAAGAATGAGTCACCTGGTATAGGGAATAAGGAAATCATATTCGAGCACAAAACATAATGAATATATCGTAAGGCATGATGCATAAACATGAATCATATAGTATATGAAAAGAATAATGCATAAGGCACATTTCATGGGTAATATATAAATAAGCATAAGGAATTAAGGACTAACTAATGACCTACCAATCATCTTAATTCAATGTATCATCTTAAGACATTTTTTACAAGTTAAACACACTATATGAGGTGTTTAGTTCATCTGATATATTCATCACTGAGATTATAAGGGGAAAGATCAACCATTGGGGTTGCTTGAGTTAAGGTGACAAACCAAAGGGTTGATTCACTGCCCACTAGAGCCGAATCAGATGTTGAAAAGCATTCAATTAAATTTACGCAAAAATTTAGAGGTGTATTTGGAATTCGATGGCATGGAGAACCATGGAACACAATATAAAAAGTAAAGAAAATTACAAGAAATGACTAGACGAACTACCACAGGTTTGTAGACAACCACTCACCTATTTTTCATCCTTAAAGCGAGCTAGAACAAGAGTTATTGAATGAGTCATCAAATTTCCAAAAAATAGGGAAAATGTGGTCACATATAAATAACACAATAGTGGAGGAAAAAAAATTAATAATGGAATGAATGGGAGTGTATATCTTACCTCAAGATTTCCATTTCATCTAATGGTGAGGTATTTGGAGATCCTAAGATAAAGATATCACAATTCCTAGAAATATTGAGGGAGGTGATATCTAACGTGATTATTGTAGAGAAATGAAAGAGGGAGGATGGTTTAGGGTATTAAAACATTTCTAGGGATAAAATTTAATTATCCCTTTATTTACTGTTCTTCCCGAGTTCGTTTAATGGTTAGAAAAACCATTTCCAAACATGTTCCTTGTTCTTCTTGAGGAGGGACACTACACGGTCTAAGTTTACAGTTTCTCTAACCATGTGCCAGCCATGTGGGATCCACTATCAATAATGAATGAGACCAAAAAATGGGTGTGTTCCCCCATCATCATAGTTATAGGAAATCCATGTCTATCACCTTGTGCACTGGGTATCCTGCATGGTTGTTTTGAACAGTTATAACTAACTATGCACTAACCATGTGACTCACTCTACCTTCACATTTTCCAGAACTCTAAGCCTCGAATGAGCCATAGACTTTCATGAACCAACCCCTGTCCATTATATCCCATCATTAGTAGAGAATGAATGTTTTTGAATAGTAATATAAGGATCTTTACCTCTCTAAAAATCCGTAATGTTACACTACAATCACTTGATATTATATGATCCAAAAAATAAAATCTTTTGGAGCCTAAATTCACACTTTGTAAATTTTTCAAATAGATTCTCCTTCCATAGGTACTTCAATAAAATTATCAATCGTAATTATATTCAATATACTTTGAGTATATTAGAATATCGTCTATAAATTCTACCACAAACCAGTCTATGAAATCTCTAACTACTCTAATCATTAAATCCATGAATATAATATGGGAATTAGTAAAACTAAATGGCATATATATATATTCATAATGTTTGTACATTATACAGAATAATTTATTGGGTATGTTATCCTATTTGAACCTTAGTTGATAATATCTATAATTAATGTGAATCTTGAAAAAGTATTGATCTCCACAATTCTGATCCAAGAAGTCATAAATATAGAGTAAAGGATACCTATTCATGATTATTATCTTATCATGTTCCCAATAAATAATATAGAGTCACATCGATCCATATTTCTTCTTAACAAAAAGGTTATGTTCACCCCATGGTGACACACTTGGCTGAATAAAACCCTTTTCATGATTCTTGTGGAGTTTCTTTCTCAATTCCTACAACTCAATTAGGGCCATTCTATAGGGATTCATTGAAATAGGTATAGTACCAGGTATGAGTTATATTAAGAAATAAACTTAAAAATTAAGTGGAAGACTAATAAACTCCCAAAAAAGGATATCATCAACATCCTATAGAATTAAAATATCATCAATGTTTAGTTTCACCCGAACCATTTAAGATAAAACCCCTTTTTAATAGGAATCAAGACTCATAAAATATGTCTAATTTCCATAAGAAGTTATTATTTATCATCAAAATAAAATATGAATACATTGGGGTTGAATATAAAACATGATTTTACTTCCTCCTTAATTTATGTTGGATTTATTTAGATAAATCCAATCCATTTCTATGATAACAGAAAATTTAGCCAAAAGAAGAATGAAAATATTTATAGGAAGAAATTTCCTAGAAATACCAATCAAAGAAGAATAAAATACTTGATATGTAACCATCCTATCATTAGGGGGTTTAATAGCTAATTCAATATCAAATAATTAGGGTGGTATCTCAATACCCTTAAAAAATTATTCATATATAATAAAATGGGTAGATCTAGAGTCAAATAAGACATTATCATTTCTAGAGTGGATGGTAAGTATAATTTTTTCCATGTCTTTATCATATCCCTCATCAGAAATGGTGATCACATGAGATTTAAATTTATCTATTGGCTTAAGAGGTTTAATACACTTATCATCATCATTAAAATTTGGATTTGAGCATTAGAAAACATAATGATTATAATCCTTTCACTTGAAACAATGTAGTGTGGGTGGTGAATCATGTGGTGATTTCTTTTTTGTATCATTAGAAGACTTATTCTATCACTTGGACATTAACCTACATTATAAAGACCCATAATTTACATAAATTGTTATTACTTCATAATTAAAGCATACTTATTACAACATATAACAAACCCATGATAGGAACGTATAAGTATAGTGTCTTTAGAAACTAGGAAACATAAAAAATTGTTTCATAAAGCATCTATATTGTCTCCCGTTTATTTCATCATATCTAGAGTCCCTTTTGGAATATCCTACTTAATACGCTTCTTCCTGACCTGGGGAAAAGAAAACATACATGAGGTGGAGGTCAAATTCTAAGTAAGGGTAAACAAAGAAAATATCAATCATATCATATTCATAAGAACAAAATATTTTTAAAATCTTAACCTGGAAAAGAGATCATAATATCATAACATGGGATAAATTATAATAGTGAAATGTAATCCCAATAATCATAAAATAAAACATGAAACTTTTTTTCATACACACATAATCATATAAAATCATTTCATATTAGTCTAGATTCATTTCCAAGACAATCATAGCGGACAAAGTCCATTTCTGAAATGAGTTCACTCCTTGTTCCAGTCCTGTATCACTGAACTAGATTAACTTGTCGTTCCAGACATGTCTATCTCATGAGATATAAATATTTACCCAATGCATTGGAGGGAGATATAGGTCCCACCCATCTCATAATGAAACCATTCTTATGTGTGCCACAAAATCAAAACTCATATATCATAGCATAACCCATGTAATTAAAATGGGATTCTTAAACATCATGCCATCATAATATAATTTATATAAGATAAAAGGACTTCATAAAAATAATTCCATTATAACATAATCAAATCAATGTAAAAATAGGGATAGAAACAGAACCCTATATTATCTTAGATGATAAATAATTTTGATAAAACACTTGAACTCCATTCTTGAGGAAAATATCCTTTCTACTTCAAAAAGATTTTTCCTTTCTTAAAATGTCATACAATTTTAAACTAAAAGAAGTTAATTAAAAATAAACTTAAAACATGTAATGTAATATTCATGGAAATAATGTTCTTTTAAATCATAAAAATACATTCATTCCATATAAGTTAAAAAAACATTCTTCTCGTACTTTGGCCGGAAAAGTCAAAAAGTATCTCGTACCGAAAATGAAAAAAGATTCATTTTATATCTTTTAATAAAATTCACCAATAGGTAAAATTGGATTTAAAAAATTGTATTAGGATAGAAATAATATTAAATATAGAGGAAACATGGATGTTGATGATAAATATGCCCCAGTAAATTCTTAAGTATAAACAATCTCAGATAAAAATGAGATTGTGAGATTTTCCCTTATATTAGGTCTGATATGCTTCATACGTATCCGAACCTCCTGTATAATGATTTAAATAATGAAATTGAATTATTATAGAATCATATTCATTGTTATGATATCATATATGGTAATATTCTTATCTTCTGATTAGTAATATTTCATTGCTACTTGTTATTCCGGTGTTCATTGATTTTTGTTCTTATGCATGTTTTGTATAATAAATTATTATTCCTCTTTTTATGTTATAGATAAATCATTTTAAGAATGGTATTAGTGTAATATATTTCATATTTATTCACTCAATTCATTTATATAATCATTATTCAATTAAGATCATGTAGAACGAGTCACATCACATCGTGGAGACGGTAGGCCGTACGTACGCATGAGGGATGATATCATTCTATTGATATTAAAATAGAATATAATTGGATGATATATAATATATAATGAATCATAATAATGTAATATTTATTATTTATATCATTTATACTCATTATCATACCCATCCAAATGATGAAATGTTTGAATAACAAACGTCACCACGACGTGGAGACGGTAAGCCTTACGTACGCACGTGTGGTGAATTTTTCATTCATAAGATGGATAAAATAACTAATATGGTTGTAACATTTTTATAATAACATCACAATATATATCAGATACTGGATTTATTATTCTAGAATGGAAACAACAAAGAAGGAGGATGTGGAAGAATAAAGGAACTTGAAATAGGTGGTGAGATATTTACCTCTTCCTTGGGTTCTTCCTTTTGATTTGATCAAAAGGGATCCTTAGGTTGGATTTCTGAGTAAAAAAGGCCTCTAGAATTAAGGGAGGAAATTTGAGAAGGTATTTGGGCAGGTTTTGTCTGAGCCAAACGGCTTTGGATGTGTGAATTAGAGAAAAGGGGGAGTTTCCTTTTATAAGAGGGATGAGGGGCACCTTAGAAAAAAGATAGAATATTATTTTATAATAAATTTATATTCATTTTATAATGGCTCCAAAGTGACTTATTTCGAGGAAAGGGTAGGGATGGGTCGAAATACTCCCAACCAATAGTTTTTAGGCATGTTTAGGTTACCACTTTGACCTTATCATTTAGATTTAGCTCTAATTTAAATAATTTAACTTTTACTGTGTCTTCATGTATTCTTACACTATATGGTTAATAAACTTACTAAAAACTGCCAATAGAACCCCAATTGGCTCTTTAATGCCATATATTATCATATAAGTCTTTTTTCCGAACCATAGATTTTTAGGAATATAATATCAATTAATAATTTAATATTTGTTTTAAAAACTCTTTTATGTCAGTTTTGACACTATTTGGTATTTTGTTTTTTCTAAATTTATAAAAGCATTATTGCTTAAAAAAAAATTCATCTAACCAACCGTAATATGTTATATTAACCTATAAAATTAGTTTAATTTATAAAAACTCTAAAATTACATTTATTTGTGTATTTATAATATCAATTATGTTAATATTTCATTAATAAGGTAATTACTACATCATCATTGTGTCATAAATAAATTAAATTATTTAATGTCTAAAAATTATAAATAAAATACCATTATGTAGAAAATATTTTTATATTTCTAATTAATATTTATAGTCTAATTTATCTTATGTATAACCCTATATTAAAAATGTTTTACTTATTAAACATTGATTTTAACTCTTTTAACTCTTCTTTGAACTAAATAATAATAAATGTCTTAATCTAATCCAAGTAGACCTAAATGGTTATATTTTATTCATAATGTTGTTTTTGGTTGAATTAAACTTATCCAATAGAATTAGAACACATGTTTGGGTAATAATAATATCATTTTTACCCTTAATTACCCTATTTACTTTTAATCGTGGTAAATAAAAGTAAAAATTTACTATTCATCAAAAATTATTTTTATCATATTGAGCAAAATATTACTTAGTGATATAAACTGTGTCTCTAAGATTTTTGAAATTCTACTCACAGAAGCGGTAAAATTATGTTTTATGTAAATTTACAAATTCTCCTAGGAGGTGGGTAAAAGACGGTAAAAAGTTCAATAAAATTTTTATATATCTAAAATTATTATAAAATGACTCCAATGAATTACATTGAACATATATAGGTATTATGTATCTATTTTGACATAAAAAAATTTAAATAAAATAAATAATTATTTAAAAAAAAGTTGGTTTTAAACTATAACTCAGTGTTTTTCACTATTCATCAAAAATTGAAAGTTTTCAGAAAAATACCAAAAATTCACCCTAAGCTAATTTCGATATTCCGAATCCAAAAATAATGTCCATTTTAAAAGATAAAATTTATAAAATTTCAAAAAGTGGGTATTACTATTCATAACGATTAGTTTATAAAATATTTGAATAACATATCATTGTTTAGTGAAACTCGGTATTGTGTACAACGCAAGCTATCGAGGAAGGTTGCTCTTGCGTGTAATGCAAGACAAGACAGTTTTGTGTGTAGTGAAAGATTCATTTGGTGTTGCGTATAACATAATACATAAAAAAAATATTTCTCATGAAATCTCAGGGTGTTACATTCTACCCCCCTTAAAAAGAATTTCACCCTCGAAATTCATCACTTCGTAACAAAAATATGAGGATACCACTCCCCAATCATATCCTCAAGTTCCCATGTAGCTTCTTCTAATTGGTAGTTCCTCTATAAAACTTTAACCAAGAGAGTGGTCTTGTTTTATAGAACTTTTTCGCTACGATCTATAATCTCTATTGGTTGTTCTTTATAAGAAAGATCTTGCTCCAGTGGTACAACTTCTGAGCTTAGTACATGTGAAGGATCGAGTATGTACTTTTTCAGGAGAGATACATGGAACACATCATGAACATGAGAGAGATTTGGTGGAAGCGCCAATCCATAAGCTAACTTCCCAATATGATCCAGTATTTCAAAAGGACCAGTATACATTGGGCTCAACTTGGCCTTCTTTCCAAATTTCATTAATCTCTTCCAAGGAGATATTCGTAAGAACACATCATCACCCACTTAAAACTCTAGGTCTTTTCTTCGGTTGTCAGCATAACATTTTTGTCGACTCTGAGCTTCTCTTATGTGTTGTCGAATAGATCTTACCTTTTCATCCATCTCATCAACAAGATTATGTCCTAATAGATTTTCCCCCGACTTCATCCCAGAAAGATGGAGTTCTACATTTCTTTCTATATAGAGATTCATAAGGAGCCATCTGAATACTGAAGCGAATGATATTATTATAAGAAAATCCCACCAAATGTAGGTGTTGATCCCAACCACCTTTGAAATCCATAGAGTAAGTTCTCAACATGTCTTCTAGAGTTTGAATTTTCTTCTCAGACTGACCGTCTGTTTGAGGATGATAAGCAGTTCTGAAACTCAACTCTGTATCTAGAGTATGCTAAAGAATTCGCCAAAACATCGAGGTAAACCTCGAATCCCAATCAAATATAATGGAAAGTGGTACTCCATGAAATCTTACAACTTTCTTCACATATATCCTGGCAATCTGATCAAGAGAGAAATATTCCCTAATATTAATGAAGTGTGCCGACTTCGTAAGATGATCAACTATAACCCAGATAGAAATATTGCCTTTGAATGTTATAGGAAGTCCAGTGATAAAGTCCATAGTGATGTTTTACCATTTCCATTTTGGTATGGGTAATGGTTGTAACATCCCCTTAGACTTCTGTCTCTCACCTTTAACTTGCTGACAAACTAAGCATCGAGGGGCATATTCAGCAAAATATCTTTTCATTCCATCCCACCAGAAGTACTCCTTTAGGTCCCTATAGATATTCGCATTTCTAGGGTGAATAGATAATGAAGAACAATGAGCATCATCCAATATTTCCTTTTTTAATTCTGGGATGGGAGGAACACAAACCTGATTCCTGAACCTTATTATTTTATCATAATCAATGTAGAATTCAGGAACATTTCTCACCTTCTTTTGTAACTCTAAATCTTCTTTCTGTGCCTCTTTAATCATCACATATATATATGGTTGAGCATTCTTTTGAGAAAGAAAATATTTTCCCCCTTCCATTATAATTTCAAGATCCATCCTTTGTAAATCCATAAATATTGGATCTTTCGTGACCTTCATCATAGATAAGCTAGCATGGTCTTGTGGACTTAATGCGTCCGCCACCATGTTTTCTTTCTAAGGGTTGAAATGAATTGAGCAGTCATAATCCTTAATCAGCTCCAACCATCTTCTTTGGCACATATTTATATCCTTTTGTGTTAAAATATACTTTAATGTTTTGTGATCAGTATAAATATCACACCTTACACCATAAAGATAATGCCTCCAAATCATTAATGCAAAGATTACCGCAACTAATTAGAAATCATGAGTTGAGTAATTTTTCTCATGGATTTTCAACTGTCATGAGGCATAAGCTCTCACCATATCATTTTTCATGAGAACAAACCCCAATCAATTCTTGGATGCATCACTGTAGATCGTAAACCTTTCTCCACTACAAGGCAGTGTGAGCACAGGTGCACTAGATAACCTTCTTTTTAACTCCCTGAAATTCTCTTCACACTCCTCCATCCAAATGAACTTAACTCCTTTTCGAGTCAACCTAGTGAGTGGATTAGATAATCATGAAAATATTTCACAAAACGTTTACAATATCCAGAAAAACCAAGAAAACTTCAGATCTCAGTTACTGTTGTTGGTCCCGACCAACTTTCGATAACCTCTATTTTTGATGGATCGATAGATATCCCCTCTTTTGAGATTATGTGACCCAAAAATGAAACTTTTTGAAGTCAAAATTCACACTTGGTAAATTTGGCATAAAGATTCTCCTTTCTTAGGGTCTTTAATACAATTCTCTAGTGATCTTCATGTTCTTCCTTGATCTTTGAATAGAAAAGAATATCGTCTATAAAGACTACCACAAACTAATCAAGATAGTCTCTAAAGACTCTATTCATTAGATCCATGAGGATAACAAGGGAATTAGTAAGACCAAATGGCATCACTATAAATTCATAGTGTCCATACCTTGTATGGAAATCCGTCTTTGGTATATCCTCCTTTTTGATCCTTAATTGATGATACCCTGAATGAAGATCAATCTTGGAAAAGTATTGAGCTCCGCATAGTTGGTCAAATAAGTCATCAATGCGTGGGAGAGGATATTTTTTCTTGATAGAGATCTTGTTAAGTTCTCGATAATCAATGCAGAGTCTCATTGATCCATCTTTATTCTTAACAAACAGAACAGGTGCTCCCCAAGGTGATGCACTAGGGCGTATGAATCTCTTATCAAGATTCTATTGGAGTTTCTTCTTCAATTCTTGCACCTCAATTGGGGCCATTCTATAAGGTATCTTTGAAATGGGAATAACACTAGGTATGAGTTCTACTGAAAATTCAACTTCACAATTTAGTGGAAGACCTGGAAATTCCTCTGGAAAGACATCATCAAACTCCCGTACAATGAGAATATTCTTAATCATGAGTTTTTATCCAACCATTTGAGATAAATAACCTTCATTTATTGGAATCAAGACCCATAAGATGGAAGAAATTTCCACTGGAAGGTTATATTCATCCTTGCATCGATAGATTGTCATATATTGATCGGGAATATGAAATGTGACTTATCTTCTTTGGAAATCGATATAAGCTCCATATAAGGAAATACAATCCATGCCAAGAATCACATCAAATTCCACTATAGGAAGTATTACAATATTTGCAGGAAGTAATTTCCCACAAACGTCAATTGGAGAAGAATTATAAACTTTTGATGCAACCGTTGTGCCATTAGGAGTTGTCACAGCTTACTCAACAGCTAATTGTTGAGGTAGTACAACGATACCCTTAGAAAATTATTCAGAAATAAAAGAGTGGGTGGATCTAGAATCAAATAAAACATTTTCTACTTTAGAGTGAATGATAATTGTACCTTTCACTAATTTGTTATCATACTCCACATCACCGATAGAAATTTCATGTGACTTTCCTTTATGATTGGCCTTAAGAGTTTTTTTATGTCGATCAACATCAACAACCCTTGGATTAGATCATTGATTAGCATAATGACTAGTTTCCTTGCACTTGTAACATTGAAGTGTAGGAGGTGCATTCTGTGTATCCTTTTCTTTGTTTGCATCACTAGACATCTTTTTCCCATCATTGCGGCATTCAAATTCATGATGACCATCTTTTCCACATTTGAAATATTTACTTGTCCCTTTAAGAAAATTGCCTCCATGTTTCTTTACACACTTTGAGCATAAGGGAAAACACATCTTCTTTTTAGTGTGGTCCTTAGATTTCCCTTTGAATTCCATTTTCCTATTCTTATCAAACCCTCATGACTGATGGGTTACTCCAATCTCCATCTCAACCTTGAGATCACATTGAACAATTTCCTCGTAGCTATTGAAGACCCTTATTGATAACGTCCTTCAAAGACTCGGTTTTAAGCCACTAGAGAATCGATCGATCATACTCTTAGGTTGGATAATAATTCCGGAAGCATACCTTGCAAGTATTGCAAAATTTGCGTCATAGGTACCAACAAATTCATCATCCTTGATCTTTAGTTCAAGAAACTCCTTCTCCATCTTTTTTCGAAGAATACGAGGGAAGTACTTGTTGAAAAATATGTTCCTGAACTCATCACATTCCATGGACTCAATTTTGTCTCTTTGCCTTTTATTCTTGATAAGATTACACCATTGATCATCTTCACCTTCCAAATGATATACTACTGAGATGAATTTATCATGTTCATAACATTGAAGAATTGAAAATATCTTTTCAGTGGTACTGATCCATTTTTCAGCCACTAATGGATCAGTAGACCCACTGAATGAGGGTGGACGCTGTCATATGAAGAATTCAACAGAATGTTGCTCCTTCCTTTTCTCGTTTGGAAGTCCTTCATGATTCATGGCTTGAGAAAGTTGTGTGAGCATGGCTAAAAGAGTTTGCATTCTAGCTCCCATAACTTTTTGTTGCTCAGGGGGACAATCATTGCATTGCCTGTCGCATTCAACATTAACACGGTTCCTTCAGGTTCCAGCCATTGAATAAAACCAAAAAGAATAGTGTGAGAAAAAAAAATCATAATAGGAAAACCACATAATCAAGAATAAAATTTCACACTTTAGGTCTTATCATAGGTTTTTCATGGACATTTCTAAAAGACTAATATTTTGTTCTATGATTAGACATATCCTTATGGTTCTTACTAAGGCTTTCATATCCTAGTTTCCAAAGGTTGACTATACCTTTCCTTTGATACCAACTATAACGTCCCATAATTTACATATGTTGTTATTACTTCATAATTGAAGAATACATATTACAACATATAACAGAACCATGATAGGACCGTATAGGTATAGTGTCTTTAGAAACTGGGAAACATAAACAACTGGTTCATAAAGCATTTACATTGTCTCCCATTAATTTCATCATATCTAGAGTCTCTTTTGGAATATCGTACTTAATACCCTTTTTACAGACCTGTGGAAAAGAAAACATACAAAAAGGTGAGCTCAAATTCTCATTAAGAATAAACAAAGGAAATATCAATCATATCATATTCATAAAAATATAACATTTTGAAAATCTTAACCTGCAACAGAGATCATAATTTCATAACATGGGATAAATCATAGTAGTGAAATGTAATCCCAATAATCATAACATAAAACATGAAACTTTGTGGTATACACACATAATCATAGAAAATAATTTCATATTAGTCAAGACTCATTTCCAAGACTATAATAGCAGACAAAGTCCATTTCTGAACCGATTTCACTCCTCATTCCAGTCCTGTATCACTGAACCAGATTAACTTGCCATTACATCCATGTCTATCTCATGAGATATAAATCCTTACCCAATGCATTGGAGGGAGATATAGGTCTCACCCATCTCATAATGAAACTATTCTTATGTGTGCCACAAAATCGTAAATCATATATCATAGCATAACCCATGTCATAAAAATGGGATTCTGAAACATCATTCCATCATAACATAATCCATATAAGATAAAAGGACTTCATAAAAATAATTCAATCATAACATAATCAAATAAATGTAAGAATAAGTATAGAAACATAACCCTATATTATCTTAGATAGAAAATAATTTTGATAAAACACTTGAACTCCATTCTTGAGGTAAATATCTGTTCTACTTTAAAAAAAATTTCATTTCATAACATGTCATACAATTTTAAACTAAAAGAATTTAATTAAAAATAAACATGAAAACATCTAAAGTAGTCTTCATGGAAATAATGATCTATGAAATCATAAAATTGCATTCATTCCGTATAAGTTAAAAAAACTTTCTTCTCGTACTTTGGCCGGAAAAGTCAAAAAGTATCTCGTACTGAAAAGGACAAAAGATTCCTTTCATATCTTTTACTAAAATTCACCAATAGGTAGAATTTGATTTAAAAAATTTTAGGAGGATATAAATAATATTACATATTGAAGAAACATGGATGTGGATGATAAATATGCCCTAGTAAATTCTGATGTATTAACAATCTCAGATAAAAATGAGATTGTGATATTTTCCCTTACCTTAGGTCGGATATGCTTCGTACGTATTTGAAACTCCTGTATAATTATTTAAATAATGTCATTGACTTATTAAATAATCATATTCATTGTTATGATATCATATATGGCCATATTCTTATCTTCTTATTAGTAATATTTCATTGCTACTTGTTATTCGGGAGTTCATTGCTTTATGTTCTTATGCTTGTTTTGTCGAATAAATTCTTGTTCATATTTTTAGGTTATAGATACCTCATTTAAAAAATGGTATTATTGTAATATATATCATATTAATTCATTCAATCCATTTATATAATCATTATTCATTGAAGATCATGTATAATGAGTCGCATCACATCGTGGAGACGGTAGGTCGTACGTACGCACGAGCGATTATATAAATTTTTTGATATTAAAATCATATATAATTGGATGGTATATCATATATAAAGAATAATAATAATGTTATATTTATTATTTATATCATTTATACTCATTATCATACCCATCCAAATGATGAAATGTTTGAATAACAAACTACACCACGACGTGGAGACGGTAAGCCATACGTACGCACGTGTGGTGACTTTTTCATTAATAGGATGGATAAAATAAATAATATGGTTGTACCATTTTTATAATAACATAAAAGTATATATAATATACTGTATTTATTATTTTATATTGGAAACAACAAATAATGAGGAAGTGGAAGAAGAAAGGAACTTGAAAAAGGTGGTGAGATATTTACCTCTTCCTCGGGTTCTTCCTTTGGATTTGATAAAAATGGCTGCTTAGGTTGGCTTTCTGACTAAAGAAATGACTCTAGGATAAAGGGAGGACAGTTGAGAGGGTATCTGGTCAGGGTTTGGACAATAAAAATGGCTTTGGTGGTGTGAATTAGAGAGAAGGGGGAGTGGCCTTTTATAAGAGAGGTGAGGGGCACCATAGGGAAAACTTAAAATATTATTTTATAATAAATTCATATTCAGTTTATAATGGCTCCAAAGTAACTTATTTCAAGGATAGTGTGGTTATGGGTATAAATACTCTCAAAAAATAGGTTTTAGACAAGTTTAGTTTACCATATTAACCTTATCATTTGGATTTAACGCTAAGTTAAATAATTTAACTTTTACCGTGTCTTCTTGTATACTTACACTATATAGTTAATAAACTTACTACAAACTACCAATAGAACCCAAATTGGTTCATTAATGTCATATATATTATTATATAAGTCTTTTGGACTAACCTTAGATTTTTAGGAATAAAATATCAATTAATAATTTAATATTTGTTCAAAAAACTCTTTTATGTCAATTTTAACACTATTTGATATTTTGTTTTATATAAATTCATAACAGAATTATTACTTATAAAACAATTCATAAAACCAACCCTAATATGTTATATTAACCTAGAAAATTAATTTAATTCATAAAAAGTCTCAAATTACATTTATTTGGGTATTTATAATATCAATTATGTTAATATTTTATTAATAAGGTAATTATTGCATCATCATTGTGTCATAAATAAATTAAATTATTTAATGTCTAAAAATTATAAATAAAATAATATTATGCAGTAAATATTTTTATATTTTTAATGGAAATTTATAGTGTAATACATCTTACATATAACCCTATATTAAAATTTGTTTACTTATTCATCTTTGATTTTAATTATTTTAACTCTTCTTTGAATTAAATAATAATAAATGTCCTAATCTAATCCAAGTGGACCTAAATGGTCATATTTTATTCATAAGGTTATTTTCGGTCTAATTACAATTATATAATATAATTATGACATGTTTTAGGGTAATAATAATATCATTTTTACCCTTAATTACCCTATTTACTTTTTACCGTGATAAATAAAAGTAAAAAGTTAGTATTCACCAAAAATTTATTTTATCTTATTGAATCAAATTTTACTTACTGATATCAACCATGTATCTAGAATTTTTGAAATTCCACTCATAGAAGCGGTAAAATTATGTTTTATGTAAATTTGAAAATTCTCCTAGGAGGTGGCTAAAAGACAGTAAAAAGACCAATAAAATTTTTATACGTCTAAAATTATTATAAAATGACTCCAATGAATTACGTAGAACTTATATAGGTATTATGTATCTATTTTGACCTAAAATAAATTTAAAAAAATAAATAATTATTTAAATAAAAATTTGGTTTTAAACTATAAGTCAATTTGTTTCACTATTCATCAAAAATTGAATGTTTTCAGAAAAATACCAAAAATTCACCCTAAGCTAATTTCGATATTCTGAATCCAAAAATGAAGTCCATTTTAATAGTTAAAATTTATAAAATTTTGAAATGTGGGTATTACTATTCATAACATCTAGTTTATATAATATTTTAATAACATATCATTGTTTAGTGAAACTCGGTATTGCATACAACGCAAGCTATCGAGGAAGGTTGCTCTTGCATAGAACGCAAGCGAAGACAATGTTGGGTGTAGTGAAAGATTCCTTTGGTGTTGCGTATAACATAATACATAAAAACAAAATATTTCTTATAAAATCATAGGTTTTTACATACCTTATGTTCTTAATTTCCAAACATAAGACATTCATGCGTCAGTTTATAGATGTTTACGCCATCGTTCCTACCACACTTCATTAATGAAGGAAATATCATCATCTTCTTTCCATGGTTTTATGTTTTCCTATGAATTCCATCGTTTTGGTTATCAAAACCCCGATCTTAATGTGTAACTCAAATATTAATTTCCACCTTGATAGAAAATTGAAAAATGTAATCCTAGATAATGAAGTTCCTTATAGATAATTACCCTTAAAGACTAAATTTTAATCCACTAATGAATCAATCAACCTTACTTTTAGGTAGGATGATCATTCTAGAAGTGTACCTCGAATTTCATATAAAATTTTACTCATAGGTACCAACATATACATCAACCATATACTTTAGCTTAAGGAAATCATTATCTATTTAAGTAAGAATAATAAAAGTAATGCAATTATTGAAAAATAAACCCTTAAACTTCTCCCACTCAATAGAGTTAATTTTTCATGTTGCATCATATTCTTAATAAGAGCACACCATTGGTAATATTTTCCTTACAAATGATAAACATCCAAAATGAAATTTTCATTCTTTAAAAACAGGAGACAAAATATATTTTAAATGGTACTGATATATTTCATAGTAGATAGTGGATCAGAAGACCCACTAAAAAAGGAGAAAGTTTTTTCATAAAAGAATCAACAGAACATTGATCCCTTCATTGATCATTTGGAAGATCAGCATGATTCATATCTAAAGAAAGTTGTGTGATCATGAAAATAATATTTTTAATTTCATTTCCCATAAAATTTGGTTTCTCAGAAGGAAAATAAATTCATTATTCAATACATTCATCATTAATGTTATTTAATCCGGTTTTATCCATCAACTAAATACAAAAAGCGTAGTCTAAGACACTATAATCATATTTAGAAACAAAAAAAATCATGAAAAATCATTTATAGGATTTAAAAATCATGACACATTATTTTGAATATATGACTCCTTCGATTTAAATAATTTATTTTGTGTTCATTATCCTTTAAAATACTTTCTGATGATTCATAAAGAGTTTTTCAATTTGCATAATGTACCCCCTAGGAGTATCAATTTACGTGTGAAATAAGTCATACTGTCCTGAACGAGATCATGATCGAGTCAAAGATCAATGTTCCCTTTTTAGAGTTATTACACCTATGAATAATTGTGATAGAGCCACACCCACCTGTAATATACCAAAAGTGATGTGATTTATTAGAAACCACTCACTATATCCTCCACAAAAATAATAACAAATTTACCTATAATTTGTTTTACCACTAGGGTTCTCACTAAATAATTCTCATCCATATTCTAAAGGTTAACTAAAACTTTCCTATTATACTGACTATAGTTACTATGGATTTAATACTTAGATATTATGTCTTATATGATGATTATTAATTTCATTATAAAAAAATCATGAGGATCATAAAGGTATAGTTTCATTTAAAACACGGATACATAAACAATAGGTTTATAAGTGAACTACATCATCTCCCACTGTGTTTTTCATAAATATAAACTTTCTTAGACATATCCTACATTATAAATTTATTAATAAATTTGGGAAATGAATCATAAGAAGGGTGAGATCAGATTCTCAATAAGTGTTAGAAAATATATATCAACATAACATTACATAAGGGTATGAGAACATTAGAATAAAATTTGAAAATAACACTTCACATATCATAGGTCACAAACTAGAGACATGTCATAAATCTTAGTATTTCATAAGACATGAAACATAAAGGAATAAAAGTACATAATCCATAAGAAAATAAAATTTGGAATATGAAAAATATTTTTTAAATACACATAATCTTATAACATTGTTAACTTGTATAAATAGAAACAGGTTCACTCATTATGTTAAGGGAATAAAATCAGGCCCTTGCATAAACTTGTGGATATGAAAGCTAGGTCCCTACATAATATTATGGAAATGAAACCTATAACGATGCATGAAATTATGAAAAAGAAATATAGTCCCATTATTAATATTATAGATATGAAAACTGGGTCCACACTTAATCTTATGGTAATGAAAACTAATTCCACACCAAAAAAATTGAACATGAAATTAGGTTCAAACATTACATATTTACTCAAGATTTTTCCATATTTAACCAATTAATTTGTGGGAGATATTGGTCCCATCTATCACAAAATTAAAATAATACATATCTATTCCAAAATATCATAAAACATTCATTCTAGACTAAACCATAAAAGGAAATGGGTTTCATGAACATTTTATTATATCATAACCCCTGTAAAAGAAACAAGTTTCATAACAATAACCTGTGTAAAAGAAACTTATTTCATAAAAATATTATCATCATAATCATAAAAAATATAGATAAATAATAAGTATGGAACCATTAGATCATATCCCAGAAAAAACATAAGGAACGCCAATGGTATTTTTGGTTTATGAATAGAAATTATATAAAAATTCATTAAGCAATTATTGGGTAAGAATCTTTTCAACTTTGAAAAAATATCTTTAAAATAGAAAAATTTATAAAATTTTAAAGAAGAAATTTTCATTAAAATATAATTTTAAACTTATAAAGTAATATTTAAATAATTAATAGGTTTTTATAGTGGGAAATATCATTCATACCATACACATTAAAACAGATATTCCTTTCAAATTTTCAGTAAAAATTCAAAAGGGACTTATTTGGAAAATGACATGATGATTACTTTAAAAACACTGTGTAAGAGGTACAAAAATGGGTAAAAATTTACTTAAACAATAATTATATAATAATAAAAAATTTATTAAAAACATTTTTGGAAAACATTGCAATATAAGAATAAGTATTTTTCAACAAAGAGGGAAATAAATTGGGTTTTTTGTAAAATAATTATTTTGATATATTAAGTACATAGAGAGGGGAAAATTAATATAAAAAATTTAGTTTTTAGAAATAAACATAGAAGAGTAAAATTAATGAGTTTATTGGGAGATATATTATAAGATTTAAACACCATAAATTAATCATAATCACCATTGATAAACAATGAGGTTGTAACATAATACCCTTACCACATTGATATCTTATGAATAATAAGACCCATTAAATAATGATAATTATATGGATATATATATTATAAAAAGATTAATGAGAATATTAATATAAAACTTTACTAGGTATTATATACACCATACAAAAGAATCAAGTGGTGAGTATATCGTGTGTCCTAGGGAAGTAAAAGAGACATGAAAATCCATTATCAGTTTGGAAATTTTTAAATCATAATCCAAAATAAAGAATGACATAAAATGAAACATAAAATATCAAGAAAGGATATTATTGATATAAAATTTCAATGTATTATTATGTACACCACGTTAAATAATATATTTTCATAACATAACATATGTCAAAAGTGGATAATTTGAGACGATAAGCCCTTACATTAAGTATTGACTTCCTTAAAAATTATTTGAACCTCCTATATAATGAATACATATTTGTTTTGAATATGATATAAAGACATAATTATATATATATAATCATATGTTATTTAATTATTTCCTTTAATTATCTGTTTATAAATAATTTCTTTTTAAAGCATGTTTTCCGTAATAACTGCTTTGTTTCTTTCGTGTCTGTATTGGTTTGGAATTTTTTGTCCGTTTAATTTGATAATGGTTCTATAATATTACTCATTTTAACCATGATATTAATATAAAAAATAATAATTATATATTTATTTAGAGTAATATACAAAAGTTATAGATAGAGAATACATTACACTATTCCTAGAGATGGTAGGTCGTACGTACATATGAATGTTGTTTCAATTTTCTAGATTGATAGAATGAAAGAAATGTAAATAATATATCACAATTAAATAAATTTTTTTATGTCATATATATTATATAAAATCACTAATTTTATTCCTGTTACCATCCATGTCAAAATAAAACAAAATATTTAATAATAAATCACTTCGTGGAGGCGGTAGTCCACACGTACGCATGAGAAACATTATTAGTTTCCAAATAATTTAATGTTAAGAAGGTATATGTGTTATTTTTTTTAAATAACTATAATTATGTAACAAAAATCATACAATTAAGTTAAATACATCATTATATATATCTATGATAGGTGTTTATGGAAAATGAACTACATCAGTTCATGATGCGGTCGTTTGTCGTACACACGATTGACAGTTTCAGTTCCAATTTGATGGTAGATTAAATGGATGTAGGTTATTACACTAACATAATAATATATAATAATATTATATAAAATTATGTTATTATATTATCATATTTTAATAATATTTAAATTATTTGGAAGAATAAATAATATAAAAAATCTTGGTGAAGAAGGATACCTCTTCTTTGGCTAAGCTCTTCAAGTTAGCAAGAAAATCCTTCATAAAAGGGTTTCTTAAAAAACTATGGCCTCTAGGATAGGGGTAAAGAATTTAGTAAAGTATTTATATAGTTATTTTACAATCCAATATTATTTGTTAGTGTGAAGAGGAGAGGATAGGGGACATCCCTTTATATGTGTGGAAATGAATCCACTAGGAAACTACTTAGAAATTTCCAAAAAGAATCCAAAATGACAATAATTACCAAGTGAAAAGCTTCCAAATGACCATTTATTCTAATTTATGGATAGTATAAGGTTGAAATATTTCTAGACAATAGGATTTATATAAGTTTTACTGGCCAATATATCCTCATGTTTTGGTTTAACCCCTTTGTAAACCCATTTTATTCTTAACTGCAGTAATTAATGTTTTTCTATTTTTATTATTAATTATTAATAAAATAAAATATAATTTATTATATAATAAATAGTATTATTATTAAAAATTTTGAAACAATTTTACCAAATTCAATTAATATAAGTGGAATAATTTAATTTAAAATAAAAACCTAGATGCGATGAAAGATATTTTCTAATGAAATTTTTTTTAGAAGTATAGAATGTTTTTATATCAAAATTGAACATAAATCTTATTATAGTGGCCTAAATTTTATTAATTAAAATATAATTTTATTAATTTTACTTTTAAAACCATTTTAAAATGTAATTTTTCCTTTTAAATTATTTAAACTAAAAGAAAGTTTGTAATATAAATCAGTATTATCCACTATTCATCAAGAAATTAATATTTTTTAAAAATTATGTAAAATTTACTCTAATATAATATTGAAATTATTAGTTCAAAAATTAATTTTATTTGTTCACAATCATTTTTAATAACTGGTAGAAATTAATTATTTTATTTAGTTATAAAAAGGATTAAAATCATTTTTTTCAGAAAAAGGTTTTTTAGAAACATATAATGACTTTAATAAAAAGTATATATTCTTTATATAAATAATTAATATATATATATTGAAAATTTTATTATTCCTATTTAAACCCCAAATTTAAAAACTATGTTATAACAATAATTTCTAAATAATAATATTTATAGTATGTTGCAGTTCGTTAAAACTCATTATAGTATGTAACACAAGCTACCAAAGAAATTAATTTTTTTATTTTTTTAAAATAATATTAGGGTGTTATATATATCATCTAATAAATTTCATTTCCATCCATTGAATGATAAAAATGTCATTATTTTTTATGTTTGGGTTACCACTATCATGGAGTAATGTGAATAATTTTTCATGTAATTCACTCAGGGATGGTTCTAAAAATATATTAAATATATAAAACTGAAAATAGTATCATGATTAATATTTTAGAGATAATGGAACAATGAAACCTTTTGAACATGGTCATCCCACAGATGTTTTTTGGGATTTTAAAATAAACATCCTAAAAAATACAGATTTACATTCAAGTAATCATCTCAATAAAATATGGTCATAAATGAAATAAAGGGGATAATGATAATAATGAAACATGAAATATTTTCATAAGAAAGTAAATAAATAATATAATTTTATTATGGAAGAGTAAAAGAATGTATGTTTCTCGATGAAATCTAACATAAGGTATTTTTATTTAAAACCTTTTTTGAAATTAATTTTTTCCATTTTTTTGTCCATGTCTATGTTCTTTAAAATTATTCAATAATGTTATTATTTATACTTCAATAAATGTTAAATTTAATTTTGAAATAAATTTGACTTTCTATATAATTTTTAAAAAGGAATACACATTTCCTTTTCCAAATGAGGAATTTTATTGAGGGAGTGAATGAAATAATTATTTTAACTTTTACTATATAAATTAAATTTATTACCTTTTGGAATTTTATTTAATTTAAATATTCCTTTAAAATTATCCATAATTAATTTAAAATTAAATAATTTCCGCAATTTATTTGTAATTTTTCATTTAAATATGTTTCAACATAAAGGGTTATTTCTACCATATTTTATTTTAAAATAGTAGTTTCTTTCCTTATGGGTATAAAATAGTTCTACAATGAATTTTTGATGAAAAAGTGAAAGCATAATTTTTTTATTTGTGATATAGTACTTGAATATTATAGATTATGATGGATGTTCCCAATTAAAATTATTTTATAGTTTAGCCTGATATAGATTATATGATGGGTGGGCATGATGAAGAATATATTATGGGTGAGCTCGATATATCCCTCCAATGCATTGGGTAATCGTCCTTATATTCAATGGAAAGAATGAGGGAGTTAACCATGAATTTTTCTCCTAATAATTTTACTCAACTCTAGTTATTTTGAATACGATAGAACATAGGTAATAAATATAATGAACTATGATGCCTATATGGGTTTCTATTTTAATTATACCATGTTTAAATTATTTTATTATAAAAAAATAATTTTTTATGATGATATTATTTAATTTATATGATCTATAAATAATGTGTTAATGGTAAATATTTAATGGATTTTCATTTTTTTCCACGAGAAAAATAAATTTATTTCATTTATATCCCTTAGAGATATTTTTGTGCTAATCTAAAATTTTCAAATTTTTTCACATGGTTTATGGATGAGGTGAAACAATGAATAGTTAAAGTAAAAATTCATGATGATTTTTTATGAAATATAAATGAATTTCATTTAAAAAGTGCCATAATGTGAGAAAAGAGGAATTGAGTTAATGTTTACAATTTTTAATGTATGGGTTTTGTATGTTATAGTTATGACCTAACTCTGTAAAACTATATATGAAAAGGGTATTGAGAATATAAGAAATATAATACTAGTCTAAATAATCAATATTATGTAATTTTTTATGGCCATGTACTTACAGTCGGTATCATATAAATATTTTAGATAACTTAATAGGTTATCATAATAGTACTACAATTTATTAAAAGGAATGTATTTAAATTATTAAAAGACTCAAGGTTATATTAAAATGCTAAATAATTTTAAAAAGGGTGAATTTGAAGGTTATGATAACTTTAACGGTTATGATAATATATGTATATTTAGAATGGTTCTACATAGAGGTAACATGTCAGCTTATGTAAAATGGTATGAAGAGGAATATATCATGTCAAATCAGTATCTTAGAATGGTTGGAATTAGAAATCAGGTTTTTTTTGTAGTGATGTTCCCAATAATAGAGGATAAAAATGGTGGAAGAATCTATGTTAGAGTGAAACCTAATTTACCATTGCAGAACATGTTAATAGTTGGGAATTTTATAAAACACCAACCTTTGAAGTTAAGTGAAACCATAGACCTAGTGGTACCTGAATTATGGATCTATGCTTTGGAAAATATATTCAAAGTCAATGTATGTTCAGAACATAAAAAGGTAATTATTTACATTTATAATTTTGAATGTGAGACTTATCAATGGATGTAATTGGTAAATAAAACTCGAGAGAGAGAGAGGATCTTGAATCCATGGAATGAGAAAAATTTATGAATCTTATCTCATAGAAATATTTCACTATGGATATTCAACTCAAAATGGATAAGGAATTATTGGAATTGAGACAAACTGAAGATGATTTGGTAGCTTCATACGAAGAAAATTTTACAATATTGGCCATGTATGCAATGAATTATGTTATAAACCTTTACATTAATGTTAATATATTTTACATAGGATTGAAAACATGTTTATGAATTGATCATGATTCATAAGAATTCAGAAAATTTTAAAAATATGTTCATTATGCAGATAAATTATATATGATGTTTGCTGACACATATGTGCCTTATGATGAAAAGAGTAAGAATTTTTCATAGTGTAAATAAATGTAGAATAATATAAATATAAAATATAGAGGTAATCCCAAATATGTTCCAAGTGTGGTAAAGAATGTTTCAGGGAATATTTGACATGATCATGGATGTGTTACCAGTTTCGTAAGTTTGATCACAGAGCTCATGAATAAAAATAAAAGAGTAATTAATAATCCAATAATGGGGTATTGGATACCCATATAATGGTGAGAGATTTTAATTTACATGACTTGTTTAATTATTCTAAAGTATATCCAAAGTTAGTAATATAAGGTGGGAATCATTAAGATCAAAAGAAAAAAGACGTGGAAAAATATTTCTCAACCACTACGGTTGATGTTTTGTCATCTAATGAAGTTGTGATAGAAATGTTACTTTTTTATTTTAATTATGGTGATTCCCTTATTGACTGTTGATCTTTATATTCCTTTATTTTATAGAAAAATATAATTAAAATTGTAATATCACCCCACGAAAAGAAGACGTATCTTTTAGTGAAAAATCTTAGTGGAAGTATTAAAGAAATTAAGATGTATAAGAATATTTCAATTTTTATCGGTGATATAGTTTTTCCTAAAAGTATAATTTAAATTCCATTAATATCGTATTATATTATTATGAAAATGAATTGCATTTTAGTTTATCAATATTATATATAATTAAAATATAATAATTTTATATTCAAAGATTTAATAATTTTGATAACATATCAAGAAGCTGAGAAATTGAATAATTATGGCGGTGAAAGTTACTTATCTTATGCTTTTTAAATGAAAGAAACTTATCTAATTAGTTATATTCTAGTAGTGAATGAATATATGGATGTATTTATTGATGATTTTTTAGGGTTATATCGGTCCAGGAGGCTAATTTTTCTATTTACAAAGTTCCTTATTCAAAAAATTCCAAAATTCCCTTATTGACTGGCTGAAAATTAAGTAATTTATTTCCAAACACATTTTAAGAAAAAGAGAGAAACCATGGGTTCAGTCACAGAAGGAAATAACTGAACCGTAAAAAGGAAATTTAAGACGACTAGATATTGGATCCCTAAATAGTTTCCCATAGATATTGCATACCTGAGAATCTAGTTCATCTGTTAAGAGATCCCCATGTTTAAATGTCAATTTATCCTAAGTCTAAATTTACTCCTCGAGTTTAATCTTACCATTATTAAATACCCTTACTGAAATCAAGGCCTTCCTGTCAATTCAGTTATACGGTTCCCCACTGTAGGAGTTTCTTGATTAAGGTTTCATTCATCCAAGCACTTCACCATGAGGTGATCTAAATTTATTTTTAAAAATAAAGATGTTTCAATGTGGATATTCATTTATTATAGAGAATTTAATAACATCACTATTATGAAAACAAATCCTTTTCCTCATATCGAAGATTTATTGATCAGCTCCAAGGAGTGAAATATTTTTTATTTAGTGATATTAATTCAGGGTACCATCAGTTGAAGGTAAAGGGAGAATACATTTTAAAGGTCGCATTTCAGAATAGATATGGGAATTATGAGTTTGTGGTTTGTCCCTTTGGGTAATCTAATACACTAGATCTATCCATTCAACTTATGAATAGAGTTATCCATGGCTATTTGGATTAATTTAGAGTTTTATTTTATTAGTGATATTTTGGTATATTCTAAAATTCATGAGGATAATTAGCAAAACCTAAGAATTTTTTCTTAAAACCTTCAATAAAAATAATTTATATTGAAAATTTGTTAAATTTGAATGTTTATTACCAAAATATTTCATTCCTTGGGAATATTATTTCTAAATACGGCATAACTGTTGAACTTTCTAAAACTAATGTTATTGAAGAATGGAAAGGACCTAAAAATTTCAGAAATATTCATAGCTTCCCTATAATAGTGGGTTACTATCAATGTATTGTTTAAAACATTGCTCGGTTGTATATCCCACTAACTATGTTAACACCAAAAGGTGTTAAATTCATTTGGATGGATGATTGTAACAACCCAAACATTTATTATTTAAAATTATTTATGATAAAATTAAATGTTTCATTATGTAAAATAGTTATATAACATTTTCAATTCTTCAGTTTTATGATTTTTAAATTCCAAATATCGTTAATAATTATTACCATTTCTAATATAGCCATTAAACAGTGATCACATGATTAATATAAATATAGGGCTTTAAAAAATCCAATTTACATAGAAAAAGGAAGCGATGGACTCAACCAGTAGAATTTATCCATACGAAGCCCATTTTTCAGAGTATGGAAAGGAGGTAGCGTCACTGAGCTCCCCTCTTTACCAATCATAAATTGAGCTTCAACACATAAATCTCTAATAGAACGACCTATGAGATAATTGGATGTTGATAGAGATCACCACCTAAGCAATGTTATCCAAGGCACCCTAAGAGTCTACCATAATTGCCCACCTTCCCCTTAGGTCATATGCGTGTGTTATAAGGGGTTACGTAACAAGACCCTAGAACTATGATTTTGTGCATTATCTTTGTATATAATAAATAATATACATTCATTTTATTATTATTACTTTGTAAATATTTTTTAAAACACAAATAGTTATTTTAGTTAATATTCAATTAAGAAATCTATTTTGATGAATTAATGGATTTTTGAATTAAATAATATTTTAATAAAATATTATTACTAAATTATTTTTTATTAAATATAAATGATCGTAAAAGTTTTATTAATACAATTGTAATTTTTATTATGGTTTTGAAATCTGTTTTTGACATAAACCATGAATTTTTGATAAATGTTGGGTTTTATTTTAAAAGTAAATATTAACATATTTATAAAATTATTTAGATAAAATGAATATTATTTTTTGAATTATGATGTTGAAATTATATAACAGTGATTTTTTCATAATTTTCTACGATAGTCAAATTTTGGGGTACAAATTAAATACCATTTAATTATATAAGGTGTTTTATGATATCATAATTACCCAATAGTGATGTAATAAAATAATATAAATGGGATGTTCAGAAAATATATGCTTTAACATTAAAATAATTTGATTTTATATTTTTTTTATATTAATTTCATGGTGCCTTAGTGTACCCTCCAAGACTTATAAAACCTTTTAACTTTTAAAATTGATTTCCCTGAGAGTGTGACTCACCTCCACATAAGCCAGAATAATATTTTAATAAGTTTGGAAATTGGAATTATAAATTTTTTTTACACTCCCCTTTGGTAAAAACCAAGGGTAGAAATCGTGGGATGGTTTGTGGTTTTGATTAGTATAATGTGTGGTGTCCAAAACCTAAATAATAAATAATTCCCTCCCTTTTCTTATATAATCCCACCCAAGATCCCACTTACTCTTCACTCAAAGCCTTTGGAGCTCAACCAACATCTACCCTCCTCTCTATAGAATCCTTACAAGGCACCCTAAGCTCCCAATAAGTCTCTCTCAAGCCTATCCAAAGAATTTGGGATCACACTTCCAAGTATGGGATTTCTTCCTTTCTTAATTTTTTCGAAATTTCATTACGTTATTATACAATTTTGTTTTTAATTAAAAATGTTGGGGTATGATTTCTAAAGTCCCCCAAACATCCCTCCTTAAGTTTTAAGAATGATATAAACCTTTCTCTCTCATTAATTCCTCCCAAATACACACGTTACCAAGTCAAAATTCTATAAAGGATTTCTCTCTCCTCATTTACATTCAAGAAATTATTTTGTTTTATGAATTTAAATTACATTACATATGTTGGGACATGTATATATATGACCCCCCTACATTCCATTTCATGTAAATATTATGAGACACCCCTTTCTCACTCACAAACCATTTTTTTGATTCTTATGTCACACCATTATGCTTCCGAAATTGCACCGCAATTTTCTAACCCAAAGTCATTGTGTAGTGAATACCATGCCCATTTCTCTATTAAGGGTATTCACCTTTATTCACATTTAATTATTGATTATATAGTATAATTTATTAATTAAACCTTCCTTTATCATGAAATAATTTATGATACTTAATGAATCTAGGTTATAGGATCCATGTGGCACACTTATGCATGAAATGAAATGATTAAGATGTGTACACCCTAATAGCGCTTTAATGTATTGGGTAAAGATCATTATCATGATACATCAAGTGAAATGAGAGTTCACTCATTCTAAGTCTTGTTTTATGATGTTTTAATTATGCTCCATGTGAAATGAGCATTGTATCATAGAAATATCATGTTAAATGTTGATTCCTCATTTACATGTTATGATAATCATGCAATATAATGCCTCTATGTTCATCTTTCTACTATGCTCCATTGATATATCTATTTCCTAAAATGTAACATATTCTTCATTTTATGACTTTTCTACTCCCTTAATGGGATTTATAGATCACCATTTTCTTATGCATGTCCTCAGGTTATCCCATGCAATGCTAAATACGATGGAATGTGTGTGGTCATGTAAAATAAGTTTTAAATAAAGATGTCTATTTCTTGGTTTAAGTTGTTATGTAATGTTCCTAATCCCAAAATACACTAGATCTATCGATATTCTGTCTTGTATGATGTGAATATTTTATGTAATAAATTATGTTTATGAGTGAAATAATGAACAGGGTTGTTATAGTTGGTATCAGTGGATAGGTTTATTTATTTTTTGGATTATGATTAGAAAACCCTAGTGAAATCCTTAGGGATAAGACTAATCATACTAAATAAATCCCTAAATATTGGTGAGTATTGAGTAAATGGTTTATCATGAAAATACATTCCTATCTGGATATGAGTAGGTAGAGGTGGCTCTATCATAGATGTATCTAGGGGTAAAACCCAAAAACACTGCTTTGAGTTGGACTCGAATGAGAACTGGTACACGAAAACAGGCCTTGCCGGACTCTTGGTTACAACACTCTCAGGGGATATGCTTTGGTAGATTCATAAGTTTAGTACAAACAATTTTTATGGGAATAAAAAAATTCCCCTAAGAATATATATTGGAGATTAGATCATGGATAACATATATTGAAGACTATTAATTCATATGTTAAGGAAATAAACGTAATTTATAATTCAACCATTTTTTTCTTTGGATTACCCTTTATTTTTTACCCCTAACTTTTCTTTTATTCCACCCAATGGCTGGTAATAGGAGGATTCGGTCTAAAAAATGATGCGAAGATCAATGTGATGACTATTCTAATGAGATGTCCAATCCGATGAGAGAGGGAATCATGAACTTTGTTAAGATACAATCTTAGTTAACTCACAATTTGAATAGAATCATGGGTGAATAGGAACACTCAAATCCACCTCATAAAGAAAAAGTTTCAATCGAGAGATTCATGGGACAAAGGCCTCCTACTTTTAATGGATCATCCAATCCCTTAATTGTCGAACAATGGATCAAATCC
This sequence comes from Viscum album, assembly GCA_963277665.1. NCBI lineage: Eukaryota > Viridiplantae > Streptophyta > Magnoliopsida > Santalales > Viscaceae > Viscum > Viscum album. The sequence continues at coordinate 263,155,267 of OY728129.1, forward strand.
ATTTAGATGATCATATCCATACATCGATGTTATGAACAATAGAAGGTACTTCTGGATACTTGTTGTATGGAGGGTGAAGCTGATCAATAATGGACATTGATAAAAAAATAAGATGCTTGAGGAGGATATTGAGGCATTGGAATGAAATTATTTACAGAAAATGTTTTTTGACAAATATTTTACTCACACCCTCTGAATTAAGATAGAAAGGGGCTTCCTTTCCCTCAATAAAAATGATGAAAAATCCCTCAGAGCATATGAGTAAAACTTCACAGGGATTTCATGATATGTCTTCGGCTTTTTTATGACCCCCGAATGCAAGTTTGACCACTTCATTGGTGGGATAAAACCTAACTTATGAAAACCCCTAGAGATTCGTGACTTTGAGAGATATGAGGAACTTGTCTGATGTGCTCTCAATGTTTTAATGGAGATCGGTGAATTTTAGGGGTATCATGGGGATAAAAATCATAAGGTGGACTTCAATTTTGGCGGTCTGATGGATAAATCCAATGGTACTAAGATAATCTAGCACCCCAATTGCCAACGGTGCGGAAAGAAACACCCCAAAAATTCACTGAAGCGGATGAGGAAATGATTTAGGTGTGGAAGAGAAGGGAACCTGGCCATTCAATACCGAAAAGAAAAACCCACGGCTACGACAGAGGAGAGGAAAGCTCTATTCGACCCTCAACGCATTGTTCATAACTTCAACTACAAATAACTAGGGCACATTGCAAACCAGTTCCCTAACCAAGGGTTTTCAGAGGTAACCAACAGGCTCCAAGGCAGCAAGGGAGAGATTTTTCCATCACTACTACTAAAGTGAACCCTGACAACAAAGTGGTGATAGGTACGCTAGTCATTCATTCAAGAATAGAAAACATATATTTTGATTCTGATTCTACAAATTATTTTATATCATGAATGTTTAGTAGAACAATCCTAACACAACAAAAAGTCATGAAAGTAATGATATCAATGAAAATGAAAAATGAGGAAATCATTGCATCCTATTAATATAACTCTTACCCATTCATAAGTTTTGGATTTAAATTCTCGAAAAACCTCATCATTCTCCCATTGGTGGAATTTGATGAAATTGTTGGCATGGATTAGCTTTCCTTATATTGATCTAACATAAATTTCTTTGATAGGAAAATCAATCTCCATATGGCGAATCAACCCCCAATTCTGTACAAGTGAAAAAAGGAGGATGAATATTCTTTGGCACTATCATCTCAAGAATGGATATTAATTCTCTATGATCACATGTATCTAGATCAAATTATTTAGTCTAAGGAATAAACCATCCTTGAAGACATGCCTATTGGGAGGTAATTCGCTGAAGTGTTTCCCAAGTAATTTTATGGTCTTCCTCCTATAAGATATTTTGAATTCTCAATTGATATTATACATGGGGTGTTTCCAATATCCAAGAATCCATATAGAATGGCTATTGTTGAGCTTGATGAGCTAAAGAAACAACTACATGGTAATCTAGATAAAGGATTTATACACCCAAGTTCTTCACCATGGGGTGAACCCATCCTCTTCATCAAGAAGAAGGATGGGTTAATGCGTCGTTGCATTTATTATCGTGAGCTCAAAAAAACCATGATAAAGATCAAGTATCATCTGCCTTGAATTGATGACTTGTTCTGTTAGCTATGTGAAGCACAATGCTTCTCCAAGGTGGATTTGTGGCCAAGATATTACCAAGTAAGGGTGAATAAAGAGGATATCTCAAGACTATTTTTCACGCAAGGTATGGGCACTATGAATTCATATTAATGACTTTTAGACTCACTAATTCTCCAAAATATTCATGTACTTTATGAATAGAGTCTTTAGACATTATGTTGAAAAGTTTTTCCTAGACTTTATAGATGATATTATAATATAATCCAAAACCAAGGAGGATCCTCAGAAGAATTTAAGAATTGTACTAGAGACCTTGCGAAAGGATAGTCTCTATGAAAAGTACCGAATGTGTGAGTTATGGTTGAAGTCAGTCTCATTATTGGGTCATATAATCATAAGAAATGGGATTTTTGTGGATCCCTATAAGTCAACTGGAATTTAGGGATGGCTGAGGCCAGCATCAGTAACGAATATCCATAGCTTCTTGGGGTTACCTGGATGTTATTGCCGATTTGTGAGAAATTTATAATGATTTTCCAACCCTCTTACAAATCAAACTCAAAAGGGAGTAAAGTTTTATTGGAGTGATGAATGTGAAGATAAATTTAAGGAGTTGAAAATAAGGTTTATCACTGCACTCATGCTCACACTACCCACAAGTGAAGAACTTTTTGTGGTATTTAGTGATTCTTTGAAGAAGGGCATGTGCTGTGTGTTGATGAAAAATGAAAAATTCATTTCCTATGCTTCAAGGAAATTAAAATTTCACGAGTAAAACCATCCGAAAAATGATATGTAGTAGGATGCACTAATCATCACATTAAAAATTTGGTGACATTACATCTTTGGAGATAATTTTGAAATATATATGGATCAAAAAAGACTCAAGAATATATTCACACAGAAAGAGATGAATATGCACCAATGAAGATGGTTAGAGATGATAAAAGACTATGATTTCTCAATCCATTACCACCCTGGGAAAGAGAATAAGGTGTAAGATGATTTAATTATAAAGGACGCAACAATTCTATCATTGATTAGAATTGAAAGGGGCAAATCTTCTTATATTTGATGAAGATGGACATGATAATCATAAATAAAGCAACATCATCCATCCTTTCACAAATGATAGCCCAACTGTCTCTTTTGAAAAGGTTAAAGGATGACCAAAAGGATGATGCGAGAATTCGAAAGAAAGTGAGAACTATTAGAAATGTGAAATCCTAGGAGTTCAATGTTAATGGTGAAGGAATTGAGAGATTTGGGACAAGACTATGTGTTCCATCAAATCCAGAGTTAAAGAATGAAACTTTGAATGATGCACCTAGTTCAAATTTCTCCATTCACCCAAGAAACACAAAGATTTATCGATATCTTCAAGAGCATTATTGGCGGGATAAAATTAATAAGGATATCACTGAGTATACATCAAAGTACATGGTATATTAGAAATTGAAGGCTAAGAGACTGAAGTATAAGAGGATGACACAACCATTAGACATACCAGTATGAAAATTGGAGAACATTACCATGGGCTTTGTCACCAGACATCCAAATAAATCCAAAGAAAACAAATCTATTTGGGTTGTTGTGGATTGTTTTACAAATAATGCACACTCAATTGCAATTTGAGAGGATTTACAAATGGATTAACTGGCATAGATATATATCTGAGAAGTGGTAAGGCTGCATGGCATACTACTATCTATTGTATCCGATCGAGATCCTAGATTCACCTCTATGTTCTGGAAGAGTCTGCAATATGCTCTAAACACATAGCTAAACTTTAGTATGGCTTACCATCCTCATACTAATGGCCGATATGAGAAAACTATCCAAAATCTCGAGGACATGTTGAGATCATGCTCAATGGACTTCAAAGGAGGATGGGATCCGCATCTTCCTCTACTTTAATTCTCTTACAATAACAGTTTCCACTCAAGCATCCAAATGGATCCTTGTGAAGGCCTATATGAGAAGTGGTGCAAAACACTGGAATGTTGGGATGATGTTGGGGAGTGAAAACTCCTAGGTCCATAAATGGTCGAAAAAATGGTGGAGAAGGTTAAGGCCATCTAGCAGCACATTAAAGCTGCTCAGAGTTGACAAAAGATCTTTGATGACAATCTTCGACGAGGCCTAGAGTTTGATGTCAGAGAAATGGTATTCCTCTAAATATCACCATGAAAGAGAGAGTAATAAGATTTGGGAAGAAGGTAAATCTTATTCCAAGGTACATCATCCCATTTGAGACCCTTTATAGAATTGGAGTAGTGTCCTATCAACTAGCACTCCCCCCGAACCTATATCAAGTACATGATATATTCTATTTATCAAGCTTGTGTAATTAAATACCTGAACCATAGAAAGTACTCAATCCATAGGTGGTACCATTAGAGAATGACTTATCCTATGAAGAGAATATAGTGAAGATCTTATATTGTAGGGAAGAATTTATACAAAATAAGACAATGCTCATCACCAAGGTAGTGTAGAGAAAGCAAAATTTTGAAGATGAAATGTGGGAATTGGAGGAATTGCTGAATTAGAGTTACCCTCATCTATTTTAGTGTTTGATAAAGAAATTTTGAGGGTGAAATTTCTTAAGGGGGGAATATTTTAATGACCCAAGCTCTTATCAATAAAAATTCCTATTGATCTAATTAAATTTCTTATTATGTAAAATGGTTATATATCATATACACTTATTTGGTTTTATGATTTTTGTTTTAAAAATAATTTTAATAATTGTTACCATTTCTAATATAACTTTTGAATGGTGATCACAAGATTAGTATAAATATAGGGATTTAAAAAATCCAAATTACTCAGAAAAAGGAAGGGATGGACAAATCTAGTAGAATTTGTCCATACGAAACCCATTTGTCAGAGCTCAGAAAGGAGGTAGCATGACTATGATTTGATCTTGTCCAAGCCCAATCTGGGCTTCAACATGTTAATCTTGAATGGAACTTCTTACAGGATAAGTGGAAGTTGATAGAAAATACCACCCGGGCGATGTTATCAGAGCCACCCCAAGAGTCTTTCACTGTCACACACCTTACCCTTAGGCCATATACAGGAGTTATAAGGGGTTATGCAATGAGACCCTAAAACTATGATTATGTTCATTATTTTTGAATAGAATAAATAATATAAATTCAATTTATTATTTTTTACTTTGTAAATAGTTTTTAAAGAACAAATAATATTTTAAGTTAATATTCAATTAATTAATCTATTTTGATGAATTAATGGATTTTTATAATTAAATAATATTTTAATAAAATATTATTGCTAAAATATTTTTTATTAAATATAAATGATCATATAATTTTTATGAATATAATTGTAATTTTTATTTAGGTTTGCAAGCTGTTTTTGACAAAACCAATGAATTTTTGATAAATATCAATTTTTATTTTAAAAGAAAAAATTCTCACATTTATAAAATTAGTTATAGAATTTAAATATTATTTTTGTAATCAGGATATCGAAATTATCTAAATGTGAATTTTTCATAATTTTTGGAGACAGTCGATTTTTTGGGTAAAAATAAAATACATTTTAATTATATAATGTGATTTATGACATCATAATGACCCAATAGTGATGTAATAAAATACAATTAATGGTTTTTTTGGTCAATATATGCTGTAAATTTAACACAATGTGATTTTATATTGGTTTCATTAAATTTATGTTTCCTTAGTGGACCCTCCAAGACGTATAAAACATTTTAACGTTTTAAATTGATTTCTTTGATAGTGTTACTCAAATCCACATAAGAAAGAATAATATTTTAATAAGTTCTTCCAATACTGGAATTATTGTTAATTTCAATGCGCCTATTTGTGATGGGATCCCGTCGCAAATAGGCTTTAGCGATGGGGCTCCGTCGCAAATAGCCCGTTGCAGAAAACGCTGATGCAAATACAGTTTTTTGCAACATACCGGTCACAAAAAATATTATTTGCGACATGAAACATTCCCATCACAAATAAGCTTCCGATTATATGTATTATATATACATAAACGTTTTCTCAACGGGGCTGTCACAAATAGTTTTTGCGATGAGCTAATGTCCCGGCGCAATATATATATATATATATATATATATATATAACTTTCTGCGATGGGCCCGTCGCAACAATTTATTTGCGACGAGACAACTTTCCTGTCACAAATATTGTTTTAAAAATATTTAGTTAGACTATTTTCGATGGGGTCCCGTCGCCAAAGCTCCCGTCGCAAATAATAAATTAATTTAAAAAAAATAAAATTTAATAATATTACGATTAATAAAAAAATAATATTACTATTATTAAAAAAATAAAAAAATAAAAAATATTAATGTTCTCAATATTCACAAAAAAATATAAACAATAATAAAATATTAAAAATTAAATTATGTAATATTTGAACCGATATAAAAGACAGAAAATATGAATAATTCCTATTACAATTTTAATTCAAACGTTTGTAACATAAAAAAACCACTGGGGGTTGTCTTCTGGAGGAGGTGGAGGAGCTGAAGAAGCTGGTGGAGGAAACTCTATCCCTAAACTACGAGTCAAACGACGCATGTACTCCATCTGCTCATGATACTGCTGCTGCCATCGATAGCTCTGCTCCTCATAATGCTTCTCCTGCTGCTGCCATCGATGGATCTGCTCCTCGTAATGCTGCTCATGCTGCTGCTGCCGCCGACACATCTCTTCTTACTACTTCTGAAAAGTCTCTATATGCTCAGCCTAAGCTCGCAGATGCTCCTGATACTGTGAGCCAAAAGATGATGCCTCTCCACGAGCTCCTCTCGAGTTGGATGTCGACATAGCAGCAGTACCATAATAAGTACCAGGAGTCAAATGAGAGCTGATTCCAACTACTCTGCCCTTCTCAAAGCCATACTGAGTCGCCTACATCCATGCTGCCTCATCAAAATGGTGAGCACTGGTCTGCTCATCCGTGTCATCCTGACCCTTAGCCTATGTCTGAGAGGTTTCAGCCTCATATGACTCCTTCAATTCCAATTTAAAAATAAAATTGTAAAAATATTATATGCAGTTAATTGTTAAAATGAAAAAATAATACTAACCACAATCTGACGTTGGTGATCACCTCTAATCTCTCTAGTGGCTGGATCACTGTACATCCTCTGATAAACGTTGAACTCTGTGATATCGGGATGCTCGACTGCCTATAGAAATATAAAATAAACTGTTTATATTTAAAGTTATATAAAATATTTAAAAAATATACTTACCAGATGCTCTTTATGTGAACTGAATGTACGATGACCAGCTCGATGCGTCACCTCCTGTCTCCCCCGGTTCTGTCGTCCCACTGACGATCTCATCTGAAATCCACCACCCAACCAGTGTAAACATAATCCATCCCAAACGTGAGATTAAATGTACTCTGGTCGGTGGGCTCTACACGATTCATCAAATTCTGTCACCTCTGCTTTCTTAATAATTTTCCTTCTCAAATTGTGCAAAAACTGGCAGAAACAGTCATGCATAGAAACTTTCCATGCTGTGGGGACAGTGTCGCGCATGTTATCATTGTTAGGATGCCATAAACCTTACAAATAATTGATAATATCAAGTTTTTAATGAAATAAATTTCAAAATAAATATTATTTATTTACGTACCAACCAATGATGGAATATGTCGCATCGCACATCAACAGGAATCTATTCCCATGTGATCCATGGTTGAGATAAATAATTGCGCAATATAGAGCTCCCATGTCCAATAGCTACATGCTAAAAACTGTGAAAAAAGAATAAATAATAAAACAATTAGTATATATATAAATAAACTAATGAAATCTAACTGAAATCTACAGGTTACTATACCTCCGTGTGGGTGGATTGGAACCAAGATGTTGACGTCGCTTGGGGATAGGGTCAGGAATCATCAGTCACGGAAGACCGCGCCCCCTCCTCGTACCTCCTAAACCACCAGTAGGATGAGGGTCAACTGATCCCATGTCCTTATCATCCAAAAGTAGCTCAGCCTCCTCTAACTCACACAATAGATCATAGTCCATCTGAAACGAAAAATTATTGTTTTTAGCAGATAGTTGAAAATAACTATTATATATAGATATATATTAGTTATGATTATAACGAGCATTTAACTCTATCAATTTTCATCTTCATCCTCTTCTCCATAGCTGTCAATGTCACTGTATGCATCTTCCTCCTCAACATCATCAATGTCTATATGAGTTTCAGTTTTAACATCTCTTGCCATTTCAAATTCATTTGTTACATCATTAACATCTTCATCACCATCACTCCTTAATTGTGTGGTGTCATCGTCGATATTCACATCTCTTTGTGAATCAGATGAATTTTGAGTCGTCTCTTGAAAAATTTCAATTCCTTCCACTTCAGCAGAACCACATTCAGTTTGAGTAAACTAATTTTCCTGAGATTTCATTTTTATTATGCTACACCAATCGCTCAAGACTCTTGAGGTAGCACAGTACTTTGCATAATAAATTTGATGTGCCTATTGAGTTAGTAAAAATGGTTAATTTACTACAAGAAGACTTTTATATTTAATATAGATGATTCCATGAGTCATATGAACACAAAAACCTCTCTCAGTATCAAACCACCGACATTTAAACATTGTTATATAATTCTGTCCTAGATAACACAGATCAATAATTTCATCCAAAATGCCATAAAAATCAACTTCAGTTTCTCTATGATGTGATCCTATCAAGAAAACTCCACTGTTCATTGTTTTTTTTATTCCACTTATGAAAGTGTATGAAATAAAAAACCATTCACCACATATGCATTATAAGATTTAACCATTTTGGATAGTGAGTTACTCAATATACACCGTCGCTTATCAATTTTATCAGCATACTAAGACACCTGAAAATTTGTAAAAAAATTATCAATATAATAAATAATAAACGAAATTGATATTAAACAATCAATAATTTATGTTACTAGTTTTAGAAATCATTGAGAAAAAAAACTTTGTCTGCGTTCTTCAAGAGCAGCTACTTTAATTTGTGGAAGTTGTTTCTTGATATGGTCATCATATAACCTACAAATAGAAAAGTTTAAATACTGTAACATAAATTATAGAAGAAGTGATAGAATCACTCATAGCACAAATGATGTCATTTCTTCACAGTTGAGCAGAACGTATGTATGAGCTCTGTGATGTTCATCATCTGAAATCCATCATTAATGAACTCCACCGAAACCAAAACTTGGATGATTAAAAACTGTTAATTGATTGTCCTTTTTTTCATTAATATTCCCCTCATTTTGTCCCATGCGATTCTATTTTGAGGGATATTGAGATTCAAAATAATGAGAGCATAAAAAAGCAATTTCCTCTTGCAAATAAGCTTCAGCAATTGAGCCTTCAACTAATGCTTTGTTACATATTATTTTCTTCAATTTCTGCATGCATATCTCAAATGGGTACATCCATCGAAACTGTACTAGACCTCCATATTTATCTTCATGTGGAAAATGTAATATCAGATGTTCCATTGAGTCAAAGAAATCCGAAGAAATGACTTTTTCCAGTTTACATATAATTACAGAAACATCTTCTTCCAGTTTTCTTAGTGCATCGTAGTCTGTTTTCACTACAAAAATGTCTCAAAAAAAATTTATATGTCTATTATCGAATCCGAAATCATAGAATTCAACAAACCTCTGAATCCAATCGACATAAGTCATTCCGTTATAACATGACAATCATGAATTTTTAATGCAATAATATAATCATTCTTAACGTATCTGCCCAAATTGAAAGCATAACCATCTGGAAGTCTCAAATCTTCAATCCACTGACAAAATAATAAGCGACTCTCTTTGGACAGTGTATAAGCTTCTTTTGGATTCATTAACCTCTGTGATCTGACATTTTCAAATAATTCAAGTTCTGGTCGCCTGCAAATTTGGGCAGGATCTAATCGTGCCTTTATAGTATCATTGGTCTTACCTAGTGTATCCAAAACTGTATGAAATAAATTATCAAAATAGTTCTTCTCAATATGCATAACATCCAACAAGTGGCGGACCGACAAATCAGACCAATACAGAAGATCCCAAAAAATGCTCCATTTTATCCAGTTATGTTCTTTCCCAAAGCCATGAATTTTATGTTGGTTTACTGTTGGTCCAAATGTGATGGGGGTAATGAAAATACAACTGATTTTAACTCTATACCTGAGATCATCTTTGGAGGTTCATCTCTATCAATTGTACCTTTTCTGAAATAAGATTTGTTCCTCCGAAAAGGATGATCGGTTTTCAGAAATCTTCGGTGACAATCAAACTAGCAAGGTTTTTTTCTATTGATCAGCATAAAGGCTTTGTTTTCTTTCATACAGTAAGGACTTGATTTCAGACCATGTGTACTCTAACCAGATAACATGCCATATGCCGGAAAGTCACTAATCATCCACATCAATGCAGCTTTTACTAATTATAGCTAATTATTACTAATTATAGCTAATTATTACTGATTATATCTAATTATTACTAATTATATTTAATTATTACTAATTATAGCTAATTGTTACTAATTATATCAAATTATTATTAATTATATCTAATTATTACTAATTATAGCTAATTATTACTAATTATAGCTAATTATTACTAATTATAACTAAGTATTACCAATTAGAGCTAATTATTACTAATTATAGCTAATTATTACTAAGTATAGCTATTTATTACTAATTATATCTAATTATTACTAATTATATCTAATTATTACTAATTATAGCTATTTATTCCTAATTATTAGTAATTATATCTAATTATTACTAATTATATCTAATTATTACTAATTATATCTAATTATTACTAATTATATCTAATTATATCTAATTATATCTAATTATACCTAATTATATCTAATTATTACTAATTATATGTAATTATTACTAATTATATCTAATTATATCTAATTATTACTAATTATATTTAATTATTACTAATTAAATCTAATTATTACTAATTATAGCCAATTATTACTAATTAAATCTAATTATTACTAATTATATCTAATTATATCTAATTATTACTAATTATTCCTAATTTCTAGTTATTCCTAATTATATCTAGTTATTCATAATTATATCTAGTTATTCCTAATAATATCTAGTTATTCCTAATTATATCTAATTATTCCTAATTATATATATTTATTTCTAATTATATATACTTATTGTTAATTATATGTATTTATTGCTAATTATATCTATTTATTGCCAATTATAACTATTTATTGCTAATTATATCTATTTATTACTAATTATATCTATTTATTCCTAATTATATCTAATTAATATTAATTATAACTAATTATTTATATTTATAACTAAAAATATCAATTTCTTAGTAAAACTAAATATAATTAAAAATCAATTGAAATATAATTAAATTAGAATTAATAAACAATAATTAAAATTAACATAAAAAAATAAAATAAAAAAAATAAAATAAAATATAAAAACCTTAAACTTTGATATTCTGAAGATATTGACGCCCTTTGATTGCTCATGTATAAAAAACTTCAACGAAAAAAAATTCTCTTTGAAACCTAAGAATGAAGAGAGAGAGAGAGAACAAGATCTGAATGGTTTGGGAAAAAACGGTTAGGGGTATATAAAGGTTAGATTAGTTGCGACGGGATTATTAGCGACGGGCTTCCCGTCGCAATTACCCTCGCCTGCATTAATTACAGTCGGAGGTTAAAAGTTTATTTGCGACGGGACCCGTCGTAAATAGTACCTGCCGACAGTCTTTTTGCGATGGGACGACATCCCATCGCAAAACGTTATTGACCGCCGCCGGGTATTTGTGACGGGTCCCATCGCAAATACCCCCGCGCGGTTTGGCGCACAATTGCGCGCCAAACTATTTGCGACGGGAGACGAAATCCCATCGCAAATAATTGGTTATTTGCGACAGGCACATTCCCCCGTCACAAATAGTTTCCTGGAGGGGTTATTTGTGACGAGATTTATTCCCGTCGCAAATAGCGATTTTTCCCATAGTGGTCCATTGGACTTATAATATAATTTTTTCCAATCCCATTTAGAATAAACCATATGAAAAAACCTTGGGATGGTTTGTGGTTTTGATTAGTTTAATGTGTTGTCTTCAAAACCTAAATAATAAAGAATTCCCTCCCTTTACCTATATAAACCAACCCAAGAACCCACTTACTATTCACTCAAAGCCTTTGGATATCGACAAACCACTTCCCTAGTCTCTCTAGAATCCTCCCTAGGTTCCCAAGATCCCATAAAGCGTCTCTCAAGCCACTACCAAGCCTTTGGGATCACACTTCTGAGTAAGGGAATTATTCTTTTCTTATTTTTGTCCAAATTTCATCATGTTGTTATAATTTATTTTTCAATTAAAAATGTTGGGGTATGATTTAAAACCTACCCCATACTTCCATAATTATTTTTTAATGATTATAGACCCATTTATCTCTCATTAATGCCTCCCAAGTACACCCGTTACCGCGCCAAAATTCCGTAAGGGATTTCTCTCTCCTCATTTACATTCAAGCTATTATTTTGTTTTATGAATCTAAATTATATTAAATATGTTGGGACATATATCAATATGACCCACTTACTGTCAATGTCTTATAAATATTATGAGACATCCCTTTCTTGCTCATCAACCATTTTTATGAATTCTTATATCACGTCGTTATGCTGCCAAAATTGCACCGCGATTTTCCAAGACAAAGTCATTATGTAGTGAATACCATGCCTATTTCTCTATCAATTGTATTCACCTTTATGAACATTTAATTATTGATTATAGAATTTAATGTATGAATTACACATTCCTTTATCGAGGAATAAATGATGTTTTTTAATTAATCTATGTTATATGATCCATGTGACACACTTATGCATGAAATGAAATGATTTAGAATAGTGCTCCCTAATAGAACTCCAATTCATTGGGTGATGATTAGTATCATTATACGTCAAGTGAAATGATGGTTTACTTATACTAATTCAAGTTCAATGAGGTTTTACTCTTGATCCATGTGTAATGAGCCTTGGATCATGCTAATATCATGTTAAATGTTGACGCCACATTTCCATGTTATGATAATCATGCTATATCATGACTTTATTTTCATGTTTCTCTTGTGATCCATTGATATACCTATTACCTAACATGTACTATATTCATTATGTTATTCCTTGTTTACTCTCTTACTAGGCTTTATATATCACCCTTTTCTAATGCATTTCCTCAGGTTATCCCCTATAATTTGAAGCAAGAAGGAATGTTTGTGGTCATGTAGAAGAAGTTTTCAATAAAGAAGTGTATTTCATGTATTAAGTTGTTATATAATGTTCCTTATACCCAAAGAAACTATACCTTAAAATATTATATCATATATAGAGTGAATATTTTATGTAATAAATTATGTTTATGTGGGAAATAAAGAGCAGGGTTGTTATAAGAGAGTGATGAATGTTTTGAGGAACTAAAATGAAGACTCATGAATGATCTAGTTTTGGACCTTCTCCCTTAAAATATGGAATTTTTCATCTATAATGGTGCTTCTTTAATGGGACTTGGTTGTGTTCTGATGCATAATGATTTGGAAATTTATTTTTCTTTTTTCCAATCAAAAAATCAGGAGTTAAACTATCATACACATGATTTGAAATTTGTTTATTTTGGATTTTATTAAAAAAATGAAGTATTTTTCATAGATTAAAGTGTTAAATTTATAGAGATAATAAAAGTATGAGGTATATTTTTACTCAGAAATAGTTGAACATGAGGCATATAATATGGCTGGAACTGATAAAGGATTATGATTTCATGATTCACTACTATCTAGGAAAAGAAAAATACAACTGATTATTTGAGTTAAGAATATCATTCATCCTTAATCACGTTGATTTCAGAACATGATCATTTGATAAATGATTTAATGAATGAATTAAATGAAATTTTTCTTGTAGGAACTTCCTTTTTTTATTTCAGGTTTTAATGAAGTTTTTATTGTTAGACATAATTAGGGAAGCTAAGAAGGAAGACAATGATTTTCATGAAACTGGTAAAGAAAGGTGCTTTAAATTAATTTAACATTGAGAATGAAGGTGTTTTGATATTTGAAATAAAACTGTGTTAGATAGCTATCATCCAGTTGAAAGATCAACTGTTTAGGGAAGATTATAACTCTCTATTTTCTATTCATCCAGAAATAATAGGATGTATAGAGACCTTTAGGATTTTTTTGGTGATATGGAGTATAAAAACATATTTTATGTTTTACCAATTTTTTTAACTTTTCAATATGTTAAATATGGATGAAAATTATGGAATTGGATGATTCAACCACTTCTAGTACTGGAGTGGAAATGGGAAAATATATCCAAGGATTTCTTGGTGGAATTTCCAAAGATATCTCAAGGTATTAATTAGATTTGGTTTCTTATTAATGGATTAACAAAATATACTCATTTCCTTTTAATTTGAGACACTCTGTATTTAGATATCTTTACAGACTGCATCTCAAGGAAATAGTTAGGATACATGTATTTACTTTCACATAAGCATCAAATCATCATCCCGTGATTAATTTAATTTTTTGGAATAGATTTCAGAAGTTATTTGGTACAGGATTAAATTTCAGAACATATTTTCATCCAAAATATGAAAGACTGTAATAAAGAATGATTTAGAATTTGGAAGATATTATTTGAGTTTGTTAAAAGTATTACAAGGGAATTTGGGATCAACATCATTCATTTGACTAATTTTCATACAATAATAGTTTTCATTCAATTATATAGATGGTTCCTTTTGAGGTAATATATTGAAAGAGGTGTCTGAGTCTAGCTTGTTAGGAAGAATTTTGTGAAAGAAATTTGTTGGGACCAGAGTTGGTAGAAGATATTTTAGAAAAGTTAAAGATTATTTAGCGTTACATAATAGAATTATAGCATAGAAAAATGTGTTATAAAGCTAATCAGAGGAAAGATATTTTATTCAAGGTTGGTGATCATGTTTTTCATAAATTATCTTAATGGAAAAGTTTTTTCTATTTTTGTAAGAAGGGAAAGTGGATTCTATGATTCATTTGACCATATAAAATTCTAATGAATGTTGGTTCAGTTTCTTGTTTAATGGCCCTTACTTTGATTTCAACCCTGGTACATGATTTTTTTCATGTTTTATTATTTACTAAATATATGACAGATTCATCACATGTTATTATCCTTGAAGATGTATAAATGGAAGAAAATATTCGATATGAGGGACAATCAGTTTTAATTATTTATCACGGAGAGTTGGTGTTGTGAAATAAGTTAAATTATATATCTATTGATTGTGAGAAAACCATTTGAGTGAAGAAGAAACATTAGAATTACAAAATGATATGAAATAAAAATATCCCCACATAATTGATTAGTGCGTAAAATATAAAGTAAATATTTTTTTAAAAAAGCTAGCAACAATGTGACAACCTATGTAACAATTGTAGGATCGAAATAATGATGTATATTCTTAATATACAAGAGGGGGGGGGGGGTGAATTGTATACTTTAAAAATTCCATAAACAAAGGAAACAGCTATGTTTAACAAAGTTAAACTAAGAAAATTCACAACACCTCTAACACCAATTGAAAAATTGGAATAATGAATGAAGTTATAAACTTCGAGTTCTATGTACTTCCTTAAAACTGGAAAGAGATTCCGAAAGTAGGTTCCGGAAATATGGATCCGGAAATTGAAACTTAACTAAAGATTAAAATATGAGATCTTACCTTAAAGAGTATAGAATCAAAATAAAACAGAGTACAAGTAAGGAAGTATAAGAAAGTTATACTTTCCTTCCAATACAATATGCAGTGGAAACAAACAAGTAGTAAAACTACAAGTAACAAGATATAAGTCTTTTAACCCAAAGATAATGGTATCCAACAACCTTGGATTAAGGTACCTTGATTTATACTTTCAGGCAAGTCTGTCTTACACACACCAGGGTAAGCCCTCGATATGAAGATCGTAATCTCTGTATTGCTATCCCTGCAAGCCCTCAACTTCAAGGTAGCTGGCAACCTCTGTCTTCCCTAGCAAGTAAACCCTTGAACTTCAAGGTAGTCGACACCTCTGTCTTCCTATCCTCGGAAGTCCTCGAATGTAATCACTAATATTCGGAGTCGCACGAATCTTTGAGAGTTAATAAGAGCCTCTCTCTCTAGAAATCACTTCAACAACATGTGTAAACAATGTCGAAGAAGTTGTTGTTGTTGTTCTTGTGAGCTCTTTCAAATGAGCTCCTATTTATAGGTTCGGTCGGCCTCCTTTCCAACCGTCATATTTTCCTTAAAAATCGTAGGGACCTATACACGTGTAACTTAACCAACAGTTAGTTTATAACAGAATAGACGACATCATTTTATAACAAAACAAGTGTAACAGAATGTACGACATCGTTTTAATTCGAACACAAAATTTCAGAGTGAAGATTCGGAGTGAACGTTCGGAGTGAAGGTTCAGAGTGTAAGCATAAAATCAAAGAGTAGACAAATTTTAAAAGTGTAAGCAAAATGAAAGTTCAGAGTCTAACCAAAAATAATATTCGGAGTCTAAAATAACTTTGGAGTGTATAAATCAATGATGATCAGATTCTGTTTAATAGGTGAATTCGGACTGAGAATTCAGAATGAGAATTCGTAATGAGAATTTTTAATCAGAATTCGTAATGGGAATTCGTAATCAGAATTCGTCATTAGAATTCATAATCAGAATTTTTCATTAGAATTCGGTGATGAACTTCATGAGAGTTCGTATCCTGAATTCGGAGAAGAACTTTATCAGAGTTCGTATCCAGAATTCAGAGTAGAACTTTATCAGAGTTCGTATCTAGAATTCGGAGTTGAACTTTATCAGAGTTCATATCCAGAATTCGGAGACTAAAATAGAATGCTTCATATCAACGTTTTAAACGATTCCGAGAATATAGAAATGAATCTGATTCTTATACTTAAGAAAAATATGGATATAGATAATGAAAATATGATAAGGATACTTTTTCTTACAAAAGCGATTTTCCTTATAAAAGCAATTTTCCTTATAAAATCAATCTTCCTTATAAAAGCAATTTTCCTTATAAATGAAATCTTCCTTATAAAAGAGATTTTTCTTACAAAATAAATTTTCCGTATAATAGCGACATTCCTTATAAAAGCAATTTTTCTTAAAGATAAGGTGTTTGTGATTTTCAAAACAAGAAGGAATAGAAAAGTCATAAGGAAAACCTTATTGACTCAACAATCTCCCCCTTTTTGGAAAGCACAAACATCCTTATGAAAAAGAAAGTCTAAGAAGAAAGAAGACATTAAGGCTTATCTCCATTTTCTTATGGAAGTTGATGAATACGACTAACTCCCCCTTAGGCTTTGAAACTCTAAGGATCGTATTGTAGATTTCCGGAATGATATTTCATTAAGAATAAGAATGTCTTATTTAATGAAAAAAAACTCCCCCTTTGATAAACTCTATTAGAATTATTTTTCTTTCTCACCCCTTTGTTAAGGTTCTTTTTTTCCCCTTTTGTTAGGGTTCTTTGCATTCTCCCCCTTTGTGATTTTCAAAAAGAATTCGAGGGAATGGAAAATATAACAAAGTACCTGAAAAATTAGTAGTAACAACAAAAGAGATGAGCAAGCACAATTTTCATTATGTTTGAAAATTAAAAAACAAGGAAGTTAAGATACAACAAAAGATCGAATTTGTCTATTTTAGATATTTTTCCTTCGCTATGAGACCCTTAAGAATAGTCTTTATCTTATTCAGGTCTTTATGGTCTTCCTCGGCTTGCTTCTCTAACATAACAATTCTTGCACTTTGAGCTTCAATCATTTCTTCCTGAGCTTTGAGCTTTTCTTCCTGAGCCTTCAAGATTTTTTATTTCTGTAAAAACTTTTCTTCAAACTCATTCCGATGATCCCTTTCATTCCTCCAGTTCTGAGCAACACAATTCAACTTGCCATTCAGATCTCTGACTTCTTGAATCTGGAAATTCTTTTCATCTATCAACTTTTCTTCAAAGGATGAAGTAAGTTCATTTATATTCATGTCTTCTGTCTCAAAGGCATCCTTCACATTATCTTGGAATTCATCAAAGAGTCTCATCTCTTCTACAGTATTCCTCGACCAACTAGTCATCCTCTTAAAAGATCTTTTATGGGATTCATAGTTGACAAAGAAAGTTTTGAACTGAGCCTCTATCTCAACACATTTGTCCATAACCATGGATACAGAGTCTGTTTTCTGATTCAAAGTGTGTTGAACCATCTGTCATCTTGAATCAATACATGAGAAAGTCGGAATAGAACCTACCAACTTCTTTAATGACTGAACAACAAAGTCATTCCCCAATGAAGATGACTCCGAATCCAAGACTTTTATTGGAGAATTTTATTCTTCAATTTGCTCAAGCTTTCTCTTTGAGGAACTACCAACTTCCCTTCTGTTTACAGCCACTGAGCTCGGGGTATCAACAACGATTTCCTTTCCCTTGTCCTTTTTTGGAATGGTGTCCTGTTCCGGAGTTTTCTTTTCACTGTCAGACACTTGAACAACATTTTCTTCATCATCAACAACTTTTTGAGCACCATCCTCTATATTATCCATTTGAGCAATGTCATGTAGAAGTTGTTCTTCCTCTGTATGATAAGATACTTCTTGTTCTTCTTTCTCCTTATCCTTCCCTGGAGTGACTAACTTAGATGATTCAGCTTCTGAAGTTTGGAGCGACAAATTTTCTGAAGGTGCCCCCTTATAATCATCTACTTGCTTCGAAACATCTCCGGTCTCACCACTACCTTCAGCAACTTCTTATTCCTCTTCCACTTGCTCTATCTTCTCAACTTCCTCAACAGGCTTAGCAACTGCCTCTTCCAGAGCGACAAAGTTTCTTCTTGGAGTCTCAGGCAGAGATTCCAAAGAGAAATATCTCGGAACGGGAATGTTTCCGGAGGCCATCTCAGTAAACTTTAACAAAGTCTGAACCACCTCAGCTTCAAATATCCTTTTCTTAAGATTCTTTTCTTTCACTTGTTTCTCTAGCTCATCCGCTGTCTTTTCTTTCAAGGCCTTAGCCTCCACAGGATCCAAGCCAAACTGAGGCTCCCCTTTCACTCTCTTCTCTTTGATTTCACTCCACTTAGCAACTACATCATCTGGGTAAGCTTTCTTATTCTTCGGTTTTGGAGGTGCGGAATGAACTTTATTAGATTTGGGATTATCTGCTTCAACTTCAACTTCTTTCAACTTTCTCTTCTTCACTGGCTTAGAGGATTCAGGTTCATCAACTTTCGGAACCGCTTCTTCTTGAGAAGGTAAATCAAAAAACTGACCAGTCTTTTAGTCGAAGGCTATATCCATCCTTTTGAGAGTTCCATCACTCACCAACATAATCTTGAAAACTCTTGTCTTATACTTGCAAGCCTCCTTGAAAGACTCAAGGCACCGAACAATTAATTTAGATATGATTGCTGGATACATTATGATCTGAGCTCTCAAATTCCCTTTCTTAACATTCTCAAGGGTAATAAGAACGTGTTTCATCAGGTTAAACTTTATTAGATTTATCAGAAAATCTAGAATGTAGATCTTGCTCTTCTTTAGACTATCTTTGTCACCCTTCCTCAGTACGATAAGACCTTGTACCCATAATTCTAGAATCCGAAAATTTTTAGACAGAGTAGCAATCTTCGGAGCCTTATCATCTTCCAGTCTGAGAGTTTCCAAAGCCTTTTCCTTGTTGAAAATTCCCTTTGAATCCGGAAAAACATGAGTGATGAACTCGGCTTCACCTTTATTGTTCAACCCTACCAAGCTGGCTGCCATGACATAAGAAAGCTTATAAGTCTTGCCGTAATACTTGAATGAAAATTTCCCCCTACCATCTTCCTAAAAGAAGGAAACTGTCTCATAGAACTATATATGAAAATCCGAATAAACTTCATCTTGATTCCCAGGCTTAGACACATCAACATCTTCCCATTTGTTATGATTTATGTTCTTGGATATAAGAGAATCATACTTGTTGACGAAATCAAGATGAACCAACCTTTCTCTATATACTAACCACTTAGAAATTGGTTTGGAGGAAGACATATCTTGAAAAGCTACTTCCACAGACATTCGGATCTGAAAACTTCTGAGAAGTTCGGAATGGAGAATGCTGAAGATCGGAACAGCCTTAAAATAGAGAGGTAGAGCTTCAGGACGCTGGAGCTTGAAAAGCTGATGTGGGACGACCATTTGGGGTCCCCTTTATATAGGCAACGATATAACGGTTCATTTTCCTCGGTTGATCAAATGGTTGTAAAAAAAATGAGATCAGATTTAACGGTTGAAAACCAATTCTCAAGAAAACTTGAATCCGATCTTTTGAGGTTTTTATTAAAACAAGGATTTAAGAAAACATATAAACTGAAAACAAAATAAAAGAAAATACCAGCAAGTAAAGTATGATTACAAAAACTTGAGTAAGGAAATCATACCTTTTGGATTGTCTTAGGAGGATTATTCATAATGGGTAACATTTTTTTTAAAAAAAACTACGAAAAAAATTTATTACGAAAAGAAATAGTTCGCAAAACTCACTATGAAAAACAAACTCAGTACAGAAAACTCAGTACGAAAAATTCATTACAAAAAATTGAAAAATGAAAAGCTCATTATGAAATCCTCAGTACGAAAATGTCGTTATGGAAATACCAGTACAAAATTTTCCATTCCGGAAGTTTTCAATATGAAAATTTCCATTCCAGAAGTTTTCTATATGAAAATATCCATTCTAGAGAATTTTAGTTCCAGAAATTCCCATTCCGGAATTTTAGTTCCGAAAAGTTTGAAAACAAACATTGAAAAACTTAGTTACTCTAACAATCAAATGTACCCCCCCTATGAAATAGAGTGTACTATTGTAAGGAGACCTTTTCAACAGAAATTTAATGAAGAATGATTACCTTATAGTTATCATTACTAACTTTTGTTTAATGTATTCAAATCTATCAGACGGCAATGATTTTGTGAAAATATCAGCAAGTTGATCTTGAGTTCCAATAAACTAAAGAATAATATCTCTTTTAGTTTTGAATAGATTTTGTTACCAGTCATGTGCCGGGAAGATCCACTATCCATGTACCATGTGTTGCTGTTGGTACTCTCTTTAGTTTCCTGAAATCAAGAAGAGAATTAGACTTTCGGAATCCAAACTTGTTTGGATCCGAGATTTCTAGATAACAAAATTTTAGGTACCCACATTTTCTTATAGAAATAATCTTTATGAAATCCTAGAGATTGGGTTTTGTTTAAAGAACAATTCCTTGCCCAGTGACCACCACATTGTCACTTGGTACAAAATGGGGCACTTTGAGGAATAAAGTAATTGTTACTAAAAGTTGGTTTTGCATGGGTATAACCAAGTCCAGATTTATTTCTTAAAGGTTGTATTTGAGAATAAATTTTATCAAAATTTTCTTTACCATGGGTAAAGTTTGATAAACACTTCTTTATGGAAAAAATTTCGGACTTGAGTTTTATAACCAAGTTTTTATCTTCAAAATCATTATATTTAGAACTAGAGCTAGGCTCGAAAACATTTTTCTAAGAAATTACTTTTTCTAACTCTTTAGAAAGTTTGTTCTTCTCAGAACTTACTTCCTCAGGGTTTTTTGAAATACTTTCAAAATCAGCATTTTTCTTATCAAGATCTTTAGACAAATCTGATATCTGTTTTGTAAGAATATTATTCCTAGAGTTTTCCTTATCAAGTTTCTTATTGAGTTTGGAATTCTCAATTTCAAGAAGTTCAGCAAACATAGAAACTTCTTCATAAGTAGGTAAATTATTTTATTCCTCAGAAGTGGATTATTCATCTGAGGAGTTATAATACTTACTATCATTAGAATTTAAAAATACATTGGTCAATGATTCAACATTTCATACCTTATCCATGAAACAATGATTATCAATAGGTAATCTGGCTATAAGACCAATATTCTTCTGTCCTGATGATTCATAATCAGAAGATTAATCTGAAGAGTCACCACCACTGGCAATCCAGGTGTCATTAGCTTTCAGAACATTCTTAGCTTTAGCTTTATAATACTTCTTTATGTTCCTGTCTTAATTCCATTCTTTACTTTCTTTCCTTTTGAGCAAAGGGAAATCTGGTCTAATATGTCCAGCTCTCTTGCATTCATAACAAGTGACTTCTCTATCTTTCCTTTCCTTCTTCTTATACTTGGATTGGAAACTTCTCTGGTCAGCTATCTTGTTCATCCTTCGAGCAAGATTTTCTAACTCATTTTCGGAGACTTCACTCTCAATATATTCGGATTGGAAAATAACTTTCTTAGACTTGGATCTGGTTACCCTCTCAGGAGTCTTAACTTTTATCTAATTTGATGTTGTTGTAAAAGCAATAGTGCCATTTCCATTTTTCTTCTTGATGTTATCAACATCTCTCTTCATTCTTGTTTCATGTTGGATAAGAGTTCCAAATAGCTCATTAAGAGAAATTTGAGTGACCTTCCTGTTCTAATGTATACCTATTCTTTTGGATTCCCACTCATTGGGCATGATATCAATTATCTTATCCACAAGTGCTTCATCATCTAATCCTTTTTCACCCATAGACTGTAAACTATTGAAAATAGTCATAAATCTTTGTTGAACTTTATATATTGGTTCACCATAAGGAAAATTGAAGCCATGGTATTCATCTCTAAGCATAGCTCTCCTAGTCTCAATCACTTTAGAAGTTCCAAAGTGTAACCTCTAACTTCTTCCAGATACAATTAGCGGCTTCACAAGAAGAAATTTGGATATATATATTTCTTTTCATTGAACAAAGTAAGGTATTGCGTACCTTATAATTGAGTTGATACTCTTGCTTTTCCTGGTGATTGAATGTTCTAACTTCCTTACCAGGAATTTTATAATCACCAGTAAGCATAAAAAAGTTATCCACTCGAGTATTGATAAAAAAAGTCTTCATTCAATCTCTCCAGTACTCATAGTAATTACCATCAAAGATTGGTGGTCTTGTAGGATTTAGATTATCAATAGAACCAACATTGACTCCTGCCATACTAAAAACAACTTTCTCCACACAGACTTGTTAGTAGAAAAAGTTCGTAATCACAAGTTTCAGAATTACAAAGTTCGGAATGAGAATGTTCAATGTTCGGAGTGACGAAGTGAGCAAGAAAAACTTATGCGTGAGAATAAGTATTTCAGATACCTCCTCTGATACCAATTGTAGGATCAAAATAATGATGTAGATGCTCAATATACAAGAGGGGTGGTGAATTGTATACATTAAAAATTCCTTAAACAAAGGAAAGAGCTAAGTTTAACAAAGTTAAACTAAGAAAATTCACAACACCTATAACACCGATTGAAAAATTGGAATAAGGAATGAAGTTATAAACATCGAGTTCTATGTACTTGCTTAAAACTGGAAAGAGATTCCGAAAGTAGGTTCCAGAAATATGGATCCAGAAATTGAAAATTAACTAAAGATTACAATATGATATTCAACCTTAAAGCGTATAGAATCTAAATGAAACAGAGTACATGTAAGGAAGTATAAGAAAGTTATACTTTCCTTCCAATACAATATGCAGCGGAAACAAACAAGTAGTAAAACTACAAGTAACAAGATATAAGTTTTTTAACCCAAAGAGAAGGGTATCCAACAAACTTGGATAAAGGTCCCTTGATTTATACTTTCAAGCAAGTTTGTCTTACCCACACCAGGGTAAGCCCTTGATACGAAGATCGGAATCTCTATCTTGCTATCCCTGCAAGCCCTCAACTTCAAGGTAGCTGGTAACCTTTGTCTTCCTCAGCAAGGAAGCCCTCGAACTTCAAGGTAGTCGGCACCTCTGTCTTCCTATCCCCGGAAGTCCTCGAATGTAATCACCAACATTAGGATTCGCATGATGATTTGAGAGTTAATAAGAGCCTCTCTCTCTAGAAATCACTTCAAAAATATGTGTAAACAATGTCAAAGAAGTTGTTGTTGTTGTTCTTGTGAGCTGTTTCAAATGAGCTCCTATTTATAGGTTCGGTCGGCCTCCTTTCCAACGGTCATATTTTCCTTAAAAATCGGAGGGACATGTACACGTGTAACTTAACCAATGGTTAGTTTATAACAGAATAGACGAAATCATTTTATAACAAAACAAGTGTAACATAATGTACGACATCATTTTAATTCCAAAACAAAAGTTCGGAGTGAAAGTTCGGACTGAAGATTCGTAGTGAACGTTTGGAGTGAAGGTTCAGAGTGTAAGCAGAAAATCAAAGAGTAGACAAATTTTAAAAGTGTAAGCAAAATGAAAGTTCGGAGTCTAACCAAAAATAATATTCGGAGTCTAAAATAACTTCGGAGTGTATAAAGAAAATATGATCAAATTCTGTTTAATAGGTGAATTCAGAATGAGAATTCGGAATGAGAATTCGTAATGAGAATTTGTAATCAGAATTCGTAATCAGAATTCGTCGTTAGAATTCATAATCAGAATTCGTCATTAGAATTCGGTGTCGAACATCATGAGAGTTCGTATCCTGAATTCGGAGTAGAACTTTATCAGAGTTCGTATCCAGAATTCTGAGTAGAACTTTATCAGAGTTCGTATCCAGAATTCGTAGTAGAACTTTATCAGAGTTCGTATCCAGAATTCGGAGCCTAAAACAGAATGCTTCATATCAACGTTTTAAACGATTCTGAGAATAAAGAAATGAATCCGATTCTTATACTTAAGAAAAATATGGATATAAATAATGAAAATATGATAAGGATAATTTTTCTTACAAAAGTGATTTTCCTTATAAAAGCAATTTTCCTTATAAAAGCAATCTTCCTTATAAAAGTGATTTTCCTTATAAAAGCAATCTTCCTTATAAAATCGATTTTCCTTACAGAAGCAATTTTCCTTATAAAAGCGATTTTTCTTAAAGATAAGGTTTTTGTGATTTTCAAAAAAGAAGGAATAGAAAAGTCATAAGGAAAACCTTATTGACTCAACAACAATAAATCATTTTCATGACATATTAATATTTTCATATGAGATTTTATATAGTTATATTTCATTTAGTAATATTATTTTTTCAATCAAAATGGAAATTGTTTTATTCTTAAAAAAATAATTTTCATGTATTATATAGTTTTAATTAAAATAATAATTTTTTTATTTTATTATTTTTATTTGAAAAAATCATCTTACTTTTTGAAATCAATAAGTCAAATTTTACATAGAATTTAATTTTGGTATTTTTATGAAAATATTTATTTTTATATGAATAGTTAATGATATTTTTTTTGTAAAACACTTATTTGTTTTCAGTAATTAAAATAATATAAAAGTCTAATCTTTTAATTTGATCATAAATTAACATAATCCTCCATTAATTAGAAATTATATAATTAATTACATAGGATTCAACATTATACCCAATTTTGGTATAAGATCCTTTTTTGGATTAAAAAATCATTTTTTAATAACTCTTAATCTGTGTATTTTATGAATTTATATTAATAAGTCAAACAATATTCACTTATCACACCTCAATTGCTTCCATAATTTAGACTTAATATTTACCCTTTCTATATATTCAATATCCTACCAAATACTTCATGGAATGATTGATCATTCTCTAAGAGTATCCTATTTTCAACATAAAAATGTATCTTTAGGTGTATCATCAAATATTTATAGTGTTAACTGGAATTATTGTTTGATTATTTTGGTTAAGGAATAACCCTGTGATCCAAAAAAATGAAAGACTAAATCTCAAAGATCTCAATGTATGTCGTGAAATCTTTTTCTGGATTTTTTGAATGACCAATCAACTATGGCATGAAATCATTGATTTTTATAAAAATGAAAATCTATTGGTATTTTCTATTCAATTTAATTATGGTTTGGAATATATATCTTGGCATGGAATGCTTCAAAACTTAAGAACCAAAAAATCTAAAAAAACTTCTCTCTAAAGTTGTATTTGAGTATTTTCTCTTACTATGTTGTGGTCTTATTTAGTTAACCACACATTGTTACATGAAATATTTTCTCATTGAGAAAGGAAACTTGACTCCCACACCAACATGAAACTTAATTCTTCTTGAATGGTCTTTTTTGGACCATTAGACTCTTTATAAATCCCCATATGACCCCTTATAGTGAAACTATTCTATCTATAGATTTTTTTTTCTCTTTTCAGAACAATTGCCTTTAAATTTCATATTAACTCCTTGACAAACTCTTCTCATGTAATATTAACTCCTTCATACATCAATATAACTACAATTCAACTAAAATAGTTGTATTGTGATTTCTTATCGAATAAAATTAATCTATTTAAATGAAATATTAACTTAAGAAACTCCCTTATCATATACGATATATTCACTTCTAGTGTGAAATTAATTAAAACATGTAGTGATGTGATAACCACTATTCATTTAATGGGTTTTAATGAATAAAAAATTCATTTCATTCCTATAGATCTCAAAAAAACTCCTAATATATTCCAACTCATTAATGATCATGTTTACAATGAATACAACATGAAAAATCCAAAAAGTGAAGAATAAATTTTCTCCAGATAGTAGACATAGAATTCCTCCTATATGAAGCATATATAAACCCCTCACCATATTCTAGAATGGTTATTGTGATAGAACACCATATCTCAGTGTAAGATCACTTAAATTTTTACTATTTCAGAATTGAGATAAATTCACCGAAAACTTTATTAGTTCACTTCATGAGGATAAAACAATATCTTAATGTTCTCTTCAATATGCTATTTTTATTGGTAACATAAAAAGCATAATGCAATATTATCTCTAAATTATAGGTCCCAACTAATCAAGATATCCTTAATTTGGGAGAATTTTTAACTTATACCACCTTTATGGTCACCTATAAAATAAAATAGACCCCCCATTTTAATAATATATACTTTAATATTCTCCCCCTTTTCAACTAATTAAAAAAATAGAAGAGGTAAAATAAATCAAAACACATGTAGGGATTTAGGAAAGAACACACTCCCAACATAACTATCATGTGCTGTAAAACATCCTTTGAAAGAGTATTCATCAATATATCTATGTTTTTTATTCATTTGAAGAAAATTATAATGTAATCTCCCCATGTTCACCCTTATCCTTGATAAAGTGGTATTTAATGTCAATATTCTACGAGAATGAATATTTCACTATATTCTTTAACAAGATGAATGTAATCTAATTGTCACACTCAATCAATAATATGTAAGAGAAATTGGACATCATGTCTTATTATAGTGACTTAATTCACATAATTATATTTGTTTCTTTTGATTATATAATATAAAGAACATACATCAACACAGGAGTGGAATAATTCTACTTCTTGGAGTGTCCTGCAACACATACTATTCTGATAAATAAAGAACCTATATAAGTTTAATTTATATAAACAACATTTCCTACCCAATATACATCAATATATATATATGATTTTAATTTTTTATTTTATTCACACCTATGAAAAAATAAATATCTCTTTTGATCTGTAACAATATCTATTTTTATATCATAACATGTGACTCCTCTGTTTTACATTGGAATTGTAAACAATTTATAACTATGTACACAATGTCCAGTCATGAAACTATTAAATTGAGGCGACTACCAATGAGACAATGAAAGAGTATTTTATTTAAACTCCCTCTATCATTATCAATGGATAGTATTGTCCCATGTACCATAGGAGTGGGAACTTATTTTTATTTCTTCATTAAAATTTTTAAGTAACTTATGAGCATACATTAAATATGATAAAAAGATAAAATATGTTACATTATTGACATGTAATCCTAAGAATAAATTCATTTAACCAATCGTTGACATCCTAATGATGATCCTAATTTGGGTATATAAGTCCTCCCGAGTTCGTTCTTTTATTTAAACAAAAATAATTTCATCAATATAATAAACCAAAAGGATAGAGTTTTTGTCATGTACCTTAATATAAATATTCAAAACTATTTATGTTTTGTTAAATTACATACCCTTTTAACTATTTTACATCATTGAAAAATATTCAAGGGATATTTTTTAGAGTATATTAATGACCTCACAATATTACACTCTCAAGAACCAACAACTGTAAGTATAAAAACATGTATATATTTAATGTAGACCTCCTCCTCATTTTTTCCATTAAGGAACACTGACATCACATCCCTTTGAAAAACCTTGTATTTTAATTTTTCAAAATTAAAATACAAATTTGGATTGTTTCAATACTTATAACTTGATAAAAATTATTTTTAAATTAAATAATATCAGTTTAATAATTTTCTTTCAGATTATGTGTATATTTTTTCTATTCTATACCACCTTTATAATTGATTAGAATCGAAAAAACTCAATTTTTCATGATTAAATATGAATTTTTTGGATGAGAAAGTAGTTAAAAGGTATCAAACTTCTCAATTTTGTTCATCTATTCATCCATAATTGAAACCCAATGATAATTTTATAAGGCCTCATCAACACACTTAGGTTCAACCTTTAAATTAAAAATAGAATGGTTTTAATATTCTAACACTTATTCTGGTTTGTAATCCATTCTTTCTCCAATAATGTATTCATGATTAACATGTTTTATAAGTATTTAGAACATATAAATTCTTTACAATGAACCTTCTTCATTACTAAAATTTTCACAATCAACCTGATAGTAAATAAAATAAACTCTTTCATCTTGAATACTCTCATGTTGTCCAACCGTAACTCCTTCCATGTTAACTATAATGAAAAATGATTCCTGTAAAGGATTTTAATTTCACAAAAAAATCTCATCAAATATACCAATAACCATTCTAAAATTCTTATTATGGAACTAATAACTTATTTTACCAATGGTATACCCATGAAATATGTATTCTTATGCACCCTCATAGAAAATTCGCAAATGTTTGGTTTTAATATTTATATAACATTGGATGTTTAACACCATAAAACAATTCAACCATGACTTCATTATGAACTGTCATTCATAATAAATATTATCCAATGTTTTCTAGCATAGGTAGTGATTCATGATATAGATATCCACAATATTAGATTTTCCTAAAAAATATTTTGAATTTTTATGCTCTGATAACATTGTTTTTCCCATGTCCACCAAGAGAAGATTCTTCCTTATAGTAACTTTATTTTTTGGGGGTTTATAGAGAACAATGTTTATATAAAATAACATAATTTTTTATTATAGCTCAAAATTTTCAGTATTATATTAATATTCATTATCAAATTAGAATATTTGAATGACATACACTATTTTATTAACAATAATACTCAGAATTTGTATACATTTATCACGAGTTTGTGACTAAATTGATATAAAATATAAATAATTAATATGAGTAAAACGATCAATGAAAGTTATGAAATACTTATCACGACTAGTTTACTTAAAATTAATCTATCTCTGCACATTTCAGTGTACTAACTCAATGGGTTTATTCATATTGATTCCCAAAATCAAGAGTCTCTTATTTACTATCTTTCCCTTGTAAAATTTAACACATGGGTTGAGTCTTTCACAATGTATTGTTGATAAAATTATCATAACATAATTCTTGACAAGATTATCCATATTATTTTACCCCAAATGGACATATATTTGATGCCAAATATAGTTTTCCTTCTTTATGCTCATGAAACGTGAATCTTGATCATTTGAAATCCCATAAAAGTGCTATTTTTTCACTTCCCTTTCATTATAATTCTACCATACATAAAAATCATCTCAAATCATTCATTTTTGATAGAAAATTTTATTCCCATTGTCAAAAATTTATAAAACACTAAGGATATCTTTCCTCAATCCATTAATAAAGAGATCATCATTGGATTTTTTATTACAAATCTTTGTGTATGCATGTACTCTCTTACTGAATGAGTCATCATTTCTAAATGTGACAGGTCTTCCATTATACCAGTTGATATCTTTTCATATAATAGTTTTACTAGTTATATGGTATAAGAAACCACAATCGTGTATCCAAAATTTCTCACTTTTCACTACCTTTTAGGAAACTTCAACAACCATTTCAGGATATTCATTATTCATCCAATTAAAAGTTATAGAACCTTTCTTATTATTTACTTTCTCTTATATAATGAGAATACTTTTATTAGTGGTGGGTTTAGGTTGATCAAAAATCCAACAAATCTTATCAAGAAAAGAAAATGAATTTTTTATTTGTAATTTCTATTTTGGATATTTTCTTAGTGGGTATTTTTAAAATTTAGATTTACTCTCCACTGATTCAACATCTTTCTCTGATTAAGTGTGTGAGATATTATACTAGAACAAATATTATTTATAACTATAGACTCTGAAAAACCCATAGCTTCTTTAAAATTTAAATATTCATAGATATAAAATTATTTATTAAAAATATTCTTGTTGTTATTCGTTTTGATTTGATATTCATATTTATTTTTCAATATTATAATTATTAGGATCATTCTTCTTTAAATTGACCTTTCCCTTTGGATTGGAAATGATAATAATTTTATTCCACACCTCATTAGCTTTTTAATTTTCATCACCATTATAACAAAAATATGATGGTGTATCCTCCATTTTAGGTGATACAATCACATTATTCTTTACATTATTTATTCTACAATAACTATAAATGGGAGACTGAGTGTCCAGAATAATTGTTCTTGGATCCATGGAATAATATTTAGACTACCTATATTCTTTAGAAAATATATCTTCTATTTTGGAGATTTTGTTAACTTGATTGAATAAATTATTTAACTCCATATCTTTGGGTTTTCTGAAGGAATTTTTATGTTCTACTATATTTTTCTTAAGGAATTAATCCTCCTCAATCTTATAAATAATAATCGTAATGTTAATCTAGAGAATTTTTTAAATTTATTCAATAATTGTATTGTGGTTTCCTATAATTCATTTAAATTAAATATTTATCTCAAAAATGTCTTCATCCTTTGACACATTGGTGAATTTTATTATTGAATCACTCTACATCATTAATAATTTCTTTTCTTATTTGAATAATTTATTATATTTCAAGAACACCACAAGATCCACTCTATATTGAATCTCTTTTGGCTTAACCTCTTTAATTATTACTTCTTCATTGATATTTTTTTATTTTTCTATATATGAGGGATATTTTGAATATTTTCATTCTCATATAAAGTATGTTTTTCCTTTACCCTATATTTTATCCTTTTTTCTTTCACTTTTAACATCATAATTATTAACATCACGCTGTGATAACTTTTTTGATTATTCATTCTATTGGAATTTTATTTACCTTTATAGAATCTTCCTCTAGTGTGACCATTAGACATCCTTTTCTTCCTAGAAGATATTTTAAGTTGATAAAACTTTTCATATTATAATTACTTCTTAGTGAATCATAATGTTTTTCAATTTTTCCATAATTAAATAATTTAAACCATAGATTTAATCTATATTTATTTTTTCAATGGTATTTTAATTTTGAGAATAAATAGATGAATTCTTCAAAATCAAGGGTATCATCCTTAGTTTCATTTTCCCCATGATAATTATTTTAATAAACATTATTTGATCATTGTAATGTATTGAGTATAATATCATTATTTTTTTTTTGATCCTTAAGGATGATCATATTCTCACATTATAAGTGATCATAACATTATTGAATTTATCAAATGTATAATCATCCAAGTATAGATACTAAATGAATAGAATATCTATATCAAATTTAATTAAGATGATTCTCATTATCTTCTTCATGATATTATAATCTTCAATAATTTCACCATATATTCAAATTGAGATTTCAATCTTGTTTACTAAAATAAGGAACTCATTCATCGATTCAACTTCACCCATTAAAATATCATTGAATTTGTCCTTAAATTATTGTAATTGAAACTCTTTCAAATTCTCCTCTCTTTCATGGATATAAATCATTTTCCATCACATTCCATTTTCTATCCTTATTCCCATAACTTGTATCATATAATTCTCCAAGTGTGATGGGAGTAATGCATTTCATGATCTCCCATCGAAATTGATATTATTTTTATCCTTGAAAGTGTAACACATTCTATATTTGACAATATAAAAACAATTCAAGTTTATGTCAAGAATATCTAAGTTGTGTGATAGAAGATATAGAACTATCCCCTCCCTCCATAAATGCAATCCATTTCCATCGATCATTGGAAACACCTAATTGTTAATGATATACAATGAATCTATGTAACACATTATCGAAGAAATAAAAAACTAAAATAAAACTCATAATTACGTGATATATACTTATATTAATTTCAAGAATTCTCTAATAACAATTGATTGGGTTAGAAAAGATTATTCCTACACTAAGAGGGCCAGGGTGAATCAATTATTGTCGAGACATCAACTATTATGGTATGTGATTCCCATTAGTGGTTAGTGAAAATATCTATCGATGGTGATGATGTGATGATGAGTGTTTGAGAGGGAGAGAATAAAAAATTACATAATGGGGTTTAATAAATTTCACTCAAATTTTGTATTCATTGGATAATCCTTGGTGTGAAATAGTTAAAATCTCTCTAACCGCATTAAAATTTATTATCTAAGGAACAATTAAGGGGTAAAGTGGGTTATCTTGAACATTAATTAAATGATGAAAAATAAGTATTAACAAGTTCAATATTATTTTATTCTCTTACCTAAGGTGCCTATAAAATTTTGTCATGGTGTGATCTATTTTTTTTATACACAATAACATTCAAAATCTATCATGGATTTCTTGTTGATTCTAGAAGAGTGTCCTATTTCATCACACATACATATCTTTATATGGGTTAACACATATATATATAAACGTAACCTATATTATGATATGATGTTTTCAGCTATGGCATGAACCTAATATTTAAAATATATGGAAGAAAAACTCATAAAATCCCAATGTATCTCATTATATCTTTGATTCACTTTGTGAGTGATTAGTCTATAATGACATGGTATCACCGATTTTTCAAGAACAAATAATCCATCAATATTTACCAATAAAACTCATTGTGTAATTGAACAAGTATTTTTGTGTGGTATATCACAATTATCCAAAACTATAAAATTATCAAAAAAATATCAAGTTATACTAAAATGGTTTATACCACTATTTTATGGTTTTCTTCACATCCTTACACATTGTGGAATGGATAATTTTTTTCATGGAATGAGTCCACTTAAATCCCAAGTCAACACAATACAAAATAATTCCATTATTCTTTTCATAAAATTGAAGACTCATTATAAATCCTTAGATGTCCCCTTATAGTGTAACTAGTCCAACTATGGAATGGTTTTTCTTACATGATAATAGTTCTTTTCTCATGAAAAATTAAATCCTGAAAAAATATTATCATGTAAGATTAACACATACATTCATTAACATTACCTTGACGGAATCAAAATAACAATGTTATTATTTATTCTCGCATAAAATTAATCCTTTTACATGGAATATTAATTCAATGGACCATGCTATCACATTATATAAATTTAATTCTAAGAAGATATTAATTCAACCATGTTATGTCGAGATTACCACCATCTATTTTGTGGTTTTTATATAATGAGTTGTACATTTTTCAATTATATCTAATGCATCATTAATCAACTACAGAGGTCTTAAAACTGATCCATGATCATGTTTCCAATGATTACCACATGCAAAATATCCAAAAAACATGAATGAATTTTCTAAATAAATATTTCCAATAAAAATGTCTTCTAAACAACTCACCATAAGATATAATTATGATTAGGATAGAGTTTATATCTCAATGTATAATCTCTTACATTTTGAACATGTCTAAATTAATACCAACTCACATCCCCCTTTTTCAATTGAATTCTTGATTATTAATTAATATATAAATTGGAATTCAACCATAATTCAATTTGGGTAGTTTTTTTAGTATAGATAGTAATATGATAGGTTGGCCTCAGAAAAATTTGATGCTTTGTTTAAGAGGGCCCAGAGTTCATTAGTGATCTTTGAGAGAGTGCGATTGAAAATTTAGTAAGATTTAATATTTATTTGTGGAACCACAACCATGTATTGGGTTAGAATTTAGATTGGGTTTTTATGTACAAACCTATTATTTTAAAATAAGAACATTATGTTTGATATCATATACGACACACAACATCGAGTTTAGAGAAACACAAAAAAAATATAATTATTTTAATATGATGGTTATAACATTATCATTGAATTAGAGTGTATGAATAATAATAACCACATTATGAAATATATATAAAATTATAGTCAATAAAATATATTTATTAATTTTTATTAAATAACCATTCAATTTTTATTAACGTCATTTTATGCTTATAAAATATGTTTTCTTGAAAAAATATTTTTATTGATTTTTCTGAGAAAATATTAAAATTAATTTCTACAACTATGTGAAATTTTATTTTATAAACAATATATAATTTTTTAAATCCTCATGGAGAAATTACCTTAGGTTTAATGTTTTGTATTTTTCCCAAAGGATTGATTTTTTAGTAAATATTGATCATTTTCAATTTTTTAAAGCTATTGACAATTTTCATTAAAAATTAAATTTAAGATTTTAATTTGACCCTAATGCATCATAATTATTATTTAATTAGATATAAATTAATTAATTATGTTTTATTCATCATTAATATTAATTTTGGTATAAGTTCATTTTTGGGTATAATATTTGTTTCTAAAAACACTTTTTCATTGTATTTTATAAATTTGTATTAAATTTAATTTACTCAACTTTTAGGAATTCAATCCTAAAAAATTGATCAAATATTTTTAATCAAGGGTTCAATTTTTTATATTATTCAATTTTATATTTTATCATAATAAATTGTAACCATGGTAAATTTTTTTCATCTTAGTATGGGTATATCATATAACTAAGGTTAAAAATAACATGTTAAGGACTACAAAATACCAAAAAAAATATCTAATATATAGGATGAGTTTTGTACAACCATACTCATAAATTATTCTATGTTATGAACATTTTCTCTATTTTTATTTGAAAAACACATATATGATTTTACTTAAAGAAAAATTAAAAAGGTCACTCTCTTTTGAATTTATCTTATTTATTCACATAAAGATAAAAATAAGCGACAAATTAATATTAAAGGTCATTTTGATCGTACTAAAATTTATTTTATGTTTCTAATTTAATTTTAATTTTTAGTGATGAAATAATCACCTTAAATTCTTATACAACACCAGTATAGTTCTTTCACAAGTAGTAGAAAAATAAAGTAAATGATTTTTAAAACTATATTTGTTTTTGTTTTGATGAGTTATAGTGTATCAAGAAATTTATTGGAAGATATAACATATTAGGTATTTATTAAAAGTATATATTTGAATTAAATTTTTATCTTGAAGAATTTAATTTTAAATTAAATAAATAGTCCCAAAAAAATAAAATTAGTGATATTTTATAATTAAAATATTTTATCAAATGATTTAAAACTCATAAAAATAATATATGATTTCATGTGAGTGGGATATAGTTTAAATAATCCACCATGGTCCATTTATGTTTCCATTTTTAATTTATAGTAACTTTTTTTATCAATAAAGAGTAAAAAATGATTCTATTTTAGTACTAAAAAATAGTTATATTATTGTTAAAATAAAGAGATATGGATGAAAAAACCAGCTAAAATTGTCTAAATTTAATTAATTAGAAGTTTTTTAATCATCATTATCCTATATTTAAAATATATCAATTTGGATCCACTTGTTCATGAAATTTAATATAAATTATTTTATACTTTTATTAATTCCAAGAGTGCCCCTCCCCTAACTTATTAAAGGGAACTATCTCTTATATCTTCCTCACCCATTTTGAGTACTATATTTCATCAGATCCATACTAAATACTTTCCTAACAACACTCCATATGTTATAGATGTATTAGTTTGGAAAAAATATAAAACGTAGAGTTCTAAAAGTGTAAATTAAATGAGGTCGTCTGAATAAGATGTATAAATATTAGTGAAATATTTTAGATTTATTCTTCTCCTCCTCCTTAAAAACTTTTTCAACCATGCTGAAATAGTTTCACTAGTGTCTTCCATATACTGATATTTTATTATATTAAAGTCACATCCAAAAATATAATAAACCATTCAAGGTTAAAATAAATAATTTTCATGTCTTATTAATAAATTATATTTTATAGAAATATATTCATTATTATAATATTAGGTAATTTTTTAGTCAAATAGAAATAAGATTCATTTCTAAGAAAATTGTGTCTTCATTCACTATATTATAATATTTTAATGATTTATTTTAAATTTATAGAATTTTATTTTTAGAAAATAACTTCATATTTTAATTTAGAATGAAAAAATTATCATATGATGTTTTTATTAAGAATTTTCTAAAAATATTGAATTTCCAACCAATAGTGAAAATATAACTTTTTATTGGAAACTGTATTTTCATTTCAAGAATTTAAAAGGTTAATTTTTTTTAAAATTGTTCTAAAGAAAAATTAGTTAAATTATATTCTTAATAATATAATTTTTATATTTGGGAAAAATTTTACACTTGAATTTGATATAAAAACATTTTTATACCTAAGAATACATTTTTTCGAAAGACCATTTTTCATTTCATTTTTTGGGATTAATTTTAAATTTAATTCCATGAATTATATGAATTGAAATTTATATAATGTATTCTATATTTTTAATCATGATAATTAATATTATGTAATAAGTCTAACTTATTTTTGGGTTCATAATAAATTGTATAAATTGAAAAAAAATATGTTACCATGGATAAGACTAAAATTAGTTTACCGGTTGTTAATCAAAAGTGATAAGGGTCAAAATGACCTATAAACATGTATAAATTATATTTTATGAATTTATTTTAACCCTATATAATATAATATTTTAAAAGGTTCCATCTTTGATCTATTTAGATTGATTAATAAATTAATATATTTTATTCCATTTAAAAATTCCATATTTGTCCTTTCCTCCACAGACAAATGGACACCCCTCTCCTCTCATATCCAAACTTCAATAGCCTTTTGGTTTATTAAATACATTGTTAAATACCATCCTTATATACCTACCCATTTCATAGAGGCTATGGTTTGGTCAGAAAATTATATTATGAAGGCTTTAGGTGTAAACCTAAAGTGGTTATCCAGAGAATTGGTACAGTTTATAACCAAGCATTTTGGTTTTATTTCCACATACTCTTTCAAATATTCTTCAAAAATTATGAAATAAATACAAAATTATATTAAATATACTAATATGTTTTTATATTATAGGCATAGCTTATATAAATATCCCTCTTCCATCAAATAGGAAACGAAACAATCATTTGTGTTTACAGTGGGCTACCGCCTCATGAACCAATGTAATTTATTTTCTATTACCACCAACCATAAATGGTTATAAGGATGGATTTAATTTATATATAATATAATTATGAAATATTTATCATAATGGAGATATAATATATTATCTTATTTATACTTTGTTATCCATTGAAAAAATTATAATGTCTTTTATGCATATTTGTGGATTACTACTTCCACAAAGCGATGTGATACATTTTTCATGACCACATCACATGGATTATATATATTAGTGTATTTAAAAAAACAATTTAATTTTTTTATATGATCATAATTTTTGAAATATATAATGATATTTATCTTCTTTCACTCACAATCTCTAAAAAATGAAAATGTTTCTCCTGTATACTTATGATCCTTCATCTCCATGATTGTAACATTATTAATTTATTATAACCAACATTTTTGGTTGGTTTATAATTATAATTAATGGATATAAATGATAATTATTTCATATTTTTTATTCTAGATATGATTTAATAATGACCTATTTGACCATATTCAACTTACCAAATTAATTTTGGACATATGAGTTGAACATAATCAAAACAAATGATGTGAAATTATTGGATTAAATACTTGAAAATAACATGGAAATAAATAAAATAAAATTAATGATAATATTTAAAAAATATATGAAGAATTTAAATAATTAATTAATATTTATTATTCAGGAATATAGTGAACATGTGTGATGAGTCAGGCTAGGGACACTATAACATAAAACCTCATTTAAATGTTATAAAGATTTATTTTATAAAAAAGTTTCTTCTTTGTTTGTATTCTTAAAATTATTTTATGAATTTATTCATGTAAAAAGAAATGAATTATAAATGAATTTCTTTCTCCTTTTTTTACTTTCTTTTAAATGTTTTAAGAATGAATATTTTTACATATTATATATGGAAAATTTTGACGATAAGGAAAAATAAATGTTCTATTTTCACATATACAATGTCAATGGTTCTTTCCATATCCATAACCATTATTTTATATTTGGATTCGTTTATAATATTTTTTTTATTCAAAAAACCCTTCTTCCATTTAATGTGAGTATTTTAAAAAATTTATTTAAATGGAATGGACATTTCCATATTAGAAAATTCATTCTTTTGGGTGAAAATAATATTTATATGAGTATAATAATGGAATTGAAAGATTTCATGTATTATGATTATGTTATGGTTATTTGTAATTTTTATGATTATGAGTGAGACTAATATATCAAATGATAATGGGTGGCCCTGATATATATCTCTAATGCTTTGGGTAAAGGGAAAAAGTTAATCAGTTAGGTTTCACCTAAGAGATTATTAGAATTAATCAGGTAGGTTATTCCA
The DNA here is from genome assembly GCA_963277665.1 of Viscum album. NCBI lineage: Eukaryota > Viridiplantae > Streptophyta > Magnoliopsida > Santalales > Viscaceae > Viscum > Viscum album. The sequence continues at coordinate 263,193,850 of OY728129.1, forward strand.
TTTGTAAGAGTTATTGTAACAGTGATACGAATATGATATATGAAGTTAGCTACAAAATTCATCTATGTTTTCTATTAGATTTTAATAAAATCTTATTATTTCTGACATTAAAATAATGAGGTTATGTTTAAAGAAAAAATTTAAGTTACTTCTTAAAAGTGAAATGCATAACTTTGTGAAAAAGTTTTTATGAGATTTAAATGTTTTGAAAATAAAACATTATGAGTTTTTTTATTTGTGATTTCGTATGAATTTTTTTTATAAAAATATTGAGGCAGAGAAGTAGAATTATTGGGAAAGAAAATATTAGTTTTGAACGCAATGTTTATTTTAAAAATATGAAATTTTTAATTGTGTTTAGGGAATAAAATATTTGTTTATTTCTTTTTATATGTCCCTTTTTGAGATTTTTTTTCTCATCCAATAAATTCAAATGTTTTTATCAGGTTTTAATGATGAGTATGTACAAGGATGAGGTCAAGATAAAAATTATATTATATGAATTGAAAATAAAAGTTTTTTTTGTTTTAAAAGTTTCTTATTATGAAGAAATGGATACTGGGTGGTTGTGTCTGTATTTTGATGTAATATTTAGTTATGTAAGGATGATGGTCTAATTATATAAATCAGTAAACCCAAAATATCTCTAATAATTAGAATAAATTAATTAATTTGTAAAGAATCAGTTTTATGAATTGTTTAAGGAAGATTACTTATATTTGGTATCAATAAAAATGTTTTGATAACTTTAGAGGATTGGCTGATTCATATAAGGATTGTTTAATAATTTTATATACCATTTTTGATAAATAATTCTATTTTTAGTATAATATCAAAATTTTTAGTAATGAAATATAATGTGGTTTTACAAGAAGTTAAATACATATCTAGATATTGTCCAGTGTATGCGATTGTGTCACAACTTCACATAGGGGTAATTACTCTGAAGGGGGCACATTGGGTTTTAACACTATCATCACTAAATGCCAAATGAGTGGGCGTAAGGATGTACACCAATATAGAGACTCACATGGTGTATAATTGGGTTAATTGACACGTTTTCTATGAACCATTATGAATTATTTGAACATAAGGTTAGGTAATTAAATGATGACCATGGATATAATAAGTTAAACCTATGTTATTATATATTTAAAGGAAGGTTGTCATAGATTATGAAATTAAAAATTTATTTAAAATTTAACTCAAATTTCATTAATGAAATTATTTGATGTTAACTCCCAAATTTATTTCATAAGTGTGAAAGTTATTTTATAATATGGAAGGACAAAAATCATACACAAACCTCTAATATCTAATAGAGGATTTGCTTGTAATGATAATTGAAAAAGTTTTCGGAAGTCCCCTGAAAACTTTTTGTAACATTAAAATTGTAAGAAAAACACTTTATAATATTTCCCAATACTTCTATATTATTTGATATCTTGATGGACAATGGGATAAATTTTAATATGTTATGAAAAATCAACATTACCATCTTATTCATTACGGGAAATATCATATGGGACTTTATCAACTTTTTACAATGGATGATCTATAAGAAGGGATTCAAATCCTCTATTTAGTTGAAAAAGAGGTTGATCTTTGATAAGAATATATCTTTATTTTATTTTCTCAATTTTTTTATCATATGTTCTGACCCTTATTAAAAAAATTCAAGTCAAATAATTTACTAATGTATAATAGAAATATATATAGGGATGATGTTTCGAAACATTATGTTTAAAGACTATGATATTTTATAAATTTTCATCTCTATCAACATCTATTTTAACTGAGATGTAATAATAGTTCATAGAAAGAAAGTATCAGAGTTGCTTAGAGAGGTTCTGAGAGATTTTGATAACATTGGGACTCTACCTGACATATCCCAAGACATCAAACTTTTAAATTGGGACTAGAATGAATAGTTATCATTATTTCAAAGGTATAGATTATTTTAATATTTTTTCATAAATTGAAGTTCGGAAACATGATTGGACTGACTCATATTTCATATTATAGAGTGGAATTGTTAAGTAATAATATGAAAAGTCATGGTTAAAGGTTTAAGAAGGTATTTGAATAAGGGATGTGTTTATGTAATGAGTTTTCATAAATATGATTTAGTGCAATTTTTATAATGATATACTAGTATATTCAAAATGTTATGTGGACCATGAATCACCTAAAGATTATTCTATTATTGGTTTTGGTTTCAAAATTTAGAAACATATGTGGGATATAATCCATACCATTGAATATTGATTTAGTGGCAAGGAGATATTTTAAGAGAATGTGGTTGAGGGATAAATAAATTTCTTTTGTTAATGTGTACTTGATGATAATAGTCAATTAATATTATTTTATTTTATGGGAAAAAATAAAGTGTATAGGAAAACTCATAGGATAACAAGTTATTTAATGATTTATTTTATTTTTTCGGATATACATAATTTTTAGGAAAATTATCTAATCATGGTGAATTATGAATATAGTTATCACATTAGTTATTCGATTTATAATGGATTTATGAAAATATAATTTTTGAACAAGGATAACCTTCCGGCCTTGAGACAAATCATCGTATTTGATAAGGCCATGGGGATTGAACCCACAACGAAAGGGTGACAAGGGTGAAATTCCTTCCACTAGCCTATATTATGAATTTTTTACTATGAAACTCTATTATTAAACAATTTGATAAATTAATAATAAGTTGATATTTGGAAGAATATCATGTAATCAACTCTTTTTTAGGGTTTTAAGGCGATTAATGATATATTGGGAGACATTTATTGAGTTTTGATAGATGTATGAGGTATATGTAACCCTTATGTTTAACACGTAAAAAAATTAATTAAGGTTGAATTCATTTAAATTTTGTGAAAATAAATTTACAGGCATTGATAACCTTTACAGTTTATATGATCATTGATGTTGAGGTAATTACATGTTATTACAGTTTGGGAACACAAATTTTATCATATAGATAACCATGGGATTAAAATTTTATTTGTTGATTAAGTGATTAATTTTGTTTTAGAAAAATTAAACAATATATTATTAAGCTAAAAAATATAATTATATAATATGGGATTTGATTTGAGGAATAAAGGTTGAATTATCCATGAGAATCATATATGATTTTAATGTGTCTTTATGGTCATTTGGGTTATTTATGGAAATGATTATAATTTTTAGAGATTATATGATTATTAAATATATTTTTATATGACTTAAAGTTTAACTAATTTTGATTGAATATAATCGTTAAATTAATCTCAGAAGAAAATATCATGAAATCCTTTTCATTTTTGGGGTTTTAAACTTGGTCAATAATAGTTTGAGTAATATTAGGGATAATTATTTATCAAATGATCTAAGATGAAATTTGGGTGTATTTTTGTGTCTATGGAGATTAATGCTGTATTTTATCATATGAAGGTTTATTCATTTTGGGAATTATATTTCCTTATGCTAACCATTTTTTGTTTTTATTAATGTCTACAGATGAGGATAATTTCTTATTATCTTTTTTTTGGATTCTCTGATCAGTTATAAGTTTATTTTAGTGATTTATACATGAGAAATTTATTTTGAATACTCATGTTTTAAAGAAAAATATGAAATTGTTGTGTAAATTTATTAATGGATGAAGTTAAACATTTCACGTAAGTGTATTTGTAACATCCCCGACCTGGAAGCCATGGAACCAATGCCTCAAATAGGGTTCACCACATGACCTCAGGAACACCTCCCTATACACTATAGTTTTATGACTAGCAGCAAGGGTCTAATGGATCATGGGGGAGACTATAACCTCTTTACCAAATTAATACACAACAAATAATATATGAAATAAAATAAACTATAATCAATAAAATAGTATCATGAATTATCAACCATTTCCCAAACAAGGTAAAAAAGACAACCAAATAATAAATATACCTTATCATGCTTACAGTTCCAAAGAGAAGGAAACCTAAAATAAAGACAAACTGATGAATCCACAAAACAAGTCCTAAATATATGTATGGATCCCCATCCATGAACATCCCGAGCCCAATTCAACTCCCTATCATAGGTCACTTTCCCTTGTCCAAACTTGCAATAATGAAATATTCTTGGGTAGCCATCAGTGGCCTAACCAGAGTGTGAGTAAAACTTAGTAGGTCAGTAACAATGGTGTCTAAAAAATATCTTATCTAAATAGATAGCTCATTCAATTAATAAGTAGATGAAAAGGTAAGAAAATACAACTCGGGTCCTATTAGTTAACATTAATCTCTATAACCATTTTAATCACATAATCTATTTTTATCACTTGTTCCATGGGATAAAAATTTATATTATTTAAATGATGGACTAATACATTCAATTTATTTACATAAGAGAATAATTAAATTCCCCTATCTCACTAGGGATAACATTTAAGGAAGAAATACATTACACTTACTGTGTATCCTCGGTCTAGATATTCTTATAAAATGCAACTGTTATGGGAATAGAGCCTAAGTAACCTTCCTTAAACCTTTCATTATAGGGTGAGTTTTAGAGCCTCAGTCTAACTCTACCCTTGGGCATATATACTTAATTCCAATACCCCACAAATTCCAAGCCATTTTAATATTATTTATTATCCATTTACCTCATATACCATATCATGAACCATACATATTACAATACACATACCATTTTCATCTCATAATTATTAAACATGAGATTTAACATCTACCTTAACCCATTAACATATTTACCAATTAAATCACATAGTTCAGTTAACCCATTTCCCTTTCTCATGACTCAACCCATTAACATAATAATAAATTTACATAATTTATCCCATTTAACATATTAATCAATTTCCTATATATTAACCAATTTAACACATTTATCAATTATCAAGAATTTAACCATTTAACATGTTCATAATTCTACAATCATTAACCCAGTTATGCATTTCAAGTACAATTCATATGTCATTTAGTGCAATCACTTTATTTCACCCGACCCATTAATATTAAGCCAAACAATATCTTTTGTCATTATCAAAGTATATGCACAACAACCAATGTTCCCTTTATAACTGAACTAACTTTTCAACATATTCATCATGGGATCTAATTTATCCCAAGTCAAATCCATAGTAAATATTAAAATTTTCCATGCTGGGGAATGTTGATCACCCCATGGATGACACTAAACCTATATAATCATCCTCAATTAAATCCTTGGGGATCATTAGGGGTTAATTTCATCATTTAGCCAACCCATTTTCAATATATTTTCAATGGAATCAAATAAACAACAATAGAGAACCAAAAACACAACTAAACTTGAAAAAAACTTAAGAGCTATAAGAGATGAACTTGTAGACCACCTACCTCGATTTCAAAGGTGAATTCATGTTTAACCTAAACCTTATATCCAGATTCAAGAATCTAATGAAGCTCCAACCTATGATCTACTACATTAAGATGATTTCGGTGATTTAGAAGAAGAAGAAAGAAACCAAAATCCATAATATGGAAAATAGAACAAAGAGGATAATTAGAATTATTCGGGGGCATTGATATGAACTATATCACTTTCTAAACAAACTACAATCATATGAGATTGATTTTTGTGATGCCTTTGTCAAAATGTTTTATCAATAGTTTTTAGGTTGAATAATTGCGGGAATAAATCAGGTGAAAAACCTTAAAATCTAGAGGGGAGAAAAAGGTAAAATCCCCAATTTATTAGGGTTCACAGTTTGTCTGCGTGGTTTGAAAAACTATGCACCAACTATGCTCCTACCTCTATCCAAGAGTGTTTCAAGTCGCATAGTTACATGGGTATCCCTCATGGTTTTAAAAACCATGCATCAACCATGTGTAACGTCCCTATCCAATACCACATGGTTTTGATTCCCCCTTTTCATGTATTACTAAACTGTTCACCCATCCTTCCGGCTAGCATAGTTTGGATGGATGGTTTTAGAAAACATGAACTGACCATGAAACATGAAATGGATGGCCATTTCCCCTTTTCTTTCTTGTCTTAAACCTCAGGGACACCTTCGAGCCTCATCATAAATTCATTAAATAATACATTAACCAAACTTAATATATTTAAACATAAATTAAAAAAGGGACACACCTCTATGATATCTGGGATCTTGAAACCTCCCCACCATATAATGTCTCATCTTCAAGTCGCTATTCCCAAGCATCATTGAGTTACCAAGGTAAAGAGGTTAGGACACCATGCCTACATATCCATCTATCTCTCCCATGTTTCTTCCCAAACAATAATATGCTATCGTAATACTCCAAAAAGTAACATTCTTTCCCTGTAAGACTTTCTCACTATGATCCCCAACACAAACCGAATTCTCTTAGAAGGATGCATTAGGAAAAAGCTCAAAATCACCTATTCTAATCACATTAGATGGTTCAAGGGGATACTATTGAAGCTTAAATGCATGAAATACATCATTTATACCACTATTACACTATGGAAGATTCAATCGGTATGCCTCCAATAAGATCCTCTCCATAGTCTTAAATGGACCCGTGTACTTGGGCACCAACTTACCCTATTTCAAAATTAGATGACCCAACCTTGGAGACACCCAAATAATCAAAAAACCACCCACTATAAAATATAGAGGTTGATGAAACTGATGCTCATATGAATTTATCATACTTTGAACCATATACATATGTTTCTATATCAATTAATCCTATTATGATATCTCTTATATGATATTCAGTCCTGAAAACTCTAATTCCCCAACCTCCATCCAACATAATAGAGATCTATATAGCCTCAAATAGAGTTCTAGATATTGTTCCATCTGAATTGTAGCCTATTAACTATTGTTTTAGGAAAACACAACCAGTTCTAGATGCTTTACTCATGATACACCATGGTCTAGGATGCATTCCCTCAACATGTACTCTAACACCTAAATTGTATGCTTTCACTGTCCATCCATCTACGGGAGGAAAGTTGTACTGAAAAACACCTATATCCCAAGTGTTTTCTGTAATACCCTCCAAAAGCACAATTTAAATGTGGATCATGATCTGAAACTATTGTCTGTGGTACTACATGTGACTTCACTATCTCCCGAAAATACAACTCACCCAACTGATACATGGTGAATGTCTCTCAAATTGGAAAGAAATGAGTCACCTTTTTCAACTAATCCAAAAGTACCCATATCACATCATTATTCCTAGGATTCCTTTGGAGACTTACCAAAAAATCCATCATCATATCATCCCACATCTATTTCGAAATGGGTAAAGGCTGTAACAAACCACCTGGTCATTGATGATTAACCTTCACCTACTGATCGGTAAGGCATGATTCCATGAAACAAGAAAACTCTTTTTTCATCACTAACCACCAATAATATCTATAAATATTACATTACAATTTGATAAAACTAGGAAGAAATTCCAAATTTTATGCATGAAACTCACATATCAATTATTCTCGTATATAGCTTGGCATGACAACACAACCAAAAACATAAATGATCTCATTATCTCCAATAGTCCAACCAGAATATGAATCCCCACCTTTATGACTTCCACTCAAATTAAAACATTCCAGGTCCTCATATTGCATATCCTTAATCAGAATCAAAATAAAAGAATAAACTACCAAGGATGTGAGGTTCATCATTCCATGAACATCTATCACCTCTAGATGAATTTTAGAAATCAACGCTTTCATCCTACACTCATAATTGGATTCCTGAACCACCTGATCAGGAGTCTTTAGACTCAAAGAATTTGAAACACTATTTCCATTTCCTGATATGTAAACCAACTTGAAATAAAATGATTGAATGTACTCAAACCACATTCAATAATGATGATTTAGATCATGTTTAGAGAATATTAACTTAAGGTTTTTATGATCAGTATACACGGTAAAATTCTCTCCCAAAAAGTAGTTATGCCAATAATTTAAAGCATAAAATGCCACAACCAACTCAATATCATGGGTAGGGTAATTTAATTCATGAGGAATAAACTACCTAGATTCATACCCAACCACCCAAATATTATACATCAACACTACACCAATAGCAAAACCAGATGCATCTCAAAATATGGTATACTTATTCCTAGGCTCAGTTAAGATCAGAACTGGTGTTCTAGTCAAAATCTTCTTTCAATATAGAAAATAATTCTCATATTACCCATACCACTCAAATATGATCCCTTTCTTGGTCAAGCTATATAGTGGTGCTACTAAAAATGAAAACTATTCGACGAACCTATGGTAATATCCTTCCAATATCAAAAAACTGCAAACATTAGAAACATTCTTAGGATGGTCCAATAATAAAAAAACATGCACTTTTTTGGGTCCACTGACATGCCTTCCTCAAAGATTATGTGACTCAAGAAATGAACCCTATTGATCATGAAATATAATTTTGATAGCTTGGACTATAGTCTATGCTCTCTTAGTGTACTCAAAAATATTTCAAGATTTTCTTCATGATCTTTATGAGTCTTTTATTCTGCCATTATGTCATAAAAAATAAAACTTCAAATTGATCTAGATAAGGGTGAAAGATTTTATTCATTAGGGACATTAACACTTATGGTGCATTGGCCAACCCAATATCCATCACAATAAACTTGTAAAATCCATACCTGATCCTAAGTTATTCCATGGTACATCATAAGGTCTCACCCTTGACTTATGATACCCTTATCTCAGATCAACCTTGGATAACATTGATTCACCTCTCAGTTAGTCCAAAAGATCATCGATTAGAGGAAGTGGGTATCAGTTCATAACCATAATTGGATTTAGCTTCCTATAATCAACACACAACTGTAATGATCTGTCAACCTTTATAGAAAACAATATTGAAGACCATCAAGGTGTCATACTAGGTCAAATAAACCCTTTATTCTTCAACACCTCTAACTAAGTTTTGAGCTCATGGAGTTCTATTCGTGATATTCTATATAGAGGAATGGAAATTGTTTCTAATCATGGTAGTAACTCTAACGTGAACTCAACATCTCTTTTAGGAGAAACCCCTAGATGTCCTCAATAAAAACATCCTTAAACCAATACACTGAAGTAGGAAAAAAACCTTATCTACTACTCTATCATTAAGCATAAGACACACTATTTGGGCTATGATTTCACCCAAATATTGACAAACTGTCCATGAATGGCCTGCCCTAGAATCCTAATTACCAAAATGGATATCCATGGATCCCTTAAGAGACATTAATGTTACCCTACATCAAAAATAGTCAATATGATCTTGGCACAACACTAGCTAGTACATTCCCAAAATTGGACCAAAACCTAACATTTCAACCACAAACAAGTCCCATGGGAAATGATACCTTCAAACATCAAGATCAAACCCCTTTACATCACAAGAAATTTTATTCTCTCATACCTAATGGTGTATCAATTGATATCAACCCACATTAATGTTCCACTGCTAGACCCCACACAACTACTACTTGAAAAGATACAAAGTAATTCCTGGCACCTGTATCAAATAAACCACTACAAGGTGTAGAAGATAAATGATTTTTACCTTAAATAATCAATGGTCCAACCTTTACACAACCATTTTTAGTCTATTATTTATAAAAATGGCCTTCTCTGCTACATTGGGATGCAGTCTGAGTTCTTGGTGCTACATTTCCCTGTAGATATGGGCCCTCTCACTCTGGAGTACCACATCTTCCACCCCGATCGGTACGTCCAATCGAGATCCAAATTCATTCCTAATAAGGGGTACCTAAATGCATAACTACACTTGAAATCTTCCCCAATCATCCATCCATGATCAGATTTTGAGGGTCCTTATAGAACCTCAGTAGATTCCCCATTCTGCCACATGCTCTACACTCAACTGGTAGTCGAGGACACTATCTGCGCATGTGCCTCGACATACCACACTGATAGAAAAACACTTGGTCCCTACCTTGATAGAAAGTTACTATCTTAAAACTATTCTGTACACCCACACATTGGGTAATATTTCCTAAATAATGTTTCCTTCCCTCAAAAGATTCACAATTGAACCGTCCAAATGAAACCACAAACCAACTTCCTAAAGCCTCTATTAAGTTTCCTTCTGAGATAAGGGTCTTGTACATCACTCCTACAAACCTATATAAATAGAATATTTTCACTTAGGAAATGATATCCTATTTATTTCCATTCTAGAAATTTCTTTTTTTAGCATCATTATCCCTTGTTAATGCTGGAATAAATCATTTCAAGTCCGTGAAGTAGCCTGCATGATCCATCACTTACATCGTTCCCCTAGGTCAAGCTCATAAACATCGAATCCTAATCCTATCTATAGGTATCTAGATAGAAATAATCCAAAAACTTTTCATGGAAATATTTCTATAAAATACAAGTATCCTTCTTATTCTGACATAAAATATCTCACCAGTTTCATTCACGTCCCCGCAACATATATGCTACTATCTTGACTATCTTCTCTACAAGAGTCTCAAAGTGATCCAAAATCATCTAGATAGACTCCATCTAGAACTATGCAGCCTTGGTTCCACCATCTCTAGAAAATGATGTAGGGTGCTATAATTAAAACTCTCTGGTAAGGTCAAACATACTCAGAATGAAACACCCAAGTTCTTGTTCCACCATTTTGAAAAAATGATAAAAGTTTTCACAAAAATGATCCTCTCCCCAATTATATTGGAACAATTGATTTTATCAATCTGCTACTGGTGGAGCATTCTAGGTGATATCCTCTTGTCTCTCAACCTGAACACACTACCATGGTGGCATTTTTCTATAATTCTAAATAGATGTCTTAGAACACTTAACCAAAATTTTCCACAATTTTCATAAAAGAAGGATCTCCACTAGACATAAAAAACCCAATTCACATTCACTATCCCAACACACATCATCACACCAAGAACACTACCTTCGACCATCCTTATCATGGATCACGGTAAACATGGGGTAAACCAACTCACATAGTCACAAGTCATCCATTATACACCCTTTTATGTTATATTACCTTCACAACTTCAGTCTTCCTCATTTAGGAACCTTTCTATATTTACAACTTGATACAACAAACATTTTTTACTCATTATTAACTTTTCATTTATCCCAATTCATTGGCCATTCATTAATATTCTTTCAATTTATCAATTATAATCACCCTTAATATACATTTATTTGTTTTTGTTTTTTAAGTAGTATGAAATGAATTCTACCCTGGATGTCCCACACACCCATCCCAAATGTGCCTTCAATAATTCATACCAACTACATCATTATGTTAGTATAATGACGCATGCGTGAACTACCTCATGAAATTATAGACATGAGAAAAACATAATAAAATCATCACATAACATAATAAGTGAATCACCCAATGGTGAGATATCATTCAATTGTTACAACATAGACATCAAGAACAATAATTCCCACCCTAGGAACTTGGGTTTTACCTCATACATGGGTTAGATAATCCCATGTACGAGCTCATTTTCAAGTCCTTACACCTCCTAATATCTTGTATACCATTCCAAAATATCAAGGAACAAAAAATTACAACACTAAAACCACATTGTAAAGTCCCCAACCCAGAAGCCACTAAACCAAATCCCCAAGACGAGTCGCCACATGACCTCTAGCATGCCTCCCTATAAAATAGATATTTCCGAATAGCAGTGAGGGACTAATAAATCATATGGGGAGATAATAACCTATTTACCAGAGTAGGCCACTAAAAATAACATATAAAATAATGAAAACAATAATAAAAAAACCAAAAACAAGCATTATCATTGATTTCCCAAATAGGTTTCAAAACACAACCTAACAATAAATATTCCATGTCATGCTAACAATAATATACATGATGGAAACCCAAAATAATTAAAAATAACCGAATACCCAATACCCAAATCGATGTGCATATCCTTATCTATGAACATCCTGAGCCCTAATCAACACCCTAGAATTGGGACCAAACCCTTTTATTGAATTGAAACCACATGATCTTATTGGGTATCCATAAGAAGCCAAAGAAAGGTGTTAGTACAACTTAGTATGCCACTACCGATAGTGTCTACAATATTTCGAGTCTAAAAAAATATTTCATGAAAGTAATGAGTAAATGAAAAGGTAAAAAAGAGAACTTGGGTTCCATTATTTAACAATAGTTACATTTACCATTTTAATCACATAGTCCATTTTCATTACTTTTTTCATGGGTTAAGCATTTGCATCATTTACACAACAGCCTAATTCGGTCAATTTCTATGCATAATGGAATAATTCAAGTTCCCTATCTCACTAGGGATAACATTTAATATACAAATACATCACATTTACCATGGATCCTCAATACATGTAGTCTCACTCTATGAAACCATTAACGGAATAGAGCCTCGATTCCCATCCCTATCCCATGAATTACAGGGTGGGGTTTAGAGCCTTAGTGTAACCAAACCCATGGGTGTAGATCCTCAAGTCCAATAACACACAACTACCAATCCATGTTCACATGATTCTTTATCAATGTAACACATATACCATATCACGAACCATAAAAATAAATATAAATACCATTTTCATCTCATACTTATTCAAAATGAGAGTTAACATCAAGCCTTAACCCATTAGGACATTTACCAATTACATCACATATCACATTTAACCAATTTTACATTCCCTTGTCTTAACCCATTAACATATTTATCAATTTACATACTTTCTCCCATTTAACATATTCATCAATTTCCCATACCCCTCCCACAAAACAGGGCAAGGGAAGTGCTTCCTTTTATTAGATCTAAGCAAAAAGAACTGATAAAAGGGGTGGGCTTTATCAGCGCTAGCTAAAAGTGCTAATAACCGTGACCTTTATTAGTACTCAAAAAGTGCTTATAAAGGTGTACCCTTTATCAACACTTTTCTTAGTGCCGATAAAGGAAACATTTATAATCTCTAATAATAGTATTGATAAAAAAATTTAATAAAAAATTTATGAATTTATCTAATATTATTATATTTATATTAAAAAAATGTTTTTTATACATTATATAAAAAAGGTTTATAATTATTATATATTTTTTATAATTTAAATATATATATATACTGTTTTTATTGAGAAAATTATTTCTAAGTATATAATTAAATTAATATATATATATTTAATTATTATATTATAATAAATTACAAGAAATAATAAATATATTTATTATATTTATTATAGATTTATTAGATTAATTTATTAGATTTATTTGATTTATTTGATTAATTCATTATATTTTTTATATTTAATATATTTAACATGTTTATTTTATTTATAAATATATAATACATTTCAATATATATATTTATAATTAAAATTATTGAATATATATGTGTCTACTACTGAATTTGGTCAATGAATATATTGATCAAGCGTATATATATGTTATGTATCATGCATGAATGTTCATTTATACACATCACGTTGTCCTTATATTTGGTATATTTATTAATTTATAATTTTACTCATATGAACTACATATGTTCCAAAAAATGTACTTATAAAATTACATTAAATATATTTAAATAATAAATAAATTTTATTATATTTTTAATGATATATATAAATAATTTTTGAATAGATTTGTAATTATCATTATAAATATACGTATATAAAAAAAATTATTAAATTATACATGTAATATTATAATTTTATTAATATATATATATATTAACAATTATAAGCAAATATTTATAAATATATACTATTTATAGTTATAATTATAACTATATATATATAATTATAAAATTATAATAAATATATTTATTATAATAATAATAATGTTATAAATATATAACTAAATAGATATATTTATAAATATATACAAATATTTATAAATAAATACAAATAAATTTATATTTATTTAAATAATTATTTAATTGGATGTGAAATTGTTCTGATAATGATTCCTTATATAAGAGCTAAAAAAGCGTTGATAAAACATACCTTTATTAGTGCTATAATTTTAGTGATGATATATAGGTCTTTTATAAGTGCATTTTTAGTGCTGATAATGGCCTATCTTTATCAGTGCTAAAAAGCACTGATAAAGGTTTTGTTATCAAAACTTTTTATTTTAGCGCTGAAAAAATACCTTTATCAACGCATTTAACTAGTGATGATAAAGGTTCCAACGGGTTTTATAAAATAACCCTAAGAGGGTCCTCATCCCTCGCACTATTTTAAACCTTCATAGAAGCTAATCCTTGCGTCGTAGAGTTCTCCCCCATCGTGACCCCTCCTCCTCCTCCTCTGTCACTACTACCTCCTCCGACTCATATACAGCGACCCCTCCTCCACCGCTTCCCCCCCTCCTCCTCCAACTCTGTCACCGCTGCCTCCTCCTCCTACTCCTCCACCAATACCTCATCCTCCTACTTCCCAGCCACCGACTCATCATCCTACACTGCCTCCGCCTCCTCCTCCCCTGCCTTCTTCTCCTTATCCCCCTTGTGTGGCCCCCTTGTCCACCTGACCAGATCCAATTCACCCTCCTCATCCGACAACTATCCCAACAGCCTCCTCTACAACACACAGATACTCCCATCTGAGTCTCTAGCATTTTTATTGGTTTTCAAAGGGTGTGTAGGGTTTGGTGAAGTTTTTCATCTAATTTTTTTTATGTCATTATGTTTTGGGAAAGTTTTTCATCTAATTGTTGGTATATCTATTGAGTATTCTTATCCAATCTTATGTTATTATTGTTTTCTATTATTTTTTATTTAACTTAGGTGGAAATGCTTATTAGATATATTCTATTCCATTTCTTTTTTATTACCTTTTTTTATTTTTATTTTTAGTGTACTACTTTTAATTATCATATCTTTTTATCATATAAAAATGGGAGAGATATTCAAATTTTGGGTGAGTTTATTGGATTTGGTAATAATCAAATGGGTTGAATGGTTCCTTGACACTCACTCTATGTTTTGATAAATCCGTATCCTTAATCAATTTGATTATTTTTATTTTGATAATTACTTATTCCTCTCTTAGTTTATAGTTTTTAAATCTTTATTATGGTAGAAATTATTATTAGATAAATTAATATCCCCTCTAAATTCATATTGTTATTATATCACTTATTCTTTTACATGATCTTTCTACATATATATACTTATTCTAACTATTTATACCCTCATACATGCTACTTTTGGATAGATCCTACCTTTATACATGGTCAACAAACTCTATGATGGATAACTTATCTATTAGTGATAATATAATAGAGTGGGGAAATATTTTAGCTATATATTGTTTTCTTATATTCTAGAGTATTGAGTAATATAATAGTAACAACCATTAATGAAAAACATGTCAGAATCATATCTCTAATTTTTAAACTTCTATTAGTAATATCCAAATATATTATATACTCCTCAAGGCATTTATTTTTACTTTGCATCTAAATTTAATTATAAGTAATCATCCTTGTATCCATGGAAAAAGGTATATCTTATATCCTCTTTTAATATTCACAATTCATCGCACATAATAATGAATTTCTTAGTAACTCATATAATTGTGTTGATAAGATTGGGCTCTCCAACCTAGCTCCAAATTGTCTTTCTGTACTATATATTGACATCAATATTATTTAAAAAAAGTAATTTGGTCTCAACAACCACCTATTGGGATTATCACATATAAAAAATAAACCGAAGAATAAAATACATAAGGGCTCTATTCCATCCCCAAACCTCACTAAGTATATACCTTCACCAATCAATCGGACCAACCCGATTCTCAAACTAGTTGACAATTAGGTAATATTCACGGGTTATGAAAGTGGTTATAGACCAATTGAAAATGTATATATTTTATATCCACTATAAGGACACCCATGGGTGTTACCCCGGTTTCCATAGCCCATCAGCAATAGCCATAGTCGGATGGCCTAGTACCATGGACAATGCTTGTGGATGTAGTCCCTATTATTGGGAACCTATAGCCATGGTTTGAAATATTTTCCAAAGGGCATAAGATTTCATGGGTAGACCGTAGACATAGGTATATCTAGATATGGTTTTTTAATGTGGTCATATAATTCAAAATATTAAACAAAATGATGACATTTGATCTCAAGACCACTTCTATAATTTATATAAGACTTTAAAAATAAATAACAATGAACTATATTTAAAAATATATACATATATTTATATATAAATAGATAAATATATGCTTGTGGTTTTATATAATTTTTTATAACTATAATAGTTATAATTTTAGAAAAGAAAAATGTCCATGGATTCTTAAACATTTGGCCATAGTCCATATCAACTATGGTCATAGGTGTTATAGGAAAGTCCTATCGCTAATATATATTTGGATCATGGTTTTAGGACTTTTCCATTCCCTTCCCATGAAAAAAATTCATTTGGTCATAGTCCATATCAACTCACACATCGGTTATAGCTCTATTAAAAGTTTGGTATCTAGGTTAAGATAACCTAACCAAAAAGAAGATCACAGGTTGTGCCTTGTCATTAGAAAAAGAAATATGTATGGGTTTTGCCTCTAGGTATGTAAAATTAAAGGGGTTTTAATTCATTCCTTGGTATTGTGAAAGATATATATTAAAGAGTTTCACTCACCTTCAAAAGTGAGGTCTATCTAGTGCATGTCCATGTGACACCCTTGTATTTTAAAGAATAACCTTGGGTTGGTTTCAAGGGTGAAAGAGGGAAGTTGAACTGCCTTTTCAAATGGAAACAGATTTCATGACATGGGGAATATTCAATATCGTGTAGGTTTTTTTGTGGCATGGTTGGGGAACTACGGTGTGAAATATTGTTTTTATGGTTCTAATTATTTTTTAATAGTTGTTTCATGGATCTTTGGTTTTGGTGTGAAGTCTTATAATGCGGAGTTTGCACAGTTCTTCCAATTTTGGTATCATTTCACTATGGAGGGTCTGGGGGCTTAGAGGTTATAGTGTAGTGATGACCAATGCATCATAGTCCCTTTCCCCTAGATTATATGATCTCATTTTTTACCATGAACCTAGATTCTAGATGTGTTTTTACCAGGAACCATTGTGGCATGGCCATCTCTTTTTTGTCATATTTCTTTCACATTTTGGAACCATTATGTCATGGACCTATGTGTTGTGTTGCGATTCATGTTTTCCCAGATTGCCTATGTGTTGTGTTATGATGCATGTCTTGTTCTCCCTTATGTTTAGGTCCTTTTTGATTAAGTCCAATTGATGCTTGGAATCTTGATGAACCTATTCTTATTGAACCCTGTGATAGAATAACCCATCCAACCTAAATATAATTACATAATCCAACCTCATTCTAATGAAAAATATTCAATGTATATTTAAACACACTGCAACGTCATCATTTCCATCAACATCTCTACACCATTCAACCCACCAAGATTATTATTTACACATTCCACATCACCTGTTACTATATGATGAATGAAACCAAACCTATTAAGATTCGATGAGGTTTCTAAGATATTTAATATTAGTTTATGATGTTTACTTCAAACACTAGGTTCAACAAACATTACTACCATAAAAATAAGGAAATCCTTTGCATTGACTATTCAAATGTCCAATTTATAAAAGATTTATCATATATGATACTATCAGGACCCACCCCATAGGAACTTTAGTGGAGTTGGGAATATATTAGTGTCTGACCCCCCAATCATATACTTAAATGGATATGGGTTAGTGATAACCAGAAATGTAATGATACGACCTAGGCTGGTATCATAACCAACAACTGACCTAACTTTCCACTAACCTAAGAGGTTTTCATGATCCCTAGGGGATAGAAATGATCCCCAAGGAAAAATATAAAATTAATAGGAAATATTTTACCCCTAAATTAGAGTAAATTAAAATGGATCTTTTTCTTGAAAACCAGACATGTCCCATTCATAATTTGAACATCTAGAAAAATAGTAGATACACAAAAAATAAATAAACAGGAAGCATATATCATAGATGGTAAATAAAATCCCACTATTGACTAATAAATCTATTTAACCAGACATGTCCCATTCCTAAATCTCATTGGACCTATTTTGGATAGGTATAACATAAGAGTTCTCATTTTATGTTTTCTTTTATGTTGGAAATATCTTCTACATCGTGCCTCTCTTCTACTGTTAACACACCTTCATTGCGCGATGAACGATACCGTAGTAGTGAGTTTATCTTCTTACCAATTGGTTTCCTCATTTTTTTTTCATGTTATTAATGTTTTATATTGATGGTTATGTTGTATATAGTATGAGATAAACTCCCCAATGAATATTGTGGCCATTGGTGGTCCTTGTTTACACACTAAATGAATTGTATGTTGGTTGGTTCATGTTGAACATTTGAATATAGAAACTGGTAAATTATGTATACATGGATAATGAATTAATTCCCAAGGATGATAAAAATTCTATGATAATTCATGAATTAACAAGTGGAATTGAATAAGGGATGCTTTTTAAAATATGAAATTATTTTTGTTTGGATTGTATGGTGTTTCTATTGTGAGAAAGGTTGTGTGTTTTTATGGTCTTTCGGGTGTTGGAATTATTGGTATGCCATTTTATTTTTCATATTTTAGTTCCTAAACCTTTGAATATCAATCCAATACATACCCACTTCAATGGAACCACCAATTTGTTACTAGTGAAATTCCACAAAATCATAGAAAACCACTTCACTAGAGGAATCTATTAGACACTTTATGAACGCCCTACTCAAATAACCATAACAACACAAGTAATGAATCCTTCCACCTGAAATAACTCTATGGAAAATCATACCATATATTAGTTTTATACCATAGTTATTGACTGGAGACATTATGTTTCTAGAGAAACAATAAAAAACTGGTTTACAACAATCCATATAGATCACATGTGGGATACTAAAACATTGTAGTTCAAGGGATTCTCATAGCTAATTCCATTGATCGGGTGGTTGGGAAGATGGGTGTGATCTACTTTGGTCCCGGGTAATGCATGGAGAGGAAAGGGTATTATTTAACGTAGCTAGTTCCATTGATTATAGTTGGATGAGGACCCTAGTTGAACATCTTTTGTGTAATTATTTTGTTAAATATTATTATTACTAAATCAAATATGGTGAATATGAATATATAATGGCTGAATGCCAATAGGTTGACAAAAGAGTATAAATATGGCATGAATGAGTTTAACAAGTTTGAAAAATATCATGCATATAACTCTTCACAAATCCTTTGTCTGTTTTTACACAATTTTTTTTAAAGGAAAATTAGTCCAGAGGAGTTAGAGGAAAACTTTATTTATCATGGAATAGGTCGAAGTTATACATGTTAGAATAAACATGGAGAAAAATAATTTTAGTAGTCGTTGGGATAGCACTGTGTTTTATGGACCATATTATATGAATATAAGCGTGAACCATAAAGAGGACCGTACAGAGGATGTGATTATAGTTTTGAATGATGATAAAGATCATATTGAGGAAATGATAAGGATAGTTGAAGATGAACTTCATGTTTGTCAAAAATTGTTTTACATGTTAAAGAGTTAGGAAAAGATGCCATTGTATGCTGGTTGCACTAAATATACAACATTGTTAGCTATACTGAAGCTGTATAATTTGAAAGTAGGCAATGGGTGGAGTGATGCCAGTTTTACAGAACTACTTTCTCTCCTGAATGACCTGCTCTCAGAAGATAATGAGCTCATGAGCGGAACATATGACCGCAAATGAATGCTACACTCGATCGGTATGACATCTAAAAGAATAAATGCCTCCCCGAATGATTGTATAATGTTTCACAGGTACCAAAAATCAATTAAAGAGTGCCAAAAGTGTGGTGCTTCTTGATACAAGAATGATGAATCCAGTCCTACAAATGTTTTATGGTACTTTCCAATCATTTCAAGGTTTAGGTCCCTATGTGGAAGTGAGGATACTATAGAAAAATTGACATGTCATGCAGATACAAGAATTAAATATGGGAAACTACATCACTTGGCATACTCTCCTCAGTGGAAGAGAATAGATCATGAGTATCTTGAATTTGGAAACGAGCTGAGAAACCTTCGTATTGCATTATCTACAGATGGAGTGGATCCTATTGTTTTTCAAAGCATCACTCATAGTACATGGCTGGTTATGTTGGTAAATTATAACTTACCATCGTGGTTATGCATGAAACAAAAATACATCATGTTATCTATGCTTATATCAAGACCAAAACAACCGGGTAAGGATATTGTTATTTATTTGGCTCCATTACTCGTAGATTTGAAATTATTATTAGATTCAGGTTTTACATTGTATGATGCTTACATAAAAGAAGATTTCACTTTGAGAGCCATGTTGTATGGGATGATATATGACTTTCATACTTATGGAAATTTCTCAGGATATAACATTAAAGGAACTCTAGGTTGTCCCATTTTTGAACAAGGTACACAATCAATTAGGCTGAAACATTCATCAAAAACTGTGTTTTTAGGACATCATGGATTTCTACCCCAATGACATATGTACCAATATTTGACAAAATCATTAGATGGAAGTTTAGCAGAATGTACAACACCATCTGCACTAACAGGAGATCAATATTTTGAGAAAGTTAATGATGTGGACACTAGTTTTGGTTAAACATTTTCGAAAAACCATACAAGAACTATTTGGAAAAAGAGATCAATTTTTTTTGAATTACCATACTGGAATTGTTTGTATGCTAGAAATTTTCTTGATTTTATGAAATTTGAAAAAAATGTATGTGGTAATTTCATTGTCATGTTGCTAAATGAAAATGAAAAAAATGGAATTAAGGCAAGGATGGACATGGTTGAGATTGGAATACTAGAAGTGTTGGCACCAGTGAAGGGTGAAAAATGAACATTTCTTCCTCCTACTGCTTACACTCTTTCCAGGCATGAGAGATATCATTTTTTAACTTCTTGAATGACGTAAAGGTTACAGAGTGGTATTCATAAAATATCAAGATCATCGTGTCAATGTATGATTTAATGTTAAAGGGTCTGAAATCACAAGACTACCATGGTTTGATGCAATATCTAATTCATATAGTTTTACATTTCATTTTTCCAAAGAATGTTCACCATATATTAATGAATATCTGATTATTCTTAAATGATATATGCATCATAGTTATAGATCCGGTGGAATTTCAGACTATTTAAAGTGAAATTGTAATCAAATTATGTGAATTGGAAATATTCTTCCCACCACATTCTTTGACATGATGGTTCATTTGATGGTTCAATTGGTGATAAAGATTCGACTATGTGGCCATGTACATTATAGATGCATGCACCCCATGGAACGTTATATGAATATTTTAAAGGGTATGTCAAAAATCGTAGTCGTCCAGAGGATTTTATTACAGAGTGATATATTGTCGAGGAAGCCATTGAATTATGTTCTGAATAACTTTCTAGTGTGAAAAGCATTGGTCTATAAAAATATCATCACACTTGGAGGCTTGAGGGTGAAGGAATTTCTTGAAGATAGGTTGTCATAATCAATATTACAGATCGAGAGTAGGCCCACCTTTATGTTTTTCATAATTGTTTCAACTTTGAACCATATGTTCAAACACAAAAATAAATTATTAGGAATTTGAATCCATATAGGGATAATAAATAGATATTAGATACACATAATTGACAATCTATAGGATGGTTTTGGGACCATATTTTTAAGAAGTTAGATTAATATCCAAACTCAATTTTCAAATGACTTTAATGGCTACTAGGAGGACCAAGTGTGTATGTATTATATTAGGATGATTATGTAGTTAATGGTTAGATATTCTATACTAATGAACATGTTGATAACTATTGGTCGGATTGGATATTCAAGAGGGGGTGAATTGAGTTCCAATTTCCTAGCCACTATTCAATCAACCTCCTCAGCATGTGATTTTCCCTTGGGATCAGAAGAGGATTTAGGCTTGGTGGATGTAGGTGGAGTCTTAGAAACTCCAGAGATGATCAATGGAGGCTGAGCTACTGATACAGTGCCTATCCTATACTGTGTAGCTCTCTGGGTGATCATAGGAGTGAGACAGCTGATTTCTTAAGTTGGTGTCATCTGAGGAATGGAGGCAGACTGAGCAGAGGAAGGCAGAGCTGGTGGTACAATGATAGGTGTACTGTCCACTTGAAAAAATGGCAGCAACAGATTCCTAAAGTCTATTATGATCCCTCATCCTTTTTCCATAGTATAAATGACTTCATCCTTGTTCTCCATAAATTTTTCTACAGTAGGAGTCGACTCTCGGAGCTTTCTTACTTATTCAATGAAATCCTGAGTAACTGGAGGTAGTTTCAGGTTTTCTAATAGAATCTTGAAATGATTGTTCAACCGATGCTTAGTGTAGATCCTTTGAAAATAGAAATTTACTTTGTCTTTGACCTTTTTAAAAGAGGTGGTGGCCTCTCTCATAAAATTCTGAACAATTTGTCCTATATCCCTAGTGGTAGTCACCACTTGGGTCAAAGCAGCGGAGTCTAAAGAGCCACTGGTAGAAGACTATCCAATTTCTTCTCTCATCATAGCTCGAATTTGATCAATATCTAATGAATACCTATTATTACTCAGAGGTGAAATAGTAACGGCTACTGTTTCCTTAATGGATTTAGTCAGCCCACTTATGATATTTTTCACAAGAGAGTCCTGAGGGATAACATGTTGTTCCATGGAAGTCTTAAATATATCAAAAATTGATACCATCTGGACAACTACACTTTTTACAAATGCCAAACCCTTGTCTTCATGAGATTTAGAGCTCATATAGGATTTCGGACAGAAAACTGACTTCTTTAGAGATTCAAAATCCTCTGCCAAACATGAAACATGATTCTGGTAGGTCTTGATTTCATCCAAAACACAAGATATCGATTCAGTCAACATGGACTGAATAAAAAATACTAAAGAGGTTTTCATTATTTTTATTTGTTGCACTAAACTGGCTTGGAGATTAGACTTCAACTGGTTTAAATCATATTTTCTTACTACGTCCTCAGGTAAAATTTCATAAAGGAGATTATAAGTGATAGGAGGTGTAGTGATGAGTGTCTCATCTTCTGAATTAGGATTGTCCAAACCATACACTACAAAACCTTGGTCTTCAGCCCAGTCTTCAATCTCATGAGCAAATGAAATAGTACCATGTCTGGTAGGATTCTCCCCCTCAATATGTGCATTCTCCTATATATGTATATTTATAGCAGCCTCAGCAAGTAGGTATTCCTCAGAAGAATCTTCCACAACCATTTCCAATTCAAAAGCAGGAGGCTCCTCCGGAATAGGTGAAGGTCTATATAATTCAACAATTTCCTCAGAAGGAATTGAGGAGTGCCCAATCAGTAGACTGAGACTCAAGCAGGCAAAAAATGATTCTTCAGTTTCAGATTCTTCTTCTTCCTCATTCTCTAGAGAAGGCTAGTCTTCCTCATCAATAGGGGCTTCTTCACTGCTTACTCCCAATACTGTTTCCTTTTTAGATGACACAACTTTAGCAACTGCACTTGGAGTCAAGCCTGAATCCCTTCAATCAGCTATAGAGATATCCTCCTCATTAGTATAATCACTATACTGTGGTTCCTCTTCATCAAGTCCTAGACCTAGATCCCTTACATCCTTAGGCCAAGAAGGATGATCTACAGGATTAAACTTAGCATACATCTTCCCTTCATCACTGACCCATTCTCTTTTCCACAGATTCCAATTGATCTTCATGTATTTACAAACAGTTTTGGTAATACAAAAGATTACTTTAATAACCATAGTCTTATCCTGAGATGTAGCCACACCTCATACCTTGATCATCAAAGAAATCAGATTTGCAATGAATAGAGCATTAGTTTTTGACTTTGGCCTGGTCATATGCTCAATCTGAATCATTATCAGTCTACACAGATTCACTTTAACACCATCTCTTAACAGATGCAGCAAATATATATCTTGATATTTCAGATTTGTGAAGCCCCCTCTTCTTGGACTTAGCACATGTTGGATGAACTTGAACAGTAACCAGTTCTCTCCATCCATTTCTGTAGAAACTAATTTTCTAGGTGTGCCATATCCTGTTAATTAATCCATGGAAGCTTCATATTCAAAGATGTTACTAGTAGGAGGTATTGATTTTGAGAAATACCCAAACATTCCTTCATGTGGAACTCTCAGGAACTCAGACCACTTAATAGAAGAAAAGGATATTGTTCTGCCATTCACTACTGATATCATTCAGTTCTCAACTTCTGATTTCTCAAAATGAACAAACTCATAGAATTATTTTAACAACTTTGGATAATAGGGTCCATTTTTATTAGAAGATAACTCTACCCATTTCTGATCTTCCAACACTTCTAGAACTAAAGGCTTTCTGGTCATCAACCATTCTGTTAATAGCTTTTTCTCAGCTACTATTTACATTTGGGCGAGGTGTGGATTTGTAGGTTTGTTCACTTCACTTACACTACTAGACTCTCTTTTGAGTCTCTTGTAATTCAACACATCATCCTTTTCACTAACTAATGGTCTCTTCACTCTTGAAATTCAGTGAATCGCGAGTCTTAGGGTTTGAGAGAAAAAAAGGTTTGGAAGCTAAGGCTTGAAGGTAAAGGGTTTGAGGTGGATTGAGAGAGGTCAAGTATTATGTTTTATCATTTTGGAATCATAAAATAAATAAATAAAGCATAACAAGTATAGTACAGACGATACAGATTCCGGAAGCTAAATATACAAAGATTAAAAAATAGCACAATCCTAACGGTAATACATATCGGCGAGGTCCACTAACAGTGAGGCATAACGGTGAGGTTTATACCAGTGAGGTTTCTAGCTGTGAGGATTTTTCTAGTGGTGAGGTTTGGCTAATGGTGAGGTTTGGCTAACGACGAGGTTTGGCTATTGGTGAGGTTTGGTTAACGGTGAGGTTTGGCTAACGGTGAGGTTTGGCTAACAGTGAGGTTTGGCTATCGGTGAGATTTGGATATCGGTGAGGTTTGGCTAATGGTGAGGTTTGGCTATCGGTGAGGTTTGGCTATCAGTGATGTTTGGCTATCGGTGAGGTTTGGCTAACGGTGAGGTTTTGCTAATGGTGTGGTTTGGCTAATGGTGAAGTTTGGCTATTAGTGAGGTTTGGCTAATGGTGAGGTTTCTAACTTACAAAGTCTATCATTCCTAACTCATTCCAAATATAACTTAACATATTTGAACTTAAGGGATTTTTGAAAATGTCAGCTAATTGATGTTCAATACCTATAAATTCAATAGTAATATTTTCCTTTTTGGTAATGATCACTCAAAAAGTGGTGCCTTACAACAATGTGTTTAGTCCTAGAGTGAGACACAGGATTCATAGAAATGTCAATCACACTAGTGTTATCATAGTTTATAGATACATTTCTAAAATGATATCTGTAGTCTAATAATGTATGTTTCATTCACAGAATTAGTGCACAACAACTACCAACAACAATATATTCCACTTCAGCAGTAGAAAATGCAACCGAGTTCTGCTTTTTTACTACACCATGATGCTAAGGACTTACCTAGAATATGACATGTTCCAGAAGTGCTCTTTCTATTTAACTTTCTACCAGCAAAGTCAGCATTTGAATAACTTATTAAATCGAATGATTGTCTTTTTGGATAAAATAATCTTAAGTTAGTAGTATGTTTAAGATATTTGAAAATTATTTTAACAGCAAGCAAGTGTGACTCTTTTAGATTAGCTTGAAATCTTGAACACATACACACACTAAACATAATATCAGGTCGACTAGCAGTAAAGTAGAGTAGGCTCTCCATCATACCTTTGTAGTTGGTTTGATCCACTCGTTTTCTAGTTTCATCAGCATCCAACTTACAAGTATTACTCATAGTTGTATCACTTTCCTTAATACTATCTAAACAAAAATGTTTTAAAATGTCCTTTTTATATTTATTTTGATTTAAGATAATACCATTTTCATTTTGAAAAACATGAAATCCCAGAAAATATTTGGGTTCTCCCATTAAACTCATTTCAAATTCATTTTGCATACTCTTTAAAAAATCAATACAAAATGTATTTTTAGAAGATCAAAAAATAATATCATCAACATAGATTTGTACTATTAAAACATCTTTGGAAATTATTTTGATAAAGAGAGTTGGATTAGAAATCCCTTTAAAAAAACCTTTTGAAATAAGAAACTTAAACCATATAAAGCTTTAGAAAGATTAAAAAATCGATTTGGAAAATGAGGATTGGAAAATCTAGGTGGTTGTTCAACAAAAACATCTTCAATTATAAAACCATTTAGAAAAGAACTTTTAATATCCATTTGATATAACTTGAAATTCAGATGAGCATCATAGGCAAGTAGAATCCAAATAGATTCTAATATAGATATAGGTGCAAAGGTTTCCTTATAGTTTATTCCTTCCTCTTGACTATACCATTGTGAAACTTTCCTTTCATGGTTTCTAACTATATTTCCAGACTCGTCAACTTTATTCCTAAAAACCCATTTGGTGCCTATGGTCATAGTGTCCTTAGGTCTGTCAACTAATTCCCAGACTCAGTTTCTTTCAAATTGTTTTAATTCTTCATGTATAGAAATTACCCAAAATTCATCATTGATTTCATCATTGATATTTTTAGGTTCTATCTGTGAAAGAAAGGCTTGATGTTCAACCTAGTTTCTTAGAGAAGCTCTAGTTTGTGTCCTATCAAGATTACCTACAACAACATCTAAAAGATGATTCTTTAGAATCCTAGTTGATCTGGTAAAGGTTGGACTAGAAATTTTAGGTTCTTCTCTATGCTCGGGTACACCAGAAGCAGATTCTAGAATATTTCCAGAACTAGTTGTCTTTACTACAGGTTAACTAATTTTATCATTAAGGATCAGAATAGATAGATCTTCATCAAGATTGTCAAGATAAGACTTAGGTTCATGCGGATCAATTTCATCAAATTTGATGTCAATAGATTCTTCCACACATTTGGTTCTTTTGTTAAAGACTCTATATGATTTACTGGTTATAGAGTAACCTAGAAAGATTCTCTCATCACTTTTAGAAGAAATTTTTTCATGATTATCCTTAGTATTGAGAATAAAGACATTACAACCAAAAACTCTGAAGTAGCTAACTTTAGGCTTCCTATTATTCCACAGTTCATAAGGGGTGTTTTTAAGAATAGGTCTAATCAAGACTCTATTTATAATATAAAATCTATATTGATAGCTTCATCCCAAAAATAAACAGGTAAATCAAATTCATTAAGAATAGTTCTTGCAATTTATTGATGGGTTCTATTTCTTTTTTCTACTACATCATTTTGTTGAGGTGTCCAACGGGCAGAAAAGTTATGATTATATCCATTGTGTAAGCAGTATGATTCAAACTCACGATTTTCAAACTCATGACCATGGTCACTTCTCAAGGTCTTAATATTATGTATACTAAGGTTCTCTACAGACTTGGAGTATTTAATAAAGTAATATCAAGCTTCACTTTTGTGAGCTAGAAAATATACCCAAGTATATATAGAAAAGTCATATACTATAACATAAACATAGTGCTTCCCATTTAAACTTGAAACTCTAGAAGGTCCAAAAAAGTCCATGTGAACCAACTCAAGAGGTTGAGAAGTTGAAACTTATTTCATTAATTTGAATGAAACTTTATGTTTCTTTCCCTTTTGACAGGGAGTGAAAACTTTGTCTGATGGGAATTTTAGTTGAGGAAGGTCTACAACTAAAATTTTCATAGTCAGTTTCCAAAGTGAATGAACAGTTTAGTGTCCTAATATTCTATGCCAAATCAATACTCTCTATGAAAAGAATTTAAACAGGTAAGCTTTTTGGTTAGCTAATGATTTTAAATCTACAACATAGACATTTTCATTTCTCAAGGGATTAAATACCAAAACATTTTTAGAATCAAATACATGGCAAGAATCATTTTCAAATTTAACATTGAAACCATCATCACACAACTGAGAAATGCTTAACAGGTTGTATTTTAATCCATCAACAAATAATACTTCATAAATTAAAATTGAATCATTATTACCAATCTTGCCTAAGACGACGATTTTTCATTTTGAATCATCACCAAAGGTGACATGTCCTCCATCAAACTTGATTATACTTTTGAAACATGAGTAATATATAGTCATATGCCTTGAACATCCACTGTCCAAGTACCATATCTTCTTATAGGAACTCCTCAAGAAAGTCTCCTACAAAACAAGTTTAAACAAAAAAAGACTTTGGTACCCAGATATTCTTTGGTCTAAAAAGGTTATCAAATAGATATTTTGGTACCCAGATTTGTCTAATGGGTTTCATATAATCAATAGATTAAAAATATCTTGAAAGATAAACATATTTTGATCTATAACTATGTGAATAGCTGGTTGAGACATATGAGTTTCCAAAATTGGAACTAGCAGCATACTATCCAGATTTTGGAATAAATCTACTTTTTTTAATCTATCTCTGTCCAGGCTGATATCCTAAACCAGTAGTATATTTTTATGCAAATTGTTTTCCAAGAATTTGAGTTAGAGTATTCATTAAATTTATGAACTTCTCTAAATCTTTTCTAATTTTCACATTTTACAATTTAGGTTTATTATTCTCCTTTAACAATTGAGAATTATTTTCCTTTTCTACACCAATATCAAATTTAACAGCACTAGACAAGGCATACTGTTTCTTTAATGACGTGTACTTATCTTTCAGCTCATTGCAGTTATCCTATAGCATGTTACAGTACTCAAATAATTCAGCTTTAGACATATTATCATCACTATTTGAATAACTTTCATTCCCATAATAATAATCATTCAGCATAGGGGAAACAGGTACCTCAGAAGTATTAGTCCTGAAAAACATGTTGGCTTGATTCTTTTCAGAATCAGAAACTTCAGACTCACTTGTGCTATCTTATGAAGCACTCCGTTTTGCCTTCATAGATTTCTTATATTTTTTGTCCTTATAGTCATATTTCTTCTTGAACTTCAATTTTGGACAGTCAGCCTTAATGTGTCCGTTCCTTTTGCATTCATAACACACTATCTCATCATCCTTATCGGATTTCTTCCAATCTTTGTTCCAATCACCTCATTGGTAATACTTACCCTTATAAGTTGGTTTTTAGAAAAATGTCTTCTTCTTATAAAATTTCTTGAATCTCATAGCTATTTAAGCCATCTCTTCATCACTATCAGAATCTGAACCTCCACTTGTTGAGATTTCAGTGGGTAGGTGAACTTTCTCATAGTCCTTGCTCTTTGAGGCAGCAGACTTAAATTCCACTGAATTACTCTTTGATTCATCATCTTCCTCTTTGTTTAACTTATCTCTTCTTCATACATCATCAACTTAGAAATTATCTCTTTAACAGGTAGTGAACTTATGTCATACAATTCTTATATTGAGACTGATGTGCCTCTCCATCTTTCTGGAAGAAATTTAAGTAAACTCGTGATTTCCTCCTTTGTAGGAACATCTTTTCCAAGTGTGCTCATTGTATTTAAAATTTGGTTCAACCTGAGATACATGTCAGAAATAGTTTCATCAGGATTCTTTTTAAAATTATCAAACTTAATAGTGTAGGTATTCAATCTCATTTCCTTAACATTGGTTGTTCCCTCATGTGAAATACCCAAAGTATCACAAATTTCATAAGTAGTCTTACAAGCAGATATTCGATTAAATTTTCATATCCTAAAGAACAATATAGAGCATTCATTTCTTTACAATTATTATGGTAATCAGTTTTTGTAATTTCATCCCATGTAGTTCTTTAGGTTTCTGGAATCTTATACAAAGTCTCTATAGCAGTACATATGTCAAATCCCAAACTTTATAAATGGATTTTCATTTTTAGTTTCCATTGGGCATAATTAAGACCATTAAATAAATGTGGAATGCTGGTAGCATCACCTTCTAATATGTTATCCATAATTATATTTTAGTAAATATGTTTAAAGAGATAAAAATTTAGAAATCACAAAATTTTCATGTCCTTTAGATACAAATAAAATCACAGTTGAAAAAATAGAGTGTTTGGAAATCCTTTATTAATAAACAATCATCTGATACCAAATGTTGGTCTGAGTGGATACTCAAGAGGGGGGTGAATTTAGTTCCAATTAAAAATTTCTGTTAAAAATATTTCTATTAAAATACCCCAATCAAATAATAAGATAAACTGTAGTGAATTTATAAATCTTGAAAGGTTTCAATTAGTTTCTCAAAGATTGATTATTTCTCAGCTAACTTAATCTGATGATTAAGTTAGCTATTGAAAATAATTTACTTGCTAAAAAATTATAAATAGTTTATATTTTAACTATCAGAGTTACTTTAAAATCGATTTATATTTAAAGTAATTAGCAGAGGAATATAAGATATAGTTTAAAAAGAAATAGAATGCAAAACAAGTTTAACTAAGAGGTTCAGTCTCAAGCTGAGACTTAGTCCTCTCAAATAGTATATATAAACTTTGATCCACACCCTGGATCGGGGTTAACAAAAGTACTCAGACTGTCCAGGTCCTCATACCTCTACCACAGTTCTACGTGGGAAAATAAAAAAAATAGCACACAGGCTATCCAGGTCACACTTGACCTCTACCACAATCCACAGTGGGATATAAGAGTGTGAGAGAAATATTGAGTCAGGATTTATAAATCTAACAGTTCATCATAGAAGATAGGGTGTGTTTATAATACAAAACACCCATTTCTCAAAATGTAGATAAATGAAACAAAATAGAGCTAAACAAATAGAGATGAGTTTATAATGCTCTATGTGTTGGGAATGAAGTTCTAGACTCTTTTGATTGATGCATATGAATCTTTGAGTCCCTTTATGGTTTTTTTCAAGAGAAACAGCGTGTCGTTTTTGTATTAGAATTTCATGTCCAAGTTGATCAGCTTGATCAGGTTGAGTGTAGGTGAACTTGTTGAAGCTCTTAGCACCATGAGTGATCAGGTTCTACAGATTCTGAATGTATCCTTCCTTCTTCTTATATGTATTTAATTCCTTGTGTATCTCCAGAAGGTTGTTTCATATGTGCATGGAAAGACTGGTCTTTCTTGTGTTTCCCTCTATCATTGCTTTTGAGGTTCTCATTTATATACCTTCAGCTCTGGCAATGGGAATGGTTACCTTTTAATAGGTACGAGGTATGGTTTCCTGACATGCCAACAACTATCATTAATTAATTGCAGATTCATTAAAAACATCAAATATGACCATTGCTAAATAAAAAAATATAAACAGGGTTTAGAGAAATAGTGACTGGTTTTCATCAGTAGCTCTTTGTATCAGTGATCTTGTAGTGGTGGACGTATAATGACAGGTCCTGCATCAGTAACTATTAGTCTATGTAACAGTAGCTCGCTTGAATCGGTAGCTCCTTCTATTGGTAGCTCCTTTTATCAGTAGCTCCTTCTATTAGTTTCTCTGTGTATCAGTAGACTGTTTGTATCGGCAGCTTGTTTATATCAGTCACTTGCTTGTATCGGTGGCTCCGTATCAGTAGCTGCTTGTAACAGTAGGTCTGTATGTTTGATTGTATTAGTATATTTTCCCGTATCAGTATACTTTTGGTGGTAGTTTTGTATCTGTGTCAGCAGACCTGTATCAGTAGCTGTCTGTCTGTATCAGCAGACTTGTATCTATAGCTGTCTGTCTATATCAGCAGGCTTGTATCGGTAGCTATGTACCAGTGACCTTGTGTCACAGGAATCTTGGTCTATCAGTGACCTTTACTTATCAGTAGACTATGTACCGTTAGGTCTGTATCGGTGACTCAACACTTAATACTTATCTTTTCTATTCAAATCATATTCAGATTGATTTAGTAACATTTCTAAAGTAGTATAAACATATATACCCATTGATTAACAAAGTCCAATGATAATTTTGATATTTTATCAACTTAAAAATGTGATGTCATAGGTTGAATGAATAATTAATATAAAGATAAACATTATTTTGGATTATCAAAGAATATTGAAACATAATTGAGATTATCAAAACAGGTGAGGTCAATAATAACTATAACATGCAGAATAGTGGGGTTAAACTTATGGCTGAAGTGATGCATGTTTCTGGGGATAAGGAAAAAATCCAATTTATGAGAATATTTCATACATTTTCATCATCAAACAAATATGGGAGTTGGATTTTACAAAACTCCAAGTGCCTATTTTTCAATGAAAGTGGGTTGATAACATGAGTTCTATTAAAATAGATAAATTTGGATTCATGAAATATGGTTTCAGTAAGGAAGGGGTGAATGAAGAACCGTTTATAATGACATCACAGGTAGTACATGTATTTTATGTTCCAGATCCCGCAAACCAAAATGGGTCCATTATTCTGTTATCAACCAAAAAAAATGAAGGGTCATATGAAAATTCAATAGAATACGACCATTTTATTGGAACTTCACAATCATTTCGAAGCAATCCCAATGTAGATGATATTTTTTATGATAGATAAGACCAAAATAAATGGATTTGCATAGTTGATTGAGGGGTGAAATCTCTTCAGGATTTAAAAAAAGAGATTTTAATAATCATGTTGTTTTTTATAATAATATAATATGTGTTACCATATGTTATTATCTGTTCATCAATGCCTTTGTGTAATCTAAATTAAATCATAACCCAATTCTGTAGATAATGACTTCTGCACCTGCTGATGCGCCCAATCCCAAGACACAACTAGTATGTCAACCTGCTGCTGTTGGTCCCAGTACAGAGGAAGAACATGTCTCTCTACCTATTGCTACTAGTCCCATTATTATGGAACAATATGTTTCTCAACCTATTTCTGTTAGTACCAATTCCGATTCTAGCACTCCGGAGGAACATAATGATGATGCTATAACTGAGGAAATGGTAGGTGATGAAATTATAGTGGTGCCAAAAAAACAAGAGCACTATAGTTTGACGGTGTTATCCAAAATCTTTAAGTTAAAAGAAAAAGGCATCAAATTTGTGGTGGGATGGAATAAGAGAGGCTAACATGTGAACCCCAAAAAATCCATATTTAGTTGCTACATTATAATAGTCACTCAGAAATTATTTACGATTGATGTATAGTTGTGGAACCACGTTGTCACTAAGTTTAAGTCACTAATGTGGGAAGATATTATGGTAACATTATGATATCATTTCATTAATTTATTAAACTAAAATAAAATACTAAAACAGTTACTTACTCTACATCATCCATTATAGAGTGCATTTATAGTAGATGCCTCACACAAAAAATATGTATTAAGAGTATAATCAAGGATTCATAGAGGCTTCCACACACTTTTAACAAAATATCATCTTAAAGATACTGAATGGAAAATCAATCCATACCCACCTATTATTTATGCACACTTGATATCCCATGGAGTGTGGGATGTATTTAGAAGCTAGCGTGTGGTATAGAATTTTCAGGTACATAGTTTCTGGTAATACGTTGTTTGTCATTTCTTGTATTCATCACATTAATTGACATTTTTTTAATTATGAAACAACAAATAAGTGTTGAAAATAAGTAACTGGAATTAAAATAAGCATACCCCAAACAGAAATTAAGGATGGGGTATGCTTCACTCGGGAAAAAATTGGTACGTTTTTTAAATATATCGTAATACTTTTATGTGACATAAAACAACACTATAATCATGTTTCTCTATTTATATGCAGATTGATGAATCTAAATCAAAATCCACTTCCATCCCACACCATGTGTTATGGAATAAGGCTCATGTAAATAAATATGGGATACTTATAGATGAAAACACACAAAATGCATGGGAAACATGTGTAAGTATGACATAATATAAATTTGTTTTTCCATAAATCTCTACTAAATAAAAAGTATCACTTATATATTTTTATATTTTCTATCTGAAATAGTTACCAGAATCAACGACACCCGCACCAGATGAAGACATACTTTTAGCATCATGGAACTAGCCAGAATAGTATGGTCGTGTCTGCGGTGCAGGTTTTGGGGTGACACCCCGAACATATTTTCAAAAATAAAAACAAGCGGAGGATCAAACTGAGGAAATTAAAATGATTAGAGAAACAATAGATATGGTTCAAAAAGAATTAAAATACCAGAGAGAGCTGATAATAATTTTTATGGGGGGAGATAAAGAGAAGAAACAACTCAAGAACCACCCATGTGTGATGATCCTACCCCGGACCCCACCGGTTTTGAGGTTAGCCAATCCCCAAAAATACAATACTTGGCTGAATTAATCAATGTTTAATAATTTTTTCTATGAAATTTTAATCACATAGACCTTTATACCTTTCTTTTTCTGATATTATATAGGGTGAAAATGACTGTGATTGATATCTATCAACTCCCACTTATCGCATTGTATCAAGGTCTATAGTGTTCAACATGTAGAATGACATGCTACACAACAAAACACTTCCAATAGATCATGTCATAGTGTTGATTAATGTATCTCATGAACTAAGCACCAAGATGTCTATTCCAAATGACAATGAACACATTCATATGGTCGAACAAGTTATAGTAACATTCATCACATGGCCATCAATTCTTGTAAAAAAACATATAGACATGGAGGTATTCGTTTACAATTTATTTTTTCAAGACAAACCATTAACATTTAATGAAAAATGGTCTGAATGGGCGAATGTTATTACATAATGACTAAGATAAGGGGTTGAAATGAATGATCGACTCAACAAAATCTCAAGGATTGACCAACCAATTGAAACAATCTAGTTAGAGCACCTTCACCCCACCCATTATTTATCCATATTTAATATCATTGCTAGATCATGTGGATATAAAGTAGATAGACAGAAATACTCACACAATTTATTTTGAAAAAAATATGTATAAAGAGGAATAATCAGATTACATTAGTGATGAAAATGCAAATGAAATCTTCAAGTATGAATTCCAAGGTACCTCAGTTGTAAATGTATACATGGGGTATGTTTTCATAATTTGATTTTACAAAAGCTGATATACTATGATAATTATTACTAAATACATTTCATATTTTTTGCAGGTGTATATATGAAAAAAATTGAAGGTATTTCCCCATTACAAAAATTTTGACTCATTAGTCCTCACATCACCTCTTCAAAAGAAGAAATAAATTCCGACAAAGAAGGTAAAATAATGTTATCCCCTCTCAAATTGTTTGAAACAAATTATAAAATACAGACTCTTTTTAATACAAACAATATAGGGGTAAAACTCTACAATTTAATCATATCAAAAATATTTTAATTTATTTCATTACCTATACTTTTTTTTGTTTGAGGCTATATTGGATGTTCATTGCGGTCAATTTAGATACTCCAAATATTTATTTTCTAGATACAATGAATGGATATCTGAAAAACTAACCACACATGATGATGTTTGTTAATTTTTAATACATTAGATCTAAAATTTTAGAACTAATCATCTATTTATATAATTTAGAGTATATTATAATGAGTATTCTGTTATGATATGGAGGTGCATCGATATTGTATAATTCATGGAATGAATCTAGGTCCTAAGGACAAGAACATACATGAGATATACAACTGGACATGTATCGTAGTATATATAATAACATTTCACTATCCAAACACATATCAAAACAAATTACTTATTTTTCTTGATGTTTCTATAGTGTCCAAAACAAACAAAAATGGAAAGGACTATGGTTATTAAATTTTTAAATTAATGAAATAGGTCATATTTCATCAACAAACTGGCATCCCTAAAAAAGTATTTTTAAAAATAATTACTAGTTCATTTAAAATATTTACTAATCCTTTTTATATTTATATTTTTTATTTTCTACCATGAATTTCACACAATATCATATTCACAAGATGATATAGATGTGTTGAGAAATGAATGAGAAGCATACCTGATAGAAAATTGTATATAAATAGGGTCAAGGAGAATTCATACTACGTAGGTTATTCTTATATGATAATTGATATCTCCCTTATTTACACTTATTGAGTATATATGATCACCCTTTATTTTGTTTTATGTCCTTAGGTTATGAAGAATGGTTTTAGAAATGATTTTTCTTTCAAGTAAGGCATAACTTATTGAGAGACTCTTATGAACTAGTTCATTATTTTTCCATGTTTCTAAAAGCACTAATCCTAAAATATTATTGCATGAATCATTTATATTATTTATTTTGGTCATTTATGTTACTATTTCTACTAATGTAGTGTGTTGGATGAATATTTTTTGTGCACCAATGGGAAATTTAATAACAAAACTAAGGATTCTTTACTACTGTTGGTTAACTACTGCTTACCATAGCATCTGATATGTACTTCCGATCTGGCGTCCCAATGATGCGCTCATCCGACACCATCTCTATGATATCATCATTTAGGATTCACTTTTTCTTAACTTCATGCACCCATTTACATGGGTGTAGGAATAGAATGATAAGTGAATACTGAATTATGATATCATAGAGATGGTGTCGGATGAAGGAATCATAGGGATGCCAGATCAGA
Source organism: Viscum album (assembly GCA_963277665.1). Taxonomy (NCBI): domain Eukaryota; kingdom Viridiplantae; phylum Streptophyta; class Magnoliopsida; order Santalales; family Viscaceae; genus Viscum; species Viscum album. The sequence continues at coordinate 263,230,495 of OY728129.1, forward strand.
TATTCAGATCAGATGTTATGCTAAGTAGTAGATAACCAATATTAGTGAAGTGCACAAAGAATCATTAGTTTTGTTATTAGATTATTTCTGGACCAAATAAAACCTTTGAAAAGTTTTAAAGCTAATGTTACGATATAATATCTCTATTGAATCAAAAATTATATAATGAAACATTTATTTTATTTTCATTATTCATTGCAGGGTTTGTTTATTTTAGATGATTTTTGTCCATGTGACATGCCTTTGTAGGAAGAGCAATGATGTTGTGTCTACTTAATCACCAAGGTAATTTTGATGTTTGAATAATAAAATCATTTTCCGTGGAATAAATTCATTGTTTCATATTTATGTTTAATTTATTTCTTTTATGTAAGGAATATTAATCTACTCATATGAAATATCAATATATGAAATGTTTAGGTTATTATAGATTGTATCAGAGTAACAGACCTATTCAAAATCAATCAAACACATTAATTTGTTTTGATACATTTGGTAGATGATCCATAAGTCATTTTAAATTTGTTTAAATCAACCCCACCTCAATACGACATACGATGCGACCGATATAACTCAAAGTGTCTCTTTTTACTTAAAACTGACATTATTTTTAATAAAAAGATCAAGTGAAATACTTAAAACTAAGAAAACACATTTAGAATGTTTGGATACTTTAGGAAAACTATCCATAAGTCATTTGTGACATGTAGGAATTTAACTCACCTCAATTCAATGCACAACGCGACTGGTATGTCATAACACACCTCTTTTTTATTTAAAATTGAAATTAATTTTCGAGCAAAACACAACTGACATACTAAAAACTGAGAAAATGAATTTGTAATGTTTTTATACTTAAGAAAAATAATTCATGAGTCTTTTTTTATGTTTATGAATGAACTGTACCTCAATTCGATAAACAGTGTGACTGGTACGGCTAAAAATTTATGTTATCAGTTTAAAATTTACATTTTAGCTCAAAACGTCTCAGTCACTGAAAACCAAGAAAACCCAATCCAATTTCCTTTATAATTTAGGATAACAATTCAAATGTTTTTTTTATGTGTATGAAGCTGTCTCGTGTCAAACCAACTCACGATGGGACCGGTAGGACTCAAAATTCATGTTTCCAATTTGAAATGGATTTTTTGTAAAAAAACACAACTGACATACTACAAACTGAGAAAATTCATTCAGATTGTTTTTATAAATTTTTTAATAATAAATAAGTCATTTGAGACATGTATAAATTGACCTCACCTCAATTCAACTCACAATGCGATGGGTATGACTCAAAGTGTCTTTTTTTATTTAAAACTGACATTAATTTTATGAAAAAACAGAAGTGACATACTAAAAACTAATCAAAAAAATCTGGATTGACTTGATAATTTATGAAAACAATATATGAGTCATTTTTGTTGTGTAAGAATCAACTTCACCTCAATCTGATGCACAGTGTGACCGGTATGGCTAAAGGTGTCTGTTATCTGTTTAAAATTGACATTTTAGCACAAAACATGTCAGTCACTAAAAACCAGGAAAACCCACTCAAATTTTATTCATAATTTATGATAATTATTTATAATTTCTTTTTAGTGTGAATAAATAATTCTCATATCAAACCAAGGCATGATCCGAAAGATATAACTCAAAATGCGTATTCCCAGTTTAAAATGACATTTTAGTAGAAAAACACATCTGACATACTAAAAACTGAGAAAAAGAATTCAGATTGTTTTCATAAATTAGTAAAAAAATAAATATGCAATTTTTGATATGTAGGAATTTACCTCACCTTAATTCAATTCACAATGCGAATGGTATGACTCAAAGTGTATATTTTTAATTAAAATTGACATTAATTTTAGAAAAATACACAATTGATATACTGTAAACCCATATTACACATTCATATTATTTTGATACTTTAGTAAAATTATCCATGAGTAAATTTTGGTGTGTTTAAATCAACCACACCTCAATCCGATGCACGGTGTGACTGGTATGACTAAATGTGTCTGTTATCAGTTTAAAATTGGCATTTTAGCTCAAAACGTGTCACTCACTAAAAACTAAAAAAAAACTCCAATTGTATACAATATTTATGATAATGATTCATAGTTTATTTATGATGTGTATGAAGTTTTCCTATATCAAAAAAATTTACAATGAGACCGATATGACTCAAAATGCGTGTTTCGAGTTTGAAATGACATTTTAGTAAAAAATCAAAATTGACATACTAAAAACTAAGAAATCACATTCAAATTGTTTTGAAACTTTGGTAAATTGATACATATGTCATTTGTGACATATAAGAATTGACCACAGCTAAATTAAATGCACAATGTGACTGGTATTACTGAAAGTGTCTCTTTTTATTTAAATTTGGCATTAATATTAGATGAAAAAACAAGTGACATACAAAAAACTGAGAAAAAGAAATAAGATTGTTTTGATACTTTAGTACATTTATCCATGAGTAATTTGTGATTTTTAAGAATCAACCACACCTATATCTGACTCACTTTGTGACCGTTATGGCTAAAAGTGTCTCGTATCAGTTGAAAATTGACATTTTAGCTCTAAATGTGTCACTCAATGAATACCAAGAAAACCTACTCCAATAGTCCTCATAATATATGATAACAATTCATAAGCCCGTAAATCCAAGGGATTATGAGTTCATACCTTCACTTTATCATTTTCTTTAAAGTGATGAGCAGGAGGAGATGTTCCATTCCCTTTACTAACTAAGCCCTGCACTAGTGTCAAGGGTAGATTAGAGTATCCATAAAACCCCCCTTAATATTTATCAAATGGGGAGGTTGAAAAAAATGACGTAGCCGATCCTTTTGATAGGTTTATTCAAGCCATGATAGATAACCTATAGAGATCTAACCTTTCTACAATAGTGTAGTTAGATGTCGAGACATGGGTCGTTGTTCCTTTTCGGATAACACTCTTTGTTGTACGGTCGCTAAAATCCAGAAAAGAACCGATAGTGGAAGCTGAAAAGGACATCAGGCCCATCCGTATTTCACCTTAGTGTGCCAAAAATTCTTTCTTTGATGCACGACCACTCATAGGGAATCATAGTTATACATATTCATACTTCTAGGGTTTTCTGTTGTAGTGTGTCCGCCAGTAAAAACTAGAGAGAGGGAGTATCATCCTCCATACTTCATTATTTGATATCATTTTATTAATTTATTTTTTCAAATTAATATTTAATTTAATTTATTTCTGTATTAATAATATAATAATTTTTTCTAATATAGGTTTAATTTTTTTTCTTGAGTTCAAATGCTTTGTTCGGGAAATAATACCATGGAAAACAATTTTTGAGAGGGGATCATAGATGCCAAAATATGAAACAATAATGTTTTTAACTATTTGTTGGATAATTGTAATTTTAAAAGTATAAAACATTGTTTGAAATGTATATAGAAATGTGTTTTTTTGTATTAATGATGAAATAAAAATGTATATAGCTTTGTTTGTGAAACTGTTGTGTGTGATGTTTCGTTCTTCTGTGATTTTTTCGTGGGTAGTTGTTGTGTTTGATGTTAAATAGCAGAAAATCCCATGAAACTTGGCCTTTATCAGTGCTCAAAATAGCACTAATAAAGGTGTCCCTTTATCTATGCTAAAAAAGTGCTAATAAATGTGGTACCTTCATTAGCATTTTTTAGCATGGATAAAGGGACCCCTTTATTTGAACTTTTTTTGCGCTGTTAATGGGGACCCCCTGGTCTGCACTAGGATTTACAGTGATTTTCTAGCGCTCTTAAAAGTGGATTTTAGCAATTTTGAAAGACTTATTTTTAGTTGTGAAAGTTATACCATTTTACAAATTCATCAATTCAGAAGCATATACCTATTTAATAAGTTCATCATTCTACAATCATTAACCAACTTATGCATTTCAATTATAATTCAAAATTTATTTAGTATAATCAATTTATTTCACCCAACCCATTCATATTAAGAGAAAAAATACCTTATTAAATTATCAAAGTCTAGACATGACTACCAATGTTCCCTCTTTAATTCAAGTAATATTTCAACATATTGATCAGGGTCTCTACTTTATCACAAGTTAAATCTATTCTAAACATTACCATTTCCATGCTCAGGAATGATTGTGAACACCATGGGTGGCCCTAAACAAGTCAAATAATCCCCAATGCATCCCATGTAGATCATAAGGATTTCATTTCATTATTTATCCTACACTTTTTCTAAATCATATCAATGGAATCAAATACATAGCAAGAGATAACAAAAAAACAACTACACATTCAAAAATCAAATTTATGCCTATAAGATATAACTTGTAGACAACCTGTATAAATTTAGAAGATGAACACATGCTCAATCCCAGCCTTAGATCCGGATTCAAGAAAAAAATGAGGCCCCAACCTTAGTTCCACTAGATAAAGAGGGTTTTAGGGGTTCAGAACAAGAAGAATGAAAACATAAGCTATATCTGGAAAAGAGAATCTATTTGAGTGTTATACTTACCTTATTATTTAATTTTCACATGATTACACTCCAATCAACCTATAATCGAAGGATATCAATCCTCAGGATGTATGGTTTGAAATAGTTATCCATTAGGGTGGATGGAGAAGAAATGGTGCAAAAATTGGGTGAGAAAACATAAAATACTAAGGGGGGGAATGGTAAAAAACCAATTTTAATGGGGTATATGTTTTGGATGCATGTTTTGGAAAAACCATGTGCTAACCATAGACCTTCCTTTATCCAATAGGGGTCCTTTTCACTCAGTTAGCTGGGGATCCCATTAGGTTTGGAAAACCATGCATCAACCATATAGAATGGATCTATCCAAGACCTCATGTTTTGGATTCCCCATATTCCTGGTTTACTAAACCATGCACCCCACCTTCTAGCTAAAACTGTTTGGACACAGGTTTGAAAAATTGTGCGCCGACTGTACAACATGAACTGGATTGCGATTTCCCCCTTTTCATTCATGTCCCAAACCCTCGAGACACCCATGAGACTACTCATACATTTAGTAAATATTCCATTAATAAAATTTAAGATATTTAAACTAAACATTAAATAGGGACATAATTCCATGATGTCTAATATTTTACAATATTTCCTTATGCTCTTAGCCTAGAAGGTAAAATAATTACACAACTTTATGAAAATATTTGGAATTATAAATAAAATCCTCTTACATTAATTTTTGTGAAATCAATTATCATTTTTAATTCAATTTGTTTTAATGGTTTTGTGGTCATTATTATTTTCATGATCATTCAGTTTCTTGTGATCAATGTTCTCTGTCACACTCTATCATTATTTCGACATTATATATTTCCTCCTTGTGTATATTTTCACATCCCACTAATGTTTGAAAATTTTGAAACCAAGTATGTATTATTCTAGATGTCTTTTATATTTTACTTTCCCTCTTTCCAACATGATTTTTTATTAACCCCTTTTTTGATATGGTATTTCAATAAAGGTATTTTCAAATGTCAAACCCCTAGTTACTGAATTCAAGTTCAAATTGTAGTCACACAATTTCATAAAAGGGAATAATGATACAACCAAGTCAATGTTAAGATAAATAATTTTAATATATTATTAATATTTATAAATTATATATTATAGATTTATATTTATTAAAAAAAATTGTAATATTTTAGTCAAATGGGAAAAGATTTATTTCTAATCCAAATGGGGATTTATGCATTATATTGTGGTATTTAAAATAATTTTATTCAAATTAAAAACATTTATTTGTAATATATGATCTTAATTTTACAATTTATCATTTCAAAATTATCTTAGTTTGATTTTTAATTTTTTTTTGAAATGTTTGATTTATCAATGAATAATGTTAAATAATGATTTTTATTAAAAAGTATCTTTTTCATTTCATGAATTTACAATGTTATGTTTTTTTAAATAGATTAAATGAAAAATTAATTCAATCATATTATTAAAAATAAAGTTATGTTCTTTGGAAATATTTTTATACATGAATTTGGTATAAAAATATATTTATACTTAAAAATGCATTTTTTTTGAAAAATGATTTTTCATCCCATTTTCAGGTTTAATTTTAAATTAAATGCAGCCTTTTATTTGATTTGGATTTGAAAAAAAAAATATTATTTAATTTAAATAATAAAAATTAATATTATATAGTAATTATAAATTAACTGTTTGGCATAATGAATAGTAATAAAATAAAAATATGTTTTCACAAATATGATTAAAATATGTTTACAAACGGATAGAAATTAGTAATAATGGCTAAAATGACCTAGAAACTTGTGTAAATTCTATTAGATATAAATATTTCTACCCTATCAGATCTATTATTTAGAAATGGTCCATTTTTCAGTAATTTCACTTTTTGAAGACCATAATATATTTTATTCTTTTTAAATATTCAAAGTGGGCTCCTCTTATAAAAGGACACCCGCTCCATTAATATCTACACTTAACGAGAATTTTAGATCATCTAAGACATAAAAAATCTATTCCTTTAATCCCATCCCATGTCCTAGTGGCACTAGTTTGATCATAAAACCATACTAGGAAGGATTTAGGTATAAACCTGAAGATGTTGTCTGAAGAAGAGATATCATTCTTAATAGTGAATTTTGGTTTTATTTATTCCTTTCACTCATTCAAATATTCTACAAAAAATAAAAAATAATTACAATATATTCTATAAAATTATATGATGTTATGTTAATTGAATAACCTATTTCCATGTACCTCTTCCTTCCAATGGGAAATGAAACCATCATTTGTATGTACACCAAACCACTACATCACAAACTAATTTTATTCGTTATCCATCAACACCTATCAAAGATGGTAATAGTGATGTATTTAATGTATATATATGTGTTAAATTCATGAAATATTTATCATTCTATAATTATAATACATTTTCTTATTTCCTTTCTTTCCATCCATGAAAAAATGATAACATAATTCGTGCGTACGTTTGGATTACCACCTCCACAAAGTGATACGACTAATTTACATGACCACATCACATTAGTTCAATATATTTTTCTATTTTGTGAAATAATAATATATTTATGATATAATAATAATTATGAAAATAGAAAAAGATATTCAACTTATTTCCCTCATGCTCTTTGAAAAATAAAAATGTTACTCATTCATATGTATGACCTATACTAAAATGGTGTGAAAATTCCCCAGGGGATAAGTCTCATTTGTTATGAAAAAATGTTACAAAAAATGATAGTTTGAAAATTTTGAAAAATCACTTTGAAAGTGGGCATAATATCACTAGGTAAAGCATAAAAATCTATAGCAATCAGTATTTATCCCTTTGTTTGATAGTCCATCAACAAGTTGGTTGGCTTATCAATTTGTATGTGTAATGAAATATCACATTGTTATGAGGATCTCTAAGAGAATTATACACTGGGAAGTGATTATCCATTAAAGATACCATTATCCAATTCAAACTTCCAACAAAAGAACACAAGAGTCACATTCAAACAAAATTTTATTCTATCCTCTTTGATTAGCCATATGCACTGCATTTATCACCCAACATATCTCCACCTCCATGAATTTGACAATACCACATCGACCATAAAGATAACAAATTAATTTAGAATTATTGTATATAAAAATATTCCCAAATCCTGAAGAACCTAGAAATCCATTGGAGGCTCAATTTGTATTACACTTTAGCCAACCCAAGAATGACGTTTTCTAGAAAACATTGATAGTTACTTGTACTAATTGAAAATATGAATCAATAAAAAATCATCTAAACACCATGAGTTCATAAAAATAGTTTCATCACAAACTATTCAGCAAGGAGTTTGCATACTCCACTGCAGTTAGAATTTGAAGGTGACTAGGATAATGATTTATGGAATTCTTCTCATGAATTATAGAATTTTGATTTTTCTAGATGATGTGTTAGATTTCATCATAATCCACCGAAAATAGATTTAGAAGTTTCAATGAAATATAAATTCAAGTTATGTGAAATAGTCTCACCAGGATGGAATCATATCCAAATTGTCACACATGAAAAATGCTGAATATAAATATCCAGAGTGAAGTAGTAGTAGCATATCTCAAAAAGAGGTGGTTAATATTTTCTCCATACTAATGAAATAATGGGTATCTCGAGTTGTTATTAATAACCACAACCTTTGAGTAATTATCAATTGGGAGTTTGGATTGTGAAATTATCCATAGTAGCAAGAAGCAAGATAGAGAGATTGGGTTTTTGTATATTTATCCAATTCATATGTGATTATTTCATTAATTGATTTTTAGTAAAAATGTTTTAGGTTAGGACACCATTACATTATACTTAAAAATTTAGGATATCATCTTTATTAATGAATGTATGTATGAAAATTAAATCTTTTATTTTATCTAGCACGTCATTAAAGTTGACAATTTTGTCTTTTAAGTTTTCATTAAGATCCATAACTAGGTTATCAAAACTAATTATATCCAATAAATGTGTCCCTTTCCAAATGTCAAACCATAACATAAGAGAATATTTTTTGTTTACTAACCAGTGGTATTGAGAGATAATGGTAGAGGAAGAAACCTTGAGAGATGGCCAAATATAACAATCCATATAGTTTAGATTTATATCCTTGAGCTTATTTAAAAATCTAGATCTAATAAATCTAATAACCAATGATTTTCCATTAATCATTCACCACATGAAGTGAACTTGTACCTGATTAAAGAGACTAATATTCATTATTCTAGGTCCTCTAAAGTAATAGGTTTATAGAATTTCATCCATGGAACAGTAATAATTTTTTTCATTCAATTATACTTGATGTCTGGTTTTTTTAATAGTTGTATTGATCTTTTTAAATAAGGTGGATGAAAATTTATATACCATAAAATAGTAAACACATTTTCAGACAATAATTTTATTGACTAGAAAGACCCTTCCATCCATTTTAAGGGACATTCCATTTTAAGATGACAATTTCCATTTGATTGGACGCATGATGTGGTTAAAATATGATGTTATGGCTCTAACCCAAAACATTGGAATTCCAAGGATTGTAAATGGAATAAAACCTTTTCTAATACCTAGCTCATGGATGATACTAGTGTTTCTCATAATATATAAAAAATATATAAATAAATATATCATTTATTTCAGCTGATTTCTAGGCCTAATATCATTTGATAAGTCTAAAAGGTCTCTTTAATAATTATGAACTTTTTCTTATATGATCTTGAAAACATAAATATTTCACCTTTATATAATAAATTAAAATGAATAAATAGATCAATAGATGTTGAAATGGGATTTAATTTCCAATTATCAACCAAGTTCACGATAACTCGGTCCATGTAACGTTCTATAATTTCAAATACTATAGATGAAAAGAGGATTCCCTACCTCACCCCTCTTGAATAAGTAAAATATCCCTATGGGGAACCATTAATCAAAATTCAAATGAGAGATGAAGTTAGGAGAGTCTTTATAAAATTGATGAAAATATCATCGAAGTCAAATTTGATAATAATCTTACAAATAAAACCCCAATCCATTAAGTTAAAAGAATTTTTAAAATCAAGATTCAAGGAAAATTTTCAACCTCTAATGAATTTACACAATAGATTTAAACATTCATAGGATTTCATAAGACAATGATGAATATTAATCCCATTAATGGAGCCAAATTTATTGGGAGAGATGATTTTATTTTAGATTATTTCAACTATGGATTCCACTTACCAAATGAATTTTAGGCACATGAGTTGAATATTATCAATACATCCAACGTGAACTTTACTGATTATGTAATTTTATATAACATGGTAATAAATAAAATAAAAGGAATATTAAAATATAAAATTGATATTTTACAAGTAAATAATTAACATAAGTTTATTATTTGGGAAGATGAATAATGTACGTGATGAGCTAGACTTGAGTAAAGGGGAACATTGACTTAAAACCTTGATTTAATTATTTAAAGGATTTACTTTCTAAATAATTTTATGTCATGTTCATGTTCGTAAAAATATTTTATGGATGTATATATATTTAAATAAAATAATTATAAAGGAATATTTATTCCTATTTTTTAATTTATTTCAAATGTTTTCAAAATTAATATTTTTTGGTATTTTAGACAGAATATTTTATGAAAATACAAAAGGAATGTTCTAATTTAACGCGTACCGTGTGAATGGTTCTACCGACCACAATAACCATTATTTTATATTTGGAATAATTTATAATATTTTGTGTTTTCTTTAAATTAAAACACTTAATTCCATTTTTCAAGGTAATTAAAAAATGTTTTTTAAATTTGATGGATATATCAATATACTAAAATGTTTTCTTATGGGTGTAATGAATATTTGTTTGAATTTCATAATGGAAATGATTGACTTCATGTAATATGATAATGTTATGGTTATTGATTATTTTTTATGATGATGGTTGTCACCAATATTTCTCATGATTATGTTTTATCAAGATATAGTTATCTAATACATTGGGTAAAAGGAGATTTAACTGGTTAGTTTTCTCCAAAGAGATAATTAGAACTTACTAAGTATGAAATCCCATTTTTAAGAGTGATTGTAAAAGTGATATGAAGATGATGTCCCAAGTAACATATATAATATATCTATGATTTTTATAGGTTTTATGTAAATATTACTATTTTACCAGGTAATATAATGTATTTATGTTTAAATAAAATTTTATACTACTACTTAATGGTGAAATGTTTAACTATGTGAAAAAAATTCATGATTATTACATGATTCCAAAGAAACCAATATTAGTTTTAATTTTTCCTTTATGATTTATTAATAATTTTTTTATGAAAATATTGAGGTAGATAAGTATATTTGTTTTGGTTGGAAAAATATATTTTTTTAACCCAATATTTATTTTGAAAAGTAAAATTAGTATGAGTATTCATGGAAAAATGAGTTTCTTTATTTGTTTTTATATGACCCGTTCTTATCTTTTTGTGATCATCCCATATTTAAAAAAACTCACAAGGTTTTATAGATGAGTTGGAAAAAATATAAGGTAAATATGAAAAATTGGAAGACATTTCTGTAAAATAAAACATTCATTATTTTAAAAGTTTCGTATGGGGACAAAATATATACTTTGCGGTAGTTCTATGTTGTATTATAATATTTCATTTTGTAATGGAAATGAACAAATTATCTAAAACTATATAGCTAAAAGATATAGGGGAATGAATAGAAATGAATTATTATCAATATAATCAATTTTATAGATTGTTTAAGTCTAGGTCCTTATAATACCCATCTCTTTCTTCCATCAAATGAGAAATGAATCCAGCGTTCGTGTGTATGGTGGGCATTCACCTCATGAACCAATGTAATTCATTTTACATCAACATAAATCATGGCTTGTTATAATTATAGATATAATGTATATATATATATGATATTTATGACATAAGTTTCATTTGGTAAAGATATTATATCTTATATATTCATATAATTCCATCCACTTAAAAATGATAACGTCATTTGTGTGTAATTATGGATTACCTCCTCTATGAAACAATTGGATTCATTTTTCATACCCGCATAAAATGTATGGTATATATAATCTATTTAAAAATATAATATCATTTTTATGATATAATCATAATTATGCATATATTGAATAATACTTAAATATATCCTTTATGCTCATTGTAAAATAGAAACGTTTATCATGTGTATGTATGATCTACCATCTCCATGATTATTACATAATTAGTTTTTTATAAACATCATTATTTTTGGTTTAAAAAGTAAAATAAATGTATAAATATTATAATTATTTCATGGTAATTATTTTTTATATGATTAAATATTGACTTCTTTGATTGTAATCCACTTTCCAAAGCCAGTTTGGACATGAGCTAAATATCATCAAAACATCCAAAGTGGAATAAATTGATTAAGTAATTGAATATAAAATGGTAATAAATATAATTAAATTATTAATTAAAATGACAAATGGAATTATTGATGTAAATAATTAAGATTATTTCATTATTCTGGAAGATAAATAACAAACATGATGAGTCAGACTCGAGGTAAGGGGAACTTTACCATAAAAACCTAGTTTTGAATGTTTTAAAGGTTTATTTTATAAATATTTTTATTCAATGTCCATTTTATTTAAATTATATTAAGAAGAGAGATATATATATATATTTATTATAAAGGAAATTTTATGACTTTTATTACTCTCATTCAAAATATTTTTATGGGAATATTTTTATAAATTTTATATAAAACATTTTGAAATTCATTACATAGGACAAAATGAATGTTCTATTTTAATTATAAAAAATAAATGGGTTTTACTACCACTATAAACCTTATTTTTTTATTTTACATTATAATATTACATGTTTTATTTAAAGAAAAATGTTATTTCACTTTGTTATGGATATTTTATTAATATAAATTTTCAATTGAAGAAAATAGGTATAATAATATCTGAAAATGTTTTTCATATGGGTTCCAAAGTAAATTTCTATTAGATTGATTATAAAAATGGATGATTATTTTTTATACATTCCATGGTTTTTGAAAAATTTGAATGTTCCGGTGAGAATGGTGTAACTCTACAATCCATTATGTAGTGATTTTATTCTCCAACGAATAATGTTGAAATTTGATTGTATAGGTTATTCCACATGTAAAGGTTCTTGTAGGGGTTATTGTAAGGGTTATAGGAAGATAATATCCCAATGTACCAAAATAACTTTTATATTATTATAAACAGTTTTTAATCAATATATTTTTACTTTATAAGAAAATATAGTATTTTTAAAGAAACTATTGTTCTATATAAGGGAAAGAATTTATGTATGTAAGAAAAAACATAATGGGTTCTAATGTTTTACAAGAAAATATCATGATTATTATTTTTCCATTATTGGTTCTTATAAAGTGTATTATAAAAATATTTAGAAAAGTTTATCTAACGAGTAAGTAAGCAATTATTTGAGCTCAAAATTAATTATATTAAAGGAAAAATCTCTTTTATGATCTCATGGTTTCAAATTGGATTAGAAAGCTTATTTATTTATTATTATATTTCCATTACTCATCTTATTTTTCTCATCCCATATTTTAAATGTATTTCAATTGGTTTAAAAATGATTAAGAATAGGGAATCCAAGTTTAATGTCTGAAATATTTTTGATGAAAATAAAACGTGTTTCATTATAAAAGTTTTATATTATGAGAAAATAGGAACTAAGTAAAAATCTACAATTTCTAATATATTGGGCTTTTATGTAAGGTTTCTGACTCTTTTTTAAAAAATACTAAAAAATTCATTGAAATTAATGGATGTGAAATATTTCTTAAATATTTAATTTACAGATAATTTAAATTTGATTAACTATAGGTGGCATTAAAAGAATAATTTAGATAACAATAGAGATTATGATGTTTTCAAGTGAGTTTAAATTAAGAGTTATGGATACCATCAAGGGATTATATGTTTAATATTGATCTTATGTTTAATTTAATAAATACCCATTTTTAGGTTTTATGTGATATAAATAATTTAAGAGATATTTATTGAGTTTTGAAATATCTTTGAGTTATATATAAACCAAAATTTTAACACGTGAAAAAGTTTTTTTAAGAATTATTCTATTATGTTTTGTAGGAATATGTTTAAATAAATGTATATCCTTCATGTTTTATGTGATCATTTATGTTCAGGTAATTTTAAGTCATTAAAATCTGGGAACATATGTTTTATTGTATATATTACCTTGGGATTGAAAAGTGATTTGGTGATTAAGTGATTAATTTTATGTTTTTTTGAAAATTATATGATTAAGGTAAACAAAATATTGTTGGATAAGATGGTAATTTATTATAATAATAAAGGTTGAATTGTATTATGAATATGTGTATGATTTTACTGTGTCATTATGGAGATTTAGGTTATTTATGGACATTATTAGAATATTTTTGAGATTATATGATTAGGGAATATACATTTTCAGTTATATGAAAATTTTGGTGACTAATGTTGTTTGTAGATAAATGTTAAATTGATCATAGAAGATTATACAATAAATTCCCTCAGAATTTTTGTTTTGAACTTGAAGTATTTTTAAGAGTTATTCATAGAATTTCAAAAGATTTAATTGGATGTTACTATTTAGGATTTTAAAATTAATGTATAATATATTTATTTTTGTTATTATCATGCCCTGTGATACCCATTTTAGTTTTTTTTAATATTTAAAGATAGGAGGGATATATATTTTTATCCTTTTTGGATTATTTGATCCACAAAAAGATGATTTCAGTCCTTTAGGCAAGAAAAATAGATATTGAATACTCATAATTTTGAGAGAAAAATGAAATTACTTGGAAAACATTTATTTTGTGAGGAATAATGCAACACCCCATGATTTTAAAAGAAAAACATTATCTTATCCAGTTTATAATACACACAACACTAATCTCAAATGAATACTTAAATATTATTATTTAACTACGATCTTTATAACCTACAAAATGTCAATAAATTTATTCTAAATATCTATTTTTTGAACATATGGATAAAAATATGTTGTAAATGAATATTAGAAGTAATTTTGAGAATTTATAAATTATTTTTATGAGTGTAATTATTTTTATGTTTTATGAATGACATAATTTTCAAAAATTCTTATGCAATGGTGTCATATTTCTTGTGCAAGTGTTAGAAAAATCAAGTAACTTAATTTAAAAAACTGAAAAGAATTTTTTTGTGAGTGATAATATACCATTATTTTTATAGATACAAAAAAAATTGTAGGAACTTTTTATAATAAATATTCAAATTATATTTTTATCTTCATAAATTTAATTACAAATTTAATTAAAAGTTCAAAAAATGTCATTAATAATATTTTATAATAAATTGTATTTTATTAACTAACTTAAAGTTCATAAAAATACTCTAATTAAAACAATTAATGATATATGATTGTAAATATCTACCATGGTCTATTTATGGAGTAATATTTATTTTATAGTAATTTATTAGCCCTAAAAATGTATAAAAGTTTGATATTGTGATAATCATTTAAAGGTCTAGCATGGTGTTAAAACAATCAAATAAGAGTGAAAACATCACCTAAAAATGTAAAAAAATATTATATGATATGATATAGACTAATAATTATCATATCATCAAAATATGCACATTTGTTTTACCAATTTTCCTTGAAAGTTAATTTATAATCATTTAATATATAAGTAATTCCAAGAGAGCCCCTCCACTCCCTTATAAAAGGGAATCTCCTCTCCTCTCTTACTCAAAAAATTTTAAACACTTTATATCAGAAAAGAGCCACCCAAATACCTTCCTAAATTCCCTTCACATGTTTTATTTTTCTTAGTATGGGTATAATAAAATTCTTATAGGTATTATGGTGTAAATAATAAGAGTTAATCTGAAGAATACGTATAGCTTTTAACCAAATGATTTAGTTTATTTTTTATTAGACCTATTAAAAATATTTTTCCTCAAGGATTAAATAAAAAAATAGAATAAAAAATATACTGATATTTTATTATGTTAATTTAATAACTCATAACCATATCCTTTTTTGATCAAATGAGAAATGAAACCATCATTCTTGTATACAGAAGACTAACACTGCACAAATCGATGTAATTCATTTCCATCACAAACTAGTATGTATGGTTATAATGACAGATTATATATATTTATGTTATTCATGAAATAATTATAATTTTTTTCATGATAATATATCATCTATTTTTTAAATTTTCATCCATTGAAAATTGATAACGTCGTTCATACATACATGAGGATTACCGCCTTCATGAAGCTTTGTAAATCATTTCTCATCACCACATATCATGGATGGTATATATAATATACTAAAATATATAATATTTTATTTAATATATAATCAAAATTTTGGAAGTATCAAATAATTCCTACCATATTTCTTTCATGGGTATTTAAAAATGTAAATGTTACCCATGCATACGTACGACCTACCATCTCCATGATTGCAACATAATCAATTTATCATAATCATTATTCATGGTTGGTTCAAAATATAATTAATTTATTAAAATTATAACTACTTCATGATTATTGTTTTGGATATTATATAATAAACACCTCATTTACCATAGTCATCTTACCGAATTTATTTTGGACATACGAGCCAAATATCGTTGAAACGTTCAACGTGAACTAAATTGATTGTGTAGTTGAAGAAAACAAGGTAATACATCAAATTAAAGGAATACTAAAATTGAAAATTCTTTTTTTGAATTTAATTAATTAATATAATTTAATTATTGAAGAATATAAATAATCTATGTGATGAGTTATACTTGAGGTGAGGGCCACTTTACCTTAAAAACCTAGTATTAAATGTTTTAAAGATTTATTTCCTAAATCAATTTATTCTACAAACATCTTCTCTAAATTATATTGTTAATTCATTTATATGAACATAAATTATTTTTAATGTAAATTTTATGTCATTTTACTTTTATTCAATGTATTTAATGGTAATATTGTTACATGTATTATAAGTAAATTTTCTACTTTTTTGCAAAAGGAAAAAGGAATGTTCTATTTTAACATATATGGTTTCAATGACTTTTCAAAACACTATAATTTTATTGGGTTCTATAATAACATTTCATGTTTTATTAAAATAAAAATCCTATATACCTTTTTTTGGATATTTTATTTTTAAGAATTGGGTTTTATGGGAAAGGGATATACTAATATTTGAAAAAAAATTCTTATCAGGTAAAAAGTATAATATTATTAGTTTGATGATGGAAATGAAATATTAAATGAAATTTATTCTTGTTATGGTATCTATCCATTGTTTGTGGCTTAGTGATCCAAATATATCATTAAAATTCAATTGGAAATGATTATGTTCTACAAAGAGTTATATTGGAATATGACAGTATTAGTTCTTCCACATGTAAGGGTTTATGTAAGGGATCTATAATGATTTTCACAACCAAAAAAACTAGGTACCACATGTATTATGATATTCTAAGTGTGAAATCCTAATTAAAGCTCTAATAGGTTAGAGGTTTGTGAAAAAAAATGAGTAGTAATATCAAAAACTAGGGAGAACCTAACCTAAGGTACCCATGAACACACACACGCACACATCTCCAATATTCCAACACCATGGTGAAAGATAAAAAAGAGTTGATACCAAATTTAATAATTAATCTATATCCCGTAATTAGATTATGTAAAAGTATTGAAAATAATCATGGTCTATATAACATCCCACAAAAATAATAAAATAATTCCAACCTGTTAGAAGTAGGGGATTGGATTCAAATTGAACAACTGGTACGAAACACAGTTTGTCTATCTCAACTATAATTCATCTAATCTAGGCCCTCCTAGGGCACCATCAAAGGAAATTTAACCTATATAAGACAAGACATGAGTGGGAAGAACCTATTTAGGGATGAGTATAATAATAACTAGTCAAATATCATGAAATCACCAAATATAATTCATTAAGAGAGCATCCAAATAATCATCACGAATAAATGAAAATAATAATATGAGACATGTTAGTAATAACCAAGCTATAATCACGACAAACACTAATCCCCAAGGTATTTTCACAACCAAACTTCCAGCCTAGGATACTGCTCAAGGTTTCAATGTATCACTGGCATAAGAGAACTCACACCATGATTTGGTAATACTAGTGGTTATAATATAAGAGGTATATAATCTAGCACTACCATAAATAATTATATGTTGTAAATCAAAATAAATTAATACACAAATATAGGATAACTCCTAGGTATGTGGGGTGCACATGACCCTGTCTAGAATAACTTGATATGTCGGAAATTGTTTCCTAAGTAGGTTGGTCATTTTGATTCCTAGAAAACCCCACCAAGGATAGCTTATAAAAATCAAGGATCCCACCCCAAGCCACATGGAGGGATTCAAAAAATTATAAATGAGACTAAATCTCTAGAGGGGATCACATCCTATTATCAAGACTAATTACCACATTGTATCCTCTTGGGGATGGACTGATAAAACACATTCTTGAAAAGTGGGAATACAATGAATATAATTGTAGACTCAAAACACTTTGGAGAAAGTACATTCACTACTGGAATTTTACCTTTTGCAATGGACTATTTGCGATAGGCTCCCATTGCAAAAACAGTTTTGTGATGGGGTCCCTTCGCAAATAGCATGTTGGAGAAAACAGTGTTGCAATAAGTATTTTTTTCAATGTGCTCATCGCAAAAAATATTTCTTGCGATGGTAAGTGGGCCCATAACAAATATATTTCTGATTAAATATAGTATATATACTTGATTCACACTCAAATTTACCCAAGAGATGAAGGTAGAATGGTCCTTGTAGTTTAGCTTGGGTTGTTGAATCCTCAGAGACCTAAGAAGAAACCTATAGACACTTATATTCTATGGACTATATTTGGATAGTAATTGGACATCTTTGGTGGATTTTATATGGTTCTAGGTAAACTCTAAGACACTGAAGTTAATTTAATTTTAAAGTATGATTTGATTCTAGGTTATCACTTGGGGTGGATTGGATGCATTCCCTTTTAACTATTTCAATTTCTTATATTTGAGATGAGTTCATTTAAGAAGATCAAACAAAATCATCACCCACTAGTTTAATTCATACACACCCTAATACTAATCACTTATACACTTGAAGGATCAAGGATTTGAGCAGTCCAAGGTAAAGGTTCGTATTAGCACTTGAAGTGTGTGGCCATAAAATTCAAAAAGGATGAAAGAAGTTTTCAAATCATCAAATAAAAATATCATTTTAAAGAAGTGATTAGAGATTAAGGTTGAGATAAATAAAAACCAATCCACCCCTTGATACTCCCTTGTATATACCCATAAGTTGGTTATCCCTCCATTTATCCAATGGTTTCAATGGAAGTGGAAAGTTGACCCATGCGAGAGGAATTGGAGAAGTAAAAAAATAATGAAATAACAATCACTCCAGCGTTGTGTGATAATCTCACAAGTATTGGTATGAAAAAGTTCACACCTTGAAGCAAAAGTATCAAAGTGATAAGAATAATATAAAAATAGAATGTGAAGAAATTTTATAAAGGAGCTAGGGTAATTCAAGGAACTTACAATTGAGGGAATTTGATTACAACATCAAATTGGCAGCATAACATTACGATGAAACAAAGCTCAAAAATAATCAACAACTCCACCACCGCTTCCTTAAATAAGATTTTTTGAAACCTTGAGTCGAGCCTCCAATAGTACAAGCCTCCTCAATTAATTTTGGTAGGACATAGGTGGGTGGAAAGTTGAGGAAGAGTTGACTTTTCCACCATTGACATGATGTGGCAGCCAACTTTCATCCACTGAACAGACGCGTATGAATGGCCTTCTATATGGATGAAAAGAAGTGGGAAATATAAGACAAAAGTGAATCTCAATATGTCTCCTATCTTTCTGTAACATTTCATCTCAAATGGATATGTGGTTTCTGAGACATGATTAAATTGGTGGGATGTTTGTTTGGGCCTCATAATCTGGCCCAAAAATTTATCTCTGAATTGGTATACCATAATAACCACAATGGAGACTGAATTAGCACTGGCTTATGAATAATTATTTGTTCCTATATATTTCTTCTATTATACCACGAAATTTGGGATTTATTGAGCTTGTATGTTGGCCCCCACATTCTCATCAGTGGGCTAGTGTCCAATCTTCCTAATCCAAAATTGTTTGCATGAAATCCCATATTGTTGGTCTTCCAATGTGAATATTCCAACACTCCACAAGTATGAATTGTTTCCAATATAATTTTAAACCATATAATTAAATATGAAAATGAAATCAAAATCATTGGGTACTTTAAATGATGTTAAAAAATGTACCATATAATAGTGCATTTTAAGAAGGAATTACAATCATAATATGAAATGATATTAAAAGTGTAAAATGAACTAAAATGGTGTTTATGAATAATAAAGAAAATGATTATTACATATATTAACAGTTAATATTAGCCTCATTGCGTGGCTAATCACACCCCCAACTTGAGTTTTTCTAGTCCCGAGAAAAATATATCTCAACAATATGAAATTAAAATTCCCTTTTCCAAAAACATTTTAATACACAATGATCAACAAAAAATCTTTTACCAAAAAATCATGAAACCCATCAAAATATTTTAATACATGATAGTTTCATAAGAATATCCCAATCCTAAGCCCATTCCTTTGTTCAAATTCATCTCCATATTTCTTCCAATATCAATTAAGAGTGATGATGTGTTGTGCACCACATTAGACATGAGGGTTCATCTTTATTCAAGAGGGAAATTACAGAAGCTCTAGGTGGAATCAAATTTCAATATTAAGATAATTTTTTTTAAAAAAATTATTGTGTTATTTTTTTTTTCAATTTTCCCCTGGTAATTGAAATTGTACTCAAAAGAGTCAACCCCTATAGCGAGACTTTGCTGATGACTCCCAGGCTCAAAGACCTTAGGGAACCAAGTGAAACCTACATACTTAGGAATCATCTCGAATTAAATCAGTCAAAATAAATTCAAATTACCAAAAATATAGATAAAATTAATAACTATAGGCCAGACAACTATAGAGTCACGATCCCCAAGTGCCGAAAGTCAAGAATTATGTCATTTCATTTCTCTACGCGCAAATTTATTATTTTGTTTAAAAAAAATTTATTTAATACTCATATTAAAAATAAAATGACCACCAATCCTATGATATTTATTTTGGGTAACCCATGAACTCAAACTAATACCCCACTATCAAAAAGACGTGCATTGTGATCCATTTTTTATTTATATGATAATATAAACGATGAAATATCACATTGGACAACCAAACATTTAAAAATCTATTGCCATGAAATTATACAAGGATTAAAATCATAATCAGGGAATGATAAATTATTGGATATTCAATTTAAAATTGTGAAATGTGTATTACCATGTTCAATGTTATTGGAATTTTTCCTTCCACTTACACACTTTTTTTTTCAAATCATTCATTTTTTTGACACGAAATAATTTTATATTTTATATCCCCCCAACATAAAATAACATTATACCTAGTGTTTAAAGAAAAGAAAATTGAGAAGGCGGTAAAGGATGAGAATTATAGTTCAAAAAGAAAATTGAAAATGGGGATCATGGAATGAAGTCACCTGGTGGTTGAAGTTGAAATTCATGGTGATCTTTTTTAATCCCTTTATCTTGATGTAACTCTATGAATTCTCTAGTGGAAAAAAATATATATAAATATATATAATAAATAAAGTAAAATATAAGTATATATATAAAAATTATAGAATAAGGAAGCACAAAAAGCCGTAGGTCAGTGGTAAGTACGCGCCCCTGTCTCCCTTCGGTCTCAGGTTCGATTCGCCGTGGCTTTGCTGGTTGTGAAGGGGTTTGAACCACGACCTATGACATGCCATTTTTTTATTTATTAATATATTTTTTTGTATTTTTATTTTAACCTACAAACACATAAAAATAAAACGAACTGACGATACATTCTTTTCTTTTTAAATTTTTGGGAAAGGTATTACTCAATGATCACACCACATGGCACAGATAAATATGGTTCTCCCCTTTTATATTCGTCCATACTAATAATAGAAGAACATTTCAACAGTCTATTTTTTTATTTTTAAATATCAAAATGATTAATTAATCCTATTTGAAAAATAAGGATTATTCCAAAAAGATTGAAAACATGAAAACCACGGGTTTCCTCCCGTGTAGTACTTTGGTTTAATGTCGCTAGATAGACTTAGACCATTAATTATTTAAGTATTATCCTAATATAAGTTTGGTTCACACAAGTTTTCATCAACTTCATTTTTTTGGAATGGTTCAATGAATGGTTTGACTCTATGACCATTAACTTTAATGTTTTAACCATTGGTGGGATCTTGAATTTCTACAGCCCCATAGGGGTACCCCTTATGCACTATGTATGGACATGACCATCTAGAACTCAACTTTCTAGGTGTAAATAATGTTTAGAGCTATAAAAAAGAATAGGTTTACCCGGTACAATGTGTTTGGTTTTAAGATTTCGAGATTGGTAGGCTTGTACATTAGCTTTACTAATCCTTGAATTTTTATAATCCTCCATCCTAAGTACTTCAAGTTCATTGAGATATAATTTCATTTTTGTTTCGGCGAATGAAAGGTCATAATTCATTCTCATAATTTCTCAAAAGGCCATATGTTCAATATCCACTGGAGAATGGAATTCCTTACCATAAACCAACCTATATGGGGACATTCCTAATATGGTTTTATATGTGGTTCTATAGGCCCAAAGAGAATCCAAGAGTTTCTTGGACCAATCTTTCCTAGAAGGATTGACAGTTTTTTATGAATATTCTCAATCTTCCAATTTTCTAACTCAACTCAACCATTGGTTTGAGGATGGTACATAGTGGAAACTTTATGAGAAATCCCATTCTTAGACATGAGTGAAGAGAATGGACAGTTGCAGAAATGGGTTCCTCGATCACCGATTATTGCCCTAGGAATTCCAAATCGAGAAAATATGTGCTCTTTCATAAATCAAATCACAACATGATGGTCATTAGACTTGGTGGGAATGGATTCAACCCATTTTGAGACATAATCAACAGCTAAGAGTATGTAGAGGTATCCCCTAGAGTTTGGGAAGGGACCCATGAAATCAATTCCCCATCAGTCAAAGATTTCAACCACTAATATGGGAGTGAGTGGCATTTGATTCGTTTTTGTGATTGACCCTACTTGTTGACACTTAGGACAATATTGAAAAAATGTGTAGGAGTCCCTTGAGAGGGTGGTCCAGAAGAGACCACACTAAATAATCTTAGTAGATTTTTTCATAGAGGAAAAGTGACCTCCACATGCCTCATTATGACAAAATTTAAGGATGAACTCTTGTTCATATTCTGGGACACACCTCTTTATGACTTGGTCAGGGAAAAACTTATAGAGGTATGGATCATCAAACAAATAGTCCCTAAAATTAGAATGGAATTTCATTCGAGCTTGAGTCCCTAAGAATTTTGGAATTACTCATGTAACTAAAAAGTTGGCTATGTCAGCATACCAAGGGAAGTCACTCACAGAGTATAGGTGTTCATTAGGAAATGAATCAGACACAACAAGGTGATTTGAGTGGTCTTTGAATTCCATCCTAGAGAGGTGATCAGCTACAACATTTTCAACACCATTTTTATCCTTTTTTGTGAGGTCAAATTCTTTTAAGAGAAGAACCCACCTAATCAGTCTAGCCTTAGAATATTAATTTTGGAAGTGGTATTTTAGTGTAGAATGGTCAGTGAACACATTGATGGGGATCAAAAGAGGTGGGACCTAAACTTCCCTAAGGAAAACACAATAGAAAGTAACTCATTTTCAGTGGTGGTGTAGTTGATGTGGGAATCGTTTAAGGATTTTCTTGCATAAGCAATGACATAAAGAGTTTTATCACAATGTTGTCCTAACACAGCTCCTACAACAGTCACTAGAATCACACGTAAGATCGAAATGAATGTTCAAATGTGGATATTTCATAATGGGAGGAGAGGTGAGAGAGGATTTGAGGGTTGATAATGAACCCCCATAGATTTCTGTTCAAACAAATGAAGCATTCGTTACAAGGAGATAACAAAGGGGATGTGAGATTGAACTAAATTCCTTGACGATAATTCTATAGAAACCAGCATGTCCTAATAAATACCCCACTTCATTGACAGTTTTGGGTGATGGAAGGTGACGAATGATGTCAACCTTGGCTTTATCAACTTCAATCCCCCTACCTGAGACTAGATGACCTAGAACTAGTCCCTCTTTAACTATGAAATGGGATTTTTCCTAGTTTAGGACCAAATTCTTCTCTTCACATGTTGAAAAGAATCTCTCCACATTCTTCAGACATCCCTCAAATGTATCCCCAATCATAGAGAAGTCATCCATGAAGACCTCAAGAAAATCCCTTACCATGTCTTGGAATATTCCCATCATGCACCGCTGGAAAGTTCCACGGGCATTGCATAACCCGAAAGGCATGTGTTTGAAAGAGAAAGTGCCTAATGGAAATGTGAATGTAGTCTTCTTTTGATCATCTAGGGATACCTCAATTTTATTGTACCTCGAGTACCCATCTAAGAAACAATAGAAGGCATGACATACCACTCTCTCAAGGACTTGGTCAATGAATGGTAAGGGTAAATTGTCCTTCTTGGTGAATGAGTTTAGATTCCTATAGTCAATGCATACCCTCCATCAACTACTCACCCTAGTTGGAAGAATCTCTCCATCCTTATTGGTTATCACTGTGATTCCTGCCTTCTTGGGAACCACATGGATTGGGCTGACCCACTCACTCTCAGATATGGGATATATGATACCATATTTTAACAATTTCAGAAGTAACTTCCTTACTACCAATATGAGATTAGGATTGAGTCACTGTTGAGGTTGATGACATGGCTTTGAATCAGATTCCAGAACAATCCTATGAGTCTCGATAAGTGGGTTAATACCAGGAATATCAGAAAAGGTCCAACCAATGGCTTTCTCATGTTTCATAAGGATATCTAGTAGCATCCTCTCATGGTTGGATTAAAGATAAGAAAAATGACAATAGGATGTGTTTGATTATCTCTTAGGAAGGCATACATGTGTGCAAGGGGAAGTTTCTTCAATTCAAGATCAGGTTGGTTCAGAATTTTAATAGAATATTGGAACATAGAATCATGATCAATTTTGTTTCCTAGAGTTTTATATGGGATTGATTCCCCAAATGTAGAAGTTTCAGCTACTATATTGGATTGATCAGATTTAGGGAAGAAAGTTGGAGTGGTCTCCATGAAAGTGGTTTCCTGAAAGGTTTCATTGATTTTTGAACCTAAGACTTCATCATATGAGAAATTTGAAAATGATTCAAGCCAAGGAGATAAAATTCCTTCATGTGAACAACAGAAATCAATCTCATCATGACTTAAACTTCCATAAAATATTCCCTGGTCTTTTATGAATTCATTATCAATGCTTTTTATCATTTTTACTTCATGAATGTCCTTTTTATCCCATATTTGTGAAATTGTATTATAGATGTTCAAGTCTAGACTCATGCTTCCAATGTTGATAGTCATGTTCCCATTTCGGACTCGGATAACCGAGTTGATTGTTGAAAGGAAGGGATGACCAAGGATGATTGGTTTTTGTTTCCTATTTCCTAAGTTTGGATGGTTGTCAAGGACAATAAAGTCAGTAGGGTAGATAATGTTTTCAACCTATACCAGAACATCCTTTAAAATATCCTTTGGAACCCTAATTTTATGATCAACATGTTGAAGTGTCACAGATATGGGTTGGAGCTCTTCTATTCCTAACTGGCAGTACACAACACATGGGATGATATTGACACTATCACCTAGGTCACACAAGGCCTTGACAACATTGCTCTCTCCTAGATCAAAATTAATGTAAGGGAAACCCGAGTATTTCAACTTAGGAGGAATGGTCCCTTGAATGGTGGTACTCACATTAGTAGCCACAAGGACTTGGTTTTTATGTGAAAATTTTCTTTTAAAAGTGCACAAGTACTTAAGGTACTTTGAGTAGGCAAGTATGGTTTGGATGACATTGATAAGGGGAATGTTCAACTTGACATGTGAGAATATTTCCGTTAATGTTTCACTCAATTCAGGCTTATTTTCCCCCTCATGCATTGAGGAAGTGGTGCAGGTTATGGGGTTTTTTGTTGAAGAGTTGTTTCTTTCACATTGATATCAGTTTCCTCAGTTTTATCTTGTGGTTCATTTGAATTTTCATTGGAGATTGAAACTTCACATGGTTTCTGAATTAGTTTTTCAGGTTTCTCAATTGATTTCCCACTACTTAATACAATCACAACCTTTAGTTTTTCATGAGTTGTTTGAGTACATATTGACTATCCCCTTACTGTTTGTTGTGTAATGGCTTGTGTAGAAATGGGTTCCTTTCCAGTATTGATGTTTTGATGTTCTTTTTTAGGGGAAGAGACTTCCGAGTTTATCCTTTCCATTTTTTTGCACAGTTGTATTAGTAGGATTTGTGGAACAGTTTGGGTTGGTGCTTGAGAAAATTTGTTTATCCTAGGTGGTTATTTTGGAGGAGGGATGGTTTCTTGAAAATGGACTAGTGGCCATTGGTATTGGATAGGTTGGGTTTACAACTGGTTATGGGTTTGGTAGTTTTGATGGGGGTAAGTATTTTTTCCCTGTGTTTGGCTAGGATGATGGTTATCATTCCAGTGGAAGCCTGGGTGTTCATTATACATTGGGTTGAAGTTGTTTTGGTATTTAGGCTTTTGAAAGTTCAAAGCATTTACATCCACCGAGGGTCCTCCTAAAATAACATCCTTGATGGATGGAATGGTTGGGCAGTTGCCTGTCTTATGGTCATGTTTGTCACAAATTGTGCAAACAGGGTCTTTAGTTTTTATTTCATGGACTTTCCTAAGTTCTATCTTTTCAACCTTCCTAGAGAGTGCTTTGAGTTTTTCCCTAAGGTTTTCCTCTTCTTTAAGTGCATGAATTCTAGTAGTTCATTGTGGATTTTCATAGTAAGGTAAAGTTCCCCATGTTTGGTTTTTTTAAGCAAGGCTTTCTAGATACTCATAAGCATCATTTGGGGCTTTGTTTTTAAAGTATATATTACACATCATGTCAATGAATAGTTTATTCCCTGGACCCAGAACTTCATAGAAAATTATCACTTGTTCAGGAATAGAAAAACCATGATGTGGAACCATTTTTAGAGTGTCTTTGAACCTCTCCAATGTTTCATAGAATGACTCTCCCTCTTTTTTAAAAAAAAATTGGATTCTCTTTTATGTGCAATTTTTTTGTGGTGGGGAATGTATTTTTTATAGAATTTTCATTGTAGTTTGTCCCAAGAGTTGATAGATGATGGTCTCAAATATTTTAGCCAATTTTTGGCTCGATCCTTTAAATAAAAAGGAAATATCCTCATCTTATCTGATTCTAGTTGATGTGGGGGATGCATGGTTTCTACGATGTCATTGAACTCCTTAACGTGAAGGTAGGGCATCTCAGACTCCATTCCATGGAATGTGGGAAGGTGGTTTTGGACATGGGGTTTAAATATGTAGTTGGAATATCTGAGGGAATTGTGTCTAATTCATTATGGGTCATTATTCCAGGTAGGTGTGAGGTAGTCATTCACGGTTTGATCGACTGCATTCCGCAAGTTTGGGGCTGCATCATTTGGATTTCCATTTTGGTTTCCACCCGGGTTTATGAGTTGGTTACTTTGAAGACCTTCCATTGAAATTGGCTCAATTTTGGATTCTAGAATATCAATAGGATTAGAATATAATGGAAACAATCCCCTAGGTTCACTTGACTCCCCAACACTAAGACTTTCCACCCTAACTAGATTGTTTGATTGATCACGTGTGTAGGCAGACATGCGCCAGAAGAAAAAAAACGAGAAAGGGAGAAGATAAGAGATCTTTGGTGAGAATAAAATAAATGAGGGAGAATATAATGGGTGTTGAGATGAATTACTTTGGTCCCCATAATTTGTGTCAAAATTTGATTCATGCTAAAATTTACCCAAGAGATGAAGGTAGAACGATCCTTGAAGTTTAGCTTGGGTTGTTGAATCCTCAATGACCTAAGAAGAAACCAATAGAAACATACATTATATGGACTGTTTTTTGGCTATGAAGTGGCCAAATTGGATTGATTTTATATGGGTTTATGTGAACTCTAATACACTGAAGTTAATTTAATTTTAAAGTGTGAGTTGATCCAAGGCTATCACTTGGGGTGGATTGGATTCATTCCCTTTTCAACTATTTCAAATTCATATATTTGGGATGAGTTCATTTAAGAATATAAAACAAAATCATCACTCAATGGTTTAATTCGTACACACCATAATACTAATCACCAATAAACTTGAAGGATCAAAGCTTTGATCACTCCAAGGTGAAGGATTGTATTAGCACTTGAAGTGTGTGGCCTTAAAATTCAATAAGGATGAAGAATTATTAAAACCATCAAATAAAAATTTCATTTTAAAGAAGTGATTTGAGATTAAGGTAGTGATAAATAAAATCTAATAAATCCCTTTGATACTCCCTTGGATCAACCCATAAGTGGGTTATCCCTCCATTGATCCTACGGTTTTAATGGAAGTGGAAAGTAAACTAATGAGGGAGGAATTGGAGAAGTTAAAAAAATAATGAAATAACAGTCACTCCACCATTTTGTGATAATCTCACAATGTTTGGTATTAAAAAGTTCACACCTTGAGGAAAAAATATCAAAATTACAAGAAGAATAATAGAAAAAGAGAATATGAAGAACTTTTATAAAGAAGCTAAGGTAATTCAAGGAACATAGAATTGAGGGAATGCGATTACAACATCAAATTGGCAGCATAACATTAAGATGAAACAAAGCTCAAAAATGATCAACTCGTCCAAAAAAACTACCTTAAATGAGAATTTTTGAAGCCTTGTGAAGAGGATCCAATAGTATAAGTCTCCTAAATTAATTGTGGTAGGTCATAGGTGGGTGGAAAGTTGAAGAAGAGTTGATTTTTCCACCCTTGACCCGAGGTGGCAGTCATCTTTCATCAACTGAACAGATTCGTCTGAATGGCCTTCTATATGGCCAAATTGGAGTGTGCCATAGATGGTAAAAGTGAATATACATATGTATCCTATCTCTACGTAAAAGTTCAGCCTAAATGGATATGTGGTATCCTGGATATGATTAAATTGGTGGGATCTCTTTCTGGGTCTCAGAATCTGGCCCATAATTTTATCTATAAATTGGGCCGCCTTAATAACCAACATGGAGGCCGAATTATCACTATCATATAATTTTTTTTTGTTCCTTTATATGTTTTCTCTCGTCCCATGAAATATGGGCTTCATTGGGATTGTATTTTGGGCCCCACATTCTCATCAGTGGGCTGGTGTCCAATCTGCCTTCTCCAGAGTTGTTTGCATGAAATCCCATTTTGTTGGTCTTCCAATTTGAATCTTCCAACACTCCACATGTATGAATTGTTACCAATATAATTATAAACCTGAAAATTAAATATGAAAATAAAATCAAGATCATTGGGTACTGTAAATGATGTTAAAAAAATGTAATACATAATAGTGCATTTAAAAAAGGAATTACAATCATAATATGAAATGATGTTCAAAGTGTAAAATGCACTAAATTGGTATTTATGAATAATAATGCACATGAATATTATATATATTAACAATTAATATTATCTTCATTTAGTGGATAATCAATACTAGAACTTTTAGCTATGGAACCGTCGCAAAAAGTATTTGCGACGGGACACTGACTCGTCGCAAGTAGCTTATATGTTATAAACAAGTTGTGATGGGATCTTGGAAAAATAGTTATTGTGACAGTAAAGCAACCTGTCACAAAAACTCTTAAAAAAATATATAATCTTTTTGTGATGGGCCCCCTGTTTCCAAAGGTCCTGTCGTAAATACTTCATAAAATAAACTAAAAAAATATTAATATTATTAAAATAATAAAAAAATATTAAAATTCCAAATATTAAAAAATACTAAATGAAATAAAAAATAATAATAAAATTATGATTAATGATAAAAATAATATTAATATTATTAAAATAATAAAAAAAACAAAAAAATATTGAAATTCTCATTATTCAGAAAAAAATATTAAAAAATCATAATATATTATTATTTTTATTATTCGTAAAATAAAAAAATATTAAAAAATATAATACTAACACTAATAATAATTAATAAAATATTAAAATATTAAAACAAATAAAAAAATTATGCAATATTCACAGCAGTATAAAAGACGCACACTGTAAAGAGTTCATATTAAATCAAATGATCAATTCAAATGTTTTTAAGAGAATAATAAAATCATTGGGGGGATAGTCTTCTAGAAGAGATCGAGTAGCTGGAGGAGATAGTGGAGGAAACTCCATCCTTAAACTACATGTCAGACGTCGCAAATAGCTTATATGTTATAAACATGTTGCGACGAGCCCATCACAAAAAGGTTATTACGAAGGAAAAACAACTCGTCGTAAAAACTATTAAAAATATATATATAATATATTTGCAACGGGCCCCCGTCACAAAATGCCTCATCACAAGTACTTAATAAAATAAAAAATAATATTAATATTATTAAAAATATAAAAAAATTTAAAAAAAAATTAAAATTCTCAGTATTTGTAAATACTTAATAAAATAAAAAATAATAAAATAATGATTAATGAAAAAAATAATATTAATATTATTAAAAAATCGAAAAATAAAAAATATTAAAATTCTCTGTATTCAGAAAAACATATAAAAAATATAAAATATTATTATTATTATTATTAAAATAAAAAAACATTAAAAAATATATTACTAATAATAAATATTAAAATATTAAAATATTAAAATATTAAAGAGAATAAAAAAATTATTCAATATTCGATCCAATATAAAAGGGAAAAATAGTAAATAATTCATATTACAGTAAATATCCAATTCAAATGTTTTTAACAAAAAAAATCACTGGGGGGATAGTCTTATGGAGGAGCAGGAGGAGATGATGGGGGAAACCCTATCCCTAAACTATGAGTTAGACAATGCATGTACACCATCTGATCGTGCTGTTGCTGCTGCCATCGACACATTCCTCCTCATGCTGCTGCTGCTACTACTGCCATCGATGCATGTCCTCCTCGTGTTGTTGCTGCTCCTGCTACTATTTATTAGTATTTATTATTAATTAATAGTGTTTATTTCTATTAATTTCTATTTAATAGAATTTATTTCTATTTATAACTATTTATTTCAAATTATTACCATTTATTTCTATTTAGTACAATTTAGTACAATTTATTACTATTTGTTACTATTTATTACTATTTATTACTGTATTAGTATTTATTAATATTTATTAGTATTTATTAGTGTTTATGAGGATTTATTAGTATTTATTTCTATTTACTAGTATTTATTTCTTTTTATTAGTATTTATTTATATTTATTAGTATTTATTATTATTTATTACTATTTATTTCTATTTATTTTTATTTCATTCTTTTTATTACTATTTATTACAATTTATTAGTATTTCTTAGTATTTATTACTATTTGTTATATTTATTAATATTTATTATATTTACCACTATTTATTAGAATTATTAGATTTATTATATATATTATTATATATTATATTTATTACTATTTATTAGTTTTTATTAGTATTTATTAGTATTTATAAGTACTTATTACTATTTAATAGTATTAATTACTAATTATGAGTATTTATTACTAATTATTAGTATTTATTAATAATTATTAGTATTTATTACAATTTATTAGTATTTTTAACTAATTTTTGCTAATTATTATTATTTATTACTAATTGTTAATATTTATTAGTATTTTTTTCTAATTATTACTATTTATTTCTAATTATTATCAATTAGTGTTAATTACTATTAATGAATGAAAAATACATCTACAAATTACTAACTACTGCTAATTATTAATATTCATTACTAATTATCGTAAATAATTATTAATTATTACTAATTACTAGGAATTAGTGCTAAAAATTTAATTTTATTGTTACAAATAAATACTTAGGACAAAAAAATTTAAATATAACTTAATATAAACTAATTGACAATAATTAAAATTAATATAAATAAAAGAAAGAAATGCTAAATTAAATAAAACATAAATACCATTAAACTTGATCTCTTATAATTATAGGTCGCTTCACAACTTATTTGTAAAAACAAGGATAACTCTCAAAAATTTTAACTCTAAATTTAGAGATTATAGAAGTAGAGGAACAAGAAATTCAGGCGGAGAGAAGAAAAATTGGTGGGGGTATATATAGGTAAGATTACTTGCGACAGGAGTATTAGCGACAAGAATCATGTCGCTAATAATACTTTTTTGCGATGAGAACCATCTCAAATACCTTCGTCGTCATTAATTATGGTCGGTGATTAAAACGTTATTTGCGACGTGCCCCATCGAAGAAAGGGACCTGCCGACCCACTTTCTATGATGGGACAACATCTCTTCACAAATAGTTTTTTACCACTGTCAGTTATTTGCAATGGGACCCGTCGCAAATAACCTATGGGGGTCGAACTAGTTGCGGCAGGGGATCCCCCATCGCAACAAGGTCTAATCGCCCCCTGACATTTGCGATGGGCGGTGCCAACCCATCACAAATACCCTTTCACATGGTTTGGCGCGCAAACCGCGCGAAACTGTGTGTATGTTTTTGGTACAGGGTGCCTATTCCATTTGAAAATAACCACTTTGACGGACAATTTGTGATGGAAAAAAATCCCGTCATAAATAACGGGGTTTTCCGTAGTGATTTCATGTATTGGTAGTACACAACATTTATTTCTCTCCGTAGATATTCATTTGTGCTCTATCCCATGACAGTGTACTTTGGTCCATGCCCTTGTCCTCTAACCATGCCTGTGGACCTGGAAATGTCCAAGAACCTAGTCATGTTAGAGTGTTGGGCCATGCCTATGTTATTTAGTCATGCTCATGTACTTAGTAATGTCCTTGCCTATGTATCCTAAGAGAACATGCCGAGTTTCTTGGTATAGGTGACATGGTGTGTGGTAGGTCACACAAAGAATTTGATACATTATTTTATCCAAAACCTTAGCTACAATAGATAAGTTCCCACATGACATGTGTTCTTCAGACTACATGCCATGTAGTCAAGGTTTTTCTATAATAGCTGGTTCTACATGCGGTTCAACCTGTGCTACCTCCTCTATTGACTCACCTTCCAATATCAACCATAAATCATGGATCCGAGTTGATCAAACACCATTCTCCTCCAATGGTTGGATTTCTCCCCATCATCCACTAAATAATAAATAACCGACAAGATTCTTTATTGGAATGTAGAGACCCACACATGTGAATACCTAATCCATCATTGAAACCATCTATCATCACCATCACTCCTCCATCATTCCCTAAATCGTGAAGCCAAATATGAAAAAAAAATCTGTTGATCCAAAGATCAAAAGATAAACAATCAATTTTCGGATATTGTTGTACATATAGACAAATAAGAGGACTTATTATGATCTCATGAAGAAGGTGTGTAGAAAAAATAACAAAAAATGTAGATCGAACATTATCCATTATTAAGGTTGGTCTTTATTCAACTATAGGGAGATAAATGAATGAAGTAAATAAGGAAGTATCCGTGAAACAACCACATTTTCTATTTTTATGAATATATTCAACCATCTGAAATCAACCAAAAATCCATGAATCAATCTCATTAGGTTAATTTATACATGTTAAAAATGGGATAAAAAAAGAAATAATGAAAATAAAAAAATCACCTTTCTAGTGTTTGTATCAATCCCTGTAAAAGAACGACCACACACCAATTTTCTTATTGAGATCCTCAAACTATATTGGAGCACCAATTTTTAATTCATGATTCATCTAATATCAGTCAACAGATCTCCTCTAATGACCAACTCTCAATCCCCAGGGTTATGCGGCTAACCCATGGGTTTTTTTCATAAGTGTGATTTTATTAGAGTGGATTAGGTTTATCTTAACTATTTAATAACAAATTATTTTTTTATTCATTAATCCTCCCATGATGGTGTTCAATCCAAACACCTAACACATTAAAGGGTAATGACACACCTGGGGTAAAACCCACATTCAAGATTTAATGGAAGTCTTATTTTTTTTATGAGAATATATTTTATAGTTAATCCATTATTTCATAAAAACTACATATTCATGATATAATATATTAAATATTTTCATTATATTAATAATGGTACTTATCGGCCATTGAAATACTATATTGATTCAGTTAATATTATAATTCTTTATAGGAAAAAATAGAGTGTTTAAATTCACCCCATCTTAGCAATTTGTGTCCCAAAAAACAAAAAAAAAATACTAAAAAAGTGACGTTAAATATATTTAATCTGATTTTAGCACTCTCAAGTGCTTTCTTAATGATTCCCAAGCTACCACCAGACACACTAGGGGAATTTATCACAAATGGAGTATTTCTTCCTACCAATCCTTAATCATTACTTTTTTACATTTTAATGGTAGCATTATCCTATATTTATAGCTTTCCCTAGTCAATAAAATGTCATGGTTCATCTACATACCACCTCTGATGTGACATTTTGAAGAAATTGTGTAATTAGTCTAACGAGGTTGGTATGGAAAAGTGATAATCCACCTCTCCAACCCTACATAGTATCTAAAAAAGGCCAATGAATCTCGAAGATAACTTTTCAACCTATAAAATGATCTATAATACTCACTGAGTTGATCCCTTTAGGAACACATGGTATCCCTCTTCTAACTCCTAATCCATCTACCATATTTTTACAAAAGACTTATGATGGCTCTAGGAAGTCCTCATCTGCTCCTTGATGATCTGCACCATCTCTATTATTTCTCACACCAAATCTTGGCCCAAAAGTGATGAATCCCTAAGATCAGTTGATTATAGTGGCCACCTTCAGGGTTCCCCATACATAGACTCAAATGATTACTTACTAATAGTACATAGGTAAAAGTTTATATATGAAAAATAAAACAAGGGTAGAAGATCATCCAAACTAAAGACAATTTTTAATATGAAAGCCAAAAACATATCCTCCAGAACAAGAATGGTCCACTTAGTCTTCCCATTTGGCTAAGGGTGAAATGATGCTATCAAACACAAATAAGTACCAATGAAATCCTATAATACTATTCATAATAATTATGTGAAGAGAGTGAGTCACGATCTAAAACTATCATCTAGGAAACTCCATGAAGATGGACAATATCTTATATGTAAAGTCATCCCAATCCCTCTACATAACTTGGATCTCAAATATCATAGAAGATGGAAAACTTTGAGAGTTGGTCTATGATCATGTATATATCATTGATACCTATAAATTATTATGTCATCCATGTTTTGATGTATATAGAGACACTATCCCACTTACACTCCGCCACCTCAATGGGTTTAGCCAAACCCTCTAAATCTTGGTGCTCATCCTTCGCCTACAAACAAGTGGTGAACTCAGAGGCAAAATAAAGTATAATATTCTTCATTTCTACCCACTATAGTTGAAATTTAATGTATTGATATATCTCTATCAAACATATATGTAAATCTATTTTGGGATGTAAGAAACTCCATCAAAAACCCCTCACGTAACGTCACTAGTATGATTGTCCTCCCACTGAAAAGTTGTTGTGATTCCGACCTTTAGAAAATACATCATGATCACATCTAGTGGATATCTAGATATGTGGGGTATCATAGTTGGTATCTTCATGATGATCCACTCTAACTTGTTTTATAATCATAGGGGTAACATCCATCTACTGGAGGTAATCTACATCATCCTCATCCATTACTGACAACTTTAATGAGGCAAACTACTCTGAAGGCTCACCCGGAAATTTTATTCAAGATCTAATATTGAGAGTATCTTCCACCACATTCCCCTTCCAGAGAGTATAGAAAATTCTAGACATCATAATCCTAGAGGAACTCTATCCATCACCTCTATCATAAGTTGATATCCTTCAACAATAAGATATAAGTGAGACTATTTTGGTCAGAATATATGATAAAAAACTCACCCATAAGATTGTGTCTCCACATCTTCACGGTTAAGACCAACGCTTCCAACTCTAAATCATGGATCTTGTTGTTCATCTCAATTTGTATCAACATCTAGGATGCATTGGTGATCAGTATATGCCTCTTCATCAGAACAAAATCATTCCTAGTTCAGGAGGAATTATAGAACACCACGTACCCAACACCCTCCTCAGGAATTCTCTATATGGGGACACTGGTCAACCTCTACCTCAACTACTAAAAATATCACTGACACCTCTATTTCCACATTAAATGCTTCCCATTTTAGGTCAAAGTATTTAAGGGATTATCAACCCTAGATAAATTTTGTATTTATCTACGATAGTATCCTACAAACCTAAGGATCCCCCAAACCTCTCTCATGCTCTTTGGTGGCTCCCAAGCTATCATTTCATCAACCATAACATAGTCCTCATATAATCCCTCTTATTAGATGATATGTTCCTAGAAGTGGACCTATTGAATCCATAACTGATATATGAAGATATGTAGATAATGTTTGTGCTCTCAGAGTATGTCTATGACAATCCAAAAGTGTCTTCAGTACTCCTCCTTCAATGCAAAGTACAGAAGATTACTATAAATGAAGAAAAATACAAATTGATGTAATATGGATTAAAGGATATGGATCATGATTTCAATGTAAATTGACGTGGAATTCATCACACCAGAAGGAACCACCAAGTACTCATTGTGACCATAGATATTTCATAATGCTGTATTCAGTATGTCTTCATCCCAAACTCGGAGCTGCTGACAACCTTATCTGATGTCAATCTTGGAGAACCATCTCCCCCTTTTAGTTAGTCATAGAGGCAATAAATCATTGGTAGTGGATAATTTTTCATCATAGTCACCTAGTTTAGGTGAATAAAATCATTACAAAACCTTATGGTCACATGTGTATTCTTGGTGATCAAAATTGGGGCTTCTATGGGAGACACGCTGGTTCTAAAAAACACTTAATCAGAAAAACCTCCAACATCACCTTCAAATCCAAGATATATTCAAGATCCATATAATATATTGGTGATGTTATTAGTCAACTATATGGGTGAAATTATATGAATAATTCTATATCTCAGTGGTGGGGGGGAGAACATCTTCCTGGAAGATGTATTCATACTCTGCCACCACTCCCAGAAGTTGAAATCTCACAACATCAGATGTTCCAATGGAAATAATATCAAACTAGTGTGTAATATAATTTACCCTCCTACATATGATCCCATAATTCTATTCATATTTTTCCATCCCACTTAACAATGTAAAAATCATACCATCAATGGAAACACACCACATCATCAAGAAAAATAGTTAATCAGTGAATGAACTATATATTTCCAGTATATACCTAGTATGAGTTTATAAGGCCTCATCACTAATTCAAAGAGATCTTAAAGGAAGATATATATTCTAATATTATATTTAAACTTTCATTAGAAGTGTGTGATCACCAAATCCCTTCCATTAAGAGTTTCTAAACATAAGGTTTGAGAAAATAAATCAACAGAAATATCTATGTATCCAACTAGGGAAGAAGAAAAAAGAGAGTAGATCATTCTTGAGTTGATCAATACCAAAAATAAGATAGAAAAGATAGATATCTTCCCTATAATTACCCCCTAGAGCCTCTAGGTCATTGGTACCCTCTTCATCTAGCTATATTCATCCCTAACCACTGGATCCTTGAGTTTTGTGGGAACCACCTAGGGGTGGTGGTGAAAATAGTTCAAAAAGGCATCCACATACATCTTCTCTCCCTAATCATCTCCCATATCCCCACCTTGAATACCTCACTACTCTAGCCACTTACTATTCCTAGATGATCCATCAACTAACCCTCTGTTATCTGTATAATGGATCAAACAATCCCATGTGACATGTCCTTGATCATCGCAAGAGTAACACCACCTCTCCCTTAGATAACTAGAATGATCCCCACTAACATATCTTTCTGAAGCACCCTATCACAGGTATGATTAAAAGGAGGTATCAATCCTACCCTGATATCTTAGAGTTATCCTATATTGAAGGTCTATTCTTATAATAATAGATATTGAACCATATCCGTATTGTATTATTAGAGGATAGAGAACCTTAATGAATATTATAGAATAATCATGCTTCCTTGTCAAAGATGTAGAAGCTTATTAATATAAACTGCTCACAATGTTTATAGGGAGAAATATTCCTAGAAAAAATGTTCAAAATCTATCCATTAATGAGTCATGTCATCCTATAATAGACTCACCAGACTCACCCATCGGTCTTTTTTTCACTTAATTATTCTTATTTCATGGGCCACTATCTTGTCTCTTGGTATCATAAGGAGGTAAAAAACATGCATTACGACCTCATGCATGTCCTCAGCTTCCTGGGGGTCTGGATCTCCCCAATACCTAAGTATTAAATACCTCTAAAACTATATAAGTGCACTCATCCTACATGAATCATCCTACAATACTTCTGGTAAAACCTACTACATGACGGGTGAAGGGATGACTGAAAACCACATGGAGGTACCACCTCTAGGATAAGTCCCTGTATCAATGTCTCATCACAAGGTGGACAATCCTTGAAATTATAATATGGAATCCTACCTATAAATCATCATGTAATAATCCTTAAATAGAAATGATTTTCCATAGTCATGTGTATATTTGGTGAGATGACTGAAGAAAAAAATAGAAACCACAACCCATTACTATATGAGGAATGAACCAATGTTTTCCCTAAAACCAGTTCCTGTGTATACTGAGTCAACAAGTTTGTTATTAGAGTCTTGGAGAATGGATACACTAGATTCTTTGTTCTGATATCTAAGCTCAAAACACTTTAACATCATTTCCTTAATTCTAACTGTAACCTCACAACTATAAAATCTCCAAATTCTGTATTAGGATGAAACTATTATGATCCCACTCTATTGTGACCTAACCCAACATAGACTACCTAGACATAAATGAGCTGATTTTGACATCCCAAGACTTCTTCAAATAGCCCAGGTGATAGAGAAAAATTCCAAGTAGGCATATCACACATATGGTAGGCCTTAGCCAAAGGTACATGTATGCATGCACACATCTCCAATCAACCACCACGATGCTAAAAGATAAAATAAAACCAATTCCAAAAACATTTATATATCTAAATCCTATAATCAGACTATAAAAAAATAACTAGAAAGCATAAAAGGATAAATACTGTAACTCCCAATGATTTTATGGTCTGTATCTTTTTAAACCGAATCTTTTGAATAGCTTACATAGAACACAACACCAATCCTAAACGAACCATAATATAAAATTAATATTATTATATAAAATTAAATTACCTTCTAGCTGTTAAATTGGTGGTTATGAATAGGATTAAATAACTTATGGAAATATATTATTAAAATCATTGGTTACCAATTAATTAATAATAAATATAAAACCTAATTTAATATAAACAAAATGTTTATATAAATACTATTTAAATGTGAAAAGGTGTATTTTATAACAATAAAATAAAAAAATCACACTTTTGTATTATATAATGAAATAAATATGTGTTGTAATCAATTTAATGTTTAACATTCAACCTAACTATTTTATAGATATGAAAGAAGAACAAATCAAAATTTATATATATAAGATAAATTTTTATTAATAGATAGTTTACATATTTTTGATGGATCACTTGGTTTAAATCTAGTTTTTGAAAGTTTTACAAATTATATATGATAAAATAAACTTTTTTTATAATATTAAAAATTAAAAATTAACTTTTTTGAATTTTTTTCTGATTAGTTTCATGTCTTGATGAACAATGATAATGTTGCATTTTAACTGAAAACTAATTTTCTATATAAATAATTTAGTGTTAATTTAAACTTTTAATTGGTTTTAAAGTATAAATAGATCAATCTTTTATCAATTAATCTAATTTAGGACATTGGAATCAATTTCACATTGAATTTTGATATAAAAACTATTCAATCTTATGAATATTTTCACTTTAAAAACTCATTTTTTCATTCCTCCTATGAGATTAATTTTAAATTAATTACTAAAAAGTCTTTATTTTGAACTTTGAAAATGAATTCCATATTTAGAATTAGTGGGTTCAAGTTATATAAATTGATTACTTTTATTTTTGGTAATTAGGAATAATAACTTTAATAATTTTTATTAACATGGTCAAAGGT
This sequence comes from Viscum album, assembly GCA_963277665.1. NCBI lineage: Eukaryota > Viridiplantae > Streptophyta > Magnoliopsida > Santalales > Viscaceae > Viscum > Viscum album. Next base: position 263,270,564 of record OY728129.1, read on the forward strand.
AAATCATGTAATTAAGTGTAAATGTCATGAAACAACCCAGATTGACCCTAAACAGGTCAGCCAAGCTAGACCACAATAATTCATGAGAGACGTTCTTGATCCTCCTGGCCTGGAAACAGATGTTGGGTATCATAAATACATAGTTGGGAATGATTTACCCCATGAAAAAAAGATAAATAAATAAATATGAACAGAACAATAAAAACCCAAAAAGAGGAAGGAAATAAAACTACACATACCTCCATGTGCCTCTATAGGTTAGATCTAACCACTAAATGAATATCTCCCCACGATGACCAAATCCAATCTTGAAGAAGAACAAAAATATAAATAAAAGAAACTATAGACCTGAGTATTAATACTCAATATTCATTCCTAAATAATCTATTCCTAATGTATTTCAATTAAGTTAATGATTAATTAAAATATAGTTTGAAATAAAAGGGTATGAACATAGGTTCTTCAAATATTTAATTTAAAAAACAAATCACAATCCACAACCCTTGTAATTTAAAACATGTTTTCATCATAATAGACACTTGAACATTTAAAGGGAAAATAGGAAAAGAAAAAGAGAAGGTTGTTCAATTTAAATTTATGGAAAGGGAGAACGTTCATTCTTTAAAAACAATCTCTTTAAAAACTTTTAAAGAAAACTAAAGATTCAATTTTTTGTAAAGAAAAACAGTAAACTAGGAGTAGAGATTATGATCACATAATGATCGAAATGAATTTTGATTTATTTTTAAATGAAATATCTGAAAAAAAAATATGTACGTATCCTTGTATTTTTAACTAGATGTTAATGAATCTTTAATTTAATATAAATTAATTGGGAATAAACTTTACGAGAATGAATACTGAGTTTTAATACTCCTTCTTATAGTTTCATTTTTATTTTTATCTTTTGTTGCTGCTTTGAAATTGGATTCGATCACCATGGTGAGATGTTGATTTAGTGGTCAGAGGTGACTCGTAGGGTTACATGAAGGTATGTGATTTTTTATTTATTTAAACTATTTTTTTTATTTTAATTATTCTTTTTATATTTTTTATTTATCTTTTTTTCATGGTCTAAATCATTCCTAACTATATATTTTTGATGTTTGACACTATTATACAACCCATGATGATCAAGAACGCCTCGTGGTCCTTGTTGCGTGGCAACTTTGGCGACTTGTTTGGGGTTCACCAGGGTTGGTTTTTGAAACAAATGGTATCAAAGAAGGTCCTTTGTTATATGGGATTTTAGGTAGACTAGAGACATGATTGCCGGGGCATAAGAGGTAGGTTTTGGGTTAGTTCAGGATCACCACCACTCGTGATGAGACTTGAGTTTCTCATGGTAGTTGGGTTTCAAATATTTTTTCTAGTATTGGGTAATGATGTTGGAATTTTGTTTAGTTTTGTGAGATTTTTTATGTTGGGAGATGATAGTGTATGTGAGCAGGTGTTATACGGTGAGCATACATAGCTTATAAAACCATTTGGAGCTCACATTAATGGTTCAATAAGCATCTAGTGGTTAGTGCATGCTATGTTCATGGTTTTATAAACCATGTGGATAGGGTATTCATGACCACTTGTTCAATTTTATAGTTATTTTCGTATTTGTGATGCTTTGGTTTGATTTGGGTTTCTGTGAGTGGATTTGGTGTAGAAATTGATTTTGGAAAAGGTCTTTTAGTGTAACAAAAAATCGGTTTTAAATTTGTAATTGATTCATAATTTTTAAAATTATTTGGAAAATGTGATGTAAAATTGAATTGGCAATTTGGTAAGTTATATGTTTTGATGATAAAAGGGAATTTATTAACCTTCTTAATCCTTATATACATTCACATGTGTTTGTGCATAGTATGTGATTGTTGGAATTTGTTTGTGGAGAATATAAGTGGGAGTGGGGATGAACAAATACATGGATCTTCATAGGAGACCATGTGTGAGTATTTAAAATTAAATATTTGACTTTGTTTCCAAAGTTTCTTTTGAGAAGGAAAATGGTTTATTTTAAAAAGGGGTTTCTTTTCAAATGATGTTTATGGTTTTAAAGAGAAAAGTGAGCTGTTGTTTTTAATATTAAAGTAGATTTATTGAAATATTTTTTGGAAATGGAAAATTATTTTTACTGCTAAAGGGGGAATATAAATTTAAAAAGGTAGAAAATGAAAATGGTGGTTGTTAAAAGAGTGTTTTGACTTGTTTTGTGAGGTTATTTTGGATTTTTTATGGTAGAGATTTTATTTTTATTTGTTTTGGTTTTCTGATGTTTTGGTTTATAAGTTTTTAATTTGGATTAAAATTGTAATTGGTAAAGTTTTTGTTTGACGATGATCTGGTTTTGTATCATATTTTTTTGAGAGTATGCCACCTAGAAAGACCCCAAAGGTTTCTGAGGATTAATATCTAGTCTTCGGACTTACCCGAACTCTTAGTGGAGTGTTGGAGCTAAGTAATTCTCAATTGGCGCATTGTTCTTATATCAATTGTAGTCTATTGGAGTTTGTTTAGTGGCTTGGAGAAATTTAGATTCTTTAGGTTTTGGGAACACTATATTTAAGGAAGGTGTGATTTGTCTTACGTATGTTTAGAGGAATGAGACTAGACAAATAGGAGGCGGTTGTTCCATTATCTTTGAGAGTTGAGATTTCATGGGGGATATTCAAGACTGCCTTCATCCAGTGGTTTATTATTGAGGAATTTAAGAAGATTAAAGTTCCAGATCTCATGTATGTTTGAAAAGTTCAGCTGATGGTGAAGGGGTATGTTGACCATTTTGATGAACTGGTTTTATATTCTAAAGGGAGTGTATTGAGTGATCATATAATAGTTATAATCTATAAGTTTCATGTGGGTTATCCATCTAGGGTTCAAGGATAGGCTTGTTCCTTTAACTTACCGATCCTGTTGTTCATTTGTTTCTGATATGTTCATCTTTTTCACTCTATGAAATATTTCCTTAAACTTTTGATGTATTGTCATTAGTGTGGATGTTTAGAAGTTCTATAAGATGTGTTAATATAAGGGTAATTCTTGTCTGGATGATTTCACCTAATGATTGTGAGGTAGTGGATGCTTCAGACATTAGGGATCTATCTGTAGGACTTCGAGTGAATCTTGTGTGCAATCTAGAATCATTGGGAGTGGGGGACCTTGGTTCAGCTCTTTTCTTCACCATTTGGGGTGTGGGTAGTTTAAATATATATTTTTGTTATAGTCTTCCATATCTTTTAAAGTTTCTTCTTATTGTGAAATACTCATGGCGGTCTTATCCTCATGAAATTATAGTGGTTTTTACTTTGTGGATGTGAGTCTCAGATTGGTGGTTCTTTCTTGTGACTTATACCTTTGTGTATTAGTCTTAGTTTTTTCTTATGATCTTTTTGGAAATGATTTTATCTTGTGGAAATTATGAATCATGGTCTGGTTTGATGCTTGGTTCATGTTCCCTTCATTGGGTCCCCTTATGATAATGGTTTCTGGTTATGGTTTCCTGGTTCCAGTGCTGGTTTGTGCTAACTAGTGTCTTGTGGCGGGAAGATTCAACATGGATCTCCATGATTATAATTTTCCATAGAGTGATATACTATGAAATGGGATGTTAAAATATTCACATTGAGTTTGGTGCTTTCGTCTGCTTCGTTCTGATTCGATTTCAGGTTTGGTTGTTCATGAGGCTATGTGACTTTTTATGGGAAGAATGTCTTTTTTTGGGGATAATTGTCACACAATGACCTAGTAATATAAATTATTTTAGTAATTTTTAACATTTATTTTGATTTTGGGTAGTTGATGGGTCAAAATATATTTTTTTGATGGTTTTTTGTTATTATGTAGTTATCCCGTATTGTTAGTAGTAACTATGTGCTTCCTATTTGGGTGAAAAGGTGAGATATTTGTGTGGCACATATCTTGCACATAGTCCATTAAATCATTCAACAACTCTGAAATTTGGATCTCTGAGTTGGATGTTTCATTTGGCACTGTTGGAGCATGGTTCATTCAACAGTGCGACTCACCAAAGGGTAATCATTCCACACCTCATGCTTGTCTAGTAGGGACAACATAGTTAGTGCACATTTTGGTAAACTATTTGAAAATCGTGTCTGTTTCCCAGTTATTAAATTGTTTTTATATAATTTTCTGTTTAATTTTCTCTTTATTTTTTTGTCCCCTCTCTTTTTCTTTTATTTCATTCATTAATCCCAATGTGTCGTGTGACACCCCCAACCCCAACCTCCTTACCCGCATGTGGCTCCCCACTTTGTCGAGATCTCTCTATATGTCATGTCATTGTGATTCCTTCTAGATTCTCCATCAACATCATAAGGTAATCCCTCTTCATCCATTATTCTCCCACTTTGGAATATTTCTCTACTCCCCATCAAACTCTCTTGTTAGTCTAAACCCTAGGATTTGTACTGATCTGAATTTTGGTGGTTTCTGACTTGTCTAGGGAATCCAATGGGTTTATTAGGATTGTCATTAGGCATGTTTATAAATTCTTTATCAATGGTTAAGTTTATTTGATTGTTTTGGTTTTCTTCCACTTTTTCATGTAGTATTTCTTAGACTACTTTGATAAGCCCAATTTTTATTTGGGTTCTACTAGTAATTTTAGGTTCTGAGTATTTTTGTTGTTCGTCTTGGACCTTGTGGGGTGGATTTGGGTCGCCATTTTCAAAGGCTTATATTCCTATTCATAGGTAGTAATTGATATATTTAAGTCCCTGTTATATATATTCACCTATTTTAGGATGAATATATATAATGGGGGTAGGTGTGACAATATATATATATGAAAATTCATATGTGTGTACATGTAAAGGGTAATATACTAATATAATCATATGTGTAAGGATCCCCTTGTACATATTTGGACATGAAAATACGTATATAAGGGGTATGTTTCCTTGTATATAAGAAAAAATTCCTATGTGTGCAAGTGGAAAGGGAATTCGAGTGGTCGTCATCAAAAGGAGACATGTTTGACGACCACTCAAATTCCCATCCCAATTTCATGCATATGCATGTTGTCTCATATTCAAGGAAACCTACCCCTTATTTACATATTTTCATGTCCAATTATGTACAAGGGGATCCTTACACATATGCTTATATGTGCATATTTCCCTTCATAGTTACACGCGTATGCATTTTCAAATATATATATATAAGAACACCTGGCCCCATTATATATATTCTTCCATCCATAGGTGAATATATATAAATGGGTAATTACATATATCAATTTATACCTATGAGTACACATATAAGCTTTTAAAAATAGAAGCTCAAATCTACCCCACAAATTCCAATATGGACAACAAAAATACTAGGAACCTAAAATCACACAAAGAACCCAAATAAAAATTGGGCTAGTCAAAGTATTATAAAAATTATACATGGTGGGTTAGATGTATTAGAATGATTTTAAGTGGATTTCTAGGTTAAAAAGTATTGTGTGTTTGGTTCTTCAAGAAATGATTTTCCTTGAATGGTTTGGTGAGGCCCAGTTGTCACATTACAAATGATTTCATTGGAAACCCCACCTTGGAATGGGTCACATTTTTTATTGGTTGATGAATATAAGGTAGTGTCCTAATATTGGGACTTAACTTATGTTATGATGGTTTAATGTAAATGGATTATTTCTTGGTGTGGATATGTTGGGTCTAGTTTTTGGGAATTCTATGATGGATTGTATTTATGGTTCATTGCTTGTTTTTTTTGAAACACCCCATTCAAACATGACATAGAAACCTTGCATAGCTATGAGGACTTATGAGAACACTTACTGCAATAGTTTATGATCATACTCTAGGTAGTGGCCCTTAAAAGGACCCTGCTCATCTTGGGGAATGTTGAATTCATTTAGTCTAGTAAGGTTAAGAATGATAATTTGGGAAGATTTATGGCATTAGGTTAGGTGCACCTATGGGATGAATCTGGTTTCAGTATGTTCTGGTTTTTCTCTAAGATTCTAGGTATTTCTGTGTTTTCTTTGGCACTAGATTATATGCGATAGATGATTTAGGTGATATTCAAGGTATGGTTTCTTGAGCACTATTAGCGAATTTTACTCATTGTGTGATCATTGTATTTGATCATAGTTTTTAATTATTATTGAAAAATAGTGAATGTTTGGTTTTCATTAAAAAGTTTCAACGAGAATGTTTTGAAAGAATAAAAGTACCCCATTTCTCTAGTTTTAAAGTGAAAAATATTCTCTTTGGATTTTCCTATTTTACTCCAAAATGTTCACATTAATATTATGTGAAAATCATGTTTTAAATTACAAGGGAAGTAGATTGTGATTTGTTATTAAAATTAAATGTGTGATAAACCTGTGTTTATATCATTGTATTTCAAACTAGATGTTAATGAATATTTAATTTAAATGAAATTCATTAGCAATAGATTGTTCGAGAATACCTACTAAGTATTAATACTCATGCACATAGATTCATTTTAGTTTTTATATTATGGTGCATATTATATCATGGATTCATTTACCATGGGGAATCCTTGGTTTAGTGGTTAGTGGTGGCCTACAAGGTCACAAGGAGATACGTGATGTTCTATTTCATTCTACTATTTATGTTTATTTTAATTGACTAGTTTATATTTGTTTATTTATATGTTATTCAGGGGATAAATCATTCCAAAATTTTATTTCTAATACCCAACTCTAGTTCCCACCCTAGGAGGATCAAGAACACCTCTCATTCATTACTGTGGGTCGGCTCGGGTTACATGTTTAGGGTTGACCTAGTTTGGTTCATGATAGTAAAAATAATATTATAAAATTACACGAACACTTGTCTTAATTTTATTTAATGAGTTATTGTCGACCAAAATCATCATTGGGATCATTTTATGTCCTCTTTAAGCAACTTGGATGACCTTAATCCTTTTTAGTATTTTATTTTTTGGAATGTCAAATATGTCATACTCATATTTTTAATAATTAATACATTTTTATATATTGTTATTTAGAAGGCACTTTTGACTATAAATAGTCATTTCAAATGAATTTTTTATCATCATCATGATTATTTGAATCTAATTTTTATGGGATAAATAATTACATTAAAGGCATGTACATTATTGATGCTGTAATTTTTTAATTAATGGATGTATCAAATAAATTTAATTAGAAATATTAAATTGAAAATAATTTTACGTAATTAATTTTACACATGAATTTTATAGATTAAATAGTCATATTAGAGATGTATTGAATCTTTTTGTGAATATATATTGTGTATTGATGTATTTCAAAATGTGAAAAAATGAATATTTTCTAAATTTACATTAATGATATTTTAAAATAAAAAATATTTGTGTTAACAAATATAAAATTTAAAAAAATATAATATTCAGAATAAATATTTAGATACAGTTTAAAATTTTATCCATGAATCAATTATGGTTCTTTTGGTATTTTATAGTAACTTTATTAACACTTTAAGAGTAAATATCCATGGTTTCATAGTTAGAGTTAAAGGCCTTAACTAAGAGTTCAATCCAAAAGATAAGTGTAAAAAAGTGACCTAAAACTATCTAAAAAAATTTCAACTCGATAATTTATTCCCATCCTAATCTTATATTTGAAATTAATCACTTTGAAGGTATTTGTAATTGAAAATTAATTTATATTAATTTAATATTTTTGGAATTTCCAAAAGTGACTCTAACCTCAATTATAAAAGGCAACCTCTTACCTCACTTCCTCACACCACTTTTATCCTTATATCTCTATCAATACCTTCCCATTTATCATTAAAATTTCCCTCCCTTAATTATATAAGCCTTAATTTTTTAAGAAAACAGTCCGTATAAGTCCTTTTGTGAAAATCAAAATGAGATACCAAAAGAAGAGGTATCATTTATCAAAATATATTTTTGTTTTATTTATTTTTATAATCACCTGAAATTTTTTTATTTCATGTTATTTAATATCATAATTATCCTAAATATTCTACTATTTTTTTATATTAAGGGATATACCGACACTCACAGACACTTCCATCAAATGGGATACGTAATCATCATTCATGTGTAAGGTGAACTACCGCATTGAGAACCGATGTTGTTCATACTTCCATTTCCACCTTTCATGGTTGAGAATAATTACGGATTTTATATTTTTAGATTATATATATGATTTATATGATTTATTTATTCTATTAGAGCTATTATATAACACATACCTTCATGCTGTACTTTTTTATGAATACAATAACATCATTTGTGCAAAAGTGAACTATCGCCTCCTCAAAATGGTTTGATTCAAATAAAAATTACATGGAATGTATTAAATATAAATTTAGTGAAATTAAATGAAATATATTTCATAATAAATTTAGTACTCTTATATGATATATATGAAACGTTTACAAGTTTAATTTCAATGAAAATTTCGTCTTTTATTACCGCATAGCCTTTCAAATAAATTGTTACAAAGTGTTAAGGTTTTTTCTCATTTCACTTTTACTTTTATGATATATATGACTTATTAAACACTTATTTCTTGTGTTTAGTGTATTTATAATTTCCTTTTATGTATTATACCATGATTCACTCATAAAATGTGTACCATCTTTTCATATGGTATTTACTTTGATAGTTTTTTGATTATCTAGGGAAATATTAATAAATAATTATTCTTCCTTCAATAAAGATATTTTATAAGGAAAATTATTTATTAATTAAATAAATTACTAAATGTTAGTAATGTATTTTAATAATTATGATGTGTGGCGTCCAAAATTTATATATCTCGTTAATGTATCAATAAGTTCTCATGAGAAAAATTAGTTGTGCATCTTAAATTGGATTCTTCCTGTAGTTTTAAAACATCTTGTGAAAGGTCTTGACAGAATTAAAAACATTGTATATTAATTTATCAATAATTTTTTTGACAATATATATAGATTCATTTCATTCTCCGGTTATTTATTAAATGAAATATGTTTTAGTTAATTAAATTTCCGTATTAAAATGCCTTATCCAGTTATTTGAATGGAATGTGTTATTAGTTATTTAACTTTTTGTGTTTATTTATTCAAATTAATTAATTATTTATTTTGTTTTACTTACCCTTACTGATCATTTGAGATTGCCTTTATTTTTTATTTCTTCCCCAGGAATCCAAAAACTTTACTAGGAATGATATTGAAGGATACAATATATGGAATAAAGTTTTTATTGAAAGATAAACAACTATTTTGAAATTAGTGTATTCATTTTCAATACAATACTCATTCATGTATTTGGTTTATCATTAATCCTAAACTTATTAGTCCTTCAGGATTGATTTCCTTGTAATCATTCCAATGTAACGATAGTAGACACTAGTGAAGAGATCACTAAGGTCGGTGAACTATAGTTGGTATCAAATAAATTTTAGTTCCAACCTTGAGAACTAGATTTTGGAAAACATAGCTTAGAGAAAAAAAATATAAGGTTGAATTTGAGGATAAGTATAGAAGAAAATCCTAAAGTTTGAGTAAGAAAGTAATTATGTGTTTTTCCTAGAATACATCCAGGTCTGGATGGTACAAGTGTATGTGCCTCTAGCACAAATTTACATAGTGGTAAAAACTCCAAAAAGGTTCATTAGGCCTGAATTGAGAATATATTACCTCATACACAAAAATGGGCCTTTCTGTTCATCTGGTTTGACACTTCTAGTGGAAATGCTTTGGATAATTCACATTTTCCTTAAAAAACATTTCATATTATTTGAATATATAATAGAAATTAGTAACCTATTTTTTAAATTGTAAATAAATGTCATGATATTATATAAATGATTATACACTTTCTCACAATTATTATTATTACTCAAAATATACTTTCTGGTTTTATTAAATGGATGGAACATGAAAGAGTCATGTTATCATTGAACATGATGGAAAGATGTGTTGAAATGAGAAAAAAAATAAGATGTTGATAGGAGTGAAATATATCATGTCCATTACTAATTAGTTTTCCCAAACTATGATTAACAATATATACCTTAACCAACTCTCAAACTCACCAAAAAAGAGAGGGATAGAGATTAATAAGAGATCTAGTTGTGGAGACCATAGTGAAAATAAGGCTTGATTTCCATCATGCAGGAAATATGGAAAGAGATACCCATGAAAGTGTTTCAGAAGAATGGATTAATTCATTATGATTGGGAAGTAAGGACATAAAGAAAATAATTTACAAGGGAAAATGATGAGTATGATGGAAGGAAAAACTCATCCTAAGAATCCATTTGTATTTTATTGCCTTTAAAAATGGGGAACATGTGCATTACCAGAGTCAATTATCTCTTTAATAGGATAAAATATTGACCCTTTAAGGACTTATGTGGAAATAAATTGATGAAGGAATTATGTATTAGGGTTGTACTGAAAACCATAGTTAAAAGTATATTTAGTGATTAAACTTATTTCAAGGATGTCCATCATATTTATTTTGGGAGTTATATTAATATGGTTTTAGAAAAAGGATAACCTTAATCCCAAGTGACAACCTATTGCATATAGAAGGGCCACGAGGTTTGAACCGACAACTGAACGGTGATAAGGGTGCAATGCCTACCACTATACTATATGTCGTTCTGGTTAGCATGAAATTTTTGTTAAACTATCTAATGGATAAAGGTTGTTTTTATTTTTGAAACATTGTTTTATCAAATATCTAAACCTTCGATTGGAAAATGATTTGTTTATTATGTGATTAATGTTCCTGTAAATGATTTTGATATTTTGGAAATCCTAAAAGATTAAGGTAAACATGATATTTTTAGAAATAAATGTGGAATTGGTTTGTATTGTCAAATATGATTTTATTGTGGAATTATGTTGATTCAGGTTTTTATGTAAATGGTTAGAATAACTTGGAGATTATGGGATTTATACATTTTTTTTGTATAATACATTAAGAGTGATTGATGATATTTGAAAGAATATATGAGAAAATACTTATAATTTTTGTGTCTTATTCTAAAATATTTTTACAGAAGGTTAGTTATTTCCTAAATTATCTATGTTGAACTTTGGGTATTAATCTTGAATTTTAGAGATTAAAAAAATTTCCCTAACATCCACACACCACATTGAGCCTTAACATCCTCACTTTAATTATAAAAGGGAACCTCCTACCTCACATCCTCACACAACATTAAGCCTTCTAGACTGACCACCCCTTCCATGTTGTCTTCCAAAATTCTATCCTTTCATCCTAGAAACCTTTCATTGGGAATACAACTATATAAAGACATATTCTAGTTAAAATCAAAAGGAGATACGCAAATAAGATGTAACATTCATCAATAAATTTTTTTTGTTTTATTTATTTCTTAAACACCATTAATTATTTTTCGTTTTTATATAATAACCTCAATATCATATAAATTCTTATATGTTGTTATGTCAAGGATTAAACCCTCACACACACACTTCCATCAAATGGGACATGAAATCATTATTGATGTTTATGACGAACTACTGGATCACGAACTGGTGTCTTTCGTTCTTCCATTTCCACTTTTCATGGTTTGTAATAATGAGGAATGTCATATTTTTATTTGACATATATGATATATATTATTTATTTATGTTTTTTTAATTATTATATAACACCTAACTTCATGCATTTCATTTTGTATAAATATGGTAACTTCTTTTTGTGGACATTTAGACTACCGTCTCCTCAAAACAATATGAATCATTCATACATTATATGGAATGTATTAATGATGGGTTTAGTGAATATATATGATATATATGACACAATAATTATACTATAAATCTATTAATTACATTTTTTCATTCAATATGATGAAAATGGAAACAACATTCATGTGTATGTATGACCTACCGTCTCCGTGAACTGCGATTTTTATTTTCTATTTCTATATTTCATAGATTATTATAAATACATATATACTAAATATATATAATATTTATGTCATGGTTATCATTATATAGATGATGATTTCATGATATAAGTAAGAGGATAAAAACTAAAAAAATCAAAACACATGTAAAATAACAAAGCTGTCATTTCCTAGAATGTAACATTCACATGAAATTTTTAATAAATGCGTAATATAAGGTCAAACGTTAATAATATATGGTAATAAAAAAATTATTATTATTTTTTATTGATTTATAATAAACATATTTTTATTATACATGAGGGTTGAACGAGTATGGCGACAGTCGAGACATAAGGTAGGGATTTTTGTCTCACTTTTATATTTGTGGGACACATTCCACATACACTACTTAATTATTTTGTGTGGTGTATATACTTTCCATGAGTTTTATTTATGAGTATTATTCTGAATATTATGGTATTTTTATATCCAAAATTTTTATTTCATTCTTGGGGAATACAATTCTAGGAATTATAATGTGGTAAGGGGTTATTTCCCAATCTCATCATTATTTGAGATTGGGTTTTTATTCAGTCTCCATTAGGAATATTTCGCTTCTATGATTAGTTTTTTCCAAAATTGAATTTCTTTTTTTACTATTACATATTTTTTATAAATTAATTTTTACCCATTTCTTTCTTTCTACAAATTGTTTTTAAAGGAATCTCCATATTATTTTACGAAACAATGTACATTTCGAATTCTCTTAAAAATGTAAAAGGATTTTTTAAAAATATATTCCATGAATGAAATATTCTTACATCATGAAGAAATAATGTTTTGAAGATCACTTTAAACTTTTACAAGGATCCTTTCAAATAAAATTTTTCTTTATAAATTTGCGGCCATTTAAATAAATTATGAAAAAGTGGTAGGGGTTTTTGTCACCTAAGTTTAGTTCTATGAGATATATGACTTATTAAACCCTTATTTTATATGTGTTGTTTATTTATACATCCATTTTATATATTATATCTTGATTCACTTGTAAATCATATAAGATCTTTATATACAATGTTTAATTTTAATATTTTTTTATATTCTGGAGAAATACTAAAAAATTCATATTCTTTATTGAACATAGATATTTGATAAGGAGAATTGATTATTAATTAAATAAATTACTCAATATGAGGAATGTTTTGGATTAGTAATTAAGGGTGGGTACCATAATTTATATATCCCCTTAATGCATCAACACGTTCTCATGAGAAAAAATAGTTACACATGTTAAATAAGTTTCTTCATGTAGTTTTAAACTATCTTGTGAAATGTCTGAACGGAATAGTTTTTCATGTTCCTCAGACATGAAATCAAATAATTAAGAATTTCCTTTATTCAAAATTTAGTTATTATTCTTATTTATCAATAAGATTTTTTCTTTGGTGTTATATATGGATTCAGTTCATTCTAATATTCTTGATTAAATGACATGCCTTTCAGTTAATTACATTTGCATATTAATTATTCTTTATCTAGTTGGTTTAAAGGGAAATTTTTTCTATTATTAACCTTTCTATATTAACTTATTCTCATTAATTCAATATTTCTCCTTTTTTAATTACCCTTACTAAGAATTTGATACCACCCTAATCGTTTCCCTAGGAATCCAAGAAGTGTACTAGGAATGTTATAAAATGATACGATAGATGCAAAAATCTTATCTTTGAAAGAAAAAAATGTTTTAATTACTCTATTCATTTGAAACATAATACTCATGTATGTATTTGGTTTACTAAGAATACTAAAATAATTAGTCCTTTGGGATGAATTTCCTTGTAATCAATCCTATGTGATGGTAGTAGACCCTGGCTCCAGGCTTACTGGGATTAGAGAAATTCAAATTTTAGGCCACCAAAATAGTAAAAGATGTCTAACCATTTTAAAGAAGAGGAATGTAGTCAAATGAAACCCCTATTATGAACAATAGTCTGTCTAGTTAAACTATTTTTCATCTGAATTGGGTCCACCTATGGCCCCAGATAATGACCTATCATTTTCATATGGCACAACATGTGTTGGTAGAGCCCAATAGATGAGTGAGTATAAAAATACCTAGTAGGAAAACCAGAGATAACAAAACATAAATCATCAAGAGTGCAATCATCTCATCATCATAAAAGAATGTAAATATGAATATTAGTCATGTCAATAATAACTTAGATACACTGAATATGGACACTAAGTCCCAAGTAAAGATCAAAACCACACTTCCATCCTAGGATCCAACTCGAGGATTCAATGTAATATTCACCTATGAGAACTCGCTCCAAGAGTCTGGTAATCCGAGAAGTCATTCTCATTAGGCCCTACCATAAATAAGTATATGATAGAAAATATAATAGATTAATATATATATATATATATATAATTATTCCCAGGGCCATGGGGTATACTTGACCCTATCAAGAATGACCCTCTAAGTAGGGTATCAATGTCTGTTTCTGTTAGTCATGCTGGTTACTAGAAGAGTAGATGATAAAGATAAAGGATCCCACCTAGGGTCACACAGAATATTTCATGAAACTCTACCAATACTAAATTTTCATAAAAGATCAAGTCTTTTTATTATGACATGATGCCTCAGTGTATCCACTTAGGGGTGGACTAAGGGAACACACCCTATAAAAAATTCAACACTGAAGATAACAATGGCCTAAAACTTCTCAGATAATGTAAATGGAATATAATTGTTTTACATTATGTGTATTTCACACCCTAGGTCTTTCTGTGTGCTCTATCCCATGTTTGTGTACTCCAGATATTTCAATGTACCTGATCGTATTTGAGTACCTATCCATGTCTGAGTATCAGGCCATGCCCATTTACTATTTCTATGCTAGTGTACCTAGCCATGTTTGTAGCTATGTATCCCTAGGGTATAAACTGATTTTCCAATAATGGGAAACATGATGTTTGGTAGGTCCAAAATGGTGAGTGATACTTTATTTTCACAAACATCGAAGGTGTAATATCATGGGAACCACTTGAAATTTTTTCTTCAGACTATACTCCACGTGGTTAGTATTTTTCTACAACCACTGGTTATTCATTATGTTCTACCTATGCCACATCCTCCTTTAATAAAACATTCAATATCTCCTAGAAATCATGGATAGGATTTTAATAAACCCCAATATCCACTGATGGCCGGATTCAGGCTAATCCTTCACTCAGTAATTTCTCAACCTCATGAAACCTCACTGAAACAGAAAAACATTCACAAGTAAATACCCAATAAAATTATTAAATCATCAATATTTATCTTTGTTCATAAATTTTTTCCTAAATATTAATCTCATTCCCGTGGAAATTATCCATTGTTCCACAGATCAAATTCACAATAATCAGTTTCTAGGTGTTGTCACACCAATGACCAAATGAGATATCTACTGATGATCACATAAATAAAGTTAGGAGAAAATATAAAACAAAAATATGAGTATTGAAAATCGGAAATTTTTTGGGTTTTCCATTTTTCGAATATGGGGGAAGTGATGAATTCACAAAAGAAGGAATAATCTCTAAAGAAAAATCAATTCCCATTTCTAGAATGATAATAAAACAACTAAAATGAACCACCATTCTATGAATAAATCTTCTTTGTTAAATTTATTCATTTTGAAAATCGGTTAAAAATTAATATTAATCCTAATAAAACAAATTCATTACCTTGAGTTTCGATCAATTGCTAATGGATAATTGTTGTACGTCACTTTTATTGGCAGGATCATCAAGTTTCATTGGTACACTATTTTATAATCCCTGATTATTTAAAGATCATCCATGTGCTCTCCAACAATGTCCCACACTAAATACCTAGGGGTTTTAGCAAACACTATGGTTATTTAAATAAGTGGTATTTTATTATATGTGATTAGGTTTATGTTAAATAAGGAATAAAAAATAAATAATTTATTTACTTTCACATTAATCGACCCACAATGGCGCTCAATCCTAACACCCAATAGGGGCAAGGATTATTTCATATCTAGGGTAAAATCCAAATTCTATATTTAATGGAAATAATAGATTTCCATATCGAGACCTCATTTGAGATTTATTCAATTATTAAAAAAATCTCATGTATGATATAATATATTTAATATTTCTATTATATCAATAATTGTAATTCCTATTCTCTTGAATCCCATACTGACTTGGCACCAAGACAAAAAAATATTCTCTTAAATATTAAAAAACATTAAATGATAGAAATATATTTTCTTAACAAATATGATATCCTGAGGAATCTGCATGAATGTTTTATTCTTTCTAATGAGTTTCCATAGAAATATTTTTATTTCATAAGGTAATATATTTTGTTTAAAGGAAATATTATTCCCTTAAAGGGTAAAAGGTATGTTATAATAATTTTGTTCCATGAGTTCTCATGTTTTCTATGTAAACCAATGGATTTTTTATTTTTTTCATTTATGTTTTCTAATAAAATGTTTTATAAATAACATTTGCGTAGTGAAGTTGATTTCTTGAGTATGTAAATGGTTATTTGAGCTCAAAGTATATTATGTCAATTGAAAAACCTCTTTTATGATATCATGGTTTTAAACTGGACTAAAATGTTCCTTTATTTATTTTTATACGTCTCTAAATATTTTTTTGGTAATCATTACCTGTTTTAAAATATTTTTCATAGGGTTTAAGGATGATTAAGAAAATAGAAGAGTCCATTTTTAACTCCATGAAGATTTTTCAAGAAAAAATGTTTTTCATTACTAAAGTTTAATATTATTGAAAAATAAATACTGTGTGTATGTTTTCACTTGGTTATATATGGGTTTTTTTATGTAAGAGTTTTGACTTAATTATCTAAAATAGTAAAATAAATAAATCCTCAAAATGAAGGAATGTGAATTATTTTATAATTATTAAATTTATAGATTGTTTAAGGCTGAGTCCATGTAGTTTTTGTGTTTCCACTATGTCTTTGGGAGTTAAGTAATAATGATTAGGGTGAGGTGATAGTTCATTGTGTGAGAGGATGAGGTTTTTTGGTAGATTCAACCAATAATGGAATTACATGTGTTTCTATATGTAATTGGATTTATGTTCATGCAATTGGTACTTGGTGTGTGATATTAGATATAAAATATGTGTGTTGAGGAGCCAATAAATGATTTTATGAGAAAATTTAGTGAATCCTTGTTTAGTGTAGGGATAGTTATGTTGCACCTAGTTCATTGAAAAACTGGGATCACAATGTGGTAACAAATTCTAAGGGAGGAATTGGAATTTGGATGATGTTTCTTGGTTCTTCTTGGGGAGGATATGTGTTATGGTTCGGATTTTATAAACACCCAATTCAATATATGTTTGTATTTTCATTTGAAATTTTAATTATTGATTTTAGAGTAGGGGTGTTTTGAGACTTTGGGTTTAGATTTGAAATATAGGAGTTGAGAAAACATTAAGAGTTATTTTTTATTGTGTTTGGGTGTTTTAGTTTTGTTTGGAAGTATCATACAAATGTTGGAGGAGTTTTTTTTGAGTTAGAATGCTTTTAGCTATATATGGTAGACTAGGATATAAAAGGGTGTATTGAAGCATAGTGTAAGTAAGAACTAGTCATTATTCCATGAAAGAGGTAGTCCACTCTATGGTCTAGTATTATCATAGTGACATCATTTTATGTAGTTTATGGTTCACACCACACATAATATTTATGTTGAGAAGTTTGTTTGTTAGATAAAATCACATTATATGCTTAGTTTTCACACCATTAGGTCTCTTTGATAAGGAATGTGTCATTCTACAACGTAGGGGTAATTTCACCATAAATAACCCTATCAGGATTTCAATGTTCGACCTTTGGGAGAGGCATTATATTGTGACCCATTGGTTTTTTTAGTAATGGCACCGTTAAAGTGGTTCATTTTCATATTACCCCTTAATTCATTCCACAATGGGACTATTATATAGTTTTTTAAGAGGGGAAATGACACATTTACTAGGTTTTCCCCCTTTGATTTTTGGTCGAATGGTTATTCAAGGAGGGCCATTTTGGAATGATCCTCCCCTCGATCGTTCCCTCATAGAATTTTTTTAATTTGGGATTTTTTTTGTGTAAATTTAAATTATTTTTTATATTCAATTTGATCCTTGTTATCATTTTCTTTTCCTATTAGATATCCAATTATTTTTAAGGTCTTTGGGTTAGGGTTTGGTTGATGATTCCACCAAATCATGGTGGAATCATCCTGAGTAATGCGAATTATATGTGTTATGGATTGAGTACATATAGAATTAAAAAAATGAAGTTATGTTTTTTTAAGGTATATTGTATCAATGATTTTTCATATTTTTGAATTAATCGGTTTAAATTGGTGGATAACTTGTTGTTGGTTCACTAGGGGTTTTCAAATAGTGGTTCTAGAAGTGTTCTATATAGATCATTTTCTTATGATAAGTTATGGTTATAGTGTCAAAGGATTTATAATAGAGTTTATAGGGGGTTATACCACAAAATCTACAATTTTTTAATAAATTATATATTTTTATAATTAATTATATAGTTTTTTTGCTTTAGATAAGGGCTTAAGAGCTTGATGATGCTCAGTATGAGCTTGAATATAGATGGAGATAATGAATTATGGATGGTAATTATGATATTGAGGTAGGTGGTTCCTTTTATACATAACTATATGGTCATTTATGTAAGATTTTAATGCTTTTATGGGGGTTTGGGTTTGGGTAATTTAGAAAACAAATGTGATGACCTGGTTAGAAATCAATGTGTCCTAAAACAACCTTGAGATGTATTGAGTGATAAATTTTACTTTTAGTGATCTAAAGTCACTTTATGACTTTATTTCAAATGGTAAATGATGTTATTTTGGTCTATGAGGGTAAAAAGCGGGCCTTTAAGATATATATGATTTTTGGTAGCCAAGATTTGTTCTATTTGTGGATAGTATGGAAGGAATGCTATTCATAGGACAATTTATAATGGGTGATACTATCATCAATATCATTTGTAAATATTAAAAATCTGTTTGATAGTGGATAGGGTTCATAGTGCATGAGGTAAGTGTGATAAGTCCCCCAGGTTTTGATTTATCATGACTATACAAGATTCTTCTTAGTGAAAAGACTGAGGTATCTTATATGGTGATGTGAGTTGGAACCCAATAATGGTCCATGAGAAATGTTTGAATATAGATTTAAATTTAGTTTCTAATGGCCTTTGAGTGGGTTTCCATTATAATAGTCATTAGGAATTAGAATTTTGATAGTGTTATGAGAATTATAAATTACGTATACTAGCTTGTTAAGTCTAGGGTTCTATAGAGATTTTAGGTTGTGGATTCACAATGGGATGACTAATGTGAGTTATTATTAGTGAGTAGATACTAATTAATGAAAAATAAAATAAGTGGTTTCTTTCATGTGAAGGCAGGGCATGTCATAAATTATACAATTCCATAACCTATGGTACAAGACCATATATGAATATTTTATTATATGAGGTCACATAGATAGTGATATAGGATTTTAGTTACAAGTATAAGACACATATGTCTAGTGATAGGGTTCTACTTTTATTGCAAATAAGGTATTATCCATGAGAACTACTCTGAGGTGTATGGTTCAACACACATGGTAGGCTGGATCCATTATATCCCTCCATTGGATACACTTACTATATATGAGATTATACCTGGGACCTACCTAGTGATGATATGTTTCAAATTATATAGGAGGTTGGATCCATTGTTTCCGTCCTTAGGATCTCATTATTATATAAGTGATTATCCATGGGATCTACCAGGTAATGGTATGGTTTGACTTTTTAGTGATTTTTTATTTTTTATATCCCATGTATAGGCAATCTACTTGTTTTTGTGTAATTTACAATGGGACATACCAGGTGATCGTATGGTTTATCTCTTGTGGGTAGTTGGATTTCATGTTTCCATACTTTAGATCATCTTCTCATGTCTGTGATTAGCCATTTGGAATACCCAGTGATGGTATGGTTTAGATTGGTTAGAAGGTTAGATTTGTTGTTTCCCTCCCTATGATCGACTAGTTGGGTATGTGGTTATCCATATGAATTACCTTATGATGGTATAGAATTTTTAATCATGAATATAGCTCCATTTTTTCATATTGATGATCTTTTTCATGTATACATGTTTATCCACATGATCTACCATAAAAGGTTTCGTTTAGTTTAATTTGGTTGTGGCATCCCTTAGTTCCATCCTTAGGATCCACTATCAATGTAAACTAATAACCATGGGAGCTTCCTAGTGATGGTGTGGTTTGGATCATGTGGTAGGTTGGATCAATTTTTTTCTCATTAGTATCTAGTTCTTATATATTTTAATATCTATGGTGAGGTAGTTTCTAGATTTCCAGAAATCACTATGGGAGGATCACTAGAGGCTTTTTATTCTTGGGTATGGCTCTATTATTACCTTTCTCTTAGCAATATTTCTATGTTTTCAGGTTTGGAAATATTTTTCCTTTCCACCATGTTATTCATATGTTATATAACTATAAAAACGTGCTTCACTGGATGTGATCAGAGAATTCATAATTTGGTTTCATGGTTCTTTGGTTACACATGACGACTTGATTTGGATGATTGTATTCTATATGTTTTATTATTTATTTTCACATGAAAACACTTTTATATGATAGAATGTATTATGGGAACATGGTGTGAACATCATTAAATTTATTTTACATACCCTTTATAATCACCACACCACGCATTCAAGTAAAATTTGTATTTTATATGTCTTATCATAGGTTTTAAAGTGGATTGGGTTAGAGTATAATGACAATATTTAGAGATGTGGTTTAGTTGAGGCTTGAAGATGGTAGAGAATCATGTTATATATTTTGTTTTTTTTCATATTTTTATATGTGATTGGATCAATGTGTGGTTTTTTCAGATGTATGACTATATGAATATATTTTTAAATTATCATTACATGTGCGTATATTTTATTTTTATAGATTTATTTGGAGTTAATTCCAAACATCTGTACTTTAATATGTGTTTTGGATGATATTTGTTTATGTTTTATTGATGGATATAATAATGGGAGTATAGTCTCTTTATATTGATCATAGACTATTTCTACTAGTTAATAACATCTAACATATGTGGAGGCATTCCTGAGTTCTCTTGGATAACATAGATATAGTTCCATTATGGTGATTTTAGCTTGGGTGTTACGCCAATGAATCCAACCAATGGCCGTCAAGGATGATCAACATAAAAGAAAAACAAATATAATGGTCTAAGGAAGTGTTTACACCTCCATGGTGTATCACTAAAATAATATGGGTAATAGTATAATTACTTTTTTTCAAGAATGATAAAAGTATCATTTGATTGGGTCCAATTTCATTCATTCCTATCGTGAAATTTTTCACAAAATATTTAATCCAATCTTTGATACAATATTCCTGAGATATCTTGGATGAAACCTAGTTGTGTAATTATTACATCACATGTGTTTAACACTTCCCTAATTGACATTTTTAGTAAATTTTTTCAAATAAATCTCATGATTATTTCATTTGTGGAATTTGAAACTATATTAATCATTGATTTAATCTCATTATAAAGATAAATTTTAATAACCAAGGAAAGTAAA
Source organism: Viscum album (assembly GCA_963277665.1). Classification (NCBI taxonomy): domain Eukaryota; kingdom Viridiplantae; phylum Streptophyta; class Magnoliopsida; order Santalales; family Viscaceae; genus Viscum; species Viscum album. The sequence continues at coordinate 263,292,143 of OY728129.1, forward strand.
TATCTTCATATTATCAAAACCAATCAAATATTTTATATAAATGCATTGAGAATTGAAAATCTCTTTTATCTACCCATTCATATGTATGAGTATTAGTACCCAATAGAAGATCTTGTCATACACAAAGTCTTAAGATAAAGGAAAATGTCAACATTTTAGACATGACTATTGTGAGGGAATATATTGATATATTCCTTTAATAGTTTCTTGGTCTTCAAATACTTCATGTGGTGAAGTTACCCATATTTTTTTGTATTAATTATATTCTTATATGAATGAACCTCTATAGAATCACCCTAATAAAACTAAAGAGATTATAGAGTCAACCATAAGTTCATTTTAATAAAGGGTTTATATTTCCTAGTGTGTCCCCTTATGGTACACCATTACACTCTCAAAAAACATGTATGGGTCAATAAGGCTCTGAATAGGGAATCAAGATCTCAAAAAGATCACCATAAAGAACAGGTATCCCCTACCTCAAATTGATGACATGTTTGATTAAATTCATGTATATTAATACTTCTAAAAAGTGGATCTCTTTTTGGATATCAGAAATCGTAGGTGAGAAGAGTATATATCTAAAATGCGTGCTCTATTATAATATAAGAACTCTATGATTTATTAGTGTCACTGTTTAGACTTAAAAATACTCTCATAATCATTATAGACTTGATTAATATCACCTTTAGAGATTAAATTAGTATTTTTTTTAATTATTTGATGATATTATCATTTACTCCAAGAGAGAGTAATTACACGAAATCTATATAAGGATAGTGTTGAAGGCATTATGGAGGGAAACTTTGTTTTCAATATTAATTATGTCTGACTATTAGCTATTCGAAGTCACATTATCAGGGTATGTTATCCCCATAAATTGAATTTATATAATTCATTGAAAGGAAAAATATACTGAATATTGGGTAAAATATTCATTTATTATAGATATTGAAACTCAATTATGTATGATATTAACATAAAAAAACAAAGAAGAATATATTTGATCATGTACTAATCAGATATTTTTCCATACATCAAGGAAGTGCTAGGATATAATGAAAATATTGATAGAACCTATAATGTTACATCATGATGAAATTTATTAAATATCACACCTCAATGTAATCAGTATTATAGATGGTTTAGGTGGAACATCCAAAGTTAAACAGATTATTAAACAATAACCCATACTAATAGATAAATGGAAGAACATCATCAGGGATTTTTTCATGGGTATTCCAAATAATAATACAAGAAAATATAACATATGAGTTATAGTGGAGCATCTAGAAAATAATAAAAATTTCATACTATTAAAAGAAGAGTTTATACTTTATCAACTCACTGTGATATATGTTAAGAAGGTGGTGAGGCAACATGGTTTTCCACTTTCGATCACATCCAATTGATTTTTATGGTCCACCTCTATGATCTAGAGTATTCATCAACATTAATTAAATATATAGTTAAATATTTTCATTTCATATCATTTATAACCAAATGGTTATTAAAAATGACTATACATACATGTAAAGAAATGCCCCAATCTTGGTTGATGGACATTAAAGGTTGTTGGTATTAACATCATTTAGTATTTGTGTTCACATATAATAACAGTATTCACTAAAGCATATATACATGGAACTATTTTTTGATTTATATGAGAATTATTACAGAACTCCATTACATTGGGATGATTTTTGAGAATGAAATCTCTTATGATATAATGTTTTGTAGAAAATTATATAAAATTATCATTCCATTCTACCAAACATTAACACAACTCAAATTAGATATGAGAGTTATTTTTATAATAAATTAATAGAATCAAGGGTTAATATCAGAGATAAATTTTCTGACATTCACTTCTACCAAACCTGAATCTAGTATTAAATATGTTCAAGTGTCTCTCTTATAGAAGCATATACTATATTCATTGTATATATTAAATCTAGAGGTGGTATAATAAAATCATGGACTCTCTTTTGTGGAGAAAATGGTGAATATATTATGTTATAAAGATATAATACTATGAAAAAAGAAAAATCATATTTTCAAATTACTTTGGTAAAACTAAATTATGAAGAGGAGATATGATATCCTCAAGATTTTATAAAATATAATTATCCATATCAATTATAAATTTAGGATAAGTATTAAAATATCAGAGAGTAAATATATAACTGGGGAAAATTAAATGACCTAGACTTTCCTATTTTGAATTATATATTTTTGACATATATTTGTGTAAAATTTATGTCTATTTTATTTATAAAGAGTAATATAATGTATAACATAAAAATTAACACACCCCATAAAAAAATAATAAATAATTTATTTATTCAGTATATAAAATTAAAAAATAAGGATAAATAAATTCCATTAAACCGAGACTTGTACAATGGGATAACAAGCACAAGAAAATAGATTGACTAAAAGTTAAAAATTATGTGAGTCATGGTCTACCATAAATACCACAACCATGGAGAAAACTATAATAAGAAAAACATATATGAGAAACAAGGTATGAATTTTATAGAGGAATTGTGAATAAATTTAAGATAAAACTAAGTGAATGAAATACATAGGATTTAAGGTGTATATATAGGGTAGTCAAAGGTAATATGAATATTGTAATGGGAAAGGAAAATATTGAAAATATGCCCATTGGAATAGTAACCTCATCATTAAAACAATAAAATAACCAATGTAGAATATAATATAATATATTATAATAAATACTATATTAGAAGATAAAATCACTATAAATTATTATTTAATAAAATAAATATAATTATTTAATTTAAATAACCAAAATAATGTAATTATTTTTAGTTATATATCTTAATATTTCTTTAAAATATAATTTTAAATTAAATTTAAATATTGAATTTACATATTTTTGAAATATATTTTCATAAATATCTTATAAAGAGATTGAAAAATTAACCTTCAAGAGAGTACACCCTCCTGCGAATGAAGAAAAAACCCTATGAGGGATGTCCAGTCCTTTTTTAATATCTTAATTGGGCATAATATATAGTTGTATTAGGATATTATTATTCAAATACTATGATATGCATTGACTAGAAGAGATACCGACATATGGGTTTCTCAACAATCTCATTTTTGAAAAAAGATGTACAAATTATTTCTTTTGATAAATGTTTTGTGCCTGTTGAAATATTTGTCAATATTAGACCCTAAATAATTTTTATAATAAAGAATATATAATATATTGGGTTTGTTAGCTTTCATGTTGGTTTACTAAGCTCTTTAAAAGTGGTTTTCTTCATCTCATCTAAAAAATAATACTACCATATATGGACAAGAGGTTCGTGTTCCTTTTGTGGTTTCTCTATTAAAGTATTTAAATGATTCTCGAAATTTATCCCTAATTTTGATCCCCCATCATTCCGGTCAAATTAAGAGTCTCTGGTTTGTTGCTTCATTTATTTAAACTAAAATAATTTTTTAAAATTACTAGACTTATTGGTAATTCCCTAAAATTAGACCCTGTTACAAAAAAAATCTCATAGACTTCCACCGTGAGATTCTATGAAGATATTGATATATCTCATCCTCTTCCACCCCTAACATGTATTCAAAAGAGTAACTCTTTAATTATTAAAAGATATTTTCTTTAAAAATATACTAGTTTAATATACTAAATTCCTTAAAATTGGACACTCCTCAAAGGGATGTGGAAACATGACCTACCTTTCACACCCTCTTACATGAAATAAATAAACCAGGGTTGAAAAGGGAGAGAATAAGGGGAAGGATACTTCATCATATGGACCCCCAAGGGATCTTGTTGGTAAGGAATTAAATGAATATATGGTCATTCCTTCTATGTCTCAACTCTCTCCTGAAACTCTATCTATACTTTAGGATTCAATTCATAATTTACATCCTATCAATGCGTATAAGAAGGAAATTAGTAGGCCCGAGTAATCTTCCATTGATACTCAATGAGTTATTTAACCCATGTAATAGGAGGACAAGGATTTCCACACCGATTTTGGTGAATCTATGCTTGGTTCTTATGAGAAATATTTTCATATTGTGGATTATAATTTGAATTCATGTGATGGGAAAGGTAAATAAACATATGGATAACTTGGATGGATTTATTACTGTTCATCCTAAGAGGAATTTAAAACATATATATTATTCAAATCTAGAGAGAAAAATAGTTACTCGATCCATAGGGGCCTATATAAATGTAAAAAAAATATTCCTTTATATTCTATGGTTTCTAATTATCTTATTTTATCCTCCGTGGAACAAGATACTAAAGATATTAAATTTTTTAATAATTAAACAGTATTTTTGAAGGAAGGTCTTAAGGAGGAGGTCTATGCATTGGTTGAGGAATAGGACACACTATCTTAAAAAAGATACATAATTGGGGGGGGGGGGTAAACTATAGATTATTTTATAAACATTAGAGAGAAACTTTTTGAGGTTATTAAATAAGAATTTGATCAAAATAAAAATTATGATTACATTCAACTCTCTTGGAAATAGAATAGCATGTAATGACAAATTGTGGTGAATTCTATTTATAGATTAAGCTTCAACCTCCCACTTCTTGGTATTGTTTTCATTGGGGATATTACTTTTTTAATAATATTTTTTTTATTTTCATAGTGTTTACATAACTATAATTTTATTTGATGCTTTATAATTAATGTAGTATGTAGAGAAGATTTAAAAAGCCTATAAGAATAGATGATCATCTAACGGTAGCAAAGAAACTACCTGTTTTGAAATCAATCAAGTTACTATCACCTCACTAATTTTATGTAGTTAATTTTTGATTCCCAATCATTGATATCTTGATTTTTATTTGTTTTATTTCACTAAGGATATATAGTTTTTCTATTTCTCGAGCATAGGGTGATGTAACCTTCCTCAACTCTCGATATATACAACTTACTAAAGTAAGGAATTTCAAATAATGAATCTAAATAGTTTGGTGAAAGATACAACTTCCTTAACTCATGATGTTGATTTTCTCTCTTAATGATGTTTCCAAAAGGTTGGGAATGAGTATTATGTTCATGAAGAAGCACTGTAGATGATGGGATCTCCAAAATTGATAAAAGTTTTTAGTTTTTTGGTGCATATTATCATAAGTAAAAATGTTTTTTAATTAGATGGTGATAGTAATTTGAAGTAATATGTTTAGGTAAACCTTCTTTGCCAATTTTTTTATAATATTTTATTTATTTATTAGTTCAATCACATTGTACCTTAAGCTTACATGGTAATACTCTTTTCATTAATAAGGTTTTAGTGGTGTATGAGTTGGATTCCAACTCATGGATTAGGGTGTTCCTATAAAATTGATTATAAATTTGAAATAAAAACATCAATGTTCATAAATAATGTCATTTTTGGAAATCATATAAAATAATTGAATTTTTATTTTAATAGTAAAATACGCAATGAATTTTTTTAATACTTTTTTTTGTAAAAAAAATATTATTTATTTTTTAGTAACTTATTTAAAATTTTATAATTTTATATTCTTAATATATAATTTAATTTTCTGAAAAGAAATATTTTTTCAAATGTTTATAAATTTTATACAAAATTAAAAACATTAATTTTAAAATATTAACTGATTGTTTTTTTATATTTAGGAATCTGTTTTCAGTGAATAAGTTTCATATTTAGAATCTGGACAACAAACATAGGGTAAGGTTAAATTTTATTATTTTTCAATTATAATAATAAAATAAATAAATAAATGGTTTAATTAGATACAATAATGATGTTAAAATGACATTATCCTTCACAAATATAATGCATTATGTGTTTGGAATATACAAGACCACTATTGAATGTCATAGATTGCATTTATATTAATTATATTGCCTAAAAATAATATTTTATTTAATGTTTAAATACCCATTCTCACCACAATTTGAAAAAAAAATTCCAAAAATTATACTATAGAATAAGATTTGAGTATAATCATTATCTAAATTCCTAATATATTATTGGACATTTTTTTCTATCATGACACCCCAATAATCCAAGGTGTTATAATTTTTTCAAAGGAGTGCACAGAGGAGATATGTCCTGTATATCATTCATTTCCACATAATTGTATTCTTTCCTCCATAATATTTTAAAAATACCCCTTCCTATTATAATTGGTATTTATCTTATAATAATATCAATGATATTTTAATTATCAAATTGTATTTAAAAAATTTAATCTATATGTACATATTATCTTCCTCCTTTCATGGACATGTATATTCATTGAATTATGAGATAAGAGCACAGAGGTTAGGATGCTTGATCCTTTGCGGGAGCCGCTGCCTTCGGGCACCCATCGAGGAAACCCTAATACCGCTGATCATCTTGGAAACTAGGATTCTCAATCCTTCGCAGATGTTGTCACGGGGTACGCTTCTGTAACTAAATTGAATACCTCTTCATGCATTGACCCCAAGCATTTTCGCCACCAAGGTCTATTAGTGATTTCTTTCTCAACAGATTATGTGCATACCCTCTCTTCGGATCTTGGATTTTCTTTGGTTGGTAAAATTTTTAATCATAGACCCTCACTTTCCTTCCGGCGCAATACCTTGGAAATCATATGATTTGTTAATTCGTGCATTGGTATTCTAAACACATTGCATGTAATTTTTCGATTCTCCTTGAAGGATGATTTCTATCGATTTTGGACTCGTGGTTTCTGGTCTTTTGGGGGTTGCAGAATAACTGTTTATAAATGGTCTCCAGACTTCCATTTGGATTTCAAGCCACCAATTATTCCACTATAGCTAGGTTTTCCTAATATCCCCCGACCCCTATACAAATATAATTCATTATATTCTATATCAGGTCTTTTTGTCCAACCCATTAAGTTAGATTTTCTACTCTTAATCTTAACCGCCCCTCAGTTACTAGAATTTGCACTGAAATTGATATCTCTAAACCACTACCTTCACAATTATGGATACAAAATTGAGACAATGGGTTCACTCAATATGTTGTCTTTGATAATGATCCAGCATTCTGCAAGAAATTCTCACACATTGGTCACTCCTTGAATGAATGTCAGAACACTTGTTATGCTCCTTGACCTTCTGCTTGTTCCAAACCGATTTGGGTTAAAAAAACATCCAAACCCACTAATAATACTTGTATTCTAAATCCTACCAAAACCTCCATGTTTAATCCTCCCTATGAAACTGAGACGTTTCATACTACTAGGGTGTAAATTCAGGACACCTCCAATTTTTAAGCACCCATTCTTGAGACATGCAATTCTATACAAAATGAGGATGAATTTGGGCAAGCAGATCAGGAATTTTCATTTGATCTTGACAAATCCCGCCAATTGGAAAATTACTACCTTAAATCGAGTTCTAGAAATGGTAAAAAAGCTATAATTGACTTTGATGACTTCATCATGCCAAGTTCTTGGAACACATGGATGTGTAGGGACTCCACAAAAGTTCTTTATATTCACATGTTCTCTTGATGCTAACATAAAGGTACAGAACACACTTCCCCTAAAACCACTTCCTAATGATAATGTAATTTCCTCCTCAGATGTTTCAGCTTCCTCTTCTGATTCTGACTCAGAAGATTCATCTTGTGAGAATGATGACCTTGCATATAGGAATGCATATCAATTACCGGATGATCTTGAGCTCCCAAATGATATTGACTCATGGATTGAAGAGAAAGACAACATTGCTTCTGGTTAGTATAAGAATGGATAGATGTCAACGAATACCTATCTTGATCCTTGAAAGAGGATGTTCATCAAACTGGTTGAAAATTTTAAAAATGACCCAAGCTTTAATTTTAATGACATCCCTTGGCAGTAATTTTTCTCGAGGTTCAATGTAACCTGCTCTTTCAAATATGTGCTTCTTTGCAATGTCATTTTCATCGTTTTTTCTTTGGTTTGATTTTTCTATGGCTTGTTCTTCATCGATGGTCCATTCAGGAGTGGCCTTCCCTTCTATTTTTTTCTTTTTTGATTGGAGATACAAGGCACTTTCTATCTTGATATGTTGCTCCAGATTTTTCTAGCCAGTCTGTCCTGCAAACGGTTGCAGTCTTCCACTGCTCTCCATTTTACTACACTAGAAGAGGCACACATGAGACCTCCTTTAGTTGGTGTTGCAGGTGTGAGGCATCTTGTTTGAGCCTTCATCTATTTTGTTTCTCTATAATTATCTACTAGTGTAAGTGCATTACACCTCATGGTTTCTACTGTTTAAGTCTTGGTTTTAATAAAGTTCCTCGGATATTAATTGGGTGACCAATTCATGTCAATTTATGTTTAAAAAATAAAAAATGTATTTTCATTGATGAATCTACCACCGACATGGAAGTTGCCTTTTATTTTATTATCACCACCTTCATCAGTAGATAGTGTATTGTAAATAGTATATATACATATATCATTGTGCCTATTTTAATTGATTTTATGACTTTGGACATAATTGAATTTATGGATAAGAAATAATAGTCAAATCCATAATATTTAAATAAGCATGGAATGATTTGAATAAATATTTGCTCATGAATATTATCAATAGACAATGGTAAATAACTAATTTACTAATGAAATAAATGATCAAAAATCTGTTAATGAAATTTAAAATATTTATAAAATAATGAATTAATAAACATAAATTGGTTCTACAGGTGTTTTAAGCATGAAAAAACGGAAAAAAATATATAGTAAGAGGATATATCTTAATATTTATATTATTTTTAATTCTCCCTATTTATCTAATCATCCTTCCAAAGCATCATGAATGTTTTATTACTAAAATTATCATATTCATTTTATTATTTATTTATTTTTGGTTATTTACAAACAAATTATTTATAATTATAAATATTTATATTTAATTGATAATATACAATGTCTATAAGTGGATTCCCTATCAATTATTTTTTTAAGAGTCGGACATATTTCATTTTACTTTTCTAGTATATTTTGATGTTCTATCCTAATTATATCTGTCATATAATTACTTCTATATTTTAGGATATTATTTAATGTTGATATCCCTTTTATATTCTTTACTATATTGTATGAAAATCTCTTTTCTCCCCTTGATAACTCCTTCTATTTATCAATATTATTTTAATATATATGTATGTATTATTCATTTGGATTCTAATATATAATTCATTATTTTTTTTATAAGAATTTTTATTTCACGATTTCATTTCATCATTTTTTTTCTTATTTTTTTACTTGTAATACATTTTTGAGAGTGACACTTTTAAATTCCTATATTGAATCTTATCCAATTCCACTTTTAAGATTATTTACTGTTGGAATCCTCCTGTATTAATCATATTTTAATAATAAAAAATCTTATTTAGTCTATAAACCCTATTAACTCTATGAAATATATATGACATCCAATGCACAATTTCTTAATAAAAGCTATAAAAATATCTTATGTTCTATACACTAGTTTTGGTTAATGTATAATATCTATGGATCTACATTATAATGACTCCTCTGAAAAATTATTGAGTTTAGTCCATTATATAAATATCACTTCTTAAGTCTGAATACAGATATTTTCCTAAGTCTAAGACATCGTGAACTAAACACTGTGACATCCAAACACCGTGAAAACTAGAAACCTGATAACCAGACACCGTGGCATCCATACATTGTGACCGAGACACCGTGAACCAGACACTGTGACAACCAAACACCGTGACATCCAAACACTGTAAAAAAGACACTGTGAATCAGACATCGTGAACCAGACACCATGAAAAAGACATCGTGAACCAGACACCATGAACTAGACACCATGAACGAGACACTGTTTCCATGACATACTGTGACACCATTTCATAATATGTTTTGTTGTCTTTAAATTTAATTTATAAGGGTAATATTTGATGATTTTAAATGCACTGACATAATTAATATTTCATTGTTGAAATTTCATCTGACAGTATGAGGTGCATAATACATGCAACCTGTCAGCTCAAACACATGCACTCAAAGATAAAATAGAATTTCTCAGAAACACAAAAGGGCGGTACAATACTAATAAGGGAAACAAGCTGATGGGCGTGAGTAAGAAAACATAATACACATAGAGAATTATTGATGAAATAATTTTCTCATGAAACCCAACGCTGCTGGAGAACACACGAAGATAAATTTAATCCAAGAATTGAGAACATCTCTGCCCTGTCAAATATCATGTAGAACACAAGCTGGATCCGTCTAACTTGAGACACTCTATTTTCTATACGAGGACTTGATTTCTGCATCAACATCATCTCATAAGTCCAGAGCTACAAAGACTAACATTCAGATCATTTCTAAACATATGTCAATATTTCTTCTCTATTTTGTATCCTTTTACTATAATTCGAGTAGTGTGTGTATCTCTATAACAACACATTCTATATCCTTCACTTAACTAAAGGATACAAGATATCCTTACTCAAATATCTTCTTACACTTGTGTATACCCACAGATAAGTGTGGAAGAGGTACCTGTGTGGCCTAGTTGTTTGCACCCACGAAGTACTATGGAAGAGGTCCCTGTGTGACCTGGACAGTTCTGTGTACTGTTGTTTAACCCCGATCCAGGGTGTGGATCATGTTTATTTATATAAACTGCATGGTGGAAGGTGATCACCAAGTGGAGTGGATTAGGTCTCGGCTTGAGACTGAACCACTTGTTTCATATCCGTTGTGCCACTTAATTTAGTCTTCTCTATTTTACTAATTTATTGTATAATTAAGAAAACACAAAATTTCCATTGATAGTTAATCTTGGAAAGAAGTTATAATTTTCTTTTCTTAGTATAATTTCTTCAAAATTATTATTAAAAACTGATCTTAATATCACTGAGAACTAATTAATCTTCTAAGAAGTTATTAAAACATTCAAACTCTTATAACAATATAACCTTGATTAACTAGGCTGTATTTAACCTTTTGGGGAAACCTTGTTTAAGAATACTTTTAAACTAGAAAATTTTATTATTACTCAATTCACCCCTCCACTATTAAGTAATCTACTTTGACCAATATTTGGTATCAGAGGTTGTTTATTAAGACTATGTTTAACCTTATTCAGGTGTGATTGTAGTTATACTTTGAAGATCTATAAATTTCTGTTAATTATAAATTTCTAGCTCTCTCAATGTATTTATGTGTTATGGATAATAGATTGGAAGGTGCTGCAACCAACAGACCACCATTCTTTAAAGGAACCAACTATTCTTAATGGAAAATTAAAAAGAAAATGAATTTAGAGCGTATGGGTTTTGAAATTTGGTCTTCCATTTTATATGAATATAACATTCTTTGTACTAATGGAATCACATGGGATGAACTTGTCAAAACATCCTACAATAACAATTGCAAAGCTATGAATTCTTTATACTTCTCCTTATGAGATTAATAATTCAATAGAATTTCTTCCTCTAATACTGCCCATGAAATTTGGGATACCCTGTCTGTCCCACATGAAGAACATCTAGTCTAAAAGAAATGAGACGTAATACATATAATATTAAATATGAAAACTTTAATATGAAAAATTATGAACTTTTCTCCGAAATGTATCTAGGGTTCAATGAGTTTGTCAACAAAATGATTTCTCTTGGAAGAGAAGTCACTACCAAAGAAAAAATCATGAGATTTCTCATATGTTTGTCAGAGAGATGGAGATGAACCTCTGCCTCTATTAGAGAATCACGCAACATCAGTATGCTAACTGTAAAAGAACTCATTGGAAAACTGGTGATGTATGAAGAAGAGATGAAAGACAACAAGGAATAAGAGGATGAACCAAAAAAGAACATATACTGCATTCAAAACCACCACCTCTAAACACAAAGACAAATGGAAATTGGATGCTTCTTTAGAAATTTCCAGTAGTGAACAATCATCACTTGTCAGTGGTGAGGAGATGGCTCAATTATTGAGAAGATTAAATAAAATTTAGAAGAATAAGAACTTTTTTTGAAAGCCTAACATCAAGGGAAAATATGACCAAAAGGGATGTTTAAATAAGGATTGGAAAAGAAGCGACAAGACTGATGAAATTGTCTGCTATGAATATATGTGAAAAGGACATATCAAGGTTGACAGTCGAAAGATAAATTACAAAAAGAGATATGAGGACAAGGATAAGAAGTATAAAAAGGAAATGAACGAAACCTGGAGTGCTTCTGAAGACAGTTCAAGTGACTCAGAAACATCACATGATGAAAAATATAACAAAGACAATATGTGTTTTATGACAAACACATATGAGGTATCATTGGACTCTCCAGTATATAATTCATACTATTCTTGAGATGAGAGTGATTCTGAAAATATGACTAATGAATAAATGTTTGAATACTATAACATGATTATACATACATGCAATAAACTAGAAGAAAAATATAAATCAATGAAGAAATAATATTCTCTTACTATGACTGTTAAATCTGAACTCACAACTGAAAAAGATAAAAATGATCAACTGCTCAAAGAGAACGATGAATTAAAAATGTACAATGAGAAATTGAAGAATAACCTAGAAAATTTTACCAATGGGAAATATACACTTACTCAAATTCTAGGGAAAACAAGTTCCCCCAAATACAACACTGGCATTGGTTATCAACCTGACAAAATAAATATTGGTAGAACAAATTCTGTTTTTAAATCTAGGACATATAGTTTTACTCCTAGTTCAGGACACAAATAAACTAATTCAATTTGTGATACACTTTCTATTGTTTCATGTTTTTTTGGAATAAATAGGGTTTATTTTTCAAATACTTCACATAATTTTTATAGGAAATCCATGAGGCAAATATGGGTTCCTAAAGAACTTATTACTAATATTACTTGACCCAAATAGGTATGGGTACCAAAATCTATTTTTGCAAAATCATTTTGTAGGAAAGATGCTTAAAGAGTTCTTGTAAAATCTTTTGGTACTTAGACAATGGATGTTTATGAAACATGATAGGAGACTACTCATGCTACAAGAACCTAAAAAATAGATGGAGGACATGTCACATTTAGTGACAATGCCAAAGTAATGAATATTGGCCTCAGCCAAATCGGCAACTCTAACACAGTTTTAATTTCAAAAGTACTATTTTTTGATGGATTAGAAAATAATATGCTTAGTATCTCACTATTATGTGATGATGGATTTCATGTTAGATTTGAAAATGATGTTTGAAATTTCTTTTATTATAAAAAGGAATTAGTATTTTCCTCATTAAGAAATGAAAATGTTCACTCTGTTAACATAGATTCCTTAGCTATACAAAATGCATCATGATTATGTGTATTTCATAAAGTGTCTTGGATCTGGCATAAGAGACTAGGACAGTGCAATATTCACTCCCGTAGAAATATAACTAGAAAAATCTTAGTTAAAGACTTACCCAATCTTAAGTTTCCAAATGAAAACATGTTTAATCCATGTCAAAAGGGAAAACACAAAAAAATTCCTTCAAAAAAAGAATGAAGTGTCAACTTCTCAACCTCCCGAACTTGTTCACATGGATTTTTTGACCATCTAGAGTTTCGAGTTTAAATGAGAAGCATTATGTTTATGTTCTTATAGAATACATTTCTAGATATACTTGTACCTTATTTATAGCTCACAAAAGTAAAGCCTGCTCTTATTTTATTAAATATTCCATGAATGTGGAAAATCATAGTGGACATAGAATTAAATCCATAAGAAGTGATCATGGTCTCGAGTTTTAATATCAAGAGTTTGAATCCTTTTGCACACAAAATGGTTATAGTCACAATCTCTCTTCCCCTAGAACACCTCAACAAAATGGAGTTGTATAAAGAAGAAATAGAACTCTGTAAGAGATTTCTAGAACAATTATTAGTGAATAAAACCTACCTATTTATTTTTGGGTTGAAGCTTTCAATACATCATGCTACATAATCAATAGTGTGTTGATCAGACCAATTCTTAAATGGACTCATTATGAGTTATGGAACAATCGAAAATCCAAGGTTAACTACTTTAAAGTTTTTGGTTTCAAAGTCTATGTTCTTAATACTATGGACAATATTGAAAAATTTGCATCCAAGAGTGATGAAGGAATATTTTTAAGATATTCCATGTCCAGTAAAGCCTATAGAGTGTTCAATACCCGAATGGCCCGAAGGCCTTCAGTTTATTGGTTTTTGATAACCCCCCTTTCAAGGGATGATGGGAACCCTTATAAGGCCCATAGGCTCAGAGATTACATGACATTTAGGCTTAGGAGATTACATGACCCGAAGTTCTTAGGGAATTCGACCAGACTATCTACATGGAACTGCCCCTCCCCAGCATTTGCATCATGAAAGTAGCTCTCCACCTTCAATAAAAGACCTAAATGTGTGGAAGAATCTTTCCATGACAAATTTTATGAAACAAATCCACATGAGCCTAAAACTATTCTAGAGAAATTGGACGATGATGTATCAAATCTGAACATTAATAAAAAATCCTCAAATCGTTCTGTGAAAGAATATGTGAAAACTTCCAGTTTTGGAAATTCATTAAACTCAAGCAACAATGAACCTGAACCAGTTGATGAACCTGAAATCACTAGTCCCTAATTTTATAGAGCTATTAGAACTCTTAAGAACCATCCTTTAGATGATGTTGTAGGATACCTAGACAAAGGAACTCAAACAAGAGCTTCTCTTACAAATTAGGTTGAACATCAAGTCTTCTTGTCTCAACATGATCCTAAAAACATTAATGATGCTATCAATGATGAATTTTGGGTGACAGATATGCAAGAAGAACATAATCAGTATAAAAGGAACAATGTTTGGAAACTTGTTGAAATACCTAAGGAAACATTCACCATAGGCACTAAATGGGTGATTAGAAATATGTTAGATGAAGTTGGTAACATAGTTAGAAACAATGATAGATTGTTTTCGTAAGGCTATTGTTAAGAATAAGGAATTGATTATGAGGAGACCTTTTCACCAGTATCTAGACTTGAATCCATTATAATTCTGCTTGCTTATGCTGCACATCTGAATTTCAAACTATATCAAATGGATGTTAAGAGTGCATTCTTAAATCATTATATAGCTAAGGATGTCTTCGTTGAACAACCCCATGGTTTTATAAATCCCTATTTTCCAAATCATTTTTTTAAATTATCCAAAGCTTTATATGGTTTAAAACAAGCTCCAAGAGATTGGTATGATAGGTTGAGTACTTTTCTTATTTCTAAAGGTTTTGAAAAAGGAATATCTTATCATACCGTGTTTAGAAAACAAGTTTCTAATGATGTTTTAGTTGTTCAAATATATGTAGATGAAATTATCTTTCGATCATAAAGAAATACTTTATGTGTTGTTTTTTCTAAAAAGATGAAATATGAATTTGAGATGTGTTTAATGGGTGAACTAAAATTCTTTCTCAGATTTCAAATCCTTCAAAATAATGATGGTATTATTTTAACTCAAAGTAAATATACTAGAGATCTTCTAAAATGTTTTGTATTGGATAACACTAAAAGTTGTGACACTCCCATGAGTACCACTTGTAAGTTGGATCTTTATGAAGATGGAAAATCTATTGATCAAACCACTTATAGAAGAATGATTGGAAGTTTACTCTACAAAACTGCTAGTCGACCTGGCATTATGTTTAGTGTGTGTATGTGTGCTCATTTTCAAGAAAATCCCAAGGAATCTCATTTAAATGCATTAAAGAGAATTTTCAAATAACTCAATAATACACCCAACTTGGGACTATTATATCCTAGAGGATAATCATTTTAATTAGTTAGTTATTTTGATGCTGGCTTCAGTGGCTGTTAGTTAGATTGAAAAAGCACCTCTGGAACATGTCACTTCTTAGGAAAGTCACTAGTATCATGGTGTAGTTAGAAAAAAAATTATGTTGCATAATCTACTACAGAAGATGAATATATAGCTGTCAGAAGTTGTTGTGCACAAATATTTTTTATTAAACACATGTTACTAGATTATGGATATCAATTTAGGCATGTACCTATGAACTGTGAAAACACAAGTGCTATTAACATCTTGAGAAACCATGTTTCACATTCAAGGACAAAGCATATTGATGTAATACATCACTTTTTGAGAGATTATTATCAAAAAGGTGATATCACTTTGGAATTCATTAGTACTGAGTATCATCTTGCTGATATATTTACCAAACCATTAAATTATGATATAATAGACTACATCATACATGAATTAGGAAGGATAAATCTTAAGTAAATGTCTTACTGTTTTATATCTTACTATTTCATATCTTATTGTTTCATGGATACAGTCTCATAGTTAGTATTTCATGATTACTATATGACAGTCACTATCTCACTATAAGGATCGGTCACTATCTCACCGTAAGTTTTAGACACTATCTCAACATAAGGTTCAATCACTATCTCAACCTAAGGTTCAGTCATTATCTCACCTTAAGGTTCAGTCATTGTTTCACCCTAAAGACCTGATATGGTCTCACTGTGAAGATTCTTTATGATTTTTATTTACTAAGTAAAAACCATATCATAGTAATTATTCATTTCACCTTTTTATTTTTTGACTCTTTTACTTTTGGGATGTTTGGTATTCCTAAATGATAAATAAAAGAAGTTTCACTTGTCCTTCACTCGAGCTTTCTTCTAATCACTCAATTAGTAACCCTTCCACAACCCTTCAACCCTTTTATCTCTCAAACCTTCGGTGAATTCCCAGGATGAAACACCCTTCATAAATGACTCCTAAGAAACATATCTCGAAGAAAATGAAGATCACACCCAAGCTAGCACCCAAGGTCCTCTAAATTCAAATCTGGTGAACCGAGTAGTAGTACCTGAGAAAGATAATTTTCCTAAGTGGCTTCTGTCGAGTAAGTCTCTAGTTTTAAAATTTATAAAAGAGAATGGATGGTTAGAATGGTTTTCAATGGAAGATAGACCTATCAACCCTAAGCTTGTGGCTCAATTTTATCAGTATGTTCAGTTCTCCTTTGATTCAGAAGATGGTTATGCTGTGAGAAGATGGATAAATGGACAAAAATGCTCATTCTCTTCAAGGTTATGGGATACATGCCTTATGACACCTCATGAAGGAATCTGTAAGGATAATCATAAAGGACCTCCACCTTCTAGTGAATTCTTTGTTTTGGAAGATGATTTGAGAAGCTTAACCTGAAATTACACCAAGAGGAGAGCCATTGCTACTGGATCTGGATTTTTAGCTGGAAAGACAAGAAATGAGATAGGAATTAAGAGATGAATTTGTGGAAATAGATCAAGCCCCTAAGCCTCTCTGTCCTGATAAAGATGAAACTGTTTAGGGGGAGCAACCCCAAAATCTAGAATCTATTGAAGTACCAAATCTAATTGATCCAAGCCCTGTAGACACTCGGTATAAATTCCACAGCTTTTATGATGTGGATGACTCCAAGGAAGTATCATTAAAAGGATGTGACATTTACACTATTTTCCAATTGAATTTTGTCTCTAATATTGCCCCTGAAAAAGAAACTTATCCTAAATCTATCCCTTTCTCCGAGCCTTCAGTAGAACAACCATATTTTGGTAAGTAAATATGATCTGAAAAAATTTGGAGCTACCATTTTGTCTGGAGTAGAAAAACTCCTGAATAACCAAACAGATCCTATAACAAATCTAAGTGAGAGAGATGCATCACTGTTGTTGGAAAAAGTTATTTGGATGATTCAACCCAAAATGATTCATGTGATTCAGAAAGTTAGAGTTGAAAATAGACTGCATAGTGATGAAGTGAATACTCTAAAAGGTATGATTGAATACATAAAAAAGTGGAGAATTTGAAATTAGAGCTTGCTTCTCATCCTATGGAGCCTGTTGTTCCTCAAACCCCACAGAATGTTGTCTCTTAGATTCAACCTCATTTAGCTTCCTTGGCTAAAAAGGTCACAAAAAGAAACAAAGAGTTTGTAGAGGGATGAAAGATCTTGTTGTTAATCCTAAATATATCACCGATGAGTATATGGGGTGCCTTCAAAAAGTGATAAATCAACAAAAATATCTCACCTCAGCTGTCACTACTTTTAAGGCATCTCGACAATCATCTCAATCTTATTTAGACAATGACCTGCTCAGAGCAGTGGTCAAAGAATAACTTCAAAATGTGCTTAGTGGTTTCAATAATGAATCTCTATATGAAGTTATCAAAAATAGTGACAGAGTTCTTGATCTGGTCTAAATCAATGAAAAATTTGTTAATGATTCTCAGTAAGAAATTTCCATGAAAGTGGATTTTTACTTCAACCGAATCTTCTCCTAGACTAACATGACCAATCATTTCAAATGTCTTGTAGAAAATCTGAGGATCCCTCCTATAACTCAAGATTTCAAGACTCAAATCCAAAATCTCACAGAGTTCACTCATCTGTTGGATAAGTTTATGGAAAAAAGAATGAATTTGGGAAAGCTATGAATTATGGTGGAGAGATCATTACATATTTTATTAAGCTTATGAGGACATATCTTCAAGTATAGAGTACAACCACAGTTGTTCCTGTAGGTGCCCCTATGAGACCTAGTTTGACTACATTCACCTCTGCCCTAGCCTCCACTTCTCTGTCTATCAGTCAGGAACTGAGTAAGATCAGTCATGTGGTCCTTGATCAACAATTTCCTTGGTCTTCTACTGCACCTACTTTGGTTCCCTCTTCCTTTAAAGGTCTTCCTTTACTTTCTTTATCAACCATCTCACTCCCTTCTTCTACCTCGACCTCTACTCCTATGGATTCCTCTTCTGCTACTGCTGATAAAGGTAATGAGAAGACCAACCAGTAATGAAGGATAGTGCTTACTCTCTTTTTATTGGAATATTGTTACCTTTGTTGTACTTTTTTTAATCCCCTCTTTTTCTCTAATACATTAAAAACTTTTCTCATCTCTTTTGTCTTTATTTTTCTTTCTACTTTTTGAAAATCCCAAAATGGTGGGAAATATGGGAGAAATATAGGATAAAAGAAGAGTCACTCTATATATTCTATATGCACATTCGAAATATGTTGTTAGAACAAATATAGACTCTAAATATCCATGATTTGTGATCATCAAAAAGGAGGAGATTGTTGGAATCATCTTGTATTAATAATGTTTTAATGATCACAAATCATATTCAGTATATAAACCTTATTAACTCCTTCAAAAATATATCTCATCAAATGCACAATTGTTTAGTAAAAGCTATATGATTCTCTCAAGTGCTATACACTAGTTTTGGTTACTGTATACCATATGTTGATCAACTTTATAATGACTTCTTTGATAAATGATTGAGTTTAATCCATTCCATAAATATCACTGCTTAATTCTGAATACAGATATTTTCCTAGTGATGAGATACCGTGAAACAGACACCGTGACATCCACAAATTGTGACAACCAGAAACTGTGACAACCAGACACCGTGACATCTAGAAATAGTGAACCAGACTCTGTGACAACCAGACATTATGGCATCTAGACACTGTGAACCAGACACTATGAACCAGACATTGTGAATAGAAACTATGAATATGACACCATGAACAAGACACCATGAAACAGACACTATGAACTAGACACCGGGAACAAGACGCTGTTTCAATGACATACTGCGACACCATTTCTTAATATGTTTTTTCTTCTTTCAATTTAATTTCTAATGATCATATTTGAAGATTTTAAATGAACTGAAATAATTAATATTTCTTTGTAGACATGTCATCTGAAAGTATGAGGTACGAGGTACAAAATACATAGAACCTATCAGCTCAAACACATGCACTTCAAGATAAATGAGTAATGCCAAAAAACACAGAAGGGAGGCACGATACTAAAAATCAAAACAAGCTGATGGGTGTGAGAATGAAAACATAATACAATTAGAGAATTCTTGAAGGAAGAATTGTACCATGAAACTCAACACTGATGGAGAACACATGATGCTAAATTAAATCCCAGAATTGAGAACATCTTCACACTGTTAAACATCACAAAGAACACAATCTAGATCCGTCTAACTTGAGACACTATATTTTCCATACAAGGACTGGATTTCGGCATCTACTTCATCTCAGAAGTCCAGATCTTTAAAGGCTAACATTCAGAGAATTTCTAATCCTATCTCAATATTTCTGCTCTATTGTGTATCATTTTACTATCTTTCGATCAGTGTGTGTATCTGTAAAACAAATCACTTTGTCTCCTGTATTAAACACACATGATTTTGAACATTTTATGATTTTAAGGGTGGTAATATAATTATACACCCTTCAAAAGCATTGGTTAAATATTTTATCATATAAATTATATGCATGGGTTATGGACTAAGAGACCATCCCAACTATATCATGTTGTCTTGTTAGTATGAATAAATAAATAATTACGATTATTACATATTCCATGTATCATTCTTATGAATTCAATGTTATTATGATATACACATGCTTATTTTAGGATGATAAACATTATAACCATTCATGTATTCATATTGATTAATGTATCAACTACATCTTGTTTTTCATTCCTTTACTAGGATTT
Source organism: Viscum album (assembly GCA_963277665.1). Taxonomy (NCBI): domain Eukaryota; kingdom Viridiplantae; phylum Streptophyta; class Magnoliopsida; order Santalales; family Viscaceae; genus Viscum; species Viscum album. The sequence goes on from OY728129.1 coordinate 263,312,741, forward strand.
TTAGCTCATCATTTGACCGATTTATTTTCTTAGGTGATCATATATGTTAGTAATATTATGATAATTTATATTAAGGATACAATGAAGGCTTTAAATAATGTAAAAACATTTATATTCGTTAATGTTATATGAACTTATTTTTTTTGACACTAAAATTATCGATTTTGGGAAATGTGATATTTTATATGTTTGTCTAAACATGATATAATAATTTTTTCATAGGATATATGGGTCAAAATAGTTATATGTTTTTAGTATGATATATTTTAACTTAGATTATGAGGTAGAATATGATACTAAACTAGCTTTGACAAGGATATTTTACTTTAGACATGGTGTTGTAGAACACCCATGGGATATTTTTTATTTAGATAGGATTTTTAGTGGTGTTAGGAACATGTTATGATAACTAATAGTTAATATTTTAAGTTATTTATCTTTTTGTAAATAAATTCCAGAACAATATATATAATGAAAAAATAATTATCTATATTAAAAATTCATGAAATAAATTATTAACTAAGGATGGTATATTGAGAACATTGATGTAGGTGTGTTTTCCAATAAATGATTTTTAGGTGATTTCAAATTTCATGATTTTTTTCCATTAATAATATGCATGGGAGAGTTTTATTTTGTAAGATATATTTTATTTAATAAATGGGATATTTTTTACAATAAATAAATCAAATTTTGGATTATTTTTTCACATTGGTTTTATGTTTTATTTTCAATACACAAATCAAATTCAAAATAAGATAAATTAAGTTGTTTTAGATTTAGTTAACTTCATTTGGATGTTTTGAGGTGTTTGTATGAAGGATATAGATAAATTTTGGTATTTGGGTTTTTTTAATTACATGTAAGAAAAATCATGTCATGGGGTACTTAATAAATGTTATTATTTTATGTTTTTGGAGAAACAACTTATTACAGATTATAAAATGGATGGAGTAATGACCATGTTTTATTGAAAAATCCATGTTCTTGATAGGGGACCCAAACCTAATCATGGTTTTGTGAAATTTATTATGGCATAAAGGGGGAAAAATTATTTCTTTTCCCTCCAGGTTAATGCACAATGGGGACTATCATGACCTTTCACCAGATTGAAAAAAATGGGTGAGGCACTATATTGTGGTCAATCAATCATAGTCATAGTTAATTACAATATTTTTCATGGTTCCAAAAACCATGTGGAGGTAGTCATCATAGTAATATTTTGAATATAAGAAATATAAAAGACTCTAGCATGGAATATTACTAAATACTATGGTTCAATACAGTTTTAAAGAATATTAGTGGTTGAGAAATCAATACTTCATAGTTTTACCTCACAATTCCATATATTTTTAAAAATTATAGTCTTGCGAGTTTTTTGATGATTTATATATATTATGGACACAAGATTTACTCTAAAATTATCCTTTATGTCCATAGATTATAACTATGGGTTTTAAAGTAATATATTTTATTCAATGGATCAAATTGAAGTATATGAAGTTATAAGTTAAGTTATTATATAGAATTTTAATTTGAAATTAGAAATTCAATAAAAGAGGAATGATGTGTGTTGTTTCTATGTAGTGAAGTGTATGAAATGACTAGAATAAATAGAGAATAAGTGGATGAAATTATGTAATGAAAACCAAATAAAAGAAATATAATAAGTATAATAATTAATCATAAAAAAATATAGAATTATGAATCCTTAAATAGTGATGATTGATGGCTTTACTTTATGTATATATATTGTAGTGGTTTCATAGTGTGTTTCTATGTTTTATTATGATATTTAATTGTAAAAAAATTCAAATAAACTTTAGGATTTTCAAAGAAGAATGAATTTTTTTCTCAAATAAAAATTTTCTTATTAAATTTTAAAGGTTTTGGGATCAACATGAATCATACGAAAAGATTTTTCACTAACAACATATTCAATGTTTTTTCTTAAAGTTCTAAGATCTTTTTTAGATATTTTAGATAATGTTAATTTTATTTGTGTACAAGAGAACATCATAATTATCAAGATAATGTTTTATACACATGTTTTTCATGGATAAAGGCACATCATTGTAATCCATTTTGTTATTCTAGATAATCATATGGAAATAGTTCATAACATTCCATACTAAGGTTATAGTAATTCATTTCGAATGGTGGAAATTATACATCACTATATTCTTTCAGTTTGGTGGATATGAAAACAAAATCACTAAACTAAATTGACTAACATCATTAAGTTCAATATCATGGATAAATTTCAATGAAAATATTCTTTATTAATCATAATTGGTGAAAAATGATAATTGTTGGAGAACTATAAAAAAAATTTAAAAAAATTCAATACTTTATTAATGAATACATGTGTGGGACTATAGTACTATTTGTGGTTTTGTCTTTTAAAATTTATAGGAGAGTAAAAAAAATTCATTATAATAAATTATATATATTTTAAATTATATATATTATGTTCACTATTCTTTTTTTTCCGGATTTTTTGCTTCCATATTTCACAAAAATAAATTTGTTAGTAGAAAAAGAGTTCCCATGTTCAGTTGAACAAATTAAAATATTTGGAATGAAATAATGATACTATGATTTCTCTCTCTATGTATAGATGAAGAAAAAATTTCAGGTGATAGTTTTACTCTAGTGGAAAAAAGTACAGTGATGAATCTAGGGGGTAGAAAGAATATAGAGATTAATTAATATTCCATGAATACTATCTTAGTATCATTTATAGAGAAAGTATTTATGATGGTCATATTAAAGACAACAACAATTAATTTTGGAGAATATATGAAAAATTTGTGAAAGTAATTTTTGATTGACGAAGGAAAAAATAAAAATATATTATTCACAATTTGATGAAATTCATATGTTATATGGATAAAAAATGGGTGGTATCTTCACAAGAGTTAATGGGATTATGATTTCCATTAATTATTTTAGAGAAAACATATAATATTGAAAAATATTAAATATGTTGATTTGTATCTTGTAAAATAAATATATTTCTAAAGTTTCATCTCATGATGATTTTGATTGGAATAAATTTCCACTAGTTGACATTTAATATTTGTTTTTAAGAAATTAAATGAGGAAATGTGTTTCATTTTATATGGAAAGAAAATTTTATAAGGATATCCCTACAAAATTTTATGACTAATAATGAGGTCAAGAAAAAATATTCAGTTGATGATTCAAATGGATCTACTGACATAAGGTTTGATAATATGAGATATTTAATAACAAAATGTTTTTTAAAAGGAAAATATAAATATTATGGTAAATTACATTTGAATAATTTTATTTTTTGATAAATTGATTGTTTTATGATGAATTTAATAATTTTAAATGAATATGACTGGTAAGGTGAATATGTGTAATCAAATAATTTATATAAAAAGATGTCATCATAATTTATTAGGAAAAAATATTCAAGGGAAATAAACAAATATTTTCTAAATTCCAAAAGAAGAGTCATATTTTTATGATTGAGGAAGAATAATTTAATGACAACTAATGTGATTAAAGTCATCATCTAGTGATCATGGTGATAAATTTATGAATTCCAAGGTGATTAAATAATATTTTTATAGTGAAAGACTTGAATGAGAAGTATACATTAAATTTATGATAATGTTTCGGGACTATAAGGTTTTATTAGTTCATATGAGTTATCATGTTTAGAATTTTTAAATTAAACTTTCTAAGTACTAACTATAAGGGTGCATCAAGTGGGTTGTTTAAGGTTGAAAACAAAAAAAATATTTTTATTGAAAAAATATAGAAATTTTAATTATTGAAACTAATATGAAAAATTTTATTTCTAAAAGAAAACAAAGATTAATAAAACTAGTATCATTAACTAGTGAAGTGTTAGGAATAGTTGATTAACCAATTTATTTTCAGATTTTGGTTGAGGAGATTACTTGGTATTATAATTCTCTCTCTAACTCATAAAAACCCATTTTCAAATGGTCATGTACTTTGGTTTACCCAAAATAAAAGTGATCCAAGGCCATATATAAAAACACTCACCAAAACACATCCAATGGTCATGCATAAAGTAATTAGTGAATAAAATAAAAATTATTTAATCCATAAACATACAATGGAAATCTATGAATGAAGAGATAATATGTAGAGTAAAAAATTAATGAGAAAATATTACATAAACTAACAGAAAATTATAATTTCATTAAATTTAATCCCTATAAATAACATATATTAGATCTAAAGAACATCCACCTAATTCTAGTTATGAGAGAGTGTATGAATAAAGATATACCATATACTTAGTAGTAGAAAAATTAATATTAAATTAAACAATCTAATATGATAACCAGAGATGGGACCCCTTTATGACAAGAAAAAATCATATAGGTAGTTGTAACTGACATTTATAGGTAGGAAAAACTTCAATGTTATCTTCATATCCCTTTATGTGTGTATATTATTTAATCACCCACTTTAACGCTACTTAGATAAAATTTATAAAACAAGTGGAATAAAACATTTATCATCATGAAATATATATTCAATAACATCTCATATATGAGATATAGTAGCACTATAGTATCTCTGTTATAGATAAAAACACATGGAATGGGTTTTTATTTATGGCCTATGAGAATATTTATTCTTTTTTTTCTATTACCTTCCTTTCATTCTAATAACACAAATCAATTCACCAATGTTTTTCTAGTTCATTATTTTAACAAATATTTAAACAAATTTAATTTCCATTACTTGATGTCTTATTTTCCTTTATTGTATAATCAACTTCTCCCACTATAGACCATCATCTCACACCTCGACATGCACTATTTCATAATGAAAAAACAATCATAACCAAACCATATCCATCATATATATATATCTTATAATAAATTATATTTTTTCATCAGTATAAGAAAACCACAACCGAAACAACATGACATGGTTTAACAAAACCTACCATAGTGTAGCATAAACTCATGAATCATAATATTTTATCTGTAAAACCAATTTTATCCATTATATTGTATTATTATCTCACCAAATATCAAAGGGTTTTGTGGTCTTTGACACCTTCCTAAGAAAGTAGATACTGAAATTTCAAAGAATCAAGTTAGAAAAAACAAGAATTTTTCAAATTTTATATATGGAAATTAATTTTTTTATCACAACATCTTAGATGAAATTCTCCCCTATGTGAAAAAGGAATAATAAATTATATATTAGTTAGAGGATCTATTAACCCTTATGTATTCCTATAACAAATTCTATATCTATAACTCTAAATGACTCTTTTCTATGAAGTACAACACTCTTAGACATAATCATGGATTTTTTTATATTTTTATCCCAAAATTACCAGTACACTACAGATAAAATATTTCTTACCATAACTCATAAAAACATGTAAAATTAGAAAAATACTAATCAAATAAGAAATAAAATTAATGAAGATATAATAAAGATTATGCATGGATTTTTTGATATCAAATCCACCAACACATAAATTAATTCTCATATGAAATCATAAAATATCCACATAATTTAAAAGGAAATCAAACATACAATGGTTTGAAAATCACATTGAACATAATTAAATAATTATAAAAAAATATTTATATATAATGCATACCATGAGAAATATCTTTTATACTATTCATTTTATATGAAAAATAATCAACCCATACATTTAACATTTCTACATAAAAAGAAGTTAATTTTACTAAAATAAATTAATATAACTCAACTTATTATTATGGTAATTCATTCCACTTTTAATATTACATATTTCATTTTTTTCTCATTTCCCAAGGATCAATTAACCGGGGTTATGAAAAATCCTTTAGTAAATTCATCATAACCATTAGATTTAAATGTATATAAATTTATACCCTATAAGTATTAGAATATACATTAATCATTAGTTATTTCATCATATGGTCAAATAACATTGAGGTTTATGGTTGGTAAGAAATTTATGTATACAATCATAAGGATAAAATACGAGGTTTAAAATTTAATGTAAAAAACATGATACCTAAAAGAAATATTAGTAAAAAACCCCCTCCTAAAAAATATGCTTCCAAATTGATATCTCCTAATAAATACTCTATTCTCATATAATTGTATCACAAATAATTATAAGAAGAAAAATGAAATCTTTAGACAATTTTAAATAACAATTATTTTTCAATTATTTTTACCATGTTTATTTTTCAATAATGTTTTTTAGAAGGTATAAAATAGTTAACAATGAAATAAAATTAATAAAACCTCCCTAAAAACAAATTAAAATACCCATCATCTTCTTTTTTCTAATACACATCACCCCTTAAAATCATTGAAAAATTTATTTTCCCACATAAACTGTATTATAAATCATTAAAAAATACCAAATGTGTGGTAGAATGGAGAAATAATATTGTAATGTGGAATCCCTATCAAGTTAATTAATGGATTATACAAGAACTGAAGAAAGATAAAACGTAATGGTAGCTCTGAAAGGTGTAGAGGGATCAAATACTAAAGTACAAAATCATATTAATTTAAATTGTTTAATTAATATCTATGGAAAGATACCAATTCATGATTTAGTAGTCTACCTTCCCCAAAAATCTCTCAAAAAATTGGGTATAAGAATGAATATTAATGAATGTCTTAAAACCCTTTCAAGAATAAGAAATAAAAAATTAGACAATCACTCAAGGAATAAATAATAATAACAAATCAATCAACATAAACATCAAAAAATAAATGCATAAAAATGTTTGGGAAATTTTCTTTACATATGTAAAAAAAACAAAAATCACGATTCATTAAATAAATATTAGGATGATAAAACTTATTCATCCACCCCTCACCTTACATATTTAGTATTATGAATAATTATATTTAAAATAAAGAATTATTGTGTTTCTATGAATCATTTTTATCATATACAAAATATATAGAAAGATTTCAAAGCATGGAATGAAGATTTATAATATTTAAAAAAATGTGAAAAATATAGGTAAATTAAAATAATAATGTTAAATATAAAGAAAATATCCTCTATCCATTGAATCTTCTTTTACATATATTCTTATTTTTTAAATTAATTTTTCATAATCCTGGATATTAAAAGTCAAAATATACCTAGTGAAGGAATGTCATTACTAAAACTACTTTTGAAAAAAATTCCTAAATAATGTATAAAAAACTCGGGTTTCCTACCACTATAATTTTTAATGTATTTGAGCTTGATGATACCTCACTATATCAAGTAATATAATATTTTAAAGAAGGTACCCTATCTAGATCAATCAAGAGTCATAGGTGAGATTCTTCTACATGGATTGATCATCTTTTTTTTTAAAGATTCAGTTATCTTTGAGGTATTACCTTTAATAATTCCATTTGATCAGTTTTATAATTTTTAGTCAATTGTGAAAAATTGAAATTAAATCATTTACTAATAAAACATTCACCTACTATTTGATGTCATCTTTCACAATAACTTCTCAAAAATCCTCAATCTTATAAAGTGAAATATTTTCTATTTCTTTTCCTATATTATTCCATTTTATTTCTTTTCTAAAAGAGAAATATATTTCTTATCAAAAATAGTTATAACTCCTAAAATTATATCAAGTTTTCATCTCTAAAATACTTAACATTTTTATAAAAAAAATTCATATTCTAATGAATATTAAACATAACATATAGACTAAAAATCCTTAATGAGAAACCCATATATTGAACATCAATCATAGCCCAATTTATTAATAAAAATATCTTCCCATATATAAAGTGTTTTCTCTATTCATCCATATAAATCATTATAAAAAAAATCAAGAAATGAAATTTATGAACTTTAACTAAATCAACCATAATAACATTACATGTATATTACACTATTTTATTTTACTATTAAATAGAACCTTTTTTATGGCTTAATAAGCGTAAATTAATGTATTTTGAAAACAACTCATACACTATTTCTTATTTGATAGACTTCTCGAAACCATTGCTAAGAATTATATCATGAGTGATATTTTTGTTGAGTTAATTGTTTTTTTTGAATTTTCCATTACATTTGTTTTGGAAATCAAGAACTCATTCATAAACCCACAATACCTAATAATTTTATGTACAAATTTTTCTACAAAATTTTTATAGATAAAAATACTTTTATTATACATTAAAATAGTTTTAATGTATTTAAAAAATTATATAAAAAATATCATACTGATAAAGACTCCGATAATGACCTGATTCACTATATCAAATTGGATTTAAGAATTTCTATCTTATATTCATATTAAAAAAGTATTAATTTTATTTGACATCGGATAATATATTAGCTAATTCATACTTATTAAGAAAATCATAACGGAAATCTACAAGAAAATCCATCAGTTTAAATTCTATTTTAATCCTAAATACGTAAAAAAATATTTTCATATTAGTACATTTTACTCTTAACATGGCACTATCAAAAAATATGTTGTGCATTCTATTATATATGATAATAAAAATGAATTCATGGATTCAATTAGAATATGACTCTTGGATTGTTATATGTATTGGTACTCATAAAAATATCAGAGAAAATCTAACCATCGGAGATAAAGATGACTGTTATGGGGAATGATTATAAAAACAAGATCATTTAACCATTTCAATTGTGAAATTATAGAATAAACTATGCGAGAGAACTTGTGATTTTTCTACTGAACGAGAGCACTGATGATTTTTCGACAATGAAAGATCTTTAAAGATTACATAATTGAATTACTTATTCCATGTCCTTCTAATATTAGAGGAAATATCTATTTATTCCACTTCAATAGTTGAGATTACAATAAAGTCTTCCAATTCTTCGATAACAAAATCATATTATCTTGTTCAAGGGATTTTGGGGATAGAATGCCAGAATCTGATCCATCATAACGAGGGCTTCCAGGATAGGAAGATAGAGGATCCGATCACAGGCCTGATCGAGGGCTTTCGGTGATAATAAGACATAAGTTGGTCATCAAATTGAGGGCTTACCCTGGTATGGGTAAAATATAATTTCTTGCAAGTGTAAATCAAGGGACCTTTATCCAAGGTTATTAGATAGCCTTCTCATTGGGTTAAATTATTTGTAATCAATTTTATTACTTTTCTCTTTACAAGTCTTTTAGTTTTCTTCTATAAATATATATAAATTGGTTTTTTTGTATTCATATTTCAATTTTTATTAAATTTATCATAATATATTTTATTACAATTCATTTTTGTCATAATACAATTATATATAGTTTTATATAGAATCACTATTTATTGTATTACTCTAAGAAATCATAACCATTGTAATTACGATTCTTTTCATAAATCCTTTCATGAGAATACAATTATTAATTAAAATGATTATATTGACTAGAACCAAACCTTTGGATTACTTATCGAGATCATGTTAGTTACAATAATCTTTTCATCAGAACCTTAGGCCTAGTTCGATTAGAGTTTTAATATAAAAGTGATTTTGTGAATATGATTTGTTTTATTATATTAAATCAAGATTCTCTTAATGATAAAAATTAATGTTTTTAATCTTAAACTACACCCCATTTTGTATTTTTTCATATGCATATACATTTTTGTCCCAAAAATTATTATTAGAGCAGGTATCCATTGATCAAATAATTTTTAATTATTTTACCTCTACAAGTTTTCATTATTTCTAGTTGTAAACACTTTGTTTATAAATATTTCTTACATTAACGTGTATTTTGGAAGAAATTTTCTTTGAATCTATTTTTAAAATATAATAGGAATGAATTTTTGTTTTATAGACATTATAAATCCAACCAGACCACCAATTTTTTATTGTAATGGTTACGAATTGTGGAGGAATAGAATAAAGACTTTTATGATCAACATAGGAGTTTAAGATTTTTTATGCTGACAGGTGAATACAAAATTCATGTCAACGATATTAGATCTTTTACCAATCAAGAAAATATTCAATATCAGATAAATTACAATGTAATGAATACTTCATTATGTTCTATGAATAGAAACATTTATATCCATATTTCCTCTTGTAAAGTAGCCGGCAATAATTGGAAGAAGTTAAAGATTGCTCATTTTGGAACTTATAAATTTTTTGAGACTAGAATATCATTATTAAATGATTATTATAATTATTTTAATTTTACATATGGTGATCTTATTGTAAAGGTGAAACAATGTTTTATGATAATTAGTAATAGTTTACAAGTTATGGGTGAAAAGTATTAGCGGTTGGAATTCTTGTTGAAAAGATCATTGATATCATTCGAAATGAATTGGAATAAAAGAGAACAGTAGTTGATGAATCAATAAAGATAAAAAATATTACACTTCATGATTTATTTGGAACTCTTTTATAATATGAGGGTATATTGAAAAGAGATACTGAGAAAGTGATGAAAAATAATTATGGAGTTTCTTTTACATCTACTTCAAATCTGAAGAAAGACTACTTTTCTAAAACTCTTGTCATATTATTTATATTTTGGAACTTGATTGAAGAAATTTCATATACATTCAATTTGATTAAATATATATTTCAATTTTATTTCATTGAATATTTTTTCGTATATTTTCATATGATCAAGTGTTCTTTTTTGTATAGATTTTTTTCTCTAACTCTTTTTCGGTACCTCAAAGATTATTCCCATTCCTTTTTGAAAGTCACAAAGGGGGAGAATGATATAGAAAGGCAGAATTTTAAATAAATGGGAGAATATTAAATTAAGGGGGTATGTTTTTTAAATGGGATAATTATTTACAAAATAATATAATACGATACTTTTGGGGATTCTTATCCTAAGAGGGAGTTAGTCGTATTCACTATCACATTTAGAAGAGTTTATAAACTATGGGGGGAGATATGTATAAATATTTATTTCTAAATATGATAGTTCTTAAAATGAATATTGGACTTAAAATTATCAAGATATTTTCTATTTAATCTTTGTGTTTTGTGATTTCCAAAATGGAAAGATTGTTGAATCAAAAGTTTCATATGGAATTTTACATTCCTTTTTTTGAAATAAAAAACTAATTCTAAAACACACAATATCTAATACTTTTTTTCCAAATCATTATTATAATTTTTTTATAGAAAACATATAATCTAACTAAACATTGAAAATGTTTTAAAGTATTTATAGAAATATATTAAATTATCATATTGATAAAGACTCTGATTTTGATTGGATTCACCATATAAAATAGGATTTAAGATTTTATGTCTTTTATTCATATTTAAAAAAGTTTCAATTAGATTTTAAATTGAATCCAATATCATTTTATTCATACTCATCGAGAAAATTGTAGTGACACTTATCATGTAAACCCATCGGATTAACTTTTATTTTAATACTGAATATGGAAAACTATTTTATCATATTAGAAACTTTTAGTCCTAACATTGTATCTTCAAAAATGATGTCATATATTCCATGATATATGATAATCATAATGTTGTAATGGTTTTAGATAGAATATGAATTTAGTAGTGTCGGGTGTATATGTCCTCTTGAAAATGTCTGAGAAAACCTGACTATTAGAGATCAAGATGACCATTGGGAAGAATTCCTATAAATACTAGGTCATTTCATTATTTCAATAGTGAAATTATAGATGACATTATGCAATAGACATAGTGATTTTTCAACTATTTGAGAGCTCTAAAGTTTACAAAAATGAACTACTTTTTTCTTATCTTTGTAATATTATAGATCATTTTACTTTTTGTGACTCTGATTGTTGTGATTATGATCAAGAACATCCATGTCTAGAAATATACAGTCCAATTTGCTCAATTGAGGGACTTTTGGGATAGTAAGATAATATCAGATCCATTAGATCGAGGTCTTCCAAGATAAGAAGATAGAGGATCTGATCATCTTCTTGATCAAGGGATTATGGGGATAGAACTTCATAATCCAATCATTGAATCGAGGGATTTCCCTAGTGTGGCTATGATATACACTCTTGAAAGTATAAATCAAGGTACCTTTATACAAGGTTACTGGATAACCTTACCTTTGGGTTAATATAATTCTAATCAATTGTATTACTTATTTCATTTCATTTATTGTATTATTTCACCTCAAATAAATATAAAGTTTCTTATTGTATTCATATTTATATTTTTATTATATTTAACATAATATCATTTATTATGATTTTTTTATCTGAATAAAATTATATATGATTTAAGATAGAATCATAATTTATTGTATTACTATATGAAATAATAATCACTATAATTAAGATTATTTTTAAAAAAAATCCCAAGAATACGATTATTAATTATTACGATTCTATTCACTAGAGTAAAACCTATGGATTAATTATCAAAAAAATCTTGATTATGATATTTTTTTCATTAGATCCTTAAGACCGGCCCGATTACACTTTTAATATACAAGATATTTTCTGAATATTATTTGTTTAATTATATTAAATAAAGTTTCTCTTTACATTATAAATGAATGTTTTTAAACATATAATTCACCCCTCCGGTATTTTTTCATCAGTATATCCATTTCGATCCAATAATGATGTCCACATTCTTATGTTTCTTCTTAATTAAAACTTACCCTTTTATAAAATTTTTATATGTAGGTATATTTTCCAAATATTATTCAAAATAAATGTTAATATGATGTTTCCTAAAAATTTATAGAAATTTACACCTTCAACCTTCAATATTCCCTTAGTCCATCCTTTTTTGTAATGGTATTGGTGATTTGTATAGTGGTGGGGATTCTTTTCTATCTTCATTCCTATCATTATTTTCCGTCTATTTAGCATTCCACCCTTTTCATTTTTTTTATATTTCATTCTCTTACTGATTAAACCATTATTTAACACTTTACATTTTTCAACCCCTCTTGGTGATTTCATTGAATTATTCATAAGGGATGAACTTTGTGTCAGCTGATAGAACTCCTCCTTGACACTCCTTATGTTGGTTTTCAATTTGTCTGACCTTTAATTATATATTATTTATGGTAACTATTTGATCTTTCAAATTCATAATAAAATATTTAATTTCATCCATGGCGTCCTTTATTCGTTTTGAAAAATTAACCTTTAATATAAAGATTAGACTTTGAAGAGATGATAATTTTTGCTGCCGTAACCCTAGTACTCTATGTTGGTATTCTTGATTTGTTTTATTATGGACTCCATGTAATGTCCTATCATGTACCACCTGAATGGAACCCAAATTTGTATGTTATATAGTGTAATTTGTGCATACTCATATGATAAATGTTTCTAATTATCTTAGAGGGACTAAAATAATTCAAATAGAGACTATTCCCACTAAATTAATGCATGAGGTTGATGTCTTAATCTGTTAAAAATTTATCACAACCCATCCATAAGATGGATATCCCAAAAATTTATAGATATAAAATAAGGATCCCCATGGCCCCTCATAGTCTATAATAGAGATCAATAAAAAAATATATATGATAAAATTACAATAACATAATATAAATAGTAGATAAAATTATGTAGAGATCATACATTTGAAAATGGAATACTAACTAGTATATGATGAATCATAACAGGATAAATAAATTCATAGCTTCTATCCCAACTCACATACCATCATGCCATATTCACAGACTCCACGACAAGTTGACTGAACCACATTTCCAAATCCAAGTGATACTTGTGTACTGAAAGAAAACAAGAAGGAATACCCATGTACTTTGAAACACATTCCATCAATGCTGGTAGGTTGTTAGTGTACTGATCTAGTCAGAATACCCAATTCCTTAAGCCTCATGAGGGGTATTATGATCATGTTTATATTCAGGAAATAAATATATATGGAGTATCCATGTCCATGAGACACACTATGAAGGAAAATATGACGCATAATGCACACATAATCACATAACTCTAGTCATCATATACTATCCCAGACCAAAAAAAACATGAACATACCTTCTTCATCACCATTCTAGAAGGAATAATGTTATATTAAACAATGAATCAAATTGAATATATAGGATATGGTTTCAAAATTTTAACTCGACCCATACCCTTCACTGAGGAGATTATATTTGTTGACTTTATTTCAAGTTTGGGTATAAGGTATCATCTAAACATAAAACCATTACCCAAAGAAATTAGGAATGGCCATGTATCCTTAATCCTCATTTTTTACCTTATCACCAAATGGAGTTTCATTAATATTGTCTTATGTCAATACCTAACCCATCCCCTAGGGTGATCCTCAACCTAAGCATACTAAGGCAAGGTCCACTATCTCATTTCACATCTCGACCTATCTGTAAAGGTGATCCTTGAGCCAAGTCTACTTAGGAAAAGTCTATTGACTAATATCACATCTCAAAATATCCTGTAGGGTGGGACTCGACCCAAGAAAACTATGGGAAGGTTCATTATCTTATATTAGATTTTGACCTATCCCTGAGGGTGACCATTGAACAAAGATTACAAATACAATTTCTACTATCTATTTCCCCTCCTAGGAGAGGTCCTTGACCTAAGATTAACACATGATAAGGTCCACTATATTGAACCAAGACTACACGAGTAATATTCCTATATAATGAAAGTCCTTATCACTTAAGTCATGGATAGTTATTTAGATCCCACTCTTCCTAAGGTTCTATCACCTAGGAAAACATGTTCGACATATATAGAAGTTGTGTCCCATCACATAACTCACTAAATATTCATATAGGCATTAGTCCCTTGGTTCCAAGTCTAGAATCTCAAACAAATATTACTACTCATCTCAACCCTATATGTATCCCATCACACCAATTCATATTAACCAATCACTTTTATAGAAGACAAATATCTCACAATTATACACACATAAAAAACATAATCATGTATAAACAACACAAGATGAAAATAAAAACAAAAAAAACTTATCAAAACTCATGCTTTAGAAGTTTAGGAATCAACCACACACAATCAAATAGACTAGAACTAAATCCAACATGTACTTTTCATATTTCCTTAAAAAACTATTCCAAAACCCCTTTTATAGAACTTTATATATTTAATAACATTATGTAATACTCATGTTAGTACATTGGATAAAATTCCATTAAAATATCTTTTTAAAAATCCTATTTCCATTTTGAAATACTATTTCATAACCAATTGGAAAATAGGGTATTTCCTTTTGTAAATACATTTATCCAAGAACACTTTATAATATATATTTTTAAAAGGAAATACATTTTAAAAAATATAATCTGATACATGCCTCCCAAAAATCCTTAAGGAAGAAACCCGCACCAGTTCCACTAAAAAATAACCATCGAACCATTTAATAGGATATATAGACCATATTTACTAATAGGATGATGAGACGACATCCTTAACTTGTATGGGATCTCAAAAAAATTGGTAATTCATAGGATTATAGAGTAATGTGGAATGAAAATAGAAAATCACCCATCAAACAATAGATTCAGCTAAAGTTAAGTCCCCAACCACAATCTATAGTCCAACAATTTATCCAATGCTTGTGCCAGATTCTATCAAGTCCATGAACACGTATATCATCCATAAAAAATTCAAATTAATTAATAAATCTTTTAATACCGATTTCACAAAAAGGAATAACTGAAACCAAAATCATTGGGAAGACATATGGTGGTGAATCCATCGACAATGAGGTGTGGTAGGCTCTTGATGCACACCCAAACATAAGTTAATTTTTTATTTCAAATTATTATTCCTAATTAATAATAAATTTCACTGAATTCATAAAAAAAATCTTACATAAATCCATGGTACTACATGCCATATGAAAAAAATAAATTACAGCTTGAATACACCCTCATAGGACATCCTCTATGAGATGTATATGAATGAACCATAAAACAAAAAAATTTGTCCGTTATCTAAAGAAATAACACTTTTGAAATACTAGGAAATGGAATAAAATAAAATTACATAAAATTTACAATAATGAAATAGTTGAGAGGTGGAACCTACCATGCATAATTGTGAGGAATGACTCAGAACAACTCAGATCCAAATGAGGGATGAGAGAGAGGGGGTGTGGGGAGGGATAGACCTCCCCTTAAATCATGAATTCCTATAGGATGAAAACATTAGGAATGCAGGGGGGTACCCTTATATAAAATTCATTATAATTATTTCATGGTGTGAAAATGGATTCACACCGTGAACCCTTCCCTTGTTAGGGGACAACCACTCTATCATGGGCATGTACCTGTGGTTTTGATGTGAATGTTGTATAAGGATCCATATAAACCAACATAAGGGTCACATTAAAAGAATGAAACCACCCATAATGACATAAAAATATACGTATGTATCATCTGAAATCCATGTAAGGTTCATTCATAACCTGACCAACACCAGTCACACTATGAATGTCCCCATACTACAATCTTTAGTAGCATGACCAACCAACCACTTATCTCACAGTCTCTCAAACACACGTGACATCACCCAAACCTTAAACTATGTCTAAAATGTTGACTTAGAGATGTAAAATTATTTATGATACATTATTTGTCTCCATTCTCAACATGACCAACTAACCAAATGAAAAATAAAAATTCATTCAATAATTCACAACCCATAATGATGAAAATCATTAAAAACTCCTCACTATAAAACTTATAATCCTTGAGAATCTGTGGTATTACATCTAACATGAATTGAAACTACATGGTTTTAAATTTTGGACGGACCCACCACATCTCATCCCTATGAATCAAATGCGCTTCTGCTATGAAACTTCAAACACTGAGCACAATACAGTGGCCTTCCTCTAAACCTATCAATTTCATCCTTTAACTACATCACTATATAACAAATGATGATCCCAATAAAGATTCCACACACAAAATACATTTAAATCACAAAATTATAGTCAATCTATAACACCCTTATAATTTAAAATACTATTCTTGATAGCTGGCTTAATACGCAACACTATGCATTAAATAAATTATGATATTCTTTAAAAATATAAATATTAAAATGTTTCCATTATAACTTAACTGTTAAATTGGTGAAATGAATATGAATAATAATATTATAAATAAAAATGTAATAATTTTATAAAATTAAAATGTATTGATTAATGTATAATAAATAAGTACCCAATTTTTAGTAAAGTTATTTTATACTTAAAAATATGTTCGGTTTAAGAATCATTTTGATACATTTTGTTAACATAAATTATAATTAATTCATTTAATTTTAGAAACTTTTTTTTATGGAATTAATATCATTTTTTAAATTATCATTTAAAATTATCCTAAGTTATTATTTTGTTATTTTTCCGAAAATATAGATTTTTCAATGAATAGTAAAAATACCGATTTTTTAAATGTATCATTTCATTTCATAAAATAATGGAATTGAAAATACCCATTATGTTTTTAATTTAAAAATAAATTAACTTAATAATTATTTAATTATATATAATCTAAATAGTTATATATGAATCAAAATTATAAAAAATTTATGTGTAAGTTCATTTTTTGAACTAAAAATCCATTTTTCTAAAAAATTATTTTATTTTTTTAATTAGTTATATTAATTTTTTTTCAAAAACTTATATAAATTGAATATTTAAAAATTATTCCATATTTTGAGTCATGAGATTAAAATTTGGTATATATATCCACTTATTTTTGTTCATTATAAGTAGACACCATAGTGAATATTTTCCACCTTAGTAAGGATGAAATGATAAAACAAGATTAAAATAATGGGATAATAATTTAAAATATTCATAAAACATTTATTTGTTTTTATATGTTTTTTAACCATTACCATCTAGGATTCTAAAACATTTAGATTTATTTACACAATTCTTTGATTATAACACATATAATATTATATGTAATTGATAAATTCAAAATGTCACTCTCTTACTTATAATATTTATAATATTTTATGATTGGGATAAAAATTTGTTATGTACATATTTATTATTATTTTTAAAATAGAATTAACTATTTTCATTAATTTTTTTAGTTTTTAGTGATAGAATAATTACCTTAATATTTTTTCAATGCAGACATGGTGCTTGTTCAAATAATAGAAAAATAAAGAAAATTATTTTAAAAAAAAATAAATGTAATAAGATTTGGTTGATGTATTTTTTTGAAATAATTTAGCAGATAAATGTAACATACTAATTATTTTTAATCATTTATATTCTAATTCCATTACAATCCTCAGGGAATTAAAGTTAAACTATGTGAATCATCATAACAATGACTTTAATTCTATATTATGTTTAATGATATTTTATTTATTGATTAAAAATTCATAAAAATATTATATTCTTCAAAGGGAATGGGATATGTTTTTTAATGTAAATAAATTTCATGATATGGGACCCTTTTCTTATATATTTATTTTATTTAATGCTATAGAGTATAAAAATTGATATCATGGTAATCGTCAAAAGGGTTAATATGGGGTCAAAACTAAGAGACATGGGTAAAAAGATCACCTAATTTTTTTTTAAAAAATTATTTTATGAGATTATTTTGACCAATACTCCCCTAATATTTTTAATATATAATTTTTTTTTCCAATTTAACATAAAAAATAATTAATATTAATTTAATACATTAAGTATTTCCAAGGGTGGCCTTCCCCTAACTCATAAAAGGGATCCTTCTATACACCCATCCTCACATATTTTTATCACTATAGTTCAGAAATTAACAAAATAAATATATCTCCAAAACCCCTCCCCACATCATATATTTATTTTTTTCACCAAAAAACCAAACCATGAATTCTTATGGTGTAATCCAAATATTGTATCCAAGGAGAAGGCATAAGTCTTGACCGACCACTTTCAAATTTATTTCTTCCTCTAAATTCTTCAAATAATATTTCATAATTATTAAATATTAACATATGTATCATAAATATTCTTAAACATTATTCTTATTATGGTAAAAACATTTGTCATATCTTTATTTATCCTATGTTAAATGAATACATTAGTCGTGTGTATGTTTGTATTACCACCTCCACAAAGTGATGTGTTTCTTTTTTTTACCACGACCTTACAAGGATTTTTATTATGATAAATTTAATTATTATATAATATATTCATAAAATAATTATCATTCTATAAATTTAATATATCATCTACCATCTTAACTTTTCTATCCATCGAAAAATGATAAAATCGTTCGTACGTACCTGTGTACTACCTTCTCTACAAAGCGATGTGATTCATTTTTTATATACAAATTTCATTGAAGGTTAAAAAATTGAATTTCAAGTATAAAATGATAATAATTTCATTATTAATATTTTTTATGTGACTGAATAATGAATCCTTTGACCATAGTCAACCTATATAATCCATTTTTTAACTTATAAGCAGAAGGTTCTCAAAAAATTGACGTGAACATAATCAATTATGTAATTAATTATAACCTAGATATAAGTGAAATAATAGAAATAAAAACATCTAAATTTTTATTAATGAATTAAATAATTATCATAATTTAATAATTCTAGAATATAAATAATGCATGTGATAATTCATACAAGTGGTAGGGGACACTTTCCCTTAAAACCTCCAATAAAACGTTTTAAATATTTATTTTAAAAATATTTTGCCACCATGTCCAAATTCTTGAAATAATTTTTTGGATATATTTATATTTATATATCTAAATTACATATGATATTTTATTTTTATTTTGACTATATTCCAATGTTTTTTAATCTTAATATTTTTAAATATTTTATATGGGATATTTTTACTTGAATTACATATGGAAAAAATCAATATTTTATTTTAATGTGTACAATGTCAATAGAATTTCACGCCACCACAACCATTAGTTAATTTTTTTATTCCTTTATAATATTCTTTAATCTAATTAGAAAAAAATCCCCTTCTATTTTTTCTGGTTATTTTAGTTTTAAATTTTTTGTTTTAAGTGAATGTGATATATTAATATCCAAAAATGTTTTTCTTATGGGTTCAAAAGTATATTTTTATGATTTTGATGATAGAAATAAAAAATTTTATTTGAAAATTTTATTTTATATTAAATGGATATTATTTATGATGATGTATGGTTATAATATAACTCTGTAATGAATTTCACAATGATTAATTTCCCCATTGAATTATGTTAGGATTGGTTGATTACTTTATTCCATTTATAATGATTATTATAAGGGTTATTGTAAGGGTTACTGTAAGGGTTCAATGAATATGATTTCCTAAGGGACCTAAATGTATTTTATAATATTTTTAGTTATTTTTCATGTAAATATTATGATTTAATAATATATGCTAAGGGTATTTTGTTTAAAGACATGATTTTTTCCATTTAAGGGTAAAAAGGAAAGTTTTTAAGAAATTATTTATCAGTAATCATGTTTTCTATGAAATAAAAATTATAATGATTTTTACTTTATGTATTATTATTACGTTATTATGAAAAACTTATAGCAGTAAATTTTATTTCATGTGTAAGTAAATGATTATTTGAACATAATGATTATTAAGTTAAATATAAACACTATTATTTGATATCATGGTTTTCAAATGGATTAACATGTTTCATTTAAAATTTTCATACATATATTACTATGATAATTGTTTCCATACCACATTTTCAAATGTTTTTTGTAGGATTTAAGGATTATTAATAAATATTTCTATATTAATTTAAAAATCATATATATTTTTTCCTAAAAATAAGTTATGTTTCAGTTTAAAACTAATATATTGTTGAAAAAATTTATAATAAGTAGAAGTGTCCACTTTATAATGTATTTGTTTATTATTTAGTAGGTATGACCAAATTATATTAAAAAATAAACTATAATGTTCATAGAAATGTATGAATATGAATTCTTGAATTAAAAATCAAGATACTATATTCTTTTAAGACTGAGCCCTTATAGTTGGTACCAAAGAAAAGTTTTATATAACTTTTTAGGTTTAGAGTAATTAGA
Organism: Viscum album; assembly: GCA_963277665.1. Lineage (NCBI taxonomy): Eukaryota > Viridiplantae > Streptophyta > Magnoliopsida > Santalales > Viscaceae > Viscum > Viscum album. The sequence goes on from OY728129.1 coordinate 263,333,768, forward strand.
TAATTATATTTTATGATTTTTTGGTAGGATTATGGGTAAATAAGTTTATTTATTGGATAATATCATATATTTTTGGTAATGAAAGGATTTTGCGAGTTTCTATGAAATTACATCTCTATCTGGAAACTGTTAAGTAAATCAAACTATGTAACAAATGCACTTAGGGTAAATAATTCTAAAAGGGGTAGAGTGAGTATTAACATCATCATCACATAATGAGTGATGAGTTGGCCTAAAACTATACACCTATATATACACCCCTATAGTAAATTCATGGGTTCATTTATATGTTTGATATAAACCATTATAATGGATTTGTATATATGTTTATAGAATCGAATAATGACCACAAATCACCTAGGTCAAACCTATGGTGGTATATATTGAATGAATGGGTGTCATAGAGTATAAAAGTAAAAAATAATTTAGTTTTTCACAATGATTTACATAATAAATTATTAGTTATTGACTCTCAAATTTTTTTCACTAGGGTTAAATTTATTCATTGATATGGGTATAAATTAATCAAACAAAACCTCCTTTCAATTCCATAGTATTCACATGAAACAATAATTGAAAATTCATGTGATTTAGACACCTTCTCTAGTATTAAACCTACTTATAATTTATTTTAATGCACCCCGATACTCTTTTATAATTTGATATCCTCAAGGACCTATGGATACATTCGACTATGTTTTGGAAATATAATTATTATATTATACCCATTTTAGAAAATACCTTAAGGTGTATTATCATGTTTTGAAATTGGATGACTCCTAAAAAAGGATTTCCAAACCTATAATTTATTATAATGGATGGTGACCTTAGAGAAACATATGTAGTTATATTTTTAACTTTTTTTTGGATTTTTATAAATAACAACCATGATTTTTAAAATTAATGTCAAACCCTATCCTGTAGTATTATGGGAAATAAGTTCAATATGATATATCAAATCTATATAATCAACACACACTATTGTTTAAATTTTTTTATTTGTGTAGAAATAAATTTAAATCAAAATGTAAGGATTATATATGGTTAATGAAAAAAGGGGAACTGAGAAATGTCTTGGGGATTTCTAACAATTTATTGACTTTAAATCATAGATCATGGAACATCAATCTTGGAAATTAGGATTATAATGAATAGTGATCTGTATTTCAAATGTATTATTTATTTCTCTTTATTGTTGGAATCATTAATAGATTGAGATTGGGGAATCTTAGGATATCACTCATATACATTATTTCAAGAATGTAGTATTAATACATGAGACGAAAATTCTTATATTTTGGATTATGAATAACATTGAATGAATGAAAGTGTATACATATTGTTTTCATGAATTCTAATGTAGTGGTATTTTATTTAATGGTACATAAATTTAAGTATGATCACATGATTAAAGGTTCTATTTTCTTTTTTGAGGTTTTATGTGATGGGATTACATTGCGATACATTTATTGAGTTTTCATAAATGTTTGTGGTATATGTAACCCTTATGTTTAACTTTTGTTATAGTGATTTTTTTGAAGAATAATTATTTTATATTTTTTTACATATATTGAAATGTATTGCCGACCATTAATGTTAAGATTATTTTTTATTTTGAGGTAATTTTGTTTATTTTCATAAAAAGGGTTATTACCTTTTGGGAATGTATGAGTTATCATAAAGATAACCATGATATTGTATTGTGATTTGGTTATCAAGTGATTGGTATTATTTTTTCTCAATTTCACTATATTGGGAACATTATATGATTAAGTTAAATGAAAATATTATTTTATAATATTAGAATTTATTTAATGAATAAATTTTGAATTATCTTCTTGAATCATATATCATTTTATTGTGCATTTATGTTGATTTAGATTATTTATGGAAAATACTATAGAATTTTAAAGAATATAAGAATATCATATAATAATTTTTGCCATCTGGATTTTGGAGTTATATAGTGACAATTCTTAATTTGATTATGTATGAATATGATATCAAATCATTATAACCACTGGGCTTTAATTTTTGTGATATATATTTTGAATATTTTTAAGGGTAAATATTTATGGAATGATTTAAGTTGATCTTTGGGAATTATTATTATGTCATTAGAGATTAATATAATATTTCATATTATAATTGCTTATACATATTGGATATTATTTTATCTTATGTTAACCATTTTATTTTTTATTAAAGAAAAAAGACAAGAGCAATAACTTGTTATCCTTCTTTGGATACTCTGATCCATTAAAAGTTAATTTTTGTGCTTCAGAAATGAAAACCCTCATCTTGAATATTAATTACAAGGATTTATAGATGATATAGAAGTAGAATAATGTTCTAAAGTCATATCGAAATAATGAAATTATTCTTTTTTAATTGAAATAAATATTTTAAATATATTTCTTTATGTTTTTTATATTGATAAATAATGAATCCTTTAACTCTAAGAAAAATATCATAAAATGAAAATTTTATCCTTTTAAATTTACTTCTGAAAAATTGATGATCTTTGTTATCCGTTATTAACTTATGGTTTTGTGTACATTAAATTTCTGATAACCATGTTCTCTATCCCTCTCTATTATTCCTTAGACATTATTTTTATCACTCATATCCATATATTCACTTCCCTCTAATGTTCTCCTTATCCGGGAACCCAGTTATGTGTTATTCCAAGTGGCATTCATATTTACCTTTTCCTGATTTCTAAATTAGTTTTTATTACCCTTTTTTATGATGTGTGTTTTCAACAAGGTATTAAAAAAATTAAAAAAGTTTTTTCGTGTATGATGATATGTTTTATACTCAAATATTTGGAATATATTTTAAAAAATATGATAAACACTTATTATTAGAAATGTGGTAAAATTTAAAAGATTAAATTTATATGATGTGGGTAGAATGTGACACCTCAAAAGTATATAATAGTGTGACTTATATCATTTTTAATATGCAACACTGAGTTTTAAGAAAAGTGTGATATACTATAAAATTATTAATATTTAAATTCAATCATTATAAATTAGAATTTAAATTAGTGGTATTAATAGAAATAAAAAATAGGAAATATATCTTTAAATTATTTATATAATATAAATGTATTGATTAATTTATAATAAATAAGTACTCAATTTTATGCAAAGTGATTTTATGTTTCAAAAATATGTTTTCTTAATAAATACATATGCTTAAATTTTGTGTCCATTAATTATAAATAATTTAAATAAATTTTAGGAATTTTATTTCTATAAATTAATATCATTTTTTAAATCATTATTTTTAAATTATCATAGGGTGAAATTTTGGTATTTTTCTAAAAAAATTGATTTTTTAGTAAATAGTAAAAAATATAATTCTTTTTGTAAAATAGTATTTTATTTTTATTAAATAATGTAACTTTAAATCAAAATTTTATTTTTGAATTTTAATTAAAGTAATGTAATTATCCTTCAAATAGATAAAATATTATTAAATACATAGGAATTAGTATTATACTTGATTTTGGTGTATGTTCATTTTTAAGCACAAAAACGTATTTTTCTAAAAACCATTTCTTATTTGGTTTTATGAATTTAAATTTAAATTTTTTTTTACACTTAAATAAATTTAATCTATAAAAATGAATTCTATATTTTTAATTATTAGGTCAAAATATTGATAAGTATGACCCTCTTTATTTTGGGTCACTATTAATATTAACATTAGTGAATATTTTCTACCACAGTAAGGGAGTAACAAGTAAAAAAAGATTAAAACAGTGGGATAAGAAATTAAAATCTACCTAAAAATGTCATTATTTTATTGGATATGTGTCCCTATACCATAAAAATTCATTATTTGAAAATTTTCCAATTCCATTCCACTATCCTTTGATTATAATATTTATATTGTTTTAAATAAATTGTAGATTCAAAATTTCACTCTCCTACTTTTAATATCTATAATAATTTTTGATAGAGATAAAAATGAGATATGTTCAAAAATAAATTTCTATTAAAAATATAAATGAATTTATTTCATCATTTTAAATAATTTTTATCTTTTAGTGATGGAATAATGACCTTAAATTCTTATGCAATGTTGAGAAAATTCTTGTACAAGTAATAGAAAAATCGATTAAAAGATTTTCAAAAATATTAAATGTAGAAAAATTTGGACAGGTTAATTTTTTCCTAGAATTTTATAAAAATATAATATATTATGGATGTTGGAAATGTTTTTATTCTAATTCCATTACTATTTTGATATCATTAAATTATAACTATTTTAATTGTCTCAAAAATGTCTTTAATGGTATATTATGTTAAATAAAATATTATATAATTATTTAAAATTCAAAAAAAACATTATATTTAGAAAAATTAATAAGATATAGTTGATAATATCAACCGTTTAACACTTATTGGTCATCTATCATTTCATATTAATTTTTTGAAACCTATAGTGTAAAAAAATTATATAGTGGTAATCATTAAAAAGGTTAACAAGGGAGGGTTAAAACTAATAGGTAAGGGTGAAAATATAACCTAAAATGTACAGATTATATTGTATGAGATTATTTAAAATCATGATAATTCTATATTTTACAATTTTTTCCACCTTAACTTGAAAATTATTTTATATTAATTTAATACTGTATGTATTTCCATTGGTGCCCCTCTCCTCACTTATAAAAGGGAACATCCAATCCTCAATTCCTCACATATTATGAGCACTCTAGTTCCATAAATGCCTATCTAAATATCTCCCAAACATCATTAACCATGTCACTGAGGTCATTCTCTCAAAAAATTCATAGTCCTAGAAGTCTTAAGGTGTAATCCGAAGCGATTATCTAAGGAAAAGGTATAATTACTAACCGACATATTTCAAGTTTATTTTTCTTTTACCTTATCCAAAGCATATCTAAACATAATGTGATAATACCATCAATATATTCCATATATTTAAATGTTATTAATATTATGGTAAAAAAATCTTATCATCTTCCATCCTATAGGAAATGAAAACATCGGTTATGCGTACTTGGAGATTACCACCTCCACGAAGCGATGTGCTTCATATCTCGTCACCAACTGAAAAAGAAGGATATTAGGAAAAAATTGATTAACATATGTGATTATAATGATAAATGTATCATTTCTAAGTATAATATATCATATACTACATTACCATTACATCCATTTAAAAAGGATAACATCGTTTGTGTGTATGTGTATACTACCATGTCTATGAAGTAATGTGATTTTTTTTTCATGTAAGACTTTAATAGATTGATATAAAATCATATTTAATGTATAAAAATTATAATTATATCATTATTAAGATTCAAAAGATAATGTAAAAGTGACCCATTTGGACATAGTCAACAAACCCAATCCATTTATTACTTATAAACTGAGTGTTCTCAAATTTTTGACTTAAAATTAATCGATTAAGTAATTTCATATAAAATAATTATAATTAAAATAAAATAAATAATAAAAATGAAAATATTTAATAAAAAATATATGTAACAATGGTTTATTATTCATGAAAATAAATAAATTATATGACATGTCAAACTCATGGAAAGGGGAAATTTACCTTAAATCCTCATTTAAAATCATTTCATGATTTATTTTCTAAAATATTTTTCATTCTTGTGAGTTCTATTAGAGTTATTTTATAAATGTATTTTTACATAAATAAATAAATTATAAAGGATATTTTTGGTCACTTTTTTAATTATTCTATGGTTTTATATAACGAATCTTTTTATGTATTTTATACCGAATGTTTTGAATTTATTTATAAAAGAAAAAAATATTTTTTCTATTTTAACATACAAAATATATATGGATTTTGTCACCACAAATATTTTTATTTGATGATTGGATTCCATTATATTCTTGTATACTTTCTTCCAAGAAAAACTCCTCTTCCGTTTGTTCCCTGTATTTTACTTTTGAAATTTCGGTATTAAAGGGAAAGGATTATAATTATCTAAAATTTGTTTTATTACGGTGTATATTTTTATGAGTTTGATAATAGAAATGTATAATTTATGTGCATCATGTATGTTATATTCCCAGGATATTTCTTAAGATAAAAAGTTAGCCTGATATAACTATCCAATTCATTGGTTAATTATTATTTTCCCCATATAATTATGTTAGGATTAACCCAGTAGTTTATTACATTTGTAAGGGTTATTATGAGGGTGCATACAAGGGTTCTATAAAGATAATTTCCTAAGAAACATACCATAATATTTTTTATTTTCTAATGAGTTCACATGAGACCCTTCAAATTTAACAATGTAAGATAACAATATTTTCTAAAGAAAATATTATTCCCTTTAAGTTTAATATATGAGTTCTTTTATGAAAATTATTCTCATGGGTTTTACTGTATTCTAAGAAAACCACAAGATTGATATTTTTCCTTTATGTTTTGTTAAAAAAAATTCTCAAAAATATGTAGGCAGTAAAAGATGATTTGACATGTAATTAAACTAATATTTCATATCAATGTTTATTATGTTAAAGAAAATATTTGTCATAAGATCTCACTGTTTTGAAATTGACTGATGATTTTCATTAAGTATTTTTATATTTCCATTAATAAGATTTTTGTGGTCATCCCATTTTTTCAATTTTATTTTCATAGGCTATAAGGATGACTATGAAAAATGATAAATTGAAGTTAAAAATCATGAAATGAAAACATTTTTCATTTAAAAAATACTATTATGGAGAAAATGAATACTGAGTGGAAGTTTCTAATTTTAATGTATGGGTTTATTATTTAATTTTTTTTTACCTAATTATATAATAATAAAAACCAAAAGTTCCTCGAAATGTATAAAAATTAATTATTGATTTAAAAATCATGATTACGTAATGTTTAAAGGTCAAGTCCTTATATGGTCCTCCACTGGACGACTTATCCTAAAAAATATTTTCCTAACCCACTGACATGACATCTTCTACCTAACCCTGATTACTTAACACCTAAAGGATTCCTAAAATCACTCAAAACTAACACCAAATTCTAAAATCAACTCACATAGTTAATACAGGGTTTAAACCTCAACTAATACATTCAACCATCACTCTATATTTTAGATCACCAGCACATTACTAACATGAATCAGTATTTGGGTCACACTACAACCACCTCAATACAATATCGAACACAAAAAATCCTCTGAGAAATCTACCAAATAGTTTCACCATGACCATAACCCATCTAATTCAAGGGATGTATACCCACAGCTGATTTTATGTTCCTTTCTTGAGGATTATATTTACCATCACTTTACAGAACCTGAAAAAACCTAATATACATCTCTTATCTCTCATCTGTTATGATGTTTAATGAATGTACATGTCCAACCTACTTATACATGAGTGATAACCCAAAAAACTTATCACCAAGTTATAATACAATTCTCAACTCTATTATTTGATCATAAATCCCTAAAACACTAGCATCCAAATCATCAGGGGTATTATGGTGCTCCCCACCATTAGGATCCACTTCCGATATCCGATTATAACAAGTGTTGATCCCCAAAATTATAATTTACCATATGTAACACTAAATTCATCTGGTTTTAACTAGAGACCCATTAAAATACACATCAAGTGGTCTAACACATAAAATCACAAAAAACACATCAATGAGTCCTATCCCAAAATCCACAAACTCGCATCTAGTTACACAATACAAAAAACCCAAATTCATTGTTATCCCACAAGATGAAGATATTTCTATGAAACCATTACACACCCACTAAATGTACAAGACAACATCTTGGGTCATCCCGACACATCATAGAAAACCAAGAAAACCCAATGTACACAGGATCCAATTTATTTTCCAATAAATTTAATAAAAATGATCCACGTCTTCCTATAACACTTTGTAATTTCTAGTAAAAAATAGAATATAAGCTGAACACACAATTCATTCTACTAGGTTACTTGGGACCAAATAAAAATATCATAGAAGACATGGTTTACATGGAATTTATTGATTAGTTAAAACTCATTCATTACATTTAATGATAACTAAACCTCATTAAATTTTTCAAAAAACTCATGGGAATCTAAGGTTTTTTACAAAAATTATATCACTAAAAATCCCAACATAGCCAGTGATGTTATAAAAAACAACTCCATTTTATAAATTTTATTTTGAAATCAAATTCTAATAAAAAAAAGTATGTGAACATTCTCAGATCCCAAAAATCCCAAACCATTTAAAATAAACTCATCTCAACAATCCCATTTTAAATAAAAATGTCTTTTAAAACCATCTCACACTAACCTCATGAAACCACGTAAGTCTCAGTTTCAAAACTAATTTTTCTTTTTAAAATAACATTTTATAGAAAACTGAACATCCCAAAAATCTGTTCCCTATTAGGGCCAAAAAATAATAATAACATTCAATCAAAAAATACCATGGAATCCATATAAACATAATCTATCCTTAAAATATATGACAGAAAAAAACATTTTTATTTTATGTTACCACGATATGAATTCTAATGAGGCAATATGATTTCACTCATAGGTGAATGTATCAGGATCTATGACTGCCACAATCATGATTAATACACTAGTAAATGGATCCCAACTGATCCCTATGACTCATCCTAAGTCCCATCCACCCCACATAAATATTATTGGTCTAATATAGTACCTTACTCATCCCAAAGTTCTTATTCCTAGTACTAGATTTCCTATTAAAACATGGATTATGATCGATGTCATTCTATAAAAACATGCACTCAATATACCTCATGAGTTATGACATACTAAATACACCTCCAACTACACTATACCATACCAAAACACACTCTAATATGACTTTTTATTTCCCTATACTAAGATTCCAAAATAGTTCCCTTCTAGGTATTGTACAACAACTCAGGCGCACCTCCCCACACACTATAGACTGTCGAATAGTGGCGAGGATCAAATTATTGATGGGGAAAACAATGTCTCTAAAATAAATCATGAGATTTATGTGTGAATGAACCAAATATTTTGCATGATCTATTCATAAGACATATATCCGAAAAACCTATAGAAATAAAATAGGGATCCCCATGGCCCCCCACTAACCATAATAGAAATAAATAGAAATTTTCTATATGATGAAACAAGCATAATTTACTAGTATGAAGAGAAAAAAAGTAGAGATCATGTATATAAAAATTTAACACTAAATAGTACTTGATGAATCATAATTGGAAAATTAAATACATTTCCTCGGTCCTAACCCAGTTACCATCCTCATGTATCCATGATCACCACAACATACTAACCGAACCATGTATCTATATACATGTAATACTTATTCCGATGATAAAACAGTAATTTATACCATTATACAATGAAACCCCTTCTATGTATGAGGTAGATATAACTCTAATAATCTAGTATGAATCCCCAATTCTTTTACAATATTGAGTTTTATTGTGACCATGTGGATGTGTATTATGTATAAAATCAATGTCCAACTTCATATAAATTTTTAAAAAACTAAATAAATATATTAAAAGACATATATTATGAAACATAATTAAAAAACTTTAATATTCCTTCTTTTTACATCCTCTAAGAGCTATATATGGCATCCCCATTAAGAGCAACAATTTCATCATGCTCTTAAAAATCAATCATATGAAACCCTAAACAATTTTTCAAAATCAAATTAGAATCATTAGATATGATAATGGGAGAAAGGAGGAGAAACATACCTTTATTTGGCATAAAAAAGTTCCTCTAAATAACCCAAATCCAAATGAAATAATATGTAGGGGGTTTGGTGTCCACTTCGAGCATTCAATCATCTTAGAGGAAAATCAAAGGTGGAGTATTATAATTTAGAACCCATTCATTCCCTTTGAAAAGGCCCTAGAATTGGTTTAGGGTGTGAATGTAGGTTCACAACCAAAAACTATATCTAATCTAGGGACATAACCAATATCATAATTATATTTGGTTTTGGATATATATTAATGCCATTAATTCTGTGTACGTGTCTATATCCTCCTGTATAAGGGTCACCTCCACTATATTAAACCACCCTTCATGACATAACAAACAAAATAAGGGACATATAAATACCGTGTAAGGTTCATTGTTAGTGTGACCACCACCCATCATTAGATGAATAGAATTATCCGACAATTTTATGTATCTCAGTGAATGGAACACTTCTCGAATGCTCTCTCGAACACTGGAGACACCACCCAGGCCTAAAAAACATCCAAAGTAACCATTTAGATTCATTAAAATTCTTAGAGACCAATTAAAATTATTAGTCCATAAAAACCCATTAACAAATGGAACATTAAATTTCTCTCAATAATTAACAACTTGTAACAACATAGTCCACAAAACTGCAACATTAATGATAATTTTGATGATTATATTCAAAATAATTACTATCTTTAGTGTGTGTACATTTGGTTTTGTGAATAACCATTATCATATCCATATTTATTTCAATGAATTCATTTGTTAAACCATCCATCCATTTTTATCAACCATATAAATTCCTCTATTTTTAATTTCTTCAATTTTCCATTTGAATCTATTAATTGAAATAAAATACAGTAACTCGTAGCTTTATCATAGAAAATTGATTGAAAATGATCCATTAATAGAATCAATAAAAATTGATCTATTAGCTCAAGATATACCATTATATAAACTTTTAACAGTCAACCATATATTTATAAAATTAAAAGGAAACTTTCGTAACATGTCATTAAATATATCCAATCTAGTGTAGAGTGATCCATCATCAAATTGATTGAATTTTAATATATCAACCTGATTATTCATTGATTATAATGGTAAAACAAACAATTTTAGGAATTTTCATACTATCAAGTATAAAATTTATCAAGATGAGACACAATGATTCCAATAATAATCCAAGGAGGCCATAAAATAATTTCTTATATTGAATTAAAACATCAATTATATCTTCATATATCTTGGTGTATTTCCCCCCTTTAATATCCAAATATACTTCTCTTCAACAGGGTTTAAAAATTCAGTGTAATAACATATATATCTTCCCAAAATATATATCTAATAATATATCCATGATAAGAGATAGTTAAATCTTTATAGATCTATTATAGGTAAACAATTCTTTATGTGGGGAAATATTCACGATACGAGGGAATATTTAATCATGGTTTTTTTCCATTCCATGCATGATAATGATTCAAATTCATGCACCCATAAAGAACTATTTCATTACTTTAATATCTATAAAAAATTAACCTTCTATTTTTAACACTTTGTGCTACAATAGTTTCCTATATAATGAAATAGACTTCATCCCAAATAAAATATCATCTCACACCATGGAGAAATCCAATTATTCATGTAAAAATAATAAGAAACCACTTTATCTAGTCTCAATGAATCATGAAAAAATATATTTCATCGTTACTACAAATATAAAATTACACAACATGTGTCATATGACATACAAAAACGTCTATGATGCTACATGACCCCATGAATCTAAATATTTGTTCTATATCAACCTATTTTTCTCAATCATAGTGTGAGATTCAATTATGAAAATAAATTTTTTTTCCCATCCATCAACACCTTCTCCATGAATGTAGATACCCATGATGTAAAGTAACAAGTTATGATTCTATAAGATTTATTATTATTTCATAAAGCATAATAGATTTAATCATTATATTATCTTAGAAAAAATTCACCCCTCGTCATAAAGTGAATAAATCCTTATGTATCAACTTGAGGATATAATAACACTTAAAATTTACATTACCAAATTTCTCATCTACAACTCTCAAAGAGTCTCATACATGAATTATATGACTCTTATATATGAAAATTACAAAATTCTCTCCATTTATTCAAAAATTCCATAAACAACGTAATTTTTTCCTACCATTGATCATAAGGACGCATACCATTAGGGAATAATAGTCAAAATGATACTCAAATTAATGAAAATAAATAAATTATGCATGATCTTTTAGTTAATATAAATAATTAATTAAATGAGTGTCTCATGAAAATATATAAACTAGAGAAGGGGATAAAATTGGGGTATGGTATTTTATGTTCCAAACAAGGTTAAGAAATCCCAAGAATAAAAAAGAATGCAATTTGTGAAACATGTTGGGAGTTGGAGGGTCTAATTTTATAAAGAAAATGTAAAATATGAAATTTTACAATAACAAAAATTATATCAGAAAAAATAATTTTTATTAATAATAATAGTACATAATTGCAATATACCAATATTTTAAAAATAATGACCATGTTTGACATTGTGCAAGATAGGTAATATAGAGCTTAAATAAACAAATATTTCATTAGAAATGCAACTATTACTACCTTGGAAATAAATTTGCAAGTATGAATAATAATAACTTATTTATGAAATTAATATAAAATATATAAATAGTTTAATTTTATTTATAAACTCTTAGAAAACAGTCACTCAATTTTTTAGAAAAGTCTGTTTATTCTTCAAAAATATGTTCTCCTAAAAATTAATTTTCTCTATTTTTCTGAGTGAATATTAGAAATATTTTTTTGTTAATTTTATAATATTTATCTAAAAAAATAAACTTCATTTTTGATTTCATAATTTTAGAATAATCTGTGAATGAATTGTTGGGAACATTATAAAATTATTGATTTTTAATTAATTATGAAGAATAATGTTTTTTAATATTAAACATTATTTCATATAGTGATTATATAAAGAAAAATTTATGTTTTTATTTGTTTTGAAATTTTATTATTTTAGTTTTATTTTTAGTGACACAATTATTAGTTCTAAATATAATTATATACGTTAATTTTGCATAAAAACATTTTATATTTGAAATGGTATTTTTTTTGAAAAAAAATCAATTTTGGTTGTGTTTTTATAGTTAAATTTGAAATTAATTTATTTATATTACAGGTTATAAATTTTGAAAATGGATTCCATATTTGGAGTCAGTGGGTTGAAATTTAGTTAATATGATTTTTTTTTATTTTGGGACAATATGAATAGAAACCATAGTAACATTTGTTATCATAATAAATAGTAAATATGGTAATTAAGGGATAAAAATAAAATGATGAGAACTATAAAATTATCATAAAATGTTCCTATATTTTATTTTGGGATTAAATCACATCCATAATCATCCAAAAGTGAAATATATTTCATTTTTTCTATTTGGATGATATTTTTACCTTTATAATATTTTATTTTAAGAAAAGTAAGCAATGTCATTATTTTACTTTTAAGACCTATAATATTTTTAACATGGGGATAAAAAATTTATTTTAATTTATAAATCAAGTTTCTAATGGTAAAATATTTATCTTCATCAAGGTAATTTACTTTTTATTTTTAGAGATGAATTAATTACCGTAAATTCTTACACAACGCTGAAGTGGTGGTTTTCAATTAATGAAAAATAAAATATATTAAATTATAAGTGATAAATGTAATATAATTTGATATAAATAATTAAATTATTTTCGTGATGTTATTAAAATCAATGAAATAAATAGTTAAAAATTTGACACAAATGATATTATATAACAAATAATATTTTATCAAATAATATAAAATTAAAAAAAATCGTTGATTTAACCAAAATATTAGGTTATGGATTTTAATTTCAAGAATGTTCCATTTATGATATTTTTTCAATTTATTTTAACTATATTGATCCTTAGAATGTAAAAATCCGTGTCATCACGATATGGATAAATAGAGTTAAAAACAAATTAAAATGGTAAAAATGTGACCTAAACTTATCCAAAAAAATATTTCATTAAAGGATTTCTACACATACTCATCTTATCATAGAAATAAATTAGTTCGAAACCATTTTTAATTAAAAATTAATAAAAATTAATTTAATATTTGGAAAAATTCCAAGTGTGCTCCTCTCTCTCCCTCTCTCATAAAAGGGAACCTATTATTATGGTGAACCGATGTAATTCATTTTCTATCAGTATCTCTAAATAATGGTTGTATTGATGGATTTAATATATATATATAATATTAATGAAATATATATCATTTAAGAAAGATAATATGAGACATATATTCTTATATTTTCACACACTAGAAAATTATAACATTGTTCATGCATACATGTGGACTACCACCACCAAAAGGCGATGTGATTCATTTTTCATCATCACATATTATGGATGATAAATTAAAAATATTTAAGTACTTATGATTATATTTATGATATTATTATCATTCTATAAATATAAAATAATTTCTACCTTCTTTCCATAATTTTCATTGAAAAATGGTAATGTTAGTAATTCGTATGTATGACCTACTATCTCCATCATTATAAAATTGTTAATTTTCATCACCATATTTAATGGTTGGATTAAAAAAATAGTTGATATATAAAAAATATAATTATTTAGTTATTATTATTCTATATAAAATTGAATTATTACCTCTTTGACCGTAGTTGATTTACCGAAGTCATTTTTATCCTATGAACCATATTTCATCAAAATATCTGAAGAGAACTTAATTAAATTAGAAATTTTATATAAAATGGTGTTAAATAAGAATAAAGGAATAATTAACTTAAAAATGTTACTAATCATGTATCAATTAACATCTGTTTGTTATTTATGATGATAAAGAACATATGTGATGAGTCAGACTCAAGGTAATGGACTTTATTTTAAAAACTATATTTTTATTTTTCTATAATAAACCCCTTCTTCTTCTTCTTCTATATCCATATTTTAAAAAATCTTAAAGAAGGTTTTTAAAATTATATTATGATTTTTAAAGTAATTTTCACCCATTTTTTATTTTTATAAAATTTTTTGAAAGGAATATTTTTCTTTTTTCCCAAATGTGATTCTTTATGAATTTTACAAAAAAAAGAATGAAAGGAATGTTTTTTAACTTATACTACATGAAAAGATCTTCCCATTTTATTCAATAATTTTTTCAATGATTGTTACTTTAAATTTTTACAAGGTTCTTTTCAATGATAAATTTGTCATCTTTAATTGGGCAGTACATTTTTTAAATAATTGATTTTTGAAATGGAAAAGTCATTTTCATCTCGAATGTTCCTAAGAGTATAATTTTTTAAATTGATTGATTTTATACATTGTGATTATGTTTTGGTTATTTGGAATTATTATAGTTATGGGTGGTTCCATTATAAACCAAGTATGGGTTCTAACATTATTAACCAATTATGGGTGGTTTCATGATAAAACAAGGACAGTTTAGTCCATGAGGGACCTCCAAATCATTGGGTATAAAAGTAGACCGTAGGGTTATTACATTTTTAAGATTTATTGTAAGTGTGATATGGAAATTATTTACCATGTAATCTATCAGTTTTGCCTATTCTTTTAAAGGGGTTTTATTGTAATTTTATGATTTATCAAAAGTTAGATAATGATATTATATTTAGAGGAAAGTATATGATACTTTTTAAGAGTGAATATAATAACCTTTTGAATAAGTTATTATGACTATTACATGTTTTCAACGAAACCATTTTTATTTTTATTTTTTCCATTAATACTTCTTATAAAACATTTTATGAAAATATTTT
Source organism: Viscum album (assembly GCA_963277665.1). Taxonomy (NCBI): domain Eukaryota; kingdom Viridiplantae; phylum Streptophyta; class Magnoliopsida; order Santalales; family Viscaceae; genus Viscum; species Viscum album. The sequence goes on from OY728129.1 coordinate 263,349,414, forward strand.
GGCAGATAAGGTGATTTCTTCGGTAAGAAAATGTTTATTTTGTGCCAAAATTTTATTTTGAAAAATGAAAATTTTTAAAAGTATTTATGTATTAATATTTTCTTTATTTCATTTCAAGTAACTTTATAATATTATTGTGATCATCTGAAATTTTAAATAAATTTCATAGGTATTAAGCATTGTTAAAGTAAATGAATAATTCAAGTTGAATGTCATGAAGATTATTCCTAAAATGAAATCACATTTTACATTATAAGTTTTATATTGTGATAAAATTGATACTAAATAGAAGTGTACACATAATAATATATGAGATTATTATGTATAAGTTATGACCAGAATATATAAAAATATAATCCTAAATTATATTTGGGAATTCAAAATTGTGAATACTAGTTTGAAGTCACCAAAATATGTAAGGTTTAATGTCAGGTCCTTACAGTTGGTACTAGAGTAGGGTTTGAAAAACATTGGAGATTAAGATGTTTTCATGGGAGGTTAAATTTTGATTTACGGATACCATCATGGGTTTATATGTTTATGGTTGACTATATTTCCAATGTTATAGACACCCCCCTTTTTGAGGTTTTAAGTGATGCTATTTTAATGTGATTAAAGAGATTTGTGATATGTTTTATTGGGTTAAAGTATATCTAACACTTCACTTTAATGTAATGGTCTACATACTTCTATTATATTAATTTTCTAGTTTTTGGTGTTTGAGGTGTTCCATAAGAGGATTCAGTAGGTTCTAGGAGTATTCAATGGATCCTTGAGGTACAACATAGCTGCGTCAGGAAATACTTTTCATGTATTATCTACAGAATGTGTAATGGTTGTTCAAGAATTGTAAAACCAACTAATTAATAGATTGTTTCAAAACTAATATTAACCAAGAGAATTATTACACCTCATGTAAATGTAATTCAAAACTTATCATAGTAAAATATTTAGGGACCATAACTGTAGTTGAAACATGTAATTTTGGAAAACACATGGTTTACACAATGTAAAAATGTTACATGACATGAAAATTGATGATTTTAGGATACTTTATAACCATTCATACAATTTAATTCTCATTTATATGCCTCCCTCTCTCATATTTTTGTTGAAACCTAGACACCATGTGGATATCTTCCATCCATCCTTAATCTCGCTCTGATCTGTTGGTTCTGATGAACCCCATTGACAATTAGTTGTAAGCGAGTTCCTTCTTATTGGTTAGTTTCCTCATGTTATTATCTTAGGGATTCATAGTATTTAGGTTTCATTGGTTTGGGAGGAGTTTTATACGTATTTTTATGATTATTTGGTTCTATGTAGGTGATCTATTCTTTCCCTCATGCAGATGATGTTTTTGAGAATTTATTCTTCACCTTGGGGTGCATAGTGAGTTGGCAACACTTATTTGAGGTAGGCGGTCCTTATTATTTATCTTTAACATTTTATGTGTGGTATTTGTATTCTTTTTCTCACTTTTTGGTGTATATTAAGGGTAATAATAATTATATAATTAATTTTATGTCTAGAATTTATGGGTATGGGGAGTTATAACTTACTTTACTTCTTTGTTATATCTTGTTGAGATTTTTATGCATGTATGCTTCCAATTGATTATATAACAGCTATTGGGATCCTTTTTTCACTATAGTAGTTATGATTTGATAGACCAATCTATGTTTTTTTGTGATCTCCCCCTGAATTAAAGGTTAAAGAATGTATATTTGGCTAATAATTGGTTTCCCCTATACATTTTGGTTTGTGTGATAATACTCGTGCTAAATTATGGAGATTTTTGACAATGAAACTAAATAAATATGGAAGATGGAATATATTTTGCGATTTATTCTTGTGATTTCCATGTTGCCTTGAATGGTTTGGGATGTTGTGTGATAATAGATGGGAACGACTAGGTTGTGCAGTTTGTGGGATAATGATATAGTGGTTGGTTGGAATGGAAGTGATTTATGAAGTTGTGTGATGTGGCATAGTGGTTGTGGAATTGTGGTTGTGGCATACATGTTTTGGTGTAATAGTTGTGAAATAGTGTTTCTAGTATAGTGGTTTTGGTGAAGAGGTTGTGGCACATATGTTATGGTGCAGTGGTTGTCGCGTAGTGGTTTTAGTGAAATGGTTGTGGTACTTGGTGGTTGTGGTTGTGCGATGGATGAGATGTTTGGTTTTTGTGTTGTAAGATGGCTTGGGGGATTTGATGCGACGATGATGGTGGATGTGTGGTGATGTGGTGATAGTTGTGAGGTGTGGTTGGTTAGTTTACTAGGTAACTGTGGAATAAATTATGATGTTTATGAATAAATGAATGGGTTGGTAATTGAATATAATGGGATGGAAATGGATATGTGTAGTAAATAGATTATTGAATAAATTGTGAAAAAAATCAATGGAAGATGATTATTGTGTAGATTTTGTGGTGGTTTGGTTGTGTGCTCCATATAGTGGTGGTAGTAGTTCTCATGGTTGATGTGAAGTATGGTGGTGGTGATGTAGTGTGCACTAGTGTTGCTGATATAAACCCTTACGTTGGGAATTTTGTTCTATATCTATATCATGTAAGTTTATACTAATTTATATTCACCCACCTGAGTTGGATAACCTTACCAACACTGAGAGGTTTTAGTTATAGGTGTCTTCCCCAACATCCATGATGGTAGTGATAAAAATGGATAAATACTCCCTCTCCCACGCACTTTGTTCAACAATAATGTGTTGGCCCATGTGTCTAAGGGAAAGATGTGATGTGTGTTCTAGATGTATATGAGTGAGATGTGATGTGTTGGCTTCAGTTTCTATGGGTGAGACATGATGTGGTGTCATGTGATATATGGTGGGGGTCATGTGTTGTTGGATGAGAGCACGTGGTTGATGTCCTTCACATTCATGACACCATACTATTTTGGTTCTGGTTGCGATGTATTGGAGAAAGTGTATGTGTGATTTATTATGACGTGGTTTGATGTGTGTCCTAGGTTTCTGTGGGTGGGATATGATGTGATGTGATATATGTGGAAGTGATGGGAGCATATGATGTTCAACGTTGGTGCATTATAGTGAATAATTAGCGAGGAAGATGCAGTTCGGTGCCTTTTAATGTTATGATCTCAATGTTATATTATTATATTGAATGATTGATATTGTAAGGATTTGTTTGGTGAGATGACAAATATAGGTGCGTGTTGTATCTATTTTTTTTTTCAATGGAACAACAATAATCTCTTTCTATATTTTCACATAAATCATTGGTCATGTCCCTACTAAGTATACCATTTATTCACACCTAATGTAAATAAACTATTTTTAGGTTTCCAGTCATAAATTTGCGACCTAATTAGACATTACTAGTTGGTTTGGAGTTCATGTTGTGTTTATACTGTATTATTCTCTTTTGAGTATTTAATTTGGAGACTTTTATATGTGTTAGTTTTATTTATTTTTATATTGTGGGATTGTTTTTGGTTTAGCTTTACAAAATCTGTTGGAGATTTTTGGAAATTTTTTATCCAATATCCTGATATTGTTTCATTTATAGAGTGTAATGCCTCACATACTATGATATTTTTATACCCTTTATGACATTTTATAACTCAGGGCCTACTGGAGGCTGGAATTGGGGTTCATTGTATATCTCCCTTCATTACAACATCATTAGTGGGATGGGTTCATGACAATGTGGTATCAAAGGTTATGGTTGAGATATATGATGGAGTTTGGTGGTAGGATCAGTGATGATTGCATGAATTGGTATAGAAGTGGATCCATTTGACCATTGTGTATGACCTAGTCTAGGGAGACTGGCTAGGACATGATATTTTTGGACCCCCATGATCGAGTGCATGAACTATGAGCATATTAAATGATAAAGTGTGGTGGAATTATTTATAGTGTAAAGACCTAAGATAGGTAAATTCATCATAATGACATGTTATCATTTTTTAATTGGGTGTTTTTGGAAAATGAAATTAAAGGAATGAATAAATTAAATAATATTTGAAAACATTCTCTCCTACCAGAATATATTCTCTCATTGTTTTCATGAATGGATCATGTTCATCATTCATTAGTTGCTTAAGTAGTTGAGGTTTAGAAAAATACTATGATTGATCATTGAAGGGTTTAATGATAGAGGAGGTGGAGTCATGGTAGTGGGATTTGAGTTCTTTTCAATAGAATAGTTTGGGTAAGTATGAGAGAAGTGTCTCAGATCTGGAGATGAAGAACTAGATTGAGAAGATCATTATCAATTTCATTCTGATATGATAAAAAGATGATTTTTGTGAAACTAAAAATTAGTCAGATACATGGAGCTACCCGTCAATGGTGGATTCTTTTTCTTTGTGTCCAAAAGAATGTAGTTGTGTTGTGGAAAAAATTTCAGACGAAGATTCATAATTATTTTATGTCATAGACGACGGGGGAATCCAAGATTTTGGATATTCTTTTCCTTCATTTGGGGAGTTTGAGTGTGTAGAAGATTAGGATAAGAATTATGTACCTCCTACAATCTTGTCCTCATGATTTTCTAGATGAGGAGTTCCAAGCATGATGTCTGGATGAGGCTTTTCATTCGATGATTACGTATGATGTCACATTTATTATGCTACCACCATACCCAATGTTGAAAAAAATACTAATGTTAACAAAAAATATTATTTTCTGGGGAGTTGAGAATTATTAGGATGTCCATAAGAGTGTTTCTAGGAGAAACAATTTTGGTAGTGGGTCACATATGATTAGGTATTCGGGGTTACATTCAGAGGGGAACATGCCACTATAGTTTCTTTCTCGACTATCAATGATAGGTGGTTTCTGAGTGGCATTTGTGACTTTTAAAATTTTGTGTCATATATTTCATAGATATGATAACTTTTGGGATTAGTATTTGACTGGTGAGGGAGGCAATTTTGACATGGGAACCTAGGACCCTTTTCAGTAGAAATAGTTTCCTATGAGATAGTTCTAGCTATAGGGACCTAAAGTTATAATCTAGTAGTAAATAGAATGTAGATTTTACAGAGGTTAGCCTCGTGATAGTCTCCTTCCCCAGGGACCTAGGCTAGAGTGCATCCATAGAGGCTGGAATCCTAGAGTTGGAGGTGATTGGAATTGTCAAATAAACACACTAGAGGAAACAATGGAATCAAATATTGGATTTCTTTAAGGTATTATCAGTTTATCAACTGTCCTTGTTAGTGCTTTTTTTGATTCATGATCCCAAGAATCCTTTTTTTCCTACTTTGGAACGTATGTTGGGGCTCGATGTGGATAAGCTTCTAGTTCTACAGGTGTTATCTATGCTATTTGGAGTCCATGATTCCTTGTTTAATGTGTTTCAAGAATATATATTGGTGATGGTGTAATAATAGTTAGTGGGGGACATCATATTATTATAGATACAACCATATTATGTTATATTTGGTATAGATTTTTTGTATTTAGTTCTTCTATTCGTTGACTTATTTCATATAAAAGTCTTGTTTTTTAATGTGGAGGTCCGGAAAGTAGAGTTCATTGGTGAGTGATGTTATTGGTTAGGTGGTATGAAAGTGGAGCCTCTTTGGACACATTTGGTTGAGATATTAGTAGAATATTAGTTTGTGGATGCTCCAAGTGTTTTGGATGATTTCATGGATGTTTTCACATAATATTTTGTCGCACTACCTCCTTGATGTAGTGTTATGTCCGGGATAGAGTGGATGTCCAGTGAACCTCCAATATCAATGTCTCCATATCAGATGGAACCCATAGAGTTTCATATGTTGAGGTTGTAGTTTGATGATATAATGTAAAGGGGTTTCATTTTATGTGTCACGGTGGGGTTCTTAAGTGTTTTTCTCCATGATGGTGTATTTTAGTCTTCAATTGTGTATAGACTATCAGAGGTTGAATCTGGTAATGGTAAAGAACCATTACCCTCTTCCAAGGATAGATAATATATTAGACTATTTGATTGGAGTTATTTAGTTCTGAAATATTTATTTGCGGTATATATATCACAAGTTGAGGGATAAATATAGGGATCTTTAGAGTAACTCCTTTAGATGCTCGTATGTGGACCTTGAGTTTGTAGATATGTTTTTCAGTGTTACGAATACACCGGTCATGTTCATGGGGATTATTAACACTGTGCTCCATGAGTTCCTAGACTATTTTATCATTTTATTAATCAATTATACCATTTACTACTCGAATTTAGAGGAGGATCATACTAATAATATCATTGTTTTTTGTAGGTCCTTCGTCACCACTAGCATTATGATAATTTTTCCATGTGTGAGTTTTAGATGTGAGAGGTGTGTTTCCTTGGAATTGTGGTGTCTCAACATGGTGTGTCAATGGACCTATTGAAGGATGAATTAGTCTCTTCTTGGTTAGCATCCATGAATATGGAAGAGGTTTAATGTTTCCATGGTGTCACAATATCTTATTTTAAGGTTTGTACCTTATTTCTCACGATTTGTAACCTCACAGATAGTGTTAACCATAAAGGACTAATATATAGCGACTCATCCATTTTTACCATTACTATTAAATCATTTTAAAGATAAATAACATAATATTATAACACATAGAGGATAAAAAAATTTAGTGTCTTGGTCAAACTAGGATCATACATAACAATTACTGCATCAAGCATACACCATTAATCAATTTCTTCTTCTCAAGATTCTTACTGGCTCTTGACCTCTCCTTAGTACATGTAGGAACCTTAGGATATACATCAAATGGGGTGATATAGAAGAATAGTAAGGGAAAAATAATAACAATATAGCATGGTGTGATTATAATCATAACATAGTCAAATAATCATGAACAAGAGGGAATCGTTAATAAAAGACTTGAAATGTGGAAATGCATAAAAAATGAAACATCATGTATTAGTGGTTAACTACCACACATACTCGTGAACAAATCCATAATCTTGTTTACATATCATTTAAAATTTAATCATGAGATTAATCACTTTAATTAATGCATTGTAGCTCTGTATTATTCATGGCGCACCCGTCACATTGAAACATTCATATTGCGCTATATTATTCTGGGTGTACCCGTCACATCATAACATTATCATTCATCATGAATTACACAATGAACATATAAAAAAATAAACATAACTAACCCATGAAAAGTAATGGGTTTAATCTCATTATAACACATACATAAAAATTGGTTTCCCAAAAGAAAGAGTGAATAACATACACGTTACAATAACCATCAATCGTGAATGATAAGTAAAAGGTGTGTTCTTAAAAGAACAGTTCTTTTGGAAAAAATTTTGTTTGAAATAAATAACAGTTAAACATGTATATCTCCGAAGAGTAAATAAAATGATGAACAAAATATTTTTAAAGAGTAACCATAGAAAAAATAAGTGAAAGAGGGAGAACCTGAAGGATGAATGTTGGGTTCTGGAATTTCCACTTACCTTGTATCGGAATGCTTTCATCACTTTAATGTCCTCTATAAAAACATTAGATTCATTAATTGAAAATTCCATAATATTTTGTACAATAATATAGTTAATTATTTTTTTATTATGTAATTTTAATAGCCTTTGGATGAGTTATAGAGTTTAAAAACATTGTTCAGGAATGTTCATTTTTATGGTTTTCTTGAGCGGTTCACATGTATTCATAAATGGAAGTTCATGTAGAACATGGATAAACATCCAGAACATATATTTAATGTTATTAATTATATTAATAAAGTTAAAATTATATTGTAATGAATTAAATTGTATTCCATGTGGATGAATCATTAGATACAAATTAAATGATGATTGTATGAGTCAATTTAAGCGGTTTTTCGACCACAACAAACTTGTTTTGATTAATCATTTAGTAATATGTACATAAGTTTGTTTCATAACTTTAAATAGGACTCAATACATATGAAATATTCGGGTTAAAATATAAAAATGGTTTCATGACCAGATATGAAGGTAGAAATGAAAAAAAACATTTCATTATTGAAGGTGATAGACTAACACATCACGAACAACAATTTCTTTTATAAAATAAATGAAATAGGATAATAGGGATGGATTGTATAATATCATATTAGTATCATACCATTCTAGTATTGGTATGATACTAGAGTTACCATACCATTTGGACAAATATAGGTGTGGAGAGAATAAGAAAAGAGCTTTAAATTGAAAGGGAATTAAAGGAGAAGATGGAAAGAAATTACCTCTTGAATCCTCCTCTTGAGATCCTACTTAAGGGGCATAGTCTTGCCCTTTTGATGAAAATAGAAGCTCTTGGACGTGGGGGGAAGGGCTGGGAATGATTATTGGGTAGATTTTAGACAAGGATTGAATCTTGAGAGGTGTGAGGAAATGAGGGTGTGAGGGGTGATATTTATAGTGGAGGGAAGAGGGGTTTTCTCAATATAAAATTCATTACATTATTATTTCCCCTCAAGAAAAGTAATATTGAGTCTTCCATGACCAAAAATAGTAATTTTATTATTTGATCCCGAACCAAGTGGGTTTACATCAGTAGAACATCATACATGTCTCACTAATTAGCTTACTTAGCTTATTTTGTAAATTATGGTATTTCACTATTCATAAAAAATTCATGAATTTCAGAAAGATCCCAAAAATTCACCCCAACCATATTTAGACTTGTGTAATCGAAAAATGATGTCCATTTTTCATAAATAAATTAATAAGTATTATTAATTTAATATTTAATGAAAATCATAATTTAGTTGAAAAAAACAGTTTTTAAAATTAAAAATGATTTTATAATGATTTCAAAAATTACTCGAGGTCTTATAAAATTATCTTAAATCAAGAATACATAGATATGTTAATTTATGAACACTTTTTAGGACAATAAATTTTATTTTATATTAATTAATTTTTTATAATTAATTATTTATGGATTACATAAATACGATTTCTTATAAGATGCCTAAATTTTATTTAATTTTTCTTGGTTGAGGTTACTATTTTTTTGGGAAATTTACTATTCATAAGGGTCATATTACTATTCATAATGGTAGTTTACTATTCATAAGGGTATGCTAATATTCACAAAAAATTAAGTTGGTTTTATTAAACTCTAAAAATCATCTGAAAAAACAACTGTGTTTGTCGGATTTTTGAAATTCCAAACCCATAAGTGACAAACATATGTTTAAAGAAAACTTAGCACTTAGCAGTTCATTATGTTGTGTTTTCATGTGATTTTATGACATATTTATAAGAAGGTAATATCCATTGGAAAAATTTGGCTCATTAAATTCTTCCCCCACTTATGAAATTTCCCTCTCAAATTTTGTTTTACACAAACAGGTGAGGATAGTTCTCCATCATCACCTCCTATGGTTCCAATTTAGCCTTTTCAAACATATGGTTCCCCCAAAACACTTTTACAAGGTGGGTTTTCTTGTTCCGTAGAACCTTATCTCTCCATTCCAGAATTTCTACTAGCTGCTCCTCATATGAGAGATCATCTTCCAGCTGTACCACCTATGAGTTGTGTAAATGTGAGGGATAAAGTATGTACTTCCTTAGGAGTGATACGTGAATCACATCATGAACATGATCAATATTCAGTGGAAGTGAAAGAAGATATGCCACGACTCCTATGCAGTCAAGTATTTCAAAGGGGATAATGTACCTTGGGGTTAGCTTCCCTTTCTTTCTAAATCACATGACTATCTTCCATGGTGATATTTGAAGGAAGACATTATCTCCAATGTTGAACTGCAAATACCTTCGACTGTTGTCAGTGTAGCTCTCTTTCTGACTCAGGGTAGCTTTAATGTGTTTCTGGATAACTTGAACTTTATCTTTCATCTCTTCCACAAGATCAGGTCCAAGTAGCTTTCTTTATCCAACTTCATCCCAACAGGTTAGAGTTCAACATCGCTTTCCATATAATGATTCAATTGAATCCATCAGAATACTTGTGTGGAATCTATTGTTATATGATAAGTCAACCAATGATAGATGTTGATCCCATCCACCTTTGAAATCTAGAGTGCAGGCTCTTAGAATATCTTCAAGTATATGAATAGTCCTTTCAGATTAGCCATCATTTTTGGGGTGATAGTTCATGTTGAAATTTAATTCAATACTCAAAGCATGTTAAAGGAACCTCTAGAATTTATATGGTGACCTTGGATCACGGTCAGATACAATTGAGAGTGGAACACCATGAAGTCTCACCACTTCCTTCACGTATAACATTGCAAGTTATTCAAGCTAGAGGTCTTCCCGAATAGTGATAAAATGGGCAGTCTTGGTGAGTAGATCAACCACAACCCATATCACATTATTTACCTTCGACATCTTCAGGAGACCCATGACAAAGTCCATAGTAACATTCTTCCATTTCCAAATGGGTATAGGAAATGGATGAATGAAACCTTTGGACTTTTATCACTCTGTTTTAACTTGCTGATATACCAAGCACCTTAATATATATTCTGCAATCTTATTCTTCATGTTATCCTGCCAGAATTGTTCTCAAAGATCACGATACATCATAGTGCTACCAGGATGGATAGGGAATATTGAGCTATGTGCATTTTCCAATAGCTCCTTCTTTATCCTAGGTGGTGTAGGCACACAAATCCACATTCCAAACCGAATTAAACCATCATCGTCGATATGGAAATCTTTCAGCATCCCTTACTTTACTACATTCACCCTCTTGTGTATCTGCACATCACCCCTTTGTGCTTCCTTAATATTATCTTGGATGGATGGTTACGCAATCATTTGGGCAAGGTAGGATGTATCCCCGACCCTTATGATTTCTAAATTCATCCTTTTCATATACAAGAATATATGGTCTTTCTCAATCCATAACATGGATATATTAGTAGGTTATTTTCTTCTTAGAGCATCAGCTACCTTGTTCTCCTTTCCAGGATGATAGTGAATAGAGAAATAGTAATTCTTTATTATATATGACCATCTCATTTGATGCATGTTGAGCTCCTTTTGTGAGAATATATACTTGAGGATCTTATGATTAGTGTATATATCACACTTCTTACCATAAAGATAGTGGCGCTAGATTTTCATGGCAAAAATCATGGCTTCCAGCTCTAGATCATTCATCAGGTAGTTCTTCTCATGGATCTTCAACTACCATGAGGCGTAGGCTATCACATTATCATTTTTCATGAGTACACAACCCAATAATTTACTTGAATCATAATATCATATCACAAAACATTCTCCACTTTTCGGTAGTGTGAGTACAGGTTCATTGATCAGACTTCTCTTTAGCTCCTTGAATTTTCCCTCACATTCTTCCATCCAGACATACTTCACCCCTTTCCTTGTTAACTTAGTTAGATGTCTTGACCATCATGATAAATTTCTCACAATACTTCAGTAGTAACCATCTAATCCAAGAAAAAAAAGACATATGTGACACTAGAGGAATGGGAGATTCCCCAATCACCTCTATTTTTTAAGGATCCGCAAAAATTCCCTCACTTGTAGTCACATGTCCCAAGAACTTGACTTGATTCATCCAAAAGTCACTCTTGCTGAACATGGCATACAAATTCTCCTTTCTCAACGCCGCCAATACAAGTATTATATGTTCTTCATGTTCCTTCTTTTTCTTGAATTAAATGAGAATATCATCAATAAAAACAACCACAAAATCTTCATGTTAATGTCTAAAGACCCTATTCATAAAATCCATGATGATTGGAGGAAAATTTGTAAGTCTGAAGGGCATCACTAGAAACTAATAGTTCTTATAACTTATATGGAAGGCGGTCTTCTGAATATTTTCCTTCTTTACATTTAGTTGATGATATCCAGAATGAAGATCCACATTTGACAAGTATTGAGCTCATCTTAACGGATCTAACAAGTCATAAATCCTTGTAAGAGGACACTTATTCGTTATGGTGATCTTGTTTAGTTCCCAATAGTCAATACACAGCCGCATTTTTCTATCCTCTTCTTCACAAAGTGAACTGGTGCACCCCAAGGTGATGTACTAGGGCATATGAACCCTTTTTTCAGATGCTCGTGCAACTGCATCTTTAACTCCTCCAATTAGACAGGACCCATCCAATAAGGTCACATTAAGATAGGAGTATCTTTGGGTATGAGTTCAATTGAGAACTCTGCCTCATGATTTTGTGGAATTATGGGTAACTATTTGGGAAATATATCACCATATACCCTCATGATGGGCATTTCCTCAAGGTTAGAACCATCCATCGACCAAACTATTTGGTAGATGAATGCTTCTTTAAAGGGAATCAACACCCACACAGATGAAGTATTTTTCCAAGGTGATTAACGATCATCTTAGAATTTTTAGAGGAGCATGGGATGGTTCAGAATATGAAAAGATATTTATTTTTCTTGACAGTTGATATGTGCTCTATATAACGAGAGCCAATCCATTCCCATTATAGAGTTGAATTCCACCAAGGGTAGTATTACAAGATCCGCCAGAAGTTTCTTCCCACATACGCCAACAAGAGAACACTCAAACACTTGGGTTGCAATGATTTCACCACTTGGTGTTTTTATAGATATCCCTACACGAAGGTTTTGGGGCTTCGATTCTATAGTTATAGAAAACTTGCAAGATATAAAAGAATTCGTAGAACCAGAATCAAATAAGACTTTTTCCATTATTGAGTGAATATGAGTGTACCGTTTATGATTTCATTATGTTAGTCCACTTCTAAAGTAGTTATGGAATAAGAATTCCCTTGTTCCTTTGGATTTGGTGGCTACTGACGCTGATTACCCTTGAGAACGTGAGGTTTAGTGTACTAGCTTGCATAGTGCCCTAGCTCCCTACAGTTTAGCATTGAACCATGGGTGGTTCTCTCCTTTATTCAGCCTCATTATACTTCCTTTTTTTTTTGTATTTTAGACACTTTTTAGTATGTTTTACTTCTATCCCACACTTTAATTATATCCCTGTCTATTTGAGGTAGTTCCCATGGTGCAACTTCCCACATTCTTAGCATGTGGGTCGTTGAGTTTTCTTCCCACCTTTTTCGTTAGATCCATCATCTTAAAACTCCAAATTTAATTTATTATCACCATATCCATGGGACCATTCTCCAAAAACCATCCCTAATTTTAGATTACATCTAACAACTTCTTCATAACTCCCAAATTCTATAATTTCAAGAGCCTTCCGAAGGTGTGGTTTTAATACACTAAAGAATCTAAATTTTTTTCAATCATTGTTGAAAACAATACCCAAATTGTACCTTGTAATCCTTGTGAAATTTTTTTGTAGGTTTTAACAGATTCTTCTTTTTTTAGCTCTATGAATTCTCTCTCCATCTTAGTGTGAAGAGTTCTTAGGAAATACTTGTTAAGAAACATTATACTAAAGTCTTCATATTCCATCTCTTAAATTTCTTCCCTCTGCTTGGTGTTCTTAATCAAATCACACCATTGGTCAGCCTCTCCATCTTGATGATAAATGTTTAGTGTCACCTTCTCCATCTCAAAATAGTTAAGAACATAAAATATCTTCTTCATGGCATTGACCCAATGTTCCACAACTAGTGGATCAGAAGATCCACTAAACATCAGTGGTCATTGTCGCATAAAACATTCGATATACAGTTGCTCCATATTTGGTGAAGGAGGAAATTCCCCATTTTTATGGTTATTGTTCATAAACTAAGATAATTGGGTAAAAATATCCTCAATGTTTTGAACTCTACCTCTTAAATCATTGGCGATGTCATTCGGGAAGTCGTTGCATTAGCCCACGCACGAGTTGTTGGCCTGGTTTCTCCTGGTTCCCACCATTTTCTAAAATAGAAAAGTTAGAAGAAAACATAAGTAAAAAATTCATGAATAACATATTAATATAAACAACTTATAATAAAAACATAACACATGGGATCCCTATGTAAATATTCTTGTGTGGATATTTGTAATTAGTCTAATGCTAGATGTTTTCTCTAGGGTTCACTAATCCTAATTCCCAAATTAACTAAACCATTCCTCTGATACCAACTACAGCGACTCAGCCTCTTATTCCACTACTATTATATCATTTTAAAGATAAATAACATAATTGTATTACACATAGAGGATACAAAGGTATAGTGTATTGGGTAAACTAGGACCATACATGACAATTACAACATCAAGGATTAACATTTATTCAGTTTCTTCTTCTCTAGCTTCTTACTGGAACTTTACCACTCCTTAGAACATGTAGACACCTGAGGATATACATAAAAAGGGATAATATAGAATCCTAGTAAGGGATAGATAAGAAAAATATAGCATGGGGTGAGAATAATAATAACATAGGCAAATAATCATGAACAGGAGGGAATCGTTAATAAAAGACTTGAACTAAGGCAATGCATAAAAAAAATGAAACATCATGTTTTAGAGATTAACTACCACACATACTCATGAACAAAGATAGAATCTTGTTCATGAATCATTTAACATTTAATCATGATATTTATTACTTTACCCAATGCATCTGATAGCTCTAAAATACTAGGTGCACCCGTCACATTGAAACATTCATATTGCGCTATAGAATTCTAGGCGCACCCGTCACATCATAACATTATCATTTATCATGCAATCCACAATAAAAATATAACTAAAATGTAAATAACTAACCCATGTAAAGGAATGGGTTTCATCTCATAATAACACATTCATAAACATTGGGTTCCCAAAATAAATAGGAAATAACATACACGTTACAAGAACCGTCAATCTAGAATGAGAAGTAAAAGGTGTGTTCTTAAAAGAAGTGTTCTTTTGGAAAATATTTGGTTTGAAAAAAATAACAGTGACAAAAATTTATATCCTAGAAAAGTAATGAACATGATGACAAAAATATTTTTAAATAGTGACCACATGAAAAAAGAGTGAAGGAGGAAGAAGCCGAAGGATGAAAGTTGGGTTCGAGAATTTTCCCTTACCTTTTATCCGAACGCTTTCTTCACATTAATGACCTGTATAACAACATTAGATTCATTACTTGAAAATTATAGAACCATATTTATAGTAATATGGTTCATTATGGTTTTATTATGTTATTTTATGTTCCTTTGGAAGAGTTATATAGTTTAAAAACAATGTTTGGGAATTAACGTTTTTATGGTTTTCTTGAGCGGTTCACAAGTATTCATAAATGGAAGTTCATGTAGAATATGGATAAACATCCAGAAATTATATTTAATGTTTTTATTGATATTAAAGAATTTAAAATGATCTTATAATTAATTACATTTTATTCTATGTGGATGAATCATTTGATAAGAATTAAATGATGATTGTTTGAGTTAATTTGGGCGGTATTTAGACCACAACGAACCTGTTTTGATTAATCATTTAGTAATATGTACAGAAGTTATTTTAAGAACATTAAATAGGACTTAATAAATATAAAATAATATGGTTCAACCACAAAAATGGTTTGATGGATAGATCTGAAGGTAGAAATGATGAAATAAAACATGTCTTTCTTGAAGGTGATAGATTTACACCTCACAAACAACATTTTATTTTATAAAATAAAAGGAAGATGAGAATAGGGTTAGAAAGTATAATACACCATTAGTATCATAAAATTACAGTATATGTATGATACTAGAGTTACCAAACCATTTTGAAAATCATTTTTGGGGAGAGAATAAGAAAAGAACTTGAAATTGAAAGGGAATTAAAGGAGAAGAGGGAGAGAAATTACCTCTTGAATCCTCCTCTTGAGATCCTCCTTAAGGGGACTAGGCTTGGTATTTGGATGAGACCAGAACCTATTGGATGTGGGGAGGAACTAGGGAAGATTCTTGTGAATATTTTATACAAGTCTTACAGTTTTATAGGTGTGAGTAAATGAGGTGGTGATATGTGGTATTTATAGAAAAGGGGAGAAGGGTTTTCTCAATATAAAATTTATTAGTTTATTATTTTCCCAGAAGACAAGGAATAGTGAGTATTCCATTACCAATAAATGTAATTTTATCATGTGATCCCAAATGAAGTGGGCTTACATCAGCAGAATATCATATATGACCCTATAATTAGCTTATTTAGCTTATTTTTTAGATTATGGTATTTCACTATTCATAAAAAATCATGTATTTCAGAAAAATACCAAAAATTCACCCTAACCATTTTTTGATGTGTAGAATACAAAAATTATTTCCATCTTTCAAAAATATATAAATTAATATTTTTAATTTAATATTTAATTAAAATCATAATTTACTTTAAAAAAAAACTGTTTCTAAAATTAAAACTAATTTTATAATGCTTTAAAAAATTAGATGAGGTCTTATAAAATTATCTTAAATCAAGAATAAATAGTTATTTTAATTTATTAGTAGTTTTTATGAAAATAAATTTTCTTTTAAATTAATTAATTAATTATAATTAATTATTTATGGCATAAAAAATACCATTTTTTATAAGATGCCTAAATTTTATTTAATTATTCAGGGGTGAGGTAACTATTATTTTGGGTGAATTACTTTTCAAAATAGTCATATTACTATTCATAAGGGTAGTTTACTATTCATAAGTGTATTTTATTATTGACCAAAAATTATGTTGGTTTTATTAGACTCTAAAAATCATCTTGAACACAACCATGTATGTCAGATTTTTGAAATTCCAAACAGAGAAGTGACAAACTTATGTTTAAAGGTCACATAGCACTAAGTAGTTCATTATGTAGTGTTTTCATGTGATTTTATGACATATTTATAAGAAGCTAATTTCCATTTAAAAACATTGGGTCATTACATAGTATCTTGTGTGGAAAGATTATTGGAGAATATCATTCAGTTACCTGAAGTAGAAGTTGGTTAGTGTTGTAGTGATTTCATTACTAGAAGAGGGTTTATTGTTTGAGGTTTTAATTTACATGTCCCGTCTAGGTTTTTTATATGTGTTGATGTAGAAAATAGAAGTGATATATTATGGGTCCATGTAGTTGTTTCCCCCTAGGAATAACTATACAAACCACGATCTAGATTTGGGGGGAATTATGTTCATGAAAAATTTGTTGTGGAATTACGTCATTTATGATAATTTTGTTGTTTTTACATTCCACAATAAACTAAGATATGTTTTTTATCTATGTGATTTGAATCTACACCAGTGCTGGTGGATGATGTTTCTTTCAAATTACAATTTCTATATCTGTTAACCCCTAGGGAAGGATAATGTCGTTACTGATGCATTGATTCAGAAGCCTCGAGAGGATGAATCTTGAGATCCTATGGATGTTTAGAAAATAATATAGGAGACTATAGTGATGCATCATGATGTTATACAGAAAATTGGCCAGGGTTGTGAATATCAAATGACTATGGAGTCATCCTTGATGTAGAAGGAAGTGGAAACTTAGTGTGGAGACTCATAAGTAGAGGTGATGCTTGATCATGTTATATATGGTGATTATCCTAAGGGATGGTCAATTGATATTCGTAATCAGGTGTTTTTCTAAGAGAGGATTTTTTTTCCATAGGTAATGCTTGAGGGAGTTATCCTTGACTTTCACAATTGACCTTTATCAGTGCATCCTAGTAGGAAAAAGAAGTATCATGTCATGAAGATATATCTTTGGTGGTTGGGGATTAAACTGTTAGTAGTGGAGATTGTGGAAATATGTCTTGTTCTTCATCATGTTAATGAAGAGTATCATGTTCTTGACGGTTAGTTATAGTACTTGGATATTTATAATTGGAAATGGGAGGAACTCTTGATGGATTTCATCATAGGTTTACCCTAATCTATGGGAGGCTGGGATGTGATTATGGAGATAGTGAAATGAATGAGAAAACTATATCTCTTTCATCTATTTCATGAGTCTTGTGTTGTGTTTTCCTTGGATATTTAGTACATGGAAGACATGGTTAGGCTTGATGGGGAATCACGGATCATCATCTCTGATTGGGATCCTCAATTTACCCCACGATTCTAGTAGAGATTACAACATGTTTTGGGATCTCAGTTTCACCTTAGCACTGCTTTCCACCCTCAAATAGATTGAAAGATGGAGAGGACCATCCAAACATTGAAGGATATGTTGCAAACAAGAAGCTTGGACTGTGATGGATCTTTGGTATGACACCTACCTTTGGTAGAGATTTCATAAAACAATTTATATCATTCGTCCATTGGTATGGCTCTGTTTGTGGTATTTTATGTGTGTTCATGTTGTTCCCCAATGTGTTGGATGGAGGTTAGAGATTCATCAGTTCTTGGTCCTTGATTGGTTCATAGAATTACCAGGAAGATATAGTTGGTTTGTGAGAAGATTAGGGTGGGAAATACCATCAAATGTCATATGATTATAGAAGGTGGAGGCCCTTATAGTTATTGGTTATAAGCCATGTGTTCTTGAGAGTCTCCCCTTAGTGTGGGAATTAGAGGTTTGGTTTGTGGAGTAATATTTCTCCTAGGTGTTTTTGTCCCTTTTTGGTATTGGGATGTGTTGGTGAGGTGATTTATTGGTTGGCAATGCCACCAAATCAAGATAATACCCACTAAATCTTCCACGTTTCATGGATTTTTCGATATCTTCACGATGAATCCCACATTATAAATTGGGGATAGTTGGATATCATGGAGGATGAGACAATAATGGGGAAACCAGTTGAGATCCGGGATCATCGAGATAATGTTTTTCATGGTCATACCATTCCCTTGGTTCATATTTTGTGGATGCACGGTGGCCTGGAGGAGAATACTTAGGAGTGAGAGATACAAATTCATGCCAAGTAACTAGATATTTTTTGACTTTTTTTCTATTTTCATTTGATTTTTTGTTTCAATATTTCTATGTTATGATATGTTTCTTCCTTGATGTGTAATTTGCAATAGATTAACAAAAATGTGGAAAGTGGAGGAACATATTCCTAATCAAGGTATATTAACTGTGATATGATTAAACACATGCAAGAGCATTAGTACCACCAAGAATGTACAGTATCTTAACATGGAGGATGTAATTTCTTGATTCGTATGTTCATGTTGGTGGAGTTTATTGGTTGTGATAGTTGTTGGTTTGGGTTTTGTGGAGGTTTGATGGTTGTGAATGTGGATGTGTGTTTTTGGAGTGACATGATTGATTGAGATGCTTGGTGGTCATTTGGTTTGGTATTTTGGGCTATTGGTAGCATTAAAGAGTTACAATATCCTTAGGAGGTATCTCACTCGGTGGATATTCAGACATCTTTTTCTTCTAATATTGGTTTTGGATTCTCGAGGAAGATAATCATTTGAGAGGTGTATGATATGAGAGTAAGTGTCCCCACAGTGCATTAAAATTCCAATTTTGGGTGTTGGAGGTGTTACAAAGAAGTCTTTAGGTTGTTCCAAGAGTTTTAAGTGGATGTTGAAGGTGAAGTAAAGGTAATGCATGAAATACATATAGTGTATTGTCTACATGATGATAAAAGGTTGTCCATGACTTATATAGTTGGTAGGTTCAAAACTAATTTCAATGCACAGGGGAAACCATGATATGGATTAAACATCATGTAAATTTAATTCAAAACATGTAATAATTAAATTTTGTGGCACATTATTTTTCATTAAAATGTGATTTTTTTAAAACCCATCGTTTACACAACATTTAAATGTTACACGATGTGAAACAAGAGGATTTTAGGAAATTTTATAACCCTTTAACCAATTTTTGTCTAATTCGTCTTCCTCCATTATCTATTGTTTCGGTCTAATACTACCCCCACCCTAAGGAGACCTTCTAGCCCTCCATCCCCCTCTTCGATCTGTTGGTTCTACTGAACTCTCATTGGTGATCAATGGTTATCCATTTCCTTATTCATGGTTATTTTCATATTCATTTAATCTTTGGGATTCACCACGATTATGTTTCTTGGGTATAGAAGGACTTATGGTCGGCATTGTGATAATACATTGGAGTGGTGTAGGTTAATCCACAATTTCCAATGTCCAGTTATGGTTTGTAGGCATTTCTTCTTCGCCTTATGGTGCACAACCAGTTGATTGAGCTTCTTTGAGGTAGGGGATCCTCATGATCACTCTTCTACATACTATGTGTGAAATCTAAATTCTTTTTCTTACCATTATGAAGATTTTATTGGTATAAAGTCATATAAATAATTTTCATGTATAAATTTGTTGGGTATGAGGATTTATCATATGATTTAATTCTTTGTTATAAGTTTTTAACATTTTTATTCATTCTTATTTATAATTATGAAAATAATGTCCATTGAGAGCCATGTTTTCACTACCATATTATGTTTTGATGACCATTTCTGTGTTTTTTTTGTGAACTAACCATAAATAAAATAGTAAAGAATGTATATTTGGATAAAAATTGGTTTCCACTTGACATTTTGGTTTGTGTAATAATATCAATGATAAATTAAGAATATATGTGATAATGAATCTGAATAAATATGGAATCTTGAAGGTGTCATATGATGTTTTCTTATTATTTTTGTGTTTCCTTCATTGTTTTGGATGTAATGTTTTGATACATGTGACTGACTGGGTTGTGCGATGTGTAGGGAATTTATTCAGTGGTTGGTTGGCATGAATGCAATGTAGGTAGTTGTGTGATGTTGTGTAGCGGTTATGGTGAAGATGCTTTAGAATAGTGGTTGTGGTGTAGTGGTTATGGGATAGAGGTTGTGGATTTGAGGTTGTTTTATAGTGGTTGTTGGGAAGTGGTTGTGGGGAATTGGTTATGGTGTAGAGGTTGTGGCATAGTGGTTATGAAACAGAGGTAATGGGGTCGTGGTTGTGGTGTAGTGGTTTTGGTATATGATAGTTTTGGTTATGCAATTGATGATTTGTGTGGTTTTTGTGTTCTGATATAGGTTGGGTATTGTGATGAGATTACGGGGGTATATATGTGGTGATGTGGAGATATTTGTGTGGTGTGGTTGTGTTATTTAACTATGTAGAAGTGGAATAAATTATAATTCAGAAGTAATTGAAAAAATGAATGGTTTTGTAATTGAAAATAGTGAGATAGAAACACATATGTGTGGTAAATGGATTGATGAATAAATGTGGTGAAAATGTTTATTGTTAAGTAGAATTTTGTGTAGCTTTGTGTAGTGGTTGTCTGGTGTGTTTCATATTTTTATAGAAAAAGTTATGAGAGTTGATGTGAAAGATAATGGTCATGAGGTTTTGTGCATTGGTATTGATGATGTGAACCTTTAGGTTGGGTATTGCGAGATACCTCTATGTCATGTATGTTTATATTATTTTATACTTTCCCACCTGGGTTGGATAGAATTTTCAACATTCAAATGTGATGAGTTCTGGGTGATTTCCCCAATATACATGATAGTAGTGATATGATTGGCTAGGAACCCTCACTCCCCTATCTCCCTTCAATAGTGATGTGTTGTCTGAAGTGTCTACAAGAGTGATGTGTTTTGTGGCCCATGGGTCTACGAGTAAGATGCGATGTGTTATCCCTGGTGTCTATGGGTGGTACGCGATGTAGTGTGATGTTATATACAGTTGAAATCTTGCCTTTTATGTAGAGGTAACATGGTTGATGTCCTTCATATTCATGATACACGACTTCTTTGGTTTTTGTTGTGATGTATTGGCCCATGTGCATGTGGGTGGGATTGTGAGGTAGTGTGATGTATGACCCATGTGTCTATGGGTGGGATGTGATGTGATGTGATAAGTGTGTAATGGACAATAGAATAGTATATTAGATGTTGAGAGAGTAAAACAATTGGGGAGGAGGACATGGGGAACCTTACTTTTTAATGATCTCAATGTTATATTATTACATTGGATGTGTGATTTGGTGAGTTATCATTGGAAAGGATGGATTTTGTTAGACAACCTATATAGGGGATTCTTGGTTCTTTTGTTTGTTCATTGGCACATTAGAATTCGTTTTCACATGTATAATCGAGGCCTTTGTTATGTCCCTACTGAGTAAACCCCTTTTTCTCACCATATGAATTTAAACTATTTTTTGGTTTCCAGGAGGACTTTGGGAAATATGGTTGATATTACTAACTAGGTTTGAGTTGGTTTTTAGTTGTTTCCATAGGGTTTTCATGTTTTTATTTAATTTTGATACTTTCATATGTATGTTTTTTATTTATTCATTCATTGTGGGACGGTTTTTGGTTTACCTTTATATTGTCTTATTGTGTTGTTTTGTGGTTGTTTGTCATATCCCATGATTTTGTTTCATTTACAGAGTCTATTAACTTTCATACTATGATATTTTCATTCCAATTGTGTGAGCCACCAACCTAGGGCCTACTAGAGGTGGGACCTAGGGGATATTATCCCTCTCCCATAATTGGGGCATCTTTGTGGTAGGGGTTGATGACAACATGAATGATTATTTCAGAATAATATTACAACATTTTGGAATTGTAAATAGAAATCATTTTATGTTAAAATATTCTTTAATTTTTAAGTTATTAGGATATTTTTTAAGGTTAAAGTATTATAAAATTTTTATGTGTAATGTCTTTAAATTCATTATTTTCATTTTAAGATGAATTTAATTTTTTAATAATGTTGTTTGTCTAAAATTAATGATATCTTATCAATATGGAAGGAAAAAGATATCACACTACATTCTTCTCCCTTACAAATTATTTAATCATCTCTATCATGGAAATAGATTTTTCATATGATCTTGAAAGCATTTTGAGAATCCAAATAACATGAAATAATTTAATTTATCCATCTGTCACTTTTTTATTTCTCTAAAAATTCAATGGATCATGATACCTGTCTTGGTTGATTTCAAAATCTCAAATAATTCACCTCATTTGAGAAGTGAAATACCAAAATCAACTTGACTATTTGTTTTTTTGGATATATGGATGACATGCTGGAAGATAAAGTGGGAATAAACTATATAATGGAAGACCCTGATGTCTGGATTTAAGGTATGAATTATTTTCTTCAAATATATGTATGAATCATGGATGGGATGATAATAAATAATTATAAGGAAATATTTAATATCATTTAATAAAGCTAAAAATTATAGTTAAGGGTTTAAGAATGAAATTGAATAAGGTATGTTTTTATCAATGATATTATAATATATCATTATGAACATTTTATAGTAGATTCTTGTTTCCAAAATTTGGAAACATGTGTTAGATAAAATTGATAACTTTGAAAAGTGTAAATTTTTGGAGACAGTCAATTAAGTTCACATGATAAATAAACCTTTGGGATTAAATTTTATTGATGTTAATGAAATGATTATAAATTAAGATTACTTTATTTTTTAGAAGAATGAGCTATGTAGAACACCTTAGAGGTTAATAATTGAATTGACTGTATTTTTGAGAATGTTCATCATATTATTTAGATCATTATAAAAATTTTGTTAAATTTTATTTATAAAAAGGTCAACCTATAGGATGGGTGACTACATATCATATCTAAGAAGGATACAAGGCTTGAACCCATAACTGAAGGACGATAAGGGTGAATTTCAAACAAATGGACTATGTGTTTTCTTGGTTAGTATAATTTTTTTCTTTATATAAATGATATAACAGATGAATGTTATGTTTATTTTAGGAATATGCATTTTATTTTATTTCTAACCATGATATTGAATGTGATTTTTTGATTAAGTGATTATTATTATTTTAAAAAAATGTTCACTATTTTCGGAACCTTATTTGGTTAAGGTAAAAAAATATCATATGATTTTATTTAAGGAAAAATTGTTGCATAATATTTACGATGCTTATATGATTTTAATGCATATTTATGGTGATTAAAGTTAGTTTTCTAAATTATTAGAATACATATGATTAGTGGATTTTTTTGGAATGTGACTTTAAGAGTGATTGATCCAGGAAGATTATGTTATCAATCATTTTAATTTTTGGGTTTTAATATTAGCCTATAATATTTTTAGGAAATTTAAGCATAGTTATTTATTGAATTATTTCGGTTTAATTTTGAGTATTATGGTCAAATTTTATAGATAAAAGTATTTTTCTTCATATAGAGGTTTATTATTTTCAGGAATTATCAAACATTGGGCTAACCATTTTTATTTTGGTTAATCTATAAAAATAGGAGGAATAGATTATTAACATTTTGTATATTTTTTTGATACATGTAAATTTATTCCAGTGGTTCATGCATGTTACATTTATATTGAATACTCATTATTTGGAGAAATAGTTGAGATTGTTATGGAAATTGATTAATAGATGAAACTATACTTGTCAAGTAAGTATATTCCATTATGATTTTAGTATAGATGATAAATCATTTCCCCAAATATAGGAAATGTATCATGAAATAAAAAAATTATCAACATACTTTTCTTACTGAGTAGTCAATGACCTTTTAACCCCTCACATATTTACCGTTTTTTATGGTTAACATTCTCATGAACATGTTCTCTATCACTCACTATCAATCTGTATGAGATATGTTTTTCATCTATATCTATCTTCCTTTACATTAAAATTATTTTCTTCTAAATGAAAAAATATTAAGTGTAATTACATATTACCTTCACACTTCCCTTTCTATCATTTTAAGAAGAAGTTTTGTCTTCCTTTATTTATGATGTTGGATTTCAAAAATGGTTTTTTCCAAATTCAAACCCCTAATTTTTAATCTCCAGTTCATATTGTGAGGAATCAATTTCCCAAGTGGTGGATGAAATACATAATATTTCAAAATGAAATACTATGTTTCATAGAATACAAAATACACAACACCAGGCTTAAACAAATAATGTATTATTATTATTTAAATTTAGACATTATAACCTAACTTTTATGTTGGAGGGTAAAAATAAGAATAAAAAATTTATGAAATATATATAAATGTACTAATAATTATAAATTTATTGATAAATTCTTATAAAAAATCACTCAATTTTTTAAAAAGTCAATTTACATTTCAGAAATGTGTATTCTTGAAAAATGGGTTTTATTTCATTCTATGAGTGAATATTATAATATTTTTCTAAATAAATGGATAATTATCTTACACAATTAACTTAATTTGTAAATACATAATATGAAAATTATCTTCGGTTAATTTATTTTTATTTTTCGAAAAATATTTATTTTTCAATGAAGGGTGTAAAATAATTATTTTTAATTGAAAAAGTTATTTTCTTATAAATTATTTAAAAAGTAAAATCCTATTTTTAAATAATTTTAAAATTACATTTTTTCTTTTTAATTTAAAATGAACCAATAATGATTTTTGAATTTATTTGTTACATTAATTTAGTATAAAATAACTTTATATGTAAAATCACATTTTCCAAAAAAACCCCGCTTTTCATGGTGTTTTTCAGTCTAATTTTAAATTAAATTCTACAACATATATTTTTTCAATTTTTTTAAAATTTATTAGATACTTAGAATTAGTGTGATCCAAATTTATTAAATACTTCCACTTTATTTTAGGACAATATGAATAGTAACCATAATAATTTTTATTTCCAGGGTAAATGGTAAATTTGGTAATTAATAGTTAAAAAATAAAACGATTAGGACTATCAAATGAACTTAGCTCTTGAATATATTTTATTTGAGGATTAAATATAATAAATAATAAACAAAATGTCTAATATATAGCATTTTTTCTCTTTAGGGGAGATTATGACCTTTATAATATTTTATTTCAAGAAACCTAAAAAATGTCCCACTATTGTTTATAATAATAATAATATTTTTAACATGGGGATACATAAAATATATATCTAGTTATAAATCTTATTTTAAAATATAAAATATTTATATACATCATGGGAATGTATTTGCAATTTTTAGTGAAGAAATAATCACCATAAATTCTTACATAATTTTGACCATATTAATTATTCAATTAATTCAAAAAATATATAAAATGGTATTAAAAATGTTAAAGGAAATGAAATTTTAAATAAATAATGTGATCAAAAAATTTAGAGATTACCATGACAAGTTATGGATATAATATTGTTTTCTTGAATTTTAAATATTTTATTTTAGTTATTATAATCAAAGTAATAAATAAATCTAAAAATTTAAATTAATGATATTTTATAATAAACAATATTTTATTAAACAATATAAAATTCAAAAATATCTTATATTCAAGAAATTTATTATTATATGGTTTATAATATCATCAATAGTCCATTTATAGTCCCTTTTCAATTTATAGTAACAATATTGACCCTCAAATATTAATGATCTTTATTGTTAAGGTAAGTTTAAAAAAGGTTTAAGGAGGGGTTAAACCCCAATGATACATGTGAAAATGTGACCTAAAATTGTTCAAATATTATTTAAACCCATACTTATATTATATTTGATATAAATCAGTTTGTATCCATTTTTGAGTAAAAAAATATTTATATTAACTAGTTTTTTTTAAAAATTCCAATAGTACCCCTCCAATCTATTATAAAGGTCACTGCTTCTTCTCATTAATTCACAATTCAAAACCAATTTCAATCATCCATTATCTATAAAAATAAATTTCTATTATCCCAATACACATTATCGAATACTATTTTAGGAAAACCACCATCTTTAGAGGGCTTAAGATGTTAAACATAGGAGACATTCCAAAGAAGTGATATAGTTTTTAACCACATATTTTAGTATTTTTTCACCTCCTTAAAATATTATTAATAAATGATTATATAATTAAAAAAGTATATTATAGATACTAAGGTGTTTTAATGTTTATTTAACAACCTATATTCACCCCCTCTTCCATCAAATGGGAAATAAAACCTTCATTCATGTGTAAGGTGGACTACCGCCTCATGAACTGATGCAATTCATTTCACATCCCCATATCTCAATACTAATCATTTATGATAGATTTATTCTATATATAATTATATATTATATTTTTTAAATATTTATAATTCTTTAAATATAATATAACACATATTATCTTACCTCTCCAAACACTAAAAAATGATAACATCGTTCTTGTGTGTGTGTGGACAACCACCTCCATGAAGCGATGCGATTAATTTTTTATCACAAAATCACATGGATGATATATATATATATATATTTAAATAATTAATAATATATTTTTTATACTATGATCATTCTAAAATGATAATATATTATGTAACTTCTTTCTATAATGAAGATTGAAAAATGGGAATGTTAATCATGCGTACGTACGACCTACCGTCTCAATGATTATAACATAGTTCCTTTTTCCTAACCATATTTAATGGATGGATTTAAAATTATAATTGATTTATAAAAAGGATAATTATTTCATGATTATTATTCTATAGATCTTGAAATAATGTCCACTTTTACCATATTTGACTTATCTAAGTCATTTTGAATTATGAAATAAATATCATTGAAATATATGAAGTAAAATTTATTAATTTTTTAATTGTATATTACATGGTTTTAAAAAATAAATTAATAATAAACATGAAAAATTATCTTATTCATGTTGAAATTAACCTTATTATTCTATTCATGAAGATAAAGACTATACGTGATGAGTCATACTCATGGTAAGAGACTTTTTTTAAATCATCTTTTAATATTTCCCATTAATTTGTATTCTTCTTTAATATCCATATTTTCAAAAAAAAATACTAAATAAGGTTTTTAAAATTATATTATTATTTTTCAATCTATTTTTTATCCATATCTAAATTTTGATTAAAATCATTTAAAGAAATCTTTTTTTCATCTTTGGAATGAGGTACTCTATGAATTTTCAATCAAAATTAAGAAAGAAATGTTTTTGAATTATATGTAATGAGAATATTTTACCAGAGTCATGATTTTTTATTTGGTTCTTAATTTGATTTTTTAGGGTTATTTTCAAAGATAATATTTTACTTCTTAATTATAATGTTATTTCTTTAAATTAGTTATTTCAAAATGGAACATTTAATTTTCTAAAGATTGTTTTTATGAGTGTATTATTGATAATTGAAATGATTTTATATATTTTTATTATGTTACTATAAGATCCCATTTTTTTAAAATTATTTCCCTCTTTGATTTTATGTGTAAAATTCATTTTGTTGGGTTTTTCAGTTTGCCTTTATGCCTTGGTGGATGAGTATTATTTAGAGATCTAGAGACATTGTTGAGGAAAATGACTTTAATCCCTGTGATGTGAATTTTTTTAATTAATGGAGTATATATATAAATATTTTAAATGGGTTAATGATTTTTTTCCATGATTTTGAAGATGTTGGAGGTGGTTTATATCCTTATGCAGAAAAAAGGGAAAAAAATATCTGATGGGTAATTACATGTCGTGTACATGTTATAGGAATTGTAACTTCTACGAGACACATGTCATGATATCAATATAGAGTGTGAACATGTTACCAATAATTTTAAAAGTTCACATCATTTAAGTTTTGGGAAAATTAGAAATCCAGCAAAGACAATTTGTTTTTGGAATATCCATCTAAAAAGAAATACAAGATGTGTAAAAATAGTTATCTGCCATGTAATATCATGGCCATAAATTTTAAACGGCATTGTGTGTGATCTTTTTCCTGTACCTTTAGTGTAGCTTACTCATCTTGACCTAGGAATGTTCTCCATATCAATTTAGAGCACCATAATCCTTTCTAGGAATTTCATTTCTGCAGTCGATCCCTAGTAAGTCATTGGCTTTTGTTTTCCATTCTTCTATTGTCGTTCTCTATTAGGATAGTGGAAGTACGTAGCCTAATTTTTGTAGTGAACTTGAACTAGGTTAATATTTTTTATTTTTGCACTCTACTTCACCTTGTTCCCCATTGGTGTTACCATTTGGAAGTATTGTGTTAATCGCTAGTTAATTCTACGGGAACTAAACCTTAACTCAACGGTCATTTTAATTGTAAAATATGTGAAATATTATGACTATGCCAACATGAATTATGCCTAAATAATGAAATTATGAATAGTATTATTCCTTGTAATCCCTTTAGATCTAATTTTTTATTACCTAGATTATGGATACCATCTAAGTGAGCAAACCATTGATTATAAATGAATTGACCAATGTCTTAAATTCTGTTTCACATGAAATGCGTTTTGGTTGATTGCTTGATATAGATTCACCTTGGCATGGATTTACTATTGAAATGACTTACTTGTTATTGGTTTATATTAAATAATAAAATAAACGTGTAATTTAATTATAAATGGTATTTTTCGTAATTAACCATTTAGCCTTATGATGTGTTACTATGATATCCTTATTGGCTATGCCGAGTGATTCATGTTGTAATGCTTATATAATGGGCTATGCCGAGTGATTCATGTTGAAATTCATATATAGTGGGTTATGACCATTGATTCATGTTTTAATTCTTATATAGTGGTTAATTCCCATTAATTCATGTTGTAATGTGTATATAGAGGGATATTCCAAGTGACAGATGTTAAAATTCTTATATACCGAGCTTAGAACTAATACACACTACAATTCTTATACACTAGACTCAGCCCTAATTTAATACTAAAATTATTGAACATATGAATTCACCAATATTTATATTATTTTTACCATGGTTATATGGTTATGGTTGGACTCATTACGAGACATGTTCAGAGACATTCCAATATGGCACTGAAGTAGGTTTTGTTTTACCATGGTAATATGGTTAGGGATAACATGGTTTAGAGACATGATCAAAGATATTATATCATGGTGCCAATGTAGGTTGATGTGGTATTAATTTAAATGTTCAATTAACTAATAAACCTATTTATTTCATTACTGCATGGACTTATTATCAAACTAGGTATATTTAGACCCAATGATGTCAACCTATTGAGTATTAATCAGAACCTATTCGGCATTCCATTATGTACCTGACAGATTACATGGATGCATGACTTGGCAAGGGAATGTGACCTTGTTATTGATTGTTTCATAGTGGATGAGTTGGAGTTTGAAGATGAGACCAACATGGGGCTCAGGACCAGGGAATTTTGAGTCTTTATATGAGTATTCCAGTATATTATATGTGTTAATTATATCATGAAATTTTGTTACATTTCAAACTATCATTAAATAATTAAATTGTTAATTGTTAGATTATTCATTTGGCATTTATTGATTGGGTTTTACACTTTTTTATATTGTTTCCCTTATTTCCTCTACTATGGTATTTATTTTTATATAATTTTTATTGTATATTGTAACTATATAACTAGGCATGTAGTTTCCCTAAAATATTTATGACACCCTCGTATTTATTCATCAGCCTCTGGCATATGGGGAGGTGCTCTTTAGGCTTTGTATCTAACCCCTTTTGACCACGTGGGAGAGTTCCAGATCAGCGGACATTACAAAGTAGTATAAAAGGGATATTGTTTCTATTTATTTACTATTTGGGAAAGGAATAAATTATACTAGGATGTTTCATGGATTATTAGAGAGCTTTTTAAGGGGGAAGCTAACCCCTGTATAGGGTAAAATATGAGTTCCCAAGGATGGATTGTTTTTTCTACTATTTTCTTATTATAATTAATGTTATTGCACATATGGGGATTGAAAAGATTTGAAAGGGTATTATTTCATGATGTTGTTGGTTATTTAGATTTCTTATCATGGGATAGTATGATGCGAGATGAGTATAGATGTATCATGATATGAATATAGGGATATATATTGACATGTTTTGTTCAGGATAGTGACATATTTATTTCATGTGATATATACTTTCTTATTTGAACTATGATATAAGATACCTCTTATATCTGGTAAATATAATTAAATGAACTATTATTTCATGATAAAATACTTGTAATATGTGTTTAGAGAGATTTGGTTTAGTGGTTCTTTATTTTTGTCACCTTTTGAGGTTAACCTTGTTATTATAGCTAGTTTTCTAAGAAGTTTGTTTGTCTTGTAGAAAAAATTACTCCTTGTTGTCTTACATTTGAGCATCAAGAGAGTGTAAATAAAAATGATCCTAACATAGCTGAAATAGATATTCTTTTATCTCATAATGATCAAAAGTATTTTCCACTTTGTGACATCTTATTTAGGGTTATACGATCCATGGAAAGAGGTATTATTCACACCATACCTTCGATGCGTGAGATGAAAAGAGAGTTATAGCTATAGTATCTATCTACGTTCCTGGGGAGGGAGGGCCCTAGGAATCCATGATATAGATCGATTCTGTATAGTAGATATTTAAGAATATTGAGACACCCAGAAATATTAGGGTGAAGCTTGCACCATATATTCTTTATGGACCTACCAAGCATTGGTGGGATATTTTGGAGCAATTCAGGTAGTGGGATGAGCTATCATAGAAGGAATTTGAGATAAAGTTAATGTTCCATTTATATCTTAATATGTTGATTATTGAGATGGAATGGTAATTCAATCACTTTACAAAGGAGGGAATGTCTATGATGGACCTTGTCCAACATTTCATAGACTTGCAGTGCTTTTCAACATATTTGGGAGTTGATGACATTTTTAGGAAGAGATGTTTTCAGGATGGGATTCACTGTGAGATCATGTTGTAGTTGAACATGTTTCATCTGATTAGTTTTCTAGATGTGATGAATCATGAAGTCATCACATAAGGTAATCTGAGTGAGACCTAGAGCAGTATTCTGGATGTTTTAGCAGGGCGATTTTGGAACTCTTATTCTAGTGGAAATAAGCTTCACTAAGACAATTTTCTCTTAGAATAGAGAGGAAAAATGTGTTAGGGTTGTTGGAAACCATCTTAGTATCATGTTCTGTGGAATTAATTTTATTGTAGTAAGATGGGACAAAAAATACCTTAGTTTCTAAACCATTCATTATAGTGTTATGTTTGTGAAATAATGGGACACCAAGATACATTTCGTAGGGGCATGTATTATTAAATAAATGGAAGGGGATAAATATTGGCACTGGATTCTAGGATTGAATGAGCTACTCCCACAGGAAGGTAACTATAGTTCCACAAGAATTTAGGTTGAGGTAGTGGGTGTGTCCCCACAAGTGCAAGAGTGGTCATACTAGGTAGAGATAAAAACTTAGTGGAGTTAGGCTAGAGCCCAAGAAAGAGGTATTGGTCAGCTGCACAATATGAAGACTACTCGAGGTATTGTGGATGCACAGCCCACTACCATCTAAGGTATTATTCTTATATCATCTACCCTTTCTTTTTTTTGTTTGATACAAGAGTATCATATTATATTTTATCCACTCTTTGTAAATGGTTTGGGATTTTCTTTCAAAATATTCGATTGTGTTTTGACAATCGATATATTTTTTGGAGTGTGGTAAAACAATATCAAACTTTACAAGGAATTTTCTATAGGGATTGGTGGTTACCATTTCATTTGGGAATCATTTTTGCTAAAAATGAGAAGTTTTAATTATAATTTTGGTATGAATTTACTATTTCTGCACTAAGATAATATCTACTATTACAAGTAGAAGGTTAACATTCTATCTTTAGAAAGAGGAAACTGTTCTTAATAAGGTGAGTGAGATCTTCAGGTTGGTTAGGTAGGAGAAATTTAGTATAGATTAGATTTTATCATGGATCAAATAGATGGTATTTATCTATATAGTGGAAGAATGTGAAAATATTATATTCCTCCAATACTATACTATTTTATCAATATTTTTTTGATTATTTATTCAACTTACCACCTAATCAAGAGATAGAGTTTACGATCGAGTTTGTGTCAGGAGAAGAACTAATTTTTATCTTGTGTTATAGAATATAACTAGAAGAGATATGAGAGTTGAAATTTCAGTTATAAGATCTAGAAGATAACTATTTTATACAACCAATTACATATCCATGAAGTTATCTAGTTTTTTTTTTCAAGAAGGATGATGGGTCGTTTTACTTATATCTGGATTATCTGAGATTGAACCAGATGATGGTCAGGATCCGAAATCCCCTTCCATGTATCAATGATATTTTTGATTCGTTTATAGGGTATTAGATATTATCTATGAACTATTTGAGATATTTATACCACCATTTGACGGTGATAACAACAAACATACCTCAAACTAATTTCCGAAGTAGGTTTGGATTATATGAGTTTATACTGGCGTTGTTTGGTTTGACCAATGCACCAGTGTTTTTCTAGGAATTTTTGAATAGGATCCTTCATCATTTATTAGATTAGATTGTGATGTTTTTTTGATGAAATCTTAGATTAATATTAGAGAAAATAATATCATGACAAACATTATGACATTATCTTGATTACATGTAGATTGAATTGGATTAATGCAAAGATAACCAAATGTAGTTTCTAGATTGATAAAGTGCACTTATTGGGTCATATCAACTCAGAGGCTAGAGTGTTAGTGGACCTAGAAAAAGTTTCATCTATAGTATCATGGGATTATCTCAATAATGCCTTTGAAATTCATAGATTTCTAGGTTTAATAGGTTATTATCCGCATTTTATCCACAAATGCTTCGGTCCGGTGGCACTGATGATAGTGATGAAAAAAACTAGAGTGAAGTTTATTTGGTCTGATGCTCATGAGAGATCTTTTACAAAGTTGAAAGGTAGGATGACCTCAGCACCTACCCACATATTACATGTATTAGGTAAAGTTTATATCATGTAATGTGTCACATCTAGAGTTCTATATATAGTAGTTTAAATGAAATTGTATTGAGTGGTTTCTTATAAATATAGAAATTTTAGACCCCAATAGAAGAAATAACCTACAAATAATTTTGATTTATTAACAGTTGTACATTCCCTAAGATGTTAGAGGAAACATCTCATGGGTGAGATGTTTGTGGTATACACTATCCACAAGTGTAACATCAAGAGATTTTATGAAATATATTATTTCAAATTAAATTAATTTATTTAATGGATTTTATTACATTTTATACATAATTTATCTTGAATCTCACACAATACCATGTTAATCTTGTTTTGCAAGAAATGACTACTTCCATTGATGAAAAATGTTACACAAAAGTATGAGTCTTATAAGAAAACAATATGTTATTAATATTATTAAGATAATTATCACCTAGATATTGGAATTGAGGTAATGTAAGATATTAACTAAAATATTAAATTATATATTACACATGTATATAATATGAATTCATTGGTTACCAATTAATTATAAATTAAAACAAAGACTAATTGAATGTAAAGGTTGTAAGAGACCATGTAATGATAAAATATGTATTTTTAATATTTATTAAGATTTATTAATTATATAGTAATTTTATATTAATGTTCATGCGATTTCCAATATCATACATAACACAAAACAATGAGCTTCTCTGAAATCTTACATTGCATGCAAGACTAAGTTATACCAATCAGTAATATATTTTCAGTATTATTATTTAACACGTCAGTTAATTCCTAGACTTTTTATTTTTAGGATTGAATATGACTAAATATTTTATGTTTATACTTTTTTTAATTCATCCAATAAATCTGTTAGGCATAAAATAAGAATATATCAAATTTTAGGCATAAAAGCTGTATATTTTTCAAAATTAGTTTTACTGCATTTTAATGGAATATCTATTTTAAATATAATTTTTTATAATTTTTAAATTTTTATGTGACAAAATAAAATTCATTTTTGAAATAGAAATATTAACATTCACTTTTGGTTATTTTTTGGTATTTTTCAATGAACTTTCATTTTTTGATGAATAGTGAATACTACTGAATTTCAGTTCAATGCTGTATTTTATTCTATCTTATATTTATAGTTAAATTATATTATAAATTTATTTTAAGGTATAAATTGTTAAATTTTATCTCATTTAAACCCATTTATTTTGTTGGAATTAATTTTTCATTGAAATTTAATATAATCACCTAGTAAACATTTAGACATATTCGCTTTAAAAAACTAATTTGTTATCCCATCTATGGGATTACTTATAAATTAATTTATAAAACTTTTATGATTTGAATTTTTAAGAATATATTAAATATTTAGAATCATCGTAATTTAAAATTTATAATTAGGTTAACTTAGTTTTTGACAAAAATTATTTGTGAAAGTAAATAAAATTAATTACAATGATTAAAGTAAAAATGTGGTTACTTATTGGTCAAACCTTAATTTTTGAGATTCTAAAATACAGATACACTTGTGAAAAAATAATTTTTTGGACATGATTTGAAAATATCCCTTATTTTATAAAATTGATATGATTATTGGAAGATCATTATTTAAGGGAGACCTCTCAATAGTGTATACCTTTATATATTGACAAGAATGTCCCTCCCACTCCACTATAAAAAGGAATTCACCCTTACCACATCTCCACACCTCTCTAGACCTTTGGAAAATAAAATAATATCTCAAACATTCTTCTAAAATCCTTCCCTTCACCCTAGATTCCTCAATTTGGGAATAAATACAACCAATGAATCCCTTTTGTGCAAACCAAAAGGAATCACCTGAAAAAGAGGTAGCATTCTTCAATATGTATTTATGTCTTATTTCATTGTACAATAATTCATTTCTTATTATATCATGATTATATAACAACATCAGTATCCTAAATATACTTATATGCTTTTATGTTAAGGTTTCTACCTATACAAACACACAATCCCATTAAATGGGTAATAAAATATTTATTCGTGTACATCGAACTACTCCCTCATGAAACGACGTCGTTCATTTTTACTTTACCACATATCATGGTTGGGAATTATTATGAAAAAAGTGTTCAATATTATATATATATTATTTTTTTTATTTATTCATTCTTATGGAATTTTTATATACACATACCTTCATTATTTCCATTTTTTGTAAATATGATTACATCATTTATGGATGTGTGGATTACTACCTCCTCAAAGCGATGTGATACATTATCACATTACATGTAATGTATTAATGATGGTTTTAATTATAAATATGTTACATAAATAAAATCTATATGATAGGAATTACATAATTAATCTTCTAGAAATATAATATATTATTTTCATTATTACCCTTTCACAAAATAAAAAAGTGTAATGGCATTCATAGAAGTGTGGACTACCACATCCTAACGTGACATGATTCATTTTACATCCAAAAAATATATATTTATGTATATATTATTAATTAACAATGTATTTCTGATATAATTATAAATCTATAAAGATAAATTTTACACAGATTCTTTCCATAATGATCATTGAAAAATGGGAGTGTTACTCTTTCATACATACAGAATATTGTCTCCATGGTTGTAATGTTGGATAATTTTTCATAATCATATTTAATGATTTGTTTTAAAAGTATAATTTATTTATAAATTTGATAAATATTTCATTATTATTATTCTATAGTTGATTATATAATGGAACCTTCTACCATAGTTGACCTACCAATGTTGCTTTTGACACCTGAACAATATTTGGTCAAAACACCCAACATAAACTAAATTTTTTATGTAATTGTTTACAAAATTGAAATATTTGAAATAAAAGTAATGATAAATCCTAAAAAGGTTATGATGAAATTAAACTATTAGTATAAGCTTATTATTTAGGAATATAAATGCAGACATGACAAGTCTAAATCAATGTAAGAGAGTTTTTATCACTTTTTACATCTATGAGATAAATGTCATATGAACCACTACTTCTTATGCATGGTGTATCTAATTCCCATATTTATAAATTATATCTTTAGTTATTTTATATTAATGGTATATAAATTTTTCATTTTATGATTATTACTTTTTTGTTTTTCAATTCAAATGTTACCATAGTTGTAAGAAGTTTCATCTCAATATCCATTCATAGAAGCATTTCTTGATGATATGAACCTTTAGACATTTATAAGGTGTATATAAATAACCTTTGAAATTATATATTCATATTTTATCTATAATAATATTATTTAATGTTTTTTTAAATGTTAAACATTCACGGGGATTATGATTTAAATGTTCCAAGTGGTATGGGACACATTTAATGTTTAAATATTGAATATTAAAATAATTTTCCTCATTCCAATATTTTAAACCATGTTATGAATATTTATTTATATGGATATAAATGTAATATAAATGAAATTATATGTCTATGTTTACTTTTATTCAATGGTTTTCAAAATGAATGTTTTTATGTTTCTTAAAATAAATGTTTTGAAAAATGACAAATTAATTGTCTTATTTTTAATGTAGGATGATAATGACCATTAATATCATGGTGAATTTTGTTATACATATATTTATTTATTTTAAAACATTCGTGTTTTAACAATTTAAAAACATCATTTAAATTTATTTTATTATTTTGGTATTGAAAATGGGTTTTCAATGAAACAGGTGTGTGGGGATTGAAAATGGGTTCTCAAAAGAAAAGGAAATTTTTATCAGAATGTGTTTTAATATGGATTAAAAAAAAAATAGGTTTTATGATGATATTTTTTTACTATTGATATGGTACATGATATTTATATGAAATGGGTGAACCCGATAAAACTTATAAGAAGGGTTGATGCCCATTATAACTCACGAAAAATGGGTGATCACGATATATCATATATGAAGGGTTGAGACCCATTATAGCTCACAGGTGAGCCTGATATTGCTTATATGAAGGTTTATCCCCATTATAGATCTCAAATTCATTAGTTATAGAAGTTAACCACATTGTTATTCTAATTTTATGATTTAAATGTTTGGAAGTAGGTTGTATGGATATTCCAATTAAAACATTCTTGAATGGGATTAATGAATATACTTATATAAGTCACCAAAAGAGGTTTAAATTTATTACTATGAGGTTTAATGATTTTACTTGATAAAAATGTGTGTTTTGTTTTATGTTATAATGTTTTATTTCATATTATCAAATAAATTTTAAGATAAAGTAAACGTTATATGAGTTTTCATTTTTTTTACTAGACTAATGGTTTCCAATCATTGTTTATCCATTATTTAAATTTTTATCATCCAATTTTTATAAAATATTTTCATATGGTTTAAGGATTTTTAATGGAAAGAATTAATTCAAGTCATATGTCGTGGAGATTCTATAGGAAATGAATTCATTCTTTATTTTAAAAGTTTGACATTATGGAAAAAAATTGATACTGATCAGAAGTTTCCACTTTGTATTTTATAATTTTGTTATGTATGAGTTATGGACTAATTATCAAAAAAAATATTTTCTTGAAAAGATCCTAAATATGATAAAAAAAAATTATTGATTTAACTCAATATTATGTAATAATTATGGTTGTGTCTTTATTGTAAGATCCCTGGGTACAAATTTTCTCAAGTGAGACCTGAACCTTAGATAGAGGAGTTGGGTCGAGTATCTGCATTATTTCAACATTGAGTTATCTTATACATCAGGAAATGGCAACACTGTTTCTATTTATTTTATATATAATGAATATTGATAGGACATGAAGGAGTCTTTGGATGAGTAATGGATGATGTAACTCTATGCCGACATGTATATAGATATTCAAGAGTCTCTAGGAAGAGTATCTTTCACATTGACATATGTTATACCTATGATTTTGGATTGGATCAAAAAAAGATGTTATTTGATCCAAAAGGATTAGTTATGAGAGATACAAAATATGATGGGGAGACATAATTAGGATGGTATCTTGTAAATAACAATTCTCTTCTTTTCTATGGTCGAGTATGGGTTCCTATGGGCTTGCATGAGGATCTGATGATAGAGTTTAATTATTCTAGATGGGCGGTACATCCTAGATTGGAAAAAATGTGTTGTGATATCTGTATACAAAATGGGTGGTTAGGATTGAATAATGAGGTAGTGAGATTCATGGATAGATATTTCAAAAATCAGTAGGTGAGAGGTGATCAATAGAGGCTAGTTGGGATTCTACAGCCTTTCCCCCTTAATGAGTGAAAATAGGATGATGCCACTATATATTTTTTGATAGGATGACCCTGGATAAACCATCAGAATAATTTTGTATGGATGATTTTGTATTGATTGAAAAATTTATCTAACATATTTAATATTAGGTATATCTTCATAGTTGATTATCTAGGTTTTCTTTTATGCATGTGGTAGTTTAGCTACATGTTGTTATGAGTAGAATAGATTCAGACATAGATCCTTGTCACATATTCCAATTATAGAAGCATCTTTATAATTATGTGGGATCGTTGGTTCTTTTGTGTATGTCCTATCACCCTCATATTAATTGTCAATTTGAGTATACTATTTAGGTACTAGAGGATATGTTACGATCCAATGTTTTGGATTTTGGTGTTTCATCGAGAATCATATTGAACATAGTTAGTTTTGATATAATAACATATTTTAGGATTTTATCTAGATAAAACCATTAGAGGATTTTTATGGAAGGCCATTCTATTATCCTCATTATTGATTTGTGGTAGGTGATTCAGTTCATGTTGGACACAGTCTCATAAAGGAGACATTTGAGTAGGTTTGGTTGATTAGGAGGTTTTTGGTGACTACACCAAGTTTTCTGGAATCTATTGACAACCATCGAATATGACCTTTAGAGTTCAAGGTTGTTCATCATGTTTTCCTTTAAGTGTATCTTAGGTTGGGGAAATTCCATATAATTAAATAGGAAAAACAAGTGCCCAGAATTTTTAGGCCATTTAAGATATTCAATAGGGTCGTTTTAGTGGTGTACCAATTTCCCCTTCTATATAACTATAGCTTTATGTACATTGTGTTTCTAAAGTCACAACATTATAGATAATATCCTAAACCTTCTCATATGGTGAAAATCGACCATGTCATTATTTGTGCTAATGCGACCTTTGAGAAGAATCTGATACAGATTTTGGATGGTATTGAGAAGTATCTATGTGGTAGTACTATATCACTAGTTTGAGTGGAGTGGAAACATACTAATGTTTAGGAGGATACATGGGAGAGGAAGACTGATATACCAACATAGTGTAAAAACATGTCTGCCAAGACCCCACAGTGATTCTTAGAGAATCTCAGGGATAAGATGTTATATGGTGGGGAGGTTGTAAGATCCTATATTTTTCTAGGTACATACATCTTTAATTTTTTGCATTAAATTTCTTCCACTGGTTTTTTCTTTGTGTTTAATCTTTGGATCCTAAGTCATGTTTAGAGGCAGAGTACCTTTTTTGGGTAAAATAAATTATAGCCTGAGTATGAAAGTTTGTTTGATTGAATGGAGATTGGATATAAACAAGATACCTGGGTTTACGATGTATTCCAAATTAATTTAAATATGATGGAGTTTTTTTGGATACTTATGTGAGAAATGGGACTGGAAAAATGTCCATGCTGGGAGGTTACATGTCATGTACAAGTTATATGATATGTAACTTCCTCCAGACACATGTCATCAAACAATTATAAGGCATTAATCTATTAAATTTAATGTAAACAGTTAACATCTGGTATTGTTTGGTATTATTAAAAATTCATTTGATATGATAGGTTTCTCGGTGTATACCTCTTCAAATAAATACAGGACATGTAAAAGAGTAACACACCATGTAATATCGAGACCAACTATTTTAAACAGCATCGTGCATGGTATTTTTTTCCAATACCTTAGTGTAGCTTCCTCCTCTCGATCTAGGATGGTTCTATAGGTAATTTTGGTACTCCATATTCCTTTCAAGACATTTAGTTTGTGAAATCGATCTCTAGTAAGTATTCGGATTTGGTTTTCCATTACTCTTCAATTGTTCTATATTAGGTTGGTGGAAATTCTTGGTCTTATTCTGGTTGTGATATTGAACTTGGTTGATCTGGGTTCATTTTTCTCTCATATACACCATCCACTTCATTTTTGTTAACCTATGTATGTTCTATGTTAATCAATGGTAATATTTTGTGGGTATAAACAATAACCTTATGGAGTGTTTAATTTAAAAGTATGTGAAACATTGTGATTGTGATAATATGACTTAGGACAAATTAATTAATTAATGAATTGGATTATTATATGGATTCTATTTACATACAATTTTTTATGACATGGATTAGGAATATTTTTGGGTGATTGAACCCTTGATTATATATGAATTGACTAATGTATTCATGTGTGTTTAGAGTGACAAGAGTTTTGGATTATTTCTTGATATAGATTCACCTTAGCTTGTCTTCAATATTGAAATGATTAGTATGTTATTGGTTTGTAACCAAATGATAAATGAAATGTGCAAGGGAATGGTAAGTGGTAATTTCCATAATTAAATATTGAGCCTTATGATGTGATAATTTGATATCCATGGAGGGTATTCCCAATGATTCATGTTGTAATGCTTATATAATGGGATATTCCTAGTGATTCATGATGTAATTCTTATATAGAGGGATATTCCCATTGATTCATAATGTAATGCTTATATAGTGGGATATTCCCAGTGATTGATGTTGTAATGATTAAATAATAGTATATTACAAGTGACACATTTTAAATGATTATATATCGGGATTTGCCCGAATAAATTTTGTAATTCTTATACACCTGGCCTAACACTGATTTATTGCTAAAATGCATATATATAAGGATTTACCCAGCTTTTTTTGTGATTTATACCATCGATATTGATTGTGGTTGGAATGGTTTTGAGACATGTTCATAGACACTCCAATATGGTGCCGAAGAAGGTTGTATTTTACTATGGTTATATGGTTAGGGTTGAAAAGGTTGAGAGACATCCTCATATATATTTTGGAATGACGTTGAAGATGGTTGATAGAGTATTAATTGAATTGTTTAATTTAGTAACACAAATTTTTATTTCATTGTTGGAATAAATTATTATCTGAATGGTTATGTTTAGAAAATGTGGTGTTAACCTACTAAGTTATAATCACATCATATTTGGGATTCAATTTGGTACCTGATTAGATTACATAGATGCAAGATTTGATGAGGGAAATCAACCTTGTTGGTGATTGTAGATTTATAGGTGGGATGGATTTTGGAGAGAGGACTGACATCGGGATTAACACCAAGTAATTTTGATTATTTATTGTATTATGCTATTCTTTTATTTTTGTTACTTATAGAATATATTTTAGTTACACTTTTTCCTATAATTACATTAATCCTTCATTATTTATTGGTTTATTTAGTTGTATTTTATTGTTTGGTTTTCCATTTTATTTTATTTTTTCTATTATTTTTGATACTCTGATATTTATTATTATATGACTATTATACTGTGTTGTAACTCTATAACCCAGAAGTATAGCCTCCCCACTATATTAATCACACCCTCACTTCTAGTCGATAACCTCTGAGGTATGGGGAGGCACTCTTAAGGTCCCATAGCCAACCTGTTTTGTTTATATGAGCGATTGATATATTGGGGGATGTTATAGTAATAGTTCGTTGAATTTTTTGATGATGTGTGGTTATTTTATAAACCAAGGATGGATGGTTATGTTTTTAACTGATGATGGGTGATTCCATGATTAAACAAGGATTGGTGGGTCAATGATATCCCTCTAATAAATTGGGTATAAAAGTTAACTGTATGGTTATTCCATTTGTAAGAGTGATTGTAAGAGTGATATGAAAATGATGCCCCAAGTAAACTAAAAGTATTATCTTTTCTTACCATGTGGTTTTATTGGAATCTCATATTTTCTTAAGGTAAGATAACAATCTTATATTTAGAGGAAAGTATATGTTACTTTTTAAGAGTAAAAAGTATAACTTGGTGAAAAATATTTGATGTGTTATTCATGTTTTCAAATAAACCTTTTAGAGTTTTACATTTTCCCATTAAGATTTCTTATGAAAATTTTTATGAAAATATTTGGGTAGCAAAGGTGGTTTCTTTGGTAATTTCTTTTAATTTGGTCCCAATGTTTATTTTGAAGAAGGAATGTTTTTATAATAATTCATGTACTAACATATTATTTCTTTCCTTTTATTTTCTTACTAATATTTTTATGATAATCCAAAATTTAAAAAAAAATCATATAGATTAAGGTTGGGTAAAGGAAAGTAAGTAGTCACATTTAATGTCACGAAGATTTTTCATTGATATAAATAATGTTTTACTTGAGAAGTTCTATACAGTGAAGGAATTAATATTTAATTCAAGTTTCCACCTTATAATATATTATATTATTATAAAATATCTATGACCTAACTCTATAAAACTATAAAACTAAAATATATGTGGTAATCTAAGAATGAAAACTCTATTTTAAATTCAATAAAATATATAATGTTTATGTTCGGTTCCTTACAGGAACAAAAATAGTATTTCATTTTTTATAACAACTATAACAAGGGTTATGGAACACATAAAAATATATAGAAGAACTATCACTTAAAACTTCTAGGGATCATAATATCTATTGAATAACAAGGAAACACATTACATTGTAATTTGGAAGAAAACTGTAAGAATTGTAATAAATATAATAAATGAACTAAGATAATGATATAAAACATATTAGTTGATATAATAAAGCTTTTTTATAAGGGGTGCAATGAAATTTTTAATCTTAATAGATAGTTGGAATACTAACTAACTGTTGAATTAGTATCATGACCATTAGTTGTAGTAAAATGGAAAACAATTATTAAGGACCACATGTAACCAAATAAATATAAATATCATAGGATCTGAAAATGGTTTCTTAATTCATGTAACATAGAGTATGCATAAGAATATATATTTAATATGGTAGGTTTTAATATATTTTATAAAACAAAAAATTTTTATCTCAAAATTTTAATATTAGAATTTTTTAATTTTAAAAATTTATTTGATTAAAAGATATATATATATATATATATATTAAATTACAAAACATATAATAATAAATAAAAAATAAAAAGAAGAAATATAATCACTCATAATAAAATAAATATTATTTATTCTATATGAATATTTATTTTAATAAATGTTAAGGTTTTATTTAAAAGTTAAATATCAAATAATTAGATTTTCTAATTTGTTAAAATTAAATTTTTATTTGTATCATCATTTAAATGTTATCTTAGGGTGATTTTTTGTTTTTTTTTTTTGAAATTTTTTATTTTAGGTGAATTCTGAAAATACCGTTTTCAAATGATTGAAAGTTCTATAACGTACTTCTAAGGTAAATAAGACCAAATAATTTAAAAACTTCTTTTCATGACTTAAAATTTATTTTTTAGTGAAATAGATCATTTAAAAATAATATACAATACTTCAAAACCCATAAAACATATTTGAATTCTTAAGGCATATTTTATTTTAATAAAAACATGATTTGAGTCTTTACATTGAATAAAATATTTCCCAAATTTAATTTGGTTATGGGTGTTATTATATATAAATTAAATGTATACATTCTAATTAACCCAATTACAATTTCTAATAATAAACACTATTTATAGTCTTGATACCAAAAAATAAATTATTCTAAATTTTATTCAATGATGATCCTTTATATTGGAAAAACAAAAACCCCTCCACCACCCATTTCTTCTCACTTTAAAACATTTTTCATATTCCAAGGATTTTTCCAAATCCCTCTCAAAACTCTATTTTTAAATCCTTAATCCCTTTGTGTACCCAAAATGAATCTCCACTAATGAATTCAAACTCAATCGAAAGGAGGCGACTGAAAGAGTAATATAAGGGTTTCAAAACCCATGTATTCTCATTTTAATTATTAAATTACAACTTATATAATATAAGTAACAGTTAAAAGTAACGTTACAATAATATTTTAATCATAATCCAATTTTTTATATAACTAAATTAATTATCATTGATTCATTTCTTTTAAACTCTTTTAAAATACCATTCAAATGTGGTAG
Organism: Viscum album; assembly: GCA_963277665.1. Lineage (NCBI taxonomy): Eukaryota > Viridiplantae > Streptophyta > Magnoliopsida > Santalales > Viscaceae > Viscum > Viscum album. Next base: position 263,394,175 of record OY728129.1, read on the forward strand.
TTTTATATAACCTAAGTGAATGGTGATATTTTATTTTTCACTTATGACTATCATGAATATTATTAATAAAATATATTTCATGCCTAAATAAACCATTAATAGTCTAATATTTTTAAAACTATGATTCTGTAATGAAAAAATAGGCATGATAATAATGATATTAAAAGTAAAAAAATCCATGTCATTTTTAACAACAGAAAACACACATTTGAAGAAATGCTTGCTAGTTTGGATAATTTTTTCTAACTATATTATACTATTTAAATTATCTACTTATATAAAGTCAGAAACAATATAACATGATACATCTAGAGCCTATATGAAAAATGGATAGTGACAATCAATCGATTCCATTGCATGAAAGTTGATTTGGAATCATAAGTCTAACAACCTTAAACCAATAGATTTGAATAAAATTATTTTAATAATTGACTAAAATATGATACTAAATGGGATAAAAGATATAAAATAATTTTTGAATAATGTTCATAAAGATGTAACTCACAATTGTTGTTTGATTATTTAGGATTTTATAATAGTGTCTAATCCATGTTAAGGACTGAAGGTAAGGGATATATTCTATGTTCTTATTCTTATCATTTAATGTTTCATTGTGGACTATATCCTCTTCTAAACCAAAAGTTCAATGTATCAAAATATCAACTTACTTTTATCCATTTATTTTTAGTTATTACTTGCATCTTCACCTCTCTTATTGATTTATAATTCATTACTTATATTTTTCAATAGTGGTCTCACCCACATTCTTTTCCTTTCTCTAATTATGTTTGTCACCAAACTCACACACTCTCAATTTTGATTTTATTTTTTTCTATCATTTCCACATTCTCAATATGATGCATTCAATCTATATCATTCACATTTTTATATGATTTTTATAATCTATATTTTACTGTATATTACATAATATATATTGTGTTAATAAATTTTATTTCAAAATTTTAACTCAAGAGTGTTCACCTATGAATTTGTACAATTTGATTGACTAAAAAATATTAAAAATGTTTATGAATAGAATATCAATATGGATATGTATTTATCACTTAAAAATTTTATTTAAGATTTTTCCTATATATAATTATATTTTTTATTTTTTATCTATTTTTTATTCAAAATGATGAATTAATTGGACTTATTAAGGGATCAGTGGGGGAAAATATTTTATATCCCCTTAATATATTGGTACATCTCATGATAAAAACTCGAAATCGGTAATGGGAATATGCTTAACCTTTATTCTCAAAGACTTTTTATAAGACCATAACGATACAATTGTGATTTCTTTCATTATACAGTCCATTATTATGAGATTTAATATTGTTATCCATCTAAATTTTTATATCCATGGTTTTTGGATATACCATGGTTATATATTGACGTATATGGAATTTATATGTTTCTATTCCTACTATATTAGGTATATCATACTGATTCCATGTTATTCTACCACTTTATACTAACCATTATTGAGCATCTAATCTCACCCTATTATATTTATTCTTATTTTCACAAGAAACCCAAAATATTATCACATGTTATGTAAAGAGATGAAATTAAATAAAAATTTAGATTTATGTAATTAATATTAATATATAATTTATGTTATAATATAATTTAGTAATCAATATGAATTTTCTCTTCTAATACAACTAAACTTTTAGATTTTAGAAGATTTTAATTTAAGAAAAACCATATATGCAAGGTAACTAGAGTCATGATTATTATAGTTGGTATCGTAGAAAGTTTTATTGAATCGTTAGTAACTATATTCAGACAATTATTCCTATTGAATTAAATTTTATAACTAACTCTTTGTAAAATTCTATAATTTTTTAATGGGTATATCATTAGATATTTATTTTTAACAAATGAATATTAATTTTATCTATGATTTATATTTCATATTTTAAAAAATGAACTAATTAATAAATGTTATTGTTTAGAAATAGAACCTAATGATAGGATCATCAACCAGTTTAACACCAAAAATTAGAGTAGCGATTTCAATATGGAGAAAAAAAGTGACTATAGTATTGGAGACAATAAATTTATCAATATGGTAGGTTAATTGACATAGTTTATGATTAATTACCTTGAATGTATGGATTGACATGTTCTTCCTCGGAAATGTGACATAACATTGTATCTCTTTTTATGGAATAAATATATATCTTTTAGTGGTACTATTAATTTATTTGTGGTTATGAAAGGGATTATGTCTAAAGAGAATATATTTACTGTTTTGGGTTGTAGTGAAACAGAAAAGGTTACTAGGGATATATAAATTCTAAAGAGAGATCCTAATAAATGGTGTCCATTGATTTAGAATAATAAGAATGAATAATAGACAGAAAGTAAGGAATGAAATGAATTTTAGGAATTATTCATTTATTAATATTTATATTAGGAGTAATAATTTGATATGGAATAGAAATTTATTAATTTATTAAAAAAGTAAAATTATTATCTTTTTAAATATGATGAAAATTTTATTAGAATAGTGAGATAAATTTTGAATTATATATGAAATCCCAAAATAAAGATCAATTACTTCTTTAATGAATTAAATCCAGGTTAATGAACGGTACTGCACTCTCAAACCCCTACATCATATGATGAGAAAATGAAAATTTCCATAAAAATGAGAAGTGTTTTTCTAAGTATTATATTATTTAATGAAATAATGATAAGAATAGGATAGTCGAGCTTTATATAAAACTAACTTTATCAAATAAGAAAAATGGAAGAGTGGAATTACTAACAAGTAATAATTATACAAAAAAAAACATCTGGGAGTTTATGAAGGGAATGAAAGGTTTTTAAAAGATAAGTAAAATTTTCATTAATCTCATGAGTGTAATTGAAATTGAGATAATACCTTTAAACACAACTTTAAATATATGTAGAGAAGCTAATATTCTAATCAATTTCTCCAACATTTATGGAATCTACTTTAATATAATATGAGAAAGAAATTTTTGGATTATATAATTACTACTATGGATGTTCATGAACAAAATGATATCATAATATAAACATTATCCATAAGTTCTATATTATATAATATGCTCTTTGATTATGGATATACTAACACTTTAATTTCATGAATGTTTTCTAAATACATTGAATCATATTTTGATGAGTTGAGGAAGGATTATTTAGTTAAAACATTTAATGGAAATATTAGTATGAAAATATTATATTTTACTATTCCTATTATTTTTCATGGAATTATTATACTTAAAAATTTTATTCTTAGACCAATAGATTATTTTGATAAAAATGCAGAGGTTAAATAGATCTCAAGGTATAATGCATGAATTTTAAACTAACATAAATATATTTCAATCCTTAAGGTGGGAATAAAATAACATATTCTTAGAGTAGAGAACTCATTACCTGATCCAGGTCTAGAACCACATCCAGTGGATCATAATAATGAAATTTTAGAGAAGAATAACATAAAATAAAATATTTCAATTATAAGTATTCATTTATAATTGAATATGTATTGATTGTATAAGAAAACATTAATTTTTCCCTAATGGAATTATTAATATATCTAGCTTATCATTAAGTTGAGTTCTCTAGTGATTCCATTCCTGATGCAAATTTCATATTTAAGCCACAATGTATAATGGATCTGATGGAATACATGTAAACAAAGAAGAAACTAAAAAATTAGTATGATAAGGAAATATTATTCCATAGTGTATCACATTGGTAAGAACCAATCATACATATAAATATGAATTAAGGGGCTACGAGTCTGTGTACCCATTATAGGGAAATCAATTATAATAATTTAATGTGAACGTATCATTTTGTACATATTAATGATAAATTTGGTGATCTTTAGTGATCTAAATTCTTCTAAAATATCGACCTTTTTTCTAAGTATCGACAGCTAAATTCGAATAAGGTTGATATAAAAAAGAAAACCTTATATATAGGGTTTTGAAATAATTTGTTCATAATAACGCCTTTTTGATTAATAAATGCACCATCTATGTTTATATATTTGATTAATAGTGTATTCATTGATTATCATGATAAAATTTTTATGATTTTTATTGATGATATGTTGAAATATTATAAAATAAATTAACACAAAAATACCATATATTGATTGTTAAATAAACTTTTAGAGATAATTTATAATGCAAATTTTGAATGTATAAAATTTGGCTATAAAAATTTTCCTTTCATAGTCATGTTATCCCGACAGATAAATATCTATCATCCCTTAAAATTCCATGGTGGTAACACAATGAACAACACCAACAAATATTACTACAAAATTTACATTCCATGGATTAATTAGTAATTATTAGTGATTTATATATATTTTTCTGAAATAGATAACCTATTAACCAACTTAACATGTAAATGGTTAAATTTACATTGCTAAAGGAATGCATTTAATACTTTGAAGAACTAAAGAAGAAACTAATAAATAAAAAAATATTAATCATATGGATAAGTAAAAAATGATTTGTTATATTTTTTAGTGTAGTGAAGAAATTTAATACATGATATTATACTATAATAAATAAAAATTGCATTAAAATATGTTTTGGCATAATGAAAATTATATTATCTCAACATAACAGTAAAATAGAATATAATATAGAAAATATATAAATTACATTTATAATAAAATCTAAAACGTGTTCCATAAAATTATTTGGAAATAATGTAACTTATAATTATTTATATATATTTATTGATGAATAGTAATAAAATTACAAACACGAATCTCAGAATAATTTTTTTTAATTTAGGTCCCAAATGCGTAATCTTGAAATACATAATAAATTTATTTAATAATTAAATTTAATATAGATATATAATTATTTTCATGGAAAGGACTTTAAATATGGAATAAACCAAGTGAAATTTGAAAATATTGGATTTTTCGTAATTTTCACAAATAGTTGAATTTTTGGGTAAAATGTTTAATATTGTATGAATATAAAGTAAGTGTTATGAAATTATAATGTCATAAAATTAATGAAATAAGTAACATAATAGATTTATGAAAAAATGGGTTTATTAATTAAAATAATTTATATTGAAGTATTGAAATTAATTTTAAAAAACTATAAATAATCATCCAAAATTGAAAGTATTTTTTAGATTTTAAAAATAGTTATTTATGAATAATGATAATTCTAACATCCCAAATAATATATATTGAATAAGTTTAGTTATTTACATTGAAAATAAAAAAATTAGGCCCTAATTGTCTAATATCATTGGAAATAATGTGAATTTTAATAACTTTTTTAACATAGTGTCCAATTCTTATATTTAGATATTACTAAAAATATCCCTCTAATTTACTATAAATACCAATACATACTATCATTATTCCATATTAAAAATTAGTGAGCATAATTCTTCTATAATTTTTTATCTCATGAGTCTTTCTAAGGTGTTTCCAAGGTTTTAGGGATTTTTTTCCAATCTTTAAGAAACTACTTTTTAATGTAAGGGTTTCCAATCCTCCTCTCCCCTTATCAATTTCAGTCCATTCATTAGAATATCATAATTTTTTTAATATACTTCCAAGATTTTAATTTCATGGAATTATTATCTATTTGATCTATTTTATTTATATATTACTAATCCCCTCGAATTACATTCCTTACATAAGCTGTTATTATATCGACACATGGGTCCCTAATCGCATATTATCCATTATTTGTGAAATCCTCTCAAATTCACTTTAATTTTAATATCAAATTCTTTTATAATTTTTTTATAGATTAATTATCATATTATGAAAGGAATATCACCACTACTTCTCATTGTTATACCTTTATAAACTGTTATAATGAAAAAAAAATTAGTAGAAAACCATGTGATAAATAAAAATACAAAAAACATCATAAAATTTTAGTAAATTATAGAGTGTTTTATATCTAAGAAATAAAATCCCAATATAGAAATTATAAGTGGATTTTTTTATATTAGATTTATATTTACGTAATAACCCAAAAAATATTGGATGGGTATTAACTAAAAATTCACATGGTGCACAAAAAATTGGCTTAAATACAAAAATGGATTGATATTAATGGCCAACATGAATAGAATGATTCAAAATCTTATTGTAAACCACAATATTGTATTTGAAAATAAAATTATAGTTTTTAAATAAAATTTCAAGATATATACCTAATGTAAGTACCTCTTGCATCAGATATAGAATTATGGATTCGAGGGTGATTTTTCTTTCATTTATTTAATCTCCTATAATTAAAAACTATTGAAATAAATTATGATTTCATATTGATATCCCAAAACCATGAAACAACCATTAAATAATTCCTTATTATCATTATTTTGATAAGGGTACCTTACATTACATTATGAATATCTTAGAGTTTATAAGAGGATTATGGCACATTCACCCAAATAGTCATATAATTCCATTGAATGAGGAAATATTGAAATTGATTATATCCATATTTTTTATATTGAAAACTATCAATCACATAACCATGAATATATATTAGGTTCCATAAAGTCTTGAAAAAATATAGAATTTTGAAATTCTCTTCATATGGTGGATATATCAAAATATTTATGAGATGGGTGGGGCTAAGAATTATGTATCCCTTAAGTGCCTCTCTAGGTACCATGAGACAAACTAGTTTGGTATATGGATTAATCTGTTCCCATTTATGTACGATTTATTGGAATTATCCCTTTGAAACATGCTTGTGGAATATGAAATTATGAATTCTATCACTATGATAGAATTTATTATTATCCATGAATTTCATTTTTAATATGAAATGCATTGAAATATTATTATAATAGATCCATTAGTTATGTATTTAATTTATTCCTATCGTATTATATATTACATTATTATGTTTTATAGATTTCAATATTGAACACCCATTAGAGAGCATCTGATATCAAAAATTTATATTTTTTCCCATTTTTCCATGAATTGATGAATATTACTATATGTGACATAGTGGTTTAGGTGGAGAAATATTTTTTTAACCATTGAATTGATGTATCTTATGTTTTAAATGTAATGTAATGTTCTTTTATTTATCATTTTCTTGAGAATAATAAACTATGGAATCATATGTATTTTAAAATATATATTCTCTACCATTGTAATTGAATAACCACTAGCTCTAGGTTACTGTATTCTCGGTGAAAAAATTTGAGTAAGAGAAACTTTTGTATAATCCATGCGAAATAGATTTATAAGAACATAGATAGAGAATATAACTCTAAAAATATATATCTAAGCCTACCTAAATAATGTATCTTGTTGAATTGGGAGAATTTATAACACCCCATTATCTTCTTTTAGGCATGCATTGTCTTCTGTTTTTTGATCAAATTTTTATTGGGTACATTGTAGGCATCTCAGGAATGGAGAGCCTTTGTTAGAGAAAATGACATAATGTTTAGGTATGTATGTTTTTGTTTAATTTATGGAGACTATAAAAAATAAATTAAATGGATTTAAATTATGCTCAATGAGATAATAGAACATTGATTTTGGGTTTAAAGGATTTTTGAAGAGAACTATGATATTTCCTGTTTGTTGGATGATTTCATACCATGTAATGGTTACATGTAATTTACTAGTTGTGGGGAAGTTCTTGTGAATATAGTTTAGTGTATTATCCATGTAAAAGGTTAACATCTTGTAATGGGAAAAGTTTTTATTTTTATCAAAGGCGAAACATTTTTAAGTATCAATTTTTTATAGTATTACACTATATGTAAAGGATACATGATGTTTAATCCTCGAGTCCCGTAGTTTTTAATGCATTTATCACCTATTTTTTCATTCTGACCATATCCCTTCGAATCAAACCCATTTTCAATTTTGGATGATTTTTTGGGTCTACAATCCTTCTAGATCATTCACTCTATGGTTTATCATCATTGTGGTTTCGACTTGTCTCTCCAGGTAAGAATCCTTATTCTTATTCTTTTTCTTATGATCATAGTTGCTACGTTTTCTTCGATAGTGGTTCATATATGTGACTGATTTCTATTTTCTATCATTCCTTTTCCATTTTCATATCCTTCATTTTCTTATTATGTAACATATGTTGTATTACCATCTATATTATCGATGAAGGATAGGGTTCCATTATTATTGAGGGAGTAATTTCTATACAATGGGTAACTTATATTAATTAATTATTGTTATTATAAATTTCCATTGATTTTAATCATTTAATTGACGTGATTTATTCATTCAAGTGATTTCTTGGAATGATAATTTTTTAAAATTATTTTATTTAAAAACTGGATACTTCACACCAAGTGTTTGATTAAATTATTGAGTGTGGATATTTATTTGTAAATGGGTTTTCAAAGACCAATGTTGATTGGATTGGCCTTGAATTTTTTTTATAAAATTTGATCAGGGTTTCATAATGTATTTTGAGAATTTTGGAACATTGGGAGCCTTATTTGTGTTAGGAAATAGACATGGGTAACCATAGTGAGTGTGTCCACCTGAGGGCTTACTTTTGGTGATATCGATAGACCACGGAAGGACTCGATATTTTTTAGAATCGGCATATTTTTGATTTAGGGTTTTTTATGTCATGTATGTAGTCCCATATGTTGGGGACCAATATAGAGTAGCTTTTAATTTCTGATTAATTTATCACATGATGAGTATTTGTTGTGGATTGTTCATCATAAGTTTTTATGTGAGGTAGTATCACTTGGATTCACATGATAGATTATTTCATGGATATATGTTTACATAAATAAATTATGGTGTATGGATTAGTATTCTAGTTTTATAAATTCTACATTTCCAATTTATATCATTGAAAATATGAAATTAATTGTATGAAATACAAGGGTGAGTGAATAAAAATGGGTTTGGGTTTAAGAAAATGTTTTGTAAAATGTTTTTTATGTTAAAACTACTCTATTATTTTTATTAGACCTTGTATACAATATTTTGTGTTATCCCATTAGGATTTGTGCTCAAACATAATTTTTTCATTGGGTGGTTGTAGATGTTGTAATTTAGGATCTAGGTAAATGGAATTTAATATTTTATTTTGTTGGATTCTCTTCTTCTTACAACATTTTTTTGTGAAGGTTTAGAGGTGATGGTTAGTCACATGAATGATTTACAGTCTTATTGGATTTATAATTTTATATCTTATCCAGTTTGTCATAGATTATACGGATTATGGTTTCATCTTTTACTTATGATTTTTAATATAGATTTAAATATTCATTATGTTATATTCAAGAATTTTCAATTATCTTAGTTATACCTCACAGTGATGGGTTGGTTCGGGTGGCTTGCCTAGTTGACCCAAGTTAGTCTGTTATAATTTTGTAATAGTGGAATTCTCAATGTGAAGTGTGTTAAAACTACCTATGGTTGTCTCTATGACATGGGTATAAATGATTTAGGATAAATTGAATTTATGTATTAAGTGCAGGTGGGTGACCGAATAGCTCACTTCCATGTCTGAACATGAGTTACCATGGGTTGTTGAAATTTTTTTACTAGGTAGAGGCATGTTGTATGAAGTTATTTGAATGAACTGTATGGTATATTTATTTAAATGGACATGTTACTTCTTAAAGTGTTGTCTTTAAATTATTATAATTTATAATTAATTTAGATTATTCTATTTTAAATCATTTTTATCAATACCTGAATATGGTCCTATGATATTCTAATTTTCTTGTGTCGGATTTGGTTTTTGTCATGTACTTTTTAAAATATGCCTCATAGAAGAGATATTATAAATATGAGAGAGGCAATTAGGATATATGATCCCTATGTGAATCCACTTATGTAACATTCTTTGGTATAATCTGTTATTCAAACTATTCAGAATCTAGGTCAAGTGGGTGTTCAGAAACCAATGCATGTAGTGGATCATGGCCCTGAGTTCCCTAAGAATCATTGAAATTTCTTCCATGGTGATAAAGGACCCTGGGAATATGATGAGTGGATTGGGTATATTGGGAGGATCTTCAACTTATTTATGAAACATGGAGACTATAAGGTGGGATTTTCCACATATAAGCTCAAGGGACTGTGAAGGATATGGTGGGACTTTATTGTGCAATATAAGTTTAAGGAGGATCCTAATTGTACCTCCTTCAATAAAATCATCAATATGTATTTCTATCCTCATAAATTATGCATGAAGAATAATTTTATCTTTATGACCTTTGAGAAGGTGGATCTTACCATTCTAGAGTATTCTACCCGTTTTTCTGAGCTTTTTCATTAGTCTCTAAATATTTTCATTAATGAGTACCTAATGTATTTGAAGTTTGAGTTGGGACTACGACCTAGAATATTATTGATATTGATTCTCATGTACCTTCCAACCTTTTTGTATCTAGTTGAAAAATAATCTTCGGATGAGGTATAAAAATAAAAAAATATTAGTGTAGGTGGAGTTTTGGTTAGTGATATTATTAGCCACGGTTCATCTTCTAGACAGAAAAGGAAGTGCAAGGGTAGTCATTTTTCTTCTGGACAAGTTTTAGGGGACATTAAGGATAATAGTATTTTATCTTATATTAGTGTAGATGGAAATTTCCTACCATGTGTAATTTTATGGATTCTTCTAATGGTTTTCATCATTTCATAATATTCGTCCATTTGATGCATGTTTGTGAATGGATATCACAGGGTAATAAGGAAGGAAACACTCTCACAAAGGGTTCAGTAGTTCGTACCAATGTGTCTATATTTGGTGGGTCTAATCTTTTGGACTAGGGGGATGTTTATGTGGATAAAATGAGATGGATTTATGTGGAAGATTACTCACTAGAGTAATCTGAAGTTGATCCACCTATAGTTAGCGGTATGGTATCTATTTCATCTTCTATTGCACTAGCTTTGTTTGAAATAGGTAAAACTATATTTTTTATATATTCAAAGTGTGTTGATGTGTTGGGAATATTTTTAGAACTTATATTATACTTTTTAGATCTTTCCACACTGTTGGGAAAGTGGACCGAACAAGGTTTTGAGTGTCCTATATGTTGGGTGATGATAACCGACTACAAGGTGGTATTTGAATTTTTATTTCTATATATTGAAATATTCCACTTTATTATCATCATGAATTTGATAATAAAAATAATTTTCCAGATAGACTATTATCACCATCAAGTTTAGTTCTTATCTTTTGATGGGGTCGTTGTTGTTTTTCAGGGTGAGTGAGACTCTATATGTAAAAGGGATGGTCCTTTTTTCCCTTATGTTGGGGTATTCTAATGCTAGTTGTTAGAGATGTTTCTTCATGAATTTGATTATTTTTTGGTTGTTCACTTCTTATAATGCTATGTGTGTACCTCGAAGTATTTTTCAGATGATATTTCTAGTTTATCACCCCATAGAAAGGTCTCGTTTTCTATATAACTACTCCCTGGTCTGATGGCCACTTCTTTTTCATCTAATCAAATGGAAACTTTCTGTTGGTGGAATTTAAGGTTCATCTTGAGGACATAGAGGATAAAATATTTATTCAACCTAGAGTTTCACCCTGAGCTTCACCTATCATCTTTGGTAAGAATGTATATGTGAGCCTTATTCTTTATGTGGATTATTAGAAGCCAAATATGGTGACTATTAAGAAAAAAATATTTTTTTATAAAATTGATGATCTACATTGACATTTTAAAGGGGAATGTTGGTTTTTTTAGATTGAACATTGGTCAGGTTACCATCAGTTGACATTCCAAAAAATAACATGTACCTAATAAATCATTTAAGATCCAGTATGGGATGTTAATTTTTTTATTCCATTTGAATTAACTAACTCTCCTATGATGTTTATGGATTTTATGAATTAGATCATTCATCAGTTCTTAAGATATTTTGTTGATGTTTCATTGGGTGATATATCACTGTACTCTGAGCCAGCGGAGAATCATTCAGACCATTTGGATATAATTATTCAAACCTTGAATATACATCATCTATATCGTAATCTTTCCAAATGTTAGTTTTGGATCCAAGAAGTGAGATTTATAGGTCATGTGATATATGATAGGGGAATATCATTGGATCCTAAAAATTATAGGTAGTTATTTACTAGGAGTTTCCTAGAAATGTTGTGGAGATCTGGAAATTCTTGGGGTTGGTTAGTTATTATAGGATATTTGTTCATGATTTCTCTAAGATTACATATCTGATGATCTCTTTAACCCATAGTGGTTAATAACTTTAATGGAATAAAAAAATTCACCGATATTTTGAAAAGTTATATGTAAGGTGGAATTCAGTACCAGTTTTGGTTCTTCCAAAACCATATTTGGGTTATGTGGTTTTCTGTGATTCTTATTGTAAAATCTTGGAATGTGTATTGATGTATGGTAAATAGATGGTTTCATATAGATCACACCAGTAATTACCTCATGATAAAAACTACCCTACCCACACACATGATTTTGAAATGGATATGTGTGCACTCAAAAATGGATTCACTATATCTTTGGGGAGTTGTTTATAATGTTTTACAATCATGAGAGACTTTAATATATATTTAGACAAATGGATCTGATCTTGTGAAAGAGACACTGGGAGGAGTTTCATCAGACATTCAAATTTTTTTGTTTTTTATAACACTAAAAAGGGAAATGTGGGTGTGAATGCACTGAGTAGAAAATTATTTACAAAATCCCTGAAATAACTAGTTGAGGAGTGGTATCTGATGAGTTTCTTTGCTGAGATAAGATTTAGAGTGGATGAGGTTTGTGAACATGAGTTCTTGGAATTTATGAAATTTGAGTCATATTTTTATGAGTTATATTGGTTTGATCAGGTGACAAACATAAAGTGACATGACATTAGTAAATGTCTTTATAGTGGAGATACCTTGGGTGAAAAATCTCATTCTCCTCGTAGATATTTTTTATTTTGAAATTGTTTGTTTGATCACTTTCCATGAGAAATAAGTTTATGGATAATGGAAATAATTCTAGACTATATGTTACCCTATGATCTACCAAGATATATAGTGATTTTAGAAATCATTATTGGTGAAAGGGGATGAGATGGTCAATTGTGTATTTGTTTTCATGGTGTCTTAATTTTCATAGAATCATGGAAAAACATTGGATACGATGCAATGACCTGAACTTTTGAATAATATTTTCTTTCCTAAATATATATGTTTTACTCTATCACATTAATTGAAACTATAGAGGAATAAATTATGATGTAACTATTAGTTTTCCACCATTATGTGATCATTGGTAAATTATAAAAAATGTTCAATATGATCATTGGAAACAATAATAAATTTAACATTATAAAAATTTTTATATATAGAAATGATAATTGGAAATTAATTCAAAAAGAAGATTTGATGGCCTTGACCAATAGAATTATTTCATACAAAGACAATTTTTTTGAGATCATGAAGGAGGTAGTGTCACTGGGCATCACTCTGGACTAAGCCCATGCTGAGCTTCAACATTTTAAACTTGCATGAAATCTCTTATGGGTGAATTTCAAGTTGGAGGAAATCACGACTCGTACAATGTTATTAGAGCATCCCAAGAGTCTATCACCATCACAAACCTAACCCTTAGGTCATATGTATTGTTATAAGGGGTTATATAATAAGGTATTAGTTACTTGTTGTGTAATCTATTTTCATAATTAAAAGTCTTATTCCATCAATTCCATTGTGAGAATAGTCTTTCTTAAATATATGATGATTTTGATAAATTGAATTTTGGGGTACAGATAGAAATTTTAAATAATATATAAATGATATTATAAAACTAATGTTTTATTAATAATGTAATAATAATTAAATAGTCATTTTTTAATTAAAATTATTATTATATCAATTCCTTCTTGTTTTTTTCTCAATAAATGACTAAGTAATCAGTTTGATCAGAAATATACATTTATATGATAAAACATAAATTATATTTTTGATTTCAATTAAATAATTTATTTTGATGAATTAATGAATTCATGGAATTAATAATATTTTAATAATATATTATTATTAAATAATTTTTAAATATAAATGATCATATAATTTATATGATGTCAAAAGTAACTTTTATTAATGTTTAAAAACTATTTTTTCCAAAACCTATCAATTTTCAATAAAATTTCATTTTTATTTTATAATTAGAAATTCAAATAATTTTCAAATTATTTATTTAAAATTAATAATATGTTTGGAATTAGGAAATTGAAATTATCCAGTAGTGAATGTCTCCAAATTTTCTGAGATCGGCAATTTTTTTGGTAAAAAATAAATATCGTATAAATATATAATATGTTTTATGAGATTATAATAACCCAATAGTGATGTAATAAAATAATATTAAAGGTATATTCAGATAAATATATGTATTTTTTACTTTAAAATAATATAATTTTTGGTTTATTTGACTTATTTTAAAAATCCTTAGTGAATCCTCCAAGACATATAAAATATTTTATGATTTTAAAATCATTTCCTTGAAAGTGAGACTCACCTCTACATAAGAAAGGGAAATATTTTAATATATTTGGCCCTTATACTTATCAAAATAATTTATACCACTCCCATTTTCCAAAAACCATGGGAAAACCCCATGGGATTATTTTTGTTTTTGAATATTTTAGTATGTAGTGTCCAAAACCAAAATAATAAAGAATTTTCCCACTATTTCAATATAAACCACCAAAATCACCCATTTATATTAACTAATGCTATTTCAATATACACCACCATATTCCTCCTATTCTTTATAGATTTTCAAAGGCACCCCAAGCTCCCAAGAAGCTTCTACCATTCTTTTGGTGTCACACATCTTGGTAAGGGATCCTCAACTTCCTCTATTTCTTTCAATTCAAGAACATTGTTTGAAATTAGCCTTTTTAATTTCAATTGGTTATATTTTAATCATTAAATAATAAATTACCTACTTTAAATTGTATTTTATTTCAAATAGGGTTCATTTATCCTCCCCCATTTGGCACCTTTCATAATCTGTTACTATACCGAAATTCAGTATGGGATTTACCACTTCTCTTTTCCATTAGAGAACCTCTTTTGTATTAGGATTTCTGAATTCTATTTTCATATTTTGGGATATGATGTTACATTATCCAACTACTTTACATAAGATTAAAAAATTATAATCGCTTTCTTTCACTCTCATTAGTCCCCCTATGATCCTTTATGAACACCTATTATTATGCCAAGATGTCGTAAGGGTTCCTTCCATTCCCATTTTTATCCAAGTTTCCTTATATTGTGAAACCCTTTTACATTAAATTAAAAATCATTGGGAATGTTTTCTAACCTCACCCATACTTCCCTTATTATTTTTGAATGATGAGATACCCCATTCTCAATCATCAATCCTTCCCATGTACACTCGTTATCATGCTGAAATTCTGTAAGGTATTTTCTCTTCTTCTTTCCATTCATGAATTTCTTTAATATTATTATTCTAAAATACATTTTATATGTTTTGATATTGTTTTACATGATACCATTACTTTCCATTTCATGTATAAATTATTTTAGGCCCCTTTCTCTCCCATCAAACCATTTTACAAATTCTTATTTGACATCGTTATGTTGTTGAAATTACACCATGATTTTCAATGCCAAAATATTCTTGTACTGGATACCATACCCATTTATCTATCAAGGGTATTCAACATTATTCTCATGTTCTTATTGATTTGGGACTTACATGTATGTATTCCACATTCCTTGTTCATGGAATAAAATATGATGCTTAATGAATCCATGTTGTGTAATCTATGTGGCACACTTATACATGAATATTAAAAAATTATGTAGGTTGTTCCCTGATAGCTCCTTAATGAATTGAGTAATGTTAAGTATCATGATACTACATATACAATGAGGGTTTAATCACGCTAATTCATGAAAAATGAGGGGTTACTCATGATAATTCATGTTAAATGAGGGTTTACTCATGCTAATCCATGTGCAATGATCCTTGACTCATGCTAATATCACATTGTATGTTATTTCTAAATTTACATGTTATGAACATAATGTTATATCATGCCTTTATGTTCATGTTTATTTTGTGGTCTATTGATTTTATATTGACTAACAAGTATTTTATTCCTCATTTTATGCCATTTTTATCCCTTTATTGGGCATTATAGATCACTCTTTTCTTATGTATGTCCTCATGTTACCCTATGCAATTCTATGTATGAATAAATTTTGAGTTCATAGAAATAAATATTTCAATAAAGAGGTGTATTTCTTTTTTTAAGTTGTTATGTAATGTTCTTAATCCCCAAATACACTACACCTCTTGATCTTATGTGTTTTATTAATTTCATGTTTATTTAATAAATCATATTTAAATCCATAATAATGATCAAGGTTGTTTTAGTTGGTATTAGAGGATAGGTTTAGTTAGTTTTTGGATTAGGATTATAAAACTCTAGTGAAATCCATAGGGATAAGAATAAGTATAATAAAAAAATCTCCAAATTTTCGGTAGTATAGATTGAGTGTCTTATTAAGAAAATATATCCATTTCTTGATATGAACAAGTAGAGGTGGCTCTATCACTGATGTAGCTAGGGGTAGAACCCGAAAACACAACTTTGAGATAGTCTCGAACAAGAACCTGTGCAAGACAATAGGACTTGATACACTCTTTGTTCGACTGGCTCAGAGGATATACTTTGGTAAATTCATAATCATAGTACAAACCATTATTAATGGAACAAGGAAAAAATACCATAAGAATATATGTTATGAAATAGATCATGGATAACCTATTTTGAAACATAGGATATCACAAGTTAATATATGTTATTAATATAAAATTTTATCCTTCTATGTTCAATGTTATCTTTTTTACACCCTTATCAGGTAAGTATTAAACCTCCAAAATGAATTTTTTTCTTAGTTAATATAAGGAAAGAGGAAGGTCATGAATAATTCTTTTCTCTCTTCCTGAAGAAATACTTGTAATGATTATCTTGAAGTCATGCTCAGATGAAAATGAAACATTTTCAAATATCCAAGTCACATAAAAAACATTATGAGGCAACCAATACCTCTATCATTGCATTATTCTTTCAAGGATAAAGTACCATCTATTAGATAATCTTGCGCTCTCAAATTTCATACCATTTTAAGAGTGGGAAGTACCATCATGGTCTTTCCAAATTAATCTCTTTTTTTCAAAATTATCAAGAACTAAATGATTTTATAGATAATGAAGAAGAGGGAGACCTTATAGTACCCTATATGTATCAAATAATAGATTTTTATCTTTGGGTAAATTCCAAAATTGATATACCAAAACCTTATTTAGAAATATTTGAAGATGAATCAAAAAATACTTTTTTATAAAAAAATGTTCCAGAATATATTTCAATATTATATATAATAAATAATTTTTTAATTATATATCGGTGCTTCTATCGATATAATACAATATTATTGAGGTGTTTTGGGTAAAGTAAGTAGATGATTTTAAAAATATCCTAAGTTTCCATTGTGGGTCAGGAACCCTTTATACTTAAATGAAATTCTAATAGGAAAGACCGATGACCTCATTGAAAAGATAAATGAGAAGTACGCTAACCTTTTTTCACCATATTATGTGAAACGAAATTTCGAGGTTGAAATTTATTAAGTGGGGGGGAGATAATGTAATGACCCAACCTTTTGAATAGTATTTTGTTTCCCAAAAATGTATTTTTTATTATTTCACATTCATTAAAACTATACAAGTATAAATTAAAATGTAACTATCAATTTTCAACCATTATGTGAACAATGGCCAATTATGGCTGATGATCAATATGACTGTTAGAAACAATTATAAATTTAAGGATATAATTATTGTTTATAAATAGAAATGATAATGGAAAATAAATTAAAAAAGAATATTCAATGACCTCTACCCGAAGAATTGTGCCATATTAAGCCCACTAGTTGAAGCTCAGGAAGAAGGTAGCGTCACTAGGCTACAGTCTATGCCAAGACCATGTTGATCATTAACATATTAATCTTCA
Source organism: Viscum album (assembly GCA_963277665.1). Taxonomy (NCBI): domain Eukaryota; kingdom Viridiplantae; phylum Streptophyta; class Magnoliopsida; order Santalales; family Viscaceae; genus Viscum; species Viscum album. The sequence goes on from OY728129.1 coordinate 263,412,236, forward strand.
ACGAAATCTCATATGGTAAAAGTTCGAGTTGGTGGAAATCACCACTCATGTGATGTTATTAGAGCCTCTCCATGAGTTTATCACCCTCACCCACCTTTCCCTTAGATCATATGGGGTTTATATATGGGGTTATATAACAAGGTATTAGTTACTTATTATGTACAACATTTATATAAATCAAAGTATTGTTCCATGAATTCTATTATGAGAATTGCCTTTCTAAAAAATATAATGAATTTAATAAACTGGTTTTTTGAGTAAAAATTTTACTTTTAAAATTATTATTATTTTATAATTATTTAATATAAATTATCATATAATTTTTATGGATTCAAAAGTATCTTTTATTCAGGATTAAAAACTATTTTTTCCAAAACCTGTAAATTTTCAATAAAGGTTGGTTTTTATTTTAAAAGTAAAAATTAACATATTTATAAAATTATTTATATGAAATTAATATTTTTTTTGGAATAATGAAATTTAAATTAATCAATGGTGAATATTTCAAAATTTTCTGAGATAGTTGAATTTTTGGGTAAAAATTAAATACCATATAAATATATAATGTGTTTTATAACATCACAATGACCCAATAGTGATGTAATATAATAAAATGAATTTTATATTAGTCCAAATATATATATTTTTTCATTAATATAATGTAATTTTATTTTTATTTTATTTATTTTATAAGGCCTTAGTGAATCCTCTAAGACATATAATATATTTTAAGATTTTAAAATCATTTACTTGAAATTATGACGCACCTCCAGATAGGAAATGTCAATATTTTAATATAATGGGAACATATAATTATAAAATAATGTATACCTCTCACATTTTTTATAAACCATGGTAAAATCGATGGGATGGTTTGTGGTTTTGAATATTTCAGTGTGTAGTGTCTATATCCAAAAAAATAAAGAATTCCCCCACATTTGATTTATAAACCCACCCAAGCACCATTTTCACTTTACTAATGATATTTTAAGCCTGAGAAACCTATTCCCCCTACTCGCTGCATACCTCCCAAGGTTCAAAAAAGCTCTCAAGAAGCCTCTCCCAAACCTTTGGAGTCACACATCTAAGTAAAAGATCTTCACCTTCCTCTCTTTCTTTCAATTCCATAACCTTGTTTGAAATTAGTTTTTTAATTATAAATTGGTTAAATTTTAATCCTTTTTTAATAAATTCTCTAACATCCATTTTATGTTTTTACAATGATTTATCATTTATCCTCCCCCATTTGGACCCTTTTTAAGCTATTACTATGCTGAAATTCCATATGGGATTTCTCCCTTATTTTTTCCATTCAAGAAACTATTTTATAATATGCTTCTTAAATTGCATTTTTATTTGTTTGGTTATGAATTTACATGATACCAATACTATAAATTTTATTAATAAATAATTATAACTTCCATTAACTCTCGTTAAACCCCTATGATCCTTTAAGTACACCTGTTTCTATGCTAAAATTTCGTAACGGTTCCTTCCTTTTTCGTTTTTATCCAAGTTTCCTTATATTGTTACACCCTTTGAAATTCAATTGAAAATGATGTTGTATGTTTTATAACCTCACCCATAGTACCATAATTATTTTTTAATTATTATATACTCTTTTATATCTCATTAATCCCTCTTGTGTACACCTGTTACCATGTCAAAATTCTGTAATGGATTTCTCTCTTTTCATTTCTATTCATGCATTTATTTTAAATTATAAATATAAATTAAATTTCATATGTTTGTATATTTTGTTCCTTGATACCTATACTAACCATTTCATCAATAAATTATTAGATACCCCTTTCTATATCATCAACCAATTTTATAATTTTTTATTTGACATCGTTATGCTGTCAAAATTGCACCATGATTTTCCATAACAAAATCACCATAAAATGAATACCATACCAATTTCTGTATCAATTGTATTAATATTCATGATCATGTACATATTATTGGGGAATATTTTTATTTTATCCACATCCCATGTTCAAGGAAGAAATTATGATGTTTAATGAATCCATGTTGTATGATCTATGTGGAACACTTATATATGAAAACAAAATGATTAAGAAGGGTGTGCCCTGATTGTGTTTCAATGAAATGGGTAATGTTTCATATCATGAAACACCATGTGTCAATAAGGGTTTACTCATGTTAATTTATGTTTAATGAGGGTTTAATCATGCAAATTCATGTGAAAATAGGGTTTTTTCATGGTAATCCATGTGCAATGGTCCTTGACTCTTGCTAATATAATTTTTTTGTTATTTCCACATTTCTTTGTTATGAATATCATGCTATTTCATAACTTTATTTTCATGATTCTTTTGTTATATATTAATATTTTTATTTCTATAATGTATAGTATTTCTCATTTTATGCTATGTTTATTCCATTACTAGGCTTTATATCTCACCCATTTCTTATGTATGTCCTCAGGATAACCCATGAAATTATATGTGTGAAGGAATGTGATGGTCATGTAAAATTCATTTTCAATAATGACTTGTATTTAAGGTTCTAATTTTTAATATAATGTTTCTAAGACCCAAATACACAAAACCTATCAATCTTCTAAGATGTATTAAGAGAATGTTTATGTAATAAATTATTTATAAATGTGTAATAAAGATTATTGTTATTGTTGTATATTAGGTTTTTTTGCATCCCATATCCATTTCATTATAGAGGTGGAATGATAATTCCATGTACTTATCCATTGGTTTAACATATATTTCTTGTGGGAAGGATTATATTCTGGTGAATAGTGGTCTACTTATAAAATAAGATCATTTATTACCCACTAAAGAGATGATAAAAGTGGAAAAACCAGGGAACATGTATGTTTTAGAGATTGTGATACTTTATAGGGTTATATATATGGTTGTACCTGAAAAGGAAATGAGATTTATATATATGTTATGTAATGTTTTACAATAGGATATGGGTTCCCAAGTGAAATTAGGAATTAATTATTATCCAAAGATGGATGGAAGGATTGAGAGATCTATCTAGATTCTTGAGGATATACTCGGGGATTGTATGCATGATTTTGGAGGATTGTCGAAAAATCATTTTCTTCTGGTTTAATTTTCCTATAACAAAATTTATCATGATTTGATAAATATGGAACCCTTTGATGCATTTTAAGGTTGTCCAAGTGGATCTGCATTTTCTAGGGAAGAGTTCACAGAATTTTACTATGTTGGGTCGAATCTTGATCCGGAGACAAATGATATGGTTATTTTGATCTGGAAGGAAATGGTCACAACAAAAATTCCTTAGAAATATTATACATACTATCCCCATTGGTAACTATATATTGTTATTGGTTATTATGTTTTTCTTAGATTTTCAACATTCTTGTGACAGTGTTTTCTAGGTAAGAAGGGTATCATGGCACCGAGTTTTGTTGTCACCTTTCAGATCATATAATGACTTTGAAAGGATCCATATCTGTTGGAATTAAGGTACAACTTATCATATATCCTTGATGTGTTACCTATTTCCATGATTATGAGGTATCAATTAGATATTTACCATGTGATTGGATAGGAGGACATTGATCCTGGTCCCAATACCACTGTGGTTGAGTAGCCAGTTAAGATTATTGTTCGATTAGAGAAGGTAGAATGTGGTAATACAATTCCACGGATCCAAGCACTGTGGAATTGTAGATGGGATAGCCACAAGGCATGGGAGTAGGAATATTTTATGAGACAGTAATGGCCTTTAATTTTTATGAGTCATGGAAATTAAATAATTTCTGGGGGTAGAAAGTATTTATGATGGGGACATGGTACCACCCCATTATCTTCCTTCAAGTTATCTTTGTATTTTTTTGGTTTCCCTTCTTATTGGGTACATTTTAGGAATCATAAGAATAAAGGGCCTTTTCAAGGAAAATGATTTAAATTTAAAGGATGTATATTTTTTTAATTAATGATGTCTGGGTATAAAAGTATAAATTTGTTTAGAAGTATCTCTTCAGGACCAAAGAACCATAAATTTGGATTCAGAGGATTTTTATAGGGAACTAAAATATTTTCATTATATTGGTTGATTACACATTGTGTAATAGTTACATGATGTGTACTAGTAACCGAGAATTTTCCATCAATCAGGTTCAGGGTGTGAGAGTTATACATGTCGTGTAATGGTTTCATTTCATGTAATGGGAAAAGTATGGATTTATATTAGAGGAAACCCATTTATCACCATATTTTAAATTCTGGGGATTAAATTTAGTATAAAGGAAACACAATGTGTAATCATCAAGTACATTGGTTTTTTAATGCACATTTTACCTATTTTTTATTTCTTTTATAATAAAATCCTTCTTTTATAACCCCTAGATGTTTTTTGAAAATTTGGGGGATCTCCACACCTTTCAGATCATTCATTTGGTGATTAACCATCATTATGGTTGCAACTCTCCTCCATGGGTAATAATCATTATGTTTACTATTTTTATTTGGTCATGAATACTATGTTGGGTGCATATGTGGTTTAGATATGGGATCAATTGATTTTTTATATCAATTATTTTATATTTCTTATCATTTTGTTTCTTATGAAGGCTGATCTATGGCTTTCCAATCTCTTTTGTTGAGGAATGATGGGGGTCCAACATTATTCAAGTGGGTGTTTCTACACTCTGGGTTAATTATATGAATTTCTCATCATTGTTTTAAATTATCACTCTATTGTTCATTTAATTCAATTGATTATTGGTTTCATGGGATTTCGTGGAATGGTAAATGTTTTTAAAAGGGTTTTCCTTAAAAAGTTATTTTTTTTCATACCAAACATTTGATTAAATTCTTGAGTGGGGATTTTGATTTGATATGGGGTTTAAACCCTTAAAGAATATTATCTTGGATTTAATTTTTTTTTTATAAATTCTTATTATAGTATTGAAATGGATTATGAATATTTTGGCAGATTTGGAACCTTGGGTGCATTGAGAAATAGACATGGGTATCCTTAGTGAGTGTGGTTCCATTGTGACTTACATTCAGTGATATTGATGGAATATGGAAGGAATTGATATTGGTTGGTACCATACTTTTTCTAGTTTAAGATATATTATGTTTAGTCTGTACCCCCATTGGCTAAAGCTCAGAATAGAGTTGTTTTTTATTTCATATTTATTTATCATGTGATGGGTGTTTATCACGGACTGTTGCTCAAAGGGTTTTATATGAGGCAGTATCCCATGTCTTCTCATAAAATTATATTTAATGGATATATGTTTACATTATTACCTTATGGTGTATGTATTGTAATATTTCGATTTATCACTTATAATTTTCATATTTTTGGATTTAAGAATATTAATGTATTTAATGAAAACCAATAGAAAATGTTTTAAAAATGGGTTTGAATTTCTAAAAATTCGTTATAAGAATATTTAGAAAAACTATAAAATATGCTATAACAAGCTGGACCTGAACAGCCACATGAATAGTGCTAAATGGATCGGGTGTTACTACCTTGGGTGCACCTCCCCAAACGCCAAAGGCTGCTGACTAGAGGAGAGGGTCTTATTAGGTATAGTGGAGAGGCTATACCCTCTCGGAGGATAATAATGGTACTGGTTCGAGTATAAAAATAAAGATGCAGAGGAATAAATGACTCAGTAGACTCAAACCAGACCCGCCGAGTGGAAGCACATTCAATATCGATAAACAACGGAAGTAATAATTATAAACAACGACTATGGAAATAAACAAAACAACATGATGATCACTTGTAACTACCACTGACCAACAATACATGCATCCAAAGCCGGTCATACATATCTAAATATAAATGGAGCCAATGGATAACCAATTGTAGCTACAAAAAAGTATGTTGATACAGGAAAGTACGCAAAATATAGTAAACTCTAGCTAGGCATAACCTCAAGGTCCCTACCATCTCCATGAAATAGCTAATGCAGCCCAGCTCCTGAAGCTGGCCTCTTTCCTACACGTAAATACATAAAGTCTGCACGCGTCCTGAAGAGCCCATGTAGGGTGTGAGACGAATGTCAGTAGGATACCACCCAACAGTGTGTACCAAATATAAGTGTTTAAGCATACTTGTATTTATAAGGTAAACAGTAAGCAGTACAATGAAAAAACAAACACAAAATCCACTGGTTCTCAGTAGCCAACATGGAGTGTCACCTGCTTTGGCCAATGCCAAAATCTCTGTCATGTAACCCGAAACCATGTGCCCCCTGACACTGTGTGTCTCAAGTACAGACGTCCCAAAGGCACGCCAGAGAAATAGTAACCCGGAGGAACAATGATGTCTGTCCACAATAAGTAACTAGAGGGACATCGATGTCTACCCTAAAAATAAGTAACTGGATGGACATCGATGTCTACCTTCAAAATAAAGTACCTAGATGGAAATATATGTATGCCCTCAAAATAAAGTACCCAGAGGGACAATGATGTCTTCCCTCAAAATAAAGTACCTAGAGGGACAACAATATCTGCACTCAAATAACAGCGAGCCTCTACCCCCAACCTAATAGCCTCAATGATATCCCCTCAAGGCTCCTCAACTTCCATGTGGATTCCTACGACAAGCACCCCCAAATCAATAGTACCTAAACTGCAACTAACAGGGGCCTCTACCCACACAAGTGGTCAAAACCACCTCATCACGTTGTCTCTCTTTGTGTACACTACTCATAGTTCCGGGTGAGTGGTAATCACCAAAATAGTACCCATGACACTACACCTCTAACACCTCGTGTCCCTATGACCATGCCACTCAAGTATGATGGGATCTCCATCCTAGTAACCCGATCCATGCCCAACCTGACAGTCGGAACTACCTCAATCGATGTCCATGACGCCCAATCCCGTGGTCAAAACCACCCAACGTAACTCGGGCCAAGCCCAACCTGTGATCAACATCACTCAACAATACCCAGGCCATGCCAGGCACAACCCAGAGGTCCAGCATATGAAATATCACACATCACATATATAGTCACAATTAAAAACTTTAAACAGGAAGGACAATGAAACAGTTGAATTACACTAGCATAGTTTTGTCCTATACAAGCACTAAGGTCTTGAGAGCCTCTAACAATTCATATCGAGGCATAATAAACTAAAATTATTAGATAAATTATTCCAGTTTAATCATAACCATTTTGGATTCCACCAACCAAAATGACCCAATTGAGAAACGACCCCTCGCCCAGCCCTTCTCAAGGAAAACAGGCAAAGGACATACCCAAAGGCATCCCACTATTCTAATGAAAAATTTAATATGCAATATTAGATAAAAATGGGTCCCTCTCAAAATACCTGAACACACACCAAAGGACACGCCTCCAAAATGACCGTGAAAACACAAAAAGAGGTATGCACCACATACTAGATACTCATACGATTATACACCTCCGATAACAGCCTTCAATTGGGTCTAAAATGTGGTAGATCTATAAAATAATCAAAACTTCTCAAACCCTAATAACTTTTTCTAGAATATAATTATACATGTATAGCTCAAGGGGAATTAAGGACTTACCGAGGGGGTTCCAATGGATCAAACAGTGTTTGAATCGGGTTTCGGATGAAGAAACGATATCAATTTGAAGTCTCGGCTTCCTCTTTTTCAAGGGTTCTATCCAGAACCTGAGAAACGAGGCTACTGTCTGTTTTAAGAGAAGAAAAGAAAATACATGGCATGTAATTTATGACTATACGCTGTGTAGGTTATTTTAATGTTCATATAGAGTCCACTTTTCCACCAACATACTTTTCAGAACCTGCTAACATGAGTACATGGTGTATACTAGGTAGCACATGGCGTGTACTTAGTTTTTATTATCTTCCTTTCCGAATTACCCAAAACGCCATGTATATCCATAATACACAGTTAGAATACACGGAATGTCCAAGCAGGACATGGTGTGTACTTGGTTAAATGATCCTACATGGCCAACATTCCTACATGCCATGTATGGCCTCCACACGGCCACAGGTACACGGCGTGTCGATAACTATACGTCGTGTAGTAAGAAATTTCTACATGGTCATCACACGACATGTACTCGACGACACACGGTTGCTGCTCACCCAAACCGGAAACTACATGTACACCATAGTACATGGCATGTAGTCTGGAAAATTCTAGAATATCCCAAATTTTCCATGTTTTCTCAGGAACAAGCCAAAAAATCAAACAAGGTCGGGATTTTTGACCCATTCTAAAAACCCAGGTTCTTACAATCTCCCCACCTTAATATAGCTCATCCTCGAGCTATCAAACGAAACCCAGAGATGCCATCGAACATACCACCCTGATCAAAGTAACCCAGACTTCCCCAGTCTCACAGGTTCTAGAAAAATTTATCATGGGGCACCCCACCTTAAGAATTGCCTAACTCTGTCTCAACATGACAAAACTCAAAAAAAAGGTTCACTAACCTATTTTGTAGACACAAAGTTATTTCGTGATGCATCGTCACCCCTGAGACTCATTATTACTCTTGTGTTGTTCCCGAAACCCAGTGTATGCCGCACCGCATCAGTGTCCGCCTCCATGAGGTCTCGCATCCCATGGACGCTAAAAAACGAACTTGGTTCCTATCACCTCAAGTAACTCGCATTTTCGATGCCTCGATGCCCAAGGAACCTCAAGTAACCCACATCCTCGATGCCCCTGATGCTAATAATCTCATATATATATATACAAATATATCACGCACTTGATATGGTGCCAACCCCCCTGACTAGTATCTAGTCAGTCCACATAGGTCTTGTGCATCACGTGAAATCAAAACAGACATTCCTTTACAGGTCTTTCCAAAAAGGAAACATAGAAATCATGGCCACACCCGTGGTGTACCTATAACCGTCATCGACAAACCATCCTTCTCAGCCTCTGGAAGCTCCATGGAGTGCACCTGGCCTAATGTACGACAGCCTAATGCATGACCTCCTTGCGGTACTGCTCTAGAAAATGGCCACTAACCCCTCAGCTGAATCCCATTTTCTCTGTCACATCCTCCACGTGTAGCTGAACCTCAGCTACCATCACCTGGTACCGAACCTGAACCAACTACAGATGCCACCGTCTTCCGTTTCCCTACCTGCTGGGTGTCTGAGAAGGCTACTTGCAGAACCTCTCAATGTGCCCGACCATCCACATGCCCGAAACATCTTTAGAGGCCTATCGTACTCAGTCCGAACATGTCATGGCTATCCACACTGAAAGAAAACCACTGAATAACTACTACGAGGTGGTCTATCTGAGTCCTTGGCCTGACTACCCTGCTAAAACTCATCCATTCCTCGCTTCTAGATATCTAAACCCTCACCTGAAGCCGTTGTCCGGCCAACCTGGGGAATATCTCTCTGGTTTCCCTCCGCTATGAGCGCCTAATTCACCACCTTTGAAAAAGATCCTAGTTTGAAGATATTTACCTGGATCTGAATGGCGTGTTGTAATCCATATTCAAAGGGCCTCACCCTTGACGCGTCATTGCATACCATACGAGGTGAAAAGAGAGACAGCTCGGTGAAAGTAGATGCATAGTCCATGATGAACATGTCTCCCTGCTGAAAAATCAGGAACTCCCGAGCCCTCTCTACTCTCAGTGTCCCTAGGTAAATGTTCTCAAAGAACCTGTCCTCGAAGTCCTTCAATGCAATTCCCTCGTGTCTGTGATCCTGATCCTACACATACCACTGGTGATTTTTTGGTACTCACAGCATGTATGCCACCAGCTTGAACCTCTGCCCTGGAGGCATCTTGAGCTGGTCAAAGGTCATCTTCAAGCTCTCTATCTAGTTCTCAGCCTCCTATGGACCACCCTCACTCCAAAAAAGATGTGGGTGCTACGATTGGAACTCTCGCGTTAGATATTCCATGGATGGCTCTGTATCGTGCACACCTTTTTCGATCCCCCTACAAGACACATACCATAATAGCACCGATCTTCTCGTCAAGCCATGGTCTAAATGCTGCCAAACCCGACAGCTATCCTACCTTCACTAGATCCTAAACCTGATCCTGTTCCTGAGCCAATACTTGCGGCTCCTTCTCTGCCTGCACCGGATCCTGAACCTGATCCTACTGATGCGGCACTGTACCATCCCCCGTCTGATGCTCCATCTGAGTCACCCAAAATGAAACCCACTGAACACCATAAATGGCCAGATAGCCCATATATATATATATATAACAATTTATATTCAATGAAGATAAGGAAATAATTAAAAAGGAAGCGCGTAACTTCATCCCTTACTCTTCCCCACTGAAACACATGCCCATGGCATCCCGACCTCATGGCCTCCTTACCTGCCCCTCAACAGAGCCAAGTATCAAAATTACATCATGCCATGCTTGTCCCGACAACCATCGTTTATCAAACAGATGACCGAGTATCCCAATCTTGGTGATCAAAATCACCTCAACAGATATTACCTTCCTACTCGTACAAGATCCAGACTCAAATACCCTGTCACATGAAATTCTACAAATATATAAATCATGGAATATACATTGAAAAAACTATCAATTCTTTCTCTAATTTCTCCTTTTCAGATTTTAAGAATACCTAGCATAACAATTGATATCATTTACATGGTATTATAACTTCACAAAGCATACGTGCAATTATTAAATTGAAATACCTTAAACATGTTCCTATCAAAATCCAAGAGAACAAACCTTTCCATACCGAGCCATGGTCCAATCCTCCCTTACTGCACTGGGTCAAGAATTACATATCGCAATCATTAAAAACACACACCAAGTGTGCCACCGAGGTTGAAATCATGTAAAATGTAATCTGAGAAAAAGAAAAACAGTAATTCCCACCCATGGAAACATGGTCCATCCCTCGTACCTGGGGCTGCAGGCACCCAAGAAAAATATTGAAACCCAGTTCCAGTAACAACCTATCATCATTCTTCCATATCCCAAATAGTAAAATCAGAAAAAATAAAAGAGATGTCCCAATCTCATTAGTAGCCAATAAAACATTGCTACCAAATCCCTATCAAGAACTCCTTGGATACCACTTTGTAATATCCCGGACCCAAACAACCACTGGAATAGTGCTAAACGGGTCGGGTGTTACTACCTTAGACGCACCTCCCCGAACGCCAAAGGCTGCTGACTAGCAGTGATTGTCTTATTAGGTATAGTGGGGAGGTTATACCCTCTAGGAGGATAATAATGGTACTGGTCCAAGTATAATAATAAATATTCCGCGAAATAAATGACTCAGCAGACTCAAAACAGACCCACAGAGTGAAAGTGCATTCAATATCGATAAATAGTGGAATCAATAAATATAAACAACGACAACAAAAATAAACACAACAACATGTTGATAACTTGGTACTACCACTGAACAACAAAACATGAATCCAAAGGAGGTCAAACATATCTAAATATAAAGGCGCCAATGGCTAACCAATTGTACCTACAAAACAAGCATGATGATATAGGAAAGTATGAAAAACATAGTAAACTTCAGTTAGGAATGACCTCAAGGTCCATACCATCTCCATGAAAAAGCTAATGCATCCCAGCTTCAGAAGATGGACTCTTTTTTTCACGTAAATCCATAAAGTATGCACGCGGCCTGAAGGGCCCGTGCAAGGTGTGAGATGAATATCAGTAGGATACCACACAATGGTGCTTACCAAATATAAGTGTTTAAGTAGGCATGAATTTTTAAGGTAAACAATAAACAGTACGATGAAAAAATAAACACAAACTCCACTAGTGCTCAGTAGCGACCATAGAGTGTCACCTGCTTTGGCCAATGCTGGAATCTTTATCATGTATCCCAACACCATGTTCCCCCCAACACTGCGTGTCTCAAGTACCGATGTCTCGATGGCACGCCTGAGAAATTGTAACTCGTAGGAACAGAGGTTCCTGCCCTCAATAAGTAATTGGAGGGACAACAATGTCTACCCTCAAAATAAGTAATCGGAGGTAAAACAATGTCTTCCATCAAAATAATGTACCCCAGAGGGACAACAATGTATGCCCTCAATATAAAGTACCTAGAGGGATAGTGATGTCTGCCCTCAAAATAATGTACCTGGAGGGACAACGGTCTCTGCCCTCAAATAACGGCGAGCCTATGCCCCTAACCTGATAGCCTCAACACTATCCCCTAAAGTCTCTTCACCTTTCATGCAGCTTCTGACGACAAGCACCCCCAAACCAATAGTACATAAACTACTACTAATGATGGCCTTTACCCCAAATGAGTAGTCCAAACCACCTCATCACAGAGTCTCTCTGTGTGCACACTAATCATAGTTCCGGGTGAGCTGTAATCACCAAAATAGTACCCAAGCCACAACACCTCTGACACCTTGTTTCCCTACCACCATGCCGCTCAAGTCTAATGGGCTCCCCTTCCTAGTAACCCGGGCCATGCCCAACCTGACAGTTGCACTACCTCAAGCCGATGTCCATGACGCCCAATCCTGTGGTCAGAACCCCTCAACGTAACCCGGGCCATTCCCAACCTGTGATCAACATCACTCAACAATACCCAGGCCATACCTATCACAAACCAAATATTTCGGCATATGCAATATCTAACATCACATATATTATCACAATGGAAAACATTAAATAGGAAAGACAACGAAATAGTTGAATTACACTAGCAAGGTGTTGTCCCATACCTACACTGAGGTCTTGAGAGCCTCTAATAATTCATATCAAGGCTTAATAAACTAAAGTTATCATATAATATATCCCATTTCAATCATAACCATTTTGGCTTCCCTCATCCAAAATTCCCCAATTGAGCAACAAACCCTGACCTGAACCAGCTCAAGAAAATAGGTAAGGGGCATACCAAAAGGAATTTCATGGGTCTAATGAACAATTTAATATGCAATATAAGATAAAATTGGGTCCCTCTCAAAATACCTGAAAACACACCGATGTCTGTGCCACCTAATGACCACAAAAACAAAAAAAAAGAGGTATGCACCACCTACCTAAGACTCGTACGATGCTACTCCTACGATAATTGCCTCCAATTATGTCTCAAACGCAGTAGATATACAAAAGAATCAAAATAGATCAAACCCATATAAATCGTTCTAGAACAAAAATCAGGATGAATGGCTCAAGATGAATCAATTACATATAGAGGGGGTTCCAAAGGATCAAACGTTGTTCGAATCAAGGTTAGGATGAAGAAACAAGATAAATTTGAAGTCTCGGTCTCCTATTTCTCAATAGATATATCTAGAACCTGAGAACGAGGCTAATGTCCATTTTATGTGGAAAAAAACACACGGTGTGTAATTTATGATTATACACCATCTAGGTTCGTTTAATATTCATATGGCGGCCACTTTTCCACTGACATACTTTCCAGAACCTACCGACATGAGTACACAACATGTACTAGGTAGTACACAGCGTATACTTAGTTTTTCTTCTCTTCCTCGCCGACTTACCCACAGCCATGTATATCCCTCATACACGGCTAGACTACACAGTGTGTCCATGGAGGACACAATATGTACTTGGTTAAACGATCCTACCCATCCAACAGGCCTACACGCTATGTATGCCCTCCACATGATAACGAGTACATGACGTGTCGATCATGAGGCACCGTGTAGTACGAAATTACTACATATTCATCACACCGCATGTACTCGGTGGCACTAGACCAGTGCTCGCCCACCCCATACTCAGCATGTGCTCTATAGTACACGTCGTGTAGTCTGGAAAATTCCAAAATATCTCAGATTTTCCCAGTTTTCTCCAGAACATGTCAAAAATCAAATAGGGTCAGGATTTTTGACCCGTTCTAAAAACTCACATTCTTATATATGCATCCATGTTATTAGACATAGTATAGAATTTGTGCTGGTATGCTTCTAGAATTTTTTATAACACCATAATTTTTCCGTTAGGAGGTTGTATATGTTGTATTGAAAGATCAAGGAAAATGGAAAGCCTCTTGCAGTATCTTGGATTCTATTATTGTTACAACCTTCAGTTCAAGATGGTTTGGAGGAGACGGTTGGTTACATTGAGTCTTGTTGGTCTTTTAGGGTTTATAATTTTATAGTTTATCCTGTTTGTATTGGATTGTAAGTACTTTGGTTGAATATTTTTCTTCCAAATCTTTATTTTCTTTAAAGTATTGTTTCATATTTATTCAAGACATGTTCTATTAACTCTGTTGGACCTCGGCATCATAGGCTGGTTCAGGTGGTGTGTCTAATTGATCTAGGTTAGTCTGTTATAGAATTAAAACAACTATAAGAGTTACGAGATAATTTATTCACATAAAATTGTTCTTCAGCTTTGGTATAACCTATTATATTTTTGAAAAGGATGGATTTGTCTATGAGGTTTTAAATTGATTATAGATAAATCAATGCCATTAATATAACGAAAAAAACATCCTTTACGACACAGTGATAATCTTTTTTATCAAATTCATGTATAACAATAATTCTAAAAGATTTTTCTTCACTATGGTTATAATCAATTAGAATTTAATGAGGATGATTTACCAAATACAAATCTTCAAATAAGGTATGATAATTATAAGTACATATTAATGACGTTTCTCTTAAGAAATAAAATAATTGTGTTTATGGATCATTTGAATATAATATTAAAGTATTATCATTATTTTTTTGAATTTTTCTTATTATATATTGATATAATCAACATTCTATTATGGTAATGAAAACAATTTAGGGGTTTTCATGCATATAATAAAGAATTAACAATTATATAGGAAATTCAATAAGTGTGAATTTGGACTCTAGTTAGTTCAATTTGCAACCATATTTTCTCTAATTATAGAATATTAGTTAACCTCATAATGATAAATAGTGTTAAAGAATGGCTTAAAAAACAAATATAACTGATAGGTATTGTTTCATTTATTTAACTTATTACTATTAATGATTTTTTGAAAATTGTGCATAGATAGCTAATTAGATAACCAATTTCACACACAAAGGGATAAAATTTACATTGGATAAGGAATATAAATAAATATTTGAGTAATTATAGAAGATATTAATAAATTAAAATATATTAATCTTAAAATTTCTAGTGATGGGTTTTTTATATACAATGATGTTTCAATTAAAAGACTAGGTTTTGTCCTTAATAAAATTGAAAGAGTTGTTTCTTATACATCTATTAAATTAAAGACCTGTGAAAAAATCTCTCTAAATCAAGATATTGAGCAGTAAGTAGTAATTATTTCTTAAAAAAATGGCGACTCTATATTTATGGAGAAATATATGACATATTTACAGATCCAAAATATTTGAAGTATAAATTTCTATGGAAAGAGATCAATATGAGATAATTGAGATATATTAAACTACTCAAGGACTATGATTATGTAATACACTACCACCATTATAATAAAAAAAGGTGTTAGGTTCATGAAGTAGGAATGATAAGGGAGTGCTATCAATTAAGTGGATAGACAAAGATCCCATATTTATTGATTTTGTCAAGTTGAATATGTAAATTATCAAGGAAAGGGAACCATCAATACGTTTCTAAGTAGAATAAAAACTATATTTACTATAGAAGTTGAATAGTTCTCAACTAGATGAAAATATTTGAAAAATATAGTTTAAATCCATAGAAGAGGGGAAATTGATTGACTTAAACTATATAGATGGTGTATTGATGTTTTTAAGATACCATGTGTTACATCATTATTAGAGATAAATGGGGAATTACAATATGATTGTCATAGTTCAAACCACTCTATACTCCATGATAGATCCAATATGTTTTGGGATATAAGAGAACACATATAACGGGAATACATCAAGTGATAAATTGTAGAATATACATCAAGAACCTTGTTATTCCAATAAATAAAGGTTTGGGAGATAACTCCCAAAGGGTTTCATGAAACATTCCCTTATACAAATCTGGAAGTTGGAAAATATTATAAAATACATCATTACATGACTACCTATTACGTCAAATAATAATGGTTTTATTTGAGTCATTATGATTTAATTGAAAAACTCTACAAATATCATACAAATATGGGAGGATCTACCATTGAATATATTTTATGGATCCATATCAATGAGGTTATAAGGATTTGTGGTGGACCATCATCAATTTCTTCTAATCATGACCCTTGATTCACATTGATATTTTGGATCATCTACCGCTTGAATGTCTTTATAATTTGATTGTGTAATATTCACTTAAGTAGATATGTTGTTCCATTTAAGAGGGAAATATGATATTTTGTATATCTATTGTTTCTATATAGAAAAATATTGATTACTTAACATTATAATATGTATTTTTATCCATTATTTTGACATAAGGTATGAATTAGACTTATTACACAATAGGAGGGGATAAAAATTATATATCCCCTAAATGAGTTATTAGGAATCATGGGACATACTATTTGGTAATTTGGAGTAATCCTTACTCATTTATGTATGATGTCTTGGAATAAGGCTATGAGAATATAATTATGGTGTTTGAAATTACACATTTTATCTCTATGAGATCAGTTATTTGTATCCAGGAATTTATTTACCTTTATTTAATTCAATTATATATTATCCTCACATATATATTTATGATGGGATTTATTTATTACTAACATATTATTGATTCTTCGCTTATGTATGATAACTTCTTCTTTATTCCATCCCTCAATGAGCATTTGAGATCACCCCTTTATATTTTTTCCAATTTACCTAGAAAAACTTGATCATTAATACACGTGACTTACAGATATGTAAGGAGAAATAACAAATTTTTATGTATTCATTTGATGTATCTTATTTTTTCACTGTAATGTAATGTTTTTTATATAAAATGTTTCTTATGATTCTTAAACAACAACATCATGTGTATTTTTATTTATGTATTATGTACTATTGTAATAAAATAACAATTTTATCAAGGATACTTGAGTGGGTGTGTTACAAGAAATGAATGAGGTGCTTCCTTACGAAAAATAAGTTTGTTGTTTCTTATATATAAGATAAATCTAAAAAACTAAAAACAAAATTATCCAACTCATGATATAATGTAAACCAAGTAATCATTTCTTTGATTTTAGGGAGAAACTATTTATGTGGTGAAATTTGTGACATATATATGAATCTTAGATATATTAACATATAAATTTCTCAACATGATGCAATGGAGATGGATTAAACTACTCAATTACCATGACTGTATAATAAACTACCAACCTGTAAATGAGAATAAGTTGGAAAATTACATGAGTAGGTAAGTTCATGGAGTTATATTCATTATGAGGATGGAAAAGGATCCAATATTCATAGATTTATTATATTTAGGCATATATATTATAAGGTAATGGTATTTCCAAATCATTTTTACATTTTATGATATTTTAGTCTCGAAAAAATTACAAGGGTGTAAAAATATTTAAAGTTATAATTTTTGGGAAACTGAAAAACATTATCTATGAAGATGGAGTTTTGATGTTTGTAAAGAGATTAATTATACCATCAAAAACTATTATTAAACCAGAATTTTGAGATGAATTTCATAAATTAAATTTCTTTATACACCCTGACAACACCAAAATATATATGGATTTATGATAATACTTTGTTGGGAGTACCTAAAGCATAAAATTGTTGATTGTGTGTTGAGATGTTTGATATTTCCATAAGTACAATAAGGGAAAAAACATCCAAAATATGTTATGTAAGATCTCTCTATACGACTTTTAAAATGTGATAATATGTAACATTTTGGTGTTTTAAAATTATACTATGTTTGAGAGCATACATGACACACAAAACAAAGCTTTAACACCCATGAAATATTATTATTTTAATATGACCATTATATTATAACCATTTTATTATAGTGTATGAATATGAGTATCCACATTATATAAAATTTGTATAATAGTCCTACTTAACTAATATTTTCTGATTAATGCTTATTAAATAAGCATAAAATTTTTAGGTAAGTTATTTTATGCATAAAAATTACTTTTCTTCTTCAAAAATGATTTTAAAATTTGTGTCTCATTTTGAAAATATTTCTACTTTAATTTTAGTCATAACTAATAGCTACATTACTAAAATGTTTTCATAATAATAAAGTTAAAATGGGTAAAATAAGGATAAAAATAAAAAATAAGGCTTTAAAATCGTCCATAAACAATCCCATATTTCATTAATGATTTTAATTCGATAATCCACTTCATATTTCTTTAAATATTGAATTTGGGATCCATTTTTATTAATAAATATCTTTATATTATACTATGCAAAGGAAAATTCCAAGATGCTTTCTTCTTGCTTTCAATATTTATAATATTTTTTTGACTGGAAATAAAAACAATTTTTGGATTTATTTAAAGGGTTATTTTAATATGAATAATATTTTTTATTTATGTTATTTTATTTTTAATATTTTTGTGATGAAATAATTACCTTAAATTCCTGTGTGAGGCCACCAAAATGCTTGTGAAAATAGTTAAAAAAATCTAGAAAATTATTATAAAAACCCTAAAATTATTATTTTTTCGGTAATTTATGATGTTTCATGAATTTTTTGCAACAAAATAATGTATTAGTTATGTTTTAAAATTCAATATTCAAACTATATTCATATATTGAGTTTTTATAAATTTATTGTTTTTTAAATAGTCTCAAAATTGTCTCTAATGGTATTTTATGTAAAATAATATTTTATTAAATTATTTAAAACTCATAAAAATTTTATATTAGGAAATATTAATGAGATATGTTATATAAAAAATACTCAACTTATGTGACATTTTCCATTTTTTGTATCTTTTGGACCCCTAAAGATTAAAATTATCAATGTCATGGTAATTGTTAAAAAAGGTTAACAAGACATTAAAACTAAGAGATAATGTGTAATAAATCTCCTAAACATGTATATATTTAATTGTATGAGCGTATTTATACTTATTATAATAACATTTTTTAAAATAAATAATTTATTTCAAATAAACATAAAAAATAATTTATATCAATTAAATGATTTAATTCATTATGAGGGTTACCCTCTCCATTATTATATAAGGGAAACAATTACCCTCTCATCCTTACACTTATAGAGTAACTTAGCTAAAAAACCTTCCAAAAACCCTTCTTAAATTACTTATATACATTATTTAGATTCTGGTATTCTTAAAAGACCATCCGTAGGGTTATTAAGGAGATATCAAAAGGTAGTTCATCAAATATGAGGTAATCGTTTTGACGGAGAATTTTAATTTTACTTATTCTTATAGATCATTAAATCTTTTCCTAACCATTAAAAAATAATAACTTGAGAATCTACCATATACTAATATTTTATAATTTTAATTTCAAAATCTTATTCATCTAATTTTCCAACAAATGGGAAAAAAATCCATTATTTTTACATTTTTACGGACTACCACCTCACGAACCTATATAATTCATTTCACATCACCACCTTTCATGGATGAATTTTAAATTGGATTTAAAATAGAAAAATGATATTCATGAAATAATTATAATTAAGTAAATGAAATATATCACCCATATTCATACAGTTACAATAGTTAAAAATAAATAAATCATCCCATTTGTGTATGTGTAAAATACATTCACCCCAAACTGATATGAGTTATTTTTCAATATATCCTCTCATTGATTGTTATAAATATGCATTTAATAATGGAATATTAATTTTATAATATTCTAATTATATTTAAAATATAATATTCTATTTGTTTCTTTATTTACCACCCACAAAAAAATTAAATACATAGCTCATGTGTATTTGTGGACAATGACCTCACATGCCAATATATTTTGTTCTTCATAAATAATTTTCAGATAAGACCCTAAAATTTTATTTTCTGTAAGAAATTGATAATTATTTAATGATTATTATTTTTAATTTAATGTAACATTTACCCCTTTAAACATGATTAAGCTACCAAATATATTATCCAATTTTTTATTAAACATCCACAAAACACCTGACATAAACTTAACAGATTATATAATTAAATATGTTATGGAAATAAATTAAATAAATACTTTAATTATAAATTAATATACCTATATAGGGTTCTTAATAAGGTAAATAATTAATATAATTTTATTATATAGGATTCAAAGGGTATACATAGCATGTGAGGACTTGGTGTAAGAGGTTTATTAACTCAATTTCTATTAATTTGGATGTACTTATACTTGAATAAGAATATTATTCCATGATTTTTTGTTAAATGAAAATTTATTATATTATTTTTTATTTAAAATTTTAATGAGGTTTAATAATTTTTTACATTATCACCGCAATGATTAATTTTCACTTCAGTGTTATGATCTTTGGAAGGGTCATTCGTCTCAATATTGTATCTTAGATAAATGTACCATGTTATGAATTCAATTCCCTTTATAATGTTTTCATGATTACTATTGAGATATTATATCATTAATTAATCATGTATCATTATATTTAATATAACTTTGATGTTATACTTTCATGAGTTATTGATTCAAATGTTAAAAAAATTCAAGGTTTTTCAGGATCTCAATTTCAATTCTTTGAGACCTAATGCACATTACACACCATTTTTTATTTTATTTGGTGTACTTAATTCCTGATTAATTAATATTAAAACATGATATCTTTTAATTCTTGGTATATATAGATCCATTTCACAAACTTTCATTTTCTGGATTTTGATTCAAATGTTTCCAAAGCGGTAAAGACTTTATGTTACAATCTCATTTCTTTTTTGGGAATGTATTTATTAAAGGATTATTTTGGTGAAATTTTATTATATTAATTTATCAAAAAATATATATATATTATTTTACTATATTCATTTTTAGGTTTTCATGATTTACTTTAATTCTCCTCTATTTGGTATATAAGAAGATCAATAGAACATTTTTAAGGAAAAATGGCCTTATTTCTCTGTTTTGGTTGGGAATCTTCTCACTTATATATCCTAAAACTATAAAATGTGTTTGAGAATTTACTTTCATATGATGAATTTTTTATTAAAATTCATTATCAATAATAGTTTACAATCATTTAAAAGTTTTAAAAGGATGGTTTTTTCATTTTCTTAAAAGGGTAATTTTATTTTTTTACCAAAAAAGTGAAAGTTGTCTTTTTTTAACATTTACCACATTAATATATTTTTCTAATATAATAAATATTATTTTATTTTATATTTAATGTAAAATGTTTCCATATTTATTTTAAAAAAATATTTTCCCAATATTACAATACTTTTTATTAAATATTTTATCTAAAGAAAATTATATTTTCTTATTTTAAAAAAATGTCATAAATGTAACATTAAATGTATTTTCATCTATGGAAACCCCCATTGTTTATTTGTTAATCAATAATGAGGATATGTTTGAATTATACAATCCATATTATTTTTTTGGATGGAGAGTGATTATTTTAATGATATTTCTATTGAATATATTTTTCCACATGTTAATAAAGATAAAAAGGATTGATGGTTTTATTCAAGGGTTTTATATTGAATTGTAAAAGATTTTAACAATATATATTATATGGTAATTTTATATCTTTATGGTCGATTGATATTTGGTTCAATTATTTAGCATTGATAGGTGGTTACTTTATAACCCACAGATGGTTAGATCCATTATAAATCAAGGATGTATGTGTCTATTATATCCCTCCAAAAAATTAAGTAAACCAAAGGAGTTAACTGGTCAAACATTAGTCCTAAGATATAATGAAGTTAACTATTGTATGTTACTCGTAATAGATAAAAAAAATTACTAAATAATTGTAGCTCCTATGAGATGATTGAGTTACCAGTTGTAAGTTACTCTATAGAGAATGTTGGAATTATCCTCTCTAGGTGATTCTATGATGAATGATTGATGTTACAAGTATCAAAATAAATATTATTTATTCTTATAATAAGTTTTTGTGTTTCCATTGATCAATTATCATTTTAACATGTCTCGTGATTTTTGACTTTCATGTGTCTCATATTTTATTAAATATTAATTCTATATCTCTTTTTTTATGCTTTAGATTTTTATGAGAATTAATTCTCTAATGTAATGATCTTACCCTTCAATTATGTTCTCTTAACTTTATTCCCATCTTGTTCTGATTGAAGATATATTATTTTTAATGCATATGTTTACTATTACTGAGTGTTTGAGCTCACCCTTTATATTTTATTTTCTACAGGCTATATATAAATATGTAACATAATATGTTTCTATAAGGATTTTATGTGGAAGATAATAAGGACTTAATATGGAATAAAAAAATATAGGTATATTGGAAAAAGACTCACTTAAAAAGGTGGGAATTATTATCTAAGATTTTTACATAATCCTATAAAACTCTAAAACTCTTAACATAAAAGAAAATTTGATATATAAGTGATCCAATATTTATATTTGATGTATAATGTTTTGTATGTCTATAATGGGTTCATGTTTATCACTCTCAATTCCAAAAATTTAAATATTATGTTTTTACAAATGGATATAGGATTTTATTTTTATGAATTCTTTATAATATTACAATGTCTTTTCACTCAAAATCCTAAAATATATAATATGAATGTTTCAATAAGGTTTATCATAGAATCATTTAATTGTTTTTTCTCGTTTTCTAGCTATAATTTGGGATATATAGATTGAGTTACATGTATTAGTTTATATTAATATATTTTTTTGTGAATTTATAGTGCACCTATATCAAATATATCTTATCTTTATCCTTATTTGACTTGAAAATTAAAATAGAATCTTTCAAAGGATATGAAAAATGATTTATATTTTAGCATTTATTATCATCATTATTTCGATAGTATGTCTAAAAGTAATCTATAATAATTATATAAAATATTGATGTTATGATAATTTTACTTCTACGGTACTTGAGACTAGTATATTCATATGATTTGATTTACATATAAAAATTTATTTTACAACTACAATATTCAAATTTCATCTTGTGAATATTTGTATGGAAAATTATGTCATAATATAACTTATAGGGATGAATTACTAGAAATAAATCTATGGATTGTAAAACATATTAATGGGAAAATATATTATGTTTGAAATATCTAGAAATATATAAAGATAACTAAAAGTAGATATAATAGATATAAAGCCAATTGAAGAAAGGTTTTGGAAATCCATTTATGAAATAATGTATTGTTAAAGGTATCACTATGAATGTAATTTTATGGTTTTGTAAGAAGGGATAGCTAAGTCCAAGATAAGTTATCCCTTTTTAGATTTTATAGATAATAGGTGTTTTGGGGTATCATTTATCTATACATCCTTATAACTCTAAAGTAAATGATTCCTTCCATGTGTCGTTATCATGGAAGGCATGCCTGGACTATTGTTTACACTGGAAACTAAATACATATATATAGAGCCTAAATTTTTTAATGAGGAGGATCCTATAAATATTATTTATAATAGACAGATAATGAGGTAAAATTGGATAAATTTCCAGTGAAGGTACTTTGATGGAATCACACGTTGGAGGTAGGGATGTAGAACCCTGAGAGATAAATGTGCTAAATTACCACCAATGTTTCATGTGTTGATGTATACCCTAAATTTAAAGGATGAAATTATTTAAGGGGGAATGTATGACCAAATAATCTGAAGTGATAATAATTATTCAAAAAACTCATTCAATATAATCACAATAGAAGAACATAATATGAAAATTGTATTTACTATGATAGACATAACATGTGATATGAAACACATAAAAATATATAACAACACTATCATATTAAAATCAAATGTATCATACTATATAATGAATTTAAAGGAAAAAAAGATACAATTATTTTATAAATAAAAATATTAGAACTGTAATAAAAATGATATAAGAACTAATAGAATGATGTAAAATATTATAGGCGATAAATTAAAATGTATTTATAAGAGGAAATATGATCATTAGAATTATAGTTGGCTATTGGAAGGATAATTAAACATTTAATTAGTAATAGGAACATTAAGAGTAATAAAATTCCTAAAAATTAATATTATCCATCAATAAGAAACTAAATATAAATATTAAAATATCATAAAAATATTTCATAATTCATGTAACATGAAGTAAGTATAAGTGTCCATTTTTAGACATGTTTTAAATTATTTACTAGCATATAATTTTTTTCATAAATGTTTAATATTAGAGTTAAATAATTTATTAATTTAGTTGGATTAAAATATATATTTAAAGAAATTTTCAATCATAAAATAAAAAATAAACAATAACATGTAAAAATGTAACACTCGTAAAAAATGAAATAGTATAAATTATAGATAAAAAATATTTTTGACATACGTGATTTACATAAAAGTTAAATTTATAATTTATTGAATTTCAATTTTATGAAATTGAATTATATTTTGGAATTGACATTAAAAAAAATTATTTGGGTATTTTTTTGGAATTTTTAAGAAAAATTTGATAATAATATTAAAATTGACAAATACGGGTTTTATGTATACTGTATGCTTTATGAAACCATTAATAAGTGAATATGAATCAATAATTTCTAAAGAATTTTTTGATCAAAAATGAATTTTATTTTCAAAAATAATTCATTTCAATTGTATAAAAATTTTAAAATATAAAAATCAATTTTTAAATACTAATTGATATTTTTCATAACAAAATACTATATTTTAATATTTATATTTGATAACATATTTCTAATAATTAAATTTATTTTAGATGATGTAAAATATCAATTTAATGTATATCATCTAATTAAACATAATTAAAATTCATAATAATTAGTACTATTAATAGTCTTTATATTATATATTTAATTAATCAATATTTTAATCAAATGAAAATCATCCCCTTGGATATTAAAACAAACAACCTCCACCCCTTTCACATCATTTCAAACACTATTTAATTTTCAAAATAGTCACCCAAATCGATATTTCAACTCTTTTAGTCACATCCTTAATCTGTTGGGTTAACCAAAAGTCCCTCCTTCGAAGGATTAAAACTCAATCAAAAGGAGGTTAATCAAATAGTAAGGTAAGTATTTTAAAAACCATGCCTTATCATTTCATTTCTAATCACTCCCTTTTTAAAATATTAGAAATCATTGAAATAGAAATTAACATAATAGATTAATTACTCACTAAGGTTTTTGAAATACTGGAATATTTTATATTTTTTCTCTTCTTTTAAAATCTGTTATAACATCACTCAAAAAACATTCTTATTGTTAATCTTTCTTTCATGATTATCCAATTCATTCCATGTCTATTCTGATGAACTACTATCAGATTCTAAAAAAACATTCTTCTTTTTAGAATAACTCACAAATTTCATAGCAGATTGAAATGTACATGGAACATTTGATGTAAAATTAAAATGAAACTCCACTATTCTTCATTTCCATTTTTTCATCATCCCTTTTCAACGTTACCTCATTCTGAATATGGGTTCCAATAAGTTCATCAACAATAATATGAGTAATACTTATTTTTTAATCTAAATAAATTCTATTGGATTAACATTCACCAAGAATTATTTCAATAAAATTTCTACTAAGATTCCATATATAATATCTTTCACACCTATAGTTTGTAACATTTTTACAATATTCATAAACCTTTGGAGTATTTTTTCACTAATTTATTTTGTTATAAAATCAAATGTTTAAAAATCACCTCAAATAAAATATTTTCTTGTATCAATTAATTTAGAAGTTTTAAAAATGTGTTACATCTAATTTATTCCATATAATAATTATATCATTATATAAAGATATATGACTATAATAATTTTTAGTCATAAAAAATGATATACTGTTTCTTACACTGTAATTCAACCAGTATTCTAACTTTTATTTTTTATTAAAATTAGTAACATTATTCTCAATAATAATATAGTCTCTTGTCTACATTACAAATTTTTTAAATCTAGTGTTTATAAAATATTTTTTCATTCAATCTCTCTGATATTTATAATCATTAACATCAAAGATAATTGGGCTTCTTGGATTAAAATACTCAAGTGTAACAACATTTAATCCTTCCATTTTATCAAAATAAAAACACTTTATACATTACACATCAGTTTAAAAAAAATTTAAAAACAAATAGTTTATAAAATAATTCATAAAATTTTATTGGATAATGATCTTAAAAAAATACACAAGTATAGTAGTAGAACCTACTATGATACCAATAGTTGGATCAAAGGAGTTTACGATTTCTAGAAGAGGGGAGAAGGTAAATTATAGTTTAAAAAATAAATTAACATAAAATCCTAAAACCACTTTTATTAAAATGATCAGAATAGATAATAATATGATAACCATAGTATATGTATCAGACTCATAAGACATCTGATGTATCATAGTTATTAATTAGGATTATAGTTATTCTGATAAAACTGATATTAGAAAGATCAATTAATCAAGCTTTCTAATTTAATTTTTATAGTAGAATGTGAAACTTGTAAAAATATCTAAATTGAAATATTATAAAAATTAAGAATGACTTACAAATTTTATAAAATTAATTCCACTCATTAACCTTAAGAGTTAAATATGTCATAAATCCTAACATAAGATATCCACAGTTTTCAACATCATTATAAAGTCATCATTTCATTACCAATAAATCCCTCAATATGATGATTGGAGTCATCTTCTATATTTATTAAAAATAATCTCTCAAGCCGATGATTATTATCAACTATGTCTTTCAATCCCAAGAATCCCTCGATCTGCTAAACCATAATCACTTATCTTCCAATCCTTGAAATCCTTCAATCTAAACCTCGATCAGAATATGAGAATAAAAAACATAAGATGTTCTATGGATTTAATAATTCCTCACATGGAATCCTTAGAACTACATCTTTATAAAAATTAGAAATCATAAGAAGGAAATTTTCATTAAGATATAAATATAAAAATGTGTTTATTTTAAAATAAATCAACTCAAAACTCCTTGAATTTTGTCCTATATATATTAATTCCTTCAATGAACATAATTTGTGAATATTAGATTTTGTTAAAACAAACTCAGTTGTTCTTAACCTGAAATATCAACAAATAATTCCCATATAATTTCATTTTGATTATACCCATTACAATTCTATCATAAATCCCATCATATAGAAAAAATTCTAATTACTATGATTATAAAATTTAATTAATCTGATGAACTATAATGTTTTTTAATTAGATAAACTGGACTATGGTCAGTACTATGGATCTGACCTATTTTCAATTTTATGGTTATGACCTTAGTCATCCTGAAGTACATAACTGTAATTTAAACAAATAGACATAACACTTATTTGTTTTAATGGAATATACTCTAAGTCAGTCTAATATATCCAATTAATGAAAAAAAAATTAATATTCATTTACTTATAAACTGTTACTATGTTTGGAAGAAAAGTATTTTTTCAATAAAAACTTTCTAAAACATTTCAGATAAATAAAATTAGTAAAATAATTTACTAATAAAGTGATTTACTTTCAAGACTATGGAAATAAAAAATAAGAAATTAAATCTTTGAACACAAAAAATATGTTTTTTCTCTTTTCACAGCAGGAGATGAAATCAAACTTATTCAAATAGATTTTAGGTTAAATTTTTCTTGTAATCTATATTTTTTCATTAATGTTTTATCTAATAATGTTTTAATAAAACTATCAAAATATGTATTTCCTAAAATATATAACATCAATGTTATGTTTAACCTTACAAATATTTAACAAGGTGGATGAAATGAGATGGTCTATTTTTTCTATGTATTTTTTGACGACCCAATCTTGTTATCTTCTTAAATTCTATATTTATTTTTCTCACCCTATTATAATATTAATCATTTTAAAAAGGTTATAGGCCAAAATGATACTCCTATAAACCATGAAATTATATTTTTAATCATATGAAATGTCAAATCATTTATAAAAATATTCAATAAATAATATACCATGTATTTATCCCATTATACATTTAATGATATAAAGAACCTTGTTTAAAAATTAAACAAGATTTATATCCCTTAAAATAATATACAGATATGTTTATATATTCTAAAATTCAATTATAGTAATTACCAACCAAAAAAAAAATGAGAATCTCTTATATATATTAAACAATTAAACACAAATCTCCCATTGAAATTTGAAATCATCAAAAACTAGTGAAAGGTAAACGTTAAAATCATTTTCAGGATATTTCTCTCCAAAAATAATCTTGCGTATTATAACACATTTTTTATTCATATAAATATGTTGGTATGGGTTATTAATTACCAAAATAATATGCCATGAACTATATTAGCTATTAAGGATCAACTATAGATTCATTCCATTTATGTAGAGTCCCATTTTGGTATTTATGACTTCATTTCCAAATTTAGGAATTTTTTAATCAAATATCAACCATTGTTTTCAATCAATAGGATAAAATTTATTTCCAAGGAAGATTCGCTCGTCAGTATTATATCTCAACCACTTTTCACCATTTGAATTTGAAAAAAATGGTTTATATAGGGAATTATTTGATGATAAATATTTCATTTTTAGGAATTTTTGTTCCCTTGCTTTAAAATGAATCAAAGTTATACCCCCATACATTTTATCTCATTGTGTCCTCAAATTTAAGAAGTTTTAATAGACATTAGTATTATTTCTTATTCAAAACATTTTCATAAGGTAAATCAGGTATTTTATTATACAATATTCTTATTGGAAATAATAATTTTTTGAATTCTAATTAGATTTAAGGAGTTCATTTCCTTTTGAATGTATCTACTTCAAAAGTCTAAGTAATTCATTTAAACATTTTTGAGGCCAAACATTTCTTGCATTTAAGTAAACCAATATCAGCACTACTGGCAGTACTATAACTATAATATAACGTGGGAAAAATTTTATTTTGGGGTCATTATAAATTTTTTTAACACTATCAATTTTTTCAATGGTTTCAATGCCTTCATCATGAATTAATTCATCAAGATGATCCTCTATCTCAAACTAAATTTCATCATCAAATATATATCTTGAATTATTTTTTATTTCGCTATGTCAAATATAGCATGTATAACTACGATTAAAACTCAATAAAATCATATGGTTATTTTTTTACAGGCCTAAAATCTCTTATATTCAAACACTTTCGTGCATGGATAATAAAAATATTCCTTATTTTCAATATTCTATTTATAAAAATATATGAAATCGTTAACCCCTTTATCATATTTTTCACCTTATAACCATTCATTTTTTCAATTATGATCCATTAATAATATAAAACAATAATTCAAAGTTAAAAAATGTTAAATTATTAAAAATATATAAACATACAAATACCCAAACACATATAAAAGAAAATTAATTTAGAAAATATATATATACTTATATATGTATGTCAAAGATGAAAAAAATATGAACACAAAAAATATATAATTAAAAAATTTAAATTAAAGAAATATAATTTAAAGAAATATATAACCAAATAATATTAAAAAATAAATAAATATTCACATATTACCATATGTATTTAAGATATATTATCAAATACATATACAAATTTAAATAATATATATTCATAAAATATAAACACATGAACATATAAATATATAAACATATAAATTTAAATTTTAAACATATAAATTATATATATATATATATATTAAGACATATAGGAACATAATCCATTAAATCAAAAAAATAATCATATAAATATAAAAAATTGAAAACAAATAAATATATAAACTGATAGATATAAATTTAAAATATTTGAATTTAAAATATATATACACAAAAAAATTTAAATTATATAAACAAATAAGATATTAATTTGAATCATATAAACATATGTATTTATAAAATATAAATATGTTATAATTTTTATCAAAACAAATAAATATATAAACACATTATGAAAAAAAATATTCATTGGATTTAAAAAAACACTATATATAAATCCAAAATAATAACGAATATTTTTTATATAAATAAAAAAATATAATAATGAATTCAAAAAATTTAAATCAATAAAATTATAAATTCAATCAATATAACTATTAATTTTACCGAAAAAAATCTAAATAATACTACACAAAATTTTACCTAAATAACTAATTTACAAATTTTATTATAATACATAATAAAAACAAATTTTATATTAAATAATAAAGTGGGTTGTTTAAAATCAATATATTCTTAACCCGAATCATTATTGAAAAAAATATTTGAAATAATTAAAATCAGTTAGATCTCGAAAATAATTATATCAAATGGTCGAATGACAAATGATGGAAATAAAAGGAGACTCATGGATGTGGAATGGGGATAAGGGTGGGATAAGAGGTCTAATTAAGTAGTAATTAGGGTAAATGATGTAAAAAAGTGTATCTTACAAAGTAATATTTTGAAAAATATTAGGGGTTCCAATTTTCTAGTATTGTAAAGTTAAGAGGGTGGCCACCCATGTGGGTGTTTTATTTTTTTTTATAGGAGGGTTTAAATATTTTTTTTCAAACCAAAAATAAAAATTATATTATTTTAAATTTTATTCTAAAATCAATATTAAATTCATTCATCCTATGGATTTTAACATCTGTTATTGAACAAATGGTGTTAAAACACTTTTAAAATCTGTTATTAAGTATTAGGTGCCAAATTCCCTTCAACTTATATTATGTTTTCAATAAGTCTGATTATATATATATATTAATTCATTTAATTATATTAATTTTGGAATTTAATATATATATGTATCAAAATATATATATATATATATATATATATATTAGTGGAAAACTACATATATTGATCATGATGGAGGGGCCACGAACCATAATTTTGTGGAACAACATGCAGCTAATATTAAATGGGTTTCAAATTTTTATAGTAATTTATGTTAGACATATATTTATTAGTTATCTAAAAAGTAAGAGGGGATACATTGTGGTAGTTCCAACTTGGGGTGTACCAGATTAAATAAACCAACCAAAACCAACTAATCCAAACAAAATTAAACAAGTGGTATTCAATTTATAGTAGATAACCATATAATGACACTCAAATTTCAAGCAAAAATTTGATTATAATTTTTTAATTTTATTTATTTATTATTTTCTAACTTTTGATATTCTAGGGGATATTCAGGCCTAAAATGAATTATATAATGGTATTGGGTCACCCTAGATGAAAATATTTCATATAGGTATCAGGTATATTGTGTAGATATAAGGGATAATCTGTGTTCTAGGAAGTGTTCTTGTACGACTTGAATTAGAAATCATAAGTAGGTTGGGGTGTACCAGATGGTCAGTGGAGGACTAAGTAGCTAGTTTATTCTAGGATCCTTTTTAGGATTAGTTTTATAATTTCATCCATTTAAATTCTTTTACACCGTCCCTCTTTTCCTCTAACCCACACTAGATAAAGATTGACTTTTGAGGTTACCCATTCTCTCAAGCTCCTCTAAACAAAATTTAGAGGACATTTGAAGTGTAACTTATTTCAGTGGTCCTATCTAGATCATTATAACTGCTCCTAATCCCTACATGAATAATTTTCTCATTTTCCCTTCTTTTCCAATGATAAATCCATAATTCTAAAGGATTATACATAAAATTATGGATTTGGTGGATCTGGTTATAACCTAGTGATGTTAATTGGTGAGTGAGCTCCCTTAAGCTCGTGGTAGAAATCCATTAACATGTTGGATATTTTTATATATTTATATAGACTTTTATTCATGTAACTGCATGAATTTTCCTATCATCGTGCTTCCATGGGTGCGAAATTTTTTGGGAGAGTAATAATTTATTTAATTTACCCCTTAAAGTGTATATTTTTGTGAAATGTATTGAATATAATGAACTCATACCATATACTATGTGTTGATTGAGGCCTGCCCATTTGGATTGGTTAAGAATACAAGGAGTTGTTTATGCTAGTTGGGGGTTTGAGTGAGATATTTTCCTATTTTATTGGATTGGGTGACTGATCTCTTTAAATGAGAATGGTTTCGGTTACCAGGAATGGCCAATGTCAGTGACCTAGAGGTGTTGAGTTGGTAGATTCTAATGGGTTACACATGTGACATCCATTTAAATGTGGTACACTGTTAGATATATTCATTGATAAAAATATATAATTTTATTATGGTTTAATAAATCTAAACATTAATATTTTTATGTGAAACAAATGTGGTTTTTGAATTGATCTAGAGTAAGAGGACAGTGACCCTTGATGAGGTTATGTAACCACACATCATTTGATAATATGATGTCTTTTTATTTGGATTTGTACCAACACCCTATGGGATATGATGTGATTTTGAGAATATAAGGCTTGACATTCCATTTGGTAGATTGTGTTGCTATGATACTTTATGTGGGACTTCACCATGATTGATAAATTATAGGTCATGTTCTAGGATATACATGTGACACAACATGAATCTTCTTCCCAATAGGGAGTCAAAGATGGTATGATTGGAGTTTGTTGCATCCTAGCTTTCACATGATAACTTAAAATAGATTTATGATTTCCTATTTTTCTATTCTTGACCAATGTTTTCACTCTCATTTATCTACTAAAATTATGATAAATGAATGTTAATGGTGTCTTTCATGGTTTTATTACTCACACTTTATATCAAAATAATGATTCACATATACACTTTGTTGTTAAGGATCCAACCAAGGGAAAGTAAAATATGTATGGATATCTAGGGAATAGAGATATTTGGAAATATAAGAAATTCAATGACTCAATATGATCGTTTTTTAGTTATGAATCATTATTATTTTATTTTTTTAGTGTATCAGATGTATTGATCCATTGCATATAGGGATCTATTTGACTATTGATATATGACTAAAATGTATCCATTTTAATTTATCATATGAAACATTTATATTCTTGGATCGAATATTCATCCTTGATATTTCTCTACTTATTAATTTTTTATCTACTTATAAAATGGGTGGTTACTTTATGTAAATATAATAGTATTCCCAATGTATGGTTCGTGCCATAACCTCTAATTGGAATCCTATTACATATATGGAGGCGTTCATGTGGTCGTGTGGCACATATGAACATTCCAAATGAACAAGTATGGGGTAATATATAATTTTATCAGATTTAATTTTCATTTGATTTGTTATTTGGGCCATTTTTAGGTTAGATATATGATAGTGAGAACTTGAGTGAGAAACTATAATTTTTTTAGAGTACTCCAGCAATAACTGACCTTAATGTTGCAAGGGTTAGGGATTATTTGTTTCAGTTTTGTCATTATGGCTGTATGTTGTCCTTCAATTGGTGTGTGGATTTATGAATTATAGGTTTTCCCTCTTTCCTAGGGTGGTGAGAGTGTGTGATAACATGACTCATGTTTTAGACCATGCGTTCAAATTTATGAGGTTATTTTCTTTTGATTGATATAATTCTAACTCAATCGAATGTCAATTATAAATTATTTTTCAATTAAATATGTATATTAGTAAATTAATCACATTAATTTAACCTTTTATTTTATGTTCTTTTCAATATATGACCATAATTAATAGTCATGTAAATATGGTATAGAATTTTCCCTTGGGTGAGAAGCAGGTTGGGTTGGTTGGTTTTAATTAGTATAATTTTAGGGTATACCTCCTAGGGATGCTATTTTTGTATACACATGTTAAAACAATATTTTATTAAAAAAAATTAATATATTTAATGCATTATAAGTCACTTTCTAGGAATTTTTGGAAAATTATCCCTCAATCACATACCTTGGTTCAACCTAGGGATGTGGTTTAGGATGTTATCAAGGTTTAGGATACTTATAATATACATGTAGATATAAAATAATGTGGTGTTGATAGTTAATACATGGATTATCTAGAGGATCCTAAATCTAAGAACATTCACATTAGGGTATTCCACAAAATGTGTTTTCAAGGAAGAGGTCCACATTGAGGTGGAGATACCATTGTAGATTTTACATTATATTTCTAGAAGCAACACCTTCTGGAGTTCCAGGTTACATGTGTCCATTAGGATACTAATAAGATGAAAAATATTATATAGGGTTTCCTTCAGTTGGTAATGACTCTCAATGAGTTTTTTTGAAGATGATTAATTATATGATTTGTTGACCTACCAGAAGATGGTGCATTGTTATGGTACAAACAGGCATGGAGGCTTTCCATTGGAATCCCTCATGGGCCTATTTTTCAAATAATTTTTCACCAAACCACTAATGGTAGATCAGTACCAGAAATATATGTCGATTCTTCTGGAGTAAATTTTCATGTTGGAACATCGACCCTAGTTTAATGAGTTTATTTTTTTCCTCCCTCTGTATTAGAGATTATAGATCTTAAGGCCCAGAAGTTTGATATTGTACTACAACTGGATATAAAGTAGCATGGGTGAATAATAAATCTGAATTCCTATTCTGATATGGAATATAAGTCACTTACTATTAATAAGGGTCTTGTGAAAGATATTCTAGTAGGAAATATTCCCATTTTCAATGTCTTGGGTAGAGTATTTTCTAATAAAGATAGGGGTACTCATTCTAGTGGTGATAAGAGGAGTTAAAATTATATACACCTGGTAAGAGAGAGGAAATTTGGATATGGATGAGTTTTAAACTCTCTTAGGAGGAGATATTTATTTATTCACTAGGTGTGGGACTATAGTGAATTTTTGTAGTGCATATCCACGTTTTTTCAGTTAATTTAATTCAAGTGGGATGATAGGTCTCTTATAATTATTTTTCTGTGGAAGATTCAAATAGTTTTGTTCTTGAATTCTTGGAAATGTTGGAATTTAAATAATAGTTAAGGTTATCATAACCAATATATAATTGTGATTCATCTACTATTTTTGGTTTTAGAGATGGCCAGGGGTCTCCATGGAAGCATGTGCCATAAATGACCAATGTGTTAGTTCCTCGTGTTAGTCGGTGATTGCAAGGTTAGGGGAACATATCTAAATTTTTTTTAATAGTAGAGTAACCATATTATATACTATCTCATGATATATATCCTAGGATGATGTTGGACCATATTTATGGATTTCCATCACATGTCTTAGTGGATGGGTATTTCAACCATATGGTTAATATTAATTTTTTTAAAACAATACATAAGGAATCATTGACATGGTGAAGTTGAAATTATTGGAGGATTGTTATATTTTAAGATAATATAATAAAATTATTTTGACATATTTTTAATAATTATTCTACTTATATTTTGGATAAGGAATATGTGGGTACTCAACAAAAAATGAGTTCCAACTCAAGGATGTCCAAGGGAACAGTACAAAAATATGGGGGTAGTAGTGGCTGTTTTTCTTTGTGAACCAGTGGAGGTTTAAACTGCTACCTAATAGTGTAGTTTTGGTTATTAAAAATAGAAAATACTGAATGGTGTCTATTAATTTAGTGTCATTTTTTTAATTTCATGTTGGTTTTGTTAAGTATCATTTTTGTAGAATTTAGCAGTTGTTAATTGTTTATTGGGTGGTGGATATTTTATAAAAAACATATCTTGGGGAAATATAAATAAAATAAAATAAATGACTATGGAACATATAAGAAATAGTTTAGATTGGAGTTTGTTAAAAATAACCACCACTAAAAATTTTAAATCTAATTTATTTAGTGGCGGTTACTTAAAACTTCCTCTAAATCAATTTTATTTTATTAAAAAATATTTCATCCAGAAATAAAAACAATAAAATATTGACCGAAAATAAATTAAAAAATAAATACATGATAAACCCATAATACATATATCATACATCTGCGGTCATGTACATAAATCATGTCATCATAACCTCATTCTCAGTCAACCCATACATTAGTCAATATACATAAAAAAATAAGTCCAACAACAGCCCATATAAGGTACCGACATTAAACATTATATAATCTAAGTATTTCCACTAGATTTTACTAATTTACATTGCCAAATATCTTTTGAGTTTAATGTTTTATAAATTTAGGAAAAAACTCATCCATATAAACCCCCAAGCATACAAAGAGGGTACCACTAAAACAGTATCTATTTCTTCCCAAACATAAAATTTTTAAAATTAAACTACAATATGATTTATTCAAAAAATCTTTATAACATTTATCTTGACCTTCTTATTTATCATAAACATCCATATATCCAATGAAAAACATTTCAAAACTTAGTAAGTGCGTAAAAATCTATTTTTCCATAAATACTTATAAACATATGAAATCATTTTCACAAAAACATACTTCTCAACCATATATACTTACTTTTTGAAACATAATATTTCCAAAAAAAAAGATATCATGAATAAAATCATAAAGGTATCTTAGGGAATTAATTACTTATATTTTAACCCTCTCGGATGCATTATGATTTTTAACCCTCACGGAAACCTTACAATGTAACCCTCACGGCTGCCATATGTTGTAACCATCGTAGTTACACTTGGAGTAACCATACGGAATGCCTCCAACTTACACATACCCAATGCATTGGAGGGGGGTATAGGTCCCACCCTTCAACATAAAAAATTACCAAGAATTAGAGAATAATCATAAAAAATGATAATTTCATTCAAATTTACATTTAAATTTTGTGAAACGGAATTTTAAAAGAGTATATATCAAGAAAAGGCCATTAAAAATATAATATAATTGATGTGAGAATTAATATAATGAAATTAATATACATATATACTATAAATCCACATAATAATACATAATATAAACAAAATTAAATACAAAAATAATCTTAGTACCACATAATAAATGAAATAGAAGGTTAACACAAAGAAGAGAAATTGGGTTAAGAATTCTCTTACATTGGGTTCGTCTTAATCATAACTTGTTTGAACATCTTATATAATGGATAGAAAGTTTTATTAATATTTTAAATAATCATATTAATGTTTATAACACCTTATAAGATCAATTTATAACATCATTTGACCCATTTATTTATAATATTTTGTTATTTCACTTATTTTAGGTGTGTGCTTTACATGATTACTATAGTTGGTTTGTAAAGGATTTTCTTATTGAATGGAAGTGAAATTATAGAAGTGGAAAAGAAATGATATTAATATGATTAAATAATATTACATTATTCCATAAATTTATTTGGTTATATTGTATAAGGATGAATCAATAGATAAATCATTAGTGATATCCATTTAGAACATTTTTACGGATCTTCGATAATCATGAATTAGTTTTATTATATATTTTAATACCACACATATTTGTTCATTATAGAACATAAAATAAATTATATAATACACTTAAAAATATTTTTCAACTATTAAAATTGTTTTACAACCAGATTTTAAGGATGTAACAAAAATTTAAAACACATCGTCCATGATTTTGGTAAATCGACACATCATGGATGATGTGTTTATTTTTTGAATTTAAGGAAGAGGAGTGGAAGAATTAGGATGAATTTTTCCATAAACCTGATAAAAATACAGAATAAATATAATAATATATCGTTTATTCCTCTATGAAAATAGGAGATAAGAAGATTATAAGAAAAGAAAATGAATTGAATGGAAAATCAAATAAAAAGAAAGAGCATTTTTACCTCTTGATCTCTTCTCATTGAGATCCTCATTAGTGCCTTCGGTATTTGACTTTTTCTGAGAAAAAAAAGTCTTGGACATGGGGATGATCCTTAGGAAAGTTATTGCGTATAATTTAGGAAATTATAAAAGCTTTATAAGTTTAAGAGGAAGAGGGGTGAGGGTGGTATTTATAGTGAAGGAATGGAGGGGTATTCTATTATTTTAATCATTATTTTATTATTTTGATGAAGAAAATAAATAGTAATGGTTTTTATGACTAAATATAGTTTTTATGGGCATGTGGTTTAAAAAAAGGCCATTTACATTAGTCGGGACTCAAGAATGATGCATAAATTTATTTATTTAGCATATTTCGAAATTATCGAATTTCAATATTCACCAAAAATTCAAGTATTTTAGAAAAAAACAAAAAATTCACCCAAACCATTTTTTAACATGTATAATTTATAACTTAACTCCATTTTATCAAAATAAATTTCTAAATATGGAAAATTTAATTTCTAAATAAAATATTAATTTTTTTTTGAAAAAAGAACAATTTTAAAACTATAACTGATTTTGCAACACCATGACAATTTATCAAGGTCTCATAAATTTATCTTATAACCATAAACTATAAAATATTAATTTATGATTACACTTAATTAAAAAATCATTTAAATTATTAAATCAATCATAAAATTAAAATTAAATATTTATGACATGAAAAAATACCAACACTTATATAATGAACATATTGTCACTTATAAGATTCCATTTTACTGTACATTCACTCGTGAGGTTACTATTAATTTGGCCATTTTACTATTAATAGAGGTTTTATTTCGATTAATAAGGGAAAAAATATTATTCATAATGGTAGGTTACTATTACCCAAAAATTTAGTTTGTCATATCAGAATCCAAACAACTTATTGATCGCAACCGTGTATGTACGTTTTTTGAAATTCAAATCGTTGAAGGGAAAAAATTCTGTTTAATGGATAGTTTATAACAATATCATTTAAAAAATGTGTCTTTATATAAGGACATAAGGTTTCATGAATTTTAATTTATTTTTAAAACCTTATGGTTTAACATTTTTTCTACCTTATGGAAATTATATTATCGCAATTTTTTTACTAATTAAACTAGTGAGGGTACATTTCCCTCATAAATGTTTCAGATTTCCATGTGCTTCTTCAACCATGTGGTTTCTCCTCAAAACTTTTACTTAGTGGATTACCTTATTCCACAATACTTGTTCTCATTAATCAATAATCTAAATAGGTTCCTCTTCATAAAAAAGGTTCTCTTCAAGATAAACTACTTCTCGGCTCAAAACATGAGATGAATCCGGCACATACATTCTCAAATTCAAAACATAAAAAACCATGTGTACCTAATATAAACTCGTAGGAAAACCTACTCGGTAGGATAATGGTCCAACAATCTATTTGATTTCATAAGTTCTAGTGAACCATGGACTTAGATTTCTTTTTTTTTACCGAAACACATAACAGTTTCCAATGCTGAGGCTCTAAGAAAAACATGATCACCAAAATCGAAAGAAACGTCTTTCCTCCTATTATCTCCATGAATTTTCTTCCTTCTATGATTTTTACTCAGGTGTTTCTAGACCATATTCACTTTATCTACCACGTACTATACTTATTCTAGTCTCATCAACTTCATTTCATCATAATCATACCAAAAATATATTGTCTGACACCAATTCCTGTATACTATTTCAAATGGTTCCATCTGTAAATTGGAATGAAAACTTTATTTATAAGAACACTAAACTAAAGAAAAATTTTGATCCCAAATTTTCTAATAGTACATTGATCAAGCTTAAAGCATATCCTCTGATGTCTGAATTGTTCACTCGGTCTGTCAAACATCTTGAGGATAAAAAAGTAGTGATGAAAATTAATTTTGTTCCCAATGACTTCTGTAGGCCTTTCCAAAATTTATAAGTGAACTTGGGATCATGTTCAGATCCCATAAAGAGAGAGGAACTCCAGGTAGCCTTACAATATTTTTGAGGTATAGTCAAGAGAGATAATCCAAAAAAATAGTATCTAAAATAGGAAGGAAATGTGTAGATTTAGTCAGCTGATCAACAATAACCCAAATCACATTGTTACCTTCAGAATTCATTGGTAGTCGCACCACAAAGTATATGGATATATTTTCCTATTTCCACTCTTGAAGTGGTAAAGTTTTAATCATCCCCTTTATTAGGTTTCACTCTACATTAACCTATTGACCTGTAAAAATTTCATGGTAAAATCTGTAATATATCTTTTCATTCCATCCCACTGGAAATATTCCTAAAGGTCTCTATACATCTTAGTACTTATAGGATGAGCTGAAAATGGAGAACTCTGAGCTTTACACAACAATTATTTTTTTTCTGGGAATTACATGGCACACATTATATTTTTTTTCAAATCTCAAAAAAAAATCTTTATCAATGTTAAATTCTAGAAACTTAACCATTTTATCAAATTATACCTTTTTCTAGAACTCCCAGTCTTTCTTTAACACTTTTTTAATTCTTTATGAAAAATATGACTGTACTAAAACATGAAACAAAATGGAGGAAATTCATTCACCAAAAACATCCAAGAAAAAATTCATCAAATCCTTAATAAATGTGTCATGTTCTAAATGTAACAAGGTTAATGATGGATGATGTTTTCGGATCAAGGCATACTCTACCTTGTTTTATTTTCCAGTATAGTCATGAAATTATAATTCTTTATCAATTAAAGCTATATTATATACATTATTTTTAATTCATTCTGAATGAATAT
Source organism: Viscum album (assembly GCA_963277665.1). Lineage (NCBI taxonomy): Eukaryota > Viridiplantae > Streptophyta > Magnoliopsida > Santalales > Viscaceae > Viscum > Viscum album. The sequence continues at coordinate 263,452,717 of OY728129.1, forward strand.
ATACTTCAGATTTTTATGGTCAGTATATATTTCACATTTGAATCCATATAAATGATGCCTCTAATTTTTCAACTCAAATCCCGAAGTGGATAATTTCAAATCATGTGGTAGATAATTTAACTCATTAGTTTTTAGTTGTCTTGAGGTATAATCAATTACCTGATCATTCTTCATCTGAACACAATCAAGTCCCTTCAAAGAAGCATCATTGTATATGACAAACTCACCATTTCTAGAAGATAGGACCAAAACTAAATAATTCACCAATATTTTCTTCATTTCCTGAAAAAAAACATCACATTATTCTATAAAAATTAATTTAACCCCTTTTCATGATAACATGGTTAGTGGTCTAGATAATTGTGCCATTATATTTACAAACCATCAGTAATAACCTACTAATATAAAAATAATTGATTCTTTGTATCATTTTTAGGTCTTGTGTATAACATAGGGTAACACAAAAATAAAAAAAATCAAAGTATTAATTTACCACTAAAAAATCATTAATATGAACAATTCCCTTGTTTTAAATAATTGAAGAAAGATAACCTTAATTTTCATCATTTAAATTTTTTTCAACATTGAAATATGTTAATAATTTTATGGGATCATTCTTGTATACAAATTTACACTCTTTCTGAAAAACAAATTATTTGTCTCTACAATCAATCTTATCATAATAAACAGAATGCCAACCCATACGTAGAATAACATCAAACTCTACTAATGGGAAAACAGTAAGGTTTTAAGGTAATGTATTTCAATTTTCAACAAGATGAATATTATTATAACACATTTTTTCTATTATACCCCCCACTGGTGTTTTAACCATATGTTCTAGTTATATTTTATGAGGTTAAATTTCCAATTTAATAGAAAATTTATCAGAAACAGAAGAATGTGTAGACCGTGTATCAAAATAGGCTTTAGAAAAATGTGAGTAAACAAATAATGTACTTGATACCACTTAATTCGATGGAACGATATCCACTAACATAGTCTCAAAGGACCTCACTGCTCCTTTCTTCTTATAGTCTGGTTTCTTTCAATTATTCATATATTTCTTCATGTAGACATTTTCATAATGACCCATATCACCAAATCTGAAACACTTTATAGTTTTCTTATCAGAATTGATCTTAAGAACGTTTTCATTATAATACCAGGCTATATGTGAAAACATACCACATCGAAAAAAATTCCATATTTTAGAAATAAATTCCCATGGTGATTTTTTCCACACTTTTCACAAAATAGAAAACTAAAATTTCTTACCATCAGATTAATTGAATAGATTCTCACCCATAACTTTCTATCTAGACCACTTTATCTCTTTTTTCTCAAAGTATACATGATCATCATAAAAATTCATTGCTACCTTCTTATAACATCTTACATGTTTCTCATAACTTTTGAATTATTGTAAAACTAATTCACTTAGATATCTTTTCACCAATCCTTAGAAAAAAAAGGTTTATTGTTCAGTCAAAATCCCAAATAAGATTTAGAAATTACCTATTCAGATGGGTGATGTTTTTTTCATACACAACCAATGAAAATTCCACTTTTTTCTTTATTTCAGGGAATTTCTTCTACATTCTATATCGAACCATATTAGGAAAATATTTTTCAAGGAATTGAAATTTAAATTCATCCCACTCTGAGGAATCAATCTATTATCTATCCCTAATATTGTTGACCATAGACAACCACTGATCAGCTTCACATTGGAAATTATAAATGGAAAGACTACTCTTTTGATTATCTGATCATCACATAACATAAAATATATTTTCAAGAGATTTAATCCATCATTCACCTGTTACTGGGTCAAAATATCCACTGAATGAAGGAGGGTTTATCCTCATAAAATGTTCAAATATCACCTTGTTACTTTGTGTTTCTATGGTTTTTCTATATCATAGATTCTACTAACATTTATTTTTTATGTCAGGTGAACCATTAATATCACAAACTGCTCAGTTCCAATTTCTTACATTCCTGATTGCGGATTCATAAATTTATTAGCCTCTCGGTTCCTTCCAACTTCATATTCTCTATATCTCCTAAGGAAAACCATTTGGAGAAGATATAGATTAGATTAAAAAACATGTTAATATTTAAATTATATATCACATCAACATAAATATATGGTAAAAATCATTTATGGTATTCTATTAACATGATCATAACCCCTAATGTTTTTTTATTTGTGTTATAATACCAACTATAAGGACCTGACTTTAAACATTAAATTATCTAAATATTTCAACTAGATTTCACATCATTGCATTCCAAAAGATATTTTTGGTTTATATTTTTATAAATTTAGGGCATAACTCATACATATCAACCCACCAAAATACAATATGGTACCACTAAAATAGTATCCATTTCTTCTAAAACATAATTTTTTTAAAACAAAACTACAACATGATTTCACTGATGAATCTTCATAACATTTAAATTGACTTAATTATTTCTCCTAAAAATCATTATAACTTGTGAAAAACTTTTAAAAACATGGGATAAGAATAAAATTCTCATTAAGAGATATAAAAAGAAAATAAAACCATTAGTCCTTGAATACTTATAAATATATGAAATCATATTCACAAAGACATGCTTCTCACCCATATATAATTACATTGAGAAAAATCATATTTCAATAAAATATGGAGAACATAAATACCAGAATAAAGATATATTAAGGAATTAATTAATTATATTTCATCCCTTACAACTACCTTATGGTTTGTAACCCTCATAGATACCATAAAATGTAACCGTCACTTATTCCTTATGATGTAACAATCGTAGTTACACTTAGAGTAACCATGAGGGAGACCTCTAAATTAAATGTAACCAATGAATTAGAATGATATATAAGGACCAAAATTAAGCATAAAACATTCCCATGAACTACAACATAACCATAAAACATGGATAATTAGATAAAAACATTTTTTGAATTTTGTAAAATAGAATTTTTAAAGAGGATTTTTAAAGAAAATCACCTTACAAATATCATATAATTGATGTGTGAATTAATAAAACGAAATTAATATTCATATAAAATATAAATAAACCTAAAAAATAATATAAAAAATCATTAAACTAATTATCTTATTAAAACATATTATATGAAATACACGGTTAACCTACTGAATGGAAATTGGGTTAAAAATTAACTTTCCTTGGGTTCTTCTTACTTCAAACTTGTTTGAACCTCCTTTATAATTCTTAAAATAGTGTTAATAATATTTACCAAAAACATATTCATGTCTATAAAACCTAATATGGTCATTTTATAACATCATTCGACCCATTTATTAATTTTTCTTTGTTATTTACATTGTTTCGAGTGCATGCTTCAAGTGATTTCAATGGTTGGTTCAGAAAGGGTTTTCTTATTGAATAGTAGAGAAAAACCATAAGTGGAAATGAAATGGTATTAATATGTTGATATAATATTAAATTATTCCATAATTGTTTTTATTATATTGTATAAGGATGAGTCATTTGATAAATCATTAGTGATATCCATTAGGATCATTTTGGCAGATCATTGATAATCATAAACTATTTTCACTATATAATTTAAAAGCACAAATATAAGTTAATTATAGAACATAAAATATGTTATATAATACAATTTAAAATATTTTTCAACCATTAAAGTAGTTTTAAAACTATTTTTAAGGAAGTAATAGAAATTGAAAACACATCATCCACAATTTTGGTAAATCGACACATCAGAGACGATGCTTTTATTTTTTGAATAAGAGGAAGAGGATAAGAAGAATGATGTTGAATTTTTTCATAAACATCATAAAAATACATAGAATATATAATAATATATCTTTCAATCCTATTGTATAAGGGTTGTTTAAGAGGGTATAAGAAAATAAAATGAATTGGAAGGAAAATAAAAGAAAAAGGAAGAGGATTTTAATCTCTTGATATCTTCTCATTGAGATCCTTCTTGAGGCCTTTGGAATTGTCCTTTTGGTGAGTCCAAAATGGTTTAAATTTGGGTAAGATCCTTGGGAAGAGGATTGATTAGAATTTATAAAATTATAAAAGCTTGATAGGTGTGAGTGGAAGAGGGGTTGAGGGTCGTATTTATAGTTGAGGAGAGAAGGGGGTTTCAATTATTTTAATCATTATTTTATTATTTTACTCAAGAAAATAAATAGTATTGGAAATTGTGGGAAAAAATAGTAATAAACACATGAGAGTTTGAACTAATATAAATTTAAATTATACTTTACTCAAGAATGTTATAGAAATTCATTTATTTAGCATATTTCATAATTATCAAATTTCACTATTCACCAAAAAATCATGTATTCCAGAAAAATTCCAAAAAATCATCATAACCTTTATTCAATGTATAGAATTTGAAAATGAACTTCCTTTTATCAAAATAATTTCCTAAATATGATAAATTAAATTTTTATATAAAATTATAATTTATTTTAAAAATAACAACATTAAAACTATAACTGATTTTATAACACCATGAAAATTAGTAGAGGTTTAAAAAAAATTATCATATAACCATAATACAATAAAATAATAAAATATGATTTCACATAATGAAAATAAATTTTCATTTAAATTATTAAGTAAATCATAAAAGTATAATAAAATATTTATGACTTATAAAAATACTGACACTTATATAATGATCATATTATCACTTATAATATGACTTTTTATTATACATTAATTGGAGAGGATATAATTAATTTGGAAATTTTACTATTCATAAGGGCCATATAACTATTTATAAGGGTAACATTACTACTCATAAGGGTAGGATACTGTTCACCAAAAATTTATTTTAGTCCTATCAAACTCCAAAAAAATTACTGATCGCAACTGTGTATTTATATTTATCAAAATTAAAATCATAGAAGTGTCAAACTTATGTTTAATGGTAATTTTATAACTATATACTTTAAAAAAATTCATTATGTAGAGACACAGGGTTTCATGTAATTCGATTTATTTTTAAAACCATGGGGTATTACATTCTCCCCACCTTCTATAAATTGTATACACATAATTTTTATTTACTTATTAAGCAAGTGAGGGTACCTTTCCCTTATAGCATTTTTATATTCCCATGATGCTTTATCAACCATGTGGTTTCTCCACAAAACCTTTAAATGGTGGATTTCCTTATTTCACAATTCTTATTTTCATCAATCAAAAATTTAATTAGTTTTATCTTACTAAGAAAGGTTATCTTCCAGTTGAACTATTTCTTGGATCAAAAAATGAGATAAATATGGTACATACATTTTCAACATCAAAACATCAAAAAAGAATTGTGTACCTAAGATAAACATGTCATAAAAGCTACTTAGTAAGAGACTGGTCCAACATTCTCTACGTGTTAATATGGTAAAATTTACTATGGACTTAGATTTCCTTTCTTACCAAAACACAAAACACTTTTCCATGGTGAGATTCTATGAAAAACGTGATCATCTCCTTGAAAGAAAATTATGTCCTCCTGTTATCTCTATAACTTTCTTCCTGCTATAAGCTATCCTCATGTGTTTCTGTATCATATTCAATTTATGATCTAATTCCTCTACCAATTCTGGTCAAATCAACTTCGTTTCCCTGAAATCATCTAAAAAATATAGATTTTTACACCACTTTCTATGTAATGTTTCAAATGTTACCATATGTATATTGGAATGGACACTTTTATTATAAGAAAACTCTAATGAAGAAAAATGTTGATCCCAAATTCTATAATAGTCTATTGAACAATAATGATGAATATACTCCAATTTCCAAATTGTTCTCTCATTATATCCATCATATTGAGGATGGAAAGTAGTGATGAAATTTAATTCTATTCTCAATGACATATAATGTCCTTTCAAACATTTAGAAGTGAACCTGGGGTCCTAGTAAAATACCACAGAGACAGGAACCCTATGTAACCTGACAATATTTATGAGGTATAGTCGATAATGATAATACAAATACATAATATCTAAAATAGGAAGTAAAAGTGCATATTTAGTCGGCTGATCAACAATAACCCAAGTCATATTGTAACATTCAGAAGTCTTTGGTAGTACCACCACAAAGTACAAGGATATGTATTCTCATTTTCACTCTAGAAATGGTAAAGGATTAAGAATACCCTTTAGTAGTTGTCACTCTACTTTAACCTATTGAAATGTAAAACATTTCATGGTAAAATCTACAATATATAATTTCATTCCATCCAACCAGAAACATTCTCAATGGTCTCTATACATCTTAATACTACTAGGATGAACTAAAAATAGAGAACTATGAGCTTCACAAAATAAATATTTCTTCATCTAAGAATCAAAATGCACACATAATCATTTTCCATATCTCAAAAAAATTATTTATCATGGTTAAATTATAGATACTTGTCCATTTTAACCAATTTTACCTTTTTTTAATAACTCTTCATCTTCCTTCTACACATACTTAATTCATTTTGAAAAAGATGACTGTAATGAAACCTGAAACAAAATAGCGTAATTTCCTCCACCAACAAATTACATGAAAAAATTCATCTAATCATTAATCAAGGGGCCATGATCCAAACATAACATGGTTAATGATTTATGATGTTTTCAGATCAAGGAATTTTCCACTCTTTTTGCTTTTCTAGGATAGTAATTAATCATGAAATCATAATCCTTTATCAATTCAATACATCTTCTCTTCCTCATGTTTAATTCCATATGAGTGAATATAAACTTCATACCTTTACGATTAGTATATGTTTCACATTTTGATCTATATAAATAATTTACTTAAATTGACATAGAAAAAAACCACATCTTCAAATTCAAAATCAGGTGTGGGATAATTTAACTCAGGGGGTTTTAGTTGTCTTGAAGCATAACCAATTACTTGATCACTACATCGAAGTCCATTTAAAGAAGCATCATTGTTGATGAAAAACTCACCATTTCTAGAAGGTCGGGCCAAAACTAAATAATTCACCAATATCTTCATTAGTTTTTGAAATAAAACATCACATTCTTCCATTAATATTAATTTAATTCCTTTTTTAGTTATCATAGTTTGTGGGATAAATAATCATGGAATTTTTTTAACAAACCATCATTAATAACATGCTAATCAAGGAAAACTATGAATATCTGTAACATTTTAAGGTATTGGTCATTCATCAACAACTTTTGTTTTAGAAGGATCAGCTATTATTCCATCCTTATTTACTATGTGCCCATGAAAATTAATATATTGAATAAAAAATATCACATTTTATAAACTTTTCATATAATGTTTTTTCTTTGAGAGTTTATAAGAAAATCCATAAATGTTTTTCATGATCCTCATAACATTTTTGAAATTCTAAAATATCACCAAAAAATAAAACAACAAATTTATCAAAATATTCACAGAATATTCTATTCATAATATCCATGAATACAGCATGGGAATTTGCAAACCCAAAGGGCATAAAAAACTCTTAATTCCCATATCTAGTATGAAAAATATTTTTCAAGATTTCATCCTTCTTTACATTCAATTGATGGTATCTGGATCTAAAGTAAATCTGGAAAAAATACTAAGATCCAAAGAGTTTTTCAAACATGTCATCAATATGAGGCCAAGGATACATATTCTTAACACTAATGTTATTTAATTCTCTATAATCAATGAAATGTCTCATGGAACAATTTTTAATTCTAACAAAACAAATAGTAGCACCTGATGGTGATGTTTTAGGATGAATGAAACCTTTATAAATCAACTCCAGAAATGGATTTTTCATTTTAAAAAGTTCCATTTGAGTCATTTGATAAGGGGATTTTGAAATTGTATAAGCATAAAGAACTAAATCAACACAGAATTTGACTTTCTGATCAGGTATAACATTGGGTAACTCATTAGAAAAAATATCAATGTATTCATTTACCAATAGAACATCCTAAATCTAAACATTTACCTAATTTTAAACAATATGAGAAAGAAAACCTTCATTTCCATATTTTAAAAGTTTCTTAGCTTCCTGATGTGTTATCAAGAGTATGGGATAATTCTTGTATAAAAAATATAACTATTTCAAAAAAACTACTTCTGTCACAGCCGCCATTTCAAAAAAAAATTATTTTATTAATTTTCTTTGCATCGGGTAGTTTGGGTCAAAACCTGACTTAAGATTTCGAGTTCTTTGTGTTTTTGTCTTGATTGCGTCCAGGGCAATGCGGTCGAAGCTGTACGGCCTCACCTGGGTCGTCGTGCGACCCCACCCGGTTCACTGTACGCCTTTCCAATGTTTAATTAATGAAATAAAATGAATTATAAAATTGTTTTAATAATAATAATAATGTCACTTGAGATTATTATTATTATTATCTTGGATAATAATATAATTGTGAGTATTATTTTTATTATTTTAATTTTATTATGTTAATTATTGTAGAGTTTATTATTTAATTCATTATGTTTTTTTACCTTATTATCATTACTATAATTAGTTTTCTTTTTTCTGTTTATTTATTATTATTATTTTGTTTGTGGGTTTTCTTCCCCCTTAGGGTTGGATCGCGCCGACCCCAATGCTCTCCCCCTTTTTCCCATCGGACTACCCCACCCTCCTAGATCGTGTGCTCCCCCTCCCCTTCAGCTCTTGTCCGGCGTCGCAGCTCCTCCCCATGCAGCTGTCGTCTCCCACTCCCTCTCGGCCGGTTGGAAGCGCGACCCCCTTGGAAACCTTGGTGCTGACCAATTTTTCGCGTCATCACTCCCCTGGAAACCCCCCCCCCCCCCCCCGCTCCGATGGACTTCCCCTCTCCCTCATCAACCGACCCCATTGTTTGGTCTCGCAATCCCAGCACCCCCTCACCTGGTCCGGTGAACCCCAGCACCCCCTCACCTAGTCCGACGAACCCCAACCGCTGGGCCCCCTTGCTTGGTCCAGCAAACCCCAGCACCTCCTTCCTCTGTCCGGTGAACCCCGATGCCCTCTGCTCTAGCCCACCCCCGACCAGGCCGGCTCATGAAGTTGCACGACCTCCCTCGCTGGTCGGCACCGCTCCAACATCCCCCACCGGCTTCTCACCCTCCCGCCGCGTGCGTAACCCCCACAGATAGGTCCCTCTTTTACCATCCTTGAGTTTTTTTAGCTGGTGTTAAGTTCCTTAAGAATTGTTTTTTCGTCTCTGTTTTGGTCTAATATCTTGTTTTTTGGGTTTGTGTTAGTCTTATTGTGGTGCGAACGACACACGATTGAAGTTACACGCTCCAATTTAAATATTTCATGTCAATTTTGAGGATTTGGACACCTGAGGTAGGTGGTTCCCCATCTAATTGTTATCTAATGAATTAATTTGCAATGTTTAATTTGTTTCACATATTATTTAATTAATTTTTGTTGTGCGAAGTGAGTTTTATTTGAAATTTGATTTGCATTGAAATTGTTTAGTAGATTGTTCGTATTATTGGGTGTTTCCTACTGAGATCTCTATTAGCGACTTTTGAATTGTGCGGTTATCTTATTAAGTTGTGTAAGTGGTGTGAACAGTTTTTCTGACCTGATGTCGGGTGCGTGTGGTCGTAAAAGAAGTTTTTGCTTGAGTTTAGTGGTTAATGCTAAGCGATTTCTTCTAAATTTTTTAATAAGCTTTTATTTTTGGCATGCTAAATTATGTGGTTTATGAAATGGTGTTTTTCATATGGTGTAAGGGTATTTCATCAAACCTTTTGGTGGTGGAGGTCACACTATATATTCTATTTGAGTGCGTGTAATGTTGGAATGTGTTTTGGATTTATAAATAGTTACTTTTGTGTGTGTAAAACCATGTGAAACACTTTTTCTATTGTTTTATAAACTTTTTATGTGGTTTATTAGATTATGTCAGTAATGTGAAATGTGTTTGGAAAACGTTTTAGTGGTGTATTATATCAAATGGATTTTGTGTTTTAAAATGGTTGTTTTGGCATGTGTAGTGTCTTATTGGGTTTGAGTGTATGATTATGACATGTGTCATGAACTTTGAATTACATGAGAAAAAACGGGAAGCCTGGGTACTAGGTGGGTGGACTAGGACTAGTGCGATAGTGATACGGGAGTGGCTCCGGCCCAGTATCACTTAATTGGATTGACACATACAACACTAACTAAACATTAGATGATGTTGGAGACCACTAGGTTATGGATGTGTTTCCCTACTAGTGGCTCGTGCACGAGAATGTATATTATTGTGTTCCTGTACTATTTTTCACCGAGACACGAGGTTATAAGGTCCCACTTCTTGCTAGTATCATTAGGGCCCCTCCCATGTATTGTGCTTCTCTTTTTCTTCCCGCTCACCGTCGGCACACGGTGTGATGTTGGGGTTACCAAGAAAAGTGTGTGTATGTGTGTGTGTGTGTGTGTGTCTGTGTGTGTGTGTGTGTCTGTGTGTGTGTGTGTAAGCGCGAGTGTGTGTAAGTTAATTTAAATTTTTTTCCTTTTAGAGATGTTTTCCCTTAAAACCTGTTTTTATTAAAAAAATTAAGCACTTGTTTTTTTATTGCATTAAATTGAAAATGTTTTTGTCTTTTTAATAATTATGCGTGGAACCTTTTCTCGGTGGAATCCTACTGGGATTTTAGCTCACACCATAAATACACCCTTGGGTGTATGTAGATTCAGTTTCTTCTGCATTCCAGGTTATGACTTCATGCTCAGCGATGGTGGTTTTGGCCGGTGATGGTATTCTTGTGCAGGTTGGTGTTTTCGTGTGTGGATGATGCACCACTCATGTTGCTTGGAGGTTTGAGTCATGGTTTTAGTTTTCTCTGTCATCTTTTCATTTTAGTTATTAGTTCGAGTTGTCTACTTTAAACCTGTTTTTAGATTAAGGCCATGTTTGGTTGTTTATTTTCAGTTCAGTTTCATTGTCTTATTAGTTGCTTTATGTTTACTGTTTCGGGTAAATCATTACCATGAGTTTGTTTTGATACCTGGGCACTTGTGCCATCCCATGGGGATCGGGAACGCCCTTTGGGCCATGTCGCGGACCGGGTCGGACACCGGGTCGGATGAAGACACGGCCTGGTTCGTGACAAAATGGTATCAGAGGACCAGGTTTTCACTCTTGGTTCGTTTTCTTTTGGGATAGAGTCACGATAGACTTGATTTAAGGTTGTCGTGACTCGACATCCTGGCTACGAGTAAGGTGCCTCGCCAGCACACCTCATGGTGGGACTCAAGTTACCAAAGTATGTTGAGTTTTGTCTGAGTTTTTGGTCCCTGTGGTTAATCTTGTCTAAGGGAAATGAAAAAGGGGTAAGGTCAGTGGTCCTAGTGATCTCGTAGGGTCTGGAAAGCCATGCGGAGCTGGGGACACTGTCCTAGAATACCCACTGTAGCAGTGGTGTGATTGGAGTATGGCCGCCAACCATATGTTCCATTCACCCGCTGACACTAGTTTTCTGTTGCACTGTTCTTCGTTTCTTTGTTTTGGAATTTTGGACTTTTGGTTTTTTTTTTTAAAAACTGATTTGTTCTTGGAAAATATTTTGGAACATGTTTTGAAAAAAATCACTTTAAAAAGAAAATGAGGTATGAGGTTTGAAAAGTGTGGGTTGGATGTTTTGGTTTTGGAAAATGGGAAGGTTTGGTTTTGATCCTTGGTGTTCTCATGGGCAACCACATGCATGAGTGTATATGGAGAGACAAAGGGTTAATGGAACGAGTGGATGAGTGCCTGGATGGACATGAGGTGGGTGTCGATGTGGCATGAGAACATGCATGTGCGAGGCGCATGGGACGCCATTGGTGTTTTTGAAACTCACCAGCTTTGCTTTTTTTTTTTAAAGTCTTGTTAAATGAGAATTCAGTGTGTTAATAACCGGTGTTTGTGTGGTGTGTCCTTGTGTTTTTGAAAATGTCGGATGTGAGGCATTTTGATCCGAGGATCCCTTCTGACTGATTTGTGTCCTGAGTCTGAATTCTTATGTGTAAGTTGGTCAGTTGGTGTGAAAGCGTGTGGTTAATGGTCCCTTTTGAGAAGTGCTACGAGAATTCCTTGCAGTGGTACCCACTGCAGGTGTAGTGTTCACTTGTGGTATGTCTTGTCCATTGGACTAGTTTGACTGGGTCCATGGTTTTTTTATTGACTAGTGTATGTCCCACCATAAAGAGTTGACATGTGATTGAAGTGAGGCCATATGAAAATTGTCATTTTCCGACCCTCCAGCTGATCATAGGAATCTCTTCTTGAATTCGAGAATTGAACCCACCTCTCCTTTTTACAACTAAGAAGATCCACTCACAGTAGGATGACAGATGCGATGGGAGCTGAAGGGGGTTTCAGTCTCTTGGATTTGTCTGATTCATCAGGTATGAAGTTTGACGTCGTCGCCTCTAAAGGTTGCCCCTTGAAACGGTGAAAGGAATTCCAGTAGGGAAGGGTGAAGGTGTTTCAGAGTTATTGGTGATGACCAATGTCTTAAAAGTATTGTAGTGCTTTTATCGGCCACAATGGTCATGGTTGGGTGACATCTTGCAGCGTGAAGTCCCTTTTATAGTCAATGGTTGTTTGGAAACAGTAAAAGAGACACCAGTGGGGAAAAGGTGGAAGCAACCCGAATTTGTTGGTGCAGTCTACTGTTCTAAATGACCTCTGGTCTTTGGTTTGTTTAATTTAATAAAAGGTTCATGTTCGGCAACTAGTTTGGCAGACCCAGTCATATGAGGTTGCTATGGTCGTTTGCAGGAATCACGTGTTGTTCACGACGCGGTTTAAGGTCTTTCTCAGCGTAATGTGTCTCTCGACAAAAATGATCGTGCTCGGTGATGATTTGTGGTGTCATGATCTCAATTAGTGTAACAATGGGTGATGCGTGTGTACCATCTAAGCTCTCGTTCTGGTGAATGTTCAATGTGAGAGTAATTGGATGTCATGAGGTGTTGTGTCTGATGGTGTCGCCTTGGTTGCATTATTATTAATTGTGGCACCAAAAGGAGAAGCTCCACTCGGTAGTCTTCAATACCTGACTACGAGGCAGGAGATGCTTCAAACATTAGGGCTCCATCCATAGGCTTCGGAGTGAAGCTGGCGTGTGGTCAGGAACCCCAAGAGTGTACGAGACCCCAACATTATTTCTCTCATCAGTGTTGAAAGTGAAAGAAGCTTAAATTGTTTTCAATGGTTGTTTCATTTCGAAAGAACTGTCTGGTTGCATAAGGTTTCAGTGACTATGTGGAGGCATGTTCGCCTTGTTTCCTTGAAGTCTTGGGAGTAGCTTCCCATCGGGTGTAATCACTTTTAGTGGTCCTTGACAGTCTACTGGGGAAATTAGTACCAAAATTTTTTAATGCTCATATCGGGATGTGGATGTGTTGGTCGGGTCTTAGGTCGTTGTTTTGATGCCCAGGTGGTTGGGTCCCTCCCTCCCCACCCCTTGTGGTGGGTTGTTTGGTCACCATCAGGAATTTTTCAAAGTTTTGTATCATGTTTTCGTTCTAATGGCGGCGAGACTCACAATCAGTCTCGCACAAAGGTCTCTGGAATAAATCGTTGCTGGCCTTTCCTTAATGGTGGGGATTCCGCTTGGACCTCCCCATGTTGGTTTTCTAGTCTCGTCTTGGGCGTTGGTAGGTTCTTAATGGTGGGGATCCCTTTGGGTTTTCCCCATGTTGGCCTTTTGTGACATGTTCCTAGATATGACATGGTTGTAGGTGATAAGAGTGTTCTTGGGATATTATTTGATCTTGTTTGTTCCTTTCAAACAAACGGTGGGTTTTCTGTTCTATGGTAGTTGAGGTGTTTCAGTTTGAGAGGTTGGTTTCCGTGGGTGTGGGAGTTCCTTTCTTTGGTTGGTCAACTGGAGGTGTTATAGTTCTTTTGGGTAGCGACACATATCATAAAGTCTTTTTATGAGTTTCTTGAGTTTGTCATTTTTGTCACCTTATCTGAGAACGATGTGTTTGTCTCTTTTTTCTTGTTTCATAGGGATCCTATTTGGACTTTAAGGAGGTTTTGTTTCTTACTTTGGGTCTCAGCCCTAGTTGTGGCTTTCCTGGGACGGAAAGCTTGATGGAGGGGGAGAATTGTCACACCCGCCATTTCAATTTTTTTATTAATTTTATTTGCGTCGGTTAGTTTGTGTCGAAACCTGACTTAAGATTTCTTGTTCTTTGTGTTTTGGTCTTGATTGCATCCAGCGCAACGCGGTCGAAGCTACATGGCCTCGCCTGGGTCGCTGCGCGACCCTGCACAGTTCACTGCACGCCTTGCCGATATTTAAAAAAAGAAATAAAATGACATATAATTTTTTTAATAATAATAATAATAACGTCACTTGAGATTATTATTATTATTATCTTGGATAATAATATAATTGAGAGTATTATTTTTATTATTTCAATTTTATTAAGTTTATTATTGTAAAGTTTATTATTTAATTCATTAAGTTTTTTTACCTTATTATCATTAATATTATTAGTTTTCTTTTTTTGTTTATTTTTTTTGTGGGTTTTCGTGCCCCTTAGGGTTGGATCGCGCCGCCCCCAGTGCTCTCCCCATTTTTTCCGTCGGACTACCCCACCCTTCTGGATCACGCGCTCCCCCTCCCGTTCGGCTCCTGTCCGGCGTCGCTGCTCTTCCCCATGCAGCTGGCGTCTCCCCCTACCTCTCGGCCAGCTGGAAGCGCGACCCCCCCTAGAACCCTTGGCGCCGACCTATTTTTCGTGCCGTCTCTCCCCTGGAAATGCCCCCACCGCTCTGCTGGACTTCCCCTCTCCCCCAGCCGCCAGCCCCCTTGTTTGGTTCGGCGAACCGCAGCACCCACTCACTTGGTCCGGCGAACCCCAGCACCCCCTCACCTGGTCCGGCGAACCCCAACCGTCGGCCCCCCATTGCTTGTTCCGGCGAACCCCATCACCTCCTTCCTCTGTCCGGCGAACCCCGACGCCCTCTTCTCTAGCCGACCCACGACCAGGCCGGCTCGTGAAGTTGCACAAACTCCCTCGCTGGTCCGTGCTGCTCTGACTTCCCCCACCGGCATCTCGCCCTCCTGCCTCATGAAAACCCCCCTGGATATGTCCCTCTTTTACCTTCCTTGAGTTTCTTTAGCAGGTGTGAAGTTCTTTAAGAATTGTTTTTTTGTCTCTATTTTGGTATGATGTCTTGTTTTTGGGTTCGTGTTAGGCTTATTGCGGTGTAAATGACATGCGATTGAAGTTACGCACTCCAATTTAAAGATGTCATGTCAATTTTGAGGATTTCGACACCTAAGGTATGTGGTTCCCCGTCTAATTGTTATCTAATGAATTAATTTGCAATTTTTAACTTGTTTCGCATATTATTTAATTAATTTTTGTTGTACGAAGTGAGTTTTATTTGAAATTTGATTTGCATTGAAATTGATTAGTAGATTGTTCATATTATTGGGTGTTTCCTACTGAGATATCTTTTAGCGACTTTTGAATTGTGCGATAATCTTATTAAGTCGTGTAAGTTGTGTGAACTGTTTTTTTGACATGGCGTCGGGTGCGTTTGGTCGTAAAAGAAGTTTTTTCTTGAGTTTAGTGGTTAACGCTAAGAGATTTCTTCTAAATTGTTTTATAAGCTTTTATTTTTGGAAAGCTAAATTATGTGGTTTATGAAATGGTGTTTTTTGTAACACCCCAAGCTTCCACGGTATTTTTCCCTTGGAATAATGGAATGGCGTGCATTGTACGTAGCTTCAAGATTTAACACACCACAACCAATCAAACTAAGCGATATGAATAGTAATACATACTTTTTGAAATTTTATAAATTTTATCTTTAGAAATGGACTTCATTTTTGGATTCGTAATATCGAAATTAGCTTAGGGTGAAATTTTGGTACTTTTCAAATAACTTTTATATTTTGATGAATAGTGAAAATTACTATATTTTAATTAAAAACAACTTTTTTAATCGAAATAATTAATAGTGATAAATTATTAATTTGAGTGGTTTTAAAGTATATTAAGAATATATTTTTACCATTTAATACAATGTTAGTCATTGGATGTAATTTCACATTTAACCCAGACGTAAACAAGTGTCAATCTTTTGATAGTTATTATCTCTTAAAAACACGCTATTTTTTGACGATGAGAATTAATTTTTAATTTAATTAATGAAACTGATATGTTTTTAATTTGGTAAAATAGACATCATTTTTGAATTCATAAAATAAAATATATCTTAGGAATAATTTTTGGTATTTTTCTGGAAACGTTGATTTTTTGATGAATAGTGAAACCACTAAGTGCTAGTTAAAAAAACTGAATTTTTCATAAAACTTAATGTTATCACTTATGTGAGTGGAATTTCGAAAATCAGAGAGACACGGTTAATATCAAGGAGTAAAATGTGGTTCAATGAGATGAAAATAATTTTTGGGGAATAGTTACGTTTTAATTTTATTTACCACGGTTAAAAGTAAATAGGGTAATTAAGGGTAAAAATGATATTAATATTAACCTAACACATGTCCTAATTTTATTGGACAAGTGTATCTCGACCAAAAACAACCTTAGGAGTAAATTATTATCATTTAGGTCCACTTGTATTAGATTAGGACACTTATTATAATTTAATTCAAAGAAGAGTTAAAAGAGTTAAAATCAATGTTTATTTACTAAAACATTTTTAATATAGGGTTATACATAAGATAAATTCGATTTTAAATATTCAATAGAAATATAAAAAGATTTCATAGATAATTTTATTTTATTTATAATTTTTAGACGTTAAATAATTTAATTTATTTATGACATAATGGTGATGCAATAATTACCTAATTAATGAAATATTAAAATAATTGATATTATAAATATAAAAATAAATGTAACTTGAGACTTTTTATGAATTACACTAATTTTCTAGGTTAATATGACATATTAAGATTGATTATATGAATTGTGTTTGAAGTAATAATGCTGTTATAAATTTATAAAAAACAAAATACAAAATAGTGTCAAAATTGACATAAAAGGGTTTTTTTAAAAAATATTATATTATTAATTTATATTCAATTTATAAAAATCTAATGTTCGTCCAAGAGACTTATATCATGATAGGTGTATCATTAATGAACCACATGGGGGTCGCTTGGATGTATATAGTAAGTTTATTAACCATATAATATAAAAATACAAAGAGACATTGTAAAAGTGAAACTAATTAACTAAGAGTTAATACTTAAAGATAAGGTTAATATAATGAACCAAACCTGTATAAATTCTATTGGTTGAGTGGTTTTATACCATACTAACCTTAACCTTTAAATAATCTACTTTGGATCCATTATAAACCGAATATGAATTTATTATAAAATAATATTTTTAGCTTTTCCAAAGGTTCCCCTCACCCCTCTTATAAAAGGGAAATCCCCCTTCTCACTAATTCACACATTCAAAGCCTTTTGGATCGGACAAACCCTGCCCAAATACTCTCTCAACTTCCCTCACTACAACCTGGAGGCCTTAGTTTGATCAGAAATCCAACCTAAGGATCCCTTTGGATCAAGTCAAAAGGAATAACCCGAAGAAGAGGTAATGTTTTCACCACCCTCTTTCAAGTTCCTTTCTTCTTCAACTTCTTCTTTCTTTGTTATTTCTATTCTAAAATAATAACTCCAGTATCTTATATATACTATGATGTTATTATAAATACGGTACAACCATATTCAGTATTCTATCCATCCCTTGAATGGCATGTCACCATACGTGCGTACGTACGGCTTACCGTCTCCACGTCGTGGTGTAATTGTCATTCATTAAATTATTATTTGGATGGGTATAATAATGATGTGTAATTAATTTAAATAATAAATATAACATGATAATTATTCTTTCTATATGATATATCATCCAATTATATATTATTTTAACATCAAAAGAATGATATTGTCGCTCGTGCGTACGTACGGACTACCGTCTCCACGAACACGATGAGATTCATTATCCATCATATCCATTCAAGTATAATTCTCATTTGATGATTAAAAATAATTTTTAAGGACTTAATATAATATTGGATATGAATAAAATACAAACTATCCAAAACAAACATGGCTTATGTAACAAAGAATATAAAGGAAAACGAGTAAGTTAACACCCGAAATGACGATAATACAAAGATATTATTAACAAATCAATGTTAAAAGATCATATATGATATCATATTAATGTAAATGATTCTTGTATAATTCAATAAAAATTATTTCACCATTATACATGAGGTTAACCTACCATCTACCAAGGAAAAATTACAAAGTAAGGGGTTTCTTATCTCACTTTTAATTCCGTCAGAATTCTATTTTTCACCACTTATTTATTACATGTGGTGTGTGTAATGCCCATGTTTGTATTCATCGTGTAATATAATTTAATTAATGTATATTTACATCATCATTATATGATACTTATTTCATGGGTGTATGTTTTTTATGTTACCAAATCAATAAGGGAATTTTAAATTTCAATTTCCACTCATTCGGCTTTACGCATACTTCATTGATTATTTTATTCCAAGATTATGTGTAGAATCACTATTCATTTGATTATGTCATAAATTCCACTCCCCTTTCTATGGATATACTTTTGATACACATAATCACTCCATTGATAACTTCTCAAGTCATCGGTATGAACTTGATAAGAGTAATTTTATCTCAATCTCCATTTGTTGAGTTAAATATCCAATTCATTGGTGTTGTTTTTACAAGAATATGTGTGAATGTCATCTGATTGGGTTACACTAAATATCCAATAATATTGAGTGTATTTATATTTTTCACACATAATTATTTCATTGATTTATCCTTAACCTATGGATATGGTCTTTATAAGAGAATTCATCTCAATTTACATTCCATTGAGACTTCTTTATTGTTATTCACCAAATCACTTTTATATGGTGTATATAATGTACTTTGACATAGTATATCATAAATACCTTCATTCTCATGATATTATAAAGTTTTTATTGCCTTAATAATTTTTATTCAAGTGTCTCTTTTTTGGTTTGAAACTCGAACTAAAATACATTTTTAAGCATTTTAATAATTTATTCTTCTAAATATTTCTCATTAATGTCCAAGTTTTAAAAATGGTTTTATGAATTTATATATATGGACATTAAAGTTTTAAAATTAAAATTACTTTTAAAAGTTTCAAAGTGTTATGGGACACTTTGATTCAAAAATCTATTTTTAAATGGCTTCTTGACAAATAGTGTGACTTTTAATTGATTTCAAGAAAAAGGGGGATATTTCTCTCTAATAGTTTTGATGATTATTTTCATCTATGTCAATATCCTTCATTATTCTTGATTGAGATTAATCTGATACAATAAAATATTCCATATTGTATCTAATGAGTTATGTTTGACTGTGGATGTCTATTTTTATACCATTCATGGTTTGTCGATTAAGTATTGACATTTAGTATGCTAGTTTAATACGAATGTTTATGTCATATTTCGAACTTTTCATATGAGGAATGCATTGGACTTAGTAAGTGACGGGTGGAGCCCGCTATAGATCCTTGATGCATCGTTAGGTATCATGAGACAAACTAGTGTCTTAGCATGAGGCCTTGACAAAGTCTTACTTGTAGTCTGGGCACGAGGCCTTGGCTACATAGTTATGATAGTCTGTCATTATGCATTCTGTCATTATGAAAGTGGTTCTTAATATTTTCATCTGATTATTCGACTAGTAGAATATCCATGTGAATAATTAAATGAAATTATTTCATTTTATCCTTGCCATATTATGATGAAGTTCAAGTTTAAAAGGCTTTTGTTTTAGTTATACAATGCCTTAAATTTTTATGTTTATTTATGAAAGTTTCTGCTATATTGTTATCCTTACTGAGAATCTGAGCTCACCCCTTTCAATGTTTTATTTTTCCCCGGATGTGAAAAGTATTTTATGAATGAACTGTAGGGATAGTATGAGGGGATATGAAGACAATATTTTGTTGTAGTTTTTCACTTATTGATGTAATGTAAACTTTATGAATATATCTAGTGTTTCCAAGGCTACTAAACTAATCGGTCTTTAGAGATTTGATCTTTCTTGTGATCATGCCAATGTTATGTAATAACGCACCAACTCTGGGTATCTAGGGTCGGGGAGTTACAGTTGGTATCATAGGAAGTTTAGTACAAACCTTGGAAGCTAGATTTAAGTAAACTCTGATTAGAGAACATAGACCTAAGATAAACTTTGAGGATTAGTATTGATGAAATTCCTATAATTTTGGTATTTTAGAGATTTTGTGAGTTTTCCAAGAAATACATCCCTGTCTAGATACGAGCAGGTAGCGGCGGCTCTGGAAAAGATGTACCTAGGGTTAAAACCCAAAAACACCGCTTTGAGCTAGACTCGAACGGGAACTGGTGCATGACAACGGGCCTTGCTGCACTCTTGGTTACGACACACCCGGGGTAAATTCTTAGGATAATTTACAATTTGTTTACAAACCGATTTGAAGTATTATATATATAAGATGAGAGTAAATGACCTTGGTTAATCTTAATGTGCTTCAAATTGAGAATATGGTGACATGTTAATCTCTAAATGATTTTATGAATACTGTTACTCACACCATGCTTTCTAGTTTTAGTCAATGGCTGGATTCCAAGGAAGTCATAGTGACTTTGAGAATGATTTACAAGCTGGGAATGGTGGTGGCAATGAGAAAACAAAATGTAATATTGATAGGTGTAAAAGATATCGTCTTTATGCCAAATCAATTTTCCAAAAATATGATCAACAATATATATATTAACCAATTCCCGGACTCAACAAAGAAGAGAAAGGTGATGAATGATAAAAGCTCCAGCAATGGAGACCATGGAGAAAGGAATCCTCAATTTCCATCATGCAGGAAATGTGGAAGGAGACACCTAGGAATGTGTCTCAATGGGACAAAGAAATGCTTTACGTGCGGTAAGGAAGGACATAAAGTGAAGAATTGCCGAAGAAAAATGAAGAGTAATATGGAAGAAGATAAAAATGGTCCCAAGAATCCATTTACAGTCATTTGTCATAAATGTAGGGGACCTAGACATTACTCGAGTGAATGCCCTATTCTATAGGATATTTTCTTGGTCAAAGAAGAAGCTATGTGGAAATAAATGGTTGGAGAAACGTTTAAAAATTATTAGTGCTCCTTTTTTATGGGTTTACTTTGGAATAATTTTCTTTTTTATTGTTAACCCTGCAGTTTTCCATGTGAGAATGATATTTGAGGAAGAATTATCTTTTCTCTTGTGGATATAGTTATAAATAACCATTTGGTTTATATGATCATTGGGTTTGTGGAAATTATAATTTATTATAATTTGGGATGAAAATGCAAGGTATGAGATAAGATTTATGGTTAAATTATGTTATGGTTATTTTGAGGAATTTATCTCATTTTGGTAATGTTATAAAATATAGTTTTTGAAAAAGGACATCATGCAGTCCGTGTGACAACCCGTCGTGTCGGACAAAGCTGTGGGAATCGAACCCATAACCAAAGTGTGATTGGGATTTATTTCCTACCACCGGACTACGAGAAGTCCCTGGTTAGTGTGACTATTATTTTTAGTTAAATTATTTTATTGATCAATAATAATTTGGTTTGGGATCTTATGTCTTATCAAATGAATACCCTTAGTATAGGAAAATGATTTGGTAATTAAGTAATAAATGTTATTTTGGAAGTTGTTCGCTTTGTTGTGAACACTATATGCCCAAGGAAAAAAAATAGTATATGATTTCATTTGAGGAGTAATGGTGTATTTTTATCTATGTTTTTATTGTGTATTTATAGTGATTTGGGTTATTTATGGAAATGATTAGGTTAATTACTTTTAAGTATGTGACTTTAAGAGTAATTAATGTCATTTGGAGATAAAATTTAACGTGGAAGACAAAATTCTTATAAGTTTTGGGTTTCAATATTACTTTGGATTATATTGATGGATTTTAAGGACAATTGATTATTGAATGGTATTTATATAACATTGGGGTATTGATGGTTTAATTTTAGAAATTAAAATTAGTGTTTTTTCCTCTAATGGATTATCCATTTGGGGGATCATCAGATATTATAGTAACCATTTGGGTTTTGATTAATCTCTAAAGACAAGGTAAATATATAGTTTATCCTACTTGGATCATGTATTTCTATAGAAATTTATTCTAGCTCTTCCATTGTGACCAAGTATTCTTGAATACTTATTGTTCAAAAAATGAGTTAGTGGTAAAAATTTATTAAAGAATGAAACTCTACTTAAAAAGTAAGTATATCTCTTTATGTTCTTAGTAAAAATGATAAATTAATTCCTCGTCATTATGTAATGTAACTTAAAACAAAAAATGTTGTCCGTTTACTTTTCCTACTGGGAGACTAATGACCGTTTTTTCCAACACAAGTTTGTGATTTTATTATTGTTAACTTTCTCCTGATCATGTTTTCTATCCCTCTCTATCAAAACATAACACTTAGTTTATCATCCATATCCATGTTTTTCTACATGGAATCCTAGTATGGGTTATCTTGGGTGACCTTTATACCTCTCTTCCTTTCTTTTAAAGTGATAGTTTTATTGACTCTTTTTCTGATGTGGGACTTTCCATTATATTCTCAAGCCCAATTTTAAAAAAATTGTGAGGACGCAATTTATTGAAGGAGGGGAGAATGTAACACCCCAAGCTTCCACGGTAAGTTTCCCTTTGAATAATGAAATGGTGTGCATTGTATGCAACTTCAAGATTCTAACACACCATAACCAATTAAACTTGCTGTTATGAATAGTAATACCTACTTTTTGAAATTTTATAAATTTTATCTTTCTAAATGGACATCATTTTTGGATTATTAATATCAAAATTAGCTTAGGGTGAAATTTTTGTACTTTTCCGATAACTTTCATATTTTGATGAATAGTGAAAATTACTAAATTTTAATTAAAAACAACTTTTTTAATCAAAATAATTAATATTTATAAATTATTAATTTGAGGGGTTTTAAAGTATATTTAGGATATATTTTTTAAATTTAATACAATGTTAGTCATCGGATGTAATTTCACAATTAAACCAGACATAAACAAGTGTCAATCTTTTGATAGTATTTATCTCTTAAAAACACGTTATTTGTTTTGACGATGGGAATTAATTTTTAAATTAATTAATGCAACTGATATGTTTTGAAATTCGTAAAATAGATATCATTTTTGAATTCATAATATCAAATATATCTTAGGCCTAATTTTTGGTATTTTTCTGGAAACTTTCATTTTTTTGATTAATAGTGAAACCACTAAGTAGTAGTTAAAGAAACTGAATTTATCCTAAAACATAATTTTACCGTTTCTTTGAGTGGAATTTCAAAAATCTGAGAGACACGGTTAATATCAAGTAGTAAAATGTGGTTCAATGAGATGAAAATAATTTTTGGTGAATAGTGACTTTTTACTTTTATTTACCACGGTTAAAAGTAAATAGGGTAATTAAGGGTAAAAATTATATTAATATTACCCTAACACATGTCCTAATTCTATTGGACAAGTTTATCTCGACCAAAAACAACCTTATGAGTAAAATATTATCATTTAGGTCCACTTGTATTAGATTAGGACATTTATTATTATTTAATTCAAAGAAGAGTTAAAAGAGTTAAAATCAAAGTTTATTTACTAAAAAAAATTTAATATAGGGTTATACATGAGATATATTCGATTGTAAATATTCATTAGAAAGATAAAATGATTTCATACATAACGGAATTTCATTTATAATTTTTAAACATTAAATATTTTAATTTATTTATGACACAATGGTGATTCAGTAATTACCTAATTAATGAAATATTAAAATAATTGATATTATAAATATCAAAAGAAATGTAATTTGAGACTTTTTATGAATTACACTAATTTTATAGGTTACTATGATATATTAGGATTGATTATATAAATTATGTTCGACGTAATAATGCTGTTATGAATTTATAAAAAACAAAATACCCAATAGTGTCAAAATTGACATAAAAGAGTTTTTAAAATAAATATTAAATTATTAATTTATATTCATTTCCTAAAAATCTATGGTTCGGCCAAGAGACTTATATCACGATATTTTTATCATTAATGGACCACCTGGGTGTCACTTGGATGTATATAATATGTTTATTAACCATATAATATAAAAATACAAAGAGACATTGTAAAAGTGAAACTAATTAACTAAGAGTTAATACTTAAAGATAAGGTTAATATATTGACCCAAACCTGTCTAAATTCTATTTGTTGAGTGGTTTTAGACCCATCCCCACCTTAACCTATAAATAATATACTTTGGATCCATTAGAAATAGAATATGAATTTATTATAAAATAATATTTTTATCTTTTCCAAAGGTGACCCTCACACCTCTTATAAAAGGGCTCTCCCCCTTCTCACTAATTCAAACATTCAGAGCCTTTTGGCTCGGCCCAAAACTACCCAACTACTCTCTCAACTTCACTCACTACAACCTAGAGGCCTCATTTTGATCATAAGGCCAACCTAAAGATCCCTTTTGATCAAATCAAAAGGAAGAACCCGAAGAAGAGGTAATGTTTTCACCACCCTCTTTCAAGTTCCTTTCTTCTTAAACTTCTTCTTTCTTTGTTATTTCTATTATAAAATAATAACTCCAGTATCTTATATATACTGTGATGTTATTATAAATATTGTACAACCGTATTCAGTATTCTATCCATCCTTTTAAGGGCATGTCACCATAGGTGCGTACGTACGGCTAACCGTCTCCACGTCGTGATGTAATTGTCATTCAATAAATTATTATTTGGATGGGTATAATAATGATTTTTAAATCATGTAAATAATAAATATAACATGATAATTATTCTTTCTATATGATATATCATCCAATTATATATTATTTTAACATCAAAATAATGATATTGTCGCTCGTGCGTATGTACGGACTACCGTCTCCACGAACGCGATGAGATTCATTATGCACCATATCCATTAAAGTATAATTCTCATTTGATGATTAAAAATAATTTTTTAGGACTTAATATAATTCTGGACATTAATAAAATACAGCCTATCCAAAAAAACACGCCTTATGTAACAAACAATATAAAGGAAAACGAGTAAGTTAACACCCGAAATGACGATAATACTATGATATTATTAACAAATCAATGTTAAAAGATCATATATGATATAATATTAATGTAAATGATTCTTGTATAATTCAATAAAAATTATTTCACCATTATACAGGATGTTAACCTACCTTCTACCAAGTAAAAAGTACAAGGTAAAGGGTTTCTTATCTCACTTTTAATTCTGTGAGAATTCCATTGTTCACCACTTATTTATTACATGTGGTGTTTGTATTGCACATGTTTGTATTCATTGTGTAATATACTTTAATTAATGTATATTTACATCATCATTTTATGATACTTCATTCATGGGTGTATGATTTTTATGTTACCAAATCAATAAGGGAATTTGAAATTTCAATTTCCACTTATTCGGCTTTACTCATACTTCATTGATTATTTTATTCCAAGATTATGTGTAGAATCACTATTCATTTGATTATGTCATAAATTCTACTCCCCTTTCTTTGGATATACTTTTGATACACATAATCACTCCATTGATAAATTCTCAAGTCATCGGTATGAACTTGATAAGAGTACTTTTAACTCAATCTCTATTTGTTGAGTTAAATATCCAATTCATTGGCGTTGTTTTTAAAATAATATGTGTGAATGTCATATGATTGAGTTACACTAAATATCCAATCATATTGAGTGTATTTATATTTGTCACACATAATTATGTAGTTGATTTATCCTTATCCTAAGGATATGTTCTTTATAAGAGAATTCATCTCAATTTACATTCCATTGAGACTTCTTTGTTGTTATATACCAAATCACTTTTATATGGTGTATATAATGTACTTTGACATAGTATATCATGAATCCCTTTATTCTCATGATATTAGAATGTTTTGATTACCTCAATTATTTTTATTCACATGTCTCTTTTTTGGGTTAGAAACTCTAATTAAAATACATTTTTAAGTGTTTTAATGATTTATTCTTCTAAATATTTATCATTAATGTCCATGTTTTAAAAATGGTTTTAAGAATTTATTTATATGGACATTATAGTTTTAAAATTAAAATTACATTTAAAAGTTTTGAAATGGTATGGGACACTTTGATTCCAAAATCTATTTTTAAATGGCTTCTTGACAAATAGTTAGACTTTTAAATGATTTGAAGAAAAAGGGGGATATTTCTCTCTAATATTTTTGACGATTATTTTAATCTATGTCAATATCATTCATTATTCTCGATTGAGATTAATATGATATAATACAATCTTCCATATTGTATCGAATGATTTATGTTTGACTGTGGATGTGCTATTTTTATACCATTCATTGTTTTTCTATTAAGTATTGACATTTCGTATGCTAGTTTAATACAAATGTTTATGTCATATACCAAACTTTTCATATGAGGAATGCATTGGACTTAGTAAGTGACGGGTGGAGCCCACTATTGCTCCTCGATGCATCGGTAGTTCTCATGAGACAAACTAGTGTCTTGGCATGAGGCCTTGACAAAATCTTATTTGTAGTCTTGGAATGAGGCCATGGATACGTGGTTATGATAGTCTGGAATTATGCATTTTGTCATTATGAAAGTGGTTATTAATATTTTCATATGATTATTCGACTTGTAGAATATCCATGTGAATAAGTAAATGGTATTATTTCATTTTATCCTTGCCATATTATGTTGAAGTTCAAGTTTAAAAGGCTTTTGTTTTAGTTATACATTGCCTTAAATTTTTATGTTTATTTATGAACGTTTCTCCTATATTGTTTTCCTTACTGAGCATCTGAGCTCACCCCTTTCAATGTTTTATTTTTCCCAGGATGTGAAGAAGTATTTTAGGAATGACCTGAAGGGATAGTATGAGGGGATATGAAGACAATATGTTGTTGTAGTTTTTCACTTATTGATGCAGTGTAAACTTTATAAATATATCTAGTATTTCCATGGATTCTAAACTAATCGGTCTTTCAAGATTTGATCTTTCTTGTGATCATGACAATGTTATGTAATAATGCACCGACTCTGGGTATCTAGGGTCGGGGCGTTGCAGTTGGTATCATAGGATGTATAGTACAAACCTTGGAAGCTAGATTTAGATAAACTCTGATTAGAGCACGTAGACCTAAGATGAACTTTGAGGATTAGTATAGAAGAACTTCCTAGAATTTTAGTATTGTAGAGATTTTGTGAGTTTTCCAAGAAATACATCCATGTATGGATACGAGCAGGTAGAGGCGGCTCTGGCACAGATGTACCTAGGGGTAAAACCCGAAAACACCGCTTTGAGCTAGACTCGAACGGGAACTGGTGCACGACAACGGGCCTTGGTGCACTCTTGGTTACGAAACTCTCGGGGGATATGCTTAAGATAATTTACATTTTGTTTACAAACCAATTTGAAGTATTATATATATAAGATGAGAGTAAATGACCATGGTTAATCCTAATGTGTTTCAAATTGAGAATATGGTGACATGTTAATCTCTAAATGATTTTATGAATACTGTTACTCACACAATGCTTTCGGGTTTTAGTCAATGGATGGATTCCAAGGAAGTCATAGTGACTTTGAGAATGATGTACAAGGTGGGAACGGTGGTGGCAATGAGCAACAAAATTGAATGTTGATAGGCGTAAAAGATATCTTCTTTATGCCAAATCAATTTTCCAAAAATATGATCAATAATATATATATTAACCAATTCCCGGACTCAACAAAGAAGAGAAAGTTGATGAATGATAAGAGCACTAGTAATGGAGACCATGGAGAAAGGAATCCTCAATTTCCATCATGCAGGAAATGTGGAAGGTGACACCCAGGAAAGTGTCTCAATTGGACAAAGAAATGATTTATGTGTGGGAAGGAAGGACATAAAGTGAAGAATTGCCTAAAAAAATGAAGAGTACTATGGAAGAAGATAAAAATGGTCCCAAAAATCCATTTACAGTCATTTGCCCTAAATATAGGTGACCTGTCCATTACCCGAGTGAATGCCCTATTCTATAGGAAATTTTCTTGGTCAAAGAAGAAGCTTTGTGGAAATAAATGGTTTGAGAAATGTTTAAAAATGATTAGTGCTCCTTATTGATGGGTTTACTTTTGAATAATTTTCTCTTGTATTTTTAACCGTGCAGTTTTCCATGTGAGAATGATATTTGAGGAAGAATTATCTTTTCTCTTGTGGATATAGTTATAAATAACCATTTGGATTTATATGATCATTGGGTTTGAGGCAATTATAAGTTATTATAATTTGGGATGAAAATGCAAGGTATGAGATAAGATTTTTGGTTAAATTATGTTATGGTTATTTTGAGGAATTTATATAATTTTAGTAATGTTATAAAATATAGTTTTTGAAAAAGGACAACACGCAGACCGTGTGACAACCCGTCGCGTCGGACAAAGCTGTGGGAATCGAACCCACAAACAAAGTGCGATTGGGATTTATCACCTACCATTGGACTACGTGAAGTCCCTGGTTAGTGTGATTATTATATTTAGTTAAATGATTTTGTTGATCAATAATAATTTGATTTGGGATCTTATGTCTTATCAAATGAATACCCATAGTATAGGAAAATGATTTGGTAATTAAGTGATAAATGTTATTTTGGAAGTTGTTCGCTTTTTTGTGAAAACTATATGCCCAAGGAAAATAGGATAGTATGGGATTTAATTTGAGGACTAATGGTGAATTTATATCTATGTTTTTATTGTAGATTTATAGTGATTTGGGTTATTTATGGAAATGATTAGGTTAATTACTTTTAAGTATGTGACTTTAAGAGTAATTAATGTCATTTGGAGATACAATTTAACGTGTAAGACTACATTCTTATAAGTTTTGGGTTTCAATATTATTTTGGATTATATTGAAGGATTTTAAAGACAACTGATTATTGAATGGTATTTATTTAACTTTGCGGTATTGATGGTTTAATTTTAGAAACTAAGATTAGTGTTTTTTTCTCTGATGGAATATCCATTTAGGGGATCATCAGATATTATACTAAACATTTTGGTTTTGATTAATCTCTAAAGACAAGGTAAATATATAGTTTATCCTACGTGGATCATGTATTTCTATATATGTTTATTCTAGGTCTTCCATTGTGACCAAGTATTCTTGAATACTCATTGTTCAAAAAAATGAGTTAGTGGTAAAAAGTTAGTAAAGAATGAAACTCTACTTAAAAAGTAAGTATTTCTCTTTATTTTCTTAGTCAATATCATAAATGAATTCCTCGTCCTTATGTAATGTAACTTAAAACAAAAAATGTTGTCCATTTACTTTTCCTACTGGGAGACTAATGACCGTTTGTCCCAACACAAGTTTGCGATTTTCTAATTGTTAACTTTCTCCTGATCATGTTTTATATCCCTCTCCATCAGAACATAACACTTAGTTTATCATCCATATCCATGTTTTCCTACATGGAATCCTAGTATTGGTTATCTTGGGTGACCTTTATACCTCTCTTCCTTTCTTTTAAAGTGATAGTTTTATTGACTATTTTTCCGATGTGGGACATTCCATTATATTATCAAGCACAATTTTAAAAAAATTGCGAGGACGCAATTTATTGAAGGAGGGGAGAATGTAACACCCCAAGCTTTTATGGTACGTTTCCCTTTGAATAATGCAATGGCGTGCATTATACGCAACTTCGAGATTCTAACACACCACAACCAATCAAACTAGCCGTTATGAATAGTAATACCTACTTTTTGAAATTTTATAAATTTTATCATTCGAAATGGACTTCATTTTTGGATTCGTAATATCAAAATTAGCTTAGGGTGAAATTTTGGTACTTTTCAGATAACTTTCATATTTTGATGAATAGTGAAAATTACTAAATTTTAATTAAAAACAATTTTTTAATCGAAATAATTAATAGTGATAAATTATTAATTTGAGTGGTTTTAAATTATATTTAGAGAATAATTTTACCATTTAATACAATGTTAGTCATTGGATGTAATTTCACCTTTAAAGCAGACATAAACAAGTGTCAATCTTTTGATAGTTATTATCTCTTAAAAACACGATATTTGTTTTGCGACGGGAATTAATTTTTAATTTAATTAATGAAACTTATATGTTTTAAATTTGGTAAAATAGACATTATTTATGAATTCATAATATCAAATATATCTTAGGCCTAATTTTTGGTATTTTTCTGGAAACTTTCATTTTTTGATGAATAGTGAAACCACTAAGTGGTAGTTAAAAAAACAGAATTTTTCATAAAACGTAATTTTACCGCTTCTGTGAGTGGAATTTCGAAAATACAAGAGACACGGTTAATATCAAGGAGTAAAATTTGGTTCAATGAGATGAAAATAATTTTTGGTGAATAGTAACCTTTTACTTTAATTTCCCACAGTTAAAAGTAAATAGGGTAATTAAGGGTAAAAATGATTTTAATATTACCCTAACACATGTCCTAATTCTATTGGAAAAGTGTATCTCGACCAAAAACATCCTAAAAAGTAAAATATTATCATTTACGCCCACTTGTATTAGATTAGGACATTTATTATTATTTAATTCAAAGAAGAGTTAAAAGAGTTAAAATCAAAGTTTATTTACTAAACAAATTTTAATATAGGGTTATATATATAATAAATTCGATTTTAAATATTCATTAGAAAGCTAAAAATATTTTTTACATAGTGGTATTTTATTTAGAATTTTTAGAAATTAAATAATTTAATTTATTTATGACACAATGGTGATGCAGTAATTACCTAATTAATAAAATATTCAAATAAATTATATTATAAATATCAAAATAAATGTAATTTGAGACATTTTATGAATTAAACTAATTTTATAGGTTAATATGACATATTAGGATTGATTATATAATTTTTTTTTCAAGTAATAATGTTGTTATGAATTTATCAAAAACAAATATCCAATAGTGTCAAAATTGACATAAAAGAGTTTTTAAAACAAATATTATATTATTAATTTATATTAAATTCCTAAATAAGTAAGGATTGGCCAAGATACTTATATCATGAAAGGGGTATCATTAATGGACCACTTGGGGGTCTCTTGGATGTATATAGTAAGTTTATTAACCATATAATATAAAAATACAAATAGACATTGTAAAAGTGAAACTAATTAACTAAGAGTTAATACTTAAAATAAGGTTAATATAATGACCCGAACCTGTCTAAATTATATTGGTTGAGTGGTTTTCGACCCATCCCCACCTTAAAATATAAATAATCCACTTTGGAGCCATTTGAAACAGAATATGAATTTATTATAAAATAATATTTTTAGCTTTTCCAAAGGTGCCCCTCACCCCTCTTATAAAAGGGCTCTCCCCCTTGTCACTAATTCACACATTCAAAGCCTTTTGGATCAGCCTAAACCAGACCAACTACTCTCTCAACTTCCCTCACTACAACATATAGGGCTTAGTTTGATCATAAATCCAACCTAAGGATCCCTTTTGATCAAATCAAAAGGAAGAACTCGAAGAAGAGGTAATGTTTTCACCACCCTCTTTCAAGTTCCTTTCTTCTTCAACTTCTTCTTTCATTGTTATTTCTATTCTAAAATAATAACTACATTATCTTCTATATACTATGATGTTATTATAAATATGGTACAACCATATTCAGTATTCTATCCATCCTTTTAATGGCATGTCACCATACGTGCGTGCGTACGGATTACCGTCTCCACGTCGTGGTGTAATTTTCATTCAATAAATTATTATTTGGATGGGTATAATAATGATGTGTAATTAATGTAAATAATAAATATAACATGATAATTATTCTTTATATATGATATATCATCCGTTTATATATTATTTTAACATTAAAAGAATGATATTGTCGCTCGTGCGTACGTACGGACTACCGTCTCCACGAACGCGATGAGATTCATTCTCCATCGTATCCATTCAAGTATAATTCTCTTTTGATGATTAAAAATAATGTTTAAGGACTTGATATAATTCAGGATATGAATAAAATACAACCTATCAAAAACAAACACGGCTTACATAACAAAGAATATAAAGGAAAATGAGTAAGTTAACACCTGAAATGACAATAATACTAAGATATTACTAACAAATCAATGTTAAAAGATCATATATGATATCATATTAATGTAAATGATTCTTGTATAATTAAATAACAATTATTTCACCATTATAAAGGAGTTTAACCTACCTTATACCAAGGAAAAAGTACAAAGTAAGGGGTTTCTTATCTCACTTTTAATTCCGTGAGAATTCCATTGTTCACCACTTATTTATTACATGTGGTGTGTGTAATGCCCATGTTTGTATTCATTGTGTAATATACTTTAATTAATGTATATTTACATCATCATTGTATGATCCTTATTTCATGGGTGTATGTTTTGTATGTTACCAAATCAATAAGGAAATTTGAAATTTCAATTTTCACTCATTCAGCTTTATGCATAATTCATTGATTATTTTATTCCAAGATTATGTATAGAATCACTATTAATTTTATTATGTCATAAATTCCACTCCCCTTTCTGTGGATATACTTTTGATACACATAATAACTCCATTGATAAATTCTCAAGTCATCGGTATGAACTTGATAAGAGTAATTTTAACTCAATCTCTATTTGTTGAGTTAAATATCCAATTCATTGGTGTTGTTTTTACAAGAATATGTGTGAATGTCATCTGATTGAGTTTCACTAAATATCCAATCATATTGAGTGTATTTATATTTTTCACACATAATTATGTCGTTGATTTATCCCTAACCTAAGGATATAGTCTTTATAAGAGAATTCATCTCAATTTACATTCCATTGAGACTATTTTGTTGTTAAACACCAAATCACTTTTATATGGTGTATATAATGTACATCAAAATAGTATATCATGAATCCCTTTATTCTCATGCTATTATAATGTTTTGATTACCTCAATTATATGTATTCAAGTTTCCCTTTTTTGGTTATAAACTCTAACTAAAATACATTTTTAAGTGTTTTAATGATTTATTCTTCTAAATATTTCTCATTAATGTCCATTTTTTAAAAATGGTTTTAAGAATTTATTGATATGAACATTAAAATTTCAAATTTCAAATTACTTTTAAAAGTTTCAAAGTGGTATAGGACACTTTTATTCAAAAATCTATTTTTAAATGGCTTATTGATAAATAGTGTGACTTTTAAATGATTTCAAGAAAAAGGGGGATATTTCTCTTTAATAGTTTTGACAATTATTAACATCTATGTCAATATCCTTCATTATTCTTGATTGAGATGAATATGAAATAATACAATCTTCCATATTGTATTGAATGAGTTATGTTTGATTGTGGATGTGCTATTTTTATACCATTCATGGTTTGTCGATTAGGTATTGACATTTCGTATGCTAGTTTAATATGAATGTTTATGTCATATTTCAAACTTTTCATATGAGGAATGCATTGGACTTAGTAAGTGACGGACAGAGCCCGCTATAGCTCCTCGATGCATCGGTAGGTCTCATGAGACAAACTAGTGTCTTGGAACGAGGCCTTGACAAAATATTATTTGTAGTCTTGGCACGAGGCCTTGGCTACATGGTTATGATAGTCTGGAATTATGCATTCTGTCATTAGGAAAGTGGTTATTAATATTTTCATGTGATTATTCGACTAGTAGAATATCCATTTGAATAAGTAAATGGTATTATTTCATTTTATCCTTACCATATTATGCTGAAGTTCAAGTTTAAAAGGCTTTTGTTTTAGTTATACATTGCCTTAAATTTTTATGTTTATTTATGAATGTTTCTGTTATATTGTTATCCTTACTGAGCATCTGAGCTCACCCCTTTAAATGTTTTATTTTTCCCCGGATGTGAAGAAGTATTTTATGAATTACCTGAAGGGATAGTATGAGGGGATTTGAAGACAATATGTTGTTGTGTTTTTTCACTTATTGATGTAATGTAAACTTTATGAATATATCTAGTGTTTCCAAGGCTTCTAAACTTATCGGTCTTTCGAGATTTGATCTTTCTTGTGGTCATGACAATGTTATGTAATAATGCACCGACTCTGGGTATCTAGGGTCGGGGCGTTACATTTTTCATATGGTGTAAGGGTTTTCCATCAAAACTATTGGTGGTGCAGGTCACACTTTATATTGTATTTGAGTAAGTGCGATGTTGGAATGTGTTTTGGATTTATAAATAGTTACTTTTGTGTGTGTAAAACCATGTGACACACTTTTGCTATTGTTTTATAAACTTTTGAAGTGGTTTATTAGATTATGTCGGTAGTGTGAAACGTGTTTGGAAAACATTTTAGCGGTGTATAATTTCAAATGGATTTTGTGTGTGGAAATGGTTGTTTTGGAGTGTGTAGTTTCTTATTGGGTTTAAGTGTATGATTATGACATGTGGAATAAACTTTGAATTACTTGAGCACAAACGAAAAGCCTGGGTACTATGTGGGTGGACTAGGACTAGTGCGCTAGTGATACGGGAGTGGCCCCGGCCCAGTTTCACTTAGTTGTATTGACGCTTACAACACTAACTAAACATTGGATGATGTTGGAGACCACTAGGTTATGGATGTGTTTCCCTACTAGTGGCTCGTTCACAAGAAGGTATATTATTGTGTTCCTATACTATTCTTCACCGATATAAGAGGTTCTTGGGTCCCACTTATCGCTAGTATCTTTAGGGCCCCTCCCATGTATTGTGATCCTCTTTTGCTTCCCGCTCACTTTCGGCACATGGTGTGACGTTGGGGTTACCAAGAAAAGTGTGGGTGTGTGTGTGTGTGTGTGTTTGTGTGTGTGTGCGTGTGCGTGTGTGTGCGCGTGTGTGTAAGTTAATTTAAATTTTTTTCCTTTTAGAAAAGTATTCCCTTAAAAACTGTTTTCATTAAAATTATTTAAGCACTTGTTTTTTTATTCCGTTAAATTGAAAATGTTTTTGTCTTCTTAATAATTATGCGTGGAACCTTTTCTCAGTGCCATCCTACTGGGATTTTAGCTCACACCCTACATACACCCTTGGGTTTATGTAGATTCTGTTTCTTCTGCATTCCTGGTTATGACTTCGTGCTCAGTTATGGTGGTTTTGGTTGGTGATGGTCTTCTTGTGTAGGTTGGTGTTGTGGTGTGTGGATGTTGCACCACTCTTATCGCATAGAGGTTTGAGTTAGAGTTTTAGTTTCTGATGTCGTCTTTCTTTTCAGTTATTGGTTCGAGTAGTAGACTTTAAACCTATTTTTAGATTAAGGCCCTATTTGGGTGTTTATTTTCAGTTCAGTTTAATTGTCTTATTAGTTGCTTTGTGTTTACTGTTTTAGGTAAATCATTCCCATGAGTTAGTTTTGATACCCGGGCACTTGTGCCAGCCCATGGGGATCGGGAACGCCCTTTGGGCCATGTCACGGACCGGGTTGGATGGAGACCCGGCCTGGTTCGTGACAACTTCTTTATCTCTATAATCAATAATATCTTGATAAACGGAAACCCACTCCTATCCCAGAATAACATCAAACTCTGCTAAGGTTAAAACAATAAGATTTCTAGGTAATGTTTCTCCATAGATAATAATAGTAGTTTTATTATAAGACTCTTTTCTAAAATATCTCCCAATAGTGTTTTAACTATACATTCTGGACTCATTACATGAGGTGAAATTCCTAATTTAAAAGAAAATTTCTCTGAATCAAAAGAATTTTTAGACCCCGTGTCAAACAAGAGTTTAGTAAAATCTAACTAAATAAGAAAATTACTTAATACCACTTCATTGGATGGCATGAAATCTGATGATGTATCTGCAAAGGATCTTACTACAAATTTCTTCTTATAGTCTGGTTTCCTCCCATCATTCGGATCATTCTTTGGGTAGGAATTTTCATAATGACCCATATCACCACATTTGAAACACTTTATAGTTGGTTTATTAGAATTTATCTTAGGATCATTTCCATTATATTCTCGAGCCATATGTTCAAACATACCACATCAAAGACACGTCCATATTTTGGTATGACATTCCCCATGGTTCTTTTTACTACACTTTTCAAAAACTAAAAACTGGACTTTCTTACTCTCATATTTAATTGATTGATTCTTAACTATCGCTTTCCATCTGGGCCTATTCTTCTCCTTATAGTGAAGTACATGTGATCATCATAAAACTACATTTCCACCCCCTCAGCACATCAGACATGTTTCCCATAATTTTGGAATTCTTTAGAATCCAATTACCATTGATATATTGGATTTAATCTTGAGTAAAAATGGTTGATTATTCTATCAATATCCAATATAAGATTTATAGAATACCTCACCAGTCGGGTGAGTTTTTCTTTATACACAGCCATTGAATATTCCTTTTTTTCTTTAATTCAAAAAAATGCATCTCCATCCTAATTCTAATTACCTTAAGAAAATATTTTTCAAGGAAATGACTTTTAGATTCGTCACTCCCGAAGGATTTAATATCTTCTCTATCCCTGATATTTTGACCATTGAACGCCAATGATATGCTTCACCATTAAAACAATAAATGAAAAGACTAAAATTTTGATATATAAACATCCCAAAACATTGAATATATTTTCGAGGTCTTTAATCCATCCTTCAACCATTACTGGTCTAGAAGATCCACTGAATTAAGGAGGGTGTTGCCTCATAAAATTTTCCACTATCGTCATGTACCTTTTTGTTTCTCTAGTTATTATATTTCATGGATGGAACCACAATTTATTTCCTATGTCACATGATCCATTACTTTCACAAACTGCTTGGTTAAAATTATCATCATTCCCAATTGCGGATTCATAAAGATATTAGCCTCTCAGTTCCTTCCAACTTCATCTTCCCTATTTATTATATGGATAACCATTATGAGAATACATAACATAGATGAATCGACCTGGTAATATTCAAGTTATATATTATTTCAAAAGAAACATAAGGTCAAAATAATTTACGGTATTCTATTAACATCATCCTAACCGATGAACTTATCCAAACCATGCTCTGGTACCAACTATAAGGACCCAGCCTTAAACATTACATAATCTAGATATTTCAACAAGATTTCAATTATTTATATTCAAAAAGATATTTTAGGTTTATAGTTTTAGAAAGGTAGGACAAAACTCAAGCATATCAACCCACAACCATACATTGCGTGTACCACTAAAACTGTATTCATTTCATCCAGAAAATAAAATTTTCAAAACAAAAAAACAACATGCTTTCATTGAAAAATATTTATAACATTTAATCTAAATTAATTAATTATCTTACACATCCTGATAACCTATGAAAACATTTAAATAAAATTATGAGAATAAAAATCTCACTAAGGTATATAAAAAGAAGTAAAGAACCCATTAATCCTATAATACGTATAAACATATGAAATAATTTTCACAAAGACATACATCTCACCCATATATAATTACATTATGAAATAAAAGTGAATCTGATGCTTTCTTCGGGATGCGTGCATCCGTCTTGTTGGACGACAACGATGCTGGTTGTTGCCCCGCATTCCCACATTCCAAAGGTGGGCAACATCTGTTCCTTATCTAGGGACGTTTTCTCCATGAACATAATAGGATGATGGGATATCGGTTATTCCTTCCATGGATTATTTCTTGGAACTCGTTACTTAGTCTGGGTCTCCCTTATAGATTTAATAATTTGTTAGTGAAACTCTTCCTAGTGCCATATTTTCATGGACACCATTTAATTACACAGCTTCTATCGGGACATTCCAAAGGGTCTGGTCAGGGAAGTAACCTTTGGTCAACGGAGTATTCATGTTGGAAATCACTGGCGTGTCTAGATGCTGGGACACCTGCACGTCTGTGTTCCTTCCCCTTATTATAATGCTTCTCAAGGGTGCGGAAGCATGAGGCATCCCACGTCCAACGCGGGAAATTTTATGCCATAGGCATGTATCTGAGGTTTTCCTTAGATTCTTATGTTTAACACAGGGTATGACGCAGGTTTAACGTCTAAAGGTGTTGGATCAGACTGATCCGAATACTGAAAAGATAGGATCAGGTGAGTGAAACCCCTAGAGGGAACACCGACTTTAGGGATAACATGTGGTTAGCTACCCGATTGTTGTTGAAGTGAATAGAGAATGTGGTGGAATGATCCCGCCGGGATGTGGCGGCCCAGGTAAGAACCAAAATGGATGATGGTTGGTTAAGTGAAAAGGGTGGAGAATGATATGGGTTTGACTCGAGGTTGATGGTGATATTGGGCTTGAGTCTCGAAGAGACCTCCTACATATCCCGGTGTCAGGGAGTCAATGTCCTCATAGTTCACCTGACAACGGCATACCATTGAATGGGGTTGACAATGGAATACAGCTAGATGGAGTCACAATGGCTTACCATTGGATGGGGTCACAACGGCTTACCGCTGGATGGGGTCACAACATCATACCTCTAGAATAGGGACACAACAGATTACCTCTATATGGGGTTGAACCTCATGGAGGATTCCTACATACCATGTCTAGGAGACAAGGATCAAAGCCCACGTAGTTTTTGATGGAGTGGGAACCGATGTGAAGATGGCCAGGACTGCTGGGTGTTGGGCTTGAACCTCAGGGAGGCTTCCTACGTGCCTTGCCTTGGCAAGGATCAAAATCCATGTAGTTCGGGATAGCGTTAACGAACCGACATTATGGGGGTTAGAGCGAAAAATGGGTGGTGGTATTGAACCTTGGGTAGGCTTCCTACATACCTTGCCTTGTCAAGGATCAAAGACCACGTAGTTCAGTTGGGGTTTAGTGGACTGACGTGAATATGGACAGGACCAATGGATGATGGGATTAAACCTCAGGGAGGCTTCCTATGTACCTCACCTTGGCTAGGATCAAGACCATGTAGTTCAGGTGGCTTTGGGGAACCAACATAAAGGTGGTAGGAAGGACCAATGGGTGGTGGTCTTGAACCTTAGGAAGGCTTCCTACATACCTTACCTTGGCAAGGTTCAAAGACCTCATAGTTCAGGAGGTGTGTGTGGGAATTACACTCTAGGATTCCCTGAGAGGATGTCATGGTCGATGCTTTCTCTAAGCCCATGTGAGTCATGCTCGGTGTGAGAAACAAGAGACAGCAAAGACCTGACGATCACATCACGGAATGTGCATCCGTGGGAAGTGGAATGGGGGATTACGCGTGGCTAGCGGCCTAAAGAGGAAACATGGGCTTACTCCTGGTTAGAAGCTCGTGGTGATGGATATTGGGACTGAATCCAGGATGGAGACCCAGATGGTGACAAAGCCCAGCAGGAGACAGACCTGGCACCCAAGAAGAGAAGAGGATCAAGGGTGCTACCTCCTGAATGAAATGATAGGGGCTTAGGGTGGTTTCCCCTTCCCCACGGACAGATGCTGCTCTGATAAAGAAGATATCATTCCATGTGAGGAATTATCTCAATCCTGTGGAGGCCATTGGGTGTGCAGAATGTCCAAGGTGGGGAACCCCACGTTTGATGCCTGGGGAGTTGTCACAGTTTAACATCATGTGCTGAGGATGATGGCGCTTGGCAGTTCAACATCCTGCAGCTCAGACAAGGTGGGTATACTTTTCACCCCAAGGACTTACATAATCGATACCTGCCCACCCTTGAGGGAAGGAAGGCATCGACAATGACGTAAATGGGGGTGTCGAGATGTAATCCCATTGGGGGTCCACGTTAGCGTGGCTATGCGAAGAAGCAATATCAATTAGTGTACCTATTAAAAGGAGAATTAGGAAAATCAATTCAATGGGAAGTATCATCCATGGTATTTTGAAATTGCTATGTGCAAACCTGAGGGGCCACATGAGAAAAGATCATGTGACGCAGGTTTGTTGTGCACAAGAGATGCTCTAACAAGGTGCCTCAAGGTGAGGGCAACAGATGGAGTGCACGTAATATAGTGGGTTGATGTCGGATAGGAAGTCGGCGTGCAAGATACAAGGTTTTCATGA
Source organism: Viscum album (assembly GCA_963277665.1). NCBI lineage: Eukaryota > Viridiplantae > Streptophyta > Magnoliopsida > Santalales > Viscaceae > Viscum > Viscum album. The sequence goes on from OY728129.1 coordinate 263,492,901, forward strand.
ATGACAAAGAGGTGGAGCACAAGATGGAGGGGTTGCATGCAAGACGTATGATTTGCGCGCAAGTTGGACCAGTGGCGTGCAATCCCGAGGGGTTTCACCTAAGACGGCCGGTTTGTGTGCAGTTTGGATAGGTTTCATGCACAAACTCATTAAGTAGAGGGAACATGCCTGAAAAATGGGACCCCTTGCATGAAAATAAAATCAGGAAGAAACAAAATTCACAAGGATTAGGGGGCCCGTCCGAAGGCACCACCGGGGAACCTATCGTGCAACAATAAATACATGAAAGCCATGTGTTTTTCTTGTGGTCATGGAAGATGGGGTTTTCAATCGGTCGCGGAAGATTGGGTTTTCACGTAGCAGAGCATCACTTCGTCTTTGGTTCCCCTCCTAGAAGGGCGGGGATATGGTTTCTTTTATAGCCGAAGTACTTAGAGTGGCGCACAAGAGCTTGATGCATAGACTCTAGTCAGTCGTCAGCTTGTGTGTGCTATGGGGTTCGGGCACGAAAATGTACATTCGACGTCACCTTATGCACGGAAATGGGGTCGGGCATGCAAATGTCCATTTGACATCGCCTTCGGCGCGGAAACAGGGCCAAGTGTGAAAATTTTTATTCAACGTCACCTTGGGTGTGGAAACAGGGTGGGGCACGCAAATAGTCATTCGACGTCGCCTTGGGTGTGGAAACGGGTCTGGGCGTGCAAACAGTTGTTTTCCATCTTCTACGGCGTGAAAATGAGGTCAAGAGCACAATCTTCCATTCTATGTTGTCTTGGGCATGAAAACGGGGTTGAGCACGGCCCGTCACGGAGGACGGTGTTTTGGGCATGGAAGGGAAGGCCGAAGAGCAATAGTTTGTGCGTCAGATGTCTTTTTGTGTGCGCCTTCCCAATCTTGTGCACACCCACCTCCCAGGCCCAGGGATCTCCTCTTTTTCATCCCAGATTCATTCATTTCTCTTTTATCCGCCTGATGTGGGAATTCTCTAAATTTTGGTGTCAGCAAATTCCTCCCTCAGAATCAGAGACAAAAGGGAACCTGAAGGTTTGAATCTGAGGGTACGCCAAAAAATAGAAAAGACATCTTCTGGGGCATGAAAATACACATTTTGTGTGCGAAAGAGTGTTTTTCACATGCGGAAAACCCATTAGAGCTTTATAAATAATCCTAGGGTCCCCCCTAGGTCCTACTTTGACTTTTTCATGCGACATGATTTTTCCTCTCGTGTGCGAAAACAGTACTAATCCGCGTGTAAGATTCCACGACCGACTCTGATTTTTGTGCACCAAAAGATATTTTCTTTGAGAATTGACCTTATTTCACACCGCCACCAATTTTGTGTGCCTAATCATCCGTTTTTCACACTGATCACTTCGATGTTCTAAAAATTGTCTCTCAATAGACCGATGTCAAGAGGGAAGTTACCGCTGCAGCACGAAGAACCCAAATGATCGTGAACCCTTAGATTATTTGCGCGAGGAGGGTTGTGTCTGACAACCAAATGGGTTTTGTCATTATTATGAAAGCTCAAAAGGATTACGTCATGAGTGGTAGCCTGCCATTATGGAACATTGATCATTGGGAAGAGGTGCTGATACCAGGTTTCGAGACGGACACATTACGGTCATGGGTGATGCACGAGGATAGTCTTCCATAATTCCACATTACCAAAAATGGACATCCTGTTAGGGAAACACCAAACACAGCCATTTGTTTCCTAAATCCGAATACTAGGACGGTTGCGGGAAGAGATCCAGTTCCCGAGGAATCTCCTTCTGTTTATGAAAGTACTTTTAGAAGCAACATTACTGATGTGACGATGAGCTGGCAGGAGTGGGATTTCAGAGCTAGGGGAAACATTACCAATGAATGGGCATGGGCGTACTGGGTACGTCATACATGAAAAATATTCGGGCCGGAGGTGCGGGTCATTGAGCTTTTCAAGGATTTTTAGATGTCTCAATTACACTTTTACCAATAGCAGGACTTGGTAGCAGAGATCTTCAGTCACTGGTCCCCTGATACCAAAAATTTTCACCTCTATCATGGGGAGGTGGGAATCAGTCTGTGGGATGTCCATTGTATTGGGGGAATCCCCTTGATTGGGTATCAGTATGATGAGTTCCTCCTGATGGAGAATGTCTAGGGGGATTGGACCCACACCCCAATCTTGTCATGGATCCTACTGGATATGGAAAAAGAGGGACTCAGAATAAAATATAACCTAAAGTACATACCCTATTCAGGGTGGTTTAGTCTCCTCCAAACCCAGGACACCATCATGGAGATTCCAGGCCGAGGGATGCAATTCTTGAACACATCTTAGAGGGGAAAACCAGGATCGTATTAGAATATTTTGGAGATAAGAAAGTATCAATCATGGGGAATTGGAATCAATGAAGGTCGAGACCCAAATTTGCGATATGCTAGGTTCTTCTCCACGTTCTGGAGCGGATGGTTTTTACCGATGAGGGAAACGAGGATGGGAGTACACCTGGGGACGATAGCGATGGATGAGGTTATGGCGGCGAAGAACAAGGTTATCCTCGGGGTAGTAGTGTTGGCTAGTCTATATAGTATTTTAGGGAAACTTTTGAGGGGATGTATGCCCAAGAGGATATACGGGCCATTCCAGATCCTCCACGGATTGGTCATAGCCCACTGTGCTGGGTATGAATTTCGGAATGTCATCTTCCCCCAAGTAAAGGTTTGCGGCCATCCCTCTTGAACATCGATGGGATCCACCCATTGATGCTCAGGGATGACAGAGTCATGCTCAAGATCGGCAGTCACACTCACTTCAACTTCCACCCATTCTAAACCCCAGTTGTCCAAATGGTAGATGATGGGAGAGGTCCACAGTAGCAGGGGAAGTACATTTAGAGCATCTGGGGAGGGGTGTTGGTGGCCTGAATTGATGGAAAAATCATATGCGAACCCTATGTGTTTACTAGGTTCGACAGGCAGTTTGGGTGCATGCAACAAATGCCCAAGAGAAGTATATACAGAGGTTCGTGAATAGTGGAATCCATGTATTCTCCACCAGCTGTGGCTTATGTTCACGATGACATTCCTGGGTGAAATCAGCACTCTTCCCCCCACGGATTTCAGTGTCGTACTGTCAACATAGTATGCCGAACAATAGATGAGAATGTACCCCGAGTCGATTATTTTGAAATGTGTTCGGATAATCAAGGAGACTAGTGCAGACCCCGATGAGAAGTAAGGTAGTCGAGGTGTCGCGGGGGAAGTGAGGCAATGAACGGGTCGGGGAGAAAGTGCGACATCGGCTGGTACTTCATGGGTAGGGGCAGCGCAGATCAAAAACGTGCCTCTTCCCTCTGAGGAATGGTGGTCTCATGCACGACCTTGGGGTATAACTAGGGACCACCCAGTAAAGAAACTTAGGTACCTTCTGACGTCATTTGCCGTTAATATCTTCCCTTCTTTGTGGTCTTCTTGGATAACACTGTGTCACTCCATGTCTACCAAAGAGTTATGGCGGAGGTTGATGCGCATTGGGATATATCTACCAAGCATAGGGAACATCCGGATATTGGATAGATTAAACTTTCATCACCGGCATGCATACCTGACAACCATGGACATGTACTCCTATTAGTGGGGCGGTATGAAGAACTACATCTCCTGGTGAAATAAATACTTTTCCAGGAATGTGACCTAGAGAGGATACCATTCGAGGATGAATGTGTAGAGGAGGAGGATAAACAAGAATAAGAAGAAGAAGAAGAAGAAGAAGGTCTAGAAGAAGAGGACCAAGTTGATGGTCTTGGTGGCGAGGGGCCTTCAGTAGCTCCCACTCACTAGCAGAGTTCCCAGGAGAGTGGAGAAATCATTGGCTCTGATGCAGAACTGGCATAAAAGATTGAGGTATGGTTTAATCATTATATCGGCCTTATTCTTTTCATACTCTCGATCCATCAACCTACCCTTTCCTATTCAGAATGCATGGTCGCGGGTCCCCTGGAAGCCTTCCCCACCGGGGGCACGGGTATGCCTATGGAGAACAAAAAGAAATCTCGGGGGCCAGTCCTCAGGACTGGGTATAGTGGGGCACCTATTTCAGCTAGTCTAATCGATAATGAGCTAGATGGAGAGCCCCCTTCCATCCCTGTTGTCCAAGACGTTCCGACATCCGTAATGAAGTTGACAAGTGCTGAAGGCTCCCTCGTGGTGGGGGCCCCCACCATGACATAGGCATTGGACACCGCATCACTTGGATCATGTAAGTCCGTTCTTATTATTTTCCCTATTTTCTAGAGAATTTATCTAATCAAGATACCGATTCCTGATGTAGTGATCACAAGGTTGGAGGCCTAAAAACCGTCGAGTCCGTAACATCTGCCAGAGCAGGATGGGAAGCAACTGCATCGGTCATTATAGAATCAACCATTCTAAGAAACCCTACTCTGGTACTCAGTGAGCCAGAGATCGTAATGATGGATTTTAATGCCACTGGGGTGTAACTCTAGCCTAACGAGAGTGAATTCATTGATGAGTTGGAGGTTCCCGAAGAAGACCATGCGGCTGAAGTGCTCGCTACTTTCCCCGACTATTGCCATGAAAATCTTGAGAAGATAGATGATTTTGATTCAGAGGTGGACGATGAGAGTCGTATGACGCGGTGCAAAGAGTGGAAGTGTATCAAGCCCTTTCTCGGCTAGCCTTATACGAAATTGCTAAAATGGATGCGATCACTCCACACCTGGCTGCACTTTCTCTATGATGGAGGGGTGGATGTTCATCATCTCCATTTGACCATTTGTGACTACATGGCCGAGAAGACACATGAGAGAAGCCAACGCTCCAACGTTTCCCAGTGTCAGAAAGAGTCGAGTAGTACCAAAGCCTTCCTGAAGTCAGAACAATAGGTTTGACTCCTTGATCAATATATGAAATTAAAGGGGGTATTCATTGCAAACTGTTTCGAGATTTTGGAGTAATTTAGGGCCCAACTGGCGGACGCCCAAGGGAAGCTCATGGAAGCGGGTCACCAAATAACTAAACTTCAAACTGAACAGGCATAAGCATAGACTAGGGAAAGTGAACTATGCTCTATGGCTTCTAAGGAAGAGAGGGTTCTCAAGGGGTGAGAAGCAATCCTGGAGGTCACAAGCCAAAAGGTAGTGGGGTTGGAATTATCTATACCAAATGTCAACCCTTAAGGGCCCTGTTTTGGTCGAACTCATAATGTCATTTCTCCTTACTGCCTCTTGTTCTGAACTACATGTATGGATAGATTTATTTACCTATTTTTTTGTTTAATTCATTCAACCACAAACCTAAAAAAAATATCAATTTATTTCTAAGCTCACATGGGTCGTACACAATGTGAGAAACAAGGGATGCTCGTACTATTACTTTGATTGAACATAGGAGTGATAACTAGGATTCGGGCATCTGAGATTCGAATAAACAATCTTGATTTTCGAGAATAAAAGGGAGAGGCATGATTAGAGGATGAGGATCTAAAAACAATTGACATATCATCTTCCCAATGTGCACTGATCCCTGAGTGGGGTAACACTAGGGGAGTTTCAAATCAACCTAAACATAAGGTATTGGAATGTGTGAATCACAATACCGCAGATTCAGAACACTATAGAGATGGAATGACAAAAAAAGATAACTGTTGATCGTGTTCGAAACATAGTATCCATGTTGTATTAGCCTGAAATAGGGATGATAAATCAGGGCCGACTGCTAACCATGTTCAAAACATGGGGCCTGACTCAGAATGTCATCCGTTAGTCTTCTAAAACATTGACCCAAGATAGTAGGCGATCCATAGGGTGATCATCCATACTGTTAGGGGGTTCCTTTAGAAGTGAAAGAGGAAGAGGGTCTGAATAAAGGGAACACAAAGCGTGGATGATTGAGTGGTGGTTTGTTTTAATGGAATCCAACACTCTTGAAATTACGCCACCATGATGGAAACACGTTAGGTGGGAGTATCGATCTGATCATGGATCATTCCTACTTCTTAAAAGGACCTCTATGATGAGGAATCTGATCCATCCAATGATTATCATGGGGCATCCGGAACTTATTCAAGGTATTACTTCAGTTTAATGTCAGAAATCGAGGACATATAGACCCATATAGTTTAACATCATACGGTGGGACAGGGAGTGAACAGGGAGATCCCAAAAGGGGAGTATGTGATGTGGTAGCTACCCAACCAATGAAAACAATGTTTAGGCTGGATCTAAAGCAAAGTGAATGGGTGGTCCTATGTATCCCATGTGGATGGGAATCAAGCTGTACATCATAATGGGATGGCATAGTAGAATACCACTGCTAGAGATAATTAGGTCATGCAGGTATGGTCCTCGCACAAGAAGAAGTGGTATTTGATAGATCTTGTTTTTCCTTTAGGATGAATGTGTGCTTTTTCAATAGATGGACCTAGGATATAAAATCCAGGTATGCCATAGAAATCAATCTATATACAGGCATTGAAAATTGTTATGGAATATGAACGATACCAGACATGAGGCCCCCCTCGAGTGAGGATATCATGGTGTAGTTCCATTTTTCATCATGCGACCAAGTTTATAATGTCATAGTTTAGGGTCATGTGAGAGGACTGACCATTTATTTTAATTTTGTTTGATATATAAGTAACATTTTAAAGTCATGGGGGACTAGGCATCATTGTTTAATGTCATATTACTCAGACACATATGGGAGAGATGAGATTCTAGAGGGAATGTGAACATCATTATAAAGCATTCCTGACGTGAATGAGGATGAGGTCCACATCATACTGTGTGTTATTCCAAGGAGGAAACCTCAGGCCAAGGGGCCAAAAAAGGTTAAAGGATATGTGACAGGAGAGGCTGACCCCCTTTTGAGCTGGACCCAAAGATGAGATGTCCGAGTGTTCTTACATATCCCATAAGGATGGGAATAAAGTCATATGTAATTCTTAAAGGTGCCTTTTAACATTGTGTGGTACAACATAAAGTTTAATGTCATGAGGGATAGGAAGTAGGGGGGATAACTTCAAGAAAAGGGAGTACATGGAGTAGCTATTAAAAACCCGATCCCTAAGCCCATGTGTGTCAAACGTAGTGTGGGAAACAGTGGTGGAAGAGGTTTTTTGCAATACATGGAACGCACACCAAAGGGGAGTCGGTGAAAATCCCCAAATGATGCCTTTACTGCAACTTTGGACCTCCTAACTTGAAAATGCACACTGAGGGATAGAGCTAGGAGTGTCAAAATTCCATTTGGACATTATGGGGTGGAAAATAATGTGAACCATGTAACGAACATTCGAGTCTTAAATGGGATGGCATGACAGTGGATTATAATGGTTGAATGTGTTCTAAACACATCATCCATATCACGTTAGCCTAAATTGGGGACAAAAAATGAGCATCAACCACTGAACATATTCGCAGCATGGGACTTTTATCGATTTGTTGTTTGAAACCCTCGAGGATGTTATCCCGTAATGCTAGGAGATCCCTTAGGCCTAGAATCCATGCCATTTAGGGTCCCTTTAGGTGTGAAAGGTTATGGAAGCCCAAATGAAGGGGAACCCGGAGCCTGAAAAAATGGGAGAAAGCATTTCCAAATAGATTTTGACACTCTGGACGCTAAACCAGTGTACTCTTGGGCACATTGGTGAACCACCATAGAGGGTCGAGGGGCTCAATGTAAGAGAAGACAATTTGAAAAGATGAGTGTAGAAAAAAGATATGGATAACTCTTAAGAGAAAGAGGTACATGGCATGGTGTTAACAAACCTGATGTGAGTGAGGACATAATCCCATACCATACCATATATGCATCTCATGGAAGAATTCAGGCCAAAGTTCTTAAAAAATAGGGTGATATCTATAAGATGGGGCTGGAACAACATATGATATGTATGGGTGTTCATACGTATCCCAGGAGGGTGGTAATCAAGCCACATGTAGTTCTAGGGGATGTTGTGTAGTTTAACGTCATGCGGTAAGGATGAAGATAGGGTCAAGGTATCTCAATTAGGTATGTGTAAGGCATGGCGAGTAACCCGATGTGAATGAAGACATAATCCCGCACCACACCATACCATCCTAAGTGAGACCATAGGATAAGGGCCTGGAAAGGCCGAGGGGCCTAATGATGGGCCATGGACAGAATGTCATGTCCATCTTACAGTTTAATGTCTTGTAGTGAGGATGAAGGTAGGGGTAAGGAACCTTATCTGATGGTGTGTATGGCATGGCGAGCAAACAAACGTGAATGGGAACATAATCCCACACCACACCGTACAACCCTAAATGAGAATTTGGGTGAGGGCCTAAAAAGACCAATGGGCCTAAGGCTGGACCTCAGACAGAAAGTCCCGGCCAGTTTTCAGTTTAACGTCATTCCATGAGGATGAAGGTGATCTTAGTTTAGGGTCATAGAACTCAGACCATATATTCCTAGTGTAATTTCTTATGCATGGGATAGAGAGGGTGAATCATCGTGCCTATGGAATACCACAAAATGGTGATGATGACAGAGGAATACTTTTGACCAGGTTTGAAACACAGTATCCACCCTTGTGTGACCAGATGGGGGGAAAACAATTGAGCATCGACCATTGAACATATTCAAAACATGAGACTTCTATCAATTTTTTTCCCGCAATCCTTGATGACGTTGGAACATAATGGTAGGAGATCCCTTAGGCTTAGAATCCATGCCAGTCGGGGCCTCTTTTGGATATAGTGGTTGATGAAAGCCCAAATGATGGGACTCGCAAAGCATGGTAGGGTATGTACTCACGGTATGGATCATAAATAATGTAATGGATGCCTCAAGGGGATATGTGTGGCATGGAGAAATAACCCGACACAAATTAGGATGTCGATCCATAGCGTACCACATAATCCCAATTGAGAACCCGGGCTTGGGGGCCGAAGTGGTCGAAGGACCTGAGGTTGGGTTCCCTAGCCAAATATATCCATATGGAATCTCATGCTATCATTGCCTCATTATAGATCATAATCCCACGTGAGCAATGCTTAGTGTGGGAAATAAAGAGTAGGATTAGGCTCTCCCCCTCTCATAAGTGTCAGACAACTGGAATCACCCAAGGGAGACCACTGCTTGAAGATATAGAGTGGAAGAATGAGCCACTACACTCAATATTTCGAACCTATGGGAGTGGAGATAATGAAAACAGATAGATGTAGACCATGTTCGAAACACAACGTCCATATCGTGTGACCTAGAATGGAAACAACGAATGTGGATCGCCCAATGACCATATTCACTATGCGGGGCTCGTGTCAATTTATTGTTTGAAATCCTCGAGGACGTTGGCATGTAATAGTAGGAGGGCCCCTAGGCCAAGCAATCATGTCATTTGGGGGACCTTTTAGAAATGAAATATGATGGATTCCTAAACAAGGAGCATGAGTGTAGCATAAGTATTCTTGTGCATTTCAACATCACGCGGGATTGTGAAAGAGGTGGAAGTCTCTGGGGAGAAGAACGCATGGCAGGGCCATGATGAACTCCATGTGAATTAAGGAAAAAGCTTGCACCACACCATATGTCTTTACCCGAGTGGAGATTCTTGAGTTTGGGGCTGGACTGAAAAACAAAATGTTTGGGTGTTCCTACGTATCCCATGATGATGACAATCAAGCCATACATAGTTCTTGAAGTCCATGTAGTTTAACTTCGTGTAGTGAGGACATGGGAGGATAGAAGAATGGGGTGGGGGAACATGGTGCAACCGCCGTAATCCTGGCATGAGTGGGAATAAACAAGCCTAAACTATACCGTGAAAGGATCCTCCAAGAGAACTATACCTAAGGGATAGTTGAAGAGAAGAATATGAGCGATGAGCGTCTGAGCGTTCCAACGTATCCAATAAATATGGGAATCAAGCCTTATGTAGTTCTAGAAGATCCATACAGTTTAACGTCTTGGAATAAGATGAACAGTTTAACATCATGCGGGAAGATGAATAGTTTAATGTCATGTGGGACGAAGCAGTTTAGGGTCATGCTGGACCTGGCAGTTTAGGGTCATGCAGGACCAGGCAGTTTAGGGTCATGTAGGACCACGCAGTTTAGGGTCATGCTGGACCAGGCAGTTTAGGGTCATGCGGGACCAGGCAGTTTCGGGTCATGCTGGACCAGGCATTTTAGTGTCATTCAAGACCAGATGGCTTAAGAAATGTATTTCTTGAGAAATTTGGATTTGGTGGGAGGAGTTATGTGCTCACTATCCATGGTCACCAGTGAGTATGCACAATTGGGGTAAACCTTTTTAATTATGTAAGGTCCTTCCCATTTGGGATTCAACATGGGTGGTTTCCTGCAATAAATCATTAGCATCCTCAAATAGAGGACTAAATCACCTTTCAGGAAAGAGTGGAGGCAAACCCTCTTGTTGAAGGCTCTAGCAATCTTATTTTGATTCCTTTCCAGATTTTGCAGGGCACAAAGCCTGTTTTAATCGAGCACTTCCATCTCATCCAGGTGGATTTCAGCTACCTTATCTACTACCTTATTGTCATAGACAACTATGCGTATTGACATAAATTGAATCTTGATGGACAAGACAACTTTTGATTCACATACTAGAAAATATGGGGTCACCTATGTGGAATTATGAGTCGTTTTCTGATAATCCGATAGGGCATTAGGGAGCTTGTCTGGCCAACTCATCCTATTCTGACCAACCATTTTCTGCAGAATGTTAGATAGGGTTTTGTTAAACGCCTTGATATATCCGTTTTCTTGCACGTGGTAGTGGGAGGTATGGTTAGAACCGATGTTGTACTTAGTGTGTAATTTCTTCATCTCAGATGCTCAGAAGTTGGTGTCGTTATCGGTGAGGACGGTGTGAGGGACTCCAAATCGGTAGATGATTTTGGAGCTCAAGAAGTAAACGATGGAATGGGCCGTGACCTCCTTGAGTGGAACTGCTTCTTCCAACTTGGAGAGGAAATCGATAGCCCTTAGGATGAACCTGCACTGGCGAGCTGTCTCCAGTGGATATGGTCCCACGACATCGAGTCCCCACACCGAAAATGGCCAAAACAACTTTGTGGAGTGGAGAGGCTCTGACAGCCGATGCATAAAGTAATCATTAATTTGGCACTCATGGAATCTATTAGAGAACTCGATGCAGCCATTGATCATGGAGGTCCAAAAGTACCCCAATCATTGGATCTGGTGAGATACCTTTGGCCCAGTCTGATGGACCTCACAGGAACCAGTGTGAACGTCCTGCATGACCTAAAAAATATTGAATCCTTGAATGCAACGGAGGAGAACCCCGTCAAATATATACTTGTTCAGGATCCGCTCAGGGACAATGCCATCCTGGAGTGTGAACTGCAACATGCAGCATTGGATTCGCTCGAGCTTGGCCTGATTAGCCGGGAGGTAACCATTTTGGAGATACTCAACAAAGGGGGATCTCCAGTAAGAATTCACTTCAACCACTGCATCTCAAGGTCCTAACGTGTAGGCTCCGGCAGTAAGATGTCTCACCTATAGGTCGTCATCATCATCTGGGTGAAGGGAGCAATGACTCTCTGATGTTCCACGTGGATAATCAGGTCATCCCACTAAGGCAATGCTAGTGATGCATCCATGCCGTCCAGGGAATCAGCTCGACCGTTCTGTGATCGAGGGACATGATTAACTTTCGGCCAATATGGGAACCCGGCCATTATCTGAAGAGTGTGCTCTAACAATTGTATGATCTCTGTCTTTCTGAAAATGTATTCACCGTTGATCTTCATTATGAATAGTTCAGAATCCACTTTCACATGAAAATGGTGCACATAAATCATAAGGGCCAGATCGAGGCCAGTGATAAGAGCCTGATATGCTGCCTCATTGTTGGTGCTTCCTTCTGGCAATAGGAATGAGTATGGCAGAATGGCTTGTGTCAGGGTAATAAAGATGATACCCATTCCTACCCTATTGTGCCTAGGATCATTGAGTCTCCGGCCAGTGGGGCTTCGAGAATCACCATCGAAGTGCATCTGACAGCACGACATGACTTGGTCTATTGAGAGTATCACCTCATCAAGGAAATTGAGATATGAGGACCAGTCTATAGGAGTCAGATGGGCAGTAAGGAAGTTTACCAATTCTTGAACCATAATAGCTTTCTGGGGGACAAACTTGATATCGAACTACTGGAGAATCACTGCCCACCGAGCGATATGACCTATCAATACGGGGAAGTTCAGAATGTACTTCAGTGGGTCTACACAAGACAGTATTTGTACCTCGTGGTGTTGCACATAATTTTGTAATTTCTATACTGTGAATGCCTGCATAAGGTATCTCTTTTCGATGGGGGAGTATCTGGTCTTCATATTGAGGAGCATATGATTGAGGTAGTAGAGGCTGTTCTTTATCCCATCATTGTTTTTCTGGGTGAGAAGGGTGCTGAGATATCATTCCAAGGCAGTCAAATAAAGTACCAATGGGTTTCCGGAGACAGGTGGCATCAAGATCCAAGGCTGGAGCAGATACTGCTTGATTTCCTAGAACATGGTCTGGCACTCTTCATCCCATTCGTAAGCAGTTCCTTTCTTCGTGAGCCAAGAAAATGGCTTACACTTGCCAGCTAGATTCGCAATGAATCAGAGTATGAAGGCTATGTTGCCTTGAAAACCTTGAAGATTTCGAATATTGCTATGGGGAGACATCTGGGTGATGGCCTTGATCTTCTCTAGGTCGATCTCGATGCCCAAATATCTGAAAATGAAGATTATAGATTTTACAGAGGTGACCCCAAAGGCACATTTCAATGTGTTCATCATCAAGTGGTGAGAACGGAGGAATCTGAACACTTTCTCAAGGTATATGATATAGTCCTAGTGCCGATGATATTTTACCACCAGATCGTCTACATATCATTCCACCAATGTTCTGAGGATTGTCGTGAATATGCTATGAATATCCCATTGATAGGTGGAACCTTCTTTCTTTAGGTTGAAAAGCATGACTTGGTAAAATAATGTTCCTTGCGTCACCTTGAAGGCTATGAACCCCTCGTCCATGGGGACCATTCATATCTAGTTGTACCCGGAGTAACCATCCATGAAGTAAAAGGCTTGGAACCCAACCGTATCATTGATCAACAATTCCATCACAGGAAGGGGAAAATCATCCTTCTGATAGTGACGGTTAAGATCTCAGAAGTCGATACAAAATGTAATTTTCCCTTTATTTTTCCTGACTGCCACAATGTGGGATATCCATTTGGGGTACTGAAACTTCCTAACGAAATTGGATCTGATGAGCTTATCAACTTACACCTCTACCATGGAGTCGTGAGAAGGGTGTATCTTCCTGGGAGGCTGTTTGAACCCACGATGATTTGCAGGGAGACCGAGGCGATGGATAGCTACCTGAGGATCTAGTCCTGACATCTTGTCATTACTTTAAGAGAAAACATCACAGTGTTTTTTCATGAAGCCTATGTACTCCTGCTACTCCTCAAGGGGAATGGCGGCACTAATCAACGTGATTCTCAAGTCTGCCTCGCTACTAAGGTTCACCTCTACTAGTTCATCAACCGTGGTGGAGACTTCCTCCTCAAAGGAAAGGGGAGTATCCTTTAATACCATTTTTCACCTGTGCAGGAGGGATCCCCAATGGGAGGAGATTTCTCTGAGTCGACAGACCCCGAATAGATGCTAGTACCAGCCTGAGCGACAGTGGTCACTACATCGGGAGATTCTGATGCTATCAGAACCGTAGTAATGAAGGCTGTCAAACCGATCCCATCTGGTCTTCAGCCCAAGGGGATAAACTTGATGATATAAAATCAATAGTGGAACGTTGGATTGAGCTAGTTGATTCAAGCCAGACAAAACAGGAAAGTATGATGTATTGTCGTTTCCATGGGGCAAACATCTCGATACCTTATGGGAGTAGGGGCGCAAGGATCACTGAGGCTTGATTCATATAAGAATACAAAGTGATCTCCTGACGTCACTTGGACCTGGGATTATTCTTCCCCCTTGTACCAGAGACAACAAAACATTTCCCTATATCGGGGGTCATGGCCTCCAATCGATAGATCGAGAAGATTTATACGTCATCTAGACCTACCCAGGGCAGTTGCAACCACAACAGTTTTAACCTCATTGGCCTAAATCTTCTTATCCTTGCTCTTCTAATAGTCAACATCCAGGTAGCAGAATTCACAATGGGAAAAATGAGATGCGTCCCCTAGGAAACGCCCACTCGATCATTGAGGGAGTATTTGAGGCATTGGAGATACAATGAGGGAACCGCTGCATGTAGGTGGATCTATGGTCTTCCCATCAATGCATTGTGCGTGGTGTCTTGGGAGATAGCCAAAAACTCGGTGTGAGCAACTAGGCCCCCGAACTAGGTCATCAAATGGATCTTGCGGACTAGGGTCTGCTTTTTCTTATCGTATCCCTAGTTTTTTAGGTTTGAGGGAGTCAAGTCATCTCCGTACAATCCCAGTTTCTGCATTGTTCGTGTCAGGATAACATTAAACCTGGAACCTGTGCCAATAAGATAGTGGCGAACCTCTACGCCATTTAATTGGATGGTGATGTAAAGTTAGAGAATGTGCCCCTATAGGGGAGGACATTTATCTTCTCCAGAGAAGGAGATGATGTCCAGACATTCAGCATTCTCTATCACCTCTTAATGAAAGGCTTCTGCGGCAGGAGGGGGCTTCTTAAATATTCAGCAATATCCTCATGCATATCTGAAGATAGGAGGAGGGCCTCAAGGATGGAAAGACTTTCTCGAATGCTGGAAAGATGATTAATAACATCATTCCTCCGCACTAGGCATTAACTTCTGATTGCAGGAGGTCGCTCTATGACAATTGGTACGGTGGCCTTTGTCGGCTGGACAGGCAGCTGATTGGTGTTGGGAATGTCCCACTACTCACTATTCGAAGCGGGCAGTGTACCTGCCACACTAGGGCTAGCTAACTGGGACCAGTCTAGGGTGGAGCGTGGATGATCATAGTGATGCCTAGGTGGATCTACTTGGTCCAGTAGCACAAACAGCTGTGGAGGCAGGCCTGATGACACTGGATGAGGAGGTTGTGCATGCTGAGCTCTATGCTGGACCTGCGGTCTAGTCTCAGTGGCTTGCACGGCTTGGCTAGAAGTGCCAACTGATGTGCATCTATTACCGTTATGGTCGCGGCTTCACCAACATTGGCATTAACTGGGGACATTGGGGAGATCCACCCGGTGCTCCCCGTCATTGGGAGTCATGCAGGGGTTTAACAGCTTCATGTTGTTAACTGAAGCAAACCTTGAATTGTCACTCGAAGAGTCATCCAGTACTGGGTGGATACTGGGATGAATTCCCTTCCCTGGGGGCATGAAGACACAGATATTACAGGATGACGATGGAATTGGTGGGGCATGTTTCTTTCCCTAGCACTGCCGATGCTTGCTCTTCTGGGAAGGGGATGGATGAGACGACGATTAAGAAGTTGTAGTTGTGGATTATGAAGGATCTGGATGATTCATTCATGCATGGATGATACCATATTAATGGGAAACCATTTTTCTAACCATATATTTGTCATACTTATGGGACCCGCCATTAGAAACCTAGTGCCACTCACCTTTATTGTCACTATTTCTATCTGGCCTTATGAAGGCACATGTCACTTGTTTCGGGGCTGGGCCCAACCTGACTATGTTGTTATCAACTTGGTCTTGGATCCAGTCTTTGAACACATATCATTTCTTGAGAGTGTTCCTCCGGATCTAGTGATTGGGGCAGTAGTTGGGGCGATCAGGGAGGTTTGCCTCTTCTGGCTTTCTGCACTTAGGAAAACACACAATCCCTTATTCTAAGGCACTTTGGAAATAGATGGGAACCTGATTCTCATTGAATGAGTAAGTCCGGTTTCTTCTGTTCGGAAAGGGGGGCCTTGGAGCTTGACCCTGAAGAGGGGATGGAGGATCCTATCGAGGAGGTGGGGCCTGATTGTCCCACCTAGGCTGTGGTCGCGCATTACACAGGGCACCTGCCAATTTTGAGGTGGTCACTACTGGGATGGAGGGTATGCCTGTGGTGGCGGGCCTCTACGAGGTTTCGGAGTCAGCTCCACTGGTAATATTTCCACCAATCTAGGAGCATCTATTTGGACCACCATGGTGGGATTGGTTCTGGTATCCCTCCTTGTAGGAATTACTGGAGTCAACGGGCGTGCCTGGATGGCCTATTGTAGGGCTTCTTCCAGGCACTAGGCCTTATCAAAGAAGACTCGGACTCCTCTAGGGTAGTTATGGGTGATTAGAGAGGGAACTCGTTCCGTCTTAACATTTCCCACACACAAATTCAGTAATTTCTTCTAAGTCAGTGGCTTGTTATGGGAGTATGTGAGTCCTTGAAAACATGTAATAAAGTCTGTGACACACTCATCGGGCCTCTGCTTTCACTTTAAGAGGTCTACGATACTCTTCATCCACATGGTAGAACTGAATTGGTAGTGGAACTGCCTACGGAGGTCCTCTCAGCTGGTTACCGATCCGATGGAGAGCTGGCTATACCAGAAGAATGCAAGTCCTCCCAATGTCTGTACAAAACATCAGAACGTGGTGGATTATTGATGTGCTGGAGTTCCCAACATTGGTCCACACCTTGAGGTAAAGTGGGCCAGATGTTGTGGTGGGTCCACTGTCCCATTGAAGGTGGGACGGGTGGGATTCTGAAAACCCAGAGGTTCCTGTATATCATCCACCCATGCTCTACATGGCTTCCCATCAGCTGAGAGTTCCACCTGTATCATTTCCAATGCCTCAAGGAGGGAAATGAGTGTTTCCATAAGATCATCTGGGCAGGGGTCCCTGTCTTGACGGGGATCCCTAAACATGAGTGCGTTGGCAGGTTATTCAACATGATAAGGCAGCTCAGTGGCTCATGAAGTGGCTGGTGGAGTGACCCAAGGGGTAGCTGGAAGAACCCGAGATGGGTTCCTTGGATTGTCACGCCATTCCAAAGGGTTTGATGAGACATACCATGCCCTCTTTCTAAATGTTTTGGCTTCAACCTTGTCTGCGGGTGCAGGATGGTCATGGTTACCTAGAGGTAGCTCGCCGAGGGGAAGTTTTTCATGCCCCAGCTGTACTGGTCGCAGATCCTAGTAATCTTGAAATTGTTCCAAAGCACATTCATCAAGGAGTTCATCCACCAACTTTTTCGGTTCAACAGGTTTTTGGCGCAACACGTCCTTCTCAGGGACCTCCTACATCTTGTGCACTGAGGCAGACGGGTCGGAGTGTTTGGCAGCTCTGAGGTGCTCTTTACCCTTACTGAGATTCTGACGGAGAACCATTGGCTTGGTGGGCGTAGGGAGACCTAGTAGATTCCTCTGCATGAGAGTAACTCTTCCCGATGGATCTAGTAGTGGTGGCACGCCCTCGAGGGGTAATTCCTCATCAAGAATCTCTAGCTCATTCTCCTCATCCAATATGCCGGCCATGTTGACCGTGACCCTTCTTGGGGGCATGTCCTCAATATCGCCTATCGAGTCGGGTTACCATCGGAAAGGACTGAAGATAAGGTTGAAATGCTTCCCTCATCCACATATTTTCACATTGGGGGAAGCCTCCTTGAAAATCACGCAGAGTACCTCAAATCTCTGAACAAATTACCATTGGAGGGCCTTATAGTGGCCTGGTGACTCAAGGCACTAGGCCACAGGGAGTGCAGCCAGGTAGAACAGACAGAATTGCTCGCCAATGTCCTCGAAATTCACTTGGCACATCGGATAAGCCACTCGCTGGTGACGAAGGTGGAAGTGTGTCACCCAGAGGGTTTGACGAAAACACTCAAACTCATCTTGGTTAAGGGATTCTGGTGCACTGAAATTCGGTGCCTCAACAGGCTAGAACATCTCACCGAACTAGTCCGTTGTGAGGATATCGCATAAGCTCCTCAGCTCGGATTCAAGGTATGGCCTTTCATTACCCCACTCATCAATCAAAGGAAACTGAGGAACTGGTTGTGGTACTGATGTAGACTGCTGGGATGGTAGGGTGGCTGGTGGAGAGTACTGCGAGCGAGCTGAAAAACCGCCACATCTCAGGCTATCCTCTGAAGACTGTAGCGACATAGCCACCACAACGTAGTAGGATGGGCTAACAACCACAGTTCTTGGTGAAGGGGCTAGGGATACTAGCGATAGTCCGCACTACTACTCGCCCATCATTGGTCCCCAAAATGGATCTCTGTGATCTCTAGTCAAGTTAGACAATGCTTCTGGTGGTGACATGGGTGATTACATGATTGTAACCTATGGGGTTTACAAATTTTCATCTTCATGGATATACCTACAGAGGGAGGCATGAATCCGGTGGACCTCACATTCTGGGAGTGCGAGGAAGACGTGCCTCATTCCTAACCCAACCCTTGACTCGGAGGAGTGAGGGGAGGGTTCCAGTGCAGAGTCGTACACTTCTTCGGAGTCTGAGAAGCAGACTGGTTTGATCTCGGTATAGACCTTCGAGGAATTGTTCTTATGGAGGTGAAGACCCGCCTTCCTACCCCGGGATGGCTCTTTGGGACAAGGTAGATTTCTGGTACGAGGAGGTCCTTCGGCCGTACTGGTGCTGGGGCGGAGAGGGTCTCCTCCTGAGTAAGCCAAGATATGCGGAGCCCCATAATAGACATCAAAGGGGACATGGGGAGGACATCCGTGGGTAGCGCTGGAGCGGGTAGGACCTCCACTGGAGCCAGTAGAAGCATTGGGGGACCTCCATGCCAATTTCCCATGGTGACATCAGTATAAGGAGGGTCCTCATACAGGTCGAGCTGAACATGGGTAGGACCTCCGTGTTGGGTGCTGGTGAAGTGAAGCCGGCCGTCACACCTCTAATTGATGGGGCGAGGATAACCTTCTCGAGCTGCTATGAGGAAACGGGGAGGGTCCCCATGTTGAAGAGTGACTACATGTGCAACATCCCCATACCAACGGTTTTTGGCGGGAGGAATGACTCCATATCCGGTGAAGTGGGCATAGGAGAGACTTCCGTACTGAGCATCACTGATGTGGGGAGAACCCTCATTTGTATTGAAGGTGGAATAGGGTGGACCTCCATGCCAAGCCAGGAAGCGAGAAAGGACCATATTCTCCATGGTAGAGGTATGAGGAGGACCTTCGTACTTGGGGGGGAATCACTACAGGTTAGTCTGCGTCGGCCACTGCCTGTGCCAACAACCAAGAGAGTTGACCCATCTTTCTTGTGGGGTAGTTGGGGCCTCAATCCAGGTTGGGCGCATGAATTTCCCTTCTCAGTATACACAGGGAGTTGGTGTTATGCATCAGCGGTGGCTCAGGCGATAATAGCCAATGATGTTAATGCACCTTGGCAGTCATCCTCTCCAGCTCGCGTCCGACGCTGGCAACGGGTTAGATGGACCAGAGCTGGTGGTGGAAGTACATGGCTTACCTGCTCCTCGTTGAGTAAGACTGGGTTCTGGCGCTGATGAGGCTTGGTGGGGGCCCTTATTGGGAGTCCCTGGAGTGGGACTCTAGCTAGGATGACCCAGATATCCCCTACCTCATCGGCGTAGGGCAAGGAGTTATCGGGACATTCTGAGGAGAGGCTTCTGAAACAGTTATATGTTGGATTGGGGAGCAGTGGCTCCTTGTGCATCCCTCATGGGTAGTGTTGATGATGAGGCACAAATGCCCCTAAATCCAGGTGTTCCATATCCCGAGTTGGGATAATAACATCCTCCCCATACAGTCGTACGAGGTTATTAATCACTATTTGTTGGATGAACTCTGAGGGAGAGATGGGGAGGAGGTTCCCATCAGTTGTGGCGGTTGAGATCATCGCAGAAGAGGCGGAACCATGCGGGACTGTTGCACTAGTACTGCCCCTACCCCTGCGTCGGTGGGTACGTTGTGATCGAGTTCCGAGTGCAGCTGCTTGGTTACTGAAAATAGGGAGATTAACTAATTAGTGCATAAAGAAAAAGGGAATCGATGACCAGTTTTCGAGTGCCATTCCATCCTCCATGACTAGTAAGAGGGATCCACATAGACAACATCGTAGATTAGGATTCCCAAAGTTCGACTACCCCAACGTCTAGTGAGTTTCACATGAGGCCCATTATTAGCTTGGTGGGACCCAGCATCGGATATCTGGATCCGGTGAAACGCTAATCCACTGATGTCTCGAATTCTACTAATCTCCATATTGAGGTTAAGATCTGCGCATCGGGTTCACCATTTCTGTTTCCTTCTCTTTCATCGGGGCGCACGCGTTTGTCTTGTTGGAGGATGGTGGTGCTGTTTGTTACCCCACATTACCGCTTTCCAAAGGCGAACAAAATTTGTTCCGTATCTAGGGACATTATCTCCTTGATCGAAACAGGATGATGGGGTTTCAGTTCTTCCATATGTGGATTCCTCCTCGAAACTAATTACCTAGTACGGGTCTCCCTTATAGATATAAGACGTGGTTCTTGAAACTCTTTCTAGTGCCATATCTTCATGGACACCAGTTAATTACCATTCCTCTATCGGCACATTCCAAAGGGTCCAGTCATGGTAGCAACCTTCAGTTAGGGTAGTAGTCACGTTGGACATCACTGGTGTGTCTGGACACTGGGACACTGGCGCGTTTGGGTTTCTTCCCCTTATTATAGGGCTTGTCAAGGCCGTAGAATCCCGAGGAATACCATGCCAAACGCTTTTCCATAGGCACGTATCTGAGGTTTTCCTCATCTTCTTATGTTTAACAGAAGGTATGCCGCAAGTTTAACATCTATCGGAGATAGATCAGACCGATCAGAACACTAACTAGAGTGGATCAGGTGAGTGGAACCCCTAGAGGGAACACTGATGTTTGGGATAACACGTGGTTAGCTACCTGATTGTTGTTGAAGTGAATGCGGAATGTGGTGGAATGATCCCCCTGGGATGTGGCGGCCCTTGTAAGATACAAAATGGATGATGGATGGTTAAGTGAAGTGGGTGGAGAATGAGATGGAGTCTACTTGAGGATGACGGTGATGTTCATCTTTAGTCTCAAAGAGACCTCCTATTTATCCCTGTGGCAGGGAATCAGAGTCCTCGTAGTTCACATGACAAAGGCTTACTCTCGAATGGGGTTGACAATGACTTACCACTAGATGGGGTCACAACGGCTTACCACTAGATGGGGTCACAATGGCTTACCACTGGATGGGGTCACAATGGATTACCGTGGGAATGGGGTCACAACGGATTACCGCTAGATGGGGTTGAACCTCATGGAGGCTTCCAATGTACCCAGTCTAGGAGACAAGAATCAAAGCCCGCGTAGTTCAGGATGGAGTGGGAATCGATGTGAATATGGTCGGGACTACGGGGTGTGGGTATTGAAACTCAGGGAGGCTTCCTACATACCTTTACTTGGAAATTATCAATGTCCACATAGTTCGGGATAGCATTGACGAACCTACATGAAGGGGATCAGAGTGAATAATGGGTGGGGGGCTTTAACCTCGGGGTGGCTTCCTACATACCTCAACTTGGAAAGGATCAAATTCGACGTAGTTCTGGTGGGGTTTGGTGGACCAACGTAAAGATGGTCGGGACCAATGGATGATGGGATAAAACCTCATGGAGGTATCCTACATACCTCGCCTTAGTAATGATCGAAGACCATGTAGTTCAGGTGGGGTTGGTGAACTGATATGAAGGGGGTCGGAATGACCAATGGGTGGTGGGATTGAACCTCAAGGAGGTTTCCTACATACCTTAGCTTAGAAAGGATCAAAGACCTTGTAGTTCATGTGGTGTGTGTGGGACTAACAATCTAGGCTTTCCAGAGAGGATGTCATGGTCGATGCTTGATCTAAGTCAACATGATTCATTCTCGGTGTGTGAAACAAGAGACAACAAAAACCAGATGATCACGTTGCGGAAGGTGCGTCCATGGAAAGTGGAATGGGGGATTATGTGTGGTTAGCGGTCCAAAGAAAAAACATGATATTACTCTTGGTTAGCAGCCCGAGGTGATGGAGATTGGGACTTACTCCACGATGGAGGCCCGGAAGCTGACAAAGCCTAGCAGAAGACGGACTTGGAACCCAAAAAGAGAGGAGGAGCAGGGGTGCTACCTCATACAAGAAAAGATAAGGGGATTATACCAGGTTGGTTTCCCTTTCCCCACGGACAGACGTAGCTCCAATAAAGAGATCTCATTCCATGTGAGGAATGATCTTACTCTCGTGGAGGCCAGTGGGCGTTCAAAATGTCCAGGGTGGGGGAACCCCGCACCTGATGAATGGGAAGTGGTCACAGTTTAATGTCATGTTCTATGGATGATGGCACATGGTCGTTTAACATCTAGCAGCTTGGATGAGGCGAGTTCACTCTACACCCCTATGAATTAAATAAGTCATACCCGCCCACCCTTGAGGGAAAGAAGTCATCGACAATGCTGTAAATGGGGGGTGTTGAGAAGTGATCCCATTGGGAGTCCATGTTAGCGTGGCTATGCGAAAAAGCAATAGCTGTTATCATGCCTAGGTGAAGGAGCATGAGGCGAAGCAGCGTAATGGGAAGTATCATCCAAGGGATTTTCAAATTTCTTTGTGCAAACCTGAGGGGGCACACGGGAAAATAGCACGTGATTCATGTGTGTACCATACAATAGAGGATTGAACAAGGTACCTCAAGGTGAGGGCATCACATTGAGCACACGTTAGAGAGTGGGCCAGGGAAAGATATAAATTTTGTGCACAAGATGAAAGGTTTTCATGAAAGACGAAGAGGTGGTGCACAAGACGGAGGGGTGGAATGCAAGACGGAAGGTTTGCACACATGTTGGACCGATGGCGTGCAAGCCTGAGGGGTTGCACGCGAGACGTGCGGTTTACGCGTAGTATGGACGAGTTGCATGAAAAAACGTCTGACGTAGAGGGAACTTGCACGCAAGATGGGAACCCTTGTATTTAAATAACTTCAGGAAGAAACTCAATTCATGTGGATCAGTGGGCCCATTCGAATTCACCCCCCAAGGAACCTATCATGCAACAACCAATACCTGAAGTACATGGGTTTTTCACGCGGTCGCAGAAGATGGGGTTTTCACACGGTCTTGAAATACCCGGATTTTGCAGTGCAGAGCATCGCTTCGTCTTCGGTTCACCTCCCTCAAGGGTGGGGATACAGTTTGTTTTATAGTTGGAGTCCTCGGAGTGGGGTGAAAGGGCCTGGCGAGAAAACTCTGGTCAGTCGCCATTATGGGAATGTCATGGGGGTGGGGTGCGCAAACGTACGTTCGACGTCGCTTTGTGCGCGAAAATGGGGTTGGGCACATAAATGGTCATTCGACGTCGCATTCGGTATGGAAACAGGGTGGGGTGTACAAACATCCATTTGATGTCTCCTTGGGTGTGAAAACGTGGATGAGCACACAAACAACCGTTCGATGTCGCCTTGTGTGCGGAAATGGGTCTGGGTGCACAAACAACCATTCAACATCGCCCTCAACGCGGAAATGGGGTCGGGCATGAAAACATCTATTCCACGTCGCCATGGGCATAGAAACGGGGATAGGCATGGCCCATCACAGAGGACGGTGTTTTGGATGTGGAAGGAAATTCCGGCGGGCAATGGTTTGTGAACCCGAAGTCCTCGTGCGCGTGCCTTCCCAATCATGCGTGTGCCCACCTCTCGGGCCTCGGGATCTCCTCTTTTTCGTCCCGGATTAATTCATTTCTCTTTTATCCGCCTGATGCAGGTATTCTCCAAATTTCAGCATCAACAATAATATTTTCATAAAGGATAGATAACATAAATAAAATGAAAAAGGTAACATATGGAATTTATTAATTATACTGTATCCCTCCCAACTATCATATGATCTGTAACTCTCATGACTACCTTATAATGTAACCATCACTACTACATTATGGTGTAACCATCAGAGTTGCAATTAGAGTAACTATATGTCCATCCTCTAATAGACACATACCCACAACATTAGAGGGATATATATGTCCCACAATTAATCATAAAAAATTTACAAGAACAAAAAATATTAATAAAATATGGATAATGGCATAAAAACATTTGTTTTGAATTTTGAAAAATAGGATTTTAAAAGAGTATTTTTAAATATAATACCCTTATAAATATCATATAATTGATTTCAGAATTAATATAATGATAGGAATATTTATATAAACAAAATTTATTATAGAAATAATATTTGTACCACACAATAATTGAAATAGAAGATTAACTCAAAGAATAGAAATTGAGATAAGAATTCCCTTACCTCATTTTTGTCTTACATAAAATTTTTATAAACCTCATGTAGAATGGTTAAAAGAGTTTTATTAATATTTTAATGAAACATGTTCATATTTATAATACCTTATATTATCAGTTTATTACATCATTTTTCTCATTTATTAATAATATTTTGTTATTTCCATTGTTCCAGGTGTGTGCTTCAGAAGATTTCCATGGTTGGTTCGTAAATGATTTTCTTATCGAATGGAAGTGAAACTACAGTAGTGGAAAAGAAATATTATTAATATTTTTCTTGAAAAATAAATGATTCCATAAATCATTTTGGTTATATGGTATGAGGAAGAATCATTAGATAAATCATTAGTGATATCCATTTAGAACATATTGGTTGATCATTGATAATCATGAACTTTTTTCATTATATAATTACATATATTCAATATAAGTTAATTCAAGAACATATTAGAGTTTATATAATAGAATTTAAAATCTTTTTCAACCATTAAAATGGTTTCACAACCAGATTTTAAGGAAATGAAGGAAATTGAAAACACATTGTCTATGTTTTTGTTAAATCGACACATCACAGAAGATGTTTTTTTATTTTTTGAATACGAGGAAGAGGAGAGGAAGAAGGATGATGAATTTCTCCATTAACATAATAAAAATACATAATATATATAATAACTAAGAT
The DNA here is from genome assembly GCA_963277665.1 of Viscum album. Classification (NCBI taxonomy): domain Eukaryota; kingdom Viridiplantae; phylum Streptophyta; class Magnoliopsida; order Santalales; family Viscaceae; genus Viscum; species Viscum album. The sequence continues at coordinate 263,517,865 of OY728129.1, forward strand.
TTCATGCCTCTTGGATAAGTTTAGGTTAAGAGAGTATAAGAAAAGAAAATGAATTGAAATGAGAATGAAAGAAACAGAAAGTGGTTTTTTACCTCTTGAACTCTTCTCCTTGAGATCCTCCTTAAGGCCACTTGTATTGGATTTTTAGTGACTCTATAAGGTCTTGGATGTGGGAAAGATCCTTGGGAATGGGATGGGGTATAATTTTGAAAAGTCTAAAATATTGAGAGGTGTGATGGGAAGATGGGGTGCGAGTGGTATTTATAGTGGAAGAGAGGAGGGGTTTTCCATTATTTTAATCATTATATTATTATTTTTCTAAAGAAAATAAATAGTATTGGTTCCTATAAATAAAAATAGTAATAAGTGAATATGAGTTATAACCAATGTAACTTTACATCATTCATGACTCAATCATGATGCATAAATTCATTTCTTTAGCATACTTCGTAATTATCGAATTTCACTATTCACAAAAAAATCAAGTATTTCAGAAAAATCCAAAAAGGTCACCCTAACCATTTTTTGATGTGTAGAATTCGAAAATGAAATCCATTTTATAAAAATAGTTTTCTATATATGACAAATTTAATTTTTAAATAAATTTATAAATAATTAAATAAATAACATTTTTAAAACTATAACTAGTTTCATAAAACATCAAAAATTAATCAAGGTATCCTAAAATTATCTTATAACCATAAAAAAACAAGATAATAAATTATTATCAAAATTAATAATAATAAATTTTATTTAAATTATTAAATTAATAATAAAATTATAGTTAAATATTTGTGACTTACAAAAATACCAACACTTATATAATGATCATATTTTAAGTTATAAGATGCCTTTTTATTATACATTCATTGATGAGGTAACTATTCATTTAGCCATTTTACTATTCATAAGGGTCATATTACTATTCATAAGGGTAACATAACTTTTCATAAAGGAAGGTTACTATTAACCAAAATATTAGTTTGTCCTATTAGAATCCAAATAACTTACTGATCACAACCGTGTAAGTCCATTTTTTTGAAATTCAAATCATAGAAGCGACAAAATTATGCTTAATGTCTACTTTATAACTATCTCGTTAAAATAAACTATTATTATGTATAGACTCATTTTTTCATTCATTTCAATTTATTGTTAAAACCTTGGGGTGTTACATTCTCCCCACCTTCTGGAAATCGCATCCCAACAATTTTTATATACTTTTTAAACAATTGAGAGTGCCTTTACCTCAGAGCATTTTCAGATTCCCATGTTTCTTTTTCAACCATGTAGTTTCTCTACAAAACCCTTACCTAGTGGAATACCTTATTTTAGAATACTTTGTCTTTTCAATCAAGAATCTGAACTGGATTCTATTCATAAGAATGGTTCTCTTCCAATTGAAGTGCTTCTGGCCTCAAAACATGAGATGAATCTGACACGTACTATCTGAACATTGAAACTTGAAAAATATTTTAAACCTAATATAAACGTGAAGGTAAAGCTACTATCTTGGTGAGTGGTCCAAATTTCTCCATGATTTTAAAATGTCTAATGAACTGTGGACTTAGCTTTCCTTTATTACCAAAATGCCAAACACTTTTCAATGGTGTGATTATAAGAAAAGCATGATCATCTACCTTAAAATAAAAACCTTTCCTCCTATTATATACATATTTTTTCTTCCTGATACTAGTTATCCCCCTTTGATGTTGGATCATATTAACATTCTTAGCCACTTCCTCTACTAATTATGGTCCCATCAACTTCTTTTCCCTGACATCATCTCAAAAAGTTGTTGTTTGACACCACTTCTTATATAATGCTTAAAATTGTTCCATCTGTATACTAGAATGAAAACTATTATTATAAGAAACTAAACTAAAGAAGGATTTTGATCCCAAATTCCCTAATAGTCTATTTAACAACCTCGAATAATATCCTCCAATTTCTGAATTGTTATCTTAGTCTATCCACTAGATTGGGGATGAAAAGCAATGCTGAAATATAATTTCATTCCCAATGACTTCTAAAGGCCTTTCAAATAGATAGAAGTGAAACTAGGAACATATTCTGACACCATGGAGAGAGTAAATCCATGTCTCCTAACAATATATTTGAGTTTCAGTCAAGAAATCTGATCCAAGGGTATAGTATATCGAATAGGAAGGAAATGTGAAGATTTAGTCAATGGATCAATAATAACCCAATTTTCATTATTACCTCAAGAAGTATCTGGTAGTCCCACCCTGATGTCCATTGATATATTTTCCCATTTCCACTATGGCACTAGAAAAAAGATAAAACATCCCCTTTAGTAGATGTCTCTCTTATTTAACCTATTGACATGTCAAACATTTCAGAGTAAAATCTGCAATATCTTTTTTCATTTTGTCCCACCAGTAATATTATCGAAGGTTGTTGTACATCATCTTACTGATTGTATAAAATGAAAAATGGAAAACTATGAGCTTCTCACAATAATTATTTTTTTATATGGTAATCACAAGGCACACATAATATTTTTCCAAATATCCAAACTCAATCTTTATCAAGGTTAAATTTTGTAAACCTACCCATTTTAACAAATTATACCTTTTTCTGTAAACTCCCCATCTGTCTTCTATGATTTCTTAATTCTGTATGAAAATGATTAGTACACTAAAAACTGAAACAAAATATATTAATTTCTTACACCAACAACATCAAATCTAAAATTTATAAAATCATTAATCAAGGGTTTATGTTCCAAACATAAGATGGTTCATGATGCATGATGTTTTCAGATCAAGGCATCTACCACTTTGTTTTATTTTCTATGATGGAAATTGACCATGAAATCATAATCCATTATATATTCAATCCATCTTCTCAACCTAATGTTTAATTCCATCTGAGTTAATATATAATTCAGACATTTATAGACAGTATATATTTTACATTTGTATATGTATAAATGATCCCGGTAATGTTTGAAAGAAAAAACCACAACTGCTCATTCCAAATCGCATGTGGGATAATTTAACTCAAGATGACTAAGTTTTCTTAAAGCATAAGAAATTACATAATCATTTTGCATCAGAACAAAACCATTTCCCTTCAAAAAAAATATCTATAGATGAAAAACCCACAATATCAAAAAGGCAAGATGAAGCTGGAGCATTCACCAATATATTCTTCAGTTCCTGAAAACAAACATCATATTCTCCAAATAAATTTAAAACATTTTCATTTTAAATTAGTTATAGGTCTAGATAACCCTGAAATGTTTTGAATAAACCACTGGTAATAACATGCTAATCTTAGAAAACTACAAATCTTTGTAACATTTTTAGGCATTGTTCATTCATCAACAACTTTTGTATTGGTAGGATCAACTATTACGATATCCCTATATATAATGTCACCAATAAAATAAATCTGTTTCAACCAAAAATCACATTTTAAAATATTTCCATAAAACTTCTTTTATTTGATAGTTTGAAATACAATACTTAATTTTTTTTATGATCCTCATAAAATTTTTAAAAGACCAAAATATCATCAATAAATACAACAAAAAACATTTCTAAATATTCTCATAATATTCTATTCATAATATCCATGAATAAATTAGAGTAATTTTTCAACCCAAAGGGAATAACATAAGACTCATAATGACCATATCTAGTATGAAATGTAGCTTTTGTTATGTTATCCTCCTTCACCTTCAACTGATGGTATCCAGATCTCAAGTTAATATTAGAAAAATACTGAGCTCCTTGGAGTTGATCAGACAAGTCATCAATATGAGGAAAAGGATATATATTCCTAAATAGTAATGTTATTTAAATATCAATAATCAATGAAAAGTATCATGGAACTATATTTATTTTTAATAATCAAAATAGGAGTAGCCCATGGGGAAGTGCTAGGATAAATGAAGCCTTTACCAAGAAACTCCTGTAACTGGATTTTTCAATTCAAGAATTTCCATTTGAGTCATTCGATAAGGGGGTTTTGAAATTGTCTTAGCATCAGGATATAAATCATTGATGATTTAAACTTCGCGATTAGGTATAACATAGGGTAACTCATCCAGAAAAACATCATGGTATTAATTTACCACTAGAACATCATTAATATGAACAGTTCCTTTATTTTCAACAATATATGAAGGATAACTTTCATTTACATATTTTAAAAGTTTCACAATTTCATGATATGTTATCAATTTTATGGGATCATTATTGTATAAAAAAAGAAAATCTTTCTAAAAAACAACTTCTTTAGCTCTAAAATCAATCATATCATGATAAACAGAAAGAAAACACATGACCCGAATAACGTCAAACAGTATTTATGGTAAAAAACAAGGTTTATAGGTAACTTAATTCCAAATTAAACTACATAAATATTCTTATAATTTATTTTTAATATAATATATTCCACTGGGGTTTTAACAATATGTTTTAGTTACATTTAATGAGGTGAAATTTCCTATTTAATAAAAAATTCTCAGAAACAAAATAATATGTAGACCCTGTATCAAAAAAGACTTTAAAAATGTAAGTAAACAAACAATGTACCTAATTCCACTTCATTAGATGGACATATATATTCTGAAATAGTTGCAATAGATCTCACTACACCTTTATTCTTATAGTCACACTGATTTCTATCATTTAGATCTTTCTTTGGGAAGAAATTTGGATAATGACCCATATCACCACTTTTGAAACATTTTACAGCTTTCTTATCAGAATTAATCTTAATATAATTTTCATTACAATATCAGCCCATATGTGAAAACATATCACATAAATAACACTTCATAGATTCAGTACGTAATTCCCTAGTGTGAGTTTTACCAAACTTTTCACAAACTATAAACTAGACTTTCTTACCATCAGATTTATTTTGATTGATACTTACCCATCATTTTTTACCTAGACCTCTTATTATAATTATTGTAAAAGTATACGTGATAATCTAAAAACTTAATTTCAACCCTCTTAGAACATTAGACAAGTTTCTCATAACTTTAATAATTCTTGGGAAGCCATTTCCCTTAGATATCTTGGCTTTAATACTGAGTAAAAATTGTTGATTTTTCTATAATGATCTAGAATAAAATTCTATGAAAACCTCACAAGTAGGGTGATGTTTTCTTCATAAACACCCCATGAATTTTCATCATGTTGATTTAATTCAAGATATTTATTCTTTATCCTATATTGAATCATCTTATGAAAATATTTTCCAAGGAAAATACTTTTAAATTCAACCAACTCTAAGGCTTCAATATCCTCTCTATCCCTGATATTATTGAACATAGGCAACCAATGATCAGCTTCACATTCAAAATGATAAATGGAATGAATAAACTTATGATTATAAGAACATAAAATAACATAAAATATCTTTTCAAGAGATTTAATACATTATTCAGATGCTATTGTGTCATAAGATACACTAAAAGAAGGAGGATGTTGCCTCATAAAATGTTCCACTATCATTATGTTTTGTTCTGTATCTCTAGTTTTTCTCTTCAATGGATACCACCTATATTTATTTCCTATGTTAGATGATCCATTACCTAGAAAAATTTCCCAATTCTAATTTCTTCCATTCTCGATTGTGGATTCTAAAAGATATTAGCCTCTTGGTTGCTTCCAACTTCAGCTTCCCTATTTCTTCTACAGAAAACCATTCTGAACAGATATATCTTAGATGGAGAAACAAGGTAATATTTAAATTATCAGTGATTTAAACATAAATATAATGTAATCATACTTTATGGTATTCTATTAAAATCAACTTAATCCCTAATGTTATCTAAAAATTACTCTAGTCCATCTATAAGGACCCAACATTAAACATTACATTATCTTGCTATTTTAACAAGATTTCACTTCGTTGCATTCCCAAATATCCTTTAAATTTATTTTCTTATAAAGTTAGGACATAACTTATACATGTCAACCCAGAGTCATACCATGTTGGTGCCACTAATACAGTATCCAATTCTTTCAAAACATAAATTTTTTAAAACAAAACGACAACACGATTTATTTGATAAATCATCAAAACATTTAACTAAACTTAATTTTTTCTCATAAACATACTTATAACCTATGAAAACATTTAAAAACATGGGAATAAAATAAATATCTCAGTAAATTATATAAAGAGAAATAATGAAACCATTATTCCATTAATATATATAAACATATGAAATCATTTTCACAAAGACATACATCTCACCCATATATACTCACCTTGTGAAACATAAGATTTTCATAAAACATTGAAAACATAAATACAAGAATAAAGGTATCTGTGGAAATTAATTACTTATACTGTAACCCTCACAACTACCTTATAATTTTTAACCCTCATGGCTACCATACCATGTATCCCTCATGCTACCTTAGGCTGTAACCATCATAGTTACACATGGACTAACCATAATAGAGACCTCCAAATTACACATAAAAAATGAATTAAAGGAATATATAGGTCCCAAATTCATCATTAACAATTCCCATAAACCATAACATAATCATAAAACTTTTATAATTACATAAAAATATTGATTTTTAATTCTGTAAAATATAATTTTAAAAGATGATTTTTAAAGAAAATTCCATTACAAATATCATATAATTGATGTGAGAATTAATAGAATGAAAGGAATATGCATATAAATTGTAAATAAACATAATAACACATGATATAAACAAAATTTATTAAAAAAATTATTTTAGTACCACATAAAAAATGAAATAGAAGGTTAACCCAATGAACAGAAATTGGGTTAAGCATTCACATACCTCAGGTTCTTCTTACATAAAAATTGTTTCAAACTCATGTATAATGATTTAAATAGTGTTATTAATATGTAAAAGAAACATATTAATGTTTATAAAACCTTATATTGTCATTTTATATCATCATTTAACCCATTTATTAGTAGTATTTTGTTATTTCCATTGTTTCGGGTGTGTGCTTCACTTGATTTCTATGGTTGGTCCGTAAAGTATTTTCTTGTCTAATGGAAGTGAAACAACATAAGTTACAAATAAACGTTATTAATATGTTTATATAGTATTAATTTATTTTATAAAACATTTTTTCATATGTTATGGGGATTAATACTTTGATAAATCATTAGTTATATCAATTTACAACATTTTGGAAAATCTTTGATAATCACAAACAAGTTTTTCTATATAATTTATAATCATGAATATAACATAATTAAATAACATAAAATATGTTATATAAAAAACTTTAAAATATTTTTCAACCATTGAAATAGTTTTACAACCATATTTGAAGTCAGTAAAGGAAATTTAAAACACATCATCCATGATTTTGGTAAATCGACACATCACAGATGGTGTTTTTATTTTTTGAATTAGAGGAAGAGGATAAGAAGAATGATGATGAACTTTAACATCAACATCATAAAAATAAATAATATATATAATTATAGAGATTTAATTCCCATTGGATAAGGGTAGGTGAATATACTATAAGAAAATAAAATGAATTGAAAGGAAACTCAAAAGAAAAAAGAAAGAGGATTTTGATCTCTTGATCTCTTCTCCTTGAAAGCCTTCTTAAGGCCTTTGGTATTGAATTTTTTGTTAGAAAAAACTATATAAGATGTGGGGAAGAGCCTTGGACAGTTTATTGGGACAAATTTAGACAATTTTCAAATCATTATTGGTGTGAGAGGATGAGGAGTTTAGGGACGTATTTATAGTGTATTAGAGGAGGGGTTTTCCATTATTTTAATCATTACTTTATTATTTATCTCAAGAAAAGAAATAGTATTGGTTATTGTGAATAAACAAATTAATAATGGGATTATAGTTTTAACCAAGGGACATTTAAATTATACATGACTCGTGAATGATGAAGAAATTCACTTATTTATCATATTTAGTAATTATCGAATTTCACTAGTCACCAAAAATTCTTGTATTTCAGAAAAATCCCAAAAACTCACCCTAACTATTATTCAACATGTACAATTAAAAAATGAACTCCATTTTGTCAAAATAATTTCCAAAATATGATTAATATAATTTTGATATAAAATTATAATTTATTTGAAAAATAACAATTTTAAAACTATAACTGATTTTATAACACCTCGAAAATTAATCAAGGCCTCATCAAATTATCTTATAACCATAAAAAATAAAAAAATAATTTATGATTACACTTCATAAAAATAAATTTTAATTTAAATTATTAATTTAATCATAAAATAATAATTAAATATTTATGACTTACAAAAATACCAACACTTATATAATGATCATATTATCACTTATAATATTCTTTTTTATTATAGATTCATTAGTGAGGTTACCATTCATTTTTCAATTTTAGTATTAATAAGGGTCATATTATTATTTATAAGGGTAATGTTGCTATTCATAAGGATAAAATTATTATTCATAAGGGTAGGTTACTATTCCCCAAAAAAATTAGTGTGTCCTATCAGACTCTAAATAACTTATTGATCGCAACTGTGTATGTCCATTTTTCTAAATTCAAATCATAGAAGTGAAAAAATTATGTTTAGAAGTTATTTTATAACAGTCTCATTAAACAAATTCCATTATGTATAGACTCAGTGTTACATGAATTTAAATTTATTTTAATAACCTTGGGGTGTTTCATTCTCCCCACATTTTGTAAATTTCAAACTCACAATTTTTTTTTACTTATTAAACAAGCGAGGTTAACTTTCCCTCATAACATTTTCAGATTCCCATGTTTTTTTCAACCATGTGGTTTCTCCACACAACATTTTCCTCATGGATTTCTATATTCCTCAATAGTGTTTCTATTTGATCTATAATTTGAATAGTTTTATCTTCATAAGAAAGGTTCCCTTCTAGCTAAACTACTTCTGGGATCAAAACATGAAAAATATTATGTACCTAAGATAAACATAGAGGAAAAGCTACCTGGTATGAAAATAGTCCAAATTTCTCTAGTATTTTCTAAGATACAATGAATTGTGGACATAACTTTCTTTTCTTACCAAATCACATAACCTTTTCCTATAGAGAGATTCTAAGAAAAAAATTATCACCTACCACAAAAAAAGTCTTTCCTCCTATTATCTCTATAAACTTTCTTCCTGCACTATGTTTTTCTCATGCATTGCTGGATCATCTTCACTTTCTCATCCACTTCCTCTGCTAATTATGGTCCCATCAACTTTCATCCCCCAATATCATCACAAAAATCTGTAGTTCGACACCACTGCATATTTAATGATTCAAGTGGACCCATATTTATACTGGAATGAAAATTTTTATTATAAGGAAACACAACTAAAGAAATATAATGATCCCAACTTCCCTGATAGTCTATTTAAAAAACTCCAATTGTATCATAAAATATCTGAATTTTTCTCTTTTTCGATCCAACATATTGAAGATAAAAAGTAGTACTGAAATTTAATTCTACTCTCAACGACTTATGAAGGCATTTCCAAAAGTTATAAGTGAACTTGGGATCATATTCAGATACTAGAAAGAGAATGACTCCTTGTAACCTAACAATCCCATTGATGTAATGTCGAGATAGATGTTCTAAATAAATAGTATCTAGAATAGAAAGTAAATGTGTAGATTTATTCAACCATTCAATAATAACACAAATCTCATTGTTTCCTCAAGAAGTCTTTGGTTTTCCCACCATGAATTCCATGGATATATTTTTCCATTTCCACTCCAACAATTTTAATAGTTGAAGTATCCCCTAACCTATTGACATGTCAAACATTTCATAGTAAATTATACGATAAAAATTTTCCTTCCATCCCACCAGTAATATTCTCAAAGTTCATTGTACATATTAGTACTTCTAGGAAGAACTGAAAATGGAGAACTATGAGATTCACAAAATTATTCATTCTTCATCTGGGAATCATAGGGAAGATATTATATTTTTTCAAATCTCAAAACATAATATTTATCGAGGATAAATTCTAGAAACTTACCCATTTTAACCAATTATATCTTTTTATGTAACTCCCTATCTATATACTGTTCTTTCTTAATTTGTTTTGACGATGATGAATTCACTGAAACCTGAAAAACAACAGAGGAATTTCCTATACCTACAAATTACAATCCTAAATTCATCAAATCATTAATCAAGGGGTCATTTTCCAAACATAACATGGTTAATGATGTATGATGTTTTCAACTCAAGGCATCCTCCACTTTATTTTCAAGATGGTAATTGATCATGATATAATAATCATTTCTCAATTCATTCCATCTTTATTGCCTCATGTTTAATTCCTTCTAAGTGAATATATACTTAAAACTTTTATGGTCAGTATATATTTCACATTTGGATCTGTATAAATGATGCCTCTAAATTTTCAAAGAAAAAAAATGAATTTTCTAATTCCAAATAATTTGTGGGAAAATTTAGCTCATGATAATTTAGTTGTCTTGAAGTATAATCTATTACCTGATCATTATGCATGATAACGCAAACAATTCCCTTAAAAACATCATTGTTGATAACAAAATCCATATTTTAGTAAGGAAGGGCCAAAATTAGAGCCTTCTACAATCGCTTCTTTGGTTCTTAAAAAACATTAAATTATTCTATCCAAATAAATTTACCCCCTTTTAATGTTAACTTAGTTAGAAAGCTAGATAATAATGTAATGTTTTTAACAAATTTTCATTAATAACCCTCTAATAAAAGAAAACTATGAATCTCTGTAATCTTTGAAGGTCTTTTTCATTCATCAACCACTATTATTTTGTAGGTCCAACTATTATTCCATATTTATTTTCAATGTTCCCAATATAAAAATATATTTCAACCAAAAATCCAATTTTTTTAATATTCCATATATCTTATTTTCATGGAGATTTTTCAAGAAAATCATTAAATATATTTCATTATCCTCATAAAATTTTGAAAAGACTAAAAAACTATCAATAAATACAACAAAAAACTTATCCAAATATTCACGTAATATTCTATTTATAAGATCCAAGAATACGGAAAGGGAATTTTCCAACCTAAAGAGAGTAAAAACAAAATCATAATGTCTATATCTAGTATGAAAATTAGTTTTTAGGATGTCATCCTCTTTCACCTTGAACAAATGGTATCTGTATATTAAGTTAATCATGGATAAATACTGAGCTCCCTAGAGATGATCAAACAACTCAATGATATGAGGCAAAGGATACTTATTTTTAAGAGTAATTTTTTTTTAAATCACTATAATCAATTCAAAGTATCATGGAACCATATTTTTTTAATGAATCAAATATGACCACCCCATGGTGAAGTGCTAGGACGAATGAAGCCTTTATCATGAAAATCCTGCAACTGGTTTTCCAATTCAAAAAGTTCTATTTCAATGATTTGATAAGGGGGCTTTGAAAATATATTTTCATATTGAACTAATTCAATGGTGATTTAAAATTATTGATCAGGTTTTACATAGGTTAACTCATCAAGAAAAACATCAAGGTATTTACTTACCACTGGAACATCATTAATAGAAACAGTTCCCTTTTTTCAATAATATATGAAATATAACATTCATTTTTATCTTTTAAAAGTTTCCCATCTTCTTGATATGTTATCTATTTTATGGTATCATTCTTGCCTATATAATAAATCTCTTTCTAAAAAAACTTATTTATCTGTACAATCAATATTATCATGATAAATAGAAAGCCAAACCATACCCATAATAACATTAAAATATAATAAGGGTAAGACAACAAGGTTTGCAGGTAATGTATTTCAACATACACCATCAAGAAGATTATTATAATTCCTTTTCCTATAATATCTTCCCATGGTGTTTTAACTATAATTTTTTGTTTTATTTCTTGAGGTGAAATTTCCAATTTAGTAGAAACTTTCTGAAAAAAAAAGATTGTGTTGACCTTGTATCAAACAACACTTTAGCTAAATACAATTAACCAAAAAATGTACTTGATATGACATCATTGGATGGCCTTACATCTGTTGACATAGTTGCAAAGGATCTCACTACACCTTTCAACTTATATTATTGTTTCTTTCCATTATTCGGATCTTTATTTGGGTAGATATTTTTATATTGACCCTTCTCACCACATTTGAAACACTTTATAGTTTTCTTATCATAATTTATCTAAATATAATTTGGATTAAAATTTCGTTCCATATGAAATGAATTGCCACATAGAAAACACATTCTAATTTTGGTAATAAATTACCAATGGTTATTTTTAACAAAAATTTCAAAAATTGGAAATTAGACTTTCTTACCATTAGATTTATTTGATTAATTCTTACTCATCACATTCCATCCAGATCTCTTCTTCTGCTTATTTTCAAAAAACGTGTGATCATCAGAAAACATCATCTCTACCCTATCATCACATCAGACAAGTTTCTCATAAATTTTCAATTCTTGGTAATCCAATTATATTAATTATCTTGTCTTCAATCCTGAGTAATTATAGTTAAGTTTTTCATCAAGATCAAAAATAGTATTTAGAGAATACGTCACAAGTCGGGTGAAGTTTTATTCACACACAACCACTGAATCATTATCCTTTTTCTTTAATTCACTGAATTTCTTCTCCATCATAAGTCAAACCACCTTAGAAATTATTTTTGAAGGAAAATAATACAAAATTCATCCCACTCTAAGGATTTAATCTCCTATCTATCCCTGATATCCTTGACCATTGACCACCACTGATCAGCTTAACCTTCAAAACAATAAATTGGAAGACTAGCCTTTTGATTATCTAGACATCCCATAACATCAAATATATTTTCAAGTGTTATAATTCATTCATCAGAGGCCACTTGGTTGGAAGATCCACTGAAAGAAAGAGCATGTTTCAACATAAAATGAACCACTATTTTCATTTTACTTTCTCTTGCTCTAGTTGATATCTTTCAAGGATTACACCATTATTTATTGTTTGTGTCCGCTAAGACATTTCTATCACAAACTACTCATATCCAATTTCCACCATTCTTGGTTGCAGATTTGCAAATATATTAGCCTCTTGGTTCCTTCCAACTTCAGATGCCCTATATATTCTGAGAAAAACCATTCTGAATAGACATTTCTTAGTTGAAGTGACATGGTAATATTTTAATGATATATCATTTAAATATAATAATACAGTAAAATCATTTATATTATTATGTTAACATCATCCTAACCCCTAAATTTATCTAAATCTTTCTTGGATACCAACTATAAGGATAATGCCTTAAAACAATAAATAATATAGTTATTTCAACTAGATTTCACTAATTTAAATTCCTAATGATATTTTTGGTGTATAGTTTTATAAAGTTTATAAATAACTCATACATATCAACCAAAAAGCATAAAAAGTGGGTTCTAATAAAATAGTAACCATTTCTTCCAAAACATAAATTTTTTAAAACAAAACCACATCGCAATTACTTTGGAAAATATTCAAAACATTTAACTTGAATTCCTTATTTATATTACACATCCTTATAACCTATGAAAAAAATTTAGAAACTTGGTATGAGAATAAAAATCTCAGTAAGGGATATAATAAAAAGTAAAGAAACCATTACTCTATGAATACTTATAAACATGTTAAATAAATTTCACAAAAAGACATACTTATCACCCATATATACATTGTGAAACATAAGACTTACATAAAATATAGAGAACATAAATAAAACCATAAAGGTATATTGGGACATTACTTACCTATATTGTAACCCTCACAGATATCTTATGATTTTTAACCCTCATGGATACCTTACAATGTAACCCTCGCAGCAACCTTATGGTGTAACCATAGCAGTTACACTTGGAGTAACAATGCAGTGGACCACCAATATATGCATACCCAATGAATTAGAAGGATATATAGGTCCAAACCTTCAGCATTAAAAATCCCAATAACTGTAACATAATCGTAAAACATGGATAATTTCATAAAAACCTTACCTTTGAATTTTGTAAACTATAATTTTTTAAAGAGATTTTTTTTAAAAAAAATCTCTTACAAATATCATATATTTGGTGTGAGAATTAATAGAATGAATGTACTATGAATATAAAAAAAATAAAAATAATATAGAATAATATAAACAAAAATAATTACAATATTAATCTTAGTACCACATAATAAATAAAGAAGAAGGTTAACCCAACGAACAACAACTGGGTTCAGAATTCCCGTACATCAGGTTCATCTTACTTAAAACTTCTATTAAACTCCTGTATAATAGTTAAAATAGTGTTATTAATATTTTAAAGAAAAATATTCATGTTTATAACACCTTATATGATCATTTTTAACAACATTTGACCTATTAAGTAATAATAATTTATTATTTCCATTGTTTTAGGTGCATGCTTCACATCATTTTCATGGTTCGTTTGTAAAGGATTTTCTTATCGAATAGAATTGAAACTGTTGAAGTGGAAAATAAATTTCATTAATATGTTTCTAGAATATTACATGATTTTATCAATCATTTTCGTTATATTTTATGAGGATAAATCATTAGTGATATACATTTAGATCATTTTGGTTGATCTTTGGTAATCATGAACTATTTTCGTTATATAATTTAATATAAGGAATATAAGTTAATTAAATAACATAAAAGAGGTTATATAATTAAATTTATAATCATGTTTATGTCATCCAATTTTTTTACAACCATATTCGAAGGATGTAAAAGAAATTGAAAACAAATTGTCCATAATTTTGGAAAATTGATACATCAGAGACGGTGTTTTTATTTTTTGAATAAGAATAATAGGAGAGGAAGAATGATGTTGAATTTTTCCATAAACATGATAAAAATATAGAATATATGTAATAATGGAACTTTGATTCCGCTTCGATAAGGGGAGGTGAAAAAAGTACAATAAATGAAATGGAATTGAAAGGAAAATGAAAGAAAAAAAGAGGATTTTTACCTCATGGTCTCTTCTCCTTGAGATCCTCCTTAAGGCCTTTAGTATTGTTCATTAAGTACTACTAGTAGGTCTTAGATTTGGGAAAGAGCCTTGGGAATGGTATTGAGAGGAATTTAGACATTTCTCAAATCTAAAGAGCTATGAGAGGAATGAGGGGTGAGGGTGGTATTTATAGTGGAGATAGGAGGGGGTTCCATTATTTTAACCATTATTTAATTATTTTTCTCAAGACAATAAATTGTATTAGTTATTGTGAATAGAAGTAGTAATAAGTACATGTGAGTTTAAACTGAGGGGAATTTCATCATCAATGACTCAAGAATGATGCATAAATTCATTTATATATCATATCTCGTAATTATCGAATTTCATTATTCACAAAAAACTCAAGTGTTTCAGAAAAGTCCAAAAAACTAACCCTGACCATTTGTCAAGATTTATAATTAAAAAATTAACTTCATTATACCAAATTAAATTTCTAAATATGAGAAATTAAAATTTTAATTTGAATAATAATTTATTCAAAAAATAAATATTTTAAAACTATAACTATATTTATAACACATTAAAAATTAATCAAGGTCTCATAAAATTATATTATAACCATAACACAATAAAATAAAAATTTATTATTACACTTCATATAAATAAATTTTCATTTAAATTATTAAATTAATCATAAAATTATAATTAAATATTTAGGACTTAAAAAAATACCAAAACATATAATATGATCATATAATCACTTATAAGATGCCTTTTATTATACATTCATCTGAGATATTACTATTCACTTGGTCATTTTACTATTCATAAGGGTCATATTAATATTCATAAGGGTAAAATTAATATTCATAAGGGTAGTTCACTATTCACCAAAAAATTATTTGTCCTGTCAGACTACGAAAAACATACTGGTCACAACTGTGTTTGTCCATTTTTCGAAATTCAAATCATAGAAGTGGAAAATTTATGTTTAACAACTTGTTTATAAATATCTCCTAAAAAAGTGTCATTATGTTGAGACTCAGTGTTTCTTAAATTTTAATTTATTTTTTAAAACCTTGGGGTGTTACCACCTATGCCAGATATACATCCATTTCACGACTTCCACTACATCTATATGCCTCTACATCATCTCATCAACAATAATCGACTATATCATCTAACCAATTGTAATAAAAAAGAAAATAAAAATTAAAACTACACATAATAAATCAAAATCACAATAGAATAATTAATAAAATTTTAACATACCACAAAAACTAAGATCAATCATGACTCGATTCTAAAGAATTCCATGGATCAAAATGGTCAACCTCTTACCTACTACCAGCATTTTTCACCTACAATGAAAACTATTATATTTAAGAAAATAAATGAAAAAGGGAAATGAAATTGAATATATTCATAATGATGAGCATAATTTTTTTATTTTATTAATAATACAAAATAAATTTCATCATAAAACAAAGAATATATAATTAAAAAAACATTGAAAACATAAACATACCTATTTAAGATAAGATTTTAAAGTTGACACTGAAAAGGGATAAGTAAATATTCAAATTTGTTTTTAAAGTGATGTGCGGTGTGCTTAAAATTTACTTAATGAACAATTTTTAAAGATTTTAATATCACATTATGTCATATATTTCAAAATCAACATAGTGGTGGTTTTACGATGATTTCACATCAACATGAGGGAGTTTCTCTATGTTTTTTACCATTCCACACATGTTTTAGTGTTTTAAGACATTAAAAACGTGTTTACATCCATAACATGAAACATGTAATTTTGAATGATATTCCACCAGTTAATACATTTAAAAATTAAATATATAGTTGTTTTTTCCAAGATTTTAAGGTAATCTGATGTTGTTTTACTTGTTTTGACCACCCAACACTTGTTTTTAAAGGCTTTTATACCTTTTATAAATGTATATTGAGTACTTATGACCACACCGCACATCATATTGACATGTTTTCTATGTTTACAAGTTAAAAACAACTCAATGGTGGTTTTACCATGACTCCACATAAATATGAGGTCTTTTTCACTGTTTATTATCATTACAAACACATTTTAGGGCTTTAAAACACTAAAAATGTGTTTACAGCCATAATGGATAGATTGTAACTCAGAATGGAATTTTGTCGGCCCCTATATTTAAAAATTAAATATATGGTTGTTTTTTAATGATTTTAGGGAAATATGACACAGTTTTCCTAGTATTTATCCACCAATACTTGTTTTTAAAGGATTTTGTACCTTTCATAAGTGTATACCAAGTATTTTCGACCACACCACATGTTAGATTGATATTTTTTCTATGAGCACACATAAATAAACTCAAATGTAGTTTTCCTACAATTTTATGTTAATTTGAGGTCGTTTTCTATGTTTTTGACCATTCGACGCGTGATTTAGTTTTTTAAAACATGAATAACATTTATTGATGTAACGGGAAAATCATAATTCATAATGATGTCTCATTAGTTCTTATATTTCATAATTTAGTCTATGGTCTTTGTCACATGATTTTAGGAAAATCCAATATTGTTTTACTGGTATTGACCCCCCCAGAAACTTGTTTTTAAAGTCTTTTCTACCCTTCATAAGTTTATACTGAGTAATTCCAACAACACCACATGTGTGTTTGATGTTTTTTCTAAGAGTACACATAAAAAAACCTCAACAGTGGTTTTCCCATGATTTTATATCAATATGAGGTCATTTTCCTTGGTTTTGACCGTTCCACGAATGTAATAGTGTTTTAAAACACTAAAAACACATTTATATTAATAATATGAACACTGTAATTTGGAATGATGTTACATCATTTTCTACATTTCAAAATTAAATATACGATTGTGTTCGTATTATTTCAAGGAAATACAACATCTTGTTTATGGTCTTGACTCCCCAAAACTTGTATGTAATGGATTTTTTACCTTTTTAAAGTGTATACCAAGTAATTACAACACACCATATGTCAAATTAACATGTTCTCTATGCATGAATGTCAAAAACAACTTATATATGGTTTTACAAATAATTCACATCAATCTGCGATCATATTATATGGTTTTCACCATTCCATGCACATTTTAGTGTTTTATAACGCTAAAAAAATCATTAAGTCCATAACGGGAAAACCGAAATTTGTAATGATGTTTCTTATGTTACTATATTTAAAAATTAAATATATAGTCATTATATAGTAACTTTAGGACAATATGACATTGTTTTCCAAGTTTTGACCCTCTAAACTAGTTTTTAAAAGCTTTTGTGCCTTTAAAAGTGTATACCAAGTAATTATGCCTACACCACATGTTGGATAGATATTTTTTCTACATTTACATGTAATAAATAACTCAGTGTTAGTTTTCTAATTATTTCACCAAAATATGTGGTCTTTTCTATGATTTTGACCATTCCACACATGTTTTAGTGTTTTAAAACACATAATAAACATTTACAACCATAATGGGAAAACTATAATTCAAAAATGATGTTTAATATATTCCTATATTTGAAAATTAAATATATGGTAATTTTTCTTTTATTTTTGGGTAATATGAAATTATTTTCATAGTTTTAACCCCCCCCCCCCCTCAACACTTGTTTTTAAAGTATTTTTTAAATTTTAGTAGTGTAAAATGAGTCGTTACAACCACACTTCTTATCATATTGGTGTTTTGTCTGCACGTACACATAAAAACAACTCATTAGTTGTTTAGAAATGATTAAACATCAATACCAGATTTTTCTATATGGGTTTGACAATCCCACAGACATTTTAGTGTTTTAAAACACTAAAAACGCATTTATGGACATAATAGGAATACCATAATTTGGAATGATTGGTTGTCAGTTCCAAAATTTCAAAATAAAATATACAGTCAATTTTATGATTTCAGGGCAATATGACATCATTTTCATAGTTTTTACCACCCCCACTATTTTTAAAGGATTTTTTCCATTAAAAATTTTATACAGACTAATTATAATCAAAATTCACATTGAATTAGCATGTTTTCTATACGTACACATAAAAAAAACTCATCAGTGATTTTACCATGATTTATTGTCAACATGAGTTCATTTTATATGGTATTTCAAATTCCATTCATGGTTTAGTGTTTTAAGACACTAAAAATGCGTTTATGACCATAATACAAAAACCATATTTCGGAATGATGTAATGTAGATTCCTACATTTCACTATTAAATATATAGTCATTATTCCATGATTTTATGGAAATATTATAACGTTTCCCTAATTTTTACCTCTATACACTTGTTTTAATGGTTTTTGTACGTTTCATAAGTGTTTACATAGTCAAAACCTAGAAAACAAGCTCAATTTTTTTTAAACATATACCTAATGTTCTATAATTCCTTTTTTATATCTAGGAATCAACCAAACTTCAAAATAGAAAAATATGTGTTAAGTATTTCTTGGAATGAATGTTTTTAATATAAAAGTTTCATTTTAGTTTTATTTGTGGATGTTGTATGAGCTCATTAAAAATGATTGAATGATCTATATAATTTAAAATTTACCATGGAAGGATGAGCTACAAGGTTGGAAATTTCTTTGGGGATATTATTGGTCATCAATGGAAATACATAAACTTAATAATTTTCCATTTGTGACCACCATTGATCTTTTGTTTCCTTATAAGAGCCTTCTTCTTCCAATTTTTATTTCAATCATGCAATATCTCTTTGTGATTCCCAATCAACAACACTACTAAAACCCCCACCAGGTATATTGGTAATGGATGACACTCCCCTACCAAAGATAGCTTATAGATTAGGCCTAGAACCCATCCCTGGTACACATCTGATATTTTTCATCGCAAAACTATTCTAAAAGCATCATTCTAGGAAACCAATGAGGATTGCAAAGGGTTCACCTCCACGAAATCTTAAATTTTATCCTATGAATAAAAAAATATTAACACTCATTTTTAAAAAATATCCGAACATCATAAGGATATCTAATTAATAATTTTTTCATTAGTATTTATTGTTTTTTTAAAACTATACAAACTTAATTATGAAAAGTATATTACAACAACAAACATGCCTTAAAACCAATTAATTGGTGTCGGCTAGACGTATCTAATAATGCTAAATTGGCATCGTTTGATCCCTATAGCTCATCCAATTTTATTTGGCTTAAAAAAATTTAGTTTTTATAACATATTTTTTATTATAACATATTTAAGGTAATGAAATAATATGAAATTGTAATGATAAGTAATTACTCCAACAAATTTGGTTGGATCATTTAAAAGACTTACATCAGGTTTCTTATGCACTTTAAACCACATTTTGTTTTCTCTAACAAAGTGAGATAATTCATTAGAATTTATAAAAAAAATTAAACAAGTTACAAAATACCATGAGTTATAATAAAATGATATAAATAATAATTAATAAAATACTAACCAAAACTATTCTTTTTTCTTGAAAAAATCTGAGACCCTACAATATGGGTAAATTCATTCTTATGATGAATTACATTATTTTTTTGGATAATTCCATCAAAAAATAGAAACATTATTAAAAATTATAATTTTATTTTTTTATGTTATTAATATACTATTAAATATGATATTACCTCATGAGACACATCTCTATTGATATCGACAAAGAGCTTCCATTTCTCAAGAGAAATGACTTCATCCATATTCTCATACATTTGTTGTCATATTAGAGAAGTTTCATTAAAATCATTCCATAATTTCCATTTAAAAGATCTTCCTTTAATTCACAAAATTTTCAAATTTCATGGGTGTGAAATGGATTAAGGGACATCAAAATGTAAAAACATCTAGAAATAAAAAACATAACACTTTATCAGTATATTATATAAATTTACCCATGTATTTTAACTTAGTTATCAAGGGTAATAAATTAATATTACCTTTAATTTAGTAATAAAGTTTTTTTCCAAGGTGTAGGAATATGTCTCTAATATTTATAATTAATGGAAAAGTTCACCTCTATACAATAATATTTCCCAAGAATCATCCCATAGATTCCAACAGTGTCACTAGTAGACACCCCGAACTCATCAAATGGAATAATAATCTTGAATTACTTCAGGTATCATACATCATCCATGTTCATATATGTATCCCTTCTATTATTGTATTTATCTTTTTTAAATATTCAATAAAATTTTATAAAATATTTTTTTTTTCGATGGCATAGAAACTATTAATAGTAACTTGCCAACATCCCCCAGATTGATGGGTGATGAATGTCTCCATCTAAAAAGGTGAATTAGGTGGTGTGATACCAATGATATTTGAGGAAATTTGCAGCTCGCTAAGAGTCTCGGGTACAACAGAATCAATAGGATCGACATAATAAAATGGCAGTGGTTGCGTACTTTAATATGTTGATTTTCTATAATCCTAATTTTTTTTGTTCTCGGCATTCTTACATTTCAAATGTTTAATATATATTAAATTTATAAAAAATGAAAATCTAAATGGTTTAAAAATAACATGAACAATGTGTATATGAATGAAACCCTTATCAATAAGAAATTGTAATATTTCATTACCAATTTATACATTAAATTATCTTTATCCTCATTATCTTCATTATTATCAACCACCTTTGCGATGAGTCCTTCATTTTCATCCCCTCTTCAAAGTTATATAGTTTCCATATTATTAGGAAAAACTATTCAATGTTTTGTGGTTGATGAGGGTCACTCTCAAAAAGAACCAATTGATATTCACCGCTCCTGTCATATAAGTCACTCTACTTTAAGTGTACAACAACACTCCAACCATCAAGTATTTCATCGTCCACTTAATAAACCATCATAATTTGTAAAGTCGAGATATAGGGATCATTCATTTCTATTCTCACCGATATCCTTCAAGCGAGATAATTTGATAGAAGTAAAATGTAATAAATATTTCATTATACCCCTATCAATGTTGACCTGCATGTATTTGAATAAGACAACAGAATTTTGTCCATGATAGTTTATTTCAATTATATTATTCATCATTCCATAGTATCCCGCCAATAAAAATGTAAATACCCCAATATTCTATGTTTTAAAGTCTATTTCACGATAAATTGTATAAAACATAATGGCATTAATATTGTAGGCACTGAATCTGTTATCCTGTCGTAGAGGACCTATAGCCAAAAACATCAAATAATTTTATATTTCTTCCTGATAGTCAAAATTCATTATTTGTAAAAAAAGATATAAGATGTTACTTTTAATATAGAAAAATCACTAAACATAAATAATTTGAATATGAGAATACACTTATATGAGGGGAGAACCACTCGACAAGTTCATTATTAATACATTTTGTTAATTCTAGATCGATTTGAGATCAATCACTTATTCTCCTCTTTTTTCAGTCAAAATTATTCAATAAATGGATCTTCAATAACACTGTTGAGTAGAACATATCTATCTACTTGTAGAAACTCTAATTCTATGAGTGTAAAATTTGACCCCATTTCAATTGGTTGTCATGAACCGTCCCCCAGGGCCAATGTCATGACTACCCTAAGTACGCCGCCCAAGGGTTAGGGGCTGGCGACTAGCATCAAAGGAAACAACCAAAAAGTGGGAGGAATTTTCATAAGTACTTGTACACACGTACATACAACTACGTCCCCAAATACTGGAAAGGTAAACATGCATGACACTAAACAACCACCAAGTAAAGGTAAAATCTATATGTCAAATATGCCACAATAAAACCCCATTAAAAGATAATTTGAAAACATGAAAGTACAAGGATCTAGAGAAAGTCATCCACTAAAAACCCCACATGTTGGTAAGTATAGAGTTGCTGCTGGAATCTGTAGAAGTATGCCATGCCTGCCTGATGTCACTGGGCCCTGCTTGGTCCTAGGCCACTAAGCCCTCCATCTAGGTGTCAGTTGTCTTCACAAGACAAAATATGTGTGGACGAAGCCCGTCCAAGGGTGAGTAACACAATACTCAGAAGAGATCCCGAAACAAAAAAGGAAAGACCACAATAGAAATTATACACATGGGCTGTCATCTCAGGCATGTATAATCTGGAGTATAAAAATCCAGACCATCAGTTGTATCACTGAACACCTTGGACTGTTGGGGTACTCATCCCTAATGAGTGTTGTGGGTATACTGGGTCACACAGAGGTGATCCCCACTATAGGCCTACCAAGTCACACAAATCTAATTCCCACCTTGGCCATATAACTAAGGTTATCACCCATAATGAGTAAAGTGGGTCTGTTGGGTCACACAGAGTCTCTCCCCACCGTGGGCCTACTGGGTCACACCGAGTCTCTTCCCACTGGGCGGTTGTAGCTAATCCACACAAGGTCACTTACAGCAGATCCACACATGTTCTCTTTTTAGAAGTCTTTGTGTCTTAGTAAATTGAAGGATTCCCTCATGTAGTGTGCTTTATTCCGAGACAAACCGAGCCTCAATACATTCATCACACTTCAACATCCACGAAAACCACCTTAATATAAGCCAAAAGAACATCCTTGTCTTAAGGGTTTAAACTCCTCACATTAATCATCAATCAGATGACCGTTCTTAAATATATAGGCATTTTAGTAATCAGGGGTGGTCGTGTCTAGGCCCGGCCCGACCCGGTCAGACCGACCAGACCAACCTGTCCTTGGGCCCCACATTCCCCAGCCTGGTTTGACTAATCGGACTGGACCCAGTTCGGGTCGGGGCCGGACCGGTCCGATCTGGCTACTTGGCCATGCCCATTTGTCCTTGTTAGACTCTTCATGATTTAGCTGGGGATCTAGCACATCGATTCACCCAGTGACATAGTTCCATCAGGTTTGAACCACAACTGGAGGGCTGGTTATCCCCAACCCAGGCTGCCCAGTGGATTGGTGTTATTCCGCCAGCCAGGTCTGCAATAGAAGGACGACTTAATCTAGCTTGGGCCGCTTAGCAGCTCCGTTCATGTTCCCATATGAAGGCATGTAGGGTGGGTTGATCTTCTGTTGTTCGGATGCCCTGTGGGGGTTCTGGTACATGGGTACCACAGATGGATAACCATGTCGTGCTTTTTTATCACACGCAGTCCCACAAGACCGCGTTCCAGAGGGTCTCCATGGGCCACACGATGCGATCAGCCCCTCTGATGCGATCTGGTGGACATGCCCCTATCCTCTAGCCACTAACCCACTAGCGACGGCTCCTACCTTATTATCGTAGCAAGATCTGGCCATGGATGTAGCCTCAGCGCATCATTGAGGCATACCAGTGGAGCCTTCTGTGGACCACTAGATCCACTCTGATGGTATATTCTATGTTCCATCTGCACCTATGGAATCCATGGGATTCCCCATTCCTTACTAAGGCCTCTAAACCTCCTCACCAACATTTAGAAGGTGGGTCCATGAAGAACACATATGAGTGCACAAAGGTGGAGGGGCTCAGGCCTTATTCGTTTCATCCCACACCCATCACATTTGAGGTTTTGAAAACATGGGAGGGGAGGATTGTGGTTCAAAAATAGTATAAACCTCATGCAATCCCCAAGATAGAATAATACACTCTGCGAAGAACAAGCGACCCAGGGATCAACTTGTTCGTGTGTTTATCTATGATCATTGTTTTAGAAATAAGAACATGGAATTCAAAACATAAAAAAGAAATCCCCTACATGTGGTAGATTCACAGTAGAGGTAAACATGTTGTTGTTGGAGATCCATCAACAGATATTCAAGAGTTCAAAGTTGTCAGCATTCATCACTTTCCGATCTCATTCTTCGAGTTTCATAGATGTCACAAATGATTCGCTGGAATTCATTGAAGAGGATTCCTCACGGTCGATTCATCATAGGAGTTAAATGTTTTTATCCCATTTCTCCTTCCCCATTAATCTATTAAAAGAGAAATGTGTCACAACATTTCTATTAAGTTGTATCATCATGTTGTTATTTTTCATTTAATTATTCACTACGCTACACATTAATGATCCATTAAAAGGACTAATCTAACATGACTCATCGCCGCACTGTAATGTGGACGTGTCACTGCTCAATGGTGAAGGAAATAGAAAATAACTTTTTCTGTTATTTTTATTTTTATCTCAAAAATTCTGAAAACTAACTTTTTTGGTCAATGCTTTCCGGTCAAATTTAGGTCTTTTCTAGTTGAATCTCGACATTCTGAGTTCAATGGTTCCCTTAGATTTTTTATCCAAGCACTAGTTTAAAAGATAAATAATATGCTTGTTCTTTTATTTAAATGAACTTAAAAAAATTTCATACATACATTCTAGGCTCACCGGGCCTCAGAATTAGTTGTTGTTTGAGCATCTTGTCTCAAAATAATCCATTAAATTAAAAAAAATTACAAGGAATTTTCGGTAAATTATTTTACACCCACCATTAGGAATTCATGTCATTGTAATCCAAAACAAGGCTAAACAAACACATGGAGTACTGAACAAGAATCTGAGCCTCCCTCTCTCGTGTTATCTCCTTGAAATTATCATGCTACAACTAAATGTGCATTAGAGGAATCGATCATCCATAAAGGATCCCTCATTTCGATCCTCTATCTCCACTAGAAATCTAAAAACTTATCCCCTTCATCAATGTAATTCTCTCCCCAGTCGATGACGTGAGAGGTATCATGCACATACCTCTTCATTTGCGACACGTGGAAAGCATCGTGCATCCGGTTCATCGGTGGGGGAGGGATTGGTGGTAAGACACCTCACCAACTATGCTCAGAATTTGGAAAGGTCTAATGAACCTCGGAGATAACTTTCTACCCCGACCAAATCTCTGAAATCCGTGTCGAGGTGAGACTTGAAGGAACACATTGTCTCCCTCCCTAAAATCCAATGGACTATGTCTCTTATTAGCACAATTTTTTTTCCTACTATGTGAAGTCCTCATCTTCTCTTAGATGATTAGAACCCTCTCAGTGGTATTCTATACCAACTCTAGACCCTTGAGTCCATACCCTCTTGTGTTTTTTCCATCATAGAGGTGACCTAAAAGTCCGGTCGAACAAATCCTTGAACGGTGCCATTCCAATAGTGGAGTGATAGCTTCTGTTTTATGAAAACTCTAAAGGTTGAATGTGGTGCTCCCAACTCTGACCAAAATCAAGGACATAAACATGAAGCATGTCCTCCTAGGTCTGTATGGTCTTCTCTATCTAACCATTACTCTGTGGGTGAAAAGATGTTCTCAAGTTCACCTGAGTCCTAAATGCCTTCTGTAATCCCTTCAATATCCAAATTTGAAGTGAATGGTTTGAGAAAAATTTCAATGGAACCCTGTGAAGTCGCATTATCTCTTGGACATAGAGGAATATCAATCCCTCTACCAATCCCTTATTCTGAATGGGTAGGAAGTGAGATGATTTAGTGAGTTGATCAAAAATCACCCAGATAAAATCTTTTCCCGTAGACATGCATGGTAATCCCGTCATGAAGTCCATCAAGATACCATCCCACTTCAACTCTGGTACCTCAAGTGGCTGTTCCAAGACTTCTCAAACCAAATGATCAGCCTTCATTTTATGACATGTGAGGCACTATGAAAAGAACTCAGCCACCGTATTCTCCATCCCTGGCCACCAGTAATGATGTCGGATATCCTGGTACATCTTCACAACTCCAAGATGTACCACCAAGTGGGAGGTATATAACTTATTCAAAATATACCCTCTCAACACCACTATTACTACTTTTCACCCTCTAAAATGATGATATGCTCTCCAACTATCGAAAATCCATCACAAGATTTCCCTGAGAATAACTGAGCACGTCGGGCCCCATAGTCAACATTCACAAGATGTGAATCTCTAACTCGCTATAAGAGTGAGGGATAGATAGTAATTGACTAAAGGTAATATGGTTTATCATCATCTATGATGGATATCTGCAACGTGGATAGATGATCTGTCACCTCACTCAGCAGCTGCAAATCAGATCTCTTAGTGAGTAAATCATTCACAACGTTCCCATTCATAGGAGTATAGACAATCTCTATGTCATAGTACTATAGGAACTCTAGCCATCCCCACTATCCCAAGTTAAGGTCCTTCTGGGAGAAGATATACATGAGACTAATGTGTTCAGAGTAGATGGTAAACCTTTCACCCATCAAGTTGTGTTGCCACATCTTCAGAGAAAAGACCACTACTTCTAACAATAGGACATGGGTCGCGTAGTTCTTCTCTTGGCTCCTCAACTGTAGTGAACTGTAGGTGATCACTTCTCTCTCCTACATTAGGACACAACCCAATCCGGTCACTGATTCATCATATAAAACTATATTCCAAATTCCCTCCTCTAGTAGTCTTAATATGGGGGAACTTTTTAGTCTCCACCTCAGCTTATGGAAACCTTGCTGGCACTTCTCCATCCACACGAAGGGTTTTACCTTCTGATTCAAATCGGATAAAAGTTCTTCTACAATGGAATATTCAGTTACGAAGCTTCAGTAGTATCCAGCCAACCCCAAGAAATTCTTCACCTTAGTCACTCTTCAAGGTGGATCTCAAGCGAGCACTGCCACTATCTTTTCTAGATTCACAGCAATTCCAGCCTCAGAGATGTCATGTCCCATAAAGTGGACCTCTGGAATCCATGACTAGCACTTCGAAAGATTCCCATAAAACCGATGCTCTCGGAGTGTATCCAAGACTATCCATAGGTGTGTAGCATGCTCCTCCTCTAACAATGAGTACAACAATATGTCATCATTGAATACTACCATGAATTGATCGAGGTAAGGATGGAAGATCCTGTTCATGAGTCCCATGAACACTGTTGGGGCATTGGTCACACCAAAAGGTAATCACCAAGAACTCGTAGTGGCTATACCGACATCTAAAGTTTGTCTTCAGTACATCTTCATCTCGTACCTGAAGCTGGTGATAGCTTGATCAGATGTCTGTCTTTGAGAACCACCTTTCTCCCTTTAGCTGGTTCAAGAGGTCATCAATTCTCGGTAGTGGATATTAGTTCTTCACTGTCACCTGGTTTAGGTGCTGGTAGTCCACAGATAGCCTCAATCATCCACCTTCATTCTTGGAAAACAATATTGGGGCTTCCCATGGTGAATCATTGGGCCTCATGAAGCCCTTTTTCTATATGTCCTCTAGTAGTACCCTCAACTTGTGAATCACCACATGAGCCATCTGATATGCTGGTGTGGATATTGGTCTCGTCTCAGGGTATAGATCGATGAATAATTCTACCTAACTATGGGGAGGTAGTCACATAACATCCTTAGGAAAAACTTCTTTATACTCTTCCACCACTATAGGAATGCTGAGACTCCTCTCGTCCACCACACCAAGAGTGAGGCTAGCCAACTGGTGAGTGATTAGTTTCCCCCTCCTCCGAGAATGATCGTCCTACACTGTAAGACTTCCCTTCTTGCTGGTGAAGGAAAATCTAGTTCCATATTTGTAGACACACCACACTCTATTCCTAATACAGTCAATCTGAGCATGAACAGTGGATAACAAGTCAATACCCAAGATGAAGCCATAAGGATTCGATGCTACTACTAGGAGATCTTAGATGAAGCTCCTGCCTCCAAAAGTAAACTCACACTTCTGGAACCATTGGGTAACCATTGAATCCCCTCCCGTATGAGTCTCTAATCATAAGGATAGAGCCAACTGTTCCACCAGAATCTACTATCCTCAAACGAGGTCCATGGAAAGGAAAGAGTAACTACTACCCAAATCTATAAGAACATCATCTAGGGTGGAGAAGACATATATTACACCTCTAATCATCTCTAGAGCACTAGGGTCATAGGCCTCCACTTCTTGAAGCTGAGATCGCCCATGTACACCTGATCCTTGTTGTCATGGTGGACCTCCGAGGGGTGCTGAAGCAAGTACCTCGAACCATCACCCACCACCTACTTCTCGACCAACTCCCATGACACATCTTCCACCTTGCGGACCTTGTTCCTCAAAACATTGGCTCTACCTTGGAGGTTAATCAACTGTTTTCTAGTCATCTGAGCGGTGGGTCGGGAATTCACGAGCCATGTATCCATTCCTACCACATGTGAAACACATCCTAGCTCCCTAGTGACTCTTTATGCTCTGGGAGCCCTGCACTATGGACCCGGAGTCATAGGGTCATACCCTGAAAGATATGGCCTACTTGGGTCCTCGTGTCTGCTGCCTACTACTCACCAATGAAGTCCATGATTCATGGTGTCTACTAGTGGCTCCAATTATAGGTGTATACTCTTCCAGGATTATCCCTACAAGAAGGACACCCTCCAGCAACCCAACATAAGTAGGGATGCAGAGAGACAACATGGATTCCCTAATCTCCTGAAGTAATCCCTACTTAAATGATTGAGACTTAAAGAACAGGTCTTGCACCATGTTTGTAGATTAGAGAGAAATATTGATGAACCTCGTTGTTTACTTTGCTACTATCATGATTACATGCTATAGGTGTTGTAGCACATGTATGTGCACAGAGCACATCCTCCCTGGGAAGAACTCCTCTCTGAAGAGGTTATCAAACTCTGTCCAGTTTATTGTTGCATCATCATGAGTCTAAATCATCAAGTTCCACCATTTTCTTGTTGATCCCTAAAGAAGTATCACTACTAAGATCGCCATCTGGTTATGTAGAATCCTCACTAAGTGAAAGTATTTCATCCCCGCCTCCAGCTAGTCCTCAAGAACCTGAATATATATCTCTCCCCTAAACCAAAGAGGTATCTTTATCTATAACTCTCTCAAGAAATTGAGTTTTTGTATGTCTGCTACCGGTAATGCCAGTTGTCACTGCTGATCAACAGTTGGTAGTAATGTTGGTCTACCACCCTTCTAGTCCATATTTAGTACGGGTCCCTAAAATGATGCCTCATCGCTAGGCGGACTGTCCTCATACTCACGCATCATATTCTTAGATTGTTGTCTTTGTGGAGGCATCCTCAAACAGATCAATATTTACCATGGTCAATAGATTATACCTGGTAAGATGACTCTAATTCAATAAGAACATTGGGAAATACTCAATTCTTATATGATTGCTGCAACCAATATATTTATGTATAGATCCAAAAAGCATAAGTCATGGTCCTGAAGTATAGATATGTTGGCCACCGCACCAACACTAAACTCCAAAAATATGAAATTATAACTCAAATTATTTAACATTTTTTCCCAAAAAACAACATAATCTAGTTCATTGATGTATAACTGACCACCTATGATACCTCTTGGTCCCGACCCGTCCCCCCAGGGCCCATGTTGTGAATCCCTAAGCTTGCCTCCCGAAGGACAGGGGATGGAGACTAGCATCGAAGGTGTCAACCTATAAGTGGGAGGCACTTTTCTAAGTACCTATATGCATGCACACACAACCACGTCCCCAAACACTGGAAAGGTAAACATTTAGACCCCTAAATAACCACAGAGTCAAGGTATAAGTTGTAATTAAAATGAGACCGAGTACAAAACCCACAAAAGTCAGGATGAAAATAGAAAAGTATAAGGTTCTCGAGAAAGTTGTCCGATGAAAAACACACAAAATGGTAAGTACAGAGTAGCTTCTAGAAGATGTAGAAGTATTCCTTGCCTGCCTGATCTCACTGGATCATGCATGGTACTAGGCCACCAAACCCTCTATCTAGTCATTTATCATGTTCACAAGTCACGACATGTACGGGCGAAGCCCGTGTAGGGATGAGTAACACAATACTCATTAGTGATCCCGAAATAAAAAGGAAATACCACAAGGGAAAGTATCAACATGGGATTGTCAGCTCATGTAGGTATAATCTAGAGTATAGAAAGTAAGACCATCAGTCACAACACTGAACACCATCGACTATTGGGGAACTCATCCTTGATAAGTCCCATGGGTATGCTAGTTCACACAGAGCCTCTCCCCATCGTGGGCCTGTTGGGTCACACACATCCACTTACCACCTTGACCATCGTTATGAGTTATTCATCCCTTATGGGTTCCAAGGGTCTGCTAGGTCACATAGAGTCTCTCCCCACCATGGTCCTCTCAGGTCAAACATAGCCTCTTTCCACTGATCCTTCATAGCTGATCCACACTGGGTCACTTACATCTGATCCACATAGGGTTACTTGTCAACAGTCTTTGGGTCTCAATCAGTTGTAGGATTCCCTCATGTAGTACACATGATTCAATAAAACAATTCTCCTCAATCCATTCATCGAATTTACACATCCACGAAGACCTCATTAGAGTATTCCAAAATAACATCCTTTTCACAAGGGTTCCAACACCACAAACAGATTGTCAATGAGAGGCCTAGTCTAAAAGATATTGGTATTTTAGTAATTGGGGGACCGGTCGTGTATGGGCTCAGTTCGACTCGGTCTGACCAACCCGACCAACCCGGCCCAGGGTCCTCGCATGTACCAGCCCAGTTTGACCAATCCAACCTATCCTAGTTTGGGTTGGTGCCATCCAGGTTCATCCTGGACATAGTGCTAGGCCCATTGGGCCTTGATGGACTCGACCTGGTTCAGCTAGGGGTCATGCCCGCTTGGTCACCCAGCAACCTAGCTCAATCTGACCCAGCCTGCAACCAGTGGGCTAGTGTGTTCCCTACCTATGCTGCCCAATGGCCTAGTGTTATTCTACCAGCCTGACCCTCAAAATTGGGCCATCTTACTCTATCTCGGTGCACTTAGCGGCCTCGTTCCTTCTCCATGACTCGTCCCACATGGAATGTCAGTATTCTCTAGATCGAACGCCGAGTGGGGCATCTGGTTCTTACACACCATGGCTGGCTAAGATTGCCACACTTTTTTACTTAATGTGGTCCCACTGGACTGCATGAGAACTGGTTGTCGCAGGGCACATTTCTGTCTACCCTCCATCAGCCCGCTACTAGTGGCTCTTACCGCACCGTCATGGCCCGAGCAGGCCACAACTACCGCCTCACTGAACCCCCCCCTCTCGTGGCCATTGCCAAGCATTGGCACATTGGTGTAGCCCCCAACGGACCACCAAGTCCATTCTGGTGGTCCGTTCATCAGTCCATCTATGCCTCCAGCTTTGATGGGATGACCCCATCCTTGCTAAGGCCTCAAAACCTTATTGTCACCATTTCGTAGGTGTGACACGAAGAACGCACAAGAACGTACAAAGGAAGAGGAGATCAGGACTTGTTTGGGTCAGCTAGTGCCCTATGTGTTAGAATTTTTGAAAACATGGGTGGGGTGATTTGTGATTTCAACAACAGTCTAATCTGGATGCAATCCCCGAGATATAATAATACCCTCCTCCAAGAGAAACCAACCCGCAAATCAACCAGTTCATGTGTTGATCTATTATTGTTGTTTTAGAAAGAAGAATGTGGAATTTAAAACATAAAGAATGTAAACTCATACCTATGATAGATTCATTATGGGGTGAATCTTTATGTTGGTGGAAATCAGTCCATGGAGATTTAAGAGTTCAAAGCCGTCAGCGTTCATCGCTCATCGATCCCATTCTTTGAGGTGCGTTGATGTCACTAGCGATTAGCCGACATTCATTGGAGAGGATTCCTCTTCATTGATTCTTCATATGAGTTCTATGTTTTTTATCCCCTTTCTCCAACCCCATTAATCCATTAAAATATAAACATGTTGTAGTGTTTCTGCTACGCTATGACTTCGGTTCGTTACGCTTCATTTAATGAGTCATTACACTCCACATTAATGAGCCATTAAATGGTGTCATCTAATGAGACATGTCATCTCCCCATCATTTCACTACAATGAGGATGTGTCACCACTCAATGGTGAAGGAATTTTTTTTACCTTTTATGTTATTTTTATTTTTCTCCCAAAAATTCCAAAAACTAACTTTTATGGTTGACCCTCTTCAGTCGAAGTTTGGTCATTTCTAGGTGAATCCCAATATTTTGAGTTCAATGGTGCCCTCATATTTTTTATCCGAGCACTGGTTTAAATGTTAGAAAAACCCACTCACACATTTATTTAAATGAATATAAAAAAGTCCAAAAATCTATGTCAAGCTCACCGTGCCTCAGAATAACGTCTTGCTTGAGCGTTTAGTCTCAAAATAATCCATATAATTTAAAAAAATTACATGGAATTTCTAGGACATTAAATTACCCCCAACTTTTGTTATTCACGTCCTCTTAATCCAAAATGAGGCTAACCAAACAAATGGGGGTACTGAGCATGAATCCAAGCCTCTCGCTACCATGTTCTCTACTTGAGGTTCTCATTCTGCCACTAAACGTGCACTAGAGGAATCCATTGTCCACTATGGACATGTTATTTTGATCCTCTATCTCTACCTGGATCTCTGTAAATGTCTCCCCATTATCAATTTTCATCTCACCCCAGTCGATGACGTGCGGTGGATCATGTACATTCCTCCTCACCTATGACATGTGGAAAAAATCGTACAGGCGGTGCATCTGTAGAGGGTGATCTATGTGGTATTCCACCTCACCAACTCTGCATCGAATCTAGAAATGTCTAATTAACCTTGGATATAACCTTCACGTCGTCCAAATCTATTCAATCCCCATTGGGGTGAGACTCGAATGAACACATGGTCTCCCTCCTCAAACTCCAAAGGCCTTCGTCTCCTATCAACATAAGATTTTTTTCCCACTCTATGAAGTCCTCATCCTCTCGTAGATGATATGAACTCTATAAGTGGTAGCCTATACCGTCTATGGACCCATGAGTGCTGACTCCTCTGGGTCTGTCCAAAATATAGGTGATCTGCAAGGCCGCCCGTAAAAAACCTTGAACGATTCCATTCTAGTGGGGGTGTGATTGATTTTCTCGAATGGAAATTCAAACATTGGTAGGTGGCCCTCCCAAATTTGACCAAAATCAAGGATTCAAGCATGATTCATGTATTTTATGATATGTATGGTCTGCTCTATCTGACCATAAGTCTATGGAAGAAAAACTATGCTCAAGCAGAACTGAGTCTCAAATGCCTTCTACAATTCCTTCCATAGTTGGGATTCGAAGCGATCATCATGGTATGAGATGATCATCAAGGTCACCCCATGATGATTCACTATCTCTTGGACATAGTGGCATCCCAAGACCTCAACCAATCCCTACACCCAGGGGGTAGGAAGTGAACTGACATGGTGAGTCGGTCAACAATCACCCAGATTGAATAATGGCCCTTGAACGTGTGTGGTAATCCCATCATGAAGTCCATCAAGATACCATCCCACTTCCACTCTGGTATCTCATGTGGTTTTACCAATCCCGCTAGAACTTGATGCTCAACCATCATATGTTGACAAGTGAGTCATTGTGAAACAAACTCAGCAATCACATTCTTTGTCCACAAAAACTAGTACTAACGTCGGAGATCATTGTACGTCTTTGCCACTCCAGGATGTACTGATAAGGGGGTGTATGGAACTCCCTCAAAATCTCCTCTCGTAACACCATTGTTACTACTATGCACCATCTAGAAAGGATGGAATTCTCTCAATCTATCGAAAATCTCTTAGGAGCCTATCATGAGGATAACTGATCATGTCGGGCCTCATAGTCAACATCCACAAGGTGTGCCTTCCTAAATCGCTATTAGAGTGTGTGAGTGACAGTCATCTACTGAAGGTAAGCTGCTCTCTCATCATCCACAAATTATATCTGTATCACGACTAGCTGCTCTATCACCTCACCCAGCAGTTGCAAACAGGATTTCTTGTAGAGTGCGTCTACCATCACATTTCCCTTCCTAGGAGTATAGAATATCTCGAAATAATAGTACTATAGCAACTCCATCCATTACATTTGTCTCATGTTCAGGTCTTTCTGGTAAAAGATATATGTGAGACTTATGTGGTCATAGTAGACGATAAACCATTCACCCATAAAGTAGTGTCGCCACATCTTCAGAGAAAAGACGGCTGATAATAACTCCAGGTCTTGGGTTGTCTAGTTCTGCTCATGATGCCTCAACTGCTATGAACCGTAGGTGTTAACTGATCCATCCTCCATTAGGAAACAACCCAGTCTGGTCCTTGATGCATCACATAAAACTACATACCCAATTCCATCTTCTGTTAGTCTCAAGATGAGGGAACTTTTCAGTCTCTGCGTCAGCTCCTAGATACTCCGCTGACACTTCTCTGTCCACACAAAGGGTTTTCCCTTCCATGTCAATGCCTATAATAGTGTTTCTACTTTGGAAAAGTCGTGTAAAAACCCCTATTATCAATCAACAACCCCAAAAAACTTCACACCTCATTCATTTTTTTGGTGGCTCCCAAAAAAACACTACCTCTATCTTCGCCAAATCCACTGAAATTTCAGCCGCTGAGATGACGAGTCCCATAAAGTGGACCTCCTGATTCCAGAACTGGAACTTTGAGATGTTTCCATAAAGTTGGTTATCTCAGAGTGCATCAAGGACAATCCACAGATTTTTAGAATGCTTCTCCTCTGACTCCAAGTACACCAAGTTGTCATCAATGAAGACCACCACGAAATTATCAATGTAAGGATGGAATATCCTGTTCATGAGTCCCATGAACACTGATGGGGAATTGGTCATACCGAAGGGCATCACCAAGAACTTTTATTGGCCATACCAGTATCTCAAGGTTGTATTTGGTACTTCCTCATTCTACACATGAAGCTGGAGATAAGATGATATGAGTTCAATCATTGATAACCACCTCACTCCCTTCAGTTGGTCAAATAAATCATCAATTCTCGGTAGTGGATATTTTTTCTTCACAGTCACCTAGTTCAGAAACTGGAAGTCTACATGTAGCCTCAAGCTTCCGTCTCCCATATTGAAAAATAATAGCGGCTCTTCCCATGGTGAAACACTGGGCCTCGTGAATCCCATCTCCTACAAGTCCTCTAGTTGTACCTTCATCTCATGAAGCTCTATAGAAGCCATCTAATATGCTGGCGTGGATATTTGTGACATCTTGGGGTATAGATCAATGATGAAGTCTAACCCCCTATGAGGAGGTAGTCCAGACACATCCTCAGGAAACTTGTCTTCATACTCTTCCACCACTATAGTAAATCTTGGACTCCTCTCATCCACCACACTAAGAATGAGGCTAGCCAACTGGTGAGTGACTGGTTACACCCTCCTCTGTGAATGTTCATCCTACCATGCTTGAGTTCACTTCTCTCCTGTGAAGGAAAATCTAGACCCATCTTTGTAGACACACTGCACTCTACGCCTAATACATTCGATATGAGCATGAATTTTGGACAACCAGTCCATACCCAAGATGAAGTCGTAAGGCCTCGACACCTCTACGAGGATATATCAACTGAAGCTCTTGCATCCAAGAGTATGATCACACTACCGACGCCAGTATTTAGTCATCGAATCCTTTCCTGTAGAAGTCTCTAATCATAATGATTGAGCCAATGGATCCACCATAATCTTTGATCCTCAAATGAGGTTTGTGGCAAGGAATGAGTGGCTGGTACTTGTGTCTATAAGAACTACATCTAGTGTAGAGAAAACAAAAATTTCACCTCTAATCATATTCAGAGCCCTAGGGTCATAGGCTGCCACTACCTAAATCTAAGCTCACCCCTATCAACCTACTCCCTGAGGTCATGGTGGACCACATGGGGGTGGTGAAGGTAGTACCTCATATTGTCCATCACTACATACTACTTGGCCTGCTCCCCTTCCAATTACATTTCCCTATAGACCTCCTCGCTCAATCCTCTGCCTCTGCCTTGGTAGTCCCTCGACTGTTTGGGGGGGTTCTGTGTGGTGGGAAGGGCATTCATGATCCATTTATCCCTACTCACAACATTTGAATCACAACTTGGCTCCCTGTTGACTCCCTATGCTCTTGGATCCCCGCACTATCGACGCTGAGTCCTGGGGTCATCCCCTAAAAGATCTGACTACTTGGATTACCACGTCTACTATATACTGCATACCACTAAATACCCTTCCTATTGGTACCCACTGGGGACTCCAGTTATTGGTACCTACTCTACCAAGAAGCTCTCCACCAGAAGGCCTCACTACATCACCCCATCATGAGCGGGGATGCTGAGAAACACCATTGACACCCAAATATCCAGATGTAATCCCTATTCAATGGCTCGGTCCTTGAATAATAGGTCTCAAACCATGTCAATAGAGTAGTTAGAAACATCGATGAACCTCTCCAAGTACACTACTACTCTCATGCTACCATGTTGTGGGTAGATTAGATCATGTATGTGCATAGAGCACAATGTCATTGGGACAAAGTCCTCCCGGAAGAGGTGATCAAAGTATTTCTAGGTGAGGGTAGCTTCATCATGAGTATGAATTTCAAAGCTCTACCATATCCCATCCAAGCCCTGAAGAAGGATCGAGGATAATATTTTCACCTGGGAAAGTGGAATCCACACTATGTGAATGACTCACATCACCACCTCCATCCATTCCTCAGGGATTTGAGGATCTATTTCTCCCATGAACCTAGGAGGTCTTCAACTCTGAAACTCATGCAAGGCACTGAGTCTTCTCTCTCCATCTACTAATAATGCATGTAGTAACTTCTGATCAAGAAGTGGTGGTAATGCCAGTGCACCACCCGACATGGCCATCTCTAGAATGGGTCTCTGAAATGACACCTAATCGCTTGGAAAGTTTTCCTCATAGTAATGAATCAAAATACTAGATGTTCATCTATATGGAGGCATCCTGAAATAGATCAAGATGTACCATGGTCAATAGATTATACATGGTGAGAATTCTATAATTCAGGAAGAACATGAGGAAATACTCAATTCTTGTATGATGCATGCAACCGGTGATTTTATGTATAGATTTGAAAATTATAATTCAAGGTCCTTTTGTGAGGATAAGTTGGCCACCACACAATCATTGGACTCCTCGAATCTAAAAAATGAACTCAATAAATTTAACACCATTTCCCAAAAACAAAACAACAGACTCTCGGTAATTGAGGTAGAACTGACCACCTATAATACCACTTTTTCACTACCCATCCCTCAGAACATGTGTCGTGACTACTCCAAGACCACATCCCAAAGTACAGGGGTAGGTGACTAGTACAAAAGGAATCAGCCTGCAAGTGGGAGGAATTTTCCTAAGTACATGTATAAACGCACACACAACCACATCCCCAAATACTAGAAAGGTAAACATGCATTCTACTAAACAACCACTGAGTATAGCTACAAGATGTAACTAAAATAGTCTAGAATACAAAACGAACAAAATAAAAGATCAAAACAAGAAAGTACAATGATCTTGGGAAATTCATCTGTTGAAAACCCCACCTAATGGTAAGAGTAGAGTGGCAGCTAGAAGGTGTAAATGTATGCCCAACCTGCCTGACCTCACTGGGCCCCACCTGGTCCTTGGCCACCAATCCCCCAACTTTGCGTCGACCATCTGCACAAGACACAACATGTGTGGGTGAAGCATGTGTAGGGGTGATTAACACAATACACAAAAGG
Source organism: Viscum album (assembly GCA_963277665.1). Taxonomy (NCBI): domain Eukaryota; kingdom Viridiplantae; phylum Streptophyta; class Magnoliopsida; order Santalales; family Viscaceae; genus Viscum; species Viscum album. The sequence goes on from OY728129.1 coordinate 263,556,346, forward strand.
GATCCTAAAACACAAAGAAAAGACCACAAAGTAAAGTATACACATGGGACTAGAATCTCGTGCAGTTATAATCTAGATTATTGAAATCAAAACCATTTGTTATACCCTAAACACCTTGGACTACTATGGAACTCATCCCTAATGAGTATTGTGTGTATGATGGGTCACACAGAGATTCTCCCCATCATTAGACTTCTAGGTCACACAGAGCCACTTCCCAACTTGGACATCGTACTGAGGTACTCATCCCTGATGAGTAACATGGGTCTGTCGAGTCACACAGAGCCACTCCCCACCATGGGCCTAATAGGTCATAAAAATATTCTTTCCAATGGTCCATCGTAATTGGTCCACATAGGGTCTCTTACAGCTGATCCACATAGGGTTGCGTTCCAAAAGTATTTGGGTCTCAGTTAGTCATAGGATTCCTGCACGTAGTGCGATTGATTCTGGGAGAAACTACTCCTCAAGCCTTTCATCAAATTTCAAATTCCATGAAAACCACCTTAATGTATTCCAAATTAACCACCTTGTCAAAAGGCTTCCAATGCGGCAAACTACTCATTAATCGGACCACCAACCTAAACGATATTACTATTTAATTAATTAGGGGGGCAGTTGTGTCATGGACCATCCCGAGGGCCTCACATTCCCTGACCCGATTCGATCGATCTGACTCAACCCAGTTTGGGTCAGTGACAGCCCGGTCTGGTCTGGGTGTTGGTCCTAGAAAATTGGGCCTTACTGAACCCAGCCTGGTTTGGCATAGAGTCAAACCCCCCAGGTTTCCCATCGACCCTGTTGCATCCACCCCAACCTGTAACCAGTGGGTAGGTTTATTCCTATATGGGGCTGCCCAGTGGAATGATATTATTCGTCTTTCCCAGACCATAATATAAGGCTAGCTTAATCAAACAAAAGGCACTCATCAGCCCGGTTCGGGTGCCCCCGACCCAGCCCACAGGGGGGGCATTTTTCTCCAGCCCGAATGCCCCGTGTGGTGTCCAGTTGTTGGGTGTGCAGCCCACTATGATGGACGCACTTATTTCTTATAAAAGGTCCCATTGGACCATGTGGCTATGTCCCTATCCACCAGCCACCGACCCACTACTTCAGGCTCTTTCCACATCGTCGTGGCCCAAGCCGGCTGCGACTACTGGCTCGGTGCACCACCACCCACCAATCACTTTCTCTAACATACTGGCAGAGCCTCCCGTGGACAACCAAGTTCACTTTAATAGTCTCTTCCTTGTGTCTCCATTGCCTCTAGCTTCTATGGGATTACACCTTCCTTATTAAGGCCCCAAAACCTCCTTTCCCCCATTTCTAAGGTGCGACCACGAAGAACGCACTAGAACATAAAAGGGGGGAGGGGCCCGAGCTTTTTATATGTTGTCCATCACCCTCTGCATTAGAGGTTTTGAAAACATGGGAGTGGAGGTCATTGATTCAAACAATAATCTAATCCTGATGCAATCCCCAATATATAATACTACCCTCCCGTAAGAACAAGTGACCCTCAGATCAACCTGTTCATGGGTGAAACCATATTCATTTTTTTAGAAAGAAGAATGGGGAATTTAAAACTTCAAAAAGTAATAACCTACCTAGGATTGATTCAAACTAGAGGGAAACTCTTTGTTAGTGGCGATCCATCTGCAGAGATTCAAGATTTTGATGTCGTCAGCATTCTTCACTCATCAGTCTCATTCTTCGAGGTGCGTCGATGTCGCTAGTGATTCACTGGTGTTCTATGGAAAGGATTCATCACCCTCGATTCGTATAAGGAGTTCCACATTTTTTAGTCCCTTTTTTGCAACCCCATTAATCCATTAAATGAGAAACGCAACATAACATTTCTGTTACGCTGCATTGATGCATCGTTACTGTATTTTCCGACAAATTCCATTTATTTTTTTAAAATATGTGGGATTATTTAGAGACTAGATGCTTTGAAAACACCTATTTTTGAGATTTGGTGATCTTGGAATATAATTTTAAATTTTTATTAGTTCTTTTAAATAAACGTGCGAGTGGGTTTTTTAAACTTATAAACTGCTGCTCAGATCAAAAAATCGAGAGCACTGTTGAACTCAGAACATCATAATTCTCCATGAAAGGACCAAAATTTTTAAAGTGAGGGTCGATTGCAAAAAGTTAATTTTTGGACTTTTCAGAAGATAAATAAAATAAACTAAAAAGTTATTTTATTTTATTTTCCTCACCATTGAGCGGTGGGACACCAGCACTACAGTGCGGCTGCGACATGGTGACTCATCACAATAGAAACTCTATGACACATTTCTCTTTTAATGAGATATTAGTTTGGGGAATAAGAATGTGGAATTTCTATAATGAATAGTGAAGGTTTTTATCTCCAATAAAGAACACCCATGAACAGATAGTGACATCGTCACACCTCGAAGAATGTGACCAGTGCATGATGAATGCCAACATCTTTGAAGAATGGAACGTGTATTCCCATGGAAGGATTTCCCCAGCTACGTACTTGATCAATGTTTGGGGTTTACCTTGTGTAATTAGATCTTCCCCATTCATCTTTCTAAAACAATGAACACGGATCAACCTATGTACAGGTTGATCCACATATGACTTGTTCTTGAGGGAGGGTTTTTTCCTTGGGGATTTTCATTAGAATAAATTTTTATACAACTTCAATATCCTTCCTCATGTTTTAAAACCTCTATCATAGTTGGTGTTTGATGACATAAATAAGGCCCAAGACTCTCTTCCTCATGCATTCTTGTGTTTTCTTCATGGATAGACCTCTAAGTTGACAGCAAGGAGTTTTTTAGGCCTTTGTAGGGAAGGCGACACCCTGGGGATTCCAGAGGCATAGACGACATGAAAAACGAACCGCTAAAGTTGACCTAGTGGTCTGTGGAAGGCTCTGCTGGCGGGGGACTGTGGATGCTATTGTGGGTGGGTTGTGGATCGCCACGAAGGCACATCGAGGGAGACGGTGTAGTCTTTTTGGTCTATGATGGTGTGGCAGGATCCGTCGACGGCTGGCAGAAACAATGTGTCCAATCGGTCACATTAGGTAGAGCAGCCTACACCGCGCAGGCCATAGTCCCTCGTTGACATGTGGTCTAGAGATCATGTGCAGGACAACCAGGGAGGCCAGCTTTGGCCAGCCTTGTCATGAAAAAGTCAGACTCCACACAGGGAATCCGGGATGAGGATGCCAACCCACTGTGCGAGCCGAACCAGGGGGAGAAAACCGGGATGCGGTGCATCTTGTGTTGGGTTAATCCAGCTCGATGTCACGGGACGGGCTGGTGACATAACACCAGGATACTGAGCCACCCTAGCTGGGAATATACTGACCCACCGGTTGTGAACCTGGCTAGATGAGACTAGTTCATTGAGAAACCATGTGGGCTGGACCCCCGACCAGACTGAGCTGACCCAGACCTGAACTGTGTCGGGATGGGTCTGACAAAACAGGTCTGGTCAAGCAAAGCCCCCAGGTCGGGTTGGTCGGGAAAGTCTGATTGGGTTGGATTGGGCTCGGACGAAACCAACCCTTGTTTACTAAAACTCTAGTAAATTACAAACTTGGTGTCCGATTAATGATTTTGTTAGAGCGTGAGAACCATTGGAATTAGGAAATTATTTTGGAATACACTATAAAGGTTTCCATGTAATTTGAAATGGGATTAATACCTTGAGGGTCAGTTTGTCTACGAATCAAGCACACATTGTGTTGGAATCTTGCAGTTTACAGATACCTGATGACTACTGACAAACAACCCTGTGTGGATCAGCTATGATGGACCAGTGATAAGAGGCTATGTGTGACCTGGAAGGCCCACAATGGTGAGTGTATCTATGTGACCTAACAAACCCATGATACTCATTAGGTTTCAGTAACTTAATACGATATCCAAGATGGAAGTGGCTCTATGTGACCCGGCAGGCCCACGGTGTGGAGCAACTCTGTGTGACACAGCATACCCACGATAATCATCTGATTTTAGTGCCATAGTAGTCTACAACTAATGGGAAGCTTCTCTATGTGACCCGGCAGGCCCACAGTGGGGAGCGGCTTTGTGTGACCCAGCATACCCATTGTACTCATCAGGGATGAGAACCACATCAGCCCAAGGTGTTCAGTATTGAGACTAAAGATCTTGCTTTCAATTCTCTAGATTATATATATTGTGAGTTTTCTTGCTTCATGATCTTTATTTTTTGTTTTCTTTGTTGATTTCTTTGTGATCTTTCCTTGTAGGTTTGGGGTCCCTACTAAGTATTTTCTTACTCACCCATGCACGGACTTCTCCCGAATTTGTTTTGTCTGGTGTAGAAGACCAAAAAATTGGAAAAATAATTACTATCCCAGGACTAGGTAGTGCTCAATGAGATCAGGTAGACAGGACACGCTTCTAGGGCTTCCGACAGCTACTCTGTACTTACTCATAATTAGGGGTTTTCAGTAGATGGATTTCCATAAATCTTGAACATTGTCTTGTTATAGTTGTGTTTTGTTGTGTTTATATTCTGGACCATTTACATTCATTTATACCTTTACACCCATTGGTTGTTTAGTATCATGTGTGCTCTCTCTCTAGTTTTATTGGGACTTGGTTGTATGAGCGTGTGTACAGGTACTCAAGAAAATTCCTTCAATTGGAAAGTTAACGCCTTCGACTCTAGTTTCCAACCCTTAGCCTTCAAAATTAATTCTTGGGGGATTCACATCACGGGCCCCGATGGATTGTTCAGGATAATTTTGTATCAGTTGTGGTCATTTCTACCTCAAAGATAGGGAGTCTATTGTTTTTTTCAATAGTGTTAAATGTTCCGAGTTCAACATTCAGGTTCAGGGAGTCTAGTGTTGTTGCAGAGGCTGAGGTATCTAAACACCAAGACCATTAATTATTATTTTTGGCTCTATACATAAAAACATTGGTCGCATGCATCATATAGGAATTTTGAGTTTCCTTATGTTCTTATTAAATTTGAGTTATCTCACCAGGTATAATATATTTATTGATGTACATCTTGATATGTTTCAGGATTCCTCCATGGCAACATTTTGGTAGGGTTCTGATAAATGGTTGTGAGGATATACTTCCTAGCAATGAGGAATCAATTAAGGGACAAGTGCTAGAGATGACCCCACCAAGTGGTGCATCTGTGCTACCACCAGCTGTTGATCAGCAGTTACTTCCAACTTTACTAGTAGAAGATTAATGAAGAATCATTGCCTTGCATGTGTTCTAGAGATAGAGACCTCCCAAGTTCAGTGGAGAGATAGATCCTTAGGCAGCTCAGTAGTGGCTGCAGGCGATGATGCGGGTCTTCGGCTTAGTAAGGATACCACTTGACTAGTTGAAGATGTTAGATATGAGAATTCGTCAAGGATTAACAGGGAGATGGTAGAGCATGATGATTATGACTCATGATGAGGTGAACCTTTCTTGGGATAATGTTGAGTGGATTTTCCAAGATAATTTCTTCCCTACGAGCTTGAACTTAGTGCGCTTACATGAGCTGCTTCACCTATAACAGGGCATCATGTTAGTGGCTGAGTACTCTGTGAGGTTTACAGACCTCTCCTGCTACTCTAAAAATATGGTATGGGACCCTTTCTTTAGGGACTAGACCTTTGAGTATGGAATCGTATTGGATACTAGTGTGTCTATGATTTCCCTCAGTATCCCAACTCATGATGGAGTGCTAGAGCGAGTCCTTATTATGGAAATCTTCCTAGAAGAGTAGGCACTAGTAGAAAGAGCAACCAGTAGACACCATGCGGTAGATCCTTTAGTGGTGAGCACCAAGAAGAAGATGTGGGGACCCATGTGGGTCTGATCTTTCAAAAGACGACTCCAAGACCCATGGTTGGTAGTGCAGGGCTCCCAGAGTAGAGGGAGTCAGCAGGGAGTCAGGTTGTACTTCTTGTGTGGAGGGTAGGGACACAAGGCGCATGACATCCTGAACCTCCACACAGATGATCATCAGACGATCAAGGGACATCCATGCAAGAGGAATCAGTTCGAGCGATGAGGTTCGCAGGGTAACATACATTTCAGGGGAGCAGGCCGAGTAGCAGGTAGTAGGCGATGATTCGAGGTACTACCTCCACCACTAGAGTGGTCCCCCATGGCCTTAGGGAGTAGTTAGATTGGGGATATGTAATCATCCGGTAGTGGAGGATTATCTCCATGGTGATCCGAAGAAGATTAGAGGCGTAATCTGTTTCTTCTCCACCTTAGAAGTAGTTCGTATAGACACATGTTCCAGTCACTCTTTTTTTCACAAACATTTTTCCAAGATCTGATATTCTGGTAGAGCCGTGAGATCAATACTTATGATTAGAGAATATTACAGGAGGGGATTCAATGCTTACACATTGGTGTTGGTAGTTTTATATTACTCTTGGAGGTGAGAGTTTTTGCTAGGATCTTCTAGTAGTGGGGTTGAGGCCTTACGATATCATCTTGGGTATGAAATAGTTATCCACAGTTAATGCCCTGATCGACTGTATTGGGCATAGAGTGAAGTGTCTCTTCAATTATGGGACCATGTTTTCCATCACCAATGAAAATGGAACTATTTCAGAATTAGTTGAACTTTCTTAGGGAATGGTGAAACTAATCAATCACCAGATGGATAGCCTCACTCTCGGTGTAGTAGATGAGAAGGTTTTGAGATTTCCTATAGTGGTGGATGAGTATGAATACTTCTTTTCTGAGTATGTTCTAGTACTACCTCCTCATAGGGAGATAGACTTATGCATTGATCTATACCCTAGTACGACACTGATATCCACACTGGCATATTGGATGCCTCCCATGGAGTTACGTGAGTTGAGGGTACAACTAGAGGACTTGGATGACAAGGGATTCATGCGGCCCAACATTTTCCCATGGACTTCCCCAATTTTTTTTCCAAAAAGCCCAATAGAATATTGAGGTTCTGTGTGGAATACTAGTGCATAATCCAATTGACTGTGAAGAACAAATATTCACTTCCATGAATTGATGACCTCTTCAACCAGCTGAAGGGAGAGAGGTCTTTCTCAAATATACAACTTAGATCCGAGTATCAACAGCTTTAGGTACGAGATAGGGATGTACTGAATGCATATAGTAGATTCATGTATGTTCACTACATGTTTTTGGTGATACCCTTCAACATGAACAATTCCCCATATGTGTTAATGGGACTCATGAACATGATCTTCCATCCTTACCTTGATCATTTCGTGGTGGTTTTTATTGATGAAATATTCATGTACTCATCACCAGTAGAGGAGCATGCTACACACCTTCAGACAGTCCTAGATACACTCTAAGAGAAACAACTTTATGGGAATCTCTTGAAGTGCCATTTATGGATTCAGAAGGACCGCTTTCTTGGACACATAATCTTGAAGCTGGAGTGGTATTGGATCTATTAAAGATAGAGCCAGTTCTTTCTTGAGAGCCATCTATGAGTGTGAATGAGGTTCATAGATTATTGGGGTTGGATGGATACTACCAGAGGTTCGTACCCAACATTTATAGAGTAGAAACACCCTTATCATCTTTGACACGGAAGGGACATCCCAATATGTTGATGGAGAAGTCCCACCATTGTTTCCAGGAGCTGAGGTGGAGACCGACGAGTGCCCCCATCTTGAGACTACCTAAGTAGGGAATTGGGTATATAGTTTTTTATGACACATTAGGGACTAGATTGGGTTGTTTCATAATGCATAATAAAGTATTTATCACCTACCATTCTTGGTATTTGAGGCATCATGAGAAGAAATTTGTGAACCAAAAAGTGGAGTTAGTGGTAGTGTTCTTTGCTTTAAAGATTTGGAAACACTAGTTGATGGGTGAATGGTTTAATGTCTAATTCAGCCATAAGAGTCTGAGGTATATATTCTCTTAGATGGACCGGAGCTTGAGACAGTGGTGATTGTAGGAGTTCCTATAAGACTATGACTTTGAGATAGTCTATACACTTAGGAAGGGGAACGTACTAGCAGACGCGCTCAACATGAGGTTTGGTTTACCGCTGGTTAGTGAGGCGATAAAGAATCTAGCCGCGATGCAGATATCCTTCAAGGATGATTATGGATAAGATTACCTTACATCAATTACTATTTGTACCCCACTCATACAACAAGTTAGGGAGGCGGAACTTGTGGATGTTGACTGTGGGGCCTAATGTTCTCAGTTATCCTCAGGACAGGTTATTGATGGATTTTCTATAGGTGGGGATCACATCATCATTTTTAGAGGGTACATTGTAGTACAAGTGGCATTGTGAGAGGTTATTTTGAATGTGTTCCATACCTCCCCCATTGAGGTACATCTTGGAGTGGAGAAGATGTACCAGGATCTATGACTTATGTACTGGTGGCTAGAGGGATGAAGAAAGTGGTGGCCGAGTTCATTTCATGATGCCTCACTTGTCAGTAATTGAAGGATAAGCATCGGGTTGCAATAGTCTTGGAACAACCACTTGAGGTATCAGAGTGGAAATGGGTTGGTATATCGATGGACTTTGTGATGGTCTTACCATGCACATCCAAGGGCTACGATTTTATCTGGGTTATTATTGACCGACTCACCATGTCGGCTCACTTCATACCCATCTGGGAGCAAGGTTAGGTAGAGGGATTGGGACGCCTCTATGTCCAATATATAATGTGAATTCATGGGGTGCCCTTGACAATAATCTCAAACCTTGATGCTCATTTCACATCCTGTCTATGGAAGGGATTAGACGAGGTGTTCAGGAATCAACCATTAGAATGAAATTGTATGAGGCTGTTTAAGGGAGACCTTGCAGATCACCTCTATGCTGGACCAAATTAGGGGTGTCAGCACTCATGGGTCCAGAGTTGGTGCGGAATACCATTGAGAAGGTACAAATAATTCCATAGTGGATGAGGAGTATACAGAGTAGGCTGAAATATTATGATAATAAGTGATGGAGGCCCATGGATTTTGAGGAGGGAGACCATGGATTTCTTTGGGTCTCATCCCGACATGGATTTTGGAGATTTGGTTGGGGCCGAAAGTTATCTCTGAGGTTCATCAGATCTTTCCAGATTTTGAGTAGTGTTGGAAAGATGTCATATGACCTAGATCTCCTCCCACAGATTCACTTCGTGAATGACTTTTTTCACGTTTCGCAGCTGATGAGGTACGTACATGATCCATTGTATGTCATCGACTGTGGTGAGATGGACATTGATAATGAGATACGTTTATAGAGTTTCCAGTGTAGATAGTGGATCGATAGGTGAAGGTCCTTCATGGAAGACTGATTCCTCTAGTGCACAATTGGTGGCAATATAGAAATCTCCAAGAGAGAACATAAGAGTGGGAGGCTGAGATTCATGCTCAGAACCCCCATTTGTTTGTTTACCATTATTTTGGTTTATGGGGATATGAATTTTTAATGGTAGGGGTAATGTAATGACCCATAAATTTCATTTAAATTTTTTAAAATTATAAGGGATTATTTCAAGACCAAAGACTTTGACAAAACTTTATTATGAGGCCTCGTGAGCACAAAATAGAATTTTGAACAATTTTAGTTCATTTAAATAAACATGTGAGTGGGTTTTTCTGAATTTTAAACAGGTGCTAGGATCAAAAATATGAGGGTACCATTGAACATAGAATGTTGGGATTCTCTTAGAAAGGAACTAACTTTGTCTGGTGAGGGTCGACAGAAAAATTTCAATTTTCAGACTTTTCAGAAGAAAAATAAAATAATTAAAGAGTTATTTTGTTTTATTTTCCTCACCATTGAGTGGTGGCATTCCAGCAATGTGGTGCAGTGACAACCCAACGACGTAGTTTAACAGAAATTATACAACAGGTTTCTATTTTAATGAGATCATAGGTTGGATAATTATAATGTGGAATTTATCTAATGGATGATGAAGGTTTTTCTCCCAAACGAAGAATACCGGTGAACAGCTAGCGACATCGGCACACCTCGAAGAACATGACTGGTGCATGATGAATAACAACAACTTCCAAAAATAGAATGTGGATTCATGTGGTTGGATCTCCCTAGCATCGAAATCGATCATAGGTAGGGTTTTACCATATGCAGTTGGAGTTTCCCCATTCCTATTTCTAAAACATCTAACGCGGATCAACCCAAGAACATTTTGATCCACAGATCACAGGTTCTTGTGGTTGGATATTTTTGATGGGGTTTTTCATTGGGTTGAATTTTTTTAGGAAATCAATATACATACCCATTTAAAACCACTAACACAGAGTGTGCATGACAACATGAACAAGGCCTGAGCCCCTTCACTTCATGCGTTCTTCGTGGCCAAACCCCCCAAGTTGAATAAAAAGATATTTCGAGACCCTAGCATTGAAGGTGACACCCCAGAGAGGCTGGAGGCACAGATGGGGAAAATAATGGAACACATGAGCAGACCTAGTGATCCATGGAAGGCACTACCAGCTACCCATGACTACGCAATAAGGGAGACACTGTGGCTAGCTCGGGCCGCGGTGGTGCAGCAAGATCCACCGATAGCAGCCTATGGCTAGTTGACGAGACACGACCAACTAGCCATGTCAGGAAGAGTGGCCACACTTCGGGGCCATGGTCTCTAACTGGAACATGGACCATTGAATACATGAGGGACTATTAGGGGCAACTGCCTTTAGCCATAAGTAGTGCACAAATTCTAGATGCCCCACTGGGTTTTCGGGCTAGGGAAGTGAACTCATTGTGCGTGCCAGACTAGGGGGTGTGAATCAGGCTGTGATACGGGTTGGGCTGTGTGAAGCCAGCCTGTTGTCGTGGGTCGGGCCTAGCCCAGTGGCCAGGATGGACCAGGTCATCCTAGATCTGAAATAGGTTGGTTTGGGTTAATCAAATCAGTCTGGGGCATGTGGAGCCCCCGAACCAGGTTTTTTCAGGACAATCCGACAATGTTGGACCGGGCCCGGATGTAACTGGCCCCTGTTTACTAAAACACCAATAACATAAAAATTGGTCATCTGATTGATGAGTTTTTTGTGGTGTTGAAACCCTTGAGAAAATGTGGTTAGGTTGGTATACTCTAAGGATGTTTTCATGGAAGTTAAAATGCGACGAATGGAAAAAGGAGATATTTGTCCCAGAATCAAGGGCACCACATGCTGGATTTATGAGGCTGACTGAGACACAAATATCACTGATAAGAGACCCTATGCGTATCAGCTGTGATGGACTTGTGGGAAGCAGTTATATGTGATCCAGTACGCCCACGGTTAGGAGCGGCGCTTTGTTACCCGACAGACCCATGATACTCAATAGGGATGAGTACCTCAGTACGATGACCAAGGTGATAAGCAGCTCTATGTGACCCAGTATGCCCACAGTGGGGATCTTCTCTTTGTGGCCCAATATACCCATGGTACTCAACAGGGATGAGCACCACAACATTCCATGACATGTGTGAAGTGCGTTTGTTGTACTCGGTAGGCCCACGGTGGGGAGCGACTCTGTGTGACAAAGAATACCCACGATACTCATCAGGGATGAGAACCATAGTAGCCCAAGGTGTTTTGTATCATGAATGATGGTATTTCCTTCTATTCTAAACATTATACCTAGTGTGGTTTATCTTTCTTCATGGTAAAACTTTTTTGTTTTGATTCATGGCTTTCTTTGTGGTCTTTCCTTGTTGGTTTGGGGTCTCTAATGAGTATTTTATTACACACCCCTACAAAGACTTTTCCCGCACTGGTTGTGGAAGGCATGGCATGCTTATATGTCTTCCGGTAGCTACTCAGTACTTACCCATCTGGTGGGGTTTTCAAAGAACAGATTTCCATCAATCTTGTACTTTTTTATTGTTATAGTTGTCTTTTGTTGGGTTTTTATTCTAGCCCATTTACTTTCAGTTGTATATTTACACTCAGTTGTTGTTTATTAGCATGCATGTTCCCTTTTATAGTTTTAATGGGATGTCCTTGTAAGTTCTTATGTACACATACTAAAAAAAATTCCTCTCATTTACAAGTTGATGCCTTCGGTTCTAGTCGCCAACCCCTGACCTTCATGATGCAGTCTTGAGGGAGTCATGGTATGAACCCCTGGGGACAGGTCATGATAGTTACACTTATTTTAAAGGGTCGTTATGATGCTCATAAATGAGCCATTAAATGGATTTATCTAAGGCGACTCATCGTCACCTCGTCGCTATATTGCAGTGCAGAAATTTTCCCACTCAATGTTGAAGGAAACAAAAAAAATAACTTTTTAAGTTACTTTTAATTTTCTCCAAAAAATTCTGAAAACTAATTTTTCTGGTCAAGCCTTGCCGGTAGAAGTTAGGTCCTTTCTAGGAGAATCCTAACATTTTGAGTTCTATGGTGACTTTTTATTTTTTATCCAAACAATGGTTTTAATGTTAGAATACCCACTCACACGTTTATTTAAATGAACTTAGAAAAAGTTCAAAAATATTTTTTTGGTTCATCAAGCTTCAGAATCAGGTGTTTTCTGAGCGTCTTGTCTTGATATAATCCATATAATTTATAAAAAAATTACATGGATGTTCCAGGACATTACATTGGTCATCCAACAGTTAGAAATACTGATGAATTATTTTCAGAATGAGAATTAGTATATATGTCATCAACACATCCACCGTGATTGAATCTTGTCACATTTCAATCTAAATTCCAAGAACATAGGTTCAATCACTCTTCAACTATGTAAAATTTATCAATAGAGCCTTTTGGCTGATATTTATTCCTCACATATTATTTAAAAAGACCTAAGTATTTCTTGGGAAAAAATAATAATCATATTAAAAAAGTTTATGCAATGATTTGATAAAATAAAATTCACCAATGAAAATAAAAAATATATCAATGTACCTATCAATTGGATAAATCCATAAATAGTGTATCTATCCACCATATTTAGTCAAATGAATCATGATTGTGAAAAATGTAGGGGGAAATGACTTCTATAAATGATATAGTGTCAAAAAAATTCTTTCATGAAGTTTATCAAGCTCTATTAGATTTAGGTTTTTTCTAAAAAGAACTCTGAAAATTGTATAAAACTCAAATAGAACTGTAGTTAATTTTTCTAGTAAATTATTATGAAAAGACAAGGACAATAACTGCTCTATAAAAATATGTGAGTCATGACTTTTCAATTCATGTTACGTTCAATTTTTTAATTCAACAAAAATTGATATGTTACTTGAATATCCATATATCCCTTTTACGTTCATTAAATTTGGATGGAATATTTCATTCACATGATTTTTCATTGTAAAAATAGCCAAATGATGCATTCCATTCTCATTTTTTCAACTAGAAATGATTTGTATGCATTAACACTAAATCCATATGATAATTAAGGTGATCCTTTGATTTACCCTACTCATTAAATAGTGTAGAAATAACATTGTCACATATGTTCTTCTCAAAATGTATTAAATAATGATTATGATGTATCAAATTAAACTAATAATAAAAAAGTTTTAAAAATATTTTTTTTCATCCATTTTTTTGTTACAAATTCTTCTGATATTTTACCACTTAACCTTTTCCCCCTTCATTAAACGGATGAAATTTTATAAATTCTTCAGTTCCATTCAATAAAGAACCATGATTTCTGAACAAGATGACACCTTTTGTGACATTATCATTTCAATAACTCACTCAAATCATTTTTTGTTAAATATAAATTTATGAAAACCATCAAGAAATTGATGATGACACATAAAACACTACATTCTTCTATGAGGTAATCATTGAGGATCATAATAAAAATTTAAAACGGGACAAGCCAAACCAGTATGAGTGTTCCAAACAGATAAATATTATAGTCTAAGAAATTAAATAATTTTAAACATTAATGTAGTATTAATTTTTAATAATTGTCTCGTTGGAGCATCATATGTTTCCATGCCATCATTCCATAATTTTCTCAATTCTATGATTAGAGGTTGAATGTATAAGTCAATGTCATTTCCAGGAATTTTCTTTCTTGGAATATTCATCAAAATAATTAATGAAGTCCTCTTCAAACACATCCATGGAGGAGGATGATAGGGGATCAAAACAACTAACCAAATTCTATAAATAGTACTTAATGTTCCAAAATGATTATAACCATCAAAATCCAATCTCAAAAATAAATTCCTATGATCCAATGAAAAATATGGATATAGAGAATCAACAATTTTCCATGATGGTTAATATTTTTATTTCTCATCAATCTATAATTACTAACCTGATGATGTCACTTCATCTCTAATTCGTTCTTAGATGACATGAATAATCCTTGCAACCGTGGTTTCAGAGGAATGTAACACAATACCTTTGTAGGATTTTTCTTGTTATGTTTTTTCATGGGGTTTCATTGATTTATTCTATCATTATTATTCATTGACTTCCATATTACTGTTTGAAATATTGTTCATTCTTAATTATCAAACTCTTCTCTACACTAAATCATGAAATAATTACGGCATATATGTATCTTTATATAATCATGTCCACACTTTTGATGACTTTATTCATCTCATAGAATGATGTTGGGATCTGAGATTCAATATATTCATCAAGAATAAACTCTAAAATTCTGTTCATTTCTTTATGAGTAATTCTATAGAGACACTTGATATGATACAACTTAAGTAAAAAAGGAAAATTTTAATAATTTTCACACCCTTCACACAGTCCATATTTTCTTTCATCAACTAATTCATAAGAAACATTTTTTACAAAAGTTATGAGAAATATTAACCTTATCAGGATCAATTGACGTTTTTTTGATCTATTGAAATCTTGGAAATTTAATTTTTCAAAAACCAAATGGTTCATATAAATATTTTTGAACTCAATTCTTCTCTTGGCGGTCTATTTATATTTCGCTGACAGTATTATAATTGTTTTGAATTTCTATAACATTTGATTCACCATACAAAATCCTACGTGAATATAGAGTAGGAAACTATTTTAATATTAACTGATCATATAATTCATTTCTATTCAACCATTTCTTGAATTTACAATTAGGACCTAGGCCTTTAATTCTACCATCCACTGATCAGTTTACAATTGACAAATCAAAATATTCATCCAAACCCTTGGTATATTGAGTTGTGTTTCAAGGTAAATCAATTTGAATTTTATCCCTATTTATTAGATTGAAATCCCCTTGTACATTCATATTTAAATATAAAAATGTTTAATCAAATAGGTAAAATTAAAATTAAATATCACCCAACATTGATATTGACTGTTTCATAAAAACTATATAGAAAAATACTATGAATCAAATAATTATAATTTTTTTACTATACATATAATATAAAAATATGAATAAAATAAATTATTATTTCTCACAAACACAAAATAATAATGACATAAATTATATAACCTCCATATTTTATCAAAATGGAAACTATTGAACGTTCTATAAGATATCAAATGAGTCTTCCTAAATTGAGAGGTATAGGATGAAGTTTCTTTCTCGGTAAAGATAAAATTAATTTTTTAGGTTAAATAAAGATCTATACGGGTGTGGATAAGACTCAAGAGTATGTTATTTGACTTTAGATACATTATTTAAATAATTAATATTTAATGAAGAATGTGTGGAAAATAACCTCAACATTAAAGATGATAAATATGTATCAATTTTTGATATTTTATATATAGATGATAATAGTTTTATGATAGAAAAAGATAATGGTGTATTCTACCGTAGTTTTGAAAATAAATTGGGTTAATTATATTGATAAACTAACTACATTGAGAAATGTTGGAACCATTTACCATTATCTAACAAAGACTAAGAGAACCAATTTAAAAATATTAATGAAAAGTATACTTTATTTATATATCACTATATTTCATGTATACCCTAAATATTCAACTCTATATGTTTATAATATTTTGAACTAATTAGTGTTACACCTTGATTTTCCATGAATTATAGAAATCAACTACATTCACATAACATTAAATCAGATGCTCCTTCAATTTGAGTTAAACATTAAAACATGATGTTAAAATATATTTTAACAATTCTTATTTTTATTTTTAAATCAAATGATAAAAAATTATTCATTTGAAAAAAAAAATACACACTATAATTTTTCTCTTAAAAATCATTTTAGTAAAAAAATGAAATATATTGGTTGTTCCAGTTATCATAACCAATATGTTATAGTCTTGCATATAAAACTTAACCATAACTAATCTATCATTATTTGACAGATTTTATTAAACTAAATGATTCCTCACATATGCATAAAACATGAAGCATTATCATAAATTTAAAAATGATTTAATATCTCATTTTTAAGGACTTTTTCATCAGAGACCTTTTTTAGGGTTTGTGGTGAAACCATGCGGGACCCCAACCCTAACACTAATTTTCCATGAGTTGGAAAATTGACTCAATTATGTATATGTCAAAAATTAGAGGCATTAAAAAATATAGAATAAAGATGAATTCATTAATATCAATAAAAAACAATGAAATTATGATTGAAATAGACTCCATAAAATAATTATATCATAAATGAATTTATTTTTTTAATTTAATACAGCATAACGAAAATTAATGATTATTATAAATCCAAACAAATAACTGAAAAATTCAAATAACACATTATAATTAAAAATTACATAAATAAATTACTATTGAATGAATGAAAAAAAAATTCTATACCATTTTTATTACCCATGATGTCCATATAATGCTACTCAATAATAGATTTAGGGTGAGGATGATTCAACCATTAAGGGGGGTATGTGTTGCCGCCAAGGAGGGGATTTGAGCAAGGATAGGGAGGTAAGAGGGGGGGTCTACATTGACAACGAGGAAGAGAACCATGATCTAGGGAGAGGGAGATCAGGTGGGGTGGGAGGTCACATTGGTCAGGGTTAGAGGGGGTGTCATAGGGTCAATGTCTTCTCTTATAGGGGAGGAGGTAGATCAATAGGGTGGTACAGAGATGGGGGTCGTGAGGTCGGGGTCTCCCCCGGGGAAGGGTGAGGAGGAGGTCGGGGGAGGGACGGGTGGAAGCGAGTTGGGGTTACGCAGAGGGTGCGACGGAGGGGGATTAATCACTACTACTTAATATCCCTTTAAAATCCCTAGAATTTAACTTTATCAGTGATAAAAATCACTAACAACTAGAGAGTAGTTATAATACTAAATCTTTTATCAGTGCTTTGTTTTAGCATTATTAAAGGGGGCCTTTATATAATTTTTAGTGCTAGTAAATCTAGGGCTATTAAAGGGGTAAAATTATATTTTTTCAGAAATCCATGATCTGAAACCATTTATCAGTGCTTCTATGACACGTTTAATGCCTATCCCCCCATATTTATCAATGATTTTCACCCCACTACCCATTTTATAATTACTTTTCAGAATTCCAACCTCATGTATGCCTGGCTAGACTCGAACCATGCACCTCTCCTTCGAAGATGAAACACCTTTACCACTACACCATGTTATTTTGTTGTCTGTTTAATGATTATTCTATTTATTTATATATATTAACATGTATATTTCTTATTCAAGTGTTTATATAATATTTCCAATACATCTATACAATATATGTGTGAGTGTTTGATATATATATACTTATATTTCATGAAATACATATCTGTCTATTAATACACATATATGTATATATAAACAATTTAAATATATTTTGATAATGTAAAAAATCGTTAGATATTTTTTTAAATATATTTTTTAAATATATATTTTTTTTACAAATATTAGAATCTACATTTTTAGATAATTATGTTGACATATGTATTTATATGAGTGATTTATTATATTTAAATATATCAATACATGCATATATTTAATTATAAATAAAAATACTTTGTAAAAATGATGAAAATTTAAAAACCATAATATCAATTTGAATGTAATCCCTAGGAATAAATTTAGTCTCCACAAAAAAGGCAATAATACCCCCTAAATGAGGATGGAAATCCATCAAATGTTAAAATATTAGGGTACCTCGACTAAAAACATAGTTTATAAGGATTCTAGTCCTTTAGTGGAAAACATGTGTGACATAGGCTTACCTATCATCATGGTATTAGATCTCATCACAACATTTTATTTGATAAGTTGTAGTGTGAAAATAGAAACTGAAATGTAAAGTTATATTTGTTTTAAGTTCAAGATACATTTTCAACTTATGTTAGATCTTTTATTATTTTTTTATTTTTTTGTCATTAAATTTAAATTAAATGACTATTACTTAGTAATAAAAATAAAATTACTAATTTAAAATATTTTTTAAGTTATTTAATAAGCCATTTTCCCAAAATATATTATATATTAAGTGTAAATGCCTATTTACCTTATATAAAACATATTTTAAAAAATCTACATTATATTTATATCAAATTAAATATAATTATTTATTAATATATAATTTTTAATGAAATATTTTTCATAAATTATACCCTTATCAACACTACTTAAAAAGTGAAAATAAAGGGGGTCTTTATCAGCTCTTCTAAAATAGCACTACTAGAAGTCCCCATTTATCATCACTTTTTTAAATGAAATAATACAGGGTGTACTTTTATCATTACTTGTAAAAAACTGTTGATAAGGGACCCACTTTAACGGTGCTATTAAAGACCCTCTTTAAAAGTGCTAAAAAATCAATGTTGAAGACCCCTTTGACAATTGTTTTATTTTCACTCACAAAGGTGGTCTTTAGCAGTGCTTTTAGATACCACGGTTAAAGCTCTAGCACTGGATAAACCTAGTTTTATTGTAGATAATTCAGGTATTTTTTAACATTTAGTTGTGGTTTAAATAAAACCGTCTATAATTGTTAAAATAATAAAAATATAGCAGTGGTTAATAGAACCATAACTATATTATATTTTTTAACTATATTTAATTCATTGAAGTTATTAGAACCACTACAAATAAACTGCCACTAAGTTGTGATTTTTTTGTAGTGGAAGTCCTCAACTATAGTCACCTGATGAAGGAACCTACATGAGTACCTCAACCAAGGCACAAATGTGTGGCCATAGTGATAGGATAGAAAGAATGTGGGTTATTGTGTGAAAACTGATTGTGTATAATGTGAATATGTATAGATGATCCACCACATAAGGGGTTGTAATGGTGACATGAAGCTAGTGTTTATGTGGTGTAACTAGGAGCTGATCTCTAAAGCCCTAGAAATTTTAACAGAAGAAGGTAAATTGGGGATTATTTAGTGTCACATTATTTAATAAATAATTCATATGAGATTATGAAATGGGTGGTAATATTACCCCTATTAATAAGATAAACATAAATTGGTGGAAAATATATTATATCACTCCGAGTCTTCTAATCAGTGACATGCTAATATTCTAACTGTTGCCTAACTGAGGGACTCTAGAAGCTAGGATATTCAAACTCAGTTCTTCATGTTGATTAGGCAATGATTTAACAAAATCAATCAGATAATAAAAAATAAACTAATTTTTTCTTTTCAGGAATGATATGCTAGGTATGATATTCTTGTGATCTTGATGATGTATTTTAAAAGAATCCATGTGAAGAAAAAAGAATCATATGATTTTTATTTCAAGTATGGTAGTGGGAAAGATGAACTATGGTGTTGGAAAAGATGGTCGATTTCATTTTTTGATAGAGTTTTATATTGGAAAAATTAATATTAATACCTATATCCAAATAAATTTTAATATATGGAAATAAAAAAGAGATATCCAGGCTAGATAACAAGATGAGTAAATAGAGACTCTCTTGAGTATACACACAAAATCCACATAAAAAATATATTGAGAAGGTTGTACAGTGTAATATTCTTGTATAAGAGATCCATGCTTGAAATTAAACATAAACTAGGATGTTCTCATTCATAAATTATAGTTCAAAGAAGAAGAAGGTTCATGTAAAGGATATCCATGCCTAGGATCTCACATAGAAAGAGTTATTATTCAAACAGTAGTCTATGAATATATAATATATTTTATTTATGAATGATAATAATAGTTTTGAATATGATATTTCATGTAAAGAACATAAAACCATTGAAACAATACATACAAAAATGGTATACTTCTATACAAGATACATGCAAGAAAACAATAGTGTTTCATGAAGTATAATGTGATCACACATACTTTACTATTGTGGGAAGGAGAATATTAAACCCATGAAATATTCATACATATATAGATAATGAATAAATAATTTTTTGAATAAGAAATTAAACTCAAATAAAAATATTTTGGATGAAATATAAACTGTTCAGTTCATGTGTTTTCATGATTTTATGAAAACCAGACATGAAAAAAATCATCTGTATATGTACAAAGTTTCCATCTAATATAAAATAATAAAGAGGTTTGATTATAATTTCTCATTAAAAATAAGTAGGACATTTAATAAGTAATTGAATTGAAAATTAGGATTTAATATTGATCTAGTTAATAAGGTAGTGGTGTAGAATAGTGAGGACACAGTGTAGTGATTACAATCAGATCTAGAGTAGTGAATATTTGAGAAAAGAAAAATAAGAGATAATTTAGATATATATTTCATTTTAAAACTATAAGATATAATATTTAATTTATATACTCAGAGTCAAAATAATAAGTATTACATAATTACAATCATGTAACTATCATCTTGAAGTAAGTGTTTATATACTTTTGGAAGACACAGACCTAAGTACCAAATAAGAGGATGGTCTCATCACGATTAAAGAAAATAATAAGTGTAGAAGATTGATGGTATCAATGCATATATCAAGAGATATAGATGTAACTAGTTGATTATTATCTTCAAGAATTTAAATATACCCATATGTTGATAAACACACACCATCCATCGTAAATGTAGTGAACATAGGTTAAGAAGAGTGAGTTCCCCTTGGGCGAGGGGTGATTGAACCATAATCATTATACGGGAAGTGATATTAGGACAAAATGACCATAATCAAAACATTGCAACCTATATAACTATTAAATAAAATTGTAATTTTTCACATCAACACATTGACAGTGTATGATCCTTAGAATGACCTTACTTGAGTAGTGTAAGATCCTTGGATGTATCCCTTTATTGTGGACCTAATAAAATCATTATATTATAATATTGATTTAGTTTCCTACATATTAGTGATTGTAATGGTTATTATACTATTATGTGATACAAGTTAAATATTGTTCTATTTTTATATGGGAACACTATCCTAAATTACAATAAAACAATAAAAATAAATCATTTTTGTGGGATACAATTTGATTCACCCCCTCTCAAGGAATCCCCAGATACAATAAGTTGTCATAGAGAAAAGGGTTTTGTCTTAGTGATCATCTTTCTTTTAGAAACTATAAATAAATTTTATCTCTTACAATGGGATACAAATCGAAAAAAGTAATGATGAACATAACAGATAAGAAGGCAACAGATGTTTAGAAGTAAAAATATCCAAAAGGTTTTTTTGACACTTATATAAATCTTCAAGATACTCATCAAGAAATAGATATTCAAAGAATTAAAAATCATATGATTGATGGTAAGTGGAAATAATATTTGATATAAGTGTATGATCTTGATGTAGTGATTGACTGAACTGAGAAAGAGATAATTGATCAATCATCTCCCCAACTAAAGTCAAAATTACTAGTGTATCTAATGGTGATGATATAAGTTCAATATAATCATTAATAAATCATAATGAGGAGTCAAAGATGAATTTTGGTACTTTGTCAGAACTTATAAGAAATATTTATGATAGAATAATTAGGCTCTCAAGGAATATCATTCAATACGTTTCCTTTATCATGAAATATTAGGTAAAAATTAATATTTATAAATATTCACAATAAAGTGTATATAAAATAAAAATAAATAATTATAATAATTTTTGAAATGAGGAATTATTTAAAAAAAATGATCAACTAGGGATTGATAAAAAAGGGTAAAATATCATGATAAAATATTAGTAGAGTAAAAAAAACTCATTAATATTGAATCCAAAAGTTGACAAATGAATAGACTAAAATATTGAACTCAGTTCAGGTTCACAAAAATAATTTCAACATGAATTGTTTTGAACATGGCATTAAGTTGTAAAATAAGGAATCTACACAAGCTAAGAGTTATCAAATTTACAAAAATATATTTTTTTAAAAACAAGAATATGAAAAGACACATGATAGTGATAAAAAAGATATTGATAACTACCTCTGATCAATATATTATATGAAAATTTAATCAGGTAATGTGGTTCCCTTATAAATTAGTTTATACTAATGCGTCTTCATGTACCATTGAGGAACGAAATGAAAATATTGAAAAAGTGGATAAATAAAAATATAAATAGGTCCAACACATCATCAATGGTGGATAACGGAAAATACATGTATAAAAACTCCCCAAATGTTGTTCAAATGTACTTAGGTGATGTCCAAAATCATTAAGGAATAAAATCCAAAAATACTGTATCTATAAGAAAAAGAATAAGATATGTTGGGAACATTTTGTTTGTTGGAAGTTTGGATACATGGATAAAGAATATTTTCATAAAATGTAAATATATGAAAATTATGGTAGATCTACATTTATGGAGATGATAGATATGGTAAAGAGAAATCCTATTCCTTTAAAATAAGACTCATAGAAAATAAGGGATCGGTCAATCATGAAGAGTATTTTACATTTTTATGATGAAGTATGTTATGTAAAAATCAAGAATAACTCATATGATACCAAGTATAGAAGACTTAAACAATAAAAAAAATAAAAAAAAGGATGTAATCTTACCATAGTTAATAATTAGATTAATATGGATGATCAAAGTACATCTATGATGGATATTAGAGAAGATGTCATAAAATTTGAAAAAATATAATTCTAATGTGGTAGATAATGAAACATAATTTACCATTGAGTATTGGAATTAAAAATTATTAAAAATGGAAGAAAAAATGATTCAATATTGATAGAAGGTAAAGTGAGTAGTTTGGTGAAAAAAATCCTTAATGAAAAACTCAAATTTCATGGGAGGATGTCTAAAAGAGAGAACCTTATGGATGCTAGAGATCTATGTGGTAGCTGTTAGAAATATGGTCATATGGGTAAAAATTGTTGAAATGTTTACCTGGATAAGAGGAATTTTAAAAAAAAGCTAAATCACATATGAATATGTGTGATGAAATTGTTACTTTGAAGAAAAAGTGAACACACAAAAAAAGATTGAGGATGTTCCTAAATAATTCTTAATCATATGGCCATAGTAGTTGAAAATATATAATAAAAATGATTAATAACAAACAAATTAAATATAACTCAACCACGATAATATGAATAATTTTAAATCTCGCACTCAGTCTTAAATATGTATAAGTGTAATATCAAAGATAACCACTAGAAAATGTTAGAAGAATGTGGAAATCACTTGGATGGTTCATCAAGATGAAACTCAATCCTAAAAAAAGGATGTTGAAGATACCTTTATCCCCATTCATATAAACATTTCTTATATTTGTTGTAATTTTTGTTGGCTTCAGGGGGAGATATGTTCCTTGGAGTTCTATGTGCTAAAAAGATAATACATATATTAAAAGGAATGAAGTAAACCAAAACATTGAAAATCCAGATAAAATGTTGATGTGTTTTCAAAGACTATTTGATAGTTCCAGTCGCATAAAATCTCCATTAAATACCCAATGGTAAAATTAGACCATTTCTCAAGAGATATATGAAAAATAGTTGAATTAAAGGGAGAATCGAGAAGAGAAGCATCTATTTTCATGTATTAAATGATTCTTTGTTGTTGTACACTAAATGTTGCTATTAGATAATTGGTTTCAAAATACTATGTATCTACTAGAAGAAAATATCAATTCTGACATCTAGTTTTTCATGTCCAAATATTATTTAACAACATGGCATAAAGAGTTGAAGGAACGTAGGGAAATTTTCTAATGAGAAGTCTATGGAATCATATTTTGAAAGTAATGTTTCTTTCTCAAGTATAGATTGATCATGATATATAAATTTATTTTGGTTGATACATCATGTTTATATTTCATTGTTTTTCCTGTAATTTTTTTATGAAATCAAGTGAGTGATAAGGAGTTCATTAAAATTATTGGAAATAAACTTATGTTTCCTAAATCAGGTTCCAACTATGTAGTATTAGAGGATTTTTTGACATTTCATAGTTAAGTGGTTAAATTAAAAAAAAAATTAAAAAATTAAAATATGAATGTCTATAGAATATAAAAGTGGGTTTGAAGATCAAGTATTGATTTAGAATGGTTGAGATATAATTTAAAATTGTAGATAGTACCCATATAAGTATCATTTAGAAAATAATTAAGTGGTTTTATAATATATATTATTCAATGAATTGTTGATGTTTTATAGAACAATATGGTGTAATAAGTTTGTTGGAAAAAATGATTGTGTAGACAATAAAACAAAATCTTCTAAATATAATGGTAATACCCCCAAATAAATGTTAAAAGAGCCCATTGTATTCTATTGAAGAAGGGGGATGAATAATAGAATGTAACATCCATATATCATTAGTACAAATACATTAAGGGATATTTTTTAATATAATCCAAAATCAAATATTATTCTAATAATAAGGTTAAAATTGGATTTATTGGCAATAAACATAAGGAACCTGTGACATGGTGATGTGGTAATTATTGGAGGATTAATATGTTTGAAGTGTATTTGATTAAATGATTTTGATTTATTTTGAGAAATAATATATTGATTTTGTAGATAAGGAATATATGGGATTTTAAAAAAAAAATCAACCCATGGTTGTCCATGGAAGGTACTCAACTAAATCCAACTAGTGAAGGTATCCTCATGAATACCTAAACCAAGGCACACACAATAGGCTATAGTGAGAGGTTGTTAAGAATATGAATTATTGCATGAAAATGGGTTCATAATGAAATAATGGGTGGAAGAACCACCATAAAAGGGGGTGACATAACGACATGAGGCTGGTGTGTGTGTATTATAGATAGGAGATGATCCCCAAATTTATGTAAATTAAAAGAGGGGATGGCGTGATACCACATATTAAAGGTTGTACGATCAAAGAAATAATCAATATGGTATTACATGATGGGTTTTACTGTTAATACACTTAATAAGATACACACATATTGAAGACTGTGTAATGAGATAATGGGATACATACAATAAATTCCACACTCATCTTCTACTTCAATCCTCTTTGAGGTTTTCTGTATATCAATTTCTCGAAACTGAGATCTGTATACCAATTGTAGAAATATTCCACATGATTTATCCAATGGAACTACATTTCCTAGAATTTCCTTTACACGAATGATATAAAAAGATAGATAAGTTTTTGATCTTGAAGAAATATTGTTTTCAAATATATATAAATAATAATTGATAATTTGATTCACTTATCAAGTATAGTGGGGTGTAGGCCAATTATGGTAGTGGAATGGATGGTCTGGTTCATTTCATAGAGGAGGAAGTCATTTGAACATTTCCTATAAATACCTCCCTCCAATTCCATTTTAATATATGGAAATGTAGAGAGATAGCAAGACAACATAGAAAAAATAATAAATAGAACCTCACTTTATTTTATTCATAATATCTACATAATTAATTTACTAATATGGTTGTGAAGTGTAATATATTTTCACAAAAACTCAAGCCATGAGAAGGAGATCCATGCATGATTTTAAACGTACATGAGGCCATTATCACCCTTAAAAAGCTTCTCAAAGAAGAAGAACGTTTTTGTGAAGGATATAAGTGTCGTGATTTTCTCTTAGAAAGAGTACATACATGAAGATAAGTATATGAATATAAATGATGGTTTTTATGTTATGAAGAATAATACTTATGTGTTATATGGGCCACCAAAAGAATAAGACACCATTAAAACAATTCATAAAGAAATGGAAGAGTGAAGTATATGATAATTTCATCAAAGAAATGATTTTGGAAAAAGGATAATGTGATCCTGTATACTCTAGTGTGGTGGGAATATGATCTTTATGCCTAGGAAATATATATGACCACATAGATCCTGAATAAATAATTATGCGCAATAATAAATTTCACTCAAACTAGAATATTTTAAAAGGAACATAGAGTATGTAGCTTATGTGTTTACAAACCATTATGTTAACCATAATGGGAAAAATTTGTATAAGAACAATGTGATTAATCAATAAAGATGAATTTATATGTGTGATTAAAATGTAAATTTAGAAGAAGTAATATAGTGAATAAGAAATTTCATGGATAATTTGATCGAAGATCTATTTAGTTGAGAAGGAAGTTGAGTAGAATTGTTATGAAATAATGAATTGATTACATCTAGATCCAGTGTAGTTAATATTTATGAAAATAAAGATTAATAGTAATAATAATAATATATTTTTAATTTGGAAACAATTAGATTGAATTATATCATTTCTATATTCTGAGTAAAAATAATAAGTATTTAGAAAGATAATTTAAATATTGTAATTATTATATTATATTAAGTTTTATTGTAGTAGTGGAAGAAACAAATACAACTCCCTTTTAGAGAAGTTGGTCTCATCTAGTTTGAATGAAAAATAAGAGTGGTGGATTGAATATTACAATCAATCTATCATTAGGTAAGGATGTAACTAATTTATTCTTATCTTGATGAATTTTAAGATACCCTTAAGTGGATTAATAGACACCATCCTTTATCAATGTAGTTTATTGTAGTGAAGAAGTGGGAGTTCCACATTGGTTAGGAGTGAGAAAAAAATAAACATTATAAGGGTAATAATACTATCAAAAATTTACCATAGCTAAAACTTTTTAATCCACCAAAATAGTAAATAATATTTTAATTTGGAACATCAACCCATTGTCAGTGTTTACTCCATAGACATAGCCGATTGTGGTGAACCAATAAAAATATTTTTCTTCTATGATTGATTTAATTTACTCTATATATGTGATTGTTTTGGTGATTATAAAATTAAGTTATACAGGTTGAACGCTATTCCTTCTTATATGGGAACACGATCCTAAAATATAATCAAAAACGAAAAAGAAATTGTTTAACGTGGGATAATCTCAAATTAAAATCTATCTTATGGTTACACTAGGTACAATAGATAAGAAAAATGTAGTTAAAGGATTTATTCATTTTAGATATTGAATTTTATAACATCATCATTGAGTTTTTATTGGATGAAACACTTCCAGGATTACATTGATTTATCCTAGAGGTTGTTGTCTTTCACCTCCCTATAAAAGAAGTATTATATAATAATTTGATAAAATTATCTGGAGGTAGGTATATAATTCACTTAGCATTGTAAGTTAAGAACAAATATAGTTCATGTGGAGGGTATGTTCATTGATGCATATCAAGTGATTGTCGGAACTAATTTTCAGCTAATATTAAACCATTTTAAGGATGTGTTTCCTAAGAAATTATAATTCTTTCCTCTATATATGGAGATAGGTTTTATATTATATTTATTGTAGGTATTTTATCTCATATGAACACCTAATTATCATATGGAACTGAATGTTATGAGAAAGATGAAGGTGCATCCCAAGAACCTTTAGGAAAATGGGTTTATATGATAGAGTACCTCTCCTAGGGATAACCCTATCATGTTTTCCTAAAAGGATGATAGTAGTTTTATTTTGTACATGGATTAGAGGAATATAAATATAGTTGTGGTGAAGAATAGGTATCCATCGCTACATATAGATTACCTTTCTTATCAATTGAGGGGAGATTTATGGTTCTATATGATTGATATGTGATCGAATTATGAATTCAATAGTAATATTTATGGATATAATAAACTATATTTTATATTCATACTAATAATCATTAATTTTTATGTTTATTAATTATATTTATCTAAAATCTATGACTCAAGAGTTGTACACAGTAAATATAATATATTTTATTATGTCTTATTTGAGAAAACTAAATTTATGCCATGTAATTGAAGTGTTACTTTTTTATTTAGGAGGTGTTCTTCATTGAGAATTTGATATTAGAGGATGTAATTTTAGTTTATCTATAGAGTAAGCACACAATTATAACGTGGAAATTAACATGAAATATGTATGTGATCAAAAGTGTTATTGGTTTATTGGGTATTATTGGATTTTCATTTAGGATTTCTCTCAAATAGATATTTTTATGACTAGGTTAAAAAAAGAAATTGGTGATATTTGAGTGTTCTAATTAGTGATAAATGGCCTCTCAAAACTTAAAAGGGAGATTTTTTCATGTTTCAATTTTTATTTTAACAAAACCTGGGAATGTAGATATAGTGTACTGTGATGCCTCCAAGGTTGGGATTGGACTTATTTTGATATAGGGATATTTTTTGGTTTCTTATGTGCCTTTTTTATCTCTGAACCCATGAGATGAACTACCCTATCCCAGATTTGGAGCTATCTTCTATAGTTTAATACTTAATGTGTTGGAATTGTAATCTATTTCCTTGTGAAAAGTTTAATTTATGTGGAAAAAAATGTATTATGATACATATTCTATAAGTGATACATGAACCATTGTAAATAAAATTTGTTGAGTACAAAAAAAATTACTTTTATATGGATAATTATCTATGTAAGTGGTACATCATGGTAGAAAATATTAGTAGGAATATGAATTAGTATTTGGTTTATGAGTCTAGGGAGGAATGAAAGTATATGATATTATTTTTTGAGTGATATCTATAAATGGAATAGTGGAAAGAGAATATGGATTTTTCTACCTTTTCCAATACTTCAATTTTGGTAGACTAGGAAAAGAATATTCAAGAATAAAATTAAAATAATTTCATAATTTGAAAATGGTTTATTGGAAAGGAACTAGTTTTAAGTGGTATAAGGATAAGTATGGGGTGATTTAGGTCTATAGAAGGGTTTTGGTTCTTACTTTAGTGAAGAAAGTGTTGAGGAGGTAATCCGAATCCACATGATGGGTTTTTATCACATGGATGAATATAATGTATTACAATATCATGAGATAATTTTGGTAACCTTTTATGAGGAGTGACATCACATTATTCATTTCACATTTATTTTCATTCTATAAGAATAAATTGGAACCCCAATTACCAGTCAAGTTACCTATACTCCTTCTAGTTCATATTTAGAAGTTAGACAAGTTGACAATGGGTATTTTTATTGGACATTCAAGGAACCTAAATCATTATGATAATATATGGTAAATAATGGACTAGTTGATGAAGGTATAATATTTATTTCACACGTGATATAATAAGATAGTGGATAATCTAGGAATTTATTTATTTTATGAGATCATTTGACTTCAAAGTGAACTGTTGATCATAGTGTTAGATTAGGATGTGCCCATTATGTCTAGATTCTAGTTGGTTATGTAGAAGGCCTTCAGTTATTTGAATAATCTATGCAATACATATCATAATTCTTTGAATG
Source organism: Viscum album (assembly GCA_963277665.1). Taxonomy (NCBI): domain Eukaryota; kingdom Viridiplantae; phylum Streptophyta; class Magnoliopsida; order Santalales; family Viscaceae; genus Viscum; species Viscum album. Next base: position 263,585,839 of record OY728129.1, read on the forward strand.
AGAAGTCTATGTGGTGATAAAAATAATCGAGTATATTATCAGGGATTCTGTTCATGATTTTCAAGGAATGAGGTTTACCATCTATATTCGGTAGAGTTTTCATATTGTAAGAAATATAAGGTTTTGATCTAGAATGTAATCTATGAGGCCATGTATGGTAGAAAACTCAACCCATCCTTATTCAGGTTCTATGTGGGAAAGTAAGTAGTGGATGGACCAAAATTGGTGTGGGAAACCATCAAGTAGGTTCATATGATTAAGAATTGGTTGGTTACCAGTCATAGTTGGAAATTTTTATATTCCAATGGTGATGATCCTTGGATCTATAGGTTACTTAGTATTTCAAATATTGTTTCCTCAGTTAGGGAATCTATGTTTAAGGATTCATAATAACATTCTTCTATGATTTTTTGGCCCATTTAATAGTGTAGATAGGATTAGTACCATGGATTACTAGATTTACCATTCCCTACAACATTTAGATATTCATGGCATGATTCACGTGTGAGAACTCAATAATGTATAATCTCGATTCAATTCATTTTATCGATAGAGAATATGTTGAGTTATAGAAAGATTTTTCATATGAGGAGTTCCCAATTCACATCATGTACAATAGTGATAATGTTCTCCTAGTGAATAAAATACAACTTATCTAAGTATTTTGGATATATTTTCATATCTAGAAGAGTCCATGGATATGAATTTAGAATAATGATCTCAATGACCTGAGCTATTTGGTGGGGGTATTGATAGAAATAAAAGATGATACTAACTTAGAGGGTGAATTTGTAAAGTCCTTAAACTTTCTAGTTTGAATTTGAGGCACTTTTTCAACTTTAATTTATCTATTCTTATATGATTAATGATGTACAAATGGATATAATTTATTACTAATAGTTTAGAGAAGGTTACCAAGGTAATATTTATTCAAAATATAGTAGAAGGGGTACCTTTTACCTTATATAGGGCCTCTAGTTACTCCGTGTACTTGTTAACTCCATTATAGTTCCGAAAACACCACTAACCTAATGGAAAGTGTGTAAAAAATGGATGGTAGAGAATTGGGTACCAGGAATATGCTGACTGGGTACCCGATGGCTTCAAGGGGCCTTTATTTTAGAGGTAGTTTTGGAATTTCTACTTTAGACACCCCTTTAAATTTTCACCTTTCCTCCAATAATCCCCACTTAATTTTGGTTTACTATTTGGAAACCCCTTCATTAAGCTCCTCAAACCTATGTTTGAAGGTTGTTTGAAGTATTAGTTTTTTCAATGGGCCTCTCTTACAAAGGTAAACCCTCTAAATACCTAAATTCATCCTTCTATCATAGTCAATACTTTTCCCATGGTAAATCCATAATTCTAAGGGTTTATGTTGAAAATTATAGATTAGATGATTGGTCACTTTAGATGGGAATGTGTTAGATGAGAAAAAATTGTTAGTGTATGTAACCTAGATGGGTTGAATTGAGAGTGTCCAATGGGCTACCATTGTGTCATATTTGTTTATGTGGTTCACCATTTGGGATAGTGGCTAACCAAAAGAAATTATGTTACGTCTTGATAACAATGTTTCTAATAATTTTTTCTTGAAAATGATTATGTTTTGATCCAAAATTGAGTCAAAGGATGGTGAACTATGATGATGTGATGTGACCACATCTTGAGTGAGAGGATTGTGTCCTGTGATGTTGCTATGCACCCACATCATGAGTGAAAGTGTGAGATTGAGATAATGATGTGTGACCTCCCTTGTGAGATAGGATATTATTATAAAAATTTAGGTATGACCATACCTAGAGTAATAAGGTATATGTCATATTCTGAAATGTACACAGGACATGAGTTGAAACTTCCACTCAGTAGGGAGTAAAAAAATCTATGGATGGGGTTTATAGAATCCTGACTAACACGTGTTTACTTGATGTATTTATATTTGATTTTTTATCTTTAATTTTTTTGTTCATACACACTAAAATATCTTCCACACATATATTATGGACACATTGGTGGTGTCCTGTAAGGTTTTATTACTCACGCCACATACGAGCATCTTAATGAATGTTCAATATTTATGTAAAATAAGGGAAAATTGTATTTTGGAAGGAACATAATTTATTACATAACATTTCATAAATTTGAAAGAATTTTTTTTAAGTATAGTATGAAAAATAAGGGATATTGAATAATTAAAAATAATTAATGTAAAAGAAATATGCCACCTAACTCGTATTCTTCAATAAACATCACAATTATGACCTGATTAGTACAAAAAAAATAAAAAAAATCCATAGGATTAACATATTGAAAGTAAGAGTTATTATTTAGGATATTGAATTTATAGAAAGTAAATATGAACACTATGAACATTTAACATTACAACCATTGGTCAATTTGACTGTTGGGAATTATGATCATTTTTTATTATCATCATTGGGTATTATAACCATTAGTAATGTATCCATTTTAAAGAGACCATCAGGATTAGTATATATTGAGGGTAATGAGAAGGGGTAATCTTCATAATAGTGTGGAAATATGTTTCTGACCTATAGGAACATCCCCTATGGAGTTCATTTAATAGAGCATGGAAATGAGGTAGCATTTCTCGTGGAGGTTGTTGTCTTTCACCTCCCTATCAAAGAAGTATTATATAATAATTTGATAAAATTATCTAGAGGTAGGTATATAATTCACTTAGCATTGTATGTTAAGAACCAATATAGTTCATGTGGAGGGTATGTTCATTGTCGATCGCCACGAAGGCACATCGAGGGAGACGGTGTAGTATTTTTGGGCTATGATGGTGTGGCAGGATCCGTCGACGGCTGGCAGAAACAATGTGTCCAATCGGTCACATTAGGTAGAGAAGCCTACACCGCGCAGGCCATAGTCCCTCGTTGACATGTGGTCTAGAGATCGTGTGCAGGACAACCAGGGAGGCCAGCTTTGGCCAGCCTTGTCATGCAAAAGTCAGACTCCACACAGGGAATCCGGGATGAGGATGCCAACCCACTGTGCGAGCCGAACCAGGGGGAGAAATCCGGGATGCGGTGCATCCTGTGTTGGGTTAATCCGGCTCGATGTCACGGGACGGGCTGGTGACATAACACCAGGATACTGAGCCACCCTAGCTGGGAATATACTGACCCACCGGTTGTGAACCTGGCTAGATGAGACTAGTTCATTGAGCAACCTTGTGGGCTGGACCCCCGACCAGACTGAGCTGACCCAGACCTGAACTGTGTCGGGATGGGTCTGATAAAATAGGTCAGGTCATGCAAAGCCCCCAGGTCGGGTTGGTCGGGAAAGTCCGATTGGGTTGGATTGGGCTCGGACGAAACCAACCCTTGTTTACTAAAACGCTAGTAAATTACAAACTTGGTGTCCGATTAATGATTTTGTTAGAGCGTGAGAACCATTGGAATTAGGAAATTCTTTTGGAATACACTATAAAGGTTTCCATGTAATTTGAAATGGGATTAATACCTTGAGGGTCAGTTTGTCTACGAATCAAGCACACATTGTGTTGGAATCTTGCAGTTTACAGATACCTGATGACTACTGACAAACAACCCTGTGTGGATCAGCTATGATGGACCAGTGATAAGAGGATATGTGTGACCTGGAAGGCCCATAATGGGGAGTGTATCTATGTGACCTAACAAACCCATGATACTCATTAGGTTTCAGTAACTTAATACGATATCCAAGATGGAAGTGGCTCTATGTGACCCGGCAGGCCCACGGTGTGGAGCAACTCTGTGTGACACAGCATACCCACGATAATCATCTGATTTTAGTGCCATAGTATTCTACAACTAATGGTAAGCTTCTCTATGTGACCCGGCAGGCCCACAGTGGGGAGCGGCTTTGTGTGACCCAGCATACCCATTGTACTCATCAGGGATGAGAACCACATCAGCCCAAGGTGTTCAGTATTGAGACTAAAGATCTTGCTTTCAATTCTCTAGATTATATATAGTGTGAGTTTTCTTGCTTCATGATCTTTATTTTTTGTTTTCTTTGTTGATTTCTTTGTGATCTTTCCTTGTAGGTTTGGGGTCCCTACTAAGTATTTTCTTACTCACCCATGCACGGACTTCTCCCGAATGTGTTTTGTCTGGTGTAGAAGACCAAAAAATTGGCAAATTAATTACTATCCCAGGACTAGGTAGTGCTCAATGAGATCAGGTAGACAGGACATGCTTCTAGGGCTTCCGACAGCTACTCTGTACTTACTCATAATTAGGGGTTTTCAGTAGATGGATTTCCATAAATCTTGAACATTGTCTTGTTATAGTTGTGTTTTGTTGTGTTTATATTCTGGACCATTTACATTCATTTATACCTTTACACCCATTGGTTGTTTGGTAGCATGTGTGCTCTCTCTCTAGTTTTATTGGGACTTGGTTGTATGAGCGTGTGTACAGGTACTCAAGAAAATTCCTTCAATTGGAAAGTTAACGCCTTCGACTCTAGTTTCCAACCCTTAGCCTTCAAAATTAAGTCTTGGGGGATTCACATCATGGGCCCCGATGGATTGTTCAGGATAATTTTGTATCAGTTGTGGTCATTTCTACCTCAAAGATAGGGAGTCTATTGTTTTTTTTCAATAGTGTTAAATGTTCCGAGTTCAACATTCAGGTTCAAGGAGTCTAGTGGTGTTGAAGAGGCTGAGGTATCTAAACACCAAGACCTTTAATTATTATTTTTGGCTCTATACATAAAAACATTGGTCGCATGCATCATATAGGAATTTTGAGTTTCCTTATGTTCTTATTAAATTTGAGTTATCTCACCAGGTATAATATATTTATTGATGTACATCTTGATATGTTTCAGGATTCCTCCATGGAGACATTTTGGTAGGGTTCTGATAAATGGTTGTGAGGATATACTTCCTAGCAATGAGGCATCAATTAAGGGACAAGTGCTAGAGATGACCCCACCAAGTGGTGCATCTGTGCCACCACCACCTGGTGATCAGCAGTTACTTCCACCATTACTAGTAGAAGATTAATGAAGACTCATTGCCTTGCATGTGTTCTAGAGATAGAGACCTCCCAAGTTCAGTAGAGAGATAGATCCTTAGGCCGCTCAGTAGTGGCTGCAGGCGATGACGCGGGTCTTCGGCTTAGTAAGGATACCACTTGACTAGTTGAAGATGTTAGATATGAGAATTCGTCAAGGATTAACAGGGAGATGGTAGATCATGATGATTATGACTCATGATGAGGTGAACCTTTCTTGGGATAATGTTGAGTGGATTTTCCAAGATAATTTCTTCCCTACGAGCTTGAACATAGTGCGCTTACATGAGCTGCTTCACCTATAACAGGGCATCATGTTAGTGGCTGAGTACTCTGTGAGGTTTACAGACCTCTCCTACTACTCTAAAAATATGGTATGGGACCCTTTCTTTAGGGACTAGACCTTTGAGTATGGAATCTTATTGGATACTAGGGTGTCTATGATTTCCCTCAGTATCCCAACTCATGATGGAGTGCTAGAGCGAGTCCTTATTATGGAAATCTTCCTAGAAGAGTAGGCACTAGTAGAAAGAGGAACCAGTAGACACCATGCGGTAGATCCTTTAGTGGTGAGCACCAAGAAGAAGATGTGGGGACCCATGTGGGTCTGATCTTTCAAAAGACGACACAAAGACCCATGGTTGGTAGTGCAGGGCTCCCAGAGTAGAGGGAGTCAGCAGGGAGTCAGGTTGTACTTCTTGTGTGGAGGGTAGGGACACAAGGCTCATGACATCCTGACCCTCCACACAGATGATCATCAGACGATCAAGGGACATCCATGCAAGAGGAATCAGTTCGAGCGATGAGGTTCGCAGGGCAACATACATTTCAGGGGACCAGGCTGAGTAGCAGGTAGTAGGCGATGATTCGAGGTACTACCTCCACCACTAGAGTGGTCCCCCATGGCCTTAGGGAGTAGTTAGATTGGGGATATGTAATCATCCGGTAGTGGAGGATTATCTCCATGGTGATCCGAAGAAGATTATAGGCGTAATCTGTTTCTTCTCCACCTTAGAAGTAGTTCGTATAGAAACATGTTCCAGTCACTCTTTTTTTTCACAAACATTTTTCCAAGATCTGAGATTCTGGTAGAGCCGTGAGATCAATACTTATGATTAGATAATATTACAGGAGGGGATTCAATGCTTACACATTGGTGTTGGTAGTTTTATATTACTCTTGGAGGTGAGAGTTTTTGCTAGGATCTTCTAGTAGTGGGGTTGAGGCCTTACGATATCATCTTGGATATGAACTAGTTATCCATAGTTAATGCCCTGATCGACTGTATTGGGCATAGAGTGAAGTGTCTCTTCAATTATGGGACCATTTTTTCCATCACCAATGAAAATGGAACTATTTCAAAATTAGTTGAACTTTCTTAGGGAATGGTGAAACTAATCAATCACCAGATGGATAGCCTCACTCTCGGTGTAGTAGATGAGAAGGTTTTGAGATTTCCTATAGTGGTGGATGAGTATGAATACTTCTTTTCTGAGTATGTTCTAGTACTACCTCCTCATAGGGAGATAGCCTTATGCATTGATCTATACCCTAGTACGAAACTGATATCCACACTGGCATATTGGATGCCTCCCATGGAGTTACGTGAGTTGAGGGTACAACTAGAGGACTTGGATGACAAGGGATTCATGCGGCCCAACATTTTCCCATGGACTTCCCCAATTTTTTTTCCAAAAAGCCCAATAGAATATTGAGGTTCTGTGTGGAATACTAGTGCATAATCCAATTGACTGTGAAGAACAAATATTCACTTCCATGAATTGATGACCTCTTCAACCAACTGAAGGGAGAGAGGTCTTTCTCAAATATACAACTTAGATCCGAGTATCAGCAGCTTTAGGTACGAGATAGGGATGTACTGAATGCATATAGTAGATTCATGTATGTTCACTACATGTTTTTGGTGATACCCTTCAACATGAACAATTCCCCATATGTGTTAATGGGACTCATGAACATGATCTTCCATCCTTACCTTGATCATTTCGTGGTGGTTTTTATTGATGAAATATTCATGTACTCATCACCAGTAGAGGAGCATGCTACACACCTTCAGACGGTCCTAGATACACTCTAAGAGAAACAACTTTATGGGAATCTCTTGAAGTCCCATTTATGGATTCAGAAGGACCGCTTTCTTAGACACATAATCTTGAAGCTGGAGTGGTATTGGATCTATTAAAGATAGAGCCAGTTCTTTCTTGAGAGCCATCTATGAGTGTGAATGAGGTTCATAGATTATTGGGGTTGGATGGATACTACCAGAGGTTCGTACCCAACATTTATAGAGTAGAAACACCCTTATCATCTTTGACACGGAAGGGACATCCCAATATGTTGATGGAGAAGTCCCACCATAGTTTCCAGGAGCTGAGGTGGAGACCGACGAGTGCCCCCATCTTGAGACTACCTAAGGAGGGAATTGGGTATATAGTTTTTTATGACACATTAGGGACTAGATTGGGTTGTTTCATAATGAATAATAAAGTATTTATCACCTACCATTCTTGGTATTTGAGGCAACATGAGAAGAAATTTGTGAACCAAAAAGTGGAGTTAGTGGTAGTGTTCTTTGCTTTAAAGATTTGGAAACACTAGTTGATGGGTGAATGGTTTAATGTCTAATTCAGCCATAAGAGTCTGAGGTATATATTCTCTTAGATGGACCGGAGATTGAGACAGTGGTGATTGTAGGAGTTCCTATAAGACTATGAATTTGAGATAGTCTATACACTTAGGAAGGGGAACGTACTAGCAGACGCGCTCAACATGAGGTTTGGTTTACTGCTAGTTAGTGAGGCGACAAAGAATCTAGCCGCGATGCAGATATCCTTCAAGGATGATTATGGATAAGATTACCTTATATCGATTACTATTTGTACCCCACTCATACAACAAGTTAGGGAGGCAGAACTTGTGGATGTTGACTGTGGGGCCTAATGTGCTCAGTTATCCTCAGGATAGGTTATTGATGGATTTTCTATAGGTGGGGATCACGTCATCATTTTTAGAGGGTACATTGTAGTACAAGTGGCATTGTGAGAGGTTATTTTGAATGTGTTCCATACCTCCCCCATTGAGGTACATCTTGGAGTGGAGAAGATGTACCAGAATCTATGACTTATGTACTGGTGGCTAGAGGGATGAAGAAAGTGGTGGCCGAGTTCATTTCATGATGCCTCACTTTTCAGTAATTGAAGGATAAGCATCGGGTTGCAATAGTCTTGGAACAACCACTTGAGGTATCAGAGTGGAAATGGGTTGGTATATCGATGGAATTTGTGATGGTCTTACCATGCACATCCAAGGGCTACGATTTTATCTGGGTTATTATTGACCGACTCACCATGTCGGCTCACTTCATACCCATACGGGAGCAAGGTTAGGTAGAGGGATTGGGACGCCTCTATGTCCAATATATAGTGTGAATTCATGGGGTGCCCTTGACAATAATCTCAAACCTTGATGCTCATTTCACATCCTGTCTATGGAAGGGATTAGACGAGGTGTTCAGGAATCAACCATTAGAATGAAATTGTATGAGGCTGTTTAAGGGAGACCTTGCAGATCACCTCTATGCTGGACCAAATTAGGGGTGTCAACACTCATGGGTCCAGAGTTGGTGCGGAATACCATTGAGAATGTACAAATAATCCCATAGTGGATGAGGAGTATACAGAGTAGGCTGAAATATTATGATAATAAGTGATGGAGGCCCATGGATTTTGAGGAGGGAGACCATGGATTTCTTTGGGTCTCATCCCGACATGGATTTTGGAGATTTGGTTGGGGCCGAAAGTTATCTCTGAGGTTCGTCAGATCTTTCCAGATTTTGAGTAGTGTTGGAAAGATGTCATATGACCTAGATCTCCTCCCACAGATTCACTTCGTGAATGACTTTTTTCACGTTTCGCAGCTGAGGAGGTACGTACATGATCCATTTTATGTCATCGACTGTGGTGAGATGGACATTGATAATGAGAGACATTTATAGAGTTTCCGGTGTAGATAGTGGATCGATAGGTGAAGGTCCTTCATGGAAGACTGATTCCTCTAGTGCACAATTGGTGGCAATATAGAAATCTCCAAGAGAGAACATAAGAGTGGGAGGCTGAGATTCGTGCTCAGAACCCCCATTTGTTTGTTTACCATTATTTTGGTTTATGGGGATATGAATTTTTAAAGGTAGGGGTAATGTAATGACCCATAAATTTCATTTAATTTTTTTAAAATTATAAGGGATTATTTCAAGACCAAACACTTTGACGAAACTTGATTATGAGGCCTAGTGAGCACAAAATAGAATTTTGAACAATTTTAGTTCATTTAAATAAACATGTGAGTGGGTTTTTCTGAATTTTAAACAGGTGCTAGGATCAAAAATATGAGGGTACCATTGAACATAGAATGTTGGGATTCTCTTAGAAAGGAACTAACTTTTTCTGGTGAGGGTCGACAGAAAAATTTCAATTTTCAGACTTTTCAGAAGAAAAATAAAATAATTAAAGAGTTATTTTGTTTTCTTTTCCTCACCATTGAGTGGTGGCATGCCAGCAATGTGGTGCAGTGACAACCCAACGACATAGTGTAACAGAAATTATACAACAGGTTTCTATTTTAATGAGATCATAGGTTGGATAATTATAATGTGGAATTTCTCTAATGGATGATGAAGGTTTTACTCCCCAACGAAGAATACCGGTGAACAGCTAGCGACATCGGCACACCTCGAAGAACATGATTGGTGCATGATGAATAACAACAACTTCCAAAAATAGAATGTGGATTCATGTGGTTGGATCTCCCTAGCATCGAAATCGATCATAGGTAGGGTTTTACCATATGCAGTTGGAGTTTCCCCATTCCTCTTTCTAAAACATCTAACGCGGATCAACCCAAGAACATTTTGATCCACAGATCACAGGTTCTTGTGGTTGGATATTTTTGATGGGGTTTTTCATTGGGTTGAATTTTTTTAGGAAATCAATATACATACCCATTTAAAACCACTAACACAGAGTGTGCATGACAACATGAACAAGGCCTGAGCCCCTTCACTTCATGCGTTCTTCGTGGCCAAACCCCCAAGTTGAATAAAAAGATATTTCGAGACCCTAGCATTGAAGGTGACACCCCAGAGAGGCTGGAGGCACAGATGGGGAAAATAATGGAACACATGAGCAGACCTAGTGATCCATGGAAGTCACTACCAGCTACCCATGACTACGCACTAAGGGAGACACTGTGGCTAGCTCGGGCCGCGGTGGTGCAGCAAGATCCACCGATAGCAGCCTATGGCTAGTTGACGAGACACGACCAACTAGCCATGTCAGGAAGAGTGGCCACACTGTGGGGCCATGGTCTCTAACTGGAACATGGACCATTGAATACACGAGGGACTATTAGGGGAAACTGTCTTTAGCCATAAGTAGTGCACAAATTCTAGATGCCCCACTGGGTTTTCGGGCTAGGGAAGTGAACTCATTGTGCGTGCCAGACTAGGGGGTGTGAATCAGGCTGTGATACGGGCTGGGCTGGGTGAATCCAGCCTGTTGTCGTGGGTCCGGCCTAGCCCAGTGGCCAGGATGAACCAGGTCATCCTAGATCTGAAATAGGTTGGTTTGGGTTAATCAAATCAGTCTGGGGCATGTGGAGCCCCCGAACCAGGTTTTTTCAGGACAATCCGACAATGTTGGACCGGGCCCGGATGCAACTGGACCCTGTTTACTAAAACACCAATAACATAAAAATTGGTCATCTGATTGATGAGTTTTTTGTGGTGTTGAAACCCTTGAGAAAAGGTGGTTAGGTTGGTATACTCTAAGGATGTTTTCATGGAAGTTAAAATGCGACGAATGGAAAAAGGAGAGATTTGTCCCAAAATCAAGGGCACCACATGCTGGATTTATGAGGCTGAATGAGACACAAATAACACTGATAAGAGACCCTATGCATATCAGCTGTGATGGACTTGTGGGAAGCAGTTATATGTGATCCAGTACGCCCACGGTTAGGAGCGGCGCTTTGTTACCCGACAGACCCATGATACTCAATAGGGATGAGTACCTCAGTACGATGACCAAGGTGATAAGCAGCTCTATGTGACCCAGTAGGCCCACAGTGGGGATCTTCTCTTTGTGACTCAATATACCCATGGTACTCAAGAGGGACGAGAACCACAACATTCCATGACATGTGTGAAGTGCGTTTGTTGTACTCAGTAGGCCCACGGTGGGGAGCGACTCTGTGTGACAAAGAATACCCACGATACTCATCAGGGATGAGAACCATAGTAGCCCAAGGTGTTTTGTATTATGAATGATGGTATTTCCTTCTATTCTAAACATTATACCTAGTGTGGTATATCTTTCTTCATGGTCAAACTTTTTTTTTTGATTCATGGCTTTCTTTGTGGTCTTTCCTTGTTGGTTTGGGGTCTCTAATGAGTATTTTATTACTCACCCCTACAAAGACTTTTCCCGCACTGGTTGTGGAAGGTATGACATGCTTATATGTCTTCCGGTAGCTACTCAGTACTTACCCATCTGGTGGGGTTTTCAAAGAACAGATTTCCATCAATCTTGTACTTTTTTATTGTTATAGTTGTCTTTTGTTGGGTTTTTATTCTAGCCCATTTACTTTCAGTTGTATATTTACACTCAGTGGTTGTTTATTAGCATGCATGTTCCCTTTTATAGTTTTATTGGGATGTCCTTGTAAGTTCTTATGTACAGGTACTAAAAAAAATTCCTCTCATTTACAGGTTGATGCCTTCGGTTCTAGTCGCCAACCCCTGGCCTTCATGATGCGGTCTTGAGGGAGTCATGGTACGAACCCCTGAGGACAGGTCATGATAGTTACACTTATTTTAAAGGGTCGTTATGATGCTCATAAATGAGCCATTAAATGGATTTATCTAAGGCAACTCATCGTCACCTCGTCGCTATATTGCAGTGCAGAAATTTTCCCACTCAATGTTGAAGGAAACAAAAAAAAATAACTTTTTAAGTTACTTTTAATTTTCTCCAAAAAATTCTGAAAACTAACTTTTCTGGTCAAGCCTTGCCAGTAGAAGTTAGGTCCTTTCCAGGAGAATCCTAACATTTTGAGTTCTATGGTGACTTTTTATTTTTTATCCAAACAATGGTTTTAATTTTAGAATACCCACTCACACGTTTATTTAAATGAACTTAGAAAAAGTTCAAAAATATTTTTTTGGTTCATCAAGCTTCAGAATCATGTGTTTTCTGAGCGTCTTGTCTTGATATAATCCATATAATTTATAAAAAAATTACATGGATGTTCCAGGACATTACATTGGTCATCCAACAGTTAGAAATACTGATGAATTATTTTCAGAATGATAATTAGTATATATGTCATCAACACATCCACCGTGATTGAATCTTGTCACATTTCAATCTAAATTCCAAGAACATAGGTTCAATCACTCTTCAACTATGTAAAATTTATCAATAGAGCCTTTTGGTTGATATTTATTCCTCACATATTATTTAAAAAGACCTAAGTATTTCATGGGAAAAAATAATAATCATATTAAAAAAGTTTATGCAATGATTTGATAAAATAAAATTCACCAATGAAAATAAAAAATATATCAATGTACCTATCAATTGGATAAATCCATAAATAGTGTATCTATCCACCATATTTAGTCAAATGAATCATGATTGTGAAAAATGTAGGGGGAAATGACTTATATAAATGATATAGTGTCAAAAAAATTCTTTCATGAAGTTTATCAAGCTCTATTAGATTTAGGTTTTTTCTAAAAAGAACTCTGAAAAATGTATAAAACTCAAATAGAACTGTAGTTAATTATTCTAGTAAATTATTATGAAAAGACAAGGACAATAACTGCTCTATAAAAATATGTGAGTCATGACTTTTCAATTCATGTTACGTTCAATTTTTTAATTCAACAAAAATTGATATGTTACGTGAATATCCATATATCCCTTTTACGTTCATTAAATTTGGATGGAATATTTCATTCACATGATTTTTCATTGTAAAAATAGCCAAATGATGCATTCCATTCTCATTTTTTCAACTAGAAATGATTTGTATGCATTAACACTAAATCCATATGATAATTAAGGTGATCCTTTGATTTACCCTACTCATTAAATAGTGTAGAAATAACATTGTCACATATGTTCTTCTCAAAATGTATTAAATAATGATTATGATGTATCAAATTAAACTAATAATAAAAATGTTTTAAAAATATTTTTTTTTCTTCCATTTTTTTGTTACAAATTCTTCTTATATTTTACCACTTAACCTTTTCCCCCTTCATTAAACAGATGAAATTTTATAAATTCTTCAGTTCCATTCAATAAAGAACCATGATTTCTGAACAAGATGACACCTTTTGTGACATTATCATTTCAATAACTCACTCAAATCATTTTTTGTTAAATATAAATTTATGAAAACCATCAAGAAATTGATGATGACACATAAAACACTACATTCTTCTATGAGGTAATCATTGAGGATCAAAATCAAAATTTAAAACTGGACAAGCCAAACCAGTATGAGTGTTCCAAACAGATAAATATTATAGTCTAAGAAATTAAATAATTTTAAACATTAAGGTAGTATTAATTTTTAATAATTGTCTCGTTGGAGCATCATATGTTTCCATGCCATCATTCCATAATTTTCTCAATTCTATGATTAGAGGTTGAATGTATAAGTCAATGTCATTTCCAGGAATTTTCTTTCTTGGAATATTCATCAAAATAATTAATGAAGTCCTCTTCAAACACATCCATGGAGGAGGATTATAGGGGATCAAAACAACTAACCAAATTCTATAAATAGTACTTAATGTTCCAAAATGATTATAACCATCAAAATCCAATCTCAAAAATAAATTCCTATGATCCAATGAAAAATATGGATATAGAGAATCAACAATTTTCCATGATGGTTAATATTTTTATTTCTCATAAATCTATAATTACTAACCTGATGATGTCACTTCATGTCTAATTCGTTCTTAGATGACATGAATAATCCTTGCAACCGTGGTTTCAGAGGAATGTAACACAATACCTTTGTAGGATTTTTCTTGTTATGTTTTTTCATGGGGTTTCATTGATTTATTCTATCATTATTATTCATTGACTTCCATATTACTGTATGAAATATTGTTCATTCTTAATTATCAAACTCTTCTCCACACTAAATCATGAAATAATTACGGCATATATGTATCTTTCTATAATCATGTCCACATTTTTGATGACTTTATTCATCTCATAGAATGATGTTGGGATCTGAGATTCAATAAATTCATCAAGAATAAACTCTAAAATTGTGTTCATTTCTTTGTGAGTAATTCTATAGAGACACTTGATATGATACAACTTAAGTAAAAAAGGCAAATTTTAATACTTTGCACACCCTTCACACAGTCCATATTTTCTTTCTTCATCTAATTCATAAGAATCTTTTTTTACTAAAGTTATGAGAAATATTAACCTTATCAGGGTCAATTGACGTTTTTTTGATCTATTGAAATCTTGGAAATTTAATTTTTCAAAAACCAAATGGTTTATATAAATATTTTTGAACTCAATTCTTCCCTTGGCGGTCTCTTTATATTTCGCTGACAGTATTATAATTGTTTTGAATTTCTATAACATTTGATTCACCCTACAAAATCCTACATGAATATAGAGTAGGAAACTATTTTAATATTAACTGATCATATAATTCATTTCTATTCAACCATTTCTTAAATTTACAATTAGGACCTAGGCCTTTAATTCTACCATCCACTGATCAGTTTACAATTGAAAAATCAAAATATTCATCCAAACCCTTGGTATATTGAGTTGTGTTTCAAGGTAAATCAATTTGAATTTTATCCCTATTTATTAGATTGAACTCCCCTTGTACATTCATATTTAAATATAAAAATGTTTAATCAAATAGCTAAAATTAAAATTAAATATCACCCAACATTGATATTGACTGTTTCATAAAAACTATATAGAAAAATACTATGAATCAAATAATTATAATTTTTTTACTATACATATAATATAAAAATATGAATAAAATAAATTATTATTTCTCACAAACACAAAATAATAATGACATAAATTATATAACCTCCATATTTTATCAAAATGGAAACTATTGAACGTTCTATAAGATATCAAATGAGTCTTCCTAAATTGAGAGGTATAGGATGAAGTTTCTTTCTCGGTAAAGATAAAATTAATTTTTTAGGTTAAATAAAGATCTATACGGGTGTGGATAAGACTCAAGAGCATGGTATTTGACTTTAGATACATGATTTAAATAATTAATATTTAATGAAGAATGTGTGGAAAATAACCTCAACATTAAAGATGATAAATATGTATCAATTTTTGATATTTTATATATAGATGATAATAGTTTTATGATAGAAAAAGATAATGGTGTATTCTACCGTAGTGTTGAAAATAAATTGGGTTAATTATATTGATAAACTAACTATATTGAGAAATGTTAGAACCATTTATCATTATCTAACAAAGACTAAGAGAACCAATTTAAAAATATTAATGAAAAGTATACTTTATTTATATATCACTATATTTCATGTATACCCTAAATATTCAACTCTATATGTTTATAATATTTTGAACTAATTAGTGTTACACCTTGATTTTCCATGAATTATAGAAATCAACTACATTCACATAACATTAAATCAGATGCTCCTTCAATTTGAGTTAAACATTAAAACATGATGTTAATATATATTTTAATAATTCTTATTTTTATTTTTAAATCAAATGATAAAAAATTATTCATTTGAAAAAAAACAAAATACACACTATAATTTTTCTCTTAAAAATCATTTTAGTAAAAAAATGAAATATATTGGTTGTTCCAGTTATCATAACCAATATGTTATAGTCATGCATATAAAACTTAACCATAACTAATCTATCATTATTTGACAGATTTTATTAAACTAAATGATTCCTCACATATGCATAAAACATGAAGCATTATCATAAATTTAAAAATGATTTAATATCTCATTTTTAAGGACTTTTTCATCAGAGACCTTTTTTAGGGTTTGTGGTGAAACCATGCGGGACCCCAACCCTATCACTAATTTTCCATGAGTTGGAAAATTGACTCAATTATGTATATATCAAAAATTAGAGGCATTAAAAAATATAGAATAAAGTATAATTCATTAATATCAATAAAAAAATGAAATTATGATTGAAATAGACTCCATAAAATAATTATATCATAAATGAATTTATTTTTTTAATTTAATACAGCATAACGAAAATTAATGATTATTATAAATCCAAACAAATAAATGAAAAATTCAAATAACACATTATAATTAAAAATTACATAAATAAATTACTATTGAATGAATGAAAAAAAATTCTATACCATTTTTATTACCCATGATGTCCATATAATGCTACTCAATAATAGATTTAGGGTGAGGATGATTCAACCATTAAGGGGGGTATGTGTTGCCGCCAAGGAGGGGATTTGAGCTAGGAGAGGGAGGTAAGAGGGGGGGGTCTACATTGACAACGAGGAAGAGAAGCATGATCTAGGGAGAGGGAGATCAGGTGGGGTGGGGGGTCACATTGGTTAGGGTTAGAGGGGGTGTCATAGGGTCAATGTCTTCTCTTATAAGGGAGGAGGTAGATCAATAGGGTGGGAGAGAGATGGGGGTCGTGAGGTCGGGGTCTCCCCCGGGGAAGGGTGAGGAGGAGGTCGGGGGAGGGACGGGTGGAAGCGAGTTGGGGTTACGCAGAGGGTGCGATGGAGGGGGATTAATCACTACTACTTAATATCCCTTTAAAATCCCTAGAATTTAACTTTATCAGTGCTAAAAATCACTAACAACTAGAGAGTAGTTATAATACTAAATCTTTTATCAGTGCTTTGTTTTAGCATTATTAAAGGGGGCCTTTATATAATTTTTAGTGCTAGTAAATCTAGGGCTATTAAAGGGGTAAAATTATATTTTTTCAGAAATCCATGATCTGAAACCATTTATCAGTGCTTCTATGACACGTTTAATGCCCATCCCCCCATATTTATCAATGATTTTCACCCCACTACCCATTTTATCATTACTTTCAGAATTCCAACCTCATGTATGCCTGGCTAGACTCGAACCATGCACCTCTCCTTCGAAGATGAAACACCTTTACCACTACACCATGTTATTTTGTTGTCTGTTTAATGATTATTCTATTTATTTATATATATTAACATGTATATTTCTTATTCAAGTGTTTATATAATATTTCCAATACATCTATACAATATATGTGTGAGTGTTTGATATATATATACTTATATTTCTTGAAATACATATCTGTCTATTAATACACATATATGTATATATAAACAATTTAAATATATTTTGATAATGTAAAAAATGGTTAGATATTTTTTTAAATATATTTTTTAAATATATATATTTTTTACAAATATTAGAATCTACATTTTTAGATAATTATGTTGACATATTTATTTATATGAGTGATTTATTATATTTAAATATATCAATACATGCATATATTTAATTATAAATAAAAATACTTTGTAAAAATGATAAAAATTTAAAAACCATAATATCAATTTGAATGTAATCCCTGGGAATAAATTTAGTCTAAACAAAAAAGGCAATAATACCCCCTAAATGAGGATGGAAATCCATCAAATGTTAAAATATTAGGGTACCTCGACTAAAAACATAGTTTATAAGGATTCTAGTCCTTTAGTGGAAAACATGTGTGACATAGGCTTACCTATCATCATGGGATTAGATCTCATCACAACATTGTATTTGATAAGTTGTAGTGTGAAAATAGAAACTCAAATGTAAAGTTATATTTGTTTTAAGTTCAAGATACATTTTCAACTTATGTTAGATCTTTTATTATTTTTTTATTTTTTTGTCATTAAATTTATATTAAATGAGTATTACTTAGTAATAAAAATAAAATTACTAATTTAAAATATTTTTTAAGTTATTTAATAAGCCATTTTCCCAAAATATATTATATATTAAGTGTAAATGCCTATTTACCTTATATAAAACATATTTTAAAAAATCTACATTATATTTATATCAAATTAAATATATTTATTTATTAATATATAATTTTTAATGAAATATTTTTCATAAATTATACCCTTATCAACACTACTTAAAAAGTGAAAATAAAGGGGGTCTTTATCAGCTCTTCTAAAATAGCACTACTAGAAGTCCCCATTTATCATCACTTTTTTAAAGGAAATAATACATGGTGTACTTTTATCATCACTTGTAAAAAACTGTTGATAAGGGCCCCACTTTAACAGTGCTATTAAAGACCCTCTTTAAAAGTGCTAAAAAATCAATGTTGAAGACCCCTTTGACAATTGTTCAAATGTACTTAGGTGATGTCCAAAATCATTAAGGAATAAAATCCAAAAATACTGTATCTATAAGAAAAAGAATAAGATATATTGGGAACATTTTGCTTGTTGGAAGTTTCGATACATGGATAAAGAATATTTTCATAAAATGTAAATATATGAAAATTATGGTAGATCTACATTTATGGAGATGATAGATATGTTAAAGAGAAATCCTATTCCTTTAAAATAAGACTCATAGAAAATAAGGGATCGGTCAATCATGAAGAGTATTTTACATTTTTATGACGAAGTATGTTATGTAAAAATCAAGAATAACTCATATGATACCAAGTATAGAAGACTTAAACAATAAAAAAAATAAAAAAAATGGATGTAATCTTACCATAGTTAATAATTAGATTAATATGGATGATCAATGTACATCTATGATGGATATTAGAGAAGATGTCATAAAATTTGAAAAAATATAATTCTAATGTGGTAGATAATGAAACATAATTTACCATTGAGTATTGGAATTAAAAATTATTAAAAATGGAAGAAAAAATAATTCAATATTGAAAGAAGGTAAAGTGAGTAGTTTGGTGAAAAAAATACTTAATGAAAAACTCAAATTTCATGGGAGGATGTCTAAAAGAGAGAACCTTATGGATGCTAGAGATCTATGTGGTAGCTGTTAGAAATATGGTCATATGGGTAAAAATTGTTGAAATGTTTACCTGGATAAGAGGAATTTTAAAAAAAAAGCTAAATCACATATGAACATGTGTGATGAAATTGTTACTTTGAAGAAAAAGTGAACACACAAAAAAAGATTGAGGATGTTCCTAAATAATTCTTAATCATATGGCCATAGTAGTTGAAAATATATAATAAAAATGAGTAATAACAAACAAATTAAATATAACTCAAGCTCGATAATATGAATAATTTTAAATCTCGCACTCAGTCTTAAATATGTATAAGTGTAATATCAAAAATAACCACTAGAAAATGTTAGAAGAAAGTGGAAATCACTGGGATGGTTCATCAAGATGAAACTCAATCCTAAAAAAAGGATGTTGAAGATACCTTTATCCCCATTCATATAAACATTTCTTATATTTGTTGTAATTTTTGTTGGCTTCAGGGGGAGATATGTTCCTTGGAGTTCTATGTGCTAAAAAGATAATACATATATTAAAAGGAATGAAGTAAACCAAAACATTGAAAATCCAGATAAAATGTTGATGTGTTTTCAAAGACTATTTGATAGTTCCAGTCGCATAAAATCTCCATTAAATACCCAATGGTAAAATTAGACCATTTCTCAAGAGATATATGAAAAATAGTTGAATTAAAGGGAGAATCGAGAAGAGAAGCATCTATTTTCATGTATTAAATGATTCTTTGTTGTTGTACACTAAATGTTGCTATTAGATAATTGGTTTCAAAATACTATGTATCTAATAGAAGAAAATATCAATACTGACATCTAGTTTTTCATGTCCAAATATTATTTAACAACATGGCATAAAGAGTTGAAGGAACGTAGGGAAATTTTCTAATGAGAAGTCTATGGAATCATATTTTGAAAGTAATGTTTCTTTCTCAAGTATAGATTGATCATGATATATAAATTTATTTTGGTTGATAAATCATGTTTATATTTCATTGTTTTTCCAGTAATTTTTTTATGAAATCAAGTGAGTGATAAGGACTTCATTAAAATTATTAGAAATAAACTTCTGTTTCCTAAATCAGGTTCCAACTATGTAGGATTAGAGGATTTTTTGACATTTCATAGTTAAGTGGTTAAATTAAAAAAAAATTAAAAAATTAAAATATGAATGTCTATAGAATATAAAAGTGGGTTTGAAGATCAAGTATTGATTTAGAATGGTTGAGATATAATTTAAAATTGTAGATAGTACCCATATAAGAATCATTTAGAAAATAATTAAGTGGTTTCATAATATATATTATTCAAGGAATTGTTGATGTTTTATAGAACAATATGGTGTAATAAGTTTGTTGGAAAAAATGATAGTGTAGACAATAAAACAAAATCTTCTAAATATAATGGTAATACCCCCAAATAAATGTTAAAAGAGCCCATTGTATTCTATTGAAGAAGGGGGATGAATAAGAGAATGGAACATCCATATATCATTAGTACAAATACATTAAGGGATATTTTTTAATATAATCCAAAATCAAATATTATTCTAATAATAAGGTTATTATTGGATTTGTTGGCAATAAACATAAGGAACCTGTGACATGGTGATGTGGTAATTATTGGAGGATTAATATGTTTGAAGTGTATTTGATTAAATGATTTTTATTTATTTTGATTAAATATTATATTGATTTTGTAGATAAGGAATATATGGTATTTTAAAAAAAAATTCAACCCATGGTTGTCCAAGGAAGGTACTCAACTAAATCCAACTAGTGAAGGTATCCTCATGAATACCTAAACCAAGGCACACACAATAGGCTATAGTGAGAGGTTGTTAAGAATATGAATTAGTGCATTAAAATGGGTTCATAATGAAATAATGGGTGGAAGAACCACCATAAAAGGGGGTGACATAACGACATGAGGCTGGTGTGTGTGTATTATAGATAGGAGATGATCCCCAAATTCATGTAAATTAAAAGAGGGGATGGCGTGATACCACATATTAAAGGTTGTACGATCAAAGAAATAATCAATATGGTATTACATGATGGGTTTTACTGTTAATACACTTAATAAGATACACACATATTGAAGACTGTGTGATGAGATAATGGGATACATCCAATAAATTCCACACTCATCTTCTACTTCAATCCTCTTTGAGGTTTTCTGTATATCAATTTCTCGAAACTGAGATCTGTATACCAGTTGTAGAAATATTCCACATGATTTATCCAATGGAACTACATTTCCTAGAATTTCCTTTACATGAATGATATAAAAAGATAGATATGTTTTTGATCTTGAAGAAATATTGTTTTCAAATATATATAAATAATAATTTATCATTTGATTCACTTATCAAGTATAGTGGGGTGTAGGCCAATTATGGTAGTGGAATGGATGGTCTGGTTCATTTCATAGAGGAGGAAGTCATTTGAACATTGTCTATAAATACCTCCCTCCAATTCCATTTTAATATATGGAAATGTAGAGAGATAGCAAGACAACATAGAAAAAATAATAAATAGAACATCACTTTATTTTATTCATAATATCTACATAATTAATTTACTAATATGGTTGTGAAGTGTAATATATTTTCACAAAAACTCAAGCCATGAGAAGGAGATCCATGCATGATTTTAAACGTACATGAGGCCATTATCACCCTTAAAAAGCTTCTCAAAGAAGAAGAACGTTTTTGTGAAGGATATAAGTGTCGTGATTTTCTCTTAGAAAGAGTACTTACATGAAGATAAGTATATGAATATAAATGATGGTTTTTATGTTATGAAGAATAATACTTATGTGTTTTATGGGCCACCAAAAGAATAAGACACCATTAAAACAATTCATAAAGAAATGGAAGAGTGAAGTATATGATAATTTCATTAAAGAAATGATTTTGGAAAAAGGATAATGTGATCCTGTATACTCTAGTGTGGTGGGAATATGATCTTTATGCCTAGGAAATATATATGACCACATAGATCCTGAATAAATAATTATGCGCAATAATAAATTTCACTCAAACTAGAATATTTTAAAAGGAACATAGACTATGTAGCTTATGTGTTTACAAACCATTATTTTAACCATATTGGGAAAAAATTTGTATAAGAACAATGTTATTAATCAATAAAGATGAATTTAGATGTGTGATTAAAATGTAAATTTAGAAGAAGTAATATAGTGAATAAGCAATTTCATGGATAATTTGATCGAAGATCTGTTTAGTTGAGAAGGAAGTTGAGTAGAATTGTTATTAAATAATGAATTGATTACATCTAGATCCAGTGTAGTTAATATTTATGAAAATAAAGATTAATAGTAATAATAATAATATATTTTTAATTTGGAAACAATTAGATTGAATTATATCATTTCTATATTCTGAGTAAAAATAATAAGTATTTAGAAAGATAATTTAAATATTGTAATTATTATATTATATTAAGTTTTATTGTAGTAGTGGAAGAAACAAATACAACTCCCTTTTAGAGAAGTTGGTCTCATCTAGTTTGAATGAAAAATAAGAGTGGTGGATTGAATATTACAATCAATCTATCATTAGGTAAGGATGTAACTAATTGATTCTAATCTTGATGAATTTTAAGATACCCTTAAGTGGATTAATAGACACCATCCTTTATCAATGTAGTTTATTGTAGTGAAGAAGTGGGAGTTCCACATTGGTGAGGAGTGCGAAAAAAATAAACATTATAAGGGTAATAATACTATCAAAAATTTACCATAGCTAAAACATTTTAATCCACTAAAATAGTAAATAATATTTTAATTTGGAACATCAACCCATTGTCAGTGTTTACTCCATAGACATAACCGATTGTGGTGAACCAATAAAAATATTTTTCTTCTATGATTTATTTAATTTACTTTATATATGTGATTGTTTTGGTGATTATAAAATGAAGTTATACAGGTTGAACGCTATTCCTTCTTATATGGGAACACGATCCTAAAATATAATCAAAAACGAAAAAGAAATTGTTTAACGTGGGATAATCCCAAATTAAACTCTATCTTATGGTTACACTAGGTACAATAGATAAGAAAAATGTAGTTAAAGGATTTATTCATTTTAGATATTGAATTTTATAACATCATCATTGTGTTTTTATTGGATGAAACACTTCCAGGATTACATTGATTTATCCTAGAGGTTGTTGTCTTTCACCTCCCTATAAAATAAGTATTATATAATAATTTGATAAAATTATCTGGAGGTAGGTATATAATTCACTTAGCATTGTAAGTTAAGAACCAATATAGTTCATGTGGAGGGTATGTTCATTGATGCATATAAAGTGATTGTCGCAACTAATTTTCAGCTAATATTAAACCATTTTAAGGATGTGTTTCCTAAGAAATTATAATTCTTTCCTCTATATATGGAGATAGGTTTTATATTATATTTATTGTAGGTATTGTATCTCATATGAACACCCAATTATCATATGGAACTGAATGTTATGAGAAATATGAAGGTGCATCCCAAGAACCTTTAGGAAAATGGGTTTATATGATAGAGTACCTCTCCTAGGGATACCCCTATCATGTTTTCCTAAAAGGATGATAGTAGTTTTATTTTGTACATGGATTAGAGGAATATAAATATAGTTGTGGTGAAGAATAGGTATCCATCGCTACATATAGATTACCTTTCTTATCAATTGAGGGGAGATTTATGGTTCTATATGATTGATATGTGATCGAATTATGAATTCAATAATAATATTTATGGATATAATGAACTATATTTTATATTCATACCAATAATCATTAATTTTTATGTTTATTAATTATATTTATCTAAAATATATGACTCAAGAGTTGTACACAGTAAATATAATATATTTTATTATGTCTTATTTGAGAAAACTAAATTTATGCCATGTAATTGAAGTGTTACTTTTTTATTTAGGAGTTGTTCTTCATTGAGAATTTTATATTAGAGGATGTAA
The DNA here is from genome assembly GCA_963277665.1 of Viscum album. Classification (NCBI taxonomy): domain Eukaryota; kingdom Viridiplantae; phylum Streptophyta; class Magnoliopsida; order Santalales; family Viscaceae; genus Viscum; species Viscum album. Next base: position 263,610,000 of record OY728129.1, read on the forward strand.
TTTTAGTTTATCTATAGAGTAAGCACACAATGATAACGAGGAAATTAACATGAAATGTTTATGTGATCAAAAGTGTTATTGGTTTGTTGGGTATTATTGGATTTTCATTTAGGATTTCTCTCAAATAGAAATTTTTATGACTTGGTTAAAAAAAGAAATTGGTGATATTTGAGTGCTCTAATTAGTGATAAATGGCCTCTCAAAACATAAAAGGGAGATTTTTTCATGTTTCAATTTTTATTTTAACAAAACCTGGGAATGTAGATATAGTGTACTGTGATGCCTCCAAGGTTGGGATTGGACTTATTTTGATATAGGGATATTTTTTGGTTTCTTATGTGCCTTTTTTATCTCTGAACCCATGAGATGAACTACCCTATCCCAGATTTGGAGCTATCTTCTATAGTTTAATACTTAATGTGTTGGAATTGTAATCTATTTCCTTGTGAAAAGTTTAATTTATGTGGAAAAAAATGTATTATGATACATATTCTATAAGTGATACATGAACCATTGTAAATAAAATTTGTTGAGTACAAAAAAAATTACTTTTATATGGATAATTATCTATGTAAGTGGTACATCATGGTAGAAAATATTAGTAGGAATATGAATTAGTATGTGGTTTATGAGTCTAGGGAGGAATGAAAGTATATGATATTATTTTTTGAGTGATATCTATAAATGGAATAGTGGAAAGAGAATATGGATTTTTCTCCCTTTTCCAATACTTCAATTTTGGTAGACTAGGAAAAGAATATTCAAGAATAAAATTAAAATAATTTCATAATTTGAAAATGGTTTATTGGAAAGGAACTAGTTTTAAGTGGTATAAGGATAATTATGGGGTGATTTAGGTCTATAGAAGGGTTTTGGTTCTTACTTTAGTGAAGAAAGTGTTGAGGAGGTAATCCGAATCCACATGATGGGTTTTGATCACATGGATGAATATAATGTATTACAATATCATGCGATAATTTTGGTAACCTTTTATGAGGAGTGACATCACATTATTCATTTCACATTTATTTTCTTTCTATAAGAATAAATTGGAACCCCAATTACCAGTCAGGTTACCTATACTCCTTCTAGTTCATATTTAGAAGTTAGACAAGTTGAAAATGGGTATTTTTATTGGACATTCAAGGAACCTAAATCATTATGATAATATATGGTAAATAATGGACTAGTTGATGAAGGTATAATATTTATTTCACACGTGATATAATAAGTTAGTGGATAATCTAGGAATTTCTTTATTTTATGAGATCATTTGACTTCAAAGTAAACTGTTGATCATAGTGTTAGATTAGGATGTGCCCATTATGTCTAGATTCTAGTTGGTTATGTAGAAGGCCTTCAGTTATTTGAAGAATCTATGCAATACATATCATAATTCTTTTAATGAGAAGTCTATGTGGTGATAAAAATAATCGAGTATATTATCAGGGATTCTGTTCATGATTTTCAAGGAATGAGGTTCACCATCTATATTCGGTAGAGTTTTCATATTGTGAGAAATATAAGGCTTTGATCTAGAATGTAATCTATGAGGCCATGTATGGTAGAAAACTCAACCCATCCTTATTCAGGTTCTATGTGGGAAAGTAAGTAGTGGATGGACCAAAATTGGGGTGGGAAACCATCAAGTAGGTTCATATGATTAAGAATTGGTTGGTTACCAGTCATAGTTGGAAATTTTTATATTCCAATGGTGATGATCCTTGGATCTATAGGTTACTTAGTATTTCAAATATTGTTTCCTCAGTTAGGGAATCTATGTTTAAGGATTCATAATAACATTCTTCTATGATTTTTTGGCCCATTTAATAGTGTAGAGAGGATTAGTACCATGGATTACTAGTTTTCCCATTCCCTACAACATTTAGATATTCATGGCATGATTCACGTGTGAGAACTCAATAATGTATAATCTCAATTCAATTCATTTTATCGATAGAGAATATGTTGAGTTATAGAAAGATTTTTCATATGAGGAGTTCCCAATTCACATCATGTACAATAGTGATAATGTTCTCCTACTGAATAAAATACAACTTATCTAAGTATTTTGGATATATTTTCATATCTAGAAGAGTCCATGGATATGAATTTAGAATAATGATCTTAATGACCTGAGCTATTTGGTGGGGGTATTGATAGAAATAAAAGATGATACTAACTTAGAGGGTGAATTTGTAAAGTCCTTAAACTTTCTAGTATGAATTTGAGGCACTTTTTCAACTTTAATTTATCTATTCTTATATGATTAATGATGTACAAATGGATATAATTTATTACTAATAGTTTAGAGAAGGTTACCAAGGTAATATTTATTCAAAATATAGTAGAAGGGGTACCTTTTACCTTATATAGGGCCTCTAGTTACTCCGTGTACTTGTTAACTCCATTATAGTTCCGAAATCACCACTACCCTAATGGAAAGTGTGTACAAAATGGATGGTAGAGAATTGGGTACCAGGAATATGCTGACTGGGTACCCGATGGCTTCATGGGGCCTTTATTTTAGAGGTAGTTTTGGAATTTCTACTTTAGACACCCCTTTAACTTTTCACCCTTCCTCCAATAATCTCCACTTAATTTTGGTTTACTATTTGGAAACCCCTTCATTAAGCTCCTCAAACCTATGTTTGAAGGTTTTTTGAAGTATTAGTTTTTTCAATGGGCCTCTCTTACAAAGGTAAACCCTCTAAATACCTAAATTCATCCTTCTATCATAGTCAATACTTTTCCCATGGTAAATCCATAATTCTAAGGGTTTATGTTGAAAATTATAGATTAGATGATTGGTCACTTTAGATGGGAATGTGTTAGATGAGAAAAAATTGTTAGTGTATGTAACCTAGATGGGTTTAATTGAGAGTGTCCAATGGGCTACCATTGTGTCATATTTGTTTATGTGGTTCACCATTTGGGATAGTGGCTAACCAAAAGAAAATATGTTACGTCTTGATAACAATGTTTCTAATAATTTTTTCTTGAAAATGATTATGTTTTGATCCAAAATTGAGTCAAAGGATGGTGAACTATGATGATGTGATGTGACCACATCTTGAGTGAGAGGATTGTGTCATGTGATGTTGCTATGCACCCACATCATGAGTGAAAGTGTGAGATTGAGATAATGATGTGTGACCTCCCTTGTGAGATAGGATATTATTATAAAAATTTTGGTATGACCATACCTAGAGTAATAAGGTATATGTCATATTCTGAAATGTACACAGGACATGAGTTGAAACTTCCACTCAGTAGGGAGTAAAAAAATCTATGGATGGGGTTTATAGAATCCTGACTAACAGGTGTTTACTTGATGTATTTATAATTGATTTTTTATCTTTAATTTTTTTGTTCATACACACTAAAATATCTTCCACACATATATTATGGACACATTGGTGGTGTCCTGTAAGGTTTTATTACTCACGCCACATACGAGCATCTTAATGAATGTTCAATATTTATGTAAAATAAGGGAAAATTCTATTTTGGAAGGAACATAATTTATTACATAACATTTCATAAATTTGAAAGAATTTTTTTTAAGTATAGTATGAAAAATAAGGGATATTGAATAATTAAAAATAATTAATGTAAAATAAATATGCCTCCTAACTTGTATTCTTCAATAAACATCACAATTATGACCAGATTAGTACAAAAAAAATAAAAAAAATCCATAGGATTAACATATTGAAAGTAAGAGTTATTATTTAGGATATTGAATTTATAGGAAGTAAATATGAACACTATGAACATTTAACATTACAACCATTGGTCAATTTGACTGTTGGGAATTATGATCATTTTTTATTATCATCATTGGGTATTATAACCATTAGTAATGTATCCATTTTAAAGAGACCATCAGGATTAGTATATATTAAGGGTAATGAGAAGGGGTAATCTTCATAATAGTGTGGAAATATGTTTCTGACCTATAGGAACATCCCCTATGGAGTTCATTTAATAGAGCATGGAAATGAGGTAGCATTTCTCGGGTTCACCCATGACTAAGCCCAACTAGAATACTAAAAGATGAGGTTGGAGAAGTATAATTTGAGAGATAAGTTCAAGATAGTAGAGATCACTAACTGATCATTGTTGGTTGACCGACCACAAAAAAGTACCACCAATTCATACCTCACCATAAAGTATTATATTAGTGTGATAAGGTGGTATGTATCTTGTATTGAGGAAGTATTAAGGTGTAAATTCATTTCAAAGTGAAATAACGGGTAAAATATTTCCACATCTTATCCTTGATTGTATCACACTTCATATGAAGTTTTTATTACCTGATATTATAATATAGTAAATAAACACTTCAACACAAAACCATTTTACAATGTATATTCTATAATTTCACCATAATGGTAAAACACATATTAAAAAAGTAGAAAATAAAAAAATCACATTCACAATAATGGATGAAACTAATCAGATAGAACACATGGAAATATGAGGAACAACCAAAATGAGATATCAAAATTCCCACTCATTATACAAAATTCACAAACCATTATTATTACCATGCTTAATCAAAGCCATAAAATAATCCTAAATTTTACTAATGAAAATATTGTGTGCAGTTTGTCTTGGAATGGAATCCCTGTATGAATACAAATTTGAGGATTCAAATTTGGTATAGATCCACCTATGTATAAAAAATATATTTCTTTTCAATTATTAACTCGATCTTCAATCTATACATAAAAAATTTTCCTTTAATAAAATCATTTTGACAATATCAGGGTATATGTCATGGATAATTCACATTCTGTTTACCAACCATAAATTCGAATTTGATTATATTTCTATTGGGATTTATACATAATATCATTGATCCCCATAATTGAAAATAATATCATTCTACTTTCCAAACTCATTGATAATACTAATTTACATATATTACATAGTAACTATAAATCCATATTCAATACTTGATAAGGGTACTTAGTTTAACATTTTGAATCCATAATTATTCCATGTATGTGTCAAACATATTCATCTAGATATCCATATTAATTTACAGATAGGGGAATACTATTTCCGGGATCATATAATCATTTATTTTATAAGGAATAATATTATATGGTAAAACACATTGTGAATTTATTCAATGTATTGTTATGTTGTTCATTTTTAAAAATTATGCCATATCCATTTAGTATGAGATAAAATTTATTGTTCATTGACATCATAGGTGGATCCCGAATTATATAGACCCTTAAATCATTGGTATGTATCATTAGACAACTATGATAGGGTAATTCGAGTGTCTTACCCTTTATATATAATGTTTTTTTGCTCTAAAGTTTAGTTAAGGCCATGAATAGACATTTTTGAGAAAAAAAAAGTAATATTTTGAATTAGGGAACAATCTCGAGATGCCTAAGGGAGGTTCATGAATGATCCGAGGTCAGCACGCTAGATTGAGAATTATGTGCAAGATCGAGCGCACCCAATGCGATGTCAAATAGATTCTTCAACATCAACCTTCCAAAAAACAGCCATGTCAAAAGTGAAAAATAAATTTGGCTGGCGCACAAGCTTGGAAAATTTCACTTAAGATCTTTTGAACCCAAATTCAATGTCAAATGTCACTTTCCCGCAATCGAATTTGAGTACTTCCACAATACTTTTAGACTATAAATAGAAACATAGCCCATCATTTTTGGGAGTGGTATAGAAGATGAACCGCCAGTCTACTATGAGAAAGATGAACCTTCCCTGAACACACAATAGAAATGGCCTAAAGGTAATGGATCTTGGGCGATAGGTCTCTTTGGGGTCCTCATTCAATTAGTCCCACTAGGGCTTGAACCTCTCCCATTTCATTTTACTCTAAGGAAATTTCGTTCAAAAGATCCTTCTTGTGTATAGATTTTCCTTTCTGTATTGCCTATATTGTGCATAGGGTTCCCCCTTGGGAAAAACTCTGCATATTGCGTACAACAATCCAATATTATGCACTAGCCCTCATCTCGTGTGCAATCCTTCAATCATGCGTGCACCCCTCCTTGTGTGCTCCATGTGTCTTAATTGCCCTGAGGCACCATTTCCAGTCCCCTATTATGCACAACACCCCTATCTTGCACATACTTCTATTATGAGAAACTTCAGGATGGTTTGAAGTGATTTCAAAGTTCCTCAAAGAGTTCTTCTTATGAAGTTTCCTTGCCTTATGCTTCTTCACACATGAATGATAATGGGTGTTGCTTATTTTTTTCATGCTAACATGATCCCATCAATGGATCAATCCAAATCCCCATCTTCATATGGAATTACTGGTTCCTTCCCTTTACCATGGTTTGAAGTGTTCTAGTTATGGTTGTCATAGGGATGAGGAGTGAATCCTCACTGTCCAAATTGTAGGACATTAAATGGAAAAGCACAATAGTCCACAACACATAATGTTAAACTGTTATTACATCATAAGAGGCAAGTCCATAGAAAACCGTGAAGGGGATGAGTAGTATCGTTGTCTCACTCCCCTCTCCCTTTGATATTTATCACCATGCATACCTCGGGCAGTCTTTCTATAAGGCCCGACCTAACATGAAAGGGTGTTTTGGGTATGGTGGCCATATCCTCCTCATACAATTGGATGCCTACTCAGGCTTCCCTCTTAGAGAAATCCCTTTTATCATATTTGGGATACTAACCATGCATAATCCATGCTTCATGCCTCACATATGCACCTCTCACAACGTGATCATCAGGTCCCTGTTTCCTCATGTTTCTTACTCCAAGAATGACTCATGTAGGTTTGGAGTAAACATCGACCATGAAATCCTCTTTGGGCTGCGTTAATGCATCTTCCACATTCCCCATCCTACCAAACTATGTGTACTTTAATCCTTTCCCCCTCTGGGCAAGGTATATTGCAAGACACCATGAATTTCAATCCCATCACCCATTGGTACTGACCACTTCATGTTAGATCACCCTCATCCCACATGACATTAAATTGTATACCCCTTTCATCCCACATGATGTTAAATTGTATACATTCGAACAACATGGGGTTTGATCCCTATGTCCTTGACAGGATATGTAGGAATCCTCCCTATGGTCCATCCCTAAACACTAGTAAACTTTGGTGTCCCCTTTGTTGGGACCCACATCTTTATTCCACCACTTAGTGGTGCCAGACTAGTTCATGGATAGCTAACAATGTGTAATCCCCACACTCTATCAATACTCTTCCAATAAAGAGTGTCCCTCTTGTGATGGTATGATAACCATGTGTAAGCCCCAACATGTCTTTGGGTTTCTATCATTTGTGTACACACAAATATTAATTTCTCATATCCAAACTACGTGGACTTGGATCTTTTCCTTTTGGGAGAAAGGTAAGTAGGTAGCCTCCTGAGGCTCAAGCCCATCACTCATGTCCCATACCGGTCTCTCCCTTGAGACTTTGTGTTTTGGGAAGGTCATTTCCTAGCCATGATGTTCTACTTCGTTCATGTCCCATTAATGCATCCATACTCACGAGGCACCTCCTCGGGTGGCTCATTGCCCCATCCAAAACTACATGGTCTTCGATTCTCTGCCACGGGGATATGTAGTAAACTTGTTCAAGGTTCAAGAACAACACAATCACCTCTACACCGGCCTTCGTTTTCATCCATATTCATTCCATATCCTCAAAACATCATTCATTTAACCCTGATTTTACCCAGGCTTCCATATCTCAATGAAATCATGTCGTCCGCGGTCAGTTAACCATGTGTAAGCCACATTTATTTCATTGCCCTTTATATCACTCGAGCCACTAACCACACTTAATACCTATTATTTCTTTGGGTTTTTCCCATTGTTTAAACCCCGATCCCATGATTCACCCTATCAAACTATGTGGGTTTTATCCCTAACTTCTATACAGGATACGTAGGAAGCCTTCACAAGGTTCAATCCCAAGCAATGGTAAACCTTGGTATCCCCATTTCTGGGACCTAATCATCCTCTGATACTCCCTTTGAGGTGTCCAGATCAGCCTTCAAAGTGTGATATTTTCCCTTTATGGAAAACACCTCCTCATATACTTCTTTAATAATAATCTTGACTTACCCATCTACTAAATCTTTTGGGTACTTCCTCCAAGGGATGTCCCATCTGATCCACTACCATCAGTGTTCTGATTAGTCTGATCTGTCTCTGCCAGATGTTAAACTCGCAGAATACCCCATGTTAAACATGGTATATTGAGGAAAACCTCATATAAATGCCTCCAACATATTATTCCCCACATTTGGCATTGGACGCCTCAGGCTTCCACGCCCTCGAGAAGCCCTGTCATAAGGGGAAGAAATCCAGGTGTACCAATGTTTCAGGGCCATGACAAACCAGTGATGGCCAACATGATTTCTCCCTTAATTGAAGGATACTACCCTTACTTGACCCCATGGAATGTCTTGAAAGAAGTAGTGTAATTAAATGGCATCTAGAAAGATATAGAACAATGAATAGTTTCACAAACAACGCCTTAATCTTTAAGGGATACCCAAAAAAATAAACGAATTCTAAGGAGGAATCCACAAAAGGATAGATCAAAATCTGATATTCGCATTTTGATCAAGGAGAAAACATCCCTGAAGAATAGAAATATGTTTACCAATATTGGATATAAGGAATTTGGGGCAACAAGTAACATATCATAGCACAACGATGTGTTCCCTGATGAAAGCATCAAAAATAGAAATGGTGAATCTGACGTGAATTGGATTTGGGGAAGTTGATCATTGGGTATCCTGGTCTGTGACGTAATCAATGCGGATATTTATATACATTCATGGATGAATGAAGGGTCCTAGGGTACATGGGAATCACTTTTCCATTGTATGTACTAAGGGATGAATTTTCCTGCTTTGTGGGACCCATGTTACAGCTAAAGGAAACTGATCACCTCCTTCCCGCAGACGTAGGGGCATGGGAAATTCCAACACGATAGTCCCGCTCGGGTGCATCTATTCTATGAAAACATCAAACACCACACCTAATGAGAGACCATGCCCTATATCACCCACTAAATTTATTCAAAGGAGGGTGATCAATAAACTTGTATGTCGATGCGAACAGGAGTGGGTATTCCCATATTGAGACATGGTCCATAAGGACATGGAGGCTTCCATGCCCCGTTAGCATCGCCTCCCTCAAGAGATTCATGGGTAGCCTCTTTTCCCCACTCTTACCTTCAACAGATTCTAGATACTATCCCTGTATCTCTCATATGATTCCCTCCCTTATGCATACAAAGTAACGGATGTCTGAATCTTCCCATCCAAGACTTCAATTAGGGAGCTGCTGAAGAAGGATCCCACCTAACCTATTAAGCACCTTTATCCAGTCCTACAGACCAAGGATCAAGCATTACATACCCTTGCATAGTCGTTCCTAGTTTTGTTGACCTAATTTCAATGTCGGGTGCAAGCTCAGGAAGACACCTGCTCAGGGGCACCATCTTTCATGGATCCTATGGCCCGAGCCACCACCAGCACATTGTATTAGCCCCATGTTGTTGTACTAGAGTATAGATACTTTCTTGTCCCATAGTAGGGGCACTTCTTAGTATGATAGCATGTTCACTTCCTTATCCCAGAGCAGGGACACTTCCGTGATTGGTACAGAGTGAGGCACCTGCCACCCCACAAGTAGGTTGAGATGACTTCCCCGGTCTTTGTGCAAGCAGCAGCTACCACAGGCTGATCAATGATGATGAAATCTAGTAGAGAGGTCTTCCTCGTACCAACAATAGATAGAGTGGAGGTCCTACCTACTCTTGAATTCATCATTGATGTCCTCCTAGTGCCACCATTATCTTTATGGGAGGGGTTCCTCCCCATGTTGTTTATGTTCAACACGAAGGTCCTCTCCTTTCCTCTAGTCTCAGGAAAGAAAATTTGCCGTATGTACCTGGTTGTCAATGCAATTGTCCTATTTTCCCTATAACCTACCAAAATGGGGGTCCTCCCTGTGTTCTCACAAATTCCAAGAGAGTCCCTCCCCACATCATCGACGATAGTCACGAAGGTCATTCTCATATATAGTATGGTCAAAACAGAGTCACTCCTTGTACTTCATCTTCCAGAGCTAGTTGATGTGATGGTCCTCCCCGTGCTATAGAAGACCACCATGGAGGCCCTCCCCATGTGATTTCCAACTCCATTGGATGCCCCCTACTATAAAACCCTGAATCATGGAGGTACTCCCCGTGATACATTTTATATTTCCATAGGTTCTCCTCACACTACATTTTGTCCAAGAGTAGGTTCTCCCCACTCTTACACCATCCATAGAGGAGGTCCTCCCTCGGTCAGAGATCTACCCTTCCCTGAAGATCCATCCTTGTGTAGGAGGGTGGGTCATTATTTCTAGAGTAATAATCATGAGAAGCCTCAAACCACAATCAAAACCATCCACTTTTCAAATTCTAGAGTGGAGTGTGATTCGATGATGATACCTTCATCCAAATCCTCTATGTAGGGGGCTATAGAAGGAACAAGGCGTATCGGCCTCATCCTTCTGGAAAGTGAGGTCCACCAGATCCCCATATCCCTTTGAAAATACATACAGTAGAAGGAAGATTTTTCCCTCTCATAGGGATAGGCCATGTAATTTTCTTTATCGTCAATAGGATCATTCTCTACCTCAACAAGAGATCATAGAGAGTTGTTTTGGGGACCAATAGATGATGAGAAATAGTGTGACCCACGGCCAATGACCGTAGCCCATACGTGGGAAGAAGTTGTCAATAGTTTGTCTTATAGGGATGTGGTGGTGAAATCAGTGAATTCTTCAAAAGATATCCCAAGATGCAGAAGTTTGTCAGCTCACACGTTGTACTCTCCACCAACCAGTCTACTACTACTACTATCTAATTCGGTGTCGTTACCGGTCCCAAAACTGCCTCTTGTCGAAGAGTGGGGCAATCAAGGGCTAGATCCTGAGTCTGAGTTGAGAAGTTTTTGGGGAATTCTTGAATTGGACCATTTCCCAGAGATGTTCTAGCCAATTGCACCAACAAAATGCAAAATTATTAAATCCCTTACCCAAGAAGAGGTTATGTGTGTCCACCAAACCATATGAATGATGAATTTCCATCTCCATTGCCTGCGGTTAGCTTACCCCCATATTTTTTAACACTACGACGGAATTGGACAACAATTCCGCCTGGTTGAGTTGGTCACACTAACTATTACTCAGCACACTGTGTCACAAAGTTATCATCTGCCCCTCCAGCAATAATGCATACAGATCTTTGTTGAGTTCCTTAAAGTTATTAAGGAGGATTCTTACATGTCCAGATCCCTGGATGGGGGAAGTATGATTCGATACATTTTATTCCTATCCTACTCTAGACAGGTTGACCTAGTGATATCAAGGAAATTCCTCCAGGTGTCTTCACAGTGAATGTGGTTGAACCTGAGATATACCTGGAAGGTGGAACTATCACAAGTTCTGAAGAAGAGGAATAACACGTTGGGGTAGTAAAACACTAAGAAGATCTTATATGTGTCCATACTCACCAACAAAGAACATCACATATACTTACAACACCATTTGAGTCGTTGCCTCTCGGTCAAGACCACATCAATGGAAAAAAATTGGGACTAACAAAGCCTCTGACCCATTTGGATCAATAGAAAAGGTGGAGAATAACCCTGAAAAGGCGGCGTTATGTCAAAAACATTCTGAAAAAAATGATGCTTAATTAGATCCTCACTGAGTGCGTAGTAGAATGGAAACCATATTATGTTAATACTCAACTAGTTCAGTAGTGGTACAGGCAGGTATAACTTTCTCTTGGTGAGTTGCCTCCTGGTGACTTTGACTACCCTTCCCATCTAGACAGGGTAGAGGCCAGTTTTTTTGACAAGTGATCGTGATATGAATCACCCAATCCAACTAAGTTGTGTGAGAACCTTCTTTAGGATCTGGCTTAGATTCCAAAGGCTGGTCCACAAGTCACACTGTCCTTTCTATATGTTATTTTTCCAACTCATCAGGCAATTCCTCCAGTCACCCCCTAAGTCGATAGGACCATATACCATGTTGAAGAACCTTCCAATGCATTGGTGGTTAGGAAACCTCATCAAGATCAGAATCCTCATCCAGATAATCTGATGGAAGCAATTATTTCTTACCTCAAGACCCTAAAAACTAGACATGTGGAAATCCCTACAAGTTTCAAGCCATGTCCGGCATGGGTGGATAATATGCCAATACCCACGGGTTTCCGAAATCCTACCTTCTCTCCCTTAAATGGGATAGGCGGTCCACTGCAGTATCTGGACCACATTATTTCAAGGTGTAGACCCATTCAAGTAACTTCAGAACAGCAGGAGGCCTCCAAGATCTAATATTTTGTACAAACACTCGATGGGACCACATTTTTTCTGGTATTTCCAGTTACCCATTGGGTCAATAGCTTATTGGGAGGATCTTCATAGGCAGTTTCTATGCTATTTTTGTTCCACAACCCATAATACAATCATTTATGACCTCTTCAAGTGAAAGAAGAGGCCCAATGAGAACGTCACAAAATCTATCACTAGGTGGATGGGGCTCACATATTCCCTCGATATACCACTAACCCAGGAGAAGATTCTAAATATGTGGATAGGGAATGTGGAGACCAAAATGGTCCCTTATCTCATCACTCAGAACATCCCTGGTGGGATCTGAGATTTCTATGACAAACATCAACATTTAAAAGAGGCCTTGTGGAAAGCCAAGAAGGTACATCCATTGTCTCTTGTAGCTCTTGCAAGAAGAACCGCTAAGGAAAAGACCATTAAGGTATTAAAAATAGAGGCCCCCATATAGTTGGAATTGTTATGACAAAGCCACCTCAAAAACTTCATCAATTCCCACAACCTCAGGTATAGCCTCCAGCTCAGCAGTTCCCACCTTATAATCGGCAAGAGCCCTGGCATAATGCAACACCGCCACTTAGGTGAGAAAATTAGGTTTCACCTCCTCGATAGGCTCTTCCAATCCCTCATCAGGGCTAGGCCCCTGAATCTCCTTTCTCAGACTGAAGGAACCATGAATACTCATTTTACAAGGCTTAGGTTCTCAATTATTTCTGATGGTACTTGGACCAAGGAATCTTCTAGTTACCAGAATGTAGGAGCCTGGAGTGGAGGATCTCACTGATCACCCCCATGAGTGCCCCTATCACTTTTTTCTCAGGGACAACCTCAAGAAGTTCTATGTTTTTAATTAAATGATCTGACACCAGGTCATAATGACATAGTTAGATTGGGTACAAACATGGAACATGTGTCATGTGTGTTTATAAATCCTGACAATGATAGTGTTGGTGAATGACATCATATTTCTAACAGCGGGTCTCAAAAATAAGATGACTGGATGGCTTGCAAGGTAGTCGCCTGTTACCATGGTATCATCCATGCACATTTGAATTGCCTCAAGAATCCAGAATTTGTTGGGATACCTTCTTCTACTACCTCTACATCAACATATCAATCTTATTCCTCTCAAGGGAGAAAGCACTGACGACACAAAGGGAAGACAAATCCCTCCTTCTATACCAAATCATTCCTATACTCTCAGTGGCTTCAAGCCCATAAATATTGGGATTTCACCCAAATTTTTACCAAAAATAGAATATTATTTGAGGGATGTCCAGGGGTATGCATTGGTCAATACTATCAATCTGGTAAACACTTACATTGTTCCTGATGATGAAGTGTGTTAGGAGGACCCTCCCAATGTCCCTAGTCGACTCCAGCATCGACAAAGCCATAGGTATGTAAATCACTAGAATGTATTGGTTAGTGATTTCATCCAAGCCGTTCATGCCACCGATAAAAGACAGTATGCCCAGTGTAGATCTCGGTATGTATAACCTTCTCATCTTGTTTCATCATATTCACCCCCTTAACTGTTTCCACTACTTGATCATAAAGATTCACCAAGATCATGCTATGATATTTCATGTTCTGTTTTGGATTCACCTCAAGCATATGATTATTATTCAGTAGTCAATCTACACTATTCTACTAGTGAGTAGTGAGACATTCCCAACACTAGTCATAATCTTCATGTTCAACCGGAAGCGCACATCAGACCTCTTTCCATAGAGGGACTTCATGTTAGTAGAAGTGTATTCCAGGCATGGAAATATGGTTTCCCCCAGAATATTTCTAGAATTCTTAAGATTCTCTCCATCCATGAGGATCTCTTCCTATAAGAAGATATGTGTGAATCCATTACAAGGGAATTAAGATGCTCCCTATAATTTTAGACATAAGTAGCATTTGTAGAAGTCTTATACACTGAGACAGTCGAGTATGAAGAATTCAGGCTATCATCTGGTTTTCTATAGAAGATGAAAGTTCTCTTATATAGGGGCACATTAATCTAATGTAAATCACTAACTGGTTCAATGGCATTGAGATCACCATTGTCTTATTGGAATGTGATCTAGGATAAAACTTATCCAAAACTGGACACTACGCAAGATGGAGTTGTCTAAAACATATTTGAGTCCCTCTGACCTGAAGATTTAAGGAAATGATATGATGAAGTAGACACCAGTTGGAAAGATCTTCCTGAAGACCTAGTTCAGTGATCTAGTTTCCATCACTAAGTTCATGGTTATCTCACAAGACACTGCTTACAACATGTTGACGGGTTGAACAGGGATCCACCTGTATGTTGAAGTACCCTTATCATATCACCAATGAATTATGTACTCTTTTAATGTTCAAGTAGGGGTATTCAAAAGAAATTCATCTCCATTTTCCTCTTAAGAATCCGGCTACATGGATTCTAACTACTATAAGAGCATGGAAAAGAAGATTGAGGCTAACAAGGTTGAAAAGATATGGCTACTACCGACCCATGGACAGACCTGGATGACGCCTACATTTTCCCGATTCAATGATTGGAGGCCACAACCATAGACTAGGGGAAATGTTTTTTTGTCTCTAGAATGATTGGGAAGCGTGTTCCCAAGTCTAAGGAATGTCATGAGATCCCCTCATATTCCTACACAAATCAGGCTCAAGTGATCCAAGATCCTCCTACTCCTATAAGGTATTAGGATGTTATTCATATGGAAACAACAATACGTCATACTTGTTTGTTTTTATGGGCTGGGATAATCTGGCTCAAGATGACATGTCACTATTTCTTTGATATTTTCAAATGTGGCCCCTTGCATTGAAGGCCATGTGGGATCGGGTTGACAGCTTTCATCACCATGGTTTTAATTGTGTAGGGGTCCCCCGATGAGGTTTCCACTACCACTCAGGATGGAACTAATGTCCCATCAGGATCAACCAATTCAGAACAGTGGTCGCATGTTGATAATCCTCTCATCGTGGATAAAAAAGAGGATTTGGAAGATTCCCCTCCCACATTTGAAGAGGCCTTCTTCACTACACTCAATGAATTTGTAAAGGTGAAATTCAATATTGAGACAAATTCAAAACCAACACTAATCAGTGTAGTTATGCATACATAAGAACAGCCGTGATATGTGGATTTCCTAAAGCAGCATCATGATGTATTGTCCTAGAGTTATGAAGAGATTCTAGGTCTAGATCCTCATGTCATCGTCCACCATCTCAGTCTCCTATAAAATCATGGTAGGTTCAAACAACCTCCCAGAAAGATGCACCCTTCTCATGGTTCCATGGTTGTGGTTGAGGTTGACAAGATCATCAAATCCGACTTCATCAAGGAGGTCAAATACCCCAGATGGTTAGCAAAAAATTTTCTTGTCAGGAAGAAGAACAGATATATTTGAGTCTACATTGACTTCCAGGATCTCAAATGTTTCTGTCTGAATGATGATTTTCCCCTTCCTGTGGTAGAACTGTTGATTAGTGCCACCGTTATGTTCTAGGATCTCTCCTTAATGAATCGGTATTTCAGATATATTCAAATCTAAATTTCCCCTGAGGATGAAGAGTCTACTGCCTTCAGGGAACCACAAGGAACTTTCTTCTACTAGGTAATTCGTTTCGGTCTAAATAATTCTGGTGCCACCTATCAACATTCCATGCATCACATATTCATGATGATCCCCAAAACATTAGAGGAATGATATGTGGAAGATCTGGTGGTTAAATATTTCTAGCGATTGGACCATCTCAGGGATCTGGAGAAAGTGTCTGACTTCCTCTATTCTCACCATTTGATGATGAACCTCTTGTTGTGTTCCTTTGGGATCACCATGGGAAATTTTCTTAGCTTCATTATGAGACACAGAGGCATTAAGATCAATCTAGAAAAGATCATGGCCATCAGTCAGATGTCTCCTCTATGAAATATTTGGGTGCTACTAGAATTTCAAGGACACTTAGCCTATATACGTCGATTCATCGCAAATCTGGCTGGAAAGTGTCATCCCTTTTACGATATCATGATGAAAGGTGATGATTATCAATGGGATTAGGAGTGTCATACTTCTTTTAAGGAAATCAAGAAGAACCTTCTATAGCCTCCAGTTCTAATGTTACATGCTTTTAGAATGTATCTGGTCCCCTATAAGACCGCTATAGAATGTTCCTTCGGCTCCTTAATTTCCCAGAAGAACAATGAGGGAATAGAGAACCTATTATACTATCTAAGTTGCATTATCCTCGATACAAAGACCAGATATTCTTATATCAATAAGAGATGACTTGGGCTGGTATTTTAGTGTCGAAATTGCATCATTACTTGCAGCACCATGAGATATCGCTGGTGTCCCGAGTGGATCCTTTGAAGTACATTCGGAACCACCCCATGTGAAAGTCCATATAGCTTGTTGGGAAGTGATCCTTTAACAGTTCAAAATCATGTTTTTACCTAAAATGATATCAAGGGATAGAAATTGAAAGACTTTCTTAGCACCCATCCATCCCCCACAGAGTAGTCTCTGGATCTTCAAATACTAGACGACGCAATCCTCTTCGTGGATCAAGCCATTCCATGTTGGAAAATTCACTTTTATGGAGCTTCCCAATGCCCTATCAGTATGAGACTCAATGATCCCAGACTAAACAGAGTGGTCTAACATATCATCTTTATCATCCCTTCACAAGATTTCCTGGACTATTCATTCCTATTGTCAGAAGGCTACACCAAAAATGTGGTGGAGTATCAATCCCTCATCACTGGTATGAAACTAGCCCTTGAGATTGAGGTCCCTTACCTGTATGTGAAAGGGGAATCTAAACTGGCACTCAAGCATATAAATAGAGACTATGTCTTCAGTAACATGGAGCTCATAACTTTGTTAGAGCATACTCACCAACTGATGGCCTAGTTCACTTCTCAAATAGATGTTACTCATGTTCCCCAATCACAGAACGGACAAGCCAATGCCTTGGCCAGCCTTGCTTCATCTCTTTCAGAGCATCACCAATATGATTTTATTATCCATGTGGCACACCAATGAATCACCCCTCCTGTCACTCCAGATGATAATGATATCCCAAAGGTAATCCACCTTACCGTTGATGCCTTCACATCAGGACCTTTAGGTCCCCCTGCCACAATATTAGAGGAGACCCCTGACTATATGACTCCCTTTATTGAGTATGTCTAGCATGGTAATCTCCGAATAGACCGAGATGAACATGATAAAATATAATGGTGTGCAATACAGTTCTCCCTCTATAGTGGTCCCAGTCTTGAGAAGATACCCTAAATAAGTTGGTTTTAAGTGATTATCCTTATTTCCATTCAAGGAGATGAGTTTTCTCAAGTTATGCAGGAAGTTCATTTCAGTTCCTGCAGGGCTCATTAGGCAGGGATGAAACAATATCATCAGATCCGAAGATTGGGATTTTTCTGGTTGACCGTGATCTTTGACTATATCGAGTTTTCCAAGAGGTACTATGCATGCTAGATTCATGATAATTTTTTTACATCGGCTACAAGAGCCTCTCTATACCACCATGTACTCTTGGACCTTTTCGGTTTGGGGACTTAATGTTGTTGGACAATATCCATCAGAAACATATGGCCAGTGAAGGTTCATCCTCAGTACTACAGACTTTTTTCCAAGTGGGAAGAGGCAGTTTCACTCAATGAAGTTAAGGCCCGTTCCATCATTGATTTTGTGAGCTCTAATATCATCCACTAATTCAGAGACCCTCATGTCGCTCTCAACGATAAAGACTCCAACTTCCAAGCAGCTGAGCTGAAGAAACTCTACACCATGTATAATATTTGTTCTAATCATACCTCTCGCTATCATGAGCATGAAAATGGGATGATCAAGGCATTCAAAAAAACCCTCTCTAACATATCAAATAAGATGGTTGGCCAAAACAAAAAGAGTTGGCCGGACAAACTCCCCAACTATCTCTAGCCTTACCGAACGATGACTCATAATTCCACCTAGGTGACTCCATATTCCCTATTGTAAGGAACAAAGACATTCCAGCCCGTCGAGATGCAATTACTCTCACTGCACACAATTTTATACGATCAAAATGAACTAGATATAATAAACCAAATCCATCTAGCTAAACTAGAAATGCTTGATGAGAACATGATTCATGCCTTGTACAATATGGAGAGTCATCATAATAAGATAGATAGGGATTTCAATAAGAATTCCCCCCCCCAATATTTTTTATATGGTGAAACAGTATTGGCCCTGAGAACACCAATGATACTCGATTGGAAGCCACCAAATCTAGAGCCCAACAGAAGGGGACCTTATGTCATTCAAAAGGTTTACCCCAATGGTGCATACTCTTTGGTCACTATAGATGATGTGGATATTAATCCTCCCACCAATTCCAAATTCCTCAAGTAGTACTTCTATTAAGGGAATCTCCGCCCTGGAGAATGTTAAACTTTTCATCATCATCCAACATGATGTTAAACTATAAATGGTCCAATCTCTATGATCCTAAACTAAGATCTCTTTTGTCCCACAAGATGACAAACTGTGAATGGTGAATATGCCTCATGGTCTAAGCTCTATGAACTTATACTAATATATCCCTCATCCTTACCACAATATGTTAAAATCCACAGGTACCAACATTCTTCACACATCCCATCATTTGGGTCTCCATAATCTTTCACAATCTAAAGGACCCCCTAGAGGCCTAGTCTCTCTCCACCTTAGATTACATACCGTTTGAGGCCAACATCCCATAGGACCTCAAAAGACAATTTGACAAAAGTCCTTCCTTGTGAATATGGTCAGTGGTCAATGCTCAATTATTTGTTCCCAATACAAGTTACACTAGATGAATACTATGTTGAAAACATGGGCAGTAGTTATCCTCAATCATTATTTCCATCCCCATGGTCTCCCAAATGATGGGTGGGATGGTTCACCTTTTTTCACTTCTTTCCCACACACATGACATTAAACTAGGAATCTACGGTCCATTCTATATGACTATAAAATAAGAAATTCCACATCCTTGTCAAATGATGATAAACTGTAAGAAATTTTATGAACTATGTATGTATTGATTCCCATCCCCCTGAGATACATAGGAATGCCCGAAAATTCCATCTTCCGGTCTAGCCCAACAAATTTCATCACCCCTCGGGGGGTTTAGTTCTCTTCGAGGGTTGCATATGGTGTAATGTGGGCTTCTTTAGTCCCCAGTCATGTCATTTTTACAATGGCTGCATCATGTGATCCTCCACATGGAATTTCATTCATTCCACATCCTTGTCGAATGACGTTGAACTAGAAGACCTTTTCAAAACTATGTACGACATGATTATCATCCTTGTGGGATACGTAGGAATGCTCAGACATTTCTTTATTAGGTCTAGCCCAGGTTTTTAGAAACCTTATCTTTCTTCTGACCCCTTGTCCTGAATTATATTGGGGGTATGGGGTGTGGTGTGGACATATGTCCTCATTCATGCTGGGATCAATATAATTATGCCACACACCTATCTTGAGAGCTCTCCATCCCCTTTTCTTTGTGTCCTTACCACATGACGTTAAACTGCATGACATTTCATAAACTACATGTACATTGATTCTCATTCTTATGTGGTATATAGAAATGCCCAGACATTTTGTCTTCAGGTCCATCCCATGTCCATGAATTCTTTCACTCGGACCCTTGTCTTGAGTTCTCTCCAAGAATTGGGAATTTTGTGGAATATGCATACTTATATCCTCATTCACGTTAGGTTATTTTTCCACTCCATACACATTCCTCTTTAATATACCTATTTTCCCTTTTCCTTAACGCATAAACATAAACTGGATGGTATTTTCAAAACTACATATGGCTTGATTCCAATCCTTTTGGGATACATAAGAATGCACTAAATTGTTTTCCTCAGGTGTAGCCCCAGGTCCCTTGATTTTTTCTGGCCCCTTGGCCTGAGCTTCCCCCCCCCCCCCCCGTATTGTGCGTGGTGTGGTTTGGACTTATTTCCTCATTCATGTCAGGCATTATTTTATCATTCCAGGTGCATTCCCTTTAGATCTTCTTTCATCCTTATGCATCCAAACCATTTGATTTTAAACTATGTTTCCTCATCCCACATGAAATTAAACTATTGTGTATTTTCCAAATGATGTTAAAGTGAATTGGTTTTTTCTGTCATACGACCTTAAATTGTGACACTATCATCTTGGATGCACTATGAAAAATAGAACCATATTGTGGTGTCCTAGGTTGAGGAGACATCATGTTTGGTATCAGTCATCCACCATTATATTTTTCAAGGCCGAAAAATGGCTGGATTCATACGGCGATGCCTGGATTCTCCATATTGGGTTTGTTTCTCCAAAAAAACACACCCACGATAAAAAACAAACAAGATCCATAAATGTATGATTCTTTATGTGAATGGGTTAAACGTGGATGACATTATTACCCTAACATTGGTATCAAGCCATGCCATTTTTAAGAACTATGTATTGATTAATTCCCAACCTCATTGGATACATAGAATCACCCAGACATTTCATCTTCGAGTCCAGCCAAAGGTTCATCAACTCATTTCTCCCCTTCTTGTCTGGAATTTGAGACATCTATTATGCCTCAATAAAATTCATATATTTACTGTGGTTTAGGGCTTAGAGAGTAGGGTTATTCATGGACATTATTTCATCTGTTTCCATGATTTTATTCAATTCCATGCTTCATGTCTCCCTTTATTTGGGTTTCCCTCATCTTTCACATCTGAAAGGACCCCCAAACGTTATGGATGCCAAGTATTATGGATCACATACCACATTGGGCCATGTTACCATATGAATTTGAATGAAATTATGAGACATTTTACATTTACGGAATTTGGTCAGGGGTAGACCCCCCATTTGTTGTTCCCATTTCAGGTCCCATGATATGAATGTTGCATTTTGAACACAGTCAATTTTTATAATTCATCATTATTCCACCCCAATTATAACCTAAATATTGATCTCATGATTCACATGAATTTAAAATTAATCATGTTTAATTAGAATTTTGACACCCATGGTGTTATACCCCCGTGAACCCTTGTGCACAGGGAGGAAGAACCAGTTTCATGCAATCACACATGGCTCCGTACGTTCGTCCCCTATCGTGTGCTTCCATGCGCTGTAATGATATTCTCCTCCCTTGTTTCCCAAAATGAGCACAACTCACATGGGATTAGGGATTTGGGTAAGGTTTATGCCTGCATGGACGATTCACACTTCCTTTTCGTTCCAAAGTATATGGAATTATACTAGAAGATCTGGTCCCCTGGTCCAGGCATCATGACTTTAAACTATGTGTGTTCTCTTGGAAATTTGTAATGCGGTGTGGAATAACTTGTCCCTATCCATATCGGGTTGCTTTGTGGAACTTTGTTACATATTTTCACTTTTGAAATATCTCTATTTTGGTCAGAGCTCTACGACCATAAACTATGATTCCTTACATTCTTATCATACAATGCTAAACTATGCCTTCGTAATGATAAATTAACCAGCAATAAGATTTATTCACTTGAGAAGATTTTTCTACTTTTCAAAATTTTCCGCCTTCCATACCACCTACGGAACTATGTATATCTTGATTCCCATTCTTATGGGATACATATTGACTCCCATACTTTTTGTTTGTGGTCCATCTACATCACCATGAACCCTCCTGTTCCATTTCAGCCAATGTTTACTCGGATATATGTGGTGTGGTGTGGCCTTATGTCCTCATTCACTTCAGGTTTAAAGTAGCCACTCCATGAACCTTTTTTGATAGTTCTCTATTTCAATGTCTTTAGAGAATGACAATAAACTTCACAGGGATGTCTCAGGCACAAGACATTAAATTGGCACCTTACATTCTGAGTTATACAACCTTAAACTATGATTATTATAGTCTATGTTTTCATGAAATTAAACTTCATAATAATTATGATATTATACTTTAAAGGAGTATATCACACCCTTTTTTTTATTGGAATCATTTTTAGCCACATCAAAAAAACTACGTAAGGCTTGATTCATGTCCTTTTAGGATACATAGACACATTTAGGCATCGGATTCCTGGGTCCAACGAACTGAATTGTAAACTCTCTGTCTTGGATTTCTCGACCCCGGCTACCCTTTCATGAATGTGTGATGTGGTGAGGACCACTATGGTTCTAATTCACATTGGGTTTTGAACCACACCACACATTTCTCTTTTGAGGAACCCCAGTCATTAATACATGACTTTAAACCGTGGCCCTACATGGAACATGTTCTGGATGCCCTATGATAATTATGGGATGCATCATCTTCCTCTCCAGAGAGGATTTCACCCAGTAGTGATGGTCCTTGACCATGATGTCATCAAGAACTATGTTTTTCATGATTCTCAACCTTATGGGATATGCAGCGACGCCCAGGAATATTTCAATGGGCCTAGCCCCAGGACCATTAAATTTACTGGTTCTTATCTCATAATCATGGTTCGAACTCTGAGACCTTAAACTTGGGGTTCCAAGTCCATGTAACATGACATTAAACTGTTGAGTATGGTCCTAGTAGTATGAATTTAAAATATGTACAACGTCCTGATCATACAACATCAAACTATTCATGCATCATCCTCACCGCATGACGCTAAATTGTATGCTTATTGTCCCCATTTACATGACATAAAATTAATACCATCTTAGGTACTTGCCATAGAGGTCCCTTCTGAAAGCAGGCCTCGTCTCAATTCAGACCGATACACCCACCCAGTGTACTTTCATCACAGTGGTGTAATTTCAAGATTGATGGACTTTATCCAAACTGCCTATCATTCCATCACCACACTTTTCATGCCATCTATTTCTGATCCTTATTCTCTCTCACTTATGAAGGAACCCCCTAATGGTTAGGATACTTGGCCTTAAGGATCACCTACCATCCTAGTCCAATGTTCCATAGGACATTGGACCACACATTGAGTTTGGCTCTATGTTTTCAAATGCAGACAGTGATTGGCCCTCATCTGTGTGTTCCCATTTCAGGATAATGTGATGCGGATTCTATGTTTCAAATTTGGTCAACAAATATCCCCCATCTTCATTCCATCTTCATTGCATTCAAATTTTGGGTATCGTAATTTATATTATTCATTCCCATTTGTTTAGATTAATTTCAATACCCCCAGTGTCACCCATCTTGTGAACTAGAGTACATTTGGAGGAGAATGTTTGGTATTATAAAGACCCTATTCTATGGTCAAGACCCCTCTTTTATTTTAAAAAAATTGAGTGGTCATTTAGACCCCGAGTATTTGAATGTTTAGTCGGCACTCTCATACACAAAGTATATAATAATGTAGTCTTCTTTTATTTCTCACACTAGGTATGACCCACGTGAGCTTAGGGATTGATCACTAATTTCATCATAGTTATGGTTGAGGTGCACTAAAATAAGAAAGAAATAAAATAATATGTCCATGCACATAGTTTGAGATAGGAAAATAAAGAGAGAGGTATTTTTATGAGTTCGGCCAAAACAAGGCCCTTCTGGATCATCCCCTTTGAGGTATTTCTCCAATTATGCCACCTTTTGGATCATAGCCTCTAGGGATGCTTCCTGCCCCTCGAACTCTTTCTCTTCATCCACATATTCAAAGAGGTTCTCAAGATATTTCACCTAGATTCACTCTTTATCAGCTTGGAACTCAATCATTTTATAGCTTGCCTGCACTTTTTGCTCATGTGCATCCGCCAGCTCGACCCTCAACTGTTCAATGCGCTAAATATGGATTTCGATAAAGACGCTCTTTTGTTTTCTTTCTCTTCAATGTATCAAACTTCTTTCTCATCCACAACAAACTTTTTAGTATTATATAGTTCCATCCAACACCTGGAAATATCACAGAAATGGATAGTCTTTCGTGTCTTCTTAGATATATAATCACAGATTATTATATGATGATAGTGAGAATCCACCCCTCTGGTGTAGAGAAAGTGTACCCATGTGAGAAGTGACCCCATACAACTCATCCATTATGCATCTGATTAACTGAGGAATGATTTAATTCACGTCCAAGCCTTGAGTTAGGTCATATGACTCTCCTCGGCCACATCAAGATTAGATTCGTCCATCTTATCAGGATCTTCAGGCATATACTCAAGAAAAATAGTCAGGAGTTCAGCAGTAGGGTCCTCTTTTGGCACTCTTTCTTCTTGAGCAACCTCACCCCCGCCACCCTGGAGCTCACACCTAGTATAAGAATCACCAATTATTGAAACTTCTTTCTCAATAGGTGCTATGGATGGACCAGTATGAACAATTGACTATATGTGAACTAGTTAAATCACCCGAAGAGCTCCCACATATGTTCTAGACTCGATAGTTTTCTGAGCCTCCAGCCTTGTGATCACTACACTGGGGACCGATATCTTGGTCATAAAAGTTCCACAATAAAATATTTGAGCCTAAAAAGGTAGAAAGTTACAAGATCCAAGCATAGAGGTGTCTAGTGCCTGAGTCACGGTAGGATCTTCTACCATAGGAGATCCCTCTACGTTTGTTAATTCAATTATCAACACTATCTCCTGAACAGTTGGAATAGAATTAGACTCTGAGGTCACCATTTCATCCCCACCTACTAGCTTATCACTGACCACTTCAATCATGGATAGTCCTTCGACCACTTCTACCGTGATCAGTCCCCCACCTGGCACAATCCCTGATGTAGATTTGGGAGAACATTCTTACACATCCATGGGTTCATTTTCATCTCATGCTGGGGGAATATTCCGAGATATCATCATCGATGTGTTCTTGAATAAGGCTAAATTTGGTCAAAGGATTCGAGTTATGCAAAGAGAAAGTCCAATAAAGATAATAGTTGAGACTCCCCTCGAGTTAAGCCAATTCCACATTAGAGCCTGCAATTTCACCACTCTCATATGGGCTTCCCTGGTGGACGACTATTTCCTATGGTCTCTCACCTCCATGACCTTCACTACCCAACCTCATTTTGTCCCTCTTCACTATCTCTCAATTCCTCTTCTTCCTCTTCTTACTCTTACTCCTCTTCCTCCCCTTCTTCTTCTTCTTCCTCATCATCATCAACCTTGGATGTCAGCTTTTATGGGTCATCCTCCTAGCCAAGCATCACTTTCACTATGATACTTGGTACTTCAAACGTCCACAATTTTCATTAATAAATATCCATGGATGTCAGGTATGCATGTTGCTAATGAAAGTTCACCCTCCCTACCACCTGAATGCGCCCTACATTTGGTAGGTTAAGCCCAGTGTTCACCCGTCTCCTCCAAAACTCTTCAGTGGACATAAACTATTGTAGTGTCCTCCAGGAAGACAATAGAGATGGGGAAATAGTGAAAACAATCTACTTTTTTAGATGTATTAATATCTTCTAAGGGAGTTCCCTAGCTAGCCTACAAGGCCACCCATGGTACCACCTCTCTTCAAAAGGTGGAGGCACATTCTCACCTTTCGATGCTCCTACCGATGATGTTCTAGCCCACACCACTCCAAATACCTAGCTTATTCCTTCTCTTACCTCCCCAGTAGTACCTCGGCCACTTACTCTCTATCTAAACTCCATACTGGACACCTTGATTTATCAAATATTTTTCCAAAAATCTCTTCTAGGCAGGTTTCTATCTAATGGTAGGCATACTCAATTGATAGCCTGACATTGACATCAGTAGGGGGAAGTGTGATGACTTCACCAAAACCTACAGTCATGAATATGCGCCACAGTTGGCAAAGTATTCAAGGATATCACTCTTCCAGAACCATTGTATAAACTTCCATTGGCATCCACTGCATGTACCTAAATTACTCGAAAAAACCTCATCATCACATTGGGTTCACAAAATATTTTTCCATAGATCTGGGATACCAGCACACCTCCAGTGATACTTCTCATGTATTCCCTCTGCTCTAATGGCCCTCACCCATCGTCTACCATCTGGCCAGTTGGGGTATGAAACAGATGAAAGTTTAAGTTTTCATGTCTTCCAATCATGAGTTTGATCACTTCCTCTATAAGCATCAACATGATAATTCCAACAATATTTAGTTGGGATGGTCACAGACCATCACCTGGAGGGAGAATAACATTCTAAAAGTCATAACTACGGAAATGAGCTACAACCCAACCATGAAGATTCTAAAATGGTCCGCATATTCTCCTTGGCATACTGCCTTTAGATATGTGTCCCACAATGATGTAAATCCTCAAAAATATAGGCACCCCTAGATTAACCTTATTGTTGGCCTCCATGATTTAAGCCATCACTAGCATCATTGGAAAAACCCCTATCCTTGTGTCCCTCACTGGATGCAGTTATCGATTAATAAATGTATCAAGGAACCCAACATATCATACATTCGGTTCCTAACTTTCATTTATGATGATGCCTCATGATCGGTACTCTCCTGATTCAATGAACATACAGTATGGTCCTTCCTTCCCCCTCTACGATGAGTTTGGGCACTGCTTCCCTCAAATTAGCATTTTCAGTTTCTAGTCCTGCATCATAAATAGACTGAACCATCCCAGGTAGGATACATCATTTAGGATGTACATGTTTTTCAGCTTCTTCTTATCCATCTCCAACAGATTCCATGTCAGAATGGGGGTGCACATCCTATCCCCCTAAATTTTTTTGGGAAGGAACTCATCATACCAGTATCCTTATAGAGGAATTATCCTAATGAAATGGATGTCCCACAAGCTGATGGGTACCTCCCATGGTGGAGGTGGAAAGTATTTGTGTTGAGAGACCACCGACTAAACAGCTCAGGTACCAGGTCTTACTAATAGTAGAAATGAAATTTTGATGTCGACACAGCTTCAAAAACCCCGATAGACCGTTGATCTTCCCCAAACTCCTCGCATGTTTGGCGTACCGAGTACGCCAATTCCCATTCACTTGTAAAATTTCCCTCAGTCCGGAAGTATCATTCCTTCCACTCTTTAGTCCCATCAGTAACGTGGCTTATGATGGTGCACACATAGTGATCTAGAGATTCCTGAATATCCACATCGCTCCCTATAATAGTCATGGTCTTTGGATTATGGATGTAAATAACCATGTTTTGTGTTTCCTTGGAGGGGTGATCATTTCTCATGATGTTCTATTGTGGAAGGTTATTCTCATGTGTTACCCATAACCATGGTTTATCTTCCTCGAAGCTTGGAATAAACACCTTTTACAAAATATCTAAGGTATATATCAGTATACTTTCACTCAGAATGTAATCATTTTGAGCTTGCAACAACATAATAAAAAGAAACTAATTATTAGACACAACTCTTCTCACATGAAGGATATGGGGGGTTGTGATCATCTAGATCATCCTTGCATCAATAGTATATTCCCTTTCAACATCATTCTGTTGAGAAGACATTTCTATTTTACTTAAGAATTTAAAAAGGATCATGCAAAAAGGAACCGAGTTTCTGTGTGTAAGACAGATGGTTACGTGCAAGATTGGTGTTAGCCATGGAAAATTCAGAATAGTTATGTGTGCTCAAGATTTAGAAGGAGTGAAAATGAACTATTGATAGTGTGCAAGGCGCAAAACAAATTCAGTATCTTTCACATAGAATGAAATATCTTTCACGCATGAGAGAAAAGTTGCTTATCACATGGGAATGAAAATTTGTGGATCGTTGCTCCCCCATATATTTATAGGCATGAAACAACCCTTCATACATCAAGAAGTGATTTGTGTTCCGAATGGTAATTTTTGTGTGCACCACCATTAGGCACTCTACTTTTAAGAGCTTCCCTCAGAATTCGACCTTCAGGCCCTCCATAAACATCAATTACGTGGGAAGGGAGCATTTGTTCACACCAAATTTTTGTTAAGGACATGAATGAAAGTTTTTGGGCAAACCAAATGCATATTTTGAATCAGTATACAATCCAGATATTCCTAAGGGAGGTGCATCCATGATTCGAGGTCGGATCTCATGTTTGTAAATTTCATGTAAGATTGTGCACACCTAATGCAACGTCAAATGGATTCTTCTATGTCAGCCTTACGAAAAACAACCATGTCAGAAGTGTGAAAGAAATTTTTCTAGCACGCAATATTGTAAATTTCATGCAAGATATTTCATGCCCAATGCGGCGCAAATGTCACTTGTGCACATTTATCCTAGCACACCACCACCTAAGTTCTCAGCTATAAATATAACTGTACCCTGTCATTTTGGATATGGTTATTCAAAACTAACTACTTCTCTGCTATTTGAAAGATGACCCTTCCG
Source organism: Viscum album (assembly GCA_963277665.1). Lineage (NCBI taxonomy): Eukaryota > Viridiplantae > Streptophyta > Magnoliopsida > Santalales > Viscaceae > Viscum > Viscum album. The sequence goes on from OY728129.1 coordinate 263,638,716, forward strand.
TGACCATGTGAAATACATGAACTCAAGGTAATGGATCTTGAGAGAGAGGTCTCCCCATGGTCCTCCTTCAGGGTGGCCCACTAGGTCTTGACCATCACCCATTTCCTTTTACTCCAAGACAATTGAACACAAAATATCCTTCTTGCATGAATTTTTTACCTTCTATCTTTCCAATCTTGTGCGTTGGGTTCCCCCTTGTGCACAACCACTCATTTTGCGTGAAACCATCCAATCATGTGTGCATTCCCTCCTCTCGAATACAATCCTTTAGTCTAGCGTGTTCACCTCCTTTTGTTCTCCATGTGTCATCCTTAACCTAAGGCACCATGTTTTAGCCCCTCTTACAAGCAACACCCCTATCATGTTCATACTTCTCCAGTGTGTCCCTTCAGGCTTGTATGAAGCGGTTTCAAAGTTCCCTAAGGATTGCTTCATGTGGTGTTTCCCTGCCTTGTGATTCTTCTCATAGGAACACTAATGGATATTTCATCTTTTCATTTCCATGGTAATTTAAACCCCATAATGGATCACTCTATAACCCCATCTCTATATGGAATTACTAGGTACTTCCCTTCCCCAAGGGTTAATGAGAAATAGTTATGTATGTCTTAGGGGTTAGGAGTGAATCCTCACCATCTGAGCTACAAGATGTTAAAAAACCAAGAACCCACATCCAAAAAACATGATGTTAAACTGTGATCACCACATAAGATACAAGTCCATAGAGAACCGTGATGGGTATCAGCACCATCACCTTCTCACTCCCCTCTCCCTCTGAGATTTGTCACCATGACCACCTTGGGAGTCTTTCTGTAAGCCCCAAACCAACATGACAGGGTGTTCTGGGTACGGTGTTCATAGCCTCCTAATACATCTGAAACCATAATTTGGATTCCCTCATGTTTAATCCCTTGTATCCTCATTGGGACACTAACCATACATAATCCCCACTCTATGCCTTGCAGACTCACCTTTCACCATGCAATAGTCGGGTCTTTATTGCCTCTTGTTTCTTACATCGAGCATGACTCACATGGTCTTAGAGTAATAATCCACCAAGACATCCTCTTTAGTATGCCTTAGTATGTACTCCACCCCCATCCTACCGAACTACATAGACTTTAATCCTAGACCCCTACAAGAAAGGTACATAGGAAGCCTCCCTAAGGTTCAATACAATTACTCATCGGTCCTGACCACATCACATCGGCTCACCCTCATCCCGCATGAAATTAAACTGTATTCTCATTTCTTCCTAAAAGACATTAAACTGTATGCATTTTAACTACTTGGGTTTTGATCCCAATCTCCTAGACAAAATACGTAGTAAGCCTCTTTGAGGTCCAGTATTAAACCTTGGTAAACTTCGATCTGCCCTTTGTTGGGACCTACTTTCGTGGCTCACTACTTAGTGGTGTCGAACTAATTCTTAGGAAACAAACCATGCATAATACCCACACTCAATCCATAATCCTCCAACAAAGAGTGTCCCTCTTGAGATGGGATTCTAACCTTGCATAATCCCCAACATATCCTCGTGTTTCTATCCTTTGTCTAAACCCCAATACTATGCCCCGATATCTGAACTATGAAGACTTTTATCTTTTCCATTTTTGAGAAATGTACATAGGAAACCTCCTTGAGGTTTAATCCTATCAATCATATCCCATACTAGTACCTCCTTTGAGACTTCGTGTTTTGGGAAGGACATGCCCCATCCTAGAGGTTCTACTTCCTTCATGTCCCATCCATGTATCCATCCTCACGAGCCTCCTCCTCAAGTGACTCATCACCCCATACATAGCTACATGGAATTTGATTCCCTACCACGGGTATATATAGAAACTTTTTTGATGTTTAAGCCCAATATTGTCACCTCTACACTGTGCTCTGGTTCCATATCTATTCATTCCATCTCCACAACACTTCATTAATTTCATCCTGATTTTACCCAAACCACCACAACCTGCTGAAATAATTCCATCCTCAGGTAGCTAAACATGTGTCATATCCCTTCATTTCATTGTGCTTTGTAACACCTGAGAAACTAACCACACGTAATCCCCATTATGTCCTCAGATTTCTGTCCATTCTGTACACCACGATTCCTTGATTTACCCTCTCTAAAAATGGGGGTGTGGATACCAATATTTTATACAGGGTATGTAGGGAGCCTCCAAAAGGTTAAATCACATCCAATTGTAAAACTTGGTGTCCTATTTTTCGGGACACGATCATCCTCTGGTCCTCCCTTTGAGGTGTCTAGATTAGCCTTCACAGTGTGATATCTTCCCTTTTTGGGACACACCACCTAGGATCCGTCCTCATTGGGTGTGTTGATCCACTGATTTAGTAAACCTTCTAGGTGATCCCTCCAAGGGATATTCTATATGATCCACTCCCATTATTTTTCCAATCAGTTTGATCTATCTCCGCTAGACGTTAAAATCATGGCATAACTCATGTTAAACATGAGTATCCAATGAAAATCTTGGAGACGTGCATCCGATATATAATTCCCTACATTCTATGTGGGATGACTTAGGCTTCCATGCCCTAGATAAGACCTATCCTGAGGGGAATAAATCTAGATATACTAGTGTTTCAGTTCCCAGACACACCAGCAATGCCCAACATGATTACTCCCCTAATTGAGGGTTGTTTCCCTAAATTGACCCCATGGAATGTCCTCACATAAGCAATTTAATTAACCAGAACCAACAAATATATGGAGTTGGGAAAAGTTTCATGAACAACATCTTATTAAATAAGTGAGACCTAGACTAGGCGATTAATTTTGGGGAGGAACCCATAGAAGGAGAGACTCAAATCCCATCATCCCATTTCGATCAAGGAGAAAGCATCCTTGAAGAAGTGACAGATGATGCCCACCTTTGGAAAGTGGGAACATGGGGAAACAAGTAGTGTGTCGTATCATGATAAAGTGAACCTTGATGAAGGTGTTGAAAAAAGTTTGGGAACATGTCCTCATTGGTATATTTGTAATTTCTAAAACTATGAATTCCTAAAATTTCTATCATTATGTAACAATTTACTCATTTATTTCATTTTACATTCATATATTATGTTACGTGGAATCAATTTTTTATATGTTACCATTTTATTTCTATTTCAAATTATATTCAACTCTAAACTACCCCTTACTATGAATTGGAGTTCACCCATTCATGCTTCATTTTCCACATGAAACCATGAAGATTAAAATATTCGACATAATGACTTTAAGGAGGAAGAAATAAATTCTCAGGAATTTGGTTAATGCATGTTATGTTTATTATATAATATGATGTTGATTCCTATATCCATTTCATAATAATTTTAAACAATTAAATCAATTTCATTGTAATCTATGCCTTTTTTATAATTTTGAAAAAATAATCTACAACTCCAAATTATGATAGTAGTTGTTTTTAGGAATTTTTTAGGGATCCATTCACATGAATGGAACTTATGTTAGGCTACTCAGTGGGAGGGGTAGGTTTTGTATAGAATTAATTCTTGGACTCACATTGATCATTTTATAGATGTGCCTGTTTATTATGTTGTTATTTATATATCTGATGTATTGACCAAACAAATATGGGGTTCCTTTTGATTGTTGATATGTTCTTGACATTTCTAAGGTTTATTACCGAATGTGCAATATTTATATGGATGGATATTTCCATATTTCCATATTATACTTTATTGTTAATTTACAACTTATGCAATTAATATTTTTAATACTTATCTATTATTGAGTTCATTGCCCCCCAATTTATGGTTTATGTCCACTCTTTTATTCAGTAGCCTTATTTATGTGAGGATACATACATGAGTCCCTATGGTACAATAACTTGAGCTTATAAAATCAAGATGGGGTGCTAAAAAATCAATCAAATTTATATGATAAATATTATATAGCCAAAGTTTTTAGTTCAATTTGGATTTTATGGTCCTAATAATTTTAATTAAAATAAATAAATTTAGTAAGGATTATAAATCATTGTTAAAAGTTTAATGGATGATTATTTATATATGATAAAAATTTAATACTGTATAAATAATTATGAATTTTTCTTTATAACAGAATGCGATGAAAAAATGAATATTTTAATTGGATGTAATTCATAAAACCAAACTATATGTTGGATCCAAATTAATAATTCATCATATATATTTTATATTCTATTGAATTAGTTTTCTATCAAAGTATTTTGTTCATTATAATTTTGAATCGATCAGTTTTCAAATATCATTTCTCACAATTATCTATTTTTTAGGATATTCACATTATCTTATTACCATTTTCTATGAATGTTTAGTGTTTTATCTTTTTTTTAATGAATCATTATAAAATTATGTAATAATTTATCTTATTCCATAACAAATCTAAACTTATTATAAACAATAAAAATAAATTGGTTTCGATTATATCAATCATGGACTAATCATCATTAAGGTTTGGATTTCTATTAAGGTTTTTTTTTCATTTGGTTCAAATGAATGTATTTAGTTGAATAAAATCTATGGTAAAAACCAATAGTAGCAAGGGAATAATAGGGGTAACCTGAAAATTTAAGTAGTTAACATTTAAGAAAATTGGTAACTATTAAACCCATGAAGAGAAAATATAGTCAATATCTAAAGAGGTTGTGACCATGGGGAGATTATTGAGACCTAATAGATTTTGATGTGTTTAAAAGAAAAAAGATAAATAATTGGCGAAGAAAAAAAGTTGACATGGTTATTGTGTTGTATTTTGTTTTTAACACATATATAATGTCTAAAATCTACTATTAGATGGTGTTTCACTCATGGTTTAGTTTATAAAAATGTTTTAGAGTAAATATATGTGTTTAATGGAATTTTCAAGTGTTTGAATGAAATTTTTATGATTTTTTGTTTTTAATAGAACATGGTCCAAAAATTGAAAATTTTCTTTTCATAATAGTAAATCAACCTAATATGTAATAGTAAATCTAAGTAGATGGCATGAGATTTTAAAAATTCCACGAACTAGTGTTTTTATGAATGATTTTTTCGCTGAGAATAAAATTGTAATTATTTTTTAATAGAGTTGATATGAATTATTTTCATACATAAGTAATTCCATATAAAATACTTTATATATGAAATGTATGTATTTTCTCTTATACATAACATATTTCTCATTTTAAGAATTGAAGATTTTTTAAATTGAATATGAAGGTTCAAAATATAAATTTATAGATGTTGAATTTGAAAGAATAAAAAAATTACAATGTTGCATCTATTTGTTTATAAATTTAATATAATTAAGAGAAGTCATGATACATGCAGTTTAAGATTAAGGGTTTTGAAATGGATATGGATGTCTTGACATGATGCAATCCATTTATGAATTAATGTTTGCAACTAACTTTATGATTTGATAGATATTATCACAATATTGAAGAAACACCATTTTAATGAATAATGTGTGGATAATAGGATAGATTCGTATCATGATGTGAATCCATGGGTGTTTTAATTAGTGTTGTATTAATATGGGGAGAATTATTGTGCATTATATAGAGGTTTTTAGGATGAAAATACGGAAGAAGTTATAGAAGAAATTAGATGAACTTTTATCTCATGGAGTGAGATGTGTAGTCATGCCATGATGACGTAAAAAATTATAGAGGCTAAATAATAATAATGAAATGTTAAAGAAAATTAAATTATCTAATTTTAATTTCAAATTAAAAATTGAACTTAAAAAATTTATCTTACTGTGTAAGGTATATTTGAATATAGTATTACATGATTAATTTTGATAGAGATTATAAAAGAATAGTATAATATAAAGATATGTAGTGAAGTTTTCATAGAATGAGAGTAAAAAAGAAGTAGAGTCTATAAAATAGTGAATTTTGAAGAATAAGAAGAGAATGAATAATAAATATAATTATCCAGAAGATATAGTACATGTATAATAGTGAACATAGTAGGAGTGTTAGAGGTAAGAGAGTTATTGTAGCAGTGAAAGTAAATAATAAGAAGAAAATGAGTACACAATTGGTTGTGTATGATTATCACACATATGAAATGTGTTGGTGAATAAGGAGGTCACACTTGTTCTACAATGAGGATTAAGTGTGAGATAACCATACAATTGAGAATATATAATCATTTTGAGTAGAAATATAATCTATAAGACATCAATGTACATGATTCTAGTGAAACTTGTTGGAAGAAAATATTTTCTTCATACATGTAATATGAGTTAAGGATATTCCCTCCCTATTTAATCCACTATCTTAAATTTAGTATATCACATAGACCTAAGTGATCAGAAATCATGTGATCGATTATCTACCCATTTTTTATTAGTGATATTTATACCCCGAGTGTCTATGTTTTTTTACATTTCTGTATGTGTGTGAATTAAAATTTAAGATCTATTACTCTAACCATTAATGAAGGTTGATTTTATAAGAAATAATAGAGTGATAGAATGATGTATTTTTCACTAATTTTCCCCCATATTAGTTGACATAAACCATTTTGAGGTCTATCATTACTATTATAAACAAATCTTGTTTCCTATGAGGATATATATTTTTTATTTTTTTGGCTCTGAATATTTCGGATCTCAGCATGAATTTGAGTTGTTATTTCTTTTGAGAATAATGAAATTTTTCCATGATGTTTGATGATTTAGTTTCTAAAGTTTTATTTTTAACCTTTTCAACATCAATTTGGTGAACAACCAGGGGATTCCAATTTTAAATAGGGAGAATAGTTTTATTTAGATAGACAAAATGATTTCATATCCTTTTTATAGTAGTCTAAATATACTGGTGGTTTCTATCGATGTTTTTTCTTCTCATGATAAAGGTGGTATGATGACTGTATAAGAAAAAAAAGAATTTGGATAATGATATTCATGATTAAAATTCTATCTTATTATATATTTATGAAAAAGGTGTTTCAAAAATTCAAGGTAATTAAGATTGAAAAAATAATTTTGGATATGTTATATAGTATTTGTGAATAAAAATAAAAAATTAATCAATCAAAGATACATATTTAGAGGTTTTAAGTATAGATATATCATGATGAGTGGTGATAAAATAGTGTCTGAATTATCCACTAGAGTGAATGAATCCTTTATCTCTATTAGTTGTTTTGGTGAACTGTTAAAATTATCTTTAATTGTTTCAAAGGAACTAAATTTTATTTTATAAAACATAAATGCAATGGATTTGGAAGAAAAGACCTTCATTTGGGTACACTAACATTGGATGATCTGCATAGCTTTCTGATTTCTTATGAAATATGAAAGGTATGTTAATTCATGAATAGGATAAAATATGACAGGTAAATATACATTAAATTTTGTGAATAAATAAAATATTATAAAGGAAATTTTTGAAGATGAAGCGGAATATATAGATGAAGAAGTTTCAAAATGAAACTTTACAAACTATAATCATTGATTTATTTAAGTGCCTGATGTTTTAGAAGAGTGTTTTCGATAATTACTCACTTAAATGGTTATTTTTTAGATCTATTGGTTATTTTAAAAAAAATATTATACTAAATAAAATATTTTTAAGAGTGTGATGGTGAGGATTATATGCAAAGAAACTACTTGAAGAACAAAGAATCAAATTATTATCCAAATTTTAGAGATAATAAATTCTATAATTTCAAGAATAAAAACATCTTTTATAATATTAAATATAATTATTATAGTAAGTATTATGAATAAGTATAGACATCTAGCAAAGTTGTTGAATGGATTCTAATTGTAAAGGTTATCAAATAATAAATCACAATTTATAAGAGAAGAAATGTTAAAAGTGAAGTGGATACTCATGGAGTTCAAGGTAAAGAAATAAATAAAAGTATATCACTTTAATATTTATCAATTAGAAAAGTATAATAATGTGTTGAATATGTATTTTCAATTATTTATCAAGAATGAAATCTTTTATGCTAAAAATTAAAAATTTTGACAAATTATTTTAAAAAATAATGAATTTTTTAAATTAAGAGAAGAATAATTTTTAGGATGAATTCCAAGAGAAATTTATATTAAATGTTGTTTTCTGTTTTCTATAAAAATGTTTTGGATATAGAAATGGTATTGGGTAAGTATAAATACAACTTTTATATTTCTACGTATGAGGGAGCAGAAATATCAAAGAATATGATTACTAAAAGAATTTATGTTTCATAGGATGATTAAATTAATGTTGGAATAATAACATTAAATTCCATGATAGAAATATATAATGGATTTATCTATGAAAAGTATGATTCAAAATCAAAAGTGATGAAATTCAAATTTCATGAAAAAAATGATTCTCTAAAATCATGAAATTCTTGAAACACTGATTTGAAAGTGAAAACTACTAGAAATAGTGATCCAAAAAAGATGGATAAAAGTATATGTTGAAGAAATATGTGTTGAGATTATTCTACAATTATATTCCAAAAAAGGAGTCGAAAATTGACTATAGAAATAAATAAGAATAAATTTTTAAAACATATATAACTCAAGTTATTTTCAATGGAAAATTTTCTATTTATAGTTGTTGTTTGAATTAAGGAGGCTTTGGGCACATGGAAGGGATATTTTGGTTTAATTATCAATATTTAATTGATAATAGAAGTTTTAGAAGATAAGTATTGAGGTTTATTCAATTAAATAAAACTATAAGAGTTCAAAAGATATATATTAATTATTTATTGAAGGTTTAAAACAAGTTCCAACTATTTTAACAGGTTTATGGAATATTTGAACAGCAGGGTAACCATGAAAATATAAAAAGTGGAAAAAGTAAATTATAAGGCATTGGTTATTGATAGAGAACACAAAGCATCACAAAAAGAATGTCCATGTTTTTTAGATAGGGAAATATCTTGTCATATGATTGGATAATTGAATCTCTTGATGGATGTTAAGTAGTTAAATAAAGGATATTTGGCATTTGGAAATGGTTGTCTACTAAATATTATAGGATTTGGTTAAAAATATTGGATAATATGAGATAGAGTTAAAGAACACATTTTTTGTTAATAGATTGAAACACAATATAATAAGTGTTTTCAAACTATATGATTAAGGTAATGAAGTGATATGTTTGAAGAGAGAATGTTTCTTAAGTTAGAATAAATATATTTTTTATAAGAGGATATCAAATATGTGTAACTTGTTATTGGATAGTAAATAATGAAGAAGGATTGACTCCTAATAAGAATAAGGAATATATTGGGAATCCAATATAGATCGTTGACTCCAATGTCGTTGCAAAAACTTGTCTACACAAAAAAAATGAAGGTTTGATCTCACATAGAATATATCATAAAATCAAGATTGAATAAAGTGTTTACATTTTAGGATTAAAGTGTTAATGTTCGAAAAATTAATAATTAAACGGAAGAAATAAGAGATAATCGTTGGAATGTCATATTTCTAATGTAGAGAAAAATATGAGTTCCCCCACTCTAAAATGTGAGTTACAGAATCATCTACATTATTAATGTATTTCTCAGTAAAATATAGAGTTTAATACCAGTCCATGATGGTTGAAAGACTAAATATTAGACTTCACTCCTCATAGGATAAAGTATGATGAATTTTTTCCCCTACCTCACCTATTCCTCAAATTTTAATTGTTTAATGTGGATAAATATAGCATATATGACTTAATTTTTATCTATTAAATTATTTTAAAAGGTCCAGATAAAAAATATATCGGAAATAATTAAAAGATATGTGTTTAACCTAATTCGTGATATATATCATATTTAGGGGTAGTATATTTTTAGAGGGAGTTTTTAAAATGGTATTGTTATGATTTTTGTATGTGTTAGTTGTGTGTTTTTTAAATTATTCTAAAATGTTCGGTGAAAATGTATACAAAAAATTATTATATATAGGTTCAAGCAATATTTTTTAAAACGTAAATGTAAGAAGTTGATCTCAGTTGGTTTCATGTGCCTTTATTAAGGGTATGCAAGTCACTTTTATAGACTCCATGGAATTATTATTTTGTTTTCTTATTTACTATATCATGTTCACTAATATAGGCTTATAAATATAGATTTTTGTTTCATTTATAAGGTTTATTATATTAAATGGGTGCTAAGAAAATTCAAAGGTAGAGATTATTTAATCCTAGAATAAAAAATTTATAAATATTTAATGTATTAGAGATCATAAGGATATTTTTATTCTAATGAAGATTTTTCTAGGATGATAAAAAAATGAGAATAATTTGATAGAGGAATAACTAGATATGTTTATTTTGTTTTATTATGATTTCAACATGTAAATCATGTTCAATATAGAGTGTAACATATTGTTTTATTTGACATGAGGTTCATTCAAAAGTATTGGTGTGATTGGAGATATTTAAAATAAGTTTATTTTATTTTAAATGATGTTTGAAAGAGTTTTAGGGTTGATAATAATTGGGTCTGAAAGCTAATAATTTCCTATATGTAAGATTAACTCCACACAATATATTTGATTAATTTTTAGAACATGGTATTAAATTTGGTAATATCCTTGCAAATAAGTTTATATATAAAACTTTTTATATTTTTTAAGAAATTTACAAATGGATAAAAAATATATATATGTAAGATTTTTATATTTAAGAAATTCCATATATGATATTTTATATATGATAAGTAATGATTATTTCTAATACAAAAGATCTATTACTTTTCCAAAAATGTGGTATTTTGAGAAATGAATAGGGAGGTTTTTATGTTAAATGTTGAAATGTATAATTCAAAATAAGAATAAAAATTATGATGCTAAATCTATTAATTTAATGATTAAATATCACAATGAAAATTATGATAAAAATAATTTGGATATTAATTATTGTGACATGAAGATGATAATCATGATGTGATATAATCGTGGATGAATAAATTATTGGAACTTTTTATGTTATTTAAGATATAGTAATTCCATTTTTTGAATGACACGCCATATTAAAGAATAATTGTGTCTCATAAGATGGATGCATTCCAAGATTCCAAGTTACGAGTGTTTACCGTTATTCTATGTTAAAAGGGATAGAATACTTTTTCACCATGTATCAGTTTGTCACACCAAAAATAGAGAATAAATTTTTGAAGTAGTTCAATGAATTGATTTTTCTTACTATGAGTCATGAAATAATTCTATTATTTCATTGATATTTATATATAATAAACAATAAATGGGAGAAGATAAATTGCAGTTATGTAGAAGCTGAAAAACGTTTTCTATTTGAATATGGTATTCAATTACAAATTTGAAGTTGAATAAATATAAATTTCAGTCCAATATATATTTGAATTGGTCTCTACCTAATTATTTAAGTGAAATATTATATAAAAATAATACACTATAATGGTTTGGGTTTAATTAAGTGTATAGATAAATAGAGGAGGAATAAGAATATTACTTTTAGTAGTGAAAGTAGAAGAATAATAAGAAAATAAAGAATAATCAATAGGATTATCCAGGAGGTAATGTGTGTGTGGAGTTGTTAATGAAATAAGTGTTTAATAGGAAGAAGAGTAATTATAGTAGGTAAAGTTGAAAAAGACTTATATAAAGAGTAAACCCTTTTCTGTGTGTGATCATCAAACCTATGATGTGTGTTAAGTAATAACGAAGTCACACTTATTTTATAATAAAAAAAGCATAAGATCATTATATATTTTCTTTAGAGACAACAATTTATATGATAAGGATAATTCATAAATCATAAATGTATAGGAAAATAATGAAAATTATTAGGTGAATTTCAAGGAGGTAATGTTGTTGAAAATATTATATTAGGATTCAAGGAAATAACTTGATAATTGTAACCACAATGTTTATTACAGTGAATCATATTGTCTCTGGTGATTTTATATTATTGAATGGATTATATACTCATTTTTATAATTGATCCTTATATAGATAGTGTCTTGGTTTCTTTCCATTTCTCTATTTTTGTGACTTTAGTAATGATATCTATTATTCTAATAAGTTTTGAAAGATTATTTAGTATTAAATCCTAAATAGGAAGAATAATTTTTTCAATGATTCACCCATCTTCTCAGTGATCCCTTTCCATGCTTGGGCTCATAGTGGAATATGAGTAATTTATATTTCTACTAATGATCTAAAAGTTTTTAATTTTTATACAATGAAGGTTTTTAAAATCTATTAGTCTTTGGGTTCTTCTCACTTTCTATAATCAAGAAGTTGTTACTTAGTGGGTAATGATTTTGTTTTTGAACTTTTTTTATCAACATGGAAAACATTCTTTTATTGAATGAAATTAAATTCCCACTTTTTATTGGAAAGATTATAGTATATTGAAAAATAAAATACTTTCAAATCTTTTTTCTATTAGTTTAAATGTATTGGATTCTTTTACCAATGATTTTTTTATATATTATAATGGAAATAAAATTATTATCGTTTATGTAAACAATTTAAAGAATAATGGTCATTATTGAAATTATATCCTCTATTATCATTATAAAGATAAGTTTCTCAAAGTTAAGGGGATTAATATTTCAAGAAGTATTTTGGATAAGTTATATAATATTTAAAAGGCAATGAGAAACTTAATCTAGATAAGATAAAAGTTTGGAGTTCAATGTATGAAGATCTGAAGATGAGTGATGAAGAAATAATGGATAACTTATTCATAATGTTAAATGAATGTTTTAGCACAATTAGAGGTTTTTTTGAGAATAAGGAAAATTTAAAGTATTTTGGAAGAAACTGTGTATATTTATATAAAAATTTGATACAATGTATTTTGAATTGAATAACCATGATATGGGTGTACATTTATTAAAGTAACTAAAAATAATTCTAATTTCTTATGAAATTAAAAAGGAAAATATATTAAATAATAAGAGATAATATGATTGTAAAATTTCCATATAGGGTTTGAAGAAAGAGAATATTTTGAAATAAATAGAAGAATATAAGGAAAAATATATTGACAGGGAATACAAAGAAATTATATTTCACAAATTAATATTAATAATTTATATAATCATGTGAAGAGGCAGAGTAATGATTTAGGGGACACATCCATAAAAACTTTACTAGTGTAGAGTTATTGAACATTTTATAAGAAAGTTTCTTAAATTGGAAAATTTTCAGAGTTTGAAGATGAGGATACAAATAAAACAATTTCCCCTGAGAGTAAAGTATAAATTTAATATTCAAATGGGGAAGGTCAAAATTTCTATAAATTCATGAAATGAATATTCTTATCTAAGATTATTGATAGTGATTATAATGATGATGATGATGATGAAGTATAGTTGTCAAGTAATATTGGTGAAATTTTTGTAACCAAAAAAATGGTTGAGGAAAAAATATAAATATGTGAGAACAATAACAAAAAAGTGGGAAGGATACTCAAATTTATTACATGGAAAATTGGGAACTGAAAGAGTGCATCTTTATTATTTCTCAATTACAAAAAGGATAATTTTTAAAAAAAAATCAATTATTTAACAATAATTAAAACTCAAAAAATAATAAAGATTCAAATTTGACAAATGATATTGAAAATTAATGATCATTCTAGATGAATAGAATAATTCTTTTAATGTTTAAATGGAATAGGTTGTTATATAAAATAATAGATTTGAGATTTTTCCAATTTTTTTCTTGATGTGGAAAAGGAATTTGGAATGCATAAATCTACCTTTTATAATTATACACATGAAGTTAAATAAATCTCAGAGAATATTATCATGGAAGGAATTTATTTTTCATATAATTATAAAATTAAAGTATGTTAAATATATCACATTCATTGTTTGAAAAAGATATAGAATGTGATGATGAAATTTATTATTCAAAATCTCAAGAGAAGAATATAAAATTAGTGGAAAATGAGCATAATTCATAGAAATCATTAAATTCAGGGACCCCTGATTTAAAATAGAAAAATTCTACAAAAAGTGATTATAGAAATGATTTGAAGGATGTTTGTAATGAAGAATGATTTTTTCAAACTATACAGAAACGTTAGTTCACAAAAATATCAAAAATTTATGGTTTAAATATTCATAAATTCTAGGTGTCAACATTTTGATAGAAAGATATTTTAGATGGATGTTTTCTTTTTATATAATATGATGGAATTATAGAGGCATTGGTAATTTTTTTGGGTGATAAAATTTAAATTTTCACTATTTATCTTAGAATATAATATGTTTTATAATAGGGAGGAAAATATATTGAATTATTCATGGAAAAATATATTATGTAAAGATTTTCAAAAGAGTATAAAACATTATATATTACGTAAGATATATAAAATATACAACCCATTTTTGAAAATGTTACATATCAGTTGTTACGTAGAGGAAAAAAATTATTTTTTAGCCATATGTTACATATTGATGTCTTATTAAGCCAAATATATTATATATGAAAATATCTATCAAGTAATATGTAAAGATGTTAAGTATCAAATTTTGGTGAGGGATAATATATTTTGTATTGAATTTTCATTAGTAAAATATATTACACATGTTGTATTATATTACCAAATGAATTGAATATGTTATGTATAATATTATTTTTGAATGTAAAAACCATACACATTGGAAAATATATTATGTATCTTATAAAATATTATATATGATGTTTTTCCTATGGGATAAATACTATGTCCGGGCCATATATATTATATATGGGGAGAATGTTTGGGAAATTTTTAATGTTCTTTGATATATAGAATATATATATATATATATTAATTATGAACATCAATGGATAAATACATAATATATTTACACATATATATATATGTATTTATTTTATAGGTACTCTCTAGGGTGATAAGTAATGTATATTTGAGTGGGTCTAATTTTTTTTCAAAATTTTCAAGAATGTGGTATTTTTCAGAAATTTATTAAATATTAATAAAATGATATAAATAATTATTTATTGAATAATTAGGGTATTTACTAGGATATGAACTACTAGAATGACCATAATTGAGCTCTCAACTATTTCTTCATCTCTATGTGCAATCATCCGCATTTTTCAATGGATTCAAGAACTTCTTGGGTAGGGTGATAACCAGAGATAGGTCTATATGTTGGTAACAATTTTTTCTTAGTTTCCCTAAATATGTATTATTATTACCCAAATTATGAATATTGATGTCCTATTTGAGGTTTTTTGTCAGAAACCTTGATATCTATATTTTTGGGTATAATTATTGGAAATCATTCGATGATTGAATACCTAAAAGAATAATGTAGGTGGTCTATAAGCTATATTAAATTTCTCACTTCTTTTCATAGTGTGAATGATGTGTGGTCACACCTAAAAAACATGCGATTGATTTATATCTTAGTAAAATGTATTATTATTCTATTTCATTTAAATAATACTCTATATAGTCTATGAGTACACCTTTTCTGTTTGTAATGTCTAAAAATTCATCCAATAAGTGATGTGAGACTTATTTTGAGAAAATTATAATATAAATAAGTGACCCAAGGGGTTCTCTAAAATAATTGGCAACTTATTTAATGAATTTATATTCATAAGTACTATTCCTATGATGTGATGCATATGTTTATGAATTATAGGGAAAGATTAATTTACTTTGAGTAATATATAATAGATTTAAAGGGAAACGTACATTCCCCCTAAGTATTATACATGATACCCATCAACCAGAAAACAACCCATATAGTATTATACATGATACATATGAGGTGAAAACTATTCCCCCTAGGTATTATTTTTGAGACTTACAGAGTATGTACTCTCCCCTAAGTTATTATAGCTAATATTTATGTGGATATATATATTCCCCAAAAAAATATACATGAGATTTATTTGGTGATAATCATGTCTCGCTCTTGAGTACTATACATGAGATATATGAGGCATACATTTCCCCCTGAGTACTATACATGATATTTATTGGATATTATATGAGATATTTATGGGTTTGGACCATCCCCCCTAGTATCATGCATCAGATTTAAGGGGTGTGTTACATTCCCTCCCAAGTATTATACATGATATTTATGACATAACATCATTCCCTTCAAGTATTATTATATTGATTTATAGTGTGTGAACCATTTACCTCAAGTATTGTACATGAGATTTATAGGGTGGGTGGATTTCCCCCTAATTTATATGATATGATATAGTTATAAGGATGAGAACCATTTCACAAAATAGTTTTATATATATATCATATTCAGAGACATCTAAAAATGGGCATAAAACACATGGTCGATCCCAAGTGTCATAATAAAACCCAAGAGTTACTATTTGTTTTATTATTCTGATTTTATTTTTTTATTATTTCACATCAGTATGAATGTTTATACAAATTAAATATTTTGGGATACCATTTTTGGTGTGCTAATGAGTTTTACTAACTTTATACTCAACTTTTCATGGGTTTTTAGGAATTCATCATGGTTACAATATATGATAAGTGAAAGGTCCTTATGATTTTTGTTTTATTGGGATAGATGTATTGGATCATGTGATATTAGTCTGATCTTGGAATTAAGACTAATTATTCCATTTTCTATGTTTTTTTCATTTTTGGTTTTGAAGTTTTGATTCACTTATTATGGATCATAATTTTTTTTGTGTGAAATATATGATTTATAAATAATTAATTTTGATATATTAAGGTATCTATAAAGAATATTTAGGATATTTTTAGGTTTTCTATTGCATTTACTTATATAGATGTATGATATTGTATTTATTTTTTATATTATTGATTACAAGGATATATGGGTAAAATATACCCATAGTATCACCATAGACACTCAATAATAGTTAGAGTCCCTTTGAATATGATGAGGCACACCTAATGTATCCTAAATCATTGATCTATTTACTATAGAGTGAACTAGGATGAGTCATTAAAGGATGTAATCAATGTATCTTATCTTTTTTCCTTACTATTTTGGAATGGTATACACGAGATAATATGTTATAAGAACATGAAATGAATCATTGGATTAGGAGTAGCTAAACTATGTTTGATGGATGTCCATGTTAATAGGTAAGTGACAGTTATTATTGGTCTTTAAATTTATTATTGACAAACATCACCTAGAGTGACACACTTGTGTTTTAGATTTGTGAAGTGTGAGTTTTTTACTATTGTTTATAAATGCTAGGAGGGAATGTGTTCATGCATTATATCAGGTACTTCGGAACAACATGTCATTCAATTGATTACTGATGATTGGGTACTTTGGGTATGATGTATGGGTTAATTATTGAATTTTTTAGCAATAATTTATATGGTTTTCCCACGAAATATTATGGTGGAGTGGTATATAATGGATTATTCTAATAGATTATTATTATTAATTATGATGAAATAACTTTTTTATAGATGGTGTCGATTAAATATAATTCCCATGTCAAAATAAAATGTGTTTCCCTATGTAAAATGTGAATAAATTTTCATTTATCTAAACCAATAATGGGATATCCTTGATAAAGGAAATAAATAAAATGAATTGAAACCAAATGAATCGTACTTTGGGTAAATGTTTGCTGCTAACATAGAGTATGGATAAGTAGAGAGAGAGCTCCTGGTTTATTGGGATTTTATTATATAGTGTGTATATGATAGTAATATTTTATTTTTTTAAATTATTTCCTCTTAACCCTGAAATTAAGATAGATATAGTGATGTTTTTTTCTATGTTTGTTTGGAATTATAGAAAAATTAAACCATAGAGAAAACCAGTAGAGCACTAGGAGGGTAGGGATGACCATTCCACGATAACAATTAGGATGAATCCTCTTCTAGTGTACATACTAAACATGGTTGACTATATCTATGAGATTATGTTATAATTTATGAAATCTATAGCGAAGGAGACTCCATGAGTTATAACTATGATGTCTGATCTGACTCAAGAGTTTTAGATTCTGAACTCACTATTGTTTCATAGTGAGGGTTTTCCCAATGAATATAATCTCTAGATATAGTCCATGTAGAATATGTTGACCATATTGATACACCCTTTATAGGTGGTTGAATTTGATAGTTTATATGATGTGAGGAACAATGACCTTATAGTTGGATATTTTGGTCTATAAATCCCAATTTGTGGGGTTTTCTTGTAAGGACATCTAGACCCATTTACTTAATCAATTCACTTTGAAGACTCTTAGGGTTGAAAATTCTTAATAGTTTATGCATCTAAAAAATGGATAGATGTCCATCATGGATTATATAGACTACTTTATGGAGTTATATATATTTTTACATAGGATTTCTGTAGATGGGGTCTCTAGAGAGAGAGAGAGAGAGTCATTTTTAGGGTATAAAGACATATGAGATTTGGTTTTATAATAATATTTATCATCTTCTTACTTTTTAATGGTCTTAACTCAGACCCTCACTATAGAGAGGAACATGAGCAATGGAAGGTGATATGGACATGTAAATTTCATCTTCTTACATTATAATATTTTTTTTATATAAGATCATCACACTCATTTATATTGGTATATTGATGGAATATGGATATCCATATATTATCTATAATAAGTGTTTTCTATTTATACACTCTGAGGGTATGATCCTAGGTCATCTATTGGTGTAAGGAATATTCAGTTGAGATTTTTTGTTATATTTTACAATGGGACTTATTTGTACTAGATATTACATGGTTTTGATATTATCCTTTATATGGACTTTTTAGATTAATATCCAAACCATATTAACTATTATAATTCATAATTTTCACTTACATATCTTTAAGGTAGATGTTATGTTAATGAAAGAGAGTGGTATTCAAATGCTTTTCATGTCGAAAACTATCACTATTTTTTGGGTGGGATAAGGATCTACATTTCTATACTTATTTTATATGAGGTAGGTAAATTTTAGGTGGTATTTACTCCTATTTTTGATCAATTATAAGAAATTTTTATTGGGATTTACACATAAGTAATATATTGAGTTTATGATTGATCTCATTCTTGGAGTCGATATCATTTCTATTAATACTTATAGTATGGTTCCCATGGAGTTAAAAGTGCTAAAGGCTTAACTAGAGGATATAGAGATAATAAGGTTCACATGATTGAGTATTTCCCATTTGGGTGCTCCAATTTGGTTAAAAAATAAGGAGGATGGATCCTTGAGTTTATGAGTTTATTATCTGAGGTTAAACCAATTGATTTTCTAGAACTAATATCGACTTCTCCACATATATGATTTATCTCATTATCATAGAGAAGCTCATGTTTTACATAATATTTATTTGAGATCTGACAGCCACCAGTTGTGGGTGAGGCCTTCGAATGTACTTTTCTTGATGTTAAGAATTAAGTCTAGTATATATATAATTTGTGTTATCATTTAGTATGATAAAAATGATATTATTGATAACCCTAATGAATTTGTTATTAATTAATTATTTGGTTACCATTGTAGACATATTTTCCAATGATATCCTTATGTACTCCAGGTCGATGGAGGAATACACGTGATATTTGAAGATGGTAATGACCACACCTAGAAATAATTATATGTATTCCATGTTCTTGAAGTGTTATTTCTGGATCAATCATGTTTACTTATTAGTGAAAGTGATTTCTTAGGTTGGAGTGTTATTGAACCCTGAGATGATTGAGTTAGTGGTTTCATTGTAGTGACCAATGGATATTTTTTAGGTTTGTAGCATTTTGTAATCTTGTAGTTAGTAATAAAGTTAACTTCGGAAATATATCACTTATAAATGAAGATAATAGGATTAAACAAGAAGTTTTAATGTTGTTTTGGTCAGAAATAGGAATGAAATACTTTTAAGAGTTAAAAGTATTATTGATATCTATGGTGATCTTGACCTTACATGATATGGGTAAGTATTATACATTATATTTTGATTCATCAGGATTTGGTATTGGAGAAGTTATAATAAAAGATAAACATGTAGTCGATTTTGGTTTCTAGTATCTGATGTTTAATTTCATAATCTGGTTTTAATTTTTCTCTTTTATTTTGGTTTATATTATTTTCTTGGAAATTTCTATTGAGTTTTGAGTGTTTTGGATTGAAATTTGGAGCATTGGATTGTTTTTATTTTGTTGAATGGTTTGTGTGCATGGTTAAGGGGAAACTATGTGTCCTTGTATTATTGAGGCCCTTTATAGTTCATTTCCCTCATTAATAGTTTGGGTTTAATGGGTAGATAATGTTTAGGGGTCAAACTGTGAGGCTTCTCGCTGAAACAATTTGACAAGTGTTCAAATGGGTTTTCAATTTTTTATTGAACCAAATGGAATGTTTGGTGAATTGTTTACCATACCATGTAGCCAAACCATGTGGGTGTTTTATTAGTCTAGTAATGGATGTGTGGTAAGCACGCATTTTTCCAAATTGTGCGACCAAATCATTCATTTTTCTCATGTTCATTAAAATTTGAATTTTACCCTTTCCCCAAGTTCTTATTTTAACCCCAGAACACCCTATTCCTTCCCCATTTTCCTTGTGTGACCCTTGGGGGCTCCATTAATTTTCCTCATGCCTCCCACCTCCTTTAATGATGATTTCAAGTAGATTTATTCAAGTATTATGTTGATTTTTTCATGTTAATCCATTCCCCTATTCTCCCTCTTCTTTCTTCTTTAATTTTCTTCTTGGTTCCTCCTCTTACTCGGTTTCTCTACCCTATGGTTTATGTTTATTGGGTTATAAATTATGGGTTTTTATATCTTAATGTTCTCCTTGAGTGTTGGTACCTCTTCAGACCATTTTTGGAGTTTATTTAGGTTACTATTGTCCAAAAAAATGTGGGTTTAGGTTGATTTTCATTTTTCAATTAGCCATTAAAATTAAGAAACATTGGTTTATTATAATTTAATTTTTTTTAACATTAATTAGTGATATGTGATTTTTATAAAAAATATTTCGTATTAAATTAGTGGGGTTTCCCAAGAAATTATTATTTTTTGAATTGTTTTAAGTGGCCTTGCAACCAAGGGTTTGACAAAATACCTGGTTGAAATTTGTTAGTGGCTTTTATTTTCAAAATGGTGTTTGGTTTTCCAAATGTGATTTAAATTTTTCATGAAATTTCAAA
The DNA here is from genome assembly GCA_963277665.1 of Viscum album. NCBI lineage: Eukaryota > Viridiplantae > Streptophyta > Magnoliopsida > Santalales > Viscaceae > Viscum > Viscum album. Next base: position 263,659,827 of record OY728129.1, read on the forward strand.
TGGTTTGTTTGGATCACTTATAAATGGGTTTCCACTCAAAATTTATGTAAATCCTCTATGGAATCTTTATCAATTTTTATTCTTTTTTAGAACACTCTCTGGATAAAGTCTCTTATTTTGTTGATTGATGGAGGGAATGAGAGGTCTATGGCATGAAACTTTCCAAATTTATAATGGTTTCAAAGGATAAGGGAACATCCCTTTGGGTGATTCATGAGTTTTTCATGGTTGTGTGGGTTGTGTGATGTCTTGTGATAGTTACTTATATACATAGCTATTTGTTTTTTTGTATTACTTGGCTCACACCCACATAAGATATGAAATCTGAACCTATCATGGATAAAAGATTATTTGAGAAAAATTATTTCACTAGTTTATGATTATACTCCTTCTAGTGGCCCCTTAGTATGTATAGACTCTATTTTGGTTATTATTCCCCTTATTCAGGATAGGTATGGTATAAATTAGTGTCAGGGCTATTTGATTTCATTAGGAATACTGTCAGGATTGATTAGGATTAGTATGTTCGATATTTTCCCTAGAGATACATGGTATTCTCATGTTCCATCCCTTATTTATATATAGTGGGTAATTTTTTTGCCTCACCATGTTTGATTGATTGATTTCTATTTTCTTCTGTGTAGTATGGAATTGGATTCTTTTCTTTGATGGTGTTTATTCATGGGGAATATAAATGTTTTATTTTTCATAAACAATTTTTAAAGTGTTTTTAAAGATTACTCACACTTCCCAACCTTCTCTTTTAAAAACACCAAAACTTCACCTTTTAAGAAAAAACTGTGTTAAATAAAGAGGGAAGTGGACAATGAATTCTTTTGAAAAGGTAATCTGTAAAAAACCTATGTTTATAAAACTATATTTCAAAGTAACTTAAAATTGAATCTTTTATTTAAGGGAAATACATAGGGAATATATTATTTGGGAATGCCTACTGAGTTTTAATACAATTACTAATAATTATATTATTATTTTAGTTTGAGATATAGGATATAACTTGGTTTTTATTTTCATGGACTGATGTTGAGTTTTGGGAATGGTGAGTGACACGTGCAGTCACTTAGAGATCTGCTGGTTGTCATGTTCAGCTTGGTTGGATTTTATTGTTATTTATTGGTTATTATTTTATATTACATTAGGATTCTCATTTATTTTAACTACATCTTTTGTTATCTTATATTGATATATAAATTGTTCCCTCTCTTGGTGATATCCTTGGTTCTTTTCACCACCCTAGGGTCATCAAGAACGTTCCTCGGTGATATCATGGGCTGGATTGGGTGACATATTAAAGGTTAACCTAGGTTGGTTCATGAAAAAATGGTTCCAATTCTAGGTTCTTTAGAGGGACTATCATTCAGAGTGCTCTTTTTTATTTAGGATGTTAAGGTAGATGAAGTAGTATTTTCAGAACTTGGGTTGTTGGTATGGGGAGGTTTCATGAGAAAACTTCATATTTCGAACATTGGGTTCTCTTAGGTTGTTCGGTTTTTATTCTAATGCTTTGATTTTATTTATTATAGTGGAATGAAATTGGAGTTAGACCAGTGGCTTATTATGAGCTCATATAACCTATAAAATAAATGTGGAGCCTATGGAAGTGTTCCTAAATGAACCTCCATGGTAGTGGTGTGATTGTAATGTTCCCTCTAACCCTATGGAAAAATCACTCATTGTCACTAGTCCCCCTTATAAATGTATCCTTAGTTATTATAAATTAAATATTGATTAAAAAACTTATTTTGGATTAAGAAACAAGATTTCAAGTGGTGATGTTTTGATTTTTTAATGTGATAAATGATATTCTAGAATTATTTTAAGGATGTATTGAGAAATGGATTTCAAATTTAACAGAATTTTGATATAAAGAGGTTTAAAAAAATTCATTTTTAATTTCAAAATTTAAAATATGTTGTTTGATATTTTAAAGGAATCTTAAAAGTGTGTTTTATAATTATAAAGTTGTTTAACTGGGATTTTTTGGATATCTTGACATAATATGAGGGATTTGGGTTGAATGATGTTGCTTCTATTTTATAATTTTAAAATGGTTTTCAAATTAGTGGTTAATGACCATTCAGAAAAAATAGTTCGTGGAATTTATTGGTCAATTTCCATTTATGTTGGCTGTTTAATTATAATGATTTCTTGATGGTGATTTGGTTTTGATTGAGTTATTGTTATTTTTTTAGATTATTCCCCGCCAAAGTATTAGTAGTCATTTGAGGTGTAGAAATAGGTGGTTCACTATTAGCAGACCCTTAATTTGATTAACCTAAAGACCGACTACTTGAGTTTCGAAAGTTTAACCCTCCTCTCTTTTATGGTCATGTGGATCCTCTTGAAGTAGAAGAGTGGATGTGGAATATAGAAAGTATCATCCATTTTTTTGAGTTTATTGAGTCTCTAAATGATATATTTTCTACCTTTATTCTTGATTTATTGATTTAGAAGTGGTGTAAATCAGTTATTAAGACCAAGAATAAAGAATACTTCCCTTGGGAATTCATTAAGGACTCATTCATGTAAGAGTAACTTTATAATACTATGAAGGCGGTTTAGGTGATGGATATGTGATGCCTTCAAAAATAATATTTTTCCATTAAATATTTTTTGGTCATTTTTTAGATCTAGTATCCTATATCCTGGAGTTTTCCAATGACGATTAACTAAAAGCCTAACATTTTGAGAATGGGATCTATATTGATCCTCATTTGAGGGTGTCAAAATTCAGTCTAACCTCCTCTACCAAATTGGCGATGGATGCGGTTTAAGTTGAGTCCATGTTGGAATAGGTGGTAGAGGTATCCAATCCTCCATCAATATCTAGAGGCATTGAAGTGAATTATAGTAGAGATATGTAATATGTAATGAATATATGTATGATGGTGAAGAAATTAAGGGGCCATCAGATCTTGTATCAATTTTTTCTATGGAAAGTACCCTGGTATTTCATCAATATGATAAGATAGATCGCAAGAAGACTTTGTGCCCAGGTGCTCTAAAAATTTGATGTTATATTGGTCATTTGGAACATCTCCAGATATTTTGAAAGGGTGTCACTCGAAAAAATAGTGCAACTAGATTAACTCCCTTGATGAAGTGAGTAGCTCAATTAAATGAACATCGTGATAGTGCAGTTTCTGTTTGAGGTTTTGATGTAAATTTTTCTTCATTGTAATGGATTATTCTTCCAATGTTGTATTTTATTTTAAAAGTGAAATAATTTTATGTGTATTTTGAAAATATTTACATTAATGGAAATATATTTTGATGAATTTTGGATTATGTTGTCTTGTAGAGACAACATGTTTTTTATGTATCATTATTATCATTTAGACTTCCTCAGACTGTGTGTGATTATTCTAGTTAGTAGGTTCGGTGTTGACAGGGGTAGTTTTTGGAATCTAGATAGGCTCCTAATATGGTGGTGAGTCTAGTATGTCCTCTTGATTTTGCTAAAATTAACCCATATTCCTTATTTATTGAAAGTATTTTTTACCAATATTCATGGGTAGTCTAATCTTGATTTTCTCTTTCTCCTTTAGATAATGTTAGGACCTTGGAGTACACTTAGTGCTTTTGGTTTGGGAAATTTTGTTAGTATATTGATTGGGCTTTTATTCATCCCTTGAGTGGTGTTTTGTGTCCCATGGGTTGTTTTGGGTATAAGAACAATTCCTCATCCTTGTGGAGGATAAGGAGATCTTAGGTTTGATGAATTAAACTAGATCAACTAGAATAATTCATACTTTAATTGGGAAAAAAGAATTATTGTGGGGAGAATTGTGACACCATAGTGTTCATTTTCTTCTTTTAGTTGGTTTAATTTTTTTATTTGGATTTTCTGTTGATTTTCATTTGTTTCAGATTAAAATTTTGAGTTTTGGTATTTTTTATTTTGATTCAAGGTTTTTGTGAATGATTAAAGGAAAACAATTTAACCTCTTGATGATGAGGCCCTTTATAGTTAAATTTGATCCTTACCAATTTGGGTTTCATGGGTAGTGTATGATAGGGGTCAAATTAGGCGGCTCTTAGGTGAAACTATGTGACAATCTAGTGAAAGGTTCTATAATTTTTGACAGAACCAAACTGCATGGTTGGAACATGGTTTAACAAAATATATGACCAAACCATGTGGGTATCTATTGAGTCTAGTAATGTATTTATTATTGGCACATGATTTTCTAAATAGTGAAACCAAACCGTTCATAGTTCCCAGGTTCATTAAAATTTCATTTTTACCCTTTTCCCTTATTATATTTTAATCCTAAAACACCTTATTCCTTCCCCATTTTTATCATCCGACACTTGGATACTTCTAACCTCTTCCTCATGCCTCCCACCCCCTTCCACAATGATCTCAAGTGGATTTATTCAGGTTTTTTGGTGATCTTTTCTTAAAATCCCTCTTTATTTTCTTCCTCTTCCTTATTACTTATTTTTTCTTCTCGGTTCATATTCTTCCTTGGTTATTATACCCTCGTATTCTTTTTTATTGAAGTTTAAATTATGGGCCTTTATTTCTTATGGCTCTCCTTGGATGTTCTTACCTCTTTAGACCCTTGTGGAGTTGATTTGGCTTACCATTGTCTAAGTGCTTGGGGATTAAGGTAGGTTTCCCTTTTCATTTGGACTGTAAATTTATGAAATATTGATTTATTATTAGTCACATATTTTTTTGTAGTAATTGGTGATGTTAGATTATTATAAAAAAAATTGGAATGAAATTACTAGTTTTCCCTTGAAATTAACATATATGGAATTTTTTAAGTGTCTTTGCACACCAATTGTTCGACAAAATGGCCACTTGAATTTTATAAGATGTTTTTGGTTTCAAAATTGTGTTCTGGTTTTCAAAATGTGTTTTAAATGTTTCATGAAATTCTAGGTGGTGTATTTGGGTATATTATAAATTTTTTTTCACTCCAAAGTTACGTGAGGGCCATTTGGAATCTTCATAAATTACGATTCTTTGGGAAAATATTCTTGGGGAATGTCTAATATATTATTGATTATTGAAGGTAATGGGAGTTCCATGGAATGATACTTCTCATGTGTATGATTGGGTAAAATGTAAAGGGACCATCTGTTGGGGTGATTTAGGTGGTGGTTCTTGGTTTTGTTAGTTTTTTTATGGATTGGGTTTATTATTTATATACCTAGTTGGTTTTTTCTGGCATTACTTGGCTCACCCCTACCTAAGACATGATGTGTGGACCTAGTATAGCATGAGGATTATCTAAGAACACTTTTTATAGTAGTTTAGTATTATTCTATATCCAGTACACCCTTAGTACATACACACTCTACTTTAGTGATAATTTTCCACGGTTAGGTCGGGTAGGGTACAACTGAACATGAGGGCTATTTGATTGTATTAGTCATGCCAAAAAAATGGATTAGGTTTAGTATGTCCTCTATTTACCCCAATCACTTAGGTATTACCATGTTTTTGACACTTATTTATCTATGGTGGATAATTTAGGTGCCTTGTATTATTTTATCTCTACGAGCAGCGACTCCCCCCCCCATCGACTTGGTTTGCGGCCATCTCGAAAATTTTGAGTGGTGCGCGGAATCAGGATGAGGTGCACAGAATTAGAGAGGCTTGCGCGGAATCCAGGAGTTGGGCACGCAATCAGAACTGTTGGCATGCAATACCCTGAGTTTACGCGGAAATGCGGCCGAAATTCAGAAGGAATTGCGCGCTGCCAGAGCGTTTTTTACACGCAGCCGCAGAAGCAATTTCGCGCCTGAGAGCATTGATCCTATCATGCGGAAAAGCTTGAGTATGGAATGTAGGACCCAGCGCCCCTTTTTATAGGCGAGGCTAGGGTCCGCACCATGCGGAAAGTGAATTCCGTGCCGATCTGGAGTTTTGCGTGCCCCGTGGGTTTTTTGTGCGCAAAATGCCCAAGAGAATCACCACTTCGGCATTTCGGTGTTTCCCTCGGATTCCGATCATTATGACCTCTCGCTGATCCAATTCCGAGGGGAGGAATTTTTAGACGCTGAAAAAGTCCATAACTCCTAGAGGAAGTTTCAAAATAATTAAGCGAAGCCATATTCAGACTCAGAGGCCCGGTCTGGAGGGCCCTGGAGTGGTGCAAAAAATTGAAGGGTACTCGCGTGAAAAAATGTTGTTCGCATGAATAATTCCCAGGATTCGGGAAAAAAACCGGTGGGGCGTGCAATTCTGCGCGCTCGGTTCCACACGGGGAGGACTTGCGCGTCGACTGGTCCGGGCGCGGAAGATTCCGCGCACCGCCCTTATTCCGCAACGGCGGGGGCCTATAAATAGAAGGCGACCCCAACCGTTTCGGGGTTGATAAATTTGAACCGGCTCCCGTGCACGTAATTGCGCGCACAATATGGTCTTGAGTTATGGTTTTTTTCTGCTCCAAGTCGCCTCGGGATCCGCCTTTGCGCGAGATCCCCATGGATTAGACTAAACTCCAACCCCTTCGGGGTCTTCCCCTTACCCGTAATTCCTTCGTTTGTGCGCAGGCCGGCCAGGTTGCGCGCAATCCTTCCTTTACGCGCACACACCTTCCATTGCACACAATTCTTTCTTTTGCGCGCAATCCCTTCCTTTGTGTGCCGACCCAGTCCCTTCGCTACAGTAACAGACCCCTATGAAAAATGGAGATTCGCACCGTGAACTTCTCGGCCCGCGATATCGGGATCTTCCATTGCGTCCATATGCGCATCCACCTTCCACCTAGGGAATAACATTATTTGACATACTCCTCTGCACACTGTGAAACACCTTGAGTTGACATATTCCTCTTGGTTCGTTTCCTATGTCGTGAGTTGAGATTCTGATCATCAATTCCCTAAGTAGAATTCCCTATCATTCGATAATAGGATGCCTCTTGTTCCAAACGAGAGATGCCTTATGTGACAAGCATAAGATGCGTAATGCTATGATTACAGTGGCATAGTTTCAAGAGCATTGGGATCCATTCAAACATTCCATCACTCCACCACACGCTTTGCGTGTCCTTCATTCGGATCTGTATCCACTTCCAAGTCTAGTGGGACCCCCTAACGGTCTGGTCACATGCCGCATCGGCTCACCTACCGTCCTTGGCCAACGCCCCGGAAGACTTTGGGCGACACTTTGAGTCAGGTCCTGTGTTTCGAACACAGTTAGCAGTCGACCCCTCATTTGTTTGTCCCCATTTTAGGCTAACGCGACATGATGCTCTGTTGCGAACATGGGCAGCAGTTATCCTCTATCGCCACACCGCTCTCATTGCATTCCGAATGCCGGGCATGTGATTCAAACTTTTCATATCCCTTTGTTCGGGCCGATTCCAACACCCTTGGCATTATCTCGCGTGTGCTCTAGCGCATCGGTGTAGGCCTAAATCACATGCCTCAACCCACCAGTGAGTTGGGATGCCCTCATAGCCAGACATGAGGAAGAAATTATGGGTTGCTTCCATGTGTAAGCCCCATCCACCATAGCCACACTAACGTGGACCCCACGATGGTTCGCCCTGCGGCCCCCTTCACCACGGCCTTGCGGATGCCTTCCCTCCGACAAGGGGTAGATGGTGTTGGGAATGTAAGCCCTAGGGTTGTGGAGTGAACCCACCTCGTCCGAGCTATAGGACGTTAAACTGAAAATCACTTCGCCCTTAACACATGACGTTAAACTGTGATTTGACCCCATGCCTCACACGCAGGGTCCCCCCCGGCTCAGACATTCTTTACACCGCTCGTCTCCATGAGAATGGAATCTTCCTCGTATCGAATTATATCCTCCTTTTGGAGTGGCGTTTGTCCACGGGGGAAGGGATGCCTCAGAGCGTAAGCCGCTAGCCACTCTTGCGGAAGGTTTCACCCATGCACCTCCATACTTCCCCACTACCAAGGCTAGTGGAGGGTGTGATAGGGAACGAGGCATCTCCTTTGTTCGATCCCAAATCCATCTCCCTTTGTTCGTTGTTGCACCACAGGCCTCCATCCTGGAGTAAGCCATGACACTAAGGGCCTCTAACCATGCGTAAGCCCCTGTTTCCTCTTTCGGCCACTCAAAGCGTAAGCCCTTTTTCGCTTCTCATGGACTCACCCTTCGTGACATGATCTTATGGTCCCTGTTGTCTCTTGTTTCTCACACCGAGCATGACTCACGGGAGCTTAGAGTGAGCATCGTCCATGAAATCCTCTTATGGGCTGCCTCAGAGCGTAAGCCCCATCCCAGCGAACTATGGAGACTTTGATCCATGCTAACTCAAGGTGCGTAGGAAGCCTTCACGAGGTTCAAGCCCACCACCCGGTCGTTCCAACCCCCTTTCATGTCAGTTTTCAAACCCTTTGGGCCGCCCCAGAGCGTAAGCCCCACGAAATCGTCCTGAATAACGTTAAACTGTATGCCCTCATCCCGCATGATGTTAAATTGTATGCCCCGAACTATGTGGACTTTGATCCGTGCCAACGCATGTTACGTAGGAAGCCTCCACGAGGTTCAATCCCAGCACTCAGTTGTTCTGACCCCCTTTGCATCGGTTCACCAACACCATTATGGGCTGCCTTAGAGCGTAAGCCCCATACCCATCATCATGGGCCGCCTTAGAGCATAAGCCCCATATTCCCCATCATAGGCCACCTCAGAGCGTAAGCCCCATATTCCCCATTATGGGCCGCCTCAGAGTGTAAGCCCCATATCCAACACCCACGTCCCATCCTAACCTCTCCCTCAAGCCCACGTGCCTCGGGAAGCTCATGCCCTAGCCCGGAGGTCTTACTTCCTCCAGGTTCCAATCCATGCATTCATTCTCACGGGTCGCCTCCTCAGGTGTCCCACCGTATCACTAAACAACGCGGACTTTGATTCCCTGCCATGGGGATACGTAAGAAGCCTACACGAGGTTCAAGCTCCTCTTCACTCCATCACACATCATGATTCCTACCCGGGCCACCACATCCCGGTAGGGTCATGCCACCTCATTCCACTCAACAGTATCTGGGAAGCTGCCCATGTGGTGGCCCCAAAATCGGTGTTCCCCCCAGAGGGTCCGTCGATCTGATCAACTCTCAGTGTGCCGATCAGTCTGATCCATCTCTGCAAGACATTAAACTCGCGGCATACCCCGTGATAGACATGGGAAGCTGAGGAAAACCTCATATGGTACACAATTCCACGCGTTCGATGTGGGATTCCTCGGGCTTCCGCTCCCTCGAGAAGCCCTATAATAACGGACAGAAGATAGACATGCCAATCCCCCAGTATCAAGACATGCTAACGACACCCCAGCGTGATCATTCTCCTCACCGAAGGTTGCTGCCCTGACCAGACCCCTTGGAGAATCTCGATGGAAGCAGCGTAATTAACTGGTGTCCATGAAAATATGGCACCAGTAATGAGGTTCACGAATACGTCTTAAATCTATGAGGGAGACCCGGACTAGGTGACGAGCTCCGAGGAGGAATCCATGGAAGGAAGAACCGACATCCCATCATCCCAGTTTCGATCAAGGAGTAGACGTCCCTGAACAAGGAACGAATGCCGCCCGCCTTTAAAAAGCAGGAATGCAGGGCCTCAAGCTGCGCGTCCTCCCCTGCGTTATGGATACGCGCGCGCCCTGGCGAAAGCGTCGAAAATAGTGTTGATGGTAATTTAATTTTACATTGGCTTCTCATATATTTTATATACATGTTTCATTCATATATATTGGATTAAATCGTTCCCTCTATCTCTCGATGATTCCCTTGGTGCTTGCCTATACCGTGGGGTGATCATTAATGCACCTCGGGGATGTCACAAGTTGGATCTGGTGACTATTTCGGGGTCAACTCAGACTATTTCATGAAATTTAATGAGAAAAATTACTCTAAATATAACATTTATTTATTATTAGTGGTGTATGCCTTGATATATTAGAGACATAACATTTTTGGGGAGTGAGTTATGGTATACACTACTGATAAAAGATTCAAGTACATTTTCTCCCAAGGGACCCTAAATTTTTGGAAATGAAGGTGGGTCAGGTATCATTAGTCCTTTGATTTTGATCCAGTGTATACACTTAGTGATGTGAGAATTTTCATATATTAACTTACAATAAATACATAGACTCGTATTTTTTAGTAGTCCAATAATGAGTGGGAGAAGAGGGTCACCTTTATGTTGTTTCATATTTATGTTTTGGTATACTGGTTTTGAGTGACCCTTATGTATTTATCTAACAAATATTCACTCCTCAGTTAGGTGAAGAGGATTTAGATATGAAATTTAGAATGTCTAGTCATTAGAGATAAAATATGTGTTATGGCTCCCCCATAAAACTGGTCTCTTAATATTGAGATGGTACATTATGTTTGAAGACCTGTGGTTGTCCCTAAAAGCATGAAAGAGGAGATGATGAGGGACTCACGTGAATAAAACTGGGTTGTATATCTAGTTTTAACCAAGATATAACTCGATTAACACATGTATTATTTTTTTGATGGGATAACAAAAGATATTAAAGGTTTCAACATGTAGTGTTCCACCTATCATTAGTGGAAGGAAGAGACCCAATGTCCTATGAATATTTTACTCCCTTCACATTTCTATATATGAGTGGGATAATATGACTATGGAATTTATAATGGGGTCATTGAGGACACCCCATGAAGTGATGAAGTGTATGTGACTATGGAATGATTGACTAAAGTGTATTATTTCATACCAATATATGAGACTTTCTCCATTGATTATTTATAAAAACTATAAGTGAAAAAGATAATCTTCCATGATTTGGCAGCTCAAAGGGCCATCTCAACTATGGATTTTTACATTACTTTACACAAGTAGAATTGGTCAATAGAAACAAGTAGACACTTAAGTGAATTTTAGCACCACTTTTCCCACAATAGATAGACAATAATTTTTAGTGAATGGTCTAGATTTGGGAAGGCAAGATGAAGGAAAGTCTCCTGGAATTTTGGAGTTCATGGGAAAACCTCTCTATAAAAGTATATTTTTATTTCAACCATATCTATTAGTAAAATATTTAGATAGATCCATTCGGTTGTTTAGGAGGTTGTCTATGTTAATCACCTTTATGTTGGCTAAAGACCAGTGAGTCAGTTATTATCATAATAAGTATCATTTAAGAGACATCGAGCATATAAATATGATTAAGAATTGGTTGGAGACCACTCAGAGTGGGAAATGGTTATATATTGATCAGAAACACCTTCCACATGTGTTTTTGGTTGACAACTTGGTTAGAATACGAGTGTATCCTTGATTTAGACATCATCAAATACAAAGGCAATTGAAGTTGGTATGTAGGTAAGGGAGTCCATTAAGTATAGTGTAGGGAATTATCACAATAAAAATTTCAATTATATCTCGCTCATCCATACAGTGATATTAATGATATATTTTATTTATAATATATTTAGCGGTATAATCCCAATACTACTCATGTGTCTGATATTAAAGACATTGAGTTTAAGGGAAATACGCTATTCAAGGAACATATTATTTTTATTGCAGACTATAATGAATGGAATATACATGGGAAGATAGATCTTATAGTGCGGTTCCTTTAGAAGACAAAAATATATGATAGGAGACATGGGAGAGGGAGTAATACATGGATGTGAAATGGTTAATGGTGTTTGCTGAAGAGGATCGAGGAAATTTTCGAATGAATCTCGAGGATGAGATTCTATATTATGAGGATATTTTAATATCCCATATTTTTATAACTAAAACATTATTTTAAATTTGGAAGAAAACCAAAACATATTTTTTAAATATGAAATTTTATTCACAAACATGTATTTAAATTTTTAAGGGGAATATGTTTAAGGAATCTTTTTTTGGAATAGAATTTAAGGTTGAAACTTGTCTTGGCCACTTATATTGAGACCGGATTGAGTTGTTGGACTTTTTAAATGGATTTTTAATTGAAATTTATATATATATATATATATATATGATAGTAAATTACATTATTTATTTATAACTAGAATTTAATGAGATCATACCTTAGTATTGTAGCACATTGGAGATGGTTTGGAATGTTTTTTGTATTTTTGAGGTTTTTTTTATTTTTCAAAATTTTTTAAGTATAAAATTTTATCTATGAACTCTTCTATAGCTATATAAAATTACATATTAGAGTGAGGAGAAGATAATATATTATATAAAAAAATATATATTACATATTTTTTTATTAATAATGTTAAAGACCTTAAGTATTTTTTATGAAATTAAAATATTTTAGGTATCATAAACAATGTTACATACATGTTATTTTACATAGGGAAAACCGTTATCTATAAAAGAATGTAATGAATATTATTATTTAATTAATTAAAATAAATATCCATATGTAAATATATATTTTTTGTTGGATAATGATGTTACGTATCAAAATTTTAGTTATGGATTGGGTCTTATGTATTGAATTCATGTAATTAAAGTATATTATATATGAAGTAATGTATTGTATTGGGAAAAAATATATTTTTTATGTGATTTTTATAAAGGGAATACCCTTACTTATTAATCAATATAATATGACTACAAAAAAATATTATATGTTAGTTTTTTTGTAAGGGAAAAATAATACATGAGTAATATATAAGACATATGCGGGGGTTTAAAAATTATTAAAGTCCTATAAAACATTGAATATTCACATATATATTTTATATTGAGTTCATGGTGTAATATGTAATATATATATATATATATATATTAAACATGACAACTTAGGGGTGATATGAAGCATATATTTTTGTAGAACTCTAAAAATATTCAAATTTTTTAGAAAAATAGTTTTTTCTATAATTTTAAAAATATTAACAAAATGACTAAACATGCATATTAAAGAAATAATTACTATATTTCAGGACCTAGTAATTGAGATATTGAGAGTAAGATATATATCACCCATTTATTTATCTATATGTCACATAATCAACATTTCTCTATCAATTCAAGATCTATTGGATCCAGGCGATAATTAAAGGTAGGTCTATTACTCTTTAACCATTCTAACTCAGTTTATAGGGCCTTTTCTAAATATTAAATTGATTTTAAAGGTTTAGGAATTATATAAAAGGTATTTTTTTTAAAAACACAAATTTATACCAATTAAACTAGGATTAATGATGATTATACAATAACTAAATACCAATAAACATACGGTTGGTGGATTATAAGGAATCCCTAAATTTATTCTTATTTTTCTTATGTGTATATTGCACAGTCCTAATGAACTTATAATTTCATTGAATAAAACATAACTAAATGAATTATGATTTTTTTATTTTGTGAAACCCTTCACATAGGCCATTAGTTGATCGTTGGTGAACATATAACACATAAACTTATAAAAAAATCATTATGAGCCTTATTTTGATAATAATTAAGAATTTAAAATGGTTACATAATAGGGTACCTAAAATAATTAGTGACCTAGTAGATTAATATAGATACCCTATGATGCTTTATAGGATGTGATGTATGTTTTTGTGAGTTTAAGGGTGGGTTCCATTTCCCTTGAATATTATATATAAGATATACATGGTGGGATCCCCTCCCCCTGAGTATTATATATGAGATATACAAGTTATGAAATATTACCCCTCTGTATTATACATGATAAATATAGGGTAAAAACTACTTCCTTACTTAATACACGTATGATTTACAAGGAATTCTCTTTTTCTCATTGTATTATAGATGATATTTCTGGATGATAACCATTCTTAAAAAGTATTATAAATGAGATTTATGGGGAGAATTCCATTCCCTCCAAGTATTATACAAGATATTTATGTGGTGGGTATCATTCCCTTCAAGTGTTATACATGAGATTTATGGGGTATAAACTATTACCCTCTTGGAATTATACATGATATTCATGGGTTAGATTAAATTCCCCTTAAGTATTATATATGAGAATTTTGGGGAATAAAATATTCTCATTGAGGGGTATACATGATATTTAGGGGGGGTTATATTCCCTCAAGTATTAAAAATGATATTTATAGGGTGAGTTCCATTCCCATTGACAGATATGACATGAGAAATTTATAAAAATTGATCAATTCCCCCTAATTAATATATATATATATATACATATTATTCATAGACATGAAACATTAGATGTGGAAGGTATGATCTATCATGGGCGTCACCTTAGAAGCTTATGGTTTGTGTTTAATGATTTAATATTAATAAATTTATTTATTATATCACATTTTTTCATAGTTTTATCTAGACTATATATTAATAGACATCATTGGTGGGGGCTTCTTGATTTGTACTCACACCCAACTCAGTACTCCTTTGGTACCAAATAAGACTTCATAGTAATATGATATAATAAGGTAAGGGTCATTGTGATTGGAAGTTTATTATCCTACCTGTTATGAAGCATGGGATATGGGATTGGGCTTAGACGCTAGACTATTTTGTCAATTTTCATGGTTTTTTTTTCATATATTTGTTTTTTTATGTTTGATACACCAATAGGGTATCCTGATTTTGGTTGTATGAAATTTTTTATTTATAGTTAGTTAATTTTGACATTTCGTGGGTCTTATATATATTTTTTCTCTTTATTTGATTTATATTACCATTACTAATAGGGATGAATGATATATTTATTATTTGTACTATTATTTTTCACTATAATATGATGGTAAAGTTTCCCTACAATAGAACTAATTACCATGACTATTAATCAATAGAAAATATGGGTTTTCATGTTAGAGGACACATTACTCTTCAATCCAGTTCTATAATATTGAAACCTGATGGAGTGTTACATTGGTATATGTTGGGTTATACAAAATTAGAGGTGTTTTTTAAATAATCATTTTGGAAGACATGTTAGAGTTAAGGAACAAATTATTTGTTTATTAATTGAAACAAAATTACTATTAATGTATTAACACTATGATGAAGGTAATGAAATGGTGTTTTTGAAGAATGTGTGTGTTGTAAAGAAGATGAAAGATGTGTGTGTCTTGAGGAGAAGACGTCAAACATGAGTTAACTAGTTTTTAGTTTGTAAAGTAATTACGAAGAATAAAACTATTGAGAAGAATAATGAATATTTTTTGAATCCATTAGATACTGTTGACTCACAAGATAGTGTAAGAACTTAACTTCTCCAACAATAAGTATAAATGTGTTATATCATATATGATATATCATAAAAGGAACGTTTAATATGTTACTTTCATTTATGGAAAACAATGTCTGTGTTCTAAAATTAGAGAAGTAAAGTGACTTAAGAAGAAATAATATTTAATATATTATATTGATAAATTTATGGAAAATATTATTTCCCTAATGTAAAATGGATTTTGATAAAGAATATGTCTTATAAATGTTATTTTCAGTCAAATATAGCACAGAACACCAAGCTACGGTGGTTAATGAAGAAATTTCAATGTTCATTCATCAAGGGATTAGGTATGATCATTTATCCCCCTCTTTCACTTATTAATTAGATATTTGTTGGATAAGGGGAAGAAATTAAAAATAAATACCGTTTTTATATCTTCAACCATTTTAAAATGGAACGAAAAGTAATATATTAGGCTAAATAAAATGATTTGTGTTTATCATTACATAGGTTTAAGATTCTGACCATGAGATAAGGTACTTCCAAATTTGAATTTTGGTAAATGAAACCATTATTAAGAATACGAGAGGCCTTGGGATGTCCATGGGGTTTGGTAAATGAAAGTGGGAAGGAAGGGATATATAATTCATGTTTCACATTTAGGGCATGGTTAGTTTTAATTGTGTACCACAACCATGAGATCCTGAAGGATGAGGTTCATGGTTGAGAAATGTTGCTAATGGGGGGATCTTGAAACCATGTAGGATTGGAAAGATCCATCCAATAATTCTTCCACATAGTTTTTCAAACATTTTGGTCTCCCTAATATACCGTGTGACCTGGCCCCTCTTAGATAGAGGGAGTCGCAGGGTTGGTGCATGGTTTAACCAATTGGGTGTAAAAACGTTGCGACCTTTAAAAAGTGGGAATATATAATTTTTACATTTATTTTCTTATGGTTTTAACCATAATTTATCCCCCATTTTACCCACTATATCTAGTGTGATTAACCATACCCTCCTCCCTCATCCATGGATGTTTCTCTTTGGTTTCATAGGAATTTGGAGTTCCATTTTGTGTGAATCAATGCTCAGGGAAAGTATTAGACTCTGTTTCCTTCCATTTTCTATAAGAATCTTGGTGTTTTGTTTTCTATCCTTATGAAACCATAAACCCCTATTTTTATAAATATTCTATTTTTGGATGTTAAATGTTGTCTGGGCTTGGATCAATGGCCAAGGAAGGATGAGTGGTTGTCTTCAAGCATGATGTAGGTGGTCAATAAGACCCTTCCCAAAATCTTGTTATTTTATAAGTGTATGCACTTGTTTACATTTACTACCTTACTAAATTTTTGTATTCTTGATTTAGGAATTCAATATTGGGCCATAGAATTAGGTTTGAGACCCTTTATAGACCTCATTGGGTCTGTTGATTACTTGAGACTAGATGGGGGGCTACCCATGAGGTATGCCAAAACCTTATAAATGGTTATGTAAATTGGTAAACATTGATATGGGGAAATTATAAAAGTGAATGAGATGTGATTTTTTTTGTAATATGGAAAATTTTAAAGGTATATTTGAAAATATTAATTGTATGATATTGTGGAGTTCCTAAGAGGATTTTGAAAAGATTTAAATGATTTGTTTTGGACTTTGATCTAGTTTTGGTTTTCAAAGGGGGAAAATGTTTTCTTGAAATTGGAAAAATGTTTTAGAATTGGTGTGTTGACCTCAAAGTGAATAATAGGGGTATTATTTATATTTTAATTGGTTCATTGAATTTTTTGTGTGGTTTTACACTTTTGAAATTGATATGATGGTTTCTTTTAAATTAATTCATGGGAATAGTTGGAATTTGGTAGTTTTGGGATGTTTAAAGGTGATAAACCTTATTGAAAGGTAGTTTTAGAAAGCTTTAATTAAGTGGGTGGTATTTTTTAGGACCTCCCAATGTTAAGAGATTATTTTGAAATTGTAAAGAATGGACGGATCATATTGTGATGTGTTTAGTTTTAAAGGTCCGTTTAGACCATGGTAAATGATTATTGACTAGGGTTATTGGGGTTTTGATAAATAATGTGATAAATAATGATTTTTTTGATAGTGAAATGGTTGGGGATAGTCATACAAGGTGTTCCAAATCCTGTTTGGACTCAAAGACTATTTATACATGTTTACCGTCCTTTGAATAATGGTTTCGGATGTTGGACTAAGGCTCCACATTTTTTGGCCGTGATATACTGATTATCAAGGACCCAATAATGTATGGTATGATTAGGATGATGGACTGATGATCTTTATCCATGGGTTAGGCTATACTGATGCTCTATAACCATACAATTTAGTGCATGGTTTGGTATTTGGGACTAGAGCTCTATGATCCAAAGGTATGGATATGATATGGTCACCTCGGCTAATGCTCTAAGGTATATGGGAAAATTGAACTTGTTTGTGAATGCATATTTGTGAATAATAGTATGTAACCATTTTATTATAGTGGATTAGGATCCCAGCATGGTTGGAGTTTGTTAAGTTGTTTGGATTTCATGTTGGGACTCAAAGACTAAAATAGTTAATTAATAATTTTTTAAATGTGACCCATGTTACTTTGTGACCTATGTATTTATTTGTTTAACATTTTTATATATGTATACACTGTTGTACAGACTGATTGTTCCATTAAACACATTTGGTAGTGACCTGATGAGTGGTACCCACACCTTCTCTAGTCCTCAATGACACTTGGGTACCTGAGATGATGGTAGATGTTAAGATCTCGAACCTAGTGGTTTGTTATGCATGGGATAGTGGGTTAAGGCCTGGGTTGTCAGGACTAGGTTGGGACTCAAGACCCTTCTCATGTTATTTGTTGGTTTTTGTATATAAGGATATAATGTATTCCTAACCAACTTCGGGTGTATCCATCATATTTTTATATCATGTATTACTTGGTTACTTGTTGTCTCTTTTTGTATGTTGTCCATTTATTTTTACATTAGTTTCTTTTGTCTGTTGGTATTTTATTGATGTCGTTTTACCCTAATAGGAGGGTATTGTTCTCTCATTGTCTTAGGGGATTAGAGATTCTTGGAAATATAGATTGAGGGAAAAATGTTTAAATGTTGGGGGTTGTAATATCCCAACCCTGAGATAAGCTATGCCTCATTTTGAATTTTTGTTAACGAAATGTTTCTTGGGAATATGAGAGGGCTTGAGGGTGTCTTTGGGTTTTGAGGCATGAAAGGGGTGAGGAAGGGCCATCCAATGAATGTTTCATGGTTGGTACGTGGTCTTTAATAATCATGCACCCTAATCATGTGAGCTTGGATGAGAAGATGTATGGTTGAGAAACTGTTCAATGGGAGAGCATGAAACTATGTGATCTTGGATAGATCCTTCCCACATGACCTCTGCATGGGTTTTCAAACCGTTTATGCTCCCTAAGAGACTGTATGACCTAGTCCCTATTGAATAGAGGGACCTGCATGATTGGCGTATACACCAATAGAAAATTTTTCTATTTCCATAGACCAATAGCCATAGTTATGTGGCCTAGATCCATGATTTTTAAAATCGTGGCTATAGGAATTTTTTTAAGAACTATAACAACAGTTTTCAAAACTGTGTCTATAGCACTCTCTCCATTATGTGTGAGAAACATTTTCCCACATAAAATAGATAGGAAAGCTCTATTGCCACAATTTTTATGATACTGAAACTATTTTTAATAATATATAACATATTATATATATATATATACTTGAATGTAGTGGTTATGTAGCAGAATCCTTTGGGAGAGGTTCAGAGATCAAATCTGGTTGGTGACATATTATTTTTTGGGCTCTTTCAATAGTTTACCAAGGCTATTGAAACAGTTTTAACCATGGCTATAGGTCAAATTCCACGATTGAAAATGATGAGACCTATTTCCCTAGTTTTGAAAATCATGGAAATATCCCACCTATTTCAATAGTTAAAACCACGGTGATAGGTCCTACCCTATTTCCATGATGATAGTGCCCAGGGTTTTGGAAACCCATGGTTTTAGGCTATGACCATGGTTTTGGGCCCTATTTCAATAGTTTTCAACAATTTAAATAGGATGATTTCTTAGTTGTGATGGTTTCGCTAGCTGTGCGGCCAGACTATGTGGCCTCTAACTCAGTTTGCTTTCATTTTATGGGAGATTACTTCCTTATTGTTTTAACACCTTATGAAACCATAAAACCCTCTTTTTTTATATGATTATATGTTTATATGTTAAAGGTTGTTTGGTAATGGATCAAGGACCATATTTGGACGATCAATTGTCTACGATCATGAGGTAGGTGTTCTACAAACTTTTTACTATAGCCTTGTTGTTTTATAAGTGTGTGTTGTGGTTTCCATTTATTGATTTACAATGTTTCTATTTTCAGGATTATGGAAAGAAAAATTGGGCCATATATTGAGGTGAAACACCCTTTATAGACTCTTTGGTTCCATTGATGACTTTATAATAGATTGAGGGATTCCCAATGGGTATAAAATACCCATTTAAATAGTTATGTTTTTTTAATCATAGAGACAGAGAAATTATGAAGGTGAATGGGTTGTGAATCGAATTTTGGTATATGGGCATGATTATGGGGATATTTAAAAAGATCAATTGTAAGTTTTTATGAATTAACTAAGAGGATTTTGGAATGGTTTGTATGATATGATTTAGACTATAACCCAATTATTGTTTTTTATTTAAGGGAAATTAATTTTTAATATTGGGGAAACATTTGAGAATGGGGTGTTTTCTAAAATTGATTAAGAGGGGGTTTTTATCAGATTTCAATTGGTTATTTCAAATTGTGTGTGTGGGTTTAAACATTTTAGATTACCATGGTGGTTTATTATAAATGAATTGAACGTAATGGTTGGACTTTGGAAATGTTTTGATGTTTCAAGGTAAATACCCTTATTGAAAGGTAATTTGGATATGTTTTAATGAAGTGGGTGGTATTGTTAAGGCCCTAAAAATGATAAATGGTGTTCTTGAAATTGTGAAAAAGGACTGGGTCTTATTGGGATGTATTTGGTTTTAAAGGTCCTTTGAGTCCATGGTTAATGATAAATGACTAAGGTAATTAGGGTTTTGATAAATGATGTCATAAAGATAGGTTGTTTAATAATGGCATAGTTGGGGACGGTTAGACATGACATGCTGAATCTTGGTTTGACTCATGGATAGATGAACCATACTTACCAACATGTGAATAAAGGTTTAGGATGTTGGAATGAGGGTCCACATCAATGGTTTAGGCTAGACTGATTCTCTAGGCTACACCGATATATGTTATGATTAGAATGATAGACTAATGCTCACCATCCTTAGGTCAGGCTATACTAATTCACTAGGCCACACAGATTTATTTCATGGGTTGAGATGTTAGAAAGAGGATCTGGGTTCCCAAGGTATGGACATGATATGGTAACTAGGACCTATTCTCCAAGTTACATGGTTTAATTAAAATTATTAGCAAATACCCCTTTATGAATAATAGTATATAACCATTTAATTATTATGAAATAGGTTTGCAGAATGGATAGAGTGGATTATGTTGGTTTGATTTCATATTATGACATAAAGGATAAAATTTTCAATAAGTAATTTTTTAAAATTGAATCATGTTTCTTTTTTCTCTCTGTATTTATTCATTTTTCCTTTTTATATATGTACACACTATTTTATGGATATTTTATTGCTCTAGACCGCATTGGTAGTGGCCTATAGATTTTTACTCGCACCCTACTTGGTCCTCCATGACACTTGGGTACCCAAACATATAATATTTGGTATTAGGTATATTTTTATGTTAGTAACCTAATGGTTGGTTATTCATGGGATAGTGGGTTGGATCATGGGATTTAAATATTAGGTTAGGGCTCGAGATTGTGTTTGGGTTCTATTATTATTTTGGTATTTGAGATTGTACTATATGCCAACCCATCATTTAGTGTATCCATAATATTATTATAGCATGTGTTACTTGGTTACATGTTGGATCCTTCCATATGTTTTACATTTATTGTTCCTACTTGATCGCTCATGTCTCAGTATTATTTATATGGGATTATTAGTCTGATAAGTGATTATAGCCACTTTATTATACCTTAATAAATTCAAACCACTATTTAATAGCCTTTGGAATATGAGGAGGTACACATGAGGCCATTTGGTGCTTCCACTCAGGGCACCTATTTGAGGGGATTCAATGATGGGATGTTACAATGGATTGATCTCTTATTTTGGGGGAGCATATATTTCATGGAATTTTTTAAAAGGGCTTTTTTTCAAGATATATTTTGTTAGTTTTTTATATTTTAAAATATTATAGCATGTTTTATTACCATTCTTATAGGAACTTGTTATTTACAGGTTCAAGGAATAGTTTTTTTATAAGTTGATGTAATAAGTTAATATTTGTTGGTTTCAAGTACTGTTAAGAATTGAATGAATTTCATTATTATGAGAACATGAAATTATTTTTTATTGTTATTGTTTCTTGCATTGAATTTTATTATATAGTATTATAACTATTGGATGAAAATTAATATCAATGTGCACTGAGATTAAAAAGTGATTTATTTTCAATAACTTCCAAAAAATACAAATGGGGATATTTTTGAGCCCATGAATAAAGAAGATAATGAATATAAAAAGTGGATACGACCATGGAGAGATTATTCATAACCATTGTGAGTTTTTTATATTTATAAGAAAATGGAAAATAATTAGTGATGAGAAGAAGTGTATAGGTTTATTTATTTTTCTTTTTTTGTCAACACATTAATAATGTAAAAATCAAGTGTAATGTGGTGTATCATTTGGGGTGAAGTTTTTACATGTTTTGGGAGTCATTGGAGTTGTTTGAAAGAAGTTTAATGTTTTAGGATGATGTTTGGAAGAGTTTTTGGGTTGATAATAATTAGGCCATAAAATTGATAATATATCATATAAAAGAGTAGATATACTCAATTGAAAAGAATAACTCTAAGTAGAGAGTATATAATTTATCATTTCTTTTAAATAATGATTTATAAATAATATTTATTATATGAAAATAAAATTTGAAAAGATCACAATTCGATTTGATTCATACAAATTTAATATGCCAGATATTACTTATTTTGTATTTTATGACTAATATGTATGTATGTTCATTAATATGTTTGATATTTTATAATACAAAAAAATTATATTTCAAGAATTTAATAGGGAGGTTCAAAAGAATAATTTCATGAATGATAATTCAAAATAATAATTATAATGAACCAAGACATTTAAACCTATTATTACACGATTTTATGAAAAACATCGATTAATTATAACATAATGATCTTGAGGCCTAGGGCCTTTGGAGAAATAGGTTCATAATACATAGAAATTAGACCAAAATAAAACATAGTTATTTTATTCTCTATAATGACCTCTTACATCCATTTGATATTAAAAAACATAGGATATCCTGGGGAAACCATAAAATAATGTATTGAGCTACAAAACCCAGTAAGGTAACAGACATGATAAGAAAACATAACATGTGACTCAGAGGTATAATATGAAAACATAAAATTGGAGGCTCAAGAGTAATCACATGAGACCATAAAATAAAGAACAAGGTATTATACGATCATGGAATAATAGAAAATTTGGTATTAATATAATAAAATGAAATTTTTATAAGTCAAGGTTAAATATTGATAAAACATAATAATGTTGATATATTCCCATAATTGATTATATTCACTCCCTAATCCCATGAAAAACGTCTCGTGGGACTAAAAAATTACCCAATTAATTTTAGGTCTATATAATTTTGAGCCCAAATGCCACAGTAATTTCATGTACATGAATATGTGTTCTATATAAGAAAGTAAATCATAATCCATACACATAATAATTACCTATGGAATGAGAATGGGTTACATGATCATGATTCATAAAATAATAAAAATATATTTATTAAATAATGGATTTATGAAGATATCATAAGGCACATATTACCCCCATCAAAGGAAGGGAAGGTGATATAGGTATATATGAAAGAGAAATATATATAGAATTTATAATCATTCCATTACAATAATTTTTATTCTCATTAAAAAATAAAAATATTTTTAAATATATTAAAAACAACCACGAAGAATCCAACCTTTCCACTTTAAAAATCACCTTTGAAAATTTGATAATTCACAACTTTTTAGAAATAATTTTATTTCAAAATAAACTTGTAAAAATATAATTTAATATTTAAATAAAATAATTTCTAAGAAGGAGGATAATTACAAACATGTCATATAATCTATAAAACATTCCTTTCACACATTGTTAAAAAGTTAAAAAGTAGTTCATTCAGAAAAAGGTCATGAAGATTAATTTTTAAATTTTTTTTTAAAGTAAAGATGGTTAAAAATCACTCTCAATAATCATAGAAAAATAAATAATCGTATTTTGAAAATATTTTAAAGAAACCTAGACATGAAAGAGAAAGGGTTTTTGACCGAAGAGAGAAATAAAGCCAATTTTACTTAAAAATATTTACACAATAATTTTATGTAAAAAATAGTGGATAATGGTAAAATTACATGAAAAAAATCTGGAATAAAAAATACGAGAATAAAATTAATAGTGTTAAACATAAAATGATCAAATAATTTCATTCCATTGAAATTCAAGCATAAATATTCCCGATTAGAATGAGATTATAGAATTAACCCTTACGGCATTGATAATTTTTGAACCACAATAACAATGAATTAAGTAAGTGAATTTTAACGTAAAATAACCAGAATTATGAATTATTCATTATATAATATTTAACATTGTATTAACTACACCATAAAAAATAATCAAGTGTATAAAAGAACACGTGTCTCACAAAAGGATGTTTTGAGATGGAAACCCATAACTTGAGTCCAAAATTTTCACGTATATAATTTTTCTCTAGTATAACAATAATATATCATCTATTTATTTAATAACAAAAATTTCTAGTTTTAACTCCATATACTTAAAAATTTACTTAAATAAATTTTAATGATATAGTTAATTACATTATCAGTTATGTCTATCTTGAGTGTTTTGAGGATATTTAGTTCATAAATCTAAAATGAAATTGGTTTATTAAACATGGTCAACATAGATATTATTATGTAATATATAGAATGATAATCATTAAATATTTATTATTTTGAAACATTTTTTATTATTTAAAATTAACCATTAATTACTATTTTGAAAAATGAACTATGTTACAATCCTAGAGATGGTAGGTTGCACGTATGCATGAGGAACATTTCAAATATTCAACGATCATGATTGAAAGAAGTTAACTACCATTTTATATTAAAATAATGATAAATATATCATTAATATAATATTATTTCATTAAATACACATAAAAAATACTACCCATGTGATATGGTAATGAAAAACAGATCGTTTCGCTTCGCGAAGTGGTAGTATACCAGATTCGCGAATGTTGAAATCATTTAAGATGAATTGTATGGTAAGAAGGTATATAAAATTTAAAATTTAAATAATTATTAATATTTAATTAATATAATATATAAAAATTAAATCCATCATAATTAATAGACATGAATGGTGATGAAGAAAAACAAATTACATCCATTTGTGAGGCGGTAGTTTCACATATAGATGAACAATTGCTTTAATTGTTGATGAAAAATGAGACAGATTTAATTTATTACCTTAACATATTAAAAATATAGTCATATATTATATATTTTTTCATTATATTTCATTTTTTAAAATATAATTTACTGTTAAAAGTAAGAATTAAAAAAGAAGTAGCTCAGTGGAGATGATTGCCTTTTCATAGAAGAACCTTACTAGGATCTCTCAATGAGGACCCTAGGGTTGGTATTTTAGGAAGATCAGATGATAAAAAATGCCTATAATGAAGTTTTATAGAGATTATTTTTGGTTTTTGTTGATAAAAATGGATTTATAGGTGTGAATAAGTGAGGGGAGGGGGTTGTACTCTATAATTGAAGAGTGGACTTCTGGTAAATACCCAAAATTATTAAATAATGGGAGGTCACTCTCAAGAAAAGTGACTCAAAAATTGATAAATAATAGATTTAATGGGTGATGTTTTCAATAAAAACCCCCAACATTCAAAATTAAATAAAAATTAAACATGTTTTTTCAATTAATTCTAAGATAATTCCCTTTTACCATTTTACTTTTCCATAACGATAACAAGTTTTTATGTATTGTTCTTATTATTAACTATGATAAAAAAAATTAAGTTGAGCTTATTAAAAAATTAATAATTCAGATTCAAAATATTTATTCCATTTTATAAAATTCAAAATACATATGTAGCATAATTAAATTTGAAATTAAACATGAAAAACGCAACCCAAAACAATTTTTCAAGAAATGCATTTCAAGCTATAGGTTATTCTATATTAACTCTATAACTAGAAATAATCATTATATGAATTAAAAATAATATAAATAGATATATAATATATAAATTTAAATCAAATATTTCATTAGTATGGTCCATTTTAATCAATTAAATTGTGAAACATTATGCACTTAAATACACTTTTGAGAAAATGACATTTAAAGCATAAAAATAAACTTATACAAAAATCATGAAAATTGATGGTTAAAATGAAATTGATTTTATTGTTAAAAATAAAATAGATAATATGTATTTGATATAAAATAAAAAATATACTGATACTTATAAATTACAATATTTAATGAATTGAAATGATCATTTTACAAAAATAGTATTTTTCACTTTTCACTAAAAATAAAACATTTCAGAAAAATCCCAAATTTTACCAAAAGATAATTTTGATATAATAATTTAGAAATATATAGCTTTATATAAAACATTTAAAAAATATCCTTAAATTATTTCTAATGTTTTTTCACAAAAAGTAATAAAAACATTTCTAAAGCAAACATATTTTTTATAGGATAAAATATCTTCATTAAAAGATGAGTTATTATTTCATAAGAATTTATAAATAATTTTTTATTTTGTACCACATTTATTTATATTTAAAAAATTATTATATATTATTAATATCCTTCAATTTAATAGTTATGATATATCAATCATGTTCAAATAATAATATTTTAATATTACATCTCAGTTTGTTTAAACTCGGTGGTGTTTGTTAAATACGCTATCAAACATAGTTCCTTTTTAAAATAATAGGGTGCTACAAGAATAAAAAAATTTATTCTAAAGCTAGTAATTTATGGATTTAATATCATAAAGAGAAATTGTGATACAAATAGTGGGAGATTAGGGGTTGTTTTATGAAGATTATCGTCATAACATGATGCAAGCCTTTGATGAATAAATGGTTGCAAGTACCTCTATAATTTTAAATATAGTCACACTATTCTAAGAAGAAAACGCCATAGAAAATAATTAATTATTTCTTATGGGATGTATTAATTCCATGAAGTGAATAAATGATTTTTTATCATTCTGCTATTTTAAGAAGAAGAGAAAACTTATATGCCTTATAAAAAATTTCAAATTGAATATAGAAAAAAAGTTTTAAAATTAGTTAGTTAGAGTGGGTTTTGAAGTTGTGATACATTCATTTTATTCCATGTTGGAATAAATTATTTCAACTAGTGAAAAATAATAAGGAAAAGTTGAAGATAATTTGAACAATAGCTGAAGGAAGTTGGATGTTTGAATTATAATTAGAAATATAAATTTGAACATTGAGAAAAGTCTTAATCCATGTAAGATATATTGGAATATATTTTTGAATAATTATTTAAGATAAATAGATTATATAATAAGAGTATACAATAAATCTATGTGTGTAGATAGGGATTCATAGAAATAGAAGAATAAGAAGCTAAATTTCTATATTGAATGATGAATTAGAATAAGAAGAAGAAAATTAATAATTGATTGTATTATTCTTGAGAGAGAGTGTGTGAATAATAGTGTCTACAAGAAGAGTGTAAGGGGAAAGAGTTACTATATCAATACATGTAGAAGAATAAAATAAAGAGTAAAATAATTCATGTGTGATTAAAACACATGTGTAGTGTATTTATGAAACAGATAGTCACAACTATTATACATTGAATATAAAACATCAGAATAAAAGAAAATCATTAGGAGATAATCATTTAGTAGAGAAGGATATTCCCTACCCCATCAATGTCCAAGAAAAAAGGGTATCCATTTAGGTGAAAATATTTTATATTTTTTTATAATATCATTAATGATATACGCTATTTACTTTATCAACAATTGTGATTTTAGCAAATAATGTGGTGTATGGTAATTCTTGATCATGATAAGGATTTACTAGTCTAGTTGATAAGTGTTCCATTTACATCAAGTTCCCTTTTCTATTTTCATCCCTTGATATTTGTGAGTTTAGTTATGATATTTCTCACTCTTCTAAATGAGAGGAGTTTATTTCAAAATAAATCATTAATGGAATGAATGTAATATTATTCACTAATTTATCCCATATAGTGAACCTAAACTGTGTTTGGGGCTATCACAAAAGAAGACATATGAATTTATGAATATGAGAGTGGATAAAAAAATATTATATATATTTATATGTGTTTTTGTGTGTTTGTGTGTTTGTGTATATATGTACATGTCACTTTTAATGAGGTGTGTAAACCCCTCATATCATTTATATAATTTATATATTAAGAATAAAAATATATTATTCTTATTAGTGTTATTATTATTAATATTTAATGAATGAAATGGGACATGAGTTGGTTTCCAAATGCATACCTCTATATAATTTATTAAGGAAAAAATGGGTGACAAGGAATACACAATGTGAAATTAGCTTTCAAGAATAAAAAATGAAATAAATTACATATTGAAATTTAAATAAACACCATATAGATAAGAGAATGTGTACCTTTTCCCCTAAAATTGGTCCATCCTACATAATATGTATCATTATTCTAGAAGAATTCATATAATAGTGAGTTCTAACTGATAAAAGTATCCAAAATAAGTTTGATTCATTTCAAACAACTATAAAATCTATGGATATATTAATAATAATAGATTTAATTTGATCTAGAAAAAATGAAACATCATATCCCTCCCTTTAATAGGTTCAAGGATGTCAAAAATTCTATATTTTATGACATTTTCATAATGTTTTCCACAAAACCATAAAAGTAGAAGATCAAATTCCACTAAACATCAATAGATCTGAAACAAAATATATCATCAAACATATAATCATCCCTGATAAAATTTTATATCCTTTAAAGAGAAAACCATTATAGGACAAAAACTATGCACCTTGGATTAAAGAAACATCTACAACAAAAAACATACAATGTATGAACCACCATTATCCAAATTAGAAAACCAAAATTTCCAACACCAACAAATAACCATCCTCAAACTAATTCTATGAACATAACAAAAGAAAATATTTCAAAGGTGGGGTCATTTGTTGATTTCTCCAATAAAATCCCAACGCACCTTGGATGATAGGATTACCCAAAGGAAGTGGACATACGAAAAAATACTAGTGAAAATGTGGTTCAAGGAAGAAATTCACCAGATTACAAAAGTAAAGAAGAATAATCATAAAAAATTTTAAATTCAAGAAGCATTAACTATAGATACCAATTAGAACAAATAACAATTATATCATTGATATCTTATATTACAGTCAACCAAAACCATACTATAAATATAATTCCAACACATCTAGAAATTGACTCCATGGAAACCTTGAATTCTACTGAAAACCTCATATTTGAACAAGATAAGAACCCTCATGAAAATACCAACATCAAATGATCATTAAGCCATCAAAAATAAAGTGAAAACCTCTTACAAAGATCTAAAAAAAGTTTCATCGCATATTAGGATAGACATGTAAATGAAATTTAAAACCTCAAAGCTACAACCGACCTCATATATTAAAAACCCAAACTATTCCCCATAAGAGATAAAAGAAGTAGGATAGAAAGAATCAAATAGAAGAAAACATAATATGATAATTTCCATGGAATTTACCCTAAGATAAAATTAGGATTTCATTTGTATTGTTCTACCATCCTAATGAACATTCATTTTTTGATGTGAAGGTATGTCTTCATAGTAATTTCACCAGTTTAGAGACCAAGAAACGTGATGCATTAACTTCTCAATGAAATGTCCTCAATTAGGCACTAAATTTTCATGGTGCCTATTTTCATTTTTTCATGGGGGTCAGTGACGGTAGCGAATGTGACAACTCGATGGGTCGGGACTGCAGCACAGCACTAATCCCAAGTAGGGGTGTGGGGGTTTATCCCCCATGGTATGAATTAATAAATTTGGAGAAGTCCCTAAAGTTGCACACAAGGTACCTATGGGAAAACACATGCATGCCACTATGTTAGAGTTTAATGAAGTAATTATTTTGGCTATTTCCTTAAAGCGGTGCCCAAGAATATCCAAAACACCATTGGCAAACAAAGTACTTGTGCACAACAATTTAGCGTTCAATCCACCTATACGCCCAATCTCTTTACGCCCAGGGTCCCATTTTTTCCTATAAATAGACCCTTTGGGCCTTCATTTGTACAGACAAATTTACCTAAAAAATAATTAATGCTCTTGTTTCCCAAGTTCTATTACATAGTCTTCTAAAACTATCATGGTAGTTCATTTAACACCAAAAGTAGAATAATTGAAGGGGGATCATAGTTCTTGGGTCATTTTAGTTTTTTAAATACATAACACTTGTGTGACTAAAGTTCCCAACCTCCCTGAATCAGAAACACTTGTGCACGACCTATTCCTCTCACAAGAACTTGAGGGCCAATCTTCTGGGATTTCCCATGAATACTCCTAAAGGATTAAGCTAGGTCTCTCCCATGTATTAACATCCAGGTTATTCATCAAATAAGTGAACATCAGGTCACCCAGTACTGCTTTTGTGCCCATACATGTGCACCAGTATCTACATGGGATATCCTCTTTGATTCACCTAGTCTCTTCAGTATACAACCCATCAAGCCCTCCATAAATCCATTAATGGCAAGGCTTCTTCTTTATTGGATCCCTTGTTTAAAAGGGATTCTGTTCAGACCTCCACTAAAACCTCTTCACTTATCAAAACTTTGGGAAAGGCACATTAGTGTGTCACCTATTTGGGTTTTTATATCGGCAGTCAGAGTTTTTCCACATTTGATTCAAAAAGGGGTTAGGATTCATGGAGTGTCTATGGGTTTTTATATCCATAGTCACACGGAACTTTCTCCTAGGAATGGTGTTTGGAATTTCCTGGTTTGGAGTATTAGGTTTTGGGTTCTGATCTCCCCTTCTCATATCTAAAACTCGGAACCTTAGGTCTCTGGTAGGGAAGGTATGGTTCACACTTGATTTTCCATTCAATAAAAATAATAGTCTCCCTCCCCTACCAGGATCAATTTTAGGGCAACAATCTTGGTGTGAGCCCCTAAACATTCAATTATAAGGTTGTAGTATTGCTTCTCTCTACTTCCTTCACCTTCACTCCTTCTTTACATTGGACCCTTGTCCAATGTAAAGTGAATATAGGGAAGGCTCATCGCCTCGACCTCTTCCCCAGTCACCTCACCCTCATCCACCGTCACCGCCATAGGATCACTCTCTTCTACCATTGGAGGAGGAAAAGTGTGGGTGCCTTTGTTTAATTTTTGACATCCTCTTATTTCTCACACCGATCATATATCATGTTGTCTTATAAATTTTTCATGATCACAACATTTTCACAATGCCACTTGAACTACATGAACTATGATTCTTATTCAAAACAGGATATGTAGGATGCCTACTTAAAGTCTCTAGATCAAAAGGGTTCTCTTCCAAAGGGTTCCACCCAATCATGTACCCTAAAATGGAAATTTCTCAAGCATAATCCCCAACACTATGAATGAACTATGAGAACTCTGATTCTTACCACAATTAGGATACATATGAAGTCCTCATCAGGGATCCAACTCATTGGATATCCTCTTTATGAATCCAACCCTAATTCCCTTAATCTAAGCATCCTCTATAGTAATAACCCCCAAATTAATCCCCCCAAATCACCAAGTCATCCTTTTCATGAAGTATTCCCAAACTCATTTCTCTTAAATGACTATACTCTCCTATGGGACTCATCGAACTACATGGGATTTGATTCTCATACACATGGGATACATAGAAAGACTCTTTGAGGTTTAAACCCAACACTTCAAATCAACCATGTTCTCCTTGCTCCATATTCCCAATAATGTCTAATCTTACTCGGAAACCCATACTCTTTCTAGGTACCATGGGATTCTTAGGTATAAGTCCTACACCTAACATTTACTAAGAACCTTTCTCTTCAATGTCCTTAACACATGAAATTAAACTATACAGTTTGGTCCTTATCACTTGAGCTTAAAAGGTATGATGTTTCCCATTAATTGACACCAAACTATGAGGTTTTCGATTAATTTCAAAAGGATATGTAGGTATCCCATTTTATGGTTGAAATCCCAAAATCAATAAAAACCTTCTTCACCCGAGAAAAAAATAAATTCCAAAGTACCCCACTGAGTGGAATAAAAACCAGTATCATCATAATGATGAATAAAAGAATCTCTAAATATTATATGAGAGGATACCATTAATGGGGTACCTCAAATACATATGGATATCTCCATTAATGAAGAACCTCAAATACATACAGATGATTTTAAATTTCACACATGTTAATAAGTGATTGAAAATTCCAAGGGAAACCAATGTTATATTGGTTAATTAATAAGGATTCAAGAAAATATCTTAAATTTATAAAGAGAGTCTCAAAGTAGATAATAATTCCCCCCAAAATTGTTTGATGAGTCTAACCTCTCATCCTCTCGACCAATGCATGTTCTTAAGTATCATAATGTTCAAACTTAACGAATTCATGCCTTTATAAAGTAGGTCCATTTTGGATAAATAACTACTGGTTGTTTCTGATTCCATGATTAAATCTAATAGAAACCACCTAGAAAAAGTGATTCTTAAACTAGAATACACTTTTAAAGGAAATAAAAAACAAAAATGGTGTACCAGATGGGAATCTTTAACCATGTTAATAAGGTTACCAACCCTTCAGGCCCCTATCAATTGATAAAGGAAGGCTAGAAAAAGGAATCAATAATGCATTTATCTATATAAAAGATGTTATATTAATAGAGTTTATTTTTGTTCTCAGTTTTTTCTTAGAACTCCCTTCACTCCCAACTAGATTTCTTCAAGACGGCACCTGTGAATTTCTCAGCCGCTGCTCAAGATGGATCCTCATCCATGGGAAGGATTTCATCACCCACTTAGAATCTTAAATGTTGGGTCTCCAATGTGATGGTAAGGGTGTATTGTTAGCACAGTACTATCCCAACCTTGGAGTCTGCCCGACATGCTCTCTAGGTTAATAACAACCCTCGATCGTCCAGTCAATGATGACCGATGGTCAAGAAGCAGACGGTGCCAACTACCGTCTGTAACCATTTCAGGTTCTTATCCCCAAAATGCAACAACTAGTCCCTCCAAAATAAGAAAATATGGATCAAGAGGTCACCCATGGCATCAATTCAAAGATACATGGGTCATTCCCGAGGACTCCCGCCAAAAAACGCCATCAGTAGAATCACACGGTAGTAAAACCCCAACATGATGGGGGTGTTTCATTTGGATGTTCGGCCCAGGTCCCCCAGACTCGAGTGCTCAATATGAACCTCCAGGGAAAATTTACATTCAATAGGGAGTAGTTTCTTACCATTTACCCATTAAAATAATTCCATCAACCTAAATTGATGGAAAATAATGAGCAGGCACAAACACTCGTATGTCCTAATTCTGCTTCTCAGCAGACGCATTTAGAAGCAACCCACCAATACTCCCAGGAGAATCTGGTGGAGTAACATGAACATGCACATAAACCTATTTAAAAATTTTCAGCCAGCCAGCAGGCTTTTCAGACAGCATTTAAGGAAGCCCATCAATCAAATGTGGGGGCAACTGGTAAACAGGAACATACAACTTCTTACACTCACCAATTTTTCCAGTAGTCTCGTCTTCTAGTTTTGAAAGAATTTCATCAACCATGTCTGATGGAAAAAAGTTATAATATTCTTACACCTATCATCATTCTTAAATCCTACCAATAGTCTCATTTGGTAGCACCCGTAGAAGTCAGTCGGAAAGCTACGATAAAAAATCCGGGGTAGACTCAACTCTCTGCCCCCATAGATGGGTACTGTTAGTATCCATTGATATGAAAAGTAGTTTAAGAGAAGGCACATACACCTAATCGAAATACGGAATGGATGTATATTATTTTTTTGGCTAATGAAGTCACAAAGCACATCTTAGCATTGGTGAAAGGGCAGACACAAATTCCAACCCATATTCTAGAAGCATGCCAGAATATCATAACAAATTCAATTGTACCAAGGGAACATACACATAAATATGTCCCCACACCTAGGATGACACATCGGCATTACATCCTGGTGTAGATACATATCTCTATTCCAGTCCAAGAGGATTATGGGGAATACTCACCCATATCATATGGACAACAGGATTGGGAACATACACCCTTTCTAATTAGAGGTAATCGGCCCATTCTGATTACCACTCCAAGGTAGTCCCATACACTTTCCCATAATAAGCACTTCTCCTAACAAGTGGCCCCAACTATGTTTAAGAGATCATACAAGAATAATTCTCTCCAAACACAGTTGGAAAATCAAGATCTGAGCTACGATCTGGCTCCTCTTAATGCCGGAGTTCTTGAATCCCTCAAACATTTATCTATTGCATCTTAAGATCCTACCCTATCATTACCAAATTATGGGAGTAATAGCAGTTATTATATAGTTCCCCATCAAAAACATCATCATGAAGTCTTGCTTCATAAAAATTTAGTCAATCTAGAGAGCCTATCTCTAGATGAGAGCCATAACAACTTTTAGTGTTCCCAAATGACCTAGAAGAAAAAATATTTGTCCCTTTCTGTAATCCACCGTAGGGGTCCTACCCATGATAACATTCACTGAAAAATATCTCTTCACATTATTGTTTCAATCTGTTAATATAATTCTATAATTAAAAATGTAGTAATGAGAAATCCATCTTATCTCAAAAAACTTTCTAACACAAGGCCGGTCATGTCTGAGACCTTGTCATTAACGGGTGAAATAATTTCACAACCAGAAGAAATCATAAGAGAATTTTCATTCTATGAACCTCCCTTGGGTCATTTATCTTTTAATACAATAGAGGAAAAAAGTGATTGATTCCATTTTTTTAACAAAACAATCGAGAAGAAGCACTTTGGTCAGACCATGTGGAGAAACCTCTAGTGAAAGATGATGAAGATATGTTAAACATAAGAAAAAAAATTGGATAAAAGAGAGGTATCAGTCATGTTATGGCCTATGGAATATTCTCAATAAAACATTCAGGAATTAATGGAAGAAGATTTCATTCATGATGTCTTCCTCAACTTATGTAAGACTCTTAATAATTTGAAAATCAAAGTATTACCATTTCATGAATATCCAAAATCATGTAAAGATAATAGAAGAGTTGTGACACCAATTTGACTTGGCATCTCACTCAATTTCCCAACATCCAAAGGTTGAAAATTAGTAGATAGACCATCAATGTCCATGAATCAATTCATTAAAGAGGCTACGCTAGTAAATTTCTGATACCCCATCTGGTGTCCGTATCAATGGATGGATTGAAGATAAAGAATTTCATTTCACTGCACTTTAGAATTATCAAATTCCACAAAAAGTGGTATCATGCAATGTTATATCACACGGTTGTCTACAATCAACAGATATTGTATATAATCAAGTATACACTCAATAATAGGCCTCAAATAGCTCTCATCAGATCCAGGCCCAATGAAAGCAAGCTGTTGGGATACTTTTTCACTAATCATATGAGAATCTTTTGTAGGTCTCCCGCTTAGAAGATGTCAACTACCCCATAGTGAAAATTTATGAAATAGAGAAATGATCTTATGAAATAGGTGATTTGAATGGTTGTCGGATAATGCAGCTAAAAAATGTCCAAACCAAAATTCAAAAAATCATAAGAGAAGCTATAAAAATCTCTGTTATAGAAGGTCAAGAGACACCATAGTCTGTAGTGTTAGGGGATTGTTTAATTCAATATTTGAATTTAATAAACAAAGTTAGAAGGTTTGAAAAATAAGAAAAAAAATATCCACATCTTATAGGGTTAGGGGCCTTTTCAAATCTACAATCCACTCTTCTATGGAAGTCAGTTTTCTCCCGATTAGGGTAAAAGTCAGAAAGAGAGCACACAATTGAACTATCCAAGGATTCCCTGCTAGTAACTTTCCATCAAACAGTTCTCACGAATTCCCCATATAAGAGACCAGAGTCTCATGAACGATATAGAAGGAGACGATCTTAAAAAGATAATGATAGAAATACAACAATGTATTATGTGTCAGTAAATTCCATTAACAACATTGAATAAGATCCTATAGAAAATGAGTCTAGATCAAGGAAATCATAAGATGAAGTTCTTATTTATAATACAGTACACACTGATGTAAATGAAGGAGGTGTGCTTACCCAAAATCAGAGGATTACCTAGAATCTATGTATTCACTCAAATAATCAACTCCCACCCCATTGAAAGGTATATATGAAGGGGAAAGGTAAAAGTCGGATAACATATCACTTTTCCACTGGGGTGGGTTAATCTATTTCACTTGAAGTAATATTTTCACAATATTAATAGGAGATGAAAGATTAGAAAAGACTTAATATAGAGTTACTTTGAAGCAACATTTCTACAAGATATACTCCCGAGGAAGATCCTTAACATGAACATACTATAGGAGCTCCTCAGAAAAGATGATTTGTGGTAACTACAGATGCGAATATTGAATTCCCTCCATTGGGTACATAGTCAGAGTAGGATCAATCACATCCTTATATGCTTGTCTCCATGGGTTATCCAAGACAAATACTAGCACCACCACTAGTGGTTTTGTCAGTAGTTGCACCAGTTCAAGCTCCAGATACTGTAGCTATATAGGTCCTAGCTCTTCCGGATATTCCCTAAATGCTTATAAACACAATTGAGGCATCAAAAACTCGATTAGAAGCTATGAAAGAACGATGTGCTCTAGTTCAGATGGAAGAGAGATATTACCCTAAATGGGTGGATCTGATCCCTCCCCCACAATTTTTTTTGAATACCACATTCCCAATCTTTAATGGTTTGGTAGATCTATTGAAAAACATAACACATTTAATTTCTCATTTTGATCCCATGATGGGGAGTCCTCAAAAACAAGAAACATTAATACTTAGGTTCTCTATGTAGTCATTATAGGGACCATATTTTGTCTGTTATACAAGATTACAATCTCAATCAATTACTGGATGGGAAGATCAATGTTAGAAATTTATTCTTCAATTAATCTCAACATTTCTAAAGAAAACAATTTTTGAGCTTACAAATTGTAAACAAAGAGAAAATGAAAGAGTTTTATATATCATTGCCCGATGGAAAGGATTAATATATTCCTTAAATATAGCACTCCCTTAAGAATATTTGTTGCCAATTTTTGTGGAAAATTTATGTGATGAGTTATGAAAAAAACTGATCCCTATGAAATACATAGGAGGGTTTTGAGACCTTGATCCAATTTCCCAATAGGTGGAGGATTCCATTATGGAAACTAAATCTAAATCTTGTGTAATTCCATTAGATCTGGGAAGGAGAAAAAGGAAATAATAGGCTACTAGAGCCATATTTAAGAAATCACCTGTACATTCTTTAACTTCAAAACCTTCATCGTATTTAAGGGCTCTGCCTCTCAAGTGTCAGCAGCAACAGCCTTCTTATCAAGATGATCAAATAGATCAAAGGCGAAAATAGTTTGAGGAGTTATAGAACAAAGTTTATTATTTTTGGAATGAAAAGGTTTCTAGAAACTTCATCTCAGCCTTTTAAAATAAATTAGTTCTGTTTCAAAGGCCAAAGACACCAAACAAAGATGGAGATGAAGATCTTATGAATTATTTTCCCTTTCACCAGAAGTTGGGGAATCCTATTCAATAGTGTTTTGTTTTCAAATACCTCCTACAAAAAATGGATGATTTTGGAAAAGTAAAACTAGAGATTTCATCACCTCAACTATTTTGTGTTACTTCTACTGGTCCATAGGAAGAAGGCGAATGGAAGGAAGTCAAAGGTAATTTTTTTTTGAAATATGATTATTGGATGATTATGAAAATGATCAACTGAATTCATGCCATTATATGAACATAGTTAAAACAAATGATTGTGTCTTCTGCCATTCCCATCACAGAAAATCCACCTACATAGAAATATTAGTCCTCTAAAGTTCTATCCTAAAATAAAACACATGATCAGAAGGAAAACAAGCAATAAAAATAAGATGATCTTATGTCAAGGACTAATTTTTCATTGACTCTAGTAGATTTCATGCCATCTATTTCAAAGGTATGTGCACCACCCCACAAAACGACACAATCAAAACACACCTATCAATCGGAATCCTCATCAGATCAAGAATTGATCATTGGTTTCATCAATGTTATCCACTTAACAAATCCCTATAACGATGGTGATTTTGGTATTAATGAGTTTGAGTTCCCTATACCAAACATGGTAACTAGAGGAAGAATCCAAGGTTGAGGATAATGTGTAAGACATTTGAATTCTAGAAGCAACTATTTTAACTCTACCGATGCTCGAACCATATTTGTGGTAGAAACACATGGGAGAGCCCTACAATAGGCTCAACAAGAACAAGGAGATTCTTCCACGCATGATAGGTTCGATCCTGACATGATCATTTTGGAGGACCATTAGAGGTTACACCATATTTCTCTCAAAAAGTAGATAGACCTAGTTAGTCTAATATACCAAATCCCTAAGTATTTTTAATTTCTACTCTGACACATGGTACATCTATATCAATAGATTCAACATCCAAGGCATCTACAAAACTGCATCTCTATGATAGAAAACACATCACTACTGGAAATAAACTATTTCCCAACGGTTCAGAACCGTTGGGAAAGCCCCTGAAACCATTGGGAAAGGTTTTCCCAACGGTTCTCATAACCGTTGGGAAGTAAGCCGTTGGGAAAGGTTTTCCCAACGGTTTTCTTGCAACCGTTGCAATAGGCCCATAGAAATTACCCTACCCCAACGGTTTGGGTGAACCGTTGGGATAGTTTTTCCCAACGGTTCTCCCAAAAACGATGGGAAAACCAAATGCCACACATTTTCCCAACGGTTCCAAACCGTTGGGATATACCATGTGGAACAGTTTCCCAACGGTTTTAAACCGTTGGGAATTGGTGAAGTCTTTCCCAACGGTTTAGAACCGTTGGGAAAAGACATGCTAAAACTTATATGCCAACGGTTTAAAACCGTTGGCATACCCTATGCTGCAAATTGCAGCACCCTGCAATTTGCACAGCCCCTGTCCCCTGTCTATCACCACCAGTCATCAGGCCTCATTTTCACCTCATTTTCACCTCATTTTCACCTCATTTTCGATCCAACTATTGTACCAGTAATAAAATAAAACATACATATTCAATTACGAACAAATTCATACACATTTAACATATAATGGATCCTGAAACTATACAAATCCATAATTAAATTACAATTCATAAACATACATAATTCATATAGAATTCAATTTAAAATTTAGATGACAATTATACGTGGAATCTGAAATTCAATTCATAATATGATCGGTTTTTTCTATACCATATATTTTTACCTCAAATGATGTCCATTTTAAACAAAATACATACACCTGAAGTGATACCGGCCACACCGCACCTCAGATTGAGGCGGGGTTAACTCGTACACGTCACATTTGACTCATGGATCGTTGTGCTAAAGTATCGACAGAATCCTAATGCGTTTGGTCGGTTTTCCGTATGCCAGTTGATGTTTTTCACTTAAAATGGCGTCCTTTTGAAACAAAAGACGGACACTATGAGTGGTGCCGACCACACCGCGTCTCCAATTGAGGCGGGGTTGATTCGTACACGTCACATATGACTCATGGATCGTTCTCCTAAAGTTTAAATGGAAACCGAATGCGTTTGGTCGGTTTTCCGTATGTACCTAAAATGTTGTCCATTTTAAACAAAAGAGTGACACTTAGACTCATCCCGACCACACCGCGACTCAGATTCATCCCGGGTTGGCTCGTACATGTCACATATGACCCATGGATCATTGTGATAAATTATAAAAAGATTCCGAATGCGTTTGGTCGGTTTTGCGTATGCCAGTTGTTCTTTTCATTTATAATCATGTCCATTTTAAACAAAAGAGACATAGTTAGAGCGGTGTCGGCCACACCACATCTCAGATTAAGACGGGGTTGACTTGTACACGTCACATATGACCCATGGATCGTTGTGCTAAAGTATCGATAGAATCCGAATGCGTTTGGTCGGTCTTCCGTATGTCAGTTGATGTTTTTCACTTAAAATGACGTCCTTTTGAAACAAAAGACGGACACTTTGAGTGGTGTCAGCCGCACCGCATGTCGGATTGAGGCGGGATGATTCGTACACGTCACATAGGACCCATGGATCGTTCTCCTAAAGTTACAATGGAAACCGAATGCGTTTGGTCGGTTTTCCGTATGTACTTAAAATGGTGTACATTTTAAACAAAAGAGAGCCATTTAGACTGATCCCGGTCACACCGCGACTCGGATTGACCCGGGTTGGCTCGTACACGTCACATATGACCCATGGATCGTTGTGATAAATTATCAAAAGATTCTGAATGCGTTTGGTCGGTTTTGCGTATGCCAGTTGTTCTTTTCACTTATAATCCTGTCCATTTTAAACAAAACAGACACAGTTAGAGCGGTGTCGGCCACACCGCGGCTCGGATTGAGGCGGGGATGATTCGTACACGTCACATATGACTCATGGATCGTTCTCCTAAAGTTTCAATGGAAACCGAATGCGTTTGGTCGGTTTTCCGTATGTACTTAAAATGGTGTCCATTTTAAACAAAAGAGAGCCACTTAGACTGATCTCGGCCACACCGCGACTCGGATTGAACCCGGGTTGCCTCGTACAGGTCACATATGACCCATGGATTGTTGTGATAAATGATCAAAAGATTCGGAATGCGTTTGGCCGGTGCACCAGACAGAAGCAAGGGATTTCTCTGGCTCCACCGGCTGACCGGTGCTGAGCCACCGGCTGGCCGGTGGTCTGGACAGAAGCATGCTATTCTGTCTGGGTTCCACCGGCTGGCCGGTGGCCAGGCACCGGCTGGCCGGTGGTCTGGACAGAAGGTATTCCATTCTGTCTGGGCCCACCGGTTGGCCGGTGGCCAGACACCGGCTGACCGGTGGCACCTGGCAGAGGGCAAGGCCTTCTGCCTTGTCCACCGGCTGGCCGATGGGCTGGATCCGGCTGGCCGGTGACCTTACCGGCTGGCCGGTGGTCTCACACCGGCTGGCCGGTGGACTTAAAATGACGTCTTTTTGAAACAAAAGACCGACACTTTTTGAGTGGTGTCGGCCACACCGCGTCTCCGATTGTGGCGGGGTTGATTCGTACACGTCACATATGACCCATGGATCGTTCTCCTAAAGTTTCAACGGAAACCGAATCCGTTTGGTCGTTTTTCCGTATGTACTTAAAATGGTGTTCATTTTAAACAAAAGAGAGCCACTTAAACTTATCCCGGCAACACCGCGACTCGGATTCATCCCGGGTTGGCTCGTACACGTCACATATGACCCATGGATTGTTGGGATAAATTATCAACAGATTCGGAATGCGTTTGGTCGGTTTTCCGTAAGCCAGTTGATTCTTTTCACTTAAAATGACGTCCTTTTGAAACAAAAGACGGACACTTTGAGTGGTGTCGGCCACACCGCATCTCCGGATTGAGCTGAAACCACCGTGAAACATTCTAATTATTATTTGTGACGTGTACGCGCAGACGGCACGTCAATCGGACGTGCGGTTTGCGCGGTACGGCTCAATATTAGTGTTTTAAGTGATGCGCGCGCTTCGTAAACGCGCGTGAGGGGGGTCCAAACGGGCCGAACGATGTCGGAATGGCCTGAAATCAGACGACAAATACGGGTGAGTGACTTCTGAAGTGGTCGAGCAGACGGCACGTCAATCGGACTTGTCGTGTGCCCGCGGTGACCGACAACGCAGTTATGGTGTCATAAACGGCCAGAACGGGCGTCCAACGGTCAAATTCATAGCGGACGGCCTCGGATTGATCTGAAACCACCGTGGAACATTTTAATTATTATTCGTGACGTGTACGCGCAGACGGCACCTCAATCGGACGTGCGGTTTGCGCGGTACGGCTCAATATTCGTGTTTTAAGTGATGCGCGCGCTTCGTAAACGCGCGTGAGGGGGGTCCAAACGGGCCGAACGATGTCGGAATGGCCTGAAATCAGACGACAAATACGGGCGACTGATTAAAATAATTCAACTCCAATACTATACTACGAGTCTAGATAAAACCAACAACTGGAATAGATTAAACATCACATGTCAAGTCAAAAATGTAACGGATCAATATGTCCCACATCAGCATCACCATCTCCATCATCATCATCATCATCGCCCTCGTCATCGTCCTCCTCATCGTCATCACCCTCCTCAACGCCTTCCTCCTCGCTTTCGCCCTCCTCCTCGCCCTCCTCATCTCCATCCTCTTCTGAATCAGACTGCTCGCCATCATCATCTTCAAGCTCGACATCGGCCTGACCACCACTGGAACTGCCACCTGGTGCACCATATATAGAATGTATCGACGACATGTATTCATCAATCGCTGGGCTGGCCTCTGCTGGAAGTGTTGGACGTAGAACTTCAATAAATTTCATAAATGCACTGTTTGCCCTTGCAGACTGTTCTGCCGTCTCTGTGGCCCTTTTCTCAGCCTGTTCTGCCTGTGCCCTAACTTGCTGCAGCTCGGTGGCACTACAACTCGTACCTGAGGCAGGCCAATACCTCGTCGGGGCTATCCTAGGTCGGCAGCGTACTCTGCCAGAATGATCATCTCCCAACACCTGATGTAAGTGATCAGATGGCCCAAAATTGTCTGCTTCTTGGGCATCGAGGGCCTCTAAAGCATCCTGTTACAAATATAAATATATTGTTAAGTTACGAAATAGATATTAAAATATAAAATCAATAGATTAAAACTTACAATCTGCTGCTGAGTCGCTTCGTTGACAGCACGTCCATCCTTTTTTCGTCTACTCGAGCAAAACAGTTTTGCTCGAGGCACACGTCCTTCAATATTTTGTACTTTCCTCTACAATGACATTGAAAACAAAATTTATATAAAGACTTCAGCAAATAATTAAATAATTGAGGAAAAAAAAGAAAATGTAAGTCGTAAAGAAAACTTATAAACAATTGTCATACCTGCTGCCTCTCATGATCCGGCATCGTCGTGCGTCCTAGTGTATGGAGGTATTTTTTTGCATCAATGTTTTTTTTATTTTTACCAGATGATTCCTAAATAAAATTCGATAATGCAAAGGATAATATTAATGCAAAACTTGAAAGTTATTATTTAAATACCTCAAATGTAATTCATACCTTAAACTGGGTACTCGTCCAATGAGTAATCATCTGACGATACTGCTCTATAGGACAATCATCCACGACTGGTACCGCCTCTAACTCAGTGCCAACTCTAGCACGCCAGCCAATATACAGCTCATGCTTGTAGGCTCTCCAAAGCTCGCCTAAATCCTTTAGACGTTCCATTCGTGCACTCTCACCATCAGGAAAATTAAATCGAAGCTGAAATGAAAATATTAATTTATATAAATACAAAAAAAATTCATGGCATTAAATACAACAGATTTTTTTACCCATATCTCTGCCCAAGCTCTATCTTTGACCTCATGTGGCAAATGTCTCCACGACAGCGGGCTGACGGGAATGATGTCGGAGTATTTGGCAAGCGTCGCCATAAAACTCCGACATTGCTGCCCTGTTTTCTCAACCATCTGATTGTCTTCATTATATTCCACCATAACCTGTGTGCGACGGTTCCACACCGAACGCATGCGTGTACGGCCCCGCCCCCGCCTCCTTTCAGTAGATGTATCTGTCATGAAAGAAAAACAAATATTTTATCAAAACATGTTATAATGAAAATAAATATTACTATAAAAATTTGATAGGGTTTTATAAATATACCTGTGCTAGTCTGGTCAATGAGTGGCGCCGGATCCACAGAACCTGATGGAACACCCTCTGGTGGAACGGGAGTCGAAGACGATGGAATATAAAAGCTCGGAGAGACAGAAGTAGAAGGAAAAGAAGATGGAACAACTGTATGACCTGATGCTGACTGGGGAGTGGGAATCATCATGGGATGTGAAAATGATGGGGCAGAAGATGCAGAAGGTAGCGAAAACATGGGAGGTCTAAATATCCCGTGTGTCCCTAACGACACACCGGGATCAGAATGTGGGAAGGCTGAAATGTCAGTGGGAGGGGCAGGGTCTAGTCGGGCACGCGCAGCTCTATGTCCACCTCTGGTACGAACCCTCCTCGTACCACCGGCCTGAGTACTCGGACCAGTACTAGGCTCCTCGTCAAATAACTGTCGACGTAATGGTGGATCCTACAAAAAAGTTTACAAAAAAAATTAATCACATGACATTATATATTCTGTAAATATATATATATATATTTGAAATAAAGTACTCACTGTAGGCACTAATGGTGGAATGCCCAGCTCCTCCATCCGACGATTGTTCTCCGCCATTTTTTTTCTTCGTCTCTCTTCAATTGGCTTCATTTCCTGCATTGGAAAACAAATATGTAATTAATTAGAAAAAGAAAATTAATGTGTAAACCAAAAAACTAAATATATGAGGGAATGAGGGGATTCATTGGTAATTTAGCTATCAATTGTTTTAGAAGAGCTTGAATGAATTTAATAAAACATACAAGTTGTAATGTTCACCAAGTTTGAAATATTGTTTGATTTGGTTTGAATACAGTTCAATTCCAAATTAGAAAATGCAATTCAA
Organism: Viscum album; assembly: GCA_963277665.1. Lineage (NCBI taxonomy): Eukaryota > Viridiplantae > Streptophyta > Magnoliopsida > Santalales > Viscaceae > Viscum > Viscum album. The sequence goes on from OY728129.1 coordinate 263,704,116, forward strand.
ATAAAACAGCAACCAATAAACATTGAAAATTCACATAACGGTCAAGTCAGCTAAAACATATTTGTGATCAATACTAAACAAATATGAATATTACCAACCTTAACAACCCAACTCGAGGTATACCAAAAGAATTGAGAACATGGATGAATGATTCTATATATTTCCAACCACAACTTCAGGTTCACAATCAACTCTGACAATTGAGCTATTGGAGTCATCAAAAGAAATAAATGGATTGGTTCCAATGGCAATAGGGACAGTGTCAATTCCATCATCAGCATCATCAAAAATATGTCTTGGAATTACTTCAACTACGACACCAAATTCAGGTTGAAGTTGATCTTTGACATAAAAAACTTGTTTAGCCATTGATTCCAACACATATGGTTCTTCGGTTGCAAGAGTGCGGGTCATATTAATTACTCGAAATCCACAATCATCAATAAATGTGCCATGTCTCGTCATCGAATCAAACCAATGGCATTTCATCATTGTGACTCGTCCATGAGAGTAATAATCCAATATTATTATTTTCTCAACGACTCCATAATAACCCACATTTTCAAGTCGCGGTCTACTATCTGATGCGCTGGCATAACAATCTGTTGTGGCAGTAACCATAATACCATCATGTTGTGTTCTCATGTTTTTGGCTCGTTCAGTGACAATAAATCTGTACCCATTGATAACAATTGATTTACAGTCACGAACCACGGTATTAGGACCAAAAGCCAAAGCTCTTATTTCCTCAGAGACAGAGTCAGCAGACAAACTCAATACCTGCAATATAAATGACAGCTAAACTTAAGTAAATATTGAAATAATTAATTTAAACAGTAATATTTTTACCTTCAATTTTAACCAAGCAGAAAACTCTTTGCTATGCAAAGTCTCTCTCCTTCTCAAAGATAAAGAACGATGCTTCCTATTTATCATTGTTTTATGTTCCCTGTAGATAAAAAAATATGAATAGTTTAACAGATATATATGTAAGATATACATATTCAATTTTGTTACCTGATATAGTCATCGAACAAATCACAGTTGAACAAAACTGTGCGATGTGCCATCTCCCGCTCTTCATTGCTTAATGTCTTCAATGTATATGATCCAGGAATTCCTCCTGTTTGAGGAAGTGATGGAAAACTGGGTTCAATTTTCTCATATTGTTCTTCTTCATTTCTCATTGGTCTGCTCATTCTTGTAGTAAGATCAGACAAATACATTGAACAGAAATCCATACATTCTTGAGCTAAGTAACCGTTCACGATAGAACCTTCGGGATGATTCTTGTTTCGAACATAAGACTTTAATGTGAACATATTTCTTTCAGTTGGATACATCCAACGAAAAGAAACAGGTCCTCCGAGAAGTATTTCAGTTGGAATATGGACAGTCAGATGCAGCATGCATGTGAAAAATGATGGGGGAAATATTTTCTCCAACTCACACAAAATTAATGGGGCATCTGTCAACATTTTTTGCAAGAAAGACTTCGACAACTTCTTAGCACAAAGATCTCTAAACAAATGGCACAACCGAATAACACCCACCCTTACATTATTGGACAAAAGATGACGGATTGCTATTGGAAGCAACTCATGCAGTAGAACGTGATAATCATGAGTCTTCAAAGATTTTAGCTTCAACTCTCTTCTGTTGACCCGTTTAGATATGTTGCTTGAATAGCCATCAGGAACTCTAATAGTCTCTAATACTTCCAAAAATTGTTTTTTTTCAGTAGGTGTCATCACATAAGAAGCACATGGAAGTTGCCATTTATTTTCACTGATACGCACAGGATGCAATTCTGGTCTGATGCCCCAATCCACCAAGTCACGTCGAGATCGTAAATCATCTTTTGTCTTCCCCTTGACATTTAGAAGAACTGAAAGCAACATTTCACATATATTCTTTTCAATATGCATTACGTCTAAGCAATGACGTAGCAAATTGGTTGACCAATAAGGCAAATCAAAAAAGATACTCCTCTTCCTCCAATTGTAACAGGTTTCTGTGGAAACATTCTTTCTCTTTCCAGATTTCATTTGACCCTTCCCGAACGAAAAACTGAAATCTTTCAATTCATTAAGCACATCAGTTCCAGACATACGCTGAGGTGGATCATCGGTCTCTATAGTATTATCAAATCTTCGACGATTCATTCTATATGGATGATCCTTTGGAAAAAATCGTCGATGTCCCATAAAACTGAAACTACAACGATGTTTCAGTCTTCTGGATCGTGTATTCTTCATACAAACTGGACATGACAGTTTCCCCTTCGTGCTCCATCCAGACATCATTGCATAAGCTGGAAAATCATTGATTGTCCACATACGCGCAGCGCGCATCTGAAATATGTCTTTCGAACATGCATCGTATGTGCGCACACCCACATCCCAAAGAAGCTTCAACTCTTTTATTAAAGGTTGCATGTATACATCAATATCAATGCCAGGATCAGAAGGACCAGATATGAGTATACTCATGAAAGTGAAAGGTTTTTTCATACACAACCATGGGGGAAGATTATAAATGTGTATAAAAACTGGCCATGTGCTGTGCGAAGTAAGCATCTGCCCAAACGGATTAAAACCGTCGCATGAAAGACCCAGCCTCACATTACGCACGTCAGCTGCAAAATCAGGATGTCGAGCATCAAATCTCTTCCATGCAAATCCATCTGCAGGATGAACCAACTCATCATCAGTCTTCTTTCTCTCGGTATCATGCCATCTCATTTTTATTGATATGTCATCAGACATAAAAAGATTCTGGAGTCTGGGAATCAATGGAAAGTGCCACATTACTTTCTGTGGAACGCGGGATGGTGTTCCATCAGATTTTGACTTCCAGCGGGATGTGCCACATTTTATACAATCATTTCGTTCAGCGGTTTCCTCCCAGAATAAACTGCAATCTTTCGGGCAAGCATGAATTTTGTTTCTTGAAAATCCAAGTTCCTCAACTAACTTCCATGCCATATAGTGGTTTGAGGGAATATCTGCATCATCTGGAAGTAAATCCTTCAAGAGGGTAAGAATGTAATCGATTGCTGTATTAGAAATCCCATACATAGTTTTCCCATGAAATAATCGGATTAAAAATTCCAGCTTTTTCATTTTATCGCATTGCCGATATACTGGAGTCGTGGCAGCATCATTCAATTTTTTCACCCTATCAATATCATCATTTTCACTAGATGCATCAGCTGTCCTCATATCGAAGTCTTCTTGAGTCGAAATCCTTTCTTTTTCATGATGACGAATAAACGGAAACCGATCATCTAACAAATTCTCCATTCCAGTCTTTTCATTTCGATCATCACCAATTTGAGATTTCGTTTTCTCCCCATTGTGATACCACAGAAAGTAGTTTGCTTGAAACCCATTTTTGGTTATGTGGTAGCTGACTTCTTCACGGCTCAACCAAGGTCTACCAACACAATTGGAACATGGGCAGTGTATGCGACCACTATCTGAAGCATTGTCAAATGCAAAATCTATAAAGCTCTCCAAATTGTTTTGAAAATCATCTGAGATCCGATCGGTTTCATACATCCAACTTCTGTCCATTCTGTAAAAAGAATTTATATAAGTCATTTTGTCATAAACAATTCAATAGGCATTAACTATAATAGAATATACATTTAAGTAAACGATAAAGGAAGAAAATAATCAAGGTATCAACTACACATGTCAAAAAAACATACAAATGTGTTATTGAAAAAATGTAAAACCAACAAGAACTTAATGTGTTATATCACATAACAGCATGACTCATCCCATAACCATATTAGTAGGGTATCATGAACATGAATAACATCAACCTTGTGCCATCCTCCTACCCTACATGACCCCAACCACATTCCACATCTTATTATAGCCTTATCACATCACACCTCATCGAAAAACACTAGGGAAATCATAGTACATCTCACCTGAAGACACATGGACAATCACATCGCATCTTGCCTAAAAACACATGGTCAATAACTTTTGAAGGAAGAGTAGGGAATGTTGTACCCCACTCTCTTGGATTTTAATGATCACAATCACTCTCATAGTGATCTAATGTTGTTTCAAGTGTTCTTGTTAATAGGCATGATTTCAGGAGCAAGAAGTGGCAAAAAAAAGGAAAAGTGGACTTTTTTCAAGTCCACCGGCCAGCCGGTGTAGGACCACCGGCCAGCCGGTAAGGGCACCGGCCAGCCGGATCCAGCCCATCGGCCAGCCGGTGGACAAGGCAGAAGGGCTTGCCCTCTGCCAGGTTCCACCGGTCAGCCGGTGTCTGGCCACCGGCCAACCGGTGGGCCCAGACAGAATGGGATGTCTTCTGTCCAGACCACCGGCCAGCCGGTGGCCTCCTCACCGGCCAGCCGGTGGAACTCTTTGGAATAGTGAGACCTACTGTCTCACCACCGGCCAGCCGGTGGCCTTCCCACCGGCCAGCCGGTGGCTCCTGGGCAGAAGCTCTCTCCAACTTCCAAGGCACCGGCCAGCCGGTGGGCAAGCACCGGTCAGCCGGTAAGCAAAGTCAAACTAGCCGTTAGAGCTTGACCAGACCTGCCCACTTGATCCCCAACGGCTCCAAGAACCGTTGGCAAAACCTCTCAAATACCAACGGTTATACCAAACCGTTGGTATGTAAGTGTTGGGAAAACTCCAGTTTCCAGAAGTGAGGATCTTACATACTAGGATACACATCATGGATCACTATCAAAACCATAAAAACATTGACAGATCTCAAAAAATGAGTGCATGCCATCATTACCTCATAGAATTGAAAAAAGGTAAGTAACAAGCAATATATCTCACTACTCCATACTCACCCCACAACATAAGGGTCTCACATTACTAGGGAATAATTCTATCCAATACTAAATGATCTTGATCCATTTTTCATATACATATATGATTCACCTCACCAATTACTAAATATTAATAACATACAAAATTATGATTCCATTTAACTAGAGTTAAACCATCAGGTTTTACAAGGAAATTCTATATAAGTATTTGTTTACACTTTAAATAAAGAACATGAATGTCATGTTAACACTCAACATTGATTCATTAATAAATTGTATTCGAATTTTATGGAAATACCAAAATAAATTAGTGAATCAATGTACCTATAGTGGTGCACATGACCACCATGAAACAATCATAAATTTTTACAAAAACCCTAATAATTGGGAATAACGAAATCAAGAATAGAAGTATATGATTTATAAGAGCTGGAACTATATCGTTGATAAAATATAGGAGTCTAACCTGGTAGGTGCTGATCTGATGGAAGATGTGGGGATTGGGAGGTCCTTCTGCAAGGAATCGCTCCAGGAGGACATGAACTGAATGCTTCTGGAATGTGGGGAGGCCGCTGGCTCGATTTGGTATTTGGGGCTTTTTTTCCCAACGGTTATTAAAAACCGTTGGGAAAACAAGATTTTTCACCACTTTTCCCAACGGTTCTTAGGAACCGTTGGGAAAAACCTATCTTTCCCAACGGTTGTATGAAACCGTTGGGAAAACTATGCATTGAGGGGTTTTTCCCAACGGTTTCTATAAACCGTTGGGAAAAACAAGATATGCCAACGGTTCATTGAACCGTTGGTACACAACTGTTGGGAAAGGTCCCTTTTCCAGTAGTGCATACCTATAGGGAAAAGGTGTGATTTTTTGAAACAGTTGGCCCATGTACCATTCATGTAGTCAATTTTGGATGCCTTAAATATGTCGAAAGATCGAGAAGCATTTATTGAGGCTTTGTCTAGTCCTCAAGAGATGGAAACTGAAGTTCTTGCTGCTGAGGTTTACCATATAGTGAATGATCTTGAAAAATGTCATGCAATTATATATTTTGTAGATGAAGATGAAGATGATGTTACACATGGACATATCAGGCCCTTATATCAACTAGGTAGGGTCAATGACATAGACATCTAACGATACTTCACTGATAATTGATCAGGAATCAACCTTATTCCTATTCGTACACTTCATCGATTAGGCCTCACTAAATCTAACTTATCTCCTTCCACTTTAATGTTTCAAGGTTATTAAAAAATGATAAAGAATATATAGGAGGTACATAGATCAGGGATCTTATGTCTGATTTATATTTTATGGTTGTCCATCAAGACACAAGCTTTAACATTCTTCATGGAAGGCCATGGCTACAACAACATGCATACATACCTTTTTCATACCACTAATTCCTATAGTACTATTTCAATGGTCAAATTGGAACATTGTATGGTGACATGGATGTGTTCAAAATGTGTGAATCTCAATACATTGGGGTACAATTTTATCACATGAAGGGAATGAGGTCTGTGATGAAGGAGGTAACCAAAATCAATGATCCAAATGGTCTGTAAAAGATCTCAAAAAATGAATTAAAACATTTGAGTATATATTATGTGTTACCTATCAATCCAATTGAAATGATAAACCCAAATTTGAACACACGTCCAGGGACTTCCATAATGTCAATAATATTAATTGAGCCTAACAACATAAGAGAAATTGCTGATTTACCATGAAGTGATGGAAGCTTAAATGGAGATGTCTTCATTTCATCCACTAAACTTCAGTAATCCTCTGATTTGACAATAATATTAAGAAGAAGTTGTAGAAATACTATAGGAAGACACGGATTTTGATTTCCAACCCATCATATCCTCTTTATTATTCCATGAAGACCCTTCATCATCAGTAGGGTCAGAAATGGTGGCCTCTACTTCATGATGTTCAAATACCGACTCCTCCCCAAACATTGAATTTTTTGTTTCATCACCTACTATTCAATTAGAAATAAAATAAGTGACATTTAAGGAAGAAGAAGAATAAGATATCAAGGAAGCTCCTCCAGCATTTGAGAATGTGTCTCTACCATAGTGGATGAGCTCATTTGAAATAAATCTGAGTACAGAAGAATATCCATGCCCCACTCTAATTATTGTGACCAGGACTTTTGAAGATAAAGAAATGTATAAATAATTTATAATGAATCATAGAGATATATTAGCTTGGAATTATATAAAAAATTCTGGTCTTAATCCCAATATAGCCACTCAGGATTTGTTTTTTTCAGAATAACATTTAGGATTCATGCATGCTGCAAGAATAACGCACCCAACTTGTGCCTCTAAAATTGAAGGTGAAGATGATAAGTTTATTAGGGATAACTTTGTCGAGGAGGTTCATTATCCAAAATGGTTGGAAAAATAATTTCTAGTGAAAAAGAATAATTGGGAAATCAGAGTTTTCGTTGATTTCAAAGATATTAACCCGCATTATTCAAAAGATAACTTTCTAGTTCCAATCATAGAGACTTTAATTGATGCAACAGCTAGCTATGAATCTCATTCCTTCATGGATGGATACTCTGGGTACAAAAAATCTGTAGGTCCCTAGAGGATGAAGATTCAATAACTTAATATCCCCTCACGGTATGTTCTGCTATCAAGTAATTCCCACTGGCTTAAATAATGCAACTGCAATGTATCAACACGCCATGCATAATATCATCAAACCATTATTAAGAAAATTTATCAAATGTTTTGTGATATTATTTTGTGGTTAAATCCAAAAAATATTCTGATCACTTGGATGATATGGAGACCATATTCAATAAACATTGGAAACACAATTTGAAGATGAAACCCTTGAAATGTGATTTTGGGGTAACCTCAAGAAAATTACTCGGCATTGTTGTATGCCATCGTGGCATTGAAGTTGATCCTAAGATAAGAAAAAATATTTGGCATATCACCTCCTATAAATTTAAATGAATTAAAATGACTCCATGGACACTTTCCCTATATTTGGCGCTATATCACGAATTTAGATGGAAAGTGCTTGACCTTCACTAGATTAATGATGAAAGAAGTCGCCTATCAATAGACTAAAGACTACTAAGAGAAATTTTATACCCTCAAGAAATATCTCTTGAGTACACTAGTATTAATGACACTTGTTGAAGGAAGAACACTTATTCTCTATGTGAATGTTTTGAAACTTTCACTGGGATCCATCCATGCCCAAAAGAATGATGTTGGGAATGAAATCAACCTTTACTATCTTAGTTAAACTATGTTGGACACAAAGACTCAATATTAAAGAATAGAGAAGTATTTCCTGGCATTAATCATTGAAGTTCAAAAATTGTGGCACTACCTGCAACATCATAAGGTCCAATTGGTGTCTCGCAATAACCTTCTCAAATTTATCCTCAATCATCCTATGCTTACAGGGAATTTGGCATAGTTTGAAGTTATTTTGAAATAGTTTGACATCCAGTTTTAGCCTCATAAGGCAATAAATGGCCAAGATTTGGAGGATTTCCTTGATAAACATCCATCCGTGGAAGATACATCATTTAATGTTGAACTTCTTTATGAAGATATATTCTCTATTCATGATAATCCCTAAACAAGGGAAATGTACTTTGATTGTGCCTCCATAAGTCCAATAGGGAAGAGAATGGAAAATCCTAAATTCCAAAATGATGGGTTAAGAATTATACTTATCTCCCCAGAAAAGGAAATGTTTAGAAATTCCTTCCTATTGTCAGAAGGCAGTACCAACAATGATGTAGAGTATCAATCTCTCATATCAGGCCTAGAATAGGAACCTTATATACAAGTGAACCACCTGAATGTAAAAGGTTATTCTGAGTTTGTGGTCAAACAAATAAATGGGGATTATTCTATCAGAAAAGAAGAGTCAATCCATTTGTGGGATTATGTCAAAGGGTTGATGGATTAATTTCCCTCAGATCCAACATTTTCTTATTTCTCGCGATCAAAAAATTCTCAAGCTAATGCACTGGATAATACAGCCACAACCCTGGAAGATCCAAATTAGGATGTGACAATATTCAGTATTTCCCATCTTCATGTGGTTTTACCATTCCTTAAAACATTAATTGAGGAAATTAATGCAATTAGCCCTATTTCTGAGCCATATGGTCAAACAATGGGATGGATTAAACCCATAATGTAATACCTTCTAAATGGAGTACTTCCACCTAAAAGAGATGAAAAAGAAAATATCTGACGATGAGTGGCCAATTTTACTCTTTATGATAGCCCAAATCACCAGAAAATCCTTTAAAAATGAGGATTTTATGGAATCCTCTTCAGGTGTATTGAAAGAGAAGAAACTGTAGCTATCATGAAAGAAGTACATGCAAGAGCTTGTGGTGCTCACTAGTCAGGGCTTAGGATTTAAGATCAAATATGAAGGCTTGGATACTTTGTTCCTTTAATGACGCATGATTTCATAGATTTCAATAAGAAATTTTATCCCTGCCAAGTGCATGAAAACATCATTCAACAACCCTCGGAGTTGCTACATATAGATAAATACTCTTTTCCATTTTCAAAATGGGGAATGGATTTCTTACAACCTTATCCTCCAGCTACAACTATGTTGTTCAAGTATATTCTTACTGCTGCTGAATTCTTCTCCAAATGGAATGAGGAAATACCTCTCAAAGAAATCGAAGCCAAAAGCATTGTTAATTTTGTTAAAACTAACATCATCGCCATATTTGGGGTCCCTCATACTATATTAACGGACAATGGAAATAATATCTATACTGTTAAGGTAATGAAGTTATATTAGGAGCATAATATCAAATCCAAGCATACATCGTGCTATCATGCGGTGGCCAATGGACAGATAGAGGCTTTTAATAAAATCCTATCATTCATACTCTAGAATATAGTGGATAAAGATAAGAAATATTGGCCTGATAAACATTTTCATGCTTTACAAGATTATTGGACTACTACCTGTACTGCTACTTAGGGAAATACCTACTCGTTGGTGTAAGGAATGAAAGTGGTTTTCCAATTGAAATTCAATTTCCTTCACTTCGAGTATAAATCTATGATCATTTGTCTACAGATGAAATGTATTAAAAAAATTTAATGATATAGATTTATTAGATGAAAAAATATTGCATAATTTTTATCATTTAAAATTCTATCAGAACAGAATAGTCTGATCATTTAACAAGAAAGTTCACCACCATTCATTTCGTCAAGGATAATTGGTATTGGTCCTCAGGACTCCAATGAAACCAGGAAAGAGACCTTCACATTTTGTGCAAAATTGGGAAGGACCTTATTCCATACATAAATTCTAATCATATAGAGCTTGTGCCTTAATTTTATGTGATATAGAGCTTATTAAAACTCCAACCAATGCAAGATTATTGAAGAAATACATTGTGAATCTTCATCATATGTGCTAGATGAATGACTCTGAAATTCACAACACAAATTCATAGTTTCAAGACTTTAAATAGCATAACTACCATAATCGTCCATTATACACGACGATAAGATGTGTATTATTATTTTTCTTTTTCGCATGACATTAAACTGCATGACATCATTTTTCCTCATTACCTGAAAATAAACTGTGTGGTTAAAATCTTATCTATTTGGAGTTTATGGACTTCCATGTGTAAGCATTATTGACATCGTTACAACTCCTTAATAGTTCATGATTTCCATTCCTATCTATGTCTGAATTAGATCTACATAGGGGCCTCAATTCAAGAACTACATGTGATTTGATTCTCATCCATATGAGATATGTAGAGACGCCTAGATCTCTAATATTGGGCCTACCCGAAACCATAAAATTTTTTATTTATTTTTCTCCTCATATATATGAACTATATATATATACAGAGTGTTCTTTCAAGATACATGGTTTTATTGGCATACCATTTTGTCTCTTAATTTTAACTATTCTTCTCAAATGTGTTAAAATCCCCCATATACCACATTAAACTCATTTGGTGTGTGAAATTATTTTTCAAGAACTATTTTTGGATTTATTATCATCTATATGAGATACATAGGGATGCCTAGATCTCCAATCATGGGTACATCCATGATAAAACCCCCTTTATTCCCTTTGTAATAATCAAACCTACATATGAAATGTTTAAAGAACTATGTATAGATTTATTCTCATCCTTGTGAGATACGTAGTGACACCTGGGTTTAATTCTGTGTTCTAGCAAGAATATTCCCTTTTTAACATCAAAATCACTTCATTTCCTCACTGCATGATTGTAAACTGCACAACATATTATTTATTCAAAGGAAACATGGAAAGTCTCCATTTTACATTTGAGTTAGATCTATGTATAGGACTCTAAACTCATGGAAAATATTGATTCAAATATTTCTCATATACATTAAGAATTACCCCGTCTATATTTCAAACTCTTAATCTTTAATTTTTTCAGATATTCATAATCCTTCTTATGGTTTTTTGGAGATAGGGTTTCTAATATCTAAGAACTATTTTGACCAACTATGCAGTACATTCCCTTAGGTGGCCTTTCATAAGTTTCCTACATAATGGGCTTTTCAGTCAATAGATTCCACTATTTAACTATGCATCATTTCCCTCATTGGCCCTATATAATATAGCCCCCATAACTGATTTTTCAAATAATGGTAATTTCATTCTTGGTTAAAGTGGCTTTTTTCTCCTTCAAACACTGATAACAATATACAAGAATCATTACTTGAAAGAAGTCATTCATGTATATTAGTCCCATTACCTTTATCTCAATATGAAAGTCTTCAAGACCATGTTTTACACATTTCCCTCTCCATTTATTCAAAGAAAAACGAAATAAACTTGGATCACATGACCACATGACCACATATCATATATTGTTTTTATTTATGGTCATAGTCGCATGATCTAAAAACTACAGACACTATACTTCCTAAATTTGGATCAGACCTTCGTTGAAATCATATTCTATCAATTTTTTGGAAATCATGATTGGAAAATCCCTTGGTATATTTAGGTACCTTTCTTCATAAATAAAACTTTGTGTTTGGAAAATCTAAATCTTCATAAAATTTCTTCAACTTTTAGAAATAGAATTTCAAACTTTGGAGAGTTATTTTTCCTAACTATGTAGTTGTGCCCCTAGGTGGCCTTGCATAATATTTTCTAACATATATAGGCATTCTAGTCAAAAGATACCACTATTTGTCTATACATCATATTCCCAAGTAGGCCCTGCATAATACTTCCCCTATAATGTGTTTTTCAAATAATGGTACCTTAGTTCTTGGAAAAGACTTCCTCGAATGACTTTAGCAATTCTTTTCCCATATCATCCTTCAAATTCAAAAACTCCTAAATCCCAGTTTACAATTATTCCTTTCTATACATGAATATAGTTGTATATTTCTAAACAAATTATCAAGAAATTAGAAGATTATAATACCTTTGTTCAAAGATAAAGACCTTAAATTAAAGATACGCAATGTCCTCACTGCATGAATTAAAACAGTGCAGTACAATGTCCCCACTACATGACTTAAAACTGCACAGTACAGTGTCCTCACTATATTACTTAAAAATGCATTGTATAATATTCTCACTGCATGACATAAAATTGCACAGTACAATGTCCTCACTGCATGACTTAAAACTTCATAACATGATATTATAAATTCTCTTTTCTAATAAATTTTAACTGTTCCTTATACACCAAATTTGTGTGGAAGTGATTTTTTTATTCCGGACATATGTCGACATCGATGAATGTTTATTCTTAAAATAAATTTACTAGGAAAAACCACCCATTGTGTTCTTGAGTCCCCCAAATCTTATTTTATTTTTCCTAAAAACAATAAACTATTAAATTTCTAATATATTTTTTTCATACAATGCAGTACGTGCCCTTTGGTGGCCTTGCATATATTGCCTACATAACTGTCCTATCAATCAAAATATTCTAGTATTTGGCTATGCAGTATATTCCCTAGTCGGACCTGCATAACACAACCCCCCTAAAATGGTTGTCAAATAATGGTAAATTCATTCTTGGAAGAGACTTCCTTTTTGTATATACATGTTTTAGATTTGGTGACCATAAAAATCCAAACTCCATATTCCCCATGGAAATATTTAATGAACATTAAAGATATTATAATCCACTGAGTCTTGTTTGGGATCTAATTTCAAAATTTATGGTCAAAGATGTTTGACCTCAAACACTAGACCTTTATATTATAACATGCAGGAATCTAAAATACCAATAACAAAAGAAATGTTACTCAAAAGATTGAAAACTAGAAAAGGAAACTCTGGACAGAAGTCAATGTCTCAGCTCACTAGACCGACATTTTGTACGTTTTAGGCAATATTGAGCAATAAAAAAGTCAAAAAATACAATGTTTTTAGGGTTATCCATATGACCCTTGTAAAAAATTAAAACTATTCTCTCTAGTCCCCACAGATTAGAAAAAAATAGAGCATACTTATGAACAAGACGTAGCCCCAAATCTGACCAAATAATGTTGGAAAGCGTCAAAGTACCCTAATTTTACCTTAGAACAAGATTTTTTTTTCATTTTGAAATAATAAAATTATGGGGGGGGGGTTGTAGACACCATGAAATGTGATTCATGCACTTGTCCACAAAATGTCCTCAATCAGGCTCAAAAGGTTTGCAGTGCGACTCTACATTTTTTCATGGGGGTCCGTGAGGGTAGTGAAGGCACCGACCCAAATGGCTAGGACCGTAGCTCGACAATGATCCCAATAAGGGGCGCAGGGGTGTAGCCCCCATAGTATGGAGTAATAAATTTGGATAATTCCCTAATGTGGTGCCCAATGTACCTATGCGCAAACACCTGCATGACACTGTGTTGGAGTTTAATGAAGTAATTATTTTGGATAAGCCCTCAATGTGGCCCCCTAGTCTATCCAAAACACCGTCGGTGTGCACGGTACTTGCACAATGCAATTTGGAATGCAAGCCACTTGCGTACCCAATATCCTTTCACCCAGGGTCCTATTTTTTCTATAAATAGAACCTTGGGGACTTCATTTGTAGGGGTGAATTTCCCTGAAATGTAATTGCTCCTCTAGTCACCTGAGTGCTTTACCCTTGTCTTCTAAAAAATTTATTGTAGTTATTTAAAACCTAAAGTGGAGGAATTGAAGGAGGATAATATGAATTATGTCCTTTTATTGTTTTAAATAAATAACACTTGGGCACCTGAATTTCACAACCTCCCTGAATCAGAAACACTTGTGTTCCACCTATTCCTCTCACAGGAACATGAGCGCCCCACTTCTGGTATTTCCTTTCAATACTCATGAAGGCTGAAGCTAGATCTCTCCCAAGTATTAACATCTAGGTTATTTGTCACATAATTTAACATCATGTCACCCAAGCCTTATTGTGTGCCCACAAATGAATGTCTGTATCTAATTGGGTGACCCACTTTGATTCACCTACTCTCTTAAGTCTAAAAGCCATCAAAACCTCCTCAAATCCATTAATTTAAAGCCTTCATCTTATTTGGATCGCTTGTCTAAAATGTATTCTATTGAGACATCCACTAAAACATCCTAACTTATCAAACATTTGGGAAAGGAACATCGGTGTGTCATCGATTTGTATTTGTATATCTATAGTCAAAGGTATCCCACATTTCATTCAACATGGGATTAGGTTTCATGGAGTGTCAATGGGTTTGTATATCCATAGTCACATGGACAATTCTCCCAGGAACAGTGTTGGGAATCTATCAGTTTAGAGGATTAGGGTTTGAGTTCTGATCTTCCCTTCTCATATGTAAAACCTGAAACCTTAGGTCTCTATTAGGGAAGGTAAATATCACACTTTCATTTCCACAAAAGCAAATGAAATGTCTCCCCCTCCTACCAGGATCATTTTTAGGGAAACCTCCCTAGTGTAAGCCCCTAAACATTAAAGTAGGAGGTTGTTGTCTTTCTATTCTCTACTTCCTTCACCTTCACTCCTTCCTTACATTGGAACCTTGTCTAATATAAAGTGAATAAAGTTAAGGCTTGTCGCCCCTCCCTATTCCCCATTCGTCTCTCCCTCGTCCACTGTCACCGCCGTTGGCTCTCCCTCTTCCACTAGCATAGAAGGAAAAGTGTGGGTTCTTTTGTTATTTTTTTTGCATATTCTTGTCTCTCACACCGATCATGACTCACATGGTCTTAGAGATTTGTCATGATCACAACATTTTCATAACACCACTTAAACTATGAGAACTCTGATTCCTATTCAAATGAGGATACGTAGGATTCCTGCTAGAAATCATATGCTAAAAAGGGTGCCCTTCCAAAAGGACTCACCCAATCATGTCCCCTCAAATGAGAATCTCTCAGGCATAACACCCAACAAGATGAATGAACTATGAGAACTATGATTCCCACCATAATTGTGATATGTAGGAATCCTTCATCAGGGCTCGAGTTCATTGGATATCGTATTTAGGAATGCGACCCCAATTCCATTAATTTGGGCATTCTCCCTAAGAATAAGCCCCAAATTAAACCCCCAAATCACCAAGGCATCCTTTACAAGAATTAATCCCAAACTCAATTCTCTCAAAGTACTATACTCTCATATAAGACTCATCAAACAACATGGTATTTGATTTCCATGCCCGTGGGATACGTAGGAAGACTCCTTGAAGTTAAAACCCAACACTTCAAATCAAACTTGTTCATTCTGGGCCATATTTCCAACATTCTCTAATATTACTTGGAAACCCATACTTTTTCTAAGTACCTTGGGCTACATTGGTATAATTTCTACACAAAACTTTTGTTAAGCACCTTTATCGTATATATCCTTACAACATGACATTAAAATGTATGGTTAGGTCCCTATCACATGACCTTAAAAGGTTTGATGTGTCCCATTAAGTGACACAAAAATAAGAGTGTTCTGATTCCTTTCACATAGATACTTACGTATCCCATTTTATGGGTATGATCCCAATATCAAAACAAACCTTCATCTCCCTAGACAACCAATAAATTCCAGAGTACCCAACTGAGTGGATTAAAAACTAGTGTCATTATAATGATGAATAAAAGAATCTCTAAATTGTATATGTGAGGGTAACATTAATGGAGAACCTCTAATATATATAAATATCTCAATTAATGAATATCCTCTATTACATATAGATGATTCGATATTTCACACATGTTAATAAGTGATTAAAAATTACAAGGGAAACCTATGTTATAGTTGGTGAATTAAAAAGGATTCATGAAAATATCTTAAATTTATAAAGAGAGTACTAGAGTATACAATAATTCCCCCATAAAGGGTGCGATGAGTCCGAACTCCCATCCTCTCGACTGATGAATGTTCTTATGTATCGTAAATTTCAAACTTAACGAATGTATTCCTTTGGAAAGAAGGTCCCTTTTGGATAAAGAACTATTGGATATTTTTGGTTCAATGAATAAATCTAATTGAAAATGCATAGAATTATTTATTCTTAAACTAGAACACATGTTTCAAGGAAGAAAGAAAAAACCATCTCCGTATTTTTTGAATAAAGTTTCATCTTATCATCCATCCAATAATCTGTTTACTACCCTAAATCCTTTATATTTTGATAAGAATATCTAAACTCAATTTCATACACCCTATCATTTTTTATCTTTATCCTCTCATCAATTCGAAATAATGCAGTAAGATGTTTAACAACTATTGGGTGTTGGAGAATATTTAATTTTTCATTCAGATAGGCTTCTAATGATTTATTAAAAAAATTATCTCAAGTTTATTGTAATATAAATGTTTCCTACTTTTATTAGAATTCAGGGAAATGTATCCATCAGAATCCACCATTGGATTTTTTACTTTTCCTAGAACTAAACATTATGTAAACTTCCTCAATCTAAATAGATTGATCATAAGTCTCATGTAATTAATCCATAAAATCATATTGGACACTCTAACCTTCATCTTATAAGGGTTGATCCACTCCGAGGATCTCAAAAGTAGAAAGCACATACATACTAATATTTTCTCTATCCTTATTGATAATCTAAAAATTATGAATAACATCTAACAATATAGAGATATCTACAGGAGAGGGATGAGTTTTAGATGGTCCATCTAGATTATTATTAACATTATTGTCCCCATTATTTTTAGAATGGACATTTACCATTCCCAAATTCACAAATTTTTCAACACAAATAGAATTATTTCATTTATGGGGGCGACAAACATAATATATATTTCTGCATTCCATTGAGAACTGTCCAATTTTAAATCATTTTCTGTAATAGGATGGTAAACTATCAAAGAAAACCTCCTATAAAAAACAGTGTCACCATTCAGAATCTATATGTGTGGTCTAATAGATTGATATATGTAAACTTCTACACGTATTCTAGATACATGAGGTAAAAAAATTGTTAGAATCATAATGTTTAAGTGGTTGACCAATTAGGAAATCAATGGAATTGATAGAATCTTATTTAAAAAAATATTTTGATAAAATAAGAATTAAAATCCTAAAGGGTTCATTGGGGGCACAAAATTAGTGATGAAATATAAATACCACTTTAGAACCTCCATGGAAAGACCACCAATTGACCACAAACCTCTCATTCAAAGATCATAATAATAATTTTCACATGGGAATTGTAAAACCACATGTGAATAATTCAACAAAACAATATTGAAACTAACTAAAACAATCACCTCTAAAGTCATTGTTAGGAAAAAAGAGATGGTATATGTTTGATAAAAATACAAAAAATCACAAAAACTACATTATTGGTAAGAAATTATACCTCTTCATTAAAAAAAGAGATCACTGAGAGACCCTTGTGTCAGTTTCACCTTAGGTCAATGGGCACCGAAGTCTTTAAATAATTATTAACAAGTAAGAATTGATCACGTCTGACAAAAATGTCAATAAAAGATTTAAGGTTCATTTTAGGGTATCTTTATTATTCTCATGTGGGAACATTCTACAGTGGCTCTATCTTGGATATAATTTTTCATTAGATATGATCATTTAACCATGTTGTTATTATTAATATTATTTATTATTTTTTTATAATTTATTTTTATACAATATTTATTATTAATGATCAATTATTTATATTCAAATTTCGACATCATGATGAATAAATCAGTACTATATAGTATGTAATTCTAAGACATTGCATGATTCATTGTAAGGACTCACACATTTATAAATGAAAATATTTTTTGAATGAATAAATGCATTATTAATTAAAATATTTAGAGAAAATTCATGCACAAATATATTAATTTTGGACTAATTAAAAAATATATCCAATCATATTTAAAGGATTTTAATCACTATAAATGTTGATAATCTAGTCATTTTATAATGACTAATATGATTATTATATATTAAGTGTTATGATAAAATCCAATTAACACTTATGGAAGAAGCGATAACATAGGTCGGTAGGAATGTATCCTATGAATTACATATATTAGAGCTCCTGAGGGTGATGGAATCAATGGGATTTTCCATTGTCTAATCCCAATATTAGATTCAATGACTAAAGAATGAGTGAAATAATTTATGGGATATGTTCAAGCTTTTCAAGATTATAGCCCAAACTATGTTTGTCAAACCACCACAAGAAAGATTAACCCTTTCCCACCTTACCCTTACAGTGTAAGGCAGTGTAATAAGTAGTAATATACTTAGATCCTAACAGCATGAATATTTATATTTTCATTTTAATTGAATAATTATTATATTTATCTCTATTATTATTGATTTTGATAAAATTTACATTTTGATATAAAAAGATCAATTTTTTCACATCTATAGTTTAATTTAAAACTTTATGTTTAGATAAATTCATGAATTTTTTAAATTAATGTTATTGTAATAAAATATTCTTATCAAAAAATATATATTTTATTATAAATGGTAATATAATTTAATAATGTACAATATAATTATTATTAGGGTTAGAAAACTATTAATGTAACAACTCAATAAATTTTAGAATAATCTATTTTCATGCATTATTAATATTAATTAATTATATTTTGTTTAGTTATAAGAATATTATGTAATTTTTCAGTCAAAAGGGAAAAGATTTCTTATTAATGAAAATTGATTTTCTTGCATTATATGGTATTATTTGAAATATTTATTTCTAAATTTTAAAATTTTAATTATAAAAATGAACTTAATTTTTTAATTTATCATGTTGAAATTATATAATAATTAATTGTTTGGTTTTTTCAAAAAAATTTGATTTTCTAATGAATAGTAAAAAAATAATGTTTTTAATTGAAAACCATCTTTTGGTTTAAAGAATTTAAAAGTTAAATTTTATTTTAAAATGGTTTTAATGAAATATTTATTCAATTAAATTATATATAATCGAATTATATAATTTTTAATGAATTTTATTCTTTAATTTTTCTTAAATAAATTTTTAGACTTAATTTTTTTTAAAAATGTTTTCAGTATGTTTTTGGGTTTAAATTTAAATAAATTCCACCACTTATGTGATTTTAATTTTATAAAATGGATTAAATATTTTTAATCATCATAATTTATATTATATAATAATGTCAATATAATTTTTTTATAATTAATAGTAAATATAGTGAATATATGTTACCACAATTAATGTTAAACCTAGTTTTCTCGGGAGCTAAACTAATGAGATCGGGGTTAAAATAAAATAAAATAATTTTTTAATTTATATTATCTTGAAATATATCTAAACTATATCTTCTAATCCTCAAAAATGGTCTTTTTTGGAGCCATTTGTCTTGAGTATGACATGAATATATTTTATTCTTTTTAAAAATTCTAACTGTGTCCTCTCCCCTACTAATAAAAGGAAATCCTCTCTCATATCCTCTCCAAACATAAACATACTTCTGGTTTGGCCAATACCTAACCAAATTCATTAATTCATCCCCAGTACATAGAGTCCCTGATTTGATTACAAGACCATCATAGGAAGGCTTTTGGTATAAACCTAATGATGTTGTATGAAGAGAAGGTATTGTTCCTAACCATATATTTCATTTTGTTTCTTATTCCACCTCTTTAAAATAATATTAAAAAAAACTAGGAAAATAAATTTTATATATTAAATATAGTAAAATTTTATTATATTAATTTCATAATTTTTTCCCCTACTCTTTCATAAAATGGTTAAGGAATCCATCGTTACTGTGTGTGACAAAGAGTCGCTTCACGAACTAATATAAATCATTTTCTATCACCACATATCATTGATGTTAATAATGATATATTAAATATATATATATCATATTTATTAAATATTTATAATTTATTTCAAGTAATATATCACATATTTTATTACCATTCCATTTATTGAAAACTGATAGTGTCGTTCTTGTATATGTGTGGACTACTATCTCTGCGAAGCGATGTGATACTTTTTTAACCAATGAAACACATGGATGTTATGTATAATATTATTTAATGAAATAATATAATATTTATGACATAATTATAATTTTATAAATATAAAAAAATTCATACATTATTTTTATAGTGATTATCGAAAAAATAAAAAATTTACTCATGCATACCTACAACCTACAGTCTCCATGATTGTATCATAGTTATTTTTTCATAACCATATTTAATATTTGGTTTTAAAATTATAATTGATTTATAAAGAGGATAATTATTTTATTATTATTACTCTTTATATGATGGAATAATGACCTATTTTACTATAATCAACCTACAAAAGTCATTTTAGATATATGAACTAAATATCATCAAAATATATCACATGAAAATAATTGATTAAGTAATTAAATGGTACATGGAAATAAATATATAAAACAATAAACATTAAAAGGGTTATTAAGAAAGTATATAATTAACATATGATTATTATTTAGGAATATATATAATGGACTTGACGATTCATACATGAGGTAAGTGATTTCATTTCAATTTTTAGTCCGTTGAGAGATATTTGGTATTATACACATATATACTTTTATGCAGTGTTTATACATATACATAGAGGTATTTAACAAGAATATATATTTATTCATTATGATTAATTATTAAATTAAAAATACTATTTTAATAGGATTATTTAAAAGAAAGGCTGATCTTATTTCTATTTTGGATCATGTTTATTTTTTCCATCTCTATATATTTAAAAATTATCTTACAAAAGTATTTTTTATTAGTAAGATGAATTATTATTTTAATTATTTATTTTTTATTTTTTTAAAATTTTTTAATGGAATATTTATAATTATTTCATGAATGTTCCATTTTCAACTTTTTTTTATAATTAGTCAAAAGTAATGTTTTCTTTTTGATGTATATGACATTAATGGACTTTCCCATAGCAATAACTATTTTATAACAATTAGCTTATTATACATGTTTTCAATGTAATTATAAAGAAAATTATTTAATAAAATATTATTTTAATATTTCAGTTCCATTTTTTCGAATTCTTCAATGAATAAGATTTTTTTTAAAAACCTATATTTCTAATGACTTGATTGTCATATATTATATCTCAATAATTTTATGGTCATTGACTTTATCCTAAATCATTAAAATTATTTTGATCATAATACATTTAATTTTGGTTAAATATACATATTATTTATATCATGTATATGATTATTACCTAAAAACATACCATTTTAAAACACACTATTTTACATTTAAATTAATTTGATTGACTAGGGCGATATTGATATTCTATATTATTAATTAAATAGAGACATATGTTCATAAACCATATTTTTTATCAATTAAATTTTCATTAAATATATAAGGATTGTATGGGACATGTAGCGGTGTGTTGAGATTTTAATTATATCTCTCCTTGATGTGTTGACAAGTCTCATGAGATGAATCAGTTGGCTAAATGAAATATGTTTTTGGTGTATACATACCAATAAATTAAATTGTCTTTGTGAAAGGTGATGATGGTATATATATCATTATGTGTGAGATCATGATGTGTAATATTAGGAATTTGTTTTCCTCAAGAATTCATTTATTATTTTAAATGAAATTATTACACTGATATTATCAGTGGATATATTTTGTACTCAAGTTATTGATTTAATGGAATGTGTTTTTTTATTCCCCTTTTCATATTTATTATGCCTTATTCAGTCATGATATATTATATTATAGGTAACTATTATTGAGGATATAATATCACCCTTTATTTTTTTTCTTTCCCCTTTATATGAAGAAGGATATTTTTAATAATATCAAAGTTCCAGGAGTTTCTATTATGCTATGTATTTTATATTTTCAATGTAATATGGTGATCAAATATATATATGGATCTTCAATACTGCTAAAATGACTGGTCCTTTTGGATGAGATCTCGTTTACATTATACCAATGTAATAAATTAGACATCGTCTCTATGATACTAAAGTTAAGGTTGTTAAATTTGGTATTATAGGTATTTTAGTAGAAACCTTCGGGACTATATTTTTGATAACATAATTTAGTGAAAATAACCCTATTATATACTTTAAAGATAAGTTTAATTATTGGATAATAGAATAAATGTTTTTGTAAGGTAGATATTTTGTGATTTTCTTAGTAATAATTCCATATCTATATACTAAAAGGGGACATGGTTTTGGAATATATGAATCTTAGGGAAATAACACAAAAAAAGTGTTTTTCAAGTATACATCCACCATCATTCTAGTGCATAGTGAGTGGACCCTTACTACACACATGGATTGAATCTTTTGGGGGATATTATTAAGATAATTCACATTTTATATACAATATATTATGAAATACTTTAAAATATGTTTATTATTTAAAGACATTAACATGAAACAATGTTTATAATACTGACATTAACAGTGCATAAATATTAAATTTATGTTAACAGTTAAATAAGAATTATAGTTATTTATTCGGAATCATAATGACATGAGTTAATATAGTATATTTAATTTTCTAGAAATGACACTTAGAAGAATGGATTGTATCAATAATAATGGCCAATGAATAAATTATCATTTTTAGAAGGCCAATAAAACTATTGTTGGAGCTAAGAATATCATGGATATACCAGGGCAGCTAACCTAGGTTAAAACTTATAACCTTTCACATATGAAGAAACATTATTTTCTCTCATATGATAAACCTATAATGGATTGTTTCACGTGATAGAAGCCTTTATACATTAGTGAAACTACCAATCCAGTGGTAAATGAGTAATTGATTAAGTACCTTGAAATTATATTTAGGGACATGGGATGTGATAAAAATGAAAATATTATACTAGTATTATATTTTCTTAAAGTATATTTTGATCAATGGTTGTCTTTGATCTAGAATAAAAAGGAGGAAGTTGTAATAGATCACATAGAATGGTGATATTTTAATGTAATATTCTTCAACAAATATTTCCCTTGTGTGAAATTAACTAACATAAAGAAAACATTCCTTAGGTTAAATAATAAGGATGTTAAAAAGTGTTGTGGAGTATGATTCTACCTTTAAAAGAAAAATTAGTTATTCTATGTATTTCATATATAATTTAGAAAACAATATTTTCCATTTCATTAATGGGATTAATCCATGTCTCTAAAGGGAACAAGTTTCTCATACTACTTCATCATATGATGATATTTATTATATATTATTAAAATATAAAATGAATTTATACTTCCTATTTATTTTAGGTAAATCAAAAATAATAAAAGTTCCAATTAATAAGAAGAAAAATGGAATGTGTAAAATTATAAGAACGAAATGAAGAAATTTTCATCGTGTGAAAATTATGGAATGAAACATCCTAGAAAATGCATAAAGGGAATGGGAGATTATTAAATAAGAAGATATAAGGGTCACATTTCTAAAGAATGTATGGGGTATAAAGATACCAAAACTATCAAGTTCTTCAACTATAATAAAATGTGGCATTACTTAAACCAATGTCCCAGCCAACAAGGGAATCTTCGATAAAAGAGACCAAAGGGAAAGTTCTGAGATTATACAATCACTATAGATGAGTTTTAAGTTCCAAAATATGTGGTGGTATATAATCTAATTAGAGACTCAAATTTAGATAATTATTTAATTGATTTGATATCCTCACACTCATTTATATATTATATTTTTTAAAAGAAAATTGTATATTTCCATAAAACCTTTTGATGTAAATTTCTATTTAAAACTCAGTGAAAATATCATTGAAGTATGGATTTTTCTGTTTGTTCCCATTACAAGATTTATTATTATATATATTGTTAATTTTTATATAATCCTTTAAAAGGGTTGGATTTCATAATACTATGCTTAAATTTATTATAGAGTGAAAGAAATTATAATTCATAATGAAGATGTGGAATTTCTCATCTTTTTAGGGGAGACATTATTATCTGAGTCATGTCTAGATCCAATCCAAATAGCTATTTTAAATGATATTATTGGGGAATAATAGTGGGAAAAACTAATGAAAGGAAAAGATAATCATAAAAATGATAATGTATATATTCTACAGAAATTCCATGATGTATTTCTGGAGGAATTACTAAGACACCCACTGGAGTATAAAGATGGGGTTTCCATCGATTTAATCCATTTTGAAAGCCCATAATGAATACATCCCATATAATGGATAAAATATAATTAACTTAATCACTAGTGATGTTATCTACTAAAGTATTTATATAACCGAGTGTTTCACCATGGGGATACCATATTCATTTCATTAATAAGAAATATGGATCTATTAGGCTCTACATTAATTATAGCTAAATAGATTCTATTATGATAAAATAAGAATGAACTGAATCACATTGATATCTTTTTGAACAACATAAAAAACCTCAATACTTTCTAAATATTATCCTTCATTCATGGTATCATCAATTGTGAGTAAAGAATGAATATATTGTAAAAATAATATTTCATATGAGGTTTAAAAATTATTATTTTAAAATAATTTCTTTTGGATTGACTGTTGAACCCTCTATTTTTATGGATATAATGAACAAAATATTTAATGAATATCATAATAATTTTTTAGGTATTTAATTATTATATGATGGTATATTCTAGAAGCTATGACGTACATAAGAATGATATGAATAACATTCTCAAAACTTTTAAAGGAACATAGTTATATTGAAAATTAAAAAATGGTGATTTTTTTTTCAAAAGTTTCCTTTCATGGACATATTATCTCTAATGATGGAATATTAGTTGATATTATAAAGGAAACAGAATTAAAATAAATTTTATATACAAAAGAAAAAAAAATTTTGTATGTAGTTACACTGGTTTAGAAGAATACTATTAGATATTTGTAGAGAAGTCAGCTTGATTGGATAAACCATTAAACCAGATTACAGTTAAAGGTGTTAAGATTTTATGGATAACAGAACGTGTAGAATTGTTTGAATAATTGAAGAGTATATTGGTCAGTGATTTGATTTTGAATCTACCTTCAGTAAATAAAGGGTATTTTATATATTGTGATGCATCGAAGAAGATATTTTTTCTCCTTAGGAATAATGATAATATTATTTCTTATGAATCAATGAAGATAATGAATAATGAACCGAACTATCCAAATCATAATCTTTAATTACCAGTTGTAATCTTTTCTATGAAAATATTGAGACATTATCTATCAGAAAAAAATGTTTGATATATATGGATCATAAGAGTCTAAAATATATCGTTTGAAATAAAGAGATCAACATTTGGTAAATAATATGTCCCGAACAAATCAAGGGCTATAATTTCTCAATACACTACAACTATGGGAAAGAAAATAAGGTATAATATGAATTTAAAAGGAATGATCGTGGATTTATGACCAAAGTTAATATTTAAAGAGATCTCATGACTATGTATTTGTTGAAGATCGATATGAGGATCATTGAAGAAATTGAAACATCACTCATTTTAAAATGATTATCATCCCATTTTTATTGTAAAATATAAAAAGTTCTTAAAAAGATGATGAAAAGTTTCAGAAAAAAAATTAATGTTGTGAATGATGTAAAATTAAAAGATTTTTTTATGAAGATTGAATTCTAAAATTTAAAAAGAGTATATGTGTTCCATATATAACTGAGTTGAAAATAAAATTATTCAATTATGCTCATGACTCGAATTTCACTACACACCATGGTAGAACCAATATGTATAGGTATTTGAGGGAACCATTTTGGTGGGATAATGTGAAGTGGGGAATTATTGATTATATATCAAGATGACTAGTTTTTTAATAGGTTAAGGATGAGAGAAAAAGACCTATAGAATTCATGAATGCTCTACCTATTCTAATTTTGAAATGGGATAACATTACTATGTTTGTTTATGCTATATTACTAAGGAATCCTTGAAGGAATGATATGATATGGGTTATTATAGATCTCTTAACTAAATCTGTACATGTCATTCATATAAAAGAATATTTACCTCTTCATAAATATACATTAATCTATATTAATAAATTCAAAATACATTATGGTGAAACTATTTAAATTTTGTCTAATTTTGATCCAAAATTTACATTAAGATTCTAGAAAAGTCATAAGAATGCTCTTGATAATGAAGTTCATTTAAGAACCACCTTTCATTGTGAAACTGGTGGGTAGTCTAAAATGAATATAAAAACAATTTAATTTAGGATGAGGTATTTTTAACTTAAATCTCATGGTATTTTTTATCATTATTTATCCTTCATATAGTTTACCTATAAAAATAGTTTCCATTCATGTATTCAAATGGCGTCATATAAATCATTATATGGAAAAATATGTCATGCTCCAAATTGTTGGGATGAATCGGTGAAAGTAAGATTATAGGAATCGACCTTATTGAGGAGAAAATAAAAAAACTAAAGGCTATCCAAAAAATATAATACAAACACAAAGCAATAAAATTAGTTATATAAATAACCAAAGGAAAGATTTTTAATTTTGTGTAAGAGATTACATTTTCATTAAAGTATCTCAATGAAAGCATGTTTTAAGGTTTGGTATGAATGGAAAAGTGAGACCCTTTTATATTAGAAATTTTTAAATTCTATAAATAAATGTATCAATAGATTACCAATAATAAATACCACCAATACTATCTAAAGTACATGATGTGTTCCATATCTCTTTTTTTATGGAAGTATATTCAAGACACAACACATGTCCTCAGCATAGAAAAAATAGAACTAAAACATGATATATCTTACTATGAATAGCCTATCTATATTCTTGAAACCTAAGATCAAGTATTTAGAAATAATATTAATTTACTCGTAATGGAACTTTGGAGAAATCATAAATAGAGGAACTAATGTGGGAACCTGACGATGTTTTGAAGAAGAAGCACACAAATTTGTTTAGAAAGTAGTATTAATGAAAAAATCGAGGAAACTATTTTTGAAGGAACTAATAATTTAACAACCCATGTAATTTGGGATTAAATAATTTTCATGACTTATTAATATTAATTAATTATATTTTAGAGTTATTAGTATATTATGCATTTTATTAGTCAAATGGAAAAAATATTTTTTTAGCAAAAATATATTTTCATGAATTATAAGGTTTTATTTCAGAAGTATGGTTTCAAAATTATAGAATTTTAATTTTAAAAAACTAACATAATTTTCTAATTTATATTGTTAGAAAAATATAACAGGGTTGTTTTAGGATTTATCCACAAAGTTTTATTTTTCAATGAATTGTTAAAATACATTTTTTTAATCGAAACTGCCATTTTGATTCACGAATTTAAAAAGCATGATATTTTTAAAATGGTTTTAAAGAAATATTTATTCAATTATATTTTCTATATTTAAATTATGGTATTTTTAAAGTATTTTATACTTGAATTTGGTGTATGAACATTTTTATACTTAAAATACATTTTTAAAACATTTTTCATTTCATATTATGAGAATGAATTTAAATTAAATTCACCAAATTATATGAATTTAATTTGATAAAATGGATTATAAATTTTTAAACAGAATAATTAATATTAAGTAATTAGTTCAACTAAATTTTCCCATAATGAATAGTGAAAATATTTATAATATGTTACCTCATTTAATGTTAAAACTTTTTTATCGAGGGTAAAACTAATGATATAATAGTCAAAATTAACTAAACATTTTTATAATTTATATTATATAAACATATTTAGACCATATATCATCAAAGTTTCTTAAATATTCCATTATTGTTCACATTGTTTGAGTATGAATTTAATATATTTAATTCATTTTAAACATTCTATGTGTATCTTCTCACCCAATTATAAAAGGACACCCTATCTTCTCATCACCACACTTAAATATCATTTTCTATCTGATAATACTAATGAAAATAACTTCCTTACTTCCCTCCCCATGACCTATATTCCTTTTCTTAATCATAAAAGCATCCTAGGATGTTTTTAGGTACAAAACTAAAGATGTTTTTCAATGAAGAGGTATAGTTCTTAACTATGAGTTTTCATTTTATTTCATCTTCCACCTCCTTCAAAATATTATTAAACAATGATGAAATAACAAAAAATGTCTTCAAAATAATGAGATTTTATTATATTAATTGAATACCTTATATCAATTTCCACTTCCATCAAATGAGAAACGAAACTGTCACTGGTGTGTACAACAGACTATAGCCTCATGAACCAATTTAATTAATTTTCCATCATCTCCTATCATTTATGGTAATAAGGATTTATTTAATGTGTTTATATATATATATTAATTAGATCTTTATAATTTTTTAAAATTAATATATTACATTTTTTCATACATTTTTATTCATTGTAAAAATGATAACGTTGTTCGTACGTACGTGTGGACTATCTACTCCAAGAAGCGGTATGATTAATTTTTCACTAAATCATGATTTGAATGATATGAATATGTATATTTAATAGAGTAATATAATATTTATGATATAATTATGATTATATAAATATAAAAGAAATACATAACTTATTTCCATCATTATGATGGAAAAATGGAAATGTTACTCATTCATATAAGTGGTATGTCTTCTCTATGATTGTAACATGGTTAATTTTTTATAACCATATTTCATGAGTGGTATTAAAATAATATTTTTTTTAATAAAAATGATAATTATTTAAGGATTATTATTCTATTGATGATGTAATATTGTCCTCTTTTAATATAGCCAACCTACCGAACTCATTCTTTACCAATGGATCGAATATAGTCAAAATGTCATATGTGATTTTAATTGATTAAGTAATAAAATATAACATGGAAAATAAATAATTAATTATATAATAATAAACATTAAAAAATTTATTAATAACGAAAATAATTAATATAAGTTTATTATTCAGGAATATAGAGAACTTGTGTGACGAGTGAGACTGAAGATTAATGATTTCATCTCAATTTACACTCTATTTAGACTTATTTGGTATTATTCACCTATTAAATTTTATGTGGTGTATATACTGACCATTTTTGGTATTTATCTTGAATATATAATTATTCATAATGATTAATGTTTCAATTGAAATTAGTCTTTCAAAATAAATTTTTAAATGAAACGTTTCTCTTATTTTTTCTTTTTGATTGGGTATATTTTTTTCCATGTCCATATTTGTCAAAAATATTTTATAAAATACTATTTTGTTACTCAAATGATTTTAAAGAAAATTTTAAGCTATAGTTGAAATTTGACACTATTTTAAATATATATTTCTAATGTTTTTTTTCAAAAGGGTCATTTTCAACATTCAATATATAAAGTCAAATGGAATGTTTTTTGTACATACGACGTTAACAGGCATTACAATCACCATAACTGTTTTATTCCCCTTATATTAAAATAAAAGTTTTCAATAGTTTTACATAGAAATATATTTAATGAAACCATATTTTAATATTTATCTTCCATTTTTCATATTTCTCCAAAGGTGATAATTTTATTATAAAACCTATTTTTCTAATGAATCGATGGTCATAGATAATCTCTTTGTAATTTTATAGTAATTAATTTTGTCTCGAAACAATCACATTCTGGTGATAATTGGAAATTAGATTTCTATTAAATGTTTATTTTATATTTATCCTAGATATGATTTTTTCCTAAATCGCATACCGTTTATACATATGTTGCTTTTATTTAAAAGTTATTTTAATTACTAGGATAATATTTATATTCCATATTATTTATCAATGGAGTCATCTATTGAAAATTCATATTGTTTATTAATTAAATTTATCATTCAATATATAAATAATGAATTGGAAATGTATTGATGGGTTAGGACTAGAGTTATATAGCCCCTCGATGCATCGAAATGTCTAATGAGATGAATTATTTGGACAATTAAATGGGTATTTAGTGTAAACCCACCCATTGATGAAACATTCTTGGTGAAATGTCTTAAAGTTATAGATATCATAATGTATGAGATAATGATGTCCAATATTATTCATTTCTTTTATTTAAAATTTAGTTATACTATACATGATATTATTTCATTGATATTATCCATAGATAAATCTCCTACTCATGTTATTGATTATATGGAATGTGTTTCCAGTTATATACCTTGTCATATTGATTATGCCTTATGTACTCATGATGAATTTTTCTAGTTTGTAAATCTTATTGAACTTATAATCTCATCCATTTTTTTCTTTTTCCTAGAATAAGAAGAATTATATTATGATTAATATCATGGATTCAATAGTTCTTATTATACTATGTATTTTATGTTTCCAATGTAATATGAGAATCATAAATATAAAGCCCCAAAAATATCATAGATTTGTATTACATATTTCTAGATAAAATATCAATACATTTAACAAACACACACCTATAAACCATATAGTTTAAGTGTATTTGGAGAGTACATTCACTATTATCTTATTTCATGAAAGATCTTCAATGTATCTTATAAAGATCTATCCATTTAATTATCTTCAAATATATACCCTACTTAAAGCCCTTATTTGTAACATTGGGAAAGGAAATATAATAAAGTGTACGGTCATATTCTAAGTAATTTTAATCTATAAATATATCAATATAACATGATAATATGAGTACGATAATATAGGAATATCATTTGAAAACCATAACCTACATATCATAGATCTTAAATGAGATTCATGGAATAAATATTGAATGTCCATAAGAAATAAATCATAATAACATCATAGAACATGAGCCATGAGAGAATAGAATTATCATAGGACATATATTTATGGCATACACATCTTCCTATAAAATCAATTACTTAGTAGAAAAATATTATTCCCAAAATAATCATTTTTTAGTTGGTTCACTCACTAAATCATCGTAGTAGTCAAAGTTCAATCCCAATACTATCATAGTGGACAGATTCCTTTACTAAATTGGGTTTACTCCTCATTCCAGTGATATCTATCACATAAAATATCAATATTTACCCAATTAATTGGATGTATATATATGTCCCACACGTCCCATAATGAAAATCATACATACATGTTTTACCAGATTTTAAACATTCATCTTTTCAAAACCCATTAATTTAAATGGGGTTCATAAACATTTAATCATAACATAACATATGAAAAAAATAATCACAATAATTTCATCATTTCATAAATGTATAACCCATGGTAAAATAAGTGAGCTTTATAGTAATTTTATCATGGTATAGACCACGGGATAAAAATGGGTTACATAAACATATTATAATCATAAACATAAAACATTAAAATAAATAATAATAATAGTTTCCCTAGATCATATCCCCTGTTAATAATATGTTACAAAAGATGATGTCACTTATATGGAAAATGATTTTGAAATATAAGTTAGAAAATTTATTGTGGAAAATAACCATTCATTGAAAATTACTTTTTATAAGTAAAAATAAATAAAATATTTTGTAAATCATTTTCTTTGAAAATAAATATTTAATAATGTTAAAATAATCTCTAAAAAATCATTTAAAAAATTTCATGAGGAAATTATATTTTTTTAAATGAGTTTTTAAAAAAAACATAAAAAACTTTAAAAATGAATTTCATTAAAAATAAAAAATCAAAACAGATAAAGTTATTTTTAAAATATTGAGTGGCCCTGACGACTGAAAATTCCATTAATTTTATACACATTTAAAACAAATATTCCTTTCAATTTTTTAGTAAAATCCAAAAAATGTATTGTTTGGATAGTGACCTAATGATTCCATTCAAATAATTTTTTAAAAATATAAAAAAGTGGTAAAAATTTCATTAATAAATCATTTTAAGAATGTGATAAAAAATTGAAAACTTCGTTGTAGAAGAAAAAAAATCTTTTTGACTAAAGAGATAAATAATGTTGATTTATCTTAAAGAAATTTTTAAACCCTTGATTTCATAATGAGGGAAAAATTATGGAAAATGTATTCTAATGATATTACTATAGGGTAGTAAAATTATTTATTTTATTGAGATATGGATCATAATATTTCATCATTGGGAGAATAAACATATATAATCTTCATAAACAATGAGATTTTATCATAAAATCCTTACCACTTTGGTAACATTGAATCGAAATCTACATGAAATAATAACATTAAATGAAACATAAATTATCTAGATAATAAATTAATTCATTATATTATATGTTAAATTTTTTATATATGCACCTCATAAAAGAACATAACTATAAAACATAATTTATGTCTCAAAGAAAGAAAATCGTGTCAAAAATCTTATACCGCTTTTGTATCTTTTGAACCATAAATCCCATTAAAGAGAGATCCTAAAATTGATATGTAAATCCTACTAATTTTAAATATAATCATTATAAAATACAATTATGTTTAGTATATAAACCACATAAAAGAAATATGTGGTGAATATAGCATTTTTCACATAGAAGTAAAAAAATTGAGAAGGAAATACCTTACCTTATATCTCAAATTCCTTCTTAAAAATTAGAAAATAAATTATAATTAATAAATGTATATTATAAATCAATTAAATATTAATTATATATATATATAATACCATATATTGGTTACTTATGACCTTTTTTTACCTCTTTATTAACAATTCCATTTTAAAATCCCCTTTTAGGAAATAACTTCTTAATTTTTTATACGTGTTTTGATTTTTTATTTCTCTTCTTATTAAATTTATAATGAATCCATAATATAAGGAATATTAAATATTTTATAAATAAATTATTTATTCATTATATATATATATTAATCCATAAATTTTTGAGATTGAAAATGAAATACACCATTCGTGGAGACGGTATGTCGTATGTATGCATGAATGATATTTACATTTTATAAATAGGATGAAAGAAAGAAGGGTAAATAATATATTCTCATTAAATAATAATTTTTATTTCATATATATCACATATTTTTATTTAAACCTATATTTTCTACCTTCTATGTATATCCTTTGTTAAAAATGAATCATATCACTTTGTGAGGTGGTTGTACACCGTACACACGATTGATGTTATCGTATCCCCAAACGAATAGAAAGTAAAATGGTATATGTGATAACATATTTCCAGAATTACATTTATATTAACTATATCATATGAATTAATTTAATCTATCCTTATTACCATCCAAGGAAAAAAATGAAAATCATATCTCATTAGTTTGTGAGGTGGTAGTCTGTTGTACACAAGAGTGACATTATTATTCTCCAAAGGGTTAGTAGGTAAGAAGTTAGATATGGTATTATAATTTAAATGGTATAATAATATCATAATTTGCATACATAAACATTAAATTTAGTATTATATCCATCTGGGATATGTGGTGATGGAAAATAAATAACATATGTTTGTAAGCAGGTAGTCCTTCTTACACACAAATGAAGAATTATTATCCCATTCGATGGAAGTAGAGATGAATATAGGTTATTACATTAAAAAAAGAAAATATAATAATATTTTATATACTTGTGTAATAATTTTATCATGTTTAGAAAATATTTAAATCAGTTAGAAGAAGTAAAACATAAATGCATTGTTAAGAACATTACATCTTTTAAAAAACCTCTAGGCTTAACCTAAATCCATCCTAGATTGGATTTATGATCTCAAAAAGGTAAATATTATGCGAAGAGGAAGTAAAGAAGACATTTGGGCAGGTTATAAGGTTGAAATAAGGCCACAATATGTTTTTTTTAGAAGTTTATATGTCATTGATTACATTATAATTTGGGATTAACCCTCATGGTAACCCCATTTTAACCTTAACCGTGGTAATTAAAGTTTTACTATTTTTACTATTCAACATGGTGAAAAAAATAAGTTAATAATATTATATAATATAAGGTATTCTTATTCAAAATAAATAATCATTTTTTCAAATTCCAATCAAATAATTTGAATATTTTAATTTAAATTTATTCCCGAATATGCGATGGGAAAGCTGTTTCCAAAATGATAATGTTCAAAAGCTTGAAAAGATTTTATATGAAAATTCAATTTTAATTTGATAATAATGACCTGAATTAGATTAATAGATATATATATTAAATAATTTTACTTTTAAAATCAAATTACTAATTTTTATGTTTTTAAATTCTATAAATTTAGAGGTAACTCTTAATAAAACCAGTATTATTTACTATTCATTGAAAAATATTCTTTTCCCAAAAAATTCAAAAAATAAACCAAGATAATTTTGACAAGTTGATTTCAAAAATGAAGTTATTTTTTAAATAGAAATTTTCTAAAATTCTCAAAAATTAATTTAATAATAAGTGTTTAAAAAGAGAAAATTGTTTAATAATAAAAATATAGTTTTTAAGTATAAAATTTGATTTTCATTTTAGAAAATTGAAGTGTGAATTAGAAACCCAAATAACACTTCCCAAAAATTTATTAAAATAAGATAGAGTACATAGGTTACACGAGGTGAAATTTACTTTGACCAACAAAAGATCAACTACGAATGTATAACATGAATGAGTAGAAGGTTCAAAATGTAGAAGAACAGTGCACAACAACACCAGCAAGATTTTCAGAGATAATCATCTCCTCATAAAATGTGTCTATAAACAGTTTCACCATAAATATGAGGTAACCAAGAATGAACAACCCTTAAAAAGTGTCCATAAAATTTCTCTAAAATTAAATGCTTCTACTCTAGCAAGAATAGATCTGAAAATTACAAATAAAACTCCCTTAAAACCCTCACACAGCTGCAAGGATCATCACAGGACAACTAGAATACAAAACCGTGAAAAATGTGAAAAGAAATATAGTAATAAGATAATAAAATAGATTGAAAATTTGTATCCTTATGGGGTTAGCAGCATGAACTGGAAGGCATTGTATGGACAACAGGAAAGCACCACTACCTTTTAAAAAACCATCTGATCACATCAAGAAGATTCTGAGTAAAGATATCAGAGAGTGAGAAACATATGAAGTGATAATATGAAGCAAACATGAGTCATGCATGAAGTGAACCATGTAAAAATTATAACCTCCAATTTTTATTCTAGTATCAGTTCACACAACAAATTTATAATCACTATAATTACATAAAATATAAACATCCTTCGTACATAAAATCAAGGAGTCTATAAGACAGAAGAAAAAAGAAACATGATTAAAACATAACAGAGAAGAATTTAATCTACAATGTAGTTAAATTATATTTAGGAGAAAAGAAATAATTTCCATAAAATGTCCTTCAAATTAAAATCAGGATGTAGCTTAGATTCCTCGTCCATCTTCATGAACATTTTCTTTCTAATTTTTAGGTAAGTATCTGAAGAGATTTCACCATCTGGGTGTCTTTTGAAAACTATTTCATCTTTATCTTACATCCATGCTTCCAAATCATCACTCTCATCGTCAAGATACTGATATGCATCCCTCACCATAGGGTTATCCTCTTAAATATTTTAAATATATTTTATGTTTCCTTCATCAGTGGATGCCATT
Source organism: Viscum album (assembly GCA_963277665.1). Taxonomy (NCBI): domain Eukaryota; kingdom Viridiplantae; phylum Streptophyta; class Magnoliopsida; order Santalales; family Viscaceae; genus Viscum; species Viscum album. Next base: position 263,739,930 of record OY728129.1, read on the forward strand.
GGATGCCCAAAAACCACCAGATATGGTGGAATCGTGATTTCTTATTTTAGAGAGGTGTCTAAAAATCTAGTTATAATTATTATCTACTTTTTGGCGCACAAAATAATGTATCCATATGAATCAATCATTGGTCTTTTACTATTTCTTGCATCGAACATTAAATAGGCTTCATCAATTATATAATCTTGATCGTCATCGTCACACATGGAATTAGATTCATTTTTTATCATTTATTACAATTTATGTCATTGGAATTAATTTTACATAGAATTTAGATATAAAAACATTTCAGTCTTTTGGATGTTTTTACTTTTAAAACTCGATTTATCCTTCGATCAATTAGAATAATTTTTAATTAATTTATTAATTTTATATGTTTTAAATTTTGAAAAATCGATTCCATATTTTTAATAATAAGTTAAAATTTAATTAAATAGGTCCCTTTTATTTTTCTACATATGAGTTGTAAATTTAGTAATTTTTTTCATTAATGTAGTTAAAGGTAAATCATGTAATTAAGAATAAAAATAATATTATCAATATTATAAAATTACCCAAACACTTGTAATAATTTCATTTGATTTATTTTTTTGACCAAAATTATCCTTATATAGAAATTATAACCTTTTCAAGCCACTTATATGAGAGTATGACATTTATAATATTATATTTGATAGAAAATCCAATTTTTTCAAACTTTTGTTTTTAACAAGTAAAATATTTTTAATATGGGGTTATATATAATATTGGTTCGATTATAAATATTTTTTTTGAAATATAAAAGGTTTATATTTATGTTTATAATGTATTTTTATATTTTTGGGAAGAAATAAATACATTAAAGTATTGCACAATGATGATACAGTAATTGTTTAATTAAAAGAAGTATGAAATAAATGATATTAAAAAAACTAAAATAAATATAATTAGATAGGATTAATATCATCCACAAATTTTTCATATGCCTTTAAAACATTAAAGATGTTTTATTTGTTTTTTTAAGTTATCTTCCTGTTATAATATTGTTTGAAAGACATATAATAAATAGTTCCAAAATTGTCAATATTGAAATTTTAAAATAAATAATATGTTATTAAATGATAAAAAAACATATAAAAATATAAAATTAGCACTAATTATTGGGATAAGTCTCAAAATTTCATCAATTTATCATTTATTTATTTTTTCATTTTATAATAATTATATTTACCCTCTAATTGTAAATTACATGATATCACAACAAGAGTTAAAATGGTTAAATGAGGGTTAAAACAAAATGATAAGGATTAAAAAAAAATTACAAAACTTGTGTAATTTTTATTAGATGATAATTTTTTTTTCTTATACTCATCCTTTATTTTAAATAAATCAATTTGGATCCATTTTTAATAGAAATTAAATTATATTAATTTAATATTTTGAAAATTCCAAGACTTCCCCTCTCCATTATTATAAAACAAAACCCATTATTCTCATTTATTTTAACTTAAAAACGATTTTGGTTCATCCAAGATCTTTAAAAATGGCTTCTTTCAATATATCCCCACATTCTAGATGCATTAGTTTGGGCATAAAACCATCCTTAGAGGTGTTAAGTTGTTAATCAAAGGAGATCTTCCAATGAAGATGTATCATTTTTAATTTACTGTTTCCATTTTATTTCTACATTCCATTACATCAAATATTATCAAACCATGATGAAATAATAACTCCAGTATCCAAAATTTTGTGAAATTTTATTAGGTTAATATCATCACCTAAATCCATCTTCAATTTCATCAAATGGGAAGTAATTTTTTTCATGTGTATGGAGGACTACCACCATGCAAAGCAATATAATTATTTTAGCATAACTGTCTCTAAAGGATGGTTATAATGATGGAATTAATGTTTATATATGATATTAATGATATATTTATAATTATTGAATAATAATATATCATATAAATTCTTACCTTTCTATACACATAAAAATCATAATGTCGTTCATGTGTACGTGTGAAATATCACCTCCTCAAAGTGATGTGATTCATTTTTTATCATCACATCACGTGGATGATATATATAAGTTTATTTAAATTATTAATATGTTATTGATGATATTATGATAATTCTGGAAAGTAAAAAATAATAATTAACTTCCTTCAAAAATGATCTTTGGAAAAATGAAATGTCACTCATGCATATGTAAGACCTACCATCTCTATGATTATAACGTTGTTCATTTTTCATAAGAATACATAAATTATTTTATTTGAAATTATAATTGACATATAAAAGTTGTTATTATGTCACTTATAATATTATTTATATGATTGAATTATTACCATATTGACTTTTTACATCATAATAATTTCATTTCAGACTCATGTACCGAATCTCGACAAAACGTCTGACATGAACTTAAATAATAATGTAATTGTTATAACATGATAATATGTAATATAAAAGTAATAGTAAAAATTAAAAAGGTACTAAATAAATTAAATAATTATCCTATTAATATTATTCAGGAAGATAAATATAGTATGTATTGAGTCAAACTCAAGGAAAGGGACTTTCTTTAAGGAAACATGTTTTAATGTTACACTTTCATATTTTTTTTAGATAAAAACAATTAACAAATACATAAAGAATGAAATTTATCCATTTCATTTTTATTTAATGTTTTTTATATCTTCTTTAAAATTTTACCATTTTTTCCAATAATTTGTTTTTATTTCTTAGTATGAGACTTTCTAAAAAAGAAATGTGATTTCAAAGTGGAAATGTTTTTCTTTCATTTATTATTGATTTATGTGTTATGATTATGTTATGGTTCTTGGGAATTGTTTATGAGTATGGGTGGTTACGTGATAAACAGAGGGTAGGTGATCCCATGATATCTCTCAAATGAATTGGGTAATGAGACGGAGTTAATTGGTAGGGTTTTTCCTAAGAGATTAAGGGAATGTATAGCAGTGGGTATTCCAAATGTCACCATGAAGGTTAATCCCTATGTAGACATGAAATATATATTAAGACTGAAATGTAATTGATTCCACAAGTGAGGTTTATGATTTATGATTTCTATATAGTTTTATGGGAATCTTTTTATTTCATGAGGTATGCTAACAATATTATATTTTATGGATAACAACTATAAATATATGAATATGTTTTCAAGGGTTTAAATTATTCATGAACTAATGGTTTTTTTATTTAATTTTATGTTCCTTTATGATATTTTGTGCTCATACCAATTTTTAAATTTTTTTCAAAGGGTATAGGTATGGGTAATAGAAATTAGGAAATCAAGTTGAAAATTATAAATATTTTTTAGGAAAAAGAAATCATGTTTTATTTTAAATGTTTTATATTATGAAATAAATTGATACTATTTTAGAATTATTAAATTTTTATGAAAGTGAAATATTATGTATAAATAATGGCATAATTATATAAAAATATAAACATAGAAATATCATCAATGTGAAAGAATTTAATTTCTTAACTAAAACTAAATATTAAGTACAATTTAAGGTTGGGGCCTTATAGGTGGTGTCAAAGGTAAGTTTAGATAACTTTAGAGATTATGATATTGATAATAGAATATCCCTAAATGATTTTTAAATTTTCTTTATTTTTATATTATATATAGTTTGAGTATTACCATGTTTCTTCATTTTAGAAATTTTTATTCAGAATGGTTTTTCACAGAGGAAACATTGAAGATGTGGTGAGAAGGCATAGAGATGAAAACGTTTCTCCCAAATAAGCATCCTGAGATGGTCCTAATAAGAACTAAACCTTTATTTATATGATGGTTTAGTTGAAAAAGGCTTTAAATGGTGCTTTTATCCATGCATGAGATCAACTTGATCATCCATAGATAAATATTATTGTGATGGAGTATTTTATGAGGCAACATCCTCTAGTTTTTAGTAGATCTTATATCTTATTTGTAGATAAAGGGTGGATTAAATCCCTATATAATATTTACAATGTCACAGGGTGTTCCAAAAAATCAAAACATCAGTATTTCTATTCACTATTTTGAAGGTGAATCTGATCAATAATGATTTATGGTTAAGAATACTTGGGATATTAAAGAGATTTTTTCTTTGGATTTGGATGAATTAAAAAATATTTTTCTTGTGAAATATTTTCCTAAGGAGTTTTGGCATAGGATGGATAAATAATTCTTAGAATTAAGGTAGTATGATGATTTAGTGGCTTCATATAAAGAAAAATTAACTCAAATGGAAAGGTAATATACAAAATTAACATGGAATCTTGATTATAATATTATTCTATTTTATTCAAAACTAAAGCTAAAATATATATGGGCCTTATAATCTCATGAACTCAAGAGGTACGAAAAACTAGTTTTATATGTGGAGAATGTGGAAATGGAGTTTACTGTTGATCATGTGTTATTTGAAAACCGGAAGAAATAGTTGCAATGATAGTAGAGGAAAAGAAATAATTCATTAAATCATTTAGATAGTAAGAAAATTAACTTTATAATTTGTGATAATTGTAGTAAAAAAACACATTGGGGAATTTATTTTGAATTGTAGTAAGTGATTTTGATGTAGTAAAATGGGACCTAAGGATCATAACTTCATTGAAAAATATCCCAGTAGTGGTAAATCAAATTTGGATATACAGTTAGCAAATTTTTTTAAATGAAATTATATGTGTAATTATAAAGAGGAGTGCTCGAATATGAAGAGGAACATGAATGATAGGAAGTATCCAATCGATAAGCAGAAAGGTATGGTGAAATATTTTTCAACAACTTCAACTGATATTGGGCCATAAAATGAAGTGGTATCAGGAATTTTTTTTATTCAGATTATGAAAATGTGTTTTTTTATTTGGGGTCAATACATTCTTTCATTTCTTATAAATATTCAGGTAAATTAGAAATTTCACTTTAATAAATGAATCCATAACATAGGGTGAAAACACCCAAGGGAAATATTAGGACAAAAAAATTATAAGAATATTTATATCACATTCTATGGAAATAATTTATGTGAAAACCTTGTTTTTTTACTCTAATAGAGTTTGATGTTATTATAGGAAAGGATTGTCTTTTTGTTTACCATGTTAAGATATATTTTAGAGCTAAAGAAGTTTCTTTTCAGAAAGATTTCCATTTTGTGTAAAATAATGATCCCATACCATTAATAACGTATTAGAAAACAGATAAACTTTTAAAAGATGGAAATTAATGTTATCATTCACATATTGTTGAAAACAATCGAACTGTTCATATTTAAGATGTTCTGGTGGTAAATGAGTATCTTGATTTTTTTCCCTGATGATTTTCCTTTTATTATACATGTTTGGGAGGTTGAATTTCATTTTGACTTAGTTCTGATGGCTAATCCAATTTCAAAACCCCTATAGAATGGCTCAAGTGGATCTTTTATTGTTACAAAAATCCTTAGAGTTAATCGGTAAAGGATTCATCCAACCTAGAACTTAACCATGGGAAGATCCTATATTTTTTTGATAAAAATAGAGATGGTTCAATGTAACTTTTAATTGATTATAGAGACTTGAATAACATCAATGTTAAGAATAAGTATCATTTTCTCATATTGATGATTAGTTTGATCAGATCTAGGGATAATAATATTTTTAGAGACTAACTTGAGTTTTAGGTACCATTAGTTGATGGAAAATGAAGCATACAATCCAAATACTACTTTTTAGACTATATATGGCCATTATAAATTTTTATTTAGGTTTTTTGGGTTAAAAATGCACCTTTTGTATTCATGGATCTTATTAATAGAATATTACATTTTTTCTTGGATAATTTTGTGGTTTTTTTATTGAATAAATTTTTGGATATTCTAAAAGTAAATAGGATTATAAATTTCATGGAAGAGTTCTTTTTTAAATCTTTAAAGAAAATAAAAAATATGGTAAATTTAAAAAGTGTAAATTTTATTTGCAACAAATTTCATTCCATTGTCACATTGTTTCTAAAAATGGAATAACTATTGATCCGACTAAAACAAAAGTTATTGAATAATGACCAAGACCCACTGATATAACCAAGATTCATAGTTATATTACATTATTAGGATATTACCAAATATTTATTTAAAACTTTTTATGGTTATCTATCTCATTGACTAAGTTAACTCAAAAAACTGTTAGGTTTATCCGGACAAAATATTGTGCTAATTATTTTTAGGAATTGAAAAGAAGATTTGTGAATACTCCTATTCTAGTTATTCCTTATATAAATGGTAATTTTTTCATATATAGTGATTCTTTTTTAAAAGGACATGGTTGTGTCCTAATACAAAATGATCATGTAATTTATTATGCTTCACATCAGTTGAAACCTAATGAGTTAAATTACCCTAAACATGATTTGGAATTATCTTTTTTTTATTTACATTAAATATTTGGAGGCAACATTTATATGGTGTAAAATTTAAAATATATAATGATCAATATATTTTGAAGTATATATTCACTCAGAAGGAATTGAACATGAGATATAGAATATGGTTGGAACTAATAAATGATTTTTATTACACGATTCATTAACATTATGGAAAAATAAATAAACTGGTTGATGTTTTGAGTCAGAAAAATAAAGTTACCTTACCCGTGTCAAATTTGGAACATGACTCATTGGTTAATGATTTGATGAATTTTTTCTTGGATGTTGTTGGTGCAAGAAATTCCTTTGTTTTGTACCACGTGTTAGTGTGGTCATCTCTATCTAAGAGAGTTAAGAAAGCACAGAAGCAAGATATTGAGTTACATAAAAAGGTAGAATTGGTTAAAAAGGGTAATTTTCCTATATTTAACATTGATAAAGATTTTTTTTGAGATTTTGGAATAGATTATGTTTTCCTTTCGTTTTTTAACTGATGAATTAGTTTTTATTCAAAGATCATAGTTCTCTGTTTTCATTTCATCTTGGTAGTACTAATATGTACAGAGCCCTTTGAGAGTATTAATGGTGGGGTGGAATAAAAAGAGATATTATTTACAATACCATGATATGATTTAATTATAAATAGGTTAAAAAAGATTGATAGTTACATAAGGGGATTATTCAACCTTTTTCTAGTTCCAGATTGGAAATGGGTAGATATTTCTCTGGATTTTTTAGGGGGATACAAAAGACTTATCAAGGTAACAATGCAATCTGGGTTATTGTTGATCAATTGACTAAATATATACATTTTCTTCCAATTAAAGACACTATATATCTTGATAAACTTTCTAAGATGTATCTTCAATAGATAGTCTGGTTACATGTAGTCCCTCACTCTATTGTATCTGAGTGAGATTTTAGGTTTAATTCTAACTTTTGGAAAGGCCTTCACAATTCAATTGGTACTGAATTAAATTACAATACTTATTTTCATCCTCAATCAAATAGGTAGCCAGAATGAAAAATTCAGAACTTTTAGTATATAATATGTTCTTGTTCATAGGAAAACTAGGGAATTTGGGATCACCATCTTTCTTTGGTAGAGTTTTCTTATAATAAAAATATTCATTCTAGTATATAAATGGAAGCATTTGAGACATTATATGGAAAGCAGTGTTAAACTCTAGAATTTTGGGATTAAGTAGGTGAAAGGAAGTTAATGGGTCTAGAATTGGAAGAGGAAACTACAGAGAAAGTCCAGTTGATTTAATACCACATGAGGACAACCTAGAACATGGAAAAAATATAAGTAAAATCATAGTAAGGATCTATCATTCGAGGTAGGTGGTCATATCTTTCTCAAATTTTCTCTACGGAAAATTGTGATTCATTTTGGTAAGATAGGGAAGATGATCCCGTGATTAATTAGGACCTATGAAATCCTAAAGAAATCTGGATTAGTTTCATATTATGTGTCTTTGCCTTCTATTTATCCTAGGTACGCATATTTTTTTCATCATTCAATGTTAAGAAAGTATATGTCGGATCCATCTAATGTTTTCAGTCCAGAAGTAGTTCTGTTATAAGAGAACCCTTATTATGAGGAACAGCTAGTTTAAATTCATGATTTTAGAGAGGAGGTGTTACAGAATAAGTTGAATCATTAGGTTAAGGTCTTGTGGAAAAACCATATGGTTTAAAATGCAACATGGGATTTTGACAATGCTATGACAGAAAAATATTCCCACTTATTTAATATGTGAATAAAATTGAGAGGGAATAATTTAAAAAAGGGGGGAAGAATATAACATCCTAGTTAATGATAGAATAAATATTTTTCATATTTACTAATATTAAATATTTATAAAATAATTAAAATAAACATTATGTTCGATAACATAGAAGATACCCCTCATCGAGCATAAAACAAAAAAACAAAATAATATTATTTAACATGGCAGTTATCAAAAATCCATTATAATGGTGGGTATGAAAAGGATTAACTAAAATATGAAAATATGTTTTAAACATGTTTATAAAATTATTTATTTTCTAGTCAATTAATTATAAATGAATATGAAACCATTTTTAAAATAAAAGGAAATGTTTTTCTGAAAAACTTTTTAAATGTGAATAAGTGTAAAAAATAAATAACTCATGTTAAGTGATATTAATTAAATATATATATGTAATATATTAAATATAATATTTTAATTTCATATTATTTGTTTTCTAGACATGATATAAGAATAATTCTATTTTTTTATTAAAGAATTGTTTTAAAAAAATGTTAGTTTTGTCAATTTTCGATGGAACACTTGTTTTAAATATATATTTTTACAAATTTTATTAATTATATTTGAAACAATAAACTTATTATTTGAAATAGGAAAATAAAAAAAAATATTTTTTGAATTTTTGAAATTTTTATGATAAGTTTCATTTTTTATGAATAGTTAAAAAACTGCATTTTAATTGAAAACTGCTTTTTTATCAAATTTCTTTATAATGATAAATTATATATTTGAGTGGTTTTAAAGTATAATTATATCACTTAATAAAATTTAATATAATTTAGGTCATTAGAATCAATTATTATTTGAATTTGGATTTAAAAACATTTCAATATTTTGGATGTATTTTAATTTTAAAACTTGTTTTCTCGTTTTATCAATGAGAATAATTTTTAATTGATTTTTAAATTTATATGTTTGGAATTCTGAAAAATAGATTCCATATTTACAATAATAATTTAAATTTTATCTAAATAGTTAATTTTTCATTTTTTTACATATGAATATTAATTTTAGTAGTTTTTTTTATTAACAACGTTAATGTTAAATCAGGTAATTAATGATAAAAATAATATTATAAATATTATGAAATTACCCTAAAACTTGTTCTAATTTTTTTAAATCAGTGTTTTTGTCCATAAATATACTTGGTAAGAAATTATGACTTGTTTATTCCACTTAGATGAGTTTCTGGAATTTATGATGTTATATTCAAAACAAAAGATGATTTTGTCACACCTTTGTTTTAAAAAAGTAAAATATTTTTAATATGGGGTTACATAGGTAAATATTATAAATATTATTTTTAAAACTAAAAGGTTTATATTTATTATAATAATTTTTTAAAATGTTTAGTGAAGAAATAATTATATTAAATTCTAACACAATGATGATGCAATAATTGTTTAAATAAAAGAAATATAAATTGAGTGATATTAAAAATAATAAAATAAATATAATTTTAGATCATTTATGTCATAAATTAATTCTTTTAGATGTATTTGACATTTTAGTGATGTTTTATAGTTTTTCGTTCTAATTTATCTTTCTTTTATGATATTTTGTAAAATTCATGCAATGAATAGTGTAAAAATTGACAAAATTGATATTTTAAAATAATAAATATTTTATTAAATGACATAAAATTCACAAAAATATAAATTTAATAATAATTACTGTGATATGTATCTAAATATCATCAATTATTCATTTATTGGTCGTTTGTCATTTTATTGTAATTATATTAACCCTCAAAAGGTAAATTACATGACATCACAGTAAGAGTTAAAATGGTTAAATAATGGTTAAGAAAATATAATTATCGAAAAAATATTAAAAACTTGTCTAATTTTACTTATATGATTTAATTTCTACCCATAATCTTCCTAGAATTCAGATTAATCACTTTTTAGTCATTTGAAGAAAATTTAATTTATATTAATTTAATATTTTGATGAATTCCAAGAGTGTCCCTCTCTTCTCTTATAAAGTGGAACCCATTATTATCTCTTGTTTACACTTAAAACCCATTTTTAGGTAAATATATTTCCAAATACCTTACTCTAATACCTTCCCACATTCTAGGGGACTTATTTTAGGCATAAAACCATCCTTATATGTGTTAAGTTGTTAATCCAAAGAGAATGTCTGAAGAAGATTTATTGTTTTTAATTAACTATTTACCATTTTATATTCAAATAATGTGTTTTTATTTATGAGTGTATAGATTTGTGAAAATTAAATGTGATTTCAAAATAAAAATGTTATTTTTTTACTTTATTCTTGTTTTATAACTTATGATTATGTTATGTTTCATGAGAATAGTATATGAGAATGGGTTGTTCCCTAATGAACCAAATGTGGGTGAGCCTGTGATATCTCTCTAATGCATTGGGTAATGATATGGAGTTAAATAATATATTTTCTCATAAGATATTAAGGGAATATACTATGATTGGTATTCTAAATGTAACGATGAATTTTACTCCATATGTAGTAATGCAAACTATTATAAGATTGAATATAAATTATTAACACAAGTTTCCTTTATGAATTATTTTTTCTATGGAGTTTAAAAGAATATTATTATTTCATGATGTAAGATAATGAGCTTATGTTTTGTGGGTGAAACTAATACCCTTTTAAAAATGTTTTCATGGGTTTAAAGTATTCATGGGGTAACATCTTATTTATATATTTTTATTCTCATAATGAGATTTTATTTCTCATACCAAGTTTAAAGAAATCATAGAGTACAAGGATTGGTAAGAGAAAGGAGGAAACAGTGCTTATAGTTATAAAGAATTTTCATGATAAATAAATCATGATTTATTTTAAATTTTTTATACTATGAAAGTAATGGAAACTATTTTAGAAGTATCCACTTTGTATGAAAGTGGAATTTTAGGTTTTAATGATTGCATAATTATCTAAAACTCTAAACCTAAAAATATACTCAATGTGAAAGAAATTAATTTCTTGACTAAAACTCAAGATTATGTAATGTTTTATGGTTGGGTAATTATACTTGTAGTGTATTATTTCTAAATCATCATTTACCATCATCTTCATTGGAATAAAAAATCATATTCTATCAACAAACATAGATAAAATTCTCCTCTTTTCATGTTGTAAGATAAGTCTTCAACCCCCCTGCTTATAGAATGATATGTCTCCCCCATTATTAGTGAACCCAAATTACACTTTATCAATTCTTTGTTAGAGAGAAACATTTTTTTAACAGGTTGAATAATGTGTAAAAATGAACAGTGGGGAGTGGTGGTCCATTACCTAATCTATCTAAGTGAATAATAATGAATAGACTCCAATATAAAACTAGTGTCCAACAAACACTTCTTGGGTTGTGATTTTTTCATTTTTTCAGAACATGATGTTGTGTTGACACATACTCCAACATCACCAAATCGTGATCAACTATCTCTTATAAAAAGTGTTATTTTTTTCTCAGTATTATTTTCTTTATAGAATCAGGGACCAAAAGTTTTCAAATATTATTATAACTTTAGTTATCACACTTTATTTAAATGTGATATTTTATTTAAACTCCAATATCCTAACGATTCTTCTTTATCCATAGAAGTTGTGTACATGATTGAGTATATAAAATACATTAAAATTTTGTAGTACTTAATGAAATTATATTTCTATACTTTATCATCCAAAATATACATACATATCCATGGAAAAATAATTACCTAACATATAATTTTATTAATCCACTAATGTAGCCCGATCTGGGTCTATATATCCAAAGAACTCATGTTGTGATGTATCATGATAAAATACCTTGAAATTCACCCGGAAATTGATATATAAAAGTATTATTTTCACTAATATAATGTTTATTTATTTAGAATATATGTGGTATATTTCATATTAATAACTTAAAAACACAATTTCCATTCATATTGCTAATTAATATTGTAATATTTTAATTATTTTCCTATAATTTTCAATATTGACCTATTCACATTAGTTATCTCTTAAAAACATCATTAATATTGAAACTAGTGTTACCATAGGATTGGAATACTTTATTCTGAAATCAATTAATCACCTTTGTTTCATAATTTTATTGAGAAATAATTGTATCATTACTTCCTAGTAACATCCAAAAACAAAGGACCAATGTCAATTCATCAATCATTGACATTTCAAACTCACACCTCATGAATTTCATAAACTAAATGCATTGTTACTTTTTTAGTCCTTCAATTATTATATTGTCAACATAAATAAGAACCATCATTCTTTAATCATTTACTTTCTTGATATAGTGATTATGATCAACACCACCTCACTGAAAATCAAGATTTTTTAAATAATGATTAATTCTTTAACTTTATGCTCTTTTTTTTCTTCAACCAGAAAAAATATTTATTAAAATATTAAACTTTTGTGTCATATTAATAAAGAATAAAAACATATGTATACATAATATACACCATATATTCAAGTAATACAATCAAAAATATAAATTTAACATCCATTTTGAAAACCATGAAACTTTTATTCACTACCAAAAAAAGAAATAATTTTTTTTTTCAAATATTTCCATGAAAGAAAATGGCTCATCCATATTTGTTTATTTATGTTTAGATTACTCCGTACATATAATATGTGATTTTTTTTTCAAAACCAATTTCTTTATTCATTATGTTTATTATGAAATAACGATTTATAATTGATTATATTATTGTTCTATATGCATATGATAATATCACAAAACTAATTTTGTTCTATTTGTTTTCTATATTCATGTATAATCTTTATCCAAATATTATTGTTAATACCCTATTAAAAACAATTAGTTTAAACCTTAAATAATATTCATGTTTGGTGTAGAGATGTAATTCGTAAGTATTTCATTGGACATTTTTTATCAAAAATAATATTCGAATTATAAGTTTCAACTTTTCTTCACATAATTATTATAGTTGAAGAAAATATTTCATCTTCCACAATGAATCTATGTAGTTTGAAATTATCATCATCCCATTATGATCCACATGAGTTTCTCGATTTCTTATCACATTGCTCTAGAATTGGCTCAATTTTTTATATAATTTTTTTATTTTCCACAATAGAAATATCATGTATTTCAATAATTTATGCAACTATTTTTTCAAATATTTTTTTATTCATTTCTATCTTAAGAGTAGTAAATAAATATACATTTATATATATTATATTCAATCATTTTATGGACCTTTTACTTATTGATGATAAAAACTTACATATAATGACTCAAAAGAGTTTTTTTTGGATTCCTCCCATACCACATCCTACAAGAACTCAATTATTCTCTTGGAAAAACATATCCCTATTTTTTATGTAGATAGATGTTAAGAGTACATACTTTAAATATTTATTCAGTAGATATTTCTCTATTAGAATTTTTTGACACATATTTTTTATGATCTAGTTTCTCCTCTTGGTTATATCATTCATCTAAATATTACATACCACTAAAACATAGTGTATTATCCCATGATACTTAGGAAAAACTATACTTGAATGTTGGTGAACTATAAGCCATTATTAATCTCAAAAATTAAATTTTTTTGGTCAACCATATTCTCCATCATTATTTAATAAAATGTAATGCAAATGAACAGTTAAAATCTATGGTTAATAGAAACTAACCAAGTGATCTAGTTGAAATCATTAATAAAAAATCATAGTACCTTTATCCATCTATGTATTTAGTTGATATTTGGCCACACACATCAATGATCACAAATTCATGAAAACATTTGGAATTATAATATTTCAACTTTTGTGCCTTTTGAATTATATTTAACTTTTAAAAAACATCATATGTGTGAGTATGATCATTGGTTGTATTTATGATATCATGAGCACCTTAATTATTCAAAAAAAATTCCAATTTTTTTTATTTTATGTGGACAATCCTTTTATGACATATTTTTCTATTTAAAAAGTTAACACATATCTTCTACTCTACAAATAGTTTTTAGATTCCATTTTATATTCTTTAATTTCATCATAATATGACTCCTTATTCCTTTTAATATTCAAGTCTTCTTGATGAAATTTATTTCCTAATAGTATTGGATAACAAAAATAATGGTGTGCCCAAGTCTTTCAACAACCTAGACATTAATTCATCTTATATCATTACCTCTAACTTCAGGATTCCATTACATAATGGTTTTCAAGACATTAACATTATCAAATATCATAAAAACTTATATACATTATTTAATACCCATAAAAGTATCCTTGTCTCTCATGACATGGGAAGTGAATCCTCTATCAAATATCTAAACACTAGATCAATCTATTAGACTCAAAACAAGATCCACTACATTAATCAACCTAATTATCCTTCCATGATGCATATAAATTTCTTCATCAATTTCGATGGAGAGTGCTCATGTTCCTCATCCAAATCTATTTGATAAACTCTGTTCTATAAAACTAGAAACTAATTTTTAATTTTCAACCTTCTTAATTAGGTTTGTACATACAGTCTTCTTTCATTTTGAGTATCCTTTAGAATTTTCCTTTGAACCCTTGATGAGAAATAACTAGATTTGGTTCAATAACATATACACCAAAAATATATCCATAAAAAACATATCATGTGTGCATATATTTTTCATAATTATTTTTCCTTATAGCGACTCGTGTCAATAAAAAAAATTAGTGGGCCACAACCTTTAAAAATAATAAAAAATTATTTTTACTGTATTTTTTGTGTCATTATTACTACTCCCAAACTCTTTAGGGTCTATATAGTTTCACTACATTAATTATTTTCTCATAGTGTGAGGTTTTGTTCTGTTACAAATTCTATGAACCCTTTTTATTTTAATAAAGCCACACATTAGTTGTTATTTCACTACAGATAAATTTAATTTGTAGTTAATTTCTAAAAACCTCTGTTTTTTTATCCTAGTATATTTTTCAACGTTTTTATAGTTGCACAATCCTATTTCCCAATATGATTCTGTGAATAAAGATCCTATCTTGGTTTTAAATATTTAATTATAGATTGAAATTTCTTTCTAGATCCACAATATATATTACGTGATTTTTCACTAAGTTAGTCAAATCATTGATAATCATGTTTTTTATTTAATTTTAAACATGATCTCAATAACCTGATTCATGTTTTTTAGATATTAGGATTTATGATTTTTCTATCATCCTTAAAAATATATTTCTCCTATGATTTTTTTGGTTATAATTTTTTGAATCATGAAAAATCTCTATTCTATTTCTATTTTTTATCTCTCCAAATATCTATTTTATCTGAGAAGAAATTTAACTCCACTTTGAGATATACTCCTCCATCAACTTCATCATTTTTAACTTTACTAAATTCTTCCATTTTTTGTATATCTATTATATCCATAAGCACCTATTATCTAAGTATATTTTAGTCCTCAATCATTTTCACCTTAATTTCATAAACTAAAACATTATATAGTGAAATACAGTTCATTTTTAAAAAATAATTTATACTAGAATCTCTTATTTTCTTGTATATTTTACAATGATTTATTTATGGGAATTTTATCTTTATCACCATCATTAAATTTATTTTGAAACATGAAAAATAAGATAAACAATAATTAAAAATTGAAAACATATTAGTGAATGTTTCCCTTTGAATTTTACTTTTTCTTTTTTATATTTGAGAAATAAAAAAACATGACTTTATTATACTTCTAATATTTAAGATCTCAACCATAGAGGGTTTATTTAGGGCCTTAAAATATAATTTAGGTGATTTATCCTTTTCTACCATACATTATCATTTTTCCGAATTTCATAAGAAACATTAGTGTGATGAATTATACCTAATACAAGTTCCTTTGAATCCTTTTACTCAATAACTAAAAACAGTAGATTGAATTGAATTGGTAATATTCTTATAATTCTCTTCATGATCTTGATATTTTTAATATTTTTTCTAAGACCATGAATTTGTTCAACTACCTTATTCTCCATGTCAAATAATGCATATATAAATTAATTTTGTTTCATCCGCAAGTCAATATAATTAAAAGTAACCAACTTTAAGACGTTAAATAATGTTGATTATTTGGACTATAATTCACTTTGGTGTAGTCTTAAATACATTTTAGGTTTATATTTTTAGGGATATATATCACAAATATTATATAATAAACCCATACATTACAATTTGGAAGCTTCAACTCAATATCCATTTTTCAAAAAATATAAAAATTTTAAAGTGAAACATGAATTATTTTCATAAAAATATTCTGGAAATTCAACTTGACTTATTATTTCCTTTTTACTAATCCTATAACCCTCTGAAAAATTGAAAACGTGGTTTGATCACAGAAAAACATATTATGTGATTTAAAATAAATAAATCCACTAAACTTGTTAAATATATAAGAACCCAAAAAATGTTTAACTTTTTTAAATTATTCATAGATGGTATAAAATAAATAATAGACCTATGGAATAAACTATTTGTGCTCAAATAAAACCATTAAAACCCATAATTAAAATATGAAAATTATTTTACGAATTTTAGAGCACTATATTCATAACCCATGTCCACAATTGTATGAAATAACCAGATCAAAATTAAATACACAATTAAAACCTCCCTGGTTAACTCCCTATTTTTTGACTATGAATATAGGGAACACTACACAATGTAATGGAGAGTTATATCAGGCCCACCCATTTTAAAAGATATATTATTATCAGTTGTTGTATAAGTTGTATCAGGCTCACCCATTGTATAAGAAATATTAAGCTCACAAATCATATAGTATGTATTGGGATCACTCTTAAACAAATATAATTCCCATGTACTATATCATAATTTTTTTAATATTTCACATTTTCTCCATAAAACCATTGAAAATCACTTTTTAAAACATAAAAACACTTTCCATTTTTCATAAAAATGATGATAAATATTTCTTTATTTGAAAATTTATTTGATATAGAATTTCTCAAAATGTTGTGGAAATGATTTTATTAGAAAATAAATATAGAAACTTGTAAATTAATATTCACATAAATGATCAATCATGATACTGGTAAATTCTATTGATGTTGTAAAAGTTAATACGATGATTCTTCTCACACCTTTAGTAAAAGTACCTTGTTCAAAAAATTACAAAAAAATTAATTTTTAAACATTGTAAAGAATTTCAAAGGAAGTTAAGGTTACATTTTATATTTATTAAAGTTTAAATAACAAGATTATTGAAACATTTAAATAATCATGTTTATAGAGGATAAATATAATAAAAATAGTAGAACTTTTAAAATAATGTTTTAAAGAAAACCCCCTTAACATATATACTCTCTATCATCACATGCCTTTTAAATCATGAATAATAAAATAAAATTAGTTGTTTACTTTTTTATAACCATGTTAATGTTTATTTTATTATCATTATCCCTTTATGTCATTTATCACCATGTTTTATTTAGTATCATAATTAGTTGAATTTTACATTGAATATTTAGGGGATATTTAGTTCATAATCCCAAAAGATATTCTATATGATGAGAATGATCAAAGAGTCATTATTCTATAATATATGTAAAATCAATCCTTATATTATTATTATTTTTATATATTAAATATAATTTTCAATCTATCTATGAACAGTGTACATGAAAAAAATTCAAATCGATTCATGGAAGTTGTGGTCCACACGTATGTAGGAATGACGTTATAATTTTTAAATGTATGGAAATGTAATATATTTGATGATATATTATCTTTATATAATGAAAAATTATTTATTTAATTTCTTATGTATTGATAAAATCCATCATAATAACCATCCTTTTTAGGTGGTGATGAAAATGAGACACATCGCTTCGTGGATGTGGTAATCCATACATATGTACAAGTAGTGTTATAATTTTCCATAGAATCTAAAATAAGATGTAAAATATGTGTACAATAATCATAACAAAATTTAATTATATAAAATATACTGTTTTTACTATTTTATTATGTTCAAATAAGATTTTAAGAAGGTATAAGAAGAAGAAAAACAAGATGTAAGTTGGTTTGGACATTAACTAGCTCCTTAGATAATTTCTTTAGATCATAGAATAAGTCTTTTGGTTATGTATTGGGAAAAATATCTTTCTCAAAGGGTGTGTAGTGTAGAGGATTGGAGGTTACCATTTTTATGTTAGGGGATTAGAACCCCTAAAATTACTAATTATATTAAAGTAATATAAACTAATTTTCATGTTCAAATAGCCAAAATTAACATATTTTAAATATATGGTGTGGATGAGTCTAGATACTTTCAACCAATAAACTTTACTAATTGATGTGATGTTTTGACCCTTATCTCTAAATTTTAACCTTTATTAACCATGTTCATGATTATCGATATATCATAGTTTTTTTACTCTATATGAGTTTGAAAAGTTACTAAAAAGGATAAGTGACCCATAAGTGGAAAATGGTAGATATTTTAAACTATATAAAAATTATTTGGACACTGATAAAATTTATATAAATTTAAGATCATTAATTAAATTAATATTTAACATAATATACCATTAAATCCATTTTCTGAACTATTATATTTGATTGAATATAATGACAAAAATATTGTAATGGAATGAAAATATAAACTATTAAATCATCACTAATATGTTATAATTTTTCAAAAACAAATTACAGAACATAATAATTCAACAATGTTTTATTACTTTTTATTTTTTTTAATTCATTTTCTAGAATTATATTAGGTAAGCAATCATTGTTCTTGTATTGTATAAGCACTTAGGGTAATTATTCTGTCAATTAAATTTAACTTAAATTTACAATGATAAAAAAGACATTAATATTTTAAATAAAAAATTTTATCCGAACACAACCACTATTTATATCCATAAAAAATATTAGAGTTATAAGATCAAATAGAGTTACATTTTTTATTAATTACATAAAATCATATTAAGGTCAATATCTTTGGAAAGTGGAATAAAACTGAAACATTTTCAACAATTTTATTCTTATGGACTATAAAAAAAAATTTAATAAAATATAGATAAGTTGTATATATATTATAGGCCTTATCTCATAGTTTTATCCTTGTTTTACCTATTTCACTACTATGAAGGTGGAGAATATTTATTAGGATTACTATTTATAATGACCATAATTAAATGGGAATTATTTACCAAATTTGAAGCTTATGATTCCAAATTTGTGATATTTTTCCAAGATTAAATTTCTATAAGTTCCATAAATTAATTTTGATATAAATATTTGAAACGCTGTGAAAAACGATTTTTAGAAAAATATATTTTTTTGATAAAAAATGAACTTATACCAAAATCAGGTATAATGGTGATTCCTATCTGATGAATTATATTATTTATAATTAAAAATATAATTATGTTAATTTATGATGGAATAAAAAACATAATATTACTTTTAAAATAATTTATTTGATGAATATAAGTAATAACTTTTAAAAAAATTATTTTTTACTATTTACTTAAAAATGAATCTTTTCATAAAAATAAAAAAAATATTAAGTTATTTTTTACATTATAAATTAATTAAAAATTTTAATTTTTTATAATTCAAAATTTTCAATTTATAAATTAATCTTCTAAATAATACTAAATAATACATGAAAATAAATTTAGAAAGAATAAAACTATTTCCTTTACAAATGCAAAATTACATAATATTCTAATAGGGATTATAACTATAGAAAATATAATCCATGAATATTAAAGGTACTGAAATTTATTTAATATTATATGTATTTTTATATTTTTCCACTCTTTTTAAAGTTATGTCCACGCAATTTTATTCACGACTAAAAGAGTGAGTATATTTTCCTTTTATATAAATTTATAATTCCCATGATACTTCTTCTATTATATGGTTTTCCACAAAACCATAACCTAATGAATCAACTTATTATACAACACTTTCTCTATACGATCATGAATCCAAACCATCTGCTCATTAATTATCTTCCAACTATAAAAATTCATAGCACAAAACATGATATGCATCCATCACATAATTCCTTAATAATAAAACATAAAAAAATAATGTACCTAGGATAAACATAGAGGAATGTACATTCGTTAATCAATTTATATGAATTCCTATAGAATTATTTATGGTCCAAGGAACCACATTCTTAAATTTCTTGTTTTGGGAAAAGGAATAACACTTTTCCTTAAAGATACTTTAAGAAAAACCTAATCACCAACCTTGAATGAAATATATTTCCATTGGTTATCATCATAAATGTTTTTATATTATAATATACCATCATATTCCTTTGAATCGAATTTAACTTTTCATCCATCCCTTATACTCACTCTAGTCCCAAAAATTTATTTTCACCTAATTCTTCCCAATAAGTTGGATCCCTACACCACTTTTGATATAATGACTCAAAAGGTTAATTATTTATATTGGAATGAAAAATTATGACACAAGAAAATTAAATAAATAAAAAATGTTTATCCCAACTTCCCTAGTAATCCACTGTACTATATTATAGTATGTCTTCCAAATTCTAAATTATTTACATTGACATTCTATATTATTGACGATGTAATGTCACACTAAAATTTAATTCAACACTTAATTAATTATGAAGAAACTTTTAAAAATTATAAGTAAACCAGGGATCACAATAAGATATAATAGAGATAAGAACTCAATTTAACTAGACTATTTCCTTGAGATAGAGTTATAAAATTTGATCTAAACATAGAGTA
The DNA here is from genome assembly GCA_963277665.1 of Viscum album. Taxonomy (NCBI): domain Eukaryota; kingdom Viridiplantae; phylum Streptophyta; class Magnoliopsida; order Santalales; family Viscaceae; genus Viscum; species Viscum album. The sequence continues at coordinate 263,760,900 of OY728129.1, forward strand.
TCTTAAATGGGAATGAAATGTTTATGTTTATTTATTAGATCAATGACAAACCAAATAAAATTATTATCTCAAGATATATTTAGAAATAACTTCATGAAATCAATAAATATATATATTTTCCATTTTCACTTTGGAACTGGTAAAGGCTAAAGCATCGATTTTAATAATATTTATTCAGATTTATCCTTTTGAAAATTCAAAAATTTCATTATATCTTATGTAATATATTCCTTTATTCTATCCCACTTGTAATACTATTGAATGTCTATGTGTATCATAGATCTACCAGGATGAACAAAAAAGTGTGATATGTGATATTTAGTAAAAAATTTCCTTTTCAACATAGAGATAACTAATTTAAACAATCATTTCCAAAATCATAAAACACTATTCTTTTCAATGTTAAATTCATGTAACATACCTTTATTTACTAGTTCCACATTTTAATTCAATTCATTACCTTCCTTCTATGATTTCTTGATTTTTTTGTGATAATGAAGACTCCATTGAAACTGGAAAAAAATAGATAATGTTCCTACATGAACAATTTCTATGACATCATTCATTATATCATTTAATAATGGATAATGTTCTAAACATATAATGATTAATTATTCATTATATTTTCTAATCATAGGATTAGTTATTTTTTCCATTCCTAGATAGTAATGAATCATGAAATCATAATCTTTTATCAGTTCCTTCCATATTCTTCGACTAATATGAAACTCATTCTATGTTAAAATTTATTTCAAATGTTTTTGATTAGTATATATTTCACATTATACTTCATATAAATGATATAACCAAAATTTTAAAGAAAAAAAATCACTGTAGATAATTTCAGATTATCTGTAGGATAATTTAACTCATGGTTTTTAATTTTTTTGATACACAAGAAATTACATGATCATTCTAAATCAAAACATAACCAATACCCTTCCAGGAAAAATATAAGTATGTGAAACATTACCCATTTATTGAGGGTAGGGGATAAACTGAATCATTCACCATTCTTCATTTTAGTTTCTAAAAAAATAATCAAACCATTTTTTCCGTATGAATTTAAATTCTTTTCGAATTTAGTTATTTTATGGGATAGATAACAAAGAAAATTTCCCAAAAAACCCATATTGGTAACCCATTAATCCCATAAAAGTAAAAATCACTATGACGTTTATATGTCATATCCTTTATTTATCCACTTTATTGTTTGAAGGTTTAATAGTTACGCCATATTTATTAACATTATTCCCACTCAAAAAGATCTTCTACAACCAAAATTCACATTTACAAAAATTTCCATATTAAATATTTTCTTTCAATGTTTACATAAAAATCCTTAGGTATCTTCCATAATCCTCATGGGTTTTATATTTTTTTTCAAAATATCATCCATAAAATAGAACAAAAAATTTATCCAAATAATCATGAAAGATACTATTCATAATATCAATTAATATATTTGGGATTTTGATAACCCCATGGGAATAACCACAAAATCATAATACCCATATCTAGTGTGGAACACTATCTTTAGAATATATTCTTCATTTAACTTTAACTGATGGAACCCTGACATATGATCAATATTGTAAAAATATTGTGCTCTCGAGAGCTTGTCAAAAGGATCATAAATATGAGAAAAACAATACTTACTATTATCAGTGATGTTATCCAAGGATTTATCATTAATTAAAATTATCATTAAGCCATTTTTATTTTTAACAAAAAACTATCACAAACCATGCTTAATAACTTTTATGAATAAAACCTTTATATAGAAACTCCCATCACTGATTTTTTAATTCCAAACATTCTACTTGATCCACTCATTAAGGGGTATTAAAATTATCTTAGCATCAAAAAATAAGTTAATATTAATCCCAAACAGTTGTTCAGAAATAGGACTAAGAAAATCATCCAAAAATACATTTATATATCGATTCACAACTAGAACATCACTAATTTAAACTATTTCTTTCTTTTTATAACATTATCTATGTGAATTTCTCTGTCATCATTAATCAATTTCTCAACATCTTGAAATGTTATCAAAGGTATAAAATCATTGAATATAACATCACTATCTCTTAAATCTATCATATCATGGTAAAATAAAATCCAATTCATAAAATGAATAATATCAAACTCTATTATGATAAGTTCAATAATATTTATCGGAATACCCATTTCACTGATAGTAATTAGAAGATTAATATAAATCATGGGTTTTAAATAAATCCATAAAGAGTATTCACTAAATGAATTATATATCTTATGAGGTTTTATTCCCATTTACTTGTAAATTTCTCAAATATGGATGAATTTGAAGATACAAAGTCTAATTGGGCATCCAAATAATTTGAACAAAGAAGTAACATACTTTTCACAAAGTCATTATATGTCCCAATATCAACCGTAGTAGTAAGATTTTTTTCCCAACCTTATTCATTCAATCATAATAATTTCTACCTTTTATTGCATACTTGGGACACACATTAGCATAATTACATAAATCATTATAATTAAAAAATATCATTAATGGCTAGATATCTCATACCCCATTCTTGAATTGTTCATGAATCTTTTTTTTGTTTCATTAGCACTACGAATAAACTTAACAAACATGTAACACTTCATAGATCCAATAAAAAATTATTCACTTTATTACCTCACTTAGTACATTTTTTGGTCTTATCAAAAGATTTATTAGTTGATCATTTCTCCATTACATTTCTCCTTAATCAACAATTTACATTATTATAATGATATATATAAGTGTTAGAAAACAATGTTTCTAATTTCTAATAACAAAAATAGCATTCACCTATATTTTAAATTCCCATGAGGCTAATGCTATTCATAAACAAGATTTTAATCTGAGGTAAATAAATTTAATTTTACTGTAAATTTCCTGAATAAAATTTTTTATATGCCTAAATAATTATGTAAAATATGATTTGTATATAATAATTGAATCCCCTCCTCTTTATTAAATATACCGAATTGTTTCTCCATAGAAAATTAAGAATCCTTATGGAAATATTTATCCCAGATAATATTCTAAAAATATATCCCCTTCCATGGAATTATTATATTCTCCATGTTGATTATTCTTAAAAAATGACCACCACTGAGTAGTTTTACCTTCAAAATGATAAAATGAAAAAGTAACTTTTTTTACATTCTGAACATCCCAATAATTTAAATGTCTTTTTTAGAACATTGATCCATTCTTTATCTACTAATGGATCTGAGGTTCCACTAATTGTCGTAGGATTATGTTTCATAAAATGTTCAACTATCTATGTGCTCATCAGTGGTTAATTAGGTTTATCTTTAATATTTATTCCACCAAAATTTATATCATGTTTTAACTGATCCATCACTATAACAAAATTCTTAGTTAAAATTCCATCCATTTTAGGCTACTAATTTGTAAGAATGTTTTCCTCATGATACCTTCCTACATAAGCATCTCTATTTACTATGAGGAAAAGAATCAGAATATAAATATATTTGATAAACAAAAATGGTAGTATTAAATGTATATATCATTTCATAATAACTATAGAAACCCACCTTTTTATTACATATACTTTCATTTCATTTTTACAAATAGAGGATCTTTTAAAGTTTGATATCTTGAAAATAAGCTGCAAAATACATGAAAATAAGACAAAATCATTCTAATACACGTTAATGGCTTCATAGAGGGTTCATACTATGTTCAATTACTACATATCATAACCTAGGGACATACATCAAAGGAAATGGTGAACAGAAGGACCAGTAAGGGTAAACAACGGAAACAATTTACTTGTGATCTTGAGAGATATCAGTAAGAACATGATAAAATAAATAAAGTCATAATAAAGAGGAATATAATAATAATAAAACTAATAATAAAATTAATCATAAATTTTAAATGGTTCTACAACGTTTGATTGATTCATTCATGAGCATATCACCAAGGTTTATCACTGAGGTATCCTAAAAATTACCAAGGTATCGTAAAACTTGTCATATCTAGAGATTAAATTCTTTACCCAATGCATTGGATTGATATCAAGGAACAACCTTAATATGTATTAACTAATTTGATACACATATATATTAATTAAAACATATAATAAATAAAATATGGATAATAAAATAAATAAAGTTTCTTTTCAAAATCAATGTGTTTTAGAAAGTACTTAAAAGCAAGATTCTTTTTCAATTTTAAACCCTCAAAAAGGAAGGAGGGTTTAATGTATGTTAATACCATAATTAAATATATAATTTTTAAATCTATTCTAATACAATTGGAGAATAAATATGTTTGTGTATTCACCAAAAAAATAATAATAATTTCTTGACAAAAAGAGATAAATTTTGTGATGAAAATTCAGCAAAATAACAGGTATGAAATAATGGTTTTAAATAACATTAAAAATAAATGGGAATAGTGTATACCAATCATAAATGAATCTTAGTAAAATAAATATATATAATAAAATGGATATAATAGCATGGTATGGAAATTTTAAATACTTACCATATAAAAAGAAAACATGAAAGGGGAAAGAGAATTTGAGAGTTTCCTTACCATGAATAGTGACTCCTAAAAATAAATGATCAGGACCTTAGGAGCTTTAGGAATGATTTTAAGGTAAAACTATAATATATTCATGTAGGATTAATTTAGAAATAATTTAAACAAACAAATGGGTGGGTATTTATTGTAAAGGTGAGGGAGTTTTTTAATACTTTCTTTGGACACCTTTGTTGGTGGTATTTGAAAAACCATGGGATTAACCATGTTATTTCCCATAGTGTTGGAAAATTGAGGCACATATTAAGTTACATTAACACATCATAGTATACCATTATTTTAAATTAATCATTATATCCTTAGGATATTTCTATGATATCATTAAACTTGACGAAAAACTCAAGCTGTATTTTTACTATTCACGAAAATCTAAAGAGTTTTATAAAATTATCATAAATGAACTATAATATAATAGATATTATGAATATAAAAATGACATTTATTTTATCATAATAAATATATAAATATTATAAATTTTAAATTTTAACCATATAAATACTCATTTATTAAAAATAACTTCAGACAAAAAATGCGTAGTAAAATTTTCTACACTGGAAAAAAATGAAATTATTTTATCATTTGTAATTAAATAAGAGTGTTTTGATAATAAAATTTTATTATATTCAAAATTAAAAAACCATTAGTTTAATATATTAATTTATATCTATTTTAAAAGTACTATTTTTACCCAAAAAATGAATTTATCAAATTCCATCACATTTTTTTAGAAAAACTATTCTTAAATAGAAATGATAGAATAAAAATTTTATTTAAACAAAGGTATGAAAACATATGTGACTAAGACATTGAAACATAACCAATTATAACACCTTCATATGACCTAAGGGTATGGTTCGTGATGGTGATAGACTCTTGGGAAGGCTTGTATAACATCGCCCAAGTTGTAATCTCCACTAACTTGAATTCTATCATTGGAAATTTTGTTCAAGCCTTACATGTTGAAGCTAGTCTTGGGATAGGTCAACAGAGAATCCAAAATAATCTACCTCTCTCCTATGTTATGAAAAATGGGCTATATATGGCACGAATCTAATGGATGAGGCCATTGACACTTCTTTCTACATTAATTAACCATTATCGTTTCTATTTATAATTCCAATTATAACATAAAAATTATTATTAATAGTATTGATTCCTATGATCATATTAGTCAATGTTCATATTCAAAAATGGTCATATTGACCAATGATCATATTGACCAATAGTCATATTGACCAACGGTCATATTAACAAAAGGTCATATTGACCAGTGGTCATATAAAGGTCGAAACTAAAAGGTTTCATTTCAATTATACTCACTTAATTATAAAGAAGATATAGTTTTGTCAAGTACACAATAATATAACCCACATTTTGAAGAAGAATTTATCATTCTAGAAATTCAGGTCATTACACTGTTCACCCTATAAAAAATTTGATCTCAAAATTTTAACTTGTGCACTCAGAAGATAAAAGTTGTGCGAATTTTTTCCTCATTGTTTCACGTGGTTCCCACACGGATTCTTCATATTTTTTGTTCCACAACAACACTTTAATTATTTGGGTTTTATTTTTTCATATAACCATGTATCCACAATAAATGATCTTCATCAAATGATCCTCAAAATGGAGTTTATGTTTCAGTTGCACCACCTCTGAATTTAGTGCATGTGAAGGGTCAGGTATGTACTTCCTCAATAAAGACACGTGGAAAACATCATGAACTTGAGCTAGGTTTGGTGGAAGTGCAAGCCGATAATCCATTTATCCTATGAGATCAAGGATCTTATAGGGGGGATTGTACCAAGTTATGAGCTTCTCTTTCTTACCAAACGGGACAAATATCTTCTAAGGCGAAATTGATAGGAATAATTTATCACCAAAATCATACTTCACATCCTTTCAATGGGTTTCAGCATAACTCTTATGCTGAATATGAGTATCCTTAATGTGTTTTTGGATGGAAAGAACATTTTATATCATCTATTGCATAATATCAGGCCCAAGAATCTTTCCCTCACCAACTTCATCCAAAAAAATTAGGACTTCTACATCACTTTCCATATAATGTTTCATAGGATACCATTTGAATATTTAAATGGAGGATTTTGTTGTGTGAGAACACAACTAATGGGATATTTTGATCTCATACACTTTTAAATTCTATCGACCATTTTCTCAGCATGTCCTCATCTGTTTAAATTGTCCTTTTAGAATTTCAATCAGTTTGGGTTGATAGGTCGTACTGAAATTCAATTTGGTACCCAGATAATGTTGAATATTTCTTTAGAATTTTGAGGTGATCCTTGATCATGATCGCATACTATAGAAAGTAGAACTCCATGTTATCTTAACACTTATTTTGGTTATATCATTGTAATTTTTTCAAGATATAAATCATCCCATAGAGAGATAAAATGGGCAGTCTTGGTGAGATGGTACACTATAACCCATATTGCATTTTTTCCTTTGGATTTTTTTCGAGAGACCAGTGGAAAAATACTTAGTTATATTATCTCAATTCCATGATGGTATGGGTAGTGGTTTTAATAAACATTTTTGAATTTTTCACTTTTCTTATACTTGTTTCCACACTATGCACCTTATAGTGTAGTCAGATATCTCCCTTTTCATGTTATCCTACAAAAAAATGATCACGAAAGTCCCTATACATTTTAGTGCTTCTAGGATGTGTAGAAAATTCAGAGCTATGAGATTCATCCACCAACTCTTTCTTTATTTTTGGAATAGATGGAGAAAATATCCTTGAATTAAATTTCATTACACATTCTTCATCAATATTTTACTCTGGAAACTTTCCATTCTTCACATCCTCTATATTGTTTTGCAATAAAAGATCAACTTTTTGAGATTTCTTGATCTTATTTATAAATAACAGCTGAGAAATAAATTTGGATATGGTTGATGAAGTCCCTTCTCATATGATTCCCATTTATAGTTTTAATATGTCTTAGATCAAATCATATCCTTGAATCCATATCATTTCCAACACAATAAGGTCTTTCTTACATAATGCCTAAACAAGTTTGTTTTATCGTTTGGGGTGATAATTAATTAAACAATCATAGTATTTTAGAAGTTCCAACCATATCCTATGTCTCATTTTTAATTCATTTTGTGAGATAATATACATCAAACTTTGATATACAATGTATATATCACATTTTTTCATAGAAATATAATGCCTCCATATCTTTAATGAAAAAAAAATTGCATCTATATCTAGGTCATGTGTATGATAAATCTATTCATAATGCTTAAATTGTCAGTATGAATAAGTCATTACCTTGTCATTCTATATGAGTACCTACAAAAGCCCTTTAAGATATTCATCTCTAAAAATAAAAAAACCTTCTCTGATAGAGGTTAGAGTTAAAACGAGTGCAGTAACTAATATATTCTCTATATCTAGAAACATTTTCCTCACACTCCTTTACCCATATGAACTTAACCTTATTTCAGGTTAACATGGTTAGTGTATTAGAAAGACATAGAAAGATTTTCAAAAACCTCCTATAATTACATGATAAACCATAGAAACTACAAATCTTAGTTACTATTATATGATGATGTCACTCCTCCGTGACCTTTTTCTTTACAGGGTAAACTTAGATTCCTTCACTGGTTATAATGTTCCCCAAGAAAGAAACTTACTATAACAAAAACTCACAATTTCTAAAATATAAAAAAATCTATCCTTCCAAAAAAATTAGTATCACCCTTAAATGATCCTCATTCTACTTGTGACATTTGTAATATATCATAAAATCATCAATAAAAACTACTACAACATTATCAATTTATTGCTTAATGACTATATTCATAAAATACATAAAAATTTCTAGTACATTATTCAATCCTAAGGTCATAAAAACAAACTCATAATTCACATATCTTGATTATAAGGCGGTCTTTATAATATATTGTTTCTTCACTCTTAATTGATGATACCCATATCAAAGATCAATCTTGTAAAAGAATTGATACCCATGAAGTTGGTCAAATAAATCATCAACTCTTGGTAGAGGGAACTTGTACTTCATTGTGATCCCATTATGTTCTCTTTAATCAATGCATAGCTACATTGATTTATCCTTATTCATGAAGAAGAGAATAGTTTCTCCTCAAGGAGACACACATGGTTTGATAAACCCCTTCCCCAAAAGATCTTATAGTTGTTTCTTTAATTCCTCCAACTCCACATTTTTCATTATATACAGAGTTTTATATCATCTTATAACCGAGTATGAGTTTAATGGATAACTCTATCTCTCTTTCTATGTGAGGTCCATGAAACTCCTTAGTAAATATGTCAATGTATTCCTAAATGATGGGAACATTTTAAATTCTTATACTTTCATCCCCTTCTTCATATTCACTGATCAAATCCATAAATAAGGCTATGGGTGATGCTTTTAGAGAAATATTAGGTCATGATATATCTCCTTGGAAGATAAATATAGTTTTTCCACTCAAGACTACTGATATTTCCTTACTTCTGCATTTGATCTTAGAATTATACTTTTTTATCCGGTCTATCCCTAGTATAGTGTCGAATTCCATCATGGTAATGTCTACTATATTTGATATAATATTGTTCTTACCAAATAAAATACTAGATTTTATATGCACTAATGATTCTTGGATAAACCAACTAGATGTTTTGACTGATAACATTACTTCTATCAGTTCAAAAATTTATTCTATATTCTTTTCAAACATGGAGAAAACAATGGAATGTGTTGAACCATAATCAAACAAATTACTTACTATCTTTGATAGAATAACCAGAGTACATACCCCCATATAATTTGGATCTTCAAATTCATCTTTAGTGATAGAAAAAATCACAATCGTGCTCCCTTATCCGATGATTAGTTTTATGGTGATTCCCTTCCAATAACCTTGGATTTGGATAGTGATTGGAAAAGTTAACAAGATTTCCATATTTTAATTATTAGACTTCAGGCAGTGCCTACACCATCTTCCCTTAGTCGTTTGTGTTGAGAAGTTGAGGTATCATCTCTCTTTGATAATTTTGAGAAATATTTCCATCTCTTCCAAAGTTGTGACATCTCTCACCCCCGAGAAAGAAATTACCTAAAGGATTTTTCTCACACATTTTACACATGGAATGTTGCACTTCATTTCCACCTACCCATTGATCAAGGTTCCTCCCTTGGTTGGGATATAGAGATCTATTCTTCAATATTTTATTTGTGAGACCACTACATCTCATTAAACATCAGTTTGACCTTCATATCACTCTGTAATATTTCCTCATAGTTGTAATTGTCTTGGTTGGGTAAATTCTTCTGTAGATGAGGTCTTATTCCACTGAAGAATCTATCAACCTTCCTATTAGGATCCATGTCAAAAATATAAGTATAACGAGAATGTATTGTGATTTTAATCTCATAGATTATAACAAATTCATTCTCCTTCTGCTTCAGTTTGAGGAATTTCTTCCCAGTTTTCATTCTCCACGAACGAGGGAAATTCTTATTATAGATTCAATTTCCCCTCTTAGACTCGTTTCTTTAATGAATTACCACTAATTATTAGCTTCTCCCACTAAATGGTAGAAAACTAGAGTGACTTTATCTTATTCTAAACAATGAAGTACATAAAGGTTTTTTTCTATAGAACTTATCCACTGTTCTACAATCAATGGGTCGATAGATCAACTGAATATTGGTGTTAATTGATGAATAAATGACTTAAAATAAATTTTTTCCTTTCATATTGAATATTTTCTCTTATCTTGATTGAATTTATTGCATATAACTTTAGTTAGTTTATTCATAATTCTCATGAAGGTTTCTATTTTGGCTTCCATCGAAGGGCCATCAGCACAAGGTCTATTGCACACACCATTTAAATTATTCCTCCTATTTCCCTCCATTTTATAATATAAGATAAAATTAGTGATAAATTTGTATCTTTTAATAATATTATAACTCTAAAATAATTTTATTTCTTAAAACAGTATGCTTAAATTTTTTATTCCTTAACAGAAATACATTTTCTACAAATCATTCATAATAAATCATAAAAATCATGTGATTAACCAAACATATCCCCCAGGAGTTCCAAACCATGAGTTAATCAAGATCTATTGTCATATATTAGTTTCCATTTGAGTCTACCTAAAAGAAGTTTTTTGTGTTTAACCTCTAGATACATCTATGCCATATCCATCTCCACTTGTTCATATCTAAACATGGATATATTTGTTAAGAAACCACTTATATAATATTTCAGAAAAATACCAGGAAGTTTTCCTATATTTAAACTTTTCCCTAAATTTCTTGTTAATGTATTCAAATCCTAATTTCTTGAAATAACTAATCCTCCCATTAATAACATCTATGGCATCCCACCTTTTTATTACATAACATTTCATTACATGTTTACAAGCAAATGATCATTAAAAGTTTAGTGTACTGGAAATAAAGTACATAATACTTGAAAATGTGAAAAATTTATTCTAATACACTTGAATGGATTTATCAAAGGTTCATGATAAGTTCAATTTCTGTATATCATAACCTGGGGAAGTAAATCAAAGGAATGGATGAGCAGAACGCCTCGTAAGGATGAATAAGGGAAACAATTTACTTCTGATCTTGAGTAATATCAGTAAGAACATGATGAAATACATAAAGGCAAAAGAAAGATAAATTTAATAATAATAAAATAAATAAAAACATGTAAGTGTTACTACAACATTTATTTGAGTAATTCATAACCCTATCACCAATATTTATCACTGAGGTGTCATAAAAATTATCAAGGTTATTCACCAAGGTATTTTTAAACTTGTCATCTCTAGAGATTAATTTATTTACACAACTCATTAGAGTTCTATCAGAGAGAACCATCTATATTTCTTAATTAATGTGAGATACATGGATCTTAATAAAAACATATCATAAATAACCTATTGATTATAAAATAAACGAGTTTCATTTTAAAATCATGGTGTTTTATAAAGTGCTTAAAGGCAAGATCATTTTGTCATTTTAAATCCATGGAAAAGGAAGGATTGTTTCATGTTTGTTAATAAAATAATTAAATAGATAATTTTTTAATCTATGTGAATACCCCTAGAGAATGAAGGGTTTTGGGTATTCACAAAATAAAATAAAATAATATCTTGATAAAAATAGAGAAATTTTGAGATGAAAATCAGGCAACATAATGGGTATAAAACAAGGTCTTAGAAAACATTAAAAATATATGGAACAAGGTTATCCCATTAATAAATGACTCTTAATAAAATAAATGGATATAAAAAAATAGACAGAATAACATGGTATGTAAATTTGAGATACATACCACATAAAAAGGAAACCTGAATGGAAAAGAGAAGTTAATAGTTCCCTAGCATGGAATATTGACTCCTAAAACATGAAGATCATGACCTTGGGGGATTGATGATACCTTTGGGGGACTCCATGGGTGGTAAAACTATTATAATATCATGTTGGATGAATTTTAAAGGAAATAAAAAAAATAAATTGGTGAGTATTTATATCAAAATTGTGTGAGTTTTTTTATTTCTTTAGACACCTCGTTGGTGGTATTTGCGAAACCACGGCATTTTCCAAGGTATTTACCCATGGTATTGGCCACATGGGAAACCTATTAAGTTAATTTAACAAGTAATTGTCGAAAATAATTTTAAATTAATAATTACATCATTATGACATAGCTAAGATGTCATTAAATATACCAAAAAATTCAAACTATATTTTTACTATTCATGGAAAACTATATATTTTATAAAATTCTCAGTAATTAACCCTAACCTAATATCAACATTATGAATTCAAAAATGAAATTTTTTTATCATAATAAATCTAAAAATATGATAAATTTCATTTTTAACTATATAAATACTCATTTATTGAAAATAATATCACACAGAAAATGCATAGGAAAATTTTAGACTCTTAAAAAAATGTAATTATTTTACTATTTATAATTAAATAAGAGTGTTTTCATAATAATAGTTAACTATAATAAACATTAATAAAACATTGTTTTATGAAAATAATTTATATCTATATGAAAATAAATATTTTTAACTGAAAAATGAATTTATCAAATTCTATCTCAATTTTATAAAAACCTATTCATAAAAAAGAAACAATGGGATAAAAATTTTATTTAAAAAAATGGATATAAAACTAAATCACTAATTCCTTGAATCATAACTCCTTATAACACCCGCATATGACCTAAGGGTAAAGTGTGTGATGGTGAAAGACTCTTGGTGCGGCTCCGACAATATTTCTCGAATGGTAATCTCTACTAACTTTAACTTCTCCCGTAAGAGATTTCATTCAAGTTTAACATGTTGAATCTTAGCTTGGGATTGGTCAAGATTGAAGCCCAATGATTATACCTCCATCCCATTTTCTAATGAATGGTCATTTTAGGGCACAAATCTTCTGGATGAGTCCTTAACCATTATCATTTCTATTTATAATATTAATTCTAACATTACAATTTTTATTAAGATTATTATTTCCAATGGTCATATAACAGTCAAAACCCAAAGGTTTAATTTCAATTATACTCAATTAATTGTTAAGGGGATATAGTTTTTTTGAGTATAGAATAATATAACACACATTTTGAGGATATATTTATCATTCAAAAAGATTAGTTCGTTACAATAACTATATATTAGAATCTCTCATGGTATTTCTAGTAATATCATCCTAACATTATAAGGTATTTAAACATTCTCTCGTACCAACTATAAGGAACCAACCTGAAAACATTACCTAATCATGAGACAATAGAATATAATTCATTTCATTACATTTCCAATGAATTTTTAGGATATTTATTTTATAGAATTAGGTCATAATTCTTATATAGCAAACCCATACATTAAAAAAATAGATAGTTCCACTCAAAATCCATTTTTACTCAAAATAAAACATTAAAAATGAAAAATGTTTCCATTTCATGAAAAATATTCCTAATATTCTATTTAACTTATTCTTTGTTCATACTTATCCTTAAACACTCTAAAAACATTTGAAAATGTGGGATGACCATAATAAGATCATAAATTGATATAAATGAATGAAAAGTATTTGTTCATTGAAAAACATAAGAACCCATAAAATGTTTATCTTTTCAAAATTATTATTTGAGTGTATATAATAAGTTATATCCACATAGAAAACATATTTATTTATCAAAGAAACCCATTAAACCCCATATATTTTAAAAATATCCCCTATAGGAATCTTATAACATTATATTCATATCCCACGATCACTTGTGTCAGAAATAACTTCATCTTAGTCAAATCCATAGGAGAAACTATAACATTTAAGACTCAAAAAAATAGAAATAGTAGTTATATTTAATTATTAGTAAAATGTATAAAATTTACTAAGGTATCGAATTATTTGGTAGTACTATTAGACAATATATATACTTATAATAAATTTCCAAACATAAGATGAAACATTAACATATTGAAAGAAAACGAATATTTTTTCCATTGTATCCTTGAAAATTAAACATAGTCCTCTTATTGGTTTCCTATGGAAAGAAAACATATAATGGATATCTCATATAATCAATAAGGTGAATCATACAATAAAATATTACATAACATAAACCTGGAATAGGTGACACGGAAAGAATAAATGAACAATAAGAATGAATAATCACTAAAATTGAGGCATTCAAATATCCATGAAAATAAATTGAAACATGGATAACAATAATCATTGATCTTAAATGGATTGAATTCCTAATTATTGAAATCATAAACATAGTATCAAGGCCTTTTTGAAAGACACTTTCATATCATTGTTAGATTTATTCACCAAAACATAACTTTTATTGTCTTGTGATACCTGTTGATGCATCTAGGGGATATGAAATTCTAGGACACACCCATCACCTTATTAATTCCAATTCATTTCTCATAATAATCATAAACTCCTTTACTACCAATTTTTGAGGAGCCTATTAAGGGATAAAACTTATCTATCTATATATTCTGAAATATAGACATCAAATATCTCCCTATTAAACAAAATAATAAATTTTTCTTGTTTAAAATCCATGAATCAACATTGAAGTTGCAGGGTATCATCAATATAACTGGTAATACCATTATCAAAGAAATATAGTAGAGGTTTACCTTCAATGTGATGGGTTATCCATGAAATATAGTAATTTGGTTTAGAAATTTTCATTGGTAGGATACCAATGAAATGGAAGTAAAAATCCATCATCATTTTCATTAAGTGAATTTAATAATTCTAAAGAATATCCAATTGGAGTATCTCTCAAGGCCTGAAATCTTAAGCCCAGTCATAATTCATTAAATTGACCTATCATTCCATTCTCTTCAAACCATTTTTAAGGTGATTACCTTTAGGTGCATATATTCCACAACCACATCCAATTTCTATAATCTATTTAGGGATTTATTTTCTACGAAATTATAAGCACTTTTATTTTAGAAAAACATAGAATGGTTTTACCACCATGGAAACATTAAATCGTGAATCAAAAGAATATAATATAGAGAAATAAATATAATCATGTAAATTCTGTAAGTTTAATGAGTAACTTTTAAAAAAATCATCCATGATAATATTTTCATCATACAAAATAAAATTGGTGGTGATTATAATAAGAGTCCCAAAGAATGAAAACTATGATAGAAAAAACCCACATATGGATTGGATAGAAATTTAATAACAACCTATTGAAAAATAGGAATTAAAAATTAATATAAATTAAATGAATAATTTAAATTCGTGACATAAAATCTCAACTATGAATTATA
Organism: Viscum album; assembly: GCA_963277665.1. Lineage (NCBI taxonomy): Eukaryota > Viridiplantae > Streptophyta > Magnoliopsida > Santalales > Viscaceae > Viscum > Viscum album. The sequence continues at coordinate 263,776,358 of OY728129.1, forward strand.
TATACCACATGAAGGAAATTATGTGCCCAATTCATAAAAATTCTCAAAGATAGGAAATTGAGATGAAAAATCCTTACCTATTGTCTTATCTTACATTAATATAATTTAACCAATTATATCATAAACATATATATCCATATCACCTATATTATAATCTTACTTATATCTCTTTTCATTCATACTCTTCATAAATAGTAAATCTCTACATGAATTCTTTTAATTATCCGCATCAGTATTTATAGTTTGGATCATTTGTACTAGTTTCATAATAATGGTGTTTGTATTAATTATTCATCGAAATTAAATTTTTAATAAATCATTAAATTTAATATTATGGATGATTTATAATAATTTACATTGTTTCAATTTCCTACAATTTGGTTTTTATAAATTACCCTTGATGATGAAGTCGATAATAAAAAAAATTTGTGATTTTTGATGAACGATGGGTTTTCCCTTAATTGATGTACTGTATATTGTTATAATATATCAATAAAAAAAATAAATAAATATTTAAAAATTTATATAATATTAAATAAGTAAATATTTGTAATAGTCATCCATGATATTAATTCAAATTATTTTTCAAGTAGGTGGTTAAACAGACTTAAACATGGACATACCCAAATTTAATGAATGGTCATGAAATGTTTTTGTTGTAATATTTTTATACTAAAAGCATAATAAATATATTTTTTGTTTAATAGTTTGATATATATTATAATTATAACTAATTTTAAAATTAATTAACGGATAAAAAATGTTACATGATTTGAATACAAGATTATCATCATAACATGCATATTTTTAGAGATTAAATTAATGATGAATTTTTATGATAATATTGTCAATAGGTTCACTAATTTCCTGTAAAAACCCTTAATTATACCATAAAATCATATGTACCCTTTATTACATTTTTTATATGCAACTTTTTTAAGCAGTGAAGGAAAAAAGAAACATGTTATATCATAGAGGATGTATTCTTCACAATGCCTGAACAATGAATATATGAATATATAATGATGACATAGTTAATATAGATATTTTAAATTACATATATTATAATAAAATTTTAAAAATAGTGTGTCTTTAATAGATTTCAAATAATACAATTAAAAATAAATCTTAGTTATTGATAATACTCACATAAGGGACATTAATTTTCATTGGAAGAATTCCTGACTTTGAAAGGATTTCAATAAATATAAGTAGCCAAGGGACTTTTTTTCAAGGTAATTGGTTATTGGGATATTAATATAGAAGTGTTCCAAATATAAATTTTAATTATATGTGACTATTTAATTTTTAAATATGTTACCCTTTTATAAGTGAAATTAATGGAAAATTTGGGAGTAAACCTTAAATTTTCAATAATATTAAGATACTATTCAAGTTTCAGAGGAACAAAATGGATAAAACTTAATCATAAACATATTTTTTCTATCCATATCTCAAAAATTCAATTCCAATATTTTTTGTAAATGTTTGAGGACCTTTACACTAGTTTAAACACAATTTACTCCTTTTACCTTTACTATGATAAATAATTTTTAAAATTTGGAATTAATTTTAATGAAAATGATTACGAGTTAATATTTAAACTAATTTGGTACTTATAATTTAAAAATAAAAATATTACTTATAAAATAACATTTCTAAAGGGTTGAAAAGTTAATTTTAATATAACTATACATAAACACGTAAAAATAGTTTTTAAAGAAATTATGTTTTCAAGATTTAAAATAATATATAAGATTAAATTATCTTTGATATTGATTTTAATAAAATAAATTGATTTATTATAAAATAAATTGTAGGTATGTGGCCTTCATTGAAATAAAAAACCGAATCTCCCTTAAAAATAATTGATTTAAAGAAAATATTGAAAGAAGTTTTTTATTAATATAACACTTTAATAAGTTCTAAAAATATTGGACATCAGATTTATAAATTCTAATAAAATTTAATAATGTATATTTTTAGTCATTAAGTTTATATTTTATTACTTAAATGGTTTTATAAACTTATATTCCATTCTTAAATAATGATAAAGTCATATTAATTTCAATTTTTTGATAACATTATTTTTCAATTAAAAACTGATCTTTTTAGAAAAAGACCATAAATTCATATGAAGAAAATTTCAATATAATGAATTCAAAAATTAAGATACTATGGTGAATATCAAATTATTAAATTAATATATTAAATTAATTAATTAATAATGTATCTTTAAATGGAACATTGTGTGATAGTTCAAGATATGGTGTTTACCTACTATAATAGATTTTCAGGTGTTACATTCTACCCCCTTAAATAAAATCATCCTTGAAATTAGGATATGTATCATCTATTGAAAAAATATGGATAATTATTCATTTTTTCTTCTTTAGGATCCCAAGTTTACTCTTATGGTTTGTGATTTATCTAAAGGACTTTCATGAAATGAGGTATCCAATTTGGTAATACTTTTTATATGGAGTCGTGAATATGGAAAAGCTTCTCATTATAATGCAAGTAAGGTTATAACACAATTCCCTTAGATGTGAGAAAATGTTTTTGATGATAAATTTATTTCATCAGTAATAAAACTTGGAATATGTATTCTACTTTATAAAATTTGTGTGGCATGACAAATCAACAATCTACAACACCTTTTTCCTTTAATAATTTCAAAAGAACCGATGTACCTAGGTATTGAATTACCTTTTTTCCAATTCATATAAATACCTTCCATTTTTAAATAATTAATAATACAGTATCCCCAAATTGAAATTAAAATTGTTTACTTACATTTTCAATAACGATCTTTTGTTTAATTTTCCTACTTTAATGTGATCATTTGTAGTTTGTACTTTAATATTTGTCACCTCTATAAGATCTAGGAAAATTGACATTCATTTTACAATTTCTTCCCAATGGTTTAGAGTATGAAACCTATTACATTATAATTATTTTTGGGATATATTTGGATTCTCCAATGGAAGCTATTATTGTTGGAAAATTGAACCAAAGTTAGATAATAATCCCATATATATTTGAAGTCAAGAGATCATGATCTCAATATGTATTCTAAAGTTTGGATAGTTCTTTTAGGTTGACTATCAATATGAGGATGATAAGAAGTTTTTAAATGTATATTAGTATTGATATCCCTTTGAAGACTCTTCTAATTGATGTAAACTAAAGTTTGTGATCAGATACAATCAATAGAGGTTCCCCATGAAGCCTTACGATTTCATTGATATAGACATGGGAAATAAAATCAAGGGGTAGGACTTCTATTATTGTTAAAAATTAGTATAATTAATAATATGGTCAATGATGACCCATATAGAATCATTATTCTTTAGAGTCTTTGGGAGTCAAGTAAAAAAATACATTGTAATATTATCCCAATTCTATATAGGTATACGAATAGGTTTCATGTCCCCCTTAGGATATTCCCATTCAAACATTATGTTAATGAATACTAAGCATGTAAACACATTTTCCACAATTTCTCACTTTATACCATCTAACTAGAAATTTCCTCTTATATTCCTATTTTTTTCTATAGGGGTGTATAGAGAAATTTTAGCTATGTGCTTCATCTAGAAGTTCCCTTTTCTACTCTTGTCTGTATGAAACACATAATCTCTTCCCAAAAATCATTAATCTATATATATATATATACATGGGTTCCATCAATTTCCCATCATTCACTACTTTAATATCACATTGTTATTTATCATTACCACGATGAGACTTATCTATTATTTCTACTAAGGATGGTTAATACATTTATTGTAAAAGGAATGATGGATCCCTTTTCTAGGAAATACCTATATCAATATTTATTAGATTTATATATATGGGATCCTTTTTGACCCTCATCATGAATATAACTCAATGATCACTCCTACTTGATTCATCAACCACATTCTTTTCCTTCCCATGGTGGCAATGTATCGAGCAATGAAATCCCTAAAGTACTTCCTACCATCTTATTTGCCTCATTTTGAGCTCTATTTGAGAGAATATATATTTCAAAAACTAGGGATATATATATATATATATTATTTTTCACCATTGAGGTAGTGTCTCTATATTTTCAAATCCAATATTATCTCTCCGATATTAGTTTCATGAGTTTGATAGTTGTGTTCATACATTTTAAACTACCTCGATTCATAAGAAATCACTTTATCACTATGTATAAAGACACAACCAAAACCCTTCTTGAATGCATCACTATAAATTAAAAATATTTCCATAACTGAAGGTAAATTTAAAAATAGTGCATTAATTAGTCTCTCATTCATCAAATTAAAAAATTATACACATTCCATTAAACATGTGAATTTAATGTTTTTTTGTGTATACATGGTCAATGTGTTGGATAATCTAGAAAAATATACCCAAGAAACATTATATATATGTTATGTCGTTCACATTAATACATTATTCAACTACCATTTTCCATGAAGTGTCAATTTTAATTCCTTCCTTATAGAAAATTTGTCAAATAAAATTAAATTCGTTAAGAAAAAATTCACACTTACTATACACCAATATAATTTCTTTTTTATAAGATACTCCAAAATAATTTGAACTTGTCTGGAATTATCATCATTTCTCATTGAGTACATGTAACACCCTAGGGTTTTATGGACCTTTTTTTAATAAATTAAATTTTCATTTATTTCTTGCAATGAACTATGTCAAACATTCTGTTCACAAGGCACCAACTCGGCATAAGATACACGAAACATCAACTCATTTTACATTGAACACAACACAAACATGGCATATATTACACACAACATCTACTTGGCATATGTTACCCGGAATAATGATTTGGCATACGTTACATGCAACACAGATGATTCTATAATACATAATTTCAATGTTATAATTATTTAAATGAGATAACTATAACCTAGACCTTAAACATAGTAATATGAATAGTAATAACTAATTTCAAAATATTTTTTATACTTATTTATATAAATAAAAAAATAATGATAGATATGATTTTTTGTAGTCCTTATATTTTTAAAAATACCATTTTACAGAATGAACCACTTTTAATGTCCTTCTAAGAAAAATAATAAAATAACATTTAGACACATTTAGAAATATAATTTGATAAAATAAACTTCATTTTTGAATTTATAATGTCAAAATTATCTTAGGCTTTATTTTTAGCCTTTTTCTAAGAAACTTCATTTTTGGATGAATAGTGAAAAATACATGATTTTAATTCAAAACATCATTTTCGTATAATTTATTTATAAGGTCAAATTATATTTCATTTTGGTTTAAAAGTTTAATTAATTTATATTTTTATCAATTAATATAATTTGGGTAATTGTAATCAATTTCACATTGAAATTGTATATAAAAACTTAGCAGAATTTTGATCGTTTGTACTCTAAAAACCCTCATTTTTAACTCCACTATAAAATTATTTTTAAATTAATTTTTGACAATTATGTTATTGGAATTTGGAAAAATTTATTTCATATTTTTAATCATAATAACATTTAATTTTTAATATGGTCAACTTACTTTTTGACCAAAAATATTAGTGAATGTAATTAAAATTAATTACATAAATTAAGGTAAAATTAAGCTTAATTAAGGATTAAACCATAAATTTAAGACTGAAAAAGACTTATAAACTTGTACAAAACCTATTTAATGTCCATTATTCATCCACCCACATTTCAATATATTTTTTGGTTTTGTAATACTTTTATTAGGTATAAATGTGGGTACACCTAACTTGTTTTCAAAAATACTATGTGAGTCCCTTCCCTTCCATATAATAGGCCCCCACATCTTCCTCTTCTTCACACCTCTCGAACCACTTAGTTTCAGAAAATATATACCAAATAAACATCCCAACATACCTAAATTACTCCTTCAATACTACCTTTTGAAATAGATTTTTCCAAAGAATCTTTTGGAGACAAACCAAAAGGAGTTACCCCATTAAGAGGTAATGCCATCTCTCAAACTCATTTATTTTATTTTCCTTATACACCCCCTCTACTCTGTTTATTATGTTATTTTATATAAACACATATATATTTAATATTTTAGGATGTTATAATTCTAAGGGTTCCACCTACACTTTTATACACCTCCATCTAATGGGTAATGAACATATTGTTTATGTGTACGATGAACTACCACCTCACTAACTGACGATTGTTTATTTTTCCTTTACCACATGTCATGGTGGTAATTATGATGTAAACACTATTTATATAGGTTATATATTATATTTATTATATTTTTAAGTTTCAATATTTCTTTTAAAATACATATCTTTTTTACTATCCATTTTTCTGTAAATATGATAATTTCATTTGAGGAAGTGTGGACTACCGCCCCCTCAAAGCATTGTGGTTCGTTCACACAATACATGGAATGTATTAAGGATGGTATTTGTGAATTTATATTATATATATAACATTATAATTATACTTTAATTATATTATATACATATATTAATACAGTCCATTTTCATTCTTTCTTTATTTCAACGTGATAATAAAAATGGAAACAACGTTTATTCATACGTACGACTTACCATCTCCATGAATGGTATATTCCATTTCATAATTTAATATTATATAGATCATTATAATAAAAATATACTCTATATAAATTATATTTATATAATTTTTTAAATTCTAAAATCATGATATAAGTACAAGGACCAAATATATAACATATTAAGACACAAGAGAAGAACAAAGTGAATATTATCTTAAGTGAAACCTTAACATAAGATGGTTATCAAGTGGGTGATATAAGGTCGTATTCCAAACATATGTGTTTTTAGATATAAAAATATTGTTCTTTAAAATATTTATAATATATTTATATTTATTATATAGGTGGTTTGAATGAGTATGATGAGAGTCAGGACACAGGGTTAGGGAATTTCATCTCACTTTTTATTTCTATAGGATATATGTTTTATTCACCACCCGTTACTTTTGTGTGGTGTGTATACTTACCATGTATGTATTAAATGTTTCTTATAATTAAATTTATGGGTATTTATATATCCATTTTTTGATCTTTCTTACATGGGGTTTAGTTTTCAAAAGTAACCAAATCAGAATAATAGTTTAGTCTCAATTAACATTCTTTGTGACTCATATTTTTTATGTACCTAAATTCTTTTTCGTGGTATATATAATTTCATTTTAAATTTCATATCATGAATATACTTATTATAATTATTTTTTACGATTCATTTAATTTCATTTTCTTACATGGAGAGTATGATCCCAAGTAACGGTGTTATAAGAGTTTACTGAAACAATTTCATCGCCTTTTGAGATTATTAATGATTATGATTATTTTATGAAATATTATCATTCATCTCTCAAGAACACTCATAAATTACTTATTATATGTTTACTCAAATATATTAATATATTGTTTCTATTTTTTCACTCTTTGATACATAATATAGTTAAGAAATTGTTTTTAAGAAATCTTTAAATTACCCTCTCTTTGGTCGGAAATTTGTGTTCCTTAAAAACCTTGTCTTCTAAAAGGGGTTTTCAAGAATATTGTACAATTATAAATTAATCTTTAAAATAAATTGAAAACAATTTTTATTTTACCAATATCTTTAAATGAATATTATTATTTATTTTCAGATAGGTCATTTCTATAACCTTTTTATAGTATAAAAGGAATGGTTTTTTACCTCTTACGACATATATGAATTTACCTATCATCATTTTTTTGAATCTTCAATTTATTTTTTTTAAAGGTTAATTTTTAAGAAATTTTTTTTAAAATATTCTTTCAAAAAAAATTTATTTCAAAATTTTTTCGACCATATTTCATAAGTTTTCAAGTAAAACATTTTTCAAAACATTTTCAATCCTTATTTATATGTTTTCAAAGTATTTTCAAAGAACTACTTTTCACAACATATTCAAACTCTTTCTAGTTTTTTTCAAGTAAAAAAATTTCAAAACATTTTCAATATTTCTTTATATGTTTTCAAATTTTTTTCAAAGATAAATGTTTCTAAAATATTTTGAATACTATTTTGTATTTTTTAATGGAAAAAATGATTTTAACATGATTTCAAGTATTATTTTTAATTTTTCAATGTGTTTGATTGGAAAATAATTTTAAAATGGTTATATGTATTAAAAATAATTTCTAAAAGAATAAAGATATTTTTCTCAAGAAACGTTTTTGAAAGATATTTCCAATAAAAGATGGAAATTAAAAAATGGAAAAACAAGTTCGGAGGAATCAAAGGCGGAGGCGGGTAAGACCCAGCCCCGCCTAGATCAATGATCGTCTTATGCTGGAACTGTCATGGGCTTGTCAACCCATGAACAGTCTACATGGTCCAACGCAATTGCACTCAAAGTCGCCCCGATATGGTTTTTCTGTCCGAAACCATATTGGAAAACAAGGACACATTAAGCCTTGCTCTGAAATGCGGCTTCCAAGGCTACCTCCTAGTCTCTCAGCAACCCACTCCGGGGGAATCTATCTCCTTTAGAAGGATTATGTTGACGTCAAGAACTTTTCCATCTCTTCACACCATGTGGTTGCAGCCATTCATGCGGGCCACACCCCGCCATGGACCTTCATGGGATTCTATGGTTGGTCATCCCATAGTAAGAAGTAAAAATCATGGGATCTCCTCTGGAAGTTGTGTCATGATATTCCGAACCCTATTCTCTTCATAGGGGACTTCAATGAGATTTTGTTTCATAAGGAAAAAAGAGGTCGAACCGTCCGAACATCTTCGTTGATGTCAAATTTTAAGGATGTAGTCTCTAGGGAGGACCTGGTCGATCTGTGTTATGTGGGTAATCCTTTCCCATAGTTCTGGGGTAATACAGATGGAACCTGCATCACTGAACGACTTGATAGATAACTGGGATCAACAAATTGGACAAATCTATTCAGTATGTTACACATCAGCCACCTGATGCTCAACTGCTCAGACCACTTCCCAACTGTCATTGACTGTAGTCAAGGCGAACGGAACCGGCACTCTAGTAGACCCTTCAGATTTGAAAGCTTCTGGGAAAAAGAATTGGAATGAAAAGATGTTATCCAATCAGGCTGGAAGATTAAACATGGAGATGTCAGAATCAATCTCAAACAGGTTGCATTAGATCTAAGGACTTGGAGCGACTTGAAATTCGGTCATCCCAATAGGTACTGTGATTTCCCTGAAAGGAAACTGCATTACTTTCTCAAGCTACTCACATCTAACTGCAATCTCTCTTTTATTAGTGCCACTCAAAAAGATCTGGATGTGGCCCAGTATATCAAGGAAATCTTCTGGGCTATGCGGGCATGGGATACCAACATTACTGAAGGGAATGCCAATACTCAATATTTTCACCTGAAAGCTTCATCTAGGCGCCGAAGGAATTTATCACTTTCATCTCTCAACCAAGTGGTAGAAAAGTCTCTGACACCAATGGAATCCACGATGCTTTGACCTGTTATTTCCAGAACCTCTTCTCTATAGGAACTCCTCTCATTTCTACAAAAGTGGAGGATTGCATTATACTTGTGATCACCGATGAGATCAATCAGCAACTCACCAAAGATGTGACGGATGAGGAGGTACGTATGGATCTGAATCATATCCATCCCACTAAGGCCCCGGGCCCAGAAAGTTTCCACACCCTCTTCTTCAAACAATATTTCCACTTTATCGGTCCTGACATCTGCAATTTGATGAGGAATATTTGGTTCAGGAAAACAAGCATTTCTTCCATCAATGAAACTGTCCTCATCCTCATTTCTAAAATAAAGAAACCTCTGGAGGTCCCTAACTTCAGACCCATCAGCCTATGCAATGTCTCTTACAAAATTTTCTCATAGATCTTAGTTAATTGGCTGCGTCCTTGGTTAACTGACATCATCTCAGAATACCTGAGTGCTTTAATGGCTAAGAGTGTAACACCCGAGATTTTTATGAGTAAAATTTTGTTTTTATGTTATATATATCATCAAAGGAATATTTCACTACACAATAGCTTGGCTTACTTTTCACGCAATCGCGACCTTCCTCGATAGCTTGCGTTGTACGCAATACCGAGTTTCACTAAACGACGATATGCTATTAAAATATTATTTAAAATAGCCGTTATGAATAGTAATAACCACTTTTTTAAATTTTATCTTTCAAAATGGACCTCATTTTTGGATTCGGAATACCGAAATTAGCCTAGGGTGAAATTTTGGTATTTTTCTGAAAACTTTCAATTTTTGATGAATAGTGAAACCACTAAGTGGTAGGTTAAAAAAACTAAATTTTGCATAAAACTTAATTTTACCGCTTCTGTGAATGAAATTTTGAAAATCCGACAGACACGGTTGATATCAGTAAGTAAAATGTGGTTCAATGAGATAAAAATAATTTTTTGGTGAATAGTAACTTTTTACTTTTTTTACCGCAGTTAATAGTAAATAGGGTAACTAAGGGTAAATATGATATTACTATTACCCTAACATATGTCCTAATTCTATTGGATAAGTTTAATTCGACCAAAAACAACCTTATGAATATAATGTGACCATTTAGGTCCACTTGGATTAGATTATGACATTTAATATTATTTTATTTAATGAATAGTTAAAATAGTTAAAATCAAAGTTTAATAACTAAAACATTTTTAATATGGGGTTATACATAAGATAAATTCGACTATAAATATTCATTAGAAAGATAAAATTATTTACTACATAATTATATTTTATTTATAATTTTTAGACTTTAAATAAATTAATTTATTTATGACACAACGATGATGCAGTAATTACCCTTTTAAGGAAATTTTAACATAATTGATGTTATAAATGCTCAAATAAATGTAATTTGAGACTTTTTATGAATTCCACTAATTTTCTAGGTTACTATGATATATTAGTGTTTATTTAATCAACTTGGTTCGAACATATAATTCTGTTATGACTTTCACAAAAATCATATATCAAATAGTGTCAAAATTGACACAAAATAGTTTTTAAATAAAATATTATATTATTAATTGTTATTTTATTCCTAAAAATCTATGGTTCAGCCAGAAGACTTAGATAACGATATATATATTAATAATAAACAACTTGGGGTTCGTTTGGCATGTTATAGTAAGTGTATTAACTATATAGTATAAGAAAACAAAAAGTCACGGTAAAAGTTAAATTATTTAACTTAGAGTTAAATCTAATTGATAAGGTTAAAATAATAAGCAAAACTCGTATAAATCTTATTGGTTGATAGGATTTCGACCCATCCCCACTTTACCATCGAAATAATACCCTTTGGAACCATTATAAACCGATTTTGACTTTAATATAAAATAATATTTTGAGGTATTCCTAAGGTGCCCCTCTCCTCCCTTATAAAAGGGCACCTCCTCCCCCTCCTCCTCACACCAATTTGAGCACTCTAGCTCAGCCAAAACCTGCCAAAATCCCTTCTCCACTTCCCTATAATAATCCTAGAGGTCCTGGTCTTCTTCAAAGACCAATCTTAGTTCCCTAAGTGGAGGATTCAAAGAGGCGTTTCAAAGAAGAGGTAATATCCATTACCGATCTTTTCAATTTCTTTCTTCTTAAACTTCTTCTTCTTTAGTTGTTTCATGATAAAGTAATAACATAAGTATTACTTACATACTGATATGTTATTATAAATATGAAACAACCCTAATTCACCTTCTATCCATCCTACGGAAAAATGAAATCACCGCGCGTGCGTACGTACGGAATACCATCTCCACGCTGTGGTGTACTCTATTTTCCACCATCACCTTACAAGGATGGGTATAATGGTGTAATGAGTAACTATATATGATTATTATAAAGTGATATTGATACTGTAATAGTATAAATACACTTAAATACAATTCCACGATCATGGGAACAATATCGTCGCTCGTGCGTACGTACGGAATACCGTCTCCACGATGTGATGCCACTCATTCTACATGATCATCATTACATAGTAATTATATAAATGAATTTAATGAATAAATATGATATATGTTACACTAATTCCATTCTGGATATAAGGTATCTATAACCTTAAAAGAAGAATAAGAATTTATTCGGCAAAACACGCATAAGAACAAAAGGCAATAAAGACCCGAGTAACAAGTAACAATGAAATATTACTAATAAGAAGCTAAGAATATGACCATATATGACATAATATCAATATGTATGATTCTGGAATAAGTCAATAACATTTTTGAAACCATTATACAGGAGCTTCGGACACGTACAAAGCAAATCGGACCTAAGGTAAGGGAAATATCACAATCTCACTTTTATCCGAGACTGTTTTTACTTTGGTAATTACTGGGGTGTATTTTATCATCCACATCCATGTTCCCTCAATATGTAAAATCATTTCCATTCTTATACAATAGTTTATATCCAATTTTACCCTTCGGTTAGTTTTTAGTAAAAGATATGAAAGGAATCTTTTGTCATTTTTCGTACGAGGTACTTTTTGACTTTTCCGACAAAAGTACGAAGAATGTTTTTTTTAACTTATACGGCAAGAATGGATTTTTAAAACATTATTTCCAAAAATCTTACTTTATAAGTTTTCAAGTTTATTTTTAATCAACTTCTTTTAGTTTATAATTTTATGAAATTTTAAGAAAAGAAAAGTGTTTTTGAAGTAGAAAGGATATTTTCCTCAAGAATGGAGTTCAAATGTTTTATCAAAATTATTTTCCATCTAAGATAATATAGGGTTCTGTTTTTTATCCCTATTATTACATTGATTTGATTATGTTTTGAGGAAATTATTTTTATGAAGTCATTTACCTTATATGATTTGTTTTATGATGTCATGATGTTTCAAGAATCCCATTTTTGTTACGTGTGTTATGCGACGATGTATGATTTATGATTATGTGGCACACATAAGAAAGGATTCATTATAAGATGGGTGAGACCTATATCTCCCTCCAATGCATTGGGTAAAGATTTATATCTCATGAAATAGACATGGCTATAATGGAAGGTTATTTCCGTTCAGTGATACAGGACTGAAACGAGGAGTGAACTCGGTTCAGAAATGGACTTTGTCCGCTAAGATAGTCTTGGCAATGAGTCATGACTAATAAGGAATGATTTTCCATGATTATGTGTGCATCCCACAAAGTTTCAAATTTTATGTTATGATTATAGGGATCTCATTTTCACTTCTATGATTTATTCCATGTTAAGATATTATGATCTCTTTTCCAGGTTATGATTTTCAAAAAGATATGATATGATTTTTATTTCCTTTATTTTCCCTTGCTGAGCATTTGAGATCACAATTTTTGTATGTTTTCTTTTCCCCAGGTCAGGAAGATGGATATTAAGTAGAATATGCTAAAAGGGACCCTAGATATGATGAAATAAATGGGAGACACTGTAGAAGATTTATGAACCAGTTGTTTATGTTTCCCAGTTTCTAAAGACACTATACCTATATGGTCCTTTTTGGTTTTGTCATATGTTGTAATAAGTGTGCTTCAATTTTGAAGTATTAACAATGTATGTAAAGTATGGGTCATTATAGTTTGTATCAGAGGCAAAGGAGGTAGGAATGTATCCGATCCTTGGGAACTCTCACATGTGAGCGTTGGACGAAGCATGGCTCTCCGCCCAAGGGCTTCATGAGAAATGGCTTCCACTAGGGATGGTGGTGTGTCCCGCCCAGGGGGTGTAGCCGCCCATGGAGTGCCCTAATAGGTATCAACTATAGTCCACTGGAAGTAATTCCAGACCGTTATAGTTGGTATCAGAGGAAAGGTATAGTCAACCTTTGTAAACTAGGATGTGAAAGCCTTATTAAGAACCCTAAGGATAAGTCTAAGCATAGAACACAATCTTAGTGTTTTAGAAATGGCCATGAATAACCTAGGATAAGACCTTAAGCGTGAACATTTTATTCTTTAATTATGTGGTTTTCCTATTATAATTAGTGTTGCTCACACTATTCTTCTTGGTTTTAGTCAATGGCTGGAACCCGAAGGAACCGTGTTAATGCGGAATACGATGGGCAATACAATGATTGTCCCCCTGAGCAACCAAATGATATGGGAGCTGGAATGAAAAATCTTGTAGCCATGCTCACACAACTTTCTCAAGCTATGAATCATGAAGGACTTCCAAACGTGCAAAGGAAGGAGCAACATTCTGTTGAATCCTTCATGAGGCAGCGTCCCCCTTCTTTCAGTGGGTCTACTGATCCATTAGTTGCTGAACAATGGATTAGTACTACTGAAAAGATATTTTCAGTTCTTCAATGTTCTGAACATGATAAAGTCATCTTAGCAGTGTATCGTTTGGAAGGAGATGCTGATCAATGGTGGAATCTTATTAAGAATACGAGGCAAAGGGATGAAATTGAGTCCATGGAATGGGACGAGTTCAAGAACTTATTTTTCAATAAGTACTTCCCTCTTATTCTCGGAACAAAGATGGAGAAAGAGTTTCTTGAACTAAAGCAAAGGGATGATGAATCTGTTGGTACCTATGAAGCAAATTTTACAAGACTTTCAAGGTACGCTTCTGGTATTATTATCCAACCTAAGAGTAAGATCGATCGATTCTTTTGTGGCTTAAAACCAAGTCTTCGAAGGGCATTATCCATAAGGGACTTCAATAGCTATGAGGAAATCGTTCGATGTGCTCTCAAAGTCGAGATGGAGATTGGAGTAACCCATCAGTCATATGGGTTTGATAAGAAGAGGAAAATGGAATTTAAAGGAAAATCTAAAGAGCACACTGAAAAGAAGATGAGCTTTCCCTTATGCTCAAAGTGTGGAAAGAAACATGGAGGGAGTTGTCTTAAAGGGACAAGTAAATGTTTCAAATGTGGAAAGGAAGGTCATCGGGCATTTGAATGCCGCGATTATGGGAAGAAGATGCCTAATGATGCAAACAAAGGAAGGGATACACAGAATGAACCTACTACACTTCAATGTTTCAAGTGCAAGGATATGGGGCATTATGCCAATAAATTCCCAAATCCAAGGGTTGATGATGATGGTCAACGTCAACAAACTCTTAAGGCTAAAGACAAAGGAAATTCACATGCAATTTCTATCAACGATGTGGAGTACGATAACGAAGTGGTGAAAGGTACACTTACCATCCACTTTAAAGTAGCAAATGTTTTATTTGATTCTGGATCCACCCACTCTTTTATTTCTGAAGAATTTTCTAAGGGTATCACCGTATTACCTCAACAATTAGATGTTGAGTTAGCTGTGACAACACCTAATGGCACATCAATCTCATCAAAAGTTTATAATTCTTCTCCAATTGACGTTTGTGGGAAAGTGCTTCCTACAAATCTTGTGATCCTTCCTTTAGTGGAATTCGATGTGATTCTTGGAATGGATTGGCTTTCTTTATATGGAGCTCATATCAATTTCCAAAGAAGGGAAGTCACATTTCATATTCCAGATCAGTCTATGATCGTCTATCAATGCAAGGATGAACATAACCTTCCAGTGGAAATTTCTTCCATTTTATGGGTATTGATTCCACTAAATGAAGGTTATTTATCTCAAATGGTTGGTGAGAAACTCGCGATTAAGAATATGCCCATCGTACGGGAGTTTGATGATGTATTTCCGGAGGAATTACCGGGTCTTCCACCAAATCATGAAGTTGAGTTTTCAATAGAACTCGTACCGGGTGCTTTGCCAATTTCAAAGACACCTTATAGAATGGCCCCAATTGAGTTACAGGAATTGATGAAGCAACTCCAAGAGAATCTTGATAAGGGATTCATACGCCCTAGTGAGTCACCTTGGGGAGCACCTGTTCTATTTGTTAAGAAGAAAGATGGATCAATGAGACTCTTCTTTGATTATCGAGAACTTATCAAGATCACTATCAAGAACAAATATCATCTCCCACGCATTGATGACTTATTTGACCAACTACGCGGAGCTCAATACTTTTCCAAGATTGATCTTCATTCAGGGTATCATCAATTAAGGGTCAAAAGGGAGGATATACCAAAGACGACTTTCCGTACAAGGTATGGACACTATGAATTTATAGTGATGCCATTTGGTCTTACTAATTCCCCTGCTATCTTCATGGATCTAATGAATAGAGTATTTAGAGACTATCTTGATCAATTTTTGGTAGTCTTTATAGATGATATTCTTGTCTATTCAAAGAGAAAGGAAGAGCATGAAGATCACTTGAGAATTATATTGAAGACCCTGAGAAAGGAGAAGCTTTATGCCAAATTTACCAAGTGTGAATTTTGGCTTCAAAAAGTTGCATTTTTGGGTCACATAATCTCAAAAGAGGGGATATATGTGGATCCAGCAAAAACAGAGGTTATCGAAAGATGGTCGAGACCAACAACAGTAACTGAGATCCGAAGTTTTCTTGGTTTGGCTGGATATTATCGACGTTTTGTGAAAGATTTTTCACGATTATCTAATCCACTCACCAAGTTGACTCGGAAAGGAGTTAAGTTTGTCTGGACGGAGGAATGTGAAGAGAATTTCAAGGAGTTGAAAAGAAGGTTATCCAGTGCACCTGTGCTCACACTGCCTTGTAGTAGAGAAAGGTTTGTGATCTACATTGATGCATCCAAGAAGGGATTGGGGTGTGTTCTTATGAAAAATGATATGGTGATAGCTTATGCCTCACGATAGTTGAAAATCCATGAGGAAAATTACCCAACACATGATTTGGAGTTAGCTGCGGTAATCTTTGCATTAAATATTTGGAGGCATTACCTTTATGGTGAAAGGTGTGATATTTATACTGATCATAAAATTTTAAAGTATATTTTCACACAAAAGGAGCTGAATATGCGTCAAAGAAGATGGTTGGAGCTGATTAAGGATTATGACTACTCAATCCATTACCACCCTGGGAAAGCAAACAAGGTGGCAGATGCATTAAGTCGACAAGACCATGCTAGTTTATCCATGATGAGGATCACAAAAGATCCAATATTTATGGATTTACAAAGGATGGATCTTGGAATTATAATGGAAGGGGAAAAATCTTTTCTTTCTCAAATGAATTTTCAACCATATATACATGTGAAGATTAAAGAGGAACAGAAAGAAGATGTCGAGTTACAAAAGAAGGTGAGAAATGTTCCTGAATTCAACCTTGATTGTGATGGGATAATAAAGTTCAAGAATCGGGTTTGTGTTCCTCCCATCCCCGAATTAAAGAAGGAGCTGCTGGATGAGGCTCATAGTTCTTCATTCTCTATTCATCCTGGAAGCACGAAGATGTATAGGGACCTGAAAGAGTACTTCTGGTGGGATGGCATGAAAAGAGATGTTGCTGAATATGTCTCTCGATGCTTGGTTTGTCAAAAAGTTAAAGCTGAGAGACAGAATTCTAAGGGGATGTTACAACCATTACCCATACCCGAATGGAAATGGGAAAACATCACTATGGACTTTGTCACAGGACTTCCTAAAACATCCAAAGGCAATAATGCTATCTGGGTCATAGTTGATCGTCTTACAAAGTCTACATACTTCGTTTCTATTAGAGAGGATTTCTCTCTGGATCAGCTTGCGAGGATATATGTAAAGGAAGTGGTAAGATTGCATGGAGTACCACTTTCTATTATATCTGATCGGGATCTGAGATTTACCTCGATGTTCTTGCGAAGTCTTCAGCATACTCTGGATACAGAGTTGAGTTTCAGCACTGCTTATCATCCTCAGACAGACGGTCAGTCTGAGAGAACAATTCAAAACCTAGAAGATATGTTGAGAGCTTGCTCTATGGATTTCAAAGGAGGTTGGGATCAACACCTACCTTTGGTGGAATTTTCTTATAATAATAGCTTTCACTCCTGTATTCAGATGTCTCCTTATGAAGCTCTCTATGGAAAGAAATTCAGGACTCCAAATTGCTGGGATGAAGTTGGGGAAAGAAAGCTATTAGGACCTGATCTCGTTGATGAAATGGCAGAAAAGGTCAGATCTATTCAACAACACATAAGGGCAGTTCAGATTCGACAGAAAAGTTATGCCGACAACCGAAGAAAAGACCTAGAGTTTGAAGTGGGTGATAAAGTGTTCTTACGAATATCTCCCTGGAAGAGGGTTATGAGATTTGGAAAGAAGGGGACGTTGAGCCCTAGATATATCAGTCCTTTCGAAATAATGGATCGTGTTGTAAAGGTAGCTTACCGATTGTCGCTTCCACCGAATCTCTCTCAAGTTCACGATGTGTTCCATGTATCTCTCCTGAGAAAGTACATACCTGATCCTTCACATGTACTCAGCTCAGAAGTTGTACCGCTGGAGCAAGATCGTTCTTATGAAGAACAACCGATAGAGATTCTGGATCGTAGCAAAAAATTCCTACGAAACAAGACCACTCGATTGGTGAAAGTTTTATGGAGGAACCACCAACTTGAAGAAGCTACATGGGAGCCTGAGGATATGATGAGGGAGAAGTATCCTCATCTGTTTGTTACAAAGTGATGAATTTCGAGGGCGAAATTCTTTTTAAGGGGGGTAGAATGTAACACTCGAGATTTTTATGAGTAAAATTTTTTTTTTATGTTATATATATATCATCAAAGGAATATTTCACTAAACACTAGCTTGGCTTACTTTTCACACAATCGCGACCTTCCTCGATAGCTTGCGTTGTACGCAATACCGAGTTTCACTAAACGACGATATGCTATTAAAATATTATTTAAAATAGCCGTTATGAATAGTAATAACAACTTTTTCAAACTTTATCTTTCAAAATGGACCTCATTTTTGGATTCGGAATACTGAAATTAGCCTAGGGTGAAATTTTGGTATTTTTCTGAAAACTTTCAATTTTTGATGAATAGTGAAACCACTAAGTGGTAGGTAAAAAAACTGAATTTTGAATAAAACTTAATTTTACCGCTTCTGTGAATGGAATTTCGAAAATCTGACAGAAACGGTTGATATCAGTAAGTAAAATGTGGTTCAATGAGATAAAAATAATTTTTTGGTGAATAGTAACTTTTTACTTTTTTTACCGCGGTTAATAGTAAATACGGTAACTAAGGGTAAATATGATATTACTATTACCCTAACACATGTCTTAATTCTATTGGATAAGTGTAATTTGACCAAAAACAACCTTATGAATATAATATGACTATTTAGGTCCACTTGGATTAGATTATGACATTTAATATTATTTTATTTAATGAATAGTTAAAATAGTTAAAATCAAAGTTTAATAACTAAAACATTTTTAATATGGGGTTATACATAAGATAAATTCGACTATAAATATTCATTAGAAATCTAAAAAGATTTAATACATAATGATATTTTATTTATAATTTTTATACTTTAAATAATTTAATTTATTTATGACACAACGATGATGCAGTAATTACCCTTTTAAGGAAATTTTAACATAATTGATGTTATAAATGCTCAAATAAATGTAATTTGAGACTTTTTATGAATTCCACTAATTTTCTAGGTTACTATGATATATTAGTGTTGATTTAATCAACTTGGTTTGAACATATAATTCTGTTATGACTTTCACAAAAATCATATATCAAATAGTGTCAAAATTGACACAAAATAGTTTTTAAATCAAATATTATATTATTAATTGTTATTTTATTCTTAAAAATCTAAGGTTCATCCAAATGACTTAGATAAGGATATATATATTAATTAAACAACTTGGGGTTCGTTTGGCATGTTATAGTAAGTGTATTAACCATATAGTATAAGAAAACAAAAAGTCACGGTAAAAGTTAAATTATTTAACTTAGAGTTAAATCTAATTGATAAGGTTAAAATAATAAGCTAAACTTGTCTAAATCTTATTGGTTGATAGGATTTCGACCCATACCCACTTTACCTTCTAAATAAGACCCTTTGGAACCATTATAAACCGATTTTGACTTTAATATAAAATAATATTTTGAGGTATTCCTAAGGTGCCCCTCTCCTCCATTATAAAAGGGCACCTCCTCCCCCTCCTCCTCACACCAATTTGAGCACTCAAGCTTGGCCAACCCCTGCCAAAATCCCTTCTACACTTCCCTAGAATAATCCTAGAGGTCCTGGTCTTCTTCAAAGACCAATCTTAGTTCCCTAAGTGGAGGATTCAAAGAGGCGTTTCAAAGAAGAGGTAATATCCATTACCGATCTTTTCAATTTCTTTCTTCTTCAACTTCTTCTTCTTTAGTTGTTTCATGATAAAGTAATAACATCAGTATTACTTACATACTGATATGTTATTATAAATATTAAACAACCCTAATTCACCTTCTATCCATCCTACGGAAAAATGAAATCACCGCACGTGCGTACGTACGGAATACCGTCTCCACGCCGTGGTGTACTCTATTTTCCACCATCACCTTACAAGGATGGGTATAATGGTGTAATGAGTAACTATATATGATTATTATAAAGTGATATTGATACTGAAATAGTATAAATACACTTAAATACAATTCCACGATCATGGGAACAATATCGTCGCTCGTGCGTACGTACGGAATACCGTCTACACGATGTGATGCGACTCGTTCTACATGATCATCATTACATAGTATTTATATAAATGAATTGAATGAATAAATATGATATATGTTACACTAATACCATTCTGGATATAAGTTATCTATAACCTTAAAAGAAGAATAATAATTTATTCGGCAAAACACGTATAAGAACAAAAGGCAATAAAGACCCGAGTAACAAGTAACAATGAAATATTACTAATAAGAATCTAATAATATGACCATATATGACATCATATCAATATTTATGATTCTGGAATAAGTCAATAACATTATTTAAACCATTATACAGGATCTTTGGACACGTACAAAGCAAATCGGACCTAAGGTAAGAGAAATATCACAATCTCACTTTTATCCGAGATTGTTTTTACTTTGGTAATTACTAGGGTGTATTTTATCATCCACATCCATGTTCCCTCAATATGTAATATTATTTCCATACTTCTACAATAGTTTATATCCAATTTTACCCTTCGGTGAGTTTTTAGTAAAAGATATGAAATGAATCCTTTGTCGTTTTTCGTACGAGTACTTTTTGACTTTTCCGACAAAAGTACGAAGAATGTTTTTTTTAACTTATACGGCAAGAATGGATTTTTAAAACATTATTTCCAAAAATCTTACTTTATAAGTTTTCAAGTTTATTTTTAATCAACTTCTTTTAGTTTATAATTGTATGACATGTTAAGAAAAGAAAAGTGTTTTTGAAGTAGAAAGGATATTTTCCTCAAGAATGGAGTTCAAATGTTATATCAAAATTATTTTCCATCTAAGATAATATAGGGTTCTGTTTTTTATCCCTATTATTACATTGATTTGATTATGTTTTAAAGAAATTATTTTTATGAAGTCATTTACCTTATATTTTTTTTATGATGTCATGATGTTTCAAGAATCCCATTTTTGTTACATGTGTTATGCGATGATGTATGATTTATGATTATGTGGCACACATAAGAATGGATTCATTATAAGATGGGTGGGACCTATATCTCCCTCCAATGCATTGGGTAAAGATTTATATCTCATGAGATAGACATGGCTGGAACGGAAGGTTATTTCGGTTCAGTGATACAGGACTGAAACGAGGAGTGAACTCGGTTCAGAAATGGACTTTGTCCGCTAAGATAGTCTTAGAAATGAGTAATGACTAACAAGAAATGATTTTCCATGATTATGTGTGCATGCCAAAAAGTTTCAAGTTTTATGTTATGATTATGGGGATCTCATTTTCACTTCTATGATTTATTCCATGTTAAGATATTATGATCTCTTTTGCAGGTTATGATTTTCAAAAAGATATGATATGATTTTTATTTCCTTTATTTGCCCTTGCTGAGCATTTGAGCTCACCCTTTTTGTATGTTTTCTTCTCCCCAGGTAAAAAAGATGGATATTAAGTAGAATATGCTAAAAGGGACCCTAGATATGATGAAATAAATGGGAGACACTGTAGAAGATTTATGAACCAGTTGTTTATGTTTCCCAGTTTCTAAAGACACTATACCTATACGGTCCTTTGTGGTTTTGTCATATGTTGTAATAAGTGTGCTTCAATTTTGAAGTATTAACAATGTATGTAAAGTATGGGTCGTTGTAAAGAGACTGATCACTGATAATGCAATTGTGTCCCATGAAGTGTTCCACTCCATGAAAACACGCTCCACTGCGAAAAGAGGAACTATGGCTTGGAAAATAAATATGAAAAAGGACTATGATAAAGTTGAATGGCACTTCCTCAAAGTAATAATGCTAAAAATGGGCTGTTGTTCTAAATGGGTAGATATGGTCATGCACTGTGTCTCGACCATCTCTTTCCAAATCAAGGTCAATTGAGAGCCCACCCGAGGATTTTCCCCATCCCAGGGCCTTCGACAGGGAGATCCTCTCTCCCCCTTCATCTTTATCTTGGTGGCTGATGTTTTTTATATCTTTTTTTCCAGGGCTGCATCCTCAAACTCCTTACATGAGGAAAATGTGTGTCATGTTAGTCCACTAGATCCACATCTTCTCTTTGCCAATTATTGCCTCATTTTCTCTAGAGCAACCACTAATTAATGTTGGGTAATAATCCATGCGATCTAACAGTACGAGAGGGCATCCGGTTAGTTAATCAATCATGGAAAGTCAGAAATCTCTTTCAGCATAGGGGTACCTCCTTCCAATAAAGAATAACTCTGTGAATATGTAGGCATCCAATTGGTCAAGAAACACTAGATGTACCTCGGGCTCCCCATGGTTATTGGCCGCTCTAAAAAATAAATCTTTCCATCCTTTATGGACAGGATTGAGAAGAAAATATAAGGCTCGAACCCAAGAAAATATCCAAATCCGGCAAGGAGATCCTTGTTAAATCCATCATCTAGTGTATCCCCGGCAATTTCATGTCCCTGTTTAAGATTATTTTTGCCGTTTTAAACCTTATCCACACACGTACAGCCAACTTCTGGTGGGGGAATAATGATGGAAGGAATAAAACCCACTATATTTCCTTGGAGAAACTGTACAAACCCAAGTTTGAGGGAGGTATGGGATTTTAGAATCTCCTAAACTTCAATGACACACTGCTGGGTAAGCATGGTTGGCGCCTGATTAACTGTCCTTCATCTCTCTATGCACATGTTATTCATGCTAAATACTTTCCCCACAAGGATTTCCATGTCTCCTCTCTTGGCCCCCATCCAAGATTCCTCTGGAGAAGCATTTGAGGGGCCCGTAATCATCTGGAAAAAGGGATCGGCTGGGAGATTGGGAATGGGAAAACTGTTAACATTTGGACTAACCCCTGGCTGATTGATGAGGAAGGTGTTCAGGCCTCATCCCCTGCCCAACCAGGGTTCGAAGATGCCACTGTCAGGTGCCTCTTTTCCGATCAGGGTCCTGGATGGTTCATGGAGAAGATTCACATATGGTTCAATGATAGACACAAAAGAATTATCCTGAGTACCCCCTGGGTCCCAGACGCTGGCTCCGACCATCTCTTCTGGATCAACGACTTGTTGGGAGCCTACACAGTGAAGTCCGGATATCGACTCGCCATCGGAAACCATTTAGTAGATTGGGATGGGTACCCTGGAAGTCAATTTGGAAAATCAATGTTCCCCCAATAAACCACCACTTTTGGTGGTAGGTGTGCACGAGAACCCTTCCTTCCATTAGCCTTCTCTCCTTTCGGAACATTTCCAGTGACGATTCTTGCCCTTTCTGCCTGAACGTCCCAGAATCTCCCTTGCACGCCATCATCCAATGCCTAAGGGCTAAGGAAATTTGGTACAAATGGGGCTCCGATTAAGCCACTTCACCAGCCATGGCCTCTGATCTCCCATCCTTCCTAATGTAATGGTGCTCCTCCTTCTCATCAGCTAAGGAAGGCTCACTTTGCACCCTGGGCTGGATCATCTGGGTCTGTCACAAAGGGGAAGTTTTCAACCATGTGCACAGAACCCCCAAATTATGGATTGAATGGGCCTCCTCGTGGATTGAGGGCTGGAAGCACCACAATGGTCAACATAAGCCCTTTCTAACCCCTTCTTTCCCCTCCCACTGGTGTCTTCCAAGTGAGGGGATTCTTAAGATTAATGTGGATGTGTCTCACCCCAAGGATGGGCATGTCGCCCTCAGCATCCTGTCCTGGAATCATCAGGGGAAAATCATTGCGACCAAACATGAATCACACTTCGTTTTTTGGGAACCTGTGGTGGCTGAAGCTACTGCCATCCTTGCAGTTATGATGCTCACCAAGGATCACGGATGGGATAAAATCAACCTCAAATCAGATTGTCCCACAATTATCAATGCTATAAATTTCAACAATGGCGGCCTCCAATCTTTTGGATATCTCATCAGGAGAATCCTTTCACTTCTTCAAGGATTATCAATCTACACTTTCTCCTTTACTAAAAGAGAAGGAAACAATGCTGCCCATTAGTTGGCGGCCTCAGGCCCCTATGATGTCAACCAGATCTGGTTGGACCATTTCCCTTCATGGCATTGCGATGGTATGTTCACTGATCTCTGACGTTAATGAATCTGTCTTTTCAAAAAAAATGTTACTCATTCCTTTCTAGGAAATGATCTAAAGATTCCTTTAATATTATTTATATGAATGGGGTGTTCATATTGTCATGTTTTTTATGAAACATGTTTCTCTTCCAATAGTTATTTTTTTATGAATTTTTTTTCTTTTTCATGGTTTATACTTTTGATTTGATTATTATGAAACCTGTATAATTTTCTACAAGTTATGATATGTTTATATGTTTATGATATCAATTTCATTTCGTTGGTTAATATATTATTTTTTATGATTGTGTGGAACGTATTTGTATGATTTCACTCTGAGACAAGTGGGACATATATCTCCCTATAATGCAATTTTTAAAGATTTATATCTCATGAGATAGACTATGATGGTCTTGGGAATGAACCATGACTACAAAGATGGACATGGGAGTGAACCATGACAACCAAGATGGTATCAAGAGTGATCTAATGCTAATAATATGGCCACGGGAGTGAACCGTGACTACTAAGATGTTCTAAGAAGTGATTCCTTGGATTATAAGGAAATGATATTATATATGATTATGTGTCTACAAAAATTCCTCTTTTTATTCCTAGGTTATTATTTCATGGATTATTTTATTTTTTTATTTATGATTCATGTCTTATGAACTATCTTGATTTATTCCATGATTCATGTTTATAATCTTTGATATGCATGGTATGATCTTCTATTTTCATGATTATGTTTACATATCTTCCTTGTTTACCCTTACTGAGCATTTGAACTCACCCCTTTTTATGTTTCATTATCATGGTTATGAAGATTCTTATTATGTTTAATGTGTCTAAGAAGGGTTCTAGCCAATAAGAACCTAGTGGGAGATAATTTTGCCAACTTATGTATCAATTTTTATGTTTCCATTTTTTCAAAGTCATGAGAGTAGTATTCTCTTTGGGCATTGATTTGTATAATGTTTTAAGTATTCCACAAATGTTATGAAATATTCATGTATAAAAATAGAGGTTTGATATAGTTTTTATAGAAAAAAGTTTTAGTTAACTATAGAAGCTATGATGATAAAACCTTACTGAGAACCCTAAGTAAATCTCTATATATTAGTCTAAGGATAAGTAAAAGTATAGAAAAATATCCTAGAATTTCGGTAAAGGATAGAGTGAGTAGATTTCTAGAAATAGATCCATGTCTCGATACTACAATTGTCTATGGATCTAAAATATATGTTCCTAGGAGTAACAACTCCAACAAGATATTTTGAGCCTGACTCAGGGTAATCTGGTACATGACAATGGGTCTTGCTAAACATCTAGTTTGAAACTCCTAGGGGATATGCTTTCTAAATTCACAAACTCTTCATGAATGATCATGAAGTATTTATATAGAGTTTATATGTGAATAACCTAAGATAAACTGATGGTTTCATATATTATGGAAGGTGTCCGGATTTAGACATCCTATAAGTGACTTTTCATGTTTACGTGGTTCCTTACTATGATAAATGGGTCTTACACTATTTTTTGGTTTTAGTAAATGGATAGAACCTAATGGAACCATTTTAATTCTGAATTCTATGGAAAATTAAACTATTTTCTTCTTGAGAATCTAAATTATATAGAAGATAGAATGAAATACCTCATTTTTATGATCAAACAACATTCTCCATATATGAATCATGGTGGACTTCCAAATGAGAAAAGGTAGAAACAACATTCTGTGGATTATTTAATGAGGCAATGTCCTCCTTCTCTTAGAGGGTCTTCTGATCCACTTATTGATGAACAATGGATCAGCACTTCTGAAAAGATATTCTCCATTATCTTATGTTGTGGGCATGAGGAAGTCATTCTAGATGTCTATTGATTATAAGGTGAA
Organism: Viscum album; assembly: GCA_963277665.1. NCBI lineage: Eukaryota > Viridiplantae > Streptophyta > Magnoliopsida > Santalales > Viscaceae > Viscum > Viscum album. The sequence goes on from OY728129.1 coordinate 263,802,829, forward strand.
ATAGAACTCTGGTGGGATCTAATCAAGAATATGAGTCAACAAGATGATATTGAATCCCTAGATTGGGATGAGTTCAAGAATTTATTTTTCAATAATTACTTTCCTAAGACTCTTCATTCCATTATGGATAAAGAGTTACATGATTTTAAGAAAAGGGATGATGAATCTGTTTGTACATGTGAGTAAAATTTCATGAGACTTGTGAGGTATGCTTTAGGAATTACCATCTTACCTAAATATAAATTTAATAGCTTCTTAAGTGTCTTGAACCCAACTCTGTAAAGGTAATTGGACATAAAAGACATTAGTAGATAAAAAGAAATTGTGTGTTGTGAAATAAAGGTTGAAATAGAGGTTGCAGTCACGTATTAGTCTCATGGTTTTGAAAAGAAGAGGAATCTAGATTTTAAATGAAAATCTAAAAACCATTAAGATAAAAAGTTCTACGTAAATTTATGATCTAAGTGTAGGAAGAATAATGGAGAAAATTTCCTTAAGGGGTCCAAAAAATGGTTTAAGTATGTAAGGGAAGGTCATTCAGAATTTGATTGTATAAGTGATGGGAAGAAGTTAGCTAACGTTGTGAGGGGGAAAAGCCAGAAAATAAACCTCACATTATTCAGTTTTACAAGTGTATGGAAAATGGACATTATGAAAACCACTTCCCAAACCCAAGAGATGGTGATGATGATCGATGAAAGCAAACTATTAATCCAAGGTACAAGGTGGAATCTCATGAAATCACTATTTATGATGAGGGGTGTGATAATGACGTGTTGAAAGGTACACATACCATCTACTCTAGAACCTAAAATGACATATTTAATTCTGTATTTACCCACACTTTATATTTTAAATAATTTTATAAGGGTGTTAAGATTACCCCAATGTAATTATATGTGGAATTATTAGTGATAACCCCTAATGGTACGATGATTACATCTCTAGTATATAATTCATCTCCACTTGTTGTTTGTGGGAATTTCCTTCCTATAATTATTTTCATTCTTCCTATGGTTGAATTTGATGTCATTTGAGGCATAGATTGGCTTTATCCCCAAAAATCCAACATCATTTGTAAATAATGTTAAGTTATGTTTGATATTTCAAACCCTCCAATGATCATTCATAAATGTGATGATAATTATTAGCTTCATGTGGAGATTACATCTAGTGTATGGGTATTAATTCACATTAAAAAGGGTGGTTTATCTCAAATGGTTGGGGATAAAATCAACATCGATGATAAACCTTTTATTCATGATTTTTTGGATGTATTTATAAAATAGTTTCCTAAAATTCCACAAAAAATGAAGTTGAGTTCTCAATAGAACTCATACCTGGTTCCACACCAATTTCAAAAACTCCTTATAGAATGGTTCCAATTGATTTTTAGGAATTTAATAATATACTACAAGAAAACATTGATAAGGTATTCATTTGGCTAAGTGTGACACCTTGGGGTGCACCGGTTCTTTTTTGAAAAAGAAAGATGGATAAATTTTACTCTATAATAATTATCGGGAGTTGAACAAGATCATAATCAAGAATAAGTATAGTCTCCCCTGTATTGATGACTTGTTTGATCAACTCTGTGGAGATCAATACTTTTCTAAGATTGAAGTTCATTATGGATATCATCAATTTAGGGTTAATAAAGACGATATACCTCATACGACATTCCGTACATTGTACAGACACTATCAATATACAGTGATGCATTTTGAAATTATTAATTCCCCTACTATATTCATGGATTTAGTGAATATATTCTTTATAGATTACCTTGATTAGTTTGTGGTGGTCTTTATAGGTTACATTATTATCTATTTAATGTCCAAGGAAGAGAATGAAGATCACTTGAGAATTGTTTTAAATACTCTAAGTTTGGATAACATTTATGGAAAATTAACAAATTGTGAATTTTGGTTGGAAAATGATTCATTTTTGAGTCATATAATCTCAAGATATGGTATAGTAGTAGATACATAAAATAAAGAAGTTATTAAATGGAATCCTATAATAACCATAGTGATTTATATTCATAGATTTCTTGGATTAGTTGGATATTATCGAAGGTTTGTGGAGGATTTCTCAAGACTATCTAATCCTCTGACTAATTTTACTCAGAAGGGTGTGAAGTGATTCCGAAAAGATGAATGTGAGAAAAATTTCAAGGAATAGAAGATAAGGTTAGTCTGTGCACTTGTTCTTAATTTAATCTATAGAGGATAAGGGTTTTAATCTTTAGTAATGCATCTATGGAGGGATTAGAATGTGTTCTTTTGAAAAATTACATGTTTATTGCTTATTCCCCATGGAAAACAAACATTCATTAGAAAAATTACCAATCTCATGATTTAGAGTTATCATTGGAACTTTTTTTATAGATATGGAGGAATTATATTTATGGAGAAAAGTGTGATATATATACTGATCATAAAAGTATAAAATATATATTCACATAGAGGGAGTTGAACATATAGCAAAACATATGGTTAGAGTTGATAAAATATTATGACTACTCAATACATTACCACCCTAAGAAAGATAAAAAAGTGGTAGACGCTTTGAGTTGTAAGGATCATTCTATCTTATCCTTGATTTGGATCACAAAAGATCCAATATTTATGTATTTTAAAAGGATGGATCTAGAAATCCAGAAGGATGGGGAAAATATTATATTTCTAAAATGAATGTTCAACCCTCTATCCATGTGAAGATTATGGAGGCTCAAATGAAAGATGAAGAACAAAAAATTAAATTCAAGAATATTTCGTAGTTTAAACTTGATTAGGATAGAATGATAAGGATCAGGAACCATGTATGTGTTCTTTCTATACTATGTTTTTTAAAAGGATTTGTTAGGGGAATCTCATATTTATTCATTGTATGCACATACTGGAAGTACAAATATGTATAGAGACATGAAAGAATACTTCTACTGTGATGGAATGAAGAGATATTCCATAGAGAATTATCTCGGTGCATGGTATGTCAACTTGTTAAGACTATATAACAAAATTAAAAGGGGTATTTCATCCATTAACCTTACCAAAATTGAAAAGGGAGAACATAACTATGGATTTTTTCATGGAACTACCAAAAAGCTATAAATGGTTTAATGCTATATAGGTGGTAGTCAATCACCTTACTAAGTCAGCACACTTCATTGTTATTAGATAAGACTTCCCACTAGATCATATTACGAATATATATATTAAGTGGTAATGTTTCATAGAGTTCCACATTATATTGTATCAAATCAGTACTAAAGATTTACATTAATTTCCTGGAAAAGTCTTTAGCAAGCACACGATATATAATTGAGTTTCATCACTATTTATCATCCTTAGATATATGGTCATCCTAAAATAATATTTTCAAACCCTAGAGGACATGTTCTGATCTTATTCACTTGATTTCAAAGGTGGTTGGTAGAAACACCTTCCATTAGTTCAGTTTTCTTTCAATAATAGACTTCAATCAAGAATTCAGATGCCTCCTTTTGAATCCCTTTGTGGGAAGAAATTTACAGCTCTAACATGTTGGGATGAAGTTGGAGAAATAAATCTATTAGGACCGGATATTTATGAATAAAGGTTGGAGAAGTTTAGAACCATTCAGTAGAATATGAGAGCAACTCAAAGTCAGTAGAAAAGTTACGCTGATAACCATCAGCACGATCTAGAATTTGAATTTGGTGAAAAGTTGTTTCTTCAAATCTCACCCTAGGAGAAGGTAATGAAAATAGAGAAAAAATATAAACTAAGACCTAGGTATATCGTTCTCTTTGATATTATTGATAGTATAGGGATGGTAGTCTATCCCTTGGAACTTACTCCAAATCTCTCTCAAGTCTAGGATCTTTTCTGTGTATCTCTCTTGAGGAAGTACATACTAGACCATCCACATGTAATGAACTCAGAGGTCATACTGCTAGAGGATGATCTATCTTACAAAGAACAACCAATGGATATTCTGGACCGATCAGAGAATGTACTATGAAACAAGACCACTCACTTGGCCAATGTTTTGTGGAGAAATCCCTAGTTAGAAGAATCTACATAAGAACATCAGGATATGGTGAAGCATAAGTATCCTCATTTTTTACCTATGTGTTGAATTTTGAGGTTAAAATCCATTTTATGGGGGGTAGAATATAACACCTTCTGTTTTTATAGACCTTTCCTCAAATAAATTAAATTTTCATTTATTTTTTGTAATGCACTAAGTCAAAATTTTCTTTCATATGACACAAACTTAGTTCATGATATACAGAACATTGACTCATCATACATTACATAAAACACTGACTTTTAGTATATTACATTAAATATCTACTTGGTATACATTACATGGAACAACGACTTGGTGTACGTAATAGGAAACACTAATGTTTCTACAAAAGATCATTTTATTATTATAGTTATTTAAATGAGATAACTATAACCTAGACATTAAACATAATAATTTGAAGAGTAATAACTAATTTTCATATATTTTCTATAAAAATTATATAAATAAAACATATTTTAATGAAAGATATGATTTTTATAAAGTCCTTATATGTTTAAAAATAGTGTATTCTCGAATGAATTGCTTTTAATTCCCTTCTATGAGAAATGAAAAAATTCATTTCAGACACATTTAGAAATTTAATTTTATAAAATAAACTCCATTTTTGAATTTAGAATGTTGAAATTAGCTTACGGTAAATTTTTGTGATTTTTATAAGAAACTTTATTTTTTGGATGAATAGTGAAAAATACCTTATTTTAATTAATAACTATTTTTTCATATAATTTATTTATATGGTTAATTTATATTATAATTTTTGAAAAAAAAATAATTAGATTATATTTTTATCAATTAAACCAATTTTTGTAATTGGAACTAATTTCACAATGAAATTGGATATAAAAACTTAGCAAACTTTTGATTATTTTTACTTTAAAACCCCACATGGTCGACCCAACTGGAGGTTTAATTTTACATTAATTTATTTCACTTAAGTGATTGGAATTTGGAAAATTGGATTCAATATTTTTAATCATTATAATTTATAATTTTTAAAAAATTTAACTTATTTTTTGGTTAAAAATCTTAGTGAATGTAATTAAAATTAATTACATCAATTAAGGTAAAATTAAGCTTAACTAAGGATTAAAACTTAAATTTAAGACCCAAATCAACTTAGAAACTTGTTTAAAACCTATTTTATGGACATTATTTGGCTATTAATATTCCATTATTCAGTTTTGTGTGTTTGGTATGACTTTTGAAAGGTAAAAATATGGGTACAAATAACTTGTTTTCAAAAATACCACGTGAGTCTATTCCCTTCCCTATAAAAGAAAACCACCTATACCTTTTATTCAAGCATCTAAAACTACTTAGGATCTTCCAATATTGTCCAAATATACTTCAAAACATTCGTACCTTCCTCCTTGAATCCACCTTTTGGGCATAAAGTCTTCCAAGGAAGCCTTTTCTTAGGTAAATTTCCATGATGTATGGAGCTTCGGTTTCCATAATGTCCCTTTACGCTTATTTAAATCATTGACCATCAAAAAATTCTTCCATGACCTTATATTGGTTTTCATAATAGATTTTATCCTCACTTATAGCAATATATAATTCCCTTCTATAAATTCAATGGTAATTGCATCTCATAGTTATCACATATGTGAAATCCCATCTTTTCTTTTTCCCCTAATACAAATTTTTCATCCGATGACTCTCATTCGACATCTTATTCTATAAATTTCCATTGAATATATACAAAATAAATAACTATATTTCATTATTAATAGTTCATGAGACTATATCCTCAAATAATGAAAAGGTATGAGAGTCCAAAAAAAATTTAAGTCTTGGTTTTATCGCATGAAAAAATAACCATTCGTTGTTTTTTGGTCTATATACAAAGTGCACGACATTCCAAGATAACATTGTAATGTTACCATAAAATTCAGTAACATTTTCTTCTATATTGTATTTTATATTGAGGAACTACCATTCAATTTCCACTCTGTTCTCATGTGTAAATTATTTTTCATATAATTCCACCTTGAATGTTCTCCAATCCAGGATCATTTTCTTGTATTCCTCTTTAGTTTTTTTAATTAAAAACAACCATTAGACCCCATCATCCTTTAGAAGATAGATTGTCATATGGAATTTTTCCTTTTCCCTAAATCGCGAGGAAAGAAATATATTCTCTAGGGAATTTACCCATTGTTTAGATACTAGTATATTAATTGTTTTACAAAATGCATGTGGTTATTATTTCCTTAAGCGATCCAAAAAGGATACACCCTGTTGTGGATCATCAGGTTTCTCTATGAGGGTCATATTATGTATTATAACATAAGTAAACTTCCCCAATATGGTTACGAACTTATTATAATCATTTGTAGCTTCATTATTTTTTCAGGTAGAATACACTTTCATTAAACATAGGTTTTAATACATTTATCATTCCACCTATTAGTCAATATTTTTCTGCAACTAAACGCACAAAGTTTGAAAATATAATTTTATAATGAAATAAATTTCAGATTATTATTTCTATTGTGTTCCATAGAAATTTTGAGGATTTTCTAATAACTTATAACTTTATTCCTCTAAATATAATCCTCAAGTTTTCTACTAAACATTATTTAATACCAACTATGACATCCCAAACTATATAAACCTATAACCTATAGTTATAATATGTTTTTTCTATAAATAATTTAACACCCCAAACTTCAATGGTACTTTTCCCTTTGAATAATGAAGTAGCTTGCGTTGTAAGCAACTTAGAGTTTTAACACATCACGACCAATCAAACTAGTCGTTGTGAATAGTAATACCCACTTTGTGAAATATTATAAATTTTATTTTTCAAAATGGAATTCATTTTTGAATTTAGAATATCGAAATTAGCTTAGGGTGATTTTTTGGTATTTTTCTGAAAACATTAAATTTTTGATGAATAGTGAAAAACACTGTGTTATTGTTTAAAACCGACTTTTTTATTTAAGTAATTAGTTATTTTAATTTAATTTATTTTTGGTTAGAATATATACATAATACCTATATACGTTCAATATAATTCATTGGAGTCATTTTATAATAATTTTAGATATATAAAATTTTATTGAACTTTTTACCGTCTTTTACCCACATTCAAGAAGCATTTGCAAATTTGCATAAAACATAATTTTACCACATATGTGAGTTGAAGTTATAAAATATGAAAGACATGGTTGACATCAGTGTGTAAAATTTGGTTCAATAAGATGAAAATAATTTTTGGTGAATAATAACTTTTTCCTATTATTTACCACGGTTAAAAGTAAATAGGGTAATTAAGGGTAAAATGGAATTGTAATTTCCCTAAAACATGTCTTAATTATATTGGATAAGTGTAATTCGACCAAAAACAACCTTAGGAATAAAATATGATCCTATTGGTCCACTAGGATTATATTAGGACACTTATTATTATTTTATTTAAAGAAGAGTTAAAAGAGTTAAATTCAATGTTTAATAACTAAGCTATTTTTAATATACGGTTACACACAATATAAATTAGACTATAAATATTAATTATTTATCTAAAAATATTTCCTACATAATTATATTATATTTATAATTTTTAGACATTGAATAATTTAATTTATTTATGACACTATGATGATGGAGTAATTACCTTAATAATGAAATATTAAATTAATTGGTATTATAAATATCCAAATAAATGTAAATTGAGACTTTTGATAAATTCCACTAATTTTATAGGTTAATATGAGATTTTAGGTTTGATTAAATAAATTTTATTCTAAGTGATAAAGTTTTTAGGTCTTTCAAAAAAAATCAAATACTAAATAGTGTCAAAATTGACATAATTGAGTTTTTAAAACAAATACAATATTATTAATTGATATAATATTAATAAAAGTATAAGGATCGTCCAAAGGACATAGATAAGGTTAAATATATTAATAATGAACCACATGGTGTTATTTTTACTTGTTATATTAACTTTATTAACCATATAGTATAAAAATACTTTGAGACATGGTAAATATCAATCTATTTAACTAAGAGTTAAATCTAAAAGATAAGGTTAATATGGGGACCTAAACCTGTAAAAAACCTATTGGTTGATTTTTTTATGACTCATCCCCACATTATCCTCGAAATAAATAATTCATGAACCATTATAAACCGAATATTATTTTTTTATAAAATAATATTTCAAACTTTCCCTAAAGTGACCCTCACCTCTCTTATAAAAGGGTACTTCCCCTTATCATAATTTCACATCTCCAAAGCCATTTGGCTCGGCCAAAACCTTCCCAAATATCCTCCCAAATTTTCTCCCTTCATCATATAGGCCTTCCTTTGGTCATAAAGCCAGGCTAAAGAGCCCTTTTGATCAAATAAAAAAGAAGAACCCGACGAAGAGGTAAATATTTCATCACCTCTTTCAAGTTATTTTCTTCTCCCACATCCTATTTCATTTTTGATTCCATTATAAAATAATAAATACATTATTTCTATATACTGTGATGTTATTATAAATATGGTACAACAATATTCATTATTTTATCCATCATATGAAGTACAAAGTCACCATACGTGTGTATGTACGTCTTACCGTCTCCACGTCGTGGTATAGTTTGTTATTCAAACACATCATTATTTGGATGTGTATAATAATGAGTATAAATGTTGAAAATAAAAAATATAACATTTTAATGATACTTTATATATGATATATCATCATATTACATAAAATTTCACCATCAATATAATGATATTGTTTCTTGTGCGTACGTACGGATTACCGTATCCACGAACGTGATGAGATTCATTCCCCGTCATAATCATTCCAGAATAATTTTAATTTTATGATTAAAAATAATTTTTATGAACATAATATCATTATTTATATAAATCAAATACATCCTACCCATAACAAACATGGCTAACAAAACCAAGTATATAAGGGTACACGAATCAGTTAACAACCAAAATGATGATATTACTAAAATATTATCAACAAAGCAATATTATAAGATCATATATGATATCATATTTATGTATACGATTATTTTATAATTTAATAACAATTTGTTTACTATTATACAGGAGTTTAACATACCATAGACTAAGTAAAATTATAAGGTAAGGGTTAATTTCATAATCTATTTATTATCCGAGGTTCTTTTTACGTAAGTATCTACTAGGAACTCTTTATCATCCACATCCATGTTTCTTAAAAATGTATTTCCAATAAAATTTTACTATTTTCTTGACTATAGGGTAAAGTCATTTATACCCTTGTTTTACTTTTTATAAAATGGTTACAAATTAATCTTTCTTTCATTCTCTAAAAAGGTACTTTATGACTTTTTCGACAAAACTAAGGTAAGAATGTCTTTTTTTAACATATATGGTGGGTGTGGCTATTTTTCACCATTATATCATCGTTTAAGCTTCCCATACAATCTTATAAAAATATTTTCAAAGTAAATGTTTTCTTTTATAATTATGTGACTTTTAAATTATTTCCAAATAGAAAGTAGTATTTATTTCAAATAGTTTTCATTTCATCTATGTCAACATCATTTGATGGATTTTAAAATTGTTTGAAGTTGATTTATTGTGATCCAAATCATCCATATTTTATTGAAGGTTTTTTGATATGTTTGACTGTATATGTTTTATTTTAACACCATTAATGGTTTATGGATAAATTATTGACATTTCATATGCTAGTTTTAATATGAATGTTTATATTATATTTAAACTTTTTTTCATATGAGGAATGCATTGGACTAAGTAAGTGATGGGTGGAGCCTGATATAGCTTCGCGATGCATCAGTAGGTCTCATGAGACAAACTAGTGTCTTGGAATAAGTCCTTGAAAAAATCTTACTAGTAGTCATGGCATAAGGCCTTGACTATATTGTTATGATGTCTGGCATTATGCATTCCAACATTATGAATGTGGCTATTGATATTGCATGTGATTAATATACTAGTAGAATATCCATGTAAATAAGTAAGTGGAATAATTTGATTTTATCTTTGCCATATTATGATGAAGTTTAAGTTTAAAAGTCTTTTGTTTTAGTCTTATACATTTCCACAAATGTTTATTCTTATTTATGAAAGTTTTTGCTATATTGTTATCCTTACTGAGCATTTGAGATCACCCCTTTTCTAGGTTTTATTTTTTCCAAGATGTGAAGAAATATTTTATGTTTGACCTGCAGGGATAGGCTAAGGATATAAGTCTGGTCAATGGGGACAAAATGATGTTTTTGTTTTTATTTCATGATGTAATGTAAAACTTTTGAATGTATCTAGTACTTCCAAGGCTACTAAACTGATTGGTCTTTCGGGACATGATTCTTTGTATCATGCCAATGTTATGTAATAATGCACTGAATCTGGGTAACTGTGGTCGTGGTGTTATAGTTGGTATCAGAGGAAGTTTAGTACAAATCTTGGAAACTAGATTTAGATAAACTTTGATTAGAGCACATTGCCCTAAGATAGACTTTGAGGATTTCTATAGAAGAACTTCCTAGAATTTTGGTAATGTAGAGATTTTGTGTATTTTCCAAGAAATACATACATGATTGGATACAAGAGCATGTAGAGGCATCTCTAGTACAGATGTACCTAGGAGTAAAAACTCTGACAAGGAGTTTCGGGCTTGACCTGGGGTATCCTGGTACATGACAATCGGCCTTGCTACACTCTTGGTTACGACACTCCCAGGGGATATGCTTAGGATAATTCACATTTTCTTTACAAACCATTATGAAGGATTTATTAGTATATACCTCCTCAAAGAAAATATTTTTTTGGGATTATGTATTATATCCATAAATTGTTCAATTTTTTTAAATGTTTTAGAAGTTTGGAATTATGTATTGTGATTCATAAACGAATCTAGTGTATGACATTGTTTAGAAATGGCACCTAGTAGAAGGAATGTAAATTGTATCAACACATGTAATCCATGTAGGATTTACCTCCTACTCAAGATAATTACAATGGAGCTGGTGATGCAACTAGTACTGATCATCTTACCACCATACTGGGACAAATCACTCAGGTTATGAATAATAACCTTACTTGTATGGAGCACCCTGATCCACAATGTGGAGGATAAAAGTTAGACCGCTTCATGAGGAAACAACTACCAACATTAAATGGGAGTATAAATATATTAGTATTTGAGAAATGGATAAATTCCTTAGAGAAAATATTTCATGCTTTGAGGAGTAGTGAAAGGGAAAAGGTTTTCATGGAATTTTATCGCCTCATGGGAGATGTAGATCAATAGTTGTCATTAATCCAAAAAAAAAAGTAAGATGAAGAAGTATAAAACATGGAATGGAGGGTGTTTAATGAGATTTTCTTTGAAAAATAATTTCCTCATGACCATCAAGTGGATATGGAAATACAATTTATGAGTCTGAGGAAAAAGGAGGATGAGAATGTCGGAAAGTATGAGGCTAACTTAACAACATTATCAAGGCATGCAACAGATTATATACATTACCCAAAAAGTAATATTTATCAATTCTTTGATGGGTTAAAACCATTTCTCCATCGAGAATTAGTCTCACAATTCTTCTCATCATATGAAGATATTGTCTCATGCGCAATCAAGACAGAAAAAGAATTCTCTAAGTCTTATGACTTCAAAGCAAAGAAATAGAAGAATAGATTTGTTGATCACTCTGGAAATAGAAATAAGGGGAAGAAGGGAAAATTTGAATATCCATCCTATGGTAAATGTGGGAAGAAACGCCCTGGTACTTGGTAGAAGGGAATGGGAGTCTATTACAAGTGTGGTGAAAATGCCACCAAACTCATGATTGCAAGGGAAAGAAAGAGGCTATCAATATTGAATTCTACAATTGTAGAGAAAAGGGACATTATGCAATTGAATTTTCTAAGCGCCAATGGAACTTACCTCACAAAATTCCAAGGGATCAAGGTCATGCTTATGTGATCACTACTGCTGAGGTTGAATCTATGAAAGATGTGGTGGCAGGTAATTTAATGGTTTCATCAAGTTTAGCCAATGATTTATTTGATTCTGGATCATCATATTGTTTCATATCATCCCAGTTTTCTAATAAAATTAGATATTTTCAATTTTACATAATAAGGGATTTGTCAGTAAAAACTCCTAAGGGAAGTATTATCGCAACAAATATTTGTGAATCAGTTCCCATTAGGGCATATAAATGTTCTTTATCTACTGATCTCATCGGCATACCCATGATTGAATTCGATATAATCCTCATAATGGATTGTCTTTCAGACCATGATGTGAAAATTTATTGTATGTATAGAGAGGTTACAATTTTTTATGATGATAATGAGTACCTTATCTATAGCCTAGAAAGGTCACCGCCTGATTCTTATCTATATCCACCACTAGTATCTCTACTAAATTAAATTATTGGGGAGGAATAGAATGAAATAATTATGGGTGAGGAAAAGAATGTTCAAATAGATAACATACCTATTGTGCAAGAATATGTTGATGGGTATCCATAGGATTTACCTGGACATCCTCCAGAACGAGAAATTGAGTTTTCCATTTATTTAATTCCTACTTCAAGGCCCATATCGAATAACCCTTATAGAATTTCCAAAGTGGAATTAGTGGATCTAAAGAAACAACTAGAGAAATTGAGTTATAGGGGATTTATTCACCCTAGTGATTCTCCATGGGGAGCCCATTTCCTTTTTGTTATGAAGAAAGATGGATCTATAAGTTTATAAATTAACTATAGGGAGATCAATTCTATAACAATAAAGAACAAGTATCCCCTACCTCACATTGATGGTTTTTTAGAATAACTTCATAGAGATCAATATTTTTCAAATCTTCAATCTGGATATCATCAGTTGTGTGTAAATAAAGAAGACATTCTAAAAACAACATTTCGAACTAGGTACGGGCATTACGAGTTTACAGTAATGCCTTTTGGATTGACTAATTCACCCTCTATATTCATGGATTTAATGAATAGATTTTTCAAAGAACATATTGATAAATTTGTAGTGGTATTTATTGATGATATATTGGTATACTCAAAAAGATAAAAAGATCATGAGAATCACTTGCGCACTATTCTGAAAACCCTTATATGAAATGAATTATATGGGAATTTTAGAAAGTATGAATTCTGGATTCAAGAGATTTCTTGTCTTGTCCATATTGTCTCTAAGTATAGAATCTCTATTGATCATTCAAAGAACAAGGCAATCCAAGAATGGCCATCACTGACGAGTATAACTGAGGTACGCAATTTTATTGGTTTAACAGGTTATTATCGACGTTCCATCCAGAATTTTGCCTGGTGGGATAACCCATTAACCAAGCTCACAAGTAAAGGGGTTATATTTGTTTGGATAAAAGTGTGTAAATAATGTTTTGAAGAACTGCAGAAAAGATTAGTCAGCACTCATATCTTGACTCTACCATCAAGGAACGATGGGTTTGATATTTATAGTGATGCTTCAATGAAAGGACATGGTTGTATCCTTATGCAGAATGATAGATTTATTGCCTATGTATCACGACAGCTAAAAATTCATGTGAAAAACTATCCCACTCATGATCTTGAGTTAGCAGCTATAATCATTTCTCTGAAGATATGGATACACTATCTCTATGGTGAGAAATGCGAGATTTATACTAATAATAAAAGTTTTAAGTATATTTTCTCACAGAAAGAACACAACATGAGGCAAAAAAGATGGCTTGAACAACTCAAGGATTATTATTACACTATACACGACCACCCAGGGAAGTGAAATAAGGTGGTAGATGCTTTGAGTAGAAATTATCATGGAGTTTTGAACAAGATGATATTTTAAAGGGATTTTATTTTCATGGATCTAGTAATCATAGATATGGGAATAACCATGGAAGGTAAAACATCAATACTTTCTGAAATGGTTTCCAAACTATATTTACTAGAAAGGATAAAGAGTTCTCAGACTCATGATAAGGAGTTTAAAAAGAAGATTAGATTTGTGAATGATGGTATATTTAGTGACTTCATATATGAAGATGGAATTTTAAAATTTGGGAAGAGACTTTGTGTACCTGATATACCTGATATAAAAAGGGAATTGTTGGATGATGCTCATAGATCTAATATCTCTATACACCCTGGGAGCACCAAGATGTATAAATATTTGAAGGAAAATTTTTGGTGGGACAACATGAAGAGAGAGATTGGTGATTTTGTATCAAGATGTATGTTTTGTCAACAAGTGAAAGCTAGAAGGAAGAATCCTTGAGGAGTCATGCAACCTCTTCCCATACCTTAGTGAAGATGGGATAATATTACAATGGACTTTGTCATGGGGCTACCAAATACTCCTAGAAGGAATGATGATATATGGGTCATTGTTGATCATCTTACCAAGTCAACACAATTTCTTGATAAAAGATAAGATTTACCACTTGAACATTTAGAAAGACTATATATTAATGAAGTTGTGAGATCAATATAGTACCCATATCGATTGTTTCTGATCACGATCCCTATTTTACATCAAGATTTTGGAGAAGTGTTCAGAAGGACTTGGATATTGAACTTTGTTTCAGCACTGCCTACCACCCTCAAACTGATTGACAATCCGAAAGGACTATTCAATCCTTAGAAGACATGTTGAGATCTTTCTCACTTGACTTTCTAGGTATGTGGGATCAATATTTACCTCTGGTAGAATTTTTTTATAACAATAGCTTTCATTAAAGTATTTTGATGGAATCATATGAAGAATTAAATGGAAAGAGATATGGCACACCAACTTATTGAGATGATATTGGTGAAAGAAAACTCATAGGCCCAGAACTTGTTGAGGAAACAATGAAAAGGTGGAGATTATCCAAACCCACATCAAAGCATCTCAAAGTAGACAAAAGAGTTATGCTGATAATCAAAGGAAGTATTTGGAATTTAAATTAAGATATTATGTTTTCTTGAAGGAATCTCCATGGAAGGGTGTTATATGATTCGGTAAGAAGGGTAAATTGAGTCCTAGCTACATCGGACCTTTTGAAATTCTAGAATGAATTGGAGTTGTCGCTTATCATTTGGTAATGCCTCCAAGTCTCTCCATAGTTCATGATGTGTTCCACATATCATTGTTGAGAAAATATATCCCTGGCCCAACGCATGCACTCGCCTATAAATAAATTGAACTGGAACATGATATGTCTTATTGTGAGGAGCCTATCAAGATTCTTGATACCAGAGAACAAGTGTTGATAAACCAGATGACTCATCTAGTAAATGTTCTATGTAGAAACCATTAGATGGAAGAAGAAATGTGGGAACCTGAGGAACTTAGGATGAAGAACCACCTGAATCTTTTTAGCCAGTAATATTCTACAAATTTCAGGGAGGAAATTATTTTAAGGAGGGGAGAATGCAACACCCCAAACTTCCATGGTACGTTTGCCTTTGAATAATGCAATAGCTTGCGTTGTATGCAACATGGAGTTTTAACACACCACGAACAATCAAACTAGCTATTATGAATAATAATAATGAATTTTTGAAATTTTATAAATTTTATTTTTAAAATGGTGTTCATTTTTGAATTCTTAATTTCAAAATTAACTTAGGGTTAATTTTTGGTATTTTTCTGAAAACCTTCAATTTTTGATGAATACTAAAAAACATTGTGTTATTGTTTAAAACAAACTTTTTATTTAAGAAATTAGTTATTTTATTTTATTTTATTTTTGGTCAAAATAGATACTTAATACCTATATATGTTCAACATAATTCATTGGGGTCATTTTATAATAATTTAGATATATAAGATTTTATTGAACTTTTTACCATCTTTTTATCCATTTTCTTGGAGCATTTAAAAATTGGCATAAAACTTAATTTTACCGCTTCTGTGAGTTGAATTTCAAAATTTTGAGATACAAGATTGAAATAAGTTAGTAAAATTTGGTTCAATAAGATGAAAATAATTTTTGGTGAATAGTAAGTTTTGACTTTTATTTACCACGGTTAAAAGTAAATAGGGTAGTTAAGGGTAAAAAAGATATTATAATTACCCTAACACATATCTTAATTCTATTGGATAAGTTTAATTCGACCAAAAACAAACTTAGGAATAAAATATGATCCTATTTTTTCTACTTGGATTATATTTGGACATTAATTATTATTTTATTTAAATAATAGTTAAAAGAGTTAAATTCAATGTTTAATAACTAAACCATTTTTAATATAGGGTTAAACACAATATAAATTCGACTATAAATATTAATTATAAAGATAAAAATATGTCCTGTAGAATTATATTTTATTTATAATTTTTAGATATTAAATAATTTAATTTATTTATGACACAATAATGATGCAATAATTACCTTAATAATGAAATATTAAAATAATTTCTATTATAAATAACCAAATAAATGTAAATTGAAACTTATGATAAATTACAGAAATTTTATAGGTTAGTATGACATGTTAGGGTTTATTAAATAAATTTTATTCGAAGTGATAAATTTTTTTTGGCTTTCAAAAAAATCAAATACTTAGTGTCAAAATTGACATAATAGAGTTTTTAAAACAAATACTATATTATTAATTGATATAATATTCCTAAAAATATAAGGTTCAGAAAAAGGACATAGATAAGATAATATATATTAATAATGAACCACATGGGGTCTCTTGGATTTTAATAGTAAGTTTATTAACTATATAATATAAAAATACAAAAATACATGGTAAATATCAAACTATTTAACTAAGAGTTAAATCTAAAAGATATAGTTAAAATATGACCTAAAACTATCCAAAACCTATTGGTTGAGATTGTTTCGACCCATCACCGCATTATCCTCGAAATAAATCATTTTGGAACCATTACAAACTGAAAATTATGTTCTTATAAAATAATATTTCAAGCTTTTTCTAAAGTGACCATCACCTCTCTTATAAAAGGTTATTTCCCCTAATCTTAATTTCACACCTCCAAATCCATTTGGCTCATACAAACCCTACCCAAATATCCTCCCAACATTCCTATTTACATCATAGATTCCTTCCTTTGGTCAGAAATCAAACCTAAGGAGACATTTTGATCAAATAAAAAGGAAGAACCTGAATAAGAGGTAAATATTTCAGCACCTCTTTCAAGTTATTTTATTCTCCCACTTCCTATTTAATTGTTGTTTCCATACCAAGATAATTACTCCAGTGCCTTATACATACTTTGATGTTATTATAAAAATGGTACAACAATATTTATTATTCTATCCATCATATGAATGAAAATGTAACCATATGTGCGTACGTACGGCTTACCGTCTCCACGTCGTGGTGTAGTTTGTTATTCAAACACTTAATTATTTGGATGGGTATAATAAGGAGTATAAATGATGTAAATAATAAATATAACATGTTAATGATTTTGTATATATGATATACCATCCAATTACATATGATTTCACCATCAATATAATGATATTGTCGCTCGTGCGTGCGTACGGATTCTCGTCTCCACGAACGTGATGAGATTCATTCCCCATCATAATCATTCAAGAATAATTTTAATTTTATGATTAAAAATGATGTTTATAAACAAAATAAAATTCTTCAAATGAATCAAATACATCCTATCCATAATAAACATGACTTATGTAACCAAGCATATAAAGGTAAACGAATCAGTTAAGACCCGAAATGATGATACTACTAAAATATTATTAACAAAGAAATGTTATAAGATCATATATGATATCATATTTATGTATATGATTCTTGTATAATTTAATAAAAAAATAATTATTATACATGAGGTTAACATACCATCGACTAAGGAAAATTACAAGGTAAGGGTTAATTTCATAATCAATTTATTATCTGAGGCTCTTTTTGCATAAGTATCTACTGGTAACTCTTTATCATCCACATCCATGTTTCTTAAAAATGTTTTTCCAATACATTTTTACTATTTACTAGACTATGGGTTAAAGTCATTTATACCCTTTTATAAATTTTTTTAAAATGGTTTGAAGGGAATATTTCGGTCATTTTCCAAATAAGGTACTTTATGAGCTTTTCAACAAATTTAAGGTAAGAATGTATTTTTTTTAACTTATATGGAAAGTGTGGCTATTTTTCGCCATTATATCATCATCTAATCTTCCCATACAATCTTATAAAAAAAATTTCAAAATAAATTTTTTCTTTTATAATTATGTGACTTTTAAATTATTTCAAAATAGAAAGAGGTATTTATTTCAAATAGTTTTCATTTAATCTATGTCAACATCCTTTGATGTATTTTAAACATATTTGAAGTTGATTTATTATGATAAAAATATTCAATATTTTATTGAAGGTTTTTTTATATGTTTGAATGTAGATTTTTTTTTTAACACCATTCATGGTTTATTGTAAAAATATTGAGATTTCATATGCTAGTTTCAATACGAATGATTATGTTATGTTTAAACCTTTTCATACGAGGAATGCATTGGACTTAGTAAGTGACGGGTGGATCCCACTATAGCTCCTCGATGCATCGATAGGTCTCATGAGACAAACTAGTGTCTTTGAATAAGGCCTTAAAAATATTATTTGTAGTCTTGGGACAAGTCTTTGACTATGTGGTTATGAAGTCTGGCATTTTGCATTCCATCATTATGAAAGTGGATATTGATATTTCATGTGATTAATAGACTACAAGAATATACATGTGAATAAGTAAATGGCATTATTTGATTTTATCTTTTCCATGTTATGTTGATGTTTAAGTTTAAAGGATTTTTTTTATTCTTATACATTGCCTTAAATGTTTATGCTTTTTTATAAAAGTTTACGCTATATTGTTATCCTTACTGAGCATCTGAGCTCACCCCTTTTATGTTTTATTTTTCCCAGGATGTGAAGAAATATTTTTTTGGTTGACCTGAAGGGATAGGCTTAGGATATAAGTGTGGTCATTGGGGACAAAGTTTTGTTGATGTTTTTATTTCATGATGTAATGTGAAACTTATGAATAAATCTAGTACTTCCAAGGCTATTAAACTGATCGGTCTTTCAGGACATGATTCCTTGTATCATGCCAATGTCATGTAATAATGCACCGAACTTGGGTAATTGGGGTTGGGGCGTTACAAATAAGAATATTTCACAAAGGATAAAATATTATATTAGTCTTATAAGACCATATATATACATTAAATACATTTCATAACATAATATAAAACATAAACGTATTATGAGGACCAGAATTGCACTTCCATTATATCAATGAAAATTACACGTAGCCCTCCTCTTGGTTTCGTAGGGAATGTAAAACTAATAATATAAATCCAAAATGCTTAGTAAGTATTATAATATAATTTAATGATGCATAACATTAAAATAGAATAGGTGATATTGAAAGAATTAATTAACAACATGAATCCATAATCAACTAAAACTAAATTCATTCAATTTCGATTATAATAAAAGAAAACATGTATAACAATAATAATTTATATCATATTTATGGAATAAATAATTTGATACATCAGAAACATCTTGTTAGGGTCGTATGTCATGAAATTATTCTTTCATGGGAAGAGGCATACACCAAAACCCAATCTATTTTTCCTTATGAGACATGTTAAATCATTGAGGGAATTTATAATTTTGGACCCCACACATCCCCTTATTAAGTAAAATTCTTTCAATATAATTGTAATGAATACAATTTAAAGTGTTCTCTGATGAACCAATTGATTAATAAAACATGGATATTAACATTTTTAGAGATACATAATTCAAATATTTCCCCATTTAATAGAATAATATAGATATATAAGAGAACATTTGATAATCCACATGTAAACCCTTGCATATCATCAAACTAAAAGGTGATACAATTTTCAAATAACTATAAAGGATAGGTTTACTTTAATGTTCTAGGTTACCCATATAAGATAGTAATTCGTTTTAATAGTTTTCATTGGTATGATAACAGGAAAATGGTAGGAAAGACTCATTATCATGGTTCATTAAGAGTGTGTGAACATTCCAAAGAATATCCACTGGGAGTTACTCTCAATGAGTGTAGTCTTAGGCTAACTCATTATGAATCAGGGTGATGATTGATTAAATTATCAACCAAACCTTTTATTTTGATTAACACTAGGTCGATCTATTTTACAACTGCATCCACTTACTAATATCTATACATGTGTGTATTTGATAAAACATTACACAATTTTAGTACTTTACCAAAATATAGGATAGTTTTTCAACTATGGAAATGGTAACTCCTGTATAAAAATAAAACAAGAGAGTGAAAAACCCTGGTATTTTATGTGTATTTCATTTTGAATAAATTTAGATGTATTTGATAGCCTTACATGTAACCCTGAATCCATAGGAACGATGATATAGTATATCATGAAAACCTAGATATTAAATTGGTAGGTATGAATGGAAATAACCAAATTATGTAAAAAAATTGTAATTCTTTTATTAAATCATATGTATTTATTAATTCATATTAAATATGTATAGAATTTTTTGTGGTGACATTTTATGCATGAAAATATATTTTCATCAAAAATGGGTTTTATCAAATTTCCCACATTAAATATATAATAAATTCTTAACATTTTTAGTAACAAAATTGAGTAAATAAATGAATTTTTTGAAATAAAATTTTCAATATTATCTTAGGGTGTTTTTTTCGATTTTTTTAAAAAGGGTTATTTTTCAGTGAATAGTGAAAAATATAGTTTTTTGTAAAAAATGTAAAAAAAATTCTTGTAAATGTCTTATGATGCTTTAAATTTTATATTAAATTAATCTAATTTTCCTGTAATAATAAATAATTTTATTAATTAATTTTGAATCATCATTATAATTTATTTTGGTATAAGTTAACTTTTGGTCCTAAAAACACATTTTTTTAAAAAATTATATGTGTAATGTGTTTTTACCATAATAAATTAATTTAATAACGATTAATTAATTGTTTTAAATAAATTTATACATTAGATATTAAATATAATACTTTATCATTAATTTTATGGTTTTTATAAGGAAAAAAATGGAAGTAAATTATGTTATATGCTTAAAAATTAGTTTCTAAAAACAAATTTTCATTATAGTTTTCAAGCTTAATTAAAATTAAATTCTTCCAATAATTAATATTAAATCTGGTAAAATAAATTACCTATTTAGAATAATTATAATTAATATAATTTAATACATTTAACATCATTTTTTCATATTTAATAGTAAAAACAATAACTTTTTGTTAACACGTTAAGGTTAAAACAAGTTTATTTGGGGGTTAAACAATTAGATAATGGTATAATTGCCACTCACACCAATCAAAATCTTATTGTATAAAGATATTTCAACCATATGTTATTATTACTTTTAATACCTAGCCATTGGGATCCACTTTACTAGGAAAGATACCTTAAATATTAAATTTTAAAAAAATATTGTGTATCCCACCTCTCACATAAAGAATGCCACCACTTCTCATCCCTTATTCGCACTATTTGAGCCTACTAGCTCTTCCAATACCTCCTCAAAAAACATACTAGAGTTATTCAATTAAATCAAGATCTTTTAGTATTCTATTAAGACTAATCCATCATGTCTTAAGGTTTAATCTAGAGGGGGTACCTCAAAGAAGAGGATGTTAGAGTACTTACAAAGAAGGAAAAACATAATATAAGGGTTTTGTATAAATTTTTATTCATTGAGGAATTTTATAATATTATTTACCAATTTATTATTTATATTTTTTATATAAATTCCAAGAATATAATTTTATTAAATCCATGATTTAATGAAATTTATTTATAGAATCATATTATTTTCAAGATTCCAATTACTTTCGTTCAAAAATTAGCTAAATTTGGAAGGGTTATCTATCTCAATTTTTTTCATTCAGACAAGTTTGAAGTTATACACCTATCTTATTTTATGGGGTAAATCTACTTCCTAATTTATATTTTGAATCATGAGTATCTTTATGTGTATGATATTTTATGTTTTATTTGATGTCATTTCTTTCATGGGGTTATGATTCAAAAGTTACGACAAAAGTAAGGGTTTTAGGTTGTAATCTAAATTTTACTGGGATTTTTAATTATTAATTTTTTTAATAAAAAAATTATGTATCATTTCTCTCCAAATTATTATTTATTTTATTCTTCTCAAGTTATTTTTGGATATTTCATTTTTCGCTTCATCTTATTCACATTATGTATTCAAGTGACTAACAAAATGAATTTCTAGGAAATCGACCAAGTTTTTCTCTTTAGTGAGAAATATGTTCATCCATTTCAATATTTTCTAAAAAAGTTCAATAATGTTTTTACTTTTCTATAATTATTTATTGAATTCATTTTTACCATTGTTTTACATTCTATAATTTTTTTAAATGAATTTATTTTTATTTTATAAATAAGGATCTTCGTACATTTTACCCATAATTTGAAAGGGAATTTTTTTTATAATATACGTAGCATGAACACGTTTTTCCTCCATCATGAATACTCTTTTCATTGAAGCATACCTTATAATATTCCTTGTTTCTTATCAATGAAAATTCTTTCCTTATCATTTTGGACATTTTTATATTCAAATTAACTAATGTTAAATAAAAAATTTATTTCCTCCAAGAAATGATCTAGTCATTTTTAAAAGAACTTTTATCTATAAAAATATCTTTTGATTTTTATTATGATTTACAGTGGATAAAATAAAATTTTACTATTGCAGTTATTTTATATATGGTTTATTATTTTGATTATGAAATGTTTTTGAAACCTAAATCATTTCCACGGGTTATGATAAAATGATTTGACAAATTTTTTATGATTATGTTGTTCACATATGTATGGTTTTCAATATGTGATGGGTGGTTCTGTTATAATTCATGGATGAGTGGTTAGGATATAAAACAAGGTTATATGGTTCCTTTAAAGCCCTCCAATTAGTGGTTTATAGATATATATCTCATGAGATAATAAGAATCGGAATGGGGTCTAAACCCATACCAAGAAGAGACTTTTTCCAATAAGATAGTCTTGGGAGTGAACATGACTAAGGAAATGGTATAATTCAGAGTGAACCCAATCCACTTTGAAATAATTTTCATTGGTCCTTGATTAAAGAAATAATTTTCTATTATTATGGGGAATCAAAAAACTTATACGTTATGATTATGATATTTTTTCCTTTTACATGATTGATTATTGATGATTCCACACTAATATGTCTTATGTGATTTGTTTTAAAAAATATTATCCCATGCTTCTTGATTTACAATCTTTTATTGATTGGGTATGATTGTTAGAAGTATTCATCTTAATATCATACCATTATTATATTATACTCACTTATTATCATTTATTGATATCTCTTATGCTTCAGCTTCATGAAGTTGTGTTATCCCATGTCCGCTCGTTCCCTGTGGTCGAGGTGGACCTCCGGGTGGTGGTGGTGGAAACACCTTGAAGCATCGTCCACCACCAGCAGCACGACCAGCTCCTCTACCACGGTCACCTTCTCCATACGGTCTTCCTCGATCAAACCACTACCTCTGTCTATGAGGTCCCTCAACTGACTGTTGATCGTCTGTACGGTGGGTTGGACAGTCATGTGCCTTGTGACCCTATCCACTTCATGAGTAACACTGCCTACTCCTGGTAGTTTTTTCTCCACCCCTGGTACCTCGCACATACGATCCTAAGTCATGCGGTCGACCACCTATGGGTTTGGTCCTCTTGGACCTCTGCATCATCTGTCTACTTCCAACTGCAGAAGACTCCACTGCATGTCGACTATTAGTGGGTCTCGCTGTTAGTGACTACTCAGCAAGGAAACTCTTTACTAGGAGGGCTCGCTCCAACACTTCCATCTACATCAGGATGGTGTGGGAGATAACTGAAGCTCTGATCTCTTGCCTAAGCCCCTGCTCGAAGGTTCGGGCCCTGAAGAATGGGTCCCGCTCCATATCTGTAGAGTAGCACGAGAGGTCTGTGAACCTTGTTGACTACGGTGCTACTGTCATGCTACCCTGCTGCAGATGAAGTAGCTTCTATATCTGCACCACTCGAAGGGTGGATGGGACAAACTCCACCCATAACTGGCTCTCGATGTCTTCCCAGAGCAATGTCAGCTCATCGTGGACCTGAAGCATCAGGCTCCACCATCTTCCTGCTGCTGCCTGAAAGAGGATAGCAGCAAGGATCTCCATGAAGTCTGTTGGTGTCCCAACTAGCCTGAAGACTCTCGCCCCAGCCTCTAGCTAATCATCAACCACTTGTGGGTCCATATCTCCCCGAAACCTGGGTTGCCTCTGGCACTAGAACTCGTACAACGTGCTCAAGCGGTGTGCATCGTCTGCTGCTGGAGTTAATGGCATCGGTGGCCCAACGGGAAGTGGTGCCGCTAGTGCCTCTGTTGGTGCTTCCACTAGGAGAGGGCCATGTACTGAGGCCTCGTCGCTTGGTGTTCTGTTAGTACGTACAACTCTCGGGGCTCTGGATGGTCGTCCGTAGGGAGGCATCCTAAAAGAAACAGATGTGACATGGTTAAAAGACTATACCTGGTGAGCTGACCTGATTTTAGATGACTTAAAGAAAACTTTTGAATACACACACACAATCAGTGTTTTCATGCACTGAGTCGGAATTCAAGAGTCAGGGTCTTGGTGTATGGATATGTCGGTCACCCGTACCAACACTGGACTCCCTGAACTAAAAACCACACATAGTACCCTTAACACTATTACTTCATAGAAAATAAATATCAGAGTCCTAAGTTCTTTGATAGAATCGTCGTCCTATAATACCAATTTGTCACGACCCATCCCCCGGGGCCCGCATCGTGACTACCCCAAGCCTTCTTTCCATAGTCTAGGGGATAGCGAATACCATCAAAGACATCAATCCCTAAAACTAGGAAGACATTGCCTTTATAAATCGTAAACACGCACAACCAGAGTACAAGCGGAAGCAAACACTAAGTAAAAGTTGTATAACAATTGTAATGAAAGTAAAGGGGGCCAGAATACAAGCCGAACTATAAAGTTCAAATAAAATTGAAAGCAAGTACAACTAAAAAGGGACAAACAACTGAAAGGTGAAAGCAGCTCTTGGATCTTCCTCTGGGGTTCCTACCTGAAGGGTAGGTACATATGGCCTCCTTAGCACTCCACGCCTGTCAGACTCCACTGTGTACCGATACGTCGTATGTTTCTCCACTGGGTACCGTCCATTCCTGGTGCTCTCAGCCTTTGTCAGTGCTGTCCATCGTCTGCATCCAACACAACGAGGTGCAGGCACAGCCCGTGTAGGGGTGAGAATAATGATACTCAGTAGGGACCCCAAGACCCTCAAGATCTCACAAAATCCAACAAGGATAAATCACAAATTATGATTTCAATAGATAACAATTACTTAGGTATATGCCCATACATATACCTAAGTTATCAAGTAACCCATTTCAATCATGATGAAAACACAAAGGTCATTGACTCAGCTCAAATCAGGATTTTATTTCACGATGTCGAAACCATGGCTGCTGAAGAAATCCTCCTATTTCGAGTACAGTTGGTCTGCCGCTACAACCAAGCGCTTCCCACTAACCTTGGACTGCTGAAGTACTCCACCTGTCGAGTACTATGGGCCTGCTGCTACAACCAAGCACTTCCCACCATGGGTCTGCCACTACAACCAAGCGCTCCCCCTCATAGCCTACAGAGTTACTCCTTCTATTGAGTACCATGGGTCTGCCGCTACAACCAAGAACTCCTCCACAGTGAGTCTACGTCTATAACCAAGCGCTCCCCACTGGGTCATCTGGATCACTCCGAGTCGATCGATCAGTAGTCGTCAAGTCTCATCCAGCTACTAGGTCTCTACAGTCTGCTCGCTCGTCACCGAGAGGGTCCGCTCCATGCGCCACAAGCTGATACACCAAGTGTTATGAAATCTCACATAGAAGTAACACAAGGACCTCCATGTCATAGGGGTATCAATGCAATAGACAGCACGTCAATCAGACACGAGGTCTATGAGTTATTAGCCTTTTAGTCCTAGGGACCAGGTTGGTTTCATGTATGAACCAACCCAAATGTATCTCAAGTCTACCCCGAACACCCGTGGGGTATTTTTAAAGGGACTGTTTCTCAATGAGATTACCAGCGCCGCTGATGGTTTGTCAAATGGACGTCTGGTGCCAAAGATATGGCTAAAATAAGCAATGGGTCATTAGTGGGCTCGGGTCTGGTCCGAACCGGTTAGACCGACTCGTCCCAACCCTATCTGGGTCGACCCGGTCTGGGTCGACCCGTTCAGACTTGCTGGGTCTGACTCGGCCCGCTGGGTGGGTCAGCTGGCTAAGTTTCGACCCAGTCCGCTGAGCCCGGACCAGCGGACCGTGAGGGCGGTTCGGCCCGATAGTCGCCACGTAGGCGGCTCAGTAACTCGGCCCGGAAGACCGGGCCGGTTTGAGCAGTGACACCGCAGGGGCTCCATGGGCCGGTTCAGTTCGAAAATGGCCGGGAGGCCAGCGGGCAGGGCGCGCGGGGCGCGGGCGGGCCTGCTGGGCTCAGGGCAGGCCGCGAGTGCACCAGGCAGGGCGCTGGTGCACCAGGCAGGCCGTGTGGGTGCCGAGCAGGGTTCCAGGTGTCGGGCAGCATGCAGTGGTGTGCCGGGAAGTGTGCGGGGGTATACCGGGAAGCGCGGCAAGGCGTCGGGGGGTGTCGGGCAGGGCGGGAGGGCGGCGCAGGGTGTCGGTCAAGGTGACAGGGCTCTGGGCAGCACGTGGGGGCATGCCGGGCAACACCGCAGGGTGTCGGGCAGGGCGGCTGGGTGCCGCGGGGTGCACCGGGCAGCCCGGCCAGCGTGCCGCGGGGGCGCCAGCAGCATGGATAGGGCGCCGCGGGGGTGCCGGAATGCACCGGGCAGGATGCGCAGTGCGCCAGAGGGCACGGGCAGGGCACCGCGGGGTTGCCAGAGTGTGTCGGGAAGCGCTCTAGGGGGCGCGGGCAGGCCGGGCAGTGCACTGACTAGCCTCAAGAAACACATGGGATGTGGGGGTGCGGATAGCGCACCGGGGGGCCGCGGGGGAGGTGTAGTTCATGGAGGCCACGGGTAGTGCGGCCTTTGTTCTCCGCCTTCTTCGTTGTCTCCTCATTTTCTTGTCGTCTTTACATTGTCTTCGACTCAAGATTCTGAAACCACAAAGGTTGTGGAGGGGTCTGGTCATGTTCGTTTAGCCCAAACCCTCCACGTTAGAATGATTGCAAGCAGCTCATGAAGTCGATTCAACGAGAGAAGATAAATCATTAAACAACTTAAAACACATCCCTACCTTTTTAATTATCAGGCGTTTGTTCTTCATGGGGGAAGATGTTGTTTTCGTCATTCTCTATACGCTTCTACTTCCAAGATCGTGCGTTGGTCCGTTGACGATGAAGAGGAAGGAAGAAGGGTCATCGGAGAGATCCCACGTTGGAAGGGGGTTCCGAGGAAGAAGCGTCGTCGCCGGCATCTTCGCGTTCTTCGTTGGACGATTCTATTCTCCCAATATCTCCACTAAAGAGAGAATAAATGTTCCAAAATAATATATTTTAATCTATTATGCATGTTGGCATGAATTAATTAAGTGGGCCCCACTTAATTAAGTTCATGTCGTTGGCACAATTATTCGAAATTTAAAAATTCAAAAAGAGAGGACAGGCTCCACCAAATTAATTGCATGAGAGGTCAGCATATTAAATTTGAGGAGTTTTGAGGAGGGTTAGAGGAGGTTTTATCCTCCTCCATTAAAAGGGGAGTTAGAGTCCAAGTGGATCTCCCTAATTAATGAGGGAGAGTTGAGAGGTTTCCTCCCCTCCCATTAAATGGAGGGTTAAGCCCCATGTGGACCTTACGTAATAACCTCTTGCAGGAGTTTATGATGCTCGGGTGGTCCCCATACCAATTATCTAACCATGTGAGGTTAGGGTGTGGTGGTCCCACCACCAACTCCTATGTTAAGCATTTAACTAACTTTACCACCTCGCGTGGGTTCAACAAAAATAAAATAAGGTGTCACTTATTTTATTTTATTAATCCACGTGAAACCCAAAAACCAACTCTCATACCCGATCATCCGCCGTCGAGGTGAAAGTCTTCTTAAGCGAAAATTGGTGTTGTGAGTTCAACAGTGCCCTCAGATTTCAATTCCAAGCACCCGTTCAAAATTTATAAAAACATACTCGTGTGTTTACTGAACATAACTGAACAAAACTTCATTAATTGATTCCGGGCACACTGGGACTCGGAATCAAGTTCCATCAGAAACTGCGAACTCGTAAAATTCCAAATAATTTATGAAAAAAAATTCCTTGAAAATTCCTGGTCTTTACATTATTCAAATCTAGTAATAACCTCTATCCATAATCTGTTTCATTAATTATCTATACCCCAACTATAAGATCTTTCCTTCTTATTTTCTAATCAACTAGAGAAAGATATTCACTTTATCCACAAGGAAATTGGATCACTTTTACTTTTGTAAAATATTCATGATCTTTATCATATCTCTTAAGATTTAAAGGGTTTGAAACTACTTATCGATGAGGAGGACCTGGAAATACCCAATTTTAACATTTCTAGAACATTTTATATAAATTTACATTATCAATGTTTGTTCTATGTATATATACTTTGTATTTTCTATTTATAATGAGTCTCTATCTGATGGGTCTATATACAATGATCCTAAAATCATGACGATTCATTTCGAAATTCTATTCTTGATTCCCTACCTTCTAATGTTCTTGGACTGATGCTTCTCTATGTGATGAAGAAATATCAGTTTGATAAACCTTTTATAACCGGGTATGAACACTAATCATAAACTTGAAAACTTCTTCCTCTTAATCCAATGATTCTTAATCTTATATAACTATTATTCAACCAAGTAGGAACCTTATTTGGAGTCTCACAACACAATTTATTTAGAGATTGTGTGTTTCTGCATGTAAAAATAGTGCTTTATAAACTATACTATTTATCCCCCTATTTTTATAGGTTCACTTATTAAGAGTATAGGTGGGAACTTAAATTTATTTTCCCTCTTAATGAAACTGATAATTTAGACTTTCTAATCAGTTGAGTTTCACTAGACACTTCTCAAATCTTTTGG
Source organism: Viscum album (assembly GCA_963277665.1). Taxonomy (NCBI): domain Eukaryota; kingdom Viridiplantae; phylum Streptophyta; class Magnoliopsida; order Santalales; family Viscaceae; genus Viscum; species Viscum album. The sequence continues at coordinate 263,832,087 of OY728129.1, forward strand.
AACACTATCAAATAGACTTTAAGTTTATTGAAATATTCCCCTATCTTTGAACATCTTAAAAAATATACTTTAAGTAACATCTACAAACTTCCTTAACCTCAAAACAATACATAACATTGAACAACCATATTTTCATCATCATAGTTAAGGTCTTTACAAACTCTTTGTAAATATCCTTATAACCCTTCTTTCTAATAAAAAAATTATAGATTCCACAATATAAAAGAATTAGGTTCTTTCATCATCTCATGGGCCTCTATTTGGTTCCCCTTTCTTAGGAAACCTCATTCTGATAAGTTGAGAAATTTTTTGAACAATATTATCTCAAATCTCCACCTAGTAGATCACCATAATTCTCTATGAACACTGCTCTTCTGGGACCTCTTTAACATTTCTCAATATAATGAAATCACAAATCTCCATCAGTTGGATCTTTCAAGTGTCTAATCGATGTTACTTTAATCATCGAAATAACACATACATCTCTCTTTGATTCTATATATGTGTTCACTGTGGTTAGTAGAATATAAATTTTATCCAATTTATAGTGAAATTTTTACTCTTCTATTCTCCATGAGATGATGCTTTATAAAATTCCATTAATTGAAAAAAAAATATCCGATTTCTTTTCCAATAATTATGCACCATAACTTTATATCCAAATCTGTTTAAGGCTGAAACATTGTAGATAAATATTTATACAATTTCTTAATCAAACTTTATAATTTCAGACATCATATTATAACATGTGTTTAGTCCATCTAATCAGATTGTTATGTTCATCCAATCACATTATTAAACATCATAAATATAGTATGTCTGATAACTCCAGCTTGAACTTTGTACTTACTCTTGACCTTTGACTTATCTCCTTTGTACATATCCCCATTTATACATCTATCACTTTTTATAAATTTATATAAACACAACTAGGATCATTATTACCTTCATAATGGTAGGAACATAATGATCTACATAGAATCACCTAAAATTGTATGGAAATTGTCCATCTATAATTAATTAACATTTCTTACACCCCATAAGGAGTGTTCCTTATATTACTCTAGTAACATCTCTTTTCTCAAACTTCTCAAAATTTATCAAGTAACATAGTTTTCAAAAAAAATTATATATTGATAAAAAATTATACCAAACTCACTTTGGACTAATAATCTTATTTTAACAAGGGTGAAAAATAGAATTGGAATTGTGAAATTTTTTCAATACCTTTACTCTCATAATGGAATCAAAAAAAATCCCCATGAAATATATTAATAGATTTGATTCTTATAACCTTTATCCTTGGAACTCCTCTATATTTAAGGAATCTCTCATATCCATCTATTCCAAGTCTATAAAATGGGATATACACACCTTCTCCTATAATGTAAACATAACAAATTTTTTAGATAGAACCATATATTCACCACACATTAAAAAATTTAATCGCATATCCATGAGAAAAAATCATAATTTTTTATTCATCCTTAAATTCTTAACACACATCTACATGTTTCTTACAAGTTAATGCATTATCTACAAGATTACCTTTTCATATTATGTATTTTAACATAATTTCAATGGTTTACGGGCAATTAATCAATAGTTTTTTTAGCAAATTTAGATCAAACTATGATAATATATACATGAACATTTGAATACATTGTAAACATAAATCTATAGTGATCGTGATTCCTTGTTTTTAGTGCATATAAAAAAATTTCATTATTTAGGTCATGTGTAGAGAAATTCCTTTTATGAACCAACAATTGATGTAAACCATAATCAATTACATAATTTCCATACATCAAGACACACCCATTTCGTATAACTCAGGCATCATAATAAATGATATACCCATAAACTTTTTTGGGTAATACCAAAATGGGATCCATTATCAACCTGACTTTAAATTCATTAAATAAATTTAAAATTTTGGTTTTATATGAAATATATGTATTTTGTAATGAATGTTGTTATTTATCACCCCATTAATTTTCTCTGTATTTTTTAATTAAATAAAAAAATGAATATATTGTTTCAGAATAGAAACCAAACTAATATGAACCCTAATGAATTTTATTCAAAAAACTATTATAATACAAGATAAAGATTAATACATTATGAAAATTCAATATGAAGCACTATTTAGAAAACTTAAAGAATGAATAAAACCAAAAATACATAAAAATACAATGAATATATAATCCTTGTACTTTTGCTTTATGTTGAAAATCATAACCCCTATTACAATAATTAAAATAGGGAAAATAATTAAAAATATAATAGACATGGTGAGAGATAGTTAAATTAATATAACTAATTATTCTAAAAAGATATATAAGTCTGTATGAAGAATGAAATATGTCTTATATATATGCTAATTTTTAATATAACTGTTAGATATAAAGTCATAAAAAATATGTTCATTAGATATATAATCATTGAGTATGATTAAATCCAATAGGTAAACTAAGGTTATGAACTTTGTTTTGAAAAAAATGGAAAGCAAATATTATTCACAAATAATTATAGACAAAGAATAGGGTGCTATTTAATTTAAATATTTTATTATATATATATATATTATTACAAATGATTATTAGTAATTAATAAATTCAATTTTTAAAAAAATCATTGAAAGATCATAATAAAAATGGGTTGATAAAACTAAATTATCATTATATGAATAATTATTTTTTATAGGATGTGATTAAAATTATTTAATGTTAAAAATGATATTTTTCAAGGAACAATTTTTTTATGCATTTTGTGTTTTTATAATAATAAGTTTTTTTGATAACTTTTAAATGATGAATATATTTTAATCTATAACAAATTAATTAATTCTCATTTAATTATTAATATTTATAAAATAATATTATAAACACTAATGTTTAAAAAGTTATTTTATAGAAAAAGAATTATATATATTATTTTATCAATTTAATGTTAGATTTCTCAAATTCGAAAATTTAATTTGATAAAATTCAGTCCCATTTTTTAATCATCATATAAAAATAAGGTAATGAGCTAGATTTCATTTTTACTTATAAAAATAAGTTTCTAAGGTAAAAATTGAGTTATCATGATACAGGTAGAATGACGAAAAGTGGGGTTAAATTATCTATTAATGGAATAAAATATCATAAAACCCTATATATAAATGTTTGGATGTATAATTTACTATCTAAAACATATATCATCTCTATTATTCCACACTTTTTGTCCACTTTAATTTTAAAATAAAAACATTACACCTTAGGAAATGAATATTTACATAAATACCACTCAAAAAAAACTAACAAAAGGACCCCTCTTATAAACTTCCCAAACCATAGAGACTATTCAATCACATCATTAATATCTACCCATTTTCACTCACTTAATTTTTTCTTTAACTTTTCATATATTATATTTCTAAGAAGGAAGCCTAAATCCTTTAATATAAATAAACCCATGATGAGGAGGAGTGAAGTCATGAAGTAAATATATATTTTATTCCTTTTATTTTTCAATAAACATAACATATCCGTTCCTTATAAATATAATAAACATTATAATGATATCATATTAATGAAAATAATTATCTACGAATATTATACTTCTTATTATATAACTCTAATCTCTTACTGACGCACTAGTATAGAATGTTCTTGTTGGGTTTGGATCAACCTTCTATATTAATAATGTTATACCAACATCACCATTTTAACTACAAATAACTAACAATACAATAATGGTAATAATATATGATTTTTATTTTTAATATATGTCATGAATATTGTTTTGAAAGGAGTTTAAATAAAATTATAATCAATGTTAAGTAACTCATTGTTATTAGTAAATTACCCAAAAATATGTTATTCATGGATTTTATTTTTAGGAATCATACCCATAGTATATTGTAAATGAATATAGGAATTTATTATTTATTTGAATAAAATGACTATAGTAATTTGTATAATTTTATAATGATGAAATTGGTATGTAACACCCAAGGTTTTAGACTTGTGCTAATTTTTTTTGAGCTATGTGTTGGTTGGTATTAGTCATAGGATGTTTCTGGTATTTTAATATGTTTTGGATAGGGTTTAGGAGGTACATGATTGGTACATAACTATGGGAAACTATTTGAATTATATAGGTAATCATGTAGTATATTGAGGAAATCTTTGAGGTGGTGAATGGTTGGCACATTGTTAGGGAAACCGTGTTGATTCCCCAAGTAATCCTGTGACATGGTATAAAATATTTTTTCATGTTTGGAACCTGATTCTCCAAATAATGTGTGAAAATCAGGAAATCTTGTACTTTTGAGATAGTGGTGCCCATATGTATGGTGCACAGTTTAGATAACCATGCAACATAACCGTGTGACATGATTAATATAATAAAAAATATATTTTTAACTTGTAAAGTCCACCAAAAACCCTCATCCCCCATTGTGTTTTAGAATCTCAAGCCTAGTCCTTTTTTGAGGATTTTCATGATCATAAATCTTCTAGAGGTTGATTTCAATTGATACTAGTGCATTAGATCATAGAACCAAAGGTATTTTTTCATTTCTTTGTTCTTTTTCATATTCTTCTCTTCTTATCTTGGAAATAAAATTAAATAGGATCTCTCATAGATAAATATGGTGTTTAGTTGGTGTGTTTATGTGATTTATTTTGGATCCATTTAATGAAATAGAGAAGGAATTGGAATCTTCCTTGATCTTAGTGTGTTTCTTCGTAAATGGAATATGATGGAGGTATGTGGACTCTCTCTACATTTAATCTAGAACTAAAAGGAATTAGATTTATAAAACACATACTTATGTTATCATTTGAAAAACCCTTGATGAATGATTATTTAATAATTTTATGTTATAAATATTCCTAAAGATCCACAAAGTGAGTTTACATAAATTCTTAAAAGAAAACTTGTTTATGTTTTGAAGAGACTTTGGAATACATGGATCTGTGTGTTATTGTGATTGAATTGTATAGAGACATATTAGTTTGGAAATGGATTATAGTGTCTTTGGGACACGTGGAGGTTACCCCCCCCCCCCAAGTGATGATCTATTTATGAGACTATCAACTATTCTTGATTATTAGGACTATAAATCAGCATGCATGGGTATGTGTGTGTGTTTTGAATGGGTATGTCAAGTGGATTATGATTATGGTAAAAATTGGTTAACTTCTATCTTATAATGAAAATGTTTTGTATAAACCTTTCTTAATTTTTTATGAAACACTCTTGAAATGTTTTTCGTCCTCCTACTTTTTATTTAAATTGTTATAACCATTCTATATCTTATTATTTTTTGTGGTAAACTTTTGGTGGATTTTCATATGGGTTGTATAATAACACCTTACATATTAACCTTGGTTCATATTCTGAAATTGTTTTTCAAGAAATAGTTAAGGGGAAGATTTCATATTTATATAGTGTAGAATCATGGTGAAGTTATATTAAAGACGGTGGGTGGATATTAGATAAGTTCCAGTGGTATGTTTTGAGTTATTCCACATTGTTTTCAGTGTGTTAGGATACATTTTTTATATTATAAATATTTTACCTTTCAATCCACTAGTACTCTTATTTATTTAGTTGTTTTAGATTTTGAGTTGTGGGGTTTAGTCCCTTTCATTATATATTATCATAGTTTTATTAATATTATTGTCCCTTAAAGGCTATGTATGGTTAAGGAAACATAATCTCTTAATGATATTGTAATCTATTGGAATTTATTTCCAGCCTTTTGAGTCTGTGGGATTTCACCTATGGTCAGTATCACCTTCACCTCTTCCCAAGTTAATGGGACAGTGGAAGGATGTTAAAAGTGGTATTCGTTTGGTCATGTTCATTTTTCAGGATGGTAGTTCTACAGATATGACCTTTTATAACATTAAATTTGAAGTATAAAAAGGAGTAAATAACCTTTTTATAAATATCTTAAACTTTATTGGTAGGTTTAGGTATAAAATATAGACATACACACCTTTAGAATTTTTTTCACCTACATGTTTTTGGCTAATATAATGTGTGTAGAGTATCATGCATTAGAAGAAAGACTTCCCACTTGGGATGCAACATGCATATTTTATTTTAGAAATGTTTTATTTTATTTTTGATGAGTTTTTTTCATATGATTTGGAATATTTTAACCCATCAGTGTCATTGTTATATATTATTTTTCCATTTTTCTATTCTTTGGTTATATAATGATTGGCACTAGTGATATGACCAGAAAATAAATAGGAGGATGCAGATCAGAATGTGGTTCTACCTGAACCATAGGTGCGTCAGCATATTTTCTATAGTACATTTTTATACTTCTATGTTTTTGATAAGGGAAATAAAATTCAATAACCATTCCAGGAGAATCCATCCTTGAAATCTCATAAGTATAACCCACTAAATATTTAAGGGGGATTCAGGACATAAAAACAAAGAGGCATGGATGTGTAGAATTAATATAATATTATATTTTCAGGGAAAACTAACTGATATAAAGATAAATACAATAGTCTACATTCTCAAAGCCTCTTGAGAAAATGGTGGGATATAGTTGTTCAAAAAAACAATATTAAGACCTTACTTGTAAAGGGTTTGAGGAATTTATTAACAAATAATTTGACCAACATACCATCAAGATTACAAACACAATATATTCCATTAATTTCATGAATGAAAACATTCCTATCATGTATTATTTAGATATTTTCATGAAGATATATTACTTTTCTATAGATTTTTCTGCTAGATAGTACCTTAAATCATACATATTTGAGGTAGTTCTGTGACTATATTTTCATTCTAAAGTGGTTGTATTTTGTATTAATGATTACATAGAAATGGTGATTATAGTGAAAGTTGTTAAAAGGTTATTTCGTGGAATTATAATTGATGAAACACCATTTTATATATTAGAACATGTGTAAACTATAATGTTGGATCCAAGTGGAAGAGGGAGGCATACTTTCAGAAAAAAAAAATGGGAGAAAAAATCTACACAGTTGATATTCGTTCCACTACATTAATGTAATTAGCTTGAATTGTTTCAATTCTATCAGGTTGAGCATATTAAGAGGAATTATATGATTCTACCTCTATAGTTTCACAATTTGGGAAGAATGGGAAACCACCATAGATATATTCAACTACTTCAAAATTTACTACTGAATATGGATCTAATATATCACTGAAATATTATGATCAAACCAGACAACCACAACCTAATAGTTCTCATCCCTAAAACTGAGTTATTCAAGGTGATTCTAGGAATAACACAACTGATACCACAAAATTAGGGAATTAAATAGTATATGAGAGTTCTTAGTAAGTAGTTTTATGGAAAAGATACAATAACTATGGTGGATCGATTTATTCCTTTGATGGTGTGAGGTTCCTTCCTTATGAACTCAAAACTTATGCATGTTTTTTTAATATATGAATATACTAATATTTTAATAATTATATTTTCATAATTAATTTGGGATGGTAGGTGTAAATGACACCTCACATTATAAAAATTATAACACCTTCTTGGTAATAGAAGTGTATAGGGTTGAAATATGAAATATGTTCTATAACGATTAATAGAGTCCAGTTAGTGTGGGACTTTGCTATTCTACAGAAGGTGATACTTGATCAAATCATGGGGTTGGACTAATTAATATCTTTCAAAGATAATATTAATTGTTATACATTATAATATAGTTCTATATCTTCCAGTATATCAATACCATTGTTACTTATAGTTAATATTATCTCTTACCAGTTGGCAGTGGTAACTTTATACACTATTTAATTAATAAAAAAATAAAATTTTATAGACACCGTAAATTGATATCCATAAGTTTTTCCTAAATATTTATCATAGTTTACACCATAAACAGAAGTGGAAATTTTGATTGATATGCTATTGTGGAGTAATAATATTTCACTTCCATGTTATAGGATGAACCCAATAGAATTAATGGAATTGAAGGTTCAGTTGGAAATGTTGGAATATAAAGGTATCATAAGACCTAGTATGTTACCCTAGTCTAATATAGTTATATTTATAAAGAATATATATGTCTAAATTCCTCTTTTAATTGATTATAATAAACCAAGTTGGGTGACAATTAACAATCAATATACTCTTCCATTAATCGGTTATAATTTTTATTAATTTAAGGGAGAAAAATGGTTCTCTAAAATTGATTTGTGATCTTGGTATCACCAACTATATGTATAGAAGGAGTACACTTCAATTAAAAGTTTTAGAATTTGTAATGGTCATTATTAATAACTTTTTATTCCCCTTGGTCCCATGAATGAACCAATAGTTATCATGTAATATTTTAATTATATCTTTTAAAGAAACCATGAATCCTTTTTTGTGGTATTTGATGATGATATCTTTTTTATTTATTAGACTAAAAGCTACCATTAAGAATACATTTAGATTTTATTAATCACCTTATAGGAACACCATCCTAATGATAAATTCTCTATGTCTGGATTTGGGATATAATAAGGGTGATTAAATATCCATGTGATTTCCAAGAATGGTATAATATTATAACCTCAAAATATTAAAGTCGTTGTCTCCTAGAAACCTTATAATAATGACTCTGAGATATAAATATTTCTGGGATTTTAAAGTTTTTACTTTCATTATGTTCATTAATTTTTATTTATTTCCTCTCTACTGATAGATTTATTGAGAAAAAGTATTCTTTTGTAATAGAGTAATGAGTGTCAGAACTCATTTCATAAGTTTTAGGCCAGACTCCCTTCAACAACCATCTTCACCTTAAAAAATAAAAGAAAGGGTTATGTGGTATATTTTGAAGTTATTAGATCTATTTTGGGATTTTTATTTATTCATGGAGATTGTTTCATAACCTACAGCTCATGAAAATTGCAGGTTCATAAAAAGAATTATCCAATTCACTATAAGGGACTATCTATGCTATTCCATGCTTTAAAAATATTGAGTCATTATAACTTTGATAGAAAGTTAACTATGTTTACCTATTATAAAAACATGATACATGTATTTTCACCAATATATTTGAACGTTAAGAAACAGAAATGGATAAAATATCTTCAGATGTTTCACTTTGATGTAGTGTATACACTAAGTAAAGGGAATTCAGTGGTTGATGCTTTAAGTCAAAATCCATAACCACTTGTTTAACTAAGCTTATGATCAATGGATGTTGATGGTAGTGATTGTTGTAATTCATCTATATTTTCCTGAGTAGGATAGTGTTTCAGTCTTCTTCCGGATGTGTTTTATTTCTAATGTTGTTGAGTAGGTCAAAGATACTTTGTAATCTAGACATGATTATCAAATTATGAGGTCAAATATCAATGGTTTGTAGACAATTGATGGGTGGATGAAATATGAGAAGTTGATTTTCATTTTGAAGATTAGATAGTAATTCACTCATTTATTAGAAACATATTATTTCTAATATCATCATTTAGAATTTTTTATTTATATAGACATATGGAAATTTTATAAGGCACTAAGGATAGATTATTTGTGCCACATTAGAGGATAAATACAAATACCTCATTCCTAGTATCCCAAATCTGGTGGTTACTTTACTACATTGGCATATGTTACAAGTGATCATATCCTAGTGGACTGAATAGTTTAGTAGTCTTAGTAAACTTGATATAAAATTGTATATCACATTAAATTTCAGAAAATAAATCATAAAAACAATAAGATTTATGTATATTGTTGTCTATCATGATTATATAAGTCATAATCATTATGGAAATATAAATAATTGAACACACATTCATTTTCAATGACTTGTAAAAAACTACATTCAGGGATAATATCAATGAAATAATCTCATGGATAATAATAACAGAATTATCAATTAACGAAATTATTAATATTGGATTTTATGATCTCATAAAACATGATATTTATGTCATAAATACATTTCACAAAGGCATTTTATTCGAAGGGTAGGTATACCATAGAATCCAATTTCTTTTTAGATTAAATATTCATCTGATAAAACATTTTGATGTATCAACAGGATATATAATTCCGGGGCCCACCCTATATTGTATGTCTAATTTATTCCTCATATATCAAATATTATATTTAATTCATGAAAAATATTATTTAACAAAAAATATCCATATTGAGTAAAGAAAACTCATTTATCAAATTTTTTCCCAATTAATCAAATAAATTTCATAATAAAACATTGTAGGAAAAACTAGTGTATGATTTAGTCAATAATCTTATCCATAAGAAAAATAATATCTATATTTAATAGAAATTAATTTTCCAATGATCACAAGAAAGTAAATCTTTAAATAGAAAGTTAATGACTACAAAATTAATCAAGAAAGTGAATATCAATAATTTTTGTGGTCAAGCTAATCATAAACTATCTAGATAAATAACAAGGATGATGTCATTATAACATAACCCCATTTTATTATAAGTAAAATAATGTTTGTTTCATTGATTAATATAAATTCCATAAAAATATTATTAAATCATTATTGAGGAAGATAAAATTTTTACTTTGATAATACATTTTAAAAGATATAAATTGATAGAATATTAGAGAAAAAACATTCATTGAAAATCAATTAATAAAATTTTAAAATAAGCTTCAAAACAATAATCCATTATGACGTTGGGAAATTTTCATTAAAACAAATATTCATTTCACACTTTTTTATTTAAAGTCAAAACGTACCATGTTAGGAAAAGAAAGGAAGGTTAAATTAAAAAAATTGTAAAAAAAATACCGATTAAAATGAATTTATAAAATCATATGGTAATGTTAATAACATTCTTGAAATTATTTTTAGAAAACATAGATTTAGAAGAAAAGTGATTTTTGGCCAAAGATAAAAATAAATTAAGATTTTCTTAGAAACCTTTTATTAATCATATTATGTAAAAAAAATAGGTAAATAGTAATATTAATTGAAAAATTCATTAATAAATTGGGGATAAAAAATTTAATTGGGTTTTTTTGGATAATGATCAAAAAAATTCTTAAATTTGAAATTTAACCACAAACAAACCTAATTTAAATGTGATTGAAGCATAAACCCTTACCGTTCTGAAAAATTTTGAATCATAACACCTATGAAATAAATAACCTAAAATAAAAAATTAAATACCATGAATAAATAGATATTAATGATATAACATGACAGGTGATTGTAGATACACCTTATAAAATTAAATAGATGTATAATAACAAATATGTCTCAATAGAGAGAAAATTGAGAAGAAATCGCTAACAATGACAATAGCATTGAAATGGGGATTAAGAAATGAATTTAATATGTGTATAAAATGTAAATAATAATTAAAAAAGTTGAGATATGACATAAAATAATCAATATAACTTACACACAAAATTATAGAATATTAAATACAATAGAGAAGTTATATAACCCAATAAAAAGAAATCGAGTTGTGAAATTTCTTACCACTTGGTAACTTTCATGTAAAATCCTCCTTGGATGAAGTAATACAAATTGAAAGTTAAAATAACATGAATTATGATCTATAAATGATATAATATGAACAAATGCGCATTATATACATCGTAAAAAATAAATTAGGTGCACAATAACAAAATATTCCTCAAGGAAGAAAAATTGAGATGAACTCTCTTACCACAGACTTCCCTTTAGTTCAACATTCTTTAACCACAGTTATAATGGTTATAATAATTTTATTAATTTTTAAAATTACAATATTAATATTTATAATATCATATATTATACTATTATAATATCAAACCACATTTTCATTAATAATCATTAATTATTACCACTATTTCAAGTGTTAACTGCTTTATTTTTTCAAGAATGTTTTGTCATAGAAGTTCTTATTCTTAAGAAAATGATATATAACCATCATATATAGAATTATATTAATGATATAAATATCATATTTATTAATTTCATTCTTTTTTACAACCATTATTTAATTTTTTTTATATGTAAAATGAACCATATCGCTTCGTGGAGATGGTAGGTCATATGTTTGCACTAGTGACGATATCATTCCTTTAATTGGTTAAATTGTAAGGAAGTGGATACTATAATAATTTTAAATTATTAATATAATGTCATGTTTATCATATATATTCATTAAATTATTTATTATTATCATCCTTTAGAGTACGTGATGGAAAATAATTACACCAGTTCGTGAGGCGATAATCCATTGTACACATGAGTGATGTAATTGATTCCCATTTGATGGTGAAAGACACTGATAAATATTATTCCATCTAAATAGTAAACTCTAAGTGTATGAGATATATTTGGGTTATTATATTTAAATTTTTGAGACATAATCTATGGTTATAAAATAATAAGTAAAAAAGAAAGGACTTAATGAAGGTAATTACCTTCAGTTAGAATAACCACCTTTGGATCTCTTATTAAAGACCCTAGCATTTGTCTTTTGGGAATAAAAGAACCTATAAAATGTGTATAATGATTTTTTGGAGATATTTTTTGTTTTTTTTGTTGATATAAATATATTTATAGGTGTGAATAAGTGAGGGGTATGGGTTCCCTTTTATAATTGAGGAGTAGTGGAATTTTTGTAAATACTCAAGTCTATTCAATAATGGGAAGTCACTCTCACCCCAAGTGCCTCAAATATTGATAAAAAGCTAATTTTAGGGAAGGTAAGGTTAATAAAAACCTACACGAATAATAATAATCATTTTTTAAACATGTTATTCCCTTATGCACCAAGTTTACTAACATTTACCATTTTAGTTTTCACCGAGGTAATTAGTTTTTAACCTTGGTAATTAATCCATTAAGCCAAAAATAAAATGAAATTTATTGTATAATTTTTAACTAATGGTTATAAATAAGAAATAAAATTTATCTAATATAACAATAAATGTTCATGGAAAATTAATTTAACATAAATTCATGTAACATAGAAAAAACTTGTTTTAACATTAACCACGAAAATTAATTTTAAATATTTTTACTCATCATTATGAACAGAAATTTAGAAAATTTTATTAACTAATATTTATTTTTATGATTCCAAATATGGAATATATTTAATCAAATTAAATATATAATAGTGTGGAAAATTATTTTTTTACATATCCTGTAAAGCATTATGAGAACCAGTTTTCTCAAAAAAATACACTTTTCAATTAAAAGATGATTTTAAATTAACTCAATGACTAGTAATTTTCATTATATGAATTTATATTAACATATATATATATAATAAATTTCATTTAAATTATAGTTCATTAATTATTATTTTATCTAATTAAAACTGAGGGATATTATGAACATAAAAATAGTTTTCAGAAAAATGCGTTTTTAATCATAAAAATAAACTTTTACCGAAATTTGGTATAAAAATGATTTAAATTTAATTAAATAGATTATTTAAAATAAATAATAATTATGTTAAATTTAAATCAAATTAAAATCACAATAATACTTTTGAATTACTTAATTTATTTAAAAGTAATGCCTGTTATAAAAAAAGTGATATTTTCACTATTCACTAAAAAATTACTTTTTTTAGAAAAATGCATAATTTTCACGCTAAGTTAATTTCAAAAATGTTATTGAAAAAAGTAATTTCATATTTTTATAATAAAATTTCTAAAATTGGATGAAATTAATTATATCATTTTATCACATAAATAAATGAAAACATTTATAACAAAAAAAATATTTTTAAAGCATATAAAGACTTTAAAAAAAATGAGTCCTTATTTACCAATATGTTTTCTACATAAAAAATATTTATACATAATTTTAAAAAAGTTGTTATTCCTATTCATATTTCCAATTTGAACGGTTAGGTCACAAGTTTCACATTGAAATAGTATATCATGGTTCGTTATGACTCAGTGTTGTATGTCATATATGATATCAAACAAAGTATTTATTTTAAAATCATGGAGTGTAACATTCTCTCCTCCTTAAATAAGTTTCATCCTCAAAATTTTAATTTGTTTTAGAAAAATAAAGGGTTTTATATTTCCTTTGTAAAAAACCCACATCTTAAGAGGTTTAATAAAACATCCTCTTAAAAAGAGGTAAAAGGACATGAAATGGTCATATAGAATAACACATAACTAGGTTTGATTATAGGATAACATTAGTAGAAAGTGAAAATAATGTGAGGGAATAAAATAATAAATAATTAATGGGAGTGGTAGATATCATTGATCACAAGAAAGTGAATGATCAATAAAAATTTAATAACTAAAAAACCATAAATCTATAATGATTTAAAAGAATATTGATTCAAAGGATATAAAGGTAATATGATAATACTTTTGTTTCAATATCTTTATCCTAATGTTCAGTAATTATTTTATTTTCTAAGAACATAAGTAAATACAATTACTTTATATATTTAATTATTATAAGAATAATTTTATCCATTGGTTATGCTTTTATCAATATACACTTCACCTATTACTCCAAGGAATTAATATTCTATATGAATTTTTATTCCTAAAGCAATAAAAATAACATTTAATAGATCATAAGATCCATACACTAGTAACAATTCATTACATATTTCTCTAAATATTTCCTAAAACCAAAATTTTTAACATGAGTTATCTAAAAAATATATATTTATCTCTAAAACTCAACGGTAACATCCAAAGAAAAACTTAATATTTATCCATCAAATCATATAATTAAAAATAGTGAAATATTAATAGGAACACCTTGTAGTTTTGTAGTAGGAGATGCACCCTTTCCATCTTTTAGTTGTGGGTTTAGGCTCTACAGCCACACTGAATGAGACTGGTTTTCATCCAGCGTGTGGGATGTTATTTTTTCTAAAACTATATAAATATAATTTTTAAAAATCTCACAAAAAAATATTATAAACATCATAAAAATAACATTATTCATCAAATTACTTATTGGGAAACAATTTTGTCTGTACCGAATATTTTTTCATGAAATCAAATAATCTTAATTAAGTATCATTACCTTAACATCAATGGCCATATTAACACTAAAGGTTATCAAAACCTTTAAAATTATTAAGAGAGAATTATCCCTCCAATAATACTTCATGTAGAACCTTGGGGTTACATATACCTCATCCTAATAAAATGTCTCCCAAAATTTCATTACTCACATGAAAATCCTATCACATTAAACCTCAGAATGGGTTTTTGAAACGTTGAACTTTTTATTAGACTTAAATACATAAACTCAAGATCATGTCCATAATTTTTTGGGTTAATCATAGACTGATTAATAAATAATTCCAAACAAAATTATCACACTCCTTATATGTTTCATGATTATTATAACTAAAATACCATTGATAAAAATACATCTATAATATAATTCTTTAATCCCAATACATAAATATTAGAACTCTTTTTATTTAACATAGGTCATTCCTCAGTCTAGGAGTAAACCATTAAAAGAGGGAATTTACTCTGATAATGTCCAAGGCACTATCACTTGTGAAAATGAACTATAAATGGATCTCTGAGATGAAATGTATTTATATCCATTGAACGCCACACTTTTCCTCAATAATTCATTTCTTTGTGCCATTATTTTCCACACATAAAAAATTAGATTTTCTCTTGAGTCATTATCCTGGGTGTTTCTTTCCCCATTTTTGAAATAAAATAAATTGAAATTTGTTTCCTCCATGGTCTCTACCACTCAATCTCTCAGTGGAATCCAATCTTCTTTTATTTAGTGAGTCCAAGAGTTGGTTAAGGTTTAGGTTCTTAATCATATATTATGATAACTTACTCTAAATTATTATGAAATCTTTCACTCCATTCATAATCCCATTTGTATTATTATAATCACTATATTATCCATAATATTCAATGCTCGCATGAATCGTTCATGTTGTAGCTATTAAATAATACCAAAAATCAATGTGTGAGCAATAATAATCATAGTGTAAAACCATGAAATCATTTATAGGATGTATATATCATGAAACATTCTTTTCAATCTATGATACCTTAGGTTTATCCAAGTTTATTCATTGTTATCATATATTAAAATCCATTATAATGGTTTGTAAAGAAATTATGAATTATCAAAATCATATCCCATATGAATTTTAAACCAGGTGCATAGTAAGGCCCTTTGTCAAGAACTAGGTGATGATTGAGTAAAATCAAAATGTGATCTTTTTCTATTTATTACCCCTAGGTATAATGTTTTTAGAACCACATCCACATATAGTATCCATACATGGATATATTTATAGGAAAAATAACATAATACCATCCTCATAAAAACTTTAGTATTTTATTCAATACTTATCCTCAATATCTATCATAGGGGTATGATCTCTAGTCTATTTTTTCCTAAATCTAATTCAAAGGGTATCTAATAAAAATACTATGATACTAATTGTAAAGAACCTTACCTTGGCAGCTCAGATCTTATTGTTAATTTTTTTCATTGGCGTAGGATAAAATAAATCATATCCCAATGGACAAATTAATTTAGTATTCTTATTAATCTAGATTCATACTTGTGTCCATTAATATGTTTGAAACATAAATTAAAATAATATGAAAGTAAATATTTTTATCCTCGACCTCATTTAAATAATTTTTCTTCATGTCATGGGGATGGGAAAAAAATAAGGGTGAGATAATATTTTAAGAAAGGGTTATGTAAAGTAGAATTTATATTGATTAGATTAGTAATAATAAATATAGTAAGGTAAATAATTTAACACAAATTCCATTTAATCAATATCATGAACAAGAACTTCATGCATGGACAATACCAATGCAATAATCTCATGGATAATAATATCAGAATTATCAATGAATGAAATGACTAATATTTGATGTCGTGATCTAATCTATCATGATATCTATAAAATCATGACCTTGTGAGAAGACAGATTAATTGGTGGGTAGATATACATAAAAAATACTTTTAATTATAGCTAACTTATTTTTCTAAAGACACCTGTCGATTTCTCAAGGGTTTATATAATTTTTGCCCCACCCATCACTACATATCTAACATATTACTGATATTTCAAATGATTATTTTAAATAATGAATTATATTCTTCATCAAAAAATATTTTCATTGCATAAAGAATATAAATTCATCAAAAAAATTCCCCTACAAATTAAAAAACATTAATAATAAAACATCATATATAAAAATGGTATACGGTTTAATAAAAAATAATATCCATGATATAAATAATATGAATATTTAATATAAATTTAGTATATAATGATTAAAAGAAATTGAATGATTCAAATTAAAGTTAATGACTTCCAAATTAATCAATAAAGTGAAGGTTAATAATTTCTCTAGTCATAATGATCATTAACCATCCAAAGAAGAAATAATGATGGTATCATTACAAATATACCCATTATAGTATATATTATAAACCAAGCCTTTTACTCATATTAATACAATATTCTTCAATGTAAACTTCCTTTAATAAAACACAAGGATCGTAAAGGCCTAGTATCTTTGGAATACTAGGTTTCTAAAACATCATATAGATAATAAAAAACCTTTTTCTTTTATTTACCTAATGATATCCTAAATCCTTTTCAGCTCCAAAACTACATGGGATAACCTAGGGAATACATTGACAAAATGTGTTAGCTAAAAATCCCAGTAAGGTAATAAAAATATAAAAA
Source organism: Viscum album (assembly GCA_963277665.1). NCBI lineage: Eukaryota > Viridiplantae > Streptophyta > Magnoliopsida > Santalales > Viscaceae > Viscum > Viscum album. The sequence continues at coordinate 263,849,776 of OY728129.1, forward strand.
ACATAATGTGAGTAAAAAATATAACATGATATCATAAAGAGAATGATCATGAGTAATCACATGCAAGAATAACATAAAGTAATTGGTATAAATAGATTATGGTTGTAACATCCTGTTACTATTTTTAGGTATTCCGAAACCCACACTTTTTACTATACTTTAGTTAGGCTTCGTTTAGGTTTGTTTCCGTAGAATGTTTAAATTATTTGAAAATTTTGGGCCAGTGCACGGTTTGCCAAAACTATGTGGCCTCTCATAGAAAACCATGAAAACCTAAGTAGTGGGGTTCTTTATGGCTAGTTCTCATTTTAAAAACCATGTTACCTTTTAGGGAAAACTGTTTATCCCATTTAAAACAATTTCATGACCTGGGGCACAGTTTGTTCTAACCACGCGGCCCTACCTAGGAAACCATACAAACATGTTATTTTGATCAGAATTTTATTTTAAAATACCTGAAACCCACCTTTTTTCCTCTACAAACCTATATGGACCCTTTATAAATTCTTATTCTATGGGATCTCCTATGATCAAATTTTCTCCCCTCGAAACCCTTCCAATAATGGATCAAATCTTGATGAGTGGTGGTCGATCCCCTACCAATTAGTTTCATCTTTCAATTCTCTATCTCCTTCTCTATCGTATTTCCTCCCTTGGTATTAGAATATCTTCATATTGGTTTGGAGATCTAATACACATTGTTTTGAGATCTTAAACCTAGTTTTGATTTCCAGTTTCCATTTCCATTATTATACATCAATAAATCCTGATTAGGGTTTGGAGTTTCGAGATCTATTGATCCTAAGGTAGGTGATTCCATTATGATGATAAAATTTTATTAACACTAAATTGACTTGTTTAAATTCAATTTTCTATTTAAATTTAATTTCTTAATTTCAATTAAATTTAATTTTGTATGTTTTTTAGAAAACATAATTCAATTGTATTGTGGTTTTAAAATGGGATTTTGTTAGGAAAATCCCCCATTCCATTGAATTGGGGTATGTTTACAGAAATTTGTAAAATTTAAATTGTTTAATTTAAATTGTGAACATTATATTAATGGAAAATTATGAAAAACCCAATTCTATTTAGTTGGGTGTTTATTGTGAAATTGTTGGAATTTTTTGACCAATTAATTTTTTGAATTTAAATTATGAAAGTGAATTATGAAATTGAATTGTGAATTGATTTAAAAGTATTGTATTAGAAAAATGACTTAAATTTTTTTGATTAAATCCCATTTCTTTTATTATGGACAAGGAATATTTTTTAATTAAAAACTTGTTTTGGTTTTTAAATATAAATTAGAACATTTGAAAAAGGGAGAGTGGGACGAATTGTATTATAAACTATTTTTAAAAATAATTTTCTATCATTGTATTATACTAATGCACGTGGAAGACTAGGTAGTTAGTGAGTTATTAAATATAAACATGTTAGGATTGGAATTCCTTAACACTGGATTGATGCTTTACAGCTATAATATGAACATTATTTAGTACATCAAATTCCCCAATGGGATTATGATGTGTAGAGACCCAAAGATTGACGTACATGGACATTACATTACTTTAGAGAAATAGTTAATACATAAAAAAAATAGACACACAAGGACCGTAATAGTTTAGTGTCTTTGGAAACTTGGAACGTAATCTTCTAATCGTGGTGAAAGATCTTCAACATCTCCCATAAAGATATTCCCCTTTATTTTTTACCTAAAACCTTTCTTCATATCCTGGGGAAAAGAAAGCATAAAAATGGTGAGCTCAAATGCTCAGTAAGGGTAATAATGGATAAAATAAAACATACCATATACATTTGAACTTAAAAACATGAACACAATGTTTAAACATCAAAATACTGAGCAACGACATAAAACATGGAAGTACATAAAGCATAGATCATATTGGAACATAAACCATGAGAAAATAGCATGGGAATAAAACATGTAATTTTGGCATCCATTAAGCACATGTAATGATTTCCATAGTAGCCAAGGCATTGCTTCCAAGACCATCTTAGTGGACAAAGTCCCTTTCTGAATCGAGTTTACTCCTTGTTTCAGTCCTGTAACACTGAACCGGATTAACTTACCATTCCATCCATGTCTATCTCATGAGATATAAATCTTTACCCAATGCATTAGAGGGAGATATAGGTCCCACCCATCTCATAATGAAATCATTCTTACTTGTGCCACAAAATAAACATACATCATTTATAATAACCCAATGAATAAAATGGGTTTCTTAAACATCATCCCATCAGCACATAATCCATATAAAAGAAATGGATATCATTTCATAATAGGAAAAGTGAAACCATGTAAATAATAGAGACATTATACTTGAAACATACACATATTAAATAATGTCATCTTATATGGAAAAATGGTTTTGATAAAACACTTGAAATGAATTCTTGAGGAAAATATCCTTTCTTCTTCAAAATCAATTTCCTTTCACAAAACGTCATGAAATTTTAAAATAAAAAGATTTTGTTGAAAATAGTCATGAAATATTTTGGAGGAATATTCATGAAAATAAGTCTTTATAAAACCGTAAAAATTCGTTCACGCCGTATAAGTTAAAAATAACATTTTTCTCGTACTTTTGTCAGAAAATTCAAAAAGTACCTCGTATGGTAAACAAAAGAAAGATTCCATCCATACGATGTGGTAAAAGTAGAAAAGGGTAAAAATGTCTTTAAACACACATGGAAGTTAAGTAAACATTTTATGAAAACATTTTGAGAACATATGGACATGGATAATAAACATAACCCCCAGTAAATACTTACGAATAAACAATCTTAGATAAGAATGAGATTGGAATAATTATCCCTTACCTTAGGTCTAATATGCTTCATACGTATCCGAAACTCATGTATAATGATTTAAATAATGTTATTGACTTATTAATGAATCATATTAATTGTTATGATATTATATATGGTTCACTTATGACTTTATATTACCCGTTCTTTGGTAAATTCCATGTTAAAGAGTGTTTTGGGTAAAATCGTTTCATTTGTCGTCCGTGTTTTGACTTGTAATTATTCATATGATTACTTAGATTATGATTACATACATCCAGAATGTAAAACATGATTTATATATAATATATATTCAGAATATAAATATATATAATAGATAGATAAATGGAAATAAATACACCGTTCATGGATACGGTAGGTCGTACGTATGCATGAACGTTGTTTTCGTTTCCTCATTGAATTGAATGGAATTAATTGGATGAAATACATATATATATATATATACATAAATCCAGTATCATTATTATGTCATATATTTCATGATTACTTATTATATATACTTTATAATCATTTATGAATGGTTAATCATTGAGAATGAATCTCATCGCGTCGTGGAGACGGTATTCCGTACATACGCACGAGCGATGATTTCGTTCCCATAATCATGGAATTTTATTGGAGTGTATGTATACTATTACAGAAACAATATCACTTTACAATAATCATATATATTTATTATTTACAACATTATACCCATCCAAGTAAGGTGGTGGTGGAAAATAGATTACACCACGGCATGGAGACGGTATTCCGTACGTACGCACGCGCGGTGATTTCATTTTCCGTAGGATGGATAGATGGTGAAATAGGTTTGTTTCATAATTATAATAACATATAATTATATGAGTGATACTGATTTTATTACTTCATAATGAAACAAACTAAAAATAAGAAGTGGAAGAAGAAATAAAGGTGAAAGAATCGGTAACGGAAATTACCGCTTCTTTGAAGCGCCTCTTTGAGACCTCCTCTTAGGGCACTAAAATTGGTCTTTGAAGAATACCAGGACCTCTAGGATGTTTCTAGGGATGTGGATAAGAGAATTGGGTAGGATTTGTCCGAGCTTGAAGGCTCAAAGTGGTGTGTGGAAGAGAGGGAGGAGGTTCCCTTTTATAAGGGAGGAGAGGGGCACCTTTGGAATTCTTAAAAATATTAATTTATAGTAAATCTAACCCCACTTAAAAACCTCTAAAAATGACTCATATTCTAATATTAGATGATATAGGGTTGTAATATCATCAACCAATTAAATTTATACATATTTGGATCTTATTTTAAACCTTATCATTTTGATTTATCCTTATTTAATCTATTTATGTTTATTTGTGGTAATAAGATTCTAAATTTTAAATTATAACAAATAATTACTTATTTGTTGTGAATTTTCCATAATTGTTTACTTTATAACATTATAGACCATATAAATTTAAATTTATAATTTTTAAATATTTATTTGATTTTTAAAAAATTTTATAATATGTTATTTTTATAGAATAACAATAGTATCAATCTTGACACTATTCATTTATTTGAATTTAAATAAAATATATACAGAATATATGTTCAAAATAAAAGCTTTAATAGATTAATAAAATTTCATATGTAGCTATAAAATTAGTGGATCACATTAAATAGTTCATATAATATTTATTTTATTATTTTTAAAACCATTTATTTGGTTTATCTTTTAATAAAATAATTACTACATCATTTGTGTAAAATTATTTAATATACAGATTTGTTGCATAAAAATTCAAAATAAAATTCTATGATGAAGATAAATCTATTAAATTTCACAATAATACTTTTACTCGAATTTATCATCTTAAAACCACAATTTTTAAATTGTTATATTTATTAAATTATGAAGGTGACAACTTTGGCATAATTTAAAATAAACTAATATAAGTGTCATAATCACTTTTATAAGGCTCCAAACGGTTATATATTATGTAATTTGATGATTAAGGTGTATATATACACTGCCAATAAGTTTTGGTCTGGTTTTTGGGCCTTTTAATGGATATTATTATTTCAATAAAAACTATATTACTTATTTTCCACTTAATAAATAATTTCTGTATCATTAATGTATCACCATTAATGACAATTATTTAATCCCTAAAAATTCTAAATAAATTATCATGATGTATATAAGTTTGTTATCATTCTGGAGAATATACATGTTCGAAGTTTTATTATGTTTATCAATAAAGTAAAATTATTATACTTATAATATTTAAGAGAGTGACATGTTGTCACTTTCTTTGGTTTTAATAATAATTAAATTATTTTCATGGTCTTAAGTCCATAAAATGAATCTAATCCGACCCTTAGGTTATATGGGTCTAATTTTAGCCATCCAATATAATTTTGGCATGTGTTATGGTAATTTTATAATATTATATTTACCCTTAATTATCTGATTCACCTTTAACTATGGTAAATAAAATTTACCATAGTTACTATTCATAATTCCCAAAAATAAAAAGTATCTTATTAACATAATTTGGACCCACTGATTCCAAATATGGAATCCATTTTTCCAAATTCAATACACAAAAGTTGCATATATTAAATTAAAATTAATCCCGTTGTCGAAAGAAAACGGGTTTTTCTTTAAAACATTGCAAAAGATTGAATTGATTTAACCTACGAATTTAATGTAAAATCAATGTTAATGACATAAATTATATTAAATGGTGAAAATATATTCTATTTATACTTTAAAACCATTAAATATTATAATTCAACCATATAAATTATTGCGATGAAAAAATTTGTTTTTAATTAAAATATAGCGTGTTTTTACTATTCATCAAAATTTGAAAGTTACCAGAATAATATGAAAAATTTATCCAAATTAAATTTTTATTTCTTGATTCCAAATAAGAATTTTATTTTGTCAAATTGAACTTATAAAAATGTCAAAAAACTATATTGAAAGTGGGTGCGCCATCAAAAGGCGGCAAAACTGCGTTTTTTGAAAAATACTTAGTTTACCCGAAAAATTTATTTTGTTCTTATACCATGTTCTAGAAAATGTGTAATATGAATAATAATGTTATAAAATTAAAAATTTAGTTAATACTATTCATAACGGCTAGTTCATAATAATATTATAATAATATATCGTTGTTTAGTAAAACCCACTATTGCGTACAACACACGCTATCGAGGAAGGTCGTGATTGCATGTAATGTAAGCCAAGTCAGGGTTGCGTGTTGTGCAGGAATCCTTCATTGTTTTGTATAACATAATCCAACCATATTTCATTTATACATTGAATATATATATATATATATATATATACTCAATGTTGCGTAGAATAACTATTATCAAAATTGTGTGTAACACGATCCAAGAATAGTGTTGCGTATACTGCAAGCTAATACGGTGTTGCGTATATCACAAGGTAATCTTGGTGTAGCATACAACACAAGACATTAATAAAATTAAAAGAATATTTTTCATAAAATCTTGGGGTGTTACATTCTACCCCCCTTAAAATTAATTTCGCCCTCGAAATTCGTCGGGGTTATAAATGGTTTACTACTCGAAAGTTTGTTTAATAGAAACCCACATTGTAAAAAGGAATACCAAAACATGGCTTTAAAAACTAAAGTATGAAATGTAATGGTTACCCAAAATAACTCATCACTGGGTTTCCACGTAGGAGAACATAGGTGAAAATATGGATATGGAGGAAAATTTTAACCATCAAGTTCTGATGGAGAGTGGTAGAGAACATGGCTTTGAAAAAGCCCAAAATCAAAAAGATATTGATTTGTGATGATCTAAGGTACCATATGATTCATCGGATATAAGGGATCTAGGACAACATTTTAGGTTTTCAAGATCATTTCCCTAAAGTTGATGAATTAAAAGAAATACTTTCATGATTTCGGTACAATCTCACTGTTGTTTGTGAATTGAACAATTTCCACTTCATCCCTTAAAGAAATGAAGTTGAATTTGTTATTCATGATGTGTTAGCAGATCATGTGATATAATGATGGGTCATTCCATCTCTTTCAAACAAAAGGTTAGCAAAATTTATAAGTCCATCTTATGGTTAGATTAATCGTATATGGTTCCAAAAATGAACTTATACTTCATATATCATACCGCTTAATAAAATAAAACTAGTTTCTACTAACCAGGGACTTCTTGTAGGCCAGTGGTAGGCGATAAAGGCCAGTCGCACTTCGGTTGTGGGTTCGATTCCCACAGCCTTGTCTGACGCGATGGGCTGTCGCCCGTCCTGCAGGTTGTCCTTTTTCTAAAACTATGTTACTATAACATCCCATCAATAATATCGAAAAAACTTATATCCTTAAACAATACTAACTTATGTCCAACATAATCCATTCCAATATTTAGGCTTATCCATAATACTACAGTCCACTCTCATAATATAGTGAAAATGATTACCAGATCTTTAATACCATCGTTGATCCCCATATATCATAACATATGTCTTGTTGGTCACTTTCCAAACATTCGAAGGTCTTAATCATGTATTCTCTTGAAATATGAATACCCATCGAACCTTAGTGTAAACATGAATGTAGTTAAAAGTTAACACTTTCCACATACCAAAATCCCCAAAATTCTATATAATCAAACCATGATATCACTTAATCCTTATATCAATCATGAGCTCATAATTACAATCAAACATCTCATTATATTCTTATTCCTTCATTATGCGCATATCATCTACTTTACAAAAATATCGGAATAACCTTCCATGGTTACTGGTACCATTAAACATATACTTTCAATTACTTTTAGGAAAAACAATAGTGTAACAATCCTTAGATGATTCTTTATTCCATAGTACCATTAACTATACAACATAACTCTCGATAAACATACAATCATTCCACCACCATCAAAAACAACCGACTGAGCTTCAACACTTCTTTCAGCTCATATATCATTTGTAGTCTCCTCATCATCATCCACATAAATACTACCCATATGACCATGCTGATTCACTTCATGAGGTTTTCCATTAGGGCATTGGTTTGCATAATGCCCGTACATTCTACATTTAAAACATCTAATCATTGTTGATGTCGTAGCAATACCATTATCCTTGTCCATGGTGTTAACTGAACCTTTTCCTTTTCACTTACTGGCTTTGTGTCCTTATTTTCCACAACCAAAGCATCTTCTAGTTCTTTTTAAACAATCTCTCTGATTCCTCTTCCCACATGATTTACATGAGAGAAATTGAACTTTCTTTCCTCCATGATCATCATGAAACTCCATCTTTCTCTTATTATCTGAGTCGGGAAACTTACCAAAGTTGAGATTATTGATCATATTATGAGATTGCTGATTAGGAATAATAACGATGTTTGGACTTCCAGATCCCATTTCATTTGGCTTCTCATGAAGAAAATCATTCCATTGTCTATCATATCCTCCATTATCATGAATCTTCTTGTTTCCAGCCATTTTCTAAAACCCAAAAAGAATAGTGTGAGAGTCAAAAATCATGCTAGGGAAAACAACATAGTAAAGGGGGAGTATCCTAAATATCTAACATCTTAGGTTAAATTCTTTGATCGTTACTGTAGTTCTACGACTGTATCCATACTTATCCTTAGGGACATCCCTAGACATACCTTATAAATATCTCTAGGGATCTCACTAACGTTTTCGCATCCTAGTTTCCAAATGTTGACTAAACATTTCCTCTGATACCAACTGTAGAGACCTGAAGCTTAATGTACATGGACATTACATTACTTTTTTGTAATACTTAGTACATAACAAAAACACACACACAAGGACCGTAATAGTTTAGTGTCTTTGGAAACTTGGAACGTAATCTTCTAATCGTGGTGAAAGATCTTCAACATCTCCCATAAAGATCTTCCCCTTTTTTTCTTACCTAAAACCTTTCTTTATATCCTAGGGAAATGAAAACATAAAAAGGGTGAGCTCAAATGCTCAGTAAGGGTAATAATGGATAAAATAAAACATACCATATACATTTGAACTTAAAAACATGAACACAATTTTTAAACATCAAAATCTTGAGCAACGACATAAAACATGCAAATACATAAAGCATAGATCATATTGGAACATAAACCATGATAAAATAGCATGGGAATAAAACATGTAATTTTGGCATCCATTAAGCACATGTAATGATTTCCATAGTATCCAAGGCATTGCTGCCAAGACCATCTTAGTGGACAAAGTCCCTTTCTGAATCGAGTTCACTCCTCGTTTCAGTCCTGTAACACTGAATCGGATTAACTTACTGTTCCAGACATGTCTATCTCATGATATATAAATCTTTACCCAATTAATTGGAGGGAGATATAGGCCTCACCCATCTCAGAATTAAATCGTTCTTACTTGTGCCACAAAATAAGGATACATCATTCATAATAACCCAATGAATAAAATGGGTTTCATAAACATCATCCCATCAGCACATAATCCATATAAAAGAAATGGATATCATTTCATAATAAGAAAAGTGAAACCATGTAAATCATAGAGACATTATTCTTGAAACATACACATATGAAATAATGTCATCTTAGATGGAAAAATGGTTTTGATAAAACACTTGAAATGAATTCTTGAGGAAAATATCCTTTCTTCTTCAAAATAAATTTCCTTTCACAAAACATCATGAAATTTTAAAAGAAAGAGATTTTGTTGAAAATAGTCATGAAATCTTTTGGAGTAAGCTTCATGAAAATAAGGATTTATAAAACTTTAAAAATCCATTCACGCCGTATAAGTTAAAAATAACATGTTTCTCGTACTTTTGTCGAAAAAGTCAAAAAGTACCTCGTATGGTAAACAAAAGAAAGATTCCTTCCATACGATGTGGTAAAAGTAGAAAAGGGTAAAAATGTATTTAAACATACATGGAAGTAAAGTAAACATTTTATGAAAACATTTTGAGAACATATGGACATGGATAATAAACATAACCCCCAGTAAATACTTACGAATAAACAATCTCGGATAAGAATGAGATTGGAATAATTATCCCTTACCTTAGGTCCGATATGCTTCATACGTATCCGAACCTCCGGTATAATGATTTAAATAATGTTATTGACTTATTAAAGAATCATATTAATTGTTATGATATCATATATGGTTCACTTATGACTTTATATTACCCGTTCTTTTGTAAATTCCATGTTAAAGAGCATTTTGGGTAAAATCGTTTCATTTGTCGTCCATGTTTTGACTTGTAATTATTCATATTATTACTTAGATCATGATTACTTACATCCAGAATGTAAAACATGATTTATATATAATATATATTAAGAATATACATATATATAATAGATCGATAAATGGAAAGAAATACACCGTTCATGGAGACAGTAGGCCGTACGTACGCATGAACGTTGTTTTCATTTCCTCATTGAATTGAATGGAATTAATTGGATGACATACATATATATATATATATATACATAAATACAGTATCATTATTATGTCATATATTTCGTGATTACTTATTATATATACTTTATAATCATTTATAAATGGTTAATCATTGAGAATGAATCTCATCGCGTCGTGGAGACGGTATTCCGTACGTACGCACGAGCGCTGATATCGTTCCCATGATCGTGGAATTTTATTAGAGTGTATTTATACTATTAAATAATCAATATCACTTTACAATAATCATATATAGTTATTATTTACACCATTATACCCATCCAAGTAAGGTGGTGGTGGAAAATAGATTACACCATGGCGTGGAGACGGTATTTCGTACGTACGCACGCGCGGTGATTTTATTTTCCGTAGGATGGATAGATGGTGAAATATGGTTGTTTCATAATTATAATAACATATCAGTATATGAGTGATACTGATGTAATTACTTCATAATGAAACAACCTAAGAAGAAGAAGTGGAAAAATAAATAAAGGTGAAAGAATCGGTAATGGAAATTACCTCTTCTTTGAAGCGCCTCTTTGAGACCTCATCTTAGGGCACTAAAATTGGTCTTTGAAGAATACCAAGACCTCTAGGATGTTTCTATAAATGTGTATAAGATAATTGGGCAGGGTTTGGCCGAGCTTGAAGGCTCAAAGTGGTGTCTGGAAGAGAGGGAGGAGGTTCCCTTTTATAAGGGAGGAGAGGGGCACCTTTGGAATTCTTAAAAATATTAAATTATAATAAATCTAACCCCACTTAAAAACCTAAAAAAATGACTCATATTAAAATATTAGATGATATATGGTTGTAATCTCATCAAAAAATCAAATTTATACATGTTTGGATGTTATTTTAAACCTTATCATTTTGATTGATCCTTATTTAATCTATTTAAGTTTATTTGAGGTAATAAAATTATAAATTTTAAATTATAACAAATAATTAATTATTTGTTGGGAATTTTCCATAATTGTTTATTTTATAAGATTATAGACCATATAAATTTAAATTTATAATTTTTAAATATTTTTGTGATTTTTAAACAATTTTATAATATGTTATTTTTATAGAATAACAATAGTGTCAATCTTGACACTATTCATTTATTTGAATTTAAATAAAATATATACAGAATATATGTTCGAAATAAAAGCTTTAATAGATTCATAAAAGGTCATATGTATCTATAAAATTAGTGTATCACATTAAATAGTTCATATAATATTTATTTTATTATTTTTAAAACCATTTATTTGGTTTATCTCTTAATAAAATAATTACTACAACATTTTTGTATAATTATTTAATATACTTATTTGTTGCATAAAAATTAAAAATAAAATCCTATGATGAAGATAATTCTATTACCTTTCCCAATAATACTTTTACTCGAATTTATCTTCTTAAAATCACAGTATTTAAATTGTTATATTTATTAAATTATGAAGGTGACAACTTTGGCATCATTTAAAATAAAATAATATAAGTGTCATAATCAATTTTATAAGGATAAAAACGGTTATATATTAGGTAATTGGATGATTAAGGTGTAGATATACACTTAAAATAGGTTTTGGTCGGGTTTTTGGGCATTTTAATGGGTATTATTATTTCAATAAAAACTATATTACTTATTTTCCACTTAATAAATAATTTCTGTATCATTAATGTATCACCATTAATGACAATTATTTAATCCCTAAAAAATCTAAATAAATTATCATTATGTAGATAAGTTTATTATATTTCTGGATACTATTCATGTTCAAAGTTTTATGATGTTTATCACTAAATTAAAATAATTATACTTATTAGATTTAAGAGAGTGACATGTTGTCACTTTCTTTGGTTTTAATAATAATTAAATTATTTTCATGGTCCAAAGTGCATAAAATGAATCTAATATGACCATTAGGTTATATGGGTCTACTTTTATCCATCCAATAGAATTTTTTCATGTGTTATGGTAATTTTATAAAATTATATTTACCCTTAATTACCCGATTTACATTTAACTATGGTAAATAAAATCTACTATAGTTACTATTCATAATTCCCAAAAATAAAAAAGTATCTTATTAACATAATTTGGACCCACTGATTCCAAATATGGAATCCATTTTTCCAAATTCAATACACAGAAGTTGCATAAATGAAATTAAAATTAATCCCGTTGTCGAAACAAAACGTGTTTTTCTTTAAAAATTGCAAAAGATTGAATTGATTTAACCTACGAATTTAATGTAAAATCAATTATAATGACATAAATTATAATAAATGGTGAAAATATATTCTATTTATACTTTAAAACCATTCAATATTATAATTCGACCATATAAATTATTGCGATGAAAAATGTTGTTTTTAATTAAAATATAGCGTGTTTTTACTATTCATCAAAATATGAAAGTTACCAGAATATTATGAAAAATTTATCCAAAGTAAATTTTTATTTCTTGATTCCAAAGAAGAATTTTATTTTGTCAAATTGAACTTATAAACATGTCAAAAACTATATTTAAAGTGGGTGTGCAATCAAAAGGTGGCAAAACTACATTTTTTGAAAAATACATATTTTACACGAAAAATTTATTTTGTTCTTATACAATGTTCTAGAAAATGTGTAAGATGAATAATAATGTTATAAAATTCAAAATTTAGTTAATACTATTCATAACGGCTAGTTCATAATAATATTATAATAATATATCATTGTTTAGTAAAACCTGGTATTGCGTACAACACATGCTATCGAGGAAGGTCGTGATTGCGTGTAATGCAAGCCAAGTCAGGGTTGCGTGTTGTGCAAGAATCCTTCGTTGTTTCGTATAACATAATCCAACCATATTTCATTTATACATTGAATATATACATATATATATATATATATATATACTCAATGTTGCGTAGAATAACTATTATCAAAGTTGTGTGTAACACGATCCAAGAATAGTGTTGCGTATACTGAAAGCTAATACGGTGTTGCATATAGCGCAAGGTAATCTTGGTGTAGCATACAACACAAGACATTAATGAAATTAAAAGAATATTTTTCATAAAATCTCAGGGTGTTACATGATGAGTCCTCTCTTGATAGTGCCAAGGGACCGGTGTACACTTTTAGGTTTTTATCACATGAGTGGGTGAGGATCTCATAACCTAGAACTACCATACCTTTTGGCAGATGACCATGTTGTTTGACTGTGTATATTTGAGATATAAATATATTCCATGTTTTGTAAACTATTTTTCATGCTTTACGAATTTATATAAACTAGTTTATATAAAGATATTCATTTAAGACATTATTTTAGAAATATCCCATCAATAGAAATGTGAAGCATTTGTTTAAAAGTGTTTCCATCATTTGAAATATAAAGAATAATTTGTTTAAATATTCTTTTGAAATGACAAGCCTATTTATTTAAAATTAAAATATCTTTTTTTTATTAATTAAATTTTTTCTTATTTTGTGGAATACTTAGTGAGACCCTGCTCATATTTTATCTCACACACTATATGTACCTTTTTGTGTTTGTATATTTTCTTATTATAGGTTAGAGTGGGGGTAAATCATCACATGGAGGTAATTATAATTTTTTATTTGTGGACTTAGAGTGTTGTGTCCTTTTGGAATCGAGCTATTCTTTCAAATTTTATGGTACCTTTTTGTAGTAATTTTGGTTGTTATGCATGTTTCAATTCTAGCACACTTCTCCCTATGGAGTTTCACTTGTATGCATACTCTCTTTTTTGTCTTTATTTGTTCAATGATTGTGGAAAAATAATTCCCACTTTTATTTTTTATGATATAGGTTCTATTCATCAACCTAGGGATATCAGGAATAACCTTTGGTTCATGTTAGTGTCGGATCAGTTATCGGGCTTCTAGGGTACCTGGGATAGACAACGAAAAAGTTGTATCAGAGCTCCAGGTTTATTTTTTTCTTGAATTCAGTATTCTTTGTGTAATCTTGTTGGGACTAAAGAGATAGTTGTGATTGTGTGCCTATCCAAGTCTCACCAAAATAAACCTTGACTTACCAAGGGTGGTTTGGTAAGGACATATTTTGGATTAGTTCTAGTACTTCCCCTACTTTTGATTTGGATATATTTAAATCCAAATCTGGTGTATCTATCTGTTGGGATTGATTTCCCTCATTGCTCTATTTGAGTGCTAATCTGATGTATTCCTTGTTGTATGATGAGGTTGTGTAGAATCATACATCTAAGAATATGTGTGAATCATATCAAGGAGGAATTGGTTGTTGAAATTCAATGAGAGAATCCTCTGGGGGGGAACTGAATCTATTTAAGGTGATTTTGTGTAATTTAAAAGCTCTTGGACTAGCACTAACACTAGTTTCTATTTAGGCTCTAGCTATGGAACCTCAAACAGTTGACCTCCAAAATCATTATCAACAATTCCTTGACCCGGAACCACCATCTTTAAAAGCCTCAAAATAATCCACAAGAGGTTGAGGAATGGTTGAGTGGGATGGAACATTTTTTTTCCTAGATGCACTAGATGAATCAAGGTGAAGTGTTCCACCTTCATGCTGAAAGGACCGAGAAGTAGATGGTGGGACATAATAGTAATGGTGAAGAATCATGAGGATTATAGTGTAAATACCTCAATGTTATTTTCACCAATATTTTCTATCAAGAGTATATTTTGTTGTCTAAGTCCACTGAGTTTTTCAAACATGAGTTGGCTGACAGGACCATGACATAGTATGCAAACTGTTTTTCTAAGCTTGTACATTTTTCACCTGAGATAGTATCGAATGAGAAGATGAAGGCTTGAAGATTCAAGTTGGTACTTCTATTTTATATTCTCTCTTAGTTTTGTTTGCTAAATTTTCCTTCTTATGATGATGCAATGGATAGATGAATGACGGTCAAAATAGACATGGATGGTAAGTCAGGGTTGGAGGGAGTTTCTTTTCCTCCCAGTGGTAGTGAAAGTTCATTCAATGGAAAGAAAAATCCTGATGATTCTCATGGTTGTTCTTGACTACATGGTCATTATAAACTTCCTGATATACCTAGAATATTCCCTTTGATTTTCTAATACTATGGAATGCTAGGGAATTTAAAGAGGGTCTGCACTAAGTCATCCAAGGTATGTGGCTCTTGTAGATGCTCAAGATACTTATAGAAGTTCTTTCATGCCTTTTCCACTCCACATAGTATCATGGGAACCTCAAAACCTTGTATAACTATGGTGAAATTAGATTCCTCATGTGTAAAAGTTTTCTAACAATAGGCATCCAGAATGAAGCTTCTTCATGCAGTGGAAGTGTCTCTATAAGAAGAGGATACATGCCTAGTGGCCATGATAGGTATCATCAATATATATTCATCCTTAATGAATGATTTATTGATAATAGTTCATCCCATTTAGTTATTTCAATATGTATTTTTAATATTCTAAATCTTCCTACTGATATTTTATCTTATGTAATGTATATTACTACACCCCTTGGTACAAAGATAGAACAGGGTACCTATAGTCCCACTTGTGTTTTCTCTGTATTAGATGCTGATCATTCTTGGAGTTTTCTAGTTCTCAAAATGAAACTTCTTGACGTTATATTTGGGATGGATTGCCACATTCTTAATAAAGGCTGGATTGATTGTTATCTTTGATGGGTCTCCTTCACTACACCTAATGGTGTGGGTCATGTCTTTCAAGGAAAATGGGACTTGCAGTTGAGTAGAGATGGACCTTCTTATCCATATTTGGGTAAAGATATTTCTATATTGTATTTTAATCAATTGAAATAATAATTGATTCATGATCTATCAATAGTTTTCATTGAGTTTTTAGACGTACTTCCTTCTAACATCTCTAGTTTCCACTGGTAAAAGAGTTGGAGTTTTATATTGTCTTAGTTCCCGGTAATCAACCAATTTATTTTCTCCCATACTATATGGAACTAATTGAATTGAAGGAGATTAAGTCTTAGTTGGATGATCTTCTAGATAAAGGCTTTATATGATCGATTTTGTAACCTTGAGAAGTGCCAATTATATTTGCTAAGAAAGATAAAGTTTAACTGTTCTTTTGTGTTCATTATCTAAAAATCAATTGAGTTATGATAAAGAACCAGTATTTGTTTCCATTGATTGCTGATCTGTTTGATCAGTTGAAAAAGGAAAAGTGGTTCTCAAAGATCTTCCTTCAATCTAGTTACCATCAGTTGAGGATAAAATAATTAGACATTCCAAAAACCACCTTTCAGGGTAGGTACAATCATTATGAGTACCTTGTCATTCCCTTTGGTCTAACCAATGTTTTTTTAGATTTCATGGATATAATGTACAAGATTTTATTCTAGTATCTTGATACCTTTGTGTTAGTCACTGTGGATGAAATACTTGTTTCCTATAAGTATGAGGAGGATCATGTGCATCATCTAATATTAGTTCTGGAGTTGTAGAGAAATCATAGACTTTATATCAAGCATTAAAAACATGATTTCTAGATCTTGGAAGAGAAGGTCTTGGGACATGTGGTGTCTAAACAGGGTGTATTTGTTGATCCTTAGAAGTTGGAGGCTATTATGACTTAGAGGAAACCATGAAATGTCATTGAAATTTTAAGCTTCTTGGGGTTAGCTAGTTATTATTGTTGGCTTGTTAATTACTTCTCAAAGATGGATTATCTGATGACTACTCTAACTTGAAAGGGAGTAAACATTTATTAGGATAAAAAATTCAGGAGTTCTTTTGTTGAATTGAAATTTTTTTTGACTAATGTACTGGTTTTGAATCTCCTAGAGGTCGGGAAGATATATGTGGTCTTCTGTGATGCATCTGCTACAGGTTTGGGTTGCATTCTTATACAAGGTGATCATGTTGTTTCTTATGGAACTCATCATCTGAGGCAACATGAGAATAATTATCTGACCCATGAACTTTACCTTGTAGTTGATATACATTTACTTAAGATTCGGTGTCATTAACTTTATGGAGAAAGGTTTACCATGTTTTTAAAACGTAAGATCTTGAGTTATATCTTCTAATAAAAAGATTTGAATCTCCCCTATAGGTGTTGGTCGGAGTACCGAAAATATTTCAACTTTGACATCACATATACCTTGAGGAAATAGAATTTTATTATGGATATTTTGAGTAGGAGACTTCCAAAACATATTGTGATAGAGACTTTTGAAGTGTAGAACTTTATGGATCTCTTTTCATAGTTTTATATTGGAGTTCAATAATTAAGGGTTGAGGTTTACCTATCCAGATTTCAGTTGACATCCCCTCTTTTTGAGATGATTCTTTGGGGTCAGAAGCTTGATGAAGAGTTATGTATTATTATAGACTCTCCTTATAGTGGGGAGACCATTGGTGATTAGTCAATATCAAATGAGGTATTTTTATGCTATGAGAATCGCTTTGATATGTAATTAGTGGTGAGGAAATATTTTGGGTGGGATTTCTATATTTCACAGTGGGAAGTTCCCTCAGGAACCAGGAAGATGTTATATGAAATGCAGTGACAATTATGGTGACCAGGTATGAGAAGGTACATTGCTGAGTTTGTCTCTTGTTGCTATACATGCCAATGGGTTAAGGCCGATAACCATAAGGCTTCGAGTTTTCTTCATCCACTTCCAGTCCCTACTTGGATATGGGATCAGATCATTATGGACTTTTTAGTTTGGTTTAGATATACCTAGATAAAGAAGATTGTCGTATAAGTTGTGATCGATAGGATAACTAAGTCCATACACTTTATACCAATTCATGAACCAACCAATGTTGAGTTGTTGGGGAATCTCTATATGAAATAGATTGTTCATTTTCACAGAGTTCCATCTTCCATAGTCTCATATAGGGATCCTTAGTTCACTTCCTATTTTTGGATAGGCCTTTAGGAGGCCCTAGGATCTCGGGTCTGTTTGATACAACATATCATCCATAGATGGATGTCTAGACAGAAAGAACTATATAGATTCTTAAGGATATTATTTGAACTTATGTTCTTGAATTCGGTGGGGCCTGAGATGATCACTTGGGGATGGTTAAGTTTTTTTATAATAATAGTAACATGTCTGTGATCAGAATGGATCCTTTTGAGGCCTTTTATGGGTGGCCTTGCAGATCTCCATTATGTTGGTCAGATATTAGTGAAAGTTTCGTTGTTAGAAAAATCTTGTTTCAAGAGAAACAACAATGATTCAGTAGATTCATCAGAGATAGTTGATGGCTCGGAGCAGGTATATGTATTATGTTGATCATTTTCATAGACCATTGTAATTCTTAGTTTGTGACCAGGTATTATTGATTGTTTCACCAAGGTTGGGTCATCAAGGGATTGGGAGGCAAGGGAAACATTCTACTTATTTTTTGAGGCCTTTTGATGCTTTTGAGAAGGTGGAAAAAGTTTATTATCGGTTTGAACTTCCACCACAGCTGACATCGATAAATAACGTGTTCATGAATCACAACTTCAAAAGTATCTATCGGATTAATCTCATGTTCTAGGATATATAGATATTGAGGTTGAGCCTAATTTACCCATGACTGAATGACCAATCAGTATAGTTGATTTTGAGACCAAGTTACTTCATGGAAGGTTAATACCTTTGTTTAAATTGATATGGAACAACAGTTCTGATTCACATGAGATGTTGGAGAGGGTGGGATTGATGAGATAGTAGTGGCCTAATCTTTTGGTCCTGGAATATTTTGATTAGGCTTTATTCAGACATAAAGTTTCTATTATGGGATGTTTTAACATATTTTCACTGTTTTCAGGTATTTCAAACTACCTATTTATTACTATGATTTGGTTAGGCTTCATTTATAGATGTTTTAGGAGAAAGTTTTATTTTGTCAAAATTCAAGGCTAGTGCACAGTTGGCGCACAGTTTTGTAAACTGTGTTCCCTCTCAAGGAAACCCATTAAAATACAGGTAGTGGGGTCTTTCAGGATAGGGTAATGGTTTATAAACCCTACACCCGCTTAGGAGAACCAGTGCATCACCTTTAAAATAGGCACATGGTGAGGGTGCATAGTTTAGTGTAATTGTGGGGCCCTTCCCAAGAAACTGTGCATATGGATTTTTTTTTAATCTGAACATTATTTTAAAATAATTGAAACCTACCTTTTTTCCTCGATGGACTGATACAACCCCTTAATGAATTATTCTTATAGGGGTGATCCCAAGATCAATTATTTTACCCTCATAACCCTCCTTGAATTAGTTTGAAGCTTGATGAATGATAATCAATCCTCTCTGGGTTAGTTTCCTCTTCTCATTCTCTATCTCCAACTCTATCCCATTTCCTCCCTAGGATTTGGTGAATCTCTATGTTGGTTAGAGGATCTAATAACCTTTTTAGATCTTAAACCTAGGTTTGATTCCTACTTTTCATTTTCATTATTCTCCATCGAAAAATCCTAATTAGGGTTTGGAGTTTCGAGATCCATTGATCTCGAGGTGGTTGGTTCTATTAAAAAGACCAAATTTTATTAACCCTAAATTACATTATCAAAATTAAATTTTTGATTTAAATTAAATTTCATAATATCAATTAAATTACTATCAATTATTTTTTTGGAAAAAACTAATTCCATTTAATTAGGGTTTTGAAATGTGATTTTGGAATGAAATTAAGAAATCCCCCAATTCTATTGAATTGAGGCATTTTTATGGAAATTTGTAAAATTTAAATGATTTAATTTAAATTGTGGAAATGGATTTGATGGAAAAATTTTGAAAATGTCTAGTGAATTGGGGGATTATTGTGAAATTGATGGAATTTTGTGAAAATTTAAATTCTTTATTTTAAATATTGAATGTGAATTTTGAAATTGAATTGTGAATTTATTGCAAATTATTTTATAAGAAAAATTGATTAAATTATTTTTATTAATACCCATTGGTTTTATTGTGGAAAATTGATGTTTTTTATTAATAACTTGTTTTGGTTTTTAAATGGAAATTGGCATGTTTGAAAAAGGGATAATGGAAGGAATATTATTTTAACCTATTTTTCACAATAAATTTCTCATCATTTATTTGTACTAGAGAACATTAAAGCCTATGTAGTTAGTGAGTTATTAGGGACAAACATGATAGGATGGAAATTACCTAACACTAGATTGATGCTTTAAAACTCTAACATTAACATTATTTAGCACATAGAATTCCCCAATGGGATGATAATGAGTTCTCTCTTACCAGTTTTGAGGGATGTGAATACACATTTCGGTAATTATCACATGAGTGTATAAGGATCTCATAACATGGTATTGTTTTACCTCTTGTCCGATGACCATGTTTCTCGTTTTTTTATATTTTATATATCAATGTATTCCAATTTTTGTAAACTATTTTACATGACTTATTGATTTATATAAATTATTTTATATAAATATTTTTATTTAAGCCATTTTATTAGAAATATCCCGTCAACTGAAATATGAAGCATTTTTTTATAATTATTTCCATCATTTCAAATGTCAATCATTATTGGTTTAAATAATATTTTGATATTCAAAAAAAAATTATTTAAAATTTAGTGCTCTTTACTTGGTTAATTAAATTTTAGAATTTTTTATGGATTCCTTGGCCAGAACGAACTATTCTTTCATATCACATTGTATTGGTGCCTTCGATTGTTTGTAGATTATCTATTTCCAGGTTCGATTAGGGGTAAATCACCACATTGAGGTGGTTTTAGAAGTTGATCCATGGAATTGGAGAGTTGTGACCTTTGGGACTTGGGATGTTCTTTTAGTTTTTTTGGTACTTTGTTTTCATACTTTGGATTGTTATACATGTTCAAATTCTGGTACACTTCTCTCTATGGCGCTTGTCTTATATGCATAATAACTCTTTTATATTCACATCTTAAACCCTTGTGGTAAAATCATTTTACTTCATTTTTTAAGATTTTAGGTTCTATTCCCTAACTTTTGGGGATCAGTAATGCCCTTCAAGACATGTAAGTTATGGCTTGGTTATCAGGTTTAGCAGGGTACCTGGGATGGTTTGTGACAATGGTATCATATGAAATATGGAAGCCACATAAAACATGATATATACATCAATCAAGGCTAACTGCCTAGAAACAATCACAAGGTGAACAAATTACCATAATGTATTAGGTTTAATCCTTATTCCCAAACATGATTTCATGTGAGACTAATGCTTAATCCAATATGTTGCAGTGTTATTTGGTCACACCCATCATAACATGTTCATGATCAATATGTTCAAAATAAAAGAAATCAATCATAATGAATAAAATAAAAATTACCATGGGAATGAAAATGGGTTTCATAATATTTCTTCATATAATATTCAAATGAAATTTCATAATGAATGCATTTAAGAAATGATAATTAGGATTTTATTACCCCATCAAAGGATAGGAGAATAATTTAGGTATATATGTGATAGATATATATATATAATTTAAAATAAATAAATAACATAAAATTTCATTTTCATTGATGAAAATACTATTAAATTTACTGTAAAAATTGTTGAGGAAAATAACCTTTTCACTTTGAGTAACCTCAAATGATGTCATCCTAGATGGAAAATGATTTTGAAAGATCACAATAAACATTTCTTAAAGAAAATATCCTTTATGTTTTGAAAAAAAAAGTTAATTAAAATCAAATAGTTTCTAAAAATATAATGAAAACATTTTTTTGATAATAGACATTGATACTTAAAAGGAATATTTGAAACATTTAGTTGTCATTATGGTGGAAGAGTCCAAGTGATTTTGAATAAGTTTAAAAAAATATTACTTTCAAAATTTTGTAAGAATATTCAAAAATTTCCATTTTCAAAAAACAACATGATTATACCTTTTAAATTTTAAAAAAAATATAATTAAGGGTTAAAAATTATTTAAAAAATCATTGTAGAATATTTTTTAAATTATTTTTACAAAACGTGTATTAGGATGAAAAAGGCTTTTTGATTGAAGAGAGAAATAAAGTCATATTTTATTAAAACATTTTTAGAAAAAAAATTATTTACCAAGGAGTGGAAACTGGTACTATTAATTTTGAAATTTAATGAATAACTAGATTAGAATAAAATGAAATGGTTTTATTTATAATTGATCAAATAATTTTTATAAATTAAAATTCAATCATAAAAAATCTCGATTTAAATAAGATTGAAACATAAACCCTTAACGTTATGGTAAATTTTGAATCACAACTTACAGTGAATGGTATAGATAAATTGTATCATAAAATATCATGAATTACGAATGATTCATGGTATAGTGTGTAAAGGGGCAGTATATACACCATTTAAAAGAGATTAGGTTCATAAAAGAACATGTGTCTCAAAGGGGTATGTTCTTAGTTAAAACCTTTATAAAGTTATAATCATCAAGGTGAGATTTAATCAGTGAAGTGATTATTTATATAAATTCTAAATAAAATAAACTAAATGTTTAAACAAAATAATAAATTAATAAAATTTCATTTCAGAAGAAAAAAAATATTGTCATAGTATAATCCACATTGTAGACAAATAACCCATTGAATTGAAATTGAGTAAAAAAACCTCTTACCTTGTGCTTACCTTTAGTTGAGCACTCTTCAATCTCATGTATATAAGGTTAAAACACTTTATTACCTTATAAGATAATATTATAATTATTTATAATGTCATATATTTTCCTTTTATAACATCTTATTACTCATTCATTAATAATCTTATATTATCACTATAGATTCAAGTGTTAATTGACTTTTTATCTACGACACGTCTATTCATGAATGTTTAATATAATGACAATGGTTATAGTTCCATCATATTTGGAATTTTATAAATCTTATAAATTTCATTTTTATCATTAGATAAACCTTTAAAATAATTATTGAATTTTTATCATGGAGAATAAATCACATCCCTTCGTGGAGATGGTAGGTCCTATATACACACGAGCGACGTAATCATTTCCTCAACAGGTTAAAAGGTATATAATTTGATTGTATATTAATTTTAAATAATCAATATAATGTAATATATTTCACTTATATTGATTAAATATATCATTTTTACCATCCATATAAATTTTTAGTGAAAATAGAATCACATCACTTTGCAAGATGGTAGTCCTCTATACACACGATCGGCGTTATCATATTCTCTACAAAATGGAAAGTAAGAAGGTATATATGATATTATAATTCCATAGGTATAATTATATCATAAATATATTATACAATCTTTAAATATTTAATTATATATATCCATGATAATCATTGATGAAAAATAATTTATGTCAGTTCGTGTGGCTATAATCCACTATACTCACAATCAATAGTTTTTTATTTCCCCTTGAGAGATGAGGAGATGGTTTTAGGTCATGACCATAACATAAAAAATATAAGTATCTGGAATATATTATTATAATATATCATAATTTTCAAATAATATTTTAATGTGGTTGGGGAATAAATAATATAAAATAATCGATTAAGGATGTTACCACTTCTTCTGACAACAACTTTTGGTTTGAACCAAAAGCCTTACTATGTTGGATTTATTAAAAAAGGATTATAATATTATGGGAGGTAATTAATGTAGTGATTTTTAATTAGGGTTTCCAATATAGTGGGTTTTTTAAGTGTGTAAAATAGAGGATATGGGTGGCCTTTTAGAAGTGCGGAAACTCACACACATGGAATTTTTGAAAAGAAAGATTGCCACCCTCATTTTTATCATTATAGAAGGATAAAAAATGGATCATTTTTTAAATTCATAATAATTAAGTTATACATATGACCATATCATAGGAACTATATGTTTTTTTGGTATTTTTTTACACTTAACTTTTTATTTTAACCCCCAGTAAACCAATTTTTTCATTAACTGTGGTAAATAATTATCACTTTTGTCACAATTATATATAGTAAAAAATTAATTTTAACTTATTTGATATTATAAATTATGATTATTCTAAATATGGAATCTATATTTCTAAATACAAATCATATAAGTCGCATTATTTAATTTAAAATTGAACCTTTAGATATGTTGAAAAAAAGGTTTTTCAATAAATTCACTTTTAAGGAAAATATGATGTCATATTAACTATATGAAAAGTAATAATAATTATATGAATTTAAATTAAAATTTAGAGATATATAATCAACACATTTTAATTAAAGTATTCCTTATTATGGGTTACTCTAATTATTTAAAATGGATAAACATTATACACCTAAAAATAGTTTTTGAGAAAAATTGTGTTCAGAAGCCTAAAAATAAACCTATACTAAAATCTAGTATATAATTATTAAAATATAATTAATTAGATTTAATAAAAAGAATAAAAGTTTTTTTAATTTTAAATTAAATTAAATTAATTTTTATAATTAATTTATTAAAAATAAATGGCAATTTTTAAAAAATTGACTATTCACTGAAAAGGAAATATTTTTTGAAAAATACCAACATTTCACTATAAGTTAATATTGATATTCTAATATCCAAAATTAAATTTTTATTATATAGTAAATTTTTTAAAAGTGGTAAAAAAACTAATATTAAATTATGTAAGCATAGCACAAATAAACTATATTTTAGAAAAAATAAAGTTTCCATAGAACATTTTATTTCCTTTCAAATGGTTCTTATTTTATTTCTACATAATAGATATCCATTGAATTTACATTATACATGTGTAAACCATATAATATTCATAATTTAGTTATTCATTTTCATACCCAAAAACGTAACATCTATTTTATAATGGAAAAGTTTAAATAATAATATTTTAGTAGAGTATCATGTTTCGTTTAAACCCAGTGTTGATTGCATCTCAAGCTATCGAAGAGAATAAATTTATTTAAAAAGAAAAATATCTTAAATCCTTACAGTTTTACCTTCTCATATAAGTTATTTTTCATATCATATATGTTATTTAGCATCATGTTACTCTTTTAAAATATCATGGTGTTGCATTCTGCCTCGTTAAATAAATTACATCTTTGAAAATTAATATTAATCTCACTAATCAAGGGATTTAAATTTAAAAGAACCTTTATTGTAAACCCAAATCCTTAAAAGGGTTAATAAATATTCTTCTTGATAATATAGAAAGGGATCTATGATGGGAAAAAAGAATAATATGTTATTAGGATTCCATATAGAAGAACATTGGTGGAAATAAAGATATGGACATTGAAGAAAAACGTAAATAATTATAGTGAGTGATATAGATCATTGATAAAAATAAATTTAATTTTCAATGGAATTTTAAGGAAATTAAATCCATAAATCAATGAAAATTTAAAAGACCATTTAATTCATCATATATAAAGGTAATATGATAACATTTTTTATTCAATATTCTTTTTCTAAATTTGATGAGTTTTTTACTATCTAAGATTATAAGCAAATATACTTACTTGATATCTTTATATTTCATAAGAAAAATTTAATCCTTTGGTTATGCTTAGATCAATTTACACTATCTCTTATTCCAAAAAAATAATATCCAAAAATGAATTTTTTATATCTGAAACACTAAAATTGAATTTTAATGGATCGTGTGATCCATAAAAGAGTAACAATATTTCCCTCATTTATTTTTTAAAAGAAAAATAGTCAACATAAAATAATATAATATCTGAAATTAATATGAATCTCTTAATCTCAAGAATTTTATAGTGAAACCAAAGGGTTAACATAGATCATTCCTTAAATAAATGACCATATATCCCAAATAACCACAACAACCTCAACATAAAATATGGTTTTAACCTCAATGGTTATATCATAACCTTTCAACTTACATCTAAAAAGAATAAGAACATTATTCCCAAATAATACTTTATAGTAAACCAAAAGGTTATATATTCTTCAAACTTATAAAATATCTATTAAAATATCATTTGTTACCCCATAATCAAATAACATGATCCTATAACATGTTTCCCAAAATCAACTTAATATTTAAGCTTCACACCATCTATGTGAAAAACATTAATATTAACCAATACATCATGTTGGAGAATGTTAGGTATTGCACCCTTATCCCCCTTCAGTTGTGGGTTCAATATCCTATCCTTTACATATGTGATGGGTTCTCCCTAGCTTTTGGGTTATCCTGTTTATAAATTTATAGAAAAAATATGTTATTATCATATCCATAATTATATATATTTATATAATTTTTTCAATAATATGACGATCATATTCAAAAACAATATTAACATTTTTTAACCACTAATTTTTTCTATAAAACACATTCTTTTCCACAAAATAAATTAAATTACTTAAACATCAAAAAAAATCTCCAAGATTAACTTTTCCTCAATTATGTTTTTTTTTGAGTATCACCTTACAATTAAATCATATCTCTAGGTCAATTGTACCATTCAATATTATTCTTGAAAATCCTTAACAAAAAACATCTATAAAAAATCCTTATATTTCATGATTCGCATTACTCTTTGATACCAATACATAAACATCTCATTAATTCCAATTTATTATTAAAACATTAACTAGGATTCATTATCTTATTCTTTAATACCTCCACATATTCATATTCCATTTTTTTGTCTCATGATCATCAATTGAAAAAAAAATTACTCGACAATATTTATTATCATATTCTTGATCTTTCCCCTAGGACATTAACATAAATAATGACCATTTTACTAAAATTTAAAACATTCAATTGATGATGATTCCTTAGGTAAACCATCATTCTCATCCATTGCATTAATATAACTTTTCATTTTTCCAGAGAAAGTAATTACTTTTTACCCTTATTCTTTAACTGTAAAACATCTTATCATTTCTTTGAGACATTCCCTTGGGTTATTATTCCTATATTATTGATATATAGAAAACTTAATATTATATATACCATGTTATCCACCTCATAAAATTTCATTAAACTCTAGTCATGTATTCTTTGTTGAGTTCAAGAGTTTCTTAAGGTGCAAGTTGTTAATCATATATCATGATAAATGTTTAGGAATAATCATAGTATCTTTTACTCTAGTCATCATACCATTTGATTTCTCATAAATACATTGTCTATCACATTCAATGTTAACCCATTTCCTTTTGGTTCCCACCATTGTATAAAACTATAAATCATAGTGTGGGAAGAAATATTATTAGTCTGAAACAACATAATCATGAAAAAATGTTTATAATATGTCTAAATCATTACATCTTCATTTCAATATAAGACACCATAGTTTTAACATAGGTTATCTATTACCATTATCTATTCAAATTATTCATGATGGATCATAAAGAGTTTTTTATTTCCAGAGTATAACCCCTTGGAGTGTCAAACTAGGTTCCCATTAAGACCTATTTTTCGTATACCATGTAACACTCAATTCACGTCTAATGCACATTTTTCAAATTTATCACCCCTAAATACTTATTTTTCTGATCCATGTCCATTTTTACTATCTCGAAATGGATGTAATTTTTCCAAAATCACTTTCTCTGTAATTCAACAAGATTTCAAGATATTTCTATATACATAGTCTTATCCTAAGACTTATCCTTATGTTTCTTACTAAATTTATCTCATCCTCGTTTCCAAAGTTTAACTAAATCATCAGATATGATACCAGTTATGAATACTGATTCCTTTTACACACATTATTACATGATTCATGAACATAACCATACATTAATACAACACATGGATTATAAAGTCGTAGTGTATTTGGAAGACTAGGTTCCTAAAATAACAAATTGAGGCTAAAAACATTTTATTTTATTCTCCATAATGTGATCATAAATCCTTTCAATCTCCTAAACATTATGTGATAACCTAGGGAATAGAAAGACAAAAAGGAAGATCTAAAAATCCTATTAATTGAATAAAAATGATAGGGAAACATAATGTTTGAGTCAAAAATTTATCCTGATATCTTAAAGATAAAAATTGTGAGTAATCACATGGAATCATAGTAGATAACATGATATCAATTGATCATAGCAGTATAGTAAATGTGGAATAAACATAGAACATGACACAAACATAAATCAAGGCTAACTTCCTGGACAAAATCAAATGGTAGAAAAAGTCTAAAAATGGATTAGGTTGACTCCCTAACCCCATAAATGATATCTCTTGAGACTAAATATTTACCCAATGCATTGGAGTGTTATCTAGGTGAACCCATTATAATATTATTATCATCTATGTGTGCTAAATAAAGTAAATAAATCATAATGAATAATATAAAAATTACCAATAGAAATAAAATGCCTACTATAATATTTCATTATATAATATTTAAAATAGGTTTCATAATGAAGGTATTTGAGAAATGATCATAAGGAATATATTTCCCCATCAAAGGAAGGGAGAATAAAATAAGTATATATGTGAGAGACATATATATATAATTAAGAAGAAATATATAACATTAAAGGTTGATGTCGTTGATGAAAATACTTTAAAAAATATTATAAACATTCTTAAGGAAAACAACCTTTTAAATTTTTAGTAACATCAAAGGATTTTACCTTAGATTGAAAATGATTTTTAAATATCACATTAATCATATCTTGAAGAAATTATCCTTTCCAATTTTAAAAAAGATAATTTAAATATTAAACATTCTAAAAAATTAAAGAAAACATTTTTATAAATAAAAATTGAAAAATAAAAAGAAATATTTAAAACATTCAGTGGTCCTGACAGCAGAATATTTCTATTTATGTTGAATATGTTAAAAAAACAATGATACTTTTCACATTTTTTTAAGAAAATTCAAATCTTAACTTGGTTGTACAAAGACGGTAAGATTACTTTTAAAACATTTTTAAAAAAATAATTTAATGGGTAAACTTGGCTTTAAAAAATAATTGTAAAAAATTTTTGAATTTTTTTTTGGAAAACATGTATTTTGATGAAAAAGATAAAATGAGGATAGAAATAAAGTTATTTTTTTTTTAAAACATTTTCTCGGTCATTTTATGTAACAAGGATTGTAAAATGGTACTATTACTTGAAAAATTAAATAATAACAAGAATTTAATAAAATTGATGGCTTTTATTATGTACTGATCAAATGATTTTTATAAATTTAAATTCAAGGATAAAAAATATTGATGAACATGATATTGAAACATAAAAACTTACCATTATGGTAACGTTTGAATCATAACATACCATGAATGATGTAGATCAATTTTCACTTAAAAAACATTAATTTGGATGTATTGATGATATAGTATTTAAAGGGGCAGTATATACACCCTTTAAAATAGATTAGGTGGATAGATGAACATGTGTCTCAAAAAAAGAATTATTTAAGATAAACCATTAAAAAGTTTGTATCATTGAAGTGAGAGTTAATTGTAACAACCCAAACTAAATCATATGGTCCAAGATGGAATTCCATGGGACCTCAGGTGCATCTCCTCATACACAAGAGGTTGTCAACTACCAATAAGGGTCTGAGTCTGTCAGTGTGGAGACTATACCATCAATATCATGTCATAGGATCAATAATCAATGATAATTAATATAATAAGTAATCCGAGTAAACATGCACAAAAGTAAAGATGGTATACATGTAATGAAAATAAATCTGCTACCATAAGTTAAAAACATGTTCAGAGGAAGTAATTCTAATAATGTAAATAAATAAATATTGGATCCTCTAGAGTCCATCCCAGACTACTGCAAGATTCATGCTCCTCTTCTCATTTATCCGCCATAGGGATCTTGCCTTCGCCAAATCCCTCATTCAATCTAAAGTCACATCTAAATTCCTAATTAGGGTGTGATACAAGACTCAATAGAACACCACCAATTCATCCTTAACCCGATGTGATCAAGTAAAACAATGTATGGCATAATAATGATCAATGTATAATAAGCATAAACATACAATCCAAAATTGATTGGTAATGAACTAAAAAAGCCACCAAAAACCCCTGACAATACCTTCTTCGGTCCTATACAAGATGGATAAATCATTTTTTTAAAGAATCGAGTATTATCCATGAGGATAATTATTCATGATACTTTGCATCATGTGATCGTGAAACTTTTCATCCCAACACATCAAGAAGATTATGTTCTCAATATCACCTAGGCATCGATAGAAACTCAATATCCCCTAGTCATCGAGTAACATACCTCCTAGCATCTGATAGTCATTGATTTCATCACATGGAATCACTGAGGAATCTTTATATCCCTACCATGTATATAGTTCCTCGTAGTTATTGTCGCAAGTCATGCACACTCCCCCTCTAAGGGATAACATATTACGATGATCCACCTATCTTGGTCTCCAATAACAATACCAAAATATAATACATAGCATGGTAGGATACACAATAAAAGCATATCATATAATCATAAGTAAGGTAGAACACAAAATACATGTAATCGATATTGAGAAAGAATAATAATCTACAAATTATTCATGGAACTAAGTGTAACCTAAGGTTCTTCGGGATACAGATACACACCCTCATGCCAACACAATCTAGCATGGTCATCAAAAATATTTCTATCCATAATCATATAATGGAAACATGTGTAAACGATTCCAAAAAGGCAAGGAACTTCCTACCTCAAAAGTCATCGATGTAAAATGGTGAGGATAAACCATTCAATAACACCTCTTCACAACCTTATTATCGATAAATGTTGATAATCTAGATTCATCAAAGGACCTTAAATCCATAAACAGCTATTTTTTCAAAAATAAATAAAATATTGCATGTGATACTTTCTCCCTCCTGGATAATTTCTCTGAAATTATCCTTTTATATTTATATTTTTATAATTTATTATAAATTATCCTCTCATAATTATCTTTGGATAATTTTATCAAAAATTATCCTTTTATAATTATATTCAGATAATTTTTCATAAATTATTCCTTTATAATTATCTTATGATAATTATCAAAAATTATCTTCTTATAATTATATTTTGATAATTACCCATAAATTATTCTTTTATAATTATATTATGATAATTTCCCATAAATTACACATTTATAATTATATTTTTGTAATTTATATTAAATTATATTTTTATAAGTACAACTTGATAATTTCTTATAAATTATCATTTTAAAATTATCATTTGATAATTTAGAATAAATTTGTTTTTATAATTTTCTTTTTATAACTTATTATAAATTCATTTATAATCATCTTTTGATAATTTCGTTAAAATTTTCCTTCGATTGTGTTTCAATTATCATTTGATAATTTTAATATATTAAAAATGATGATTGAATGTTTATCCTTTGATACTTTTTGATAAACTATCCTTTGATAAATTATTGCAATTATCATTTAATGATTTTTCATTATTATCCTATGATAATTTGTATAAAATTATCTTCGATAATATTATGAAATTATCTTTTGGTAATTTTTTTAATTATCGCTTGATAATTTATTTAATAATTATCTTTGATAATTTTAAAAAAAAATCATTTGTTAATTTTATTTAAAATTATAATTTTATAATCATGTGAAATTATCTTTTGATAATTCATTTAATAATTATATTTGATAATCCAAAATAATTATCATTTAATAATTTTAATAAATTAACCTTGAATATACAATTTTATTATCCTTTAATTAAAAGAATTATCTTTGAAAACATACTGATACTATGTTATAATAATTAAATGAATTTATTGATCGCTAATTATTTATAATTATCTGTAGATAATCCCATATAATTGTCCTAGATAAATTCAGTTTTAATATTTTATTTAATTCCTACAAATTGTTTCCCAAAATAAATAGATAGATTAATGGATCAAATTAAATAAATAAAATATAACAAAAAAACACGTAATATTTCATGTAGCATAGCATGGATAAGGAAGATCACACATGAGGCCTTCTAGAGAATAAAACCAATCGATCTAAATGAGGATTAACAATTGCTCAAAGGAGTCTAGGGTTTCTCAACCACCACCTAAAATCCTCCAAAATAAACTTCTAAAGGTTTAATACCACCCCATATATATCATATTGGAAACCCCAAAATAGATAATTTAATACCTCGATTCAAAACCAAATTCAACTGAAAATTGAATATGAAGTGTTCAATTTGACAACATTAAGGCGTTAATTTTTTCAGGTCAAAATTGTTTCAAATCAAAGCATTAGGATCTATATGGTTTCATCAATGGTTATTAATTGTGTTGTTATGCATTGAGGAATAATACACCAAAATAATTTAATTTTCATTATATTAATTTAATATAAAATTCACGATTAATATATATAAAAAATAAAAGATTAATATCATATGTGATGTAACCAAAATTCAGACGCTGATAAAGGTTATACCCTGCCTAGGATAAAACCAGTGTTCTAATCCTAATAGTGGTCATATATTTCTCATTTGATGCACCTTTTGAGAGATATTAGTTTTTTATTATTTAAAAAATAGATTAATAAATAAATTAAATATAAATATGGAATTATCATGCCCAATATTTCCAAACACCCAATGTGCATAAATGTTCTACCCCACCATGGGAAAATCCCATGTTCTGGACCTAACGATGGTCATGAATTTCTAATATTATGAACAATTTTAGAGATATTCGATTATTGTTGAAAGAAAAAATTAAAAATATTAAATAACATATACTTGTGTGTGATCTAACCAAACACCTGACGCTCACAAATGTTATACCAAATTTAGGGTAAACACCACGTCTGATACCAAATAGTTATATTATATTTCTCATATGATGCATAGTTTGTGAGTTATTTAATAATTTTTGATAAATCACATGTGTGTAATATAATATATTTAATATTTATATTCATTCTGCGTCGAGCCTCTACAGGTCAGGGAATCTCACATGAACTTAGTTCTTGACTCCAAAAATATTTGATATATTATTCCAAGGTGTTAAAAGGTCTTTATCTATTATTTAAATCCTTTAAATAATCTATTAAGCGATTTTTTTTGAGAAAATATGTTTTCTCATAAAAATAATTAAAAATTATTAAAAAAAAGGGTTTTAATAACTTCAAAAATCCAAGATGTTAAAATTTTACCCCTATATCACCTTTTCATCCTCGAGAAGTATATCTAGTGATATTTCAAAAACAATTCAGATCACTGAGCTAAAACATCATACTCATGTTACCATATTTCCCCTTGGATCTGTCCATACTGCCACTAAATCCAAACTAGTGGTACAATCTTTACCTACAACACCTTCTAGATTCAATCTATGATCTACACCAGACACTCCTCTTAAAATTCATCGGTCACTAGCTCAACATTATCAAAATCAATAACATGTATAGGGTCAATTATGTCCCTAGAAAATTGTGCCACATATAACACATCATTCCTACCTCGATAGAGACAAGGGAGGTCCAAATGATACGACACTGCCGATATTTTCTCGGTGATTTCAAATGGTTCAACAAAATTATGTGCTACCTTTCATTTATTCCTTATACATCTCCACCCTAACTGAGGAGTCACTCACAATAAATGTTGATCTCTTATAGAATACTCCAAGGGTCTACTCCTATGGTCAGCATAAGATCTATGTCCTCTCTATGCAGTGATCAACCACTTAACAATCAGATGCACTCTCTTTGAGGAATCCTAAACCAAATGAGACCCACAACTACTACATCGCCTATAAGACACTAACAATGAGTGCTCTACACGGTCTCTCATAAAGAGCCTCATAAGTTGATAGCTGGTTCAAAGCTTGATAACTGTTATTGAATGAGAACTCCATGAATCCTAAGTTATCATCCCACAATCCACTAATGTCTATCACACACGATCAATGAATATTATCCAATATTAATATAGACCTCTTGGACTATACATCGATTTTAGAATGGTATGTTGTGCTCAATCTCAGTTGAGTCCTAAGGTATTTCTGCAGGCCCTTCCAAAAGTGCGACATAACAAATGTGTCTCTATCTGAGGTAAAGATCAAAGTAAATCCATGTATCGAATTTAAATACACAAAATCAAAAGTGGAAATAAAATCATAAAGTAATAAAATTTCATTTAACACATAATCTTGGTATAATATAATCAATAAAGTAGACATATAACCTAATGAATGAAGATGGAGTCAAGAAACCCCTTATCTTCTTCTTCCCCTTAGTTGAACACTCTTTAACCTCCTATAAAGTGGTATTAAACATGTCGTTAAATTAAAAAACATAATATCATTTATAATATCATATATTTTCCTTTTATTTAATCTTACTACCCATTCATTCATAATCTTACATTATCACTATTGTTTCGAGTGTTATTTGTGTTATTTTTTATAATTCATTTCTTCTTAAAAGTTACAGATATTTGACGTAAGTTAGAGTCAAATAATCTCTATAATAATAAAAATGTTATAAATATATTTTTTTTATTATAAATATATTTAGAATTATTATTTAATTTTGAACTTAGAGAATTAATCACACACTTCATAGAGATGGTAGGCCATATAAACACATGAGTGACGTTATCATTTACTTAATCGGTGAATGGGTAAAGAATTTGATTGTATATTAATTTTAAATAATCAATAACATGTCTTATATATCACACATATTCACTAAATATATCATTTTTACCTTTTATGTAATTAATTAATTAAAAATTAATTACATCTCTTTGTGTTACAGTAGTCCACCGAACACACGAGTGATGTTATCGTATTCTCCATGACATGGAATTTAAGAAGTTATATGAGATATTTTAATTAAATATGTATAATTATATCATAAATATTACATATAAACATTAAATACAGAATTATATTTAGTCTTTATATGTGTTGATGGAAAATGAATAATGTTAGTTTGCTTGACGGTAGTCTGTCGTACCCACGATCAACAGTTTTGTTTCCCTTTTCAGAGAAGGTAGGATTGTTTGTAGGTAATTACCATAACATAAAAACATGTAATAATATTTAAGATACTAAATATATTATATTATTATGGTTTAATAATATTTTAAGGAATATTATAAATAAATAAAATAAAATTCCCGGTTAAGGATGCAACCTCTTCCTCGGAAAACTTCTTTTAGTTTTCACCAAAATACTTTCTATGTCGGATTTATGACCCTAAAAAAATTCTACGATTATTTGAGGTAATTATGGAAATTATTTTTAATATTTTTGTCTTAAATAATTATTTTTATAAGTGTGGAAATGATAATATAGGGGTGGCTTTTTTAATTGGGGGAGAGGACACACTTGGAATTTTTTTTAAAAGAGTTCCACCGACATTGTTTAATGAAAAGGTTTCCAAAATAGAATATTTTATAATATTATGAGTCATAAGGTCTAAATATGACCATTAAATAATAATTATATGGATTTTTGGTAATTTTGTACCTTTATCATTTAATTTTAACCACTAGGTAAACCTATTTTTACCTAAATTTTGGTAAATAATTTTTTCTGCTTTCACTATTCATTATGGTAAAAAATTAAATTGAGCTTATTAGATAGTATAAATTATGATTATTACAAATATTTAATCAATTTTTCTAAATTCAACTCATTTAAGTGGCATAATTTAATATAAAATTGAACTTGAAGACATGTTGAAAAAACAGCTTTTCAAGAAATCCATTTTTTAAGAAACAAATGCTCTAATATTAACTATATTCCATGTAATATTAATTAGATGAATTTAATTTCATATTTTTATAAATTTAATATATAAATTTAATTTAAATTATTCCATATTAGGGGATATTTTAATTATTTAAAATCGATAAACATTATAGACTTGAAAACGTGTTTGAATAAATGTTATTTAATAGCATAAAAAATAAACTTATACTAAAATATATTATAAAGATTATTTAAGTGTAATTAATTTTATTTAGTATAAATAAATAATACTTATGTTAATTTTAAATCTAATTAAAATAATGATAATAATAATTGGACTTAATATATTGAAATGAAATGTCA
This sequence comes from Viscum album, assembly GCA_963277665.1. Lineage (NCBI taxonomy): Eukaryota > Viridiplantae > Streptophyta > Magnoliopsida > Santalales > Viscaceae > Viscum > Viscum album. Next base: position 263,886,041 of record OY728129.1, read on the forward strand.
ATTCTTTAAAAATCAGAACTTTCACTATTCACTAAAAAGTTATATTTTCTAAAAAAATCCCAATACATCACAATAAGTTAATATCAATATGTAGATTTAAAAAATTAAGTTTTTCTACATAATAATCTTTTTTAAATTGATAAAGAAAAATTTTAATTTATGTGCACAATTCAGAACTAAACATCCTTTTAAAAAAATATAGTTTTTCAAAAAACATTTCTTTTTCTATAAAATTGTTCTTATTATATTTATAATCAATAGATAACCATAGAATTTTTTTATATGTATAAAACATATAATATTCACTATGTAATTATTCCAATTTATACCTTCCATATTAATGGCTTTGTTATAATTGGAAATCTTAAATAATATTTTAATAAAGTAACACGTTTTATTTAAACCTAGTATTGAGTGCATCACAAGATATCAAAGAGATTGAATTTATTTAGAAATAAATTTAGTTTAAATTATGGAGGTTTTAACATATCTTATATATTATTATTTTCATGATTTATATACAATTTAACAAATATTTTCCTCTTTTACATTCCAGGGGTGTTACATTCTACCCCTCTTAATTATATTGTGTCCTTGAAATTTAATCTTGATCATAGTAATCAAGGTATTGAAATTTTAAAAAAAATATTGGAATTAAAAATCTTAAAAAAAGGTTAATAAAACTTCCTCTTTATAATAGTGAAAAGGATATACTATTGTCAATCATAATAACATGTTATTTTGTTTCTATATAAGATAACATTGGTGGAAAGTGAAGATATGGACTTGGAAGAAAAAAATAAATAATTATAAAGAGTTATAGAGATCATTGATAAAAATAAATAAAATAATAAATGGATATTTAAGGACCTCAAAACCATAAATATATTAATATTTAAAATACCATTTCATTTATTTAATATAAAAGTAATATGATAAAAATTTATTTGTAAGATCCATTTACTAGAGTTCAGGAGTTATTTTACTCTCTAATAATGTAAGGAAATATAATTACTTGATATATTAATATTTCATAATCACAATTTCATCCTTTGGTTTTCCTTTAATAAATATCCACTTCATCTCTTATTCCAAAAACTGAATATCCAAAATTAATTTTTTATTGTAGAAGCATAAAATTTACTTGTAACAAATCTTAATATCTATATATTTAAACAACATATTCCTCCTATCATTATTAAGTTAAGAATATTTAGCACAAAGTAAGATAATATATTAATTTAATATGAATATTTTAATATCCATTTTTCAATAGTGATACCAAAGGTTTAACATAGATCATTGCTTAAATAAATTTCCATATTTCTCAAATAATCCCAACAACCTCAACATGAAATAAGGTTTTAACCTCAAAGTAAATATTATACCCTTTAAAAAACCGTCTCAATAAAATAATATCATCTATCCTAACTAACCCTTTCCATTAAACTAAATCATTATATATACTTAAACCTAATAAAACACTTCCTGAAACATCATTAGTAACCCCATGATCAAATAACATTTTCCTATAACTTGTTTCCAAAAATAAACATCATATTTACCCTTCAAAGACCTATGTAAGAAAAATGATATACTAACCAGTACATCACATAAGAAAATGGTAGGAGATTCAACCTTATCTCTATTTGGTTGTGGGTGAAATCCCCATGACCTTTCCGGATGCGATGTTTTTTCACCTATCTTACAGGTTTTCCTTTTCTGATGTTATTAAAAAAATATGTGATGACTATATTCATAATTCTCCATGATTCTAAAATTTTCTCAAGAATACCATGCTCAACTTCAAAAATAACCTAAGTCATCAAGTCACTTTTTTATCCTCTATTTTTTCCTATACAACTTATTCTTTTTTAAATATTCATTTAATTGCCTCAACATCAATAAAATCTCCCAGATTATAATTTCATTAATTATGTGTTTTTTATATAGAATTTCACATTAACATTAAATCATCTTTGTAGTTAATTATTACCATTGAAGATATTCTTGAAAATACTTAACAAAAAACTTATATATAACGATCCTTATATTTCATTATTCACATAGTTCTTGAATTCTAGTAAATAAAAATTTCAATAATTATAATTAATTATTTAACCATTAACTTGGATTCATTATATTATTCCTTAATACCTCCTTACTTTCTTATTCCATTTGTTGTCTCTCCAACATCAAGAGAAAAACCATTAATCCTACAGTCATTTTGATCATCTTCTTGAGATTTCCCCCTATGACATATATTTTTATAATTCCCATTTTTTGATATTTAAAACACTCAATCATTGATGATTCTTTAGGGAAACCATTATTCTCATACATTTCATTATTTTAACTTTTAATTTTTCCTTTGAAATTATCAATAATGTTCCCTTCTTCTCCACATGTAAAACATCCTCTCATTTCTTTGACACATTCCCTTGAGGGATTCTTCTTGAATTCTTGACATATAGAAAACTTAATCTTATTTCCACCATGGTCTCTACCACATGAACTGTATTCTAAAACTATCCTTCTATTATTTGGGGAGCATGATAGTTCTTTAAGGTGCAAGATGTTAATCATATATCATGATAATAAATTAGGCATAATCAATGTATCCTTTACTCTAGTCATAATCCCATTTGATTTATCATTAATACATTTTCTATCACATTCAATATTAACCTAGTTCCTTCGGGTTCCCTCCATCGACTAAAACCATAAAGAATTATGTGAGAAACAATATTCATAGTGTGAAACAACATAGTCATGAAAAATAACTTATAAGATGTCAAAATCATAAAACCTTCATTTATATATAAGACACATTAGGTTTAACCTAGTTCATCAATAATCATTATCTTTTCAAATACTTTTTGATGGTTCGTAAATATTTTGTGAATTTCCAATGCATATCACCTGAGAGTGTCAAACATGGTGCACAGTAAGGCATGTTTTCATATACAAGGTAACACTCGAGTTAAACCCAATATTCCTTTCTTTAAAGTTATTACCCCTAGGTATATCTATTCCAGAACTATGTTCACTTGTATTATCCATAAGAGGATGTAATTTCTCTAAAACCACTCTCTCTATACTTCACCAATATAATAGGATATTTTTATATCTATAGTGTTATCCTTAGACTTATCCTTAAGGTTCTCAATAAATATTTCTTATCCTAGCTTCCAATGATTGACTAAACATATAGATATGATACCAAATATGAGAGCCAAATCCTTTTAATCATATTATTACAAGATTTATAAATATAATCATACATTAATATAACACATGGATTGAAAAGGTATAGTGTCTTTGGAAGACTAGTTTCACAAAACATAAAAGTGAGACTAATTTGTTTTAACTTTTTTCTCTATAATGAGCACTAAATCTTTTTTGACGTTTAAACAACATGGGATAACCTGGGTAATACGTAGGCAAAATGGGTGACCTAAAAATACAAGTATGGAAATAATCATGATAAAGAAACATAATGTTTGAGTCAAAATTATAACATGATACCATAAATAAAAGGCTCATGAATAATTGAATTGAAGAAATACATAAAGAACTAGGTATCAATAGATCATGGTAACATAGTAATTGTGGTAGAAAAACAAACCATAATATAAACATGAGTCAAGGCTGACCTCCTAGAAATAATCATATGATGGTTAAAGTAACACAATGTATTAGGTTTACTCCTTAATCCAAAATTTGACTTCTCATGAGACTAAAGTTTTTTCCAAGGAATTAGAGTACTATCTGGGTACATCCATTATAAAATTTTCATGATCTATTTGTGGGAAATAAAATAAATCAATCACAATTAATAACATAAAAAATTAAACATATAAAAAAATTGTTTGAAAAAAATTCTTTAAATCATATTTAAAGTAAATTTCATAATGAAGTCACTTGAGAAATGATTATAAGTAATATATTACCTCAAAAAATAAAGGTATGATAAAATAGGTATATATGAGAGAGAAATATATATATATATATATATATATATAATTTATAAGCAATACATAATATCCAATGTTATTTTCATTGATGAAAATAATTTAAAAATATTATAAAAATTCTTTTGTAAAATAACCATTTTATTTTTTAGTAACATAAAAGGATGTCATCTTAGATGGAAAATGATTTTGAAATATCACTTAAAACATTTTTTAAGGAAAATAATCTTTCAATTTTGGAAACACCTGTTTAAAATATAAAATTTATAAAAAAAATAAATATTTTTTTTTGAAAATAAGCTTTGAAACATAGAAAATAATCATTAAAACATTGAATGGTCATCATGGTGGAAGATTTCCATTCATACTGAATCCATTAAAAAATATTCCATTCACATTTTTATAGGAAAATATTAAAATTACCTTTTTTATAAAAAATGGAATGATTACTATTAATTAATTTTTTAAAAAATCCAATTATTTTTTAAAATGGTTTTAAAAAATAAGATTAAACTATTTTTGAATACATTTTTAGAAACAAGGATTTGGATGAAAGGGAATTTTCAACCGAAGAGAGAAATGAAGTTGGATTTTCTTAAAAATATTTTCACAATCAATTTATGTATCAAAGAGAAGAAAATGTTGCTATTAAATTAAAATTTCATGAATTAATTTAGGATAGTGAAATAGAAATTTTATATTATGAAATGATCAAATAATTTCTAGAAATGAAAATTCAATTATAAACAATTCTAGTTAAAATGAGATCGAAACATAAACCCTTACTATTATAGTATCTTTTGAATCATAACTTCCCAAGAATATAGTAAATAAATTGTAACATAATATATAATTAATTAGGAATTATTCATGACATATTATGTAGATTTTTAGTATATACACCCTTTAGAAAATATTTTATTCACAAAATAACATGTGCCTCTGAGAAGGTAGTTTTGAGAGGAATCATTTACAATGTTTGTATCTTTGAATTGAAAGTTAATAAATGAAGTCATTATGTGTAGAAAATGAAAATACACACAAATAAAAGTTTAAATACAATAATAAATAAATAAAATTTCTTTTCACACATAATCATGGTATAATGTAACCAACAAAGTAGTATAACTCAATGAAATGAAATTGAGTAAAGAAACCCCTTACCACATGATTCCCTTTAGTTGATAACTATTTAGCTTGATATATATTTGTTTTAAACATTTTATTAAACTATAAAAGAATAATATTTTTATTTATAATATCATATATGATATTTTTATAATATATTATTACCAGTTCATTAATAATATTACATTATCACTATTGTTTTGGGTGTTAATTGCCTTGTTTCTTACGAGACGTTTCGTTATGAACGTTTTTAATCTTGAACATAGGTTATATTAAAATAATATAAATAAGGATATAAATGTAATAAATATAATATTTTTATTAGATATATATTTATAATAATTATTTAATTCTTAACATAGAGAATAAATCACATTGCTTTGTGGAGACAGTAGGTCATACGTACGTATGAGCGACGTTATCATTTTCTTAATGGGTGAAAGGTTAAGGAATTGGATTTTATATTAATTTTAAATAATCAATATATTTTCATATATATCGCATATGTTAATTAAATTTGTCACTTTTTTACTTCCATATAAAGTGTTATTCAAAAACAATTCACATCACTTCACGAGGCGATAGTCCGTTGTGCATGTGAGCAACATTGTCATATTCTCTATGAAATGTAAAGAAAGAAGGTATATAAGATATTATAATTATAAAGGTAAAATTATATCATTAATATCATATATAAACATTAAATAATTCATTATATCTATCCATTATAAGCAATGATGGGAATAAAATTGCATAAGTTCGTGGGGTGGTAGTCCGTTGTACACATGATCAACGGTTTTGTTTCCCATTTGAGGGAGGAGGATATTATTTTATTTAAAACCATTAACATATATACATATAATTATATTTAATATAATAGGGATATTATACCATTTCTATTTAATAATATTTTAGGGATGTGGAGGAATAAATAAAATAAAATGCTTGGTTAAGGACATTACCTCTTCTTCAGACAACTTCTTTTGATTTTAACCAAAAGCCTTCCTAGTTTGAATTTCTGATAAAAAAAGGATTATAGGATGATTGGAAAAAATTATTCAAGTTAATTGAGAATTTATGGGTTGGAAATATGGTTTTTTTATGTTTTTAAGGAAGAGGAGAGAGAGAGTGGCCTTTATAAGTGTGGGAGAGGACACACATGGTATTTTTGAATAAAATGATTTCAACCCACATTGTTTCATGAAAAAATGATAAAAATGTAAAATATTAGAAACTTTTAAGATATAAGGTTGTAATATGACCATAAAAAATTAATTCGATAAGTTTTTGGTTATTTTTTACCCTTATCATTGGATTTTAACCTCATGGTAAACCCATTTTTACCTTAACTATGGTAAATAATTTTAATTGTTTTCACTATTCATTATGGTAAAAAATTTAGTTAACATTATTAGATAGTATGAATAATTATTATTTCAAATAATTAATCCATTTTTAAATATTAAAATCACATAACTAGATGAATATACATTAGAATTTAACCTGTAGACATATCAAGAAAACAAGTTTTTCAAGAATTGTATTTTTTAAGAAAAAGATGATCTCGTATTAATTATATGACAATTAATATTAATTAAGTGAATTTAAATTAATATTTTTAGATATATAATCTATAATTTTAATTTAAATCATTCCTGATTAAGTGTTATTTTAATTATTTAAAATTGATAAGCATTATACACTTTAAAAGAGTTTTTATAAAAAACTGTTAAGAAGCCTAAAAATAAAATTATTCTAAAATATATTATAAATATTAATTAAATGTAATTAATTTAATTTAATAAATATAAATAATAATTAATTTAATTTGAAATTAAATTCAAATAATAATGGGACCTAATTTATTAAAAATAAATGAAAATTTTATAAAAACGGTTTTTTCACTATTCACTGAAAAAGTAATATTTTTTGAAAAATCCCAAAATTTCACCATAAGCTAATATAGATATGATTAATTAAAAATTAATTTCTTTCTAATAAATTTTCTAAAAGTTGATAATTTAAATTTTAAATTATTTATGCAAAACGCAACTAAACCACCTTTTAGAAAAATACAGTTTTTTTAAAACATTTATTTTTTCTTTCAAATGGTTCTTAATTTATTTATAATCAATAAATAAACATTTGGTTAAATTTATACATGTGTTAAAAAAATAATTTTCATTATTTATTTAGTATTATTCATACCCTCTAACTTAATAGTTGGATTATAATGGGAAAGTTTAACTAATAATATTTTAATAAAGTATCATGTTCTATTTAAAGGCGATATTTCATTCATCGCAAGCAATCAAAGAGACTGAATTAATTTATAAAAATACATATAAAATATTGAGATTATTTCCTTTTAATTTATGTTTTCTATTTCACTTCATATAAAAACTTTAACATGATCTCCTTATTTTAAAAACCCAATGGTATAAGTAAAATAATTGGTTATTACCATTGATGAATATCAATACTATAAAAGTATTATTAAATATTTCTTGTGTAAAATACCCTTTAAACTTTTAAAAAACATTTTAAAAACATAAAATCTCATGAATATTAGGGGAAACATTTACTTTGAAGATAAATTTGTAAAATTTTAAAATAAACTTCAAAACAATGAGTGGTCATGCCTATAGAAAAGTTATGTTCATGTCGAATAAGAAAAAACAAATATTCATTTCACAATTTTTATGAAATGTGAAAAAGTACCTTGTTCGAAAATGATATAAATATTCCTTGAAATTTTTTTAAAAGGAAATTTATTTTAAAAAAAATAAATTAAACAGTCAAGAGATAATATTAAAAACATTCTTAAAAAAATTAGATTACTTGTATTTGGAAGAAAAATGATTTTAGACTGAAGAGATAAATAAATATGGTTTTTATTAAAAACAATATCAATAATTTTAAATAATGAATATTTTAAAATTGTAATATTAATTCAATGCATCATTAATAACTAGATAATAATATTATTAAATGGTTTTATTAGATTATAATCAAATAATTTCCTTTAGGGTAAATTAAATCATAAACAATCCCAATTAAAATTATATTTAATCATAAATCCTTAACACTTTGGTAAACATTGAATCATAACCACTATGAGATAAATTACTTCAAATAAAACATTAAATATAATTAATATTTATATATTAATGTTATATCATATCAAGGGAGAGTAGATGCACATTATAAAAAATAATTAGTTAAATAATAACAAATATGTATCAATGGAGTTGAAATCGAGATGAAATCTCTTACAATAATCATACCATTTAAGTGAGGATTAATGAATGCATTTATTGTTTCTATAAAATTTAAATCAACATTATAAATGTGTAAATATAAAATAAAACAATCAAAATAAATTACACTGATAATCTTATATTATCAAAGATAGTGGAGAAGTAATATAACCCAGTGAAATGAAATTATGTTATGAAATTTCTTAACACTTGTAATTTTTTATGAAAAATCCCCATTATATGAGTTAATTAAAATTGAAACATATATTAACAAGAATAATTAAATATTAAGGATATATTATAAAAAATGGGTAGTATATACACCATAAAAAATAAATTAGGTGAACAACAATAAAATATACCTTAATAAAGGGAAATTGGGACAAAGTTCATTACCTCACACTTCATGTCAGTTGAATGAGATTTAACCTCCTGTATAATTTTTTTAAGCATGTTATTAATTTATACCATAATAAAATTTATATTTATAATATTATATATGGTCATATTATAAAATATTACCACCCGTTCATTAATAATATTTCATTATTAACATTCTTTTTGGTGTTAACTACTTTGTTTTCACATGCATTTTTTGTCACATAAGTTATGGTTCATGGGAATATGATATAAAGAAATCATATCTATAAATATGATAATGTTATAAATATCATATTTATTCATTGGATTCATTTATATAACCCTTCTTTAATGTTGATATGGAAACTAAATTACATTGCATCATGTAGATGGTAGGTCGTACGTATACATGAGCGATGATATCATTTCCTTAATGGGTGAAAGGGAAATAATTTGATGATATATTAATTTTACAGACTAAATATCATGTCATATTTATCATATATATTCATTAATTTTATCATCATGACTATCCATGTGAGCCCGTCATAGAAAATAAATTACATCAATTTGTGAGGTGGTAGTCCTCCATACACAAAAGAGATGGATTTGTATCCCATTTGATAGAGAAGGATATAGGTAAATATTAATCTATAAACATAATAAAATATAATTATATTTCATACACTTTTGTTATTATATTTTAATTTTTAAGACATAAATGGTTTTGATAAAAGAATAATTAAAAATAAAGCTCTTAGGGAAGAAAATTACCTTCGCTTATAAGAACCTAATTTGGATCTCTAATTAAGAATCCTTATATTGGTATTATGGGAATAAGAAAACCTATATAATTTGGAAAATGTTTTTGGGGAGATATTTTTGTATGTTTTGGTCAAGGTAAATTGTTGGACTGGTGTGAATAAGTGAGGGGAGTCGGTGGCCTTTTATAATTAGTTAAGAGTATAATTTTTGTAAATACTCAACACTATTTAATAATGGGGATTTCCTCTCACCCATGTTTCTTCAAAAATTAATAAATAATGTAGTGTATAGAAGGTAATGTTGAGAGAAACCTCCACCGCAAAAAGTATACATTTTTTAAACATTTTATTTTCATATCCTCTATGTTTAGTAATTTTTATCATTTTATTTTTCACCATGGTACTTAGTTTATAACATAGGTAATAAATCTTTTAAGACAAAAATAAAATGATCCATATTAGATAATATGGTAACACTAATTCTAAATATCTAATCCAATGTATTAAATAAAAAATATGTGCATGTGAAAAAATAATTATAACATAAGTTTATGTAACGTGAAAACCCACATTTTAACATTAACCATGGAAACTAATTTTTATTATTTTAATCTTAATGATTACAATTGAGACCACACTATGTATGAAGATTGAATTTGTGGTCAACATTTGTCAATACTGGTCAAAATGAAGAACGATATGAAGAAGGACTAAAACGTTAATGGATATTGGCTGAAGTGAGGTTACTTAGAGAATTTTTATTGAATCATATCATTGGATGGAATACTTGAGCAATTCTCAAAGAATATTAATTCAGATGATTTTTAAACTGGTCCTAAGCTCAAAGAACTTGTGTCAAAGGTGAAAAATTGTTTACAAAAATGGAGAATGGTGAAGTATCATCCATATAAGGATGATTGAAGAAGAATGAGTATTTGAATAAGACTATGAAATTCTTCATGATTTCATGAGAACCATGCAATATATTACATGAAGAAAATAACCGTATGATTTTCATATTGTATAGAATGATGGTTGAAGAAGGGGAGAGAGTGTGGAAGAGCTTGTCATTCTAAGAAGGGTATGTATTACACATTTCCTTGAAATTAGAATATTCTTTCACTATTCTTAATGTTCCAAATACTCATATCAAAGTTGATACATTGTATTCAACATTGAAGGTATTTGAAGAAGCCTCAAGCCTCTAAATTTGGATGAAGAGATATTATTGGAGTTTTTTTTAATTAGCACTCCAAAAAGAATTGAGGATTTTAGGTGAGGATTAATAAGTACTTTGGAATTAATATTCCAAAAAGTATAATATGAAAGAAGGATGATTGTTGAAGATGAAGAGAAGACAGGATGTAGTGCATGGGCTTGGTACTATGAGAATGGCCAAAACTAGGAAGATTCTTTGCTGATTTGTATTTCAAAAATATCATAAGTTTGGAGAACTTGTTATGAAAGACTTATGAATGATAGGGGGTAAAAGAAGTGATTTTTGTAATAGGAGGGAAAGTGGCGTGCAAGTATGTGTGTCATTCAAGTATAAGTGGTGTGCAAGTGTATGTTTTATGCAATTAATATTTCAAGATCATCACATCAAAATATGAAAAAGGAAATAAAGTGGAGAGAAATTAAAAAACAGGCACACAAGTGTGGTTCGCATGTATAATCGGTGTGTTAGTGTATATTGCCTGAAATCCATATTCAACATCAGCATATCAAAATATGACAAATGAAAGAAATTGGTGTACTGGTGATAGAGTATCACACTACTGATGAAGCTATGCGCAAGTGATAGAGCGGCGTGAATGTAATGTAGCGGCACACAAGTGATGGAGCGGTGTGAAAGTAGTAATGGCGCGCAATTGTATGTTGAATTCAAGTCACCAAAATGTATATAAATAGAAATATACCATCATCATTTTTAAGTCTCACCACTTAAGAGAACATTTGAGCTATGATCGAGAAAGTAGTTGAAAGTGGTGCGCAAGATGAAGTGGCATGAAAGTCGGGAGTTATTTGTAAGGCGCGCAAGTAGGGAGGTGCGCAAGAAGTGTGGCGCGCAAGAAGAAGTGGCACACAAGTTGTAAGAGGCACGCAAGTAGGGAGGCACGCAAGCAGTGTGGTGTACAAGAAGAAGTGGCGTGCAAGTTGTAAGAGGAACGTACGTAGAGAGTTTATTGTAAAAAGTTTGTTTTTTATAACCCCTAAGTGGTGCAAAAGTTTTGAGTTGTGCACAATTATGGCGTGAAAGTAGTTGGTAGTGCACAAGTAGGGTGGCGTGCAAGCAGGGTGGCGTGCAAGTATAAATTGGTGTGAAAGCTATGAGTTTTCCTAGAAGTTATTACCATCTTCTGGTTAACTGTGATGATGCTAAGTTGAGTTGGACTTCATTGATTTAACAATCACAAGTAGAACTTTTGATTCTAGAAAGAAGAATAAGAAGAGTTCAGTGTAGTTGTTTTTTCACTAAAAGAGAATGTGTGAAGAAGAGGAGGTTTTAGTGCAGAAGGTTTTATATTGAAGAAGTAGAAGAAGAAGAGTGGGGAGCCTATAGTTTTTCTGCAGAGAAAGAATAGGTTTGTTACTTTCATGCTAATAATTAAGTAACAAGGATAACAAGAAGGTTGTGGAAGAAAAAAGTAGCATTGTAGCATCCAACAGGTCTCAACTGGTGGAATATTATTTTGGTGTTCCAACTCTTTTAATAGAGAGAAGACTGTCTTTAGATGTTGTATAAAGAACCAGCTAGAGGCTGTGAGAGACTTTATACACTAGCAGTATAAAGAACCAGCTAGTCTAAGGTTATATCCTTCTCATTACAAGTCGGAAGAGGATTTATTCCCTCCCCCTCCAAGTGTAGGGAGAAACACTAGGAAGTGATTATTTCCTTCCCTCCTCCAAGTGTAGGGAGCCACACTGACTAGAAGATTGTTTTCCTTGTCAACCACTATAACAATTAATACATTATAATGGATAATCTGTGCACTGGTCATTACCATACACGGCAAGGACGTAGCTTCTATTATTGAGTGGTGAACCTTGTAAAAATATCATGTTAATATTTTTACTTATTTCATATTATTGCATGTAAGAGGGAAAAGAGAATAAGATAATCAAGATCTTAATAGGTCAAGAGGTACGGGGATAAAAATAAGAAATTGGTTTAAAATTTCCCCAACACTGATTCACCCCCTTCTTAGTGTTAGGCATATCCCAAACTGGTCCTCTCAATAGGTATCATAGGGATAGGTTCACTTCTATTTGATTATCTACATTGAATATATTCTCTTTTAAAGACTTGAGATTCTTTCGTGATTTAACAACGAAATATAGTTTTTATGAAGAGTTAGTTATCTCTGAGTATAATTATATATCTACTAAAACCATAATGAATAGGGAAAAAAATGAGAAGAGAAAGTTGAAGAAGAAGACCCTCTTATCTAAATAAGAGGAAGAATCTGGTTCTCCATATCTGGCTGACATTGAAGACACACCGGACTTGGGATGTAATGAGAAGGTGGCTCATGTCCCCACCAAGAAAATGGAAATCCTTCCTACCTCAACTGATCAAGAGGTATGTGTTAGTACATTTGGAAATTATTGTCATGATGAAAATGCTAGCATAAGTGCTGATGATAAATCTACAACATCTCAAGAAATATTATTTGATAGATTAATAATTATTCTGTATGGTATTCCTAAAGAATTTCCATCCCTAGTTTGTGGAGTACTTCAATGTATGCAGGAAAATATCAATCAGGCGGAAGAAGAAATTGATTTTTTTGAGAAATTCTTAAACGCTAAAATTGTTGAATGTCTAAATATCTCTAGACAAGTTGTATCCTTAGAAGCAAAAAAGAGTGTATTTTAAGTAAGTTCATAAAATTTTCTCAAATATGTTAAAGAAGAGGACAGATTCAACAATAATCTAGAAGAAAATATCCTTGCACTTTAAGAAGAGCTGAAAAGGAGCACTGAAGTTGAAAAGTTATATCTAGAGGAAAATTTCAAGAAGATCAAGGAACTTGACTATTTTTTAGAAAACATAGTAAATATACATGAAAATGAAGTTGAAATATTTAATAAGTATTGTAAAGATAAGATGACTATGATTGGATACCAAAAAGTCATCCTCAATATGAGATGTCTAGAGTTGAAAGCTCGGTTGAAAAATCATGAGAAGATACATATTGAGACTCCACAAAAGAAGCAGTTGCTTCTAGTAATCAATTATCACTGGAGAATTCTACTTCCAAAATACCTCTAACATGTTATAATAAGATCATGGATTCACTCATTGATCTATCACAAGAAGATGAGAAATTTAAGGTGACATCCATGCTAACTTTTACTAATGTTTCAAAACTTGTTTCTCTAAAAAGTAAAATTTTGAAGAAAAACTATGAAGAAGTATGGATGAGGAAAGGTGATGAGATACCTACCACCATGGATAGGGTGGCTAAGAAGAAGAATATGTAATACTGTTCCTCATATAGAGCACAACACATCAAGAATAAGTCTCAAAAAAATAATACAGAAGATATCAAGAAGTCGGGATTTGTGGATCAATGATAGTGCTAAAATAGATTTGAGAATTGTGCACTTCATTATTGGTAAAATCCCTTAAATTTAAAATACCATATAAATCCAATATGAAGGGGTAGAAATATAGGAAATAATAAGGAACATCCACATATTTAGAAGCATTTATATACTGCAAACAGATTCGGAATGTTGGAGAACATCTGTGATGTATGAAATGGGAGTGGTCACAAGAATGATTCATGCTCATTTTAGAATGTATTCAAAGCTAATAAGAACAGAATACCATAGAAGCTGGTGAATAATGAAGAGTCTATCCTGGGAAGTAATTATAAGTATGTTGAAAAAGCAAATTCTCTCAAGGAAGTTACAAGGATGAAAACTAATAAGTTCATGGATTATAAATCTAATACGTTGATGGGTAATGAATCCAAAAGAACAATAAATAAGTATGACACTTTTAAGAATCCATGTGGAAGTTACAAACATGTTTCCACATATCTTAAATACATATAGGTTATCTGGAATAATGATTTGGAAAGAATGAGAAATGAGAATATGCACAGGCTAAGGCTAGTACAACAAGTAATAAAAGATTTTTCATGATGAATAAATTGTTAATAAGAGGTTTCAAACAAAAGGAAACTCTCGTGTTTAAGATTTTATGTGTGTGAGGAGAAACAAGGATGGTTATACTGTTAGAAATTTCATAGCACCTAATCCAGCCCAAGAATAATTCCTCAAGAAGTTGAAGGTTACATTAGGAAATTCTAGTGCTTTGAGATCTCTTGAAGAAATAAGATTCACACACAAAGAAATGGAAGAATTGATAAGATCTATACATCCACAATTAGAATTGAAGATCAAATGTTAAATTGTGAAGACTAGAGAAAATGGAGAATCTTGGTTGTGAAAACAATCTCAACCTTCTTATTCACATTGATGAAGAAAGGAGGATCCACCTTATTCCCTAAAATATTTTGTGTATTGTATTTGTGTTTCTAATATATGGAATTGAAAGTGAAGAAATCTCTCAGGGGGAGAACCTAAGAAGCAGTGGTTGCTATCAACTTTTTATAGAAAAGCTGAAGAAGTTTCCATCCATGGAATATTCGTCAATTTATATTCAAATATTAACATGATGAGGGATCACTATTTAGGATGATGATGAGGAGTGTTCCTTTGAGGGGGAGACATATGAAGAAGCTTCCAAGGTCATTATTACAATAAGTATCAACTTTAGTTGGTATCAAATTCAATTACACTGGAAATTTCTTGAAGAGCGTGTCATTGGAAAAGGTATGTAGCTTCTTTATCTCTTGTCCTTGGTTACTAAAATAAAGATCATTTTACAAAGGGGGAGTAAATGACTTACTCAGTCACATAAAAATAATAGAAGTTCCCCAATGCCACTTATCCTATCAATTTCTCTTGAATGTTTTTGATCCATTTGTTGAGGTGAATACAGGAATTTTATGTTGATTATTTCCTATCACACGCAATATTTTTGGCCTGGAATGAAAGTGGAAAACCCTTGAACACAAGTTTATGAAATATCATCTCATGAGGTATCATGATCAGTGGATAATGGATAGATTTTTTTTTAAATCAAATCATCTTGTTTTTTATATAGAGCTTTGCTCAAGAAGACTTAGAGTGAAATGATTGATGGCACACTGCTTAAGTAAGGACTGATACCCTCTCTACCATGAACTATGTATTTCTTGTCAATAAGGGGGAGAGAAAGTGAAAATGATTTTTGAATTGTAAGGGGGGATAATGAAGTAAAGGGTAGAGAGAATATTCTAATTTTGACATTGACACATTCATTTTAGAGGACTTCAAATTATTGAAAACAAAATACAAAGGGGGAGATTGTTGGGACCACATTGTGTATGAAGATTGTATTTGTTTTCAACAGTTGTCAATACTAGTCAAAATACAGATGGACATGAAGAAGGACTAAAAAGTTAATGGATATTGGATGAAGTGAGTTTTTCTAGATAATTGTTATGGAATCATATCATTGGATGTCATACTTGAACAATTCTCTAAGAAGATCAATTCAGATGATTGTTGAACAGATCCTAAGTTCAAAGAACTTATTTCAAAGGTGAAAAATTATTTACAACAATGTATAATGGTGAAGTATCATCCATATGAGTATAATTGAAAAAGAATGAGGATTTTAAGAAGACCATATAATGCTTTATAAATTCATGAGAACCATGAAAGAGCTTAAATAAAGAAAATAATCTTATGATTTTCATGAAGTAGATAATGATGGATGAAGAAGGATAGAGAGTTTGGAAGGGATTGTCATTCTAAGAAGGTCATGAATTACACATTTCCTTGAAATAAGACAATTCATGCGCTGTTATTAAATTTCAAAATACCCGTATCAAAGGTGATACATTGTCTGAAACATTGAAGGTATTTGAAGAAGCCTCAAGCCTCCACTTTTAGATGAAGGTAGGTGATTGGATTTTTTTGGAATTAACAATCCAAATGTAATTGAGGATTTGAAGTGGGGATTAATAAGTAATTTGGAATTCATATTCCAATGATTATAATATGAAAGAAGTATGATTTTTGAATATGATGAGAATACAAGAAGTAGTACATGGGCTTGGCACTATGAGAATGGAAAAAACTATGGCGATGCTTTGCTGATTTTTATTTCATAAATACCATAAGTTTGGAGAACTTGTGATGTCAGCCTTATAGAGGATAAGGAGAGAAAATTAGTGCTTTTTGGAAAAGAAGAGAAAGTGGAACACAAGTATATATGGCGCACAAGTAAAAGTGGATCACAAGTTTATGTTGCATGAAATTCATTTTTCAAGATCATCACATCAAAATATGACACAAGAAATAAAGTGGCATACAATTCAAAAAGCGACATGCAAGTGTATGTTGTGCGAAAGTCATATCTCAACATCAACTTATCAAAATATGAAAAAGGAAATAAAGTGGCGCACTATTGATGGAGCAGTGCACAAGTGATAGAGCGGCGTGCAAGTAATGGAGTGGCGTGCAAGTGATGGAGTGGCATGCAAGTAGGAATGGTGCGCAAGTGTATGTGGCATGAAATTCACCAAAATACCTATAAATAGATGGCTACCCTCATAATTTTTTAAGGATCAACACTGAAGAGAAATTTGATCTCTAATCATGTAAGTAGAATAAAGTGGTGTGCATGATGAAGTGGTGTGCAAGTCGTGAGTTATTTATTAGGCATACAAGTAGGGAGGCGTGCAAGTAGCATGGCGTGTAAGTATAGTGGCACGCAAGAATAATTAGCGCACAAGTTGTAAGAGGTGCGCAAGTAGGGTGTATTGTGAAACAAGTTTTGTTTTCTCTCACCCCTAAGTGGAACGCAAGTTTTGTGTTGTGCACAATTATGGCATGCAAGTAGTTGGTGGCGCGAAATTAGGGTGGCGCGCAAGAAGGGTGGCACACAAGTAGGGATTGGCGCGAGATTTTTGAGTTGTGCTAGAAATTATTACCATCTTTTTGTCAACTGTGATGATGCTAAGTTGAGTTGGAAATCATTTGTTTAACAATCTCAAAGATAACTTCTGATTATAGTAAGAAGAAGAAGAAGAGTTCAGTGTAGTTGGTTTTTCACTGAAAGAGAAAGTATGAAGAAGATAAGGTTTCAGTGCAGTTGGTTTTTCATTTAAGAAGCAGAAGAAGAGGAGTGTGCAGCTTACAAGTTTTCTGTAGAGAAAGAAGAGTTTGGATACTTTCATGTTGCTAAGTAAGTAACAAGTAGAATGAAACATTTGTGGATGAAAAAAGTAGCATTATATCATCCAACGGGTCTCAACATGTGGAAGATTATTTTGGTGTTTCAAACCCTTTTAATAGAGAGAATATTGTCTTCAGTGGTAGTATAAAGAACTATCTAGAGGTTGTAAGAGACTTTATACACTGGCAGTATAATGAACCAGTGAGTGTAAGGGTATATATTAATTTTTGTAAGCTAGAAGAGTATTGTTTCCCTTCCCCCAACAATTGTAGGGAGAAAAACTGGGAAGTTATTATTTCCTTCCATCCTCCAAGTGTAGGGAGACACACTGACTATCAGATTGTTTTCCTAGTCAACCACTGTAACAATTACTACATTATAGTATAGAATCCATGCATTGATCATTACCATACACCTCAAGGATTTATATTCTCTTATTGAGTGGTGAACCTTGTAAAAATATCGTGTTCATATTTTTACTGATTTCATATTATTGCATGAGATAGGGAAAAGAGAATAAAAGAATCAAGATCCTAACAAGTCAAGAGGTACAGGGATAAAAAGAAGAAATTGGTTTAAAAAGTCTCAAACACTGATTCACCCCCTCTTAGTTTTAGGCATATCCCAAACTTTTCCTCTCAATTACCATAAATTAAGATGAAATTATTAACTAATATTAAATATTGTGAGGTAAAAATACCTCAAGTTAACTTGGATGTGTTTTTGGGTTGATTGTGTTTGTTGAAAAATTGGGTTTTCAATGTATGTTGTGGAGTTCCAGAGATATTTATAACATGGTATGTTAAAAAGATCCAATAAAATGTAATGGATTTCCTAGAAGTGGTACAAAAATATTTGTACACATGGTGATGTCCTTTCCCAATGTTTTACAAATTTTTGGGGTTTAAAATCTGAAGGATGGCTATCAGTGTGAAAGTTGTATTTGCTTGAAGGCCTTGTAAAAATGTGGAAAAAGGCATGAGTTTTTTATAGAATAGGTTTTTATAAGGTGGCTTCATGGAGGAAAAAATATTTTTAAGGTAATACCCATGACTACAAGAAGCTCATGAATGGGAAATTCCCATGGTTCTTCATGAGATAGGGAGAATCAAAAACAAAATAAGGGAGCATCATCAAATGATGATGATGTGAATAGAAACTTCTAAAATTGGTAGAAATTATAATAAATAGGCCTCTAACCCCTTCATAAAATTTGTGAGACTTAACAAAGATTCTAAGGCTCCAAATTCACTAAGGTTTTGTACGAAAAAAAGTTTTCAGAGGAAGTTAGTTCATGAAGGATATAAAAGACGACCAAAATTTGTATGCATTGCAAAAGTTTTGATGTTAGAGAAGGCTATAAAAATTCTATGGAAATATATAATCTTTACAAAGTATAAGTAAGTATCATGAAAATAAGGTACTTTATAAATTATAATTGAGTTTTTTTAAAGAGGTGAGATTCATGAAGGCAATAAGAATCACAAAAGTATTCTGAAATAAATTTCCTAGTAAATATGTGCTAAAGTGTTATTCATCAATTGGTTGAAAGTGGGACCTCAACAGAGCATCTATATTCAACTGAAGAATTATTCACGAGTGATAATGAAGGGACCAACATGTCCATAAACCGTGGTTGAATCCCTTTTAAGAGTAGTGAGAAAAGGAAGAGAAATTAGGTGATCCTTTCCACTAGAACTATGATATATAAATAGACTTATGTAGTGGCCCTTGAGAAAGTAGTGGGATAACCCTAAACCATGTAAAGGAAGTGATCTTGGCCATAGAATTTTTGTAGCCCAAACCATGTATTTTGGTAGTGAGCCTTAGTGGATTTGGTACATAGGCACATAGCCATTGTATAATCCTTGCACATAGCCCAGTGAGGTTGAACCAAGTAAAGTTAATGTTTCTAATTCATGATTTAATTTCTATTCATACATTTTTATAGGATAAGGAGAGAATATTATTTTGTTTAATGATGAAATATGATTTTAAGGGGCGGTTGTTTTAATCTATCATACCTTGATTAATCCTCACTCTCTCAGGGTATCTAAACTAGTTGATATAACAAATATGATAATTCCAAGTATTAAATCAAGTTTATAAAAATCATTCTCTATAAGTGTTTGGAATTCATTTTATAAGATTCCCACAAAACATAGTAAAGATAGGTTTTCTGAAGGGAAACAATTTCGGGAAAATATAATTTTCCATTAAATCTAGGACTAGTAATTGTCATTATATAAATTTAAATTCACATAGATAAATATATTATATGTAAATCTAATTTAAATAATTCAAAATTAGTAGTTATTTTGATTAATTAAAATAGAGGGACATTAGGCACTTAAACCAGTTTTTTGAAAAATTCCTTTAATCATAAAAATAAACTTGTAAAAAAAATCAATATATGAATGATTTGAATTTAATTAATTAGATTATTTATAACTAATTGTACTTATTTCATTTTTAAATTAAATCCAAATCATAATGATACTTTTATATTACTTATTTTATTGAAAAGGATAGACAATTTTACAAAAAGAATTATTTTAACTATTCACTAAAAAAACCCAAATTTTCACCCTAAGTTAATTTTGACTTGATTACTTGACAAGTGACATTAATTTTGCAAAATAAAATTTCTAAAATTGGAATAAATATATTATATTATTTTCTAACAAAAATCAATAAAAACATTTTTGATGAAAAATATATTTTTGAAGCATGTAAATAATTTACTAAAAATTGAATCCCTATTTACCAATGTATTATCTTAATATAAAATATTTTTACATAATTTTAAAAAAATTAGTCTTTTTATTTATAACACCAATTTTAATAGTTAGGTTATAACTTTGAAATTTAAATAGTATATAGTGATTAGTTTAGGATCGGTGTTATGTTCTGCATACATTATCAAATATAATCATAATTTTTAAAATATTAGGGTGTTACAATAATTTAACATTATTTGAGTTTTCATATAACAATAGTTATCAATCCATGATACATATGGCTCTATTCTAAAACTTTAATGCCCATCTATGTCTTTTTTACTTTATTGGGTATAGATATGAGTGACTACACTAATTAGGCCAAGCCTTGTTCATAAGACAATGAAGAAAATTTGGATGATTGATAAAATAATAGAAAATTTCCCATAGTCATAAAAAATCATATAAATATCATCATTGTTGGATGTTATCATTTACTTTGTGTGGTCATGTTTTCATTAGGGTCTCTCTAAGGTCGGGGTATCTCCATTTTGGTAAACAATGAATATTCTCTCCTCAGTACAAAAAACCTTTTAAGATACTATAAAATATTGTATATGTAGATTATTGGATGTATTTACTACCAAGGTCTAGATTTGTTCATATTTTTCATATATCTCAACTGAAGAAGTACCAGTCTGACCCTGATCGTCTGATTCGATGTGATCATGTTGATCATCGTCCGAATGCTATATATATCCATGAACTGATACAAATTATGGATACAAGATAAAATATATTACATGGGAATTGAATTTTCTTGGTTTAGGAATTATGGTAGCATGATCAGATTCAATAGAATATGTGTTAATGAGAGGAAATAATGTTGGAGTTATGGAAAAATCATTTCCAATCCACCACCAATATCATGATTTTTGGGGATAGAAAGACCATGGGATATAACATCCATGATTTAATGTATGTCCTCATATTTTATATAGTTTGTATCTACTATTTGTATAGTCTTAGTATTGGGATGATTATTGGAGATTTTTCTGATTTTTGGAAAGAGTATAGATGGTTCACAATTGGTTCAATTTTAGGGGAAACCATGTACATTCTCTGGGTAACGATGCAGTTGGTTGAGAGTGTATATGGGAGGCCCATGGTTGGATCCCAATTAGGAGAAATTTTATGGATTGCATTGGTAATATTGTGAAATGGGGAAGAGGAATTTCACATTGTTATCCTATTGTTTAAAAAAAGTTTGGTCAAACCATGTGATAAAAGAGTTTAGAGATAGTGGTTCCCACATGATTGGCACATGTTTTAGTAACCAGTGTGGCCCAACTATGAAAAACAATCAACGAAATCCTAAAATTGGATTTTTAACATGGAAAACCCACCAAAAACGTCATTATTAACCTTTTCTATATGATCTCAACCCTTAACCCTCCAATATGTGATTTAGGTGATTTTATCTATTTTGATCACTAATTTTAGTGGATCATAGTTCATTAGATCTTGGAATCAAAGGTAAGTTTTTATATCTTAATTCTCATTCAAAATATTCTTGTATTATATTATAAATAAATTAAAATTTTAACTAACATTGATGGATATTGGTTTTAGATCATTTTTTATGGGAATTAATTTAGATCTGTTGATAGAAATAAATAAGGAATCCATATCTATCATGATCATAGTGTATTACTTCATAAATGGAATGTGTTAGAGGTTGTTGGATTTTCTCTCTATCAAATTATTCTAGAAAATAAATGATCTAAACATCAAAATATCATATTTTATTGGGAAAAACCTTAATAAATTATTTTTTAATCTCTCTTATTATATAATATTATAAATATGCACACAATGTGGTTTCCTTAATGGTTGAATGAATAATTTATTAATGTTACTACGTTTTGTAGAGTATTTATCATACATGGGTTGGAATTTGTTTATGATTTCATTGTATAGGGCATTATTAGTTAAGATTTTTTTTTCCAATAGCGATGGGGTACTTAGAGGTTACCCTCATTATTTGATAATCGGATGGGTCACTGGTCATGAGTAATGAGACTGTCATTTGAATTTCATGGGTGTGTGTGTGTTTGTGGAATGAGTAGACCAAGAGTATAATTATTATGGTAAAAATATTTCAACATTAATCTTATAACAAAACTATTTTATATTCCTATTGACTCCTTTTATATTAAATTATCTTGGTTTTTTTTCATAATACCACTTGTTTGATATAAATTATGTAACCTTGTTCAAGTCTTAGTGGTGTGTTTCAGATGCTTTTGGAGAATTTCCTACTAGGTTATATACTCACCAACTATATATACACCTTATTGAATATGTTGATTCTATTTTTAATTAAATATGTAAAGGGATTATCATTTATATTTCTTTCAAATATTCACAATCATTTGGTATTGGATATGGTATGTGAATCCTTGATATGTTTGGGTATGATGTTTGAAGTGATTCTGCGTTGGTGTTAGTGTTTCATGGTCTCTTTTTGGTTTTTAGAGATATTTTACCTTTATTTATACTAATACATTGATTTATTTAGTTGAATTGGAGTTTTATTTTTTGTTTTTACTATCAGGGATCATATAGTATGATGGTAATTTTTATTTTTGTCTCTTATAGGGTGTGTGTGTTTATGGGAAAATCATCCCCAAATGATCTTGTAAAGGCTTGTCATTTGTTTTCATCCATTGGTGTCTGGTGGATGTCATATAATGTTAGTATAAATTCAACCTATCCCCAATAAAATTGTTTAGGGTAATGATGTTACATGGTATCAAAGAACGAGCATTAATATTACCATTTTGAACCTTGTACAAAATATTCAATATTATAAATATTCGTTGATGAAAATAAACTCTAACTAACTAATATATGTTTAATGAATTATTATAATAAAATATATGAAAATGTAAATTATTATAGGGTTATATAAAAAATTATTAATATATTTAATTATAGAATACATGAGGTTAAATCATTTTCATGTATGCTTTTAGTAAATTTAATGGTTTAAATTCCAATCTGATTTTGAAATTGAGATTTTATATGTTTTAATTTCTATATGGATAAAATTATTGTTATTTATATCTTCAATACCATGTATATAATTTTACTATTTTAATTTCATGTTTTTTCATTCATCATTACCATTTATTCTCCCTTTGGTTCACAATTCTTCTAAAAATATATTTGTAACTAAAGATGACTATATCTTAAATTTTTAGTCAAGAACATTTCTCCACTATCACCATATTCTTTATTTTTTTGTACATTATATAATATATTTATTTATGATTAATTAAGAAATTTTTTAATATAAATTATTTTTTTTACAAATGGAATCTTTTTTTAACATTTTCAATACAGTTATTTTCGACCAACTTTGACTCTCTTTACAAAAGTGTTAAAGGAATATTTCTTTTTTTAATAATATTCACATGAATTCATTTTCCCTTTTTTATAAATGTAGATCATAATGAACCTTCCCCTTCATGTTTCCATGGTTTTCCTAAGTAATATATATTACCATTATTTTTTGATTTTGTGTTTTAAAATAAAATTTATCAAAAGAAAAGAATATTTCTTATTTTTTCAATGAAATTTAAAAATTCTTTTATAAAAGTGTTTTTAATCTATGTCAACATCCTTTAATTTATCTTATACTTCAGTAGGGATATGATATAATAATAAAATTATTTTTCCTTATATGGATGTCTTATGATCAGGTAATGTGAAGGTTTTCTTCATACCTATTTCTTTCTCACTGGTTAATTAAACTATGATTATGAATGTTTTCAGGATTATGTGGAATATATATATATATATATTATTTATTATTAAGTGATGTATGGATCCAGTGTATCCCTCTAATGTGTTGGTTAATGTTTTATATCTCATGATATTAGGATGGGATAAAGTTGGTTATTCCAGGTCCACTATGTAGAGACCCAAAGCTTGACGTACATGGACATTACATTACTTTTGAGGAATACTTAATACATAACAAAAAAACCAACACTCAAGGACAATAATAGTTTAGTGTCTTTGGAAACTCGGAATATAATCTTCTAATCGTGGTGAAAGATCTTCAACGTATCTATTAATGATCTTCCCCTTTTTTTCTTACCTAAAACCTTTCTTTAAATCCTGGGGAAAAGAAAACATATAAAGGGTGAGATCAAATGTTTATTAAGGGTAAGCATTGAGAACATAAAACAATCCTTAGAAATTTGAATGTAAAAAAAACATGACCATAAAATCTAAAAATCAAAATCTTGAGTAAAGACATAAATCTTGGAAGTACGTAAGGCATATATCATAAAGGAAAATCAATCATGATAAAATATCTTGGAAGTAAAACTTATAATTGTGGAAAAACATTAAACACATGATATTATTTCCATAGTAGCCAACGCATTGCTGCCAAGACCATCTTAGTGGACAAAGTCCCTTTCTGAATCTAGTTCACTCCTCGTTTCAGTCATGTAACACTGAACCAGATTAACTTACCATTCCATCCATGTCTATCTCATGAGATATAAATCTTTACCCAATGTATTTGAGGGAGATATAGGTCCCACCCATCTCATAATTAAATCATCCTTACTTGTGACACAAAATAAACATACATTCTTCATAATAACCCAACAAATAAAATGGGTTTCATAAACATCATCCCATCATCACATAATCCATACAAAAGAAATGGATATAATTTCATAATAAGAAAAGTTAAACCATGTAAATCATATAGACATGATACTTGAAACATACACATATGATATAATGTCATTTTAGATGGAAATTTTTTTTGATAAAACACTTGAAATGGATTCTTGAGGAAAATATCTTTTCTTCTTCAAAATCAATTTCTTTTCCCAAAACGTCATTCAATTTTAAAAGGAAAGTATTTTGATGAAAATAATCATAAATTTTTTTAAAGGAAACTTCATTTAAATAAGTCGTTATGAAATCGTAAAAATCCATTCATGCTGTATAAGTTAAAAATAACATTTTCTCGTACTTTTGTCGGAAAAGTCAAAAAGTTCTTCGTATGGTAAACAAAAGAAAGATTCCTTCCATAACACAAAGTAAAAGTGAAAGAGGGATAAACATGACATTAAACATACATGGAATAATATTAAACACTTTATGAAAACCATTTTATGGGCATGGATGAAAAATATAACCCCAGTAAATACTTACATATAAGCAATCTCGGATAAAAATGAGATTTGAAAAATTATCCCTTACCTTAGGTCCGATATGCTTCGTATGGATCTGAACCTCCTGTATAATGATTTAAATAATTTCATTGACTTATTAAATAATCATATTCATTGTTATGATATCATATATGTCCACTTATGACTTTATATTACCTGTTCTTTTGTAAATTCCATGTTAAAGCAGTGTTTTGGGTAAAATCATTTCATTTATCGTATGTGTTTCGACTTTTTGTTCTTGATATTATTACTTATATCCTGATTTACATAATGCCAGAATGTAAAACATTATTTAAATATAATATATATTCTTCATATACATATATATTATAGATCGATAAAAGGAATTAAATACACCGTTCATGGAGACGGTATGTCGTACGTACGAGTGAACGCTGTTTTCGTTTCCATATTAAATTGAATGAAACTAAATAGATGACATACATATATATATATACATAAATCCAGTAGAATTATTATTTAATATATTTCATTATTATTCATTATATAAACTTTATGATCATTCATGTATGGTTAACATGGAGAATGAATTTCATCGCGTCGTGGAGACGGTAGTCCGTACGTATGCACGAGCGATGATATCATTCCCATAATTATTGAATATAATTGGAGTGGATGGTATAATATATCTGAATCAGTATGATGTTATAATAATCATATATAGTTATTCCTTACACCATTATACCCATCCATGTAAGGTGTTGGTGGAAAAAGAGATTACACCACGGCGTGGAGACGGTATTCTGTACGTATGCACGCGCAGTGATTTTGTTTTCTGTAGGATAGATAGAAGGTGAAATAGGGTTTTTTCATATTTATAATAACATATTAGTATATGAGGGATACTTATGTTATTACTTCATAATGGAACAACTAAAGAAGAGGTAGTAGAAGAAGAATGGAACTTGAAGAAAACGGTAGAAGGTATTACCTCTTTCTCGAAGTGCCTCCGTTAAACTTTATCTTAAGGCACTAGAGTTCGTCTTTTGAGAAGACCAGTACCTATAGTAGGTTTCTAAGTAAGTGGGTAAGTGAAATGGGTAGGTTTTGGCCGATCATGAAGGCTAAAATTGGTTTTAAGAGGATAGGGAGGAGGTTCCCTTTTATAAGGGAGGAGAGGGGAACCTTTGGAAATATAAACAATATTAGTTTATATAAAATCCAAACCCCACTTAAAAACTTACAAAATGACTCATATAATACGTTTAGATGAGATAGGGTTTTAATCTCATCAACCAATAAAATTTAGACATGTTAGGAGTTTATTTTAAACATTATCAACTTGATTTATCCTTATTTATCAATTTAATTTTATTTGTGGTAATAATATTCTAAATTTTAAATAATTATAAATAATTACATATGTGTTGTGAATTTTCCATAATTTGACACTTTATTGAATTGTAGACCATATAAATTTTAATTTATAATTTTTAAATATTTTTGTGCTTTTTAAAAAAAATTATAATATGTTATTTTTATAAAATAACAAGTGTCAATTTTGACACTATTGATTTATTTGAATTTAAATAAAATATATATAGATGATATGTTCTAACTAAAAGATTTAATAGATTCATAAAATGTCATATGTGGCTAAAAAGTTAGTGGAGCACATTAAATAGTACATATAATATTTTTTTTGATATTTTTAAGATCATTTATTTGATATTTCAATCAATAAAATAATTTTAACATCACTATTGTGTCATAATTAATGATAATTATTTAATCCCTAAAAATTATAAATAAATTCATATGATGTATATAATTGTATTATATTTCTTGAGACTATTCATGTTCTAAGTTTCATTAAGTTTATCACTAAATTAAAATTATTATACTTATAAGATTTAAGAGAGTGACATGTTGTCACTTTCTTTGGTTTTAATAATAATTAAATTATTTTCATGGAAAAAAGTCCATTAAATAAATCTATTCCGACCCTTAGGTGATATGGTTCTACTTTTTGTCATCCAATATGATTTTCTCAGGTTTTAGGGTAATTTTATAATCTTATAGTTAGCCTTAATTACCCGATTTACCTTTAATTATGGTAAATAAAATTTACCGTAGTTACTATTCATAATGCCCAAAAATATAAAAGTAGCTTATTAACATAATTTGGACCCATTGATTCCAAATATGGAATCCATTTCTCCGAATTCAATACACAAAATTTTCAGAAATTAAATTAAAATTAATCTCGTTGTCGAAAGAAAACGGGTTTTTGTTTAAAACATTGCAAAAGATTGAATTGATTTAACCTATGAATTCAAGGTAAAATCAATGATAATGACATAAATTATATTAAATGGAAAAAATATATTCTATTTATTCTTTAAAACCATTAAATAATATAATCTAACCATATAAATTATTACGATGAAAAAAAGTTGTTTTTAATTAAAATATAGTGTGTTTTTACTATTTATTAAAATATGAAAGTTATCAGAAAAATATAAAAACCTTATCCAATGTAAATTTTTATATCCTGATTCAACATAAAAAGTTTATTTTTTAAAGTTTAACTTATAAACATGTCAAAACTAGATTTAATGTGGGTGCACCATCAAAAGGTGGAAAAACTGCATTTTTTGAAAAATACTTATTTTACCCGAAAAAATTATTTTTTTCACATAAAATGTTTTATAAACTTTATAAGATGAATAATAATGTTATAAAATTCAAAATTTAGTTAATACTATTCATAACGGCTAGTTCATGATAATATCATAACCATATATCGTTGTTTAGTGAAACCTGGAATTGCGTACAACACACGCTATTGAGGAAGGTCGCGATTGTGTGTAATGAAAGACAAGTCAGGGTTGCGTGTAGTGCAAGACTCATTTGTTGTTGCATATAACATAATACAACCATATTTAATTTATACATTGAATATATATATATATACACTCAATGTTGCATAGAGTAACTTCTATCAAATGAACTTGAAATTGTGTATAACACGATCCAAGAATTGTGTTGCATATACTGTAAGCTAATACAGTGTTGCGTATAGTGCAAGATAATCTTGGTGTAGCATACAACACAAGACATTAAATAAATTAAAAATAATACTTCTCATAAAATCTCGGTTTGTTACATTCTACCCCCCTTAAAATGAATTTCGCCCCTGAAATTCGTTGGGATTATAAATGGTTTTCTACTTGAAAGTATTTTTAATGGAAACCCACATAGTAAAAAGGAATACCAAAACTTAAGTTTAAATACTAAAGAATGAAATGTAAAGGTTACCCAAATTAACTAATCACTGGGTTTCCACATTGGAGAACATAGGTGAAAATATGGATATGGAAGAGAAATATAACTGTCATGTTCTGATGGAGATTGGTAGAGAACATGGCTATGAAAAAGCCAACAATCACAAAGCCATAAATTTGTGATGATCTAGGGTACCATCTGATTCATCGGATATAAGGGTACTAGGACAACATTTTTTGTTTTCAATATCATTTCCCTAAAGTTGATGAATTAAAATAAATACTTACATGATTTTGGTACTATCTCACTGTTGTTCGTGAATTAAACAATTTCCACTTCATCTCTTAAAGAAATGAAGTTGAATTTTTTATTCGTGAAGCATTAGTAGATCATGTGATAGAATGATGGGTCATTCCATCTGTTTCAAACAGAAGGTTAGCAAAAGTTATAAGTCCATCTTATGGTGAGATTAATCTTATATGGTTCCAAAATTGGACTTATACTTTATTTATCATACCAATTAATAAAATAACAGTACTTTCTACTAACCAGGGACTTTCTGTAGGCCAGTGGTAGGAAATAAAGGCATGTCGCACTTTGGTTGTGGTTTCGATTCCTACAACCTTGTCTGATGTAACGGGTTGTCTCCCATTCTGCATGCTGTCCTTTTTTTCTAAAAATATTATAACTTTCCATCAATAATATTGAAAAAGTTCTAGCCATAATCAATACTAACTTATGTCCAACATAATCCATTCCAATCTTTAGGCTTATCTAAAATACTGTCGTCCATTCTCATATTATAGTGAAAACGATTACTAGAGAGATCATATAACAAGCATCTTAATACCATCGTTGATCCCCATATATCATAAGATATGTCGTGTTGGTCACATTCCAAACATTTGAAGGCCTTAGTCATATATTCTCTTGAAAAATGAATACCCATTGAACCTTAGTGAAAACATGAGTGTTGTCAAAAGTTAACTCTTTCCACATACCAAAACCCCAAAATTCTATATACTCAAACCATGATATACCTATTTCCTTATATTAGTCATGAGCTCATGAATACTGTCAAACATTTCATTTTCTCCTTATCCCTTCATTATGTGCATATCATATTATTTCCAAAAATATCTCAATCACTTTCCATGGTTACCGGTACCATAAAATTATTGAAAACCACAATATACCAATACATAAATATTCCAATATTCCACGATACTATATACAACATTATTTTTTAATCCCATTACATAAACACTTAATCATTCCACCACATCGTTGTCATATTAAACATCGCTAATATTGATCGCATGTGACTTACCTTTTTCCTTTGCCTTAAGTGGTTGATCATGTTGATCATAATTAACCCTTGGATTAGGGCATTGATTATCATAATTCCCCATTTCATTGCACTTAAAGCATTGAAGTGTTGGTGGTGCATTCTCGGCAGTCTTTTCTTTATGATTAGTAACCCTTTTCCATTACTTTGACACTCACCTGCTCGATGACCTTATTTTCCACACTTAAAACATTTTCTAGTCCCTTTAAGACAATCTCCACCATGCTTCTTTCCACACTTTGAGAATAAGGAAACATCCATCTTCCTTTCACCATTA
This sequence comes from Viscum album, assembly GCA_963277665.1. NCBI lineage: Eukaryota > Viridiplantae > Streptophyta > Magnoliopsida > Santalales > Viscaceae > Viscum > Viscum album. Next base: position 263,916,693 of record OY728129.1, read on the forward strand.
TTCTGAGATTTCTCCTTGAACTCCATCTTTCATTTCTTGTCAAAACCATGAGATGGATATGTAACACCAACTTCCATTTCTACCTTGATAGCACAACGCACAATTTCTTCATAGCTACTGAAGTCTCTTATAGCTAATGCCCTTCGATGACTTGGTTTTAAGCCAGTGAAGAATCAATCAACTTTACTTTCAGGTTGGATGATAGAGCCAGATGCATACATTGCAAGCCGTGTAAAATTCTCTTCGTATATACCAACAGATTCATCATCCTTTTGCTTTAGTTCAAGAAACTCCTTCTCCATATTTGTTTGAAGAATACGAGGGAAGTACTTATTGAAAAATAAGTTCTTGAACTCATACCATTCCATGGAATCAATTTCATATCTTGGCCTCGTATTCTTGATAATATTCCACCATTGATCAGCTTCACATTCCAAACGATGTACTACTAAGATAAATTTATCATGTTCAGAACATTGAAGAACTGAAAATATCTTTTCAGTGGTACTGATCCGTTGTTCAGCAACAAGTGGATCACAAGACCCACTAAAAAAAGTTGGACGTTGTCTCATGAAGGACACAATAGAATATTGTTCCATTCTCTACTCATTTGGAAGTCTAGAATGATTCATAGCTTGTGTAAGTATAGAAATAATATTGTGCACTCCATCTCCCATGACATTGGTTTGGTCCAGAGAACAATCATTGCATTGTCCATTACATTGATCAACACGGTTCCTTCAGGTTCTAGCCATCGTCTAAAACCCAAAAATAATAGTGTTAGAGGCAAATACCATGCTAGGGAAAACAACATAACAAAGGGGGAGTACCCTCAATATCTAACATCTTAGGTTAAATTCTAAGATCGTTACCATAGTTCTAGGACTATATCCTATACATATACTTATCCTTAGGGACATCCCTATACATACCTTAGAAATATCTCAAGGGATCTCACTAACCTTTTCGCATCCTAGTTTCCAAAGGTTGACTAAACCTTCCATTGATAACAACTGTAGAGACCCGAAGCTTGACGTACATGGACATTACATTACATTTTCGGAATACTTAATACATAAAAAAACCAACACTCAAGGACCATAATAGTTTAGTGTCTTTGTAAACTCGGAATATAATCTTCTAATCGTGGTGAAAGATCTTCAACATCTCCATTAATGATCTTCCCATTTTGTTTTCTTACCGAAAACCTTTCTTTAAATCCTGGGGAAAAGAAAACAAATAAAGGGTGAGCTAAAATTCTCATTAAGGGTAAGCATATAGAACATAAACCAATCCTTAGACATTTGAATATAAAAAAACATGAGCATAAAATCTAAACATCAAAATCTTGAGTAAAGACATAAATATTGGAAGTACGTAAGGCATGTATCAAAAAGGAACATCAATCATGATATAATAGATTGGAATTAAAACTTGTAATTGTGGAAAAACATTAAGTACATGATATGATTTCCATAGTAGCCAAGGCATTGCTTCCAAGACAATCTTAGTGGACAAAGTCCCTTTCGGAATCGAGTTCACTCCTCGTTTCAGTCCTGTAACACTGAACCGGATTAACTTATCGTTCCAGTCGTATCTATATCATGAGATATAAATCTTTACCCAATGAATTGGAGGGAGATATAGGTCCCACCCATCTCATAATGAAATCATTCTTACTTGTGCCACAAAATAAACATACATTCTTTATAACAACCCAACAAATAAAATGGGATTCATAAACATCATCCCATAATCACATAATCCATATAAAAGAAATGGATATCATTTCATAATAAGAAAATTGAAACAATGTAAATCATAGAGAAATGATACTTGAAACATACACATATGAAATAATGTCATTTTGTATGGAGAATGGTTTTGATAAAACACTTGAAATGAATGCTTGAGTAAAATATCCTTTCTTCTCCAAAATCAATTTCTTTTCCCAAAACGTCATGAAATTTTAAAAGGAAAGTATTTTGTTGAAAATAGTCATAAAATTTTGTAAAGGAAACTTCATTGAAATAATTCGTTATGAAATCGTAAAAATCCATTCACGACGTATAAGTTAAAAATAACATTCTTCTCGTACTTTTGTCGGAAAAGTCAAAAAGTTCCTCGTATGGTAAACAAAAGAAAGATTCCTTCCATAACACAAAGTAAAAGTCAAAGAGGGGTAAACATGACATTAACCATACATTGAATAATATTAAACTCTTTATGAAAAACATTTTATGGGCATGGATGAAAAATATAACCCCAGTAAATACTTACGTATAAGCAATCTCGGATAAAAATAAGATTTGCAAAATTATCCCTTACCTTAGGTCCGATATGCTTCGTATGGATCCGAACCTCCTATATAATCATTTAAATAATATCATTGACTTATTATATAATCATATTAATTTTTATGATATCATATATGTTTCACTTATGACTTTATATTACCCGTTCTTTTGTAAATTCCATGTTAAAGTAGCATTTTGGGTAAAATCATTTCATTTATTGTATGTGTTTTGACTTGTCGTTCTTGATATTATTACTTATATCCTGATTTACATAATTCCAGAATGTAAAACATAATTTATATATAATATATATTCATAATATACATATATATTATAGATCGATAAAAGGAATGAAATACACCATTCAAGGAGACGGTAGGCCGTACGTACGCATGAACGCTGTTTTCGTTTCCTTATTGAATTGAATGAAACTAAATAGATGACATACATATATATATAAATAAATCCAGTAGAATTATTATTTCATATATTTCATTATTATTCATTATATAAACTTTATGATCATTCATGTATGGTTAACATGGAGAATGAATCTCATCACGTCGTGGAGACGGTAGTCCGTACGTACGCACGAGCGATGATATCGTTCCCATAATTATTGAATATAATTGGAGTGGATGGTATAATATATCAGAATCAGTATGATGTTATAATAACCATATATATTTATTATTTACACCATTATACCCATCCATGTAAGGTGTTGGTGGAAAAACAGATTACACCATGGCGTGGAGACGGTATTCCGTACGTACGCACGCGCGGTTATTTTGTTTTCCGTAGGATGGATAGAAGGTGAACTAGGGTTGTTTAATATTTATAATTAAATATAATTATATTATGGATACTGATGTTATTACCTCATAATGAAACAACTAAAGAAGAGGGATTATAAGAAGAATGGAACTTGAAGAAAACGGTAGAAGGTATTACCTCTTTCTCGAAGTGCCTCCTTTAAACTTTATCTTAGGGTACTAGATTTGTTATTTTTAAAAGACCAGTACCTCTAGTAGGTTTATAATTATCTGGGGAAGTGAAATGATCAGGGGTTGGCCGAGCTTTAAGGCTCAAATTGGTGTGAGGAGGAGAGGGAGGAGGTGCCCTTTTATAAGGGAGGAGAGGGGCACCTTTGGAAATATAAAAAAAATATTAGTTTATATTAAATCTGAACCCCACATAAAAACTTCCAAAATGACTCATATCTTAAGATTAGATGAGATAGGGTTGTAATATCATAAACCAATAAAATTTATACATGTTAGGAATTTATTTTAAACATTATCAACTTGATTTATCCTTATTTATCAATTTAATTTTATTTGTGGTAATAATATTCTAAATTTAAAATTATTATAAATAATTACATATGTGTTATGAATTTTACATACTTTGACACTTTATGACATTTTTGACCATATAAATTTTAATTTATAATTTTTAAATATTTGTGTGATTTTTAAACAATTTTATAATATGTTATTTTTATAAAATAACAATACTGTCAATTTTGACACTATTCATTTATTTGAATTTAAATAAAATATATACAGAATATATGTTCAAACTAAAAGCTTTAACAGATTCATAAAATGACAAATGTGTCTAGAAAATTAGTGTAGCACATTAAATAGTTCATATAATATTTTATTTTAATATTTTTAATATCATTTATTTGATATTTCAATCAATAAAATAATTTCAACATCACTATTGTGTCATAACTAATTATAATTATTTAGTCCCTAAAAGTTATAAATAAATTCATATGATGTATATAATTGTATTAGAGTTATGTAGACTATTCATGTTCAAAGTTTCATTTAATTTATCACTAAATTAAAATTATTATACTTATAAGATTTAAGAGAGTGACATGTTGTCACTTTCATTGGTTTTAATAATAATTAAATTGTTTTCATGGAAAAAGTCCATTAAATGAATCTAATCCGACCCTTAGGTGATATGGGTCTACTTTTATTCATCCAATAGGATTTTTATAGGTTTTAGGGTAATTTTATAATCTTATATTTACCCTTAATTACCCAATTTACCTTTAATTATGGTAAATAAAATTTACCGTAGTTACTATTAATAATGCCCAAAAATAAAAAGTAGTTTATTAACATAATTTGGACCTACTGATTCCAAATATGGAATCCATTTTTCCAAATTTAATACACCAAAGTTGCATTAATTAAATTAAAATTAATCCCGTTGTCGAAAGAAAACCGGTTTTTGTTTAAAACATTGCAAAAGATTGAATTGATTTATCCTACGAATTCAAGGTAAAATGAATGATAATGGCATAAATTATATTAAATGGTAAAAATATATTCTATTTATACTTTAAAACCATTAAATAATATAATTTAACCATATAAATCATTACGATGAAAAAAAGTTGTTTTTAATTAAAATATAGCGTGTTTTTACTATTCATTAAAATATGAAAGTTATTAGAAAAATATCAAAACTTTATCCAATGTAAATTTTTATATCTTGATTCAAAAGAAGAAGTTTATTTTGTAAAATTGAACTTATAAAAATGTCAAAAACTATATTTAATGTGGGTGCTCCATCAAAACGCGGCAAAACTGCATTTTTTGAAAAATACTTATTTTACCCGAAAATTTTATTTTTTTCACATAATATGTTTTAGAAAATTTATAAGATGAATAATAATGTTATAAAATTCAAAATTTAGTTAATACTATTAATAACAGCTAGTTCATGATAATATTATAACCATATATCATTGTTTAGTGAAACCTGGTATTGCGTACAACACACGCTATCGAGGAAGGTCGCGATTACGTGTAATGAAAGCCAAGTCAGGGTTGAGTGTAGTGAAAGACTCCTTTGTTGTTGCATATAACAGAATCCAATCATATTTCATTTATAAATTGAATATATATATATATATACACTCAATGTTGCGTAGAATAACTTCTATCAAATGAACTTAAAATTGTGTATAACACGATCCAAGAATTGTGTTGTGTATACTGCAAGCTAATACGGTGTTGCTTATAGTGCAAGATAATCTTGGTGTAGCATACAATAGAAGACATTAAATAAATTAAAAATAATACTTCTCATAAAATCCCGGGTTGTTACACACTATGTTGATAGAAAAGGGGGTTTAGCCCAAGTACGCTAGATTAAGGGATTTGAGTGGTTAACCTGTGTATATTATGTTATGGGATGGTGGTTAGCCAAATATATTATCAAATTATTGTAGTTTTAGTTATCCTTGACATATGTTATGATTTATATGTATATGTTTGTGCAATATTCTTATATTATTAAACATACTTATTTTTTGATCTCATGGATCATGATTATTGAATCGTGTTTCAACTATCCTATAACTCATGTATTATGTTATGCTAAAATAATTATTCCATAAAAATGTTTTATTATTCCAATTTTATTTGAATTATTTTCTTATACTATGACCATATACTTTGATTATGGTCTCATTTCCAAATGCTTATCTTATAGTCACTTATGATAATTGATTCATATATCTTATGTTTACACATAATAAACATTTGACTTCATCATTTCTTATATTTCCATTCCCTATTTTATTAAGATGTTTATTATGTATGATTTATTAAAAAGGGTATCATGTTAGAAGACTAATTTTGGTAGATGATGAAAATGTTGTAAAATAACGTTTTTATGTATCTACTATTGAAAGACACTAGTCCTTTAAGTTATGGGGTGAGATTTATTATGAGATGTAATGAATATTCATGTAAAATGATGTAATATATATCAATTTTCTTCTCATGTAAACTTAGTTGGGATCAGTGTGGGGTTTAGTTTTTTTGGGTATTTGGTTTTGAATAATAAAAGTATTGAACCTAAAAAACATTAAGGAATCAAACATGATGTAGGATAAACCTAAAATGACATAGTTTTAAATAAAGGTTTCATAATTTAGAACATATTTATTTTGATTTTATTTATCATAGGATTAATTAAACTTATTATTTTTTCTTGATATTATCACTAGTAATTTTAGTTTTAGTTCATGGAAACACTAAAGATAAACCAATTTAATTTTGAATGTGATATTCAATGAAATGATTATAAAAAATGAAACAATTGTACTAATTCTTAACCAATGATGATAAGAGTTTGAGTAAAAAATATTAAGTAAATGACTTCTCAATTGTCTCATGGTATGAATAATAATAAAAAATTTACTAAACTCCTTAATAAGATAAATATTTAATAACACTTTATTGATTCCTTCATGATAAAATGACTACAATAATTTATTGGTCCTTATAACACACTTATTTCTCAACAAAGAATTAATACAATAAAATATATATTTACTATTCCATAGTGATAAGAGAATGAAAACATTATTTTTGTAGTTTATTATTTTAAAGGTGAATTTAGAGGATGAAGGAATCACGTTAAGAATATAACACCCTATAGGGGAGTTGAATATATAAAATGAGAGGTTTTTAAGAAATTTTTTTCAATAAATATTTTCCTAAAAATATTTACATGAAAATAGAGATATGATTTATAGATTTAAAATGGAAGGAGGATAAATGCATTAGTACCAATGAATTAAACATCACAAGACGTGAATGGTATGATTCTAGATTCACTATTAACCTCAAATAAATATTTATTTATTATTTAGTGTCTTCAAACCATGTATCTAATAAGAATTATTTGTAAGGGTAATGTGTGGATTTGAAGTTATTTTTCAATGTTCACTCAAGGAAGAAGTGAAAATTGGAGACTCTTATTATTCACATTGTTTTGTGTAAAAGAAGAGTAAATCAGAGTTTCATAGTAATTTAAATTATAAAATACTTGTGGGGAAAAAGTGGCATCTTCCTACATGCCAACTATTTTGAAATAAGAATGGGGTGACCTGTGTCAATAAAATAATGTAATACTTCTATTTTAGAAGATAAGTTCATCAAATACATTAATAAAAATGATATATATAGGTAAATAATGAAATAGTTGAAAATAAAAACCATTCCAATACACCACTGACACTCCAATTCACCAATCATTAGAATTATGGGAATTATGCCAAAAAGTGAACCAAACTCAGGGTTAATAATGAAAATTGATGAAAGAAACCCCCAAAACTAAGGGAGAGTTGGAAATCCTATACAATCTTAATTTCTGATGTGAGTCATGAAAATGAAGTGGTGAAAGACACACTTATCATATACATTATAATTTCAAATATCTAATCTGATTCTATATCTACCCACTCCTTCATGTCTATGGATCATTATGCGGACATTATATTAAAACCTAATAGATGGATATTAACTTATAAATGAAAACTATATATGGTATAATGATTCAATAAAAAGTCCAAAACTCTTCTCTATTAGATGTTTGGGAAAATATGATTCATATAATCCTTATTAGTATCCATTCAATAAAATATGATTTTATTTTGGGCATGGATTCTCTCCCTCTAATAGATCGCATATTAATTTATTGGATAGGGAAGTCTAATTATGTATCTAGAATCAATCTATGATCATATATCAGTGAAAATATTAATATGAATGTATTATATAAATTACTTCAATCATATTGTTAATAATACCCAATCCTGATTGGTCTATAGCTTAAATGGTTGAAGAGATTTTTGATATTAAAGATATTCCCATTATAAGAGAATATGATTATTTATTTCCAGAAGAGTTTAGTAAACACCTGTTGAAGTTGGTGGCCTAGAACCAACTATTTTGTACTTTATTCATTAATAAATTCCTTATCACATATTGATTATTCTTATGCATGACAATTCATGTGATAATGTTCTAAGGATAGTTATTGCACCAAAGGGTCATAGAGGATCCTTGTTATGATGAGAACTTAGAAGTGCCATAACACTATTCATGAATATATGTTCTATGGATGGATGATGTTATTTGAGGGACACAAATAATACATGACATTATTGGTGAGGACTCATAAAACCTTGAGGTTCCTTTTTATGGTGTGCGCCCTTGGTAATATCTAGGAGGATATTATGAGAACGAGACCCACCAGTAAGAAATCCACATTTCATAGTGTCATGGGATTTTCCTATCCGCAGACGTGTGTATTGGTCTTTAGACTTTAAGATTATTATTTATGGTTATTACAACTCACGCACTTAGATATATTGATGAAAATAGTGATGAAACACTGTTCACAGTGAGGTAGGATATGTTGGGTGCATCACGAGTAATATTGCATTAATAGATAATGCGAGAAAGGATTTGTTCATTCTTTTCGATAAAAGAGGTTGATATCTCAGGCCCTTTGATGGAATTGATATATCCTAAATAAATCCATGGTCATGGTAAGTAATGGGCGAGTTCAATTTCGGAAAGTCAGTGAAACAATAATCGAGCACATGGGTTGATATCATTAGCATGCAGCCCGCTTGATTTGGGATATCAAGATAAAGGGATTACATTACACGGTAAGAATTCATAGAAAGTGACACATTATTGTGGCGTTAACTTCCTTCTATATGTGTCCCTTGGTGTGTTTCTAGACACTAACCTTGGAATTTAGGCAGTCTTTTCATAATTCCACTAAGAAAGAGGCTTAGAGGTTCACACACTAAATGTGTCCAAGTATCCCAGTTAAATATTCATTTAACAAGTTGAGTAAATATTATTCCCTATTGGGGTTTAATAATTATTCAAGTATTAGTGATCATATTTATTTTGACACTAGTTACTTGAGATAATATATAATGGGAGAAATAATATATTTATTAGTGAGTAATGCAGTGATATTTATTTAATAAATAAATATCCATTATTCAAGGTCTAAAAAATGTGGTGGAGGAAATAAAAAAATGGAAAAACAAAAGTACAGGTTGTGTATATTAATATACACAATGTGTAGTTTTTATGGGGATTTGTGAGAAATAAAATTATTTATTTAATTAAATAATATTAGGTGTAATTCATTGGGTTTATGTCATGTAATAATAATAGTCAACTGTTATTATTAGACGCGGGGTCTTACTACGAATTAAATGAAATGAATAAACAATTTTGGGTAATTAATTCTTTTTATTATTATTTTAACACCCCAATATTTCATAGTAAGTTATATCTTTAATGTAATTCAATAGCTTATACTTCACACAACAACGACTTGTCTTGCGTTATACACAAGATTGAGTTTCTGCGAAACAACACATTAGTATTATATTTATTTAAACGATATATTGATTTATCAATTAAATATTGTGATATGAATCGTAAAAAATAAATTTTTATTGTTATTTATAATTTTTTTAAATAAATAAAACATATGTATAATGAAATGTGTATGTTTTGTTAAAATAGTTATATATTTAGTAAAACTATTTTCTTAAAAAAATAATTTTTATGTCCCTTTGTGAAGAATAATAAAATTAATATTTAAAACTCCAAAAAATTAAAATTTTTAAAATCGAATTCATTTTTGGATTCTAAATATAAAAATTATCTTAGGGTGAATGTTTGGTATTTTTTTGAAAACTCTCAATATTTGATGAATAGTGAAAAATACTGCATAGTACATAAAAACTGACTTTTTATTTAAATAATTATTATTTTCATTTAAATTTATTTTATAGTCAAAATTGATACATAATACCTCTATTAGTATAGTATAATTAATTTGAGTCATTTTATAATAATATTAGATATAAAAATTTATTGAATATTTTTAACGCATTTTACCCACATTCTCGGCACATTTGTAAATTTCCGTAAAACATAATTTTACCGGTTCTGTGAATTGAATTTAAAAAATCCGAGAGAAACTATTGACGTTAGTAAGTAAAATGTGGTTCAATAGGATTAAAATAATTTTTTGGGGAATAGTAACTTTTGAATTTTATTTACCACAATTAGAAGTAAATAGGGTAATTAAAGGTAAAAAATGATATTATAATTACCCTAACACATGTCCTAATTATATTTTATACGTTTATTTAGACCAAAATAAACCCTAGAAATAAAATATGATCCTTTTTTATCCACATGGATTAGATTATGATATTTATTTTTATTTTATTTAAAGAATAGTTAAAAATGTTAAATTCAAATTTTAATAACTAAACCATTATTAATATAAGGTTATACATATAATAAATTCGACTATAAATATTAATTATAAAGATAAAACAATTTCCAACATCATGGTTTTTTATTTATAATTTTTATACATTAAATAATTAAATTTATTTATGAGACAATTATGATGTAGTAATTACCTTATTAATGAAAGATTAGAAAAATTATATTATAAATATCCAAATAAATGTTAATTGAGACTTGATGAATTGAACTAATTTTATAGGTTAATATGACATGTTTTAATTGATTTATTTTATTTTTTTATAATTAATCATGTTTTTTTAACTTTTACAAAAACCAAATACTAAATAGTGTCTAAATAAACATAAATGAGTTTTTAAAAGAAATGTTATATTATTAAATGATATAATATTTCTAAAAATATATGGTTATGCCATAGTACTTATATAATGATAGATATGTCATTAATGAACCACTGGAGGTTATCTTGAAATTTTATAGTAATTTTATTAACCATATAATATAAAAATACAAGAAGACATTGTAAAGGTTAAACTATTTAACTAAGAGTGAAATCTTAATGATAAGGTTAATATGGTGACATGAACTTATCTAAAACCTATTAATGGAGAGTATTTAGACCCATACCGACCATATACTCTAAATAAATTCATTTGGAACAATTAGAAATAGAAAATTATTTTATAATAAAATAATATTTCAATCTTTTCCTAAGGTGCCCTCACCTCTCTTATAAAATGGTACTTCCCCTTCTCTCAAAATAACATCTCCAAATCCATTTTTGTCGGCCAAAAACTTCTCAAATATCCTCCCAACTACCCTAAATTTAAACTAGAGTCCTTAATTTGATCGAAAAGCCAACCTAAGGATCCCTTTTATTCAAATCAAAAGGAAGAACCTGATGAAGAGGTAATAATTTCATCACCTCTTTCAACATTCTTTTCGTCTTGCACTTCCCCTTTCATTGTTGTTTCCATACAAAAATAATTACTCTAGTACCTTATACATACTTTGATGTTATTATAAATATATTAAAACCATATTTATTATTCTATTCATCCTATTAATGATAAAGTCACCATACATACGTACGTACGGCTAACCATCTTCACGTCGTGGAATAGTTTGTTATTCAACACTTCATTATTTGGATGGGTATAATAATGAGTATAATTGTTGTAAATAATAAATATAACATGTTAATGATTCTATATATATGATATACCATAAAATTACATACTATTTCACCATCAATAAAATGATATTATTGCTTGTGCATATGTACGGATTATCATCTCCATGAACGCGGTGAGATTCATTCCACATCGTAACCATTCAAGAATAATTTTCATTTTATGATTTAAAATAATTTTTAAGAACTTAATATCATTCTGGATATTAATCAAATACATCCTATCCATAACAAACCCAACTTACGTAACAAAACATATAAATTAAAATGAAATAGTTAACACCCAAAAAAATAATACTACTGAAATAATATTAATAAACCAATATTAGAGGATCATGTATGATATCATATATATGTATGTGGACTCCTGTATAATTTAATAACAATTATTTAACCATTATAAAGGAGGTTTAACTACCCTCGACTAAATAAATGCTCAATTTAATGGTTAATTTTACAATCTCTTTATTATATAAGGTTGTTTATACGTGAGAATCTAATGGGACCTCTTTATCATCCACATTTGTGTCTCTTAAAAATGTATTTCAAATTTTTTTTTACTATTTACTCGAATATGGGTTAAATTCATTTATACCCTTATTTTAATTTTTATAAAATGTTTTGAAAGGAATATTTATGTTGATTTCCAAACAAGGTACTTTATGAACTTTTCGACAAATTAAGGAAATAATGTTTTTTAACTTATATGGCGGGTGAGGATATTTTCCACCGTTATAAATCATATAATCTTCCCCTTTAAGCTTATAATAATATTTTCAAAATAAATGATTTCATTTATAAATATGTGACTTTTAAATTATTTGAAAATTGAAATAGATATTTCTCTCAAATAGTTTTGATTTCATCTATGTCAACATCCTTTGATGGATTTTACACTTGTTTGAAGTTGATTTATTAGATACAATCATTCATATTGTATTGAAGGTTTTGTGATATTTTTGACTGTGGATGTATTATTTTTATACCATTCATGGTTTATGGTTAAATTATTAACATTTCTTATGCTAGTTTTAATATGAATGTTTATATTATGTTTCAACCTTTTCATATGAGGAATTCATTGGACTTAGTAAGTGACTGGCGGAGCCCTCTATAGATCCTCGATGCATCGGTAAGTCTCATTAGACAAACTAGTGTCTTGGAACCAGGCCTTGAAAAAATATTTATTTTTATTCTTGGAACGAGGAATTGACTATGTGGTTATGATGTCTGGAATTATGCATTCCATCATTTTGAAATTAGTTATTGATATTACATGTGATTATTTAACTAGTTGAATATCAATGTGAATAAGTAAATGGAATTATTTGATTTATCTTTTCCATATTATTCTTAAGTTAATGTTTAAAAGGCTTGTGTTTTAGTCTTATACATTTCCTTAAAATTTTATGCTTATTTATAATAGTTTCTGCTATATTGTTATCCTTACTAAGCATCTGAGATCACCCATTTCTTATGTTTTCTTTTTCCCATGATGTGAAGAAGTATATTATGATTGACCTACAGGGATAGGCTAAGGGATATAAGAGTGTTCAAAGGGGACACAATTTTTTTGTTTTTTTTTTATTTCATTATGTAATGTAAATCTTATGTATTTATCTAGTACTTCCAAGTCAACTAAACTAATTGGTATTTCGAGACTTGATCTATTATGATCATGCCAATGTTATGTAATAATGCACCGACTCTGGATAACTAGGTTCGGGTCATTACAGTTGGTATCAGAGAAAGTTTGGTACATTCCTTGGAAACTAGATTTATAAAAACTCTAATTAGATAACAATTATATAAGATAAACTTTGAGTATTAGTATATAAGAACATCCAAAAAACATTTGGTAGGTGTAAATATTATGTGGGTATTCTAAGAAAATACATCCCTATCTAGATACAAATAGGTATAGGTGGATCTGGCACAGATATACCTAGTATTGAAAACTATGACATGGAGTTTCGGGCTTGACATGAAGTATCCTAGTACACGACAACATGAATTGATACGCTCTTGGTATGGACACTCCTGGGGGATATGATTAGAAAAATTCACATTTTAATTTAAAAACATTACGAAGGATTTACAAGTAAATAATTATTCAAAGAAAACATTTTTATGATTGTGGATTATATGCATAAACTTTTCAATTTACGTTAGGTATTTTAAAAGTTTGAAATTATGCATTTCCATTCATAAACTAACCTAGTGTATGCCATTGTTTAGAAATAGTGCCCAGTATAAGGAATAAGAACTCCAGTAATAAGAATTATGAAAAGATTAAGAAGGATAATATCTTTCATGGTCTTAAGCCATAATTTATAAGGGAAATAGTCTCTCACGTATTCTCATCATATGAAGAAATAGTGTCATGTGTTAATAAGATAGGTAAAGAATTATCTGAGTCCTATGGATTTGAAGGGAATCAAGATAAGAAAAGTATGGCCGAGAGAAATATGGATAAAGGTAAGAAGGGAAAGAATAATTTTCCCATATGTGATAATTGTGTAAAGAATCTCCTTGGTAAATGCTTGAAGAGAATGGGATTTTGTTATAAGTGTGTAGAAAAAGGACATGAAGTACATGATTAAAGGGATGAGAAAAAGGTTTCAAAGGTACAATGCTTCATCTGCAAGGAGTTTGGAAACTACATGGATCATTGTACCAATCATCAGAGTATAGCACAAATGATGCTGTTGAATAATAATCATGTTATGATACTACTGTGGATGAAGAGGAATAATTAGTTTTCTTATATTTTTATTAATAAATTATGTCATTTCAGTGTTGTATCAATGATGTAATGGTTATATAAATTATGGAAATAAATAAAGACTATATTGCATTAATATTTTATTGAGGATTCGATATTATATGGTACTAAAAAAAGTGACTCGACATCAAGTTAAACATTATGGAAAATACATGGTTGAAGGAAAGATAAAACTTAATATGGTCCTGATAATGATGTAGTGATTTTGGAATAAGTGATGGTTGATTTGGATAAATTATATTGGATATTCTTGACTACCTTGGAACTAATTAATTGTTTGTTTATACCATCATTTCTAGAGTATTTAGAATTTTGTATATAAGGAATAAGGGGGCATGAATGTAATCAATAAGGTTTTATAGTAATTCAGGGTGTTACCATGTTTTAATAGAATACATGATGAAGGTAATCACATGTTATTATATGGAAAAAAGAGATCTTCATTATGTTATGTTGACCTTCCTTGAAAATTTTTGGACTATGAGTTTGGACACAATTATTTTGGATAAGTCTAAAGATTGGAATGGATTAAGTTGGACATTGGGTACTATGTTTTAAGGTTAAAACATTTCTTATGATTATTTTTGGATTTTTTATAAAAAGGAAAACCTGAAGTTCGGGCGATCGCCCATCACGTCCGGTAAGGCCGCAAGACTTGAACCCGCAACCGAAGGGCGACAAGGGGGCATCACCTACCACTGGCCTATGTGATGTCATGATTTGTATAATGTAGTTTTTTTATAATGATATGATATATGAATTATAAATTCATTTTTTTGAAACCCTGTACGATTAGGATAAATAGAATATTTTTGAGTTCTATTATCCTTTGGAGTGAAAGATGGGTTTTTGGTAGAAATTAGTTAAAGGATGGAACTTTACTTGTCAAGTATTATTATTTTATTCTATGAAGAAATTAATGCATAAACATTAGGGAAATTAACTTAAAACCAAAAAAGTGTTATCCTAATACCTTAGGTTTTAATGAACCAATAATATTTTAAGTCGTCATAGATTTATGGCTTTGAGGCCCTCAATTTTCTTAATTATTGTTCACTTGTTTTTGATTGATGACCTCAATCACTCCCAATAAATATTTACGTTTTACTCTGATTATGTGTCTCAAATTGGAACCAATGTTCTTCTATTCGAAATCTTAATTTGGGGGTGACTTTTTCCTTTACCTTTCCCTCTTATTAAGATTAAATTTTATTAACCCTATTTCTGATATGGGTTTTCCACAAAGGTATTTTATATTTTTAACCTTTTATTTTCAAAGAACAATTTCAAATTGGGAGGACTCAATTTATTAAACGAGGGGAGAATTTAACAACCCAATATTTCATAGTAATTTATATATTTAAAGTAATTCAAAAGATTATACTACACACAACACCGGCTTGGCTTGAGTTATACGCAAGATTGAGTTTCTGTGAAACAACACATTAGTATTATAATTATTTAAACAATATATTTTTTTATCAATTAAATATTGTGATATGAATAGTAAAAAATAAATTTTTAATGTTATTTATAATGGTTTCAAATAAATAGAACATATTTATAATGAAATGTATATGTTTTGTTAAAAAATTATATATTTAGAAAAACTATTTTCTTAAAAGAACTAATTTTTATGTCCTTTTCGGAACAATAATAAAATTAATATTAGAAACTCCTAAAAATTGAATTTTTTAAAATAGACTTCATTTTTTGGATTCAGAATATAAAAATTATCTTAGGTTGAATATTTTGAATTTTTCTAAAAACATTCAATTTTGATGAATAGTGAAAAATACTGCATATTACATAAAAACCGCCTTTTTTTAAACATTATTATTTTTATTTAAATTTATTTAAAATTAAAAATAGAAACATAATAAATATATTAGTACAATGTAATTCATTAGATTCATTTTATAATAAAATTATATATATATATATATAATTTTATTGAATTTTTTTAACATCTTTTACCCACCTTCTAGGAACATTTGTAAATTTGCATAAAATTTAATTTTACCTCTTTTATAAATTAAATTTCAAAAATTCTAGAGATATGATTGAAATAAGTAAATAAAATGTGATTCAATAAGATGAAAATAATTTTTGGTGAATAGTAACTTTTAAATTTTATTTACCACGGTTAAAAGTAATTAGGGTAATTAAAGGTAAAAATGATATTATAATTACCCTAACACATGTACTAATTATATTGGATAAGTTTATTTTGACCAAAATAAACCTTAGTAATAAAATATGATCCTTTTTAATCAACTTGGATTAGATTAGTACATTTATTATTATTTTATTTAAAGAAGAGTTAAAAGTGTTAAATTCAAATTTTAATAAATAAAAATTTTTTAATATAGGGTTATACATAAGATAAATTCAACTATAAATATTAATTAGAAATATAAAAATATTTCCTACATAATGTAACTTTATTTATAATTTTTAAACATTAAATAATTATATTTATTTTTAAGACAACGATGATGCAGTAATTACCTTATTAATGAATTATTATAATAATTGATATTATAAATATCCAAATAATTGTAAATTGAGACTTTCGATTCATTTTACGAATTTTATAGGTTAATATGACATTTTATAATTGAATTAATGTATTTTTTTCTAAGTAATCAAGTTTTTTTTACTTTCACAAAAACCAAATACTAAATAGTGTCAAAATAAACATAAATGGGTTTTTAAAACAAATACTATATTAATAAATAATATAATATTCATAAAAATATAAGGTTCGGCAAAAATACTTATATAATGACAGATTTTTCATTAATGAACCACTTTAGTTTCTCTTGTAATTTTATAGTAAGTTTATTAACCATATAATATAAAAATACAAGAAGACATTGTAAAAGATAGAGTATTTAAATAAAATCTAAATAAAAAGATAAGGTTAATATGTTGACCTAAACTTGTATAAAACCTATTTTTTGAGAGTATTTAGACCCATAACCACCTTATCCCTTAAATTAATCTATTTGGATCCATTAGAAACCGAAAATTATTTTATAATAAAATAATATTTCTATCTTTTCCTAAGGTGCCCCTCGCCTCTCTTATAAAAGGGTACTTCCCCTTCTCTCAAAATCACATCTCCAAATCCATTTTTCTTGGACAAAACCTTCTCAAATATAGTCTTAACTAACCTAAATTCAAACTAGAGTCCTTAATTTGATTGTAAATCCAACCTAAGGAGCCCTTTTATTCAAATACAAAGAAATAACCTGAAGAAGAGGTAATAATTTCATCACCTCTTTCAAAGTTATTTTCTTCTTCCACTTCCTCTTTCATTGTTGTTTCCATACCAAAATAATTAATCCAGTACCTTATGCATACTTTTATGTTATTATAAATATGTTACAACCATATTTATTATTATGTCCATCATATTAATGACAAAGTCACCATACATACGTACGTGCGGCTTACCGTATCCACGTCGTGGTGCAGTTTGTCATTCAACACTTCATTATTTTTATGGGTATAATAATGAGAATAATTGTTGTAAATAATAAATATAACATGTTAATTATTCATTATATATGATATAACATCCAATTATATATGATTTTACCATCAATAGAATGATATTATCGCTCATGCATACATACGGATTATCGTCTCCACGAACACGGTGAGATTCATTCCCCATCGTAACCATTCAAGAATAATTTTCATATTATTATTTAAAATAATTTATATGAACTTAATATCATTATGGATATTAATAAATTACATCCTATCCATAAAAAACATGACTTATGTATCAAAACATATAAAGGAAAACGAATCAGTTAACACCTGAAACCAGGATACTGCTAAAATATTATTAATAATGAAATATTATAGGAACATGTATGATATCATATTTATACATGTGTATTATTGTATAATTTAATAACAATTATTTTACCATTATAATGTAGGTTAACCTTCACTTTACTAATGAAATGTGTAAGGTAAGGGTTTATTTTACAATCTCTTTATTATCTGAGGTTGTTTATACATGAGTATCTACTGGGACCTCTTTATCATCCACATCTGTGCTTCTTAAAAATGCATTTCAATTTTTTTTTTACTATTTACTAGACTATGGGTTAAATTAATTTATAATCTTCTTTTAATTTTTATAAAATGGTTTGAAAGGAATCTTTCTGTCTCTTTCTGAACAAGGTACATTATGTCCTTCTCAACAAATTAAAGAAAAAATGTTTTTTAACTTATATGGTGGGTGTGGATATTTTCCCCCATTATAATCCTTTGAAGCTTCCCTTAAAATATTATAATAATATTTTCAAAATAAATTTTTTATTTTATAAATATGTGACTTTTAAATTATTTCAAATTAGAATGAGATATTTCTCTCAAAATGTTTTGATTTCATCTATGTCAACATCCTTTGATTTATTTTACACTTGTTTGAAGTTTATTTATTTTGATACAATCTTCCATATTGTATTAAAGGTGTTGTTATATGTTTGACTATGGTTGTTTTATTTTCATACCATTCATGGTTTATGGTTAAAGTATTAACATTTCATATTCCAGTTTTAATATGAATTTTTATGTTATATTTCAAAATTTAAATATGAGGAATGCATTGGACTTATTAAGTGGCAGGTGGAGCCCACTATAGCTCCTTGATTCATCGGTAGATCTTATATGAAAAACTAGTGTCTTGGAATAAGGCTTTGTTAAAATATTTATTTGTAGTCTTGTAATGAGGCCTTGACTATGTCGTTATGATGTCCATCATTATGCATTCCATCATTATGAAATTAGAAATTGATATTATATGTGATTATTGGACTAGTAGAATATCCATGGGAATAAGTAAATGGAATTAGTTGATATATCTTTTATATATTATACTGAAGTTTATGTTTAAAAAGGATTCTGTTTTAGTCTTATAAATTGCCTTAAATTTTTCTGCTTATTTATGATATTTTTCACTATATTGTTATCCTTACTGGGCATCTGAGCTCACCCTTTTCTTATTTTTTCTTTTTCCCAGGATTTGAAGAAGTATATTATTTTTGACCTGCAGGGATAGGCTAAGGGTTATGAGTGTGTTCAAAGGGGACACAATTTTTTTGTTTTTTATTTCATGGTGTAATGAAAAACTTATGTATGTATCTAGTACTTACAAGGATACTAATCTAATCGGTCTTTTGAGACTTGATCTCTTGTGATCATTCCAATGTTATGTAATAATGCACCGACTCTGAGTAACTTTGGTCAGGCCATTACAATTCTATGTACTTAAAATCCAAATTATATTATTCTCATTATCCAGTATATTTTGTGTGGTTTTGCACAACAAATCTAGAGAAACCTCTCAAGCCAAGAGATAATTATTTTCCTCCAAGAATGCTCTCAAGTTACAAAAGAGATCCTCCTCCACTGTAATAAGGAGAGCGCTTTGGAAGCGGCTCTAAAGGTCATCTAAGGAAGACATTGCAAGTGAATGTTCATCTATGATAGCACCTATATATCCCTTCAACGACGTCCAGAGATATATAGAGCACATGTGGATCACCGCAATATGAATCATATACTTATATTTTTTGACGCAATGACAGATCACATCAGATCATGACCGGAAACATCAAGGGAGAGAGAATTCCATCAAGGTAAGTCTTATATTTTAATTATATTAATTATAACCAACATATGATGATCCTTTCTATGGTTATAAGACTTACTTAACTTCTTTTGTTCTTCATTATGTTTTGAAGATCCAAAATTTTATTATTGTGATAGATCTCGGATTGATCATTGTTAATGGAAAAATTAAAGTTGTATAACCCACCAAATGCTCTTCCATTGTGCCCAGAACCTACAAGTGGTATCAAAGAGTTCATATCATTGATTATAATTCTTTAGTTTTTTGTTGATGATTTATGAATTTAATAATTTAGTTGTTTCAATTCAATTTAATCGTTATGTAAATGTGAATCATGAGATCTGTTCCTCCTATTTCATTTCTCATTCACCTTACAGAAATGATATTTTCTTTTAATTTTGATTAAAATAAAATAGAGTATCTCATCTAAAGGTTCCAAAGATTCCTAGCCATAAAACACCAGAACACACGGTGTGTATTCATCAGTACATGTCATGTAGTTGAGATTCAATGCATTGGACCAGTCCGCCAAACCAAGTCGTGTGTTGGAGTCTTTCTAAGTCTTAAATGACTTTGTTTGTTGACCAGGAATAAGTGCCACACGGTTTCTAGATTACACACTGTGTAGTCCACTAGACACGGTGTGTAGTCCCTTCAGGTTAGGGTTACACTGTGTACCCTATACAAGTCATGCTCAGCTGGAACCATGTAATGCGGATACTACACGACGTGTGGCCCACTAAACATGTTGTGTACTCTGAATATTTCATAAGTACATCTACATGCCATATACTTGGGTGTGTACTTCGGATGGACGTTGAACGATAGTAAATTCCATGTAGTCGGAACTACACACCATGTACTCATGCAAATTACACATATTTATTAAAATTTATTATTATATTATACAAACCCTTGAGACATGTACCATTGTGTGGGGGTAAAGCTGAGACACAACACGTAATAGGTATTTTATATATGTTTGTTTAATTTAACATCTGTGTAATGTTAATTTCTACTCATTGGATATTTATGAATGGTAATTAACCAGGTTTCCTCCAAGGTACAAGTTACATACAAATATTATTTTAAATGAATTTATTTGTTTAAAATTATGATTTATGAGAATCTCAAGGAAATTCATAAAAGGGTTCAAGATAAAAGGATTGGCTAATTAAAGATAATTAATTGATTCGAGCGTGATTTTTCTTAAACAAGAACGATTAATGAATTGAATGCTAGTTTTATTTACGAATAAATATCATTTCATGTATGGATGATCATGAACTAGACCAAGACCTTTTTATGTGAACGGTTTCTTTTTATTTATTTATTTAAATTAAATTTTTTGGCCTACAAGCCTTCTCCTAATTAATATGTAGGGCATGCAGGCTCAAGGTTTATTTAATGTAAACCCCCATTTTACCCCTCACCTGCAAGTCAGATAAAACCATATGTAATGGATGGATCTTCCACGCTAGTGGAGGTGCCTCAAGTTAGGGGTCAAGGTGAAACTAATCCAAGGAGATACAAAGGTGGATAGGTGGAAAGCTGTAAACATGAACCCAAAAGGTTCAAGGTGTTTCTCCCCTAAGTCTTGGGTTAGTTTATCAAATTATAGATAAACTAACCAACAGAACAGTCCCATGATCATACTATTTATTTTATTTCTATTAGTTTCATGGTTTATTTATTGTGGGTGTGTTTTCATTATCAAAAATTTAATGAATTAAACAAGCATGAAAGATGGGACTAAAATAAGATCGGCTTATGCGTTAATCTTATCTTAGACATGGTTAATCACTCAAGTACATCCCAATTAATATTAATAATAATTTAATCAAATATAATAAAATTTCAATTTATGTATAAGGATCAAATCCATCAATGAAATATTAAGTCGGTATATCCTTCCATAATCTAGGTTAGAATCAAACCATGGTTCAAAGTACTTGACCAACCCTGGTTAGGGTGCTTTCAATTATCAGGGAATTCTAATTAAAGGTTTTGGATTGACTTCACATGGTTAAAATCAATGGTTGACTACCACAGATGGACTTGGTTTGACCAATAGGAAAAGTTTAATGAAATCCAAAATAAAATGATTTCATGATTGGGGAATCCACTCAGCGGATTAAAGAACTGCGAGTTAATGTAGTTGGCATTTGAAATGCCTACCTAAAACCCTTCAAGTTGGTTGACCAACCCTAGTTAGGGTAATGATAAGGTAAATATGGATTCTTTCTACTATAATATTCAGGAAATAGAAAATTCTGAAGTCAATGCTGAGGGATATTGGATTTCAATAAAATTGTGGGAGCCTAAATAATATTAATTTATTTTTTTTCTCATTTTTATCATGATAAATTACTAATCCTTTTCTCATATTAATTTTTAGAAACAACAAGAAAAATTAATTCAAACATATCATTTTGAACCATACTCGAGAAGTAAAACCTTATCACCGGCACCAATTTTCAGGAATGGCAGAGGCGTTTACCCGTCAACTTTCGCAACGAGAAGAAATTGTTTGTGCTGAAAGATCCTATTCCAATTGCGCCTATAAAATAGACCATTGATGAAGAATTGTCACATAAATGACATATTTTAAACGTATTTTTCATTTAATTTAAATTCTTTATTTGATTTGGGGGTTTTCCATGCATTTTAAAAAAAATGGTGGGTTTCCAAAATTTGGGCCAACCTGAGAGTCCATTTCCAGTTTTGAAAATAAATTTTGTTTCTTAAATAACTCCTTTGTTTTTTCAGACTTTTTCACCCATTAAACTACCAAAATAACCTTCATTTAACTATTAAAACCACCAAAGAAGTTTTGTCCCATTAAAAATTCATTAGAATCTTGGATTTGGGTGATCAAATTAGGTATTGGGCCAACCCGAAAGCCCATTTCCAGTTTTAAAATTGTATTGTAATTATTTCATAAAATATTAATTTTTTATCCTTTTTTGGTGATTCCACCTCTCACCTGCTACCATTGTACCTAGACGCACCCTCAGCTTCGTTTCCCCCTCTTTGGTGATCGTATCTATCGCGAATTAGGGCCGAACGTCTCAGGTTTCTAAAATCATCCAGATTTATCAAGTAAGTGACTATCCTTCTAAGTTCCTTCCTTTTCCTTAAGCTTTCTCCCTTTTTTCATTAATCCCAAAATTTCTAGAAGCTATGGCTTCGTACCTATGGTTTCATTTTGAGTTTCTTGGTCCAATAATCTGGTTTTAGGTTTGATCTCACTCCCTTGTGGTGCGGTGGTGGTGCAGTTGAAGTTCTGCACTAGGATTTGCGGTTCTTGACTCTTTTGGTAGGTGATTACATTGTGCATGCGATTTTTGTGACTTATCTTGCTGTGTTTTTGGTATTTGAATGTTTATTGCATTTTAATGTTTCTACAAAAATTGGTTTTAGTGGCATTTATAAAGCCAATGAATTTTAAGTGCCAATTTTTGGTGAAATTGGGGGTTTTACATACAAATCTTTTATTGGTTCATTTGGGGTTGTCCTATAATTACATAACTGATTTTATTAAATTTTAATAGGACTAGAAATAATGTTTTTAATGTTTATTATTTTTGGATGTTGCTGTGAAAGTTTGTTTAGATGGTGTTTGGGAAGCAAATGGGCCTAAAGTGCCGTGTTTGTGTGAAAACGGGGGTTTTTAAAGGATATAACTACTTGGTTCATATGGGGATACCCCATAACTGAATATTTGGTTTCATTAAAGGGTATAAAAGTTCCATTTTTTGTGACTTAAAAGTGTGCACATAATGTGCAAAGTGGATATTTCAAAGAATTTTTGGTGCAAAATAATGTGAGATTTTTAGAAGTTGTTTTTATTAAAAATTTAAGTGTTTTGTTGCGTGTTTTAAGTGGTATAAAATGTGATAGCTATTGTATTGGTTGTGTTTGACCAGTAATGATGTTTTATATGAAAATTGATTTATGTTGCACGCTGAAATTGATTGAGCACAAAATGGATGTTCCCAATGTTGTCGCTCATTGGATTTGTAGTATTTACCATTGTCTTAGGGTGTGTTTGGTAGTAAATTACAGTAGCTACATTTATATTTAAATGTGTGGACATTCTAAAAATTTTGGATTGAAAACTGTTTTCAAATGAAAGTTACATTTCTTGGAATTTTAACACTCCTTGTCCTTGCCTATTAAAACTGATTGCTTTATCACATAGTATTGCATGATCTTTGGAATCATTGGGTGGTATCCTACTGGGCATAGGATCACACCCTACTTACACCCCTTGGGTTTAATTAGACTTGGTTATGTTTGACTCAGGTAAAGGAAAGGCTAAGGGTGATGGTGGTTCGGGGTGTTAGTCCCCATCCTTGGGGCGGAGTTGTAGAGACGACTTGTGGGCAAGGAACCCTAGTCGTGTGGGGTCCTTGTTTCTATATTGATGCTATATTTATTTGTATTTGGACCACTTTATTTATCTTTAAACAAATATATTCAGTTCTGGTTTTTTTTATTAAGACATGTTTGGCTCAAAATTTTCAGATTTAAATTATGGGTTGTTTTTAATGTTTTATGCTTTCATACTTGGGTAAATAGTTCCCAAACCTAAATTAATGATACTCGGGCACTTGTTCCAGCCCGTGGGGATAGGGAACACCCTTCGGGCCTTTCCATGAGCTGGGTTTGGTGCCGGTTTGCTGGCGACCAGATTCGGTTTGTGACAAAATGTTATCAGATGAGGTTAATGTTTTTTGGTTATATTAATATTTTTGGATGAGTCGGGATAGACAGGATCTAGGACTGTCAGGGATCGGGGTTTTGGTTGTGAGTAGGGTGTCTAGCCTACACCTCTCATGGAAGACCTTGAGTCACCAGGGGATGTTGGAATTTATGGATTGACTTCACTTCTAGGTGAGACGTGTGGGCTGCATACCACATGTGGACATCAGGCGGATGTGGATTAGTTGTTTCTTTTATTACTGGAATGTGTTTAGATTATTTATATTTGATGTATTTGAGTAAAATTTTCAGAATTGTGGTATTGATTATTGTTTTGTTACTGTTTCATTTCATAGCAACATGCCTCCCCGGAAAGCTCTCACGCACCCACAGGAGGAACCGTAGAGAGCTCTCCCATACCAATTGATCAGAGGCTAGTCGAGGTCGTGGTCCGGGCTGTCCAGGATCTAGGATATGGACCATCTCTAGTTCCAGCTCCTGTTAGAGAGGATGATACTGGTCCTAGAAAGGACAAGGCCCAGGAGTTCCTGAAAAATAATCCTCCAACCTTTCGAGGCAGCTCAGAACACCAAGAAGCAGAGGAATGGCTCGAGAAGATCAAGCGTATGTTTGAGTTCCTATAAACACCCGATGAGATTAGGGTGAAGTGTTCCTTATTTCTACTGGAGGGTCACGGCCGTAAATGGTGGGAGTCAGTGCTTCAGGCTGGGAAGGATGAGCAGATGCACTGGGGAGATTTCAAGGCTGTCTTCAATGAACAATACGGCCCTGAGGTGTTGGATTATGCTAGGTCTAGAGAGTTCATGGAACTTGTTCAGGGGAATATATCTGTGATGGAGTATGCCAATCGTTTCACTGAGTTGGTTTGGTATGGTATAGAAATTGTCTCTAATGAGAAAGCGAAGACCCAGAGGTTTGAAAAAGGCTTGTATCCAGAGATATACTATTAGGTGTTCTTGTTTAAGCTGAGGACCTATTTTGAGGTCATTGATCGGGTGTGCATGTTGGAGATTTAAAGGAAAGTCAGGGCTGGTTTCTATGGTTCATTATTAGCAGTGGGCAGTGGCAGCTCCTTAGAGAAGAAAAGGAAGTTGGAGGATCATGTCAAGAAAGGAGGGGGCAGTTCAGGCCACTCTTCCAGGCAGTTTTCTTCTGCGGCTTCTGATGCGAGATCGGTCGTGTGCCACCAATGTGGGAGGCCTGGGCACATCCGACCAGTATGTCCACTTCCTCTAAATCCTTGTTACTAGTGTGGAGGTATGTGGAATTTGCAGCATTTTTTTGGTGTGGCACGTCCACTTCCAAGTGGGGCTGGGTCAGTGGCTTCAAGAGGAGTGCCAGCACAGTCTGAGCCATCGAAGACTAAAGGATCTTGATTTGGCGGTCGTGGGGGAAGGGCTGGATCATCTTCTAGGAAGAGCTAGTTCAGGGCACAACCACAGACTAGTAGTCACCCTCAGGAAGATACTGGAAATCTCCATGCAGTGGATCAGGCACCAGCAGGATCAGAGGCGGGACCGTCAACAGTTCGAGGTACCGTTCTGATCGCATCATCTATAGCTACTACTCTTTTTGATATTAGTGCCTCTGTTTCATTCATTTCTACCCATTTTGTGGACATTATGATTTTTCCAACTGATTTTATGTATTTCGCGATGGAGTTAGTGACACCGTTGGGAATGAAGAAGGAGCAGGGCCTTAGGTGCCCCTCGTGTGCACTTTCTGTGTAAGGGGTCGAGATGGAGTGGGACCTCTTGGTCTTACATATGGACCTTTTTGATGTCATAATCTGGATGGATTGGCTAGTACACTTCCAGGCACACATCTATTTCTACAGACGGCGTGTGAGTTTCACGGAACCTGATGGGAGTCGTCGGGTTTTTCTTGGAGAATGGGATCCTCGGTTAGGTCGCGCAGGGCCTCCACTCCCAGAGTTGGGAAGTGTTATCTTCCATTTATCTTCACTCATTCTAGAGGATGGTCTTTCCCCTAATGGTTCACTACCTCATGTAGTGAATGAGTTTATGGAGGTATTCCCAGATGATTTTTTTTAGGTTTTCCCTCGAAGCGGGATGTGGAGTTTTCGATTGATCTGGCACTGGGAACACAGCTGATATCTCTTCCCTCTTATCACATGCCCCCCACTGAGCTGAGGGAATTAAAGATACATCTAGAAGACTTAGAATACAAAGGATTCATTCACCCGAGCATCTCTCCTTGGGCTTCTTCTTTGTTGTTCGTGAAAAAGGCTGATGGATCCCTCCAGTTGTGCATTGACTACCGGAATCTAAATAACGTAAAAATTAAAAACAAATAAAAATTTCCCAGAATAGATGATTTGTTTGATCAATTGAAGGGGGAAAATTGGTTCTCAAAGATAGACCTGTGTTCAGGGTATCATCAACTCAGGGTGAAGGAGTCAGATATCCCAAAGACAGCCTTCCGAAGCAAGTACATCCACTTTGAGTATTTGGTCATGCCCTTTGGATTGAACAATTCTCTAGTAGTATTTATGGCACTTATGAATAGGGTGTTCCATCAGTATCTTGATTCCTTTGTTGTGGTTTTCGTGGATGAAATTCTGGTATACTCTATCTCTGAGGAGGAACACGAACATCACTTGAGGATCGTTTTGGGTACATTACGGAATCACTGCCTCTATGAAAAGTTGTCAAAGTTCTCTTTCTGGATCAGGGAGGTGAGATTTCTAGGGCATGTGATCCTAGAGCACGGAGTTTCAGTGGACCCTAAGAAGATGAGTGTAGTTATGTCATGGGAGCAGCTGAATAATGTGTTTGAGATCAGGAGTTTCCTTGGCCTGGCTGGTTATTACAGGCGATTCATTCGAGATTTCTCTCGGCCTGCTTCACCGATGACTGCCCTCACCTGGAAAGGGGTGAAGTTTGTATGTGGTCCAGAATACCAGGCGTCATTCGAGGAGCTGACGATGTGGTTGACTACCACCCCCATGCTGATTTTTCCAGAGGATGGAAAGGGATATGTGGTCTATTGTGATGCTTCAGGTATGGGTCTTGGGTGCGTGCTTATACAGGATGATCATGTAGTGGCTTATGGCTCTCTCCAACTCCGACCACACGAAAATAACTACCCTACCCATGACTTGGAGTTGGCATCGGTGATGCATGCTTTAAAGACTTGGCGTCACTACCTCTTTTGAGAGAAGTTTTTGGTCTAATATGATCACAAAAGCTTAGCCTATATCTTCTAGCAGAAGCACCTCAACTTGAGGAAGCGTTGCTGGATCGAGTACTTGCAGGGGTTCAACTTTGACATTGTCTATACCCCAGGCAAGGGTAATGTGGTGGCCTAATCTTTGAGTAGAAGAGTTCCAGTGCAGGCTTTGAGGAATTCTAGTGATGAGTGGACATTGATGGGGCTCTTTTCTCATATGCATGTGAAGAACAAGGAATACAATGGAGGGGCATTATTGGCGAGTGTCCAGTTGACTCCTTCTCTATTGGAGTTGATTCAGCAGGAACAACCCAGTGATGATCTTTATAAGTGGTTGAAGCAGTTTCTTCATGGTGGGGAGACATCCTCTAATTCGTCGTCATCTCCCGGGGTCATCTTGTGCATAAAGGGCCGCTCAGTAGTGCCATTATCTCTATGGAAGGTGGTGATGCAGGATAGCCACCAGTCTTAGTGGGTTTTCTATCTGGGTGCCACTAAGATGTATTATGATGTCCTTCGGCAGTTTTGGTGGCCTGTTATGAGACGGGGCATAGAGAACATTGTGTCGAGATGCTACACATGCTAGTAGGTGAAAGTAGAGCACCAAAGGCCCTCCGATTTGCTCCAACCACTACCCATTCATACCTGGAAGTGGGACGAGGTTTCCATGGACTTCATTTTTGGCTCACCTAGTACACCTCGGGGTAAGAATACCCATTGGGTGGTGATTGATCATCTGACCAAATCATCCCACTTCAATCCGATCAGAGAAACATATAAAGTGGATGAGTTGGGTCGTTTGTATCTTCAAGAGGTGGTGAGACTCCATGGTGTTCCAACAACAGTTGTCTCAGATAGAGACCCTCATTTCACTTCTTGATTTTGGGAAGTCTTTTAGAAGGCCTTGGGGTCCCAGATTAAGATGAGCGCAACATACCATCCTCAGACGGATGGTCAGACAGAGCGGGCGAATCAGATTTTGGAGGACATGCTCCGTAAATGTGTCCTATACTTTGGAGATTCCTGGGATACCTATTTGGGATTGGTTGAGTTTTCTTATAATAATAGTTACCAATCCTCGATTTGAATGGCCCCTTTTAAGGCGCTCTATGGTCGGCCAGGTCAGACCCCTCTATGTTGGGCTGAGGTAGGAGAGACTTCACTGTTGGGGACAAGCCTTGTGTAGGAGACTTGTAATTAGTTCAAGTTGATCAGGCATCTTTTATTGATAGCTCAGAGTCATCATAAATCACATGCTGACCGGAGGCGTCGAGACCAAGAGTTTTCTATGGGTGACAGGGTATTCTTGAAAGTGGCCCCTCGTCTGGGCCATCGTCGATTTGGGAAGCAAGGTAAGCTGACGTCGTGGTATGTCGGGCCATTTGAGATCATCAAGAATATTGGAAATGTGGCATACAGGTTGGCCTTACCTTCTCAGTTGACATCCATCCATGATGTCTTCCACGTCTCTCAATTGAAGAAATACTACCGGGATCTGTCCCATGTGTTGAGTTGGGAAGAGCTGGAGATAGAGCCTGACTTGTCTATTGTTTAGAGGCCAGTGAAAATAGTGGAATCCCAAGAGAAGATACTTCGAGGGAAGTCTATTCCATTAGTTCAGGTTCTATGGTATCATGAGAATGATACACATGAGACATGGGAGCGAAAGTCATGGGTTGAGGAAGAGTACCCGTTCTTGTTTTCCAATTAAGCTTCATGTTGACTTTCTGGGAAGGAAAGTAATTCATGGTGGGGAAAATTGTCACATAAATGACATATATTAAAGGTATTTTTCATTTAATTTACATTCTTGATTTGTTTTTGGGGTTTTCCATGCATTTTTGAATGAAAATGGTGGGTTTCCAAAATTTGGGTCAACTTGAGAGTCCATTTCCAGTTTTGAAAATAAATTTTGTTTCTTTAATAAATCTTTTTTTCAACTTTTTTCACCCATTAAACTTCCAAAATGACCTTTATTTAACTATTAAAACCACCAAATAAGTTTGGGCCCATTAAAAATTCATTAGAAGCTTGGATTTGGGTGATCAAATTAGGTATTGGGCCAACCCGAAAGCCCATTTCCAGTTTTAAAATTATTTTGTAATTCTTTCATAAAATATTACTTTTTTATCCTTTTTCAGTGATTCCACCTCTCACCGGCTCCCACTATACCTAAACGCACCCCCAGCTTCGTTTCCCCCTATTTGGAGATCATATATATCACGAATTAGGGCCTAACATCACAGGTTTCTAAAATCGTCCAGATTTCTCAAGTAAGTGACTATCCTTCTAAGTTTCTTCTTTTTCCTTAAGATTTCTCACTTTTTTCTTTAATCCAAAAATGTCCAGAAGCTAGGGATTCATACCTATGGTTTCATTTTGAGTTTCTTGGTCCAATTTTCTGGTTTTAGGTTTGATCTCACTCCCTTGTGGTGCGGTGGTGGTGTGGTTGAAGTTCCGCACTAGGATTTGCGGTTCTTGACTCTTTTGGTAGGTGATTCCATTGTGCAGGGAATTTTTGTGACTTATCTTGCTATGTTTTTGGTATTTTCATGTTTATTTCATTTTAATGTTTCTGTAAAAATTGGTTTTAGTGGCATTTATAAATCCAATGAATTTTAAGTGCCAATTTTTGGTGAAATTGGGGGTTTTACATACAAATATTTTATTGGTTCATTTTGGGTTGTCCTATAATTACATAATTGATTTTATTGAATTTTATTAGGACTGGAAATAATTTTTTTAATGTTTATTGTTTTTCGATGTTGCTGTGAAAGTTTGTTTAGATGGTGTTTGGGAAGAAAATGGGCTTAAAGTGCCGTGTTTGTGTGAAAATGGTGTTTGTTAAGGATATAACTTCTTGGTTCACATGGGGCTACCTCATAACTGAATATTTGGTTTCATTAAATGGTATTTAACTTCCATTTTGTTTTTGTGACTTAAAAGTGTGCACATAGTGTGTAAAGTGGATATTTCAAATAATTTTTGGTACAAAATAATGTTAGATTTTGAGAGGTTGTTTTTATTAAAAATTTAAGTGTTTTATTGTGTGTTTTAAGTGGTATAAAATGTGATAGATATTGTATTGGTTGTGTTTGACTAGTAATGATGTTTTATATGAAAATTGATTTATGTTCCATGCTGAAATTGATTGAGCACAAAAGGGGTGTTCCCAATGTTGTTGCTCATTGTATTTGTAGTATTTACCCTTTTCTTAGGGTGTGTTTGGCAGTAAATTATAGTACCTACATTTATATTTAAATGTTTGGACATCCTGAAAATTTTGGATTGAAAACTGTTTTTAAATAAAGTTACATTTCTTGGAATTTTAACACTCCTTTTCCTTGCCTATTAAAACTGCTTGCTTTATAAAATTGTATTGCATGATCTTTGGAAGCATTGGGTGGTATCCTAATGGGCGTTGGCTCACAGCCTACTTACACCCCTTCGATGTAAGTAGACATGGTTATGTTTGACTCAGGTAAAGGAAAGACTAAGGGTGAAGGCCGTTTGGGGTGTTAGTCCCCATCCTTGGGGTGGAGTTGTAGAGACGGCTTGTGGGCGATGAACCCTAGTTGTGTGGGGTCCTTGATGCTATCCTGCTGCTATATTTATTTGTATTTGGACCACTTTATTTATCTTTAAACCAATGTATTCAGTTCTGGTTTTTTATTAAGACATGTTTGGCTCAAAAATTTCAGATTTAAATTGTGGATTGTTTTTAATGTTTTATGCTTTCATACTCGGGTAAATCGTTCCCAAACCTAAATTAATGATACCCGGGCACTTGTTCCAGCCCATGGGGATAGGGAACGCCCTTCGGGCCTTGCCATGAGCCGGGTTTGGTGCCGGTTTGCTGGTGACCAGATTCGGTTTGTGACAAGAATTATCTCTTTTTATGAAACATTTGGATGAGTCCACATATTTCCAATGTTTCATGCTATCATCTATGTCTAATGATCTCTTGAATAAATATGAAAACATGGACGTGTATAACATGATGTCTCACCTTAAGGATCTCTATTAAGATAAAGTGATATAGGAGATATATGAGATCTCCAATGCTTTGTTTACAACTAATCTTGGAGATTCTACACCTATTTGGCCTCATGTAGTCATGCTCATTAGATATATTGAACATCTGGACATCTTAGGGATTAAGTTCCCGAATGAGTTTCATGAAAATATCACCCTGTCATTACTGCCCCACACCTTTTCTAGTGTTATTGTCAACTACAACATGAGAAATAATGAGAAGAGTCTATCGGAACTTCTGACCTTAATTATCTAGGAAGATAAGGACATGGGGTATGAAAAACCCACAATATTTATGGTGAATAAGAAAAATAAAGACAAGGAAAAGGGGTAAAGGACTTATAAATGGTCTGAATCCCCCAAGAACCATCCCTCCAAGAAGGGGAAGATCCAGATGCAGGGAAAGGAATGGTAGGTGGTATGTTTTGCATGTGGAAAACCAACCCACTAGAAGAGGAATTGCACCCAAAAGTGTGGGGATGCTAAAGGTGCATTCATTATCTCATTGGGTATTAGATATATCTTGTGGGGATCACATATGTATTTAAATTTAAGAACCAAGTATATTTAGAAATATTTCTAGAGGAGAG
This sequence comes from Viscum album, assembly GCA_963277665.1. Taxonomy (NCBI): domain Eukaryota; kingdom Viridiplantae; phylum Streptophyta; class Magnoliopsida; order Santalales; family Viscaceae; genus Viscum; species Viscum album. The sequence continues at coordinate 263,949,312 of OY728129.1, forward strand.
GTGAATCTTTGAGCTTCCAATGGCACGAGGCCGGCTACATTATCCATTGGTGATTACCACCTCTCAATGAAAACTGGGATGATTTTGGTTCTACATAACTATTATTATGTGCTTAATGTTACCAAAAACATAATTTTTGTATCATGTTTTGATATGGATGGATTTATTTTCATGTTTGGAAATAAGGGTTGTTTCTTTCTTAAGAACAAATTATGTTATCGTATGGAACATTTAAATAATGGTTTTATGTATTAAATTACAAAAACCATGTTTTGGAAATCGATAATGAAAGAAAATCACATTAGTTGTAGAGACCTGAAGCTTGACGTACATGTACATTACATTACTTTTGCGGAATACTTAGTACATTACAAAAACACACACACAAGGACCGTAATAGTTTAGTGTCTTTGGAAACTCGGAATATAATCTTCTAATCGTGGTGAAAGATATTCAACATCTCCCATAAAGATCTTCCTTTTTTACCTAAAACTTTTCTTTATATCCTGGGGAAAAGAAAACATAAAAGGGTGAGCTCAAATTCTCAATAAGGGTAAACAAAAGAAATATCAATCACATCATATTCATAAGAACATAACATTTTGGAAATCTTAACCTGCAAAAGAGAGCATAATTTCATAACATGGGATAAATCTTAGTAGTGAAATGAAAATACAATAATCATAACTTAAAACATGAAACTTTTTGGCATACACACATAATCATAGAGAATCATTTCTTGTTAGTCAAGACTCATTGTCAAGACTATCTTAGTGGACAAAGTCCATTTCTGAACCGAGTCACCCTCGTTTCAGTCCTGTTTCACTGAACCGGTATAACCTACCATTCCAGCCATGTCTATCTCATGAGATATAAAATCTTTACCCAATGCATTGGAGGGAGATATAGTTCCCACCCATCTTATAATGAATCCTTTCTTATGTGTGCCACATAATCATAAATCATACATCATCGCATAACACATGTAACAAAAATGGGATTCTTGAAACATCATGATATCATAAAACAAATCATATAAGGTAAATGACTTCATAAAAATAATTCCCTCACAACATAATCAAATCAATGTAATAATAGGGATAAAAACATAACCCTATATTATATTAGATGGAAAATAATTTTGATAAAACATTTGAACTCCATTCTTGAGGAAAATATCCTTTCTACTTCAAAAACACTTTTCTTTTCTTAACATGTCATACAATTATAAACTAAAAGAAGTTGATTAAAAATAAACTTGAAAACTTATAAAGTAGGATTCTTGGAAATAATTTTTTAAAAATCCATTCTTGCCGTATATGTTAAAAAAACATTCTTCTCGTACTTTTGTCGGAAAAGTCAAAAAAGTACCTCGTACGAAAAACGTCAAAAGATTCCTTTCATATATTTTACTAAAAACTCACCGAAGGGTAAAATAGGATTTAAACAATTGTAGGTGAATGGAAATAATATTACATATTGAGGAAACATGGATGTGGATGATAAAATACAACCCAGTAAATACCAAAGTATAAACAATCTCGGATAAAAATGAGATTGTGATATTTCTCTTACCTTAGGTCCGATTTGCATCGTAAGTGTCTGAACCTCCTGTATAATGATTTAAATCATGTTATTGACTTATTCCAGAATCGTATTCATTGTTATTATATCATATATGGTCCACTTATGACTTTATATTACCCGTTCTTTTGTAAATTCATGTTAAAGTAGCGTTTTGGGTAAAATCGTCTCATTTGTCGTTCGTGTTTTGAACTTGTAATTATTAATAAGATTACTTGGATCATGATTACTTATATCCAGAATGTAAAACATGATTTATATATAATATATATTAAGAATATAGATATATATATATATAATATATCGATAAATGGAGTGAAATACACCGTTCATGGAGACGGTAGTCCGTACGTACGCAAGAACGCTGTTTTCGTTTCCTTTTTGAAGTGAATGGAATTAAGTAGATGACATACATATAAATTTACATAAATACAGTATCATTATTATGTAATATATTTCATTAGTACTTATTATATATACTTTATAATCATTCATGAATGGTTAATCATTGAGAATGAATCTCATCGCGTCGTGGAGATGGTAGTCCGTACATACGCACGAGCGATGATATCGTTCCCCAGGTCGTGGAATTGTGTTGAAGTGTATGTAGACTATTTCAGTATCAATATCACTTTATAATAATCATATATAGTTACTCATTACACCATTATACCCATCCTATTAAGGTGGTGGTGGAAAATAGATTACACCACGGCGTGGAGACGGTATTCCGTACGTACGCACGCGCGGTTATTTCATTTTTCCGTAGGATGGATAGAAGGTGAATTAGGGTTGTTTCATATTTATAATAATATATTAGTATGTAAGTAATACTTATGTTATTACTTTGTCATGAAAAAACTAAAGAAGAAGAAGTTGAAGAAGAAAGAAATTGAAAAGATCGGTAATGGATATTACCTCTTCTTTGAAACTCCTCTTTGAATCCTCCACTTAGGGAACTAAGATTGGTCTTTGAAGAAGACCAGGACCTCTAGGATTATTCTAGGGAAGTGGAGAAGGGATTTTTTCAGGGTTTGGCCGAGATTGAGTTCTCAAATTATTGTGAGGAGGAGGGGGAGGAGGTGTTCTTTTATAAGGGAGGAGAGGGGCACCTTAGGAATATCTCAAAATATTATTTTATATTAAAGTCAAAATCGGTTTATAAGGGTTCCAAAGGGTCTTATTTTGAAGATAATGTGGGGATGGGTATAAATCCTATCAACCAATAGGATTTAGACAAGTTTAGGTTATTATTTTAACCTTATCAATTAGATTTAACTCTAAGTTAAATAATTTAACTTTTACCGTGTCTTTTTGTTTTCTTACACTATATGGTTAATACACTTACTATAACATGCCAAACGAACCCCAAATTGTTTATTATTAATATATATATCCTTATCTAAGTCATTTGGCCGAACCTTAGATTTTTAGGAATAAAATAACAATTAATAATATAATATTTTTTTTAAAAACTATTTTATGTCAATTTTGAAACTATTTAGTAATTGATTTTTTTGAAACTCATAACAGAATTATAAGTTCGAAAAAAGTTAATTAAATAAATACTAACATGTCATATTAACCTATAAAATTAGTGTAATTCATAAAAAGTCTTAAATTACATTTATTTTGGTATTTATAACATCAATTATGTCAATATTTCATTAATAAGATAATTACTGCATCATCTTTATGTCATAAATAAATTAAATTATTTGATGTCTAAAAATTACAAATAAAAGACCATTATGTAGGAAATCATTTTATATTTCTAATGAATATTTAAAATCGAATTTATCTTATGTATAACCCTATATTAAAAATGTTTTAGTAAATAAACTTTGATTTTAACTCTTTTAACTCTTCTTTGAATTAAATAATAATAAATGTCCTAATCTAATCCAAGTGGGCCTAAATGGTCATATTTTATTCCTAATCTTGTTTTTTGTCTAATTACACTTATCCAATAGAATTTGGACATGTGTTAGGGTAATAATAATATCATTTTTACCCTTAATTACCCTATTTACTTTTAACCGTGGTAAAAAAAGTAAAAGTTACTATTCACCAAAAAATTATTTTCATCTCATTGAACCACATTTTACTTACTAACATCAACCATGTTTCTCGGATTTTTGAAATTCCACTCACAGAAGCGGTAAAATTAAGTTTTATGAACAATTCAGTTTTTTTAACTACCACTTAGTGGTTTCACTATTCATCAAAAATTGAAAGTTTTCAGAAAAATACCAAAAATTAGGCCTAAGCTATATTTCATATTATGAACTCAAAAATGATTTCTATTTTACCAAATTCAAAACATATCAGTTTCATTAATTAATTTAAAAATTAATTCCCGTCATCAAAACAAAAGGCGTGTTTTTAAGAGATAATAACTATCAAAAGATTGACACTTGTTTATAACTGGTTTAAATGTGAAATTACATCCAATGACCAACATTGTATTAAATTGTAAAAATATATTCTAAATATACTTTAAAACCACTCAAATTAATAATTTATCACTATTAATTATTTCGATTGAAAAAGTTGTTTTTAATTAAAATTTAGTAATTTTCACTATTCATCAAAATATGAAAGTTATCCGAAAATCACCAAAATTTCACCCTAAGCTAATTTCGATATTCCGAATCCATAAATGAAGTCTATTTTGAAAAATAAAATTTGCAAAATTTCAAAAAGTGGTTATTACTATTCATAACGGTTAGTTTTAATAATATTTTAATAGCCTATCGTTGTTTAGCGAAACTTGGTGTTGCGTACAACACACGCTATCGTGGAAGGTCGCGATTGCGTGTAATTCAAGCCAGGTCAGAGATGTGTGTTGTGAAAGCTCCTTTTGGTGTAGCGTATAACACAATACATTAATGAAATTAAAAAGAATATTTTTCGTAAAATCTCGGGGTGTTACATTCTACCCCCCTTAAAATGAATTTCGCCCTCAAAATTCGTCGGGGTTATAAATGGTTTACTACTCGAATGTTTCTTTAATAGAAACCCACATCGTAAGAAGGAATACCAAAACCAATCTTTAAAAACAAAATTATGAAACGTAACGGTTACCCAAATAAACTAATCATTGGGTTTCCACATAGGTGAAAATATGGATATGGAAGAAAAATCTAACCATCATGTTCTGATGGAGAGTGGTAGAGAACATGGATATGGAAAAGCCAACAATCACAAAACCATAAATTTGTGACGATGTAAGGTACCATCTGATTAATCAGATATAAGAGCACTAGGACAACATTTTTGGTTTTCAAGATCATTTCCCTAAAGTTGAAGAATTTGAATTAGAATAAATACTTACTTTATTTTGGTACAATCTCACTGTTGTTCGTGCCTTGAACAATTTCCACTTCATCTCTTAAATAAATGAAGTTGAATTTGTTATTCGTGAAGTGTTAGCAGATCATGTGATAGAATGACGGGTCATTCCATCTGTCTCAAACAAAAGGTTAGAAAAAGTTATTAAATATACATAAGTCATTCTATTGTGAGATTAATAATATATGGTACCTAAAATGGACTTATACTTCATATATCATACCGCTTAATAAAATAAAACTAGTTTCTACTAAACAGGGACTTCCTATAGGCCAGTGGTAGGCGATGAAGGCCAGTCGCACTTCGGTTGTGGGTTCGATTCCCACAGCCTTGTCCGACACGATGGGTTGTCGCCCATCCTGCGGTTGTCCTTTTTCTAAAACTATATTACTATAACATCCCATCAATAATATCGAAAAACTTCTATCCTTAAACAATGATATCTTATGTCCAACATAATCCATTCCAATCTTTAGGCTTATCCATAATACTGCAGTCCACTCTCATAATATAGTGAAAATGATTACCAGAGATTTAATACCATCGTTGATCCCCATATATCATAAGATATGTCTTGTTGGTCACATTCCAAACATTCAAAGGCCTTAATCATGTATTCTCTTGAATACCCATTGAACCTTAGTGAAAACATGAATGTAGTTAAAAGTTAACACCTTCCACATACCAAAATCCTCAAAATTCTATATACTCAAACCATGATATCACTTAGTCCTTATAACAATCATGAGCTCATGAATACAATCAAGCATCTCATTATCTTCTTATCCCTTTATTATGCTCATATCATCTGTTAACAAAAAATGTCTCAATCACTTTTCATGGTTACCGGTACCATAAAATTATTGAAAACCACAATAGACCAAAACATAAATATTCCAATATTCCACGATACTATATACAACATTATTTTGGAATCCCATTACATAAACACTTAATCATTCCACCACATCATTGTCATATTCAACATCACCAATAGGGATCGCATGTGACTTCCCTTTTTCCTTTGCCTTAAGTGGTTGCTCATGTTGATCATCACTAACCCTTGGATTAGGGCATTTATTAGCATAATGCCCCATTTCCTTGAACTTGAAGCATTGAAGTGTTGGTGGTGCGTTCTCTGCAGTGTTTGCTTTATTCACATCATTAGAAACCCTTTTTACATTACCTCGACACTCAGTTGCTCGATGACCTTCTTTTCCACACTTAAAACATTTTCTAGTCCCTTTAAGACAATCTCCACCATGCTTATTTCCACACTTTGAGCATAAGGAAACATTCATCTTCTTTTCACCATTATTCTGAGATTTCTCCTTGAACTCCATCTTTCGTTTCTTTTCAAAACCATGAGATGGATATGTAACACCAACTTCCATTTCTACCTTGATAGCACAACGCACAATTTCTTCATAGCTACTGAAGTCTCTTATAGCTAATTCCCTTTGAAGACTTGGTTTTAAGCCACTGAAAAATCGATCAACTTTACTTTCAGGTTGGATGATAATGCCAGATGCATACCTTGCAAGTCTTGTAAAATTTGCTTCGTATATACCAACAGATTCATCATCCTTCTGCTTCAGCTCAAGAAACTCCTTTTCCATCTTTGTTCGAAGAATACGAGGGAAGTACTTACTGAAAAACAAGTTCTTGAACTCGTCCCATTCCATGGACTCAATTTCATCTCTTGGCCTCGTATTCTTGATAAGATTCCACCATTGATCAGCTTCACCTTCCAAACGATATACTACTAAGATGACTTTATCATGTTCAGAACATTGAAGAACTGAAAATATCTTTTCAGTGGTATTGATCCATTGTTCAGCAACAAGTGGATCAGAAGTCCCACTGAAAGAAGGTGGACGTTGCCTCATGAAGGACTCAATAGAATATTGTTCCCTTCTCTGCTCATTTGGAAGTCCAGAATGATTCATAGCTTGTGTAAGTATAGAAATAAGATTTTGCACTCCATCTCCCATAACATTTGTTTGTTCAGGAGGACAATCACTACATTGTCCATTTCATTGATCAACACGGTTCCTTCGGGTTCCAGCCATCGTCTATAACCCAAAAAGAATAGTGTGAGAGGAAAAAATCATGCTAGGAAAAACAACATTATAAAGGGGGATTATCCTCAATATCTAACTTCTTAGGTTAAATTATAAGATTGTTACCATAGTTATAGGACTGTATCCTATACGTATACTTATCCTTAGGGACATCCCTAGACAAACCTTATAAATATCTCTAGGGATCTCACTAAAGTTCTCGAATCCTAGTTTCCAAAGGTTGACTAAACCTTTCCTCTGATACCAACTATAGAGACCCGAAGCTTGACGTACATGTACATTACATTACTTTTGCGGAATACTTAGTACATTAAAAAAACACACACACAAGGACTGTAATAGTTTAGTGTCTTTGGAAACTCGGAATATAATCTTCTAATCGTGGTGAAAGATCTTCAACATCTCCCATAAATATCTTCCTTTTTTTTACCTAAAACCTTTCTTTATATCCTGGGGAAAAGAAAACATAAAAGGGTGAGCTCAAATGCTCAGTAAGTGTAAACAAAAGAAATATCAATCACATCATATTCATAAGAACATAACATTTTGGAAATCTTAACCTGCAAAAGAGAGCATAATTTCATAACATGGGATAAATCTTAGTAGTGAAATGAAAATCCAATAATCATAACTTAAAACATGAAACTTTTTGGAATACACACATAATTATAGAGAATCATTTCTTTTTATTCAAGAATCATTTCCAAGACTATCTTAGTGGACAAAGTCCCTTTCTGAACCGAGTCACCCTCGTTTCAGTCCTGTTTCACTGAACCGGTATAACCTACCAATCCAGCCATGTCTATCTCATGAGATATAAAATCTTTACCCAATGAATTGGAGGGAGATATAGGTCCCACCCATCTTATAATGAATCCTTTCTTATGTGTGCCACATAATCATAAATCATACATCATCGCATAACACATGTACCAAAAATGGAATTCTTGAAACATCATGACATCATAAAACAAATCATATAAGGTAAATGAATTCATAAAAATAATTTCCTCAAAACATAATCAAATCAATGTAATAATAGGGATAAAAACAGAACCCTATATTATCTTAGATGGGAAATAATTTTGATAAAACATTTGAACTCCATTCTTGAGGAAAATATCCTTTCTACTTCAAAAACACTTTTCTCTTCTTAACAGGTCATACAATTATAAACTAAAAGAAGGTGATTAAAAATAAACATGAAAACTTATAAAGGAAGATTCTTGGAAATAATGTTTTAAAAATCCATTCTTGTTGTATATGTTAAAAAAACATTCTTCTCGTACTTTTGTCGGAAAAGTCAAAAAAGTACCTCGTACGAAAAACGTCAAAAGATTCCTTTCATATCTTTTACTAAAAACTCACCGAAGGGTAAAATAGGATTTAAACAATTGTAGGTGAATGGAAATAATATTACATATTGAGGAAACATGGATGTGGATGATAAAATACACCCCAGTAAATACCAAAGTATAAACAATCTCGGATAAAAATGAGATTGTGATGTTTCCCTTACCTTAGGTCCGATTTGCTTCGTAAGTGTCCGAACCTCCTGTATAATGATTTAAATCATGTTATTTACTTATTCCAGAATCATATTCATTGTTATTATATCATATATGGTCCACTTATGACTTTATATTACCCGTTCTTTTGTAAATTCATGTTAAAGTAGCGTTTTGGGTAAAATCGTCTCATTTGTCGTTCGTGTTTTTAACTTGTAATTATTAATATGATTACTTGGATCATGATTACTTATATCCAGAATGTAAAACATGATTTATATATAATATATATTCAGAATATATATATATATATATATATATAATATATCGATAAATGGAGTGAAATACACCGTTCATAGAGACGGTAGTCCGTACGTAAGCATGAACGCTGTTTTCGTTTCCTTATTGAAGTGAATGGAATTAAGTAGATGACATACATATAAATTTACATAAATACAGTATCATTATTATGTCATATATTTAATTAGTACTTATTATATATACTTTATAATCATTCATGAATGGTTAATCATTGAGAATGAATCTCATCGCGTCGTGGAGACGGTAGTCCGTACGAACGCACAAGCGATGATATCGTTCCCCTGGTCGTGGAACTGTGTTGAAGTGTATGTAGACTATTTCAGTATCAATATCACTTTATAATTATCAGATATAGTTACTCATTACACCATTATACCCATCCTATTAAGGTGGTGGTGGGAAATAGATTACACCACGGCGTGGATACGGTATTCCGTACGTACGCACGCGCGGCGATTTCATTTTTCTGTAGGATGGATAGAATGTGAATTAGGGTTGTTTCATATTTATAATAACATATAAGTATTTAAGTAAAACTGATGTTATTACTTTGTCATGAAACAACTAAAGAAGAAGAAGTTGAAGAAGAAAGAAATTGAAAAGATCGGTAATGGATATTACCTCTTCATTGAAACGCCTCTTTGAATCCTCCACTTAGGGAACTAAGATTGGTCTTTGAAAATAACCAGGACCTCTAGGATTATTCTAGGGAAGTGGAGAAGGGATTTTGGCAGGGTTTGGCCGATTTTGAGTGCTCAAATTGGTGTGAGGAGGAGGGTGAGGATGTGTCCTTTTATAAGGGAGGAGAGGGGCACCTTAGGAATATCTCAAAATATTATTTTATATTAAAGTCAAAATCGGTTTATAATGGTTCCAAAGGGTCTTATTTCGAAGATAAAGTGGGGATGGGTCGAAATCCTATCAACCAATAGGATTTAGACAAGTTTAGGTTATTATTTTAACCTTATCATTTAGATTTTACTCTAAGTTAAATAATTTAACTTTTACCGTGTATTTTTGTTTTCTTACACTATATGGTTAATACACTTACTATAACATGAAAAACGAACCCCAAATTGTTTATTATTAATATATATATCCTTATATAAGTCATTTGACCTAACCATAGATTTTTAGGAATAAAATAAAAATTAATAATATAATATTTGTTTTAAAAACTATTTTATGTCAATTTTGAAACTATTTAGTAATTGATTTTTGTGAAAATCATAACAGAATGATAAGTTCGAAAAAAGTTAATTAAATCAATAATACCATGTCATATTAACCTATAAAATTAGTATAATTCATAAAAAGTCTTAAATTACATTTATTTTGGTATTTATAACATCAATTATGTCAATATTTCATTAATAAGATAATTATTGCATCATCTTTGTGTCATAAATAAATTAAATTATTTGATGTCTAAAAATTACAAATAAATAACCATTATGTAGGAAATCGTTTTATCTTTCTAATGAATATTTACAATCGAATTTATCTTATGTATAACCCTATATTAAAAAAATTTTAGTAAATAAACTTTGATTTTAACTCTTTTAACTCTTCTTTGAATTAAATAATAATAAATATCCTAATCTAATCCAAGTGGGCCTAAATGGTCATATTTTATTCCAAAGCTTGTTTTTGTTCGAATTAAACTTATACAATAGAATTTGGACATTTGTTAGGGTAATAATAATATCATTTTTACCCTTAATTACCCTATTTACTTTTAACCGTGGTAAAAAAAAGTAAAAAGTTACTATTCACCAAAAAATTATTTTCATCTCATTGAACCACATTTTACTTACTAACATCAACCGTGTCTCTCGGATTTTTGAAATTCCACTCACAGAAGCGGTAAAATTAAGTTTTATGAACAATTCAGTTTTTTTAACTACCACTTAGTGGTTTCACTATTCATCAAAAATTGAAAGTTTTCAGAAATATACCAAAAAGTAGGCCTAAGCTATATTTGATATTATGAACTAAAAAATGATTTCTATTTTACCAAATTCAAAACATATCAGTTGCATTAATTAATTTAAAAATTAATTCCTGTCGTCAAAACAAAAGGCGTGTTTTTAAGAGATAATAACTATCAAAAGATTGAAACTTGTTTATAACTGGTTTAAATGTGAAATTACATCCAATGACCAACATTGTATTAAATTGTAAAAATATATTATAAATATACTTTAAAACCACTCAAATTAAAAATTTATCACTATTAATTATTTTGATTGAAAAAGTTGTTTTTAATTAAAATTTAGTAATTTTCACTATTCATCAAAATATGAAAGTTATCCGAAAATCACCAAAATTTCACCCTAAGCTAATTTCGATATTCCGAATCCATAAATGAAGTCCACTTTGAAAAATAAAATTTACAAAATTTTAAAAATTGGTTATTACTATTCATAACGGCTAGTTTTAATAATATTTTAATAGCCTATCGTTGTTTAGCGAAACTTGGTGTTGCGTACAACACACGCTATCGTGGAAGGTCGCGATTGCGTGTAATTCAAGCCAGGTCAGAGATGTGTGTTGTGAAAGCTCCTTTTGGTGTAGCGTATAACAGAAGACATTAATGAAATTAAAAAGAATATTTTTCATAAAATCTCGGGGTGTTACATTAGTCATACAACACCCAGTTGTGGCATCACTGTCTTGGTCATGTAAACAAGAATAACTCGAAAAAGCTCTGCCAAGATGGTTATTTAGACTCTACTAAGCTAAAACCACTTGATATATGTCATGATTTTTTACAAGGTAAAATTACCAGGTCACCTTTCAGTTGATAGGGTGGAAGGGCCATAGAGATTATAGGATTGGTAAACACGGATGTGTGTGGATCATTTCCAGTAGAATCTTGAGGTGGATATTCCTAATTCATTAATTTTACTGAAGATTTGAGTAGATATGGATATATATACTTAATGAGGTATAAGTTAGAGGCCTTACATAAATTTAAGGAATTGAAGAATGAATTTGATAATCAACTTGGTAAGAAGATAAAGAATATTCGATTAGATCGAGGTGGAGAATATCTGAACAAAGAATTCACCAACCTTTTATGGGAATTTCAGATTCTATCTCAACTCACTCCTCCATATACACCATATTGTAATGGTGTTAGTGAAAGGAGGAACCAAACCTTGTTGTACATGGTGAGGTCGATGATGAGTCATGCCGATATTCTATTATCATTTTGGGGATATGAATTACAAACTACAACATACACATTAAACCAAGTACCAAATAAAGTGAAAAATGGAATTCCATTCGAGTTATAGAATGTAAATAAACCCATTTCATCATACACACGTCTATGGGGTTGTGAGGCATTTTTTAAGGCCTTAGAAAACATACTAGAACCCTGAGGCATGAGGTGTATATTTATAGGATATCTCAAAGAAACTGAAGGATATTACTTATATAACCCTTCAAACAAGAAAGTGATTGCCGCTAGAAAAGCTGTCTTTCTTGAGAGGGAGAACATCCTCAAGAAGGATAGTGGGAGAAATATTGAATATGATGAAGTTTATGCTCAAGATACATAGGATTTGGTATAGGAATAAGTTCCACAGGTCCCCATGGAAGAGGTTCTAGAAACACATGTACTGCGAAGGAGCTCAAGAGAGGTAAGGGAACCAGAGATATTTGGTTTCCTAGTCAATGAGGATGGTGAATCATTATTGTTGGAAAATGATGAACCTCTCTCATATAGGGAATTAGTAGAGTGCTCAAAAGCTTCAAGGTGTCTAGAAGCTCTGAAATCTGAGATAGATTTTATGTATTAGAACCAATTCTGGTTCTGGTCGATGAGCCAGTTGATGTAAAGCCTATTGGCTACAAATGGGTATTCGAGATAAATCTAGACATGGCAGGTAAAATTATAACCTATAAAGCAACGCTAGTGGATAAAGGATTTATACAACTTTAATGAATTTACTAAGATGAAACCTTCTCTCTAATTTCAATGTTTAAATCCATAAGAATCATACTTTCTATATCAGGTTACCATGACTATGATATTTGGTAGATGGATGTCAAAACAACATTCCTTACAGGAACCTACAAGAATATGTATTTATGACCCAACCAAAAGGGTTTGTGACACTAGGTGAAGCCAAATGGGGTTTCAAGTTGCAAAAATCCATTTATGAATTAAATAAAACATCTAGGTCATGGAACATTTGATTTGATGAATCTATAAAGGAATTTAGTTTCATTAATAATGAATGTGAGTCATGTGTTTATAATAAGTTTAATTGGAATTTGGTCGGTATCCTAGTAGTATATGTTTATGACATATTACTTATGGGAAACGATGTACCAGTATTACAATAAGTTAAGGACTAGTTGAACAAGTGTTTCTCTATGAAAGAATTAGGCGAAGTAGACTATATTCTAGGGATCGAGATCATCCATGATAGATTCAAGAGGATGCTTGGACTAAGTCAGGGTACATACATTGATCAGATACTAAAGATATTTACTATGGAACAATCCAAGAAATAATTGCTTCCAGTGTCACATGGCCTACATCTTTCTAATAAAATGTGTCCTTATACACAATATAAGAAAGATAGGATAAGTAAGATCCCATAAACTTCGGTTATAGGATCCATCATGTATGCAATTTTATGTACCTGGAATGATGTGGCCTATGCACTGAGCATGGTAGAAAGATATCAAGAAGATCCAAGAGAATAGCATTGGACTGTTGTTAAGTCTATCCTTAAGTATCTAAAAAAACTAAAGATATGTTCACAGTGTATGGGAGAGACAAACATCTTGTCATGAAAGGGTATACTGATTCTTGTTTTCAAACAGATCAAAATGATCTAAAGTCACAATCATGATATGTTTTCTGACTTAACAGAGGAGTTGTGAGCTGGAAGAGTCCAAAGCAGCTAGTTGTCATAGATTCTATAGTGGAGTCCAAATATATAGTGGCTTCTGATACATCCAATGAATTCATCTAGATTCATAACATTGTCCAGGATCTTGATGTGGTGCCTAGCAACAAAGATCCTATCACATTGTACTTTTATAATACTATTGTGGTGGCTCTTGCAAAAGAAACATGTTCACATCAACAGAAAAAGCACATTCTACAAAAGTTTCACCTCTGGAAGTATTTCAATCAAAGGGGTGAAGTTGTAGTGAGAAGAGTGTCCACATAAGAGAATGTGTCTGACCCCATGAAAAAAGGCATATCTCAAAAGAAGCATGAATATAATGTGAGAGCTAGAAGGTTAAAGGTTGTTAGCAGTTAACTCTAGTCCAAGTGGGATTCTATTGGATTTGTTGGCCTAGAACTATTTACTTTGTACTTCATTCATTAATAAATATCTTATCACATCTTGATTGTTCTTTTGCGTGACAATGCATGTGATAATGTCTTAAGGATATCTATTTCACCAAAGAGTCATAGCAGATCCATGCTATTATGAGAACCCTAAAGTTCCATAACACTATACTTGAGTATATATTCTATGGCCAGATGATGTTATTTGAGAGACACAAATAATACAGATTGTTGTGGGTGAGGACTCAGAAAACATTGAGGCACTTTCTCATGGTGTGCACCATTGGTAATATCTAGGAAGATATTTTGAGAACCAGACCTGCCAGAAGGAAATCCACATTTCATAGTGTTATTAGATATTCCTATATGCGGACATGTGTATTAGTCCTTAGACTTTAATATTATTATTGATGGGTATTACAAATCAGGCACTTAGATGTATTGAATAAAAATATGATGACACATTGTTCTTAGTGAGGTAGGATATGTTGGGTTCATCATGAGTAATAATATATTAATAGATAATGTGAGAAAGGATTTGTCCCTTCTATTCCATAACGGAATTTGATATCTTAGGCCCTTTTATGGAATTGATATAGCCTAAATAAATCCATGGCCATGTTAAGGAAAGGGTGTGTTCGATTTCAGAAAATCAAAAAAAGAATAATTGAGCACATGGGTTGATGGAACTAGCATACAAACTTCTTGATTCAAGATATCAAGAAAAATGGATTACAATACATAGTATGTGTTCATAGGAGGTGACACGTTATTGCAGCATTAACTTCTTTCTCTATGGGTGCCTTGGCATGTTGCTAGACACTAACCATGGACTTTTGGTAGGCTCTGTCTAGTGCCACTAGGAAAGAGGCCTAGAGGGTCACATACTAAATGTGTCCAATTATCTCTGTTAAATATTCCTTTAACAAGTAAGATGAATATTATTCTCGATTGTGGTTTAATAATTATTTAAGGATTCCTGATCACATTTATTTTGACACTAGTTATTTGAGAGAATATATTGTGGTAGAAATATTATATTTATTTGTGAGTATTGAAGTGATATTTATTTAAGAAATAAATAGCCATTATTCAGGGTCAAATAAATGTGGTGGAGGAAATAAAGAAACTAGAAAAACAAAATTACACGTTGTGTATATCAATATACACACAATGTATTTTTTCTAGAGATTTCTGAGAAATAATATTATTTTTATAATTAAATAATATTAGGTGTAATTATTTGGGCATATGTAAATTAATAAGAATATTCAATTTTTATTATTAGACATGGGGTCTTACTAAGAATTAAATGAAATGAATAAATGCTTTTGGGTAGTTAATTCATTTTATTATTCTAAGTAATTAAAATCTCAATTATATTATTCTCATTAGCCTATCCATTTTGTGTTGTTGTGAATAACGAATATAGATAAATCTCTCAAGTCAAGAGAGAATTATTTTTCTCCAAGAATTCTCTCAGGTTACAAGAGAGATCCTCTTCCACCGAATCAAGTAGAGCACTTTGGAAGCGGCTCTCAAGGCGATCGAAGGTGGACATTGCAAGAGAATTCTCTTCCGTTTTAGCACCCAGAGATCCCTTCGGTGACACGAAAAGATATATGGAGTATGTGTGGATCACTTATAGAGGAATCTTAAACCTGGATTATACGATGAAATAATAGATCACATCAGATCATGACCAGAAACATCATCGGAGAGAGAATTCTATCAAGGTAATTATTGTCTTTTAATTAAATTAATTATAACCGGCATTTGATGATCTTCTCTATAGTTCCAGGACTCCCTTCATTTCATTCATTCTTTATTCTATTCCGAAGATCTGGCATTTAATTATCGTGACAGATCTCGTATTGATCATTGTTAATGGAAAAATTAAAGTTGGGTAACACACCAAACGTGCTTCCGCTACACCCGAAACCTACAACACAAAAATAATAAGGTTGGGTTTTCCATAGAACTTGTACATGGTGTTATTATAATAGACAAGACTCCAAATATAATATCCCTATTTAAATTGTATAAATTAAATAAGTAGTTACCATAGAATATAAATATGGGTTTTATATGATTAAGTTCTTAACTTTGGTTGCACAAATCATCTTTCCTAAAAAAATTATGGATCAATGCATCTTTTAATTAATTATCATGAACATAAAAAAAATTGTGATCAATAAAAATCATCCTCTTCCCTGTATTGATGACTTGTTAGACCAATTATGAGGGGATAAATATTTCTCAAAGATTGGCATTTAATATAGATATCATCAATTAAAGTTAAAAATAGTGATTTTACTCAATACAACCATTTTTTTCAAAATATAAGAACAATTAATTTGTTGGTATTCCATATAGACTCAAAAATACCCTTTTATATTCATATATCTTGTGAATAACATCTATAAATATTATGAAAATCAATTTTTGGTAGTCTATATTAATAATATTTTCATATATTTTAAGAGAAAGTAAGAACATGAAAATCATTTTAGAATTTTTCTATTTACCATGAGAAATGATAAATTATAATACAAATTTGGAAAGTATGATTGATGGATTCTGAAAGTATAATTATTAAATCATATAATCACATATGAGGATAAATATGTGGATCCTATAAAGGAATATGCAAATGGATAATGACCTAGATGAACTACAATTATAAAAAACCATGTATTTTCTTCATTTTATTAATACTATCAATGCATTGTGATATATTTATTATGATAGTAAAATCCATGGATCATGTTGACTAAGCAAGGTATCATGTTCCTCTAGATATATGAATCTGATGAAAATTTCAATGATCTATAGAAAAGGTTGGTCACAACACCAATACTCATATTACCTTATAGTGGGAAGGGTTTTTAATATATAGTGATAAATTAAAGAGGTTATTGAGATGTTTCCTTATATAGAATAACACGGTGGTAGTTTATGCCTTTTGTAGATTAATTATTCATAAGACAAAAATAATTGAAATAATATTAAAATCTAGAAGTGGTAATATTTTCATTGATGATAGGGTGTAATTATCTATATGGTGAATATAGTGAAATATATACTGATCAAAATTGATTAAAGAATATATTCACATAGAAGGAGTTAACCATGTACTAAATGAGATGGTCGGAGTTTATCAAGGGATATAATTTCTTGATACATTACTACCTTTGGAAGGTATAAAATGTTGGTGATTCTCTATATAAGAGGGTTCATGCTATGTTATCTATGAAGATGAATGAATGAGACCCAAAACTCATGGATTTTCGAAGGATGGACCTTGAAATCATATGGGAAGGGGATAAATCCTATCATTCCCAAAAAAACTACCCAACCATTAATTCATGTAAATATTATGGGGGGAATGGTGGATATAGAGCTACATAAAAAATACAAGAATATTCTAGATTTAAACATTGAAAACTATTTAATTTAATATTATGGAAATGAATATATATTCCATAAATACAATAACAAAAGAAATTTCTACTAGGGGATGATCATAGTACATCATTTTCTATCCATCTAGAAATTATAATGATGTATTCATATCATATGAATTGCTTAGAGTGGGATAATATGAAGTGGTATGTGTGGATTATGTATCTCTATGTTTGGTTTTATTAGAAATAAAGGGTGGACATAAACAATTTAATTGTATGATGAAACCATTAGTTATACTATCATGGAAATGGGAAACAATTACCATAGATTTTTCATGATAAATACTAATAATTTAAGAGTTTATATTCTCATTTGAGATGTGTTTGATCTACTTATAAATTTATCCCACTTCATTGCTTTTCTAGAATATGTTCTATTTGATCAAATTTCCATGATATACATAATTGATGTGGTAAGGATTCATAGAGTACCACCCGCAATTGTTTCTAATCAAGATCCAATGTTTACCATGATGATCTAGAGAATACTTCAATAAGAATTGGATACAAATATGATCTTCAACACTTATTATAATTCTTAAACTAATGAAAAATATGAATAACCGAATCAAAATTAGGGGGATGTGATTTGATCATGTTTAATAATTTTAAAAGGAAGTTGTGATCAACACCTTAACCTAGTTGAGATCACATATAATTATAATTTCCATTCTACTATTCAAATTAATTCATATTATGAAATGGATGAAAAGTGGTGAAAAATATTACAGGTTGGGATGAAGTTAGATAGTATAAATAGCAAGGACCCGATATTGTTTACAAAATGATATATAGGATTCATAGAATTTACTAGTATACTAAAAATTTATAGAGATGAAAGATGACATATGAAGATAATTGTTTATGAGATATGTAGTTCGAATATAAATATAAGTTATTACATCAAATATCATTGTGAATGAGGGTTTTCAGATTCTTCAAGATGGTTAAGTTGAGTGCTCGATACATTGGCCCTTTTGAAATCCTTGATTGTGTGATATTGATTTCATATTGACATGAAATTCCACCAATCCCCTACAAATTTCATGATGTTTTCAATGTTTCACATTTGATAAATTACCTACTAGTCTCTTCCCATATAATAAAATTAGATGTATTATAATTATAATATTATCTCTTTTATGAGAAATAACTTATAGTATTATTTGATCATAGATATAAAGTACTATGAAACATAACCACTCAACAAGTTAATGTTCTCTAGATAAATAATAAGATTAACAAACAAATTTGGTAACACAATGATGTAATGAGGTATAAGTTACCTCAATTTTTTTAGTCAGACTAATGAAATTTCTAAGGTGAAGTTCTATTAATTGAGTAAAATGCAACACCACATGATTGTACTATGTATTTTTTATTTAAATAAAAAATTATGATGAATAGAATGTTTTAGACACAAAACTAAACTAAAATGATCCACAATAAATTTTTCTAAGATAAAATATTATAGTAACATATAAAAATTAATGCATTAAGAAAGTTAAATATGGAACATCCTAATGAATATTAAAATTTTAATAAAACTAAGAGTAAATAAAAAGGAAATTAACATTTAATCCTTGTCCTCAAGGTTTACATTAAAGATCAAAACCCTGATTACAACTATGGGAAAAATGAAAAGAATTATAAATTGAAAGATCATATTGGTAGAAATGTAAGTGAATAGGATGAATAATTCTAAAAATATATACAAGACTATATATGTAATGAAATATAACCATTATATATATGGTTTTCATGAATATGTCTACTGGATATATGATTTTTGGAAAAACTGTCACTAGATATATGGTCATTGGGTCTGATTTTGGTTAATAGGTATATTGAATTTATGTAATTGTTTGTAAAAAATTTAAATAATATAATTCATAAATAATAAAAATTGAAACAAACTATAATATTTAATTAAAATATTTTATTATAAAAATATTTTTTATGTGTTACATAAGATTATTTTTAAATCATTACAGTAATTACTTATAAAATCTTAGTAAATATTTTAATAATAATAGATTTATAAAACTCAATGATTATAAGATGAATAATTATTTTTAATAGGATGTGGTTATAATTATTTAATTCCAACAAATATATATTTTCAATAAATATTTTTTATGAATTACGTATTTTTATAATAATAAATTTAGTTGATATATTTTAAATAATAAATAAAATTTAATTTTAAAAAAATGATTAAAACTAGTTTAACTTTTGATTTATATTAAATAATATTAAGAGCACTTAATTTGTTATAGTTATTTTTTCTATAAAAACAGTTTTTTTATATATATTATGTTTTCAATTAAACGATTAATTTATTATATTTATGAACTAAATTGGATTAAATTTATTCTTAATTTTTAATTAAAATACCAAATTATATAGTGCTGTCGATTTCATTTTTATACAAAAAAATAAGTTTCCAATGTGAAAATTGGGTTACCATTATAGAGGGAAAAAAGTAAAAATGGTAAAAATAAAGATCAAAGGCATAAAATATCATAAAAACACATCTATAAATGTGTGTATGAGGTCCTCATAAATCAAAACTTATATAAACTATATAAATTTCCACTTTTATCAACTTTCATTTTAAAACAAACACCTTACACCTAATGAAAAGAATGTTCGGTGAAATGCCATTGAAATATCACCTATAAAAGGACCCCTCTTAAACCCCTCCCAAACAAATCAAGCTATTCGGTTTTCACATGAATCATTCCCCATATCCCCTATTTTAAATTATTTAAAAAAATTAGATTCTTATTCCACATATGAATGCTAAATACTTTATTCTAAATGAACCCGTGTGGAGAAGTAATGAAGTCATCAAGTATCTATTTTCATCCCTTAATTTCAATTACCTTATCATATTCACTCATTATAAATATTATTATCCACTATAATGATGTTATATTAACATCATTAATCTTATTATAACATGATAATACTTTTATATAACTCTAAATTGTTACCCACTCACTAGTATGACATGTTTTTATTTGGGTCAATTCTACCACTGACATGAAAGATGCTATACAAAAATTACAATTTTCACCATGAATAAGAATCAAGGAATTAATACTAGTAATATATAATATTCATGATTAATATACATCAAGAATTTAATTTTTAAAGTGTGACATAAAAATTAATGATCAATATTGAGAAACACATTGTTATCGGTGAATTACCCACAAAATGTTCAACATATATTCCAGTTTCATCAATCATACCCATAATTTATATTAAATAAAAAGGGTTAACGCATAAATAATTATAAAAAATTAGTATTATATCATTAATAATATGGTAATGATGAACTTGGAATCATTGAATGAGAACCGACTCCACAAATATGAAACATATATGAAATAATCTATATTTTTATCATCCAATATTGAAAATAAAGTATAAGTGACTAATAAATGTGTAATTAATTACTATTGTAATGACCCAAAGTTTCATTAATAGGAAATGCCTCTTGATCCAGTTAAATGTCTCTTTATGAAAAATGTTTTTATAAGATGTCAACTTCTCTGGTTTTATGATAAGAGTTGTGACCGTTACTTTTATAGCCGTTGAATAGTGATCACATGATTAGTATAAATATAAGGCTTTAACGAACCCAATTTTACTCAGACAAAGGAAGAGATGGCCTCATCCAGTAGAATTGGCCCATACAAAGCCCATTTGTCGGAGCTCGGAAAAGAGGTGGCGTCTTTGGGCTTTGCCCTTGACCAAGCCCAAGCTAAGCTTCATTATGTCAAGCTCGAACGTGGTCGTCTATGGGAAAAGTGGAAGTTGATAGAGATTACCACTCGAGCGATGTTATCCGAGCCGCCCCAAGAGTCTGTCATCATCGCACACCTTACCCTTAGTTCTTATGCGGCTGTTTTAAGGGGTTATGTAACAAATAAGTAGTACTATGTTCATGTACATTATTTTTTTTATATAATAATATAATTTCTAGTCATTTTTTTATACATTGTAAATAGTTCATAAAATACAAATGGTGATTTTAGTTATTATTTAATTAAGAATTCAATTTTATTAAATTAAGGGATTTTTGAATTAAATAATATTTTAATAAAATATTATTATTAATATTAAATTAATTTTTATTAAATATAAATGATCTTATAATTTTATGAATGCAATTAAAATTTTTATTAAGGTTTGAAAGCCATTTCTGTCAAAACCCGTGAATTTTCGATAAATGTTGGATTTTATTTTAAAAGTGAAAATTAACATATTTAGAAATTTTTTTAGATAAAATAAATGTCATTTCTGGAATCAGGACGCCGAAATTATCCAACGGTGAATTTTTCATAATTTTCTGAGACAGTCAAATTTTTGGGTAAAAATTAAATACCGTTTATATATATAATGTGTTTTATGACATCATAATGACCCAATGGTGATGTAATAAAATATCATAATCCTTATTTTCGGCCAATATATGTTTTATAATTAAAATAATGTGATTTTGGTTTGTTTGACTTACTTTTCAAAGCATTAATGAACCCCTCAAGACTTATTCAACACTTTGCCTTTTTAAATTAATTTCTGTGGGAGTGTGACTCACATCCACATAAGAAACCCTAATATTTTAATAATTTCGGACATTGTCCTTGAAAAATATTGTTTTCCTTTTTCCTTTTCCAAAAACCATGGTCAAAAACCATGGGATGGTTTGTGGTTTGGATTAATTTAATATAAGGGGTCCCAAACCTAAATAATAAAGAATTCTCTCACCTTTCCTATATAAACTCACCCAATCTTCCACTTCCTCCTCACTAAAATACCATGTAGTTCTTCCAACCTCTTCCCTACTCTCTCTATAATCCCCCCAAGGTGCCCCAAGCTCCCAAGAAGCCTCTCACAAGCCTCTCTCTAGCCTTTGGAAGCACACTTCCAAGTAAGGGTTTTTTCTTCCTTTCTCATTTTTGTCAATTTTCTTTAAGTTGTATTGCCCCTTTAATTTCAATTATGAATATTGGGGTATGGTTTCTCACCTCCCTCATACTGCCCTCTTTATTTTTTAATGATGGGAGACCCCTTTCTCTCTCATTTAATGCCACCCATGTACACCCGTTACTATGCCGAAATTCCGAAAGGAACTTCTCTCTCTTCTTTTACATTCAAGAAATACTTTTGTATCATGAATCTAAATTCCATTTTAATTGTTGGGACATGTATCTATATGACCTCTTTACTGTCCATTACATGTAAATATGATGAGGAACCCCTCTCTCTCTCATCAACCTTTTTTATGAATTCTTATGTCACGCCGTTCCGCTGCCAAAATCGCACCAATTTTCTAAGCCAATGTCATTGTGTAGTGAATACCATGCCCATTTCTCCATCATGGGTATTAACCTTTATGCACATTTACTTATTGATTGTAAATTTTCATGTATGAATTCCACATTACTTTATCATGGAATAAATGATTATGTTTTATGACTCCATGTTTTATGATCCATGTGGCACACTTATGCATGAAATGAAATGTTTAAGAAGGGTGTGCCCTTATAGCGCTCCAATGCATTGGGTAAAGTATAATATCATGATAAGTCAAGTTCAATGAGTGTTGAATCATGCTAATACAATTTCAAAGAGGGTTTACTCGTGCTTCATGTGCAATGAGGGTTTACTCATGCTCCATGTGCAATGAGCCTTGGCTCATGCTAATTCAATGATAAGTGTTGTTGCCACATTTCCATGTTATGATTATCATGCTTTATCATGCCTTTATGTTCATGTTTCTTTTATGCTCTATTGATATGCCTATTGTCTAACATGTATTGTACTCCTCAAGTTATTCCATGTGTACTCCCTTACTGGGCTTTATAGCTCACCCTTTTCTTATGCATGTCCTCAGGTTATCCCATGCAATGCTAAGTACGAGGGAATGTAGTGGTCATGTAAAGGAAGTTTTCAATAAAGATGTTGCATTTCATGTTTTAAGTTTTTATGTAATGATCCTAATCCCCAAAGACACTAAACCTCTCGATCTTATTTGTTGTATCAAGTGATGTTTTATGTAATGAATCATGTTTAAGTTGTAATAAAAAGTAGGGTGGTCATAGTTGGTATCAGAGGACAGGTTTAGTTATTTTTGGGATTAGGAAACCCTAGTAAAGCCTTAGATACATGACTAAGTATAATAAAAACATCCCTAAGTATTTGTAAATACTATGTAAGTGGTTTATCAAACAAATATATCACTGTCTGGATACGATCAGGTAGAGGCGGCTCTGGCACAGATGTATCCTAGGGGTAAAACCCGAAAACACCGCTTTGAGCTAGACTCGAACGGGAACTGGTGCACGACAACGGGCCTTGCTGCACTCTTGGTTACGACACTCCCGGGGGATATGTTTTGATAAATTCACAATCTTGGTATGAACCCTTATTAAGGGAAAATGCCCCTAAGAATATATGTTAGAAATTAGATCATGAAAATCCAAGATTGAAGCCTATAGACTCATGAGTTAAGTAATGAAAGTTTATTTATAAGTCATCAAATTGTGTCTTTGGATTACCCTTTATGTGTTTCCCCTAACTTTCCTTTTATTCCAGCCAATGGACGGTAATAGGAGGACTCGGGCTAACAACCGTTGTGAAGATCAGTGTGATGACTGTACTGATGAGATGCCCAATCTAATGGGAGCAGGAATCGCAAACATTGTCACGCTTCTCTCTCAGCTAACTCAAGTTTTGAATAGAAACACGGGTCAAGAGGAACGTCCAAACCCCCCTAAGAAGGAACAAGTCGCTATCGAGAGCTTCATGAGGCAAAGGCCTCCTACTTTTAGTGGATCATCTGATCCCACGATCGCTGAACAATGGATAAACTCCATTGAAAAGATCTTCCCCATCCTTCAATGTTCTTAACAAAAGAAGGTTCTCCTGGCGGCTTATCGTATGGAGGGTGAAGCTGATCAATGGTGGATGTTGATCAAAAATACGAAGCCTGAAGAGGAGATCGATGCTTTTGGAATAGAAGGAATTTCGGAAGATGTTTTTCGATAAATATTTTCCACGCACCCTCCATCTTAAGATGGAAAGGGACTTCCTTTCCCTCAAGAAAAAAGATGAAGAATCTGTGGGAGTGTACGAGGAAAACTTCACAAGGCTTGGACGATACGCTTTCGGCTTCGTCGTTACCCAAGAATGAAATGTTGACCGCTTCTTTTGTGGGATGAAGCCTATCTTGTGGAAAGCATTAGCGATCCGTGACTTCGACAGCTATGAGGAAATTGTCCGATGTGCCCTCAAGGTCGAAATGGAGATCGGAGAATCACAGGGGTATCATAGGGAAAAGAAGCATAAGGTAGACTTCAATGATGGTGGTCTGATGGATAAATCCAACGGCGCTAAGATGTTCCAGCACCCCACTTTCCAAAAGTGCAGAAAGAAGCACCCTGGAAATTGCCTTAAGGGGACGAGAAAATTCTTCAGGTGTGGAAGAGAAGGGAACCTAGATATTAACTGTCAGCAAGAAGGACCCGCGGCTGCGACAGAGGAGAGGAATGCTCCGTTCGAACCTCAACGCATTGTTCAATGCTACAAATGCAAAGAACTGGGTCATTTTTCAAATCAGTGCCCTAATCCAAGGGTTATCGGAGGCAACCAACAACCTCCAAGACAGCAAGGAAGAACTTTTTCCATCACTTCTGCCGAAGTGAACCCCGACAACAAAGTGGTGATAGGTACGCTAGTTATTCATTCAAGAATAGAGAACGTACTTTTTGATTCATGTTCTACGCATTCTTTTATATCTCGAAAGTTTAGTAGAATAATCCCAGCACCACCACGAATCATGGAAGTAAAGATGTCGGTGAGTACGACAAATGGGGCAATCATTGCATCCCATGAATATAAGTCCTCCCCTGTTATAATCTGTGGATTGAATTTCCCGGCGAACCTCATCATACTCTCTTTGGTGGAATTTGATGAAATTCTTGGCATGGATTGTCTTTCCTTATATAGAGCCAACATAAATTGTCGGGAGAGGGAAATCATACTCCATATGGAGAATCGCCCCCCGATTCTTTACAAGTGTCAGGAGGAAGATGAATCTCCTTTAGCTCCATCATCTCAAGCATGGATATTACTGACCTATGATCACGCGTATCTGGCTCAGATGATTGAGTCCAAAGAAGAAACCATCCTTGAAGAAATGCCTATTGTGAGGGAATTCGCGGAAGTGTTTCCCGAGGAACTGCATGGTCTTCCTCCAAGAAGAGATGTTGAGTTCTCAATTGAACTTATACCTGGGGTGTTACCAATATCCAATACTCCATATAGAATGGTTGTTGTTGAGCTTGTAGAGATGAAGAAACAACTACAGGGGAATCTGGATAAAGGGTTTATACGCCCAAGTGCTTCACCATGGGGTGCACCAGTCCTCTTCTTCAAGAAGAAGGATGGGTTAATGTGGCTCTGCATCGATTATTGTGAACTTAACAAAATCACGATAAAGAACAAGTATCCACTCCCACGAATTGATGACTTGTTCGATCAGTTTATTGGAGCACAATGCTTCTCCAAGGTGGACTTGCGGTCAGGATATTATTAAGTAAGGGTGAAGAAGGAAGATATTCCCAAGACTGCTTTTCGTACAAGATACGGGTACTATGAATTCATATTAATGCCTTTCGGACTCACCAATGCTCCAGAAATCTTCATGGACTTGATGAATAGAGTCTTTAGAGATTACCTTAACAAATTTGTGGTAGTCTTTATAGATGATATTCTAATATACTCCAAAACCAAGGAGGATCATGAGGAGAATTTAAGAACTGTATTAGAGACTTTGCGCAAGGAGAAGCTCTATGTAAAGTATAGCAAGTGTGAGTTCTGGTTAAAGGAGGTCTCATTCTTGGGCCATATCATCACAAGCAATGGGATATCTGTGAACCCCTCCAAAATAGATGAAATTGAGGGATGGACGAGGCCAACATCGATAACGGATATTCGTAGCTTCTTGGGGTTAGCTGGATATTATCGACGATTTGTGAGAAATTTCTCACGATTTTCCAACCCTCTTACCAAGCTAACTCGAAAGGGAGTAAAGTTTTCTTGGAGTGATGAATGCGAAGAAATTTTCAAGGAGTTGAAAAGGAGGCTTATCACTGCACCCGTTCTCACTTTACCCAAAAGCGGGGAGCTTTTTGTGGTATTCATTGATGCTTCGAAGAAGGGATTAGGATGTGTACTGATGCAGAATAATAAAGTGATATCCTATGCCTCAAGGCAGTTGAAAATCCATGAGAGAAACTATCCAACACATGATCTGGAGTTGGCGGCGGTGATCTTTGCCTTGAAAATCTGGCGGCATTATCTCTATGGAGAGAAATGTGAGATATATACTGACTACAAGAGTCTTAAATATATATTCACACATAAAGAGCTTAATATGCGCCAGAGAAGATGGATAGATCTCATCAAGGATTATGACTGTTCAATACATTACCACCTTGGGAAAGCGAACAAGGTGGCGGATTCCCTAAGTAGAAAGGATCCAACGATTCTATCAATGATGAGAATTGATAAGGATCCAATCTTCTTAGACTTGATGAAGATGGATGTGGGAATCATAAAGAAGGGAACATCATCAATCCTTTCACAAATGATTTCTCAACCATCTCTTTTGGAAAGGTTAAAGGATGCTCAAAAGGATGATGTGGGAATTCAAGAAAAGGTGGAAACTATCAAAAAGGGAAAATCCTCAGAGTTTAATGTTAATGAAGAAGGAATTGTGCAGTTTGGGAAAAGACTATGTGTTCCATCAAGTCCGGAGCTGAAGAAGGAACTTTTGGATGATGTACATAGTTCAAATTTCTCTATTAACCCAGGGAGCACAAAGATGTATCAAGATCTCCTAGAAAACTTTTGGTGGGATAATATGAAGAAGGAGATCGCTGAACATACATCAAAGTGCCTGGTGTGTCAGCATGTGAAGGCAGAGAGGTAGAACTCTAAGGGGATGATGAAACCATTGCCCATACCTTAATGGAAATGGGAGAACATCACCATGGACTTTGTCACCGGACTTCCAAGGACATCCAAAGGCAACAATGCAATCTGGGTTGTTGTGGATCGTCTTACAAAGACTTCACACTTCATTGCTATTCGGGAGTATTTCTCATTGGATCAACTAGCATGGATATATATCAGGGAAGTGGTAAGGTTGCATAGAGTACCACTATCTATTGTTTCTAACCGAGATCTAAGATTCACCTCTAAGTTTTGGAAGAGTCTTCAACAAGCTCTAAATACTGATCTGAACATCAGTACGGCCTATCATCCTCAAACTGATGGCCAATCCGAGTGGACTATCCAAACACTTGAGGATATGTTGAGAGCATGCTCAATGGACTTTATATGAGGATGGGATCAAAATCTTCCTCTAGTTGAGTTCTCTTATAATAACAGTTTCCACTCGAGCATCCAAATGGCACCATATGAAGCCCTATATGGGAAAAGGTGCAGAACACCGACATGTTGGGATGAGGTCGGTGAACGTAAGCTGCTTGGACTAGAAATGGTCGAAGAAATGGTGGATAAGGTGAAAACCATTCAGCAGCATATCAAGGTAGCCCAGATTCGACAGAAGATTTATACAGATAATCATCTACAAGACCTTGAGTTTAAAGTTGGAGACATGTTGTTTTATTACACATATCTCCGTGGAATAAGGTCATGAGGTTTGGAAAGAAAGGGAAGTTAAGTCCAAGGTACATCGGCCCCTTCGAGATTCTTGATCGTGTTGGGGTTGTGGCCTATCGACTAGAACTTCCACCTACTATGGCCAAGGTTCGTTATGTCTTTCATGTATCCCTCTTAATGAAGTACATACCGAACCCTTCACATGTACTCTCTTCCGAGGGGGTACAATTGGAAGATGATATTTCTTATGAGGAGAAACCAGTGAAGATCTTAGATCATAGAGAAAGAGTTCTACGAAATAAGACAATGCCCCTCGTCAAGGTGTTGTGGAGAAACCACAAGTTTGAATAAGAAACTTGGGAGTCGGAGGATATGATAAAGCTGAGTTACCCACATTTGTTTTAGTGTGGGAAAAGGAAAATTTCAAGGGAAAAATTTCTTAAGGGGGGGATATTGTAACGACCCAAAGTTTCATTAATGGAAAATGCCTCTTGATCCAGTTAAATGTCTCTTTATGAAAAATGTTTTTATAAGATGTCAACTTCTTTGGTTTTATGATAAGAGTTTTGACCGTTACTTTTATATCTGTTGAAAAATGATCACATTATTAGTAAAAATATAAGGCTTTAACGAACCCAATTTTACTCAGACAAAGGAAGCGATGGCCTCATCCAGTAGAATTGCCCCATACGAATCCCATTTGTCGGAGCTCGGAAAAGAGGTGGCATCTTTGGGCTTCTCCCTTGACCAAGCCCAAGATGAGCTTCATTATGTCAAGCTCAAACGTGATCATCTACGGGAAAAGTGGAAGTTGATAGAGATTACCACTCGAGCAATGTTATCTGAGCCACCCCAAGAGTCTGTCACCATCGCACACCTTACCCTTAGGTCTTATGCGGCTGTTTTAATGGGTTATGTAACAAATAAGTAATACTATATTCATGTACATTATTTTTTTTGTATATAATAATATAATTTCTGGTCATTTTTTTATACATTGTAAATAGTTTATAAAATACAAATGGTGTTTTTAGTTATTATTTAATTAAGAATTCAATTTTATTAAATTAAGGGATTTTTGAATTAAATAATATGTTAATAAAATATTATTATTAATATTAAATTAATTTTTATTAAATATAAATGATCTTATAATTTTATGAATGCAATTAAAATTTTTATTAAGGTTTGAAATCCATTTCTGTCAAAACCTGGGAATTTTCGATAAATGTTGGATTTTATTTTAAAAGTGAAAATTAAAATATTTAGAAAATTTTTTAGATAAAATAAATGTCATTTCTGGAATCAGGATGTCGAAATTATCCAACGGTGAAGTTTTTATAATTTTCTGAGACAGTCAAATTTTTGGGTAAAAATTAAATACCGTTTAAATATATAATGTGTTTTATGACATCATAATGACCCAATGGTGATGTAATAAAATACCATAATCCTTATGTTCGGCCAATATATGTTTTATCATTAAAATAATTTGATTTTGGGTTTTTTTGACTTACTTTTCAAAGCATTAATGAACCCCTCAAGACTTATTCAACACTTTGCCTTTTTAAATTAATTTCCATGGGAGTGTGACTCACCTCCACATAAGCAACCCTAATATTTTAATAATTCAGGACCTTGGCCCTGTAAAATATTTTTTTCCTCTTTCCTTTTCCAGAAACCATGGGAAAAAACCATGGGATGGTTTTTGGTTTGGATTAATTTAATATAAGGGGTCCCAAACCTAAATAATAAAGAATTCTCTCACCTTTCCTATATAAACCCACCCACGATTCCACTTCCTCCCCACTAAAATCCCTTATAGTTATTCCAACCTCTTCTCTACTCTCTCTATAATCCTACCAAGGTGCCCCAAGATCCCAATAATCCTCTAAAAAGCCTCTCTCTATCCTTTGGAAGCACACTTCCAAGTAAGGGTTTTTTCTTCCTTTCTCATTTTTGTCAATTTTCTTTAAGTTGTATTGCCCTTTTAATTTCAATTATGAATATTGGGGTATTGTTTCAAACCTCCCTCATACTTCCCTCTTTATGTTTGAATGATGAGAGACCCCTTTCTCTCTCATTTAATGCCTCCCATGTACACCCATTACTATGCCGAAATTCCGAAAGGAACTTCTCTCTCTTATTTTACATTCAAGCAATACTTTTGTATCATGAATATAAATTCCATTTCAATTGTTGGGACATGTATCTATATGACCTCATTACTTTCCATTACATGTAAATATGATGAGGAACCCCTCTCTCTCTCATCAACCTTTTTTATGAATTCTTATGTCACGCCGTTACGCTGCCGAAATCGCACCGATTTTCTAAGCCAATATCATTGTGTAGTGAATACCATGCCCATTTCTCCATCAAGGGTATTCACCTTTATACACATTTACTTATTGATTATAAAGTTTCATGTATGAATTCCACATTCCTTTATCGTGGAATAAATGATTATGTTTTATGACTCCATGTTTTATGATCCATGTGGCACACTTATGCATGAAATGAAATGTTTAAGAAGGGTGTGACCTTATAGCGCTCCAATGCATTGGGTAAAGTATAGTATCATGATACATCAAGTGAAATGAGTGTTGACTAATGCTAATTCAAGTGCAACGAGGGTTTACTCATGCTTCATGTGCAATGAGGGTTTACTCATACTCCATGTGCAATGAGCCTTGGCTCATGCTAATTCAATGATAAGTGTTGTTGCTACATTTCCATGTTATGATTATCATGCTTTATCATGACTTTATGTTCATGTTTCTTTTATGATCTATTGATATTCCTATTTTCTAACATGTATTTTACTCCTCATGTTATTCCATGTGTACTCCCTTACTGGGCTTTCTAGCTCACCCTTTTCTTATGCATGTCCTTAGGTTATCCCATGAAATGCTAAGTACGAGGGAATGTAGTGGTCATGTAAAGGAAGTTTTCAATAAAGATGTTGAATTTCATGTTTTAAGTTTTTATGTAATGATCCTAATCCCCAAAGACACTAAACCTCTCGATCTTCTTTGTTGTATCAAGTGAAGTTTTATGTAATGAATCATGTTTAAGTTGTAATAAAAACTAGGGTTGTCATAACTATAATGAATAGTATATATGGTAATATATAAGAATAAGGTTATAAATTTTGAGAGTAATATTATTATTATTATTTTGGAGTAAACCAAACAGTTTAAATTCTAATCACATTTTGAAATCAATAATGTTCATGTTTAAATTTATATGGGAGGAAAATGTTTATTATGTCAATATTAAAACCCCTAAATATATATATTCTATGATAATATGTAGGTTTTAAATTTTATATTATTTTGGTTCATCATTTCACCAAAAAGGACATTTTTATATATAGTCAACCTTATATTTATTTTTGGTCAGGATCACTTAAATTAAATGTAAATAATCTTTAATTTTTTTTATTTATGAACTTATATTTTATTCAATGACTTTTTGTGGTTATTTAAAATTTACATGACTTTTATTAAAAAATTATTATTCTTTTATATTTTTATTATGATTATTTTCTACCAACTTCTACTCTCTTTTAAATGGTTTGAAAAGAATATTCATTTTTATCACATTTAAATGAATATATTTTCCCAATTTTTATAAAAAAAATTCATAATAATTGTTACTCTTCACATTTTCATCATTTTTAAAAATTAATATCTATTCCCACTATATTTTTAATTTTTCATTTTAAAATAAAATTTATCAATATAGAATGATATTTCTTGTTATTTTCAAAATAAATTTAAAATTATCTTAAAAGGTGGATTTTCATCAATGTTGGCATCTTTTAATATTTATTATGAATCACTTAGGATATTACCCAATGATGCAATCAAACTTATTTCTCTAGATTTATTATGATCATTTTTGGTTAAATATTTCCTGATAAATATATTTTTTTATGGATTAATTAAGCGATTATAAAATTATAAATATTTTCTTGATCATGTAGCACACATATATATTATTTATCATAATGTGATGGGTGGGCCATTTATAGTCCTCTAATTAATTAGATAATTCTCTATATCTCATGATATTAGGATAAGATAAGGGTGGTTAGACTATGATTATAGTGTTAAGGGATAAGGTTGGTTAGCCCAAGTAAACTATGATAAGGGATGCAGGTGGTTAGCACAAGTCAACTATGTTTTGAGCTTCTGGTTATCATATTTAATCATGATATGAATTTGTTGATGGTTATCCTTGAAATATCTTATGATTTATATGAATATGTTTATTCCAAATACTTCTGTTGTACAATATACCAATGTTGTATTCTCATGGATAATTATTATAGACTCATTTTTTAACTCTACGATGAACCATGACTTGTCTTGTTATAATAGAATTATTCCAAGACTCATGTTTAATGATATATCTTTTATTAGGTATTATTCTCTTCTTTTATGACTATGTACTAGATAATTTTCTCATAACCACGTGATTATCTTATACTCAATTAAAAATTTTAATTTATATTACTGATATTTATCCTTATTAAGCTTATAATCTCGAATTTTCTTATGTTTCCATTATCCAAGTGATAAATAATAGTATTATATATGATGTGTCAAAATGGTATCAAATGAGATGATTATTTTTTAGATATATTGAAAACATTGTGAAATAAGTTTGTTATGTACCTAATCTCTAGAGACATTAAACCTTTAGGTTTTGAAGTGTGATTTATTATGATATGTAATGAGTATTCATGTAAAAAGATATAATATATATGTATGTTGTGTCTGGTTATTCTCATATCATCGGTGAGGCTAACCACTAATGTCAGGAATAAATCAATGATAATAACTGAAAAACCCAAAAATAGTATATTATATAAAGTTTTTTTAATACATTCCATGATATCACTACTTTGAAATTATAAGGATCAAATCATATAATTATTTCTAATATTTAAAGAATAAGAGTTTCACATCCTAAATATAAAAGGCTTAGTTTGAATGATTTTGTATAATGAAGATGATCATGTAATATACTCAAAATTATATATAACTTTCCTTCATAATCAATTATAGATCTTAAATACACAAGTATATCATCAATAAATACCATAATGAATAATTTTATATATCAATGAAATTTTTATTCAACAAATCCATAAATATAACTATAGTAATAGTAAGATCAAATGGAATAACAAAACACTCTTAGTGGTTATACCTAATTTGAAAATCTATTTCCCATATGTCTCCATTCTCTACTCTAATATTATGGTATCTGGGAGTCAATTATAACACATCTATATTTTATAATACATTTTTCTTAAAAAATATATATCTTTCTTTACACACAACACCGAGTTTAAATGGACCTTGACATAATATTGAATTATTATTATTATCATTATTATTTAAATATGAATGTTGTAACTAAGTTGTTAAATTGATGGTATTAATAAGAATAAACACATTATAAAAATATCAAAAAATTATTAGTATATTTCAAATTTATTGATTAATTCATAATAAATAGGTTTCCAATTTTCTGTAACGTCATTTTATGTTTCAAAAATATATTTTCTTTAGAAATGACTATTATTTCTTTTTTTTCATGAAAATTATAATTAATATATAATTTTTTTGGAATTTTTTAAAATAAATGAATATAATTTTGGAAATCATCACTTTAATATAAACATAGAGGGAATTTTTTAGTTTTTTTGAAAAATTTTGATTTTTTTGTGAATAGTATAAATACTGATTTTTTATGAAAATTACATTTTCATTTCCTATATCTAAATATCCAAATTATATTTTGGATAGGTTTTAAAATTTAATTTTTGAAATTTCATTAAAAATAAGCCATTAAATTTTATTTGAATCAATATTACAATTTATTTGTGAATATAAATAGTTCTATACTTAAAAAAATTCTAGAAATATGTTTTCATCACATTTTATTGGTTTAGTTTTAAATTAATTACTTCCACTAATAGAAATTGAATTTTATAAAATTTAATACCAATTTAAAATCATCATGTAAAAAATTTTGTAATGAGATAACTTTCATTTTTAGTCATTATGAACTGTAACTTTGGTAAAAAGTTAGTTACCATGTTAAGACTTAAAACAAGATAAAATGGTTAAAACTAAAATTATAAGGGTTAAAATGACCATAAAACATATATTAATCCAATTTATTTTCATATTTCCACCATATATCATCTCATATTTTAATAGGAGTCATTTTTTATTCATTTTTACTAAATAAGATACTAAGATATTTTAATCTTTTAAAAAAATCCTTAGTGTGTCCTCTCCCTCAATTATAAATGGACACCACCTCTCCTCACTTTTCCACACATAAATAGAAACTTATCTCAGAATATACCCACCCAAATAATTTTCTAAAATGAAAAGTTATATCATATAGGTCCTTATTCGACAAAAATACAAACCTTGTATGGCTTAATGTGTAAGATAAATGAGGTTTTCTAAAGAAATGGTATTCCTCTTAACTGAGTGTTTTTATTTTATTTCGTCCAATACATCCTTAATTTATATTATAACCTAGATTATATAATAAAATCATTATCAATAATATAATTATATGTTATTATATAAATTTAGCAACATATATTTATCTTCTTCTATTTAAAATTAGAAAAAAAGTATCATTCTTGCATAAGTACGGACTACCATCTCACGAAGCGATGTATTTCGTTATTCATCACCACAATTAAAAGTTGATTATTATGAGTTATTTAATGCGTATAAATGATATATATGACTTAAAAAAGTTTCTTCAATTATGATACCTTATCTACTTTCTTACCTTCTGATCAACTAGAAATCGCAAACGTCGCTTGTGTATACATGTGGACTATCACCTCTAGGAATTGATGTGTTTTTTTTCATTCCAATTTTAAATATATTGTAATAAGTGTATAATTAATGAATATATATGATATTTATAATCTAATTTTTATTTTATATTGTTTAATTATGGTTTACCTTTATTTTATTCCATCCATATAAAAGTTGAAACATTACTCTTGCATATATACAGACTACCCTCTCTATGAAATGATGCAATTCATTTTTCATCACTAATTTATATGAATAATTATAAAAGTGTATATTATAATAATAATTATTTTTAATTTTTTATTAATAATATATATATAATGAAACATTACTAAGGTTGATGTAACAGAAACATCGACCCAATGCATGCTTGGAAAATGGGTCACTTTTCACATGAACACCCATTTTAAAGAAGATTTGTTAGTAAAAGAATAATTGGAATTATAAAGGATAGTTACATAGTAACTTATATATGAAATTTTTTCTATAAAATTTATAATAAATCTATATCTATTATAATGGATATTTTAAATCATATGAAGAACTATAGGACATATTTTAATGGTTTATGTTAAAATCTAATTTATTTTTAGGGATATCTATACTAAATATACATTGAAGGAAATTTTATAGATCATGTCCTTTAAACCACATATATTTTCTTATATTATAGTAATTATATGAATTTTCATGTATTATTACCATTTTTCTATCTAGGTAAATGAAAAAAATAGAAAATATTTTTAATGAAAAGTCTTCTTAATTTCCTCTTTGGTCGAAAAACTTTTTATTCCATGTCCATAATCTTAAAAATTATTTTATGAAATTTTTTACTTGGACTCTAAATATTTTAAAAAATCATTTTCACTACCTTTTAATTTATTTAAAAAAAATTAAAAATGAATCTTTCTAAAAAATTTCAGAACAAGTTTTTTTTTACTTCATTAAAAAGTGTGAATGTAATGTTTTCTTTTAAAGTATATGACATGAATATAATTTCTATTCATTATAATAATTATTTTTAAAAAATAATACCATATAATTTTACTTGGTTGTTTTCAATGAAAATAAAATTAAATATTTTTTTGAATATTTAGTTAAAAGTTTATTAAAAGGAAATGGATATTTTCTCATGTTTTCAAAGAAATTTTTGTATGATATTATAAATGAATTTTTAATCGATGTCATCATACTTTAAAAATTTATATGACTTTATGGGGTTATGATGTAATGATACCATATATATTCATTATGTGGATGATTCATTATTATAATTATGAAATGATTACAAAAACCATTTATTTTCCATAGGCTAATCTATTATGATATGATGAATGTTTTATCATCTTGTGTCACATATAGTATGGTTTTCAATATGTGGTGGGTGGGTATAAGATTATATATCCCTCAAATGCGTTGGTTAATTCCTTATCTCATGAGATAAATTTTGGAAACAATTTGATGTGATCAATCCACCATGGTAAATAGGAAAGGATTAACGGAACACTATAATTTGGGAAAATGGTGGTGTTGTATGATCGTATAGTATATAATGTTATTCATGAGTAAAATTTATATATGATATGGTTTCTATGCCAATTATGGTTCCAAGATCATATGAAATATTTATATGCTTCTGATTTTAACTCATTGATTATGATTAATTTTTTTATGATTCCCCAAACTTATGACATATTATTATTTCATTCCATGAACCATAATTATAATCTATGAATTTCAGGGTATGATTTTATTTTTATAATCACATTTTCTCATACCCATATTCTCATGTTATCCTTATATATTATCATTGATTAATATCTTCCATGTTTACCCTTATAGGGCACCTGAGCACACCCCTTCTAAGGTTTTGATTTTCCACTAGTTGTGAAGAAGGGTACTAAGTATGATAAGTCAAAAAGGGTACCTTGGGAAACAAATTATATTTGATAGGATGAAGATTGTATATAAATAAGTTTTTTAAATATATATTCTCTAATTATACAAATGCTATATGGTTCTCAGGATTTTTATTTTGGAGATATATTGAATATTCATCAAAAAGGTGTAATATCTATATTTTTTATGATTGGGTCACTATAGTTTGTATCAGATCATATTTTAGTTATTTATAGAGATTACGATTAGAGAAATTTATTGAGGACCCTAGAGATATGTCAAAAAAAGGATAAAATCCCGAAGCTTTGATATTATAGATAATGTGATACTTTATAATAAAATAAATCCTTGTCTATATACTAGAAAGTGGATATGGCCATGAAAAATATTCAACTAGGGATAACAACTCTAAATAAGGAATATTGGGTATTAAATCAATCGTCACTAGTGCATGATGATTGGGCACAAGACTATACACTTACCTGGACACTCATTGGGGGTATTCTTGGGTTAATTTTCATTTTTGTTATAATTAATTATGAAGGATTTAAATAGATGATCATCTTGAATGAACTAGGTTAAAACTAAGGTGTCAGAGATTTATAATAATGTTTCTTAATTTAGACATCGTGTGAATTATTTTTAATGATTACATGATTTCTCATTATTATAATTTTTTCTCACACTATGATTTTTAGATTTAGTCGATAGATAGAACTAGAATGAATCATGTTAACAAAGAATGTGAAAACATTTAAATAATTATCTTTATGGGAAACAAAATAAAATTAGAGGTAGAATTTTAAACCTTATGATTACACATATCTAGATATCTCATTATATATTTAACAACCTCCACTTTTATGAATTTATTAGCATACCTACAAAGTGAAAAATGGAGTTTAATGGGAGTTTAGTTGTTGAAATCCATGAAGGAAAAAAGATTCATCTTCATATGTATTGAAAATTTTGGAATAAGAACTCAAGAAAATGTATCAAATGAATTAGAAGATATCATATTTTTGGAAAATAATGGTATACAACAGGTAATTTTCGATTTAAAATAAAGAGTTTGATAGAGGTAAATAAAGTACATCATAAAGTACCATGTATACTTTAATGTCTTATATATAGATAACTTTAGAATTATTTGTGTCAATTCCCTAATAAATGGGTAAATCATAGACCAATGAAGGTCCTATGATATGTAAATATTTTAAGGGGTTCATGATGGATAAGTCTCAATAATCCTCCAATATAGAGTTGGGGATCAAGTTAATGGTTTTAATAATGTGTCCTGTAAAAATATTTTTATTATTCCTTTAGTGGAATATGATGTGATTTTTTGAATTGATTGGATCTCTCTATATAAATCACTTATAAATTTATATAATAAAGATATCAAATTTGATATACCTAATAAACCTATATTAACTTTTTAGTGTGAGGGTAAACAAGAACATCTAGTGGAATTTACCTCTTTTGTATGGGTCTTACTACCGATTCATGGGGGATATGTATCTCGAATGGTTGGGTAGAAACTCAACATCAAAGATAAGACAATTTTTTAAGATTATGCTAATTAATTGTCTAAAATAATTCCTATTCTTTCCATGAATCATGAATTTTATGTTTCAATAGAACTCATACCTGGGGAGATAAATATTTCAAATAATCCAATTAAAATAGTCCCTATTGAGTTTCATGAATTAAATAATAAGACCTAGGATAATATTAATAATCGATTCAAAGTATTTAGTTCATCACAATGGGGTTCACCATTTTATTTTTCTAAAACAAATTATGTTCCAATTCATATTTTTATTTATTATCAAAAATATAAAGAGATCACTATCAATAAAAAGTGACATATATGACTTATAAATGAATTGTTTGATTAAATATGCATAGATCAATACTTCTCCATGATTAAAATTTATTAAATAAATCATCAATTGATATTAAAATGAGTATAAACCCCATACAACTTTATATATGAGGTATGGTTATTATGAATTTATAGGGATTCCATTTTGACTTTCTAATTCCTCCCTTATCTACATGGATTTAATGACTATATTATTTAGAGGTTACATTTGTCAATTAATTGTAGTGTTTATAAATTATATTATCATATATTCTATGATAAAGGAAAATAAAGAAGAACATTTTGGAATAGTATATAAAACCCTGAGCAAAGAGGTGATGGGTTCTAAATTTACCAACTTTGATTTTATGCCTCCAAATATTTCATTCTTGGGTCATATAATCTAAATTGAGGGTTAATCTATAGACCCTTCAAATAAAAATGTTATTGATAAATTTCATAGACTAAATGAGTTGTCTAATATTTGTAGTATTATTGTGTTGGATGTAAATTACTAATGACTTGGGAGATATTTCTCAAAACTATGTAATTCGCCCACCAATTTCACTCAGACGGGAGGTAAGTTATTATGGATAATGAATGTGAAGAGAATTTTAAATAGATTAAGGTAAGGTTTGTAAATACCCAAGCTAATCATACATAAATATTACTTCATTTTAGATGAATATTAAATAAATTTTATAAATATACGCACATGGTATATATAGGTTTAGTGTATTTTGAGACTAGATTCATAATATTATTATTTCATGAAATATATTCAATATATCCCATAGATATCTTCCCATTTAGTAATATTCGTAGAAATACCCTACTTAAAACCTTTATTCATTACCTATGTAAGGGAAACATAAGAAAGGGTGATCTCAAATGTTTAGTAAAGTTAAAAAGGGAGATATCAATATAAAAGAGCATATGGGTATCATAACATGAGAATAATATTTTAAAACTATAACTTGCATATTAAAGATCATAAATTAGAGTCATGGCATAAATCTTGGATGTTCATAAGACATAAATCATAATATGATTAATAAACATGAGCAATGAGATAATAACATTATAATAAGACATATATTTTTGGCATACATATATGCATAGTAAATAATTTCCTCAGTACTCAAGGATAATTTCCAAAACTATCATAGTGGAATGGGTTCATTCCATAAACCATCATAGTAGTTATGTTTCACTCCCAAGACTATCATTATGGAGAGAGTAACTTAGTGATCTGGGTTCACTCTATATTCTACTCTTATTTATATAATTAGATGTCAAAATTTAACCAATCCATTAGAGGGAGATAAAGGTCCTACCCATCACATAATAAAAAGGCATACATATATGTTTCATAAGATCAAAAAACATTCATCATATCGGAACACTTGAAAATAAATGTGTTTTATAAATATTTCATCATAACATGTCATATAGAAAATAAAATTTTTATAATCATTTCATAATTTCATCAAATCATAACCCAAGGAAAAATATGTAGGTTTTATATGTGTTTCATCATGGTATAACCTATGAAAATGAAACAAGTTAAATAATAATCTTTTAATCATAAACCAAACCCATCCATAAAAATAATAAGAATGGTATCATTTGATCATATTTTTATCAAGAATAAGTAGCATTAAAGGACGTTATCATAGATGGAAAATAGTTTTTAAAGATCACTTGGAACATTTATCGAGGAAAATAACATTTATTTAAAAACAACTTTTTTAAAGAAAAAAAGTCATAAAATATTTTGGAAATTATTTTCTTTGAAAAAAAAATTTTAAAACTTATAATGGAACCTCTAAAAAATCATTAAATACATTTCTCTATTAAAATATCATTTCCAATTTAGAAAAACATAATTTAAATATAAAAATTTTACAAAATCCTTTTCTTTGAATATAATTTGAAAATTATAAATTTATTTTTTAAAAAATAAGTATTCATGATGGAGGAAAATTCCTTTCATTCCATACATGTTTAAAAAAAGATTTATTTTAAATTTTCAGTAAAATTGAAATTGTTATTTTATGGAAAATGAAATGAATATTATATTCAAAAAAAATTGTAAAAAAACATATGGGTAAATATTTCTTTAATAATTCATTTTAATAATACTAAAAACATTTTTTAGCATCATTTTTAAAAAACAAGGTTTTTGAATAAAAAGCTTTTTTGACTAAAGAGAGAAATAAGGATGGTTTTCTTAAAAAAAATATTTAGAACTATTGAGTAAATAAATAGTGTAATTTTAAAGGAAAACGTGTATTCTCATGAAATAACTATAGGAGAAGAACATAAATTAGTTTCTTTAGAGATAGATCATAATATTTCTTCATTGGAATCATATAGATAAACAATCCCAATAAACGATGAGATTCTATCATAAACCCCTTACCACTTTAGTAACATTGAATCATAAGACCCATGAAGGAACAAAATTAAATATAACTTAAAATATCATAATAATAAATTAATTAATGATACAAAATTTAAAATGGTATGTATATACACTTTATAAAATAATACATGATCATAACATAACTTATGTCTCCAAGAAGAGAAATTGGGAAAAAAATATCTTACCTTTTTGGTATCTTTTGAATCGTAAATACCATGAAATTGAGATCCTAAAATTGATATTTAAATCCCCATATTTTTTAGGAGAATAATCATAAATTAATTTTATTGTCAGAATATACACCTTATTAACGAAATAGGTAGTGAATACAGCATGTGTCTCATAGAAGTAAAAAAAAGTGATATGAGAATCCATTACCTTAATTCTTGACTTACTTCATACACAATAGAAAGTACTATTAAATAAATATATGTTTATTATAAAACTATTATAAAGAAATAATTATATATATCATCCCATATATGATTTACTTATAACCTTTTATTACCCGTTCATTCTTGATTTGTATTAAAAACCACCTTTTCGGGCAATAACTGCTTTGTTTTTCATTTAAGTTTTGATTTGTTATTTTTTGGTCATATTACTATGATCATGGTGCTATAATATTCATAATTTTAACCATGATTAAATTTCATATATATTCAATATATATGTATTTATATTAATCCATAAATTTTAGAGATAGAAAATGAAATATGTTGTTCATAGAGACAGTAGGTCATACTTATGCATGGAAGATGTTTCCATTTTCTCAATGGAATGAAAGAGATAAAGTGAAATAATATATTACCATTCCATAATAATTTATATTTAGTATATATTATATATATTTATTTAAACCGCTTTTTATTACCTTCTATATAAAGTTTACGTGAAAAACAAATCACATCGCTTCGTGATATGGTAGTCTAGCGTACACACAATCAATGTTATCGTTTCCCCCATGGAATGGAAAGTAAAAATTTATATGTGATAATATATTTGAGTATGTATATTTATATTAAAAATATAATATTTATTAATTGAGTAAATATTTATTATCATCCATGTAAAAAAATGAAAAATATATCACATCGGTTTGTGAGGCGGTAGTCTACCATACACACAAGCGACCTTATTACTTTCCATATGGTGGGAGTTAAAAAGGAATATGTTTTATTATAATTAAATATGTATAAAAATATCATATATATCATATATATCATATATATATATACATTAAATCTATTATTATATCTAGCATTGAGAGGCGTTTAATGAAAATGAATAACATTGTTTTCAAGGTGGTAGTCTACCGTACACATGAGAGATGATTTTGTATCTCATTTCATGAAAGTGGAGATCGATATAGGTCATTATATTAACATGATAACATATAATTATATAGGATATACAGGTTTTATTATTTTATCACTGTTGTAAAATATTTTACAGAGATATAAGAAGAAGTAAAACAAAAACACATAGTTAAAAACATTACCTCTTGTTCATAAAACCTCTTTAGTATTAACCTAAATCCTTCATAGATTGTATTTATAATATAAAACATTAATCTATTTTGTGATTAGGTAATTAATTAATTCATTGTTTATGTTAATGTATGATGCAATGGGTTTTGGAAGTGTGAAGAGGAGAGGAGAGGGATGGCCTTTTAAAAGTGGGGGTGACGTCACACATGGAATCTTTGAAAAGAATAAAGTGTAACCATTTTTTTATATTAAAAAAGGATCCAAAACGAGATCTTATTGATACTTATTTGTGATAATGTATATTTATGTCCATATAATTTGTTTTTGACAAGTTTTTATGTCATTTTACACCTTATCATTTTTAGTTTAACCCCATAGTAAACTTGTTTTAACATCAACCATAGAAAATAATATATTACTATTTAACTATTAATTATGGTAAAAAATTATGTTAACCAAATTATATAATATAAATTATTTTAATTAAAAATATGTAATCCATTTCTAAAATTTCCATTTACATGAGAGGGAAAATATAATTTAAAATTAACCTCGTAGACAAAATGAGAAAGAGGTTTTCCAAAGAGAAAATGTCAAAAAGTTTAAAAAGTTTTTATTTTGAAATTAATTATGTAATAAATTAAATTGACATAAATTAGATTAATAGACTTTTATTTTAAGTAATTTTACATTTAAACCCATATTAAGTTAATTTGGATTCTTTTAAATGTTGTAAATTAAATGAAAATTTTTAATAAAAAAAATATTTTTCACTATTCACTAAACAATTTATCTTTTCAAAAAAATATTAAAGATCCAATCTAATATAATTTATAAATTGTGATTTAAAAAATGAATTTATTTTTCTCAAATAAATTTTTTATAATTTTAAATTATTAATTTTTAAATAAGTACAGAAAGGCTATAAAACTGCTTTTTAGAAAAATATAGTTTTAAAGCATAAAATTGGATTTACTCTAATCTCATAATTATAAAATATATAAGTTGAATGTTAAAAATTTTATTTAATATATAATATATAAATTTCATTTAAATCATTCATAAAATTTTATTTTCTTTATTTATTGAAATAAAATGCATTTGTGCGCATAAAAATAGTTTTTTGAAAAATATCTTCTTTGTTTTCTAATGGCTTTTATTTTTATTTATAATTAATTGGTCACCAAATAATTAGTTCTATATACATGAATAAAAAAAATTGATAATTTATTTAACCCTATTTATACCCACTATTCAAATGGATAAGTGATAACTATTATATTAAATTATAATATTTTGATAATATGTCATGTTTCTTTTAAACTCAGTATTTCAAGTAACAAAAATCTACAATCAATATTATGTATAAAGAAAAATAAACTCAGTTTTGTGTGTAACACAAGTTAAAATTTGTGTATCATATAGCATAAAATATATAAAATTTAAAATTTAATTGAAAAAATATATTTCACAAAATATATGGGTGTTTCATTATATCTCCCCTAATTAAATTTCATCCTAGAAATTTGAATATGTGCTCAGTACAAGGGTTTAAAATTTGAAAATCCCATTGTAAGAAACCCACATCCTAAAAATTGTTAATAAAAATTACTCTTAAAAAGATAGAAGGGGATGTGTGAATTTCATCTAGAATAACACATACTAGG
Source organism: Viscum album (assembly GCA_963277665.1). Classification (NCBI taxonomy): domain Eukaryota; kingdom Viridiplantae; phylum Streptophyta; class Magnoliopsida; order Santalales; family Viscaceae; genus Viscum; species Viscum album. Next base: position 263,993,880 of record OY728129.1, read on the forward strand.
ATTCCAAATGGTATAACATAGGTGGGAAGTGAAGATTTGGTTATGGAAGAAAAGATTAATGTCCAAATAATTATGGAGAGTGATAGATATCATTGATCACAATGAATAGAATAGTCATGTAAAAATAAAAAGTCACAAAACCATAGACCAAATCGGTGTCAAAACGGTCATTGATATTATCATAAATTATGGTAATAGGATAACATTTTATTTCAAAATAATTTTCCTAAATTATAAGGATTTTAATGAGAAGATATACTTAATTGATTTCATTTAATTTTATAAGCACAATCTCATCCATTAGTTGTGATTAAATCAATTTTTCACTTCATTTCTTACTCTAAGAGATGAATTTTTTATGCCTAAATAAATAATAGAGAATAATATCAATAAAATAATGATAATTGATTCAATATATCTCTAGTTATTATTAAAAAAAATTAGCACTTGTAATCCAATATGCATAAATCACTATATGGTTAGATAATTCATTAATCTCTAAAACCTCATCCAATGTTTAACTTAAACCATTCCATAAATGGTTAACCTTTTTCCCCTTCCAAAATTAAAAAATTATAAATAATTTAAATTAAATTATAAAAATAAACTTAAAATTAATCCCCCAAATATCATAAAGTACCTATAAATTTACGCATAAAAAATATGTAAATACCTTGGTCATATATTCTTTTGAAACATGGTAGTAACTAGAATTACCACAAAACCATAATGAAAATATACATGATTATTCATTCCTTTTATAAAAACATAGATTATTAAATATATTCCATAATTATAGTCATTCTATAAACTACATCAATGATAACAAAAACTACTTTTTCAATAAATAATTAATTAGTTCCAAGGTCATAAATACTATCCAATTTACTTTATTCATATCGATCATCTCTTTATCCAAAAATCATAATCACAACATCAAGAATATATTAAGGTCTATCTTTCCTTAATCATGTGTTTTCTGTAAAATATCACTTGTTCATTAAATCACTTTTCTAGGTCATTAGTAATATTAAACATATTCTTCCAAATCCTTAATAAAAACTTCTACAGAACAATCCTAATATATATATCACGATTCATAAAATCCAATACATAAACACTTCAATCATTCTAATTCATTTTTTAAACATTAACTATGATTCATCATCTTATTCTTTAATTATTCCCTCCTTTGAAATTTCATTTTTAGTCCCTTAGTCAATTACAAAAAAACCCTTTACTTGTACCACCTTGCTAATATTATTTTTGAGAGTTCCACCTAAGACATCAATTTGTATAATTTCCATAAATTCCACATTTATAATATTAAAAAATTGATTATTTTTTAGGGAAACTATTATTCTCTTCCATTTCATTAAGCGAACTTTTCATTTTTCATCTGTAATCACTTACTTCTTTTACTTTTCATCTACACATAAAACATCTCCCCATTACATTGATACATTCCCTGGAGTGCTTATTCTCACATTATTAGCATATAAGAAACTATAAATTATTTCCTCTATGGTCTGCACAACCTAGAAACTCAATAAACTCTATCCTTATCTTTATTTGTGAGACCAAGTGTTTATTAAGGTGTTTGTTATTAATCATATATCATAATAACTAATTATAAATGATCACAATATCCTTTACTCCAGTCAGCATACCATTTTTTTCTCATCAAAACGTTATCTATCACACTAAATATTAATCTATTTTCTTCTAGTTCCTACCATTGGAAAAAACTAAAAATCACAGTGTGAGTAACAATATTCATAGTGGGAAACCACATAATCCTAAAAGTAACATATAAGATGTCTAAATCATGACACATTTTTTTTAATGTTTGAGACCTTAGTCTTAACCTTGGAAATTAATGGTCATTATTCAAATCCTTCATGATGGTACATAAATAGCTTTTTAATTTCAAAATCATATCCACCAAGAGTATCAAACGATATGTGTAATAAGGCTCATTTTCGTGCACCAGGTGATAATCGAGTCCAACACAATACTCTATTTTCAAAGTTATTACCCCTAGGTACCTATGTACCAGAGCCACATCTACTTTTTATATCTATGTAGGGATTTAATTTCATGTAAATAACTCACACTATACTTTACCACAATTTTAGGATATTTTCTTATACTTTGAATCATCCTTAGACTTATATTTTGAGATATCCCTAGAAATATTCTTAAACTTATCCCTAGGGATATCAGTAAAGTTTTCTTATCCTATTTTCCCAAGGTTAACAAAACCTTTCCTCTGAAACCAACTATAACAAAAAAAACTTCTCATATATAAATATTACATCTTTTTAGATGAATATTCAATACATTTTATAAATACACTCATATAGACCATATAGATTTTGTGTCTTTGGATACTAGAATCACTACCATCTAATTTCATTAAATATCCTAAATTAATTCTAAAAAAATCTTTCTATTTAGTAAGCCCCATAGAAATACCCAACGTAAAACCGTTCTTCATAACCTAGAGAAAGGTAGCATAATAAAGGGTGATCTCAAATTCTCAATAAGTACATACAAGGGAGATATCAATATAACATGATCATGTAGGTATGAGTACAGGATAATCAAATTTTTAAACCATAACATGAATATAATATAACATAACCAAGATTAATGGGATAAATCTTGGTAGTTCATAAGACATATCTTAATGGGATCTAATAACATGATTCATGACATGGTAACATTGGCTTATAACGTAGTTTTTTGTCATAAAAATAATCATAGAAAAACATTTCCTCCGTAGTAATGGATCATTTTTCAATACTACCTTTGTGGAATGGTTTCACTCCCTAAACCATAATAGTAGTTATGTTTCACTCCTAATAGTATCATAGTGGATAGTATCCCTTATTGAACTGGGTTTAGACCCCATTCCAGTCTTATTTATCTTATGAGTTATAAATATTTACTCAATGATTTGGAGGGATATATAGGTCCCACCTATCACATAATGAAAATCATACATACATGTTTCACATGATTAAAAAAATATCATATTATAATCCATGGAAAGAAAAGTGTTTCATAAACATTTGATTATAATATAACATGTGGAAAAGAAACAGGTTTCATAATCATTTCATTATTTCATTAAATAATATCCTGTGGAAAAAGAATCAGGTTTCATAATATTTTTATCATGGCATAACCCATGGTAAAGAAACATGTATCATAAACACATTTTTATCATACACATAAAATATTCCAATAATGAATAAGAATTGTATCCTTTTATCATATCCCCTTATAGAATAAGTAACATCAAAGGATGTTATCTTAGATGGAAACTAATTTGGAAATTTCACTTGTAAAATTTATTTTGGAAAATAACATTTCTTTTAATATCAATTTTTAAAACTAAAAATTCATAAAATATTTTAGAAATCCTTTTCTTTGAAAATATATTTTCAAAAATTATAATTGAATCTTTAAAAATTCATTGAAAACATTTCTTAAATAAAATATACTTTCAATTTGAAAAACATTTTTTAAAAACATAAAACATTTTTAAAATACTTTTCTTTGAAAATAAATTTGAAAATTATAAAAGAATAATAAAAAATGTGTTTTCATACTGGAATAAAATTCCATTCATGTCGTACACATTTAAAATATAGATTCATTTAAAAATTTTTGTAAAATACAGATGGTAGTTATTTATAAAAAGGCATAAATATTCTATTCATATAATTTTTTAAAAACATGATCATGGGTAAAAATATATTTAAAAAATAATTTGGATAATGTTAAAAACATTTTTTCAAAACATTTTTTGAAAACATTATTTGAAAAAAAAAATTGAAGAAATAAATTTTGTTGACAGAAGAGAGAAATAAATGTCATTTTTCATAAAATTGTTCTTTTGGAATATTGAGTACTAAAAATAAGAAAATAAAAGGAAAAATTTTATTCTCATAAAAAAATAGATGTGAATAAAATACATGAGTTTCTTGAGATATGGATCATAATATTTCATTATTGGTAGAATAAACATAAATAATCCTAATAAATAATGATATTTTATCATAAAATCCATACCTATTTGTTAATATTGAATAATAATCACTATTATAAATAGACAACCTTTAACGTTGCATAAACATGATCCTTAATTCAATAATTCGTTCTCTTACAATTTAGGATCTTTTCAGGTTTTTATTTTTTAAAGAATTAGATTATAACTCATAAATAAACAAAACAATAAATTATAAAGTTGACTCTTTTTATTAGTATCAATTTTTCAATAATATGAATCATTTACAATAAATCCTGATTTAGTTTTGTTAAAAATATTTATGAATTTCAACATGAATTACTCATTTTCTTTATCCATCATTAAATTATATAAAAAAAATTAAAAATGTGGAATAAACACCAAAATATTAGTAAGGGACTTAAAAATAAGATGTATGTTAGTTCAGTGAAAAATATGATAACTAATGAAAAACATTTTCTTATAATCATACCTTTTTTTAAGAAAGGACAACAATTTTCCATTTAAAAATATCATTATCTTCCATTTTAAAATCAAACTATTTACGAGAAAATGCATTAAAAACAAGGAAAATTCATATAGGTTCCTTTGGAAATATTCTCAAAGAACCCCTACTGAAAAATTACAAAACCCCTATAATATGGAATAAAAATATAGATAACTTCTAAAATAATTCTCTAGAGAACATAATCATTCACCTATGCATTGGAGCGCTATCTAGATGTACCCAACTTATAAGATATAATGGGATATTATATGAGCTATAATAGTGATCAATTATTTTTAAACAATGTATTAGGACCATATAATGAAATACAACATTTTATTATTTCACTTTTCCATCATAAATCATTTGAAAAACTCTTTTAAACTTTTACACAAATCACTTTCAGATATCAAAATACCAGTTTCTTTTGAAAACCCATTTTCAATACCAAAATATAATTTTATTTTAAAACCCCAATTTTAATACTAAAGTACCCAAAAATGGTGGATAATATTTCTATCAAGAAAACATTAAAGTCTATAAAGTAATCCTAGCCTTAAATAATTATTATGATGGTGGGAAAATTCTTTATCATCATATACGTCAAAATAGAACATTGCTTTTCCTATTTGTAAATAAAGACAAAAATTCTATACAAAGATTCATTTTTTCAAAAAAAATAATAAAATACATAAATTTCCATTATAAAATTCTCATGTCCATAAAAAACATTTTAAAAACATTTACATAGAATAAAATGAGATTTAGAAGGAAAACATTTAAAGATAAAGTTTTTAATGAAAAGTCCCTTATAACTTTAGAAATATTTGAATCATAAGATATAAGGAACCAGCCTTAAAACATTACATAATATTGAATTAAACGAATAATTCATATTGAGTATCTTTTATGGTTTAGAGTTTTAGAAAATTAGGACATAACTATTACATCTCAAAGGATTACAAAGTAGACACTTCTACTCAGTTTCCATTTTTTTCATAAAATAAAAACTCTTGAAAAAAATAGTCATGTTTTGTTCCATGTTTTAGATATCATGACATTTCCTTGATCAAATACTTGACCCTATTAATCTTTAATTCATGTGAAAAACATTTCAAAAATTTGGGATGAGCAAAAAAAGCTCAGTAAGGGTTATAAAATAAAGAAGGAAAACATTAGCCCATCAATAGACACAAATTAATGAAACCATACTTTTCAATCACAACATACCTTATAAAATCATAAGATTTATGAATAACACACAAAAATCATAAATAATAAAGGTTACTTATTGCATCCATATAAAACATACATTGTATCTATCACATCTACGTAGGGATTTACACTTGGAATACCCATCATTGTATATTCCCTAAATCTCTTAAGAGAAACATCACCTTTACCTCTGTCACGTTACCCAATGCATTGGAGAGCTATCTTAGGCTCACCCACCCTAGGTTTATCATGGAACCACCCATTTTAAAAACTTGGACATTAATGAGAAATATTTATTAGAATAAATCTTTAAAACATTTAAAACGATATTTTAGTTAAAGAGTTTTTTTAACAAAAATAGAGATACTTGAATACAAATAAATGAGGAATAACATTTAATAATAATTTTATAATATCATTATAATAAATGGATTCATGATATAATATGTCAAAGGACAGTATATACACCATATAAGAGTGAATTGGTGCATAACAACAATGCAGTCTCAGTGGAAATGTAAATTGAGATGAAATCCCTTATAAAGATGATATCCTTAAATTAAGGATAAATAAATCACATAATTATGTGTGAAAAATATAAATACCCCCAGTATATGTTGATATTAAGTTTAAATCAATCATAGGTCATTCACACTTATTCATAGGATGAAATATTCAAGAAGTACAAGTTGAACCCAAAGAATTGAAATTGAGTTAAGATGTTCCCTTGTAAAAATTCGACAGCCTAACGGTGTCACTTTAAAATTCAGAAAATGATTTGATGACATAAAAAGGGTATCCCATCACTTGGACATAAATTTTACATCAATAAGGATATATAAGAACATATCCCAACATAATAAGATGTAAATTAAAAGACATAACAAAAAGAAGTCTTTTAAAAAGAGGAGGGTGAAAGGTTCTCTTACAGATTGTGTAACATACGAAAGATACACCACATGAAAAAAGAATCATTCACTGAAGATATAAATACCCAAAAATTATATTATATTATACAATGAATACAATCATGGATAGTATATACTTCACACAAAAGGAAATAGTGGACAATATAGCATGAATCTCACGGGAATAAAAAGTGAGACGAAACCCTTTACCATGTTGTAATCAACTGAGTTGTACGACCAAAAGTTAATAACAACTATATGAATCACAATACCATGAATATAATTATAATAATGATAATATATATCAAATTTCAGTACATAATACACCACATGCATTGAATAAGTGGCGAACAATGGAAATCTCATGGAATTAAAAGTGAGATAAGAAAATCCCTTACCTCGTGTCTGACTTGACTCGTTTGATCCTTGTACTTCTTGAATAATAAACTAATGTTAATTTATACTTTCTTAAGAACATTTTTCAAGTTTATTATCCTTTTTATATCACTTATTTCCATGTTATAAACATTATGCAATTATTTATGTTAATAATGGTCGTTTGGTTGATATTTGGTACTGGAGTAAAAAATGAACACCTTATAATTACAAGTTGTCCATGTGGTAAATAGTTCATTATCTCCTGAATTATATTCATGATTTAGATATCATATAAATAATATATATCTATTATATATATGTATTTATAATAATACATAACATTTTGGAGATAAGAAATGAAATACACCGTTCATGGAGACGGTAAGTCGTACGTATGCATGAACGCTACTTTCATTTCTATTCCGTATTTTAATGGAATTAAAACATAATGATACATAGTTATATTATAATTCCATTATAATATCATATATAATATCACTAACTCTATCCTTTATACATCTCACATATGGCATTAACGAGTCATATCACTTTGAGGGGGCGGTAGTCCGCACTTCCTCAAATGAAATTATCGCATTTACCAATTATGGAAACCATAAAGGTAGGCTATAAAAGAAAAATATAGAAGATTAAATAAAACCTAAACATAATATATATCATATATAAATATAGTTTCATATTAATGGCCACCGTGATAGGCGGTAGATGATAATCGAATAATCATCGTCTCGTGAGGAGTTAGTTTTCCATCCACAAAAATAGTATGTACTTCACCCATTAGATGGAGGTGTATGTAAGTGTAGTTATAATAATTATCATAAAAACATTATATTATATTTAGGATACTGTTTTTGTTATAAAATAAAGGAATAAAAAGAGTTTAGGGGTTGGAGAAGTAAAATAAAAGAAAATAAGTTAAGAGAAACTGTTACCTTTAATTTGGGTAACTTCCTTTGGTTTTAACCAAAAGGAATTCGTGAAGTGCTTTCTGCCTAAGGTAAGGCTTCTAAAAGGAGTAGATGAATGTAGGGAGATTAATTGGGCAGAGTTTGGATGAGACAAAAGTCTTGATAGGTGTGAGGAATTGGTTAGAAATGAAGGATTTTTAAAAGGGGGAGGAGGGGCTCTTTAAGAAAGTTTGCAAATATTATTTTATTATAAACCTATATTCGGTTTATAAAGATCAAAAACTTATTAAAGATGAATATAAGATGGGACATGGTCGAAATAAAATCATCCCATAATAATTGGACAGTTTTTTTATGTTAGTTTAATATTTATAATCTCATTTATTTAAATCATTTAATAATGGGGTAAATACTACATCATTATTGTGTCATATATAATTTAATTTATTTGATGCCTAAAAATTATAAAATAAATTCCATTATGTAGGAAATATTTTTAGTTTTCCAATTAATATTTATAGTTGAAAATATAATTTATATAACCCCTTGTAAAAATTAATTTACTAAAGGATATTTGTTTTTGTCATTTTTGCCTTTACTTTAAGTTAATTAATCTAAAGTGTTATTATCACTCCCAAGTGGCTCAATGGGGTCCCAAAATCGACCCAAAATTGCCCATGGTCATAAATGACTCGTAAAATAAGTTTTGGACAAGTTTCAAGGTAATTTTGAATTATTATAATATTCTTTTTACCTTGAATTACCCTATTTACCTTTAACCGCGGTAAAAAGTCAAAAGTTACTATTCACCAAAAAATATTTTCATCTTATTGAACCATATTATACTTACTAATAACAACCATGTATGTCAGATTTTCTAAATTCAATTAATAGAAGTGGTAAAATTTCATTTAAATGAAAAGGTCAGTTTTTTAAACTACTACTAAGTGGTGTCACTATTCATCAAAAATTGATGTTTTTCAGAAAAATACCAAAAATTCAGCCTACGATTTATTTGATATTCCGAATTAAAAAATGATGTCTATTTTTCCAAATTCAAAACATAGAAGTGGCATTAATTAATTTCAAATTAATTCCCATTGTTAAAACAAATAGCGTGTTTTTAAGAAACAATAAGTATCAAAAGATTGACACTTGTTTATGTCCAATTTCAAAGTGAAATTAATTCAAATTACCAACATTGGATTAAATGGAAAAAATATATTCTAATTATACTTTAAAACCAACTAAAAATATAATTTAACCATATAAATAAATTATATTAAAACAAAGTTTTGAATTAAAATACAATATTTTTCACTATTCATTAAAAATGAACTTTATCGGAAAAATTACAAAAATTAACATAAAGTAAATTTTTATGTCCCCATTCTAAAGAATGACTTTATTCCATCAAATATAATGTATTAAAGTGAACAAAACTATTTAATGATAGTTCTCCATTCAAAGGTGGTAAATCGGCCTTTTAATGTAAAATATGCTTAAAATTAGATTCATTCGCATTTTAAGCCTCTAACTTTTTATTGGATAAATGTAAATAAATTTGACAAACATGTATAATCATATTGTAGTTAGTTTTTTTCATTCCTTCGAATACAACAGCTATTATTTAACTACCATTTAAAATAATAATATAATATTATTAGTGTGCAACGTAAGATTTCAAAGAAACCCATTGGTGCGTATCGAGTACGCCATAAAACATAGTGTCCCCTTTAATGTAAAATTGATATTTAATTCACAAATATTAATAAATATGAAAATTGAATTATTCCTTATTTATGGGATGTTACATCCTTCCCCCCTTTTGGTAATTGTGTCCTTGCAATTTTAAAACTAGGCTTGGAAACTTCATTAAAAGTCCCACATCGGAAAAGAGTCAGTAAAAACTGTCACTTTATAAGAAATAAAGAGATGTACAAAGGTCACCCGAGATAACAGATACTAGGAGTACATAAAAAAATGGATATGGAAGAGAAAACAAACCATCAAGTTCTGATGGAGAGTGATAGAAAACATAATTAGGAGAATTTTAACCACCAGAAAATCACAAACTTGTTATGGGTAAAACAGTATTTGATTCCCCAGTAGGAAAAGTTATAAGAAGAAATTTTTGTTTTAGGTTACTTTTCATTAAGGAATATATTTATGAGATTAACTAAAAACATTAGGGAACATACTTACTTTTCATTTAGACTTTCATCCTTTACTAAATTTCTACCACAAATGCATCTTTTCTCTAAACGATGAGTATTCAAACTGACTTGGTCACATTAATAGTTCTAGAATAAACTTCTACAGTATCACATAATCCAAAAAATATAAACTATATATTTCCCCTATCTTTAGACATCAACCAAAACCAAAATGTTTAGTACAAGATCAGATAATCCCCAAAAAGGAAAAACTTTTACATAAAGAAAAACTACTCTTAATCTCTAAAATTTGTCTAACAATACCCAAAGTTTAACAAAGACCATTCAATAAAAAAGTGTCCCTAAAGTTATTCAAAAGTAATCTAAACTGATATTGTAACCCAAATCTCATAAGAATTTAATTACATAGACTTCCAAGATACATCTTAACATTTATCTCCAAATAACACCAGTTACTCATAAAGTCTAATATTGAAAATTAATTAACCTAATCACATATTATCTATGTGAGGTTAATAATTTTAATAAATAAATCAAATCAGCATATTTCCATAATAAAAACATAGATTCTTCCAAACTAAAATTTCAACCATTATTCCACAATTGAAATCCCATTGTATTCTATCTTCCTTAGGCATATAGTGTTTCCTAAAAATAGAGAATGTCTTCCACAACAATCTTTATCACTTAATCACTAAATTGTTTTTCTATACTAAGTATATCCTTTTGATAAAACATAAGTTCCAAAAATCAACTTATTCTTGTTCCTTAAAATCATTTTACTAAAATAATAAGTCATACTAACCAGGGACTTCATGTAGGCTAGTGGTAGGCGATGCACCGTTGTCGCCCTTCGGTTGTGGGTTCGATTCCTGTAGCCTTGCCGAATGCGACGGGTTGTCACCCATCCTATGGTTTTCCCTTTTTATAAAACTCAAAAATAACCCTAACATATTTTGACCTCAATGATTTCCTTATACCTATCATTTTCATCCAAATTCATTATGATCTAAACATCTTAATTCTTGAAGTCTTATTTCACCACCATATGATAAAATAAAACGATCCCCAAAATAAAGAACATCATACCTTGATCATTGTGTCCATTTGGATTCATCATCATCTTGTTCACGTAGGTAGAAGGTCTATGCATTGCAACAATGATTTAAAGATCCTTCGAAATCATTTTCTTCCTCCATCAAAATACACCTTGTACAACATGGGTCATATGGGTGTTCGTAGATAAACAGTTTTGGAAAATAATCATGTATGACATATAATTTCAAAAAATCTGATAAAGCATGATTTCTATAAAACAGTCAGAACGAATTTGAGTTGAAACTTTCAATTAACGGTCCTTTAAAAATACCATAAGTATGTGCTGAGAGACTATATTGTAAAATAAAATATAAATAGGTTTCACAAGGGTCTCCTTCTTCATCACCTTTTTTAAAATCATAATATGCTTTCAAATCTTGTGATAAGGTAAAATAATTGAAAATTCTTTGATAATATTTACCTTTCTTGAAAATATGAGAATATTGTGAAAATATGATTTGTTTAAATACAACCCATGATCCGCGATGATAAAGAGGTATAGTGGAGGTATTTGATATCTCAAAAAACTTCTTTCATGTGAGTTTTATGCTAGATAAAGTTTCACAATCATCCGAACATGACTTTGCAATAATTATTGCATGCAAGTCATCAGAAAGAGATAGGAATGTCGTTTGAGATCCTCCTCCTTCAATTTGAAACTGACGTTCCTTGATCTGAAAAAGTTATAAAACAAATATTTAACTGAAATAATAAACCTAGGGACTAACCATGTGTTTAACGAAAACTCTTAATCCCTAAAGTTGTCTAAACCTACCTTTGATACCAATTATAAGGACCTGGCCTTAAAACATTACATAATATTGAATTAAACAAATAATTCACATTGAGGATATTTTCAATTTTAGTGTTTTAGAGAATTAGTAAATAACTATTACATATCAAAATATTATAAAGTAGACACTTCTACTCAGTTTCCATTTTTTCATAAAATAAAAACTCTTGAAAAAAAGATTCATGTCTAGTTCCATGTTTTAGACAGCATGACTTTTCCTTGATCCCATCCTTGACCCAATTCATCATTAATTCCTATGAAAAACATTTCAAAAACTTGGGATGAGCATAAAAATCTCAGTAAGGATTATAAAATAAGGAAGGAAAACATTATCCCATCAATAAATACAAATCAATGAAACCATACTTTTAAATCATAGTGTACCTTACGAAATCATAAGATTTATGAATAACACACACAAATAATAAATCATATAGGTTACTTATGGAATCCATATCAAACGTACATTTTATATATCACAGCTATATAGGGAGTTACACTTGGAATACTCATCATAGTATATTCCTTAAATCTCTTAGGAGAAACATCACGTTTACCTCTATCATGTTACCCAATGCATTGGAGAGCTATCTCGGGCTAACCCACCCTAGGTTTATCACGGAACCACCCATATACGTAAACAATTCCTAATAACTATAACATAATCATAACACATAACACAATTATAAAGGAAAGATAACATTTCCACATTTCAATATATCAAATCAAGATACTAAAATAAATAATGCTTTATCAAATCATTTTCAAAACCATTTAAAAATAGATTTTTGAATCAGAGTGCCCCATAAAAATTTAAATATTTTAAATGAATTATCATTTGAAAAAATTAATATCCATATAAATAAATCCTAAATCCCATTTTGAAGACATGGGCATTAATGAGAAATATTTACAAGAATAAATCTTTAAAACATTTAAAATGATATTTTAGTTAAAGAGTTTTTTTAAAAAAGAGAGTTTCTTGAATAAAAATAAATGAGGAATAACATTAAATAATTATTTTATAATATCATAATAATAAAGGGATTCATGATATAATATGTCAAAGGACAGTACATACACCATATAAGAGTGAATTGTTCCAAAACAATAATGAAGTCTCAGTAGAAATGTAAATTGAGATGAAATCCATTATAAAGACAGTATCCTTAAATTAAGGATACATAAATCACATAATTATGTGTGAATAATATAAAAAAACCCAATATAAGTGTATATTAAGTGTAAAAAATCATATTTCATTCACACATATTCATAGGATGAAATATTCAAGAAGTACCAGTTGAACCCAAAGAATTGATATTGGGTTAAGAAGTTCCCTTGTAAAAATTGGACAGCCTAACGACGTCACTTTAAAATTCAGAAAATGAGTTGATGAGATAAAAAGGGAATACCAAAACTTGTACATAAATTTTAAATAAATAAAGATATATCAGAACACATCCCAACATAATAAGATTTAAATTAAAAGACATAACAAAAAGAAGTCTTTTAGAAAGAGGAGGATGAAAGGTTCCCTTACAAATTGGGAACATATGAAAGATACACCACATGAAAGAAGGATAATTTAGTGAAGATGTAAATACCCAAAAATTATATTATATTACACAATGAATACAATCATGTACAGTACATACTCCACACATAAGGAAATAGTGTCCAATATAACATGAATCTCACGGGAATAAAAAGTGAGATGAAACCCTTTACCACGTTGTAATCAACTGAGTCGTACGACCAAAAGTTAATAACCACCAGATGAATAATATAATACCATTAATATAATTAGAATCATGATAATATATATCAAATTGAATTACACAATACACAGCATGCAATGAATAAGTGGCAAACAATGGAAATATAATGGAATTAAAAGTGAGATAAGAAAATCTCTTACCTCGTGTCCAACTTGACTCATTTGTTCCTTGTTCTTCCTAAATAATAAACTAAAGCTAATTTATACTTCATTAAGAACACTTTTCATGTTTATTAACCTTTTTATATCACATATTACCATGTTATAAAAATTATGAAATCATTTATGTTAATAATGGTCGTTTGGTTGATATTTGGTACTTGAGTCAAAAATGGACACCTTATAATTACAAGTTGTCCATGTGGTCGATAATCCATTATCTCCATAATGATATTAATTATTTATATATCATATAAATCATATATATCTAGTATATATATGTATTTATAATAGTACATAACATTTTGGAGATAAGAAATGAAATACACTGTTCATGGAGACGATAAGCCGTACGTACGCATGAACGCTACTTTCATTTCTATTTCGTATTTTAATGGAATTAAAACATAAATATATATAGGTATATTATAATTAGAGTATAATATCATATATAATATCATTAACTTTATACTTTATATATCCCACATATGGCATTAACGAGTCATATCACTTTGAGGGGGCAGTAGTCTGCACTTCCTCAAATGAAATTATTACGTTGACCCATTATGGAAACCATAAAGGTAGGATATAAAAGAAAAATACATAAGCATAAATAAAACATAAAAATAATATATATCATATATAAATATAGTTTCATCTTATTGGCCACCATGATAGGTGGTAGGAGATAATCAAACAATCATCGTCTCATGAGGTGTTAGTTTGTCATCCACAGAAACAGTATGTTTTTCAACCATTAGATGGAGGTGTGTGTAAGTGTAGTTCAAATTCTTCTCATAAAAACATTTTAGTATATTTAGGATACTTGTTTTGTTATAAAATAAATGAATAAAAATAGTTTAGGTGTTGGAGAAGTAAAATAAAAGATAAGAAGAAAAGAAGGCCTTCGGGCCATTCAAGGGTAACTTTATTTGGTTTGAACCAAAAGGACTTATTGAAGTTCCTTATGGCTAAGTTAAGGCTTCTAGAAGGAGGATAGGAATGTAGGGATATTAATTGGGTAGAGGTTTGATGAGCTAAAAGGATTAAGAGGTGTGAGGAATTTGTTATAATTGAGGGAGTTTTATAAGGGGGAGGAGGGGCTCTTTAGAAAACTTTGCAAATATTATTTTATTATAAACCTATATTCAGTTTATAAAAATCAAAAACTCATTAAAGATGAAGATAAGATGACTCGTGGTCGAAATAAAATTATCCAATAATAATTGAACTGGTTTTGGATGTTATTTTAATATTTATAATCTTATTTATTTAAATCGTTTATTAATGCGGTAAATACTACATCATTATTGTGTCATATATAATTTAATTTATTTGATGTATAAATATTATAAAAAAATTACCATGATTTAGGGAATATTTTTATCTCTCCAATTAAAATTTATAGTTGAAAAGATAATTTATATAACCCCTTCAAAAATTAATTTACTAAAAGATATTTGTTTTGTCATTCTTTCCTTTACTTTAAGTTAATTAATATAAAGTGTTATTATCACTCCCATGTGCCTCAATGGGGTCCCAAAATAGACCTAAAGATGCCCATGGTAGTAAATGATTCAACTAATAAGGTTTGGACAATTTTTAAGGTAATTTTGAATTATTATAATATTCTTTTTACCTTGAATTACCCTATTTACCATTAACCACGGTAAAAAGTCAAAAGGTATTGTTCACCAAAAAATATTTTAATCTTATTGAACCACATTTTACTTACTAAAAACAACCATGTATGTAGGATTTTCAAAATTAAATTCACAGAAGTGTTAAATTTTTATTTAAATGAAAACGTCAGTTTTTTTAACTACTACTAAGTGGTTTCACTATTCATCAAAAATTGATGTTTTTCAGAAAAATACCAAAAATTCAGCATAAGATTTATTTGATATTCCGAATTCAAAAATGATGTCTATTTTTTCAAAATTCAAAACATAGAAGTGGCATTAATTAATTTAAAATTAATTCCCATTGTTAAAACAAATAGCATGTTTTTAAGAAACAATAACTATCAAAAGATTGACACTTGTTTATGTCCAATTTAAAAGTGAAATTAATTTCAATGACCAAAATTGGACTAAATGGAAAAAAAATATTCTAATTACACTTTAAAACCAATTAAAAGTATAATCTAACCATATAAATAAATTAGATTAAAACATAGTTTTGAATTAAAATATAATATTTTTCACTATTCATTAAAAAACGAACTTTATCATAAAAATTACAAAAAATTTACACAAATTAAATTTTGATGTCCCCATTCTAAACAAGGATTTTATTTGGTCAAATATAATGTATTAAAGTGACCAAAACTAGATTTAAAGAGAGTTCACCATTAAAAGGCGGTAAATCGGCCTTTTAATGTAAATTATGCTTAAAATTAGATTCATTCAAATTTTAAGCCTCTAACTTTTTATTGGATAAATGTAAATACATTTAACAAACATTTATAATCATATTGTAGTTAGTTTTTTTCATTACCTCTAATACAATGGCTAGGAGTTAACTACCATTTAAAATAATAATATTATATTATTAGTGTGCAACATAAGATTTCAAAGAAACTTGTTGTTGCGTATCGGGTACGCCATAAAACATAGAATCCCCTTTAATGTAAAATTAATATTTAATTCAAAAATATTAAAAAATATTAAAAGTTTCTTATTCCTTATTTATTTGGGATGTTACATATGACCCATGAAATAATAAAATTAAAAAAATTTAATAACATTATAATTTATATATTCATGATATTACTTTTCAAATGAGTTTTATATACACCTAGTAAAATAATATAGGTTCATAACATCAAAATATTTCTCAATGAAAGAAAATTGTGATGAAGTCCCTTACCATGAGTTCAATTTGTCATGTTTCTCTTTATTTTCCTAAATAGAAACATATTTAAATAATTTAAATTATTTATAACCTTTTTCTTGATTAATATTTCTTTTATTATACTTATTTCCATTTCATACACAATTATATAATTAGTTAATTTTTCTTCAAAAGTTTTGGTGTTATTCGACTTATATGTCAAAAATGATTTTGGTTAGTTGACTATGATATAAGAGGTAATTATTTCATCATTTATAGAGTAATAATAATGAAATTTTTATCATATTAATACATAAATCATAATTCTTAAATCAATCATGAAATATGGTTGTGAAAATTTAACTACGTTATGATTATGGAGATGGTAGGTCATACGTACGTATAATTAACGTTTCTATTTTTCAGAAATCATTATGGAAAGAAGGTAAGTAATATTTTATAATTAAATAATTATAATAATATCATATATGTCATATTATTTATTTAAATATACTTATATATTTCATTCTTCTGATGTGGTGATGAAAAAAGATTAACATCACTTCGTGGGCGTGCTAGTCCACACATACATGAATGATGTTGGCATTTTTCAGTGTAAGAAGGAAAAAAATTATTATATTTTAATAATGATAAATATATAAGGAATATAATTATTATAGAATTTATATCACATATATTCATTAACTTTATCCTTATTACCTTCCATGTAAAGCATTAGTGAAAAACAGATCATATCGTTTCATGAGGTTGTTGTCCACCGTACACACGAGTGTTATTATCATATCCCCATAGAATGGAAAGTTAAAAGGTATATGTGATATCATAACTAAAAAATTATAAATATTTTACAAATATATTATATATAATTTAAATACATCATTAAAATAAGTCTGTGATAGGTGATGATAGAAAACAAATTACATTGGTTCATGAGGCGGTAGTTCGCCGTACACACGAATGATGATTTTGTATCCCATTTGATGGAGGATAAGATGTATTTAGTTTTTTAAATTAACATAATAAAATTTGAATATATATGAAATACTTGGGTTATTATATGAGTAAAATTTAAGATGATTTGAAGGAGTTAGAAGAATAAATAAAATAAAGATGCTTGGTTAAGTGTGATACCGCTTCTTCAGGCTACCTCCTTAGGTAAGCATCAAAAGACTTCTTAGGATGGATTTATGATCAAAATAAGGGATATAAAAATTTGGGATATAATTAAGTAAGATATTGGGGTAGGTAATGGATGACAAAAAGGAATTTGATGTTGTGAAGAGGAAAGGAGAGGGGTGGCCTTTTATTTGTGTGGTGAGTGTTACACTTGTAATATTTGAAAAGAAAAAGGTATACACATGTGTTTTAAATTCCAATAGATCCAAAATGGACCATTATCAATAATTATACATTATTAGGTCTAAATTTTCTAGGTAATCGATTTTATATAAGTATTTTGGTAATTTTAACCCAAATCTTTTTTGTTTAACACCTAGTAAAACCATTTTCACCTTAACTACAGTAATTAATTTTTACTATTTTCACTATTAATTATGGATAAAAATTAAGTTTAACTTAGTATAAAATATAAATTATTATAATTCTAATTTTGAAACCCATTTTATAAAATTTAATTCATATAATTACTAAAATTTAGTTTAAAATAAAACTCAGAGACGCGACGAAAAAGTGAGTTTTCAAGAAGTGTATTCTTCAAGTAAAGGATGATTTTATATTAAGTATATGTCTAAAAATAATCTTTATATGAATATAAATTAATATTTATATATATTTATATGATATATACATTTAATTTTAAAAATTTCTAATTAGATATTATTTTAATAAATTTAATGGAGAAACATTTTCCACTTTATAACACTTCAGAAAAATACCATTTTTAAAACCAAAAACAATCTTAAACTAAAATACAATATAAAGTTTACTAAAAAGTAATTAACTATATTAAATAAAACTATAGAATAATTATTTTAAATTAATTTATTTTCAATCCATAATGGTATTTTAAATTACTTAATTTATTTAAATGAAATGACTTATTTTACAAAAATTATTATTTTTTACCATTCACTAACAAATCAATATTTTCTGAGAAATCCAAAAAATTCATGAAAATTTAATTTTCATATGATTATTTAAAAAATTAAATTAAATTTTTAAAATTAAAATTCTATAATTTAAAATTTAATCAATTAAATAAAAACATTATAAGAAAATAGTTAAGATAAAACTATTTTATTTTTGTTGTAAAAATTAGTTAACATTTTTATAATGAATATAACTAACTAATTAATATTAATAAAAATGAAAATGGATTATTATTTCATTAACATGGTTGCTAAATTATTCCACCCTTCTATAAATTTCATCCCCACAATTTTATTAACTTATTAAAAAAGTGGGTATGTGTTTCCTTCATAGGTTTTTTACATTCTTTGGTTTCTACTTCAACCATATATTTTTTCCATAAAACCTTAATAACCTAGTGAATAAAATTATTATAAAACACTTTTCCTCTATAGTTAAAAATCTAAATAGGTTATTCCTCATAAGAAATATTCTCTTCTAACTGAATTTCTTAAGGGCTCAAAAATATGATATGAATCTAGCACATATTTCCTTAACATCGAGACATGAAAAACATTATGTACAAGGGTTAAAATCATAGGCAAAGCCACTAGGTATGCAACTAATCCCACATTCTCTTGGATTTTATATATTACAATGAACTATAGACTTAGCTTTCCTTTTTTACCAAAACACATAATACCTTTTCATATAGTTACTTTGAGAAAGACATGATCCCATACTTCAAAATAATGATCTTTCCTTTAGTTATCTACATAACTTTTATGCCTAATCTAAGACATCCTCATGTATTATTGAATAAACTAAATATTTTCATTCATTTCTTATACTAACTCTGGTCATATAAACTTTCTCTCTCCTACTTCATCTTCAAAAATTGGTGTCCTGCATCTATTTCTGTATAATTCTTTAAATGGTTACATGTGTATACTAGAATGAAAACTATTGTTAAAAAAACTTAACCAAAGAAATTTGTTAGTCCCAACACCCCTTATAATCTATTGAGGAAGAATAAATTATATATTACATGGTATAAATATTATGCTCAGATTAGCCATTGGTTTGAGGATAAAAATATGTGATAAAATGGAATTCAGTACCCAAAAATTTCTAATGTCCATTTCAAAAATTAGATGTGTATATGGGATCAGGTTCTTATATAATGGAAATAGGAACTCCATGTAACCTGAATATCTCATGTAGATACAGTTGGGAAACCAAATCTAAAGGCATATTATCTTAAATTAGAAGGAAATACACATAATTTTTTAATCATTCAATAATAAATCAAATCACATTGTTACCTTTAGAAGTATTTGGTAATCCAACTAAGATATCCATTGATATATTTTCCCATTTCCACTCCAACACTTGGAATGGTTGAAGAATTCTCTCCAGTAATTATTATTTTTCATTAACCTACTAAAAATTCAAACAAATCATGGTAAATTCAGTAGCATCTATTTCCATTCCATCCCATCAGTAATACTCCCAATTTTTTTTATACATCTTAGTTCTACTTGGGTGAATAGAAAATGGAGAACTATGAGCTTCAATCAACAACTCGTTCTTCTACTGGGAATCACAAGGTATGCATAATATTTTTCCAAATTATAAAACAAATTCTTTATCAAAATTAAAATCATGGAACTTACCCTTTTTAAAAGGTTCTACCTTTTTAGAAAATAACGATCCCCCTTCTAATCTTTTATAATTATTTCTGATAGAGTTAACTATACTAAAACATGAAGCATGATAGAGTATGTACCTATATCCACAACTTCTGGGCCAAAATTTATCAAATCCTTAACCAAAGATTCATGTTCTAAATATAAAATGGTTTATATAACATTATTTTTCTAACTAAATGTTTCAATCACTTTTTTACTTTTGCCAATATAGTATTGAATATTTCATTATAATTCATTATCTAGTCCAACCATATTTTATGTCTCATGTTCAATTCTTTCTGAGTTAATATATACTTAAAACTTATTTTATCAGTATATATTTTACACTTTACACCATATAAATGATACCTCACAATTTTTAAATAAAAAATTAAAAAAACTAATTATAGATCATGGGTAGAGTAATTTAACTCTTGAGGATTCAAATGATGTGATTCAAGAGAAATTACCTAATAATTTTTTATTATGACACAACCAAGTCCTTTCAGTGAATAATAATTGTAGATAGTGAATTCGCTATTTTTGGAAGACATTTATATAACTAGATAATTCAAAAATATTAATTTTTTTCTTAAAAAAATCATCACATTCTTTTTTCCATATATATTTTACTTTTTTTCATGTTAACATAGTTAATGGTCATGAAAACTGAGAAATATTTTCAAAAAACATCTGGTAGTAACCTACTAATCCAAGAAAACTATGAATCTATGTAATATTTGTGATTATTTATATTATTTAATAACATTTGTTTTAGTATAGTGAATATCTATGTTATCGTCGTAAAAAAGGAATTTAAATAAACAAATTTATGGCAACCAAAAATCACACTTACTAAATTTCCTATATAGTTTATTTTATTTTATGGTTTGAAACAAATCCTCAGGTGTCTTTAACATTGCTCTTAACTATTAGAATATACTAATATGTCATCAATAAATAAAGCCACAAAATTAACCATGAACTCATAGAAATATATATTCATGAGGTTCATAATTATGGCATGTCCATTGGACAACCGAAAGGTCATAAATAAAAACTCATAATTCCCATATATTGTCTAAAACATTATATTTTAAATTTTAACCTCCTTCAACTTCAATTTACAGAACTCAAACCTTTGATCAACCATTGAATAATGTTTACCTCCCTGTATCTGATCAAATAAGTAATAGATAAAAGGAAAATTATACTTGTTCTTAATAGTGATGTTATATAAGGCTCTATAACCAATAAAAAGTCGCATTTAACTATCTTTATTTAAACAAAAATATGATCACCCCAGAGTGAAGTTCTTGGATGAATGAAACCCTTATCTAAAAATTTCTACAATTTATTTTTCAATTTTAAAATATGTACTTTATCCCTTGGATAAGGGAGTTTATAAATAGGCTTAGTATTTGGCACTAAGTCAGTAGTAAACTCAACCTCCTGACTAGGAATAAATCTAGGTAAATCATCATAAAATATATCCAATTATTCATTAATTACTAACTTTAATCAATTTATCATCTTATTGATATGATATAAAAGGTAAGAAATTATTGCATAAAAAATTCTCAGCTATGAAATCTATATTGGCATAATAAACAGAAAGAAAATGCATTCCAAAATTGATATCAAACTCTTCTATGGTAATTTTTTCATGATTTGTAGGAAATACCATCCCACTTATGAAAATTTAAAGATTAATATATATCATTATTTATTTAATACTTACACCTAGATTTTTTACTAAAAGTCATATCTTACATTGATGAGGTGATATTCCCAATATACTTTCAAATTTATCAGAAATAAAAAATGAGTACATCTAGAGTCAATGAAGGTATTGATATAGTTCGAATAGAAAAGTATCACATTGTTCCCTAATTCATTTAATGGACAAAAATCAACCATAATAGTTATAAAATAATTTTACACACCCTTTTGATTCTGATCGGGATGATTTATAGCTTGATTTACAAGATTTGGGAATATGTTATCATAATTACACAACTCATTAAAACTAAAACCTATCACTATTGGATGGTTATTTGTTATCCCATTATTGTATTATTCGGTATTAATTTCCTTTAAATCATGATCCATATGAAAAAACATTCCTCATTGATAACACTTATCTAATTTTAGAAGAAAATCTCCAAGGTGATTTTTACCACACTTCCCACAAGCTAAAAAAATCATTTCATTAACTATATATTTCATTGATGTTTTTTTCCCTATTTCTTATCATCTATACTGCTTATTAATTTCATACTCATGAGGCACATAAGTGTTATAAAACTTCTACTCAAATTTTTCAGCATAACGAACAACCTTCTCATATATTTTAAATTCTTGTGTGGCCAATGATATTTGCATATTTGGTTTAAATCTTGAGTAAAATCTATTAATTTTTTTATCCATTACTTGATTAAAATCATATAAATACCTGGCTAGTATTGTAAAATTTTATTCTTAACTTTCTATAGAATCTTTTTTCTTTTGGTCTCAATTACAGAATTTTTTATCCATCCTTAGACGAATAACATTAGGGAATCCTTTATCAAGGAAAATATAATGTAATGTTTCACATTCCATGGTATCAATAACATATTTATATTTGATATTATTAATATTAGACCACCATCAATAAAAATAAATTCAAATGATAAATATAAAGAGTTGCCTTTTGATGTTATAAACATCCAATGACTTTAAATATCATCTTTAGGTAATTGATCCATCCTTAGACTACCACAGGGTCAGATGATCTACCAAATTATGGGGTATGTTTTCCCATTAAATTATCTAATATTGACATGTTCCTTCATAGTCGATTGGGTTCCTCTCTATCATGGATACCACCAGTATTTATAGCTTGTGTTAATTGATCCATCCCAAAAACTAACTATTATATTCTAATTCCAACCATCTTGTGATGTTGATTTATAAAGACATTTTCTTCTCAATTCCTTCATAATACATCTTCCTAGTTTACACTAAGGAAAACTATTCTGAAAAAACATATTTTAGATGAAGTAAAATTTTCATATTTAAATTATATATCATTTCAAATTAACCATAAAGTAAAATCATTCATAGTAATGCTATTAAAAATATCATAAACTCTAAAGTTATCAAAACCACCTTCTAATAACAACTATAAATACATTACCATAAAAAAAATATAATAATAATTTTTATGTCAAAAATTCATTCTCTTAATTTTGATAATCTTTTCAGGTTTATAGTTTTTGGTTATTAGGTCTTAAATCATACATAAAAACCCATAAATTAAAAATTGAAAACTTCCAATTAGTATCCACTATTCCCATTACATAGATTTATTAAAATAAAACATTATTTGTTTTCATGAAAATCATCAAGAATTTCTACTTAACTTTTTTTTTCTTTAACTCGTCATTAAAACTTGTGATAAAAAATTTTAAAAACATTTGATGAGAATAAAAAGCTATGTAAGATAAAAAATAAGAAGATGTATATTAGTCTAGTGAAAAAAAGTAACCCGTTGAAAAAAAAATTCTTAAAATCATACAATTTTTTCTATAAAGGGAATCATTTTTTTCTTTTAAAAAATAATTATCTTTAATATTGAAATCAGAAAAATTCCATGGAAACTCATTTAAAAATATAGAAAAATCATGTGGGTTCCTTCTAAAATCATCTCATAGAACCCATATAGAACCCTTAAATTTTGGGATAGTCATATGAACATCTTTGAATATAATTATTTGGAGAACATAAAAATTTATCAATACATTGGAACTCTATTTGGTTGCACCCATCGTATAATCTATAATGGTTTCACACAATACAATATACAAAAACACATCATAGAAGTTATAATAGGCTCACTTGTGAGATATAATGGGGATAAACCCTTCGTAAAAAATGTTCACAGACCATATCATGACAAAAAAAATTATTCTTTCACATTTTCATCATAAAAATTTTTAAAAACTATTTTAAACTCATATGAAAATCACTTTTGGTTGTCAAAGTACCTGTTTATTTTAAAAACAACCCATTTTCAATACAAAAATAACATTTTATTTTAAAAATCCATTTCCAATAACAAAATACCCAAAAACAGAGGTGAGGTTTTCTTTGAATAAATCATGAAATCTTGTAATGTATTACAGGCTTCAAAAAAATTTTATGGCCTCAATAAATATCATTGTCTTTCTATACATTGAAATAGAACATTCTTTTTTTCATTTGTAATGAAAATAAAAAATTTCATAAAAGATTCCATTTTTACAACACAAAATTGAAATAAATAAATAAACTATATTTATAAAACTATCATGTCTATAAAAAACATTTTTAAAACATGGACATGAAATAAAAAGTGAGTTAAAAGAAAAGAAATTAAAGAATATTTTTTTAATAAATGTCCTTAATCAGTTTGAAAATATTTGAATCATAAATCTAATGAAAGAATAAAATTAAAAACGTTAAATATCATGGGAATAGAGAAATTACTGATGTAACCTTTCAATCTAATGTATATACACCTCATAAAAGAATATATGTTAATAACATTAAAATATGCCTCTATGAAAGTAAATTGAGACAAAGTATCGTACCTTGAATTTAATTCATCACATTTGACATTATATTATTGAATAATCAAATTGTGTTAATTATTTAATTTAATGATAAAATTTTCAAGTTTAATATTTATTTTATTTCACTTATTTACATAATATACACAATTACTTCATTAATTAATTTTTTTCTGAAGTTTTGATTGTATTTACTTATATGTCAAAAAAGACATCGGTCTGTTGAATATGATTAAAGAGGTAATTATTTATGCACATAAAGAATAATAATAATTATATTTTTATCATATTTTTAAATCAATTATAATTTTAACACCAATCATTATTGATATTTATGAAAAATGAACTACGTTATGGTCATGGAGATGATAAGTCTTACGAACGCAGGATTAATGTTTAAATTTTTCAACAATCATTCTGAAAATGAGGTAGGTAATATTTTATATTTATTGAATTATAATAATATAATATATATTATATTATTTCTATAAATATACTTATTTTATTTTATGATTTGGTGATGATAAAAAGAATCGCATCGCTTCATAGAGGTGGTAGTCTATACATACAAGAACAATGTTATCATTCTTTAATGCAAGAAAAAGAATTATATATTATCATTTAATAATGATAAATATATAATGAATATAATTATTATATTACTTATATCACATAAATTCATTAAATCTATCCTTATTAACTTCCATGTAAATTGTTAGTGAAAAACGAATCACATTGCTTTGCGAGGCGGTAGTCTATCATACACAGGAGTGACATTTTTGTATCCCCCATGGAATGGAAAGTAAGAAGTTATATATGATTTCATAACTCCATAAGTATAAATATGTTACAAGTATCATATATATACTTTAAATTGATTATTAGAAAAATCTGGGCAAGAAGATGATGTAAAATAAATGACATCAGTTCGTGAGGTGATTTTCCACCGTACACACGAATGCATATTTCATATCTCATTTGATAGAAGATGAGAATAATTTATTTTATGAAATTAAAATAATAAAATATAATTATATTCTATATAATGTTGTTATTATATAATCATAATTTAATATGATTTTATGTAGGTGGAAGATGAGATAAAATAAATATGCCCGATTAAGAGTGGTGCCTTTTCTTTGGAAAACCTCCTTAGGTCAGCACAAAAACACTTATTATGATGGATTTATGATCGAAATAATGGATATATGTTATGTTTAGGTAATAAAAAAATATATATGGGTAGTTAGTGGAAAATATAAATAGATTTTAAGGTGTTAAGTAGAGAATATAGGGGTGGCCTTTTATGAGTGCAGTGAGTGACACACTTGTAATTTGTTTAGAATAAAAAAGTGAACCCATGTTTTTCACATTCCAAAAGGTTTCAAAAAGGACCATTATCGATAATTAGACATAATAAGGTAAAAATATTGAAATAAAATAGATTTTAGACAATTTTATCTCTCATTTTAACCCTTATATTTTTATTTTAAATCCGAGTAAAACTATTTTCACCTTAACTACAATAATTAATTTTTACTTTTTTTCTATTAATTATTATAAAAAATTAATTTCAAATTATTAGACATTATAAATTATGATTATTAAAAATATGGAATACATTTTACCAAATTATGTTCACATAGGTGGAAATTTTTAATTTAAAAAAAATCGTAGTCGCAATAAAAAATAGGGTTTTCAAGAAGTGTATTTTTCGAGAAAAGATGATTTAATATCATCTTTATGATAAATAATAATGATTGTATGAATATAAATTAATATTTAATGATATATAATCTATAAATTTCATTTAAAACATTCATAATTAGTTATTATTTTAATTAATTAAAATGATGAAAGATTATGCACTTTAAAATAGTTTTAAGAAAAATGCCGTTTTTAAACCCAAAAACCTTATACAAAAATCAAATATAAAGTAGATTCAATAGTAATTATATAGATTAAATATAAATATATAATACTTATATTAATTTAAATAATATTAAAAACATAATGGTGCTTTCATATTACTAAATTTATTGAAAATAAATGATTTGTTTTTTTAAAAATTGATATTTTCATTATTCACTAAAAATTAAATGTTTTCTAAATAATCCCAAAATTTTAGCCTCAATTAATTTTCATATGATTATTTAAAAAATTAAAAAATTTATTTCAAATTAAAATTATACAATTTATAAATGATTATTTTAAATAAAAAACCTTATAAAAATAGCATTTAATTAAAACTATTTCCATTTTGATGTAAAAATTACTCAATATTTTTTAATGAATAAAGGTATCTAATTTATCTTAATGTACATGAATATGGTTTATTCTACCATTACCTCTTTTTTTTAAACATAAAATAATAAAATTAAATGAAACTTAAAATATCATGAGATTAAATAAATTTATGATATTACATGTTGAAGGAGTTGTATATACATATAATTAAAGAAGATATGTGCATAACATAACATATGTCTCAAAGAAGAAAATCTGAGAAAAAAATCCCTTAAATCTTTGGTAACTTTTGAACAGTAAATTCCATGAAAGTGATATCATTAAACTGATATATAAATCCCCATAATTTTCAAGATTATCATCATAAAATACATTCATGGGAAATATATACACCTAATAAAATATATATGATTTGAATATAGAATGTGTCTCACAAAAGTAAAAAGTGAGATGGAAATTCATTTCCTTTTACCTAAACTTACGTAATACACATTAAAACATCCTATATTATAAATATAATATTATTATAAATATATTAAAAAACCATAATTATATATATCATACTATATATTCTTTACTTATGAGATTTTATTACCCTTTTATTAGCAATTCTATGTTAAAATTACCATTCAGGCAATAACTTCTTTGTTTTTAGTGTATGTTTTGATTTGTTATTTTTCAATTATCTTTATTTGATCAGGGTTAAATAATCTCTATAATTTTAACTATGGTATAAATATAATGTATTATCATTATATATATTTATATTAGTCAATAAATTTATAGATAGACAATGAAATACTCCATTTACGGAGACGGTAGGTTGTACAATCGTAAGAACGTTGTTTCCATTTTATCGAAGAAATGGTAGAAAGGTGAATAATTTATTACCATTACATAATCATTTTTATTTAATATATATAATATATTTTTATTCAAACCTATCCTTTTTACCTTACATGTAAACTATACATGAAAAATAAATCACATCGCTTCGCGATGCGGTAGTCCACCGTACACACGATTGAAGTTAATGAATCCCCCAAAAATTGAAAATTAAAAATCTATAAGTGATAATATATTTATAGAATTATATTTATATTATAATTATTATATTTATTCATTTTATCTATCATTATAACCATCCAAGTAAAAAAATGAAAAACACATCACATCGGTTCGTGAGGCGGTAGTCCGCTGTACACATGAGCGACGTTATTGTTTTACAATGGGATGGGAGGTAAGAAGGTGGATGTGTTATCATAATTAAAGAGGTATAATAATATCATAAATATAATATATTAATATTAATTCATCATTATATCCATCATTGATATGCTGTGATGGAAAACAAATAACATTTGTTCATGAGGTGGCAGACTGTCGTAAACACAAATATTGATTTCATATCACATTTGATAGAAGTAGATATGGATATAGGTTATTACATTAAAATAATATCATATCAGTATGTATTAAATACTGGTTTTATTAATTTATCATATTTGGAGAATATTTTAAGGGGTTAGTATAAGAAATAAAACAAAAACATATAGAAAAAAACATTACCTTTTCTTTAGAAAACGTCTTTATCTTTAACTTAAAGACATTCTAGATTGGATTTATGATCTCACTAAGGAATTTAATGTTTTAATGTAATTAATTATTGAATTTTGATGTTATTTTCTGAAACAAATGTTTTTTTAAATTGTGAATAGAATGGGATAGAGGGTATCCTTCTATAGGTAGTGGAGGACAAACATGGAAGTTTTGAAAAGAATAAAGTAAACCCACATTTTTAATATGCCACAATGATTATAAAATGGTGCATTATCAAACCTATAATGATATAAGGTCAAAATATATCCATTAAACTGGTTTTTAGAATGTTTATAGATCATTTTAAATCTTATCTTTTTACTTTAACCCCACGGTAAACCCCTTTTAAACTTAAGTGTGGTAATTATGTTTTTACTATTTTTACTATTAATTAGGGTTAAAATTGATTTTCCATTATTATATAATAAAAAATATTTTTATTTTAAATATGGAATAAATTTTTTCAAATTCCATTCATATAAGTGGAAAATTTTAATTTAAAAATAATCTCATAGAGCTAAGAGAATGTGATTTTCCAAAGAGAAAATGTTCAAAAGTTTAAAAACATTAATATCAAATTTCAATTTCAAATTGATTAAAATGAGTTAAATTTGAATTATATATATATATATAATCTAACTAATTTCACCTTTAAAATTATATTAAAAATTGTAAGATTTTTTTAAATGTTGTAAACGGAAAGACAATTCTTAACAAAAACCAGTATTTTTCACTATTTGCCAAAAAATATATATTTTCAACAAATTCTTAAAAACATAATCCAAGATAATTTTTATATTATGATTTCAAAAATTAAGTTCATTTTGTAAAAAACATTTTATAAAAGTGGGAAAAAGTAATTTTATCATAAGTTCACAAAAGTCGATAAAATTATTTTAATAATACATTTTTTAAGCATTAAATTTGATTTATTATTATCTCATAATTAGATAACACATTATAATAATTTTAAAAACAATTATTGAATAAATAATATATAAATTTTATTATTATCATTCACTAAAAGTAATTTTTTTAATTAATTTAGGGAAAACTTGTTTTTTGTATAAGAATAGATTTTCTGAAAAATATTTCCCTTGTTTTAAAATGGTTTTTATTTTAATTTATAATTAATTTGTCACTGAAAAATTCATTATATATATAATATAAATTTTCATGATTTATTTAATTCTATTTATAATAACCATTCCAATGTCTTAGTGACAACTATCAAATTAAATAACAATATTCGAATAATATGTCATGTTTCTATTACAATTAGTGTTGTGTGTAACATAATATACAATCAATGTTGCATATAAACTAAGATAAAATAACTATTTATTATAACTCAAGATAAAATTTTTACTGTGTGTAATTAAAAATATTAAAAAGATTAAATTTATTTGAAAGAAATATTTTACAAAATCTTAATGTATTAAAGGGTTGGATAGTGCACTTGTACTCATACTACCCTGCAGTGGAGAAGGGGTTGTGGTCTATAGTGATGCATCAAATAAGGGACCAGTAATTGTTCTTATATATAATTTTATAGTGATAATATAGTAGTATTAAAAATTTAAAATACATGCGAAAAATTGCATGAATCATGATTTAGATCTGGCATTGGTATTTTTTATGTTGAAGATGTTGATCCATTATCTTTATGGTGAAAGGTGTGACATATATATGGATAATTAATGATTGGTTATATATACAAAAATAAATACTTTAATATATTTGAGAGAATATGGTAAGATCTGGTAAAATTTTATGACTGCTTAATATATTACAACTCAGAGAAGGTGAACAAGTTTTCTAATGGTATGACTTAGAAAATCCTTGCTTTTTTTTCATAATGATGATTGAATGAGATAAAATATTGTATCAACCCTAACCCTAATATCTCAAAACTGTTGTATACTTTATTACATTATAATAAGATGCAATGAATTTTATCCTGAATAACCAAATAGTTTAGCAGTCTTAGAAATGAGATACATATTTGAAATTCACATTACATTTTAAAATATAAAATAAAAATAATAATTTTCTTTTATAAATACATTATTACCTTTAATTTATCTCTGAATATAAATAACAAAACACTTTATTTTATCATGATTAAAATAAAACCTAAGAAATAGGTGATATTAGATTCTTAGTAAGGGTAAGCGTATATTAGAAGATATGAATAAATAAGACATAATAAATATGGAAAGTTAAATAACTGAAACACATGTCATTTAACAAATAACGTTAGAATAATATGGAAGGAATAAATGATGATCAAATAATTACCTATAAATAATCCGACGATCATGAAACTTAACAATGGATATTCTAACTAATCGAATAATCAAATGGAATATTAATAACTAAATTTGTAATGATGTAATGTTTAATGCTATAAATCTAAAACATATCTTTGAGTCTTTGTGCTAAGAGATATAATATCATCAATTCTGTATGCCAACAAATATATATAAATGGATAACTATTTGACCAAAACTCAATCTAGTTTGTCTCATGACACCTACTAATATATCGAGGGGATATATCAGCCTCCTCCCATCACATATCATTACAATTCATTTCTCATAGGAAAGGGATAAACATAATGCGCATAAAAATTCATATTTATACAATCATGTATAATATAAATACTTTCACCAATCAATAAACATAATCATAAACTATACAAAGTAAAGTGAATATTAGCAACTTAGTATATCCATAGTCAAACTAATCATAAAACATCTAGATAAATAATATGGATGGTATCAACACAACATCTCTTTAGTGGATAATAAGTAATATTGTTATTTTATGTCTTCAAGAATAAAATTACCTTGAAAATATCTTTAAAAATTCTTCAGAAAAATAAATTTCTCATTTGGAAAAATACATTTTAGAGAAAAAAGATCACAAAATTTTTTTAAAACACTTTTAATTAAATATAAATTTTTAAATCATGTAAATTAATAACTAAAAAATTGATAGTTAATGATATTGTAAATCCCATTCATGTCGTTCACATTAAAATAATGATTCCTTTCACATTTTTGATAAAATCCAAACGGGTATTGTTTTGAAAACAACAGGAAGATTCCTTTGAAAATATTTTTTAAAAATTAAAAAGGTATAAAAATTTATTTATTAAATCATGTTTAAAATGTTAAAAATATTTTTGAAAACCATTTTAGAAAACATGGGGTTTTATGTAAAATTATTTCCTACCAAAGAGACAAATAAATCTGGATTTTCTTAAAAATATTTTCCCAATAATTTTATCTAAAAAAGAGTGTAAATGGTACTATTATTTGAAAATTTTTATGAATAAATATAGGTGAATAAAATTTATTTATTTTGAGATAAAAACTCAAATATTTTCCCCGAGGGATATGTAAACATATAAAATCCCAAATAATGTTGAGATTATAAAATAAACCCTTACCACTTTGGTAACTTTTGTATAATAATACTTCAAAAAGAAATAACATTAAATGTTATATAACATACAATTAATATAAATTAATTCATTATATAACTTATAAAACAAATAGTATATATATTACAAAAAATAAATATGTGGTGAATATGGTGTATGTCCCATGGAAGTAAAAGTTAGATGAGAAAATATTACCTTGAGTCTGAATCATCACATATGTTCACTATCATCATAAATAATAAACTTATTTTAATTATTTAATTTATTAAGAACTATTTTCATGTTTATTATTCATTTTATTTCACATATTACCAAGTTATACATGATTACTTAATCAATTTTTTTATGTCATATGTTTCAATGATGTTTGGATTATGTGTTAAAAATGATTTTGGTAGGTTGAATGTGGTGAAATAGGTCATTATATAAACATATTAAAAAATAATAATCATGAAATAGTTATCATATTTATATTTAAATTATACATTTAAAACCATTCATTAAATATGGTTATGATAAATGAAGTATGTCATGATCATGGATGCGGTAGGCTGTACATACACAAGTGTAACATTTCAAATTTTCAACAATCATAATGGATAAGAGGTAAGTAATATTTTATCATTATATATTCATAATAATATGTTAATTAACATATTTTTCTTTAAATATACTTATTTATATCATCCATTTGGTATTTTGATGAAATGAGAGTCACATCGCTTCGTGAAGGTGGTAGTTCACAGGTACATGAATGATTTTTTCAAATTTTAGTAAATGAAAAGGGAAGGATTAAAGTGATATATTATCTTATAATAATGATAAATATTTCACTAATATCCTAATAATTTAATTTATATTACATATATTCAACAAATTTTTCTTTATTACCTTTCATGTAAAGCATTAGTGAAAATGGATCTCATCACTTCGTGAGGCGGTAGTCCACTGTACAAATGAGTGACACTTTCATATCCCCTAAAAATGAAAAATTAAATAAAAAAGTTATATATGATATAATGACTTCATAGGTATAATTATGTAATAAATATCATATATATATAATTTGTATCCATCATTATACTCAATTTAGAGAGGTGTTGATGGAAAAAATAATTAAATCAGTTCGCAAGGTGGAATTCCTCTATATATATGAATGATGATTTCATAAATCATTTGATGGATGTGGGTATGGTTGTAAGTCATGAAGAAAACATAAATAAATATAATTATATAAAATATATTTTGGTTATTACATCATGATGTTTTAAAAATAATTAGGGGATGTTGAGAAATAAATAAAATAAAAACACTTATTGGAGAATGTTACCTCTTCTTCGGGTAACCATGTTTGGTTTTTACAAAAAACCCTTCCTATGATGGATTAATTACTAAAATAAGGATTATCAAATGATGGTATGGAATTTTAAATTTATTTGGATATTTATTGTATTTAAAAAATTGTTTTATTTTTTGAAGAAGTGAGAAGTGGGGTGGCATTTTATAAGTGAGGTGAGTGGCACATTTGTAATTTTTGAAAAGAAAAAGGTGTACCCATATTTTTCACCTTCCAAAAGAGTAAAAAAGGGATTATTATAAATAATTAGACATTATAAGGTCTATATATTGCTATTTAAAATATTTAATACAAGTTTTTAGGTTATTTTAACCCATATATTTTTAGTTTAAACCCCCGGTAAATCATATTTTACCTTAACAGCAGTAAATAATTTTATTGTTTTTATTATTCATTATGGTAAAAAATTAATATGAAATTTTTTTAAAATATAAAATATTATGATTAAAAATATGGATTCCATTTTTCAAAATTTCATATCAAAAATAGAAAATTTTAATTTAAAATTATTCCTGCATATGTGATGAGAAAGTGGGTTTTCAAAGAGAAAATGTTCCAAAGATTAAAAATCTTTTATGTCAAAATTTAATATGAAAATGATTCAAATAAACTAAATTGGAATAATATATATAATTTTACTAATTTTATTTTAAAACCAATTTAAAAATATATTTTAAATTTATAAATATTTTTTACAATATGGAAATTTTCCATTAAAAATCACTATTTTTCACTATTCATCAAAAAATGAAACTTTTCAGAAAAATCAAAAAAGAGTATCCCAAATATAATTTTGACATATATATTAAAATAATTATTTTTATTGTTTCAAATAAATATTATAAAATTGGTGAAAATTAATTATAAATTTTGTGAGCAAAGAGCGACTAAACAACCTTTTATAAAAAATTAGTTTTTCATAAAACTTTTCTTTGTATTTAAAATGGTTATAATTTTATCTCTAATAAATAGATATCAATTTAATTTAATTTATCCATGTGTAAAACTTATAATTTTTATAATTTAGTTGAGACTATTTATTCCCCATGATTTAATAGCTTGGTTATAATGGTAATGTTTAGTTAATAATGTTTTAATAGAGTATCATGTTTTATTCAAACCCAGTGTTGCATTCATAAAATCTACTAAAGAGATTGATTTTATTTAAAAAATAAAAATATAGTAAATTCTTGGGAAGTTATATTTAGTTTTACAAGTGTTGTTGTATCTAATACACACTATCAAATATGATTTTCATATTTTAAAATCTCATAGAATTACATTCTACCCACTTAAATAAATTATATCTTCATAATTTAATATTGATTTTAGTAATCAAGGGTTTGAAATTTAAAAATATATTTTTAGGAAACAAACATAAAAAATCATAAATAAAACCTTCTCTTGATAATAGATAAAGGGGTGTGGGAATTTCATCTGTAATAACACATAAAGGTTTCCAAATATGAGAACTAAGGTGGAAAGTGAATATTTGGACTTTGAAAAAAATCATAATGACCAAATAATGAAAGAGAGTGACATAGATAATTGATGACAAAAAAGTGAATGATCTTATGAAAAGTAATCACTAATAAACTATAAACCAAATTTTTGTGAAAAAAGTCATTGATATCATTATAAATGATGGTATAGAATTACATTTTATTTCAATATCCTTTTCCTAAATTTGAAAAAATTTAATGAGAAGATATACTTGATTTCATTCTATTTCATAAGAATAGTCTCATACTTTGGTTATTCCTTGAAAAAATTCCACTTCTTATATTACTCTAAGAAATTAATATTAATTTATTATTCCTAAATCATAAACATACCACATGAATGAAAATTCATTACTTTAATCTACAGTTGTCATTATAATAAAATATTTAGCACAGGTTATCTAATACCCACAAATCTTCATATAGTGAAGTAATATATTATTCTCTAAAACCTTATCCAAAGTTCAATTTAAACCATTTTATAAATATTTAACCATAAGACCCTTCTAAATTATTAATATCCTAAACATTATAAAGAAGGACCCTAAATGTTAAGAATAAACATCCAAACAAAATTAAGTAGATCATAATCATCACATACCAAACATGTGAATACCTTCATCATGTACTCTCTTGAAACATGGTAATAACCTAAATTACCATAAAACCTTATTGAAAACATGAATGGATAATTATTACTTAAATAAACACACATTATTGTATATATTAATTAAATAAAAAGTTTATAAACTCCATAAATGAGAGCATAAACAACCTTGTGAATAATTAATCAGTTCCAAGGTAGTCAGTAGTATCCAATTTACATTATCTATACAAATCATATTTTATACAAACATCATTATCTCAACATTAGGAACATATTGAGAGTTATATTTCCCTCAATCATGTTAATCCAAGATATTCAACTTTCCACTGAATAATTATTCATGTTCCTCAATATTTTTTAACATACACTTTCAAATCCTTCATAATGGTTTGTAAATAAAATGTGAACTATCCAAATACTATCTCCTTGGAGTGTCAAACCATGTGCACAGTAAGGCCCATTTTTGGGCACCAATTAGCAATCATGTAAATTCTAATGCATCCTTTTTAGAGTTATTACCCCTAGGTGAATTTGTTTCAGATCCAATTCCACTTTTAGTATCCAGATAGGGGTTTATTTTCAAATAAAACCCAAATAATACATTCCTTACCAAAACATTAGGATGTTCTTCATCACTTATCATAAAATTATATAGGGTTATGTTCCCTAATATATTTATTCCAAAATATAGTTTCCAATTTTTCTAATAAACTTCAAGTTATACCAATAGTAGCAACCCTAGCCACAATAACTCGAAGTCTGTGTCTAATTTATTACATCGGTGTAAGACTTAAAGAATTTCATCCCTATGGATCAAATAGTTTAGTAGTCTTGGTAAATTGGATACATATTTAAAATTGAAATTTCATTTTAAAACATAAAATACATAAATAATTCTCTTTCATAATGATTTAATTTCCTTAATTGTATCCCTGTATATCAATCACAAAACACTTCCTCATATATTGGGGAAAATAAAACATAAAAAAGGGTTGGTATCAGATGCACATTAAAGGTAATAATACATCATAAGATATGACTAATTAATAAATAATCAATATGGAAAGGTAAATAATTTAAACATATTCCATTTAATCAAAAACTTTAATATAATATGGTAGTAATAAATAATGACCAAAGAGTGGAATATAAATAATCACATTAACTTGAAATGTAACCATGGATATTCAAACCAATAAAATAATGAAATGAAATATCAATAACTGAATTCATAATTATGAAATTAATAATGTTAGAAATTTAAAAAATACCATATATTCCTTGTTCTAATACATCTAATATTATCAAGTTATTGTTCCAATACATCTATATAAATAGAAAGGCCTCGGCCAAAACTAAATCTAGTTTGTCTCATGAGACCAATTAATGCATCAACGGGCTATAACAGGCCCTTCCAGTCACTTAATGAGTCCAATTCATTCCTTTTATGAAAGGGTTGAAATATAATTCACATAAAAATACATATTTAATATATAATATGAAATATAAATACTTTCCAAAATCAATAAACATCTTCATAAACCATACAGAGTAATGTGAATGGTATCACCATAGTACATCCCCAGTCAAATTGATCGTAAAACATCTAGAGAAATAATAAGGATGGTATAAATCAAATATATAAATATTTTATCATAATTAATATATATTTTTGATGTCATTGATGAATAGAAATACCATGATAAAATCTTTAAAAAAATCTTGTTAAAAATAACCTTTTCATTTTGAAAATCGTCATTTAAAAAAATGTTCACAAATAATTTTGAAACTACTCTCTATTTAAAATAACCCTTTAAAACATTAAAAATAATAATTAATAAATATATGTTTCATGATGATGGAAAATTTCATTCATGTCGTGCATGAAAAAACAAAAAATTATTTCACATTTATGGTAAAATACAAACTCTCATTTATTTTTGAAAAAGACAGGGATATTCCAATAAAAATATTTTGTTAAAATTATAAATGGGTAAAAGATTATTTAATAAATAATTTTTAAAAAGATAATAATATTTTTTTTAAACAATTTTATAAAACATGGGTCTTGATGAGAGAGGATTTCTGACCGAAGAGAGAAATAAAGTCACATTTTCTTAAAAAAACTTTTTTCAATCATTTTATATACAAGAGATAATAAAAATGGTTCAATTGCTTGAAAAATTTAATGAATAACCAGTGTTGAATAAATTTTATCTATTTTCTGATATAAATGTCTATTAATTCCCCTAATTGAGATATAAACATAAAAAATCCTAAATAATGATGATATTGTGAAATAAACCCTTACCACTTTGGTAATTTTTGTATCATAAGACCCATAAAAGAAATAACATTAAATGAAATATTAAATACCATAAAGATAATTAATTCATGATATAACATTACATAAATATAAGGACTCGACCTTAAACATTATATATTCTAGTAATTTTAAACTATAATTCATATTTTAACAATACTGAGGATCTTTTAAGATTATATCTTTAGAGAATTGGGACTAAATCATACATGGTAAACCCAAACATTATAAGTAGACACATATACATAGTATCAATTTTTTCATTAAAAAAATATTTAAAATAAAACTTGTTTTCCCTTCATGAAACATCTTCAGAATTTCCCCCTTGATCATATTTTGTGTCCCTACTCTTCCTTAAACCCTATAAAAACATTTTAAAACCTTGGATGAGAAAACAAATATTATTAAAGGACATAAAATAAAGTAATATTTTATTCTATTGAAAACCTATAGAATAACTTTCTTAAAAACATACATTTTTACCCTGAAAAATGAATCATCTTTTCAAAAATATCATTGTCTTACCTTTTAAAAATCAAGTGATTTTCAAGATAACTCAAAATAAAGAATATAAGATATAAGTAGGTGATTTACGACATCATTTTCCACATAAATCTTAAAAATGGAGTAACCAATATGGTCAACCTCCTACTTTGATGTACCCAATGCATTGAAGGTTATAAAGTAACCATCAGTCATTGGTTTATCATGAAACCACCCGTAATTAGTTAGTAATGTAATCACCCATTCTTGGTTTATCATAGAACGTCCCTTAATTAGTTTATAACATAACTAACCATAATTATAAAAAATTACCAAGAACTATTACATCAACATAAATCATTAAATCCTAGATCATAAAATACCATTTTAAGATTATAAACATTCTATTTTGAAATTACTTAATTTTGAAAACTTTCACACGTACAATGGAAGAAATTTTTATTGAAAGTAATGATATAAACATGTAGGGTAAGATTAAAAATACTTAAGAAACATGAATGTGGGAAATTAAAATTATTCCATATATGTAAAAAATATTCCTTTTGACTTTTGTAAAAAGAAACTTTACAAGAATTTTTAGAGAAAACTCCCTTACAGATATAATAAATTGAAGTGAACATTAATAAAATGAATAAAATATGTTTATCCACTTTAAATACACATAAAACAAGTGGAAATAAAACATAAGAAAATAAAAATTCATTTTACACATAATCTTAGGAATTCATTATCAATGAATTTTATGTTTAACAAAAATAATGGAAGTTGGGTTAAGAATTCCCTTACCTCAAGTTAAACTGCCTTAAAATGTGTTTAAACATCCTATATAATGGTTTAAAGAGTTTTATTAATTTATTCCATAACTATATTCACATTTATAATACGTCATATTATCATTTTATAACATATACCCAACCATTCATTAATAAAAAATAATTATTTTCATTGTCTTGGGTGTGTTCATTTCATGGTTTCAGGGTCGGTTCCTTTGTGTATAATTGTAGATTTTCTTGTAAAATGGAAATAATACTCCAGAGGTAGAATGAAATTGTATTAATTCACTTCATTATGTAAAAATATTTCCATATATCATTTTTTCTAGCATGATGATGATTCGTTTGATAAATTATTATTGGTAAATGTTTAGTTTTTTTGGAAGTTTTTTCGACCATTATGAAACTAGTTTTGTTTTATTTATTATTATATCTATATATTAGTTACAAAAGATTTAATAAGTTATAGTATACTTATTAAAATTTATATAACCCAAATTATAGTTTTATTCCCTTCCTTAAAGGTGGTAATGGAAAAAAAACTCACTATCCACGAAGATGGTTAATCGTCATAATTTGGACAATGGTTTCGTTTCTTAGAATAATAGGAGATAATAAAAGGGATGGTTGTAGGATATTACATTATAAATATAAAATTATAGTATATAAATGATATTATATTTATCATTCCATGGTGGATGAATGAGCTAAAGAGAATGTGGAATAAGAAAAGGAAATTAAGGGAGGTGGTTTGAGAAAGTTACCTCATGAATATCACCTCATTGAAGGATCCCTTGAAGAACTTAAAATTG
This sequence comes from Viscum album, assembly GCA_963277665.1. Classification (NCBI taxonomy): domain Eukaryota; kingdom Viridiplantae; phylum Streptophyta; class Magnoliopsida; order Santalales; family Viscaceae; genus Viscum; species Viscum album. The sequence goes on from OY728129.1 coordinate 264,034,245, forward strand.
TTATTTTGGTGTGAAAAGAAGAACTCATACATGGTTATAGTGGGTAAGATATGTTTTGGAAGATATTTTGAGATCTTCAAGGCTTTTTAGAATAAAGTGTGTGGTAAAGAGTGTTATTTATACTTGAGGAGGGGTCGTTTTAAATGATTAGATAATATTTATTTTTATATTTAAAGACAACCACATTTGGTCTGAATTAATTAAAACAAATAAGATTGATAATTAATGTTTTAAAGTACATTTTTGGTTGATAAACACATCAAAAACCTATTTTAAGTTTCATTTTTTAGGTGTTTTATCCTTTTACCTTTTAACATTAACTGATTTCATTATTTTACATATACTATGGTAAATCTTTTTACTACGGTAAATGTTTTATGACTTAAAGTAAAAATGAACTCAGACCCAAATTTTGATGTTATTATTCCAAATATAGAATGTATTTCACCAAATTAAATGTTGATTCAGTTGTATTAATTATTAATTTTCCATTCCATTAATTTTGGAAATCACAAACACTTTCTAAAACATGTTTACTAACTTTTTTATGTACCAAGTTTGTTAGTATGTTTTTTTAAAAAACATTATATTTTACCATACATAGAAAAATTTCTAATTAATTAGGAATATAAACTTACTAATCTATATTATGATCATTATATTGTGTATGCATCTAACTAATTAGACTTACCTTTGTTCAGACCAATGGTTAGACTTTTTTTTCTACCTGAATGAAAAATGCAGTGACTATCAGACTGACCTTGGTTTCAATTGAATCTGACTAACCCTCATTTAGTTAATCATATTGATAATCAATAAGAAAGTCCATCAGGATGACTAAATTTTATAATCATAAGTATATAAGATTTTTTTCTATCTTAAGGAAAACATTAAACACTCTAATGGTGTTAAAAAAATGATGCTAGAAATTCAATTATAAATAACATATCAAGTGCCAGCTATCTGAGTCCATTGTAAAAAACATAGAAATATGATTATTATATAATTTCTTATAAATAGTAATTCATTTTAATAGTTTGGAAGATATTTTATTCGCAACTTTAGTCTTCTAAAGTTTTCTTTGTGTGAACCACTCATTCTTAGACATTGTAATACTTTAGAGGGTTGATAGTTAAAAGGAATGATTTTTAGGATTTTTTCCTTAAGAAAATTTTCTTTTTTAATCATGTCCAATCATTTTTACGATCAAGGGATTTCCAGGATAGGAACATGGTGAATCCAATCCATTATATTGAGGGATTCCAGGGATAAGAATACATATTTTGATCATCTTATCAAGGGCTTCTGGGGATAGAAAGAAAATATTATTCTAATCATCATATCGAGGGATTTTCTGGTAAGGAAAGATAGACATTACTATAAGTATAAAAAAGTGGATACCTTTATTAAAGGTTATTAACTATCTTACTCTTAAGGTTAAAATATATTGAATCTTTTAATATATCTTTTAATTTATTCTTACTTGTATATATCTATTTTACTTATTATTTTAATAGTTTTATATTCTAATATGAATGTTATAGAAAGTGAGTCTTTATACTATTATTTTTATATGATTAGTTTTATCGATATTAATGTGAATAAAATAAAAAAAATTACTTTCATTTAATTGAATCCATTATTATTATGATTATTATACTCTGGTATAATTGGAATATTCTGGTTCTGATTTTTTATTCTGCTCATCGAACGAAGTTTGAGTCTGATAAATTTATTTTAAGAGGCTTCTTGTTTTTCGTAGATTAAAGGTTTTTTAAAGTTGAATTCACCCACCCCCCCATCCTCTTATATGTTTTCTATATAATCTAATTCTTAAAATCATAAAATAAGTATTATATCATTATATAATTCTTGTATACTTATTGATTTTGTAATTCTTATATCAACTCAAATTTCTATAAAGTTTTGATATAAAACTTTTTTTCATAAACATTGTTACACTAGCGTGTATTTATTGAAAAGAATTTATATTTTTTAAGGTAGATTGTGTGACTGTGGGATCTCTTAAAAATTTGAATCACATTCAAAAACCTATATCTAATGAGAATTACTATGAATATTTAAGAGATAGAATGAAGACTTTTGTGATCAACATCAGGGATGAACAATTTTTTATTCTTAAGGGAAAATATAAAATTCCTAATAAGGATGTTTTTTATTTTACAAATGCTGAGAAAAAATAATATCAATTCAATTAAAAAGTTACAAATACTCTTTTTGTTCTATGACAAGGAATATCAACAGTCAGATATCTTCTTCTGAAGCTAAAAATAATATTTGGATTAAATTATAAGTTACTCATTTTGATATATCCAAAGTTATAGAAACTAGAAGAGTTATTCTTAGATTTGATTACTAAGATTTTTATTTTTTTACCATGTGAGTCAGTATTCAATATTCATCATATATTCATGACTATTATAAATAATTTACAATCACTTAGAGAAAAAGTAATTGATGATAAAATACTTATTTAAAAGAATATTGATATTATACCCAATGAGTGGTAATAAAAAAGAATAGTTTTGGATTATATGATCAAGTTAAATAATATTACTCTTGATTAATTGATTGGTACCCTTTTTCAATATGAACTAAGACTCAAAATAGATGTTGAGAAATTGAAAAAGAAAAATAGTGGTGTTACTTTTACTACAACATCTATTGTACCTTCTAAAGTTCATTCAGCTAAGAAAGTTTTAAAATATTCGAGTAAGAAGAATGTTATTGTTCAATAATATTATAGCACATCATAACATTCATATAATTATTTATTTCATATTATGAGAAGAATTAATAAGATCACTAGAAATAAATATTTACAATATAAAAATAAAAAATTTCATAAGGTTATAAGTGAGAAAAAATTGGAAGTCACTCATTATGAATATAAGAAAGTTGGACATATCTGAACTGATTATTCAAATCTGAAAAGTAAATATAGAAATGAAAAAAATTAATAAATAAATTCCAATAAGTAATAAAAATATAGAGGTAATAAATTCTTGAAATCTTCTGACACAAGGAGATTATGTGGTGGTGATTCTATAGAAAATTCATCACATAGTGAAAGTTGAGGATAAAAGAGCATTGGTATTTTTTCCAAAGTACCCATAGTAAATCATGGTTTAATAGAAAACGTAAAAGAAGTTGAATCACTTAAAAATTTATCTTTAAATTTAAATTATCCTAAAAAAATATGAGAAAATTTCTACATCTTCAGATGGAGAACTTTTCTCATCCAGCAAAGATAATTATTTACCTAGTTATGATGAAGTTTATATATTATCAAAACTTTTAGAAAGTGAAAATTTCAAGTTTGAAAAAAAAAACATGATAATGCTAAATCTGAACTTGCTAAGGAAAATTCAAGAATAAGTATTTTAACTAAATAAATATCATATATTTCTAAGTATCTCTATAATAAAAAAAATTTAAAATGATATTATTTCAAAAGAACTTGAAAAATTTTGTTTCTAAGAAAAATGTTTTCCAAACTAGTTTTGATTAACTTCATTCTAATACTAATACTGATGAGAATAAAAATTTAGTTAACAAACTAAAATAAATATTCTTTATCTTTAAGAAACTTTTATCAAATTATACCACTAGTAATGAAATATTTGATAAAATGTAGAAATAAATAGACCTCAGGGTAATAGTTCTATAATGGGTTTTAAAATTAAAAAACAGTTTTTCAATAAATATTACTTTGTTCTAAAAGGTGAACCTTTTCACTAAGTGTCAAAATGGTGTTCATTGGAAAAAATATTTTTCTTTAAATAAAATTCAATCCCTAGGTTTTCATGAAGCTTATTTTTTAAAATAAATGACATTTTTCCAAACAAATTTGGACAAATTTGGTTTCCTAAAATTTTGTTTTCTAACAATACTGGACCCAAAAAGGTTTGAGTTTGGAAAATATAATCTTTTAATTTTAATAAAAAAAATATAGTATTAACAACAAAAACATGTGGTACATGTACAGTGCATTTTATAGGCACATGACTGGAAACAAATATTTCTTTAAGATGATAATCAAGATAAAAGGTAGAAAAGTAACTTTCATAAATAATGCTCAAGGAGAGATTATCAGAATAGGTAACATTGTTCTTCTTGGAAATGATCTTATTTCAAATTTATTTATTTCTTTTAGGACATAATCACAACATTATTATCATTATCTAATTATATGATGAAGGTTAGCTTGTGAAATTTAGTAATGATAAATGTTTAGTACATAGTTCCAGGAATGAATTTATTATTTTTTCTAATCGACATGAGAATATTTAAACACTAATCTTAGAAGACCTTAGGATACAATAATTTCCTTGACTTAGTGTAACGGATGATCAATCTTGGTTATGGAATATAAGTTTAGGACATTTTAACCTTATAAACTTATCTAATTTGACTAAGAAATGTCATTTTAAGGACATGTAAATCCAGAACTTATCATTTCTTAAGAGATTCTTTAGTTTCTTGGTCAGGTAATAAACAACACTTAGTAGAAATTTCCACTACTGAATCTGAATAAGTGGCCACAGGAAGTTTTTGTGATCAAGGGATGTGGATCTAACACACACTCATTGACTATGGCATGAGTTTTACTAAAACTAAATTACTTTGTTATAATACAAGTTCTATTGATTTAATTAAAAACTCATCACATCACTCATAGGATAAGAACATAGATATAAGACACCATTTTCTTCAGGATCACACAATTAAAAGAGATATAATTTTCCAATTCATAAAAACACAAGATTAACTTGATAATTTTTTAACAAAACCCCTTAGTTTTGATAGAGTTAAATATATCAAATAGAAGTTGAGAATGATAATCATAAAGTAATCATTCATATATACTTCTTTCTGACCCATATTTTTATATTAATATACTCCCTTTTATAGGGTAAGTACATATGTTTTATGTTTTTCAAAATGTTTAGTTTTTCTTAAAACATTTAGTTTTCTAAATTGATAGCTTTTCAAAACAAATTTCATAATGTGTTTTTCAGACTCAAACTTTTTATAAAGTTTTCAGATTCAGAATTATAAATGTTCTTTCTGAACTCGAAATTTATTATAAATTTTCTATACTCAAAATTTTTATAAAAATATAATTAGTTTTTATAATTAAAATATCTTAATCACACTTTATTTCAAAAATATCATAATATATTTATAAAAACTTAGAATATTATATTAATCATACCAATAGATCTTTCCAATATAAAAGGTACTCTTCTATTCTTTTATTTTTTACACTTTTTCATTAATTTAGTTTATAATTGTTGTTTTTATAAAAAAAATTCAATTTTTTTTTCATTTTCAAAATTTTAAGAGCTTTTTTCTTATCAGGTTCATTATCAATCAAATAAATTTTTTTAGAAAACATTGAGAGTTCAAATAAACTTTTAAAAACATTCTTTAGATAAATCTTAGTTATCCGATCAAAAGGGTTTTCAATATCTATCATTTTTTATCTTATTGAAGTCAAAAAATTTCCCCCAATGCCTATATAATGGTGGTTCACTCTATGTACCAAATTGGTTCTTCATTGTTTTTTCTGCTGAATTTCTACTCCCTTAAAATTCTCTAGTCCAATAATATTCTTTTCCATATTATCTTTGGTCTCAGATCTCATGCCAATGGAAAACCAAAGATAATTAGGCTAAATGGATCGTATTTAGGTAAAGTCTCATGGAGAGATCATGCATAGATAATTATGACTATACTCTAAATAATATTATTTATTTTCAATTTTGGGAGTCTGTATGTATTGAGAATTTTTCTAAATATTTCAAATTGTATTATCCAGAGGAAGTTTCTTAATTTTATGTGTTTGTTCAATTCATGAAAGAGGATTTTAAAAAAATGTATATTTCATAATGTTTGGAAAGAGGTATAAGTTCTCTTATAGAATATTGTTGATTTTGTTAGAGTTACCTTAGAAGAATAATCATATTGTCCTTCTCATAAGCTTATAAATAGACTTGGTACTTTTTATAAGAACAAAGTTGAAGATTTTTTGTTCTCCCTTTATGATAAATTCATAAAGGTATCTCACCTGACATAAGAAAATAGATTCATTGCTCTGTGTATGAAGGGATACTTGATTCTATGAAAATGAGATAGGGATACTTTGAAATTATTATTTTTGTTTTTTAGATTAATTAGTTAATATTAGGATGATTGACTTAGTAAAATCCATTTTCATTATCATGGATAACATCAAAACATATTCTATCAAGTCAAATATTATAATGTTTATGGCCTTCATAAGCAAGATGGTTATAAAATATATAGATCTACTCAAGGTGTAAAACACATCATATCCATCTAGGGAAAAGAATTATTTTATTATTAAAGATGTTATGTCTAGGATGAAATTATTTTTTTATACTAAGTTAAATAAGTTTGTAGAAAATTTTTATGTTCCTTTATTGGAGGCACAACCATCAAATAATATGAGAAAGATAGGAAAAAGAAAATAAAGGCTGATACTTCTCTTCCATAAAATAGAAGTAAATAAAAAGAAGGTGTCTAATGAAGAATTTTAGAAGATAATGAAACACAAAGATCAAAAACAAATATAAAATATAGAATTTAGAATTGACCCCACATAAGTAAAATCCTTGAAAATTTTGGTTGTAGAGAAGTTACAGGAATAAGAGAAGAGGAATAAAAAAATGATAAGATTGCAAGAAGATTATTTTTTGGGAAGTATTCTTAAAGAAGTAGAAAGATATTTTGAGAATATTATCCTTCCCACATCCCATAAAAATTAGATAAATCTATAATTGGGGTTAGTATTCAAAGAATATTTTGTTGTTTCAGCCTAATTCTTTATGTAGAAAATAATGGAAAAATAAATGTTGATGGGGAAGACAGTCCCAATTGTAACTTAAAAATAATTAGTATCAGAGTTAACTGAAAAATGAGATCTCAAAATCAATAGATAATTCGAATAATAGATTAATAATGAAGTAGATTAAGAAGTTGATTGAAAAGAATAATCAGTAGAAGAATAAATAAATTAATAATTATATGAAGAAGTAGAAGAATAAGTTGAAGTAGAAGAATAAGATGAGAGACAAGAAGATAATGAAGAAGATGAAGATGAAGAAACTCATTATAAAAATAAATCATCAGAATCATCCTTATAATCATCAATTTTACCATCCATGACTAATAAGGATAAAAAATTAATAATTTTTCAAGAGGAAAAATAATCTTCAGAAAAGGAATCTCAATCATCTTCCAAAAAGAAGAATATGATCAACAGTCTAAGACTAAATATTTTTAAAAATTTGATATTGATAAAGATATAGAAATTATAAAAATCTCAAATGATAAAAAAGGTTCAAAAAAATATATTAAGAAATGAAAGGAATTTTATGTTTTAAATATTATAACTAAACCTCCCAAGGTTGAGCCTAATAAATCGAACTCAGACACAATGATATCTCAAAAAATTTGTGATTATCTTTACTGTGTCTTAAATAGATTAGAAGGAAAAATTCCATATTTTAAAAAATCATGAATCTATATTTAAGATAATTTAGAATATCCCCAGTGATAAATTGGAATAAATAAAAGTTCTATTATAATCAGTGATTCATATTGAAGCTGATTTGAAAATTTTTTATGAAAATCACTAGACTCACAAAAGATCATGAAATAAAATGGTCAATTTTTCTAACCAAATTGATTTTAATATTCATATGTGTGATGACCAATTTGATGATGTGAAGAAACTTATGTTATAATCAGATGAATCCTTTAACAAATTATCATCTAACATAGAATAAAGGTAATGTTTTTTGAAGATTTTAGAGATATCGCTGATGAACGGTCTGAGGATGTGAATGTTTTGAAACAAAAAATTTAAGATATAGAGTTAGAGAAAATCAGACTCTCATCATGTGAAGATGATTTGATCATAATGAGGGATTCAAATAAAGAGTTATCTTAGGATTTAAAAAGGCTGAATAATCAAGATTAGACTCAAGAATAATGAATTGAAAAGACAGAGAAAGATTTCCATGAATTAAAGAATATTAAATACTATTTAAAAAATTTGATGACGAAAGAGTGATTTATTGATTTTAAAATCTCTATGTACTTTAAAAAACTTTTGTATAGATAATGAATTATATTTTCAACCAAATCAAATTTTCTTGAATATTTTCCAATTCTGATTGGTTATATATTCTTTCATATTTTCATGGATTATTAGTTAGTTCAATTCATTGTTTTGAATGCTATTTTTCTAATATTTCAAGAAACATAGGACCCTTCCCATTCCTTTTTAAAAATCACAAAGGAAGATAACATTTTAACAAAGGGTAGAGTGATATATTCAAGGGGAGAATGCTTCATTATATAGGGAGTGTTTCTTTCAGAGATAATATTTCTTTAATAAAAGTGTGAATATTATCTCTAGGGGGACTAAAATTACTTAGGGGGATAAGTTTTCTTTAAGTAATAATTTATAAAACTCTCCATCATATTAATTATCATATTCAAAAGAGTTAAAAACTTAGGGGGAGTTAAAATGTAAATAATAACTTCATAGTTATTAAAAGAAAAAAGGACTATATATTTTTTATTTAATCCTTACATTTACATTTTTTGGTTTGTTCTTTCCAAAAAGGTAAATATTTTTCGGTGAGAATTATTAATTATTACTTTTCCATTCCTTTAGTTTTGGAAATAGGAAAAACTTTCTTAAAAACATGTTTACTAAATTTTTTATGTCCCATTTTTTTAGTATGTTTTTTTAGAAAACATTACATTTTACCATATATAGAAAAATTTATAATGTATTAGAAATATAATCATACTACTATACATTATGATAATCAGATTAAGTATTCATCTGGTTAATTAGACTTACATTTGTTCAGACTAGTGGTTAGACTTCTATTTTATTTACCTGACTGAAAAACCTAATGACCATCAGACTGACCTTGGAGATGATTAATCTGAATAACCCATATTTATTTCATAATATTTATAATCAATAAGAAAGTCCCTTAGACTGACTAAATTTTATAATCGGAACTACATTATAATTGTATCTATCATGAGGAAAAATTTAACATTTTAATGGTGTTAACAAAAAAACTATGGAAATTCAGTTATAAATGAGTTGTAATGCACCAGCTATCTGAGGCCATTACAACAAACATATAGATATTATTGTTAGATAATGTCCTATAAATAGAGAGTAATTTGAATATTTTGGAGAATATTTCATTGAAAACTCAAGTATTCTAAATTTTTATCTGATTGAAACTCTCATTCTTATTCATTGCAATAATTTAGATAGTTGGTAGTTCTAAGGAATATTTTTCAAGGTTGTTTCTTTAAGAACATTTACTTTTTTAATCATTTCAAATTATTTCTATGATCACTGGATTATATGGATAGGAATATGGTGAATTTTATCTATTGGATCATGGGATTCTAGAAATAAGAAGATAGACATCGATCATCATATCGAGGGATTCTAGGGATAGGAAGATAGAACTATTCTGATCATCATATCAAGATCTTTCCTGGTAATGATAGATAGACTTTACTCTATGTATAAAATAGTAGATACCTTTAGTCAAGGTTATTGACTACATTACTCTTAAGGTTAAAAGATATTGAATATTTTTAATATATCTTGTAATTAATTCTTTCTTTTACATAGCTACTGTATTTCTTGTTTTTACAAGTTTTTATTCCACTAAGCATGATATAGAAAGTTAGTCCTTATATTGTTATTTCTATACAATTATTTTTATTAGTATTATTTTGAATATGATGAAAAAAAATAATTTTATTTAATTGGATATATTTTTATTATGATTATTGGCTATGATATGGTCGTTTTTTTTTGTTCCAATTTTGTTATTCTAATAATCATACTAAGTGTGAGTTTGATAAATTTACTTTAATAAGTTTTGTTTTTTTCTTAGTCTAATGGCTTTTTAAACTAAAATTCACCCCACCAATTTTATTTATATCCATATAATATAATTTTTATGATTCTACATTAAATTAGTAGAATTGAAAAATTATATTTAAAAAATCCCACATATGCGATGAAAAAGTGGGTTTTCAAAAGTGTATTTTTCAAGCAAAAGATGATTTTAAATTAACTTTCTGAATAATAATAATCATTGTATAAAAATATATTAATATTTTATGATATATATCTATAATCTATACATTTCATTTAAAACATTCCCTATTGGGTATTATTTTAATAAATTAAAAATGAGAAGTGTTATGTGGTTGAAAACAGTTTTCAAAAAAACCACATTTTTAAATCCAAAAATAAACTATTCTAAGATAAAATATAAAGCTGATTAAAAATAATTTATGTGGATAAAATATAAAATAAATAATTATTATATTACTTGAAATAAAATTCAAAACATAATGGTACTTTTAAATTGCTTAATTTATTAAAAAATGACATTTTTACAAAAAAAATTGTATTTTTCACCTTTCACTGAAAAATTAATCCTTTTAGAAAATTCCCAAAATTTTCATCTAAAGATAATTTTAACATGATGAATCCAAAAATGAGATTATTTTTATAACATTAAAATTATAAAATTTTCAAATTAATATTTTAAATATAATCTTATAAGAAATGAGTTTAATAAAACTATTTCTTACTTAATATATTTATAATGAATTTAATATTTTAATTCGATAATACTAATAAATATGAAAAAATTTATTCTATATTTACCTCGGTTGTTACATTCCCCACCCCCTTCTAAAAATTTCATTCTCTCAATTTTATTCACTTAGTTAAATGGTGGGGATAATTTTCCATCATAGTATTTTCAAATTTTCATGTTTCTTCTTCAACCATATAGTTTCTCTAGGATTTCATACTGTCCAATGAACATTTGACTTAACTTACCATTCTAAAAAAAATGAATAACACTTTTCCATGGAGATATTTTAAGAAAAACATGATCACTTACCTTGAATGAAATACCTTTTCTCTTATTATCTTTATATCTTTTCTGCCTTCTATAAGTTATCCTCATATTTTTTGAATCATTTTTACCTTCCCGTCCACTTCATCTAATAATTATGGTCCCATAAACTTTATTTCACCTACTTCATCCCAAAATGATGGAGTTCGATACCACTTCTCATATAAATCCTCAAAAGGTCCCATTTGTATACTGGAATGAAAACTATTATTATAAAAAAACTATACTAAAGATAGATATTGATCCAAACTTCCCTAGTAATCCATTGAAAAAGCCTGAAGCATGTATTCCAAGGTATGAATTGTTCCTTCTGAATTCTCATCAAACTAATGATGAAAATATGTACTGAAATTTAATTTTGTACCCAATGAATTTTGAAGGCTTTCCAAAAATTAGAAGTGAACGTGGGATCATGGTCAGATACAGTAGAGATAGGAACTCCATGTAACCAAACTATCTCCTTAACATATAATTGAGAAAGTTTATCTAAAGAAAGAGTATCTAAAATGGAAAGGAAATTTGTAGATTTAGTTATTCAATCAACAATAACCCAAATTGAATTTTTACCTCAAGAATTATTTGGTAGTCACACTACAAAATCCATGGATATATTTTAGCATTACACTTATGGAACTAGAAATGGATGAAGTATCCCCTTTGGTAATTTTAATTCTACCTTAACTTGTTGACAAGTCAAACATTTCTTGGTAAATTTAGCAATATATTGTTTCATTCCATCACAACATTGATACTCTTGATGGTATTTGTACATCATAGTGCTTCTTGGATGAATGGAAAATGAAGAACTATGTACTTCACATAACAATTATCTATTCATCTAAGTATTACAAGGTAAACCTAATATCATTCGAAATCTTAAAACACATTATTTATCGACATTATGTTGGGTAAACTTACCTTTTTAACTAACTCTATTTTTTTATGTAACTCATGGTCATCCTTCTTAGCTTTCTTAATTCTATCTGATAGAGACGATTATACTAAAACCTAAAACAAAAAAGAGGAAGTCCCAGCATCTATAACTTTTAGACCAAAATTCATCAAATCATTAACCAAATGATCATGTTCTAAACGTAGCACGGTTAATCATTCATGATGTTTCTGACTCAATATCAGACACTTTGTTTTGTTTCCTAGTATAGTAAATGATCATGAAATCATAATCCTTAATCATTTCTATCCATCTTCTATATCTCATTTTTAAGTCATTCCGAGTAAATACATACTATAAACTTTTATTATCAGTATATATTTCATACTTAACTCCATATAAATTATTTGTCCTAGTTATTAAATTAAAACCCACAGTTGTTAATTTCAAATCATGTGTAGGATAATATTTCTCTTGAGGTTTTAATTTCCATGAATCATAAGTAATTAATAGATCATTTAGAATCAATATAAAACAAATTCCCTATAATAAATCATCATATTAGATAAAAACAATCCATATTTCTCAAGGATATGATCAAAAATAGATAATTTTACATGCATCCTTATTTTTAGTTCCTGAAAATAATCATTGCATTTTTTCCCAGATAAATTTAAATCCTTTTCAGGTTAACTTAATTAGTGGTCTAGATAACCATGCATCATTTTCTACAAACAACATTTAATAGAATGATAGAATAATAAAACTATGAATCCCAAAAAAAATTGTGTATTTTCCACTCATCAACCACTTTTTCCTTGATGGGACTAATATAAATTCCATCTTTACTTATAATATTCCTAAGAAAACAAATTTTTGTTACTAAAAATTTCATTTTCTAAATTTTCTATATAACTTATTTTATTTATGGGATTATAGAAAAATACTTAAAGTTTTTTTCATGTTCCACATAAATTGTTGAATAAACTAAAATATCATCAATAAAAAAACAACAAAATTATTTAAATTTTCATGGAATACACTATTCATAAGATCCTTAAATATAGAAGGGGAATTTTTCAATCCAAAGGGAATAAATTAAAACTCGTAATACCCATATCTAGTCCAAAACACGGTCTTTGGAATATTTTACTCGTTCACTTTCAACTAATGGTACTGAAACCTATGATAAATCATTGATAAGTCTTTCACTCACTAGAGATGATCAAATAAATCATTGATTTGAGGCTTAGGGTACTTTTTCTTAACAGTGATGTTATTTGATGCTCTATAATCAATAAAAAGTCTCATGGAACCATATTTATTTTTAACAAAAAAATAGGAGCACCCCATGATGATGTGCTAGATTGAATAAAACGTTTATCTAGAAACTCTTTCAATTTATTTTTTAGTTCCAAAATATCTACTTGTGTCATTAAATAAGGGGATTTTTAAATAGTCTTAGTATCAGGGAATATTTAATTAGTAAACTCAACATCTTTATTTGGAATAAAACTAGTAAATTAATCAAAAAAACATCCATGTATTTATTCACTACTAGCACATCACTAATCTGAATAATTCCATTTTCTTTAAAGACATGTTCTATGTATCTTTTATTGGCACTTTAAATCAATTTCTCTATTATATGGTAGGTTATTAATGGTATAAAATAATTGAACAAGACTTTATTAGCTCTAAAATATATCTTTTCATGATAAAATGAAAGACACTCTGTACCTTAAATAATATCATACACAACTATTTTTATTTCAACAATATTTTTAGAAAATACCATTTCACTTAAAACAATAGAAATATTCTTATAAATATTTGTTTCTTCAATACTTCCACCCAATGTTTTCACCAAAATTTCTTACTTTCATGATGTGATATTCCTAATATTCTTGAAAATTTCTTAAAAAGGAAAGAATGAAAATATCAAGAATTATATAGGGTATTGACATAATTTAAATACACTTGTAACATACCTATCATCATGTAATATATGGCCCAACATCAACTGTAGTAGTAGAAAAAGATTCGGCCACACCCTTATATTTCCAATCTTCCTGATTTCCCCCATGAGTGACTAACTTTAGGAACACATTATCATAATGTCCAAAATCATTGCAATTAAATCATCTTACAATCAACGTTTCATTATTTTTATTCTCGTTTTCCCTATATTCATGAGCCATGTGAACAATATTTCCACATAAAAAGACTCCCAAATTTTGAGATAAATTCCCCAGGATGCTTCTTGCTATAAATTTTACAAGAAAATAATTTGATATTCATACCTCTAAATTTCATTCATGAATTCTTCCCCAATTCTTACAAATCTAAACACTTATTATTCTTATCAACATGGGGCACATACATGTCAGCAAACTCCATGTCAACTTTTTTTATCAAAACAAACAAGTTTATTATAGATTTTAAACTCTTGTGAAGAAAATGATATTTGTAAAATTGGTTTTCAACTAGATATAAAACTATTAATTTTACTATCAATGTTTGAAATAAAATCTATTATATACCTGGTCAGTCTTGAAAAAAATGGATACAACTATAGAATCTTCTTCCTTCTACCTCAATTCCTGGAATTTTTTCTCTATTCTGAGTCGAACAGTCTTTGGAAAATATTTTTTATAAAAAATACTCTTAAAATTATCCTATTCCATTATATTTAGATCATCTTTCTCCCTGGTATTCTTAACCATGGACCACCATCAATCGAATTCACCTTTAAAAAGATAAATAGTTCAGGTTAACTTTTAGTGTTCCAAACATCCCATAATTTCAAATATATTTGTGAGATCATTGATCCATCCTTTTTGTACCACTAGTTCTAAGGTTCCACTGAATACTGGAGGATTTTTCTTCACAAAATTATCCACTAATGACATATTCCACTATGGTTGATCTGGATTCTCTCTTTTGGGGATACTTCCACCATTTATATATATTTTTAACCAATATATCACAATAAAAAACTATTTTGTTACAATTACAACCATCTAGGGATGCTGAGTTGGAAGGATTTTTTCCTCTTGATTCCTTCCCACCACGTCTTTCATGTTTCCTATGAGGAAAACCATTCTAAACAGACATATCTTAGACAAAGAATCATGGTAATCTTTAAATGTTGTATCATTTCATCTTAACCATAAAGTAAAAAATAATAATTTATAGGTATTCTCTTAAAATTATCCTAACCCTAAAAGTTATTTAAACTATGCTTCTAAAACCAACTTTAAGGACATAACCTTAAACATTAAATATTCTAGTGATTTTAAACTAGAATTAAAATTTTTATAATCCTGAGGATCTTTTTGGATTATAGTTTTGGAGAATTATGACTAAATAATACATTGTAAACCCATAAATTATAAGTGGAAACATATACATAATAACCCTTTTTTCATAAAACAAATGCCTTTAAAATAAAATAAGTTTTATCTTGATGAAACATATTCACAATTTTTTCCTTGAACTCATACTTGTCTATACTCTTCCTGAAACCCTATGAAAAACAATTAAAATGTTGTATGAGAAACAAATCTCAGAAAGGGTCTTAAAATAAAGGAAATTATCATTATAGTGAAAACCTATAGAATCACTTTCTTAAAAACATACATGTTTTACCCTAAAAAGTAATCATCTTTTCAAAAATATCATTATATTACCTTTTGAAAATAAATAAATTTTCATGAAGAAACATAATAAAGAATAATATATAAGTAGGTAACTTGGGACACAATTCTACACATCACTATTACAAATGGAGTAACCAATATGGTAAACCTCAAACTCTGTAGTACCCAATAGATTGGAGATTATAACATCACCACCCATCTTTGGTTTATCAAGAAACCACCCATCATTGGTTAATAACTTAACCACCCATCCTTGTATTATCATGGAACCCCCCATAATTGGTTTATAATTTAACCACCTTTCATCATAAAAAATTCACAAGAACCATTATATCAACAAAAATAATAAAATCTTGCATAAAAAAATACTCTTTGAAGAAAATAATCTTTCCATTTTGAAATCACTTATTTTGAAAAATATCCCACATACAATGGAAAACATTTTATTTGAAAGTAATCATATAAAAATGTAATGTAAGCTTAAAAAAATTAAGAGACATTAAATTGGGAAATTCCATTCATTAAATATATTTAAAAACATTCCTTTTTACCTTTATAAAAAAACTTTAAAATAAGTTTTTTAGAACAAATTTCATTAAAAATATCATGTCATTAAATTGATAATTAATCAAATGAATAAATTATTTATATCCACTATTAATACAGAAAAAACAGTTGTAAATAAAATATAATAAAATAAAAATTAATTTTACACATAATATTATAAATACATTATCAATGAAGTTGGTTTTTAACGCAAAGAATGGAAATCAGGTTAAAATTTTTATTACCTCAGGTTAAACTTCCTTCAAACGTGTCCAAACTCTTGTCTAATTCCTTAAATAGTTACATTAATTTATAAAATAACTATATTCATATTTATAATACCTCATATAATCATTTTAGACATCTCTCCTCCTGTTAATTAATAATGTTTCATTATTTTCATTTTTTTGGGTGCATTTATATCATGGTTTCATGGTCTGTTAATTTGTGTATAATTATGGATTTTCTTTTCAAAAGGAAATAATTATATAGATGCTTAATTAAATTTATTAATTTAATTACATAATTAAAAAATGTTCTCATATTTTATTTTATTTTCTATCATGAGGATGATTCATTTAATAAAATGTCATTGATAACTATTTAGTTTATTTTGGTAGTTTTTCTGACCACTACAAACTAGTTTCATTTTATTTATTATTATATCTATATATTAGTGTTTTAACCTGAAATAATTTTCAATATATTTATTAAAATATTATTTAACCATAAAAAAATTTCTATGATCATCCATGAAGGCGGTAGTGGAAAACAAAAACTCATTATCCACAGAGATGGTTAACCGTTGTAATTTGGAGAATGGTTTTGTTCTTTGAACAATATGAGATAATAAAAGGGATGGGTATAATATATTACATTATAAATATAAAATTAAACTATATAAATTATTTTATATATATATCATTCCTTGATGGATGAAGGTGGCCAGGATAAGGTAGAAGAAAAAAAGAAATTAAGGGAGGTGGTTTGAGAAAGTAACCTGTTAAATATCACCTCCTGGAAGGACCCATTAAGGTCCTTGGAATTACTTTTTTTGTGATACCATAATCAATTATAAATAGGTAGAGTTTAGAGGAGATTTGTTTGTAGATATTTGAAGATATTTAAGGATTTTTAGGAGAAAGGGAGTGTTGATAAGTGGTATTAATACATGAGGAGGAGTGGTTTTAAATGATTAAATTATGATTATTTTATATTTTAAGACAGCCAAATTTGGGTGGAATTAATTAATAAGAATTAGATTCATAATTAATGTTTTAAAGGATTTTTATGGTCTATAAACACATCATCAAAACATATAAAGTTGTATTTTTTAAGTATTTTAAGCTTTTACCTTTTAACTTTAACCCATTTCATTGATTTACCTATACTATGGTAAATATGTTTTCTAACACGGTAAATTTTTTATTCCTAAAAATGAAAATGAAATTACAACATAATATTAACCATATCATTCCAAATATTGAATCTATTTTACCAAATTCGATTCATATAATTTTTAAAATTATAATTAAAACTAAACCCCGAAATGTGATGAAAAAACAGGTTTTTAGGAAGTGTATTTTTGCAAGAAAAAAATTATTTTATATCAACTCAATGAATGATAATAATACTTGTATGAATCTAAATTAATATTTTATAATATATAATATATAATTTTAATTTAAAAAATTCCCCATTAATAATTATTTTAATTAACTAAAATTGAGAAACATTATGTAATTTAAAAGAGTTTTCAGAAAAATTCCATTTTTAAACACAAAAATAATCTTATTCAAAAATAAAATATAAATTTGATTAAAAATATTTTTTATTTAATTATATATAAATAAATAATACTTAATTTTCTTTAAAACAAATTAAAAACATAATGGGACTTTTAAATTATTTAATATACTGAAAAGAAATGACATTTTTACGGAAATATGTATTTTTAATATTCACTGAAAAATTAAACCATTTAGAAAATTCCAAATATTTCACCCTAAGATAATTTTGAAATTATGAATAAAAAAATTAAATTATTTTTGTAAAATTAAAATTCTATGATTTCAAAATTAATCTTAACCTTATAAGAAATTAGTTTAATAAAATATTTTCCTACTTAACATATTTATATTAATTTAAACTATTTAATTCAAGAATAATAATAAATATGAAAAAAATATTCAACTTGTATCTTTTTGTTACTATAAGATAATAATATACACCACAAAAAAGAAAAAAGTGGTTAATAGGCTTATGTCTCACTGAAGTAAATGTGAGATGAGAAACCCTTACATTTAGTATGACTCGTCGTGTAAGTTATTTGCAAACCTGAATAATAAACTTATGTTAATTATTTAATTTCTTAGGAACCCTTTTCTTTTTTATTATTATTATTATTTCATGTATTAAAATGTTATATAATAATACTTAATTAATTGTTTTTACATCATATGTTTCGAGGATATTTGGCTTATGTGTTAAAAATTATTTATGTAGGTTGAATATGGTCAAAGATGTAGGATCGAAATATAATATGAGATGCTCAATATACAAGAGGGGGGGTGAATTGTATACTTTAAAAATTCCTTTGGAACCTTTAAAGTTAGTTATGAATAACTAGAGTTTCCTTAAGAAAAGGAAAGAGCTAAGTTTAACAAAGTTAAACTAAGTAAATTCACAACACCTCTAACACCGAACTAAAACTAGGAAAGAGATTCCAAAAGTAGGTTCCGGAAATATGGTTCCGGAAATTGAAACTCAACAAAAGTTACAATATGAGATTCTACCTTAAAGCGTATAGAATCTAAACTAATCAGAGTAAGTAAGGAAGTATAAGAAAGTTATACTTTACTTAAGATACAAAATGCAGTAGAATAGAAACAAGTAGTAAAACTACTAGTAACAAGATAATAGTCTTTTAACCCAAAGAGAAGGGTATCCAACAACCTTGGATAAAGGTCCCTTGATTTATACTTTCAAGCAAGTCTGTCTTACCCACACCAGGGTAAGCCCTCGATACGAAGATCGGTGTCTCTGTCTTGATATCCCCGCAAGCCCTCAACTTCAAGGTAGTTGGCAACCTCTGTCTTTCTCAGCAAGAAAGCCCTCGATCTTTAAGGTAGTCGGCACCTCTGTCTTTCTCAGCAAGAAAGCCCTCGATCTTTAAGGTAGTCGGCACCTCTGTCTTCCTATCCCCGGAAGCCCTCGAATGTAATCACCAACATTCGGAGTCGCACGAAGCTTTGAGAGTTAATAAGAGACTCTCTCTCTCTAGAAATCACTTCAACAGCATGTAGGCACAAACTCAGTTGTTTTTCCAACAGCTATCAGCATCAGCATTCATCAGCATTGAGCTCTTTCAAATGAGCTCCTATTTATAGGTAAGGTCGGCTCCTCTCCAACGGTCATATTTTCCTTAAAGTTCGGAGGGACCTGTACACGTGTCACTTAGACAACGGTTAGTTTATAACAAAATGGACGACATCGTTTTATAACAAAGTAAGTGAAACAGAATGTACGACATCGTTTTAAAATCTAACAAAAAGGTTCGGAATAGAAATTTCGGAGTGAAGGTTCGGAGTGAGTAAATTCAGAGTGTATAAAACAATGATAATCAGATTCTGTTTAATAGGAGAATTAGGAATGAGAATTCGGAGTAGGAATTCGGAATAGGAATTCGTCATCAGAAATCGTAATGAGAATTCGTCATTAGAATTCGTAATGAGAATTCATCATCAGAATTAGTAATGAGAATTCATCATCAGAATTCGTAATGAGAATTCGTCATTAGAATTCGTAATGAGAATTCTTTATCAGAATTCGTAATGAGAATTCGGAATGAGATTTCTTCATTAGAATTCGTAATGAGAATTCTTCATTGGAATTCGTAATGAGAATTCTTCATTGGAATTCGTAATGAGAATTCTTCTTCAGAATTCGTAATGAGAATTCGGAATGCGATTTCTTCATTAGAATTCGTAATGAGAATTCTTCTTCAGAATTCGTATCCTGAATCTGGAATAGAACTAAGTCAGAATTCATATCCGGAATTCGGAATGAAACATCCTTATAGTTCTTGTCCAGAACCGAATCCTAAAAACAGAATGCTTTTATTTCAAAGTTTTAATGACTCCGAGAAAACGAATCCAAATCTCACACTTAAGAAAAATATGAAAAATATGATAAGGATAATTTTCCTTATAAAAGCGATTTTTCTTAAGAAATCAATTTTCCTTATAAAAGCAATTTTCCTTAAGAAAGCATTTTTCCTTATAAAAGCGATTTTCCTTAAAGAAAGCATTTTTCCTTAAAGATAAGGTGTTTGTGATTTTCAAAACAAGAAGGAATGGAAAAGTCATAAGGAAAACCTTATTGACTCAACAATCTCCCCCTTTTTGGAAAGCACAAACATCCTTACGAAAAAGCTATTCTAAGAAGAAAGAAACGCATTAAAGCTTATCTCCCTTGGTTAAAGAATATAGATGAATACGACTAACTCCCCCTTAGGCTTTGAAACTCTAAGGATCGTATTCATATTTCCGGAGTGATGTTTCTTTAAGAAAAACTCCCCCTTAAACAAACTCTTATTAGAGTTCTTTTTCCTTGGGTATTTTTTCTTTCTCCCCCTTTATTAAGCACTTATTAGATTTCCTCTTTTTTCTTAAGGATCTTTTCCTTCTCCCCCTTTGTGATTTTCAAAAAGAATTGGAGGGAATGGAAAAAATAACAAAGTACCTGAAAGATTAGCACAAACGAAACAACAACCACAATTCTCATTATATTTGAAATGTCAGCAACAAAAACAGATTACAACAAAAAGATCGGATTGGTCATTTCGGATCTTTCTCCTTCGACATGAGCCCCTTAAGAATTGTCTTGATCTTCTTGAGGTCCTTATGATCTTCTTCAGCTTGCTTTTCTAAGGCAACTATTCTTGCTGACTGAGCTTCAATGACTTCTTCCTGAGCCTTCAACTTTTCTTCCTGGGCTTTCATCTTTTCTTCCTGAGTCTTCATTCTTTCTAGAAAATTGATCCGATGATCCCTTTCAAATTTCCAACTCTGATTAACGGAGTTGAGCTTTCCATTCAGATCTCTCACTTCCTGAATCCGAATGTTCTTTTCCTCTGTCAATTTCTCATCGAATGATGCAGTCATCTCATGAAACTTCTTGTCCTCGGTTTGAAATGCATCCTTAACATTTTCCTGAAACTCATCCAGCAACCTCATCTCTTCCACATTCTTCTTCGACCAGCTTGTCATCCTCTTGCAAGATCTTTTATGTGCTTCGTAACCAACGAAGAAAGTTTTGAACTGAGCTTCAATCTCAACACACTTATCCATTACCATAGATACGGAGTCGGTTTTCTGATTCAGCGCATGTTGGAGCATCTGGCATCTGGAGTCTATACTAGAGAAGGTCGGAATGGTTCCCACCAACTTCTTCAAAGACTGGAAAACAAAATCATGCCCCAACGAAGATGATTCCGAATCTGAAATCTTGCTAGGAGAATTTTCTTCCTCAATAAGCTCCAACTTCCTCTTAGAAGAACTACCAGCTTCCTTCCTCATACTCTTTTCTGAACTCGGGGTATCAGCAAGAATTTGTTTCCCCTTATCTTTTTCCGGAATAGAAACCTGTTCCGGAGATTTCTTCTCGCTATCAGACACTTGAACAACCAAATCTTCCTCATCAGCAACTTCTACATTTTCCTTCTGAGCAGCATCAAGAGAAAGATGTTCTTCTTCTCTCAGACAAGAAACTTCTTCTTCGCCTTTCTCTTCTTCCATAATCGGAGTAACAAGCTTTGAAGATTGAGCTTCAGATGTTCGGAGCGACAGGTGTTCCGAAGGAGTTCCCTTGTATTCATCTACTTGTTTGAGCACATCTCCTGTCTCACCACTTCCTTCAGCAGCTTATTCAACTTCTTCCACTTGCTCTACTTCCTCAGTAGCAACAGCCTCTTCCGGAGTAACAAGATTTCTTCCTGGAGTCTCAGGTAGAGATTCCAGAGAGAAAGATCTCGGTACGGGAATGGTTGCTGAAACCATTTCGTTGAACTTTAACAAGGCCTGAGCTACCTCAGCCTCGGACATTTTCTTCTTCAGTTTCTTCTCCTTTGCTTGTTTCTCGAGTTCATCAGCAGCCTTTTCTTTCAGAGCTTTAGCCTCTGCAGGATCCAATCCGAACTGCGGATCCCCTTCTTTCCTTGATTCTTTATCAGCTCTCCACTTTGCTGCAACCTCATCAGTATAGGTTTTCTTCTTCTTAGACTTAGGAGGTGCGGAGTGGACTTCCTTAGACTTAGGTTCCTCAGCTTCGACTACCACTTCTTTCAGCTTCCTCTTCCTTACCGGCTTGGATGATTCCGGATCAGCCACTTTCGGAGTCACTTCTTCTTGAGGAGGTAGATCAATGAACTTTCCTGACTCCTTGTTAAAAGCTATATTCATCCTTTTAAGGGTGGCATCACTGAGCAATATGATCTTACAAACTTTCAGCTTAGAACTACAAGCTACCTTGAAGGATTCTAGGAACCGAACTATGAGCTTTGACAATATTGCCGGGTACATCACAATCTGAGCTCTCAGATTTCCCTTCTTCAAGTTCTCAATATTAAGAAGGATATGCTTCATCAGGTTGAACTTCCTTAGATTTATCAGAAAATCTAAGATATATATCTCACTTTTCTTCAGGCTATCCTTATCTCATTTTCTCGGTACGATAATCCCTTGCACCCATAACTCCAGAATCCGGAAGTTTGTAGAAAGACTTGCTATTTTCGGAGCCTTGTCATCATCCAATCCGAGAATTTCTAATGCCTTTTCCTTGTTGAAGCTACCCAAAGAGTCTGGCAATACGTGGGAAATAAACTCAGCTTCCCCTTCATAACTTAGCCCTACCAAGCTTGCAGCCTTGGTGTAAGAAAGCTTATATGTCTTGCCATACGATTTGAAAGAAAATTTTTCTCTATTATCTTCCTCAAAGAAAGCAACCGACTCATAAAACTCGACAAGCAAGTCAGAGTACACTTCATCTTGGTTGCCGGTTTTTGATACCGCAACACCTTCCCAGCCATTCAGCTTGATATTCTTTGAAATAATAGAATCGTAGTTGCTGAAGAAATTCGGATGAACTAACCTCTCTCTGTAGACTAACCACTGAGAAATAGGCTTGGTTGAAGACATTTCTTGAGAAGCTAACTCTGCAGACATTCGGATTAGAAGTCCTCTGAGATATTCGGAACAGAGAAGACTGAAGTTCGGAACTGAGAAAACTGTGGTTCGGAACGGCCTTAAATCGGAGAGTCAGAGCTTCAGCACGCAAAATCTTGAAATCGATGTGGGACGAGAAAATAGGGTCCCCTTTATATAGGCAATGAGATGACGGTTCAACTTCCTCGGTTGATCTAACGGTTTAGAACGATCTGAGATCAGATCTAACGGTTGAAAGCTTGAATCCGATCTTTTTGAGGTGTTATTAAAGTAAAGAATTAAGAAATCCAAAAACCAAAAACAAACTATAAGAAATTGCCAGCAAGTAAAATATGATTACGAAAACTTCGGTAAGAAAATCATACCTTTCGGATTAGCTTAGGAAAGTTGTTCGTAATGGGTAATATAAAGATGACTACGAAAAACTCAATACGAAAAAGTAAATACGAAAAGTCAATACGAAAAACTCAATACGAAAAAGTAAATACGAAAAACTCAATACGAAAAACTCAATACGAAAAGCTAAATACGAAAAACTCAATAGGAAAAGCTTAATACAAAAAAAATTGTTATGGTAGATTCAGTACGAAAGTTCCGTTATGAAAATACCAGTACGAAAGTTTTCCATTCCGGAAATTTTCAATACAAATACTTCCATTCCAGAAGTATTCTGTGCGAAAATATCCTTTCTGGAAAATTGTAGTTCCGGAAATTCCATTCCGGAAATTTTCGTTCCGAAAAGTTTGAAAACAAATTTTGAAAAACTTTGTTAAATAAGCAATCAAATGTACTCCCCCTATGAAGAGGAGTTTATTATTGTAAGGAGATTTTTTCAACAGAAAGTTAATTGAGGAAGATTACCTTACAGTTATCATTCCTAACTTCTGTTTAATATATTCAAATCTATCAGAAGGTAAGGATTTTGTGAAAATATCAGCAAGTTGATCTTGCGTTCTGATAAATTGAAGAATAATATCTCCTTTGGCATTGTCTCCGAAAGTTACCTTTCCTCCTTTCGTTTTGATAATCTTTTCATAAAAGCTTTTGTTACCAGTCATATGCCGGGAACATCCACTATCCATGTACCAAATATTGTTGCTGGAACTTTCTTTATTTTCCTTAGCCATAATACAACGATTATCAATGGGTAATCTGGCTATAAGACCAAGATTCTTCTGTCCTGAAGATTCATAATCAGAAGATTCATCTGAAGAGTCACCACCACTGGCACTCCAGGTGTCATTAGCTTTCAGAACTTTCTTAGCTTTGGCTTTGTAATACTTCTTCCTATTTCTGTCTGAATGCCTTTCCTTCCTTTCTTTCTTTTTGAGCATAGGGCAATCTGGTCTAATATGTCCAGCTCTCTTACATTCATAACAAGTAACTTATCCATCTTTCTTATCTTTCCTATCCTTCTTTTTATACTTGGATTGAAAGTTTCTCTGTCCAGCTATCTTGTTCATCCTTCGAGCAAGATTAGCTAATTCATTTTCTGAAACTTCACTTTCACTAGATTCGGATTGGAAAATAACTTTCTTCGATTTGGATCTGGTTACTCTCTCAGGAGTCTTAGCTTTCATCTGATTCGAAGTTGTAGTAAAAGCAACAGTACCATTTCCATTCTTCTTCTTGATGTTGTCAGCATCCCTCTTCATTCTGTTCTCATGTTGTAGAAGAGTTCCAAATAATTCATCAAGAGTAATTTGAGTAACCTTCCTGTTCTCATCTATAGCTGTTCTCTTGGATTCCCACTCATTGGGCATAATGTCAATAATCTTGTCCACAAGAGCTTCATCATCTAAACCTTTTTCTCCCATAGATTGTAGACTGTTGACGATAGTCATAAATCTTTGTTGAACTTTACAGATAGGTTCTCCATAAGGAAAATTGAAGCCATGATATTCAGCTCTAAGCATAGCTCTTCTAGTCTCAATCACCTTAGAAGCCCCAAAATGTGTAACCTCTAACTTCTTCCATATACAGTTAGCTGCTTCACAAGAAGAAATTTGGCTATATATATTTCTAGTCATTGAACATAATAAAGTATTGCGTACCTTATAGTTGAGTTGATATTCTTGCTTTTCCTGGTTAGTAAAGGTTCTGACTTCCTTGTCAGGAATTTTATAATCACCAGTAAGCATCACAAAGTTGTCTACTCCAGTATTGATAACAAAAGTCTTCATACGATCTCTCCAGTATTCATAATCATTACCATCGAAGATTGATGGCCTTGTAGGATTCAGATTGTCAATAGATCCAACATTCATTCCTGCCATACTAAAAATAACTTGGATACAAACTTGTTAGTAGCTTAGAATCGTAATAACAAGGTTCGGAATGGAAAAAGTTCGGAATGGATAATCCGGAATGACAAAGTTCGGAATAGAAAAGTGAGCAAGAAAAACTTGTATGTGAGTACAAGTATTTCAGTAACCTTGGCTCTAATACCAAATGTAAGAATGGTATAGAGTAAGAGGTTTCCAACCTCTGATACCAATTGTAAGAATGGTATAGAGTAAGAGGTTTCCAACCTCTGATACCAATTGTAGGATCGAAATATAATATGAGATGCTCAATATACAAGAGGGGGGTGAATTGTATACTTTAAAAATTCCTTTGGAACCTTTAAAGTTAGTTATGAATAACTAGAGTTTCCTTAAGAAAAGGAAAGAGCTAAGTTTAACAAAGTTAAACTAAGTAAATTCACAACACCTCTAACACCGAACTAAAACTAGGAAAGAGATTCCAAAAGTAGGTTCCGGAAATATGGTTCCGGAAATTGAAACTCAACAAAAGTTACAATATGAGATTCTACCTTAAAGCGTATAGAATCTAAACTAATCAGAGTAAGTAAGGAAGTATAAGAAAGTTATACTTTCCTTAAGATACAAAATGCAGCAGAATAGAAACAAGTAGTAAAACTACTAGTAACAAGATAATAGTCTTTTAACCCAAAGAGAAGGGTATCCAACAACCTTGGATAAAGGTCCCTTGATTTATACTTTCAAGCAAGTCTGTCTTACCCACACCAGGGTAAGCCCTCGATACGAAGATCGGTGTCTCTGTCTTGCTATCCCCGCAAGCCCTCAACTTCAAGGTAGTTGGCAACCTCTGTCTTTCTCACCAAGAAAGCCCTCGATCTTTAAGGTAGTCGGCACCTCTGTCTTTCTCAGCAAGAAATCCCTCGATCTTTAAGGTAGTCGGCACCTCTGTCTTCCTATCCCCGGAAGCCCTCGAATGTAATCACCAACATTCGGAGTCGCACGAAGCTTTGAGAGTTAATAAGAGACTCTCTCTCTAGAAATCACTTCAACAGCATGTAGGCACAAACTCAGTTGTTTTTCCAACAGCTATCAGCATCAGCATTCATCAGCATTGAGCTCTTTCAAATGAGCTCCTATTTATAGGTAAGGTCGGCTCCTCTCCAACGGTCATATTTTCCTTAAAGTTCGGAGGGACCTGTACACGTGTCACTTAGACAACGGTTAGTTTATAACAAAATGGACGACATCGTTTTATAACAAAGTAAGTGAAACAGAATGTACGACATCGTTTTAAACTCTAACAAAAAGGTTCGGAATAGAAATTTCGGAGTGAAGGTTCGGAGTGAGTAAATTCAGAGTGTATAAAACAATGATAATCAGATTCTGTTTAATAGGAGAATTTGGAATGAGAATTCGGAGTAGGAATTCGGAATAGGAATTCGTCATCAGAAATCGTAATGAGAATTCGTCATTAGAATTCGTAATGAGAATTCATCATCAGAATTAGTAATGAGAATTCATCATCAGAATTCGTAATGAGAATTCGTCATTAGAATTCGTAATGAGAATTCTTTATCAGAATTCGTAATGAGAATTCGGAATGAGATTTCTTCATTAGAATTCGTAATGAGAATTCTTCATTGGAATTCGTAATGAGAATTCTTCATTGGAATTCGTAATGAGAATTCTTCTTCAGAATTCGTAATGAGAATTCGGAATGCGATTTCTTCATTAGAATTCGTAATGAGAATTCTTCTTCAGAATTCGTATCCTGAATCTGGAATAGAACTAAGTCAGAATTCATATCCGGAATTCGGAATGAAACATCCTTATAGTTCTTGTCCAGAACCGAATCCTAAAAACAGAATGCTTTTATATCAAAGTTTTAATGACTCCGAGAAAACGAATCCAAATCTCACACTTAAGAAAAATATGAAAAATATGATAAGGATAATTTTCCTTATAAAAGCGATTTTTCTTAAGAAAGCAATTTTCCTTATAAAAGCAATTTTCCTTAAGAAAGCATTTTTCCTTATAAAAGCGATTTTCCTTAAAGAAAGCATTTTTCCTTAAAGATAAGGTGTTTGTGATTTTCAAAACAAGAAGGAATGGAAAAGTCATAAGGAAAACCTTATTGACTCAACGAAAGATGTCATTATTTAAACATATCTAGAATAATAATCATGAAATAATTATCATATTTATACATAAATTAAAATTTTAAAACCAATCATGAAATATGGTTATGATAAATGATGTATTTTATGATGATGGAGACAATAGGTTGTATGTATGCATGTGTAACGTTTCCATTTTTCAACGAACATTATGGAAAAAAGGTAAGTAATATTTTATATTTAACATATAATAATAATATAAAAAAACATATTATTTATTTAAATATACTTATATATATCAACCATGTGGTGTGGTGATGAAAAGAGAGTTACATCACTTCATGTTGGTGGTGGTCCACACGTACACGGACGACGTTATTATCTTTCAGTGAGTGAAAAGGTAAGAAATAAAATGATATATAACATTTTAAAATTTATAAATATGTCATTAATATAATAATTATTTCATTTATATTACATATATTCATTAAATTTATTCGTATTACCTTCCATGTAAATATTTAGTGGGAAAAAAATCACATCACTTCGTGAGGCTGTAGTCCGCCATACACATGAGGGATGTTATTGTATCCCCATGGAATGGAAATTTAAAATTTATATATGATATAATTAATAAATATGTATAATTATTTTATAAATATCATATTTATCCTCTATATTCATCATCATACCCAACTGTGAGATGTGTTGTTGGAAAAATGAATGAAATCGGTTCACAAGATGGTAGTCCACTATACACAAAAAATGGTGATTTCGTAACCCATTTGATAGATGTGAAGATGGATGTAGGTCCTTAAATTAAACAAATATAAGTATATGGATGATAATTTTGTTATTATATCAGTATGTTTTAATAATAATTTAAGGATTTGGTGGAATAAATAAATTAAAAATGCTCATTGAAGAATGTTGCCTCTTCATCAGATAACCACCTTATGATTCCATCAAAAGTTTTCCTATGTTAGATTTAAGACCAAAATAAGGACTATAGTATGAGTAAATTGAATTTATGAAATTATTCGGATAGTTATTGGCCAATAAAATATGGTTTTAATGTGTGAACAAGATAAGAGATGGGGTTGCCTTATATAAGTGAGGTGAGTAGCACACTAGTAATTTTTTAAAAGGAAAAGGTGTACACACATTTTTAATGTGAAACAAGGGATCCAAATGGGTTATGTTAGAGACTTAAACCATATAAGGTCTAAATATTACCATAAAATAGATTTTAGACAAGTTTTTAGGTCATTATAACCCTTATAATTTTAGTTTAATCCCCTAGTAAGTCAGTTTTTACCTAAATCATAGTAAATAATTTTTACTATTTTTACTATTAATTATGGTAAAAAAAATTAAGATGACATTATTAGAAAGAATTAATTATTTGGATTAAAATTATTAAATCCATTTTTCTAAATATCATTCAAATAAGTGGGAAAAAATTATTTTTAATTTAATCCCACATATGCGATTAGAAAGTGAGTTTTCAAAGAGAAAATGTTCAAAAGTTTAGATAACAATTTTAACAAAATTCATCATAAAAATGATTATATTGACCTAAATTGTATTAATATATATATAATTGAACTAATTTTATTTAAAAACCAATTTAAAATATAATTTATCTTTCTAAATAATTAAAACCAAAAGTAGTTTTCAATTAAAATTCAGTATTTTTTACTATTCATCATAAAATGAAACCTGTCATAAAAATCACAAAAATTATCCCTAAGATAATTTTTACATTTATATTTAAAAAAATATATATTATTTTTTAAAATAAATTTTTTAAATTTGGAAAAAAATAGTTTAAAATTTTGTGGGAAAAGCATGACTAAACTGCCTTTTAGAAAAATACAGTTTTTCATAAAACAATTCATTTTAAAATGGTTCGAATTTTATCTCTAATCAATATATTTGAATTTTAATTATTTTATAAATGTGTAAACAACTTAATTTTGATAATTTATTAATTAATATTAATACCCAACAATTTAAAGGTGATTTTTTAATGGTAATGTTTAAATAATAATATTTTAATAGAGTTTCTTGTTTCATTTAAACTCAGTGTTTCTTGCATTAAAAGATATCTAAGAGATTGAATTTATTTAAAAAATAAATATATCATAATTTCTTCAGATGTTATATTTCCTTAAATTCTTATTATTTCATTTCAAACATGCTATCGAATATGATATTTATATTTTAAAATATCATGGTTTTACAAATATTTATAGATTTTTTGAAGATGGGTCGTGAAATCATGAGGAAAGGGGAAAAATAAAATCTTTCTGAGATGAATGGTCAAACATACATCCATGTTAGGATTAAATAGGCATATCAACCAGACTTCGTATGATATAATAAGTTGATAAATGTTCTTGAGTTCCATCATGATCATGAAAAAATAATAATTTTTAGGAACTTGTTATATATACGTTTAATACCAAACATGAAGAGGGAACTATTGGAAGAATCTCATAGTGCATAATTCTCTATTCATATTTGAATTATAAATATGTATATATTTTTTTTCATAGATATGGATGGAAATATAGACTAGAGGGGTGGGGGTGTACATTCATTTTAAACTTAATTATAAAATTATTTTTGTATTATCAATAATTAGTCAAAGTGAGTGTGGTGTTCGGACAATCAGATGGTGTAATAAAATTAAATAATAATAACACTCGTATTTTTATAGTTTTTTTATTAGATTTACATGACCTAGTATACTCTTAAATCACCATAATTAATAGAGATTATTGATACTCACTAAAAAATAGATAATATGTCTCTTACAGGTATAGACTAAACTTAACCAATTATTAGGTAGACCATACCTTCCCTACCATTTCTAGTAAAAGGAAGAACATAGTCTAACTTAAGTATAGTATAAACCTTTCCCAATTTTTATAAAGGATAAATCATATCCTAAACATATATTCCCTTACTATGGAAAAAGGAATAACTAGACACAACCTGTGTTTTCCTTATTTTTGGTCAGGTAATCATAAAAAACACTACCATTTGAAGGAGGTATAACCTATTTGTGAAAACAGTGAAATCCAAACACTTATAAAAAATAAACAACGTAACTAAAATACCTGAAAGTTTCCATGATCAGAGCTAGTATAGAACAATTGTATTGAGCCCTTTTGGAATAGATATATAACAATGGAAGTCTCAGGTGACCAGTAATCCCATAGAAAATTGGTTCTAACAAATAAATGTAGTGTTTCTCAATGATTTGGTGCTTCATTATTGTTGTTTATTTTCAATGAACTTTATATATAGGAAAAATACCAAACAAAAACAATGATTCAGAAATATACACCATAATATATATGTGAATGTTTCTTAAATATTTATCATACATTTAAAAGCCAATTTTTAGAAATTAAAATAGAAACATATTACTATTTGATGTATCACTCTCAAATTCACAAGTAATTCCCATGCTTCATTCCTAACAGAAAACTTAGGGCCTAATTTTTCTATCTAATAAAGAAAATAATGAAATATAAACCTAGAATAAGTCTAAAATGATGTGTTAAACTCATGTGTTATGGTAGTAATGACACTGCGTAAAGTTATTTACTCATGTAAGGGTACTTTGGTAAGGGTGCACAAGAATTGTGTAAGGGTACAAGGAGTTGTGTAAGGATCTTATTGTATTTTCACTAGTTGTGCATGGGTAATTTTTATCTCACAAAAGGGTAATGAATTATATAAGGGTACTTTCATAATGGTAAATAACTTGCATAAAGGTAATAATCCCTTTATACATCTCATGTAAAGGTAAATATAACTTTCATAAAGGTAAGATATAGTTTTAATAGGATATATAAAGGTATTATATAACTCATATAAAGGAAATCTATAAATTTTATACATTCCATAAAGGTATCTAGTTCTTTATATAAGGATAAATAAATTTTTATATAGTTCATGTAAAGGTATTTAACAATTTATACAAGCTGATTACGGGTAGATTAACACATGTGTAAAGGTAAGCAATAGATTTGTAAGTGTATGGTTCAACTTGAAATGGATACGTAAGGGTAAGCTTCAACTTACATAAAGGTTAATAAAAGTCTAAACATGGTATATAAAGGTAAAAAATGATATGTAATGGTAACCTTCATCTAATGTAAAGGTAAATAAATTTAAATATGTTACATAAGGGTAACAAATAGTTATGTAAAGGTACACAGAACATAAACAACTTAAGTAAAGATGAACTATAAGTTACATAAGGGTAACATAAACATTGTAAGCCTTATGTAAGAGTATCAGGAACTTTCATAAAGGTAAAAATAAACCATATAAAATTAAATCTTCACAAGTTTCAAAACAAATTATTTATAAAGAACATTTATAATATAAATAAATGAAGAAAAATTAAAAAAAATAAACAAAAAATATTTTCAAAATAATAATACATGGTTTAAAATTAAATTCAACATATGTAATAAGTTATTCTCCATTAATAAAACACTATCAAGAAATAAAAATAAATAAATTAAACACATGTAATAAGATGTCCTTTATTAAATAATATATATAATTAAACAATAAATAAATTTAATCTCAAAATTGATTTAATTAAAATACAAAATTTATTATAATTAAAATAAAAAATTGATATTGAAATAATAACTCATAAAATAAAATAAAGAATTATTTTCTATAATAAAATTAAATAATATTACATATAAATTGGGTAATAAAATGAGATATGATTTCAATTAATCAAAATTAAAAAACTGAATATATCATGACCCAAGTGTCTCAATACTAACAATATCCCCCTTTTTGTAAATTTCAATACCAAAATTATAAATAAAAAACTAAAAAATATTCTCCCTCTTTTTGAAATTTATAAAAAAGATCTGAAATCATTAAAAAATACATTTTTTCTTTTTAAAATTTATATCCTCTTCTATTGTAGCCAAAATGAAATAATTATTGAATATTAACTTAGCATGAATATTATTCGCATTACTTATGTTAAATATATTAAAACAAAATATATATTAAAATTTATAAAGACATATTCTAACTACACAAAACGAAGTAAACAGCCTATTTAAACTAGACTTGATGATTTAAGCATCTATATTTGTAACTCCATCAACACACAATGGATTGTAAAAATATTTACAAACTAAAATTTAAATATCTAATATAAATATATTTTTCAATCAGGTTAAATAATTTAACACTTAAGGTAAAGACTCCTCTAAAATTGATGTAGTATAATAAAAAACACTTTCAGCACATATAAATCATATATTATCCCCTTAAATTTAGAACCTATTTAAAATATATTTAAGGGATATTAAAATATTTTTATTAAATTAATAAAAACATTTAATCATATTTCAATAAAATATAAATAAATATGTTGAAAATTATTAATATCCAAAAATAAAACATACAATTTGATGCAAGTAATTTCAACTCATACTAAATAACTACTATATATTTAAGTAAATAGCTTTAGGTTAAAGAATAATTAAAAATATATAATCCCTTTGAATAAACAAATCTATTCAAAAATTTATTCAAAAAATTTATACGGATTTTCAAAGTATTAATAAAATATAAAGATTATATTTGAAGACTAGAAATTAAAACTATAGAAATAGGTCTTTGAAGAATTATTAATATAAATTTTAGATGTATCCCAGCATACCAGTTTATAAAATAGTAGATAATATGTATGCTTTCGAATGAGAAATACTTACCTAGGCATGTAAACTTTATTAGGACTTATTGAATTTTAATAATATCCTTTGGGAACCCATGATGAACAAGTTTTATCCCAATTAACATTGAAAGATATGTTTGAATAGAATATCTTTTTTTCTTTATGATTTTATATTATTTAAATATAAATCTATATTATAGTGTCAAAATTTTCCAAACATAAAATAAGTAACATTAGATATTATTCCATTAGTTACATTAACAAATATAGTATTAAAAAAATTATTAATATTCTTGTTATATCTGAAACCAGATTTTTGTTTTTTTATATTCATGAACATTATCTTATCAAACTATTATTTCCCATTAAAAAAATGTATAAGATTTTCCTTTTTAACCAACTATATATTTTATTATTTTTTATTCTCTTTTTTAGCATTTTATAAATATATCTAGAACATATCATTAGATTTTGATGAAGAATTTATTTGTTTATTATTTTTCACCTTTAGCTTCTTTCATCCATTCTCAAATTATACATGTCATATAGAAATAATATTAATATTATTTATTTATTCTCATTATAATTAGACATAAAATAATTATTTCATTCATTCTTATTCCTCAATATTTTTTTTTAATATTTTTCTACTCTTTACAATTAGAACATGAAGTAGAAATA
This sequence comes from Viscum album, assembly GCA_963277665.1. Lineage (NCBI taxonomy): Eukaryota > Viridiplantae > Streptophyta > Magnoliopsida > Santalales > Viscaceae > Viscum > Viscum album. Next base: position 264,068,406 of record OY728129.1, read on the forward strand.
TTTATGTTCACTTTAACCAACCTTTGATTTTTCATTCTAAGATTCTTAAATCCTTATTTTAAGAGAATATATTGTTCAAAAAATTTCAAAGAATCCATTTATAACCCTTAAATTTTTTCATATAATTCATTATAATAAAAAATTTCTGATTTTTTTTCATCAGTAGAACCTAAATTTAACTCTGAATTTGTTTTATAATATAAAATTTTAGTAACCCAAATATGTTTAAAAAAAGTGAAAATAAATATTCGGGTTTCTAATCTTTTGTATCCATTAATGCATGATTTTATATTTTCATTTCACATTAATATTCCTCAATGATTGAGCTTGGATCCTCAATAGAGCTTCATCCATTATGATATGATTGCTTTAGCTCATTCTTATATTTCTTATATATTCCTTCTTGTTTCAGTATTAGACTATTTAATTTGATTTGTCATATCTTCCTAATTTGATATAATTTCAATAAAGAAAAAATATTATACTTACTATATTTACCTTTATTTTCCTTTAATTTATAATTTTTGTGCACTTTTTTGTTTTTTCTTTTAAAACCACATTTTCCTTTCATCAACTTGTAAATACCTTTTCTTATGTTTTAAACTTAATACTCATAACATTTCTGGGAATCAATATTAGAATGGTTAGAATAGATAATAGTATTAGATCAAAACTATATACCTATTTTTTATCCAAAACATCACTATTATTTATCTTCAATTCCATCTCTTATTGAATAAGATATTCAATCAATTCGTCTATATTATATTGAGCGTAATCCTTGCTTTCTTGGATTTAAAACTTATTTTAGTGAACTTTTTTTGGTAATTCTCAAAGTACTATCTCAATAATTACATAATTATTCTTATTATCTCCAAAATAATACATTATATTCATAGTAAACATATTATACATATCACTAATGCTCTCATGATTAAACATTATAAATTCCCAAAATTTTACATGATGTATTCCTAATTTGGTTCTTTATAACTTGTTAGCTCCCTAGTGAGTAAATATTCATGTCCTCAAAATATCATAAGTATTTTTTTCATGAGAAAATATTACTATACATGCTTCTAATTAAATAAAAATTATAACGACCTGAACTTTTATAAATAAAATTTCCTTTTCTAATGAATAAATGCATTATTATGTAATGTTGTTTTAGAAACCAAATACAATACTTTTGTTATTTTAGACTATTATAAAATATATTTAGTTGGATTTAAATTACCATTAATAATATTAACCATTGATAATATTTATGTTTCATAATGACCATTAAGATTAGTATATTAACAGTTATGATAAATTCTAATTGACATATATAGAAAAAATAATGGCCTCAACCAGCATGAACATACCTTATGAAGCCTATTTATCAGATCTTCCAAGGGAGATGAAATCACTAGACTTTTCTCTTGAGAAAGAATAATACAAGATTCAATAACTAAATCATGAGTGATGTGGTTTATGGGAGAAGTTTGTTTTTATCAAGATCATGACCCAAACCATTTTCATCGAAACGCCCGAAGAAAGAACTACCATAGCACACCTTACTCTTAGAGAATATGTTGGTGTAATTAGGGTATATATATCCAGGAAATAATAATTCAAATTTTTATATTTTACCTTTAATAAATTATTTATTATATTTTTCCCTATTTATTAATACTTTATCAGTGATTATATAATGAGTATGATAAAAATTAGATTTTGAGACAAATAAATCCAAATTGATTTTTTTGGGAAATATATAGTTTCAATTAAGATATAGTTTTGATAAATTCATTATTTTTTTAAATAAATTTTATTTTAATAAAATATTATTATTTGTTAATATATATTTTAATATAAATGGTAATATAATTTAATGAAGTCTAACACAATCTTTAAAGGGGTCAAGAAACTATTATCATTTTAAAAACCTCCATTTTTAAATAAATGGGGATATTTAATCTAAAAGTATAATTTCTCATATTAAGATAATTATTTGGATGAAAAAAATATTTTTTTGAAATAATAACATTGAAATTATCTAATTATAAATTTTTTTAAAATTTTCTGAGAAATAAAATTTTTGGGTAAAAATTAAGTACTGTATAAATATACTATATGTATTTTGACATCATAAATTAGAAAAACAGATGTGATAAATACTATAAATAGTATCCACAACCATAATTATTTTTCCACTTTAAAATACTATGTTTTTTAATTTATTTTATTGATTTTATAAACACTTGGTTAATCCTCCAAAACCTATATTACATTTTTAGGTTTTAAAATTAATTAGTTATGAATATGATTCACTTTCACATCAAAAATGATACATTTTTAATGGGTTTTATTCATAGAATTATAAAATATTTAAGACAATAATTTTTCAAGAACCATTGTAAATCCAAGGGAAGGTTTATGGTTTTTATTATTTTATCATATAGAGTAATAAATCTCCGTTTAGAAATTAAAAAAGAATTACTACATCTTTTGGTATAAATACACACCCATACTCCAACTCCTATTAAATAAAAACACAATGATCATGAATTTCATCTCACTCTCCCTCTATAAATCTCTCCCAATATATTACCAAGATCATAATAATCTTCTATTAGGCTTTTAGAAGCACCACTTCAAGGTAGATGATCCTCTAATCCTCTGTATTTATAGAATATCTTCGTATTATGCCTTTTAAATTATATTTTTTCATTTTTCAATATGTTTTTACACCTCCCTATTATGGTCCTTATTATTTTTATGTAATTAGAGACCAAATTTTACTCTCATTAAAACCTTCCATGAATTTATATGTACGCCCACTGTGCTGTCAAAATTACAAAGTTATTTTCCTTGCTAAGCATTTTCATAAAGAATATTGATCAACATTTCCACTCAAAGGTATTAAACTATATTTACATATCATTAATTTATTTTTTTAATTCAATTTATTTAACTCATAATCATTAATCATTTGGCTAAAAGTGATGAAATTTGGTCTTATGTTGTATAATCTATGTGGCACGGAAATACATGTAATGATAATAATGTGATGAATGGGCCCAAAATTATATAGTCCTCCAATGAATTAGGAAATATCCTTATCTCCTAGGAAACCATGTAAGGTGTACTAGATGATATTGTAAGCACACTATGTCAACATATCTCAATGGTTATCCATGACTTTTGTTTGTGATGTCATTTTTTATGTTGTTTCTATATTCCTATGTCGCATTGATATTATCATCTAATATCATTCTTTGATGGTCTTGTTTATTCTACTCCCCAATTTTATGTATCCTTTATATTACTCTTAACGACCATTTATTACTATAATCCTATTATTATTTTATTATTCTATTACTATGACTTATAATACACCCCTTTATTATGTACATCCCCGGGTTATTATTGTGAAATATTAAAAGATGGATGAAATATAGTTTAATGGTTTGGAGTTTTTAAATAATTTTATTTCATACATGTTTCAATTGATTTTTCTATATAATTAATTTAACAAATAAAATATTCCTCGGGATCTTTTATAAATGTATTATGTGTATCTTTAATTAATAAATCATGAAATGGTGTGTAAAAATACATGGGTTGTCATAGTTTGTATCAGAGAAAAGTCTAGTTATTTTTGGGGATTAAGATTGTAAACAAATAGTGAAATTAATTATAATAAGTCTAAACATAAGGGAAAATACCTAATTTATGGTAATATATAGAGTAATTGGTTTCTAAGAAACAAAATCCCTATCTAGATACTATAGGTGGATGTGTCTCTTTCACAGTTGTAACTAGGGGTCATAACTTATAAAATGGAGTATTGGGAGTTGAATTGATTATCACCTAGTACATGATAAGAATAAATTACTTCACACCTTATATAAATATCTTATGGTATAATCTTTGGTAAATTCATAATCTCTTTATGAACCATTATCAAAGTAATAAAAATGATAATAACATTTTATATTAGGAAGTATAACATGGATAATTTAGATGGAAACCTATTAATTCATATTTTAATAAATATATGTATTTTATGAGTTATCCTTTTAATGTTTATTTTTTCCATTTATGTGTCTAATAGTTTAAAAAGTCTCATCCCTCATTTTACCTTTATTTTAATCAATGGTGGGAAATTGGAGAAACTGAATCAATAACCAATCCAAGTAGTAATGTGACGACTGACCAAATGATATTCCTAACTAGATGGGAGCAGGAATCAGAAACTTCCTGTTGATACTTTCTTGAATTGTCTCTAATTTTTAATAGAAATATGAATCGGGATGAGCACCCGTAACCCCCTAAGAAATAGAACGTTTTAATTGATACCTTTATGTGATAAAGACCTCATACATTTATTGGATCATCAGATACCTTAATCATAGAAAAATTGATCAACTCCATTGACAAGACCTTATATGTCCCTCAATGCTCTGAGAAAGAGAAGGTTGTGTTGGATGTTTTTCACATGAAGGGATAAGTTGTTCAATTGTGGGCATTGATAAAAAAATATGAAGCTTTACGAGGTGATTAAGGTAAAGAAGTGGAAAATATTCTAGAAATTATTTTTTTATAAATATTTTCCTCCAAACATCTGACATAAAATGAAGAAGTGTTTCTTTAGCCTTAAGAAAAATGATGAATACTATATCATGATGTATGATGTGAACATATGAATCCTTGCACTATATATCTTTGAATATTTCATTGACCTGCAAAGAAAATTTGATAGCTTATTTAGTGGGATAAGGTCAAGTCTAATAAAATATTTGGCTATTCAAGAGTTTGAAAATAATTCATAAATTTTTCGATATAGCTTCAAAGTAAAAAAGAAATATGAATGAATATGAATGGTATCACAAATCTAGATATAAGAATTAGTGAATGGATTTTAATTTTTTCAATGAAATAGAAAAATATCATATTGGTAAGAGAGTCTAACACCTCAATTTTTAGAAGTGTGGGAAGAAGTATCACATAAATCTATTGATGGGGACAATAAAATTATTTGCTGTGGAAAGTAAATTCATCTAGATAATAAATTTTGAATAGAGAAACCCACCAATGTGATGGAATAAATAAATTATATGGTTTAACCTCAGCCTATTGTCAAATTTTTCAAATGGAAATAATAAGAACACTATATGAATCAATGAACTATGAATACAGTTATCGATGATAACCAATGACAAAAACCTACAAGGACTAGAGAGAAATAGGGAGCTTATGAAATCACAACTACTGATGTGGATCCCAACAATGATGTGGAGATAGTATAAGAACCCAGTTCATATTTTTAAGGTACGGGCTTCTTAGTTTTCCTTTTCTTTAAGTGTTTTTGAGAAAATATGGAAAATGGGGAAAATACTAAATTTTGGAACTACACATCATGTACTTTTCCACACACCATGTACTTTTGGCCGTGTGGAATGGGTACACAGGTCGTGTAGCCTTGTCGGTGATGAAGGGTGTAGTAACCGACTACACATCGTGTAGTGGTGCCTTACACGCCGTGTAGTCATTCGGCAAGCTTAAATAGCAAGGCGGTGGAGTAGCCGCCAGCTGGGCGACAGTACACGCCGTGTACTCAGGAGTACATGCCATGTAATCTTGTTGACGGATGAACAGTGTGGTGGTGCCGCCAAATGAACAGTTAAATGAAAGAAGTACACACCGTGTACTCAGAAGTACACGCCGTGTACTCAGAAGTACACGCCGTGTACTTTGATTTTTCGGATTGAAATAGGCAGTAGCCTCCTCATTTGGCAGAGGAGACACTTGAGCCGATTTGGAGCCAAAGGAGGAGGCTGGATCTTTGAAGATCCGTCTGGTGTTCGTCTGGAATCAGTTTCCACCTCAGACGATCCCATTGGAACTGCACAAGTAATCCCTCTCCTCTCCTGGTACCGTTCTAACCAATTCTTCTCCCAACTGGAGTTATTTACATTTGAATGGGTTTTGTTCTTCGTCAGATCTATGCCGTTCTTGGGCGTTTCTGGAGTCGGCGTTCAGGTATAACGTTCGTTGGCGTATGTGGTAGGTGGCTTTGTGTTTATTTTCCAACTGTCATGCATTTTTGTGAGTTTTTGTGCCACAAACCCATGTTGGGGTGTCGGGTGGCTGAGGTCGTTGCTATGTTTAATGCCTAGAATTGCATAGGTGATTAAACTATGATAATAAAATGTTGGTTGGGATCATTTCTTGGATCCGGAACCACCCCAGGGGTGTGTTCCACTGTTTATCCATTTGGCCAGGATACCCGAGGTTATGCCTTCAAAGTAGTAATTGTAGAATTTTCTTTGAGAGGAATTGCTTGTTACTGCTTGTTTACCTGTTGGGAATGGCCCGGTTACCTGTTTAGCCTGAGGGCGTTTTTGTATTTAGCCTGAGGGCGTTGTTGTGATTAGCCTGAGGGCGCTGCACTATTTAGCCTGAGGGCTGTAGTTTTTCGCCTGAGGGAAACCTTTCGTGCCTGAGGGCTTGACTTCTATTCCTGAGGGCGACACTTCCTATGCCTGAGGGAAATTTCTGTTATTCATGAGGGCTATACATGCGGGTTGGATTCTTCTTACCCAATGGTAAGGTTTTGCTTGTTTGAGGACGTGGACTGCTTTTTTTGAAATTCATTGTGGTTATTTCTAGTATATAATGAATTAAATGAATAATAAAATGGAAATTTAATTGTTAAGTTAGTTACTTGTCAGTACTGCTTACTTTATTGCATTTTACTATTCCACACTGTTGTTGCATGCTTACACGCAGTTGGGCACGGGCCTTTGGTGGGTGCCTACTGAGATATATTTCTCACACCCTGTTTGGGTCATGCTTTTTGGCCCAAACAGATTATGTTGCTGCAGGTGTAGATAGGGGAAAGAGTCCCTATACAGGTACTTGACTATTGCTGAGGAGTAGGAGGGCATGGGACCGAGCCTAGGCTCGCGATGTCGCTGCCAGCTGTTTGCTTTGCTTTGATGTACTCTCCTTTATGCTGTACTATATTGATGTATAACATGGTCTGGCTATTTTCTTAGAACATGAGACATGTAGCATCATTATTATACACTATTGGTTATATCCACTACTGTTGATTATTTCATTTGTGTATGGTTTACTTCTTCTGCTTTTTGTTGTATGTTTTATTTATATTCCGATGCGCTACACTTTGACAAATGAGGGCATAGTTTCTCCACTATCAGACCTAGGCCCTCACTACTAGTCGGAAGCCTCTAGTGTTTGGGGAAATGCACTTGAGGTCACGTGGCGAACCAGGATCGGGGCACCCGTTGCGTGGCACCCTGGTCCGGGATGTTACAGATAGGTATTCTAGATATTCATTCAAGGATATATAATATAAAATTTTATTTTTTCTCTATGAATTAGTTTAAATCACACATGTTTAGTGGGACTATTCAAATATCACTTCAAAAAATAGAATTCGAGTTCACCATGACGATGAAAAATGGGTCAATTACTAATACCTGATAATATAATTCATACCCTATAAAAATTTATAAGATAAATTTCCTAGAAAACCTTGTAATACTACCATTAGAATAATTTGATTCTATTAGGGTCATGGATTAGCTCTCCTTTAATAATGCCAACATAAATTTCTGAGATAAGTAAATCAACCTCTATATCTAAAATCACCCTCTGATTGTATACAAGTGAAAAGATAAGGATGAATATCCTTTGGTATCATAATATCAAGCATGGATATTATTTCCATGTGAGGAAGTGTATCTATATCAAATGATTGATATGAACTAAAAGATCTCACTTAATGACATTCCCATTTTATAGAAATTAGCTTATGTATTTTACAAATAATTTTTGGGTCATTCTCCTATCCAAGAGGTTGATTTATCAACAGAACAGTTACCCAGATATTTGTCAATATCCAAGACTCCATTTAGAATGGACACTTCTGAACATTAATAGATGAAGATTAAAGTATAGTAGAATCTATATAAATGGTTTATACAATCAATTTAATCAATATGGGGTGCACCAGTCCTCTCATTCAAGAAATATTTTGGTTCAACACACCTCTGTATTGATTTTCTTGAGCTCAACAATATGACAATAAAGAACAATTATCCTCTTCCAAAGACTTTTGGACTGTTAAATTAGCTACATGGAGCCTAGTAATTCTATAAGGTGGATATTCAGTCAATATATTATCAAATAAAGGTAAGAAATTAGGATATACCCATGACTATTTTTCATAAATTTTATTATAACTATGAGTTCACAATAATTACATTTGGACTTACTAATTCTCTAACAATATTCACGGACCTAATAAATATATTATTTCGTGATTAACTCAATTATTTCTATTTGTCTTTATAGAAAATATCCATAATTATGTACACAAAAAGAAAATAGGAACATTGGTAAAATTTGAATGATGTAATAAAGGACTTGAAAAAGGAAATGTTGTATGTGGAGTATAGTAAATTTGAGCTCTGGATAGAGAAATTGACATTCAAAGGTAATTTTATCAACAACAAAGGGATATCTTTGGATCCTTCAAAAAAAAGGAAAATATAGGATAACCCAAAGAAACCTCAATGATATATACCCATAGTTTCCTTAGATTAACTAGATATTATTGTTGATTTGAGATAATATTCTCAAGATTTTAAATCCATCTAACTAATTTAACTTGTAAGGGGATGATGTTTTTCTCGAATGATGAATCTGAGTAAAGATTTAAAGCGTTAATGAAGAGGCTAATCTCTACACCTAATCCCATATTACCCACTAATAGGGAAGGTTTTTTATATATAATGATGTGTTAAAAAAGTTATTGGGTAGTATACTCATACAAGATGATATTGTGATATCCTATTTCTCCCAAAAATTAAAGATCCATGAGTAGAACTATCAAACACATGATCTAGAATTACCTATGGTGATCGTTCTATTGATGATTTAGTGAAATTATCTCTATGTGGAGAAGTGTGATAAATATATATATATATATATACAGATTATACAATACTAAAGTATATATTCACACAAAAGGAACAGAATTTATCCAATAAATGCATATATAGTTGATCAAGGTTTATGATTTTTCAATCCATTACCATCATGGGATGGTGAACAAAGTGGAAGATGGTCTAAGTAGAAATAATCCTAAAACCCTATATATATTGAGGATTAAAAGGGATCCATTATTGTTTGAGGTTATAAGGATGTACATGGGAATAAGAAAATGATTATAATCCATCATTAAAAAAATAAATTCTCAATCATCCATTCATGAAGGGATCAAGGAGGCCAAAAAATAATGTAGTGCTATGAGAAAATATAGTAAATATTCCAAAGTTCAACTTTTCTAAGGTTATATTCATAGGGTTTGGAACTCATATTGGTGTCCCATAAAAACCACACCTGAAGATAGAAATTATAGATGATTCACAAGGATTATCTTTCTTTATTCATCTAATAAGTACTAAGATGTATAGATACCTAAATAAAATATTTTGGTTGGATAACTTGAAGATAGAGATTATATAATTTTTATATTGATACTTGGTATGATAAAAAATCAAGGATGAATGATAGAAGTCTATGGGTATGATGAAACCATATACCATACCTATATAAAAATTAGAAAACATAACCATGTGTTTCATCATATGAATCCCCAGGATATCAAAAAGAAAAAACACTATTTGGGTTGTAGTCAATCACCTTTCAAATTCATCATATTTCATTTCTATAATTAAATATTTATCTCTTTAACAACCCACCAAGATATACATAATATAAGTGTTAATTATTATTTAAGTTCACCTATCCATTGCATCAGATTGATATCATGCATTAACCTTGACATTTTGGAAAATCCTTTAGCACACATTGGTTGTAGATCTATATTTCAATACTTAGTATCACCCTTAGATGGATGGTTAGTATAAGAGATATATTCAAACCATATAGGATATTATAAGATCCTTTAAAATGTACTTACATGGATTTTCATATCAAAACCTTTCCCTAGTGAAGATCTCATATAAAAAACCATATTCTAGAATTCAAATGACATATTTTGAGGATTTGTATGGGAAGAGGATTTAGACTCCAACATGTTGTGATAAAGTTTGAGTGTGGATTCTGATGGGATGTGATCTTATCCAATAAATGACAGTAAAGGTTTACGCAATTTAATTTCATATGAAATCTATAGAAATTCAATATAAAATCTACATAGACAATCATCTATAAGACCTGAAGTCTGATCTCATTTATAAGCTTTTCTTTCATATATATACTTGGAATAAAGTCCTGAGATTTTTGAAAAATGGAAAGATTACTTCTAGATACATCGACCCATTTGATATTCTTGATCACATTAGAGTGGTGACATATTTAATATTACTCCAAACTAACATATCCCAAGTACATGATATGTTCTATGTATCCCTCTTGAGGAAGTATATATTGAACCCCTCACATGTACTTAATCAAAATGTGTTAACCTTGGAGAATGATCTATTATTTGAGGAGTAGTTGGTGAAGATAAAATATTGCAGAGAAAAAGTTCTATGAAACAATAAAAGTCACCTAGTAAAATTTCTATGCCCAAACCACAAGTTTTTGGATAAAATATGGGAACTGAAGAGGTGTTGAAATAGATGTTCCCAAATCTATTTTAGTGTATGAAATAAAATTTTGAGGGAAAAATTTCTAATGTGTGGAAGAATTTAATGACCAAAACATATATAAATTAAATTCCCTTTTTAAATGAATAAATTACTTATTATGTAATACAGTTATAGAAAACGCACACACAACTTTATTTATTTCGGACCATTATAAAATATAGTTGGTTAATATTAAAAGACCATTAAAAAAATTAATTTTTGATAATATATACATTATATAGTTACCATTACGATTAGTATATTAAGGGTTATGAAAAGGTCAAATTGAAACATATTAAAGAAGAGATGGCCTCAACTAATAGGATCATAACCTATAAATCCCATTTCATGGAGATTTTGAGAGATATGAAATCACTTAGATTTTCTCTTGACCAAGCCTAGTCCATGATTCATCAACTAAAGAATTATCAAATCAATTTTTTGGAGAAGATCAATCTTATATAGATCACAACCCAAACCATGTTTTCTGAACCACCACAAGAAAACACCACCATCGCATACCTTACCCTCATGGGGTATGCTGGTGAAATAAGGTGTTATATATATTTACCCTAGTAGTATGATTTTTTTATATTTTCCTTCTTATAACATAATGATTATATTTATCTTTTTTTATTATTAATTTATCAATGATTATATAATGTGTATGATAAAAATTTTATTTTCACATGAAGAAATAAAAATTTTATTTTTGGGAAATATATAATTTCAATTAAGACACTATTTTGATAAATTCAAGATTTTTTGAAATATATGTTATTTTAATAATATATTCCTATTAAATAATATATTTTTTAAAAGAGGAAGAAATATAATTTAATTAAGTACAATCTAATCATTATAATTTTTAATAAATTGTTATCACTGTAAAAACTAGTACTTTTCAATAAATTGAAATTTTTATTAAAAATAATAAATTATAATATTTAGATAATTATTTTTATAAAAACAATACTATTTTTAAAATTAGAACATCTAAATTAAGTGATTGGGGTTTTTCATAATTTTATGAGATGGTAAAAACAATTTTTAAAAAATAAATATGGTATAAATATACTGTATGTATTATGACTTTGTAAAAGACCAAAAGTGAAGTAATAAAGAGTATCTATCAAAAAAATTATTTTTACCCTTTAAAATAATTTTTTTAATTTTATTTGATTTTTATTTAAAACCCTTAAATGAATCGTCCAAAACCTATACTATAATTTAATATTTTAAAATTAATTCTTAATGAATATGACTCACTTAGAAATTAGAAAGGATAATAGTTTAAGTAGTTTTATTCTTATCCTTAAAAAATATTTATATGAACTTCTATTTGGAAAAACCCATGGGAAAAACTAGGGAAAGGTCTGTAGTTTTGATTATTTGATCATTTAGAGTCCAAAACCTATATTCAGAAATTAATAAATAATTCCTCAATCTGTGATATAAATATTGAACCATCCTCCCCATATTATTCACTAAAAATGCATTGAGCATAAATTTACTCTCTCCCTCCCTCCCTAAAGAACTCATATAGTGTTTCCAAGATCTTAGGAATCTCCACTCATTCTTTTAAAATCGCCCTCTCAAGGTAAGGAATCCTCCCCTCCTCTTTTTCGAAGAACTGTCTTTGTACTATGACTTTTTGATTTCCAATTTTTCTTGTAGGAACATGTTTTTACTTATTACAATTATTATTCCAATGATTTACATGTAATTATAAACCCCCTTTTTATCTAATTAAACTCGTCTATGAATCTTTATTTAAAGTAGTTATGTTGTCGAAATCATCCTGTTATTTTCCATGCCAAACCTTTTTGTAGTGAATACCCATCCCAATTTACACTCAAATATTTTCAATTTGATATTAATATCCTTAATTTATTGTATAATTACATAAATGAAACCTATACTCTTTAACCATGGGGTTAAAATTGATGAAATATGGTCTTATGTTGTATAATCTATGCCCTACATAAATTCATGTACATTATTAGAATTTATCGGGTGGGCCCGAAATTATATTTACCTCCAATGTATTGTGTAATGTTTTTTTCCCATTATATTTCATGTATTTTTTATATGATGTTATCTTATGAACTCTATGTTATGACGTATCAGCGGTTATCCTTGAATTATGTTTATGATGTCATTTTCTATGTTATTACTACATTTCTATGTTTTCTTGATGTTATCATAAAATATCTTACTTCGATGTTCATGTTTTTTGTTCTCACCCCTTTTATTTTACTTTGATATAACTCTTGACTAACATATATTACTTTTATCATGTTATAATTTTATTGTTCTCATATTTTGATTTATATCTCACCCCTTTGTTATGTAAATCCCCATGTTATCTTGTGCAGTATTAAAATATTGATGGAATATAATGGCATGTTTTGGATTTTTTAAATGATTTTATTAGAACCTTATTTTATGTTACCTAATTTTCTAAAGACACTCAACCTCATGATATTTTGGGATTGTTTTATATGTATAATTATGTAATAAATCATTAAATAAGGTGTATTAAAAATATGGTTTTCAATAATAATAATAATGTAAATGCATGATTTGGTAATTTAGAACATATTTGGTATCATCATTTGAAGTTAATGTATAAAAATATAAATCTATTAGTTTATAAGAATTATTCGTAATAGACAAATATTTACTTCCAAAATTCCTTAAAAACACCACCATATGATCCTTCTATTATTTTTAGTCATATCCATTGAAGTGATGTGGTCTAGGTGGATGTATGATATCAGTTTAAAAACTTTACATTAAAAAATGATTTTTCTATGGACTATTAGTTCTATGATAGTGTTATAACAATAAAAATAAAATCATAATTTCTTGTAAAAATTATTTTACTAAATATCCAACATATTTAGGCTCTCATACCAATTTTTTACCTAATATGGGTGGAATGATGTACTTATTTGGGGGGGTAAATTATCCTTTTAAACTTTTTAAACGTAATAATAAAATTATTATAGTATTATCATTAACTAATCAAAGTGAGTATGGGGTTAAAATATTTAGGTTGTGGAATAAAATTAAAGAACAAGAACTCCTGAAATTTTATAGTAGTTTGGTTTACCAAACGTTTCAATCTTTCCAAACTCTATGAGAGGACTAGCACACACTAAAACAAAAAGTGAATAAGTATTTAAATATTTAATAATCAACATAGTATATTCTAGGGATGGATAGTAATTGTTTACCCTTTTTCAAGAAAATGATGAACCTAATCTAATTTAAGGATAAAACAATCATTTCCTACATTTTAAAAATGAGTAAGAATAACCAAAACATAACCAACCTTTAAACATAACATGGTATAACTCGACACAACCTGTTTTCCTACTTTTTGATTAGGTAAGAATAATCATACACTTCTTTTAGATGGTGGTATAATATGTGTATGAAAAATATAGAATACAAAAACTTCTATAAAAATAATAAAACTAACTAAAATATCAGGTTTTTTTGATGAAGGGGGTTTATGTATAACAGTGGTATTCAACCCTTTTGGAATTGATGTAGAACATTTGAAGTCTCTAGAAACTAATAACTCCATAAAAATCATCAACAATTAGACAATTTATTGTTTCTAAATTATTTTACACTTCATCGTATTATTTTCTTTACCTATGATTTTATTTATATGAAAGATCCCTAACGGCTTCCATTCTTCATAAATCTTTACGAACTAACTACATGTGAATATTTCATAAATATTCATTATACATTTAAAACACAATGGTTAGAAATTAAAATATAATCTCATTATAATTTGAAGTATCATGTTGAAATTCAAAAATAATCTCAATGCTTCATTCTAAGTAGTAGTGTTAACAAACTTTTTCTACTATGACAAGAATAAAATATGGAATTATAAACCTGGAGTGAGTGTAAAATGATTTATGAAATTAATTAAAAAAGGTAGTAATTATGCTTTATAAATGTAAAAACACATGTAAAGGTATTTCCCTAAGGTTTCACATGGGATATATAAGGTCACACAAACATTGTGTAAGGGAACAAGGAGTCGCATAAGGCCCATCCCATATTTTCATTAATTAAGTAAGGATAATATATAAAACATATAAGAGTAATTACTTGCACAAGGATACCTGTGTAAAGGTAAATCACTTGTGTAAAGTTAATAAACACTATATATAGATCACATAAAGGTACACTTAACTTTCATAAAGGTAAACTAAAGTTTCAATAGGATGTGTAAAGGTAATTTATATCTTGCATAAAGGTAATAAATAAGATCTTTACACTATGTAAATGTATCTAGCCCAATATATAAGGGTAACCAACATTTTTAAAAGTTCATCTAAGTGTAGTTGAGAAGTTATGTTGAGCTGAACAACATTTTTATCAAGATGCTTAAGGGTATCTTAGCACTTTCATAAAGGTAAACAAAATATACTTAAGGGTAAGCTTCAACATAAACATACCAAGTAAAGTTAATATTCAACTTAAGTAAACAAAAAATGATTTTAAACATGTTATGTTAAGATAAAAAAAATGATATGTAATGGTATGATTAAAATTATTTAAAGGTAAAAAAAAGTTTAAACATGTTATGTAAGGGTAACAGATAGTTATTTAAGGGTAAATAGAACATAAAACTACTTAAGTAAAGGCATACCAAAAGTTACATTACGGTAACATGACCTTTGTTAGACTTGAATAAGGGTAAGAGTAACTTTCCTATATGTAAAAATAAACATTATAAAGGTATATTTTCACAAGTTTAAAACAAAAAAATTAAAAAAAATAATAAAAAATAGAAAAAACTGAATAAAAATTAAATAAAAATTAATTTCAACAAAATTATTCTTAAAAAATAAACCGTTATTTACAATTAAATTAAACATATGTAATAATATAACCTCAATTAATAAACCACTTTTATAAATAAAACAATTAAATTCAACACATGTAATAAGATGTTCTTTATTAAATAATACGTGTGATAAAACTTAAAATAAATTTAATCTCAAATGTAATTTAATTAAAATATAAAATATATAATGAACCAAATAAAAAATGAATATAAAATTAAAAATTCTCAAACTAAAATAAAAATATATATTTTCCTAATAAAATTATACAATATTTAATAGATATTGAACAATAAAATGATATAGGTTTTCAATTTATCAAAATAATAAAACTCAATTTACTAAAAAAACATTGTCACAGCAATAACATAGATATTTGAAAGATTATTTTTTGTGGGGAAACATAAAGAGAGATATTTTAAAATATGAATCTCAGTACTTGGTATATAAGAAAGATATTTATAAGAGAAATAATTATAAGGAGATGATATAACCATTACATATACTTAAATAAATATGGAAAAACATCAACATGTATTCCTTCTTTAGAATCCCTAAAACATCAAAAGTCCATAACTCTATTTGGGATATAGAAGATTACCTTATGAGAAATTCACATTTTATTTCAATTAGAGATAATTTTTATCTTGATCAGCTTTCGAGGATATATATTATGGAAGTACTAATATTATATAGAGTACCACATTCTATAATATCTTATAATGATATGAGGTTTAAATTAATGTTTTGAAGAAGTATTCAGTATTCTCTAGATAAAGAGTTCATTTTTGGCATTTCATATCTTCCTTAGATAGATATTTAGTCTAAGAGGAACATTCAAACTCTATGAGACAGGTTGAGATCTTACTTTATGTATTTCAATAGTGGTTGAGTTTAGCACCTTCTTTTGGTATGATTTTCTAACATTAATAGCATCCACTCAATCATTCAGAAGAATCCTTATGAAGCCCTTTATTGAAGGATGGTAATAACTCTAACATTATGAGATAAAGATGAAGGAACAAAATCAATTAGGACATAATATAGTCAACCAAATGAAAGATAAGGATAGCTCCATTCAAAAATATATTATTGTGGCTTAGAGATAATAGAAGAGTTATAGGGGAAATATTTGGTGGGATCTAGAGTTAAGTTGGGGAAAATGTATTCCTTAGAATATCTCCTCAGAAGAAGGTTATGAGATTTGGAATGAAGAGAAACAGGATCCATAGATATATTTTTCCCTTCAAAAATCTTGATATTATTTGTATAGTTTCTTATCATTTGTAGTATCCATTAAATCTCTCTCAAGTTCATGATGTATTCCACGTATCTCTCCTAAGAGAAGTACATACCTGATATTGTACATGTTTTGAACTCATAGGCAATTCCAATGGAGTTTGAAATCTATTATTTGAAACAACTGGTGGAGATTTTAGATAAAAGAGAGAATATTTTTCAAAAGAATACCACTCACATGGTCAATTCTTTATAGAGAAACCATAAATTTGATGAAGCCATGTGGGAACCTAAGGATGGGATGAGGTAGAAGTATCCTCAATTGTTTACATTAGAGTGAAAAAAATTTATGGGAGAAATTATTATAAGGGGGTATAATTTAACAGCCAAATATTTTATGATATATTTTTATTTAAATAAATAAATTTCTTTGATATCTTTTTTTAACCAGAGCATGAGTTTAAACGGATTACGATGTACAATTAAATTGTTATTAATTTTTGAATTAACATATTATAATATAGCTATTAACTTGGATGTATAAATAATAATAAACATTTTATTAAAATATTTATATATTTTTTATACAATTTATATGTATTTATTAATTCTTAATAAATGACTGCTCAATTTTCATAAAATTTTGTTTATGATTAAAAAATATGTTTTCTTAAAATATGGGATTTATTTCATTTAGTGAAAGAACATTATAATCAATTTATAAAATTTATAGAAATTTTATTTGAGTAAATTAATATCAATTTCTAAATAATCATCTCAATATTAACTTGTGGTGAATTTTTTTGGGTTTTTTTAAACTTTATTTTTTTGTGAATAGTAATAAAAACTGATATTTTTATGAAAACTATGTTTTTATTTCATATAGTAAAAAAGTAAAATTATTTTATGGATTGATTTTTAAAATTAAATTATTTAATTATTATTAAATATGATCTATTAAATGTCATAGGAATCAACAATACACTTTATTTTTGTATAAAATCATTTTTATGCGTAAAAAGTATTTTTATGGAAAACAGTTTTTTATCCCATTTTATGGGAATATTTCAAAAATAATTTCATAAAATTATAGAAATGGAATTTGTTGAAATTTAATTAATATTTTTCATCATCATTTTTATATTTTTTTAATTATTCTACTTTCATTTTTTGGTCATTATGAATCAAAACATTGGTGAAAAATCAGTTACTACAGTAAGAGTTATAATGGGTTAAAAGGGGTAAAACTAAAATGATAAGCATTAAAATGGCCTGAAAACATTTATAAATATTATTCCATGGTAAATTTAGAACCTATCTCATTTACTCTTAAAATATTAGTCATTTTTTATCCATTTTTCTTTAATAATACTTTAATATATTTTAATCAAATTAAAATTTTCAACTGTGTCCCCTCCCTCACTTATAAAATTACACCAACTCACCTATCTTCTTCACACTTCAAGATCCCATTATATCATACAATATCTATCCAAATACTTTGCTAACAACTATACCAATATCCTATAGGTCCTTTTTATATCAAAATATCATATTTATAAGGATTAATGTGTAATCCAAATAAGGTTATACAAAGAAGAGGTATAGCTCTTAACCCTGTGTTTTCATTTTATTGCTTACAATTACTCAATAAATTATTTTAAAAAAATTATTATATAATAAAATAAGTATCTATAATATACCTTTATGTTTTTATTTTTATTTCACAACTATTATTCATAGTATTCTCAGTTAAATTGGAAATGAAATCATCGTTTGTGTGTACGTGCAAACCACTGCCTCATAAAGGGGTGTAGTTTGTTTTTAAACACAAACATTTGTGGTCAGTTATTATATTGGATTTAATATTAATATATTATATTTATGATATAATTATTCTTCTTAAATTATAATATCTTATATATCTTCTTACCTTTCAATCCTTTGGTAGACAATAATGTCACTCATGTATATGTGTGGACTACCACCTCCACAAAGAAATTTGATTCATTTTTATTTATTTTCTACATGGATGGATATAAGGATATTTTTAATGAATATATATTATATTTATGATATAATAATTATTATATAAAAGTTAATTATTATTTACCTTTCTTTCATTCCATCGATCAAAATGTAGAAACGTCACTCGTGCGTATGTATGAACTTCCATCTCCATAAAGTGATGTAAATCAATCCTTATAATATATATATATATGAATAATTGTAAAATTTTATATGATGAATAAATAGTATTCTTATATCCTATTTGGTATTCTATAGAATATCAAACCTTTCTCGAGGTGCAATTATCAAAACCATCGAACTGAAACATTCATTGAAAACAGGCTCATTTTCACACAAATGTTCACTTTAAGTAAGAATTGTTAATAAAAGGATAATTATACATTATAATGGAATAATACATTTTATTTTATGCATAAATAAGGTTTTTAAAAAAAAAATAATAAATCAATATTTATTATACAGGATATTTGAATGATTATGAATCAATATGATACTTTAGGTAAGGGTTTATGTTAAAATCACATAGTATTGTCGAGGATAAATTTACATTGACGAAAAAAATTATTGATATTACCCTTTAAACCTTATATATTTCCTTATTCTATAGTTTTTAATATAGTTTTAAAATATTAGTACTATTTTTCTCTCTTTTATAATTAACATTATCAAGAAAATGTTTTTAGAGGAAAGAAAACCTCATTTCCACTTTAGTTGATGAACTTTTTATTCCATTTATGTACTCCTCAAAATTATTTTATAAACTTTATTACCTATTAATTAAATGGTTTTGAAATTTAATTTTTATAATCATTGAATTTATTTATAGAGGCATATAAATTTATCTTTCTAAATGTTTTCGAAACTAGTCATTTTTTCTTAATTTTTATAGAATTCTCAAAATAAGATTTTCTTTTAACATATATGACATTAAAATATTTTATTGCTATGATAACCGTTAATTATTTGGAAGAATAATTGGAAATATTCCATGGTTATTTTAAATGAAAATAATATTCTTAGTATTTTATTAATTTAAAAAAATATATATCAAAGTAAAATTATATTTTATCATGTTTTCAATGAGATTTTCTAATGATCATTTAAATGTATTTTTCATATTTTTCATGATAATTTAAGGAATGGTATTATTTACTAGGGATATGGTTTACTGATTCCATGATTAATATTTCTCTAGGTGATTTTTTATTATTATTATGAATATATGTTTACAAAACCTATTTATATTTAATGGGTTATTTTGTGATTATATGATGAATGTTTTATGATCTTGTGGAACACATATACATTGTTTTCATTATGTAATGGGTGGGACCAGAATTATATATCCTTCCAATGCATTAGTTAAAGACTTATATACCATCCAGAAATTATGGGAAATAAGTTGATCTTCTAGATTAACTATAGAAAATAGGTAGGTATTCCTAATCTACTATGATATGGGGAATATGTGGTGATTCTTGATCCACTAGGATATGGTGGTCTTGGTAGTTAACCTTGAAATATGGTATGATTTCTTTGCCTTTGATGGTGTCATACTCATATATAGTTGTTGATGTGCTTATTATTTTAACTCATATATCCTGATTGATTCTATTAATGATTGACCAATATTCTAACATATTAAATTTTTATTCCATGAATCCAGATTATGATCAGTGAATTGTTGGCTAATGTTTTTTTTTGATAATCACATTTTATTATACCCTTATGTTCATGATTTTCATGTATATAACCACTAATTGATATCTCCCTTATTTACCCTTACTGAGCATCAAATTTCACCCTGCTTATATTTTAATTTTTCTCTAGGTTATGAAGAAGGGAACTATGTTTGAAAATTCTAGAAGGGTACCTTTTGTAAAAAATGATGTCATGGATGATTAATAATTTACTAAAACAATATGTTTATGAGTCTACTCTCCATGTACACTAAACATTTATTTTTATTGGGTGTGTTTATTTTGGATATATATCTAATATTCATTAGAAATATATAATATATATTTATGTTATCCTTAGGATGTTTTAATAATTAAATATTATAAAACCATCATGAAACATTTAAATGATAAAATAAATCATCAATGATTGGAAAAGGATATTTATTATTAACAATAACTAAATTTAGATTCTAATAATCGACACCCATATTTAATTTTCCATTTAGATTTTTTATAAATTGTACCAAAGAAGCAAAATGTGAGGTATGTTGTTTTGTGAAAAATTTATTTTTAAAATACTCTAACAAAACATTGAGAAACTCTAGCTCAGCCAGTGCCATACTATAAAAATAAAATTTATTAGACTTATACTATGTAATAAGTAAATAAAAAATCTACCAATCACCTAGGAGGTAGTCTAGAGAAATAATTTAGAATGATTTCTAGATATAATCCAAATATCTCTTGTAATATGTTATAAAAAGCCACCTAAATTTTCCTTATCATATATTCCATTGACCTGAATGATATACTACTAACACATACTATCATAGGTCTAGTTTTATGGACATAAATATATTATTCTCCCTTAGATGCATAATTTTATTCCTATATAATTGATAAAGTCAAATTTACTTCCTAACAATCATTTCAGTTTCTATCTTACATCAAACAGTCAATACCCATGTTGATATCAAACATGCACAAGTCTTGGATAATAATTTCATATTAGAATTTTATGTTACCTATAATAATAACTCATGATAAAAATTTGAATCATTGAGTGTGCCAATATCTCAAATAATTCTAGATACACATGATATGTGACATAATTTCTAACCATAATCCAAACTAATCTACCTCTCATGTTGCAATAAATTAATTAATAGCACTGTTTTAAACAAATGTGAAAATGACAGTAGAATATTGAAATATGGTACCTGTAACTATGAAAAGTCCTACCTCGGTTTATAGTAGATCATGTTATACTATATATAAGATACCCTGAGTGTGATAAAATTGAATTTTTCTATCATTCTATGATAACTGTGATCCATGAGTCATCATGGAGGTAGTCCTTATAGAGTGAGACTACTATAGTAAACTGGAATTTTTAGTCCCACACATGTTGTTTTTGGACACTTTCATTTGATTTGATCCTTAATGTTTTTCCACTAGGATCAATAAAACTACACCCAGAGGGGTAGGTCATGGGGTTAGGTCGTTTTGGGTGACTTTTTAAAAATTAAAACTATTTCTTCTATATTTAACTTGGCACCAATTAAGAGAAAGAATATATCACCCTTTTGTTATACCTTATCTAACATATAGTTAATAGTAAATGGGAAATAAACAAAACAAATAATATTAATATCTTTCAATGATGTTCACATACATGATGGATTAATATATCCCTAGTTTATGGTGGTTTTTATCTCACATACACAAAAAAATTATCTTTATTATTAAGTTGAATCATAGAAAATGGTATACCCTTTAAACTGTACTCCTAGATCTAATAAGTTACAATTTAATAACTAACATTTTTAAGGATTTAGAACCAAACAGGCCTCCCTTTATAAAGTACTTTCTTTGTGAGGATATTCGATGAATAATCATCACGAATAAACTACAAGTCACTGCTGTATTAAATAATAATAGATATTTTTCCGTAGTATTCTTAATCAACAATCGACTACCTCTTGTACAATAATCACCTAGATATATCAATATTCTTTAGTCCTTATGATTTAGAGATATAATATAATGACATGATTATTGTTTTCATTCTTTATCATTAATTATAATTAATAGAACATATGCATGTTGGTGTCCCCATAATTCTTCGATGAAAAATATTTTCTATAGTATCCACATCAAGTTCTTATTATTCCCTTTATTTTTATCAATACATAAGGATAATCTCTCAATGATTGTAAAAAAATTCTTTATTACTTTTTATTTATTCAATACTCAATATATTATATGTAATATCATATCATGTTATTATTTCTCTCTCTATAACACTTTCATTATCTTATTCTTTTCATATTTTATTATCTTATAATGATATAAATATTATTCCAATTTTTAAATATATAAATTAATAAAATAAAATCATGATCTCCTCCTTAAATTCTATTTTTAATTTTCTCAAAATAAATTATGTGGGATTACACCACATAATATCCTCCTTTAAATCCATCCCTTATATAAATTCAAACATATATGAAGAAAATATTTAATAATATTTACAACTTCCCAAAAGTCATGTAATTTTCTTCAATAATATCTCTCTTAATTATCACCATATCTTACCCTATAACTTTTATAAAAAAACCCAAAAACAATTATTTCCATGTATGCATGAAAACATGAAATGACACTTTAATTACATTAAATAAATTCTCATGGAACAATCACCTTCTATATATATAAATACTTTACTTTTTTGGATTACAAATACTCACTTTTACAATACGTATCCTCCAAAGTTTTAATAACATAGTTAAATATTTTTATATGACTCATATTCAATAAAATATGTCCATTACACAATCTTTTAAAAATATAACAACCTTTATGTATTAAGATTTATAATTATAGTTGAATTTATGTATTGATCACCTTATGATTATATATCATAGTTTGATTTGGTACTTTACCAAATCAAGTCTTCACGGTCTTTGAATCCCTTACACATGAGTTATGTACCTTTACAAGGCTGGTCTATAATTTCATAGATACACAATTTCTAACTCAAAAAGACTCTTACATATTAGTTGTTAAGATTTATGTATTCATTGGAGAACCCCTATATATTCATTTATAATTTTCAAAAAAATTGGTCTACAAATCTGAGTACTGTTACATATGAGTTGAATAACCCTTAGATATAATAGTATCATTTTGTAAATTTATAAATTTTGATACCTAAACATCCCATATATTAACATTTATTTGTCAATTATTTTTCTAAAATTTCAATAACACACAACTCTATGTGACTCTTAAATGTAGAGTTTATTGTCAGATATTAAGAAACATCAAATTTTATAAATTATCTAACGTTATCAAAATGTATTCAACACATATAATCCACTAAATTTACATTGGAATAACATAAAATCATCTAAAATATACAATTTTATGTTTTTAATTTTTATATAAGACACATTTTTAGTTTCTTTTATAGGGAACCCTTGCATGACTAAAAGGGCCTAGAATACATGACGTGAAGGAACAGACACACAAATGCCTTTACATGTTATACCCAATTACATTAGATCCCCCCCACACACACACATAAATCTTCATTATCCATTACTAGATCACAACCAGATGATATGGTCAGGTTTTCCTTTCATAATATAGAGCTATGTGGGTCCTAAACCCATTTGTTTGTGTGTATTTCCCCTCTATTATTCTTTTTTTGGTTTTCTTCTCCTAGTTACTAATACTAATGTAATCCACCTTCCCAACACTACTCTAGAATAGTTTAATTTCCCTATATTAATTTCCTTGAGACCTAGTGTAATGTATTCCCAATATGTGGATCTAAATCCCGGTTTTGGTGAATATTACCATAGCTACATTGATCTATTATAGTATCTTCTACATCACCCGCACTTCTATTGTGCTACATCAATACAAAAATACCTTAGAAATTTTCTCCCTGTGCCCATTTTTGATCTCAGGTTTCATGTAGGATTATGAGGACTCTTTACCACTTGTATAATACCCCAATAACTCAAATCATCTTTAATAGTCACTATAATAATTTCAAAATGCATGAATTATATAAATACTCCTTAGAATATTTTCATATATCTTTCACTCCCTAAACCAACTCCAACCCTTATTTAAGAATCATAAATTTATCTTCTTCATTTAATATCTATACTTACCATGCGATAATAATTAATATGAAACTTCTTTGAATATCTTTATGAACTTCTTAAAAAAGATATAATATACAATAATCACCATACTTCGTTAAACACTTCTCAAATTCCTCAAATCTATTTAGCCCAATATTTCAAATGAACATTCAAGCAGCATATTACTCATTAATTCAATGATCTCTTCCAATCATTGGTAGATATGTAATATCTATGTAATATTTTCAACAAAAATATATTTTCCATATGTGAATGGATCTTCAATCATAGTGGTAACAAATAAATAATATTCTTTTCCCATTTTGGAAAATGAATAATGAAATTAACTAATTTATATTCCTTTAAAATAATTCATGATAAATATTAATTTTTCCCTCCAATTTGACAAGATTATTTAGTAAGGATCAAACATGATGGAACTTAAAACATAAATATTCAAGGTGGTCTCCAATATTTTCACCTTTAACACTAATCAAATTAAACAAAAATTGAAACCTTTATTGGAAAAATTAGACTCCTTTAAATATTCTTTTCAAAACACATATTACATCATCCTTATAGACTTTATGCTTATTGGAAATATATATAACTCAATAATAAGTGGGTTTCATAATCTCTTCCATTGGATTTATTTTAAATACTAACATAGAGAATCTTGTTAATATTTCTTCATTAATTTTATTTTCTCACCCCCTCATTGAAAATAAATAATAAAAAACTAGAGAGTGAGTTGTATAATTTCAATTAATGATGTGTTCCATAAAGTATTAAAATCTATGTGTACATGATAAATTCTTAGTGTGGAAAACCATAGGGTCTAATCTAGATAAAAACTATCATTAAAAACTAGAATATTATACCAATATAGAATAATTTTTCATAGGAACCGTTCAATTTTTTTTCGAATGAAACCACTATATAATATATTATCATTAATTTTTATATCTAAATTCTTAGAAAAAAATTATGATAATGTGCTCTGAATCAATCCATACATTATTTTTACCAGACTACCACATGACCTCATGCATGTCTCCCTATACACAATAGGCTACCAACTTGTAATGGGATCAATGGGAAAATGTATAGAAACTATACACCATATATCTAAGTGAGAAATAGAAATATAAATAACTAATTATCTTACAATTCAGAAAAAATATAAATAATAGATAAACTGATCATTCCATAGTAAATATAATGCTAACATAAAATAATATAATAATGATCACCCAAAGGGTTGATCGCATATACCGATAAAAAAGAAATAAAATTCTTGAGTGGATCTACAACTTCATTGTTCTATATCATATACCATAAACATATACTAATCATGTAGCTCTATATAAATCATATAGAACCAGGCATCTTCCAAACCTGGACTTCCAACCAATTGTGAGTCTGCTCACGTAGCCTAGGGTAGTGGAGTCCTGAGAAGGGTGTCAGTAAATAATTCACTAAGGAACCAAAAAAATTGTACCATAGTATACATGAAATTTAGTTATATTTCTATATTAAAATATCATAATAAATATCTATCTCTAATTGAAAATAAATAAAACCAACCACAATAAGAACTTTTTCTCGATACTCGAATTTCTCTAAGAATGTAATGATGGCCATGAAAAATATTATATCATAAATACCATAAGGTAATATAGATATTCATTAGATAAGACAAATCACCATATTTGATCCTCAGGTATATGACCCTAATCTACCATACTTGACTCATTCTATTCCAAAGTGACTCTAAGCATGAACATCACCTCATGGGAACATCTTCCCACTCACTTTGGATCTTTCTCCTACACTTATATCGTGATGTGTAGTAGACCCTAGAAAATCTCTAGGAATACCTAATCCTAAATACCTTAGTATGAACCCTTGTAACTACCTAAAAGTTCTTATTTTTATACCAATGTCTAATTCCTGGGAGGAGGCATACCCTTAAAAATTCAACATGTCTAGGTGTAACTAATTCTTAGTATACCAAGATAATCAAAGTGAATAAAATCCATAGATCCTATATTCATTCTCAAAGGAATCCAAAAATATCATAGATCATTATCCAAACATAATAGGTTTTTTATGATTATCATATGATCATATGAAGTGAAAGACAAACCAATCAAAGGAATATCTATTTTTGAGAATCGACGCATAATTAAACTATATGAATAGTGTACCAAAAGATTTCTAATGACAAAATTATTTTTTTTTTTGAAAAAGTAGAATGCTTGACGAAGATCATGAAGTAGTGAACCAAATAACTTTTCCCCTAAGGGGGTACACTGTCCAATGGATCTATGATCGTATCATAAATATACCTTAATGTAGAAGGGATTATAGCACATTGGTCTCATATAATTAACAATAGTTAGGTAGGAAGAGGTAAATGAGAGTCTTTCTCAAAATTTATTATCAACAATAGGAGGGATCACATACCTTTATATATCCATCCATTAATTTTTCATTAAGTGAAAACATGTTAGCCATATAAATGTATCCATATACATGTATTCTCATAATTCATTAAATCCTACTCATTGAGTGGTCAATCCAATTAATCTATTTATAATGGGTTGTAACTGATAATAAAACCATTTGGTAGAAATAAATATATATAAAATATATATTTATTATTACATGTATTTAATATATTCATTATAATAAATTAATCAAATGAATGAAATTAAATTTACACTTTATATATATATAATATCATTATATATATATTTATATATATATATATATTAGTGAATATATAACAATCTCCCACTTTCACTAAAATCCCATAAGGACATTATGAATAACTTTATAACTATTTTTGAATCCATCCAAACTCTTTTAAATATGGTTTTTCATTAAACTATATTATTTATTAACTAAAAACTTTGTCTAAAATTTTTTTACTTATCCAAGGGACTAATTTTGGGACCCTTTGGGCCTTAATAGCATTGAAAACAACTATTAAATCTTTATTTCATAAATATAAGCAAAGAGAGGCCTCTAGCAAAGAATCAGTGTTACTCAAGATACTAAGGGATGTGTTGTGATCTCAATCAGACATAATCATATCTATATAGTGACATATGCACCACATGATATATCATATACACCATATGTATCTTATATAATCCCTTTATTAGTGACATTGAGTGACCACTAGAAATAGAACATTTCAATCTAGTATAGGCCTCTCATAATTTTATTGATTATCAAAAAAATACTAACCATGGGGATGAATACATCACATGTCATTCATATATGTAATAATCATATAACATGTCCCTTATTCAAGTAGTTAAATTTATTATATGTGAAAAAACTCGGCATGTCCATGCATTTCCTTAGTCTTTTTCAATCAAGGTCCATATGTAATTTTCTTATCATACAAGTGGACAAATCCCATATTGGTTGCACTCCAAATGATAACATGATTAGAAACATACCCAACCATCCCTGTATTGGATAATTACATATGTTTAATTGTGTAAATAGGATATAAAATTATGAAGTATCTCATTCTAGGTATCTTGAGAAGCTCAAGTAAGAAGTATTAATAATAAGAATACACCCCTAAAGCATATTTGTAATCGTATGACATTCTATGAGATATACATTAGCAGACCAGTCAAAGTATTAAGTATCTACTTATTACTGTAAGAATATATTCTTCAATATATCATATACAACCCATTATAATGGATCTAATAATCTATTCAAGATAACTATTATATATCACAAAACCCATTAAACTCCATGATGACCATCGACTAGGGACAACTCAGAGTTTTTACTTTGAGGGGATATATATCATTGGAAAATTTATGTAAACTATATTTCCACACACATGAATTAATATATAATGGATATTAGATTCATTAATATGAAATTATACATTTGAAACCATTACAACCAATCACATAAGTTTTAATCAGATAGAGATATAACATGACCGTAATGTGGTTATTGCAGTAACGAATTTTGAACATTACATCCAAATTTATTTCTTATCGCATATATATGTGACCATCTGATAAAATAGTCCCAATAACCTCTTAGTGAGTAAAATTTATTAATAAATCTATTTTGAATAATGGTGAGGTATATAAATCATATTTTTTAAGTTCAACTCCTTAAACTTATATTAAAACTTCTTAACTTCATAACATCAAATGTTATAATGACATATTATATTGTCTACTTTGATCTCTATCTAAGTACATAATCATCATTCATGGAATATTTTCCATCAAACTTATTCCTTGAAATATTTTATAAATAATATAATTTTTTACATTATCACTTTACCATCACATCTTAAAATATACATTTGATACACATACCATTAAAATTTGAATAATTAATTTCTATATTCTTGTACTTGACATGAACATTCCATGGAGTTCCCAAAACCCCATTAGTTATTCTAGATAATCACATCATATGGTATCATTACTCCATTATAATAGTATCCTCATGTTTTAAATATCCTTAGCTGGTTTATTGAAAAAATATTATTTAAATTTCCTACTATCTTACTTCTTATGATTTGAACCATTACCCATTTGAACTATCAAAACAATACATGAATCTAAGCATTATATTTATAGTTAAGTTATTCTTGACACTTTGAGAATATTAGGTAAATTTTTCTTGAATTTATTTACTTTTTCAGAAGATTTCTACAAATGAAAATAGTATTAATTCCCCAACCACAATAATCTATTTTATTCTCCCATTTAAATCTTTTTATTGAATAAAAATAATCATAATCCATGTTTAAAAAAACCTATCTCATACAATTCAAACAACAATTATTTAAAATATCTTATCAATAGATAAATGAGATATTGAACACATTTTATAATGAGTTTATCCTGAACTTGAAGCATCCTATTTATCAATGTAGCAACTCCTATTATCTATTACATGAAACAAAAATCAAGATTCAATGATTTCCATCATTCTAACCTTTTTTATATTTACAAAACTTTTTAAAACATACATTTGATATCATATATCTATCATAAAAATAGAATATATTTATATTACAATAAAATTTTATTAAAGAGATTAGTCTCACCATGCCATTAATATGTTCCATAATATTTAATATCATTTGACGTAACCAATAATTTTGATTATATGATACTAAAATCATTAATGTACACAATCATATTGAGCAAAGGTGTAGAGACTAAGATTACTTTGGTCATTTAGAATCTAATTCCTTTGAAACCTTAAATGAATCACTCTATGCTTTTATAAGAATCTAGATTCACTTGTTGAATAATTTCAAAATTTAGTTACTCTAGAAGAAACTTTTTTAACACATAGAATATTTCACTTTCTCAAGAACTTTTCTTAAGCTGTCAGACATAAGAGTTTCTTACTTTAAGATCCTCATTTCAAGGATTAATATATATTTTATTTTGATAATGATGATGCATTTATAAATAATAGAAATTTTAATCAGATCCAAATCGTGTCTTATGTATTTTCATTAAGAGATTTAAATTAAATTACTCCCACTAAAATTGATGATAACACCACATATCATATCCATTCAGTGAGCCAAGATCCATATTCCACTAATTTATAGACTACTTTAACGTTTCTCCCATTACTTAGATATTTAGGTTGGGTATCATTCCAATCAAAATAATATTGAATTATTGGATAGTTAAACAGATAACACTTTATCCAAATCCATCTCATGAATTCACTCAACTTTATTCCTCTGGTAACAAAATCCTATTGGGGACTCTTGGCTAGTGTAAACCAAATAAAATTCCTAAAAAACTAATAAAGTATGGTTGAGGGGCACGAATATTTAGCATGACCCACCTACAAAATAATATAGAGTCCCTAATTACTTTATTTATATACACAAGATAACCTAGAGGAACCCAAATTTAGCATGACATGCCCAGTTAGATGACCAAGGTATTGAAAACTATCTCTTTAGGAGAAATATCACATTTAGTATTTGTAGGGATTTATTTTAAAGTCTCACAAATTTAATATAAATCATATTAATATTAAATTGATAACTATTACATCCTATGTAATAATTATCTTCTCATGTTTTATGCCCATTTTGTGTATGCATGCTTCTGCTGTTTTTATTTTGGAGTCGCGATTCCAACCAACAAATTAATCTGTCCACACCACATTAATGAGTAAATAATTACACAATCCAAAATTATGTATTAATCACCAAAAAATAGAAATAGTGTATATTTATACATATCACAATTCATCATATTCAAAATCTATATAAACACTTCATGTAAAGTCTTACAGTGATAGGAAATTGACACAATATACATGAGTAAGCCCAGAGCGACAGATAGCTAACCCTATTCACTTTCATAGTCAAGGAGAGCCTCTAGAAAAGTAGGTGGTTTGACCCCAATTCACTCTACCCAAAGAGACTTTACTCAAGAGGGAATTCAATTCATGAAAACACTAACATATAATATTCACAAATTATTCCCAATGACTATTCTCAAGCTCATAACTAAAATTAAAAACTGAGTTCAAGGTAGATGAAAACTAAATTATAAGATAACAAACCTAGAATGATATGTAAGGCTCTATACTAGATGAAATTTATCATATGAACCTTTTCATACAGTTATTGAAAATATAAAAAAAATTATAATAATTAATAAAATGGGGAATTACCTATAAATAAATGAAAATTTTAAATATTTAAACATGAGATAAACATTTATGAACTATTAATAAATAAATACTAATTATAAACATTTTTATAAACTAGAAATAATATAAACATTTTATATTATTATTAATATTAACCCTTTCACATTTCATATTAAATGAAATTTATTTGATATTTCATGAATTATAATGATTTTATAATTCAATATCTATTATATAAACATTTCTATGTAATCAAAATAACGAATATGTTGGAATTTATATTCTCTTTATAAATAACCTTTTATAATTTTTAAATAAACCATTTATTTCTAAATCATAAATCATTCCATTTAATTTTTAAAAAGGTGTTTCAAAATTTATAATTATCAATTAATCATAAACATTTTATAATAAATTAATTTATAATACAATTTTGTAAATTTATATAAATATTTTAAAAAACCATTTCTAATATTTGTAAACAATTTATAAATAACATAATTCAATTAAAAAATTAATTTTATTAATTATGATAAATACTTTATTTATTTTCATAAAAAATAGTATTATATATGAACATTTCATATTTATTTCCAGGCATGATAAATCTCATTTTATTTTTAAAAAATATTTTTTCATAAATTAATATACATGTTGATTCAAAAAATAATGCTACCTTATAATACCACCTATGAATCTTGTATGATCAGCATACAACCATATGTAGGAGAAGAAAACCCAAAAACAGTCAGATCTGTATTTAAGAATAAATGGATAAATAAACTGTATTAAAAGGGTACTTGAAAATCACCAATGATAGCAGTCTTCTTCTCTCTCGATGAATGAGAATTATTGATGAAAATCATGAAGCAATAAACCAAATAACACCACCTATTACGGGGTACACCAGCCAATGGATTTGTAACTATATCATGAGTATACCCTAATTCTGAAGGGGTTCCAGCACCTTCATCTTAGATTGTGAACAACAGTATGGGAGGAAGAGAGAGATGATAGGTCTTCTCACGATTTCTTGTCAAAAATAGGAGGGGTAACATCCCTTTATATAGACAACCATGACATGTTTCACTAAATGAAAATGAATTGAACATATTAATGTATATGTATACATTTATTTCCATAATTCATTTAATCCTTTTCAATGGGAAATCAAGCCAATTAATCTGTTCATAATATATTGTAAGTGATGATAAAACCATTTGTGAGAAATAAATATATATATATAATATATATATTTATTCCCAAATGTATTTAAAAAACTGAATTATAATACATGAATAAAACTCATATTATTAAATATACACTTTATATATATAATATCATATTATATATATATATATATTAGTGTATATCTAACAAAACCATCACAGGTGAATCCACCCGATCCTAGAGGGGTATACTAGGAATCGATTGAGGGGATATAACAATCACACTCAAGATATTTGAAATCCCATGATCAGAGATATATGACCACCTAACACCTCATACTATCATTCAAATTTTAGACATCACAAGAATTTTCAGTGGTCTACTAGTATCTACATTGGAATCTTGAATTCCAGGAATTCACAATGGTATAAAAATATCGTAGGAATCCCTGGAATCCTATAAAATCTTGTATACATGGTCCCACATTATCTGATGTTGTATCTTTGGAACCACCTCTTGGAATACACTCCTATAATAATCAAATATATTAATGAACAATGATCTATGAA
The DNA here is from genome assembly GCA_963277665.1 of Viscum album. Lineage (NCBI taxonomy): Eukaryota > Viridiplantae > Streptophyta > Magnoliopsida > Santalales > Viscaceae > Viscum > Viscum album. The sequence continues at coordinate 264,101,515 of OY728129.1, forward strand.
TCATCCCTCAGAATAATATAATATCATCTCCCATACATCTCGGGCATCCCAGGGTCTCATCCATCTCAACAAGAGATTCCTAGGGATCTTAGGTGATCAAAATCATAATAGGACCAATGGTTAATTCACAAGTATCTGATTAAATAATCTATATTATCTAATTAAAAAAATTGAAATATATTAGGTGATGTTTGAATACCTAATACCATTATGATCACCAATTCCCAAATGGGCTTATATGTTGGTTCAAATTCTAGGTAACTCCCACAACCATATCTACTTGTAGTCACATACACCCACTTAGGGTTATCACTTTATGGGGCACCCACATGGATCCCATTGGTTATCAATATAGTGAAGTAATACCAATATGGGTCTTTGATCATCCCTGGTTTCTCAAGCCAGTGTTAGATGCTCATAGAAAATCCCATCTCTCGGTATTGTCCTAGTTATCTCATAACCTAATATGCCTCAAGATTACACAAAACTTGTGATTGTATAGATATATGCATAAATGGACATCTCTATGTCTCATGTCACTCTATACTAGTCAACTCCTCTCAACCTATGTTCACATTTCCTGTGGTCTATTAAAATAATCTATGAACGTATCAAGGTTCCTCACTCAACCTATCAGGGCCATCCATATCATGTTATTCCACACACCCCTAGTAGAGGCATCCTATAATCTATGTAATGTCTTAGTCTAGGTCTCAGTCGACAGTTTCTGAGGCATTAAGAAACTTACAAAGTTCACCAATGGACATGGAACATTACTCATTTCATCCAATGTGTTTTACATTGGATTAAAATTTTAAATTAAATTACAAATTAATTTAAATTAACTAAAAATTTAAATTAAACAATTAATTTTTTAATAAAATGATTAGTTCCCTTGATGGAATGAACACACATCATATAAAACATATACACAATGAAATAATCTATATTTTTGGTACTGAGGACCACCTATATCAACTTAGAATTTGTTCTCCACTTATTACATAGTCTAACAACTCCCTTCTAGGCTCATCCATACTCATCCAATCCCATCTATATTCTAACGACTATTAAAAACTCAACCAAGTCCCTAAATCAATCCAAATATCCTATATTAATTAATTATAAAATTTATAATTACTTAATAAATTTAATTATAAATATTTATAAACACTGAAAAATAATTTATCATCACTGCCATGCTGAAATCATGACCAAAAAACTGTAGGAGGTCCATAGAATACCCTAACACCATCCCATGTGGCATCCCTACCATATGTTAACGATTCATTATGCAATTAATTTTAAATTTATGGAAAAACATCAAATAAATTGGGGGCACAACATAACTTTTCCAAAATGATGAACGACGTTACATGAATAGCCTTTCAGTATATCCCCTTTCTAAGTAGAACAAAATCCCCATCTTGAACAGCTAACTCCACCAAGATCTAGTGGAATCAAAACCAAATCCTAACTAAGAGAATTCAAATTTATCAAGAGTTGTTGATCGGAACAACATAGATCACCAGAGATGAATACGTGCCTTGAATCATTGAAAAACTCCCTTTAGAGCACCCACAACATCAAGGTAAAGAAGGGATAAGGAGATAGGATCACCCCTATCCATGTGATCAATTGAGAGGGATAAGAGAGGAAACCCCCTAAAACAAGGGGTAAATGGAATTTTCCCATTATTAACGCCACTAGATAGCTGGTGTCAACTATATTAGAACCCAGGCCACTATTATCTCCATTATCTAGCCAGTGGGATGGTACTGGGATGCCAATGGGTGCAGCCAATAGCCTGGATAGCCAAAAATCACTCTAAGGATCTCCATAACCTCCTGATCTCTATTAAACATTCATACAATGTCCAAAATATCCCCTTGTAGGGGTTCCATCCTTTGAAGATCAAGTCTGAATCCTAGTACAGAATATGGCCCATCCACTAAATTAAAAACTAAAAATTCCTCCAAATTTTAAAACTCATACGCACACACTATGTTTTACAATCTACCCACCATATCTATTCTCATCCCTGAGAATTCTCATCAATAATTCCATCATTGTTCATGACCTACTTAGGTTTTCAATTCCCTTGAAAATGGTCACGCTCTATCCTTGGACACTCAACAGGCCTCCAAAATTCCATTCCAAAAACAATGTGAAAATCCAATGAAATATGATTCATCTCTATAAATCATTATCTAAACTTAGAGACAGTGCTCCCCAACACCCATGTAACCTGAAATTCCCATGTGTTATCATCCAATTAACCATCCAGCCTATGGTTCTCCCCACCATAATATCTACATTACCAAGTTAAATTATAAAACATTAAAACTCCTCACTAGTGGATTTTTCTTTTGAAATAGAACCTCAATGGTGAATCGGCCCACTCCACATGATTCCCAACTTACCTCACTTGAAAATACATGATAAAATAATTTAATTACTAGTATTTTTTATCATCTCCAAAACCCAAACCATAATGGATGGACCTCCACCATCCTTGTAAAACATGATCACACCAAAAAAATCTTTAAAAATCTTGACCAATATACAAAACTCGCCCATATTATCCAAAACGATTCATTAGATGTGTTTTTTTGGATCATTGTATCCTATTCCACGCAAAAAACCATTCATTCCTCCTCTGAATGAATCATATCTAAAATGATCAATCTCTACTACAAAGTTTCCATACATTTATTCAATCATAGTGCCTTAAGCCCTAGATAAATTCCAGGATCATCTTTTTACAACCCATGTGGTATCAAAAAAAATCTGATGTTATTCCATGGTCAATTCCTCAATCAAAAAATTCTACGGTCATGCTATAAACATGGGAACTGACATGTTCTCAATCCGATGATGTTAATACCATTTCAAAACTATCCCAATATTGAATCCAATTCTTATAATCAATCCAGTATCACATCCAAATTCAATTATAGTATTCTCCCAAGAATCTGTTTGAATTTAGTCTCATAGATCACCAACTTCTAATGATCTAAAAGATCATATAACAAGTACTCACTCACACCCACTATCCCTATAACACAAGGGTCATATAAATTTAACTGATGTGATACTCCCCACTATAGGAGAGTCATTATCATCACATAAAAATACAAAATTCTCAATTATCATATCCCAAGATCCATTGAATGATATCGATTCCTGAATCAGGAAAATAACATCCCTGAAATCCACTTAAACCTCTTTTGGATCCAACATAAACCTCTTTATTTCACTACTCCTGAGATATTATCAAAAGGTTCAGGTTATTTTAAGACCACATGAAATCCATTAATACATACCAACCATTGATACACTCATGACCATTCGAATTAAAAAAATCAATAGGTTCCATGCTTGACAATGTTAATTGAATCGGTCTCATCTAATTTCCAACATGAATACAATATAGTACATCCCAAAATTAGAAACCCAACTCATGTTCTTGTGAGACATTGACCCTCAAAATTAAGTTATAAAATGTGAACAATCACAATTATACTTAGGCTATCTAATATCATCAATCAAAGAGTTCCCTTGGAACTCATATTTAAAACCAAGAACCTTACTTATTCCATGATTTAACTCACAAAAACATGCTACAAAACTTTTTACCTAAACCACATTCATCCATTCATTCTATAAGAATATCAAACTCATCTATACACTTAACCATCACAAAAATATATACTAAAATCAAAATAATCTTTACAAAATTTCACCACATACTAAAATGCATCCCAATCCATTAGTTTTACACTCCTAAATAGTTCTGCCTTTAGAAACCCCCCTTGATACCAATGAACGGAAGGTGTGTTCTCTTGAACTAAAAGAACTATCATGCCATTGACACAATACTAGAGCACCACTAGTTCTTCATTCCAAAAATATTTCATATACATATTATTTTTGACTTAAAGGCACTCTCATAAACCTAGTTCGGTATTGATTTTTGGTTTTCCTATATCATTGAAAATGTTCTAACTCACTAAACACAAATTCACTTCTAATGTTATATAGTTATCCCACATAGATCCATGTTCTAGTCTCATTGTAGGTCACAACTCATGGTACATAATCCACATTCCCATCTCAAAATTCACATAGAACAATATGTTAATCACCCTCTTGAGAGTTCCATATCTATAACAATATCTTATTTCATTTCAATAGCCAATAAGGGCACTGATCATCACTAATAATCAACCTAAAAGGCTACTCCCTTGAGTATACCAACTCATCAAGGGTCATAAATACTCAATAACATCATCCTTGATGATCTATTATAAATAAAACCACAATCACTATCTCAGCTAAGAATAATTCCATTCCAAGATATCAAAGTAAACAATGTCTAAGTTTTTACTGGAACATTTACTAACCAAGAATTTTATCATGTCATATAAACATACTCACTCAATCGGTAACACTCTCTGATGATCTATACAAAGAACCAAAAACAATAGGTTTTGTTAGATATAATCTCATCCCATGTTATATGGGAAAACATCATATAGGTTATCACATGGATTTTAAATAACCAAACCTATATCACACATTAAAATGAAATCTCCCATTAACGGTGTCTATCCAGCAAACCAATGTCACTTGGTTTGGTTAAGAAGAGTTTAATTGCATGATATGTGGGAAAAACAATATAGTTTTTTTGCTGAAATAATAAGTAACTAAACAAAAATACTAACAACCATCTTGGGTTTTCTCACTATTTCTCCATGTGTCACACTATCCTACTAGGGTTACCTCATGTCCCCTACACTAAGGGACCATATCATCATAGTTAACAAGTGTATCACCATAGATCCACATGATGTTCCATCAGAGTGAAATATATATAAAATACATTACAGATGATTATAATTCCACCATGTACATGTATTAAAAACAATTTATTTGAATTTTCTAACACATTCAATGGTTATACCTCTTATCTATTTTAGAAATCACCCTATTAGGTCCCTACATATCATGTGAATCCCTACATACTAACTCATGATGTAGGAGACACCATTTTTTATGAAGTTATAAGAGTAAAATCCATAACGGGTCTCTTCCCAATGGTAAGAGACATGAAAAACCAACAAGTAATCACTAATCTCCGAAATCATGTGAATTAACTTAGGTGAAAATCATATCAAAATTAACATCAGTAACCTAGAACATCAATACCATCCTAGGTAACACGAACATCCAACTGGTGGTGTTATTTAGGTTTCACTGGCATGATATCCATCACAAGGTCTTACACATTCCAATATATCCTGAATAATGATTCTAAAAATTGGAAGACAAATAAAACCTTTTATACCGCTTTGTAGCACACTACATTGGTTCACTCTGTATAGTATCCAGACTATACTTCCTTGTGAACTCAGGTTCACCTCCTTGCACATCAAAGGCTTCCAACTAGTAGTGAGGGCCTGTAGGAATATAGTGGGAAAGATTTTCCCTATATATCACAATGTGAAGTAAAAAAATGTAAGTAAATAAACATCATACAAGTTAGAGTATGTACGAAAAATAAATAAATAGATCATTCCAAATTAAATAGAATGTTGACATAAAATCATAGAAGTTTGATCTCCCACTAGGAAGATTACATATACATATATATAAGAAATAAAATTCAAGATATTCTCTACAATGTAACCAAGCTATTTCATATCCAAAACTCATATCCTACATGATTTGGTCCAACTCAAACATATAAAACATGGCCTTTTCTCAACATATACTAGCAACCAAGTCTAAGTGTTCTAAGGTACCCCGGTGAAATGGAGGCCCAAGTAGGGTTTCAGTACATTACTCTATTGGGTAGCACAAAAAAGATCACATATTATACCATAAATGTAGTGATATGTGCATGTGATGTGATCAGAATAAATAATTATCATTGATTGAAAGAAAATAAAACTAACCAAAAAAATTGCTTCATCCCAATTATAGATTGTCTCTAAGTGCGTCATGATGATTGTTCTAACCAGTATATCGCAACTACCCCAAGAGTATACACATATACTAAAGCCAAGACCAATCATAATCATTGATCCTTAGGTCTATGAACCCAATTCCCCCACACATTACTCAACCATTTTTTGAGTATCTCTAAGCATGAGCATCACCTTAGGAGAACCAATTTTTATTCAATGGGGATACTAGACCTGTACCTCTATCACAATGAGTAGAGGACCCAAGGAAATCACCAAGCATCCCTCATTCTTCATCCCTCAGGCTAAACCCCATGGAAGTATCCAATCTTTCTAAGTTTCAAGTTAATATCCACTTCCTATAAAGGGGAAGACTCTAAGAAAATCTATACATTTGGGTGTGACTAATTATTACGAGACCCATTCAATCATTAGGAATAACCTCTCTATATTTCATGGTTAGTATCTTGGGTATCCAAAATATGATGGATCTTCAACTGAACCATCCCTATTATTTCCACCTAATCCTAGTGGGTGGATTCTAGGCATCAATTTATGGGATTTTACTATCACCCTCTAGATTTCCAACATACCATGCATGGGGATATACACCCACACAACACTACCACCATTCAATTCTCAATAATCTTAGGAATTAACAAAGGTCTACTAGTATCTCCATATGAATCCAAGAACCCATTCATTAAAAATGGTATACCAATATCAGAGTAATATTTACCATCATGACCATTATTGTATGCAAGGTCATGCATACTTTGTTACTGGATCCTAGGTACACCTCTAGGATTTCACTTTTTCATCAATAAAATCACTAGATGCAATAAAATCTTGGAATATACCCCTAGAATATTGTTGGATCTGATCATATACATCTTTTAAATCTTATTGTTTTGTCCATCTCAATAGTTGACACTCAAGTATCCCAGTAAATCACAATAGTGCTAGGCCCAATGACCAATTCATATGCATCCTATGAAATCACATATAATGTTCAATTAATAAAATAAAAATATATCATGATATTTTTGAACACCCAATAACATTACTATAATCACCACCCCAATGGGATTATAAGTCAGTTCTATTTCTATGGGACACCTGAAACCATCTCTACTCATAGTCACATACACCTGCTCAAGGTCATCACTTGAAGGGGTGCCCATAGGGATCCCCTATGTCATCATTATAGTAAAGGAATCCTATATAGTATCCTTGATCAAAATTGGTATCATAGGCCAATTCATAACACTCAGAGTACGTTACATCACTTGACATCATCCAAGTCATCTCATGGCCTCACATGCCTAAGGGTTCCTTCATATTGGTGATAGTCTTGAGGAATAGATCAAGGGTCATATAAATGTCTCGGGTCACACCAAACTAATTAAATAATCCCAAAAAATGTTCACATTGGATACAATATGTCAACCTAGGATATATAGTGACCCAACTTTTTCTTACATGACTATTACATATGTTTTATGATAAATAACATAATAGTAATATATTACAGGATCTAAAGGTTTAGTATCTTTGAAAATTTTGGTCCATACATCACTTTCACATATTAAAAATATGTATATTATTTTATTACATATTAATTTCCTTCATAAATCTCTCATGTTATCCTTGGTACATGAAATTACCTAAGGATATACGTCAAAAAAATTAGGTGATCTAAAATCCCAATAAGGGAAGAGATAACATAAAAGTAATAATAGACATGAATCAATAGTATATGGGTGAGAATAATAATAATCATCATATCATAAGAATGGGATAATAATCATAAACATGATGGAATAATTTGAAAAGTAATAGAATTTTTAATATTCATAATAATGAAACATTGTAACATAGTGTTCAAATACCACACATTGTTGTTAACATTGTTAGCTTCATTTTCACACATAACATATGTGTATAAATAAAAACAACATAATTTTGCAGAAATATAGCATAATTTTCGTTCATAATAAACATAATACCATGATATAAATTACATTACCTAATAAATAAGAGGGATATATAATTATTGGACAACCATAACATCATAAATTCCCATTACCATGCATGCCTCATAGGAAGAGAACAAATATATAATGTATTCATGAAATAAACCAATGGAATCAAATTGGTTTTATTGAGGTTTAATTAATCATACTTTCATGAATTACTATTGGGGTTCCCAAATAAATAATTGAATTCATGTTTTTTCATAAAACATCATCATTCTTGAGTTATCAAGAAATAGTTCAATAGGAGTCAATGCAATTATTTTGAAAATAAAGACTCCTTGAAAAATATTTTTATTTGGATTAGAACTAATTTTTACTTTATTTAAACATGTATATCTCCATAAATAGAAGGTTAAGAAAAGGGAATGGAAATTTTAAGGACATTAGTTGAGTATCCATACTAAGAATAATGTAAAAGAGGTGATAACTCAAAATAAAGGGGTTGTGTTCAATATTCACTACACCATAAACCCTGATTTATTTTATTATTTTCCACCTCCAATATAATAAGATTATGTTTTTAACACATGAAACCAGAAGTGATTTATATTCATTTATGTCACTATTAACTAATTATTATTATTATATTTTATTTTATTATAATATTTGTTGAAGATGTAAATTTCTGATATTATATTTTCCTTAACATGTCTCGTATTTCTTCAATTTCATTATTTTTATTCAGGGTCATTGATACATAACTAAAATTAATACCGAAAGCTAAAAAATTAAAAAATGTTTTTTTATTATATATAATTCATAATTACCATAAATGAAGGTTTAAATAAGAAGAGAGTTGGAAATGTCCTCACAGACGGTTAATCCATCGTTGACAAGATATTGTCAAAAGAGGAGTAAAAGAAATATTACATACAATATGTCATAAATTTAATTATTATAATGGATTAAAATTATTAATATAGTGTTAAAATAATAATCAATTAATAATAGAATATTTTGGTTTTAATATAATAGATAAAAATGTAGAAGAGAAGATGAAAATGAAAAAGAAAAGTTGACAAAATCATACCATCTTCTTGATTTTTCCTCTTTTCTACAACAATAAATTCCATGAATTCTTAGATTTTGTTGACTATAGAATGTACCTATAGATTATAAGGGGATTAATAAAGGTAATTTTGGTATATATTTTTCTTTTTTATGTGAGAGAATATTGGTTTTCCAATGAGAGAGAGATATGGTTTCTATTATTATAGATAGAAGAATTTTTATGTTATAATAATGAATAAATTATTTTATCCAAAGTAAACCTTTGAATAGTAATATTTTTTACATTATAAAATATATTTTAATTAAATAAAAATACTTTGGGACTTGCAAACACTTTATAATTTTAATTTATTAGTTTAATTAAAATCAAAGTAGATAAATAAAATAATTTTTATTTAGAGGGAAACTTTAGACTTTTATACATTAAAAATTGATTTTTAGGTTTTCAAATTAAGTTAATTATTTTTAAATGATCCATTTATATTAAGAAAATTATTTTGGTCCATTATATCTAATTTAATGTTTATTAAATCATTATTAGGTCATTATTATGTCATAAAACATGTGGTAGTTGAAAAACAGTGTTGTTATTATTCACATAAAAATTGATGTTTCTCATAAAATAATAAAAAATTCTCCCATGGAAAAATTTTATGTTATTATTCTAGAAATAAAATTCATTTTGTGAAAATTATTTTATAATAACTAGTTTTAATTTTTAATAAAAAAATTAGTATTTTTCTAAAATAATTTAAAATATAATTTTCTAATAAAAGCTTATAATTTCTCAGAGTTTTTAAATATGGTATTTATTTTATAAAATTAAAATATTTGTATTTTCTTAAATTATTTCCAATAAATATTTTTTTATTAAATTTTATTATTTTGATATCAAATTACAATTCCAATGTTAAATTTATTATTCCCAATGGTTAAGATACTATTACAAATGACTAGATTACTATTCCTTATGGTCAAGTTAGTATTTTAATGGTCACATTGACTCCAAGAAATTCCTATTCATTTACTCATACATAATTCACTATATTTCCTCCAAAAGTTATATATTTTACATTTCTAAAATTTTTATTGGTTTATTAATATTTTTCTTTTCCATAGTTTCATTTATGTGAGAAATTCTTCTAGAATATGAGGATTATCCAAATTTTGGAATTATAGTTTTTATATTTTCTATTTTTTATCCCATTGTAATATTTTCCATTTTAATGGGTTTAGTTTTTGATAAATTTAATTATATCCACTAATGTGATAAAATTTTGTACATTTTTTTATGTGTTGTATGTTTATAATACTATAAAATATAACATAACACACATTTATTCCTCAAACAAATTCCATTTATAATGTCTAGGTAATTAAATTTTTCCAATCTTTAGAAATTTATTCCATAAAATTTCAACTCATATTATTATTTAATAATAGATAAGGGTACTTTTGTTTCATTACCTCCTTAGGTTTCCATGTTTCTTCTTCATACTTGTAATTTCCCTAAAGAACGTTAATGATGTGAGTTGTTTTATTTTGTACAAATTTATCTTTAGGTCTAAGATCTTCACCAGCTTCTCCTTATAATAGATTTAATGATCTAGTTTTTTAACCTAAAAATTCATTATGTGATATGGATTAGGTATGTACTTATTGGGGACAGATATGTGGAAAACATTATAAACTTAATTCATGTTTAATGGAAAGGTATAAATATTTATCCACTAGTCATATGAGATCAAGTATCTCAAAGGGTGAAATGTACCTAGGGATGAGTTTTCCCTTATTTCCAAACAATATGACTCACTTCCATGGTGATATTTAAAGTAAAAAAATTTCTCCAACATCAAACTTGAAGTCCCTTCAACAATTTTCTTCTTCTGAATTTGAGAAACATTTATATGTTATTGGATGACTTGAATCTTGTATGCAATTTATTGTATAAGATCTATTCCAAGTACATTATTTTCACTAATATCATCCCAAAATTTTGGGGTTATTGATTTCTTAACATAGTGATCCTCATATGGATCCATTTGGATACTCGAGTGGAAGCTATTATTTTATGAGAACTCAACCAATGGGTGATGTTTAACACATCCTCATTTAAATTCCGTTGAGTAAGATCTTAGTATGTTCTCAAGTTTCTGAATTTTCCTCTCATATTAGACATTACTTTGAGGGTGATATTTTATACATGAATTCAAATCGGTATTCATATCATAATGTAGACTTCTCTAGATTTTATAAGTGAACCATCGATCATGATAAGAAATGATTGAAAGTAGTTCCTCATGAATCCTCACCACTTCCTTTAAATATATCTTGTAAATTTGTTCAAGTGATAAATAATCCTAAATAGAAATGAAGTTGTAAGTATTAGTGATTCGATCCACCACAACCCATATTTCATTACTTCCTTTGGATTTCTTTTAGAGACAAGTGAAAAAGTCCATAGTGATGTTATCACATTTCCATGTGGGTATGGGAAATGGTTACATCATCCCCTTAGACTTCTATAAATATGAATTAACTTAATGAAATTACAATCACATTAAAGTTTAACCATCAATATTCTTCTTCATATATTCCCACCAAAATTTATCTTAAATATCACATTACATCTTGGTACTTATAGGATGGATAGAGAAAGATGAGTTATGTGGGTTGTCTGATATTTCATTCTTTATCTCAGGTAATTAAGCCACACAATTTATACTTCCAAATTGAATAATAACATCTTCTAATATGTGTAACTCATGAATATTACCTTCCATTACTTCATCCACCTTCTTTTGAAGCTCTATATCATCTTGTTGTGCCTCCTTGATCATGTATTGGATGGATAGTTGGGAAATCATTTGGGATAGGTAGGATGTATTTCCTACTTTTTTTATTTCTCAATTCATACTTTTCATATCCATGAAGATAGGACCTTTATCAATCCACAACATGGATAGTGTATTAGGTTATCTTTTTCTAAGATCATCAACCTCATTATTATATTTTATATGATGGTAGTTAATAAAGAAATCTTAATCCATGCTTAACTCTAACCATATTCACTAACACATGATGAGCTATTTCTTCGTGAATATGAAATTTAAACTATTATGATTTGTATATATGTCACAATTATCACCACACATGTTGTGCCAACATATCTAAAAATTAGAGATCCATGTTTCTAAATACAGATCATGTGTTGGGTAGTTTTTTCATGGATCCTCTACACTCATAAGTCGTAGGCTACCACTTTATTATTTGGCATAACTAAACAACCTAGTCCTTTATTTAAACCATCATGGTATATCATAAAAACATCTATTATTGAGGGTGGTGTAAGTAAATTCATAGTTATTATCCTCTTGTTGACCTCATAAAATCATTCCTCATATTCTTACATGCAGACATACTTTACCCCTTTATGTGTTAACTTTTTTTTGGGGCTAGACAATCATGAGAAATTTCTCAAAAATTATTTTAAGTACCCACTTAATCCAAGAAAACTATGGATTTCCATGAAACTATAGGGTCTAGTACATTATTCAGTTACCTTTGACTTTGATTGGTCTACATAAATGCCCTCACTTTTGATCATGTTCCCAATAATGTGACTTGTTGTATCCAAAAGTCACACTTTCTAAATATAGAATACATTTTCTCCTTTAATAATATCTTAAACACATTACATAGATGTTATTAATATTTTTTTATGCTATTAGAGTATATGATAATTCCATTATTAAATATGACCACAATTTTATCAAGGTAGTCTCTAAAGATACTATTAAGAAAATCAATGATGATTTCAGGGGAATTAGTAAGTTTGAAGTCAATTATTATGAACTCATAACCTATATACTTTAAATGGAAGGGTATATTTTAAATATCATCCTTATTAAACACTAGTTAATGATATTTATAATGAATAAACACATTTTAGATGTATTGAGATCCAATAATTATATCAAACAAGTCATAAACCCACAGAAGGGGTACTTGTTCTTTATAGTTATCTTATTAAGCTCTCAATAATTGATTCACAACCACATTGATCAATCCTTTTCTGAAACAATATCATTGTAGCATGATACAGTTATTCACTAAGTCATATGACACCTTTTTGTAAATTCCTTTTCAACTACATTTTTAAATCCTCTAATTAAATTGGGGCCATTCTATTGGGATTTTTGGTGATATAAGTGGATCTATGTATGAGTTCAATTGAGAACTCCACATCACGGTCTATGGGAAGTGAAATAAAATCATTTATAAATCAGTATATTTCCTCACAATAGTAATTTCCTCAAGGTTGATTGTTTCCACTAATATATCCATCTGGGCATGATATTCTTCTTTATAGGGTATCAACACCAATATGGTTGAGGGATTTTAAAAAGTATATTAATGGTATTACTTTAATTTTTATAAGTGAATCGCATGGTTTGAAATATAGAAGGAGATTTACTTTTATCGGCAGTTAGTGTGAGATCAATATAATAGGATCATATCCATTCCCAATATAGTTCCAAATTTAAATAAGGCAAGTATTTTGAGATTCACTAGAATAATTTTCATATAGATTCTAATAAGATAAGGTTCTAACACTTAGGTTTAAATGATAAAACCACTAGGTGTTTTTATGGATATATCTACTTCAAGGTATCAAGGAAGAGATTATATAGTTTTAGAAAACTTCAAGGATGTAAATTAATTTAAATAATCAGAATAAAAAAATGACATTATTTAGTGAATAGTATGTGTACCACGTATGACTTCATTTTCATGTTCCACCTCAGTTGTGATGATGGAATAAGCTTTCCTTTTTTCCATATACATTGGTGGTTTTTGAAATTGATTTACCTTGAAGACCCATGGTTTAGAGTACTAGCTTGCATAATTCTCTTTCTCCTTACTTTTTAAGCATCGAACCATGGGTGGTGCATTGTAAGGTCGCTTCCTTTACTATATAATTTTGTCCAAATTCTTCATTTCACTTTGAAATTCATGATATTGGTTTCCTTATCTCCCATACATAAATATTTTCCTTATCCCCTTAAGGAAATTCCCATGATGCTTCTTCCTACATCTCTGTCATGTGGGTGGTTGTATATTTTATCCTCCTTTCCATTTAGATCCCCCAAATTTAAATTATATTACTCTATTATTATCTCTATTGAAATTTTATTTATAGTTCATGACATATTCACCATAATATTTCATAATCTATAGGAATTATACCTTCAAAAAAAATTAATAGTTCAAGGTAAATACTTGTTTATAAATGTCATCTAAAATTATCACCACTCCATTTCTTCCATTTTATATATGGATTGACATTCCTTATAAATTCCCACCATTAATCAACTTGTACATCTAAATCATAGAGGAAAAAAGTAAAAAAAATAGTTTCTTAAAACAATGGAGTATAGAAAAGATATTTTCCATTGAGTTAACCCTCTATTTTGTGACAAGTGGATCAAGAGATCCTATAAATGTTTTTGGTTGTTGATGAATAAATAACCTGATGGATAATTGATCCATATTCGGTAAAGGTAGATTTTCCTAATGGTTTATGTTATTGTTCATATCCTAAGACATTCTGGTAAGAATCACCATGATTTTTTGAGCTCCACCTCCCATTTTTTTGGGAATTGTATTTGAAAAAACATTTCATTAACCCTCACATGGGTTATGGATAGGTTTCTACTAGATCCAACTATTTTCAAAGATAGAAAACATTTGAAAAACATAATTTCATAAAACAGAAATAAATAATTTATTCTCTTGAGAAAATTAATTCTAAAGTCATATTTTATGGGATACCATTGTTTATCCTAACTTTCTTATGGAAATATTATTCTAGGATCATGTGATATAATATTTTATAACCTGAAAAATATTACATACATTATATATATATCAATCAAAATGGTTTTATAAATCTTGTGATTAACCAAAGCATATACCCTGGGAATGTCAAAAAAAGGTGTGTAATAAGGCCTCTTTTTCATATATTGGGTAAAATTAGATTTAATACCCAGTGATCCCTTTTGGGGTTATTACCCCTAGGTAATTATAAAATGTAGTTTTTTTACTTATAATAAGACTTATCCATAGGGTTTTCACAAATATTTTCTAATATTAATTCCCTAATTATTTATACTATACTTTGATACTAAAAATAGTGACCCATGTTTTTCTTACATGACTATTACATAATTTTTATGACAAATAACATAATAGTAATACTTTCAAGGATCAAAAGGTTTAGTATCTTGGGAAAATTAGGTTCATACATAACTCGTACATAATAAAAAAACAAATTTTTCATTCCTCATTTATAGTCCTCCTAAATATCTCATTTTCTACTTAGTATATTAAATCAATTGAGTATATACATAATATAAAGAGGTAAACTAAAATCCAAGTATATAGAGGGATAATAAAGAAGGAATAAGATATGTGAATAAATAGTTCATGGGTGGGAATAATAATCATTATTATTTTATAATCATGGGATTATCATCATAAAACTGATCGAATAATTTCAAAAGTGCATATAATTTTGAATATTCATAAAAATGAAACATCGTAACATGGTGTTTCAATACCATGTGTAGTTTTAAATAAATCTAGCATCATGTTCACACATAACATATATTCATAAATCATAACAATATAATTGTGAACAAATATATCATAATTTTCATGAATAATACACATAATATCATGAGATACATCACATTACCCATTGAATTTAAGGTTTATATATTTTTTAGTGCATCATTAATATTATAAAATTCTCATAATATTTTATGCAACATGCAAAGAGAACATATAACAATCATATCCATGAAATAAAATCATAGACAAGAATATATTTAATAAAGGTTTAAAAAATCCTAAATTTATTAAAAACCTTTGGGGATCCCAAATGAATAATGGAATTCATATTTTCTATAAAAAATATCATTGTTTTGTTGAGTAGAAATGGCTCAATAGGTGTTAATGTAGTGTTTTAGAGAATAAAGTCTCTTTAAAAAATATTTGTATTTGTTTTGGAAGTAATTTCAACAAGGAATAAAAATGTATATACACAGAAAAAATAAGGGAAATAATACTGAAAGTAAATTTTATGTAAAATATAGTAACATACATATTGAGAATAATGTGAAATAAGAGATAACCCAAAAAGAAATAGTTATATTCAAGATTCTCCTTACCTGAAATCCTGATTTATTTCATCACTTTTCAGTATCAAGTATAATAAAATTATAATTGTTAATACATGAAACTAAAAGTTAATTATATTAATTAATATCACTATTGATTAATTATAATTATTTGACTCTATTTTATAATACTCTTTATTAAAGGTGAAATGTTTGGATATTATATTTTTTATAAAACATCTTGTATTACATCGATTTCATTATTTTTGTTCAAGTTAATTTATACATTAGTACATTTTCTTATAGAATCTGAATATACATGTAATTAGATATTGATATATCATATATAATTCATATTAAACATCTATATAGGTGGATAAAATGAGAGAGTTGAAAATTTCCTCATAGGCGGTTAACCGACCACTGATGGGACACTGTCAAAATAGGATGAAGAGAAGTATGAAACACAATATTCATAAATTATATTCATTAAATTATTTAAAAATAATTAATATAATTTTTTAATATTATGTAATTAATATTATAAAATTTTGGTTTGAAAGGGATAGAGAAAAAAGTTGAAGGGAATAGAAATCTAAGAAGAAAAGTTGATGAAACCTTGCCCTCTTCTCGGTTTTTCTTCTATTATATAGTACTAATTTCATTGAATTATTGGTGTTAGTAGAATATAGATCATGTATAAGGTGATAATGGTATTATGAGATGGAATTTGGCTAGATAATTTGATTTGGAAAGTGAGGGATGAGTGGTTTTTCAAGGCAGGGGAGAGGGGGTTTTATAGTTATAGAGAGGGGAATTTTTAAGTTATAATAAAGAATGAATTATTATAACTAAGGTAACACATTAAATAGTAATATTTTTGACATTATGAATTATATTTTTATAATATAAAATTATTATAGTACCTTAAAATTCCTTATAATTCAAATTTATTAGTTTAATCAAAATGAAAGGAGAAAATGGGAAAAAACTGTTTATCTAAAGGGACACTTTAGACTTTTGGTCTTTGTAAATTACTTTTTAGGTTTCAAAATTATGTTTATTGTTTTTAGATGAAACCTTTATATTTTTAAATTTATACTCCGATGATATAACCAATTTAATTTTTATTAATTTATTATTACATTATTTTTATTTTATAAAACAAAGAGTATTTGAAAAACTGTATTTTTTATTATTCATGTAAAAATTGATGTCTTAGAACATTATCAAACATTCACCCACAAAAACATTTTATGAACTTATTATAAAAATAAATTCATTTCATTAAAATAATTTTAAATAATATTTTATTTTAATTTATAATATAAATATTGTGATTTTTATAAAATACAATAAAATATAGTTTTTTTTAAATGATTATAATTTCATTGAGTTTTTAATCATGGTATTAATGTTTTGGTATTAAAATATTTATATTTTAATGAATTACTCAAAATAAATATTATTTATATTAAATTTTATTATTTTGATTTAAAATAACTATTTCAATGGTCATATTACCATTTCTAACAGTCAGGTAACTAAACTTAATGGTCATTTTTTTATTCCTAATAGTTTGGTTACTTATAGAGACCCTACTTTTTCTTATATTACTATTACATCATTTTATAGATAAACAACATATAATCATTAAAAATAAAGGATAAAAAGGTTTAGTGTCTTGGTCAAATTAAGACCATACATAACATTTACAAAATAAAACATAAACATTTATTTAATCCCTTAATCTCTAACTTCTTATTGGCCCTTTAATTATCTTTAGTACATGAAGTCACCTGAGGATATACATCAGAAATGGGTTAGGTAAAATACTAGTAAGAGGATGGATAATAACATTAAATAATATAACATGGGGTTAGAATAATGATTATCATCATAACATAGTTCTAGTATTATAATCATTATATGAAGCATTAAGAAAATACTTGGAATGTTGCAATTCATAAAAATGAAACATCATGTCTTAGTGGTCAACTACCACACATAGTTGTGAAAAATATAGAATCATGTTCATGAATATTTCACTTTACTCATGATTTTATTCACATTATCCAATTTATTAAAGTGCTATATAATTCTAGGTGCACCCTTCCCATCATAACATTTACATTGCACAATATAATTCTGGGTACACCCATCACATCATAACATTTACGTTATCATGCATGCCACATCGAACATATATCAATCATGAACATATAATAACTCATGTAAGTTAATTGGTTTCATTTAATAATAATAAATTCATAAAAATTTGGTTCTAAAATAAAAATGGAGTAACATACTTGATATAATAATCATCAACCTTGATTAAAGGAAACAATCTTGAAAAGTAAAAGGTGTTTTTTAAAGAAAGAAGATTTCTTTTGGAAAACATTGTGTTTATCATAAAATCAATTAGAAAACATGTATAACCCAGAAAAGTTAAGATAATTATTAAGAAACTATTTTTAAGGAATAACCATACTGAAAATGGGGTGAAAGATAGAAACCCCAAAGAGAATTGGGTTTGATAATTCCCCTTACCTTTTGTCTAAAAGCTTATTTCATGTTAATATCCTATATAATCACATTATATTAATTAATTAAAAATTAAATAACCTTTTATACATTACCATGATTAATTATGGTTTTATTATGTTCTATTATGGTCCTTTATATGAATTATAGAGTTTAATTTCATTGTTTGGGAGCATTTATTTTCATGGTTTCCATGATCGGTTCATATTATATTCATGAATAGAAGTTCATTTCTAATGAGTATGAACATACAAAATTATTATTATATTTTATTAATGATCCTATATAATATTAAATTATCTTAAAAATGATTTGGTTATATACCAATTGGATGGTTCATTACATATAAGTTAATGATGATTGTTTTAGGTTAATTTTGGCAGTTTTTCGAACACAACGAACTCGTTTTGTTTTATCATTTAGTATTATGAGTATAAGTTATTTACATAACATAAAATGGTTTATAAAATAAACTTTATATTATTTTTTAAACCATTTAATGGTATTATTATCATCCTTGAATTTGTAATGAAAATTAAAGTGCATTTCCAATAATGGTGGTAATTTGATACATCACGGACGACGATTTCATTTTTAAGATAAAAGAGAGAGAGGGAGGATTTTAATGTTGTATATTCCATTAACATATATTTATGTTAATGGATTTATTGTTCCATTTATATGAATTTATGTGAGTATAGAATAAGAAAATAAATTGAAATTGTAAGGAAATTAAAAAGAAAAAGATAGAGGATTTACCTTTTCAATTCTCCTCTTGAGATCCTCCTCAAGGAACCTAGGATTGCTCTTTAGATGAGAACAAAAGCTCTTGTACATGGGGTATGAGATAGTTAAGAGTATTGGGTATAATTTATGAAAGTCTCAAAGGTTTATAGTTGTTATGAGAAGAGGGTGTGAGGGGTTGTAATTATAGTGGAGGAGATGGGTGCTTTCTCAATATTTTAATCATTAGTTTATTATTTTGGATCAAGAAAATTAATAGTTTAATAATTATCATAAAATATTTTAAAATAATTAATAATATTTAGTTATTTTGTTGCTTACATAATCGATGACTCGATTAATAGTTCATTTAGCTTATAATGTATATATACTGTAAATTACTATGTTTTACTATTCACCAAAAATTCAAGTATTTTAGAAAAATATAAAAAATTTACCCTAACCATTTTTCAATGTGTAGAATTAAAAAATTAACTCTATTTTATGAAAGAAATTTTGTAAATATTATTAATTTCATTTTTAATTAAAATCATCATTTACTTGGAAAATATAGATTTTAAAATTATAAGTGATTTTATAACACTTTGAAAAATTACTTAAGGTCTCATAAAAATTATATTAAAATTAAAAAAACATAAAAATGTTGATATTTAAATATATTTTATGAAAATAAATTTTCTTTTTAATTTTTAATTTAATTATAAAATTTTAATAATTATGACTTACCAAAATACCAATCACTTAATTAATAATTTTTAAAACATTTATTCACTTTGATTATTATACCATTATTTTGTTTATAAGATGCCTAAATTTTATTTATACTTTCATGGGTGAGTTTACTATTCATTTGGCTGGTTTACTACTTATAAGGGTAACATAACTATTCATAAGGGTAAGTTATTATTCACCAAAAATTTTGTTTGTCCTATCAGACTCTAAATATCTTACTGATTACAACCGTGTATGCCATATTTTTTAAATTAAAAACACATAACTGGTAAAATTATGTTTAACGGTTAGGATATAAAGGTCACATAGTATTTAGCAGTTTAATTAATCATGGTGTGGCATTGTTTTTTCAAATTTGATTTTATGTGAAATAATTATAAGAATGAAATTTCCATTGATAAAACATTGGGTCATTACATTATTCCTCCTTATGAAATTTCGACCTTGAAATTTCATTTTACATTGTATACTGAAAACAGATGTGGGTACTTCTCCTTCATCATTTCCTCTAGTTCCCATGTTGCCTCTTCATACTTATGGTTCCACCATAGTACTTTGATCAGGTGATTAGTCTTTTTTCATAGAACTTTATCTCTAAAATCCGAGATCTTCATTGGATTCTCCTCATAAGAAAGATAATTCTCCAACTTTACCACCTATGAAGATAGTACATGTGAGGGATTTGGTATGTAATTCATTAAGAGGGATATATGGAATATATCATGTACATTAGACATGGTAGGTGGAAGTTCTAATCGATAGGTCATAGCTCTGATGTGATCAAGAATCTCAAAGGGGTCTATGTACCAGGGACTTAGCTTCCCTTTATTACCAAATATCATGACATTCTTATATAGAGATATGTAGAGTAATACCATGTCTCCAACTTTAAACTCAAGGTCCCATTGATGATTGTCTACATAGCCCTTTTTTCAACTTTGGGCTGTATTGATGAGCTATTGAATAGTTTTCAAATTTTCCACCATTTCTTACACCATTTTAGGTCCTAGTAGCTTACATTCACCGACTTCATCTCAGTATGTTGGTGTTCTGTACCTTTTCCCATAAAGGGATTCATATGGAGCCATTAGGATGTTGTAGTGTAAACTATTATTATAAGAGAACTCAACCAAAAGAATATGTTGGTCCTATCCTCATTTAAAGTCTATATAACATGTTCTCAACATGTATTTCAGTGTTTGAATATTCCACCTAGATTGTCCATCAGTTTGAGGATGATAGGCCATATTGAAGTTCAGTTTAGTTCTTAGATCATGTTGGAGACTTCTCCAGAACATAGAGGTGAATATAAAATATTTATTAGATATAATAGATAGTGATACTCTATACAACCTTACCAATTATTTGACGTATATTTGTACAAGTTAATCCAGTGATAAGTCCTCTTGAATTGAAATAAAGTGGGATATCTTTGAAAGATGATCCTTAATAACCCATATAGAATTTTTTTTCTTCTAGATGTCCTTGGAAGTCCAGTGAAAAAGTATATCGTAATGTTATCCCACTTCTATTTTGGTATGGGTAGTGGTATCATCATCCCCTTATACTTTTTTCTTTCATCCTTCACTTGTTGACATACCAATCCTGCAATTCATTTTTTTCCATTTTCTAAAAAGATGGTTTATGGTTTACCGGTAACTATATAGACAATAACTCAACATCATAAACAGCGGTCATGGAACCCACATACCAGAAAATGTTAAGCCATGTGTGTAATTTAGAATATCCTTATTTATATCAATATCAGATGGTACACATAATTGTGACCCAAATCATACAACTCCTTCCTCATCAATATTGAACTCAGAGGATTTCCCATTTCTAATAGCTTCCACCCTTTTCATAATTTCTATATCTTTTATTTAATCATCCTTTATTTTCCATATGAGGGATGGTTGAGAAATAATTTTAGAAATTATTGATGATGTTCCTGCCTTAATGATTATCATTTCCATTCTCTATAAATATAAAAAGATTGGATCCATATCAATTCTCACCATTGAAAAGATGCGGGATCCTTTCTACATAAAGCATTTGCTACCTTATTTTTCTTACCAGGATGGTAGTAGATTGAGCCGTGATAATCCTTGAGGATATATAACCATATTCATTGGTTCATATTAATCTCCTTCTATGTGAATATATATTTGAGACTCTTATGATTAGTATATATCTCACACTTCTCAATACAGAGATAATTCCGCCAAAAATGAAAAGATCATAGCTACGAACTCTAGATCATGAGTTGGGTAGTTAAACTCATGTATATTCAACTACCGTGAGGTATAGGCTATCACATTATCATTTTTCATGAGTACATAACCTAATAATTTCTTGGCATCATCACTTTATATCAAAACAAATCTCTATTTTTCAGTAATGTGAGTACAGGTGCAGTGATTAGCCTTCTCTTTAGCTCCTTGAATCTTTCCTTGCATTCTTCCTCCTAGACATAATTTACCCCTTTTCTTATTAAAATAGTTAGTGGTATTGACAATCATGAGGAATTTATCACAAAACATCAATAATACCCAGTTAATACAAGAAAACTATATATTTCTGTGACACTATAGGGTTTGGGTCATTCCTCAATTGCCTTTGTTTTTTAATGGTATATATAAATTCCCTTAATTGTGACCACATGTACCATGAATATGAATTATTGCATCCAAAAGTCACACTTTATGAACTTGGTGTACAACTTCTCCTTCTTCAATTTTTCCAACACAAGTCTTCGATGTTTTTCATGTTCCTCCTTCCTCTTAGAGTAGATGAAAATATCAATGATAAACACTAGCAAAAAAATTTCAAGGTAATTTCTAAAGACTCTATTCATCAAATCCATGAATATTGTAGAGTAATTAGTAAGACCGAAGGGAATCACCAAAAAATAATAGTGCTCATACCTTGTACAGAAAGTGGTCTTCTAAAAATCTTCATTCTTCACCTCTAGTTGATGATATACAGAATGAAAATACACCTTTGAGAAGTACTGATCTCCTCTCAACTGATCAAAAAAGTCATTAAACCTTGGAATATGATACTTTTTCTTTATAGTGATCTTGTTGGGTTTCTGATAATCAATACATAGCTGCATTGATCCATTCTTCTTCATGAAAAAGAGAATTGTGCACCCCAGAGTGATGTACTAGGGAATATGAACCCTTTGTCCAAATTCTCCTGCAGCTTCTTCTTTAACTCCTCTATTTCAATAAGGAATATACTATAGGGACACTTTGATATAGGAGTATCTCTGGGTATGAGTTATATTGATAACTATACCTTATGATCTGGGGGTAGTATAGGTAACTCTTTAAGAAATACATCACTATATTCCTTCACGATGTGCATTTATTCTAGGTTGAAACTTTCCTTTGACTCAACCATTTAAGTGAGGCATTCTTCATCATAGGGAATCAACACCCATACCATTGAAGTATTTTCCAAAGGAGATTCATGATATTACTTGTATTTTTAGAGTATCATGGGATGGTTTGGAATATTAAACGACATTTCCTTTCCACAACAATTTATATATGCTCTATATAATGAGAGCCAATCCATCCCAAGTATAGAGTCGAATTCCACCAAGGGAAGTATCACGAGATTCACTGGAAGAATATTCTCACATAAACCTATATGAGAATATTCCAACACTTGGGTTTCAATGATTACACCACTTGGTTTCTTCATATATATCTCTACTTCATGGTATTAGGGCTTTGATTCAAAAGTTATAACAAACTTTCAAGATATAAAGTAATGCATAGAACTAGAATCAAATAATAATTTTTCCATTATTTAGTGAATAGTAAGTGTAGTTTGTACGACTTCATTATCTTTCTCCACTTATATAGTAGTGATGGAATAATCCTTCCCTTTTTCCTTTGGTTTTGGTGTCTAATGATGATGATTACCCTCGAGGAATCATGTTTTAGTGCATTGTCTAGAATAGTGCCCTTGATCCCTATAGTTATAATATTGGACCATGGGTGGCGTTATCCTTTCCTCCACTACATTTCCCTACATTTTCATGTCTTTTTGACATTCATGATCTTGGTGGAATTCTCTCCCACACTTGAATCATTTCCCCATCCCTTTAAGGTAGTTCCCATGATGCTTCTTCCCACATTTTTGACATGTGGGTGGTTGAGTTTTATTTCTAATATTCTAATTAGATCCTCTATCTTGAAACTCTACCTTTCATTTTTTTTATCACCATAACCATGGGACCATTCCCCAAGATACATCTCCAATTTGAGAGCACATCTAAAAACTTCTTCATGACTACCAAAGTCTTGAATTGCAAGAGCCTTTCAAAGGTTTGGTTTTAATCCACTAAAGAATATATCAATTTTTCTATCATTGTTGATAACAAAACCCAAAGCATAACTTGAAAGCCTTGTGAAATTTACTTCGTGGGCTGTGATAGATTATTCTTCCTTTTTATCCAGCTCTATTAATTATCTCTTCATATTTATATGAGGAGTTTGAGGGAAATACTTTTTAAAAAACATTATCTTAAATCCTTTCTACTCCATATCTTCAATTTCATCCCTTGGATTAGTGTTCTTAATCAATGCCCTCCATTGGTCAGCCTCTCCATATATATGATAAACAGACTGAGTCACCTTCCCCATATCATAATATTGAAGCAAAAAAAAAAAGATCTTATCCATTGAATTCACCCACTTCTCTGCGACTAGTGGGTCGTAAGATTCACTAAATGTCAGTGGTTGTTGCCGCATAAAACACTCGATAACCATTTTCTTCCTCTTAGGTGAAGGAGGACATTTTAAATCATTCATGTTATTGTTCATAACCTAATATATATGGGTAATAATCACCATGAAATTTTGAATTGCACCTCTCAAAGCATTGGGGTTTCCATTCAGGAAATTGCTACATTGTCCCTCGCATGAGTTGTTGGCTTGGTTTCTCATGGTTCCAACCATTTTATAAAATATAAAATGTTAAAAAAAAGTCAAAAAGTCATAAATAATATATCCCTTTGTAAAATTAAATCTAAATTCATATATTATGGGATCCCTAGGTTTAGAAAATTTTCATGTTTTCTTACTTATACTTAGTCTCATACTATGGGTTTCACTAAGGTTCTCTAATCATGATTCCTAAATTTTTAAAACCTTCATCTGATACTAACTATAGTGGCCCTAATTTTTCTTACATTAATATTAAATAATTTTAAAGATAAACAACATAAAATCACTACATATTTAGGATAAAAAAATTTGGTGTCTTTGTAAAATTTTTACCATACATAACATTTACAAAATTAAACATAAACATTTATTTAATTCCTTCTTTTATAGCTACTTATTGGCCCTTGAATTCTCCTTAGTACATGAATTCATCTGAGGATACACATCAATGGGGTTTGAGATAAAATCCTATTAAAAGGATATATAAGAATATGAAACAATATAATATGGGATGATAATAATCATTATAATCATAACATAGGTCTAGGATCATAATCATGAGATAAAGTATTAATAAAATACTTGGAATGTGGCAATGCATAAAAATGAAACATCATATATTAGTGGTAAACTACCAAACATAGTTGTGAAAAATTATATCATAATTTTCACACATATTTCAATTTCATTATTAGGTTCTTCATATTACACAATTAATTAGAGCACTATATAATTTTGGGCACACCTCTCACATCATAAGATTTACATTATCATGCATTCCACATCAAACATATATCAATATTAAACATATAATGACCCATGTAAAGGAATGGGTTTTATTTCATAAGAATACATTTATAAAAATTGGGTTTCAAAATTAAAAATTAAATAATATACTTGATATAATAATCATCAACCTTGAGTAAAGGAAACAATCTTGGGAAGTAAAAGGTGTTTTTGTTTTTGAAAGAAAGAAAAGTTCTTTTGGAAAACATTATTTTTTACATAAAATCAAGTAAAAAACTTTTATATCCCATAAAAGGTAAGATAATGATGAAGAAATTATTTTTAATGAATAATCATACTGAAAATGGGGTGAAAATAGAAAACCCAAAGAAAGAGAGTTGGGTTTGAGAATTCCCTTTAACTTTTGTCTGAAAGCTTCCATCACGGTAATATCCTGTATAATCAAATTAGATTAATTAATTAACAATTATAGAACATTTTATACATAAAAATTATTAATTATGGTTTTATTATGTTATTTTATGGGCCTTTGGATGAGTTATAGAGTTTAATTTCATCGTTTGGTAGCATTCATTTTCATGGTTTCCATGATCAGTTCACTTTGTATTCATGAATGGAAGTTTGTTTATAATTAGGATGAACATAAAAGATTGTTATTATATATTATTAATGATAATATAGAATCTTAAATGGTATTAAAAAGGATTCTGTTATATATCATAAGTATTACTAATTAGATAGAAGTTAATGATGATTGTTTTAGGTTAATTTTACCGATTTTTCGAACATAACGAACTTGTTTCATTTTATCATTTAGTACTATGAGTATAAGTTTTTTCTATAACATAAAACAGGTTATAAAATAAAATTTATATAATTTTTTAAACCATTTAATGCTCTTATTAATAGCTTTGAGGGTGTTTAATGAAAATTAAAGTGCATCGCCCATGATGTCGGTAAATTGACACATCACGGGAAATAATTTCATTTTAATGATAAAAGAGAGAGAGGGAAGAGTTTAATGTTATATATTCCATTAACATGATATAATTACATTATATTTCATCTATTTGAGTTATTATTCCATTTGTATTAAGTGAGGTGAGGATATAATACGAAAAGTAATTGAAATTTCAAGAAAATTAAAAGAAAACGAGAGAGGATTTACCTCTTGAATTCTCCTCTTAAGATCCTCCTCAAAAAACCTAGGCTTGGTATTTTGATGAGACCAAAAGCTCTTGGACATGGGTGAGTGGATTGGTAATATTATTGGTTAGAATTCAGGAAAGTTTCAAATCTTGAGAGGTTTGAGGAGAAGAGGGTCGGAGGAGTCGTATTTATAATAGAGGAGATGGGTGTTTTCTCAATATTTTAATCATTAGTTTATTATTTTTTGTCAAGAGTATGAATAGTTTAGGAATTATCATAAAATATATTAAAATAGTTAAGGATATTTATATATTTGTGTGATTACATTAGTGATGACTCAATGAGTAGTTCATTTAGCTTATAATGTATATATTTTGTAAATTGTGGTATTTTACTATTCACCAAAAATTCAAGTATTTCAGAAAAATATCAAAACTTCACCCTTAAAATTTTTTATGTGTAGAATTAAAAAATTAAATCTATTTTATAAAAATAATTTTCTAAATATGATTAATTTATTTTTTAATTAAAATCTTCATTTACTTGGAAAATATATATTTTAATATTATAAGTGATTTTATAACACTTTGAAAATTTACTAAAGGTCTCATAAAATTTTCTTAGAATCATAAGAAATAAAAATTTTAATCTATTAATTTATTTTATGAAAATAAATTTTCTTTTAAATTATCAAATTAATTATAAATTTTTAGTAATTATGACTTACAAAAATACCAATCACTTAATTAATAATTTTTAAAACATTTATTTACGTAGACTATTATACCATTTTTTTATTTATAAGATGCCTAAATTTTATTTATACTTTCATAGGTGAGGTTACTATTCATTTTTATAGTTTAATATTCATAAGGGTAACATTAATATTCATATGGTTAAGTTACTATTCACTAAAAATTAAGTTTTCCCTATGAGACTCCAAATATCTTACTAATTGTAACCGTGTATATAATATTTTTGAAATTCAAAACAGAGAAGTGGAAAAATTATGTTTAATGGATAGCCTATAAATGTCACATATTATTTAGTAGTTCATTTAATAATGATGTGGCCTTGGGTTTCCTAATGTGATTTTATGTGACATAATTATAAGATGGAGATTTCTATTGATAAAACATTAGGTCGTTACATTACTACTCTAAGGGAATCATTGAATCTTATAAATAACTATTCATTTATTCAAACATTAGTCATTACAAATCCTCCCAAGGTTCAATATTTCTCTTTAATAAAATTTCCATTGTTTTACAAATATATTTTTTCTTTTTCTATATTGTCTTTCATGAGATCAATTATTCTAGAAAATCAAGATGATCCAAATTTTCCAATTTTTGTTTTTCTATTTTTGTCCCATTATAATAATTGGAATTTTTATGGGTTTAGTTTTTGAATAAAGTGATGTCTCCATTATTTAAATAAAGTGTTTCTCATTTTTATTTATTCTATTTTTGTGTAATATTGTACAATATATTATAAAACACATTTTTTCAGGAAAAAAATGTTATATATAAATTATAGGTCGTTGGAGGCTACACATGTGTCAGAGGTCCTCACTCAGCTTAACTGGGATATTCATCTCATGTCATGGCACACACCCCTCCTGAAGTGGTCCAAGCATTTGTATATCCTATTAGCCCAATTTTTTTCCATTGGTGGTTTAGGCATCAAGATAGTTTCCAAGGTTATTAGGGGCATTGTAAATTTATTCATTTAATCCCAAGAATATTATATATGTTAAAAGAAATAAAATTAAATAACCATTTAATTTATATTAACCAAAAACTTAAATTAGATAATTTTCTTTACCTAAATATGTTAATGCACTTGATGGCCCAATCACACATCACACATAGTATTTTAAAAATGAAATAATCTAAAGTTCTAGTACATAGGTCCACCTAACTCAATTTATAATCTTTTTTCCCCTTATTCCATTACCCATAAACTCTTTCCTGGGCTCTTTCAAGCTCGCCCATGTGTGTCTATACTCCATCGTCCATAGAGAACCTACTCAAGGATCTAACTCAATCCAAAATACCAACATTAATTAATTATAACAGTTATAATTAATTAAAAATTTTATTTCTAAAGAAGAATAAATGATGAAAACTCAATTATTATCATTATTTCTTGAAAATAATGCCCAAAAACCTACAAGATATCCACATCAAACCCCCAACCCCATTACATGTGGAATATTTACCATTCTTCACTTATTCCATAATAATTTAAATTTATATTTAAGGAAAAACATAAATAAATTGGTGGTGATAAGTACATTTTAAAAATTGATGAATGATTGTACTCATATGACCTATAGGAACCTCCCATATTAAGGTAGAATAAGAGCCCCATCATGATCAGTTGATTCCACCAAGATCTTCTAAAATGTAAATCAAAACCTAATAGAGAAAAGTAAAAATTATTAAGAGGATGATATGAACAACAAAGATCACTAGAGAAAAATATATACCCCTAATCATTGAGAAACTCCATTGATAAAAATACCACATCAAGGGTAAAATGATATGGATAAGATATTAACCCTATAGTTATGATAGAAAAAATTAGAGGGGGAATATAAAATACCCCCTTAATAATTCTAGGGTTAAAGTAATTTCTCCTATTTACCCCACCGGTTATCTGGTAGCCCCTATGGTGGAATCTAGGCCACTACCTACTCTCCAGCTATATAAGAATCCCTACAGTTCTCTCATAATTTTATCCTCCCACATTTGAGATCTTTTATATGTCCAAAATACCCCCTTCAAGGGGTTCTATCCTTTAGAAATCAAATCATATGCCGGATTGAAAGTCCGACCCAGCCACTAAATTAAGAACATGAAATTTCTAAAAATTACAAAACTTTTTCATACACATGATGTTTTAAAAAAATTCAATACACATATTTGAATCATTTAAAGCTATTTTTATTATGAGTTTCAAATAAAATATCTACTTAATTTTCTTTAGGAATTTATTATTTAAAAAATGATGAGAGAATGTGAAATAATTCCTTATCGATGAAATTTTATAATTTCCTTTTCATTAATTCTATATTTTCATTACATGTAGGAATCTTGATGGTTATTATGTTTTTCACTTAAAGCAATACACTAAATTTAATTTCATCATGGTTGGTGTCATTATCAAAGTTAAGTTTAAGGATACCAACTATTGAGATCACAGAAGATGGTAACTTCCATCCAATCTAGAATATTTATTCCATCTTTCTCAATTTTTCAAATTAGTCCTATTAGTCATGCATCACTATCAATTCTTATAGGTAAAAAATATAATATATGGGAATAAGTTGGAACTACATTTCTATTTTTGGAGAGAAACAAGGTTGAGTGTTTCTTCTCAACCCAGAAACTTCTTTATTCATAGTTACACTATTTAGATAACTCTGTATGCATGTTTTTTAAAATTTTATAACATTTTTCTCTATATAAAAAATTTTCACATTTCATTTCTCAACAATATAATTATGTGTTTCTCCTTCTTAACATGATCCATCCAAAAAATTTCATCACTTGATACACAATTAATATTTTTTATAATCCCTACTTGAGATGAAAGTGCGGTTAGACAATACTTTGAAATATGTTCATCCCCTACATGGTTCTAATACAGTTCCTCAAGAAATATTTATTCATACTTTTTAAAAAAGATCTCATTAAATTAGTTATTTTCTTCATGTTCAATTTTTTGATTAATATTCTAATAATTCTTGTATTTTTAACATGTTTTATCTAGAATTTATTTAACTGAACCAATCCTATTGTTTATTTTATGGATTTCTTATATTCTATGAATATCAAGATTTCCTCCATTGACACTAAATCTTATAAATGGTTTTAAGAAGTCCATGTTTTTTGTTTTTTATCTATAAATAAGTATCTTATTCATTTTTGTGAAGAATTATTCTTCGTCATATTATTTGAGCTTTGTGTATCATGATTTTTTGGTTACCTAAGGATAACATAACTTAACTTCCCTCAAAATTTTTATTCCAAGGATTTATTCCATGAAATTTTTTATACATATTCTTTTTTTACATAAATACGAATGATTCTACACTATTAATAATCCTGTATTAAATTCTCTAGATATTTTCCATGATTTCAAATTTTTTAGAGATTAGAAGAATTTTCTGTTTTTATTGGTTTAATTTTCATCAAAATCAACTTTGATACCCCTAGATTTTAGCCTTATTTTTTATAAATAATGACATTCTATGAAAATAATAAATTTACTTATAAAAAAACCTTACAAATCACAATAAATATAAAACTATCCATTTTCTATAATTTAAGTAAAATTTATACCAATTTTGATATGTTTTTTATATTATTACACTTCATCCTCTTATTAGGATTATTTTTTAAAGTATATTATTATACTATTTATTCTATCAACCACAAATGTTGTGGTGAGTTTATCTTCATTTTATCCATCCATATTTTTCATTATTAAAAATATAAACCTGAAATAAACATTTAAATAAGTTTCATATAAAATAAATTTTTATTAGAATAATTATTATATTTCTCTTAGATATTTCCATTGATTGATCATTAAAAGTTATGAAGATCTATTTTCACTATATTTAAAAAAAACATTAACAAAATGATACTTATTATAAGAATGTCTAGTAGTGGATTTTATATTAATATTTTTTAAATTATTATCTTGAATAGTTTTAAGATTCTTTATTTTCATCTCTAGAATTATACATTTTATCTTAAGAGTGTTTATATGATCTCAAATAAACTTTAATATTCCTTTATACTCTATTTTTATGTCCTTAATATTATTTTCATGTTAATACTAAATTATATTATTCTATTTTAGTATATTTCTAATCTATTTAAAACTCTTTGATTTTATTTTTAGTTTTGAATAATTTAGATCAACACAATACGATTTTCCCTCTAATTCATGAAACATCTCTTGAAATGTTTCTTGGCTTTATCCTTTTAGAGGTTTTCAATAATCCACTCATTCTCAAATCTAGATAAACTTCTTCTATTTCCAAATACATTGAACTTATGGTACCTAATTTCTTAGATAATTTTACACATGTCGACATATTTTTAACCAAATAACTATTTATCCCTTTATACTCATCTTCCATATGGGTGATATACTCCTTCATACTTTTAAAATATATACAAATAATTGTTACTATTTAATTAGGAAAATTATGAAATATTACCTTCAAGGAAACAATTAATTAATATTTTGAATAATTTGATATTCCCTCTTCATAAATAATGATTAATAAACTTATAGGGTAGTTTTTGTAGGAAATATTAGTCACCTCTTCTTCATGAAATTATTGTGAACTAACTGAGGTAGATTCATTTTCAATGTTCTTAATAGTGTATTTTCCACTTTATATTTTCCATTCTTACTAGATTTGATTTTCTACTAATTATATCATGTGGATGTATAAAATTATCTCTCATTACACAAGAAGTATGATTCCGTTATCCTTTATTTCACTATATTCAGTATATTATTTAGAGTTTTCAAATAGATAAAATGTAATCAGTATTTTAAACTTCATCTCAAAATCCAGACATTAAGATAAATTTGGAAGAGAAAATTATAAACTAAAAATATAAAAATATTTTTATTATTGAGAATCTAAAAATAAGTGGAACTGAATATATAATGCCAATTTTTATTCCACATGGAATAGTGAAACCACTCAGGGGATTGAATGAATGTGACCAAATAATTAATATTTCAAACCATTTTACACTTCTTTACCTCTAAAAAATTTGGTGAATTAATCTACTACTATTTTATTACACCTTGGATAGTATGAATGAAATAATAAATATGAAAGAAACACAACCATAAAAACTATGGTTTTTTAGGGAGGATATAATCAATTAAGGGTGAATATTCCCCCCAGTTTAGAGTGGTTATTATTCCACAGGCATAGTAAATATATTTTATTATCAATATGACACTCAGTTAAGGTCAAATTCCTTGAATAAGTACTCCTAACATTGATCGGGTAAAATTGAAGAGCCAACTTTCTATTTTTCCAGCTCTAAAACCAACTAGACCTCCCTTAATAGTGTTTTTTTTTCAATATCATTTATGAAAAATGATACAAATGAAAACTGAAGTCACTTATAAAATAAGAAATATATGATCTTCTTAAATACCAGAAACACTGTCAGAGGATAACCCCCTGACCATTTATTAAATAAAAATAAAAGGACAGTGAAAAAGAACCACAAGCTTGAAGAGAAAATTACATATCAAATAAATCATACTCGTCATCACCTCCCTGATAAAAATCCTCCTCCGCAGTAGCATATTCACATTCCGAACTCTCATAATGTTTGAGAACCTTCGCATATCTCCTTCACAGGTTCAATCGTTCCAAGGATAGTAGCTCTATGTTCCCAATTGATGACCTTATGGACATCGGCTTTGGTAATTTGGAGAAGTCCTTTTTTAGCCTTCGTCATGCTTGAGAATTTGTACATTCCTGATTTCTGATCATCTTCAACCCCCGCATCTTGAAAACTCTCACTATAAAAAGGCCTGGACATACCTCTGTTATTCTCCTTGCCACTATCCGAGTAATCCTCCCATTTTCCAGAAATATGACCCTCATAGAATCCATCTTCCCTTCCTTGACCTTCCTGATATTGACAATTGGGATCAATCATGGCCAGACACTTAGGCTGCTCCATTGCTTCATGACCGTCCAGAGTCCCTGGCTGCACACTGCCACCCTCATCTAATTGAGCAACCTCTTTCATGTTCTCCTGTTCCAATCCTTTGAGAGCCTCAATCACAAACTCCGGCTCTAGGTGTACATCCATCTCTTGGCCCGCACATATCCTATTTCCCAAAACATCAAACCCTGCATCATTTTCCTAAGAATCAATCTACAAATTGTCTTCTGCTCCCACATGCTCCAGCCTTTGAAAACGATTTCCCGTGGATACGGTGACTAGCACACCACCATCCTTATTAGTTTGTCCATCATCACAACCCTCTGGATATTCCACAACATGACTAACATCAAAATTCTAAATTTCAACATGCAGCCTTCTGTCCACAGTTATATCCGAAGTAGGCCCCTGCTTCTTATAATGTCCACCATCATTATTAGTCTGTCCCTGCTTCTATTCACTCATACCACCACTACTGAACTTCTTCCCCTCACTGGCCATAACAACATTACCCTCAAGTAGAATCACCTTTCGGTTGCAGCCAAGAGGATCCCCTAGCTCCTTCTAACCCTTCCCTGCAACTATAGGTCCACATGAAGCCAAACCACCGGTAGCAGAAGCACTCTGTGCAGCAGCTCCCGAAACACCATCCCCCCGACTCAAATCCTACCTAAGTCTGTTTATCACTGTAGAAACCAAAGGATTAGCTGGAACCCCTAACAGATTATCCAGAACTGATGCACCCTGGGGTCGCATGTCAAGTGCGTTTCCAAGTCCAATATCCATAGAAGGTATCCTCCCCCTATCACTAGCGTTACCAATACTCTTCCCCGGAGCTGATGACCTCCTACTCATGGCTCCACTCTGACACCTAAAATCTAAATGGACCAAGCTTCTACAGGCTGAGTAGTAATCAGTCTATGATTCATATACCATAGCCTACTTCCATCTAAATTCCTCACCCACCGAAATCCATACCCATTCCACTGGAGGTTTCGATATATCCACCTCAACACACAACCCGGGATTGATGGGGTGACTCACAGAGTATGTACACACATCAGAACATAGGAAACTCCCTACCAAGTTCCCAAGAATACATATAATTGCTGGATTTTGGAAAGGTAAGGGTAGATGAGGAAGACTTACCCAAATAGGAACGGAGGTTGGATCGCGGTTCATATATAAATCAAACATCCACTGAAGGAGGAAAAACCTACAGCCATTGTAATGCCTGGGGGCACTGGACCACGCACATATTAAGTCCTCCTCCGAGGTAAACTGGATCATGAAGTGGTGACTATCTAGAAGGCCAACGATCGCGCGATCATTCAGATCTCATTTTCCAAACACAAACCGATCAAATTCATTGACCGATGGTCTTTGAGAGTTGAATCGATCCACCAGAGTCAAGCCAAAATGACTCGTCGCTTCAAAGAACTCTGACATTGAGATCGGAATTTGAGGGTTACCGAGATGAAGATTAGGAACCTTCGGACTTGACGCAATCATGGGGAACTGCGGGAGGAAATTAGGGTTGTAGAAGGGAACAAATGGAGTTCATGGCTTCTGAGGTGGCAAGATCAGATCTTCCGCCCCCTTCCCACCTCCAGGAAGGGGGGTAAAGCTTCTTCGGGAATGGGCTAGGGTTCCATCGCCATTCGTAAATAGTTTCAACATTGAATAATCAGTTTCCTATTGGGTGGAAATCACAAGGCCATCTCAATACTATTGAATCCTATCATAGGATAGTAAGATCAGTTTTCTTTTTCTTCCAGATAAATGATGATTAATAGATTGTATACATGTGGGTATCCTCACTAATATTTTATGAAAGGAATATTCTATAACAGTAGTATTCAGGTCTACTTCTTCCTATATTCTTAAATAGATAATAATAATCACTCAAAATCTTCAACATTAGATCTCTCTTACTTTCTCCTACATCAATACTAAATGTCTTCTATAAAATAATGTATAAGGTTATATCTATCCCTTTAACACATTCAATCCCCTCATATTTTATATTTTTATTTTCCTAGGATAACATGAATATTATATATTTTTCAGAATCAAGAAATATAAAAAAATTATTAGTGTGACATATAAATTCTAATAACCCTTTAATTTTCTCAAAAAAACACATAGGACTTCTCCCCACAATTCCCTCCCTTAAATTTAGTTGATAAATATATTCAAATATAGATATATATTAATATTGAATAATATTGACCACCTCAAAAAATGTTATCCTTTTATTCCGATCAATATATCTTAATTCTCATGACATCTTCTCCTTCAAAAATATATAAAAATGAACATGATTTTATTTTCACATTTTCATGATAATTTGTAGTGACATTGTCACACCATGGAGTATATTATCATGGTGAAATCACCCCTTAATTTCATAAAAAATTTCTTAGATTAAATTTCTAAAAATAAACATTAGTATTAGGATATTCAAGTCATTTAAGATCACAACAACATCATAATTATTTAATCTCTAGATACCTCTCATTTTTTTCAAAACATATGAACCATAATATATCATATTATATCTTCCATTAACACTTATATAACCTTTAGAGATAAAAAGACACCCTTATGTGTGAGTACGTGAATCTTAATTTTTGTATATTGACCTTTAAATATACTTTGTAATCTATTTATAAATTTATATGTTTTATTTGAGACTGTAATGAACATTACATATCAAGAAAAATACTTATATATTTATAAGTGTGTCATGGAACTCTTAAAATTTATAGTCTTCATGGTTTGGGAAACCCTTACACATGATTTGAGTAATTTTATATATCATAGTGAATCTTCATAATCTTATAGAATTTAAATTTATATCTCAGATAAACCTCTATAAATGAGTTTTATACCTTTATGAATTCACTGAAGAATCATTTTTTATTCAATATAGATTTATAGATTTTACAAATTTTAATCATGTAACTCTGTATTAGTTTATGTATGAGTTAAAGAAAACTTATTTATCATACCTTGATTCTATAATTTTCAAATTTTTGTTCTTACTCATCCTTCAGAGTGAGTCTAACATATCAAGGATTTCTCCAAATTTTCAATAACTATTAACTCTGAGTGACTCTTACATACTATTTCCTTTGTCAAAACTTGAGAAACCTATAACTCCAAAAATTCTACAACCATATCCAATATTTTTTCAAACCATGAGAAACCTATAACTTCATAAATTCTATAGAATCATATAAACTTATTCAATATATTACAAACACTTCAAATTATTTTAGAATAACTTCAAATCATCTTTAGTCATCACCAACATAATTCTCAATCATATGTATCATATAAATACTCTTTATTTAATTTTACTTTATCTTCCACTAATATAACTGAATTAAAACCTTCTTCAAACATCATACAAGTATCATCATATTATAAAAATATTTTTTAACATATAATGGTACATTGGATTGATAATTATTATCTATAATTATCAAGTAATTCATAGGGATATACCATAATGTAATCACTATACTCAATTGAACACTTACAGAATTTATTAAATCTACTTAAACTATTTCTATATATTAATGTCTTAGTAACAGTTTCCCTATCAGTTAAACTAGATTTTACAATCCTTGGTAAAAAATTAATCTTTATCTGTTATTGGTAGGAAATAAAACTTTCTATATGTGAATGGATCATTAATCATAGTGATAGATTCGTAAAAAATTTTATTTATTCTTTTTGGAATATTAATAATGATAAAAACTCACTTTATCATCCTTTATAATCATTCATAGAAACACCAACTTTAATTCATTAACTTTAATTAATAAACATCATTATCAAAAATAAAACATGATGGAACATCTAAATTCAAGTTTCAAGAAGTTATACAATATAATCACCTTCAACACTACTCAACTTCAATATAAATTATCCCCTTTTATTAGGATATTTACACCCTTTCTCAGTGTCTTATATAAACACATATTCACATAATGCTTGTTGAAAACAAATTGAAATCAAAACCAATTGGGTTCAATACCTTCATGATAGATGCACTGGGTGGATTCCTATAATTCTGTTTCAAGTTTTTAATCCTTTCACAATTGAAATAGTTATTAGAATATCATGTATAATTATTTTTGGAATATTCAAGTGAACCACATAGAAAACATCCCAATGAAAAATATTTTTGTTCTATATAGGAACACATCTATATATCCTAACCAAATGATTCTCCCTTTCCATAAAAAATCATCATTACCTCTCTTTTTCACACCACATGAACAACTTCTTCCTCTTAGCTAAGATAAAGTATCACCATCTTATTGATTTAAAAATATATAATTTTCATCCACTTGTACATTATTCACCATATTCACATAAAAGTAAAGGGTAAACATCACCAATCATCAGTGTATATGTAGTCTCAAGCCTGATTCAATCTGTTTTTCCATTCAAGATTCGATAACAGTTATTTTTGTTGAAAAATTTGTCAATGTGTTATATTATGAAACATATTATAAAACCATCATGTTTCCATATTTTCAAATAAAAATAATTGTAGTCTTTGATTCTTGGTACTTATGAAGGTAGAATTGTTGGTTAATAATTTTATAAAATCCTTCCCAAATAAACCTTTAATGTATCATAGATCATTAAACCAATTAATTCCATTTTACTATGAGGCCTTTATACATATATATTGAAAATTTTATATTAACATCCTCTAGAGTATCCCGGAGAGAAAAACATTTATTGATTCTATATAACCATTATGTGTTCCTATTAAGGTTAAATTTCCCCTTATAATACCAAAGAATTATTTCCTTTGAAACACAATAATTATCTATCCCCCTTAGCTTATTGAGGTAGTAAAATCCCACCAATAATTTTATTAATTCATTCCCTATACCATATAACTATTGATACAATTATGGATTATTTGGTATAAAATTGTCTATATCCACCTCAAGATTATGGGAATAAAGTCACCTTAGAGGAATTTTTTCAATATTTCCTTATAAAAAAACAATTAATTATGACTATAATAAAAATAATTATTGGTATCCCATTCCATAAAAGTGTTTTAAATTTTCACCCATCCACCCTATACCGTATGGTACATTAACATGAAAGGTTTTTCAAAAATGAAAAAAATAGTTAAAAAATACATCCTCATCATAATGAAAACAATTTTAAAACCCACTTTAAAAAAGAATAATTTTTATAAAATTCATTTATAAATTCATTTCTCAATAAAAATAGAATATTTTATCAAAATCGTGAACTATTATTTCAATCCTATACATAAATGCATATATAATCAATTAATATTGTAATGATCCTAGCCTCAATCATATAGATATAATGGATTATTAATTACATAGAAATTAGTTTATAGTAAACCACATATCCAAGATCCAAATATTATTAGTTTTTAAGGAACAAGATACATATGGTGTACACCATGTAGACAATAAAGGACATAAATGAAATGATATATAAAATAATTAAATAAATTTACCATTATTACTTAATAAATTCCATCATTTTAATTTCACATGAAATAATACTATTTATTACCTAGGAAAATGTGGAATCATAATAAAGGTATGAGCTCATAAATTTAGTAATGGGTAACATATAACAGATGAAAATATGGAATAATAGTGGCATAAATAATGTTATGTGAAAATATAAGAAATAATGCTAGAGAAAGTGATATATCAGCATAATATTACCCATCAATGTCATAGAACTAAAAATAAATAATGACATGGATAATAATAAATTATCTAAAAATTATGGAACACCACATTCTGAACATCATTATAATATTTTTGAGGCCTCATTCTAAGTCCTCGTATATAAAAGGGAAGTCATATACTAAATACACTAGCTAGTTTGTCTCATGATACCTACCAATACATTAAGGGGATATATTAATATGGTCCCAACCATTGATAAAGGTTTTATAATATAACACATAATTTCCCTAAGGGAATATCTTACAAAAACATTTATTTATTAATAATATTTGTATTTATATAAATAATGGGTATATGGATTTTCATGATTCACCAAGTAAATAAAATAGTATATATATCTAATAAAATACCCATTAATCAAAAATAATTATTTATAGGGTACTCACACCATATAAGATAACTGGATATATGTCCAATTCAATTGATTATCTTAATCAATTAGACGGTATAGATATCTTGATGAATACTCTTCTATCAAGATAATGAAAAATTATGTTTTTAAACCTTATAGAATTAATAAATATATATGAATATCAATAGTTTTACATAAATAATAAGTTAATATGGATATCGAGGTGAATACCCTTGAATTATTTTGGAAATATTTTAGGACTCAAAATGATAATATAATTACCCTTTTCAAGTGATGAATATTAGATTACATTTATTTGTTAATTATAAAGATTAAGATGAATAATTTTTTTAGAAAATTTTAGACACTAATTTTAAATTTAGGAGACCAAAATTATTATAGATAAATCTCTACTAAAATTTGGATTATAAAACCCCACATAGTTGATATGCATTAGGTATAAAAATTTTCTTAATTAGAAACATAAATGTTGAGATTATTTGATAGAAAAAGTGAACTTATGATAAAATTGAGTTTAATTCACTTGGGACATGATAAAGGCACCAGTAGATACATATCCATCATCTTTTTTTAAAAAAATACCCCCTATAAGAAATAATACATCCATAATACCAAAAAATCATGGAATTTTTTGGTATTTTATCATAAAACAATATAGTGTTTTATGCCTCTTGGGGTATTTTAGCAATATAACAGATAATGGGCATCATATAATGTGATAAAAATATAGTATTACATGTATAAGATATCATAATGGTTTCACATATGATGATATTATTAAAATATTAGAATAAAAAGTTTAAAATTGGAAAGGGTTTTATAATAGAAATGAGAATAAGAATTTAAAAGAGGGACAAGTACCTTTTCTTTAATGTGGTAAAAAATTATGAAAAGAGTAATATGATAGGTATTAGATAATATATCATGTATAAAAGATCTATGGTATGATAATAACATTAAAATATGACAACTTTTTATTATAAAATTACATTTTAAAAGAAACATAAACCATAGAATTTAATTTGGAAAAGAATGATGGTGTATTATAAACCATTACTTTGGCATAATGATGGATAACAAAGATGGAATAATGATACAAAATGAAAAATATATCATTAATAAAAAATAAAATATATTTCAATATACTATATTATAATAATATAATGATATGAAATTTTGATTTAAATATTATTGTAACAAAATAATTATAATAGGATAATGAAAGGATAATATTAGGAACCCTTATATTAGATATAATTCTTGGATTATAATCAAACATTCCTACTAAAAAAGTATTAAATATTAATTATAGAGATATGTGAGAGACACCACTTTAGGGATATTAAATGATAATTTGAACTATTTATGGGGATAAATGAGAAGATATTGTGTGTATTTATAGGTGGGGTGAGTGGAATCCCATGGAATAAAGTATTCGTTATTTTAATTTCCCATTAATTCAATGTCTCCAAAACCCAAATAGTGCTCTATTAATTTCTATTATGCTAAAAAAACTTAAGTTCCAAAACATGGTCAAGAAAAATATCGTGGTAGTATTTGGTCACGCATACATGTTTATGATGTTGTATTTACTGTATGTTACCATATTTCAGTGTATTTTTTTTACCAAATTCAATTATCTTTACAAACTATTATAAAATATCACACCTTCCAAAATTTAAACATATTTATTCCAAAAATATAATCTATTTAATAAATTTTATTATTCTATTTATAAAAAATTAGTGTTTCTAATAAATAATTATAAAAACAATTTATGTGTGACCTATGTTATTTAAAACAACTATGTTACAATTCCAATGGCCACACTATTTTTCTAATGACTATCTTATCAAAAAATATATATTTGTTTTATTATAATAAATATGATAAAATAATTTTCAAATAAAAATAATGCATTATTTAGAAAGTATTATTTTAGGGTAAAATATGTTACTTAACTTTTTAAATGGATTTTTAATATATTAAAACATACACATCATATGATGTATTAGTTTATAATTATTCAAACACTATTTTAAACAATAACTAAATTTTTATATAAATTTTAAATTCCTTTTAAAATGGTATTTTACATCAATAATATTTTTTAAAAATTTATTTTATCATTTAATTCACATGGAATATGATATTAAAAATGTACATAACAACTTATTATTGTATTTTAAAATATCACAAACAAAATTATAAGTATAGATTTTACAATAAAATCAAATTAAATTGAATACGTTATTGTTACAGTGAAAATATGAAAATATAAATATAAATATGAGAAGTAAAGTTATTAATAGATAATTAACTAATTTAAAAATATTTTTAAAAACTATTTTAAAAAAGAAATATTATATTTAGAAATATACATAAAATAACATTATGATTGAAGGGTTAATAAATGTTCCCTATAAATAAACTTTTTCTAGTATATAGTTTTTAAAAATATATAAATGTTAAAAATAGAATTCATAGTGCATTATAAAATCATGATTTCAAAGAGAATGATATTCTAATACCATTAAAGTAATTTCCTAAGATCATTCAATTTTGTATAAATAATAGATGAATTATAATTATATATATATATATATATTTAAAATGGTTTTACTTAATTATTACATTATGATAATGAATATATAAAAAATCTTTATCTAATAAAAAACAACCTATATAACACCATATTATAATTATAAAATAATGTACGTCATATAACACACACACACACACATATATATATATATATATCATGTACTATTCTATTTTTGTTTTGTATTATTATTCTTATAGGTACAACGTATATTGGAGACTATGAGTTAGGATATATTATTTATCTACATTTGCTTCTATTATTTATAAATAATTTATATATTATGATTTGGTGAGTATAAATAAATTTATATTTCAGGGTTAATAGATTTCATTATTTTTATAGAAGAGATTTATATTAACATATCTTATTTAAGAAACTTACTTTTATTAATTAATTATTTTATTCTAAAATAAAAAAGTTGTTTTCTATTATTTATATCTATTCTGATTTAACTAAATAAAGAAAATATGTTTATCTAATTGTATTAATTTATTTATTTTTGATATTATTATTTAACTTTGTTTTCTTAAAATGTAATTTATTATAAAAAGAATCA
This sequence comes from Viscum album, assembly GCA_963277665.1. Taxonomy (NCBI): domain Eukaryota; kingdom Viridiplantae; phylum Streptophyta; class Magnoliopsida; order Santalales; family Viscaceae; genus Viscum; species Viscum album. Next base: position 264,144,640 of record OY728129.1, read on the forward strand.
TAATTCAAAATATATAAAATATATATATTATATGATGTTATAAAGACAAATTTTGTCCTTAAACCTAGATAACGAATGAAAATAACCTTGATAATGTTCAATAATTGGTTCTATAACAACTTAGTATGCCCACACATCTAATTAACTCATGTTTCATTATATATATCTAATATAATACATTTAAAAAATCATGAGTCCCAACTCAACAACTCTTATGGTCTACCACCCAAGAATACAAAACTAAAACCATTTGTAACATCCCTATATGACCTATCACCCTTCTACCCCAACCAAGTCAAGTTATAATTCTATATAGCCTTAGGTTCATCCCCCAAATCACCAATGGTTGGAGATAATTCATAATAGTTTAGAAAATACCATTGTGGGATTATTTACACAAATATACCACACCTCACTCGTGGGAATTAATTACCAAAATTTTAGTATGATGTATATATAACATGCCTTGTCCCAACATGTAGAAAAAAATAGAAAACCCAATATAAATAAATCTTTATAGTATTATATTATTCACAATAAACCCTGGTAAAAAATAAGAAATAGATAATTCAAAATCTAACCAACTCCCGTATGTTTACAACTCGTAAAGGAAGCCCAATAAGCCCCCTAAAAAATTCAACTCAAAAAAAAGATCTATTAGTGCCTCCATGACTCCCTAAAAGCACTATGAGTCATCCCATAAATTTAAATCCACTTCTGTTTACCTAATTCATTTCTATAATCCACCAATCATGAAGTATGACACCTTTCACTTACATGTGTCATGTTGCATAACATCCATGTATCCACTAGAGTGAGAAAATAGTGGATGGGTACTAAACCAAGTAGTAGTTCCCAAATTATTCCCATTAATCCCATGTATGGTGAAAAACCCAACCTATAAATGGGTTTTATAAAATATGCTCAACCTAAAGAATATTATAAAACCAATAGAAATTATTTTATTTTGAATCTATAAAAATATTCCATATAAAACAATCTAGTATGTTTAATCCACAAACCAAATAAACTATTCAAAAAAACCAAATGGATACAATAACATATGGGTAGCCATTATAAACCAAATAGAAAGGTAACTCCGACTTATGAGTCAAATTTTACCCAACTAGTTTCTGACATCCTTATGAACCATGATAGGAACCCACACTTATACAAGAATTAAATCTTTTCTATACTAAAATAGTCTCACACACCCAATTATGATTTCCAAAACCCATGATTGAACCCTCACCCAGTATTCCTAAAGAAAGCATCATAATACTAAAAAATTAAACTCAATACTAAACTCATAAAAAATATCACAATTAATTACTAATAATAATTTAAGAAAAAAATTCTAATTTTTCACAATATTTTCTTAAAGCACTCAACAACCCAAAAAACTAAAAATTATATTTTTTAGTAAAAAAACACTCACAAAAATATTTTTTTCACAAACCAACAACCATTATTAAAAAAACCTTTTATATTTTTAAATATATACAACTGAAAACATCACCTTCAAGATCAATAAATTGATTGAAAAATTAAGTGAAGTAGAAACTACCTACTACAAATTAGTGATACCATATAATAAATATTCCAAACTCTAGATCCTAGATTCTATATGGTTTCCCAGATCCCCAAAAACACTTCATAATTTATTATGTCCAAATACATTAATTTCATCCAAAAATACACAGTTAAGGTTTATCCTATAAAAAATGATGAATAACCAAAGAAGGAGAGGTTATAGAGGTGTATACCTTAGATTGAGACTCTAACCACTAAAAGATATAAGAGAACCAAGTTCTAGATAGAAAGGATCATAAATAAACTCTAAAAATAACATTAAGGGTGAGAGGCTTGAGTTAGATGAGAGAAAAAAGTACAAAACCAAAAAAATAGTATTATAAATAATGTTTCCAGATAATTATTAAATGGCTTCCTGACCCGATTCCATGATCCTAGTGACTGTGTAATAACTATGAAACAACTAATACCCACCCACCCCCCAACACTTTTTTGTGTATTATTGATATGATTTCATAGTCTCGGGAGACTATGCATTAACCACACATCCTCATTGTTTCTCCCTATGTGTTCTTATACAGTTTTATTGGTAATCCCTTACAGCCCTGATGACCATGCATCAATCATGGAAACCATAAAAACCATCTAAAATTACCAAATTTCATCCAAAAAACACAAATACACTAACATATTCAAAATAATATACCTCAAAAACCTCAAATAAGGCCCTATAAGGATATACTTGTAAATAAAAAACAAAAAATAGTTAATGTGTCACTGGATGTTTTGATCAATGAGCATGTGTATTAGTCTGTATAATTGGGGTCAATATCAATGTGTTCAATGATTTTAATTCTTAAATACATAATAAAAATCATGATTTATTAACTTTTCATGAATTATCTTATGTTAGGAATATCATGACATGAATCACATTAATTAAATTTTCAAGATATAATTTTTACATTCTATATTATGTAGGATGATATCTCTGTCCCTAGGATTATGATGGAAGTGCTTGACTAAAATATACAGCCATAGTAGTTTAAATACACAATCATCTCAATCAGTAAAAGAATGAAAAACCAAGTATAAAGAGTGTTGTAATATTTATTCATCATACTTTATGAGATAGAAGTTGGAAAAAAAGATTATATTACATAATAATAATCACAGTATTTTTCTCGTTATTAATGCAATGAATTAATAGTTTCTATATTGTGGTCATGATATGTTTGTAGTTATGTTCTTAGTCTGTAGAACAAACATACAGTATTTGAGAAATGATTCTAGATGTCCACACATTAAGTTTATCCATATTATCATTACATTTAGTTGAATCTATGTTTATGAATAAACTTTTTTCTAGGTTATGAAATAATATTTATTCAAGATGTAATGATAGTAAATTCAATCATGTATTATTCAAGTTAAGAATACATTATTTGAATTTCATTTCTTATTAATTCATTAAAAATAAATATCATTTTTATTTATTCAAGATACGAGTTCATATAATATTTATTTATTTATAATATAAGTGAGTATATAAATATTTAATTTAATGCACTTAATTATTTTATGGTTTAAAATTTAAAAAGTGTTAATGGGAAAAATGACTAATTTTATATATTTTAAAATAAATAATTTATATACTAATTTTAATAAATGATATTAAAAGTACATGTCACATAAAATAATATAAGTAAAATAAATTCTATTTTAAGAAGTAAAACGGACTAATTATTTAAATTAAAATAAAATAAAGGGAATTTGTGAAATTATATTATATTCAAACAAAAAAAATTAATAAAAAATATGTCTATTTCATTTTATATAAAATTAATTTATTCTATTCTATGATCAATACCTAGATAGATAAATAGAGATAAATATATCACATTCTCTCAATATTTATTGAGATAAAGTAAGAAATAGTCGCATACAACCATGAATGAACATTAAAAAGAAATTAATTTTTCCATGCTTGCACCCAAGATATCAATAATGGAATTTGAAGAATATTAAATCATGTTGAGATGTCACTAGAGAAGTTACCATTTTTAATACTTAATAAATAAAAAATGTCATGGAGATTGGTGATTTGAGCATTAAAATTGAGGATGAGAAAATATAAATTCTAAATTAACTTAATCAAGGTAATTATTTTATTTAAATTTTTAATTATAAATTATTTGTGATGATTCCATTAAAGGATTTGAGATGATTTCATCAAGTTTAGATACAAATTTTTTTACATGGGTATCACACCATATTTATTTATTTTTTCCTAAATATTTTAAATGGTTTCATAGTGATCACAGTAATTTATCATTATTATTTAAATTTTAATTATTAAAATTCATCATAGGATCTTTTTTTATTTTAATGGTTGAGACTATAATTCGTAGAGAATTTATCATATATTTTCCGTAAAATAAATATTATATTGACAGTTTCTCTACATGAAACACTTAAATAAAACAAAACTGTGATATATTCTATTTGGACAAAATTACAATTAATAAAATGTCACTATTATAAATCTTATCGTTGAATTTGAAGGTAAAAATAGAAGTAAAAACATTATGAAATATATGTTTAATGTAAAATAGATTTTATTTTTAAAAAAATCATTACCTGGATAAAATTAAATTATATAATTAAATAACTAATGAAGACATTTTATGTATAAAAGTTACCTTTCTTTGAAAACTATTTTTATGTGTTACATAAGATTACGTTAAAAATAATTTTTATCAAATTTAAAAAATGAATCAGTTAAAATAGTTTTCATATTTGGGATAATAAAATAAATTTAATTAATAAGTGAAAATTATTTTTATACATAAAAATGAGTTTACAAAGTAAATACAACTTACCACAGCAAAACATTAATTTTTCAATGATTTTTTTATAAATTTGTGTAATTTTTAAGTGAATAAATTAAATCGTTATATTTTAATTATTTAAAAAGTATTATGTTTAAAATATTAAACAATAATTCTAAATTTATTTAATTTATAATTGATAAAAAATAATAATAAAGATACTCAATGTATAAAAATCCATTTTTCAAAAAAAATAGTTTTATCTATATATTATATAGTTAAATTTAAAAGTCCATTTTCTAATACATAGAAATTGAATTAGTTTAAATGGATTCATAACTATATATTATCTAGTTGGAAATTAATAATAGTATCATCTTATATTTTTAGTAAAACACTAACATTGTTATGTTTTAATAAAGGTTTATAAGGATAAAAAATAAGTAACATAAAGTGGCTCAATTTTTAATTAAATAAAGGGAAAACACCTTCTAGAAGAAATTTTTTAGGTAAAAAATTTATACCTTCATGTATAACCAACCATTCATCACCTAAATCACTTATCTTCCATGTGATTACATATTTACCCTTCACCCACTATACAATTCTAATGAAAAGTCCTCATTCTTCACCTATAAATGGGGCTTAATTACACCCACTTCAATCCACACATAAACATTAAATTATAATTCAATTACTACCCATTTTACCTCTAATAGAATAACTTTACATTTTTTTCAGCCATTTTTTACATCAAATTTTCCCAAGTCCTCTAATTCTAGGATGTTTTTCAAGAGAATATTCAAATCTTAAATATAATCATTTTCCACACCACAGTCTTCTTTTCTTTTCCTTTCTTATCTATACTCATCAAAATATTTTATAAAAATATAATTATAATGATAAAATAATCATTGTTATATTTAAATGTTAATATATTCAAGGTAAAATCATTATCTATTCCATTATAGCCTATTTGAAAAATGAAAATGTTGATTGTGCTTATGTGAAAATGACTTCCTCCATGGAAAACATGTTTTTATTTTCACTACTTTAAATGTAAGGTTCTATTATTTAATTTAATTAATAAATATTATATTTATGAAATAAATATTATTCTATAAAAAATTATTTTCTACCTTCCTTTCATTCTGTTTTTTGAAAAAAAAAATGAAAACATCATCTCTGTGTATGTGCAGACTATGGCCTCTATGGATGTTGTGTTTAATTTTCATAAACAAAATACATGTATGGTTATATGAATATATTTAATTAATATATATGATATTAATTATTAATATATGTCCTTATTATGGTTCTTCAAATATCAAATAAAGATCATTGATCATTATTAGGTAATCTATTGATGTTGGTAAATCTTCTGAAATAAACTCGTCATTGATTTCCATCTCTAAAAATCTTAAGTATGAATATCATGGAATGGTAATAGAAATTATATATAATTAAGGAAATTTAATTATAGTATTTTTAATAATATTTTAATGGTTAACTTTGATTTAAACTATGGGGTTTGATGTTTCCTTTTCAAAACATGTGTGAAACAATCAAAATTAGTAACGAATAATGATGAAAATAAAAAATAACTATCTAATAAAGGTGAAATGAATTATTATAATTATGGTGTATTAATGTTAATAGAAATTAATATTGTTGTAAAATGATTTAATAAGATAGTATGTTTATTATACATGAGTTTAAATCACTTCATGGGAGCTGAGTGTTAAGATAGGGGTTTTTCGTCTCAATATTTTTTCTTTAAGACCTTCTTTGTATTGTGAACCTATTTTTGTTTATATGGTTTATATAATTACTATTTGGGATATTTTACCATGATTATATTTTATTCATTATAATTAATTTTTTATGTCATGTTTTCTCTATCAAAGTGTTTTTATTCGAAGGTTATCAAATTCGAAAGGGTTTTCATGTCTCAACTTTCCTTCTTTTAGACATGTGAATATTCAACTATTTAATTATTTTTTTGGTATTTATACTATACATTTATGTATTATTATTATATTTATCATTAATTTCATTATATTTACAAATCAATATAAGGTTCTATTTTTAAATCAGGTTTTAGAGATTAAAAATTTATAAATGGTTTTTCTTAGCTCAATTTACATTTATTGAGTAATAATATTTCTTCTCAAACACTATTTTTATAAGTTTGTAGAATTATACCATATAATTTTATTATTTTTTACTTAATCATTATTTTCTATTGATTTATATTTATTTATCATGAAATAATTTTTTTAAGAGTCTTTGACAAAATTCATCTTCACTGATAGAATTCATTCATTATAAAAATGTAACATTATTAAGACTAATTATCATCCTCATTAATGATTTTTGTTTCTCATTTCCATATTAATTATTTCAACAAATATTTTCCAATATATTTTTGAAACTCAAAGTAGTATTATCTCAGGTTATCTTTATATTCATCTTTCCCAATTTTAAAAATAATGTTTTATAATCCTTTTTATGATTTGGGTTTCAATAAAGGTATTTTTAAAATATTATAAAGAGAATTTCATTTCATGATTATATATTTCATTTTCATCTTAAAATTTCATATGGAAAAACATTATTTATTTTTTTAGGAATAATTATTTATTATTATTTTAAATTTTAAATTTTTTAAAAATTCTTCACTTTACTTTTTTGGAATATAACTTTTGAAAATGTCATGTATGTTTGTATTTTATAAAAAATCATAAAAATTTTATAAAAACTATTTTTATGGTTTCTCTAACACTTTAATATTTATATTAAAAAGGATTTTTTTCCTTATAAATTATCTTTCATGAATTACCTTCTAAATTACATCATAATATTTTTATTTTGGGGAATTAAACTTTTGGTATCAAATAATCTGATTCGCAATACATTCTTATGTGCTATAATTTATAGTTTTATTTTTATATTGGTGTTTTTAAATTATTTCAATAGCCTAAAATTTTTTTAAGATACACTATGGATATTTTCATTTTATAAAATAAAACATCTTTCTCTACATGGTTTATGAAATGTTCTATTAAATTTTTCATGAAATCCATATATTTTACATTGGATAATTATGTGATGTTGAAATATGAATGTTTTAATCTTCACGTGGAACACATATGTATTGTATTCATTAATTGATGGGTGGTATTATAATTATAGTTCCCTCTAATAAATTGGATAAATTTATATCTCATGAGATAAATGGAAATTAGAAGTGAACCAAAATCCTTAAAGACTATTTACATTAAGTGATTGGTGGTTCCAAAATTATATATCATTCCAATGAATTGAGTAAAAACTTATATCTCATTTGCTCACATTTTAAGGACTGGGAGTGAACATAATCCACTATATGACTATTTCAACTAATATTATAGGATTGGTGAGTGATCTTAATCCATTATAAGACACTCTCTGGTATATGATGATGGTCTTGGTAGTGAGCCTTGATAATGAAAGAGATTTTAACTACTTTTGTTTGTTCCTTAATTTTATATTTTCCAATGTTATCATGTCATGATGACTCGAGTATTATGTTATACTCAGATATTTATGAATTGAAATTATATTAATGATATTTTTTTATTTTTTTACTAATTTTATGTCTATAGACCTTGACTATTATCTCTTACACACATGGATATCTTACACTCACCTATGATCATTAATTATTATCTCTTATGTTTACCCTTAATGAGCATTTAATATCACTCCAATGTTATGTTTCTATTCCATAGGTTATAAAGGTGTGAATAGACTGTGAGTCATATAGAAAGTCACAATTATAGAGATATGTTTATATGTATTGTAAAATAATTTATTTATGTATCTAGTCTCTAAAGATGATAAATTTAAGGTTCTAAAGATTATGTGGGACTATTATGAGAATTAATAATAAAGGAAAATATATGAATGTTTATCTTAGTACATCTCACTTAGTATCCAGTATAATGTTTATAGAGTGTATTTTTAGCATATGACCCAAGAGTGTGGGTTTTAGGTGCCTCAATTGTTATCAAAGAATGATTCAATTACTTTTTTTTATTAGGATTAGAAAAAATTATTGAGAACCCTAAGAAAAATATTTAATATAGGAAATAAAGATTTAAATTTTTATAAATAAATTTTTTTTTATTTCCTAGAAATGAAATACTTACCTGGATAGAAACAATTGGATGTAGGCTCTAGAATATATGCCCCTAGGTGTAAAAACATTGAATAAGGTTAGTTTGGTATTAACTCGATGTTCACTTGGTGCATGACAAAGAGGCCTAATTATGCATCTAGGTTGTAAATATTATGTGATATTCTTTGGTAACCAAAATATAATTTAAAACCCATTATGATATATTTAAATGGATTTTTATTATTATAATTTGAATCTTTAACATATAAAGAGAAAAATTGAAAATCTTTTAATTTTTAATTGATAAAAAAATAATAAAAACAATTAATGTATAAAGAGTCATTTTTATACAATAATATATTTTTCTATATATCATATTTTGAATTTAAATGTAAATTTTATCATAATTAGAAGTTGAATTATATTAAACTTTGGATCATCATGTTATAATTTGGTAATATGGTTACACTTATATTTTTTGTAAAAAAATAATTACAATGGTTAATCTTTAATTAAGGTTAATAAATGTATCAATGAGAAACATAAAGTAGCTCAAATTTTAATAAATTTACTTGAATTAAAAACATTCTATAATACCATTATTAAGTAAAAAATTAATACCTACATGCATCAAGAACCATTCCTCACCTATCTCAACTAACTCCAATGTGATCCCTCTTTACACCTAACCTACCCCTTAATTCCAAGGAGAATTAATTTTTTTAAACTAAAAAAGGATATCACTTTCACATACTTAATGCCATATAAAACATTATAATTACTCATTTAATCAATCCCATTTTACACTTCTATAATCCCCTTGATTTTTCCAATCACTGGGTAACAATAAATTATTCTAGGTCTTCAAATTCTAAGAAGTCTTTCAAGAGTAGTCTCAAATACTCAACATGAGTTTTATCCCACTCCTATAATTTTATTATTTATATTAATGATCCATAATATTCCAAATATATTCTAAAAATATTAATATAGTAACATAAGTATAATTTTTATATATAAATTTTATTAAATTTATGGTACATCCATGATCTATTCCCCTCTAATCCAATCAAAAAATGAAACCTAAAATATACTCATAATAGATTTTCTTCTTTCGAAATAAAAAATAAAAACCTCATTGAATTATAATGGAAAATTATAAATAATTTTATAACATATATTATAATACCTGTAAAAATAAAATAATTATGAACTTTTATATCAAGAATAGGTTTGTACATAACCATTAAAAACATATGAAAAACAATCAAAATTTCTAACATCTGATGATAAAAATAAAAAATAATTGTCTAATAAAGGCATAATAAATTATTATAATTGTTTTATGGGAAAGTTAATATTTATTAAATGTGTTATTAATATGTTTATGTTTATTATATAGGAGGATATTTTGATTTCGTGGAAGATGAGAGTTAAGGTAATTGTTTTTTATCTCAAACTTCCTTTCTTGAGACATGTTACATATTTTTATCCTATTTTTTATCATGTATATAATACCAATGTGAAATATTTTATCATGATTCACTTTTATTAATGGTAATTAAATTTTTATTTTATGTTTTATCTTTAAATGAGTTAATATTTAATGGTTTCCAATGTCTTAAGGGTTTTATCATCACAACATTTATTTATTGAGACATAAATATTAACCACTTGAATTATTTATTATGGTGTATATACAGCTCATGGATTTATTTTTATCATAAATATAATGAATTTTAATTGGTTTAAAAATAAATCTATGGTTCTCACTTTCAAGAGTTTTTTGAAGGATTACTAAAGTTATAATAGATTTTCTTAAATAAACATTAATTAATTGAGTGTTGATGTTTCTTCTTAAACATCATTATTATGAGTTGGGTGAATTTTCAGATATAATTTTATTTTATTAAATTTATCTATGATTTTTTTTCATTTATTTCTCATGAAGTATTTTTTTAAGGGTTGTTACCCCCAATTAATCTTCATTGATGGACTTTTTTCCTTCTAAAAATGAAATTTTGTAAAGAATGAAAGTCATCCTCTTTAGTGGTTGTTTTTAATACATGTCTATATTTTTTATTTCCTAAAATGTTTTCCTTTATAATTTTTCAACCTAAATATTTATTACCTATTGTGACATTATTATTTATCCTTTCCATTTTTTAGATTAATTTTTTGTTATCTTTTTTAAGATGTAGGTTTTAATAACGTTATTTTAAAAATATTGTCAATGGATTTCCATATAATGATTCTATATTTTAGGTTACACTCTATATTTCATCTTCAAGAACTTTATATATTTTTCAAGGGTCTATTATTAAATAATATTTTTGATATTAAATTTTATCAAAAGTTTTCACTTCACCATTTTTAAAGTCACTTTTGAAAATGATTTGTAACTTCATCTTTTATACCAATGTTAAAAACTTTTTCTAAAAACAATTTTTAAAGATTTGATTCCATTTCACAAATTATCTAAAAATTATTTATTTCATTTGAACTTATGATTCATGAATTAACCTATATATTCTCTCATTTTATTGTTCTTTTAGGGAATTTAAATCACAATATCAAATGATATGACTCTCAATCTTTTATTATATGGTTTTGTACAAAGTTTTCTTCTTATAATGTTATTTTTCATCTATGCCAACATACTTAAAAGTTTTTAATCTTAAATGGGGTTATTTTATTAGGATAATTTTTACTATATTTCACTAAATGACATATTAAATGTTCTTTGAAGTTTTTTTTAGACCCATATCTTTTCCATGATTTAATTAAGTGATGCTGAAATATGAATGTTTTCTATTTCTCATGGAACACATATATATGGTTTTCATTAAGTTAAAGGTGGGACTAGAACTATATATATAAGTAATTAATTTAGTAAATTTATATATAAATAAATAAATAATAATTGTAAGTGAACCCAAACCCCCAAGGGAATTATGTCTGTCAAATGATGGGTAAGCATAGAATTATATAGACCTCTAATGCATTAGGTACAGTCTTATATCTCATCAGTTAACATGTTAATTATTGGAGAGTAAATTCAATCCACTATGGTACTCTATCCACTAGGTTTTTTTATTAGGGATTGAACCTAATCCATAATGGTACTTTTTCAAACATATGATGATAGTCTTTGTGGTGATCCTTGAAAATGGAAATTATTTTCGATGCTTATATTTTTTAAATAATGATATATTTTGAAATGTTCTCATGTTATGATAACTCATTTCTTATTTTATATTCAAATAATTATTCTTTTATTTATTATTGAATATATATTTTTATTTGGGTGTGATTTTTAAATTTTATGTTTATGGATAATGATTATTCTCTCCTACCCACGTGAGTATCTTATACTCACTTATGATCATTAATTTTTCTTATATTCACCCTTACCAAGAATCTGATCCCACCCATTTCTTATGGTTCTATTCCCCAGGTAATAAAAATAAGTATAACTTATGATATTTCTATAGGAGTGTGATTATATAAGAATTTTCATAGGCATCATAAAATATTTTTTTATCTATCTAGTCTCCAAATACACTGAAACTAAAGGTTCTTAGAATTGAGTGATGTTATTGTGAGATGTAATATCAGTGGGAAATATATGAACGTTTATATTGGGTAATATCACATATTATTGACGGTATTACTTAAAAAATTGTGTTTTTAGCACCAGATATAAGAGTTTGGGTCTGGGGAACCTCAATGACCATATGAGAATTAGAGTTCATATCGCTAAAAATGGGTCAAATATGACAAGAAATGGTTAAAAGAATAATGTTATATTATTTTTTATATTTAATTTTCTGATAAATTAATATAAATAAAATAAATTATACAAGTAAAATAAATAAATGGGGTTGTTTTTTCCACTAATATATAATTATATAAAGTACTAATAGTTAGAAAAAATTTATATATATTGAAAGAGGTCATGTCATTTCTATTTAGTTCCATGTCAATTCCCCCACATAGGGAAATGATTTATTTATTTATTTCCAAAATATAATATGGTAGGTGTATTGGGGTCAATAATTTTCTATTCCTTGTTTGTCATTATATATATATGTATATATTTATGTATTTATAAATTTAAATTTTTTAATAAATTCATATAATTTTGAAACGTATTTTAGAAGATTTTAACAGGTATTCAAGGACTATTGGTGGAAATTGAAAAATAAAATAAATTTATTAATTTAATTATAAAATTTTAATAATATTATATATGTTAATTAATACTTTTAGTCATTGTAAATGATTATTTAATTTTTAATGACCATGAGTTAGAGTAAAGTATGTTTGTTTTAATTTATTTGTAATATTTAATTGAATTTTTCTATTTTATAAATTTGTAATAATTATTGTCAAATTAATATTTATTATTTTCACACTATCCCTATCACTTTGAATTTTATAAGGGTATTTATATCTAGATTTAGATATTAAATGTAATTATTGTTATCTGATATCCCATCTATTGTGATTGAATATACAACTATAAAATTATATATTACTCAAGTAGTTGATTCAGGTTATGTGACAAAGATGAATCCAAAAAAAGTTGAAGCACATAATAATGAATAATTACCCAAACCAAGTCAATAAATTCAAAATTAGTGACTCCAATTAGGATTTTATTTAGTTTTTATCACCTGAAAAACTAATTAGTAGTTTAAATCTCAAAACCATGTCACATTTATTTATATTTACATGATTAATTATTAAATTATATTATGATTACATAGTCTGTAATAAATAATAATAATTCTTAGATAAAAATATATTATTTTCTATAGGAAATGTCTTTTTTACATGGTTAATTATTTCTCAAATCATTCATGTAATATAATTAGAAATCATTAAAAATTTTATTTCATATATAAGATTAATTAGAATCCATCAAATCAAAATATTAATTTATTAAGCATCAAATTGGAATACAATAACAGTTTTAAGTAGTCATATTTCCATAATTTATAGTACATCTACCTATCTAGAAAATATGATGATGGTGTCAAGTTTTATTAACCAAATTGGAATCAAGGTTTAAAGTGATAGTATAATCGGATCAATTTAAGGTCGCATGTTGAGTGAATTTTATTATAGGATTTGAGGATTGGGGAGTCCCATCAAAAGATTTCGGATATGTGAGGTAATTTCATTAGAAATAGTAAATCCTACCTAAATAACTTTGAGTTATAACATGTACTTTTTATGTATGATAATATTAGATATATATAATCTTTCAATAGAATTTCCTTATGACTGGATATTTTTAATCCAATTATAAGGGACATTGGGATTTTTTAGAATATTGGGAAACATAAATGATTCATTAATAAAGTATTATTATATTAGTAATGAATATAAAATATTTATCACACCCTAGTGTCACTTTTAGGTTCTTATAACCTTTATTTTTTGACAATTTTTTTTTCCTATAATATCTCCATTCATGTCAGGTGGTTTTTGGAGTTTTTTAGAGTGTTCGAGAAGGTTCATGGTTGGAACATTATTAGTTGAAACTATGTGTATTTCCCAGAAATCCATGTGTATAGTTGAGGTTGTGAGGAGGGGGATACATGGGTATTTCACGGTTTGTGAAAATAGTGTGGTCATCCCCAGTAAAGAATACATCATGGGAATTTTTCATTTTCAAGGTTGGTGAACTGTTAATCAAATTTTTCAACCAAACCTTGTGGGTCTCCTGAGAGACAAAAATCCTCACATGGTTGTAACATAATTTTTCTAACTATTTGGACAAATCATAGGGACATGTTTTGATTATTCATTCCAAATTGAAACTTGATTCTCTCGTTATTTCTCTTATTCCAAAGAGTTTCAAAAAAAACGTTTATCCATTAATTAATTAGTGATTTATTCCTCTTTAAAGAGTAATAATATTTATTTAGAGGGTGGAAAATCTAGGAAATTAATGTTTTATCTTCATTTTTCACCAATTATTCTCCATGTTTCTAGATATCTTATTTCTTACTTTTGAAAGGAATGATAAATCATGACTATTATGAATATATCTCTAGAATCATGTATGATCTAATGGTAATTCTGGTAGATTTATTGAAAGAGTGGGATAGAGAATATATATTTTCTTATACATGATGTTTTTTCTTTAGGAACGTGATCATTGAAGTATATGGTTTTGTAAGTTAGATTTTCTCTATAAAATAATTATTATTGATACTCTTTTAATGGTTCTTCCTAAGAGTTTCTGAATCATGCTATAGATCCAAGATTTTGGTTTTGAATAACGGAAACATTCAAAGAAAGTTTCCTTGATAATGTTTAAAATTAAAATTAAAATTCAGGTGAAAATGGTTTTGGGGTCATTGATTTATGATTGATGAACTTCTTTTGTTTATGAAAATTAACTAAATGAAATATTTGAATATATGATCATGATAAGACATGGGACCTTGGGTATTTAGGTGGGAAGGCTAGAAAATGGTTTCTAGAATAGTTTGTGGCTACATAGTAATGGATTTACACTACAACATTAACTAAACATCTATTATATATGATTAAGATCCACTAGACTATTTGGTATCCATCCCTTGGACTTGAGGTTACTCACCTTAGTGGATTTTTTCATGAAATTGGTATGTCACCAATAACTGAGGGGAAAGGATACTACTTGACCATGATCTATCTTACTCGATGGATTTACCCCATGGTGCTATATTGATGAGATTTTTATCAATATATATATTTCTAAAAAAATTATGGATTTTTTATTTGAAATGTGGAACATTCATATATTATTCAAATTATTTATTCATTCATGGTTTTTGAAAATAATTCTTTGAAATATTTTCTTCTATAAATGATATGAATTTTTTACTTTTCCATGCATTGTATAAAATTAAACAAAGTGTGTTTTCATTTTTATTTATATCCTTAAAATTAGAAAAGTTGGTTTATTAATTGAATTTTTCTTATGTAAGACTTTTTGGGATCCTACTAATATTATTATGGTCACACTCTATATATACCATTTTTTATATGTAGACCTTTTTTAGGTATAGGTAAAATCATGGAACCACTAAGAGATGGTGTGTATAAAGGCTAGAGGGCATGGGATTTTGGTGATGGTTTTATGGGATGTGAACCCTCATGTCATATAGATTTTTTTATTTTTTTTATCTAGATGAATTTCATGTTGGATCATATTATTTATTTATGTTTTTTTTCTATTAGTACATGTTATTGTTTTTACCTATATATAATTTATTTTTGTTTATGTTATATGTTGAATAGGTTTTTTATAAAAAATTTATTCAGTGGGAAAAATAATTCCCAAAGGAGTTCATCAATGCCCAGGTACTAGTTTCTAGACTATAGGGATCAGTAACACCCTTGTATCCTTATTACAAGATAGTTTGGGATCCGATTTTTATGTATGATCTAGGTTGGTTAATGAAAAAGTGGTATCCAGTCCAATTTCATTTTCTGCTATTAGTTGGTCCATTTGGACATAGCGTATGCTTGTTATAACTTAAGGGGTGTGTTATGAGTGAGATTCAGGCTGGATATTATTATAACAAGCCTTATGTTACCATGGGATGTTGGAAAATGGGTTCTTTGAATTCGTTCTTAACATGAATTCAGTTTATTTGTTTTAAAAATCATCCTTTAATAGTAGATTATAATTCAAGGGAGTTTTCCATTTTTTTATTTTATCTCTATTTCATTTATGTTGTTTATTACTATGTCTCCCTGAATACATATCATGAATTTCCATAAGGGTGATTCAAATAATGTTCCATGATATAATACCCCAATATAATAAAATATTATTTAGTCTAGATTATTTGTGGTCCATTCCATGGACTATGGGGAAAACCCCATTCAATTATAATAAGAGAAGCATAACCAAATTCTAGAGGCGTAATAGATCGATCCAAGTAGTATCTATACTAAAAACCAGCATCATTATAAAGGATTCATGAACCTCAGGAGGTTGAGGATTGGTTATAAATGACTGATAGGATCATCAGTTTATTATAAATCCTATAATTAGTTAAGTTTAAGTTTATTTTTTTCAAAATTAAAGGCCTTAGCCAGTCATGGTGGGATATGGTAGTTTTAGAAAATCCATATGAGGTATTGGAGTGTAATGAATTCAAGGATATATTCTATAAATATTTTTTCTTATAGAATTTGATGTAGGTAATTTATATATATATTCTCAACCTTGAATAAGGTGTCCATACAATGATGAAGTGTGCCTACTGCTTTACTAAATGTGCGTGATTCTCACAAAAATTAGTATCAAATGAAAAACTAAAGGTTTATAGGTTTGTTATGGGCCTATTACAAAATATTAATGATTAGTTATTAATGATAAATCTTTTCACCTATGATGATATGATGGAAATATCACTGATGGAAGATATTGACAATTCAGGAATGACTGGTTACCTAGTTTGCCTCTCACATGCAGTGCCAATTCTGGTGACTCTTATGGAAATAAGAGAAATTATAGTGAGTTTCATAAATGAAATTGTAGAATTTCCAAAATGAAATATTATCCATCATTATCCAAAACTATTAAGGTAAATTATAATTTATACAACTGTGTAAAAACAAGGCATGTAAAATGAAATTGTATGAAACCTCTGAAAAACTATCTTTAGTGTGAATGTCCAGGTTATTTGTATAAGTTCTATCAGACTCTCTTAGATCCTTATAGTGGAACGGTTTCATCAACACATAAGGTATTTTTAGTATAACCTGATTTCTTAGAGTCATAAGGTATTCAACAACAAACATTTGGTGTAAAAAATGAAACTTATGGGTTAATATAGTTTCGTATAGTGGAAGAATCCACATTAGAAGTGCACGCATATCCTATAATAATTAGTGGTAATATTTATATTTATCTATTTATAATGATTTATTTTTCTGATATGGGTTCCTCTAACTCTTTTATATTGATCCATTTCATGAATTCCTTGAACCTCTTAATAGTTCTCATTCCATATATTATGGAACTAGAAAAAGGCTAAGATAGAGGAAATAATAAGGATTCTGATTCCATTCATTCACCTTCTATATATTATATATAGATCTAGTATTAGTTTTACTATTCCGTGATATTTATATCTTTTAAAACATCCTTAGGATGGAATGGTTAGTTACACATAAATCTTAGATTTATTTTTTATCATTGGTGGGTGTCTGTTACTACCCCCAATGGGAGTTCTTAAGTGTTTAAAGGGTAATGGGATCTGAATTCTAGTTGAGCAGGACCTTTATTTCCAGAGTTTTATAAATAAATATCTTCTTTTTTTGTTGACTCTAAATTGGAAACTTTAGGATTTTAACTTTTCTGAATGGTTAAGGAATTTCATAGTGTGTTTCCAAATGAATTATTTAGTCAGACTCTAGAGAGGGTGGTGGAGTTTGTGACATATATGATGTTCTAAAATCATACTATATGTTTTACTTCTTACTGAACAACACATGTGGGATTAAAGTAGTTTAATATATAGTTGGGTGACTTTAAAGACAATGGTTTTATCTATTAGAGTGTGTCTCATTTGGAATCCTTGGTACTTTTCACAATGAATTCCAATGGGATTCTTCAAATTTGTACTGATTATCATAAGCTTAATCAGGTGATAATAAAGAATATGTACCCTTTTAAATGTTTAAATGATTTATTTGAGTAATTTAATGGTTGAAAGTGGATCTAAAAAATCAACCTTCAATCAGGGTGTTTCTATCTTAGAGTTATGGAATATGAAATCCCCAAGATAGCTTTAAGGAGTAGGTATGGCCATTTTTAATATGTTATTATTCCTTTTGGATTCAAAAATGCTCCTAAAATTTTCATGGCTTTGATAAATTAGATATTCCCACAATACCTTGATTTATTCATTTTGGTATTTGTGGATGGCATTCTATACTGCCCAAGAACTATAAAAGGTCATGATTTCCACCTTAGATAAATTATGGGAATCATGAAATAAAATAATATTTATGATAATTTAACAAAAAATATTTTTTAAATCAAATAATTTATGTTTTTTGGATACTTAGTCTTCAAATGTGGTATCTCAGTCGACCCTAAGAAGGTGAGACCTGTCATGTGTTTAGAGGACCCACGAAATTTCTATGTGATTCAAAGTTTCTTTTGATTAGAAGGATACTATTGATGGTACCTAGAAGATTTATCTAATATTGAATCTCCATTGATAACTCTTATCTAAAAGGTAGTAATGTTTATGTGGGACTCAAATCATTTGATGTTTTTCAATGAGTTGAAACAACATCTATTCTCAACACATATCTTAATTTTTCTAGAGATCAGTCAAAGCTAGGTGGTATATTTTGATTACTTAGTCATATAATTGGGTTGTGTTATTATGTACGGTGATAACATGGTAGTGTATGGTTTTTGTTGAACTTAACCACATTATAAGAATTACCCCACTCTATATTTAGAACTTTTTGCAATTATACAGACCCACAATTGGTGAAAACACTAACTTTTTTGTAAATATCGTTGTTTACTCAGAACATAAGATTTCAAGTTACCTACTTTATCAGAAATACTTGAATCTTAGGTAGTTGATATGTATAAAGTATCTTTAGTAATTTTTTACATCATCTATACACTAGAAAAGGGTAATGTTGTTGGATATGATCTTAGTAGAATTTGTCCCTCTCAAACTATTAAGAATACATGGATGAGTAGATTATAATGTGTATATATGATAGAATAAAATTGGATGAAAAGGAGGAAGGAATTGGTAAATTTTTTGTGATATTTTATCTAACACCATCTATCCTTGAATTCTTTTCCCAGGAGGAATAATTAGATAATGAATTCCAGAGCATCGGGGATACTTTATATTGAGGGGAGATCATCCAAGAATATTATCTCTCCCTGGAAAGAATTTTTTGTTTTTGGAATTGGTGGGTAGTTTTAACACTAATGAGGTTAACTATATCAAAAGTCTGTTATTTCTCTCTATGGTTAATTCATATTGGTGCTAAAAAAATTACTATGACATGAAGTGTTAGTTTTATTGTCTAGGTTTAAAATAATATATTACTGACATCATGTATCATTTCTATACCTATCAACAAATTAAGGTAGTACACTAAAAACCATCTTTGTTATTTCAATACCCCCCGTAAAAATTTAGAAATTGTATGAGGTTTCTATGGATTTTATCATTAGACTACCACATATTCCATGATAGAGGAATTTAATATGGGTAGTGGTTGACGGAGTTAGCAAGTTGTCCCACTACCTTCTAATCATGGACACCAACAAAGTTAAATATTTGTGAATGTTGTATATAATGTATATTTTTAGGTTTCATGAAGTTCTATTATCCATCATATAATACAGAGATCCACTATAAATATTTTGGAGTACATTATCCATGCTTAGGAACTAGATTTTATAGGATCTTAGGATATTCATTTGGGGTTGTTTTTGGTTATATAGAAAAATAGTTAGAAACTATCCATGAAAATGGAACCCTTTGAATAATTATTTGGATGGCTTTAAAAATCATATCTTTTTTGTTAGAGATGGGTGAAACTTATTTTACAGGGATAATCCTCATTCAAGAGACATCTGGAAAGATCTAGGTCATAAATCAACTAATGGGTAGAGATAAGAGTCATTATAAATCCTATACATGTCATGAAATGGACCACCAAAGATCTTTTGGCTAGTGGTAAGCTAATAATGACCCCCTAATCCTACCTCTGATAGTCTAGGGGTTGGATACTAACACTAAGTGGTCATATCACACACATGGGAGGCCTTATCTTAAAGAACTTTTACACACATATGATCTAAAAGCACCACTATATTGTATAAAGGTAAACAAATTATATAGTAAATTCATGAATAGCATATATCCCACATCAGAGTACTATAATAAGTACAATATAATTATAAAGGGAAAAATAAAATCCCACCAAAACTATAAATGAACCCAACCTACTGAAAACACTGGTAAAAAACCTAAAAGAAACTCCCAGATCCATTTGAGGTCCCTCTAAAACAATGTTACCCCAACTAAGATCCACCTTCTCCTAGTCCACTAAAGACTCAAAATAAAATATATCCATCTATATAATACATGACATGTTTAGGTAGAGACCATATATGGGTGAGTATATACATACCCAGTAGGACACCTCGAAATCACAAAAAAAAATCCTCAAGAGTGTAGTCAGCTCATTACCATGAAGGTATTTCAATCAGGATATGATACATAATAATAATAAACCCTAATATTCTCAAGATAAACACTAAGTCTCAAGGAGAGTCAACACACTCACAACCAACCTTCGATTATACTAGTGGCTTATAGGTAACTCTTATCTGGGATAACTCACTACATGAGTCTTTCCATCACATATGGAACTCATATGAGAGGTCACGCTCAACGGGTTTTACTATACTGATAGAACTCATCTGAGAGGAAATATCCATCAGGTATTTCCATGAAAAAGAATGAAAAATACTAATGGGGATCATCCAAGATACATACTTGATCGTACTACACCTCATTAAAAGACAATAGATATCGATGCACATATAGAGGATCACACCCATACTGAAACATTCTAAGATAACACACCCAAGCTTGCACTAAATGTTAACTATGAAGAATAAGGGCTCTGACTTACCCTTTATGGAGTACATGGCATGTCCCATTAGGGTACATGGTGTGTCTCACTAGGCCTAAAACTTCCCATGTGTCTCTATCACATGACATTCATTTTTTAAAATACATGTTGTGTCTCAAATGGTACATGAAATTTAGAAGTTAGTATAGAAATCAGTGTGCCATCTAGTCTAGATAGTTTACTATACCCCATGGTTGAATAATTAGGGTGTTCCTGTGTAAATTGTCTATTTTTTATGACTTTCCAAATAATAAAGGGTGTACTTAATGTCACATGGATTGTAGGGACCGAGAAGACACTCAATGTGTTCCGTTAACCCTTGTTAGTATACCTTTCAAAGTGCATGGTGTGTGCCCCTCTATACATGGTGTATGGGTCCACATGGTCTCTTAGGGATGTACTCCCTATACACATTGATCCATCTTAAAAGGTGTACATGGAGAGTGATCAAATACACATGACATGTAGGGACACATGGATGCAAAAGAATATACTCCATATACATGCGGAGCTGGTCATCTAAGGGTCACATGGAATGTGGAATCACTACACTGTGTGTGATATTTTACTTCACATGGAATACATAGATTATACATATATGGGACTACATGAAATTTGTTCTTAGACTGCATACCTTGTATGTTTTCTTTTTCTAGAACCTCTAAGTTCTTCATGCAGTTTTTCTTAGGACTCCACCACCATTGGAATTTCCATGATTCATTCCCTGAATTGTGGATCAAGTTTGACCATGCCTACCTCAACCCTAGTGTCTGAATTCCATCCATATAATTTTTTCATGGAATGATCTTTGTCTTACCGCACTACTATCACCACACCAAAACACAAATAGTGGGTCTCCAATCAGAACCTCGATGGACCATGGTCATCTTTATACCTATATCATGCCATTGATCCAAATCTCAAACCCTCATTGATTATTTTTTGTTCCAATGATCAATTTTTCAATGATCATTCGTTGGTTATTTTTTGAACCTCCATCCTAATAGAATGATGATGATGAACTGATGATGAATGGTTGTAGAAAAGCATAAAACACACAACAAGAGGAATGAACCACATCCATTTCTCAGGTTTTCCTCTATTCATTTTCAATATAATTATGAATGAGAAACAAAAAATAATAATAAATATCATCAATTCCTAACCTTTAGAATCTAAACCACTACTCATAAAACATGATTACAAAAATCAATATTTTAGTGGAATTAATTCACTTGCATCATAAAAAAATAAAATGTGAATTAAAATAATGAAAATAAAATTACCTACCTCACATTTGGATCAATCACTGATGAAGAAAAATTCCATGTCACTATTTTTTGTGAGATTAATGAACTCTTTTGATGATGATTATCCTCATGGTAATTTGATTGTCGATTCGTGATCCCATGACCATCCTCTAATGTACTCACCACCAAATCTCTTCATCTAAGATCCCTCTCCAAATCTATAGGGTTATGTGAATAACCCTATGATTTTCGAATAACTTGTTTTAAATAGAATATAATTAGGTCATGTTAATTAAATAAATAAAAAATATATTTATTTATTAATCTTACCATGATGGAACTTAATGAGAAAACACAATATGAACAAAGGTTATGTCATGCCTAAGGTAAACCCCATATTATATATTTGAAGGTGGTCTCAGAATCCCCATTTGAGACACCTTTCATGAGTTAGCACATTAATTCTGAAAATATTCTCATTTGTGATATAATATATTTAATATTTTAATATCACCGCACCAAGGCTCTCTAAGATCCAATATTCCATACAGACTCAATGCATAGCTTTAAAAATATTATAAAAATATTCCTTTTTCTTACATAGAAAAAAACTATCCTTATGTTTTCAAACCTTTAAGGATTTTCATCCCAAAAAATAAAAAATTACTCATAAGTGAGGATATCGACCACTCAACTGGGTTTCCCACTACCATGATCTCTCCTGAAGGTTCTCATTAAATCAACCAACAAGCATCCAAATTAAACAATTTCCCAAAAAGTTTATTTATCTATTAGTTCACAAATACCACCATTCTCCTCAAACTCTATGAAAATGTAACATCGTCCTCAATTTCCAGCTCACCCTAACTAACATAATATAATACGTCATGCACATATCTCCTCGTCTATGAAACGTGGAATACATTGTGCAGCCAGACTAACTATGGCAATAGGGCTAAGTGGGATTTCTCCTTGATAACTCAACATAATAACTTGAAAGGTTCCTAATAACCTTAGAGATAGTCTTCCACCTAGGTCATGTCTTTTTAGTACTCTATTAATTGAAATCTCTCATAATATAATATATCCTCATAAAAATCTAAATTCCTCGAACATTGGTCCTCAATGGACCACTGACATATCTTAGAAGACTTTTCCAATATCCTGATAAATTCTAACTTTTACACTCATCTCTATTACCAAATCTAGGCCCACATGAACTATCTTCGACTAGCCCTTACTAGTATAGTGGTGACCTACATGGTCTCTTGTATATATCCCCAACTATTTCTATACCAATATTGGAGTGGTAACTGTTGTGATATGAAAACTTCACAAATGGTATATGATCCTCCTAGCTAACTTTCAATACCAAAGTAAGTTCAAAAAAACCTAAATAGTTTTCTTTACCTAAAATTTTTTTGTATAAAAACTATTATCAACTAAAACTGAGTCCCAAAGGCCTATTATATCCTCCCCATACTCATGATGTGAAGTGATAATCACAGTCTGAAATGTTCGTCGAGGGGATTCCATGAATCCGAACTACCACTTGCATGAACATGATTCTTAAAATATCTATTATGCTTAGTTATTTTATTTTTAGGAAGTGGGAGAATATGGTGAGTTGTTCTATTATCACTCATATAGCATCATGACCTCTTGGTGATCATAGAATCCTCATCATGAGAAACAAAAAGATACCACCTCATTTACACTTTCATCTAGGCACCTAATCATTCACCTAATGATACTTGATACATCGATATTTAAACTCGATACCATGATACAACATCATTTTCCACCCAACTAGATGCCAAAGGATATTGGTACATCATCACCTCTCTTGGATGTGCAGACAAGGGAAAGAAGGAAATCTCCTCAGTACTTCCCCTCACAGCTTGACCGGTGTCATCGTCTATCCTCAAATAAGGATATCAAGCTCCCTGCCATCATAAAATCCATCAAGAACATGTCTGGTGGATATCTATTCATGAAAGATCTCACAATCAATATCCCAAAGTTTATCATCCCTAAAACATTGAATAAGGGTAGGGTGACAACCATTGACTAGAGGTATGATGCACTATCCTCATCCTTAAGAGAAAAATGTAAGGATTCCAACATATCTATCCTCACTCAATAATAGTGAATGAAAAAATATACCATAATAATGAGCCACCTCCTCCATACTCTCAAGTAGATCTCAATCTTTCACTGCCTTATCCTTTGTTGGATCCACTATCACACCCATTTTTTAGAGGACATATCCAAATAAATTGAGATCATAAATCTAAAACTGATAATTTGAGATATTTCTATAAATATTTCAATCTCTAAGAATGTCTAGAAACATCCTTAAGTGTATCACATGATATAACTCTAAAAAATAAAATAAGTACTTCATCAAAGAAGAATACCATGAAACAATCCAAGAAGGGTCAAGGATCTGGCTCATAAGTCCCACAACCATTTCTGGGGTGTTCAATATGATTAAGGGTATCACAAATGTCTCAAATAAACTATAGTGGATCTTGGAATCCATCCATGGTATATCCTCTTCTCACACCCATAGATTTTGATAACATAAACTAATGTCAAACTCTGAAAACCACTTCTCCCCTAACCACTGGTCGAAGAATACATTGATTCTCAGGGGTAGACACTTTTTCCTACGTCAACTAGTTTATGATAAGTTAGTCCATTCATGGCCTATAGATCACTTCTTATTTAGAGAATAATAACACTATGTTACCAAATAGAACACACTAGGTATAAATAATCCCCTACTCTATAGATTTCTCCAACTGTACCATCATCTCTCACTAATACATGGGGTTATCTAATATGATAGCATAGAAATCGGGATATAACTTATGAAAATATATGTATAATACTCGTTTATATGAGGATGGAATCATGGAATATCCTCTGGGAAGGCATAAATTTACTCCTACAACATAATAAGGACTAAAATATCATAACATCCATTAATACAAGGGTCATATTGCACAACTGATAAGAAATATGTTATATCCTCTTGCACATGATATCATCCAACTCTGTCTGGGATTCATTCTCACCAAATAATGAAAAAACATCATCTCGCTAACTCAGGTACACTGTAACCCCCATTGGTAATAATTAAATGGGCATGAACAGTAGGAGACTAGTCTATACTGAGTAAAACATCATAGGGTCTCTCTACCACTATAAAAAGATTCCACGTGAGGCTATCTCTCTCTCTCTTCCCAAAATTAGGTCTTAATTTTGATAGAAGTGTGTGATCATCGATCCTCTCTATAGGATCCTCCAACACAAGGATCAAGTTAAAAGGATCCAATGGTATCCCTAGGTCTAAAACATGTGATATTTTTAGGGAAATAATGCTTGTGACTGTGTACCAAAACCGCATATAGAGTAGAGAAAGAACATGTCATGAATCAAACTAATATTAAAGCATTTGGTCACAAGATCCTAATACTGAATCTACCTTTCCTATTTATTCATGTCATCCATAATAAGGCCTCACTCTGACACTATAACACACTAAAAAACCCTGAACACATAATTCAAATAAACATTTCTACCACACCTCAAAACTATCCTCTTTTAGAATAACTGATTCTCCCATACATTTTTAGATCACATCACAATTATGTATCTATGGTAATTAATTTATTAATAATTTTTTATCTAATCACATCATAAATTTTCACGGAAAAGTGAATAATTGGTGTTAAATGAAAATAAAATTTGTGATTAGAGTTTAAATTCATATAGATTTAGGTAAGTTTACTATTTTGATCATATATTTCAATATAATTATCCAAATGATTTTATTATTACTCTTTTTTATTCCTCATTAAAATTATTACATATCATTCAACTATATAATTGTATAATTCAACCATATAAAGTTCCATATAAACCACACAAGAATAATTAAAAAAAATTAAATCCCAAAAATGAAAAAACTCCAGAATATATTCATGGATATCAAAAAAGAGTTGGATAAAAATATTATGGCACAACTAAAATATTAAATATATGAAAATAATTAATAAATTCTAGTCTATAATTATGTCAGGGATTTTAAAATATAACATAATTCATGACATTTCATCAAATAAACTCACCCAACTGAGATGAAATTTTTTTAGTAGAAACTCATGAATTAAGCACACAACATTGTATAAGAAAGGTTTTCATTATTAAGGAATCATTATAGCCTAAAATCCATTCAAATTCATGACATGTAAAAATATATTATATTTTTAGACATAATCCATGGATTAAAAAATAGCTATAGTATGTGATCTAAAGTCTAATTTCCACAAAAATTAGAGGGTGAACATAAAAAATCACTATATAAAATTTTGAAGCATAATATTTATCACTATTTATCTTTATATGTGGTTAAATGGTTGATTCAACTTGAGGAGTAGTTTTAGAATGAAAACAGTCAACCACCTAGTTTGATAAATATATTCTCATATCATCCTTGAAAGGGGTGGAAGATAAGTAATCACAGATGAGAATTGGTATGAAAATATCATTTCCAAAACCTTAGGGGGACTTAACATATTCCTGTTTCATAAAGATAGACCTCTCCTACACTTTTCCTTTCATGCTCATTTGTGTTTTTTTCAACTGTAATCTTATAATTTATTTTCATTTAAATTACATATAATGAATTTTTTAAATAATAGAGAATCCTTTTCTAATACATATTCTATATATTTATTTTTTAATTTCATAAAATACATTAAATTCTAGTATAACTCCTTCCTTTCTTCACTATTTTCATTCAATCTAAAGTAACTATTTTACTTCTCTTCACCATTTGTGTGTGTGTTCAGTGCACTAATTTTACCTTTGTCTCATTCTTTTTCATCACTTTTTAACACATCACCCTAAACATCATAAACTAGATTATTAACCACACAAATTGATGAGTAAATCTCTCATTGGGGTGAGCCGTAATTTAGGGATGATAAGTGATTGAGATCCTTCACTCGTTTAATATTCTTTGAATTGATATTGTGTATGTCAAATAAAATATGTTATTGATTAATGAAATGATTTATTTGACATGTGGATTCTATGGATTATTGGCACATGAGCCTCAGCTCAGTTGGTGAGGATTCCTTAAGTGCATCCAGGTGACTCAGGATCAAATCCAAACGGAGGCATAATTTCTAGGGGGGTACTATAGTAGTACTATAGTAGGTATTGTAGCGGGAACTATAGTAGTACTATAGAAGGTACTATATCAGGAACTGTTGCAAGTACTTTTTGGAACTGTAGAAACTAGGACTATTCTCCCGTTTGGGCCTTCGGCCACCGATTTTGTCCCCGAGTCCTTTAAGCCCTTCAGGCCACCCAAGTCTTCGGTTCAGTAAGGCCTTTGGGCCACCTCAAGGCCTTCGGGCCACTTTAAGGCCTTCGGGCCACCTTAAGGCCTTCGGGCCACCTTAAGTGCAGATGAAAACCAGACAACCTATAAGGAAAAAGCTCCATAAGGAGGATGAGCAAGGAGATTTCACTAAATTAAAATCTAAATGGATTGCAAGAATGAGATGGTATGGAACCTACCATTGGGATAAGCTTGTGCATGCCCGAAAAATCCTAACCGAACAGCCATGCGAAAGAAGAGAATATATTTCATGATGAATATGCTGGGGAGGAACAGTTTCAAGTAGTTAGTCTGGGATGTATATAATGTTTGAAGCCTATAGGCAATAAATTCCTCTAAAGCCTACGATCCATTTAATACTTACGCATATGGGCCTTGTAAGGGTTCCACCTCACCCCTTGAAAGGTGGATTATCAAAAATCAATAAAAAATAAAGGCCTTCGGGCCATTGGAGGATTCTATAGATTATTGGAAACATATATAAAAATAGGTGCATGAAATATTGATCCTTCCATCAATAATAACTGATAACGAATATATCCCTAATTAAGTATTGGATTAAAGCTAAAACAATTGGTAATTCTGATCAAAATCATCTTGTGTAGTGGATGTTAATTTAATGAAATGTTTTTCAATGATCAATGATATCATAAGTTTACGTACCCAATGAATAACTCACCAAAATATTTATTAAATTGTTAAATAAAATTCATTAATCAATCATTTCTTCTCATCTCTAAAAACAAACCCCCATTCAAAATAAAAAATAAAAACAAATGAATCAAATAAATAATATCATCACCAAAGATTTGACCCAAGTTAAGCTATACACATAATGACATATCATGAGACATTTTAACACTTGATATAATGCATTATTTAATGTTTTAAATGGATATTTCTTTATGTAATGTGCAATAAGTAGTCATTCTTTGTTTATTTTTGTAAAAAATAACAAAAAATAAACAAATACAAATAAAAAAATGAAAAAATACCAAATGAAAATAAAAATAATCCTTCTAAAAAATATTTTAAAATAACAAAGAAAAACTTTCCTTTCTTGTCCTTTTATAATTTCTATGATTTCCCCAAATCCTCCTAAAAAATCTATCATATTTTTTAAACCTAAAATCAAGTAAAATCTTCACCAAATTAGGAGAAACTTTAGGGATAATCAAAACATTTTCTATCCAATTTATCTATATATATAAAATCCTAGGGAATAAAAACTTAAATAACTCTTTACACCTATTACGAGTTATCAACCACTTGGTATTAAATATCTAAACATTGAGGAAACTTTCAAACTCAAATCTTGTTTGATTCATCATTTGTCTCATTTTCATGGGATAGCTAGTGAGAATACACCTATTCATTTCAATGAGTTCCAAGTGGTTTTCTCTACCATGAAGCCTAATGTGGTTTCTAATGAACATATCAAACTTAGATCATTTCCACTATCTCAAGATGACTCCAAAAAATCATGGATCTAATACCTCCCTCTAGGTTCCAAAAACTCATGGAATGACATGAAATGACTCTTCTTAGAGAAATTCATTCCCACTTCTTGAACTAATTATATCTGAATTGAAATTATCCATCAATTCCCCAATGATTCACTCCATGAATATTGTTATAGGTTCAAAAATATATTGACAAAATGCCCACACCACCAAATACTTGACCAAATCCTATTCTAATACTTCTATGAGGGGTTATTGGATATGGATCTAACTCTGATTGATGTCACAAGTGGTGGTGATCTTGTTGAAGAAACTATCACAGTTGTATGAGATATTATAAGAAACATGTCTATAAACACAAAACAATTCCATTCTCAAACACATGTTTAATTCAAACAAGTCCCATAGAATCAATCCATAGAGACCAATAAGATGATTGGGTAGATTATTGAGCTTACAGATCTTGCGAGACAACTAGTTATAGATTCTAAAGCCCTAACCTTTTCTTCACAAAAATATAAATTCCTTGGACCTATCAAAAACCATGGAATTTTCAGCTCACTAGATTATCCAACTAACACATTTCCATAACTACATGATGATCGAGCAGTTTCTTCTAGTCCAATGGAGTTTAATGCATTATTTCCTAGAGTAATATAATCCGTGAAAAACAAGGATAGTTAGTTAGAAACTCTAACCGAAACTACTATGATCCCTTTTCTTCTTCCTATAACCTAGTATGGAAAAAACATACAGTCTTGAGGTATGGTAACCCTATCTCTCATCCTTCTAAATTCTCTCCTCAAAATACAAATCAATTTTAATATGGTCAAGGTGGTGGAAACTTCCAACAACATTAACCTTTTTTCAAAACCTCAAAGGATCAATCCACATCCTCATGGCTTCTATTATCCTAATAATCCATCTCAATTCCCAACTCAATTCAATCAATTTTCCAAGAACCTAAATCAAATTAATCCCAATGTGGTATATTCCTCTGATTCTAAGAAACTATGGGGAAGTGTTTTGTATGTTCTTTCCACCTTCACCCATTTCAACCTCAAAAATATTGAAAAAAAGTTATTCAACTTGAATCTTACCTAAGAAAGTCATAAAAATCTAATTTATACCAACTCCAAGCATAATCATTTCCCAACCCCTAGGGTAATGTAAGTGAAATTACACTTCTATATGGAATGAAAAATTTTATGCCTCATGATTAATTATCTAAATCCTATTTAGATGTTGAGATAGTAAAAGAAAAAAATGACTAGAAAAAGAATCTCATGCCACTCCCTCACCTCCTTTCACTCCTCTATGGTACCCAATTTCTTTCCCTCAATACATCTCTAATCCTATGAATCCCTTTGAACCATATTCTGAAATGATCAATATGTTTATATGTGTATAAGTCAATATTCCCATCATGGACACCATAAAAAATCCTTATCTATGAAATGTTTATTAATTATTTTTTTTTCATAAGAGATAACTTAATACCATTGTAAATGCTTTAACCCATTGTTTATTCCCATGATGTACAAAGATCCAGTGAATTTTAAAGTTCCATGATAAATAGGAAGTTCCATATTCGATGATGCACTCATAGACCTAGGATCCTTGATAAATGTCATGCCAAAATCCATCTTATCCAACCTTCATCTAGGTTTGTTTCATCCAATGATTGTTTACATCTAATTGTTCAATTGAAGTATGGACAGTCATGAGGGAATAATCAAGGATGTCCTTATCTGATTCAATTATCTTATCTTCCCAACTAATTTCGATGTCATGTATATGGAAGGTGAGATGTATTATTCTCGATCTCCTTAGATTATAGGAAGAATATTCCACATGACAACGAAAACTAAATTTGATGTCCATACATTCATCTTATCCATGGAATTTGGTTACTAACTGGTCAAGTGAAATATTTTTCAATCCATGTGAAACCCATCAAAGGATCACTCTTAATTATCTATTCATGCCTATGAGGACACTCCTAAGAGTGGAATGACCCATGTTTCATCATGTTCATCATGTTTTAATGAGAGATGAGTTTTTGAAATTTTCACCATGATTAAGAAATTCAAAAATAGACATGTTAATTTTGACCATTTATTTATAAGATCCATTGATCTAAAGGATCTTGAAAACTCATGGGAATCCCATTTCACCTCTAATATATATTGATCCACCTTGGTAAATACTAAGGAAAATGAATAAAAACTGGAGTCCCTTTAACTATTCCAATTTTTTCCCCAGAAATGAATGATGAAAATGATTTGAAACCTCTTCCTACACACCTAAAGTATGAATTCATTTTCCATGATCATCTTACCTAGTCATTATATATGCTTTAGTTACGAAAAATTAGGAGTCCAGACTTTGTTAGGTTTTAGATGAAAACTAAAGGGCCTTAGTTTGGACACTAGATGACGTAACTTGAATCAACCCTGCCCATTTCATGCATCACTTCAATCTAGAATAATTATCCGCACTAGTTAGGAAACCTAAAAGAAGTCTCAATCCGCTTATAAATGAAGTAGTTAGTGAATATATTACCATGCTTATCCAAGATGGTATTATCTACCCATTTTTTGATAGTGGATGGGTTATTCTGATTCAATATTTGTCTAATAAAAGTTGAAAACATGTTGCAACAAATAAACATAGATAATTGGTCACAACTTGAGTGAAAAAAAAAATGATGTGTGTTCATAGATTATTAGAAATTTAATGTTGAAACATTAAAATATCACTACCCACATTATTTCCTTGATGAAATTATAGAAATATTATCAGGAGAGTCACATTATTGCTTTTATGATGCATACACTTGTTAATTATTAATCCCAATCACTCCTCATGACCATGAAAAGACTACATTCACTTACCTCTTTAGAATATAATCATATAATATAATTACATTTGACCTTTTAAATGCTTCTAAAACATTCCAAAGGTGTATTATGAGTACCTTATCTAAATTCGTTGAGCATTTCATGGAGGTATTTATAGATGACTTTACCATTTATTGTGGGTCATTTGAATCCCACTTGCATTCACTATCCCTGTTCTTATAAAAGTGTGTAAAATATAACCTTTTATGAATTTTGAAAAAATGTCACTTCATGGTTACTTATGGGATTGTTTTAGGTCATATAACTTCTCAAGATAGTATTAAAGTTGATCCAGTTAAGATATATGTGATCCAATCACTTCATGAACCCAAATTAGTTCAGGACATCTGATCATTCCTTGGTCATGCCAGTTTCTATTAGTGATTCATACATAACATCAATAGTATTTCTCACATGATCACTTGGTTACTCTATAATGATATCACATTCCATTATGATGATTCTTGTAAGATATACTTCATTTAATTCAAATATATGATTACATTTTCACTAATAATCCAACCCCCAAATCGGTCTTTACCATTCGTATTGGTGTGTGATGGTTATGATAGGTCCATTAGGTTTGTTCTTGGTCAAGTAAGAGAAACAAATCATCATTTCATCTATTATTCTTAATAAACTAGATGGAACTCAATATCAATATAATGTCACTAAAAAGAAACTTGTAGATGTAATTTTTTCTTTGGATAAATTCTAATCCTATCTCTTAGGTTCCAAAATCATCATATTTACATACCATTCTGTTTTAATGTTATTACTTGAGAAAATTGATTCCAAGCCGAAGATAATAAGATAGATCCTAGTGGTCCAAGATTTTAACCATTACATAAAATATATACATGGAAAAAACACTACGTCTGATCACCTAAGTATAATTTATGATTCTTCTTATTTTAAAATCATTTATTCTTAATTTCCTATTGAACACCTCTCATCTCTCACTACAAAGTTACCATGGTATGCCTCACCTATAAATTACTTAGTGGATAATATTTTTCATTAAAATATTTCAAAATAAAAATGTGATGTTAAAAAGTGATTCAAAATACTATTTTTGGGATGATAATAAACTTTGGAAAACTGGGGATGGAATGGTTATTAAAATATGTGTTGATGAAGATGAGCATTCTTCCATCATGGAATTCTACAACTCAATTCCTAGAGGTAAGAACATCAGACCATAAAGGATATACAAATAGGTACTTGACATTGGATTATTCTAGAATTTACCCTTAAATGAATCACATGAATTCTTTAAATCATATCCCACTTGGAAAAAGTTTGGTAAATTTTCTGAAAGAAATGAAATTCCTCCAAAGTTTTTAATATTATGTGAGATTTGTGATGTTTGGGAAATCGATATCATGGTACCCTTCCCCCCTTCAAATGGATTCTCCTACTTTCTTCTTATGGTTTACTATGATTCTTGTTGGGTTGATGAAAACTCACTAGATATTATAATTAACACAATTTTAGTGAGTTCCCCACAACCAACATCCTCCATAGATTTAGAACATTGCATGCCTTAGTAAGTGACTTAGGAACCCATTTTTATAATTTAACCATGGTATTTGTTTTGAAAAAGTATGGGGTTGTATATAAAACATCAATTGAAAATCACCCCAAAAAATGGCATGAATGAACTATCCTAAAGAGAAGTTAAATGATTGATTGAGAGAATTTTTAATCCCATATGAAAATACTAGCTTGAAATACTTCGTGAAGTGCATTTTACTTATCAAACTGTCTATAGAACAACCATATGGATATCTTAATTTAGACTAGAATTTTGTAAATTGTTTCATTTACCAATTTAAATACAACGTAAGTCATTTTGGGCTATGAAAACATGTAATTTTGATAGTGAAAAATTTTGTGAAGAGATATTATTTCATTTGAATGAACTGGAGGAGATATAACTTTATTCATATCAAAATTAAAATATCTAGAAAGTAGAAGCTAAGGTACTCCATGCAAGACACCACCTGATAATGGTATTTCATAAAGGTGAAAAGGTAATTATCTTCAATTTTTTATTTCGAATTCACATATGTAAGATTAATTCTTGTTGGTAAGGTCCTTTTATTGTTGCTAATTCTTACCTATTTAATGTAGTGCAAGTACAATACCGATTTCCAAATTGAAAATTTCGGTTAATGGACATTGGAAAAGGCATCATCGTAAGGGTACACACACCCCAAGAATGACATCAACTTTCACCAGATCCCCAACTACTGGAGTAGATACCCCACTAATTGGATATGTTGACCTTCCTAATCCAAACCAGGGGAACCACTTTCCCTTTAATTCCCTCTCTTACTCCTCCTCCTCTCTCTCCCTTCCCCATTTCTTCCTCCTCTCTCTTTATCTTACTCTTCTGTATCTCTCTATATATCTCTATTTCACTCTCTCTATTATTATTCCTAACTCATTCTCACCTTCTCTCTCAATATTTTACCACTTTTTTATCCATTGTTTCATTTTTATTAGTTTTTGTGGGTTTTTTTAAAAAAATAAATTAGATAAAAAGTTTCAAAATTACTCAACATTAAATTTTGAAATTTTTTCTACCCACTTTGGGAAGTTAAAATACTTTTTTAATCATAAACATATTGTTATTTCATAATTAATTTTGGGTAAATAATTTTGTGTCAAGACCTAATTTTTTGAATACCCAATTTTTTATTCAGAAAATGATTCTTTATAAATCGTGAGGAACAACATCAGTATTTATTCCAAGGTTACCTATGAACATCCCTTTATATTGTGTGTTTTTTTCCCTAGTTGTGATTCATGAGTTTATGGATCTTATATCTAAATGTTCTACTTTCATTTGAATTAATATGGGGAAGTATTTTTTTAAACACATTAGAATCAAAGTATCCATATAGCATCCCATTACTCTTACATTGATCCTCCTATTAAAGGGCCATTATATCATATGAAAACTTTTTTTATACCCACATTACAAGATAAAAACCTTGAACCACCCAATATCTATAAGTATTTTCATTTCATAATTTATTAAAATTTAAGTATGGAGGAATATATTTCATTTTAGGAATACATTACTTGATTTTAAATGTTTCATCTTATAAATGAAGGAAACAGTCCATTTATTTATGGGGGATATTTTTTCATTTTGTGAGGTTTGGAATTGGATTTATGTTTATTTCATTTTTTGGAAATGTTATTAAAAAGTGTTAAAAAATGAAAGAAGTGAAAAAAAATATTAATAAGAAAATAAAAATAATGGGTTGTGTATTAGGAATTTAAAAAACCATTGTTCCTAAAATTTTGACCATGTTATAAATATTATAATTAGTGTTTTTAAGATATAAAAAATTTGTTGATAGATGAGGGTGATGTTTATTCCAAGTTCCACTTCCCAAAAAAAAGTGAAAAATTAAAAAAATAAACATGTGCTTCATGTTTCCTTGATTCATTGGGAGAGGTTTTATGTTTTGTATATATTCCACTGTTTTATCCTCTTCTAGTTCTCTCTCTCTCTCTTATTTATTCACACATTTGAATCCTTTTAAATATGTGTTTATATTTCCTTCTTCATATCATTTCATAAATTGTGCATTTCATTTTTCATATTGGTGTTCCCCCCATATTTTACTCTATTTTGGCTATTTTATTCCTACCATCCCATAACCACTAAAATAGAAGATGGTGGATCTTACAGATTCTATGATTCTCACTTTTTTTGGTGAATGAGTGAGTCTTCATGAATAAAAATGACATCACTATGAGAGGTTTGATATTTTAGTTCCCACATTTTCCAATTCAAATTTTGAACATGAAAATTTTTTTTTTTGACAGGTGATTTCTATAACAATTTGTGGTTGAATTCATTATTAGTGGGAGAACTAGCTTAGAACTCCCTAATTTGAAAATATAAAATTTTAATATTTTTTAGTGAGGGAATTTTTTTATAATTTTTTATATTTTTTTATAAGAAAAAATTAACTAGTTTAAGTGTGGGGGATTTTATTTTATTCATTTATTAATTATTTTTTATTTACTCCCATTTCTGATTTTTAAGGAAAAGTGCACAATTGGTGTGAAATGCCCATGTTTTAATATTAAATATAATTTTTGAGAACCATTTGAATTAATATAGATTCAAGATAATTTACTATTTTATTCATATATTTAAATATAATAATCCAAATGAATTTATTCATATTTATAGTGTTTAACTTGATAATTAGAAAATTTGACCATCTAAAGGGCCATATAAACCACAAAAAAGGCCCCAAAAATTTTTGGAGAAAAATGGACCATTCAGGAATAATGAATTTATGGGATCAATATAGAATCCTAAATTTGATAAAACACTAGAATATGTTCTAGTATATTCATACACATATTTGATAAAAATTCAATTGGTTGAATTAACTAATAAATAGCATAATAGAATCAATAAAGTCAAACTGATAATTTGCCTTGAATTTTAAAACAACCCATTATTCTTAACTATTCTCCCAATACACTAACACACTTGAGATAAAAAAATGGTAAAAAGTAAAGGTCTAGGTGAAAAAAAAATTGAAGAAATTATTTTTACCTAAATGGATATTCTTATCCTAAAACCCATTCACATTCAGGCCATGTAAAAATATATAATATTTAAGGATAGAAAAACACTATTTAACAAGAAAGTAGTAAATTTGGGTCAAAAATAACAATAGATTCCAAATTTGGATGGTGGATGAACACATACATATCTAAAAATATTTAATATGAATATTTCTTGATATTTATATTTATAAGTGGTCAAATGGTCAGTAAAATTTGAGGAGGATTTTTTGAAGTAAAATAGTCAACCACCGGGGGAAATAAATACATTTTTCTCTTCTCCTTATAAGGGTTTGTTACTTAAACACTCAAGGATGATAATTTTATTGATAATATACATTTTAAATTCCATTTAATACTTTCTATACTCTGGTTTCATAAATATATACCTCTCCTCAAATTTTCATTTCATGTTCATTTGCGTTTGTTTTCAATTGTTATTGCATAAGTTTTTTCATTTGAATTTATTAAAATGAATGTTTTCCATATTATATAATACTTTAATAATAAAAATTAATTATATTTATTATTAATTTATTAATATACATTCAATTTTTTTAGAACTCCTTCCCTCTTTCACTTTTTCATTGAATCTGAAATGAGTGTTTTACTTCTCTTCATCGTTTGTGCATTTGTTTAGTGCACTAGTCTTATCTTGTCCAATTATTTTAATTCACATTTTAACTAATCACACTAAACATAATAAATTAGATTATTAACCATCCAAATGTCTTTGAAAATATCTCATTGGTGTGTTTCATAATTTGGGGATTTTATGTGATTGAGATATTTTTCTCATTTAACATTATTTAAATTAATATTGGGCATGTCAAACAAAATTTGTTATGGATTAATGAAACATTTAGTTTTAAATGTGGATTCCATGTATTTTTGAACCAAAAATACACATGGTTTCATAAAATATTGAACCTTTCATAAAAAAATAATCGATAATGATTAGATCTTTAGTTAAGGCCAAAATAATTGGTAATTCTGATTGAAATAATTTTGTGAAGTGGATGTTAATTTAATGAAATGTTTTGTGAAGCTAAATAATGTCATAATCTTACACACCCAATGATTAAATCACTGAAATAATTATTAAATTTTACAAAAAAAATCATCAGTGAATCTTTTCACCTAATCTTCGAAAAAACCCATTTAAAAGGAAAAAAGAAAAACAATTAACACAAAAAATAGTACCATCGGCAAGGATTTAACTCAAGTGTCACAATAAAAATTATTTTAGAGAAAAAAACATTTAAAAGTTGATAGGAAAAAATAATTCATTCTTTAGTGTCTCAGTCGTGGAATCATCCTTATTTTTTGCATTCCCGATGCGGCATCCAAATACACTAACACATGCCTCTACAGACGCCATGCTTCACCAAGAGAAGTCTTGCTACCAAGAACACCATTAATAGGTGTCCTGACCATGAAATACGCCCAAAATACAGGATCATTCAAATACTATACCTACTTATAAGGTTTTATGGCTCTCCATGAAGCCTAGGAAATTTCTATCTCTAAAAATTGTGAAGTGAACTCATCATAGGTGAATCATCCACTAGTATCAATAGAACTAACCACTACTCAACCATGTAAGGAGGCATCCACTTGATCTACCATAGGAGAGTCAATATGCTTCTAAATGGGTGTAGACATTTCTCTCTATCAATATAGAGGAAATTTATCTTGCATAGATCCACAATTTAAGCCTCTTATCTAAGCGAATCAAAACCATTATCCAAATAAATAATCTTAATCAGTTTTCATCGTGGAAGAATACATCAATATTTGAGATGCACCATGGTAAAAAGAGAATATTTAGTGATATTAATTATAAATTATATGGATCTAAAACACATTCCTATATGATTATTGTATCATTGTTTTGCCTATAACAATTTCCTATATGTTTAGATTCAACAAGAAGTTTATCAGAGTCCTGGTGAATGGATACATCAGATTCTACAGCAATATTAGGTTCATTTCCCTGAAATATAAACTCAAAATACTATAAAAGTATTTCCCTAGTTCCCAAACCAAACCTCATATCTTGAAAATATCTATACTGAGGTCCTAAGATAACTACTTATGATACCACTCTATCATGACCTATCCTACTAGGGAACACCTAGAGAGTTATAAGCCATGATTGTCACCCCAATCCTTACTCTAATAAGACATGGGCTAGTGACTAACACTGAGTAGTCATGTCACACTCATTGGAGGACTTATCCTAAAGTACATGTATATACACATGCATATACATAAACTAGTATAATTTATAAAGGTAAAAAACCATACTATAAATGTATAAATAACATTTATCCCACATATGAGTAACACAATAAGTACAATAGAATTATAATGGGTCAAATACAAGCCCAAAAAATCTTAAAAAACCCAAGTTGCTGAGAAAATGAGGGAAGCTATGAAAAAGAAACTCTTGGATCTATCTATGGTACTTCTATCACAACTAAGATCAAACTAAGATATACTTTCTCATGGACCAATAATTACTCTAATGAAAAAAATTTCATCTTCATATGACTCGTCATATTTAGAAAAATCCCATGCATTGGGGAGTATATACATACCCAGTGGGATACCCTAAAATCACCAAACACAATTATTAAAGATATTAGTAAACTCTTTTCCATGAAGTTATGTCAATCAATATATGTGAAATAACAATAATAAACTTATGTGTTCTCAAGATAAATAGGAAGTATCAAGATGATCTCACCTCACTTCCATCCCTGGATTTTACTAGAGGATGAATGTTAACACTTGTCTAGGAGAAATAATGGCATGATCCTTTATATCCTTGATAGAACTCATCTGATTGGTCTCCTTAATTGGGTCTTACTATACTAATGTCACTCATATGAGATGACATTCTCATTGGGTATTTCCATGGAGAATAATAAAGGAAACAGAAAGGTATCATCTGGGATACAAACTCAATTAGACTACACCTTATCACAAGATAATAGATGTTGATACAGAGATAGGGGATCACAACCATGACCTATGAGGAATTCTTGACCCTAACTATAACTCTAAATATCATGATACATAGATAAGGGATCTAACCTAGGGCCTCTAGGGTGTACTAGATCCTACCTGGAATAACCTTCTATGTAGGGGATCATAAAACTGTGTATGTTGGTCATGATGATTCCTAAAACCCCACCTAGGTAATAATATAATAATAGAGGATCACACCCCAAGACTCACATATGGATTCTATAACTCTATCTAATACTAAACCTAGAGATGGGATCACATCCT
The DNA here is from genome assembly GCA_963277665.1 of Viscum album. Classification (NCBI taxonomy): domain Eukaryota; kingdom Viridiplantae; phylum Streptophyta; class Magnoliopsida; order Santalales; family Viscaceae; genus Viscum; species Viscum album. Next base: position 264,184,817 of record OY728129.1, read on the forward strand.
CTGCATAGGATGTTGTTTGAACCAAGGATTTTCATTACTGGAAATAGAGTATGGTTTGTGTTTATTTTCAATACTCACATGTAAGATCATGTAGGTTGAAAGTAATGGGATCTTATAGTTTAATATGACAAAAATATTGAATTTGGTGTCATTTCTCAGTGTTTTCCACATTTTTGGGGTCTAAAATTTTGAGTATGGCTTGCATTGTGAAAAGTGGATTTCCTTTAAGGCCTTATGAAAATATGAAAAGGGCATGAGTTTCATGAAGGTGGAATTTGAAAATTGTGTTTTGTAAAGGATAAATGAAATTTGATGGTGATCTACGTTATAGAGATGATCATTAAGAATGAAGAAGAATTGAAGCATCATGAATAGTTGTGATGATCTCTACGATTATGAGAAATTGGAGCATCGTGGCACGTGATGGTTTGACGGAAATCTTTGCGACAACGTAAAATCACAATGGTACATTGTGAATGAAGAAGCTTTGCAAATGTGGGCTTGAAAGATGTAGAAAATACTCTAAGATTCAGTGGTTCATTACGAATGTCTAAGCCTATAAATATAATGCTACCCCTCTTCACTTGACAAGAGTTTTTGATGAAAAATTCAAAAAAAACTATGATTTTCCGAAGCTAAGGGATCTTTATGAATCTGTCTTTCTATGTGATCCTAATCATCTTGAAAATATTATAATGCTTGACTGATGCTAATGATTTTTATTAAATGGTGTTTTGAGATGATGGTGTATTTAATGTTGACTCAGTGAGATTTATGAAGGATTTTGTTCTGCAAAGGCATGGGTGCTTCATCAAGGAGTGAGCTTCGCAAAGGATCTTTATTAAAGGAAGTTTTGAACATCTGGTTTTTAGTGAGTAGTGCTTTATAAGTGCATCATTTCAGAAATAAGATGCAATAAAATTCTCATGCTAGTCAGATACAAAGACTTCAATGTAAATATTTTGAAGAGGCCTTCAAGTCAATAAACTGAGTAATACTTCTCTCAAAGAAGTGACACAGGGGGGGTCAAAAGAAGTGTTCTAAGGGACACAGTGATATATCCCTAAAATATTTTAAAGGAAGTGTTCCTAGAACAGAGTGACTATGTATGAACTTTTGTATTCCATAACTTGTGAATATTATTGGATTTAGATATGACTGGAACACTGCTAGTGTATCCTCCTTAGACTAGACCTTAGTGGTGAACCAAGTAAAAGTGTTATGTTGTATCTCTGTAAGTGAATGTTTGATTACTGGTCTAATCCATCATACAGGTTTAATGAGTTTTGATCAATGTGGGAACAATATCCATCATATTAAAAAAAAATTGACACCCTTATTCACCCCTCCCCTCTCTAGGTGTTTCAGGGTCCTACAAGTGGTATCATAGGGAAGTTTTATGTATTTTGGATACCCTATAGTAATTCTATTATCTTTTTAAGATTTTAGTTTCTTTCCTATGTAAAAAATTAAGTGCAGTATTGATGAAGATCTAATTATATATGAGTATAAGTCTATATCCACCAAGACCATGATGAACAGGAAAAATAAAGATAAGATACAATTGAAGAAGTCTCTATTATCTAAATATGAGTTAGTAAATGGTTCTCCATGCCAATCTAACAAGGAAGACATACCATGATTGGAATGTAAAGAGCAAGTGGATCAGGTTTCTACTAAAGAAAAGGAAAACACTTATACCTCATGTAATTCAAAATTATCAAGTAACCAGAAGGTATGTGTTATCACCTTTTAATGTTTTCTTCAAAATAAATATCCTAGAACAAGTGGTTATGTTGATCAATCCAAAATCTAACATAAATTTTGAATTGAGAGATTAAGAAAATATTTTCATGATATTCCCGAAGAAAGAGTCACATTTTTTATAGAATCTTTCAATGTATGTAGGCAGAGATAACCCAGTTGGAAGGATAAGTCGATTTGTTAGAAAATGTATTTCAAGTAAAAGTTCTTAAATGCTTAAATCTATCAAGATAGGTTGGAAACATTTAAGTAGAAAATAGAGAACTTGAAATAATTTCATCAAAATACCGCAATGAATTTGAGGAAAAAGAGGGAGCCAAAAATTTTCTTGAAGAAAAGATCCATTCACTTGAAGAGAAATTTAAAAATATAATTGATATCAAGGTTTTATAATTGGATGAAATATCCTAGAAGATCAAGGAAACTTACTCCTTCATTCAGAATAAAGTAGATCTACATGAGGAAGAAGTTGTTATAATGAAGAAGGATTTTGAAGAAAAAATGATTATGATTGAAGATCAAAAAATCATCCTCAATATGAAATTTCTAGATTTAGAATCCCAGTTGGTAAATCTTGAGAATAAATATATTGATACTTAAAAAAATAAGGAAATAGTTACTACAGCTACACAATGTTAACTGGAGGATTCTAAATCTGAAAGAACTCTAAAATGTGATAAGAATATCATGAAATATTTTGATGATCTATCTCAAGTAACTGAGAAGAAACAGGAACCATCCCTACCAACTTGTGTTAATGAATCTCAACCAATTATAATGAAGAGTATAGATTATAAGACAAATACTAAAAAAATATGGAAGAATAAAGGTGACAAGAAACCTACCACCATGACTAACTTGGATAGGAAAGAGTGTATGGAATTAGGTTACCCACAAATATCACAACAGGTCATGAATAATACTCAAAAACCATATACAGATGATATAAGGAGATCAAGGTTTTTTTGTCAATGTTGGTGCTGCAATATATTTGGGAATTGTGTGTCAGATTGTTTGTACAATACACTAAATGAAAGAGCACAAAGTAAGAAAATTTCAATGGGGGCAAGGTAGAGAATAAGAATAAACATTCACAGGTCCAGAAGAATCTGTATACTGCAAATAGATTTGGGAATCTTTATAATTTCTATGATGAATGAAATAGAAGTGGTCACAATGTTGGTAAATGTTTATCACAACATGAATTCATTGTTGATAAGAAAATAAGAACACAAAATATGGTTAAGTATGAAAAAGATGCATTGGGAAGAAATCATAAGAATATTTTCAACACAAATTGTCCAAAGAAGATCTCAATTAATGACGCTGGGAAGACCCTAGATTCTAAATCCAATAAGTTTAAGGGTTTTTCATAAAAAATAACTACTAAGAGGGATGGAACTTAGAATAACCCATGTGGAATATCCAAACTTGATGCAACCATTCCTAATGACATGTTAGTTATTTTGTGAGAAGATTTGGAATGAATGATAAAAATTAAAGATGTATAGGATAGGTCTGGTGAAAAAGGAAAGGAAAATATTCCACATGATTAAGATAAAGTGAATGAGTCTTTGTAGAAAAAAGTAAAATCTTGTGTTAAAGAAGTTCTATGTGAGAGATGCAAGAAATCTGGTCAGATTGAAAAATGTTATTTAACCTTACTACCCAAACAAGAAGAAATACTTAAGAGGATTAATAATGTATCATCCATGAAGTTTGTTAAGAATAAAAAAATCACAAAGAATAATATAATGTGAAGAGATCCATGCTACCTCAACATAAATTAGAATAGATTTTCACTTGTACAAGCATGAATACTGGAGTAAATAGAGAAACTTGGTTGAGAATAACATCTCAAACCTTCCATACATATTGATGAAGCAAGGAGTATACAACTTAGTCCCTTAGTAATTGTTTATTATATTTGTGATTATAATGAATTGGATTGAAATGTAAAGCATGCTCTCTGAGGGATAACCTGAGAAGCTGTGAGGACTATCATTTTTCCTTTGATGTTTAACCTGAAGAAGTCACCATCTTTAAATTATTCCTCAATTTGGTATTCAAATAAAAACATTATGGAGGATTATTTTTGGATTGATCTAATGATTATCTTCTCCGGATAACTAGGATAAATAAGGTACCAACTTGTCGTGATCTTATTTATGGTATCCTAAAGAACAATTATTTTAGAAGATTATCCTTGGTGATGTTGAGAAAGTTATCCAATGTGGAAGGTCACAATATGAAGAAACATTATGGTGTTTTCTCCATACTAAATTTTATTAAAATCCATTATTTATGAGATCCACTGTTATGAAAATATTGATGAGTGTTTCTATTGAGAGGGATACAAACAAATAATGATGAAGAAGCTTATATAATCATTATTTCATTTTTTATATAACTTGAGTATTCTGGAAATTTATTGAATATTATTTCATTAGAAAATGATTTTTTCTAATAAAGGGGTAGATTTAGATGCTAAAAAAGTGGAATTCTTGTAAAATATTCTGGGATGAAACAAAGAATGTGATTTAAGAGAAGATTCAGAAGAATAAATGATGGTTGGAGAAACATCATTCGAACCTCATAGGAGAAATATAAGAGTGGAAGTTGATTGATTGACCATCATTGGGGATTTCTATCAGTTGTGGAATAATCCTCATTTGAAGAAGCTTTAAATAATGAATCATGGGTGAAATCCATGAATGAAGAGTTAGATCGGATTGAAAAGAACTAGACCTGGGATCCTGTTAAGAGACCTGAATTTCATAATGTGATTGGTATGAAGTGGATTTTTAGGAATAAATTCAATGAGCATGGTAATGTGATCATAAATAATGTGTGATTGGTGTGTAAAGGATATTCTTAGATTGAAGGTGTAGATGTTAAAGAATCATTTTCCTTGATGGCTAGACTAGAGTTAATCGGACTTTTTCTTACCATAGAAATTAAAAGAGGATACAAAGTGTATCAAATGGATATCAAAACAGTTTTCTTAAATGGTTTTCTTTAAGAATAAGTCTACATTGAATAATCAGTGGTTTTTCTTCTTGGAAATGATGAAATGAAAGTTTTTAGATTAAAGAAGGCACTATATGTTCTGAAATAGTCACCACAGGCATGGTGCTCTCGACTAGATTATTATCTAAAGAAGATTGAATTTAAAAGAGGATGAGTGGATCACAATTTCTAGGTGAATAATTATTAGAAAGACCAATTAATGGTATTGGTGTACATATATGATATTATATTTTGTGGAAGTGGGTACGGATCAGTGGATAAATTTTCAAATCACATGAAATTAGAATTTTAAATGTCTATGATTGGTAAACTCACATACCTCTTGGGGCTGCAGATGATTAAGAGGAAAAAATACAATTTTATATCTTGGGAAAAGTATGAAAGAGAGTTGCTGAATAAATTAAATATGCATGAATTCAAACCAATGTATACTTTGATTGTGGTTAGGTAAAAACTATTAAATCATAAGTATGGGACATTTGTTGATCCCATAATGTACAGAATAATCATGGGAAGCTTATTGTACCTGATAGTGGCATGGACAGATATTTTATTTTCAACATTCTTAGTGGCCCGCATTCAAAGTAATCTAAAGGAAGAACCAATGGAGGAAGTGAAAAGAATCATGAGGTGTGTTCAAGGTACTCACATTTTTGTCTTATACTTCGCTGCAGAAAGATATAGTAAACTATCAGCATTTTTTTATACTAATTGGGCTAGATATGTTGTTGGTAGAAATTCCACTAGTGGTGGATCATTCTTTATTGGAAATAAATGTGTGGTATGGTTGAGTAAGAAATAATAAAGTACTTATCTTATTACTACTTAAGCTAAGTAAATCTCTTCTACAAAGGATTTAACTCAACTATTGTGGATGAAGCAGCAACTGACTGATATTGGAGATGAGGTAGGTTATTCACTATGATAACAAGAGTGTGATCAATCTTACAAAGAATCATGTTCATAATTCTTGTACAAAACATATTGAAATCAGATATCACTTCATTAAGGAACAACTTGAACACGGCATGATTAAAATGGATCATGTTGGAACTGATGACCAAGTGGGTGACATTATGACTAAGCCATTGGTAGCACATAGGTTCGAGAAACATTGGTTGAACCTTGTTTTTCATCCACATCCTAGTGCATGAGGAGGTTACGATTTTTTTCCTCTCCTTGGTTATTTTAACTATTTTAATCTATTTACTAAAATGATACAGGTTTATGTGGGAGATATGATTCAGGGGAAGTGTGTTTTTTGTCTCTAAAATTACAAATCATGTACTTTGGGTTTATTTTAAAAGGGGTAGAATTGATAAATTCAATGAGTTACAAAGGAGTATAATGATAATATAGAAAGTGGGAGAATTATAATGGAGAAAACAATTCAGTGTTATAAGGAAACAGTCATAGATTATCATAGACATCTTTAAGCATTCTAAAACATGAGAACCCGATTCATGGAATGAGAATTAAAAAATAATTTTGTGTTATGAGGAAACAGTCAAAGCTTATCTTGGACAAATTTAAGTATTCTAAAACATGATAACCCAATTCATGGTTCTCCTCTTGTTTTCTACACCGACCTTTTCTCATATAGACTTAGAGTGTTGGGTGTTTTGTTTCTCACATATCAGGTTTTGATAGTGGTTGGTGCTTCATTGAATTTATCTGCAGATTGACAACAAACCCGAAGGAGAAGATTGTTGGAACCAATGTTGTTCTTTATTTGAAATGGATTATGGTTTTTGTCTGTTGTCTATCCTTAGATAGAAGATCATTGAGGTTGTAAGTAAATGTATCTTATAGTTAAATATAAAAAAAATATTGCCAAATTTTTGGGGTCCAAAATTTGGAGGACGTCTTGCATCACGAAAAGTGATTTCCTTGAAGGCCTTATGAAAATATAGCAATGGTATGAGTTTCTTGAAGGTGATATTTAAAAAAATTATTTTGTGAAGGATCAAATAAATTTGATGGTGATCAATGTGATAGAAATGAGCATCATGAATGATGAAGAATTGTATCATCATGAATGGTTATGGTGATCTCCATGATTATGAGAAATTATACCATCACAGCACGCGGCAGTTTGATAGAAATCTTTGTGACAACACAAAATCACAATGGAGAATTTTGAGTGGAGGGGCTATGCGAAGGTGGTTTTTAAAGATCCAAAAAATCCACTAAGAGGTGGTGGATCATCACGAACAGCTAAGCCTATAAATATAAGGCTACCCCTCTTCACTTGACATGAGTTATTAAAGGGGAATCTGGAAACACTCTGATTTCATGAAGCTTAGTGAGCTTCATGAATTTTTCATTCTATGCTAGCTTTAGCATCGCGAAAAAACTATAATTCTTGATTGATGCCAATGCTTTTTATTAAATGGTGCTTCGTGATGATGGGATATTTCACATTGAATCAATAATCTTTATGAATGAGTTTGTTCCATGAAGGTAGGGGTGCTTTGTGAAGGAGTGGGCTTTGCGAAGGATCTTTGTGAAAGTTAGTTTCTAAAATCTAGTTATTATTGAACAATTCTTTCAAAGTGCATCATTTCATGAATAAGATGCAAGAAGAGTCTCGTTCTAGTCAGATAAAAAACATGAATTCCAATTTGTTGAAGATACCTTTAAGTTGATAAACTGAGTAAGACTTCTCTCAAATCAGTGATCTAGGGAGAGTTGATAGAAGTGTTTTGTGGGACGTAGTGATCTATCCCTAAAATATTTTAAGGGCGGAATTCTTGGTGCATAGTTACTATGTACAAAATATTGTATTTCACAACTAGTGAATATTAGTGGATTTATGTATGACCGAAACACTGTCGATGTATGTTCCTTGGACTATCCCTTAGTGGTGAACCAAGTAAAACTAATGTGTTGTCTCTCTATATGTGAATGTTTGATTGTTGATCGAATCCATCATACAGGTTAAATGAGTTCCTACCAACATGGTAACAATATTTTTCATAATAAAAGAAAAAGTTGACACCTTGATTCGCCACTCCCTTCTCAGAGTTTTCTGGGGTCCTACAGACGTGATGACTCTTACTACACTCATGGAGATAGACTATGAGAATATACCCATACTAAAATAGTCAAATAGAACACACCCAAGATCACACCATAGATGAACTGAGAAAAATAATAGATACAACCTACTCTTTAATGATTGTAAGGCATGACCTGTAGGGGTATACTTCATGTCTCACTAATCTTATAATCACCCATGTCACATCGCTAAACAATATTCATTTCTCAAAATACATGAAGTGTTCCAAAGGGTAAAAAACTTATAGAGGTTCATCTGTTACTTAATATTCCATCTAGTCTAGCCTATGTAAAATATCTCATGCCCATGTACTCGGGGAATTCCCATGTACATTAGCAATGTATGAGTACTTTCCAAAGAAAATGGGGTGAACTTTGTGTCACATGGTATTTAAGTTAGGCTAGCACTTTGATTGTGCTACCTACCCATGCCCATGTACCTTCCAATTTACATGGTGTATTCCTCATTATACATGGTTTGTGGGGCCACATGGTATGTTGAGCATGTACTCCATGTACTTTATGATCCATCTATCAAGGTGTATATAATGTGTGACCTGGTACACACTATGTGTAGATCCACATGGCTTCCTAGGCATGTATTCCCTAAAAATGTTGAGCTAGACCACTAAGGGTGACACAAAATGTAAACTCATCACAAGGTGTGTAATATTTAACTCCACATGGAAATCTTAACCATTTAACAGAGGTGACTACATAGAATTTGTTCCTGAACTACACACTGTGTATGTTAAGTTTTTTCAGAACCCACTGGTTCTTTACATAGTTTTTCTCATGCCTCTCCCACTACTAGATCCTTCATAATTTTCATACTGAATCATGGGTCTGGGTTTAAGATTCCTACCTCATCGTCGGTGGCTGGATTTCGGTCATCTAATACATTTGGTAAATGGTCCCTGTTATGCCTCATTATCGTCACCACACCAAACCATGAACTTCATGTATCTAATATGATCATCAATCTTTCATGGTAGTCACCAAAGCTCCATTATATCATTGATCCCAATACTAAACCTTTCATGTCAACCCATTTCACCAAATATTGATTGAACAATGATTATCTACGAGGTTTTCATGGAAGATCAGGCCAAATGGAATCTTGATAATGAACGCATGATGAAAGGTGTGGGAAATCATAAAACAAAAGTAGAGGAATGAACCCCAACTATTATCAAGGTTGTAATTGATTCATTTATATTAAAATTATTAATTATGAACCAAATAAAAAACAACCAATAATAAAATATGATCAATTCCTAACCATGGGAAGATAATCTACTACTCGAAAAACATGATGGACAAATGAATCAATCCTTAAGTGGATGTGATTTGTGTGGGTCATGTGATAATCAAATGAAAATTAATCTAATGAAAATCAAAAAAAACCCTTAATTTTGATTAATTGCTGATGAAGAACAATTCCAAATCACTATCAGTTGTGATATAAATGATCTCCTTTGATGAATATGATCCTTTCGGTACTCCAATCATCAGTTGATGATCCTGTAGCCATTTTCCAATAAACTCACCACCAAATCTCTCTATAACCCCCAGAAATTTTCTGATTTTTTAAAATGAATTTAATATTTTTTTGATATTTTTATTTATGAATAACATTGATTATAACTTGAATTACATAAAACATCAATTTTATCTTTGGTAACATGGAACAATGAGTTTCTTCGATAGTGTGCATGACACACGACACCATGCTTCGATGAACCATGAAATAATACTATTATAACCCAGTCATTAAGTAGGAAGGTATTAATAGTATTAACTAATTTATGAAATATGATTATAAAATTCCTAATCAGTATAAATTTACATATAAATTATTAGTAAATAATCAATCAATTTTAAGTAAAGTAATTATATTCATCAAAAATATGCTTTCTTCAAAAATATTTTTTATTTATTTTTATGAGAAAATATTATAATTAATTTATAAATATTTTAGAAAAAAATATTTTATAAAATTAACTTCATTTTTTAAATAATCATATCAAAATTAACTTATTGTGAAATTTTGTTAGTTTTTGGAAAATATTGATTTTTTTAGTGAATAGTGAAAAATGCCAATTTTTGTAAAATAGTTATTTATTTTCAATAAATTAAGTAATTTAAATGGAAAAATATATTTCAATGTAAAATTTTTATTATTTATTAATATATAATCCACTTAATTACTTTAAAATCAACATTATATTTGATTTTAGAATAAGTGTTTTTTGTTTAAAAAGGATTTTTTTCTGAAAATTGTTTTAATCTGCATAATGTATCTCTGTTTTAATTAATTAAAATAATAATATAGAGAAATTTTGAATTTAAATTTATATATTATATATCAAAAACTATAAATTGATATTTATACAATAATTATTATTATACATATAATTAATATAAAATCATATTATAGTTGAAAAAATCTACACTTCTCAAAAACCAGCTTGTAATCGCGTTGGCAGGTTTTTTTTAATTCAATTTTTTATAATTTTAGAAAATAAATTTTATAAAATAAATTTTATATTTTAAATAAATCTTTAAAAAATTTCATAGGTCATATTTTTTTGATGTTTCTGAAAAGTTTCATTTGTTGATGAATAGTGCAGAATATTGAATTGTAATTGAAAACTACACTTTTGTTTGATTTTTTTATAATGTTAAATTATATTTTAAATTATTTTAATGTAAAATTATTTAAATTATATATAAATTAATCCAATTTAGGACATTGGGATTAAATTCATATTGAATTTTGATATAAAAACTTTGTAAATGTTTGAACATTTTATCTTTAAAAACCAATTTTCTCATCATGTATGTGGGATTAAATTAAAATTAATATTTCACTCATGTAAAAGGAATTTGGATAAATTTATTACATATTTTCAATCATAAAAAATTATACTATCTAATAATGTCCACTTAATTATTGACCAAAATGAATAGTGAATACAGTAAAAATTAATTATCACGATTAAGGAAAATGGGTTTATCAGGGGTTAAACAAAAAATATTTGGGTAAATATGAACTATAAACTTGTATAAAAACTATTTTATGGAAATATTTAGACCATTACACCACTAATTATCCAAATTTTCCCATTTTGGACCCTTTTTTATAAGAAAAATGTGGGAGTACTCAATTCTTTTCAAAAACGCAAAGTGTGTCCTCTCCCTTACTTATAAAAGGCCACCCCCTATGCTCTCTTATTAACACATTAAAACCCTTATGTTTTGGAAAATAGCTAAACAAATACCTTCCCAAAATCACTTATATCAGAATTTAATCCATATTTTAGATATAAATAAAACCTAGGAAGGATTTTGGTGTAAACCTAAGGAGGATACCAAAAGAAGAGGTAACATTCATCAACGAGCGTTTTTGTTTTATTTCCTTTTAAACCTCATTAAATTATTTTTTATACCATTATAATATAATAAAATCAATATATTACATATAATTAGGTGTTTTTATGTTAATTTCATGACCTTTAACCATCTCCACTTCCATAAATGGGTTATGAAATCATGATTCTTGTGTGCGGAGGACTACCACCTCTTGAACTGATGTCATTAGTTTTTCCATTACCACCTATAAAGTTTATAAATAATGATGTATTTTTTGTTTATATATTACATTTATTATATTATAATTATTCTTGATTTTTTATATCATTCATACTTTCATGCTTTTCATTTTTTGGGAATACGATAATGTTGCTCATGTGTAAGGCAGACTACCACCTCGCGAAGCGATATGATTCATTCATGATTTAAATGGAATGTATCAAGGATTTTTTAGAAAAAATATGTGATATATAAGACATAAAAAATATTTATTAATTATAACATATCATTTATCTATCTTTCATTCAATCCAATAATAAAATGGCAACATCGTTCATGCGTACGTACAACATACCATCTCCATGAACAGTATACTTTATTTTCCATCACTAAATTTTATGGATTACTCTAAATACATATATAATGAATATATATGATATTTATATCATAATTAAAATTATTTAGATTATTAAATAATGATCAATTTAATAGGACCAAAAAATAACAAATCAAAACATATATGAAAAACAAAGCGGTTATTACCCGAAACATAACTTTAACATGGAATTGTTAATAAACAGATAATAAAAAGTCATAATAAAATAATATATATGGTATTATATATATATATATATATATTAATATGGTTATATAATAGATATATAATAAATTTATATTTATTATACAGGAATTTAAGACTTAAGGTAATGGATTTTCATCTCACTTTTTACTTCCATGAGACCCCTTCCATGTTCACCACCTATTTCATTTATATGGTTTATATAATTACCATGAATTCATTTATGATTCTTTTAATAAAAATTATTGTTATTTAAATATCCATTTTAGGATCTCTCTTTCATGGGTTTTGTAGTTAAAACATTACCAAAGTGGTAAGGTATTTTTGTCTCAATTTTTCTTCTTTAAGACATATATTATGTTATAAACCTATCATATTTTATGAGGTGTATATAAATACCCTTTTATAAGTAATATAATTAATTTATTTATCCTCATGATATTTTAAGTTTCATTTAATTTTATTCTTTCATGGGTATTATGTTTCAAAGTTACCAAAGTGGTAAGGATTTTATGGTATAATCATGTTGTTTATCAAGATGGTTTATGATCATGTTTTTATGATAGAATATTATGATCCATATCTCAAGAAACTCATTAAATTTATTCTTCTATGTTTATTTCAAGATAATAAATATTTTACCTTCATTTTCCACTATTTATGTTCATAATATTTCAAAAGAAAGTTTTTTATAAAATCCAAATTTATTTCTATCTTCGGTCATAAATATAGTCTATTTCCAAAATATGTTTTCTAAAAAAATTAAAAAAATGTTTTAACATTGTCCTAATATTTTTAAAAGAAATTTTTATCCATTTTTAAATTTATATTAAAAAAATTAAAAGGAACCTTCATGTGGTTTTCAAAAAAATTATCATTTATATTTTAATGAAAATGGGAATGGAATCTTTTTTTGAACATGTAAAGAATGAAAAAAATATACCATAATCATTACCATTATTTTCTTTGAAGATTCCTTTGAAAGTATTCGATGTTATTTTAAAATATAAGTATTTTTAAAATGTTTTATTTTAATTTTTTTCAAAGTGGAAATTATATTTTACTAAATAAATATTTCAAACTACATTTCAAAATTATTTTCCATATAAGATAATGTAATTTGATGTAACTTATGCTTTTATAAGGATATAATCCAAGGATTTCATTCTTATTATTTATCTGAATGGTTTATCCTGAAAAGATTTTTATGAAATCTGATTCTTTTTCCAAGGGTTTTGAAATGATGAAAGATGAAATGATTATAAAACTTGTCGTTTCCACTGGTTAATATATCATGAAATGTTTATGGAACCTATTTCATTTCATGGGTTATGATATGAAGAATTTTTTATGGTCTTATGGAATACATAATTATGATTTTCATTATTTGATGGTGGATACATTATAATAAATGTCGGTTGTTATGTTATATCCAATGATGGGTGGGACCTGTATCTCCCTCTAATTCATTGGGTAAAGACTTATATCTCATGATATAGACAATAATAGAATAGAGAGTGAACCCAGCTCAATAAGGGACTTTGTATTCTATGATATACTTAGGAGTAAACCTTTACTACCATGATGTTATGCATGGACATGTCTTTATTTTCCATAATTTTATTCATAAACCTGATTAAATGTTTACAATATTATGTGTAGACCTATCAACCATGTCCATAATTTAATGTGTGAACCCGGTTGCATATCATTAATTTTATGTGAGGACCAGATTTTTTTTCCTTAACTTAATGAGTGAACCTTTTTATATTTATACATGTTAACAATGTTATAATATAATGTGTATGACACAAATATATTTATTATTCCAATTTTGTACTCCCATGGCTCTTGTTCTTTGATTTCATTGTGATTTATTTCTTATGAACATCCATGTTTTATTTCATTCCTCTAGATTGTGATCTTTGTTTTACAGGGTATGGTTTTCAAATGTTAATCTCATGTTCTCATACCCTTATGATCATGTCATACTTATTTTATCATTAATGTCTCACATTCTTACCCATAATGAGAACTTTTTCTCTCCCTTTATTATGTTTCCTTTCCCCATGTTATAAATAAAGGTTTTAAGTAGGGTATGTTTTTGAAGAGTACAAAATGAGAAGATATTTATGGGAGATATTGAATATCTTTCACCATGTTAGAAGATTGTGTACCTAGTCTCTAATGAAACTAAACTATTATGGTCCTCGGGCATGTGTTTGTGTAATGTATTGATTATTCATCTAAAAATGTAATATCCATATATTAGAAGCATGTGTTTCTATAGTTGGTATCAGATAAAAGTTGTAGTTAACCTTCAGAAACTAGGATGAGGAAACTTTAGTGATATCCATAGGTATATTTCTATGTATATGTCTAGGTATATCTCTAAGGATGATTCTAATGATGAGTCAATGTATAGAAAAATGTATTGGAATTTTGGTAAAGGATAGAGAAAGTGGTTTCTAAGAAATTGCATACATGTATGGATACTACAAGTGGATGTGGCTCTTGAATATAGGTTTCAAGGGGTAATAACTCTGAAAAATGGTGCATTGAGATGGACTCAATCATCACCTAGTACATAAAGACGGGCATTACTACACACCTAGTTTAACACTCTTATGGGATATGCATTAGAAATTAACAAACTATTTATGAACCATTATGAATGATTTAAATAGATGATGACTGTGAATGACCTAGGATAAAACTAAGGTTTCATATTTTAAAGAATGGGTTTCATGATTTATACATCCTATAAGTGATATTTTTTCATGATTATGTGTTTGTATGCTCTGATTAGTGTTTCTCACACAATTATTTTTTTTAATCGATGGAGGAAACCAAATGGAACTAGGTTAACATTAAATGTGATGAATAATTTTATGATGAGTATCCAAATTTGATAATGACTATATTGAAGGATGTTGTGATTATGACTAATCATTTTTCATGAAAAATGATTAACAATGTGTACCTTAAACAAATCTCAGAATCACCAAAGAAGTGATGGAAAGAGTTTATAGAGTGTTTGGGTAGTAGAGACCATAGAGTAAATAGGATTCAGCCTCTTATGTGTCAAGAATATGGGAAGAAACACCCAAGTGTATGTCTTAAAGGAATGAGAAGATCTCTTGATTTTGGAAAACAAAGACACAAATAAAGTTACTACAAAGTAAAAAAATAAAAAGTTTGGTTAACATGATGGATGAGAATAATGGTCTCTCTAAGATATCATAGAATATTTAATTCTTTAAATGTGGAAGGTATGGGTATTATACAAGTATATGTCCTTAGGGGAAAGATCATTATGAAAATCATCATGTTTCTTTGAGTAATGGTTATATTTATGATGATTTAGAGACTGTAAATGACATAAAAATAGAAAGAGGAAATGAGGAATAAGATGATGAAGCATATTTAATGGTTTTATAATGAATTGGGATGAATGAAGTATTTATATATTGTAATTTAAATATTATAAAATATATAAGTATCTTTTAGTATAAGTTTTCTTTTAAGGATTTCAAAGAATATGTTGAATGATGCTGATGGAATGAAAAATTTATTTAATGGAAATGTGGTATTTTGAAGATAACTCTTAATATGTTTGATATATTGAGATAATGATGTTTGGGATAAATAGATTAATGATTTGGATAATGAAAATTAGATAGTATTGATTTCCTTAGAAATTATTAATGATTTTTGGAAAAAGTGACTTATGTTATCATTGATGGAGTTTACAACATTTTTTAATTTAAGTAATATATCCAATAATCATTGTTTTATGAAAGTAATGAGGAGGAATTTTTGTTTTTGAATAAATTTTTATGGTAATTCTGATTTTAAATAATACACAATGAAGGTATTCACATGTTTGGTATGTGAGAATTAAGAACTATATCATACTTTTTAGGGGAGTAATGATAAGTTCATTTTGTAAATTTAGTAACCTACTTTATAATTTTTGATTTAAATATTTTGGAAGGTTCATAATTTTAACCATTTATGAAATGGTTTATGTTAAACTTTAAATGTGGTTTTATGAATTTATATATTATTTTACAATTTGAAGAATCATTCATTTTGGATAACCAATGCTTACCATT
The DNA here is from genome assembly GCA_963277665.1 of Viscum album. NCBI lineage: Eukaryota > Viridiplantae > Streptophyta > Magnoliopsida > Santalales > Viscaceae > Viscum > Viscum album. Next base: position 264,200,963 of record OY728129.1, read on the forward strand.
TTTTTTAAATAGAGATAGAAGGAATGAATTATCATTATTTATGGATCTTACGATCCATTGATGCTTTAGGCATTAAAAAATCACATTCATTTTTTATAGTGAGATATAAAGTCAAAATTGATCAAGGAACAACCAATGTATTAGATTATGCTTATGAAATGGAATGAAATCAAGTAAGTTTATCTTCTCATGAAAATTATTGATCTTTTTGAAAAAGATCTTCAGATAAAATGTTATCCTATTATCATAATTTTTTATGATATCAATGAACTTTTTCATGCCTCTTTGGTTTATTTATTTGTGGTGATTAACCTTATATGGATCACCTACTTTCTTTTGATCAATGTTCTGAATCACTCTCCATCAATATTTGGGTGTTAGTTTTCTTTGTTATGTCTATGTTCTCAATTCCCACCTATATTATCCTATGTGGAAACATAGTTAAGAGTTAATATAGGTAACCTTTATGTTTATAACTTTTCATTTTTAATGTATTATTTATTATTCCTTTGTAAAATGAGGGTTTCTATAAATGAATTTTCAAATGTTAAACTTTTGATGACTGAGATAAATTTCAAGGGTGAAATTCATTTTAAGGGTGGTAGAATGTAACACCCAGAGATTTTGTGAAATTTTTTTCAAATTAATTTAATATATAGTATATATTTAATTATATGAATCACTGATTTTATATTTCATTACACACAATAATGATTTTCTTTGATAGTGTGCATGACAAGTGACACTAAACTTCGGCGAACCATGAATATTATCATAACCTAGTCATTAAATAAGAATATATGAATAGTATTGACTAATTTATGAAATATATATATATATCCCACTCAATATAAATTTACTTATAAATTATTAGCAAATAATAAATCAATTAATAGACAAATTTATTATATTCCATAAAAATATGTTTTCCTCAAAATGATTTTTATTAAATTTTATGAGAAAATAGAAATTTTAATTTAAATATCTTTTAAAAAAATTATTTTATAAAATTAAATTCACTTTTAAAATCATCATATCAAAATTAAGTTATGTTGAAATTTTGGGATTTTTCAGAAAGTATTGATTTTTCAGTGAATAGTGAAAATAATGGTTTTTATAAAACTATAATTTTTCAATAAATTAAGAAATTTTAAATACCAACTAGGTTTTAAATAAACATAAGTATTATTTAGTAATATTTAATCTAATTACTTTATTTTTAATCAACTTTATATTGTATTTTAGTATAAGTTTATTTGTGGGTTAAAAAGGGATTTTTTAACGTTTTAAAGTGTATAATGTTTCACCATTTTAATTAATTAAAATAATAAAAAATTAGGAATTTTTTAAATTAAATGTATAGATTATATATAAATAAATTTTAATTTATATCCATACAATGATTATTATTATACATAGATTTAATATAAAATTATCTACTTGAAAATAATACACTTCTCAAAAACCCACTTTTCATCGCGTCCACGGGTTTTTTTACATTTAATTTTTTAAAAATTCATAAAATTAATATGAAAAAATAAATATCATTTTTTAAATAATAATTTAAAATTATATTAGGTTTAATTTATGAGATGTTTCTGAAAAGTTTCATTTTTTGATGAATAATAAAAAATATTGAATTTCAATTTAAAAAATTCCTTTTAATTTAAGTATTTTATAAAGTTAAATTATATTTTAAACTGGATTTATAGTATAACTATTTAAATTATAGATCCATTAATCCAATTTAGTTTATTTTTATAAATTGAATATTGAATTTCAATATAAAAACTTTATAAGCTTTTGAATATTTTAACTTTAAAAACCAGCTTGCTCGTCACGTTTGGAAGATTAATCCTAAATTAAAATTTTCCACTTATGTGAATGTAATTTGGAAAATTGGGTTCCATATTTTAAATCAGAATAATTTATATTATCTAATAAGGTCAACTTAAGTTTTGTCCAAAATTAATAGTTAATTTTGTGAAAATTATTTACTGAAGTTAAGGTAAAAATGGGTTTACCAGGGGTTAAACTAAAAAAGGGTACAAATGACCTATAAATTTGTTTATAAAATATTTTATTGAACTATTTAGACATTTAAACCTCTAATTTTATATAATGAACTATGTTGGACCCTTTTTTCATATTCAAAAATACCAAGTGTGTCCTCTCACCCACTAATAAAAGGCCACCCCCTCTGCTCTATTTTTCACACATTATAACCCTTTTAGTTATAAAAATACCATCCCAAATCCTTTAAAAAATTACATCATCTCATAATATAAACCATATATTTTATATAAATTCAACCAATGAAGTATTTCGGTGCAATCCTAATCAGGATACCTGAAGAAGAGTTAACGTTCATCAATGAGTATTTTTGTTTTATTTATTCCTCTACCACTTCCAGTTATTATTATAACATTATTATATAATAAAATAATTATATTATATATAATAATATGTTTTCATTTTATTTTAATTACCTACAATAATCTCTACTTCCATCGATGGAGTTATGAAATCATCATTCATGTGTATGATGAACTACTGCCTCATGAACTGATGTCATTCATTTTTCCATTTCCACCTATAATAGTTGGAAATAATTATGTATTTATTGTTTATATATGATATTTATTATTTTATTAGGATTATATAATTTTTATATCACATATACCATCATGATTTCCATTTTTTGGGAAGAAGATTACGTCACTCGTGTGCACGGCAGACAACCATCTCGCGAAGCAATGTGATTTGTTCATTCTTTACATGGTGTGTGATAAGGATGTGTTTAATAAAAATATGTTATATATATGACATAAAATGATTCAATACTTATAATATATAATTTAACTTTCTTTATTTCAATCCAACATGATCAAGGAATCAATGTTCATGTGTATGTACGACCTACTGTCTCTATGAATGATGTACTTCACTTTCTATCACTAAATTTTATAGATTACTATTAATAAATACATAATAAAAATATATTATATTTATATCATGGTTAAAATTATGGATATTATTAAACCATGAAAAAATTAAGAGGATGAAAAAATAATAAATCAAAACATATACGAAAATAAAGCGGTTATTACCCAAAACACAACGTTAACATGGAATCGTTAATAAACATATAATAAAATTTAATAATAAAATAATATATGGTATTGTATATATATGAATATGGTTCTGTAATATATTTATAATAAAATTATATTTATTATAATTTATTTTTGAATGAGTTTGATGGAATTCAACACTTAAGGTAAGGGATTTACATTTCACTTTTTACTTTCATGAGACACCTACCATGTTCACCACATATTTATTTTATATGGTGTGTATACTAACCATGAATTTATTTTATGATTATTATACTGATAATTATTTGTATTTACATATCCGTTTTATTATATATCTTTCATGGGTTTACTTTTAAAACATTTCCAAAGCAGTAAGGGTTTTTTGTCTCAATTTTCCTTCATTGAGACATATGTTATGTTACACGACTATATTCTTTTGTGATGTGTCTATAAAACCCATTTTAAATTTAATATCATGAATTTATTTATCTACAATACATTTTAAGTTTCATTTAGTGTTATTCTTTCATTATTATTACATTTTAAAGTTAGTAAAGTGGTAAAGATTTTATGTTATAATCTCATCATTTATCAATATTGTTTATGATCATGTTTTTGATGATTTAATATTATGATCCATATCTCAATAAACTCCTGAATTTTATTATACTCTATTTATGTCATGATAATACATGTTTTCCCTTCATTTTCTTCTATTTATGTACACCATATTTCAAAAAAAATTAATAAAATCTGATTTTATTTCTCTCTTCTGTTGAAAATCCATTTTCTTTCATAACCATGTTTTCTAAAATTGTTTCTAAAAAATATTTTACTATTATTATATTATTTTTAAAATACATTTTTACCCATGCTTGACTTTATTTTAGAAAATATTTTTAAAGGAATCTTCATGCCTTTTTCAAAAACAACGCCCATTTGGGTTTTAAAGAAAATGTGAAATGAATATTTGTTTTAATGTTTAAGGAATGATCAAAACATCCCATCATCATGAACATTATTTTATTTGAAGATAACTTTTTAAGTCTTTATGGTTATTTTTAAATAAAATTATTTTTAAAATGTTTTATTTTTATTTTTTTTCCAAGTGGAATAGATATTTTCCTCATGATATGTTTTAAACAACCTTTAAAAATTATTTTCTATATAAGATGATGTCCTTTGATGTAACTTATTATTTTCTAGGTATATGAACTAAAAATACAATTCTTATTCTTTCACTTAATGAATTATCATGAAAATATTTTTTTTAAACCCACGTCTTTTTCCATGGGTTATGCTATGATGAAATGATGAAATGATTATGAAACCTATCTATTTTCTATATGTTAAGTTATTAATTTCATTAGTTATTTTATAATTAGTGTTTTATGATCTTTTAAAACACATACGTATGATTATAATTATGTTTTGGTGGTTAGGTTATAACCAAGTATAGTGTTTACATTATATCCAATAAAGGGTGTGACCTATATATCCCTCCAATTCATTAGGTAATGATTTATATCTTATGAGATAGATATGTCTGGAATGGAGAGTGAAACCAATTCAATAAGGGACTTTTTCTTGTATGATGGTCTTGAAAGTGAACCTTTATTACTATAATGTTATACGTGGACCTATTTTTCATTTACAAAATGTTATTTTATAACCTCATTCCATGTTCGCAATGTTATGGTCATTGGAAGTTGAACTTATCTAAGTTTTAATAGATACAAATCATTTCAAAGAAAACATGAGAAACATGAATGAAAAGTACATATACCAAATGAAAAAAATAAACTTAAGGCTTCAAACATATTTCAATTATTTTATGAGTTCCCTTCAAATAAATATTTTCTTTATCATCATTTCTCTTCTTTTTTGTATAGAACTCATGTGGTAATGAAAAAGGTGATCGATAATGAATATTTCACCTTGGTTGGTAAATCACATCAGGATGTTTTATCTTCATAACTTTGTTGTAAGAATAATTCATCGTTATAAGAAAACTTATTAATATATTTATAAATTAATTAAAAAGGTAATAAAGAAATTATATTATTAGAATAGATACCTTGTTCCAATCATCGATTAAAGACGCATTGAAAATTTGATTGAATCAAAGAGGTGGAAAATGTTGAAAGAAAAAGAATATGGATTTATATATATTAAATGAAAATATTTTCAATGGGGTTGTATTAAAATTTATGAGGTATTTTAAGAAATTAAATGCACATTGTGAAAAAAATTAAAATATTGATCCAGTGAATTTGAAATTTTACTTTTAATATCGATTAAATATATAACTTAAGTTAAAAACCTTCATGTATTGGGGTTTTAAAGTCAATTGTTTATAAAACTGATGTTAAAGGATCACCACAATACTTTTAATGTTATTTATTTAGTAAACGGTGTTAAAATCCTTCTTTAAATGTCAGTTCAGGAAATACTGACGTTAAAAGTCCTCAAAGAAGACTTTTAACATCAGTTTTTTTCAGTAACCAACATTAAAAGTCACTTTTTAAGTTGGTTTTTCAAATAAGAGATGTTAAAAAACATTTAAAAGTTATATCTCATTTTCTAAACCTCGATTTTACTAGTCTTAGAGGTAAAACAGACTTATGGATCAAAAGTTATGAATGCAAAAAGTTGAACTTCTCTAAGAGAAGTCTTAGAGAAGTCCAAATTTTGAAGGCTGTAAATTTTGTTCCGTAACTTTGTTTGAGATCCATGACTAATAAAATCAAAGGTTAGGAAATTATTGTTAACATTTTTAACATCGGTTTTTTAAAAAACTTATGTAAAAAGAGACATTTACCATTGGTTTTTGAAAGATATCAACATTAAAAGTCTTATAATGTTTAAATTACAACATCCATAACTTTTGATAAGATCATTTTAACACCAAGAAAAGTGAAATTGAAGCTTTTAAAATTAGATACAACTTGGTAATGATTTTTAGCATCGGTTATTTGAAAAACTAACATCAAAAAGTTACTTTTAATGTCGGTTCCAGAAAAAAACTGATGTTAAAAGTCTTCGATAAGGAATTCTAATGTCATTTTTTCTAGAACCAATATTAAAAGTGAGACTTTAACATTGATTACTGAATAAATAACATTAAAAGTCCTAGTGGAATACTTTCAATGTAGGCCTCGAAGAACTGTCATTAAAATGTAATGTCAAATTCCATTTTTCTACTATTGAATGGAGATATATGTATGTATTTGAATTTCTCCATCAATGGTACCCTCTTATGTACTTATTACATATTTTTTCATCATTATTTTTACAATGGTTGTTTTGAGCCACATAGTGGGGTGCTCTGGAGTGTATCATCATATAGGGATATGATATTTGTTTTAATGTCAAGATCAGACCCATAAGATGGGATTACTATGTATCCTTGTGAAAGGAATTATAACCCACATATTTTGGTTCCACTTAATGACATTTGTCATACATTTTAAGGTCATGTGATAAGGGCCAAACCGTGCAATTTAACTTCATGAGGAAAGAATATTTAGGTGAAAGGTTCCTAGTCAAAGTTCGGTGTAGGACTTATGTTGAGGCGTCCTAAGGAACATGGAAGGGATATGGGATCCCAGGTTGGATAATACCCTACTGGGAATGTGTCTTAGAGAGAATTAGGGTTGATTTATCCTGTTGGGTTCAGACCTCTATGAAGATTTCAACATATCCCATTTGGACGGAAATGAAAGCCCACATAGTTTGGTTGTGATGACCCATGCCTATGAAGGTCCTATTAAGGTTTTTCTCACAAGGTAGTATGGCCCTTTGAGAGTATTTAGTTTGGAATTACACCTGTGAGGATTCCCTCAGTTTTTATTATGGTTGGGGCTTACACCAAATAGGATGTCCGAGTTTGGTTAGGGCTTACACATGGAATGATTCCCTAAGGATTTAAATTATGTAGATGTTATGACCATCTCCAACCTCTAAGACCACATGAGTCATTCTCAGTGTTATAAATAAGAAGAAGCGGTAATTTTTGGAAACCAAACAATCTACATTGTTCGATGATGAATGAGGACAAGACCAAAAGGGGGAGAGAAAGAGAGTAGGTTTTGATATGCTTATTCCCTCCCATCGTTGTATCTGAGATAGTAACATATGACTACCTATTTAGATACAACCCAAGGTCATAAAGATGGATAAAGTAATGAAGTATGAGAGGTCTTGTAAGAATGGATAGGGGATTAATCTAGGAGGGATTCCCTAGAACTGGTTCCTAGGGAAGAGAGAATTATAATTCACTACACAAAAAAAGGGAAAGGAATGTGTGATCCTATACCTTATTGCTAAAACCGTAGGTCCCTGGTCTTAGAAACAATGAGGTAATGACATGGGCCTATCCCTCATATTTGAGATTTAGAAGTCCCTAACACCATCCCTGGGTTCAGGGTCCTTTTGACTGAGGTAATGCATATCCACATACACCTTGAGGACCCTACCCATTAGGTAGGACAATTTTGGGATACCTAGGACCATATAAATGCATATCCAAATGGTAGACACACTGGTGTTCCTCATTTCAAAGTTTTTCAAATATAGAGGCTTTATTGGAGGTTTCAATTTGGTCCCCCTAAGATGAGGGATCCAAATAAATAAGGGCCCTACCATTGGTAACTTAAAATAGGACTCGAGTGGTGGATCTCATATGGTAGAAGTTGGTAGATCCAAGGGGGTATCGTGTAAGGTAGACCTGGTCATATTGGAAGGGCTTCATGCAGGTAAGTCTGTGAAAGCTAAAATTGTTTTGGATATGGATCACCTAGGAAACAGTCACTTGGGTGATACTTTTATATAGGCTCCAAGAGTCTCCTCCGGTGTTCCCAAAATGATCTCATGTAGGCCCCAAGTATGGGAAAAGGACTTCACGCTAGTTCTTGTCAGCTATTGGGGAAAGGTTTCATTGTGCATGAGTTATGTATTTTAGACCCTATAATGACTTTAATTCCACTACCCCCATTAATTACCTCTTCTCTCATGTTTTGGAGAGTTTCCTAGGAGGTTTTTGAAGGTCTGGTTGAAGGACTAGGGTGAGTATAGATTCGGTAGTTCTTTAGGATTTTTTTCATTTCAAATGAGGGGCCTCATGGTATTATTTATAGAAAAATATGGTACACTGGGTGAAGAAGTTTTCTCACACAGGTATATTGTACAAGTTGATGAACATGTGTTTTATATGTGGCACCACTGGGTGACCCATCCATTTACGCATGTACAGAGCCACTAGATGTATAGGTCACCATGCATTCTACCACTATTCTTGGGGACTTGTGTGGAGAGGATTTGGTGAAATGTGTGACCCTTTTCATTCTTCACTTCACTTATTTTATTTTCCTTAAGGTATTTTCCCTTTAATACCTTTTCATCCATGTAACAAAATCCCCCCCCCCTCAGGATTGGATTTGATCAAAAGAAGGGATTATGGTCCAAAATTACTGATTAAAAGGTCCTTGGAGTCATGGAGGTCATCCATGTAGGTAATTATTGAGGGTTGGTCACATAAGGGGGCATGTACGCAGGCCCTGCATAGGGGATCCCATGTCTATAAATAGGGTCAGTTATCTCGGGGGATGCTCTTATCATTTTCGTATTGCTTCTCTCATCACCCTAGTATCTTGTGCATGAATTCCCTTTAAGATTAATTTTCAAAAGCTTTGTTCATTTAGATCAAGAGTGAAACTATCTACATAACCCTTGTGTCTGGGTGACTGTCTTGCATAAGGTTTATTATGTGAGGATTTTATGTGAGGTCACTTGGCCAAGTGACCTGTATGGGGTTACTTGGGTGAGTGACCTGTGCGAGTCCATGCCTTTAAAAAATTTCTTCATTTCTAAAACTTTTTCAAAAATAAAGATTTATTCATGCATCTGAAGTAGTTCTATGTGTCATAGATGAATAATTATACTCCTCTTTCCTAGTTTCATGAATAAAGGAACATTACTATTGCCAACATCTCAAGAATAGGCACGTATATTAATTCAGGGACATCATCCATGTCTTGTGTCATGCATCATAGAAAATGTGCCATGAATTTGAAGCTTTACATGCCTAAATTAAAGACACTCTATTACTCATATGGATTACGTGATTCCATGACAAACCAATCAAAGGGTTGTAGGGAAGACCGGGACCTCTATCTAGGAGGGGGTTTCATACCAAAGTGGATGTGGTCATATTATTTGTGATAGACCTTTTCTAACTTTATAACAAAGATGAAAGTAGTGTACATCTATGCAGTCGTCTGGGTGGCCCGGACATATATATACAAGAATACTGAATTAATATTTGAAATGGTAATATGAAGAATCCCACAAATGAACTCTTTCCACTTGATTCATGGTGAATTTGGTATCATCTTATGGGATGTCTATAATATCTCCAGGTATCATATCCTTGGAGAGATGTATGATGAATTTATCCCACCGAGAGTGATGTGTGATGACACTAAAAGGATGTCAGTTTTATATCAAGATCTATTGAAGATATCTCGGCATAATAAGAATGAAGACCCCCACATAAGGGGGAATATCCATAATAACTCATGGATTAATGTTTTTTTAGATCAAGAGGGAGATGTCCCCACCTAAAAACATTCTACGGGGTGTCCCAAAATGGAGAAGCAGGGAATTCCTGTTAAATTCTTGACCACATTGGAAATGGGGGAGTACAACTGATGGGGGTACAGACCTAAGTATGATTCACCTAAAAAGACACATCTTGAAGGATTCTTATACATTTTTTCAAGTGTTTACATTTTTCATTTTCGTGACTCCAACGGTGGTGTGTGGTCGGGGAAATTTTTCATTGTGGACAAGCTAGCAGAAGGGGAGAAAATAGGGTTAGAAACCCCTATCTTAGTTAATATTCAGTAATGCTTACTTAATATCTGCATGGGGAAGTCCCCCTTTAGAATTTAAGGTCCATTAAAGGTACCTTAGAGATGGTTCACAACCCACTTTAGCTCCTATGTTTTCTTAAGTAGAGTTTAAGTTCCTTGGGGCTTATTCTGACTATTTGTTCAAGTCGTTTCTGGTATTGTTTCCCCTGTCCCTAAAACTTGGTGATACCTTAAAGATGTTTAATATATTTAAGGAGTTTAAATTCTTTCCATATGGATATCCACCTGTTGAGACATTTACTGATGATGGAAAATTAAACGAATAGAGGTCATACATGATTGCCTTTAGAGACGTCCTGCTAGCGACTCGAATTGACAGTGAGGTTATATGTGAGGCTTATGATCCCTATATATTTTCATTCTCATTCAAGTACCTGTAGAAAATAAATATATCCCCTCAATTGTATGTTCGATCAGAGAAGCACCCAATGGTATCCCAACAACTATGGTTGCTTATAATGATAGAGATGACTCAAATGACAATAAACCAGCCTTCAGTGGATGTACCTACTATATTGACCTCCTGGTATGTTGAGGCCTATATTTCATCATATCCCCAAAGATTTTTGACCAAATTTTTTCCTCAAGTTGGGGTTGTGACAACTTTAGGATATAGGAAGTGAGGTAGAAAGGATCTTCACCCTCCAGAAGGTGCTTTGTCTACTCTGGAAGATACAGATGAAGAGGTCCCTAGTTCGAACAAATGACCTCATAAATGGTATAGTCTTCTGGTCATGGTCAAAAGGGATACACCAACTGAGTTTGAGCCCTAGCGGTCCAGTTTCCTCATAAAGAAGATACCCAGATTCCATTTTTGCATCCTTTGATTGGGATAGAAAGAGTTGGGAAGCCTATGAAACCAAAGATAATCATATCATCTTAACAACAGGCTGAGACAGCTTTATAATATGTGAAACAAAAGGCATTCCAATTTCAATGAAGCATGCCTTCTGATGCTGATAACATTTGGTCACTCCTTCACGCTGGGCTGTAGATTCCATAAATTGGAAAAGTTTGAGCCCCCACTAATATTCAGTTTTAGGATGATCCTATCAAGGTTGGAATATATATCAGATAATTATCAAAAAAAATTCATAACTAGCAATTGGATTCCTACCACAATACGGGTGGAAGATATGTTAAAATGGGGGGCCATGGAAGGGGTTGACCAAAAATCTTATGAGGAGTGGAATAACTATGTTGATCCCCAGGATATTAATTTTATTTCTATTTTTTCCTCTTTTTCCCTTCATTTATTTTTTTTTTTGACCAAAGTTTCATTACTAAGAGAAATTTCACCCTAGTTTGTAGTGAGTAAGAGTAAATTGGTCGAGATCTTTTTGTTGAGGTATGGATCGACTAGAACCCTACTCAAAGCTGATAAATTGACTCCTAGACTAGAATAGCCATCCTCAATCTAGAAAACAGTGGATAATATGATGGTTTTAGAATCTATAATATTGACTCTAATACCCATTTTTTAGTAAATGAGTTCTAGTATCACTCTATTAAAAAATAAAGAGCGGTAGATAATGAAGTCATTGTCTATGTTCCATGTCAATGATGGTAAATCCTCACAACATCATTTTCTTCCACTTTATCTATAACAAATGTTTGGTCATTCCTATGGTTGAATAATATCTTTCTCTATCCTATCTCAAGGTGCATGGATATGAACCTCCAAGAACTGAATAGGATTCTCTAAAAAAGATACAGATTCTTATAGACAAGTCGGCTCCTTTAGTAGAAGTGTTGAGAGATGAAGACACCTTATCTGCTCATACCACTACAGAGAGGGAGGAGGGCTCAGATAGTGTTAATTGTACTCTATAAGGTTTCATATGTTCATTACTTACTTTTATTTATTATGATATTTTAGATTTGTATCATCTACCAAAGGACCCTACGGTGACTGGTACTGACACTATAGTTATCTCCAAGGAAGTTGTTTAGGGTATCAGGTCATCATAGGAGGGTATTGTTTTGGGTCTCGATCCTAATGCGTCAGAAATCCCTATGGGTGTGACTACCATGGGGCTTGGGAATTTAATAATTTCCATGAGAAATTATGACATGAAATTTGAAGAAATTATATATCATATTAATATTCCCACCTATTTAGAAGAGTTTGAGAAATTAATAAGTAATTGGATGAACTTGAGCCTTTATTTTCAAGAAACCAATTTTTACGCTTGATTTTTTTAACCATGACTACTTGAATTGTGTATGTTTAACTTCATATAATGTTGTAGTGTTGATGCATAAACAAGGAATCAAAGTCAATATAACTCCCATTGTTGATTGATCACCGACTCAAGGGGGTCCCAAAGAGGGGAATCTTCATGAGCCTCTCTTGGAGAGCTCTGGGAAGACTGAGGAGAATGTCCCTCATTAGGGGATTCTAACTCAAACTGCTACTAGGGTTAGGAATGTTAGGGATAAATCTACTCAAGCCACTGATCATACAATATTTGAGTGCCACAAACTTCTTTAATAATTCACTACTTCTTCCATATGATATTCTTTTGAGGAGAATAATGAGTCTTATCCATTATCCAGTTCCATCAACCTCTTTTTCCATACTTGAGGACAGATATTTCATGCTAATTCATCCCATATCAAAAATAAAAATATGAATTGTCCTAGAGGGAGTGGGCCAGGGTTCCATGTTGAGTTCACTAACTTCCGAATACATTCCTCCCTTTGATAATGAATCCAAGTTAGATTTTTAGACATAAAATTTTCTTCGCATCACACGTCGTACTGCTTGGCGGGACATCTGGAAGATAATCTCTGAGGAACTTCTTGAAGACTTACCCTCATGACTCCATTGAATTCCATTCCTATTTGTTATAATGGTATAAGGTATATTTTATTATCATATGACTTATACTTCCATAAAAGAGATCATTCATCAATGGGAGAGAGAATATGAGCTACAGCACCACCTTACCAAAGAAAAGATTCTCATTAACACTAATGATCTTTGAGCTGCATTATCTCAGGAGGAGGTTATCCATGCCAAGAATTTGGAGGAATGTAGGTAATAGATCAATGAGAAGTCCTTTTAAATATCACACCTTCGGTAAGAAATTAAAGCTTCCCAAGGGGAGTTCATACAGCTTCATCATTTTTTAGAAGGATCTAAAACAAAGGGGTCAAATATTATTGTGAATGCGGTGTAGGAACTTCACTGGGATAAAAATATTGAGGTCACTCAACTGGAAAAGATTTGACAAGCTGATAATGGGTCTTGAGAGTCTATTCAACAAATAAAGATTTATGTTGACAGTCTTTTATAAATTATAATGGAGATAATCTGACTTGTGTATGTTCGTATGGATTTTTTTCCTCATAAATGAAAAATATTTTATTTCTAATCATCCATTTGTTCGTCCCTATTTTACTTCTATGATTATAAAATTTCATCACATCTAGTTTTCATAGAAATATGTCTTTATGTCATTATTCATAACCACAATGATATAAATGGATAAATGCTCTAATTTTTGTCTAAACCATGGGGCCTAGAAATCATAGTTCCACTGTTTCTAGGGTCATATGGAAAATCCTATGAACTTTGTTTCTTTTGTTTCATCACCCTAATTTTTTACAAATTTAAATATGAATAAGACTTAGTGTGTGAGACTTGACTTTTTATTAGGCCACCCTTTGTAGATTTTCATCCTAAATTGTTTTTCCCTTTTTTTCATTTCTTGATTCATACATAAACCATGAAAAGTTCAGGTCTAGTGAGATAAGACTCGACTTTTCTCTATAATTCCCTTTGTGGTTTTTCATCCTAATATGTCTTGATCCCTTTTTCATTTCTTGATTCTTGCCTAAACCATGTAAAGTGTAGGTATAGTGAGGTGAGAATAATATTTTTTCTATAGTTCCCTTTGTGGGTTTTAAACTTGGTGAGTATTGTGTCTCTTTTTATGGGAAGTTTAATTTCATGAATTTTAGACTAATGTGACTAGTGTTTTAAGTCAAATAGCTTTGACCATAAGTTTTGAAATGATAAACTAGACAAGTCTTATTGTCTAATAATGTTCCAAACTTCTTTAGATTCCTAAAGTGGAATGTTGAGTCACGATTTGTGGTTTACAAATATAAAACATGATATGATAAAAATAAGTGAGTAATGGACATAGATCGAGTTTGAGAGGTAATTTCTAACACAACATTGTAATTTATTAGGTTAATAGAGGAGTTCTCTTCTGAGTATGAATACACTTATGGTTTAAAAACCCATTTTGTGGTCGAATTTATGTAAATCCAACTAGGGCATGTTACTACATAGTCATGCAGTGGCACCCTCTGGATGAAAGGCCCTTAAATTTAGTGGGAGACAGAAATTCCAACTAGGGGATGTTATTATATATTCAAACAAATTTATACTCAAGAATTCTAAATTTCTACTACCTATGGTTGGGAAGTTTATGATGATCCATATTTCTCAAGACTACAAAGGGTGGTTTTTTCAAGGGAAGATGTCTAAGAATGAAGAGGTATTTGTTATTAGCAATGTCCATGAATAGGAAACCTATACTACATGAATTTGGATTTTGTTAAAGAGGTTATATTATATTAAATTATTGATTTCATAGGGGAATCCCCCTTCTTAACAAGGTTTGAAGCATATTTCATTTTAATGTCGTGTGATCGGGACATGGACCATGCAGTTTAACATCTTATGGTTAGGACATTTTTGTACAATTTAACATCTTCTGACTAAGAAATTTTTCTTTAAAATTTAGTTTCATATAGTAAGGACATGAGGGATATAATTTAAAGTACTTTTGCTTTGACCAAAAGGTTAAAGATTCTCCTTTTTCATGGTAATTTGTCCCAGAATGTGCAATCATTTTCAGGATGAAGGGGGGAAAGTTTTAAGCTATAATATAGGGATTTACATATATAAAGAGTGGTATGGAGTAAAGGGATTGTGGTGATAGAATATGTCTCTCCTGAGGAAAAAATTACCACTAGTTGAAAAACCCATTTTGTAGGTGACTTTGTGAAAATCCAAATGGGGCGTGTTACTATATAATCAGATAGAGGAATCCTCATATCAATTGGCCATATGGTCCCTATATCAAATCACTAGGGGCCACAATACCTATTTAATAGTTAGTATCCATGGATTTTGGTTTTTTGAATCATTCATAAGAGGGCCTAAATGCATTTTTACTATCCAATTCCCTACCTTCACTATAAGTAAAATAACATTGTTTCCCTATCGACCCATGAAAACCTAACATGTTCCTAACTCCAAGATCCATTATATATCTCAACCAAAATATATGATACCACTTTTTCATGACCTTTTCTTAATGGAGATGAGTGTGACCCCCCCCCCCCCTCGAGGCCCACCTCCAATATGCCCCAGGTTGAAGATTAGCACCAAGGTTATTTTTTTCAAATGAGAGGAATTTCCCTCATCAATTTCGAGGAAAATAAAAAAAATACACCAAAAAATCCTTATATGTAAACTAAGAGTTAATAATTTCCAACCCATGATTCATAAAACTTGTATTGTAAAATTAAGGACAATTAAATGGACTCCAAGACTCCCCTCCAGTATCCCAAACATCAATATTCACAATATTCATCTGACTATCCTATAAAATAGCTCAATAAAACTATAGAGGGGTGAACACTTGGGAGTACTCATTACAATCATCTCTATAAGAATTTCTATATCTATGTGAAATAAAATTGTTGATATATACATGTTTGAAACATATGAGTAAGATAAGAGTGTGGATAAAATTCATAATCAAAGCAATACTCTACATACAAATTACAATAACAATATCACTTAACATCATCATTTAGATTAAGAATTTGCTTCCATAATAAATGAGGATAATAAAAAGAGTTTTGGAATCACATAATCATAAGGGGAAGAAAAAAAATCACTTCTAATTAGCCAATCACAAATAAACCATTGCATCAAGAATAATATAATCCAAGCCATCAGAATATTATATCATAACAAGTTGGAAAACATGAAAGCCCTGGACTCAACATGTGCCAATCATCCCAACATCGTCACAATTTTCACCTCATTTGTCCATAGTCATTACATCATTATCAAAACCTACACCATGTGAATATATAATCATCCCATCAATATCACATCTTTCACCTCATGTATCCCATCATGTCTAAGTCATCATCATATCCTCTATATCACCTCCATGACTCATGCTATAACATCTAGCTATTATATCCCAAAAATGACATATCCTTAAATCCATCACAACCTGAGGAAATGTTTACATGTAATCCTTAAGCCAATATATCCCATATTAGTGGAACATTTCATAAACTTGATTTATTACATCCCACACATGTATATATATATATATATATATCCACACACTACACCTCAATCCATTACAGCCTATGTATATATATAAGTTGATATCATAACCACGATCCATTATAGAATGTATGAACTATAAATGAAATTACATTGGGTCATTACAACCCGTGTATAGGTTCACTAAACCTTAATCCATTATAGCCCATGTAGGTATAAACATAATTGAAAGTGTAGTGAACCCATCACCAGACTTGGTTCGAAATAAGTCCTGAAGTGTGTTCTCAGTCCCCATGGGCTAGAATCTAGTGTCTAGGCATTACAAAACATACCTTGGGAATGATTTATCCCTCATACAATAATATAAAAAAGTAATATAAAGAAAACCATAAACCAACCAAATGGAGATAATCAAAAAGTAACATCAAAAACAAAATTAACAACATATAAATAAATAAAAGAACAACAAAAGAAGATAAAAAAAGGACAATATAAAATAAAAAATGCTAAAGAGGCCAATAAAAAACTCAAAGATGAAGAAAAATCAAAAATAAGCTCCCACAAGCCTTACATGACCCACGTTCACCATCTAACTACACATCTCCCCCAGAAGATCAATGAGGTTGAAACAAACTGGAATGTTCCTAGACCTATAAAATATAGGCATGTTCTAAACATCTCAGTAGGTCACCAACATCCAAATATAAGTATTCACTTTCATATTACATCTTAAAAATTCTAGTTTTAAATACAGTAGAAAAAAAATTATTTTCATAAGGATTTACAAAAATAAACAACAACACATTTAAGGTATGTTAAAACACTTTTTCCAAGATTTTCATTAAATTAAAACAATCAATTTGAAAGAATTCTTACCTATCTAAATCCCCTTGGAAAATTACCATTTAAAGTACCACTTTAAAACCAATTCATGAAACACCTCTTTTTGAAATAATATTTTTAAAATCAAAAAGAGGTTTCCAATTTCCAATTAAAACTTGGAACGATGGCCTAAAACCCTATTTTTAAAACCCACACACCCTGGATTTTTACAAACAAACTATTTCCCACTTTCTCATTAAAGCATTACCAAAACTATTTGGAAAATCATGTTTTATGTTTTAAATAACACATCTTTCAAACTCATTTTAAAAATAGTTTGAAAGAAATTTAAAAACATACCTCTACTTCCCTTCTTTGAAAACCTTTCATAAACCCTTTTCAAACATTTGGAAGGTAACTAAACATAAAAAAGGAAAAAAAAATTCAAGCACCACTATATCAAGTCACACAACAAGGATAATTAAACAACAATAACATAGGTGCTAATCAATAATCCACGAAATAGGGGATACAATCGAAGCATAAGGATAAATCCCCTAAAATATCTTAAATATGATCCTAGTGTCATGGTATCTAACAAATGCGTACTAGAGTGACCTAGAATAACCTGAGTTTATCTAGGAATTATGCATTCATACCAAATTTGGAAGCTATATCAGTCTCCCTGGGCTCTCTCAGTCCCTACTTGGGCTCTCTATTTATCCCCACCTCCCCTGAGTTATCTCAGTATTAGGGGGAATGTCCCCTTTATGGACTCTCTTAGTCTCAAGGAAACGTCCCTTAACATAAATCAACTTAGGTCAAGCATCAACCGCCTGAGCCACCTACCCCATTCCCAAGTTCTAAAATGAAAATTCAATGTAGGTGAGCATAAAAAACAATCACATAGATCAAATAAAAAGTACTTAAAATAGCTCATGTTTCACCTCCTACTCACTCACAAAGAAGAAACACCATATGCATCAAACATAAGTAGTATATATAAATTCATCAATAATATACATCCCCTCATGGGACTACAAGCCACCATAGGAATACAATAATCTCAAGGGGGTCAAGAGGGTGTTACTCATTTTATGAAAACTCATTTTTTTCATAAAGTGCCAAGCGGTCCATAAAGCAAGCTTGGAATTCCAATATAACACACTCTTTTCAAACCCATCTCAATCAACTATTGAGATTAAATTTTATTAAAACATTTTGAAACCCAAATGGGAACTCTAAGTTCCATTAAACTAACCATTCAAAACAACCAAGGTTATAAGAGGTTTCAAACATCACACACAAGGGTTAACATGACCCCTTTAAAATAAAACTACCCATATCAAACATTTTAAAAACATTAAAAAATTAAAACACATGGTTTGAAAATTTATTAATAGAATTAAATATTTAAAATCTTCAAGCTGGTGCTCACCCCCACTTTTAAAACCAAAAGCATCCTTTAAAATCCATTTAGGTATTTTCAAAAACACTTTTAATGGAATCACATTCCATGCCAAGGGTTAAAATCATTTGATAATATATTTTCCTATCAAAGAAAACAAATAAAGGCATGCCTTTAATAAATAAGCACTTTGAAACCACAAGAATTAAAAGGACATGTAATATAAAGAAATAATAAAGAAACACCTACTTATTTTCAATGTAGAACAAGTCAGAAGTCATCACCTATGATGGAGAACACTCCCACAATCCAAGATACACCCTCTACAACCCCTACACAAGAAAATCCCCATGATTCAAACCAAACCAAACCCTAAATTTGGACAATATAGACATTAGGTTTCATAATAGAAAAGAAATCAGGTGGGAAAGAGGAAATATAAGAGAATAAGGGGTTTAGAGGGACTTAACAAGGATAAACACACTTAAAATCAAGGTAGAAACCCACCAAAGTGGGAAGAGAAGGGAGGAGGGTCACACGGTGGCACGCCTATTCTATTCAAACAAGATGGAGAGAGAAATTTGGGCTAGTTGAATTAATTTAATTAGGGGAAAAGTGGAAATTCCAATTTTAATGAACTCGGGTAGGACACATGCTTATCCTTATTATTTTTCAAACCCTGCATCAATTGTGCTTGATACTCTACCTAGAAAAAAATTCACTCACACTATTTACTTGGAAATATGCACTATCAGACAAAGTATGTGCCAACTATGTCAAATGGAACTGTCAAATGCAGAGGTAATTCACATACTTGCCACACAATTTACTAAACTAGGTGAAAATAATGTGCTGCAAACTAGACCCACCAGAGGTCCATCATGGTTTCCCTTAGGCTCCACATGGTTTGGAAGTAACCTGTATGCTGCTCGTGCAACCCAAACCATACATGTTCAAAATGAACTACATGTAAGGGTTTCCTAGCACCACGTAAGGGTTTTCGCATGGTTTGTACTAAACCGTACACCCTAATCGTGTGCTAGAACACACTAGAAGAAAAATAGTATTTAGCAGTTATTTTTTAGTGGCGGTTTAAATCACCATGAAAAGTTCTGTGAAACATTTCATAGTGATTTCCAAAAAGCATCGTGAAATGATTTAGTAGCGGTTTTGAAAACTATCGCAAAATGTTTAGCAAAGGTTCTTTAATTTTTTTTAATTTTTTTTTTAATATTTATTTATTATTTATTATTTATTTATTTATTATTTATTTATTTATTATTTATTTATTATTTATTTATTATTTATTTATTATTTATTTATTATTTATTATTTATTATTTATTATTTATTTATTATTTATTTATTATTTATTTATTTATTATTTATTATTTATTTATTTATTATTTATTTATTATTTATTTATTATTTATTTATTATTTATTTATTATTTATTTATTTATTATTTATTATTAATTTATTATTTATTATTTATCCTACAATTTATGTCATGTATAAATTCATTATATATATGCATCAGGTGAGATTTGAACCTCTTACCTTTTGCTTATTCTGAAAAAAAAATTACCATTCTGGTAATCTCTTCATGTGGTATGTAAATAGAATTTAATATAATTATATATATACATAAAAATACATATAAATATGTATACAAAAATAATAATATTTAAAAATAATTATAATAAATAATAAAAACAAATAATACATAACAAATAATACATAGCAAATAAATGTGAAATTAATAATTAATAATTAATAAATAACAAACAAATTATTAATGAATAATGAATAATAAATAAAAAATAATCAATAATAATCAATAAATAATAAACAATAAATAATAGATAATAGATAATAATAAATAAGTATTAAATAAATAATAAATAAATAGATAATAATTAATTAATAATTTAATATTAAATTAATATTAAATTAATAATAAATATTAAATAATAAATCAATATATTATAAATAAGCAAATAAATTAATACATAATTAATAAATAATAATAAATTAATATATAAAAAATAATAAATAGTAAATAGTAAATAGTAAATTAATATATATAATTACATATAAATTTAATTAAATATAGTTATATATATTATAAAAATATATAAATATAAATAAATATACATAAATGCAATTGGGAACATGTAAACAATAACAAAATGGGAACGCAGCTCATCCCATAAGCTTACCAGCTCATCACCAGGGTTTTAGTCACTCATGACTTAGACTTGTGCCTCGCAACATACCTCAACGTCCAACTATCCTCATAGGATAATCTCCTCAAGACCATCTTAGTCACAGAAGCACAATAAGTCGAACCTCTCAATATTCTCATCTCACCCGTAAGGTTATAAACTAGGGACCTAAAATCCATCTCAAGCTCTTCTCACTTGCACCAAGCCACATCCATCCCCTCAAGATGTTCATGTAGCCTATAAGCTCCGCCCAACCCTATCCTCAAGGGGGTGGTCCCAAACCTCATCAAAATCCAGCATCACCCTCAATCCCGCTAACATGGTATCATCCAAAGTAACTCACCCTATGTCCCTTATAAACTTTATTCCAAGTCATATAGAAAAATCTATTGACCCTTTCCTGGGTCTCATCTCATATCTCCCTCATGCGAGCTCTCAAATCCATCATCGCTAAAAAACCTCCACTTTGTATCATGTCAAGTCCTTGAGAAATTATTTTTCTCATAGCGCACATAAATTTTTTATCCACCTTAAAAAGGGTGCTCATTAACAACCATGATATGTATATTTATCTCAAATATCATCTCGAGGAATAAGAATCTCAATCCTTCCCAAATAGACCTGGGAAACAAACTTAGGCTACCTATGTCTCATCTAGTATCTTGGGACCTACCCGAGGTCTCTCATCAACTCACCTGGCACCTTCGTCCCTTAGAGACATGTTTGCGGACTGATCCCAAATTACCCAATGTACTATGGAGTACTTATCCCATTTCTAGGAACCTCAATTACACCCTACCTATTTCTATAGGTAACTCTTGGTACCTATCCCATTCACTTAGTCCCATGAAAACATACAAGCATGCGCACTAGTTCATAAAATATTCTTTTGTTTTAAAGGGACTATATACCTTGAACATAGAATTACCATCCACATTATTCTCCACTCACCCTTGTTCAATACCTTCCATGCTTTTACCATCACCAAATCCCCTATTTCTATCCACAATTCCTAAATAATTAATTAAAACATTATAATGAATTATTTAATTTAAACCAAAGAGGAATATTTATTATAAAAATCATTGGGCATTGTCGCATCACAAAATCTAAACAAAACCTCTTACTTTCATATTCTAGGGATCTTCTCTATCCAAGATGAGAAAAATCCCCATCATTCCCACTTGATTATACCACCCTCTGGTAGAACCATCACCAAAACCCTAGACAGAACAACCTAAAAACAGAGAAAACTAAAAAAGAATAACAAGAGGATAAAAGAGGAAAAACTACCCTCAAATAAATTATATAATGACACTAAGAAAACCCCTATCAATGGGATAATTTAAAGGGGGAATAGGGGTAGATGGACAAAAATTTCCTTCACCTGATACTCCTTTGACCTAAATATTGAAGGGGTTGTCCTAGAATTCATGAGCCTACACCTATTTTTTAAAAACCGGGTGGAAGGACATTTGTGTTGTGGTCGATGGGATCATGAAACAAATCTCTTCACCCAAGGTTTCTATGTGGTGAAAATGACCACCATTGTCCACTCGTTGTGGCATAGCGTAATGCTTCTCCCAAAAGTTCCTGACACCCATGCCTCCAGAGCACCCTTCATGATGCAATCCTAAGGTTGTGATGCTTCCCCCTGAAGCACCCCTCATAGAATAGTATGCTAAGTTGTGGAGTTCTCTACTTCCTCAAAAATAATTCACAAATTCATACAAATGATTTGTATCCTTTGTGATACAGTTCTTTTTACCATGGTGTGATCCTCATACGTAAGATATTGGCATTTGAAAAATATCCTCACACAGACACCCACCATGCCACATCCACCCTCAGTGTAGCACAGTGCTTCACCTCATTTCATCCTCATAGCACATCACCTTCCACTGAAATTTTATTTCCCTATATTTAATGTTTTTACCTTTGAAAAAATAAAATAAATGAATCATGACACACCATAATACCCCTAGGTTGCAACATGGTTTGTCGCCCATAAGAGAATTTTAAAACAGGTTCATTCTTTCCCTTCCTTAATGTTTATATGAGCACCTAAATAACATCATAGGCCTCTAACCATGTCTAAAATCAACTCTTTGAGATGCTCCAACCCTCATAATCCTAATCCAAATCCTTATTATCAAGACTTCCCCTACTTCGGGATAAAAATTTCAAATTTCCTCTAAAAATGATCTAAAAATCAATAGGTCATTACAACCACATTTTCCATGTGTTTTTTCTTCAATTATAAATCATTGGTGTTATTCATTTTTTTTAAAAGTTTGGGGTCGAAGCCTCATTTATTATTAAATCAAAGAAAAGACCTCTTTAACTGGGTAGAGGGAGACCCATTACATAGCCCGAAGGCCCAGTGGGCATTTATCCCATTACATGGCCCATAGAACCATTTTTTTGGCCCAAAGCCCATTCTGTGAATAGTACTGCTACAGTACCCACCACTGCTACAGTACTCTGCCACCGCTACAGTACCCTGCCGCTACTGTAGTGCCCGCCACTGCTACAGTGCCACCACTGCTACAGTCCGCTACAGTGCTACTACAGTACCCTGCGCCCAATGGGTTTTGAACCCCCATTTTTCATGTAGATTTAAGGGGTCCTTACCATTGGTATTATTCATTAATGGGACTACAAATCATTGAAACATTCATCAATAATTAACACCAATAGGAATACATTTTTGAGTAATGTATATTGACTTCCAAGCATTATTAGTCAATGCTCGGCCTCTTCATTAAATGAATGTGGTCTATATAAGGATGTGATCCTCCTTTTGGTGGCTCTATCAATCATAAAATATGTTATAAGGAAAAAATATATAAAATTTCATATTTTATACAAAACTGATTATGGTTTATAAATTTTTTATAAAAGATAAGTTTTAGGCATTATAAATGGAATACTTTTATGTATAAATTAAATATAAAATGTTCATATTGATATCTATTGTTTGGATAATAAATAAAAAATTTATTTATTTATTTATTTTAAATATTCTTATCTATAAAATCTTTATATAATTTGAATATTATGTATGCTTAAATTTATGTGTTGAATTTCTTATTATAAAATTTACATGTCATGTTAGGTATGACAACATAAGATTTATTTTTCATCTACCATGACTTCAGTTTATTATTAATTCAATTAGCTTGAATTTAGAGGTAGAATATATTTTATACATAATAGGTGTTAGGTTTATGATGGAATTAAAATCAATCTTGATTAAAGTATCCTTATATATAGGGACTTTGGATTAGACTTCTCAATATCTTGGAGGCATATTCCTTGTCTAGAAAAGTGGGGGTTGGGTATCTATGGATCCAAGTTTACTCATGTAGGGATTGTTAATTGTATATAGTTCTAAACATTTACATGAAAGATTCTATATAACTTATGTATTGGATGAATTTGGATATATGTAAATATGTTTGTCTTTTACTTTTAGGTGAGTAACACAAATGATGAGTTGTGTAAAAAGTTACACATTAATAAGGTTTGAACATATTAATTTGGTGGATGGAATAAATATTCTAAAACTAAATCATTATAAACATGAATACATAAAGGGGTGAAACAAGAGATAATCAATATTTCCTGTGATGTAATAATTATGGATTTAATATGAATTTGGTGTATGTTAAATTGGTGTGTATTTAAAACAAACCATTCAAATACTAAGTATGAGATTCCTTCCAAATCAAACACATGTCAAGACCATGATCATCTAATCAGGTAGGTTCATTCCAAAGTAGGGTGCTAATGGATTATCTTGTGTAAGGAATGGTGTATGTGGATAACCCTAAGAGTTAGGTAACCATATCCAGATGGGAACTTTGGATAACATTTAACTAGAAAACCCTAATAGTTAATATATCGAAGGAATAGATTTTAGTATTATCTATATGATAGATATGAGAAAAGAGTTTTCCACTTAACTATACAAGATTCATTCATGATATTATTATAAAAAATGGCCTACCTAAATAACTAAATTGATAAGGTCCAGGCTGAACCAGGGTCATTTCTTAGTGAAATATGGATCTTGGCCCTCTAAAGGTAATGATGTATGGAGTCATCATTTTTGTGGGAATATTTTCATTAAAATTCTTTGATAAAAATATATAATCCATGATACTGACCCATAGATATTTATTTGTTATAGGTTATTACATGCATCATTATTATCATTTTGAGGTCTCTTATAGGTATAACCTATTAAATAATACTAGATTGGTATCTAAGGTTGATAAGTGTTCTCAAAAATATGTATTATGAGAATTTGAATGTGAATGTTATAGAAATTAATTTATAAAATTATGAATCATGGATATTATATACTGAGTGTACATCACAATTTTTTTTTAATAATCACAGACTTAGAGATATTATAGAATTAAAGAAAGATAAAGTAGATCTAAAAGTTAGAAGTGGGTAAAGAATTGTTACATTGGAGGTTAGTGCTTATAATCAAATTTTACCTAGTGGATTAGTTATATAAAAATAAAACTGCCATTATCTTCCTACCATAAATAGAAATTTTATTTCTATATCTGGTTTGGAAAAAATGCGCTTTTTATTCATTATTAAGAAGAAAATTTTATCTATATTTAACAATTAAATGTTTTATAGCATCAAGAATATGGTAAATTGTTTCTATATTCTGGATATGGATAATCCAATTTTTTAAATTAAGAATAATATGGTTAAGGTTAATTCCAACCCAAATTACCACTGGAATTACTACATTGGACATATAAATGAGAACACATTCAAACACTATTAGAAAAAATCCCTATAACCACGATCATCCTAGTCTTAGATGTTATTAGTGTGGCTATATACCTTGGGTCCATATTCATGAGCAGTAATGGCCATAGGAATTACCACCTATGGAACTGGGGATACAGCTACATTCACCCTTAGCAATGGATCTATGGCCACGAGCACCACCGATGAACACTGTCTATGTAAAATTTTAAAAAATAATTATGCAATGAATTTTGATCAACGAATATCCTCTATATACTATAACACAATTTACCACTCGTTAAGACCATGTTATATATATATATATATATATATATGTATAAAAATAAATATATATATATATACACAAATATATATATATATATATATTAAATATTTATTATTTATTATTATAATTATAGTAATTATGTGTCTAATCCCTATACTCAGGGGACTTGTGGGTCATGGAAGTAATCCCACATGATTGGTACCTACAGCCGTAGAAATTATTTCATGTGTCTATAGGAATGGACTATATGGTCCTACCATAATGGATAATGTTTCCCATGGATATAGGTGCTGGCCATGTGAGAATATTTCCATGAGCATCGATGCCCATGGTTTTAGGCATTGTACACATTGACCTACCACCACGGGTGTAGTTGTTCATGATTGTAGGCACCAATTACATAGACCTACCGCCATGGGCATTGTTTATTATGGTTTTAAGAACCAGCCACATAGAACTACCCCCATGGGAACTGATTCTTGTGGTTACAGGCATCGACTACATGGTCCTTCCACCATGGATGATGATGCCCATGGTTTTAGAAGTCGACCACATGGACCTATCCTCATATTCACTGATGCATGTGGCTTTAGGTGTCAGCCACATGGACCTTGTAGCCATGGGAGATATTTCTCATGGTGAGAATACCTTACCATGTTTCATAGTCCATTTTATCATTTTTCCACTATCATGGTGTAACATCCTATTATTTGTTTTTAGGTACTCCTTAACCCTCATTTTTATAGAACTTTGGTTAGGGTTTGTTTCGGGTTGTTTCAGGTGGAAATTTGAAATTTTTAAAAGTTTCTTGGTTGTTCATGATTGGCACACAATTTTCCCAAATAGTGCATTCACCCAGTACAAACTGTGAAACCCTAGATAGAGGGGGTTTTCACAGTTGGTGTACAATTTTGAAAACTATGTTCCTACTTAGTATAAACTGTGCACCCCAGTAGAGGGGCACATGGTTAGGGTGCACGGTTTGTCTAACTGTGTGGCCCTACCCAGCTAAACGTTTGGGAAATGTTTTTTAATTATGAAAAATATTTTAAAATTTTAGTAACCCCATTTTGAACCCTCTATTGACATTAACTCAATGTATCATGATTTCCTAGGCCTTGTGAACTCTCAAGAACACTTTATGTATCCTCTAAACCTATTCCTCAGTGGATCAAAGCATGGCAGATCTCGTTTGATCCCTCTCTGGTAAGTGATTCTCCTCTCAATCCTTCTTTCATGCCCTCTCTTTCTTTCCTCCATAGTATTTTTTATATCATAATGTGTTCGATGGATATAAAATTTTATTGATTTGAATCTTGATTCTATAATTGTTTTTGAGATCTCTGTTGTAGTCATTCGTCATTGGAAAATCTCATTGTGGGTGTTATGTTACATGATTACCGTGATTAAAGGTAGGTGGTTCCATTAAAATTTGTCTAATTGATTAAAACTTGAATTTATTGATGTTTTAAATTGATTTCAATTGAAATATAAAAACCCTATTTGATGTAAATTGGAATTGGAATTGAATTGGTATGGATTTTTGGAAAAACCCCAATTCATATTCTAAAATTGGTGGAAATTGCAAAATGATTTTGAGGATTGATTTTAGAAAAATGGATTAAATTTAATTTATGAAAACCTATGATTGGTTTTATTTTTAAAAGTAATTAATTAATGAAAAACCATGTTATTTATTTGAAAGTGAATTGAAATTTTGAAAAGGAAAAGTGGGAAATTAAATTGTGAATGATGATTGATTTGAAATGAAATGATTTTCACTTTTTCAATTGATTGATTGATTAATCACATGTGATCCTGGGTAGTTAGTGGGTTATTTGGGACAAGAATACTATGATATTAATTCCCTAGAAATGGATTGTTGATTAAAACTTTAAAAAACTAGTTTGGAAGATCATATTCCTAATGGAATGTTGATGAGTCATATTCAGCCTAATCTTGAGGGATGTGTGTAAACATATATCATGATCACTAATATAAGATATGTGAGGATCCTATAACTAGAAACTATCATACCACATGGTAGATTACCATGATGTTTATTGTGATTATTTTGATTATAAATGACAGTGATTATGAAAATTCTTTAGTCATTCCATGTTTTATATAAATTGTTTAGTTTATCCATGTTTGAAATGTCTTCCATCCTTCTAAAATAAAAAAGAATTTTTTTTTAATATGGAATTGTACTTACATGTCTATATTGATTAAAATTGAAAGCATTAATTGGTTTATTATTATTGAATCTTATTATGGAACACTTGGTGATACCCTACTAGGATTTTATCTCACACCCTACCTTTACCTTTGGGTGTTTATATATTTTCTTCTACTGGGTCTAAGCAAAGTGAAAGTGATTATTAGAGGAGGTGTATGTTCTTGATCACTTGGGGCTTAGAGTGATGTTTCCTTTGGGACATTGATTTTTTATTTTCAAACTTTGATTACTTTGATTATGTATTGTTTGTCTTTTTTATATACCTCTTCAGTTTCTGGTACTATATCCTTGATGAGTTTTGAATATACTAATATGTATCTTTATCTTACGTTGTTTATGTTGAAAAATAATTCCCACTTTTAGCTTGTATGATTTTGGGTGATAGTCACCAACTCATGGGTATTGGGAATGCCCTTCGGGCTATGTTGGGATTGGCTTGGGTATCAGGGTACTAGGTTATTCGGGATGGTCTATGATAAAGTAGTATCAAAAGTACAGGTTATGCGTCTTTCCTTTATGTTAGTATATAGTTTGAGATATTTTCTGGAATTAGAAGGTATTTGTGAGTGAGTTTCTATCCATATATCATCATAATGATCCTTAAGTAACCATGGGTGGTTTAGTAAATGAGACTTGAGGATTAGTTATAAAATTTTCCCTACTTTTGATTTGGATATGTTGAAATCCAAATATTGTTTTATATCTAATGGTATTAATTTCCTTATTTCTCTTGTTTGAGTGTTGATCTAAGTAACCTTTTGATGTCGTCATTATTGTTTGATGATATTTTGTAGCATCATGAATCTAACAAGACACATGAATAGGATCCAGGAGGAAGCTGTTGATGAACCACAGTAAGAAAATCCTCTCATGATCCATAATTTAGTTGAGGTTATTGTGCATGTTGTCCAAACTCTAGGATAACCATCAGAACCCATTTTCATATAGGATTCAACTGTGGAACCTCAAAGGGATGAATTATGGAGTCATGATCAAGAGTTTTTTCACCAAAATCAACCATCATTCCAGGGATATAATGATCCTCAAAAGGATGAGGATTGGTTGAGCATGATAGATTTATTTTTGAGTTCTTGGAAACACCTGAGTCAATCAAGTTGAAATATGTCACCTTCAATCTAAAAGGAACTAGAAGGATATGGTGGGACTTTATGGTGATGAATAAGAAGTAAAAGGGTTTAGAGTTTAAGGACTTTAATTTTATTTTCACATATTAGTTCTATCTATATTCTATGGTGTTGGCTAAG
This sequence comes from Viscum album, assembly GCA_963277665.1. NCBI lineage: Eukaryota > Viridiplantae > Streptophyta > Magnoliopsida > Santalales > Viscaceae > Viscum > Viscum album. The sequence continues at coordinate 264,230,359 of OY728129.1, forward strand.
GATATGAAGTTTTTCAAACTTGAGTATACTGAAAGGACCGTGATGGAATATGAAAATCACTTTGTCAAACTTGTGCAGTTTCCACCTGATATTATATCAAATAATAAGATGAAGACTCAACAGTTCAATATAGTAATTTGATATGATATTCATTCTTAGGTTTTCTTGTTGAAGATCACTTCTTGTGCTGATGTGCTGGATAGGGAGTTAATGGCTGAGCTTGACATGGATGGTAAATCAGGGTTGGTGGGAGTTCCTTTTTCTCCTAGTGGTGGTGATATGAGTTACTTTAAATGAAAGAGGAATTGTGATGAGTCTTATGGAAGTTCTCTAAATTAGGGTTCTTTTAGACCTCCTGCAGTGATTGGAAGAGACCCTTTTACTTTCTTCCAGTGTGGCAAGATAGGGAATTCGAAACGGGTTTGCACTGAGGCACCCAAGATTTTCATATCCAATGGATGTTCAGAAAACTTGAAGAATTTTTGTTATATATTTTCATCCCCGTGTAGTGGAATAGTCACATCAGCACCAAAAAGTACTATGGTGTAATCAGATGCTTCAAGATATAAGGGGTTCCAGTCACAAGCATCTGGAACGAAGCTTCTTCACACAATAGAAGAGTCTCCAAAGGAATTAGATATGGGTCTAGATACTCTGATAGGTTCCATCATTATAGCTTCATCTCTGGTGACTGTTTTATTTGATATTGGTGTATATCATTTGTTTATATCAACTCATATTGTAGACCTTATAAATCTTCCTATGGAGATTTTATCTTATGTGATGGATATTACTACACCCATTAAAATGAAGAGAGAGTAGGGCCTTTGTTTTCCTTTTGGAATTTTATCTTTATTATATATTGATATTACTTGGGACTTTCTATTTCTCGACATAAAACCTCTTATCATCATTTTTGGGATGGATTTTCTTATTGTTAATAAATCCTAAATTGATTATTATCTTCGACTAGTCTCCTTTACTATGTCTAATATGGTGCTTCATGTCTTTCAGGGAGAATGGGACTCAAGGACAAGTAGAGTTGGACCTTTTTATCCATAGTTGGGGGAATTAATATAATTTTTTTATATAAAGAGATAATCTTTGACCGATGATCTTCGTCCAGTTTTAATCTAGTTTCCTAACATTTTTCCTTCTTCCTTATCTAGTTTTCCAATGATAAGGGAGGTAGATTTTTCTATTGATTTAGTGTCAGGTACTCAGCCAATATTTATACCTTCTTACCATATGGAATCAGCTGAAATGAAAGAGTTCAAGACTTGGTTGGATGACCTTTTAGAGAAATTCTTTATACACCTGAGTGTGTCATCTTGGGCGGCACTTGTTCTCTTTTTTAAGAAAGATAATGGAATAATTCACCTATGTGTTGTTTATCGAAAACTGAACCGAGTTGCGGTAAAGAACAAGTATCTATTTCCACATATTGATGATTATTTTGACCAATTTAAAGGGAATAAGTGGTTCTAAAAGATTGATCTTCGGTCTGGTTATCACCAGTTGAGAATAAAGGAACCTTACATTAAAAAAACTACCTTTCAAAGTAGGTATGGACATTATGAGTACCTTTTCATGCCATTTTTTCTCACCAATGCTCCTGTAGTATTTATGGATTTGATGAATAGGATTTTCCATGAGTATCTTGATACTTTTATAGTGGTCTTTGTGTATGAAATTCTGGTTTACTCTAAGTTTGAGAATGATCTTATGAGTCATCAGAGAGTAGTTCTAGAACTATTGAGAAATCACTGAATTTAAGAAAAACTATCAAATTTTGATTTCTGGATTCAGGGAGTGAAGTTATTGGGACTTGTGGTCTCAAAACATGGTATTTTAGTTGATCCTAAAAAGTTTAAAGCCATTATGACCTTAGAGAAACCATGGAATGCTTTTTAGATTCATAGATTCTTGGGTTTAGCAGGATTTTATCACCAGTTCATAAAGGATTTCTCAAAATTAGCTTCACCGATGACCACTCTCACTTAAAAGGGAGTGAAGTTTTCTTAGGATGATAAATTTCATAGTTATTCTATTGAGATGAAATTTATTTTGACTTCTGCACTGGTGTTGACTCTTCTAGAGGTTGAGTAGGGCTATATGGTCTTCTATGACACATCAGGTTTGATTTCGTGATGTGTTCTTATACAAGGTGATTACATGGTAGCCTATGGCTCTCGGCATCTTAGGTCATGTGAGAAAAATTATCTGACCCATAACCTTGAACATGAAACTGTGATGCATGCACTTAATAGTTGGTAGTATTACCATTTTGAAGAGAGGTTTACCATGTATTCCAACCATAAGATCTTGAGTTATATATTCTCTCAAAAATATTTGAATCTCCACCAGAGTCATTGGGTGGAGTACATACAGTCCTTTTATTTTGAAATCACTTATATGAAAGGGAAAGGGAATGTCATTGTAGATGATTTGAGTAGGAAACTTTTAACCAAGACCATGAAAGAATCATTAGAAGAGTATAACTTAATGGATCTTTTTTCATAGTTGTGTATAGGAGTTTAGTAAAAAGAGGTCGAGGTTATCTTGGATAGTGTTCATTTTACTTCCACGCTTCTCGAGATGATTCTTTAGAAACAATATCTTGATGATAAATAATGTAAAATTAAATACTCTTTATGGTGGGGGTATCTTTTTTGAGTGTTCATTCTCCATGGTGGGTGTTCTATGTTTTTAGAATTAGTTTGTTGTGTTGTTATCTATGAGGAAATATGTGATGGGGGACTGTCATAATTATCAGTGGTTTTTTCAACCATGAACCACAAATATACTCTATGATATGCAGTATCAATTCTAGTGGTTAGGTATAAGATAATGCATTGCTAATTTTTTCTCTCATTGTTATTTTCCAGCAAGTTAATGTTGACCACTAAAGACATTCAGGTTTACTTTAGACACTTTCAGTGCCGATTTGGAAGTGGGATGAGATCTCTGTGGAATTTTTTGTTATGTTACTGTGTACCTAGAGGAAAAATAATATAATATGGTTTTTCATCGATAATTTGACCAAATTATCTCACTTCAAACTCATTCATGATATAACCAAAGTTGAGAAGTTGGGAAATCTCTATGTGAAAGATATTGTTTGATTTCATGGAGTTTCATCTTTAATAGTCTCTGATAAGGATCCCCATTTTACTTCTTGATTTTGGAGAGGCTTCTAGGAGACACTAGGATCTTAGGTTCATTTAAGTATGGCACACCATCTGTAGACATATGTCCATACAAAGAGGGTTATACAGATTCTTGAGGATATTTTTTTTGCTTGTGTTCTCAACTTTTGTGGAGCTTGGGATGGAAATTTGGGACTTTTGAGTTTTATTATAAAAGTAGTTACTAATCCACTATCAGAATAGCTTCTTTCTAGGCCTTTTATAGCCAAACATGTAAATATCTATTATGATATTTGGAGATTGGTTATAGTTCCTTGGTTGGACCAAGCTTAGTCCAAGAGACAGTAGAAAATATTCAATTTATTTTTTAGAGAATGGTGAAGGAATTAATCCAATATAAATCTTATGTTGATCGTCATCGTATACCATTGTATTTTTTAGTTAGTGACCAGGTTTTCTTGAAATTTTCACCTTGTTTAGGTTATTGACAGCTTGGGAGAAAAGGGAAGCATACTCCTCATTTTTTGGGACCTTTTGAGGTTGATGAGTAGGTGGGGAAAGTGTTTTACCATTTAACACTTCCTCTATAGTTGACATCGATACATAATGTGTTCTATGTATTGTAGCTATGAAAGTATCTTTCTGATCTATCTCATGTTTTGAGCTGGAGTGACCTTGATGTTGAGCCTAATTTATCTATGACTGAGCATCTATTTGGGATAGTTGATTCTATAAAAAAAGGTACTTTATTTAAGGATGTTACCTTTGGTATGAGTGCTATGGAAGCATGGTTCTGATATTCATGAGACTTGGGATAGGGAGGCACTTATGGGAGATCAAAGATCTCATATTTTTTATATGGAAACTTCTTAACAAGATTTAGGGGGATATAAAGTTTCTATGGTGGGGGTTGTAACATTATTTTACTATTTTTCAGGTACTTTTTGACCTTCCTTTTTATCACACTTTGGTTGGGGTTTTTTTTGGGTTGTTTCATGTGGAAATTGAAATTTTTGGAAGTTTCTAGGTTGTTCCCACTTGGCGCATAGTTTTCCCAAACTGTGTGCCCACCCAATGAAAATTATAAAACCCTGTACAATGGGGTTTTTCACAGTTGGTTCATGGTTTGAAAAACCATTTTCCCACTTGGTAAAAACTATATTCCCTGGTAGAGGGATGCTTGGTTTTTCTAAATATGTGGATGGTGTTTTTTAATTCCAAAAAATATTTTAAAATTTCCCAAACCCCCTTTTGAACCCCAGATTGACTCTAACTCAAGGTATCACAATCTCTTAGGTCTTAGGATCTCTTAATAACCCTTTTTGGATCCTCCAAACCTATTATTAGGTGGATCAAATCGTGGAGGATCTTATTTGATCCCTCTCTGATAAGTGATTCTCCTCTTGCTTCTTCTCTCCCGCTCTCTCTTTCTTTCCTCCATAGGTTTTGTTATATAATAATGATTTTAATAGATCTAAACTCTATTGATTTGAATCTTGGTTCTAGGATTGTTTTTGAGATCTTCATTGTCGTCATTCATTATTGGAAAATCCTGTTGTGGGTGTTGTGTCGCATGATTACCGTGATTAATGGTAAGTGGTTCCATTAAAGATTGGTCAATCGATTAAACTTTGAATTTCGTGATTTTTTAAATTTCTTTCAATTGAATTATAAAAACCCAATTCAATTCAAATTGGAATTTGAATTGAATTGGTATGGATTTTGGTAAAAACCCTCAATTCCAATGGAATTGGAAATTGGGATGTATTTGAAAATTAATGGAAATTGTGAAATGATTTGAGGATTGATTTTAGAAAAATTATTTAAATTTAATTGATGAAGACCTATGATTGTTTTTATTTTTAAAAAGTGTGAATTGATAAAAAACAAATGTTTTGGTTTTAAAAGTGAATTGGAATTTTGAAAAGGAATAGTGGTAAATTAAACTGTAAATAATGATTTATTTGAAATGAAATTATTTTCCCTTTTTTAATTGATTAATTGATTGAAAACGTGAAAGAATAGGTAGTTATTGGATTACTTGGGACAATCACGCTATGATGGAAATTCCCTAGTAATGGATTGACAATGAAAACTCTAATAAAAAAACTAGTTAGGTGGGTCATATTCCAGATGGAATGTTTAAGAGTCATATTCAGCCTGAGCCTTAGGGACGTGTATACACATATTCCATGATCACTGATATGATACATGTGGGATCCTATAACTAGAAACCATCGTACCATAGGGAATATGGCCATGGTGCTTATTATGACTATTTTGATTATAAATTTCATTGATTATGAAACTTATTTACTCATGTCTAGCAATTTATATAAACTATTTTATATAAATTGTTTAGTATAGACATATTTGAAATATTTTCCATCATTCTAAAATGAAAATCATGTTTTGTTTTAAATATGAAATTGTACTATTGTAGAAAATTCAAGAGTCGCAACGTCAGAACAAATTTGGAGGTAAAGAAAAGACAGAATAAAAAACAATAATCTTCGAATGAGAAGAAGATCTCACAAGACATAGAAATTTATGTGGTTTAAGAATAATCCCTACATCCATGGAGAGTAATAATTTCACTATGATTCAGGTGAACAAATATGGAGATAATATCATAGTTTTGAACACACATAAACTATAGCTCGAAATGAGATAATAAAGAAGATGAAGAACTATTCCACTAACCCCACAAAAAGTCTATTATGTTATAGTGAAATATGGTTATAATTCTCCACTGCTATATTATTGTGGCCACCCAAGTCTAAGTTTCTACAATGGTCGGTGGAAAGATGTATGTGGAGCTACAATACTTGTTGGCGCCGAATTCCTATTAAGGCCATAGGTTGGCATATTTGGGGAATCCAAAGGCATAATTTGACTCAGTAAATGATCCTGAGGATCCCAAAGGAGTTTCATGCAATATTTGGAGCATTCTCACCAGAAATAAATCTTCATGTAATCCCCTTGCATGACCAATGTGACATCAATAGGGTTCTTGTGCTCCAAACTCCCAAAAAATGGCCAAGGAGGATGTGTAAAGGAGATCCAGTTATCACGCAAGAAAGACACATTCGTGGAAGCCTCATCCATGTCCAATGCAACGCCAAAAGTCCCCTTCTACATTGTCCTCCTTACGCACTGCCACTAATATTTTTTCCTACAAATATATGGGTACCCTCCTCCCTTTGAGATAATGCTTTGGAATTCAAACTGTCACTTCCATGCACATAAGACGACCCTTACACTACCACATGAAAGTCATGTCTTTGAGGTATAGGATATTACGTGACTGGTCCCCCATGGGTCCACCTTCGAGTGGGACTGTAAGGGCTTGACCCTTATTTATTTACTTTTTCACCTAAGGAAAGTGCATGAAAAAGACCCATCTTTCATGCAGGTCTTTACCTTGAATAATATTTTTTTTCATGACCACACCATCTTGTGCGCAAGTCTCAAATCTTGCACACACCCTTTTATCTTTCTTACAAGTCCCTAATATTTCATGTACACCTTCCTTAGTACTCTATGGGTTTTACTTAATCCAATTCACCATGTTTGATATCCTCTTACAATCAACATCCCTCTCTTTCATGCACTTCCTCCGCGTAACCCGCCAAGATTGTGTGCAGTGATTTCCCGGTTCCCTGAGTAGTGCTTCATGTTTCATTGCCTTGCCTTATGATACTTTTCATAGGTATGCTAACAGTTATTTCTTCTTCACGTAGTTATGCTAACATGGACCCCTCAATTGACCATTCCTCCACCCTTTTGTATCTGGGTATTTCTTTTTTCCTTCCCTTCCCCAAATGTGGGTTAGTACAAGTTATGTAAGTCCAAAGGGTGAGGAGTGAGTCATCATCATCTGAGGTGTGGGATGTTAAACTTCTGAGTACCCACATCCTCAGAACATGATGTTAAACTATAAGTTTCCTCATGAATGATGAGTCTGAGAGGACCAAAAAGGTGATGGGACCGGGAACATTTTTCTTCCCACCTTTCAATCTTCCCTCTCTCACTCCCTTTGTGCTTTGTCGCCATGTGTACATCAAGAAGCCTCCATGTAAGCCTTGAACCACCTTCTCGAGCTTCCCTCCTAGAGTAAGTCCCAATCTCCATCTTCCTAGGATTCTAACCATGCATAATCCTCACACCACCCCACGTGGACACACCTTTGTGACACAATTTTCAGGTCTACTGCTACCTCTTATTTCTCACACAGAGTATGACTCATGTGTTCATAGAGTAAGAATTGACCATGACATCCTCTTTGGGTCACTAACTATGAATAATACCCAAAAAGACTTTGGGCCACTATCTATGGGTAATCCCAATTCCCCTTTTCCTACATGACGTTAAAATACATCTACCGAACTATGTGGACTTTGATCCCTATCTTATAAAAAGGGTATGTAGGAAGCCTCCCTAAGGTTAAATCCCATCACTCCCCACAATCCATTTTTCCTGACTATTTCATGTTGGTTCACTCACCCAGTATGACGTTAAAATTCACCCTCAAAACTACGTAGTTTTTGATCCATTTCAGGTATGTAGGATGCCTATTTGAGGTTCAATCCCAACCAATGGTAACCCTAGTGTTACCTTATAGGGATGTACCCTCCTGATGTGACATCTTCCCTTTTTGGGACACATCACCTGGATCCACCCCCCTGAGGTGTTCTGATCCATCTTCCTAGGCATCTAACCATGCATAAGCCTCACACACCTCACCATGCTCCTCCAACCAAGAGTGATAATCTTGTTAAGGGTATCTAACCATGCATAATCCCCTAGCATGTTTTCGAGTTGCTATCCTTTGTGTACACCTCGATTATATGCCCCCATCTTGAACTATGTGGACTTTGATCTCTGACTTTCAAATAGGGTATGCAGGAAGCCTCCCCAAGGTTCAAACCCATCACCCACTTTCCATATCGGTCTATCCTTTGAACCTTTGTGTCTCAAGAAGATAATACCCCAACTTGGAGGTTATACTTCATCCGGGTTATTATCCATGCACTCCATTATCACGAGCCGCCTCCCTAGGTGTCTTGTCACCCCATCCCAAACTATGTGGACTTTGATTCCCATCCACTAGGATACATAGGAATCCTCCCTAAGGTTCAAGCCCATCATTATCACCTTCACCTCAGTTCCACCTCATTCATTCCACCCACTTCACCCAATCCTCCATTATTCATCATGATTCTTACCCAGGTTGCCACATCCTAGTGGGATCATGCCATCCATTAGGGAAACTAACCATGTGTAATCCCCAAATCATCCTTTCAAACTACATGGGTTTTGATCCATGTCTTCTACATAGGGTATGTAGGACACCTCTATGAGGTTCAATCATAGACAATGGTAAGCCTTGGTGTCCCATTTGATGGGGTCCACTATTCTCTAATCTTCCCTTTTTGGTCTCCATATCAACCTTCACAGTGTGAAACCTTCCCCTTTGTGGGACATGCTATTCTGGGTCTGTCTTCACTAGATGTTTTGATCCATCCATTCGGTAAACCTTCCAGGTTCTCCCTCTTAAGGATGAACCCATATGATCCACTCTCATCAGTGTTCTAATTAGTTTGATCTGTCTCCACAAGATGTTAAACTCATGGAATACCCCATGTTAAACATGGGAAGCGGAGGAGAAACTCAGAGACATGACTTAGGCATAAGATTCCCCGCATTTGATGTGGGATTCCTCAGGCTTCTTCACCCTCGAGAAGCCCTATGATAAGGGGAAAATTCAAGTGTATCGATGTTCTAGCATCCAGACATGCCATTTATGCCCAATGTGACTAATTCCTTAACCAAAGGTTTCTACCCCAACTTGATCCTTTGGAATGTTCTAATGGAAGAAACGTAATTAATCAGTGTCCACAAAGAGATGGAACCAGGAGGAGTTTCACGAACAATGTCTTAATCTTTAAGGGATACCTGAACTAGGTGACAAATTCAGAGGATGAATCCATAGAAGGAGGGACCAACATCCCATCATCACATTTAGATGAAGGATCAAACATCTCTAAAGAATTGATGAATGTTTCCCACCTTTGGAAAGCATGAATGTGGGGCGGTAAATGCATGTCCCCATAGACAGTGCGTGCCCTGGTGGAAATTGTTGGAAATAGAAATGATGAACTCAACATGAATATTTTCTCCTTCAATCATGATGATTAGTATCATTTGAGACATAAGTAGATAATCATGTCACTGCATCCATCTATCTGGTTCTAGGTCCCTCCAATAAAATAGTGGGCCTGGTGTGGAACTCACCAGAATTTGGGGAAGTTAATTGCTGGGAATTTCGGTCTGTGATATTGTCAGTGTGGATCTCTCTATTCATCCTTGGAATACTGAATAGTGGTGGGGTACTGGGCACTTCTTTCCTACTATCTATACTGATTGCTGGATCTTCTTATTTTTTAGGACCCAGCCTACATGAAACCAGTCACCTCCCACCTGCAGATGTAGGGACAAGGGAAATGCTAACGTGGAAATACTGCATGGCTCCACCTCTTCTACAATAGCTTCCACAACCACGGTTACCAGGAACTCATGCTCTATATCACCCTTGTAATTCATCTAGAGAAGAGTGATTGATACACTTATTCGATGGTATGAACAAAAGAGGTTCATCCCAAATTGGGATATGGCCTATTAGGATTTAGAGGATTTTGTGACTCATAGTCACCACTACCCCCAAGGGTCGCATAGGGGACCACTGCTTTCCACTCCAACATACAACCATTTTGAAATCCTCTCCATGGAATTCTCCTATGACTTGTTCCCCTACGTCGATGAGGTGAGTGACATCAGATTCATCCCAGCTACGACCAATTCCTAGGAGCTGGAAAGGAGGGCTCCCACCGGGTCACGTCAACACCATCATCTGATCCCCCGAGCCAAGGAATATGTGGTTTACGCCCCTACTCCACCAGCCCCAGTTTGGCTGACCCGACACCAACATCGGGCATAGGCTTAGGAAGATGCCTATCAGGGGGCATCATCTTCTACAACTTAAGTGGTATATTCCACCCTAGATAATTCTATTAGATCGCTACCACTATAGTTCAAGGATTCACTATCTTATGATTGGTATCAAGACCCCAGCCACCTCACGAGTAGACTGGGTTGACTCTTCTGGTTGCAGGTGTGAATAGTAGCTATCATAGGCCAACCCGTGAGGACGAGATTCAGTACACAGGCCCTCACTATACCATTTTTTGTCAGAGTTGAGGTCATCCCCACTCTTGCTCTTAGCATGGAGGTCCTCCCCATTCCACCAGTATCATTCTAAGTAGAGGCCCTCCCCATTTTGTTGATGTCCATCGTGGAGGTCCTCCCCATGCCCATGATCTGAGTTATAGATATTTTCCCTATATTTCATAATATCAACGCGAAGGCCCTCCTTTCCCCATCAACCATCCTCAAGGAGATCCTCCCCATGTTATCACAAGCTTCAGAGGATCCTCCCCATTCCAATATCCATCAAAGCAGAATCCCTCCCTACTTCATCAAAAATCAATATGGAGGTCCTCCCTATGCTACCACTACTAAACGGTGCAGAGGTCCTTCCCGTGCCATAGGTGGCTAACATGAAGGCCATACCCATGTTTCATTTGACATTTTCCTGAGTACTCCTCGCACCCCAAATCACCCAAGCATAGGTCCTCTCCACTCTCTTATGCAACATGGTGGAACTTCCCATATCTTAATCATTAATTAGAGTGGAGGTCCTCCTTACTCTCATAGCAGTATCGGTAAAGGTCCTCCCGCTCTGAAGACAACATGTATGGGGGTACTCCTCACATCCCATCCAGCTTCGGTGGAGGCTCTCCCTGCTCCAGCACTATCCTTCATGGAGGTCCTCCTCGTGTTGAAGATTTACCCTACTCTAAAGAACTATCCTGGGGTAGAAGGTAGAATTGTCACTACCAAAGGAAGAACTCTGAGAAGTGATAGATCATTGTCAATCTAGTATTCTTTTCATATTCTGAAGCAGGGTGTGATTTGATTATGGAGTCGTCACCCTGATCCTCTACATTAGAGTCTAGGTAAAGAACTCGACATGTGATCTTCTTCCTTACAAAAATCGAGATATATCAGATCCCCAAAGCCCTTAATAGATACATGAAGGTGGAGGAAGATTTGGCTCCCTTTTAGGATCTGGTCATTTATTCCTCTCTATCATCACCAGGATTATTATCTACTTCAACCAGAGATCACATAGAGTTGCTCTGGGGTGTAATGGATGAAGATAATTAGCTAGATATACCACTAGTCGTCATCGTCTTTGAAAATGAATCAGCGATTAGCACCCCATCCTACAGGGATGTGATGATGCAGTCGGTATCTTATCAGAGAGATGACCCAATCTATAATGGCATGTCAACTCATGTAGCATTTTCTCCATTGACTAGTCCACTACTACAGTAATCCACATCAGAGCCATTACCGATTCCTCAACCCCCACCAATTGAATAATGGGGAAACCAAGGGCTGGATCCTAATTCCAAATGAAGAAGTTTGTGGTTAATTCTCACAACATATTAGTTTTCTGAGATGTTCTGGAAGAATGTGACCCCAAAATTTGACATTCCAGAATCGCTCACCTAGGATGAAGTCATGTGTTTCTGCTGAACCATATGGGTGACGTATTTCCGTCTTAGGAACTGTCAATTGGGGTATCTTAAGAGTCAGTAGCATTATGACGATATCGGCCAGTAGTGTCGCATGGTTGATCTAGCTATGCTTCTCGTGGCTCATCACCCTAAATCACTCAGTTATCATTGGACCCTTCAACAATGATGCACCCATAGATTCATTGTGCTCTATATATTTATTAAGGAGGCATCTTCAAAAATCTCGATTCATGGTTGGGGGCAGTATGCTTCTCTCCATTTCAGTATGATCCTATTCGAATTTATTTTTCAACTGATATTGAGGATATGTTTCTAGGTGTAGTCATGTTAAACATGGATGATCTCATAGATAAGAAAACTGAGGTAGGACTCATTTAGGAGAACCTTCCCTTGGGAACAGCACAACATTTGTTGGATCCCCCTAGCATTGTCACTCACCAGAAAATACTCTTGCTTAGCCTAGATAATCCTACCGATTCATTGACTCTTGGTCAAGACCCCAACAGGGGAAAAGGACACACTAGGATTGTTAAGTCCTCTGACCCTTCTGGATCAACTCAAAAGATTGAAGATGATCCCGAAAAGGTTATTCTACTTCAACATCTCACAGAACGGAATAAAATAATTGATGATATCCTCACTCAACACCTTGTAAAATAGATCCCAAATTACATCGATCCTCAGTATGATCCCATCCACCCTCTACTGGGGTAGTAGAGACAGGCACAGGCCCCCCTCAACGAGTTACCTCCCAGTGATCTCGACAACCCTATCCATCCTGACAGGGTAGAGGCTGGAGTTTATGTCAAATGAACACGGTATTCATCACTAAATATGCCTAAACTATGTAATAACCAACCTCAGGTATCTATTTAGGTTATTCCTCTAGCTTCTACATAGACCAATATTCGATAAGCTCCTAGAGTTGTTCCACCAGCTACTCCAGGATTTGTCGAGCCTACATATCAAGTTGAAGATTCTTCCAATGCACCGGTGGTTAGGAATCCTCACCAAGACAGAAATCCACACCAATATGATCCATTGGCCAGTCTTATTTCTCACCTCATGGCCCTTGAAACGTGACAAGTGGAAATCACACCTAATGGAAAGTTGTATTCGGTATGTGTGGATGATATGCTAGCACCACTAGGATTTAAGAATCCTACCTTATCCCCCTTCGATGGGACGGGAAAATTGCATTAGTTTTTGGCCCACTTTATTTCAAGGTGTGGACCCATGTTGGGAACTCCAATGCAATAATAAGCCTCTATGATCCAATGTTTCATACATACATTGGAAGGGCCTGCGTTTATTTGGTACATCCAGCTACCCATCAAGTCCATAGATGGTTGGGAAGATCTTCACAAGAAGTTTCTTTATCAGTTCAAATCTACCACTCACAATACTAGTATTTCTAACCTTTTCATATGAAAACAATGGACATATGATCATGTTGCAAACTTTTTCACTAGGTGTAAGGGCCTCACGTATTTTCTCAATATGTTGCTAACTCAAGAGAGTTTGTTGACGATGTGCATGGGGAATGTGAAGACTTAAATGGTCCCCTATATTATCACTCAAAATTTCCCAGGTGAATTATGGGATTCTTGCAATAAGGATCGGTGCCTGGAGGAAGCCTTACAGCAGGCTAAGAATACATGTCCATTGCCTCACACAACCCTTACAAGGAGAGACTCCAAGGCCAAAACTTCTTTTGTTTCACAGGTAGAGGCCCCCAGGCCATTAGATGTTTTACCGGTAGAGACGTGTCCATATCCTTGCTAAGGGACACAACCTCAGGCCCAGCCTAAGGTTCAGTATTTCTCACATCAGAATCAATAGGTACCCCCGCGTAATGCCCCATCGCCACCTAGGTGAGATAATTAGGTTCCACATCTTCATTAGGCTCTAGTCCCCCATCAGGGCCTGACTCCCAAGGTCCCTTTTCTGGATAGGAGAAATAGGACCAAATCATTTGATGAGGATCAGGTCCCATATTATTTTCAGAGTTCCTTGGATCATTGAATCCTAAATTTTCTGGAATGTAGGAGACTCTAAGAGGTTAATCTCACTGATCGCCCTAACTACTATCCCTATAACTGATTATTTGGACATACACTCAAGAAATACTATGTGTTTAAGGACTGGATCTAAGACTAGGTCAAAAACAACATATTAATGTTGGGTTCTGCTCTGGTGTAGGTGGCGTCCATTTCTGAAAATCAATACAATGATAGTGAATTTGAATGACAGCAGATCTCCAGTCATGGATCTCAGAAGTATGAATATCGGTTATCTCAAAAAGCATTCTCTCATGCCCAATTTATAATATATGCCTATTTGAATCAGCCTGAGCCTTCCGAAGTGCCCATACCTCCCCCAGTTATTGCTTCTGCATCCACATCTCAACCTCCTGCCTCTCAGAGGAGTAGGCATTAACAGCGCAAGGGAAAACAAAGGCCCCCACCAGTGCCTAATTTGTCTCATACTCTTGGTGACTTCATTCCCCCAGAGATGGTGATCACCCTAAGAATTCACCCAGAAATAGAGTATTCCTCAAGTGATGACCAAAATTATGCCTCAATGAACACCGTCGAACTGGTGGACCATTACATGGTCCACGATGTTGAGGAGTGTTAGACAGGTCCACCCAGTATTCCCAGTTGATGCCATCATCAGTGAAACCATGGATATGTGAATCATAAAAATGTTCAAGCCAATCCTTCCAACTAATTCATGAAATCTACTGAGACTAGACATTAGGTTCAATAAAGAGCTCAACATTTGCAGTACTCTCATCTTGTCTCATCATATTCGCTCCCACCGCCATTTGTACTACTCGACCAAGAAGAGTCTCCATGACTGTACTATGATCAGATGCATTTAGTTGTGGATAGACCCCAGTCATCTTATAGTTATCCAATAATAATTTTGCGTGGTTCATCTAGTGAGCAACAGGATATCCCCAGCACCAGCCATAATCTACTGGTTCGACCAGTAGTACCCGTCATACCTCCTGCAACATAGCAACTCCCTACCGATAGAAATATGCATCAAGAATGGAAGTATGATGTTCTAAAGAATATTTCTATCATTCCTACAAAGCTATCGATCCTCAAGGGTATCTGACTATCTGAAGATATGCGTGAATCCCTTGTATAGGTTTTAAAAATACCCCTCTAGTTTGAAACATAGGTAGTGGCTGCAGATTCTTTCCATGTTGATGAATCCGAGCATACAAAATGTTAATCGATAATATCATTCTCAAGAGAAGATGAAGGCTCCCTTTTATAGGTGCATATCTTCCCATTGTACATCAAAAGCCAACTTAATGGCATGGAAGTCCATAATTTCCTTGTTGACACGGGTTCTGGGATCAATCTTATCTCAACCCAAATGCTCCACAAGCTAGGACTATTTTAAGCATATCTAAGTCCCTATGACCTGAAAATTCAGGACTATAACTAGACCAAGTAGAGGTTGTGTGGAAAGATTCACCTGAAGACCCGGTTTGGTGGCATAATTTTCATCACTAAATTTCTGTTTGTCTCATGGTACACTGCCTACAATGCGTTGATGGGTAGACCTTGGCTCCATCTACACACAACAGTTCCCTTATCATATCATCAATTCCTCAAGTACTCCCTCAACGGTCTCATGGGTGTACTCCAGGTTGATGAATCTCCCTTTGCCTATTGTGAATCCCATTATTTAGATGTCGAGTATTAAGAGATAAAGGACAAATAGGTACAAACTAATGGGGTTGAAAACACTACTCCTTTGGCTGACCCGTGGATAGATTTGGATGATGCATTTATCCTTCTGATTCACCGGTTGGAAGCCACAACCCTAGACTAGGGACACATTTTTTTTGGAAGGAGTGGGAAACATGTTCCTAGGTACATGAAATTTTAGAAAATTGCCTTGTATTCTTATACGGATCGGGATCAAGTGATTCCAGATCCCCTTACCCCTATAAGGTATCAGGATGTCCGCCCCATGGAAACAAAATTATGCCATACTTGCTTGTTCCATCGGTCCGGGTTGAACCAACTCAAGACAATACATCACTACTACTTTGATATTATAAATTTTGGCCTCTTGGGTTGAAGTTCTGATGGGATTGTTTTGATATATTTTTTGGCTATGGTTACAGTAGTATGGGATTTTCTTAATGAAGATTCCACTTTCACCCAAGTCAACACCAGTATTTAGGTGGGATCATCCAACTCAGAAAAGATTCCCCCTTCCGATGATCCTCTATATGTAGACTATGAAAAGTATTTTTAAAATTTTCCTCCTGCATTCAAAGAGGGGATATTTACCACCGTCTATGAGTTGATACAGGTGAATCTTGGTACCATGGCAGACCCAAGACCAATACTAATCAGTGCAGTTATTCTTGTGGAAGAGAAACAGCAGTGTATGGAGTTCTTGATGTTTCATCGGGATTTCTTTGCCTAGATTTATGAAGATATATTGGGACTAGATGCTCATATCTTCGTCCACCGCCTTGGTCTCTCGGTAAGACATTGTGGGTTAAAATAGCTTCCCAGGAAGATGCGCCCATCTCACTGTGCCATGGTCGAGACTGAAGTTGATAAGATCATCAAATCCAACTTTTTCAAGGAAGTCCAATACCCAATATGGTTAGAAAAAATAATTTTTGTTAGTAAGAAGAAAATACATATCAGAGTCTGCATCGACTTCTAGGATCTCCACTGCCACTGTCAGAAGGATGATTTTCCCCTTCCTGTGATAGAGCTTTTGATCGATTCCACTACTAGGATCCAATCTCTCTCCTTCATGGATGGGTATTTCAAATGTAATTAGATCCAAATGGCCCCTGATGATGAAGATTATTCTACCTTCAGAACACTATAAGGTACCTTTTGTTACCAAGTGATTCCTTTCGATCTGGATAATGCAGGAGTCACCTATCAACATGCTATGCACCACATATTCAATCCGATCCTTAGGATATTGGTGGAATTATACATAGATGATCTAGTGGTAAAATATCATCAGTTTCAGGAGAATATTAGAGATATTGAGAAATTGTTCAACTTCCTTCACTCCTGAAATCTAAAATGAACCCCTTGAAGTGCACCTTTGGGGTTACCTCTTGAAAGTCCCTTGGATTTTTCATCAGATGTAGAGGCATCAATATTGATCTAGAGTAGATCAAGGCCATCAGTCAGATGCCTCCTCCTAGAAATCTTCAAGATATCCAAGTATTACAAGTCCACTTATCCTACATACGCCAATTTATCATGAATCTATCTGGTAAGTGTGAGCCTTTTTCCCAACTCATGAAGAAAGTTGTAGGTTATCAATGGGATGAAGATTGTTGGACCTCCTTTGAGAAGATCAAGTAGTATATGTTGTAGCCACTGGTTTTGATACCACCCATCTCTAGAAAGATTTTAGTCCTTTGTGTGACAACCCTAGAATGATCCCTCAGTTCCCTTCTCGCCCAAAAGAATAATTAAGATACATATAATAGTTTGTACTATCTTAGTCGCATGCTCCTCAACACCGAAACTAGATATTCTTCTATCGAGATGAGATGTCTCGCACTATTTTTCATAGTATATAAGTTATGGAACTCTTTTTAGGATCATGAGATATTAATGGTGTCCTGTGTGGATCTACTAATGTAAATTATGAACCGCCCTATATTGATATTCCATATATTTCAATGGGAAGTGATCCTTAAGTAGTTCAACATCAGGTTTGTTCCACAGATATCTATCAAGGGTCGGGTGCTATTAGATTTTATGGCCGCCCATCCAGCCACCGCAGAGCAGTCTCTGGATCTTGAATTTCTGTATAAGGCCATCATCTTAGTGGATCAAGTCATTCCATGATGGAAGATTCACTTTGAGGGTGCTTCATGGATCCCCATCGGTAGAAGGCTCAACGATCCCAGACTCAACAAAGTAGGTCTGGGTATCATCTTCATCACACCCACAAAGTTTTTATTTTCCTATTTTTTATTGTTATCATAAGGTTGAACAAATTATGAGGTGGGGTATCAGGCTCTGATCACTAGTCTTGAGCTGGTCCTCTAGATTTATTCCCCCCATCTGCATGTGAAGGGGGACTCTAAGCTAGTCATCAAGCATATTAATGGTGGCTATGTCATTAGGAAGTCGGAGCTCGTGTCCTTATTAGAGTGTGCACTCTAGCTGATGGCCTAGTTACCTTCTTGTTCTAAGGTCATTCATGTTTCTCAGTTGAATAATTTCCATGTTGATGCCTTGTCCATCCTTGTCGCATCTCTCGCAGATCCTAACCAAGACGATTTGATCATCCATGTGGAACATCGAAGGGTCATCACTCCTGTCACCCCGGATGATGATGATATCCAGTAGGTAATCCGTATTATTGTCAGTGCCTCCACATTGGGACCTCTAGGTCCCCCTACTATAGTAGGAGATACCCTTAATTGGATGACTCATTTTATTGAGTATCTCCAACACGACAATATCCCAACAAACATAGCTGAACATGAGAGAATCTATCGGCATGCGGTACAATTCACCCTCCATAGTGGTCCTAGCCTTGAACAGATCCTCTAAAAACATGGGTTTGATAGATATATCCTCTATTTCATTCAATGAGAATAGATCTCCTAGGTTATGTAGTAATTCCATGTCAGTTCCTATAGATCTCATTAGGTAGGGTCTAAACTCTCCCACTAGATCTGAAGGTTGGGCTACTTCTATCCCACCATGTTCCATGATTGTATTGAGTCACCAAGAGGTGTCACACGTGTCAGATACATGCCAATTTTGTGCATCAGCCGCTGGATCATCTCTATACTACCAAGTAATCTTGGCCCTTCGCGGTCTAGGGACTCAATGTCGTGGGACCATATCCACCAAAAACAGCTCACCAGTGCTGGTTCATTCTGACCGCCATAGATTTCTTCTCCAAGTGGGAAGAAGCGATTATGATCAAGGAAGTCAAGACCCATTTTATCATTTATTTCTTGAGATCCAAAATCATCTAGAAATTTGGATTCCCCCATGTTTTCCTCACTGATAAGGAAACCAAATTTTGAGAAACTGAGATAAAGAAAATGTATGCCAAGTACAACATTCGGTTTAACCATACTTCTCACTACCATGCATAGGAAAATGGATAGATTGAGGAATTAAACAAGACTCTATCTAAAATTTTTTAAAATATGGTTTTTCAGAACAAGAAAACTTTGTCGAAAAAGATCCCCAATGCTCTCTATGATTATCGGATGATGAATCATAATTCTACCTAGGTGACCCCATATTCCCTAGTGTATGGAGAATAGGAAATCCTACCCATTGAGATTTATTTATCGTCACTCCACACCACTTTCTATGATCAGAATATGTTATAAAGAGTATCAGAATTCTTTTTGGATAAGATGGAAGCCCTTGATGAGAATAGACTTCGGGCCTTGTACAACTTGGAGTGGCACCATAACAAGATATCTATAACTTTTAATAAGAAAGTCCATCTCAGATCCTTTCTTCAAGGTGAAACGGTGCTAGCCCTGAGAACACCAATGATACCCAGTAGGAAACCACTGAAATTGGGTCCCAAATGGGAAATACCCTATATCATTCACCAGGTTTACCCCCAACGTTTCATATTACTTGGTCACTATGGATGTAGAGCGTATTAATACTCTCACCAATTCCAAGTTCCTAAAGTGGTACTTTGCATGAGGGAATCCTTATCACATTAATCATATATGATGTCAAAATGCATGATACTATACGTTCTGTATGACATTAAACTGCATGGTAGTCATCATCCTGCGTGATTATAAACTGCATGATTTTTTCTAATGGTCTGAGCTCTATGACATTAAACTAGGATCTCTTGCATCCTGCATGACATTAAACTACAAGACCAATTTTCTTTTAGCTCTTCATACATGATGTTAAACTTTCCTTGTTTCCTTACCACATGACATTAAACTACATGAAATCACAAGAACTATATATGGATTGATTCTAATCCTTATGGGATATGTGGGAATGCTCATAAATTTTATCTTTGGGTCCAACCCCAAGTTTACCCATCTTTGATATTACGACCTAAGGTTTCTCCTAGGAGCATGTGGTGTGGTATGGACTTGATCCTCATTCTCGTTAGGTTTTCAATAGCCACACCATGTGCCTCCCTTAGAATTTCATTCATCATTACCATATGATGTTAAACTGCACAGCATTCTAGAACTACATATGGATTTATTCCTACCCTCGTAGGATACATAGGAATGGCCAGACATTTTGTCCTCAGGTCTAGCCCCAGGTATCAAAAATCATTTCATCTTTCCATCCTTTTGGCCTAATTATCCTAGAATCATGTGGTGTGGTGTGATACCTCCTTGGGTTTTCATTCACATTGGTTTTACAACAACCACATCACGTATCCCCTTCATGGATCTTCCCATTTACCCATTCATCCTTACCACATGATGTTAAACTGCACGACATTTCAATAACTATGTATGTATTGATTTCTATCCTTATGGGATATGTAGGAATGCTCGGATATTTATTCTTTAGGTCCATCCCCAGGTTCCTCAACATTTCTATCCCTTTTTTTCTTACCATATGGTTCGAGTTATACAACTTTAAACTAATATATCTCTTGTCCCACATGATTTTAAAATGCTCCATCCTTCCTATAAGAAGTTAAACTATATAACATTTATGGTCCTTTATGTATGACCTTAAAAGTAAACTGCTCATTTTTTCCACATGATGTTAAACTATTCCCCATTTCTACTTAACACATGACGTTAAACTACACGACATCTCAAGAACTATGTATGGCTTTATTCCTACACTCGCAGGATATGTAGGAATGCCCGAACATTTTGTCTTCAGGTCAAGCCTCAGGTTCTTCTATTCTTTATCTTGTCCCCTTGGCCTGAGATCTCCCCTAGAATTATGAATGGTGTGGTGTGGACTTATTTGGTCCCCATTCACATCGGTTTATTTTTCCATGTCATACACATACCTCTTTTGGAATACCTCTACCCCCTTCATCCTTAATGCATGATGCTAAACTGAATGGAATTCTAGAACTATGTATGGATTGATTTCCATCCTTCTAGGATACATACAAACACCCAAACATTTTTTCTTCGAGTACAACCCCATATTCATCAACCCACTTTAACACTTTCCTACACTTATCTTTTTGAGTCATTTTTCATTAATTGGATCCCTCAATCTTTGTTATGCCTCATCATTGTGCTCAGATGCACTGTGGTGTTGGTTCTAGAGTGTTGGATTCTACATGGACATTCTTTCATTCCATTTATAATCTTCATGTGTCCCTTTATTTTGGTCTTCATCATCATTCACATCTGAAGGTACCCCCTAACAGTATAGATGCTTGGCTTTATAGCTCCCATACCATCCACGTCCAATGTCCTGGATGATTCCAAACTAAATTTTTGAGATAGATTCTGCATTTTAAATATGGTCATTGGCCAACCCTTGGGTGCTTATTCTTATCCCAGGACACATGATATGGATACTGTGTCTCAAACATGGTCAACAGTTATCCTCCATAGTTACACCACCCTCATTTTTTCCCAAATATCGAATGTTGTGATTCACATTTTCATGTCCAGACAAAATTTTGAAACTCTCAGTTTTATCCCTATATGCACCTTTGCACGTTGAGTGGGTGGATCAATGTCATGGGGTCATTCATGACTCCTCACCTCTATTCCCCTTTTCATGTGCTTCCATGTTCCATAATATATTCACCACCCCTTGTTTCCTGCACCAAGCATGTATCACGTGGGCTTAGAGGTCTTGGTAAGGTTTGTACCTGCATGAAATATTTTTACCATCCTTATGGTCTAAACTCTATGACCTTAAACTATGATTTCACATCTCAGGGTCCAAGCATCATGGATTTAAACTATATGTGTGTTACCTTAGTAATGTGTGGTGTGTTGTAGACTTATTTGGTCCCCATTCACATAGGATCTCTTTATGGCGCTACACTACATATTTTCTCTTTGAAAGCCACACCTTGGGTATAAAATCTAAGACCATAAACTAAGACCCCCAGCATCTTTATCATACAACATTAAACTATGAATTTTTCATCCGGGCTTTATGATGATAAACTACCCGACACTATGATGTTTTAATCCAAGAAGAAGTTTTCCTTTTGGTATTGGTTATTTGTCTTTCCATATTTAAGAACTACGTGTGGATTGATTCTCACCCTAGTGGGATACGTGGTGACACCCAAACATTTTGTCTCTGGGTCCATCCATAGAATCACAAACCTTTTCACCCCTTTCTTTGATTAGGTTCCTTTTAGAAGTATGTGGTGTGGTATGGGACATCCTTGGTCTTCATTTCACATCAGGTTTATAACAAATTGCACCATGTACCTCCCTTAAGATCCCTCATTATTTCTTCCTTACCACATGATGTTAAACTTCACGGGATTTTCCTATGAACGTAACATTAAAATGGGTAACTCATGGTCCGAACTCTATGACCTTAAACTAAGATTTTAAGTGTCCAAGTTTGTATGACATTAAAATATGTAACAACATCATTTTTTTCATTTTAGAGGATATATCCCCTTTTTGCATTGTCCATTTGACACAACTTCTTTCGAGAGTTATGTGTGGCTTGATTCCTGCCCTTGTAGGATATGTAGGAACGCTTGAACCTTTTGCATGTGGTCCGGCCACAAACCCTTCTCATCTTTTCGATCTCTTGACATGGTTTCTTCCAGAAGTACATGGTTTGGTTGAGACCTCCTTGGTCCTCATTCACATCAGGCTTAAAATATCCTCATCGTGTACCTCCCTTGGGATCACTCCTTGTCATATTATGTATCACATGATGTTAAACTACATGGGTACGTTTACGCTTCGCATGTCCCCTTTATTTGGGTATCTATCATCTTTGACATCATAAAAGACCCCAAAATGGTATGGATGCTCAGATTTATGGCTCACCAACTATCCTGGTCCAACATCCTGGAGGATCTTGAATGATATTTTGAGATAGGTTCTGCATTTCGAATATAGTCAGCGGTCGATCCTCACTTGTATGTTCCCATCCCAGGCTACATGATATGGATATTGTCTCTCAAACATGGTCAGTATTTTTCCTTCGTTATTATACCACCCCTATTATATCCCAAATATCAAACATTGTGATTCAAATTTTCCTTCCCTTTTGTTATAATGGGTTTCCAACACCCCTAGTGTTGTGCCTTCGTGCATCCATGCACATAAAGTAAGGAATGTCGGTCTGGTTGATATTTCCTGACTGAAATTTATTTTTCACTATTTAATGCTCTCACATGATGGGGAAATCTTGGAATCACTCCTTATTTCCTACACTAAGTGTGGCTCACATAGGCTTAGGATTTTTGGTAAGGTTTTGCCCACATGAAAATCTGTGCAACCTCATGATACAAGTTCCACGACCATAAACTAGGATCTCTACCATCTCACATAATATTGAATATTTTCATCCTTATCGTACGACATTAAAGTGCATGGGTCGGTCCTAT
The DNA here is from genome assembly GCA_963277665.1 of Viscum album. NCBI lineage: Eukaryota > Viridiplantae > Streptophyta > Magnoliopsida > Santalales > Viscaceae > Viscum > Viscum album. The sequence continues at coordinate 264,253,739 of OY728129.1, forward strand.
CATATGACCTTAAACTGTGACACCATCATCCTGGCAGCATGAAAAAAAATGGAACAACATTGTAGTGTTCTCACTTGAGAGGGAATCACCTTTAGAATTGGTGATTTTTCATGGCCCTGTAACTTGTTAAGTCCTACATATAGCTCAATTCCTTAGTGATACTTGGGATTTCTATCTCAAGATGGTTTCTCCAAAAAAATCACCAACAACAAAATAATAGATAAGATCTATCAAATGCCTCTTCTCTCTATGCATAGATCAGACTTGCATGGCGGAACCCTTCCAGAACTGTGTATGGCTTGATTCCTACCCTTTTAGGATACATAGTGACATATGGGAATCTTATCTCTAGGTCTATCCATAGAATGGTAAACTCCCCATTTTGGCCTTTTGGGCATCATCTCCCCTTTTGAAGATGCATGGTGTGGTATGGATATTTTTTGTCCTCATTCACATCGAGTTATATACCGCACCACACATTTCACCTTTGGGGTGCCCATGTCCTAGTCATATTACAATAAACTGTATTTCAATTATCATCCTTACTACATGATGTTAAACTACACAACATTCAAGAACTACATGCGGATTAATTCCCCTCCTTACGGGATACGTAGTGATGCCTAGACACTTTATCTGTGGGCCCAGCCGCAAACTATATGGTCCAATCTCTATGACCTTAAACTAAGATCCATATGGTCTAAACTCTATAACCTTAAACTAATATCCAATGTACGCAACGTATTATAGTAAACTATAATCATACCCTGATCAAGTTTGGGATTCCCCATGATAATTATGGGATGCTTTATCTTCCTCACTAGAAAAGATTGAACCTGCTAATGTTGGTCTCTCACCACGCTATACTTTAAGAACTACATATGGATTTATTATCATTCTTATAGGATATGTAGTAATGCTTGGGCATTTCTCCTCGGGCCCAGCCACATATTCACTAACATTCCTGACCATTAATCCTCAATAATGTTCCAAACTCTATGACCATAAACTAGGAGACTCACATGAAAATATGGTGTGATGATTGATGGTGGGTCCCCTTGGCCTTCATTCATGTTAGGTTTTTTCACTCACCACATCACATATGTTCCCTTCCCATATGCTCCTTGGTGTTTGTGTGGTGCGCAAGCCTCCTTTGGCTCATTCACATCGGTTTTATCTCCTTCGTGCCATGCGAAGATTCTAAGAATAGAAATTATAGTCTATGTAACATGAATTTAAACTATTGGCCAGGGTCTATGAAGTATGACCATTAAACTGTGTACAACGTCCCATATATATGATGTTAAACTATATTGTGCATATTAATCCTTACCGTATGACGCTAAACTATGTGTGTATCGTCCTCATTGGCATGACGTAAAACTATAAGAGACCCTAGTTACTCACCATATAGGTTCTATCTAGAAGTGGGTTTGATATTAGCTCAGACCGATACACTCAGACCAATGTGCTTTGGTCAAAAAGGCATAATCTCAAGAGTGATAGAATCCTTTAGAACATTCCATCACTTCATATCCATGCTTTTAATTCCCTTTATTTAGATCATCATCCTATTTTATGTCTGAAGGAACCCCCTAATGGCCTAGTCTCATGCCACTTTGGCTCACATACCATCTTGGGTTCACATTCCGAAAGGTACCAGACGACATTTCAAGTTAGGTACTGTGTTTTTAAATTTGTTCAGCAATCAGCCCTCATTTGTTTATTCCCATTTCAGGCTAACATGATATGGATGTTGTGTTTCAAATACGGTCAATAGTTATACTCCATCATCATGACACCATCATTTTGTTCCAAATTTTGGGTTTTGAGATTCAAAATTCTTATTGCCCTTTGTTTTTATTGATTCCAACTCCTCTAGTGTTATCCCACTCACGCACTAGTGCACATTGGGAAAGAAAAGTCAGTTTATCTGAGAACCCTATTCTCTAGCCACATCTCCCTCTCTCAACCCGAATACTCTAGGTGGTCAGTCAAAAATAGTATAACCCGAGTATTCAATGTTTAGCCTGAACTCTCATACCAATGTGGATTATTGTGTGATCTTCTCTTGTTTCTCACACTACGTATGACCCACGTGAGCTTAGGGATTGATCGGTTGTTGTTTCATAGTTATGATTGAGATGTGATAATCAAAACATGCAAGAAATAAAACCATGCATGTATTTTTGTATAATAAAGAAAGAAGGAAAATATGATTCATGATTTTAGCCAAAACACAACCCTTAGGTATTATCCCCTTCAATGAAATGCTTCAATGTCGCCACTTTCTGACGTGTAGCTTCCAAGGTCTCTTATCTCTTCTTGAACTCCCTCTCCTCATCGATAGCTGCATATTGAAGCTTATTAGCTCTAATCTGCATTTATTCCCAATCATCTTGGTGTTCACCCATTCGATAGCTCGCCTGCACTAGATGCTCCTGGGATTCTTCCAGTTGGGTCCTCAATTGTTCAATGAGCACGGATTGATTCATGATGAATGTGTAATGCTCGTCCATCTGTTCATCAAGGCATCGAATCTCCTGATCAACCACATGAAACTTCTGCATGTTCTCATATTTCTTCCAACATGAGATAGTAGCTAAGTGTTGTCTTCTATCCCGCATTTTCTTAGTAAGATATTCACAGATCATTGTATGAATATGGAGAGAATCTAGCCCTCCGGCATAGAGAAAGCACAGCCAAGTGCGAAGTGACCCCATTATCCCCATTCATTATGGCTTTGAAAGACTGAGGAACCATTTGGTGAACTTCCATTCCTTGTTTCATGTCATAAGGATTTCCTTAGCTATATTAAAATCATCATATTCTAACTCTTCAGGATCTATAGGTTTGTATTTAAAAAAGATGGCTAGAAGTTCAGCGGTAGTGTCTTTCTTCGGTATCATTTCTAAAGGATTGGGCTCTATGATATGTGGACAACCCTTATCACTCATTTCTTATTCGGAAACTTATCCTACACCATATTTGGGCTCTGTCCTGGTAGTGGCATCACCTTTGACCACCACCTCCTGCTCATCGGGATCCATGGTTGGATCAGTTTGAATGGATGGTTCTTCATGGGTGGGTATAATCACTGCTGGATCTCCCATATATGTCCTGGACTCCGTAGTTTTTTGGGATTCCAGTCTTGTGATTACTTCATGAAGAATGGGTACCTTAGTTAGCTGTATCCCCAGATAAATGGTATGGGTCTATAAAAAATGATGATGACTTGTGAGAGCTAAGTAAAGCTAAATCAAGTGCTCAAGTCACCGCAGGAGCTGCCACTGTGGGAGATCCCTCAACTCTAGTTAATTCAGTGATTGGCACATATTCCTTCTAGAAATCGAGGGAATCCTGGGATTATGAGTTCATCACTTTGGACCATCCCTCTGGTTCACCTCTATTCACTTTAGTCATGGTTATTCTGCCGCTTTGCTCATCTCTATATACGAATTTAGGGAGGTGTATTTATGCGTCTGTCGAAATATTCTCACCCCATGTAGAGGGAGCCTCCTGATCATCACTACCAATGTGTTCCTAAGTATGGCATATTTTTGTTAGTGGATCTGATTTATGAAAATATAAGGGACCAAGAGATATAGGAGTTAAAATTTACCTCAAGGTGTTCATCCAGTTCCTCATCAGAGCCTATGATTTCTCTACTTTCACGTGGGCTCATATGGTGGTCCATTGTCCCCTGAGATCCTTCTCTTTAAGGATCCTCATCCTTGGCCTCCTCTTATTCCTATTCAACTTCCTACTTTTCCTCCTCCTTTTATTCTTCATCTTCTCCATCATCATCTTCATCCTCGGGTAGTATTTCTTCAGGGTTGTGCTCTTGATCGAGCATTACTTTGACTAGGAGATGTGGTTCTTCATACCGCCCCCATTGGAATGAATAAAAATCAATGGCTATCAAGTACACATTTCAGTGATGAAATTTCACCTTTTCCACCACCTAAATGTTCCCCAATTCTAGAAGATCAAGCCTTGTGCACACCAGTTTTAACCACATCTCTTCAGGTGACATCGATTGTCGCAATGTTCTCCAAGTAGACTGTAGGGATGGAAAAATCGCATCAGTAGTCGATTACAGGAGATATCTTAATTTTTTCCTAGGGTATTACCTAACTATCCCATGAGGTTGTATATGGTACCAAATCCCTTCAGAAGATAGAGGTGCGGCCACACCTTATGATGGTCCTACCATCGATGTTCCATCTTGTGCCACCCCAGCCGCCTAGCTTGCCTCTAGTCTTGCTTCCCTAGAAGCACCACACCTACTATATTTCTATTAAAACTCTACACTCAATGGATTTATTTTTTGGATGTGATTCCTCAAAATCACTTTCGAATATGCTGCCACCTAGTGATCAGCGTATTCTATTGACAAGTCGGCGTCGACATCGATGGGGGGAAGGTGATTATTTTTTCAAATATGGAAATTGTGAATATGAGCTACAACTGAAGAAGGATACAGGTATGATTCTCTTACCTGACTGCTATATATAATTTATTTGGCATCTTCTTCATACATACAAACTTCTTGGAAAACCGTGATGGAACATAGGGTTTGAAAAAGATCTTCTCATCAATATGGGCCACTAGTGCACCACCCCTGATACTCAACAGATACTCTCTCTTATCCAATGTACCTTGCATGTCATCCACCATCTAGACATCTGGGGTATGGAATGGGTGAAATATGAAGTTCATGTGATTTTTTATTCATATCTTGGTCCCTTACTCATTAAGAATCAGTTGTTAAACCCCAGTGATGTTCAGTAAAGATGGTTGTAGGTCATCGCCTAGAGGTAGTATGGAATTTGGGAAATCATACCTACCACAGTGAGCTGCAACCCATCCATGAATAATTTGAAATGGTCAGTAGATTTTCCTAGGCATACCTCCTCTTGAAATACACCCTAGGATGTTGTAAAGCTTAACTAATACAGGCACCCCCATATTGACCTTGTGGTGAGATTCCATGATCCCATCCATCACCAGCATTCCCAAACAAACCCCCATCCTTATATCTCTCACTGGAAGCATCCATCTACTAAAGAAGGTAGAATGGAATCTAGTGTACTGTAAATTCAGGTCCCAACTTTCATTCTCACTAAATCCCCATGATTGGTATTCCCCAACCTCCAGGACCACCCAATACGACTCGGCTTTTCCCTTCTACGACACATTCGGACACTGTTTCTCTCTCCTGGGAATTCTCACATTCCTGTCCCTCTTTAAGAACATACTAAACCATGCTTGATAGAATATTTCCTTCAATATGTACTTTATTCTCAGCCTCTCCTTCGCCAGATTTTGTAGATTCCATGTTAGAATAGGGTTTCTTATCCTGTCTCCCCATATGTTCTCTGATGGTAGTAACTCGTCATACTGGAACCCTTCTAGAGGGATTCTTCTGATACAATGGATGTCTTAGAGTCTGATTTCAACCTTCCCATGGTGGATATGGAAAGTATTGGTTTCAAGATACCATTGGCTGAACAGCTCCGGCACCAAGTACTGTTGGTGGTAGAAGTGAAATTGCATTGTCCACAAAGCTTTGAGCTGCCCGATTTTCCAAAGTTCTATCCCAGAATCCTTACATGTTTGGCATACCTAGTACTCCCATTCCCAATCACTTGTAAAATTTCCCCCAAATATCAAGTATCAGTCCTCCTACCATCCCTTTCTCTTGTCATTGATACTGCTTCTTAAAGTTCTTTCATAGTAGGCAGGAATGTCCTCAGCAATTGGTTCACCCCACGTAACTATCCTGGTTTTCGATTTTAGGATGTAAATAGCCATATATCGATTCTCCTTGGTTGGGTGACCGTTATTTGTGATGTTGAACCATTGAAATACATCTTTGCACGTCACCCATGACTGTGGCGTGTTAGTCTCAAAACTCAAAATCAACACCTCCACTAGAATGTTGAAGTTCTATAGCGGGAGGATATCACTCGGGATATAGTCCTTCTGAGCCTATGTCATCATGCCTAGGAACATTTTATTGTTGGATATTACTCTTCTCATGTGAATAATTTGAGGGTTTGCGATCATCTCATCCCTTTGTGTAGCCACAGTGGCCCCCCTCTCAACAACAGTTTATTCAATAGGCATCTTGGTCAATCCGTGAATATGAGAAGGGGTTAGTGTGAAATATTGAGGGTTGTCATGAAAAATATTTGGTTTTGTGCAAGATTGGATGATGACTATGGAAAAATCTGACCAAATCAAGTGTGCATAAGATCCTACAGCCACGCACAGGATCTGATAGCAGCACGCAAGGCAGCAAAGGATCTTGTTTGTTCTGTGCATAAATTGTCAACTTACGCGCATGAGAGAAAATCGCCTACCATATGAAAATTCAAGGTACAGTGACTTGGTCCCCCCACTTATTTATAGGTGTAGATCGGGTCTTCTGCACATTCCCAATGCATCTTTCACATCACTTCTTCCATTTTTTATGCACCACTGTTAAAAAATTATTCTCTTCAGTGTTTCCCTTATAACATAAACTTATGGTCCCCTTTTAGCTCAGATTCTAAGGGTTGAATTTTTTGGTTCCAAATTCTTCTTGAGGCCATAGGTTGGTATATTTTAAAAACCCAAAGGCATAATTTGACTCGGCAGACAATCCTGAGGATCCCAAAGGATCTTTTCACAAGATATGGAGTGTGCGTGAAATAAATAAATCTACACGCAAGACCCTTGCGTGCCCAATGAAACATCAATGGGGTTCTTATAATTAAAACTCCCAAAAAACATCCAAGGTATATGTGTGAAGGAGATCCAGCCAGTGCGTAAGAAATACATCTACACACAATACTCTTTTACGCCCAATGTGATGTTAGATGACCCCTTCCACGCTGGCCTCCTTACATTATGCTAGTGATATTTTCACCTATAAATATAAGGGTAACCTCATCCCTTCAATATAATACTCTGTAAGTTGAACTGTCGCTCCCGTGCATGTAAGACGACCCCTTCCGCAACCAAGAAAAAATAATGGATTCAAGGTATAGGATCTTGCACGATAGGTCCCCCATGGGTACACCATTGAGTGGGTTTGAAAGGGATTGACCCTTACCCATTTCCATTTTCATCTAAGTCAGGTGTGTACAAAAGACCCATATTTCATGCAAGTCTTGTCCTTGTGTAATACTTCTGTTACCTCGACCCTTTTATCTTACATGCAGGTATCCAATCTTGTTTTCATTCTAATATCTTGCTTGCAAGTCCCTAATATTTCATTCACCTCTTTCTTTATTACTCCATGGGTTTTATTTTCTCCAAGAAACCATGTTTGAGATCCTCTTGTGCACAACATCCCTATCTTGCATTCACTTTCTCCGCACATCCCTCCAGGCTTGTGCACAAAAATTTCTTGGTTCCCCAAGTGGCACTTCATGTTGTGTTGCCTTTACTTATGCTTCTTCACATAGGTATGCTAACAACTATTGATTCTTCACATGGCTATGCTAACATGGACCCGTAAATTGACTATTCCTCCACCCCGTTGTATCCAAGCATTTCTTGTGCCTTCCCTTCCCCAAGTGTGGGTTGGTACAAGTTATGTAAGTAAAAGGGGTGAGGAGAGTCCTCATCATCCAAGTTTTAGGACATTAAACTTCTAAGTACTCACATCCTCAACACATGATGCTAAAATATATTTTTTTACATGAGTGGAGAGTCTGAGAGGACCAGAGAGGGGATGGGATCAGGGACCTTTCACTTCCCACCTTTCATTATACCCTCTATCGCTCCCTTTACACTTTATTTCCATGTGTGCCTTGGGAGTCTCCACATAATCCATGAACCACCTTCTCAAGCTTCCCTCATGGGGTAAGTCCCAATATCCATATCTCTGGGCTTCTAACCATGCGTAAGCCCCACACCACCCCTCGTGGCTGCACATTTATGACATGATCATCAGGTATGATGTTGCCTCTTGTTTCTGACACTGAGTATGATGAACATGGTCTTTGAGTAAGCATCGACCATGATATCCTCTTTAGGTCATTAACCATGTGTAATCCTTAGAAAGAATTTTGGGTAATAGCCATGTGTAAGCCCCATGCCCCTCATCCTTCATGATGTTAAACTACATCTACTAAACTACATGGACTTTGATCCTTGTATTCTAAATAGGGTACATAGGAAGCCTCCCTGAGGTTCAAGCCCATCACTCCCCACAATCCATTTTTTCCTACTATTTCATGTCGTTTCACTCATCCTATATGACATTAAACTACACCCTATGAACTATGATGGTTTTGATCCCTTTAGGGTATGTAGGATAACTTTTTGAGGTTCAATACCAACCAATGGTAACCCCGGTGCTCCCTTCTAGGGATGTACCCTCCTGATGTTACATATTCCTTTTTTGGGACACATCTCCTGGATCTACCCCCCTATGGTGTACCGATTCATCTGACTGGGCAGCTAACCATTCATAATCCCCACACACATCACCATGCTCCTCTAACCAAGAGTGGTACTCTTAATGATGGAGGCTAACCATGCATAATCTCTTGGCATGTTTTTGGGTCACTATAATTTGTGTACACCATGATTCTATGCCCCCATCCTGATCTATGTGGACTCTGATTCCTACCTTTCAAACAGGGTATATAAGAAGCCTCCCCAAGGATCAATCCCATCACCCACTTTCCATCCTGGTTTCTCCTTCAAACGTTTGTGTCTTAGGAAGATCATGCCCTAAACCGAAGGTTCTACTTCCTTTGGGTCCTTATCCATGTGCTATATTCTCAAACTACATGGAATTTGATTCCCAAACATGGGGATACATAGGAATCCTCTCTAATATTTAAGATCAACACTATCACCTTCACATCAGTTCCACCTCTTTTATTCAACCCACTTCACCCAATCTTCCATCATCCATCCTAATTCTTACCCAGGCCACCACATCCTAGTGGGATTATTCCATCTATTTAGGAAACTAACCATATGTAAGCACCAAATTACCCTTTCTAACTACAAGGGTTTTGATCCCTATCTTGTATATAGGGTATGTAGGACACCTCCACGAGGTTTAATCCCATCAAACAATAAACCTTGGTGTCCCCTTTGTTGGGTCCCACCATTCGTTGATCCACCCTTTGTGGTGTCCATATTAGCCTTCATGGTGTGAAAACTCCCCCTTTGTGGGACATGCCATCCTAGATCCATCCCCACCGAGCATTCTAATCCATTCATTCAGTAAACCTTCTAGGTTCTCCCCTGTGGTTGTACACATCTGATCTACTCTCTTTAGTGTTCTCATCAGTCTGATCCATCTCTTCAATAAGTTAAACACGTGGCATACCCTATGTTAAACATGGAAAGATGAGGAAAACCTCAGAGACATGCCTCTGGAATAAGATTCCCCGCATTTAATATGGGATTCCTTAGGCTTCCTCACCCTCAAGAAGCCCTGTGATAAGGTAATATTTAGGTGTACCAATGTTCCAGCATCCAAACATGCATGTGATTCCCAACATGACTACTTCCCTAACCGAAGGTTGCTGCCCTAACTTGACCCTTTGGAATGTCCTGACAGAAGCATTGTAATTAACTAGTTTCTATAAATATATGGAACTAGGATGTGTTTCATGAACAATTTATTAATCTTTAAGGGAGACCCAAACTAGGAAAATAATCCCTAAGAGTAATCCATGGAAGGAGGGACTGACATACCATCATCTTATTTCGATCAAGGATCAAACATCTCTAAAGAAGTGATGAATGTCACCTACCCTTGGAAAGTGAGAATATAGGGAAAAAGTTGTGTTTCCCCACAAATGGCGCACGCCCTGGTGGAAAGTTTCATAAATAGTATTGTTGTCTCCAAAGTCTGAGTTACTGTAGTAGTTGGGCCAAAGTCCGCACTACTATAGTTTCTTATCAGTGTCACCTGATCAGTCCTGCTATAGTGTTCAGAGTTGTTACAGTTCCCCAAAATTTGGTTCGGGGACCTTCAGCCCCAAAACCCCCAGAACAAGGGCATGTTTCCCCTACAACCCCCAACAAGCTCACCATAGTGCTTATCCCACTAGAATTGTGGCCTTGTGCGTAATATGGGATGCAAGAATTCTACCCAACATCATCCAAAATAGATCAGGCTACACTAATCCAACATGTAATACCATGACTTTCTTGACTAAAATTGAAATCATTACTTGGATTATTATTATAGAATCTTATTATGGAAAACGTGGTGAGATCCTACTAGGATTTTATCTTACACCCTATCTTTACCTTCAGGAATTTGTAGATTTTATTTTTTCTATTAATGAGAAAAGTGAAATAAACTCTTGAAGGAGGTGGATTTTCTTGATCCCTTAAGGCTTGGAGTGATGTGTTTTTTGGGGTGTTGATTTTGTCTTTTATGACTTTGTACTTTGATGTACTGTTTGGGTTTTTGGTATACCTATTCAGTTTCTGGTACTATCACCTTGAGGATTTTTTATCATGTTGATATATATCTTTATCTCTAATTTCTTATGTGGAAAAATCATTCCCACTTTTTTATTGTAAGATTCCAAGTGCTAGGTGTTAACCCATGGGGATCGGGAACAACCTTCGGGCTATGTCAGGATTGGATTGGGTGCTAGGGTACCAGGGTATCTAGGCTATTTCGTGAAACATGGGCCACTCTCCCAATATTTTAATCCTCGGTTTCATAATCATATCTCTATAGGAGATGTTTCCCATGGTTATAGGGCATTAAAATCAACTTTGTGGCCATAGTATTTGATTGCTCATTGATATATTCCAACATACGATCATGGTAACTACTGACCATGGTCATAGGTCCATGGTTGTAGGGTAAATTTCCAGTGGTGAAATACACCATATAGATATATTATTGAATTAATTTCATTATAAATCATTTTACACATGTGAATTTTTTTATTATGAAAAATTACTGAAACACATTTTACTGGAAAAATTAAAAAATCTAGTGGACTATTGAATCTTATAGATAGTTATGTATTTATACTAATTAGAACTCAAGAAAGTGGTGGGTTTAGGTACTTTGTATCCTTTACTGATGATTTTAGTCACTATGGTTATGTGTTTTTATGAGACACAAGTTTGAAACTTTTGAAAATTTCAAATAGTTTAGAATAAAGTGTAGAATTAGCGAGAAAAAAAATTATGATTCTCTGATTATATCAAGATGGTGAATAATTGATCTAGTAATTCACTAATCATATAATAAATTATGAATTTTTTTCAAAACTCACTCCTCTCGAAACAACACAGTGGAATAGTGTTCCTGAGATGAGGAATTATACCCTATTAGACATGGTACGATTGATGATGGTTCAATTTTATTAATTCTAATTTGTGTTTTTTATATTTATTGTCAATGGTTTTCAATGAATATGGAGATTTCAATGATTTTTTTGTGTCAATATGGAAGAAAGGATATTTAAAGTGAATAATATTTTCTAGGAAGTTGGTTAGAGAACCCAACCGTTATAAAGAAAGAGATCCAAAGCATGTTATCACTTTTTATTAAGTGAATAAATTTTATAGACAATATTGGAAGTTATTTTGAAGTTTATTTCTATATCTTATATGAAAAAAAAGGATTTCTTACCTTTAAATCATTGGTATATCCATGTATTATTTAAGGAAAAAGTATTTTGAAGATTTGTGTTACATAGATAATTTATAATGATAAATTTTATAGCTCTATGGTAGAAATTTTTGAAGAAATATCCATCCATGTTCATAAAAATTATAAAAGGAAACATGGATGAAGTTTTGAGGTTGTAATATAAGAAGATAAGATAATATGAAGTAGATATTATTGGTGTGTTGTATTTTATTTCAACACATAAATCATATTCAAACCCAAGTGTTTAATAGTGATTCATTTGAGTTGAATTCCATTCTATGGTTTTAGAATTATTCTAAGAAATTTGAATAAGTTTAGATATTGATAAGTAGTGCATGAAGGTGTTTTAAGTGAAGTTGGAATCACCTCAAAATGGTGGTATGTAAAAATGGTTGTGAAGATCATCTGGGAAGTCAAAATGACAAGATACACTGGACACAAGAATTTTTCAAAGATTTTATTCTGGGAGTTTCACCTATTGGAAATAGTGATCATGTTTATGTTGTAGAGTAATTGTGGTGGTCTGGTGAATTTAGAGTAGCATAGAAATGGGGAGCACCACTCCGTGGTGTATTCTCTGTGAGAATTTTAAGAAGAAGTTTGAAACATCAATTCTTTGTTGTAAATGGATGAGAAGCTTAAAATGGGTAGTTACACACCATGGAGAATGTCATGGTATGAAAAAACTTCACCTATTTAAAATGGATAGAGGAGAATATTCCATGGTGTTGAGTATTTTGAATATGCGTATGAGTGATTTGGAAATCTCTATATGGGTCATAGAGCATCAGCGCATTTTTAATTTTTATAAGAGTTGTTTGTGTATTATTTGGAGTGCACTTAATAATTTTCATTGTAAGACCTGATAGTTGTAATACATGGAGTCTGAAACTTTTGAAGGATGTGCATATAACTTTCACTTAGAGGCATACTTGAATTCATATGATCTATGTAAGACTTTTTAAGTTCTATGATATCTAATTCAGTCAATGTTAGGTAAGGGGTATTGGTAGAAGATAAATGGAAAGAGGGGGTGAATTTACTTTTAAAAATTAAAACAATAAATGAAAATAAAAAATTTAAAACAAAAATATTTCAATATTATGAAGTGATAAAGTGATAAATTTGATCTGTATTATAAAGATAATATCAAAATAAGCATAGTGAAAAGCATGCATATCAAATTTATTCACTTTATGCATATTGAGATCAAATAGTGTAATGCCTAAATTAAAATAGAGAAAAAAAATGGTTTGATAAAGAAGTTTGATAATAGATCAGTGTGATCCCCTACGTTTCCTCCCCTTGAGTTGAGAGGTTTTTCTTATTACCTTTATTTTCATAGAGATCAAGAAACCAGTATCCTTCCTTTATTTTTGATAGATATAGAAAGAAACCAATCCTCCATTTAATTTTTATAGAAATAGAAAGAAACCAACTTCCCTTTCTTTTCGATAGAGACAGTAAGAAACCAATGAATAAGGTGGGTTGAGAAGTGATAGATTTTCTTAGAACAATTTTTTTACAATTCTGGTCTTGTATCACACTAGAAGGATTGACAATATGAGATAGATATAAAGAGATGAAGTTGAGATCCTTTTATATTGAGAAAATAAATTGTCTCTTTGAGAGAGGGATTAAATATTGGGAATAAGTTTCTATAGATCTGTCATTGAGGCATTGAGATAATTTTTTGTAACCTTACAAGACACCAAGAACCTCTATTTAAAGCCTCCAATAGAGAAATGAGCCTTCTGGAATCCGTCCTGATCATTAAGAATGTTAGTGTCACTTTAAGAGGATAAGGACCCATGGAATAAAGACTTTTTGACTTACTTGAACACCACAACTGGATAGTCGGTGGGCTTATTGGGATTTATAGGGCATGGTCTGCTTCCACCCACTGGATGGTTCTCCTCTAATGACTGGTCAGTGGACTCTTGGAGGAAGAAGATACTTTTTTCTTTATAATAGACTACCAGGTGGTACTGCACTAGCTATATGATGCTACATTTTTCTAACCAGACACACCAAGGGACTTCTATACTTACTTTAATCCATCGATTGAACCTTGAACAAACCTTCCATGGATTCAACTCATCCACTTTGATTTCATCAAGATCTTAAAGTCTTATTCAAATACTTAAAATGATTTATCAAAGAAACTTTAAATTATATTAAATAGAAACTGAAATCAATTAATTATATCATTTGATATATAGGTGAGTGTTTTTTATCATGAAAACATCATGATAGATAGAGAGAGAGAGAGAGGTACAGCAATATCCCCTTTTTTTAATCACAAACACTTAACATAAAAAGATAAATAATTTTAAATCAAAAGAGAAATGTGTATTCAAAGTAATTCAAGATATTATATTTTAATATATTTAACATGCTTAATAGATAAATTATCATCAATATGATCAAGAAGTAATCATAACATAACTTAAACTAAATTTTCCCCCCTTTGGATTACAAAACAATTTTCCCAATAAAGAAAAAATTTCTCCCCCTAAAATAATAACAAATCTCCCCCTTTCACCTACAAACTTATCCCCTTTTTTTATTATTAAAAGGATAACAAGGGTTAGATAAAAATAAATTTAAATCAAGATGGTAATTTATCATAAGTTAAAGAAAAAATGATAGGAAATAATAATATCCCCATTTATCAAATACAATTATATTCAAATAAAACTTTCAAAGATAATTACAAAAAAAACAAAATAATGAGAAAAAGGAATAAATTAGTGAAATAAAGTGAGGATATCTTGAAATGAATTTGAATAGGGAAAATAAAATTTAAAAAGAAATAAAAAAACCTATAACTTTATCAGATAAGGCTCCCCCTCAATTGGATAATTTTACAAAAAGATCAATAGGTAATAATAAAATATCAATCATTTCAAGAGGTGATGGTCTATTTTTATTAAGAGACCGCCATATTATAGATCAAATATATCTATTTTCATGGTCCTATAAGATATCAAAAAGTTATTTTTAATGCACAGATTTCAGGTCTAACATGGTTAGCTAATAAACATTGATATGGAAAAACAATCTTAGGTCTACTAAGATTGATTGATAGATATTTGGGAACCCAAAAAAGTTTATAAATAGATATTTTATTAGAAATATTAGATGAAATATAAATAGATTTAGGACTCTCATATCTATATTTTTTGAAATCGCACTCATAAATAATATTCCTAATTTTATGACAATAATTACATAACTAGTTTTATTAAATACCTTTTAATAAAGTATTATTTTTGGAAGAACTGTAATTATTTGAAAAACAAAAACCATTATGATTTTTTATAGGATGTTGAGAACCCAGAATCATACCAAGATATTGATCACCATGAGTGAATATTAGAAGAGTATTTTTGAGATCAATTATTTGGGATTCTAAATTATCAACATTTTTTTATTTAATTTCAAAACCAAATCGTATTTTTCTTTATAAATAAGATCATTTTCATTTGAAAGTTTATTTTTATCATTAAAAACTTATTTAAATTTTTTTTTGAGATCTTTGTATTTTGAAAGCAGTTCATCACAACAATTCTAAAGTTAATTTTATTGATAAAAATAGAAATAATAAGAGGATTATTAAGAAGGGGAGTGAGAAATATGATAACTAACCTCATCACCTACCTTGATATGTGGCATTAGGAATTTAATATTTTCATTTCTTAATTCGTATGATGATGGTGAATCCTTGCTAGCACTCCAAGTTGAGACTTTAAGGGATTTCTTACTTTTCTTATTTTATTTTATCTTATTTTTATAGATGGGTAATTCCAATATAATATTTTCTTTATTATAAAATTTATAGAAAGTTACTTCTCACGCTTCAATTTGATTTTGTTTTTTGGCACGGTGGAAGATATTTTTTATTCAATTTGTTCAATCTTCTGGTTGGGTGTTCAATATAAAACTCATTATTATATGAATCTTCATCATCAATAGATTTGAAGTTAATTGTTATTTTTTCTCATTTTTATTCCTTTGATTATCTTTATTCTTTATCTACCTATATCTTCATAGAAATTTCATATGTCATGAGAGATCTGATGAGTTCTTCGAGCGGCATATTTTTATGTCTTTCGCTTCTTGTATAGTCATCACCTTTGGTGCCCAAGATCTTGGTAAGACCCAGATAATTTTCATTACTAGAGTTTCTATAGAAAAATCATCACTAAGATACATTCATTCATTTAGAATGTTAGTAAAACATGTATACATATCGGTAATAGATTAATTTTCATGCATAGTAAAGTTTACAAAGTCTTATCTAAACATATCCAATCTAGTGACTTTAACTTTATTTGTGCCTTCATGTGTGACTTATAAGAGTTTTAAGATTTCATGGGTAATTTTTCAAGAAGAAATTTTATTGAATTCATTTTGGTCAATCCCTCGATAGAGAACATTCATGGATTTTCTATTAAGTTCAAAAGCTTTAATATCTTGAGTATTCCATTTATCTTTTGATTCTTTTAGAGAAGTGATCCATTCATAAACATTTTCCAAAAATGATAACTTATGATTATTAGAAATGTAGACATGCAATTTTTACAATAAGAGAAACTTGAACCATTAAAAAAGGGACATATTCCAAGGAGATTCATTTAGGAGAATTTTGAAATAAGATTCCATTAACAAAATAAAACTTTCAAATCGGTAAGTATTTAAAAATTAAAATATACCTTTGATACCAAGTATTGATTGGAGAGAAATAACAAGAGAAGGGTGAATTTACTTTTAAAAATTAAAGTAATAAATAAAAAATAAAAATTCAAAACAAAATGATTTCAATACGACAAACTGATAAAGAGATAAATTTGATCTGTATTATAAAGAAAATATCAAAGTTAATTAACTGAGTACATACAATAGAAATCATACATATCGCATTTATGCAATTTATGCATATCAAGATTGTATGATTCAATACCTAATTTAAAAAAGAGAGAAAACATTATTTTATAAAGGAGTTTGTAAATAGATCAATGTGAGCCCCTAAGTCTCCTCCCCTCAAGTTGAGAGGTTTCTCTTATTCCCTTGATTCTAACTAAGATCAAGAAACCAATGACCAATATTGATTTTAAATAGAGATATAAAGAAATAAATCCTCCCTTTCTTTTTGATGAAAATATAAAGAAGCCAACTTCCCTTGATTTTTGACGGAGATAGAAAGAAACCAATGAAGAAGGTAGGTTGAGAAGAGATATATTTTATTATCAAAAATCCATTATAGTTATAGTCTTCTGTCTCTATAAAAGTATTGAACAATATGGGAGAGAGAGACAAAGGTGGGAGCCTTTGATATTGATAAAAGAAATTGGCTATCTGAGAGAGGGATTGGATATTGAGAAGAAGTTGCTAGAGATCTGTCATTGAGGCATTGAGAGAATTATTGTGATCTTCCAAGACACTAAACACCCTTATTTAAAGCATCCAATAGAGTAAGGTGTAAGTTCCGGGTGCAGCAGAAGCACGTTTTTGGGTTCATCCAACTTTAATTTTAGCGTTAACAACAATCAATCCGAGATCCGTCACGATAATAAAATGTTGGATATTTGGAATAGAACGAATAACGAAAAATAAAGAGGGGATTCTCGGAACCATAAATATGATCATCATATGTTGGTTATAATTAATTTAATTAATTGACAAAAATTACCTTGATGGAATTCTTTCTTAGTTGATGTTTCTAGTCACGATTCAATGTGATTCATCGTTGCATCGTGGAATCCAAGTATAGGATTCCTCTAGCGGTGATCCACATGTGATCTACGTATCTTTGGATGTCACTGAAGGGATCTTCGGGTGCTAGTGTAGAAGAGTCTTTGCTTGCGATGTTTGCCTTCGATCGCCTTGATCCGGTGGAGGTGGATCTCTCTCTCGTAGATTAGGAGCGTTCTCGATGGAAAAATAATTCTCTCTTGTCTTGAGAGATTTTTCAAATCCATTGTGCACAACCACAAAAAATGTATAGGATAATGAGAAATATATAATTGGGATTTTTAATTACATAGAATAATAAAATGAATTAATTACCCGAAAGAATTTATTCATTTCATTTAATTATTAGTTTGCCCCCATGTCTAATAATAACAGTTGACTATTATTATTACTTGACATGCACCCAGTGAATTACACCTAATATTATTTAATTAAATAAATAATATTTATTTCTCATAAATTCCCAGAAAAAAATACACGGCATGTATATTTAATATACACAACTTGTACTTTTATTTTTCCATTTTTCTTTATTTCCCCCACCACATTTATTATACCTTGAATAATGGCTATTTATTTCTAAAATAAATATCACTGCATTACTCGCTAATAAATATATTATTTCACCCACAATATATTCTCTCAAATAACTAGTGTCAAAATAAATGCGATCAGGCATCCATAAATAATTATTAAACCACAATCGGGAATAATCTTTATTTAACTTATTAAATTAATATTTAACTGAGATACTTGGAAACACTTAGTGTGTGACCCTCTAGGCCTCTTTCTCATTGGAATTAAGCGGATCCTGCCAAAATTCAAAGGTTAGCATCTAGAAACATGCCAAGGCACCCATAGAGAAAGAACTTAACACCGCAATGACGTGTCACCTCCTATGAATGCTTACCGTGTAATATAATCCATTTGTCTCGATATCTCGAATCAAGTCGGTTTCATGCTAGTGTCATCAACCCATGTTCTCGATTATTATTTCTTTGAATTTTTGGAATTGAACTTTCCCATTCTTTACCATGGCCATGGATTTATTTAGGCTATATCAATTCCATCAAAGGGACGAAGATATCTACTTATGTTATGGAGTAGAAGGTAAAAATCCTTTCTCGCATTATCTATTAATGTAGTATCACTCGTTATGCACTCAATGTATCCTTCCTCTCTACGAATAGTGTGTCGTCACAATTTTCATCAATACATCTAAGTGTGCAAGTTGTAATACCCATTAATAATAATCTTAAAGTCTAAGGACCAATACACACGTCTGTAGATAAGAACATCCAATGACACTATGAAATGTGGATTTCCTACTCGTGGGTCTCGTTCTCATAATATCCTCCTGGATATTACCAAGGGCCCACACCATGAGAAGGTGCCTCAAATTTTTATGATTCCTCACCCCTAATGGCCTGTATTATTTGTGTCCCTCAAATAAAATCATCCGGCTATAGAATATATATTAAAGAATAGCATTATGGAACTTCCGGGTTCTCATCGTAGTAGGGATCCGCTATGACCCTTTAATGCAACAGCTATCCTTATGACATTATCACATTCATTTTCACACAAAATAATAATCAAGATGTGATAAGGTATTTATTAATGAATAAATTACAAAGTAGTTGGTTCTAGGCCACCAACTCAAACAGACTCCCACTTGGACTAGAGCCAACTTCTAACAACCTTTAACCCGCTAGCTCTCACATGATATTCATGCTTCTACTGAGATAGGCCTTTAGTCATGGGGCCTTCCACATTCTCTTCTGTGGACACTCTTCTCACTACAACTTCACCCCTTTGATAGAAATCTCTCAAAAGGTGATACTTCCGGAGTATGTGCTTTGTCTGTTGATGTGACCTTGGTTCTTTTACAAGAGTCACTGCTGCAGTATTATCACAATACAACGTGATAGGATCTTTACTACTAGGCACCACATCAAGTTCCTGGACAAAGTTTCTAATCTAGATGGCTTTCATGGCTGCATCAGAAGCTGCTATATATTTGGACTCCGCTATAGAATTGGTGATAACTGGTTGCTTTGAACTCTTCCAACTCACAGCTCCTCCATTGAGATAGAGAACATATCCAGATTGCAACTTCAGATTGTTTTGATCTTTCTGAAAAACAGCATCATCATACCCTCTAATGACAAGATTCTCATCTCCTTTATAAACCAGGAACATATCCATATTTCTTCTCAGATACTTAAGAATAGTCTTAACAGGAGTTCAATGTTGTTCTCCTGGATCTTCTTGATATCTTCCTACCATGCTCAGTGCATAGGCAACATCAAGCCTGGTACATAACATGGCATACATGATGGATCCTATAGCCGAATCGTATGGGATATTCCTCATTCTATCTTTCTCTTGGTGTGTCTGATGAAACATTTTCTTAGAAAGATATAGGCCATGTGACACTGGAACCAATTCCCTCTTGGATTGTTCCATACTAAATCTCTTTAGTATCTGGTCAATGTATGTACCCTAACTTAGTCCAAGAAGCCTTTTGGATCTATCACAAATGATCTTGATCCATAGAATGTAGGCTACCTCACCCAAGTCCTTCATGGAGAAACACTTGTTCAACCAGTCCTTAACTGATTGTAAGACTGGTACATCATTTCCAATAAGCAATATGTCATCAACATATACTACTAGGATAATGACCGCATTCCTATTAAATTTCTTATAAACACATGTCTCACATTCATTCTTAATGAAACCAAATTCCTTTATGGATTCATCAAATCAAATGTTCCACGACCTGGATGCTTTCTTTAATCCATAAATGGATTTCTGTAACTTGCAAACCCGTTTGGATTCACATGGTGTCACAAACCCTTCTGGTTGTGTCATATAGACATCTTCCTGAAGGTTACGATTAAGGAATGTTGTTTTAACATCCATTTTCCAAATCTCATAGTCATGTTAAGCTACTATGGAAAGTATGATTCTTATATATTTAAAAATGAAAAATGGCAAGAAGATTTCATCATAGTCAATTCCTTAACACTGTCTGAATCCTTTAGCCACTAGCCTTGCTTTATAGGTACTAACATGACCTTCCATGTCCAATTTTCTCTTGAATACCCATTTTCATCCAACAGGCTTTACATCAATTGGCTCATCGACTAGAACCCAGACTTAGTTCTAATTCATGGAATCCATCTTAGAATTCATAGTTTCTAGCCATCTTGTAGCTTCTGAGATTTCTATTTCTTCCTTGTAGGAGAGAGGTTCATCATTGTCCAACAATAATGATTCACCATCCTCGGTGACTAGGAAACCAAATCTCTCTAGTTCCCTTACCTATCTTGAGCTTCTACGCAGTACTTGTGTTTCTAGAACCTCTTCCACGGGGACCTGTGGAACTTGTTCTTGTACCAACTCTTGTGTATATTGAGCATCAACTTCGTCGAAGTCAATCTTTCACCCACTATCCTTTTTGAGGATGTTCTCCCTCTCAAGAAAGATGGATTTCCTGGCGACAGTTACTTTCTTATCTGAAGGTTTATATAGGTAATATCCTTTCGTTTCCTTGAGATATCCTATAAAGATACACCTCGTGCCCCGGGGTGCTAGTTTGTTTCTTGAGAAAGCCTTAACAAATTCCCCGCATCCCCATACACGTGTGTGCGAAAAAATGGGTTTCTTTCCATTCCATAACTCGGAAGGAATTCCATTTGTCTCCTTGGTTGGTACTTGGTTTAATGTGTATGTTGCAGTCTATAATGCATATCCCCAAAAGGATAATGGAAGATCTGCATGACTCATCATCAACCTCACCATGTCCAACAAGGTGTGGATCATCCTTTCACTAACATCATTCCAATGTGGTGTATAAGGAGGATTGAGCTGAGATAGAATCCCAGACTCCCGTAGAAGATCGATGAACTCTTGGTTCAGATTTTCTCCACCTCGATCCGATCGAAGATTCTTTATCTTCTTACCAAGCTGATTCTCTACTTCATTCTTGAATTCATTAAATTTCTCTAAGGCTTGTGACTTATACCTCATTAAGTATACATATACATATCTAATCAAATCATCAGTAAAAGTAACTAAGTAAGAATATCCACCTCTAGCTTCTACTGGAAATGGTCCACATGCATCCGTGTGCACCAATCCTAGAATCTTTGTGGCCCTTTCACCCTGTCCACCAAAAGGAGGCTTGGTCATTTTACCCTATAAAAAAGTGTGAAATCTATCAAGTGGTTTTAACTCAGTAGAGTCTAAATATCCATCTTGCCAGAGCTTTGTCAAGCGCTTCTCATTTACATGACCAAGACGGTGATGCCACAACTGGGTGATGTATGAGTCATGTGAGTCTGTTTCGTTATCGATTGCCAACACTTGGTTTTTGTAATTTAATACACACAAACCATTATTTAAATGCACCATACCATAACATACATTGTTCTTATAAAAGATTCAACCCTTATTTCCAAACATGAAAATAAATCCATCCATATCTAAACAAGATACAGAAATTATGTTATTGGTAACACTAGGCACATAATAATAGTTATGTAAAACCAAAATCATCCCAGTCGGTAATGAGAGGTGGTAATCACCAATGGATAACACAGCCATCCTTGCGCCATTGGCAGATCGAAGATCCACCTCTCCTCTGGCAATTTTTCTAAATCTACTTGGTTCCTACATTTGAATAAAGATGTGATCCCCACAAGATGTATTTAATACCCAATGTGTAGAAATGGAAAGATTACACTTGATAACGAATGCACCTTTAGCGTCCCCATGCTTCTGGGTGCAGTTCCTCTTCTAGTGGCCTTGCTTGCCACATGCAAAACATACTGCCTCCTGTTCCTTATCCTGCCTCTGGATCATTTCCTTCTTGGAGGGATGGTGCTCTGGGGCTTCAGACCTTTTATAAGTCTTTATCCCCTTTGCCATGTCCTTCATTTTCTTATTTACCATAAGAACTACAGGTTTTTCATGCCCCATGTCCTTATCTACCTAGAAAATTAAGGTTATAAGTTCTGATAGACTCTTCTCATTGTTTCTCATGTTGTAGTTGACAATGAAGCTAGAGAAGGTCTTGGGCAGTGATGGTAGGATGAGATTTGTACGCAACTCATCTGAAAACTTAATCCCTAAGATATCCAGGCATTCAATGTAGCCAATGAACATGACTGCATGAGGCCCAAATGGAGCATACTCTCCAAGATTAGTTATAAAAAAAGCATTGGAGATCTCATATATCTCCTATCTCACCTTCTCTTGTTATAGATCCTTAAGGTGAGACATCTTGCTATACGCGTCCATGTTTTCATGTTGCTTCAAGAGTGCATTATACATGGACGATAGCATGAAACATTGGACATCTGTTGCATCATCCATATGTTTCATATAGATAGATAGTTCCTCATCACTAGCCTCTTTCCTATGCACAACTGGAACAGGATCTTCCAGCACATACAATTTCCTCTCAGTGCAAAGGATGATGCATAAATGCCTATGCCACTCTTGGAAATTGGTGTCAGTGAGAAGGTTTTCCTTCTCGAGTATGATTCACAATGATATGTTCGAATTCATTTTGCTTTTTGTTTTTAAAAATTAATATGAGCAAGGGTTTAGTACTTTATTATGATAAACTGAGACAGATAAATAAATTAATACTTATTAGTCTCCCACTATTTTATCAAAATTCAATAGCACTCACCATTGACTTCATAATATTCTGTTTCCTGAATGTTTTAGTGAAAAGGATCCATATTACCCTTCACATTACCCCAACTAGGGTTTTTTAAGCAACTTGAAGGGTTTTAGGTAGGTATTTCATATGCCAACTACATTAACTTGCAACTCCTTGATCCGTTGAGTGGACTCCCCGATCATAAAATCCTTTTATTTTGAATTTATTCAACCTTTGCCTCTTAGTCACACCAAGTCCTGTTGTGGTAGTCAACCCTTGATGTGAACCAAGTCAATTCAACCCAAAACCTTGAATTTATAATTCCCTGATAATTGAAAACACCCCAACTAGGGTTGGTCAATCACTTTGAACTATTGTTCGATTCTAACCAAGATTATGGAAGGCTATACTGACTTAATATTTCTTTGAGGGATTTTATACTTAAATGTAAATTTCCATTTTATTATCTTTTATTACATTATTGTTAATATTAATTGAGATATACTCAAGTGATTAACCATGTCTAAGATAATATTTATGCATAATCTGGTCTTATTTTATTTCCATCTTGCATGCTTGTTTAATTCATTAATTGTGTGATCGTGACAACACACCCACAATAAATAAACCATGCAACTGAAGAAAATAAAATAAATGGTATGATCATGATCGCTTTCTATTGTTTAGTTTATTTAGTGGTTGATAAACTAAGCCAAGACCTAGGGGAGAAACACCTTGAACCTTTCGAGTTCGTGTTTACAGCTTTCCATCTATCCACCTTTGTATCTCCTTGGATTGGTTTCACCTTGGATCTTGACTTGAGCCACCTCCAATAGCTTGGGAGATCCATCCATTACATATGCATTTATCTCACACACAGTTGAGAGGTAAAAAGAGGTTTTTACATAAAAGAAACCTTGGGCGCGCAGGCCCTACATATTAATGAGAAGAAGGCTCGCAGGCCAACAAATTTAATTTAAATAAATTAATTAAAATAAACCATTCACATACAAAGTTCTTGGTCTAGTTCATGATCATCCATACATGCAACGATATTTACGCATAAATAAAACTAGCATTCAATTATTTAATCGTTCTTGTTTAAGATAAATCACGCTCGAATCAATTAATTATCTTTAATTAATCAATCCTTTTATCTTAAACCCTTTTTCTAAATTTCTTTGTGATTCTCATCCATCATAATTTTAAACAAATAAATTCATTTAAAATTATCTTTGTATGTAACTTGTACCTTGGAGTCAACCCAGTGAATTCCCGTTCATAACTACCCAATGAGTAGAAATGAACATTATGCAGATGTTAAATTAAACACATATATATAAAACACCTATAATGTATTGTGCCTCAGCTTTATTCTTGCACTATGGTACACGTCTCAAGGGTTTTTATAATATAATAATAAATTTTAATAAATATGTGTAATTTGGATGAGTACACGGCGTGTAGTTCCGACTACATGGCGTGTCCTTTTGTTCACCATCTATTCGAAGTACACGCCCGGGGACATGGCATGTAGATGTACTTCAGAAATTTTTGAAGTACATGGCGTGTTCAGTGGGACACACGCCGTGTAGTATCCACGTTACATGGTTTCTAACCGGGCAAGCCGTGTACGGGGTACATGGTCCAACCCTAGCCTGAAGGGACTACACACCGTGTTCAGTGGACCACATAGTGTGTAATTCGGAAACCGTGTGCCACCTATTCCTGGTCAACCCACGGTGTCATTTATTACTTATTAATACTCCAAAACATGGCCTGATTTAGTGGACCAGTCTGATGCATTGAACCTAGACTACACGACGTGTACTTTCGAATACATTCCGTTTATTCTGGTGTTGTGTGGACAGGAATGTTTGGCACCTTTGTATGAGATCCTCTATTTTATTTTAATCAAAATTAAAAGAAAATTTGTTTCTGTAAGGTGAATGAGAAACGTGAGAGGAGGAACAGATCTCGAGATTCGGATTTTAAAGAATGATTAACTTAAATTGAAACAACTAAATTATTAAATTCATAAATCACCAACGAAAAACTTAAATAATTATAACCAACAATATGACCCCTATGATACCACTTGTAGGTTCTGGGTGTAGTGGAAGCGCGTTGGTGGGTTTACCCAACTTTAATTTTAGCGTTAGCAATGATCAATCCGAGATCTGTCACGATAATAAAACGTTGGATCTTCGGAATAGAACGAAAAATGAAAAAGAAAAATGGGAGGCCTGGAACCATAAATAGGATCATCATATGTTGGTTATAATTAATTTAATTAATTGACAAGAATTACGTTGATATAATTCTTTCTTCGTTGATGTTTTTGGTCACGATCTGATGTGATCCGTCATTACATCGTAGAATCCAAGTGTAGGATTCCTCTAGCGGTGATCCACACGTGCTCCACATATCTCTGGATGTTGCCGAAGGGATATCCGGGTGCTAGCATAGAATATCCTTCGCTTGCGATGTCCACCTTCGATCACCTTGATCTGGTGGAGGTGGATCTCTCTCTCGTAGCTTGAGAGCATTCTAGGTGGAAAAAGAATCTTCTCTTGGCTTAAGAGATTTTTCAAATATGTTGTACACAACCACAAAAAATGGATAGGATAATGAGAAATATATAATTGGGTTTTTCAATTACATATAATAATAAAATGAATTAATTACCTGAAAGCATTTATTCATTTCATTTAATTCTTAGTAATACCCAATGTCTAATAATAATAGTTGACTATTATTATTACCTGACATGTGCCCAGTGAATTACACCTAATATTATTTAATTAAATAAATAATATTTATTTCTCATAAATTTCAGAAAAAAATACACGACATTTATATTTAATATAAATGGCGTGTACTTTTATTTTTCTAATTTTCTTTATTTCCTCCACCACATTTATTATACCTTGAATAATGGCTATTTATTTCTAAAATAAATATCACTGCATTACTCACTAATAAATATATTATTTCACCCATAATATATTCTCTCGAATAACTAGTGTTGAAATAAATGTGATCAGGCATCCTTAAATAATTATTAAACCACAATCGGGAATAATCTTTATTTAACTTGTTAAATTAATATTTAACTAAGATACTTGGACACACTTAGTGTGTGACCCTCTAGGCCTCTTTCTCAGTGGAATTAGGTGGATCCTGCCTAAAGTCCAAGGTTGGCATCTAGAAACACGTCAAGGCACCCATAGAGAAAGAAGTTAAGGCCGCAATGACGTGTCACCTCCTATGAATTCTTACCGTGTAATATAATATCTTTGTCTCAATATCTCAAATCAAGAAGGTTGCATGCTAGTTCCATCAACCCATGTGCTCGATTATTCTTTCTTTGACTTTTAAGAATTGAACTTGCCCATTCCTTACCATGGCCATGGATTTATTTAGGCTATATCAATTCCATCAAAGGGCCTGAGATATCTACTTCTGTTTTGGAATAGAAGGGAAAAATCCTTTCTTGCATTATCTATTAATGTAGTATCACTTGTTATGCACCCAATGTATCCTACCTCGCTGCGAATAGTGTTCCATCATAGTTTTCATCAATACATCTAAGTGCGCGAGTTGTAATATCCATTAATAATAATCTTAAAGTCTAAGGACCAATACACATGTCCGCAGATAGGAACATCCAATGACACTATGAAATGTGGATTTCCTACTGGAGGGTCTCATTCTCATAATATCCTCCTGGATATTACCAAGGGCACACACTATGAGAATGTGCCTCAAAGTTTTATGAGTCCTCACCCCTAATGGCCTATATTATTTGTGTGCCTCAAATAACATTATCTGGCCATACAATATATATTCAAGAACAGCTTTATGGCACTTCCGGGTTCTCATCATAGTAGGGATCCACTATGACCCTTTAATGCAACAGCTATCCTTAGGAAATTATCACATACATTGTCACATATAAGAACAATCAATATGTGATAAGGTATTTATTAATAAATAAAGTAAAAATTAGTTAGTTCTAGGCCACCAACTCCAACATAAGGAACCTTCTATAATCCATCCTGATCATTAATAAATGTCAAAAATTCTTTAAAAGAAGCGGGACCCATGTAATAAAGACTTTTTGACTTGTTGGTTAGCCACCACCAGCTAGTCAGTTGGCTTGCTCGGACTTACCGGGCACTGCCTACTTCCACCAGCTAGTTGATGCTCCTCCACCGGCTAATCGGTGGACTCCTAGTGGAAGAGGATGCTTCTATCCATACCAATAGCTACCCAGTGGCACTACATGAGTTAGTTGATGCCTCCTTCTAATCAAACACACAAAGGACCTCCTCAACTTCCTTTATTCCATTTATTGAACCTAGAACAAAACTTCCATGGCTTCAACTCATCTACTTAGACTTCATAAATATATTTAATGATTATTCAAAGACTTCAAATTATTTATAAAAGATACTTCAAAGTCTTTTAAATAGAAATTTAAATCAATTAAATAAAATCATTAGATATATAGGTTAGTGTTTGTGATCATGGAAACATTGTGAGAGATAGAGAGGTAAAACAAGGGGTTCTTTATTGAATTAAAATATCACAATTCTTGGTTTATGTTTTGATAAAAAACAGGGAGCACCACATTGGGATGTATCTACTATGGACGTTTTGATAAGAAGATTGAAATTTCAAGACTTTAATAGAAACAATAAGGAAGTTGAAAATAGAAAGTGACATGTCATGGATCATTTCATGGTATGAGAAGATTTCACATGTTTGAAACAACTAGTGGAGAACATGCCATGGTGCTGGGCATTTTAAAGATGTGTATGAGTGGTTCTAAAATCTCTATATGAATCACAGAGAACTAGAATATGTATAATTTTCAAATGAGTGATCCATATATGACTTAGAGTGTGTGTAATAATTTTCATCATAAGACTTGATGGTTATAAGACATGGAACGTACAACTTTTTAAGGATGTGCATATGACTTTCACTTAGAGGAAAAATTGAAGTCATGCGATCTATGTAATTATTTTTAAGTCCTATAATATCTAATTTACTTAATTCCATGTAAGGTATTCTTCATTGAATTCAAATATCATGATGCTCGGTTTATATCGTGATGCAAGCAAGTTTTAAATAAAATAGTTTTTCATTATCTATGAGAGTGGTTTGCATCGTGAAGCAAGGAGATGCAACCACAACTGCATTACTACACGAAGATATGATACTTTCATAAATTTTAAAGTGATGGTTTTTTGGAATGAGTTGAATATAGAATGAAAACCATATGATATTTAAATATATTATAAAAGATAAAAGGAAACATAAATAATAAATATCCATATGTTTAAAATGCCGAGAATTCCAGAAGATAAAAGAAAAATTGGTTTGATAATAAAGATCGAATATTATGATTTTTAAATGAGTATAATTTCATAGGGTTTAAATTCAAATATTTATGGTGATATAAACTTGAATATTATTAAAGTAATATTTAAATGGTATTGTAGAAAAATATGACCCAGCATTGTTATATTATATATATATATATATATTTTTCAAGTTGAAGACAATTTTTAGGGGATCGACATTATTATTCTAAGAGAGAAAATCCTTGTGTTGGGGTGAAGGAGATCTAATACTGCACCAAACAAAAAAAAATACTTGAGTATTAAAGAAGAAAAAATCCTTGCCTCCAAAGATTATTACATATTCTTTTAATCTGAAGAGAAGATGAGATCTAGTATAGTCATTTTGTTATTCACTGAATAATAAGAAAATAAGGAATAACTATTGTAGTTTTTTTTACAATGAAGTAGAAGAAGAGGGAAGAAAAATAATGTTGTGTAGTCTGGTTTGCATAGAAAGAATATTCTTGCACTTGTGTGAGGAAGAAGAGGAATAAGAATCAAGTCAGTTTGTTTTTGTGAAGTAGGAGAGTTTGTGTACACTATTGTTCATATAAAAGAATAATAATAATAAGTGTTGTGTGCATGTTGTAGTACATGTAGAAGAAGAGGGATAATAAGTGTAAAAAAAGAACATTGTTACATAGTAGAGTCTCAAATGGTATTAGACTTACCTATTTTTGAGAAAAATTATCATGACACTATCGAGAGGTATTATAAAGATCCAATGGAATTATGTCAAATTGTGGGATGCATTATTGGTCCAAGTGACTCCCTGCCTATATGGTTTTAGGTTACTCCCTAAAAATCCATTATAACTAGAGTTTCATTATAGTGTAAATCTTTGTATTGATAACTTCTAAACACAGAAAGGACTATAAACTCTTATAGAGTAATGAACCATGTAAAAATATGTTTTTTCATCATTTAAATTCTTTAATCTTCTTTCATACAAAAAGGGATAGATAACCAAGAACGAGAAAATTGAGATATTAACCAATCAAATAAATAAAGGGATAGAAATTTTAGATTAGTTAAAAAAGAGTCCAACATTGATTCATCCCTCCCATATTAGTATTTAGTATATCCCAAAGTGATCATACAAGTGTGACCATCATATTAAATTCTAGGGATATGATCTATAAATTGTAATATTCTTACTTAGTTGCATTCCATCTAAAGCATTTGTAAAGATACTATATGAGATATGGACTAGGAAATGCCCCAATATATCTTTTATGAATATTTGGGGTTGTGAAGCATACATAAGACATTTTAATACTAATAAAATAATCACTAAATTAGAAGAAAAAAAATATTTATTGGTTATCCCAAATAAAAAAAGGATATTTTTTCTATACTCCTACTAAACAAAAAGTGTTTGTAGCTCAAGATGGTGTTTTCCTTGAGAATGATAACATTGATCAAGGAGTCAGTGAGAGGAAAGTTGAACTTGGAGAAGTTAAAAACTAAAAAATAGGAAGTGTTCCTAAGATAGAAGTTAATCCAATTTCACAAAGAGTTATGGAATAATAACTGACTTGGGTTACATAATAACCTTGAAGGTCTGATAGGATTCATCAAGAGCATGAGAGATATGAATTTCTTATAGAAAATGATGAAGAAGTAATGTTCATGGATGATGAACCTGCTATCTACTTAGATTCCATTAAGAGTTTTGATTCTAAGAAATTTTTAAATGAAATGAAATCTAAGATATACTTTATATATGATAAACACGTTTGGAATTTGGTGGATGCACCTGAAGGGGTGAGGCCCATAGGGTTTAAGTGAGTTTTCCAAAAGAAAATTGACATGGATGGTAAGTGTATACCTATAAATATTTCTCAATGGCAAAGGCTTACAAAAAAATCGTATTATTAACTATGAAGAAAGCTTTTCTCTAGTTTTAATGATAAATTCTATTCGAATATCGCTAGTCATGGAAAGTCATTATGATTATGAGATATATTATATGAATGTAAAAACCGTTTTCCTTGATGAAAATTTAGCTGAGGATGTGTACATGATAAAACCCAAAGGTTTTGAAGTTTCAAATGAGTCTGCTAAGGTTTTCAAGTTACAATGATCCATTTACTGATTGAAGAAAATCTTCTCAGAGTTAGAACATACAGTTTGATGATGCAATCAAAAGATTTTGGTTTCATCAAGAACATGGATAATTATTGTGTATACAAGAGGATTATTGGGAGCGTTTTAGTATTTATGATATTATATGTGGATGAAATACTTCTTATCGGAAATGACATCCCAACTTTACATTCTATAAATGTGTGGTTGGTAAAATGTTTCTCAAAGAAATACATGAGTGAAACATCTTACATACTGGGTGCGAAGATTTGTAGAGATAGATCTAAGAGGTTGCTTAGACTAAGTCAAAATATATATATTGGTAAAGTGCTAAAGCGGTTTAGCATAGAGAACTCTAAGAATGTGTCTTTTCCAGTGTTACATGGCATGAATCACATAAAGATTCAAGATCCTTTTAAAAGAGTTATAAAGGATGGATAGGATTCCTTATGCATCCACCATAAGATTTATCATGTATGTCCTCTTATGTAATCGACACGATGTTGTTTATAATTTGAGCATAATAAATAAAAACTAATCCAATATTAGTGAATTTTACAAGATTTTTTTCAAGAATATCCTTATGTACTTGAGATGAAATAAGAATATGTTCTTGGTCTTTAGAGGATGGGATGAGCTCATTGTAAGGGGTTATATTGATGCTAGTTTCTAATATGATAAATATGATATGTGATCTCAATATTGTTTCATAATTTACCTAAATAGTGGAGCTGTTAATTAAAAGAGTTCCAAACAATCCACCATAGAAGACCTGACAACAAAAGAAGAGTATATTTCTACATTAGATGTTGTGAAGGAATCTGTTTGGATCAATAATTTCATCACTGAACCAGAGGTGGTTCCTAGTATTTAGGGAGTGATTGAACGTTATTGTGATAATAATGAAGTTATTTCTCAGGTCAAGAGACTTTGGTCTCACCAAAAACTACCAAAAATTGGGTTTTTACAACACCTCCCTTTAACAGTGCTAAAAAACGTTGATAAAGGTTCCCCCTTTATTAGTGCTTTTTTAGCACTGTTAAAGGGGGCCCCTTTATCAGTGCTTTTTTTATTAGCACTGATAAAGGGGGTTCTTTATCAGTGATTTTTTTACTAGCGCTATTAAGTTTATATTTTAAAAAAACATTAAAAATAATATATTAATATATAAATATATTTATATCGATATAAATATAATATATATTTTTTAAATATGTTTTAGATAAGTATAAATAGACATTTACATTTAATATATAATAAATTTAGTGAAAATGGATTTAAAATATTTTAAAATATATTATTAATTAATAATTTTCTAATTATCATCAACTAATAATCATTTAATAACAATTTGAAGACACAAGAAATCAAAAAATTAATAAAAGATCTAAAATAAGTTGAAAACGTAACTCAAACTTCAAACGGACATAACTTTTGATCTGAGTGTCCGTTTGAGCTCCACTACATATAGAATCGAAGACTTCAGTGAGATCTACACGCTAGAAACATAAGGGTACCTTTTGTCTCATTTTTCAAGGATAAAAAATGTCCCAAAAGGCCTCTAAACTGAATTTTTAGTCGATATACCCAATTTTTTTAACATTCGATGGAATTTCAACCTTGTTTCAGGGGGTATTTTTGTCCTTTATTAGTGGGGAATGAATTTATTCGAAGGTATTACATTCATATTGATATTATATATTTGAAATTGTATTTTTTTTTACAATTTTATGTTATTTATATTAAAATATATATTTATATATATATATATATATTATTCACACAAAAAAAATTAATTTTATAAATAAATAATTAAACATATTTACATATAAAGTATATTTCTCAATATATAAGCCTTATAATATTCATTTTATTTAAAATACAAATATATGTATATTTATATACATTTATAATGTGTGTGTGTGTGTGTCTATCAGTGTGTTTCTATATTAAGAAACTGATATATATTATCTATATATTCTAACATATGAATATATGTATGAATATACATATGAATATATAATATATATAAATATATGTAAATATGTATAATTATACTTACATACACAAACATATATATATAATATACAAGTGTATGTATGTTGTATGTATGTTGTATGTATGTTGTATGTATGTTGTATGTATGTTGTATGTATGTATGTATGTATGTATGTATTTATAAACATGCACAAAAAAAATATTTTATAAATTTATTTAAATAATATTATATATATATATATATATATTAATATACGAATAAATATATGGATAAAAAATATAACTAAATATATATAAAATTAATAAATATAAATATATATTAATATACAAATAAATCTATATATATTAATATAACTATATATATTAATATAACTATATATATATATTAATATAAATCTATATTAATATATGAATAAATATAACTATATATATATCATTAAATGAAGAAAAAAGCAACATGGGGGTGGTAAAAGGTCCAAGCGCGCAGGGGAGAGGTCTCGAGTTCGAATCCTGGGGGAGCCAGAGGTGCGTGGGTGGGAGCAAGGGGGGATAGCACGTGGGTGGGTGTAGGGTAAGGGGCTAGCGCTGTAAAATGGGGGTGGTGGGGGTGTGGGCAGGTACAGGTGGGGGTAGCACTGTTAAAGGGGGGTCAAGTGTTGTTAAAAGGGGGCTCCAATTTAAATATCTCTTTCGTTTTTTTTACTTTTATCAGTGCTAAAAAATGTTAATAAATGACCCTCTTATCAATGCTTTTTTTAGCACTATTAAAAGGTACCCCATTTATCTTCACTGGAATTAACAACACTTTTCTAGCACTATTAAAATTGGTTTCTAGTGCTTTTAAAAGCACTATCTGTAGTAGTGAAAAAACCAAACACATCCTTCACAAATAAAATCTCATTCAATAGATCATTGAGAGGAAAAATGTAAAGATATGATGAAAATGTATATAATCTATCGAGGTTAAATTATTAAACCCTAAAACATCCAAGATCAATTATCGCATATGGTGGGTTAATTAATTGATAAATTTTGTTAATTGATTGGAGACAAATGAATAGAATGGGTTTCTTCACAAACTGAGCTACTGGAACAATAAAATAGAGAGTGTAGAAAATTAAATGACAACAGATATAACATGATTTGAATCAGTTTGATCCTATGTGCATGGTGAAAACACCACCTAGTTAATAATTTTATTATGAATCAATAAAGAAATAAAAACAAATAAAAAATCAAAAGAAAACAAAGAAAAACCAGATAAACTATTTAAGGAGGTCAACCTTGTTGAACTAGGTGGTAGTGGTGAAGCCTGTCATGTAGAGTCAACGTCGTCCACTTTTGGACGTACTCGTGGAAACACACAAAAAGGATACAAAACAATGCATGAAAAAAGAAATTGAATCGCTATAAAGACAATAATCTATACCTAAACCTGGATACAATGAAATATAGGTCAAGATCTAAAACCTTCATGAAGCACAGTCATCCTGAACCCAGAACCAAGTCAATTCTCCACTAAATCTCCACTGGATAAGTACTTCGGTTATAAGAGGTGGAACGAGCTCAGCAGAGGGGAGTGAAAATGGTTGAATAACCTTAGTCTCCTTCTTCTTCTCCAAGAATCCCTCTGGATGGTGAAGGGGTATTCTCTTTAGGAAATCACAAGTTGAACCAGACCAGGCTAAAGAGAGAGCCCCCTGATCGAATGGGGCATTGCAGAATCAAACCATGATCTATATGCAATGATGGCATACCAAGGGATCGTTAGGTAGTCGGGTAAAGTCATGGGATATCATCCTCGTGGATGTCCTAGATCAAACCTAGTGATTTGAGTAACAAAAAAAGGGATAGTACATGAGACATGTGGTGCAACAGGATAGGCATGGTGGCACCATTGCGGATCCAAGCTAAGGCAAAGAAACATAGTGAGGATCAACCAGGGCCGTTGGACCTCCTTTTATCAAAGTTCCAGATAAAATCACTATCTAGGAAAGGAAACCAAATACACAAGTATGCAAATAATTGGGCAATAGAAAATAAAAAATGAAGAAAAAAAAATAAGACCACATGTGAAGAGTACCATGCAACATATAAACACCCCATACAAATTAAAAAATAAACGAATCATATAAATAGAATTCAATTCATTTAATTGAAATACATGAAAGGGCATAAATAAATCAATAAATCTCAACCTTGTAATTAAAATGGATTTAAGGATGATGTTCCCACAACCTAAGTTATAGAATTGGGACTAAATTTGTTAATTTAAGGAAATGTGTGAATTTGGACAATGGAACGGCTTTAGTCAAACTATCAGCCAGATTTTCCCTAGTGGGTATCTTAGTGACACTCACCATCCCAGATTCTATAATACCCCTAACAAAATTAATTCTAATTTCAATGTGATTAGATCTACCATGGAACACATATTTCTTCGATAAATGCAGTGCATATTGGCTATCATAGTGGACTACTATGATATCATTAGATAAAGACAACTCAGAAAGAAAACCTTTCAACCATATAGCCTCTTTTATGGATTTTTTAAAGGAAATATACTCTGCCTCAGTAGTAGAGAGTGAAAACACTGATTTCATATTTCACTTCTAGGATACCGGTCCTCCATATGCAAGAAGAACAAAACTAGTGATAAACTTTTTAGTGTCAACATTTGCAGCATAATCAGAGCCAACAAAACCAACTATATCATTATCAAAAGTACTATTTAATCCATATCGAATGTAAAATTTATCATACATAGTTACATACATCAGTATCCATTTCAATTCATGCCAATGAGGCTTACCAGGTTTCTCCATAAACCTCCTCAAAGTACAAAATATCAAACGAAATGTCTTGCCTAAAATAGACCATGGCATACATAAGACTTCCTACTACATTAGCATATAGAATCTTACTCATGAAAGCAGCCTCATCATAATTTCTAGAGTATTGGTCCAAGGAAAATTTAAAATTTTGTCTTATAGGAATACTGACAGGTTTAACATGATCAAACTGATATCTTCTTAATTCCTTTTTAACATAAGCATATTGGGATAAGTATAAGGTTCTAGCCTTCTAATCTCTTATTATTTATATACCTAAGATTTTATTAGCATGCCAAAGTTATTAATTTAAAATAAAAAATTCAATTGATTATTGAAAAAATTTATAATCCTCATGTTTTTATAGATTAAAATTATAACATCCCACCTTTTTATTACATAACTTATCATTACATTTTACAAACAGAGAATCTTTAAAGTCTAGTGTCTTGGAAAAAAGGTACATAATACATGAAAACATATAAAAAAATTAATCATCTTAAAATTATTACTTAAATTTTCATCCTAAGTACAATTACTACATCTCATAACCTGGGGACATACATCAAAGTAAAGGGTGAGCATAAGGCCTAGTGAGGAAAAACATGGAAAACAGTTTACATGTGAACTTGAGAGAATACAATAAGAACATGAGGAAATATCATAAAGTCATGAGAAGAGACATATCATGATAATAATAAGTTGAATAATATATTTAAAATGTGGATAAAACATTTAATTTAGACATTCATAAGCATATCACCAAGGTTCATCCCCAGGGTGTCATAATAATTACCAAGGTTATTCGCCAAGGTATCATAAAACTTATCATCTCTAGAGATTAATTTCTTTACCCAATCCATTGGAGAGATATCAGAGAACACAGTTAATATGTATTTATTTTCATGTGATCCACATATATTTTAATCAAAAATTTCATAAATAACCCCAATAGAATAAAATAAATGGGTTTCATATCAAAATCGTGATGTTTTAAAAAGTGATTAAAAACATGATCATTATGTCATTTATAGCCCATGAATAGGAAATGAGGGTTTTATGTATGTAAATTCCAGAATAAAATATATAATTTTTATGTATTCATGAATACCTATGGAAATTAAAAAGGTTTGGGTATTCATATAAATAAAATAAGATAATTTCTTGAGAAAAAGTGAGATTTTGAGACAAAAATTCTACAACATAACAGTTATGCAGCATGGTTTTAGAAAATATTAAAAATAGAGGGAAAATGGTATCCCATACATAAATGAATCATAATAAAGTATAGTGATAGAATAAAATGTAAATAAGAACATTTTATTTAAACTTGAAAGTCATACCACATAAAAGAGAACTTGAATGGAAAAAAGAGAAGTTGAGAATTCTCTTACCTTGAAGAGTAACTTCTAAAACTCTAGGATCAAGACCTAGAGGGCTTGGTAACACTTTGGTAGGATTCCTTGGGGGGTAAAACTATTATATATTTGAGGATAAATAATTTTTAATGAAATAAAATGAAGGAATGAATTGGTATTTATAGTAAAATAGAGGGAGTGTTTTACTAATTTTCAAGGACACCTCATCGGTGGTATTTGCAAAACCATGGGCTTGATAATGGTATTTACCCATGGTTTTGGCCACTTGGGACACCTCATATAATATTTTAATCCAAATGATTTTACCATCATTTTAAATTACATATTACATCATTATGATGTCATAAAACACACTGAAAACTCAAAAACTTTATTTTTTACTATTCATCAAAAAACAAAATATTTTATAAAAAACTCATAAATTAACCCTAACCTAATATAGATGTTTTGAATTCAAAAATGAACTCCATTTTATGAAAATAATTTTCTAAATATGATAAAATTTTAATTTAAGTAAAATCACTATTTACCCGAAAAAATACTAATACTTAACTAATAATTTCTAAAACAGTAATTTACTTATACTATTATATCAAATTGTCATTCAAGATGCCCAAATTATATTTATACTTACTTAAGTGAGGTTACTATTCCATTGGTCATATTACTATTCATAAAGGTAATATTACTATTCATAATTTATTATTCACCAATTAAGTTTATCTTATCAGACTCTAAATTTCTTACTAATCATAGTTGTATATGTCTTTTTATTGAAAATCATTTCACACTATCAATTATTTAAAGTATAAAAATATTTTAAAATACACTTTTTTCAATATTTATCAATAATATGAAATTTCTTAGAAAAAAACTAAAAATTCATCCTATGTTAATTTAGACATTTGAAATTCAAAAATGATGGTTATTTTACCATAATAAGAAATAACAATTTTATTTATAAAAATGGATTACACAAAGTAACTAAGGCCTTGTTACATATCCCCTAATAACACCTGCATAGGACCTAAGAGTAAGGTGTGCAATGGTGATAGAATCTTGGGGTGGCTCGGACAACATTGTCTGAGTGGTGATTTATATCAACTTGAAATTCTCTCGTAAGCGATTATGTTCAATCTTAACATGTTTAAGCTCGACTTGGGCTCAGTCCAAAGTAAATCCCACTAATGATAAATCCTTCCCAAGCTCCAATAGATGAGGTTCGTATGGACTGAGTCTACTAGATGAGGTTATTGACTCTTCTTTCGGTATTAATTAACCATGATCATTTGTATTTATAAACAATAATCATAACATTAAGAGTATAGTTTCCAATTGTCATATAGACCAATGGTCAAAATTAAATAATGGTAATATAACGGTCGAAACCCAAATGCCTTATTTAAATTATACTCACTTCATTAATAAAAGAATAAAGTTTTGTTGAGTACAAAATAAAATAACACACAAATTCAGGAAACAAAAGTTATTCAAAAGTTCGGGTCATTGCATTATTCTCCCCTTATAAAATTTCATCCTTGAAATTTTAACTCATACCCTAAGAAGATAAAAGGTATGGGTACTTCTGCCTCATGTACTCTGATGCTTCCCTTGTGGCTTCTTCATATTTTTGGTTACTCCACAACACTTTAACAAGGTGGGTTGTCTTGTTGCGTAGAACCTTGTATCTACAATCCAAGATCTCCACCAGTTTCTCATCACAAGAGAGGTTATGCTCCAATTGTACCACCTCTAGATTTAGTACATGTGAAGGGTTAGGTATGTACTTCCTAAAGAGGGATTCATGGAAGACATCATGAACTTGTGCTAGATTTGGAGGAATTGCAAGTCGATAGGCCACTGCTCATACACGATCAAGGATTTCATATGGTCTAATGTACCTAGGGCTGATCTTCCCTTTCTTAAAAAACCTCATTACTCTCTTCCAAGGTGAAATTAAAATAAATACTTTGTCACCAACATCAAACTCCAATTCCCTTTGATGGTTTCTGGCATAGATCTTTTTCTGACTCTGAGTAGCCTTAATGTATTGCTGGGTGGATTGAACCTTTTCTGTCATCTCTTGCACAAGATAATGCCCAATAAGCATTATCTCTCTTGTTTCATCCCAATAAGTAGGATTTCTATATCACTTCCCATATAGAACTTCATATGGTTCCATTTGAATGATCGAGTGGAAGCTATTATTTTAAAATAACTCAACTAATGTGATATGTTGATCCCATCCACCTTTAAATTACATTGAGTATGTTCTTAAAATTTCCTTGAGTTTTTGAATAGTCCTTTCAGATTAGACATCATTTTGGGGTTGATAGGTCATACTAAAATTCAATCAGATACTCAAAGCATCTTGAAGTATTCTCCATAATTTTGATGTGAACCTTGGATCACAATCAGATACGATAGAAAGTGAAACTCCATGTAGCCTTACCATTTCCTTCATGCAAATCCTGGAAATTTTATCAAGAGAGAAATATTACCAAATAGAGATAAAATGGGTGGTCTTTGTGAGATAGTCCACTATAACCCATATCACATTGTTTCCTTTGGAAGTTCTCAGGAGACCAGTGACAAAGTCCATAGTGATATTTTCCCACATCCATGCTGGTATAGGTAGTGGTTG
The DNA here is from genome assembly GCA_963277665.1 of Viscum album. Lineage (NCBI taxonomy): Eukaryota > Viridiplantae > Streptophyta > Magnoliopsida > Santalales > Viscaceae > Viscum > Viscum album. Next base: position 264,293,177 of record OY728129.1, read on the forward strand.
TAATAACCCTTTATGAAGTTGTCACTCTGCCTTCACTTGCTGACATACTAGGAACCTTGTAGTGTAGTCAACAATATACCTTTTCATATTATCCCACCAATAATGATCATGAAGGTCCCTATACATTTTTATGCTTCTAGGGTGTATAGAGAAAGTAGAGCTATGAGCTTCATCCATTAGCTCCTTCTTTATTTCCGGAATAGATGAAACACATAGACTTGTACAAAATTTAAGTACACCTTCTTGATCAATATTGAACTCAGGAAACTTCCCATCCTTCATAGCCTCAAACTTTTTCTATAACAAAGGATCTTATTTCTGAGTTTTCTTGATCTTATCTAGTAATGATGGTTGTGAAATCATTTGTAATAGGGTTGATGATGTCCCTTCCCTTACAATTCCCATGTCCATTTTCACTAGGTCTTGGATCAAGGGATCTCTTTGAATCCTTATCATAGACAGAACAACTGGGCCTTTCCTACTTAATGCATCAATAAATTTTTTTTATCTTCCAAGATGATAATGAATCGAACAATAATAGTATTTAAGAAGTTTAAACCATCTCCTCTATCTCATTTTCAATTCCTTTTGTGTGAAAATATACTTAAAACTTTGATGGTTTGTGTATATATCACATTTATCCCCATAAAGATAGTGCCTCCAAATATTCAGATAAAAAACAACCACAAATAGCTCAAGATCATGCGTAGGATAGTTCTTCTCATGAGTCTTCAACTGTCAAGATGTATAATAAATCACCTTGTCATTTTTCATGAGGATGCACCCAATCCCTTTTAGAGATGCATCACTAAAAATAATGAATCCTTATTCTCTTGAGGGTAGAGTTAACATGGGTGCAATAACCAATATCTTCTTCAACTCTTGGAAACATTTCTCACACTCTTTTTTTCAGATGAACTTGACCCCTTTTTGAGTTAACTTGGTTAATGGATTAGAAATTCTTGAAATTTTTTCACAAACCTCCTTTAATATCCTGCTAATCCAAGGAAACTATGAATCCCATTTATTGTTGTAGGTTAAGGCCACTCCTCTACAATCTTTGTCTTTGCAGGGTCAACTGTGATTCCTTCATTGGTTATAATGTTTCCCCAAGAAAGCAACTTATTGTAACCAAAATTCACATTTTCTAAACTTTCTAAAAAGCCTCTTCTTCTATAGAGTTTGTAAAATAATCCTTAGATTCTCCTCATACTCCTCACAACTTTTATAATATATAATAATATCATCAATAAAAACTACCACAAAGTTATCAAGGTAGTCCTTAAAGACTCTATTCATCAAATCCATAAAAATAGTAGGAGTATTAATCAAGCCAAAGGGAATAACAACAAAATCATAATTCCCATATCTTGATTGGAAGGCTGTTTTTGGAATATCTTCTTTCTTCACCCTTAATTGATGATAACCATATTGAAGATCAATATTAGAGAAGAATTTATCCCCATAAAGTTGGTCAAATAAGTTATCAATTCTTGGAAGAGGGTATTTTTCTTCATTGTGATCCCGCTCAGTTCTCTATAATCAATGCATAGTCACATTAATCCATCCTTCTTATTCACAAAGAGAATAGGTGCTCCCCAAGGAGACACACTCGGTCGGATAAACCCCTTATCCAAAATATCTTGGAGTTACTTCTTTAATTCATTCAGCTCCACATTTTCCATCCTATACAGGGTCTTTGATATCGGATGAGATCTAGGTATGAGTTCAATGGAGAACTCTACCTCTCTTTTTGGGGGAGGACCAGGTAACTCCTCAGGAAATACGTCAATGTATTCCTGAATAATGGGGACATTTTCTATCATTATATCATAATTTTCATCTTCTTCTTCAATGATTAACTCCATAAATAAGGCTATAAGAGGTGCTTCTAGAAAAATATATGGTCAAGAAATCTCTCCATGGAAGATAACTTTAGGTTTCCCATTCAATACTACTATGATTTCCTTTCTTTTTCATTTGATCTTAGCATCATACTTTGAGAGCCAGTCCATCCCTAGTATAATGTCGAATTATAACATGGGAATTACTACTAGATTTATGATAATATTGTTCTAACTAAAGTAAATACTAGAGTTTCTAAACACTGATGACGCTTGTATAATCCCACCAAGAGTCTTGACTGATAACTCTACTTTTAGAAATTTATGGGTTGATTTTAAATTCTATACAAACTTAGAAGAAATAAAGGAATAAGTAGAACCAGAATAAAAAACACTTTATAGATTTGATAGAACAACAAGAGTACATGGAACCACATAATTTGGAGCTTCATGATATAAAAATCATAACCTTTCTCTCTTGGCCTTTGTTGAGGCTGGTAGTGATTCCCCTCCACTGTCCTCAAATTTTGACAGTGATTAGAAAAGTGGCCAAGTTGTCCACACTTGAAGCATTGGACTTTAGGTAGGGCCTGAACCATATTCCCTTTTTCATTAGTGTTGGGAAGTTAAGGATTCACCTCACTACGAAAGTTCTGTGCGATATAGCCATCTCTTCCACACTTGTAACACTTTTCTCTCCTGGGCAGGCAGTTCCCCAAATGCTTCTTCCTACACTTATTACACATGGGAAGTTTCACTTTCTTTCCTCCTCTTCCCTGATCAAAGATCCTCCCCAAGCTTGGATCCATTGATCTCTTCTTTTCATTAGATTTATGAGACCACTACATCTCGCCAAACTCCATTTCAACTTTCATAGCACTTTGCATGATCTCCTCATAGCTATCATAGTCTCAGTTGGCTAGATTCTTCTCCAGATGAGGTCTTAGTCCACCAAATAATCTATCAACCTTCCCATTAAAATCCATGACAAATCTTGTGGTGTAATGATAAATCCTTGTGAAGTTCATCTCATAGCTTCCAACAGATTCATTCTCTTTCTGCTTCATCTCGAGAAACTCCTTCTCCATTTTCATTCTCATCAAACGAGGTAAATACTTATTAAAGAAGATCCCTCTGAACTCTTACCACTCCATAGATTCAACCTCCACTCTTGGACTCATATTTTTAATTAGTTCCCACCACTGATCAGCTTCTCCTTCTAAGTGGTACACAGTCAGGGTGACCTTCTCTTGTTCTGAATAGCGGAACATGGAAAAGATCTTTTCGATAGAGATGATCCAATTTTCAGGAATCAATGGGTCAGTAGATCCATTTAATGTTTGTGGTAGTTGATGCATAAAAGACTCAACATAAAGGTATTCCCTTCGTGATGAAGTTGGTATCTCAACTTGATTCAAGTTATTTCCCATAACTTGAGTCAGTTGGTTCATCATTCTCATGAAATTTTCCATTCCGACTTCCATCGGAGGGCCATCAGCACATGGCCCATTACAGTCACCATTTGCACGGTTCCTCCTATTGTATGCCATTTTCTAAAATAATAAAACCTTAGTGAGAAAATTATTTAATTTACAAATATTTTATCTGTAAATAATTTGTATGTATTAAAACTTCATTTTTAAATATATTGTTATTTAAAACAATTTCATTTCTATGTAAATATTTCATAATGAATCATAAAAAGCTTGCAATTAACCAAACATATCCACCAGGAGTGTCAAACTATGAGTGAAGAAAGGCCCGTTGTCATGAAACAGTTCTCATTCGAGTCTATCTCAAAGTGATGTTTTTAGGTTTTACCCCTAGATACATCTGTGCTAGAGCCACATCTACTTATTCGTATCTAGATAGGGATTTATTTGTTTAAAAACCACTTACTTAATATTTCACCAAAATACTAGGAATTTTTCCTATATTTAAACTTTTCTATAAGGTTCTTCCTAAATTTTTCATATCTTAATTTCCACAAATAACTAAACTATACTTTTATACCAACTATAATATATCACCTTTTTATTACATAACTTTTCAATACATTTTACAAACAGAGGATCTTTAAAGTCTAGTGTCTTGGAAAAAAAGGTATATAATAAATGAAAACATATAACATTATTTTAATACTATTTAAAGACTTATTGAAATGATCATCATAATTACAATTACTGCATCTCATTTCCTGTGGACATACATCAAAGTAAAGGGTGAGTATAAATCCCAGTAAGGGAAAACAGGGAAAATAGTTTACATGTGAACTTGAGAAAATACAGTACGAACATGAGAAAATATCATAAAGTCATGAGAAGAGACATATAATGATAATAAGAACTTTAATAATATCTTGAAAATGTTTCTACAACATTTAATTTATAAATTCATAATCATATCACCAAGTTTCATCCCCAAGGTGTCATAAAAATTATCAAGGTTATTCACCGAGGTATTATAAAACTTGTCATCTCTAGAGATTAATTTCTTTACCCAATGTATTAGAGCGCTATTAGGTCACAACCTTAATATGTATTTATTTTCATGTGATCCAAATATATCATAATCAAACATTTCATAAATAACCCAAAGAGAATAAAATAAATGGGTTTCATATCAAAATCGTTATGTTTTAAAAAGTGATTAAAAACATGATCATTATGTCATTTATAACCCATGGAAAGAAAATGAAGGTTTTATGTATTTAAATTAAAAAATAAAATATATAATTTTTATGTATTTATAAATAAACCTATAAATAAAAAATTTTTGGGTATTCACATAAATAAAATAATATAATTTCTTGAGAAAAAAGAGAGAGATTTTGAGACGAAAATTTTGTAGCATAACGGTTATGCAACATGGTTTTAGAAAACATTAAAAAGAGAGGGGACAAGGGTATACCATACATATATGAATCATAATATAGTATAGGGATGGAATAAAATGTAAATAATAACATGGTATTGAAACTTGAAAAGCATACCACATAAAAGAGAACTTGAATGGAAAAAAAAGAAATTGAGAATTCCCTTACCTTGAAGAGTAACTTCTAAAACTCTAGGATTGGGACCTTGAGGGATGGGGGACACTTTGGGAGGATTCCTTGGAGGTAAAAATATCATATATTAGAGGATAAATAATTTGTAATGAAAGAAAATGAAGGAATGTCTTTGTATTTATAGTAAAAGAGAGAGAGAGAGTTTTATTAATTTTCAAGGACACCTCATCGGTGGTATTTGAAAAACCATGGGCTTTCCCATGGTATTTGACCATGGTTTTGGAAACTTGGGACACCTCATATAATATCTTAATCCAAATGAGTTAATCATCATTTTAAATTACACATTACATCATTATGATGTCATAAAACACACCGAAAACTCAAAAACTGTATTTTTACTATTCACCGAAAAACAAAAAAAATTATAAAAATATCATAAATTCACCCTAACCTAATATTGATGTTATGAATTAAAAAATGAACTCCATTTTATAAAAATAATTTTATAAATATTAGAAATTTAATTTTTAAGTAAAATCACTATTTACCCGAAAAAATATTAATACTTAACTAATAATTTCTAAAACAATTATTTACTTATACTATTATATCACATTACCATTCAAGATGCCCAAATTATATTTATACTTAAGTTAGGTTACTATTCTATTGGTAATATTACTATTCATAAGGGTAATATTACTATTCATAATTTACTATTCACCAAAAATTAAGTTGATCTTATCAGACTCTAAATTTCTTACTGATCACAACTGTATATGTCTATTTATTGAAAGTAATTTCACATTATCAATAATTTAAATTATAAAAATATTTTAAAGTACTCTTTTTTTCAATATTTATCAATAATAAGAAACTTCTTAGAAAAAAACTAATAATTCATCATATGTTAATTTTGACATTTGAAATTCAAAAATGGTGGTTATTTTACCATAATAAGAAATAACAATTTTATTTATACAAATGGATTACAAAAAGTAACTAAGGCTTCATTGTATAGCCTCTTATAACACCTGTATATGACCTAAGAGTAAGGTGTGCAATGGTGATAGAATCTTGGGGCGTCTTGGACAACATTGCCCGAGTGGTGATTTCTATCAACTTGAACTTCTCTCGTAGGTGATTATGTTCAAGCTTAACATGTTGAAGCTTAGCTTGGGCTTGGTCCAGAGCAAAGCCTAGTGATGATACCTCCTTTCCAAACTCTGAAAAATGAGCTTCATATGGCCCGAGTCTATTGTATGAGGCCATCGACTCTTCTTTATGTATTAATTAACCATGATCATTTGTATTTATAAACAATAATCATAACGTTAAGAGTATATTTTCCAACGGTCAAATGGACCAATGGTAAAAATTAACCAATGGTAATATAATGGTTGAAACTCAAAGGTCTCATTTCAATTATACTCACTTCATTGATAAAAGGATAAAGTTTTTTTGAGTGAAAAATAAAATAACACACAAATTCATGAAACAAAAATTATTCAAAAGTTCAGGTCATTGCAAAAATCATGTCATCAACATATAATAACAGGTAAACAAATTCATGTTTAACAGTTTTATAATATACTCATGCATCAAATTTACTTCTGGAAAACTTATTTTAAATCATAGAAGAATCAAACCTTTTATACCATTTTCTTAAAGATTGTTTAATCCCATATAAAGACTTCTTAAGAAGACAAACTTGATTAGTTTGAATAGTTTTGAAAATCCTTCAGGGGGTCATATAAATTATTTCATCAAGATTACCATGTAAAAAATAGTTTTTACATCTAATTGTTCAACATGAAAATCAAATTTGGTAGAAAAAGAAATAATAATTCTAATAGATGAATTTTTAACAACTGGGGAGAAATTTTCACTATAATAAATGCTTTCATGTTGAAGACAACCTTTAGCAACCATTCAGGATTTGAATTTGATTTTAGTTTCTCCAACATTATTATCTTTCTTCTTATAAATCCACTTAGAACCTATGACCTTCTGGTTACTAGTTCTAGAAACAACAACCTAAGTGTTTTTTTAGAATATAATTCATATATTATTGCATTTCACTCAGCCACCTAGTGAATTATTTGGACTTAATATCTTGCTTATAAGTTTGAGGTTCATCATTAAACAAATATTATGATACATTAAATGCATAGGCAGCAAAGTCTGCCTAATTGAAATGGACTGGAGGCCTAATAACTCTCCTCTATCTATCCTAAGTGAGCTTATAATTGTTTGAATCATCGGGTTCCTCATTTTCAAGTTCAGAATCTGAATTTGAATCGGATTCAACTTGTGTCTACACAATGGGGGGAGTAGGACCAGTCATGGACTGGGAGTTGTCACTATAATCAAAAGGGACTTCAACATCTGTATGTGTTGGGACTCTGGAGGGTTCTGCAGGGTCATCATAGGGCTCTATAGGTTCAAACCCCTTATCATTGGATAGACAAAACTCATAAAACTTGGCATCTCGGCTAGTTATACATTTTCGATAACCCAATTTGTCCACTCATAGGTGATACCCCTTAACACCCTTTGGGTAACCCAAAAATATACACTTAACAGCCCTAAGAGCTAGCTTATCAGTGCGTGTATGAGCATAAGTTATTGATCTGAAGGTTCTAAGGTGTGAAAGGATTAGGGTTGAACCTTTCCAGATTTCTTTAGGTGTCTTAAAATAAATATCATAATATGGGAAATGGTTGATAAGATAGGTTGTTGTTGAAGTAGCCTCAGCCCAGAAGGACCTGGGGAGTTTTGAGTGGGACAGTATACACCTCACCCTCTCAAGAATAGTCTTATTCATTCTCTATAGTAATCCATTCTGTTGTAGAGTTTCTATAATATTCTGGTATCTTTTTATTCTCTCATATTCACAGAATTCAATAAATTATGTGGATAGATACTATAAACTATTATCAGTTCTTAAAACTTTGAGTTTCCAGTTAGACTCACTTTCTACCCCATCTTTCCATTTCTTAAAGGTCTGAAATGTATCAGACTTATGTTTGAGTATATGAATCCATACTTTCCTAGAGAATTCATCAATAAATTTCAAGAATTATAAGCCTACACTATGGGAGGTGACCCTAGAAGGAACCCATAAGCTATAATGAACACATTCAAGGGGTTATTTAGCCTTATACATTGACCTACTGAAGCTGACTCTTATGCATTTATCATATACACAATCCTTGTAGAATGGGAGACTACTATGAGTGATGTTACTCAAAATCCTCTATTTTTTTAGTTCACTATGGTTCTTGGCACTAACGTTCCCTAACCTTCTATGCCAAAGTGCGGTGGAATCAAGTTCTAAACTACAAGAGGTGTCAAACTGTCTTCTATTAACCTTACCATCTAACACATAAATACTATTGTGAAGGGTTCCTTTCATAACTGTGAGGGATCCTCAAGCAACTCTAAGGATACCAGAATTTGAATTAAAACTATACCCCCTTTGGTCAAGGATTCCTAGGGAGATTAGGTTTTTTTTAACTCGAGTACCCACCTAAACTCCTCAAGAGACTTAACTGTCCCACCATGAAGCTCTAATGAAAAAGAGCATATTCTTATAATATGACAGCTCCTGTTGTTTCCTAGAAATACCTCACTAGACTCAATTTTCCTTAACTCGGTAAAAAAATCCTTCCTAGGACACGTGTGGAATGAACATCCCAATTCTAGGATCCATTCATCAAAGATAGAAATGTCAGAGACATTCAACATGTCAGCAGTGTCAAAGTCCTGCTCAACTAATAAGGAATGATCATTACTATTTTCTTTTTTGTCACATTTTCTATTAGGGTAGTTCCTCTTAATGTGTACAGGTTGATTTCATTTAAAACACTTAATGAATTTGATTTTGGATTTATATATTTTCTTCTTGGACTGACCCATTTCCTTTCTCCTGCCCCTAGACTCACTTCTGCCTCTAGACTCACTTATGTCCCTGATACTTAAAACCTCAGCCTCAGTCTTAACGCTAGCCTTCCTTTGAAGTTTTTTAGAGAGTAAAACATATTTAACTTCTTCAAGATTAAGTGCATCTTTTCCATAAATCATAAAGTATTTAACAAAATTTAAGGAATAGTCTAATGAAGTTAATAGTATAATGTCCTGGTCTTCATCATCCAATTTAATGTCTATGTTGGCTAGATCTAATAATATTTTATTAAATTTATCAATGCGCACCCCAACTGTAGTTCCAGGATGCATTTTGAAAGTATATAATCTCATTTTTTTGTATAATCTACCAACAAGGGACTTATTCATATAAAGGGATTCAAGCCTAGACCATATACCAGTGACAGAGGACTCATATGCAACTTCTCTAAGCACTTTATCTCCTAAAGATACATGAATTAAGCTACGGGATTTTCTAAGAGTTTCCTTAAGGTAATCAATGTAATTAGTGGCAGTCTGCCCATTCGGGGAAGGGGTGGTAATTTTATTTCTAGAACCAACAAAGGGAATCAATTAAATCAATATGGTTTAGTAAAGCTATCATTTTAATTCTCCAAAGATTAAAATCATTTTCACCATCAAACTTATCAATATAGAATTTAGTAAAACCCATAACTAACATTACAGTAGGATATGATGCCACTTTTTAGGGTTAAATGATTAAACCCTAAAACATCTAAGATCCACTATCACGTATGGTGGGTTAATTAATTGATAAATTTTATTAATTGATTGAAGAAAAATGAACAGAAAAAGTTTCTTCACAAACCGAGATACTAGAACAATAAAATGGTGAGTGCATAACAATAAATGATATAAGATATAATGTGCTTTGGATTAGTTTGATCCTACATGTACGACGAGAACACCACCCAGGTAATCGTTTTATTATGAAGAAAGAATGCAAGAAAAACAAATACAGACTCGAAATAAAACAAAGAAGAACCAGAGAAACTATCTAAGGAGGTCGGCCTTGTTAAACTAGGTGGTAGCGGTGAAGCTTGTCACGTAGATTCAACGTAATCCACTCCTAGATGGACTCACGCACACACTCAAAAAGGATATAGAACAATACATGAAAAAAAAATTGAATCGCTACAGAGCCAAGAATCTATACTGAAACCTGGTTATGATGAAAGATAGGTCAAGATCTGAAACCTTCTTGAAGTGAAGTCGTCTGGAACCCAGAACCAAGTCGATTCTCCACTGAATCTCCACTAAAGAAGTACTCCGATTCTAGGAGGTGGCATGATCTTGGTAGAGGGGAACACGGATTCCTGGATAACCTCGATCTCCTTCTTCTTCTCCAAGAATCCCTCTAGATGGTAAAGGGAGCTTCGCTTCGGGAACTCACAAGCCACCAGATGAAAGAGAGATCCCCCTGATCGAATCAGGCATTGCAGAATCAACCCGCGATCGAGATGCAATGATGGCACGCCAAGGGATCATCAGGTAGTCAGCCGGAGTCGTGGGATAGCATCCAATGGATGGCTCAGATCAAACTCGGTAGTTCAAGTAACAAAAAATGGGACAGCGCACGAGACATGTGGCACAGCAGGATAGGCACGGCGGCGGCATCGCGTGTCCAAGCTGTGGAAAAAAACACAGTGAGGATCAACTAGGGCCATTGGATCTCCTTTTATCAACGGTCCAGATAAAACCGCTATCCAGGTAAGGAAACCAAATACACAGGTATGCAAATAATCAGGCAATGGAAAATAAAAAAAACCACAAAATAAAACCCCACGTGAACAATACCATGCAGTATATAAACACCCCATGAAAATGAAAAAATAAATGAATCATATAAACAGAATTCAATTCATTTAATTGAAATACATGCATAGGCATAAATCAACAAGCAATACATGCAGGGGCATAAATCAACAAGATCATTTGACAAAAGCATCAACACAACAAAAGCATGACAACCATATTGAATCTCTTAGTATTTGATACATGATATATTGAATGTAATGGTTGTAAAATGTATCATGGTGTTATAATAAAGGAAATCTCAATTTATCATTCATTCTTGTGTACTTCATTTATATTACATGAATAGTGGAATGATAACATCCCCTCAAAGTAGGAATTTGAGTTGTCCCTAATCGATGATCATCATGGAGTATTATGAGTTGTGATGATATGTTAAGATTAGCATGGGTAGAATCTTGCACTCGATACAAAGAGTTGTATGTCATACAAAGAATTGACACATGATATAATAAGTTGAGACTTATTATCTGGACTAACCCGCTAAAATATATCACATGGAATGTTAAATGGACATTAATATACTTAGGGGTGTGTAAGTTTATTATGAAACCCCATTACCTAAGGTTGGTGAGATACCTAGCATGAGAACCTTCATACTTTGATTCCTTTCTTATGCAGGCCTTGAGGTTTAGCTAATCAAGGGTGGTTGGGTATGTTACTGATCATGTTGTCGGTCTGAGCTTAACCAATATGAGATTTGTCCACTTGTATGACAAGAAAATAAATTCGGTCCCTTGATTGAATTAGACTAAGGAAATGCATGGTCATGCTTAGTTGAGTGACATGTGATGTGCTCAACTACTTGGATGAATAAAATTTAATGTATTCATTCATACTAGTCATCCTATTTCTAAAAATCATGAATGTATGAGATGACTTATACTAGATCGACATGTTTCATGCCAAGTGGTCACTCGATGTCATGGAAAAATGGATTATATAAGTACACATACGATGTATATGATGCATCTTATGGTAGACATGTTCATATAGAGATATGCCCTTTGTAGGATGAGTAGCACTGACGTTTTTCTAGGGGTGCTCTTTGCTTACATCTATGAATTGGAGAATTCATATTTGTTGTCAATGCTACAAAGGTCTTTACGGTCATAAAATTAGGGCTTAAAATAAGGATTAAAATTTGGATGAAATATTTCTTTCAAAATGAGGAGAGTTTTATAAACTATATCCAAAGGAATTTAAATGGATTCACAAAGAGTTGTAGAGTTTTGTATAAATTCCTTATAGGATTTTAGTGTAAGTGAGAGTTGTTGGATGTGTGCTAAAATAGTTCAATTATATTATACGATTGAATTATATTGTAAGCCCAGATATGCATGTGATGCATATCGTAGGCTACGATTTGGACATATCATTGAGGGCATGAAATATCTCTATCGTAGCATATGATGGGTTTATGATATGGGGTATTGGGTGAGTGGCTACTACCACATTTTCCGTGCGATTTTTCTTTGATTATGAATCATTGGGATGATTCATTTATGGCATTACAAATCGTTGAAACATTCAACGATCATTAACACCAATGGGCATATGTTTTTTAGTAACGTATGTCGGTTACCAAACGTTAGAAGTCAATGCTCGACCTCCTCATTGAATGAAAGGGGGCTATATAAGGATGTGATCCTCTTGTTAGTGGTTTGTGTGAGTGTCTTGCTAAAGCCGAACTCTCTTCATGCCTGGTTTTCTATTTGTCTTCGGTGAAGAAGGTGCTAGCACGCCTCTTGGAGTTCGTAAGCCCCTCTCGTAACGTGCGAGTATTCTAGTGGCTGGTGTATTACCCGTGAAAGCGAGAGTTGGTCAACTATCGCTTAGTGACCTTCTTCAAGCATACTCCATCGAGGTGATGGTGCTCACCAATATTGAGGTACACCTGTTTATTTATGTTCTTCATTGTATGTTGATTCGAAGATGATAGATCGGACATTCAGATGACTTTCTTCCATTGCGTTGAACATGAGATTATACGATCTGCGATGCACCGCAAATACATTGGAATCAAACTCAAGTCAAATCAGATTGATCATGAGCTGAATTGAATTACGATGATTGAGCATGATTTGAAATAGGTCAAATTGGTTTTGAGATCGAATGGTCATGCCCATTTGAGTATATGTACAATTTGGGACATTCGAAATATGTTTATATCCTTAGCCAAAAGAGTGATATTTTATCTTAAGATGCACCCCAAAACCTATAAAGACATATCTAAAGATCATTTCAATATCATCCAAACATTCAAATAATTTTCTATACCTCATTCTTCTATCTACACATTATTCTCATTTCTTCACAAGCATTATTATTGTAAAATAATAAGAAATTTAGGTTGTGTTTAGTTTCAAAAAACACTTCCGATTTGCAATTACTGATCCGGTAAGAATGGATTTATCTTCAAACAGAATGGCTTCATAATATGTCTTGACAACTTGCATCTAATCTATACTACTTCACACAACCATCCCCAACACTAGACTACAAAAGAAATCATATCCCATTTGACTTCACATATAGTGATCCAAGCACGGCACCAAATGAAAGGATACAGTGTGAACAAAACAGGAATTCAGAAAAATCACAGAGACAATGATTATATATCACAAAGTATGCATCTGAGGTGCTACCACTGACAAAATTCTTTCACAGTAGTATGGGTTAGCACCATCTCAGGAAGGAAGAGTACTAGAAAAATGAAAATCATTGGAGACCCCCCGGGCCAGACTGTATGCTGGACCCATCATCCTTGCCAATCCGGCTTGAAGACCCATCCATTTGTTTCCGCTTCAACTTACTTCTGCTGTTCTCAGATTCCCTCGCATCGATGAATGATAAGAACGTATGAAGGCTCCGAGAACGGGTGGTGGTGGTGAGGTCCGAGGGATCGGACTCTTCGTGAACTTGCCGATAAAATCGGTGCACTATCAAGCAGAAGTAGATGAGGAGAGCCAGGAAGCAAGCAGCCCCACATAAAAGGAAGAGTCCCCCGAAGCTCTTCAGATGCAGCTGGTTCGAATAGATCTCAGAGCTCTGCACGCTGCAAGCCGTCTTTGTCAGCCATTTGTCATGGATCTTTTGAAGCTCACCATTCTCCGATAACTTGAGAATGGATGTCGACATGTCAACGGCTAAGGGAGAGTCCCTTGGAAATGCCTGTTGAAAAACACGAACACAGAGACATGAATATAAACAGCTATATGATGAAAAAAGGCATGCAACTTCAGATTGGTAGAAAGAATTATATCTGAATTTCTAAAGAAACCACTTATAAAATTTACTAGAAAAGCATTTTCTCAATAAACAATCTTGAAGCACTTGTACATAAACACTTTGGCTCTGTTTGGAAATACTAAATGAAATCTAACACTTACGTTTGTTATCATTTATTGAAAACTGCTTCGAGGGTCCATTTTCCAGCACTGCCTGGTTGAAAGCCGAATACAACACTTATAACTTATGATAAATGTTTTTGCACAAGTGCTTTCAGATTGCTTATTGAAACAATATTTTTCAGCTACTTATTTATGTGATTTTCTTCTGGATACGTGTTTTTCAGAAAACAGACCAAAAGGTACTTGAAAAAACATGTAGCTTTTCAACAAATGCTGCCAAAAAGAGCCTAAAAAACAATTATTCAATGATTCTGTTTGTTTCAGCTTAAAAAATAAGTGATTACTTTTACATGATTTAAAAAAAGAAAAAGTTCTTTTTGTGTTAAGGTTACAATCACAAAAATCAATTTTCATTTTCAACAAAATCATTTTTTAAAAATTGTTGATCAGAGTAGCTTAATTTTTGAAAAAAAAAATTGTTGAACAAACTATAATTTTATAGTATTGTTTTTTAATAAAAAACTAAGCAATCTGAAAACACTTACCCAAATCATTTCTTATAAGGCCCCGATTGACAACACTGATTTAAAACTGTTTATAACACTAACAATTCCAATAAGCAATTTGAAAAAATGATACTTACACTTAACTTTCCGAGGAAAACCACTTAAATAAATGACGTAAAAACACTTTCAATAAGCAATCAGGGGATACTTGCACAGAAACACTTTGTTGTAAGTAAATTTCAACAACTGTCATCAAATTAACCCTCATTGAATGAAACAGCTTATTTTTTTTGAAACTTATTACAAGTATTAGGTGTTGTAAGCAACTTTCAATAAGTGGTGTCAAACCGAGCCCAAGTGTCAAGAATTCCATATAAGTCCAGGGAAGTTGCCAAGAGGCTTACAAATCCCCATCCGCCCCTTGTAAACTGTGAGCCAACAATCGAGAACTTGCAATGGTTAGAGAGGAAGACTTCAATATAGGGGCGTTCATCTACCACAGCAGAAACCATTCCATTCTCAAGAGCTGCTGCATAATCATCGGGAGTCCCAAGAGCAACAAGTCTGGATTTAGGGATGTGAAGTTCCTCACTCATATAATTTTCTGCAAAGGATCCTACCTGGAACCCAATGCGATCATCGTTGGCTATCAGGGTTTCGATTCCTTTAATAGGAGATGACAGGTGCAGTACCGTGAGGATTGATGTCAGGCTCGCAGTGTAGCTCGAGTTGATAATCAGAACCACAAAAAGCCAGATTATCAGAACAACGCGGCCAAGCGTGCTCACTGTGTTCTCTCCTGAAAATATGAAGGAACCCTCAAAATAGCTTCCCATAAAACTCCAAGACAAGATACAGAAGAAGATAATTCAATCGATATATACACCAACCAAATAGAAGGCTACAGAGATTCAACTTACTGTGCGAGAAAAATAGTGTTGATAAGCTAAACCTGAAAGGTAGGAAAACAGAACTTTGTGAGGGTTATAGGAGAGCAGATGAGATGGGTAAATGATGCAATCAAAAATCATAGGCCCTTAGACCCTGTTTGGCTCATAGAAAGTATATTGAAGAAAAGGATTATAAAGGGGAAAAAAATAAAAGATGATGTTTGGTTAGAGATGGAAAGGAAAGTAATTTAATAATATTATAATACTGAAATATTAATTAATAAATAAAAGTAGATAAAAATATTTATTTTAGTTTTTATTTTAGATTTCAAGCTATTTTCCCGTTGCCTCCCATGTGAGGGAAAAGGTAGGATTTTCATGAAAACTCAAGTTTTCAAACAAACACACGTTAAGGAAAATGCTCAGCTTTCCTTACCATTAATGTTTATTTTACTTTTTGTTTTAAATTTCCTGTTGTTTTCTTCTGTTTCTCCCATGAATGGGAGGAAACAAATTCATCCATATGAGAGAAAACCGGGATTGTCATGGAAACCGGGTTTACAAGCAAGCACGCCTCAAGGAAAATGCTCAACTTTCCTTTCTATTCCCTCTAACCCCTCACAACCAAACAGGGCCATAGGCTAGGTGCAAATTATCCTCGAGTACTGGAGAGTCAAGTATCCCATTTGTAGTTCATTTTCTAGTGAAATTTCATTTGTAGTTCATTTTCAGGTGAAATTTCATTTGTAGTTCATTTTCAGGTGAAATTTCATTTGTAGTTCATTTTCAGGTGAAATTTCACTGGAAAATGAGCTAAAAATGGGTACTTGCCTCTCCATTACCGGAATTTTACTAGAGAGGATTCAGTCTGAGGCTAGGTGGTCAGAAGAAACAGAGACTCGAGTCCTTACCACAAAACCGTGACAACTTGTCTCCTCGGTGGCCCTCGAAACTCGTCATTTAGTCTATGTTCCAGAATCCACACAACCAATCCAACAACAATAAACGACAAGGCAATGACAGCCCACATCGAAGGAGTAAATGGCCTAAAAAAAGCCCATGCATTTGAGTGTGACTTCCGGACTAGAGCTACAACAACCAAGCCCGAATCGATATATGGCTGAGTAAAATCTATGAACTTTGTACGGTTTGTGACAATTGCAATGTCACCAACAGCAGCGTCAAAGGTCTATAGAATCAAGGCCAAAAACATTACCAAACCCCATTATCCAAACTTGAGTTAACAACAGCTAACAAAACAATTATATTCAGTTTACTCACATTTGATGTGATCTTATTTGAAAGGTCGGCGTAGCTTGGATTCTCATGACCATTTCCGAAAAGTACGAACTCATAAGGGACCCCATATGGAAGCAAATTTATGGCACTGATGAACACATCGATGCAATAACCTTGAATAGCACCAGTATCTTTGTTTATAGAGACAAACTCCTTATAACTAACTCGATTAGGGACTCCAATCTTCAACCGCCTTCCATTATTAGAAACAACCCACCCACGGGGCTTCTCAATTGTTCTTCCAGGCCACAGTACACTATGTAATTGTTGGCTTGAAATTGATCGATTTGGAGGCTTCGCATAAAGAATCTCCGGTGGCATGATAGAAAGTCCAGAATAGTTCGACCAGTATCCAATCTCATTGTATCCAGTTCCAATTACATTAATGACATCAAAGGCAGGATATAATAGCGATCTATCTGCAGTGAACTGAATCGGCCCCGTCACACCAGTCATATTGGTCCGCATAACATTTGTGAGCAACTGTTCCCCGCCATCGAAGAAGCTCAACGAATCAATATTCAGAATCCCACGAGCAATACTATTCAAACGGGTGTCATTCGAGAATGACAACGTTCCACCCTGATCCCACAACATTTTGACTGCATGGGCAATCATCCAAACCGTATCATAGGCATATAGACCATAAGGGTTCAGCCCGATCGAGCCATTACTCATACGATTCCACCGAGACACGAATGCTTTCTTCTTCTTTGTGTCAGGAGTGTGCGGGCGTAGCGTAAGAACTCCTTGGAAAGGATTTGGGTAAAGGGGTGGCATCGAATCTAAAACAGTAGAGAGCCAGCTAGTAGCAATCCAAACATACCCAGGCTGCATCATGTTAAGAGACTCGGCCACATTAAGGACCAAGGAGCCCACTGCAGAGTAAGCATGGATGATGATTATTCGAGACTCGACCAGGGTAACCTTAAGTAATTGATTCATCACATCATCTCGAGTGGCGGGCGACTCGGGTGAAAGAACTGCTTTATAAGAAATCTTGCAGCGCCTCTCTGCAAGTTTATCACTCAACGCAGATATGCCATTTCGGAACTGATCATCATCGGTGTAAACTGCAACAACCTCTGCCCAGCCGAAGTAGCTGACCATCTCAGCAATGGCAGCCATCTGGAACAGATCATTGGGCGCTGTTTGGATGAAGTATGGGTACTGGAGAGGGGAGAGCGTGGGGTCTAGAGCCGTGAAGGATAATAGAGGAACATGAAGTTCATTTGCAAGATGTGAGAGTACGTGAGCCATTACAGAAGACTGCGGACCAATAATAGCCACTGTATCGTTTTCCATGTATTGTAATGCTACAGAATAACACCAGAACAGTACCAAATCAAACGACGAGCGAAATTCAACAAAGAAGTGGCCAGGAAAGAAGATATACTGACCCCCAATGATGGACATGAATCCGCTGTAGTTGGAATCGTGCATGGATATCGCTATTTTGCTTCCGCCAAGAATGCTGGGATCAGAATTAATATCTTCTTCAGCAGCCTTCATGGCGATCTTCGCAACCCTGCCGTTAATGGTCCCAAAGCTAAAAATCGATCCAATGTTCACAGTAGCCGGTCTTGGGTTTTTCTGGGATGACGCTTCCGCATAAAGAAAGGATATGGACAAAACCCAAATCACAGTCATGGCTTCGTTTCCTAGGGCTCGATGAATACTCCTCATGGGAGCTGAGCTAACGGAACTCCAATTCAAAAACAGTATCAGGGAAGCTCACGAGCTGTGGGAATTCCCACAGTACCCAGAAACAGTGGACGGAAAGGCATAAACGAGTCCCGTCGCCGCGGGTGAATGGGAAGTACCCACGTATAGGTCTGGCTCGTCGCCCCGATTCCACTGCCTCGTCAAGAAGACAAACCATCCAGCCTCTAAACAAAAGCGAACACACGGCCTCCCATCATGGAAAGAGAAGACCCAGACAAGGGATGGCCTAGTGCTATTGATTAAGAAAAGGGAGAGAAAAAGAAGACACCACTTGCCAACATTTCATCATGAGACTACTTGCTGAAAGAGGAGGAATCGAAGTGCTCGGTGAACTGGGTTTCCACTAATCCTGTCGAAGCACACTGAGCTCACCTCTCCCGCCTGACCAGACAAGTGGGCCGGTCGAAGCCAAAGCAGCTGCAATCTGTAACAAGGAAATAGAACACTAAATCAGCAGTCTGTAACAAGGGGATGGATGTCTGGGCCTGTGGGATTGGATCAGCAACGAAATGGCATCACCTCCAGAGAGCAAAAAATAAATTTCCACCGCGAAGCTTCAAGATTTCCCGCACATGTGATGGTCCATATTCATGTATCGATACATTGATGGCCCATATTCACAGAGGAAAACACCATGGACTCTTAAAACCATATTTTTCGAATTTTCAAAAATCGCTTTGAAGTTGAGTGGGAACAGGACAAAGCACATCCAAGGCAAGAATATGAGAATTCATGGTTGATAGGTGATACCAACTGCATGCATTAATACATTAAATCGTTCAAAGTGTTTTTACCATAATAAAATATAAAAAAATTCCAAACTTTTATCACCCAGCATGATGCATCTCTTGATAACTCATTGAAACCCAAAGGAGGTAGAACCCTCTTTTTATTTTCAACACTATACCAAAATTTAAGGTTTAAGTCACTCGAATACCAATTAGCTGTGGTTATTTAAATCGCATGTATTTCACTATCCGCAATTAAATAGCGGTAGTTTGAATTTATTTAGTGGTGGTTTAGAGAACTATCATTTTTCTATATTTAGCGGTAGTTTTTATCATAAAATTGTTAATTTAATAATTGATGGAAAAATAAACGAAGCGCCACTAAATAATGCATCAACAGTTTTATTTCGCGGCAGTTTATCAAAACTCTCACAAAACAAAAAAAATGAAAAATAAATAATTTGAAAAAAAACTATGCCACCAATATGTATAGCAACAGTTGTTTTTAGCAGTTGTTTATATAAACCACTACTAAAAATTTAAAACATTAAAAAATGAAAATATAAAAAATAATTTATACAACATACAATGCAACTAAATATTAATTAATTAAAAACTTAAATAGATAATACATATATACAACAAATATATATAACCAATATATAAAACACACATGTATATCAAAAACAAGTCAACAATCATCAGTCATAAACTCAATTATCATACACACAACATAAGTCCAACATCCACCGTCAATCCATCAGGTCCATCTCTCCACCTTCATTAAATTCGGCCACCTCGGTAGTTAGGCTTATCATACAAAAAATCGACCACATCATTGTCATATCAACTGAAACAAAAACAAGATACAAATTTAGAACAACTGAACATAATAAATAACAATTACAGCAGAATGATAATATTTAACTGTACCACAAAAACTATAAATCATCACGATTGTCTTATGAAGAATGTTATAAATCAGAATGATCAACCCTATACCTACTGTCGGCATCTGTCACCTATAATACAAAACTAAAACATTTTAAAAAAGGAACACAAAACAGAATATGCATGGAATTTTTTCAGATTTTTTTACATAACATTTGTTATTTTTTTAATCAAACACATGAAATTTTAACACAAAGCAAGTGATATATCAACCCACATATCACCTATTAAATGAAGATATGAAAATGTTTCATGTAATTAAGCCTTCAAACTCACCCATAACACTTTCAAAACTTAAAATTACCTATTTAAGATACGATTCAACTCTTAGAACTCGAAATGGATAAGTTTATAACAATCTAAGTCTTCATATCTCATTTTCTATTATCATGCAGCTAATTTTATAGAATCGATACCAACTTCTACAATTCACCGCTTAAACCTACCAAACCATTACCCAATATACCTATCTTGGTAAATTAGATATGCTTCAATCTTCATTTCTCACAATTCAATTAATGTAAGCATCAAATCAAATAATTCATCCCCTCCAAACAATTTCCTCTTACAAGAGTCTAAAATTAGGAATATCCTTTAAAGAGCAAATCCATATATTCGAAATTCACTCAAAATAAATGCATCAACTTCCAACCTATCCCAATTCCAAATTCCTGTCATTGATTCTACCCAAAAGCTTGATGTTACTCTATAAAAAGGGTAAAAATTCATAATTTCATTTTAATTCATACCAAACATGCCTTAATGGCCAAACACGTTCTAAATCAATGGAATCATTCAAGTTTCAACGAAAAGTTGTAAAAACCCAAAAAAATGTGTATGCTTATCAACAAAGTATATATTTGGTGAAAAATGTTCGATTAGCATCCAATTCCCACAATTAAACCTCCAAACTCACCCATAACACTTTGAAAACTTAAAATTACCTATTTTAGAGACAATTCAACTCTCAAAACTTCAAATTAATGAGTTTATAACAATCTAAGTCTCCAAATATCCTTTTTCATTATTATATAGCTAAATTTACAGAATTGATACCGAATTCTACTATTCACTACCTAAACCTACCAAACCATTGCCCAATATACTAATCATGGTAAATTAGATATGGTTTGATCTTCATTTCTCACAATTTAATTAGTGTAAGCATCAAACCAAATCATTCACTCACTCTAGGAAATTTCCTAGTGTAAGAGTCTAAAATCAGTGATATCCATTAAAAACCAAAGCCATATATTCAAAATTCACTCCAAATAATGTATCAACTTCCAAGCTATAGGATTATGCCTTCGATCCTTATAATCAATGGGAGATATCATATGAAAACCTTTCCCTTTATTAAACATTAATACATGATTTATTACATAAGATTACACTTAATACAACCAAAAGATCGAGAAGTCCAGTGTCTTTGGGAATTAGGTACATTACATAACAACTTAAAACAATAAAAACACTATCTTTATTGAAAAATTCATTAACATGCTCGCACTTAAAACTACATGGGATAACCTAAGGACATACATAAGAAAGGGGTGAGCTATAAAGCCTAGTAAGGGAATAAAAATGGCATAACATGAAGAGAATAATACATGTTAGAAAAAAGACATATCAATGGGGCATAAAAGGATTAGGAGTTATAAATATGAACAATAAGACATGATATAACATGATAATCATAAAGGAAACATGATAAGTGTGACAACAACTTAAGACACTACATCATAAACACAGGTCAAGACTAACTGCCAATACATCATAATGGACAAAGTACCATAAAGGAATCAGGTTCACTTCCTATCCCAACCTAAAATCTCATGAGATTAAACATTATCCAATGCACTGGAGCGCTATATATTTCTGGTTGCACCCATCACATTCATTTCATTCTCATGCTTAAGTCTGTCACATAAATCATAAAACATGGAATCATTCATCATCATATTTTATTCCATGATCAAGTAGTGAAGAATACATACATGTAAGTCCCAATTCAAACAAGTATAAGTGTATAAAGGTGAACACCCTTGATAGGAAATGAGTCTAGTATTCACTACACAATTGTTTTGGCATGGAAAATTGTGGTGAAATTTTGGCAGCATAATGACATCACATAAAAATTCATAAAATGGGTTGATGAGAGTGAAAGGGGTCTATAATCATTTGGAAATAAAATGGGAAGTAACAGGAATATGGAAAGTCATATACCAACATTATGAATTGAAAATGTAAGGCATAAGATAATAAAGAAACTTTAATAAAGAGGAGAATGATAGGATCCCTTACTAAATTTTGACATAGTAACGTCTTAGGTAAGGGTCAACACGAGAGAGGGAAAATGGCATCTCATTCAAATAAAATCAATTGGAAATTAAGAAAAATTTTATACATGAATGAAAATATAACCAATTAAAATTAAAAAAACTAATTTCAAAGAAGGTTCTTGAATTGAAAGGAGGAGAGGGAGGTGATTTACCTTGAGAGTGTGATTCCAAATGCTTGGGAGGATATTCTTGAGAGATTGGGGGCACCTTGGGAGGACTCAAGAGGGGGGGGGGAGTAAGGATGTTCTCCAAGGATTTGAGTGAAGAGAAGTGGGAGCTTGGGTGAGTTTATATAGGAAAAGAGTGGGAGTTTCGTTATTATTTCTCAAACTTAAGTTTTGGATTCTATATAATAAAATAACCAAAACCACAAACCTTACCATGGTTTTTGCCCATGGTTTCATCCAAATAAGAGTGTTTTTCATTATTTTATAAGTCCAATGACTAAAATTAATAAAATAATACCATTTCTTATGTGTAAGTGAGTCATACTATTAAAGAAATGATTTTAAAACCTTAAAAATATATTAATGGTTTAGAGGATTCATAAAGGATTTATAAAATTAATAAAATAAACATAAAATTAAATTATTTTAAAGGAAAAAATATATTTTATTTTTTATACCTTTTATAGTATTCATTACATCACTTTTGGGTCATTATGATGTCATAATACACTCCATATATTTATACGATATTTAATTTTTACAATAAAATTTGATTGTCTTAGAAAATTATGAAAAATTCACCATTTGATAATTTTGACATTATGATTAAAAAAACAATATTAATTTTATCAAAATAATTTTCTAAATATGTTCATCTTTACTTTTGAAATAATATTCATCATTTATTGATAAATGTTGGGGTTTTGACAATAACGGTTTTTGAACTCTTACAAAAATTAAATTTGACTTCATAAAAATTATATGATCATCTATATTTAAAAAATATTATTTAATAATATTATTTTATTAAAATATTATTTATTTAAAAAATCCATTAATTCTTCAAAATAAATTCCTTAACTGAATTTGAATATTACCCAAAAATACTATTTTTGTTTTATTGTATAAAAATGATTTATTAAGTAACAATAATATGATTAAAATATATTCATTATTATATGAAAAATAATATACATTATCATATTTCTAGGGTCTTGATACATATCCATTTGATACACTAGATAACTCGCTAAGAGTAAGGTGCACGATGGTGAGACTTTCATGGGGTGGTTCGATGTACATGGTTTGGATCGTGATCTCGATGAGTTTGAAATTATCCCATAAACAGTTTTTATCATGCTTAAGTTGTTGGATATCCTATTGGTATTGGTAAAGGTTAACGCTTAGATAAGATGTCACTCTTAGAAGCTCCGATAAATGAGCTTCATAGGGTATGATCCTACTGGTTGAGGTCATCACTTCCTTTATCCGTGTCAATTGGATTTGTTAAAACCCTATATTTATACTAATCATGTGATCAATGTTCAATGGATATATTATAAATGATAATTATTCTTAATGATATTTTAAATAGGATATGATAAGACCAAATAAGTGCATGTGTTTTCTATAACCATAATACATAATAAGAGATTTAAATAAATCAAAAAGGGAAATTTTATTTTTAGCAGTTTAGGTCATTACAATATCCCTCCATTAAGAAATTTCACCCTCAAAATTTTACTTTCCCACACTAAAACAAATGAGTGTAATTCTATTTCATCACTTCCTCCAGTTAACACATCGCTTCTTCAAACTTGTAATTTCTCCACAACACTTTGACCAGTTGCATTGTCTTATTTCGTAGAAATTTATCTATATGATCTAGGATCTTCACCTACTAATCTTCATATGAGAGATCATTATACAATGGTACCACCTCTAGATTGATTACATATGAGGGGTGTGGTATGTATTTTCTCAATAGGGATACATGTAATACATCATGTACTTGAGATAGGTTAGATGGGAGTGATAGTTGATAGACCCCCGCTTCGATGCGATCAAGGATCTCAAAGGGGTCGATGTATCTTGGAATAAGTTTTCCCTTCTTCCCAAATCTCATCACTTTCTTACATGGATATATGTGGAGGAATACCATGTCTCTAATATCAAACTCTAGGTGTCATCAATGATTGTCGGCATAACTTTTATGTCGACTCTGAACATACTTGATGTGATACTGAATGGTCATAACCTTTTCCACTATTTCTTCGGTCATTTCTGGGCCTAGTAGTTTTTGTTCCCCAACTTCATCCCAACATACAGGTGTTCTACACCTCTTCCCATAAAGGGAATCATAGGGGGCATTTGGATTCTTGATTAGAAACTGTTATTGTATGAGAACTTGACCAGAGGCATATGTTGGTCCCAGAAGTCCATAGAACATGCTCTCAACATGTCTTCTAGTGTCTGAATAGTCTGATCAGACCGGCCATCAGTTTGATGATGACATGTCATACTAAAGTTCATCTTAGTATTCAAAGGATATTGGAGACTCTTCCAGAACTTAGAGGTGAATATTAGATCACGATCAGATATAATTGATAGTGGTGTTCCATGTAGCCTCACCACTCATCCAATGTATATCCATACAAGTTGATCAAGTGAGAAATCCTATAAAATCGTAATGAAGTGTGCATTCATTGTAAAACCATCCACCACAACCCATATAGCATTATTCCCTCTTGATGTATTTGGAATACTGGTGATAATGTCCATGGTGATATTTTCCCATTTCCATGTAGGTATGGGTAATGGTTGCATCATCCCCTTGGATTTTTACCTTTATGATTTTACTTTTTGACATACAAGACATCTTTATGTATATTACATGATCTCCTTCTTCATATTGTCCCACCAATAGTGTTCTCAGAGATCTTGATACATCTTTGTGCTTATTGGGTGTATAGAGAAGGTTGAGTTATGCACATCATCCAACAGCTCCTTCTTTAACTCCAGATTTGATGGTACACATAATCTTGAACCAAATATCACAACTCCTTCTTTATTAACATCGAACTCCAAGGATTTCCCTTTTATTATGGTTTTCACTTTCTTCTGAATTCCCACAATATTTATTTGAGAATCCTTTATTTTCTCCACAAGGGACGGTTGAGCAATCATTTGTGAAAGGATTGATGATGTTCTTTTATGATTCTCATGTCCATCATTTCGAAATCTAAGAAGATTAGATCCCTCTCGATTATCATCAATGATAGAATTTTTGGACCCTTTCTACTTAGAGAATCTTCCACTTTATTCTCTTTACTAGGATGGTAGTTGATTGGGAATTCATAGTCCTTGATCATCTCTAACCATTTTATTTGGTTAATATTTATCTCTTTCTATGTGAATATATATTTTAGAATTTTGTGATTCGTATATATTTCACAATTCTCCACAAATATACAATTATGCCATATTTTCAAAGTTAAGATCACTATAGCCAACTCTATATCATGTGTTGAGTAGTTCTATTCATTAACTTTCAAATGCCTTGAAGCATAGGATATGAATTTTTTATTCTACATTAACACACAACCCAAACCCTTATTCAAAGAATCTCTGAATACTATGAAAAGTTCTCCACTTATGGATAGTATGATTACAGGTATATTGATAAGCCTCTTTTTCAACTCCTTGAAGCTCTCTTCACATTCATAATTCTAAGAAAACTTGACTTCCTTCTAAGTTATCTTGGTTAGAGGGTTTGGAAATCATGAGAGATTTCTCACAAATTGACGATAATACACAGTTAATCCAAGGAAACTACGAATATATGTCATAGATGTTAGCCTCATCCATCCTTCAATTGCTCCTATATTTGAAGGGTTCACATGTATCTCATTGCTTGTGATGATATTCCCTAATAATGATACTTCCTTCAACCATAACTCACATTTGTTGTACTTGGAATAAAACTTCTCCTTTTATAAGGTATTTAGCACAGTGTTTAGATACTCCTCATGGCCCTCCTTGGTTTTGGAGAATATTAGAATATCATCTATAAAGACTACCAAAAATTTGTTTAGGTAATCTCTAAAGACTCTATTCATCAAGTCCATTAATACTTATGGAAAATTAATGAGTATGAATAGAATCACTATGAACTCATAGTGCCCATACCTCATATGAAAAGAAGTCTTTGGAATATCATCCTTCTTCACCCTAACTTGGTATTATCTCGACTATAGATCCACCTTAGAAAATTATTGAGCTCCACATAGCCAATCAAAAAAGTCATAAATCTGAGGCAGAGGATACTTGTTCTTTATCGTGATCTTGTTGAGCTCACGATAATCAATAAAAAGGCGCATTGACCCATCCTTCTTTTTGATGAAGAGGACCGGTGCACCCCATATAGAAGAACTTGGGCATATAAACCCTTTATCTAGATTCTCCTATAGTTGTTTCTTTAGCTCCTCATGTTCCACAATATCCATTCTATATGGAGTCTTGGATAATGGTAACACACCAGGTATAAGATCGATTGAAAATTCAACCTCTCAACTAGGAGGAAGACCATGAAATTTATCAGGAAACACATCAGTGCATTCCATCACAATAGGCATGTCTTCAAGGATGATTATTTATTTAGAATTAATAATTTTAGCTATATATTCTTGCTAGTAGGGAAATAATATTCATGCTTATGATGTTGGTGCAAAATAAGATTCATCATCCTCCTTACACTTGTATAGAATCAGGGGTCGATTCATGATACAGTGAGTGATTTACTTATCATGACAATTTATGTTGGCTCTATATATGGAAATCCAATCCATACCCATAATTGCATCAAATTACACCAAAGATATTATGAAAAGGTTCATTGGGAAGTTCATCCTGCAAATTTTGACAGGGGAAGAGTTATATACTTGGGATGTAATAATTGAAAATTTTTCCATTTTCACTGATAAATATACTTTCATGTTTTTTGGTGGTGTTTGAATAGTCACACTAAACTTTCATGATATGAAGGAATTTATAAAACCAGATTCAAAAAGTATGATCAATATCCTTAAATGAATAACTAGTGTACCCATCACCACTTTGTTGTTGGGATCCACCTCAGCGGTTGTGATGGAACAATCTCACCCTTGCTGCCTTGGAGTTTTTTGGTTGTCTTCAAAAACCCTTGGATTAGTGCATTGATTTGAAAAGTGTCATGGTTCATTGCAGTTTAAGAAATGAACAATGCACTGAGGGTTGACTAGAGCATTCCTTTCCTCGATCGCAATAGCAGGTTTCTCTTATCTGCAATCATAAGCTAGATGCCCTTCCTTCCCACACCTAAATCACTTCCTTTCCCCCCTTAGGTAATTTTTAGGGTGCTTCTTTCCACACCTTTAACAAGTGGGATATTGATATTTCTTGGCACCGTTAGATTTATCCATCAGACCGCTAGAATTAAACTCCACTTTCTGTTTCTTATCCCCATGATACCCTTGAGATTCACTGACCTCTATTAAAAATTTGAGGGAACATCGGATAATTTCCTCATATCTATCAAAACCTCAAATTTTTAAGTCATTTTGTAGACTTGGTTTTAGCCCACCAAAGAAGTGGTCAACCTTGTATTCAAGAGTAACGACAAATATGGAGGCGTATCATGCAATTCTTGTAAAGTTTTTCTCATAGGCCCTGATATATTCATCATCTTTTTTCTTAAGGGTAAGGAAATATATTTCTATTTTAAGTTAGAGAGTACAAGGAAAATATTTATCGAAAAACATTTTCTAGAATTCCTTCCACATAATCACTTCAATATCTTCATCAGGCTTCGTATTCTTGATCAATGTACACCATTGATCAAATTCTCCCTTTATATGATAAACAATAAGTAAAATCTTCTCTTGTTCGGAACATTGATGGATGGATAAGATCTTCTCAATGGAGTTGATCCATTATTACATGATTAAGGGATCAAATGATCCATTGAAAGTCAGAGGAATTTGTCGCATAAAGGACTCAATTGTAGCTTGTTCTTTCTTAGGGGGATTTGGGGGCTCCTCCTGATCTAGGTTTTTATTCAAAACCTGAGTCATCTAAAAGAGTATCATCACAAATTTTTCAATTCCCACTCCCATAAGGTTTGGAATCTTGTTGGGGTAGTCATCACATTGCTCATCGCATCGATTGTTTACCCGATTCCTCATATTTACGGCCATTGTCTAGAATAAAGGTAAAATTAGGGATGAGTATTTTTAAACTATTAAATATATAAATGGTAATCCAATTACATTAAATTGATAACTTATAAATTAATTTTTTTCCTTAACTTAAGAATTTATAGGCTTCAATCAATGTTATCCAAGATCTATTTCCTAACATATATTCTTATGGGTATTTTTTGTTCCCTTAATAATGGTTCATAATGAGCTTACGAATTTACCAAAAAATATTCCCTGAAAGTGTAAAACTAGGTGTGCAGCAAGGCCGTTTTCATGCACCAGTTCCCAGTCTAGTCTATATCAATGCGTTTTTTTGGGTTTTACCCCTATGTACATCTGTGCCAGATACAAATCCACTTGTAGTATCTAGATAGGGATGTATTTGATAAACCATTTAAACTATACTTACAAAAATTTAGGTATTTTTTCTTATACTTATTCTTATCCCTAAGGCTTTCACTAGAGTTTTCTAATCCTAATCCAAAAAATAAATAAACTTTTCCTTTGATACCAACTATGACAAATCTTCTCTTTATTACATATTAATACATGATTTATTACATAATATTACACTTAATAAAACCTAGAATATTGAGAAGTATAATATATCTGAGAATTAGGTACATTGAATAACAAATTAAAACAATAAAAACATCATCTTTATCGAAAACTTCCTTAACATGTTCGTACTTAAAACTGCATGGGATAACCCAGGGACATACATAAGAAAATGGTGAGCTATAAAGCCCAGTAAGGGAATAAAAATGGAATAAAATGAAGAGAATAATATAGGTTAGACTATAGGCAGATCAATTAGGCATAAAAGGAGGGGGAATCATATACATGAATAATGAGACATGATATAACATGCTAATCATAAAGGCAACATGAGAATTGTGGTGACAACTTAAAACAATGCACCATAAACATAAGTCAAGGCTAACATCCAATACATCACGATGGAAAAATTAACATAAAGGAATTAGGTTAATTCACCATCCTAACATGATATCTCACGAGACTAAACATTACCCAATGAATTGGAGTGCTATATAATTCAGGGTGCACCCATCACATTTATTTCATCCTCTTGCTTAAGTTTTCCACATAGATCATAAAACATGAAATCCTTTATCATAATATTTTATTCAATGATCAAAGAGTGTGGAATAAATAAATGTAATTAGAAAGTAAAATAATTATAATCATATAAATTTTAACACCCTTTATAGGAAATGGGTATGGTATTCACTATACAATTGTTTTGGCATGGAAAATCACAGTGAAATTTCGGTAGCATAACAACATCGCATAGAAATTCATAAAATGGGTTGATGAGAGAAATGATTATATCATCATTTTTAAATAAAATGAGAAGTAATATGGATATATAAATTCATATCCCAACATCAGTAATTGGAAATAAATGGCATAAGATAATGAAGAATCTTTAATAAAGAGAATGAGAGTATCCCATACTAAATTTTAGCATAGTAATGACTTAGGTAAGGGTCAAAATGAGAGAGAAAAAATGGTTTATAATTCAAATAACATCAATTTCAAATTAATGGAATGTTTATAAATGAATTAAAATATAACCAATTGAAATTAAAAATAATAATTTCAAATAAGATTCTTGAATTGAAAGGAGGAGAGGAAGGTCCCTTACCTTGAGAGGGTGCTTCCAAATGATTGGGAGGAGCTTCTTAAGAGCTCGGGGAACCTTGATAGGACTCAAGATAGGGGAGTGAAGATTAAGGAAATGATCTAAGGATTTTGAGTGAAGAGAAGTGGGAGCTTGGGTGGGTATATATAGGAAAAGAGTGGGTATTTCTTTATTATTTCTTAAACTTAGGTTTTGGACTCTATATAATAAAATAACCAAAAACACAAAACTTACCATGGTTTTTACCCATAGTTTCTGAAAAATGGGAATGGTTTTAATTATTTTATAATGAAAATTGATGAACTTAATAAAATAATACCCTTACTTATGTGGAAGTGAGTCATACTCTTAAAGAAATGATTTTAAAACCTTAAAATATATTAATGGTTTTGGAGGATTCATAAAGGCTTTATAAAATTAATCAAATAAACATAAAATCTCATTATTTTAAAGTTAATATATATATTTGTTCTTTGATACCTTTTATAGTATTTATTATATCACTTTTGGTTCATTATGATGTCATAATAGACACATATATTTATACGGTATTTAATTTTTACCCGAAAGTTCGACTGTCTCAAAAAACCATGAAAAATTCATCATGGGATAATTTTAACATCCTGATTCCAAAAATAATATTCATTTTATCAAAATAATTTTTTAAATATGTTATTTTTTAGTTTTAATACAATAATTGTCACTTATTGATAAATGTTGGGTTTTTTTGACAATAATAGTTTTTGAACCCTTATAAAAATTACATCTGACTTCATAAAAATTATATAATCATTTATATTTCATAAAAATTATTAAATAATAATATTTTATTAAAATATTATTTATTTCAAAAAACCATTAATTCATTAAAATAAATTCCTTAATTGAATTCGAATATTACCCAAAAATACTATTTGTGTTTTATTGTGTAAAAATCATTTATTAAGTAATAATTACAGGATGAAAATATATTAATTATTCTATGAAAATTAAGGTACATAATAATATTACTAGGGTATTGATACATATAACTTTAATACACCAGAAAATGCTCTTAGAGTAATTAGTGCAGTAGGGAGATTTTTATGGGGTGGTTTGACGTACATGGTTTGGGTTGTGATCTCAATGAGCTTGAAATTCTCCTGTAAATGGAATCTATCATGATTAATTTATTGGATCTTATCTTGGGCTTGGTCAAGGTAAAATACTAGAGATTATATCTCCCTTGGAAGCTTTGATAAATGGGTTTTATAGGGTACGATTCTACTGGTTGAGACCATCACTTCCTTTGTTTGTGTCAATTGGATTTGTTAAAACTCTATATTTATACTAATCATATGATCACTGTTAAATAGACATATTATCAATGGTAATAATTATTAAGAGTCTTTTAAATAGTATATAATAATACCAAATAAGTGAATGTGTTTTCTATAACCATAATATATAATAAGACTTTTAAATAAATAAAAAAGGGGAATTTTATTTTTAATAGTTTGGCACTAATGGAAATCTGACTTTTCCCAACGCTTCTACCCTTTTTCCCAACGGTTTGGTCAAACCGTTGGGAAATTCCACTTTGTAGCCACCTTTCCCAATGGTTTGGCCAAACCGTTGGGATAGGTATACCCTTTCCCAATGGTTTTGGCAAACCGTTGGGAAAAGTCCACTTTGTGGCCACCTTTCCCAACGGTTTGGCCAAACCATTGGGATAGGTATACCCTTTCCCAACGGTTTTGGAAAACCGTTGGGAAAAGTCCACATTGTGGAAACCTTTCCCAACGGTTTGACCAAACCGTTGGGATAGGTATACCCTTTCCCAACGGTTTTGGAAAACCGTTGGGAAAAGTCCACATTGTGGACACCTTTCCCAATAGTTTGGCCAAACCATTGGGATAGGTATACCCTTTCCCAACGGTTTTGGAAAATCATTGGGAAAAGTCCACATTGTGGACACCTTTCCCAACAGTTTGTCCAACCCGTTGGGAATAGGTATACCTATCCCAACGGTTTGGCCAAACCGTTGGGAAAGTCCAGAATCAAGATCTATACCAACGGTTGTCAAAACCGTTGGTATAGGTCTATACTAACGGTTTTGACAACCATTGGTATAGGTCCTGAGAATTTTTATCATATCTTCTTACCGAGAATATTATATAAATCAAAATTTAAAATATTTATGACAATACATATATATATTTATGTAATTATGTTCACAAAAGTCATGTTAGGCTAGTGGTTAAGTCGTTCAATGATAAACTAGGGGTCCTGGGATCAAATCCCAGCGAATGTTTTTTTTTTGAAATACATATACCAACGGTTCCATAACCGTTGGTATAGATTTTCATATTAATTATACCAACGGTTTCCAAAACCGTTGGTATAGACCTATCCCAATGGCTTACTTGGCAACGGTTCTCCAAGCCGTTGGTATAGGCTATACCAACGGTTTGGAGGCCTATACCAACGGTTCCAAACCGTTGGTATATGTTAGTTTTCCAGTAGTGTGGGTCATTATATATCAAACCCTTTAAATCATTCATCAATGAATATTAAATTAGAATTACCTTTATTTGTTTATCAAACACCTCATTCTTTCAAGATATAGGAATATGTCTCTAATATTTATAATTAATGGGAAGACTCACTATCCTGTAAGCAAACCGCCTAAGAATCTATGGAATACCCAATATTCTACCATTACAAATAAACAATTCATCATAAAAAATATTGCATAATGAACATTATATTATTTAATAATAATGGTACAACACATATTACTACATAAAACTAGAAAATTTCCTTCACAATAATGGTCGCAACTAGTGCGATAGAACACATAACAACATAAGTTACCCCCGCGATCTTGAACCCTAGAGGATCATACTGTAAAATGAATGTAATATATATAAGATAAATTGGTATTATAAATAAAAAAATAATAAATGGAATGGATTTAGTATAATAATTAAGATAAGGATATGAATGATCTTATGATGTTAGAATTAAGAGTATATATAAGGGGTAATATGACCGTTAAAATATAACCATTGTAATAATAATGAAATAGTTATTCATGTAAGTGTTTAATAAAATAAACAAAATCATTGATAATAATATAATTAATAAACATAAAAAATTTATTTTGATCAATAAATAGTAATATAATTACACACATATAACCTAGAATAAAAATAATATTTTACTAAAAGAAAGAGTTTTAAATTTTTCGACACCAAACACTTGATTTTTTAAATAAAATAAGTGTTTTATTTAAAAAATTAAAATTATCATATAAAGAAAATTATTTTTCATAAAAATAAGTTTAAATTTTAAACCATCATGTTGAAATTATAAAATGGTGAATTTTTCATAATATTTTGAGAAAATTGAATTTTTTGCTAAATAGTAAAATGTGATTAGCATATACGGTAAGTATTATGATATGATTATGATGTTAAAAATGATATAATAATTAATATAAGTGAATCAATGATAAAAAATAAGTTATTTATTTACTATAATATACTTTAATGAATTAAAATTATTTTCCAAACCTATAAACAACTTTCCATAGTCTAAAATGGAAATTAAAGTTTTGAAAATAATATTTTTTGGATAAATTATATTCTCATGGACAAAATAATATAAAATAATGGATTTAAGTTATAAAACATTAAAAATATCAACAAAAATGTCTTAAATGTCAAAAAACATGAAATAAAATCAAGGGTGGGCCAATGATTTTTCATTTTCCAAAACCTATATCTCCAAGGAATATGTTTAGAAATCAATAAAATAATCCCAATAATTTTCTATAAATACCCACACATCCTCCCATTAATCTCCACTATAAAGACATTAAGTAATAATTACCTTCCATTTTCCCTCTTAAGAGTCTTTTAAAGGAGTTTCCAAGGTTCTAAGATGTTTTTATCAAGCTTTAAGAAGCTACCATGTAAGGTAAGGATTCATAACCTCTTTTATACCTTTATTTTTACAATCCTTATATTTCCTTTTATTTTCAATGAGAAATGCTATTATGATTCATTTTTATAAATTAATTATTGTATTATCAATTATAGATCACCATTCTTCTCATTATACTATCTTCACAATCCGTTATAATGCCCGAACATTCTTATAGCCATAAAAAAATCCCAAAATTTTGGTAGAGTTTGTGGTTTTCTAGAAATGACATCCCTGTATGGATACCATGTGGATGCATGCACTAAATCATATTCACTTAGGGTTAATAACTCTAGAAAAGGTTGATTGAGTATTAAATCAATCTTTACTCGATTCATAACTAATATGCATAACTATACACCTAGTTTAACACTTATGGGGGATATGATTTGGTTGATTCATAAGATCTTTACAATACATAATGCATGATTATTTCTTATTAACATCCTCACACCATGAATGCACTATTTACTATTACCATAATATCTATCCTTTGATCAGGGTGTTTTACATTACATTGTGAATATCCTATTGTTTCTAAGTTGATTGTGGGATATTCGCCTAGATATCCATATCGTTCCATTGAATGAGAAATATTGATAACCCATATATCCATATTCATATATGGATACTACT
This sequence comes from Viscum album, assembly GCA_963277665.1. Lineage (NCBI taxonomy): Eukaryota > Viridiplantae > Streptophyta > Magnoliopsida > Santalales > Viscaceae > Viscum > Viscum album. Next base: position 264,328,043 of record OY728129.1, read on the forward strand.
ACAGACCAAACTTTTAAAAGCATTGACATGCTAAGCGTTGTTAAAATTCTCCACCTTTATTGGTGCTAAAAAAGTGCTGATAAAAGGGGCGCCTTTATCAATACTTTTTTTAACATAGATAAAATTTGAAAAAAAATATATTATTTTTTTAGTGCACTCACCCTCCACCCCCTTCCCCACTCCCACTCTCATACACCCCCTTTGTCAGTGCTCAGAATGTTCATTTGTCAATGCTTTTCAACTACCTAGGCACCTGTTCAACCACAAGCATGCCTGTACCGGATCCTTGGACCTCTCTTGTGAAATTTGAACCCATTTACCACCATCTAAAGCTTATTTTATTATATATATATATATTTATATATTTACAAAACATCTTTTTTCTTCATATATTAATATAATTATTTTTAAATAAATTCATAAAATAAAGGTTTGTGTGTGTGATATATATATATAATTATATTTATTTAAATATATTATATATTAATATTCATTTACATATATTAGAATATAAATATAAATATATATTTGTTTATTAATAAACACACATATGTATATATAAACATTATATATACATTTTTATAAGTGTATATATATATCCATGTATTTTTATAATGTAAAAAAATGGTTAGATATTATTTTAAATAAAATGGAAAATAATTAATTCCATATGATTTATATTATTATTTTTAAATATATTTGTAAAATATGTCTATATATTGTATACTTAGATATAAATTTTATACATTACATATATATTTACACATATTTACATATAATTGTATATTTAGATATAAATTTTTTTATAATGTATTTAAAAATATTTACTGTAAATATGGTTATATACTATATTTAATAATGATGATATATTTATAAAAATAAATTTATATATGACGTATTTACACAATATTGATACACACACATTCACACATATTTACACACACACGTACACATTTATATTTCACACATACACACACAAATATCTACATATATGAATTTATTCAAATATATTATAATATAAACATAAATATTTTTTTGACACACATATTTTTATATATAAACATTACTTGTATAGGCATATATATATATATATTAATGCATTTTTATAAGGTAAATAAAATGGATTATTTTTTATTTTAAATAAAATGAATAATAAATATTTATTTCCATATGGTTTATATATTTAAAAATACATTTTTATGTAAATATGTTTAAATATTTATTTGTACACTTGATTTAATATATTTATATATAATCAAATATTTATATATTTAATTATAAATAAAACTACAATATGAAAAATGGTAAAATTTTAAAACTATAATATCTATATGAATGTAAGCCCAAAAAATAAATTAAATCTTCACATAAAGGTGTAACAAAAATATTTTTCCCTTGTTAAGATTTGGAATATTTTAAGGAATATTTTCAGAGTTAGGTGTTAAGTTAGCGCAAGATTCCAGAGTCTGAAGAGGCCCAACATTTTTATAATAAAAAAATTAAATATATTATATCACATGTGCACAATTTTATGAATTAATGAGATAACTCTTGAATAGAGTATCAGATCAGAGATCTGAGACCACCATTGAATCTAAAATGTGGGTTTTACCCTAGACACGACACAATTTTTATCGGCGTCAAGTGTTTTGGTAAAGTGTAGTCACAAGCACAAATAATAAAATAAATAAATAAATTTATTTATTTTTTATTTTAAATGTAGTGACCTAATATTATCTTATAAAATCCCACTTATGGAAAATCCCTAGGTTTAGCTGGATAACCCTAAGGAATGAGAGAGGATCCATTGGAGGAGCGTTCTTGGAGGAACAACGACGAATCATGATTTGGTAATCGGTGCACCAACGATGCTTGTGGATCTTACCAATGATAGAAATGCATGAACATTCTTCATCATCTATTGATCCAAATTCTAGGTAGGGTATTTTTTTATTTGGATTTATCCTGTTTTTTTATCTCATGTCCAACGATAATCAATTTACCTAATAAAATTGATTCATGAATTGATTGTTGATTTCAGTTGATGTTTTTATCTTCCCAGTGATTAGGAATTGATATTGATTTTGACATTTGGTTATTTATTTTTCATTATAATGACAAATAATTGAGGCTAACCTAAACAATGGATGAGGTTCATTCCTTATATTGTGTTTTATGATTTTCACCCCTGTTGTTCGTATGTTCATCATTAGTATTTTCTTTGACCAGTGGTTTGACCAATACTCAGTGAAAGATCATTGTGCAATCCTTATTTGGAATAACAGATCATCACTGCAGGTTTAGATTCATGATCAATGAAGTGATTGGGGTGTGACAACGATGGTGGATGATCATAGGTGGATCAAGATTGAATCGGTGTTTCCCTATTTCGCAGTTTTGCATGAAGCAATGGCATGGTGTGATGAAAGATGATTCCTAAGTATATTGGATGGCTAGAATCTGTCCATAGGTGAAGAAAACATTCAATCAACCCATATAAATGATTTCCAAGATAAATTGGCAGCTGGATCGATGACGGTGGCAATGCAAGAGGATAACATGTGAGCATTCTAAATTTTTAGAAAAATTTGAACTATACAACATGTAGTCCGAATAACACACATTGTGTAGCACCCTAGATGTGGCAGATAGGGTTTCAATGAAAATAAATCATTACACATCGTGTGGTACCCACCACATGTTGTGTGACCCATGCTTGATGACTCGACATGTACCCTCAGAGTACACAAGCACAGACACGACTAGGTACACAAGCATGACTATAGTATACAGACACATCCCAATACTTGGAAACAAATTGGTACACAGACATGACCAAAGTACATGGGCATGACCCAAAGTACACAGTCATGGTTTAGAGCACATGAATAAACCCAGGGATGGAAATACATGTTGTTTACTACAAATAAACATCAGGTGATTTCTACAGAGTTTCTTGAGGCCCTTTTTATCTTCAGTATGGTCCAATTTCCTTAGGGTATGTTCCCTCAGTCCATCCCTATAAGGGTACAGTGAGGCATCACATTCTAAGTATAAGATGTGATCCCCTCTTCAATATCAGTCTCAAATAGAGTTTCAGGAATCCCTTTATATGGCTTGGAATGGAATCCTCTATTGTATCTTCTTCCCTAAGTGGGGTTTTAGGAATCAGTGTAGTCAACACACCCAGGAATTGATCCTCTACTTAGTGGGTTATTCAAAATAGGGTCTAGTATACCCCATAGACCTTAGGAGAGATCCCCTATCCATGTATTGACCTCTTCTGAGTTCTAGTGTATACTTATTCATGTCAAGGCCCAAGGAGAACAACCTTTAAGATGAGTACGATAAGTGTTATTAGGATCATGGATTGAGTTCTCTCAGATGAGTGTTACTTTGAAATCTCGAGAATAATCCTAGGTTGGCAGTGCAGTTGTAACCTTACCTTCAAACTTAGTGTCTATCTTGAGTATATCTAGGTTATTATTATGTCTTATATTCTAATTAATATACCTTTGTGATGATGAGATGACTACTCTCTTGATGCTTTATGTTTGTTGATTTTGGGGTGTCCTAATGGGCATTGTTATAATCATCCATGCATGGGCTCCACCCGCACATGTTGTGTCTTATATAGACAACAAATAATTCGATTAGGTCCTAGGTAGACCAAGAGCAGATAGAAAATATTTTAGTTAGATAGACAGTGGTTCATACCAAGTGTTGCATTTGATAGCAATACCCTCGTTCTAGAAGGTTGGAATTATTTTACATTTTTAGTGGGATTTTATTTGAAACTTTATGCTTTACTGTACTTTTTTCATACTCCGATTGTGGGATATAAATGTATGCATGCATTGGTGATCATATGTATTTTATCTTTCAGCATGGTGTTGGTGGATTGAAGATGTGTGCATGAGTACATGTACCTTAGGCTAAGGCCCATGTGTGTGATATACTTAACCAGTGCTTTTCACTATCCCATGGCCTATTAGAAAAGGGATTGGGGTGTCACACTTGGCTTACCGCTAGCCAGATAGGTCCAATGGTTCGGTTCATGACATAATGTCATCAGATAAATTTCATCATAGTACCGAAGTTTGTAGATTGTATAGCTATGATGTTGGTTTGGGAATCAGGGAAACAATGTTAAAGTGTTATGAGTTCAGATCTCAGGCTAGAGAATCCAATGTTGGTGTGGTGTATGACATACCCATTCAACATGAATCTGATGACCTACTTGTTGAATTGGTAAATGTGTTCACTGGTTTCAATGAAAATATTGGTACATGCATCACATAGGAATGAGTTGTGGTTACCGTTTTGCTTCTTAAGTCAGCTACTCACATATACTCTTGACTATGGTATATCTTGTCTATTTCAAGATTCCTACATGATAATTTACAGCTAGGATTCTATAGAAAGATCATGAGTATGATCCACCTAATGATACATCTTTGATGCATGGACCTATTCAGGAGGTAGAACCACCGAGTGGTTTTCTAGTCACACCTCCACCCATCAAACAATAGGTTGTACTGACAATACCAATGGATGAGGTGCACAGGATGAGCACACTTCATGAGTTCTATATGTAGTGAAACCTTATATTTTAAAGAAATATATAATACTAGATAGATGAGTACTGGATATAGGAAGCTACATGAGTTTTCCTCCTCATTAGGGAACCTTCATATCAGATGGTGGTCTCCGTGGTGAGCCTAATTCATGGATCCTCATAGAAATGGTACAGTCTGGTTACTCTTTAATATGATGATATGACTCATTCATGGATATATTTTGAGTATCTTTTCAAAAAGGAGTTATCTCTAGTTATATTGTGAGCAATGCACATCCAGGATCTTCTAAAGCTTCAGTAGGTCATCATGACTGTGGATGAATATCCATTGAGGTTCACTAACCACATGTGATACTCTAGAGATATGGTTCTTGATCCATTATTTTTGGGGAAGACCTTCAAGAAGGACTTTCATAGATATATCTAGTCTAGCGTGATACCTATTTTCATTCCTACTTATTTTGGAGTGATTGTGCGAGCTTTGGTGATGGAGAGCTTCTTGATGGATCAAACACTGATAGTTTAAGGTGGTTGTGGGAACGTAGGAGTTGAGACTTCGATAGCTTGTGGAAGGTGGTAGAAATAGGGATTTAGGCGTTTGAAATGATTCAAGATGTAGCCTTAGTATAGAGGGTCTATGGTTCAAGGCTCTCAGGATGGCTCTTGTCAGCCTAGGGAGAGGCAGTGCAACTCTTGCAACAGTCAAGGACATATCATGCTGGATTGTTTGACTTGTCATATTACTGACAGAGAGATGGTCAATGAAACACCCATAAAGATATAGAAGCTAGATAAGGGAGGTCCACAGGGTAGAGAACATGGTAAAGTAACATAAAGATCATCTGTAGGTGGAAGACGATTTAACCTATTGCTAACACCACCCAAAGGTGGTCCCCGATATTCTTTGAGAGTTGATGGTTAGGGATGAGGACAATTGAAGGTAGTAGAGGCCTACGACTTAGAGGCTCTAGGGATGATTAAAGGCACAATCAGTGTCTTTTCTAACTTATCCACAATATTGATAAACACAAGTGTGAGTGACTATTTTCTTACTATATCTATATTTCAAGACCTAGAGATTAAAGTTGAGCCTTTGGATCGAACCTTTCCCTTATAGACTCCTACTGGAGGTGATTCAATGATCAAACACTTCTGCTAACATTTTGACCTAGGTATGGAATGGCTATACATAGTTTATTAATAGTTTGACTATTTTAGGTGGAGGATGTGGTGTGTCCACATAGATGAGATGAGGTTTTCCTTCATCAATGAGAAGGAAAGATAGACATAGAAGTATGAGATCATACACAGGATGATGCATCTGATTAATCCCTAGTTGGATAGTATTACCCTTGGAGTAGAAGATGCTATGAGCTTTCATCTTCCTATAGTGGTAGCGGGGTATGAGGATGTCTTCCTTGAAGACGTGCTGGGCTTGCATCCCCATTGAGTGATAAAATTATATATAAAATTTCACCCAAGAACTACCATGACATATGTGCTAGAATATCAGTTGGCTCCTATAGAGCTTCATGATCTGAAGATGTAATTGGAGGAGTTGCATATGAAGATCTTTTTCAGACCCATTGTGTCACCCTGGGTAGCCCTGATTTTGTTTTCCAAAAAGGCGGGTGAGATCTTGAGGTTGTGTGTTGATTATCGTTACCTGAATTAGGTGACTATCAAAAATAAGTATCCACTATTAAGAATCGATTACTTCTTTGACCAACTGAAGGGGATAATATGGTTCTTGAAGATTAACCTCAAATTAGGCTATCACCATCTCTAAGTTTAGGATGAAGACATACCGAAGACAACATTCTGATGTCGCTATGGTCACTATGAGTACATAGTGATGCATTTTGGTATAGAGAATGCCCCAACTATGTTCATGGGACTTATGAACCAAATATTTTAGTCCTTCTTAGATCGGTTCATGGTGGCCTTCATTGATGAAATCCTAGTGTACTCAACATTTGAGGAGGAGCATGCGAGACACTTGAGGATGGTCCTGAACATACTCTGAGATCACCAAATTTATAGGAATATCTCAAAGTGTTAGTTCAATATTTGAGAGGTCCAATTTATGGGATATATCATCTTAGCATAGGGAGTGAAAGCAGACCCAATGAAATTTGAAGTAGTACTATCTGAAGGTTTCGGACATAATGAAAGTATTGCGGTGGGAAGATAACCGTAAAGGTTTTGTTGATCTGATGGATCATTTGCAATAATCTCAATGATGTGATCACCATGACCAATGGAATATTTACACCGAATATTGAAATAAGAGAAACCCATTGGAGAGAATATTTTAACGTCAAATTTATAATTAATTTATTTAAGATTAGAAGAAATGATTACCTCATCTTAGGTTATTTATTTGATATAGATGTTAATCATAATAAAAACCCTTTTTGGATTACCTCCATTGTGCTGTAAGGATCCAAGTGTAGGATTACTCTAGTGGTGATCCATACGTTCTCCTTCGATATTCGAGTGATGCCAATTGATTTATAGGTGATAGTGTGGAAAATCAATCATCTTTTGTGGTTCGTCTTGATCAATTCCAGTTCCCTCGAACTTGAAGGAAACTCTCTAACACTTCTCATTCTTGAGAGGAAGATAGGAGGAGGAATTCGAGATAGAATTCCGTTGTGCGCAATAATTTTCAATTCTCGATTAACCCTATATAATAGAAAAAACCATCTATTTATAGATTCACAGTTTAGGTTAAAATATTATTTAATTACATACCAACCCTTAAATAATATTATAATCTTTAACAAACCTCATACCAAATAATAATAACAATGTTATTATTTTATGGTGTGTGCTAACTTGCGCAATGATAAATATTATTTTACAAGCTTGTAAATTAATATTCATTACCAGAAACGATCTTGGTCTGTTTGAACCCCTTGAAATTTATTGAATACATGAATAATTTTTTTTATTCATAGATAAATATTTTATTCACAATCCAGTGAATAAATATTTATTAAAATATTTAATAAATAAAATAAATATTTTATTCACTATCCAGTGAATAAATATTTATTATATATCAACATAATAAAATAAATTATTTATTAATAAGAAATTAATTATTTATTACCTTATGAATATTAGTGATCAAATACTTGGATAATATTATTCCTCAGTCTCAAGAATAATATTTATCCCATTAATTAAATTCAAATATAATTTAATCAAGATCAACAGAAACGCTTAGTATGAAACCCTCTACGATTCCTTCTTATTGGCATTAGGAAGGCTTGCCTAAAGTTTAATATTACCATCTAGTAATGGGTTAAGGCACCTAAGAGGAATAACTTAATGTCACAATGATGACAACCACATACAGATGCTCACTATGTAATATAATCCCTTTGTCTCGATATATCATCAATCATGTTTCACATACATGCCATCAAACTATATGATTGATGTTTATTTATTTGAATATCTAAAATAAATACATCATTACACCATGAATATGGAATTTAAGGTGATAATTCTATTCCAATAAAAAGTCTGATATATCAACTTCCATAAAGATTTAAGGTAAAAATCATTCCTTGACTTATCTATTAATAACATATCATTCGTGACGCACCCAACATACCCTATTTACTAGAAACATATGGTGTGATGGTTTTGGTCAGTAAATCTAAGTCTGAAAGTCATGACATGCATCAATGATAATCTTAAAGTCTAAGGACCATTACATATGCTCATAGATAGGAATATCTGATGACACCAAAACATACAGAATTCCAACTGGTGAGCCTATTCTCATAATCTATCATCTTGGAGATTACCAAGTTTGAACATAATGATAAGAATCCTTATCCACTTATGAGTACTCACACTTTAAAGTATATATAATATGTGACCTATCATAGTGCATTATCTGACTGTGGATCTATATTTAAGAGATATTGTCATAAAATCTAAAGGTTCTCATCATAGTAGGGAACTGTTATGAACTTATTAATTTAGAATATACTCTTGAATATTATCACATCAATTTTATGCCAAAGAATAATCAATATGTGATCATATATTTATATTAATATTCACTTCTTTTAATATTCATGTAATCCAAAGTACAAAGTAGTTGGTACCAGGGAACCAACTCCAACAAACTCCCACTTTCACTAGATCCAATTGATAATGACCTATTAGTACTCACATGTTAAACATTATTCTACTAAGTATGGATATAGTTGCTAGGCCTACCATGTTTCCATGCATAGGGTTGGTTAAGCCACATGTATCTATGGTGAATCTATTTACTGCAACATTACTATCTTGAGAAAATCCCTCAAGTAGTGATATAACTGAGTATCCACCTCTTATTCCAATGTCATAATGCTGACATCCTGACCAAATTCATAGTAAAATATTATCATAAAATTATAAATCTCTTTATTTAGGTATAACCCAAAATCAGAACAAGATGTTGTTAAATTTCTTCTTAAGCTACATCAGGAGTCACAATGTACTCATATATTATAGATATGGAAACCAATGGCTGTAATAATTTTTTCATGCATATTAATATAGCCTTATTAGTGATACTAAATCAAATTGAACTAAATGAAGATAAGTTTTCAATTCCCTTGATCACCAGTATTCCCACTTTTCCAAAAATCAAGAACTCACCTGGTTTTACTTAGTACCGTTGGATAGTTCTAATCGAAAGTCTATACAATTTTGGATCTATTTGATATTACCCTATTATGATTTATGAAGTGGTAACATAAAATTTCAATACATATCATGTCACATGATATGAATTCATAGCACATATCTTGTGAAATTCTTTTAATCTCTAAAATCCCTTCCTATGACCATGCATGTTCTACTATAAGGATTATATTCCAATAAAAATTAGGTCTTTAATTATTTCAACTTGTATTTTTCAATTCTATGTAAATAGATGTATTATGACTATATTTAGAAAACTCATAGATCCATTTTATAGATCTTGTACCCTAGAACATGGTTGCAACTTTAAGTCAAACTTGGAGAAATTTCATTCCTTTATCTTAAAAAACTGGTAAGATGCAATAATTATTTTCATATTTTTTTACACTCCATTCAATCACATTGATGAAAAATTGAAAAGAGGAAATGAATTAAACAAGAGATGATAAAATACATGGAGAATTTCAAATATTTGTAAAGGTTCAAGTTTGAAATTGATCCAGTTGATCCAAGGCACTGTCGGTGCGCAACCACTTGCACGCCACAATGTTGGCGCACAACCCACTTGCGTGACCAAACTCCTTTTTCCTATTGTCCTATTTTTTCCTATAAATAGACCCTTGGGGTCTTTATTTGTATAGATGAATTTTCCTAAAGCCCAATTACTTCTCTGGTCACCCTAGTGCTTCGCCCAAGTCTTCCAAAACCCTCAATGTAGTTATTTAACACCTAGGGAGGAGGAATTAAAGGAGGATCATAGGACTTAAGTCCCTTTAGTGTTTGAAATCCATAAAACTTGTGCGCCTAAAGCACCCAAACTTCCTAAATAATAAACACTTGTGAGCCACCCATTCCTATCAAAGGAACTTAAGCATCCCACTTTTGGGAATACCTGTGAATACTCTAGAGGTATTGAGTCAAGTCTCACCCAAGTTTTAATATCCAGGTTATTTGTCACTTGATTAAACATCAGGTCACCCAAGCCTACCTGTGCACCCATACCTATGCACCAGATACCTACTTGGGAGCCCTCTTTGATTCACCTTATCCCTTTATCCTATACAAGCCTTTCATTAATCCTTCTTCAAAGTCATTCATGGAAAGGATTCCTCTTTATTGGATCCCTTGTCTGAAAGGGATTATGTTGAAACCTCTTCCAAAAACTCCTAACTTACCAAACCCTTGGGAAAGGCACCTCAGCGTGTCTCCCATTTGGGATTGTATATCCATAGTCAAAGGATTCCTGCATTTTTTTTATAATGGGTTTGGGATTCATGGAGTGTCTGTGGGTTTCTATATTCGTAGTCACATGGACCTTTCTCCCAAGAACAGTGTTAGGGAGTTCCCGGTTTGGAGGATTAGGGTTTGACCCATGCCCGTCCCCTATTGTCTCTAAAACTTGGAGCCTCAAGTCCCTGGTAGGAATGGTATGATTCACACATACTTTTCTTTTTGAACAAAGGAAAAGTCTCCCTCCCCTACTAGAACCAATTCTAGGGAATCCCTCCTGGAGTAAACCCCTAGCCTTTCAGGCTACACTTAATGATCATCATCTTTTATTCCACATTGAAAGGTTCATTTCTCCACTCCCTCGTCCATTGTCATCACCGTATGCCCATCCTCTTCCACCAGCGGAGGAGGAAAAGTGTGTGTTTTTTTTTAATCTTTCACATCCTCTTGTTTATCACACTGATCATGACTCACGTGGGATTAGAGATTGTGATGATTAGAACATCCACGCAATCCATCGGTCTTGAACTATGAGAACACTGATTCCCACTATAATTGGGATATGTAGGAAGCCTTCATTAGGGCTCGAGCTCACTGGATATCCTCTTCAAAAATCCAACCCTAATTCCCTTAATCCGTGCATACTCATTAGAATTAATCCCCAACCAATTTCTCTCTAAGGATCATACACCCTTGTGAGACTCCCTAAACTATGTGGGATTTGATTCTCATCCAAATGAGATATGTAGAAAGCCTACCTGAGGTTAAAACTCAACAATATAAATCAACCCTATACTTTCTAGGCCACATTCCCAGGAGGGTCTAATTCAACTTGGAAATTCATATCCCTTCTAGGTTCCTTGGGCTGCTTTGGCATAAGTCTCACACTAACCTTTGATTAAGAACCTTCCTCTTAGATGCCCTTACCACATGACATTAAACTGTATGGTTAGGTCCTTATCACAAAAACTTAAAAGGTATGATGTGTCCCATTAAGTGGCACTGAACTATGAGGGTTCTGATTACTTTCACAAAGATACATAGGTATCCCATTTATGGGTATGATCCCAACATCAAAACAAACTTTCATCTCCCTAGATGATAATAAATTCCAGAGTTCCCCACTGAGTGGCTTAAAAACTAGTATCATTATAACAATTGTTAAAAGAATCTATAAATAGTATATAAGAGGATACCATTTATGGATAACCTCAAATACATATGGATATCTCTGTTAATGAAGAACCTTGAATACATACAGATTATTATAAATTTCACACATGCTAATAATTGATTGAAAATTCAAAGGGAAACATATGTTATACTTGGAAAATTAATAAGGATTCATGAAAATATCTCAAATCTATAAGAGAGTACTAGAGTAGGAAATAATCCCCCCCCAAAGGGTGTGATGAGTCTGACCTCCCATCCTATCGACCAATATATGTTCTTAAGTATCGTAGGTCCAAACCTAATAAACATCTACCTTTGGAAATCATGTCCCTTTGAATAAAAAATCATTGGATGTTTCCTGTTCTATAAATAAATCCAATGGAAATTGCTTGGAAGTAGTGATTCCTAACCACAACACACATTCCGAGGGAGACGAAACAAAAAATGGTGATCCCGACATGAATCCTTAACCAAGTTGATAGTATTACCCATCTGTCATTCCCCTATCAATTGATAAAGGAAGTCTAGACAAAGGAATCAATCATGCATGTTTCCATATAAAATACACTACTTTAATGGAGTTCATTATTTTTATTTGTCATATTTTCTTATAACTTCCTTCACTTAAAATAGGTTCCTTCAAGTTTTCACTCGTTAATGCCCCGACTACTGCTCAAGATAGATCCTTGTTCACTGGAAGGACATCATTACCAACTCAATATCTTCAATGATGGGTCTCAACTGTATTGGTTTAGGAATACCATCAACATGGTACTATAACAACCCTGGAGGCTTCCTGAAAAGCTCTCCAAGTTAACAACAACCCTTGATCGTCTGGTCAACAATGACCGGTGGTCATGAAGCAGACGGTACCAACCACTGCCTTCAACCATTTCGGGTCCTTATCCCAATAACACAATAACCAGTACCTCCCATACTATAGGGATGTGTATTAGGAGGTCACTCATGGCCTCAACTTGAAGACACAAGGGTCCTTCCCAAGGGCTCCAACCAACAATCACCACCAACAAAATCGTGCGGTAGTGAACCCCCAACATGATGGGGGTGTTTCCTTTGGTTGTTCGGCCCAGGTCCCTTAGATCCAGGTATGAAATAAGAAACACCGGGGAAAACATCCGGCCAATAGAGAGAAATTTCTTACCTTTTCCCCATCCAAAGAAGTCCATCAACCTAACTTGGTGGAAAATAATGAATGACCACATACAACCATCCGCTATAATTTCGCCAGTCAACAGACTCATCTGGTGGTGCCCAACCAATTCCGCCATTTAAATCTGGTGGAGAACCATGAGAAGGAACATACACCTACTTAAAAACTATCAGCCAGTAAGTAAACTCATCTGGTTTCATTCAAAGAAGACCGCAAATCAAATATGATGACAACTTGTAAGCAGGAACATAAACCCGCCTACTCTCATCAATTCTTCCAAAGGTCTCATCTTTCAGTATTGAAATAAGTCCATCAACCATGCTTGGTTGAAAACAGACAGCAAGCACATACACCTACCAAGATCCATCAATCCCGCCAGTAGTCTCGTTTGGAAACACCTGGAGAAGTCAGTCAGAAAGCTCTGATGACAAACTTGGGGAAGACTCAACTATCTACCCCCCACATGAGTACTATCAGTAACCACTGATATAAAATGGAGGATAGGAGTAGTAACATACACCTACTCCAGATATGGAATGGATGTGTATTCCCATTCCAACTGCTGAATTCACCAAGCACATTTTAATAATAGTGAAAGGAAAGACACAAATTCCTGCCTGTATTCTGGAACACTACTAGAATATCATAACTAGAACTTCAGAAGTACCAGGGGGATAGAAACATAATTCTGACCGCACACCTGGGATGACTCATCGACATTCCATTCCAGAGCAGATACATACCTCTGTTCTAGTCCAAGAGGGTTGTGGGGCATACTCCCCAATATCATACGGAAAACTCGGTCAAGAACATATACTCTTTCCAATTGGAGACAACTAGCCTATTTTGATTACCACTCCAAGGTAGGAACATACACCTACCCATGATAACCACTTATCCCAGAAAGTGGCCCCAACTATGTGTAAAAGATCATATAAGAAGAAGTCTCGCTAAACACAGTTGGAAAATCAAGATCCAATATGCGATATGGATCCTCTTAATGTTGGAGTTCTTGAAGCCGTTATAAATTTATCTATTGCAGATCAATATCCTACCCTCCCATTACCAAATTATGGGAGTGGTAATAGTAATTATGAAGTTCCTCATCAGATACTTCATCATGAAGGCTTGCTTCATGAAAATTTGGTCAAGCTAGAGAACCTATCTCTGAATGAGAGCCACAAAAACCCTCAGTGTGGCCAGAAAACCAAGGAGCAAGAGGATTTATCCCTTGTTGTAATCCACCATGGTGGTCCTCCCCATGATGGCATTCACTATGAAAGTTCTCTCCACAGTAGTGTTTCATATTGTCAAAATAATTCTCCAATTGACAATGTAGTGATGAGAAAGCCCTCTTATCTCGAGGAACTTGCCAACATAAGATCAGTCATTTCTGATGCCTTGTTACAAATATGTGAAATACTTTCTCAACCAGAAGATGTCCCAAAGAAAAGGTCATTATTCGAACCTCCCATGGGTCATTTTCATTTTGATATGGAAGAGGAAAAACAACTGATTCTATTATTTGTAATAGAACAATTGATAAGAATCCACTCTGGTCAGACCAAGTTGAGAAATGTCTAGAAAAAGATGAGGAGGATATGTTGAATATGAGAAAACAATTGGCTAAGGGTGAAATATCAGTCTTGTTCTGGACTTTAGAAACCTCTCAATACAACATTCCAGAATTGATGGCAGAAGATTTCATTCACGATATCCGCCTCAACATATAGAAGAATCTTCATCATATTAAAGCCAAAGTATTACTATATGATGAACATCAAAGTCATGTTAAGGTAATAGAAGGGTTATAGTGCCAGATAGACTTGTCATCTCTCCAGGTTTCCCAACATCCAAAAGCTGAGAAGCAATAAGAATCTCTTCAATGTGCATGACTTAATGCATTAAATAAGTTGTGAAAATTAATTACCGATACCCCATATGGAGTTCATATTAGAGGATGGGGTGTGCACAAATCATTTCATTTCACTGTGCTCCAAAATCAGCAAAGCCTTCCAAAAGTGGTCTTATGTAATGTTATTGCCCATGGAATCAACAGATTTTGTGTGTAATCAAAGATGTGCTCAAGAACAGGCCTCAACCAGCTCTCATCAAAGTCAAGCACAGAGAGAGAAAGTTTTTGAGATACTTTTTCATTAAGCATCTGATAACATTAATTAGACCTCCCTCTAAGAGGATGTCAGCCATCATATTGTGAAAATGTCTGAAATAAAACAAGAGTATTCCGAAACAGGCAATTTAAGTGGTTGTCATATAATACATCCAGCCAATGTTCGGACCAGAATTTGTAAAATCAGAAGAGAAGCTTTGCTAATATCATACATATCAGTTCAGGATCCACCCCATTTTGTAGGGTTGGGGGCTTGTTTAACTCATCCTTCAAATTCAATAAACAAATTTTGAAGGTTTGAAGAAGAAGAAGAACAATAACTTCCCCAACCTGTAGGGTTGGGGTATTTTTCACATCTACAATCCCCTCCTTAATGGAAGTTAGTTTTCTCCCGATTAGGGAAGAATCCACAAAGTGAATTAACAATTGAACTATCCAAGGATTCCCTTCAAGTTACTATCCGTCAAACAGTTCCTAAGAAATCAGCATATAAAAGAACAAAGTCTCATGGAGGGAATATAAAGAAACAATCTTACAGAGATGTTGATACAATGTCTTCAATGCATTATGAATCGGTGAATGTCATTAATACCATTATAGAAGATCCTCTAGAAAATGAGTCTATTTCAGGGGAGTTGGAGGATGAAGTTATTATTCATAATATGGTACACACTGAATCAAATGAAGGAGGCATGCATACCTAAAATCAGAGGATTACCCAGAATCTAGGTATTCCATCAAGTAACCAACTCCCACCTCTTCGAAAGGCATATAATAAGGGTAAAGGTAAAGGTTAGATAATGTATTACTTTTCTACTAGAGAAGGTCAAGATGTTTTTCTTGAAAAATATTTTCCTAGCTAGAGGAGGAGATGAAGGATTTAAAAAGTCTCAATGAAGAGTTACTCCGAAATAGCATTCCTTCCAGATAAGCTCCACAAGCAGATCCTCAGCTTGCACATTCTGTAGTAACTCCTTAGCAAAGAGGGTTTATTGCAACTAAAGATGTAGATAATGAATTCCCTCCATTGTGTACATATCTAGAATGGGATCAAACACATCCTTACAGGCCTTTCCCCATGGGTTATCCAAGACAAATACTAACAGCACCACCACCAGTGATTTTTTCAGTAGTCACACTAGTACAATATCTAGTTGTTGTACCTATATAGGTATCAACTCATACATATATTACCCAAATGCTTATAAATACAATTTAGGAATTAACAAATCAATTGGAATCTGTGAAAGAATGACGTGCATCAGTACAACCAAAAAAGAAATCTTACCCCAAATGGGTAGATCCGATCCCTCCCCCACCAAACTTTGTGAATACTACATTTCCAATCTTTAATGGTTCGAGAGATCCAGAGTAGCACTTAACAGAATTTTTTTTCTTGTTGTGATCCCATGATGGGGACCCCTCAAAAACAAGAATCAGTGAATCTCAGATGCTTTGTGAAATCATTATAAGGGACAACCTTTTTCTGGTATACAAGTTTGTAGTCTTGATCAATTACTGGATGGGAAGACCTCAATAAAAAATTCCTTCTCTAATTCAGCTCAATGCTACCGAATACAATAATTTTTTATCTTACAAATTTCAAACAAATGGAGAATGAAAGAGTTTCAGATTTGATTTCTCGATGGAAAGGATTAACAGATTCCTTAAATCTATCACTCCCTCAAGAAGATTTGCTGTTAATCTATGCGTCAAATATGCATGATGAGTTACACACACCACTAATACCTGTGAAATAAACATGAGGGTTTTGATACCTCATTTTAATCGCCCAACAAGTAGAGGATTCCATTGTGAAAAAAAAAGCTAAATCTTGTGTAATAACATAAGATTTGGGAAGGAGAATAGGGAAAGAAAATGATACTATATTCACACTCAAACAAGCACTTGTACCTGCTTCTACTTCAAAACCTTCATCATACTGAAGGGTTCCACCTATCGAGCATCAGTAGCAATGACCAACTCATCAAGATGATCAAAAAGATCAAAGGAAGAGAAGGTTTAAGGAATTAAAGAACAAAGTTTATTCATTTTGGAATGAATGGGTTCCTGGTTACTTCATTTTAGATTTGGAAAAAAATTTAGTTCAGTTTACAAGGCTGAAGAAACTAAATAAAGAAGGAGATGAAGATATCCCAAATTATTTCCCCTTTCATCAATTGTTAGGGAATCTCATTCATGAGTGTTTTTTTTTCAAAGATCTTCTGCAAAAAATGGTAGACTCTGGATAAGTGAAACTAAAAAGTTCATCAGCCTAAGTAGCATATGTTACTGCTACCAATCTAGAGGAAGAAGGCGGATGAAAGGAAGTCAAAAGAAAAAATGCACAGAAGTATGATGATTGGATGGTTAGGAAAATGATCAATCAAACTCATACCATTCTACGAACACAGTTGAAAAAAATAACTATGCCTCACGCCACATACACTACAGTAAAACCATCTTACTCAAAAGATTAGTTCTCCAAAAGTCAATCCTCAAATAAGTGACATGATCATCAAGATAAAAAGTAGTCAGAAGAAGAAGAGATCGTGTTAAGGCCAAAGTTGTTCTTGACTTTGTTAGATTTCATTCCATCTATCTCAAAAGCACAGGTACCACCCTGCCAAACGGCACAACAAGAACTGACCTATCAAGGAGAATATTTATCATATGAATAAATGATCTTTGGTTCCGTTAACATTATCCACTTAACGAAACCCTATGCAAATGATGATTCTAGTTATGATGAACCTGAATTCTCTGTACCTGATTGGGGAAATAGAGGAAGAAGTCAAGGTCGAGGATATAGGGGAAGACGTGTATATTCTAGAAACCACTATTTTAAATATACCCTGATCAAACCGTTTATGCGGTAGAAACTTGTGGGATATACTTTTAGCGGACTCAACAAGAATAAGGAAATTCTCCCACACATGATATAATAGGCCCCAAAATGATCATCTTGGAAGACCTATTAGAGGCTATCCCACAATTCTCTCAGAAAATAGATAGAACTAGTTAGTCAAATATACCAAGAGTAGAAGTATTTCTATCTTCTACCCCGACACATGGTATATCTACATTAGGGGAATCAACTTCCAAAGAACATGAAAAACCACATCACCATACTGGAAAATGCAGACCTTTGGACCAAAAGTATGATGTTTTGAAACAAATATCCCAAGTACCATCCAAGTTTTCAATATTGGATGCTTTGGATCTATCAAAAGATCTTCGAGAAGCACTTATTGAGGCTTTTTCAAGCCCTCAAGAGTTTGAAACTATGGTTGCTGCTGCTAAGGTTTACCGTATAGAGAATGATCCTACAGAATGTCATGGAGTTATATCTTTCATGTATGCAGATGAAGATGATGTTGTACATGGATACATCATGGCCTTGTATCTATCTGGTAGGGTTAATGATAAAAACACATGATGATCCTTCATTGATAATGGATCCGGAGTCAACCTCATTCTCATCCATACACTTTGTCGATTCAGTCACACCAAATCTGACATATCTCCTTCCAATTTGATGTTGCAAGGTTATGAAAAGAATGAACAAGAACCTGTAGGTGATATTACACTCAAAAATCAGTTTGGGGATCTTGTATCTAATTTAGATTTCATGGTTTTCTGACAGTACACAACCTTCAATATTCTCCTTGGAAGGCCTTGACTATATCAACATACTTCCATTCCTTCATCATATCACCAATGTCTCATGTATTGCTTCAATGGTCAAATTGGGACATTTCAGGTGACAAGGATCTATTCAAAATGTGTGGATCTCAGTATATTGAGGCAGAATTCTATCACACAAAGGGAACAAGGTCTTTGAAAAAAGATGTAATAAGAATAAATGCTCTGAATGGTTTGTAAAAGATCCCAGCCAACCCATTCAAAAAACTGAGTATAGATTACATGTTTTCTATCAATCAAATTGAAAGGATAGACCAAAATACAAGCACTCATTCAGTGACTTTCATAATGTTAGTTGTGGAAATTGATCCTAATAGCATGGGAGAAATTGTTGATAGTGAAAGCTTGAATGGAAATGTATTCATATCATCCACCGAACTTCAGAAATTCTTTGATTCATTAGTTAGGATAGAAGAATTTGTCACATTAATAAAGGAAGATAAGGATGTTTATTCTCAACCCATAATTATCTCTTCAATACTCCAAGAAGACCCTTCATCATCAATAGGGTTAGAAATGGTTACCTCTTCTTTAGGATGTCCAACTACTAACTCCTCCCCTAACTCTAAAAGTTTTGATTCATTATCTACCCTTCAAGAAGAAACAGAATAAGTGACATGTGAGGAAGAAGAAGAATATATTAAGGACTCCCCTCAATCATTTGAGGAAGGAGTCACCACCACTATGGATGATCTCAGAGAAATAAATCTAGGTATAGAAGAAGATCCACACACTACTCTAATTAGTGCGACCATGACTTATGAAGAGAAAGATATGTATTATTCAATTCTAAAGAAACATTGAGATGTATTTTCTTGGAACTATACATAAATTCCAAGCCTTAATACTGATGTGGCCACTCATCATTTGGGTTTTCCATAATAGCATCGGGGATTTAAGTAGGCAGCAAGAAGAACACATCTAACTCACACCTCCAAAATTGAAGCTGAAGTCAACAAGATTATCAAATATAACTTTGTTAGGGAAGTTCAATATCTCAAATGTATGGCCAACATTATCCCAATGAAAAATAAGAATGGTAAAATCATAGTTTTCATTGATTTTAGATATCTTAATCGGCATTTTTCCAAGGATGGATTTTCGGTTCCGATCACAGAACTTTTGATTGATGCGACAGTTGGCTACGAAGAGATATCCTTCATGGATGGATACTCTGGGTATAAACAAATTCAAATGGTCCTAGAAGATGAGGAATATAAAACTTTTAGATCCCCTTAAATAATATTTTGTTATTGGGTAATTCCCTTTGGCTTAGAGAATTCTGGTGAAATGTATCAACGTGCCATGCACCATATCTTCAAACCCTTCCTAGTAGGAGTGTCCAAACCCGATCCAACCCGATCGACCCAACCCGACCTAACTAGGTTGGGTCGGGTTGGGTCGGGTTACATAGGTAAATAGATGGGTTGGGTCTGTTTGGGTTGTGTTGGGATCGGGTTGGGTCAGGTCATGTGTTGGAAAATAGTGACCCAACCCGACCCATCGACTCGACCTTCATTTTTTTGGACACCACGCTTTGGTTCGGAATTCGCTTGACCCACTACCTCTTCTCCTTCTTAGCTGCCTTTATCCCGTGATCCACCTCATTACATCCACATCCCCTAAGGAGAGCGAGCCTCATCATCCATATCACCTCTCTTGAGATGATCCCCCCACTCACCCCGTCGCCCGGTTCCTTCCTCCCTAATGGAGAGAGAGCAGAGTCCCATCATCGCCTCACCTCGCCTCTCCCACCATGATCCCCACCCCTCTGTAGCGCTGCCCCTCCCATGATCCCACCTATTTTTTTCTCCCTATTTCCCTTCCATCCAAGTTTCGTCACTTTTTCATGGTCCATCCCCGATGGCCATCACCCTTCCTCCCATACTATTCATTACTGCCCCCCTTCCTTCTATATCTGAATCAAACTGCAAGTAGACTCGACCAGTGGTATTGGTGTAAAAGTAACATAGAGATATTATGAGAGTAGTGGTCACCGCGACCTGCATCATGAGAAATTGAGGAGTTGAGTTGGTTTAGTTTACTATCCAATGAAGATTTTTTCAAGGTTTTTTGCTGATTAATTACTTTGGCATTTCTTTCTTATTACAATAGCATGGAAGAAGAATCTCATGGGGGAGGAGAGGTCATTTCATCACTGGGAGAGAGCATCACTGTATCGAGTGAGGAGCTGGTTCAATTAATCAATGAGGATATTTTTTCGACGTGGTTTCTTCCCTAATTGCTTCGGTGTTGCTTACTGGTGCCATGGAATTGATGATGCCTACGAGAGAAGAGGTCTCCACGTTGCAAACATAGAGATGGTTCTATTTTTTCAGTGAAAATTTCCCCCCCGTAACCCTATGGACCCGACCCGACCCAACCCAATCAAAGACAGGTTGGGTTGGGTTGGGTCTGAATGGGAAATCCACTCAGACCCGACCCAACATGATTTTTTTTGATTGGGTCGGGTCCAGAAAAGCCCCCAACCTGACCTGACCTGACCCATGGACACCCCTACTTCCTAAGAAAATTTTTCTAATGTTATTTAGATGATCTAGCAGTTAAATCCATACAATTTTTTGATCACCCGACTGATCTGGATACCATATTCAGTAAACTTCGAAAAAATAATTTGAAGATGAATCCCTTGAAATGTGATTTTGGAGTAACCTTGGGAAAATTTATTGGGTTTTTTGTACACCATCATGACATCAAAGTTGATCTCAAGAAGACAAAAGAAATCCTTGGCATGCCACCTCCTCAAAATTTGAAGGAATTAATAGGACTTCAAGGAAACTTGACCTATATTCGATGCTTTATCACTAATTTGGCAGGAAAGTGTTTACCCTTCACCAGATTAATGAAGAAGGGAGTTACTTATCAATGGAACAAAGACTTCCAAGAGGCATTTGATAACCTTAAAAAATATCTCTTGAGTCCACCGGTATTAATGCCACATGTTTAAGGAAAGAGACTTATTCTCTATGTGACAGCTTTAGAGCGATCATTGGGTGACTTCCTTGCACAAAATAATGATACTGGGAATAAAAATAGCCTTTACTATCTCAGTCAAACCATGATTAACACAGAGACTCGATATTAAAGTATAGATAATTTCTTGCTGGAATTAATCTTCGCAGTTTAGATGCTAAGGCACTACTTTCAATATCACGAGGTCCACTTGGTATCTCGTAATAACCCGCTCAAATTTATCCTCAGTCATCCTATGCTTACATGACGTTTGTCCTGCTGGGAAGTTATTGTTCAATAGTTAAATATCTAGTTTGTGCTTTAAAAATCAATAAAAGGATAAGCCTTGGCAGACTTCCTTGCTGAATACCCATCTGTAGAAGATACATATTTGAATACTGAACTTCCTTATGAAGAAATATTCTCTATTCAAGATAATACCCAAACATGGGAAATGAACTTTGATGGTGCTTCTAGAAGTCCAACAGGGAAGAGAATAGAAAAACCTAAACTCAACAAATTTGGGTTAGGAATTGTGCTTATCTACCTAGTAAAATCAGTGTTACCATATTTCTTCCTGTTATCAGAAGGCAGTACCAACAATGAGGCAGAATATCAAGCTCTTATTATAGGCCTAGAATTGGCACTCTAGGTATAAGTGAACCACTTGAAAGTGAAAGGTAATTTAAAATTGGTAATCAAAAAAATCAATGGGGATTATGCTATTAGAAAAGAAGATTTAATCCCTTTGTGTGATCATGTCAGAGAGTTAATGGATGAATTTCCCTTAGATCCAACATTGTCATATGTCTTATGATAAAAAAATGACCAAGTTGATGCATTGGATAATGTAGCCACAGTCTTGGAAGATCCAAATCGGGATGATATAATCATCATTATTGCCCATCATCGTATGGTTTCACCTTTTCTTCAAACTGGAATGAAGTAAATTAATGAAATCAACTCTATTTCTAATCCATATGGTCATACTTCATGATAGATGACACCTATCATGGAATACCTTCAAAATGGAATACTTCCACCTGATAGATCTGGGAAAAAAAATCTGACGATAAGTGGTCAATTTACCTCTTTATGATATCCGAGATCACTATAAGATCCTCTATAAATGAGGCTTTGATGGATTCCTCTTCAGGTGTATTGATGGAGAAGAAACTGTATATGTCATGAAAGAAGTACATGTAGGAGTTTGTGGTGCTCACCAGTCTGGGCATAGGATTTCTGATCAAATATGAAGGCTTGGATACTTCTAGCCTTCAATGACTTAGGATTGTACAGATTTCACCAAGAAGTGTCACCCCTACCAAGGGCATTCCAACTTCATTCATCAACCCTAGGAGTTTCTACACACAACTAAATACTCCTGGCCATTTTCTACATGGGGAATGGATGTTGTAGGACCTTATCCTGTAGCTACAACTAAGAAGTTTAAGTATATTATTACTACTACTGATTTCTTCTTCAAATGGGCTGAGGAAATACCTCTCAAAGAATTCAGATCCAAAAGCATTGTTAGATTTTTCAAATCTAATATCGTTACTTGATTTGGTGTCCCTCATACCATATTGACGGACAACAACACCAATTTCTATTCTTATGAGGTAAAGAAGCTATATCAGGAGTATAATATCAAATCCAATCATTCATCTAGCTATCATGCAGTGACCAATGGATAGATAGAGTATTTCAACAAGACCCTATAAAATATACTCCAGAAAATGGTGGATAAAGATAAGAAATCTTGGTCTGATAAACTTTTTCATGCTTTATGGGCTTATCAGACTACTACCCGTACTACCACTCAGGCAACTCCATATTCATTGGTGTACAAAACAGAAGCAGTTTTTCCTATTGAAATTCAATTGCCTTCACTCCGAGTTGCAATCTATGATCAGTTATCTACAGATGAATAGTCTCAGAAGCAATTTGATGAGCTAGAACAATTAGACAAAAATATATTGCATACTTTGCATCATTTGGAAGTCTATCAGAATAGAATAACATGAGTTTTTAATAAGAAAGTTCACATCCGATCATTTCTTTAAGGAGAATTGGTATTAGTTCTCAGGACTTCGATGATACCTAGAAATAATCCTCTAAAGCTTGAGCCCAAGTGGGAAGGAGCATACTTTGTATATAAGGTCTACTCTAATAGAGCTTATTCCCTAATATCAATGGATGGAGAACTTATTACAACTCCAACCAATGCAAGATTCTTGAAAAAGTACTTTGTGTAATCACAAAGCTTAATGTCCTCACTGTATGACTTGAAACTACAGAGTATAATGTCCTAGTTTCAAGAAATTAAACTTCATAACAACCATATGCGTCCATGTTGCACTATGTTAAAATGCATATCATTTTTCCTTATTGCATAACGTTAAACTTCATGACATTATTTGTCCTCACTACATGACTTGAAACTGCACAACATAATGTCCTAGTTTCAAGACATTAAACTACAAAACAACCATATGCTTCCATGTTGCACGACATTAAAATGTGTGGCATCTTTGTCCTTGTTGCATGACATTAAACTGCATGACATCAATTTTTCTCACTACATGACATTAAATTGTATGGTTAATGTCTTCTTCATTTTATGTTAAAAAATAACATAAGATACCAGAAATTGGTATTCCTTATGGTTCTTTAATATATATATATATATATGTGAGTATCTTCCATGCACAAGAATTACTCTCATCATTGCTACTCCATAGTGGCACATGAGTTCCATTTCTCCCTATGTTTAAATCATATCTGTATAGAGACCTCATTTCAAGAACTATGTGTGGCTTGATTCTCATTCCAATGGGATAGGTATAGATGCATGGATCTCCAATCTTGGGCCCATCCACAACCATAAATAAATTTATTTCCCTTTTTCTTCCTATTTATGAACCAAATATTTATAGAGTACTCTTATAGGATATATGGTTTTATCTTCATACCATATTGTGTTTTAAGTTTAACCATTATTCTGGAATGTGACAGAAGCTCCCGTTTCTCACATCAAACTCAACTGGAACATGGAACAATTTTCTCAAGAACTATGTTTGAATTGATTCTCATTTCAATAGGATATGTAGAGATGCCTAGATCTCCAATATTGGGCCCATCCAAAACAATAAAAGACCTCTTCTCCATGTCAAAACGTGATTGATATGGGGAACAACCTCAAGAACCATGTGTGGCTTGATTCTTTCTTCAACAAGATACGTAGTGACACCTGGGTTCAATTCTCTGGTCCAACTATAATATTCCTTTTCACATTAGAATCACTTCATGTCCTCACTTCATGAATCTAAACTACACAACATAATGTCCTCACTGCATGAATCTAAACTGCATAACATAATGTCCTTGCTTCACGACATTAAACTGTAAAGTACCCAAAGAACTACACATGGATTGATTCTCATCCCATTGAGATACACAGTGAAAACTAAGACTTATCTCCTATTCCCATCCATGATATATTATTTTTTATCTATATTCCACATATAATTATCAATCTATTTGGGAGTCTTCATTTTGGGTCCTCTCATTAGAGAGCTTACCAAGAAAACAAGAAATGTCCCCATTTTTCATATGAGTCAGATCTATACAAGGGTCTCCAAAATCATGGCCAATATTTATTTAAATATTTATCCTATGCATTGAGCATCACCCCTTTCATATTTCATACTATTTATCTTGAATACTTTCATATCTTCATAATATTTCTTCGGTTTTTGGTGGTAGAGTTTCTAATACCTGAGAACTCTTTTGCCTAACTATGAAGTACGAAACCTTAGGTGTCCTTGCATAAGTCGCCTACATAATAGGATTGTCATTCAAAAGATGTCATTGTTTATCTATACAGTATATGCCCCCAGTTGGCCCTATATAATACATCACCCATAACGGGTTTTTTCAAATAATAGTAACTTCATTCTTGGTAAAAACATCTTCTGTCCCATTCAAACTTTTATGACAATATACAAAAATCCAAATATTAAAACGGTTATCCATGTATATTTTTCCCATTACCTTTTTCTTGATCTGAAAATTTCCAAGACTATGGTTTACACATTTCCCCTCTCCATATGTTCAAAGCATCTTGAAATAACCTTGGATCATTTGACCACATATCATCCATTTTTTCCATAATATTCTAGTCCTAGTCGCATGACTTAAAACTACAAGCACTATACATCCTACATTTGGTTCAAAACTTTGTAGAAATCATATTTCTATGATTCTTTGAAAATCATGATTGGAAATACTCTTTCTGTATTCAGGAATTTTTCTCCATAAAACAAACTCTGCGCTTGGGAAAATCTGAATCTTTACAAACTTTCATAGAATTTTAGCAATGAAATATCAAATTATCGAGATCTCTTTTGCCTGACTATGAAGTACATGCACCCAATGACCTTTCATAAAATCTGCCTACATAACAGGTCAGTCAGTCAAAGGACACCACTATTTGGCTATGCAGCATATGCCTCCAGTTGGCCCTATATAATACCACCACATAATGGGTTTGTCAAATAGTGGTAACTTTGTTTTTTAGAAGAGAGCACTTTAAATGCAATTAGCCCCTTTTTTCCCTATGTCATTCTTTGGATCTAGAAATTTCCAAATCACAATTTACATTTCTCCCTTCCCATACCTGAATGTGGTAGCATGTTTATTGGAAAATTATCAAGAAATTAGAGACTCATAAAACTTTCATCAAAGATAAATACCTTAAATTAAATCCTTCCAATGTCCTTACATCATGACTTGAATCTGCACAATATTATGTCCTTGCTGCATGACTCCAAACTACATTGAACAATGTTAGAAAGCCCCTTTCTGAACAATTTTAACCATTTTTCACACACCAAATTTTTGTAGGAGTGGTTTCCCCAATCATGACCTATGTTGGTACAGATGGCCCTTTATTCATAGATCTTTTTCCTTGAAAAAACCACCCATAGTGGTCATGAGTCACCCAAATCTTAATTTCCCTTGTCTATCAACAATAAAATGTCAATTTTTTGAGATCTCTTTTGTCTGAATATGTATTATATACCCTTAGGTTTCCTTGCATAAAATTCACTTATATAAAGAACCTGTCAGTCAAAGTATACGACTGTTTGGCTATTCATCACATTCCCCTATTGGCCCTGCATAATACAGCCCCCATAATGGGTTTTTCAATAAATGGTAACTTAATTCTTGTAAAAGACCTCGTATATGTTTATACTTCAAGTTTTAGATTTGGTGACCATAAAAATCTGGAATCAAGATTCCCCTTGGAAGTATCTAAATAATATTAGAGCAATACCTAG
This sequence comes from Viscum album, assembly GCA_963277665.1. NCBI lineage: Eukaryota > Viridiplantae > Streptophyta > Magnoliopsida > Santalales > Viscaceae > Viscum > Viscum album. Next base: position 264,355,066 of record OY728129.1, read on the forward strand.
CCACTAATCCTTATTTGGGATCTAATTTCAAAAATTTTCATCAAAGCTATTCGACCTTAAACACTAGCCTTATTAGTCCAATATGCATGACTTTAAACTACCCTTAAAAAAGACATGGTACTCATCAGATTGAAAATCTACAAAAGGCACTCTAGACAAAAGTCAAAGTCTCAGCTCGCTAGACCTGCATTTTTTATGGTTTAGGAAATATTGAGCAATAAAAATTCAAAAGATACAAATTTTGTGGGGTTGTTGGCGTAACCCTAATAAAAAATAAAACTATGCTCACTAGGCCCATTGGCTTATGTAAAAAAGTGAATTCCATCCCTATCATTGAAATTATGGTTATCCAATATGAAAATATCATATTATGGAAGTTAACTTTAATATTAAAATTAAAAGGAAGAAAGGATGAAGACAGAAATCCTTAGAGACAAAATTATTTTCATCTGTGAGTAAAAAATCCATAAAGGAACATCCACAAACTGGAGTCTCTATGTCATAAATCACAAGAGGTTTTCTACATGACTTCTCATTTTTTTAATGGCCTCTTGAACTCCATTAGTTGCCTGTTGAAGTTCAGTTAGCCAAACAGTATCATTCTCTTCAGCTTTAAGAAGTGCTTCCTTGGCATCCAAAATGTTTTTTGCACCATCTTTTTAGACTTCTTCTATTGAATCATGAAGTTGGTCAATCTCCCCTGTAACAATATCCAAGTTTTGTTGAAGATTCTTCTTTAACCTTCTCAGGATTCTCCAAATGAATCTCATAAAAATTTTCTATTTCAAAGTTCACCTGTGCCAATGTCTCTGCAATAATGGGATTGATAGTGATATCGATGCTTCCTTCAGACATTGTCCCTATAACAGTTTCTATATATGTAACTGCATATTTCAAACCGACCATGGTTAGAAAATTAATCATAATAAGATTTATAGGGAAAACAATAAAAAATCATGTTCATTTGGTTTTATACAAGGAACTTCAAAATATTCTAAAGTATTTGGCATTTTAACGCGTTCTAATACTACTTCGAAAGACATGCCAAGGTTTATCATACCATCCAATGATATCCTAAATCCCATGTTAGTATCAATCATGGGAGCACTTGGAGTAGTTGTTTCACAACCCTCCTCTGACAACTTTTTACCCCGAACAACTTCCTCAGTAACAGTTGTGGGGTTAGCATTAGTTGTCACAGAATTTTCTAGTGCATGCAATGAACCTAAAGTATCACAGAGTGGAATTCATTTTTTTTACACATATTTTCTAATGAATCACTTATAATTTAACAAATGTCTCCCCTCTCCTAGTAGCAGGAAAAGGAGTAGTTCCATGAATAGATGTTGAATCCTATGGCCTAAATCCCCCTTCAGTCAAAGGAGCCACTTGGTTGGTGGGAATTTACGCTTGTTCGGAAGCACCCTCTATGGTTCCTCGAGGCTCATCAACAATTTCTCTAATAGATTAAATAGAATAAGTTACTATAGTTCTGATAAGTTTAAAAACTTTCTATGAATAAAGCTATAATTCATGTTGTCAAGAATTCTTACCACTGTTGAGAAAACATTTAACCACCATTTTATTTCTTCGATGTTTCTGATTCTTTGATTTCTTGGGAGGAATTGCATCACCATTTCCAAAAATAGGTATTGAAGACTACAATCCCACTACCATCTTATCCTCCATGTCTTGTTGGCCTGGGGATATCTCTCCCGACTGACAGGTTGATCCAATATCTCCAAGTGCAGTACCACCAGGCCTATACTGTGGTGATGGAACTTCAGTCGATTTTTCCTTAGTCAACTATAAGTTAAAATGGTATTTCCCTGAGCAATAATGCTTTGACTAAATTCAAATAGAAAATCAGAAAATAATGTGAGAAAAATAGAACTTACATTTTCAAGATCAACAAAATCACGCCATTCTTCATCAAATGAAAGGTTAATACCTTCAGTGGAAACATGACCTATCATCTCTTTCACTCGTTTTGTGGTGGGAATTGATTCATCAGTTGTGTATATGAGCATCTACATTTCCAAGATATAAGTTCTTACTTCATCAAGGTTTTTCTTAAAAACAATATTAGAAGAGGCTCATAGATCCCCTATTCCCAGAATACGAAACCCTTAACATAAATTTATCCATGTGGTTTCAGTATCACAATGAAAGATTTTCCATGTTTTAACTGCCTCTGGTCGTACATATTTAGAGTACATTCCAGAGGGCTATGAAGATGATCCCACATTTTTAGATTTTAGTTTCTTCCCAATTCCTATCATCATATATGGTGGATGAGAAAATGGGACCCACTGCTCTTCTGAACGATGGAGACTAGACTGCCTTGGTACAACTTCAGTTGGTACTGATAGTGTAGCTCTATTGAATCTGACAGGTAGATTGTATCTTGCATGAGGTCACTTCAGCCAACTTGGAGCCTCGTCACCCCCACCCTCTAACTCCAATGAATAAGCCTCTAATGATGAGGAATTACTTTCCAAATGATAGGGTTCCTTTCTACTACCTCCATTTATCCCGACCCGAGGGACATCATGGTTTAGCACCCCTTCAGGGTATGATGCAACCTAGTTCTTAGCATACCAGATAGTCAATATGCTTGTTGCATCAGTAGTAGGTAAATTGAATATTGCCCTAGTTTTCTCTACAGTTGTCACCAACCATAGTTGTCGGGACACCATCAGATGTTTCTCTAATATCACATACACTAGAGGAGATACAATAATTTTTTGTAGACATTTGAATTGATGTGCGAATTTTTAAGGAGTATAGTCCTCGCATATGATTTCCCCATCAATCATGGTGGCCAATACACCATCCCTTCAAGCTAACATATACTCCTTTAGCTCTATGCTGGATGTACCGTCATCAACAAATCACCCCTAAGAGGATTCCCATAAGGGAAAATATGAAATTCCTTGTACATACTTAAACTTTCCTTATTATCATAAGCATTCAAATACAAAGGTGAAATACCAAAAAAAGCTTGAACAGATGGTCAGAACAAACTTCCAAGGACCTAAACCCCACTCTGCACACCATAAGTTCTGAAAGAAGTAAAAATCCACCCCCATAAAACCTAGAATGGTCCTTCTATTCTGAAAGGAGACTTCCCTCTATAGATATGAAACAAACTCCTATGTATCTTCACTAGAATAGGGGTAGCCAAACCTACCATCCTCTTCTCTTCAAGCTTGGCCGCTATAACAAAAGTTCACAGCCTTACACCACCCTTGGAATCTCTGACGACCAATATATATACACTAATCCACATGTATAGGAAACCCAAAAGACGTGTATTTATAGGAATTTTGGAGTTGACTTCATACCCCCACTTTTCAAACTATACCTTATCTAATGTTGTCCAGAAATTGTCGGTTGTATCTCTCTTTTTTTCCTTTGTACAACTTGTTGGACGAGTTTAAGTGAGAACTTTCTCCTTCTTCTTCATCGAGAATATTTCCATACACTCCTCTAGGTTAATATCCCTTCTTGTGTGAGACTTTGTTGTGTTTGTATTATTGAGTTTATAGAATATATTCATTAACTCACGAACCAAGGATGGTGTCTTTTCTAAGTCATTCCATGTTCCCTTTGGAGTAATAAATTCATTATACATGTCTCTAAGTATTGGAGCTCCAGAGATCTTATATAAATCCCACAAACTAATTCCTACTTCTCCATGTGTCAAATGGAAGTAATTAGTCTTTGGACTTCATCAGCTCAGGAACTCTAGCAAAAAATTGTCATTCCTATATACATAGGTTTTTCTGGCCCATATAGCCTCATAAATTCCGATGCCTTTTAAGTCATCTAAAACTCTGAACATGTCTTGCTCACCCAATATGCCCACATCCATGTGGGTTTAACACCCCCTCCTGGGAAAAAATCCTAACTTTTCTTCTAGCCCTTTGATTAATCTGCCTGAGAATCTCGGAAAATGGATGAATTGCAGTGCAGATGTAGCTCGGGTATATGTGCTTTCAAATCTGGAGCACATGGGCTGTGATGTATGAAATGGGCCTTAGCTTTTATCCCAAAATTGATATATGTTCCCACAATAGAAATATTGGCAGATGAGAAATTGGTTTGGTCTTGAAACCAAGAAAGTGGAACATAATTCTTTGGATACGATATGTTGGAATCCTATAGATGGCCATAACCATACAAAGAAAAATAAATACTCCTTGGAAAATCAAGGTGATATTTCCTCAGATGATTTTCCAAATTTGGGTGAGTAGTGTCACAGATGTTAAAGTAATCATGCTCAACAATATTTATCATATCATCAATTCTCTTACTAGACAATTCATTAGTAGTTTTGATTCTCTTGGGAGCCATTGAACCTGCAAAAGAGATCAAAATTCATCTTAAAGTGATCTCATTTTAGATTTTTTGACAAAAGAATTAAGAAAATTTGATAGATTCATTAAGGCACGCAAGTATAAATTTGGTGCGCAAGTATGGCGCCCAATTTGTGGCGTGAAAATAAAAAACATACAGAAGAAGCGTGACCGACAAGAGCGTCTGAACGAAAACACTTGTGCACCAAGAGCTGTATTTCCATAATCCTTTGTAATTTTCACTGAAGTGAAGCCACTATATATAAGCGATGAAGACTACCCTTCGCACTATGACCTTGCATGCCCGTACCTCGCACACTATCAGTTTGCTCACCACATCAAACTCTTTGACCTTTTTCATAACATTACTTTAGTATAAGACCCTATATTCATTTCAGATCCAATTATAAGGGGGGTGGGGCTTTTTTTGACAATCCGTTCCATCACAATGATGAAAAAGTGACAAAGGGAAATGCCTTAGAAAAAAGAGGAGAAAATATATAGAGAATTTCAAAGATTTGCAAAGGGTCAAGTTTGAAATCGCCCTAGTTGATCGAAGGCACCGTCGGCACACAACCACTTGTGCACCACAATGTTGGTGTGCATCTCACTTGTGTGACCAAAATCCTTTTACCCAGGGTCTTATTTTTTCCTATAAATGGACCTTTGGGGTCTTCATTTGTACAAAAAAATTTCCCTGAAGCCCAATTGCTACTCTGGTCACCCTAGTCCTTCGTCCAAGTCTTCCAAAACCCTCAAGGTAATTATTTAACACCTAGGGAGAATAAATTAAAGGAGGATCATATTAATTAAGTCCCTTCAGTGTTTGAAATCCATAACACTTGAATGAATTATCACAAACCAACCTAGGTCAACCCTGAACCAGTCACCCGATCCAGTCCGCGACATGTCCCGAAGGGCGTTCCCAATCCCCACGGGCTGGAAACCAGTGCCAGGAATCAAAATTTAATCACTGGGAACGATTTGGCCCATAAAAGATAAATAAATAAACAAGAATAAACAAAACGATAAAACTAAACTCTAGTAGTGGAAAAGAAATAAAAAGAACATCTCAACATACCTCCACATGACCTTCCAGGTCACCTCCCAACCAAAGGCTGACCTTGCTCCAATAATGTGCAACTCATCCAAGAAAAACCTGAGCAAAGGAAACCTTCAACTAAAATGATAAAATATGCGTGAGCATTTACATGATCAGTAGGGTTTCCAAGATAAACCACAGAATCCAACATCCCCTTTCCCGAAACAATCCATTAACACAAGTTTAAAATACAAATATAAAACTAGGGTTTTCACATTTTAAAATAATAAACATGTTTTTCTCATTTAAAAAAAATCAACACATGTGACATACCATTTACAAATCATTTGTCTCTTTTTATTAACTAAACTCAAAAAAAATATACCAAAGCTAGGATAAAGTAGAATAGGTAAACAAGGAAAGATATAAATAAACAGGTATAACATAAAGTAAACAAGCAATGAAAATAATACAGTATCCATGGGTGATCCTAAACATCCCTAAAAGACCCCTGAACATACTTGATTTCAGAACCACCTGTCGGTGTATGGTGAAGCTCCTAAGTCTATAACCAACTAGCTGCCCTATAACTGACCAATCTAGTGGAAAATCCCACCAGGCCTAACAACCAACCCAGGGGGTACCAACCCATATAATCAGGGTTGATTAGTAACTTTCACTCTATTATCTAAAAGACACCCATGAACCCATGGTGATTATAATAATACTGTGTATGTAGGAGGCCCTTGCATGCGTGACTCATCTCACCGCACTTTCCTACCCGAAACACGAACACTTCATATGATAACCCATAATGGATATCCCCCCTATAGAGGTGCCCCAAAAATTTATATACGTCATATCATCAAAGTTTCCAATTGGTCCATCATGTCATGAAATCATTAAAACCATTTGATACCTTTTATAATATATTAAAGTTGCTAAATGTGAATACAGTGATCAAAACACCATCCTTTCAAAGAATCAACATAAACATTAAACTAAATCTAAAAGTTCCAAATGAGCCATCACATCACATCATGTCAAAACCATTTTTCTAAAAACATTTTAAAGCTTTGACCAGACACACACAGTTTTCCAAACCACATCCCTTAATAAAATCTTAGTAAATAATCACCTTTTAAGTTCAAAGTTCCAAACGGGCCCTCGAATACCAACAACACCCAAAAATTTCATATTTTTCAAATAAGCCCCTATCCTTTCCAGACACCCACCAAATCATTTTCTAAGGCCCAATGGGCCAAATCCTTGATAAGAACATTTATAGTCATTTAAGGGTACCACACCAAAGACCAAACATCATTTAGGAAAACATGAATTATTTGGAAAACTAAGGATTTAAAGAAATACCATTTCAAAGGTGCCATTATCATTTTTGAGACCATCCATGTGTGCACCTAGTGCACCCATGGATGTTCCAAAATTCAATGGAACAATAAAATCCAAAGAGAACATTTGAAAACCAAACCCAAATTCACACTGAAACACCTTGAACCCATGATTCGTATTTCAAATATCATTTAATAAATCATTTACTAATTTAAGAAAACCTTTTCAAAAGAACACAACAAAGTCTTACATCATGATTATATCAATTTCACACTCAAATTCCATTTAAACATCCAATTCATATCCAAACACTTCAAAAACTACTTTTGCACCTTTCAAAACATAACTCGCACCACTTGCACAACCAAAATAGCTACTTTCAAACTTTATGAAAACTAACATATAGATCAAAACAGGTTTTCTCCAAAACAAACTTCATGCCATACAAACACACTATCAATAACAAAACAAACAAAAGTTAAATTTTCTTAAAAACTAAATTCACACCAACTAATTTAATTAAATAACACGATAAGTTAATTAGGTATGAAAAATAATTTATCAAGTCATTATTTTCACAAAACTACCTAAAAAAATCAGATAATTCATCCAAAAATTATTTATAATAATTTTAACTAATATAAAAAACACTACAATGAGTTTAATATAATAACCATAAAGGTTAGAACAATAAAAAATAATAATTTTGAAAAATACAAGTTCCATGAATTATGCTGGAAAGGAAAAATTTGGAAACCACCCACCTCAAATCAAGTGTGGATATAATGACACATCTGCAGAAAGACGAACAACACCCAATAGACCAAATTCACACCCAGAGCAGGGTTCAGTGCACTATTAGCTAGAGAAAAAGGGTGAGAAGGGGGGGTATGCTGGTGTGGCAAGGTCGAAGGTGAAGGGTCATAGGTGGGGTTGAAGGCTGGCACTAGGGAGATGAGGGCAGAGGGCGAGCATGGACCAGACGCAGGAGGGTGAGGCGGAGAGCCGGAGAGAGGCAAGGGTGCAGGGAAAAGGTGAGAGGAGAGGGCTTGGTCATAGAGGAGAGAACATGTAAAGGCTATTTGGGACCCGTCGTGTGGGTCGGGAGTGCCGGAGGGCCGAGACGATAGGTGGCTGGAGCGGGTGGTCGGGTGCGCTGAGGGGGCGAGGCCGGTTGCGCAGAGGGCCAGGACAGAAGGGGCGTGAAGGCAAGGTTTGGATCAGAGGCTGAAGCTGGGTGGAGGGGAAGGGAGAGAGGGTATAGGGGACCCACAGGGGCGAGAGGCGGAGCGAGGGTGGTGTGCGAGCGACACTGCGCAGGGAAAGCCATGGAGGGGGGACAGGGTCACACTGAGGTAGAAGGGGGGGGGTGATGCAGGTAGTTAGGGTTTCTTAATATTTTTTCATTTTATAATAATAATAATAATAATAATAATAAGAAAACTATAAATAATAAAAAAATTACAACAATAAAGGTAATAATAATAAAAATTAATAACAATAAAAATAATAATTATGACAATAATAATAAAAATAACAATAACAACAATGAAATAATAATAATAATAATAATAATACAAATAATAATAATAATAATAATAATACAAATAATAAAAATAATAATAATAATAATAATGAGCAATTTCACGACTCTTGGGCCGACTGTGCGGCTACCGCCAACCATGTGGTGACGCGCAGGAGTCCGAAACCTAGTAAAAATGTTAAATGATTTTTTTTAAACTGGGACCCAACCCAAACCTTGGTGCTAGGACCCGAAGCCAAGAAATAATAAAATATAAATAAATTAAAAAGTCAGGGTGTGACATGCCTAAAGTGCCTAACCTTCCTAAATTAGAAACACTTGTGCGCTACCCATTCCTCTCAAAGGAACTTGAGCGCCCCACTTCTGGGAATACCTGTGAATACTCTTAAAGGTTTGAGTCAAGTCTCTCCCAAGTTTTAACATCCAAGATGTTGGTCACTTAAGTAAACATCAGGTTTCCCAAGCCTAGCAGTGAAAAACGGGCTGCGAGCCTGTGGGCTAAGTGGGCTTGGGGCGGGGCAGGTTTATTAAAAATAACCCACATTTTAAGCAAGTTTATACGGAAATCCCACATGGGTAGCCAACCCATGTAGGTTTACCCATGGGTTATTTTAATTTTTTTATAATAATAATTATTAAATTAAAATTTAAAATATAATTTCATTTACGAGGTGGTGTAGAAGTCATTAAACACGACTCCTCCTTTTCCCAACATCTCCTAACCTGAAACTGCCTCAGAACCCAACATGCCTCCTTATTTTATTTATCCAACCAAACTCCAACCTCGCCACCCCGTCACCCCACCCGACCTCCCCCACAACCCCCAAATTTTCCACCCTTTAATCCTACACCACCCCCGTCACCCCTACAATCCCCAAATTTGCTGACCTATGATCCTACGCCACCCCCCCCCCCGTAACCCTCGCACGTCCGACCTACTTCGTGACCCCAACCAGCCTCCTCCGCGACCCTCGTCACCCCCGATCATCCTCCTCGCCTTCTCCGCCTATGACCCCCATCACCCCACCCAACCTCCTCACCTCATCTTCCTGTGACCCCCTCACCCTCGCCTCCTCAGCTCACGACCCCCATCACCCCACTTATCCTCCTCGCCTCCTCCACCTATGACCTCCATCACCCTCACCTCCTCCACCGACGACCCCCTTCACCCCTGCCCGGCCTCCTCACCTCCTCCGCCCACGACCCTCGTCACCCTCACCTCCTCTGTTGGTGACCCCCATCACCCACCCCTGCCTAGCCTCCTTGCCCCCTCTGCTGATGAACCCCATCACCTCCTGCTCGGACTCCTTGCCTCGTCAACGTGCGACCCCCGTAACCCTCCCCTCCTCTACCCGTGACCACCGTCACCCTCACATCCTCCACCGGTGACCCCCGTCACCCCCTCCATGCCTCCTCACCTCCTCCACCAGTGACCCCCTTCACCCCCACCCAGCCTCCTTGCCTCCTCCACCCATGACCCCCTTCACCCCCATCCAACCTCCTCCACCTACGGGTTTCCCGCGGGCTTGCCCGCATCCACTGTGGGGAGGGGCGAGCTTGATAAATCCACCCATTTTTTATGTGGGATTTTTTTTGGGTCTAGCCCGCATGGGATTAATCCCACATGATCTTTACCTGCCCCGACCCACCCCGCCTAATTCACATTGCTACCCAAGCCTACCTGTGCACCCATACCTGCGCACCAAATACCTACTTGGGTGACCATCTTTGATTCACCTTATCCCTTAAGCCTATACAAGCCTTTCATTAAGCCTTCTTAAAAGTCATTCATGGAAAGGATTTCTCTTCATTGGATCCCCTGTCTGAAAGGGATTATGTTGAAACCTTTGCCAAAACCTCCTGACTTACCAAAACCTTAGGAAAGGCACGTCAGCATGTCTCCCATTTGGGTTAGTATATCCACAGTCAGAGGTTTCCCAAAAAAAATTTATAATGGGGTTGGGATTCATGGAGTGTCTGTGGGTTCTTATATCCTCATTCACATGGACCTTTCTCCTAGGAATAGTGTTGGAGAGTTCTCATTTTTTAGGATTAGGGTTTTGGTCATGCATGTCCCCTATTGTCTCTAAAAATTGGAGCCTCATGTCCCTGGTAGGAAAGGTATGGTTCACACTTAATTTTCATTTTTAACAAAGGAAAATTCTCCCTCCCATACCAGAACCAATTCTAGGGCATCCCTCTGAGAGTAAGCCCCTAGCCTTTTAGGCCGAACTTAATGATCATCACCTTTCATTCCACATTGAAATGTTTGTTGCTTCACACCCTTGTTCGCCGTCGTCGTTGTAGGCCCATCCTATTCCACCAGTAGAGGAGGAAAAGTGTGTGTACGTTTTATGAATCTTTCACATCCTCTTATTTCTCACACCGAGCATGACTCATGTGGGCTTACAGATTGTGATGATCACAACATCCACACAATCCACCAGTATTGAACTACGAGAACTCTGATTCCCACCATAATTGGGATATGTAGGAAGCCTTTATTAGGGCCCAAGATCATTGGATACCCTATTTAGGAGTCCAACCCTAATTCCCTTAATTCGGGCATCCTCCTTAAGAGTAATCCCCAACCTATTTCTCTCAATGGATCATACACCCCTACGAGACTCCCCGAACTATGTGGGCTTTGATTCTCATCCAAATGAGATACATAGGAAGCCTCCCTGAGGTTCAAACCCAATAATCTAAATCAAACCTATCCTTTCTAGGCCACATTCCCAACAATATCTAATTAAACTTGGAAATTCATATCCCTTCCAGTTTCCTTGGGCTGCTTAGGCATAAGTCCCGCACTAATCTTTGACTAAGCACCTTCCACTTAGATGTCCTCACCACATGAAATTAAACTATATGGTCAGGTCCTTATAACACGACCTTAAAAGATATGATGTGTCCCATTAAGTGGCATAAAACTATGAGGGTTCTGATTCCTTTCACAAGGATACATAGGTTTCCCATTTATGGGTACAATCCCAACATCAAAACAAACTTTTGTCTCCCTAGATGATAATAAATTCTATAGTGACCCACTGAGTGGATTAAAAACCAGTATCATCATAACAATGGTTAAAAGAATCTCTAAATAGTATATAAGGGGATACCATTGATGGGGAACCTCGAATACATATGGATATCCCTATTAATGAAGAACCTCACATACATACAGATGATTCTAAATTTCACACATGCTAATAATTGATTGAAATTCCAAGGGAAACATACGTTATACTTGGTAAATTAATAAATATTTATGAAAATATCTCAAATATATAAGAGAGTCGCAAAGTAGGAAATAATTCCCCCCAAAATGGTGTGATGAGTCTGACCTCCCATCCTCTCAACCAATGTATGTTCTTAAGTATCATAGGTTCAAACCTAATGAATGCCTACCTTTGGAAAGTAGGTCCCTTTGGATAAAGAAATGTTGGATGTTTCCAATTCCATAAATAAATCCAATGGAAACTACTTGAAAGTAGTGATTCATAACTAGAACACACATTCTGAGGGAGACTAAACAATATGTTATCAATATATTTATATTGAAAACTTATAGTGCTCCCACAAACCAGTTATTGACACATGTCACTCATTCATTTCCAAATGAATGTTCTATGATCATTATGCGTGATTTTTTTTATAAATTGGTTTATGTAATATGTATATATTATTGGAATTTATTTATGACTTTGACCCTTTTTAGTTATTACTAATAGACATATACCATAGGGTATCCTTTTGGTCACATCATATAGAAATCTTAAGTAAGGATTCCTCTAAATGAGGTGGCCTTGACAATAAATTTCCCAATATGATAATCATAGAAATATGATTTGATTAGTAGAATTAAAAAAGGATTTTAGTCATGATGATTGGTGAATATGTTTTTTCAAAGACTAAACCTTTCAATAATCAATCATGCTACATTGGTACCATCTTGTACCATCCATTTCCAGTTTCTTTTGAAAACTCACCAGCAATATCAAGTCTTAGAAACATTAAAAATATGAAATCCCTGAATTTTCCCATATGGAATCCATTACTTGAATTTATACGTACCTTTTAACCTTATCATATTACCATTTACTGTTTCTTTATAAGAATATTTATCCTGAAATAATAATACATGTATCATGCACTGTGGTGAACATAAACCACCTCTTTGGTTATAAATTCCTAAGTGGTATGTGTCTTTGGATCTAATCCTCCCCTAAGCTCAGAAGAGTCTAGTATTCATATTCCAAATCATGTGCATTCAGTGCCTAAACTCATATAAGTTAAGTATTCTTCCACTATATTCAAATATATGGACTTCTTTTTTGGAAATCTAGTCGATATTGACTAGATGTTAATATCTTTAGTGACCATAGGATAATAAACTCTCATGAACCTTAGTGATTTGATGTTCATTTGTATATAAGGCCAAATCTTAACAAACTTTTTCCTATAAACACTTTTGATAGTTCCATAATAGATTCTTATCATATCGCAATTAATATGATATCCATTAGACAATATAGTTGGTATATGGTTAGTTGTTTCACTTATATTTAAAAAATATTTCTTGGAAGGAATAATAGAAGTTTTATAATATATATATATATATATATAACACTCATCATTGATCTTACTTTTACTACCATCATTAAATTTATGTATATATGAAAATGTTAGTTTGGGATAACCTTTACTCCACATATATGATTAATGATTACTTGGATAATATGTTCTCCTACAAGACACTTTGGTGATTCCTCAATCTTTACCAAGTGCACTCATTTAATCCACTAAGCATTTATAATTTTTTTAATGGAATATCATTGATTATATGAATTTAACTTTAGAATTATAATGGTTGATGTGGTTATATTGAACCAACTCTAAAAGGTTTTGTGACATGCCTTTAATTTAAAAGGCCTATTTATCTAAAACATGATAAGTAGTTTGTTTTTATATATAGTATATTAGATCAATTGAGACTAAAACACTTTAATGGGTATATACACATCAAATAATTTCACTTTTATTTGATAAAGAATTATCTTCTAACAATCAAGTAAGAGTATTATATTTTATATTCACCATTCATTACAATGTATATTTGCGATTTAAGAGTTACTGAATTCTTAGTTTCCTATTAAAGTACCATAAAAACATTTATTCTAAAAGTGAAATAATGTCTCATTGAGTCAAGATAGAAACCGAGATAAATATTTTGATATAACTTATTTTAAATTTTAATCAATCCAATATGGAAATGAGAAATAGTGATATCCCATTGGATGACATAGGAATCACGCTTTCTTGATTCCTTTTGAGTTTAATATAAAACTTTTCTATTTTTGATCCTTTTCTTGTATTTAAATACATGTATATTGTAATCATATTATATTTAATACACAAGAAGAAAATAAAAACTTGGTTAATATAACTTAAGTGGTTAAAACTATTTTGTTCTTCAATTCATTATAATTTCTTTTCCATTGTTAGTTTTTTCCATATAAGAAGAAAATATCCACCTGTTCATACTTCTGCCTTCAAATATTTTGTCTCTTTGATGGATGTTATAAATTATTTTTTGGATTTATATTATCTATGGGATATTCAACCATGTATTTTAAAATTTTCACCAAAATTGGTGGATAAACAAGTTTCAACAAATCTTTATTCGCCTTTTGAAGTATGGAAAACAATTTCTCGAGTGACTTATCTATTTATTTTATCTGAGCTTGAAAAAATAAGGATAATTTTGGTGGTAAGGATAATAATATAATATTAATGGATAATTTATTATCAAAGTGGAAGCCTAATTTCTAAAAACGATCAATATGCCCCAACATTTTGAAATAATGATCAGTAGCTAGATCACCCTTTTTTATTTTATACTTATATAGTACATTGGCAATCTTATTTATTTCTAGAATTTCCTTATCATTATCAAGAGAATGAAGATGTGGTAGTATGGTGTAAGAATACATGTATTTATGTTGTATCATTAAATCTCCAAATATAGTTGATAATATAATACATAGGGCATAAGAAACATCCTTACCATATCTCTAGCAGGCATCCTTTTCATCTTCACTCACCTTTTGGGGTTGTTGAACATGAATAAGGGATTCCAACACATAATTCAATTTTTTTTGATAATAATAAATCACATAAATGATTGCACCATATCTAGAAATATATATTTTTAAGAACATACACTGACTTAAGGAATAATCACACTGTTTTCATAGTTTTACTTTCCATTTTCTATAATCATTAAAATATATGATTAATACTTTACTTGATTACAAATTATGTGAGAAATAGTTATTAATTTTATTAAATATACCACCATTTTATCAAGTCTCAACAACCATCACCATTGAACTTAGAATGTCTAGTTTCTTGGAAACTCTAGTGGAAAGGATCTATATTCCCCTTCGCATAACCCCAACAAGGGTTAGTCAAGCTACATGAAGGTGTTTAGGTAGGAAAGTATTTTCCAACTATGGGCTTGCAGGTCCATGATCCGTTGAGTGGATCCCCCAATCCAGGAATCCTAACTAGGATTTCCTCAACACTTGAATCCAAATTACACCAAGTCTAGCAAGAGATACTCCTATTGATGTAAAATGGTTAAGTCAACCCAAACCTTCATAAGAACTCACCTTATAAAAGTAAGTGTCCCAATAAGGATACTCAGTTCTATTGGTTTCATTCCTAATCAAGTAATGGAAGACATATTATGACTTAATATATATTTGATGGATTTTATTATTTATAAATTTTATACTATTTTATCCTTTACATGTATTTTTAATATTAAGCGGATTTTACTTAATTATTTAACCATTTTGGATAAAACATTTACAAATAATCCATTTATTTATATTTTATCTTTACACATTAATTCATTTATTTGTGTAATCATGGGATTGCATCTATAAAATAAATAATTCATAAGATGGAAATAAATAAATAAATGACTCTATCATGAGCTTATCTAATGCCTAATTTATTTAGTGGATAATAAATCAGCCTTTGAACTAGTGGAAATAACTCATTGTCTTGGTCTTGGCATTAGTTGTAGCATTCCACATATCCACTGTATCACCTGGGTTGGAATCATATCGGATCCGTCTTGAAACGCCTCTATGCAGCTTGGGATACTCCATTTATTTCATGTATTTATAACTCACATGCAGGTGAGGGGAACTAAGGAATTGGTTAGGGGGGTTACATAAATAACTTTGAATATACAACTACTATATAATAATGGAGGAAGGGATAACTCACAAACTATCATTTAAATTTAATAATTAATAATTATAAACCCATGAAATAAACTAAATTAAATAATGACAACTCATACATAGGTTTTGGTCAAACTCAAGAACAATCATACACATACAACGAATATGAAAAATTAAAACTAATTAACATTCATTTATTATTATTTCTTTATTATTAAGATTAACGTGCTTGCATTAATTAATTATTTAATTAATTCCCTTTTATATTAATGACCATGAATTCTATTGGAGACACCCATCATAAATTCATTCATGAAAAATAAACTACATAACCAATAATTACAGATATTTATAATACATTAATTGAACATTCAAAAATTCTTTAAAACCATTATTAAATTTTTAAACACAATAGGTGCCAATCAATACAATAAGGTTTTAATTTTTCAATTATGAATTTATTGTAATTTTATTCTTTGATTTATTGGGATACTACATGATGTGTACTATCAATCTAAACGTTATGTATCTCATTTTCAATGTACCTGGGTTACATGCATGGGGCTTGAGTGTGTAACCTGACCAGACTACATAGTGTATACTAACCAGATACATGATGTTTGTTGCGCTTATTATGTGACCAAGATACACACCTAAGTTTTAGTATGAATCTCGATGGTTTACATGGAATATACTATCGAGATACACACTGTGTGATCCAAATGTTGTGCATTCACGCAACCTACTAAAGAACTTAGCACATTAATCATATGTGAGACTACACGACATGTACAATCTATCTACACATCATGAATCTCACATATCGTGTGTCGATATAACTCACTAAGGAACTTGGAATGTATTTCAGACATGGGAATTAATCAACTACATGTTGTGTTCACCAGACACACATCGTGTACTTCATTAATTCCCTAGGCTATCGATCTCATGAGATTTTGACCATGTATTTGACCACACAGTTTGTGTGAATTTTTCTATTAAAATGTATAGATTACAAAAAAATGTATTCTAGCTATACGTATGCAATTTGATATGTCGTGTTCTAAACTGTACTGATCTACAAGCGGTGTATAATAAACACACCACATGTAATTTTTGTTTGGCACGTTGTGTATCCCACAACACAGCCAGATGTAGTGCACATGGATACACAATGTGTACTCCGACTACATGTCGTGTAACCCTATATTACTAGCAAAAAATCCTTGGAATTTCCCAATGTAATCTCTGATCATTCTTCATATATTCTTAATCATTTTAATAAAATTAAACACTGAACTGATTAATTAAAATGTCAAAATCATGTTAATTAAATAATGAGATTAAAGAAAGAATATTATGGAAATGAAATATTCAACCACTATTGAACATATAGATCAACAATCAAATAAATAATTTTAAATTTGAAATGTAACCTCTCTCTAATACCACTTGAAGGTTCTGGGAACATAGAAATCACCATGGCGAGTAGATAACCATAAAGTTTTTTTTCAATCTGATGGATTATTCAAAATATTTTCAACAACTTGAATGTTATGACCAATGAAATATTTCCACAAGATATTAACATAATATAAACATATATCCCTCAGAGGATCTTTTAAAGTTAAATTTATAATTAATTTATTTAATATTGAAAGAAATTATTACATCGTCTTAGGTTCTTTCTTCAATGTAGATTTTGATCATTCTGAAAACGTTTTTCTGAATTACCTTCTTTACGCTATAAGGATCCAAGTGTAGGATCCCTCTAGTGGTGATCCACACATGATCCTTTAATCTTTGAGTAGTGTCTATTTATTTATAGTTTATAGCATGATAAATAAACTATCTTTCATTATTCTTCTTGATCGCTTCTATTTCCTTAGAGCTTGAAGGAAACTCTATATCACTTCTCATTATTGAGAGGAAGAGAGGAGGAAGAATTCAAGAGAGAAGTTCGTTGTACGTAATGATTCTCAATTCTCAATTAAACCTACAAAATAGACATAACCATATATTTATAAAGCTAGGGTTTAGGTTAAAATATTATTTAATTATGTATCAGACCTTATATAATATTATAATCTTTAAAAAACCCCATTCCATAAATAATAATAGTATTGTTATGATTTTATAGTGCACGCTAACTCACACAATAATAAATATTCTTTTAATGGATTTTAAATTAATATTCATCACCATACGTGATCTTAGTCTACTCAAACTTCTTTTCATTTATTGAATACCCGAATAAATATTTTTATCCATAAATAAATATTTTATTTACAATCCAGAAAATAAATATTTTTTAAAATATTCAATAAATAAAATAAATATTTTATTCACAATACAATGAATAAATATTTATTATATATCCATTTAATAAAATAAACTATTTATTGATAAGAAAATAATTATTTATTACCATGTGAATATTATTGATTGATAAAACTTGGATAAAATTATTTCTCAGTCTTGAGAATAATATTTATCCCATTAATTAAATTCCAATATAATTTAATCAAGATCAATGGAAAAACTTAGTGTGTGACCCTATAGAATTCTTTATCATTGGAATTAGATGAGTTTTCCTAAAGTTAAAGATTACTGTCTAGCAACAGGTCAATGCACCCAAGAGAAATAATTTAATTTCATAATTATGAAAACCATATATGAACGATCAATGTGTAATATAATCCATTTTTCTCAATATCTCATCAACTAGTTTACACATCAGTATCATCAACCTATATTCTTGATACATATTTCTTTGATTATCCGAAATAAATACACTGTTAAACCATGACCATAAAATTTAAGGTGATGGTTCTATTATAATCAAAGGGTCGAGATATCAAATTCCATAAATTTGGAAGGGAAAAATCAGTCTTCAACTTATTTTATTAATAACATGTCATTTGTGATGTACCCAATATACCCTACTTCCTACTAACATATGGAATGAAATTTTTTTGTTAGTAAATCTAAGTGTGTGAGTCATGACATGCATCAATTACAATCGTAAAGACTGAGGACCATTATACATGCTCATATATAGGAATATCTGATGATACCAAAACATGAAAAATTCCTACCAGCGAGTCTGTTATTATAATCTTTCATCTTAGATATTACTAAGTGAAAAATTCATGAGAAGAAACCTCATCCGCTTACAAGTGATCTCACCTTATAGTCAATATACTATGTTCTCCATCATAACACGTTATCTCACTATAGAACTATATTTAAGAGATATCTTCATATCATCTCAAGGTTCTCATCATAGCGAAGAACTTCTATGAACCTATAAATGCAACAGATACTCTAGGACATCATCACATCATTTTTATGAACTGTTATGACCTTATCAATGTGAAAAATACCCTAGTACATTATCACATTAATATTATGAAAAATAAAAATAAAAATGTGATAATATATTTATAATAATATTTAATTCTTTTAATATTCATATAATCCAAAGTACAAGTAGTTGGTTCTAGGGAACCAACTCCAACACTATCTTGGTAGCCACCTAAGAACATGACTGAGGTATGGATCTTCCTTGGGTTGGAATGCTACTATTATAGATTTGTACTTGGTTTCTCCTAGATTACAACACCCTTAATTGCTTTGACTAGAAAGAGGAATCCTTTTGTGTGGACAAAGAGGTGTCAACAAAATTTTCAGGAGTTGTGGAAAAGGTTGATGAGTCCCCCCATCTTAAGATTTATACAAGAGGGTTTTGAGTGTGTATTATTCTGCGATGCCTCTAGAGATAGGCTTGGATATTTTCTAATGCAGAGGTAAGCATTGATCGCCTATGGTTCCTGGAAGTTGATACCACATGAGTAGAACTACATGACCTGTAATTTGGAGTTAGAAGAGGTAGTCTTAACCCTTAAGATGCAGAAACACTATCTATGGGTAAACAATTTATAATCTATTCTAACCATAAGAATCTCAAGTTCATTTTATCATGGAAGTATCTCAACTGGGGACATAGTAAATGGCTAGAGTTCCTCTAGGATTATGATTTTGAGATAGTATATACTCCTAATAAGGGTAATATGGTGGAAAATTATCTCAGCAAGAGATCTTGCTCATAGTTTTTGGGTGAGGAATAATAGCATTTAGCCTTGTTACAGTTGTCTGTAGTGGACAAGGATAGTGAAACTTACCTATATTTGATGGATATTACCCCTATGATCCTACATTGTGTTAGGGAGTCTCAAATTAGAGATACCAACTACAAGACCTTGCATATTAACATATCCATTGGATGTTCTCCAGATGGTTTTTTGAAGGTGGGGAGTATTTCATCCTTTTCAAAGGGCGGACAATGGTATCAGTGATGTTTTGAGAGGAAGTTTTGATGGAGTTTCATATATCCCCCTTAGATCAACATATTGGTGTGGAAAATATGTACCTAGACCTTAAAAGTCAGTTCTAGTGGTTAGTAATAAAGAAGTGTTCAACTGAGTTTGTCTCTCGATGCCTCACTTGTCAGTAGGTGAAGACAAAGTACCAAGTTCCAATGGGTTGAACTCAATCACTTGAGGTGTCAGAGTGGAAGTTACATGGTTCTTCTATGGAATTTATGATGGGGCTCCCATGATCTTCTAGAGTATATTATTCAATCTGAGTCATTATAGATTGACTCACTAAGTCAGACCACTTCCTAGCTATCCAAGAATATATTTCAGTTGAGATCTTGGGATGCCCTTATATACAGAAGATAGTTTGACTTCATGGAGTTACCTTGATGATCATTTCAAATCGTGATTCTTTCTTTATGTCATTATTATTGAGAGGATTGTAGGAGGCCTTTGGGTCTTATTTTAATTTGAACATGATGTTTTACCCTTAGAAAGATATCCAGATTAAGTAGACTATCCAGGTTCTATAGGACATGCTTCAGGCTTGCATGTTAGACTTTGGATGTAGTTGGTATAATAAACTACCCTTGTTGTTTTTTTCATATAACATCAGTTACCACCCCACTATTGGTATGACACTATTCAAGGGATTATACTGGAGACCTTTCAAGTCATCACTATGTTGGATAGATCCATGGGATTCTGTACTCATGGGCCTAGAGTTGGTGAGAGAAACAACATAGAAGGTGAAGGTCATCCAAGATCATATGAGGATGGACCAAATCTATTAAAAGTCTTATTAAATCTAATGACGTAGGCCTTTGGAGTTCAACAAGGGAGACCATGTGTTCCTGAAGGTCTCACCTTAGTGAATATTGTATATATTTGGTTGGGGTGGAAATTTATCTCTAAGGTTCATCAGTTATTTTCAGATACTTCATATGGTTGGTGAGGTGGAATACCACTTGGTCCTACCACCGTAGTTATATTGGGTACACGATGTATTCCATGTGTCATAGCTGAGGAGGTATGTGCATGAACTATCACAAGTTGTTGACTGGTGCGAGTTGGACATCGAGGATGGAGCTACCTTTTAATATTACCTTGAGGATCAATAGGATAAGATCCTTCATGAGTGAGTGATTCTCTTGGTGCATTTTCAATGGTAGTATGAGAATCTTCAGGAGAGCACCTGGGGACAGGAGAACCAGATGTGAGCCCAATACCCTCATTTTTTTAGTAGTCTTTTTTCTTTTTAGGATGAAAATATCTAAGGCGGGGAGAATGTAATGAATATATTTTTCCTTGTTAAGATTTTTAATATTTTAAGGAATAATTTTGAAGCTAAGTACTAAGTCAGCATGGGATTTTAGGGCCCAGAGAGGCCTGATATTGATATAATAAAAATATTAAATATATTATATCACATATGCAAAAATTTTATTAATTAATGGGATAACTCCTTAATGGAGTCTTAGGTCATAAATCTGAGACCACTATTAAATATAGAATGTGGGTTTTACCCTAGGCATAAAATAATCTTTATCGGTGTCAGGTGTTTTGGTAAAGTACAGTCATAGGTAAAAATAAAATAAAATAAAATAAAATAAATATATAAATTTATTTATTTTTTATTTTAAATGTAGTGACCTAATCCACTCCTATAAAATCCCATTTATGGAAAATCCATAGGGTTACTCGCATAACGCTAGATATTGAGATAGGAGAAGTTGGAGGATCATTCTTGTATGAATGATGACAGATCATGCTTTGGCTATTGGTGTGCCAACAGTGCTTTTAGATCTCACCAATGACAATGATATGTAACCATTCTTCATCAGTGATCGATCCAAACCCAAGGTAGGCTATTATTTTATTTCAATTTATCTCATTTTTTATCCCATGTTAAACATGAATCAATTTACCTAACAAAATTGATTCATATATCGATGGATGATTCCGGTTGAATTTTTTATCTTCCTATAGATTAGGAATCGATATCGATTTTGACATTTGGTTCTTCATTCATTATTCTAATGGAAAAAATCTAGGACAACCTGGACAAAAACTAAGGTTAATTCCTTTTATTGTATTTTATGGTCTATTCCCCCATTCTTTTCATGTTCATCATTAATATTTTATTTGGTTGATGGTTTTACCAATAATCGGTGGACGATCATTGCATGATCATTCATTAGTTAAATAAATCATCACCCTATGTTTGGGTTCATGATTGATGGAGAAATTGAGGTGTGCCATCGATAATATATGATTGGAGGTGGATCGAGATTAGATCAATGTTTCCTCATTTCATGGTTTGGCATGTGGCAACTTGTGGTGTGACGGGAGTCGATTCCTAAGTGAATTGGATGGAAAAAAACTATCCACTAATGATTAAAAGGTTTGGTCAACCTATATCCATGATTTCTTGGTGATATTGGTGGCTAGATCAATGATGAAGGTGGCACAAGAAGAATTCCTAGGTGTTCTAGATTTCTAGAAAAATCTTGACCACACTGTATGTAGTACAAAGAACACACGTCATGTAATACACTAGTGAAAGGTGCTGTCGTGGATGCTCTCAAATGATGTTTAGTTTTGGGTTATTTAGGTGCATCAGAGTGGATGACCAAGGTTGTCTCTCAAAAGAAAAAGTAATTTAAAACAACATATCAAAGGTATTTTGAAATTAAAATAAAATAAAATAAACAACTTAGAAGGATGGGGGGTTGTTCATTTTTTATAAAATAATAAGAAGAAGTATGCTGGAAGAAGATTGTATTTGTTTTTGTTTTTGTTTTTGAAATGAAAATTTGATTAATAAAACTCAATGAGAAAATGTTTTTTTAGAAAAATATTTTAAAAGGAGTAATTGATCTAACTCTACCTCTTCACTCAATTATTTATCAATATAATTTAAATTAATATCCACTTAATTATAATACCCTAATTTTTTAAGCGTCAGACCCTACGGGAGTTAACTTAACCATAAAGATGAAATTACTTACACCCTAGGCTAGCTTCAGAACATGCAATCATAGAACCCTGCTTTGATTGATGTTCTTAGGTTGAATTATGGTAAGTAGTTAATTATAGAACATATCCACTCTATAAATTAGGATTAATTTAGTTTATGTATTATATTTTAACTCTTTAAATTTATCTCTTGTGGTCTTGTATTACTGATTAAGATCGCACTCTCACAATTTACACAAATCTTGACCTCACGTGTTTTTCTGTTAATTGTTCAATTTATTTATTAGTTTCATTTAAATTGATAAATCAATTAATAGATCATATTAAGTTAATTACATTAAATCATTTATTTAAAATAAATTAATAAATAAGGTAATAGGTAGATCAATTACTAAGAAAACTACTCTTCTATGGGCGGCGTAGTCATCGTAGAAACAGTTTGCATTTGCAACGATTTAGAAAGGGTATAACCCAATCTCATTTTTATTCTTGAATTACAGCCCAAAGAGTAAGATTAATAGAAGAATAAAATTTAAAATAATAGAAGAAATGTAAGATAAAATAAAATTTTATTGAAATTACAACAACATTACAACAAAGAAGAGGAAAAGAAGATCATTTTGGGGGAGATCCTACCTTGGTTGATTACCTCCTCCAATTGTGAATTGAAATAGTATATAACCACTTCTCCTTTTCTCTCAATCTCCTAATTCACGTCCTAACCCCTCCAAATGATAAAAATACCAATTTATAGAGTGGAGGGGAGGTTAGATTTCAAGTGGTTTCAAGTGTGAATGGGGAAATTCGGCCAAATATTTTATTCCATATTGAACCGCATGTTTGACCTTCAAAACACGTGAACCAGATGTCCATCTAGAATGATGATTTGTGAGAAATTTTGTTCTATATCTCCTCTCCATATTTTATCCCAATCCAATTATGTATGTAGAAGTTATGGCAAAAATACAAAACCAATGCCCAATCAAGAGAGTCCATCCCAACTTTGACTTCATGACCCATTTGCACCAACCCAGTGCATGATTTAGACAATGTACTAAATTAAATTTTTAGCCCATTAAGTCAGGAATATATTTAAATTTTTTTAACTTCCTATAATATATATCAAAATATTTATTTCTGAAACGCTACAGTGAATTTTAAAGGGTAAAACTAGAATTTTCATCAAATTTTCAAATGAATGATCTAATCCCAAACACTTTATAAATAAACATATTTAACAAAATGTGAGGAATTTTTTTCATTTATTATAATAAAATATTCCACAAAATTGTGTTTTATCAACTCCCCCACACTTACCCTTTTGCACTCGTGGGAAAAACCTCATATCATGTATTCCAAAAAATTGTGACAAGTAAACAACAATATCAAATCAAAACAAATTTTAAAACACATATCCTTGAGATCCAACAATTCCACACCAAGAAACAAAAGATATCATGCCTCATAAAAAAAAATTATTTCAAGTTCTCCATTTATATCATTCAATATATTTTCACTTCATTTATCCTCCCATGCACACAAAATACTTACCTCACTTGAATTTTCTCTTATCACACAAATGTCAATTTTTATGAAATGTCTTTCTCATCCAAACTCATAAAAGGGTCACCATAGGCTTGATAAATTCCTACATCGCCACTCGATGTGATTCAAGGACATATGTTTATCATGAAGACTTTTTAGGGTTGTTCTGTGGCTTTCGGTTGGTAGGATTTAGATGTGAAAAAATCTGAGGCTGAATGAGAAGGGCTTGACTCTTTTTGAAGCACAATTGCATTATTCTAATTGTCACTCAAGTATGGTCTCCTCCTCAATCCTCTTAGTATCAATTTAGATCCATCATCATCAAAACTCATGTAAAGCTTAAATGATTCATCATTTCATAAAAAAAAATTAAATATTCTCAAACATAGTTTTTTTGTGAAATCTACAGATAGGCACAACTTCTTTTATCACGAAAGCTCCAGAAAGGCACACCTTCTTTTATCATGAAATCTTCAGAAAGGAAATTTTTTCAATAGAACGATTTCTTTTCTAGTAGAAAACACATCTCTTCAGAATTTAATTTTCCACCCAAAGTATCACAAAATGTGGTATCACAACACAAGACAACTTCCCCCACACTTATGTTCAACTATATTTTGCAATTTCACTTCAAGAGTTGGTTGGATAGGGAAAATTGGCTCGTAATGTGGCTATCCTAATAGGATGTTCATGGATTTTGAGGGATACAAGGATTAAATGTTCAAGTTAAGACATTATAAAAATTATTCTTATGAAATAAGGGCTTTAATACCAAATAAATGCCTAAATAATTTAAAACACAAGTACCTCAAACCCTCAAGTTTTGACAATAATAAATCAAATTCTGGTTAAATCAAGAATGGTCTGGTTCTCTCAAGAAGTGAGTTGAATGTAAAGAATATGAAAATAATGGTTCATAATCCTGATAAGAAAGTGATTTCAAATATAAATATAGTGATATGTGGCATGGGATTCAAAATTCAGAGTACTTATAATGAAATTACTAAAGGTTTGAACTTGAAACAAAGTCATTTTCAGCATTCATTTAAACTCAGTTTTATGGGATAAATTGTTTCAGTTATTGATATGGATTTCAAAATGGTGATGAGAATAATTTCATCTCAAAAGTTTTAGAAACACAGACAAAAAAGAAAGAAATAGTTTTTTAAAATAGAAAAACAATTGAAATTACTAAACTAAAAGGTTCCCTCCTCCACACATAAAATATTGCATTGTCATTAATGTGAGCCCATGAGATGATATGTGCATATGAAATATAAAATTTTAAATAGGAAAAAGAATATAAAAGTGAAAGGTTTAGGAACAACCTGATATGCTCAAGTGGCGATGGGGTCATGCAGTGTGATGAAATCCACTGCATCAGTAGGAAGTCCCTCAATGTATTTCTTTAAACATTTCCTGTTGACTATAAAGCTCATTCCAGTTTCTTCTTATAAGATTTCCACTGCACCATAAGGAAAAAAAATTAGATACAATATAAAGACCTAACTATCTAGAATTCAACTTACCAGGCATCAGCTTCAATCATGAACTGTAGAGTAGGACTTTCTCTCCAACATGAAACTCCCTTTGTTGGATCATTATATCATGAGATACTTTTGATATTTAATTATAGATCCTTGAGTTCTCATATGAAGACAATCGAATCTCCTCAAGCTCTTGAATTTTCAACTTATTTTAGATTCCAGTGTGTGCCAAATCCATGTTGCATTTCTTTATTTCCCAATATGCCCGATGTTCGACTTCCACAGGGAGATGACAGGCTTTCCCAAAAACAATCCGAAATGGGGAAATGCTGATGGGTGTCTTGTATGATGTCCTATAAACCCATAACACATCATCCAAGCACTTTCTACAATCCTTCCTATTCAGCTGCACAGTTTTCTCCATTTTTTTTCAACTCATGATTTGAAATCTCAGCCTGACCATTTGTTTAGTGGTGGTATGGCGTTGATGTTTTGTGTGTCACCCCATACTTCTAAATGAGGGAAGCCAAATTTTTATTATAGAAGTGTGTCCCTTGGTCACTGATGATGGACTTTGGTACTCCAAACCTACAAAAAATATATGTCTTGACAAAGTCCACTACAACATGAGAATCATCAGTCCTGGTGGCCTTAGCTTCCACCCATTTAATCACATAATAAAAAGAAACCGAAATATACAAAAAACCAAATGAACTCGAAAAAAGGGCCCATAAAAGGATGTCCCATACATAAAAAATCTCACAAAATAGTATGGGTTGTTGGGGTATCTCATGTCTCCTAGAAATGTTCCTAGTGTGTTTGAAATGAGAGCATTACTTAAAAAACACATGGGCATCATGGAATAAGCTAGGACAATATAATATAGAGTCTATGAATTTCCTAGCTATCCATTGGGGTCCAATGTGTCTGCCACAAGAAAGTGTATGAAAAAAATGTAAAATAGACTCAAACTCATGATCAGGAATAAACCTCCTAATAACTTGGTCACTACACATGGACCAGAGGTATGGATCATCCCAAACATAAAATCTTGACTCACTCTTTAACTTTTGGATTTGGTATTTCTTTAAATTTTCAGGGATTTTAGATACAAAAAGTTTGTTCACGAAATCAGCATACCAAGGATTCATACCTGATATGGAATAAAGATTATCATCAGGGAAAGTGTCCCAAAGTGGTATCTGGTCCAAGGTGTCATCCTCTAGTGTGTGAGTAAGCCTACTCATGTAGTCTGCCACTAGGTTTTCTAACCCCTTATTGTCCTTTATCTCAATGTCAAATTCTGGAAGAAGGAGCATCCATCGGATAAGTCTAGGCTTTACATCTGGCTTCTTCAAGAGGTACCTCAGAGCTGCATGGTTAGAAAAAAAACTACTTTAGAGCCCAATAAATATGAACAGAATTTATCTAAATCAAACATAACATAAAGAAACTCCTTTTCTGTGGTTGTGTAGATTGATTGGGATGAATCCAGTGTCCTTGATGCATAAGAAATCACATGTGAATGTCACTCCACCCTCTGTGATAAGACACCTCCAACCGATAAATTGGACACATCACACATAAGATCAATAGGAAGCTCCCACCATGGAGGCTATATGATAGGTGGATTGGTTAGACACTATTTAGCTCATCAAAGGAATTACTGCAAGAATAATCAAACACAAAATTATAATCTTTTTGAAGTAATCATGACATAGGAAGAGCAATATTACTAAAATCTTTGATGAAGCCCTAATAAAATGTTGCATGCACTAGGAAATATCTAACATCACGTACACATAAAGGATAGGGTAAGGATGAAATTACATCTACCTTAGATCTATCAACCTCTATCCCATGTTTTTACACTACATGCCCTTAGAAAATCCCATGCTATACCATGAAATGACACTTTTCAAAGTTTAAGACCAGATTATTCTCAATAAAACGATTCAAAACCTTTCCCAAACTAGAGATGAAATCATCAAATGATGACCCATACACTGTAAAATCATTGATAAATACCTCCACATAGGTCTTGATTAAATCTGAAAAAATACTCACCATACATCTCTGGAAGGTACCTGGGGCGTTGCAAAGTCCAAATGGAATCCTTCGGTAGGCAAACATACCGAATGGAAAAGTAAATGTTGTCTTATACTAATCCTAAGGAGTAATAAGAACCTGAAAATATCCAAAAAATCCATCCAAGAAACAATAGTGTGTTTTCTCAACTAGTCTCTCAATCATTTGATCAATAAATGGGAGGGAGAAATGGTCCTTGTGATTGGACTGATTTAGTTTCCTATAATCAATACACATATGCCAACTGTTTTACACCTTTATCAGAACTAACTCCTCTTTATCATTTTTAACAATAGCAACACCGCTTTTATTAGGCATAAACTGAATAGGAATCACCCACTGAGAATCTGAAATGGGATAAATTATACCTTCCTTGAGAAAATTTTCAACCTATTTTTTAACAACTTCTAGAAGGGTTGGATTAAGTCTCCTTTATGGCTGACTAACTGGTTTATCCCCATCCTCCAAAAGAATCCTATGCATGAAGATTAAGGGGCTAATACCTGATATGTCATCCAAGGTCCACCTGATTGCCTTGATGTTCTCCCTCAAAAAATTCAAAAGTTTTTCTTCATGTTCAAAATGAATATTATTAGCAATTATAACAGGTAATATCTCACCACTTAAAAAGTATGGGCATTTTAGATTTGGTGGAAATGTCCTGAGATCCAATGAAGGGGGTGATTTATGGATGAAAACATTGAAGGAACTGAAATATGTGCAAAAATAATATAAGTATCAGAATAAACATCATCAAAATAAGAGAATAATTTTTCAAATCCATCAGTATACTCAACAACCATGTCATAATCAGATTGAACATGATAAAAATCAGAATATGAATCCATTTCAAAATAAAATCTAAGAGAGTCTTGTGCATTAGAAACATGTGTGGAAGTACTCTTAAACATCAAAATAGAACCAATGTTCATAATCTCCCTAATCATAGGACAATCAAATTCCATGGGGTTTTTATTTGGTGGTTCAAAATGGGAGATAAAAAAAGCATAATGGTCCTATGAGGGGTACTTCATGGAGTCCATAACATTAAATATCACAATTTCATATCCAAACTCCATGGAAAGTGTACCCTCATTGACATTTATGATAGTTTTTTCAGTTTTGAGGAAGGTTCTACCTAAGATAATGGGATCATGAGAACTTACCTGATCATCCTCCATGTTAAGCACATAGAAATATGCTGGAAAGATCATGTCTCTTACTTGGACAAGTACATCCTCAAGGACTCCCACTGAATATGTTATATATCCATTTTCCAACTGCACCACTACTCTCGTTAGCTTCAACTCACCAACCTATAAATAAGAAAATATAGAGTGATACACTACATTTATAGAAGCTCCTAAATCACAAAGAGCATCAGAAAAGTGAAACTCCCCTATGGTGCATGGGATGATGAATGTCATTGGATCCTTGCACTTTGTTGGCATTGATAGATTTGGTGTAATGAGTGTTGACACATTCCTTCCAATATGGATCCTCTCATTTACCTTGAGACCTCTTTGATTGGTACAAAGTTCTTTTAATAATTTCTCATACCTTGGGATTTTATTGATGGCTTCAAGTAGAGGGATGTTGATCTCCACATGCTTGAATGTATCCAAAAATTCTTTTTGCATCACCTCTTCAACCATCTTCTTGGTTTGTACAACCTTGTTTGGAAAGGGAAGGGGTTTAGGAGGAACATAATCAATCTTTTTCTTACCTTTATCTTTCTCCTTGGGTTTCTCATCAGTTGGAATGGAATGGGGATTCTCTGGAGTTGAGGTGAATCCCAGTGTAATGACAGGTGTAGATGTATTAGTTGTTCTGTTCCCACTTCTCAAGGTGATGGAACTTACATTACCCTTGGGATTTAGAGTAGGTTGGGAAGGTAGATTTCTAGAATTCTTACTTACCAGTTCATGGAGGGTAGTGGCAATCTGGCTCATTTGAGTCTTCAACTCCCTCAGCTCTGAACCTTGACTCTTCAGTTCATTCTGTTAATTAAGAGCAATTTGTTTCAAAATATCATCAGTGTTAGAATCTACCTTTGGTTGATAATTTTTTTTGAACAGTTAATGCTTGAGCTTCAAATTTCCTTTGGGGCTGTTAGAAACCCTGTTGGTAAGGCGAAGGTTATTGGAAATTTTATTGAAAAAGGGGACTTTGTTGTTGTATAGAGCCATACCTCATGTCTGGTTGATCCTTCCACCCTTGGTTGTATGTTGGTGCAAAGGAATCAGACTTATTTTGGTGATGTGGCTATTGTTGTTGCTGATATAGTCTCCCAGGGAATACTGTTGCACAATCCTCTGACTCTTGTAGTTGGGGGAAATAGTCAGTTGGGTGGATTGTCTCAGTGGAAATTCCACAAGGCCTTAAAGGAGGGGGTTGAGATGTCTTTTGTGCAAAATCAATCTGTCTCACCATAGTTTTCAATTATTAAAACTTGGTATCAATCAAATTACTTTCAAGAGAAGATGGACTTACCTGATGTACTCCTCTAACATGCGGGGTACCTCGATTGCCAAATTGTTGAGAGTTTTGTGTCATCTTGTCAATCATTGCACGTGCAGCTACTAGTGTTTTTTTCACCAATGATCTTCTAGCTGCGACATCCACATGCTCCTCTCCATAGGTGTGAGTCCTTCATAGAAGTACTGGATGAGGAGTTGCTCACTGATTTGGTGATGCGAATAGCCTGCACACAACTTTTTGAATCGCTCTTAGTACTCATACATTGACTCCCCTTGGGCTTGCTTGATTTTTGAGATCTCTTTGCGAATGGAAGTGGTCCTTGATGCTGGAATTTTTTTTGCAAGAAAAGATGTTTCAAATCATTCCAAAAAGTTACATCTTCAAGTTGTAAATAATACATCCAATCTTTTGTAGCTCCATCAAGTGAGAATGAGAATTCTCTTAGTTTTATTTGATCTTCAGATACATTTCTTGGTTTTAGGGTTGATAAAACCACATAAAATTATGTAAGGTGTTTATTGGGATCCTCACTAGAGAGGCCATGAAATTTTAGAAGTAGGTGAATTAACCCAGATTTTAGTTCCAAGTCTGGTTCAAGATTTGGTTATGCAATACAATTTGGTTGATAATTAATGTCTAGTGCAACCAATTATCAAATGGTTCTATTAAATTCATTGTTATTTTTTTCAGACATTGGTTCTTGTTTTATGTTTTAATTTTAATTTCTTTCAATTTCAATGTTACTATAATGGATAAATTCTCCAAATGGTTGAATGTTAAAACTTCCTGTAGACTGAGAATGTCTAATTCGAGCCTTAAGGTCGTTTCAATATAAGGGTCAAGATCTAAGAGATATTATGGATTAGTTTGTGTCATAAATCAAATAAAAATGTAAAGAAGAAAAGTATACCATAATAAAAATTAAAGAATTTTGAGTTGGTCTGATAAAGATAAAAGAAGAGAGTTAGAGAAAAAAACTTGAGAAAGGGGAAAGAAGAAAGAAAGAGGAGAATAAAATAATTAAACAAAAAATAAAATAAATACCTCTAATTGGTTGAATAAATTACTTACCTCCCCAAAAACATTTCCAATTTGAAAGATACTATCGTGGGCTCTCTCAAATGATGTTCGATTTTGGGTTGTTTAGGTGCAACAGAGTGGCTGACCAAGATCGTCTCTCAAAGGAGGAAGTAATTTAAAACAACATATAAAAGGTATTTTTAAAGTAAAATAAAATATAATAAACAAATTATAAGTATGGGTGGTTTTTCAATTTTTATAAAATAATAAGAATAATCATGCTATAAGAATATTGTATTTGTATTTGTTTTTGTTTTTGAAATGAAAATTTGAATATAAAACACAACGAGAAAATGTTTTTTTAGAAAAATATTCTAAAAGGAATAATCGATATAACTTTACATATTCACTCAATTATTTATCATTATCATTTAAATTAACATACACTTAATTATAATCCCCTAATTTTTTAACCCTCTAACCCTACAAGAGTTAACTTAACCACAAAGATGAAATTACTTAAACCCTAGGCTAGCTTCGGAACATGAAATCGCAACACCCTGATTTGATTGATGTTCTTAGGTTAACTTATGGTCAGTGGTTAATTAGAGCACATATCCACTCTGGAAATGAGGATTAATTTATTTTAGTTGTTATATTTGAACTCTTCAAATTTATCCCTTGAGGTCTTGTATTAGCGATTAAGATCGCACTCTCACAATTTACACAAATCTCAACCTCAGGTGTTTTTGTGTCAATTGTTCAATTGCTTGATTAGTTTCATTTAAATTTAAAACTAAATTAATATATCATATTAAGTTAATTTCATTAGCTCATTTATTCAAAAATAAATGAATAAATAAGGTAAGAGGTAGATTGATTACTAAGAAAACTACTCTTCCATGAGTGACGTAGTCATCGTAGAAACTGATTGCATTTACAAAGATTTAGAAAGGGTATAACCCAATATTGTTTCTACTATTGAATTATATACCAAAGATTAATATTAATATAATAATAAAATTTAAAATAATATAATAAATGGAAGATAAACTAATAGTTTATTGAAATTACAACAACATTACAACAAAAAAGAGGAAAAGAAGAACATTTTGGAGGAGATCGTAGCTTGGTAGCTTCCCTCCTACAATTGTGAATTGAAGTGGTATAGAACCACTTATCCTATTCTAAAAATATACTAATTCACATCCCAACCCCTCCAAATGATAAAAACACCAATTTATAGAGTGGATGGGATTCTATATTTCAAGTGGTTTTAAGTTTGAATGGGGAAATTCGGACAAATATTTTATTCCATGTTACACCGCCTGTTTTACCTTCAAAACG
Organism: Viscum album; assembly: GCA_963277665.1. Lineage (NCBI taxonomy): Eukaryota > Viridiplantae > Streptophyta > Magnoliopsida > Santalales > Viscaceae > Viscum > Viscum album. The sequence continues at coordinate 264,387,950 of OY728129.1, forward strand.
TGTAAAAAAACTGTCCATATAGAAGGATGATTTGTGAGAAATTTGTTTCTATATCTCCTCTAAAAATTTTATCCCAATCCAAGCACGGATGTATATGTTATGGCCCAAATACAGAACCAATCTCCAATCTGGCTAGTCCAACCCAACTTTGACTTCATGGACCATTTTCACCAACAAAATGCATGATTTAGCTCTAATGTCCTGAATGAAAGTTTTATAACATTAATTCAGTAATATATTTTCAAAATTTTATGTTTAAATAATATATATCAAAATATTTATGTCCGAAATGCTACAGTGAATTTTAAAGGGTAAAACTGGAATTTTCATCAAAAATTCAAATGAATGATCTAATCCCAAATATTTTATAAATAAATATATTTAACACAATTTGAGGAAATTTTTTCATTTATTATAAATAAAATATTCAACAAAATTGTGTTTTATCACCTAGCTATGGAGGATGGGGTTTCGGTGAAAATAAAATATCAAAAATTATGTGGTACCCACCACATGTTGTGTGACCCGTGCCTGGTGACTCAGTGTGTACCCTTGGAGTACATAGGCACATACATAACCTTATATATGGTCATGAACTGAGTACACATGCATTTCCTAGTACTCATACATGACCAAGTACCTGAACAAGGCTTAGTGCACAAGCACGACCAAAGTACATGGGTATGAACCAAAGTACACATACTTAGTCTAAAGCACACGAGCAGACCTGGGGTAGGCAAGACACGCCGTGTAATACTAGTACACACATTTTAATTTCTCTAGAGTAGTTTGAGGCTCTTGTTATCTTCATTGTAGACTATTTTTATTAGGTTATATTCCCTCGGTCTATCCCCATGAGGGTAGAGTGAGGCATCACATCCTAATCATGGGATTTGATCACCTCTATAAGATCAGTTTCAGATAGAGTTTTAGGAATACCTCTATGTGGATTGGGGTGGATAATCTATCATATATTCTTCCCTAGGTGGGGTTTTAGGAATCGACATGGCCAACATACCCGGGCATTGATCACCTACTTATCAGGTTATTCTAGATAGGGTCTGGTATACCCCATAGGCTCTGAGAGAGATCAGCTATTTGTGTATCGATATCTTCTAAGTTCTAGTATATACTTATTCATGTAGAGGCCCAATGATCACAACCAATCATATGAGTTCCATCAGCATTATCAACCCCATGGAGTGATTTTTTAATATCCTTGTGTTTGACAGGGTTCATTTTAGTTTTAAAGTTTGGATAAACACCTATTAAATGTGTTAATAGAAGGTTTCCCCTATTTATATAAGGTATCAAGGGTGTTTTGAGGGTTTGGGGCATAGTAAAAGTGGAAACGGGGATAATATGTGATGAGGTCACGATTGGAACATGTTTATTAGCAATTGTGTGCCATAACCGTGCAGCTTGAAGAAGGGGGTGCACAGTTAGGAAAACCATGCAGGGTAGACCCATGAGACCATGTGGATGGAGATACCCATGGATAGTGAAGAGCACATGACCACAAAATGGTTTTTTAAACCATTAAGGTGGACAAGAAAATTGTGCATCTCGGTTTCCTATTGGATAGAGGGAACCTCAAGGTTGGCGCATGGTTTGGAAAACTGTGAGGCCAAACCATGAGTCTCATTAAAAGTGAAATTTTACCATTTTTTTCTCTCGACCTTAAATTTTTCTCCCCTGAATGTCTCCCCCATTCGACCCCCTACATCTAGGGTGATGAACCAGTATCCTCCTCCTCCTCCATGGGTGTTTCTCTTTCAATTCTTATGCATTTGGAGTGTCATTACGTGCGAATTGAAGATATTAGTAAGTCTATTATTTCATTTTCTTTATTTTTTTATAGAAGAGGATTGATGTATTGTTTCCTATCCTTCCAAATATCTAAAACATTGATTTTATAGGGTGTTATTAATCTTAGTATTTGAGTCCAACATAGTTCAAATCAAGGGTTTCTTTTGGATGGGCGGTTGTCTACAAGTATGAGGTAGGTGGTCTATGAGCTTTTTACCACATTCTTATTGTTTTATGAGTGTATGTGGTTGTTTCTATGCACTAATTTACCGTGTTTCGTGTGTCCTTGACTAAGAAAGGTAATTTGGTCCAAAACTGAGGTGAAATACCCTTCATGAACCTTTTTGGATCCATTGATGATGTGAGACCAAACCTAGGGCTACCCATTGGGTATGCCTAACCATTGAAAATGGTGAAATGAATTAGTCAACGATGAGTTAGGGAAATTTTGGGTAATGAATGGGTAGGTTTTGGTACTTATAAAATGGTAATGTTTTAAGGGATGATTGAAATGTTTATATGTAGCTTTTGTGAATTTCCTAGGAGGCTTTTGAAATAGTTTAAATAGTTGTTTTAGATTTTAAGCCGATTATGGTTTCCAATGATAGAAAATGATGTTTTGAAAGTGGTTAATGTTTTCAAAGGATGTTTTTACCTCAAAGTGCTTTAAAAATTGGTTTCTTTTTATATTTCAAATTATTATTTTAAATGAAGGTGTGATTCACCTTTTTGTGAAAATTCTTTCATAACTCTTCTATATGGTTGGAAATGGAAATATAGGCCTTGGGGAATGGTTTGGTTTTTTAAATATGTAGTCGCACATTTTAGAGGGTGGATTAGAGATAATTTTAAAATAGTATTTATTTTTATGTTTTATTCCATGAAAATCGATTGGTTTTATTTATGCCATGATTTGATTTTAAGGGTCCACTAGGACCTTGGTTAATGAGATGATAATATGGGTAAATGTGATAAATGGTTTAAGAATCATTTCCATATGGTAAATGGTTTGAGTAAGGTATTAGAATGATTCTATACTCCTATAGGTCTAGCTATACTAAGGATCTAGGCCCCACTAATGTATTGTATGGCTAGAACATGGGACTGAGGCTCCTTATCTTAGGGTTAGGCCAGATTGAGGCTCTAGGCCCTACCAATGATTTTTATGGATAGAATATTGGACCGAGGCTCCTTATCTTTGAGTTTAGCTAGAACAAGGCTCTAGTACTGACTAATGTTTTTCCTAGTTTAGGATGTAGGAATGAGGCTCTATGCTCTTAAAGTTGGCATGGTTTGGGATGTGGTACTGAGGCTCTATTCACCCAAAGTATGGACATGATATGGTTACCTGGACTGATGCTCCAAGGTACATGTTTAATTGAATTGATTAATGAACAACCCTTAGTGACTAAAGGTATGTAACACTTTATGCTATGGATTAGTGTCCCAACATGGCTGGAGTGGGTTAGGTTGGTTGGTTTACATGATAGAATTTATTGGATAAATGGTTAATTGATAGTTGTTTAAATGTGAAACATGTTTCTCTTATCACCCTATTTATTTATAGTGCCTTGATTATCTGTATAAAATATTGTTCAGATTGGTCATTCCTTCAGACAATACTTATGGTGGCCTACTAAGTTGAACTCACACCCTGCTTGGGTCACCCTGGAAATCAGGTACCCGAACTGACACTGCTTGTTTTTAGGTACATGTTTAGGTTAGGAGCCTAGTGGTTGGTTTATGCATGGGCTGACGGGTTAGAGTATGGGATGTCAGGACCAGGCTTGGACTTAGAACCATGTTTGGGATATTTTATTGCTTTGTATTTTGGGGTTTTATTTATATGACTTCCTGACATGTATTATACTCATCATATTGTTATAGCATGTGTTACTTGGTTATTATTGTCCCTTTCTTTGGGTCATTATGTTGTACTATTTAATTTGTTCTATATATTTATTGATATTGTTTTTGTTGTGGTTTTACCTTGATAAGAAGGTATAGTCTCTCTATTATACCCTTGTAGGCTTGTTCTTCTAGTCAGTAGCCTATGGTGTAAGGGGAGACGTGCTTGAGGCCATATGGTGCTTCGACTTGGGGAACATGTTATAGTGGCTATCGGTTCAGGGCATTACAAAGTGGTATCAGAGGGGTGTCTTTTATCTTACTATTTGGTCTTGGTAGGTAGGATACTAGGATCTTGTTAGGGCTTGGTAATGAGCTCATGCATGGGTGCCTACAGCCCCATGCATGAGGGAAAACCCAAGTTTCTAGTGGTGGAAACAGATGTTCTATTTTCTAATTTTACTGTTGATTGATATTTCCACCTTGAGTGGTGCACTTGGATGTGATGTTATTGATTTATAAGGTTTTATCTCTTGGCCCAGTATGTAAAGAGAGGGTGTGTGGGTCCATGAATCATGCTAGGCACATAGGATTGATAGGTCATCTGTATTTTACCTGTGATTGATAGTTAATTAGGATTCATATGTTATTAGTGTACTTTCCCAACTATGGGTTATTCCTGTTAAACTTCTCATGAAATGATCATTAATGATTTTTTTTTAAAAAAAATTTGAGTCAATCTGGTATTTTTGAAATGTTGGGTAATTAAAAGGTTTTGAAATGTAAATCTTCAGGTTTTAAAATGGTAAAGTTTAAATTAAAAAAGGGAGATGGGGAATTATGGAACCTTGAGATGTGGGTAATGAGTTTTTTTGTTGTTGTTTTTATATCCCTTTGTATGGGTGGTTTGGTCTTGAGGGTTACCTATTTTGAGACCTTGGTTATGTGTCATGAGTCTTTTTTGGGTTTTGATGCATGGTTAAAGGGATGTGATTGTTGTAATTTCTATAGGGAAGTGACCTTGGGGTTGTGAGATATTGTCCAAAAATGTGGATGTGGTAACCCTTGTAGGTTGTGATCATGCATGTTGTATGTTGGACTTTAAATATTTTTGTCTTGGTTTGTGGTGTTGTTAGTGGTATTTTTGTTAGTACAGGTGTGGAAACTCAAATAAATGATTTCTTCTATAATGTCCCCTAATACAATACTCTCTCACGTGGCCAAAAATGGTTAGTTACGAGACCTCAATAGAACCTCCCCATATTCTTGAGTCTTTCAACTATCAGCGGGGATGTGATCAGTATAGTGGAGAGACTATACTCCCTGGTATGTAGTTACATATCTGAATGGCCCAAAGGCCTTCTTTTTTTTATTATGGATAATCCCCCATTTAAGGGTTGAAGGGGAACCCGTACATGACCCATAGGCCTAAGGCACAAGGCCCGACATGAACTGCAATACATGAACCGAAGGCCCAGAGGCATACCATGCCCAATACATGACTCGTAGGCCCAAACCACTAGAACTGCCCCTCCCCAGCTTTTTCATCATTGGTCATCAAGATCCCCACCTTGCATTGCTGATCGACTAGAATTGCCCCGTACAAAGCTGCACGGTGCCTGGTCCTAATGGTGGTTTCCATACCCTCTCATTCTTCCAATCCTGTTAGCTTTGCGTCTGGTGACTGCTTTTTGTTGCTCTGATCCTCTTCTGGGGCCTGATCTATGTGAACTAGGCTACTCAGGTACCCAAAAAAGGCCCAAATAGGGTTTGAATAAAACCCAGTAGGTTGAAACCACCATGTTTAAACATAACCAATTTGATAATAAGTTTATGAAATAAATAATAAACAAGTGTATTAATTAATCAATTAATACAATGTAACAATCAACCTGCTTTATAATCATGTCAAAATGTCTCTTAGCATGTAACACAACCGGGACAACCATATACATATATCCAAATAACTGGCTTCTACAACATACAAGTATATCTCCTATTAGGCCTCATAACCATGCTAACCATATCCATATATCCAAATAACCTACTTTAGCGCCATGTTAGTATGTCACTAAGCAGGTATCACAACTATGACAACCATAACTATATATCCAGGAAAAAATCACACAAATATGGTACAATATTGATATATAATCATTTCATCATGTTTCACTAGGCATAGCCTACTATATAAGTATTTTAACATGTGTCACTGGGTATAGCCCGGTATATAAATATTTTAGCATGTGTCAGGGCATAGCCTGGTATATATGCATTTCAACATGTACTAGGGCATAACTAGATATATAAGAAGTTCAACATGTATCAAGGCATATCCTGGTATATAATCATTTTAGCATGATGACAAAACAATTCATAACAGTAAGGATATCATAATATCACATCATAAGCCATAATGGTTAATTATAAAAATTCACATTTATCCTTAAATTACATTTCATTTATATCTCAATTTATTAACATCCATCTCAATAAACAAGCCATACCTGAAGGTTCCCAGTCAGTGTATTTGTATCATTGAGAGGGGAAGGGGGTGAATTAGTGATACTATTTTCTTTTATGTTTCCTTGAAACAACCTTTTCCTCCTTTTAAAGATTTAATTACCTACTAAAGAAACAATTCAAACACACATCCATTGGAACATAAGTATTTACAAGGTTCAATATTCAATAAGAATAAAAACATCCTTAGTATGGTTTGGAAATGATCCAATACCACACAATCCACTATAAAACAATCCTTGGATTACAACGAGTAGGATATACCCTTTCACTCATGTAGCACTTTGAAGAAAATCCAAAAGTGCATGTGCCCCCTCTTAGAACAAATAGGATAAAACAATGTTTTTATAACAACTCATGTTACTTGTGCTTATTTTAAACTTCCACAAATTTATTCTTTGAAATACAATTATTCAATTTCTTATCCAGAAGATGGTAAGATCTTCAAGGACTTTAATATAGAATTAAAATCTTATTTTCCAGTCCGATCTTCTCACTCCAATTCTTCAAATTTGATTCTTCAAATATGATTGCCCAGTATGATGGATATAACTTTGTTAGAATACAATCAAGACAATTTATAATTCCTTCCTCAGTTAGGAAATCCCAATAAGGAAATCACTGATTTGATTAATTCATCTAGATCCCATGACCATCCGAATATGATGACAAACCAAATACAATAGACAGTTGAATACAAAGATTACTGAATACGATGGACAACTGAGTAACATTGCAATATTTTCTCCTCCTTTCACTTATCTCCTTCAAAACTTATTAAAAAAATACAATATAAAAAACTTCTTTCTCTCCCTAGAAAGTTGGATCTTATCTCTCTTACATGAACAGTACATCCATCAGAAAAAGTACAATGTACTTATCTCCTTTTATAGGTGACCCATGGATAGTTTTGGTGGGAATCCCAAAATCTTTCCCATTTAGAAAAATTCTCCCAAATCTCAATTTTTCTTTAATTTAGGGTGAATATTAACTTCGTCAAATCTTCTCAAATATTCTCGATCCTTCTCAAATCTTCTATCAACTTCAACTCTTCCTTTGAATTTCTTTTCAAACATTATTCTGATTATAATTTCCCAATATGATTAGATCAGTTTGATTCTATTTCACCAGTCTGATTGCTGAATATGATCAACATGAAGAATCAACATCGGCTCGAATATGATGGCTCTTGACCCACTTGAAGAGACAAAACATCTTCTTTGAATTTCATGTTTCCCCTTGACAACACATTCACCTCTTTTATTTAACTCCTCTCTTGACCCACTTAAAAACCAAACAATGTAATTCAACCTATTTTAAATGGTTGACTACATTATTGATCACATTATTTTCTCTTCATTTTATTCATCTATCTTAAGAAAATTCTCTTTTGAATATGACTTCATCCCAAGTCCAATCAACAACTTCTTTTTCTTCCAAATATGATATTGATTGTTAGCTTCTTTCTCTTTTCTCATCAGCTTCATTCTTTCAAAATCTTCAGATTGTATCATGAATTCTTTCATGAATTTGAACATATTGAGGATAAGCTTCAAAATCACAAGATTTTCATTGGAAAGTATTATAACATCCTTTTATTTCAATAACACCTATCTTTCTTTCTCAGCCCATATCCGATTGTCCGTAATATAATTTCCCTAAATACAATCAGGATGAATATGATCTCCAGCACCATTCTTTCTTTCCATCCAGATCCAATCAATCTGAATATGATTGGAAACATATCTTTCAATTATTATTTATTCCATCAAGCTTGCATCATAATCTTCACAACTTACTTATGATTTATGAGAACTCCAATATTAGTGAAGTAGGGTCACATTTTTTTATCATATTCATTCAAACTCTGATCATGAAGACTCTGATTCTTCATCAATCAGATTCATAGTGAATCTGATGACCATTTACTTCCAGCAAGATTTATTCTAAATACTATTTATCCTTTCATTCCGGATTCAGAGTGAATTCGTTGAGTTCTTCTAGCCAGATTCTCTCAAATACGATGGACCTTCTTAGGCATAATGAGTTTGATTCTCTAAATCTGATGGTTAGTCTAAATTTCACCAAATAAAAAGTAATGTGATTTTCCATTTATTCTTAAACTTCTTTGACAACAAAAGACAATACTTGAATACAATCACCATCATCATTATCTTGGTCCTAAAAATCCCCCCCTTTAGATTTTTTTTCAAACAAGTTTCATAAATCATCGAACTTTGTATCCTCAAGTAATGGATTACAAATCAATAATTCTAATCCTACACGAGCTAACTCATTATAGGAAACAAGAGTCATTAACAACAAAACCATGATGTCAAAAAGTAGTGATTGCGATAAACTTGTTCATCTTCCTCAGCTTTTCTTCCTCAATCCTTCAACTTTCATGGAATCAAAAAACAAATTATTTCCAACGACCACTCCAATAAGAAGTTATAATATTTCACACACAATACAATACTGAATTCATATCTTACCCACAACTCCCTTTTTTTCAATGCATATAAAAGGATAGATTTATGAAACAATACAATTATTCTCCCCCTTGACAAAACAATCCAAAGGTAATATGAGATAGGGGATATAAAAACATACCTCAACCTTGATTAGAAATAGGTTGGATTCCCATAGTCAACCTCGATTTAGAAAAAGATTCATTCGGTAAAGGTTATGAGAAAATGTCAACAACTTGTTTCGATGTTGGAACACACTCCAGCTTAAATTCATTCTTCTCCACATTCTCTTTGATGAAATTATATTTTATATCAATATGTTTTGAATGATAATGTTGAACCAGATTTCTGGTGAGGTTGATTTTACTTCAATTATCACAACACAATATCAAGGGTAACTTTACTTCAACAAGTAAATCCTCCAATTGAGTTTTCTTCCACATAAGTTGAGTAGTTTCTTGAGTGGAAACAACATACTCAGACTCATCCATACTGAGAGAAACTGAATTATATTTCTTTTTATGCCAACTAACCCAATAATTTCCCAGAAAGAGTACTCCACCAGATCTAGATCTTCTATCATTAACATTTCCTTCCCAATAAGCATCTGAATACCCAAAAAAATCAATACTATTTGAGCCACCATACCTGATTCCAAATTCTATTATACCTTTGATGTATCTGAGAATTATTTTTCCAGTAATTAAATGTGATTCTTTTGTATCACTCTGAAATCTTGCATATAAGGTAACAATATAAACAATGTCGGGTCCAGAGGCATTCAAATACAACAAACTTACAATCAAATTACAAATTTTTTTCTAATACACTTCTTTTCCTTCTCCATATTTACTTAGATTTATTCCTACTACAATCGGTGTGGAAACCAGTTTTGAGTTTTCCATACCGAACCTCTTGAGAAGTTCCTTTGAATACTTTTCTTGAGAATGAAAAATTTATTTCTCCTTATGAAAAATTTGTAACCTAAGAAATTATTTCATTTCCCCCAGCATGGATATTTCAAAAACCTTTTCCATATCTTCATAAAATCTTTCATAACTTATTTCATTATTACCAACAAATATAATGTCATCAACATAAATAATTATAGTGATGGAATACTCTTGACTTTCTCTGATATAAATATTTCTATCAAATATTCCTTTCTTGAACCTCATATTATTTGAGCAAACATACAATTTGGAATACCATTCCCTCAGATCTTCTTTTATCCCATACAAGGCCTTTTTCAATTTGTATACATAGCTTTCATCTTTCCCAACAAAAAATCCACAAGGTTGTTCAATATAAAATTCCTATTCAAGATCACCATTATGGAATGCATATTTAACATCCATGTGAAAGATCTTGTAACTTCATTGTGAAACAACAACAAGAAATATTCTAATTGTTTCTAATATTTCCACTGGAGTAAAGGTTTCATCAAAATCAATACCTTCAATTTGTGAATACCCTTTTCATAAAAATCCTGATTTGTTTCTTATCACTTCACCTTCTTCATTCAGCTTATTCCAGAAAACCGACTTTGTGCCAATAATGTTTTTTATGGATTGGGTATGAGTTCCCATGTATTATTATTTTCAATTTAATCCACCTATTATTTCATGTACTGAACCCATTTCATATACTCAAAAGCTTCTTTCACATCATTCAACTCCATTTTTGAATATAAATAAGTATGTGTAATAACATTTTTTGTTCTTCTTATTTAAACCTTTTGATGTTGATCCCCAATGGTATTATGAGCTTCCACTTGCTTCCTAATCCTAGGATGAGATTTTTGAATATCTTCCTCATCACTGGAAATAGTTGAGTTCGATTCTTCTTCTTGAGTAGGATTATAATTGTCTGTATCCTTATCATAATTGTTTTCCTTATCTTGCTCAACTTCCTTTTCTTCATAATATGTTTTTCTCTCTCAACTCTTTCAATTACTTTCAAATCAATAGAATGAACAATTATTTTTGTTTCTTTGTTAAAGAATCTATATCCTCTTCCTTTTAGTGCAAATCCAAGAAACATTCCATCTTCACCTTTTAACTCAAACTTTCCATAGTTTTTACCTTTCTTCTTTATAATACATGGACTCCTAAAAACTCTAAAGTGTTTAAAACTTTGAGTTTTTCCATAAAACAATTCATATTAAGTCATATATTAATGATTCTTATAGAAACAATGGTTTTGTATATAAATATCAGTACTCATAGCTTGCCTCCAAAAGTAATGAGAAAGACCATGTTCAAGTAACATGGTTCTTCCCATTTCCACCAAAATTCTATTCCTTCTTTCAACAACCTCATTTTTTTGGAGTATATGGGGAACTATACTCATTCATAATTCCATGATTCTCTAGATAAATTTAAAATTATTCACTTCTATATTCACCACCATTGTTAGTTCTCAACTTTTTCACAGAATACTCACATTCCTTTTTAGATTTCCTTCTAAAACTTTTAAAAAATTTCAAATCATCTGATTTATATTTCATATACATAACACAAGTAATGTGAGTAAAATAATCAATGAAGGTGATTAAATACTTATCTCCATTTATTTATTGTTTTATCATTATCCCATAAATATCAGAATGAATTAGCTCCAGGGGTTGTCTTGAACAAATCTCAACCTTCTTATACACAATATTTATAATCTTTCCTTCCTGAAAAATAAAGAAACACCAATATATTCTTCTTGGTAAATCAAGAATGTCTTGAGCACTATATATTTTAGATAACTTGATCATGTTTCTTTAACACATGTGTCCCAACATTTTATTCCACAATTTATTCTCTTCTACCATACTCATGTAATAAGAGTTTTGTATTTCACCAACTTGAAACTGGTTTCCTTTTGTACATTGTCCTCTTGTAATAATCTTCCCATATTATTTAATTTTCAAAAAAAATATATTTTCTAAAGATAAATTTGTTACTCTCATCACACAATTGTGAAACACTTAGAAAATTATGTTTCATCCCTTCAACATACAAGGTTTTCTTAGATTTCATCTTTTCTTTCCCAATGATGGATGATACAACACCTTTGATTTTCAAGGATTCATTATTACCAAATATCAATATTAATTATTTAAAATCTTTCAAATTCTTCAAAAATTTCAAATATCCTGTCATATGAGAAGAATATCTGCTATCAAGAATCAAAGTTTATTCTCCTTTCATAGCTTTCAATGTGGTTTCAACAACAAGAACCTTTTCTTCTTCCATATCTTTCTTCACCATCAGCTTATAAGAATTGGTAAGAATATTTTATTATGACGGTAACAAAACAAGACATGATTTTGTAAGGTGTCTAGGTTTTTCACATCCTTCACAAATAGTTTCCAAAGGTTGGAATTTATTTCAATTTTTACTCCACCTTTCTAAGATTTTTTCAAAACAACCTTCTCAGATTTCTTCTTTTGAGGGAACTGACTCCCACTCAAACTTTGCCTTTCATAACCTGTGGGGTAATAGAAATGTTGTTGGTTGAACCAACACATATTTTCCATGTGTCTAAATCCACCACAATACCATAAATTTCTATAAAAAGAGTATTTTTCTCTGAAACTTCCATACTGAGTGTAATTGTGAATACATTTCTCAGCTAATTTCTTTTCTTTATTTTTTGAGATAGGAATTATTCTGGTATCAATCTGATTCTTCTTCTTCTTCTCAAATTTATTAGATTCAAAAGTATTTGAAACTTTTCCGGATCCAGATAAAACATTTTCAGACTCAGGATACTTTTAAACTTCTAAAATCTTCACTTTGTCAATATTATTCACATACATATCTTTACCATCTTTGTTCTTCTCAGAAATAATTCCATATTTATTCTCACACTCTAAAGGTAATTTTTTTGAACCTTATCAAGTTTCTCATTTTGAGAAATTTCACCAACTTTAGTAATAGAGTTATTGAAACTTGTATTTCTCATCTCAGCTTGAGATATCTTTTTTTGGACAAGTTCCAACTCTTCTTATTTTGCTTTCAAATTCTCTTCTAGATGATCATTACAATTATTTTCTTCTTCAAGATATTTCTTTAAATCATCAATTTCTTTTATCAAATTCACATTCTCATCAGAAAAACATTCTTGATTGATTTTTGAGTAACATTCATCTTCTAACTTTTTGTTTTTATATTCAAACCTTCTGATCTTTCTCAGACATTATTTCAACTCTTCTTTAAAATGAAATTCAAGTTGAGTTTCTTCTTCCTCGAAACTGCCACTTCTAAATTCTTCATCATTAAATATTATAATAAAATTATTCTCAATACTAAGCTCAATTGATTTTTCTGATTCAACATCACTGTCTTATTCTTCTTCATCTTTAGATAGAAAACTTATTCTTTTGGATTTCAAGAATTTTCTTTCTTTCCCTATGAAATAAAATTTATCTTTATCTTCTTATTTATTCTAATATATTCTTGGATTTATTTCTTCTTTATCACTATCCTCTTATTTATTTCTTTGAGTAAAATTCACCACAAATTTTCCAATGGCTTCACATTAAAAGCATTTCAAGAGAGGTTTCCATTTTTATTTCCCTATACCTCATTTCACATTTTTAGAAAACAAGGATAAAATATCATAAAGATTTTTACAAATATAATTTTCAGAATCATAATCACCAGCTTCATATTTAATAAGAATCTTCTTTGACTTTTCTTTCTTTGTAGCCTTGAAATTCATTTCTCTATCAACTTTTGTTTTGATTTTCATATATTTCTACCTTATCATTTCATAAGCGATGAGAGTGCTATGAAAATCATCTAGATATAATATTTTAGGATCTCTTTATTCCAATGAATAAACTTTCACATCAAAATTGTTGGGAAGGATTCTCAAGATCTTCTCAACAACTATAGAATCATCTAACTTTTAATCAAGGCATATGATAGTGCTAAAAATGTCATTTACCCTGGTAAAGAAGTCCCCAACATATTCATATTCACCCATCTTAAAATATTCATAATTTAATCTCTATATTTGTAATTTTTCATTCTTTACTTTTGTATTGACTTTGTATATGTTTTTCAATATATACCATATAACTTTGGATGTAGAAACACCTTTCAACCTTAGGAATTAACTTTTAGAAAGTATTGATAGTAAATCATTCTTAGCTCTTCCATAATTCTCAAGATTATTCTTATCAACAGAGTTTAAAGGAACTTTATCATCAATAGGAGGAAACCCAACTGTTGCAGCTTCAAGAACATTATAACTGATAGACATGAGATAAGGAAACATTCTATATTTCTAGATATGATAATTCTTACCATCAAATATTGAATACCTTTACTGTTAACACAATTCAAATTCTCTATCATCAAAGAATAATAAAAGGGAACCTATGCTCTGATACTAGTTGAAAGTGACCAGTTAGTGTATTTATATTACTGAGAGGGGGAGGGGGTGAATCAGTGATAATTTTTTCTTTTATGTATCCTTGAAATAACCTTCACCTCCTGTTAAAGATTTAATTCCCTATCGAAGAAAAAATTCAAACACACATCTAGAGGAAAACAAGTATTTATAAGTTTCACTATTCAATAAGAATAACTACATCTTTGTTATGGTTTGTAAATGATCCAATACCACATAATCCACTAGAAAACAATACTTAGATTATAACAATTAGGATATACCCTTTCAATTATGTAGCAATTTGAAGAAAATCCAAAAGTGTGTGTGAACCCTCTTAGCACAAATAGGGTAAAACAATGTTTGTGTAATAAATCATGTTATATGTGATTCTTTTTAACTTCCAAAAATGTATTCTTTAAAATACTGATCTTCTCACTCTGATTCTTCAAATCCGATTCTTAAAATTTGATTGCCTAGTCCGATGGACATAACTTTGTCAGAATAAGATCAAGAAAATTTAGAATTCCTTCCTCAATCTAGAAATCCCAATACATAAATATCTGATCTGATTAATTCTTTTAGATTCAATGACCATCCAAATATGATGAAAAACCGAATACGATAGAAAGCTGAATATGATGATTACTGAATATGACAAACAACTGAGTAACGTTGTGATCCTGTCTCTTCTCCTTTCACTTCTCTCCATCGAAACTTCTTCAAAAAAATAAAATATAGAAAACTTATTTATCTCCCTAGAAATTCTAAAATTCCATCTCTTCCCATGAACAATACATCCATCAGAAAAAGTACAATGTACTTATCCCCCTTTATAGATGACCCATGGATGGTTTTGGCAGGAATCCCAAAAGTTTTCACGCTCATCCAAATTCTCCCAAATATTTATTTCCCTTGAATTTATGGTGAATCTCGACTTCATCTAATATTCTAAAATCTTCTTGATCCTTCTCGAATCTTCTATAAAATTCATCTCTTCCTTCGACTTTCTTTTCAAACATCAATATGATTCTAATTTCCTAATCCAATTAGATTAGTATGATTCAATTTATCCATTTTGATTACTGAATACGATCAACAAGATGAATCAGCATCGGCTTGTATATGATGTATCTTGAACCACTTGAAGAGGAAAAACATATCATTTAAATTTCATGCTTCCCCTAGACAACACGTTCATCTATTTTCTTTATCTCTTCTCTTGACCCACTTGAAAATCAAACAAAGTAATTCAGCCTCTTTTAAATGGTTGACTATATTGTCGATCATATTATTTTCTCTTCATTTCATTCATCAGTCTAAATCAATTACTCTTCTGAATACTATTTCATCCCGAGTCAGATCAGCAGATTCTTTTTCTTCCAAATATGATATCACTTATCAGCTTCTTTCTCTTTTCTCATCAACTTCATTCTTTCACACTATTCAGCTTGCATCATGAATTATTTCATGAATTTGAACATATTGAGGATCAAGTTCAACATCATCATATTTTAATCAGAAAGTATTATAAATTCTCTTTATTTTAAAAAAACTTATCTTTCCTTATCAGCTTATATCCAATTTTCCATAATACAATTTCCCTGAATACGATTCGGGTGAATATGATCTCCAACACCTTTTTCTTTATATCTAGATCCGATCAATCTGAATACAATCAGTGATATATCATTCACTTATTCTTTCTTCAATAAATCATGAATCATACGTTTCACTACTTACTTATGATTTATGAGAAATCCAAGATCAGTGAAGCATCATCACATTTGTTTTATCATAGTCATGAAGACTTCAATCATGTCGAATCCAATTCTTCATCAACTAGATTCATAGCGAATCTGATGACCATTTACTTTTGGAAAGATTCATTCTCAATATGATTGATCCTTTAATTCCAGATTCAGTGTGAATATAATGAGTTCTTCGATCCAGCTTCTCTTGAATATGATGGACCTTCTAAGGCATTGTGAGTCTGATTCTCTAAATTTGATGGTCAGTTCGAATTTCACCAAATACAAAGTGAGGTGATTTTCCCTTTCTTCTTAAAATTATTTGAAAAAAAAGAAAATACTTGAATAAAATCACCATCATCATTATTTCTGTCCTTATAATACCCAAGGATTCTATATCAAGCAATCTATCAGGTCATGTTAAACACACTTTAATATATTAGCCAATTCAATTTTAATTATGGGTTTTCTCACCCAACAGGTATCCAAAATCCCGGTTGCATCAACAATTGAATCTAAAGGGATCCAACCAATATTCAAATGCATGATTCACCAGTTATCAATGAATAGATTAATTAAAGCACAAAGTAGGTTAGTGAAATCAAAATATTACATATACATTCAATTAAACAGACTATAGGGTAAGGTTCATACTCCCTAGCTTTAACTGGTGATTAACGTAACACTCCAAAATGGTAACACCAATGTGGAAGAAGGTGTAGAAGATCGCAAGAAGAACCTAAGAAAACCCGAGTCAATATTACAAACAAAAGTGGTCCAAATATTCCACTTTCCTAATGGAGAATAATAGAAGAGGATGGGAAAACCAAATCCAAAGACTTACTAGGGATCGATCACATAAACAGGAAATTTAGAATGGAGGAAAGGATTGGAAATTATCCTAGAGGAGTAAGGCAGGGAGACCCTTTTTCTGCAATTATCTTTTCCATTGTAAAAGATTATCTTAGTCGACGGATCACTCACAATGTTGAAAATGGGAATCTGAAAGTTCTTCAAGATAATTGTGGTATCTCTACTCCCTCACATCTCTTTTTTGCAGATGACAGTATCATTTTTACTTAGGGCGACAAAACAAATATTCAGAATCTCAAATCCATCATACATCACTATGAGCTGGTCTCTGGACAGGAGTTTAGCTCGAAAAAATATTTTATTTTCTTTGGGAAAAATATTTCAGATTCTAGGAAACATTATATGATTCAGAATCTGGGCATTAGAGAGGGTTCCCTTCCCTTCACATATCTTGGAGTCCCAATGTTCTTTGGAAGACCATGCTCCACCTACTTTACTAATGTGGTTAGTTAATTTAGGATAAATCTCTCCAATTGGAAAGAAAAAGCTCTATCTATGGCAGGAAGAATTTTCTTAGTCAAACATGTGATCATTTCCAAACTTGTTTACTCTTTCATGGTGTACTCCTGGCCTGCTTCTACAATCAAGACTCTCAATTACCTTATAAGGAATTTTTTTTGGAGTGGCAACATTCTTGAAAGGAAAATTATCACTACCTCATGGACTAAATGTTGTTTACCTCTCTCTGTGGGGGGACTTGGGATTAAGAATATTGAGATCTTTAATCAATCTCTTCAAGATTAATTTATTTTGAGGCTTATTAATGGAAAATAAATATCTCGTGATTTTCTCAAAGTTAGAATCCTTACTAGATTGATTTCTGGAAATTTAACTTATATTCAATCCTCTGTTTGGCCTGGTTTGAAAAAGGTTTTTTCAAAAGATCACTAATCACTCCCATTGGTTGGTGAATACCTCCTCCAAGCTGAAATTCTAGAAGGACAACTAGATAGGAACTCCTTTAATTGATAGTATAAATGCTGAAACTATGGATGTTGATTCATATGCCTCTATTTGTGATCAGCTCGAGCAGACCAACAATATGCCTACCCACATTGTAAAAATTATCAATTCTTACGACTTCCTTAATTCAGATGATATCATGGTTTGGGAACCAAGTGAAAATGGGCTGCTTGATTCTAAATGCTTTTAAAACCATTTAATACAGGGAAATTCTTCCAGTGCTGTCCAGCAATTCAGAAAATGGGTCCAACCCTCTTGGTTCACTCTTCTCTGAAGAATTAACTTGAAAAAGCTGCCAGTGGACATTAATCTCCAAAAAGTTGGTATCTCTCTATGCTCAAGATTTGATTTGTTCCACCAACATAGGGATGACCTGGATCATTTATTCCTTTCCTGTAAAACCGCTACTTCACTCTGGATCATTATATTTGATCTCTTTGGCATTTTGATACCTCATATCTACAACATTGCATATTTTCTGCACTTAATTACAACAAAATTTTTTTCCAAGAAGATTCATACTCTATTCCTTGTCACTTGTGCTGAAACTTTTCACAATCTTTGGAGAGTCATAAAAAAAAGAAGGCATGACAATGCCACTTTCAATCATAAAGTTTCCATTTCACATATTGTTGAAATGACTCGATGTGCAAATCAGTTCCATACTGAACAATGTCATAACTCTATCAAAGACTTTGCAATCTTGATAAGGCTTCATCTGTCAAGTAATTTTCCCAAACCTATGGGAACTATTGAAATTTTCTGAACTCCCCCTTTTACAGGTTGGATAAAATGCAACCTTGATGGTGCCTCAAAGGGAAATCCTGGCGTAGCTGGATATGGTATTGCTTTCCGTGACCACAATAGCGACTTGCTTGATGGATTTTATGGCTCTTGTGGTCATTCCACTGCCCTTGAAGCTGAGATGATGACACTTATTAAAGAAGTGGAGATTGTTCATCAAAGAAATTGGAGTAATATCTGGTTTGAAAGTGATTCCTCTACTATTGTACATGTTGTTAGAAGGAATCAGATCCATATTTCCTGGAATCTCACTCTGAAATGGATCAAATGTCTTGACACTCTTGCCTCAAAGAACTTTATCATTACACATGTTTACTGTGAATCCAACTCTCTTACTGATAGACTTGCAAATCAAGGTATTCCTGAAGCCTCCGGTGTGCATGTGACCACAGTTGCTGATGATTTGCTTAGTATTCTCAATAGAGATAAATGTAAAATTCTCTCCTTTAGACTCTTGTAACTTATTTTGTTTAATTAAGCCTTTAATGCTTGCTTTTCTAAAAAAACCTAAGGGTTTGAGAGAAGGAAGGGATTCATTAAGATAATTATGAAATCAAATGCATGAAATACATAAAACTTATAGTTGTGATATTACATGATGTGTAAATATTTTATACATCATCTATTTATTTTTAGAGGGATACGCTAAAAAACTCATCCCTTTGGGTTAATATTTATCTCAACCAACCATTACATGATGTGAATGGTTTACATAGAATGTAATTATTTCACACCCTATAATAGTTCAAGACATGCATCTAGGGATAGTTAAATGTTGTGTAACATGTACACGGTGTGTAAATACTCTACAGATAGTTTTCAGTATAGTTTATACAAAAAGGACCCAAACCACCTCTAAAGACTTCTAAAGCATGGAAAACCCTCGTAAACCCATTTTACATGTTTATACACAGAATCCATTAATTAAAAAAACATACATACCTAAAATTTAGGTAATTTTGCCCAATAATGGATCTCTATCTCCAAACAAGACTTATCCACCAAGGCTCAAATGAAAAACTCAAAGAGGGATATACTTGAAAAAAGACGAGATCTTAAAACAACCCCACCATATAACAGATCATCCTTGAGCTACTCCAAGAATCATTATGCAGTATTGGTGAACATGTCTAGACACTATTCTCATATATCAGACTCCCTCTCCCAGGTTTCCTCCTAAACATGCCCATCCTACCACTACACTCAAACTAGAGGTATATTCCTACCCTGTAGATACTTCTCACTATGGTCCAAAATCCGTATAAGATGATCCTCAAAGTAAACATCATCAATAAGCTCAATGTCTTCAAAGTACACTACACTAGAAGGGTCTGGATAATATCTATGAAGCTGAATCACATGAAACATGTCATGCATGGAATTTTATTTCCATGGAAGGACTAATCGGCATGCCACTAGACCGAACCTATCCACTATCTCAAATGAATTGACAAACCTAGGTGCTGATTTCCTTATTTCCTGACATGAAATTTTCCCAACATAGGAAAAACATAAAGAAAAACATGATGAACATCCTCAAACTCTATAGGTCATCTCCAATGGTCAACATAGTATTTTTCCTGCTCTATGGGGTCAATAACCACCTCTTGATCAACTAAACCTGCTCAGACATCTCCTACATGAGACTAGTCCCAACATGCACTGACTCACCTACCTCCAACCAACAAAAGGGAAAACGACATGGAATTATATAAAAGTCCTCAAAAGGTTAAATCTAGATTGATTCTTGGAAGATTTTATTATATTAAAACTCTATAAGTTCCATATTCTACTCCCATGAACCACAAAAATAAAAAAATAAGCTTGCCACATATCCTCCAAAAACAGAATAGTTCACTTTGATAAACCATTAGACTGAGGATGATAGGATATGCTCAAAAGAACTTTTGATCCCAGAGCCTTCTAAATACCCATCCAAAATTGTGACATGAAATGAGGATCTCTATCAGAAATGATACTCCTCAGAACACCATGCAGTCGAACTATCTCGCAAACATAAAGACTACCCAAATCATCGATTGTGAAGGTCTCCCTGATAGGAAAGAAGTGGGATACCTTCATCAATTGATCCATGATCACCCCTAATGTATCATTATTAAGATTTTTCCTAGGTAATATTATCAAAAAATCCATAGTGACATCATCTCATTTCTACTCAAGAATGAGAAAATGATGTAAAAGCCTAACTATCATTTAATTATTAGTTTTTACCAACTAACAGGTGAAAAATCATTCCAAAAATCCTACCAAATTTTTCTCCATTCCTAAATGCCAGTACTATCTATGAAGATCATGATGCATATTTTTCAATCTTGGATGTACTACTTATCTATAAGCATGAAAATCTATCATCTGATCCTCACACAAGCCCATAACAACCGATACCCATCCACATAAAAGAAGAGAATTCCCACTACAAAGGGACAATACTGATGGAGTCTCCCCACTATATAAGCTATCTCTCATAACTAATCCATTTATATGAATTCTTAATCTTAATCTTAATCCATTCCAAAAGAAAAAGTATAATAGATGTCAAAGTCATATCTACTAATCCCAAAGACTCCTAAACATCTAGATTCATTTCTATAAAGTGTTCCATCATCCACCACTCATCACAAGATTCTCGAACTACCTATATCTATATATTTTAGCTCAAAGCATTGAAAAAAAACTTACCCTTTATCAGTGTATAATCCAACTCAAAGTTGAAAGACTATAGATACTCTACACCTCCTCTACCAAAAGTTCAGGTCTCACTGAGAAAAATATACACCTGAGGCTCTTGTGATCTATTTACACCAAAAATATCTCACCCATAAGATAGTTTATCCAATATCTTAGGGAATATAACACCGCATAAAACTACAAATCATGAGTAGGGTAATTCCGCTCATGTAGTTTCAACTGTTTGGAGCCATAATCAACCACTTGGTCCTCCTACATCAAGACTGCTTCGAGTCCAACTTCAGATGCATCACAATACACAGTATATGATTTAACTAGAACATGTATAGTGAGGATAGGTATTAAGGTCAACCTTCCTTTCATCTCCTAAAAAACTCCTTCATAAACATTTGACAAAACAAACATCAATCTCTTCTTGGTCAGCCTTAACATTGATGCTTCCAAACATGAGAATTCCTGGATAAAGTGCCTATAATAACCTACTAAACCCAGAAAACTCTAAATCTCGAACACATTATTGGTTCAACCCAAATAAACCATGATTACAAACTTCTTTGAGTCCCCTAACACTCATTCCTTTGATATGACATGGCCCAAAAAGTTAACTTTATCAATATAGAAACTCCATTTTGTTAGATTAATGTAAATCCAATGTTCTCTCAATGTACTTAGGGGTTTTCCAAGATGTTTGGAATAATTATCTTGTAACTAGGATTACACTAAGATATCATCAACAAAACTTCCACAAACCGGTACAGAAAAGGATAAAATATCTAATTCATCAAGGCCATGAATAACACTGATGCATTGGTCAAACCAAAAAGCATTAATATGAACTCATACAAGCCATACCTACTCCTAAAAGTAGTCTGAGGTATGTATGATAGTATCACCCTAAACTGATGGTATCCTAATCTCAAATTGAGATTGGAGAAGATCTTATCACCTCTCAACTGGTCTAAGAGATCATTGATACATGGAAGGGGATACAAATTCTTGATCTTCATCTGGTTCAATCTCTAATAATCCACACATAAGTATAAATAACCATTAGCTTTCTTGAAAAAAAGAACTAGAGAACCACATGGTGACATACTAGGATATAAAAAACCCTTAGTTTCAAGATCTTATAACTAAAGTTTCAACTCCCAAATATCTACTAGTTCTATCCTATAAGGCGAGATAGAAATTGTATTTGCTCACAACACTAACTCGATCATGAAATCAATCTCCCTATTAGGTAGTAAGCCATAGAACTCATCAAAAAGGATATCCTAAAAACATTCTACCATGGGAGGAAAATAATCCTACTGCATTCCACAATTATCTAGAGCAAGGCCAGATATCTAATCCATAAGACAATCCAATCTATGCTAAATTGGTCCTGCATGACCTACTTGAAGATCTCACTCCCCTACTGATAATAACTTCCTCCTTTTGAAGATAGAAAGGAAACTATCTTGCAGTGAAAGTTTATATGAGCACGGTATAGAACCATATAATACAAAATAAGAATCAAATTAAATCCTTTCATTTTCATCACAAATAATTCTCAAAATAAATAGTAACCACCAATATCTAGAGAACATGACTTTAATTATTTTATATTTCATAAATGAACTCCCAATAGTGTGTCAATGGTTAAAGGACCATCCAAGATTTCCACAAAGAAACCCAAACCATTTTAAAAATATCATATAAAAAGGAATGTGATGCTATTGCACAAAAAACTGAAAGCAAGGGAAGATGATATAAGAATTTCACCTCTTACAACAGATAGTCCTGTATCCACACTAGCCAGAGTAGTTTTCATAACATACAAATAACTAGAATATATTCTCTAGTATTCATTATAACTCCCCTATGATATTCCCTATAATTAGTATTATCATTCATACACTAGGGTAACACATCCCTTACCTCGACCATAATATCCTATAGAAATCTAGCTACCTATCTGCTGAGGAGTAGTAGAGTCCTTCCCTAACTCTGGTACCTATCCTAACCCCCTTCCAATACTCTATAGTTTTATTCCCCTATAAAACCTCTATAGGTGTCACATCCTACCGCAAGCACAACACTCTAAAGCGTGGTATGTACATTAGAGACTCTCATGGACCATCTTTAAACACTAATACCACTATAATGGAATATGATCTTGAGATGGTTTTCCACTACCCTAAAATATCTTCCCATTGTTTAATTGACAAAAATTATCACAATAGTTCTTATTTCCACCAGAATAAGTGTTCTTAGTTTACCATACTGAAACATCCTGGTCACTGCTCGGTGCCTCTCTCAGATTACCTTTTGTGATGAGTCCTTAATTCATCACTTGATAAAAACTAATCAGATGGAAAATTTTCGCATATGACCTAATCTCATAGTAAAGATCATCCCAAAAACATATTTCCCTAAATATCTCATCATCTTCTAAAGATGGCACAAAGCACTGTAAGTTGGTGAAGTGTCTGGCATAGTCTAGCACTGAAATTACCTCCTGTGTTAGGTGCATGAAATCACAAGACTTCTCATCCCTTAATGTATTGAGATAGAAATGTCTTAGGAACTTCATCTTGAATTCCTTCCAATATAACTCCTTTTTCTACTTAGCCCGCTGCAAAATGTCCCACCAACGCTTGGATGGTCTATGAAGAATATATGCAATAAGATTTATCCTCCTATCTATGGGTGTCACGAGATTATTAAAGATTATCTAGACTGACTTGATCTATAACTCAAATTCTTGGGGGCCTCCCTCCCTAGTGAACATAGGTGGATGTTTTAGCTGGAACTCTCTCTTCATCTCAGACATCGAAATAATGGTGCAAACAATATCCCTTCCATGGACCGCATGACCCTCAGGAAGATGTTGCGAATATTAACATCCATCCAGTCCTCAAAAGATACAGAAATATCTGGTTTAGCTATGTTAGAAGTGTGCTAATTTCCACTCTCATGATGATTAAATCTAATATGATGAGGAGGCATTTTATCTATAAGACAAGAAAACTCATTAGAAAACTGACTATAACAACAAGGTCAACCTCAACAGGTGAAAAAAATAGAGAAACACTAACTCATAGTCTCTATAACATGGATTAATGTTTTACCATGAAATATCAGTTCATTTATTTCATTTATCACATATAACAGGTATCTCATATCATAGTTCATATAGGCAAGTATATATTACGTGAAATAAATATGTCCCTATCATGAACAATGCATATCAAAATATATCCCTATGTGTCTATCATGATACATGCATACACATCTTGTTCTATACTGGGCCATGAGTATAAATCTCAAGAACTAATAACATCATGAAATAATAACCTCACACAATATGTGAATCACCCTGGGTGAAATAACATCAACTTTAACAAACAAATAGTATAAATAGTAATCCTATCCCAGGCACTCGTATTTTCCCTCATACATGAGTTAGCTACTCCCATACACAAGATCATTACCAAGTCCATACAAATCCTATTCTCTTTTCTACATTTCCCAAATAGTAAATAAATAGAAAATAAAACTTTCTCCTTTGATACCACTTTGTAACGTCCCTCGATTCGGTACTCTCTCATAAGGCCACAAAGTGTTGGTTAGGAGACCTTAAGCACACCTCCTTATATGCTAGAGGCTTCCAATTAGTGGTGGGTGTGTGATCAGTATAGTGGGGAGACTATACCCCTAGTACAAAGTTACATAGTAGCAAAAATAAAAAATATAAATAACATAATCAGAGTAATAGACAAGCAGAAAAAATATCTCATACCACTGGGAAATAAAAGGGGGAACAAATAAACCAATAGTAAGGAATCATGTAATGAAATGATGAGATGTAACTAATTTAATGATGGAAGTAATACATAATAAAACACTCGAAGAATCAAATAAAGACTCAAAATTACGTAGTCTCGAGCCCCATGTCAGTCTCACCTCCAAAGTCCAGCCCATTCAGTAAACAAAAAATCAACAAAAAGGTCCCTTTCCCTTGTCCAATCCTGTATCCATGAAATATACTCAGGTAAAAAATAGAGTCCCAAATATGATGTGAGTAAAACTCTATATTTTTACACTACCATGTCTAAACATAACCACTCTGATAATAAGTGTATGCAATAAGAGATAAACAGGTGTATTAATTAATCAATTAATACAATAAAACAATCAACCTACTTTAGCACCATGCTGGAATGTCTCTGAGCATGTAACACAACTATTCCAACCATATCCATATATTTAAATAACCTAATTTAGTTCCATGCTGATATATCTCTAAGAAGGTATCACAACCATGCCAACTATATCCATATATCCAAATAACTTACTTTGACACCATGCTAATATATCTTTGAGTAGGTATCACAATCATTCCAACCATAACTATATATCAATTTAAAAATCATAAAAATCTAGATCAATCCCTCTATATAAGTATTTAGGTATGCGTCACTAGGCATAGCTCTCTATATAAGCATTTCAATATGTACCACTGGGCATAGCTCAGTATATAAGCATTTCAACATATGTCAAGGCATAGCCCAATATATAAGAATTTTAGCATGTATCAGGGAATGGCCCAGTATATAAGAATGTAAATATGTATCGGGTAATATCCTAGTATATAATCATTTTAACATGATGACACAACAAGTCATAACATTAAGGATATTACAATATCACATCATAATCCATAATGGTTAATTATGAAAATATCGATTTATCCTTCAATTAAAATTTCATTTATATCTCAATTTATCAAAATCAATCCCAATAAACAATCCATACCCAAGGATTCTATATCAATAAATCACCTAAGGTCTTATATCACACTAAACACACTTTAATCCCTTAGCCAATTCAATTTTAATCAAGGGTTTGCTCACCCAATGGGTAACCAAAAGCCAGACCGTGTCAACAATTGAATCTAAATGGATCCAACCAATATTCAAATCCATGATTCAACAGTTATTAATGAATAGATTAATTAGAGTGCACAATAGGTTGGCTCAATCACAATATTTCATATACTTTTACTTAAACAGACCATAGGGTTAGGTTCAGATTCCTTACCTTTAACTGATGATTAATGTAATAATCCCAAAGGGAAACACCAATGAGGAAGAAGGTGTAGAATATGGTAAGAAGAACCTAAAATAACCCAGGTTAATATTACAGCCAAAATCCATCCAAAGATTCCACCACCCTAATAGTGAACAAAATAAGAGGAGAGGAAAACCAAAGCCAAAGACTTACTGGGGATTAATTGCACAAATGGGATGTCCATAATGGAGGAAAGGCTTCCAAATTCACCTGGAGTACCTTATGGTTTTAGAGGAGGAATATTTACATGGAGAGAATGAGGAAATCAAACACACGACAACCATAAAACCTCTAATCATTATATTACATGGTTTGTAACTCTTTCAACCATCATGTATTTCTTTTTAGATGGATATGCTGAAAAACCCATCACCTTGGGTTAATATTTATACTGATCGACCATTATATGATGTGAATGGTTTGCATAGTGTGTAACCATTTCACACCCTATACTATCTCACTAAATTCTTCTATCATCATTTACATGTCATGTAACAAGTATATAGTGTGTAAATACTCTTTAGATAGTTTTCATTCCAGTTTCCACAAAAAAGAATTGAACTGCCTCCAAAGCCTACCAAAGCATGGAAAACCCTTGTAGACCCATTTAACATGTTTATACCTATAATACATTAATTAAAAAAAACACAAATCCCTAAACATTATATCATTTTACCCAACAAAGGCTCTCCGTCTTCAAACAAGACTCAACCACCAAGGTTCAAATAAAAAACTCAAATAGGGATTTACTTGGAAAAAGATAGGATCTTGCAGCTTGGGTGTGTTGGATGTAGAGTGTTTTAGAATGAGGGAAGAAGTAATACCCATGAGGGGTGACTTGTTAGAAGTTGATGTATATGGATTAGTGAGAGAGCTAGTGGCCTTTGTTAGGTGTGACTATAGTTTATGGAGTTGGTGTCAGTTTTTCTTAAAGGGAGACCCATGTTAGGGGTCGATCATATTGTGAGTGTTTTTAAGCATGTAAGTAACATGTGTATATTTTTGACCTTGATAGCGAGAAATGAAGAGTGTTTTATAGAGTGTTATAGGTGGTAGCACCAGTGGTTTTTGGGAATATGATTCGTTTGGTGGCCACTAGTCTGTGGATTGAGTAATAGAGGGTAAACACAAGTGAGGTTGGATCAGTGTTGAAAGTGCTTTGGGTTGTGAAGAATGGGTGTATTTTTCAAAGGTTGAATCAATCTAAGATAGGTTCTATTGATTTTTGTTAAAAAAGGGCATGGTTACACCTTGGTTTCTTTCTAATAGAATCACTTCAAATCATTTGGATGGTTGTAAGGTTAGTTCGAAGGGAAGGATCATTCAGGAGTCTAGTCTTGTGATTTTTATGGTGTTTAATGAGGGAATTGATGTTGATCATGGATGGATGAGATAGGGATGGCTAGATAATGGATAAATGATTCTGGGTTAAGAATGAAATCCAGAAGTATGAGTGGTAATATGGTTGAAACTTTTTTGTGTGAAGGTATACTTGTTGGATGGGAATGTTGAGGGTGCCTCAAGTCCAATAAGGTTGACTGAATAGGGGGCATGGAATGTTATTCAAGTGGGTGTTTGGGCTTGGTGATGTATGAATTCAGGAACCTGATGTTAGGTTTAGAAAATTATTGTAGGAAAACACATGGCCTTAGGTTTTCTAGTGGGGTCAGGATAGTAGGCATGTGGTGGAAGAGATCGAATGGTGTGGTGATGGTTGTGCTAAAGTGAAATTTGTTTCATGAAAACTTATTAGAGATTTGTGAAGTAGTGGTGGGTTTTGGTTAATTAATTGTTCTTGGGTTGTGGTGGTTGAGTTTTGATGATATTCTTTTGGTAAGTGAGTCCTAGGTATTTTAAATGCATCCATACCTATAGTGATAAGTGACCATGAAAAGGGTTCAGTTGTGGTGGCCTTCATGGATGATGTCTTAGAGTACTCTTAGATTAAGGATGATTATGCCAAATATATCGGCATCAACTTGATTACATTAAGAAAGAATTGGATATATTCTAAGCTACTTAAAGGTTTTCTTCTGGTTAAATGAAGGGCCTTATTAGAGGCTACACCCAAAGTAAGTGAAACCATATGGAAGGAGGTGATCCAATGACCATTTTTGGGTGATTTCCTTGTGAAAGATCTGATGTTTAAAAATTCTACGAATTCCATTCATGGAAGCTAGGAATGGGTGATGGGTAATGTTTAGTTTGGTCTCTCAAGTTATGGTGAGATGACCATGTCCACTTCCATGTTTCAGCAGTGGTTGGAGTTTAGGTTGTGGCGGTTGGAATTGATTGAATGAGGTGGTCAAAAAGAAACTCCTAAGGCGAGGAGTGGAATGTTAGTCATGGAAGTAAAACTTTCATTATAGAAGTTTGTTGGTGTATAGAGTTGGTAGTGGTTCGGTAGCGGTGGCACTGGGGTCCCAAAGATAATTGAGCCTAGCGTTTGCTCTATCCTCAAGGTTGTTCTAAAGTGATCTTAGTTTCTTATGTTAGAGGTGTGTCGGTGGGAGAAATAAGACATGAAAATGGTTTGTGGGTAGTGGGGTTTTGGAGTTGAAATCTCATTGGAATATAGGGATATACTATAGTAGGTGTGTTCAGATGATGGTGGTGTGCCCTAGTGTGAAAGCTCTATGGCCAGGTGAAGAGGTAAAGTTCCAATAATGGGAGTTATGCATTTTGGGACGAGTGAGATGGAGATGTTTTGACATGGAATGGTAAGAAGAACATATGTGGTAAGTTATAAGCCACCTCCAGTTTAATGTTTTAAATAAAAAGTTCATTACATAAAAGGAAATGGGTTTTGAGGAAGAACCTAGTTTTCTTTAGTTTATGTATGGATGATGTAGGTGCGTCCATTCTAGGTGGTTTCAATGGAAAGGATGGATTCTAATTTTGGATGGTTTTCTTATGGGTTTTTGGGTATAGTGATTTGGTAAACACATCAGGTATGTTGTGGAAGTTTTAGTTGAGGTTCTAGTGGTTTTTTTGATGGTGGAGGTTCCAAACACCGTAAGTGGTGGTCATGATATCAAGTGTGTGATGGGGAGAACCATAGTAGAAAAATAGCCAGTTGATCAGGTGATTAGTGTTATGGGTTTTATGGGATTAGATAATATCCATCTTGGTGTTTCAATTTTGACAAAGTGTGTTAGCTCATATTTTGATAGGTTTAGGGAATTTAGTTGAAGGTTATTCCTTGGTTATGTTTTAGACATTCTAGTTGGAGAAAAGACACCGGGACTTGAATTATGGATTAACATAGGTCAAGGGATGTGTTTTTTAATTGTATGTTCCTTCAGGTGATGTTATGTTTTGGGCCATTGTTGAGTTTGGAAAGCAGGGCAGGTTGGTAAACAAGAATTCTAGGTTGTTTGGGGTTTGTGGGGAGAATCAAACTGAGGGTTTATTGATTTGATCTAATAGGTAAGAGTAGTGATTTGATCAGTGTTTTATTTTCATGGTAATCTCAGTGGTATCACCTATACTTTCCTCAAGTGTTTGATGTTGGCAATGTTGGTTTTAAGGTTGATGTGTCATTTGAGGAACATCAAGTTCATGTTGTGGATCATAGAGTGAAAAAATTCTTCAATGTGAGATCATGCTTTTGGTCTGAGTGTTTTGAATACATGGTAGTGTTAAAGAGGAAACATGGGAGGAAGAAGTTGATAGGTGGGATTTTTGGCCCAACCATTTTTCCTTAGAGGTTTGGTGATTCTTAGGAATGCATCTAAAAAATGAGCTACTATAAGGTGGGGAGATTGTAAGATCACAGTGTTTTATGAGGTTCGTTTTCATTTTAAATTTTTGATAAAATCCTCCAAAATGGATTAATGGAAGGTTTAATCTATGTAATAAAGGTCTCAGGGGTGTTCCATGGGTTCAGGGTATATTAAAAGAGGAAAAGAGGCCAATTTTTGTTGAGATCACGGTTGACACACAATTAGTAGTAACCGTGATCCATAACCATGAAACCTGCAGAAGGGGGTGAAATTTTAGGGAAATTGTTGGACTCCTAAAGTTTTAATCACATTTTAATGATCACAAATCCTATAAATTCTTTAACACTTGTTAATAATGTGTAATCTGTCTGAAATCATGTGTATAGATGATCGGTTTCTTTATGCTTTAAATAAACCTATCCAAGATCTTAAGTGCTATGTTTAATTACTTTAAAATATTCTTAATTCGTGTTATAATGAATTTACTTGATAAATGATTGAGTCTAATCCATTATATGAATATCACTATTTAAGTCTGTATATAGGTATTTGGATACGTCTGAGAAATCGTGAGTCTACACCAGTTATGTTTTTCTGGAAAAGGACCAGACACCGTGACCCAGACACCGTGACCAGACACCGTGACCCAGACACTATGACCAAACACTATGACCATCGAGACACCGTAACCATCCAGACACTGTGACCAGACACCGTGACCATACAGACATCGTGACCATCCAGACATCGTGACCAGACATTGTGATCAAACACCTCATCTGTACTACCGGTTTCTAATCCCTATACAACTGTGCCATCATAACTATCTCATCACTTGAAGGAAAATAAGGAGAAACCATTTCCAGTAGGTACCATTTCAAGGAGATACCATTTCATGGAGACACCGTTTCATGGAGACACCATTTCTAGATAGACTGTGACACCGTTTCTTAATCTATTTTTCCATTTTTCAATTTAATCTCTAACGGTCATATTTGAAGCTTTTAAATGCACTGACATAATTAATGTTTCTTTGTAGACATGTCACCTGACAATACGAGGTATGAGGTTGATAATACATGCATACTATCAGCTTCAACACATGCACTCCAAGAATAAAAAGGATAACGTGGCCAGAAACAAAAAGAGATGATATAAAAACAAGTGTGCATGATAACGAAGAAGCACAAGCATTCTTGAGAAAAACCGACACATGAAACTTCATGAAGAAAACACGAAGCATTCAATTTGATACCATAGATCAGAGTTGGTAACATCTTCTCAATACAGACTCCACAAAGAACACGAGTCAGATCTGAACCAGAGCACCAGACTTGAGATACTCTATTTTTCACAAGAGGAATCGATTTCTACATCTTCTTCATCCTAGAAGTCCAGAGCTGCATAGACTAACACTCAGAGCACTTTTAACCTTATCTCATCATTTTTTTCTCTGTTGTGTATTATTTTTAGCTTTTGAGTAGTGTGTGTGTATCTGCATAAAAACACGCATTGTCTCATGCATTAAACTTAAGGATACAAGATATCCTTTCTCATAAATCTTTTTACACTTGTGTATTCCCATAGATAAGTGTGGAAGAGGTCTCTGTGTGACCTGAAAATTCATACCCATGAATAACTGTGGAAAAGGTCATGTAACATGGACAGTCTTATGTACTATTGTTAACCCCAATATAGGGTGTGGATCAAGTTTATTTATATAAACTTCTTGGTGGCAGGTGATCACCAAGTAGAGTGGATTAGGTCTCGGCTTGAGACTAAACCACTTGTTTTATATCCGTTGTACTGTTTGATTTAGTTTTCTCTATTTTACTGTATAATTCAAATATTACTAAACTTTATTTGATAGTTAATCATGGAAAGAAGTTATAATTGCTTTGCCTTATTATAATTGCTTCAAAAGTAATATTAATAACTGATATTAAGTCTACTGAGAATTAATCAATCTTCTGAGAAGTTATTTAAATAGTCAAACTTTTATAACTGTATTACTTTGATTAATTGGGATGTATTTAAATTTATTTGGGGAAACTTTTAATAATACTTTTCAAACAGAATTTTTTATATATACTAAATTCACCCCCCTCTTGAGTACTCTACTCCAACCAACATTTGGTATCAGAGGGTTGTTTTTAAGACTCTGTTTTTGACCCTATTCAACTATGATTTTAGTTGTACTTTAAAGATCTGTAAATTTCAGTTAATTATAAATTTATAGATCTTTAAAAGTATTTCTTTATTATGGATAATAGATTGGAAGGTGCTGTAATAAATATACCACCATTCTTTAATAGAACCAATTATGCTCAATGGAAAATTAAAATGAAAATTCATTTAGAAAGTATGATTTTTGAAATTTGGTCTTCAATTATAGATGAATATAAGATTATTGCTACTGATAAAATCACTTGGGATGACCCTACCAAGACTACCTACAATAACAATTACAAATCCATGAATTCTTTATATTTATCCTTAGGAGATCAGTAATTTAATAGAATTTCTACATGTAAAACTGCCCATGAAATTTGGGATACCTTTTCTATTTCACATGACGGAACTTCTAGTGTGAAAGAAATGTGACTTAATACTTATACTATTAAATATGATAAATTTAAAATGAAACATGATGAACCTATTTTTACATGTATCTTGGGTTCAACGAAATTTTCAACACAATGATTTCTCTTGGAAGAGAAGTAACTGCCAAAGAACAAATCATGAGGATTCTCAGATGCTTATATGACATATGGAGAGGAACCTCTGTCTCTATTAGAGAATCATGCGACACCTAAAAGTTACCTATATAAGAACTCATTGGGAAACTAATGATGTATGAATAGAAGTTGAAAGTCAACAAGGAAGAGGAGGATAAACCCAAAAGAAAATTTGTTGCATTTAAGACCACCACTTTTAAACACAAAGAGAAAGAAAAGTTGGAAACCTATGTATAAAGTTCAAGTAGTGAAAAATCATCACCTGATAGTGATGAGGAGATGGATCAATTATCCATAAGGTTTATGAAATTTTATAAAAAGAATAAATTTTTCAGAAATCCTAACTTCAAAGAAAGATATGATAAAAAAGGAATCTAGAAGAAAGATTGGAAAAGAAGTGTCAAGTCTGATGAGATAGTCTACTATGAGTGTAAATGACAGGGATATATAAAGGGTGACTATCCTAATATCAAGTATACAAATAAATATGAGGACAAATATAGAAAGAATAAAAAGGAAATAAAAGCAACATGGAGTTATTTTTAGGATAGTTTAAGTAACTTAGAATCTTCATATGATGAACAAGCTAATAAAGCCAATATATGTTTTATGAAAAACACATCTGAGGTAACATTGGAATCTCCTATACACAATTCCTATTATTCTGGAGATGAGAGCGACTCTAAAAATATGTCTAATAAAGAAATTTTTGAATAATGTAATATTCTTGAAGAGAGATGTAATGAACTAAAAGATAAATAAAAATCTTTAAAGAAACAACATGATCTTACCTCAACTGTTAAAACTGAACTTAGTGTAGAAATGGAGAAAAATGCTCAATTACTCAAAGAAAACAATGACCTAAAACTATCTAATGAGAAATTGAAAAATGATATTGAAAGGTTTACTAATGGTAAAGATACCTTGGTACAAATTCGAGGTAAATGGATTAATCCTAAATATACCACTGGCATTGGCTATCAACTGGGTAAAAGAAATTTTGGAAGAACTAATTTTTGTTTCTAAATCTAGGACATACAACTCTACTCCAAGTTCTGGAAAACATTAAGCTAGTTCAAGTTATGATACACTCTCTATTATTTCAAGCTTTTCTAGACCAAATAGAGTTTATTTTTCACGTACTTTACATAATGCTTATAGGAAACCTATGAGATAAATATGGGTTCCTAAAGCACTAGTCACTAATATTACTGGACCCAAACAGGTATGCATACCAAAATCTGTTTTTATCTGACTTTTTTGTATGAAAGATGCTTAAAGAGCTCCTATAAAAGCTTATGGTACTTGGAAAGTGGGTGTTCAAGACACATGATAGGGGACTATTCATGCTTCAAGAATTTAACAAAGATTGATGGTGGACATGTCACCTTTGGTGACAATGCCAAAGGAAAGATCATTGGCTTTGTCCAAATTAGTAACTCTAACTCAATATTAATTTCCAAAGTACTTTTTATTGATGGATTGAAATATAATCTGCTTAGTATTTCATAACTATGTGATAATGGATTTCATGTTAAATTTGAAAATGATGCTTGAAATGTTTTAAATTCTAAAAATAAATTAGTATTATTTGATTTAAGAAATAAAAATGTATATTCTGTCAACTTAAATTCTTTAGTCTCTGAAAATGATTCATGTTTAAGTGTATTTCACAAAGATTCTTGGATTTGGAATAGGATAATAAGACACTGTAATATTCAATCTCTTAGAAAGTTAGCTAGAAAAATGTTAGTCAAAGACCTACCCAAACTTGAGTTTCCAAATGATAAAGTGTGTAATCCTTGTCAAAAGGGAAAGCAACACAAAATTTCCTTCAAACCAAAGAAATAAGTGTCAACTTCTCAACCTCTCAAATTGGTTCACATGGATTTGTTTGGACCATCTAGAGTTTCTAGCTTGAATGGGAAGCACTATGTTTACGTTATTGTAGATGAATTTTATAGATATAATTGGACTTTATTTTTGGCTCACAAAAGTGAATCCTTCTCTCATTTTACAAAATATGCCAAAACTGTAGAAAATATTAGTGGAATTAGAATTAAATCCTTAAGAAGTGATCATGACTGTGAGTTTGAAAATCAAGAGTTTGAATATTTTTTCTCAGAAAATGGCTATTGTCATAATTTCTCTGCCCCTAGAACACCTCAACAGAATGGATTTGTAGAAAGAAGAAATAGAACCTTTCAAGAGATTTCTAGAACTATACTGAGTGAATATGACTTACCTATTTATTTTTGGGTTGAAGCTGTAAATACAACATTCTGTATTATCAATAGAGTGTTTATTAGACTTTTTCTTAAAAGAACTCCATATAAGTTATGGAACAATAGAAAACCCAAAGTTAGCTACTTCAAAGTATTTGGTTGAAAAGTATATATCCTTAATACTAAGGATAATATTGACAAATTTTCATCCAAGAGTGATAAAGGAATATTTTTAGGATATTCAATATCTAGTAAAGCCTATAGAGTGTATAAAAAAATAACTAAATGTGTGGAAGAATCTGTCCATGTAAAATTTGATGAAACAAATCCACATGAGCCTAAAACCACTCTAGAGAACCTGGAGGATGATGTATCAAATTTGGAAATTAATTTAAAATCTTCTAACCATCCTGTAATGGAAACTGTGAAAGTTTCCAGTTCTGGAAATTATTTAGATTTAAGTCACAATGAACACGAACCTATTGAAGAACCTGAAATCACTAGTCCTTCTTTTTCTAGATCAGTTAGAACTCTTAAGAACTATCCTTTAGATGTTGTTGTAGGAGACATAGATAAAGAAACTCTAACTAGAGATTCTATTAGAAATCAAGTTGAACATCAAGTCTTCTTGTCACAACTTGAACCTAAAAACATTAATGATGTCATCAATGATGAATTTTGGGTGATGGCTATACAAGAAAAGATTAATCAGTTTGAAAGGAACAAAGTTTGGAAACTTGTTGACAGAACCAAAGACACATTCACCATAGACACTAAATGGGTGTTTAGGAATAAGGTAGATGAAGCTGGTAATATAGTTAGAAATAAGGATAGATTGGTTGCACAAGGCTATAGTCACAAATAAGGAATTGGCTATGAAGAGACCTTTGCACCAGTATCTAGACTTGAAGCTATTAGAATTCTGCTTGCTTATACTGCACATTTGAATTTCAAACTATATAAAATGGATGTTAAAAGTGAATTCCTAAATGGGTATATAGCTAAGGATGTATTTATTGAGAAACCACCTAGTTTTACAAATCCTCATTTTCCAAATCATATTTTTAAATTATCAAAAGCTTTATATGGTTTAAAACATGCTCCAAGAGCTTGGTATGATAGACTGATTACTTTTCTTATTTTCAAAGGTTTTTAAGGAATATCTGATCCTACCCTCTTTATAAAACGAATTTCCAATGATGTTTTAGTAGTTCAAATTTATGTAGATGACATTATCTTTGGATCTTCAAAAAATTCTTTATGTATTGAATTTTCTAAAATGAAGCAAAATGAATTTGAAATGAGTTTAATGGGTGAACTCAAATTATTTCTTGGATTAAAAATATTTCAAAATAATGATGGTATTATTTTAAATCAAAGAAAATATACTAGAGATCTTCTAAAACATTTTGGTTTGGATCACACTAAAAGTAGTGACACTCTAATGATTACTACTTGTAAGTTGGATCTTGATGAAGATGGAAAATCTATTGATCACACCACTTACAGAGGAATGATTGGAAGCTTACTCTACTTAACTAATAGCTGACCTGACATTATGTTTAGTGTGTGTATGTGTGCGCATTTTCAAGAAAACCCCAAGGAATCCCATTTGAATGTTGTTAAGATAATTTTAAAATATCTCAAGCATACACCCAATCTAGGACTGTTCTATCCTAGAGGAAAATCATTTGAGTTAGTTAGTTATTATGATGTTGACTTTAGTGGTTGTAAGTTAGATAGAAAATGCACTTCTGGAACATGCCACTTTTTAGGCAAGTCACTAGTATCTTGGTGTAGTAAGAAACATAACTCTGTTGCATTATCTACTACAGAAGATGAATATATAGATACTGGTAGTTGTTGTGCACAAATTTTTTGGATGAAACACACATTAATAGATTATGGATATCAATTAAGGCATGTAACTATAAATTGTGACAATATGAGTGCTATTAACATCTCAAAAAATCTTGTTTCATAATCTAGGACAAAACATATTGATGTAAGACATCACTTTTTGAGAGATCATTAACAAAAAGGTGACATCACTTTGGAATTAATTGGAACTGAATATCATCTTGCTGATATATTCACCAAACCATTAAATTATGAAAGAATAGATTACATCATACATGAGTTAGGAATGATAAATCTTAAGTAGTAAGTATATTGTTTCATGTTTACGGTCTCACTGTGAAAACCTGTTAGGTATCACCATGAAAACCTGTTACGGTCTCACCATGAAAGCCAGTTCCGGTCTCACCATGAAAATCAGTTATGGTCTCACCGTAAAGATGCTTTATTGTTTTATTTACATATTATAACCTATATCATGGTAATTAATTATTGTGTTCTTTTACTTTCCCTCGCTTTTGTTTTTGCGATGCTTGGTATCCCTAAATGATAAAAACTAAAGAAGTTTCACTCTTTCTTCACCCGAGCTCTCTTCTCTCAAACTATAACCTCTCTTTCAACCCTTATATCTATCGAAACTTCATCAAATGCCTAGGATGAAACTTCGATCATTGTCAACTCTTGATAAGCGAAGATCAAAGAAGAAGATAAAAATAGCACTGAAGTTAGCACCTGAAGGTCCTCTGAATCCGAATCTGGTAGACATAATAGAGGTACCCGAAAAGGAGATATGCCCTAAGTGTCTTCTGTCAAGTAAGACATTGGCATTGAAAGTGATAAAAGAGCAAGGATGTTCAGATTGGTTCACAAAGGAGGATATGCCTATTTAACCGAAGCTAGTTGCATAGTTTTATCAGTATGTTCAATTCTCTTTTGATACAAAAGATGAATATATTGTGAGAAGCTGGATAAATGGTTAGAGATGTACCTTTTCATTGAGGTTATGCTCTGCATGCCTTAGGATACCTCATGAGGGTATTTTTGAGGACTACCAGAGAGGTCCTCCACCTTTAAGAAAGTTCTTTTTTTAGAAGAAGTATTGGGAAGCTTAACTGGAAATGAGACAAAGCGAAGAGGCATATCTACTGAGCTAGATGGTGAAACTAGACATCTGTTTAAATTTGTTCATAATCTAATTAGCCCCAGAAAAGGTGACTTTTCTACACTCAAGTATCGGGATTTATTTTTGATACACCTTATGAAGAATGGTCGTAAGATCAACCTTTGAAAATATGTTATACTCCATATGTGTGAGTTGATCAAGACAACCTCCATGTCAACCTCTCTATTTTGCTCAAGATTAATCTCATCTATGGTTCATGAAAAAGGGTTTGTTGGACCATATGAAGAATATATTAAGGATTATGAGTTTTTTCTTTCAAAATATATAGTAAAGATAATGAAAATTAGTTGGAATCCATGGAGAAAAGCATGGGAAGAAGATAATGACAGGGTTTATAAAAAGTTCAATCCGATAGAACACTCTTAAAGACCTAAGGATATTTTTTATCCTAGTTTGGAACTAGATGAAATTGTTGAGTATTCTAATAAGGAAGAAGAATAAGAGGCTTCTTTACCTATAGGGGAAACTGTTCTGTATGAGAAAGATAGTGAAACTGTTCTTCAATACTTAACTGAGAAGGAAATTCTTGTTCCTAAAGATATTTCTGATTTGGAAGAACAACCTGCTACTGAAGAAGAATCTATTACTAAGGTAAATGAAAAGGATATTGTAGAAGAGAATATAGAAGAAGATCTTTCTCTTGTGCAAGAATATATTTATGAGGAACATGTGGAGGAATAAGTTGTTCCTAAAATTATCCCATCTACTGAAGAGAGAATGGAGAAAGATTTTCAGCTGGCTAAAAAGGAAATGAGAGAGGATATCAGGGATGAAATCTTAGAAATAGATCAAATGTCTAAGTCTATCAGTCCTAAGAAAGATGCACCTATTGAGGGGGAGCATCCCCCCAGTTTGGAAAGTGTTGAAGTTCCAAATCAATTTGATCCAAGCTCAGTAGATACATGGTATAAATTCACTAGTTATTTTGATGTAAATGACTCCCAGGAAGCCTCAGTGAAAGGTATAGAACTCTCTACTGTGTTTCAATTAAAACCAGTATCTACTCTTGATGTTGTAGCTACAAAAGAACCTAATCCTGTCTCAGCTCCTATTTCCGAACCTTTATAATAACCTTCAAACTTGGTGAGTAAGGATGATTCTAAAGCATTTGAAGCTACCCTATTGGCTGGGGTTGAAAATCTCATGAATACCCAACCAACTCCTGTAACCAATTTAAGTGAAAGAGATGCTTCCCTGTTGTTGGAAAAGATCATATGGAAGATTCATCCCAAGATGCTTCATGAGATTCAAGAAGTCAGAGTTGAGAACAAACAATTAAATGATGAAGTAAATACTCTTAGAGGTATGGTTGAAGAAATGCAAAGAGTGATGAACTCAAGAACAGAACCTTTTTCTCATCCTGTTGAGGATATTGATAGTCAGATTCCACAAGATGTATCCTCCCTGAAACAACCTAATCTAACCTCCTTGGCTGACAAGGTAGCTGAAAGAAATAATAAAATTGTTCAAGAGATGTGCGAGCTTGTTATTGGTCTTAACAAGTTGATTGATGAGTATAAGGGATGTCTCCAGAAAGTTCTAAATCAACTGAAGTCCCTTACTTCGGCTGTTACTACTTCTCGTACTTCTAGACAATCTTCTCAACCCTCTTTGGATGGTGATCTTCTTAGAACAGTTGTCAAAGAAGAACTATAGATTATGCTCAGTGTATTTGACAAAGAATATCTATATGAAGTTGTCAAGAACAGTGACATAGTTCTTGATTTGGTGAGAATTCATTCCAAATTATCAAATGATGCTCAAGAAGAGATTTCTAAGAAGGTGTACTTCTACTTCAATAGGATCTTCTCAAAGCATGACATGACCAACCACTGCAAGTACCTTGTACAGAATCTGATAATCCCTCCTGTCACTCAAGCTTTCAAAACTCAAGTGAAAAAGTTCAAAGATTTCACTCCTTTTTTGGATAAGTTTATAGAGAACAAGGATGAATTTGAGAAATCCATTCAGTATGGTGGTGAGATCATTTCATACTTCATCAAACTTTTGTGATCTTATATTCATGTATAGAGTACTGGCATTATGGATCTTGTAGTTGTACCCCTAAGATCTAGTTTGCCTACCTTCTTCTCCTCTGCCCTTAACTCTACATCTATGTCTGTCTCTCAGGATCTAAGTCAAGTCAGACCTATTATCCTTGATCAATCATTGCCTCAGTATTCCATTGAACCTACTTTGTCCCCTTCTATCTTTGAAGGCCTCCCTTTACCTTCTATGTCAACTGGTTCACTTCCTTATTCCACTTCCACCTCTGCTCCTATAGATTCCTCTTCTACTGCTACTGCTAAGGGAAAAGAGAATACAAGACAGTGTTGAAGAAAAGTGACTACTCTCTTTTGATAGGGATGATTTATGTAGTTTTTTTATTGTTTGTAATGAAACTTTTTATCCATCTAATTCATTGTGCAATCTACCTATCTATTCTTTTATTTACTTTTGTACTCTTTTTGATAATCCCAAAAGGGGGAGAAATATGTACTCTAAATGCACACTAGGGAAGAGGCACATTACCTAAGAATATATATCTCACTCAAATGATTTGTGATTATCAAAAAGGGGGAGATTGTTGGACTCCTCATGTGTTAATAGTGTTTTAATGATAAAAAATATTATACATTCTATAACACTTGTTAATCCTATGTAATCTGTCTCAAATCATGTGTACAAATGATTGGTTTCTTTATGCTTTAAATAAACCTTTCCAAGATCTTAAGTGCTATGGTTAATTATTGAAAACTATTCTTAATTCGTGTTATAATGAATTTCCTTGATAAATGTTAGAGTCTAATCCATTATATGAATATCACTGTTTAAGTTTGTATATAGATATTTAGCTAAGTCAGATAAACCATGAGTCTGACATTGGTTAATTTTTTCTGGAAAAGGACCAGACACCATGACCAGACATCGTGACCCATACACCATGACTAGACACCATGACCCAGACACCGTGACCAGACATTGTGACCATCCAGACACTGTGACCAGACATTGTAATCAAACACCTCATCTGTACTACCGGTTCCTGATCCCTATAAAACTATGCCATCATAACTGTCTCATCGCTCAAAGACAAAGAAGGAGACACCATTTCAAGGAGACTTTATTTCAAGGAGACACTATTTCAAGGAGACAATGTTTCATGGAGACACCGTTTCTAGATAGAATATGACACTGTTTCTTAATTTGTTTTTTCATTTTTCAATTTAATATCTAACGTTCATAATTGAAGCTTTTAAATACATTAACATAATTAATGTTTCCTTGTAGAAATTTCACCTGACAGTATGAGGTATGAGGTGCAGAATACATGCATCCTGTCAGCTCCAACACATGTACTCCATGAATAAAAAGGACAGCGTGGCCAGAAACAAAAATTGATGATAGAAAAACAAGTGTGCACAATAATGAAGAAGCACAATAATTCTTGAGAAAAACCGACACATGCAACTTCTCCAAGAATACAAAAAACATTCACTGTGATACCATAGATCAATGTCAAGAAAATCTCCGCAATACATACTCCACGAAGAACATGAGTCAGATATGAACCAGAGCACCAGACTTGCGATACTTTGTTTTTCGCAAGAGGAATCTATTTCTGCATCTGCTTTATCCTAGAAGTCCAGAGCTACATCGACTAACACTCAGAGCACTTCTAACCTCATCTCATCATTATTTGCTCTGTTGTGTATTATTTTTATCTTTCGAGTAGTGTGTGTGTGTCTGTATAAAAACATGCACTGTCTCCTGTATTAAATTGAAGGATACAAGATATCCTTTCTCATACATTTGTTTACACTTGTGTATTCCCATAGATAAGTGTGGAAGTGGTCCCTATGTAACCTGACAGTTCATACCCACGAAGAACTATGGAAGAGGTTGTGTGACCTGTATAGTATTGTGTACTATTGTTAACCCCGATCTAGGGTGTGGATCAAGTTTATTTATATAAACTTCTTGGTTGTAGGTGATCACTAAGTGGAGTGGATTAGGTCTCGGCTTAAGACTAAACCACTTGTTTTATATCCTCTGTGTTGTTTGATATATTTTTCTTTGTTTTACTGTATAATTCATATATCACTAAAATTGATTTGATAGTTAATCTTGGAAAGAATTTATAATTTCTTTGCCTTATTAGAATATCTTCAAAAGTAATATTAATAATTGATATTAACTCTATTGAGAATTAATCAATATTCTGAGAAATTATTTAAACAATCAAACTTTTATAACCATATTACTTTGATTAACTGGGTTGTATTTAAATTTATTTTGGGAACCTTTTAAGAATAATTTTCAAATAGAATTTTTTACAGATACTCAATTTACACCCTCTTGATTACTCTACTCCAAACAATATAAATTATGTAGGGTGGCCCAAGAAACCATGCATATTGATATCCCCTTGGAAATTGGTGAGCAAATGGCCACCGCATGGTTTGTTAAACCATGTGGGTGTCTAGAAAAACTGTGTGGCTTAGTTTCCTCTTCAATAGAGTGAATTACATAGTTGGTGCACAGTTTGGAAAACTCTGTGGCCAAACCATGTGCCTCATTAAAAGTGAGATTTTTCAATTTTTACCTCTCAGATTTAAATGTTTCTTCTCTGAAGTTTTCCTTCATTTGACTCCCTATAACTAGCTAGGGCGATGAACAAGAAGCCTCCTGCTCCTCCATGGGACTTTCCCCTTCAATTATTATGTTTTTATAGTATCTTTGGTTGAGAATAAAATTTTTAAGTAAGTCTCTAACTTCGTTTCCTTTCTTTTCTGGAAGAGGCTTCATGTGTTGTTTCG
Source organism: Viscum album (assembly GCA_963277665.1). Taxonomy (NCBI): domain Eukaryota; kingdom Viridiplantae; phylum Streptophyta; class Magnoliopsida; order Santalales; family Viscaceae; genus Viscum; species Viscum album. The sequence goes on from OY728129.1 coordinate 264,430,755, forward strand.
TATCCTTCTAAATCTCTAAACCTTTGTTTTTAGGGTGTTCCTTGTCTTAGGGTTTGAGGTTGGTATAGTTAAAATAAAGGGTTACTTTTGGATGGGTGGTTGTCTATGAGCATGAGGTAGGTGGTCTATAATATTTTTACCATAGTCTTATTGTTTTATAAGTGTATGTGGTTGTACCTATGTACAACCTTTCTACATTTTGTGTGTCCTTAACTAAGGATAGTAATTTGGATGGTAACTATGGTGTGAGACCCTTCACATACCCATTTGGGTCCATTGATGATGTGAGAATAAACATAGGTCTACCCATGGTGTCACGAACCAACCTAGGTTGACCTTGAACCGTTCACTCGAGCCGATCCATGAAAAAACCCGAGAGGCATTCCTGATCCTCCCTGGATGGCGAAAAGCGCCAAGGGCATCAATAGAGTGTCGATGGGAACAATTTCTCCCAATATAAATAAATAATACCAGTGGAAATAATAAAGATAAGATCAAAATAAATAAACCAAACCAAACGACTAAACAAGAACTGAATAAAATAAAACTAACCGAATGAGAAAACCACTATCTCTGTGTGACCTCGTAAGTCACTCTCCAACTCAACGATCGAACGTCATCCAAGGTGAATGCACCCAAGCTGGAACCTACACAAGGACTAAAAATAGAAAATAACTATAGGTGTGAGTATTAAAAATCAGTAGGCTATCCCGATATACTATTCCAAAATGCACTACCTTTAAAATTAAAGAAACATCAATTCTAAGTTTGAACTACAATATATTAAATTATGCATTTCTACAGTTTTTACTCAAAATTAAAGTACAATCCATTGCCCTTAATCATTTTCAAAACTAGATTCTAACCTTAAGTGTTATCATGCCATTTCAAGGGGAAATTGATGATTTAATTTAAAACTAGAACTAAAGAGTTTGAAACACATTTTCTTTTGAAAAACATTTTCATAGGACTTAGGAAACCAAAATATCACTTTCCATGAAAAACACCACATAAGAGTACTAAGTCAGGTAGATAGAAAGGGAAATGTAAATAGGTATACAAGTATATCGACAAAAATTCAAACAGATAAAAGCCACTAGACATAGGTGAACTCAGGAGATTGAGAATAATCCAAATGACACTAATACCTACGAACCCATCTACAGTATCATGCCACATATGATGAAATATAATACTCTAAATGCTCATCCACCTTTTCTCAGGATAGGATGAGGGAAAATCCCATAGCAATGAACCCAAACATATCCACCTACTATGGTACACTGGTCAGTACCATAACCTACCAGTGTAGAGCTCGTCTTAGATAATTATCTCAATATACCAAGTTCATATGTCGCAAGTATTAAAGGGGGTGAGCCATCAGATGCCACTGAGAACCAAATCACAACCTATATTTATAATAATAATTCCCAGCAGGACTCACCCCAAGTTTCCCGAAGGATGAATCTCATTCCTTAAAGTCAATATATTACCAAGGGTTCCTAACCGAGGGACCCATATAATGGAACCCATGAATTCCATAACAAGGACATCCCAACTATTCCATATCAACAAGGCATGAGGAACACTTGATGGAGGTTTTATGACAAACACTTTTTCATCATTTTTCCAAAGTGGCCAAACGGGCCCTTAAACACTATTAAAAAACCCACTTCTATCAAAGGTACAATTTCCACATTTCCAAAAGAGGTGTAAACACACCATTTATCACATCAAAACATTGATAAATTCTTTTTAATATACTCATATTACTCACTCAATACCCGACCATTTTTTAATAAAAAATCCAAATCATACTAAATCACAACACACACTTTTTTTAAAATCCAAAACACTTGGGAAACCACATAAATAACCCAAAAAATTATTCTTCATGATACTGATAAATTTTTAAACCCCAAAAATTCATTTTACATCACATTTTCCTCCTAAAAGACAATTAGGCATTTTATAAAGAACACAAGTCATGAAATTTTTAATAAAAAAAATTTCAATTTAACACACAAAAAATTATGAACACCAATTTTCATGCCATAATTTTATTTAAATTGCTAAACCTTGTTTTAAACTTTACAAACCATGTGCATAAAACACCCAGTGTTCACAAATAGACAAAACACACCACACATTCAAAATCTATTTTTAAAATAAAAGGCACCACAGAAACACTACTTTTCATATTTCTCACTACCCAAATAATTTAATAAATGTTTGAGAAATTTATAAAACATCAACAAAAGTCATAATGAGGGTTCTACACCAAAACATACTCAATTTTACACAAAAAAACTAATTTAAAATTAACTGCACAACAAGACCATATCAAACAAGACTTTATACATCGACCGCATACCAAGTAACTAACCAGAAGGTTGCACAAAAATATTTAACATGTATACGAAGTGAGAAAAACATAGAATTAGAGTTTATCAAATTAAAAGGGTAAGTGTGTGAGGAGATCCTACCTCGAAGTCATGGAGGAAAGATGACGCAAAGTTGAATTCACTCGACGAGGGTTCCAAAACCCTAGACCTACCAAGAAGAACCCTAAATGAACACAATTTCTAACCGAAACAAATGAAAAACAAGAATAAAATAAAATAAGTAAAATGGTATATCGATGGGGGGTTGCGAATGGAGACGAGGTGCCGAAGAGGGTCGTCGTATATTGTGCACACCGAGAAGGGGGTTGCTGTGACCAGAGGTGGGTGGTGGAACTAGGTAAGCCTGCTGCAACAGGAGGAGGGTGGTGGCACCGGGTAGTCCTACTACAACCGGAGAAGGGCGGCTGGGGAAGAGACACTAGAGGTGGGGATACTATGACTGGAGGAGGGTCGGTCGAGGGAGTTGCGTCGTTGGTGAGAAGGAGGGTCGAGGAGTGGGGGGGGGGGGTCATGCTGGGATACTATGCTTAAAGGAGAAAGAGGCTAGGGAGGTGCCAACTGGGGCGGCCAGAGGCAGGGGTTGCGACATGTGCGACTAGCTAGGATAGGGAGGCGACGTCGATGAGCCGAGGGGGCGGCCGACTAGAAGAGGGAGGCGGTGTTGGGGGCTGCTTGTGATGAACAGAGTGAAGAGGGGGCCAAGAGGGAGAAGAGATTTGAGAAATATGGGGTGCGCATATATTAGGGTTTGAATTTTTTTTCTTTTATTAAAACCTTACAATTTAAATAATAACACAAATAATAATAAAAATAAAAATAACAACAACAACAAAAACATGATGATAATTGATAAAAATAATAAAAGTATTCATTTCATTTTAATAATACTAAAATTCTTAACAATAATAAAATTTTTAAATGAAATAATAATCAACATTCATTTTAATTAAAAAATTTACTCATTTTAATTTTTTCGAAGACGGACAGATCACGCAGTTGCCTAGGCGAAGCCGTGTGGGGTTTCCAAAACACGCTCTGCCCGTGCGCCCAATGACGTCAACCCAAAAAATCATACTTTTTAACATAACTCAAAAATTTCATCTAGGACTGAGCCCAAACCCCCCCAAAAAAATTAAAGTCAAGAAAAATATTAAATAAACCAAATACACGGGTTATGGTGTGACAATATTCCCCACCATAAATATTTCCACCCTTGGAAATCCACAACACTTTCTAGCCGATTAATCAACACTGAAGGAATCTACATATACACGATCCAACCTCTTAATCCGAGGACATTACATTGACCACCAACGGAACTTAACCGCATTGCCCAAAACAGATCACCAGCAGAGGGGAGGCCCGAACGGGCTCCCCACCATAAGAATTCAACAAGAATCTGATAATATATTAATAGAAAAACCCAATGAGACCCGTGGTGGGTCTCCCCACCATAAGAACCAAACTAAAAACAACTAAGTGTAAAATTCAACCTGAACCCCAATACATGCCTTTCCCAAGCTCAAGGAACACAACATGAACATTTAAACCACTCACTTTCATACAAAAGGGATAAGAGCTAAACCGAAAACTCCACTTGGACCAAAAAACCTCACCCCATGGGTGGGGACAGAGGGGCTCAAAGATTGGTTCAATGAAACTACGACCGAAAACTACTCACAACTCATCACTTCGGGATGGACACAAACCAAAGTCATAACTGATTCACATTGGTGGTCCATGCAAGGACACTAATCAGAAAAATCACATGAAAAAAGGCATAATTACTGACATTACATGAGGGATAAGTCCATCACGCTCTTTGTGACAAGAGGAATTTTATAACGATAGAGAGACCACAACAGAAATGCTAAAACTATCTCACTACAATGACAGAGACACATCCTTAACCAAAATTCTTAAAACTCTAGGGTTCTTGACTACATGACAGCTTCACTATAAGGCCTTCAGCTGGTGTTCTGATGGATGAAGCGTCTCCTACCTCACAGTCAGGTTCTGATAATCCCAATAGGAAACATACATCTTTTTATCAGATAAAATAAAGGACAATTTTTTTGAAATAAAAACCACATAGGCATTGAAACCCAAAGTTCATTAAAAGACCCATGAAATTCCCATACATTTCAAGACCCCAAACCACCATCAGTATAACTGAAATGATAATAGATCCCTTACATTGTAAGGAAACATATACAAGAAACTTTAATCAAAAACACAAAAACACATCACTTCTGAGAATTTCCTCCACAATGCTTTCTAGAGAAACCCTGACAGAATCGCCGCAAGTGACCCAAGTGTCCACAAGCCTGGCATGACTTTGGATCATTTGTACACGATTGATTTTTGTGACCCGAATTTCCACACTGATAACACATGAGGATCTCTCACTTTAAAGAGGTTGATGAAAGATCTCGGGTCATTTTTATTCCACAACTTTCTCTATCAACTTTCAATCATTTACTCATCCCCTTACTAGACTACTCACCACTAATCCTAGGAATTGAAGGAGGGAGGAATATTCGAGCACTCCCTCCATTATGGATTTGACATAAAAATCTTGTATCACCACATCGGTAAACATATTTAGGTTGGACTCTGACATCTTCGACTGCAGATCAGGATGGAGATCCGCCTCGAAACGCCGAGCCTTCGTGGAGTCATCTATGGCATACCCTGAATCATAAGGCACTAGCTCCACCAAGCACTATAAATACTCCAACACTGATACATCACCCTACTACAGACAAAAAATCTTCATCCCCCTTCTCACCCTTTCTTTCTCAGAAAAATACCGATGAATGAACAAAGCCTTGAAAAACTCCCAAGTAATTTCTTGATGGAGTTTGTTATGAGACATTGATTTCCCCCACATACACGGTGAATCGTCAAGCATGAAGGTTGAAAAATTGACCTTCAACAACTCGGGAAAATCAAATAGGTTAAAGTACCTTTTGATCTTTCATATCCACTACTCCACCATGGAAGGGTCTACCTGACCATAAAAGAGAGGTGGATCTAGCTTCCGAAACTCAAGCATAAAATCCTTAGGTTGATCAACCACACTATGATCACCCATCGAAGCTTCAAGGGGGAAACTATTGTACAAGAAAATTCAAGAACCCAATAATGGCCAACACAATAAATAAAATCCTCAAGATCAAACACCGCATAGGTGACAAGCTTTAAACACAAGAAAAAGGCTATTATAACATCAAAAATTTCTTTTTTGAAAACATATTTAATTTAAAACAATATTGGTGGGTTAAAACCTCTCCATTAGTATTCTTTAGAGTCTCACTCACATGAATGTTTCCATGCCACATCAGACATCCATCCCCTATACCATACCAGACATCAGTTCATATTCCCACATACTACCATGCATGTAAGCACCCATAGGAACACCAAGGCCAAAACAAAACAACTTCATTTTCAAAAAACAAGTCATTCATCCCATTTAAAAAATGATGTACCTTCCAAAGGCACACTAACCACCAAGTCAAAATTCATTTTGTTTAAAACTCATCTCAATTTAAAAAAAACCCAAATTAAACATGTCATTTCAAACAACCATTCTCTAAATTCAATTTATCTGATTCAAGCACCTTTTAGAAGTCATAGGAGACCCAAAACAACTCAAAAAGGGAACTAGTGTCGGTGGGTGACTTGAACATATGGTTGGCGACCATATGTCAAACATTCGACCGACACAAAGAGCCATCTAGGCCCATGCCCTTAGCTCCACATGTCTTGCCAGGCCGTGCAGGCTCATGAGGACTATTAGCCCAACTCCCGCTGTCATATCCCAATCAAAAAACATTCCCTAAAGAACCAAAAATCTTGACAAAACTATAATTCCAATGGAAACATGAGGATCCGAATGAGCAAGAGTTCACGACTCTCTTCCCACACCTACCCCTTGAGACTCGACAATCCTACTCCATATACCTTAACATACCCTAATAGAAAAGGGAACTCTGAAAACAAAGGTCCGCTAAGAGCTGACCTGGATTTGATACCATTTTGTCACCAACCAGCCCAGGTCAACATTGAACCGGTCACCCGAGCTGATCCATAGAAAAACCCGAGAGGCATTCCCGATCCTCTAGGGTCGACGACAAGTGCCAAGGGAATCAAAAGAGTGTCAATGAGAACAATTTTTCCCAATATAAATAAATAATAGTAGTGGAAATAATAAAGAGTATCTAAAAATAAATAAACCAAACAAAATGACTAAACAAGAAATAAAGAAAATAAAACTAACCGAACGAGACAACCACAATCTTTGTGTGACCTCATGAGTCACTCTCAAAATCAATGATCGAATATCACCCAAGGTGAACACACCCAAGCTAGAACCTGCACAATGACTAAAAATAGAAAATAACTACAGGTGTGAGTATTAAAACTCAGTATTCTATCTCGATATACTATTCCCCAATGCACTACCTTTGAAATTAAAGAAACATTAATTTTAAGTTTGAACTACAATATATTAAAGTATGAATTTATATAGTTTTTACTCAAAATAAAAGTACAATCCATTTCCCTTAATCATTTGTAAAACTAGATTCTAACCTTATGTGTTACTATGCTATTTCAAGGGGAAAGTGATGATTTCATTTAAAATCAGCACTAAAGAATTTGAAACACATTTTCTTTTGAAAAAAATTTTCATAGGAGTTAAGAAACCAAAACATCACTTTCCATGAAAAACACCACACAAGAGTACCAAGTTAGTCACATAGCAAGGGCAACATAAATAGGTATACAAGTATCTAAACAATAGTTCAAATAGCTAAAAGCCACTAGAAATAGGCTAACCTGGGAGATAAAGAATAATCCAGACGACACTAATACCTGTGACCCCATCTACAGTAGCATGCCAAATAAAATGAAATCTAATGCTCTAAATGCTCATCCACCCTTTCTTAGGATAGGCTGAGGGAAAATACCATAGTAATGAACCCAAACATATCCACCTAATATGGGCCACTGGTCAGTACCATAACCTACCAGTGTATTACTTGTCTCATACAATTCTCTCAATATGCAAGGTTCCTATATCACAAGTATTAAAGGGGGTGAGCCATCAGATTCCACCAATCATCAAATCAAAACCTATATTTATAATAATAATTCACAGTAGGAATCACCCCGAGTCTCCCCAAGGATGACTCTCATGCCTTAAAGTTAATAGATTACCAAGGGTTCCCAGTCGAGGGAACCATATAATGGAACCTAAGAATTCCATATCGAGGACATCCCAACCATTCCATGTCAACAAGGCACGAGGAACACCCAATGACGGTTTTAAGACAAACTGTTTTCATCATTTTTCCAAAGTGGCCAAACGGGCCCTTAAAAACTATTTACAAAACTGAATTTTATCAAAGGTACAGTTTCCACGTTTCTAAAAGTGGTGTAAACACACCATTTAGCACATAAAAACATTGATAAACACCTTTTAATATACTCAGATTACACACTCAAGACCCGACCATTTTTTTTAAAAAATTCCTAAACACGCTAAAACACAACACACACTTGTTGTAAAATCCAAACACTACTGAAATTAGATGTATTTGCAACGGGCTATTTACGACGGTATCCCTTCGTAAATAGGCTTTAGCAATGGTGCCCCGTCGCAAATAGTTCATTGCAGAAAACGATGTCGCAAATATTATTTGTTGCGACGGGCCTGTCGGAAAAAATAGTATTTGCAACGGGAAAAGTTCTCGACTCAAATAATCCTTCGATTATATACATTATATATAAATAAACATTTTGCGACGGGGAATCGCCCCTGTCGCAAATAAGCCTCTAATTGTATACATTATATATATAAAAACCTTTTGCGATGGGCCCGTCGTCCCGTCACAAATACTATTAATAAAAAAATATATTTAAATTATTTGCGACGGGAGCCCGTCACAAAAGGTCCCATCGCAAATACTAAAAAAAATAAAAAAATATTTAATAAAATTATGATTAATGAAAAAATTATATTAATATTATTAAAATAATAAAATAATAAAAAATATTATTATTAATAAAATAATCAAAAATTAAAAAATATAATACTAAAAAAATATATTTAATAAAATTATGATTAATAAAAAATTAATATTGATTTTATTAAAAAAATAAAAAAATAAAGAAAATTATTACAATTCTCAATATTTACAAAAAAATATAAAAAAATCATAAAATGTTTTTATTATTAGTAGAATAAACAAATATTAAAAAATATAATAATAATAATAAATAATAAAATATTAAAAATAAAAAATTAAATTAAATTATGCAATATTTGCACCAATATAAAAGACAGAAACTGTAAATAATTCATATTACAATAAATCTTCAATTCAAATGTTTTTAACATAAAAAACAAATCACAGGGGGGTCGTCTTCTGTAGGAGGTGGAGGAGCTATAGGAGATGGTGGAGTAAATTCCATCCCTAAACTATGATTCAGACGGCACATGTACTCTATCTGCTCGTGTTTCTGCTACTACTAACGCATCTCTTCATGCTGCTTCTGCAAACTCTCTATAAGCTCAGACTGAGTTCGCAACTGCTCTTGATACTGTGAGGCAGAAGATGATGCCTCTCCACGAGCTCCTCTCAAGCTGGACGCTGACATAGAAACAATACCATAATAAGTACCAGGAGTCAAATGAGAGCCGATACCAACTACTCGACCCTTCTCAAAGTCATACCGAGTCGCTTGCATCCATACCGCCTCATCAAAATGATGGGCACTGGTCTGCTCAGTCGTCTTGTCCTGACTCTCAGCCTGTGTCTGAGAGGTCGCAGCCTCATATGACTCCTTCAATTCCAATTTAAAATTAAAATGGTGAAAATATTATATGCAGTTAAATTTCAAACTAAAAAAAATAATACTAACCACAATCTGACGTTGGCGATCACCTCTAATCTCTTCAGTGGCTGGATCACTATACATCCTCTGATAAACGTTGAACTCCATAATATCGGGATGCTCGACTGCCTACAGAAATATAAAATAAACTGTTTATATTTAAAGTTAGATAAAATATTTAAAAAATATACTTACGAGATGCTCTCTATGCATACTGAATGTACGACTACCAGCTCGATGTGTCACCTCCTGTCTCCCCCGGTTCTGTCGTCCCAATAAAGATCTCCTATAAAATCCACCACCTAACCAGTGTAAACATAATCCATCCCAAATGTGAAATAAAATGTACTATGGTCGGTGGGCTCTACACGACTCATCAAATTTTTCCACTCATTCTTTCTTAATGGCTTTTCTTCTCAAATTGTACAAAAACTAATGGAAACAGTTACACATAAACACCTGCCATGCTGCATGGATAGCGTCACGCATGCTCTCATCGATGGGATACCATAAACCCTACAAATAATTTATACTATCAAGTTATTAATAAAATAAATTTCAAAATAAATATTCTTTATTTACGTACCAGCCAATGATCGAATATGTCACGACACACATCAATGGGAATCTGTTTCCATGTGATCCATGGCTGAGAAAAATAATTACACAAGACAGCGCTCCCCTATCCAATAGTTACATGCGCAAAACTGTGAAAAAGGAACAAATAATCAAAAAATTAGTATATATATACATAAATTAATGAAAGATAACTAAAATATATAGGTTACCATACCTCGGTGTGCGTGGATCAAAGCAAAGATGTGGACATCACTCGGGGATAGGGTCAGGAATCATCAGTCACACAAGACCATGCCCCCTCTACATACCCCCTGAACTGTCAGTAGGATGAGGGTCAGATGGTCCACAATCCCCCTCATCCAAAGGTAGATCAGCCTCCTGCAACTTGCAAAATAGATCAAGATCCATCTGAAACACAAAATGATTGTTGTTAGAAGATATTTGAAAATAACTATTATATATAGATATATATTAGTTATGATTATAACCAGCATTTAACCGTGTCAATGTCCATCTTCATCCTCATATCCATAGCTTTCAATGTCAATGTCTCCATATTCCTCCTGAACATCATCAATATCCATATGAGTTTCAGTTTCATCATCTCTTGTCATTTCAAATTCATTTGTAACATCATTAACATCTTCATCATCATCGATCCTTAATTTTGGAGTGTCATCATCGATATTCACATATCTTTGTGAAAAAGATGGATTTTGAGCAGTCTCTTGAAAAAATTCAATCCCTTCCACTTCAGCAGAACCACATTCAGTTTGAGTAAATTGATTTTCCCGATATTTCATTTTTATTATACTTCACCAATCACTCAAATCTCTTAGAGTAGCATAGTACTTTGTGTAATAAATTTGATGTGCCTGTTGAGCCAGTAAAAATGGTTCATTTACTGTAAGAAGACTTTTATATTTAATATCGACGATTACATGAGTTGGATGAACATGCAAGCCTCTCTCAGTATCCAACCACTGAAATTTAAACATCGTTATATAATTCTGTCCTAGATAACACAGCTCAATAATTTCATCCAGAATGCCATAAAAGTCAACTTTAGTTTCTTTGTGATGCGATCCTCTCAAAAAAACTCTATTGTTCATTGTTTTTTTTTGATTCCCCATATGCACATGTATGAAATCTAAAACCATTCACCACATATGAATCATAAGATTTAACCATTTTGGATGGTGGGTTACTCAATATACACAGTCGATTATCAATTTTATCAGCATGTTGAGACACCTGAAAATTTGTAAAACAATTATTAATATGATAAATAATAATTGGAATTGATATTAAACCATCAATAATTTATGTTACCAGTTTTTGAAACCATTGAGAATTTTTTTTGTCTGCGTTCTTCAAGAGCAGATGCTCTAATTTGTGGAAGTTGTTTCTTGATATGATTATCATATAACCTACAAATAAAATAAGTTTACATACTGTAACACAAATTATAGAATAAGTTATAGAAGCACTCATAGTAAAAATGATGTCATTTCTTCACAGTTGAGAAGAACATATGTATGAGCTCTGTGATGTTCATCATCTAAATGTCATCGTTCATGAACTCCACCGAAACCAAGATTTGGCTGATTAAAAACTGATAATTGATTGTCCATTTCATCATTAAAATTCCCCTCATTTTTTCTCATGCGATTGTGTTTTGAGGTATATTGAGATTCAAAATAATGAGGGCATAAAAAATCAATTTCCTCTTGCAAATAAGCTTCAACAATTGAGCCTTCAACTGATGCTTTGTTATGTACTTTTTTCTTCAATTTCTGCACGCATCTCTCGAATGGGTACCTCTATTGAAACTGTATTGGACCTCCACATTTAGCTTCATGTGGAAAATGTAATATAAGATGTTCCATTGAGTCAAAGAAAGCTGGTGGAAATATTTTTTACAGTTTACATATAATTACAGCAACATATTCTTTCAGTTGGATTAGTGCATCTTAGACTGTTGTCGCTGCACAAATGTCTCGAAAAAAATATGATATGTCTTTTATCAAATCCCAAATCATAGAATTAAACAAACCTATGAATCCAATCAGCATGAGTATTTCTATTATAACATGACAATCATGACTTTTTAATCCGGTAATATAACCATTCTTAACACATCTGCCCGAATTGGAAGCATAGCCATCTGGAAGTCTCAAATATGCAATCCACTGACAAAATAGTAAGTGACTCTCTTTGGACAATGTATAAGCTGTTTTTGTCTTCATTAACATCTGTGATCTGACATTTTCAAATAGTTCAAGTTCTGGTCACCTGAAAATTTGGGTAAGATCTAATCATTCCTTTACAGTATCTTTGGTGTTACCTGGTGTATCCAAAACTATATGAAATAAATTATGAAAATAGTTCTTCTCAATATGCATGACATCCAACATGTGACAGACCAAAAAATTAGACCAATATGGAAGATCCCAAAAATGATTCGTTTTATCCAATTATGTTCTTTACCAAAGCCATGAATTTTCTATTGGTTTACTGTTGGCCCAAATGTGATGGGAGGTAATGAAAATACAACTGATTTTTACTCTATACCTGAGATCACTTTTGGAGGTTCATCCCTTTCAATTGTACCTTTTCTAAAATGAGATTTATTCCTCCGAAAAGGATGATCGGTTGGAAGAAATCTACGGTGACAGTCAAAATAGCAAGGTTTTTTCCATTGATGAGCATATAGGCTTTGTTGTCTTTCATACAGTAAGGACATGATTTTGGACCATGTGTACTCTATCCAGATAACATGCCATATGCCGGAAAGTTACTAATCGTCCACATCAATGCAGATTTTAATATGAAATTTTGTTTCGCAGTAACATCATATATACTAACACCATCACTCCACAATGCATTTAACTCATCAATCAATGGTTTCAAATAAACATCAATATTCTTTTTCAGATGTCCTGGGATTAATAAGGTCAAAAATATATAGGTCTCCTTCATCAACATCCATGGAGGTAAATTGTACAGAGTTATAAATACAGGCCAACATGAATACTGACTACCATAAGAACCAAACGGACAAAAACCGTCAATAGAAAGTCCCAATTTCTCGTTTTGGGCTTCTAAAGAAAAAGACGGATGCAGATGGTCAAAATGTTTCCACGAATCACCATCAGATAGATGATTCAAGCTTTTATCAGTTGAAATCTTGGTTTTGTGCCATGACATCATTGGCACTGTGTTATGAGACATAAATAAACGCTGCAACCTGGGTGTAAGGGGGAAATATCTCAACTATTTTACTAGAATCGATCCAGACTTCCCTGGTTGAGCTTCTTTATACCTCGATTTTCCATATGTGGGACAACTATACAACGAATCATTTTCACTAGAATATAAGATGCAATCATTTGGACATGCATGAATCTTCCAATAACTAAGGCCCAGATTACAAACCAGCCTCTTGCTCTCATAGTAATTTACAGGCAATACATTTCCTTCAGGTAATAGTGTTTTAATCAAAGAAAATATCTGATCAAAACAGTTGTTTGAAATTGCATTATCTGATTTAATAGCCATAAATTTTGTAACCACTTCTAATTTGCTTATCTTGCAACCAGGATATAATTCATCCTCAATAGACCTCAACAACTCATAAAATTCGGATGGTGCCAACTCAGGAGTTAAATCAATATCATCTTGAGTTTCAGTTTGTTGAACAGACGGACCTGCAACATCATGTACTAAATTTTGAAACTGGGATGGATCCGGAATCAAGTTATTAGTATCTGCTCTGGAACTACGTTCACCGTGTTGATACCAAAAAACATAATCTGGTTGAAAACCAAACCGCAAGAGACGTCCCCTAACCTTGTCAAATGTGTCAAACGTTCTCAGAGCACATTTTTTACAAGGACACTTTATTGTGCCTTTTGAAACATATTCTGGTTTTGATGATGCAAATGATGATAATTCTTCAACACCCTCAATATATACAAGATTTAAACTTGAACCGTTTGGATTTCTACGCTGATTTATCCAAGCGCGATCATCTAATAATGATTGTTGTCGACTTCCTTATTCCATATTTTTCTACAAAATATAAAATCATTACTATTTTTGAATAATTTGAAATTATAAAAACACTATATGAAAAAAAGATAAATAATTACAAATACTTCTTAATAATTACCATTACTTACGGACGACACAATTTCCAGTGGATTGACAGCTCCTCTTTTGTCTGAAGGATCATTTACTTGCAACTTTATCACACAGAAATCATACGAGAATGAATATGCGTACCTCTGAGAAGATTTTTGATTGTGATTTCTATGTGAGAAAGTTGCAAGTAAATGAGTCGTCGGACAAAAGGGCCCCCTTTTCATCGATGAATCATCTTCTTACAATTATCACCGCCTAAACACATTATGAAAAATGTGGTCCTACGAATGCATATTCAAACTCATGCATATGATATTGGATATGCATATGTAGAAGCATACTTTTCATGATGTTTTAAGTTGGTGAAAGTTGAAAGGAGGAGAGTCATCGAGAAAAAAGAGTGCCATCAATCCACTAGAAATTATGCCAATTTATTACAAGTTATTATAATTTATTACAATTGATTTTCTTCCTAATTGTTTCTATTTATTATTAATTGTTACTAATTATTACTAATTGTTACTAATTGTTACCAATTATTACTAATTGTTACTAATTGTTACCAATTGTTCCTAATTAATCATAATTATTCCTAATTATTCTTAATTATTTCTAATTATTTTTAATTGTTCCTAATTATTCTTAATTATTACTAATTATTACTAATTATTCCTAATTATTACTAATTATTCCTAATTATTCCTAATTATTCCTAATTATTCCTATTTGTTCCTATTTGTTCCTATTTGTTCCTATTTGTTCCTATTTCTTCATATTTGTTCCTATTTGTTCCTATTTGTTCCTATTTGTTCCTATTTGTTCCTATTTGTTCCTATTTGTTCCTATTTGTTCTTATTTGTTCCTATTTGTACCTAATTCTTCCTAATTCTTCCTATTTGTTCATATTTGTTTCTAATTCTTCCCAATTCTTCCCAATTCTTCCTTATTCTTCCAAATTCTTCCTAATTATTACTATTTATTCCTATTTATTACTAATTATTCCTAATTGTTACTATTTATTCCTATTTTTTACTTAGTATTCCTAATTGTTACTAATTCTTTCAAATTGTTCCTAATTGTTCCTAATTGTTCCTAATTGTTACTAATTATTACTATTTATTACTAATTATTCTTAATTATTCTGAATTATTCCTAATTATTCCTAATTATTCCTAATTATTCCTAATTATTTTTAATTATTCCTAATTATTCCTAATTATTCCTTATTATTCCCAATTATTCCTAATTATTCCTATTTATTCCTATTTATTCCTATTTATTCTTATTTATTCTTATTTATTCCTATTTATTCATATTTATTCCTACTTATTACTAATTATTACTAATTATTACTAATTATTACTAATTATTCCTAATTATTCCTAATTATTCCTAATTATTCCTAATTATTCCTAATTATTCCTAATTATTACTATTAATTACTATTTATTACTATTTATTACTAATTATTACTAATTATTACTATTTATTACTAATTATTACTAATTATTCCTATTTATCACTAATTATTCCTATATTACTAATTATTACTAATTATTACTAATTATTTCTAATTATTCCTAATTATTCCTAATTAATCCTAATTATTACTAATTATTCCTATTTATTCATATTTATTCCTATTTATTCCTATTTATTACTAATTATTAATAATTATTACTAATTATTACTAATTATTACTAATTATTACTAATTATTACTAATTATTCCTAATTATTACTAATTAATCATATTTATTCCTAATTATTCATATTTATTCAAATTTATTCGTATTTATTCATATTTATTCCTAATTATTCCTAATTATTGCTAATTATTGCTAATTATTGCTAATTATTGCTAATTATTACTAATTATTCCTATTTATTCCTATTTATTACTAATTATTCCTAATTATTCCTATTTATTCCTATTTATTCCTATTTATTCCTATTTATTACAATTTATTACTATTTATTACTAATTATTACTATTTATTACTATTTATTAGTATTTATTACTAATTATTACTAATTATTACTAATTATTACTAATTATTACTAATTATGACTAATTATGACTATTTATTACTATTTATTACTATTTATTACTAATTATTACTAATTATTACTAATTATTACTATTTATTACTATTTATTACTAATTATTACTAATTATTACTAATTATTACTAATTATTACTATTTATTACTATTTATTACTATTTATTACTAATTATTCATATTTATTACTATTTATTACTATTTATTACTAATTATTCCTATTTATTACTAATTATTCCTATTTATTACTAATTATTCCTATTTATTAGTAATTACCCGTAATTATTACTAATTAAACATAACTATTACTAATTAGCGTTAATTGATATTAATAACTACAATTTACAACTACTAATTACTAATTACTAATTACAAGTAATTATTTATAGACAATACTAATTTTCGTTAATAATTATTAATTATTACTAATTATTAATTATTAATAATTATTAAGAATTGATATTAATAATTTTAATTTATTATTACAAATAAATACAGATAACAAAACAATTTAAATCTAATCTAATTACAACTAATCAACAATAATTAAAATTAACATAAAAAAATGAAATAAATACCAAATTAAATAAAATATAAATACCTTTAAACTTGATCTCCTATTGATGTAAGCGACTTCACAACTTCTCTGTAAAAAAAAACTAACTTGGAGAAATTTTCGCTCAAAAAATAGATTTGAGAGAGAGAGAGGAAGTGAGAAATGAGAGGAAGAGAAAGAAAAACGGAGGGAGGTATATATAGGTTAGATTAGTTGCGACGGGACTAGTGGCGACGAGATTACCGTAGCAAAAGGTACTTTTTGCGACGGGGCCCGTCGCAAATACCTTTTCCAGTATTAATTGTTGTCGGTGGTTAAAAGGGTATTTGCGACGGGCCCCGTCGCAAAAAGTGGCCTGCCGACACACCTTTTTGAGACGGGACAACATCCCCTCGCAAAAACCCATTTACCGCCGCTGGTATTTGTGACTGGACCCGTCGCAAATAACCTCCGACCGACACACTATTTGCGACGAGGGGATCCACCCATCGCAAATAACCTTCCTGCGCTTTGGCGTGCATCCTGCGCGAAACCGCGCATTAATTTTTGCGACGGGACCCCAAAACCCGTCGCAAATAAACTCTGGGATGGAATATTTGCAACGAGAATTAATCCCGTCGCAAATAGCCCGTCGCAAAAGCCTGTTTTTCCCATAGTGAAACCACTTGGGAAACCACATAAAGAACCCAAAATATTTTTCTGCATGCTTCTGATACATTTGTAAACCCCAACAATTCATTTTACATCAGATTTTCCTCCTAAAATCCAATCAGGCATTTTATAAAGAACACAAGGCATGAAATGTTTAATAAAACAATTTCAATTTAACACTCAACAAATAATGAACACCTTTGCATGCCCTAATTTTATTTAAATTTCTAAACATTGTTTTAAACTTTACAAACTATGTGCGTAAAACACCTGGGGTTCACAACTTGACAAAACACACCACACATTCAAAATCTATTTTTAAAATAAAACGAACCCCAGAAACACTACTTTTCATATTTCGCACTACCTAAATAATTTAATAAATATTTGAACAATTTATAAAATATCAACAAGAGGAACAATGGGGTTCTACACCAAAACACACCTAATTTTACACAAAAATACTACTTTAAAATTTACTGCACAACAAGACCATATCAAACAAGTCTTCAAACATCGATTGCATACTAAGAATCTAACCAGAAGGTTGCACAAAAATATTTAACATGTATACAATGTGTGAAAAACATAGAATTAGAGTTTCTCAAATTAAAAGGGCAAGTGCATGGGGAGAGCCTACCTCAAATTCATGGTGGAAATATGACACAAAGCCGAATTCACTCGATGAGGGTTCCAAAACCCTAGATCTACCAAGAGGAACCGTAAATGAACACAATCTCTAACCGAAATGAAAGAAAAAAAGAATAAAAAATAATAAGTAGAATGGTATACTAATGAGGGGTTGTGACTGAAGATGGGCCGCTAGAGAGGGTCGTTGGATATTGTGCGTGCAGAGTAGGGGGTCACTACAATCGAAGAAGGGCAGTGGAACCAGGTAGGCCTACTACGACTAGAGGAGGGCGGTGGCGCCGGGTAGGCCTGCTGCAACTGGAGAAGGGAGACTGGGGATGTAACACCCCGACCCCTCTAGGATGGAACTGGTGCATTACTTGTGATATTGGCAGAGTTAGAAGGAATGAAAATCCCGAAGGAACGATCAGTTTAGTATTCTTGAAGAATCTAGATACATAGATGTTAATCAAATTACATTGGAAAAGTTTACAAAATACAATACATAACGAAAACTAAAAACTGCATCCACAAGAACTCAATAAATGATCTCCTCTTTGTCACCTATAGAAAGAAAACAATGAAAGGGGTGAGCTCAAACGCTAATAAGGGTTACAAATAGCGGAAGCATGGATACAATAATAAGTGAATCATAATCAATATGACATGGTGAATAAATGAGAAACTCATGCCATTAATAAACTGAGAATAAAACTGCATCCATAGATTTTTTCATAGTGAAAACCTCATGGATAGTAAAAACCGATAATGAATAAAGAAAATGCTTATTAATTTGAAGTCATGTATCTGGCACATGAAACCATAATACCGTAAAAACGGTTTAGTTCTATGGGTAGAAACCCTTCTGATTTTTGGAAACAAACTCAAAGGGTTTGTCACCAACTGATTTGTCTCATGAGACCTACCGATGCCTCAAGGGGCTATAGTGGGCCCCACCATCCACTTCATGTCTAAAACATTCCTTATACAAGAGCAATATGCCTTTTCAATATCCGTATATAGTAGAGTATCCAGATTCATCGATATTTCTATAATTAAAACAAATTTCCAAATAAACACCGTATGTAAAATGGTATATGGTTTAGACAACAAACATATCCATGATACGGGATTATGGATATTTAATATAAATATAATTTCAAATGAAAAGTGATCTCAAATGGGGCAGTAGGTACACCACATAAGGATTATTAGGTGCACAATACAAAGTTAGTCACAACAAAATAGTAGTTGAGACAAAGTCTCTTACCACAATGTAATCGGTCAAATCATATGACCAAAACTTAATAACCCTCAAACGAATCAATTAATAACATGAATATAAATAGAATCATGTTATCATATATCAAATGTTAGTACACATATACCACATACAATAAATAAGTGGTGAATAATGATGATCTCACAGAAATGAAAGTGAGATGAGAAACCTCTTACAAACATTTCGGCATGGTAACGAGTGTTATTGCGAGGGATTAATGAGTGGTAAAGGGGTATTCCATTATTTATATGTCACAAGAGAAGTATGAGGGAGGTGCGAAAACATACCTCATCATTAGGAATTAAAAATAAAATAGCACAACATAGGGGAGATTCTTGAACAAAAGCGAGAGAGACGATCCCTTACCTTATGCTTGAAGGTGTTCTTTACTTGTTATTAAAGACCTGAATAAACAAATTAGTATTATTAATTCATAAGTCCAGAACCTCTACTATATGTAAATTATTTATTATAACTTTTTTTAGTTCATTCAAGGCCTTTTGGATTAGTTATAATGTTCAATTTCATTGTTCGGGCTTGTTTGATTACTTGTTTTTAAAAGATCGGTTCACTTATATTCAAGTTCGGATAAATATAAAAGATGTAAGTGATTTTCCAGAAATGAAGTTATATTCCATTAGTGAACTTCAAGGATATTAAATGGTTTTAAATTTAATTTGGTTACTTAGAGTGAGGTCTAATTATTACATATACATAACCATAGTGACAACCGTTTTGGTTAAATGGTGGGTTTGATTACAATGAACATGTTTTGATTTATAACTTAATACCATTTTTACAAAAGGATTACAGAACTAAAAATAGGATATATTACATATATAATAATTTGGTTCAACCATAACACAAATGGTTTCATGACCAGAATTAATGATTATAATAGAAATTGATAAACTGTTGTCCTTGAATGTGCTAAATTAACACATCTCAAACAGTGATTTCATTTCTTCCAAATAAAGGGTGGGGAAAGGAGAGAAGATAATGAAATATAACATTAGCATAAAAACATTCCAGTACATGTATTTTACTGGATTTATCATACTATTTGGGTGAAGGGAGGTGAGGAAAGAAACAAAAAGAAAAGAACTTAAAAGAAATGAAGGAATTGAGACTTCCTCCTTTGAGAACCTCTTAAGGGGAGAGGTTTTGGTATTTTTAAGAGTCTAGGAGATTTTGTACTTGGGGGAGGATCTTAGGGAGATATTTGGGAAGAATATTGGTGAGGAACAAGGCTTGATAGGAGTGAAGAGAAGAGGGAGTGAAGGGGGGTTTTTATAGTGGAGGAGAGAGGAGTTTTCTTAATATTATAATCATTAATTTATTATTTCCTCTCAAGAAAACCAATAGTGAGTATTACATGACCAATAACAGTAATATATTCATGTGACTTTGAACCAATTGGGCTTACATCAGTAGATCATCATCAATGACTTAATAAATTCCTTATTTAGCATTTATCGTAAATTATTTCATTTTACTATTCATAAAAAATTTAAGTATTTCAGAAAAATCCCAAAATTTCACCCTAACCATTTTTCGATGTGTAAATCCAAAAATGAAGTCCATTTTTCAAAAATAATTTTTTAAATATGATTATTTAAGTATTTAATTAAAATAATTATTTAATCGAAAAATATAAACACTTAAAATATTCATCTTCATTTTTTAAGGTGCCTAAATTCATTTATACATTCAAGGGCATAAATACCATTCATAAGAGTCATATTACTATTAATAAGGGTAAGTTACTATTCATAAGGGTAGTTTACTATTCATAAGGATAGGTTACTATTCACTGAAAATTAAGTTAATTCTATCATACTCTAATTATCATCTTGATCACAACCGTGTATGTTGGATTTTTAAAATTCGAATCACAGAGCTGACAAATTTAAGTTTTATGGCTAGGTTATGGATATATCCTATAATTAACCATGTTTTGTTCCATAGAGGCTCAGTGATTCTTGAAATATAGGATATAACTAGAATTTATTTAAGATAAACATACCATATAATGGTTGGGGTGCTACATTATTCCCTCCTTCGGAAATTTCATCCTCGAAATTTTTCATTTATAAAGCCCACGAAAAAGATGTAGGTGGTTCTTCTTCATAACATCTTCAAGTTCCTATGTTACTTCCTCTATATTCTAGTTTTTCCAAAGAACCTTTACTAGATGAGTTATCCAATTTCTCAATACCTACTCCCTTGTGTTAAGAATCCCGATAGGCTCTTCATAGTATGATAAATTAGATTCCAACTCTATTTCTTCATATGTGAGTACATGCATTGGGTCTGGTGTGTATTTCTTCAATAATGACACATGGAACACATCATGAACTTTGGAGAGACTTGGCGGAATTTCTAAATGGTAAGCTATAGCTCAGATTCTTTCCAGTATTTCAAATGGTCCGATGTACCTGGGGCTCAGTTTCCCTTTCTTACCAAACCTTAAGACACCCTTCCATGGAGATACTTTCAGAAAGACATGATCTCCCACTTGGAATTCCAAATCCTTTCTCCGGTTGTCAGCATAACTATTCTACCTACTTTGGGCTGCTTTTATATGGGATTGGATTGTCTTCACCTTTTCCATGGACTCTTCAATAAGTTCTGGGCCTATAAGTTTTCTCTCACCAACTCCATCCCAACTAGTTGGAGTTCAACATCTATTTCCATAAAATGATTCATATGGAGCCATTTGAATACTAGAATGGAAACTATTATTGTATAAAAATTCCACCAAAGTAAAGTATTGATCCCACATACCTTGAAAGTCTAGAGAGCATGATCTCAACATGTCTTCCAGAGTTTGAATAGTTCTTTCAGACTGTCCGTCAGTTTGAGGGTGATAAGTAGTACTCATACGAAGCTCAGTATTCAAAGCCTTCTGGAGACTTTTCTAGAATTTTTATGTAAACCGGGGATCTCGATTAGACACAATCAATAGAGGTGCACCATTAAGTCTTACAACTTAATTAATATAAATTCTTTCCAGGCGCTCAAGTGGTAAATCCTCTCTTATTAGAAGGAAATGTGCTGATTTTGTGAGACGATCAACAATTTCCCATATTGCATCATTCCTTCGAGGTGTCCTTGGTAGTCCGGTGAAAAAAATCCATCATAATGTTATCCCAATTCCACATAGGAATAGTTAGAGGTTGCATCACTCCTTTGGAACATTGTATCTATGCCTTCACTTGTTGACAAACTAGACACCTTGACACGTAGTCAGCAATTTCTCGCTTCATATTATCCCACCAAAAATGTTCTTTCAGATCTCTATACATCTTTGTGCTACCCAAGTGTATAGAGAAATTTTATCTATGAGCGTCGTCTAATAGTTTCCTTTTTAGTTCAGGTACTGATGGAACACATAACCTCTTCCCAAATTTCAGAACTCCTTCCTCATACACAAAGTCTGCAAATCTTCTATCCTTGACAGCATTAATTTTCTTCTACATATTATCATCATCAGATTGAGAACTTTTTATCTTCTCTAGTAAATATGGTTTAGCAATCATTTTAAATGGAAATGATGTTTCCCTTTCCTTAACAATTACCATATCCATCTTTAGTAGATCCAAAAATATAGGATCTCTCTCAATCCTCATTTGAGTCAGAAGTCCATGATCTTTCCTGCTTAATGCATCTGCCACCTTATTCTCCTTTCCTAGGTGGTAGTGTATTGAATAATCGTAATATTTGAGTAACTCGAGCCATATCCTTTTCCTCATTTTGAGTTTTTTCTATGTGAAAATTTATTTCAAACTCTTGTGATCTGTATAAATCTCACATCTTTCTCTATAGATATTATGTCTCCATATTTTCAGAGCAAAGATTACGGATGCTAACTCAAGATCATGAGTTGGATAATTTTTTCGCATTGACTAATCTTCTTTTCAACTCCTCAAAGCATTATGTACATTCTTTTGTCTACACAAACTTAACTCCTTTACATGTGAGCTTATTTATCAGAGTACTGCTTCTTATCTTGGTTTCCTTTGAAAATATTTGATCTAGAAAATTCCTTCTCTGTTTTGATTGCACTTGATACAATTTCATCATATAATGAAAATGTTTGAGAATCCAATGCCCTTCGAATACTTGTCTTAAGACCTTAAAAGAAATGATCAATCTTATCTGCTGAGTCACATATGTAATCTATGACATACCTGGCTAGCCTTGTGAAGGTAGCCTTATACTCTACAACACTATCTTATTCCCTTTGCTTTAGGCTAAGGAATTTCTTCTTCATTTCAGTTTGTTGCTCATAAGGAAAATATTTTTTGAAGAATATTTCCTTAAAAGTCCTCCATTCATATCTTCTATTTCTTCTTCCTCCATGGTATTCTGAATCAAGGACCACCATTGATCAGCATCACCCTTGAGACAATATACCACCATTACTACCTTTTCATTTTCATTGCATCTTAATGCCATGAATATCTTTTCAAGGGACTTGATCCATTTCTCAGAAACCAATGGATTAGTAGTCCCGCTAAAATATGGGGTCTTATATTGCATGAAACGGTCCAACACAGGTGTGGAATGATTATTCGTCACAACCTGAGTAAGTTGTCCCAATATGTTCATGCTCTGATCTGCTCCAACATTGACTGTGTTGACTTACTCAGTGGGGAGATCACTACATTTCCCATGATTATTAATTCCCCTTCTTCCATTAGACACCATTTCTAATTAATGTTACACACTATATTAGGGTATGAATCATAATGTATAATCTTAACAAAATACTTAGCATAGTTTAAGATCCTATGCATGGCTAATACCATAATCAGAAAAATGGATTCTTTGAGGAATAATTTACATTTCAATACTTCATAAAGTCTTGTAAAGAAAATATGAATTACCCTAAGCATATCCCCCTGGAGTGTCGTAACCAAGAGTGCATCAAGGCCCATTGTAGTGTACCAGTTCCCATTCGAGTCTAGCTCAAAGCGATGTTTTTGGGTTTTACCCCTAGATACATCTGTGCCAGAGCCACCTCTACCTGCTTGTATCCAGACATGGATGTATTTTTTTGAAAGATCCACATAATATATTCCTTACCAAAATATCAGGATGTTCTTGCATATTTATACTCAAAGGCTTATCTTAGGGACTCTTCCCTAATCTACGTTTTCTAAATCTAGTTTTCAAGTTTTCTACTAAACTTCCTCTAATACCAACTATAATACCCCGAACCCTCTAGGCTGGAGCCGGTGCATTACTTGTGATATTGGCATGGTTATAAGGAATGAAAATTCCAAAGGAACAACCAGTTTAGTAGTCTTGAAGAAACTAGATACATAGATGTTACTCAAATTACATTGGAAAAGTTTACAAAAAACAATAAATAACAAAAACTAAAAACTGCATCCACAAGAACTCAATAAATGATCTCCTATTTGTCAACTGTAGAGAGTAAAAAATGAAAGGGGTGACCTCAAATGCTCTGTAAGGGTTACAAATAGCAGAAGAATTAATACAACAATAAGTGAATCATAATCAATATGGTATGGTGAATAAATGAGAAATTCACGCCATTAATAAACTGAGAATGAAACTGCATCCATAGATTTTGTCATAGTGAAACCTCATGGATAGTAAAAACTGATATTGAATAAAGATAATTCTTATTAATTGGATGTCATGTATCTGGCACGTGAAACCATAATACCATAAAAATGGTTTAGTTCTATGGGTAGAAACCCTTCTGATTTTTGGAAACAAACTCGAAGGATTTGTCGCCAATTGATTTGTCTCATGAGACCTACCAATGCATCGAGGGGCTATAGCAGGTCCCACCCTCCACTGCATGTAAAAATCATTCTTTATACAAGATCAATATGCCTTTTCAATATCTGTATAGAGTAGATTATAAAAATTCATCAATATTTCCATAATTAAAATAACTTTCCAAATAAACACCGTATGTAAAATGGTATACGATTTTGACAAAAAACATATCCATGATATGAGATTATGGATATTTAATATAAATATAATTTCAAATGAAAAATTATCTCAAATGGGGCATTAGGTACACCACATAAGGATTATTAGGTGCACAATACAAAGTTAGTCACAACAAAATAGTAGTCGAGAAAAAGTCTCTTACCATAATGTAATCGGTGGAATCATATGACCAGAACTTAATAAAACTCAAAATAATCATTGAATAACATGAATATAAAGAGAATAATGTTATTATATATAAAATGGTAGTACACATACACCACGTACAAGAAATAAGTGGCGAACAATGAAAATCTCACAGAAATGAACGTGAGATGAGAAACCCCTTACAAATATTTCGGCATGGTAATGAGTGTTATTGCGAGGGATTAATGAGAGATAAAGGGGTATTCCATTATTTATATGTCACAATGGTAGTATTTTATAGGTGTGAAAACATACCCCACCATTATGAATTAAAAATAAAAGAGCACAACATAGGGGAGATTCTTGAACAAAAGTGAGAGAAAGGATCCCTTACCTTATGCTTGAAGGTGTTTTTGACTTGTTATTAAAGACCTGAATAAAAAAATTAGGCTTATTAATTCATAAGTAAAAAACCTATAATATATTTAAATGATTTATTATAACCCTTTTTAGTTCATTCAAGTCCTTTTTGATTAGTTATAATGTTCAATTTCATTGTTCGGGCTCATTTGATTACTTGTTTTCAAAAGATCGGTTCACTTATATTCAAGTTTAGATAAATATGAAATATGGAAGTGGTTGTCCAGAAATGAAGTTATATTCTATTAGTGAACTTAAAAGAGATTACATGGTTTTAAATTTAATTTGGTTACTTAGAGTGCGGTCGAATTATTAAATATATATAACCATAGTGACAACCGTTTTGGTTAAACGGTGGGTTTGATTACAATGAACATATTTTGATTTATAAATTAATACCATTTGTACAAAAGGATTACATAACTAAAAATAGGATATATTAAATATATAATAATTTGGTTCAACTATAACACAAATTGTTTCATGATCAGAATTAAAGATTATAATAGAAATTGATAAACCAATGTCCTTGAATGTGCTAAATTAACACATCTCAAACGGTGCTTTCATTTCTTCCAAATAAAGAGTGGGGAAAGGAGAGAAGATAATAAAATATAACATTAGAATAAAAACATTACATTACATGTATTTTACTGGAGTTATCATACTATTTGGGTGAAGGGAGGTGAGGAAAGAAACAAAAAGAAAATAACTTGAAAGAAATGAAGGAATTGAAAAGAGGAGCTTACCTCTTGAGACTTCCTCCTTTGAGAACCTCTTAAGGTGATAGGTTTTTGTATTTTGAAGATGATAGGAGCTTTTGGAAGTGGGGGAGGATCTTGGTGAGATATTTGTGTAGAATATTGCCAAGTTAAAAGGCTTGAGAGGAGTGAAGAGAAGAGGGAGTGAAAGGGGGTTTTTAAAGAGGAGGAGAGATGAGTTTTCTTAATATTATAATCATAAATTTATTATTTCCTCTCAAGACAACCAATAGTGAGTGTTACATGACCAAGAAGAGTAATATATGCATGTGACTTAGAAAAAATTGGGATTAAATCAGCAGATCATCATCAATGACTTAATAAATTTCTTATTTAGCATTTATCATAAATTATTGCATTTTACTATTCATAAAAAATTTAAGTATTTCAAAAAAATCCCAAAATTTTACCCTAACCATTTTTCGACATGTAGAATCCAAATATGAAGTCCATTTTTCAAAAATAATTTTCTAAATATGCTTAATTAAGTATTTAATTAAAATAATTATTTAATTGAAAAATATAAACGCTTAAAATATTCATCTTCATTTTTAAGGTGCCTAAATTCATTTATACATTCAAGGGTATGGATACCATTCATAAGAGTCATATTATTATTCTTAAGGCAAGTTACTATTCATAAGGGCAGGTTACTATTCATAAGGTTAGGTTACTATTCACCTAAAATTAAGTTAATTCTATCAGACTCTAATTATCATCTTGATCACAACCGTGTATGTTAGATTTTTAAAATTCAAATCACAGAGCTGACAAATTTATGTTTTATGGCTAGGTTGTGGATATCGCCTATAAGTAACCATATTTTGTTCCATATAGGCTTATTGATTCTTGAAATATAGGATATAACTAGAATGTATTTAAGAGAAACATACCAGAAAATGTTTGGGGTGCTACTGGGGAAGAGGCGCTGGAGGTGGGTCTACTGCGACCAGAGGAGGGTTGGCTGAAGGGGCTATGCCACTTGTGAGTAGGAGGGTCGGGGGGGGGGGGGGGTCATGCTGGGCTGCCGCGCTAGGAGGAGTAGGAGGATAGGATAGCACCAGATGGGGTGATCGGAGGTATAGCATCCCGTCTTTTTATAACATAAACTTTCATTACATTACACAAACTGAGGATCTTTAAGGTTTAGTGTCTTGGAAACCAGGAACATAAAACATGAAAAAAATAAAACATTCTTCTTAAACACTTGAAAGGATTCTCCTCATGTTCATCCTAGGTTCATTACTGCATCTCATAACCTGGGGACATACATCAAAAGAAAGGGTGAGCAGAAGGCCCAGTAAGGGAAACAAGAGAAACATTTTACATGTGAACTTGAGATACTTCAATAAGGCCATGAAAAGAACTTTAAGTCATGAGAAATAAATCATGAGGCATATCATAATAAAAATAACATTTTTCATAACTTGAAGATGTGGCTACAACATTTAATATAGACAATCATGAACATACCACCAAGGTCCATCCCCAAGGTGTCATTTGAAAATTACCAAGATTATTCACCAAGATATCGTGAAAATTGTAATCTCTAGTGGTTACATCATTACCCAATGCATTGGAGCGCTATCAGGGTGCACCCTTAAATTTGCCTTTATTATCATGTGATCCACATATATCATCATCAAATATTTCATAAATTACCCATATAGCATAAAATAAATGAGTTTAATTTCATAATCATAACGTTTTAAAAACTGCTTTAAAGACATGATCTTTACGTCACTTTAAACCCACAGAAAGGGAGAGTGGGTCTCATGTATGTAAATCCCAGAATTTAAAATAGTAAAACTTGGTATATATATGTGAATACCCCTATAGAAGAGAGAGATTTGAGTATTCACTTAATAAAAAAATAAAACTTCAGAAAAAGAGAGAGACATTTTGAGACGAAAATTCTGCAGCACAACGGCTATGTTACAGGGTTTTAGAAAACATTTAAAAGAGAGGGGAAATGGGTCAAACATTCCTAAATGACCAATAAAATAGTAGAGGGACATAATATAAGGGATTTAAGAACATGTTAATGAAATTTGAAAATATACCATATGAAATGAAGAACATGAAAGGAAGACAAAAATAAGATTTCTCTTATGAAAATTCGGCAGCCTAACTGTGTTACGTAAACTTCAACCAAAAATGAATTGATGAGATAAAATAGGGTCTCTCATCATATGAACATAAAAGATCAGTATGATAGATATAGAGATCATACCCCAACATAATAAAAAGGAACTTTCAAGACTTGACATGGAATTAGAACTTTGAAAAGGGAGAAAGGTGCAAGGACCACTTAAAAATTCAGCAGCCTAACGATGCCACTTAAACTTCAAAATACTGAATTGAAGAGATAAAATGGGGTCTCTCATCATATGGTCATAAAAGATAATTATGATAGATATATATATCATACCCCAACATAACAAAAAGGAACTTGAAAGAATTGACATGAAAGTAGAACTTCAAAATGAGAAGGGTGAAGAACCACTTAAAAATTCGGCAGCCTAATGACGCCACTTAAAACATCAAAATACCGAATTGAAGAGATCAAATGGGGTCTCTCATAATATGGTAATAAAAGATCAGTATGATAGATATAGATATCATACCACAACATAAAAAAAAGAAATTTTAAAGAATTGACATGATAGTAGAACTTCAAAACGAGAAGGGTGAAGAACCACTTAAATTCGGCAGCCTAACGGCACCACTTAAAACATCAAAATACTAAATTGAAGAGATAAAATGGGGTCTCTCATCATATGGTCATAAAATATCAGTATGATAGATATAGAGATCATAACCCAACATAACAAAAAAGAACTTGAAAGAATTGACATGAAAGTAGAACTTCAAAACGAGAAGGGTGAAGAACCACTTAAAAATTCAGCAGCCTAACGGCGCCACTTAAAACATCAAAATACTGAATTGAAGAGATAAAATGGGGTCTCTCATAATATGATAATAAAATATCAGTATGATAAATTTATAGATCATACCCCGACATAATAAAAAGTAACTTGAAAGACTTGACAAGAAAATAGATCTTGAAAATGAGAAGGGAGAAATGATCCGTTACAAAAATTTCAGCAGCCTAACGACGCCACTTAAAACTTCATAAAACGAAATAATGAGAGTAAGATGGGATATTTCATTATGTGAACATGAAAAGGGCTGTAATAGGAGTATAAAATAACACCCTTTAACATAATAACATGGAGCATAAAAGAAATTACATAAAAGAGATTTCTTGAAAAGAAAGAGAGAGATCAGATCCCTTACCTTAAAATGTAACTCTTAAAACTCAAAGGTTTGGACCTTGAGGGCTTGGGGGAACCTTGGGAGGACTCCTTGGGAGGTAAGGAGACCAGAACTTCATTGAGGATGGTTTTGGAGTCGAATGGATGAGAGGAGGGATTGGTATTTATAGGGAAAGTGAGGGGACAAGACATTAATGGCCAAGGGACACCTCACATGTGCTTTTCTCAAAACCATGTGCTCTCCCATGATATTTCCCATTAAGTTAGGCCACATGGGTCCCCCAATACAAATATCCATCACCTTAGGTCGACCAACCCTTAAAATATCTCATGACATCACCATGAGACAGTTATGATGTCATTAAACATACCGAAACCCTAAAACTGTATTTTTACTATTCACTGAAAATTCAACTTTCTTAGAAAAATCCCAAAATTTCACACTAACCAAATATCAATGCTATGATTTCAAAAATTAACTACATTTTATAAAAATAATTTTCTAAATATTTTTAATTTTATTTTTAAATAAATACACTATTCACCGAAAATTCATTTTTTTCAAAAAAACCCCAAAACTTATCTTAACATAATATCGATGCTCTGAGTTAAAAAATGAAATCCATTTTATAAAAATAATTTTCTAAATATTTTTAATTTAATTTTTATTTAAAAAACACTATTCAACCGAAAAAACTAATACTTGAATAATAATTTATGAAACCGTTATTTAACCATTTTATTGAATCACATTACTTAATCAAGGTGCCTAGATTATTTTAAAACTTTTTTAAGTGAGATTACTAATCCATTTGGTCACATTACTAATCCTAAGCATAAAATCACTATTCCTAATTTACTATTCATCAAAAATCAAGTTAATCTTATTAGACTCTAAATTTCGTACTGAACATAATTGTAGAAGACCATTTTTTGAAAATCATTACACATTTTTAATTATTTAAGGTTTACATAAACATTTTTTTAAAATATCTTTTCTCTAAAATTCATCAAAAATATGCATACTATATTTATCCGGACATTTGAAAAGTCATAAACATTAACATAAGAAGAAATCCCAATTTTTATTTAAAACAAAGGATTATACAAGGCAGTTACGGTCTCCTTAAATAGCCCCTTATCACACCAGCATAGGACCTAAGTGTAAGGTGTGCTAAGGTGAGAGAATCCGAGGGAGGCTCGGCCAACATCGCACGAGTAGTAATTTCTATCAGGTTGAACTTCTCGCGAAGGTGATTCCGTTCTAGCTTCACACGATGAAGTTCAGCTTGGGTTTGGTCCAGAGCAAAGCCCAGTGATTCTACCTCCTTCCCAAGTTCTGTTAAATGGGCTTCGATAAGTCCAAGACTACTGGGTGAGGTCATAGAATCTTCTTTCTATATTAATTAACCAAGATTACTTGTATTTAGAGACAATAATCAAAACATTTTGTTCACAGCGGTCATATTGACCAATGGTCATATAACAGTCAAAACCCAATGGTCTCATTTTAATTATAATCATGTTTATCAAATAAAACATTTTTGTTGAGTATAAAAATAAAATAATACATGAAATTAGGAAACAAGATTTATTCAAAATTTCGGGTCGTTACAATCTTCCCCCATTAAGAAATTGCGTCCTCGCAATTTTTAAAATTGGGTTTTGAAATTTAATTGAAAGTCCCACATCGGAAAAAGAGTCAGTAACACTATTACTTTAAAAGAAAGAAAAGGAAGTACAAAGGCCACCCGAGTTTACTCATACTAGGATTCAATGTAGGAAACATGGACATAGAGGAGAAAACAAAGGGTCACGTTCTAAAGGAGAGTGATAGAAAACATGATTAGGAGAAAGTTAACCATAAGAAAATCCCAAACTTATGATGTGTGTAAACGATCTTTGATTACCTGGTAGGAAACGTAAACCAACAACGTTTTTGTTTTACGTTCCTTTTCATAATTTTGAGGAATTCATTTACAACATAGAACAAAAACATAAGGAAATATATCTACCTTCATGTGGAGTTTCACCCTTTAATAAGTTTCTACCAAACTAATCTTTTCTCCAAACGATGAGCATTCAAAACTACTTGGTCTCATCAAAACACAAGAATTATCTTCTAGAGAATCACATAATCCACAAAAGATTAACTATTTATTTCTTCTATCTTTAAACATTATCCCAAAAATAGAAAGGGTAAGGTAAAAACAACTCTTCAAAAATAAAGAATCCCATAGGAATGGAAACTACTTTTAAATCTTCAAAGTTCCATGGTACTACCCAAAGGTCATCATAGACTATTCCATAAATAATGGTCCTTAAAATTCCTCAAAATAAACTAAACTAAGATTGAAACCCAAATACAAGAAAGATTTTATAACATAGTCTTCCAAAATAAACTTCATTGTTCATCTCCAAACAACATCAACCACTCCTAAAATATTATAACAAAAGTAGCTAACCTAAAAATATTTTACCCAAGATAGGTTAATCATTCCCATAAGTAACCTAAATTACTATAAGTCCACCTTAAATTCATCGATTCTTCAAAATATAAGTCAAAATTACTCCTCAATGAAAATACCGTAGTAATCTATTTACCTCGATCATATAGGGTCCCCAAAATAGTGAACGTCTTCCAAAATAATAACCATCCTTTAATCCCCTAATCATCTCTGTCATATTAATATGGAAATCATCGCATTTCCTATCACATTGGTTGTTGGGACATGTTCTTCCATTTCCCTCCATTAACTAAGAAAAGAAACTATAATTAGGGCTTTAAATACTTAGCTAATAATCATAAAAAGGAAACTTTAAGCATAAAAGGATAAACATGTAGAATAAAAGTATATAGTAACTTGTGATCCCCTAGGTTCCAAACTAGGTTATCCATGATCATATATTCTTATGTGAATCTTTATTTTGTTTTATCCTTGTTCCTTTAATAATGGTTCATACTAAGCTTATGAATTTACCAAAGCATATCCCCCAGGAGTGTCGTAACCAAGAGTGCAGCAAGGCCCATTTTCGTGTACTAGTTCCCGTTCGAGTCTAGCTCAAAGCGGTGTTTTCGGGTTTTACCCCTATGTACATCTGTGCCAGAGCCACCTCTACCTGCTCGTATCCATACAGGGATGTATTTGCTTGGCAACCCATTACTCAATACTCATCAAAATACCAGGAAGATTTCCTATATATAAACTTTTCTATAGGCTTCTTCCTAAAGTTTTCAGATCCTAATTTACACAAATAACTAAACCATCCTTTGATACCAACTATAGCATCCCGTCTTTTTATAACATAAACTTTCATTACATTACACAAACTAAGGATCTTTAAGGTTTAGTGTCTTGGAAACCAAGAACATAAAACATGAAAAAAATAAAACATTCTTCTTAAACACTTGAAAGGCTTATCCTCATGTTCATCCTAGGTTTATTACTGCATCTCATAACCTGGGGACATACATCAAAAGAAAGGGTGAGTATAAGGCCCAGTAAGGGAAACAAGAGAAACATTTTACATGTGAACTTGAGATACTTCAATAAGGCCATGAAAAGAACTTTAAGGCATGAGAAAGAAATCATGAGGCATATCATAATAAAAATAACATTTTTCATAACTTGAAGATGTGGCTACAACATTTAATATAGAAAATCATGAAAATATCACCAAGGTCCATCCCCAAGGTGTCATTTGAAAATTACCAAGGTTATTCACCAAGATATCGTGAAAATTGTAATCTTTAGTGGTTACATCATTACCCAATTCATTGGAGCGCTATCAGGGCGCACCCTTAAATTTGCCTTTATTATCATGTGATCAACATATATAATCATCAAACATTTCATAAATTACCCATATAGCATAAAATAAATGGGTTTCATTTCATAATCATAACGTTTTAAAAACTACTTTAAAGACATGATCTTTACGTCACTTTAAACCCACGGAAAGGGAGAGCGGGTCTCATGTATGTAAATACCAGAATTTAAAGTAGTAAAACTTGGTATATATATGTGAATACCCCTATAGAATAGAGAGCTTTGAGTATTCAATTAATAAAATAATATAACTTCAGAAAAAGAGAGAGACATTTTGAGACGAAAATTCTGCAGCACAATGGCTATGTTACAGGGTTTTAGAAAACATTTAAAAGAGAGGGGACATGGGTCAAACATTCATAAATGACCCATAAAACAGTAGAGGGACAGAATATAAGGTATTTAAGAACATGGTAATGAAATTTGAAAATATACCATATGAAATGAAGAACATGAAAGGAAGAAAAAAATAAGATTTCTCTTATGAAAATTCGGCAGCCTAACTGTGTTACATAAACTTCAACCAAAAATGAATTGATGAGATAAAATAGGGTATCTCATCATATGAACATAAAAGATCAGTATGATAGATATAGAGATCATACCCAAACATAATAAAAAGGAACTTGCAATAC
Organism: Viscum album; assembly: GCA_963277665.1. Taxonomy (NCBI): domain Eukaryota; kingdom Viridiplantae; phylum Streptophyta; class Magnoliopsida; order Santalales; family Viscaceae; genus Viscum; species Viscum album. The sequence continues at coordinate 264,465,022 of OY728129.1, forward strand.
TTGACATGGAATTAGAACTTTGAAAAGGGAGAAAGGTGCAAGGACCACTTAAAAATTCAGCAGCCTAACGACGCCACTTAAACTTCAAAATACTGAATTGAAGAGATCAAATGGGGTCTCTCATCATATGGTCATAAAATATCAGTATGATAGATATAGATATCATACCCCAACATAACAAAAAGTAACTTGAAAGAATTGACATGAAAGTAGAACTTCAAAATGAGAAGGGTGAAGAACCACTTAAAAATTCGGCAGCCTAACGACGCCACTTAAAACATCAAAATACTGAATTGAAGAGATAAAATTGGGTCTCTCATCATATGGTTATAAAATATCAGTATGATAGATATATAGATCATACCCCAACATAACAAAAATTAACTTGAAATAATTGACATGAAAGTAGAACTTCAAAATGAGAAGGGTGAAGAACCACTTAAAAATTCGGCAGCCTAACGGCGCCACTTAAAACATAAAAATACTAAATTGAAGAGATCAAATGGGGTCTCTCATGATATGGTCATAAAATATCAGTATGATAGATATAGAGATCATACCCTATAGCATCCTTCCTTTTTATCACATAAACTTTCATTACATTTTACAAAACCGAGGATCTTTAAGGTTTAGTGTCTTGGAAACCAGGAACTTAAAACATGAAAACATAAAACATTCTTCTTAAACACTTGAAAGGATTATCCTCATGTTCATCCTAGATTCATTACTGCATCTCATAACCTGGTAATATACATCAAAATAAAGGGTGAGCAGAAGGCCCAGTAAGGAAAACAAGAGAAACATTTTACATGTGAACTTGAGATACTTCAATAAGGTCATGAAAAGAACTTTAAGGCATGAGAAAGAAATCATGAGATATATCATAATAAAAATAACATTTTTCATAACTTGAAGATGTGTCTGCAACATTTAATATATACAATCATGAACATATAACCAAGGTCCATCCCCAAGGTGTCATTTGAAAATTACCAAGGTTATTCACCAAGGTATCATGAAAATTGTAATCTCTAGTGGTTACATTATTACCCAATGCATTGGAGCGCTATCAGGGCACACCCTTAAATTTGCCTTTATTATCATGTGAGACACATATATCATCATCAAACATTTCATAAATAACCCATATAGCATAAAATAAATGGGTTTCATTTCATAATCATAACGTTTTAAAAACTGCTTTAAAGACATGATCTTTACGTCACTTTAAACCCACGGAAAGGGAAAGAGGGTTTCATGTATGTAATTCCCAGAATTTAAAATAGAACATTTTGATATATATGTGAATACCCCTATAGAAATAAGAGCTTTGAGTATTCACTTTATAACATAAAATAATTTTTAGAAAAGAGAGAGAGGCATTTTGAGACGAAAATTCTGCCGCATAACGACTATGTTACAAGGTTTTAGAAAACATTGAGAAGAGAGGGGACATGGGTCAAACATTCATAAATGACCCATCAAACAGTAGAGGGAAAAAATATAAGGGATTTAAGAACATGGTAATGAAATTTGAAAATATACCATATGAAATGAAGAACATGAAAGGAAGAAAAAAAAAGATTTCTCTTGTGAGAATTCGGCAGCCTAACGGCGTCACTTAAACTTCAACAAAATTGAATTGACAAGGTCAAATAGGGTATATCATCATATGAACATAAGAGTCCAGTATGATAGATATAGAGATCATACCCCAACATAATAGAAAGGAACTTGAAAGAATTGACATGAAAGTAGAACTTCAAAACGAGAATGGTGAAGAACCACTTAAAAATTCGGCAGCCTAACGGCGCCACTTAAACTTCAACAAAATACTGAATTGAAGAGATCAAATGGGGTCTCTCATCATATGAACATAAGAGTCCAGTATGATAGATATAGATATCATACCCCAACATAACAAAAAGGACTTGAAAGAATTGACATGAAAGTAGAACTTCAAAACGAGAAGGGTGAAGAACCACTTAAAATTTCGGCAGCCTAACGACGCCACTTAAAACTTCAAAATACTGAATTGAAGCGATCAAATGGGGTCTCTCATCATTTGATCATAAAAGATCAGTATGATAAATTTAGAGATCATACCCCAACATAATAAAAAAAGGAACATGAAATACTTTACATGAAAATAGATCTTGAAAAATGAGACGGGAGAAAGAATCCGTTACAAAAATTTCGACAGCCTAACGGCGCCACTTAAAACTTCATAAAACGAAATAATGAGAGTAAGAGGGGATATCTCATTATATTAACATGAAAAGGGCAGTCAGAGGAGTATAAAAGAACATCCTCTAACATAAGAACATGGAACATAAAAGGAATGACATAAAAGAGATTACTTGAAATGAAAGAGAGAGGTCGGATCCCTTACCTTAAAACGTAACTCTTAAAACTCAAAGGTTGGGACCTTGAGGGCTTGGGGGCACCTTGGGAGGACTCCTTGGGAGGTAAGGAGACCAGAACTTCGTTGAGGATGGTTTTGGAGTCGAAAAGATGAGAGGAGGGCTTGGTATTTAAAGGGAAAGTGAGGGGACAAAGCATTAATGGCCAAGGGACACCTCAAAAGTGGTTTTCTCAAAAGCATGGGCCCTCCCATGGTACTTCCCATAAAGTTAGACCACATGGGGACGCCCACACAATAATTCATCCTCTTTAGTCGAACATCCTTTAAAACATCTCATGACATCATCATGACACAGTTATGATGTCATTAAACATACCGAAACCCTAAAACTGTATTTTTACTATTCACTGAAAATTCAACTTTCTCAGAAAAATCCCAAAATTTCACCTTAACCAAATATCAATGCTCTGATTTCAAAAATGAACTCCATTTTATAAAAATAATTTTCTAAATATTTTTAATTTATTTTTTTAAATGAATACACTATTCACCGAAAATTCATTATTTTTAGAAAAATCCCCAAAAATTACCTTAACATAATATCGATGCTCTGAGTTCAAAAATGAAATCCATTTTATAAAAATAATTTTCTAAATATTTTTAATTTAATTTTTAATTAAAAAACACTATTCACCCAAAAAAACTAATACTTGAATAATAATTTATGAAACCGTTTTTTAACCATTTTATTGAATCACATTACTTAATCAAGGTGCCTAGATTATATTAATAATTTATTTAAGTGAGATTACTAATCTATTTGGTCACATTACTAATCCTAAGCATAAAATCACTATTCATAATTTACTATTCATCAAAAATTAAGTTGATCTTATTAGACTCTAAATTCCATACTGAACATATTTGTAAAAGACCGTTTTTTAAAAATCATTACACATTTTTATTTATTTAAGGTTTACATAAACATTTTTAAAATATCCTTTCTCTAAAATTCATCAAAAATATGCATACTATATTTATCCGGTCATTTGAAAATTCATAAACTTCATCATAAGAAGAAATCCCAATTTTTATTTAAAACAAAGGATTACACAAGGCAGTTACGGTCTCCTTACATAGCCCCTTATCACACCAGCATAGGACCTAAGTGTAAGGTGTGCTAAGGTGAGAGAATCCGAGGGAGGCTCGGCCAACATCGCACGAGTAGTAATTTCTATCAGTTTGAACTTCTCGCGAAGGCGATCCCGTTCTAGCTTTATACGATGAAGTTCAGCTTGGGTATGGTCCAGAGCAAAGCCCAGTGGTGCTACCTCCTTCCCAAGTTCTGTTAGGTGGGCTTCGATCAGTCCAAGACTACTGGGTGAGGCCATCGAATCTTCTTTCTATATTAATTAACCAAGATTACTTGTATTTAGAGACAATAATCAAAACGTTTAGTTTCCAGCAGTCATATTGACCAATGGTCATATAATAGTAAAAAACCAATGGTATCATTTTAATTATACTCATTTTATGAAATGAAACATTTTTGTTGAGTATAAAAATAGAATAAAATAACACATAAAATTAGGAAACAAGATTTATTCAAAATTTCGGGTCGTTACAATCTTCCCCCCTTAAGAAATTGCGTCCTCGCAATTTTTTAAAATTAGGTTTTGAAATTTCATTGAAAGTCCCACATCGGAAAAGGAGTCAGTAAAACTATTACTTTAAAAGAAAGAAAGTGAAGTACGAAGGTCACCCGAGTTAGCCCACACTGGGATTCCATGTAGGAAAACATGGACATGGAAGAAAAACAAAGGGTCAAGTTCTGAGGGAGAGTGATAGAGAACATGATTAGGAGAAAGTTAACCATAAGAAAATCCCAAACTTATGATGTGTTTAAACGGTCATTGATTACCTAGTAGGAAACGTAAACCAACAACGTTTTTGTTTTACGTTCCTTTTCATAATTTTGAGGAATTCATTTACTACATAGAACAAAAACATAAGAAAATATACCAACCTTCATGTAGAGTTTCATCCTTTAATATGTTTCTACCAAAACTAATCTTTTCTCCGAATGATGAGCATTCAAAACTACTTGGTCTCATCAAAACACAAGAATCATCTTCTAGAGAATCACATAATCCACAAAAGATTAACTATCTATTTCTTCTATCTTTAAACATTATCCCAAAACAGAAAGGGTAAAGTAAAACAACTCTTCAAAAAGAAAGAATCCCATAGGAAGGGAAACAATTTTTAAATCTTCAAAGTTCCATGGTACTACCCAAAGTTCATCATAGACCATCCCATAAATAACGGTCCTTAAAATTCCTCAAAATAAACCAAACTAAGATTGAAACCCAAATACAAGATGGATTTGATAACATAGTCTTCCAAAATAACTTCATTGTTCATCTCCAAACAACATCAACCACACCTAACATCTTATAACAAAAGTAGCTAACCTAAACATATTTTACCCAAGATAGGTTAATCATTACCATAAGTAACCTAAATTACTATAAGTCCACCTTCAATTCATTGATTCTTCAAAATATAAGTCAACCTTACTCCTCAATGAAAATACCATAGTAATCTATTTACCTCGATCATATAGGGTCCTAAAAATAGTGAACGTCTTACAAAATAATAAACATATTTTAATCCCCTAATCATCCCTGTCGTATTAATACGGCAATCGTAGCATTTCCTATCACGTTGGTTGTTGGGACATGTTCTTCCATTTCCCGCCATTAACTAAGAAAAGAAACTATAAATAGGGGCTTAAATACTTAGCCAATAGTCATGAAAAGAAACTTAAAGCATATAAGGATAACTTGTAGTTGAAAAGTATACACTAACTTGAGATCCCCTAGGTTTCCATCTAGGTTATCCATGATCATATATTCTTATGTGAACCTTTATTTTATTTTATCTTTGTTCCTTTAACAATGGTTCATACTAAGCTTATGAATTTACCAAAGCATATCCCCCGGGAGTGTCGTAACCAAGAGTGCAGCAAGACCCGTTGTCGTGTACCAGTTCCTGTTCGAGTCTAGCTCAAAACGGTGTTTTCAGGTTTTACCCCTATGTACATCTGTGCTAGAGCCACCTCTACCTGCTCGTATCCAGACAGGGATGTATTTGCTTGGAAACCCCTTACTCAATACTCACCAAAATACCAGGAAGATTTCCTATATTTAAACTTTTCTATAGGGTTCTTCCTAAATTTTTCATATCCTAATTTCCACAAATAACTAAACCATCCTTTGATACCAACTATAACACCCTGCCTTTTTATCACATAAACTTTCATTACATTTTACAATACCGAGGATCTTTAAGGTTTAGTGTCTTGGAAACCAGGAACTTAAAACATGAAAACATAAAACATTCTTCTTAAACACTTGAAAGGATTCTACTCATGTTCATCCTAGATTCATTACTGCATCTCATAACCTGGGAATATACATCAAAAGAAAGGGTGAGCAGAAGGCCCAGTAAGGAAAACAAGAGAAACATTTTACATGTGAACTTGAGATACTTCAATAAGGTCATGAAAAGAACTTTAAGGCATGAGAAAGAAATCATGAGATATATCATAATAAAAATAACATTTTTCATAACTTGAAGATGTGGCTGCAACATTTAATATAGACAATCATGAACATATCACCAAGGTCCATCCCCAAGGTTTCATTTGAAAATTACCAAGGTTATTCACCAAGGTATCATGAAAATTGTAATCTCTAGTGGTTACATCATTACCCAATGCATTGGAGCGCTATCAGGGCGCACCCTTAAATTTGCCTTTATTATCATGTGAGCCACATATATCATCATAAAAAATTTCATAAATAACCCATATAGCATAAAATAAATGGGTTTTATTTCATAATCATAACGTTTTAAAAACTGCTTTAAAGACACGATCTTTACGTCACTTTAAACCCACAGAAAGGAAAAGAGGGTTTCATGTATGTAATTACCAGAATTTAAAATAGAACATTTTGATATATATGTGAATACCCCTGTAGAAATAAGAGATTTGAGTATTCACTTTATAACATAAAATAATTTTTAGAAAACAGAGAGAGGCATTTTGAGACGAAAATTCTGCAGCATAACGGCTATGTTACAAGGTTTTAGAAAACATTGAGAAGAGAGGGGACATGGGTCAAACATTCATAAATGACCCATCAAACAGTAGAGGGACAAAATATAAGGGATTTAAGAACATGGTAATGAAATTTGAAAATATACCATATGAAATGAAGAACATGAAAGGAAAAAAAAGATTTCTCTTGTGAGAATTTGGCAGCCTAACGGCGTCACTTAAACTTCAAAAAAATTGAATTGACAAGGTCAAATAGGGTCTCTAATCATATGAACATAAGAGTCTATTATGATAGATATAGAGATCATACCCCAACATAATAGAAAGGAACTTGAAAGAATTGACATGAAAGTAGAACTTCAAAACGAGAATGGTGAAGAACCACTTAAAAATTCGGCAGCCTAACGGCGCCACTTAAACTTCAACAAAATACTGAATTGAAGAGATCAAATGGGGTCTCTCATCATATGAACATAAGAGTCCAGTATGATAGATATAGATATCATACCCCAACATAAAAAAAAGGAACTTGAAAGAATTGACATGAAAGTAGAACTTCAAAACGAGAAGGGTGAAGAACCACTTAAAATTTCGGCAGCCTAACGGCGCCACTTAAAACTTCAAAATACTGAATTGAAGCGATCAAATGGGGTCTCTCATCATATGATCATAAAATATCAGTATGATAAATTTAGATATCATACCCCAACATAATAAAAAAAGGAACATGAAATACTTTACATGAAAATAGATCTTGAAAAATGAGAAGGGAGAAAGAATCCGTTACAAAAATTTCGGCAGCCTAACGGCGCCACTTAAAACTTCATAAAACGAAATAATGAGAGTAAGAGGGGATCTCTCATTATATTAACATGAAAAGGGAAGTAATAGGAGTATAAAAGAACATCCTCCAACATAAGAACATGGAGCATAAAAGGAATGACATAAAATAGATTACTTGAAATGAAAGAGAGAGGTCGGATCCCTTACCTTAAAACGTAACTCTTAAAACTCAAAGGTTGGGACCTTGAGGGCTTGGGGGCACCTTGGGAGGACTCCTTGGGAGGTAAGGAGACCATAACTTCGTTGAGGATGGTTTTGGAGTCGAAAAGATGAGAGGAGGGCTTGGTATTTATAGGGAAAGTGAGGGGACAAAGCATTAATGGCCAAGGGACACCTCAAAAGTGGTTTTCTCAAAAGCATGGGCCCTCCCATGGTACTTCCCATAAAGTTAGGCCACATGGGGACCCCCACACAATAATTCATCCTGTTTAGTCGAACATCCTTTAAAATATCTCATGAAATCATCATGACACAGTTATGATTTCATTAAACATACCGAAACCCTAAAACTGTATTTTTACTATTCACTGAAAATTCAACTTTCTCAGAAAAATCCCAAAATTTCACCTTAACCAAATATCAATGCTCTGATTTCAAAAATGAACTCCATTTTATAAAAATAATTTTCTAAATATTTTTAATTTATTTTTTTAAATAAATACACTATTCACCGAAAATTCATTATTTTTAGAAAAATCCCCAAAAATTACCTTAACATAATATCGATGCTCTGAGTTCAAAAATGAAATCCATTTTATAAAAATAATTTTCTAAATATTTTTAATTTAATTTTTAATTAAAAAACACTATTCACCCAAAAAAACCAATACTTGAATAATAATTTATGAAACCGTTTTTTAACCATTTTATTGAATCACATTACTTAATCAAGGTGCCTAGATTATATTAATAATTTATTTAAGTGAGATTACTAATCCATTTGGTCACATTACTAATCCTAAGCATAAAATCACTATTCATAATTTACTATTCATCAAAAATTAAGTTGATCTTATTAGACTCTAGATTCCGTACTGAACATATTTGTAGAAGACCATTTTTTGAAAATCATTACACATTTTTATTTATTTAAGGTTTACATAAACATTTTTAAAATATCCTTTCTCTAAAATTCATCAAAAATATGCATACTATATTTATCCGGTCATTTGAAAATTCATAAACTTCATCATAAGAAGAAATCCCAATTTTTATTTAAAACAAAGGATTACACAAGGCAGTTACGGTCTCCTTACATAGCCCCTTATCACACCAGCATAGGACCTAAGTGTAAGGTGTGCTAAGGTGAGAGAATCCGAGGGAGGCTCGGCCAACATCGCACGAGTAGTAATTTCTATCAGTTTGAACTTCTCGCGAAGGCGATCCTTTTCGAGCTTTATACGATGAAGTTCAGCTTGGGTTTGGTCCAGAGCAAAGCCCAGTGGTGCTACCTCCTTCCCAAGTTCTGTTAGGTGGGCTTCGATCGGTCCAAGACTACTGGGTGAGGCCATCGAATCTTCTTTCTATATTAATTAACCAAGATTACTTGTATTTAGAGACAATAATCAAAACGTTTAGTTTCCAGCGGTCATATTGAACAATGGTCATATAATAGTCAAAAACCAATGGTATCATTTTAATTATACTCATTTTATCAAATGAAACATTTTTGTTGAGTATAAAAATAGAATAAAATAACACATAAAATTAGGAAACAAGATTTATTAAAAATTTCGGGTCTTTACATACCCCAACATAACAAAAAGGAACTTGAAAGAATTGACATGAAAGTAGAACTTCAAAACGAAAAGGGTGAAGGACCACTTAAAAATTTGGCAGCCTAACGGCGCCACTTAAAACATCAAAATACTGAATTGAAGAGATCAAATGGGGTATCTCATCATATGATAATAAAATATCCGTATTATAAATTTTGAGATCATACCCCAACGTAATAAAAAGGAACTTGAAAGACTTGACAAGAAAATAGATCTTGAAAATGAGAAGGGAGAAACAATTCGTTACAAAAATTTCGGCAGCCTAACAGCGCCACTTAAAACATCATAAAACGAAATAATGAGAGTAAGAGGGGATCTTTTATTATGTGAAAATGAAAAGGGCAGTAAGAGGAGTATAAAATAACACCCTTTAACATAAGAACATGGAGCATAAAAGAAATTACATAAAAGAGATTTCTTGAAAAGAAAGAGAGAGATCAGATCCCTTACCTTAAAATGTAACTCTTAAAACTCAAAGGTTTGGACCTTGAGGGCTTGGGGGCACCTTGGGAGGACTACTTGGGAGGTAAGGAGACCAGAACTTCGTTGAGGATGGTTTTGGAGTCGAATGGATGAGAGGAGGGCTTGGTATTTATAGGGAAAGTGAGGGGACAAGACATTAATGGCCAAGGGACACCTCACATGTGCTTTTCTCAAAACCATGTGCTCTCCCATGATATTTCCCATTAAGTTAGGCCACATGGGGCCCCCAATACAAATATCCATCACCTTAGGTCGGCCAAACCTTAAAATATCTCATTACATCACCATGACACAGTTATGATGTCATTAAACATACCGAAACCCTAAAACTGTATTTTTACTATTCACTGAAAATTCAACTTTCTCAGAAAAATCCCAAAATTTCACACTAACCAAATATCAATTATTTGATTTCAAAAATGAACTCCATTTTATAAAAATAATTTTCTAAATATTTTTAATTTTATTTTTAAATAAATACACTATTCATCGAAAATTCATTTTTTTCAAAAAAAACCCCCAAAATTATCTGAACATAATATCGATGCTCTGAGTTAAAAAATGAAATCTATTTTATAAAAATAATTTTCTAAATATTTTTAATTTAATTTTTAATTAAAAAACACTATTCAACCGAAAAAACTAATACTTGAATAATAATTTATGAAACCATTATTTAACTATTTTATTGAATCACATTACTTAATCAAGGTGCCTAGATTATTTTAAAACTTTCTTTAAGTGAGATTACTAATCCATTTGGTCACATTACTAATCCTAAGCATAAAATCACTATTCCTAATTTACTATTCATCAAAAATCAAGTTAATCTTATTAGACTCTAAATTTTGTACTGAACATAATTGTAGAAGACCATTTTTTGAAAATCATTACACATTTTTAATTATTTAAGGTTTACATAAACATTTTTTTAAAATATCTTTTCTCTAAAATTCATCAAAAATATGCATACTATATTTATCCGGACATTTGAAAAGTCATAAACATCATCATAAGAAGAAATCCCAATTTTTATTTAAAACAAAGGATTACACAAGGCAGTTACGGTCTCCTTACATAGCCCCTTATCACACCAGCATAGGACCTAAGTGTAAGGTGTGCTAAGGTGAGAGAATCCGAGGGAGGCTCGGCCAACATCGCACGAGTAGTAATTTCTATCAGTTTGAACTTCTCGCGAAGGCGATCCTTTTCGAGCTTTATACGATGAAGTTCAGCTTGGGTTTGGTCCAGAGCAAAGCCCAGTGGTGCTACCTCCTTCCCAAGTTCTGTTAGGTGGGCTTCGATCGGTCCAAGACTACTGGGTGAGGCCATCGAATCTTCTTTCTATATTAATTAACCAAGATTACTTGTATTTAGAGACAATAATCAAAACATTTTGTTCACAGCGGTCATATTGACCAATGGTCATATAACAGTCAAAACCCAGTGGTCTCATTTTAATTATAATCATGTTTATCAAATAAAACATTTTTGTTGAGTATAAAAATAAAATAACACATGAAATTAGGAAACAAGATTTATTCAGAATTTCGGGTCGTTACAGGAGGCGGTGATCGCGACGGGGGTGACCGACTAGGAGAGGGAGGTGATGGTGGTGAGCTGAGGGGGTGGCCGACTAGAAGAGGGAGGCGGCGTTGGGGCCTGTTCGTGCCAAACAGAGGGAAGAGGGGGGAAAAGAGGGAGAGGATATTGGAGTGGGGGGGGTGCACATAGATTAGGGATTGAATTTTTTTCTTTTATTAAAACCTTAAAATTTTAATAATAATAATAACAACAACAACAACAACATGATGATAAAAGATAAAAATAATTAAAGTATTCATTTAATTTTAATAATACTAAAATTATTAACAACAATAAAAATTTTAAATGACACAATAATAAACATTCATTTTAATTGCAAAATTTTCTCATTTTAATTTTATTCGAAGAAGGATAGGTTGCACAGTTTCCTAGGAAAATCCATGCGAGGTTTCTAAAATGGGCTCCGCCTGTGCGCCCAATGATGTCAACCCAAAAAATGCAATTTTTAACATAACTCAAACAAATTCATCCAGGACTGATCCCAAACCCCAACAAAAATATTTAAAGGCAACAAAAATAATTAAATTAACTAAATAAACAGGCCGGGGTGTGAAAATTATCCCCACCATAACGCTTTCCACCCTTGGAAATCCACAACGCTTTCTAACCAATTAATCAACACCTAAGGACTCTACATCAACATGATCCAACCACTTAATCCGAGGACATTACATCGACCACCAATAGAACTTAACCTCATTTCCCAAAATAGATCTCCAGCAAAGGGGAGGCCTGAATGGACTCCCCACCATAAGAATTCAACTAGGATCTGATAACGTCTTAATAGAAAAACCCAAGAAGACCTGTGGTGGGTATCCCCGCCATAAGAACCAAACCAAAAACAACTAAGAGTAAAAATCAACTTGAACCCCAATCTAGGCCTTTCCCAAGATCAAGGAACACAACATGAACATTTAAACCACTCATTCCCATATGAAAGGGATAAGAGATTAACCAAAAACTCTATACGGACAAAAAAACCTCACCCCATGGGTAGAGAGGGAGGGGCTCAAAGATTGGATCAATGAAACTATGATCGATAACTACTCATGACTCATCAATTTGAGATGGACACAAAACAAAGCCACAACTAATTCACTTGGGTGGTCCACAAAAGGACACTGATCGGAAAATAACATCCAAAAAGGAAAAATTACTAACATTGTGTGAGGGATAAGTACATCGCGCTCTTTGTGACAAGAGGAAATTTACAATGACATAGAGAACACAATAGAAATGCTAGAACTGTCTCACTGAAATGATAGAGACACAACCTTAACCAAACTTGTTAAACCTTTGGGGTTCCTGACTACACACCTGCTTTAATCTGAGGCCTTTGGCCGAATCTCTGATGGATGAAGCATCTTCTTACTCACAGCCAGGTTTTGATAATCCCAATAAGAAATATACATATTTTTATTAGACAAAATAAAGGAAATTTTTTTTGAAATTGAAACCACACTATCCTTGAAACCCGAAGTTTATTTAAAGACCCATGACATTCCCATACATTTAAAAACCCCAAAACACCACCATCACAACTGAAACAATAAGATATACCTTACACTGGAAGGAAACATACACAAGAAACTTTAATAAAAAACCCAAAAACACATCAATTTTAAGAATTTCCTCCATAACGCTTTATAGAGACACCCCGACAGAATCACCGCAAGTGACCCAAGTGTCCATAAAACTAGAAGGGATTTAGAGAATTTGTACAAGATAAATTTTTGTGACCCATCTTTCCACACTGATAACACACGAGGATCACATACTGTAAAGAAGTTGATGAAAGATCCAAAGGCCTTTTGATTCCATGACTTTCTCCATCAAATTTAAATTTTTTCCTCATCTCCTTACCATAATACTCACCACTAATCCTAGGAATTGAAGGAGGGAAGACTACTTTGAGCACTCTTTCCATCACAGTTTCAACATAAAAAGCTTGTCTCACCACATAAGAAAACAAAGTTAGGTTGGACTCTGACACCTTCGACTGTAGATCGGGATGGAGACCCACCTTGAAACATTGAGCCTTCATGGAGTCATATGTGGCATACCCTGAATCATAAGGGACTAGATCCACCAAAAATTTGAAATACTTCAACACTGACCCATCACTCTGCTGCAGACAACACATCTCCATCCCCTTTATCACCCTTTATTTCTCATAGAAATACTAGAAAATGAACAAAGCCTTGAAAAACTCCCAAGTAAGATCTTGAATGAGCTTGTTCCAAGACACTAACTTCCACTACATCCATGGTCAACCTTCAGTCATGAAGGTTAAAAACTTTACCTTCAATGACTCAAGAAACTCAAAGAGGTTAAAGTACCTTTTGATCTTTCACATACACTCCTCTACTATGGAAGGGTCTGCCTAACCATAAAAGAGAGGTGGATCTACCTTCCAGAACTCAAGAATAAAATCCTTAGGTTGATCAACCGCACTATGATCACCCATCAAAAGTTTCAAGGGGACAACTACTAGACAATAAAATTCAAGAACCCAATCAAGTCCAACTCAATAAATAAAATCCTTTAGATAAAACACCACATAGGTGAAAATCTCTAAAAATAGGAAAACAATATATTACAACATCAAAAATTTCCTTTTTGAAAAAAATATTTAATTTAAAACAAGCTTCGTGGGTTAAACCCTCTCCATTGGTATTCTTTAGGGTCTCACTCACATGCATGTTTCTGTGCCACCCCGAGCATCCATACCCCATACCATACCAGATGTATGTTCATATTACCACATACCACCATGCATGTAAGCACCCATAAGAACACCAAGTCCAAAACAAAACAACTTGATTTTCCAAAAAAAAATCATTCATCCCATTTCAAAAATCATGTACCTTCCAAGGGTACACTAACCACCAAGTAAAAAATTCATTTTTATAGAAAACTCATCTAATTTATTTTAAAAAAACCCCAAATTAAACATGTCATTTCAAAAAACAAATTTCCTAATTCAATTTTTCTGATTCAAACACCTTTCAGAAGTCAGAAGATACCCAAAAAAACTCAAAAAGGTAACTAGTGTCGGTGGGTGACTTGACCATATAGTTGGCGGCCATATGTAAAACACACCAGTGACATGGAGAGCCTTATAGGACCATTTCCCTAGCTCCACATGGCTTACAGGTCATGCGAGATCACGAGCACTATTATACCAACTCCCCTTGTCATATACCTATCACAAAACATTCCCTAAAGAACCAGAAAACTTAACAAAACCAGACTTCCCATGGAAACTCGAGGATCTGAACGAGCAAGAGTTCATGATGCTCTTACCATACCTACCCCTAGAATCTCGAAAATCCCACTACATCTAACATAACATCCCCAAATATAAAAGGGAACTTTGAAAAGCAATGTCTGCTAAGATATGACCTGGATCTGATACCATTTTTTCACGAACTAGCTCAGTTTGAACCTGAACCGGTCACCCGAGCTGATCTGCAGCAAAACCCGAGAGGAATTCCTGATCCTCCTAGGTTGGCGACAAGCATAAAGGGAATCAACAGAGTGTCTATGAGAATGATTTCTCCCAATATAAATAAATAATAGCATTGGAAATAATAAAAATCAACTCAAAATAAATAAACTAAACAAAATGACTAAACAAGAACTGAAGAAAATACAACTAATTGAATGTGATAACCACTATCTCCGTGTGACCTCGCGGTTCACTCTCCAACTCAATGATTGAACATCTTCCATGGGGAACACACCCAAGATAGAACCTACACAAGGACTAAAAACAAAAAAGAACTATAGGCATGAGTATTAAAAATTAGTAGGCTAGCCCGATATACTATTCCCTAATGCACTACGTTTAAAATTAAAGAAACATCAATTCTAAATTTGAACTAAAATATATTAAAGTATGAATTTTTACAGTTTTTACTCAAAATCAAAGTACAATCCATTGCCCTTAATCATTTGAAAAACCGGATTCTAACCTTAAGTGTTACTATGCTATTTCAAGGGGAATGTGATGATTTCATTTAAAATCAACACTAAGAAGTTTGAAACACATTTTATTTTGATTTTTTTTCATAGGAGTTAGGAAACCAAAACATAACTTTCCATGAAAAACACCACACAAGAGTACCAAGGTAGTCACATAGAAAGGGCAATGTAAATAGGTATACAAGTATCTAAAAAACAATTCAAACAGTTAAAATCCACTAGAAATAGGTGAACCTGGGAGATCGAGAATAATCCAGATGATACTAATACCTACGACCCCATCTACAATAGCATGCCACATACGATGAAATCTTACACTCTAAATGAATAGCCACCATTTCTTAGGACATGATGAGGGAAAATCTCATAGTAATGAACCCAAACATATCTGCCTACTATGGGCCACTGGCCAGTACCATAACCTACCAATGTAGCACTCGTCTCAGATAATTCTCCCAATATTCCAGGTTCCTATGTTATAAGAATTAAAGGGGGTGAGCCATCATATTCCACCAAGCATCAAATCAAAACCTATATTTATAATAATAATTCATAGTAGGAATTACCTTGAGTCTCCCCAAGGATGATTATCATGCCTTAAAGTCAATAGATTACCAAGGGTTCCCAACTGAGGGACCCATATAATGGAACCCAATAATTCTATACCAAGGATATTCCAACCATTCTATGTCAACAATGCACAAGGAACACCCGATAGGGGTTTTATGGAAAACACTTTTCATCATTTTTCCAAAGTGGCCAAACATGCCCTTAAACACTATTTAAAAAAACCCACTTTTATCAAAGGCACAATTTCCAAATTTCCAAAATAGGTGTAAAAACACCATTTATCACATCAAAACATTGATAAAATATTTTTAACATACTCAGATTACACACTCAAGACCTGACCATTTTTTTAATAAAAATTCCAAAACATGCTAAAACACAACAAACACTTTTTTTAAAAATCAAAACCACTTAGGAAACTACATAAATAACCCAAAACATTTTTCCAAACACTTTTGATACATTTTTAAACCCTAATAATTCATTTTACATCACATTTTCCTCCTAAAAGCCAATCAGGCATTTTATAAAGAACACAAGGCATGCACTGTTTAATAAAAAAATTTCAATTTAACACTCAAAAAATTATGAACACCATTATGCATGCCATAATTTTATTTAAATTTCTAAACCTTTTTTTAAACATTACAAACCATGTACGTAAAATACCCAGTGTTCACAACTCGACAAAACACACCACACATTTAAAATATATTTTTAAAATAAAACTTACCCCATAAACACTAATTTTCATATTTCACACTACCCAAATAATTTAATAAATGTTTTAGAAATCTATAAAACATCAACAAGAGGAACAATAGGGTTCTACACCAAAACACACCCAATTTTACACAAAAAAACTACTTTAAAATTAACTGCACCACAAGACCATATCAAACAAGACTTCAAACATTGACCGCATACTAAGCTATTAACCATAAGGTTGAAAAAAAATATTTAACATGTATACGAAGTGTAAAAAACCAAGAATTATAGTTACTCAAATTAAAAGGGAAAGTTCATGGGGAGATCCTACCTCGAATTCATGGCAGAAAGATGATGCAAAGCCGAATTCACTCGTTGAGGGTTCCAAAACCCTAGACCTACCAAGTGGAACCCTAAATGTACACAATCTCTAACCAAAATGAAGAGAAAAACAAGAATAAAGTAGGATAAGTAGAATTGTATACCGACGGGGGCTTGCAACTCGAGACGGGCTGCCGAAGAGGGTCACTAGATATTGTGCACGCCAAGTAGGGGGTTGTTGTGATCAGAGGAGGGTGGAGGCGTAGGGTAGGCCTACTGCGACTGGAGGAGGGTGGTGGAACCGGGTAGGGATGATGTAACCAGAGAAGGGAGGTTAGGAAAGAGGTGTTGGAGGTGGGGATACTGCAACCGGAGGAGGGTCAGCTGAGGGGGCTGCGCCGCTGGTGAGCAGGAGGGCCAGGGGGGTCACATCGGGCTGCCGTGCTAGGAGGAGCATGAGGCCGGGGTGACCGAAGGCGGTGGTTGTGATAGGGGAAATGGACTAGGAGAGGGAGGCGTCAATGGTGAGCTAAGGGGACGGCCGACTACAAGAGGGAGGCGGTTTTGGGGCATGCTTGTTCCAAATAGAGGGAAGAGGGGGGCCGAGAGGGAGAGGAGATTGGAAAGGGGGTGGGGTGCACATATATTAGGGATTGATTTTTTTATTTTATTAAAACCTTAAAATTTAAATAATAATAATAACAACAACATCAACAATAACAACACCAATAACATGATGATAAAAGATAAAAATAATAAAAGTATTCATTTCATTTTAATAATACTTAAATTCTTAATAACAATAAATTTTTTAAATGAAACAATAATCAACATTAATTTTAATTACAAAATTTACTCATTTTAATTTTTTTCAAAGATGGGAAGGTCGTGCAATTGCCTAGGTGAAGCCGTGTGGGGTTTCCAAAATGCATTCTTCCCATGCGCCTAAAGACGTCAACCCAAAAAGTTCACTTTTTAACATAACTCAAAAATTTCATCTGGGACTGAGCCTGAACCCTAACAAAAATATTTAAAGGCAAGAAAAATAATTAAATAAATCAAATACTTGGGTTGGGGTGTGACACATGGGGTTTTCCTAACCATTGAAAATGGTGAAATGAATTGGTAAATGTTGAGTTTGGGAAATTATGGGAATGAATGGGTAGGATTTGTTACTTAGTGAATAAGAATGGTTAAAGGGATGATTGAAATGTTTATATTCTAGATTTTGTGAATTTCCTAGGAGGATTTTGAAATGGTTTAAATGGTGTTTTTTGATTTTGATATGGTTATGGTTTCCAATGATGTAAAATGATGTTTTTAAAGTGGGTAATGTTTTTAAAGGCGGTTTTTACCTCATGGTGTTTTAAAAATGGTTTTCTTTATTTCAAATGATGATTTAAAATGAGGGTGTGGCCCCCCTTTTTATGAAAATGATTTCATGAATTTTATGAATGGTTGGAAATGGAAATATAGGACTTGGGACATGGTTTGGTTTTTCAAACAAAAAGTACCACATTTTAGAGGTTCACTTTAATATAATATTAAAAGATTATTTGTTTTAATGTTTTATGCCATGAAAAGCAGTTGGTTTTATTTATGCCATGATTTGGTTTTAAGGGTCCATTGAGAGCTTGGTAAATGAGATGATAATATGGGTAAATGTGATAGACAGTTTAATAAGAATGTACATATGGTAAATAGTATGAGTGGGGTATTGGATTGAGGCTCTACTCCAATGGGTTGAGCTATACTAAGGCTCTAGGCCCCACCGATGTATTGTATGACTATAATATGGGACCGAGGCTCCTTATATTTGGGTCGGGCTCAACTGAGGCTCTAGGCCCAACTGATGATTTGTATGACTAGAATATTAGCCTGAGGATCATTATCATTGGGCCAGGATAGACTGAGGCTATAGTCCCCACTGATGTTTTTCCTGGTTTAGGATGTTGGACTGAGGCTATATGCTCCTAAAGTTAACAAGGTTTGGGATGTCAGAATGAGGCTCTATGCTCCCAAAGTATGAATATGATATGATTGCCTAAACTGATGCTCCAAGGTAAATGGTTAATTAAATTTATTTGTGAATGAAACTTTGTTACTAAAGGTATGTAACACTTTATGCTAGGGATTAGGCTCCTGACATGGTCATATATGGTTAGTTTGGTTGGTTTTATGATAGAATTTACATAATAAAATGGTTAATTAATAGTTTTTTAAATATGAAAAATGTTTCCATTGTTTCCTTGTTTATTTATGACACCTTGATTATTTTAATACACTATTTTTTAGTCTGGTTATTGTTTTAGACACCACTGGTGGTGGAAAACTGAGTTGTACTCACACCCTACTTGGACCGCCATGACACTTGGATACCCGAGCAGACACTACCTGTTTTTAGGTACAGGTTCTGTTTAGGAGCATTGTGGTTGGTTTATGCATGAGATGATGGGTTGGATAATGGGATGTGAAGACTGGGTTTGGACTTCAGATAGTGTTCATGATCTTTTATTGATTTAGATTTATGGTTTTTATTTATATGACTATCTTACATGTAGTGTACTCATCATATTGTTATAGCAAGTATTACTTGGTTATTGTTGGCCCTTGCCTCATATTGTTACATTTTATTGTTTCATTTGGTTGGTATATTTATTTATATTAATTTTACTATGGTTTTACTATGATAAGAGAGTATAGTCTTTCCATTGTAACCTTTTTAACCCGCGTTACTAGTCAAAATCCTCTGAAATATGAGGAGGAACACTTGAGTCCATGTTACGGTCCATCTCAGGGCACCTATTATAGTGGCTATCAGGTCAGGGCATTATAGAGTTCTCCCAGATGAGCATTACATTAAAATCTCGAGAAAAATTTTAGGATGGCAATGTGGTTGTGACCTTACCTTAATACTTAGTGTCCAACTTAAGTATATCTGAGTTATTATTATTATGTCTCATATTCTGGTTGATACAAATTATTATGATGAGATAAATACTCATTTTATTCTTTATATTTGGTGATTTCAAGGTGTCCTACTGGGTATTTTTATACTCATCCATGCATGGGTTCAACCTATGCATGTTGTTTCTTATGAAGTTGATAGGCCATTCGATAGGGTCCTAGGTGGACCAGCATTAGAAAAAGCATAGTTGAGTTAGAAAAATTGTGATTCATACCATTTTTTTGCATTTGATAGTAGTCCAATCCTTTTAGCAGGTTTTACTTATTTTACAGTATTGGTGGGCTTGTATTTGACCCTTTATGATTTCCTGTACTTTCTTCATACTATTATTGTTGGATATAGATGTATATATGCATTGGGTAGAAGTTTTATTTTATCTTTTGGAATGGTGTTGGTGGATTGGATGTGTGAGTGTGTGTAAGGCCTCCTATGTGTGTGATATACCTACTTGGAGCTTGTTGCCACCCCCAGCCTATTGAAGGTGGTCTTCACACTTAGCTTTTCCCTGGCCAGGAAGGCCTCAGTGGGTCAGGTCATGAAAAAAATGAAAATAATTCCCGCTTAAAAAAGCATAAATCCCATTGAATATTAAAAAATTAGGGTATCCCATTTAAAAACGTGGTTTTGTAGGCCTTTAGGACCTTTTTTGACCTCAAAAAACATGGTGTAGATCTCTTTGCAAGCTTTGATTTGATATGTGGTAGAGCCCAAATGGACACCTGGATAAAAATGTATGACCGTTTGAAGTTCAAGTCATGTTTTCAACTTATCTTAGATTTTTAAATAATTTAATGAAATTTTATATCATACAATTGTTATTAAATGACTATTATTCAATAATAATCAACAAATTATTAATTGATATTATTTTTTAATTGTTTTATAATCCATATTTCACTAAATATCTTATATATTTAAGTGTGAATACATATTTAGTCTTCTATAAATCATATTTAATAAAATATATTATATTTATATCAATATAAATATATTTATATATTAATATATGATTTTTAATGATATATTGTTTTTTTAAATATATATTTTATCAGTGATAAAAAACACTTATAAAGGTGGCCCTTATCATTGATTTTTTCTAGCACCGATAAAATTATCATTTATCAGTGCTACCAAAAAACATTGATAAATGGTATTTTTATTTAGTGATAAAAAAGTTATGATAAAGGGGAAATTTTATCAATGCTTTTTTATCACTAATAAAAATACCATTTATCAGTACTTTTTTCCATCACTCATAAAAGTACCCTCTTTATCAATGCTTTTAGCTAGCACTGATAAAGGGTAGTGCTTGATATTGGGTAATCTATAGTAGTGGGAAAACTATTGATTAATTATCCATAACTATTTTATGTTCCTTAATTAATATTATGATATGTATTGTTTATCCATTCTCTTCATTTGATTGATGTATTGGACTTATTAAGTAACGGGTGGGGTCTGAAATTATATATCTCCTCGA
This sequence comes from Viscum album, assembly GCA_963277665.1. Lineage (NCBI taxonomy): Eukaryota > Viridiplantae > Streptophyta > Magnoliopsida > Santalales > Viscaceae > Viscum > Viscum album. The sequence goes on from OY728129.1 coordinate 264,486,256, forward strand.
TTCATCAACATGTCTCATTAGAAAAACTAGCTTGGGTATTTGGTGTATCCATTATCTATTTATGTATGATTTATTTAAATAAGTTCTTGAAGACATGATTATGATGTCCAACATTATGCATTTCATCAATATGTGATAGATTTAATTTTCATAATTTTTTTTAAATTTCAATTTAAAAATTTTTGTGCTTAAATGATATTTTTTTCACATTATTAATTGTTTTTATTTTATGGCTAAATAAAATTGTAAATTTAACTTTAGAAAAATAAACAAACTTATTTATATTTTTGATAGAATTCTATTTAATAATGTTATATTTTATTTTATAAGAGAATGGGATATGACACTAAAAAATGGAGGTATTAGCGGCGGTTTAAATAGCTGATACATGGTTTAGTGATGGTTATGAAAACCGCTACATATTTCATGGTCAATAGTCATTTAGTGGTGTTTTTTATTTTTTTTGCCATTTTTTTTATATTTTTCATTTTTGAAGCACTTAGAAGGGGTTTTTAGTTCATTCGGTGGCGATTTATTTTAAAAAGAATCATATAAAAATAAAATAAATGAAATGAATATAACTACTGCTACATACGTTAGTGGTGTTTTATGATAACCAATGGTAAATAGATTCATAAAAATATATTTAGTGGTGGTTATTATAAAACGCCACAAAATATATTACATTTTTTATATTTAATAAAAAAATGTGCATATACAAATTCAGACATACAATAAACTAAAACATAAATGTACAATATACTCATCATACATACACCATCATACATCCACAATCATATATATACAACCTGAGTCACCATAACCTCGATCAACCAGTAACCTTAGTCATCAATTTATATATATAAAATATGTCCACCACCAAAAACATCCTAGGGACAATATACATCCATCCCATAACCTCTACTACATCCATATCTATCTTCATATCATGTTATCAACTATAAAAAACCACATCATGTCATCAACTAGAACAAAAAAGAAGATAGAAATTATAATTGAACATAATACATTAAAATTACAGTAGAATAATTAATAATATTTAAACATACAAGAGAAACTAAGAACCATCATGACTGCCTTCTGAAGAATTTCATGGATTATAATGGTCAACCTCATACCTACTGCCAACATTTGTCAGCTACAATAAAAACTAGAACATTTAAGGAAAGAAATATGAAAGGGAATATATACAGAATATATTCATAATGTTGCACATAACATTTGTTATTTTTTTAATAAAACCAAAGAAATTTTAATATAAAACAAATAATATATCATAAATAACACTTTAAAAACCTAAAATTCCCTATTTAAGATATAATTCAACACTTGGAACAGAAAATGGACAAGTATATAACAATTTAATTAATTTTTAAATCGATGCGCGGTGTGATTGAAATTTACTTAGTAATTTTTTTAAATAATTTGACATGGAATCAAGTCCTATATTTGAAAAATAATTCAATGGTGTTTTTCTCATGAATTCACATCAATATGATGTCATTTACTATGGTTTTGACTACTACACACATGTTTTAGTGTTTTAAAACACTAAAAACATGTTTATGGACATCTCAAGTAAACTATAACTCAGAATGATGTGACATCAGTTACTACATTTTAAAAATAAATATATGGTCATTTTATTATGATTTTATGGCCATCTGACATCATTTTTTAGGTTTTGACCCACATACACATGTTTTTAAAGACTTTGGTATCTTCAAAAACTCTTTATTGAGTTATTCAAATCACACAGCATGTTGTATGGATACGATGCCAATGATTACATGTCAAGAACAATTCAAAATCGGGTTTCTAATGATTCATGTTAATACGAGGCTATTTTCTAGGTTTTTGACCATTATATACACATTTTAGTGTTTTGAAACACTAAAAATTCATTTACGAGCATCCTAGAAAAACCATAACTCAGAATGACACGCCATCGATTATTATATTTTAAAAATAAATATACGTTCATTTTCTTATGATTTCATGGTCATTCGATGTCATTTTCCTAGTTTTGATCCCCTGCCACACATTTTTAATGACTTTGGTATCTTTAAAAACTATTTATTGAGTCATTTTGAGCACACCACATATTGGATGAAGATTTTTTTTATTTATACACATTAAAAATAATTCAATGGTGGGTTTACCATGATTTCATGGTAATATGTGGTTGTTTTCTATGATTTTTACCATTAAAGAAACATTGTCATGTTTTAAAACACTAAAAATAAATTTATATACATCTCGAGAAAATCCTAAAACATAATGATATTTTGTTGGGTCCTACATTTCAAAATTCAATCTACATTCATTTACCTACAATTTTATGATCATCTAATTTCATTATGCTGGTCTTGTCCCCTTGAAATGCATTTTTAAAGACTTTGGTATATTTAAAAACTGTTTATTGAGTAATTCTAAGTACACCACATATCGAATAGATATGTTTTCTATATGTACAAATCAAAAATAATTCAATGGAAGTTCCCCATGATCATTAATATACGGTTTTCTCTAGGGGTTTTATCATTATATACACGTTTTAGTGTTTTAAAATACTAAAAATACATTTATGTGAATATCTAGAAAAATGTAAATCAGAATGAAATTCCATTAGTTCCTATATTTCAAAAATAAATCTAAGGTCATTTTCCTATGATTTCCTAGACTCTTGATTTTTTCCCTAGTTTTTACCATTGAAACATGTTTTTAAAGACTTTGTTATTTTTAAGAACTATTTATTGAGTCATTCCAAGCACACCACTTGTTAGATGAACATTTTTTCTTTGTGTTTAGGCCAAAAATAATTCAACAGTGATTTTCCCATGATTTAACATCAATCTGAGTTCATTTATTATGGTTTGGACTGTTACACACGTGTTTTATTGTTTTAAAATAGTAAAAACATGTTTATGTGAATCTCAGAAAAACCATAACTCATAATGGCATGAATCCAGTTCTTATATTTTAAAAATCTATCTATAGTAATTTTTCTATGATTTCATATCAATCTGACAACGTTTTCATAGTTTTGACCCTCTGACACATATTTTTAAATACTTTGGTATCTTTAAAAACTGCTTATTGAGTTATTTTGTGCACACTGCATGTCATATGGACATTTTTTCTATGTGTGCACCTAAAAAAAATTAAAAGGTGGTTTTCTTATGTTTTTTACATAAATATGAGGTCATTTTATATGATTTTGACCGTTACAAACACATTTTAGCGTTTTAAAACATTAAACATGTGTTTATGAGCACCCCTAAAAAACTGTAACTCAGAATGATGTGACCTATGTTTCCACATTTCAAAAAATCATTATAGATTCATTTTTATATGATTTTAAAACCATCTGATGTTGTTTTCTTGATTTTAACCCCTGACACAAATTTTTAAAGACTTTGGTATCTTTAAAAACTATTTATTAAGTTATTCTGAGCACACTGCATGTCGGATGGATGTGTTGTCTATAGGTACACATAAAAAATAATTCAATGGTGGATTTCCCATGATTTCATGTCAATATAAGTTCATTTTCCAGGATTTTTACTATTACATGTGCGTTTTAGTGTTTTAAAACACTAAAAATGCATTTACAGACATCATAGGAAAACTGTAACTCATAATGACATGTCTTCGGTTCCAACATTTCAAAAATAAACCTACGGTCATTTTCACATGATTTTATGGTCACATTATGTTGTTTTCTTAGTTTTGATCCCCCAAAACACATTTTTAATGACTTTGGTATCTTTAAAAACAATTTATTGAGTCATTCTAAGCACACCACATGTTGTATAGATGTATTTTATGCATGTTCACATAAAAAATAATTCAAAATAGGTTACACCATCAATATAATGTCATTTTATTGGGTTTTACCATTACACACATGTTTTAGTGCTTTAAAATTCTAAAAATACGATTATGGAAATCCCAGTAAAGACATAATTCATATTGATATACCGTTGGTTCCTAAATTTCAAAAATTAATATATGTTCATTATAATATGATTTCATGATCATTAGAAACACTAAGTGAACATTTTGACTATAAGTGCATGTTTTCAATATAAAAATTTCATTTTTTACTTTAAAACACCTATCACATAGCCAAACCATGAAAACAAGCTTAGATTGTTTTCAAACTTTACAAAAATTATTTATAATTCATTTTTGACATGTAAGAATTGGCCACAAATCAATATGACACATGATGTGGTCGTTATAACTTGAGGTTTGTTTTTTTAATATAAAAGTGTCGTTTTTGTTTAAAACACCTTTTATATTGTCAAAACCAAGAAAACAAGCTCAGATTGTTTTCAAAGTTTAGAAAAATTATTTATAATTCATGTTTGATGTGTAGGGATCAATCACACATCAATCAGACACATAAAGTGGGAGGTATGACTCAAATATCATAATTTCAATATAAGTACCATTTTAATTTAAAATGATTATCACATATCCAAAGCTAAGAAAATGAGCTCAGATTATTTTCAAACTTCTGTAAAAGGATCCATAATTAATTTTTAACATTTAGAAACCAACCGTATGTAAATTTGACACATGATGAAGGTTTTGTATGACTCAAAGTGTATGTTTTCAATATAAAAGTTTCATTTTAGTTTTATTCATGGTAGTTGTATGTGTTCTTTGAAAATGTGTGAATGATCTATGGAGTTTATAATTTACCTTAGTAGGATGATTTATAAGGTTGAAGATTTACAAAGGGATCATATACGTCATCCTCTAAAATACAAGAACTAAATCATTTTCCATTACTGACCACCATTGATCATGTGTTTGCCTATAACTATCATGTTCTTGCAATTTTTATTAAAACTTAATTTATATTTGTGCTTCTCGATCAATGAAACTACTTGAACCCACATTGTGTGTAGCAGTAAATGATGATCATGCCCCACCAAAGGTAGCTGATGTAGTAAGCCCAAACCCCATCCCTCATATATGCCTGAGATGATCCTTCCCTAAAATTATTATAACTGCATTGTTCTAGGATACTTATGATGATTATGAAGAGTTCTCATCCCAAGCTTCTTGAAATTTAACCAGTTAATACAAAAATATTAAGATTTTTTTTAATTATCTAAAATTCATGATATCTTCTAATTCATAATTTTTTTATTACTAATTTAATTTTATTTCATTACTATATAAGAATAATAATGAAAAATAAATTATAACAACAAACACGCCTTAAACCTAATTAAATGGGGTGGTCTACATGGATTAAATGGTGCCAATAGATCTAATTAGCCCCGTTTGATCCATGTGTTGGCACCATTTAATTGGGCTTTAGGCATGTTTATTGTTAAAATTTATTCTTTATTAATATGTTTTTATATTAATGAAATAAAATTAAATAGAGTAATGAAAATTACTTACTCCAACATCTCTAGTAGGTTTATTCAAAAAACATCCTTTGTGTTTCCTATAGACATTAAGCCATATCTCTATCTATCTAAAAAAGTGACCTAATTAATTAGACTTCATAAAAAATATATATACAAGTTATAAAAAAACCTTGACTTATAATAATATAATATAAATAATAATGGATAAAATACAACCAAGATTTTTATTTTTCTCAAAAAACTATGATACCCAAGAATATGTGGAATGAATTTTTTCTCACGAGTCATAGTATTTTTTTAGATAATTCCTAAAAAATAGAAACATTAATAAAAATTATAATTTTATTATGTTTATGTTATTAATATATTGTAAAATATGCAATTACCTCATAAGACACATCTATGTTAATATATGAAAACTTCTTCCACTTATCATGAGAAACGCCTTCAGGCACTTTCTCATACATTTTCTATGAGCTCAAAGACATGTCATTAAATTCATTCCATAATTTCCATTTAAAATCTCTCTATTTTTTGACCAATTTTTTCAGGGTATATGGGTTTGAAATAGAGTCAAGGGCATCAAAATGAAAAAACATCTAGAAAAAACCCTTTATAAGTATATTAATAATTTTACTCATTTATTTTAAATAAGTTATCAATGAATATTAAATTAACATTACCTTTAATTGGTTATCACATATCTCATTTTCTCCAGATGTAGGAATATGCCTCCAATCTTTATAATTAATGGGAAATCTCACCATCTCAAAAGCAAGGTGACCAGGAATCTATTCATAGATTCTGGCAGCATCACCAGTAGGCACCACAAAATCATCAAATGGAACAATAATATTGAATTATTTTTGGTATCATACATTTATTGTATTCATATTTTTATCTATTTTGTTGTTATATTTATCTATTTAAAAAATTCATTAAAAAATTAATAAAATATAAAGTTTTTTATACAATGACATACATAAAAGTAATTGTAACTCACCAATATTCCCTAGATGTAGGGGTGACTAATTGATCCATCACCAAAGGTGCATTAAACGATGGGATACCAACAACATCTAGGGAAAATGATTTGATAAAATTGAATTCACCAATGAAAATGAAAATAATATTAATGTACCTATTAATTGGATACATCCGTCTATAGTGTACTAGTCCACCAAGTTTAGCTTCTTCAACCAAATAAACATTCAAATGAATCATGAATATAAATAATGACGCGGGAAATAACATCTCCAAATGAAAAAGTGTCAAAAAATCATTTATTGAAACTTATTAGGATCAGTTGGATTTATATTTTTTTTCCAAAAATCTCTCTGAAAAAGGTACAAAACTTAATTATAATTGTAGTTACTTTTTTAGGTAACGTATTACACAATGATAATAGAAACAACTGATTCATCAGAATATGTGAGTTGTGAATTTTCAAACCATGTAACTTCTAATTTTTTAAGTCAAAAAACCTTGAAATGTTACTTAAATATATATCTATCACTTTTTTATTCTTTAAAGTTTGAATAAATATGTATTTGTCATGAGTTTTCATTGTAAAAATAGTCAAAGGATACTCTTCATTCTCATTTTCCCACAAACCATGATTTATATTCATTGATTCCAAATCCATATGAGAATTAAAGAGATTCTTCTATTTACCCCTATCATTAAGTAATGTAAAAATTACATTATCACATACGTTCTTCTCAATATACATTACATCAAGATTATGACATATCAAATTAAACACCCAATAAGAAAGTTTGAAAAATGTACTTATTATCTTCCACTTTTTTGTTCCAGTTTCTTCAAATACTATACCTCGTACCCTTTTTCTACCTTATTTAAACTAATTAAAATTTCCAAATTCTATAGTGACATTCATTAATTGTCCCAATATTTATGAACTAAATAACAACTTCACTGTATTTCTCAATTCAATATCTCCATTGAATTGTGTATTGTTAAACTATAACTTATAAGAAGCATCAAGAAATCGATAATGACATATAAAACATAATTTCTACTATGAAGTAATCATTTAGGTTCAAAATCTAAATTACAACCCAGAAAATCCAAACCAATATAATTGTTCTAACCAGATAAGTTTTCTAGTTGAAAGAAAGTCACTAAATTTCCACATTAAAGAAACATGCATTTTGAATAGTTTTATCATTGAATCGTCATATGTTTCTATGAAATCATTTGATAATTCTCGCAATTATTTGATTAGAGTTTGAAGGTATACATCAATGTCATTTCTAGGAATTTCCTTTCCAGGAATAATCATCAAAATAATGAAAGACATCTTCTTCATACATATCTATAGAGGTAGATTATAGGGAATCTAAAAAACTTTCCAAATGATGTAATCATTACTTAAAGAACCAAAAGGGTTAAAACTATAATAAGCCAATCCCAAACATATATTCCTAGGATTTTATGAAAAATATGGATATAATAAAACAAACACATTCCATGATGTTGAATCTTTTGGATGTCTCATCAATTCATCATTGTTACTATCTTGAGCATGCCAATTCATGTCGCATGCAGTATTATATGACCTGAATAATCTTTACAAGCATAGTTTCAGAGGAAAGTAACATAATAACTTTTTGGGGGGTTTTCTTCTTCTATTTTTTCTGGAGTTTCATTGATTTTTACTCTCATTGTTGTTCATTAATTTCCATCTGCGTGTATGACATCTTATGTATTCTTATTTATCATACTCTTCTCCTCAGTAAAGCATTCAATCATTAAGGCATGCATGTATCTCTGTATAATCAAGTTCAAGTTTTTTAATTGTTTTATTTATCTCATATAATGATGCAAAGATCTTAGATTCACTAAATGAATCATGAATCAAATCTAAAATCATGAAAATTTCATTTTAGAAATTTTATAGAGACACTTGATATGATACAACTTAAGTAGAAAAAGAGAACTTCAAATACTTGGCCCACCCTTCATACAATTCTTATTTTATATCTTCAAATAATTCATAAAAATCATTTTTATATCATTGAAATTATGAGAAAGATCAACCTACTCAGGATCAACTGAAGGTTCAGTTGATCTATTAAAATCTTAGACATTGTATCTTGTAAATCCAAATGCATAATTTATCAAGTTTTGAACTGAATTCTCCCTTGGTGGGTCACTTTGTGTTTCATTGATAGGATAAACATTGTTTTTTAATTTCCATAACATTTGATTCACCATTCCAAATCCAACATACATATCGAGCAGGAAACTGTTTCAATATCAAGTACTCGTATACTTTATTTCTATTCAACCATCACTTGAATTTACAATCAGGACAAAAAAATTATTCTACCATCCATTAATCGATTTGAAATTGAATAATATAATAATTCTTGCAAACCCTTGGCATACCGAGGTGTGTTTCAAGGTAAATTAATCCAACTTTTATACATAGGTATTTTATTGTCACTCTTCTCCATATACATTTAGATATAAATATATAAATGTTTAATCAAACATTACAATCAATTTATAACATCTCCCAATTTCTTCATTGAACATGGTAGGATCTTGATTCTGTATATGATAAATTTAACATGAAAATGATTTAATTAAATATAAAAAATATAAACATAAATGAATAAATATTACCCCTCACAATAATAGGGTTGGATGTTATGAAAAAAGGTCATTGAGGCAATGTGAGGGCAAAAAACAATGTGGAGGTTGAGGATATGATCACAACAACATCTGACTTGAATAGCATTAGGGGAAATAAAGGAGGGATTCAAGAGTACATGGTAGTGGGGAATGGGTTAGGATTTAGAATCCATTGGGGGTGGTGGCCATCAGGAAATAGGGAAGAGGGGACATCGTCTTCAGAGAAGACCCATCAGAGGATGTCTCAATGGTTGGTGTTGAGGGAGAGACGGTTGGCACTCAGAGATGAGGAAGGGAGTAGGGGGTTAGGGGTCATCATCAAGGGAGGGGGTCAGAATCAAGGGAGGGGTCAGAATCAAGGGAGGGGGTCAGAATCAAGGGAGGGGGAGTCAGAGGCTAGTGGCCAACATCAAGGGAGGGGGTTGACATCGAGGGAGGGGGAGTCAGTGGGGTTCTATGGGGGTCGGGGGTCAGGGCCACAGGGGTCGAGGTTGGGGGGGGGGGGGGGTAAATCAGGTTTTTTTTAAGTATTTTGAAAGAATTTTAATAAAACAATCACTAAATATAATTATTCATGGAAGTTTTATGAAACCAATTATATATTTTATATAATATACAAGAAAATAATTACAGGTGGTTTCTAAAACCATTGTGAATAAAACTCCGCTAAGAACCTATTTTTTTTTATAGTGTGCCTACGTGACAGTGATATTGCACCTTAAAACACTACTTAAAGATCAATAAAATTCTTACATCAGTGTCACCACCGAAGATCATGCTATGTAAGGGTAACAAAAATCCATATAAGGGTATGTATGATGCATAAAATGATTGCTGCAATGCTCATGGGGAGCTCAATCATGTTGCATAAATAGCGACCTAAGCCTTTTATATAAAACATTTCATGATTTTAAGCATAATTAATCATCAGAGTACAAGCCAAGGATCGTTAAGTCTAGTGTCTTGGAAGACTAGGTACATATAACATAAAACATGGGGATAAAAAAAACATCTTTATTTAATCTCCATAAAGAGCTTCTAACTTCCTTTGAGCCCTTACATCTGCATAGGGTACCTTGGGAAACACATGAACAAAGGGATGAGTTAAAAAGCCCAGTAAGGGAATGAACATAAGGATACATATCAAGCACATGAGTTAGGAGGCATGACATAATGATATCCAAAGCATGAAACTTATAGAATCATTTAAAATAAGCATGGGATCATATAAACATGGAATCATATAAATGTTCCAAAACCATAAAACATTTCTCTAGTATGGGTCAAGGCTAACCGCCAATCCCGTTTCCCATTTCAGTACAGGTCAAGGCTAACCGCCAATCCCGTTTCACATCGCATATCATGAGACTTATCCTTACCCAATGCATTAGAGCGCTATCTGGGCACACCCGTCTCAACATATTCATGAATATTCTTTCCACATAAATAATCTTTCCACATAATCATTCATACATAATCAACCATACACAAACATAAGGGTACCCATGGAAAGAATTGGGTATCACAATCATGACATAATACATATCCAATGGGCGTATCACGAAGGTGTCCATAAAAGAAAAGGATTAGAACATACATGGAAATTTATAGGGTAAAATAGGCATATAACATGGTAAGTTGTGTCAAATATATGTGACAACATATTAGAAATGTATTTTAGAAACATTAGCATTAAAACATTTTTATACGGTTTTAAGGAAAATACTATAGAGATTTTAAAATAGAAAAGAGGACATAATTTTACATAAAACCAAAATTGAACCAAGAAGGTTTTCATAAAAATACTGATTTTAAAAATACAATGGTGCTATATAACATAGGATTGAGTGCACTTCAAATTTGGGTAAAAATTCGGGAAGTCCCCTTAAAACAGGTTTGCTTATCGGAAAGTTCTAAGGAGGGAATCTTTCAAAATCATGTATATCCCATAAAGAATGTGATGAAAGGGTATTGATATAAGAATCTTGTAAAACTAACCAGAATTCATAATACTCACATAAATAGATAAGTTAACACCATTTTTAAAGAAAGATAAGACAACCCGAAATAACAAAGAAGGTTCAGGTAGAATTCGTTACGATTTTATCGGCATGGTGTCGGGTGTGGCCAAGAGGGATTGATAAGGGAGAAATGGGGTTTCTAATCACTTATAAATATATAAGGAAGTATGGGGGAGGTTCTTAAACATACCCCATCATTTTCTAGTACACATAAAAAGGCGTAGTATAGAGGACAATCTTGATTAAGAGAGAAAAGGAGAGGATCCCTTACCTTAAATCCGGTGGTGTTCTCCACTTGTTATTAATGACCTGAATAAACAAATTAGTATTATTAATTAATAAGTACAGAACCTCTTATGTATGTAATTTATTTATTATAACCCTTTTTTAGTTCATTCAAATCCTTTTTGATTAGTTATAAGGTTCAATTTCATTGTTCGAGCTCATTTGTTTATTTGGCTTTAAAGATCGGTTCTCTTATATTCAAGTTTGAATTATATGAAAGATGAAAGTGGTTGTACAGAATTGAAGTTATATTCATTAGTTCATATCTAGGAGATTACATGGTTTTAATTTTAATTAGGTTACTTAGAGTGATGTCTAATTATTATATATATAGCATTAGTGATAACCGTTTTTGTTGATCGGTGGATTTGATTACAAAGAATGTGTTTTGATTTATAACTTAATTCCATTTGTACCAAAGGATTACAGAAAAAAATAGGATATATATTACATATATAATAATCTGGTTCAACCATAACAAAAATGGTTTCATGACCAAAATTAAATACAATAATAGAAATTGATAAACCGTTGTCCTTGAATGTGCTAAATTAGCACATCTCAAATGGTGCTTCCATTTCTTCAAATAAAAGGGTGGGGAAAGGGGAGAAGATAATGAAATATACCACTAGCATGAAGACATTCCAGTACATGTATGTTACTAGATTTATCATAATATTATGGTGAAGGTAGGTGAGGAAAGAAAATAAAAATAAAATAACTTAAAAGAAAAGAAGAAATTTGGGAAGAGGAATTTACCTCTTGAGACTTCCTCCTTTGAGAACCTATTAAGGGGAGAGGTTTTGGTATTTTGAGGAGGATAATAGATTTTAGACGTGGGGGAGGACCTTGGGGAGATATTTGGGAAGAATTTAGAGAAGTATTGGAGCTTGAGAGGAGTGGAGAGAAGAGGGAGTGAACGGGGGGTTTTATAGTGGATGAGAGGAGGGATTTTAGGATATTATAATCCTTAATTTATTATTTCTTCACAAGAAAAAGAATAGTAAGTATTCCATGACCAGGAATAGTAAATGGGTAATGTGAATTCGAACCAAGTGGTCTTACATCAGCAGAACATCATTGATGACTCAATTAATCCATTATTTAGCATTTATTGTGAATTATCGGATTCTACTATTCATAAAAAATTCAAGTATTTCAGAAAAATCTCAAAAATTCACCCTAACCATTTTTCGATGTGTAGAATCCAAAAATGAAGTCCATTTTTAAAAAATAATTTTATAAATATGATTATTTTAATATTTAATTTAAATAATAATTTATTATCAAAACCACTTTTAAAACATTCATTAACTCATTCTAAACTATAGGTATATCGTACTTCCAACTTAAATATTATTTTTATACCACCATAGGTGAGGTTAAAATTAATTAGGGTATATCACTATTCATAAGGGTATGTTATTATTCATTAGGGTAGGTTAATATTCACCAAAAATTATTATTTTTTATTTGACTCTAAAAAACATCTTGAACACAACCGTGTATATCAGATTTTTAAAATTCCAAAAACAGAAGTGACAACTTATGTTTAAAGGTCACTTATCACTTAGTAGTTCATTATTATGTGATTTTATGATATATTTATAAGAAGGGAATTTCCATTAAAAACATTGGGTCATTACAGCATAGGGATCTCCTGAGACCGAAACGACTACCAAAATACTGAAGGAAAGTAAAAAAATCCATGGATAAGGTACTCACCATGATTTATCAAGGTTTAAATGGTGATTCCATTATCATGTGGGTGTGCATGTGGTCTACCAAAGGGTAAGAGTAACTCCATGCACTACTACATAAACATATTTTAACAATTCTAAAAAAGTGATGTTAATCTAAGTGTTGTTAAAAGGAGGGTCCCTTTTATTAGAGTCAAAAAATCATTGATAAAGGCACCTTTTATCAGTGCTGAAAAAATCATTGATAAAAGGGGTCTTTTATCATCGCTAAAATAAAAGCGCCGATAAAAGTAAAAAAAAATTAAATTTGATTTAAAAAAAATCAATGGTGGGGGACCACCCTTTTTATCAGCGCTTAAATCCCCCTTTAACAATACTAAACACCCCCACACAACCCCCACCCCTTTAACAGTTCTAGTTATTCCCCCTTTAATAATTTTGGGAACCCACCTACGCACCCCTTCCTCTCCTTGGATTCAAACCCGAGACCTCTCCCTTGCATTCCTAGACTCTTACCACTCATCCATGTTGTTTTGTTCTCCATTTTATGATATATATATATACATATATCTAATTATAATTTTTATCCTTATATTTATTTGTATATTAATATATAGTTATATGATTATTTTTAAATACATTTATAAAATATGTTTTGTGTGTGTGTGTGTTTATAAATAAATAAATAAATACACACATATATATACAACATACATACATACATACATATATATATATATTATATATACGTGTATCTATAAATATCATTATATGTATTTTTATTTATTTAAATATATTATATATTAATATTTATATACATATATTAGAATATATAGATAATATATATCAGTTTTTTAATACAGACACAAATACACACACACACACACACTCTATATGTATATAAATATTTATATATTGTTATTTTAAATAAAATGGATATTATTTTTTTATTTAGATATGGTTTATATATTTATAAATATATTTTATATAAAAATATGTTTACATATTAATTTATTAAATTTAATTTTTATGTGTAAATATATACAAATATGTATATATGTGTATATACTTAATTATAAATAATAGTACATTATAAAAAATGAACAAAATTTAATTTCATAATATTCTTATGAGTATAATCCTTGAAAATAAATTGAGTCTTCTTTGAAAAAAGGCAAATTCCTCCTTAAATGAGGCTGAAAATCCATTGAATGTTAAAAAATTGGGGCACCCAGACTAAAAACTCAGTTTTAGAGGCCTTTTGGACCTTTTTTGCCTTGAAAAATGAGACCGGGGTCTCCCTAGGTCTTTAGGGTATAGAACTCATCACAAGATTTTATTTGATATGTGTTAAAGCCCAAACGGACACACGTATCAAAAATTATGGCTGTTTGAAGTTTGAGTTACACTTTCAACTTATTTTAGATCTTTTATTAATTTTTATTTTATTTTTTTATCTTCAAATTGTTATTAAATGAATATTACTTAATAATAATTTGAAAATTATTAATTAAAAATATTTTTTTAATTATTTTATAATTTATTTTCACTAAATATATTATATATTAAGTGTAAATATCTATTTATCCTTATCTAAAACATATTTAAAAAATATATATTATATTAATATATTAATATATTATTTTTAATGAAATCTAATTTTTTATTGAAATATACCCTTTATAATCACTAGTAAAAAAGAACTAATAAAGGGGAGGTCTTTATCAGCGCTTCTAAAAAAGCACTAGTATAGGGGGTACTTTTAACAACATTAAAAAATCATTGATAAATAGGGTAACTTTATCAGGGCTAAAAAAGCACTGATAAATGGGTACTTTTAATAGATCTTTTTTTTAGAATTTATAAAATCACCCCTTTATCTGTAATTTTTTAGTGTTGTTAAATGGTGGCATTATGTAAATCCAATTCTTTGGTAGTGTTGTTCAGTCATAGTGGATGTCATGGCCAAGCTACAAACTTGAAGGAGTTTGGTTGAAGTGAAAACGATGAATGAAATGGGATGAGAAATGTTGAAACTTTGTGGGGGATGGTGCCTGAAACATGTGATGATGATGGTGAAATGGGGAGAAGTAATGACGTACTTTTCTCATTAGTATATATTTGATGTAAGTACTCATAAAAACAGTGTAGGATTGAGTGTGGTGGTGCTGCGTAAGGGTGATACATGGAGGTTGTTGCTTCTCCTTGGGAAGGTAATAGAGGTTCTGAGGATTTTCATAAAGGTATGATGGAGGAGTTGCATAAATTGATTCATATACATGCGTAAATATAATAATTCCCATGTAAGTGCAAACATGAAGATACATAAGGGTAAGGATACTGCATAAAGCTGTTGAAATGGTCGAAAGGAAACGCCTGTTGTAGAGTTTTTTTATATACATTTTTTGAAAGAAATGTTTATTAAATTAATCCTAGGTTATTTAAAAAAACAATACATAAAGGCATGAAGGTGTTTCATGGATTTAAACATTTTTCACCCAAACCAAAGGCATGGGTGACCCTTCCACCTTTACCGTAAAAATTAGACAAACGTGTTAACAACCATAGCGCCTTTGTCCAAATACCAATAAAACCATTTAATAAATTATATATATATATATATATAATATATATATATATATATTTATATTTCTTAGATACATATGTATACAAATAATTTTTTTAAAATACCATTATTATTAATAATTAAAATTTTTATATTACTAATTTAATTACGATTTATTTTAAAATTATATTATTAACTACTTTATTAGTAACATTAATAATTATATTATCTATATCATTATCAATATTTATTATTTTAATTATTGTAAATATTTAATAATATATTTAATATTTATTAATAATTTAAATAATAACATTTAATTACAATAACATAATTAATAATACTTCATATTAATTTAATTAATAATATAATACTTAATAAGAATTATGTCTATTAATATTTTAAAGTGTAAATGTTATTTTTTTAAGCAAAAAAATTTGTGACATGTAAATTATCTTTTATTTATTATATTTTTGATTTTTTTCAATTATATTTTATATGTTGAGTTAGTTTTCCAAACTTAATTTATATTATATTTAAAATTTATAATTTATACGCTTTCAAAGTCACCTACATAAAACATAATAATGTTTCAAGTTGGTGACTTTGAAAGTATATAAATAATAAAGTAGAAATACAATCAAAATAAAACTTGACACACTTACTGAACATATAAAAACTAATTGAAAATAATAAGTATTCCATAAAAAAATTAATGAAAAGTAATATTAGTGGCACAATATATTGTTGTTTTAAAAAATTACATTTGTATTTATAATATTTTTTTGATATTCCTTTTATTTTAAATTATTTATTATAAGTTTAATCAATTTTCTAAATTTCATTTAGATTTTATATATACTATAATTTATGTGCATATATTTTTTATTGTGTAAATTTTATTTTTTTAATCAATAATTTTTGTGTCATGTAAATTAATTATGGTTTATTATATTTATGATTTTTTTATTTTAAAAAAAAGATGTTTAGGCCATGTTTTAAACTTTAATTAGATTGTTTTTATAGTTTATATTTTATAATATTTTAAAGTTACCTACTTGAAATTTAATAATTTTTCCTATTTTTCATGTAGTAATTTTTGAAAAATTATAAAATTTAAACTATAAGTAAAATATTAATGAAAATTGAAACAGTGGATAAAAATGTAAAAATTGATGACAATAAAAAGAATTTCATCAATTTAATATACAGATAACAATATAAAGGATATAATATATTGTTGCTTCAAATCCTTTAAGTCAATATAAAACATATAAATGAATTATTACAATCACCATCCATGATGAGGCCCCATCCCATAATCTGGTGTGTGAATGGGATACCTGTATTGAGATCATCGACCTCTATGCTAGGATGGAGTATGATGAGCTAAGAGGGATCTTCCTTAGGTATTGGAACCTCGAATGTCTGATTCTTTGCCTATGAATCATCAAGAGGATGTGGAATTTGGATGTCTTCATGTGCACTTGATCCTTCTCCCACTACATAAGTGGAACAACCTACCATTATCTGTTGGGGGGAACCATAGGACCAGTGAAGGCTTAGTTATGAAAGGTAGAGGAATGAGAAATGACCCCTGATATGAGCTCAGATCAGATATACCCAAAAAAAACTATGGATATACTAATAATATAAATGGATCCCATACCTCCTAGTGCACAAATTCAATTAGATGAGGCTGTACTACTGATTCTCGCTCAAATTTACCCAAAAGAAGAAGGTAGGACGATCCTTGTAGTCTATCTTGGGTTGTCGAATCCACAGAGACCTAAGAAGTAACCTATAGACACGCACATTCTAAGGACTGTTTTTGGATATTAAGTGGCCTACTTTGGTTTATTTTAGATGGGTTTAAAGGAAATCTAAGAGAATTAAGTGAATTCAATTTAAAATAATGAGTTGATCCTAGGTTATCGCTCGGGGTGGATTGGACGTATTTCCTTTTTAATGATTTCAATTTCTTATATTTGATATGGATTCATTTAAGGAGATAAAACAACATCATCACTTATTGTTTTAATGCCTACACCCTTTAATACTAATCACATATACACTTGAAGGATTAAAGTTTTGAGCACTTCAAGGTAAAGGTTCGTATTAGCACTTGAAGTGTGTGGCTTTAATTTCAACAAGGATGGTGGAGTTTAAAAATCATCAAATAAAAATCTCAATTAAAGAAGTGATTATACATTAATGGGGTGATAAATAACATCCAATACATCCCCTTGCTAC
This sequence comes from Viscum album, assembly GCA_963277665.1. NCBI lineage: Eukaryota > Viridiplantae > Streptophyta > Magnoliopsida > Santalales > Viscaceae > Viscum > Viscum album. The sequence goes on from OY728129.1 coordinate 264,504,161, forward strand.
TCCCTTGGATCAACCCATAAGTGGGTTATCCCTCCATTGATTCTATTGTTTCAATGGAAGTAGAAAGTAGACTCATGAGGGGGGACATGGAGAAGTAAAGAAAACAACAAAAATAAAATGATCACTCCACCGTTGTGTGAATAATTTCACAAGATTTGGTGTGAATAAATTCACACCTTGAGGAAACGGTATCAAATTGAGATGTATAAAAATAGAATAAGGGGAGAAGAAGAACTTTTATTAAGAAACTAAAGTGAATTTAACAACTTACAAGTGAAAGACAAATTTGAGACAACAAAATCGCAACATAACATTACAATTGAACAAAGCATCCAAGATTCTCAACTCCTACACCACCACTGCCTTAAATAGGAATTTTGGAAGGATTGGGTAGAGCCTCCAACAGTATAAAGCATCCCACTTGTTTATGGTAGGCCTAGGGTGGTGGAAAGCTTGTGAAACTTAGACTTTTCCACATTTGACCCGAGGTGGCAGCCAGCTTTCATCCACCGAACAGACGCGCTTTTATGACCTTCTATATGGCCGAATCAGAGTGGTCCATAGAAGAATAAAATGGATCCCCAGATGTCTCCTAACCGCATGTACAATGTGGTCCCATATGGAGTTTTATATTCGGATATATGATCAGATTAGTGGGATGTTTTTCTGGGCCGCAGAATCTGGACCAAAATTTTATCTCTAAATTGGGCCACATAAATGCTCACAATGGATGCTGAATTAGCATTAGATCCTGAAGAGTTATTTATTCCTATACATGTCCTCTAGAATCCCAAGAAATTTGGGATTCATTGGGCCTGTATGTTGGGATCCACCGTCTCATCAGTGGGCTGGTGTCCAATCTGCCTTCTCTAGAATTGCTTCCTTTCATCACAAAATATCCCCATCTTCTTCCATGAATTCTCCATTGATCCCTGAATGAAACATGTTCATATTGGAGTGAAGATAAATTTAAAAAAATATCAAATTAAAATATGTATAATTATATTCATTAAAATTAGATGAATCATTGGGTACTTTAAATGATGTTCAAATATGTACCACATAATAGTGCATTTTAAGAAGGTATTACAATCATAATGTGAAATGATGTTCAAAGTGTAAAATGCACTAAAATGGTGTTTATGAATAAAAAACAACATGAATATTATGTATATTAACAATGAATATTAGCCTCATTTAGTGACTAATCAACTACTGAAGGTGAAACCTTTTCCTTTGGAATAGGTGAGGCCTCACATACAGTATGACACGGTCTACATCATCATCATTATAGATCCTCAACATCAGAAGCTGCTGGAGGTGGTTCATGAGTAGGATACTCCTACCCTTGGGTAAGAACATCGTATTATTATGGTGATCAAAGATACTATCATGTAGAACATGATACAATGACATCATCTCCTCTATTGCAGCAAGGTACACTACCTGGATAAAAACCTCACCGTCCTCCAAATCATACACCCAGATAATATGTTGAAGTTCAGTATATTGTAAATAGATTCAAAATGAATTAAAAAGCACTAAAAACAAACTAATGTAAATTTATTGACTTATCAGATCCTAAATCTCTTTGTTGCATGGAGTAATATACAGTATAAACTTCAGTTTATACCATGGATCATACTCGACCTGCTGTGATAGATGGAATCACATCGTATGCATAAACCCAATACAAAACAACATACATTTGTTCCAGAGGTCGAGATACTTAGCATGAAATTTTTTCTAGTTGATATCCTTCATCCCTATCATCTTCATGAAATAAATTGATGTTTATAGTCTGGGTGGAACTAGAATATACTGGAGAAATCCAAACAGGCATGTGACTCTATCCAGCTAGTTCCACTCAACAATATGAAAGTGAATGAGAGGTACCACAACTATGGCATCGTGAATCCCATTAGTATATTATGTGGGAATATGATCTAAGATAGAACATCATGGAAACCATGATATTTGAAATGACATATGACAGAGTGGTATTACAACAGTTTCATCCTAGGACAAGAGTTTAGAGACAATCTTGTCGTGTTGTTGGTTTGGGAATTAGAAAAATAGTGTTAAAGTGTTATGAGTTCATATCTCAGGTTATAGAATCCAGTTTTGGTGTGACGACCGATATACCCATTCAACAGGACTCTAATAACCTACTTTTTGAATTGGTATACGTGGTCACTGGTTACTGGGAAAACATTAGTACATGCATCATATAGTAACGAGTTATGTTTACCAAGCCCTTCTTAATCCAACTTCCCATATATACTCATGGATGCGGTATATATTATCTATTTTAGGATGCCTCCATGATGATTTACATCTAGGATTATATAGTAAGATCATGAGGATGATCCACCAAGTGATGAGTCTTTGATGTATGGACCTATTCAAGAGGTGGTACCTCTAAGTGGTTTTCTAGTCGTACCTTCACTCATCGAGTAGTAGGTTGTATAGGCTGTACCAACAGATGAGGTGTAAAATATGATCAAACTTCATGAGTTTTGGAGGTAGCGGCCCCTTGGGTTTTGGGGTGATCCAAAACCCTAGAAAGATGAGGAATATATAGAAGAAGTTACATGAGTTTTTATCCTCATCAGGACACCTGCATATCAAATGGTGGTCTTGGTGGCGAGCCTTATTCATGGTTTCGTAGGGTGATGGTGGAGTCTGGTGACTCTATCGTATGATGAGATAACTCTTTAATGGAAATTTTTTTAGAATATTTTCAAAGATTAGTTGTCTCTACCTATATTTTGGGAAATTCACATCTAGGATCTTCTACATATTTAGCAGGGAAACATGATTGTGGCTAAGTATTCATCAAGGTTCACTAACCTCTTGCGATACTCTCTAGATATTATTCTTGATCCATTATTATAGGAATGGACCTTAGAGAATGAATTTCATAGAGATATATAGTCTAATGTGATACCTATTTGATTTCATACTTATGTTGGAGTGATTGAGTGAGCCTTTGTGGAAGAGAGCTTCTTGACAGATCAAACACTGATAGCTTGTGTTGGTAGTGGGTGTGCAGGAATTGAGACTTTGGTAGCTAGTGGATGGCGGAAGACATAGGGATCCGAGTGTGTGAAATGATTCATGGGGGAGTCTCATTATAAAGGGTATATGGTTTGGGGATCTCAATATAATTATAGTCATCCTAGGGAGAGGTAGTGCTACTCTTGCAACGGTCGAGGCTATCTCATGTGGGATTATCCGACCTTTCATACGAATAACATATAGATGGTAAATGGACCACCCATTAAGAGATAAATTCTAGATTGGGGAGGTCCACAATGTAGAAAACATGGTAGAGGAATAGGGAGAGTAACAGTAGTTGGAAGATAGTTTTACCTATTTCCATCACCACCCCTAGGTGGCCCCCACCATGCTTAGAGAGATGGTGGTTATGGATAAGGATATCTATATATATTGGATTCCTAAAATTCATAGGCTCTAGGGATGATTAAAGGTATAATCCATTTCTTTTCTACCTTAGTCTCATTATTTATCAATACATGTGTGAGACACTAGTTTCTTGATGCATACCTAGTTCAAGACCTAGGGACTCAAGTTGAGCCTTTAGCTTGACCCTTGCATTTAGAGACTCATACAGAAGGGGATTCAGTGATCAAAAACTTTTGATGAAATTATTAACTAACTATTGTAAAAGAGACATTCTTTTGGGATATCTTTTTAGCAGCGATGAGGCCTTATGACATCATACTTGGTATGGAATGGATATACATAGTTTATGCATAGTTTGAATATTTTAGGTGGAGGATGTGGTGTCTCTGCATAGAAGGGATGGGATTTTTCTTCATTAGTGAGAAGGAAACCCAGAAATAGAAAGATATGATCATATTCAGAACAATATATATTATTACTCATTTTTTGGATATTATTAACCTTGGAATGGAAGATACTGTGATTTTTTCATCTTCCTACAGTGGTAGTGGAGTTCGAAGACATCTTTCATAAAGACGTGATGGGATTGCCTCCCCATTGAGAGATAAATTATGCATATAATTTTACCTAGGGAATACCCTGATATCTATGCCATAATATTATATGCATCCCATAGACCTTCATGATATGAAGGTCTTTGTCAGACCCAGTGTGTCACCCTGGGCAGCCCTAGTTTTGTTTTCCAAAAAGGCGGATGGGATCTTGAGGTTGTGTGTGGATTAACATAACTTGAAACCAGTGACCATGAAAAATAAGTATCTTTTATTGTGAATCAATGTCCTCTTTGACCAGCTGAAGGGGACAAGATGGTTCTCGAAGATTGACCTAAGATTAGGTTATCACCATCTCTGAGTTCAGGATGAGAACGTACTGAAGACGACATTACGATGTCACTATGGTCACTATGAGTACTTGGTGGTGCCTTTTGGTATGAATAACACACTTGCTATGTTCATGGGACTCGTGATGTAGATCATTCAGTCCTTATTATATTGGTTCTTGGTGGTCCTCATTGATGACATCCTGGTATACTCAACATTAGAGGAGGAGCATTTGAGATACTTGAGGATGGTCTTGGACATACTATGGGAGCACCAAATTTATAGTAAGCTCCCAAAGTGTAAGTTATAGATTTTATAATTCCACGTTTTGGGATATATCATCTTATTAGAGGGAGTATCAGTGGACCCGGTGAAAGTTGAAGTAGTGTTAGCTGAAGGTTCTGGGTGTAGCGGAAGCACCATGGTGGGAAAATAACCATAAAGGTTTTATCGATCCAATGGATCATTTGAAATATTTTCAATGAAATAAATTCCTTAACCAATGAAATATTTCCACCATATATTTACAAAATAGAAACCCTTAACTTGGAGATGATCTTTTAACATTAAATCTATAATTAATTTATTTAAGATTAGAAGAAATTATTAGCACACATTAGGTTCTTTATTTGATGTAGATGTTGATCATTCTAAAAATCCTTTTCTGGATTACCTTTGTTTCACTGTAAGGATCCATGTGTAGGATTTATCTACATATGATCCAGACGTGCTCCTTTGATATCTAAGCAAAGCCAATTGATTTATAGGTGCTAGTGCGGTGAATCAATTGTCTTGTGTCATTCATCTTGATTGCTTCTAGTTCCTTCAAGCTTGAAAGAAACTCTTTAGAACTTATTGTTCTTAAGGGGAAGAGAGGAGGAGGAATTCAAGAGATAATTTTGTTGTGTACAACGATTTTCAATTCTCAATTAACCTTGTATAATAGACAAAACCATATATTTATTGATTTAGGGTTTAGGTTGAAATATATTAAATTGTGTACAGACCCTTAAATAATATTATAATATTTAATAAACCTCATGATATATAATAATAATAATGATTTTATTATTTTATGGCATGTGATAACTTGTGGAATAATAAATATTATTTTACCAACTTATAAATTAATATTCATCACCAGACGTGATCTTGGTCCACTCGAAATTCTCGACATTTATTGAATATTGAAATAAGTATTTTTATCATAAATAAATATTTTATTAAAAATATAGTGAATAAATATTTATTAAAATATTCAATAAATAAAATAAATATTTTATTCTCTATTCAGTGAATAAATATTTATTATATATTCACATAATCAAATAAATTATTTATTAATAAACAAATAATTATCTATTACCATGAGAATATTAGTGATAAAAAAACATGGATAAAATTATTCCTCGGTCTTGAGAATAATATTTATCCCATTAATTAAATTCAAATAGAATTTAATCAAGATAAACAGAAACACTTAGTATGTGACCCTCTAATATTCTTTCTTATTATCATTAAACAAGCTTTCCTAATGTTCAATATTACTATCTAGAATTAGGTCAAGGCACCCAAGAGAAAGAACTTAATTTCATAATTATGATAACCAAATATGAACACTCTTTATGTAATATAATCCATTTGTCTCAATATCTCATCAATCAGGTTTCACATCCGTTTCATTGACCTATATGCTTGATATGTATTTCTTTCACTATCTAAAATAAATACGTAGTTATACCATTTCTATGTAATTTAAGGATATGGTTCTATTCTAATAAAAAGGCCAAGATATTAACTTCTATAAATATGGAAGGGAAAAATCCTTCCTCAACTTATCTATTAATAAAATGTTATTTGTGATGCACTAAATATACCCTATTTCCCACCAATATATGGTGCAGTGATTTTGGTCAGTAAATATAAGTGTGTGATTCATGACATGGATCAATGATAATATTAAAGTCTAATGACCATTACATACACTCATATATTGGAATATCAGACGACACCAAAACACATGGAATTCCTACTGGCGGGCATATTATCATAATTTCCCAACATGGATTTTACCAAGTGTGACCTTCATAATGAGATTCCCCATACACTTTTGAGTACTCACAGCTGACAATCTATATACTGTGTGACCTATCATAGTACATTATCTGAATGTAGATCTATATGTTAGATATATTACCATAACATATCAAGGTTATCATCATAGAGGGGAACTGTTATGAACTTATCAATGCGATAGATAATCTATGACGTTATCACATCAATTCTATGTAGAAGAGAAATCAATACGTGATAATAAAACTCAAATACCATCATTTAAATTTAATAATTAATAATTTCAAACTCATGTAATAAACTAAATTAAATAAAGAAAAATAATACATAGATCTTGGTAAAACTCATGAATGGTTATATACATGCAACGAATACACAGAAGTAAAATCAGTTAACATTCATTTATTATTATTCTTTATCATTAAGATAAATTTTCTTGCATTAATTAATTAATTAATTACCTTTTATCTTAATGACCATCCAAATTATCTAGGAGATACCCATCACAAATGAATTCATGGAAAATAAATGTGAGAACCAATAATTATAGATATTTAAAATAAAGCAATTGATCATTTAATAATTATTTAAAACCATTATTAATTTGTTAAACACAACAGGTGTCAAACAATATTATAATGTTTTAATGCTCCAATTAGGAATTTTATGTAATTTTATCATGTCCTTTATTGAGAGACTACATGACATGTACTATCGAGCTACATGTCATGTATCTCATTTACTGTGTACTTGGGTTACACGCATGAGGCTTTGGAATGTAACTTGACAGAACTACATAGTGTGTACTAACCAGCTACACACCATTTGTTTTGATTGTCATGTGCCCAAGATACACACCCAGGTATTTGGTGTGTATCTCGATGGTTTACATAGCATGCAATATTGAGCTACATGTTTTGTGATCCAAATGTCGTGCATACACGCAACCCATAAAAGAACTCACCATGTTTGTTAGATGTGTGACTACATGATGTGTACAATCCAGCTACACGCCATGTATCTCGCATTTCATATGTCCATATAACCCACCAAGGAACTTAGTGTGTATTTCAGACATATTAATTAATGAACTATATACTGTGTACACTAGCTACATGTTTTTCACTTCGTTAATTCTCCATGCTTTCAATCTCATGTGGTTTTGACCATGTATTTGACCACACAATTTTTGAAAATTTCATTGCTAAATTATGTATATTACATGATGTGTAATCCATTTACATGTCCTTTAATCTGACATGTCATGTTCCAATGTCACGAACCAAATCTGGTCACCGCCAAAACCGGCACCAAACCCAGCCCGTGACATGACCCGAAGGGCGTTCCCTATCCCCATGGGCTGGCACAAGTTCCCGGGTATCAAACAAATCTGGGTTGGGAACGATTTACCCAAGTATGAAATCATAAATCATAAAAAAACAATCAATTATTAGAATCTGAAATTTTCATGCTAAACAATTCTTAACAAAACCAGATCTGAATACATGTGTTTAAAGACACTAAAAGTGGTCTAAAAATAAATAATGACAACATAAAGACATCCCCATGGACTCCACACGACAAGGGGGTCATCACCCGCAAGCCTTCTCCGCAACTCCGCCCCAACGATGGGGACTCACACCTTGAACCGCCATCACCCTTACCCTTCCCTTTACCTGATTCAAGCATAAGCAGGCCTACTTACACCCAAGGGGTGTAATTAGGGTGTGATCCTAAGCCCAATAGGATACCACCAGATGATTCCAAAGAGCATGTAATACAATGTGAACAAAACAAGCAATTTTAATACACAAGGTGAAATAGTGTTAAAATTCAAAGAAATGCAACTTTCAAATGAAAACAGTTTTCAATACAAGAATTCCAGTATGTTAACACATTAAATAGACATGTTAGCTACTGTAAAGTACTGCCAAAAAACCCCACAACAAGGGTAAATACCACAAATCCAATGAGCATCAAAATCGGGAACGCCCGTAAGCACTAGGTTGTCTCGGGCCCTATGTACCTCGTACCTCAGTGTAGAGTAACCATAGAAAAATCCATTCTCATGAACAAGACACTAGTAGGGAACATAACCATAAACTAGTGGTCCCCAATCATCATCCACATATTTTAGCTAGAGTTGTCATTATCCAAATGCTAAGTGGAACAGGGACAAAACCCATCTGATCCACTAGTCGTACTAGAAAAAATCCGCCCCACCTAGGTACCCGAGCTTCCCCTTTTGTGCTCAAACAATTTCAGAAAACAACACACATCCTTTTGCATATAAAATTTCAATACTGGTCACAAAAAAATAGTACAGTAGCTACACACATTTTATACCATTTAAAACACACAATAAAATAATTTTATTTTCAATAAAACAACCTCTCAAAACATCACATTGTTTTGCACCCAAAGCTCTTTAAGCTATACACTTTGCACACTATGTAAACACTTGTAAGTCATTAAAACAAAATTTCAGTTCAATACCCTTTAATGAAACCAACAATTCAGTTATGGGGCAGCCCAATGTGAACCAAGAAGTTATATATTTTAAAAACCACCATTTTCACACAAACATGGCAATTAAAACCCATTTGCTTCCCAAACACCATTTAAGAAAACTTTAACAGCAACAAAAAAAAGAATAAACATTAAAAACATGATTTTAATTCATAATAAAGTTCAATAAAATCAACTAAGTAATTATAGGTCAGCCCAAAATGAACCAATGAAATATTTGAATGAAAAACCCCCAATTTCACAAAAAATTGGAACTTAAAATTCATTTTCATTATAAATGAAACTAAAACCAATTTTTACAGAGACATTTAAGAGAAATAAACATTAAGTTACCATTAAAACATCAATCTAATTAACAAAAATTTCACACAAAATGGAATCACCTACCAAAGTAACAAAAACCCTTGAATCTCTATGAGAAAATCAAATCGCACCCCCGCCGCACCAAGAGAGACCAAGATCAAACCTAAAACCAAAATAATTGGCCAATAAAGCCCAATGTTAAACCCTAGGTTCGAAAAAATTGTTTTTGGACATTATGAAACTCAATGATAACCAAAGAAACACTAAGAAAAATGAATGAAACCCAAAGTAGTTTGGAAGAGGAAAGAAAAGAGCTCATTTACTTGAAGTATCTTGAAGTAATCACTCCAAAACACCATTATATGAAATTTAAAAGATCAAAAATTTAAGTTCCGTTTGAACAAGATATATTATCTCAATTAGGAACTTTAATGGAGGAAAAATCTTGAGAATTGAGAGAGTTATGAAAGAAAGACGTTACCTCTTCAAATCTGGCCGATTTGAGGAATCCTATGAAGTTCAGAACCAAACCGCGAATATCCAGAGCTCCAAAGAGGGGGGAGAGAGAATGGTCGCGCTACTGGGTTTAGTGGTCTTGGGATCCACTTGGAATCACCGAAAAATACCAAAAATTGAATAAGTTATAACATAATCAAATTTTATTTTTAAAACAGGAATTGAGCTTTCGGGCAGGCCCAATCCCTTAGATAAAAACCCAAATAAACCATGGTTATGGATTTATAAAAGCTCCAAATTACCTTGGTGGTGTTAATAGTTTAGGGTAGGTAAAGTAGGAATTTTAATGGATGAAAAATGTTGAAAAATGAAAAAGTTATAAAAGATAGAAAATTTATTTTTTAAACTGGAATTGGGCTCACGGTTTGGCCCAATTCATGAATACTCATCTATTCCTCCCTAAAACATAGGGAAACAACCAAAACAAAGCAAGGATGTAAATTAAATGAAAAAAATACCTTTAAAATATGTCATGGATGTGAAAATTCTCCCCACCATAAAGCATTCCGCCCCCGGAATTCCACAACAACACCAGATGCAAAAGAAAAGCCCAAACGATAGACCAAGACAGACTTCCTTGCCACGTTTTCACCCGCTTCAAAAGGAATGAACATCTACAGTTGATCAAACAAAGGAAGATAATAGTCTCATCAACCAAAAATAACCCCACTTACTTAAAATTACGAAACACATTCAAAACACATCCCAGAAGAAAATACTTCAAACACTACAAGATGACACTCAAGCAATCCACTTGAAACGAACAATGAACTCGAATAACGCTACCACAACATTACGTAAACAAAACCATTGGGTGTTCTCCCACCAAAAATTTACCCAAGTAACAAATTTGTGGATTGATATACTTGAACGATACTACCTCCTACCTAGAATACACCAAGGAGAAGACTGAGTCACTAGTACGGGGTGACCCAATCTGGACATCCCACCACTAGGGACAACTCAATTTCAAAGACAGAATAAGGATAACAATTGGGGAAGGAACGAACGGTCTCCCCATCATAAGGGTTAAACTAAAATTATTACTTTTCCAAGAGAACATACATGATATCCATGATGGGTCTCCCCACCATAATAATGAACACAACTTTCCTTAAGACAAAATCAAGACACTAACAGGGGGCCTCGAATGGAATTCCCAGCATTAGGGGTAGATTAATATCAGAATTCTTCCAATGAAACTTAAATGAGTCCCATTGTGGGTATACCCCCCAAAACCCAACCATCTTAACTAAATAGTATGGGATAACAACAAAAAAACAACAGAATTTTAAGGAGCTGGCATGGCCACCCGGTTGGTTCACACGGTTTGGGAAACCGCGAGTTAACTGTGCGGATCATTCTGTCCAAAGAGGAAACTTCACACAGTTTCCTTTGCCAAGGATCATGGACGTGCAGAGACCATGCGGTAGCTATTGTCTCTTATCACATGGTCCCCTAGGTTGGCACACGGTTACTGCTAACTGCGCACAAACTATGCACCTCAACCTGCCTAACCCAAATTTTAACCTTTTCTCCAAAAACACAAGGGAACCCAAAGGGGGAAAAATCAACTCAGGGTATGACATGGGAACAAGGTACTCACACCTATTTCCATAAAATGTGAGAAATTGGAACAAGACGACGACACCAGAGGTTTAAACTATTCTTATCTTTCATATTGAGGATATGACCTTGACTAAAAGTTTGAACGACTCTAGGATTTCCCCTAACTACGTGCCAGCTTCTCTCCGGGGCCTATGGCTGGAGCTCAATGGATTGAAGCATCTTCGGCCTCGCAGTTAGGATTTGGAAACCCCTAAACTGAACATCTTCTTCCAGTGCCAAAAACAATTATACTGTAATCTCATATGGTCTCATTGAGACATGACACACTTCAAACCCGCTTTTCCACAACCCATCATTTTACCAAAACAAGAACTTAGAGGATGAACACACATCGCCCCTTTTTTTTTTCTTCGGATGCTAAACAGCAGAATGAAAGGACATATAGAAACACATTCCTCTAGAACATAGGATTTAGAATTCCCTATAGGGAGACACACATCCAAAAAAATAGAGACTCTCATAAGATTGCACAATCTTCACCCTTATAGTCAAATGAACACATGACATCGCAAGGCATCACCGAACATGACCATTGTGGATAAAATAAAACACAAGGAGAGGGACCTTGTACTGAGTCCCAAATAGCACATGATTCCAGCAAGGGTCCATAATATCCACTCTTAGCCAGATCTTTCACACTGGTGGCCTAACATGAACTCTTGCTTCAATGATACTGACGAAAGACCCAGAGGCCCTTTAAGACATCATTCTACAATGACAACCCTGAACTTCATTGAACTTCAACAACTTAGGAAACATAAGAAACTAAGGTCTATTTCAACCTCCCACAAACACTCTCCCACTATAGGGGGATCCACATAATTGAAAAAGAAGAGGGGTAAACTCAATCTCCAAACCTCAAGAAAAAAAGTCCTTATGTTGATCAACTGGAGGATCATCCAATGGTGAATCACCATAGGCCAAACATGAATCATACATTAAAACTTTATGGGGGCATACCCTAGCCTACAAGAAAACCCAAGGACCCAATTGATCTGGTCATTTGGTCACAAAATACCACAAACCTGAACTAAACACATGATGGGAGCCACCACATTGGCCTCCCAAACTTTTCCTCAAAAGAGACCACTGACCAACACTTCATTACAACTTTTCAATGAAACACCAAACCAAAACATCGTTCAAACAAGAGGGGTTATTGAACTCGAAACATCCCAGGATAATAATCCCGAAAACACATAATCCATACCTCCCAACCATAAATTATCAAAACACAACACTTTCCTTCAAAAAAAATTATTTAAAAAAAATAGTGTTGGTGGGTTGCGCATTTACCAATGGTATCTCATGAGCCTCACACATGCATGTTTACATGCCACACTGGGAACCCACCTCATATCCATCCATATTCCCAAATAAACCTATGCATGTGGTCACCCTTGAGAGCACCAATTACCAAAAATAAAACCTTTCCTCTTTTTAAAATCAAAACTTTTAACCACATATTCCCTTTCTCAAAAACAATAACCATAATATCAAAACCCAATTTTTCATCTCACAAACCAATTTAGAAAAGAATCTATAATTCAATAAAAGCACATATTCATGCCTTTCACAATTGTTTCAAAATATTACAACGCATTTCAAAACAAATCTAATTTCATGAAAAACACCATTTCATAAATCTCCATTTAATTAAGAACTCAACTCTTCTCATTTCAAGAAAAGGTTTAAAAGTTCATAAGTTTTTTTTGTTCAGTAGTCACCAAAACCAAAATCCATTTTCAACCCCCACACAAAAATTCTAGAACACTTAATTCAATCCAAAACACTTTTCCACGGTTTAAAAAAAAATTCCATTAGAAACATATTTTAAAAACCCCAATTAACATAGTTCATACTTTCAAAAGAGGTGTAAAAACATAATTTACCCTTTGGAAATAATTCTGAAATTACATTTATAGGAAATAATAAAAAAAATACCATTTTCACTTTACTAGAAAATAACTTCACAAAAATTCACACTCCTTAAAGTGAAGTCATTTTTTTTTGCTAAAAAAAATCCATGTTTCCAGGATTCCAAAACAAAGAGACACAAGACAATGTGAGAGGAAACTAGTTTCGGTGGGTGACTTGGACATATGGTAGGCAGCTATATTCCAATCACTTCTCCATCACAGAGAGTATTCTAGGGAAATATCCACAGTTCCACATGGCTTGCCAGGCCCTGCAAGCTCACTGAGATTATTCGCCCAACTCTCTTTTCATTTCCCATAGTCATCATTAAACCAAGAAAACCAAAGGACTCAGATAAATCCATACTACCCATGGTGACTTGAATCCCGTCATGAGGTGTGCTAGCCAGGCACACTACCCATGATTGAAATTTCAAGTCCCAAAAATCCTAGCTCCAGACTATGCTGACTCTTCCCCAAATAACATGACCCAAGGAGCGAACCTCCTTTGATACCATTTTGTCACGAACCAAATCTGGTCACCGCCAAAACCGGCACCAAAACCAGCCCGTGACATGACCCGAAGGGCATTCCCTATCCCCACGGGCTGGCACAAGTGCCCGGGTATCAAAAAAATCTGGTTTGGGAACGATTTACCCAAGTATGAAATCATAAATCATAAAAAACAATCAATTATTAGAATCTGAAATTTTCATGCTAAACAATTCTTAACAAAACCAGATCTGAATACATGTGTTTTAAGACACTAAAAGTGGTATAAAAATAAATAATGACAACATAAAGACATCCCCATGGACTCCATACGACAAGGGGGTCATCACCCGCAAGCCTTCTCCGCAACTCCACCCCAACGATGGGGACTGACACCCTGAACCGCCATCACCCTTACCCTTCCCTTTACCTGAGTCAAGCATAAGCAGGTCTACTTACACCCAAGGGGTGTAAGTAGGGTGTGAGCCTAATACCAATAGGATACCACCAGATTATTCCAAAGAGCATGCAATACAATGTGAACAAAACAAGCAATTTTAATACACAAGGTGAAATAGTGTTAAAATTCAAAGAAATGCAACTTTCAAATGAAAATAGTTTTCAATCCAAGAATTCCAGTATGTTAACACATTAAATAGACATGTGAGATACTTTAAATTACTGAAAAAACACCCCACAACAAGGTTAAATACCACAAATCCAATGAGCATCAAAATCGGGAACACCCCTAAGCACTAGGTTGTCTCGGGCCCTATGTACCTCATACCTCAGTGTAGAGTAACCATAGAAAAATCCATTCTCGTGCACGAGCCACTAGTAGGGAACATACCCATAACCTAGTGGTCCCCAATCATCATCCACATATTTTAGTTAGAGTTGTCGTTATCCAAATTCTAAGTGGAACATGGACAAAACCCATCCGATCCACTAGCCATACTAGTACAAATCTGCCCCACCTAGGTACTCAGGCTTCGCCTTTTGTACTCAAACAATTTCAGCAAACAACACACATCCTTTTGAATATAAAATTTCACTACTGTTCACAAACAAATATTACAGTAGCTACACACATTTTATACCATTTAAAACACACAATAAAATAATTTTATTTTCAATAAAACAACCTCTCAAAACATCACATTGTTTTGCACCCAAAACTCTTTAAGTTATCCACTTTGCACACTATGTGAACACTTGTAAGTCATTAAAAAAAAGTTTCAGTTCAATACCCTTTAATGAAACCAACAATTCAGTTATGGGGCAACCCAATGTGAACCAAGAAGTTATATCTTTTAAAAACCACCATTTTCACACAAACATGGCACTTAAAGCCCATTTGCTTCCCAAACACCATTTAATAAAACTTTCACAGAAACAAAAAAAAGAATAAACATTAAAAACATGATTTTAAGTCATAATACAGTTCAATAAAATCAACTAAGTAATTATAGGTCAGCCCAAAATGAACCAATGAAATATTTGAATGAAAAACCACCAATTTCACCAAAAATCGGATATTAAAATTCATTTTCATTATAAATTAAACTAAAACCAATTTTTACAGAGACATTCAAGGGAAATAAACATTAAGGTACCATGAACACATCAAGATAATTCACAAAAATTTCACACAAAATGGAATCACCTACCAAAGTAACAAAAACCCTTGAATCTTCACGCGAAAATCAAATCACACCCCCGCCACACTAAGAGAGACCAAGATCAAACCTAAAACCACAAAAATTGGCCAATAAAGCCCAATGTTAAACCCTAGGTTCGAAAACCTTGTTTCTGGACATTATGAAACTCAATTATAACCAAAGAAACACTAAGAACAATGAATGAAACCCAAAGTAGTTTGGAAGAGGAAAGAAAAGAGCTCATTTACTTGAAGTATCTTGAAGTAATCACTCCAAAACACCAGTATATGAAATTTAAAAGATCCAAAATTTAGGTTCCGTTCGAAAAAGATATATTAGGTCAACTAGGAACTATAATGGAGGAAAAATCTTGAGAATTGAGGGTGTTATGAAAGAAAGACTTTACCTCTTCAAATCTGGCCGATTTGAGGAATCCTATGAAGTTCGGCACCAAATCGTGACTATACAGAGCTCCAAAGAGGGGGGAGAGAGAATGGTCTCGCGACTGGGTTTAGTGGGCTTGGGCTCCACATGGAATCACCGAAAAATACCAAAACTTGAATAAGTTATAACATAATCAAATGTTATTTTTAAAACAGGAATTGGGCTTTCGGGCAGGCCCAATCCCTTAGATAAAAACCAAAATAAACCATGGTTATGGATTTATAAAAGCTCCAAATTAACTTGGTGGTGTTAATAGGTTAGGGTAGGTCAAGTATGACTTTTAATGGATGAAAAATGTTGAAAAATGAAGAAGTTATAAAAGATACAAAATTTATTTTTTAAACTGGAATTGGGCTCACGGTTTGGCCCAATTCATGAATACTCATCTATTCCTCCATAAAACCTAGGGAAACCCCCAAAACAAAGCAAGGATGTAAATTAAATGAAAAAAATACCTTTAAAATATTTCATGGATGTGACATCAAAACTGGCCTGATCTACACGCGGTGTACAATAAATGCACCACATGTAATTATTGTTTAGCTTGTTTTATATTGCACAACATGGAAAGATGTAGTGCACAAGGGTACATGGAATGTACTCTAGCTACACACCATGTAACCCTATATTACATACCAAAAATACCTGGCACTTCCCAATAGAATCTATGATAATTATTTATCTTTTCTTAATCATTTTAATAAAATGAAACACTGAACAAATTAATTAAAATATCAAAATATTTTTAATTAAATAATTAGATTAAAGAACAAATTTTGTGGAAATGAAATATTTAACTACTATTGTGAATATAGACTAATAATCAAATAAATAATTGTAAATTTGAAATGAAACCTCACGCCGATCCAACTTGAAGGTTTTGGGAAAAGAAAAAGTGCCATGATGGGTGGATAACTATAAAGGTTTTGTCAATCCGATAGATTATTCTCAATATTGTCAATAACTTGAATGTCATGACCAATGAAATATATCAACTAGATATTGACATAAGATAAACCTAAATCCCAGAGAGGATCTTTTTAAGTTAAATTTATAATTAATTTATTTAATATTGAAAGAAATTATTATCTTTTCTTAGTTTATTTCTTCTATGTAGATGTTGAACATTCCAAAAACACTTTTCCAAATTGGTTTTTGGGTGCTAGCGTGACGAATCAATCATCTTGAATTTTTCTTCTTGATCACTTTTAGTTTCTTCAATCTTAAAGGAAACTCTATAGTACTTATTGTTTTTTTAGAGGAATAGAGAAGGAGGAATTTGAGAGAGAAGTTCTTTGTGCATAATGATTCTCAATTCTTGATTAACCATATACAATAGACATAACCATCTATTTATAAATCTATGATTTAAATAAAAATATTATTTAATTGTTTATCAGCCCTTAAATAATATTATAATCTTTAACAAAATCCATTCCATAAATAATAATAGTACTATTATTATTTTATGACACACGCTAACAAACACAACGATAAATATTCTTTTACTGTATTGTAAATTAATATTCATTGTCGGATGTGATCTTGGACCACTCGAACTCATCATCATTTATTGATTACCCAAATAAACTTTTTTATTCATAAATAAATATTTTATTCACAATCTAGAAAATAAATATTTATTAAAATATTCAATAAATAAAATAAATATTTTATTCAAAAACCACCAAATAAATATTTATTATATATTCAGGTAATCAAAAAAACTATTTATTATTAAAAAAATAATTATTTATTACCATGTAGATATTAGCGATCGATAAAACTTAGATAAAATTATTCCTCATTCTTTAGAATAATTTTTATCCCATTAATTAAATTCAAATAGAATTTAATCAAGATCAACGAAAACACCTAATGTGTGAACCTTTAGGATTATTTGTCATTAGACTTATATGATCTTGCCTAAAGTCTAATATTACTGTCTAGAAATGGGTGAAGTCACCCAAGAGAAAGAACTTAATTTCATAATGAAGACAACCACATATGAATGATCATTGTGTAATATAATCCCTTTGTCTCGATATCTTATCAATCAGGTTTCACATCCGTTCCATCAACCTATATGCTTGATATGTCTATCTTTTAATAACTGAAATAAACATATTGTTACACCTTATCCATAAAATTTAAGGAGATGGATATATTCCAATAAAAGGGTTAATACATCAAATTCCATAAATATGTACATGAAAAATCCTTCATCAACTTATCAATGAAACAAATACTCTAGGGAATTATTACATCATTGTTATGAACTGTTATAACCTTATTACTGCAACAAGTACTCTATTATATTATCACATTAATTCTATGTAGAAGAACAATAAATATGTGATAATATATTTATATTAATATTCACTTCTTTGAATATTCATGTAATATAAAGTACAAAGTAGTTGGTTTTAGGGAACCAAATCCAATACTATCTTGGGAGCCACCCAAGAATGTGAATGAGGTATAGAGCTTCTTTGGGTTGGAAGGCTACTATCGTAGATTTGTACCTGATTTATCCCATATTACAGTACCTTAGCTACTTTTACCTGAAAGGATAAAACTTTTGCATGGATTAAGAGGTGTCGAAAAGATATTCATGAGTTATGGAAAATGTTGATGAGTTCCCCCATCTTGATATTTACAGAGGAGGGTGTCAGTACATAATCTTCTACAATGCCTCTGTCACTAGGATTGGTTCTATTATAATGAAGAGGAAATAAGTGATCACGTATGGGTCTCAACAGTTGATACCACATAAGTATAACTACACAACCCATGATCAGGAGATAGAAGAGGTAGTCTTCAACCTGAAGATGTAGAAACACAATCTATGGGTGAACAATTTATCATCTATTCCAACCACAATACTTTCAAGTTTATTTTCTCACAGAACAATCTCAACTTGAGATAGAGGAAATGTCTATAGTTCCTCTGGGATTATGACTTCTAGATAGTCTATAATCCAAGGAAGGGGAATGTGATGGAAAATTCTCTTAGTAAGAGAACTTGTTCGTAGTTTTTGAGTGAGGAATCAGAGTAGTTAGCATCATTGCAGTTGTCTATAGTGGATGGGGATGGTTCAACTTACCTCTAGTCAATGGTTCTTACCCCTCCACTTCTATATTGTTTTAGGAAGTCATGGATTGGAGATACCAATTGTAATACCTTGCATATTCAGATATCTACTGGATGTAATCCTGATGGATTTTATGGTGGTATGAAGAATATAATCCTTTTCAAAGAGAGGATTATGGTACCAATGACATATCTAGATGAATTTTTTAGAGAGTTTCATACATTACCATTAGCGGTATATATAGGTGTGGAAAATATGTACCAAGACCTTTGATGTAAGTTCTAGTGGTCAGGAATGAAGAAGTGTGTAGAATATCTTGATCCCTCACGTGTAAACGGGTGAAGGAAGTGTACAAAGTTCTAGTGGGTTTAGCTCAATCACTTAAAGTGTTGGAGTGGAAGTGGGATGGTGCCTCTATGGAATTTGTGATGGGGATCCCATGATCTTCTAGTGGGAATGATTACATCTGGGTGATTATATACTGACTCCCCAAGTTGACCCACTTCCTAGATATCTAAGAGTAGAGTTCAGTTGAGAGGTTGGTATGACTTTACATACATGAGATATTTTGGCTTCATGGAGTTCCCTTGATGATCATTTCAGGATGTGATGCTTGCTTCATTTATGATTATGGAGAGGATTTTAGGAGGAATTTGGTACTTAGTTGCATTTGATCATGATGTTTCACCCCCATACAGATATCCAGACTGAGTGTACCATTCAGGTTCTAGAGGGAATTATTCGGGCTTTCATGTTAGACTTTGGCCGTACTTAGGATGATCACCAACCCTTAGTGAAGTTTTCATATAACAATAGTTACCACTCCACTATCATTACGACACCATTCATGGCCTTATACTGGAGACCTTGCAAGTCATCACTATACTAGATAAATCTACGGGATTCTTCACTCATGGGCCCAGAGTTGGTGCAATAAACAACAGGAAAGGTGTAGGTCATCTAGAATAGGATGAGGATGGACCAAAGCCATTAAAAGTCTTATACAGACCGATTAAAGAGGCCTTTAGATTTCAATGAGAGAGACCATGTGTTCTTAAAGGTCTCACCTCAACGAGGGTTGTAGAGATTTGGTTGGGGTGGAAAGTTATCTTTGAGGTTTATTGTTCCTTTTCGGATACATCATAGCGTCATTGAGGTGGAATACCACTTAGTCGTACCACCATAGTTACACCAGGTAAATGATGTATTCCATGTGTCATAGATGAGGAGGTATGTTCATGAATCTTCACATGTTATTTAAATGGGAGATCCTTATATCAAGTATAAAGATACCTTTACAAATTATATTGAGGATCGATAGGATAAGATCCTTTATGGGTGAGCGATTCCCTTAGTGCATGTTCAATGGTAGCATGAGAATCTTTAGGAGAGAACCTGAGAATGGGATAACCATATGTGAGCCTAGTAACCCCATCTTTTTTAGTATCCCTTTTACTTTTCAGGATGAAAATTCCTAAGGAGGGGAGAATATAATGACTCTATTTTTTATTTTTTAATACTTGGAATATTTTAAGGAATATTTTGGAAGCTAAGAACCGAGTCAGTATGGGATTTCGAGGCCCAGCGAGGCTTGATATTGATGTAATAAAAAAATACATTATATCACACATGATTTTTTTTCTAAATCAATAGGATAACTCCTTAATGGATTCTTAGGTCATATATCTGAGACTGTCATTAAACCTGGAATGTGAGTTTTACCCTAGGCATGACATAATCTTTATCGGTGTTGGGTGTTTTGGTAAAGTGTAGTCATGGGTGAACAAAACAAAATAATAAAATAAATAAATTTATTTTTTATTTTAAATGTAGTGACCTGATCCTATCCCATAAAATCCCACTTATAGAAAATCCCTAGATATACTCTCATAACCCTAGGGATTTAGAGAGGATTCATTAGAGGAAACTTCTTGGAAGAATGATGACAGATCATGCTTTGTTAATTGGTTCACCAATGGTTCTTTTGTATCTCACCAAAAAAATGACGTGTAACCATTATTCATAAGTAATAAATACAATCCTAAGGTAGGGTGTTGTTTTATTTGAATTTACCTCATTTGTTATCCCATATCAAATGTTAAACAATTTACCTGACAAAATTGATTCTCAGATCGATGGTTGATTTTGGTTGATGTTTTCATCTTCCTAGATATTATTAATTCATATTTATTTTGATATTTTTTTCATTATTCATTGTTCTAATGTAAACAAATCAAGGCCAACCCGAATAATAGTTAAGGTTCATTCCTCTTGTTGTATGTTATAATTTTACTCCCCTGTTCATTGCACATTCATCACCAGTATTTTCTTTGGCCTATGGTTTGACCAATACTCATTGGAAGATCATTTCACGATCATTATTTAGTGAAATGGATCATCACTACAGGTTTGGGTTCATTATCAACATAGATATCGAGGTGAAATGATGAAAGTGGATGATCATAAGTGAACCAGGATCAGATTGGTGTTTCTCCATTTCATGGTTTGTTGTGTGGTGATGGCATGGTGTGATGGGAGTCAATTTACAATTGGATTCGATGGCCATAATATGGCCACTGATAATGAAAAGGTTTAGTCAATCTAGTTCCATGATTGCCAGGTGAAATTGGAAGCTAGATTGATGATAGAGGTGGAATAAGCATATAACACCTAGACATTTTGGATTTTTAGAAAAATACCCTCTACATGACGTGTAGTCCAAATAACACACATTGTGTAGTACCCCAGCTATGGAGGATAGGGTTTTGGTGAAAATAAAGTATCACACATCGTGTGGTACCCACCACATGTCATGTAACCCATTCCTAGTGACTCAGCATGTACCCCCAGGGTACACAGGCATAGACATGACCAAATATGTGAGTATGACTAGAGTAAATAGGCACACCCTATTAATCAGACAAGACCAAGTTACCAGAAATGGATTAGTGAACAAGCATGACCAAAGTATATGGTAATGACCCAAAGTACACTAGAATAGGCTAAATCACATAGGTAGACGTAGGGTAGGAAAGAGACATCGTGTACTACCAGTACACACTGTGCAATTTCTCCAGCGTGATTTGAGGCCCTTGTTCTCTTAATTGTGGACCAATTTTCTTAAGGAACATTCCCTCGGTCCATCCCCATGGGTGTAGAGTGAGGCATCACATACTAAGAATAGTATGTAATCCCCTCTATAGGATCATTCTTGATTAGAGTTTTAGGAATCCATCTCTGTGGCCTGAGGTGGGATCCTCTATCATGTATTCTTCTCTAGGTGGGTGTTTTTGGAATTAGTGTATCCAACATACCCAAGCATTGATCCCATACATATCAGGTTATTTTAGATAGGGTTAAGTATACCCCACATGCTCTATGAGAGATCCCCTATCTATGTATCAATCTATTTTGAGTTCTTGCATATAATTATTCATGCTGTAGCCCGATGATCATGACCTCTCAGATGAGCGCTATCAACGTTATTAGGATCATGGAGGTAGTTTGTAAGATCCTTGTGTTTGATAGGGTTCTTTTTTTAAATTTTGGCTAAAATCCTCCTAAATTGGCTAATGGAAGCTTTCCCCAGTGTATGAAAGGTATAGGGGGTGTTTCCATGGGTTTGGGGTATGGTAAAAGATGAAAAGAGGCTAATATATGTTGAGAGCACAGTTAGTGCATGGTTATTAGTAACTGTACACCATAATAAAGCGACTAAAAAAATGGGGTGCATAGTTAGTGAAACCATGTAGGGTGGGCCAAGAGACCATGCAACTTGAGATCCCCTTGGAAAATGGTGAGCACACAAAAACCACATAGTTTTTCAAACCATGTAGGTGGCAAAGAAAATCGTGTGACTCAGTTTTCTATTAGATAGAGGGAACCACACGGTTAGGGAACGTTTGGAAAACTATGTAACCAAACCATGGACCTCATTAAAAGTGATATTTTAACATTTTTATCTCCCAACATTAAGTATTTATCCCCCAAATTTCTCCCCCATTTTACCCCCTATATCTAGGGTGATAAACTAGAAGCCTTCTCCTCCTCTATGGGTATTTCTCCTTCAATTCTTAGGTATTTTGATTGTCGTTGGGTGTGAATGGAAGATTTGATTAACTCTCCAACTTCATTTCATTCCTTTTTCTGAAAGAGTCTTGGTGTGTTGTTTCCTATCCTTCTGAAGCTCTAAGCCCGTGTTTTTACTGGGTTTTCTTAGTCTTAGTTTTTTAGTCTGGTATATTTTGAATCAAGGTTTTATTTTGGATGGGTGGTTGTATATGATCATGAGGTAGGTGGTCTAAATGATTTTCCCATAGTCTTGCTTCTTTATAAGTGTATCTGGTTGGGAATATGTAATTATTTTCTAAGTTTTGTATTTCCATGACTAAGAAAGGTAATTTGGGCCTTAACTGAGGTGCGAGACTCTTCACGAACCTCTTTGGGTCCATTGATGATGTGAGACCAAACCTAGGGCTACCCATTGGGTATGGCTAACCATTAAAAATGGTGAAATGGATATGTAAATGTTGATTTAGGGAAATTATAGGAATTAATGGGTAGGAGTTGTTACTTAGAAAATGATAATGATTATAGGGAATATTGAAAATTTTATATGCTAGATTTTATGAAATGATTAGGAGGATTTTGAAATAGTTTAAATTGTGTGTTTTGAATTTTGGTTTGGTTATGGTTTCCAATAATGGGAAATGATGTTTTGAAAGTGGTTAATGTTTTAAAAGGAGTTGTTGACATCAAAGTGTTTTATAAAGGGGTTTCTTTTTTAGATTTTAAATGATTATTTTAAATGAGGGTGTGGTTCCCCTTTTTGTGAAAATGATTTCATGGATCTTATGAATGGGTGGAAATGTAAATGTAGGCCTTGGGTAATGTTTTGGTTTTTCAAAGAGGAATTACCACATTTTAGAGGTTTTCTTAGAGATAATTTTAAATGAGTATTAGTTTTGATGTTTTATTCCATGAAAGTGGTTGGTTTTATTTACACCCTGATTTGGTTTTAAGGGTCTGCCAGGACCTTGGTAAATGAGATGATAATATGGGTAAATCTGAAAATGGTTTAAGAAGAATGTTTATATGGTAAATTTTATGAGTGGGGTATTGGATTGAGGCTCTACTCCCATGGGTCAAGGTAGAATGAGGTTCTATGCCTCACCGATGTATTGTATGACTACAATATGGGACTAAGGCTCCTTATCTTTGGGCCAGGCTATACTGAGTCACTAAGACCCACCAATGTTTTATATGAATAGAATATTGGATTGAGGCTCCTTATATTAAGGTCTTTTTAGACCAAGGCTCCAGGCCCCATATATGTTTTTCCTGGTTTGGGATGTCAGACTGAGGCACTATGCTCCTAAAGTTGGCAAGGTTTGGTATGTCAGACTAAGAATCTATGCTCCTAAAATATGGACATTATATAGTTACCTAGGCTAATGTTCCAAGGTACATGGTTAATTTAATTTTTTAGGGAACACTCTGTGTCTAAAGGCATGTAACCCTTTATTATATGGATTAGGCTCCCAACATGTAACACCCCATGATTTTATAGTACGTTATTTCTTCAAAGTAATGCAATAACTTGCACTACATGCAACACTGAGTTCAAGCGCACCACGACTTACCAAACTAGCCGTTAAAAAGTGGTTATGATTATTATTAACTAAATTTTAAACTTTATATAAACCTTATAATTTTAGAATCCATATTATGAGTTTCTTAGACATAATGTAAGAACAAATTCATTTTTTTTCATATAAAAGAATTATTTTTCAAAAAATGCAATTTTACCGCCTTTTAATGGAAAACCCTTTTTAAATACAATATTTGAAACTTTTATATATTAAATTTGAGAAAAATAAACTTCTTATTTAGAATCGGGACATAAGAATTTAGTTTCAATAAATTTTTGGTGTTTTTCTGATAACTTTCATATTTGCGTGAATAATGAAAAATACTACATTTTAACTGAAACCAACTTTTTTAATCAAAATAATTTATAGTGTTGAATTATACATTTTAATGGTTTGAAAGTATAATTAGATTATATTTTTACTATTTAATCCAATGATGTTCATTGTAAGTAATTTCATTTTGAAATTGGACATAAACAAGTGCCAATCTTTTGATAGTTATTATTTCTTAAAAATACGCTTTTTGGTTTTGACAATGAGAATTAATTTTAAATTAATTAATGAAACTTATATGTTTTGAAATTGGTAAAATATAATTCATTTTTGAATTCATAATATCAAAATTATCTTAGGGTGAATTTTTGGTATTTTTCTGAAAACTTTCAATTTTTGATGAATAGTGAAAAACACTGAGTTATAGTTTAAAACCAAATTTTTATTTAAATAATTATTTATTTTATTTAAATTTAATTTAGGTAAAAATAGATACATAATAACTATATAAGTTCAATGTTATTTATTCGATTCAGTTTATAATAATTTTAGATATATAAAAATTTTATTGAACTTTTTACCGTCTTTTACCCACCTCCTAGGAGCATTTGCAAATTTACATAAAACATAGTTTTACTACTTCTCTGAGTTGAATATTAAAAATCTGAGAGACACAGTTGATATCAGTAAGTAAAATTTTGTTCAATAAGATGAAAATAATTTTTGGTGAATAGTAACTTTTTACTTTTATTTACCACGGTTAAAAGTAAATAGGTTAATTAAGGGTAAAAATAATAATATTATTACCCTAACACATGTCCTAATTCTATTGGATAAGTTTAATTAGACCAAAAAAAAATTAGGAATAAAATATAATCCTTTTGGTCCACATGGATTAGATTAGGACATTTATTATTATTTAATACAAAGAAGTGTTAAACGAGTTAAAATCAATGTTTAATAACTAAAACATTTTTAATATAGGGTTATACATAAGATAAATTCGACTATAAATATTAATTAGAAAGATAAAAATATTTCCTACATAATTGTATTTTATTTATAAATTTTATACATTAAATAATTAAATTTATTTATGACACAATGATGATGCAATAATTACAGTATTAATGAAAGATTAAAATAAATGACATTATAAATATCCAAATAAATGTAATTTGAGACTTTTTATAAATTCAACTAATTTTCTAGGGTAATATGACATGTTAGGGTTGTTTAGATAAATTGTTTTCGAAATAATAATGCTGTTGTGATTTTAACAAAAAAACAAATACCAAATAGTGTCAAAATTGACATAAAATTGTTTTTAAAACAAATATTATATTATTAATTGATATAATAGTCCCAAAAATATAAGGTTCTATAAAAAGACTTATATAATAATATATATGAAATTAATGAACCAATTGGGGTTATATTGGAATTTTATAGTAAGTTTATTAACCATATAATATAAAAATACAAAGAGACATGGTAAATGTCAAACTATTTAACTAAGAGTTAAATATAAAAGTTAAGGTTAATATGGTGACCTAAACCTGTATAAAACCTATTTTTTGAGTGGCTTTCGACCCATAAACACCTTATAATTTAAATAATTAATTTTGGATCCATTAGAAACCCAAAATTAATTTATTATAAAATAATATTTTAAGTTTTTCCTAAGGTGCCCCTCACCCCTCTTATAAAAGGGAACTTCCCCTTCTCTCAAATTCACACCTCCAAAGCCATTTGGATCGGACAACCCCTACCCAAATATCCTCCCAAATATCCTAAATTCATCATAGAATCTTTCCTTTGATCATAAAGCCAACCTAAGGATCCCTTTTGATCAAATCAAAAGGAAGAACCCGAAGAAGAGGTAATGATTTCACCACCCTCTTTCAAGTTCCCTTATTCTTCCACTTACTCTTTCTTTGTTGTTTCCATTATAAAATAATAACTCAAGTATATTCTATATACAGTGATGTTATTATAAATATGGTACAACTATATTCATTATTCTATCCATCTCATGAATGGTAATGTCACTATGCATGCGTATGTACGGCTTACCGTCTCCACGCCGTGCTGTAATTTGTTATTCAACACTATTTTATTTGGATGGATATAATGATGAGTAATATGTATATAAATAATTAAAATAACATGATAATATCTTTTTAAAATTAATATACCATCCAATTACACACCTTTAAGGAAATGATATTGTCGCTCGTGCGTACGTACAGATTACCGTCTCCACGACGCGATGAGATTCATTTCCACATACATCATTCATCGACGATTATAAAAATATATATTACTAATAATTATGTAATATATGACATAATAATGATACTGGATATATATATATGTGTGTGTATTTATGTACTTACATATATCTCATTCACTTACTTCCGTTCAATACGATATGAAAACAGAAACAACGTTTATGCGTACGTACGGCCTACCGTCTCCATAAACGGTGTTTTCCATTTCATATATATATCTATTACAAATATTTATATTCTAAATATATATGATATATGAATAAAGGTTTATATTCTGGAAGTATTTAAATCATTACCTAAATGATACGGTCAATAATAACAAGTTAAAATACGTACGATAAAGAAAGTGATTATTACCCAAAATGTTAATTTAACATGAAAATCATTATTAAATGGGTAGTATAAAGTCAAAAATGAATCATGTATGATATAATAAATTTGAATATGGTCCTGGTATAATCTAATAACATACAATGGTCATTATAAAGGAGTTTAAACTTACCCTCGACCAAAGGAAAGTGCAAGGTAAGGGGTTTCTTATCCCACTTTTAATTCCGTGAGATTTCCATTGTTCACCACTTATTTATTGCATATGGTGTATTGTGTACTGCCATTTGATATATATTATCATGATTATACTTATATTCATGATATTATATGATTCATTTGGTGGTTATTGACTATTGTTCATACGAATCGATTGATTACAACGAGGTAAGGGTTATTTCCTCAATCTCATTATTATCTGAGGTTGTTATGTGTAAGTATTTTCTGGGACATACTTATTATAGATACCCATATTTTATAAAAATTATTTTAAAAAGAATATTTTAAGGTTTTATGGTAGGTTCTATTTAACTAGATCATCATTTTAAATGTTTTAAAGATTCACCTTTCTAAACCCTTTTAATTAATGTCCATGTTTTCAAAATGATTTTAAAGATTTATT
The DNA here is from genome assembly GCA_963277665.1 of Viscum album. Lineage (NCBI taxonomy): Eukaryota > Viridiplantae > Streptophyta > Magnoliopsida > Santalales > Viscaceae > Viscum > Viscum album. The sequence goes on from OY728129.1 coordinate 264,532,295, forward strand.
TATATGGAAATGAATGTTTTGAAATGATAATTATTTTAAAAAGTTTCAAAGTGGTATGGTACAATTTGATTCAAAAATACCTTTTAAATTACTACCTTTATAAATTTTGATAATTTTAAATGATTTCATGAAAAAGTGGTATTTCTCTCAAAGCATTTTACTAATCATTTTCATATATGTCAACATCCTTTAATGGATTTTAAACTTGTTTGAAGTTGATTTATTATAATAAAATATTCCATATTATATTGAATGAGTTATGATATGTTTGACTATGGATGTTCTATTTTTATACCATTCATGGTTTATGGTTAATGCATTGACATTTCGTATGCTAATTTTAATACAAATGTTTGTGTTATGTTTCAACTTTTCATATGAGGAATGCAGTGGACTTAGTAAGTGATGGGTGGATCCCACTATAGCTTCTCAATGCATCGGTAGGTCTCATGAGACAAACTAGCGTTTTGGCACAAGGCCTTGAAATTTTTTTTGTAGTCTTGGCACAAGGCCTTGACTATGTGGTAATGATGTCTGGTGTTTAGCATTCCTTTATTATGAAATTAGTTATTAAATGTGATTATTCGACTAGTAGAATATCAATGTGCTTGTTTATATAGTGATGTTTGATTTATTTTTTCCGTATTATGTTCAAGATTATGTTTAAAATGGATGTTGTTTTTATTAAACATCCTGCCTTAAAAGTTTATAACTTCCACTAAATTATTTACCCTTACTGAGAATCTGATCTCACCCCTTTATTATGTTTTATTTTCCCAAGATCCCAAGAAGTGTTTTATGTTTGAGATGAAGGATTAAGCTAAGGGAGAAATGGAATTCTCAAAGGATTATTTTTTTTGTTTTGTATCTTAGAAAGTGTAATGTAACATCCATGTATGTAATCTATTTTCCAAGACTTCTAAACTGATCAGTCTTTCAGGACTTGATTCCTTGTAATCATTCCAATGTATTAAAATAATGCACCGACTCTAGGCAACTAGGGTCAGGGAATTACAGTTGGTATCAGAGGAAGTTTAGTACAAACCTTAGAAACTAGATTTAGATAAACTCTGATTAGAGCACATATCCCTAAGATAGAATTTGAGGATTAGTATAGAAGAACTTCCTAGAATTTAGGTATTGTAGAGATTTTGTGAGTTTCCAAGCAATACATCCCTGTCTGGATACGAGAAGGTAGAGGCGGCTTTGGCACAGATGTACCTAGGGGTAAAACCCAAAAACACCGCTTTAAGCTAGACTCAAATGAGAACTAGTGCATGACAATGGGCCTTAATGCACTCTTGGTTACGACACTCCCGAGGGATATGCTTAGGATAATTATCACTTTCTTTACAAATAATTATGAAGGATTTACGAGTATATACCTCCTCAAAGAAAATATTTTTATGATTATGGATTATATCCATAAACTGTTCAATTTACGTTAGGTATTTTACAAGTTTGGAATTATTCATTGCAATTCATAAACTGACCTAGTGTATGCCATTGTATAGAAATGATGCCCAATAGAAGGAATGTGAACTCCAGTAATACGTATGATCCAAACAATAAGAAGGATCATGTCTTTCATGGTATTAAGCCAACATTTAGAAGGGAAATAGTCTCCCATGTATTCTCAACATATGAAGAAATAGTATCATGTGTTAATAAGATAAGTAAAGAATTATCTGAGTCCTATGGCTTTGAAGGGAAGCAAGAGAAGAAAAGGATGGAAGAGAGAAAGATGGATAAAGGGAAGAGGGAAAAGAAGGATTTTCCCATATGTGATAACTATGGAAAGAATCACCTTGTTAAATTTTTGAAGGGAATGGGAGTTTGTTATAAGTGTGGAGAAAAAGGACACCAAGTATATGATTTCAAGGGTAAGAAAATAGTTTCAAATGTACAATGCTTAATCTGCAAGGAGTTGGGACACTACGTGAATCAATGTCCAAATCATCAGAGTATACCCCAAATGCTACTATTGGATAATAATAAAGTTATGATACTACCGAAGATGAAGAGGAATGATTATATTTATTACATTGTTATTAAAGTATTGTGTCATTTGAGTATTACATTAATGATGTACATGTTATAAGAATTATAGAGTATATAAGGATTGTACTACAGTACTATTTCATTAAGGACTTGAGATTGTGTGAAACCAAGAAAAGTGACTCAATAGCAGGTTAAATTTTTGGAAAATATATGATTGAGAGAAATATAAACCATAATATGGTTCTAATACCGAGGTAGTGATTTTGGAATAATACATGATTGGTTTGGATAAATTATATTGGATATTCCTGACTACCTTGAAACTGATTAATGATTTGTATATTCCATCATTGTTGGAGTTTACAACATTTTTGGATAGAAGAAGTATATCCAGTATTCTATAAGGAATAAGGGAGCATGAATGTAATCAATAAGGTTTTATGGTAATTCAGGATGTTGTAGTGTTTTAAATGAATACATGATGAAGGTGTTCACATGTTATTACGTGGAAAAAAAGGATCTTCATTGTCTTTACCTTCCTTATAAATTTTGGACTGTGAGTTTGGACATAAGTATTTTGGATAATTCTAGTTTGAGATTATTTTTGTATTTCCATAAAAGGACAACCCGGAGGTCGAGAAGAAACTCGTCGTGTCTAGAAAGGCCACGAGACTTGAACCCCCAACTGAAGGGCGACAAGGGTGTATCACCTACCACTAGCCCACGTGATGTCTTGGATTGAATAATGTAGTTTTTTTAAAAGGTCTAGTAGATTAATTATAAATCCATTTTTTTGAACCCTATACGAATAGAATAAATAGAATATTTTTTTAAGTTCTATTATCTTTTTGAGTGAAAAATGAGTTTGTGGTAGAAATTAGCTAAATGATGGAACTCTACTTGTCAAGTATATATATTTTTTCTTCTCTTATTCTATGAAGAAATTAATTCTTAAACTTTAGGTAAGGGATATTAAAACTAAAAATGTGTTATCCTAATACATTATGTTTTGTTGAGCCGAATATATTTTAAATTATCATAGATTGATGGCTTTGAGGCCCTCAATTATACAATTGTTTGTGAATGATGACCTCAATCACTCCCTATAAATATTTAACTTTTCCTCCAATTATGTGTCTCTAATTACCACCAATTTTCTCCTAATAGAGATCATAATTTGGTGGTGACTTTTTCATTCCTCTTTTCCTCTAATTAAGACTAAATTTTATTAACCCAATTTTTGATGTGGGTTTTCCCACAAAGGTATTTTCTATTTTCAAACTTTTATTTTTGAAGAACAATTTCAAATTGAGAGGACACAATTTATTGAAGTAGGTAAGAATTTAACACCCTAAGATTTCATAGTACGTTATTTTTTCAAAGTAATTCAATAACTTGCACTACACGCAATACTGAGTTCAAGCGCACCACGACTTACCAAACTAGCCATTCAAAAGTGGCTATGAATAGTATTAGCTGAATTTTGAACACTATATAAACATTATAATTTTATAATCCATATTATGAGTTTCTTAGACATAATGTAAGAACAAATTCATTTTTCTCAGATAAAAGAATTATTTTTCAAAAAAATGAAATTTTACCGCCTTTTAATGGCGAACCCTTTTTAAATCTAATATTCGAAACTTTTATATATTTAATTTCACAAAATAAACTTCTTATTTAGAATCGAGTCATAATAATTTAGTTTCATTAAATTTTTGGTGTTTTTTTGGTAACTTTCATATTTGGGTGAATAGTGAAAAATACTATATTTTAACTGAAACCAACTTTTTTAATCAAAATAATTTATAGTGTTGAATTATAAATTTTAATGGTTTGGAAGTATAATTAGATTATATTTTTATCATTTAATCCAATGATGTTCATTATAAGTAATTTCACTTTGAAATTGGACATAAACAAGTGTCAATCATTTGATAATTATTTTTTAAAAATACGCCTTTTGGTTTCAACAACGGGAATTAATTTTAAATTAATTAAGGAAACTTATATGTTTTTAAATTGGTAAAATATAATTAATTTTTGAATTTGGAATATCAAAATTATCTTAGGGTGAATTTTTGGTATTTTTCTGAAAACTTTCAATTTTTGATGAATAGTGAAAACACTGAGTTATAGTTTAAAACCAAATTTTTATTTAAATAATTAATTATTTTATTTAAATTTATTTTAGGTCAAAATAGATACATAATACCTATATAAGTTCAATGTAATTAATTGGAGTCACTTTATAATAATTTTAGATATATTAAAATTTTATTGAACTTTTTACCGTCTTTTACCCACCTCCTAAGAACAATTGCAAATTTACATAAAACTTAATTTTACAACTTCTGTGAGTTGAATTTAAAAAATTTAATAGTCATGGTTGATATCAGTAAGTAAAATGTGGTTTAATAAGATAAAAATAATTTTTGGTGAATAGTAATTTTTTACTTTTATTTACCACGATTAAAAGTAAATAGGGTAATTAAGGGTAAAAATGATATTATTATTACCCTAAAACATGTCCTAATTCTATTGTATAAGTGTAATTAGACCAAAAAGAACCTTAGGAATAAAATATGATCCTTTAGGTACACATGGATTAGATTAGGACATTTATTATTATTTAATACAAAAAAGAGTTAAAAGAGTTAAAATCAAAGTTTAATAACTAAAACATTTTTAATATAGGGTTATAAATAAGTCAAATTATACTATAAATATTAATTAGAAATATAAAGTGATTTCCTACATAATTTTATTTTTTTATTATTTTTAGATATTAAATAATTAAATTTATTTATGACACAATGATGATGCGGTAATTACCGTATTAATGAAAGATTAAAATAATTGACATTATAAATATCCAAATAAATGTAATTTGAGAAATTTTATAAATTAGAATAATTTTATAGGTTAATATGACATTTTAGGGCTGGTTAGAGAATTTGTTTTGAAGTAATAATGCTGTTATGATTTTAATAAAAAAACAAATACCAAATAGTGTCAAAATTGACATAAAATTGTTTTTAAAACAAATATTATATAATTAATTGATATAATAGTACTAAGAATCTATGGATAGAAAAAAAGACTTATATAACAATATATATGACATTAATTAACCAATTTGGGTTCTATTGGAATTTTATAATAAGTTTATTAACCATATAATATAAAAATACATAGAGACATAGTAAATGTCAAACTATTTAACTAAGAGTTAAATCTAAAAGTTAAGGTTAATATAGTGACATAAACCTATCTAAAACCTATTGGTTGAGTTGTTTTTGACCCATACCCACCTTATACTTTAAATAATTCATTTTGGATCCATTATAAACCGAAAATTAATCTATTATAAAATAATATTTTAAGTTTTTCTAAAGGTGCCCCTCACCCCTCTTATAAAAGGCCACTTCCCCTTCTCTCAAATTCACACCTCCAAAGCCATTTGGATCGGACAAACTCTACCCAAATATCCTCCCAACTATCCTACATTCATCATAGAGGCCTTCCTTTGGTCATAAATCCAACCTAAGGATCCCTTTTGATCAAATCAAAAGAAAGAACCCGAAGAAGAGGTAATGATTTCGCCACCCTCTTTCAAGTTCTCTTATTCTTCCACTTAGTCTTTCTTTGTTGTTTCCATTATAAAATAATAAATACAGTATCTTCTATATAATTTGATGTTATTATAAATATGTCACAACTATGTTCATTATTCTATCCATCATACGAATGATAATGTCACCATGCGTGCGTACGTATGGCTTACTGTCTCCACGCCGTGGTGTAATTTGTTATTCAACACTATGTTATTTGGATGGATATAATGATGAGTAATATGTATATAAATAATAAAAATAACATGATAATTTCTATATAAAATTAATATACCATCCAATTCCACACATTTAAGGAAATGATATTGTCGCTCGTGCGTACGTACGGATTACCGTCTCCACGACGCTATGAGATTCATTTCCACGTTCACCATTAATCGAAGATTATAAAAATATATATTACTAATAAGTATGTAATATATGACATAATAATGATACTGGATATATATATATGTAATTATGTACTTACATATATCTTATTCACTTACTTCTGTTCAATACGATATGAAAACAGAAACAACGTTTATGCGTACGTATGGCCTACCGTCTCCATAAACGGTGTTTTCCATTTCATATATCTATCTATTATAAATATTTATATTCTAAATATATATGACATATGAATCAAGGTTTATATTCTAGAAGTATTTAAATCATGACCTAAATGATACGGTCAAGAATAAAAAGTTAAAATACGTATGATAAAGAAAGCGATTAGTACCTGAAATGTTAATTTGACATGAAAATCGTTATTAAATGGGTATTATAAAGTCATAAATGAATCATGTATGATATAATAAATATTAATATGGTCCTGGTATAATCTAATAACATACAATGGTCATTATAAACGAGTTTAAACTTACCCTCGACCAAAGGAAAGTGCAAGTAAGGGGTTTCTTATCTCACTTTTAATTCCGTGAGATTTCCATTGTTCCCCACTTATTTATTGAATGTGGTGTATTGTGTACTACCATTTGATATATATTATCTTGATTCTATTTATATTCATGATATTATGTGATTCATTTTGTGGTTATTGACAATTTTTCATACGACTCGATTGATTACAACGAGGTAAGGGTTATTTCTTCAATCTCATTATTATCTGAAGTTGTTTATGTGTAAGTATTTTCTAGGACATACTTATCATAGATACCCATATTTTATAAAAATGATTTTAAAATTAATCTTTTTAGGTTTTATGGGAGGGTTTATTTAACTAGATCATTATTTTAAATGTTTTAAATATTTACCTGTCTAAACTCTTTTAATTAATGTCCATGTTTTCATAATGATTTTAAGGATTTATTTATATGGACATGAATGTTTTGAAATGATAATTATTTTAAAAAGTTTAAAAGTGGTATGGGACACTTTGATTCAAAAATCCCTTTTAAATGACTACCTTTATAAATTGTGATAATTTTAAATGATTTCATGAAAAATGTTTATTTCTCTCAATGCATTTTACTGATCATTTTCATCTATGTAAACATCCTTTAATGGGTTTTAAAATTGTTTGAAGTTGATTTATTATAATACAATATTCCATATTGTATTGAACGAGTTATGATATGTTTGACTATTGATGTTTTATTTTTATACCATTAATGGTTTATGGTTAATGTATTGACATTTTGTATGCTAGTTTTAATACAAATGTTTATGTTATGTTTCAAGTTTTCATATGAGGAATACAATAGACTTAGTAAGTGATGGGTGAAGCCCGCTATAGCTCCTCGATGCATCGGTAGGTCTCATGAGACAAACTAGTGTTTGTAATAAGGCCTTGACAAACATTTTATTTGTAGTCTTAGCACAAGGCCTTGAATATGTGGCAACGATGTTCAACGTTAGGCATTCCCTCATTATGAAATTAGTTATTACATGTGATTATTCAAATATTAGAATATCCATGTGCTTGTTTTATATGGTGATTTTTGATTTATTTTTTCCATATTATGTTCAAGATTATGTTTAAAAAGGTTTTTGTTTTTATTACACATCTTTCATTAAAAGTTTATAGATTCCGAAAAATTATTTACCCTTACTAAGCATCTGAGATCACCCCTTTCTTATGTTTTATTTTCCCAGGATCTCAAGAAGTGTTTTATGTTTGAGATGTAGGGTTAAGCTAAGGGAGAAATGACATTCTCAAAGGATTTTTTTTTTGTATGTTAGGATGTGTAATGTAACATCCATGTATGCAATCTATTTTTCAAGACTGCTAAACTGATTGGTCTTTCGGGACTTGATTCCTTGTAATCATGCCAATGTATTAAAATAATGCATCGTATCTAGGAAACTGGGGTCGGGGCGTTACAAGACATGGATTGAGTGGGTTAGGTTGGTTGGTTTTCATGATTGAATTAATAGGATAAAATGGTTAATTAATAATTTTTAAAATGTGAAACAAGTTTCCCTTATTTCCCTATTTATTTACAAAATCTTGATTATATGTCTACTCTTTTGTTTAAACTAGTTATTGATTTATACACCATTGGTGGGTGGTTTACTAAGTTTTACTCACACCCTTATCGGTCTACTATGGAACTTGGGTACCTGAGAAGACACTAAATATTTTTAGGTATAGGTTCATGTCAGGAACCTGGTGGTTGGTTTATACATGAGATGATGGATTAGAGCATGGGATGTTAGGACTGCTTTTTTTCTTGGGACCATGTTCAGGATCTTTTATTCCTTTGGATTTTGGGGTTTTATTTATATGAATACCTCACATGTGGTGTACACATCATATTTTTATAGCATTTGTTACTTGGTTATTGTTTTCCCTTGCCTCAGGTCATTATGTTATATTGTTTCATTTGGTTTATATATTTATTAATATTATTTTTCTATGATTTTACTCTAATAAGTGGATATAGTATTCCCATTTTATCCTTATAGACCTATGCTTCTAGTCAGTAGCCTTTGGTGTATGGGGAGGTGTGCTTGAGGCCATGTGGAATTCCAACTTTGGGCACTAGTTACAGTGGCTACTAGTTTTGGGTGTTACAATGTGGTATCAAAGGAGTGTCTTTTGTCTTACTATTTGTTCATGGTATAAAGGATACTATGATATTTTCAAGGCTTGGTAATGAGCTCATTCCTGGGTTCCTACAGCCCCATGTATGGGGGAAAACCCAAGTTTCTAGGGGTGGGAATTGATGTTTGGTTTTATGCTTTTTATGTTGATTGATATTTCCTACTGAAGTGGTGCACTTGGATATGATGTTATTGATTTATGAGGCTTTATATATTGGACCAATATGGAAAGGGAGGGTGTGTGGGTTCATGAATCATGCTAGGAACATAAGATTGATAGGTCATCTGTATATTTCCTGTGATTGATAGTTCATTGGGATTCATAATCTAGTAGTGTAATTTCCTGACTATGGGTTATGCCTGTTAAACTTCTAATGAAATGATCATTAATGAAAGTGTTTTAAAAATACATAACTTTATTAAATCTATTATTTTTTTAATGTTTGGTAATTAAAATCTTTTTAAAAGTAAATATTTGGGTTTTAAAATGATAAAGTTTAAATTAAAAAGCGGATATTGGAAATGATGGAACCTTGAGATGCTGGAAATGAGTATCATTTATGTTTTTTATCTGGCCCTTTTATGGGTTATATGGGATTGAGACTGACCTAGTTTGAGACATTGGTTATGGTTCATGAGGATTTTGTTGGTTTTGATGTGTGATTAATGGTATGTGATTGTTATACCTTCGGCAGGGCAGTGACCATGGGGTTGTGAGATGTTTTCTGGTAATGTGGATGTTGTAACAGTTGTGGGTTGTGACTATGTGGGTTGTACATTAGACTTTAAATATTGGTTTCTTGGTTCGTGGTTCCTTTGGTGGTATTTATGTAGGTATGGGAGTAGAACCTCAAATAAATGCTCTCTTAGGTGCATTGGATGCATAGTATTTTGGAACGGGGGAAGGATTTTCTCCCTTAAGGGGTGACTTGTTAGAAGTTGATGATATGGATTTGAAGGAGAGTCGATGGCCTTTTTTTATGAATGACTCTAGTTTATGGATTTGGTGTCAATTAACCATTTAGGTAAACCCATGAGAGGGTCAACCATGTTGTAAGTGTTCTTAAGTGTGTAAGTCATAGGTGTACATTTTGGACCTTGAAAGAGGAACACGAAGAGTGTTTCCTAGAGCAGGCTAGGTGGAGTTCCAATGTTTTTTAGAAATATAACTCAAGTGGTGGATACAATTAGGTGGATTAAGTAATTGAGGGTAACCACGAGTGAGGTTGGCCTAGTGTTGCAGGTAATTTGGGTTGTGAAGAACATGGGGATACTTTGGAGTTGGAATCAATTCACTTAGGTGATATAGAGTTTTGCTAAATAAATGGTATGTTCATGCATTGGTTTTATTCTAAGATAATAACTTGAGTGTTTTTGGTTGGTCATAAGGTTAGTTTTAAGGTAATTACTGTTTGGGATTCAAGTCCTATGATTTTGATGGTGTTTTATGAGGGAATCTATTTTTGATCTTGGATGGATGAGACATGGATGGATAGAGCACAGATAAATTCTTATGGGTTAATAATTAAATCTATAAGGATAGGCTATCAGATGGTTGGACATGTTTTGTGTGAAGTTAAACTTGTTGAATGGGAATGTTGAGGGTGCCTCGAGTCTAATAAGGTTGACAGACTAGGGGGAATGGAATGTTTTATGGGTGGGAATTTGTGCCTAGTGATGTAAAACTTGTGAAACCTGGAGTCATGTTTAGTAAATGGTTGTAGGAAAGTGAACGACCTTATATTTTTTGTTGGGGTCAGGATGGTAGGCATGTGACAAAAGAGACCGAGTAGAGTTTTGGTGATAGTGCTAAAGGGAACATTTGTTCACAACTTCTTGGTATAGAGTTGTGAATAATTAGTGAGTTTTTTTGGAAGAATACCTCTTGGGTTGTGGTGGTTGGGTATTGATGAGACACTTATAGACAGTGAGGCCCAATCATTTTAAATGCATCTGGTGTGTCCCTATAATGAGAAGTAACCATGAAAAGGGGTTGGTTGTGGGGGTATTCATTGAGGAAATCTTAGTGTACTCTCATATTAAGGAGGATCCTGCATAATATATTTACATCATCTTGAGTACATTGAGAAATCATTGGATATATGTAGATCTACTTAACGGTTTTCTTTTGGTAAAATTAAGGGTCTTCTTGGAGGTTATACCCAAGGTAAGTGAAACTATATGGTGGGAGGTGAGCCACTGACCGTTTGTGGGTGAGGTCATTGTGAAGGGATGGATTTTGGAAAATGCTACAGATTCCATTCTCAGAAGCCAAAAATGGTAGATGGATAATGTTTCATTTGGTTGATCAAGTGATTGTTAGAGGACCATGTCTACTACCATGTTTCGATAATGGTTGGATTTTGTGTCATGGTGGTTGGAGTTACTTAACTAAGGTGGTGAGAACAACACTCCTAAGTTGGGGAGTGGTGTGTTAGTTGTGGAATTACACATTTTGTGATATAAGTTGTTAGGTGCATGGAGTTTACCATGGTTTGGTAGTGGAGATACTGGGATTCTAGTGATAATCAATCCATGCATTGGATCTAGGCTTGAGGTTGTTTTAAAGTGATTTGATGCACTTGTGTTAGATGTGCGTCAGTGGGATTAATGAGGCGTGACAATGGTTCATGGGAAGTGGAGGTTTGGAGTTGAAATTTCACTTAAAGATGGGGATAGACTATGGTAGGTTCATTTAGATGATGGTGGTGTGCCCTAGAGTGAAAGCACCATGGCCAGGTGAAGTGGTAATATTCCAATAGTGAGAGTTGGGAATTTTGGGGAATTTTTTTTTCTGAGGATGGTCTAACATGGAATGATAATTGGAACATATGTGATAATTTATAATCTACTTATGGTTTAATGTTTAAATAATAAGTGCATTTTAGAAATGGAAATGCATTTCAATGAATAACCAATATGTCTTTAGTTTATTTATGGATGGAGGAGGTGACTCCCTTCTAGGTGGTTTTTATGGAATGTATGGATTCCAATGTTGGATGGTGTTCTCATGGATGTTTGGGCATGGTGAGTTGTGAAATTCATCACGTTTGTTGTGGAAGTTTGAGTTAAAGTTATAGTGGTTTTTTTGATGGTGGAGGTTTTAAAACACTAGAAGAGGTGGTCGTGAGCTCAAGAGTATGGTGGGGAGAACCACAATGGGTTAATATATAGGCGATTAGGTGATTAGTGTTATGGGTTGGATTGGATTAGGTAATATCCATCTTGGTGTTATAGTTTTATCAAGGGGAATCAGTTTGGTTTTTGATTGGTTGAGGGCCTTGAGTTGAAGGTTGTTCCTTGGTTGTGTTTTAGATGGTATAGTTGGAATGAGGTTGTTAGTCCTTGACTTATAGACTAAAGTAGGTCATGGGATGTGGTTGTTTAATTGTATGTTCCTTTAGGTGATGCTAAGTTTTGGTCCATTTTTAGGTTTGGAAAGAAGGGTAGGTTGGTAACCTAGTATGATGGTTTGTTTGGGTTTTGTGAGGAGAATCATACCAAGGGTGTAGAGATTGTCTCTCCCAGGGTGGAGTAGTTCTTTTCTCAAGGTTTTATTTATTTGATAGTCTTAGTGGTATCAGCTAGACTTTTCTTGGTTGTTTGATGTTGGTAATGTCCAGTTTGAGTTTGATTCATCCTTTAAATAGAATTGGGTTCATGTTGTGATCACAATATAAAAAAATTATTTGAGGTAAGATCATGATTTTAGTCCAAGTATTGTCATGGAATGGTCTTGTTTAGAAGAAAACTTGGGAGGAATAAGTTGATAAGTGGGACCTGTGGCCTGACCATTTTCTCTTGGAGGCTTGGTGATGATTGGGAATGTAGGTTGAGGTTGAAATTTTAAAAGGTGGGTAGATTGTAAGATACCGGTGTTTGATGAAGTTTTTTTCATTTTAAAATTTGGATAAAATCCTCCTAAATGGGTTAATGGAATTTTTCCTCTATATAGTAAAGGTCTTGGGAGTGTTTTGAGAATTCAGGTCATGGTAAAAGAGGAAAAGAGGTCAATCTATACTAAGATAATGGTTGTCACAAGGTTAGTAATAATTGTGCACCATAACCATACGACCCGTGAAAGGGGGTAAACAGTTAGAGAAACCATATAGGGTGTCCCAATAGACCATGTGGCATGATATCCCCTTGTACAGTGGTGAGTGTGCAACCACCACATGATTTTTTAAACTGTGTGGGTGGCCAGGAAAACAGTGTGGTTTGGTTTCCTCTTGGATAGAGGGAACCACACAGTTGGGGAATAGTTCAGAAAACCATGCATCCAAACCATGAACCTCATTAAAAGTGATATTTTACCACTTCCCCTCCTCCCAACCATAAATATTTATCCTCCAAATTTATCCCCCATTCGACCCCCTATAGCTAGGGTGATGAACTAGAAGCCCCCTCCTCCTCCATGGGTGTTTCTTCTACTATTATTAGGTGTTCGGTGTGTTGTTGGTTGCGAATCAAAGCTCTAGTTAAGTCTCCGAATTCATTTCCTTCTTTTTTCTAGAAGAGACTTGTTGTGTTGTTTCCACTCCTTCTGAATCTCTAAACCCTTAGTTCTATAGGGTGTTATTCTTTTTAGTGTTTGTAGCCAGTAAAGTTTTAATTAAGGGTTAATTTTGGATGGGTGGTTGTCTACAAGCATGAGGTAGGCGGTCTAAAAGATTTTTCCCAGAGAATTATTATTTTATAAGTGTATGTGGTCATGACTATGTACTAATTTACTGCGTTTTGTGTGTCCTTAACTAAGAAAGGTAATTTGGGTCGTAAATAAGGCGTGAGACCCTTCACAGACCCCTTTGGGTCCATTGATGATGCGAGACCAAACCTACGACTACCCATGGGGTATGCCTAACCATTGAAAATGGTTAAATTAATTGGTAAATGTTGAGCTAGAGAAATTATTTGAATTAATGGATATGAGTTGGTACTTAGAAAATGGGTATGGTTAAAGGGATGATTGAAATGGTTATATTCTTGCTTTTGTGAATTGATTAGGAGGCATTTGAAATGGTTTAAATGGTGTGTTTTGGGTTTTTATATGGTTATGGTTTCCAGTGATGGAAAATGATGTTTTGAAAGTGTGTAATGTTTTCAAAAGAGGTGTTTACCTCAAAGTGCTTTTAAAAGGGGTTCTTTTTAGATTTCAAATTATGATTTGAAATGAGGGTTTGGTTCCTCTATTTTTAAAGTGCTTTTATGGATCTTCTAAATGGATGGAAATGGAAATGTACACCTTATGGAATGGTTTTGTTTTTCAAAGAGGAAGTCCCACATTTTAGAGGGTGGCTCCAATATAATTTTAAAAGATTTTTTGTTTTGATGTTTTATTATAGGATAAGTGGTTGGTTTTATTTACACAATGATTTGGTTATAAGGGCCCACTGAGACCTTGGTAAATGAGATGATAATATGGTTAAATTTGATAAAAAGTTTAATAAGCATGTCCATATGGAAAATTTTACGAGTGGGGTATTGGAATGAGGCTCTACTCCCATGGTTTGGGATAGATTGAGACTATATGGCCCACCAATGTATTGTATGACTAGAATACAGGACTAAGGATCCTTATCTTTAGGTCGGGATATATTGAGGCTCTAGTCCCCATCAATGATTTGTATGACTATAATATTTGACTGAGGCTCCTTATCTTTTGGTCAGTCTAAACTGAGGCTCTAGGGTGTACCAATTTTTTTCCGAGTTTAGGATGTCAAGTTGAGGATCTATTCTCCTAAATTTGGTAAGTTTTGGGATGTCAGAATGGGTTTCTATGCTCCCAAAGTATTAACATGATATAGTTACCTAGAATGATGCTCCAAGGTACATTGTTAATTGAATTTATTAGTGAATTCACCTTTGCGACTAAAGGTATATAGCCCATTATGCTATGGATTAGTCACCCAACATGGACATAGTGGGTTAGGTTGGTTGGTTTGCATGATAGAATTTACAGGATACAATGTTTAATTAATAGTTGTTTAAATGTGAAACATATTTCCCTTGTTTCCCTATTTATTTACAACACCTTGATTATATGTATACATTGTTTTTTAGACTGGTTATTGCATTAGATGCCATTGGTGGTGGCCTAATAAGTTTTACTCACACCCTACTTGGGACATCATGACATTTGGGTACATGAGCAGACACTGCTTGTTTTAGGCACAAGTTCTGGTTTAGTGCCTGGTGGTTGGTTTATGCATGGTCTGACAGGTTCGAGCATGGGATTTCAGGACTGGTTTTGGACCTGAGACCATGTTTGATATCTTTTATTTCTTTGGATTTGGGAGTTTTATTTATATTACTACCTTCCATGTAGTGTACTTGTCATATTGTTATTGTAGGTGTTACTTGGTTATTGTTGTCCCTTACCTCGGGTCCTTACATTGTACCATTTCATTTGGTTGATATATTTATTGATATTATTTATGCTATGGTTTTACTCTAATAATCTAGTATAGTTTCACCATTGTACCCTTATAGACCCACACTACTAGTCGTTATCCTATGATATATGGGGAGACACACTGGAAGCCATGTGGTGGTTCAACTTGAGGCACCAGTTATAGTGGCTACTAAGTCGGGGCATTATAGAGTTCTCCCATACAAGCATTATGTTTAAATATTGAGCATAATCCTAGGCTGGCAGTGTGGTTGTGACATTACCTTGAGACTTAGTGTCTATCTTGAGTATATCTAAGTTATTATTTTTAGGCCTCATTTTATAATTGACATACATTGTGATGAAGAGCTAACTACTCTCTTGATTATTTATGTTTGGTGATTTTAGGGTGTCCTACTAGGTATTGTTATACTCACCCCTGCATGGGATCTTCCTATGCAAGTAATTTCTTATGTATTTGATAGGCGATTTGATGGGGTGCAAGGTGGACTAGGAGAAGACAGATCATAGTTGATCTAGAAAGATAGTGATTCGTACCAAGTATTTCATTTGATACCAATCCCTTCCTTATAGTAGGTTATACTACTTTTACAATTTTGTTGGGCTTGTATTTACCCCTTTATACTTTCCTATACTTTTGTCGTTCTCTAATTATGGGATATAGATATATACATGCATTAGGTATTAGTTATATTTTTTCATTCAGAACGATGTTGGTGGATTGGAGATGTGTATGTGTGTGTGTGTAAGGTCTCCCATGTGTGTGATATGCCTACTCAGCTCTTCCTGCCAACCTTTGGCCTATTGGAGGTGGGCTTGGGGTGTCACACATGGATTTTTGCTGGCTAAGAGGGCTCTGGTGGGTCCGGTAGTGACAAAAAGGACAAGAATATCCTCTTAAAAAATCATAAATCCCATTTAATATTAAAAAATTAGGGCATCCCAATTAAAAAATTAGTTTTGGAGGCCTTTGGGACATTTTTTGACCTAAAAAAATACGGTGTAAATCTATTCCCAGGCTTTGACTTGATATGTGGTAGATCCCAAATGGACACTGATAAATGTATTTCATGCATATAGTTTAGAATTTTTTAATTGATTAATTTTTAATTTAATTTAATTTTCTTACCAATTTTAGAATTATTTGATTTGTTTTATTTATTATGGAAGGAAATGATGAAAATTTGGAAAAGAAATGAAAAGAGGTGGAAATTTGAGCTAAAATGACATCAGATTTTTGAGGAATCTTGAAGCTGGAAAACTGGACAAAGAATAATTACACATCATGTAACAAGATTACACGTTATGACTTCATCTAAGAGGAAGGCCGCCACCATAAGAAGCCGTGATGAGCTTACACTATGTGAAAGAAAATTACATGTCATGTAACTATATTACACGATGTGACATTTTTCAGGACAAGTTTTTTAAGAGAAATACACCAAGATTTATGGGATTTAAATATATTATGGATTACATGTCATGATTCTAGATTACATGTCATGAAATGAGTCAAAGATTCAAAGATTAATACGAGATTCGTGTAAATTAAAAAATCATGAAGGGAAACTTGGATATGGATTACAGGATGTGTAATTATATTACACGTCGTGAACATGATCAGAAAAATAAAATATGGAGGCTATAAATATTTGGCCAAGGCACCACTAAATTTATAAATTCCTAGATGAAGGATCACCAATGGACATCCACTGGATGAAGGCGCACCTATTGCTTCACCACATTCTTTAGGATTTTTATTTATTATTTTTCTACACCCATTCATGGTTATCATGAGCGGGTGATTTCTTTGTGTCAGTGTGTATGTGATGAAGTGGGATTGATTGTATGAGGTATTTTATATTTTAATTCAATTCATGTTGGGATTTCATATTTTCTCTTCATTTATATCTCTTCCCTGATTTCTTCTTGCATGACCATTGTGAGCGAGGTTAGGGATTGGGTATAATTTATTTATTTCTTTGTGCATGACCATTGCCAAGACTAATCAAATACATTTGTTTAATAAGAGATCTAGGATTTGGAATTCCACCATGACCATTAGGTTTGTCTCTTACTTATATTTAAATAAGTTTTAAGGTTACACATTCATTGTAATCCAAAGTACCTGACCATGAGAAAAGGAGAAATTTGGATGGAGAGAATTTTACATGACCATTGTACTTGCTAGGACCTAATTACAATGAATTCATGATTATTAATTGTTTATTTTATACCTTTTCGTTTCATGAAACTGAAATCATTGCTTCTCAAAACCATTTTTATATTGTCTTCTCCCACATTCTTCACCAACTCCAATACTCATTAATTTAGATTTAGTTTTTGTAATTCAAAATTAGTTTAGGTTTATTTTATTTAATTGATATTTTCTCCAACCCTATCTCTATGGGTTCAACCTCAGACTTGCATATCTTATACTGCCCTATTGTTTAGCAGTTTGTTTGTTTCGTGTTTATAAATTTATAAATTTGGTAACCCGATGGGAATAAATGACTCACCTGGGGCTATGAGACACCTAGATGAAAAGTTGTGACTATTTGAAGTTCAATTCATGTTTTCAACTTATTTTTGACTGTTCACTAATTTATCAAAATTTTATGTCATCCAATTGTTATTAAATTACTATTACTTGATAATAATTAGCGAATTATTTATTTATATTATTTTTTAATTATTTTATAAACTATGTTTCACTAAATATCATATATATATATATAAGATTTATTGAGTATTTAGTCTTCTATAAATCATATTTAATAAAATATATTAAATTTATATCAATATAAATAAATTTATATATTAATATATAATTTTTAATGATATATATATTTTTTTATGAAATATACCTTTTATCAATGCTAAAAAAATAGTGATAATGGTTGAATTTATCAGCACTTTTTATTAGCACTGATAAAATTACTCTTTATCAGCATTACCAAAAAGTGCTGATAAATGACACTTTTCTCAATGCTAAAAAAAGTTTTGATAAAGGGGGTATTTTATCATCATTTTTTAGCACTGATTAGAATACCATATATCAGTTCTTTTTTCCAGCAATGATAAAAGTACACTCTTTATCGGTGCTTTTATCTAGTACTAATAAAGAGTAGTGCTTGATAATGTGAAATCTATAGTAGTGGGAAAACTATAGATTACTTGTCTATGACTATTTATAAGGTTCCTTAGAAAACATTATGATAAGTATTGTTTATTTAGTCTCTTCATATGATGGATGCATTGGACTTATTAAGTGATGGGCGGGGTCATAAATTATATAGCCACTAAATTCATCGGCACGACTCATTAGAAAAACTAGATTGTGTATTTGGTGTATTCCTTATCAATTTATGTATTATTTCTTAACACAAGGTCTTAAAATCATGATTATTATGTATGAAATTATGAATTGCATTGCTATGTGATAGCTGTAATTTTCATGCAATATTTTTAAATTTCAATTTAACAATTTTTTTTCTTAAATGATATATTTTTCTATATTATTAATTATTTTTATTTTATGGATAAATAATATTTTAAATTGAATCTTAGAAAAGGAAAATAACTTATTTATATTTTTTATAGAATTTTATTTAATAATGTTATATTTTATTTTATAGGAGAATGGGATATAACACTACAAAAAATAGCGGTATTAGCAGTAGTTTAAACCACCTCTATATGGTTTAGCGGCGGTTACAAAAACTGATACGTATTTCATGGTCAACAATAATTTAGTGGAATTTTTATTTATTAGCAATGGTTTTTATATTTTTCATTTCTAAAACACTTATAGGTGGGTTTTAGTTCATTCAGTGGTGATTTATTTAAAAAAATAAACTGAAAATAAAATATATGAAATGAACATAACCACCACTATATATGTTTTCAGTGGTGTTTAATGGTGGTATATGAAAACCAATGCTGAATATATTCAAAAAAAATATTTAGTGATGATTATTATAAACCTCCACAAAATATATGACATTTTTTATATTTAATAAAAAAATATGCATATAAAAACTCATACATACAATAAACTAAAACATAATTTCATGATATAATCATCATACATACACCGTCATACATCCATGATCATATATATACAACCTTATTCACCATAACCATAGTCAACCCATAACCTTAGTCATCAATATATATATATATATAATATGTCCACCAATAATAATAACCCATGTCCAATATATATCCATACCATGATGATAGAGTTAATATTTTAATTATTTTTCATGTGTGTTTTAATGATTTAATCCCTTACAATTAATCAATGTGAGATTATTTGCATCATTTTTGTATTTTTGGTGAATTTATGGCTTAATTCTGAAAAATGTTTAATTCTGTAAATTTAAAAGCTTTTTGGATCTTCTGTATTTAGGGAATATCTTTTATAATTCTGATCTCAATTGAGTGATTCCTTTTCTTTAGGATTTATTTTCTTAGAGGCTTCATCTTTTTCTTCTAAAATCAGATCTAATTCAAATCACACAGGCTCAGAAAAATCAATCAATTGGATAAATTTTTCTAGCTGATAGAATGGACCCCACATCAGTAATAGAGGCATATATCGGCCCAAAAATATTCAAATTAGGTGATTATAGTTGGAGGAGAAAGAGAATTTATATTATTATGTACAAATTATATTTTATGAGGAAATTCTCCCATTAATTCATTCCGTTAATGCAAAAATGTGGAGGGAGTTGAGAAGTCTTCTTAGATAGAAAAATTTCTCTTCAATAATTTGGGTATAACATTTTTTACACTTTTTCAAAGAAGCTAGTATTTAGAGGTAGCATGAACAAGAGATATAGAAAAAAAATTTATGAATAAATGTTTATTATATTAGGCTATTTATTATGATAAATAGACAAAAACTTTTTGAGGAATGAATCTAGAGGGAAAAGTTGTTCTCCCCTCATGACTATAAATATGTGTGTCAACTTCCATTCAATGGGGTTGAAGAAAGATAAAGAGGGGATGTGCTGAGGAATGGAATATTGAAGTTATTATTATTTTCTCTTTTATTTTTTCTTAGTTTCATTATTCTCTGTTCTTCCCCTTTCAACTCTATTACTCTTCCCGTGGATGGATAAATCCTTTGTGTAATCGAGGAAGGGGGAGTTTCACTTTTGTAATGTCGGAGTCTTGTGCTTTAATTTGAAACTCTATTTTTCTATTGAATAATTTATATTTTTAGTGGTTTCCAATTCTATCAATACAATTTTATTTTGGGTTTTGGTTTTATTCATTGTTTATAGCTTTAGTTGAAGAACTTTAAACTCCCCCCACCTAGAGCAGTTTGTCTCAATTGAGTAGATTATGTTAGGCGGTGAGTGTCTATTGATCATTAGAATGTGTTTCGAATTAGAAAACTTTTTCTAGATTTCTAAGGATAAAAATGTAACACCCCGAGGTTTTAAAAATAAATTTAATATAGAATGTAATGCATGAAACACTGAGTCTCTGTGAAACAAAACTTTATTATTATAACCTATCTATTAAACATAATTTATCTGCCTCTGTGTTTTCAATTTCGAAAAACAAACATACATGATTGCGATCAGTAAGATATTTAGAGTCTGATATGATCAACTTACATTTTTTTATGAATAGTAACTTGATCCTTAGGAACAGTAATGTACCCTTATGAATATTAATATGAACCTTATGAATAGTAACATCACCCATGTAAGTATAAATAAAATTTAGGCACCTTATAAATGAGAGTTAATATTTTAAAAATTAATAATTAAGTGTTGGTATTTTTGTGAGTAATAAATATTTAATTACAATTTTAAATTTATAAATTAATTTAAAATAAAATTAATTTTCATAAAATATATTCCAAAATAAATATTTTGTTGTCCTATGGTTTTAGGATAATTTTATGAGACCTTATTTAATTTATAAAAGTGTTATAATATCAGTATTAAAATTAAAATCTATATTTTTTCATGTAAATAATGATTTTATTTAAAAATTAAATTTAACATAATTATAAAATTATTTCGATAAAATGGATTCCATTTTTGAATTCTATATGTCAAAAAATGGTTATGGTGATTTTTTTGGATTTATATAAAATACATGAATGTTTAGTGAATAGAAAAACACGCTAATTTATGGTATAAATACATTAGAATAATGAATAATATATTAAAAAATTACTCCTCTCCTCCACTATAAAACCCACCATCACTTCCTCTTATCCTCACTCCTTTAATACTCGAAGATTCTCAAGGTTCTACCCAAATCCTCTTCCCTAGTCTCTCCCCACATCTAGGAGCTCTTGGTCTTTCCAAAAGACCAAAACCCCTTCCCTTAAGAAGGTTCTCAAGGAGTATATTTCAAGCGGTAAACCCTCTTCATTTTTCTTTTAATTTCATTTTCAATTTATTTTCTTTTCATATCATCTCCTCACCTACTATGTTCAAATGATCATGATAATTCTAGTATATTCTATATAATGGAATGATATCATGTTAATGTAATATCCTTCCTCAAACTACTATCTCTCTCTCTATCTTTCATTTTAAAAACGAAATCATCATCCGAGAGGTGCTGATTTACAACCTTCGTGGATGACGAACCTTTGTTCTTCAATTTTTCCTTAAAGAATGGTCATGAAACATTTTTTATTATTTAACCATATTATAAAATATGTATTATGTCTTATTAAATGTTCTTAAACTAGTATATACACATAATACTAATTCATATGATAAAACTAGTTCATAATAATCAAAATATCCCCAAAATAATCTAAATGATTATCACTAATGGTCTGTCTAATAACTCATAATCATACCATGTAACCAAATGAATTATATCACCATTTAATAATTTTCAAGTTCATTAGTATCATATAAATTCAATTCTAGATAATTATACCAGTTTCACATGAACTTCAATACTCATATACAAGTATACCGATCATGAAAACCAAGGAATCGAATGCTCCTGAGTGATAAAATTGTATCTTATAACTCATCTAAAATGACATAAATGAACTTAATAAAATTATAATAAATAAAATACATGTATATTAGGTTTTTAATCAATTAACTAATAGATTTAATTTGATTATCCAGGATTTTAAGGTCAAGTGCAGAACTCATTTGGACATATGGTAAGGGTTTTCTACCCAAACCTCTATTTTATTTCGGGTTACTCATTGTCTACCGTAATCACAATTAAATTATTAATTATTTTCATTTACTCCTCATAAATTCTGTTTTAATGTTCTATATATGTTTACCAATCAGAATACTTCTTTATTTTATGGGGAGTTAAATGTTTTATAAATATCTTTCACAATTCATCCCGATAAACAAGCCTGATTCAAGGGAAATTATCAAATTATTACCTATTTTCAAGTGCACTGTATAATCTATTTTAATCCACAATAGTTTTTATAAAACCACTAATTTCATCATGGAAAAACTACCATAGTACATTTCTAGTTTTATGCAAATATTTTTCCAAAAGAACTCTTCTTTTCAATGTAAAAGTGTATTTATCTAAAAAATTATTTAATGATTTTATTAGAGTATTTTTGTTTATTTCAACACCTCTGTTGAATTTTATGTATTATTGAGTTTAATATATTATATTTATCATCTAACATATTGTATTAAATGTTTTATGATCAGTTTTACTATGGATGTTCTATATTGATACCATTCACAATACTACTCAAAATGGTTAGTAATTATGTTTACAGATTGGGGAAAGTTATTTACATTGAACATGTATATAATTTTTATGTTTAACCCCATTAATACAAGAAATGAATTGTAATTAGAAAGTTATGGGTGGGAACCTTTATATCCCCTCTATGCATCATTAAGTCTCATGAGACAAAACAGAATTGGGTTTTGGCCGAGGCCTTACCCTAGTATTTTCAGACATCTTAGTCGAGGCTTTGACAATATGATTCAGATGTCCGACAATATGAATTCCCTCATTATGGTATTATTAATTGATAAATCATTTTACTGTTTAAATATTATAATATCAATGGTTATTTTTCATTCTCTTATGATCATTTATATTTCCTTATTTAATCATCTTTCATTCATGCCATGTTATGCTCAAGTATATTTTAAATGCATGTGTTTTTAGTTGTTCACCATGCCTAGTGTTTATTTTTATGATAACTTCCACTTTATTACTTACCCTTAATGAGAATATGAGATCACCCATTTATTAGGTTTTATTTTCCCCAATTTTTGAAGATAAATATTATTAATTACTTGTAGGGATAATCTAGGAGTCATAGATGTTTTCAATGGAATTGATATTAAGTATTTCATTTCAAGTTGTACTGATGAACTTTTTTTGTATCTTGTTTTCCAAAAACTACTAAAATATTCATTTATTTAGGATATGAATTTCTTGTAATCATTCCAATGTATTAATATAAGTCACTGGATCTAGGAAATTGGGGTCTGGGTCCTTAAATTTGGTATCATAGGAAGTTTAGTAGAATCCTTAGAAACAATATTTATAAAATGTAGATTAGGGAACAAAACCCTAAGTAAAACTTTGAGGATAAGCAGACAAGAACATCCTAGAATTTTGGTAAGTTATATATTATGTGGATATTCCTACAAAATACATCCCTGTCTGGATACTACAAGTGGATGTGGTTTTGGCATAGATGTACCTAGGAGTAACAACTCCAACAAGGTGTTACAGGACTAACTCGAAATAACTTGGTACATAACAAAGAGCCTTACTATGCACCTAGTTTGACACTCCTGGGGTATATTCTTAGGATAATTCACATTTTATTTATAAACCATTATGAATGATTTAAATGTAAATATGTCCTGAAAGAAATCATGCTTATGACTATGAAATTATACATGCATAAAATTTCAATTTATGTTAATTGTTTTTCTAGTTCGACATTATACATTATGATTTATAACCTAATTTATTGTGTTCCATAATTTAGAAATGGAACATAGCGGAAGTAATGGGAAATGCATGAATGCACATATCCCATGTAGGTATTTCCCTCCTATTCAAACTAATGATGTTGATTCTGAAGCTGTGACTGGTGCTGAGAAACTTATAACTATACTAGGACAACTGACTCAGATTATGAACAATAACCTTACCTGAATGGATCATCCTAATCCAAAATGTGGAGGATCAATTATAAAAATCTTTATGAAACAAAAAACTCCATCATTAAATGGGACTAAAAACCCATTCATAGCGGATAAGTAGATAAATTCCTTAGAGAAAATATTTCTCATTTTGGGTTATAATGAAAAGGAGAAGGTTATCATGGTATTTTATTTTCTATTGGGAGATGTGGATCAGTGGTGATCATTAATTCCAAACATAAAAGAGGAATAAATAGAATAAATGGAATGGAGGGACCTTAATAAAATATTCTTAGAAAAATATTTTCCTCGTGAACAACGAGCATATATGGAGATGAAATTATTGATTTTGAAACAAAAAGAGAACGAAAACATTATGAAGTATGAATCCAATTTTACAAGGATAGAAAGGCATACCGCAGACTACATACATAATCCAAGGAGAAAGATTGATTAATTATTTGATGGTTTAAAACCACCCCTCTGAAGGGAACTAGTTTCCCAAAAATTCTCATCATATAAAGATATAGTCTCATAATATATCAAGATAGAGAAAAAATTATCTAAGTAATATGACTTTAAGGGAAAGCAAGAGAAAAAGAGGGTGGTAGAGGAATGAATAGATAAAGGTAAGAATAAAAAAGGTATTTTACCAACATGTGATACTTGTGGAAAGAAACACCCCAAATCCTACCTAAAAGGAAAAGGAGTCTGTTACAAATGTAAAGAAAGAGGCCACCAATCTTGATATTGCAAAGGAAATAAAGAAGTTTCCAATATTCAATGCTACAATTTTAAATATATGGGAAATTATTCCAATTATTGTCCTAAGTGTCAAGAAAACATTCACCAAATAAGGCCAAGGGAGAAAGGAAAAGCTTATGTGATCACAACTATTGAAGTTAAAGTTCCTAATGATGTGGTGGTAGGTACTTTAATCATTTCCTAAAACTTAGACAATTATTTATTTGATTCTGGATTCTCTCATTAATTTATATCTTCCTAGTTTTCCAAGAAAATTAGACCTTTCCAATTTTATTTAATAAAGGATTTTTCAGTTAAAACTCATAAGGTAAGTATCATTGCAACAAAGATGTGTCGATCAGTCCCCCTTGTAACACATAAATGTGCTTTAGTTGCTGACCTTATCATAATACCCATGATTTACTTTGATATAATTCTTATTATGAATTGGATTTCAAATTATGATGTGAAAATCTTTTACAAGAATAAGGAAGTTACAATTTTTGAAAATGATGTTGAATCCCTCATCTTTAGAGTAGAAACCTTATCATTTTATTCTTATCTAGATTCACCCCTAGTAGATCAACTGAATTCAATTATTTGGGAGGAAGATAAAACAATATCTATGGGTGAGAAAAGAAATATTCAAATTGAGGATGTACCTATTGTGAAAGAATACATTGATGTATTTCCATAGGATTTACCAGGATATCCTCCGAAGTGGAAAATTGAGTTTTCTATTGAATTTATTCCTAGAGAAAGGCCTATATCAATGAATCCTTATAGAATGGACATAGTGGAATCAGTATAACTAGAGAAACAACTATATTAATTGAGTGATAAAGGATTTATCCTCCCTAGTGTTTCTCTATGGGGAGCCCTTGTTCTCTTTGTCAAGAAGAAAGACGAATCCATGTGTTTGTGTATTGACTATATAGAAATCAATGATATTATGATAAATAATAAGTATTCTCTTCCTCACATTGATTATTTATTTGATCAACTTCATAGAGACCAATATTTTTCAAAGATTGACCTTTGATCTAGATATCATCAATTGCATGAGAGGAAGGAAGACATTCCAAAGACAACATTTTAAACTAGGTATGGGCATTATGAGTTTACAGTAAGGCCTTTTGGACTGACTAATGCACCCTATATTTTCATTGATATAATGAATAGAGTTTTAAAGGAATATCTTGATGAATTTTTTGTGGTATTTATTGATGATATCTTGGTATACTCCAAAATCTGTGAAGATCATGAGAACCAACTGCGCATTATTATGAATACGATTAGAAGAAAAAAGTTATATGAGAAGTTTATAAAGTGTGAATTCTAGCTTCAAATAGTTTATTTTCTTGGCCATATTGTCCCTAAGGATGGAATCTTAGTTGATCCTACAAAGACAAAGGTGGATCATGATTGGACTACTCCAACAAACATAACCAAGGTACGTAGTTTTTTTGGGTTAGTAGGTTATTATCGGTGTTTCGTTCATAACTACACCTGATTAGGTTACTCGTTAACCAAGATTACTCGTAAAGGGGTTAAGTTCATATGGAAAAAATCATGTGAAGAATGTTTTGAAGAATTGAATAATATGTTAATGAATGCTCTAATCTTGAATCTACCACCAGGAAATGGTGGATTTGTGATTTATAGTGATGTAGAAAAGAAGGGACTTGGTCGTGTCCTTATACATAATGATAGAGTCATTGCCTATGCATTAAGGAAGTTAAAAATTCATAAACAGAACTATCCAAATCATGCTCTTAAGTTAGAAGCTGTAATATTTTCTATAAATATATGGAGGAACTATCTCTATGGTGAAATATGTGAGATATATATGGATCCCAAGAGTTTGAAATATATCTTCTCATAGAAATAACTCAACATGAGGAAAATGTGATGGCTAGAGCTACTCAAGGATTATGATTGTTCAATATACTACCACCCGGGGAGGGTGAATAAGGTAGTAGATGCATTGAGGAGGAAGGATCATGGGGTTCTGAACAAAATGAGGATTAACAAGGATCCTATGTATATGGACCTAGTAAGGTGGGATATGGAAATTATCAAGGAAGGTGAAACATCATTAATTTGTCAACTGGTTACCCAACCATATTTATTAGAAATGATTAAAAGTTATCAGCCTGATGACAAGAATATTCAAAAGAAAATTAATGCTTTGAATGATGGGAAGTTAGCAGAATTTTTGTATGAAGATGCACTACTGCAAATATGGCCTTTATCAGTGCTAGAAAAGGGTATTAACAGCAATAAAAAAGTGTTGTTAATAGAGACGAAGATAGGGGGTCCCTATAATAGTGCTAAAAAAGAAATGATAAAAAACCCTTTTATCAGTGCTAAAAAAAGAGCTGATAAAAGTTAAAAAATATAAAAAAAATAAAAAAATATTTCTGTAATTAGGGTAGGGGCTTCAACAGTGCTTGAAGCCCCCTTTAACAATGCCCTACCACCCCACCCCCACTTGCATTCCCCAGTGACCCCCAAAGCCTTTAACAACGCCCCAACCCCCTCTATCAGCACTAGCCGTAAGTCCCCATCCATGCGCGTGTGACCTCCCCCCTGGATTCGAACTCGGGACCTATTACCTACGCGCTTAAGCCTTTACCACTCCACTATATTTCTTTGCTTTTCATTTATTAATATATCTATTTATTTATATATATATTTATTTATATTTACTCATATATTAATATATATATTTATATTAACATATATATATTTATATTAATATGTATATATTTTTTTATATTAATATATATATAGTTATATATAGTTATATTAATATATATATTTAGTTATATTATTATATATATTTAGTTATATTAATATATATATATATATCCGTATATTAATATATATAGTTATATTTATATATTAATATATTTATTCATATATTAATATTTATTCGTATATAATATAAATATATTTAGTTATATTAATATATATATATATATATTTATTCATATATTAATATATATATATATATATATTCATATATTAATATATATATATATATATATATATTCATATATTAATATATATATATATATTTATATATTAATATATATATATATATTCATATATTAATATATATATAGTTATAATTTTTTAACCGTATATTTATTTGCATATTAATATATATTTATAAGATTATTTTTAAATACATTTATAAAATTTGTTTTCTTATGTGTGTTTATAAATAAATAATCACATAGATACATACATATATACAACACACACACACACACATATATATTTATGAATAAATACATATATATGTGTATCTAAAAAAGCCATAGAATGTTAAAACGACCATAACTTCTAATACAAAATTCTATTTCAACTCCACAACCAGTCAAATCAAGAAACATGAAACGGTCCTTGATATGATATATGGTACAAGCCAAATGGACATCCAGATCAGAAGTTATAGTTGTTTGAATGTTAAAAAATCGGGGTATCTCGACTAAAAACTCAGTTTGGTGGCCTTATGGGACTTTTTGGCCTCTAAAAATGTGACATTAGGTTCCCTTGGGTCACTAGCGCATAAAGCTCATCACATGATTCTATTTGATATGTTGTAGAGCTCAAACGGACACCTGGATCAAAAGTTATGGCCGTTTGAAGTTTGAGTTGCATTTTCAACTTATTTTTTATCTTTTATTATTACTTTTTTGATTTTTTGTGTCTTCAAATTGTTATTAAATTATTATTACTTGATGATAATTAGAAAATTATTAATTTATAATTTTTTAAGATATTTTATAATCCATTTTCACTACATATCTTACATATTAAGTGAAAATGTTTATTTATACTTATTTAAAACTTATTTAAAAAATATATATTATATTTATATCAATATAAATATACTTATATATCAATATATTATTTTTTATGATTTTTTTTGAAATATACACTTTATCAGTGCTAGGAAAAAGCACTGATAAAGCTCCCCCTATATCAACACTACTAAAAAAGCACTGATAAAGGGCCCCCCTTTAACAGCGCTAAAAAAAGCATTGATAAAGGGGGTGCCTTTATCAGCGCTAAAAAAGCACTGAAAAAGGGTCACTTTTAACAACGGTTTTTTAGTTCTGTTAAAAGTTCCATTTATCAGTGCTTTTTTTAGCGTTGTTAAAGGGTGGTGCTGCGGAAACCCAGTTTTGTGGTAGTGATGGAATTCTAAAATCTGGGAGGATGCTTTGTTTTCCTTCTATACCTGATCTAAAAAGGGAATTATTGGATGATTCCCATAGTTTGAATTTCTTTATACACCATGGTAGGACTAAGATGTATAGATATTTGAAATAAAATTATTGGTGAAACAATATAAAGAGAGAAGTTACATATTATGTATCAGGATGTTAAGTCTATCAATAGATCAAGAATGAAAGACAACATCCTAGAGGAGTCGTGAAACCTCTTCCTATTTCTACATGAAAATGGGATGAAATTTCTATGATTTTTTTCACTAGATTACTAAAAACTCCAAGAAGGAGTGATTTAATATGGGTAATTGTTGATCAACTTACCGAATCTCCACATCTCCTCACAATAAGGGAGGATTTTCCACTAGAGCGCCTGACACGAATCTATATCAATGAAGTTATAAGAATTCATAGAGAACCTCCCTCAATTGTGTCTGATTATGATCCATGATTTACATCAAAATTTTGGTAAATTCTTCAGAAATATTTGGATACTGATCTTCATTTGAGTACTACTTATCACACTCAAACTGATGGGTGGTCAAAAAGGATAAAAACTTTAGAAGACATATTGAGATCATGCTCACTTGATTTTGAAGGTATGTGATCGGTATTTACATTTGGTGGAGTTTTCCTACAATAATAGTTTCCATTCAAGTATTAAATTGACACCATATGAAGCATTATATAGAAAGAGATGTCATACACCAACATGTTGGGATGAAGTTGGTGAAAGGAAGCTTGTAGGACTAGATCTTGTAGAGGAAAAATAGCTAAGGTAAAGACTATTCAAACCCATATCAAATTAGCTCAAATCAAGAAAAAGATCTATGCTGATAATCAAAGGAATTATTTTGAATTTAAAGTGGGAGATCACATTTTCTTGAAAGTATCTCCATGGTAGGGTGTTATAAGATTTGGAAAAAAGGGAAACTAAGCCCTAGGTACATTGGTCCTTTTAAAATTATGGAGAGAGAGTAAGAGTTGTGGATTATCTGTTGGTGATTCCACCTAGCCTTTCTAAAGTACACAATGTGTTCCACATCTCATTGTTGAGAAAGTACATGTCATACCAAACACATGTACTCACTTATGAAGGTATCAAATTTGAACCTGACTTATCTTATTGTGAAGAGACTATCCAAATTCTAAACACTAAAGAATAGGTGTTGAGGAATCAAATGACTTGGATGGTAAAGGTACTTTAGAAAAATCATAAAAATGAAGAAGAAATGTGGGATATTGAGGAGTTTATGATGAAGACCTACCCAAATCTTTTTATGAGGTAACATTTTAGAAATTTTGAGGATGAATTTTTTTGTAAGGGGGGAAGAATGTAACACCCCAAGGTTTTACAAATAAATTTAATATAGAATGTAATTCATGAAACACTGAGTCTCTATGAAACAATTTTTTTTATTATAACCTAGCCTTTAAACATAATTTTTCCACCTCTGTGTTTTGGATTTCAAAAAATGGACATACACGGTTGTGATCAGTAAGATATTTAGAGCCTGATAGGATCAACTTACATTTTTAGTGAATAGTAACTTAACCCTTATGAGTAGTAATGTACCCTTATGAATATTAATATGACCCTTATGAATAGTAACATCACCCATGTAAGTATAAATAAAATTTAGGCACCTTATAAATGAGAGTGAATATTTTAAAAATTAATAATTAAGTGATAGTGTTTTTGTGACTAATAAATATTTAATTACAATTTTAAATTAATAAATTGATTTAAAATAAAATTCATTTTCATAAAATGTATTCCTAAATAAATATTTTTTTTCTTATGATTTTAGGATAATTTTATGAGACCATAGTTAATTTATGAAAGTGTTATAATATCAGTTTTAAAATTAAAATCTGTATTTTTCAAGTAAATAATGATTTTATTTAAAAATTAAATTTACATATAATTATAAAATTATTTTGATAAAATTTAGTCCATTTTTTAATTCTAAACATTGAAAAATGGTTATAGTGAATTTTTTGGATTTTTCTAAAATACTTGAATTTTTGGTGAATAGTAAAATACGGTAATTTACATTATAAATACATTAGAATCTAAATACACAATTCCTTTAGTCATCACTAATGTAAGGAAACTTGGTTATAATTCATATTTACTTATTACTATTTTTTTGTCATAATAATCAACACTATTTATTATCTTGAGAAGAACAATAAAATAATGAATTAGATATTCAAAAATCACCCCTCATCCACTATAAAACCCACCCCTCACTCGCTATTCTCCTCAATCCTAAAAGCCTTGAAGCTTATAATATTTCTACATAATTTATATTCCCTATTATCTCCCCATGTCCAGGATCTCATGGTCTTTCTAAAATACAAAAACCCATTCCCTTAAGGAGGTTCTCAAGGAGGATATTTCAAGAGGTAAACCCCTCTTCCTTTTTCTTTTAATTTCATTTTCAATTTATTTTCTTTTCTTATCATCTCATCACCTCATATGTAAAAATTATAATGATAACTAAAGTATCATATATATACTATAATGATATAATTTTAATGTAATATCCTTCCTCAAACTACTATATCTCTCTCTTATTTTAAAAATGAAACCATCATCCAGGAGGTGCTGATTTACAACCTTCATGGATGAAAAACCTTCATTATTAAATTTCTCCTTAAAGGATAGACATGAAACAATTTTTATGGTTGAACCATATTATAAAGTATGTATTATTTCTTATTCAATTTTCTTAAACCATTATATATACATAATATTAATTCACACGACAAAACTAGTTCATAATAATCGAAATATCTCCAAAATAATCTAAATGATTATCACTAATGTTCTATCTAATAACTCATCCTCATACCATGTAACCAAATGAATTATATCACCATTTAATCTTATTTATGATAATTATTATCAAATAAATTCAATTCTGTAGAATCATACCAATTTTATATGAATTTCCATACTAATATACAAGAATACCGATCATGAAAACCAAGGAATCAAACACTCCCAAATGATAAAATCATATCTTATAACTCATAAAAAATGCCATAAATAAACTTAATAAAATTATATTAAATCAAATACATATAGATAAGGTTATAAATTAATTAATTAATGGATTTAATATGATTATATAGGATTTTAAGGTCAAGTACATAACTCATTCGAACATAAGGTGATGGTTTTTTACCCGAACCTCTATTTTCTTTCGGGTTACTCTTTGTCTATATTAATACCCATTAAATTCCTAATTATTATTATGTAATAATCATAAATTCTATGTGAATGTTATATTTTTTTTACCAATCATAATATTTCTTTATTTTATGGGTAGTTAAATGTTTTATAAATATATTTCTAAATTATTCCAGATAAACAACACCGATTCAAGGGAACTTCTCAAATTCTTACCTATTTTCAAGTGCACTATATAATCTTTTTTAATCCAAAATTATTTTTCTAAAAAAACTAATTTAATCATGGAAAAACTACCCTTGTTAATTTATGGTTTTATGGAAATATATTTCCAAAATAACTCTTCTTTTTAAAGTAAAAGTGTATTTCTCTCAAAAATCCCTCGATGATTTTATTAGAGTATTTTTGTTTATTTCAACACCTCTATTGAATTTTATTTCTTATTGAGGTTAATATATTATGTTTATCATCTAACATATTTTATTAAATGGTTTATTATTAGTTTGAATCTGGATCTTCTATCTTTATACCATTCACAAAACTACTTAGAGTAGTTAGTAATTATGTTTATATATTAGGGAAAGTTATTTGCATATGTATATGATGTTTATGTTTAACCCCATTCATATGAGGAATGCGTTGGAATTATAAATTTATGGGTGGAGCATACTATATCCCCTTGATAAATCAGTAGGTATCCTGAGACAAAATAGAATTGGGTTTTGGCCAAGGCCTTACCCTAGTATTTTCAGATGTATTGGCTGAGGCCTTGACAATATGTTTCAGATGTCCAGCATTATGAATTCCCTCATTATGGTATTATTAATTGATAAACCATGTGATTATTCAACTAGTATAATATCAATGATTATATTCAATTCTCTTATGATAATTTATATGACCTTATTTAATCAAATCTCATTCCCACCATGTTATGCTCAAGTATATTTTTAAAGGCACGTGTTTTTAGTTGTTCGATATGACTAGTGTTTATTTTTATGATAAATTCCATTGTATTACTTACCCTTACCAAGCATCTGAGCTCACCCCTTTCTTATGTTTTATTTTTCCTAGGTTGTGAAGATGAATATTATGAATGAATTTTACGGATAATCTAGGAGTCATAAATGTTTCCAATGGAAATTATATTATTTATTTCATTTCAATTTGTAATGTTGAACTTATGTTTGTATCTTGTTTTCCAAAACTGCTAAACTATTCATTCCTTTAGGATAGAACTTTATTGTAATCATTTAAATGTATTAATATAAGGCACTAGCTCTAGGAAACTTGGGTCTCAGTCCTTACATAAAAATTCTTTATTGGGACTTGCCATATTTATTTCGGAATGGTTTATGAATTTTCATGCATATAAGAGTTCTTTCCATTGTTTCCTTCAACTAAGAGTGATTAATAACTCAATAAAGAAGTACTTACATTTTCACTCAATGGGAAGAGAGGGGGAATAATATTTATAACTATGATGACATTGAAAAAGGTGATCCTACCCTGACCCCATCACTCTCTTCATCCACTTGTGTTCAAATTGTATTTTTAATTTCCTTCTTTATTTTTAAACTCAAACAATTTCAAAAACAACCTCTACTACTTTCTCAAATTTAAGTGACAAACATTATTGTTGTGAAATCCTCTATGGAGACATCCTAGGTTAACCAATTTACTGTATTTTAACTTAGGAAATATTTTTTTTGTCATACCCCATGATAGAAACGTGTCAAAAATTGGAGTCGTTTCTGGGGAGGTTGTGCAAAAAATCTAATTTTGAAATTTTGTAAATATTTTCTTTGATTTCATTTAAAAAAACTAAAAAAATTTCATAATGTATGAAAACTAAAATTATTATTCTTGGATTGATAACTCACATGTTTAGTGAGAAATGGTAGATAATTATGAGATGGACCTATTACAAAAGGTTGATTAACTCACTATTTTGGCTAAGCAAATGCTGAATGACTATGTCACATATATCTCACTTCAAGAACTGATAGACATGGTTAATAAAGTCAAAGACTTTTATAAAATATTGAATTCCAAGTAGAAAGTTACATTTAATGAGGTAAATCAACCTAATCTAGAATCAAAATCATTGGTGGTAGATAATTCTCCACCCATCGTTAAAATAGAGGATCCTGACTACCTATCTCTGTCTAGTGAAATTCAAATCAGAGAGGTATTTTCCACAGAAGAATCAATTGAAGCTAAACAAATTTAGGGAGATGATATTTTCATGAACTCATTATCTTATAATTTTTTTGAAACTATATTGAGTATTACCCCCTTTCTTTAATTTTTCAGATTCGGTCAACACTTGAATTGCCTTTGTGGATGAGGAAGAAAAGGAAGAAACACCTATTGGGGAACTTCTGGGGCTCCCTGAACTTGTTGAAAACTTATTATAGGGAGTTCAAGAGGAGACCAAAGTGACTTTTCCTGAGTAAATAGAGACACAATATTATTAATTTGAAAGGGAGGAATTTGATATTGATACCTCATGTTTTAATTTGATTCAAATAGAATTACACTCTAACTTTTTATTTGATTATTCAATTAATGTAGAATAACTTGAGCAGCCACTGGAGAATAAATAAGAGGTTGTATAGGTGGAAATCATGAAATATGAGGACTAATTATTTGTCTTATCCCTACCATAAAAGAATCATTTCATTTTCATGGGGGTGGATTATATATACTCTATCCATGGAGTCCTAAACATAAAGGAAGAAGTAAAATCTGCAAAGAAGTGTCGGTGGTTCATCATAAAGAAACTCCACCCACCATCAGATTAGGGATAACTAACTAGAACTGCCCATCAAGAGGTAGTCAAAACCCATGTCCCTATTGGGGGATTAAACTAAGATATATAATTATTTTATCATTCTATTTATATTTTCATTTATTTTAATAAATTTCTTATTTTTTTTATTTTCTTCTTTTTCTTGTAGGTTTTTAGCATGTAGAACTTAGGAGTTCAACTCAATGTTTCACTTCCAATAAATCATGATATACCTCTCTTTTACACTTACTTGTTGGTTATGATTACATTTAATATCTACTTACTTATTAAATCCATTTGAATATGTTATGGACACTACATAATTTAAGTGTGGGGGAGGGAACCTTTTTATTTTAGGATTTTCATTTCTTGTTTGTTTTTCTACTTGAAAAAATATTGCGTGCTTTTAAAATTTTTGTGTGTTTATTTTTCAATTTTTAGATGTTTTTAAAACTTTTGAGCTGAAATGATTATCATTTCTATTTTTGAAACCCATTCCAATGAGTGAACCAATTTATTCTATGAAACCAAGCTTAAATGAATGTTGAGAATGACTTTGTTTCAAGTTCAAATCTATGGGAATTTCCTAAAAATTACTCTAATTTTTGAATCTCATGACGTATCTTACTATCTTTATCTTTTAAATCACTCTCTTATGAGGCTTCTAAACCTTTTTTCCATATTCTTCACATTCACCTCACTTCTTGAGAGATCCAAACTTTTCTTTCTTTAACCGGAATTTGATTTATTCCTATCAAAACTTAAGGTTTTTAGGTACTTGTGTTTTAAATGACTGATACATTTCTCTGGTTTTAAAATTATTTTCAAGACAATACATTTAATTATGGAGTTTCGTGTATATTTAATCCCTGTATCCCTTATAATCTATGAATATCCTATTAGGTTATCCAAATTACAAGACAATTTTCCCTATCCAACCTACCCTGGATGTAAAATTACATGATCTAGTTGAACTTAAGTGTGGGGGGAAGCTGTCTAATGTTGTTGTTCTACCTCATTTGGTTATAATTTGGGTGGAAAATCAAGCAATTAAGAGATGTATTTTCTACTAAAAGAATTCATTCTGTTGAAATCTATTCTTTTTCTGGTGCTTTTATGATAAGAAAAGTTGTGCCTTTCTAGAGATTTTAAATGAGAAATAAAGTTCTGCCTTTTATGGAGCTTTCAAGAAAAATTATGTTTAATAAGACTAAATTTCTCTTGTTACTAAAATGATGAATGGTGTGAACTTTTCCTGATTTTTCATGATGATGGATATGATTTTATACTATGGGGAGTGAGGAGGATACCATACTTGAGTGAAAATTAAAATCTTACATTTTTTATTTTACAAGATCCAAACCCTCCTCATTCGGCCTCATAATTTTTTAACCTCTAAATCCTACCAACCAAAATACATAAAACAATATTAAAAATTAATCATGATAAACATGTTTTCTTTACTCAAATATGGTGGATAATTAGTGATTTATCAAGAATATATCAACTCTTGCATGGGTTTGGATGGGAAAATCCTTTTTGAAAATTTACATTTGTGAGATGAGAGAAAAATTCATGTGAGGAAAGTTTCCTATGAACATGGGAGGATAAATGAAGAGGAAATATATGGAATGTTATGAATTAATAACTTCGAATAATTTTCTTTTAGGAGTCATGATATCTTTTGTTTCTTAGTGAGGAATTTATGGATCTCATGAGCATGTGTTTTGAATTTTCATTGATTTGATTTTGATGTTGACTTGTATAGGATTCCAAGTGATAAGTGTGGTGGAATTGATAGATTTAATATTTTAATTATTTTTCATTTGTGTTTCAATGATTTAATACCTTAAAATTAATCAATTTGAGATTATTTTCAACATTTTGATATTTTTGGTGAATGTATGGCTTAATTATGAAAATTGTTTAATTATAGAAATTTAATAGTTTTCTAGATCTTCTTTATTTCAAGCATATCATTTAAAATTTTTATTCCAATTGAGTGATTAGTTCTTTATTATTTCTTCACTTTTGGGATTCAACTTTTTATTTTAAACTTATACCTAATTCGAATCAAAGAGGCTTAGAAAAATCAATCAAGTTGAGAAATTTTACTAGATGATAGAATGGACCCCACATCAATAATAGAGGTATATCTCAGCCTAGATAATTAAAATGAGTTTATTATAGTTTTAGGATAAATATAACTCAGAGATTCATGTCTAAATTAATTTTCATGAGGAAATTAGCTCAGTAAGGCATCCCTTTAATGTAACAAAGAAGAGGGAGTTGAGAAGTCTGATCGAACTGAAAAAAAATTCTTAAATAATTTGGGTATAAATTTTTTGAAACTTTTTCAAATAAACTAATATTTTTAGGGAGCATGAACAATAAATATAGGAACAACTTTTATGAATACATATTTACAATATTATGACATTTATTATGAAAAATAGACTCAAACTTTTAGATAAATGAATATGGAGGGAAAATTTTCCACCCCTAAAGCCTATAAATATGTGTGTCCACTTCCATTCAAGGGGGTGAAGAAGGAGGAGGGGTTATGCTGTAGGATTGGAATCTTGAATTGATTTTTTTATTTTCTCTTTTTTTCTTAGTTTCATTATTCTCTCCTTTTCCCCTTTAAACTTTATTACTCTTCACATGGAGGGGTAAAGCCTTTGAATTATCAGGGAAATGGGAGTTTTAATTTTGTAATGTTAGAGTCTTATGATTTAATTTGAAACTCTTTTTTCTATTTAATGATTTATATTTTAAGTAGTTTCCAATTATCTTAATGAGATTTTATTTTGGGTTTTCATTTCATTAATTGTTTATAGATTTGGTTGAATAACTTTAAACTCCCTCCGCCTAGTGCAGTTTGTCTGGACTGAGCAGATTATGTTAGGTGGTGAGTTTCTAGAAATAGTTGGATTATGTGTAGAATTTGGAATTTTTTTCTAGATTATTAAGGAGAAAAAATTTCTTATAGATACTTGAATTATTTATTTTTAAATGGTTTATGAATTTTCATGCACATAGGAATTGTTTCTATTGATTCCTTCAACTAGGGGTGATTGATAACTCAATCGAGGATCTGTTCACTTGTCATTTAATAAGAATAGATGGGGGAAATCTTTATGACTATGATGACATTGAAAAAGGTGATCCTACCTTAACCCAATCACTCTCTTTATCCACTTGTGTCCAAAATTTATTTTTAATTGTCTTCTTTATTTTTAAATTCAAACATTTTCAAAAAAAACTCTACATCTTTGTCAAATTTAAGTGAAAAATGTCATTGTTGTGCACTTATTTCCAGAGAAATCCTAGGTCAACCACTTTACTATATTTTAACTTATGAAATATTTGTTTCTATCAAACCCAATGACAAGAACATGTGACCTGACCTCCGGTGTATCCATCTATCTCCATATCATGTAATCAATAGGAACCAACCACATCAAGTCATCCAATGCTACAAAAAAAGAAGATAGAAATTATAATTGAACATAATAAATTAAAATTATAGTAGAATAATTGATAATATTTAAACATAACATAGAAACTAAGAACCATCATGACTAACTTCTAAATAATTTCCTTGATCAGAACAATCAACCTCTTACCTACTACCGACATCTCTCTCCTTCAATAAAGATAAGAACATTTAAGAAAAGAAATGTGTAAGATAATAGACATAGAATATATTTATAATGTTGCACATAATTTTTTTTATTTTGTTAATCTAATAGAATAAATTTTAACATAAAACAAATAATATATCATTGATAACACTTTGAAAACATAAACTTACCTATTTAAGATATAATTCAATACCTGGAATTGAAAATGGATAAGTATATAATAATCTAATAAATTTTTAAATCAACGTGTGGTGTGCTAGAAATTTAATTAATAAAAAAATTAATGACTTTGATATGGAATCATGTCCGATATTTTAAAAAAAATGGTGTTTTCCCATGATTTCACGTCAATATGAGGTCATTTTTTTTATAGTTTTGATTATTACACGCATGTTTTAGTGTTTTAAAACACTAAAAACACGTTTGTAGGCATCCCAAAAAAAATGTAACTTAAAAGGATGTTACTTTAGTTTATTAATTAAAAAAACAAATCTATGGTCATTTTCCTAGGATTTCACAGACATCTAATATTATTTTTCTAGTTTTGACCCCCTGACACATTTTTTAAAGACTTAGTATCTTTAAAAAATGTTTATTGAGTCATTCCGAGAACACCTCTTGTCAGATGGACATTTTTTCTATATATACATGTAAAAAATAATTCAATGATGGTTTTACGATTATTTTATGTCAATCTAAGGTTGTTTTCTAGGGTTTTCATCATTACATGACTGTTTTTGTGTTTTAAAACACTAAAAATGCATTTACAAGCATCCTAAGAAATTCATAACTTAGAATGAAATGTTGTCAGTACTTACATTTAAAAAACCAATATATGGTCTTTTACATATGATTTCATGGTCATCTGATGTTGTTTTCTTAATTTTGACCCCCTGACACATATTTTTAAAGACTTTGTATCTTTAAAAACTATTTATTGAGTCATTTCGAGTACATTTCATGTTGGACGGACATGTTTACTATTTGTACACAAAAAATAATAATTAAAAGGTGGTTTCACCATGATTTCATGTCAATATGATGTTTTTTCTATGGTTTTTACAGTTACATGCACGTTTTAGTGTTTTAAAACACTAAAAACATGTTTACGAGCATACCAGGAAAAACGTAACTCGGAATGATGTGCAGTCAGATCCTAAATTTTAAAAATCAACTAGGTTCATTTTCCTATAATTTTACAATAATCTAATTTCATTTTCCTAGTTTTCCCCTTGACATGCATTTTTAAAAACTTTGGTATCTTTAAAAACTATTTATTGAGTCATTCTAAGAACACCACACGTCGAATGGATGTGTTGTATACGTGTACACATAAAAAATAATTCAGTTGTAGTTTTCCATGATTTCACATTAATATAAGGTTTTTTCTATGGTTTTGACCATTACATGCACGTTTTATTGTTTTAAAACATGAAAAATGTGTTTATGGGCATCCTAAGAAAACCACAACTTGAAATGACATATATCCAGTTTATATATTTCAAAAATCAATATAAGTTCATTGTACTATGATTTCACATACATCTAATGTTATTTTTCTGGTTTTGATATAATGCCCTGACCCCAGAAGCCCAGAGATGGTGCATTATTTTAATACATTGGCATGATTACAAGGAATCAAGTCCCGAAGGACTGACCAGTTTAGCAGTCTTGGAAAATAGATTACATACATGAACTTTACATTAAAATTTCTAACATAAAATATAACATAGATAATCCTTTGATAATTTAATTATTATTGTATCTTAAACCTCCATATAAATCATAATACACTTATTGGAATCCTGGGAAAATAAAACATAAAAAAAGGGTGAGCTGAGATGCTTAGTACGGGTAAATAATTTAGCAGAAGCTATAAACTTTTAAGGCAAGATGTGTAATAAAAAAACAACCTTTAAACGTAACATGAACATAATATGGAAAAAATAAATAAAACATTACCATATAAACATGCACATGGATATTCTACTTATCTAATAATCACATTTAATAACTAATTTCATAATGAGGGAATGCATAATGCCGGACATCATAACCACATAGTAAAAGCCTCATGCCAAGACTAAAAATAAAAATTCTATGAAGGCCTTATGCCAATACACTAATTTGTCTCATGAGACCTATCGATACATCAAGGGGCTATAGCGAGCCCCACCCATCACTTAGTAAGTCCAATTCATTCCTCATATGAAAATGGTGAAACATAACATAAACATTCATATTAAAACTAGCATACAAAATGTCAATACTTCATCCATAAACCATGAATGGTATAAAAACAACACATCTATAGTCAAACATATCATAATTCATTCAATACAATATAAAACATTTTATTATAATAAATAAACCTCAATCAATAATAATATCCAATAAAGGATGTTGACATAGTTGAAAATATTCAGTAAAACTTTTTAGGGGAATATCCCCTTTTCATGAAATCATTTAAAAGTCACAAAATTTATAAAATATTTCATTAAAAGATAATTTTTAATCAAATTTTACCATACCACTTTGAAACTTTTTAAAGGAATTAAAATTTTAAAACAATAATTTCCATATAAATAAACCCTTAAAATCATTTTGAAAACATGGACATAAATTAAAGATATTTAGAAAAATAAATATTTTAAAAAAATTAAAATGATGATATAGTTGAAGAGTACCTTAAATAAAACATAAAATATTCCTTTTGAAAACATTTTTATGAAACATGGACATGGATGATGAATATATCCCAAAAAATACTTACACAAACAATCTCGGAAAAAAATGAGATTGAGGAATTAACCCTTACCTTGTACATTCCTTTAGTAGAGGGTACATTTAACCTCATGTATAATGACCATAATATGTTATTAAATTATAACAGAACTATATTAATATTTATGATATCATATATGATTCATTTATTACTTTATACTACCCATTTAATAATAATTTCTATATTAATGTAACATTTCAGGTAATAATCGCTTTCTTTATCGTACATGTTTTAACTTTTTATTCTTGATCGTATCACTTAGATCATGATTTAAATACTTCAATAATATAAAAAATGATTTATATATCATATATATTCAGAATATAATTTTTTATAATAGATAGATATATGAAATGGAAACACCGTTCTTGGAGACAGTATTCCGTACGTACGCATGAATGCCATTTCCGTTTTCATATCGTATTGAACGAAAGTAAGTGAATGAGATATATGTATATATATATATATTTACAGTAGAATTATTATATCATATATTACATACTTATTAATAATATATATTTTTATAATCATTGTTAAATAATGAACATGGAAATGAATCTCATCATGTCATGGAGACGGTAAGTCGTACGTACACACAAGCGACGCTATCATTCTATTAATGGTGAAATAATAGGTAATTGGATGGTATATTATATATAAAGAATAATTAACATGTTATATTTATTATTTATACCAATTATACTCATTATTATACCCATCCAAAAAATGAAGTGTTGAATAACAAGCTACACCACAACGTGGAGATGGTAAGTCGTACGTACGCACGTATGGTGACTTTGTCATTCATAGGATGGATAGAATAATGAATATGGTAGTACCATATTTATAATAAAATCTTAGCATGCATAAGGTATTGGAGTTATTATTTTGGTATGGAAACAACAAAGAAAGAGGAAGTGGAAGAAGAAAAGAACTTTGAATGAGGTGATGAAATAATTACCTCTCCTTTGGGTTCTTCCTTTTGATTTGAATAAAAGGGCTCCTTTGGTTGGATTTCTGATCAAAGTAAGGAATCTAGTTTGAATTAAGGGTAGTTGGGAGGATATTTTAGCAGGGGTTGGCTAAGCCAAAAGACTTTGGAGGTGTGAATTTAAGAGAAGGGGAAATACCCTTTTATAAGAGTGGTGAGGGGTACTTTAGGAAAAGCTTGAAATATTATTTTATTATAAAATAATTTTCGGTTTATAATGGATTAAAATGGATTTATTTCAAGGATAAGGTGGGTATGGATCGAAAAATTCTCAACCAATAGGTTTTGACAAGTTTAGGCCACCATGTTAACCTTTTCTTTTAGATTTAACTCTTATTTAAATAGTTTAACTTTTACCATGTCTTCTTGTATTCTTACACTATAGGGTTAATAAACTTACTATAAAATTCCAAGAAAATCTCAAGGGGTTAAATAATTAAATATATATCATTATATATTTTTTTAGCTGAATCTTAGATTTTTAGGAATATTATATCATTTAATAAAATAATATTTGTTTTAAAACTCATTTATGTCAATTTTGACACTATTTAGTATTTGTTTTTTTTAAAGTCATATAAACATAATTAATTCAAAAAAATACATTGAATCAACCATAATATTTCATATTCACCTATAAAATTAGTGTATGGCATCAAAAGTCTCAATTTACATATATTTTGATATTATAAAATCAATTATATTAATCTTTCGTTAATAAGGTAATTAGTGCATCATCATTGTGTCATAAATAAATTTATTATTAAATATATAAAAATTATAATTAAAATACCATGATGTTGGAAATATTTTTAGCTTTCTAATGAATATTTATAGTAGAA
This sequence comes from Viscum album, assembly GCA_963277665.1. Taxonomy (NCBI): domain Eukaryota; kingdom Viridiplantae; phylum Streptophyta; class Magnoliopsida; order Santalales; family Viscaceae; genus Viscum; species Viscum album. The sequence continues at coordinate 264,575,795 of OY728129.1, forward strand.
TTTTTCTTATATATAACTCTATATTAAAAATGGTTTAGTTAATAAAATTTGAATTTAACTCTTTTAACACCTCTTCAAATAAAATATAATAAATGTATTAATATAATAAAAGTGGATCAAATAGGATCATATTTTCGTCCTAATTTTTATTTTGGTCTAAATTCACTTATCAAATAGAATTAGGACATGTGTTGGGGTAATTATAATATCATTTTTTCCTTTAATTACCCTATTTACTTTTAACCGTGGTAAATAAAATTCAAAAGCTACTATTCACAAAAAATTATTTGCATCCTATTGAACCACATTTTACTTACTGATGTCAACCATGTCTCTCGGATTTTTGAAATTCAATTCACAGAAGCGGTAAAATTACATTTTATGCAAATTTGCAAATGTGCTTAGAAGGTGGGTAAAAGATGATAAAAAGTTCAATAAAAATTTATACATCTAATATTATTAAAAAATGACTCCAATGAATTAAATTAGACTAATATAGGTATTATATATATTTTTTAAAATTAAAATAAATTTACATTAAAAATAATTATTTAAATAAAAAGTCGGTTTTAAACAATAAAAGTGTTTTTCACTATTCATAAAAAATTGAATGTTTTCCAAAAAATACCAAATATCCACCTAAAGATAATTTTGATATTTAAAATTAAAAAATTATGTCTATTTTACCAAATTAAGAGTATATAAGTTTCATTAATTAATTTAAAATTAATTCCCATTGTCAAAACCAGAAACCGGGTTTTTGAGAAGTAAAAACTATCAAAAGATTGATATGTGTTTAATTCCAATTTAAATGTAAAATTAATTCCAATAACCAACATTGGATTAAATGATAAAAATATAATCTAATTATAATTCAAAACCATTCAAATGTATAATTTAACACTATAAATTATTTTGATTTTAAAAGTTTTTTTCAATTAAAATTTAGTATTTTTCACTATTCGTCAAAATATGAAAGTTCTAAAAAAAACACCAAAAAATTTATCCAAACTAAATTTTTATGTACCAATTATAAAGAAGAATTTAATTTCATTAAATTTAATATATAAAATTTTCAAATATTGGATTTAAAAAGGGTTCTCCATTAAAAGGTTGGAAAACTACATTTTTTGAAAAATACTTCTTTTATCTGAAAAATTGAATTTTTCCTTATATTATGTCTAAGAAACACAAAATATGAATTTTAAAATTATATAGGATATATATATAATTTAAAATGTCTTTAATACTATTCCTAACTACTTTATAAATGGCTAGTTTGATAGGTCGTGATGCGCTTGAACTCGGTGTTGTGTGTAGCACAAGTTGTTGAATTACATTAAAGAGATAATGAACTTTGAAGTCTTGGGGTGTTACATTTGACCCCATGACACACATTTTTAGAGACTTTGGTATCTTTTAAAACTTTTTATTAAGTCATTCAGAAAAAACAACACAACATATTGAAATTTTCTCTATGTTTACACATCAAAAATAATTCAAGAGTAGCTCCCCACGATTTCATTTCAATATAAGGTTTTTTCTAAGGATTTGAATGTTACACGCACATTTTAGGGTTTTAAAACACTAAAAATTCATTTAAGAACATCCCAGGAAAACAGTAACTAATAATGACATGTCATTAGTTGATACATTTCAAAAATAAATCTATGGTCATTTTCCTACGATTTCATAGTTTTATGATATCGTTTTCCTAGTTTTGACACCTAACACACGTTTTTAAAGACTTTTGTATCTTTAAAAATGTTAATTAAGTCATTTTGAGCACACCGTATGTCATATGAACATTTTTTATATCAATACATATAAAAAATTATTTAATGATAGTTTTCCCATGATTTCATTTCAATTTGAGGTCATTTACTATGGTTTTGAATATTACATGCACATTTTAGTGTTTTAAAACACTAAAAACACGTTTACATTCATCCGAGAAAAAACATAACTATAGATGACATGAATCTATTTCCTACATTTGAAAAATCAATCTATGATCATTTTCTTATGATTTTAGAGCCATTTGATATCGTTTACATAGTTTTGAACCTCTGACACACATTTTTAAAGACATTAATATCTTTTAAAATTTATTATTGAGTTATTTTGAGAAAAGTACATGTTAGATAGACATTTTTTATATTTTCACACATAAAAAATAATAAAAAGGTAGTTTTCCCATGATTTCACATCAATATAAGTTCATTTTACATGGTTTTGACCATTACACAAATGTTTTAGTGTTTTAAAATATTACAAACGCGTTTACGGGTATTCTGGGAAAACTATAACTCAAAATGATGTGTGTTTGGTTTCTACATTTTAAAAATAAATCTAAAGTTGTTTTTCATGATTTCAAATACATATGATAACATTTTCCTAGTTTTGACCCCCTGGAACACATTTTTAAAGACTTTGGTATCTTTAAAAAAAATTATTGAATCATTTCGCGTACACTACACATTAGATGGACATATTGTCTAAAAATACACATCAAAAATAATTAAATGGTGGTTTTAACATGATTTCACATCAATATAAGGTCATTTTCTAGGGTTTTTACCATTACTTTTACGTTTTAGTATTTTAAAACACTAAAAACATGCATCCTAAGAAAAATGTAACTCAAAATGATTTGTCTTCATATCCTCCATTTCAAAAATAAATCAATAGTAATTATCCTATGATTTTATAGTCATTTTATGTCTTTTTCCTAGTTTTGACCCCTTGAAACACATTTTTAAAGACTTTGGTATCTTTAAAAACTATTTATTGAGTCATTATGAGCACACCACACATTGGATAGATGTGTTGTCTGCATGTACACATAAAAAATAATTCAAAAATGATTTTACCATGATTTCAAGTCAATCAAAGGTTGTTTTCTAGGGTTTTTACCATTACATGCATATTTTAATGTTTTGAAATACAAAAAATATGTTTACAAGAATCTTGGGAAAATCATAACTCGGATTGATGTGTTTTTAGTTCCTACATTTCAAAAATTAATCTACAATCATTGTAATATGATATCATGGTTATCAGAAACACTAACCGATCTGTATGTCTCGAAGTGCATGTTTTCAATATAAAAGTGTCATTTTTTTACATTAAAACGCCTATCACATAGGAAAAACCAAGAAACAAAAGTTCATATTTATTTTAAACTTTAAAAAAATTATCCAAAATTCATTATTGACATTTGAGAATTGAACTCACATCAACATGACACATAATGTTTTCAGTATGAATCGAAGTGTTTGTTTTCAAAATAAAAGTGTTATTTTAGTTTAAAATGTCTGTCACATTTTCAAAGATGATAAAACGAGTTTGGATTATTTTAATTTTTTTGAAAAATGATCTATAGTTCATTTTTGATATATAGTAATCAACTTCACATCAATCAGATAGATAAAGTGGGAGGTATGAATCTAAGTGCATGTTTTTAATACAAGTTCTATTTTACTTAAAAATGATTGTCATATATCAAAAACTAAGAAAATGAGCTTATATTATTTTCAAACTTTAGGACAGTAATCCATAATTCATTTTTAACATGTAGGAATTGACCGCATGTCAATTCGAAACACAATTTTGTTGGTATGGCTCTAAGTTCATGTTTTCAATAAAAAAGTTTCATTTTATTTTTATTCATTGAATTTGTATATGTTCTTTGAAAATGTGTGAATGGTCTATAGAGTTTAGAATTTTCCTTGGTAGGATTAGCTATAAGGATGTAAATTTTTATACGGACTGTATCTTTCATACTCTGAAATATAGGAACTAAATCATTTTTCATTTTCAACCACCATTGATCATGAATTTTCCTATAAGATTCATGTTCTTGAACTTTTTATTTCAACCTTGAAATTTCTATTTGTGCTTCCTGATTAATATCACTACTTTAACCCACACTGGTGTAGTAATAAATAATGATGATGTCCTACCAAAGACAGATGATGGAGTAGGCTCATAACCCATCCCTCATACATGCCCGAGGTACTCCTTCCCCAAAACAATTGCAACTACATTAATCTGGGATACTGATGATGATTGTGAAGGGTTTACATCATAGACTTCTTGAGTTTAAATAATTAATACAAAAATATTAAAAATGATTTTTTTTAAATTATGTAAACTTAATAATATTATTTAATTCATAATTTTTTATTACTATTTAATTTTATTTCATTACTATAAAAGAATAATAATGAAAAATAAATTATAACAACAAACATACCTTAAATCCAATTAAATAGGACTGGCTACATGGATCAAACGGTGAAAATTTAGATAATTGGCACTGTTTGACCCATGTAGTCAGCCCCATTTAATTGGGTTTCAGGCATGTTTTCTATTATACTTTATTTTTAATCAATATATTTTTATAGTAAGGAAATAACATCAAATTTCCATGAAAATTACTTACTCCAATATCCCTGGTAGGTTCATTCACAAAGCCACTGTCATGTTTCCTATGACCTTTAAGCCACATCTCTATCTAGAAAATAAAGTGACCTAATTCATTATCCTTTATAAAATGAATATATACGAGCTAGAAAAAAACCTTGACTTATAATAATATAATATAAACAATAATAGATAAAATACAACCAAGATTTTTAATTTTCTCAAAAAACTACAAGACTTAGAAATATGAGGAATGAATTGTTTCTTACAATTTAAAATATTTTTTTAGATAATTCCTAAAAAAATAGAAACATTATTAAAAATTATAATTTTATTATGTTTATGTTATTAAGATAATTTAAAATATGTAATTATCTCATGAGATAAATCTCTGTTAATATCAAAAAACTTCTTCCACTGATTATGAGAAATTCCTTCAAACACTTTCTCATACATTTTTTGCAAGCCCAGAGACATGTAATTAATTTTATTTCATAATCTCCATTTAAATATATCCATTTATTGGCCAAATTTTTTAGAGTCTATGAGTGTGAAACATAGTTAAGGGCATCAAAATAAAAAAAATATCTAGAAAAAAACATTACACTTTATAATTATATTAATAATTTTACTCATGTATTTTAAATCAGTTATCAATGAGTATTAAATTAATATTTCCTTTACTTGATTATCAAAGACCTTATTTTTAAAATATATTGGAATATGCCTCTAATATTTATAATTAATGGAAAATCTCACCATCTTGGAAGCAAGATACTCAAGAATTAGTCCATATATTTTGGTAGTATCATGGTTAGGCACCGTGAAATCATCAAAAAGAATGATAATCTTGAAGTCTTTTAGATCCCATACATATTCTATATTCATTTTTATATCTCTTATGTTGTAATATTTATCAGTTTGAAAAATTCATTAAAAAATTAATATAATATATAGTTTTTTTGTACAATGACATAAATATCAGTAATGGTAACTCAAAAATAATCCCTAGATGGAGGGGTGATTAATTGCTCCAACGATAGAGGTGCATCATATGGTGGGTGACCAAAAACATATGGGGAAAATGATTTGATAAAATTTAATTCACCAATGAAAATAAAAATAATATTAATGTACCTCTCAATTGGATACATTCATCGATAGTGTACCAGTCCACCAAATTTAGCTTCTTCAACCAAGTGAAAAGTCAAAAGAATCATGACTGTAAAGAATGAAGGGGGAAATAATATCTCCAAATAATAAAGTTTCAATATAGTTGTTTCTTTAAGGTTATCAAGATTAGTTGGATTTAAATTTTTTCCAAAAAATATCTTTGAAGAAGGTATACAACTCAAATAGAATTTCATTTAACTTTTCAGGTAAAATATTACACAATGCCAAGGGAAACAATTACTCCATTAGAATATGTGAGTAATGAATTTTCAATCCATGTAAATTTTTATGTTTTAAGTCAACACACCATGAAATGTTACTTGAATATCCATCTTTAACTATTAAATTATTTTATGTTCAAAGTAATACTTCTTTATCATGATTTTTCATTGTAAAAATAGCCGAAGGATACTTTACATTCTCATTTTCCCACAAACCATGATTTATATTCATTGATTCCAAATCCTTATGAGAATTAATGTGATATTTCTATTTACCCTTATCATTAAGAAATGTAAAAACTACATTATCACATATGTTCTCAATATGCATTTTGTAAAGATTATGACATATCAAATTAAACTCCCAATAGGGGATTTTAAAAAATATACTCATTTTCTTCCACTTTTGTGTTCTAGTTGCTTCAAATACTATAACTCGTACCGTTTTCCCACCATATTTAAACTGATTACATTTCACAAATTTTATAGTGAATTCATTAACTATACCAAGATTTTTTAACCAGATAACAACTTTGATGACTTTCTCAGTTCAATATTTCCATTGAATCGTGTCTTGTTAGACCTTAATTTATGAGAATCATCAAGAAATCTATGATGATACATAAAACACTATTTTCCACTATGAGGTAATCATTGAGGTTCAAAATAAAAATTACAACCTGGAAAAGACAAACCAGTATGAGTGTTCCAACTGGATAAATTTCACAGTACAAGAAAGTCACTAATTTTTCACATTAAAGAAGCATGAATTTTGAATAGTTTTCTTGTTGAATCATCATATGTTTCCATGTCATCATCCCATAATTCTTTCAATTATTTGATTAGAGGTTTAAGGTATACATCAATGTCATTTACAAGAATTTTATTTTCAGGAATAATCATCAAAATGATGAAAGAACTCATTTTTATAAACATCCATGGATGTAGATTACAAAGTATCTAAACAACTGGCCAAATGCTATAATTAACACTTAAAGTACCAAAAGGGTTAAAACCATCAAAATCCAATTCCAAACATATATTCATAGGATCCAAATAAAAATATGGATATAATGAATCAAACACCTTTCATGATGTTAAATCTTTTGGATGTATCATCAAGTCATCATTATTACTATACTGAGCATGAAACTTCATGTTGAAAGTAGTCTTATATAACATGAATAATCCTTATAATAATGGTTTCATAGAAAAGTAACATAATACCTTTTCAGGGGGTTTCTTCTAATATTTTTTCATAGTGTTTCATTGATTTTTACCCTCATTGTTGTTCATTAACTTCCATCTACTTGTATGACATCTTATGCATTATTCTCTATCCAAATTTTCTCCCCAATAAAGCATGAAATCATTATGGAATTCATGTATCTTTGTTTAATAAAATCCAATTTTTTGATGATTTTCTTAATCTAATAGAATTATGCTGGGATCTTAGCTTTACTAAATACATCATGAAATAAATCTAAAATAATGGACATTTATTTTTTAGTAATTTCACAAAGAAACTTTATATAACACAACTTATGTAAAAAAGGAAACTTTGAATACTTGGCACACCCTTCATACATTTCTTATTGTTTGTCTTCAAATAATTCATACAACTCATTTTTTGGTTATTAAAGTTTTGAGAAAAATTAACTTTCTCAAGATAAACTAAATGTTTTAGTAATATATTAAAATCTTGGAAATTGTATCTTATAAATTCAAATGCGTCATTTATCAAGTTTTTAATTCAATTCTCCATTGGTGGGTCACTTTGTGTTTCATTGATAGGATATTAATTATTTTGACTTTCCATAACATTTGTGTCACCATGCTAAATCCAACATACATATAGAGTAGGAAACTATTTCAATATCAAGTGCTCATATAATTTTTTTTCTATTCAACCATCACTTAAATTTACAATCAAGACACATAAACTTTATTCTACTATCCACTGATTGATTTGAAATTTCATAATCTAAAAATTATTCCAAAACCTTGGCATACCAAGGTATTATTTAAGGTAAATTAATCGAAATTTTATTCATAGCTATCTGATTTTCACTCTTCTCTATGTACATTCAAATATAAAGATATAAATGTTTAATCAAATAATTACAATCATTTTTTAACATCACCCAATTTCTCTATTGACTATGGTAGGGTCTTGATTCAGAAGAACAAAAATTTAACCTTAAAATGATTCAATTAAACATGAAAAATATAAACATAAATGAATAAATATTACCCTTCACAATAACAAGGTTGGATTTTGTGAAAGAAGGTCACTGAGGTAAGGAGAGTGTAATATATAGTGTTGGGGTCAGAGATATGATCTCAGCAATATCTGACTTAGAAATATTTAAGGAAATCAAGGAGTGTGTCAAGATTATAAAGTAGTGGGGAATGGGATAGGGATTGAAATCCATTATGGTGGTGGTATTAGGGGAATAGGGAAGAGGGTATGCTATCTCCGGAGAAGACCCATCGAGGGATGTCTCCGCAGTCGGCGTCGAGGAAGAGAGGGTCGGGGTCGGTGGTCGTTGATAGGGAATGGGGGTTAGGGTCATGGGTCTGCATCAAGGGAGGGGGAGTTTTTGGGGTGCTTAGGGGTGGGGGTCGGGGTGTTAGGGCTACGAGGATTGGGGTGGGGTGGGAGATTTGGAAAGTTAAATTAGTTTTTTAAGTATTTAGCCATGGTTTTAATAAAACTGCCCCTAAATATAATAATTAGTAGTGGTTTTATGAAACCATCACTATATTTTAAATAATATAATATAATAATTAGAAGTGGTTTCTAGACCCGTTGTTAATAAACCACCACTAAGATCTTTTTTTATAGTGTTCATATTTAAAGTTGATCCCACACCTTAACATGCCATCTCAAGGTCACCCAGGCTTGAATCAGGGTCACCACCAAATCTCAAGGTGTGTAATGGTGATGAGAATACACATAAGGGTATGTTTGATGGATGAAACGACTGATGCAATTCTCATGGGAAGCTTAGTCATGTTGCATAGGGATCTCTAAGACTAAAACAACTACCAAAATGGTGAAGGAAAGTAGAAGCCTAGGTACTCACCATGCTTGATCAAGGATGAAATGGTGATTCCAACACCGTGGAGGTGTTCTCATGGTCAAAAAAATGGTGAGAGGACCTCCATGTTTAGTCATAGTGGATTTCGTGGACAATCTTCAATCTTGAAGGTGTTCAGTTGAAGTGAAAACGATGACTGAAATAGGATAATAATTGTTGTAACTTTGTGGGGGATGGTGACATATGCATGCAATGATGAAGGTGAAATGGGATGATAAATGTTGAAAATTTATAGGGGTTCTTGGCCTATGCAATGATGAAGGTGAAATGGGGAGCTATAACAACGTACATTTCTTTTAGGGATATATTGGATGTAAAACACCCCTAAAAACGGTGTAGGAATGAGCTTGGTGGTGTTACGTAGGGGTGATGCATGAAGGTGTTTGCTTTTTTGTGGAAAGGATACTGCATGAAGCTATTGAAATAGTTGATGGAAAATTCCAACAGTGGAATTCTTTTTATATACATTTTTTTTGAAAAAAATAATTATTAAAATAGTTATAGATTAATTTTTTTTAAAACATAATGTCATGAACATAATTCATTCCTTTAAACATTTTTTTCCTGATCCAAAGGAGTGAATTATCTTTCCACCTTTTCCATAAAAATCAGGCTATTTGTATATTTAATATATATATAGATACATCTGTGAGTGTGTGTGTGTGTACTTATTTTGTTTTATTTAGATACATTATTAATAATTAAGTTTTTTAAATTACTAATTTAATTAAGATTTAAAAAAAATTATTATTAACTAATTTATTAGTTATGTTAATAATTATATTATTTACATCATTATTAATACTTATTATTTTAATTATTTTAAATATTTAATAATAAAATTGATATTTATTAATAATGTAATTATTAATATTTAATTATAATAACTTACTCAATAATATTTCATAGTAATGTAATAAATAATATAATACTTCATAAGAATTATGTCAATTAATATTTCAAAGTGTAAATGTTATGTTTTTAAGAAATATAGTTTGTGACATGTAAATTAGCTTTTTCTTAATATATTTATGATTTTTTTCTATTCTGTTTTATATGTTGATTCATTTTGTCAAATTTCATTTAGATTATATTTATAATTTATAATTTATACGCATTCAAAGTCACCTACATGAAACATAATAATGTTCAAGTAGGTGACTTTGAAAGTCTATAAATAATAAAGTAGAAATACAATCTAAATGAAATTTTACACACTTATTGAACTTATAAAAAAATTAAAAACAACAAGTATTACATAAAAACAATTAAGGAAAAGTAATTTTAATGTCACAATATATTGTTGTTTTAAAACATTACATATATATTTATAATTTTTTTAAATTAATTCTATTTTAAATTATTTTTTTATATTTTTACTCATTGTTCTAAATTTCATTTAGATTTTAGTTATACTGTAATTTATGTCCATATATTTTTTAATGTGTAAATATTATATTTTTAATCAATAATGTTTGGGTCATGTAAATTAATTTTTTGATTATTATATTGATGAAATTATTTTTATTTTCAATTTTTTAGCTTTTTTAGGCTATGTTTTAAATTTTATTTAGATTATTTTTATAGTTAATATTTATAGGATTTTAAAGTTTCCTACTTGAAATTTAATAAGTTTTACTATGTTTTAAGTAGTAGACTTTGGAAACTTATTAAATTTAAACTATAAGTAAAATATAAATGAAAATTGAAACAATGGATAAACATGTAAAAAATGGTTGATAGTAAAAAAGCATCAATTTAATAGACATACAATAATAAATTTGATATAATATATTTTTGTTTCAAATCCTTTAATTCAATAGAAAACATATAAATGAATGAGAAAAATCATTGTCTATGATGAGGCATCGTCCCATAATATGGTGTGAGAATGAGATTCTTGTATCAAGATCATCGACCTCTATACTGGGGTTGAGCATGATGAGCTGGAGAGGGATCTTACTCAAGCGATGGATCCTTAACTGTTTGATGCTCTGCCTATAAATCATCGGAAGGAGGTGGCATCTGGATGTCACCATGTGATCATAATCCTTCTCCCACTATGTAAGTGGAAGAACCTGTCATCATCTGTTGGGGGAACAATAAGGATTGTAAAGGATCAAACATAAAAGGTGGAGGCATGAGAAATGACTGCTAAAATGAGCTCAGATCAGATATAATGGGGGAAAATTGTGGATATCCTAATAATATAAATAGATCTCATGCCTTATGGTGCACATCTGTAATCAACTGAGGTCAGACTGCTAGAGGTGTGACCTCTACCCATGGAATAGGTGAGGTATCATGTATAGTATGACATGGTCTACATCATCACTGTCGTGGCACCTCAACATCAAAAGTTGTTGGCAGAGTTTCCCGATAAGGAACCTCATCTCCCTAGGAAAGAACATAAAATCCTTAAGGTGGATGATCAAAGATACTATCATGTAGAACATGATGCACTTACATCATCTCCTCCACTGCAGCATAGTACACTACCTGGCTAAAGATCCCACCCTTATTCGGATCAGGCTTGCAGATAATATGTTTTAGTTGAGTATGCTGTAAATATATTCAAAATTAATTAAAAATTTATAGCAAACAAACTAATGTAAATTTATTTACTTATCAAATATTGAATCCCTCTACCATGTGGAGTAAGATACAATATAAACATTAGTCTATACCATGGCTCATACTCAACCTACTATGATAGATGGAATCACAATGTATTTATTCACTCGATATGAAATGAGGCACATCATTCCTAAAGGTAGATATACTCAGCATTCCATCGATGTCAGTCAACATCGTGCCTCCCATTCAGCTTCACGGAATGAAATGATCCTGATGTCTGGGTGGAACTGGAATACACCAGAAAAATCCAAACGGGTGCATGAATCTATCCGTATGGTGTCGCTCAACAATATGAAAGTGAATGAGAGGTGCTAAAAATATAACATCATGAATCCTATCAGTGCAGTATGCAGGAATCTTGTATAATATAGCCTAGTATGGTATCTGTGATATTTGAAATGACATTTTCCATTTTTTAAAATATTTTTCTACTAATTTCAAAAAATGATAATATTATGAAATTGATTAGTCAATAAAATAATGTATATACTTACATCGGTGGGTAGTAGACTATCCAACATGACAAAGTATGTACCCATATTGTGTCTTGGAGTCCTGATGAAGTGGTGTGCCTGAATCCACCTATAACGTAAGACATTAGAAGTGATAAATAATAAGAAATAGATTATAAAAATTCATATTAGCATAAAAAACAATAAGGATAAGTGATCATACTATTGTACACGTATAGCATCATGCAACACATCCATATGAAGCTTCAGATCAGTAACAATAGGGGATAGGGGAGGGATGTACTCCCATTCCCATATCTGAATGAGGATGACACATCCCCCTAGATCACTGTGATTTGATCGACATATTGTTCCTAATGCCTAGTACATGTATGCCAAGCATGTTGGAGCCTATTTGTATCTCCTCACCTAATAAAAGTACTCTAATAGTGACAAATACATCATGTGGACTTGCATACTGGAGTGATAGACACATAATGTCCCTCCAATTAGCCTCAAGATATATGCCTGACCATGATGTATGATAGTATACTTGTTATTGTCAACATGGTAAATGTGAAAAGTGCATGTCCAACCAGATCATAAATCGAGAAACTCTATCTATAGAAGTATCATGCCCCATAATTTTGAGACCAAGAAATCGTTGTACAAGTTTAAGCCAATATCCATGGGTGGGTCTTATAAATACATCACCCTAGATAGAAAGACTGAGTATAATTTCCACATTCTTATGGGTGATGTTCATCTCTCCCTCGGGCAAGAGGAATGTGTGAGTCTCAGGTCTTTATCTCTCGGTGAGGGAAGTAAGAAGGTGATGATTAGAGAATGTATAATAAGATTCAGTAATACCATAAAATCCATCATATCATTGGTACAATATAATAACATCTAGAGGCAGAATGTGATGATAATGGTGTGCTTTACACACCCTAATTCATCAAATCTCACGATCTGTTAACACCTCACATGAAACATTCCTTTAATTCTCAGTGAGTAGAGTAGTGTCCTCAATATCTACATATAAAAATTTTATATATCTTAAGCAAGTTTAAAATATAAATATGAAGTTTTGGTCATCATAATTTTATGACTAGTATAATATAAGATATAACATGTCTATTCCCATTTTTTTTGAAAATTTTCTTACCAAAATAAAAGGGAAATTAGTTATGTTTCTTAAATAATATTTCTAATGCTTTTAGAAAAGTATTTTTCATATATATCAACATCCTTTTATGATTTTTAACTTTCACTGGAGATATTCTTGAATGATTATATCCACCTTCTTTCTCTGGATAGATTATAATAATGTTTTAATGAAATTTTCAGGAAACCCATTTCTTTTCTATGTGTTAACTGTGTTATAAAGAAATGATGGATTCTATTATATTATTATGGCATATATAAGTATAGTTTATAGACCAACTGGTGTAATTTTTCATTTATATATGATTTCTCACATGATGATATATTTCATGGTTATTTGTTCACATGCTTTATTTATGGTGTATCTATGGATAGTTCGATTATTCTTTCATATCATATCACATGTGTTTTTTATATTACTTTTAATGTGAAAATAAAAGTATTATTATAAAAACTAAAGGATAATTTACAAAATGGTTTTATCATGTGAATTTTTTTAAGAAAGTTTTGTTTATTGAAATGATGTAACATTTAGGCATGTTTAGCTTGTGTGTGATTTATGTAAATGGTTGTATAATTTATATACTATTTATTATTTGATAGTAAAAGTATTCAGAAATGTCACAGTATTCTATAAAATGAATGAGTTTATATTAAAACCATGTGATTGATAATATGAAAAGTCTACATTGTAGGCCATACATAATCGTGGTTAAGAGTGTGAACTTGATCCAACAATTTCAGGGAATCGTTTCCTATTATGACCTTTCGGATGAAATATGTTGCATCCCAAACATTTCCCTAGTTCTTTAGGAAAATCCATCTCATTCCATGTTATATTAGACTTTAGAATCCCTCGTTGTCGCAACCTATTAATGTTAGTAATCAATATTGGCTAGTATTCTATCATTGGGAAATGTCAAAACTCTTAAATATGTGCCCATGGTGTAGCATTTCAGTTAGATATGGTGTCCATCTAGTACATTGTTAACATATACTTCCCATGATATGTTCACAGAGGCACATGCTATAATGGCGTGTGTGCACAGAAACCACAATGCCTAGCGGTTTCCATATTGAAATCACCTCTCTTACAGTAATACCACAAGGACATGACTTTGGATACCTATGACGAGATCATGACACAGTTTCACTTCAAATCAATAGTCTTCTTGATTAAAAAGGCACAATCGATAAGAATAAGCTTCTTAAATGTTCTTTTCAATCTCTTGTTAAAAGTGTCGTCTGTACCTTAACACCTGATGAATCCTATCAACAATATATTTTCCTCTTTCAACAAAGTACTTGACACAATTATAAAATGACTCTTGAAATTTTCCATTTATAGGTAACTTGAGAATCCCATTGAAAATTCCATTTTTTAACTTCATAATATTTGTGGTCATGTATTCATACCTCTTCCCTACATCATATTACAATGTCCATTTTTCTTTTGGAATCCACATAATATAATCATACACCCCCTGATTAGCCCTATGGATTTCTTATAATCATTGTTCAAAACATCATTGATCAAGATCATATGATACATGAAAGTGATCATTTTTCACATAAATTAATTTTATCATTACATTGAAATAGTAAAAAAATAAGAAAGAGATTGTATACCAAGCCTTGTGATGGACTTCTTCATAATTTCATCATGGAATTGTTTTCTCATTTTGTTATAAATTTTTCAACTACAGTATTGATGATGTGCATTTAGGGGTCTCCATATAACATGATCTGCATTCATTACCTATTTTATTTCCCAATGATGATTAGATATCAAACAAATACCCCTAACGTGGGTGAAATGGTTGTTGATACATGCTAAACACCAACTCCATGATTCATAATTTTCTTTCTCTACAATGGAAAATAAAAGCGACAGAGGTGAAAATTTTCCATCTTGGGTTTCCAAAATAAATAATAAACCCATGTATTTTATATATAGAAACATACCATCAATTTGTATGAATAGTTTTCAGAAATAAAATGCGGAAATACATGGAAGGAATTCCCATAAAAACTGATGAAAATTTTAAAGAGATGAATCAAGTCAGTTATCATGAGACACATGTTCATTTTTACTGATATAGAAGACAATTTGGTCATTGTGTCTCGGTATGGATAAAAATTGTGGCAACACCTGATACAAGTCATCACAATCAAAATAGACCTTGAAAATTTCCTTATATTTTGCTATCCATGCCTTTGTATAAGAAATATTATAGCCAAAAAAATTTGTATTCTATCCTACACAAGGGATACATGAACATCATGGAAGGTTCTAATCATCTCAAAAATAATAGATTACACAAATTAAGTATCCAATGATTTATGATCTTGTGTCGGGTTTGTCTATATGAAAGTATGATCTACCTCAATCTTAGAAATTATCTAACCTCCAAATTTAATTTTAGGAATCACCCTCAATAGAAATATAAAATCATCCCTATATTTTTCGCATCATACAATGTATTTTGTAAAACTTGAATCCTGAACTAAAAGACTAAAATTTCCCTCAATATAAAATATTTTTAGTATGTTTTTCATGGAATATTTGTTTGTAAAATCTCTTCCAATGTATAATGTTTTGTATAGTTCACAAAATATATCCCCTATAACTCTAGGAAACATAGTTGATGATGTGATAATATTTCAGTCGAAATCAAAAAAATGTTCCATTTCTTCTGAACAATATGCGAAGAGGGTTAGATGATTTATTATGCATTGAGGCCGTTGTACAACTACTACATTTATACCAAATTCCTCAAAAAATTCCACAACTTACTCCTCCTCCTCATTGTTTTCTTCATCCATTCCATTATTAGAGACTTAATCATCATCAAAATGATTATGATACATATCTATCTCATCAGTTTGGTTGTCCTATTCCACATCATAGGGAATATCCTCGTTTATTTGGGATGGAACTTCTTTAACAACTCTTGTATACATATGTCATTGTAAAATTAGGCATTGCTTCTGGAAACTAGAAACATAAACATATAACTCCATCATGGAATTATCTAAGCATTGAGAAAATAAAGTTATTGCTTGGACCCAATCCTTATTAGCATCCATTAGACAAGCTAGATACTAAAGCCTATCCTTGAATTATAAATTTCTATAGATAATAGAACAGATCTTCTAATCAAGTACCATATTTAAATAACCAAAAATTATTTCTTAAAGTACTATTAGGGTTACACAATTAGATGTACTAACTATTATTACTGGTTATGTATTATAATAAGCTCCTTACTCTATTTGAATAACCTCCCCATAACAGTAGACATAAGAAAAAATTATTGTCTACGTGGAAAATAATTTTTGATCAAGATTATGATAGTATAATTAATATTTACAATGAGGAATAATCATATAGCATCGACCATATAATATTTATTTTATTGAAATTTTATAATGTTTTCTTATATCTTGAAAGATGAAACTAATGTTTCATAGTACAATTTTTAATCTCCCTAAAGGTATGTTCAGTAGATTATAAAGAGATTATGAATCATATAAATAAAATTCCCATGGAGTTTCAAACCATGTGTGCAACAAGGCCCATTATTGTACACTATTTCCTGATCAATTCTAGCTCAATATAGTGTTTTCAGGGTTATTTCCCCTAGGTACATATGTACCAGAACCACATCCACTTGTATTATCCATACAGGGATTTCATTACTCAGATAACCACACAATATTTAATTTACCAAAATTTTAGAATGTTTTATTATATCATGAAAGATGACACTAATGTTTTATAGTAAAATTTTTAATCTTTCGAAAGTTATGTTCATTAGTTTATAAAGAGAATGAAAATCATCTAAAATATATCTCATGGGAGTGTCAAACTAGGTGTGCAGTAAGGACCATTTTCATGCAACAGATCCCGATTGAGTCTAGCCTAATATTATATTTTTAGGGTTATTACCCCTAGGTATATATGTTCCAGATCCATATCCACTTGAATTATCCATAAAGAGATTTAATTTCTCAGATAACCACACAATCTTTACTTTACCAAAATTTTAGAACTTATTTTCATATCCTCAAAGATGACTCTAATGTTTTTTAGTATTATTTTTAATCTTTCTAAAGGTATGTTTAGTAGTTTATAAAGAGAATTTGAATCATCTAAAACATATTCAGCTAGAGTGTTAAACCTGGTGTGCAGTAAGGTATGAATCATCTAAATCATGGAATTGAAAAATTAGGTGCGTAGTTAAGCCTCTTTTTCATGAAGTTACCTATATTTGACCCTATATAAATTCTCTGTTAATCCAAATTTTATAATTATATAATCATTATTTAATCATAAGTTAATCCTTAGTTAATCCTTACTTAGTAGTTAAACATTAATTAATTAATTTTTATTAAGTAGTTGGTTTAAATCTAAATAATTATTAATAATTAACTAATCCTAAGTTAATAATTACTTAATACTAAGTTAAGAATTACTTATATAGTGACCATAGACTTTTACACATATTATTACATGATTTTGAGTATAAATATCAATTTAATACAAACCAAGTTTCAAAAAGTATAGTGTCTTGAGAATACTAGGTGCATAATTAGAAAACATTAAATCTAAATAAAACATATTTTTATTAATCTCCATAATGATCTCATAAATTTATTTTAACTCCAACATCTGCATAGGATAACTTGGGGAGTACATAAATTAAAGGGATGAGATAAAAATACCAGTAAGGGAATAAACATTTCACATGAATTAGAAGGAATAACATGATAATATAAAAGGCGGGGATCAATGAATAAATATATAGAGGCATATTTTATGTAATATTTATTATTTGATATTAAAAGTATTGATAAATGTCACATAATTCTATAAAATTAAGGATTTTATATTAAAACGACGTGATTGATAATATGAAAAGTTCACATTGGAGGAAATACATCATCATTGTTGGGAGTGTGAACTAAATCCAACAATGTCAGGGAATTGTTTCTTGTTATGACCTTCTTGATGAAATATGATGTATCTAAAATGTTTCCATTTTTCATAAGGCCATTCCATCCCATTATGCATCCTACTGGATTTCAGTATCCCTCGCCGTCATAACCTATTGATGTTAGGTATCAATATCAGCTAGTCTTTGAGCATTGGGAAATGTCAAAACTCCCCAATAGGTGACCATGGTGAATGATAGTAGTTAAAAATGGTTTCTATATATTAAATTGGATAAACATATTCTTCCCATGATATGTCCACAAAGGCACATGCTACAATAGCTTGTGCACATAGAAACCACAATGCTTGGAAGTTTCCAAATTGAAAATGCCTCACTTGCAGTAATACCATAGGGACTCAGCTACTACTACTACCTGTTATGGGGTCATGAAACTCTTGCACTTCAAATCAACAGTTTTCTAGATTAAAAAGGAACACTTGAGAATCAGAATATTCTTAAATTTTATTTTCAATATATTGTTAAAAGTGTCATCCATACCTTTTCCCCTACTGAATCCTATCAGCTGTCTATTTTTCTCTTTCAACAAAGTACTTGACACAATGATAAAATGACTTCTGAACTAGTCCATTTATATGTAACTTGAGAATACCATTGAAGAATCCATTGATTCACTCCATAATATTTGTGTTCATGTGTCCATAACTTGTCCCCACATCATATTCCAATGTTCATTTTTCTTTTAGAATCCGTATCATATAATCATACACTCTATAATTATCCATATGGATTTCTTCTAATAATTGTTCAAAACTTCATTGATCTAGATCATATGCTACATGAAAGTGATCATTTTTCACATAAATTAATTTTATCATTACATTGAAATAGTAAAAAATAAGAAAGAGATTGTATGCCAAGACTCAAGATAGCCTTATTCATAGGTTCATCTTGGAAAGTTTTTCTCATGTTACTAGAAATTTTTCAAATATAGTATCTATGATGTGAATTTGGGGTTCTAAATATAAAAAGATCTACATTTATTACCTATTTGATTGCATGTTAATGATTATATATCAAACAGACACCCCTAATGTGGGTGAAATGGTTATTGATACACACTAAAAACCAACACCACAGTTTATAAATTTACTTCTCTACAATGGAAAATGAAAGAGACAAAGGTGAAATGTTTAGATATTGGGTTTCCACAATCAATAATATTACCATGTATTTACTATATAGAAACATCCCATCAATTTTTATGAACTGTTTGCAGAAACAAAACACAACAATATATAGAAGGAATTCCTGAAACAACTATTGAAATTTGAAAAGATATAGATCAAGTCAATTATCATGAGACACATGTTCATTCATATTGAGATAGAAGAAAAAATTTTCATTGTGTCTTAGTATAGATAGAAATTGTCGCAACACCTGATATGAGTCATCTCAATCATAATAGACCTTGAAAATTTCCTTCTATTTCTCCATCCATGCCTTTGTATGAGAAATATTATAGCCAAACTTTTGTTGTATCCTCTCCTACACAAGGGGTATAGGAACATATTGGCAAGTCATGATCATATAAACAATAATATATAACACAAATTCAGTATCCAATGATGTATGATCTTATGTCACTTTTGGCTGTATGAAAGTATGATCTTCCTCAATATTAGAAATTCTCTAACCTCCAAATGTAATGGTAGGAATCACCCTCAAGATAAATATAAAATCATCCATGTATTTGTTACATCATATAATGTGTTTTGTACAACTTGAATCCTGAACTAAGAAAATATAATTTTCCTCAACATAAAATATTTTCAATATTTTTTTCATGGAATCTTTTCTTGTAAAATCTCTTCCAATGTATAATGTTTTATACAATTCACTAAATTCATCCTCTATAACTTCGAGAAACTTAGTTAATGATGTGATAATATTCCAGTGGAATTCAGAAAAATGTGTCATTGATTCCAACCAAGATGTGAAGAGGGACGACTAATTTATTATGCATCATGGTTTCTGTACAACAACTACATTTATACCAAATTCCTCTATAAATTTTGTAGCTTCATCCTCTTCATCATTTTTTTCTTCATCCATCCCATCATTGGAGACTTCCTCATCATAAAAATGATCATCTTACATAACTGTCTCATCAGTTTGGTTGTACTCTTCTACATCATAGGGAATAGACACATTTATTTGGGATGGACCTTCTCCAACAACTCTTGTATGCCTATGTTGTTTTACAATTGGACATTTCTGCTGAAAATTAGAAACCTCAACATACAAATCAATCATATTATTATATAACCATTGGGAAAATGAAGTTATTTCTTGGACACAGTCCTCATTAGTAGCCAATGGACAAGATAGATGTTAAAGCCTACCCCTGAATTACAAATGCCTATAGATAATAGAATGTATCTACTGATTAAGTACCATATCTAAACAACCAAAAATTATTTCTTGAAGTTATTTTAGTATTACACAATCAGATGTACTAACTATTTTTGCTGGTTGTGTAGTATAAGACGTTTCTTACTCGGTACGAATAATCTCCCCATAGCAGTAGACATAAGAAAATTTTATTGTCTATGTGGAAAATAATTTTTGATCAAGATTTAGATAGTGTAAATAATATTTACAATGAGTAATAATCATGTAACATTGACCACATAATCTTTACTTAACTAAAATATTAGAATGTTTTCTTGTATCCTGAATGATGATACTAATGATTCATAGTATAATTTTTAATCTTTCTAAAGGTATGTTTAGTAGATTATAAAGAGAATATGAATCATATAATAAAAATACCCCTATAGTATCAAACTAGGTGTACAGTAAGTCCCATTATCGTACACCAGTTCCTAATCGAGTTTAGAATAATATGGTGTTTTTGAGGTTATTTTCCCTAGGTACATCTATGACAGAACCACATCCACTTGTATTATCTATATAGGGATTTCATTACTCAGATATCCACACAATATTTACTTTACCAAAATTTTATAATTTTTTCTTATATCATGAAATAGGACACTAATGTTTTATAGTACAATTTTTAATCATCCAAAAGGTATGTTCATTAGATTATAAAGATAATTAAAATCATTAAAATCATATATCATGGGAGTGTCAAACTTGGTGTGCAATAAGGACCATTATCGTGAAACAATTCCCGATTGAGTCTAGATCATTACAGTGTTTTCAGGATTGTAACACCTAGGTACATATGTGCCATAGCTACATCCACTTATAGTATCCAAATAGAGATTTCATTTCTCATATAACCACAGAATAATTACTTTACCAAAAAATTTGAACTTAATTTTTTATCCTCAAAGATGAAACTAATGTTTTGTAGTATAATTTTTAATCTTTATAAAGGCATATTCAGTAGTTTATAAAGATAATGTGAATCATCTAAAACATATTCAGTTGGAGTGTCAAACCAAGTTTTCAACAATGTACGAATCATCTAAATCATAGGAGTGACAAATCAGGTGTGTATTTAAGCCTATTTATCACGCAGTTAGATATCTTTGACCCTATGTTAATTCTATGTTAATCCAAATTTTATGAGTATATAATCATTATTTAATCCTAATTTAATCCCTATTTAATCATTACTTAGTTATTTGTTAATCATTCATTAATTAATAACCATTAAATAGTTATTTTAAAGCTAAATAATTATTAATCATTAATTAATCCTAAGTTAATCATTACTTAATACTAAGTAAATTATTACTTATATAGAGACCATAGCATTTTTCACATATTATTACACGATTTTGAGAATAAATATTAATTCAATACAAACCAATTATCGAAAAGTATAGTGTCTTTGGAAGTCTAGGTGGATAATTAGAAAAAATGAAACTTGAATAAAACATATTTTTTTAATATCCAGTAATTATCTCCTAAATTTATTTTAGCTCCTACATATTCATAGGATAACCTAGGGAATACATATATAAAAGGGATGAGATAAAAATCACAGTAAGGGAATAAACATGGAACATGAGTCAGAAGGAATAAAATGATAACATAAAAGACATGGATCAATGAGTAAACATATGGAGGCATAAAATATAGAACATGAAATCATATGATCATGTAAATATCGGAATTTGTAAGAATCATACAACATGACATAAACATTATTCAAGGATAACTTCCAAGATGGCATCACATGGGGGATGGAGTCCCATAATGGATTGGGTTTACTTCTTAATTTCATACATAAAATCTCATGAGACTAAAACATTACCCAATTCATTGTAGTGATATTTATGTGAACTCATCATAACATGTTCATGAATATGTGTGCCACATAAATACTCAAACATAAGGAATAAATATAAGGATTACCCATGTAAAGAAATTATTTTAATAATCATGTTAGAAGGCATAACCAAAGGGTGTATCATAATGGTATCCATGAAAGAAGGTATTTAAATAATTATTTGACATTAATAAATGAAATATAAGAATATATATTGAATACATATGCTCAATTGATGTGAAAATATTAATAAGAGTTGTTATGAAACTTTAGAAATGTTCCACTTAAGTATAGTTTTGGGGAAAATAATGACGAGTCTTTGAAAAAGGTAAAGTCATAATTATTTATATAAAACCAAAAATGATCTAAAATTGTTTTTTCATGTTATAATAAGTAATTTTATAAAAATATCAGTGGATTAAATCATTTTATGGAGTGTACTTAAAAATGGGTAAGAAATAGAGAAGTTCCCTTTAATCGGGTTTGTTTATCGAGAGGAATTAAGAAGGGATCCTTTTAAAATATGTATTTATCCATAAAATAAATATCAATTGAGATATATATATTTTTTGAACATATATATAGAATATATAATAATAATTAAGATATAACTTGAAGAAAATAGAGATAAAGTGTTTCCCAATTGAAATATGGAGGTTCAGATGGATCCATTACCATATGTCCGAATGTGTTTTGAAATTTCACTTAATGTCCTATATAATAAAATTATAATCATTAATAATTTATTTCATAAAACAATACACATATATTTTATTTATTATATTTTATTTATTTTATTTATGGTTATTTTTATGAGTTATAAAGTTTAGTTTCATCATTCTTGGAGTGTTAGTTTCGCGGTTTCATGGTCAGTTAACTTGTGTGTATTTATGGATATTCTTGTCAAATGGGGATAACACTATAGTAGTGAAGTTATATGTTATTCATGAAATTAAATATTTTTAAATATTCCCATATATCATTTTATTTCTGGAATGATGATGATTTATTTGATGAAATGTAAATGATAATTGTTTAGTTTAATTTGACGGTTTTTCCGACCATCACGATTTAGTTTCATTTTATTTAATATTATATATATATATATATTAGTTATATAACATGAAATAAGTTATGAAATACTTATTAAAATCTTATTTAACCATAATAATAATTTTATGACCATCCTTGAAGGTGATAATGGAAAATGAAAACTCATCATTCACTAAGGCGGTGAACTGACATATTATTGATGATGTTTTAATTTTTAAAATAAAAGGAGAATAGAATGGATTTGATGATGTATATTACATTAAAAAAATAAAATTACAGAATATATATTATATTGGGGTTATCATGTCACTTTGGATAGGGGGTGAAGATAAGGTAGAAAAAATACAGAATTTAAAAGAGAAATATGAAGGATTTTACCACTTGAATATTGCCTCCTTGGGAACATCATTAAGGAACTTGGAATTGGTATTTTGGTGAGATAAAAAATACCAGTAATGGGTAAAAGTATTGGGGAGGTAATTGGTCAGAATATTGGATATATCTATATCTTATAATGTGTGAGGAGAAGGGGTGGTTTGTGGTGGTATTTATAAGGGGAGGATATGGGTGTTTTTTATTATTATATTCATTAGTTTATTATTTTGGGTCAATACTATCAATAGAGTTGATTATTGTGAATATATATATAGTAACCAGTGAATGTTAGTTTGAACTAATTGGTTCTTAAATCATCTATGGCTAAAAAATTAATGTATTTGGCTTAAAATGCCAAATACTGTAAATTACTGTATTTCTCTATTACAAAAAATTCAAATATTTTAGAAAAATCCCAAAAATTCACCCTAACCATTTTTTTACGTTTATATTTAAAAAAATTAAATCCATTTTATAAAAATAATTTTCTAAATATGATAAATTTAATTTTTAAATAAAAACATTATTTATTCGAAAAATATCGATTCTAATATTATAATCGATTTTATGACCCTTGAAAAAATTAATCATGGTCTCATTAAATTATTTTATAATTATAATACAACATAATATTATTTTATGAATAAATTTTATTAAAATAAAATTCCTTTTAATTATATTCATTATAAAATAAAAAATAAAACATTTATGTTTTACAAAAACACTAACACATAATTTATCATTTTTAAAACATTTATTTTCTTGTACCACAGTTTAAATATATTGAATTTTAATTTTATATGATGCCTAAATATTATTTTACATTTCCATAGGTGAGGTTACTTTTCTAATGGTCATATTACTATTCCACTAGTTATATTACTATTCCAATGGTCAGATTACTATTCCAATGGTCATATTACTATTCCAACGGTCATATGGGTTCACTACTTCCTATAAATATCTCTTATTACATTCATTATTTAGTAACTTCTATTTTCTATCAAGGTTAAATATATAATTTCACATTCAAAATGAATATTTAATTATTAACATTATGTTTTGTTTATATACCTTTATTCGTGAGTGCAATCATTCTGGTGGATCGAGTAGATCCAAATTATCCTATTATTATTCTCTTATTTTTTATTTATTGCCCCACTATAATATTTTGTATTCTTATTGATTTATATTATGAATAATGTATCACTCTACATTTATGAGAATAATATTTTTTTGTTTTATCTATGTGATATTTGTGCATGATATAATTATAAGAAGGGAACTTCCATTGATAAAATTATGGGTCATTAAATTCTTCCCCCTTATAAAATTTCACCCTCAAAATTTTGTTTTACAAAATAGGGTAAAAACAGGTGAGGGTACTTCTCCTTCATCACTTCCACTGGTTCCCATGTTGCCTCTCGTACTTATGGTTCTGCCATAGTACCTTGACCAAGTGAGTAGTCTTGTTGCATATAACTTTATCTCTATAGTCTAAGATATTCACCGATTACTCCTAATAAGAGAGATAATTTTCTGGTTGTACCACCTCTGAATTCAGTACATGTGAAGGATCTGGTATGTACTTCCTCAAGAGTGATATTTGGAATACATCATGTACTTGAGACATGGTTGGTGGAAGTTCTAGTTAATATATCACAACTCTAATGGGATCAAGAATCTCCAAGGGGCCGATATACCTGGGACTTAGCTTTCCCTTCTTCCTAAATCTCATGACTCACTTCCATGGTGATATTTAGAGGAATACCATGTCTCCTACCTAAAACTCTAGCTTTTGTCGATTATTTTTTTGCATAGTTCTTGTATAGACTTTGGGAACCCTGATGTGATACTGACTGGTCTTCAAATTTTCAACCATTTCTTCGAACATTTTAGGTCTAATCAGCTTTAATTCACTAACTTCATCCCAGAATATAAGTGTTCTACATCTATTCCCATAAATAGCTTCATATGGATCCATTTGTATGCTTGAGTGTAAACTATTATTGTAAGAGAACTCAACTAGAGGAAGATATTGGTACAATCCTGATTTGAAGTCCATAAATCTTTCTCTTAACATATATTACAATTTATGAACAGTTCTCTCAAACTAGCCACTAGTCTAGGGGTGATAATCCATACTGAAGTTCAACTCAGTGTTTAGAGCATTTTGGATACATTTCCAGAACTTAGAGGTAAATCGTAGATCTCGATTGAATATAATCGATGATGGAACTCTAAGAAGCCTCACCACTTATCTAATGTATATCCATGAAATTTGATCAAGTGAGAAGTCCTCTAAAATTTAAATAAAGAGAGCAGTATTTTTAAGATGATCCATAACAACCCATATAATATTATCTACTCTAGATATCTTTAGAAGTCTAGTGACTAATTCCATGGTGATATTTTCCCATTTCCATGTAGGTATGGGTAATGATTTTATAATCCCCTTAGAATTTCTCCTTTCATACTTCACCTGTTGACATACCTAGAACTTTGATGTATATTTAGTGATCTCCTTCATATGGTCCCAACAATAGTTCTCTCAAAGATCTTGATACATCTTGGTTCTCCCTAAGAGGATGGAGAAGGCCGATCTATGTGCATCATTTATAAGCTCTTTCTTTATCTCAGAATTTTATGGTACACATAGTCGCGAACCAAATATTATGAATCCTTACTCATCAATTTGGAACTCTAAGGATTTATTGATTCTAATATACTCCACATTCTTTTAAATTTTCACATCATTTCTTTGTGAGTCCTTTATCTTCTACATAAGGGATGGTAGAGTGATCATTTGAGAAAGGAATAATGATGTCTATTAACTTATGATTCTTGGGTAAATCATTTGTAAGTCTATGAATATTCAATCCTTATCAATTATTATCATTGATAAATTTACATGATCATTTAAACTTAGAGAATCTACCACTTTATTTACTTTTCCAAGATAGTAGTATATTGAGCAGTCATAATCTTTGATGAGCTCTATTTATATTCTCTAGAACATATTGAGATCTTTATGTGTTAATATATATTTTAGGATCTTATGCTTAGTATATATCTCACACTTCTCCCTGTAAATATAATTCTGCTAGATTTTTTATATAAAGATCACAATAGACAACTATATATCATGCTTGGGATAGTTTTTCTCATGAACGTTTAGATTCCTTAAGGCATAGTTCATTACTTTATCCTTTTTTATTAGTACACAGCTTAATCCATTATTTTAACCATCACTATATACCATAAAGAGTTCCCCGCATGTCAGTAGTGTAAGTACTGGTGTATTGATAAGCATCTTTTTCAACTCTTTGAAGTAGTATTCACATTCACTGGTCCAGACTAACTTTACTCCCTTATGATTCATCTTGGTTAGTGGGTTTGACAATCATGAGAAGTTCCTCACAAATCATTGGTAGTACCCAGCTAGACCAAGGAAGTTAGAGATCACTATTACAAATGATGGTATGATCCACTCCTCAATTTCCTTTATTGAACAAGTCATCTATCTATGGTAGGGGATAATTTTTCTTTATCATGATTTTGTTGGGCATGGTATAATCAATACAGATGTTTATTGATCCATCTTTCTTCTCGATAAAGAGGATCGAAGCACCCCACAGTGAAGGACTGAGGCATATAAACCCCTTGTTAAGATTATCCTATAAATACTTCTTCAATTCTTCTAACTCAATGGTATTTATCCTATAAATAGTCTTTGATGTGGGTAGATATCTTGGTTTAAGTTCAATTGAGAACTCGACCTCTTAGTTATGAGGAATAATGGGCAATTATTAATAGAACTCATCAATGTAGTTTCTCATAATGGGAATGTATTTGAGTATGATCCCATCCTTTTTCTCAATAATTTGAGCTAGATATGGCCACTCATAGGGAAATAATATCCACAATTGAGATGGTTAAACTAAAGGAGATTCATCCTCCTCCTTACACTTGTACATAATTTGAACATTCCTTGGGATGTGAAAAGTAGTATCCCTCTCTAGATAGTTGATGTTTGATTTGTATAAAGATAACCAATCCATTCCCAATATAACATAAAACCCCACTAAAGGCAGTAATATGAGATTTAATGGGAGGTTCAATCCATAAACATTGACTAGGTAGTAGTTATATACCTTAGATGAAATAATTTCCACTTTTGATGTTATCATAGATAATTCAACCTCTATATTTTGTGGTGGAGTTTGAATAGTTCTACTAAACATGAAATATATGAAAGAATGCATAGAAAAAGAATCAAATAATAAGTTTTCTATTCTTGCATGAATAACTAGCATACCTATCACAATATCATTTTCAGGATCCACCTTATCATTATTGATAGCATATTCTATTTCTTACTACCTTGGAGATTGTTTTCATTGACTGTCTTCAGAAAACCTTGGCTTAGGGAATTAGCTTGCATAACGCAGGTGTTCCTTATAGTTCAAACACTATACTATAGGCTAAGTGTTGATATGAACCTTCCTTTCTTCTTCTGTATTTTTGGGATTCTTTATATCCCTTCAGAAATTATTAGCATGATGCCCATCTTTTCCACATTTGAAGTTTCTCTCGGTTCCCTTTATTCTATTCCTAGGATGCTTCTTCCCACATATTTGACATGTGGGATAATAGTTTTTCGTGCCTCCATGTGATTTATTTATTGATCCTCCCATATTAAACTCTATTTCCCACTTTTTATCTCTAATCCCATGAGATCACTGAGAATATCCAATATCCATCTCAACCTTAAGGGCACAAAGGATAATCTCCTCATAACATTCAAAGTCTCAAATATCTAAATATTTTTGTAGACTCAGATTTAGTCCACTAAAGAAGTGATCCACCTTTCCATTTTCTTTTATGAAAAATATGAAGGTGTATCATGAAATACTTGTAAATTTTGCCTCATATTCCCTAATAGACTCAACTTCCTTTTTCTTTAGTCTGAGGAACTATCTCTCTATCTTAATATGGAGAGTTATAGAAAAATAATTAATGAAAAATATTTTATTGAATCCTTACCAATCCATGGAATCAATTTACTTCCTAGACTTTGTGTTTTTTATTATTGTCCACTACTGATCCTCTTCCCCATCAAAATGATAGACCGCCAACATAACTTTCTATTATTATGAGAACTAGAGTATAGAGAATATATTCTAAATGGAGTTAATCCATTATTCCATGATGAGGGGATCAAAATATCCGCTAAATACAGGTGGACTTTTTCACATAAAGGATTCGATCATAACTTCCTATTTCTTAGGAGAAGGAGTTCATTCCACATGATTAAAGTTATTATTTATAAACTGATTCAATTGAGTCAGTGTTGTCATGAAGTTTTGAGATCCTGTTTCCATTAGAGTTGGAATCTCATTAAGTAAATCATCACATTTCCTATCACACTGGTTATTTCCATGAGTTCTCCTATTTATATCTATAAAATAAAAAATAAAAATAAAAATATAATTAGGGGGCTTGAATTCATAGACACTGATCATATAAAAATGAAACTATGAACATTGAAGAATAATATTATAAATGAAAAGTATATCCTAACTTATGATTCTCTAAGTTTAAATCTAGGTTATACATGGTGATAGAATTATCCCTGGGGTTATTACTATATTTTTCTATTACTAATACAAAAAAATAACTAGATCATTCTCTAATACTATATAGACCCTATCCTTTTACACATATTGTTACATGATTTTGAGCATAAATATCAATTTAATACAAACCAATGATTGAAAAGTAAAGAGCCTTTAGAAGACTAGGTACATAATTAGAAAACATGAAACCAGAATAAAACATATTTTTATCAATATCCATAATGATCTCTAAACTTCCTTTGAGATCCTATATCTACATTGGATAATCAGATGAATATATAGAAAAAAGGGGTGAGCTAAAAATCCCAATATGGGAATAAACATGGAACATGAGTCAGAAGGCATAACATAATAACATAAAAGGCATGGATCAATGAATATATGGAGTCATAACATTTAGAACATGGAATAATATGATCATAGAAATATATAAATATGGAAGCATCTTACAATATGAAATAAACATGAGTCAATGCTAACTGCCAAGATAGTATCACATGGTGGACAAATTCCCATAATGGATTAGGTTTACTCCATAATTCCATACATAACATATCATGAGTCTAAATTTTTTTCCAATGCAATGGAAAGATATCTGGGTTCACCATAATAACGTGTTCATGAATATGTTTTCCACATGAAGAATAAAACATAAGGAATAAACATAAGGGTTACCCATGGAAATAAATGGGTTCTGTAATCATGTCACAAGACATAACAAAATGGTGTATCATAATGGTATCCATGAAATAAGGGATTTAAATAATTATTGGAAATTAATAAATGAAATATAAGATTATATAATTATTGATGATGTTTAATTATTGGGAAAACATTAAGAATAGTTATTAGAAAATTTTATAAATATTTCACTTAAGCATACTTTTAAGGAAAAGAATAAAGATTCTTTGAAGAAGGTAAATGCATAATTATTTCCATAAAAAATGAAATAAAATTGTTTTTCATGATATAATGAGTTATTTTAGAAAATTATTGGTTTCTTAAAAAAATTTATGTAGTGTACTTGAAATTGGGTAAGAAACAGAGAAGTTCCCTTTAATCCGGTTTTCTTTTTGAGAGGAATTAAGAAGGGAACCTTTAATAAATGTATTTCCTTATAAAATAAAGATGAATTGAAATATATATATATATATATGTTTGTAACATATATATATATATAATATAGAATAATTATATAATAATAATTAATATATACCTTGAATCAAAGAGAGATAAAGTGTAACCCAAATGAAATATGAAAGTTTGGAGAGATCCCTTACCTTATGTTTGAATGTGTTATTCACTTACACTTAATGACCTATAAAATCAAATTAGATTCATTAATAAGTTAATTCATAACATAATCCACTTATATTTTATTTATTATAATTTTATTAAGTTCATTTATGACCATTTTGATGAGTTACAACGTTCAATTTCATCGTTCTGAGAGCGTTTGTTTCACGTTTTCATGGTCGGTTAACTTGTGTGTATTTATGGACGTTCTTGTAAAATAATAATAGTACTATAAAAGTGAAATTATATGGTATTAATGAAATTAAAAAATCTTTAATGGTCCCATCTATCATTTTTTCATTTATTATTATGATTCAATTGATAAAACATTAATGATAATTCTTTAGTTTAATTTGGTGGTTTTTCCGACCATCACAAATTAGTTACATTTTATTTAATATTATGTATATATATTTGTTATAGAACATTAAATAAGTTATAAAATACTTATTAAAATATTATTTAATCAGAATAATAATTTTATGAACAACCCTGAAGGCGGTAATGGAAAACAAAAACTCATCGTGCATGAAGGCGGTGAACCGAAATATTACAGATGATGTTTTCATTTTTAAAATAAAAGGAGGAGAGAAGGTATTTTATGATAGATATTCAATTAAAATAATAAAATTATAGGATATATATTATATTGGAGTTATAATGTCACTTTTTATGTGGTGGGGATATGGTATAAAAAATAAAGAGTTTAAAAGAGAAAGATGGAGGATTTTACCTCTTGAATGTTATATCCTTGAGAACCTCCTTAAGGAACTTAGAATTGATCTTTTTATGAGACCAGAAATACTAGGATGTTAGGCATATTCTTGTGGAGGTAATTAGAAATAATATTGTCAATATACAAAGATTATAAGGTGTGAGGAGAAGGGGTGGTGAGAGGTGGTATTTATAAGGGGAGGAGAGGGATGTTTTTGATTACTATATTCATTAGTTTATTATTTTGGCTCAAGACTATCAATAGTGTAATTTATTGTGACTATATATATAAAATAGTTCATGTGAGTTCAAAATAATGGTTTTTTTCATCATCCATGACTTAAAAATTCATGTATTTGGCTTAAAATTCTAAATACCATAAATTACCGTATTTCACTATTAACAAAAATTAAACTATTTTATAAAAATCCCAAAAATTCACCCAAACCATTTTTATATGTTTATATTTTAAAAATATAATTAATTTTATAAAAATAATTTTCTAAATTAAATAAATTTAATTTTTAAATAAAAACATCATTTATTCAAAAAATATCGATTTTGATATTATAATCGGGTTTATGACCCTTTGAAAAATTACCTATGGTCTAATAAAATTATCTTATAATTATAATAAAATATAATATTAATTTATGAATCCATTTTATAAAAATAAATTTTCTTTTAATTATATTCATTATAAAATTTCAAATAAAACATTTATGTTTTACAAAAATACTAACACCTAATTTATCATTTTTAAAACATTTATTTCCTTGTACCATGGTTTAAATATACTAAATTTTAAATTTATATGATAACTAAATATTATTTTACATTTCCATAGGTTAGGATACTATTCTAATGGTTATATAACTTTTCCAATAGTCAGGTTACTATTTCAATAGTCATATTACTATTCCAACAGTCATATGGGTTCACTACTTCCTTTAAATACCTTTTATTTCATTCATTCTTAATTATATTATATTTTATCTCAAGGTTGTATTTTTAGCTTCATCTTCAAAATTAATATTGTATTATTAACATTAAGATTTGTTTCTACAACTATGTTCATGAGTGCAGTCATTATGGTAGATCAAGGAGTTCTAAATTATGCTATTCTTATTCTCTTATTTTCTATTTATTGTCCCACTATAATATTTGGAATTATTATTGGTTTATTTTATAAATAATGTACCATTATACATTTATGATAATGATATATTTTTTAGTTTATCTATGTGATATTTTTGTATAGTATAATTATAAGAAGGGAAATTTCATTGATAAAATTCTAGGTCATTAAATTCTTCCCCCCTTATTAAATTTCACCCTTAAAATATAACATCCCAGAACCCACACTCTTGGATCCTGTATTGGAATACATAAATTTACATTTCTAGCTTCTATGTTGATAATTGTGGCCCAGTTTTTTCCATAAATCCTTACAACATCAAAAGGAAAACCTATATCACTTACATTATAGGGGACCTTTTAGGTTTATAGTTTTAGAGAATTAATAAAAACTCCTACATGAACAATTCAAAATTCATCAAAAAAACATTTCTCCCATTTAACCTAGATTTTCTTATTTCACAATATGCCATCAACATCATCCTGGTGAAATACTTTATAGATATAAATTGTTCAACATAATTCTTTAAAACCCATAAAAAAGAAACCATAATAAGGGTGAGATCAAATTCTCAGTAAGTGTAAACATAAGAATTAATAATTGAATGTCATAAATGATCATAAGAGTGCATAAGGGTATGATGAAATAATCAAAGTGAATGCTTGAATCATAAAATAAATCTTACCCATCAATACCTAGATCATAAAATATGAAAACATGGAAAAAGAAAGAGTCATTAGAATCAATAATATTGATCCATATGATATCAATCTTGATCATTAGAAACATTATAAACCCATATCAAGTATAAATAAAAAAAATATTTGTATCTTCAAACATCATCTCATTGAACCCTTACAGATTTGAATAACCATATGACCAACTTCCAATATAATTATCTAGAGAACATAGTTATTTCCCATATGCATTGGAGTTCTCACTGGGAGCACCCATCATATAATCAATAATGGGATTACCCAGAACTATTTGGGTATATCCATCATTTATAATGTCCAAGAATCGAATACAAATAGAATTCATCAAAAATTATTGAAACAAACTTTATTCTTTTCAGAACGTTATTAACCTGTGGAAAAGAAATGGGTTCCACAACAATATCTTTGAAACTTTTTTAACCTATATAAATGAAATGGTTTCCATAAAAATATTTTTAGAATATGATTAACCCATGAAAAATAAATGTGTTCAATAAAAATCTCTTTGAAACATGATCAACCCAAGTAAAAGAAATGGGTTCCATAACAATCTCTTTAGAACTTGATTAATCCATAGAAAAGAAATGAAATATATTTGAAACATGATTAACCTAAGGGAAAGAAATGGGTTCCATCATAATATCTTTAGAACATTATTACTACATTTAAAATAAATGGTTTTTGTTACAATCTCTTTGAAACATGATTAACCTATAGAAAAGAAACGAGATCCATAATAATTTCGTTAGAACATGATTAACTCAT
This sequence comes from Viscum album, assembly GCA_963277665.1. NCBI lineage: Eukaryota > Viridiplantae > Streptophyta > Magnoliopsida > Santalales > Viscaceae > Viscum > Viscum album. Next base: position 264,609,940 of record OY728129.1, read on the forward strand.
GGAAAAGAAATAGGTTAAATAAAAATCCATTTGAAAAAAATATTAATCCATCTATAAAATAATGAGTATGTTATCAATACAAAATATTTCTAGTAGAGGATACGTAATAAAATGTTTTTTTTGATGTTTATGAATGGAAATACCATTAAAGGATCATGAAAAGAATTATTGAAAAAAATAATATTTAAACATTAAAAAGTGTCTCACACCACCTTGAAACATTTCAATCATAATCCACATGAAGTAATATCATGTAAAAGGATAAGTATATACACCTCATAAAATAATATAGGTTTATAACATAACAAACTTCTCAAAGAAGGCAAATTGTGAAAAAAGTCCATTACTGCTTTGGTAACATTGGAATAGTAAACCCCATGAAATAGAGATCATAAAATGGATATGTAAATCCCCATTAATTCAATTATATTAAGCATACAATACATTCATGGCCAGTATATATACCACATGATAAGTAAAGTGGTGAATATGGAATGTATCTCACGGAAATAAAAAAGTGATATGAAAATAACTTACAAAGATCATATCATTAGAGTGAGAATAAATCAATAAAATAATTATGTGTGAAAAATTTAAATCCAAAAAATAAAATTGAAAATAAATAATAATACAAGAATAGGTCATTTTACACATATTCTTGGCATAACATAACCAATGAAATATAAGTTTAACCCAATGAATGCAAATTGAGTTAAGAAATCCCTTGCAACGGTGGTAACATCAGAATCAAAATACCCAAATGTAATAATCATAAAATGAAACATTAAAACACCTTTAAGATAAAATAATTCATGATATTATATATCAAAATGGGTAGTATATACACCACATTAAATAATTAATTGTTGAATATGACATTTATCTCATAAATGTAAATAGTGAGATGAAAATCCCTTATAAAGATCGTATCATTGGAGTGAGAATAGATAAATGAAATAATTTTGTGTGAAAAATGTAAATCCAAAAAATAAAAGTGTAAATATAGAATAATACAATCATATATAATTTCACACATATTATTGTCATAACATAACAAATGAAATAGAAGTTTAACCCAATGAATGGAAATTGTTTTAAGAAATCCCTTACCTTGAGTTTGATTTGTCATGATTGTACTCTATATTACTAGATAATAAACTTTTGTTAATTATTTACTTTATTAATAAACTTTTTAGAGTTTATTATTACTTTAATTTCAATTATAAATAAGTTATATACAATTAATTAATCAGTAACTTTTAAGTCGGATGTTTTGACCATATTCGGTTTATGTGTCAAAGTGAATTTGATAGGTCGACTAAGGTAAATGAGTTCATTGTTTAAAAAACTATAGAATAATTAATGTGACATATTTATCACATTTTTACATAAATTGTACATTTGAAATTAAATATGAAATATAGTTATGAAAAATGAACCAACGTTATGATCATGGAGATGGTAGGTCGTACGTATACATGAGTAACATTCCCACTTTTCAATGATCATTATGGATAGAAGGTATGTAACACTTATCATTAATGAATAAAAATTATATCATAAATTAAATATTATTTAGTTATATATATCTTTCTCTTTATTTAGTAATGTAAAAGGAAGAATCACATCTCTTCAAGGGGGTGATAGTCCACACGTCTACAAAAAACGTTATCATTTTTTCAGTGTGTGAAATGGAAAGAAGAAAATGATATTTTATATGTCCAGATATGTAATTATTTCATTATTATCATAACTATTTAATTTATATCATGTATTTTTATTAAAACCATCCTTAATACATTACATTCAAAGTGTGAACGTATCATATTGCTTTGAGGAGGCGGTAGTTCACACGTCCACAAATGATGTTATCATATTCCCACAAAATGGAAAGAATGAATGTATGTGTTATATTATAATTACATAAGTATGAATAAATTATAAATATAATACATGTAATTTAAAAATATTATTTCCATAATAATTCCCAACCATAATATGTGGTTAGAAAAAACTAACGATATCGTTTCATGAGGTGGTAGTTCGCTATACACACAAACACTGATTTCGTTAAACATTTGATAGAAGCGTGTTTAGGTGTTGGTTGAAAAATTAACATAGAAAAATATCAGTATACTTAGGATACTTAGTTTATTATATAATCAAGTGATAAGAATAATTTAAGGGGTGGATAAAGCAATTAAACAAAAGTGCTCGTTGAAGAATGTTACCTTTTCTTCGGGTAACTCCTTTTGGTTTGCAGCAAAAGACTTTCTTGATTTGATTTATTTACAAGGTGAGGCTTATAGGATAAGATTAGGGATGTTTTGAGATTTTTTTCAGGGTTTTTATGACCCAAATATTTTGATGGGTGTGAATAAGTGAGGGGGTGACTGACTTTTTATAGTGGAGGGGGAGTGTCATTCTTGTAAATATAAAAAAGTATACATTATTGGGAGGTCTCCCTTACATCATGTGCTTACAATAATGAACCAAATTAGATAAAATGTGTTATATTTTCTAAATATTTCTATAAAATGTGTTTATGACAAGTTTCTAGGTCATTTGTCTCTTAATATTAAAGTTTAACCACTAAGTAAACTCACTTTCACCTTAATCGTTGTAATTAATTTTAATTACTTTCAATAATATTTTTGGCCAAAAAATAATTTGACCTTAATAGACATTATAAATTATTATTATTCTAAATATGGAATCTAGTTTATTAAATTATAATAAAAAAGTGACATAATTTAATTTAAAATAAATCCCGGAGATGGAACGAGAAAGTGGGGTTTTAAAGTAAAAAGTTCAAAAGTTTGAAATGTTTTTACATCCAATTTCGATGTGAAATTGATTCCAATGACATAAATTTTATTTATTTATGTATAATTAAACTAATTATACCATAAATTTATTTTAAATATAATTTAACTATTTAAATAAATTATAAAAAAATACAGTTTTCAATTAAAATTTGGTGTCATTCATTATTCAACAAATTATGAAAGTTCTCAGAAAAATACCAAAAATTCACCCAAATTAAATTTTGATATTATTATTTCAAAAAATATGATTACTTTTTCAAATAAAATTTATAAAAGTTTCAAAATTTAGTTTTAAAACAAGTCTTCCATTAAAAGACGGCAAAACTACCTTTTAGAAAAATACAGTTGTTTATACTTAAAATTGGATTTATTCTTATTTAATTCCTATAAAAATTATTGGATGAATTGAAAAATATTTTATTGAATATGTAAAATATAAACTTAATTATGATCTCTCACTAATAGTGATTAATTTAATTTCTCAATATAAAATGTATTTGAGGGCATAAAAATTGTTTTTCATAAGAACACACCCTTTATATTCAATTGGTGTTTATTTTCATTTATAATTAATTAGTAACCAATGAATTAATTTTAAAAACATTTGTATACTAAAATTTCATAATTTATTTAATCTCATTAATTCCTATCATTATAACATCTAGGTGATAATTATCATATTAAATATTAATAGTATATTGTTGTTTCGTAAAACTTGATTTTGCATGTAACATATGTTCTCAAAGAAACTCGATGTTTCGTGCAACACAAGATAAAATTAGTGTTGTGTATAATTCAAGATAAAATATAAATTTCATGTAACAAAATCTATTGAATAATTTAAATTAATTTGAAATAATATATTTTATAAAATTTTGAGATGTTACATCCTACCCCCCTAAAATGAATTTCTTCCTCAAAATTTTTCTTGGTTATCAAATTATTAACATTTATAGAATTTCATATTTATACCCACATATTAAAAAGGTTTAATAAAAAATCCTCTTAAAAAGTGAAATTGGGAAACATAAAGGTCACTAGAAGTTACATATAACTAGGATTCCACCTAGGGAGAACATTGGTGGGAAATTAAAAGATGGATTTGGAAGGGAAAACTAATTCATTTGGAATAATGTATAGTGATATAGAACATGGTCAATATAAATACAATGATGAAAAAAACACAATCCAAATAGGTGTGGAAAGTTCATTGATATCATCAGAAAATATGGTAATAGGATAACATTTTATTTCAATATCTTTTTTTAGAGTTGAAGGATTTATTCACCATATATACTAAGAGTAAAAGAAAATATACTTACTTTATGAGTATAGATTAATCCTTTAGTAAATTTCCTCCATAATATAATATTTTCTCCAAATGATGAGTATTCATGATAAAATTTTAATTCCTAAATCATTAAAATAAACATTTAAATACCACATAGCCATAAAAGTGATGGTCAATCTATTCTACATGTCTTTAGACATTAACCAAAACCAAAAATGGTTAGAACATAGGAATATAATTACCAAAATGAGTAAACCATCACATGATAAATTAATATTCAAAATTCAATAGTGATACCCAAATTTTAAATCAAATTATTTCATAAATAACTATCCTTAAAATTCTTCAAACATTTCCAGAATAACTTTGAAACCCAAAAATTAGAAGGATTTGGTCATATATTCTTCTAAGATAAATAAACTATTACTATTCAAATAAAATCTCATATGTTTCCAAAATAAACTTAATCTTTATATATAAAAATTTCATACTAACTGAGACATCACATAGGCCATTGGTAGGCACTACACCCTTATCGCCCTTCGGTTGTGGGTTCAAGACCCATGACCTTGCTGGAAATGATGAGTTGTCACCCAGCCTTTAGGTTGTATTTTTTTCCTTCAAACATTAAAGAATAATAATCCCTCCATAAAAACAATTCATATTGATCCTAGGGGTTAAAAATACCTTATCCTAACAAAAACATTCTCCAAAAATGTCATTAATCACTTTAAGATCTCATTTCTTAAAACCCCAATGGGGTGTATAATACATTGAACTTATGGTTATACTTAATCTTATATACCTATAATAGTATCAATAATTCTTAATATGACATCATATGAAAACATAATAATATACAAAGTTATTTGAATTGACCTTTGATACCAACTATAATAGTCCAAAACCCACACTCCTAGATCCTGTGCTAAAATCCATAACTTTACATTTCCATCTTTGATGTTGATAATTGGGACATAGTTTTTTTCAATCAAACCTTACAACATCAAAATGAAAACTTATATCAATTATACCCTTGAGGAAATTTTAGGTTTAGAGTTTAAGAGAATTAGGATAAACTCCTAAATGAACAATTCACAGGCCATCAAAAAGTATTTCTCCCATTTAACCTAGATTTTCTTATTTCACGATAGGGAATAAAAATCATCCAAGTAAAATCCTTTATAAAAATAAATCATTCAACATAATTCTTTAAAACCTTGGGAAAAACATAAGAAGGGAGATCTCAAATGTTCAGTAGGGGTAAACTTAAGCATTAAAAAATGAATTTCATCAATGAGAATAACAGTGCATAAGGGTATGATGACATAATCAAAGTGCATGAGCGAATCATAAAATTAATCTTACCCATAAATACCTAAATCATAAAATATGAAAACATGTAAAAGGAATGATTCATTATTATCAATAATCATGATCCATGTGATATCAATCTTTATCATTATAAACATTATAAATCAATAGTAAACATAAATAAAACATATTGGAATCTTGGAACAACATCTCATTGAACCCTTATAAATTGAAATAACCATAAAGATGACTTCTAATATAATTATCTAGAGAAGATAATTATCACCCAATGCATCAGAGTGCTATCTGGGCGCACCCATCATATTAGCTAAAATGGTCTCACCTATCACTATCTGGGCGTACCCGTCATTTATAATGTCCAAGAACCAAATCCATATGTAATTCATAAAAACTCACTGAAACGACCTTTATTCTTTTCAAAACATGATTAAACCGTGGAAAGAAAATGGGTTCCACAAAAATCTCTTTGAAATATGGTTAACCCATGGAAAAGAAATGGGTTCCATAAAAATATATTTAGAACATGATTAACTCATGTAAAAGAAATGGGTTTAATAAAAATCTCTTTGAAACATTATTAACCCGTGGAAAAGAAATGGGTTCAACAACAATATATTTGAAACATGATTAACACATGGAAAATAAATGAGTTCCAAAAAAATATCTTTAGAACATGATTAAACCATATATAAAAAATGTGTTCTATAACAATCTCATTGAAACATGATTAACCCATGTAAAATAAATGGGTTCCATAACAATACCTTTAGAGCATGATTAACCAATGTAAAATAAATATGTTAATAACAATCTCTTTGAATGGTATTAATAAAAAATATCCCCAGTGTAAGATAAGTAAAAATAAGGTTTGTTGACATTGATGAATTTAAATACCATTAAAATATCATGAAAAACATTCTTGAGTAAAATAATATTTAAACATTCCAAAGTGTCCCATACAACCTTGAAACATTTGAATCATAAGCCCTGTGAAGAAATAACATTAAATGAGAATTAGAATATAATAATAGTAAGGATATTAATGATATATCATGTGATTGTAGAGGTATATACACTGCCTAAAATAAGATTGGTGTATAACATAACAAACTTCTCAAAGAAGGAAAATTGTGACAAAATTCCATTACTGCTTTAGTAATGTTGAAATAGTCAACCCCATGAAAGAGAGATCAAAAAATGTATACATAAATCCCCATAAATTCAATTATAATTATCACAAAACATATTCATGAGAATTATATACACCACAAAAAAATAAGTGGTGAATATTTCATGTATCTCATAGAAATAAAAATTAAGATGAAAATACCTTATAAAGATCATTTCATTAGAGTGAGAATAAATCAATGAAATAATTATGTGTGAAAAATGTAAATCCAAAAAATAAAAGTTTAAATAAATCATAATAAAATCAGAGTTAATTTCACACATTTTATTGTTATAACATAACCAATGTAATATAAGTTTAACCCAATGGATGAAAATTAAGTTAAGAAATCCTTTAAAACAATGGTGACATATGAATCAGAAGCCCAAAAAGTAATAGTCATCAAATTAAACATTAAAATAACATGAATATAAAATAATTAATGATATTATATATCAAAAGGGGTAGTATATACACCAAAAAAATTAAGTAAGTGGTTAATATTACATTTATCTCACAGAAGTAAAAAAGTGATATGAAAATCCCTTAAAAAGATCGTATCATTGGAGTGAGAATAAATCAATGAAATAATTGTTTATGGAAATTTTAAATCCATAAAATAAAAGTTTAAATATATAATAATAAAATAATATTAAATTTCACATATATTCTTGTCATAATATAACCAATGAAATATAAGTTTAACCCAATGAGTGAAATTGAGTGAAGAAATCCCTTACAATGAGTCTGATTTGTCATGTTTTTCCTCTATCTTCCTGAATAATAAACTTATATTAATTATTTAATTGATTAAGAACCTTTTAAAAGTTTATTATTACTTTTATTTCACTTATAAACAAGTAATATACAATTAATTAATCAATAATGTTTAAGTCATATGTTTTGATCATATTCAGTGTATATGTCAAAACAGAATTTGATAAGTGAACTGTAGTCAATGAGTTCATTATTTAAACATATATAGAATAATAATAATGACATAATTATCACATTTTTACATACATTATTCTTTTAAAATCAATCATGAAATATTTCTATAAAAAATGAACCAACGTTATAATCATAGAGATGGTAGGTCGTACGCACACATGAACAATGTTCTCATTTTTCAATGATCATTATGGAAAGAAGGTAAGTAACAATTATCTTTCCAGAATGAAAATTATATCATAAATAAAATATTATTTAATTATATATACTTATATATATATATATATCATTATTTTGATGTATTTATGAAAAAGGAAAAATCACATCACTTCGAGGAGGCGGTAGTCTACTTGTCCACGAATAATGTTATCAATTTTTCAGTGTGTGAAATAGAAAGAAGAAAATGATATGTCATATGTACAGGCAGATAATTATTTCATGATTTTAAGAAATATTTCATTTATATAATATATTTTTATTAAGACCATGCTTAATACATTCCATGTAAAGTGTGAATGTATCACATTGCCTTCAAGAGATGATACTTCACACGTCCACAAACGATGTTATCGTATTATCACAAAATGGAAAGTATGAAGATATTTTTATATAATAATTTAATAAGTATTAATACATTATAAATATCATATATGTCATATAAAAATAGTATGTCCATTATAATTCCCAACCATAATAGGTGTTAAAGGAAAAAATGAACAACATCGTTTCGCGAGGCGGTAGTTAATCGTACACACGAATGGTGATTTACTTACCCATTTGATGGAAGTGTGTATAGGTTTAGGTATAAAACTTAACATAAAAAATCTTAGTAGATTTAGTATAATTATTTTTTTATATAATAATGGAATATTAATAATTTAATGGGTGTAGAAATATATAAAACAAAAGTGCTTGTTGAAGAATGTTACCTCTTCTTCAGGTAACTCCTTTTGGTTTACACCAAAAGGATTAATTGGTTTACATTATTCCCAATGTTAGGATTATTTTATTAGAGGAGGGATTTTTGGAGAATATTTTATCAGGGGTTTTATGATCCAAATGGATTTATAGGTGTGAATAAGTGAGGGGGTGAGTGCCTTTTTGTAGTGGAGGGGGTGGCATTCTTATAAATTTACAAAAGGTAAACACTATTGGGAGGAATCCATTACATCATGTGCCTCCAATAATAAAGAACATTATATAAAATTTATTATATGGTATAAATATGGACATAAAATGGGTTTTTTTAATCTTATAGGTCATTTTTCCCCATAAGATTAAATTTTAACCACTAAGTGAACTCATTTTTACCTTAATTGTTGTAATTAATTTTAATTTCTATCCCTAATATTTTTGGTAAAAAAATAATTTGACCTTAATATACATTATAAATTATTTTTATTCCAAATATGGAATCCATTTTTTTAATTCTAATAATATAATTGTCATAATTTAATTTAAAATTAATACTGCATACATAATGAGAAAGTGAGTTTTTAAAGTAAAAAGTTCAAAAGTTTGAAATGTTTTTACATCCAATTTCAAGGTGAAATTAATTCCAATAAACTAAATTTTATTTATTGATTAATAATTAAACTAATTATAACTTAAAATAAATTTAAAATATAATTTAACTATATAAATAAATTAGATAAAAATGCAATTTTCAATTAAAATTCGATGTGCTTCACTATTCATCAAAATATGAAATTCCTCAGAAAAATACCAAAATTTCACCCTAAGTAAATCTTGATATTATGATTTCAAAAAATAAGTTTATACTTTCAAATTAAATTTATATGAGTTTCAAAATTAATTTTTAAAACAATTATTCCATTAAAAGGCGACAAAACTACCTTTTAGAAAAATACAGTTATTTATGCTTAAAATAAAGTTATTCTTATTTAATTCCTATAAAACTTATTGGATGAATTTAAAAATATTTTATTTAATATATAAAATATAAATTTCATTATTATCTCTCACTAATAGTGATTAATTTAATTTATTAATATAAAATTTCTTTGAGAGCATAAAAATAGATTTTCAAAAAAACACATCCTTTTTATTTAATTGGGCTTTATTTTCATTACTAATTAATTAGTAACTAGTGAATTAATTTTATAAACATATAGAAAGTAAAATTTTAAAATTTATTTGATATCATTCATTACCATTATTCCAATGGCTAGATGATAACGATCATATTAAATATTAATAGTATATTTTTGTTCAATAAAACTCAGTCTTGTGTATAACACACATTGTTGAAGAAACTCGATGTTGAATACAATGAAAGATAAAATTAGTGTTTCCTATAACAAAATATAAACTGTGAATTTCATATAGAACAATATATTCAATAATTTAAATTAATTTTAAAGAATGTATTTCATAAATTTTCAGGATGTTACACAAAATTTCATTTTACATACTAGGGTGAAAACAGACGAGGGTACTTCTCCTTCATCACTTCCTATAGTTCCCGTATCACCTATTTGTACTTATGGTTCTACCATATTTCTTTGACTAGGTGAGTAGTATTTTTTTATATAACTTTATCTCTATGTTCTAAGATCTTCATCGAATGCTCCTAATAAGAGAGATAATTTTCCATCTATACCACCTATGAATTCAGTACATGTCAGGGTTCTAGTATATACTTCCTCCAGAGGGATACATGGAATACATCATGTACTTGAGACAAGGTTGGTGGATGTGTTAGTCGATATCCCATGACTCCCATATGATCAAGAATCTCAAAGGGGTTGATATACCTAGGACTTAACTTTCCCTTATTCCCAAATCTCATGAATCTATTCCATGGAGATATGTAGAGGAATACCATGTCTCATACCTCAAAATCTAGCTCCCATTAATGATTTTAGGTATAGTTCTTCTATCGAATTTGGAAAGCCCTGATGTGATACAGAATGGTCTTCACCTTTTCTACCATTTCTTAGACCATTTCAGTTCTAAGTATCTTACGTTCACCAAATTCATCCCAGCATGTAGGTGTACTACATCTCTTCCCATAAAGGGCTTCATATGGATCCATTTGGATGATTGGATGGAAGATATTTTTTAAGATAACTTCACCAGAGGAATAATTTAGTTCCATCATCCTTTGGAGTCCATCAAGTATTTTCTCAAAATATATTCCAATGTCTGAATAGTCCACTCAGACTGGCCATCAGTTTGGGGGTGATAAGTCGTACTTATGTTTAGATCAGTGTTTAGAGCATATTAGATACTTTTCTAGAACTTAGAGGTAAATCTTGGATCTTGATCAAATGCAATTGATAAAGCTACTTCATGCAGCCTCAACACTTCTTTGATGTACTTATGTGAAATTTTATCTGGTGGTAAGTCCTATCAAATTGAAATAACGTGAGTAGTCTTTATAAGATGATCCACAATAACCCATATATCATTATTTTGTTGGGATGTCTTTGGAAGTCCAGTGACAAAGTTCATGGTGATGTTTTCCCATTTCCACATAGGTATAGGAAATTGTAGAGTTATCCCCTTAGACCTTTTCCTTTCATCCTTCACTTACTGAAATACCAGGAACTTTGAATTATATTCAGTGATCTCTTTCTTCATATTGTCCCACCAATAGCGCTATCAGAGATCTGGATACATCTTGGTTCTCCTTGAGAGGATGAATAAGGTCATGCTATGTGTATAATTCATAATATATTTTTTATCTAATTATTTTATGGTACACATAGTTGTGACCCAAATCTTATGAATCCTTCCTCATCAATTTTGAACTCTAAAGATTTACCATTTATGATAGATTCCACCTTCTTTTAAATTTACACTTCATTTCTTTAATAAACCTTTATTTTCTCCATAAGGGATAGTTGAGAAATAATTTGAGAAAGTAATGATGATGTTCCTTCCCTTATGATTCCCATGTTCATCCTTTGTAAGTCTAAGAAGATTGAAACCTTCTCAATTCTTATCATTGATAAAGTTGCAGGATCCTTTCAACTTAGAGAATCTGCCACTTTATTACTTTACCAGGATGGTAGTGGATTGAGTAGTCATAATCCTTGATCAGATTTAACCATATTTATTGGATTATATGAAGATCATTCTATGTGAATATATATTTAAGGATATTTTGATTTGTATATATCTCACACTTCTCCCCGTAGAGATAATTCCACCATATTTTTAATGCGAATATCACAACCACCAACTCCATATCATGTGTGAGATAGTTTTTCATAAGAAATTTCAACTTCCTTGAGGTGTAGGATATCACTTTATCATTTTTCATTAGTAAACAACCTAATACTTTCTTTGAAGCATTATTGTATAACACAAAGTGTTCCCCACTTGTCGGTAGTATAAGTATTAGTGTAGTGATAATCAACCTTTTCATCTTTTTTAACCAGTCTTCACATTCACTAGTCTAGATAAAATTTACTCCCTTTTGAAGTTATCTTGGTTAGTGGGTTTTACAATCATGATAAGTTCCTAAAAAGTTATCGGTAATTCCCAACTGGACCAAGGAAACTATGGATCTTCATTAAAAATGTTGTTCTAGGCTATCCTAATTTTTTTTGTCTTAGAAGGGTCCACATATATCCTTCTTCTGGTTATAACATGCCCCAAGAAAGATACTTCCTCTATCCATAACTCACATTTACTTTACTTTTCATATATTTTCTCCCCTCACAAATTTTTTATCACATTATTCAAATGCTCTTCGTGATCCTCCTTTCTTTTGGAGTATATCAGAATATCATCTATAAAGACTACCGAAAAATTTTCAAGGTTATATGTAAAGACTCAATTCATTAAGTCCATGAAAATTGTTGGATAATTAGTGAGTCTGAAAGGAATCACTATGAAATCATAATGTAAATACCTCATTCGAAAGGAAATCTTTGGAATATATTCCTTTCTAACCTTTAATTGGTGATATCCCAACCGAAGGTCCAACTTAGAGAAATACTTGGCCCCACATATTTTATTGAACAATTCATCTATATGTGGAAGGGGATACTTGTTCTTTATCATGATTTTGTTGATCTCGTGATAATCACTGTAGAGGAACATTGATCCATCCTAACTCTTGAAGAAGAGGACCAATTCACCCCACTATGAATCACTTGGGTGTATAAAACCCTTGTATAGATTCTCCTGAAACTGCTTCTTCATTTCTTCCAACTCAATAGTGGCTATCCTATAAGGAGTCTTTGATATGGGAAAAGATCTTGGTTTAAGTTCAATTGATAACTCAAAATCTCGGTCAAGAGGAAGATAAGGAAATGTTTTGGATAACACATCAATGTAGTCCCTCACAATGGGCATGTCTTCAAGCATGATCCTTTACTTTATCTCAATCATTTGATCTAGATACGCTAGCTCATAGGGAAATAATATCCACAATTGACATAGTGGTTCTGAAGGAGATTCATCCTCTTCCTTACACTTGTATATAATTTGAGGATTCCTTGGGATATGAGGAGTAATATCACTCTCCTGATAGTTGATTTTGTATTTGTATAAAGATAACCAATCCATTCCCAATATAGCATTATCCTCCACTAAATGATGTAAGAATTTTTTTGGGAGGTTCAATCCATAAACATTGACAAGGGAGGACTTATATACTTTAGATTCAATAATTGACCAATTAATTGTTCTCATGAATAACTCAACCTCTATCTTTTGAGGTGGCGTATAAATATTTATACTAAACTTGAAAGATATGAAAGAATGAGTAGAACGATAATCAAATGGCATATTTTCTATTCTTGAATGAATAACTAGGGTACCTATCACCACATAATTTTCAAGATCCACATCAGCATCAGTGATAGAGTATGACCTTCCTTTCCACCTTAGAGATTGATGTCATTGATTCTCTCCAACAACCCTTGGATTAGGGAATTATCTCGCATAATTCTTATGTTCCTTATAGTTGAAACAATATACTTCAGGATAATTTTTGATCCAAACCATCCTTTATTCTTATGCATTAGTCATATTATTCATATCCCTTCATCAATTATTAGCTTAATGCCCCTATTTTTCACATTTTAATCATCTATTGGTTCCCTTTAGACTATTCTCAGGATGATTCTTCTCACACTTTTGACACATGGGATGATAGATTTTATTGCCTCTATAGGATTTATCTATTGATCCTCCCATATTAAATTCAATTTTCATCTTTTTATCTCTGATCCCATGAAACCACTGAGAGTATCTAATATTCATATCAACCATAATGGCACAATGGAAAATCTACTCATATCATTCAAAGTCACGAATATCCAAGGCTTTTCATAGACTCAGATTTAGTCCACTAAAGAAGCGATCCACCTTAATTTCCGTTTTCATGAAAAATTGAATGTTTTATCATAAAATCATTGTCAAGTTTTCTTGATACGCACTGATAGATTCATCTTCCTTCTACTTCAGTCTAAGGAACTCCCTCTCCACCTTAAGATGGAGAGTTCTGGGAAAATATTTATTGAAAAATATTTTATTGAATCCTTCCCAATCCATAGAATAAATTTCTTCCTTAGACTTTATGTTTTTGATTAGTATCCACCACTGATCATATTCCTCATCAAAATGGTAGACCACTATCACAACTTTCTCTCCTTATAATCACTAAAAGACATATAATATCTTCTCAATAGAGTTAATCCATTATTCTATGATGAGGGATCATAATATCCACTAAAGATAGGAGGCCTTTTTAGTATAAAGGATTCAATCACAACTTTATCTTTCTTAGGAGAAGGAGGGAATTCCACATGATTCAAGTTATTATTCATAAGTTGGTCCAATTGAGCTAGTATTGTCATGAATTTATAATCTCCCATTCACATTAGGTTTGGCATCTTATTAGAGAAATCATTACATTTCTTATCAAATTAGTCGTTGGTGTGAGTTCTTCTATTTACATCTATAAACTAAAAAATAAAAACAATTAGGGGGCATGTATACTTAGATAATGATCATATAAAAATGTAACTATGAACATAGAAGGATAAATTTATAAATGAAAAGTATATCTTAACTCATGATTCCCTAAGTTTTAATATAGGTTATCCATGGTTATAGAATTATCCCTAGGTTTCTTACTAATTTTTTTCCTAAACTCCAAAAATAACTAGACCATGCTATGATACCAAATATATGAATCCTAGCCTTTTACACATATTATTACATGATTTTGAGCATAAATATTAGTTTAATACAAAGGATTGAAAAGTATAATATCTTAAAAATACTAGGTACATAAATAGAAAATATGAAACCAGAATAAAACATATTTATATTAATCTCCATAATGATCTCTTAACTTCCTTTGAGATCCTACATCTGTATTGGATAACATGGGGAATACATAGACAAAAGAGATAAGATAAAATTCATGGTAAGGGAATAAACATGGAACATGAGTCATAAGGCATAACATGATAGCATAAAAGGAATGAATCAATGAATAAACATATGGAGGAATGACATATAGAACATGGAATAATATGATCATGGAAATATAGGAATGTGGTAGTATCATACAACATGACATAAACATAGGTCAAAACTAACTGCCAAGATGGTATCACATGGTGGATAGAGTACCATAATGGATTAGGTTTACTCCATAATCCCATACATAACATCTCATGAGACTAAAACATTACCCTATGAATTTCAGCACTATTTGGGTGCACCCATCATAACATGTCCATGAATATGTGTTCCAAATGTAGAATCAAACATAATGAATAAACATAAGGGTTACCCATGGAATGAAATGGGTTTCATAATCATATCATAAGGAATAACCAAAGGGAATATCATAATGGTATCCATGAAAGAAGGGATTTAAATAATTATTAGAAATTAATAAAGGAAATATAATAATAGATCATTAATAATGATATCCAACTGATAAAAGAATATTAAGAAGAGTTTTTAGTAAACTTTAGAAATGTGCCACTTAAGCATAGTTTTAGGGAAAAGAATGAAACGTTTTTGAAGAAAGTAAAGGCATAAATATTTCCATAAAACCAGAAATTAACTTAATTTTCATGATATAATGATTTATTTTAGAAAAATATTAGTGGCTTTAAACATTTTATGGACTTTAATTGAAAATGGGTAAGAAAAAGAGAAGTTCGCTTTAATCGGGTTTTCTTATGGAGAGGAATTGAGATGAGAAGTTTTTAAAATATGTATTTCACCATCAAAGAAAGATTAATTGAGATATATATATATATATGTTTGGAATATATATATATATAGAATATATAATAACTATATAAGAATAATTAAGATATTTTTAGGTAAATATAGATAAAGCATTACCCGAATGAAATATAGAGGTTTGAAGAAATCCCTTACCTTATGTCCAAATGTGTTCTTCACTTTCACTTAATGTCATGTATAACAGAATTAGATTAATTATAAATTTAATTAAGAACCCAATATACATATATTTGATTTATTATAATTTTATTATGTTCATTTATGTTCATTTTTAGGATTTAAAGAGTTCAATTTCACCAATCTGAGAGCATTCGTTTCACGGTTTCATGGTTAGTTAACTTGTGTATATTTATGGATGTTCTTGTAAAATGGGAATATTACTCATGAAGTGAAATTATATGGTATTAATGAACTTAATAAAGTTTAAATGGTTCCATATATCATTTTATTTTTTGTATGAAGTTGATTCATTTGATAAAATGTTAATGATAATTATTTAGTTTACTTTGGAAATTTTTTGGACCATCACAAATTAGTTTCATTTTATTTAATATTATGTCTATATATTATTTATAGAACGTGAAATAAGTTATGAAATACTTATTTCAATCTTATTTAACCATAATAATACTTTTATGACCATCCTTGAAGGTGGTGAACCGATATATTACGGATGATGTTTTCGTTTTTACAATAAAAGGATAAGGGAAGGGATTTGATGATGGATATTACATTAAAACAAAACAATTATAGTATATATGTGATATTTTAGTTATCATGTAACTTTGGATATGATTTAAGGATATAATAGAATAAATAAATAATTTAAAAGAGAAATATGGGGGATTTTACCAAGACCAAGACACGAGGAAGAGTATTAGGGAGGAAATTGGTAAGAATATTGGAAATCTCCAAATCTTATAAGGTGTGAGGAGAAGGGGTGGTGAAGGGTGGTATTTATAAGGGTAGGAGGGTTTTTTTATTATATTAATTAGTTTATTATTTTGGCTCAACACTATAAATAGTGTCAATTATTATGAATGTATAAAGTAACTAGTGAATATTAGTTTGAACTAATGAGTTCTTATATCATCCATGGCTCAAAAATTCATTTATTTTTCTTAAAATGCTAAATACTATAAATTATTGTATTTCACTATTCACTAAAAATTCAACCATTTTATAAAAATTAAAAAAATTAATTCTAACCATTTTTCAACATGTAGATTTAAAAAATGGAATCCATTTTATGAAAATAATTTTTAAAATATGAGAAATTTAATTTTTGAATTAAAACATTTTTTATCCCAAAAATAATGCTTTTAATATTATAATTGATTTTAAAACCCTTTGAAAAATTACTAATGGTGTCATAAAAATATATTATATTTATAATAAAATACAATATTAACTTATGAATCCATTTTATGAAAATAAATTTTATTTTAATTACATTCATTATAAGATTGTAAATAAAAAATTTATGTTTTACAAAAATATTAACTCCTAATTTATCATTTTTAAAACATTTTTTTTCTTGTAACATGGTTAAAATATATTAAATTTTAATTTTATATGATTCTTAAATATTATTTCACATTTTCATAGGTGTGGTTACTATTATAATGATCAGATTACTATCCTAATAGTCATATTACTATTCCAACAGTCATATGGGTTAACTACTTCCTATAAATACCTATTATTCCATTAATTATTAATTCAATTCTATTTTATATCAAGGTTATATATAAACTTTCATCTTTAAAATTAATATTTTATTATTAACATTATGTTTTTTCTAAATCTTTGTTCTTGAGTGCATTCATTCTGGTGGATTGAGAAAATCCAAATTATCATATTCTTATTCTCTTATTTTTTATTTATTATCGCACTGTAATATTTGGAATTATTATTTGATAATTTTTTTATTGATGTATCATTATACATTTATGATAATAATATATTTTTCGGTTACTCTATGTGATATTTGTGCATGATATAATTATAAGAAGGTAAATTTCATTGATAAGGTTATGGTTTGTTGTAACTTATTCCAAAGTTAATTATTATTTAATTATTTATAAATGAATTTTCAATTAGTCATTAATAATTCTTTAAGCATTCATTAATTAATAATTATTAATTGGTATGTTTATAATCAATCTATAGTTAATCATTAACTAATTATTGTTCAATAATTACTTCCTCATTAGTTATCGCTAAGTTAATAATTCATTAATCATTGAATAATCATTCCATAATCATTGATTAATAATTAGTTAATCGTTAATTAATCATCACTTAATCATTTTTAAGCATTAATTAATCCTAATTTAATTACACCTTAATCATTTGTTAGTCACTAATTAACCACAACTTAATTAATAGTTGTTAAGTAGTTACTTTAAAGTCAATTATTAGTTAATTAATATTTAATCATTATTTAAGTAGTTCCTTTATATTTAATTAATAGTAAATAATTTATTAAATATTGGTTAATCATTACTTCATCATGGATTAATCCTATGTTAATCACTTATTAATCATTACTTGATTAATAATTATTAAGTAATTACTTTATAGTTAGTTATGAGTTAATTAATAGTTCATAATTCCTTAGTCATTAGTTAATAATTAGTTAATCATTATTTAATCTTTCGTTAATCATTGATTAATCATTACTTAATCATTTATTAAGCACTAGTTAATCCTAATTTAATTATTCCTTAATTATTCATAATCACTTGTTAATCATCACTTAATTAATAGTTGTTAGGTAGTTACTTTAAAGTTAATTATTAGTTAATTACTATTTAATCATTATTTAAGTAGTTTGTTTATAGTTAATTAAGATTTAATCATTAATTAATTATTGGTTAATCATTACTTCATCATTAATTAATCCTATGTCAATCACTCATTAATCATTACCTAATTAATAGTTATTAAGTACTTATTTTATAGTTAGTTATGGGTAAATTAATTGTTCATCATTATTTAATTATTATTTAATAATTAGTTAATAATTAGTTAGTAACTACTTAATCTTTATTTAATCATTGGTTAATCATTAGTTAATCATTACTTAATCATCTATTAATAATTAGATCATCCTAAGTTAATTATTCCTTAATCATTCATTAATCACTCATTAATCATTACTTAATTAATAGTTATTAAGTAGTTACTTTAAAGTTAATTATTAGTTAATTTCTATTTAATCATTATTTATACAGTTAGTTTATACTTAATTAATAGTTAATCATTAATTATTTATTGGTCAATCATTATGTAATCTACCATCTTTTTTTTCAGGTGCATCCCTCTTTGTGTTTTAGTCGGACCTCTTTTCTTTTGGATTTTCATTCTTTAAACCTTGGTGTTCGAGTCCCTTTTGTGTGATAGAGATCATTTATTGGGGAAATTTTCCTAAATTTTGGATATGTATGTTTTTTAATTAATTTATTACAGATATAAACACTTGAGGGGATTATGAGATTTTTCTGTGGTTTAGAAGGCTTTAGAGGTGGTTCAGGTTCTTTCTACAGAAGTTGGACTGAGAGTCGTCTGCTGAACATTTACATGTTGTGAACATGTTACACAATGTGAAAATGTTTATATGAAGACATTATGAACTATTTTAGAGTGTGAAATGGTTATATTCCATGAAACTAGTTCACATCATGAAATGATCGATCAAGGTTATTTTAACATGAGGTGGCATGTTTTTTAGCATATTTCATGAATCAAAAAATTCACATCATAAAAGGGTTTCACATCATGAATCTCTTGATGTTAGAGGTTTTAAACCATGTTGTGTGTTAGATTTATCATTCATCCACTATGCACATTCCTCTCTCAAACCCTAAGGTGACCACATGCGATTTTATAGTGATTTATTCTCTTTCAGAAGTCTCGGTATACCATTTGATCTCTTGTGAGTTGATTCACTTTGGTTTTCCCCTCTATTCCACTTTTTCTCCATCATTGAGGTGTAATCTCTTGACTGTTGTGGAATTGGGTGTTGATCTTGATCTTGTGTGATCTTGGTTTTTCTTATGATCTCTTTTTTCCTTTGTTTCTCATTGGTGTTCTCGATTAAGAGTTTCTTTTTCACCAGATAAAAGTAGGTGGCCTATAAAAAACCCGTTTGGTCTGTTTGTATTTATTCAAGTATGTTCAATATTATGCAATTTCATTGACACAACATTCACATTAGTAAAAATAATAATGGATGGTGATAATATTGTGTTTGGAATTCAATTTGGATCCCATTGGATCCAAGGGTGCTGAGACCTAACTTGTGGTTACCCGTAGGGTTAGCCTACCCTGGAACAAAAATGATCTGGCTAATGGATTAAATTATGTTTTAGCATTGCATGATACCTTAGGTGATTGCAGGTGATATATTCACCTTGTAAAATGGATTACTTGTTTATTGAAATGATTGGTGATGCTTGATATGACATGAATGTATTCACTAGAATGTTAATGGTTTAAGACCAACCTGATAAATAAAAGGGTAATTTAAGGATAAATGGTAATTAGATGAATTGACCCTTGTGGCTTATGATGTTATATGTGTTATTGTGGCTTTTATATTTTATTTTGTGATTCATACTGAAATTCTTATAGAAAGAGCATGCTCTAATTTGTCTGAAATGATTATATAAATGTATTGGCTTAGTGATGATATAATGCTTATATAAATGGATTTAACTAGTGATATTGAAATGATTATATAAAGGGATTTTAATGCAGATGATGAGATGATTTTATAAAGGGATTTTCCCAGTTTTCTGACATGATTATATAAAGGACCCTCTCCCAATTATGCTACAATGCTTATATAGAGGTCTTTTCCTAGTTATGTGATTATTCCATGGATGTGTGGTTATGGTTGGAATGGTTTGGCTACATGCTTAGAGATATTCTGGAATGGAACCAAAGTAGGTTGATTATTGTATTATATTAATTGATTAATTAATATACCTGTTAATCAATTTATTCTCATGCACTAATTATCCAACTGGTTTGGTTTAGACATGGTGGTGTCAACCTACTAAGTTTTACACACACTCTATCTGGGATGTCATTTGGTACCTGAGAATATTACATGGATGAAATTTCAGAAAATGGAAAATTACCTTTTTATTGATTGTTTCTTGTGGATGGATTGGAGCTTGGAGAAGAGACTGATCAAGGATTCAGGACTGGGATAATTTGAGTTTATTTATGCCAGTATTTTCTTTTATCTATATGATTTCCAGTATTTTATTTAGTTACATTTCTTCCTTACATATCATGGTTTATTATTAGTTTGTTTACTTGGTTTATCCTTTTATCGTTTGGATATATTATGTATTATTTCTATTATTTATGTTACTCATATTTTTTTAATTTCTGATGAATTGTAACACTATACTAGGGGTATAGTCTCCCTAATATGTTCTCTACACCCCCACTGGTAGTTGACGACCTATGTCATATGAAGAGGTTCCCTTAAGGTCCCATATACAACTTGATTTAGCCGCATGAGATAGTGTTGTACTAGGGTATGTTACAAATTAGTATCAGAGGAGAATGTTTTTATTTTCTATTACCTTACTATTTGGGAAATGTATAAAGGATTCTAGGATGTTTCTGGACTTGGTAATGAGATTGTTCATGGTAGTATCTAACTTATTTATCAAGGGAAATTAGAGTGCTCAGGGATAGGATTGGTGTTCATGATGTTTTCTTGTTATGATTGATATTATTTCACCTTGGGTGATTCACATGTTGTGTGATGTTATTATTTATTGAGATTATTACTCATGGCCCGGTATGGTGCGAGATGAGTATACATAAATCATGATAGGTACATAGGTATAAATATTTACATGAATTTTTCATGATAAGAACATATTTATTACATGTTATATATTTACCTGTATGAACTTTGGGATGAGATATCTATTATATCTAATAAGTGAAAGTAAATAACTATTATGTCATGCTAATTAACTTTTTAAGCCATGTTTAGAGTGACCATGATCCAGTGGATTTATGTTCTTATCACTTGTTGAGTTTGAAATTATTATTATTCCATGTTGTAAGGAGTTTGTTTTTCTTGTTGAGAAAATTACTCCTCATCATCTTTGGATTGAGCATCAGGAGAGAAGCAATCAGTATGATCCTAACATAGTTGAATTAGAGATTCCTGTAGCTCCTAAGGATTAGATGGATGTTCATCTTCATGATAAATTCTTGGGGGTCATGATATCCATAGAAAGGTAGACTATTCACACCGTACCTTTGATTTCTAAGTTGATGAGAGAGTTTCATCTACAGCATCCACCTACGTTCACCAGGGAGAGTCCCCCGTGAAGGAAAGTTCTAGATCAATTCAATCTATATTATCTTCAAGAACCTCAATACATCCATTGATAGAAGAGTGAAATTTTATACATACATGCTTTTTGAACCATCCAAGCATTAGTAGGACACTTTAAAGAAAGATGGGAAATAAGAGGAGTTATCCTAGAAGGAATTCAAGGTGATGTTTTTTAGATAATTCTATCCTAAAAAATTAAGGGATGAGAAGGCTCGTGAGTTCATGCACCTGACTCAAAAGTTCATGTCAGTGATGGACTACATTGTACATTTCACCAACCTTAATTTCTTTGCATCATCTTTGGTTGTTGATGATATATCCAAGGCAATATGTTTTCATGATGGGGTTCTCTATGAGATTAGGTAACGATTGAACGTTTTTCTATTAATTAGATTTTCAGACATAATTCATTGGTCTCTCGTCATGGAAGGGAATATGAGATAGTCCCTGAGAAGTAGCTAGGTTATTTTAGTAGGGAAAATTGGTATATCTTATTTTAGTGTAAAGAAGAACATCTATGAAATTTATCACCAAGGAAAAAGTGGGAAGTGTAGTCAGGATAATGGGAATCCTTCTCAAGACCTTGTACCATTGAAGTTCTATCAGTGTGGAAAGTTTGGCCATAATAAGACACACTCTATATACCCTACTTTGGAGTGTCGTGATTGTGGTAGTTTGGGTAACCTACAGAGGTTTTGTAGGGGAATATAGTAGCAAAGCAATGGAAAGGAATCAGAAAAGGTACTGGAGTCTAGGAAGGACACAACTACCCCTCAGTAGATGGGTAGCTAGAGTTCCACTAGATGTTTAGGTTGAGGTAGGGGATATGGTAACCTGGTGCAGAAGAAATAGTACCAGATAGAGGGAATAGCCCTTGAGAGTCAGATAGGAGCCCAGGGTATAGGGGTAAGTCAACTTCACACTATGCAGTCTAATTTGTATAGTTTGAATACATAACCTTCTTCTGTCAGAGGTACAATTCTTGTATCATCTACATAAGCTTGATTTTTTTGATACAAGATAATCTTATTCCTTTATATCTTCTCTTTTTTCAAATGGTTTGGTATTGGATATGGAAATTTTAGATTGTGTTTTTACCATCAATACGCTGTTGAGAGTGCGGTTAGAGGGTATCAAATGTTATAAGGCATGTTATCTAGAAATTGGTGGTTACCATTTCTTTTGGGAACCACTTGTGCTAGAAATGATAGGTTTCGACTTGATTCTTCATGTGAATTGGATATTTATATATTAGTTTCACATAAAATGTTACCAGAGTAGAGTTAACTTTCTATATCTAGAAGGAGACAACTATTTTCACCAGGGTGAGTGGGATATTTATACTGGTTGTGTAGGACCAATTTAGTGCAGATTGGATTGAATCATGGCTCAGATAGTAGGTTTTTCTCTAGATAATGGTGTAATGCAGTAGGATACTTTTTCTATAGTAGAAGACCATTTTAGGATGTATTTTCTAATGAGTTTTATGGCTTACCACCTGAGTGGGAGATTGAGTTCATGATCAAGTTGGTGTCTAGAGAAGGGATAGTTTCTATCTCACCTTATAGGATGGCACCAGTGGAGCTTCAATAATTGAAATCTCAATTAGAATATTGAAAGCTAAGGGTTTTATATTTCCTAGTACATCACTTTGGGGTTATCTAGTTCTTTTCACCAATAAGGTTAATAGGACTTTGTGTTTTAATGTGGATTATCAGAGATTGAACTAGATGACGATTGACAAGCGGTATCCCCTTCCTTGCATCGATGATATCTTTGATCAGTTGTGATGTGCCCATATTTTCTCTAATATTATCTTGAGATCATGGTATCATCAGTTGAGATTGAGACTGTTAAACATGCCTCAAACTACTTTTAGGAGCAGGTATGACTTATATAAATGCATGGTGATTCCTTTTGGTCTAAAAAATGCACCAATGATATTCATGGACCTAATGAATTAGATATTTAATCATTTTTCTATATCATTTTTAGTGTTTTTAATTGAAAAAATATTAGTATACTCCTAATTATAAATTTTCATGCCCAACATCTTGAGGTAGTGTAAGATTCTTGAGATGAGTGGCTCATGATGGTATTCTTTGCAGACCTACTTCTAGATGTTCATGATTCTCAGGGATTAGTAGCTCTTCCCTCAACATTTGTTTAGCTATGATTTTGGACTAGATCAATACTGACTGGTAATCTAATTCGAAGGGTTTAGCTATAAGGGATAGATTATATGGTGGGGAGCCACCATCAATATGGTCTCTTGGAAGTGATAATACCCTTCTTTTTATGGCCGATTATGGGTTCCTATGGGCTTGTGTGAGGAGATGATGAGATAGTATCATGATTCTAGATCGGTGATACATCCATGCCTAAAAAATTTGTGTCATGATATTCATAGACAATACTGGTGTCTAGGAATGAAGAAAGAGGTAGAAGGGTTCATGGTGAGATGTTTCACCTATCAGCAGGTGAAATCCAAGCATTAGAGGCCTTTTATGATATTGTAGCCTCTTATAAATATAGAATGGAAATGGGATGACATAACTATAGATTTTTTAATAGGATTACCTAGTAAAATTCACAATAATGATGCAACATGAGTGATTGTGGATCGACTGGAGAAGGTGGATCACTTCTTTACTATTAGGGAGACCTTCAACATTAATGATCTGGGTAGTCTCTACGTATAGAAGATAGTTTGGTTGAATGGGGTTCTGAGGAGTATCATTTCTGAAAGAGATCATTGTTTCTTGTCTCAGTTCTGCCATGGTCTTCATAAGGATATGGGATCATAGGTTATTTTGATTATATCCGATCATTTATAGACTGATGGTCAATCTAAACAGACTATTCATATTTTGGAGGACATGTTATGAGCTTATGTTTGATATTGTGGTGGTTCATGGGAGAAACATTTATCACTCATGGATTTCACATATAATAAAATCTTCTAGGCATCAATAAAAATGGAACCTTTCAAGGATTTGTTTGGTAGGTTGTTTTATTCACCTCTTTATTGGTTGGAGGCAGGGGAGTTAGCTCTTATTGTACCTAGTCTCAAGCAGGGGATGTATGAATAGGTTCAATTAATCAAGAGGTGGTTAGTGACTATGCATAGTAGGTAGAAATATTATGATGACTAGTAGAGAAAACATTTGGAGTTTGAGGTAGGTCATTGGGTTTTCCTTCGATTGTTTCCCAGGTTGGGGAAACACCGTATCAAAAATAGGGGCAGCTAGTGCCTAGGTTTTTCAGGTTGTTTGAGATAGTGGAAGGGGTTATTCTTGTGGCATACCAATTATCCCTTCCCCAATTCTATAGTTCCATACATGATGTGTTTCATGTGTTTCACACTACTATAAAATAGGCCTTTAACAGTGCTAAAAATGGCCTTTATTAATACTGACTATTGAAGAGAGATTAAAAGCCCTAGGATTTTACCAGTGCTAAAAAATCACTAATAAAGGGGTCCTTTATCATTGCTTTTATTTATTGTTGATAAAGTGGTCCTTTATCAGTGCTTGTAAAAGAGCGGATAAAGGACCCCTTTATCATCACTTCTAAGAGCACCGATAAAGGACCCCTTTATCAGCGCTTGTAAAAGTTCTAATAAAGGGGTATACTGCAATGTTCTATAATAGCCCATTGCAACACCAGTGTAGTCTACTATAACAACACAGTGTAACACCAGAAACACCACCAGAAATCAGAAAAATCAAGTACCAATACCAAATTTAAATGAAATAAAATTTACAACACAAATAAAAGAAAAAACCCTATATTGTATACATTTCAAACATTGGTTTATATAATTACATGAGTAAGTACAAATTATTATATTCATTTGAAAACATAAATGTTACTTTGTTTTTAACCCTGACCCCAACTCATGCTATTTCGGAAAAAACCACCCATTACTGATAAAAAGAATGCACCTATATAATAAAAAAATTCTTATGTTAGTAATAATATAAATAAATAAATTAAACAGAAGGTGTTAATTTTAAACTGAACTTTGTGTCATACCTGGAACATTGTGTATCAGATTGAGTTGTGATTGATTCTTATACATCACACCATTTCTTGTTCATCTTCAAGAATTATCTATATGAAAATTAACTAAATAAGTATAATATAAAAATGACAATGAAATTAATTAATTAATTCCATATAGAATTACAAGAAAATAGTCTAGGCTCGTTTGCTCAGTTTTGGCGATGTGATGCACGTTTTAAACTAAAACGGAATTTATATATTGAAAATGCACATTTAGAGTCATATAGATAACATCATGTATATTATTGAGTTGTTTTTAATTCATACACATCCCAAATGAATTATGGATCATTTTCCTAAAGTATCAAAACAATACGAATACATTTTATTGATTTTGATTATTTCACTTATCTATTTTACTAAAATGTCATTTTAAACTGGAAACATGAACTTTGAGTCATAACGGTAAAATTGTGTGTTATTTTGATTTGAAATGGATTTCTAAATATCAAAAATGACTTATTAATTGTTTTCTTAAATTATCAATACAATCCAATCATGTTTTCTTAATTTTCAGTGAGTAACACTTTTTGAGATAAAATGTCAATTTTAAACTGATAACGGACACTTTGAGTGGTATCCGGGAAATCATGCATCACATTATGGGGATGATGATTCCTACACAAAAAAAATTACTTATGGATCATTTTCCTAAAGTATTAAAATAATATGACTATTTTTCTTGGTTTTGAGTATTTCAGTCATATTTTTTACTAAAATTAATGTCAACTTTAAATAAAAAGACACACTTGGAGTCATACCAGTCAAATTCTGCATTTTATTGAGGTTTGAATGATTAATAAACATCCCAAATTACTTATGGATCTTTTTACTAAAGTATAAAAACAATCCGAATGTGTTTTCTTGTTTTTGATTTCATCACTTGTCTTTTTTACTAAAATGTCATGTTAAACTGAAAACATGCACTTTGAGTCATACCAGTCACATTGTGTGTCAGTTTTTCATGATACTATTTAATAAAAATAAAAAATGAGTTATTAATCATTTTACAAAACTAAATATACAATTTGAGTGTGTTTTCGTGGTTTTTAGTGAGTGGCACTTTTTGAACTAAAATGTCAATTTTAAACTGATAATGGAAACTTTGAGTCATAACGGGCACATTGTGCATCATATTGAGGTTTTGATGATTCCTAGACATAAAAAATTTCTTATGGATCATTTTATTAAAGTATAAAAATAATATGAATGTTTTTTTTAGTTTTGACTACGTCAGTTGTCTTTTTTACTAAAATTAATGTCAATTTTAAATAAAAGGATATACTTTGAGTCATACCAGTCACACCGTGTATTAGATTCAAGTGAGGATGATTCCTATATGTCCCAAATTACATATGAATAATTTTAATATAGTATAAAAATAATCCAAATGCATTTTTTCAATTTTGAGTACATCACTTTTCTTTATTACTAAAATGTCTTTTCAAACTAGAAACATGTACTTTCAGTCATACCGATCACATCATGTGTTGGTTTGATATGAGACTAATTCCTATATTAAAAAAATGACATATGAATCATTTTATTAAATTATCTAGACAATCATAGTGTGTTTTATTTATTTTCAATGAGTGGTGCCTTTTGAACTAAAATATCAATTTTAAACTGATAATAGACATTTTGAGTCATACTAGGCACATAATGCATTTGATTGATATGAGGATGATTATTACACATAAAAATGACTTATGAATCATCTTACTAAAGTATCAACATAATCATAATGTGTTTTCTGGGTTTTGAGTAAGTCAGTTTTCTTTTTTACTAAAATTAATGACAATTTCAAATAAAATGATGCACTTGGAGTCATACCGATAAAATTGTACATTGGATTGAGGTATGGATGATTCCCACACATCCCAAATGGATTATTTATAATTTTACTAATGTATAAAAATAATCCAAATGTTTTTCTTGTTTTTGAGTACATCACTTTTCTTTTTTAATAAAACGTCATTTTAAAATGGAAACACGCACTTTGAGTCATACTGGTAACATCATGTGTTATTTTGATGTTATACTGATTCCTAAACATAAAAAAAGACTTATGAATCATTTTCCTTAATTATCAAGACAATATGAGCATGTTTTATTCCAGTTCATTGAGTGACTATTTTTTTAACTAAAATGTCAATTTTAAACTGATAATGGAAACTTTAAGTCACACCTGGTGCATCATGTACCATATTGAGGTTTGGATGATTAATACTCATTAAAAATTAATTATGGATCATTTTAATAAAGTATCAAAACAATATGACTGTGTTTTCTTAGTTTTGAGGCCGTCAGTTGCCTTTTTTTTAAATTAATGTCAATTTTAAATAAAAAGATGCACTTGGAGTCATATCGGTCACACTGTGTGCCGGACTGAGGTGAGGTTGATTCCTACACATACTAAATGACTTATGGATTGTTTTCATAAAGTATCAAAATGATATTAATGTGTTTTATTAGTTTTGAGTATGTAAGTTTTCTTTCTTACTAAAATGTCATTTAAAAATAGAAACACACACTTTGAGTCATACTGGTCATATCGTGTGTTGGTTTGATGTGAGACTGATTCCTACACATAAAAAATGAATTATGAATTTTTTTACTAAATTATCAAGACAATTTGAGAATGTGTTCTCAATTTTTTATTGAGTGACATTTTTTAAACTAAAATGTCAATTTTAAACTAATAACAGACACTTTGAGTCATACTGGGCATATAGTGTGCCGGATTAAGCTGAGTCTGATTCTTACACATAAAAAATGAATTATGGGTAATTTTACTAAAGTATAAAAACAATCAGAATGTTTTTCCCATTTTTAAGTATGTCACTTTGCTTTTTTACTAAAACTAATTTCAATTCTAAATAAGAAGGTGCACTTGGAGTCATACTAGTCACACTTTGAATAATATTGAGGTGAAGCTGATTCCTACATGTCCCAAATGACATATGGATCATTTTAATAAATTATAAAAACAATTGTAATGTTTTTCTTGGTTTTTAGTATGTCACTTAGCATTTTTACTAAAATTTCATTTTATATTGAAAACACACACTTTGAGTCATACTAGTCATATCATGTATCATTTTGATGTGAGAATAATTCATTTATTTCATAAATGACTTATGAATTATTTTCCAAAATTATCAAGATTATTCCAGCATTTTTTCTCAGTTTTAAGTGAGTGATTCTTTTTGAACTAAAATGTTAATTTTAAACTAATAACAGAAAACTTGAGTCAAACTAGACACGTCGTGTATCAGATTGAGGTGAGGATGATTAATACACATAAAAAATGATTCATAAATAATTTTAATTATGTAAAAAAACAATACGAATCATTTCTATCAGTTCTGAGTATGTCAGTTGTCTTGTCTACTAAAATTAATGTCAATTTTAAATAAAAAGATGCACTTGGAGTCATACTAATCACACCATATGTTAAATTGAGGTAAAGATGATTCTTACACACCCAAAACGACTTATGGATCATTTTACTAAAGTATCAAAACAATAAACATGTGTTTTCTCTATTTTTATTATGTCACTTATCTTTTTTACTAAATGTCATTTTAAACTACAAACACACACTTTGAGTCATACCAGTTACACCGTGTATCTGTTTTTCATAAGACTAATTCCTACACATGAAAAATGACTTGTTAATCATTTCCCTTAATTATCAAGAAAATTATATCACATTTTCTTGGTTTTTAGTGAGTGAAACTTTTTGAACTAAAATGTTACTTTAAAAATGATAACAGACACTTTGAGTCATACCAAACACATCATGTATTATATTGAGGTAAGAATAATTCTTACACATTCAAAATTACTTATGGATCATTTCCCTAAAGTATAAAAACAATATGAATGTGTTTGATTGGTTTTTAGTATGTTAGTTATATTTTTACTAAAATTAATGTCAATTTTAAATAAAAAGAATCACTTGGAATCATACCAGTCACACTATGTGTAGGATTGAGGTTTTGATGATTCCTACACATCCCAAAGTCTTAAAAAATCCTAAATTTCAATTTTACCATGATTTAAATTGTATTTATTTATCAAACTTCCAACACAGCATATTGAGTTGATGTTCTTAGCCGAAAAATGTTTTTCATCTAAGAACATCAACTCAATATGTAGTGTTGGTAGTTCGACAAAGAAAATAAATGGAAAGTGTAGTTACATTGGAAGAAAGAAAGATGTTATATATTTTGTGTCCTATTTTAGATAGTTGAAATAAAAATATGAATTCCCAAAATATCTGTTAAAAAAAATAAACAAGTATTAGATAAAAATGATAAGAAAATTAACTTAAAAACAGTAGATAAAATAATGAGAAAATTAATTTAATAATTATTAGGAATTCACATTTTCATTATAGTTGTATATATTCTTGACCCATTTCCTTTTTTTCATCATCTTAGTTATAGCCACGAAGTCTAATATCTCTCGAGAATAAGCAATTTCGAGAAAACCACACCAACCCAAACAAAAGAATCCACATGTATAAGAAAATAATTATTATGTGAGAAATACTAAAAAGAAATAAATTAAACATAAATATTAAAAAATAAATTAATTATATCGTAAATTATTTTAATGTGAAAACATCAAGATTACCTCTATGATTGAGTAAAGGCAACATCATTTCTCTTCCTGCAAAGGTAGTAGAGTGACCTTGAAGGAGAGTGATAAATGCCAACACTATAGGGGTGAAAAGGTTTTGGGGGATAAGAAGTCTGTGGAATTTTTTGTGTATAAAGGCATGAAATATGGATAGAAATATTCTAAAATAAATGAACTCTTCAAGTAATAATAAAAATTAAATCAATATTTCATTATATAATTTTTCAGTAAAATATAAAAAGTATATCGTAATATTACCTTTACATCTTCCTAAATGGTTTTCTTCATTATAGTATGTTATTCTATGGGATTTGTGACATCATCATGTGCAGAAAAAATTGTTTTCATGAATAGTCAAACATTTAATCTAGATTATATTAATTCAGTAGAGAACATATAATATTATGAAGAAAAACATAGTATATTAAAAAAACTTTTACCTTCTCATTAAACTCCCTATTTTTTAAAAGGTTTTAGGGATTTAGATCCTCTATTGAGAATCCAAATACCCTCTTTGTGGTCCCCTATAACATACAAGACATTGTATACATTGGGACTAGAATGAACTGATTGTGATCTCCCAATTAAAGGTTCATCCTTGATTGAATTTTTATCTAACCTGATAATTTCTTTAGTCTCCAGTAGGGAAATCAACCAATTCTTGATAACTGGATCTGAGACATAAAATACTTTCACTTAATATGATTCCATTATGAATGGATCATCTTTTTACCCTTCCACACTAAAATTCACCTTCACAAAACCCATTTCATCAACTTTCACTGCACTCTTATTGTCAACCCATTTACAATAGAAAATAAAAACTGAAAATATTGTATAATCCAAATCATATATCTGTTCGATAATTAAAAAATATGAAATATTTTCATAAATTGGATTTCTATCTTTGGAACTAGACATGTGCATCTCTTCCACCACATGTGTAACTCCACTATTTTTTATTGTACTACAATCATCATGTTCTTTTTTATAGAATGTACAACCATTTATTACAAAACTAATGTATGACATAACATTTTCATTCAGTCCCCCAGCTATCTATTGAATTCGTTTGATAATTGAGTTCATATTTTTAGATAAATTCTTATAAATTTGATCTTGTAACTATCCTATAAACTATTGATTATTTGTATTTGATATCCATCCTTCAACCCCTGATGAATTCAAATATCTAAGAATTTATTTTTGGGATTCAATGTATGGTTCGACATCTTCACTATTATGTAAAATGTAAAGGTGCACTTTATCCCACTATATGAAGGTAATTGTAACAACATATCTTATGTAAATACATTCATCCATAAGGAATCTGTTGTGATAAGACTCTGGGAGATCAATGATATCAATATATGATAGGTAATAAGTATATAATTCAATATATTCTTCAAAAATATATCATTATGAAATACAACCTTATGAAAAACTTTTATTCTTGACACACCCTTTCAAAATATTCATATACCATTCAATGGGGTACATCCATATATAATAGAAAAGACCACATAGTTGAACCTATCTAACCAAGTGAACCATCAGGTAGACCATTATATCAAATAATTATGGTGGGAATAATATCTCTAATTCACATAATATGACTGCAGACTCTTTATTAATGATTGGGAACTTCTTTAGGTCTACAAATTTACTGCATATGACATTGAAAAAGAAATATAGTCTAGTTAATATATGCCATATATTTTTAGACAGAATGCAATAGAAATCAATAGGAATCAAATCTTCCATAAAAACACGAAATTCATGTGATTTTAGTCTTGTAACTTCAAATTAGTCATTGACACGCCATTCTTGATATTTTATGAATAACCCTTCCAAACTTTTATACTATTAAGGAAAATTAAAAATTTTAATATTTCTTTTTTGGATAGAGTATGAGATTTTTGTGGAAGAAAATTCCACACTTTACCCTTCATCGGTGCCAACTCTTCCCTTATACCCATGTCAATCATGTCTAACCTATCCTTCATTCCATATTTCATTTTTTCAGGAACATTTAGTAATGTTCCAATAACATTATCAAATACATTTTTTTCTACATGCATGACATCAAGAAAATATTTTATGTAAAAATAATACCAATACAGAAATTTAAAGAAAATTGATCTCTTCTTACAACCTAATTTTCTAAGGTTTTTAAAAAATGGTCTACTAAAAAATTGCCAATATCTTTTACTTTATCAAATAGTTGATCACTCATTAGTAGAGGTGGTGTTATACCTTGTTTGATATTCCCACTGAATTTTGTCATCCAAGATTGGTATTTATGTCATCGAGGTAAAAATTTCTTATATCTTAAAAACAAAATCTTCAAGGAATGTTTCAACTGAACTAATTGTGTGAATTCTTCACAAATGGGAAAACCCAAAATTCCTTTAATTCTATAGCCTGATAAATTTTCATAAGCAGAAAAATAATTTATCATCCCATAAAAAATAGCCCTCTATGTGAATTCCTAACTTCTATGATCATCATACATTGTAACACATGTATCCCACATCAATTTCATATATTCATTCAATGGATCCAAATAGACATCAATATCAATACCAAGTTTCTTTGTTCTAGATATAAATAGAGACAACATAATGTATTTTTGATTCATGCATAACCATGGAGGCAAGTTATAATGTACCAACATGATGAGACATGTACTTTGAGTAATACTATGTACACCAAAAGGTTTTATTCCATCTTTAGATAATGCAAGATGAAAGTTTCTTAGCTCCTTTCCAAATTTAAGATACTGGTAATCAATTTTATTCTACTAAGGAGAAGCTGCTGGATGACATAGGTTCCCATATTTAATTATTGCATCTTCATGCAATATTAATTTTATAACGGTTTCCTGACATCCATATAGTATTGTAAACCTTGGAATGATAGGAAAGCACGAAACATTGTAACGACCCGAATTTTTTTTTTAAATAAATATTGTTTCCTAATTTTATGTGTTATTTTATTTTATTTTTATACTCAACAAAAATGTTTCATTTGATAACATGAGTATAATTAAAATGAGACTGTTGGGTTTTGACTGTTATTTGACCATTGGTCAATATGACCGCTGGAAACTAAACGTTTTGACTATTGTCTCTAAATACAAGCAATCTTGGTTAATTAATATAGAAAGAAGATTCGATGGCCTCACCCAGTAGTCTTGGACCGATCGAAGCCCATCTAATAGAACTTGGGAAGGAGGTAGCACCACTGGGCTTTGCTCTGGACCAAACCCAAGCTGAACTTCATCGTATAAAGCTAGAACGGGATCTCCTTCGCGAGAAGTTCAAACTGATAGAAATTACTACTCGTGCGATGTTGGCCGAGCCTCCCTCGGATTCTCTCACCTTAGCACACCTTACACTTAGGTCCTATGCTGGTGTGATAAGGGGCTATGTAAGGAGACCGTAAATTTCTTGTGTAATCCTTTGTTTTCAATAAAAATTTCGATTTCTTTTATGAATTTTTAAATGACCGGATAAATATAGTATGCATATTTTTGATGAATTTTAGAAAAAGGATATTTTAAATATGTTTATGTAAACCCTAAATAATTAAAAATGTGTAATGATTTTCAAAAAATGGTCTTCTACAATTATGTTCAGTACGAAATTTAGAGTCTAATAAGATCAACTTGATTTTTGATGAATAGTAAATTATGAATAGTGATTTTATGATTAGGATTAATAATGTGTCCAAATGGATTAGTAATATCACTTAAAGAAAGTATTAAAATAAGCTAGGCACTTTGATTAAGTAATGTGATTCAATAAAATGGTTAAATAACGGTTTCATAAATTATTATTCAAGTATTAGTTTTTTCAGATGAATAGTGTTTTTTAATTAAAATTTTAATTAAAAATATTTAGAATTTTTTTTATAAAATGGACTTCATTTTTGAACTCAGAGCATTGATATTATGTTAAGGTAATTTTTGAGGATTTTTCTGAAAAAAATAAATTTTCGATGAATAGTTTTTTTAATTAAAAATTTAATTAAAAATATTTAGAAAATTATTTTTATAAAATGGATTTCATTTTTGAAATCAGAGCATTGATATTTGGTTAAGGTGAAATTTTGGGATTATTCTGAGAAAGTTGAATTTTTGATGAATAGTGAAAATACAGTTTTTAAGTTACGGGTGTTTAATGACATCATTAAGTGATGTATTAAGTATGTAATCAATATGGTCGACTTATGAATAGTAAGATAAGGTATGAGGTGTCCCAAGTGGCCAATACCATGGGCAAGCCCATGGTTTTGCCAAAACCACTAATGAGGTGTCCCTTTGCCATTAATGCCTTGTCCCCTCACTTTCCCTATAAATACCAAGCCATCCTCTCATCCATTCGACTCCCCACTCTCCTCCAACGAAGTTCTAGTCTCCTTACCTCCTAAGGAGTCCTCCCAAGTTGCCCCCAAGCCCTCAAGGTCCAAACCTTTGAGTTTTAAGAGTTATGTTTTAAGGTAAGGGATCCGACCTCTCTCTTCCATTTCAAGTAATCTCTTTTATGTCATTCCTTTTATGCTCCATGTTCTTATGTTGGAGGATGTTCTTTTATACTCCTCTTACTGCCCTTTTCATGTTCATATAATGATAGATCCCCTCTTGCTCTCATTATTTCATTTTATGAAGTTTTAAGTGGCGCCGTTAGGCTGCCGAAATTTTTGTAACAGATTCTTTCTCCCTTCTCATTTTTCAAGATCTATTTTCATGTAAAGTATTTCAAGTTCCTTTTTATTATGTTGGGGTATGATCTCTAAATTTATCATACTTATCTTTTATGATCATATGATGAGAGACCCCATTTGATCTCTTCAATTCAGTATTTTGAAGTTTTAAGTGGTGCTGTTAGGCTGCCGAATTTTTAAGTGGTTCTTCACCCTTCTCGTTTTGAAGTTATACTTTCATGTCAATTATTTCAAGTTCCTTTTTGTTATGTTAGGGTATGATCTCTATATCTATCATACTGGGATCTTATGTTCATATGATGAGATACCCCATTTGATCTCTTCAATTCAGTATTTTGAAGTTTTAAGTGGCGCCGTTAGGCTGCCGAATTTTTAAGTGGTTCTTCACCCTTCTCGTTTTGAAGTTCTACTTTCATGTCAATTATTTCAAGTTCCTTTTTGTTATGTTGGGGAATTACCTCTATATCTATCATACTGAACTCTTATTTTCACATGATGAGAAACCCTATTTTATCTTTTCAAATCATTTTTGTTGAAGTTTAAGTAACACCGTTAGGCTGCCGAACTCTCATAAGAGAAATCTAATTTTTGTCTTCCTTCCATGTTTTTCATTTCAAATGGTATGTCCTTGAAATTTCATTACCATGATCATTTATCCTTCTTATTCTGTCCATCTACTACTTTATGGGTCATTTATGAATGTTTGACCCATTTTACCTCTCTTTTTAATGTCTTCTAAAACCTCGTAACATAGCCGTTATGCTGCAGAATTTCCATCTCAAAATGTCTCTCTCTTTTTCTAAAGTTATTTTATATTATTAAGTGAATACACAAAGATATTTCTTCTAAATAGGTATTCACATATATACCAAAATTTTCTATTTTAAATTCTGGGATTTACATACATGAGACCCACCTTCCTTTTCTGTGGGTTTTAAAGTGATGTAAAGATCTTGTCTTTAAAGTAGTTTTTAAAACGTTATGATTATGAAATGAAACCCATTTATTTTATGCTATATGGGTTATTTATGAAATTTTTGATGATGATATATGTGTCTCACATGATAATAAAGGCAAATTTAAGGGTGTGCCCTGATAGCGCTCCAATGCATTGGGTAATGATGTAACCACTAGAGATTACAATTTTCACGATACCTTGGTGAATAACCTTGGTAATTTTCAAATGACACCTTGGGGATGGACCTTGGTGATATGTTCATGATTTTCTATGTTAAATGATGTAGCCACATCTTCAAGTTATGAAAAAGTTTTATTTTTATATGCCTCATGATTTCATTTTCATGCCTTAAAGTTCTTTTCATGACTTTATTGATGTATCTCAAGTTCATATGTAAAATGTTTCACTTGTTTCCCTTGCTGGGCCTTCTGCTCACCCTTCCTTTTGATGTATGTCCCCAGGTTATGAGATGTAGTAATGAGCCTAGGGTGAACATGAGGAGAAGCCTTTCAAGTGTTTAAGAAGAATGTTTTTTTTTGTTTCATGTTTTATGTTCCTTGTTTCCAAGACACTAAACCTTAAAGATCCTCAACTCCGTGTAATGGAATGAAAGTTATGTTATAAAAAGATGGGATGCTATAAAAATCTTTTGAAGGACTTGATTTATTTTTCTTGTATTAATTCGTGCCACACTTAAGGAATTTTATGAGTGATTTTTGGTCCTTGAAAAATAATATGCAATCATTTGGACAAGCATGTATTTTTTTAGAGATCATTTCCATTGAATATATCATTCATTTAGTATCATACGTTCAATATGGTAGTTTATTTTCTTCTGGTGTCATATCATTCATAAGACCAAGTAGTTCTGTAAATCTAGTTTCACTCCATCTACTGTCATCTTTCAAATTATATAACTTCAATATAGCTAAAAATGTTGTGTATTTAGTACAACTAGTATGAAATGGTCTCTTAGAACAACTATTTAACTTCTCAAACAACTTTGGAAAATCACAAAGTTCATATTCAATTGTCATTGTCATTTATTCCAAGTGATCTCCATCATCATTTACATTGGTATTCATATCAAATAATCCATAAAGTGCAATATCATCTCAATCAGTGTTCACATTTAGTATTTTACAATGTTTAGTCCAGAATTTATAGCTATGATATATTCTATGAAAAATAAAATATCCTTCCAACTCTTCCAGACTAATTTTTCTTGAACAACAACAACGTTAACATAGAAAAATTATTTGAGAATGGTTGTATACATGCTCTGTTATAAACTTGATGAACTCTTTAACTCCATATTCATACTCTTTTGTCAAAAAACTAGTATTCATCCATTTTTTATTCATATACATCTTATTAGGTTCATAAAATATTCATTTATAAAATATATAAATAAATACACATAAGATATTCATTATCAAAGGTGAAAGTTATGGATAATTCTAATAAGGGAAACCCAACACTTGATTATTTCTAATAATTTCAGTATGTTTTAAAGGAAATGGGTAATTTAATTTAATAAAACAATTACTCTACTATGGTAGTTTTTATCCTTTGAATTAATCCTAGGGGGAAAGTTATAGACAACTTTCATCCTCACAAACTTCATATCCCAAACAGTTATAATTTGATTTTCTTGTTTGAGACACATCCTCCATCTCTTGTGAACATGAACCTATGTTTATTGAACTACTCTAAGTAGTAGTAATCCATGAGATGACTACTACTTAGAGTAGTTCAAGCAACATAAAAGAGATGGGGGATGGGTGTCAAGTAAAAAATAACAATAATAATTGTTCAAGAGATGAAGCTAATGAAGATTATTGTTGTACTCCATTGTGTTCTCTAAAAGGGGTATTGCCTCTAATTTGTGAGAATTACACCATTTTAAATAATTATTAACTTGTGGCCTATTGAAGGTGAGATTTGGGGGGAATACACATTCTTTTTATGATTCAAGGGGTCTCGACAGGGACATGTTGTGATATATGAATCCTTGTTCCTCTATGAATTCTATATTTATAGGAAAAATCCCACTTTTAATACTTTCAATCCTCTAACTGAGACTAGTCCCAACTCTATTAAAATGATCCATCAAGTATTTATTAAATCCCCAGAAAAAATAAAAATAAAATATAGGTAATTAAGGGGTAGTAAGAAACCCAAATATGATAAAAAAGAATAATAAACTCTCATTCCATCAACTAGAAGATATAAAAATGTATTGATAAAAAAATTAATAAATAAAGATTTATTTCATCTACATGGATGGTAATCCGAGATTCCTAGGGGTGGAACCAACACACGTAGGCCTAAAATGATGAATACCTAAAAATTTTTTCTAATAGTTATTTCGACATATATATAATTTGATAACCTTCATTCTATTTTTTGGAACAAGTGATGTAATAACCCAAGGAATTATTATATTTAATATTAATGGTATATAAAATATAATTAATCTCCATAACTTATCTTAATAATTATTTTCACCTTAATAACTGATATTTTATTGAACAAAGATACTTATAAACTCTCTAAATATGATAGGGTTCCTGAATATGCCTATTTATAACTATAATAATGAAGAATAATATATAATAATAAAATGAAACATTAGTCAGAAAGATAAATAAATCAATACAACCAAATATAAAATATAAAAAATCGGTCATATTATAATAGATCAATATTAAATGTGGAGTAAGTCAAAAACAATATACATGTAAACAACAGTAAATAAAGCATATGTAATCTTCAGATGTCGCGGCTAATTTGTGACTGGTTATGGTTCTTTAAATAGACCAAGTACACATTTATCAGTGCTTCAAAAAAAGAGATGATAAAGGATTTATAATTATGATTATAAATCAATAAATCTGTAAATATATTTATATAATTATATATATTTCATAAATATATATAGTAAATATATTAATTATTTAAATATATTTATAATAATTTTATATTTATTTAAATATATAATTATTTATTTATAATTATATAATTAATTTTAAAAAAATATTTATATGTTTATATATTATATCATTATATATAATTATATAATTATATATATATATATATATAATAAGTATATATAAATATAAATATAGTAAATATATTCCTTATCTAAATAAATTTATTATAATTTTATAATTATTTAAATATATATAATTATTTATTTATAATTATATAAATGATTTTAAAAAAAATATTTATTTATTTATTTTTATATTAGGTGTTTGTGGGTACAATTACAATCAAACACACACACACACCACACACACGGGCCAAAAAGGAAATCTATAGCCCCTAAGGGGATATTTCACCCATCAAGCACTATTTATTTAATACATATGGCCCTAAGGCCCAGTGGGGCTGAAGGCCCTCTCGAACTACCATCCAGACAAACCTACGTCATTTTTTCATCAGCCAGCATCATTGTCAGCTGTCTTCTTGGCCCGCCATCTTCCATCATTTGTGAAACCACCGTCTTTGCCACCTGCATCCGCCTCTACATCATGCATCGACATCATAGAGACTGGCTAGCCCACCGTTCTTCCTAGCCTGGTGTCTCCATCGATTGCATTCACCTCCGCTAGTCACCTTACATGCATCATGCTCACTATTACTGGAGCATGCATCCACATCTGCCAGATTCCAGATGCCTTACCTACATGCATATTAAAAATGAGTGAAATTGAATAATTAAAAATGAGTACACATTTACAATATTTAAAAAATGGATAAATTTTATTAATTAGATATAAATTATTAAAAAAATATGGATATATATTGAAATAAATATGAATATATATTGAAAATATTAAAATGTTGTAAATAAATATATATAAATAAAAAATAAAAAATGATTAAATTTTTAAAAAATAATAATATTAAAAATGAATTAATAGATAACTATAATAAAATTAAAAATAAATAAATAAAATTTATCGATTAAAGATAGGATATATTAAATGTATCATGTTATAATTAAATTATAAATTGAATACTGAAATTTGCATAAACTACATAAATATTAGGTGTATGTGTTTCTATATAAGATTTCATCAATTACATAAATATTTGTGTGTGTGCATTGTATATAAAAATGCATTAATTATGTATATGTATGTGAAATAAATATACCACATTCTTGATATATGTTAAATTGTAAAATAAACTGACATTCAATTATGTCCATTACTCAATGTAATTAGTTAGTATTTTTAATTCATATTAATTTTTAACTATAAACCATTTTTCAATAAATATATGATTTATTTAATATAAAGTATAAATATATTTTATTATATAAATCATATTTAGGAAATATTATATACATTCATATATATCTATATTTAATATATACTATTTATTAATATTTACAATCTATATATATGTATATTAAATTTACTCATTTTTATCAATAATTATTTAATTAGTAAAATGTTTAATATTTTTCTTAATTTACTTATTTTTAATTTATATTTGTTTAATTTTTTCATTTTACATATCAATATATTTAATATATACTATTTATTCGTATTTATAATTTATATATAGTATATTAATTTTATTAATTTTTATCAATAATTATTTAATTAATAAATTTTTTAATATTTTTTTAATTTACTCATTTTTAGTTTTTATTTGTTTAATTGTTTCATTTTATTATGGACCTTTATCAGCACTAAAAACTGATGATAAAGGATTCCTTTATCAATGCTAAAAATAAAGAATTGATAAAGGGTACCTTTTATTAGTGCTAAAGAAAAATGATGATAAATGTTACCCTTTATCAGCACTAAAAAATCCTGATAAAGGGTACCTTTTATAATCACTAAAAAAAGTACTGATAAAAGGTACCCTTTATCAATACTTATTTTAGCGCTGATAAAGGGAACCTTTATCAGCACTTTTTTTTAGCACTCATAAAGTTCAGCGTGGTTAAAGGTCTGTTTTTTAGTAGTGGTTGCTTCACAGATATAATCCTGACCCTTCTCATGTGGTTGATATTGATGATGTCGAGCTTGGTGTAGATACGCCCTTTTAGGAGCATCTGATATGGATTATAGACCATAGTGAGAAATATATCTGGGGAAATACTATACCTATAGTTTTAGTATAGTGGTAACATGAGTTTGTTTAAGAGAAGACCTGAGAGCAGAAATCTGATATGTGAGCAGAGTGGCTAGACTTGTTCATCGAGCCCCCACAGTGATTCTTAGAGCAACTTAGGTATGAGCTATTATATGGTGGGGAGTTTGTAAGATCCCAATTTTTTCTAGGTACGTCCCTCTTTGAGTTTTAGTTGAACCTATTTTATTTTGGGTTTTCCTTCTTTAAACCTTGGTGGTCAAGTCCCTTTTTGAGGATAGATATCTTTATTGGGGGAGAATTTATTAAAGTTCAGGGTTTTTTTGAATTAACAGATTCTAGGTACAAATTTTTCAATGTCTTATGAGATTTTACCATGGTTTGAAAGGATTCCGAGCTGGTTTGGGTTCTTTTTACAAAATCTATATTGATAGATTTCTGTTGGGAATTTACATGCCATGAACATGTTACACAGTGTTAAAATGTTTCTAGGAAGATGTTGTGGGCTGGTTCAGATCATGAAATGGTTACACACTATGAAACTGATTCACATTGTAAAATGTTTGATTCAGATTATTTCAACCTGAGGTGGTTAATTTTTTGATATATCTCAAGAATCAATAAATTCATGTAATGAAATGGTTTCACGTCATGAATCTATTGATATTAGTGGTTTTAAACCACATTTTTCATTGGATTTATTCTTCATCTACCAAGAAGCTTCCTCTCTCGAACCCTAAGGTGATTATAGGTGATTTTAGAGTGACTTCTTCCCTTTTGGACATCTCTTTATACCATTTTATCTCTAGAGATTTTATTCACTTTGGGTTTCCCTTATCTTTCACTTTTTCTCCATCATCGTGGTGTAATCTCTTGACCACTATGGAATTAGGCATTGATCTTGATCATGTGTGATCTAGGTTTTTACTTGTGATCCACTTTAACTTCATTCCTCATTTCCATTTCCAATTAAGAGTTTATTTATTTACTGAATAAATGTGGGTGGTTGATAATAAACCCCTTGGTTAAATTTCTATTTGTTCAAGTATGTGAAATATTATGCGATTGTGTTGACATAATATGTTCGTTAGTAAATAGAATAACGGGTGATGATAGTCATGATTTTGGAATAGACTTTGGATCCCAATGGATCTAATGGTGTTGATACCTGGATTATGTCTACCCATAAGGTTATCCTACCCTAGAACAACAATGAACTGGTTAATGGATTAAAGTATGTTTTAGCATGAGAAGACACCTTAGGTGATTTCTTGTTTTATTATTTCTCTTATATCTTGTGTTTTGATTCATGCTTAAATGCATATATAAATGACTCGAACCGGTTATGTTGAAATTATTATATAAAGGGGTCATCCCAATGATGCTGAAATGATTATATAATGGGATTTTCCTATTTATGTTTATATGGTTATATAAAGGTATTTTCTCAGAGATGTTTAAATGCTTATATAAAAAGATTTTATCGTTTTTTTGAAATGCTTATATAATGGCCGGTTATGCTAAAATTATTATATAGATAGATTTTCTCAATTATGTGATTATTCCATGGACTTGTGGTTACGGTTTTCATGTTTATCTTATATGCTCAGATATATTTCACATGGTTCTGAAGTTGGTTGATTAATGTATTATATTAATTGATTAATTAATATATCTTTTAATTGCTTTATTATATGCACTTATTATCATATTGATTTTGTTTAGATGCGGTGGTGTCAACCTACTGGATTTTACTCACACCCTATTTGGGCCATCATTTGATACCTGATTAGATTACATGGATGCCAGTTTGGATAAGGGAAAAGGACCTTTTTGTTTATTGTTTCTTGCTAGATGGGTTAGAGCTTGGAGATGAGACCAAATAGGGATTCAAGACTAGGGTATTTTGAGTTTATCTATTTCATCATTTTCTTTTATATGTATGACTTCAAACATGTCATTTAGTTACATTTCATCCTGAAAATACATGGTTCATTATTATTTGGTTTACTTAGTTAATCCTTTTATCTTCCAATTGTATGATGTATTATTTACTCTATTTCCATTACTAT
This sequence comes from Viscum album, assembly GCA_963277665.1. NCBI lineage: Eukaryota > Viridiplantae > Streptophyta > Magnoliopsida > Santalales > Viscaceae > Viscum > Viscum album. The sequence continues at coordinate 264,653,739 of OY728129.1, forward strand.
AATATTTCTTTATTTTCACTGTATTGCAGCTCTGTACCAGGGGTATAGTCTCCCCACTATGTTCTCTACACCTCCAATGCTAGTCGGTAGCCTTTGGCATATAGGGAGGCACACTTGAGGTCCCATAACCAACCTGATTTGGCCACATGAGAGAGTATCAGATAGGTGGATGCTACACATTACATCATCATTAATTAAAACTATATTAACCATTCCTTAATAATTTAATAATTTTTATTTAATCACTCATTAATCATTATTTTACCATTCATTAATCATTCACTAATCATTAGTTAATCATTTCATAATCATTCATCAAGTATTAGTTAATCCTAAACTAATTATACCTTAATCATCTATTAATCACTCATTAATCATTACTTAATTAATAGATATGAAGTAGTTACTTTATATTAAATTATAAGTTAATTAGCAGTTAATCATTAATTAATATTTGGTTAATCATTATTTAATCATTAGTTAACCATTTTTTAATCATTTGTTAATTATTAGTTAATCATTAGTTAAACATAAGTTAACCATAAGTTAATTATGACTTACCCATTCATTAATCATTCATTAATCATTACTTAATTGATAGTTATAAAGTATTTATTTTATAGTTATTTATTAGTTAATTAATAGTTCACCATTATTTATTTATTAGTTAATCATTAGTTAATCATTAATTATTCATTATTTGATCTTCAGTTAGTCTTAAGTTAATCCTAGGTTTTTCATTATCTAATCATTCTTTAATCCTAAATTATTCATTAGTTATTCGTTATTTAATAAATATGTAATCATTACTTCAGTATTAGTTAATCATTAATTATTTAATAGCTAATTATTAGCAAATCATTATTTTACTAATATTTATCCATCATATAGTTAATAGTAATTACTAATTATTTCACTAATATTTAAAAACTACAAATTTATACTAAATAATAATCTTCTTGTAATAATAAATACATTACTAAGAGTAATTATAAATTATTTACTCAAAAGTCATAATTAAATAATAATAATTTACTTACTAATATTAACTATTATTTAAAAATGCTATCTAAATAAATAAACAACTAAGTAAAAAACATATTTAAAATTAAATAAAACCAAAACAAATAATTAATTAATTAACTTTAAAATAAATAAGAAAAAATACCATTAAATGATGATTTGTAAATTCTGTAATTTTCAAAATTTTCAATCCTTTTAGGCCACCAAAAAAGTCATGCATAAAGGAAAAATTACTGGGAAAATATTAGGGAGAGGGAGAGTTGAATTTAGAGATAAGTGGGATGAATTTAGTAATGAGAATGGGGAGGGGTGAGTGGATTTTTAAAGGTAGATAGGGAAAATATTTTATCAGTGGAATCACCTTTCACCTTATTTTAGGTTAAAGGCATTAACATGAAAAAACACCTTTCATTATAATTATATTGAAAGGAATTTTTCATGTTAACTTCTTTTTCCTTATTTTACATGTCATTGATCCAAGTTGATGGAAGGAAAATATGGAATTGGACTCAATGCCTTTCAGCTTAAACTAAAAGGTGGTATCAGCATTTACACCTTTCTGTATTACTTTTTTAAAAAATTAAATAGGATTATTTTAATATATTTTTTCAAAAATTTATGTTAAAAAAGGATCTCTGCAGTGCGAAGTATAAGTGGTTTGGGAATAATTAGCATGAGTTCAAGAGTCATTATGTGATGTTTTTTAAAATGGTTTTATGATTTAAAAAAAATAAAGGGATAGGGTTTGGTGAATTTTAAAATTTGGGTTTAGGGAGGTGTGAACCCCGTTCAAGATTCTCAATTTTTTTAGAAGTGTAATTGGGGTTCATTATTATCTTTTTGTCTATAAGGAAGCCTAAAACCCATTCACACTTCCTTGGCTTTGTGGAATAAGTGTGAACATTTTTAACTAAGGGGTCATATAAGTAATATCCCCTTGTTTACATAGGATATCATATAAAGGGACACTTTGTGCCTTGGGGTTCAATTTTGATACTTAAATAGGCCTTAACAAATTCTTTGCAACCCCACACATGTAAGTATAATAGTATAGGTTTATTTTCATTTCATACTTGGTATGGTATACCATCTTTCCCTTTAGTTGGCACTTGGTTTAGTATTTATTTTATTGTTTATAATGTATATCCCCAAAAGGATAATCTAAGACTTGCATGAATCATCTTTGATATCACCGTGTCTAACATTATGTTGTTCCTCCTTTCACTTACACCATTACACTAAGGCATATAAGGAGGAGTGAGTTGAAATAGTATCCCAAACTCCCATAAATAATCAATGAATTCTTGATTAAGATATTCTACACCACGACCTAAGTAAATATTCTTAATCTTCTTACCAATCTAGTTCTAAACTTCATTCTTTTATTCCTTGAATTTATTAAGTATACATGTCTATATCTACTAAAATCACCAGTAAAAGTTATTAAGTATTCATACCCACCCCTTACATCAATAAAAAATGGTTCGTACACATTAGCATGAACTAATTCAAAATATCTTTAGCCCTTTCACCTTTCCCACTAAATGGGTATTTGGTCATTTTACCCTATAAACTTACATGACATACACCAAGTGGTTTTAGTTCAAAAGAATCTAAATATACATCTTGATGTAGTAAATTTTTATTTACATGACCTAGTCGATGATTCCATAGTTGGGGGTGGTATGATTCATGTGAGTTTGTTTCGTTATCAATTCCCATTACTTGGTTTGTGTAGTCCAACACATAAATACCATTATTTAATTGTGTGTTACAATAAAAATGTTATCTTTATAAAAGAATCAACATTTATTTCCAAATTTGAAAATAAAACATATTTATCTAATCTGGGTATTGATATAATATTTTTGGTAACTAAAGGCACGTAATAACAACCCTTTAAAACCAATATTATCTTAGTTGTCAATGTGAGGTGGTGGTCACCAATAACTATAGTAGAAGTTTAGCTCAGTTCGATTCTCATAGATCTACCTCCCCTTAGTCAATTTTTATGAATATACTTGGTTCTTGTATTTGAATATATATACGAGCACCAAAAAATGTATCTAATACCCAATTTCTAAAAATAGATAAATTTCACTCGATAACAAATGCACCTAAAGCTTCCCCTTTCATCTTTAATTGGGTGCAGTTTTTCTTCTAGTGGACCTTCTTGCCACATGAGAAATAGACAACATCACATTCCATTGCTTTCCCCTTGATATTCTTCTTCTTGAAAGGGGATAATAATGTTTCGGGCTTAAATCTCTTCACTTTCCCTTTCTATTTGACCCCCATAAGAAAAAAAGGATTTTCACGCTTCATATCCTTATCTACTTGGTGAAGGAGAATAAAAATATCCAGTAGAGACTTATCAATGTCATTAAAAAAATTACAACAAAGATAGTGAATATATAATGGAGTGATGCCAGAATGAGATCTGTTATAGTTCTTCAGGGAGTTTAAAACCTAGAAACTCTAGGCGCTCAATGTAGCCAATGAGCTTGAATACATGAGGCCCAACTAGGGAACCCTATCTAAGATTTCTTTGAAAGAGCACCTTGGATATCTCAAACTATTCATGTCTAGATATCTCTTGGTAAATACCATGGAGTTTATCAAGAATTCTATATGCACCCATGTTTTCGTGAGACTTCATGAGTTTAATAGAAATAGATGAAAGCATAAAACATTTAACATCAACCACTTCACTCAAATATTTTTCATAGACCAGGAACTCTTCATCAATTGACTCTTTAGTAGGTAGATCAATTATTGAGGATTCTAGAAAATAATATTTCCATTCATTACATATCACAACCTGATGGTATCTCAACCACTCATGGAAGTTACTACTAATGTGTAGGTTGTCTTTATCAAATATTGGTCATAGAGATAATGTGGATGAAGAGATTTATATTTTATTATAAAATTAATATGGGATATTATTATTACTTTTCTTGAATAAAAATTATGTGGAAAATAATAATTTTATTTTATTTTATTATTTTTTATTAAACCTCCTCCTATTTTATCAGGCCCCAACAGCCCTCACTATTGAACTTGGAATGTCCATTTTCGATGACATTCTATTGGAAATGATCCAGATGACCTTTTTATAACCCCAATGAGGTTTGGTTAAGCTACTTGAAGGTATTTAGGTAGGTAGGTATTTTCCAATTATGGGATTGAATCTCCTTGATCCATTGAATGGACTCCCCTATCCTAAAATACTAACTTGGATTTCCTCAACACTTGCCTCCAAGTTACATAAAGTCCAGTGAGGGCTATTTATCTTGATGTAAGATTAGTTCATTCTCTTAAAACCTTTATAATAACTCCACATTAAAAGTAAGTGACCCAACAAGAGTTAGTCAAACACTTATTTTCATGGCTTTTATTCCTAACCATGTAATGGAAGTCTAAGTATGACTTAATATTTAATTGAGGGATTTAAATTAATTATGCATAAATTTTTATCTTATTTTATCCTTGATTTCTTCTTCTTTGAATACATGATAATTTATTTGATTTTCCTCCTCAATATTTCTTGATACAAGAAACTCAAAATAATTATGAGTACTGACCTTCACAAGTGGTTGGTCCTTCATAGGATGAAAATGATCATATCCCTCAGCAGAATAGGAAATATTTGTTTTAACCCTGCAATTCTCAAAATTTAGAGTCTCAGTATCATATTTTTTAGAACTCCTAGTCCCTTTAGCACTACTAGATAAGGGAACAAAAACTTTTTTCACACTTCCTTTGTTAGTAAGTGAGACCAAGTCAGGCCCCTATAGAGTTTTTAGAATTCTAGATGACTAAACGACATGGATCCACATGCCACCTATATATCTAATCTCAATAGCACCTACCATCCTTGAAGAAAATGGTTTCATAGTAATAGATTTTGATTTCTACCTTCCATGGGAAAGTTCTAATACCAATCCATGCCTTAAATGAGTCATATCATCATAGAAGAGAGTATTCACAAGGGGTCTTCCGACTTTCCATATGATTTATAAAATCAAGAATACTTAAAGATGGTTTTCCACCCCCTAATTGATCCATTGTATGACCGGAGGTGAGTGGAGTAGAGTAAGTAGCCGATGATTCATTTAGATCTAAATTTTGGATCAAAGAATCCATATGGGATCTAAGAGGTTTACAAGAATTGATCTTTCTAGGAGGAATAAGAACCTTCTCATTGGTTATCTTAGGGGAAAATTACATGCAAGATATCATATTTATTTTAATAATAAATAATTTAAAACTCATGAAATAAAATAAATTAAAAAATTCAACACATACACATGTCTTCATCAAGCTCGTGAATTTTCATACATACAAAAAAATATACAAAAGTAACTGGATATCATTCATTCATTTATTAATTCTTTATTATTAAGATGAACAAACTTGCATTAATTAATTAATTAATTTTTTTCATCTTAATGACCATCCTAACTTGATTGGAGTTACCCATCATTTATGTAATTCATGGAAAATAAATGGTAGAACCAATAATGAAATATTAATTAAAATAAATTAATTGATCATTTAATATTCTTTAAAACCATCATTCAAATTGGAAAACACACATTAGTGTTACAATCAATAAAATAGGATTTTAATGATATAATTTTTCATTTAAAGTAATTTTTAATTTTGTTTCCTTTAATAGTATACTACATGGCATGTACAAACCATCTACATGTCATGTATCTCGGTTTTTATGCATCCAAGGTACACACCCGGGTCTGTGGAATGTACCTCAGCTAGACTACATTTCATGTATAGACCAGCTACATGTCGTGTGTTCTACTTCCCATATGTCTGTGATGTATGTTTGGGTATTTAGTGTGTGTTTCATATGTAGGAATTGATGATCTACACACCTTGTACACTATATACATGTCGTGTATATCATAAATGATCCAGGTTTTTAGTCTCATGCAATTTTGATTGTGTATAATGACCACACAAATTGTGCGATTTATGCCATTAACCCATGTAAACTACAAGATGTGTACACGGATACACACCGTGTAATCCAAGAACTATGTACCAAGTTGTCTGATTAACACGTGGTGTGCACCGCGTGTAATTACTATGTGGAACACCGTGTATCCCTCAGCATATCTAAATGCAGTGCACTAGGGTACACGACATGTACTTTAGAGTACACATCGTGCAACCCTATCTTACCGGCCAAACATTGGCAGTTTCTTGATGGCACCTTTGTTCATTCTTCATATATTCTTAAAACTAGAAACAAAATGAAACGCTAAATGAATCATAATTCATATGTCGAATCATGTCAATTTAAATTAAATTAAATAATAAATAACATGAAATGAAAATCCAACCACAATTGTGCATAGATCAAAAATCAAATAAATAAATTTAAATTTAAATGTGACGCCTCTAATACCACTTTTTGGTTCTGGTCATAGTAGAAGTGTGCGGTAGTGGAAGATATATTGAATTTTATTTTAATTATCATTGCCTGAAACCATGATCAAGGCTTTGCATGCTAAATTTATAATTTATTTATTTAATAACTATTAAAATGAATACCTAGTCTATGGATATTTCTTCATTGATGAATGTTGATTTTTTGAAAAAAAACACTTTCATATTAACCTAATTTCTCTATAAGGATCCAAGTATAGAATCCCTCTAGTAGTGATCCACACATGCTCCTATAATCTTCGAGCAACACCGCTTGATCTTTGGGTGTTAGCACGGTGAATCAAATGTCATACATTGTTCATTCTTGATCACTTCTCCTTTATTCTTGAATAAATATCTCTTAAGTTTCTCATTATTGAGAGGGAGATAGAAGGAGGAGTCAATAGAGAATTCATTTTGTGAAACAATTCTCTATTTCGATTTCACCTATTGATACTATGCACAATAGACAAAACCATATATTTATAGATCTAGGGTTTAGGCTAAAATAATTATTTAATGCATGTCATGAATTAAATAATATAATAACCTTTAATAAATCTCATGACACATAATAAAATAATAATGTTATTATTTTTTGGTGCATGACATCTTGTGAAATAAAAAAGTATTATTTAATAGACTTGTTAATTAATATTTGTCACCAGACTCAGTCTTTTTATGTTTGAACTCCACTAGCATTTATTGAATACCCAAATAAAATAATTTATTCTCTTAAATAAATATTTATTTTAAAACTAGTAAATAAATATTTAATAAATATTCAATAAAATAAATAAATGAATTTTATTCACAATTTTATGAATACATATTTATTTAATTTATAGGATTAATAAAAATTGAATAAAATTATTCTTTGGTCTTGAGAATAATATTTATTCCATTAATTAAATTCAAATATAATTTATTCAAGATTAAAGGAAATATTAACTGTGTGTACCTTTAGGATTATTTCTTATTGGAATTAGATGATCTTTTCTAAAGTCCAAGATTATTATCTATAAATGGGTCAAGGCACCCAAGAGGAAGAACTTAATATCACATTGATGACAACCACATACGAACACTCACTATGTAATATAATCTCTTTGTTAGAATATTTCATCAAGAAGGTTTTACAACCATGTCACCAACCTATATGCTTGATTCGTCTTTCCTTGAATATCTATAATAAACATGTCATTACACCGTGGCCATGAAATTTAGGATTATGGTTTCATTCCAATCAAAGGGTTGAGATATCAGCTTCCATAAAGATGGAAGGGACAAATCCTTCCTCAACTTGACGCACCCAACATACCCTACCTCGATGCAAACATATGTCATCACGTTTTTTTAGAAAATCTAAGTGTGTAATTAATGACATGTATTGTTGATAATCTTAAATTCTAATGACCATTACACATGCTCATAGATAGGAATATCTGATGACACCAAAACATGTGAAATTCCTACTAGAATGTCTGTTTACATAATCACCCATATTGGAGATTACCAAGTACGAATTTCATGAGAAGAAGAATCATTCTCTTATGAGTACCTTCACTTGATGTTATAAATATTATGTGTCCCATTATAGTACATTATCTAATTCCATAACTATATTAATAATATTATTATAGTAGTTTAAGGTTCTCATCATAGCGGGGATTTCTATAACCTTATCAATGTAACAAATTCTCTAGATCATTATTATATTAAATCCATGAAGAATAATGAACAATATGTAATAATATGTTTAATTAATATTAAATACATCAAATATACATGTAATAAATGTACAAATAGTTGTCCCTAGGACACCAAATCCAACATGTTTGAAATTCAATATAAAAATAAATAATTTTCATAAGGCTTTATAAAAATAAACAATAACACATCAAAATAGTGTTAAAACTTTTTTCTAGGATTTTCATTAAATGAAAATAATCATTTGGAAAACATTATTTCTCAGCTAAATCCCATTGGAAAACAACTATACAAATTCCAAATTTAAAAACATTTCATGAAACATCCCTTTTTGAAATACATGATTAAAAACTAAAAAGTGATTTCCAATTTCCCATTAAAACTAGGTACGATGGCCTAAAACCTTATTTTTAAAACCCACACATCCGTTAGTTTCAAAAAAATGATTTACCATTTTCTCATAAAAATATTCCCAATTTTTTTTTGTAAAACCATGTTTCGTTTTTTAAAGAACACATCTTTCAACCTCATTTCAAAAATATTTTGAAATCACTTTAAAAACATGCCTATATTTCCCTTCTTTGAAAACATTTCATAAACCCTTTTCAAACATTTGAAAAGTGACCACACATAAAGAAGGAGAAAAAAACATATCCAAGTACCATTTTATCAAGTCACATAACAAGTATAAGTAAACAACAATAACATAGGTTCTAATAAATAATCCAAGAAATAGGGGACATAATCAAAGCACAAGGATAAATCCCCTAAATGATCCTGAATAGGATCTTAGTTTCATGGGCTCTAACCAATGAGATATAAAAATGGGAGATATTATAACCTAGAATAACCCTAGGTACTATAGGAACTAATCATGCATACCAAATTTAGAAGCTCTCTCAGTCCTCCTAGAGATCTCTCAGTCCACACTTGGGCTCTCCTGATCCCCACCTCTATTGAGATATCCCAGTCTCAGGGGGATAACATCCCCTCTACAGGCTTTCTCCTTCATAGGGAAACATCCCTTAATAGAAATCAACCTAAGTTCGGGAATCAACCACTTAAGACACATACCCCATTCTAAAGTTCTACCATAAAAATTCAATGGAGTTGATCATAAAAAAACAATCACGTAGATCAATTACAAAGCATTTGAAATAACTCATGCCACACCTCCTACACTCCCATAAAGAAGTAAACCCATATAAATAAAACAAAAGTAGAATATATGAATGAATCAATAATAAATATCCCCACATAGGACTACAATCCACCATAAGAATATAAGAATCACAAGTATCTTAAGAGGGTGACACTCATTTTATGAAAACTCATTTCTCATAAAGTTCCAAACGGGCCACAAAAGAAGATTAGAATGCTAATCCAACACACTATTTTAAAAAAATTACAATAAAATATTGGGAGTAAATTTAATTAAAACGTTTTTAAACCAAAATAGGAACTTACACTTACCTTAAACTAACCTTCGAAATCAACCAAGGTTATGAGAGGTTTCAAACATCAAACGCGGGGGTTAACACACCCCCCTTTAAAATAAAACCACCCATATTCAACTTTTTAAATACTTTATAACATTAAAACACTTGTTTTGAAAATTTATTAATATAAGGAAACCTTTAAAAACATCAATTTGGTTCTCTACATCACTTTTAAAACCAAAATAATATTTTAAAATTAATTTGGTTATTTTCACAAACACTTGGCATGGAATCCTATTTTATGCCAAGGGTTAAAATAATTCTATAACATCTTTTCCCATAAAATAACACACAAAAAGGAATACCTTTAATAAATAACCACTTCAAAACCAAAAGAATTAAAAGGGAATGTAATATAACTAGAGAACAAAGAAAAAACTACCTTGTTTCAATAGAAAACAAGCCGAAAGTCATATCCTATGATGGAAAACACTCCCACAAGCCAAGATGTTCCCTCTAAAATCCCAACACAAGTAAATACCCATGTTTCACACCAAACCTAACCCTAAATTTGACCAAGATTGATATTTAGGTTCATGGGATAAGAGATATTAAGGGGACTTAAGATATATAAGAGAGAAAGGGTTTTAAAGGGACCTACCAATGAGAAAAGCACTTGAAATCATGGTAGAATTCAAACAAATTAGAAGGAGAATGGAGGATACTCCCAAGTGTGGAATTATTAGTCCATTCAAATGAGGGGGGGATGTGGGCTAAAGGATTTAATTAAAGAAGGGGAAAATTTGGAAATTCCATTTTTAATGAACCCATTCAAGTTTCATGATTTTCTAAATCGTGCACCAATCATGTGCAATCTATGACCTAGAATAAAATTCACTCAAATGGTTTACTAAACTATACACAAGAAGTGCACTACATCCTAAACCCACTAGAGGTAACTCATGATTTCCCCTAGGCTCTACACAATTTAGAAGAAACCCATTATTTATCCATGTAACCTAAACCATATACATTAAAAATGATATACATGTAAGGGTTTCCTAATGCCATGTAACGGTATTCACATGGTTTTCACTAAACTGTGCACCAAAATAAACTCCAAAAAATATAATTTTTTTTCCAAAAATTCTAAATAACTTAAAATTACCCTCAAACATGTAAAACCACATAAAATAAACTCTATAGTGACATGACTAATGTCACTGAAAGCTATTATAGCCTATATGTACAGTTTCAAACAAACACAGACAAGTAGTAACATAATCAAAAGTCAACAAGCACCCAATTAACAATAAGATGCATACAATCACAACATTAACAACAATCATGCAACATAACAAGGAATTATTATGGAATACTATCAATGAATAGTTAATGGATTAACTACAACAGTATAGGTTCCAACCATAATAACATACTAAATACCACCACCAATTATTAATTCAAACCTCATGTTAATATATCATCTTATCCATCATTCACAAGTTACTAAATCCATTTAATTATTTGATCCCCATCATAGAATATTCCTAAAATGTGACATTATTAATCTCTTACCATTAATTATTAATGATTACTTTACTTAATGATATCATTACTTAATCAATACCTTCAGTAAAAACCATAATCTCATAACATAACAAGTAATATTACCAAGATAACACTAATAATACCCAAATCATTTTACTTTAAAAATTAAATTCAATGTTACTTTTCCATTATAGGTTAAAACACATGAAATTATATCACACTACTAAATATTAGGCTAAATATAACACTATAAAAATCCTTTATCAGTTCTAAAGAGGTTTTGGTATCCTAAACACCTTTAAAAGGGGGCCCCTTTATCAGTGCTATTTATAGAAATAATAAAGGGGCACCTTTATCAGGGATATTTGTAGAACTGATAAAGGGGGACCTTTATCAATGATAGAAATAATGTTGATAAAGGCCATGATTCTGTATTGCGTTGTTGATATTACAATACACTATAACAACAAACAGGAAACAAATACAGACAGTAGCAAAAAAATACAGGATATGGAAAATTAACAATTTAATTGAAATAAAAATTACATGAAAAAAAAAACTATATTATATTCATTTCATACATTTTTTTGTACAATTAAATTATTAATTACAATTTATCACAAATATTCAAAAACATCAATGATTTAATTATCTTTGGCACCTAAACCCCTCTCAAAAATCCTGATCATGGTATCATTTTTCGAACAAAACACCCCAATTCAAGAAAAATAATCCAAATATATAATAAAATAATTATTATGTAAGTAATATTGTAAATAAATAAATTAAACATAAATATGAAATAATACATTAATGAAATGTCAATTTTAAACTGATAACAGACACTTTGTGTTATACTGGGAACACTTTGCATAATATTAAGGTTTGGGTAATTCCTAAACCTAAAAAATGACTTATTTATAATTTTCCTAAAGTATAAAAACAATTATAACATGTTTTTTTGGTTTTTAGTAGGTCACTTGTATTTTTTAAATGTTAATTTTAAATAAAAAGACGCACATAGAGTCATACCAGTCACAACATGTGCCAGATTGAGGTGAGGTTGATTCCTACACATAAAAAATACCTTATGTATTGTTTTCCTAGAGTATCAAAACAATAAAAATGTGTTTTCTTGGTTTTTAGTATTTTACTTGTGTTTTTTGCAAAAAATTCATTTTAAATTGAAAACACACACTATTAGTCATATCGGTCACATCATGTGTTGGTTTGGTGTGAGACTAATTCCTACATATCACAAATGACTTATGAATTATTTTCATTAATTATATAGACAATATGAGTTTGTTTTCTTTATTTTCAGTGAGTGACACATTTATTAAACTAAAATGTCAATTTTAAACTGATGATGGACACTTCGAGTCATATCGAGCACGCCATATACCAGATTGAGGTGATGATGATTCCTACACATCACAAATGACTTACGGATCATTTTTATAAAGTATCAAAATAATCCAAATGTGTTTTATTATTTTTGAGTATGTCATTTTTATTTTTTACTAAAATATCAATTTTAAATAAAAAGATACACTTTGAGTCATATTGGTCACACCATGTGTCAGATTGATGTTAGGATAATTCCTACACATCAAAAATTACTTATGAATCATTTTAATAAAGTATCAAAATGATCTAAATGTGATTGATTGGTTTTTAGTATGTCACTTTTATTTTTTACTAAAATGACATTTTAAATAGAAAATACACACTTTGAGTCATATTGGTCACATAGTGTGTCGATTTGATGTGATACTAATTCCTACACGTCTAAAATGACTTATTAAGTTTTTTCCTAAATTATCAAGACAATACGAGTATGTTTTATTGGTTTTTAGTGAGCAACACACATTTTGAAATAAAATGCTAGTTTTAGACTAATAACAGAAACTTTGAGTCATATTGGGCACACCATGTATCAGATTGAGTGAGGGTGATTCATGCACATAAAAAATGAATTATGTATATTTTTATTAAAGTATCAAATCAATAAAAAAAATTCCCTCAAGTTTGAGTATGTCAATTTCCTTTTTTACTATAATGTCAATTTAAAAAAAACACATATTTGGAGTCATACCGGTCATACCATGCGTCAAATTGAGGTGTGCCTGATTCTTTTATGTCACAAATGACTTATGGATAATTTTCCAAAATTATAAAAATAATATGAATATGTTTTATTAGTTTTGATAATGTCACTTTTCTTTTTTACTAAAATTTCATTTTAAACTGAAAACACGCTCCTCAAGTAATACCGGTCACATAGTGTGTTAGTTTGATGTTTAAATTATTCCTATAAGTAAAAAATGACTTATGAATAGTTTTCCTAAATTATAATGTCAATATGACCATGTTTTCTCAATTTCTAGTGAGTGACACATGTTTTGAAATAAAATGTCAATTTTACATTAATAATAGCCTCTTTGAGTCATATTAGGGACAAAGTATATCATATTGATGTGAGGATGATTTCTACACATCTCAAATGACTTATAGATCATTATCTTAAAGTTTGAAAATAACCTGAATGTTTTTCTCTTTTCGAAGTATGCCACTTATTTTTTACTAAAATTTCAATTTTAAATAAAAAGACACACTTGGAGTCATACCGGTCAAACCTTAGGGTAGATTGAGGTGAGGGTAATTCTTATACATAAAAAATGACTTGTGGATCATTTTACTAAAGTATCTATAAGGCCCCATCCTTAAACCATACTTAAATCTTGAGTTATTACAAGATTACACATTGAGGATCTTTTGAGGTTTAGAGTTTTAGAGAATTAGATCATAAAACATGCATTACATTCCACATATAAACAAAGTGGTTACATAAAGATAGTACTCTTCATTCCCATCAATGGAAACATATTTAAAATAAAACATGGATTCTTTCTTAACACATCCTTGACTCTAACATCTTATCATGTACCTTTCCCATGACCTGTGAAAAACATTTCAAAAACTTGGGATGAACATAAAAACTCAGTATGGGTTATAAAAAAACATGGAAAGGAAACATGAGTTCATATATACATAAGAATGAAATCATACTTTACCCATAAAACATAGGCACTTTAACATACCTCATAAAATCATGAATAAATCATAGAAATCATAAGACATAAAGGTAACTTGAGGCATTCATAACATTCTTACGTAGGGAGTAACCCTCTTGGTTACATTTGGAATACCCATCACAGTATATTCCCTAAATCTCTTCGGAGAAACCTTAACGTTTCACTCCTTCGTGTTACCCAATGCATTGGAGAGCTATATCGGGCTCACCCACCCTTAGTTTATCACGGAACCACCCGTTTTCATAATAATGCCCAAGAACCTCAACATAATCATATCACATAAAACATGCATAAAGGAAACATAACATTCCCTCCTTTAAATCACAAGATATCAATACAACACATTGATATAAAAACATTATGAAAACCATTTTTGATACCAAAAGAAAAGAAAAGTAAAACATGGTATTTATTTTTCCTTTTAAAAAGACGGTATGGCTTGTAGAGGAATCTGAAACTCAAATAACGGTCACGACGGCGGAGAAGTCATTGTCGCCGCATACATACTACAAAAACATTCCCTTTTGTCGTTTATTAAACGCTTCGTATAAAAATATTCCTTTTTAATAAACATAAAAGTCAAAGGGGTTTATACACCATATAAAAAAAGGTTGTGTATAAAACAAAATATGCCTCAATGAAAGGAGATTGAGACGAAGTCCCATACCTCGTATCCGACTTGACTCGACCGTTCTTTAATCTCCTGAATAATAAACTTGAGTTAATTTGTACTTGATTATGAACCTTTTTCAAGTTCATTATTCCTTTTATACCATGTTATGAACATCATGTAATCATTTAAGTTAATAATGTTCATTTTGTCGGTATTTGGTTCTTAAGTCAAAAATAGACTTCTTACACTAACATGTTGTTAATTTGGTCAAAGGTTCGTTATATCCAGAATGATATTAATGATTTTGATAACATATATATCATATATATTCATCATATACATGTATTTATAATATTACACCACATTAGAGGTAAGAAATGAAATGCACCATTCATGGAGACGGTAAGTCGTACGTACGCATGAATGCTACTTCCATTTCTATTTCGTATTTTCTGGAATTGAATCATAATGATATAAGAGTATATTATAATTCCATTATAATAACATATATAATATCATTAACTTTATCCTTTACACATCCCACATATGGTATTAAAGAATCAAATCACTTTCAGGGGGCGGTAGTCCGCACTTCCTAAAATGAAGATATCGTGTTTACCCATAATGGAAACCATAAAGGTATGCCCAAAATAAAAAACAGAAGCTTAAGGAAAACATAAACATATTATATATCATATATAAAAATAGTTACATCATAATTTCCACCTTTGAAGGTGTTAAATGAGTATTGAACAATCATCGTTTCGGGAGGCAGAATTTTTCCATCCACGGAAACCGTATGTTCTTTAACCATTTTATGTAGTTGTGTGAGAGTTTAGCTCAAATAAATCTTATAACAACATCCTAGTATATTGAAGATACTTTTGTTGTTACAAAAGAAGTAAATAAAAAGAGTTTAGGGGGTTGGAGAAACAAAATAAAACAAATGAACATGAGAGAATGAATTACCTTTAAAAGTGTAACTCCTTTTGATTTGAGCCTAAAGGCTTCCTTTGAAAGGATTCTGCCAAAAGGCAATCATCTAGGATTAGGAGAGGGATGTGTAGAGAGTAAATGGGCAGGGTTTGGCCGAGCCAAAGGCTTGAGGAGTGTGTGAAATGAGGTAGAGGTGGGGGCCTTTTATAAGAGGAGAGGAGGGGCACTTTTGGAAAGTAAGGAAATATTACTTTATTTGAAAATTTGTTTCGGTTTTAAAAGGTCCCACATTGATATAATTCGTGTATAAGGTGATAAGGGTTCGAAATACACTCATACAATTGGTTTTGGACATGTTTAGTTCATAGATTTTACATTATCTTTCCATTTTATTTAAATCGTCAAATAATGATGTCATCGCTGCATCATTATTATGTCATAAATAATTTAATTTATTTAATGTCTAAAAATTATAAAAAAATTACTATGATGTATGAAATCTTTTTATCTTTCCAATGAATATTTATAATCAAAAATCTGATCTTTATAACACCATGTAAAAAATGTTTTCGTAAAACATATTATGTTTGTGTCATTTTTACTTTTACATTTAATAAAAAGTTATTTATGTCATTTCCCAACCAAAATGTCTCCATGGGGTCCCCAAGTTGACCCATGGCTTGTCTTGGTCGGCCATGACACAACCAATAAGGGTAGGACATGTGTCAAGCTCATCTTATTTTATTAAAGCATTAATTTTACCTTAAACTACACTAATTACCACTAATCGCGATTAAAATCTTAATAAGTTGCTATTCACCAAAAAAATATTTTAATCCCATTGAACCACATTTTAATTCTTAATTACAACCATGTATGTCGGATTTTCAAAATTCAATACACATTAGTGGTAAACTTTTATTTAACTGAAAAATCAGTTTTCTTGATTACCACTTAGTGGTTTCACTATTCATCAAAAATTGAAGTTTTTCAGAAAATTACCAAAAATTAACCCTAAGCTATATTTGATATTCCAAATTAAAAAATGAAGTCTATTTTACAAAATTCAAATCATATAAGTCACATTAATTAATTTAATAATTAATTTCCGCTTCCAGAGCAAATAGCGTGTTTTTATGAAACAATAAGTATCAAAAGATTGACACTAGTTTGAGTCCAATTTCATAGTGAAATTGATTCCAATGACCACCATTGGATTAAATGGTAAAAATATATTCATATTACACATTAAGACCAATTCAAAAGATAATCTAATCATATAAATAAATTATATTAAAAAGCAGTTTTGATGTAAAATGCAGTATTTTTCACTATTCATTTAAAAATGAACATTGTCAGAAAAATACCAAAAATTCACAAAAAGTAAATTTTGATGTCCCAATCATAAATAATAAGTTTATTTTGACAAACATAGTTTATAAAATTGTCAAAAGATAGATTTAAAAAGGGTTTTCCATCATAAGGAAGTAAAACAATCTTTTAAGAATATTAGTGTATTCCATGCATAAGATTGTATTTATTTTCATTTTTAGCCTCTAAAACACTATCTTAATCATTAATAGACATAGATAAAAATATCTATTATTCATTACTTACTTGGGATGTTACATCCTTTCCCCATTTAGAAAATTGCGTCCCCGAAATTTATTTACTTATCGAATAAATGGGGGTACTTATCCCTCACTGCATTTTCAGATTCCCATGTTGCCTCTTCAATCATGTGGTTTTTCCACAAAACCTTTACCTGGTGAATCACCTTATTCCGTAACACTTGCTCCTTGTGGTCAAGAATCTGGACCGGTTGTTCCTCATAAGATAGGTTCTCTTCCAGCTGAACTACCTATGGACTCAAAACATGAGATGGATCCGGCATATACTTTCTCAACATCGAAACGTGAAAAACATTGTGTACCTGAGATAAACTCGGAGGTAAAGCCACTCAGTATGCAACTGATCCAACTCTCTCCAGAATTTCGTATGGTCCAACGAACCTTGGACTCAACTTTCATTTCTTACCAAATCTCATCACACTTTTCCAAGGAGAAACCTTGAGAAAAACATGATCACCTACCTCGAAAGATAGATCCTTCCTCTGGTTATCCGCATAACTCTTCTGCCTGCTCTGAGCTGTTCTCATGTGTTTCTGAATCAGCTGAACTTTTTCTGCCATCTCTTCTACCAATTCTGGTCCCATCAACTTCCTTTCACCCACTTCATCCCAGAAAGCTGGAGTTCGACACTGCTTCCCATATAATGCCTGAAATGGTGCCATCTATATACTGGAATGAAAACTGTTATTATATGAAAATTCAACCAAAGAAAGATGTTGGTCCCAACTTCCCTAATAATCCATAGAACAAGCTCGTAGCATATCCTCCAATGTCTGAATTGTTCGTTCTGACTTCCCATCTGATTGAGGATGAAAAGCTGTAGTAAAATTTAATTCAGTACCCAACGACTTCTGAAGGCCTTTCCAAAAGATAGAAGTAAACCTGGGATCACGATCCGATACAATGGAGAGAGGAACTCCATGTAACCTGACTATCTCTTTAAGATACAAACGGGAAAGTTGATCAAGACAGAAAGTATCTCGTATAGCAAGGAAATGAGCAGATTTGGTCAAGCGATCAACAATAACCCAGATTGCATTATTACCTCGAGATGTCTTCGGTAATCCAACAACAAAGTCCATGGCTATATTCTCCCATTTCCACTCTGGCACTGGTAAAGGCTGAAGCATCCCTTTCGGTAACTGCCGCTCTGCTTTAACCTGCTGACAAGTCAAACACTTCACAGTAAAATCAGCAATATCTCTTTTCATTCCATCCCACCAGTAATACTCCCGCAGATCTCTATACATCTTAGTACTGCCCGGATGAACTGAAAACGGAGAACTATGAGCTTCACATAACAACTCTCTCCTCAACTGTGAATTACAAGGCACACACAATCTCTTCCCAAATCTCAAAACACAATCATTATCAATGTTGAATTCAGGCAACTTACCTTTCTGAACCGGCTCTACCTTTTTCTGCAACTCACTATCTTTCTTCTGTGCTTGCTTGATTCTATCTGATAGAGAAGATATCACTGATACCTGAAACAAAACAGAAGGACTTCCTGCACCAACAACTTCTATGACAAAGTTCATCAAATCCTTAACCAAAGGATCACGTTCCAAATGCAACATTGTTAATGAAGCATTACTTTTTCGACTCAAAGCATCAGCCACTTTATTTTCTTTTCCCGGATGGTAATGAATTGTACAATCATAATCCTTGATTAATTCTAGCCATCTCCTTTGTCTCATGTTTAACTCTTTCTGAGTGAATATATACTTTAAACTTTTGTGATCGGTATATATTTCACACTTTACTCCATACAAATGATGCCTCCAAATTTTTAAAGCAAAAACAACAGCAGCTAATTCCAAATCATGTGTAGGGTAATTTACCTCATGAGTTTTCAACTGTCGTGAAGAATAAGAAATTACCTGATCATTCTGTATTAGGACGCAACCAAGTCCTTTCAATGAAGCATTAGTGTATATAACAAACTCACCATTCCTGGAAGGTAGTGCCAAAACTGGAGCATTCACCAATCTTCTTTTTAATTCCTGAAAACAATCATCACATTCTTTTGTCCAGATAAACTTAACACCCTTCCGAGTTAGATTAGTCATTGGACTAGATAACCATGAAAAATTTCTAACAAACCTTCGGTAATATCCCGCCAAACCAAGGAAGCTACGAATCTCGGTTACATTTGTGGGTCTTGGCCATTCTTCCACAACTTTTGTTTTTGCAGGATCAACAGTTATTCCATCTTTAGAAACAATGTGACCAGGGAAAGAAATTTGTTGCAACCAAAACTCACACTTGCTGAATTTCCCATACAATTTCTTTTCTTTTAAGTTTTGCAAGATAACCCTTAAATGTCTTTCATGCTCCTCTTTACTTTTAGAAAACACCAAAATATCATCAATGAAAACCAGCAAAAACTTATCCAAGAACTCATGGAAAATTCTATTCATTAAGTCCATGAATACAGTAGGTGCATTGGTTATCCCAAAAGGCATTACTACAAATTCATAATGGCCATATCTTGTACGGAACGCGGTCTTTGGAATATCTGCCTCCTTTACCTTCAGTTGATAGTACCCTAATCTCAGGTCAATCTTTGAAAAAAACTGAGCTCCCTGGAGCTGATCAAACAAATCATCGATATGAGGCAAAGGATATTTGTTCTTAACAGTGATGTTATTCAAGGCTCTATAATCAATGCAAAGTCTCATAGAACCATCTTTCTTTTTAACAAATAAAACAGGAGCACCCCATGGTGATGTGCTAGGTCTAATGAAACCTTTCTCTAATAAATCTTGCAATTGCTCCTTCAACTCTAAAAGTTCAATTTGAGCCATTTGATAAGGGGGTTTTGAAATTGGCTTAGCATCAGGAACTAAGTCAACAGTAAACTCAACTTCCCGATCTGGTATTATTCCAGGCAACTCATCAGGAAAAACATCAGGATACTCATTTACCACTGGCACATCATTAATCTGAACAGTTCCTTTATTTTCAACGATGTGTGCAAGGTAACATTCATTTCCATCTTTTACAAGTTTCTTGGCCTCTTGATATGTTATCAAAAGTAAGGGTTCATTCTTGTAAACAAACTGAAAGTCTTTCTGAAAAGAAACTTCTTTAGCTCTACAGTCAATCTTAGCATGGTAAATAGAGAGCCAATCCATACCCAGGATAACATCAAACTCTACTAGAGGTAGAACAATAAGGTTTGCAAGTAGGTTCTTTCCACAAATAAGGATAGGAAGATTCTTATAAATTCTTTTTACCTCAACATTTCCCCCAGGTGTTTTTACCAAAAGTTCAGGAGTCATTTCTTGAGATGGTATTCCCATTTTACTAGAAAAGTTTTCAGAGATGAAAGAATGTGTAGACCCTGAATCAAACAACACACTGGCATAATCTGAAAAAACAAACAAAGTACCTGATACAACTTCATTTGATGGACCGACATCTGCTGAAGTAGTTGCAAAGGATTTCACCACCCCTTTCTGCTTGTAGTCTAACTGCTTCCCATCACTCAAGCTCCTTGTCGGACACTCATTTTCATAGTGACCCATCTCATTGCACTTATAACATTTCACTAACTGTAAATCAAATTTGTTCTTACCTTCACCTTGATCCTTTTCAGTGCAATCACGAGCCTTATGTCCCATCTTACCACATCAGTAGCACTTTCCAGAATTCAGAAGACATTCCCCAGCATGCCTTTTGCCACATTTATCACAAACTGGAAACTTAGTTCTCTTACCATCAGACTTTTTTGAAGAATTCTTACCTTTCTCCTGCCACCTCGGTCTCTTCTTTTGCTGGTTGTTATAGAACACTTGGTCATCGGCAAACTCCATTTCCACCTTCTCAGCACATCGAACAAGCTTTTCATAACTTTTAAACTCATGAGAAGCTAATGACCTTCGATATTTTGGCTTTAATCCTGAGTAAAAACGATTGATTCTACTGTCAAGGTCTCGGATAAAATTTGGAGCATACCTTGCCAATCGAGTGAACCTTTCTTCATAGGCAGCCACTGAGTCTTCCTCCTGCCTCAATTCCAAGAATTGCTTTTCCATCCTAAGTCGAACAGCCTTAGGAAAATACTTCTCAAGAAACATACCTTTGAATTAATCCCAGTCAAGAGCATCAATCTCATCGGCGTCTCTGATATTTTTAACCATAGACCACCACTGATCTGCTTCACCCTCCAAACGGTAAATAGCAAGACTAACCTTTTGATTGTCTGAACACCCCATGACATCAAAAATCTTCTCCAGTGCTTTAATCCACCCTTCAGCTAGCACAGGGTCAGATGATCCTCTGAATGATGGTGGATGTTGCCTCATGAAATGTTCCACCACTAACATGTTCCTCTGCGGTTGGTCTGGCTGATCTCGTGTATGGATGCCACCTCCATTTATCGCTTGAGTCAACTGCGCCATTACTGCAAAAAACTGTTCAGTTCCAATTCCGACCCTTTCTGGATGCTGATTCGGAAGGTTATTTCCTTCTGTATGCCTTCCTAGAACTGCTTCCCTGTTTCCTCTGTGGAAAACCATTCTGAACAAACATGTCATAGATGAAGCAACATGGCAATCTTTAAATGCTATATCATTTCGAAAAAAATATTTTTGGATAATAATTTAATAGAATTCTAACTCCTAAAGTTATCTAAACCGACCTTTGATACCAACTATAAGGCCCCAGCCTTAAACCATACTTAAATCTTTAGTTATTACAAGATTACACATTGAGGATCTTTTCAGGTTTAGAGTTTTAGAGAATTAGATCATAAAACATGCATTACATTCCACATATAAACAAAGTGGTTACATAAATATATTATTCTTCATTCCCATCAATGGAAACATATTTAAAATAAAACATGGATTCTTTCTTGACACATCCTTGACTCTAACATCTTATCATGTACCTTTCCCGTGACCTGTGAAAAA
Organism: Viscum album; assembly: GCA_963277665.1. Lineage (NCBI taxonomy): Eukaryota > Viridiplantae > Streptophyta > Magnoliopsida > Santalales > Viscaceae > Viscum > Viscum album. Next base: position 264,676,116 of record OY728129.1, read on the forward strand.
CATTTCAAAAACTTGGGATGAGCATAAAAACTCAGTATGGGTTATAAAAAACATGGAAAGGAAACATGAGTTCATATATACATAAGAATGAAATCATACTTTACCCATAAAACATAGGCACTTTAACATACCTCATAAAATCATGAATAAATCATAGAAATCATAAGACATAAAGGTAACTTGAGGCATTCATAACATTCTTACGTATGGAGTAACCCTCTTGGTTACATTTGGAATACCCATCATAGTATATTCCCTAAATCTCTTCGGAGAAACCTTAACGTTTTCCTTCGTGTTACCCAATGCATTGGAGAGCTATATCGGGCTCACCCACCCTTAGTTTATCACGGAACCACCCGTTTTCATAACAATGCCCAAGAACCTCAACATAATCATATCACATAAAACATGCATAAAGGAAACATAACATTCCCTCCTTTCAATCACAAGATATCAATACAACACATTGATATAAAAACATTATGAAAACCATTTTCGATACCAAAATAAAAGAAAAGTAAAACATGGTATTTATTTTTCCTTTTAAAAAGACGGTATGGCTTGTAGAGGAATCTGAAACTCAAATAACGGTCACGACGGCGGAGAAGTCATTGTCGCCGCATACGTACTACAAAAACATTCCCTTTTGTCGTTTAGTAAACGCTTCGTATAAAAAGATTCCTTTTGAATAAACGTAAAAGTCAAAGGGGTTTATACACCATATAAAAAAAAGGTTGTGTATAAAACAAAATATGCCTCAATGAAAGGAGATTGAGACGAAGTCCCATACCTCGTATCCGACTTGACCCGACCGTTCTTTAATCTCCTGAATAATAAACTTGAGTTAATCTCTACTTTATTATGAACCTTTTTCAAGTTCATTATTCCTTTTATACCATGTTATGAACATCATGTAATCATTTAAGTTAATAATGTTCATTTTGTCGGTATTTGGTTCTTAAGTCAAAAATAGACTTCTTACACTTACATGTTGTTAATCTGGTCAAAGGTTCATTATATCCAGAATGATATTAATGATTTGGATAAAATATATATCATATATATTCATAATATACATGTATTTATAATATTACATCACATTAGAGGTAAGAAATGAAATGCACCGTTCATGGAGACGGTAAGCCGTACGTACGCATGAACGCTACTTCCATTTCTATTTCGTATTTTCTGGAATTGAATCATAATTATATAAGATTATATTATAATTCCAGTATAATAACATATATAATATCATTAACTTTATACTTTACACATCCCACATATGGTATTAAAGAATCAAATCACTTTCAGGGGCGGTAGTCCGCACTTCCTAAAATGAAGATATCGTGTTTACCCATAATGGAAACCATAAAGGTATGCCCAAAATAAAAAAACATAAGCTTAAGGAAAACATAAACATATTATATATCATATATAAAAATAGTGACATCATAATTGCCACCTTTGATGGTGTTAAATGAGTATTGAACAATCATCGTTTCGGGAGGCAGAATTTCGCCATCCACGGAAACCGTATGTTCTTTAACCATTTTATGTAGTTGTGTGAGAGTGTATCTCAAATAAATCTGATAACAACATCCTAGTATATTGAAGATACTTTTTTTGTTACAAAAGAAATAAATAAAAAGAGTTTAGGGGGTTGGAGAAACAAAATAAAACAAATGAACATGAGAGAATGGATTACCTTTAAAAGTGTAACTCCTTTTGATTTGAGCCTAAAGGCTTCCTTTGAAAGGATTCTTCCCAAAGGAAATCATCTAGGATGAGTAGAGGGATGTGGAGAGAGTAAATGGGCAGGGTTTGGCCGAGCCAAAGGCTTGAGAAGTGTGTGAAATGAGGTAGAGGTGGGGGCCTTTTATAAGAGGAGAGGAGGGGCACTTTTGGAAAGTAAGGAAATATTACTTTATTTGAAAATGTTTTTCGGTTTTAAAAGGTCCCACTTTGATATAATTCGTGGATAAGGTGATAAGGGTTCTAAATCCACTCATCCAATTGGTTTTGGACATGTTTAGTTCATAGATTTTACATTATCTTTCCATTTTATTTAAATTTTCAAATAATGATGTCATCGCTGCATCATTATTATGTCATAAATAATTTAATTTATTTAATGTATAAAAATTATAAAAAAATTACTATGATGTAGGAAATCTTTTTATCTTTCCAATGACTATTTATAATCAAAACTTTGATCTTTATAACACCATGTAAAAATTGTTTTCGTAAAACATATTATGTTTGTGTCATTTTTACTTTTACATTTAATAAAAAGGTATTTATGTCATTTCCCAACCAAAATGTCTCCATGGGGTCCCCAAGTTGACCCATGGCTTGTCTTAGTCGGCCATGACACAAACAATAAGGGTAGGACATGTGTAAAGCTCATCTTATTTTATTAAAGCATTAATTTTACCTTAAACTACACTAATTACCACTAATCGCGATTAAAAACTTAATAAGTTACTATTCACCAAAAAACTATTTTAATCCCATTGAACCACATTTTACTTATTAATGACAACCATGTATGTCATATTTTCAAAATTCAATACACATTAGTGGTAAACTTTTATTTAACTGAAAAATCAGTTTTCTTGATTACCACTTAGTGGTTTCACTATTCATCAAAAATTGAAGTTTTTCAGAAAATTACCAAAAATTCACCCTAAGCTATATTTGATATTCCAAATTCAAAAATGAAGTCTATTTTACAAAATTAAAATCATATAAGTCACATTAATTAATTTAATAATTAATTCCCGCTGCCAGAGCAAATAGCGTGTTTTTATGAAACAATAAGTATCAAAAGATTGACACTAGTTTGAGTCCAATTTCATAGTGAAATTGATTCCAATGACCACCATTGGATTAAATGGTAAAAATATATTCATATTACACATTAATACCAATTCAAAAGATAATCTAACCATATAAATAAATTAGATTAAAAAGCATTTTTGATGTAAAATGCAGTATTTTTCACTATTCATTAAAAAATGAACATTGTCAGAAAAATACCAAAAATTCACACAAAGTAAATTTTGATGTCCCAATCATAAAGAATAAGTTTATTTTGACAAACATAGTTTATAAAATTGTCAAAAGATAGATTTAAAAAGGGTTTTCCATCATAAGGAAGTAAAACAATCTATTAAGAATATTAGTGTATTCCATGCATAAGATTGTATTTATTTTCATTTTAAGCCTCTAAAACACTATCTTAATCATTAATAGACATAGATAAAAATATCTATTATTCATTACTTACTTGGGATGTTACAGTATCAAAATAATCTGAATATGTTCACTTGGTCTTGAGTATGTGATGTGTGTTTTGAACTAAATTGTAAATTATAAACTAAAAACATAGACTTCGAGTCATACCAAGAACATTGTGTATCAGATTGAGGTGTGGTTGATTGAGATGTGGTTGATTACTACACTATTCAAGACAATGTTCATGAAATATCTTTTGGGAAGTCATAATTTACATTCAACTATTGAAAAATTCCCTCGTAGATGAATCCTTATGATTCACTTCACATTTTAGGTAGCATGGGGTTTCCTCTTCCATTTGAAAAGAACATGCTCTATCTTTATTGTCTTGTTGTAGTTATTTGAAATAAAAATATGACTTCTCAAAAGATCTATGAAAAAAACTAAATAAGTATTAGATAAAAATGACAAGAAAATTAACTTATAATTAATAGATAAAATAATGATAAAATTAACCAAATAAGTAGGAGGAAATCACCATTTCATGATGTCTATATACATTCTTGGCCCATTTTATTTTTTCCATTATCTCAGTTGCATCATTAAAGTCCAATCTATCACAAGTATGAGCAGATTCATACAAAACACCCCAACTCAAGTAAAATAATTCTCTTGTATAATAAAAAAATTATTCTATTAGTAATAGTATAAATAAATAAATTAAACATAAATATGAAACAATAAATTAATAAAATGTCAATTTTAAAATGAAATTTCACAATTTGAGTCATATTGGTCACACCATGTATCAGATTAATTTTTGGCTAATTCTTACTCATCACAAATAACTTATGGATTATTTTCATAAAGTATCAAAACAATTTGAATGTGTTTTCTCATGTTTGAGTATGTCACTTGTCTTTTTTTACTAAAATTTCAATTTTAAATAAAAAGACACAATTTAAGACATATTGGTCACACGACATGTCAAATTGAGGTGTGGTTGATTTCTATATGTCAAAAATGACTTATGGATTATTTTCCTAAAGTATCAAAAAAAATTGAAAGTGTTTTCTTGGAATTATGTATGTCACTAATATTTTTTACTAAAAATTTATTATAAACATAAAACACAAACTTTGAGTCATACTAGTCACATTGTGTGTCGGTTTTATGTGAGGCTGATTCTTACATGTCAAAAATGACTTATATTTGTTTCCCTAAAGTATCAAGATAATACGAGCATGTTTGATTAGTTTTAAATGATTGATGCACATTTGGAACTAAAATATCAATTTTAAACTGATAACAAACACTTTGAGTCATACCAAACACATTTTGTATTAGATTGAGGTGTGTTTGGTTACTACACATCACAAATGACTAATGGATAATTTTCTTAAAATATCAAAACAATATGAATGTGTTTTCTTTGTTTTGAGTATATGAAATGTGTTTTGAACTAAAATGTAAATTTTAAACTAAAAACATAAACTTTGAGTCATAGTGGTCATAAAATGATAATAAAATAAACTAATTAGTAGGAATTCACCTCTTCATGATGTCTGTATACATTCTACCACTAGGTATGCTTCCCATTCATTTTTAAATAAATCTATTTCCTCTTTCGAATATAGGATTATTGATAGTTCTAGTAGTATTGGTAAAAAAATAAAAAAAGGATTAATAAATATTTTAAATCAAATTTTAATTATCTTCTAAAGTAACTCTTCAAGGATGTTAGTCATGTCGATGGTATATGATATATTTCATAAATTTTAACAAATAATAACCAAAATCATTTCAATTGTTTTGTATTGTACATGGCAGAAACATTGATAAAAATAATTAATTTGTTTTGATATATGTTTTGATATTGAAATATTATTATATATACCCTAATACTTATCCAATTGTAGAAGTCGATAGGTATGTTTTTCTCATGGATTGTCTTCAATATATTATTTTGATGATATTTAAACACCACCCTATCATAATAGAATTTTCATTAAAACATAATATAAAATGTAAAACTTGAAGTTTAGTTGTAAAATGTTGCATGTAATGCATTAAAAATTAATAAACATCATTACATGTGGTCAGTTTTTTGGGTATCCATGCATTGGACCTAGAAATTAGATCTTTGGAGTATCCAAATTGACTACAATGAGTAACCAATTCTTCCTAAAAACAAAAAAGAATAATTAATGAAATAAATAAAAATATATTTTATATGATTAAATTTTAGAGTGTTACCCCTTTATCGTGTGTATTAAGAAAATTCTACCTTCTGTGTTTTTTATTTCAAATATTGTGTCCAATTTTTCTATTATTACTTCATATTTCTCTGGTTATAATGATAATTCTTATGTAGAAGTGATACAAGGGATGATGAGTCCAAATTTATATTCATAAGGTTTTCCCTTCAAATAGTATTTATAATATTCCTTTAAAAATCATGAATATTATTGAGTCATAATTAATATAGTAGGTCAACTTTTGGTCAAACAAATCATGAAAACACACATCATGCATACATTTACAACTTAGTCACCTAACCATTCATGCATAAGGATTTCATTTACATTATCAGGACCAATATAGTCTGTAATGGCCTCTCCGTACATCTATTCTTAAAAATAAATTGTGTTCATATTACCACATTCTAACATTGTATCCACATGAACATTTAATGTTAGTAAATATAGAAGTTAAATGGGTGGGGTAAAGGTACATTGTGAAGATATTTTTGATTTTTTTATTGATCCTTTAGATCATTTTGATTCGAACTTCTATTTCACCCCTTCCGTTTTTCTATCTATAATAACATTCATCGATTCAAACCTTTTTTCATTAATTATTAAAGGTTTTTTATGAAAAATAAATTGGAAATGAAAACCTATATGTCAAAATGTTTTTTTAAAAGACCTAATGGTCGTGATAAGAATGTTCCAATAGCTTGATCGGGTATATAAATATCTACATCATCAAGTGGAATAGGTATCTTGGTGATTGGCTCAGGATCTACATTAATCACCACTCTCACATAACCTATTTAAGGTTTTTGTGTGTGTAAAATATCTCATTGGATATTGTATGAAACCCCTCACAATAAGAAGATAGGTAGGTGTTGATAGATATAAATCACAATAATTTTCACCCTGTACAATATTAGTACTGGGAAGGTATCAATGTTTTTCTGATTCTTATTTCACAGAAAAAATTATTATTATATTAATAACCTCTTTTATGTCATCTCTTTAAGGATAATGACTCGCCTCAAAGCTAGTGGGGTGGGGGGTCTTCACATAGTGGTTATTCTTGTGTTTTTCTTCTCTTTTATTCCTTCATATAACATTTTATAAAAACTCTAACAACTAATTAATTTTTTCCTCTATATCATCTAATTGTTCATGAAAATATTTTATTTTCTTATCTTTATCTTCTTGTTCATTTCTTTTCTCAAAATATGTTCAAGGTGACACCCCAAAACCTGCACCTCTGATGTGGCCATATTATTCATTCCACTTCAAGACCACTGATATTAGTTGTTCATCAAGTATATATGATGATTATTTTTGTTTCTAATTTGGATAAAAATTATAATAAAATAATCAATCAATATTATTTAAGACCTACTTTAATAACCTTTGTGATGTTTTGTTTTTAACAAAGTTTTTTATTTTTGTTAAAAACTAAACTTTTTTTAAAAGAATGTTTTAGTTCATCATGATTGTACATATTCCATTGGAATGAGTTTTTTTAAGAAATATGAAGGTTATTTAATGTTCAAATACAAACACAAAAAGGAAAAAAAATATCTTTGAGAAAGTTGTTTTCCAGACACATGTTTTTTTTTGACTGAGCAGTACCAGATGCAAAAGTTGTAAATAAGTTGGGAGATGCAAGTTCTGTAAAGTTTTTAATTAGACATACCATATAAATAAAATCCATTTGAATGATGTTTAAGATCCATCAGACTAGGTTTTGGTTAGAAAGTCAGAAGTTTCAGAGTGAGGAATCCATAATGTTTCTAAAGAAGTTGAATGAGGACATTGATTTCAAGTGTTATAAAGTTCTTTAATTTCAAAAATGAAGTAAGATGGTACTTTTTTGTTTTTAATGATAAAATATCATAATTTTTCTATAAAAATAGTGATGAAATACTTGTGAAGAAAAGGGGATAATAGATGTATCCAATTGTATTAAGTTTTGGTTGGAAAGAAATAAGGTTCTAAAAGTAAGGGAAGTCATAATACTTCACTATGTTAATCATAAAATGTTTTTTTGGCAATGAAGTTATCATAAATCATAAAAAAATATCATGATAAAAGCCTTTGAAGAAATTATGGAATCATAAATATTGTATTGGTTCCAAAAAACAATACAAAGTTTGTATCGGATCCAGAAGTACCGGGCGCAAAAGTTTTCCGAAGTCTAAATGAGTTATAGTTGATGAGTTTGCAGAGTAGAGTTTCCATCATAATGAGAATTATATTGTTATGATAATTCCATCATTATGAGGATTCAATTGTACTAAAGGTAATAAAGTTCCATCAGACTGACTCTGATAAGTAAAGACAATCGGACTAACTCTGAGAAGGAAATTTAATCAAATTGACTCTAAGAAGGAAAGTCAATCAGACTAACTCTGATGAGGAAATTAAATTTTAATGAGATAAGGAAGTTCCATTATAATGATATAAGGAATTTCCATCGTACTAAATTTTTTTTAGGAATTATGAGAAGACTTATTATAGATAATACTCAAGAAGATTCCAAAATATTTGTGAAGAGTTTAAGTGGTCAAACTTGAAATTCAAATATGTATAGATATCAAAGTTTTTGAATTTGAGTAAGCTGAAAAAGTGTTAGGTAAACTAGGTTAAATACCCTAAGAGGGGGGTGAATCAAGGTATAAAATATTAAAACCAATTCCTCTTTAGATCTTATTTCTTTATTAAGAAAAAATCTCTTCTCTCTCTTTCCTGCAACAAAGTATGAATAGAAATTAAATCATCCATAGGACACAACAATTTTACATGGTTCACCATTAATGGGATACATCTAAGGAGCATAAAAAATGTGTCAATGTACCAAATACACTAAAAGTGAAATAATGTTCACAATGTTTGGAGCAGATTCACTATCCCTCCTGGTTTACAATCAATCACAATTTCAAAGCTCACTACTCTCTCTCAACTGAAGTGTGCTCATTGCTTCTTCAGAAGACCCACTCGTAGTTTATAGATTTTTAGGTCCCTTAATTATCTCAAATGAATGCATCTTCCATTGTATATAGATTCTCTATTAAATTCCAAATTTCATCCACTGATGAATATCACTTTACCACAGATTTATTGGGAAACCCCTTTCAAATACTTTTCACTATGCACATTGTCTTCGTGAAGCTCCCTATTTTGTGAAGCTCAACTAGCCTTCATGAATATCCTTATTTCTTGAATCTCAACTAGCCTTCATGAATCTCATATGTTTTTGTTGTATTTTTATAGCCTTCATAAATTCCTTGCTTTCACGATGCTCAAAACATGTTGGGCAAAAATCCCTCAAGGTAACACTGAAGTATTTTTGGGTTGGTTGTGTTTGTTGACAAAGCAGGTTCTCATGGATATTTGTCGAGTTCCCGAGAAGTTGTTGACAATACATGTTGACAAAGAACGATGACAAAGGAAAAGGCGATCTGGAGGCGGTACAAAAGAGCAGTACAAGGTGGCGCCGTTTTCCAGTGTTTGCCAAATTTTTGGGGTCCAAAATTTGGAGTTTGGTGAGCATCGCGAAAAGAGGATTTCAATGAAGAGCACAATTTAATATGGCAAAGGCATGAATTTCGCGAAGATAGGATGCATGGTTTGGAAATCGCGAAGACCAGAAGAATGGAGGCGGTGATGCTTCGCGATTACGTCAAGCTTCGCGAATGGCAGAGGCTGAAGCGCATCGCGGCGGAGAAGGGCTTTGCGAGAGAACATCGCAGCGAAGGCGCGAAGGAATGTTGGGCTTCGCGAGGGAGCTTCGCGGCGAAGGCGCGAGCCGCGAAGGTAAGTTGACGGTGATTCATCGCGACTACGTCAAGCTCCGCGAACAGAAGATTGCCGTGGAGCTTCGCGATTTGGACAGAATTTCGACAGAAACATTGGAGCTTCGCGATGTGAGATGACGTGGCGTTGACTTCGCGCGGAAAGTACGAGGGTCGGTGGAATCGCCTATAAATAGAGGCCGACCCCTTCAGGCGAAGTAGAGAGAATTTTCAGAGAAAATACTTTGCTCTCGATTTGCGAAGGTGGTTCGCGGAGCCAGTGTGCTTCGCGAAAGAGGTGCTTCGCGGCGGCTATTGTAGCTCCGCGAAACCTGCGAGCTCCGCGTTGGCTTACTTAGCTTCGCGAGGGTCGTTGCTTTGCGACGGCTTGAGCATCGCGAGAGTGCTTCGCGAAGGAGCTTCGCGAGTGAGCTTCGCGAAAAGACAGGAGCTTCGCGAAGGCTTGTTTGAGCTTCGCGAAATTGGGAGCCTCGCATTGTAGGGTGCTTTGCGAAGGTCTTTCCAAAGGTTGGTTGCCCAGTGGATAGTGGCAAAGGGGTATTCATCTACGAGTGAAAGTTGAACTTCAAAAGAGCATCTACATACAGAGAAAGATGCATTCCTTAATGGAAATGAAGAGACCTACAGGTCTATAAACTGTGAGTGAATCCCTTCCAAGAGCAGTGAGCTTAGGAAGAGGAAGAAGGTGATCCTCTCCACCGGCAGTGAGCCAGAGAGAGAGAAACAGGGAGTGACCCTTGGGAAAGCAGTGAGCTGACCCTAAACCTTGTAAAGGCAGTGAGCCTGGGCATAGAAGTGATCTAGCCCGAACATTGTAATCCACAGCTAGTGAAGTTAGTGGAATTTGGTACGAACCGGCAACTTGTCGGCGTATGCTCCTTGGACGTAGCCCTCAGCGGTGAACCAAGTAAAAATCTCGGTGTCTGCCTACTTACATTCCTGCATTGCATTCAAAGCATCATCATCAGGTAAAGGAGACAAGTGATCACAGTAACCACACAAGTGCAAACAAAGTGACCCTTGTAATAAAGAGGTCAAGATCCAGTGGGGCAGGAAGAACATTGAAAAAGAATATCCATACCCTGATTCACCCCCCCTCTCAGGGTATATAGGCCCCTATTGGCCCTAACAATTGGTATCAGAGGGACTGGTTGCTTTTATCAGATTTGTTTGCTTCGACTTGGTGTAGTCGATCTGTGTTGTTGAAGATATTGTTTGCGCTTATCTCGGTCTACCATGGGAAAAAGAAAATCTTCAAAGAAGAATCAGAAGTCAGGTGGTATCCCTCAGTGTGGAAGTGTTTTTGGAAAAAGTGTGATTCAAATAAAAGAATCAAACAGCTTACTGAAGGAATCATGTAGTGAACAGAAAAATGATTTGGATAAATCATACCACAAAAATACTTACTCATTCAATGATGCTGATGGAATGAGTGAAGAACCAGAATTTCCAAGTGAAGTTGGAACCACTGACGGTGAAGAAGAAGAAATTGAAGGAAGAATTGATATGAGAGCTGAGTTGGAGGCTGCTCTTGAAGAGATAGATGTTTGGAGGGCCAAAACCAAGAATGCTAACAAAATTGTTCGCGATGCCAAACTCTACATGCAGCAGCAAGAAGAAGAGAAGTCTGAGCTGATGGAAGAAATTGAGAAACTTAATTTATCAACATCAGTGAACTCAGAATCCGTTAGTATGTATAAGCTGAAGGTTGAAGAACAGAAACGAGAGATCGATGGATTGAACAAAAAGGTGGAAGATGTCCATGGGACTGAAGAATTGGATCAGAAATCCACTGAGGAAATTAAATCTAAAGGCATACAGATCCATGCTCTGGAAACTGAGGTCAACAAGCTAAGAGTATTAAATCAAAGGCTTATTGATATAGTTACTGACCTAACAGAGAAGAATGATTCTCAAAGTGAGGAACTACAGAAGCTGGCCAAAGGAAAAGGAAAACAAAAGGCTGGTAAGTGTGAAGAGAATCAAGAGTCCGATGAAGTTCGAAATCTGAAAGCCAAAAATGATGATCTAGCAACACAGCTGTCTGAGTTAGTTCAGAAGAATCAAAAACTACAACAAGAAAATGCATGTTGCTCCGATTCTCTTGCTCAAGAAAAATTGAATGTAAAAGAGCAAAATGTCATGGTTAATAAGCTGAAGCATGAACTGGAAGATGAGATGAGTTGTGGAAAGAATCTTAGAAAAGAACTTGATGCTCAACATGTATCAAGAGATTTGAATATTAAAAAGTTGGAAGAAGAGCTACAATCAGTCAAGAAGGAAATGGAGAATTCTAAATCCAGAGATAAGCCCAAGTTGAAGGATGCACTGCACTTATTATTTGATCATCCTTCGGCAGGTGATGATGAAATGAAGTCCAAATATGCTGCATCAGAGGAGAATCATGAAAGGATTGTATCTTCCCAAAGATCAACCTTTTTGGGAAAATCTGGAATTGGATATGATAATCTCACTCCTATGGATGATAAGAAAAATGCAGTGAAAAATTTCAAAGGTAACAAAAATCCTATAGGTGCTGGAGATAGGCCTATGAGGATAGTTTCAAGGAGTGATGATGTGTGTTATTTCTGTGGAATTCATGGCCACACATCAAGCTTCTGTACAGAGGCTCTGGAGTACATTTCAGGCTGTGAAGAGAGAAACATTAATAAATCTGAGAACAGGAAGAAGCATCAGGAGAATTTAGAAAGAAGAGCTTCTCAGAGGAAAGCATATGTAAGATGCTATTACTGCGGAAGAATGGGACACACAATGAGTATGTGTCAGGAAGCTCAGGAGCCCAATATCAAAAGAAGAAATCAAGGGGCATCAACATCTCAGCAGAGAGATGATGAAATGAGGTATGCCTTTGAGGGAAAATGTTTTATATGTTCTCACTATGGGCACATGGCGATACATTGCAGTAAGAAGAAAGTAGGAAAGGGAAAGGAACAAGAAAAGAGATCTCCACCACAAGAAGTGTACAAGAAAGAAGCCTGTACTGGGAGACAAAGTGGTAAGGAGAAGAATAGGCTTAAAGCCTCGGGGAAATCACATGGAGCTGAACGAACGTTGTATCAGTCACCTCCTCTATCGTGCTCACAACAACTCTCAAGGAGAGAATGTGAACAAACCTGGAAGATTAAGGGGAGATCTACTCCAGTTGTGATAAAGAAGAATGAACGTTCAATGGAGGACCCACCACCAATGCAAAATAGGGTGGCGACTCATAAATCTGATAAAAGGCAGATAAGCAAAGAATGCATTGCAAAATTCGCCCCGCAACGAGAAGTGGAAGAAAAAGGCAGATCCCTGCAATGGACAAAGAAGATGGGGAAGATGACGAGAAAGGAGATTCCTGCACCGAGAAACAATCAAGGGAAATGGAATTTCAGTAGAACATCAAAGACCAAAATGTGTACCAGTTGGTCTAAACCCCAGATTGTGAGAAAGGCCAAGACTACAAAATCTTCATATCAGAAAAAGTCTCATAATGTGAGAAAAGAATGCCTAGTCATATGGCCAGAACAGTTGAAGTTGGTCAGGCAGTTAGAGGAAGCAAGAAAGGAGTGTGATGCCCTCCAAGAAAGAATCAAAGGGTTGACCCATCAGGATCAACCACAATCCTCATCTTGAGGAGTCCGGAATAAACCCCTCTCCCTATATATTTAAATGCTATTAACTGATGATTCATGTGTTTCAGGTTTTAGGGAGATACGATCCATGGGGTAGTGGCATCTAAGGATGCGAAGTGGAGAAGTGATTTGCTCTAGAATTTCAATTGATTCAAAACAGGTACTAGAGTTGATGAAGAAAGGGAGCAACAGAGAACAATAGGAAGTGTTTGTGTTATTAACTCTATCTCTTGTTTCCTACATCGAGTTCCAACTCAGTAGGCTTAGAGATTTGGTTAATGGATCGATGCTGAGTGCCAGATTAGTATAAATGGTGCACGTGGAGAAGAATGATTATGGGTCTCTGCCGTTGGGCCTACCAGATAGAAGTGTTGTGTAACACAGGGGGAGCATTTGATAACAAAATCATATGCCAGATCCGTCAAGGAAATAATTGGATGACCCAGCTCAAGTGTTGTCTATCGAGAGAAGACATACTATGAGAGAAGCAGCAGTGATCAAGCATTTCATGCTTATTTATTTTGATCTAACATTGTGGTATCGGCTGACTGTTTTTCAGGATACCAAGAAGCTGCGAAAAGTAGCTGAAAGAAATGAATCCACTGAAAATGAGTCAGTGAACAATTTCCTGACGAAAGTGTTGAGGAAGAAAGAAACACAGGGGGAGAATAAGTGGTTGAGGGTGACTCAGAATAAGATACTGATGATGAGTACAAGGATGTAAAATCCTTATCTGCACAAAATACAAATAATCGAGCTGAAATTGACAGGCAGACTATCATCAGTGATCAGTGAGATCCAGTTCAGACAAAGAGAATGAAATCACTACAGCAGACATCATTACTATCTCAGGTTGAGTCGAAATGCTTTGCTGATGCAGCTGAAGATGAAAACTGGGATCATGCCATGAATGAAGAGATAGGTCAGAATTGAGAAGAATCAGACCTGGGAAATTGTTTCGAGGCCAGATGATAAAAACGTCATCAGGACAAAATGGGTCTATTTAGACAAGATGAACGAAGATGGCACAATGATTCGAAACAAAGCACGACTGGTGTGCAAAGCATACACCCCAAGAGAATGGTACTGAAGGCTATATCAGTATTTGAAGAAGATTGGTTTTCAGTGTGGGGGATTTGATTACAATCTTTATTTCAACAACAATAGTAATCAAAGGATGGTGAGGCTGGTCAAGGAAGAAGACATAATATTTGGTGGATCAGATGAAGCTCAGTGCAGACAGTTTTCTGAATTCATGAAAAATGAGTTTGAAATGTCAATGATTGGAGAGCTAACGTTTTTTCCTGGTCTACAGGTAACACAAGGAGGGAATGGAACATTCATTTCTCAATCTAAATATGCCAAGGAGGTCCTGAGAAGGTTTGGAATGGAAAATTCCAAGGAGATGAAGACTCTGGTGGCTACCCGGATGAAATTATCAAAAGATGAGGATGGCAAGGCAGTTAATATCACAGAATATAGGCAAATCATTGGAAGTCTATTGTACTTAACCGCAACAAGGCCTGATATTGTTTTCGCCACATGTCAAGCAGCGAGATATCAGAGTAATCCCAAGGAGAGTCACATCAGTGAAAAGAATACTTCGGTATATCAAGGGCACGGTGGACTTCGGCTTGACCTACAACGACAAATCTCAGACAGAGTTATTGGGATATACTGATGCAGACAGGGCCGGTTCAGCAGATGATAGAAAATCAACGTCAGGTGGTGCATTTTATCTTGGCGGACTATGTATTGCTTGGTTAAGCAAGAAGCAGGATTGCATTTCATTAAGCACCGCAGAAGCTGAGTCTATTGCGGCCACTCAAGCATGCACACAGTTATTGTGGATGAAGTAGCAGCTTGAAGATATGGGAGTTGAAGTGAAGTCTCCGATCGGAATCCAGTGTGACAACTCAAGTGCTATAAATCTTAGCAAAAATCCCGTCCATCATTAAAGGACAAATCACATTGAGATTAAGTATCATTTTATCAAGGAGAAGGTTGAGCAGGGAATTGTAAAGTTGGTGTACGTGCCTACAGAGCTACAGGTTGCAGACATACTGACCAAGGCCTTACCCAAGGAATCTTTTGAGAGGCATCAACTGGCTCTAGGAGTTCAGTCGATTCCCCACACTTGAAATAGAGTGGATGTGGGACCCCCCCCCCTCTCCCCGAGGTATGGTGTGTTTTTCCCTAATGCGCTGATATGTGTTCTCTACTATGTTACAGACTACAAAGGCGTGACCTTTGGGTTCGTTGACAAAGGGGGAGAAAAGTGCTTGACAAGTGCTTGACAAAGGGGGAGAACAGTGTTAGTTCAAGAGAGAAAATAGTGCGGAGATTTGATAAATCATAATTGATACGGGGAGAAGCTGACAGGTGGAGCAGCCAGAAAGGGGGAGCAATGAGAAAGGGGGAGAGATTTTTAAATCTGACGATGCTAGACGTGATCGATCAAATCATAGAAATCACGACAGCTAATGATCGTGATAAAAGCAGAACAGTGGTGTTGGAATGGTGTGAGACGGTGTCCAGCTATCAACAATTGGTATCAACTAAAGAATTCACCAATTGGTATCAGTGTGATTCTACAACTGGTTTTATTTTAGGAATTGCTATCAAGGTGGAATCGACAATTGGGGTCTGACATGAAGTGATTCATTGATGAACTTTACATACTACTCTTGTTTCTCACGCCGAGCATTGCTCATGTGGGCTTAGAGTACGTGTTAAGTGAATCCTTGAACACTATCACAATCGCAAGAGGCGAATGGTGGTAGCAGCTGGAAGAAGACTCAGTGAGGTATCACAGTGCAGAAAATCATCCTGAGCAAAATTGTGAAGAGTTGTCAACAAACCCAAAGGGGGAGATTGTTGGGCAAAAATCCCTCAAGGTAACACTGAAGTATTTTTGGGTTGGTTGTGTTTGTTGACAAAGCAGGTTCTCATGGATATTTGTCGAGTTCCCGAGAAGTTGTTGACAATCCATGTTGACAAAGAACGATGACAAAGGAAAAGGCGATCTGGAGGCGGTACAAAAGAGCAGTACAAGGTGGCGCCGTTTTCCAGTGTTTGCCAAATTTTTGGGGTCCAAAATTTGGAGTTTGGTGAGCATCGCGAAAAGAGGATTTCAATGAAGAGCACAATTTAATATGGCAAAGGCATGAATTTCGCGAAGATAGGATGCATGGTTTGGAAATCGCGAAGACCAGAAGAATGGAGGCGGTGATGCTTCGCGATTACGTCAAGCTTCGCGAATGGCAGAGGCTGAAGCGCATCGCGGCGGAGAAGGGCTTTGCGAGAGAACATCGCAGCGAAGGCGCGAAGGAATGTTGGGCTTCGCGAGGGAGCTTCGCGGCGAAGGCGCGAGCCGCGAAGGTAAGTTGACGGTGATTCATCGCGACTACGTCAAGCTCCGCGAACAGAAGATTGCCGTGGAGCTTCGCGATTTGGACAGAATTTCGACAGAAACATTGGAGCTTCGCGATGTGAGATGACGTGGCGTTGACTTCGCGCGGAAAGTACGAGGGTCGGTGGAATCGCCTATAAATAGAGGCCGACCCCTTCAGGCGAAGTAGAGAGAATTTTCAGAGAAAATACTTTGCTCTCGATTTGCGAAGGTGGTTCGCGGAGCCAGTGTGCTTCGCGAAAGAGGTGCTTCGCGGCGGCTATTGTAGCTCCGCGAAACCTGCGAGCTCCGCGTTGGCTTACTTAGCTTCGCGAGGGTCGTTGCTTTGCGACGGCTTGAGCATCGCGAGAGTGCTTCGCGAAGGAGCTTCGCGAGTGAGCTTCGCGAAAAGACAGGAGCTTCGCGAAGGCTTGTTTGAGCTTCGCGAAATTGGGAGCCTCGCATTGTAGGGTGCTTTGCGAAGGTCTTTCCAAAGGTTGGTTGCCCAGTGGATAGTGGCAAAGGGGTATTCATCTACGAGTGAAAGTTGAACTTCAAAAGAGCATCTACATACAGAGAAAGATGCATTCCTTAATGGAAATGAAGAGACCTACAGGTCTATAAACTGTGAGTGAATCCCTTCCAAGAGCAGTGAGCTTAGGAAGAGGAAGAAGGTGATCCTCTCCACCGGCAGTGAGCCAGAGAGAGAGAAACAGGGAGTGACCCTTGGGAAAGCAGTGAGCTGACCCTAAACCTTGTAAAGGCAGTGAGCCTGGGCATAGAAGTGATCTAGCCCGAACATTGTAATCCACAGCTAGTGAAGTTAGTGGAATTTGGTACGAACCGGCAACTTGTCGGCGTATGCTCCTTGGACGTAGCCCTCAGCGGTGAACCAAGTAAAAATCTCGGTGTCTGCCTACTTACATTCCTGCATTGCATTCAAAGCATCATCATCAGGTAAAGGAGACAAGTGATCACAGTAACCACACAAGTGCAAACAAAGTGACCCTTGTAACAAAGAGGTCAAGATCCAGTGGGGCAGGAAGAACATTGAAAAAGAATATCCATACCCCGATTCACCCCCCCTCTCAGGGTATATAGGCCCCTATTGGCCCTAACAAAACATTTGGTTGTCTTATATCCTTTGTGAACTTCTTCGCATAAAACCCCTTCGTGAACCCCCTTCGCGAACTACCATCATGAACCCAGAGACTTAGAATTCTTTTTGGGTATCAATTATTATTATGAAGGGGTTATAGGCCTATTTATAGGCGTTCCAATAATTTCAGAACCTTCCAGTCCATGTCATCACCATTTTGTGAAGCTCCTTCATTTCCTTCGCGGTGCTCCCCTTTTTTTGTGAAGCTCTTCGAAAATTTCCCATTTGTGATGCTTTATCAAAATCATGAAGTGTTCTGTAAAAAACCTCCATGCCATAAAAAAAATTTGTGGCACCACAATACTCTATTCGTGATGCTCCTCACCTTTTCCATTTGTGATGTTCATCGCTATTCGCGGAGATCACCATCATAATTCTTTGATCCTTCGTAAAACACTCTTCATGAATCCCATATTATCAAAATTCATTACTTTACCATATTTTAATATGGATTTCAAGAAAATCCACTTCTCAAGATGAAATCCAAACTCCAAATTTTAGACCCCAAAAATTTGGAAAACACTGGGAAACGGCGTCACCTTGTGTACGTAATTTTCTATACCACTTCCATGGACTCGATTCCTTTGTCTTGGATATTTTTCAACATACCATATCAACAACCTCTTGTGACTCCACAAAATACCTTAGAAACCCGATTTTTAAACAAACATAATTAACTCAAACATGATGCAATGTTACCTTGAGATATTTTTTCCCAACATTTTTTTTAGTTTCCTATATTTTTCTTTTTGGGATGCCTATAAATATAAACAATGTACATTCATACTTTTCAACTTTTTAACGTGACAAAAAAAGATGGATCATAATAAAATTAATGTTAATGTTATCTTTCCAGACTGAGACCTCATTAAAAGGTCAGATATCTGACAGTTTTGTTTACCAAACTGAGGAAGATCAGACTAAGCATTTGAGTAGAGTTTGAGTTATATATATTGATAATGGGTTCATTATAATGTGTCCATCGGACTGAATTCATTGGAATGAGAAATTTTGGAATTAGTTTTGAGTAGCTTCTAAGAAGTGAAAGTTTTTTTATTGAGAAATAACATAAAGTTTCTTCGGGAGTACAATGGGAAAGAGAGCATCATATATAGTTAATAAAAATGAGTTCATCGAACTAAAGGCCACCATACTCAGGGTCATCAGACGCAGAAACTTTTTTGGATCATTTTGAACAAAGTATTTATTCTTTTTTTTTTGATCAAATTTTTTTAATAATTTATTTTAAAAATGATTGGAGTCAGTATAATCATTTTTATCTAGAGATATAAGGTGTCTAATGAGAGTTGGTACAAGTTTTATTCACTTATTAACAATAGATAATTTCTATAGTCCAATGAGAGTGGCTTTGACGAGGATGTAGTTTCTCACACTAAGATTAAACCTTGTAAATCTCATGTGCTTTACATTCTTTCCTACTTTTTCATGCATGAGTATTTACTAAAAGGTTTTAAGGATATACAATTTAATAGGTTTCAGGTGTTAAGTTTTAAAAATTATTGAAACTTATAAAAGTTAACAACTGATTCAACCCCCCTTATCAGTAGTTATTTGATCTTTTGGAACTTCAATTGGTATTAGAGTCAGGGTCCCTTGTTGTATCCTTATAATTTATAATCTCAATTATATAAATATTAGATGAATTCCAACATTTTATGGAAAAAAATAAGTATGGATGGAAAAATAATATGATTCCTTATCTCCTATCTCTTAGACTAGAAGTTGTAGAAGCTGCTATAATTGGTTTTCCACCTATTATGAAAGATGATATTATGAAGTTTTTTTATAATAAAAATATAGAAGTTGATGGAAATGTTAGAAATTATATCTTTATTCCCTTATCATAAAATTTTTATATGAAGGTTATGTGTCTTAAAACTTCAAAGAGTATGTGGGGAAAGCTATAAAGTATATTCAAATGGAATACTAAAGTGAAGGAAGAAAATATAAAAATATGGCATAGTAAGTATGAAGACATAAGAATGAGAGATGGAGAATCCATTCATTAATACTTCAATAGAGTAAATGAAATTGTTTACAACATTAAAGGTTTTATAGATGTCCTAGAAGATTCTAAAATTGTGAATAAAATCATGAGAAATTTTCCAAACATATTTGATTCTAAAATTTCCTCTCTGGAAGATAATGATGATTTATCTCTTTATGAATTACATAACTTTATTATTTCTTATGAAATGAGAAAATCTCCCATATTCAAAAAGAAGATAAAAGATAAAATTATTTTGAATCTATGAGAAAGATGAAAATTCAGGATGTTGAAGATGTCGATCCTTGTGATTCTGAAGATAAAGAGGGTGATAAGTTGAATGAGAAAATCATGTCTCTTATATCTAAGAACTATCAAAGAGGAAGAGGAAATTATGGAGGTAAAATTCCTATCAAATGTTTTAATTGTGGTGGAATTAGATAATTTTCTATGAATTTCTCCAAGAAGAAATTTGGTGAGTATCGAGATGGTTCTGATGAAACACCTCAATGGAAGAAGTGTAACAAAAGTTCTAAAGAATAAAATTAATCAAAAAAACACAAGAAGAATCTTACTGGAAACAAAATAAGTATGTTGAGTAATAAAGTTGAATCATACTCAATGAAAAACAATTCTTTAGAAGATGAAATTTTAGAAAAAATCAGAACCTTCATTGAAAAAGTTGATAAAACAAAATATTTCTCAGATAGAGAAGAAGGTGGTGAAGAATCATATAGAGAGTATCATCTCAAAATAGAACTTTTTTCAGGTCTTGGGAAAAAATAACTCTCAATAAATAAATCATAGTAATGAATAAATATTATTAAGAAGTTTCTAAATAAATAAAATATTTCATCAAGCATGAGGAAAAATACATTTAGGAGATCTGAAGTTACAAATTAAGAGTTGCTGGAGCGGAAAAATGGTTTAAGATCTCAATAATAAATTGGTATATAATGAAGAATAATTCAATAAGTTTAAATGTAAAATTATTGAGTTTTAAATTAACTTTATGAATATCAATGAAAACATTAACAAAGCTTTAGAAGTAAAATCTGATACTTCTAAAGTTATTGAGAAATATTAGATCAAGAATCATGTGAATTCCTCACCCTCCAAAAATAACGATTCAGCTAATTTTTCTAAAATTTCAGGTGATAAGAAAAGTACTAGGAATTTTTGGGTGGGTAAAGGATGTGAGAAACCTATCACATATATAAAATCTGAAAACTCACTCAAAAGGAAAGATGGTCCATGCCCAGTGTATGTTAGAGCAGGAAGAAGTTATCAACCTCAACAAATTTTCTATAGAGAAAGATCATAATTAAATAAAAAAATAAATATTTGATGTGTTTTGTTGGTTTTTTGGAATCTATGGGAATATGGATTACAATTTTTTCATAAATTATCACTTCTCGGAAGAAGGTTTCAATAGAGTGGAAGAAATATTTAAACTATAATGGGTACCTTTCCTAACACATAGGAAGTTAGAAAAGAAAAATCTCAAGATGTTAGAAACTTTCCAACAAAAAATCAATTTGAATGTATAGAAGAATTTTTTGGAATATGTGATCAGGTTGTTCATCATGTTGAAATATCTATGAAAATCCTTCCAGAACAAGTTTCTTATAGTGGAAAAGAAAAGGAAGCTGGAAAGAAGAAAGTTTAGGAAAGAGCTTTTATTATTGAAACTAATTTGAAATCAATTAAAAAGAACAAACCATGGATACTTGATAGTGGTTTTTCTTCACACATGAAAGGTGATTTAAAAATCATGAAACATTTTAAAATCATGATGGAGGTGTTGTTACCTTTGGGAATTATACTTCCTTAAAAATCCGAGGAATCAAAATGGATGAGATTGAAGTAGAAAAGTTAAAATATAAGGAAGTTTTATTTTTTGATGGGAGAAACATAACTTATTTAGTGTAAGTAAAATTTTTGATGATGTAAAAGAAGTGATCTTAGTAAAATATTTTTTATCAAAATTGTGAAATATGGAAAAGTTATTACAAAAGGATAAAGAATAGGTGGGAATCTCTTCTAAATGGGATAATTTAAGAACACATGTTACTTAAGTACTGAAGATGATAATAAGTTGTGGAACCTAAGACTGGGCCAAATTGGGAGAAAAATTAAAAAAAATTCTAAACTTGATGTTGTATGAAATTTTTTATAATTAAAAAGAACAGAGAAAAATGTTTGTGTTACTTTTCAGAAAGGGAAGATGATTAATAAAAGTCTTAAGAAAGTTGAGATTCAGTTTACTAGACCTCTTAAACTTATCCATTCATATTTATGTGGACCAGTGAGACATCAATAAAAAAAGGATATTTATACTTTATTACTTTTATTTATGATTTCAATCTGATGAAAAACATCATGTTTATGAAACATAAGTTAGTGGCACTGGAAATGTTTAGGTTTTTTAAAAAAGAAATTGAGAAATAAAAAGGGTTTTATATAAAGAAGTTGAGAACAGATAATGGTACCAAATTCACAAGAAAACTTTTTGGAATAATCTGAGAAATAATGGTATCAAATATCAGTATATTGTTCCCTAAACTCCAAAACAAATCAAGTAGCAAAAATAAATAATAGAAGTTTAGTGGAAATGGGAAGAAGTATGTTAGAAAAAATACAAACCTTAAAATTTCTACTAGAGAGAAGCGGTTATTACTATTGTATATATTCATAATAGATTTTTGTTAATACTATAATTCAACATGTCTTCTTATAAAATATGGTATAAAAAATCTTCATTTAAGAACTTCAAAGTTTTTAGAATTCCATGTTTACTTAAAATTAAAAATTCGGATCTGGTAAAGTTTGATGAGAAATATGAGGAAGGAATTTTTATGGGTCATTTACCCAATGGAAGAAGTTACAAATATTGGATTTTTTTTAAATAGATGGTGAACTCAGGTAATTTGAAATTTATAGAGAATCCAACTTCTTTAAAAAATTTTGGGAATGTTGATGAATAAAAATTGAAAGATTCCAATGAAAATAAATATGGGAAAAGTAATGTGCATGAAGATTCATATGAATCATGTGATGAAGAAAGTGAAGAAGGAAAAGGAACTCTGAAATTTTCTACTTTACAAAGACATGTTGAGACTGAAAATATTCTTGGGAATCATAAGTCTCTAGTTCAGACCAAAAGAAAGCTGAGATTATAAAATCAAACTTTACTCATGTCAAAAGATGGACTAGAGTCAATTTCAGAATCTATTAAACACAAAGAAGTTGTGAATGCTATGAATGAAGAGTTGGATAAAAATGAGAAAAATGAAACATATGAACTTTTTCCACTTCCAAAAGGTAAAAATGTTATCGAAACAAAATGGGTTTATAGAAAAAATTTGAATGAACATGGATAAGTTTCAAGAAACAAATCTAGGATTATTTGTAAAGGCTATAAATGGTGGGAAGGTGTGGATTTTGATGAAACCTTTACCCTTTTTATAAGGTTATAAACTATTAGAATGTTTATAGCAATGGCTGCTCACCGGAATTACAAAGTATATAATATGGATGTAAATTCATCATTTCTCAATGGAGAAATTGAGGAAGAAGTTTACATTGAACAACCTTGTGAGTTTTTAATTGATGAGGATGGAAATAAATTTTTTAGATTAAATAAATCTTTTTATAGGATGAAATAATCTCCACATGTATGGAATTATAAGATTGATTTTTTGAGAATGTTGAATTTTTCTAAAGTAAAAGTTTATAGTAACTTATATGTGAAATATTTTGACCCCAAAAATCTAATTTTAATTATTTATGTGGATGATATATATTTGTTTCTGGGGATATAGAAGATGTTTTTAAAAAAATCTAAATAAATGAAATTGAAATTTGAGATTTCAATGGTAGGAGAATTAACATTCTTCCTTGGTTTACAAGTTCAAAAAAAAGAAATATATATATTACTATATCAATAAAAGTATTCCATGGAATTGTTAAAAAAATTTAGCATGGAAGAATACAAATAAGTTTATACTCCTATCTTAGTGGGGATTAAGTGGAGTAAAGATGATTCTGGTAAAAGTGTGAATTAGAAATACTTTCAGAAGCTGATAGGAAGTCTACTTTACCTTACAACCTCAAGTCCTGATATTGTTTATATTGTAGATTTGTGTTCCAAGTATCAAAGTAATATAAAATAATCACATATATTGGTAGCAAAGATAATTCTAAGATATGTAAAAGAAACAAATTCACATGGGTTTTTATACAAAATAAATTGTAAGATGAAGTTTCATGGTTATAATGATGTTGATTGTGCTGGAGATTGTAATGATATAAAATCAACCTTAGGAGGAACACTTTTCTTCAATGAATGTTATGTAAGTTGGAATAGTAATAAACAAAATTCAGTAACTTTGAGCATAGTAGAATTAGAATATGTTACAGCTACTCAGGCTTGTACTTAGATGTTGTGGATGGAATTTTAGCTAGAAGATTTTAAAGTAAAAGTTTCTAATCCATTGAAGATACTTTGTGATAATCAGAGTGAAATTGGTCTTTCTAAAAATCCTATCAAACATTCATGATCAGAACACATTGATATAAAGTTTCACTTTATAAAAGAGAAAGTTGATACTAGAGATGCTTTACTGGAATATATATCAAAAAATTATAAAATTGCTGATATCTTCACAAAGGAAATACCAAAAGAAAGGTTTGTTGAGTTGAGGTTTCAAATTCATGTTTGGCCTCCTCTAATTACTTCCTAAATCTCATAAGGAATTCCCTCATCGTTCTTTAGATTATGTTTACAAAGGGGGATAGAAAGTCACAACTTTATAATTTGTAAGAACTTTTTACTTATCTTTATTTTATAAATTCGAAGTCTTGGTTATCAGATAATGGGGGATATAACAATCAAGGGGGAGAGAAAAAGAAAAATTAGAAAAGATAAAAGTGAGGGGGATTTTATCTTTACATGGCATTAAAATTTTCTTTTCACTAAGGGATAGAATCACTTAAAAACATTACTTGATCTAGTAGTATAGTGTCAAGAAACTCTCTTTTGAGAAAGGCTATGTTTTGATAAAAGTTGAAAACTTTGAGTTATTTCAAAACTTGAGTTGTGAAAATTTTATGAGATTTGAAAACGTTTTTATTAAGTGTTGTAAAAAAATATAAATGGTGAGATTGAAGAACCATTGTAATGTTTTTTTTTAATAAAGTTTTATATTTTTTGAAAATTAACCTTTTTTGTAAAAGAATGTTTTTTTCTTCAAGATTCGACCCAGTCCATTAGAATTAGTTTTTTAAGAAATATTAAAGTTTATAAATGTTTGAATCCAAATAAAAAAGTGGAGAAATGATTTTATCTTTTAGAAAAAAATTTATGGACACAAGTTTTTCAGAATGAGTAGTACCAAACGTAGAAGGTGTAAGGAAGATGGGAGATGGAAGTTATGTAAAGTTTTTTTATTGGATTAACCAATTGAATCAGATCATTAGGCATAAAGTTCCTGCTTAATCATACTTAGCATTGGTTATAAAGAAAGAAGTTGTAGAGTGATCAAGTTAGAATGTTTCTGAAGAAGTTGAATGAAGACAATGATTTTAAAAGTTAAAAAGTTCTTTACTTTATAACCTAAAGTCAAATGATTCATTTATAGTTTTTCACTCTAATCTTAAATATTGTATCGATTCCATAAATCAATAAATTTTTTTATTAGATTCATAAGTATCAGGCACATAAGTTTTCATATGTCTGAATGGGTTATATTTGATGAGGTTGTAGAGTGAAGTTTCTATCATAATGAGAATTTCATTATAATTAGAATTCCATCTTGATGAGGATTCCATTGGAATGAAGTTGATTAAGTTCCATCAAGTTGACTCTGAGAAGGAAAGACAATCAGACTAAATCTGAGAAGGAAAGTCAATTATACTAACTCTAAGAAGGAAATTCAATCACACTAACTCTAATGAGGAAAGAAAATTCGTAATGAGCTGATTAAGTTCTATCATAATGAGCTGAGGAAGTTCCATTATATTGAAGAAAAGTTAGAAACTCTTAGAATACTGATTATGGATGAAACTCAATAATATTCCAAGATTTGTGAAGATGTGAAGTGGTAAAACTTTAAATTCCAAAATTCATAGATCTTAGAGTTTTAGAATTTGAGTAAGCGAGAAAAGTTTTTTGTTTTCCCACCTTTGTTTTTCTAGGATGCCTATAAATAGAAGAGATGTACTTTCATACTTTGAATCTTTTTCATGTGATCAGAAAAGATGGAGCGCTGTAGAATTCATTTCAAAGTTATATTTCCAAACTGAGACCTCATTATAAGGTCAGATATCTAAATGTTTTTTACTAGACTAAGGGATATTAGAACAATCATTTGAGTAGAGTTTGAGTTATGTAGATTGAGAATGGGTTCAGCATACTGAGTCCATCATACTGAGTCTATCAAACTGAATTCATTGAACTGAGGAAGTTCGAATTGAGTTTTGAGTAGTTTCTGAGAATTGAAAGTTTTGTTATCCAGATAGAACATAATGTTTCTTTAGACACAAAATGATAAAGGGAGAATCATACTGAGAATTGGATTGAAGTCCATCAGACTCAAGGTCATCGGACCCAAGAAATTTTTTGGAGAAGTCTAAACAAAGTCTTTATTCTTTTTTTCTCAACTATTTGTATGAAAACTTTATAAAATAACAAGAGTCAATATAATAATTTTTATCGAGAGATAGGATGTTTCTAATGAGAGTTGGCACAATTTGTATTCACTTCTTTATAATAGTGAATGTTCATAGACCCACATGAGTGGATATTGAAATGATGTAGGTTCTCCCACTGAGGCTGAACCATGTAAATCTCATGTGGTTTACTTGATTTCCTGCTTTTTCATGCATGAGTATTTACTAAAAGGTGATAAGGATATAAACTTTAATAGGTCGCAGGGTTTAAGTTCTATTTTTTTTAATCTTATAAAAGTGAACATGTGACTCAACCCCCCCCCCAATTGTTATTCAATCCTTTGTAACTTCACTATTTAAATAAAAAAATATTATAACATACTTATACATGCTTCCCACACTTTTTATGTGTTTTCATATATTAGTATCCCTTATTTATTTACATGTGCCTCGTTCCATAGCACATGGCGTGGGATGGAAGTGGATTTGGATTTTGATCCATCAATCCATACATAAACACAGGAACATAATTATGTTGTTGTTTCATATCACATAAAATTATTATAGTAGATTTAAAATATGTGCCATTTTTTTCAAGTGAAGCATACCCCATCCTTGAATTATTGTAAGGGTATGTTGTTTTTTCTCCTCATTTCTTATTTTCATCACTCATTTTTCATTTCATAAATTAACAATTCTTAATCAAAGTGATTAATACCCATATTATCAAGAAATGTATTACTATTCATAATGTAACTAGAAAGATGTCTCCTCATGATGACCGATAAACAGATCTCACACTTATTGGTTTATTAGGTGTGCATACATCTGTGGTGGGTGCGGGTTTATTTTCCCTTCAACATATTTGAGATGAAACTTCATAAGAATTGTATGAAATCCACTTTGATCATTTCTAGTGAACATTACTACAAATTTAATTCAGGATTCATCTACTATAAATGCACTCTGAAAGGGATAATGAAGATTAAGTCAACATATCATTATTTTTTTAGTAAAATAAAGAAATTATATCATAATGTTACCCTAATATCTTCCTAAATTAGTGTCTTAAGATGGGGAACAACATTTTGCTAGAATATACATCAATCAGAACACACATGCGAGTAATAATCCCAGTTTAACCACTAAACATGTCCTTATTGAGGTTAATAGGTTGGTCACGTTCATTCCATTTAACCTCGAATTTGATGCCTTTGTTTCTCACCTTAATAATTTTTATAACACCGTCATGCCATGGTGATATTTTTTTTCTCAGACACTAACTATTCACCGTTTACCATTTCATTAGCTTCAAGATCATCAATATATTTTTCCTCTAGATTAGTAGAATCAGCATGTATAGAAGGTTTTTGTTCCTCTGCATTGGGATCACCAACATATTGAGAAACCTATTGTTCCTTAGGATTGAGAGAATCATCATGTGTAGAAGTAATTATCTGTAGAAATGGTTGAACATTTAATTTAGATTACATAAATATAGTAGTGAACATATAATAATATGAGGTAATACAATATATATTACAAAAAATATATAACCTAATTACTGAACTCTCTTTTATTAAAGGTTAAAGAGATTTAACCCCTATATTGAGTATCTGAATCCCTTTATTATGGCCTCCTCTAACATAAAAGACCCCGTCTACATTGAGACCACTGTGAAATGATGTATTTCATGATAGATCAAGTGCTCTTCCAAATATTTTGGAATAATTAGTCTTGAATAACAATAGTGTAAACACGGAAAAGGGATTTTTGAAGGGTCATATGCATGATCTTTTACAAACTTGATGAAATATTTCACCCCAACCTCATACTCTTTGGTCATATAATTGGAATCTATCTATTTTTTATTCATATCTATCCTATTTGATTCAGCACTATTAATATTTAACAATATAAATAAAGTGTAAAAAACTTTTCATATAAAAAGTTCATCCTTTGATTAAAATATTACTGTAAGGTAATATTATTAGTGGTTATGATTTTAACGATATAAATTGGTTTATTAATGGTTAGGATTTTACTAATGTGGGTTATAATTAATCTTTTCTATATTATATGAACCTAATATACCATCTCTTTCACTAATTCAGTTCCCAAGAGAGACCTCTCCCCTATCATAACCCAACATAGAGGTGATCAACATATGGGTTTAAATAAAAAGATTCAAAACTAGCTATCTATATCAATGCTTGATAACTATTTTTATAAAAAAAATTACAATTTTTCAAAAATAATATTTTCTATTTCAACATTTTTCATAGTATACTTTCCATATTTTGGTTTCCTGAAAGGGAAACAATATTGAAAGATGATACTCTAATGGTTACTAAAAAATACACAAGGTAATGACATGTTTTAAAAAGAAATTGTGTTTTTAATCCATGGGAGTAATAGGGATACATGGAAGAAAATGGGTAGAACTGTTTGATTTTAATCCATGAGGGTAGGAGGGATAATTTGAATTTAAAGATAATTACCAGCTATGTACCACAAAAACATGGCATACTTATTATTTTCAGTCACCACCTTAAATGATAAGTGGGTAGTGTTTTTTCATAGTACAACTAGGAGTGCCATGCAATTGGAGTGATAAATAATGATGAGTTAGTGAATATGAACGTAAAGGAGAGGGAGTGGGTGAACCAATAATGGATCTAGGCAAGAAAGATTTTGTGGAACATGGGATCAGGAAGGATACTTGGAACTTGGAGCCGAATACCAGTTTTTCACCGTAAAAACTCTGTCTACTTATCATTTTTATTCACCGCCATACATGATAAGCAGACATGGTTTTTTTAGTGCCCAACTAGGATCTCCATGAAATTGGAGTGAGAAATAATGATGAATGAGTGAAAATGAACGTGAAGGTGAGATTGGATGGGTGAAGACCATGACCTCGAGATGTGGTGACTTTGGGATGAAGATGAACGTCGACCTCAGGAAAGAACACTCATATTGTGACTACCCTTGAGTTTCAGCAGTAGGGAACATGGTGTAGTTGTGATTGTAGGATGACTGTGAAAATCCTGGCATTAGGCTGGATTGATGACAAAAAAATTTGGGCTATTATTTTTGTCTTTCTTATTTTGGTTTGATGTGTCATTCAAGCAATTTGTAGATTTATTTTGGGGATGATTTTTTGCAAGCAGTTGGGACAACTAGTTATGGTATGGGGCGTCGATGGTGCAATGTTCTTAGGAACCACGAGTTGTTGGTGGTATGGGACACCAATGATGAGTAATTCCCACTGATGATGTGCAGACTGGCATCACTGATGATGGTAATCTTGGATGAGCATGATCATGAGAGAGATAAAGGAATGGAGACAACCTCGGGCGATTGTCTTTTCATTCACGATGATGTCCTCAAGTCGTGTTTTGTTGGTTATCAACATCAATGAAGTTGGATGCACAGGGTCCTCGTGGTTTGTAGCTGTCAGTCAACATCATGGACATATGACATTGATGTTTTTGAGCCTTTGGTTCTTTATGTTGTTAGATTTGGGGTCTTATAAAAATTTGGATCTACGAGCCATGTTGTGTGTGTTTTTATACCTTTACTTTTTTAATAAATTTTTTGGGGTCATGGATTGGGGTTACTGAATCCCTGATCAGACCTGTATTCATATTTATAATTATTTATATATATACAGTCAAAATTATTAATAGTTTTTTTTATTATTACTTATAAATTATGTTGAAGTTATAAAAAAATTATTTACAAATTACGCTTAACAAAATATTTATATACACATGAAAATAATGTTTTTTATTGTTAATAATCACAATGATGATCATTTATATAAATATTAATTTAAGAAAACATTGAATAAAATATGCATAGAGGGTGATGTAAAAATCCATGTCAATCATTTTAAAAACTTCAAAACATTTAGAAACTTGGTTTGAAAATTATTTGGTTCAAATAACACATTTAAAAACCTCAAGCATGTGCTCTCCATTGCTTTAAAAACCAAATAAATACTTTATGATACATTATGGAACTTTTACAAAAATTTGGTTCAAAAATCAATTGATACAAAATGTACATTTAGAAATTCAAGGTTCCATCAAGAGGCACATTAAAAAAACTCAATGTCTTTTCTAAAAACCACTTATGAATTTTTAAAAACACATGTTATGGAATCCCATTATAAGACAAGGGTTGAAAGCATATGAAAAACACTATTTTCTCCTCATGGATAGTCATATATGGATAACATTAAAAAAGAAACTCTTTGAAACCAACTAGAATTTAAAGTATTGTATTATAATGTGACAGTATAGAAAAACCATCCTCAGTTCAATGGAAAATGAGCCATAAGAAATCATATACGATAGAAAACACACCAACAAGACAAGAGTGACGATATCAGGTTTTGGTAAATGAATCTAGTGTCAGCAGTGAAAGCCAATAATTTTCGGATGGGTCAGGCAATGAAGGTTTGATTGGTTATTTTTTTTATGACGTGATATATTGGGATAGAAATAAAATCAGGTGCGTAGTTTGGATCATGATTAAAGAGGAGTATAAATAATCACATACTTTTGCTTTTGAAAAGATCGATTCATTCGAGAAGTTTGAGGAAGAGCGACGATAGTGATTAGGCTCCACAAGAGCTTGAATAATGCAAGAGAGGAGAACCCTATTAGGGTTCTATTTAAAATTTTGGGAAGACTTTTATCAATGCTTTCCAAAAATCATTAATAAAGAGTGGTTTTATCATTTCTAAAATAATAAGCATTGATGAAACCACTCTTTATTAACACTTTTTTAGTGCTGATAAAGGCCTAATTTTAATAATATAATAAATATAATTAAAAATTAAAAATATATATATATATAATTTTAAATAAATATTTAAAGAATTAAAAATATGTATTTATAAATATAATTATAAATAAATATATTTTTTATTTAAATATATTTATTATAATTTTATAATTATTTAAATATATATATATCTATTTATAATTATAATTATAAAGAAATATATTTTTAAAAAAATTGTATATAATTATATATATATATATATTTATTTATTTATTAATATGGAGTTAGGGTGGTGTCTTAGTGGTAATCCCCATAATCCTAAATCCAAAAGACCAGTGTTTGAATCCTAACAAGCCCCTTAGGATATTTATGATGCAGGCCCTAGCACAGGTGCAAACATAGGTGGTGGTGACACATGCATGACATGGCTAGGCAGTGATGTAGACATGATACAGGAAAGGGGTGCATACCCATAAACATGATGATGCAAGCAGGGCCTTTGGGCCATCAAAAATAAAGGGACCTTCGGGCCATCCAATGTTGGGCCTATAGGCCTTTAATATATGAATAACTAGGAACATATGGGTGTGTTATCACTATGTGGCTATGACCTTCCTTTCTAGCCTATGTGTGTGTGGTGTGTGTGTTTGAATATAATTATACCCCTGAGCACCTAATATATATATTTGAATATATATATATAATTATAAATATAAATATATATATTTAAAAAATATTTTTATATAATTATAATTTTTTATATGATTATATATATTTATATAATTATATATAAATTTATTAATATATAAATATATATAATTAAAAATATAATAAATATATTTATTATTTAAATATATTTATTATAATTTTATAATTATTTAAATATATATTTATATATTTTTAATTATAATGATAAAAATATATATTTAAAAATATTTGTATATAATTATAAATATATTTATATAACAATATATATATATATATATTAATATATAAATATATATAATTATAAATATAAAAATATATTTATTATTTATGTAAGATCCTGACCTAATCTGGAGTGGTCTCGGGCTCGTTTACAGGTACTATTTTTCTTAGTGTTGAGTACTTTTCTTTTGGGTTTTAACTTGGGATGTGTTTGGGTGAAATTTTGAAAAAAAAATGGAAGACATGGGGCAGTGCATGGTTGGTGCATGGTTTTCTCTAACCATGCACCCTGGCGCAACAAACCATGCAACCCTGGATAGAGGGGTTTTGCATAGCTGGTGTATGGTTTATAAAACTGTGCACCCTAAAAGGATAAACTGTGCACCCCCCCCCCCACAGAAGAGGTGCATGGTTAAGGCACACAGTTAGGGGAAATCATGCTCCCCAAGAAGTAAACCATGCATATGGGATTTTAATCTCATGAAAATAATTAAAAAATTCCCAAATCCTCGTCTAATACCCCCAAATGCCCTAGCTTGGACCATAATTGTTTTATATTAACTCCAGAGCCTCCCAGAGGGATTACAAGCCATTCGAATCTATATTCTTCATGTTTTGAATCTCGTATTAAAGATCTGCACCCCTCCTGGTAAGTGAATCCTATCCTGGTTGTTTTCCCATTCCTACTCCTTTATTCTCTCTTTATTTAAGGGAAGTTATTCTCCTTTTTGGTTAGATATATACTATTTTTTATCTAGATCTAAGATTTTAGATCTAGAACTATATTTAAGAGATCTTGAATTGTTCAATCTTGATTTAGGTTATATATCCAGATCTTGTTCTACGTCGTTACTCCGCTGAATTTTGGGGATTTATGTTGGGTGATTGTTGGTCATCGAATTGAGGTAGGTGGTCTACTATTCAAATCTCATAGTGTTGATATCAATTGCATTTATGTGATTGTAGAATTTCTAGGTTTCATTTATCAATTGGAATTCCTAATTGGATTAATTAATTTGGTCAATTAATTAATTGAGGAATTGGGGATTTGATTGAATAATATAATTGGAGAATTGGGGATAATTAATTGTTGGTTTAATTTTCAAAATGTTGAATTTTGAATTTTGAACAATTAATTGGTTAATTAATTATTTTATGTTGACATTGTGAAATGATTTATTAATTATTTAATTAATTAACGAAATATATGTGATTAATTAATTGGAGAATTAATTAATGGGATAGATATTATTTATTAATTATTGAATTAATTAAAGGAAAATGATGTGACTAATTAATTGTTAAATTAATTACTAGACTTAGATTAATTAATTTATGAATTAATTAATATAATATTGTTATGGTTAATTGTGATAAAAGGATTAATGTTGATTAATCTTGGTTGATGTGATAATGTGAAAACATGCAATATTGAGATGCATGTGATGATGTGATATATTATGATATATGTGAAAATTGTTCTATAAATGTATGCGGGGCATGGTCTGCTACTTTTGAAGCCCATAGTAATAAATTGTGTGATAAATGTGTGTGGTACATGGTCTGCTGCTTTTGAAGCCTATAGTGATAAATTATTTTTCAAATGTGTGCGGGACATGGTATGTTGCTTCCAAAGACCATAGTGAGAAATTGTTTGATAAACATGTGTGGGATATGGTCTACTAATTCCA
The DNA here is from genome assembly GCA_963277665.1 of Viscum album. Classification (NCBI taxonomy): domain Eukaryota; kingdom Viridiplantae; phylum Streptophyta; class Magnoliopsida; order Santalales; family Viscaceae; genus Viscum; species Viscum album. The sequence goes on from OY728129.1 coordinate 264,709,688, forward strand.
AATCCCATAGTGTCCTAGGCATGAGGACCTAGACCAAAATTGTAGGTATTGGACTATAGTTCCAATTATCTATATTATAAATTGAAATGAAATGGATAATGAAAGACCATTTGTTTAATGAATTGTGAACTAATAATGTGAAATGGTTTAGACTCTGACACAAACTAAAGTAGGTATTGAGGTTTGGGTATCCTCAGGAACCTAGGGTTTTATGTGGTTAAATAAAGAATAATTGATAATGTGATAATTGTTTACTTATGCATTGTACTAATTTATTTATACAATTACATACACGGTTATTGACTGGATATTGTTTTATACCCCATTGGTGGAGGCCTACTGATTTGTACTCACACCCTAATCAGGTTTCCTGATTGGTACCCAAATAGATTTCATGGTTGTATGATGGGAAAATAGAAAAGGCCCTATGTTAGATGGCTAAGTTGGGATGGAGCATTGATGAGGGAATCAGACGTGGTTTGGGACCCACTTGGCAGTTTTCAGTGTCTTTATTTTGGGTTTTCATTTTGACACTTTGCATATACTTTAGTATAGTATATCTACTGTTTAGTTTGATATTGTATTTCCAATTTTGGCCATATTGTAATAATGGTACTCTTTTATTTATGGTTTTATTTTATTCAGTTATTATTTCCTTATTTGTTGTTGGTGTGTTACTCTGATAAAAAATGTATAGTCTCTCAATAATCGATATTAGACCCTTGCTGATAGTCGGTAGCCTTTGGAATATGGGGAGGTACACCTGAGGTTATGTGGTGGTCTAGCTTGGGGCACCAGTGCGTGGCACCCAGTCTGGGATGTTACAAAGTGGTATCAGATCCTAATTTTATTTTCTTTCCTTTGGTATTACTATTTGGGAATGGTAGAAAGGAGAATAAAAAGAGTCAGACCTTGGACATGAGCACATGCATGTGAGTTTCAAACCCATATATGAGGGAAAACCCAAGTACCTAGGGTGGGATTACTATTATTGATGTGTATTGTTACAGTTGGATATTATTTCACCTTGGGTGACACACTTTTTGTGTGAGGTGATAATTATTTCAAAGATTTGTTGATATTTTCTAAGTTGTGACTCATGGCATGGTAAGACATGAGAGTTGAGTATGCATGAATCATTCTAGGAACTCAGGTTTATTTGTTAACATGCATCATTTTAGGCATGCATGGGAAACTAGGTTTTGCATAAGTTGTTCAGTTTGAACTTTTTTCCCCTACTTGTGAAATTGAATTAAAAATGGTGCCTAATATTAAATTGAAAATGTTAAAATGATGAAAAATGAGAATAAATGGGTGTCTAATGGAATTTAAATAATGATAATGTTTTTACCCTTGTTAACTAGGACCTAGGTGTAGGATGGTTAGTGATAACACCTAATTTTTTACCACGTGGTGAGGTTTGTGGAAAATAATTATTGTGACTTGTTATGATTTTCCTCCTACGTAAATGTGATAAATTTGTGTTATGATTCATAAGACGTGTGTGTGGAATTGTAGAGATATTCCTCCATGAAGATGCTTATTGAGAGGAAGACTGGAAAATATTGATAGAGATGCTCCACCATTAGTGGAACCTTAGGAAATGATAGTATCAGTTGAGAAAGTAGGGGAGAAGTTCCAAGATAATTTTTATCTCTTTATGAAATTCATGGAAAGTGACCTAGGGAAGGTTGTGAAAATAATTTCTTATCTGATGAGGGAGATTTAGTTTCAGCACCCTCCAAATTTTATTTGATAGGGTTGACCTGGGAGAGATGAGTTCTGGATTGAGTCTATCCAGACTATACTTGACCACTTGGAGACTCCTATAGAGAAGAGATTCAAATTGGATGCCAATATGTTATGTGGTCAGGAAAAACATTGGTGGGACATCCAAACTCATTATAGATAGATGGAATCTATGGAATGGAAGGAATTTCAAGAGAAGTTCCTATAGCACTTTTATACAGAGACACTCAGGCAGGAGAGAACATATGAGTTCATGAGGTTGACTTAAGGGACTACGTCTGTAATGTACTATGTTGGACTCTTTACATATTTGTAGCGCTTTGTTCTATAATTGGAAGGAGATGAGGGTACTATGAAAAAATGGTTTTAGGATAGACTTAAGTGTGAAATTAATTCCTAATTAAATATATTCATACTGAAGAAGTTTCTAGAGGTGGTGAATCAGGCTCTCATATCTGAAGAGAACCTGAAGAATGATTCCAATGGTAAAGAGGTGGTTTCTTTTCCATGGTTAATAGGCATGACTTATGAAATAAATAAACATCATTATGATAATTTATACCATAGAAATGGAAAGAAGAGTATCCAGGTGAAGGGTTGGTTAAAAAAGACCTTACCCGTGTGGTTTTCCACTAGTGTGGTAGGTCATGGAACTTTTAGAAACATTGTCCTTGACAACTGGTGGAGTCCTGAGCTTGCGGCAAGATAGGACATCTGCAGAAGTTCTATAGGAACTTGTGAAATAAGGTTAGTGATTGTGGATCTAGATATAACTAGGGTGTGGGAAGGGGATCTTCTATACCATATCAGTCTAGTATCTATAGTTATACTAGATGAGGCGATAGAGGTAGTGGATGTGGTATTTATGGGAAAAATTGCCCATATCAGCAAGGTGGTGTAGCTCATGGGAGTCAAAATGCATCATAGGTAATAGAGGAAGGATAGTTGCATGAAATGTAGCCTAAACTTGTGGATATCAAGGCTAGACCACCAATAGTGAGAGGTACTATACTTGTAGATTCTACACTAGAAATTTATTTATTTGATACTAATGCCTCTAACTCCTTCATTTCTACAAGACTTGTTAATGGTTTGAGCCTGGCGGTGGAATTTGTGAGTGGGGTGTAGATGATAGATACATCATTGGGAGTATGTTTGAGAGATATCTATTTATGTAAGGGGTGTTCTATAGAATTTGGGGAGTGTCATTTTCTCTGGGATCTTTACATCCTTGAAATTTCAAGCTTTGACTTTATTTTTGGTATGGACTGGCTAGTCGCATACCAAGCCCACATTGATTTTTACTGGAAGAGAGTGACTTTTATGTCTCATGAGGGTGACCATTACATTCATCATGGAGAGTGGGATATATAGGTAGGATGAGTAGGGCCAATTAATCATCAATTGGGAGACCTCACAACCCAGGTTAAAATTTTATTGTTGGATGGAGGAGGTGTAAAGAAAGATGTATTTCCACCAATATTGGATAGGTTTTAGGATGTGTTTATTAAAGACTTCTCAAGGTTTCCACCTAAGAGATATGTGGAATTAACTATTTAGCTTATGTCATGGGGCTGATCCAGTTTCAATTTCACCATACAAAATGGAACTAACAGATCTTAAAGAGATCAAGACTCTACTGGAGGAGTTGTAGGATAAGGGATTTATCCGATTGAGTACATCACCTTGGGATTCTCTAGTGTTATTTTCAAAAAAATCATAATGGGAGTTTGAACTTATGTATTGATTATCGGGATTTAAACCAGATTAATATGAAGAACAGATATCCACTTTCACATATCGATTATCTTTTTGACCTATTGAGGGGATATTGTGTATTTTCTAAGATAGAATTGTGATTGAGTTATCATCAATTTATAGTTAGGACTTCTGATTTACTAGGGACTTCTTTCAAAAGAAGGTATGGACTTTATGAGTTCATCGTAATGTCATTTGGGTTGATGAACACACCAATAGTGTTTATGTCCTTGATGAATAGTATCTTCCATCCACACCTGGATTAGTTTTTAGTAGTATTTTTGGATGACATCTTGGTGTACTCTAAGACTCATGATGATCATTCCCAATTCCTTGAAATTGTCTTGATTACACTAAGAGAGAATCAGATATACACCAAGATATCTAAGTGTTAGTTTTAGATTGATCGAGTACACTTATTGGGCTACATCATCTTAGAGTAAGGTGTGTCTGTGGACCCAGATAAATTATTTGTAGTGGTTTCTTGGGATCATCCCAAGAATGTTTTTGATATCTGAAGCCTTATGGGTTTAGCTATATATTATCATAGGTTCATCCAGTACTTTTCCAATTGGTAGTGCTACTTATGGGAATGATAAAAAAGGGGGTAAAGTTATAATGGTCAAAAGTATGTGAGAATTACTTACAGGATTTAAAGAAGCATTTGATATTGGCACTGATCATGTTCCTACCCAAGCCAGGTGAGGAGTATATAGTGTATTTGGATGCTTCTGGGATCGGACTCAGGGCTGTGTTTATGTAGGGAGATCAAGTTATTCCATATAGATCTCAGTAATTGAGGACACATAAATGGAAGTACCCTATGCACAACCTTGATTTGGACACAGTCGTTTATGCTTTGATGTTTTGGAAACATTATTTGTTTAGTGAAAAGTTTATCATGTATAAAAATCATAAGATCTTGAAGTATATATTTTTGCAGTGATACTTTAATATCCAGTATTGGATATGGGTTGAGTATATGCAGTTTTTTGATTTCGAACTAGCATATACACTCAGGAAAGGAACCATTGTGGCTGATGCTTTGAGTAAGAAAACTCAATCTCAGGCAGTTCAGGAATCTAGTTCTGATTAGAAAATGATGACTTCATTAGTAGAGATGCATGTGGTGATTTAGTAGAGTCAGGATCAGATGAATCTCGTGTCAATTTCAGTGGATTCTATACTTTTGAGATAGATTAGAGATAGACAGTATGAGGATTCAGAGTGCTTGACCTTGAGGTAAATACTTGAAGGTGAGGAGTCACCTTCAAATTAGATCATAGATGAGGATGAGATCATCTATGTTAGGAAACAGTTTTTTGTGCCTACAAGCATGCGAGAGGAGTTGATGTGGGAATTTTATGACTCAAAGTGGGTGGTACATCCAGGTGTGACCAAAATTTACCATGACATATGATGACAGTTTTGGTGGCTAGACATGAAAAAGGAGATATTAGGGTTCATGACATGATGCTAGACCTTTTAGAAAGTGAAGGTAGAGCATCAACGACCTGGAGGTTTGGTACATTTGTTTACTATCCCAGAGTGGAAGTGGGATGATATGACTATGGGATTCTTGGTGGGTCTCCTGAGGATGACTTAGAAGAATTATGTCATTTGGGTTGTTATGGTCAGACCGATGAAAGTAGTGTATTTCTTGCCTTTATGAGAAACTTTCTCAGTGGGAAAGCTGGGATATTTGTATGTTTGGGAGATAGTTTGTCTGCATGAGGTTCCACGGACTATAGCTTCAGACCATGAATCATGCTTTACTTCACGCTTCTGTAAGGGCTTATATAATCCACTTGGTACACGGGTTTTATTTAGTATGGATTTCCACCCACAAACAAATGGGCAGTTAGAGTGTATTATACAGGTGCTTGAGGATATGATGTGATCATGTGTCCTATACTTTGGAGGATCTTGGAATAATCACCTAGGTTTGGTGGAGTTTTTCTATAACTACAGTTATCAAGAAATGATACATATGGAACCATATGAGGCACTTTATGGTAGTCCATACAGATCCCCACTATGCTGGATGGAGGCAGGTGGGTCTGAGCTATTGGGACTGAGTCTCGTATATGAGACATTGAAGTAGGTACATCTGATTAAAAAAGGTATTTATATGGATCAAAGTAGACATAAGTTGTATGTTGAAAGACTTTGATGACCCCTGGAGTTTACAGAGGGTGGTCATGTATTCCTTCAGGTGTCGCCTAGATTGGGTCATTGTAGAATATAGAGACAGGTCAAGTTAGCAACCAAGTTCATTGGACCATTTGATATTGTGGATAGACTCAGGTCGGTGGAATATCGATAGGCTCTTACATATAAATACAATGTTATGCATGACGTTTTCCATGTGTCACAACTTCAGCGGTATCACCCCAACCCTTCTCATGTGATTAAGGCGAATGATGTTAATCTTGAGATAGATGTGCCCTTTGAGAAGCATCTGATACATGTGTTGGATCATAGTGAAAAGGTGTTGTAGGGAAAGATCATACCGATAGTTCATGTCTTTTGGCAACATGGACGTGTGCAGGATGAATCATGGGAAAGGTAAGTAGATATGTGGGCTTAGTGGCCCGATCTTTTTGACATGGAACCTTAGATATGCTTGCGAGTGTAGCTCAAGGATGAGTTGTTATAAGGTGGGGATATTGTTAGATCCCAACCTTTTTTGGAGTTATCTCGAGATCATTTATAGGTACTCTTTTTTTAGTGTTGAGTTATTTTATTTTTGGGTTTTAACTTGGGTTGTGCTTGGGTGAAATTTTGAGAAAATGGAAGATAGAGGGCGGTGCATGGTTGGAGCATGGTTTTCCCTAACCATGCTCCCTAGCCCAGCAAACCCTAAAGCCCTGGACAGAAGGGTTATGCACAGCTAGTTCATGGTTTGTCAAACTGTGTTCCATAAAAGGAGAAAATTGTGCACCCCCCCCCCCAGAAGAGGTGCACGACTAAGGTGCACGGTTAGGGGAAACCATGTGCCCCAAGCAGAAAACCATGCATACAATATTTTAATCCCCAAAAAATTATTAAAAAATACATGAACCCCCATGTAATACCACCCAAACGCCCAATCTCAACCCATAATCATTTTCTCTCAACTCCAAATCCCCCCAAAGGGATTACAACACATTTTGACCTATGTTATTCGTGATTTGATGCTCGGATTGAAGATCTTCACCCCTCCTGGTAAGTGAATCCTATCCTAGTTTCTTTATCATTCCTCATAATTTCTTGTCACTTTCATTATGAGAAGTTATTCTATTTTTTGGTTAGATATATACCTAGTTTTTTGGATCTTGATCGAGGATTGTAGATCTAGATATAGATTTAATATATATTTAATTATTCAATCTTGATTTAGGTTATAGATCTAGATCTCATTATATGCCATTACTTCATTAAATTTTGGGGATTTCTATTTGGTGATTGTTCATTGATGAATTGAGGTAGGTGGTCTATTATTCAAATCACGTATTATTGATATCAGTTATGTGTATGTGATTTTATAATTACTAGGTTAAATTTAGAAATTTTAATTACTAATTGAATTAATTATTGTGGTTAATTAATTAATTGGGGAATTAGGGATTTTATTGAATAATTAAATTGGGGAATTGGGGATAATTAATTGTTTGGTTAAGTATCATAATGTTGAATTGTTAATTAAGAATAATTAATTGGATAATTAATTATTGGATGTTAAGATTGTGAAATGATTAATTAATTATTGAATTAATTAATTGTTGACTTAATTAATGAAAGATATGGTATTAATTAATTGGAGAATTAATTAATGGGAGAGATATGATTAATTAATTGTTGAATTAATTAAAGGAAATTGATGTGACTAATTAATTGATGAATTAATTAGTGGACTTGGATTAATTAATTTATAAATTAATTAATGAGAGATTATGATGGTTAATTGTGATAAGAGGATTAATGTTTATTAATCTTGGTTTATGTGATAATGTGAAAACATGCGATATTGAGATGCATGTGATGATGTGATATATTGTGATATATGTGTAATTTTTTTGATAAACGTGTGTGGGACATGGTCTTCTGCTTCTGAAGCCCGTAGTAATAAATTGTGTGATAAACATGTGTGAGGAATGGTCTGTTGCTTTTGAAGCTCATAATGATAAATTGTTTTTCAAATATGTGTGGGGCATGGTCAACTACTTTTGATGCCCATAGTGATAAATTGTTTTATAAAATTGTTTGGTACATGGTTTACTGCTTCCAAATCCTTTGGGGTCCTAGTCATAAGAACCTGGACCCAAAATATAGGTATTATAATATGATTCTAATTACTTGTATTATAAATTGAAATGAAATGGATAATTAAATATCATTTGTTTAATGAATTGTGAATTGATAATGTGAAACAGTTTATACTCTGACACGAGCTGAAGTAGGTATTGAGGTTCAGGTGTCCTTGGGAACCTGGGGGTTTATGTGGTTAAATAAAGAATAATTGATAATGTGTTAAATATTTACATATGAATTATACTTATTTATTTATAAAATTTAATAGAATATTATTGAGTGGATATTTATTTAGACACCATTAGTGGTGGCCTGATGAGTTGTACTCACACCCTACTCGGGCAACCTGATCGGTACTTGAATAGATTTCATCATTTCAGGACAATAAAAGGGAAAATTCCCTGTGTTAGATGGTTGAGTTTGGATGGATCATAGATGAGGGAACTAGATATGGTTCGGGACCCACTTGGGAGTTCTGAGTGTCTTTAATTTGGGTTTTCATTTTGACACTTGGAATGCACTTTAGTAGGTTATATTTGTTGTTTAGTTTGATATTGTATTTCCAGTTTAGGACATATTGTGATATTTTTACTATTCTGTATATGATTTTATTTTATTCATTTATTATTTTCTGAGGGTTTAGAATCTCCATTATCAATATTAGACACTCACTAATAATCGACAGCCTTTGGTGTATGGGGATGTGTGTCTGAGGTTATGTGGTGGTCCGGCTTGGGTCACTAGTGCATAGAACCTGGGGTAGGATGTTACAATTTTAATATTTATTATAATTTTATAATTATTTAAATACATATTTATTTTTTTATAATTATAATGGGATCTACTACAACATGATTTTCAATGGAATTAATTGCATTGCTAGATGATAAGGGAGAATGTGTTTAGGTTTGTGAGAGCATCTCTCTCTACTATGAATTGGAGATTAGGGATCCATGCTTATGGATTATTTGTAAATTTATTCTATTATTGATAAATTCATCACTCATGGTCGTTTTTACTCCCACAATCATGTGGGTTCTAGAATGGAAGGTTGGACAGTCATAGTTGGAGGTAATGATGTGGTTGCTTCAATTGAGGTTAGTTCACACAATCACTACTCTCTCTTCAAAGGTTTGATTGTATGTGGTATTTTTTGTAAAGGATATCTTTCCCATATAATGAATGATCTAGATTTATTCTTGAAATGAATGTAAATTAGTGATCATTTAATCATATAATGTCTTATTTTTTCAAGTGGCTCTATGCCATGGAAAATAAGGGATCTTATCATGAACCTTTTGGAAATTTGGGGCTCCAAAAATTGGAAATGTGTTTAATTAGGATGTGGTTTTTTCACATGATCTTTCCTTCAGAGGATCTGAAGCTGAGGGCTTAGAGAATTGGTTCAATCTCTCTCAAGTCAGGTTTTCTACATATCAAGGTATGGGATCATAAATTCAACCCTATGGAGGTAAGAAATTCGTATGTTTAGTTATGGGTCAAGGTATTTGGATTAAATTAGATACTATGGAACCCTAGAATCCTCTATGATATTGTAATGTCTATAGGGGTTCCAATTAAAATGGACAAGGAAACTAAGATGGGTAGATTCAAACACTATGCTCATATTTTAGTGAAAGTAGACTTGTATTCTACTTTAGTTGATAGAGTTTTTCTTTCAACTGATGTGGTTGAGATAGATTTGATAATTGAGTACGAAAAATCTCCCTTGGTTTTTACTGAATATAAGATCATAGGGCATGATATTTTGAATTGTAAGAGATCTATTGTTTGTGTTTTTTTCTTGATGTGTGGGCATAATGAAATTCATGTTTTAAAAGGATTATAAGTTTTAAATCCAATGTTCCAGGTGGTCTTAAAAATGATGGTCAGGAACTGCCTCAGGATGGAGAAGTGAATATTTAGGAGGACTCATAGGGGAATGGGATTGGCTATGATCCTAGTCAGAAGCTCGATGTGCATTCAACTTATCAGGATGGGATTTCTAGGACTGGACCTGTTGATAACCCTATTTCCAATGTACTTGGGGATGGTTAGAAGACATGAAATGATATTATGGTTGCTTCAGAGTATCATGGTCGGACTATTGGAAGAAATCAAGGTAACTTAATGGGAAATAAGCCACCAGGTCATGGGTAGAGATAGTGGAGGTGGGGAGGGCCGATGAGGCACATTCATATGATAAAGCAGTGGAAAAATAGTTTTCTAATGATAAGATTATTCATTAATAGATGATTGCGTTAGGAGATTGTAAGGGAAAGAAAAATATGGATGTAGAGTCCCCTAAGGCCTTGGTGAATGGTTTTTCTAGAGATCCATCTGTTATATCTCTGAGGCCAGGTCTATTGGCTAGCTTAGTGAGAAATAGTAAGTTAAAAATGGAAGATTCTAATGATAAGAAGTCTCCTAATTTTAATTCTTCTGGTTTGACAAAAAAATTGAAGATCCTTATAGGACTCTAGGTAGTTTTTTGGATGATCTTCTCAATACTGGTGGTATTGATTCAACCACATTGATGGAACCAATCCCTATTCAGAAACTTTCTCATGTCCAACCACCCATGATTCGAGCCAATGATACAAATAAGGATTTTCCTTTGACACATGATAATTAGGAGGGTAAGGATTCATTGGGTGTTTATAATGAATCTCAGATGATACAGACTTTTTTAAGGTTGATTTTCATAATAATAATTCTCATGGTGAGGTATGGGGATCTATGGTGGAAAGTGTATAGTTTTCTAAAATAGTAAATATAATAAAGGCATAGGTTTCCCCTTCCAATTATTTTTTAGTGCTCAACTCATCTAGGGAGGTCCCCTTGAAGGTAGAAGATGGGGCTTTTAGTGGGGGAATTAGGACAGATATTCAGATCATGGAAGATGATATCCCATATAAAACTCAAATGGATGACTCTGCCCATTTGAGGTTTGTTCATTGTAGCAATGGATGATTCCTCTGTTAAGGGTAGTGATGTAGCAGCTAAAGATGCTCCAATTACTCAGGAAAGAAAGATTAAGGTTTCCGTTTATTCTATTGCAACTGATGATGATGTAGGTGTTTCCATCACCAAGGACATACCTTGGAGATAGAGAACAAAGTGAGGGATTTGGGACTTAGTTCTGGTCATCAGATATAGGGGATACTTTATAGGGAGGTATCTAGTGATATGGGCACAATGGAAATAGCTGAACTATCTTCAGAAATAACTATGAACCTTGGTAGAGAGTAAAAAATTAGAAGTGTGACCAACCTCCATGTGGCAGAGCCCAACGTGGTAAGGGTTGGTGGGGTCCTAATCTATCTTGGGTTGTTGACTTTGAATTTAGTGATTCTTTGGTTATTTTGTCGATTATGACTTCTAACAGCTCTTGGTTTTATTGTTAATGGTTGTTCTCCCATGTCTGACCATCTCTCCCACTTATACCTTTTTTATTTTAATAAATGGGATAGAGCCTTAGTACCTTATCCTAAACCTATTTAAAAAAATTATAATTATAATTATAAATAAATATATTTAAAAGTATTTGTATATAATTATAAATATATTTATATAATTATATATATGTATATAATTATATATATATTAATATATAAATATAAATAATTATAAATATATTAAATATATTTATTTATTTATATTTATAATTAAAAATAAATATATTAAAAATTATTTATATATAATTATAAATATATTTATATAAGTATATATATTTATTAATATATAAACATATAATTATGAATATAATAAATATATTTATTATGTAAATATATTTATTATAATTTTAAAATTATTAAAATATATATTTATTTTCTAGAAACAATGTAAATTGTAGATTAAAATCCAAGGTCTTGAGAAATTTATTATTTAAAAATAGAAACTACACAAGAAAAGAAAGGTGGGCATTACAAAGAAAAACATTGCCTTAAACAACACCACTAAAAGCAAAAGATCATTCAACAGTCATCGTCTTTTATGTTTGTCACCCCTTCCCTGAGAGTCACCCCGACCTCTTAGGTGCCTCCCACTTTTCCACTACTTAGGGGTCTACCAAGTTTCATCCTAATTATCCCAATCGAATGAATAATCTTCCTCATCATGAGATTCAATTTTCCTAGTGAAATAATTTTTTAATATCAAACCAGCGCCATCTTGACATGGGGCATTGTCCTTCAGATCAGAAATGCTCTTTTCCTTAATAGTCTTAATGTCTGGGGATTTTCCTATAAAATGTTTATGAATATTTCCAAATTACTCATGAAAAAACATCTCTGCTATTAGATCTATTCAAAATGTCAAGAAAAGTAAAATTTTTATTGTGACCAGAGTCTGGTAGGACAGTATCACCCTCCTTGGTTTCTGCCTTCCCTTCCAATGTACCACCAATAACTAGATCGCCCACTACATCCTCAAGACTAGATTCTTTATTCTTATCTTCTCTTCAGCATGTCTGTATGACAGCTCCATCATCCACAATCAGCTCTCATTGTTATATATGTAATGGGGTAGCATCTACAAGAATATATGCTCCAACTAAATTTGTCCCAACTAGCGAAAGTGAGGTATGCTCCATATTAGAGGGAGAAAAAAATTGACTAGATTTTTTATATGATGTCAGTTGATATCTATCCTCATCTACTGTCATTTTCCTACCCTTGAGATAGGGGACCTGATTGCACAAGGAATTATGTCCAATAGGCTTTTTTTAAGATTCTTCATGGCCTTCCTTGAAGCTTTCCTTTTTAGAGTTTCCAATAATGATAGTTTTAAAAGAGGATCTTCCATACTCATATTTTGTCTAATAGTTGGTCTTGTAGCTGGGAGGAAAACCTTGGTGATTCATCAATTCTTGATAATGACATACACCAGTGTTAGTAGCTTCAACCATGTGTTCATCCTTCCCAGAAGAGAGTCCATTATATTGAGCAGAATGTGTTCCCAAGATTTTTTGTCTCCAATTAACAACTGTAGGGGTACCAAAAGATCCAAAACCAGGATTCAATGGTTTTTGGACCTACACCTATGTGTCAACCTTCTTCCCCCTGGGATTTTCATCATTATTTGAGGTACTAGGAGCTCTCTTCCTCTTAGGCTATAAAGAAGTTCCTTCTTTCCTTGTCACGAACCAACCCGGGTCGACCCTGAACCGGTCACCCGAGCCGGTCCGCAGCATGGTCCGAGAGGCATTCCCGATCCTCTCGGGCTGGCGACAAGCACCAGGGAATCGAAAGAAAGTAAAGGGGAATGATTTCTCCCAATGAAAATAAATAAAGCAGCGGAAGGAAAATAGAAAAACACAAAGTGAATAAACAATACGAAAAGAAAGAATGACCAACAACAACAAACTAACATGACCACAACTAAAACCCCTCGCGACCTCGAGATTCGCTCAACAAACCACAACCAAATATCGCCTACGGTGAGAAATATCAAGTCAAACCTGCAAAACAAACTAAAAATAGGAAAACACTATAGGCGTGAGTATTAAAACTCAGTAGGTAGGCCCGACTAATTCTATTCCCAATGCACATACCATTAAATAAAGAATTTATCAATTCCAGGTTCGAACTAAATTATATAAAATATTGGTTTCCACACACACTTTCATTTATAAAACAAGTAACAGTCCATTGCCCTTTTTAATTTAAGAGAAAGTTTAGTGTTTAGAAGAAACATATGCATTTCATTTTAAAACACTTTTTTGAACAATTTAGAAGTCTAGATTTTAGTTTTTGGTTAAATGGAAAACCACACACAACACACAACACACACTAAGGGTAATGGAAAAAGTGGCACACGGGGCCAGCAACCGAACTAGACCTCTCAATCGTCTGTCACATACAAATAAACACTAAACGAAACATGGGTCGAACCTAGGATCTCATGAAAAATCCAGAACGTACTATACATGTGACTCATCCTGAAGGCTGCCCTAACTCGATGATGTCATAACGCCCTAACGCTCGGCATAGCCCTGCATGGCCTAACCGAGGGGCCCAATCCTCATAGCAGCAATAAGTCAATATTCCCCTACTGTGGGGCCACTAGCCTGTGTGTAATCTAAACTAGTGCAGTAGTCGTTCTCAGAAGATTCACTCACTATGCCAGGTTCCCATGTCAACACATACAATAAAAAGGAAAGGGGTGATTCAACAAAGTCAATCAAGTATCACAAACATCACACCCAACATATGCAGTCAACATACACCAAAGGTCACCCCTAAGTCACCCCAAAGAGAGTTTTCCAAAATAATTTATTTTTATTAAAGTGCCAAATAGGCCTTCACCAACTTTAAAGAAAAACCTCGTTTCTCAAGAAAACCCTAAACACTTGTTCAGAAGAAATTAATTATCTTTAAACCTAGAACCACATTTGAAATATCCTGAATTATGTTTAAAATCCAAATAGACATTATTACACTACTGGGTGTTCGTTCGTCAAGAAAATATTCCAGGTGTTGTGTATAAAATAAACGGCTCTTTTTACACCAAATAATCATTTATAATTTAATTATCTTATGTTATTTTCTATTTATTAAAATTAATAAAACATCAAGAAATTAATAAATTTTAAATTTAAAGGTGAGTGCAGTGGGGGACCTACCTTGACTCGCAGTCGAAACATGATGACGCGACACGCCTCGAGCGGGTGTACAAGCACGTGCAGGCTGACGACCGCAATTTCATGGAATTACCTCTCCAATGCGCTGCAACAAACACACAACAACCAAAATACATAAACACTAACTTAAAACCACCCAACCGAATAAACAACACAAAAGAACCACCTCGACATATTTTCAAAACACAACTCTTACCATCCACATAATTTACTAAACCACTATAAAAATCCACGAAGTGTTAACAAAACCACATGACGCCAAGACAATGACCCATTTCAAGAAGACACTTAGAGTGGAAAACCAAACAAAAGAGCATGACATGATGAAATATACATTTAAACCGTGTGCGCCTAAAAACATTTTTAAAACCAAACTCGTAGCCTCAAAATTATTTAATAAACCATTTAAAACTTTACGAAACAATTTTGAAAATCATGTCGCGACTTTAAACACACGAAACCAACCTAAACCCCTTAAAACACTTTTATGGTCAAATTCACACCAACGCATTTCTAGAACACAATTCTCAACCCTGGTATATTTTAATAAACCAACTACATGATTTAATAAAGCACTATTTGATGGCATGAAGTAGATTTCATCAAAACCGCACCATAACACATATGAACATAACACTTCAAAAATCAAATGCATAATAAACTCTAAAAAAATATTTTTGCAGGACAAAAATCATTTAATAAATCAGTTAGACAATTAATAGAACATTCTCATGGTGCGCAACAAAGTTTTACCACAAAACTACACTCAAATAAGCAAAGCAACTTAACAAAATGCTAAAAACAGACTTTGCACCAAACAAATAATTTAAATAATATGCTAATTTAATTAAACGTGCAAATTAATTCATCAAAAAATTCTAATAGATGGAATTTCCTACCTCAAATATGGGCGGACCACCTGAAAATGGTGCGAAACCTTGTTCGCACCACGACCACACCTATGGGAAGCCAAAACCTCCATACGCAATGAAAATCATACCAACTAAAACAAGATTAACCCCTGAACAACAAACCCTAACAAAATCCAATACCTAAAACAATGAAATACTACCACCGGGGGGGGTTGCGGATCGGCTGTCTGAAGAGAACAACGGGGGTAGCGCTGGTGAGACGGTTGGCTGAAGGTCAGGTTGTGCGAGGCCGGATCCGGTGTGGCTGGTGGGTGTGAGGCCAGATCAAGAAAGGGGGTGGAAGGCAGTGGCCTGGACAAGGGGGGAGGCTGTCTTGCGAACGGGGAAGAGGAACGGGGTGTCGCCGACCAGACGAAGTAGGGGCAGCGGGAGGCGGAGTAGGATTTAAGGGGGAGCCGCGAACCAGGTCGGTCATAGAGGGAGGTCCGGCCAATACAGGAGAAGCGCGCGGAGGCCGTTGCGGCTGTGAGAGATGGCTGGATGGGGGGTCGGGGCGACAGCTCGAACAGCTAGGAGGGAGTTGGGAGCGACAAGGGTGTCCAAGGGAGGGGTCGGAGTGGTGAGCGTGAGGGCGGAGGGGCGCCGTAGGGTGAGTGTGAGGGCGAGGGGGGCACCTAGTGGGTGGCTGCACAAAGAGGTAGGGTTGGGGGTTGGGGTGCGACGGGCCAATAGGAGGGAGAGAATGTGAGGGAGAGGAGGAAAAAAATAAATATAAAAAAAAATATTGGAAAAAAATAAAAGAAATCAACAAAAAATAAAAATAGAAGAAGAAAAAAAACATGAACTAACCTAGAATGATCATAATATTAATAAAAATAACCTAATTAAAAGAAAGTTATAATTAAAAAAAGTATTAATAATATAATTCATAATAATAATAATAATAATAATAACTAACATATTAATAATATTAACAACATTAATAAGGGGCGGGGAGGGAGGGACCCGACTACTGGGGCGTCAAAAGCATGACCCAAGAAAAACCAGCTTTTCACATTACTGGATGAGAATTATTCAAATTTGAGACAGATTTACCCAACAGAATCCCATACGGACCACTAAAGCGATTACATCTAGTGGGACGCAACCCCCAAGACTTTATGGCAACCAGAAAAACATGCCTCCGCATAGTCACGAAAACCTTACGTAGCCAGACGATTCGTTCAGAACGGAACAACCACAAAAAACAATTTAAACTGCCTTTACTTTCAACACCAATGATAGAAAAAAAAAATCTGGGGTCTCATACACTCCTGGGGTTCCTGACCACGTGCCAGCTTCACTCCGAAGTCTATGGCTGTAGCCCTGATGTTTGAAGCATCTCCTGCCTCGTAGTCAGGTATTGAAGACTCCTAAACAAGGATTTTCCTTTTGGTGTCACATGCAACCACACTACAACCGAGGAAACACCAAAAAACACAACACATTGCGACATCCAACTGATCATACATGGAACATTCACCAACACAAGATCTAAAATGGTGAATACACATCACCCGTTGTCACATTGAATGAGAATACGACACCACAAATCGTCACCTGAACATGACCATTGTTGTAGAGAAGAACATTATACATAGGGGATTTCAAACTGAGTCTTAAACAACACGTGATTCCTACAATAGACCATAGCATCCCCTTATGACTGGGTCTGCCACACTAGTGGCCTAACATATACTCTTTCTTAAATGAAAACAATGAAGTCCCAAAGGTTATTTAGAATAGTGGTCAGCACCGACCACTCTAGGCTGCTTCCACCTTTCCCCACTAAAATATCCTTCACTGTTTCAAAATAGAGCTTCAAAATTAATGAGGTCAAACTTCACCCTTGACTATCAAGGAGAACTCACACTGCAAGACGTCACCAAACATGACCCTTACAGCTGATTAAAATACTACAAATCCCTTCAAGACACTGGTCAACACTGATAATTCTGAACTGCCTTCACCCTTCCCCACTAGAATTTCCTTTCACCGCTTCTAGGGGAAACCTTCAGATGCCACGATGTCAAAATTCATACCCGATGACTCTGACAAATCAAAGAGAAAAAAACTCCCTTCAAATCCCCTCACATCAGTCATCCCGCTGCGAGAGGATCCACTTAACCGAAAAGGGAAAAAGGGATATACTTAGCACTATCACTAAAAAGGGAAAGTCCTTGATTTAATCAACTAGAGGGTCATCCAACGGATAATTTCTCGTGGCCGCACTTCAATCACATGTTAATGCTTTATGGGGGGGTGTGCACTAGTCAAGAAAGAAAACCATGGACCCAACCAAACTGGTCCAATGGTCAAGACATACCACAAGCGAACACCAAACGTGTAGGGGGAACCACTGCAAGGGCTCCCCGGTGTACTTTTCAAACCAATTAACTAACTATACGCTTTCATACCACTTACAAATAAAAATTCAAACTCAGGACACAAATCATCTAAAAAGTATTCTCGACTCGAAATTCCTCACATCCATCATTTCAAAAACACAAGGACACACCACACAATCATTGGTTATTAAAACACTAAATTCTCATTTAACAAAACTCTTTTTTTTATAAGAAAAGCTAGTGGGTTGCACAAACACCAATGGTGTCCCATGGGCCTCGCACATGCATGTTCATGTGCCAAACTGGCACCCACCTCATATCCATCCAGGAATTCATCCGCTCGTGCCATTGACCATTCCTCTTTCCACATACACTCATGCATGTGGTTTCCCATAAGAACACCAAAGATCAAAACCAAACCTTTCCATTTTTCAAAACCAAAACATTCGACCCATGCTTTTCAAACCTTACTAATTGTTTTCTTTTTAAAGAGCTTCATTTCAAAAACATTTTCCAAGACCAAATCATTTTTACTTAAAAACCATATTTCCGTGAATCCAAAACAAAGAGCTGAGAGATGATACAAGAGAAAACTAGTGTCAGCGGGTGACTAGAACATATGGTTGGCGGCCATACGCCAATCATGCCACCACCACAGAGGGTACTCTAGGACAGCATCCCTAGCTCCACATGGCTTGCTAGACCCTGTGATCTCACTAGGACCACTGACCCTACTCCCTTTTCATTTCCCTTAAACAAGACCAATCACAAGGACTAAAGACTCAACAGACCTCAACTTACCCTGGTAACTCGAGTCTCGCCACGAGGTTTGATAGCCAAGCACCTTGCTCGTAACTAGAATGTCGAGTTCCGACACCTGTAACTTTGGTCTACACTGACTCTATCCCAAAATAACAAGACCCAAGAGAGAAAACCTGCTCTAATACCATTTTTTCACGAACCAACCCGGGTCGACCCTGAACCGATCACCCGATCCATTCCACGGCATGGCCCGAGAGGCATTCCCGATCCTCCCGGGCTGGCGACAAGCACCAGGGCATCGAAAGAAAGCCAGAGGAAACAATTTCACCCAATGAAAATAAATAAAGTAGTGGAAGGAAAATAGAAAAACACAAAGTAAATAAACAACACGAAAAGAAAGAATGACCGACAACAACAAAATAACCTGACCACGACTAAAACCCCTCGCGACCTCGAGAGTCACTCAACAAACCACAACCAACTCTCTCCTATGGTGAGCAAGATCGAGTCAAACCTGCAAAAGAAACTAAAAACATGAAAACACAATAGGCATGAGTATTAAAACTCAGTAGGTGGGCCTGACTAATTCTATTCCCAATGCACAAACCATTAAATAAAGAATTTATCAATTCCATGTTTGAACTAAATTATATAAAATATTGGTTTCCACACACACTTTCATTTCTAAAACAAGTAACAGTCCATTGCCCTTTTTAATTTAAGAACATTTTTAGTGTTTGGAAGAAACAGATGCATTGCATTTTAAAACACTTTTGTGAACAATTTAGCAGTCCAAATTTTAGTTGTTGGTCAAATGGAAAACCACACACAACACACACTAAGGGAAATGGAAAAAGTGGCACACATGGCCAACAACTGAACTAGACCTCTCAATCACCTGTCACATACAAATAAAAACTAAAAGAAACATGGGTCGAACCTAGGAGCTCGTGAACAATTCAGAACGTACTATACATGTGACTCATCCTGAAGTCATGCCCTAACTCGATGACATCATAACGCCCTAATGCTCGGCATATCACTATATGGCCTAACCTAGGGGCTCAATCCCCACAGCATCAATAACTCAGTATTCCCCTACTATGGGGCCACTAACCAGTGCGTAATCTAAACTAGTGCAGCAATCGTTCTCAGAAGATTCACTCACAATGTCAGATTCCCATGTCAACACATACAATAAAAAGGAAAGGGGTGAGTCAATAAATTCAATAAAGTAGCACAAACATCACACACAATATATGCAGTCAACATACACCAAATGTCACCCCTGAGTCACCCCAAAGAGATTTTTCCAAAATAATTTATTTGTATTAAAGTGTCAAACGGGCCTTCACCAACTTTAAATAAAAACCTCGTTTCTCAAGAAAACCCAAAACACTTGTTCCGAAGAAATCATTTATATTTAAAATTAGAACCACATTTGAAATTCTGTAAATTATGTTTAAAAGAAAAATAGGAATTCTTTCACTACTGGGTGTTCGTTTGTCAAGAAAATATTCCAGGCATCGTGTATAAAATAAACGGCTCTTTTTACACCAAATAGTCATTTAAAATTTAATTATCTTATGTTATTTACTATTTATTAAAATTAATAAAACATCAAGAAATTAATAAATTTTAAATTTCAAGGTGAGTGCAGTGGGGGACGTACCTCGACTCGCAGTCGAAACACGATGATGCGACACACCTCGAGCGGGCGCACTAGCACATGCAGGCTGACAACCACAATTTCGTGGAATTACCTCACCAATGTGCTACAACAAATGCACAACAACCAAAAATACATAAACACTAACTTAAAACCACCCAACTGAATAAACAACACAAAAGAACCACCTCGACATATTTTCAAAACACAACTCGCACCATCCACATAATTTACTAAACCACTTTAAAAATCCTCAAAGTATTAACAAAACCACACGACGCCAAGCCAACGACCCATTTCAAGAAGACACTTAGAGTGAAAAACCAGACAAAAGCACACGACACGATGAAATATACATTTAAAGTACGTTCTCCTAAACACATTTTCAAAACCAAACTCGTAGCCTCAAAGTTATTTAATAAACCATTTAAAACTTTACGAAACAATTTTGATAATCATACCATGACTTTAAACACACGAAACCAACTTAAAACCCCTTAAAAAACACTTTTATGGTCAAATTCACACCAATGAATTTCTAAAACACAATTCTCAACCCTAATATATTTTAATAAAGAAACTACATGATTTAATAAAGCACTATTTGATGGCACAAAGAAGATTTCAACAAAACCGCACCATAACACATATGAACATACCACTTCAAAAATCAAATGGATAATAAACTCTAAAAAAATATTTTTGTAGCACAAAAATCATTTAATAAATCAGTTAGACAATTAATAGAACATTCTCATGGTGCTCAACAAAGTTTTACCACAAAACTACACTCAAATAAGCGAAGCAACTCAACAAATGCTAAAAACAGACTTTGCACCAAACAAATAATTTAAATAATACGATAATTTAATTAAACGTGCAAATTAATTCATCAAACAATTCTAATAGGCGTAATCGCCTACCTCAAATGTTTGTGGACCACCCAAAAATGGTGCAAAACCTCATTCGCACTGCGACCACACCTACGGGAAGCCAAAACCTCCACACGTAATGAAAATCGTACCAACTAAAACAATATTAACCCCTGAACAACAAACCCTAACAAAATTTAACACCTAAAACAACAAAATACTACCTCAGGGGGGTTGCAGATCGACTGTCTGAAGAGAACGATGGGGGTAGCTTCGGCGAGACGGCTGGCCGGAGGTCGAGTTGTGCGAGGCCGGATCCGGTGTGGCTGGTGGGTGTGAGGCTGGAGCAGGCAAGGGGGCGGAAGAAGACAGATTGGCCAAGGGGGCGGCTGGCTTGCGAACGGGAAGGGGAATGGGGTGCCACCGGCCAGACGAAGCAGGGGAAGTGAGAGGTGGATCATGATTTAAGGGGGAGGCGTGAACTAGGTCGGCCATAGAGGGAGGTCCGGCCAATGCAGGAGAAGCGCACAGAGGCCGGCGCAGCTGTGTGAGCCGGCTGGCCGGGGGGTTGGGGCGACGGTGCGAGTGGCTAGGAGGGAGCTGGGCACGACAGGGGTGTCCAACGGAGAGGCCAGAGCAGTGAGCGTGAGGGCGGGGGGGGGGGGGGGGAGCGCCAGAGGGTGAGTGCGAAGGCTAGGGGTGCACCTGGTGGGCGTGAGGGCGGGGGGGGGGGGGGAGCGCCAGAGGGTGAGTGCGAGGGCTAGGGGTGCACCTGGTGGGCGGCTGCGTGAAGAGGTAGGGTTTGGGGGGTTAGGGTGCGACAGGCCAACGGTAGGGAGAGAATGTGAGGGAGAGGAGGAGGGAAAAAAGAAATAGAAAAGAAATAGTGGGAAAAAATAAAAGAAATCAATGGAAAATAAAAAAATAAGAAGAAAAAAAACATGAACTAACCTAGAATAATCATAATATTAATAAAAATAACCTAATTAAAAAAAGTGATAATTAAAAAAAGTACTAACAATATAATTAATAATAATAATAATAATAGATAAAATATTAATAATATAAACAACATTAATAATTGGAATAATAATAATAACTTAAATAAATTATCATCCTTAGAACTAATAATAATAATAATAATAATATTCTTAAATATTAAAACGATCCATTAAATTTTTATTACATTTCTTATTTTATTTTATTCTCATTTTATCCCTCTTTTAAATTTTATTTATTTATTAATAACTCATTTATTTAATTAGTTGAACATCGGGCTGGCGAGCGGAGAACCGTGAGATGACTTAGACAGCAGCGCGCTGAACGCAGTCAATGTCTGAACACACGTTTTTAAATAAGAACTCGAAAAAATTAATAAAATAAATAAGGTAAAGGAGGGAGGCATGACATTCCTAATTTTAATATTTCTAACATTTCTGTAACTGGAGATATAATTCCCCAACAGCCTACAGAAGTCGTAGAAGGATGGAATGAACACATATTCAAATTTAACCTCAATTTTATCACCATTGGCCACCAAAGTGGCATAGTCAAACAAATGATTGAGCATGTCAGCATCCACCAGAACCCTATAAAAGTACACAAATTTAGATCAACTTTTTGTTTACTGGTGGGATGATCTCGTAAGGGGATGTGCAAGAGCTTCCTCGTGGCGACCTAGGGTTCTCTTTCTAGGGTTTTCACTACCTCATCTGCACCGAAACTCCCACACGCTGCAGGCTTCATCTTGCTCAGATCGTGTCCGACACTCCTCGAGCGACCCGCTGCTTGTCGCCGATGAAGACCCCACGAATCCCCTGAGTGGTGTGGTCTATCTCCCAAGAGTGGCACTATCCGTGACGATGTCATCGCCTCACTCCTGGATCTCATAGCCGTGAGGTTGCTGTCGTCGAGCGCTACCATTAGCCCCCAGATCCTGTGTGTGGTGGAGAGCGCAGTCGTCTGGAGGATGCATCCCCATGTCAGACCCTTGTTCCCTTGTTCCAGCATCCTCAGTGTCATCTCTTGAGAGATATGTCAGTGAAGCCTCATCGGCCGTTCATTCTCCTTCGATGGGGTGATACCTGTGTGCAAATGGTTCTGGTTTCATCTCTTCTCCTCAAATGTTTTGGTTGCAGGCTCTCTCGGCCTCTCAGTTCAACGATCCTCTATTTCTGCTTTGGATTTCTGTCGACGAGGCCTCTGTCGTTGTCCACCCTCCTTTATTGGTTCTGCTTGTGGGAATCTGTATTCTGGATTGCCTGCATTTTTGCTCCGGTTTTGTTTTGCCCCGTGTGGCTTCTGCTTTTTCTTTGGATCTACTGTTCATTATCCATCCTATGCCCTTATTGCATTGTTCCTCAATGCACGACCCCATATAGGTTAGGATTGATGGTTTCATGGCATTTTGGGATGGTGTTGGTGGTTCTAGTGACGGTGGTCTGATCTTGGGGTTTGCATCTCATTTTGCTTGTTCGGTTCACACTTATCCATAAAGTGATTTCTTGTGTTTTGTGGGGTTTTCTGGATGGTATTGGTCCTAGACATCGTTATTTTCCCAACCCATATATTTCTCATTATGATGGCTTACTGGTTCTCACTTAACCTCAAAAGTGATTTTGTACTTGTGGGTTCTCACTTAGCCTAAAAGTGTTTTCAAAATTCAAAAAAAATGGATTTTCAGTCAGTACACAAATTTACCTTCAATGATGTTCTCATCCATCTTAATGGGCACACTAATATAAGAGACAAGGTCGGTTAGTATTATAGTATGCCAAAGCACCCAGCTAAAACCATGAATTCTGGTCCAAATCTTCACATTTATGTTCTTTTGTGAATGAGGGTTGAAATTTAATCTCCAAGAAGAAAGGAGAAAACCACTTGGATTGAGTGCATAAAAACCAGATCTCAAATCACTTGATCGGTCATCCGTAGATGAGAAGATGAGGTAGAAATAACCTCTTTCTATGGGAACAATCCGCCAATTTAAAATTCCCCAGGTTCGGGAGAGCTTATACTTCAACTCTTTAGTGTTCATCAGGTTATCTCCTTTAGCAATAATTAAATTCGCAATAAGAGAGAACTTATAGGCTTCAAGTCACTCTTTGAGTGCGTCGGGGTTGGAGATGACTGTGAATATTCCATTTTCATATTTGGAAAAATAGGGTTCGCGAACATTATGGGAGAGATCACAAGACATATGAGACCCCCCCCTATTGAGTTCTTCAATGAATTACAATCCCTTACGCATGGGGTTTCATAGGGGCACAACATAAAGAACCTGTATTGGAATTCCTTTCTGTATCAAACATTCTTGAGCCCTCAATGAAGGGATTAAGAGGAACCATCAAATCTGGCTTATCCAGCACTTCATTGAATAAAGTACAACCAAGAACATTAAATTTCTGCAAGTCCGACAATGAATCCTTTGAGCACGATGTGTTCAAATCTAGATCATTATCATGATTGTCAGGGTCTTCATTGCGCTATTCACCCCCATCCATCTCTCTGTATCACAAGGATGTTGTGATTCACCATTGGGACCCATATATATATATATATATATATATATATATATATATATATATATTTAAAAGTATAATTATAAATATATATATTTATAAATATTAGAATATAATTATAAATATATTTATATAACTATAAATATTTATATAATTATATGTATGTATATAATTATATATATTTATATAATTATATGTATGTTTATAATTATATATTAATATATAAATATATATATATAATAAATATATTTATTATTTAAATACATTTATTATAATTTTATACTTATTTAAATATATATTTATTTATTTATAATTTTATAAATACTTTTTAAATATATATATATATATATATATATATATAATTTTATAATAAAATATTTAAGTTATAAAATTAATAAAAAATCATTTAAATAGATTAATTATATAAATTTTAAACATATTTTAAATGTTAAAACTTAATAAAAAAACAAATAAATATTATTCATATAAATTACAAACATATTGAAAATATTACATGTATAGTAAACAAATATACGTATAAATAAATACTAAAAAATAATTAAATATATTTTTAACATTATTAATGAATATATAATAATAAATCAATAAATAAAATTAAATAAATTACAAAAAATATTATAAAAAGTGAATTTGTAACATTTACATGAATTATAGACATACATATGTACACATACACATCTACACACACATATACATGCATACATATACACACACACATACACATACATACATACAATTATTCATGTACATATATTTTAAAGTATTTAATATCAATATAAATATATATTTAAATAAATATATTCATTTATATATAATATAATTGTTTAAATAAAATATTAATATATTATATTAATTTTAATTATATATGCATTTTTTAATTAATGTATATAAATAAACTATTAAACATTTTGACTAATATAAATTTGATATTTTTTTATATATATAATTATGAAAATAAGATTAATTTTTCATTAAAAGTTATGAAAATAATATTTATATATTATATTTACATATATATACTTATTGTAATATAAATATTATTTAAAAATATATAAATTAAATTGCTCACTACAACCATTATCAGTGCTAGAAAAAATCACTAGTAAAGGTGACACTTTTATTAGTGCTAAAAAAGTGCTAATAAATGAGGGGATTTTATTAGTGTTAGAAAAAAAATACTAAAAAAGGTACCATTTTATCGGTGCTTTTGTTAGCAATAATAAAAGGTAACTTTATCAATGATTTTTATGAGCGCTAATAAAAGTCACCCCTTTATCAGCACTTTTCGTCTAGTTTTATTAAAGGTCAGCACTGGATAAGGCGTGATCTGTGGTGGTTTCACCTCATACTGTTATCAACTCAAGGCAGCAACCCTTAAGGGAAGGTTCAACAAGTCATATTTATTCCTTCCCATGGTTCTTTACCATTCCGGATTCTATAAACACTACTGCAGATATGACCTTTAAAAGCATGAAAAATGGCATTTATAGGACTAAAAAAGTAATGATAATCGAAGTGCTATTAAAATGGGGGTCTCTTTTATTAGTACTAAAAAAGTGCTGATAAAGGTCCTTTTATCAACTCTAAAAAAAGTGCTGATAAAAGTCAAAAAAATTAAAAAGATTTTTTTATGAAATCAGACCCCTCTTTTATCAATGCTCGGTATCCCTTTTAATAGTTCTCGTCTAGCCTCCATCCCCCCTTTAATAGTGCTATGAATCCCCCCACCTCTTTAGTAGTGCTAGGAAGCAACCCCTTGTGTGTGTGCCCCTGCCTTTTCTGGGTTTCGAACCTAAGACCTCTCCCTTATAATATCACACCTTTTCCACTCCTTTGTATCATTTTCTTTTTGTATTTTATGATATATATATATATATATATATATATATATTTCATTACATTTTTTATCCATATATATTTATTTGTTTGTTTATTTATATATATATTAAAAAATATATATATATAATATATTTTTGTGTCCGTGTGTCTGTGTGTTTATAAATATATACATACATAAATATATATATTTATATATGTGTGTGTGCATATATAAATATAATTATAATTATACATATTTATATTTATTTACATTTATTATATATTAATATTTATATACATATATTAGAATATATACATAAATATATACATGTTTGTCAATACACACACAAATATATTTATATATATATAAACATTATATATACATTAATTGCATATGTATATAAATATTCATACATTTTTATTTTAAATAAAACGGATATTATTATTTTTTAGATAAAGTTTATATATTTATAAATATACTTTACATGTAAATATGTTTACATATATATTTATAAAATGAAATTTTTATGTGTGAATATATACAAAATATGTATATATTTTTATATATTTGATTATAAATAAAATTACATTATAAAAAATATGAAATTTTAAAACCATAATATCAATATGAATATAAGCTTCAGGAATAAATTTAGTCCTCACTAAAAACGGGTAAAAAGACTCCCTTAAACAAGACTGAAAGTCCATCAATGTTAAAAAAATGGGGTTACCCCAACTAAAAACTCAGTTTTGGAGGCCTTATGGGCCTTTTTTGACCTTAAAAAATGTGACATAGGGTTATCCTCTCTCATTAGTGCTTATATATCATCTAAAGCTTCAATTTTATATGTGTTAGAGCTCAAATGGACACACGAATCAAAATTTATAGACATTTAAAGTTTGAGTTATGTTTTCAACTTATTTTAGACCTTTTATTATTTTTTTTTTTATTTTTTGTGTCTTCAAATTTTTATTAAATGACTATTACTCTATAATAATTAGTAAATTATTAGTTAATAATATTTTTTAATTATTTTATAAGCCATTTTCACTAAATATCTTATATATTAAGTGTGAATTTATATTTAGCCTTATCTAAAACATATTTAAAAAATATATATTATATTTATATCAATATAAATATATTTATATATTTATATATTAATATTTTATTTTTAATGAAATATAATTTTTTTGAAATATATCATTTATCAATGCTAGTTAAAAGAATCACTGATAAATACTTCCCTTTTTCAGGGCTACTAAAAATAGCATTGATAAAGGGTAAACCTTTAACAATGCTAAAAAAGTACTAATAAATACTCCCCTCTTTTAGGGATACTAAAAATAGCGTTGATAAAGGGTAAACCATTAGTAGTACTAAAAAAACACTGATAAAGAAGTACCTTTATCAGTGCTAAAAAAAGTGCTGATAATGGTGTAATTTTAACAACACCTTTTTATCACTGTTAAAAGCACCTTTTATCATCACTTTTTGTTAACACTGATAAAGGTTCCTCCTTTATCAATGATTTTTTTAATGCTGTTAAAAGGTGGCACTGCGTAAAGTTGTTTTTGTGGTAATGTAATTTCTTTTTATTGTTACCATGTTATCATTCATTAGTCAATCCCATTAGATTGTTTATTTAGTTTAGTTATATCAACACAAATAGTTTCAAACACACACATGGTTTAACATAACAACATAAATCATTTCATAAGTACATGCATAACCAATGGAAATAGCATATCAACAAAGCATACCTCAATTCTTCATATAATCATTCCCATTCCAAATTCCATTTATCTTTTCCATTCCAAGATATCTCTAAATTCCCATGGGGAATTATATGAAATAGGAATCACATGCTCAATATATAATTTTTGAATGGAAATAAAGGAAGTTATATTCCACCTTCATTTCTCATATCCTAGTTTTCTATTTCTATTTATTTAAAAACATTTTCATTCAACATGGATAATTATATATTTTAGTTTCTAAAAAATAATTCCATTCAATTCGCCTAATAGAATGACATACTAAAAATCATTCCAAGCAACGATTTAAGGGAAAAATAATAACTAAGATAGTGAAACATAAATTAAACATATGTTGTAGAAATGAAATTAAAGAATGGAATTTAAATACACATTTTCCTGAACCAAACAAGGACTCAAGATAAGAGTATAATATAGAAATACTTCATGTATATTGAAACCCCTCCCCCTAGACCATACCCTCTCCACCGAGCTCAATGAGAGAGTTAAAATTACCTTGATCTATAAGGTTAAGGCCAGGTAGATTAACAAATTGTTGAAGATTTCAAGAAGTTACAACTTAAGGACATAATTGGTGAGTTTCAATCAAGTGAATGGGGTGATTTCCCTTCACTCATTCTAAAGGTCTGAAAATCGAGAGTGAATAGTGATCTTTCCAATCATTTAATTCTAGTGGATGACAATTGAGGGAATTTCCAAGGGTTCAATGGGGTTTCTAGAGGAATTTACAACATGATAAACACATTCATTTCATAAGATAAAGAAAATCATAAAAAATCCCCTACCTCCTATGATGAAAGGAGTTGTATATGTATAGTATTGCGCAAAGAAGATAGAATTTTTACTATTTGGAACTCATAATAGATGATCACTCAAAGCCCAGATATGGAACTCTATCAAATACACCCAAAAACTCCAATGGTGTATCTATTATCATGAAAATTTTGAATGATAGTATGAGTAGAATAAATAACTAGAAGAATAAATGACTTATATACATATTTATATAAACACACACAACATGTGTTGCATTTAAATAAAAATGTAAACTTACAGTGGTTCATGAATCACCTGAAATATTAAATATTCATATACATATTTTTCTTATTTAAAATCATTTATTTATCACCCTATATCATTTAAAATAAAAAAATGTGGTGTTTCATATTAATTTTCCATGCAACATCTTACCTATGCACCAAAACCTCACTTAATTCCCACCTGCTATTGAAATAAACAAAGGAAACAGTTGTGGTGGCTTAATGCACCAAATCATTGCATTAAAACCTTGTTAGTTGAGGCACCAACCAATCACACTGAACTTAAAAATACCAAAATCATGTACTATTAATTTTCCACACAGCAACTCACCTACACACATCCCCATTTCATAAATAGACAACTCATAACTCCCCATTTATCATGTATTATATTTTATCACTTGAAATAAAAAAGTTAAAAATTAAAGGAATAAAATTTTATAATGAAAAATATTTATAATACCATTATTTTCCATTTTAAATACCTCTTTAAATAATGAGATCACATTATAGAAGAGTTTTGGTAGAAATTATAAAAATTATTGTAAAAAATACTACCTTTACGCAAATAAGGGTGTCTCATGTAAGGGTAAATTTGAAGTTACCCTTACACAAAACTAGGAGAGGTCTTGAATAAGGGTAACTTCGGAGTTACCCTTATGAGATGTGAGAATTAAAAGACCTATGTAAGGTTAATTTTCATTTCCCTTACACAACGCTAAAAATAGAAACCTGCATAAGGGTACTTTGGAACTACCATTACACAGTGGAGGAGAGGGTAAATCTATGTAAGGGTGAATAGATTTTACCCTTACATAGCATAAGGAAATAAGTCATGTGTAAGGGAAATTTCATTATAAACTTACAAAGAATAGGAGGAATTAAACTATTTTTATATAGGGATTAGACTACCTTTACATAGATCAAGAAATTTCATGTTTACCTTTATGCGGCTTGAAAAAAATAGATCTCCATAAGGGTAGATAAATTTACCTTTACACGTGTAGGGGGTCCTATGTATGGGTAAAACGTTTTTTGAAAAATTAAAATTTTAGTTAATGAAACTGATAAATAATAAGTAATAGATTACAAACACCCTTGAAGCATTGAAAAAGGGAAGGTTTCTGGAAAATCTAGATCATCACACTCATCATCCACTTAGGTAGTGTAACACCACTGAAGGTGAAAGATATTATATAAAATATTTTAAAATGAAATAAATACTAATAGATATTTTAGTTTTCTAAAAAAAGTGAGTATAATTGAACTATTATTTTGAAGTTAATTTTAAAGATTAATTGTGTTATTTAAGTGGTAATAGGAGAATTGAAATGGAAATACATGGATTTCAAAACTCATATTTTGATATAGTAACAATTTATGAAAAGAGTTCGGTGAGAGAGAATGAATAATATAGCATAAATAATGGATAAAGGGGGTGTTTATAATATAGAAATAAAATCATTGCAGTAAAAATAAGAGTATGTTTCAAATAAGTTTAAAAATAAAAGAAACTTATATGAGAAAGGAGAAAGTGACTTGGGATCCCTTACCATGATCTTTGTATCATGAAATTTGGATTGAGTCTAAAGCCTTTAGTGGTGAGACTTTTAGATAGACCACATCCTTGAAAACATGTCAAGGTATGTTTAGAGAGTAAATTGGTTAGAATATAGAGATAAAATTGAACTTTATATGTGTTTTGGAAAAGGGTAGAATAAGTCCCCTTTTATAGACAAGATTCAATGACATTTTCCCAAAAATTCATTATTTATGGATTAATAATGTAATATTAAATTTGAAAGTATATTATAAATGGAACATTAAATATTTTTAAAGAAATTATCATTCAAATATGGCTCCACATAAATTTTTATGATTTTTTCTTTAATTATAAATTA
Source organism: Viscum album (assembly GCA_963277665.1). Classification (NCBI taxonomy): domain Eukaryota; kingdom Viridiplantae; phylum Streptophyta; class Magnoliopsida; order Santalales; family Viscaceae; genus Viscum; species Viscum album. Next base: position 264,740,773 of record OY728129.1, read on the forward strand.
TTTTTAACAAACAAATCCTATTTATATAGATTTTCAGTTTTACTTTTTTAATTTGAGTTCAAAAATATCTAGATAATTATTTAATTCATGTTATAATACTCATATCAATTTTTTTCATCATATTTATCCATTAAATTTTAAAAAATACTTATCCTTTACAAATATTTTCACTAAGTTTCCATTTTTGATGTTTCCAATATTGCATAAGTACTATGTCAAAATCGAAAGGTATTTTTTTATCTTGAAATAGAAAATAATTTATAATAATTTGATAAATTTCATATTATATTTTAATTATATTATCATTTACTAAATTTTTATATGTTTATATAATGATCTATATAATTTTAGATAAAAATATAATAATAAGTTTTATAATTCTATTTGAACTAAAATTCTGATTTTTTTAAAGGAGTTCAAATGTTCTACTCAATCTATAAACAATTAAAATTCACCATTTGACTTTGAAAATTAATATGTTATGTATATTAAATATTTTATGATGCTTCATATGATTTTAAAATGTTCCATATCATTCTATATAGAAATTTAATAATAAGAGGTAGAATTCCACTTAAACTCGAACTCTTATTTTAAAAATATGTTCAGATGTGTTACTCAACCTATAACTAATTTAAAATCATATATTGACTTTATAAATTAATTTTCTAGGTATTTTAAGTATCTTTAAATGTCTCATAACATTCTTATTTGTTCCATAACATTCTAGATAAACATTTAACAATGGATTGTAAAGTTCAATTCGAACTTGGACACTTATTTTTTTTAAAGGAATTTAACTTTATTACTCAACCTATAATAAAATAAAATTTAAATATTTAACCATACAATAATTATGTTTTATATCTATAATATTCTATCACATTTAATATATTTATCAATTGTTATAAAATATTTTATATACTTATAAATTATTAAGTAATGGAATTCAATTCGAATATGAACTCTTACTTTTTAAAAGGAATTCAAATTCAAATGTATCACTAAAATTATAACCAAATAGAACTCAAATATTGAATTGGAAAATAAATAGTTTAAATTTTAAAAACATAAATTTAAATAAAAATATCATTTATAATCCTTTATAATAATTTTTAATCGAAAACTATGACTATACTTTATATTTTTTACTTACTATCATATATTGTTTTCTATAATTTTTTTAAAAAATAATATCCATATAATTTTTAATTGATGATCCAAAAATACATAATTTTTTTATAAAAATATATTTTTAAATATTCAAGGTTAAACTTTTAAATATTAATGCATAATATATTAAAATTAATATATGTTTTTAGAATAAAAAATACTTCATTTTAAACGAAAAATGTCATTTTTGTTTCGTACCATGCCATAATTATTTTTAAGATAATAATAACAAAAAAATTAATATAAATCCCTATAATCAACATAAATATCCATTTTTAAAATATATAATAATTATATAATTTTTAAATAAATCAAAATAATTAATCCTGTTAAGAAATTACATTTTACATTTAAATAGAACATATTTTATGCCATGAAGTAAACATAATAATTTTAAATGTATAATGAGTATCTAATTGATTATTTATCATCTATTGTGACATGAAATAATCATATATAAATTTTAAAATATATATTTCTTGAAAAAATATTAATTCATAACCTGAATATTAATAAAATAAAATACTATTATATTATTAAAAATATATGTGTTGTTATATCTATAAAGTAGACAGTCAAATCCTTGTATAACCTTAGTAGCATTTTCCTCTATGGCCTTATTAGTAGCAGATGGGTCGGTGATATTATGGAAATTAGAGGGGGTGGATCTTGGAGAGGATAAGCCTGTGAAATTCCTCAACCTTAGAGATATAAGGTTGAGCATGATCAAGGAGGTGTTTATCATTAGGGGTAGCATGGCGAAAGAGTAGGTAATGTTCAGTTGTATGCCATGAAGTTACAAGTACTTTAAGGACCAATGATTATCTAAGGAATCATCTATTTACCTTTTACCCTATATTTTTTCTTGTTTGATATATGATATTCACTATAATTCATTGTGCTTACCTTGGTCCAAGCTCTAGGATTCAATGTGGAGAGGCTTCCAATTCCCTTGGTGTTTACTATGCATGTTAGATGCCAATCTTGATTTCTTAATGTGGGTTGAGGTTGTGAATTGGTGACCGAGAAGCATCAGTCATTAATGGATTTATTTTTTCTATCAATAAATCCATATAATGTCATCATTAACATGGATTGGTTGTATTTTTTGTGCACTGTTATAAATTTATTCCAAGAGTTTATTCATTGATATAAAAGGTGAGTGCATTGTGTTCATTGGTGAAAGAGATAATTAGATGGGTTGTAGTTTTATGGAGCCCAAATATTATTAGCTAGCATAATTGGCATTAGATTTTATAGAGTTTAGGTATAGATATTCCCAAGATTTTGGTAAGAGTTCCTTGATGTTTTTCCTTAATAGGTTTTTACACATACTCCTCAATGTGATATTAAATTTGAGATAGTGTTATTGCCTGATGTATCCCTAATTTTGATGGACCCTTCATGAATAAAATCCTCTAGGTTTCAAGGGTTAAAGTTTTAAATAGATGATATGTTATATACTGGTTTCATATAAACTGGTGTGTCATCGTGGGGTGCTCAAAGATTGTTTGCAAAGAAAGAGAATGGTGGTATGTGGTTGTGTATTGAATACCATTAGTTGAACTAGGTGATGGTGGAAAATTGATACCCCTCCCAAGGATTTATGATTTATTTTACCAATTAAAGGGAATTTGATAGTTTTTGAAGGTTGATATATGGTTCATATATCATCATATATGGGAGAAAGAGAATTATATCATGAAGGTTGCTTTCAGTTGTTAGTATGGACACCTTAATTGTTGGTACCGAGATGTGAAGTGGAAGTAGATAGATTGGGGTTTTAAAATTTTTATCATTGTACTGACATGAAAACATCATCTATAGATATGAGTAGCTTGATAAGAAACTCTATGATCATACATGTAAGGATTTAAGCATAAAATAAAATTGAATAAATACCTCATTCAATTTGAAGATGCTAATGGAAATCACTCATCATCGGTGACCGTTACTCAAAGGAACCGATGTAAAATCCCTCTATATCATCCACACACACTTTAAAAGTCTATGTGCATGATGATTGTCGAGATTTGGGAGCTATAATAGAGAATTGATGATGCCTTTGACATTCTGATGATTGTTGTTAAGTCATTCCTTCAATCTATATGTGTGAAATTTGATTGATTATTGGAATGGGATTCATATCTCCATAGGATGTGGGAATGATGAGAGAGTCTCTCTCAAATTCGAGTGGATGAAATTTTCCCCAAATTTGAGGTTTCTTATGCTCATATAGCAAGGTTAAAACACCCAGAAATGGATCTATGGCCCTCGAATATATATTACATACTAAATAAGCCATAAACAACATATTATGACCTATTTACTATATCATATGCATCATTTAGATTTTTATAACTTACTAGTAATATAATTAATATATTACATGACAAAAATGATCCATTAACTCGATTTTTTATTCTCATAAGTATTAAACAAACCTTGAATATTAAAATAATACTTGTTCATTAAGTATTTTTTTCATGTATTCAGTATATAACTTGTGAATACTATTAATAAATAAATTCATTACCAATTATTATAAACCCAAATAATGTAAATTTATTTATTTCATGGAGATCATTCAAATTCAGACATCATTCAGACCCTGTGGTGGTCCCATGATTTCCTTTAATCATATTCTCAAGAATAGGCCAGCCTTTTGAATATGTTAAGTTTTTGACCCTCTAGGACCTTATCTTTATAGTAGTGATTACTACTCATATACCAGGAGCAGAGTCTAGTCTAGAAACCCATCAAGTCCCCTAAGGAGATAAGCTATCACTACCACAAAACTGGGTTTCCACAACACCACCCTTTAACAGCGCTAACAAAAGCGTTGTTAAAGGGGGTGCCTTTATCAGCGCTTTTTTTACTAGCGCTGATAAAGGGGGTTTTTATCAGTGTTTTTTCCTAGTATTGATAAAGTGTATATTTCAAAAAAAACATGAAATATAATATATTGATATATAAGTATATTTATATAAATATAAATATAATATATATTTTTTAAATGTGTTTCAGATAAGTATAAATATACTATTACATTTAATATATAAAAATTTTAGTGAAAATGGATTTAAAATATTTTAAAAAATATTATTAATTAATAATTTTCTAATTATCATCGACTAATAATCATTTAATAAAAATTTAAAGACACAAAAAATCAAAAAAATTAATAACGGATCTAAAATAAGTTGAATATGTAACTCAAACTTCAAACGGCCATAAATTTTGATCTGGGTGTCCGTTTGAGCTCTACATCATATAAAATTGAAGCCTGCAAGGATCTCTACGTGGTAATTATTGAATGAAGCTTTTGTCACATTTTTTAAGCTAAAAAAGGCCCATAAGGCCTCCAAAACTGAGTTTTTAGTTGGGATACCCAAATTTTTTAACATTTGATGGAATTTCAGCCTCGTTTAAGGGGGTCTTTTTGCCATTTTCAGTGGGGAATAAATTTATTTCAATGGACTACATTTATATTCATATTATATTTTTGAAATTTTATCACTGTTCATAATATATTGTTATTTATAATCAAATACATAACAATATATACATATTTTTTATATATTCGCACATAAAAATTTAATTTTATAAATAAATAATTAAACATATTTACATATAAAATATATTTCCTAATATATAAGCCTTATCTAAATAATAAACTAATATCCATTTTATTTAAAATAAAAATATATGAATATTTATATACCTATATAATGTGTACGTGTATATATAAATATATTTGTGTGCATGTGTATTGACAAGCTGATATATATTATCTATATATTCTAAACATATGTATATACATATTAATATATAATATTTGTAAATATATATATGTGTGTGTGTATATATATGTATAATTATACATATAATATATGTGTGTGTGTGTTGTATATATGTATTTATTTATTTATAAACACACACAAAAAGCATATTTTATAAATGCATTCAAAACTAATCTTATAAATATATATTAATATAAAAAATATATATAAATATATAAATATAACTATATATATATATTAATATAAATATACATGTTAATATATATATATATATTAATATAGGAGTAAATATAACTATATATATATATTAATAAATGAAGAGCATAGCAATATGGTGGAGTGGTTAAGGTTTAGGCGCACATGCAACAGGTCCCGAGTTCGAATCCTGGGGGAGGCAGGTCATGGAGGGGCAGGTCGCACGTGTAGTGGGGAATAATTCCTAGCGATGTTAAAGAGGATGGGGGCACTGTTAATGGCTGGTGGGGTGGCTGGGGAGTGCGGGATTCAGTTGGGGGATGGGGCGCGGTTGAAGGGCGCTTCAAGCGCTGTTGAAGCCCCTCCCCCGATATGCAGAAAATATTTTTTTTATTTTTTATTTTCTATTTTTTAACTTTTATCAACGCTTTTTAAAAGCGTAGATAAAGGCCCCATTTATAAGATATTTTTTATCACTGATAAAAGGCCCTTTTATCAGTGCTATTTTTAGCACTTATAAAAGGGGCCTTTATCAGCACTTTTCTAAGCATTGATAAAAGGGACCCCCTTTATCTTTTCCTCGATTAACAACACTTTTCTATTGCTGTTAATACATTTTTCTAGCACTGATAGAGGCCATATTTGTAGTAGTGTATAGTCATAGTAATGAAAACATCCTATGAACACATGTCATGTAATATAAACTCTTTATCTTGTGATATCTCAAAAAGAAGGATGCACTCTTTGTGTCATTATCATTTATTTATTTATTATTCATTGAACTTACTGGATAAAACTACCTTCCTATACCATGTACATGTATTTAGTAAAAGGTACCACTTTCATGATCAACTGGACCTGTGATATCACTTCCTTTCAGAAGAAAAAATTCTATCTTGATTATTCAATCAATGTCATACCACCAATATTGTACCCAACACATGATACCTCACCACAACACAAATTCCATGGTTTTAATATTTCATCAAAGTATATAATTAAATGGTACATATTGATAACTATTTCAAGTCAAGATATCAATACAAGTGTTTATAGATATGAACTACCAATGACACCCAAAACACATGGTGTTCCTATTGGCCATTCAGTCCTCATGATCTTATCTACTTGAGGTAACCAAGTGTAAACTTAGTAAGAAGAAGTCTCAATTCATATAATCCCCTAACACATGATATTCATACATCATATGTATCCTATCATCATGATATGTCTATACCATAGGGTATATATTTAATATTGTTATCTTGTTATCTTGAGGTTCTCATTATATCATGGGAACTGCTATAACCTTTTGATACGACATTTAATCTAAATACATTACCATCAATATAGTGGGTGAAGCAGTATCTACACTATTATAGTAATATAAACACATATTTAAACAAAACTATATATATTTAATGGTAATCAATGTGTATGTAGGATTTGGGTTAAGGGAACCCACTCACAACACTCCCACTTGTACTAGAACCAATCGATAAAAACTCTGAATCTACTATCTCTCATATGAGAATCATGCTTCAGCTGAGATATGACTTTAATCAAGGGGTCTGACACATTATCCTCTATGGATACTCTGCTAACTATGACTTTACCTCTATGAGTAAAATCCCTTAATAGATAAAACTTACAAAGTATTTTCTTTGTCTTGTGGTGTGCCCTAGGCTCCTTATCAAGTACCATTGTAATAGTATTATCATAATAAAATAGAATAGGGTCTACATTTATATGTATAAAATGAATATTTGAGAAAAAGTTGTGTTTCTAGACTACATCATTAAATGCATCAAAATACATTATATACTCAAATTCTACTATAGAATTTATAACCACAGGTTTCTTTGAGCTTCTATATATCACTAAAAACCATTCAGCTAAAATAAATGGACTGAATTTAATTTTAGATCATCATGATCTATCTAGAAACTAGTATCAGTGTATCCCCTCACTACTAGTTCCTCATCTCCTTCATACACTAGGAACATATCTTTTGTATGTATCAAGTACTTAAGGATATTTTTTACAGCTTCCCAATGCATCTCTCCTAGAATAGATTGATATCTTCCCACCATGATCAATGAAAATGTAATATCAAACCTAGTAAATAGCATGGAATTTATGATAGATCCCACTGTCGAAACATAAGGGATTTTATTCATTATTTCAATATCCTCATTTATTTGTGGACACATTTTCTTAGAGAGGTTGATACCATGTGACATTGGAAACAACCCTCTCATGGATTATTTTATATTATAAATTTCAAGTACTTTGTCAATATATTTACTTTGAATTAGTCCAATCAGCCTTTTAAATCTATATTGATATATCTTTAACCCAATATTGTAGGCTGCTTCACCTAATTCTTTCATGGAGAATCATTCATTTAACCATTTCTAAACTGACTATAAGACTTTCACTTCATTTACAATAATTAATATATCATCAAAATATAATACTAGTAAAAAAATTACATCCCCATCAATCTTCTTATAGACACATGGCTCACTTTTGTTCTTGATGAAACCAAATTATCTTATGACCTCATCAAAATAAAAATTCGATGAGCATAATGCTTGCTTCAACCCAGAAATGGATCACTATAGATTTCATATTTTTTTGGAACTGTTTGACCTAATGAACCCTTCAGTTTGTGTTAAATAGATAACTTCATACAACTTCCCATTTAGAAAAATATATTTTACATCCATTTCTAAAATTTCACAATCATGGAAGGTTGTTATTACAAGTAATATTCTGATGGATTTCAGCATTGCAACTTGTGAGAAGGTTTTATTATTGTCTATGCCTTGAAATTTACTGAAAACCTTTTCTACCAGCCAATCATTATAGGTATTTACTTTACCATCCATGTCCATCTTTTTCTTGAATACCCATTTTCATCCAATAGGTTTTACATCGGTTGGAGGGTATACCAAAATCCAAACTTGATTTTGGTACATGGACTCCATGTGACGCCCCGACCCTAGCTACCCAGAGTCGGTGCATTACTTCGTAACATTGGCATGATCACAAAAGATCAAGTCTCAAAAGACCGATTAGTTTAGTAGCCTTGGAAACACTAGATACATTCATAAATGTTACATTACACCATAAGGTGAAAACTACAATAACAAAGTCTCCATAGTCCACACTCATATCCTCTTCTGAATATCCCTACAAGTCATTCATAAAATACTTCTTCATATCCTGGAAAATATTAAAACATTGAAAGGGGTGAGCTCAGATACTCAGTAAGGATAACAATATTGCGGAAGCTTTCATAAATAAACATAAACATTTAAGGCAATGTATAACTAAAACAAAAGCCTTTTAAACTTGAACATAAACATAATATGGAAAAAGTAAAATGAGATAATTCCATTTACTTCTTCACATGGATATTCTACTGGTCGAATAATCACATGCAACATCAATAACCACTTTCATATTGATGGAATGCATAATGCCAGACTATCATAACCACGTAGTCAAGGCCTCATGCCAAGACCACAAATAAGATTTGGTCAAGGCCTCGTGCCAAGACACTAGTTTGTCTCATGAGACCTACCGATGCATCGAGGAGCTATAGCAGGCTCCACCCGTCACTTATTAATTCCAATTCATTCCTCATATGAATAGGTTTAAACATATCATAAACCATAACATAATCGTATCGCATAAAACATACATAAAGGAAACATAACATTTCCACATTTCAATCACAAGATATCAATACAACACATTGATATAATAAAAACTCTTTCAAAACCATTTTCAATACCAAAATAAAAGAAAGTTAAAACTTTATAATTATTTTTCTTTAAAAAAAGTGATGGCTTGTAGAGGAAGCCGAAACTCAAATAATGGTCACGGCAGCGGAGAAGTCGTTGTCGCCGCATATGTACGAAAAGAAAAACATTCCCTTTTTGTTGTTTAGTAAAACGCTTCGTATAAAAAAAATATTCATTTTGAATAAATTTAAAAGTCAAAGGGGTTTATACACCGTATAAAAGAAAGTTGTGTATAAAACCAAATATGCCTCAATGAAAGGAGATTGAGACGAAGTCCTTAAAAAGATCATTTTTAAAATAAAATAGATCTATTATGTGTTTTCACTATAGGTACACATAAATAATGTAAAAATACAAAATAGGACATAATAATATCATGACATAATTTGAAAGTAGGAGATTAACCCAAAGAATGGAAGTTGGGTTAAGAAATTCCCTTACCTTGTGTCCGACTTGACTCAACCGTTCTTTAACCTCCTGAATAATAAACTAGAGTTAATATCTACCTTATTAAGAACCATTTTAAATTTCATTATCCTTTTTATATCACTTATTACAATGTTATGAACATTATGTAATTATTTAAGTTAATAACGGTCGTTTTGTCGATCTTTGGTACTTGAGTCAACAATAAACTTCTTATAATTACAAGTTGTTCATGTGGTGAAATATCCATTATATCCATAATTAAATTCATGATTTAGATATCATATATATCATATATATCCAGTATATACATTCATTCATAATATAACGTAACATTTAGAGGTAAGAAATGAAATGCACCGTTCATGGAGACGGTAAGCCGTACGTACGCATGAACGCTACTTTCATTTCTATTTTGTATTTAATGGAATGAAATAATAACAGTATAAAGGTGTATTATAATTACAGTATAATATCATATAAAATATCATTTAATCCATCCTTTATACATCCCACATATGGCATTAACGATTCAAATCACTTTGAGGGGGCGGTAGTCCGCACTTCCTAAAATGAAATTATCGCATTTACCCATAATGGAAATCATAAAGTATGCCATAAATGAGAAATAAAAAATCATATGGAAAACCAAACCATAATATATATCATATATAAAAATAGTTTCATCATAATGTCCACCATTAGAGGTGTTATATGAGTGTTGAACAATCATCGTTTCGTGAGGAAAAAATTCGTCATCCACAGAAACAGTATGTTCTTTAACCATTAGATGTAGGTGTGTGTAAGTGTAGCTCGAATCATTATTATAAAACATCCTAATATATTAAGGATACTGGTTTTGTTACAAAAGAAATGAATAAAAAGTGTTTAGGGAGTTGGAGAAGAAAACTAAAACAAAACAACATTAGAGAAGACATTGCCTTAAAATCGGGTAACTCTTTTTGATTTGAGCCAAAGGCTTCCTTGGGAAGAGTTCTGCCCAAAGTGAGGCTTCTAGGAGTAAGAGGAGGAAGTTGGGAGATTATTTGGGTAGAGGTTGGCCGATCCAAATGGCTTGAATGTGTGAATGAGGTGGTAGAGGTGGGGGCTTTTTATAAGTGGAGAGGAGGGGCACTCTTGGAAAGTAAAGAAAAGTCACTTTATTATAAAATGAGTTTTGGATTTTAGAGGTCCCACACTTATATAATTCAAGTATAAGGTGATAAGGGTTCGAAATCTACTCATCCAATAGGTTTTTGACAAGTGTAATACTTGGAGTTTACATTATCTTTTTATTTTATTTAAATCGTTAAATAATGAGGTCATCGCTGCATCATCATTATGTCATAACTAATTTAATTTATTTAATGTCTAAAAATTATACAAAAAATACTATGATGTAGGAAATCTTTTTAGCTTTCCAATTACTATTTATAGTCAAAAATATTACTTGTATAACCCCATGTAAAAATTGTTTTAGTAAAACATTTCATGTTTGTGTCATTTTTTACTTTAACATTAAATAAAAGGTATTTATGTCATTTTCCAACTAAAGTGGCTCCATGTGGTCCCCAAGTTGACCCATGGATTGTCTTGGTCGTCCATTACTCATCCAATAGGGGTAGGACAAGTGTAAGGGTATTTTCATATTTTTATAATATCATTTTTACCTTAAATTTCACTAATTACCTTTAATCGCGATTAATTAAACTTAAAAGTTACTATTCACCAAAAAATTATTTTAAACCCATTGAACCACATTTTACATCCTAATGAAAACCATTTATGTCAGATTTTTGAAATTAAAAACACAGAAGTGGTAATATTTCATTTAAACGAAAAATCGGTTATTTAACTACCACTTAGTGGTTTCACTATTCATCAAAAATTGAAGTTTTTCAGAAAAATGCCAAAATTTCACCCTAAGCTATAATTGATATTCCAAATTCAAAAATGATGTCTGTTTTACAAAATTCCAAACATATAAGTTTCATTAATTAATTTTATAATTAATTCCCGCTGTCACAACAAATAGCGTGTTTTTAAGAAACAATATATATCAAAAGATTGACAATTGTTTATGTCTAATTTCAAAGTGAAATTAATTCTAATGACCACCATTGGATAAAATGGTAAAAATATATACTAATTATATTATAAAACAACTAAATAGTATAATTTATCACTATAAATTATTTTGATTAAAAAAGTTGTTTTTAAGTATTTTTCACTATTCATAAAAAAATTAGAAGTTCTCAGAAAAATACCAAAAATTCAACATAGGCTAATTTCGATATTCTGAATCCAAAAATGAAGTCCATTTTGATAAATAAAATTTATAAAATTTCAAAAAGTAGGTATTACTATTCACAACGGCTAGTTTAATTAGTTGTGGTGTGTGTTAGAGCTCGAGGTTGCGTACAACACACGCTACTGTATTATTCAAAGAGAAGTGTACCGTGGAAGCTTGGGGTGTTACATTCTCCCCTCCTTCAATAAATTGCGTCCTCGCAATTTGAAATTTTTCTTTGAAAATAAAAGGTTGAAAATAGAAAATACCTTTTTGTAAAACCCACATCAGAAATAAGGTTAATAAAATTTAGCCTTAATAAGAGGGAAAGGGAAATGAAAAATTCACCACCCAATTATGATCTCGATTAGGAGAAAATTGGTGGAAATTAGAGACATATAATTGGAGGAAAAACTTAAATATTTGTAGGGAGTGATTGTGGTCATCAATCACAAACAAGTGTAAAATTGAGGGCCTCAAAGCCTTCAATCTATGTTGATTTAAAATATTATCAGTTCAACAAGACATAAGGTATTAGGATAACACATTTTTTTGTTTTAATATCCCTTTACTAAAGTTTAAGAATTAATTTATTCATAGAATAATAGATAGGTATATATATATTTATGCTTGACAAGTAGAGTTTCATCCTTCAACTAATTTCTACCACAAACTCATCTTTCACTCAAAAAGATAATAGAACTCAAAAATATTATATTTATCCTAATTGTATAAGGTTCTAAATATTACCACATACCATTTAGATTAGGAAAAAATATTTTGTAATAATCAGGGACTTCCTGTAGGCTAGTGGTAGGTAATAAAGGCCTGTCGCACTATGGTTGTGGGTTCGATTCCTGCAGCTTTGTCCGACGCGACGGGTTATGCCCCACCCTGCATGTTGTTCTTTTCCTAAAACTATAGTATTATAATATTCCAAAAATAATCTTCAGAAATGCTTTAACCTTAAACAATACTATCCAAAGATCAACTTTATCCATTCCAACCTTTATAGTTATCCAAAATACTTCTTTCCAACTCACAGTCCAAATTTTATAAGGAAGGTAAACATAATGAAGATCCTTTTTTTTCACGTAACAACATGTGAACACATTCATCATGTATTCTTTTTAAACATACTGAATTACCATGATCCCTTATTCCTTATATAATACTAGATATACTCCTTCTATCCAAAAATGTATACAAATCATCAATCAGTTTCAAGGAAGTTAAGAATATCCAATATAATTTATCCAAATCAATCACGTCTTATTCCAAAATCACTATCTCGGTATCAGAACCATATTATGGTTTATCTTTCTCTCAACCTTATATTTTCCAAAAATTTAACCTACTGTGGAGTCACTTTTCTTGGTTCCACACAATCTCAAGTCCTTGATGAAATAGTACTGCAGTACAATCCTTATATACTCCATAATTATTATAACCAGTACATCATTAATACAACACTCAAATTACAAAATTATTTAATAACAACATAAGAACTCTAATCATTCCTTCTCATCTGTGGTAGTATCATAACTTGATTATTATCCAATAACATCATTTGGGGCACACTTTGATGATTTATACATTGGTTTGCGTAGTGTCCCCACTCCTTGCAGATGAAGCATTGTACATTTGAAACCTTTTTCTTACCCTTGCAGTCACGCACATGGTGTCATTTTTCTCCACACTTATAACAAACTCCCATTCCCTTCAGGCAAGTTCCAAGGTGTTTCTTCCCACAGTTATCACATATTGGAAAATTCTTCTTTTCCCACGTCCCTTTTTCCATCATTCTCTCTTCCATCCTTTTCTTCTCTTTCTTCCCTTCAAATCCATAAGACTCAGAGAATTCTTTACTTATCTTATTAACACATGATACTATTTCTTCATATGTTGAGAACACATGGGAGACTATTTCCCTTCAAAATGTTGGCTTAATACCGTGAAAGATACGATCCTTCTTACTCTTTGAATCATACGTATTGCTGGAGTTCACATTCCTTCTACTGGGCGCCATTTCTATACAATGGCATAAACTAGGTTAGTTTATGAATTAAAATGAATAATTTTAAACTTTTAAAATACTTAATGTAAATTGAACGGTTTATGGATATAATCCATAATCATAAGAATTTTTTCTTTGAGGAAGTATATACTCATAACCCTTCATAGTGGTTTGTAAAGAAAATGAGAATTATCCTAAGCATATCCCCCAGGAGTGTCGTAACCAAGAGTGCAGCAAGGCCCGTTGTCGTGCACCAGTTCCCGTTCGAGTCTAGCTCAAAGCGATGTTTTTGGGTTTTACCCCTAGGTACATATGTGCCAAAGCCACCTCTACCTGCTCGTATCCAGTTAGGGATGTATTGCTCGGAAAACTCACAAAATCTCTATAATACCAAAATTCTAGGAAGTTATTCTATACTAATCCTTAAAGTCTATCTTCGGGCTATGTGCTCTAATCAGAGTTTATCTAAATCTAGCTTCCAAGGTTAGTACTAAACTGCCTCTGATACCAACTGTAACGCCCCGACCCCAGCTACCCAGAGTCGGTGCATTACTTCGTAACATTGGCATGATCACAAAATATCAAGTCTCGAAAGACCGATTAGTTTAGTAGCCTTGGAAACAGTAGATACATTCATAAATTTTACATTACATCATAAAGTGAAAAACTATAATAACAAAGTCTCCATAGTCCACACTCATATCCTCTTCTGACTATCCCTGCAGGTCATTCATAAAATACTTCTTCACATCCTGAAAAATATTAAAACATTGAAAGGGGTGAGCTCAGATGCTCAGTAAGGATAACAATATTGCGGAAGCTTTCATAAATAAACATAAACATTTAAGGCAATGTATAACTAAAACAAAAGCCTTTTAAACATGAATATCAACATAATATGGAAAAAGTAAAATGAGATAATGCCATTTACTTCTTCACATGGATATTCTACTGGTCGAATAATCACATGCTATATCAATAACCACTTTCATATTGATGGAATGCATAATGCCAGACTATCATAACCACGTAGTCAAGGCCTCGTGCCAAGACCACAAATAAGATTTTGTCAAGGCCTCGTTCCAAGACACTAGTTTGTCTCATGAGACCTACCGATGCATCGAGGAGCTATAGCGGGCTCCACCCGTCACTTATTAAGTCCAATGCATTCCTCATATGAATAGGTTTAAACATATCATAAACCATAACATAATCGTATCACATAAAACATGCATAAAAGAAACATAACATTTCCACATTTCAATCACAAGATATCAATACAACACATTGATATAATAAAAACTCTTTCAAAACCATTTTCAATACCAATATAAAAGAAAGTTAAAACTTTATATTTATTTTTCTTTAAAAAAAGTGATGGCTTGTAGAGGAAGCCGAAACTGTAATAATGGTCACGGCAGCAGAGAAGTCGTTGTCTCCGCATATGTACGAAAAGAAAAACATTCCCTTTTTGTCGTTTAGTAAAACGCTTCGTATAAAAAAAATATTCCTTTTGAATGAACGTAAAAGTCAAAGGGGTTTATACACCGTATAAAAGAAAGTTGTGTATAAAACCAAATATGCCTCAATGAAAGGAGATTGAGACGAAGTCCTTAAAAAGATAATTTTTAAAATAAAATAGATCTATTATGTGTTTTCACTATAGGTACACATAAAGAATGTAAAAATACAAAATAGGACATAATAATATCATGACATAATTTGAAAGTAGGAGATTAACCCAAAGAATGGAAGTTGGGTTAAGAAATTCCCTTACCTTGTGTCCGACTTGACTCAACCGTTCTTTAACCTCCTTAATAATAAACTAGAGTTAATATCTACCTTATTAAGAACCATTTTCAACTTAATTGTCCTTTTTATATCACTTATTACAATGTTATGAACATTATGAAATTATTTAAGTTAATAACGGCCGTTTTGTCGATCTTTGGTACTTGAGTCAACAATAAACTTCTTATAATTACAAGTTGTTCATGTGGTGAAATATCCATTATATCCAGAATTACATTCATGATGTAGATATCATATATATCATATATATCCAGTATATACATTCATTCATAATATTACGTAACAATTAGAGGTAAGAAATGAAATGCACTGTTCATGGAGACGGTAAGCCGTACGTACGCATGAATGCTACTTTCATTTCTATTTCGTATTTAATGGAATAAAATCATAATAGTATAAAGGTGTATTATAATTCCAGTATAATATAATATAAAATATCATTTACTCCATCCTTTATACATCTGCATATGGCATTAACGATTCAAATCACTTTGAGGGGGCGGTAGTCCGCACTTCCTAAAATGAAATTATCGTGTTTACCCATAATGGAAATCA
Source organism: Viscum album (assembly GCA_963277665.1). Taxonomy (NCBI): domain Eukaryota; kingdom Viridiplantae; phylum Streptophyta; class Magnoliopsida; order Santalales; family Viscaceae; genus Viscum; species Viscum album. Next base: position 264,756,859 of record OY728129.1, read on the forward strand.
TAAAGTATGTCATAAATGAGAAATACAAAATCATATGGAAAACCAAAACATAATATATATCATATATAAAAATAGTTTCATCATAATGGCCACCATTAGAGGTGTTATATGAGTGTTGAACAATCATCGTTTCGTGAGGCAAAAATTCACTATCCACAGAAACAATATGTTCTTTAACCATTAGATGTAGGTGTGTATAATTGTAGCTCGAATACTTATTATAAAAACATCCTAATATATTAAGGATACTGGTGTTGTTACAAAAGAAATTAATAAAAAGTGTTTAGGGGGTTGTAGAAGAAAACTAAAACAAAACAACATTAGAGAAGACAGTACCTTAAAATCGGGTAACTCTTTTTGATTTGAGCCAAAGGCTTCCTTGGGAAGAGTTCTGCCCAAAGTGAGGCTTATAGGAGTAAGAGGGGGAAGTTTGGAGAGTATTTGGGCAAAGGTTGGACGATCCAAATGGCTTGAATGTGTGAATGAGGTGGTAGAGGTGGGGGCCTTTTATAAGTGGAGAGGAGGGGCACTCTTGGAAAGTAAAGAAAAGTCACTTTATTATAAAATGAGTTTCGGATTTTAGAGGTCCCACACTTATATAATTCTAGGCTAAGGTGATAAGGGTTTGAAATATACTCATCCAATAGGTTTTTGACAAGTGTAAGACTTGGATTTTACATTATCTTTTTATTTTATTTAAATCGTTAAATAATGAGGTCATCGCTACATCATCATTATGTCATAAATAATTTAATTTATTTAATGTCTAAAAATTATACAAAAAATAATATGATGTAGGAAATCTTTTTAGGTTTCCAATGACTATTTATAGTCAAACATATGACTTGTATAACCCCATGTAAAAATTGTTTTAGTAAAACATTTCATGTTTGTGTCATTTTTTACTTTAACATTAAATAAAAGGTATTTATGTCATTTTCCAACTAAAGTGGCTCTATGGGGTCCCCAGGTTGACCCATGGATTGTCTTGGTTGTACATTACTCATCCAATAGGTGTAGGACAAGTGTAAGGGTATTTTCATATTTTTATAATATCATTTTTACCATAAATTTCACTAATTACCTTTAATCGCGATTAATTAAACTTAAAAGTTACTATTCACCAAAAAATTATTTTAATCACATTGAACCACATTTTACATCCTAATGACAACCATGTATGTCGGATTTTTGAAATTCAAAACACAGAAGTGGTAATATTTCATTTAAACGAAAAATCAGTTATTTAACTACCACTTAGTGGTTTCACTATTCATCAAAAATTGAAGTTTTTCAGAACAATGCCAAAATTTCACCCTAAGCTATAATTTATATTCCGAATTCAAAAATGATGACTATTTTCCAAAATTTCAAACATATAAGTTTCATTAATTAATTTTATAATTAATTCCCGCTGTCACAACAAATAGCGTGTTTTTAAGAAACAATATATATCAAAAGATTGACAATTGTTTATGTCCAATTTCAAAGTGAAATTAATTCTAATGACCACCATTGGATAAAATGGTAAAAATATATACTAATTATATTCTAAAACCACTAAATAGTATAATTTATCACTATAAATTATTTTGATTAAAAATTTTGTTTTTAAGTATTTTTCACTATTCATAAAAAAATTAGAAGTTCTCAGAAAAATACCAAAAATTCAACATAGGATAATTTCGATATTCTGAATCCAAAAATGAAGTCCATTTTGATAAATAAAATTTATAAAATTTCAAAAAGTTGGTATTACTATTCACAACGGCTAGTTTAATTAGTTGTGGTGTCTGTTAGAGCTCGAGGTTGCGTACAACACACGCTACTGTATTATTCAAAGAGAAGTGTACCGTGGAAGCTTGGGGTGTTACATTCTCCCCTCCTTCAATAAATTGCGTCCTCGCAATTTGAAATTTTTCTTTGAAAATAAAAGGTTGAAAATAGAAAATACCTTTTTGTAAAACCCACATCGGAAATAAGGTTAATAAAATTTAGCCTTAATAAGAGGGAAAGGGAAATGAAAAATTCACCACCCAATTATGATCTCGATTAGGAGAAAATTGGTGGAAATTAGAGACATATAATTGGAGGAAAAACGTAAATATTTATAGGGAGTGATTGTGGTCATCAATCACAAACAAGTGTAAAATTGAGGGCCTCAAAGCCTTCAATCTATGTTGATTTAAAATATTATCAGTTCAACAAGACATATGGTATTAGGATAACACATTTTTTTGTTTTAATATCCCTTTACTAAAGTTTAAGAATTAATTTATTCATAGAATAAGAGATAGGTATATATATATTTATGCTTGATAAGTAGAGTTTCATCCTTCAACTAATTTGTACCACAAACTCATCTTTCACTCAAAAAGATAATAGAACTCAAAAATATTATATTTATCCTAATTGTATAAGGTTCTAAATATTACCACATACCATTTAGATTAGGAAAAAATCTTTTGTAATAATCAGGGACTTCCTGTAGGCTAGTGGTAGGTAATAAAGGCCTTTCGCACTATGGTTGTGGGTTCGATTCCTACAGCTTTGTCCGACGCGACGGGTTATGCCCCACCCTGCATGTTGTTCTTTTCCTAAAACTATAGTATTATAATATTCCAAAAATAATCTTCAGAAATGATTTAACATTAAACAATACTATCCAAAGATCAACTTTATCCATTCCAACCTTTATAGTTATCCAAAATACTTCTGTCCAACTCACAGTCCAAATTTTATAAGGAAGGTAAACATAATGAAGATCTTTTTTTTTCACGTAACAACATGTGAACACATTCATCATGTATTCTTTTTAAACATAATGAATTACCATGATCCCTTATTCCATATATAATACTAGATATACTCCTTCTATCCAAAAATGTATACAAATCATCAATCAGTTTCAAGGAAGTTAAGAATATCCAATATAATTTATCCAAATCAATCACGTCTTATTCCAAAATCACTATCTCGGTATCAGAACCATATTATGGTTTATCTTTATCTCAACCATATATTTTCCAAAAATTTAACCTACTGTGGAGTCACTTTTCTTGGTTCCACACAATCTCAAGTCCTTGATGAAATAGTACTGCAGTACAATCCTTATATACTCCATAATTATTATAACCAGTACATCATTGATACAACACTCAAATTACAAAATTCTTTAATAACAACATAAGAACTCTAATCATTCCTCCTCATCTGTGGTAGTATCATAACTTGATTATTATCCAATAACATCATTTGGGGCACACTTTGATGATTTAGACATTGGTTTGCGTAGTGTCCCCACTCCTTGCAGATGAAGCATTGTACATTTGAAACCTTTTTCTTACCCTTGCAGTCACGCACATGGTGTCCTTTTTCTCCACACTTATAACAAACTCCCATTCCCTTCAGTCAAGTTCCAAGGTGTTTCTTCCCACAGTTATCACATATTGGAAAATTCTTCTTTTCCCACGTCCCTTTTTCCATCATTCTCTCTTCCATCCTTTTCTTCTCTTTCTTCCCTTCAAATCCATAAGACTCAGAGAATTCTTTACTTATCTTATTAACACATGATACTATTTCTTCATATGTTGAGAACACATGGGAGACTATTTCCCTTCAAAATGTTGGCTTAACACCGTGAAAGATACGATCCTTCTTACTCTTTGAATCATACGTATTGCTGCAGTTCACATTCCTTCTACTGGGAGCCATTTCTATACAATGGCATAAACTAGGTTAGTTTATGAATTAAAATGAATAATTTTAAACTTTAAAAATACTTAATGTAAATTGAACGGTTTATGGATATAATCAATAATCATAAGAATGTTTTCTTTGAGGAAGTATATACTCATAACCCTTCATAGTGGTTTGTAAAGAAAATGAGAATTATCCTAAGCATATCCCTCGGGAGTGTCGTAACCAAGAGTGCAGCAAGGCCCGTTGTCGTGCACCAGTTCCCGTTCGAGTCTAGCTCAAATCGATGTTTTTGGGTTTTACCCCTAGGTACATATGTGCCAGAGCCACCTCTACCTGCTCGTATCCAGTTAGGGATGTATTGCTCGGAAAACTCACAAAATCTCTATAATACCAAAATTCTAGGAAGTTCTTCTATACTAATCCTTAAAGTCTATCTTCGGGCTATGTGCTCTAATCAGAGTTTATCTAAATCTAGCTTCCAAGGTTAGTACTAAACTGCCTCTGATACCAACTGTAACGCCCCAACCCCAGCTACCCAGAGTCGGTGCATTACTTCGTAACATTGACATGATCACAAAAGATCAAGTCTCGAAAGACCGATTAGTTTAGTAGCCTTGGAAACAGTAGATACATTCATAAATTTTACATTACATCATAATGTGAAAAACTACAATAACAAAGTCTCCATAGTCCACACTCATATCCTCTTCTGACTATCCCTACAGGTCATTCATAAAATACTTCTTCACATCCTGGAAAATATTAAAACATTGAAAGGGGTGAGCTCAGATGCTCAGTAAGGATAACAATATTGCGGAAGCTTTCATAAATAAACATAAACATTTAAGGCAATGTATAACTAAAACAAAAGCCTTTTAAACATGAACATCAACATAATATGGAAAAAGTAAAATGAGATAATGCCATTTACTTCTTCACATGGATATTCTACTGGTCGAATAATCACATGCAATATCAATAACCACTTTCATATTGATGGAATGCATAATGCCAGACTATCATAACCACGTAGTCAAGGCCTCGTGCCAAGACCACAAATAAGATTTTGTCAAGGCCTCGTGCCAAGACACTAGTTTGTCTCATGAGACCTACCTATGCATCGAGGAGCTATAGCGGGCTCCACCCGTCACTTATTAAGTCCAATGCATTCCTCATATGAATAGGTTTAAACATATCATAAACCATAACATAATCGTATCACATAAAACATGCATAAAGGAAACATAACATTTCCACATTTCAATCACAAGATATCAATACAACACATTGATATAATAAAAACTCTTTCAAAACCATTTTCAATACCAAAATAAAATAAAGTTAAAACTTTATATTTATTTTTCTTTAAAAAAAGTGATGGCTTGTAGAGGAAGCCGAAACTCAAATAATGGTCACGGCAGCAGACAAGTCGTTGTCTCCGCATATGTACGAAAAGAAAAACATTCCCTTTTTGTCGTTTAGTAAAATTCTTCGTATAAAAAAAATATTCCTTTTGAATAAACGTAAAAGTCAAAGGGGTTTATACACCGTATAAAAGAAAGTTGTGTATAAAACCAAATATTCCTCAATGAAAGGAGATTGAGACGAAGTCCTTAAAAAGATAATTTTTAAAATAAAATAGATCTATTATGTGTTTTCACTATAGGTACACATAAAGAATGTAAAAATACAAAATAGGACATAATAATATCATGACATAATTTGAAAGTAGGAGATTAACCCAAAGAATGGAAGTTGGGTTAAGAAATTCCCTTACCTTGTGTCCGACTTGACTCAACCGTTCTTTAACCTCCTTAATAATAAACTAGAGTTAATATCTACCTTATTAAGAACCATTTTCAACTTCATTATCCTTTTTATATCACTTATTACAATGTTATGAACATTATGAAATTATTTAAGTTAATAACGGTCGTTTTGTCGATCTTTGGTACTTGAGTCAACAATAAACTTCTTATAATTACAAGTTGTTCATGTGGTGAAATATCCATTATATCCAGAATTACATTCATGATGTAGATATAATATATATCATATATATCCAGTATATACATTCATTCATAATATTACGTAACAATTAGAGGTAAGAAATGAAATGCACTGTTCATGGAGACGGTAAGCCGTACGTACGCATGAACGCTAATTTCATTTCTATTTCATATTTAATGGAATGAAATCATAATAGTATAAAGGTGTATTATAATTCCAGTATAATATAATATAAAATATCATTTACTCCATCCTTTATACATCCGACATATGGCATTAACGATTCAAATCACTTTGAGGGGGCGGTAGTCCGCACTTCCTAAAATGAAATTATCGTGTTTACCCATAATGGAAATCATAAAGTATGTCATAAATGAGAAATACAAAATCATATGGAAAACCAAAACATAATATATATCATATATAAAAATAGTTTCATCATAATGGCCACCATTAGAGGTGTTATATGAGTGTTGAACAATCATCGTTTCGTGAGGCAAAAATTCGCTATCCACAGAAACAATATGTTCTTTAACCATTAGATGTATGTGTGTGTAAGTGTAGCTCGAATACTTATTATAAAAACATCCTAATATATTAAGGATACTGGTGTTGTTACAAAAGAAATGAATAAAAAGTGTTTAGGGGGTTGTAGAAGAAATCTAAAACAAAACAACATTAGAGAAGACAGTACCTTAAAATCGGGTAACTCTTTTTGATTTGAGCCAAAGGCTTCCTTGGGAAGAGTTCTGCCCAAAGTGAGACTTCTAGGAGTAAGAAGGGGAAGTTTGGAGAGTATTTGGGCAGAGGTTGGCCGATCCAACTGGCTTGAATGTGTGAATGAGGTGGTAGAGGTGGGGGCCTTTTATAAGTGGAGAGGAGGGGCACTCTTGGAAAGTAAAGAAAAGTCACTTTATTATAAAATTAGTTTCGGATTTTAGAGGTCCCACACTTATATAATTCGAGGATAAGGTGATAAGGGTTCGAAATATACTCATCCAATAGGTTTTTGACAAGTGTAAGACTTGGATTTTACATTATCTTTTTATTTTATTTAAATCGTTAAATAATGAGGTCATCGCTACATCATCATTATGTCATAAATAATTTAATTTATTTAATGTCTAAAAATTATACAAAAAATACTATGATGTAGGAAATCTTTTTAGGTTTCCAATGGATATTTATAGTCAAAAATATGACTTGTATAACCCCATGTAAAAAATGTTTTAGTAAAACATTTCATGTTTGTGTCATTTTTTACTTTAACATTAAATAAAAGGTATTTATGTCATTTTGCAACTAAAGTGGCTCCATGGGGTCCCCAGGTTGACCCATGGATTGTCCTGGTCGGCCATTACTCATCCAATAAGGGTAGGACAAGTGTAAGGGTATTTTCATATTTTTATAATATCATTTTTACCTTAAATTTCACTAATTACCTTTAATCGCGATTAATTAAACTTAAAAGTTACTATTCACCAAAAAATTATTTTAATCCCATTGAACCACATTTTACATCCTAATGACAACCATGTATGTCGTATTTTTGAAATTCAAAACACAGAAGTGGTAATATTTCATTTAAACGAAAAATCAGTTATTTAACTACCACTTAGTGGTTTCACTATTCATCAAAAATTGAAGTTTTTCAGAACAATGCCAAAATTTCACCCTAAGCTATAATTTATATTCCGAATTAAAAAATGATGACTATTTTCCAAAATTTCAAACATATAAGTTTCATTAATTAATTTTATAATTAATTCCCGTTGTCACAACAAATAGCGTGTTTTTAAGAAACAATATATATCAAAAGATTGACAATTGTTTATGTCCAATTTCAAAGTGAAATTAATTCTAATGACCACCATTGGATAAAATGGTAAAAATATATACTAATTATATTCTAAAACCACTAAATAGTATAATTTATCACTATAAATTATTTTGATTAAAAAAGTTTTTTTTAAGTATTTTTCACTATTCATAAAAAAATTAGAAGTTCTCAGAAAAATACCAAAAATTCAACATAGGCTAATTTTGATATTACGAATCCAAAAATGAAGTCCATTTTGATAAATAAAATTTATAAAATTTCAAAAAGTAGGTATTACTATTCACAACAGCTAGTTTAATTAGTTGTGGTGTGTGTTAGAGCTCGAGGTTGCGTACAACACACACTACTGTATTATTCAAAGGGAAGTGTACCGTGGAAGCTTGGGGTGTTACATTCTCCCCTCCTTCAATAAATTGCGTCCTCGCAATTTGAAATTTTTATTTGAAAATAAAAGGTTGAAAATAGAAAATACCTTTTTGTAAAACCCACATCGGAAATAAGGTTAATAAAATTTAGCCTTAATAAGAGGGAAAGGGAAATGAAAAAGTCACCACCTAATTACGATCTCAATTAGGAGAAAATTGGTGGAAATTAGAGACATATAATTGTAGGAAAAACGTAAATATTTGTAGGGAGTGATTGTGGTCATCAATCACAAACAAGTGTAAAATTGAGGGCCTCAAAGCCTTCAATCTATGTTGATTTAAAATATTATCAGTTCAACAAGACATAAGGTATTAGGATAACACATTTTTTTGTTTTAATATCCCTTTACTAAAGTTTAAGAATTAATTTATTCATAGAATAAGAGATAGGTATATATATATTTATGCTTGACAAGTAGAGTTTCATCCTTCAACTAATTTCTACCACAAACTCATCTTTCACTCAAAAAGATAATAGAACTCAAAAATATTATATTTATCCTAATTGTATAAGGTTCTAAATATTACCACATACCATTTATATTAGGAAAAAATATTTTGTAATAATCAGGGACTTCCTATAGGCTAGTGGTAGGTAATAAAGGCCTGTCGCACTATGGTTGTGGGTTCGATTCCTGCAGCTTTGTCTGACGCGACGGGTTATGCCCCACCCTGCATGTTGTCCTTTTCCTAAAACTATAGTATTATAATATTCCAAAAATAATCTTCAGAAATGCTTTAACCTTAAACAATACTATCCAAAGATCAACTTTATCCATTCCAACCTTTATAGTTATCCAAAATTCTTCTGTCCAACTCACAGTCCAAATTTTATAAGGAAGGTAAACATAATGAAGATCCTTTTTTTTCACGTAACAACATGTGAACACATTCATCATGTATTCTTTTTAAACATACTGAATTACCATGATCCCTTATTCCTTATATAATACTAGATATACTCCTTCCATCAAAAAATGTACACAAATCATCAATCAGTTTCAAGGAAGTTAAGAATATCCAATATAATTTATCCAAATCAATCACGTCTTATTCCAAAATCACTATCTCGGTATCAGAACCATATTATGGTTTATCTTTATCTCAAACATATATTTTCCAAAAATTTAACCTACTGTGGAGTCACTTTTCTTGGTTCCACACAATCTCAAGTCCTTGATGAAATAGTACTGCAGTACAATCCTTATATACTCCATAATTATTATAACCAGTACATCATTGATACAACACTCAAATTACAAAATTCTTTAATAACAACATAAGAACTCTAATCATTCCTCCTCATCTGGGGTAGTATCATAACTTGATTATTATCCAATAACATCATTTGGGGCACACTTTGATGATTTGGACATTGGTTTGCGTAGTGTCCCCACACCTTGTAGATGAAGCATTGTACATTTGAAACCTTTTTCTTACCCTTGCAGTCACGCACATGGTGTCCTTTTTCTCCACACTTATAACAAACTCCCATTCCCTTCAGGCACATTCCAAGGTGTTTCTTCCCACAGTTATCACATATTGGAAAATTCTTCTTTTCCCACGTCCCTTTTTCCATCATTCTCTCTTCCATTCTTTTCTTCTCTTTCTTCCCTTCAAAGCCATAAGACTTAGAGAATTCTTTACTTATCTTATTAACACATGATACTATTTCTTCATATGTTGAGAACACATGGGAGAATATTTCCCTTCGAAATGTTGGCTTAATACCGTGAAAGATACAATCCTTCTTACTCTTTGGATCATACGTATTGCTGGAGTTCACATTCCTTCTACTGGTCGCCATTTCTATACAATGGCATAAACTAGGTTAGTTTATGAATTAAAATGAATAATTTTAAACTTTTAAAATACTTAATGTAAATTTAACGGTTTATGGATATAATCCATAATCATAAGAATGTTTTCTTTGAGGAAGTATATACTCATAACCCTTCATAGTGGTTTGTAAAGAAAATGAGAATTATCCTAAGCATATCCCCCGGGAGTGTCGTAACCAAGAGTGCAGCAAGGCCCGTTGTCGTGCACCAGTTCGCGTTCGAGTCTAGATCAAAGCGATGTTTTTGGGTTTTGCCCCTAGGTACATATGTGCTAGAGCCACCTCTACCTGCTCGTATCCAGATAGGGATGTATTGCTCGGAAAACTCACAAAATCTCTATAATACCAAAATTCTAGGAAGTTCTTCTATACTAATCCTTAAAGTCTATCTTCGGGCTATGTTCTCTAATCAGAGTTTATCTAAATCTAGCTCCCAAGGTTAGTACTAAACTGCCTCTGATACCAACTGTAACGCCCCGACCCCAGCTACCCAGAGTCGGTGCATTACTTCGTAACATTGGCATGATCACAAAAGATCAAGTCTCGAAAGACCGATTAGTTTAGTATCCTTGGAAACAGTAGATACATTCAAAAATGTTACATTACATCATAAAGTGAAACAATACAATAACAAAGTCTCTATAGTCCACACTCATATCCTCTTCTGACTATCCCTGCAGGTCATTCATAAAATACTTCTTCACATCCTGGAAAATATTAAAACATTGAAAGGGTGAGCTCAGATGCTCAGTAAGGATAACAATATTGCGGAAGCTTTCATAAATAAACATAAACATTTAAGGCAATGTATCACTAAAACAAAAACCTTTTAAACTTGAACATCAACATAATATGGAAAAAGTAAAATGAGATAATGCCATTTACTTCTTCACATGGATATTCTACTGGTCGAATAATCACATGCAATATCAATAACCACTTTTATATTGATGGAATGCATAATGCGAGACTATCATAACCACATAGTCAAGGCCTCGTGCCAAGACCACAAATAAGATTTTTTCAAGGACTCGTGCCAAGACACTAGTTTGTCTCATGAGACCTACCGATGCATCGAGGAGCTATAGCGGGCTCCACCCATCACTTATTAAGTCCAATGCATTCCTCATATGAATAGGTTTAAACATATCATAAACCATAACATAATCGTATCACATAAAACATGCATAAAGGAAACATAACATTTCCACATTTCAATCACAAGATATCAATAAAACACATTGATATAATAAAAACTCTTTCAAAACCATTTTCAAGACCAAAATAAAAGAAAGTTAAAACTTTATATTTATTTTTCTTTAAAAAAAGTGATGGCTTGTAGAGGAAGCCGAAACTCAAATAATGGTCACGGCAGCAGAGAAGTCGTTGTCGCCGCATATGTACGAAAAGAAAAACATTCCCTTTTTGTCATTTAGTAAAACGCTTCGTATAAAAAAAATATTCCTTTTGAATAAACGTAAAAGTCAAAGGGGTTTATACACCGTATAAAAGAAAGTTGTGTATAAAACCAAATATGCCTCAATGAAAGGAGATTGAGACGAAGTCCTTAAAAAGAAAATTTTTAAAATAAAATAGATCTATTATGTGTTTTCACTATAGGTACACATAAAGAATGTAAAAATACAAAATAGGACATAATAATATCATGACATAATTTGAAAGTAGGAGATTAACCCAAAGAATGGAAGTTGGGTTAAGAAATTCCCTTACCTTGTGTCCGACTTGACTCAACCGTTCTTTAACCTCTTGAATAATATACTAGAGTTAATATCTACCTTATTAAGAACCATTTTCAATTTCATTATCCTTTTTATATCACTTATTACAATGTTATGAACATTATGTAATTATTTAAGTTAATAACGGTCGTTTTGTCGATCTTTGGTACTTGAGTCAACAATAAACTTCTTATAATTACAAGTTGTTCATGTGGTGAAATATCCATTATATCCAGAATTACATTCATGATGTAGATATCATATATATCATATATATCCAGTATATACATTCATTCATAATATTACGTAACAATTAGAGGTAAGAAATGAAATGCACTGTTCATGGAGACGGTAAGCCGTACGTACGCATGAACGCTACTTTCATTTCTATTTCGTATTTAATGGAATGAAATCATAATAGTATAAAGGTGTATTATAATTCCAGTATAATATCATATAAAATATCATTTACTCCATCCTTTATACATCCCACATATGACATTAACGATTCAAATCACTTTGAGGGGGCGGTAGTCCGCACTTCCTAAAATGAAATTATCGCGTTTACCCATAATGGAAATCATAAAGTATGCCATAAATAAGAAATACAAAATCATATGGAAAACCAAAACATAATATATATCATATATAAAAATAGTTTCATCATAATGGCCACCATTAGAGGTGTTATATGAGTGTTGAACAATCATCGTTTCGTGAGGAAAAAATTCTCCATCCACAGAAACAGTATGTTCTTTAACCATTAGATGTAGGTGTGTGTAAGTGTAGCTATAATCCTTATTATAAAAACATCCTAATATATTAAGGATACTATTGTTGTTACAAAAGAAATGAATAAAAAGTGTTTAGGGGGTTGGAGAAGAAAACTAAAACAAAACAACATTAGAGAAGACATTACCTTAAAATCGGGTAACTCTTTTTGATTTGAGCCAAAGGCTTCCTTGGGAAGAGTTCTGCCCAAAGTGAGGCTTCTAGGAGTAAGAGGGGGAAGTTGGGAGAGTATTTGGGCAGAGGTTGGCCGATCCAAATGGCTTGAATGTGTGAATGAGGTGGTAGAGGTGGGGGCCTTTTATAAGTGGAGAGGAGGGGCACTCTTGGAAAGTAAAGAAAAGTCACTTTATTATAAAATGAGTTTCGGATTTTAGAGGTCCCACACTTATATAATTCGAGGATAAGGTGATAAGGGTTCTAAATCTACTCATCCAATAGGTTTTTGACAAGTGTAAGACTTGGATTTTACATTATATTTTTATTTTATTTAAATCGTTAAATAATGAGGTCATCGCTGCATCATCATTATGTCATAAATAATTTAATTTATTTAATGTCTAAAAATTATAAAAAAAATACTATGATGTTGGAAATCTTTTTATCTTTCCAATTACTATTTATAGTCGAAAATATGACTTTTATAACCCCATGTAAAAATTGTTTTAGTAAAACATTTCATGTTTGTGTCATTTTTTACTTTAACATTAAATAAAAGGTATTTATGTCATTTTTCAACTAAAGTGACTCCATGGGGTCCCCAAGTTGACCCATGGATTGTCTTGGTCGTCCATTACTCATCCAATAGGGGTAGGACAAGTGTAAGGGTATTTTCATATTTTTATAATATCATTTTTACCTTAAATTTCACTAATTACCTTTAATCGCGATTAATTAAACTTAAAAGTTACTATTCACCAAAAAATTATTTTAATCCCATTGAACCACATTTTACATACTAATGACAACCATGTATGTCGTATTTTTGAAATTAAAAACACAGAAGTGGTAATATTTCATTTAAACGAAAAATCAGTTATTTAACTACCACTTAGTGGTTTCACTATTCATCAAAAATTGAAGTTTTTCAGAACAATGCCAAAATTTCACCCTAAGCTATAATTGATATTCCGAATTCAAAAATTATGTATATTTTACAAAATTCCAAACATATAAGTTGCATTAATTAATTTTATAATTAATTCCCGCTGTCACAACAAATAGCGTGTTTTTAAGAAACAATATATATCAAAAGATTGACAATTGTTTATGTCCAATTTCAAAGTGAAATTAATTATAATGACCAACATTAAATAAAATGGTAAAAATATATACTAATTATATTCTAAAACCACTAAATAGTATAATTTATCACTATAAATTATTTTGATTAAAAAATTTGTTTTTAAGTATTTTTCACTATTCATAAAAAAATTAGAAGTTCTCAGAAAAATACCAAAAATTCAACATAGGATAATTTCGATATTCCGAATCCAAAAATGAAGTCCATTTTGATAAATAAAATTTATAAAACTTCAAAAAGTAGGTATTACTATTCACAACGGTTAGTTTAATTAGTTGTGGTGTGTGTTTGTTGACGCTCCTTTAGTCACAGAATCTAAAGATTGGAAAAGGGGAATATCTGAGCTCAAAGTGATTCAACCTTTGAAGAAAACATCAAAAATCGACAAAGGCATGAACAAAGGATCAACAGAAACTTCACCGCGCAAGTTATATCACTGTCGCGCAAGTCCACTTGCGTGACGCCCTTGGTCGCGCAAGTGACTTGCGCGACCTAAGTGATAACTGCCCAATAACCACCCGGGGTCTTCTCCTGCCTATAAATAGACCCTGTGGGCCCCCCATTAGAGGAGGATTTTTTTTCCAGAAACTCGGATTGAAGCTCCCGACACCCAAGTCTCTTCTCAAAGCTTCCGGAACACTTCTAAGGTAATTTCTTACCTAGAACGGAAGATCTAAAGAGAGGGAAGAAGGCTTAAGTGTTGAAACTCATCAACACTTGCGCGTCTGAGTGGCCAGCCCTTAAGGGAAGTGGTCACACTTACGCGCCGCCTCATTCCTTCAATAGAATTTGTGCGTCCCTTTTCTAGAAGAACCTCAAGAGGATTCTAAAGGGTTTAATAAAGCGTCGCTCAAGTATTTTAATGCTGGTTGAAAATCGCGCAAGTACCCCACATGCCGCGCAGGTATACCTGCGCGCCCGATACTTGCGCGCTGCCGCAGTACCTACGTGCCTTACAAGACTTGCGTGCCCCTTCCTTTTTGGGTGCCTTTTCTGCCCATTTCACCCCTCTTAAGCCATCACACCTTTCCTTTTCAAGATTCAGTCTTCAAGACACTCTTCAAAGCCATTTATGGCATGATTTCTTGATTTGACTTCCTTATCTGAAAGGAATTTTGTGGAATATCTCTCAAAACCTAGTGATTTAAACATCTTTATGTCACCAAAGATTGAGAGTTCCTTCATTCAACCTCATCCTTTAAGATGAGATAATCCTTAACTTGGGTCTCCTTTTCAGGAATAATCCCCAGTTATAAGTCCTTTAACTTGGGCCTCTTCCTCAGGAGTAAGCCCCAAATTCTTAAAGTTCCCAAATTTGGGCATCCTCCTCAGGAGTAAGCCCCAAACCTTAATTCCTTAACTTGGGCATTCTCCTTAGGAGTAAGCCCCAATCCCAATCTCAAAATATGGGCATCCTTCTTAGGAGTAAGCCCCAAGTCCTCTAATTTGGGCATCCTCTTCAGGAGTAAGCCCCAAACCAAGTCCCCTAACCTGGGCTTCCTTCTCAGGAATAAGTCCCAGTCATAAATCTTGGGCATCCTTCTTAGGAGTAAGCCCCAAACCTTAATCCCCATCCTGGGTCTCCTTTTTCAAGTATAAAAACCAGTTATAATCTTGGGTTTCCTTTTCAGGAATAAGCCCCAAGTCCCCTAATTTCTCTTTAACCAGTCCTAATTTACCATTGATTTGGGTTTCCTTTTCAGGAGTAAAACCCAATCATAAGTCCCCTCATAACTTGGGCATCCTCCTTAGGAGTAAGCCCCAAATTTAGAGTATTCAAATCTCCATGAAGCACATATACCTTTATGGACCCTGTTCATGGATTTTCTCCCTAAAAGTGAATCCTAAACCTTTATCTATCTGGGCAGTCATACATACATAAGCCCCAAACCATTTCTTATGATTGCATCTTTCATGGCACAATTGTCTAAATTTTACTAATACCTCTTGTTTCTCACACCGAGCATGACTCACGTGAGCTTAGAGTGTAAAAGTAATTGTGACATCCTGCTTTGAGCCATCAATCATAAACATCATACCCTTATTCGAACTACGTGGGTTCTGATTCCTTTTTCAAAACAAAGGATACATAGGTAGCCCATCTATGGGTTCGATACCAACTCTGAAGTAATTCATTGTCCTTCTGAATGACGATAAACTTAAAGTGCCCCACTGAGTGGATTTAAAACTAGCCTGGTCATCATAATGACCAAGAGACTTTTATATAAATATTTTGAAGGATACCATTGACCAAGAATCTCTAAATAGATACAGATGATTCTCTATTGATGAAGAACCTCGAATACATATAAAAGATTCTCTAAATTTCTTACATATTTAATCATTGATTGTTAAACTGAAGGAAATATCATTTTATATTTGGTAATGTAATAAGGATTCACGAACATAACTTAAATCTATAAAGAGAGTCCCGGAGTAGACAATAATTCCCCTAAAAAAGGTGTGATGAGTCCGACCTCCCATCCTCTCGACCAATGCAAATTCCTAAGCCTCATTAGCCCACAAGCTAATGAGTGCCTAACTTTGGAAAGTAGGTCCAAACGGATGTGGAATCATTGGATGTTTCCGGTTCTACGAACAAACCCGTTAGAAACCGATCGGAACGTTTGAATCTCCCATCCAGGAGGTCATCCCTGGATTCCGTGCGAAACAAAAAATGGTGAACCCGACGTGAATCCTTAACCAAGTTAAAGTGATGTTCTTCTTATTTGTTAGGCCCCTTGGGCCAACAAAGAAATCATTGTCATGTGCTCATCCAAAAGATGCAGTGGCCGGATTCATCTTGATTATGTCTGTTATATGGAACATGCACTCTTTTCTCAAGATCTTCTGCAAAATGCCTTTCCTTAAATTCACCCCTATGAATACTACTGCTGTAAACACCTCTACTGTGAGGTCTACTACTGTGAAAACCAATGCTGCTACTCCTGCTGGAACGTCGTCCGCTCTGAGGATGACATCACCAACTCAACGTCTTCAACGCTGGGTTTCTAATGCACTGGTTAAGTAGTACCGTCGCAATGGTACTATCCCAACTCTGGAGGCCGCTCGTCAAGCCCTCCAAGTTAGAAACTCTACCTGGTCATCCGGACAACGGCGGCCAGCGATCAAGAAGTAGATGGTGCTGACTACCGTCTCCAACCGTTTTAGATCGTTATCCCTGGAACGCAATTTCCAGTCACTCCCTTACTCCGAGGAAGTGAATGAGCAGGTCCCGCAGGGCCTTAATTCAAAAAGACAGAAGTCCTTCCCGGAGGCTCCCATCAACAATCGCCGCCAGACTCGTGCGGTAGTGCACCCTCAACATGATGAGGGTATCGACTCCAAGCATTCAGCTCAGGTTCCTCGAACCCGAGCAGGAAAGATGAACCTCCAGAGACGGAATCCGGTTAACAATAGGCAGGTTGTCATCCCTGCCATCTCCGGAAAAGTCCACCAACCTAACTTGGTGGCGAACAATGAGCAGGCACACACACCTGTCCGTTTTAATTCCGCTGTCCAGCAGACTCGTCTGGCAGCATCAAGCCAATCCCGCCAGGCAATTCCGGCGGAGTACTATAGGCAGGAACATACACCTGCTTATACATCACCAGTTAGTCAGCAGGCTCGTCTGACTACATATGATGGATCTCGTCAACCGCATTTGGCGAAGTGTAATCAGCAGGCACATACACCTGCTAATACTAATCAAGCCTACCAACAGTCTCGCTTGGTAGCGCACGGAGAAGTCAGTCGGAAAGCCCCGATGAAAAACAGGAGGTAGACTCAACTCTCTGCCTCCACACTTGAGTACTGTCAGGATTCACTGACAGGAAAAGGAGGACAGGAGCATGCACATACACCTACTCCAAACCCGGAATGGACGTATATCCCCGTTCCGGCGGCTGAAGTCACCAAACATATTTTATCAACGGTGAAAGAGCAGAAGCAAATTCCTGCTCATATTCTGGATGCTTGCTAGGATATCATAACAGCTTCAGCATCATCTCAAGGACAGACACATAAATCTATCCCTAGCAGTGGAGTGACACATCAACGATTCACTCCGGAACAGACACACACATCTGTTCCAGTCCAAGAGGGTTATGGGGCATACTCCCCCATATCATACGAACAACCAAGTCAGGCACATACACCTGATTTGAGTGGAGATCGTCAGCCTAACCTGACCATCTTTCCTGATCAGGCACATACACCTACTCAGAGCAATCACTTTCATCATCAAGTGGTTTCTAAAGCGAGTAAGAAGTCATCTAAGAAAAAGATCCGCCCAGCACAGTCAGGAGATCAAAGGCCAATCTATAACCAAGCCTTTCTCGATGCTGGAGTTCTTGAAGCCCTCAGACATTTATCTGTCGGAATTCAAGATTATACTCCCTCAGTTCCCAATAATGGGAACATTAATTCTGAAGGTCTTCAATAGACACTTCCTCATGAAGACTTGCTTCATGAAAATTCGGTCAATCTTGAAGTTTCTTCTTCAGATGAGAGCCACAGGAACCCTCTGTGTGGTCAGAAGACCAAGGAGCAAGAGATCTAATCTTTTGCTGTAACCCATTATGGTGGTCCTCCCCATGATGATGAATTTCGCTGCGAAAGTCCTCTCCGCAGTAGTGATTCACATTGCCTGGAAAATACTCCAGTGGACAATGTAGTGCCGAGAAAGCCCTCTTATCTTGAGGCACTTGCAAATGTGAAACCAGTCATGTCTGATGCTTTATCGCTAACAAGTGAAATACTTTCTCAATCAGAAGATATCCCAGGGTGTAGGTCATTCTCTGAACCACCCCTAAGTCATGCATCTTTTAGTTTGATCAATGATCTCTCTACCAATCTTGTTGAATCCGATGAAGCAACAAGGAAACACCAACTCTGGTCAAAACAGGTAGAAGAATCTTCATTTAATGATAAAGAGGAAATGCTGAACATGAGGAAAAAACTGGCAAAAAGTGAAGTACCAGTCATGTTTTGGCCTTTGGCTGACTCCTAGTACGACATTCCAAAGATGTTGACGGATGATGGAATCCATGATATTCGTCTCAACATATGGAAAACTCTTTATCAATTAAAGAAGAAGGTATTATCTTATGATGAATATGAAAATCATCTTAAGATAATAGAAGGGCTAAAACGTCAGATTGATTTAGCATCTCTATCAGTCTCTCGGTATCCAAAGGCTGAAAAACAACAGAGAACCCTTCAATGTTCATGCCTTGGCGCACTAAGAAAATTGCGTCCGTTAATTTCCAATGCTCCATCTGATGTTCATATCAGAGGATGGGGTGTTCACGGAGCACTACATTTCACAGTGCTTTCCAGTCAGCAAATCCCACCGAAAATGGTCTCATGCAATGTTATTGCCCATGGACGGCCACAGTCAATGGGCTTTGTTCATAATCAAAAGCTTTCTCAAGAACATGCTTCAACTAGTTCCTCTCAAAATCAAGCATATAGAGAACAAGTTGTTGAATTGCTCCTACATCAAGCAGGCGAGAATATTGCACAAGCCTCTCGTATGGAGAAAACATGTCATCAAATGACAGAAGTCTCGGAAATCATCCAACGGTCTGTTGAACCAGGTGATAAAAATGGATACAGGTTAATGCATCCAGCTAATTTCCAAACTAAGATTCGCAAGATCAAGAGATCTTTTAAGAATATCTCAGACGTAGCATGTCAAGAGCCACCCCAGCTTGTCAGACTGGGGACTTCTCTAACCCAACCCTCAGAGTCAACAAATGGTATTCGAGGAGTTGAGCGGAATCAGCAGGAACATCCCCAGTTCTCGAGACTGGGGACTCTTTCAAATCATCAATCCCCTCCTCAGAGAATGTCGGTCTTTTCTCGATTGGGGAAGAAGCCCCAAGAGGAACGAAGAGCCAAATTATCAGGAGATTCCCTCCAAGTTATAGCTCGTCAAGAAGTTCCTAAAAGATTGAATCAACAAAAGGCAATGTCTCATCAAAGACATGAAGGAATACAATATCACAGAAATGTTGATAGAAGAGATGTGATGCATTATGCATCAATCAATGTCATCAATGTCGTTGTTGTTAATCCACCAGAGGAGACTCACTCAGGGGACTCAGATGAAGAGCGTCCTACTCAAGAAAATGTACGCACCGATACAAATGAAGAAGGTGTACGTACACGAAGTCAAAGGATTACACAGAACCTAGGTAATCCACTTCCCTCCCTCCAAAAGGTATCCAAAAAAGGGAAGGGAACGAATCAGGTTACATATCCTTCCTCTGGAGAAGGTCAGTCGCTCTCATTAGAGCAAAGGTTTGCACAACAGGAGGAAGAAATTAAAGAATTAAGAAGAATGAATGCAGAACTACTTCATAGTAGTCTTCTTCTTAAGAATGCTGAAGTCCGACAGCCGAAGGAATTTGTTGCAGTTACTGATATGGATCAAGAATATCCTCCTTTATCAGTACACCCTCAGAGGTCTAATCCTATGGGTCAAGCGCAACAACGGTTGGCAGTACTACCATCAGTTGCAGCACCAACCACCACGTCTGTTCAAGCTCCATTCATTGCACCTACTCAAGACCAGGTTCAACCAGATGTTTCTCAAAAGTTAATAACTACTATTGAGTCATTAACTGCTCGGTTAGAAACTATGGAAGGTAAACGGGCGCAAGTTCAACCTGAAAAGAAAGTTTACCCTGAATGGGTAGATTCAATTTCTCCTCCATCCAGTTTTGGAAACCCTGTTTTCCCTACTTTTAATGGATCAGGCGACCCTGAACAACATTTGACGCATTACGTGTCTTGTTGTGATCCTATGATGGGAACTCCAGAGCAGCAAGAAGTAGTGAAACTCATATTCTTCATGCGAACCTTGCAAGGACTAGCTTTTGTCTGGTATACAAGCTTGCAATCCCGGTCAATCATTGGATGGGAGGATCTTCGTCAAAAATTCCTTCTTCAGTTCAGCTCAACTTTGCCAAAAACGACAGTTTTCGATCTTACAAACTGCAAGCAAAGGGAGAATGAAAGAGTCTTTGATTTCATTGCTTGCTGGAAGGGATTAACGTATTCCCTGAGTTTAGCACTCCCTCAGGAAGAGTTGTTGCCAATCTGTGTGGAAAATTTGCGTGACGAATTACGCACGCCATTGATCCCTGTGAAATACACAGGAGGGTTTCGAGACCTTACTTCAATCGCTCAGCAGATTGAAGATTCCCTTATACAGGCTAAGGTTAAATCTCGTGTAATTCCATCAGCTCCAGGAAGAAGAATGGGTAAAGCAGAAACTGCTACAGTTATGCTTAAACAAGCACCTGTACCTATATCTACTTCAAAACCTTCATCTTCTCGAAGGACTCCACCTCCTGAACGCCAACAACAAAGGCCGTTTCGTCCAAATGATCAAAAAGATCAAATATGAAAACAATTTGAGGATATGAAGAGTAAAACATACTCTTTCCAAAATGAGCAAGTTCTTGGTTACTTCATTTCAGCTCTGGAAAATAATTTGGTTCAATTACCAGTGCCCAAGAGGCCAAACAAGGAAGGAGATGAAGACCGTCCCAATTATTGTCCCTTTCATCAAATGTTGGAGCATCCCATCAAGGAGTGTTTTGTCTTTAAATACCTCCTGCAAAAGATGGTCGACTTGGGACAAGTCAAATTGAAGGGTTCTTCAGCTCATGTAGCATGTGTTACCGCTACAGATCCAGAGGAAGGAGGCGAGTGGCAGGAAGTCGGAAGCAAAACTGCACAAAAATATGATGATTGGATGGTCAGAAAGACAATCAATCGGACCCATGCCATTTTGCGAACACAATTGAAGAAGCCAGTTGTGTCTCCTACAAAAGCTACAGTGAAGCCTCCATCAAAAGACAAATCCTCAAAAGGGCAGCGCAATTCAAAGAAGAAAGAGGAATCAGAAGAAGATGAGTATGTATCAAGGCCTAAGTTGTCTTTGACTCTGGAAGATTTCATGCCATCTACTTCAAAGCCACGAGCACCGCCCCATCAAACGGCACAGCCTAAACGGGCTAGTCAGGCCGGGTCTTTATCAGACGAAGAGTTAATCTTCAGTTCTGTTAATATGATTCAATTAAAAGATCTATATTCCAGTCTTGATGAGCCTGAATTACCTGTATCAAATAAGGGAATCCGAGGAAGTTACAGAGGTTCAGGATACAGAGGAAGACGTGGATCTTTCCGAAGCCACTACTCCAATTCTACCCCTGCTAGTACTGTGTATGCAGCAGAAACTCATGGTAGAGCCCTTCAGCGAGCTCAAAAAGAACAAGTGAGTTCTTCTGCCAATGACCAACTCAGTTTTGGCACAGTTATTTTGGAAGACCGATTAAAGGTTCCATCTTCTTTATCTCAGCAAGTAAATGGATCTAATCAATCAAATCTTCCAAAACCAAGGATGTTGCCAACTTCTATCCCAATACAAGATGCATCAGCTTCCAAAGCATCTGCTTCCAAGTTACCTGCTAAACCTCATATTCCTGTTGGGAAACACAGACCTCTAGATCAAAAGTATGATATATTGAAACACTTGGCCCAAGTACCAGCCAAGTTATCAATTTTGGATGCTTTGAATCTGTCAAAAGATCTTCGGGAAGCACTCATCGAAGCTTTGTCAAGTCCTCAGGAGTTTGAAGCTGAAATTGCTGCAGTTGAAGTCTATCACATAGAGAATAATCCAGCAGAATGCCATGAAGTGATATCTTTTACTGATAAAGATGAAGATGATGTTGTGCATGGGCACATAAAACCTCTCTACTTATCTGGAAAAGTCAATGGTGTAGATATCCAAAGAGTTTTCATTGACAATGGTTCAGGAGTCAACCTCATGCCCATTTGTACACTTCGTCGATTGGGCCTCACGGAATCTGATTTATCTCCTTCTACCATGATGTTACAAGGATATGATAAAAATGAACAAGAACCACTGGGCGAAGTTACACTCAGAACCCAGTTTGGAGATCTTGTATCCAATTCGGATTTCATGATTGTTGATCAAGACTCAGCTTTCAACGTCTTGCTTGGAAGACCCTGGCTACATCAGCATGCAGCTATCCCTTCATCAAACCATCAATGTCTCAAATACTGTTTCAATGGTCAAGTTGGAACATTGTATGGTGATAAGGCCCCGTTCAAGACATGTGAGTCTCAATACATTGAGGCAGAATTTTATCACATGAAGGGAAGAGAAAAATCTACAATGAAGGAAATTACCAAAGTTAATGCTCCATATGGTTTGGAGAAAATTCCAATAAATCCATTTACACATGTGAGTACAGATTATGTGTTACCTATCAGTCAAATTGACAAAATAGTCCCAAATCAAAATACTCTTATGGAAAGATCCATAATGTCAGTTACGGCAATCGAGCCAGACAATATGGGAGAAATTGGTAACCTACCAAACAGTGATGAAAGCCTAAGTGGTGACGTTTTCATTTCATCTGTTGAAGTCCAACAAGTCTATACTTCTCCAATCAGTCTAGAAGAAGTTATAGCAACACCAGAGGTGAATAATGATGTCGATTCTCAATCCATTATCTCCTCTTTATTTCCCAAAGAAGGCCCTTTATCATCAATAGGGTCGGAAATGGAAGCTTCTTCTTCAAAATGTGAAAATTTTGATATCTCTTATGATCATGAAAATTTCGTTTTGTCATCTACTATGCAAGTAGAAACGGAAGAAATAGCACATGATGAAGAGGAAGAGGAAGATCTTAGAGATGCTCCTCCAGCATTTGAAGAGGGTATCTCTACCACTGTGGATGAACTCAGAGAAATAAATCTGGGTACAGAGAAAGATCCACGCCCCACTTTAATTAGTACGGACATGACCCTTGAAGAGCAAGAGATGTATATTTCTTTTCTAAAGAAAAATAAAGATATTTTTTCTTGGAATTATACAGAAATGCCTGGGCTTGATCCTGATATAGCTACTCATCATTTGGGTTTACCAAAAGAACATCGAGGATTCAAGAAAGCCGCAAGAAGAACACACCCAACCTATGCTTCCAAAATTGAGGCTGAAGTGGATAAGCTTATCAAAGCTAACTTCGTCAGAGAAGTTCAATATCCCAAGTGTTTGGCTAATATTGTCCTTGTAAAGAAAAAGAACGGACAAATTAGGGTTTGCATCGATTTCAAAGATCTTAATCGGTATTGTCCTAAAGATGATTTCCTAGTTCCAATTACAGAACTCTTAATTGATGCGACAGCTAGTTATGAAGTAATTTCCTTCATGGATGGATATTCCGGATATAATCAGATCTGAATGGCCCCAAAAGATGAGGAATCTACAGCCTTCAGAGCCCCTCAAGGTGTGTTTTGTTACCGGGTGATGCCCTTTGGTTTAAAGAATGCAGGTGCAACATATCAACGTGCCATGCATCGTATCTTCAAACCTTTCTTAGGGAAATTTTTTGAATGCTATGTAGACGATTTGGTGGTTAAATCCAAACAAAGTTCTAATCACTTGGCTGATTTGGAAGTCATATTCCACAAGCTTTGACAACATAATTTGAAGATGAACCCCTTAAAATGTGCTTTTGGGGTAACCTCAGGAAAATTCCTCGGCATTGTTGTACGCCATCGTGGTATTGAAGTCGATCCTGAGAAGACCAAATCAATCCTTGGTATGTCACCTCCTCAGAATTTGAAAGAATTAATAGGACTTCAAGGACACTTAGCCTATATTCGGCGTTTCATTGCCAATTTGGCGGGTAAAAGTCTACCCTTCACCAAATTGATGAAGAAGGTAGTCACATACCAGTGGACTAAAGATTGTCAGGAAGAATTTGACATTCTCAAGAAATACCTCCTGAGTCCACTGGTATTAATGCCACCTGTTGAAGGAAGACCACTTATCCTCTATGTGACAGCTCTAGAGCGATAATTGGGGGCCTTTCTTACTCAAAAGAATGATTCTGGGAATGAAAATAGCCTCTACTATCTCAGTAGAACTATGCTTGAAGCAGAAACCCGGTATTCAAGTATTGAGAAGTGATTCCTGGCATTAATCTTTGTAGTTCAGAAACTGAGACACTACTTGCAACATCATGAGGTCCAATTGGTATCTCGCAATAATCCGCTCAAATTCATCCTTAGTCGTCCAATGCTTAGAGGACGTCTAGCAAGGTGGGCAGTTATTTTGAAACAGTTCGACATTCAGTATGTGTCTCAAAAGGCAATAAAGGGTCAAGCTCTGGCTGATTTCCTGGCTGAACATCCTTCCATGGAGGACACGTCTTCAGATATTGAACTCCCTGATGAGGAAGTTTTCTCTATTCAAGAGAGTCCTCAAACATGGGAAATGTATTTTGATGGTGCTTCCAGAAGTCCAACAGGGAAGAAAATGGAAAATCCTAAATTCAACAAAGTTGGTTTAGGAATTGTACTCATTTCTCCAGATAAGGCATTGTTACCTTATTCCTTTCTATTGTGGGAAGGTGGTACTAATAATGAAGCTGAATACCAAGCTCTCATTACAGGCTTGGAGTTAGCGCTCCAAGCACAAGTGAATCACTTAAAGGTGAAAGGTGATTCAAACCTGGTAATCAAACAAGTCAATGGGGATTATGCCATCAGAAAAGAAGAATTAATCCCTTTGTATGATTACGTCAGAGATTTAATGGCGGAATTCCCTTCAGAACCGACATTTTCTTATGTCCCAAGATCACAAAATGATCAAGCTGATGCACTGGCTAATATAGCCACAGCACTAGCAGATCCAAACTGGGACGAGACAACCATCAGTATTGCCCACCGTCGTGCAATTTCACCTTATGTTCATTCCAGAATAGAGGAAATTAATGAAATTAGTCCCATTCCTGAACCGTATGGTCATAATACAGGATGGATGACACCTATCAGGGAATACCTTCAAAATGGAACACTTCCACCTGATAGAGCCGAGAAAGAACAAATCCGAAGACGTTTGGTCAATTTTACTCTTTATGATATCCCAAACCACCTAGAGAAAATTCTCTACAAACGTGGTTTTGATGGAGTTCTCTTCAGATGCATTGATGGTGAAGAGACAAAGGCTATCATGAAAGAAGTGCATGCAGGAGTATGTGGTGCCCACCAGTCTGGACATAGATTGTCTGATCAAATTCGAAGGCTTGGATACTTTTGGCCTTCAATGATACAAGATTGTGTTGATTTCACAAAGAAGTGCCATTCATGTCAATTATATGCCAACTTCATTCATCAACCTCCAGAGTTGCTTCATACAGCTAAATACTCATAGCCATTTGCCACATGGGGAATGGATGTGGTGGGACCTTACCCTTCAGCTACGACCAAGCAGTTTAAGTACATTCTTACTGCTACTGATTTCTTTTCCAAATGGGCAGAAGCAGTACCTCTCAAAGAAGTCAGTTATAAATGCATTGTTAGCTTCATCAAGTCTAACATCATTACTAGATTTGGTGTCCCTCATACCATATTGACGGACAACGGCACCAACTTCTGTTCTTCTGAGGTGAAGAAATTGTATCAAGAATACAAAATTAAATCCAACCATTCATCTAGGTATCATGCGGCGGCCAATGGCCAAATAGAAGCCTTTAACAAGACTCTTTCAAATATACTGCAAAATATGGTGGATAAAGATAAAAGGTCATGTCCTGATAAACTCTTTCATGCTTTATGGGCTTATCGGACTACCACCCGCAATGCAACGCGGTCAACTCCATATTCGTTGGTATATGGAACAGAAGCAGTCTTGCCAATTAAAGTTCAATTTCCCTCACTCAGAGTAGCCATTTGTGATCAGTTATCTACAGATGAGAAATCCCAAAAGCGATTGAATGAATTGGAACAGTTAGATGAGAAAATATTGTGCACTTTGCACCACTTGGAAATCTATCAGAATCGAATAGCACGAGCTTTTAACAAAAAAGTTCGTCTTCGTTCATTCATTCAGGGAGAATTGGTATTAGTTCTCAGAACTCCAATGATACCAGGAAAGAAACCTCCCAAGCTTGATCCAAAATGGGAAGGACCTTATTCAATACATAGGGTCTACTCCAATGGAGCTTATTCATTAATCTCAATGGATGGAGAACTCATCATGACTCCAACCAATGCCAGATTTCTGAAGAAATATTTTGTATAAACACAAAATATGGTCCCCAGAACCAAGAATCTTACAATTGGTTCATCATCTATAGTCCAGTATGACTTTAAACTGCATCATCATTAATAGTCCAGCATGAAATTAAACTGCACCATTCACGGTCCATGCATATGACCTTAAACTATTCGCACTGTCGTCCAACATGACGTTAAATTGTAGAAAAGAAGATGTCCTCGTAACATGACACTAAACTGTGCGGCACCAGTTCGTCCTTGCTATATAATGTTAAACTATACATCAATGGTCCAGTATGACCTTAAACTACAACAACGTCCAACATGACATTAAACTGTGTTTCGTCCGAGATGACACTAAACTATATCAGTTCCCTTAATTGTCCAGCATGACACTAAACTGTAGTTCGTCCTAGCTACATGATGCTAAACTGTGCAGCACCCTAATTCGTCCAAGGTGACGTTAAACTATGCGGTCCATGCATATGACCTTAAACTGTTCGCATGTCTTCTTTCGTCCAACATGACGATAAACTGTGTCCTCTTTTGTCCCAGTAACATGACACTAAACTGTGCGGCACCAGTTCGTCCTTTCTATATGACGTTAAACTATACATCAATGGTCCAGTATGACCTTAAACTAAAAATTCATCCTACACGACGTTAAAATGCGAAAAAGTTCCCTAAATGGTCCAGTATGACCTTAAATTGCATCATCAACGGTCCACGCATATGACCATAAACTATTTGCAAGTCCCCTACGTCCAACAAGACGTTAAACTGTGACGTCCTAACTACATGATGCTAAACTGTATAAAAATCCCTTACGTCCGGAAATACGTTAAACTATATAATCATCAAAGGTCCCGTATGACCTTAAACTACACCACCGTCCAGTATGACATTAAACTGCACCATCCACGGTCCATTTATATGACCTTAAACTATTCGCCCTTTGTCCAACATGACACTAAACTGTAGAAAAAAATCCCCAATGCGTCCAACATGACATAAATGGTGTGTTATTTTGTCCTTACTGCATGACATTAAACTGCACAGTCCCCCTTTCGTCCAATATGACGTTAAACTGTATTGTCCCCATCGTCCTAACTACATGACGCTAAACTGTACAGAAAATCCTTGATATGTCCTACACGACATCAAACTGTTATTTTGTCCCTACTACATGACACTAAAATGTGCAGCACCAATAGTCCTAACTGCAAGACTTTAAACTGCATAGTCCCTTTTTTATGTCCTACATGACATTAAACTATACATCGTTAAGGTTGTTGTTTCCTCTTGTTTCTCACACTGAGTATGACTCACGTGAGCTTAGAGAAAACCTCAACCGTAACACTCTCTTTGGGCCTCTAACCATGTATAAGTCCCAACAAAATTTTTTTTAGATCATTGTCCCCAAGAACAACTTGATCATTAATTCATTCTTTAATTGAACTACACGGACTTTGATCCTTGCCCTCCAGGCTGGGTATGTAGGCAACCTCCCAGGGTTCAAGCCCGAAAACAATCTCTTCACATCGGTTCACCACCATCTCATATGATGTTGATTCGTGAAACCGCACCTAGAATCAATATCTTTACATTGATTCACTTTCGTCCTTGTTATATGACGTTAAACTATGCAACACTTTTGTCCGGTACGACAATAAACTACAATATTCTTTGATTTCCTCATTTGAGAGAGAACTATTATTGACATTGATTTTTCAATCATGGTTTTCATTTTCAAAAGACTACGTGCATACATGGTAATGCCTAAACATTTTATCTTAGGTTAAACCATCATTGCACTAAAGTCCCCTTTCACCCTTCACATGTACGAACCAAATTTGTACAAAGGGTAGTTCTAGAAATACGTGGACTTGATTCCCATACTTATGGGATACATAGGAACATTCGAGTGTCCCTCGAATCCAGTCCCAAGTCTTTTGGGCCTAACCCCAAATTTCACTTTCAGTCCCTTGGCTGAAAAGTCCTCATGAAAACACACACTGTGTATTCATTATTATGGTCCGAATTCTATGACCCTAAACTAAGATCACTCATACTTTCGTCCTGCATGACGTTAAACTGAATTTCAAGAACTACGTATGGCTTGATTCTCATTCTTATGAGATACATAGTGAAGTCCAAAATTTCAATTCAGGACCCAGCCACAACATAATTATGGTTATCATTGACCTATGTATCTCTATATACATTAGACAATACCCATCTTTATGTGTTATAATCCTAACCTTAAATATTTTCAGATCTTCATAACCCTTTTCATGACTTTTAGTCACAAAAATGTCAAACTTCTGAGAATTCTTTTGCCTGACTATGCAGTACGTGCCCATAGGTGTCCTTGCATAAACAGTCCACATAACAGACTTGTCAGCTAAAAGATGCTATTTATTTGACTATACAGCCAATTCCCTTAGGTGGCCCTACATAATTCAACCCCCTAACGGGTTTGTTGGATAATAGTAACTTCATTCTTGGGAATAATGCCTCTTTTGTCCTTATTTGTCTTAAATGACGTAATGTAGGGATCTGCAAAAAATAGCCATCCTTAACATATTTGTCCCATATCCTTTTTCATGATCTGAAATTATTCAAGTCTATGGTTTATTCTTCTTCCCTACGTTTGGGTCAGACCTTCGTAGGAGTGATATTCATCCAGTTCTTTGATAATATTGTCTGGAAATATCTTCTCCATATTCAAGTACCTCTTTCCATACAACAAACTCTATACTTTAGAAAATTTGAATCTCCATAAACTTTCACTGGCTTTTAGCATTAGGAAAGTAAATTTCTGAGAGTTCTTTTTCCTAACTATGCAGCACGTGCCCATAGGTGGCCTTGCATAAACAGTCCACATAACAGACTTGTCAGCCGAAAGATACTATTTATTTGACCATGCAGCCAATGCCCATAGGTGGCCCTGCATATTTCAACCCCCTAACGGGTTTTTTTAAATAATAGTAACTTCATTCTTAGAAACTACTTCTTCTAATGCCTTTTAGCTCTTTTTCATATCATTCCTCAGATTCAAATATTCTTAAGCCATAGTTTACATATTTTCTCTCATACTTGAGTATGGTAATATGTTTTCAGATAAATTGTCAAGGAATTGAATCAATTTTAATCCATTTTGGTCAAAGCTATTTCGACCTTAAACATTATCCCCTTTATGTCCGGCATGCATGACTTTAAACTGCCCACAAAAAAGACAAAGGAACTCTGAATAAAAGTCAAGTTCCAGCTCACTAAACATACATTCTGTATGATTTAGGTAATATTGAGCAATTAAAAGATTCAAAGTTTGTAGGGTTATTTGTAATAATCCTAGTAAAAATCAAACTATGCTTACTAATCCCATTGGCTTAAGTAAATTTGAAGCAGGTAATGAAAGAATACAAGTACAAATGATTGAAGACGAAAGTGTTTTTCATTGATACACAAGAGTTAGAAGGACATCCACAGACTGGAGTCTCTTCTCTTTTTCAAGAATTACAAGAGGCTTTCAACATAACACTTCATTTTATTTACGGCACCCCGAGCTTCATCAGCAACCACATGGAATTCATTCATTCAACTGGATACAATAAGAGATGCAGTGACACCAGCTCTTCTTGGAACAATTGTAAAAGGATGTTCTTGAGTGCGGTTTGAGAAAATTTTATGCTGATCAAACAGTGACTCTGTTGCTGTCCAAGAGACTTGGAAGATGGATACATGGATTTGAGAATGGAGCATTGGAAGTAAAGAGACATTTGGAGAGAGTAATCTTTTCAAATATTTCTCTAATACCATGTTTGTCTTCTCTCCACCAACCATTAGTGGAAAACATTTCAGCCCATGGGTTTTCCATTTTCATATCTGTAGAGAAATGGCATGGAAGGAGAACTTGAAAGTTCACACCATTGTTGTTTCTATTAATGCACAACATAACTGAAATAGAGGAGTAGCAGTGCAGCTGCATCTCAGGTGTATAATTGTTTGCATTTGGAACATTGACTCCTTGCAGATGACCATGACCACACAGAGGCAGATGGATGCTCTGTGGAAAATTAGGATGATATTTCTTCAAGTGCTTAGCCAAATCTGAGAGAGTGTTGTTGCAGATATCATAGTAATCATGGACATTGATGTTCATCATGTCATCAATCCGCTTGCTAGCCAGTTCATCAGACGTTTTAATTCCATTAGTAGCCATTGAATCTGCCCAAAAGTTGAATAAATTAAACTCTTAAATGGGTTTATTTTTCAAAAAATTTGTGAAAGATTTCGAAAAAAAATGGCTAAGGCATTAAGGCGCGCAAGTCTAAAACATGGCGGGCAAGTATTCATGTGCCGTGCTAGTTTTTGACGCGCAAGTGTAAACCGCGCAAGTACAAATACCTTTAAAATAGCGCGGCATCGAGGAAAACGTTGGAAAATAGAGCACCTTGCACGGCTAAGATAACCTGCACGACGAGAGCTCGAGAAGGTATGAAGTCTGGAAATCCGGATGCTTGTACGGAGGTGAGGCCATGTATTTATAGGCCAGGAGGCCTATCTGCGCGCCGTACCCAGTGCGCTCAAGGCCTGCGTGGAGAGAACTTGCGCGCCTCCCTCTATGCCCTAAAGACCTGCGCGCCCCTTTTCCTTTGGATGGATTCGATTTCCTTAGAGTCAAATCCTCATTTCTCTCCGGATCCAACTCTGAGGGGGGACTTTTGTTGACGCTCCTTTCGTCACAGAATCTAAAGATTGGAAAAGGGGAATATCTGAGCTCAAAGTGATTCAACCTTTGAAGAAAACATCAAAAATCGACAAAGGCATGAACAAAGGATCAACAGCAACTTCACAGCGCAAGTTATATCACTATCGCGCAAGTCCACTTGCGCGACGCCCTTGGTCGTGCAAGTGACTTGCGCGACCTAAGTGATAACTGCCTGGTAACCGCCCGGGGTCTTCTCCTGCCTATAAATAGACCCTGTGGGCCCCCCATTAGAGGAGGATTTTTTTTCCAGAAACTCGGATTGAAGCTCCCGACGCCCAAGTCTCTTCTGAAAGCTTCCAGAACACTTCTAAGGTAATTTCTTACCTAGAACGGAAGATCTAAAGAGAGGGAGGAAGGGTTAAGTGTTGAAACTCATCAACACTTGCGCGTCTGAGTGGCCAGCCCTTAAGGGAAGTGGTCACACTTACGCGCCGCCTCATTCCTTCAATAGAATTTGCGCATCCCTTTTCTGGAAGAACCTCAATAGGATTCTAAAGGGTTTAATAAAGTGTCGCTCAAGTATTTTAATGCTGGTTGAAAATCGCGCAAGTACCCCACATGCCGCGCAGGTATACCAGCGTGACCGATACTTGCGCGCCGCCGCAGTACCTGCGCGCCTTACAAGACTTGCGCGCCCCTTCCTTTTTGGGTGCCTTTTCTGCCCATTTCACCCCTCTTAAGCCATAACACCTTTCCTTTTCAAGATTCAGTCTTCAAGACACTCTTCAAAGCCATTTATGGCATGATTTCTTGATTTGACTTCCTTATCTGAAAGGAATTTTGTGGAATATCTCTCAAAACCTAGTGATTTAAACATCTTTATGTCCCCAAATATTGAGAGTTCATTCATTCAAACTCATCCTTTAATATGAGAGAATCCTTAACTTGGGTCTCCTTTTCAGGAATAATCCCCAGTTATAAGTCCTTTAACTTGGGCCTCTTCCTCAGGAGTACGCCCCAAATTCTTAAAGTTCCCAAATTTGGGCATCCTCCTCAGGAGTAAGCCCCAAACCTTAATTCCTTAACTTGGGAATTCTCCTTAGGAGTAAGCCCCAATCCCAATCTCAAAATATGGGCATCCTTCTTAGGATTAAGCCTCAAGTCCTCTAATTTGGGCATCCTCTTCAGGAGTAAGCCCCAAACCAAGTCCCCTAACCTGAGCTTCTTCTCAGGAATAAGTACCAGTCATAAATCTTGGGCATCCTTCTTAGGAGTAAGCCCCAAACCTTAATCCCTAACCTGGGTCTCCTTTTTCAAGTATAAAACCCAGTTATAATCTTGGGTTTCCTTTTCAGGAATAAGCCCCAAGTCCCCTAATTTCTCTTTAACCAGTCCTAATTTACCCTTGATTTGGGTTTCCTTTTCAGGAGTAAAACCCAATCATAAGTCCCCTCCTAACTTGGGCATCCTCCTTAGGAGTAAGCCCCAAAATTAGAGTATTCAAATCTCCATGAAGCACATATACCTTTATGGACCCTGTTCATGGATTTTCTCCCTAAAAGTGAATCCTAAACCTTCATCTATCTGGGCAGTCATACATACATAAGCCCCAAACCATTTCTTATGATTGCATCTTTCATGGAAAAATTGTCTAAATTTTACTAATACCTCTTGTTTCTCACACCGAGCATGACTCACGTGAGCTTAGAGTGTAAAAGTAATTGTGACATCCTGCTTTGAGCCATCAATCATAAACATCATACCCTTATTCGAACTACGTGGGTTCTGATTCCTTTTTCAAAACAAAGGATACGTAGGTAGCCCATCTATGGGTTCGATCCCAACTCTGAAGTAATTCATTGTCCTTCTGAATGAAGATAAACTTCAAGTGCCCCACTGAGTGGCTTTAAAACTAGCCTGGTCATCATAATGACCAAGATACTTTTATATAAATATTTTGAAGGATACCATTGATCAAGAATCTCTAAATAGATACAGATGATTCTCTATTGATGAAGAACCTCGAATACATATAAAAGATTCTCTAAATTTCTTATATATTTAATCATTGATTTTTAAACTGAAGGAAATCCATTTTATATTTGGTAATGTAATAATGATTCACGAACATAACTTAAATCTATAAAGAGAGTCTCGGAGTAGACAATAATTCCCCTCAAAAAGGTGTGATGAGTCCGACCTCCCATCCTCTCGACCAATGCAAATTCCTAAGCCTCATTAGCCCACAAGCTAATGAGCGCCTACCTTTGGAAAGTAGGTCCAAACGGATATGGAATCATTGGATGTTTCTGGTTCCACGAACAAACCCGTTAGAAACCGATCGGAACATTTGAATCTCCCATCCAGGAGGTCATCCCCGGATTCCGTGTGAAACAGTGTTAGAGCTCGAGGTTGCGTACAACACACGCTACTATATTATTCAAAGAGAAGTGTACTGTGGAATCTTGGGGTGTTACATTCTCCCCTCCTTCAATAAATTTCGTCCTCGCAATTTGAAATTTTTCTTTGAAAATAAAAGGTTGAAAATAGAAAATACCTTTTTGTAAAACCCACATCGGAAATAAGGTTAATAAAATTTAGCCTTAATAAGTGGGAAAGGGAAATGAAAAAGTCACCACCCAATTATGATCTCGATTAGGAGAAAATTGGTGGAAATTAGAGACATATAATTGGAGGAAAAATGTAAATATTTGTAGGGAGTGATTGTGGTCATCAATCACAAACAAGTGTAAAATTGAGGGCCTCAAAGCCTTCAATCTATGTTGATTTAAAATATTATCAGTTCAACAAGACATAAGGTATTAGGATAACACATTTTTTTGTTTTAATATCCCTTTACTAAAGTTTAAGAATTAATTTATTCATAGAATAAGAGATAGGTATATATATATATTTATGCTTGACAAGTAGAGTTTCATCCTTCAACTAATTTCTACCACAAACTCATCTTTCACGCAAAAAGATAATAGAACTCAAAAATATTATATTTATCCTAATTGTATAAGGTTCTAAATATTACCACATACCATTTAGATTAGGAAAAAATATTTTGTAATAATCAGGGACTTCCTGTAGGCTAGTGGTAGGTAATAAAGGCATGTCGCACTATGGTTGTGGGTTCGATTCCTGCAGCTTTGTCCGACGCGACGGGTTATGCCCCACCCTGCATGTTGTCCTTTTCCTAAAACTATAGTATTATAATATTCCAAAAATAATCTTCAGAAATGCTTTAACCTTAAACAATACTATCCAAAGATCAACTTTATCCATTCCAACCTTTATAGTTATCCAAAATACTTCTGTCCAACTCACAGTCCAAATTTTATAAGGAAGGTAAACATAATGAAGATCCTTTTTTTCACGTAACAACATGTGAACACATTCATCATGTATTATTTTTAAACATACTAAATTACCATGATCCCTTATTCCTTATAGAATACTAGATATACTCCTTCTATCCAAAAAAGTATACAAATCATCAATCAGTTTCACGGAAGTTAAGAATATCCAATATAATTTATCAAAATCAATCACGTCTTATTCCAAAATCACTATCTCAGTATCAGAACCATATTATCGTTTATCTTTCTCTCAACCATATATTTTCCAAAAATTTAACCTACTGTGGAGTCACTTTTCTTGGTTCCACACAATCTTAAGTCCTTGATGAAATAGTACTGCGGTACAATCCTTATATACTCCATAATTATTATAACCAGTACATCATTGATACAACACTCAAATTACAAAATTCTTTAATAACAACATAAGAACTCTAATCATTCATCCTCATCTGTGGTAGTATCATAACTTGATTATTATCCAATAACATCATTTGGGGCACACTTTGATGATTTGGACATTGGTTTGCGTAGTGTCCCCACTCCTTGCAGATGAAGCATTGTACATTTGAAACCTTTTTCTTACCCTTGGAGTCACGCACATGGTGTCCTTTTTCTCCACACTTATAACAAACTCCCATTCCCTTAAGGCAAGTTCCAAGGTGTTTCTTCCCACAGTTATCACATATTGGAAAATTCTTCTTTTCCCACGTCCCTTTTTTCATCATTCTCTCTTTCATCCCTTTCTTCTCTTTCTTCCCTTTAAAGCCATAAGACTCAGAGAATTCTTTACTTATCTTATTAACACATGATACTATTTCTTTATATGTTGAGAACATATGAGAGACTATTTCCCTTAGAAATGTTGGCTTAATACCGTGAAAGATACGATCCTTCTTACTCTTTGGATCATACGTATTGTTGGAGTTTACATTCCTTCTACTGGGCGCCATTTCTATACAATGGCATAAACTAGGTTAGTTTATGAATTAAAATGAATAATTTTAAACTTTTAAAATACTTAATGTAAATTGAACGGTTTATGGATATAATCCATAATCATAAGAATGTTTTCTTTGAGGAAGTATATACTCATAACCCTTCATAGTGGTTTGTAAAGAAAATGAGAATTATCCTAAGCATATCCCCCAGGAGTGTCGTAACCAAGAGTGCAGCAAGGCCCGTTGTCGTGCACCAGTTCCCGTTCGTGTCTAGCTCAAAGCGGTGTTTTTGGGTTTTACCCCTAGGTACATCTGTGCCAGAGCCACCTCTACCTGCTCGTATCCAGACAGGGATGTATTGCTCGGAAAACTCACAAAATCTCTATAATACCAAAATTCTAGGAAGTTCTTCTATACTAATCCTTAAAGTCTATCTTCAGGCTATGTGCTCTAATCAGATTTTATCTAAATCTAGCTTCTAAGGTTAGTACTAAACTGCCTCTGATACCAACTATAACGCCCCGACCCCAGCTACCCATAGTCGGTGCATTACTTCGTAACATTGGCATGATCACAAAAGATCAAGTCTCGAAAGACCGATTAGTTTAGTAGCCTTGGAAACACTAGATACATTCATAAATGTTACATTACATCATAAGGTGAAAAACTACAATAACAAAGTCTCCATAGTCCACACTCATATCCTCTTCTAACTATCCCTGCAGGTCATTCATAAAATACTTCTTCACATCCTGGAAAATATTAAAACATTGAAAGGGGTGAGCTCAGATGCTCAGTAAGGATAACAATATTGCGGAAGCTTTCATAAATAAACATAAATATTTAAGGCAATGTATAACTAAAAAAAATCCTTTTAAACTTGAACATCAACATAATATGGAAAAAGTAAAATGAGATAATGCCATTTACTTCTTCACATGGATATTCTACTGGTCGAATAATCACATGCAATATCAATAACCACTTTCATATTGATGGAATGCATAATGCCAGACTATCATAACCACGTAGTCAAGGCCTCGTGCCAAGACCAAAAATAAGATTTTGTCAAGGCCTCGTGCCAAGACACTAGTTTGTCTCATGAGACCTACCGATGCATCGAGTAGCTATAGCGGGCTCCACCAGTCACTCATTAAGTCCAATGCATTCCTCATATGAATAGGTTTAAACATATCATAAACCATAACATAATCGTATCACATAAAACATGCATAAAGGAAACATAACATTTCCACATTTCAATCACAAGATATCAATACAACACATTGATATAATAAAAACTCTTTCAAAACCATTTTCAATACCAAAATAAAATAAAGTTAAAACTTTATATTTATTTTTCTTTAAAAAAAGTGATGGCTTGTAGAGGAAGCCGAAACTCAAATAATGGTCACGGCAGCAGAGAAGTCATTGTCACCGCATATGTATGAAAAGAAAAACATTCCCTTTTTGTCATTTAGTAAAATGCTTCGTATAAAAAAAGATTCCTTTTAAATAAACGTAAAAGTCAAAGGGGTTTATACACCGTATAAAAGAAAGTTGTGTATAAAACCAAATATGCCTCAATGAAAGGAGATTGAGATGAAGTCCTTAAAAAGATCATTTTTAAAATAAAATAGATCTATTATGTGTTTTCACTATAGGTACACATAAAGAATTTAAAAATACAAAATAGGACATAATAATATCATGACATAATTTGAAAGTAGGAGATTAACCCAAAGAATGGAAGTTGGGTTAAGAAATTCCCTTACCTTGTGTCCGACTTGACTCAACCGCTCTTTAACCTCCTGAATAATAAACTAGAGTTAATATCTACCTTATTAAGAACCATTTTAAATTTCATTATCCTTTTTATATAACTTATTACAATGTTATGAACATTATGTAATTATTTAAGTTAATAACGGTCGTTTTGTCGATCTTTGGTACTTGAGTCAACAATAAACTTCTTATAATTACAAGTTGTTCATGTGGTGAAATATCCATTATATCTAGAATTAAATTCATGATGTAGATATCATATATGTCATATATATCCAGTATATACAGTCATTCATAATATTACGTAACATTTAGAGGTAAGAAATGAAATGCACCGTTCATGGAGACGGTAAGCCGTACGTACGCATGAACGCTACTTTAATTTATATTTCGTATTTAATGGAATGAAATCATAATAGTATAAAGGTGTATTATAATTCCAGTATAATATAATATAAAATATCATTTACTCCATCCTTTATACATCCCACATATGGCATTAACGATTCAAATCACTTTGAGGGGGCGGTAGTCCGCACTTCCTAAAATGAAATTATCGCGTTTACCCATAATGGAAATCATAAAGTATGACATAAATGAGAAATACAAAATCATATGGAAAACAAAAACATAATATATATCATATATAAAAATAGTTTCATCATAATGGCCACCATTATAGGTGTTATATGAGTGTTGAACAATCATCGTTTCGTGAGGCAAAAATTCGCCATCCACAAAAACAGTATGTTCTTTAACCATTAGATGTAGGTGTGTGTAAGTGTAGCTCGAATCCTTATTATAAAAAAATCCTAATATATTAATGATACTGGTGTTGTTATAAAAGAAATGAATAAAAAGTGTTTAAGGGGTTGGAGAAGAAAACTAAAACAAAACAACATTAGAGAAGACATTACCTTAAAATCGGGTAACTCTTTTTGATTTGAGCGAAAGGCTTCCTTGGGAAGAGTTATGCCCAAAGTGAGGCTTCTAGGAGTAAGAGGGGGAAGTTGGGAGAGTATTTGGGCAGAGTTTGGCCGATCCAAATGTCTTTAATGTGTGAATGAGGTGGTAGAGGTGGGGGCCTTTTATAAGTGGAGAGGAGGGGCACTCTTGGAAAGTAAAGAAAAGTCACTTTATTATAAAATGAGTTTCGGATTTTAGAGGTCCCACACTTATATAATTCGAGGCTAAGGTGATATGGGTTAGAAATCTACTCATCCAATAGGTTTTTGACAAGTGTAAGACTTGGATTTTACATTATATTTTTATTTTATTTAAATCGTTAAATAATGAGGTCATCGTTGCATCATCATTATGTCATAAATAATTTAATTTATTTAATGTCTAAAAATTATAAAAAAAAATACTATGATGTAGGAAATATTTTTAGCTTTCCAATGATAATTTATAGTCAAACATATGACTTGTATAACCCCATGTAAAAATTGTTTTAGTAAAACATTTCATGTTTGTGTCATTTTTTACTCTAACATTAAATAAAAGGTATTTATGTCATTTTCCAACTAAAGTGGCTCCATGGGGTCCCCAAATTGACCCATGGATTGTCTTGGTCGGCCATTACTCATCCAATAGGGGTAGGATAAGTGTAAGGGTATTTTCATATTTTTATAATATCATTTTTACCTTAAATTTCACTAATTACCTTTAATCGCGATTAATTAAACTTAAAAGTTACTATTCACCAAAAAATTATTTTAATCCCATTGAACAACATTTTACATCCTAATGACAACCATGTATGTCGGATTTTTTAAATTCAAAACACATAAGTGGTAATATTTCATTTAAACGAAAAATCAGTTATTTAACTACCACTTAGTGGTTTCACTATTCATCAAAAATTGAAGTTTTTCAGAACAATGCCAGAATTTCACCCTAAGATATAATTGATATTCCGAATTCAAAAATGATGCCTATTTTACAAAATTCCAAACATATAAGTTGCATTAATTAATTTTATAATTAATTCCCGTTGTCACAACAAATAGCGTGTTTTTAAGAAACGATATATATCAAAAGATTGACAATTGTTTATGTCCAATTTCAAAGTGAAATTAATTCTAATGACCACCATTGGATAAAATGGTAAAAATATATACTAATTATATTATAAAACCACTAAATAGTATAATTTATCACTATAAATTATTTTGATTAAAAAAGTTGTTTTTAAGTATTTTTCACTATTCATAAAAAAATTAGAAGTTCTCAGAAAAATACCAAAAATTCAACATAGGCTAATTTCAATATTCCAAATCCAAAAATGAAGTCCATTTTGATAAATAAAATT
Source organism: Viscum album (assembly GCA_963277665.1). Classification (NCBI taxonomy): domain Eukaryota; kingdom Viridiplantae; phylum Streptophyta; class Magnoliopsida; order Santalales; family Viscaceae; genus Viscum; species Viscum album. Next base: position 264,796,736 of record OY728129.1, read on the forward strand.
TATAAAATTTCAAAAAGTAGGTATTAATATTCACAACAGCTAGTTTAATTAGTTGTGGTGTGTGTTAGAGCTTGAGGTTTCGTACAACACACGCTACTGTATTATTCAACGAGAAGTGTACCGTGGAAGCTTGGGGTGTTACACTCCATTTTAGAATGCACAGAATATATCTATTTAGAAACATCCTTACCATATACTGCCTCTTTATAAGTAATAGGTTCATCATTCTCGAGGAAAAATGTTTCACCTGACTCAGTGGTAAGAAAACCATATCTCACTGGTTCTCTAACCTCCCTAGTAGACCTACATAGTACTTGTGTCTTGAGAACATTTTTATCTCCCACTGTCTCTTGTGAAGATTGTTCCCATGCCAAATATAATGTATATGAAGCATCAAATTCATTAATTTCAATATTTATCTCATTATTTCCAATTAAAATTCATTCATTTTTTATAAATATTCCATGTATAACCACAATTAATTTTCTATCTAAAGGATTATATAGGTAATATCATAAAGTTTCCTTAGGATAACCTATAAATATGCACTTTTTGCTTTAGGATTCTAGATTTTCATTAGGTATTATCTTGAAAAACTCTTCACACCCTCATACATTTATATTTGATAGAGCGGGTTTCTTTCCATACCATAGCTCATATAGAATTCCATTTATTGCTTTAGTTGGTATCTGATTGAGTGTATATGCCATAGTCTATAGTGAATTTCCCCAAAAGAATAATGGTAGAGTTATATGTCTCATCATCAATTTTACTATGTCAATAAAGGTTTAATTACTCCTTTCACTACACTATTCAACTAAGGTGTATAAGGAGGAGTTAGTTGGGATATTATCACATGCTCCTTCAAGTGATCGATGAATGCTTGGTTAAGATACTCTTCACCCCGATCTGAGAAGAGTGCCTTAATCTTTTTACCAAGATGACTCTATACTTCATTATGATATTCCTTAAAAATATGAAAGGGATCTAGCTTATGCATAATTAAGTAGATATAACCATACTATAATGAACCAACCTGAGTTACCCTCAAAAATAACGCTCGACCTATTCTGTCACATACCCAAAGGGCATTCTCGATCCCCACGGGCTGGTGACAAGCACCTAGGCATCGAAAAAACCTAGAGGCAAAGATTTATCCCAAAATGAACAAACACATGGAATATATATACATTGAGAAAGAAGGAACAATGGAAAGATAATAAATATATGTCATAACTATAAGAATATAGCAGAAATAAAATGACTGTAAAAGTATCGAAAAATATCTAAGAGATAAGTCAAACTGTAAAGTACCAAAACCAAATAGCTACTCCATGTGATAGCATGGATGAGCTCCCACCATCTCACCACCCGCTACCCAACTCATCTGACATGAAATCTCACCACCTCATTATGTATCCTTTCATTTCCCTACATTGGAATACTTATATAGGTCTTCACACCACTTAATAAGTGTGCAGAGTGTGAGCTAACAGGATCAATAGGATCTCTCCTAGGTGTTCCATAACAAGTCTCTATATAACAATTACTATATTATCGTTTCAATGAAACATGGCATGATAAGTAATAAATCAATTTTATAGAAAACATGGTAAACATTTCCCTTTTCATAGTTCTAAAATAAAATAAGATATATCAATTTCAAATCACATTTTCCATATCATTTTTATAAGAATAAACATGCATAGAAAGGATAAAACAATAAATCTATGTAGAACAAAATAGAAGTATGGGTATCAAAACCAAGGATCATTATAGGCCAGACTAGCAGACTACTTATACCATAATTAATCAAGTGCACAATATGGTTCCTAGAACATATTCCTAGGAAGTAGAGGAATACCCCATGAGTAAACCCCCTAACAATGTCAATATCAGTTCCCTATAACAACAAGCCTAGTAAATAGAGGAAATACCTATGATAAAACCTCCCGATAATCACAAAAATAGATAATGGACTCAATCTAAACCTTCCACCTAAGTACTCAAGGTAACCCATGTGATCATTTTCACAATTAATTTCAATTATTTGAAAATAACCATTTTCTTTACATTTATCAACAAATAGGGAAAACCATTTTTCTTTAAAAACAATTTTTGACACACACAAAATATTCATGACAATTCCATGTATAAATTACTTTATAAAGCAGGAATAATATGGTTCATCAGCATAGTCTAGAGACAAAACCACCTAACTCGAAACTCAGGTCGCACACACCCATAACGGGATCCACCAACAATGAAAACTCAACAACATCAATGAAGGCCCTAAAACCTAGTATACACATCTCATAATTGATACAATTGATGATAGGGTTGGTAGAGAAGAGGAAACACCACATACCTCAATAAAAAACTCCCGATGTACCACAACCAACAAAGGAGCGGCCTCCAGAATGAGATCACACAACAGATCTGGAAGAAGACACAAAGAAACACCAATTCAAACCAATAAATCCAATAAAACAACTCAAGGGAACTATCATGATCAATGAAAACGAAGAAGTAGAAAGTTCACTCACCTAGAGAGATGCACTTAAACTGCAATGAAGATTGAATGTCGAATATATCAATCAGGAAGGAACAATTTCTCCAAAAATCACCGAAGAGGAACCCTTGGTCAAGAGAAAAGGAGAACCAACAACCAAATGGGAACTCAAACCCTGTACGGTGCCCTAAAAATACCTAGTCAGTAAATTACATGGTGTGTAATAACTTTACACACCAAGAAATCCACGATGTCCAAATATGCTAAAAAAACAAATGCCTTAGATTAAGATTTAATCTTTAATTAACTCACAACATGTAAAAACTCATTACATCATGTAAACTTTCACAGTGTGAACCCTTCTCATGAAATACACCAAGAAACCATTACATGTCATGTAACCTAGTTACAAGGCATGAAAATATCCTACAACCTTCATAAAATCTAGAAACCAACATCTAAAAACTCTATTCCAAAAGGGAACTAGGAGAGATGAAAAAATGCACCTGATCAAGGTAATGGGATTTTAAAAAATACACACCATAAAGACTTTACATCCCCAGGAAGTCATGTGGAAGATGTAATCCCTATAAAAAGATGAGGCCATTGACCCCTCATCAATGACTCACGTTCCCAAGTCTCATGAGAATCTGATCTGTGTTTCCATAAAACTCTAACTAAAGGAATTGACTTCCTATGCAAGTCTTTCACTTGAGAGTCAATGATCTAAATCGGTTTCTACAAAAAGAAACATCTATCTCTAACTAAATTTCTTCCCAACTCGGAATGTGAGTAGGATCAGGATGGTACTTTATGAGCTAAGATATATGGAAAACATCATGAATACTTGTTAAATGAACTAGCAATGCTAACCAATAAGCAACCTGCCCAAGCCATTCAGTGAAATCAAATGGTTCAACATATCTTGGAGCTAACTTTCCCTATTTTCCAAGATGATGGTGACCCAACCGAGGAGAAACTTTCAAGAAAACCTAGTCACCAACCGAAAACTCCAAAGGATAATACTTTCAATCTGTGTATGATTTTTTTCAGCTCTATTTTGTAACTAGACGTTGATGTACATCCTGAATCTTCACTGACATCTCTTGGAACAAACTTGGTCTGACCAGAGATACTTCACCCATCTCATCCCAATAAAGAGGTGATCTGAATGGGCAACCATAAAACACCTCAAAGTGATCCATTCTGATTGAAGACTGATAATTGTTGTTACAAAAAACTCAACTAGTACTAGATGGATATCCCATGATCCACTAAAATCTAAGACACAAGAACAAAGAATATCCTCTAGGATATAAATCACATGCTTTTTCTGACCATCTTTCTGTGGATGGTAAATTGTAATCAACTTGACCTAAGTTCCCATAGCCTCTTGGACACTCCTCTAGAACCTTGAGGTAAACCTAGGATCCCTATCTGAAATAATGGAAGAAGGACTCCCATGTAACCTCACAATCTTATACACATATAGATTACCCAAATCTTTAACCTTAGTTGTATCCTTGATCATAATGAAATGAGTAGACTTCATCAACTGATCAACAATGACCCAGATAGTATTCCTACCTTAGGGAGTTTGTGGTAATAAAAAAAAATCCATGGATACCTCATCACAATTCTAGAACATCACCGGAAGGGGATGAATCAAGATAGAGGGTTTCATGTGCTCTTCCTTTATCCATTGGAAGGTGTAACAATAGGACACATAATCCACAATGTCATGCTTCATACCTAGCCACCAGAATCATCGTCTCGTGTCATAATACATATTCTTAGTGCCTGGATGAACGTACCATGAAGAGATGTGATAATTAAACAAGACTAAACTCCTCACAAATTTTGGGTTGATAACCCACTTCCCAAAGTGGATCATACCACCCAAAGAGAGAGATCAATTAGAAATGGTCTCCCCACCATAAATTCTTTCTCGAATTTTACTAAACTAACCATCCTACCATTGAATCTGAAAAATAGACTCCAGGAGATATGATGATAACTGAACATTTGTTAGAACCATAGCTAAAATATCCTCCTGAGAATCCAAGTAAAACTAAGTGAAAATACCCATAAGGTTCCACTCCTCCTTCGATTCCAGAATAGCCTACGATGGTACTTTCTTGCTAAGAGAATTTGCAATGAAATTACCTTGGGGTGTAAGAAATATCAAAGTAAAATGTTTGAAGGTATTCTACCCATCATATCCATATAATATTCAAGTATTTATAAGAAAAGATATAATTCAAACTCTTATTATCATAAAAGACCATGAACCTATCCCCAAAAAGACAGTGCTTCCAAAATTTAAATGCATGGGTAATTGAAGTAAGATCTAAATCATGAGTGGGGTAATTATTCTCATGTGGTCAAAGCTAATGAGATCTGTAAACTACCAAATGGTCATCCTATATAATCATGCATCCCAAACCAACACCAAAAGCATAAAAAAATACCACGTACCCCTTATCAGGATCAGGTAATATTAGAATAGGTTCCAATGTTAGAAGTTTCTTCATTTCATTGAAAGAAGACTAACACTTAGAATCCCATGTGAATTTCACTTATTTGATGGTATGAGAATCCAAAAGTGATTTCATCTTACAGAAATCCTTAAAAATTTATCGGTAGTATCTAGTGAGACCAAGTAATCTCTATATCTCAAATACATTATGTGGTTCTTTTCATGACAAGAAAACCTTCACCATTTCAAGATCAACTGATAAGCCATGTTCAAAAATTACATTCCCTAAGAACTTCACTTATTGAATCCATAAACTACATTTTGAAATATTTCTATATAAACAGTGGCTTCTCAAAATTTCTAGAACCAGAATCAGATGGTTCTCATGCTCATGCTCGGATCTCAAATAAACCAAAATATCATCCATGAACACTACCACAAAATTGCCAAGATATTGATGGAATATCTGATTCACCAAATCCATAAAAAATACATGAGTGTTAGTTATATCAAAAGGAATCAAAAGATATTCATAATGGACATACCTTCTCTTGAAAGATGTCTTTAGTATATCAGACTCTCAAACTCTAAGATGATGATAACTCAACTGAAGATCAATCTTTGAAAACTACTTTTCCCCATTTAACTGATAAAACAAATCATCCACACAAGGAAAGGGATACTTGTTCTAAACTGTTACCTAGTTTAACTTATGATAGTCCACACACAACCAAAGTGAACCATATTCCTTCTTGGAAAAGATCATAGGGGTTTCACAAGGTGAAACACTAGGGAGAATAAAAAAAATTGAATAAGTCAACCAACTGAATCTTAAACTCTTTCAGCTCTGCTGGTGTCATATGATAAGAAGTTATCGATATCGACTACATACCTAGCACTATGTCAATAGTAAACTCTACCCATATCTCTAGATAGAGACTAGAGAAGTATTCTAGGAAAACATCAAAAAAATATTAAACAATAATGGGAAGATCAAGAGTATAATAAAATTCATCAGCCTCAATTGCAATAACAGACAACAAACACATGAGCTCTTGGTGGGAAGGTCCTATATGACCAAACCTCGGGTCCCACTCCCCCTAAAACACACAAGGGATCGCATCAGCAACAAGAAATGAAATATTCTGATGATAAAAATTAACCTAATCTCGATGAGTGACAAGATAATCTATATCGATGATGATTTAAAATATATCCATATCAAGAATGAGAAAATCTCAGACCAAATCCATATCAACTATCATTAATTAACAATGAAAATGAAAACACTACTATTTCCTCTTACCAATAGGTGTTTTTAACTCCATTAAAAAGGATATAAGTTCCATTTTAAGTTTAATAATATCATCAAAATGTGAAGATATAAATGAGTGGGAGGAACCAGTATCAAATAAAGCAATTTATATGGAAGATATAATAAAGATAGTACCTCTCACTGTTGTCAGACCAACATCAACCTATGCTGGGAACTCATCTATTGTGTAAAATTGCTTCACTCCTGAGGTTTATGGCTAGAAACCTTTAGTCCTTAAAGCATCTGACTACCCCGTAGTAGCCTTTAGAGATGATGAACCCTGATCATAATGAGATGTAGTCATATCCTGACAGAAGCATTGTAAGTTTCCAATGTGTCCACAGTTGTTTCACGTATTTGTGGGCATAGGATAAGAAATTATTGTGTGCCCAAACTTTCCACACTGGTATCAATCCAGAAGCACATTTCTAGTTGTATAATATGGTGTAGAGGAGGCTTGTTGCTGAGACCCACCTCCACTAATCCTGTGATGATCTTTCCACTTCCTCTTCTTCCCATGCATGCTACTGAAGTTAACACTGGATGGAAGAGAAGGGGTGGAAAATCCATCCTTTCCTTTCATAATCATCTCTACCATAATATCTCTATATACTATCTCCACATAGGTAGAAATGTTTAAAATAATCACCCATGATCTAATATCTTATTGCAAACCCTACATGTACTTCTGAGTCTTTAAGTTGTCATTCTTCACCACATATAGAGAAAAACATACAAACTCAGAAAATGAACTGACCATACATGTCATTCTCCAGCTCCTGGTTGTACCTCAACAACTACATTCTGAACTCATGGTACATTCTAATCAACAAAATGAACTGACCATACTATAGCCTTTATGATATTATGATCTATTGGTGTATTACCATGAGGATCATCAGATTAACCCTCCTGAGGAACTCGTGGAATACATATCGGAGGCATACTACTGCACACCAAAGTAGAAGGAACGATCATACAATAGAGTAAATCTTAGTTCAAACTAGAAAAATTATAATCAAAAACTAATATTAAAAAAAACCCAATACTAGAGAAACATATCCCAATATCCCATGGAAACTTGATTCTCGTCACGATAAGAGCTTTCCAAACACTTATCGCAACATACCTCTCAAGTCCCAAAAAACCTATCTCCAATCTAACAGACATCCCATGACAAGGAATCTTGGGAAAAAACCTCATTTAATACCACTTTATAACAAACCTACCTGAGTTACCCTCAAACCTGGAACCGGACCCGTTCTTTCATATACCCAAAGGGAATTCTTGATCCCCATGGGATGGCGACAAGCACCCATGCATCGAACAACAAACCATATGGAAAAATTTCACCCAACCTAAACAAACACATGGGATATATATACACAGAGCAAGAAGTAACAATGAAAATCTAATAAATATATTCCATAATTGTAATAAAAAAACATAAACAAAATGTCTGTAAAAGTATCCAAAAATATTCAATAGATAATTCCAACTACAAAGGACAAAAACCAAATAGCTACTCCATGTGATAGGGTGTATGAAATCCAACCATCTCACCACTAGCTACCCAACTCAGCTAACATGAAAATTCACCGCATCACTATAGAGCCTTTACTTTCCCGGTATTTGAAGACATACAAAGGTCATCACACCATAGAAGGGGTGCACAGGGTGTGAGCTAACAGGTTCAATAAGATCTCACCCAGGTGTTCCATAACAAGTCTTTGTATAATAATTCTTGTATGCTCATTTCAATAAAACATGTTATGATAAGTAGTAATTATTTTTATATAAAACATGGAAAATATTTCCCTCTTTCATAGTTATAAAACAAAAGCAGGTATATCAATTTAAAATCACATTTCCCATATCATATTTCAAAAGAATACTCATTCATAGCAAGGATAAACAAAAAAACCATGAAAAAAATAGAAGCACAAGTATCAACACCAAGGATTACTATATTTCAGACTAGTAGACTTATCATACCACAATCAATCAAGTACACAATTTGGTACCTAGAACATGATCCCAGGAAGAAAAGGAATACCCTGAGAGTAAACCCCCCCTAAAAATGTCAATATCAATTCCCTGGAACAATGGGCCTAAGAAATAAAGGAAATCCCCATGATAAAACCTCATGATAATCACAAAAATGGATGATATCCTAAAGCTAAATCTTCCTCCTAAGTACCCAAGGTAACTCATATTCTCGTTTTCACAATTCAATTCAATGCTTTGAAAATACCCATTTTCTTTACATTTATAAACAACCATGGAAAACCATTTTTCCTTAAAAAATATTTTCAACACACACACAAAAATCATGCCAATTCCATGTATAAATTAATTTATAAAGAAATAAGAGTAAGGTTCATCAACATAGGCTAGAGACAGAACCAACTACCTCGAAACATGGGTTTCACATGCCTACAACAGGATCCACCAACAATGAAAACTCAAAAACATCAACAAAGTCCCTATAACCCATTCAACACATCTCAGAATTGATCCAATTGAGAAAAAGGGTCAATGAGGAAGAGGAAACACCACATACCTCATGAAAAAACACTCATCGCACCACAACCAACAAAGGAATGACCTTTGGAACAAGATTACACAACAAATCTGGAAGAAGACACAAAGAAATGCCAATTTAGACCAACAAATCTAATGGCATAACTCAAGGGTTCTATTGAGATCAATGGAAATGAAGAATCATAAAGGTCACTCACCCAGAGAGACACACCACAACCGCAATGAAGATCAAACGCCAAATGGATCAATCAGGAAGAAACAATGTCTCCAAAAATCGCCAAAGAGGAACTTGTGGTTAAGAGAAAAGGAGAACCAGCAGCCAAATGGGAACTCAAACCCCATAAGGTGTCCTAAAAATCCCATCTTGAAAAATTACATGACTTGTAATACCATTACATGTCATGAAATCCATGATTTCCAAATACGCTGAAAATCATTCACCTTAGATTAAAATATGATCTTTAATTAAATCACGATGTGTAAAAACTCTTCACATCGTGTGACCTTTCACAGCATGAACCCTTCTTAGAGCATGTACCTAAAAACCATTACATGTCATGTAACCTAGTTACATGGCATGAAAATATCCTACAGCCAACATAAAATCCAGAAACCAACAACTAAAAACTCTATTCCAAAAGGGAACTTGGGGAGAGGGAAAAATCGACCTGATCAAAGTAACGGGATGTTTCACATACCTATTATAGTCATCGATAAAAGTAATAACGTAAGATATTATACCCCTTACCTCTATTGTAAATGAACCACATACGTCAGTGTGAATTAACTCCAGTAATTATGTTGTTCTTTCACCTTTCCCATTGAAGGGCGCTTTGGCCATTTCCCTTGTAAACAAGTGTGACACACATATAATTGATTTAACTCAATATAGTCTAAATAACCATCTTAATATAGTTTTGTTAAATGATTTTTTTACATGAACAATCTTAAAGTTCCATAGGTGGGAATAATATGATTTATTCTCACTATTTTTGTCATTGATTTCCATAATAGGGTATTCAAGTTCATGTATATAGAATCTATTGTTAATATGTTCCATATCATAACATGCGTCATATTTATAAAAGAGAAAACATTTATTTACTAAATTGAAATAAAAACACATATTTTCTAATCTTGACTTTGAGATTATGTTTCTGGTAATAGAAGGAATATAGTAACAATTATTTAATACAAGAACCAAACCAATAGGCAATGTGAGATGGTAATCTCTTACTACTAATACTTCCAGTATTGCACCATTTTTTTCATTAAGATTCACTGAATCCATTTTAATATTCTTAAATCTACTTGGTTTCAATATTTGATTACAAATTTCTACACCAAATGTTTTATCCAATACCCAACTTGTAGAAATATACATATTACATTCAATGGAAAATATACCTAAAGCAGAAGAATCACCTTTCTTATTTTTCATAGTGTTTCAATTATTCTTCCTATGGACTTTCTTTCCACATAAAAAGCATATAACCTCCTACTCATTACACTCCCTCTATATCTTTATCTTTTTGGATAGGTGGTGAATTAGTGTCTTTGGATTAGGTTTAGCCTTTGATTAATTATCCTTTTCATTCCTCCTCATTTTCACCATAAATACTGAAGAGTTAGAGTTATTAATATCTTTATCATCTTGGGGAACTAAATCAAATATATATGAGAGGGAATTTCCAGGTTATTTATGTTATAATTAATAATAAAAATTAAAAAACTTGGTAGTGAAGATGCAAGAATGTTATCAATCACTAGTTCTTAATTCAACTTGAACCTAAGAAACATGAGCCTCACAATGTACCCATTTATCTTGAATACATGAGGAACTACATGAATCCCTTATACTAGAATGAACCTATAAAGTTAACTAGATATATAATATCTTTCTTATCTAACTCTCTCATAATAAATCACTTGGAGATGATATAATATTTTTTTTGGCATCTTCATCCTCATGTATTTTTTGAAACTCATTGGACATGGATTAAAACATGATGAACTATACATATAGTGTATCATTTAAATTATTCTTTTACTTGTCTTTATCCACCTTACCTTATCCCATGGGGGCTCAAATTAAATTTAATATTCTAGTACATAGATCTTCCTCTCTTGGTGTAGTATTATGTGCAAGTACTTGTACCACTCCTAGAAGTTATTTCCAATCAGGATATTCTATTTATTGAATATTTATCATAGTAATATTTAAATTATGGTGTAATTTTATATTTTATCTACAAAAAAATAAACTTATCATATTGGTTCTTTATCATGATTACTAATTAGAAATTACCAATTAAGTAAATCATTAAATTCCCCGGTTATTTTAACGAATCAAAGTAGCACACATTATTATACTCATAATACTTATTAACTTGAGTATTATAGTATCATGTGTCCTTGAAAAATCTCCCCATATTCCAATATATATTTATACCACTACTTAGAGAGTTTCAAGATAGGCTTTTAACTGGGCAATTGCATTGACTCGGTGCTCTTTGAGCTGTTAAGTGAAGTCCTAGTTATTATAACCTTGATTTAATCAAAATTTTACCTCTAAATATGTAATAAGATAGTTTTTATCTATTTATTTGTTTAAAAATTTAGTTAATTCAACTCATCACTCTCATAAGAACACCCTTGTAGGTTGATGTACCCTCAACTAGGGCTAATGAGCACCTCATACACCTGTTTTTGCTCAAATTCATGTGATAGAAGGTGTTATAACTTAATATTTCTGTAAGGTGTTTTATTACTTTTCAATGAATGAAATAATTTTCGATTTAACATACTTGTAATGTGTGATCATTCTCATAAATTAACAATGCATTAAATTTAAAACATTCATTGCATCTTAATTTATTTTATTGATGCATGCTCATTTATTATTCTATGTGATCATGTAAATATACACATTTAAAAAATAATAATAAACCACGAAAAAATAAATAAATAACATGAATTATCTTGAAAATTGTATATTATTTGATCCATTAAGTGTAAATGGATCAACTATGACCCTAGGGGTTGAATACCTGAGTCATGTTTGACTCGTTTCACAACTCGTACCCCTATCCAATGTATCCGCATATCATTTGGAACTTCACCAAATAATTACATGATCCACATATTCTTTTGTCTTCATCATAATACATGTATATATTCACATAGGAGAGGGGAACTCACGAATATGAAATAAAAATTAATAACATTAATTATAGACACACAAAAACCTTATAAATATAGTGAAAGAGGAAGATGATGCACAAACCATCATTTTTAATTAATTATAACAAACATCACACACATTATAATAATTAAATTAAATAAATTAAATTACAAACATGTACTAGTCGTTCAATTCTCAAGAATAGTTGTCAGACAAAATTAATAAGTAATTAAATTAAATTCATAATAAATTTCACTTGAAGGAATTTTACAGTGAATTAAAATAACTTAATCTAATTTTAATTCAAAAACTATAAATTGCACTTTATATGGAATTTTTTATAAGATTAAAAAAATATTATTTTTTGTAAATTTTTTATGATTTTTCAGGCCCATTGTGGCTCAAAATACCCTAAAAATAGGATATAGTCCATTTCTAGGCTCAAAAGGGGTTAGGTAGGTTAGGTAGGGCCTGACTTCACCAAGCCCATCCCAGCTCGGGGGTGATCCCCCAAGAAGTGTGCACGTGGAAAGGCAATAGAAGTAGGAAAACACTACCACCACCTATTATATAAAAAAGGTTTTAAAAAAACACCTGATCCAACAAGAATAGGTCAATTGCATCATGCCACCCCTTTTTAGGGGTGGATACTTTTTTCAATTTAGTGGCTTAGCCTTAAAGGAAACTCTGGATTTGTGGTAGTGTGAAAAAATTAATATTAAAATTTTTTGGTTTAAATTTTTTTCTAAACATAAAATACTGTATAGTCGATCCCAATTCGTCTACAGATCATGTTCAATTTAACCAAGAATGAAGAATTAAAAATGAAAAAATAAATTGAAATCGTACTACTTGTGATTTCAATTGGAATAATGTTTCCCTCATTTTAGGAGATAATTGCTCAAATAAATCAAACCTATAACCCTAAAGATCATCCAAACTTCCTTTAATAACCTATAGGTATATCAATATTTGATCTTTAGGTGCTATCATGGAGAATAGAAGTCACTTTTGATGTATGTACAATCGCTTGAGTATTTTACCTTTGACCCAAGATAAAAAACTTGGATTGGGGTGCTTATATTTCTTCATTATCAATCTAGAATTTGGGAAAAAAATAAATATAGGCTCTCAAATTCATTGAAATGATTATTCCTAGGAATTTGGGATTCTCAATACTTATATAGGTAGGTTCAATGTCTCAAAAATTTCATTTAGGCCCCCATGTAACTTAAACCTTCAAAATAATCACTTAATGAAACTAAATGACTTAGTAACTATGACATAAATTTCATTTAAATTTTATCACATAATTGTAACATAAAATATATGTTATTTAATAAAACTTGATTCATTAAATCATCTCACATCTCTCATTAAATACATAACAAACCTTTAATAATAATATTCATTCGAAAAATATTTATTTTATTATCACTTAATAATTTGTGAATACAGTGAGTAAAAAAATTCAAAACTTATTATTCTAAACTTGAATAATATTAAATTTATTTATTTCATATTGATCTGTCAAACTCGAACATAACCCAAACCCTATGGTGGGGTGCACTATTTCCTAAACTCTAATTCACTTAGAATAGGCCAGACTCTTGAATACACTTAGTGTGTGAACCTCCAGGTCCTTACCTCGATAGAAGTGAGTACTAATCATAGACTAGGAGTGGATTATAGCAACCCATCAAGCTCCTGGGGAGATAAGGTTGAGTCCTAGAAATGAAAACCTCTTGCAAACACACACTGTGCAATATAATCTATTTGTCTCATGATATCTCATAAAGCAGAATGTATACTTCATGTCACTATACCTTATTGATTTATTATTCATTGACATTAATGGATATAATTACCTTTAATCACCATATCTCTAGATTTAATAAAGGTACTACCATCCTGGTCAACTAGGCCTGAGATATCTTATCCTTTCAGAAGTGACAAAAACTATCTTGATCATTCAATCAATGTTATACCACCAATGATGCACCCAATACAAGATACCACACCATAACACAAATACCATGGATTTATTCTTTCATCGAAGTTTATAATCAAATGATACACACTAATAATAATCTTAATTCGATAGACCAATACATGTGTTCATGTCTAGGAAGTACCAATGACACCCAAAACATGTGGTGTTTCTATTGGTGGATCAGTCAACATGATCTCCTCTACTTGAGATCACTAAGTGAAAACTTAATGAGAAGAAGTCTCAATGCTTATGAGCCCCCGCCACCTAATAATCATACATTATTTGTGTCTATTAATTATGATGTATCTAGATCATAGTACATATGTTTAAGATTAATGTCATAGTATCTTAAAGTTCTCATTATTTTTGGGAACTTTTATAACCAGTTGATACGATAAATGATCTAAGGACATGACCATATAAATAGTGTACATAGAAGTATCAACTCTATTATGGTGATAATTTATCATGTATATCTCTATGTATACATGATACAATAATCGAAATGTATAGTTCAATTTGGGTCTAGGGAAACCACTTTTATAACACCCCCACTTTCACAAGAAACAACTTGCCAATGATCAACTTGTTAACTCTCACATGATAAGGTCATGCTTCTTCTAAGTTATGGCTTTAGTCATATGACCTTATAGGTTTTTTTACATAGATAATATTTTATATGTGACTTATCCTCCTTGATTATGAATCCTCAAGAGATGATATCCTCGAGTATATTCATTTTTTCCTCTATCTAAACTTGACATCATGGCTAGTACCTTTAGTAAGATTCCAAGAACTGAAATAAACCATTACATATTTTTATACTACTTTTTAAGTTGCATCAAAATCCTCAATGTATTTGGTATTTGTAGATATGGAAACCACCATTTTGAATTAGACTCACATTATCATCACCTTAGACTAAAAATGATATTAGATCCCATTGATACATAGGAATACTAGTTTGTATCCCCTTACAACTAGTGTCCCTTTCACTTCAATTACTAGTTACATATCCATTATGATTTCTCAATTATAATTGGATAGTTATGAATACTTCCCATGTTTTTCTCCTAGATTTAACAGATGTTTTCCTACCATAAAGTATGTGTTATAAATATCTTGTACATAGTATGGAATATGTGATAGATCCATCATAGATGTGTATGGAATACTACTCACCATTTTTATCTCCTCCTATGTCTCATACATGTCTTATTAGAGAGATTTATTAGATGTGACATTGGAAACAATCATATCTTGAATTTTCATAATACATTATTAGTGTATGTAAATTGACTTGGTCCAAGTAACCCATAGGTATACCACAGTAAATCTTGTTCCACAAAACTTGGGTTTCTACTTTTATTCAATATTTAGAGAGTTTATTTTAACCCGGACTTATCTAACTATAAGACTAATAAAAATTTTCCATATGTTATCAACATGTTTTTTTGGAAACTATGGTTCTCCCACAAACTACTTATAGACACTTAACAAAATTGTATTCCTAATGAATATTATATGATCACAATGCTTTCATTATTCTAAAAAATGGAACTCTATAACTTGAATTTCTTATTGTAATTTTGTAGTGTCACTGAACCTTTCTGGTTGCTTCATATAAATATCTTCCAAGATTAGTAGTCTTGAAATCCAATTCCCAATATGATAATCATAGAATTTTTTTTGAAAAGTATAATTCAAATGGATTTAAGAATGATGATTTGGTATAACCAATCAAGCCTTATTGATTCCATGATTGTACCACCCATATATAGTTTCTATTGAATTCCCACCAATGACTTTAAATCAATTAGAGAAACTAGAAAAATTCAGACTTGATTTTGGTATGTGGAATATATTTTCCTAAATCCATATAATATTTTCAATCATAGCATATTTTAGTTTAATATTTCTTTACAGGATCCATTATTATGAATGAATAATTTATCACCAACTGCGGTGAATAGAAAACCACCATTATGGTATTATCCTTTCTATGAAGTATGTTTCTCTAGAGTATTACTTTTCCAATATATATTTTGGAACTTATTCATATTCCAACTGCTTGTTCATATCAAGACTTGACTTTACCCAAGTAAATTTATCTCACACTATATCAAATCGATATATTCACCCTTTTATTGAAATGTAGTCTATCACTTGACTATAAATTTTCTATCTCATGGGTTTCTCTAATATCATTAGAAACCTACAGGATAATTACCTTATATAAACATTGTGTTATTCTTGAATTAAGTTTGTTTATTGACTTATCCTTGAAAATATCTTTACATCTAAATACATGGAGTATGAAATAATGGATTTATTCTATATTATAACTCATATGATATAAATTTTTCATAATAATTAGAATATGGTTATGGGTTAATGATGCTATTTATGGAGCACGTCTTGAGAGATAATGGAATATTTTTTAATGATTATTAAATCTCATCATTGATGCTACCTTTATTGAAATCATGACTTTGATATGTATAAGGAAATATGTGTTTAGGAATTACTTCACGTTGTATTTTAATGATCGATTTATGCATGTAATAATCATCATAGATCCTCATTTTACTAACATTATTACTTTTATGTGTATAAGGAAATGTGAGTTTAGGAATAAATCCACTCCACATTTATAATGATCGATGAATGCATGGTTAAGATATTCTTCAGCTCCTTGGCTTGAAGTAACTCATATCTTCTAACCATGAATGAACTTTACTTCAATTTTACATTCCTTAAAACTCTTAAAGGAGTTTCATGAAGTATACAAATTTACCTCTAACTTATCCTTGGGATAGTTAATGCTCTCTTAGTTGAACTAATTCTGAAATCCTTTTGACTTGCCTTTATTTATAAAGGTTTCAAATTCCAAAAATAGATAAGTAATTGTGCCAATAATACCTAAGGTTTTTATCTCCAAAGAGTTTAAATACCATACTAGGTATATACTTGATAATTTATTTTAGTTTTACTCGATAAAGAATGATCTTTCCACAATTGGATATTTAAGTCTTACATTTTATATTCATCATTTATTATAATGATTAAAGTATTATTGAACTATTAGTAGAGTATTATGTACCACAAACAACATTAATTCCAAAATTGAATAATGTATTCTTGTGTCTAATGGAAAATTGAGATAAATATTTTGGTAATACTCGATAAAAGTTTAATCAAGATCATTGAACTTCGCAATTTGAAGTTGTGTGTTTCTCACTGCTAACTTAGGAATCACCCTTTCTCAACCATTTAGAGAATTTAGCTTACTTATTATAACATTTATTTACTTACTTGGTTACTTTATTTGGATACAAATGTGTGACACACATTCAATATCTAATACCCAAGAATTAAAACTGAAACATCACATACAATGATGAATATAAACTAAATTTAAGTCTCTACTTACATTAACTTCTATTTATTGTATTTCATCATCCATAAACTTATCTCATGGCATGAAAAGAAAATAACCACCTATATGATTCTTTTCCTATTTTATTTGAAGGAAATTACAAAAGTGCCTTTGGAATCACTCTTTCTCTTGGCCTTTTCTCCTTGTCTTTTAACTTGTTTACCATAAGAATAAGAGATTAATTTTTCTTTAAGTTCTTATCTACTAACGAACCTTACCCAAAAAGGTAATGAAACATTTTTATCCATAATATTAATTTTATTATTTTAAAAAAGAGTAATTGAGTGATAATGATATAATAATGGGATGTATTTAAGGATCATTATACATCTTTTAATTTACATGTGTTTAGTGTAATCCTCATCGCATTCATTTCTCATTTCACTTTCTCTTCACAGACTTCTTGGAGACGAGACAACATGTGAATCCATCCATGTTGGGATGTAGTTTCCAGAACTCATTAGACATTGATGATAGAATTATGATTTTAACATCAAATGTATCAACCATGTGTCTACTATAAGATACCTTTTCACCCTTTATTCCTGATGTGGCTCAATGGGTAGTGGAGACTCTGACACATAGAATTTATTTTCAAATAGTAGTAATTTGTGCAAGCACTTGTACAACACATGGAAATTTATACTGGTTACGACATTACCTTTTTCCATTATAGATCACAGTGAATTTTGGTATTACTAGTCATTCATTTACAAAATAAAAATTAAGAAGATTAGTAATTTTTTCTAATTACCAATAATTAGATATTATAGATTTTTTTATTTTAAATACCTCCAACTATTTTATCAAATTCTATTATCCCTCAACTATTAGATTCATAATACCCAATAACTTGAGTATTCTAGTGGAAAGGATCCTTAAACCTCTCCTCATAGTCCAATCTATGTCAACTCTACTACATAAAGAGTCTCGAGGTAGGATTTCAACTAGTCAATTGTATTAACACATGGCTCCTTGATCTGTTGAATAGAGTCTTATATCCTGCAAAGGATATTATTGAATCTCTCAACACTTTACCTATAAAGTTTCAACAAGATATCTATGACAATTTATTTTCTACCAAATTTAGTTAAGTCAACCCACTGCTCAAATAAAAATTCTCTGATGTTAGGAGGCACCCTCAACTAGTGCTGGCAAGCATCTCATACAATCGGTTTTGTTCAAAATTAAGTGATGGAAGGCATTATAAATTAATATTTATTTGAGGGTTCTTATTATTCCTAGTGAATGTAATATATTTCTATTTATACTTTATTATTATATATGACCTCACTCACATCTTTACAAATATATAAATAGAAAAAAAACATTCATTGATCATGTTCATTTTATCTACACATGCTTGCTTATTATTTTTTGGGATCACACATAAAACTATACATATATTAAATAATAAACCATGAATAAATAAAATTAATGACATGAACATGAGATGATACTAATGGTTGATCCATTGATCAAATAATGGATAAACCTATATACTAGGGGTAACTTCTTGATTCATGATGCTTATGGCTCGAGTTGCAATGCTCACTCATAAAATGTGCCAATATCATGTCTGGTGAATCACTAAATATCAGCACAAACTATGTCACTTATCATCCTCATTATTATACAAAAATACTTTCATGCAGGTGAGGGGATCCCAGGAATGAAAAATACAGATAAGTAATTTTTATCTGGGTGTGTGGACCCTTATACATATAATGATGTAGAAGACGATACACAAATATTCGTTAATAAAATAATTATTACAAACCATGTGTTGAAATAATTAAATAATTAAATAAGTAAATATAATACATGCATTAGTTGGTATAAGACTCATAATCAGTCTGTATGTATTAACTTCCATAAATAAATTAAATTTGTAATGAATTTATCTTGAGGGCATTTTTCAGGAATTAAAATAAATTCATTTTAATTTTAATTCATAAAACACTTATCATATGGTCCCATATATTATTTATTTAAATTTTAAATATTTTTTATAACTATCTATAATTATTCAGGATCCCTTAGTATTTTTAAACCCCCTAGAGGGGTTTTGGGTTGCTGTGAGATAACCAAAAACGTCAGACTGGTCAGAAAGAACCCGACCTGGCCTGCCTGATTTCAGGCCAACCTAATAGGGGATCCAGATCGGGGTGCGCACACTCCTTCACACTAGGCACACTAGAAGAGGGTTGGGTACCCCATTAGGTGCACCATATATATAAAATAAATTGTGTGTGTGTGTGTGTTCCTTCCACCCCTCCCCAAAATGGTATTTTATTCATTGTACAGGGGGCAGCGCCCCCACCCCAAATAAAACAAACCCCATTTTTTATTATTTTTAAATTTGCAGGGAACCACTTTGTCCCTTCAAAAAAAGGGTTCCATACATGGTGAGCCACACCACTTCCCTTATTTGGTTTTTATTTTATATTTTTTAACTTTTAAAAAGCCTAAGTATGCTTGAGAAATGTAGCATAGATACCAATTGACGGTGGAACTTATTCCACACCCCACAAACTCCTATAATATATATATATATATATATTGTATATATATATTATTGTGTGTGTGTGTGTGTGTTTCAATGTATTTTTAAATTAAGTCTGCATTAACTCGAACTTCCCTAGTACTGAAGCTCGACTGGATGGATCCTATATGGGTAGGATTCTGAACATTACTTCTAATCCAATGTTGTTGATAATTGGTTAAATAAACCCACACTAGTGATATATATATATATATGGGGGGGGGTTGTTTTAATCCCGGCCAATTATTTTTTCAATCTTTGGATGACCATAACTTGGTCATCCAATCTCTGATCGTTGCATCATTTATGGAATTGAGACCAGAATGATGCCCTCTTCTTTAATAAATAACAATTTAATTTTTAATTAGAATTAATTAAATATATGCCTCCTTATGATTCCAATTGAAGGAAACTCAGGCTTTCTGAAAGCATGAAAAACTGTATATTAAACTTTTTGAGTCTGGATTTGTGTTGAAACATAAAATATATTATAACTCATCCCATATTCATCCAAATATCATGGTAAATTTAATTAATTATGAAGAATTAAAAATGAAAAAATAAATCAAAATTGTACCACTTGTGATTTCAATTAGAATCGCGTTTTGTTCGCTACCAAAGATCATCACATAAAGGAATTGAACTGAGAAACCTCTAGATAATCCACACATTCTTTAAGAACCAATCAGTGTATTTATCTTTGATTCTTAGGTGCTAGAGTGGAGAATAAAATTCTATTTTGATTTCCTTTTGATAGCCTGAGTACTATACCATTGATCTGGGATGAAGAACATAGATCAAGGTGCTTGTATCTCTTCTTTCTCACTCTAGAATTTGGGAGAGAAGAGATAGAGTCTCTCCAATTCATGGGAATGAATGTTACCTCAAATTTGGTCTTCTCAAGACTTATATGGGTAGGTTTAAATCCCCAAAAGTTGAACTTAAGCCCCTGGATAACTTAAACCTTCAAAATAAGAAATTAATGACACTAAATGACTTAGTAATTATCATAAATTTCATTTAAATTTTATCACATACTTGTAACATAAAATATATGTTATGTGATAAAAATAGGGTCATTAACTAGACTCACTTATCCCATTAAATACTTAACAAACCCTAAATAATAAAATTCATTTGAAAAAATAGTTATTTTTTATTCTCTTAATTACTTGTGAATACAATGAGTAAATAAATTTAAAACATATTATTCTAAACTCAAATAATATTAAATTTATTTATTTCTTGGTGATCGGTCAAACTTGGACATAACTTGAACCCCATAGTGGGACCCACAATTTCATAAACTCTTATTCACTTAGGATAGGCTAGACACTTTAATGCGCTTAGTGTGTGACCCTCTAGGTCCTTACCATGATAGCATTAACTACAACTCATAGACTATGAGTAGAGTATTTCAATCCATCAAGGCCCCTAAAAAGATAATGTTTAGTTAAAGAAACTACAACCACCTATGAAGACACACTATGTAATATAATCTATTTTTCGGATAATATATCATAAATAAGGATGTACACATCATGTCACCATCCATTTTTTCTTTATTATTAGTTGAACTCGTTAGACAGACTTTCCTTTAATCACTATGATCGTGGATTTAATAAATGTACTACCATCTCAGTCAACTAGTCCTGAGACATCCCTTCCTTTCGAAAGTGAGGAAAAATATCTAGATTGTTTAATAAATTTCATACCACTAATGATGAAGCCAACACAATCTACCTCACCATGACACAAATTTCATGGTTTTTTTATTGCATCAAACTTCACAATCAAATGATACAAATTTATAATAATCTCAACACAAGAGACCAATACACATGTTCATAGATAAGAACTATAATTGACACCCAAAACAAGTGTTGTTACTATTGGTGGGTTAGTCCTCATGATTTCCTCTACTTGAGATCACCAAGTGTGAAATTCATGAGAAGGATTCTCGATGCTTATGATCCCCTATCACCTAATAGTCAAACATCATCTATATCCAGTTAGTATGATGTATCTAGAACATATGACATATGTTTAATATTAATTTCCTAGTATCTCAAGATTCTCATTATTGTCGGTAACTACTATAACCAATTTATATGTCAAATGATCTAAGGTAATTACCATATAAATAGTGGATACAGAAGTGTCAATACTATTATGGTAAGAATTTATCATGAATATCTCTCTATATACATGATTCAATAATAAAAAATTATTGTTCAAGTTGGGTTTAGGACACCCACTTTTACAAAAAACTTCCCCCTATAACCTTTTTATTTTTTCTTCTTTCAATATTTTCCAAGCCTATTAGATGAGGTATTTTAATTTTTTTTAACATTACACACATTTGTGGAATTTTCTATGGCTAGAAATAATTATGGCCATACGAATTTGGTTGAAAAATAAAATAACACAGACACACACAGACACACACACAAACACACACATATATATCTTCATCATTTTAAACTCGAAAACACCGGTTTCAATTTGATTAAAACTTTGTATGGCCATAACTTGGTCATCTGTGATTGGATTGAAGTTTGGTTCATTGAGATGGGACTATTACAACACACTCTTCACAAATTTAATGAAAATTTAAATTTTTCTTGGCTTAAACGATCATGTCTTTCCTCTAATACCAATTATTAGTACCAAGGCATGCATCAGAAGTCTATAGATCATGGTTTTAAAAATTTGATCACCAAACTAACATAACAAAATCATCTCTAGTTATTTGAAGCTTGGTAAGAAACCTTAGGATTCTATGTGAATGAATTTAAGTACAAAATTAAATTAAACAATCACCTCATTGATTTTAAGATACTGATGAAAACCACTCATCATCGATGACCATTTCATGAAGGAATAGACATCAGATCCCTCTATATCATCCATAATTTCTTCAAAGCTTTTGGGTATACTGATCATTGATATATGGGTGCTATCACAAATAATCAACAATGCCTTTGATGTCTTGATGATCATTGTTATGTCGTTCCTTTGATTTATAAGGGAAAACTTGGATCGATTCTTAGAATAGGTTGCTTCTCTCTTTAGGATACAAGAGTGAGGAGAGAAGAGATCTCAAATTCAATTGGATGAATAGTTCACCTAATCTGAGATTTCTCTTACATGAATAGTGAGGTTAAAATGCCTAGAAATGGATATATGGCCCCTAAATATATATTACCTACTAAATAATACATAAACGAAATATTATGACCTATTTACAGTGTCATAAACATTATTTATATTTTTATCACTTATTGATAATATAATAAATATATTATGTGATAAAATCAAGCCATTAACTTGACTCATTATTCTTGAAAATATTAAACAAGCCTTGAATATTAAAATAATAATCATTTTTTAAATATTTTTCAATATATTTATTATATAACTTATGAATAATATTAATAAATAAATTCAGTACCAATTATTCTAAAATAGAATAATGTGAATTTATTTGTTTCATAGAGATCATTAAAATTTGGACATCACTCACACCCCATGGTGGGGCCCATCATGTCCTTCACTTCTATTCTTAAGAGTTGGCTAGACTTTTGAATATGCTAAGTGTGTGAACCTCTAGTCCCTTATCTCTATAGCAGTGAGTAATACTCATAGGCCAGGGGCATAGTCTAGAAACCAATCAAGGTCTCTAAGGAGATGAGGTATATTTATAATAATGAAAACCTCATATGAGCACATGTCATTTAATATAATCTATTTATATTGTGATATCTCATAAACAATGGTGCAAGCTTTGTGTCATCATCCTTTATTGCTCTATTATTTTTTGACCTTACTAGATAGACATATCTTATTCTACTATGGCCATGGATTTAGTAAAAGGTACTAAAATTGTGATCAACTGA
This sequence comes from Viscum album, assembly GCA_963277665.1. Lineage (NCBI taxonomy): Eukaryota > Viridiplantae > Streptophyta > Magnoliopsida > Santalales > Viscaceae > Viscum > Viscum album. Next base: position 264,820,646 of record OY728129.1, read on the forward strand.
GCCTGAGATATCACTTACTTTCAGAAGTGAAAAAATATATCTTAATCATACAATCAATTCCATATCACCAATGTTTCACCTAATGCAAGCTACCTCACCACAACATAAATACCATAGTTTTCATTTTTTATAAAAGTACATAATCAAATGGTACATATTAATAATAGTATCAGGTCAAGAGACTAATACACGTGTTCAAGGATAGGAACTACCAATGAAACCTTAAAAATGTGGTGTTCCTATTGCTGGTTCATCCCTCATGATCTCATATACTTGAGATCACTAAGTGTAAACTTTAGAAGAAGAAGTCTCAATGATTTTGATCCCCCAACACCTAATATTCATACATCATCTATGTTCTATTAGCGTGATGTTTTTAGACCATAGAAAATATTTTTAAGATTACTATCTTGGTATCTTGAGGTTCTCATTATATTCTAGGAACTATTATAACCTTTTGATATGACATGTAATATAAAGACATTACCATGAATATAGTGGATGCATAAATATCAAAAATATTATGGTAAGATAAACACATGTATAAATAAAACTTTATACATGTAATGGTAATCAAATTATACATAGAATTTGGGTCTAGGGAACCCACTCACAACATTTAGTTCATGGTTATATTGTTCAATTTCTTGAATACCCCAACCATTTTCCTAGGCTTGATGAAATTAATGCTCTTTGAGTTTTTGGATTAGTCTATGTTTATGTTCACCAATCAAATTAACATATATTTGATCTCTTAAGGGTGTTATATTAATTGTAACATCCTGAACCGACTGACCATTAAATGAGTAGTCAGACTGGTCGCCACATAACCTCAAGCGCACCTCCCTGCATGCCAGTGGTTACTGACTAGAAACGAGTGTCTAATGATGGTATGTTGGGGAGACTATACCCTCATGACTAGAGTAGCATAGTGGTATATAATAAATTAAATAATAGATAGTATCAAAAGTAGTAATAATAAATGACAAGCAGTGGAAGATAACACAATGACTAAATAAATGGAAATGGCCAACAATGATACATATAATGATGCATGCATGTACAGGTGGTGCTACTTGATGGAAGAAGGATGCACAACAGCTGATACAATGCAATGAAATAAAAAGAGCCTAAAAGATAACTCGATGAGTATCCTAAGTACTAGCTCATTCATGTGCTCCCTAGCTCCCAAGTACACATCACAACATAAGCAACAAATTCAAGAACCTACAACCATGAAGATCTGCTCGGTTACCCTAGTGCAATGGTGGCCCAAGAAGGGTGTTAGATATAATACCATTAGTCCACCACCAATGGTGTATATATCAATCATGTTTATGCACTATAATGAATAGTGTGTTGACATAGGTTAATACAAGGCGATAAATAAAAAATAAAGGACACTTCTATCTGGGTTCCTAAATAGATACCCAACTGATTCTACCTGCTTCGGCCTAAGATGGATGTCCAAACTAAGGGAACCTATATAAATAGTATGATATATATATGTAATAATATATGAAGCAACATTAGTGGTCCAACCCCAAGCTTATTCTTTGTCTTGGTGGTCACACCCTAAGGGCATCAATCAAGCATTCTCATACTGTAATCATAACATTGATAATAATGAGGAACCACAAGTAATTCATGAAAATGCATTAATGTAATCCTAATATCATCCAATTTGATCTGTAATATAATCCCAAGGTTCACTACAAGATCCATTGATATAACCAATACCACTGATTCCATCCGAGGTGACCCATAACGGCATCCCTTATATCACTCATGGTATGGTAAACTCTGAGTATATACCAAGTATCTCACATAGGGGATTGGGTATCACCTGAGGCATGGTGTATCCATATTTCTAATGATCCCATCCACGGTTTCTACCCTAGGGAACCTATGTCAATCAAGAGTATAAAAATAACATGCCCGAAGAGCCCATACAAGGCAAGCCAAAGTATTGCTCCCAGCATGTCAGGTAGTACCAAGCCAAGAATGGTGCGTCCATCCATGGTGTCCTTAAGTTGGGACCCTGGTTCTCTCCTAAACCACAATCAAGATAGGCATAGTAACCAAGATCACATATCAAAAATCCATAGCACATACACCAAGATAGAAAATCAATCTAATAATTTAAACTTAGCCAAGTAACTATAGCATAAGAAAATATGTATAAGAAACTAATCATAAACATAAGCAAGAAGCTACAAGGCATGCACACATGGCAATAATCATAATCACAAATTAATGAATATTAATACTTAAGTATTAAGTACACGGTATGGAATAAAGTTAAATCATAATCAATAATCATGATACGTAAATCATAATGTGTAAGAAAATAAGAACAATACATAATTGATATAATATAAAGCATAAGTCATGAGGCACAAGGCACTAAGAAAAGATCTCAAGGTATAAGGCATAACCAATTAGCAGTGAAACATGAAACAGAAGGGCTAAGGCATAAGGTACAAGCAATGAAATATAAAGCATTAGGCATCAAGCTCAAGGGCCTAACTCATGGACAACCATTTAACTTGATTCAATTATTTACTTAATGTATTTATTATAAGTTAAACTTTCCCTTAAGGGTGTTTAACCAACTTAATTAATTAGGAATTAGGCCTAAAAGGGAAAAACCTCCATTGAGGTGGCTAAAGGCAAGGCGATAAACCAAGGGTTGATTCGCTGCACATTAGGGTCATACTGAACATGGTAATAAGTTTAATTTAATTTATTTGACAAGTTATAGGCATCATCGGAAGGTTATGGCACACTGCACAACGTCGCACCATATATAATGCAATCAAACTTTGGGAAAGAAGCTTGACCACCTTCCAAATACAATGGATGACCATATGTCCAATATTGATACCTAATTTTTTCTAATTCAAGAGAAAATGAAGAAACATATGAATGCCCATAAAATAGGGTGAATTAAGCCACACTACGATAACTTTCTTGAGAGAGATTAAAAAATAAACAGGTTCAAGAAGAACATATAGATTACTGAGAGGAATCAATAGAGACCGATGGAGCTCGAATACAACTTCGTATGAGGGAGAAATATCCATACCTAACCTAGGGAAAGAGGAGCTCCATGAGGGGAAGGGAGGAGCATCACATGGCTAGAGGAGAAGAACAAAAGAGTGGGGTTTTTTAATTAGTTTCATTAATATAGAAATCATAATTTCACCCAACAGACAGGGGTGCACAGTTTGGCCACATAGTTAGCCAAACCATGCACTAACTATGCACTAAGGCACTGCCTAAGAACCCCTTTTCTTGGGCTGGCTACAAGGTTTGGATAAAAGTGCACAACCCATGAAAAAACCCACTATCAAAAACATGCAGCATGTATCATGGTCATGCGGATCCTTTCGCATGGTTTTACAAAATCATGTGAACCTTCCTACTCTACTAGACCAGGCCACATTGTTTCTTCTAAGGGTTGCACAGTTTTAGACAAACTATGCGCTCTTCCTACTTCTTACTTAAGGTAGGATTTTAGTCCCCCGGTGCACCTAAAAGTTGGAAAAACACTCGAGGGACCCCCAAGCCTTTAACCATGTCTAAACAATAAATTGAAGTGTTCCAACTCTTGTAATTTCATTCTGAATATCAGTTTACAAAAAAGACCATCCACTAAATGAAAAAAAATAAAATTCCTTTGGAATTTCATCTGGTCCAAAAACACAGGATACTACTATCTCCCCACCTTAAAAAATCTCATCTCTGATAAGCCTTGGGGAAATGAAGAGAACATCACTTGACCTACTCAGGTTATGACGTCTTGTTTAAACGATTGCTTTGTGTTTTTTAATGCCTAATGCACCTCTGAGAATCACCTTAACATATGGTAAATAAGCCATAAAAACTAAATCTAACACTTGTTTTTCTGAATTAAAATAATGATATGTTTCCCACCTATCCCATATTACCTGATACATTATCACATTGTCATCTCCTTCACCACTAGGTTTTAGCATTTGTAAGTCCAAAACAAACTCACAGTCTTCCACTGATGGAACTATCGATTTAAGCAAGCACTTAGCACTCCAATGGCACTCTTGGCATGATTTACAGTTTAAATGGTTGGTCATCTCCCAATCAACCGTAGAGTCCTGGTCAAGCCTAATTTTCTTGAAAAGTCTCATCTAACATTCACCACACTTGTGTTGACCTGAAAATGTGCCATTTTTTGGTTCCTCACCAACTTCATACGACATAAGAGAGAGGTATAGAGATAATCAGTTGAACCGTCTTTGGTCGACTTCCCTCAAAGCACTCAGATTAAATGTCTAGTGAATTTCAAAATCTAAACTCGATGCCTTTAGATTAAGGCACCATAATATTTCCCCGAAAATGCTCATCAAAGACTTTAATTGGCTTTTAGTGAGGTCTCTATCTAAAACACACACTTTAAAATATCATGACCCAACACAAACACAGGTGTATTCCAAAACCAACTCACAAGGATCATCACCATTCAACACCCCATCTGAGCCTGACTGAAAATTAGAGTATGCTCAAAATCATCAACTGGAGCCCAAGGGTCTCACTCTAGGGAAAATCATAAATGACGTTTATAAGAAATACATCGGTACAAGGACAAACATCAACATACCAAAAATGCCGACTAAGTCCAAAGTGGAATCTGTATGGAAATCAAGTAATGAGGAAAATAGCTTGTGTCCATGAGTCTAACCATAGAATTCCAACTTGGGAACCTAGGTATAACTCAGGACTAACCATGTCTCTAAGGAAAACCATGCTTCCAGAGTTAACTATAGTAGAGACCACTCAACTAGCCCAACGAATTTTAAATTTAGCACAACGTAAAACCAACACACTCTTAGTGTACCCAGATGATGTCAAGATAGGGGATATGATCTTCATTTATCCAAGAATACACTAATAGAATTTGAACGGTTTCCAAAACGGACCCAAGACACTCCCGCTAAAACATAGAAGAAGTGATCGGTAAAGCTCCAAACCTTTCATAACCAACAATTCAAGGAGAAATACAATCGAACCACCACAGGTTAACTTCCTTAGAAGAGCTCAGATACTCTCACTGAAGAATTACCATTACCTAACCATGATTATTTTACCAAATGAGGCATCTTGTGATTGTTAAATTACATCCACCAAATTCCATCCATGACCAATGGTGATTTTCAATGGTTTCATATACATCCACCCAATCATCTTAATTCTCCCTCACAAGCACTGACGTAGTTTGAAACTCACCAGCCCCAAGGAAATCCAAAATTAGCATTGGCCTTCTCCAAATGGTCCTCCTGGTTATACTTCTTATGATTAGAAGGATATGTTTATCCATAATTAAAGCAACTCTATACACCTTAGTAGTGTCCTTAACGTCATATTTATTAATAAATGGAACTCATCCCATGGAAAAAACTCCATTGACCACTAACCAATGTCTTATAGGTGGCAAAAACACTTTCAGAAAGTGTTAAAAGAAAGGAGAGAAGGAAACCAGCCACCTAAAATCATTCTAGGTTAGGGTCATGACTAGACGTACATGTGGAACTCCTTTAGATCTAACCCCATGCACGCTATATAATTAGGCATAAAGGACAAAAAAACTGATCAGAATATCAAGACACCTGATCCCCTTCAGAGCATCACCCTGAGCATTGGGATGAGTTAGATTCCCCACAACATCTAGTTCACTCTACCTCAGATATGTCCTATGATTCAGGAATATTATCTCAAGAGTAAAATGATTCTCACTGAACTCAACAACTCATTGTACCATTTAAACAACTCAACGGGTACCACTTATAACAACACCTACTACCCCGAGTGAAATGGAACATCCTTGATACTACCCATAGGTTTATCATCCATATGGATTCAAGTATCTAATACCCTATGAAAAATAACTAACCTAGATCTGCATTACTCTGTATGATTGTAGAGCATGTTGACAGACCCCTAAGGCATCCAACACTAAAAAGGAAGAACATGAGGGTCACACGACCTACTAAGCGACTAACCATGCCCTAGGAATGTCTACCTGCTGAAACTGAGCATTACACGATGCTCAAACCTTTAACAAGGATCAAATTATAGAACGACCACCCATCAATACAAAGGTGTAAATTTTTAAAGCTAAGAGTCCTTCAAGGTACAAACACTACCTAAATAGTACCACATACATGAAAAGGTTCACAAACTTTTAGCAATGGATTTGGAGATTTGAGGGTGCTACCTATAGTAGGCTAAACCCTTATCAAATCATAAAGTGTCAAGAAAAAAATTAGGTAACACTTAGAAATGTTCACTAGGATTAAGGTCCTTTGAATTTGATTCAACTAAATGAGAAGAATCCTATGGATAACACCCACACTCCGTTCTAAGGCAGGCTTAAGAACACCAATTTACCCTTACATGAGGGTCAGGCCAAGAGAACCACTTTAGGTTTTGTTTTAAGGCATTAAACTGAAACTAATTTAATTATATAAACATGAAAGGTTTAATTTTAAATAGAAACTAATACCATCCATAAGTAAAAATAATCTGGATAAGTTCTTAAGGTAAAACAGGCATGTTACATTAAACTTTATTTTTAAGAATTATTTATTTATTTTAGTGAAATCACATTATAATTAGGCCATTGATGATAGAAAATCCCTTTTAAATAATTCCATATACATAAACACCACTCAAATTAGATAGAAGTTCATTTTTTAATTAAAGGGATACTGGAAAAAAAATCCACCTTACATTTACATGCAAACCCATATAGGAGGCTATGGTCACTATAAATGTTCCTTAACACAAACCATAATCACACCCCCATGGGGTTAAGAACTAAGGATTACCAAAATAAAAGGTGACCATGAGGGTCCATTTAATCCATTTTGGGTTCAATTAAAATCAACCCAAACATTTTAAACATTAATTATTATAAAAACACCCTTAACAGGTTCATTTCTTAAGAAACCTACCCCAAATGACCTACTTGGGTCCAGTGGTACATTTAGAATTTATTCAAAAGGGTCATTAATCTGAATAAATAGGAGTACAAGACTTAATACGGAAACTAAAACATTTATATTTACAATAGTTTTTAAGAATAAGGCTCATAACAGATGGTTCAGTTATATGGGTTACCAACCTCAATTTATAAAGTGCACATGCACTTTACAAGTTGTGGGAAACTCCCATATAACCGCAACCATTTTATCTAGGATTAGAATAAATTGAAAGGCCTTAAAATTAATGAAATATAATTTATATATATATGGTGAATCTATAATGGTTCAATTATATGGGTCACCCTGTACTAATTCAAAAAGTATCCATACATTTTAAAAATTGGAAATCGGTTCCCATTTAACCACAACCATAAAGTTTTAGCCCATGGAACCAATGGTTCATGGATAAAACATGTAATAATTGATTATTGATGTGTCTCTATCAATAAATAATTGCATATTTTAAAATTTATAACTAGTAATTTTAAACATAACAATTTCATATAGTTTAACATGGTAATAAATCATGGAAGTATAATAATTGACCATGGAAGGATAATACATAACCAGGGAAACACAACAACATGCTAATCATAATTCTCAAATAAATAATAATAATTAAACACTTTAACATGGTATAAAAAATAATCTAATAAAATAACAAATAAGTTTAAATCAAATTATGTTACCAAAAGCACGTAACATAGAATATAATAGGCAGGAAAATAACACACAGGGTGCAACAACAATTTCAAACAACCTAGAAATAAAATCTACATGGCATGGAATATGAATGGAATTTGAATCCCTATGTGACTATATTGATTCATGTAATTCTAATTATGACATCCTACCTTTTTATTACTTAACTTTTCATTACATTGTATGAACAAATGATCATTTAATGTTTTGTTTCTTGGAAATAAGGCACATAATAGAGGAAAACATAAAACATTCTTCTAATTAACTTGAAATTATTATTCAAAGGTTCATCCTAATTAAATTTACTTCATATCATAACCCAGGGACATACGTAAAAGGAAAGGGTGATTATAAGGCCCGGTAAGGGAAAGTAGGGAAACAATTTACAAGTGATCTTGAGGAATATCAATAAGAACATGAGTAATATCATTGTGGTATGAGAAATAGAAAATGAGAGATATAATAATAAAAATGACATTAATAATAAAATGAAAATTTGTATAAAACATTTAAATTAGGCATTCATAAGAATATCACTAAGTTTTTTCATCGAGGTGTCGTAAAAATTACCAAGGTTATTCACTAAGGTATCGTAAAACATGTCATCTCTAGAAATTGAATTCTTTACCCAACGCATTAGATCATTATCAAGTAACAAACTTAATATGTATTAATTAATGTGAACCACATATATCATAATTAAACATTTAATAAATAACCTATGAAGAATAAATAAAATGGGTTTCATATTAAAATCATGGTGTTTCAAAAAAATGCTTAAAGACATGATCATTATGTCATTTTTAACCCACGGAAAGGGAATGAGGGTTTCATGTATGTTAATCCCAAAATAAAATAAATTATTTTCACAACTAGGTGAATATCACTAGAAAATTAATAGGTTTGGGAATTCAAAAAAATAAAATAAAATCGAATTTTCTTGAGGAGAATAGAGATATTTTGAGAAGTAAATTTAGCATCATAACGAGTATAAAATGTGGTTTTAGAAAAAATAAACATGAGAGAGAGAAATGGTATATCATTTATAAAAGTATATTATTATAGTAAAGGGATAAAATAAAGTGTAAAAAATAACTTATTTTATAAATAAGAGGACATACCACAAAAAATGGAACTTGAAGGGAAAAGAGAAGTGGAGATTTCCCTTACCTTGAAGAGTTGTTCCTAAAACTTGAGGATTGAGACTTTAGGGGATTGAGTACACCTTAGAGGGAATCCTTGGGAGGTAAAACTACAATAGATTAGTGTATTATGGATTGGGAGTGAAATTAAACAGAGAAATGGGTGGGTATTTATAGAAAAAGTGGAGGATTTGTTTATTAATTTCCAAATATAGGCCTTAGAAACTCGGGTTTTGGAAAATGAAAAACCATGGGCTTTCCCATGGTATTTTCCCAAGTTTTTGGAAAATTGGGTCATATTTTTTGTTATTTTAATCCAAAATATATGATAATCATTTTATATTACTTATTTTGTCTTGTAAAAGTAAAGTTTCCACAAAAAATAATGTTTTAATGTTAAAGTTTCCATTTTAGACTTTGGAAACTAAATTATAGGTTTGGAAATTGATTAAAATGTATTAAAATAATTGATATTAAAAAAATAACATATTTGAGGTCTTTTATTTTGGATAATTAGTTATTACATCATTATGAAATAATTATTAAGTGATTAAACATACCGAAAAACTCAAACTGTATTTTTACTATTCACAAAAAATAAAGTATTATAAAAAATTATCATAAATTCACCCTAACCTATAATTTTTATGTGATGATTTAAAAAATGATATTTATTTTATTAGAATAATTCTCTAAATATGATTTTTCTAACTTTTAAATATAAAAATCCTCATTTATTAAAAATAATAGCGGATTGAAAATGCATAGTAAAATCTCAGACACATGAAAAAAAATATTTTATCATTTATATTTAAATAAGAGTTATTTTATCATACTATTTAATTAAAATAAGTATTGTTAGTAATATATTATTTTATTATAAATATTTATATCTTTTCTGGAAATTTCATTTTTAGTCTGAAAAATCAATTTATCAAACTCAATCTCAATTTTATTAAGCAAAACTATTCTTAAAATGGAATTGATGAAATAAAAAATTTATTTATACAATGGAATTAAACTTTAAGTAATTAGGGCCTAGACACATAACCTCTTATAACACTTGCATATAACCAAAGGGTAAGGTGTGAGATAGTAATAGATTCATGGGGTGGATCAGCTAATATTGCCCGAGTGGTAATTTCCACTAACTTAAACTTATCCCATATGTGATTTCGTTATAGATTCACTTGTTGAATCTCGACTTGGGCTTGGTCAAGAGTGAACCCCAATGATGCTACCTCCCTCCCAAGTTCTGATAGATAGATTTCATACGACACGACTCTACTGGTTGAGGCCATCATTTCTCCTTTATGGATTAATTATTATTTATCATCTCCACTTAAAAATTATAATTTAAAAAATATTATCAATGTTATAGTTTCAAATGGTCATATTGACCAACAGTCATATTTGACCAATGGAGAAAATTATTGAATCCCGATTATCACATTTCCCTTTATACTTACTTCATTATTAAATAGATATGGTTTTGTTGTGTATGATGTAATATAACATACATTTTCTTAGGAAACAATATCATTTAAAAAGTCTAGGTCATTACATTCTCCCCCCCCCCCTTAAGAAATTTTATCCCTGAAATTTGCAACTCATTCTCTCAATTGAGAAAAGATATGGGTAATTTGGTATCATTGTTTCCTTTTATTCCCACATCGCTTCTTCATATATATGGTTCCTCTATAATACTTTAATGATGTGGGTAGTCTTATTTCATAGAACCATATCTCTATGGTCTAAGATCTCCATTGGCTTCTCCTCATAAGAGAGGTCTTGTTCCAATTATACCACCTTCAGATTTAATACATGTGAAGGTTTGGGTATGTACTTCCTTAAGAGAGATACATGGAATACATCATGAACTTGATCTAGATTTTGTGGAAGTGCTAGATGATAGGACACTAATCTTATGTGATCAAGGATTCCATAAGGGATAATGTGACTGGGGATAAGATTCCTTTTCTTCCCAAACTACATGAATCTCTTCTAAGGTTATATTCGAAGGAACACTTTATCACCAACACCAAACTCCAAGTCCCTTCGATAGTTGTCAGCATAGCTCTTCTGCCAAATCTGAGCAGCCTTTATGTTTTGTTGGATAACAAGAACCTTTTTTGTCATTTCTTGCACAAGATTAGGCTTAAGAATCTTTCACTCACCAAATTCATCCCAAAAAGTAGGAGTTTTACATCTCTTCCCATATAGAACTTCATAGGGTGCCATTTTAATACTAAAATGGAAGCTATTGTTGTATGATAACTCAACTAATGGGAGATGTTGATCCCATCCACCTTTAAATTCCATTGATCATGTTCTCAGCATTTCCTTGAGTGTTTGAATAGTCATTTTAGATTGGTCATCATTTTGGGGGTGATAGGTCATAATTAAATTCAATTTGGTACTTAGAGAATATTGAAAACTTCTCCAAAATTTTGATTGGAATCTTTGATCATGATCATAAATGATAGAAACTGTCACTCTATACAACCTCACCACTTCCTTTAAGTAAATCTTGGAAATTTTTTCAAGAGATAAATCTTCCCAAAAAGAGATGAAATGGGCAGTCTTGGTGAGTCATTCCACTATAAACCATATCGCGTTGTTTTCTTTAGATGTTATTGGGAGACTGGTGACAAAGTCCACAGTGATATTGTCCCACTTCCATGTTGGTATGGTTAGTGGTTTCAATACCCCTTTAGGAACTTATTGCTCCACCTTCACCTGCTGACATATCAATCACCTTGTAGTATAGTCAGCAATATCCCTTTTCATGTTATCTCACTAGTAATGATCACGAAGGTCCCTATAAATTTTAGTGATTCTAGGATGTATAGAGAATGTAGAGTTATGAGATTACTCAATCAGTTATTTCTTTATCTCCATGATAGATTGAACACATAGTCTTGTACAAAATTTTAGTACACCTTCTTTGATCAATATTGAACTCAGGAAACTTCTCATTATTCACATCCTCTATCTTATTCTATAAAAAGATATTTTCTCTTTGAGATTTATTGATCTTATTTAGTAATTATGGTTGAGAAATAATTTGGGATAGGGTTGATGATGTACCTTCCCTTATGATTTCCATGTTCAGTTTTACTAGGTCTTTGATCAAATGATCTCCTTGAATCCTAATCATTTCCAACACAACAGGGTATTTCCTACTTAATGCATCAATAACTTTATTTTCTCTTCTGGGGTGATAATGAATTGAAAAATCATAGACTTTAAGAAGTTACAACCATATCATCTATCTCATGTTCAATTTCTTTTGCGTGAAAATATATTTCAAACTTTGGTGGTCAATGTATATATAACATTTCTCCCCATAAAGATAGTGCCTCTATATCTTCAAATAAAAAATAGTTATATCTAGCTCTAGGTCATGTGTAGGATAATTCTTATCATGAGGCTTTAACTATGAAGATACATAATCAAACACCTTGTTGTTTTTCATAAGTACACGCCCAATTCCTTTTATATATGCATCACTAAAAATAATGAATCATTCTCTGATAGAGGGTAGAGTTAACACAGGTATAGTAACCAATCTCTTCTTGAGCTCTTGGAAGCTTTCTTCACACTCCTTTATCCAGACAAACTTATCCCATTTTCTATTTAACTTGGTTAGTTGATTAGAAATTCATGAAAAGTTTTTTAAAAACCTCCTATAATATCCTATTAAACCAAGGAAACTATGAATCTGAGTTATTATTATAGGATGAGGCCACTCTTCCACAACCTTTTTCTTGGAAGGATTAATTGATATTCCTTCATTGGTTATAATGTGACCCAAGAAATCAACTTTTTGTAACAAAAATTCACATTTGATGAAATTTCCAAATAGACTTTCCCTCCCCAGAGTTTGCAATATAACCCTTAGATGATCCTCATGCTCCTCAATAATTTTGGAATATATTAGAATATCATCAATAAAAACTACCACACAGTTATCAAGGTATTCCTTAAAGACTCTATTCATTAAATCCATAAAAATATCCGGAGAATTAGTCAATATAAAGGTCATAAAAACTCATAATTCCCATATCTTGATAAAAAATTGGTATTTATAATATCTTCTTTTTTACCCTCAATTGATGATAACCAGATCAGAGATCAATATTGGAGAATAATTGAGTCCCATAAAGCTGGTCAAATAAATTTTTAATCCTTGGAAGAGTTTACTTGTTCTTAATTATGATCCCATTATGTTATCTATAATAAATTCATATCCACATTGATCTATCCTTCTTCTTCAAAAATAGAATAGGTTCTCCCCAAGGAGACACACTTGGTTGGAAAAACCCCTTCTCCAAAAGATCTTGGATTTGTTTCTTTAATTCCAAAAAATCCACATTTTCCATTCTATATGGGGTAATTGATATTGTCTTGGATCCAGGCATGATTTCAATGGAGAACTATACCTCTCTTTTTGGGGGCGGTCTAGTTAACTCCTCAGGAAATATGAAAATGTATTCCTAAATGATGGGGACATTTTTAATTTTTATAATTTCATTTCCTTCTTCCTCATTATTGGTTATATCCATGAAGAAGGATATGGTATGTTCTTCTAGAAAAATCCTAGGTTGGGATATCTCTCCTTTGAAAACAACTATAGGTTGTCCATTAAAGACAACTAATATTTCCTTACTTATACAGTTGATATTAGTATTATACTTTGACAGTTACTCCATCCCAAGTATAGCATCAAATTATGTCATGGGAATTACTACTAGATTTTCGATGAGATATTTCTCACCAAATTAAATACTAGAGTTTCTATACACTTTTGATTCTTGGATAATCCCTCCAGGAGTCATGATGGATAACTCAACTTATAGAAGTTCATAGATTGATTCTATTTTATTTGTAAACTTGGTGGAAATAAAGGAATTCATAGAATTAGAATAAAACAAAGTACTTTCTAGATTTTAGAGAAAAATAAGAGTACCTACCACCACTTAATTTCAAGAATCTAATTTAGTTGTTGTGATATCAAAATCCTAACCTTGATCCTCTAGACTATGTTAAGGTTGATGGTGATTCCCCTCCATTATCTTCATATTTGCATAGTGATTGTAAAATTTCCTAATTCATCCACACTTAAATCATTGAACTTGAGGCTGGGACTACACCATATTCTGTTTTTCATTAGTGTTGAGAAGTTAAGGCTTCACCTCACTACAACAGTTCTAAGACATATGGCCATCTCTTTTACACTTGTAATGTTTTCTTCTCCTGAGCAAGTAGTTCCCTGAATGCTTCTTCCCACATTTTTTTCATGTGGGAAGTTTCATATGCTTTCCTCATATTTTGTGATCAAATTTCCCCCCTAATCTTGGCTCCATTGATCTATTATTTTCATTCAATATATGGGACCACAATATCTCTATGAACTCAAGTTCAACATTTATAGCACTTCACACTATATCCTTATAGTTATCACAGTTTCAATTGGCTAGATTCTTCTGTATATGGGGTCTTAGTCCACCAAATAATATATCAACCTTTCCATTAGAATCCATGAAAAATATAGAGGTGTAATGAGAAAGTATTGTAAAGTTCATCACATAGCTTCCCATACATTCATTTTCCTTCTGTTTCAGCTCTAGGAATTCCTTCTCCATTTTTGGTCACATTGAATGGGGGAAATTTTTATTGAAAAATGATCAAATAAACTCTTCCCACTCTATATAATAAATATACCTTCTTGGATTTTTTTTATTTTAATCAGTATCCACCACTGATCATATTCTCCCTCTAAGTAGTACACTATCAAGGTGACTTTCTATTATTCCAAACAACAAAGTATAGAAAATATCTTTTCTACAAATCTTATTCATTGTTCAGAAATAAATGGGTTAGTAGATCCACTGAAATAAGGTAGTCATTGATGCATAAAGGACTCAATGTAAATTTGTTCCCTTCAAGGTGAATCTAGTATCTATGCTTGATTCAAGTTATTTCTCATAACTCGAGTCAGTTAATTAATAATTCTCATGAATTTTCCTATTCTAACTTCCATCAAAGAGTCATCAACGCATGGTCTGTTGTGCTCACCATCTATGCAGTTCCTCTTATTTCCCAACATTTTATAAAAGAATAAAACCTTAGTGAGAAATGTATTTATTTTAATAATCTTATAATTCTAAATTAATTTTTATTTCTTAAAACATCATGAATAAATATTTTATTTTTAACAATAATTACATTTTCTATAAATCCTTCATAATGGTTCATAAAAATCTTGAGATTAACCAAACACATCCCATGGGAGTGACAAACCAAGAGTGTAGAAAGGACCATTTTCATGCACCAGTACCCATTTGAGTCTAGCTCAAAACATTTTTTTTTCAGGTTTTACCCCTAGATACATTTGTTCCAGAGCTACATTCACTTGCTCATATCCAGACAGGGATTTCTTTGCACAGAAACTACTTACTATAATACCTCAAAAAAATACAAGGATGTTTTCCTATATTTAAAATTATCTATAGGGTTTTCCTAAAGTTTTAAAATCCTAATTTCCAGAAATAACTAAACCTTACTTTGATACCAACTATTATATCCCACCTTTTTATTACATAACTTTTCATTACATTATACAAATAGAGGATCTTTTAAAGTTTAGTTTCTTGGAAATAAGATATATAATACATAAAAACATAAAAAATTATTCTAATACACTTTAAACAATTATTTAAAGTTTCATCCTAAGTACATTTACTACATCTCATAACCTAGGGACACAGATCAAAGGAAAGGATGAGCATAAGGCCTGATAAGGTAAAGCAAGGGAAACATTTTTTTAAGTGATCTTGAGAAATATCAATAAGAAAATGAGGCATATAATTATGGTATGATAAAGGTAAAATGAGGAATATAATAATAAAAATTACATTAACTATAAAATAAAAATTTGGATAAAACATTTAAATGATACATTCATATGTATATCACCAAGGTTTTTCAATGAGGTGTCATAAAAATTACTAAGGTTATTCACCAAGGTATCCTAAAACTTTTTATATCTAGAGATTTAATTCTTTACCCAATGCAATAGAGCGCTATCAAGGAATAACATTTATAAATATTAATTAATATGACACACATAGATAATAATTAAACATTTCATAAATAAACCATGAATAATAAATAAAATGGGTTTTATATTAAAATCATGGTGTTTCAAAAAAAATCTTAAAGACATGGTCATTATTTCATTTTTAAACCACATAAAGGGAATACAGGTTTCATGTATGTTAATCCATGAATCAAATAAATAATTTTAAAATCTAGTTGAAAACCCATAGAAAATAAAGAGGTTTGGTTATTCACAAAAATAAAAGAAAATATAATTTTCTTGAGGAGAAGTGAGATATTTTGAAAAGTAAATTCGGCAGCATAACGGGTATAAAATGTGGTTTTGTAAAGGGGTAAAATGAGAGAGTAAAAGGGTATATAATTCATTAAATTATCTTATTTTATTAATGGTATAAAATAAATTGTACAAAATAACTTATTTTAGAAATTGGAGGACATACCACATAAAAAGGGAACTTGAATGGAAAAGAGAAGTGGGGATTTCCCTTACCTTGAAGAGTAGATCCTAAAACTTGAGGATTGATACATTATGGGATTAAGACACCTTTTGGGGAATATTTTTGAGGTAAAACTACCATAGATTCATTTAATATGGATTTTAAGTGAAATGAAATGGATAAATGGGTGGGTATTTATAGTAAAAGTGGAGGATTTGTTTATTAATTTCCAAATATAGACCTTGGAAACCTAGGTTGTGGAGAATGAAAAAACATGGGCTTAACCATGATATTTGTCCATGTTTTTTGGACACTTGGGTCATATTTTATGTTATTTTAATCCATAATAGTCTATCATAATTTCATATTACTTCTTTTATCATGTAAAAGTAAATTTTCCACAAAAAATAATGTTTTTAATGTCAAAGCTTCCATTTTAGAATTGGGAGAGTAAATTATAGGTTTGTAAATTGATTTAAATCTATTATAATACTTGATATTAATAAAATAACATATTTTAGTTCATGTATTTTGGTTAATTAGTTATTAAATAATTATTACATAATTATTACATAATTATGAAGTTATTAAACAAACTAAAAAACTCAAACTGTATTTTTACTATTCATGAAAAAATAAAGTATTTTAGAAAATTATCATAAATTAAACATAACCTAATTTTGATTTTATAATTTCAAAAATTATATTTATTTTATCATAACAATTATATAAATATGATAACTCTAACTTTTAAATATAAAAATCCTTATTTATTAAAAATAATAGCGGATTGAAGATGTATAATAAATTTTTTGACACTTAAAAAATTATAATTTATATTTAAATAAGAGTGTTTTTATCATAAAATTTCATTAAAATAAGTACTATTCATAATATATTAGTTTATTATAAATATTTATATCTTTTCTGTAAAGTACAATTTCTGTCCGAAAAATCAATTTATCAAATTTCATCTCAATTTTATTAAGAGAAACTATTCTTGAAATGGAATTGATTGAATTAAAATTTTATTTATATAATGGAATTACAATTTAAGTAAATAGGGCCTCAACACATAACCCCTTATAACACCCACATACGACCCAAGGGTAAGGTGTGTAATGGTAATAGATTCATGGGTTGTGTCGGCTAACATCACCCAAGTGGTAATTTCCACTAACTTGAACTTCTCATGTATATGATTTCATCCTAGATTCACTTATTGAATATCATCTTGGGATTGGTCAAGAGTGACCCCTAGTGATTATACCTCCCTCCCAAGTTCTGATATATAGGATTCATATGGAATGAATCTACTGGTTGAGTCCATATTTCTCCTTTTTGTATTAATTATTCTTTATCATTTATACTTAAAAATTATAACATAAAAAATATTACCAAGAGTATAGCTTCCAATGGTGATATTAACCAACGGTCATATTTTACCAATGGAAAAAATTGGTTAAATCTTGATGTTCATGTTTCTCTTTATACTCACTTCATTATTAAAGAGATATGGTTTTGTTGTGTATGGTACAATATATCACACATTTTCTCAAGAAACAAATATCATTTAAAAATTCTGGGTCATTACACTACTTCCTTTTCATGCCAGGCCAAGGGAAAATGTTTTAAATATGATAAATCAGTAAGAAGTGGAAAATACTCTAATCACTCAAGGTAAAATCAAAATCAACTATAATAATGAGCAGTGCGAACAATAGTACCATCCCTAGCTACTTGGAATTTTCCCCATATATGGTTTGATCACCCCCAGAAATGTCTATTTACCAATCACTGACACATTCCTAGTCACCTGTCTACCATCCCAAAATAGTAAGAAAAAGGAAAGAGGGCTTCTGATACCACTTTTTAACATCCCATCCCAACTGACCACTAAACCGGTAGTTGTACCAATCACCAAATGATCTCAAGCGTGCCTCCTAATATGCGAAAGGTTGTCAACTAGCAGTAAGGGTCTAATGATGTTATGGTGGGGAGAATATACTCTCATGATAAGAGTAGAATAGAAGTATATCAAAAATTAAATAACTGACAGTAGAGGAAGTAGTAATAATAAATGATAAGTAGTGGAAGATAATACAACGACTGAATAAATGGAAATGTCCAAAGAAAATACATATAACAATACATGCATGTTCAGTTGGTGCTACTAGATGGAAGCAGGAGGTACAATAGATGATACAATAAAATTAAATACAAAGAGACCAAATTCTAACTCCATGATTATCCTGAGTACTAGCTCATTCCCATTCTCCCTAGCTCCTAGGTACACAACACAACACAATCAAAAAATCCATGGACCTGCTACCATGAAGATCTTCTTGAGTACCCCAGTGTAATGGAGACCCGAGTAGGGTGTGATATATAATCCCAGTAGTCCACCATCAATGATGTCTAGATCAAACTAGTTCATTCACTATATTGAACAGTGTGTCAACATAGGTGAATACAAGGTGATAAATAAATAAATAAATGACACTTCTTTCTAGGTTCCTAAATGGATACTTGACTGATTCTTCCTATTTTGGCCTGAGATAGATGTCTGAACCATGGGAACTGGTAGAAATAGTGTGATATATACATGGAATCATATATGAAGCAACAATAGTGGTGAAACCCCAATCTTGTGCTTTGGATTGGTGTTCACACCCTAAGGGAATCAATCAAGAATTCTTGTATTGTAATCATAACAATTATAATAATAAGGCACTGCAAGTAATTCATGAAAATCATCCATCAAATCCCGTGATGGAATCATGAACCCATCCAAGGCAATCCATAATGAAATCCCAAGGGTCACTACAGGATCCCTCTATATAACCAATACCATCATGTCTGTGTGAGGTGACCCATAACGACATCCCTAATATCACTCATGGTATGGTAAACTCTGAGTCTGTACCAAGTATCTCACATAGGGGACCGAGCATCACCTGATTCATGGCGTGTCTATCTTGAAAATGAGTCCATCTAAGGTTTATCCCCTAGGGAATCAGTGTCACTCACAAGTATAAAAATAATCTACCCGGAGATCCCATACAAGGCAAGCCAAAGTATCACTCCTAGCACGTCAGGTAGTACCAAGACAAGCATGATGGAATCCTTAATTTGTGACCCAAGTTATCTCCAATCCTACAAGAAAGACAAGAATAGAAACCAATATCATGTATCAATAAGGAATAGCTTGTACACCAAGAAAATCTAGTTATCCAAGCATTTAAACTAATCCAAATAACTATGGAATAAGGCAATGGGCACAAGGCACTAAGCATAAAAATAAGCAAGAAGCTACAAGGAATGCACATATGTAAATAATGATAAGCACAAGGCAATGAATAGTAATCCTTAAGTATTAAGTACATGGTATGTCATAAGGTTAAAGCATAAGCAATGAGCATGAGTCATAAAGCATAGTGTGTAAGAAAAGCGGCATAATACATAAGTGATGGAATATAAGGCATAAATCATGAGGCACAAGTCACTAAGAAAAAATCACATGGTATAAGGTGTAAGAAATAAGCGGTGGGACATGAAACATAAGGGCCAAGTCATAAGGTACAAGCAATGAAATATAAATCATAAGGCATCAAGCATAAGTTTCTAACTCATGGACAAGAATTTATCTTGATTCAATTATTTAATTAAAGCATTTATTACAAGTTAAACTCACCCTTAAGAGTGTTCAGCCAACTTAGGTAATTTATCATTATACCTAAAAGGGGAAAACAACTCTATCAAGGTGTATAAAGAAAAGGCGATCAAGAAAGGGTTGATTCACTATGTGCAGGGGTTGTACTAGACATGGTAACAAGTTAAATTTAATTTATTTTAAAATTTAGAGGCATCGTTGTAATGTTTTAGCTCGCAGAATAATGGTGCACCTATAGAATTCAATAAAACTTTAGGAAAGAATCTAAACCACCTATCGTATACCATGGACAACCTGAACATACAATATTGAGGCTTGATTTTCTCCAACTTAAGAGAAAACAAAGAAATAGACAGACCCCCTGAAAAAAGGGTGAATTAGTTCCCACCATGATAACTTTATTAAGAGAGAGGTGAATAGAAATAGTTTTAAGTGGAACTTAGAACTTATCAAGAGGAATCTATAGAGACAGATAGAGCTCGAATCCAATTTTAGATGAGAGAGAAATATCTATTCCTAACCTGGGGAATAAAGACCTCCAAGAGGGAAAAGGAGGAGCCTCATGTGGCTGGAGGAGGAGAAGAAAATAGTGGGGTTTTTAAATTTGTTTCATTAATGGAGAAATTATAATTTATCCAAAAATATAGGGGTACATGGTTTGGCCGCACTATTGGCCAAACTGTGTTCAAACTGTGTGCTACGGTACTACCCAAGAACACCCTCACACAGGTTGCCCACACGGTTTGGATAATCATGCATAGCCCATGAAAAAATACACTATCAAAAGCCTACATAATCTTGCATGGTCATGCAGCTCCTTTCACATGGTTTGACCAAATCGTGCGGTACTTCCGGATCCACTCGATCAGACCGCAATGATTTCTTCTAAGGGTCGCATGGTTTCATACAAACCGTGCACCCTCCCTACTTCTTCCTTAAGGTGGGATTTTAGGCCCCTGGTTCTCCTTAAACTTGAGGGTACTCCCATGGGAACCCCATGGCCTTTAACAAAGTCTAAAAACAACACATTGAAGTGCTAAAACTCTCATAATTCCATTCCAAGTCTTGGTTTAAAAAATGTATCATCCACCAAACGCCAAAAATTCAAATTCCTTTATAATTTCATCCAATCCAAAAACATAGGACACTACATTGATCATATAAGAGCTATTTTGGAGGTTTTTCTATGACATTATCTCTATATAAAGTTTATCAATTGCATGTTTTAGATGCTTGAGGTTCACATACTTAAACAATTTGTGTCTCAATGGGTAGAATTAGTGGATCCTTTAATGATATACATAGTTGTTTCTTGGGTGGATCCCAAGAATGTCATAGAGTTTCATAGCTTATTTATTTTTTCATGCTATTATAAGATATTTGTGTATAATTTCTCTTGGATCATGGATCCTTTGATAAATTTGACCAAGAAATTATAGACCTTCATATGGAATAATCATTATCTGATAGTGTTTGAGTACCTAAATGAGAAACTGATAAGTGTTTCTATCCTCTTCCATCTAAAGAAAGAATTAAGGTTTAAGGTTTTCAATGATGCTTCATATATTATACAAGTTTATATATTGATTTAGTATATATTAGTGATCATGTATGGGTCTTATAAGTTATGTCCCCATGAGAATAACTACACTACCCATGATCTTGAGTTGTTCATAGTGGTATTAGCTCTGAATTTTCCATAACATTATCTCGTTATGGAGAACATTATGGTCTTCATAGACTAAAATATCTTATGTTATATATTCTATCAGTGAGATTTGAATCCATGTATATGGTGGTGGATGGTGTTCTTATTGGTTCTAGATATAGTGGAAGTACCAATTAGGCCTATGTCCAAATCATCATAAATTGAATTTGATGGATCATTTTCATATTGTACAAGATGTAAACATCATAACCAAAGAAATTTTTCTAAAAAATAATAACAAATAAGGTTATCGGAATAAATAGAAGATCTTTTCGAATTAAATTTATAATTTAATTTAAATAAATCAGAAGAAATAATACCTTGTTCTTATTATCTTTCTTTGATGAAGATTTTGATTTTTCAAAACCCTTTTTGGTCTACCGTTATTGGTCATGTTGAATCTAAGTGTATAATCCCTCTATCGATGATCTACACATGCTCCTATGATCTTTGAACAATGATAATGGATTGTTGGGTTCTATCATGATGAATCGATCATCTTACAGTGTTTTACTTGATCGTTATAATGATTCCTTCAGGATTGAAGAATCATCCTTGCACTATAATTATTGTGATAATGAAAGATAAAGTAGAATATATAGAGCATTATTTGTTCTTGAGAGTGAACTCTAGATATCTTTGTGCACAATGATTCTCAAGTTCAATAAATCTATACATGATAGACATAGTCATCTATTTATTGAGATATGGTTGGGGTTAAAATATCATTTAATTACACAGAAGACCTTGAATAATATATCAAACCTTATATGACCCCATTACATGTAATTATAGTAACAATATTATTTTATCATGGTGTGCACTATTTGGTGCAATGATAAATATTATTTTACCAGCTTACAAATTAATATTTATCATCAAACACAATACTAGTATACTAGTCCTCCTTAGAATTTATTAAATACCTGAATAAAAATTTATTCATTCAATAAATAAATATTATATAATTTCATAATTAAATAATTATCTTGTGAATAAATATTTATTTAATTTATGTGTTCAATAAATCCTGAATAAAATTATTCCTTGGTCTTGAGAGTAATATTTATTCCAATAATTAAATTAAAAAAAATTAATTTAGATCAATGGAAACACTTAGTGCGTGACCCTCTGGGATTCTTTATCATTGTCATTAGGTAGGTTTCCCTAAATTTTAAGATTTTTGTCTAAAAATGGGTCAAGGAATCCAAGAGAAATAATTTAACGTCACAATGTTGATAACCGTACATGAGCTCTCATTGTGTAATATAGTATTTTTTTCATGATATCTCATCAAGTAGGTTTTACACCCATTTCATCAACCTATATGCTTGATATGTCTTTTTTGACTATCTAAAATAAACTCATCATTACAGCATGGCCATGGAATTTTAATGTGATAGTTTTATTTCAATAAAAATTTTGAGATATAAAATTCCATAAATATGGAAGGGACGAATCCTTACTTGACTTATTCATTAATAATTTTTCATTCGTGATGCACCCAACACACCCAAATTCACCTCTCTAAGAAAAATCCCATAATACATGATATTTATGAAGTATGTGTTTTTTTCACTGATGTGATCTTGGATCCTTTTTGAGATCCACCACTATAGTATTATCGCAATATAGTGTGATATGATCTTTACTACTAGGAATCACATCGAGCTTTTGGATGAAGTTTTGTATCTAAACTACTTCTTTAGTTGCCTTAGAATCTACAATATACCCAACATATCCTATTGAATCTATAACCACGACCTAATTTGATCTCTTCCAACTCATAGCACCTTTATTGAGAGTGAATATGTACCCCAACCATGATTTTAGATCATCTTGCTCTGTTTAGAAACTAGTATTTTCATATCCTCTGATGAATAGCTCATCATCTCCTCCATAAACCAGAAATATATCCTTAGTTCACCTCATATACTTAAGGATAGTGTTGACTACCATCCAATGTTGGTCTTCTAGGTCATCTTGACATCTTTATTCTATGGTTAAGGTTTAGGCGACATCTAGACTAGTACATAGAATATCATACATGACTAGTCCAATTGCTAACATGTATGGAATCCTTTCCATCCTCTATCTCTCATCATGTGAATGAGGACACATTTTCTTGGAAATATGAATCTCATGTGACACTGGAAACAATCCCCTCTTGGATTTCTCCATACCAAATATTTTCAGTATTTTTTCAATATATGTACTTTGACTTAGATCGATCAATCTCTTGGATCTATCACAATGGATCATGATCCCAAGAATATATGTTGTTTTCCTAAGTCCTTAATGGAGAATTATGTGTTAAACCAAGCTTTAATAGACTATAAGACTGGTATTTCATTTCCAATAAGTATTATTTATCGATATAAACTATTAGAAAAATAAATGCACTCCCACTTAACTATTTAGAGATATAGGGCTCACATTCATTATTTATGAAACCAAATTATATTATAACTTCATCAAACTGAATTTTTCATGACTTGGATGATTTCTTTAATCCATAAATGAATTTTTGAAACTTTTATACATTTTTGGAATATTTTGGAGTCAAAAAACCCTTTGGGTTGTGTCATATAGATATATTCCTAAAGGTTCCTATTAAGGAAGACAATTTTGATATCCATATGTCAAATATTATAGTCAAGGTAAGTTGTTATAGCAAGTAGAATTGGAATGAATTTAAGTATAAAAATTGTTAAAAATGTTTTTTAGTATCTGTATTGTTATTTTTTTAACCCTTTTTCAAATATTCATGCCTTAAAAATATTTATGTGTCCATCCATGTCTAGTTTTGTCATGAACCGACCCAACAGGGCCTGAGCCATGACTACCCCAAGCCCGCCTTCAATAGGCCAAGGGTGGGAGACTAGTGCCAAGTAAGAATATCACATAAACATAGGAGGTCTTAGAATATTGTACTTTTATGCACACACCCACATACATATCCATGAAATAGTATAGAGATAATAAAAACTAAAATAGAATGTGTGCATACATTTATCCCACAACCAGAGTACAAAAAAAGCACTAAAATCATAAATGGTAAAAATAAAATCCCACAAAAAATTTTAAGAGTCCAACCTACTCATAAGAAGGTGGATGCTATAAAATGAATCCAATATAACATACCTCAGTCAATCATTGGTATACAGCTCAGATTGTCTATCTCATTAAACTTCACCTGCTCTGGGTCCTCCTAGGTCTCTCTCGAATGGCATTTCATCTTCACAAGATAGGACATGTGATGGAAAAGTCCATACAAGTGTGAGTATAAAAATACCTTATAGGAACCCAAAAAACCAAAAAAAGGAGAAACTAAATACAATAGTCCACTTAACCCATCCAAATGGAACCCAAGCGAGATAGAGAGTGATAGAGTAAGAAACTATATCATGACCACTCCTTGGATATACATGACTAGTCAGATCATCTTCATATGGTTTGTCAATAAAGATATGTGAAATCACCATAAGAAATTCTAGAAAACACCTAGATATACTCGTATCAAAATCCAAGTCGCATGAGGTCCCAACCTCATAGTCATCCACAAGATTCTACTCAAGGCCCAAATTTAATGCTCATCCAGAAGTACGCACTCCACAAGCCCTTCCATCCTAGATGGAACTCATCTAAGAGATACTCTCCATCAGGAACATATCCCTATGTATAACCCTAATTCTCAACACCATAGACCCTATCACCATTTTCTTTTACCTTGTTCAAGCTCATAGAAACCCAAGTGGAAAGGCCTAACACTCGCCACTGCACTCAATTGAGGGAACACTGCTCCAGACTATGCACCATGTGTATCCTCTATAAATAGAGAGAAAAGATGGACCCACACATCTCCATTACTCCAAAACTGAGGGAGTATTAACTCCCAACCATCCCATAAGACCTATGTAGTACCCATAAGGCTACCTGAACAATATAAGGGACTCACACTCTGATCTGAAAGGGGAGTACCAACCCTGGGAGAACTACTATGTGGGTAGAGGACCCATGCCTACTATGGGTGAGTTATGTCTCTACAAATATAAGAGGTAAGGTAAACCTTCACCCTAGTATGACATGGTATTACTAGTCCCAACATCTCTTTGATAAACCAAACAGACATCTATCATCGGTCACATGTCACTAGAAGGAGAATCACACTAATTATACTGAACATCACAACACTATCATGGGTTGGGGACCCATTACCTAATAGTAGGGGAGAGCCACTCTACCAGCCTAAAGAGTTTAGGGGGGGCCCCATCTTGAGATTATAGGGAAGGGTACTGACCCCGACATCTATCCAATTATCCACACTAATAACTACTCTTGAAATCACTATTAATGCAGAATCATTCCTGAATCATGCCACATCATATATCAAAAGACACCACAAAGACTTCAATTGCATTATACATGGAAAATTACTCCAGATAAGCAACTCATAGGCATGAATCAAAGAACAAAAGAGGGATATAATCTAGGAAAAATTTCCCGAGAATATTAAATGTTGTGTACTGGGGTTCACATTGCATGTGACCCCATCTGAAAACCTAGTCATGTCCTTTTTCACATGTGTTGTCTTTCCATGTGAGCTTATACGGTGTGTACATGGTGTACACAGCATGTCTCACCTCACTAGGGCCACTAGTCGTGCCCTTCCCCACACAGCTCGACCAATCACATATTCAACATGGCGTGTTCTGGCTAACTGGCCCCTTAATCGTGTCCTCATCCCATTCCCATGTATAAAACCCCATGTTTGCATATTTGGACATGTAATTCCACCTGACTATGTCCCTTGACATGGTATGTTTGGTCATGTCCCTCATTCACATGACTTGGGAACACTACATGGTGTGTACCCCATACACACGGCATATAGTACCCAAATATCATCTTCCCTGAATGAAAAGAACACATGACATGTGCTCTTGTACTAAACACCAAGTGATCAGGAATTTCAAATGATAATTCTCTACGAACCACTCAAAACTCCCTGATTTCTACCTGAAACCACATATCTACCCCTAGGGGATCTCTAGTAGTCATAATATGTCTCTAAAAAGATCAAAACAACAAATAAAAAATTTTATAATGACTTAAAACTCAAATATCCATACCTTGTGGTGAAATTACAAAGCTTCAGGTTCAAAATAATGCTTGGGAACCACTACAACACAATATGGTGATAATCAATGTCAAAAACAGGGATCGATGGAACCTCCTCACCTAGGTTCAGCCTCAGATCGTCTATCATGCAAGAGGGAGATACTCTCCTCATATTCCATGCATGAGACCCAAAATGGGGTTTATTAATTTAATTTTATTAAATTAATAACTCTTCATATAACACCCCTCCAACTCTCCTCGACCAAACACCTAATGCCAACAAAATTTATGTTTTACCTAGAGTTAGCACTATGTTCTAAACACAACTTCAGCCTCAGATTTCTGATTTGAGGCTCCCCTTGGGAGTTATTTCACATTTACAAAGAAACTACACATGCAGGATAAAATATTTTTAATATTTTTAATATCATTGCACCAAGGATCTCTGGGCCCCGGAATCCCACACCGACTTAGCATCTGGCTTCGGAAATATTCCTAGAAATATTCCAAAGTCTTATATGTTAGAAACAAAGTTTCTAAAATCTTCCCACATTAAGGATTTTTATCCCAAAAAGTGAAATCCTAGGCACAAGGGGAAAAACTGAGCTCTCCACTATGACTCCCACGCCACAGATCTCATCAAAGGGTTCTTGTTCTTCTTGCAAGAACACACTTGAGGGGACCAAAAAGGTCAAACCATACCCAATGTCCATATCAAACTAGATAAACATTTTGAAATGAAGATATAACATTTCTATTCAACTAAAATAGGTGGAAAACACCAAACACTTGGTTCATCTACGGTCATAGGGTCTAGCGGTACACCACCTCGCTAACCTGACACAGATACTAACACAACCTAGTAGTTCTCATCCACCCTTGGATGAACTACACCATTCCAAACTAAAGCGTCTCACATACAAATCTGACACTGATCATATGAGGGTACTAATGAACATCACAGGGTTTTCCAAGTGCACACACTGGGTCTTATGAGGTCCTCCAACTACAAACCTTGAACGACACCACATCTCACGAAGCTCCACGATAGTCAAAAAATATGCTAATACAAATATCAGGTTAGTCTCTGGGTGCTAGTCTAAGAAGAATACTAATTCTCAGTGGGGGAGAAAAATCGGAAATGTCCTTGGGTAGACGTCTACAACTCTTCCACTATAGCAGGAAACCGAAAGATCATAGCACTTTTAATGACCTGGATTTTTAAAAAGGTATGTCTAGTTGGTTTTTCATTTTGAATTATTTTTTTATCTTGGTAGGCATACTTTTTGGACTAAGAAAGGTTTTGGGAGCTCTCAGGTATTTTTCAGAGCCCGGATCTCTAGAAATTTGGGAAATAGCTTGGGCCTCATGGTTAGTAGAAACCATGCAGCCTAGTCTGCAAAATTACTACTAACTTTGGGGGGAATTTAAAGGGAAGTAGGTGCCCATACATTTTTCCCGCAACCATAAAAGATAGGATGCATGCCCTTGCGGAATTTCAAAGGTTTGTGACATAGTATTTTTTTCATTACTTTCACATGGTTAGCCAAAATGTGTGCCTAGCCCATACAAGGGGTGCCCTTAGGAAGATTCTAGAGTATAGTTGGCACATGGTTTGGCCAACCATGTAGACAAAGAGTGCGACCTAGTTTTGGGGTGAATTTACCATTTTCCCTTAATGGTCTTAAATCCCTCACCCCTATTTTCCTTTTCCCATTTCCAGTGGACAACCCCTACATATTCTCCCATGGAGCTCTCCCTCCACCTTTACTAAGTATTTTTATAACTCCTTGATCTGACCTCCATTTTCATCATCATCAGAAGCATTGGATCTACAACAGAAATCTCTATAATCCAATTTATTCATATCATATTTTATCTTCGCATATCTTACTATATTTTGGTGTGAGATCATTTTCCCTATTCTAAGGGTATTTGTCTATTTTGGAATTTTCTTCTATTCTTATTTGAATAAAAAGGCCAATCTTAGAAAAGTGGTCATACAAGGACCTAAGGTTGGTGTTCTAGAAATCTTTTCCAAAATTTTAAGTGTTTTTAAATCTTTTTATTATGTGCCACATTCTATACAATTTCATGCAATTCTTTAAATTTCATTATAACTTATTTAATTAATTAAACTATGAATTTATACTCCCATAGACCGCTATTAATTGTTTAGAGGATGTTGACATCATGATTCTTACCCCTTTGGGTGTTCCAACCAAATTGAACTTCTTGAATATAATTGTTTAATTAAACAAACACCCTATAAGTGTTTGGTTTGACATGGGAATTGAAATTCCTTTCTTGGATAATTAAATTTCTGGACATTATTAAATGAAAAATGGGTGGGAAGGCCATGACACATGATTTTATATTTTTATAAATGTGAATTATATGAATTGTGCACCCTTGGTTGATTATGAAGAATGATTATAAATTTTTAGAGGTAAAACATCATTTCTTTTATTCTTTTTGATGGTTTGGAGCATAAAGAATCTCAGAGGTAGATTAGTCCCTTTAGTATGGGTTCTATGGTAGTGAGATAGAGTACAGGACGAGACCTGGGAGAGGGAAGCTAAAATGTGATCCTAGTGGATAAAGATTTTCTTAGATGATCCGTCTTTACCCTCATAAGGATAACTCGAGGAAGAGTTTATTTATAGAGGGTAGGTTGTAATGACTAGGATTTTCAAAAAGGTAATACACATTGGTTTTTCATTTCAAATACATTTTTTTATCTTTATAGATGTATCATGTGGCCTAAGGAAGGTTTTAGTAGCATAATTGGCTTTTTTGGAGCCTGGAGATCTTGGAATTTGGGAAACAACTTTATCCACATGGTTAGTAGAGACTATTCTTCCCTATCATTATGCTTACTACTAATTATATGGGGAGTTTCATAGGGAAGCAAGATCCCGTACTATTTTTCTATAATCATGTGAACCAGGTTGCATGCCCATGGAGAATTTCATCGGTTTTTTATAGTGTATTTTCACACAGCTTGCACATGGTTATCCAAAATATGAACCTAGCTTATTAAAGGGTTGTCCTTAGGTAGAACATGGCGCATGGTTTGTCCAACTCTACATCCAAACCATGAAACCCAGTTTTGGGGGTGAATTTTCCATTTTTCCCTTAATGATCTTAAATCCCTCACCCCTATTTTCCTTTTCCCATTTCTAACAGACGTCCCCTCCATTATATCTCATGGATCTCTCCCTCCACCTTCACTGGGGATCTTGAAAACTCCCTGATCCAACCTTCATTTTCATCATCGTCGAAATAATTGTATCTGAAACAATAATCTCCTTATTCATGTTACTTTTTTATCATAGTTTATCTTCACGTATCTTGTGTTATTTTAGTGAGATATCATTTTCCCTATTCTTAGGGTATTTTTATATTTTGGAATTTTCTTCTATTCTTCTTTGAATCAAATACTGACACTGGATGATTGGTCATCTATAAACCTAAGTTATGTGTTCTAGTAATATTTTCCAAAAGTTTAAGTGTTTTCATAGATTTTACTGATGTGCCACATTACAAAAAAATCTATGCAATGATTTAAATTGTGTTCATACTTATTTAATTAATTAAACCATGAAGTGATACTCCCATAGACCTCTATTAATTAGTTATAGGATGATTACCACATGATTTTCACCCCTTTGGGTGTACCAACCGAATTTACATTCTTGTATATAATTGTTTAATTAACCAAACACCCTCTAAGTGTTCAGTTTGACATGGGAATTGAATTTTATTGCTTGGATAATTAAATTAATTGACTTGATTAAATGAAAAATGGGTGGAAAGGCCACACCATGTGATTTTTATATTTATAAATGTGAATTATATGAATTGTGAACCCTTGGTTGATTGTTCCAAATGATTGTAAATTTTTAGAGGTAAAGCCTTATTATTATTATTATTATTATTATTATTCCATGATTACTGGATATTTAAAAACGGTTAAGGGTTTTGTTAATCACAGGGTTTCATACTCCATTATGTTAGGTGATGGGCATGAAGTCTCATACTATGATACTTTATCTGGATGATGGGCATGACGCTCCACATTCCCTTATATCGGGTGTTGGGAATGATGACTTACCCCACCATCTCAAGTGATGGTAAAGATGTCTCACATTCATATAAGATTATGGTATTGTAGCCTTGATGGAGCCATTATCCCATTAGAATAGTTATGGATGCTTGAGTTATGCCCCAGGTCCAACTAGCACCTAGTATCCATGTATATGGCTCTAAATGTATGCACGTATAGTGTGCATATACATATATAAATATTATATATATTTATTTATGTATGTATGTATGTATGTATGTATGATTATTATATGTATATGTGTGTGTGGTTATTGATTAGACATACACTGGCCTATACCAAAGTAGGTAGATCCAGCCAGGTGTCCTATAAGAACCTGAGCCGGATGGTATTTATTCTTCAATATTTTTTATTATTCATTTTACCTATCCACTATTATGATATTTACATTGGCTGGATTTTTCTAGACACCATTGGTGGTGGCCTAATAAGTTAATCTCACACCCTAATCAGGCCATCTTTGGGTACCCGAGTAGACTTTATGTCTATAGGTGTGGATAAGGGAAAGTTCCCTACAATAGATGCTTGATCAGTTTTACTTATAACTTAGAGCATGGGAGCAGAGTACTAAGCATATGCTCATGATGCTAGTGTAGTAGTCTGTTGGTCTTTTTCTATTTTTGTATATAATATTGTATATTCATGTCCCTTATTCCCCTTTTTTTATATTATCATGCTATGACACCATACTATATATGACCCCGCCTATTGGTTTTTGGTATTATTACAGTTTCTTGGTTATTTACACTTTCATAGTTGATTATTACATGTGTTTACTTTGTTTCATCTGTTTATATATAATTTTTTTGTATTTTTATTTATTATATCTATTTTAAAATCTAATATGAGGGTATAGTCTCCCCAATGTACCACCTTAGACTCTCACTGCTAGTCAGAAGCGTCTGACATATGTATAGGCATGCTTGAGGCCATGTGACCTAGCAGCTCAGGGAACCAGTTGAGTGGATACTGGGTCGGGACATTAAAACACTACTACTCCATTGGTTATACTCCCCATATAATAAAATTTGGTTGTATCTTCCCATACATGAGCTCATCTTGTTCAGTCTAGGACAACTCCTCTAAAAAGTAGGAAAAACTCTATTCCACAAGCTGAAAACAATGCCACACCCACTAGAGGAAAACATCTGAGCATGGATGGTAGGAAACCAATCCACACTGAGGAAACATCATAGGGCCTCACTCTAGGGATACAAAACGGTTCCATGCATGGAAATATCCTCCCAAAGTTAGGTCAAACTATTGATAAAAGTTTTTGCTCACTAATCCTCTCTGTAGGAGCCTCTAGCATAAGGGCCAAGTATAAAGGCTCCAATGGAAATGTTAGGGTATTCTACAACATGCCAACACATAACCCCGTCCTAAACCCACAAGTCAAAGGGACTCTTCTACCACACCTCGACACTATCCACTTTAGGTGGCACTGACTCTCCCACACGGTTTTGTATCACATCACAAGAATTTATCTTAGTGGGGGAAGTGTCCCTATTTCTCATGAGTTTGAAGCCACATCAAACATCACCATCATAGGACTCTATTGATGACCCATTTCACTCTAGATAACTCTTGAGTAAGAATTGAAAATAATAGAGTGCCTCACAACATTTTCTAACAATACTACTTAAAAAAGAATAAAGGGAATATAACATACCTCAAATCATCCTCAAAGTCTCCAGATCATAGGCCTCTATAGCTTGTAGCTATCCTCACCCCCATCCTCTAGCTCCCTGAGCATGCTGAGGACCACATGGGAGAGATGGTAGAAATGTCTCAAATCATCTGCCAGCTCTTGCTTCTAGCCTCACCCCTCTTTCATGTCCATTATCATGCATAACTCCCTACTCCAAATATTGCCTCTTCCAAGGAGGTCCATCAACTATCTCCCTCTCAACAGTACGGTGAGTCAAACAATCTCACACATGATGTCCCTATTCATAACAAGTGTAACACAACTTCTCATATGGCTGACTAGATCCCCAACAGGACTCCTATGCTACTAACCCATGTGTATGATTCTAAGCATGGGTGTTCCTCATATGTTGTGATCCTATCAATTGAAATTTGCCAGCTACTAGATATGACTCGGCCCCATGATCACTACTACTGGCCCTATCCACCTGACCCTATTACAGGAATCTCTATATCACTAGAATTTTCTCCAAAACCCCCCGCATAGGAGGGAAGGAACAAAGATACCACATATTCTTGGATGTCTCTATGGAGGCCCTACTCAAAGGTATATACTCGTAAAAACAGATCTCAAACCATATACAGGGATTATCATGAGAGGTATGTGAACCTGACTGAGTACTCTTCCATGGAAATGGCACCCTTATGAAGCTACATAAACTCCAGGATATGAACCAATCTCAACATGGATAAATAAAACTCTTCCCTAAAGAGCTACTCAAACTATGTACAAGTGAGTGTCATCTCATCATGTGTCTATGTCACCAGACTCTACCATTACCCAAATTATCCCTATAGAAGACTCTCTGCTAGGACTACCATATGATCAAAAGGTTTCCTAACAAGGAAGAAAATATGTGTGACTACCTCAAGCTAGTCATCAGCTACCTAGGGGTTAGGCTCACCTTGATTCTTGGGAGGTCTCTTCCTATAAAACTCATGCAATGCAATCAGCTTTCATGCATCCTCATCCTAAACTGATGACATAACCTACTACTCAAAAGGCAGTGGATCAACTAGAATACCACTCAGAGGTACCACATCCTAAACAGTTCCCTACACTAATGCCACATCGCTTAGAGGATCTTCATTTCAATCCCAGAATAGAACCTTTCCTAGCTATCATTGTGGTGGAATCTATAAATAAAATCAAGACATTCCACCGTCAAAGAGTATATCTAGGAAGATGACTCAAAAAGGATATGGAACCCACAACCCATTCATATATGATACATGTACCAAAGTTCCTTGGGACCAGTTCCCTAATGTAAAAAAGTCAAAAAGTAGGTTAGAAGATTCCTAGTGAATGTATACGTTGGCCAACACACCCACACTAGAGTCCCTAGCTTGAAAGGCAAACTCAAAACACTTTAACACTATCACCCTAAATCCTAAAACAATCTAAAATCTATAAAATCTATACACTGTAGTCCTAATGTAGAACTCTCTCTGATACCACTCTGTCACAACCTGAACCATAGGGGTCTAAGCCACAACTACCCCAATACTACCTCGAATAGGTCAGGGGCTGGAGACCGGTTTTGAGTAGGCATATCACACAAACATGTGAGGCTTTATCCTATGGTACCTGTAATCAAACACTCACAAACATCTCCATGAAATAGTGTGGAGATAATAAAAACTAAAATAGAATAAATTCATGAATTTATCTCACAATAAGAGTACAAAAAAATTAATAAAATTGTAAAAGGGAAAAATACAAGCCCACCAAAAACTATAAGAGTCCATCCTTCTCAGAAAGAGGGAACTATCGTCAAAAGAAACCATCAAAACAAAACTCGGTTAAGCACTAGTATACACCTCGGTCTATCTATCTCACTAAACTCCACCTAGTTTGAGACCTCCTGGGACTCCATTGAAAGGAATTTTGTCTGCACAAGACAAGAAATGTGTGGGAAAAGCTCATGTAGGGGTGAGTATAACAATAACCTATAGGTTACCCAAAAACCCAAAAAAAATAGAAACTTAAAGGTAACATTTCACTCGACCCATCCATAGGGAATCCAAGTGAGAGATAGAGAGAGAAAGAGAAAAAAATCCATCTCAACCACTCTGTTTCCGATGCTTTCATCGGGGCGCGTGCGCATCCGTCACGCAGGGGAGGACTTGTGGCTTATAGCCCTGCATTCTCACTTTCCAAAGGTGGACGGAATCCATTCCTTATTTAGGGAAGTCTGCTCCTTGATCGAAACTAGGATGATGGGATGTCGGTTCTTCCTTCTATGGATTCCTCCTTGGAGCCTGTCACCTAGTTCGGGTCTCCCTCATAGATTTAAGACATATTAATGAATCTCATTCCTAGTGCCACATCTTCATGGATACCAGTTAATTACGCTGATTCTGTCAAGACGCTCCAAGGGGTATGGTCGGGGCAGCAACCTTCGGTTAGGAGAATGGTCACGCTGAGGCGTCGTTGGTGTGTCTTGACGCTGGGGGATTGGCATGTTTGTCTTCTGTCCCTTATTATAGGGCTTCTCGAGGGAACGGAAGCCCGAGGCATCCCACATCGAACGCGGGGAATTGTATGTCGTAGGCATGTATCTCAGGTTTTCCTCAGCTTCCCATGTTTAACATGGGGTATGCCGCAAGTTTAATGTCTAGCGGGGACAGATCGAACTGATCAGAACACTTAGAGTGGATCAGATTGAAGAACCCCCTGGAGGGAACACCGATGTTGGGGCCAGCACGTAGGAGGCTTCCCGGATACTGTGGAGTAAAATGAGGTGTCATGATCCCACCAGGATGTGGAGGCCTGGGTAAGAATCAGGATGGGTGATGAACTGAAGGGACTTGAACCTCGTCGAGGCTTCCTACGTATCCTTATGGTAGGGAATCAAAGTCCACTTAGTTCGATGATACGGTGGGACACCTGAAAAGGTGACCCGTGAGAATGAGCGCATGGATGGGACCCAGAGGGAGTAAGGCCTCTGGGCTAGGGCATGAGCTTCCCGAGGTGCGTGGACTCAAGGGAGAGGTCAGGATGGGACATGGGTGTTGGGCCTAAACCTCTTGGAGGCTTCCTATGTACCATGTATTAGCATGGATCAAAGTCCCCGTAGTTCCGGTATACAGTTTAACATCATGCGGGACGGGGGCATTTGGGGCTTATGCACTGAGGCGGACTATAATGGATGGATGGGGCTTGTACTCTAAGGTGGCCCACAATGATGGATATGGGGCTTACGATCTGAGGTGGCCCACAATGATGGATATGGCGCTTACGCTCTGAGGTAGTCCACAATGATGGATATGGGTCTTACCCTCTGAGGTGGCCCACAATGGTGGATATGGGACTTATGCTATGAGGTGGCCCACAATGATGGATATGGGGATTGCACTTTGAGGT
Organism: Viscum album; assembly: GCA_963277665.1. NCBI lineage: Eukaryota > Viridiplantae > Streptophyta > Magnoliopsida > Santalales > Viscaceae > Viscum > Viscum album. The sequence goes on from OY728129.1 coordinate 264,856,782, forward strand.
GGCCCATAATGGTGGATATGGGGCTTACGCTCTGATGAGGACCACAATGGTTGGTTAACCGACGTGAAGGGGTCAAAATGACCGGGTGATGGGCTTGAACCTCGTGGAGGCTTCCTACGTACCCCCGTGATAGAGAATCAAAGTCCACATAGTTCGGGTGGTGCAGTTTAACGTCATGTGGGACGGAGGAATACAGTTTAACGTCATGCTTGATGAGGGCATAAAGTTTAACGTCATGCTAGACGGGGGCATACAGTTTAACGTCATGCTAGATGGGGGCATAGGCCCATGGTGTTGGAGAACCGAAGTGAAGGGGTCAGAATGACCGGGTGGTGGGCTTGAACCTCATGGAGGCTTCCTACGTACCATGCCTTAGCATGGATCAAAGTCCTCATAGTTCGTTGGAGGTGGGGGGTCAGGGTCGGTGCTCACTCTAAGCTCACATGAGTCATGCTCGGTGTGAGAAACAAGTGGTTGCAGGGACCTGACAATCACGTCGCAAAAGGTGCGTCTGTGAGAAGAGAAGAGGGGATTACGCGTTGAGAGGCCCACGGTGCCATGACTTACTCCAGGATGGAGGCCCGAAGTGCGACAAAATGCAGAGGGAGAGGGATTTGGGACCGAACGAAGGAGATGGCTCGTTCCTTATCACGCCCTCCACTGGCCTTGGTGATGGGGAAGTACGGAGGTGCATGGGTGCTACCTTCCGCAAGAGAGGCTAGGGGCTTACACCAAGGTTGATTCCCTTCCCCGTGGACAAACGCTACTCCAATAGGGAGGATATCATCCCATGTGAGGGTGATCCCATCCCCGTGGAGACGACCGGCGTAAATAATGTCCGAGCCGGGGGGACCCTGCAAGTGAGGAACGAGGCCGGATCACAGTTTAACGTCATGTGTTGAGGACGAGGTGTTTGGCAGTTTAACGTCCTGTAGCTCGGATGAGGTGGATTCGTTCCACACCCCTAGGACTTACATAACCGGTACCCTCTTCCGCTTGGGGGAGGGAAGGCATCAGCAAGGCCGTGGTGAAGGGGGGTCTCAGAGCGAACCATTGAGGGGTTCACGTTAGTGTGGCTATGCGAAGAAGCAATAGTCATTAGTGTACCGATGTGAAGGAGCATGAGGCAAAGCAACGCAATGAGAAACACCGCCCAAGGGACCTTGGGGTTACTTCGTACAAGCCTGGAAGGCCGTACGGGAAAACAGCGCATGGCGTGGATGCCCGGTATGGAGGACATCGGGCGCCTACGCAGGGGGGCACTCGGGGGGCGTCAAGGTGAGGGGTCCCGGGGTTTGTGTGCAAAGAAAGGGTTTGCACGCAAAAACACCGGGATGGCACGTAATTGGGGCAGAGGGATTGCGCGTGGCTAGGAGGATCGCATGAAAAGGATGGGAATTGCGCGCAAGTGGCAAAGGCTGTACCCTAAGGCATGGCCACACCCAACGAAGGGATTGCACACAATTGGACCTTTTTACGCGCAACAGAAGAAATTTCATGCAAGGGAGGAACCTTCAAGGGTTTGGAATTATATTTAAGCCAGTGGGATTGCGCGCAAATGCGGATCCTGGGGTGAAGTGGCGCGAAAAGGGTCAGTACCTGAAGGCCATATTGTGTGCGCGGAAGTCCTATTTCACACACGAGAGCTAGTTCAAATTCCGCAACCTAGAAATGGAAGGGGTCTAATTCTATTTATAGGCCTCCGGCGTCGCGGAATCCAGGTGGCGTGCGAAATATGGTGCGCCAGAGATGGCAGTGCAGAATGTTAGTCGCATGGGCGCGGGCGCGCAATAATTGTGCGCCTGCGCCGGGGACCCTTCACGAATCCCAGACCCCTTTCGCGTGGCCCACATTTTTTCACGTGCATTCTCCTTTATTTTGTGCAACACAGTCGGGCCCTCTAGGCCGGGCCTCCGGGTCTGAATATGACTTTTTTTCGTCATTTCAAAACTTCCTTTAGTAATGAAGGACTTTTCGGCATCTACAAATGCCCCCCCTCAGAATCAGATCGGTGAGAGATCGCAATGATAGGATTCTGAGGGAAACGCCAAAGTGTTGGACATTGTGGGCCTTTTGCACGCAAAAAATGGTGCGGCGCGCAAAACTATGGTTTGGTGTGGAAGCCGCTTTCTGCGCGGCGCAGGACCCTGGCTTCGCCAATAAAAGGGGCCATGGGTCCCCTGATCCGTACGCAATTTTCTCACACGATAAGCTCCGAGCTCTCGCGCGTGGAATTTCCTCTGCGCCTGCACAAAAAACACGCTTTGGCAGCGCATAATTCCTTCTGAGTTTCAGCCGTATTTATGTGCAAACCCAGGATATTTCACGCCGACTGCTCTAATTTCGTGCCCCACTTCCAAATTTCGCGCAACATATCCCGATTTCATGCAACTCATCCAGATTACGCACAACTCATCCAGATTCCGCACAACTCTCTCAAAGCACTTGGTCGGGAGAAGATGGCTGCAAACCAAGTCAATGAGGGGGAAGTCGCCGCTCGTAGAGCTGAAATGGAGGTGAACGAGGAGGTTTATGGCACCAAAGTGGTTGTTTCCAACCACCATACCTTGTTCAACTTTCTAACCCCCGCCCAAAAGGAGTATCCTCTGTCCAACAACCTTTCTCTATGGAACTTCGGCATTTTGGAAGAGGTTCCTCTGCCGGGCTTTGAGGTTGACACACCACGGTCATGGGTGACCTAGGAGGATGACCTTCTCCGATAAAATATCACCAACAATGGTCATCCTACCAGAGATACCAGGCACATGGATGTGTATGTTCTGAACCCAAGGACCAGGACCATTACTGGGTGTGATCCTGTTGCGGAGAGTTCTCCAGCCCTCTATGAGAGCACATTCTGTTAGTGCATCATGGACGACACTAAGGGTTGGATGCAAGATTAGGATCTGTGATCTGGTGGCAACTTCACCAGTGAGTGGGCATGGGCGTACTGAGTTCTCCATTCATGTGACCAATTAGGGGACGAGCTGTGGCATATTAGTCTATTTGAGGCAGTGTGGACGTCGCAGTTCCACTTCTACCGTTAACCTGAACTCAGGCCAGATCTATTCACCAAGTGGTCCCCTGACACCAATACATTCCATCTTCACTATGGGGAAGTCGGTATCAGCCTCTGGGACGTCCACTGCATCAGAGGTATCCCACTGGAGGGCTATCAATATGACGAGTTCCTTCCCCCAATGAACACCTGGGAGGACAGATCACGGACCCCCATGCTAAAATGGAACCTGCTGGACCTGGCCAAAGAGAGGTTGAAGGTCCAGGACTTCCTGAAGTACATTGCCTATAAGGACTGGTTCAGCCTGTTCCTGGAGAAGGACCCGGCGGTCAAGATGTTGGGATGGGAAAAATGGTGCCCAACCGCAGCTCATAGGAGCAAGAATGGATCGTACTGGAGGATCCTGGAGATGGGGAAATACCAATCGTGGGGCTACCGTGTTATTGAGGCCCGGGACCCGAATGTCCGATATGTCGGGTTCCTCGCCACTTTCCTGAGCGGGTGGCTTCTGCCGGTGCGGGACGCAAGGATGGGCATCCGTCCAGCAACCCTGGTGATGGTGGGCACTATGGCTGCCAACAAAAGGTTCAATCTGGGGGTCCCCGTGCTGGCTAGGCTATACGCCATTCTGGGACGCATCTCCAGAGGGGGGTCGCCTCGGAGGGTGTGTGGCCCTTTCTAGATCTTATACAGCTGGGTGGTGGCTCATCTCGGTGGGTACACTTTCCCTAATTCCGTTCGTCCACCAGGCAACGGCCCGCAACCATCTCTGCTGAACATTTTCGGGGTCATGCTGATGATTCTTAATGAGGAGGGAGTAAGGATAAAAATTGGTAATCATGCCAACTTCAACTTCAGTCCATTCCCCACCCCGGTTGGCCAAATGGTAGAAAACGGGAAAGGCTCACTGAAGCAGCAGGAATACTTTCAGAGCATCTGAGGCAGGGTTCTTGTGGCTCAGATTGACAGGAAGATCATCTGTGAGCCTTACGTGTCGTCCCGATTCGCTAGGCAGTTCGAGTGCCTCCATCAAATGCCGAAGAGGGTATTCATGGATGTCTGGGAGGAGTGGAATCCCTACGTCCTTCACCAGATGTGGTTAATCTTCACAACTTATGGCTCTAGCGACGTCATTACCCTTCCTCCCACCGGGGCCGATGATGGCCTGTCAACCGAGTATGCCGAACACTGGGCTATCGCGTACCCTAAGGGGCTTTTATGCAGGCGAGTTCGGAAACTCGAGACTACCCACGCGGAACCCAGGTGATGAGAGAGCAGGCAAGGTGCCACTAGAAGGGGGGACCAGGGGTGCACCAGGCAGTGAGGCATGTGCGGGCTGGGACCTCAGTAGTGGGGACATCATGCAGTGGAACCAACGAACTTCCTGGGAAGTAGATAAGGTATCTACTTCAACCTTTCCAGGACACAATCTTTCCAGCGCTATGGTGAGCTTGTTTAACCCTGCGGCAGTCGATGAGCGTCGAAGACCTCTGGCAGAAGATAATGTAGGATAGGATCCAGCTGCCAGAAGTCAGGCTCGTTTGAGTTACCGACTGGGTAAACTTTCATCGATGAAATGATTACCTGACGACCATGGACATGTACACATGCCAACGGGGTCGGTGCATGGAGCCATCTCTCTTAGTGAAATTGATGCTCGGTCAGGGGCATGATCTTGAACAGATGCTGCCGGAGGACGATGACGGTGGTGATGAGTCGGAGGGAGAGGAGGAGATAAGAGAGGATGAAGGATCTCAGGGAGGGTCCCGCCAAGGGAGCCTGTAGGAGAGTGGCGAGATCATCGGCTCCGACATAGAAATAACTAAGATTCTCAAGGTCAGTCTCTATCCTTATTCATCCTCCTTCTTTACCCATTTTCTTCTAAAATTTCTAATCCATTTCTCTATCTCACTCAGGAGTATATATGCACTGATCAGGAGTCCCCAATAGAGGAAGGAGAAGAGGCGTTGGTGGGACAGGGAGGGACTCTGACGCCCATTATCGAACTGACAAGCGCCGAGGGGTATCCTACCACGATAGCTCCTATAGTTTCCAGAACACCGGAGGATAACACAATGGGTTCCTGTAAGTCCCTTGCTTCACTACTGGTGCTTACTGTCAAAGAACTCGACTAATCAGGATGCTCCTTGTACAGTGATCTCGGCGTTGGAGACTCGTCGGGCTGTTGATCTTGGGCCTTCTGTAATTGAATTAGCGGTGGATGTACCGCCTCCCCTAGAACATATTTCCCAAACTGAGTCAGCCCCAGAAATTGGTGAGTAGGGGGTAGCGGACATCAGTGGTGCTGACATTGGAGTGAGGCTGGAAACTGACGAAAGCACCACCGCTGTCAGGGCGAGAGAGGAAGGTCGCCCGAACGTCGAGGATCCTATTCTTCCAGAAGGCATCCCTAAGGCAGATCCTGCTACTGAGCTGCTGGCTTTCTTCCATGTATATCGGCCCGCTGATCCTAAAGAAATAAATGATTCAGATTTGGAAGCAGCCGAGGAGAGCTAGATGACACGGTGCAAAGGGTGGAAATGCATCCAGCATTTTCTCAGGCAGCCTCAGACGGATTGGCTGAGGTGGATGGGATCTCTCCAGACCTGGCTGCATTTCCTGTGCGCTGGAGGGGCTGATGCTCAACACTTTCATCTGACGGTCCGTGATTACATGGCTGAGAAGATACGTGAGAGCATCCGGTGCACTGTCGTTGCCCAGTGTATGGAAGAATCAGCGATCACCCGAGCATTCCTGAGGGTAGAGCAGGAAGTCTGACGCCTCGAAGAGCATTCGATAGAAAAGTAGGCCTTCATCGCAACATGCTCTGAGCTCGTAGATCAACTAACAGATCAGCTGGATGATGCCCAAGAACAACTAATGGAGGCTAGTCACCGGATGACCGTACTTCAAACTGAATAGGCACAGGCACAAGCTAGGATTGGCGAACTACGCTCTACGGCTGCTGATGAAGAGAGAGTCTTCAGGGAGCGAGAAGCAGTCCTGGAGGCCACCGACCAAAGGGTAGCAGCGTTGGAAAGATAAATCCAAAACGTTGATCCTTAAGGGCCCTGTTTTGGCCATCTCATGAAATTTTTCTCTCAATGTATGGACAAATCCATTTATATGTACCTTTGGTTTAATATGCTCAACCATAAGCTATCACTTCGTGGGAGAGTTAACCAAGATTCAGGCATCCGAAATCGGGCCCAGATTTCTGAGGAGAGGAGGGAGGTCCAGCCGAAGGGAGGGGACCTCAGATCGATCGATGTCTAGTCTCCTCAATGTGCCCTAACGCACGAGCGGGGCATTGAAATCAATTCGAACATAGGGGGATGAAAAAGGTGAATCACGTTACCCGAATTTTGAACACTATGGGGGGCGTAATGATGGAGGATAGCTGTTAACCGTGGCGAAAACGCAGCATCCATATCACATTGGCCTGAAATGGGGACAAAAAATGAGGGTTGACCGCTAACCATGTTCGCAACACGAGGCCTAACTCAAATATCGTCCATCAGTCTTCTGGAATGTTGGCCCATGACAGAAGGCGGACCATAGGTCGATCATCTGTACTATTACAACAGGCGGACCAAAGGTCTATCATCTATATTTTTACAGTAGGCGGACCACAGGTCAAGAATCCATACTGTTAGGGGGTACCATCAAACGTGGCCAGTCTTTCGGGACGTTGGTCCAGGGCAGCAGGCGGAGCAGAGGTCGATCATACATACTATTACAACATGCGGACCAAAGGTCTATCATCCATATTGTTACAGCAGGCAGACCACAGGTCAAGCATCCATACTGTTAGGGGGTCCCATCAAACGTGAAAGGGGATGAAGATCTGAATAAAGGGGCATGCAAAGCGTGTAAATTGAAGTGGTGGTTTGTTCAAATAGAATCCAACACTCCCAAAATTACACCACCATGGTGGAGGCACATTAGGTAGGCGTATTAATCTGGTCCCGGATCATCCCTACTTTTCGACAGGACCTCTCTGGCAAGAGAACTGTCACTTCCCAACATCACTATGGGGCATCCCAAACTCACTCGAGGCAGATGTTGCAATTACACCACTCCCCAAGAAGTCAGGACAAGGGGCCGACAGTGAGTAAGGACAGTATTTGGTTATCCCTGGGGCTGGACCCAAGACGAAATGTCTGGGCATTCCTACGTATCTCATAAGGATGAGAATCAACCCACACGTAGTTCAAGAAAGGGGTCTTAGTTTAAGGTCTTAGAACTCGGACCAAGGATTAGTAAGGAGGGCAGGAGATGCATGGTAAGTTGATTTACGAAACCTGGTGTGAATGATTACAAGGTCCTTCTTACCATGTGTTCCTTGGAAAAGTTTCCTGATCAAGGGACTGAACACGAAAGTTAGGCTGGGCCCGTGGGGAAGTTCCCGGGTGCTCCTATGTATCCCATAAGGATGGGAATCATGCCATATGTGGTTCTAGAGGGTGGAATGGCACGCGAAGGTACCTATGCCAAGGATGAATGGGGCGTGCGGGTCTAGCCCTCACACCAAAAGAAGCGGAATTTGATGTATCTTTTTTTTTCCTCGAAGGTGAATGGTTTTTTTCTTTTATGGAGCGACCGACCTAGGGTATAAATTCCTGGCATAGCCATAATAATCAAGTTGTATACAGGCATTGAAAAATGGTATGGTAATTGACCAATACCCAACGTGATGTCCCCAATGGAGAGGTCATCACAATGCAATGTCGTTTTTCGTCGTGCGGCCGGGACGATATCATTACAGTTTATGGTCATGCGGTAGGACCAACCAGCACAGTTTAAGGTCATATGGCCTGGACCTGGGGGAATGTGCATGATGATATAAGGCATACCTGATGCGGATGAGGACATAATCCCATACCATTACCGCATGCGATTCCAGGAGAGGAGCATCGGTCCAAGGGGTCGGTGAGGGTTTAAAGATCAAGGGGCAGGAGACACTAGCCTCCAGCTGAGCTGGGCCCGAAACGCAGTGTCTGGGTGACCCCTAATTTCCCGTGGGGATGAGGTTCAAGATATGCATGGTCCTTAGAGAAAACCCAAGCCTATAATCTTAGCACTCGGATCACAGAAGCCCCGAGAGACGCCATAATGCAGCTTTGTCTGCCTGACGTGTGGAAGTGCACTGAGGGTTAGTGCAAGGAGTGTCGAGATTCCACCTTGACATGATGGGGTGGAACATAATGGGAATCATGCAACCAACATTTAGGGCCTGAAGGAGTCGGTGTGACGATGCAGGATTACTACTGACCATGTTCGCAACACAGTATCATGTCGTGTTAGCCTTGGAGACAGACAAATGAGCATCAACCGCTGACCATATTCGCAATGCGGGATTTGTATCAACTTTTTGTCTGAAACCCTCGGGTTCATTGGCCTGTGACGGTAGGAGATCCCTCAGGCATTGTATCCAGGCCATTCTTGGGGGTCCCTCTAGGTGTGAAAGATAATGGGGGCCCGAATGGAGGGGAGCACGAAGCTTGACAAGTGGACGAAACTTACCTAAGTTGAATCTGACACTCCAGGTACTAGACTAGAGTACTCTGAACACATTAGAGGACCACTGAAAAGGGTTGAAGGGCTCAGTTTGAGAGCAGCCAAAAGATGGCGGATTCCCGAGAGAAGGGGGCATAGTGCCAAAATCCCTGTACCCCACCTATATATCCCCCTCGTCGAGATGGACAGGCCAAGAGGCCGAGGTGGCTGGGAGATCGTGGGATCTCTTAAGAGACGGGACTGGACCTAAAATCTAGGTGTTCAGGCGGTCTTACGTATCCCATAAGGATGGTGTTTCGGTGCGGATGTGCGTCGGGTTACGCTGTTCCGCCAGGACGCGTTCGCGCGTGCACCCGTCAACCCGAGGGGATGGGCGCGCGGCTTGTGGTCCCGCAGTCCCGCTTTCCAAGGGCGGGCGGCATTCGTCCCTTATTCAGGGGCGTCTGCTCCTTGATCGAAACCGGGATGATGGTATGTCGGCTCCTCCTTCCTTGGACGTCTCCTCGGAACTCGTCGCCTAATCCGGGTCTCCCTCATAGACTTAAGAATGTTCGTGAATCTCGTTCCCGGCGCCATATCTTCATGGACACCGGTTAATTACGCTGCTTCCGCCCGGATGCTCCAAGGGGTCTGGTCGGGGCAGCAACCTGCGGTGAGAAGGCCGGGTGGCTCTGGGTGCTGGGGGTGTGTCGTAACACTGCGGCTCTGCACGTCTGTCTTCCGTCCCTAATAGGGCTTCTCGAAGGCATGATGGCCTGAGGCATCCCGTACTGGGTGCGGGGAACTGTGTCACCTGAGGTTTTCCTCAGCTTCCCATGTTTAACACGGGGTATGCCGCGAGTTTAACGTCCAGCGGGGACGGCATCGGACCGATCAACACGAAAAGTGGATCAGATGACAGAACCCCTTGCGGGGAACCTCCGACGCTGGGGCCAGCACATGGGCGGCTTCCCAAGTAACGTGGAGTGGAGTGAAGTGGCATGACCCCACCGGGATGTGGCGGCCCGGGTAAGGATCAGGATGGATGATGGAGTGAAGAGCTTGGACCCCGTAGGGGCTTCCTACGTACCGCGCGTTAGCACGGATCAAAGTCAATGTAGTTCGGGTATACAGTTTAACGTCATGCTGGACGTGGGCAAGCCGACTCACGAAGAGGTCGAGGCCGCCGGGCGGAGGATTGAACCGAACCACCTCGCACAGAGGGGGATGGAACGGCCGGGTGGATCACAGTTTCACATCATGCTGGACGATAAAAGGAGAAATGGAAAAGGGGGGCTGTGGGGAGGCACCGTGGAGATACACACGGGCAGTCTCCCACAGGGGCGGATTCATAGGTGAATCGACGCAAGCGTGAACCCTGGAGGGGTCCACTGATGGACGAACCGACGTAAATACGACCGGGACGACCAGGTGGCGGGCTTGGACCTCAAGAAGGCTTCCTACGTACCTTGTTTAGAAGACAGGGATCAAAGTCCACGTAGTTCATTCTGTCAGGACTTACGCACTTGAGGCAGCCCGGATGCGGCAAAACTCAGTTGGAAGGGACTTGGACCGAAAGCAGAAGACACCTCGATCCCAGTCACACCCTCTACTGGCTTCGGCAGTGGGGAGGCGCAATGGAGATACACATGTGCAGCCTCCCACGAGAAACTAGGGGTTTGTAATACCCTACCCCCGTAGGGAAAAGCCGCTCCCATTAAATCGTCCCAAAAGAGGGACAATCCCGACATCCCTGCAGAGACGAGCGGGTGGGGGCCACATCCAAACCGGGGGAGACCCTGCGTGCGAGGCACGGGATCGAATGATGCGGACGGTTTAGCGTCTTTCCAGACGAAGTACAGTTTAACGTCGTGTGTTGAGGACGAAGCGGACGGTTTAACGTCTTGTCGGACGAAGTACAGTTTAACGGCGTGTGTTGAGGACGAAACACTTGGCAGTTTAACGTCTTGCAGCGCGGACAATGGGGGCTAGGCAGTTTAGCGTCGTGCAGCTTGGACGTAGTACAGTTTAACGTCATGTTGGACGGATGTGCAGTTTAACGTCATGCGGGACGATTGCGCAGTTTAACGTCATGCTGGACATACGTGCAGTTTAACGTCATGCGGGACGATTGCGCAGTTTAACGTCATGCTGGACATACGTGCAGTTTAACGTCATGCGGGACGATTGCGCAGTTTAACGTCATGCTGGACATACGTGCAGTTTAACGTCATGCTGGACATTGCGCAGTTTAACGTCATGCTGGACATACGTGCAGTTTAACGTCATGCTGGACATTGCGCAGTTTAACGTCATGCTGGACATACGTGCAGTTTAACGTCATGCTGGACATTGCGCAGTTTAACGTCATGCTGGACATACGTGCAGTTTAACGTCATGCTGGACATACGTCCGTGTCACTTCGCGCAAGCCTGGAGGGCCGCACGGAAAGACAACGCACGGTGCGGGCACCCAGGATGAGGATCATCGGGCGCCACGCAGGCGGGTACCCTCAGGGGGTCAAGGGAGGCGACCCTGGCGGATTGCGCGCAAAAGAGGAGCTTTGCGCGCAAAACCGCGGGTCGGCGCGCAAAATGGCGGGCTGGCGCGCAATTGGGCCAGCGCTTCGCGCGCGGATGATTGAGATTGCGCGCACCGGGCTTCGGATAGCGCGCGGGGGCAACGGCTCATTCTCTAACGAATGGACACTTTGAAAATGGGGGGTGCGCGCAATCGGGTCGGATTGCGCGCACCCGGGGGCAATTGCGCGCAAGAGGCTTCTTTTGCGCGCAAAGGCCTTCGGGTTGAAATTTATTCAAAGGAAGGGAGCCAAGGGGATTGCGCGCGAAGGCGAACCCCAAGGCTCTATTGCGCGAAAGAAAGGAGGTTACCTGAAGATCGGCATTGCGCGCTGAAGGGGTCGGATTGCGCGAACGAGCGACGCTTCGGATTCTGGCAACCTTCAAAACGCCGGGGGTCGCCTTATATTTATAGGCAACCCCGGGCGCGGAATCCGGTCTCGGGCGCGCAATTCGCTTCGCGGGCGCGGAATCAGGACCCAGCGCGCAAAGGCGCCGCGCAGGCCGCGGGCGCGCAAAATAGCGCGCCGGCCCAGCGCATTGCGCGCATCCCGGGAGGATTGCGCGCCGCGACTCAACTTTGCGCGCGAGCCTCTGAAATTTCGCGCAAGTCCTCTGGGCCCTTCGGAACGTGCCTCTGACTCCAAATATCACTTCGCTTTCCGCATCCGGAGCTTCGTTTGGGAACAACGGACTTTTCCGGCGTCTACAAAAGCCCCCCCTCGGAATCTGATCGGCGAGAGGTCGCAATGATCGGGTTCCGAGGGAGACGCCGGAATGCCGAAATCCTGGGCTGCGCGGGACTTAGGCGCGCAAAAAGGGGCGCCGGGCGCGAAATTCGCCGCTGCGGTCGCGCAAAACGCTTTCCGCGCAGCGCGGACCCTGGCCTCGCCTATAAATAGGGGCCCTGGGTCCCGCGTTCCGTACTCCGGCCTTCCGCGTGATAAGCTCCAACGCTCTCGTGCGCGAAATTGCCTTTTCCGGCGCGAAATTCGCCCGATCGGCGCGCAAAAACCGTCCGGAATTCGCCTGTCTTTGCGCGAAAACCCGGAACTTTGCGCGACATTCTTCCCAATTGCGCGCCGTCCACTTGGATTGCGCGCCAACCTTCAAACTTCTCTACCAGCCTCGTCCGATCCCGCACGCTTCATTCCTTAACCCGCACGACTCCCGAAACTTCTGAGATGGCCGCGCACAGAGGAAATGAGGGGGATGCCGCCACTCGCAGGGCTGAGATGGAGACGAATGAGGAGGTTTACGGAGCCAAGGAGATTGTTTCCAACAATCAATCCTTGTTCGACTTACTAACGCCGGCCCAGAAGACATATCCCCTGTCGGACAACCTGCCGCTCTGGAACTTCGGCATCCTAGATGAGGTTCCGGTGCCAGGGTTCGAGATTGATGCGCCACGGACCTGGGTGACCCGGGAGGACGAGCTTCTCCGCTATAACATCACCAACAATGGGCATCCTGCCAGGGAGACCAGACACTTGGATGTCTATGTCCTGAACCCGAGGACGCGAACCATTGATGGGGGTGAGCCTACTGCGGAGAATTCTCCAGCCCTCTACTCGAGAATATATCGCCAGAGCGTCACGGACGACACCAAGGGCTGGCTGAAGGACTGGGACTTGCGGTCTGGGGGCAACTTCACCAGTGAGTGGGCCTGGGCGTTCTGGGTACGCCACACTTGCGATCACTTCGCAGAGGAGCTGCGGTACATCGGCCTGTTCGAGGCGGTGTGGACGTCGCAGTTCCACTTCTACCAGCAGTCCGAGCTCGGGCCGGAGCTGTTCACCCGATGGTCTCCGGATACCAACACCTTCCATCTTCACCATGGGGAGGTCGGCATCGGTCTCTGGGACATCCACTGCATCGGAGGTATCCCGCTGGAGGGCTACCAATACGATGAGTTCCTGCCACCGAAGAACACCTGGGAGGACAGGTCACGGACTCCCATCCTGACCTGGCATCTGCTTGACCTGGCTACGCAGCGGCTCGGGATCAAAGACTTCCAGAAGGACATAGCCTACAAGGAATGGTTCGGCCAGTTCTTGGAGCATGACCCGGCGGTCAAGATGCCAGGCAGGGGGAAGCGGTGCCCGACCGCAGCTCAGAGGAGCCGTAACGGGTCGTACTGGCGGGTCCTGGAGATGGGTGACTACCGCTCATGGGGGTACCACGTCATCGAGGCCCGGGACCCAAATGTCCGGTACGCGGCGTTCCTGGCCGCCTTTCTGAGTGGGTGGCTCCTGCCAGTGCGGGACGCGAGAATGGGCGTTCGCCCGGCGACACTGGCGATGGCAGGCGCTATGGCTGCCAACAAGAGATACAACCTCGGGGTCCCAGTGCTGGCGAGGCTGTATGCCATCCTGGGACGCATCTCACGAGGGGGGTCTCCACGAAGGATCTGTGGGCCCTTTCAGTTCTTCCACGGCTGGGTGGCTGCTCACCTCGGTGGGTACACGTTTCCGAACGCCATCATTCCTCCGGGCAACGGCCTGCGACCCTCCCTGCTGAACATCGCGGGGGTCGCTCCGATGACCCTAAGTGAGGAGGGCGTGCGGATCCGGATTGGCAATCATGCCAACTTCAACTTCAGTCTGTTCCCCACTCCCGTCGGCCAGATGATCGACAATGGGCAGGGTCCGCTGGAGCAGCACGAATACTTCCTGAACATGCGGGGCGGGGTGCTCGTGGCTCGGATCGACGGGAAGGTGATCTGCGAGCCTTACGTGCCGACCCGGTTCGCCAGGCAGTTCGGGTGCCTTCAACGGATGCCGAAGAGGGTATTCACTGCTGTCCGGGAGGAGACGAACCCTGGCGTCCTTCGCCAGATGTGGCTGATGTTTGCCGCTTTCGGCTCCGGCGACGTCATCACTCTCCCTCCTACCGGAGTTGACGCAGGCTTGGCAACCGAGTACGCCGAACACTGGGCCATCGCGTACCCTGAGGGGCTTTTGCGGAAGCTAGTTCGGCGGCTCGAGGTTACCCGTGCGGAGACCGGGCGTCAAGGAAGGAGGCGAGGCGCCGCCACACGGGGGAGAACGGAGGCGCGCCAAACAGCGGAGCCGGCGCGGGCAGGGACTTCGGCGGCGGGCACATCGCGAGCTGTCGCCACGACCTCAGCGCCCAGAGAGGGGGCACGTACGGTGGTCGACGAGCGGCCCGGGAAGCAGGTGAGACGTCTGCTCGAACCTTCCCATGATGCGGTCTTCCCGACGCTGTGGTCGGCCTGGATGACTCTGCGGCAATCACTGGGGACCGACGCCATCTGGCGAAAGATACTCAGAGAAGGAATCTATCTGCCAGAGGTCGGGCGCCTCCAGATCGCCGACAGAGTGGACTTCAACCGGCAGTATGCGTATCTGACGGCCATGGACGAGTACGCGCGCCGACGTGGTCAGCGCGCGGAGCCATCCCTTCTGGTGAAGGTGATGCTCGATCTCGAGCCCGCTCCGGAACAGATGCCGCCGGAAGAAGATGACAGTAGCAGCGACTCCGAAGAAGAGGAGGAAATGGGGGAGGATGAAGGCTCCGAGGGAAGATCCCATCAGGGGAGCCCACGGGAGAGCGGCGAGGTGGCCGGCTCTGACAACGTTGATGTCACTGAGCTCCTCGAGGTCTGCTTCTATCCCTACTCAATCTGCTTCATCCACTCTCTTATGCAGCTTCTAACCCATTTCTCCATCTTTCTCAGGAGCACACGGATGTCGGTCAGGCGTCCTCAGCAGGAGTAGGAGAGGCGCCAGCAGGACAAGGCGGGGGCCAGGCACCCATTATCGAACTGACAAGTGCTAAGGGGTCCCCTGCAGCAACTGTTCCTGCGGCGACCGGGATAGCGGAAGATGACGCTCCGAACTCCCGTAAGTCTCCCTACTTTACTGCTGGTGCTTGCCGTTGACGATCCGTGACTAACCATGGCATGCCCTGCGCAGTGATCTCAACACTGGAGGCTCATCGGGTTGCCGAACCCGGGCCATCCACGAGTGGACCGGTGGCAGACATGCCGCCTGCTCCAGAACAGACTTCCCAAACCGAGCCGGCCCCACCAACTGCTGATCAAGGGGCTGCGGACGTCGGCGGTGCTGCCATCGGAGAGAGGTTGGGGGCTGACGAGGGTGTCAGCGCCACTGGGGAGAGAGAAGAAGGTCGCCCGGATATTGGGGAACCTATCCCTCGTGAGGACCTCCCAGGGGCGGACCCTGCAGCAGACCTGCTGGCTGCCTTCCCTGCCTACCGGCCTGCCGATCCCGAGGAGATGGACGACTCAGACACGGAGGCGGTCGAGGAGAGCCGGATAACGCGCCGTAGGGGGTGGAAGTGCATCCAGCGCTTCCTCAAGCGAGACCCGTCAGAGTGGCTGGGGCGCATGGGATCACTTCAAACCTGGCTGCGCTTTTTGTGTGCCGGGGGAGCTGATGCTCAACGCCTCCATCTAACGGTCCGTGATTTCATGGCCGAAAAGATGCGCGAGAGCTGCCGGCGTGCCGACGTCACACAAAGTCGGGACATGTCGGAGAGCACGCGGGTGCTCCTCGCGGCGGAGCAGGAAGTCCGGCGCCTCGAAGGGCAGGCGGCAGAGAAGGAGGCCTTCGTCGCAACGTGTACCAAGCTTGTGGAGCAACTAGCAGCCCAGCTGGTTGACGCCCAGGTACAGCTGACGGAGGCGGGCCAACAGATGGTCACAATTCAGGTCGAGCGGGAGCGTGCACAGGCCAGAATCGACGAACTGCGCGCTGCGACCGCCGACGAAGAGAGGGCACGCAGAGAGCGAGAAGCAGCTCTGGAGGCCACCAGCCAAAGGGTAGCGGCATTAGAAAGACTCATTCAGCACGCTAATCCCTAAGGGCTTTGTTTTGCCATTCCCAAAACATTTGCTTCCGCTACTTTGATCCATCTGTATGAATCAATATATTTATCTGCATCTTTTGGTTTAACATGCTCAACCACAATTCGTTGTCTTGAGGGAGTGTTAACCAAGCATCAGGCATCCATAATTGGGCCTGGGTTTCTGGAGAAAAGAGGGAGGTCATTCCTAGGAAAGGAGACCTCAGACCTAATCAATGTATCATCCCCCCAACTTGTTCCAACACACGAGCGGGACAATGCTAGGGGCGTTGAGATTTTATCCGAACATAGGGAAATGAGAAAGGGTGAACCGCGTGTCCCGAATCCAGACATCCACAACGGTCGGCCTTCCAGGAAATGCCTAATACGGTAGGCGGACAGTGGATCGACCATAACAACTGCAATAGACGGGCCGAAAAAGGTCATCATTCATATTGCATGAGGCGGACCACATGTCATCATGAATACCGCTTTGGGGTTCCTTCAGACACAAGGGTGGAAAATCCAGATCAACAGGGCATGCGAAGCGTGGGGCGAAGTGACGGTTTGTTCGGACAGAATCCAACGCTCTCAAAATTGCGCCACCATGGGGAAAGCGTATTAGGCGGATGCACTAATCTGGCCGTGAATCACCTCAATCCTCAGACAGCACCTCTTTGACGAGGAAACCGTCCCTTCCCACCATTGCAATGGGGCATCCCGAGCTGAATCGGGGAGAATATCACAACTGCACCACTCTACCAGAAGCCAGGCCAGACGGCCGGCGACGAGGAGGGGCGGGACTTAACGATCCCTGAGGCTGGACCCGAGTTGAGATGCCCGGGCGTTCCTACGTACTCCATCAGGCCGGAGATCAAGCCACACGTAGTTCTTAGAGTGCAGTTTAACGTCATGCAGGACGTAGGACCCCATTTGGGGAGATCTTAGTTTAGGGTCTTAGAGCTCGGACCATAAGGGGGGATCTTAGTTTAAGGTCTTAGAGCTCGGACCATAAGGAGAGATCTTAGTTTAAGGTCTTAGAGCTCGGACCATAAGGGGAGATCTTAGTTTAAGGTCTTAGAGCTCGGACCATAAGGAGATATCTTAGTTTAAGGTCTTAGAGCTCGGACCATAAGGGGAGATCTTAGTTTAAGGTCTTAGAGCTCGGACCATAAGGAGAGATCTTAGTTTAAGGTCTTAGAGCTCGGACCATAAGGGGAGATCTTAGTTTAAGGTCTTAGAGCTCGGACCATAAGGAGAGATCTTAGTTTAAGGTCTTAGAGCTCGGACCATAAGGAGAGATCTTAGTTTAAGGTCTTAGAGCTCGGACCATAAGGAGAGATCTTAGTTTAAGGTCTTAGAGCTCAGACCATAAGGAGAGATCTTAGTTTAAGGTCTTAGAGCTCGGACCATAAGGAGAGATCTTAGTTTAAGGTCTTAGAGATCGGACCATAAGGGGAGATCTTAGTTTAAGGTCTTAGAGCTCGGACCATAAGGAGAGATCTTAGTTTAAGGTCTTAGAGCTCGGACCATAAGGGGAGATCTTAGTTTAAGGTCTTAGAGCTCGGACCATAAGGAGAGATCTTAGTTTAAGGTCTTAGAGCTCGGACCATAAGGGGAGATCTTAGTTTAAGGTCTTAGAGCTCGGACCATAAGGAGAGATCTTAGTTTAAGGTCTTAGAGCTCGGACCATAAGGAGAGATCTTAGTTTAAGGTCTTAGAGCTCGGACCATAAGGAGAGATCTTAGTTTAAGGTCTTAGAGCTCGGACCATAAGGGGAGATCTTAGTTTAAGGTCTTAGAGCTCGGACCATAAGGAGAGATCTTAGTTTAAGGTCTTAGAGCTCGGACCATAAGGAGAGATCTTAGTTTAAGGTCTTAGAGCTCGGACCATAAGGAGAGATCTTAGTTTAAGGTCTTAGAGCTCGGACCATAAGGAGCTCAAAGCACGCCACATCGTGGTCATATCCCCTGGATATGCGAAGATGCACTGAGGGATAGTGTCAAGAGTGTCGAGGTTTCGCCTGGCCGGAATGGGAGGTGGAAAATGTGAATCATGCGGCCATTCACTCGAGGACTGGAGGCACCGGAGTAACGATATGGGAGTACTGCCGACCGTGGCGGAAAGGCAGCATCAATATCGCACTAACCGTTGGTGGAATGAGGCAGCAAACGAGCATCGACCGCTCAATCGCAGGATTCATATCGATTTGCTGCCCAAGGCCATTGGGGGTACCGGCCCGAGTCGGTGGGAGAGCACTGAGGCATTGTGTCCGAACCGTTCACGGGGGCTCCACCCAGGGCGTAGACGATGGGTCCGAATGAAAGGGAGCACGAAGCCTGAAAAGCGGAGGAAACCTGACCAAGCGGATCCTGACCCTCCTGGCAATAAACCAGAGTACTCTTGACACCGGTGGACCACTGCAAGGGGTCGGGGAACACGCCTTGAGGGTGACCTGAAGGCGGCGGATTCCCCGGAGAAGGGGGAATCTCTAAGAGGTGGGGGGCTGGACCCGAAGTTTCAAACATCCGGGCGTTCCTACGTATCCCATAAGGATGGGAATCAAGCCGCACGTAGTTCTTGAAGCGCGGCGCAACACAATCGGGCACCAGCACGGGGAAGAGTGCGGGTCTGACCCTCGCACACAGAAGGAGCGGCATTTGATATTTCTTGTTTGTCCTTAAAGATGTATGGTTTTTCTTTGTGCGGCGACATGCCTGTGATTGAGAAATCTCTGGCGTCGCCACAATAATCAAGCCATGGAAGGCATTGATGAATGGCGTGGTCATTAACCAGCGCCCAACATGAGTGTCCCCTGAGGAGGACATCACGATGCAGTGTCGTTTCTCGTCGGGCGGCCAAGACGATCACAGTTTACGGTCGTGTGGTAGGACCAGACAACACAGTTTAAGGTCGTGTGGTTCGGACCATGGAGGAATCCGCTTATTGCGGTACGGCGGACACGGCGGAGGTGGGAACATACCCAGCCCTGCGGTCACGCACGATTCCAGGAGAAGAGTCTTGGGATAGGGGTCTGCATATGTCCATCACCCGAGGGGCAGAGATGCTAGCCTCCAGATATACTGGGCTCAGAACGCGATTGTTCGGGCGACTCCCTCCTCCTTATGGGGACGGGGGTCCAGCTACGCATGGCCCTTAGGGAGGATATCCGCATATATCCCTGGTGCTCAGATCATGGGAGCCTCGAACGACATCATTACCCTGGTTGGTCTGCCTAATGTGTAGAGGTGTACTGAAGGTCAGTATGAAGAGAGTGTCGAGATTCCACTACAACGCGCAAAGGCGGAGTGTGATGAGGACTGCGCAACCAATGTTCAGAGCCTGAAAGAGCTGACATGGCGATCAAGGATGTTGCTGACGCATTCGCAACACAACATCCGATCGCGTCAACCTAAGACGGGGCAAGAAAACGAGCATCGACCGCTCAATCGCAGGATTCATATCGATTTGCGGCCCAAGACCCGCCGGTAAATTGACCCGGAGCGGTAGGAGAGCACTGAGGCATCGTACCCAAACCGCTAACGAGGATCCCTTTGAGTGAAGGCTCGAACAAGAGGAAGCGCGAGGCCTGACAAGCAACACAGGACTTGTCGGGATTGAATCTGACACTGCGAGTCCTAGACCGAAGTACCCAAAACATGTTAACAGATCTCCGGAAAGGGTCGGAGGACTCACCCTGAGAGCAACCAAAAGAGGGCAGATCCCCATGATCAACCAAGAGACGGGGCTGGACCTGAAACATAAGCGTCCAGGCGGTCCTACGTATCCCATAAGGATGGGAATCAAGCCATACGTAGTTCTGGAGAGGCAGTTTAACGTCATGCAGGACGATGAGGGGTGTGAGGTAGTCCCACACACAGGGGAGGCGTACGGCGCGGCCATTAGACCGACGTGAATGAGGACATAATCCCCCGCTCACGCGATACGCCTCGCACAAAAAGAAGGGGAACTTGGGCCAGAGGCCCAACGCGGGATAGAGATTCCCGGGAAATGGGGCTGGGCCTGAAACATGAATGTCCAGGAGGTCCTACGTATCCCATAAGGATGGGAATCAAGCCATACGTAGTTCTTTGAGAGGCAGTTTAACGTCATGCAGGACGATGAGGGAAAAAGAAGGGGGGAGAAGAAGGCATCCCCAAACGTGGGGGGCGTACAGCGTGGCGAGAAAACCGACGTAAATGAGGACATAATCCCCCGCGCACGCGATACGCCACATACCCAGAGGCAACTGGACCAAGGGCCCGGGATGGGATGGAAATTTCCGAAGGATGGGGCTGGGCCTGAAACATGAATGTTCAGGCGGTCCTACGTATCCCATAAGGATGGGAATCAAGCCGCACGTAGTTCTTGAGGGGCAGTTTTACGTCATGCAGGACGAATGCTGAACAGTTTAACGTCTTGTAGCTCGGACGTAGTGCAGTTTAGCGTCATGCAGGACGAAGCACTTGGCAGTTTAACGTCTTGCAGCGCGGACGAATGCTGAACAGTTTAACGTCTTGTAGCCTGGACGAATGCAGTTTAACGTCGTGCAGGACGTATGCTGAACAGTTTAACGTCTTGTAGCTTGGACGAATGATGCTTGGCAGTTTAACGTCTTGCCGCGCGGACGTATGCAGTTTAACGTCGTGCAGGACATGGGCACACTCAGACAAAGTACTGCTTGAGGAACCTAGCGTTGGTGGGAGGAGTGACACGCTCACCATCCATAGTCGCTAGGGAGTACGCGCCATTGGGATAGACCTTGTGGACAACAAAAGGTCCCTCCCACTTGGGCTCCAACTTGGGCGGCTTCCTGCCGGGGATCATCGGCGCTCTTAGGGCTAGCACTAGATCACCCTGCAGGAAGGAGCGGAGGCGAACCTTCTTATTGAAAGCTCGAGCCATTCTGCTTTGATGCCTCTCCAAGTTGTGCAAAGCGTGAAGTCTATTCTCATCCAGTGCTTCCAACTCGACTAGACGGGCTTCAGCAACTCTGTCCGGCGCTTGCTGGTCGTAGACCGCAGTGCGCAAGGACGGCAACTGGATCTCGATGGGCAGGACGGCCTCAGCTCCATACACCAGGGAATAAGGGGTCATCTGGGTGGAATTGCGAGTCGTCGTCCGATAAGCCCAGAGGGCGTTGGGGAGCTTGTCCGGCCAACTCTTCTTGTTCTGACCAACCATCTTTTGCAGAATGTTAGAGAGGGTTTTGTTAAACGCCTCGATCTGTCCATTCGCCTGCGCATGATAGCGAGATGTATGGTTCGAGCGAATGTTATACTTGGCGTACAACTTCTTCAACTCGGCTGCTCGGAAATTGGTTCTGTTATCCGTGAGGATAGCGTGAGGCACTCCAAATCGATAGATGATGTTGGAGGTCACGAAGTCAGCGATCGAACAAGATTTGACCTCTCTGAGCGGAATCGCTTCTGCCCATTTGGAGAAGAAGTCCGTGGCGGTCAGAATGAACCGGCACTGGCGAGCTGTCGCCGGCGGGTAAGGTCCCACAACGTCCAGTCCCCAGACTGCAAAGGGCCAGGAATACCT
Source organism: Viscum album (assembly GCA_963277665.1). NCBI lineage: Eukaryota > Viridiplantae > Streptophyta > Magnoliopsida > Santalales > Viscaceae > Viscum > Viscum album. Next base: position 264,878,256 of record OY728129.1, read on the forward strand.
TGTGGTATGGAGAGGCTCCGGCGGCCGATGCACAAAGTTCGCATGAACCTGGCACGCATGGCACCTCCTGGCATACTCGATGCAGTCATGGATCATAGAGGGCCAGAAGTATCCCAACCTCCGAATCTGGTGGGACAGCTTCGGCCCAGTCTGGTGGGCGCCACACGAACCAGCATGAACCTCTTGCATGACTCGTGGGATCTCAACTCCCTGAAGGCAACGGAGGAGAACACCATCAAATCCGCGTTTGTAGAGGATCTGCTCCAGGCCGGGACTGCTCTGGAGGACGAACTGCGATGCGCGGCGTCGAACTCGCTCGCGCTCGGCCCGAACCGATGGAAGAATGCCATGTTGGAGGTACTCAACCAAAGGCGTCCTCCAATCAGGGGCTGATCCGACTGTCATATCTGGGGTACTCGGGGCTCCGGGCATAGGGGCAACCGTGGTGAGGTTACTTACCAACGGGCCGCGATCTTCTTCCGGGATAACGGGAGCGATGAGCCTGCGGCGCGTCACGCGGACGATCAGGTTGTCCTGTTCAAGCTCCGCCAGTGACACAGTGAGGCTGGCCAAAGCATCTGCTCGACCGTTCTGCGACCGGGGAACATGGACAATTTCCGGCCGAGAAGGGAACCGGACCATCAGAAGGAGGGTGCACTCCAACAATGGCACAAGTTCCGGCTTCCTGACAACGTAGTCGCCATTGATCTGCTTAACGACCAGCTCGGAGTCCCCTTTCACGCACAGACGGGGCACGTCGATCTCGAGAGCCAACTCGAGGCCGGTGATGAGGGCATGGTATTCCGCCTCATTGTTGGTACAACCCTCTGACAACAGGAAAGAGTATGGCAGCACGGCTCGCTCCGGGGTAATGAAGACGATGCCCAAGCCCACTCTGTTGAGCTTAGGATTATCGAGTCTTCTACCGGTGGGGCTCCGGGATGCACCGTCAAAGTGCATCTGCCAGCATGGATCGGCTCGATCAACCGAGAGAATGGCCTCATCAGGAAAACCTAGATCCAGCGGCTGATCCGCGGAGGTCGGGTGAGCTGCCAGAAAGTCTGCCAATGCTTGCCCTTTGATGGCCTTCTGAGACACATACCTGATGTCGAACTGCTGGAGAATCACAGCCCACCGCGCTAGGCGGCCAGTCAACATAGGCCGGCTCAGGATATATTTCAACGGGTCTACCCGAGAAACCAACTGTACCTCATGGTGCTGCAAGTAGTGCCGTAATTTCTGTACGGCAAATATGAGCGCCAGGCAGCTCTTCTCGATGGGGGAATACCTAACTTCCGCATCGAGGAGCATGCGACTGAGGTAATAGAGGCTATTCTCTGTTCCCTCGTTGTTCTTCTGGGCGAGAAGGGCACCCAGGGACCGTTCCAGGGCGGTCACATAAAGGACCAGCGGCTTTCCGGATACGGGCGGCATCAGGACCGGAGGTTGAAGCAGGTACTGCTTGATCTCCTCGAAAGCGGTCTGACACTCTTTATCCCATACATAGGTGGCACCTTTCTTCATGAGCCGATAAAAGGGCTTACACTTGCCGGCCAGATTCGTGATGAATCGGCGTATATAGGCTAAGTGGCCTTGGAACCCTTGCAGTTCCCGGACGGTACCTGGGGGAGGCATCTGGCTAATCGCCCTGATTTTCTCTGGGTCGATCTCAATACCCCGGTATCTTACCACAAATCCAAGGAACTTTCCGGAGGTGACCCCAAAGGCACACTTCAACGGGTTCATCTTCAGGCAGCGAGACCGGAGGAAGCTGAACACTTTCCCAAGATCTTTGAGATGGTCCTGACGCTAGCGCGATTTGACAACCAAGTCGTCGACGTAGCATTCCACCAGTGTGCCGAGGATTGGATTGAATATGCGGTGCATCGCCCGTTGATAGGTGGCACCTGCATTCTTCAGGCCGAAGGGCATGACCCGGTAGCAAAAGGTACCTTGGGGGGCCCTGAAGGCAGTGAACTCCTCATCCTCAGGGGCCATCCGAATTTGGTTGTATCCGGAGTATCCATCCATGAAGGAGAGGGCTTGGAACCCTGCCGTGGCATCAATCAACAGCTCTGTCACTGGAAGGGGAAAATCGTCCTTCGGACAGTGGCGGTTGAGATCGCGGAAGTCGATGCAGACTCTAATCTGTCCGTTCTTCTTCCTGACCGGCACAATGTTGGCCAGCCATTTGGGGTACTGAACTTCCCTCACGAAGTTGGCTTTGATAAGCTTGTCAACTTCGGCCTCAACCATGGCACCGTGGGATGGGTGCATCTTCCTGGGAGGCTGCTTGAACCCGCGATGGTTCGCCGGGAGACCAAGGCGGTGGACGGCTACCTGAGGATCTAGCCCCGGCATCTCGTCATAGCCCCAAGCGAACACATCACGGTGCTGCCTGAGAAAGTCCACGTACTGCTGCCGCTCCTCAGAGGGCATGGCGGCACTAACCAATGTGGGTCTTGGATCGGCCTCGGTTCCAAGGTTCACCTGTATTAACTCATCGACCGTGGCGGGGACGCCCTCCTCAAAGGCTGGGGGTGCGTCTTCCATATCCTCTCCGCTCGGGGAGGGATCGTCCACGGGAGAGACTGCGTTGGAAACTGCGTTGGGGCTACCAGATCCTGCTGGGCCACTGGTGCTGGCGCGGGCGGTCGCGGCCATCTCATCAGGAGACTCGCGGACCGTCAAGACCATGGCGACGTCCAACCGGTGAATCGGGAGGACGTAAGCGTCATCCAGACTTGCCCAGGGATCGCTTGCAACAGCGACAGGCTCAACCTCACCTGCCAGGATCTGCTTATCCTTGCTCTTGTAATAGTCCGCGTCCAGATAGCGGGCTTCACATGAGGCAAAAGGAGAGGCATCTCCTTGAAGCACGCCTACTCGACCATTAAGGGAGTATTTGAGGCATTGGTGGTATGACGAGGGAACCGCCGCGTGAAGGTGAAGCCATGGCCTGCCCATCAATGCGTTATACGCAGTGTCCTGAGAGACTACCATGAATTCGGTGTTGGCAACCAAGTCACCGAACTGGGTCTTCAAACGTATCTTGCCGACCGGGGTTTGCTCGGTGCAGTCGTACCCCTGGATCCTGAGGTCGGAGGGAATCAAGTCATCCTCAGACAACCCCAATCTTCGGAGCGTCCGAGTTGGAATCAGGTTAATCCCGGACCCCGTGTCGACAAGACAGCGCCGGACTTCAAGGCCATTGAACTGGCCAGTGACATATAGCGGACGAATGTGTCCCTGTATAGGAGGGTCTTCATCCTTACCAGAGAACGAGATAACTGCCTGACATTCGGCGTCCTCGATCGTTTCGGCGTGAAAGGCCTCTGCAGCCGCAACCTCTGTCTCAAACTGGAGGGGGATTTTCAGGGATTCAGCGAGTGCCTCGCGCATCTCAGATGACATGCGCAGAGCCTCAAGGATGGAGAGCCTTGCTGGGATGTCGGCCAAGTGCTTCAGGACATCATACTTTTTGGCCAAGCGCGAGCCCCTGGTTGCAGGAGGTTGCTCTGCGGTTGGTGGCATGACGGGCCTTGCCGGTTGGATCGGCGGCCGACTGGTACTTGGCGCATCTTGCTGTTCACTGGCTGCAGTCCGGGAAATGGTCACCGTACTGGAGTCAGGAGGCCGGGATGGACTCGTTGTAGGGCGGAGCTGGTCGCGACGCGGCTGAGGTGGTTCTGCCTGGTCCCACACCACAAACAGTGGCGGAGGCGAATCCGTCATCCCCGGATGGGGGGGCTGCGCGCGCTGAGCTCGGTTTTGAGCCTGCTGCCTAGTCTCAGTGGCGTGCACGGCCTGGCTGGAGGTACCAACGGCTGTGCCCCGGCGACTCCTGTTGCTGCGGTTCTTCCGACGGTAGCGACGACCGGGGACACTAGGGAGGTCCACCTGGTGTTCTTCAACGTCGGGAACCGAAAAGGTATTTACCAGCTCGACGGTATTAACCGAAGCGTACCCAATACCGTCATCGGACGAATCATCCATCACCGGGCGGATCCGAGGAGGGACCCCCATCTCCGGGGGCATGAAATCGCCGAGAGTACGGGATAGTGGCGGAACTGGCGGGGCGCGCTCTTCCTTCTTGCGCTGCCGCCGTTTGCTCCTCTTGGAAGAGGCAGGCTGGGACGACGATGCCGAAGCAGCACCCGCAGGTTCTGGGGGCTCAGGCTGATTCAAGCGCGCACGGATGATTCCATGGGTGCGAATGGTCGTCTTGCGGGCCATCCAGTTATTATACTTCTGGGATCCGCGGTTGGAGACCAGCTTCCATTCGTCCTCGTTGCCACTATCGTCATCTGATCCCACGAACACGCCCGCCACTTGTGCTGGAGATGGGCCCAACCTGATCACATTGTTGTTAATCTGGTCTTGGAGCCAGTCCTTAAACACATAGCACCGCTGGATGGTGTGCCCCAAGGCCCGATGGTAGGGGCAGTAGCGGGGGTTATTCGTAAGATGTGCCTCCTCTGGCCTCCAACACTCAGGCAGTCGCACAATCCTCTGCTCCAGGGCGCTCCGGAAGTAACCGGGGACCTGATCCTCATGAAATGAGTAAGTCAGGTGTCGCGGGCCCCTGGGAGCGTGGTCTTGACGAGGGGCTGGAGGGGCCGGCCGAGGAGGTGGACCCTGATTATCTCGCCTGGGTTGTGGCGGTACATTACGCGGAGGGGCCGGCCGGTTCTGGGGCTGCCACTGCTGGGCCGGGAACTGAGCCCGTGGAGGCGGATTCCTGTGAGGCTGTGGAGCTGGCCTCACCGGCAGCAGCTCCAACGGCCTGGGGGCCTCTATCTGGGCAACAGCAGCGGGCTCAGCCCTACTGACTCTCCTTGCAAGAATCATAGGAGGCAGCAGGTGTGCCTGGCTGGCCTGTTGCAGGGCTTCCTCAAGACGTTGAGCTTTGTCTGAGAAGTCCCTGAACCCTCCGGGGTAATTCTGAGTGATCAGGGAAGGGACCAGCTCGGTCTTGACGTTCCCGACGCACATTGTCAGCAACTGCTCCTGAGTCAATGGCATGTCAAGGGAATACGTGAGACCCTTCCATCGGGCGACGAAGTCCGCGACTCGCTCATCAGGCCTCTGCTTGCACTTGAAGAGGTCTGCGATACTTGTCTTCCGGGTCGTGGAACTGAACTGGTAGAGGAACTGTCTACGGAGGTCCTCCCAGCTGGTTACCGACCCGACGGGGAGCTGGCTGTACCAGACAAATGCTGGCCCTTCCAGTGTCTGAACAAAGCAGCGAAGCTTAGCGGCCTCCTACTGCGCCGGAGTCCCCAACATAGGCCCGCACCTCGAGTTGAAGTGGGCTAAATGCTGTGGCGGATCTCCAGTTCCGTTGAAGGGGGCGAAAGTGGGATTCCCGAATCCCGGAGGCGCCGGCATGTCATCCACCCATGCTGGGTAGGGCTTGCCGTCCGGTGGGATCGCCACCTGCCGAGTCTCCAAGGCTTCCAAGCGGGCAATAAGTGCCGCCATCGGATCGTCCGGACATGGGTTCCAGTCCTGGCGAGGATCTCTAACCACGAGCGCATTGCATGGCCCTTCAATCGGGTCATCGACCGGGTCGTCGAACTCGGCAGCTCGTGGGATGGCGGGCGGAGCGGCCCTTGGGGCAGCAGGAGGAATCCGAGCGGGATCTCTCAGGTAGTCACGCCGCTCGGGAGGGTGTGGCGAAACATACCGCGCCCTCTTGCCATAGGCAATGTCCTCTCTCCTGTCGGCGAACACGGCGTAATCATGGTTGCCCGAGAGAGTCTCATCGAGGAGCGGTTGTTCCGGTCCCTGCTGTCCTGGCCTGGGATCACCGTAGTCAGGCCGCCGTTCTGCAGCGCGCTCGGCGAGGAGCTGGTCAACCAGCTTCTTCTATTCGGCGAGCTGCTGACGTAGCGTAGCCTTCTCGGGATCCTCCTCTGCCCTCTGCATGGAGGCAGATGGGTCGGTGGGCCTTATAGCCTCGCTGTGCTCTTTTCCTTTGCTGACGTTTCGGCTCAACGTCAGTGCTTCAGTGGGTGAGGGGAGCCCCAGGAGGTTCCTCTGATGACGAGTAACTCTCACCGATGGATCTGACGACGGCTTGTCTTCGGGGGGGAAGCCCCCGTCGAGAAGTTCCAAGTCGTTCCCTTCTCCCGACAGGTCAGCCATATTGACTGTTTCTGTCCCTGGGGATATACCCTCAGGGCCACCCAGCGAATCGGGCTGTCGGCGAATCACACTGAAGCGTAGGGCAGCGTACTGCCCCCATCCACGGATATACATGTGGGGAGTGGCTTCCTCGATAACTTTGCGGAGTACTTGAAAACACTCAACGCATCGTTGTTGGAGGGCCTCGTGGTGCTCAAATGACCCGGGGTGCCGAACCGCGGGGAGCATGGCCAGGTCAATTTGACGGCACTGCTCACCAATATCCTCCAGGTGCGCTTGACTCCCGGGGTATGGCATTTGTAGGCGGCGAAGACAGGAGCGAGTCTCCCGGAGAGTTCGGCGGAAGCATTCGAACTCATCCGGGGTGAGCGATTCGGGTGCATCAAAGCCCGGTCCTGCGACTGGCCAAAACTTCTCAGGGAAGTGGCCCTCTGCAAGGACGGTCCAGAAGCTCCATGACTCAAACTCGGGACCCAGATCTCCTTGGTCCTCTTCCATGGCTGGGAACGGACGGGGAACTGGTAGTGGTGCCGAGGCGGGCCGCCGGGCTGACGGGCTGGCCGGCGGTGAATACGGCGAGTAGGCCAATTGGCCTCCATATCCCGGGCCGCCCTCTGAGGGTGGCGGTGCCCTGGCTACCACATCACGATAGGACGGGCCGACGAGCGAACATCCTGCTGTAGCATCGGTGCTCGCCGAGGGCGCACCAAATCGTGGTTCGACCGTCGGTCCCCAGAAAAAGTCTCCGGCTTCTCCGATCGAGACGGAAGGCACTTCCGGAGGGGCCGGTACCAACCGCAAGCTTGATCCTTGGGGGTCTACCAGGCCCTCGTTACTCCGGATATACCTTCGGAGAGAAGCGGGGATCACATCGATCTCGCTCTCGGGGAGCACGAGGCTGACGTGCCGCATTCCTACCCCTGCCCTTGACTAGCGGGATTGGGGAAGGGGCTCTGTCGCCGAATCGTACTCCGCCTCTGAGTCAGAGAAGCAAACCGGTCGGATCTCTGTCCGGAATTCCGTAACATTCTTCCCTCGGCGTCGACGCCTTGCCTTCCTGCCCCTGGGTGGTTCTTCGGGGCAGGGCTGATCTCTGTCCTGGCGTCCTCCGGCCGCACTGGTGCTGGGGCCAAGAGGACTGGGAACCAAGGTGCGAGGGGCACCGGGACAGATATCAAAGGGGACGCGGGGAGAGATGATTCCGGGCAGGCCTCCGGGCCGGGATTGGAAGGTGGGATGACCCATGCCTCCTGGATCGGCCACACAGAGTAGATCCTGCCGGTGAATAGCGCTACCGCGAGGTGGTCCGCGGTGGCTACTGCCAGTGCCAGCAACCGGGAGAGTCGACCCAACCTGCCTTTGGGGCGGTCGGGGCCTCGATCCAGGTCGGGCATAGGAGTTCCCCCGCTCAGGATGCACAGAGGCCTGGCGACTGGAGCCAGCAGTGGCTTGGGCCAATGCGGCTGCTGTTGCTAGAGCCCCAAGGTGGGCATCCTCTTCCGCTCGTGCCCGACGTTGGCGTCGAGACAGACGAGTCGGGATGAGCGGCGCGGGCAGGTGGAGAGCCCGCTCTTCGACTGGAGAGGCCTGGCGGCGGTGTCGCCGTGGCCTGGCGGGAGTCCTTACCGTAGATCCCCGGAGCAAATCCCGGATAGGGTGATCCCGGGCATCTTCCACCTCATCCGCATAGGGAAGGGAACTGTCAGAGTGCTCCGGGGATAAACTCCCGAAGCGATTGGACGTTGAGGTAGGCAGCGGTGCCTCCCTGCGCGGCCCTCGGGGGCGGCGGTGGTGGCGAGGCGCAACCTCCTCAAGGTCTAGGCGAGCCATTTCCCTAGTGGGGATGACTCCCTCTTCCTCGTATCTCCGCACCAGGGTGTTGATCACCCTTCTCTGGATGACCTCCGAGGGGGAGAGAGGGCGTGGTCGTCCCGCAATTGCGGCTGCTGGGACGACTGTGGAACGGGCAGGACCGCGCGGAGTAGCCGCGTCGGTGTTTCCCCTATCCCTGCGCCAGTGGGCGGGTGGCGATCGGGCACTGGATTGGGCGACCTGATTTCTGAAAGCAGGGAGGAGAACCCATTAACACTGACAGGAAAAAGGAATCTACAACCAACCATTAGCGCCACGACGCCTTCCGTGGGGGGAACCCAGGCCCTCGACGTTGCGAGACGGAGTGCCCGATTTCACTTCCCCAGCCCCTGGCGGGTAAGACTGAATGCTTGGCCGGGCAACATGCCGGTCTTCCAACACCTCTGAAAGCCATCGGTCTTCGTATCGAGGAGAAGAGATTCACGTCGGGTTCACCATTTTTCTGTTTCGGTGCGGATGTGCGTCGGGTTACGCTGTTCCGCCAGGACGCGTTCGCGCGTGCACCCGTCAACCCGAGGGGATGGGCGCGCGTCTTGTGGTCCCGCAGTCCCGCTTTCCAAGGGCGGGCGGCATTCGTCCCTTATTCAGGGGCGTCTACTCCTTGATCGAAACCGGGATGATGGGATGTCGGCTCCTCCTTCCTTGGACGTCTCCTCGGAACTCGTCGCCTAATCCGGGTCTCCCTCATAGACTTAAGAATGTTCGTGAATCTCGTTCCCGGTGCCATATCTTCATGGACACCGGTTAATTATGCTGCTTCCGCCCGGACGCTCCAAGGGGTCTGGTCGGGGCAGCAACCTGCGGTGAGAAGGCCGGGTGGCTCTGGGTGCTGGGGGCGTGTCGTAACACTGCGGCTCTGCACGTCTGTCTTCCGTCCCTAATAGGGCTTCTCGAAGGCATGATGGCCTGAGGCATCCCGTACTGGGTGCGGGGAACTGTGTCACCTGATGTTTTCCTCAGCTTCCCATGTTTAACACGGGGTATGCCGCGAGTTTAACGTCCAGCGGGGACAGCATCGGACCGATCAACACGAAAAGTGGATCAGATGACAGAACCCCTTGCGGGGAACCTCCGACGCTGGGGCCAGCACATGGGCGACTTCCCAAGTAACGTGGAGTGGAGTGAAGTGGCATGACCCCACCGGGATGTGGCGGCCCGGGTAAGGATCAGGATGGATGATGGAGTGAAGAGCTTGGACCCCGTAGGGGCTTCCTACGTACCGCGCGTTAGCACGGATCAAAGTCAACGTAGTTCGGGTATACAGTTTAACATCATGCTGGACGTGGGCAAGCCGACTCACGAAGAGGTCGAGGCCGCCGGGCGGAGGATTGAACCGAACCACCTCGCACAGAGGGGGATGGAATGGCCGGGTGGATCACAGTTTCACATCATGCTGGACGATAAAAGGAGAAATGGAAAAGGGGGGCTGTGGGGAGGCACCGTGGAGATACACACGGGCAGTCTCCCACAGGGGCAGATTCATAGGTGAATCGACGCAAGCGTGAACCCTGGAGGGGTCCACTGATGGACGAACCGACGTAAATACGACCGGGACGACCAGGTGGCGGGCTTGGACCTCAAGAAGGCTTCCTACGTACCCTGTTTAGAAGACAGGGATCAAAGTCCACGTAGTTCATTCTGTCAGGACTTACGCACTTGAGGCAGCCCGGATGCGGCAAAACTCAGTTGGAAGGGACTTGGACCGAAAGCAGAAGACACCTCGATCCCAGTCACACCCTCTACTGGCTTCGGCAGTGGGGAGGCGCAATGGAGATACACATGTGCAGCCTCCCACGAGAAACTAGGGGTTTGTAATACCCTACCCCCGTAGGGAAAAGCCGCTCCCATTAAATCGTCCCAAAAGAGGGACAATCCCGACATCCCTGCAGAGACGAGCGGGTGGGGGCCACATCCAAACCGGGGGAGACCCTGCGTGCGAGGCAAGGGATCGAATGATGCGGACGGTTTAGCGTCTTGCCAGACGAAGTACAGTTTAACGTCGTGTGTTGAGGACGAAGCGGACGGTTTAACGTCTTGCCGGACGAAGTACAGTTTAACGTCGTGTGTTGAGGACGAAACACTTGGCAGTTTAACGTCTTGCAGCGCGGATGATGGGGGCTAGGCAGTTTAGCGTCGTGCAGCTTGGACGTAGTACAGTTTAACGTCATGTTGGACGGATGTGCAGTTTAACGTCATGCGGGACGATTGCGCAGTTTAACGTCATGCTGGACATACGTGCAGTTTAACGTCATGCGGGACGATTGCGCAGTTTAACGTCATGCTGGACATACGTGCAGTTTAACGTCATGCGGGACGATTGCGCAGTTTAACGTCATGCTGGACATACGTGCAGTTTAACGTCATGCTGGAAATTGCGCAGTTTAACGTCATGCTGGACATACGTGCAGTTTAACGTCATGCTAGACATTGCGCAGTTTAACGTCATGCTGGACATACGTGCAGTTTAACGTCATGCTGGACATTGCGCAGTTTAACGTCATGCTGGACATACGTGCAGTTTAACGTCATGCTGGACATACGTCCGTGTCACTTCGCGCAAGCCTGGAGGGCCGCACGGAAAGACAACGCACGGTGCGGGCACCCAGGATGAGGATCATCGGGCGCCACGCAGGCGGGTACCCTCAGGGGGTCAAGGGAGGCGACCCTGGCGGATTGCGCGCAAAAGAGGAGCTTTGCGCGCAAAACCGCGGGTCGGCGCGCAAAATGGCGGGCTGGCGCGCAATTGGGCCAGCGCTTCGCGCGCGGATGATTGAGATTGCGCGCACCGAGCTTCGGATAGCGCGCGAGGGCAACGGCTCATTCTCTAACGAATGACCACTTTGAAAATGGGGGGTGCGCGCAATCGGGTCGGATTGCGCGCACCCGGGGGCAATTGCGCGCAAGAGGCTTCTTTTGCGCGCAAAGGCCTTCGGGTTGAAATTTATTCAAAGGAAGGTAGCCAAGGGGATTGCGCGCGAAGGCGAACCCCAAGGCTCTATTGCGCGAAATAAAGGAGGTTACCTGAAGATCGGCATTGCGCGCTGAAGGGGTCGGATTGCGCGAACGAGCGACGCTTCAGATTCTGGCAACCTTCAAAACGTCGGGGGTCACCTTATATTTATAGGCAACCCCGGGCGCGGAATCCGGTCTCGGGCGCGCAATTCGCTTCGCGGGCGCGGAATCAGGACCCAGCGCGCAAAGGCGCCGCGCAGGCCGCGGGCGCGCAAAATAGCGCGCCGGCCCAGCGCATTGCGCGCATCCCGGGAGGATTGCGCGCCGCGACTCAACTTTGCGCGCGAGCCTCTGAAATTTCGCGCAAGTCCTCCGGGCCCTCCGGAACGTGCCTCTGACTCCAAATATCACTTCGCTTTCCGCATCCGGAGCTTCGTTTGGGAACAACAGACTTTTCCGGCGTCTACAGATGGGAATTAAGAGACACATAGTTCTAAAAGCACAGTTTAACATCATGTAGGACGATGAGATTCATTTCATCCAGGAATTTGTATGAAACGGTGAGTAACCCAATGTGAATGAGGACATGATCCCACACCATATCATACAATTCCATGGGAGAGAGCCTGGGCTGAGGGATCAAGGTTGGCCTTGGTCAGGGGGGCCTGACCGGCTTGTAGTTTAACGTCATGTAGGATGAGCATCGGGGAATAGGATTCCCTGGATAGGGGAGGTGTACAGCATGGAAAGTAACCCGATGTGAATGAGGAAATGATCACACACCACACCGTACAATTCCACAGGAAAGATCCTAGGATGAGGAGCTGAGGCTAGGCCTCGGTCAAGGAGGCCTGACTGGCTTGTAGTTTAGGATGAGCATGCAGTTTAGAGTCATGTGGGACCATGGGCTAGTTTAAGGTCATGGGGGACTGTAGGGGCCCAAATGTAGGTCCAAATGCAGTTTAAGGTCATGCCTGACCAAATGCAGTTTAGGGTCATGTGGGACCGTAATCCAGTTTAAGGTCGTGGGGGACTGCATAGGGTCAGGAAAAATGCTGCTTAAGGAACTTGGCATTGGTGGGAGGAGATATACGCTCACCATACATGGTCACCAGGGAGTATGGACCATTGGGATAGACCTTATGTACAATGAAAAGTCCCTCCCATTTGGGCTCTAACTTGGGTGGTTTCCTGCCGAGGATCATTGGTGCCCTAAGGGCCAGTACCAGGTCACCTTGTAGGAAGGAGTGGAGGTGAACCTTCTTGTTGAAAGCTCGATCCATCCTGCTCTGATTCCTTTCCAGGTTGTGCAAATCACGAAGCCTATTCTCGTCCAGCACTTCCAATTCAGCTACACATATTTCAGCAACTCTATCTGGCGCTTGCTGGTCGTAGACCGCTGTGCGCAATGAGGGAAACTGAATCTCGACGGGCAAGACAGCCTCAGTTCCATACACCAGGGAATACGGGGTGACCTGGGTGGAATTACGATTCATCGTCCGATAATCCCAGAGGGCGTTGGGGAGCTTATCTGGCCAACTCTTCTTGTTCTGACCAACCATCTTTTGCAGAATGTTAGAGAGGGTTTTTTAAACACCTCGATCTGTCCATTTTCCTACGCATGATAGCAGGAGGTATGGTTAGAGAAAATGTTATACTTGGCATAAAATTTCTTCATCTCGGCTGCTTATAATTTGGTGTTGTTATCAGTGAGGATAGTGTGAGGTACTCTGAACCGATAGATGATATTGGAACTCACGAAGTCGGCGATAGAACGGGCTTTGACTTCCTGGAGCGGAATTGCCTCTGCCCACTTGGAAAAGAAATCCATAGCGGTCAGAATGAACCGTCATTGGAAGGCCGTCGCTGGTGGGTAAGGTCCTATGACATCCAACCCCCAGACTGCAAAGGGCCAAGAATAATTGGTAGTGTGGAGAGGCTCCGGTGTCTGATGTACGAAGTTAGCATGAACTTGGAATGCATGGAACTTCTTGGAGAACTCGATGCAGTCATGGATCATGGAGGGCCATAAGTACCCCAGTCTCCGAATCTAGTGAGATAGCTTTGACCCTGCCTGATGGGAACCACAGGGACCAGCATAAACCTCTTGCATGACTTGTGGAATCTCGACTCCTTGAAGGAAATGGAGGAGAACACCATCAAATCCGCGCTTATAAAGGATCTGCTCAAGGCTGGGACCACTCTGAAGGGTAAACTGTAGCACATGGCGTCGAATTCGCTCGCGCTCGACCCGGTCTGCTGGGAGATTACCGTGTTGGAGGTATTCAACCAAGGGTGTCCTCCAATCAGTTACTATTTCTATCACCGCATCTGAAGTACCCATGGATCCTGACATAGGAGCACCAGAAGTAAGGTGGTTTACCCACGGGCCACGATCATCCTCTGGGGTAACGGGAGAAATGACTCTCCAGTGTGCCACATGGATAATTAGGTCATCCTGTTTGGGATCTGCAAGTGACGCGGCCATGCTAGCCAAAGCATCTGCTCGACCATTCTGCAACCGAGGGATGTGAATGAACTCTGGCCGAGAAGGGAACTGGGCCATTAGATGGAGGGTGCACTCCAACAATGGCACGAGCTCTGGTTTCCTGATGACATAGTCGCCATTTACCTACGTAATGACCAACTCAGAGTCCCCTTTTACATACATATGGGGCACGTCTATCTCGAGGGCCATCTCGAGGCCAGTAATGAGGGCATGATACTCTGCCTCGTTGTTGGTGCAGACCTCCAACAACAGGAATGAGTACGGTAGAAAGGCTTGCTCCGAGGTGATGAAGAAGATACCCAGGCCCACTCTGTTGAGCCTAGGATCGTTGAGTCTCCTACCAGTGGGGCTTCAGGAGGCACCGTCAAAGTACATTTTCCAACATGGGACAACATGATCGACTGAGAGGATTGTCTCATCAGGAAAACCTAGGTCCAGCGGCTGATCCGCAGAGGTTGGGTGGGCAGCTAGAAAGTCCTCCAATGTCTATCCTTTGATAGCCTTCTGAGGCACAAAATTGATGTCAAACTGCTAGAGGATCACTACCCACCACGCTAGTCATCCAGTCAATATAGGTCAGTTCAGGATGTACTTCAATGGGTCTACCTGAGAGACAAGTTGTACCTCGTGGTGCTGTAAGTAGTGCCGCAATTTTTTTATGGAAAATACAAGTGCAAGGTATCTATTCTCGATGTGAGAATATCTGATTTCTGTCTTGAGGAGCATACGGCTGAGGTAGTAGAGGTTGTTCTCTGTCTTCTCGTTGTTCTTATGGGCGAGAAGTGCGCCGAGGGACCATTCCAGGGCGGTCATGTGAAGGACCAGCGGCTTCCCAAAGATGGGTGGCATCAAGACTGGAGGTTGGAGAAAATATCACTTGATTTCCTCGAAGGCAGCCTGACACTCTTCATCCCACTCATAGGCGGAGCCTTTCTTCATGAGCTGGGAAAAGGGCTTACACTTTCCAGCTAGATTCTCAATGAATCGGCGTATGTAGGCTAAGTGGCCTTGGAGACCTCGAAGCTCTTGAATATTGCTTGGGGGAGGCATCTGGCTGATGGCCTTGATCTTCTCTGGGTCTATCTCAATGCCTCAGTACCTGACGACAAATCCAAGGAACTTAACGGAGGTAACCCCGAAATCACACTTCAACGGGTTCATCTTCAGGTGAAGGGAACGGAGGAAGATGAACACTTTCTCAAGGTCCTTGAGATGGTCCTGAAGCTGGCAAGATTTGACCACCAGATCATCCATGTAGCATTCCACCAGTGTCCCGTGAATCGGCTTGAATATGCAATGCATGGACCGCTGATAGGTGGCACCCGCATTCTTCAGGCCGAAGGGCATGACCCGGTAACAGAAAGTACCTTGGGGCACCCTGAAAGTTGTGGACTCCTCGTCCTCGGGGTCCATCTTGATCTGGTTGTACCCGGAATATCCATCCATGAAGAAGAGGGCCTGAATCCCGGTCGTGGCATCAATCAATAGCTCTGTCAATGGGAGTGGGAAATCATCCTTCGGATAGTGGCGATTGAGATCACGGAAGTTGATACAGACCCTGATTTGTCCGTTCTTCTTCCTGACTGGCACAATGTTGGCTAGCCACCTGGGGTACTGAACTTCCTTAATGAAGTTGGATTTGATGAGCTTATCAACCTCAACCTCAACCATGGCACCATGAGAAGGGTGAATCTTTCTGGGAGGCTTCTTGAACCCGTGATAGTTTTTCGGGAGACCAAGGCGGTGGAAGGGTACCTGAGGATATAGTCCTGACATCTCGTCATAAATCTAAGAAAACGCATCACGGTGCTGCTTGAGGAATTACACATACTGTTGCTGCTCCTCGGGGGGCATGGCAGCAGTGACCAATGTGGGTCTCATTCCGCCTCGCTGCCGAGGTTCACCAGTACCAACTCATCGACCGTGGTGGAGACGCCTTCCTCAAAGGCGGGGGGAGCATCCTCTATATCCCCTTCTCCACTCGGGGAGGGATCATCTACAGGGGGAGTTGCCTATGAGCCTCTAGACTCTGATGGGAAGCTGGTACCGGCTTGGGCAACAGTGGTCATCATATCAGGAGACTCATGCACCACTAAGACCATAGCGATGTAGGCAGTTGATCCAATACCATCTGGCCTTCGGTCCAAGGGGCCACGCTTGATGACATAAAAACAGTAGTGGCGCGTCGTCTTGAGCCGGTTGATTCCAGCCCGGCGGAAGAGACACGTATGACGTACCGCCATTGCCATGAGCCTGACTTCCCAATACCGTACAGGGGTAGGAGGTTTCGGGATCACCCGAGCCTGGTTGGTGTAGGAGTACGAGGTGATTTTCCGTCGTTGCTTGGACCTGGGAATATTCCTTCCTCTTGTATCCGAAACAACAAAGCATTGCCCCATGTTGGGGGTCATAGCCTCCAATCGATGGATTGGGAAGATGTAAGCGTCATTCAAACCTGCCCAAGGATAACTTGTGACCGTGGTGGGCTCGATATCACCTACCAGAATCTGCTTATCCTTTCTCTTGTAATATTCGGTGTCAAGATAATGGGCTTCACAAGAGTAAAAAGGAGATTCATCTCCTTGGAGCACGCCCACTCGACCATTAAGGGAGTATTTGAGGCATTGGTGATACGATGAGGGGACTGCCGCGTGAAGGTGGATCCACGACCTGCCCATCAATGCATTGTAGGTGGTGTCCTGGGAGATAACCATGAATTCGATGCTGGCAATTAGGCCACTGAACTGGGTATTCAAGTTGATCTTGCCAACTAGAGTTTCCTCGGTCCTGTCATACCCTTCAATTCTGAGGTCGGAGGGAGTTAAATCATCCTCAGACAAACCCAGCTTCTGCAGTGTCCAAGTCAGGATTAGGTTAATCCTAGAACCCATGTCAACAAGACAGCGGTAGACTTCAACACTATTGAACTGACCAGTGATGTACAGTGGTAAAATGTGCCCCTGTATGGGAGGGTCTTCGTCTTCACCGTAGAATGAGATAACTTCATAGAATTCGGTGATCTCAATTTCCTCAGCGTGGAAGGCTTCTGCAGCTGCTACCTCCATCTCAAACTGGAGGGGGATCCTTAGGGCCTCGGCAAGAACCTCACGCATTTCAAACGACAGGCGAAGAGCCTCAAGGATAGAAAGAATAACTGGAATGCCGGCGAGGTTCTTCAGAACATCATACTTCCGGGCCAGACGTGAGCTTATGCTTACAGGAGTCCGCTCTGCGATTGGGGGTAGGACGGGTCCTGCCGGCTGGGCCGGCGGCTGACTGGTACTAGGCATATCTCACTGTTCACTAGTCGAATCCCAGAGAGTGGCTGTCGAATGAGGACCGAAAGGCTGGGGTTGGATGGTGGTAGGGTGGATCTGGTCGTGGCATGGCCATGGTGGTTCCGCCTGATCCAGCAACACAAACGATGGTGGAGGCGAACCTGTCGCCACCGGATGAAGGGTCCGCATGTGCTGAGCTCTGCACTGTGCCTACTGTCTGGTCTCTACGGCGTGCACGACCTAGTTGGAGGTGCCAAATGTCGTGCCCCAGCGATTCATGTAACCACGGCTCCGATGATGTTGGTGATGTCTGGGGACATTGGGAAGGTCTACCTGACGTTCCTCATCGTCGGGAGTCAAATAGGGATTTACCAACTCTACAGTGTTAACCGAAGCATACCCATGACTGTCACTTGAGGATTCATCTACTGTCGGGCGGATTCTTGGCGGGATCCCCATTTCTGGGGGCATAAAGTCACTAAGAGTGCGATACGACGACGACATTGGCAGGGCGCGTTCTTTCTTCTTGCGCCGCCACTGCTTGCTCTTCTGGGAAAAGGCTGGCTGAGACGACGATGCTGAAGTAGTAACCGCAGCTTCTGATGGGTCTGGCTGATTCATGCGTGCACGGATGATTCCATGGGAATGGTCGACCTTATTTCGGTCCATCCAGTTGTTATACTTTTGGGACCCACGGTCAGGAACCTGCTGCCATCCACCTTCGTCGCCACTACTGTAATCCGATCTCACAAAGACACCTGCCACTTGTGCCGGGGCTGGGCCCAACCTGACTATATTGTTGTCAATCTAGTCTTGGAGTCAGTCCTTGAACACATAGAATCTCTGTATGGTGTTCCCCAGGGTCCGGTGATAAGGGTAGTAGT
The DNA here is from genome assembly GCA_963277665.1 of Viscum album. Lineage (NCBI taxonomy): Eukaryota > Viridiplantae > Streptophyta > Magnoliopsida > Santalales > Viscaceae > Viscum > Viscum album. The sequence continues at coordinate 264,895,901 of OY728129.1, forward strand.
TAGGGTGATCAGTGAGATGTGCCTCTTCTGGATTTTGGCACTCAGGCAGCCACATGATTCTCTGCTCCAAGGCACTATGGAAGTAACCGGGGACCTAAGCCTCATAAAATGAGTAGGTCCGATTCTTTCTATCCAGAAAAGGGGCTCTATGAGGATGACCCTGACAGAGGGCCGGAGGATCATGCTGAGGAGGCGGAATCTGATTATCTATCCTAGGTGGTGGTGGTGCGTTATGCGGAGGCACTTGCCGATTCTGAGGCAGTCACTGCTAGGCTGGAAGCTGTGCCTATGGGGGAAAACCCCTATGGGGCTGTGGATCTGACCTCACTGGCAGCAATTCTAGCTGCCTGGGGGCCTCTATCTAGGCCACAACAGCGGGCTCGGCTCTGGAAGCTCTCCTTGCTGGGATTATAGGAGGCAGCGGGCGCGCTTGACTGGCCTGTTGTAGGGCCTCTTCAAGGCGTTAAGCCTTGTCTGAGAAGTCTTGGAACCCTCCAACATAATTCTAAGTGATCAGAGAAGGAACCAGCTCTGCCTTGACGTTCCCTATGCACATTGTCAGTAATTTCTCTTGAGTTAATGTCATGTCAAGGGAGTATGTGAGCCCTTTCCACTGGGCGATGAAGTCCGCGACTTGCTCATCGGGCCTTTTCTTGCACCTAAAGAGGTCTGCGATGTTCGTCTTCTGGGTTGTGTAACTAAACTGGTAGAGGAATTTTCTGCAAAGGTCCTCCCAGCTAGTCATGGATCCGATAGGGAGCTGGTTATACCAGACGAACGTCGGCCCTTCCAGTGTCTGAAAAAAGCAACGGAGTTTGGCGGCCTCTTGTTGCGTTGGATTCCTTAACATTGGCCCACACCTTGAGTTGAAGTGGGCCAGGTGCTGTAGCGGGTCTCCTACCCTGTTAAAGGGGGCTAATGTGGGGTTCCCAAAATCCCGGAGGTACTGGCATATCATCCACCCATGCTGGGTATGGCTTGTAGTCCAGTGGGATCGCCACCTGCCGAGTTTCCAAAGCCTCTAAGCGGGTGATGAGTGCTACCATCGGATCATCTGGACGCGGGTTCCTGTCCTGATGGGGATCCCTAACCACAAGTGCATTGTCAGGCTCTTCAATTTGGTAGACAAGCTCAGCAGCTCGTGGATTAGCTGGTAGAGCGACCCTTGGTGCGGCGGGAGGAACCCGAACGGGGTCTCTTGGGTGGTCACGCCGCTCAGGAGGGTTTGGCGAAACGTATCGCGCCCTCTTTCCATGAGCTCTGGCCTCTCCTCTGTCAGTGAACACAGCATGATCGAGGTTTCCTGGGAGAATCTCGCCAAGGGGTAGTTGTTCCTGCCCCTTCTGCCCCGTCCTAGGATCACTGTAATCGGGTCACTTCTCTGCAATGCGTTCAGCCAGAAGCTCATCGACCAATCTCTTCTGCTCAGCAAGCTATTGGCGCAGCATGGCTTTCTCAGAATCTTCCTTTGCCTTCTGCACTGAGGCAGATGGGTGGGAGAGCTTGACAGCCCCAACATGCTCTTTACCCGTACCGATGTTCTGGCTCAGTGTTAATGCCTCAGTGGGTGAGGGGATACCTAGGAGGTTCCTCTGTTGACGTGTAATCCTCCATGATGGGTCCAGTAGCAACCTGTATCCAGGGGGTGAGTCCCCATCAAGAAGTTCCAGACTGTTCCCCTCTCCTGACAGATTGGCCATGTTGACCGCCGCTGTCCTCGGGGGCATGTCCTTAGAGCCGCCCAGTGAGTCGGGCTATCGGTGAATCCCACTGAAGAGAAGGGCAGCATACTGCCCCCATCCACGGACGTGCGCATGGGGGCTGGCCTCCTCAACAACCTTGCGGAGTACTTGAAAGCTCTGAACGCATTGTTGTTGGAGGGCCCTGTGGTGGCCAAGTGATTCGAGGTGCTGAACCACAGGGAGCATGTTCAGGTCGACCCTACGACATTGCTCGCCGATATCCTCGAGGTGTGTTTGACTCCCGGGATAAGGCACATGCTAATGGTGAAGATGAGAGTGACTCGCCCGGAGGGTCTGGCGGAAACATTCAAACTCTCCCAAGGTGAGCGATTCTGGTGTATCAAAATCCGACCCTGTGACCGGCCAAAACTTCTCGAGGAAGTGGCCTGCTGCGAGGATGGTCCAGAAGCTCCACGACTCAGGTTCAGGATCTGGCCCTTGGTGGCCCCGGTCATCAACTGGGAGTGACTGGGGAACCGACAGCGGTGTCGAAGCAGGCCGATGGGCCAATGGGCTGGCCTACGGACAATACGGCGAGCAAGACGATTGGTCGTTGAATCCTAAGTCGCACTCCAAGGGTTGCAGTGCCCTGGATGCCAAGTCACGATAGTATGGGTCGGCGAACGGGCCTCCTGTCACAGTGTCGGGGCTTGCTGGGGGTATGCTATGTCGCGTTACTTCTGCCATCAACCCCCAGAAAATTTCTTCGTCGTCTCTGTCCGAGGTGGAAGGTGCTCCCAGAGAGGCCGATAGTGACTGCAAGTTCAACCCCTGGGAGTATTCCAAGTCCTCGTCCTCCTGGATATACCTTCGGAGGGAGGCCGGGATCGTATAGATATCGCATTCGGGGAGTACGAGGATGATGTGCCACGTCCTTATCCCAGCCCTTGACTCAAAGGACTGAGGGGAGGACTCCATCGACGAGTCGTAATTCGCCTCGGAGTCTGAGAAATGGACTGGTCTGATTTTCGTCCGTCCTTCCCTGGCATTTCTCTTAGGCGATGACGTCCTTCTCTCCTTCCCCTAGGTGGCTCCTCGGGGCAAGGCTAATTTTCGTCGTGGATTCCTCTGGCTGCACTGGTGCTGGGGCAGAGAGGACTGAATGCCGGGGTGCGGGGAGCACTAGGGAAAATGTCGAAAGGGACATGGGGAGGACCTTCATGCGGGTGAGTGACCAGATATGCAATGGCTCCATACTCACGGTCTGCGGTAGGGGAAGTGACCACGTACCCAATGTAGTGAGCGTTGGAGAGAGCCCCACCCGGAGTGTTGCTGTCACGGGGAAGCCCTTTACCTGCGGCGAGGGTGGCGCCGGGCAAGCCTCCGAGCTGAGGTTAGAAGGAGAGAGGTCTCGTACCTTTCAGAATGGTGGCATGGAGTAGGCCTTCACGCTGGATGGAACTACAGCAAATTGGTCTACGGCGGCCATTGCCTGTGCTGGCAACCGGGAGAGTCGACCCAACCTTCCCATGGGGCGGTCGGGGCCTCGATCCGGATTGGGCATATAACTGCCCCTGCTCAACGTGTGTGGGGGTTTGATGATAGGATTCAGCAGTGGATCGGGCCACAGTGGTTGATGAAATTGATGCCCCGGGGCGAGCATCCTCTTCTGCTCGTTCCCGACGCTGGCGTCAGGTCAGGTGGGTTGGAACCAGTGGTGTGGGCACATGGATTGCCTACTCCTCGGCCTGGGGAGTCGGGTGGCAGCATCGACGCAGCCTGGTGGGTGCCCTAACCGTAAACCCTTGAAGCGGGTTTTCAAGTGGGCCAACCCAGACATCCCCTACCTCGTCGGCATAGGGGAGAGAGGTGTCGAGGTGTTTCGAGGATAAGCTCCCAAAACGGTTGAACGTTGGGGTGGGGAGAAATGGCTCCCTGCGCGGCCCTCAAGGGAGGCATTGGCGGTGAGGCACAGCTACCTCAAGGTCCAAACGGGCCATGTCCCTGGTGGGGATGACCCCTTCCTCCTCATACCTACGCACAAGGTCGTTGATTACCCTTCATTGGATAATCTATGACGGGGAGACGGGGCGTAAGCGGCCAGCAGTCGTGGCGGTCAGATCAGCTATGGAAGAGGCGGAATCGCATGGGGTGTCCGCGTTGGTACTGGCCTTTCCCCTGCACCGGTGGGCTAGTGGAGATCGAGCTCCGGATGTAGTGATCTTATTCCTGAAAGCAGGGAGATGAACCCATTAATACTAATAGGAGTAGAAATTGACAACCAGTATCCCAACACCATTCCGTCTTCTGTGGTAAGTAAGAGGGATCCATGCTAACAACGTCAAAGAATGGAGTGCTCAACGTCCTGACTGCCCCAACCCCTGGCGGTTTTCACGTCCCAATGTGGGGTACCCGAACCTGGTGACATGCTAATCTTCTGAAGCCCCAAACACTACCAGTCTTCATACTGAGGAGAAGAGATTCATGTCGGGTTCACCATTTTCTATTTCCAGTGCTTTTGTCAGGGCGTGCGTGCATCTGTCACGCAGGGGAGGACGTGCGGCTTGTAGCCCCACATTCCCACTTTCCAAAGGTGGGCGGCATCCATTCCTTATTCAGGGAAGTCTACTCCTTAATTGAAATCGGGATGATAGGATGTTGGTTCTTCCTTCCATGGATTCCTCCTCGGAGCTCGTCACCTAGTTCGGGTCTCCCTCATAGATTTAAGACGTATTCGTAAATCTTGTTCCTAGTGCCATATCTTCATGGACACCAGTTAATTACGCTGCTTCCATCGAGATGCTCCAAGGGGTATGGTCAGGGCAGCAACCTTCGGTTAGGAGAATGGTCACGCTGAGGCGTCGTTGGCGTGTCATGACGCTGGGGGATTGGAATGTCTGTCTTTTGTCCCTTATTATAGGGCTTCTCGAGGGCACGGAAGCCCGAGGCATCCCAAATAAAACGTGGGTAATTGTATGTCGTAGGCATGTATCTGAGGTTTTCCTCAGCTTCCCATGTTTAACATGGGGTATGCTGCAAGTTTAACGTCCAGCGGGGACAGATCAGACTGATTGGAAAACTTAGAGTGGATCAGATTGAAGAACCCCCTGGAGGGAACACCGATGTTGGGGCCATCACGTGGGCAGCTTCCCGGATACTGTGGAGTGGAATGAGGTGGCATGATCCCACCGAGATGTGGCGGCCTGGGTAAGAATCGAGATGGGTGATGAAGTGAAGGGGCTTGAACCTCATGGAGGCTTCCTACGTATCCCCGTGGTAGGGAATCAAAGTCTGAGTAGTTCGATGATACAGTGGGACACCTGAAAAGGTGACCCGTGAGAATGAGTGCATGGATGGGACCCAGAGGGAGTAAGGCCTCTGGGATAGGGCATGAGCTTCCCGAGGTGCGTGGGCTCGAGGGAGAGGTCAGGATGGGACATGGGTGTTGGGCCTGAACCTCATGGAGGCTTCCTACGTACCATGCCTTAGTATGGATCAAAGTCCCCGTAGTTCAGGTATACAGTTTAACGTCATGCGGGACGGGGGAATTTGGGGCATATGCTCTGAGGCGACCCATAATGGATGGATGGGGCTTACGCCCTGAGCCGGCACACAATGATGGATATGGGGCTTACGCTCTGAGGTGGCCCACAATGATGGATATATGGATTACGCTCTGAGGCGGCCCACAATGATGGATATGGGGCTTACCCTCTGAGGCAGCCCACAATGGTGGATATGGGGCTTACGCTCTGAGGTGGCCCACAATGGTGGATATGGGGCTTACGCTCTGAGGCAGCCCACAATGGTGGATATGGGGATTACGCTCTGAGGCGGCCCACAATGGTTGGTGAACCGACGTGAAGTGGCCGGAATGACCGTGTGATGGGCTTGAACCTCGTGGAGGCTTCCTACGTACCCCCGTGACAGGGAATCAAAGTCCACATAGTTTGGGTGGTGCAATTTAACATCATGTGGGATGGAGGCATACAGTTTAATGTCATGCTGGACGAGGGCATACAGTTTAACATAATGCTGGATGGGGGCATACAATTTAACGTCATGCTGGATGGGGGCATCTGGGGCTTACACTCTGAGGCGGCCCAAGGTGTTGGAAAACCGACGTGAAGGGGTCAGAACGACCGGGTAGTGGGCTTGAACCTCATGGAGGCTTCCTACATGCAATTCCTTAGCATGGATCAAAGTCCTCATAGTTCACTGGAGGTGGGGGGTTCAGGTCGGTGCTCACTCTAAGCTCACGTGAGTCATGCTCGGTGTGAAAAACAAGAGGTTGCAGGGACCTGACGATCACATCGTAAAAGGTGTATCCATGAGAAGCGAAGAGGGGCTTAGGCATTGAGCGGCCCATGGTGTCGGGACTTACTCCAGGATGGAGGCACAAAGTGTGACAAAGCACAGAGGGAGATGGATTTGGGACCGAACAAAGGAGATGCCTCGTTCTCTATCATTCCCTCTATTGGCCTTGGCGGTGGGGAAGTACGAAGGTGCATGGGTGCTACCTTCCGCAAGAGAGGCTAGGGGCTTACACCAATGTGGCTGCCCTTCCCCCGTGGACAAACACCACTCTGAAAGGGAGGATATCATCCCATGTGAGGGTGATCCCATCCCCATGGAGACGAGCGGTGTAAATAATGTCTGAGCTGGGGGGACCCTGCGTGTGAGGAATGGGGTTGGATCACAGTTTAACGTCTTGTGTTGAGGACAAGGTGCTTGGTAGTTTAATGTCCTGTAGCTCGAATGAGGTGGGTTCGCTCCACACCCCTAGGACTTACATAACCGGTACCCTCTTCCCCTTGGGGGAGGGAAGGCATCGGCAAGGTCGTGGTGAAGGGGGGTCTCAGAGCGAACCATCGAGGGGTCCACGTTAGTGTGGCTATGCAAAGAAGCAATATTCATTAGTGTGCCTATGCGAAGAAGCATGAGGCAAAGGAACTCAATGGGAAACACTACCCAAGGGACGTTGAGGTTACTTCGTACGAGCCTGGAAGGCCGTACGGGAAAATAGCGCATGGCGTGCATGCCCGGTATGGAGGACATCAGGCGCCTACGCAGGGAGGCACCTGGGGGGGCGTCAAGGTGAGGGGTCCTGGGGTTTGTGCGCAAAGAAAGAGTTTGCACATAAAACATCGGTATGGTTCGTAATTGGGGAAGAGGGATTGTGTGCGGCTAGGAGGATTGCGCGCAAAGGATGGGAATTGTGTGCGAGTGGCAAAGGTAGTACCCTAAGGAAAGGCCACACCCAACGAAGGGATTGCGTGCAATAGGACATTTTTGCATGCAACGGAAGAAATTGTGTGCAAGGGAGAAACCTTGAAGGGTTTGGAATTCTATTTAATCCAGTGGTATTGCGCGCAAAGGCGGATCCCGGGGCGAAGTGGCGCGAAAAGGGCCAGTACCTGAAGGCCATCTTGCACGCGCGGAAGTCCTATTTTGCGCACGAGAGCCGGTTCAAATTCTGCAAACCAGAAATGGAAGGGGTATCCTTCTATTTATAGGCCTCCAGCGTCATGGAATCCAGGCGGTGCGTGAAATATTGCGTGCCAGAGACGTCGGCACGGAATGTTAGCCGCGCGGGCGTGCAATAATTGTGCGCCTACGCGAGGGACCCTTCACGAATCTCGGACCCCTTTCGCGTGGCCCACATTTTTTTGCATGCATTCTCCTTTATTTTGTGCAACACTTCCGGGCCAAGCCTCCGGGTCCAAATATGACTTCGCTTCATCATTTTAAAACTTCCTTTAGTAATGATGGACTTTTCGGCGTCTACACACTCCTTAGATATACATGACTAGTAATCTCATCTCCACATGGTGTGTCAATCAAGATATGTGACATCACCGTAAGGAATCCCATAAAACACCCAGATATACTCATCTCAGAATCCAAGTCTCATGAGGTCCCAACCTCGTAACCATCCACCAAATTCTACTTGAGGCTCAAATTTAATGCTCTTATAGGAACATGCACTCCACAAGACCTTCCATCCGAGATGGCACTCATCCGAGAGATATGATCCATCGGGAATAGATATCTAGGTCCAACCCTAGTGCCCAATACCAAATGTCATATCATCTCAATCTTTCACCTTGCACAATATCATAGGAACCCAAGTGGAGAGGCCTTCCCCTCACCACTACACACAGTCGAGGAATCACTGCTCCAAACTATGCACTATATGTATCCTCTCTAAAGAGATAGAGTGGGGACTTTCACCTTTCCACTTCCCCATAGCTGAGGGAAAACTAACTCCCAACCATCCTGTGAAACATCTGTAGTACCCTTAAGGAGAGGCCCACACCTCACCAGGTCTAGTGATCACTACCTCCTAACCAGGTTTCATGTATAACAAGTAGAGGGCCCTGCTCCTCATAACTATACTCCACTTCTGAGGGAGATCCAACTCCCATAGAGGACCCTATATTCTCCGCTAATTGAAGAAAAGGGAGTACTACTCTATATATAGAGGACCCACACCCTATGTATAGGGGAGTTCCATCTCTACATATATGATCTCAATAGGAGACACTCACCTTGATATGATAGGGAAGTACCAACCCTTTAATAAATAACCCACACCCCGGTACGACAGGGGAGTAATACCTCTATCTAAACATCACATGTAGAGGAATTTCACCCTTGTGTGATAGGGGAATACTGAATCCATGGATAGAGGACCCACGTCCTGGTACAACAGGAGAGTATCAACTTTATATACACAAAGAGTATGGAGGTTTGATACCCTAATAAAATAGAGGATATCCATATCCATCTACACGATTGATATGGGGGACTCAACCCTGGTCTGATAGGGGAGTACCGACCCCAGGAGAACTACTTCGTCGGTAGAGGACTCACACCCACTGTGGGGGAGTTTTGTCTCTACCGATCCAAGAGGCAAGGGAAACCCATACCTTGGTATGATAAGGGATTTCTAGTCCCAACATCTCTTTGATAAACCAAAATGATCTCCATAATTGGTCACACATCGCTAGAAGGAGAATCACTCTCATTATTCCTCACATCACAACACTAACATAGGTAGGGGACCCACACCCAATATAATGGGAGCACCGCTCTACTGACCTAAAGAGTCTGGGGGGTCTGTATCCTGAGATAATAGGAAAGGGTACCAAGCCTGAAATATCTCTAGTGATCCACCCTAATCACTACCCTAAAAAGCACCACTAATGCAGATTCATGCTTGAATCATGCCATGTCCAATCTAAAAATCCACCATGAAGGCTTCCATCATGTTCTGTGTGGAAAACTGCTCAACGTAGGATACTCGCATGCCTAAATCCAAGCCTCAAAGAAGGATATACTCTAGTAAAAAGTTCCCAATAACATTACATGGAGTGTATTGAGGCTCACATGGTGTGTGACCCTGCCAGAACACCTAGATTTGTACTCTTCTGTATGGATTGGTTGTCCCTATGAGCTTACATGGTGTGTGTATAGTGTACACAACTTGTCTCACCTCACCAGGGCCCCCAGCTGTGCCCATCCCAGCACGGATCGGCCATCCGTGTCTTAAATATAGTGTGTACCCCCAGTACATGGTGTGTTCTAGATAACTAATCACTTGGACATGTCCTCATATCGTTATTGTGTATGGTACAACGTGTCTGCATACCTATCTGTGTAATGACACATAGCCATGTACCTTTTCATCGCTTTTCTGGTCATGTTCCTCAATAACACAACATGGGATCATTACATGGCGTGTACCCCAAGTACACGGTGTATATTACCCAAATATAATATTCCCCAAATGATAAGAACACATAGTGTGTTCTCCTATTCTACACATCATGTGATCAAGAATTCCAAATAGGAATTCTCAGTGACCCACCTGAAACTCCATGATTCCCACCTAAAACCATAGATCAACCCCTATGGGGTCTCTAGCAGTCATAATAGGGCTCTAAAAATCTCAAAACAATGAATAAAAAGGGAATTTAGACTTAAAAATAAAATCCTTCTATTTATTGGTGAAACATCAAATATTTGATTTCAAAATGACATTGGGGGCCATTGCTGCATGATTCAATGACAATCGGTGTCAAAAATGGGGATCAGAGGCACCTCCTCACCTCGATTCGACCTTGGGTTATCTATCCTGCAAGGGGGCTCCCCTAATCATCTATTTTGAATGATAACCAAATGGCGGGAGATATTAATTTAATTTTATTAAATTAATAACTATCCTTGTAACACCTTGCTAGCTCGCCCTGACCGAGCACCCAATGCTGACAAATTTTATGTTGAGCCAAGGGTAAACACCACATTCTGAACTCAACTGAAGCCTCATATTTCCAATATAAGACTCCCTTCATGAGTTATTACATGTTTAAAAAGAAACTACTTGCATGTGACAAAATATTTTTAATATTTTTAATATCACTGCACCGAGAATCTCCCAGCCCTGGAATCCCATGTTGACTCTGTACATGGATTATAAAATATTCTAAGAAATATTTTAAAGTCTTACAGGTGAAAACAAGAGTTTCTAAGAGTTTCTTTTTGAATACACATTTACAAAAAATATTATTTACATCCATGGAGGATCTACCAAAATCTAGACTTGGTTTTGATACATGGGATCCATTTTAGAATTCATAGCTTCTTTCCACTAGGTAAATTTTGTGCCACTTACAACTTCTTTATAGGTTACAAGATCATTATTATCAACTAATAAATATTCTCTATCATCAATGATTAAAAAAAACTTATCTTTCAAGTTCTCTAACCTCTCTTATACTCATATGCAGTACTTGTGTCTCTAGAACGTTCACTTATATGTGGATTCGTGGAATCTGTTATTGTACCCACTCTTGTGTATCATGAGCCTGGACTTCATCAAAGTCTAGCTCTATACCACTATCTCTTTTATAGATATGATCCCTCTCAAGGAATGCGGGACATCTGTCAACCATATCCTTTTTTTTAATATTTTTATAGGTAACATTTTCTTATTTACTTAGGATATCCTATAAAGATACACTTTTTTCCTTGAGGTGTAATTTTGTTTCTAGAAATATTCATAACAAATTCTTCGAATCCCCAAACTCATACACATGGAAACATGGGTTTATTTCCATACCAAATTTTATATGGAATATTTTTTGTCACTTTAGTTGGAACTCAGTTTAGAATGTGTGCTGATGTCCATAATGTGTATCCCTAAAATGATAATGGAATACTTGAATGAATCATAATTGATCTCACCATGTATAATAGGGAATAGTTCCTCCTTTTACTTACATTGTTCCATTTTTTTGTATACAGAGAAGTGAGTTCGAATAGAATCTCAAACCCTCAAAAATAATCAATGGAGTTTTGACTAAGATATTCTTTAACATGGTCTGAGTGAAGTTTCTTAATATCCTTAACAAGTTGGTACTCAAATTCATTATTATATTCCTTGGATCTATCAAATTAATCTACTTATACTTAATTAATTAGATATATCCATATCTAGTAAATTCATCAGTAAAATTTATGAAGTATGAGTACCCACCCCTAGATTTAACTAGAAATTCTTCGCACACATCAGTATGAACCAACTCAACAAACTCAGTGGCCATTTCACATTTTCCAATAAATGGATATTTGGTCATTTTTTATTGTAAACATGCATGACATACACCAAGTAGTTATATTTTAATATAATATAAATATCTATCTTGGTGTTATATGGTCAAACATTTTTCATTTACATTACCAATCTGGTGATGCCATAGTTGGGTGTGGTATGAATCATGTGAACTATTTTAATTACCAATTTCCATTACTTGGTTTTTGTAATTCAACATGTAAATATAGTTATTTAAATATAATTTTCCCTAAAAATTGTTTCTTTATAAAATATGCAACATTTATTCTCAAATTTGAAAATAAATTCATCTGTATCAAGTCTGGATACATAAATAATGTATTTGGTGACTGAAGGAACATAATAAAAATCTTTTAAAATCAAGATCATTATTTTCAGCAACATGGGGTGGTAATCACCAATATCCATGGTATCAATTCAATCTATGTTAGTTTCTCATAGATCTACCTCACCTTGGTAAATCTTCTGTAATCTACTTGGTTTCTATATTTTAATACATGTGTGAGCACCACATGTTGTATCTAATACTCAATTAGTAGAAATGGATAAATTTCACTTAATAAAAAACACACCAGAATATTCCACTTACTTCTTTATATTGGTGCATTTTTTCTTCTAATGGCCTTTCTTGCCACATGAAAAATAGATAGTTTCTTTTTCCCTTACTTGTCCCTTGATTCTTCTCTTCTTAGAATGGTGTTGTCATAAAGATTTAAACTTGGATTTAGCCCTATAGCTATTTTCCTAGCCTTTAATTTTATTCACCATAAGGAAATATTATTTTTTCAATTCATATCCATTTTAACTTGGTAAATTATAGTGAGAAGATATGGGAGAGACATCTCTATTATTTTTATATTGAAATTTACAATAAAGCTAGAGAATCTCTAAGGGAGTGATGAAAGAATGAGATCCGTATGCAGTTCTTCAAGAAGTTTAAACCCTGTAACCTCTAAATGGTCAATTTATCTAATTATTTTTAATATGTGAGTTTCATGCAACACCCCATAAATTTATTTAAAAGAATAATATGCTTGATAGTTTTCTTAACACACAATATCGAGCATTAAGCGAATTGTGATATATTATAAAAATATTATGATAACCAATTCGTTGAATCGGAGGATATGAATATGAGTGTACACATTATGGAATATATGTATAATGGTTCTAATAAGTAAAAAATTATTTATTAATTCATAGAAAATAAGGAATCAATCTTTAGTGAAGTTTTTTTATTCTTCAAAAATGGATTTTCTTCAAAAATGATTTTTATTGAATTTTGTGTGCATAAATTATAATTAATTTATAAAAAATTTAGAAATTTTATTTTATAAAATGAAAATAATTTTTAAAATAATTTTATAAAAATTAATATAGGGTTAAATTCTGATATTTTTCTGAAATGATTGATTTTTCAATAAATAGTGAAAAATATTGATTTTTAAAATGTTTTCATTTGTTTTCATTAAATCAAGTAATTTAAAAAGTAACATTGTATTTTAGATTATGTATTAAAGTTAAATATTATCCATTTGTTTTATAATAATCTAATTAACTCCATTTGAATCATAAATATTCATTATTTTGATATAAGTTAATTTTTTTTCTTAAAAACACATTTTTCTAAAAATTGTCTTTCATTGCATTTTATGCATTTATATTATAATTAATTTCTTAGAATTATATAGATTGAATATTAAAAAATTGATACCATATTTTTAATCATGAGGTTTAAATTTCGTAAATATTTCCCTTTTGATTTTGTTCATTATGAATAGTAATCATAGTAAATATTTGTTACCTCAGTAAGGGTAAAACGGTTAAAATAGGATTAAAACTTTGGGATAAGGCTTTAAAATTTCACTAACACTTTAATTCAACATATTATATGATTATGATTCAGACATAATCATATAATTTTCTAAAATATGATAACTTTTTTCCATTTTTCTTTGATTATGACCTTTATGTTAATTTAAGAAAAGGATAAATACAAAATGTCACTCTCTTGACTTAAATATCTATAATATTTTTTCATAAGGATAAAAATAGGTCATGTTTCATTATAGATGTTTATTTTAATGATAAATTAATTTTTTATCATGATAATTTATTTTTAATTTTTAGTGATTGAATAATTATCTTAAATGTTTATGTAACACCGACTAACTATTTTTTCAATTAATAGAAAAATAAAATAAATGATTCAAAAAAATAAATTAATACAATTTGGATGAATTTTTATGTTTTGTGAATTTTTTAGATAAATATTAAATATTATGGATGTTTTAAATGTTTATATTTTAATTTCATAACCATCTTACTGACTTTAAAGTCAAAGTAAATGAATAGTTCCAAAAATGACATTAATGATATTTTATAATAAAAAATATTTTTATTAAATGATTTAAAATTAATTAAAATCATATATATAGTCATTTGAATGGGGTATGGTTTAATATATCAGTAAATTTCCATTTATGGGTCACTTTTCCTTTTATGGTAACATTCTTGACCCTTAAAGAGTAGAAAACTTTGTTATTGTGGTAATTGTCAAAAGGGCTAACGAGGGGTTAAAACTAGAAGATAAGGATTAAAACATCACCTAAACTTATCCAAATTTTATTTTATGAGATTATTTTGATTCATAATAATATTATATTATAAATATATCAATTTGGTTCCACTTGAAAATGAAAATTAATTTATATTAATTTAATACTTTAAGAAATTCCAAGAGTGCCCTTCCCCTCACTTATAAAAGGGAACCTCCTATCCTCTATTACTCATAGTTTTTTAGCCCTATATATCATAAAAACCCCTAATATAATACCTTCCTAGATTATTTATCAATATCATATATCTTTCGGTCTTTCCAAAATACCATTCCTTCAAGGATTAAGGTGTGAGCCAAAAGTGGTTTCTCAACGAAGAGGTATAACACTTAACCGAGCATTTTCAATTTTATTTCTTCTTAAACCACCTATAAATTTATGATATCCATTATAAAATAATTAATTAATTATATTAAATATAAAAAAATTATGGTGATGATGTAACAACCCTTATCCTTCTTCTTTCCATCTTATTGAAATCGAAAACATCCCTCGTGTGTCCATACAACTAATCGTCTCTATATAGCAGTGTAATTCGTTTTTCATCACCAATTTACATGGTTGGTTATAATGATGGATTTAATAAATATTTCATTCATGATATTATTATGTTTCTGGTAATTTTAATTATTATTTACCTTTCTTTCATTCCATCAATTGAAAAATGAAAATAACATTCATGTATATGTACGGCCTACCGTCTCCATAAGCGGTGTGATTTATTTTTTATCTCTAACTTTATGTATGAATATAAATTTATATATATGTATATAATGTATAATGGATATATATTATGCTTATATCATGATTAAAATTCTAGATATTATGGAACAATAATAAAGGAGCAAGGACCGGAACTGCATAACCAAAACTTCCATAAAAATGAAATAGTTAACACCTAGAAATGATGATTTTAATAAAAAAATTATTAATAAATTGTTGTTTAAATTTTATAAGTTTATTATATATAATAATATAAGTTTTTAATTTATTATGATATATATGTATAATAAATTTAAACTTATCATACAAAAGGTTTCAGAACTTTCGAAGAAAGTGGGACGTGAGGTATGTGATTTCTTGTCTCACTTTTATTTCTATGAGACATATTCCATATTCACTGGTTGTTTATTTTTTGTGATGTATATAATGAAAATGAATGTTTTTTATGATTATTATCATTAAAATTAAGGTTATATACATATTAATCTAAGGTTCTCTCTTTCATGGGGTTTTGATTTGAAAGTTACCAAAGCAGTAAAGGATTTATGTTTCAATTCCATTTTAATCAAGATTATTTGTGATTGAATTTATGTTGAGGAAATTATATTATAATTATCTAATAAATCCATTTAATTTTATTTTCCTCTAGTAATTAATGAAATTTTTAATTAATATTACCATTTTTCTTTCTTTGGTACTTAAAATGATCAGGAAAATGTTTTTATGAAAAATAGACTTTATTTATTCTTTAGTCAAGAATATTTTTCTTCCATGTCTATATTTTATAAAAAAAATATCAAGAATGTTTTTAATATTCCTCTATAATTTTTCAAATTCATTTTTACCCATGATTGACTAGTTAAAAAATGTTTTGAAAGGAATCTTCTTTTCATTTTCCGAATGAAGTACTTTAAGTTTTTACCAAAAATGTAAAATGAATATTTGTTTTAAAATACACGACACGAATGGAATTTACCACCATCACGACTTCTCAATAATTTCAAGCTTCATTTATAAATTTCCAAAATTATTTTCAAATAAAATTTTTTCCTTAATATTTGGGAAAATTTTATATTTTTAAATAAGTGATTTCAAAGTTAAAAGAGTATTTTCTTCAAGAAATGTTCTAGTGATATTTTAAAGGTATTTTTCATCTATGATGATATCCTTGATGTTAATTATGATTTTTTGGGATATGATACAATGATACTATCCATATTATTTCTCTATATGGTTTATGATTATGATTATGAGATGTTTATGAAACCCATTTAGTGTCCACAGGTTATGTTATAATTAAATGTTGAAATGTTTATGAAACTTGTTTAATTTCCATGGGTTATGATATATGAAGAATGATTTATGATATTGTGGCACACATATAAAAGGATCATGATTATGTGATGGGTAGGACCATAATTATATATCCCTATAATTCATTTGGTAAAGATGGATAACTTATGAGATAAATATGTTATGCATGAACCTGATTTCATGTTCATAATTTTATTCATATACCTGGTTTTTATCTCCATAAGTTTATGCATGGACCTAGTTTCAAGTATATAAGTTTATCTGAGGTCCTGATTTAATGTACTTAACTTTACGAGTGAACATGTTTCTATTTATACATTTTCAAAATTTTATGATCTTCTATTTTTTCCACATTTTTATGTCTATGTTATGCTCTCATAGATTATGACTGATTATTAATTATTCCACACTCTTGAATATTGTCTTTTATTATGATAAAGTTTTGTTCCATGAATCATGTTTATGATCTATAACATATTGGGTATGAACTTTTTAATTTATGATCATGATCTCATACTCTTATGATTATATTATTCTCATTGATTGATATCTACTATGTTTTCCCTTACTAAGAATATGAGCTCACCCTTCCTTATGTTTTTTCTTCCCTAGGTTAAAAAGAATTTTTTTAGGTAAGCTATACTTAAGAATTGTTCTATGTGGTAAATTTTGAAGATCTTTCATGAAATTAGAGGATTATGTATCTATTATTCAAAGACACTAAACCTTTATGGTTCTTGCATGGATCCTAATGTCATGTAATGGATATTCATCTAATAATATGTAAATTTTATATATGAAATTTATGGGTTTATATAGCTCAACTGGTGAACCTTCTCTAAGTTCTCTCGTGAAGAGTGCATTGGATATCTCAAATAGATCATGTCTTACTCTATCTTAACAAAGATCACAGAGATGTTGGATCATACTATAGTAATCTATATTTTCATGTGACTTCATGAGTTCATTAGAAATTATTAAAATAATGAAACACCAAATATCAATCAAATCGCTCATGTTTTTATCATCGATAGTGAACTCCTCATAACTCACCTCATTTTTAAGTGGATTAGGCATTGAAGATTATAATATATAAGACTTATGTTCATAGAACAAAACAACCCATGGGATTCTAAACCATTACTAGAAGTTATTATCGGTTAGAAGATTGTCTTTTTATAGAATTGATCACATGGATAATGTGGTTGATGAACTTATAATTATTCTATAATAATAAAATAGTAGATTTTTAGTAGATTTTTTATTACACATTATGTGAGACATAATAATTTTAATTTTATTAAGTCACTCACTGTTTTATCAAGTCTCAACAGCCCTCACCATTGAACTTGTAATCCCCCATCATATAGACATTATATTGATAGGGATTCATATTCCCTTTCTTATAATCTAGATAGAGGCCATGAAAATTATAAGAAAGTATTTAGGAGGTGGCCTTTACAACTAAAAACTAGAAGTTCCTTGAACTATTGAGTAAAATCCCCAATCCAGAAATCATAACTTAGATTTCCTCAACACTTGCCTCCAAATTTTCATTAGGTAGGAGGAGGTCATTACACCAAATGCAAATTTGTTTAAATAGACCCACTCTTTTATTTAATACTTCTCGATAATTAAAGTTGTCCCTAACAGAGGCTAAACTGACACTTTAAATATGGGTTTATCTTAATTCAGATGATGGAAGGCATAACGACATAATATTAACTTAAGGTATTTTTTTATCATGTATGAAGGTTTAGTTTTTTATCATTTACATGTCTTATTAATATAAACAGGATTTTACTTTAGGGATTAACCATGTTCTAATAAAACATTTACATATAACCCATTCATTTTAATTTCATATTTTCATATTATTACATTTATTTATGTGATCATAATTATATATCCATAAAATAAATAATTCATAAGACGTAAATAAAATAAAATAAATAAATGATGTGCTCATGAGATCATCTAATGGTTTATTTTTTGAATAGACATTAAATCAACCTATGACCATAGGGGAAAACTCCTTGTATCGGTCTTGGCATGATTTATAGTATTCCACTTTTACACCTATGTATCACTTGTGTGGGTTTTATATTGGTTCCTTCTTGAACCGTCTCCACCTTGGTTCCAAATTGAAATAAATCTATGCACCTTTAGATAATCCTTTTATTACATATGTTTTATAACTCACACACAGGTTAAGGGAACCAAAGGATTGGTTAAAACAACATTAGACACGCAGGTCCTACATAATAAATGTGGGAGGGATGACACGTAGACCATCATGTTTAATTAAATGATAAATAATTTCAAACCCATAAAATAGAATTAAATTAAATAAAACCAACACATACATAGATCTGGTCAAATATCATGATCGGTTATACACATACAATGACTGTACATTTAAAATACCTAGCTAGAATCCATTTCAATTTGTTCTTTGATAAGTTAAAATGTGCATGAATTAATCTGATCAATTATTTTATTAGTCAATCT
Source organism: Viscum album (assembly GCA_963277665.1). Lineage (NCBI taxonomy): Eukaryota > Viridiplantae > Streptophyta > Magnoliopsida > Santalales > Viscaceae > Viscum > Viscum album. The sequence goes on from OY728129.1 coordinate 264,914,386, forward strand.
ATTTATTTTATCTTATTTCATTAAATTTTCCTAGATATTTCCATCCACTATGATTTTAAACAAAACAAAACATTATTTTATTTAAAATTTAATCAAATTATTACACATCTTTTTACTTGGAAGTAACTCGGCCAGTACCAATCTAAACTAATCAGTATAGTCCTTATCGTATACAATGCACTCATAAAAAATATTGTGTACATGGAATGTGTCATAATTTCATATCATGTACTGTCAAATTAATGATACACATAACATATGAATATTACACTACCTATTCAATTTAATGTGTTGAGTATTAAGTATAAAATAATCGTACCATATTTTTAGTTTCAAATATTACACAGAATTAATTAAGAATTTAATATAATATAAAAACCTAATGACCGATGTGAACTATCAAATTAATGACACATGGAACTTGGGTCGATGAGTTTTAATGTATTAATTAATTAAATTTAATATTTCTCAATAAAAAGGTAATGTACATGGCATTTTCAAGATGGATGAAAGACATCTACTTTACTTTTCTAGATATCTACAGTACATTACTAGGGACACAACATGCACTTATTGAGGAAATTTTTTAAGTACATGATGTGTACTATCAAATTACATGGCTTCTATCCTACACACATCACGTATTAAATACACACGGTTCATTAATTACATGACATTTCTTTACCCCATGTTTTTCTACATGAAAACATGTTCACTACATGACGTGTGGGAACACTACATAGTATGTAGTCTAATAAATCTTTATGTAACCTTGGTTGGTCAACATGAAATTCATTAAATGTACATATAATGTATTCATTTCATGATGACATGGTGTCCATGTGGGTGTCATGGTGCAATGAAAAAGTATACAAGGCCTCTGACAAATGTTTATATACTGTATAGCCCTATATTATCCATATAAGGTTATTGGAACCTTCATATGGGTTCTTCAGATGTGATATTCATTATCTATTAACTAATCTTGATAATATATGTGAGAAATTAATAGGAGGAAGAAGATATCTAAATGATTGGATGAAGAACAAATAAAACATGAAATGAAATTTAACTTTTAAATGTGTAATGATTAGTCGTTAAATAAATAATTATAAATTTGAACATGACTGCTCTAATACCATCTGTTGGTTCGAAATGCAGCTAAAGTGATTATTGTTCCCATATACAACTTAGATTATGTTATATTTGATGGATAATTTCCATATTGTACAAGATTTAAACGTCATGACCAATGAATTTTTTTCAAAGAATATTTACAAAGAGGGTTTTTGGAACAAAGATAATATCTTTTCACATTAAATTTATAATTTATTTAAATATATTGTAAAAATTATATAAAATTCTTTTTATCTTACTTTAATGAATATATTGATCATATGAAACCCTTTTCGGTCAACCATTATTTCTCTTGTAGGATCTAAGTGTAGAATCTCTCTAGTGGTGATCCACACATGCTCTTATGATTTCTGAACAATGTCAATGGATTTATGGGTGATAGTGTGATGAATCTATTGTCTTGTGGTGTTCATATTGATCACTGTGACAATTCCTTTAGTCTTGAATAATTTTCATTTCACTCTCATTCTTAAAATGATAAAAGAGGAAGAAAAATATCTATATCATTCTTTAGTCTCGTGAGAGAGATCTAGATATCATTGTGCACAATGATTCTCAATTTTGATCAATCTCTACACAATATACATAGTCATCTATTTATAGTGATAGTATTAGGTTTAAAATATTATTTAATAGCACAACAAACCTTAAATAATATATTAAACCTTATATGATCATATTCCATGTAATAATTGTAATATTATTATTTGTTCATGGTGTGCACTAACTAGCGCGACAATGAATATTATTTTAACAACTTAAAAATTAATATTTATCTTCAGACACAATCTTGATCCTCTATTCCTCCTTTACATTTATCAAATTACCAAATAAATATTTATTCGTTAAATAAATAAATATAATATATTCAAGTAATTAAATAACTACCTTGAAAATAAATATTTATTTAATTTATGTTATCAATAAAACATGAGAAAATATATTCCTTGGTATTGAGAATAATATTAATTCCAAAAATTAAATTCAAATAGAATTTAATTAAGATCAATAGAAACACTTAGTGTGTGACCCTATAGGATTATTTCTCATATATATTAGGTGGGTCTGCCTAGATTCCAAGATTATTGTATAGAAATGGGTCAAGGCACCCAATAGAGAAGTTAATGTCACAACATAAAAAACCATACATGAGCATTCATTGTGTAATATAATCCCTTTGTTAGGATATATCATCGAACAAGTTTTACACCCACATCATCAAACTATATTATTGATATGTATTTCTTTGACTATATGAAATAAACTCATCTTTACACTATGGAAATGGAATTTTAATGAGAAAATTATATTTCAATAAAAGGGTAAAGATATCAACTTCCATAAAGATGGAAGGGACAAATCCTTCCTCAACTTATTCATTAATAACATGTCATTCATGACACACCTAATATACCCAACTTCACCATGAACTGGTTTCATCATGTTTTATGATAATACATCTAATTGATTGAGTCGTGAAATATATTAATAATAGTCTTAAATTATAAGGAACATTGTACATGACTGCATAAAGTAATATCCAATGACACATAAACTTGTAGAATTCCTACTGGTGGGTCTGTTATTATAATACCTTATCTTAGATACTACCAAGTGTAAACTTCATGAGATAAATTATCATATTCTTATAAGTACTCACACCTAATTTTAAATATAATATGTTCCCCATCATATAATTTTATCTAACCATAGAACAAGGTTTAAGAATATCATCATGTAATTTTAATGTTTTCATCATATCAGGTAACTGTTAATCCATTTTCAATGCGAAAAATAATCTAGGAAATTATTATATTAAATTCATGTAGAAATATTAATAGTATGTAATGATATATATTAATTAATGTTCACTTCATTGAATATAAATTCAATCCAAAGTATATACAATTGGTTCAAGAACACCAACTCCAATAGTTCATTTAGGACTATGGCTTTGAAATCTCATACAAACCTAGGAAAGGTAACATAGTGGTTGATATGTTGATAATGAAATCTCATGGTGGTGGTTTTAATGAATTTGGATATGTGTGTAGGATGATGGGGGATCTTATGAACTTATATCTTGATATGGAGGAATTTGGTGGTAGATGTTTCCTGTATCAGATGATCATGCAGACATCCTTATTACACCATTTTGAGGAGTCCCAATTTTGATATCTTGAGGTGAAGGTTTTTTGTAATCATGTCATTTATGAAGATGATTATGATGGATGGTCATAGGATGATCAACATTGAGTTTTTTTAGGGATTATCTTTTTTTATTGGAAGTTCATAAGGTGTGTCTATGTGAGTTTCATAACTCATCTTTGGCAATGCATGGTTCCATAAATATGTATCATGTTATGAGGAGTTATTTTTAGTGGCCTGGGGTGAAGAGGTTAGTGGTGGATTATCTATCACGGTGTTTAGTATATCAGTATGTGAAAGTTAAACATCAATTTCTTATATTTTTAATACAACTATTGTATATTTTTATTTTGAAGTGGAAGGATATCTTGATAGATTTTATCACCAGTTTCCTAAAGATCAAGGAGGATGTGTTATTATCTGGGTGGTTATGGATCGGTTGATTAAGGAATATAATTTCTTCTCAATCAAGAAGTCTAGTGTTGTGGATTATCTTGAAAGCTTGTATATAGAAGAGATCATGTAGATTTATGGGGTTTCTAATATGATTATTTTTTACCATGATCCATGTTTTACCATGTGACTATAAAAGAGTCTATAGTATACTTTTAGATATTAGAAATGACTTAACACTGACTTTTATCCTTAGATAGTCAGTCAGACAGAGAGTATTATCTATACATTAGAGGATATTTTGCATTCTTGTGTATTAAATTTTATAGTTTCATGGGTGAATCACCCACCTTTGTTTTTTCCTATAATAGTATCCATGATTCATCCATTGGTATGAATCCATCTAAGTTATTTTATAGGATTCAATTCATATCTCTATTGTGTTATAGAAACACTAGGTATTATAAGCAATAAATGATACCATAATAGGTGTAAATAGGGAAAAAATAAATAATAACAAGAATATAAACATAGATATTTGTATGGTTTGGGTCGGATCTATATGTATATGGAGTAGCATAATCATTTCACTATTTTTTAGTAAAAATTATAGGGAACACAGACAATCACAAACCCTATCTTAATGATGAGTTTGTAAATAAATGAAGTGTTATAGTAACCCATGTTGCTACAGTACATATTTTCATAGTATTACACACTAATATAGTTCTCATATCAGTAAATTCAAATTTTCTATAGTGTTCGAGTAATATAATTTCATATCTCTGCAATACTTATTGTCAGTGATGATGGAAAACTCTTCTATAGTTGTTCATCTCTTCTATGGTATAGGAAACTCACACTTAGAATAACTTCATTCAATGGATTGGGATCCACTATTCCAAAAAAATGTCCCACTCAGAGAATTATCTAACAAACTGACCTCCTACCATTCTTCCAACGTAGAAAACTTACTTAATATGAGTTTCACCTCTTCTTTACTCACCAATGGGTGATTTTATTTTAAATCATCAATTTCAATCTAAAAATTATTTAATAACCAACTAATTTTCTTCATATGATCTAACAATGTGTTTCCATATTATACCTTTTAACCTTAATTCATTAATGAAGACCAAAATTGACACAATATTGCATAAAATTATCAATAACAATTAGCTTCATCAAAATATCTTCCAAATTATAGGTTCCTTGAATCTTATACAATTTCAAGAACTCATAGTGTATTAAACCCGTGTTAAATTAGTACTTCAACTGGATATTATTTTTCCTATCATGAAACACTAGGTTCTTTTCAAGATGTATAACACTCTGACTATCACAATGAAATATATTTTCCTCTATTTCTGTGAAACTCTTCTAAGAAGCTCTTCATCCTAACCATTTTATTTCTGAATTTTGTGATAATAATTTACCCTACCTCTTTGGTGGGTATTACCACCACCTTATAAAAATGATATATCTAAGTTACTACAATTAATTTTTAATAAAAATCATAAACTGCAGTACTCCTCATGTTGTCAACATCACCTCTAACATTAGCATACACACAACACTGCAATGAATTTCCTTTCCCAAATTACAGATTTACTTCCTTGTTTCCATTCAAATACCTTGGTATATACTTTAAATATAATTCCAAAAAAAATTATAGTATTATCCATGTACCTTATCACAACTCCCACTAAATGAGAAATATCATGCCAGGTATAAACCATTTCATGCATTAAGATTCTGACAACTGATGCATAAGGAACCTTTATCATGTATTCAAACTATTCTTATATCTTTTTTCTTTCTATTTTGATAATATAAAATTCCTTTATAGGGGAATAGAAACTATTTTTTTCTTCCATAATAAAAAACCTAATCAAAAACTTTCCAGTGTAGTTAGAAAATTATAAAATCAATGTTTTATTAAAATATGAGGGAAGTTATTCCCACCACTCAACAGTGAAATGTTTTAATGAATAATGTTATTTTCAAGAAATTACTCTAAACACATATAATACCATATATGATATATAAATATTAGTTTATTTTTTAAATATTACCACAAAACGAAATAAGTGTTATTTATTAAAACAAATAAGTTTGTTTTGAATCTTATCAAGATATTCTGAGAAGGATATTATGTCTAAGAGTCTAGTGGGGGTATCCTTATACTTAAATAAGTTCAAAGTTAAAAAATAAAAGATTATACCAATATAAAATAAAAGTTATGTCATAAAAGTATTAGTAAATAATATTTAGTAACAATGTAAATAGTTATATTAATTTCGAAGGGAAAAGGTTTAATGGAATAGGTTCCAATAAAGATGGCGATATACTTATAAAGAGTTATAAGTTGAAAATAGAAGTTAACAATGTAACATTTAATGTTGTGAAATTAAGAAGTTTGAATATGATTAAAGAGTTTAATATAAAGAATATGATTCCTAATTTTCACCATTATTCAAACTAGATTTCTTCATAGATATTATTCACTAAAGATTTTATTGGGAGGGTTTTATCATGCAGCCACATATATGTATTCTAGGAATTATATATAAATGCAATGAGTTTACAAAAACTCATAAAATATAGTGATCATGAGACTAAACAAGTAATTTTTCATATATGATATGATACACATGCGCTTATATATATTTTTGTTAAAATTTATTAAAGAGTTTAAGAATATAAGTTGTATCATGTTCTTTTAAAAATGAAAATATCTATTTATCATTTATTCATGTGTGATTAAATTTACTTTACATGAATGGTATAGTGATAATATCCCCTCAAAGTATAACTTTGAGTTGTCCCTAATTGATTATCATCACAGAGTATTATGGATTGTGATGATATATTAAGATTATATTGAATAAATTCATGTACTTGTTATAAAGGGATGTATATGGGATATGAATAATGGATTCACATGGTAATTAGTGGAGACTTATTTCTTAGACTGACTTGCTAAAGTATATCTCATGGAATATCATACGATCATTGATATACTTAGGGGTGAATTCTTATAATCAATTCTTTTTTCTGAGGTTGGTAAAATACCAAACATGATAACCTTCATACTTTGATACCTTACTTACAAAAGTTTAAAAATTAACTTATCTAATACAGGGTTGTTTGGGTATTTTGTTGATCAAGTTTTAGATTGAAGTACAACCAATATGGGATTTGTCCACTTGTATGATGAATAAAGACTTCTGGACATTTATTAAATTATACTAAGGTAATTCATGACCATACTTAGTAAGACACATAAAATGTGTTTAAGTTTCTTGGATGAGGGGCATGTTATGTATTCATTTTTTAGATGAATGACATGTGATGAATTCATCGACCTGGTTAGTTTATTTTGAAGCATAAATAAAAGTCAATTTGGCCTATACTAGTTTGTCATGTTCTGTGTCTAGTGGTCACTCAATATCATGTAAAAAAGGGGTGATATATGTGTAATTATGATGTATATGAAACATCTTGTGGTATAAATGTTCATATAGAGATATAATTATGTTTTATGAAGATCGATTCAGACCCCTTGGTAGCTTGAGTATCCATGATGCTTTGTTAGAGGCTGCAATTTTCTTGCATCTATGAAATATGGATTTAATATTTGTTTCAAATGTTTCTAAGTCTTATAGGGTCACATATTTAGGCCCTTGGATAAGGATAAAGTTTTGGAAAATTTGTTTGTTCCAAAATGAATAGATCTTAATACAACTATTTTCAAAAGATTTTGGAGGGATTCACAAAGAGTTGTGAAGTTTGGTACAGAGTCTCAATTACATTTTAGTGCAAGTGTGAGATTATTGGATGTGCACTAAAAATACATGCATATGATGCATCTAAATTGAATACATGTATACGATACATGTAGCATTAGTGTGTGTGTGTGTGTGTGTGTTCATGTAATGCATATATACAGTATGTCAATATATAGTATAAGATACTGTGTTTATATATATATGGAGAACATATAAGACATGAATACGATTCATGCAGATTACATGCATATGATTCATGTAAAGAAGCCCTAGGATGCATTTAATACATGCATGTACTGTACATGCATACGATGCATGTACACTCACGATGCATAAAAAAGATATCATGATAAAATATATACATAGAATTCTTACATGTTATTTATCCTATGTGGTTTCCATTATTTTAATCCATTAAGAGTGGATTAAATAATTTTCATTGGGATCATTGAACACATTGATATAAAAGGGTATCATTTAATGATGATTGTAATGCCCGACGTGTTCCTAATTCATAGAGGAAGGTCAGGACGTCACTTATAAAAGGAGAAGTGATTCACTTCATTGGGTGTGTCTTGATCATATTCATTTTATGCTTCTTATGATCATAAGTTTCATGCAGTGTTCCATAATATTTCTTATTCCCAAGCATCATTCATCACTCCTATGAAGGTTTTATCACCCCTTTGATAATCTTGGGTATCCTCCGATGAAGATTAGGGATCTAGTCGTCGGTGTATCCCCCTAGAAGGTAGTAGGAATTGATCAACTAATCCTTATGATCTTTCTTAGGTGTTCTCCCCATAATAATGATGAATAATTCTACTTCAATAGAAATCCAAGTATGATCTATTTTTCCAGTGTTTTTTATTTCCTTTTATGCTACTTCATTTGAGGATAGATTTGGGCTTCTTTTTGGTTACTTTTTATAGTTGAGGGCCATATGATGATCCTCTAATTTCCATCAATGATTATTTTTACAATAATGATTCAATAAATTTTTCTAATAAGTTTGAAGAAAAATAGTAAGCCTACATTGTGAGAATATCCTTCACATTACAACTATGTTATTGCATGTGTTCATACACACATTGAGAAAATAATGTGGGTCTTGTGGAAATTGAAAGTTTTGATAATTTTGGAAATCGAAAGAAGATTAAAGACTGATTCTTATGGAGATAGTATATGTTATCAGTTTAAATTAGTTTTTAATTCTGATAATAATGGGTAATTTAAGTTTCTATACTGAAGAGTTTTTATATTTAATACATGAAAACAAAATCTAGGTGATATACTAAGAATATAATTATGAAAAATAATGAGAATAATTTTATAATAATACTTAAATAATTCTGAATAAAATATATGATAAGAGAAAAACCCACATGGATATTTGTAAAAGTAGAGGAAAAAAGATGATCAAGATCAAATAGCCCACTGGTGTCTCACTCTTACATTGGTGATTATTCTTTAAGAATATTTTGGTTATTTCTTTAAGTAACGAGTTAGTTCTTGTTTTGAACTGGTTAGTTCCAATGATTATAGTAGGTTCAAGGATATACCATTTCCTATAGCTTCATATTTATAATAAAAGAGGAGTTATGTATAGGGGATAAAAACCACTATACATCGGGGGTGTAGTCTTCCATATTGTATGTGAAGCTCATTACCATATCCATTATGTAAGATGATATTTACTACACTATAGTGAGATTGTAAGATTGATTTTGAATAAGTAAGAGTGAATTTGTGTTTTTCTAAATTAAATTATCAACACTGATTCACCCCTGGTGTTGATCACATCACCAAGTGATCCTAAAAATTGGTATAATAGCATAGATTTTTTCTCAAAGATCTCTACTATTAGTATTATGGATTAACATAACTCTATTAACGGGAAATGGATTCCTAAATTTGATATAAATAGTTTTCACATTTGTAAGTAAATAATGGTACCATACCTTCTCTCACTTGGTCTTGATGATCAAGATCATTTCCTTTATGGGTTTACTATTTTCAAGGAGATCGCAATCTAGTCTCTAATCAATAAGAATAATTTTGAGAATGATGGAAAGAAAAGGAATAATTTATTTTCCTTATTATCTGAAAAGGATTTGAAAAACATCATGGGATGAAAAACCATTAAAGTGATAAGGAAAAAAATAATAGTATATATAAAGGAGACAAAAAAATAAAGGAAGATAAGTTATAACTTAATAGAATCCAATTTGAATATATAAAAATGAAAGAAGATGAATATATTGATAATTTATTTACTAATTTTAATGTGGTTGTTAGTACAATCATTGGTTATAGAGAAACTCTTTAAGACTCCATATAGGTTAAGAAACTCATGAGAATTATTCTAGACAAATTTGATTCAAATATTTTAGTACTTAAAGAAAGATATCCCGATGATTTTAAAATTGATAAACTACATAACACTGATAAAATATGAGATTATAAGAGGATCTTATCTTAAAATAAAATTCAAGAAAGATAATGAAATTACTTTAAAAGCCTTCAAGAATTTGATGATTTAAGTGAGAACATTTATTCTAATAGAGAATGAGATATGGAAGGTTTTTCTAAAGCCCTCTCTATGATTTCAAGAATATTTAAAAGGGGAAAAGGTAATTATTAAGGAAATAAACCTTTTAAATGTTTTAACTATTTAAAAATTAGTTATTTTTTTCTAGGTGTCCTATTAAAATCATAAATGGAAATGAAAATGGTGAATTGTTTGATACATCTACTAATAAAGTAGATTTGTTCAAGAGAAACCAGTATATATCAAAAACATAAAATGAAAATGGCATCAAAAAATTTCATAAGATATTTTCTATATATTGAAGAAGACATTTCTGATAGTTATAATAGTTTTGATAGTATGAGAACTCCAAAAGAGACTTCTCAAAAGGTCCTTGTGGCTCAATAAGAAGAAGATATTGATTCATCAGAGTATGACTTATAGATTAATAGTGAATTTGATGTTGAAGAAGGATAATCAATTGGGATTATACCATGAGTGTGGAGAGAACACAACTAGAAAAAATTTATATTTCCACACACTTATTTTCATGGTTTATTAAAATCATGGTAATAAGTTATCTGATGTCGTGGTTTATTTGAAACCATAACAATAAATCCAAATTTCTATCCCCTCTTGATCAATCCCTCCCACCATATCCACTCTTTATAATTGATCCCACCTCTGTAGATTCTCCCAGATAGCAATTCCCTTCTTTTCGATTGATCTCAAGCCTCCACAGATCTACTCCTGGCGATCCTCCTCCTCTGATTCGGCTCTGACATAGCCATCCCACCTCCCCACTGATGAAAATATGACACAGATTTCCCACCTACCCATGATCCTCCTCCTTCAACATGGCTTGACGTGGCCACCCCACCTCCCTGAACCATGACCTACCCTCAAACCCTTTATTCCCTTCCCCTAAAATATGTTTCTTACATTCTTCTATTCAACGTCTAACTTATATTAAAATTCTTATAATTTTCATTCTTCTAGTTTACAGTTCATATTCTTTTATTATTTTTTTTAGAGAATTCCAAAATCCATTCATTTTAATTTTCATGGATATCTGCACCCTGTTAATTTCCATGTTTTGAATGTTAAACTGATTTCCTTCAATAAATATATTAATCAATAAGAAATTATAAAGAGTGCTTCACACAAAATTATTCAATCTCAGTTCATTATTTTTTATTACATGTAACATGATTGAAAACCATTAACATCTTTATCAACTTTATTTAACCTTGATATTTTTCATTCTTAAGTGAAAACTTAAATTCTTGCTTCATATTATTGTTTTCCCATGAATTCAAAAGTTCTCACTTACTTTAAATTTCTTTACTTTTATGAATAAAAGATTTAGATGATTAATCTATTCTATGATATACTTGTTTGTTAATGGATTAATTCTCACATGTTTTCCTCCATAGTTTTTTATATATCTAAATTTATCACCATGATATAGTTCTAAGTTTGATGTTCTCATATCATAATTCATGAAATATATTACTTTGTGTGAAAAAATAGCATAAAAATTGTATTTATCTTGATTTCATTGTGTTTTTTAATAATAATCTACAAGTGTTTTTAGAGGTCTAAAATTTGTGTATTTATATCATTTTTAATTATAACTTCATTAAAAAAAATAACTTTCCTAGTATTTATTTTAATAGGAAAAATCTTAATTATAGTTAATTATCTGATTCTCCATTTAATATCACATACTATACTAAGGTTATTGATTCATAAAGTGATTGTCAAAATTCATATCTTTATTTTTTGTAAATATTTATTCAATCCAAATATATGTTTATCATTTTATTTTAGACCTTAACAATTATTTTTCTATTTGATATGATAGTAAATATTCTTAGTGTTATGATAGGTTCCTAATAAAACATATTTTTTATCAATCCACCATGTTTCTTTTAATTTTTTTTCCATCAAAAAAATTATTATTATAAATTATAAAAATTAGTCATAATGAGATATATTGTCTATATGTTATGATGTTAATTTCTTTTCTTTCTTTATTTCATAGTTTCTTAATTGTAAACTTAAATTTTAAGATGAAATTATTTAATAATTAAATTTTATTTGACATATAATTCAAAAATGAATTGTATTATTTTTTTATTATGTTATTCCAACATGTTTTAAAATTATTACTTGAGTAATTATGTTACATGACCTTTTATAGGAAAAACAATTCAAGAATTAATCACTAGCTAACATAAATTTTAAAATTATCACTTGAGTAATTTTATTTTAACACTGTTTTTTCAATATTTTTTTAAATTATGGGGTCTTGACTATTATATATTTACAATTCTATTTTAATTTATTATAGTTCAAGTAGTGGTTTTATGTTTCCTAAATCACTGCATACAATTACCAACCATTCATATATATTCCTCTTTGATAAATTATGGTTTTATATTTCTTATTTTCTCACAAATTAGAATTTTATTAACTGCTTATAATTTTAGGTTAATGGTTTTCTATACTAATTTTCTTTCTATAAAAATATATCATTTGATATTCTATATATTAACTAAAGTTATTTTTTAAATTTTATGCCTTCTCATATTTAATTTATCTATACTATTTTTTCCTACCTATTCTTTATTTACAATAATGTTTTTCTTAAACAACAAGTTTTAACTATTCTATTAATTTAATGTAAAAACATTATATTACATTTACCATATATTATTATTATATCCATAACATATAATAAAAAATATATCATGAAAATATTTCAACTGCAAAGGTATCTATAAGAAATCCTGATCACATCAGAGAATATCAATGTTGCAAAAAAGAATCACCAATAATACATGTTTATAAATATTTAGTTATATTTTTTAGATATATTTCAATTTATTTTTAACATATCATTTAAATATATATATTCAATATCTTTGATTAATTTCTTTTGGTATTGTAGCTTTTTAACTATAAAAAACAACATATTGAACACGGTCTATGTGGTTATAACTTCATACATTGATATATACTCAAAAAGATCAAATAAATTGACATTATCAATTTTATACATTCATGGTTTGTTTAGTTACTTTCATTTCTATTGAAATAATCTTATTTAATATTATTTATGTGTTATTCAATAACTAACTGTTTGATTACCAAAATTGGGTAAAGTTATGACTCCTACCATTGGAATGCAGACAATGAATATAAGGATGAAGGAGAAAAATATTCCAAGGTGTACATATTATAATAATTAAATTTTTAATTAATATAATTTATTTCATCATAATTTTGTTTTTCTATATTTTTTTAGGTTCTATTATACATCCTACTATCAATTTATGTCAATTTGCTAACAATCTTAATGACAAATCTAATTTAGTCATCACATTAGGTACAGTTATAATTTTCATTTTTATCATACTTTTGTACACTAATAATTTCCATCTCTTAAATTATTATTTTGTATTATATATTAAAAAATAAAATTAACTTCATATCATGTATCTGAATTCACTCCTTTTCTTGATATCATTCAAAATTAGGTTTCATAAGAGTACCTGATAGGTGATTTCACATTTATTATAAGGGTTTTTAGTGGGAAAACTAAAGTAAAGAAAATCATAACAAGGAAATATTAGAAATAAATAGGGGAGATTGTGTTTTTCTATTTAATGTTATTAGGTTGTATTGAATTAAAGCATAATCATGAAGGGACTTGAATGTTGTCTGAGGGAGGTCCCTAAAAAACATGTTTGGGTATTTTCAATCACCATATATATTTATTTATTTTCTATCTATTTTTATTTCATTTTCTTAATTTACTTATATGTCTTTCAAAATGGTAAAGATGTATATGAAGCTGATTTTTTCAATTCATAATGATCTTTACAACATTATTTAAATATTTTTATTATCTTCTCTTAAATAGTTTTAGTTGGAGTTCATTTCAAGACTTAGATTATGTTGTATTGGCTAAATAAATTAAAATTATTTATTTATTTTATTCTTTTATTTTATATTAACTTTATTGAATTATATTGATTTATCTACAATTGATTTTGTTAAGATTTTAATTGTTATTTTGTTATATTTAAATTTTCAGTTAAGATGGGATCTCATAGGTAGTATAATGAATGGTCGTTAAACCATCTTTGGTATTCCAAGAGGTATACTAAGTTACTATAGATGCATAATGCACATTCAAATTAATTCACTTTCAATTTCTATACATATACAATTCACTTATGGTAAATAATTTTTAGTTTACATCAGTTTTAGTTTAGCCATTATTTAATGTCTTTAATTTTTGTTATTTGTATGATAACATTGTATAACCTTTATTCAGTATAATACGTCTCTTTATATTCACAAGTCACTTTTAATTTATTAATATTGTAAAAACATATTTACATTTCTCTTTATTTTTATCAAAATCTTTTCTATTTTTAATGTTAATATAGGTTTGATTAGTAAAAATAGATTTTGTTTTCACATGTTATTGTGTAATGAAATCATATAATAAACCTCTTCTAGAGTTTAAATTTTCTATTATTATTTATCGATGTAATTGTTTTGCTAAATAAAGAAAATTTTTAGTAATATGAAATATCTAATAAGAAGAGTTCACTACATAATAAAAGTGTATTAAATGTTCATTATTTCACTAAAGAAAGATAATTTTTTAAATTTTTAAATAAATCAACTCACAATGATCATTAAATTATCTAATAATAAAAATTCACTGAAATATCTAACAGTGTATTACATGTTCATTTTTAAATAATTCACTAAAATATCTAATAAGAAGAATTCACTACAAAATAATAGTGTATTACGTGTTCATTATTTCACTAAATAAATAAAATGTTTTCATTTTCACAAAATAATTCACTAAAGAATAATAGTGTATTAAATGTTCATTCTTTAACTAAATAAATAACATGTTTTCATTTTTTATTAGTGTATTACATGTTCATTGTTTCACTAAATAAATTTTTTTAATTTGGGAACCTGAAATATCTAATAAGAATAATTCATTATAGAATAACATAGTATTATATGTTTACATTTGGGGACCTGCATAATATTAGTGTATACATTTACACCTTATAAGATTGGAAAATTTTCACTATTAACATTATCATTACATGTTAAAGAAACAATAATGAAATAACATTTCTGAACCATTCTGAATTTTTATTTTTTTAGTATCATTTGAATATTTATAGTAGTTTGATTTATAATGATATAAAATAAGATGTATGCACCATTACCATAGTTTCATATTTTATATCTATTTTATGAGAATTATCATTTATATAGTTTCAATTGTATTTAACTATAAAAAATCAGGGAGACCCAAAGAAGGTGAGACCCAATTTAAAAAACATGTGAAATAATTATTCAATGCTTTTGAATTTTTATGAATTCATGTGAAATATTTTTTTAAATCATTTATTTTAGTGTGGACTTTGCATTTTTGGGCATGATATGTGAACATTTATTCATAGGTCATGAAATTGGTGACATTTATGGATCACTTCATGCTTAGATATAAGTGATTCATATATCATGCATGAAACTTTCTTTACGCGAGGATGCATCATCCAGGTAGTGGTTTTCAAGTTTTACTCTAGAGAGGTAAAAGTTCATTATGCAAGATCACTTTCTGTATGCGTATATTGTATAATCATATTGCATATCCAATTTTTACTATATTAATTTTCTATATATGTATAATGTATATTCTACTATATCATATAATATTTTAATATTAAAAATTTTCTAATACCATTTTAGTATTTCTTATTCATCCTGTCTAAATTGAATATTTTACATATCATTATACTGATATTGGGATGGTCCTGTACCTCGGCCAGTTCTGTGAAACAAAATTAAATACATGGGATGTTGACTTTAGCATGCATAGTATATATTACAAATACTTTTCAGTTTTTTATTTCATAATATGTTATATATTCACATTGATGAATATCAAAATTGTGTTTTACTCCTTATCAAATCATTAAAAATATGTCACACATGAATTTCAATTTTCAAGATACTTCAATGGAAGAGATATTTCATAGATGATTAACAAGTCTACACAAGAAGTTTTCTACTCATATAAGTTTTTGACTATATTTCATTGTTATACTTTAAATATATGTGAAATTCAAGATGGTATGACTACCATTATAATTATTTCAAGCATATATGTTGCTTAAAATTATATCAAGCATATAATATATCACACCCATGTCTTTCATTTAAGTTAATTTTTTCTATTTTATTCTTGGCCTAACTTTCCCCCCCTAAGTTTCCCCTAGCCCCCCCCCTTGAATTTTAAGAAGTTTGGACACTTTTTGAGTGGACAAAAGGGGGTGCACAGTTTGGGAGCACGGTTTGCTAAACCATGCAATCAAATCATGAAGCCTTGTCCAGCTCATTAAAAATGTTTTTAAATTCCATTTTTCTCTCTTAGGATTTATCCAAACTCGCCCCTTTCTTCCCCTATTCGACCCTATCATCCATGGCAGCCTCCCAAGCACCTCAAACCCACCTTGGAACTCCATTTTAAAGGGGGATTTGGTGGAGAAACTTCAAACTTCCTAAAGTAAGTGAATTTATTCCTTAGTTACTTCCTTTTTCAAAAGGTTTGTTCCCTTATTATTGAAGTTATTTATGTTCATAAAGTAGGGTTTTGAACCTAGGGTTTTATCTTGGGTTTCTTGGTTTATTATTTTGGTTTTAGGCTTGATCTAAGTCCATTGTGGTGCAGTGGTGGTGCGGTAGAATTTTCGCAAAAAGATTCAAGGGTTTTGACACTTGTGTTAGGTGATTACATGGGTAATCAATTCTAGATGAGTTAGATTTGATTAATTTCTATTTTTATCACACTTATCCTTCATTATCCTTGCTTCAAAATCTGGTTCTAGTGACGTTTATTAAGCAAATGTTTTTTAGGTACCAATTTTGTGTTAAATTAGGTGTTTTACATGTCTATTTTATGTTATGAAAATTGTGGTTGTTTTATAACCCATTTAATGGGTTTATAGAAGTGTTTTTGGTGATTAAAATTCTGTTTTGGTGAATATGGGAATGCACATGGTGTTCAAAGTGGGCTTTTTAAGGGATTTTGTGTGCAAAACATTGTTAAATTTTGTGATGCTATTTTATTGAAATTCTAAAGGCTTTATTGAGTGGTGTAAGTGGTGCAAAGAATATGTAGATAATGTTTTGAATTTATTATGACCATAACTAATTTTTTTATGTGATAATTTATTTTTTTTCATGAGATAATGGTTTGAGCACAAAGGGGGAAGCCCAGGTATCTAGGAGGGAAGATATGTACTAGTACGCTAGTGATATGGAGCGGTTTTATCCTTGTTTCATTTAAAAAAATGGATAACAACAACACTAAAAAACTATATTTATGATTATTTGGGACCACTAGTTTATGGGTATGTTCCCTGATAGCGGCTCATGCATGAGAATAGGTTTTTCTATGGTTACTTTACACCGAGGTATGAGGTACATGGGGCCCGAGACTAACTAATTCCTAGGGGTGTTCCCGAGATTAGTGCTCATTTAACATTTTTTAATTATCTTTGGAATATGGTGGATTTTTTCTAGAAAATACAGTATATTATATGTTTTATTGAAATGTGCACACTCATGGAAAATTACCTTTGAAAATTGTTTACATTTAGAAGTTTCATTCCTTAAAAATTATTTCCATCACTTATTGCTTATCAAAACTAGCATGATTTTTATATTGTATTGTTTACTCTATATAATATCTTGGTGGTATACTATTAGGGTTAGGATCACACCCTACTTACACCCCTTGGGTGTAAGAAAGCTTGATCATCGGGTAAAGGCGAGGCCTTGGGTGATGGCGGTTCGGGTTGTTAGTCCCCTTCTGTGGTGCGGCGTTGTGGAGACGGCTTGTGGGTGATGACCCCTTGTCGTGTGGAGTCCTTAGGGATGTTTTTGTGCTATTTTTATGTGTATTTTGACCTCTTGTTCAATATTTATACTTATTTATTTAGTTTTTGAATTTTTTTAAATCTTTTTTGGGATGAATTTTCATATTCAGTTTATCGAGTGGTTTTGATGTATTATTTATCCATACTCGGGTAAATCATTCCCAAACCAAAATATATGATACCTGGGAACTTGTGACATCCCATGGGGATAGGTAACACCATTAGGGGCTTGTCACGGGCTGGGTTTGATGTTAGTTTTGATGGAGACTAGATTCGGTTCGTGACAAAATGGTATCAGAGGGAAGGCCAATGTTTTTGGGTTATATTATTATTTTGGGATGAGTTGGGCTAGATAGGAGCTAGGACTATCGAGACTCAGAGTTTTGGTCATGATTAGGGTGCTTGGCCCGCACCTCCCTTGTAAGACCTCAAGTCACCATGGGACATTGGAATTGTTTGTTTGACTTCACTTCTAGGTGAGACATGTGGGCTGCAGACTACACGTGGACATCAGGAGGGGGTGAAGTAGTGGTTTATTTTATTGTTGTAATGTTTTTGGCTTCATTATATTTGATGATATTGATAAAAAAAATTCATAACTGTTGTACTGATTTTTTTCCCTTGTGATTGTTGCCTTTTTTTTAGCAACATGCCTCCCTGGAATGCTCCCATCCACCCATAAGAGGAAGCCGAAGAGATTTTTCCCTCACCACTTGATCAGAAGCTAGTAGAGGCTATGGTTTGGGCTATCTAAGCACTAGGACATGGACTGTATCATATTCCATCTTCTATTAGATAAGATGAGACTATTCCTAGGAAGGAAAAGGCCTAAGAGTTCTTGAAAAATAAGCCTCCTACTTTTCTAGGTAGTATATAACCCCAGGAAGTATAGGAATAGATCGAAAATATTGAGAGCATGTTTGAGTTCCTAAACACACCCGAGGAGGTTGGGGTGAAGTGTGCCTCTTTTTTGTTGGAGGGTCCCAGCCGTAGGTGGTGAGAATCGGTACTTCAAACTGGGAATAATGAGCAGATGCACTGGGGAGATTTCAAGGCCTTCTTTAATGAGTAGTACTGCCCTGAAGTCTTGGAATATTCTAGATCCTGAGAGTTCATGGATATTTTTTAGGGGAATATTTCTGTGATGAAGTATGCCAACCATTTCGTTGAGTTGGTTCGGTATGCTTCTGAAATCATCTCTAATGAGCAGGCAAAGGCCCAGAGGTTTGAGAAAGGCTTACGAACAGAGATATACTCCCAAGTTTTACTTTTTAAGCTAAGGACCTATGATGAGGTGGTTGACCGGGCATGTATGTTGGCGATTGACTGAAAATGGAGGTCTGGATTTTCTGGGACAATATCAGTAGTGGACAGTGGCAGATCTTCAGAGAAGAAAAGGAAGCGAGAGGAGCAGGGGAAGAAGGTAGGTGGTAGTTCAGGCCACTCTTCAAGGTAGTTTTCATATATGGCTTATGATGCGATATCTATCATGTGCCACTAGTGTGAGAGTATAGGGCACATCCAACCAGTATTCCCACTTCATCTGAAGCCTTTTTATCAATGTGGAGGTATGGGTCACTTGTAACACTTTTGTGGGGTGGCATGTCCGTTTCAGAGTGGGGTAGGGTCAGTGGATTCAAGAGGAGTGCCAGCTCAGTCAGATCCATCAAGGAATGGGGGATGTCTATTTGGTGGCCTTAGTGATAGGGATAGGTCATCTTTTGAGAAGATTCAGTTTAGGTCATATCCATAGACTAGCGGTCATCCTCAGGTATAGACCGTACATTTCCATGTGGTGGATCAGGCGCCAGAAGGGTCGTAGGTGGGACCGTTGACAGTTCGAGGTACCATTTTGATTGCATCTTCTATAGTTTCTTCTATTTTTGATATTGTTTCCTCTGTTTCATTCATTTCTACCCATTTTATGGATACCCTAAATTTTCCAACTGAGCTTTTATCCTTTGTGATAGAGTTAGTGACGCTGCTGGGAAAGAAGAAGTAGGGTCTCAGGTGCCCATTATGTCTGCTTTCCGTGTCAGGGGTTGAGATGGAGTGGGACCTATTGGTCTTAGATATGTATCTATTTGACATAATAATTGGAATGGACTATCTAGCACACTACCAGGCGCACATCGATTTTTATAGGAGACGGGTCAGTTTCACGGAACCTAATGGGAGTCATCGGGTTTTTCATGGGGAATGGGATCCTTGGTTGAGCCATGTGAGACCTCCACTCCAAGAGTTGTGAGATGATGTTTTTAAGTTATCATCACTCGTGATAAAGGATGATGGTCTTGCTCCTGACGGTGTACTACCTTATGTAGTTGATGAGTTTTTTGAGGTATTTCTAGATGATTTTTCAGGCTTTCCCCTAGAGAGGGATGTGGAGTTCTCAATTTATCTGGCACCGAGAACACAACTGATATCTTTTCCCACATATCTCATGGCCCCCACAGAGATGAGGGAATTAAATATACAACTGGATGACTTATAATCCAAAGGATTCATTCGCTCGAGTGTCTCTCCTTGGGTTGCTCCTGTGTTGTTTGCGAAAAAGGTTGGCGGATCCCTCCAGTTGTGCATTGACTACCAGAATCTGAATGAGGTAATAATCAAGAAAAAATATCATTTTCCCCAAATAGATGACTTGTTCTATCAGTTGAAGGGGATAAGGTGGTTTTCTAAAATTGACTTGTGTTCGGGCTCTCATCAACTCAGGGTGAAAGAGGTAGATATCCTAAAGAAAACCTTCCAAAGCAGGTATGACCACTTTGAGTACTTGGTCATTCCCTTCAGATTGAAAAATGATTCAGTGGTCTTTATGGAACTCATGAATAGGTTTTTCTATCAGTATCTTGATTCTTTTGACATGGTATTTTTGGATGACATCCTAGTTTATTCGGGATCCGAGGAGGAACATGATCATCACTTGTGGATCGTTCTGGGAACTTTGCGAGAGCATCAACTTTATGAAAAGTTGTCCAAATACACTTTCTAGATGAGAGAAGTGAAATTTTTTGGGCATGTGATCTCAGATCAGGGGGTTTCAGTGGACCCCAAGAAAGTGTGGTTATGTCATGGGAGCCGCTGAAGAATGTGTTCGAGATCAGGAGTTTCCTCGGACTGGCTAGTTAGTACAGATGGTTTTTTTGGGATTTCTCTCAGCTTGCTTCACCAATGATCGTACTCACCTGGAAAGGGGTGAGGTTTGTATGGGCCCCAGAATGACAGGAATCCTTCAAGGAGCTAAAGAGGCATTTTACTATCACCCCATTCTGATTTTTCCAAAGGCTGGAAGGGGTATGTGGTGTATTGTGATGCTTTAGGTATGGGTCTTGTGTGCATGCTTATGCAGTATGATCATGTGGTGGTGTATGGATCTCTCCAAAACTGAATGCATGAAAAGAAATACCTGGCCCAAGACTTGTAGTTAGTATTTATGATGCATGATTTTAAGACTTTGCGTCAATACCTCTTTTGGGGAGAATTTTTTGCTCTACTTTGATTATAAAATCTTGGCCTATATCTTCTCATAGAAGGACCTCAACATGAGGCAGCGTCATTGGATCGAGTACTTGTAGGGGTTTGAATTTGACATTATCTATACCCCAGAAAAGGGTAACGTGGTGGTTAATGCCCTAAGAAAAAGAGTCCCAGTTCATACTTTGAGGAAGTCTAGTGATGAGTGGATTCTGATGACACTCTTTACTCAGATGCATGTGGAGATCAGGGAGAAAAATAGGGGTTTGTTCTTGGAGAGATTTTAGTTGACTCCTTCTATGGCGGATCTAATTCATGGATAACATCCCAGTGATGAGCTTTTTCAGTGGTCAAAGTAGTTTTTTCAAGGTGGGTAGACGTCCTCTGATTGGTCGTTGTCTCTTGAGGGCACCATGTGCTTCAAGGGCCGTTCAATAGTTCAGTTGTCTCTACGGAAGGTGGTGACAAAGGATAGCCACCAGTCTCAGTGGGTTGTCCATATAGGTTCCACTGAGATTTATTATGATGTATTTCGGTAGTTCTATTGGCCTGGTATGAGATGAGACACCGCAGACTTCATGTCGAGATGCTACAAATGCCAGTATGTGAAAGTAGAGCATCAAAGGCCCTCTAGTTTGCTCCAGTCATTACCCATTCCTACATGGAAGTGGGACGAGGTCTCCACGGACTTCATTGTTGGATTTCCTCATACATCTTGGGGTAAGAATTACATTTGGTTGGTGATTGATCATATGACCAAATCATCCCACTTCATTCCAATCAGAGATACTGCTGAAGTGGATAAGTTGGGCCGTTTGTATCTTTAGGAGGTGGTAAGGCTCCATGGTGTGTCGTCAGCAATTGTATTAGATAGAGACACCTGTTTCACTTATTGGTTTTGGGAAGTCCTTCATAATTCATTGGGTCCTCAGATTAAGATGGGAATAGCATACCATCCTCAAACGGATGGTCAGATAGAGCGAGTGAATCAGATTTTAGAGGACATGATCTGTGCATGTTTTCTGAACTTTGAAGGTTCCTTGGATATCTATTTGGTATTGGTTGAGTTTTCTTATAATAATAGTTACCAATATTCGATTTGAATGGCTCCTTTTGAGGAGCTCTATGTTTGGCCTTGTCGGTCCCCCCTGTGTTGGGCTAAGGTAGGTGAGACCTCACTGCTGGGGATGAGTCTAGTGCAAGAGACATCTGAGAAGGTCAAGTTGATTAGGAATCACTTATTGATAGCTCAAAGTTTCCAAAAATCATATGCTGACCATAGGCGTCGAAACCTAGATTTGTATGTGGGTGACAAGGTATTA
This sequence comes from Viscum album, assembly GCA_963277665.1. Lineage (NCBI taxonomy): Eukaryota > Viridiplantae > Streptophyta > Magnoliopsida > Santalales > Viscaceae > Viscum > Viscum album. The sequence goes on from OY728129.1 coordinate 264,937,181, forward strand.
TTGAAAGTGGCCCCTCGTATGGGCCATTATCGGTTGGGAACGCAAGGGAAGCTGACATTGTGGTATGTCAGACCTTTTGAGATCACCGAGCATATTGGAAATGTGGAATAAATGTTGTAATTACCTTCTCAGTTGTCATCCATCCGTGATTTCTTCCATGTCTCCCAGTTTAATAAATACAACCTAGATCCATCCCTTGTACTGAATTGGGAGGAGTTGGATATAGAGCCTGATTTATATGTTGTTGAGCGGCTGATACGAATAGTGGACTTCCAAGAAAATGTGTTTTGGGGAAATTCTATTCCACTGGTCCGAGTTATTTGGTAGAATGGGAATGATACACATTATATATGGGAGTGGAATTCATGGGTCAAGGAAGAGTACCCGTTCCTATTTTCTGATCAAGCTTCAGGTTGACTTTTTGGGATGGAAAGTTTTCATGGTGGGGAGAATGGTCACATCCATGTCCTTTATTTAAGGTACTTTTTCCTCTTTTATTCTTCACCTAAATTTCCCCCCTAAGTTTCCCCTAGTCCCCCTTGAATTTGATTAATTTTGGACACTTTTTGAGTAGACAAAAGGGGGTGCACGGTTTGCTAAACTATGCAAGCAAATTGAACAACCTTGTCCAGCTCATTAAAAATTTTGTTAAATTCCATTTCTTTCCTCCCAGGATTTATCCAAACCCACCCCTTTATCCCCCCATTAGACCCTATAATCCATGGAAGCCTCCCAAGAACCTCAAACCCTCCTTGTAACTATTTTTTGAAGGGGGATTTGGTGTAGAAACTTCAAACTTCCTCAAGTAAGTGAATTTATTCCTTAGTTCCTTCCTTTTTCATGGTGTTTCTTCCCTTATTCTTGAAGTTCCTTATGTCTAAAAAGTAGGGTTTCGAACATAGGGTTTTATCCTAGGTTTATTGGTCTATTATTCTGGTTTTAGGCTTGATCTAAGTCCCTTGTGGTGCGGCGGTGGTGCGGTTGAATTTTCGTACCAAGATTCATGGGTTTTGACACTTGTGGTAGGTGATTCCATGGGTAATCAATGCTAGATGAGTTATATTTTCTTAATTTATATTTTTATCACACTTATACTTCATTATTCTTGTTGTGAAATCTGGTTTTGGTGATGTTTGTTAAGAAAATGATTTTTAGGTACCAATTTTATGTTAAATTGGGTGTTTTGCATGTCTATTTTATGTTATTCCAATTTGTGTTGTTTTATAACTCATGTAATGGGTTTATAGAAATTTTTTGGGTGCTTAAAATACTATTTCGGTGAATATGGGTATGCACATGGTGTTCAAAGTGGGTTTTTAAGGGATTTTATGTGCAAAACATTTTTAAATTTTGTCAAGTTATGTTATTGAAATTCTAAAGGTTTTATTGAGTGGTGCAAGTGGTGAAAAGCATGTGAAGCTACTAATTTTAATTTATTATGACCAGAACTGATGTTTTTATGTGATAATGGATTTTTGTGTCATGATATAATGGTCTGAGCACAAAGGGATAATCTTGGGTATCTAGGAGGGTAGATATGTACTAGTACGCTAGTAATTCAGAGCAGTTTTATCCATATTTCACTAAGAAAAATGGATAACGACAACACTAAAAAAACTATATTGATGATGATTTGGTACCACTAGGTTATGGGTATGTTCCCTACTAGTGGATCGTGTACAATAACGGGTTTTCTATGGTTACTTTACACTGAGGTACAAGGTACATGGGGCCCGAGACTAACTAGTTCCTAGGGGTGTTCCCGAGATTAGTGCTCATTGACCCTTTTGTAATTATCTTTGGAATATAGTGGTTTTTTTGGAAAATAAATTATCTTACATGTTTTATTGAAATGTTTACACTTATGAAAAATTCCCTTTGTAAATTGTTTACATTTAAAAGTTTCATTCCTTAGAAATTATTTCCATCACTTCTTGCTTATCAAAACTACCATGATTTTTATCTTGTATTGTTTACTCTATATAATATCATGGTGGTATCCTATTGGGATTAGTCTCACACCCTACTTACACCCCTTGGGTGTAGGTAGACTTGATCATGTTTGAAATAGGTAAAGGTAAGGCCTTGGGTGATGGCGGTTCAGGTTGTTAGTCTTCATCCTTGGTGCGACGTTGTGGAGACGGCTTGTGGGTGATGACCCCTTATCATGTGAAGTCCTTGGGGATGTTTTGATTCTATTTTTATGTGTATTTGGACCTCTTGTTCAATGTTTAAACTTATTTATTCAGTTCTGGAATTTGTTTAAATCTTGTTTGGCATGAATTTTTAGATTTGGTTTATCGAGTGGTTTTGATGTTTTATGTATCCATACTCAGTTAAATCATTCCCAAAAAAAAATATATGGTACCTGAACACTTGTTCCATCCCGTGGGGATAGGGAACACCCTTTGGGTCTTGTCACAAGCTAGGTTTGATACTGGTTTTTATTGAGATAAGATTTAGATCATGACATTATACACCACTACATTCTCCTAGAACGATATATTTCATATTGTTAAAATCTTAAGGTTTTTCACTTTCTCTTTGTTCACTATTTTAAGATTTTGGTTTTTCGATTCACAATTAACTTATAATTATTTATGACCTCTTATGTTACAATTACTTGTGATGTTTTAATCAAATTTTTTTTATACCATTCCTCTCCTCATATATATCATTTACATATACAAATCATTAACATATTTAGTGAAATGTGTACCCTCTGTCTACCATTCTCTATTATTGATCATCAATAAGTCATTTATATATACTATTTTTTTCATACTATATTTTTTTCATAATAATTATTTAAAACATTGTGTTATATTTACCATATATCTTCCAATGTTTTGTTCCATTTATCCAAACCAAACTATCTATAGATGTTAGATATCAAAGATATTTAATGTATTGCTATAGATATTTCATGTATTTCCTTCTTCCCTAAAACCTTCATATCATTTTTTTCAAATATATATTTAGTTATTTTATTTATATAGCTAACAAATCCTATGAAAATGACCACCCCTTCATATCATTTTTCTTTAACTATATATTTTCCTTTATTTCTTCATTTTATTACAATTCATTATCTTGGACACCCCTCATAAATTATATCTAGGGCCTTAAGGTGGGATTAATCAAATTTTATACATTTTTTTTACTTTTTTATACAAAAAACAATGAAGAAATTAGGGGAAATCATTTATTGCTTTTATTTTTCCTAATATGTTATATGTTAACCATTCAGAATATCATAATTTCTACCTAAAAAATAACTGATTTATTATGATATTATTGTTTCACATAGCCAAAAACTTTGAAATCTATGAAACTAAAGATATTCTCAGAGTCTATATATTGTATTGAGTAAAGTGAGTAATTGGTTATTAGAGAATGTTTAACCAAAATATATATATTTCATTTATTCCACAATTATTTTCTAAATATAATCATAAATTAATTACTGGTATCTATTTTTTGTATCTCATCAAGGTTCATCTAAACATTATAACGTCACTAACAAACCAAAAATCACTGATTCTATATACTATAATTTTTTTAAATTGATTAGTGGCATCTACTTTTTATATTTCTTCCAGGTTTATCAAAAAATTAATGGCGTCTGCATTTTGTGTGTTTCCCTAGACTATAAAGTCCCACTTATTGGAAAACTCTATATATAACACAAAATCAATGATATTTATTACATTTTATTTATTTAATATTTATTATTTCATTTTATTCCCTTTTTATATTTTACTTGACTATATTTTTTATAAGAAAACATTACTTTTGACATATGGATTATATATTGATTTAAATTGTTTCTATGTGATTTTTTGTTTGGTAATTATTCTAATTGGTGATAAATAAATTTTTTGTGATTTTTAGAATGATGATCGTGGCCCTAAAATGGTGATATAGGGTTTTTATTAAGTTTGGACGTGTTTAAACTGATGAAATAGTTAGGGAAAGGTGAATATGAAATGTATATGATAAATGGACTATAATGTAATGATTTTAAATAGGTAAAAAAGGATAAAAATTTAAGAAATAATGGGAATAATGGTATATTATGTGAGAAGTAGTGATTTTTAATTTCATATTGTGGAATTATATGTTTCATTATGTCCTCATGATAAGTTAAACATTACATGGTGGTTTTAAGGGGTAAATTTGTTGTTGAAATGGTCATTTATGCATTTGGAAATTACTTTTTAAAAGAGATAAGCATGTCAAACCTACTTTGGTAAATTAAACTCAAGATTGAAATATTTATAGGCATTTTTATGATATCTTTTGTGGATTATAAAAAGATATGAAAAGTATTTTAAGAGTATAAAGTGGTTAATAAACTTATAGAAAGAATATAGAGTTCATGGGGGTGTTGGACTTGTGCTTGATCTTACCAAAGTGTAAGATTGGTATGCTTTAAATGGTTTTATAAATCCTAGTAAAAATGTTTAGGAGGAATGTAGTATTGATTTTAAGGGGGAAAGCATGTCCAATGTATGCTAAACCAGAATGTGTGATGATATTCCTTAACTGGGTTTGTTAAGGTGTGATTTACATGCTGAATTTATATGTAATGAAGCTAGAAATGAATCCTTAAATGGTTAGATAGGAAGAATAATTGGGTAATGGTTGGTTAATTTACCTTGACATTAAATATATGATATTGAGACCTTGTTATAGGTTCTTTATGTTTATTAGGTTTTATAAATTATGATCTTTAATATAGAGAATGCATTTGTATTTCTATTTTTATTTCACATGCCATACAGGGGGGATAAAATGACAAGATGAGTTTTTATGGGTAAGAAATGATGTAATATGTTTTTTTAGTGATTTATGATATTTTTATCACTAAATATGTTGTGCTATGTTTGAGCTATGGTAATGGTCACTTATAGGTGGCTTATGGTGGGATGAGTTATGAAGTTCCATGGTATGGCATTATTGGGCTTGAAGGTAATTAACCCTTTTTGGCATTAAACTATTATTTATATATTCACATAATAACTCCTTGAGTTAACATAAGTTTTTTTGGTTTTTACTAAGGATTATTTTCTCACTACCTATTCATAACACCTTTTGTGTATAAAAATTTAATGCATGATGTTTCAGGTAATGGAAAGTGGTCTTTGTAGCTAGGTGTTGATTTCTAGTAACAATTTGAATCTTAGTCTACAATCTTATAGATTATTAAGGAGTGTGTTGTCCAAAATTACTTAAATTATCTCTTTCAATTTCATTTCTTATTTATTGGTATATATGAATTACCTTTGAGTTTAGTTTGACTACTTGAAATTTTTGGGTGTTTGGGCATATTATCTCTAGAACACTTTAGTGAAAGTGAGTGACTAGTGGAATTATGAAATAAAGCCCATAACACAACAAGAGTTGTAGGTTAATTTCTTGTTAAGTAATGCCTATAACATGACTAGTGATACGAGTGTGTCATGATTTTTGGAATGAATTAGAATACCTTATATTGTATAGAATCATTTCATTTCATCCATTTTATGTTATCATAAAATAGTTAGACATTATTGGATGATTCATTAAAGGTATTTCTAATGGTTATGAAAATCATTTAAATGCTAAATTATTTTTTATGGAGGATTGAGGAAATGAGTTTTGTTGTAATCTATATCAGTTGGAGGATATAATTAATAGAAGTTATAGGTTGTAGGGTAAGATTATTTTTCTAAAATTTGTAGGATATAGTCATGGTTTAAACCATGGAAGTAGGGCCTTTTTCTAGAATATAGAGGATATATACATGGTTTTAACTATGTTTTTAGCTTCTAATTTCCATGGTTTTAAATGTGGTATTAGGTACCAATTTCCATGGTTAAACCATGATTATAGCTAAAAATTTATATAGTTAAAACAATGGTTGTAGCCTTAAATTTACATGGTTTTAACCATGGTATTGGTGCCCAATTTCCATGATTAAACCATGGGTATGTAGATATAATTCCATGGTTTAAACTTTGTCTACACATGGACAACTTCCATGATTTAAACCATGGAAGTTAAAAACCCCTATTTTAATGGATTTATTAGCCATGGTTTTGGAAACCATGGTTATAACATATTTCTATGATTTTTTTGTTTATCACCATGGTTCAAACCTGTGGCTATAGGTGACTTTTCTAGTTGTTTCAATATGTTATTGAAGGAGAAAATAAGGCTAATAGATGAACATTTACATCTCAAAAAGAACTCTGATAAGAATAATCAAATCTAAATTGAGAAAGAAAGTTCATCCGATGAAATTGAAAGGTTAAAAGTTGAGAATACTGTGAAAATAAAGATTATAGATTACATGACTTCCACTATCATCCTTGGGGATAAGGAGGTAGAAAAGATAAAAAAGATTATTAATAAAAAAAGAAAAATTCACATATGACTATATAAGATTAGTTATAGGATCGATGAGTGTTATAATAAAAAAACACTAAGCACTTTTTTTGAAAAATATTTTTTACATGAAGAAGGGAAGCCTTCCATTACTATACCTCAAAAAAATCATTTTTTCATAATGATATAGTTTGAAGAAAAATAAATCTAGATTAGGTATAAAGTTTGAGGAAAAATTGAAACCTTTTCAAATTTAGAAGTAAAAAAATATGGAAAAATTTTCACACCATCCCTAAATACCCAAAGAAATGATCCACAAAAGGGTTTTTTGAAATCAACTCATTAGAGATATAAGTATGAATTCAAATAGAAACTCATACAACAATAAATTTTCTATCAAATATGGATGTTTTGGGGATAATTTTAGTGTTTGATTCATTTGTCCACAAATTTTACAGTTAATGGTACAACATGTCTTTAATTGGACAAAAAAGGGAGCATGAACCAGAGGATAGAGAACAATAGTATAGAACAAGTCATCAGGTGTATGATATTGAGAATAAAATTAAAGTTAAAATAGTTTTAAGAGCTTTGAGGAAGTCTGTGGAAGGTTGGATCATGAAGTAAACATCTCAAATGGGTGTCTTATAGTCCTAATAGTGTAATTAAATCTAATTTTTTGGGAAGTGAATATTCAGAAAGTAAGGCATTTCAAAAAACAGAAAAATGTTGTTAAATTTTCATTCAAGGAATGAAAATATAAGAAGCCATGGATTATGGATAGGGGTTTCTCTTCCCATGTTATAGGTGATTTGAATAACCTAAAAAATATTTAAAAAAAATATGGAGTTGTACATTTGTAAATGATATTTCATTAAAGATAAAATGTGTTGGAGTGGTTAGAGTTGGGAAAAATCAAATAAACTCCAATAATGTCATATTTCTTAATGGGATAAAGAAAAATATGTTAATTATATCATAGTTTTTTAATGATGTAAATGGGATTATTTTTATAAATAATGGTTGTCTAGTGAAGATACTTAAATATGAAACTATAATAACAAGAGGTTTAAGAACTAGTGGAAATTTATTTCAGGTTGGAGAATCCAAAATAGGTTGTTACATGAGTATAGAAGTTAAGAACAATTTTTGGCCTAGAAAACATGGAAATATTGGATAAAAGTGCATGTGTAAATTAATTAGATAATAATCTATGAGTAAATTTATAGTTTTGAAATAATATGTTATCAATACTTGAAAAATATGTAAAAAAAGAAGATAGTGAATAAAAGTTACAAGGGTGTTGAAAGCCAAACTCAAATACCATTGGATTTAGTACACTATAATGTTTGTGGAACCATGAGTAGGAAGTTAATAAGTGGATATAGGTATTTCATCACATTCATTTATAAATTTAGTATAATGACATTCATTATTTTTATGTCTCACAAATCCTGAACTCTGGTCATATTTAAGAGTTTCAAGAGACTTACTCAAAAGAAAACTAGTTTTTATTTGAAGAGGCTAAGATCAAACAATTGTAGTGAGTATTCCAATAATCAATTTTTATAATATATTGATAAACATGGAATAAAACTCAAGTTTAGTGAACCTTACACTCTACAATAAAATAGATTGACTAAAATAAAAAACAAAAGTCTTGTTGATATGGATAAAACCATGCTTACTAAGAATGACACTTTGTAAGAACCTGGTTTTTAACTTAGGTATAAATCCTATAAATTTTGGTCTAATTCCCTTTTGTGGACCTAAAGTGGATTCCTAATGAGTTCAAGAAGGTCTTAGGTGTTTTTGGGGCTCATTTGGAGCCTAGAACCTATCTTTTTGGAAAAATGGTCCTATCACACAGTTAGACTAAACTGTGTGGAGAGGACACATGATTAGTCTAAATCGTGCAGATGGTCTGCATTTTCAGGCAAGGCCATATCGCATGGTTGGCACATGGTTTCTCAAACTGTGTGGCCTAACCATGTGAGTCCCCCCTCTTCTCTAGGTACCCATGAATGGTTAGCGCATGGTTTAGAAAACCATGTACATGCTATTTTTTGCGTAATTTTACCATTTTACCCTTAATGGTCTAATTAACTTAACCCTTATTCCCCAATTCAATTTCCAGCGGGATGAACCTCCATTTCTCACCATTTGAATCTATTTGAATGCCTAAGATAGGGATTAAAAGATATTTTTTTATCTGATTGAACTTCCATTTGTCGCATTGTATGCACAATGGTAAGTACTCAAGTCTTCTTAAGATGTTCTTTGTTTATCTTTCTCTCGACTTAGTTATCGAGATGTGAGTCCTTATACTCTTTTTTCATATCTACTCTAACCCAATCCAAATTATAGGCCACAAATGGAGGAATATAGTCATATGAGTATGAGGTGGGTGGTCTATAACTCATCCCTCAAGTTCATTGATTTTGGAATTGATGTGTGGGGCCCACTGATTCCATCAGGTGTCGTTTATTAAATTTATATGCCTTTATTATCTTCATTAGAACCATATGGTTATTCTCTTTCTATAAATGTGATCGGTTATTGGTCGTTTCATCCACAACTCCCAACACCCCATGTAGCGTGATATACCATAATTGGGTTTTTAGTGTTTTGACACTTTTGAGCCATGTTCAAGTGTGCTTGATCTTGGACACACTAATAGTAAGCCTCCTTATATTAAATTTCTATTGAATCATGAAATTTTGAATATCTTGTGCCTTGTCACTTCCACTTGACCCGCCTAAGGTAAGTGATTAAATGTAAGTAATTGATTTAAATGATATTATGGAAAACATACTTATGTATATGACTTGGCCTTATTAAATGTAAATGAATGATTGGTTTCATGTCCATATCACACCTTGACATGTTTATGGAAGGAAGAGGAATTAAACTTATTAATTAAACTTGATTTACATGGTTTTAATTTAAAAGGTTTCATGCTACTTGGCCTTGTCAAACTAATGAAAGGAAAGGCTTGAACCAAGTGAAATTATTAATGGAATAGTTATCATATGGATAAAAAATTATAATGAATTGAATACAAGGTGAATCTTTATGAACTTGGACCTTGTCATATTTATAGGAAGTCTTGAATCATGTTAACTCTTGGATTCCTGAGGGAGTGCCTTGGGTACTCGAGGATGTCATTATGATTCAAGGATTTCAGTTTCCTTAGGCAAGACCTACCCAAGAACCCAATCCTTTTCTACATATGGATTCATGTTATGAAACCATAGGATCCCTTCATTATTAATACAGGATGCCTTAGATACACTCCTTGCATCCAACATGGTATGAGGTTCCTTGGTTACATCCTTCGTCCCGACCACTACTTATCTCCTGTTTTACCTTGGATGTATTCCGTGGAATCAGTTAGAAATATTATTGTGGGAATTCCGTGGATGATGATCTATGGATTACACTCTTACCCCTTAGCTAGACTCGGTTACTACTGAGTTAGTATCCCCTAAGGTCTAGGTTGACTTGATTATTACCATGGAGCCACTTCATATTAATTATCAATTATAGTTTCCTTGTTACATCTTGGAACCTTCACTATTTATACTATCATGAGGTGATGTTAGTGTTGGATATGCCTCATGTGACCTATTTATATAAATTGGAACTTAATTAATTGATGAAATGGTTACATGTTCAGACACCGGCCGAGGGATGAAGCATGTACTTGGGTATTTAGTTACATTTTACTAATTTAATTTATATATGCATCTATGAACACTGTTAAATTTACATCACACGAGCTATATGTTATCGACATCATTGGTGGTGGACCATTTAGATTTATCTCACACACTCTTTGGGAACCATTTGGTAGCTGGATCAGATTAAATGTTGACAGGTGTTGATAAAGGGAAGTGTAATGTTTTGGACACTTGATTGCTTGTTGTGCTAGGATGGAGCTTATAGAAGATGGTTGAGCTATAGATCAGGATGCTTAAAATAGTTTATATATTTCCTTTTTTATACATTGGGTTTTTTATGTACACCTACTACTTTGTATCCATATTTTTCAGCAATCTAGTGAAATGACATATATCATCATCAATTATTGTATGTTATTCAAGTTATTTAAGTTATTATTGATTTGTCTTCGTACATTATGCATTCTATTTATGCTATTTACCTCTATTATATATTATATGTTATCTGTTTTTTTTTACTCTGGTAATGAGGGAATAGTCTCCCCATAGACACACTCTAGGCCCTCATTGCTAGTCAGTATCCTCTGGAATTTTGGGAGATGTGCTTGAGGCTATGTGGACCACCGGGCTCAGGGATCCTCTTAAATGGAATCTGGGTTTGAGATGTCACAAAGTGGTATAATAGGGTCTTTCATTATTGCTTTACTATTTAGAGATAATAGATTGTAGATTAGGAATGTTTGTAACTTGTTAATAAGTTGTGCTTGGGCATCGTGAACCCATGTTTGGGGTAAAGTCTGAGTTTTCTGAATTACAATTATTATTTTTCTTTTGCCTATTATAGTTGACAACATTGCACCATTAGTTAACTCACATGTTATGTGGTGTTTTTGACTATTCTTCTAATTGAGATCCTATTTTATCCTTGGCCTAATGATATGAGGTAAAGGATCATTGTTACATGCATCATATAGGCACCTATAATTCACATTTCAAGCATATTTCCATGACATATAGGTTCATTTCACTGATTTTTATTTCTTGATATGTTTGTGATTTTTGAGTGATTCTGTATTATATATGTGCTTGTGCTACTTTTGGGATATGGTTGAGTGATTTTTTATTTCAATTCAGGAGGTTTTATGGGACCTTGTAGGTTGGAATGAGTAATTTACTGAATCAAGTCTTTAATTATAAATTCAAATGGGTGTTGTTTTAAGTGATAATAATTATGGTCTCTGATTCATTGGGAATGAAAATATATTTTAAAGAACTTTGATAAAAGTTCTAAAAAAATACAAATATAAAACTGAAATGGTTTCACATCCTTATCCTGCTTTTTCATACTTATGAAAGGTAAAGGAGTGAACCTAGTAATTAAATATAAAACAAAATGAAACGGTTTCCAATAAATGATGAGGCAAGGTACTATTGTCCCTTCATCTATTAGAACCCATAGAACTTATAACTGATCACTTACTGATACCTAGCCTTCTAAGTGGGTAGTTAGGGTGGCATACAATGGGTAGGGATCCCTTTCTTACATTCAAATTTTGTTAGTGTTGTTATGTTCTTCTTAAAGCTTGTTCATAGGAGTGGTCTTGGATAATTTTAGACCAATTTCGCCATGAAATCCTCGTGTCGTACACTAGGAGGGTGGAAATGACTATGCTCTAGATGTGGTGGGCCCTGAACCTCTAATATTACCTCCAATAGTGCTACATGAGGCACCGCCTGCTGTACTTGAATTGGGAACTAATACTCAGGTTCGTGATAGTTTGCTACATCTGATGCAGTCCATGCATGGTGCTTCATGAGATTCACCTACGATGGCTGATCTGAAATGTGAGTAACAGCAGAAGAATCCTCTTACTTTATCAGGGGATGGTGGTCCATAGGCTGCTGAGTCTTGTCTATAAGTCACATTTTCTATCTTTGATCATCTAGAGACACCTCCATAGAGAAGGTTCAAACTTTATATGTACATTCTCCATGATTAGACCAAGTATTGGTTGGATGTGATTACTTAAACTGGTTACCATCAGGACATGGTATAGTTTGATTTCCAGGCTACCTTCTATGATGAGTTCTTTCCTAAAACATTGAGATCTGGAAGATCCTAAGAGTTTATTAATCTCGAGTAGGGTTCTATGTCATTCATGGAGTATTTATCTTGTTTCACTAAGTTACAATTCCTTGCATTGCTTCTCGACAGTGATGAGATTTCTCGTGCTAGACGCTTTGACAATGGACTCATGTATTCCATCCATACTCAGGTGTACGTATTTATCATGTCTAATTTTTATGAAATAGTAAATCAGTCTCTAATCACTGAGTGAAACCTAAGGGAGGGTGACAATACCGGTCATAGAGAATCAGTGTTGTGCTAAGACAGTAGTTATTCTAATGGAAGGAAGCGTTCCATGTAGGTTTCTCAATAGGGAAATGGAATCTAGGGTACCCATGTAGGTAGCTCTATAGTATGCCATTAGTGCGGACGTACAGGTCATCTGAAGACATAGTGTGATAGAGACCCTCTAGAGTGTTGGTTTTACGGCCGTATGGGGAACTTGTAGAGATTCTGTCAAACCTTTCCATCAACTTCTAGTGGAAGAGGTTCTACACCAACTCCACCTTTAGGGGAAGGTTATTTTATTCCATGTTAGGTAGGAAGTTGGGGTAGCATCGGCAAGACTGGATAAGGAGGAGTTTGTGGCCATGATAGTCAGACCCTTGATCACCAGCAACACCAGTAAAGAAGTTCTGATTGTGGTAGTCCAACTATTTCTCAAGGTCATGGATCAGTCCAGATGCATGATTTATAGTCGATACCCAAGGATCATGTTGTGGGATCATCTAAAGTACGAGGTATTATTCTAGTAGCCTCCACTATAGTATCTTCTTTATTTCATACAGTTGCTTCACACTCTTTTATCTTTCTATCTATCGTGGGATGTCTTGGGCTAGAAATAATTTTTTTGTGGTGTTATAACCCTAGATACACCATTGGGAATACGGTCAAATGGAATATGTCAATGTAAGGATTGTACCCTTGAGGTAGGCAGTTACCCTTTCTTATGGGGCCTCTTTTTCCTAGAGTTGATGGGCTTAGATTTCATTCTCGAGTTGGATTGGTTGGTTCCATATCATGCCTTGGTAGATTGCTATTGCTGAAGGGTATTGTTTACATCACCATAGGGCAATAGTTATCTATATAAGGGTGGGTGGGATTTCCAGGATAGTAGAGTCAGACCAGAGCATCATGGGCTAGGTGGGGTGACCACCCAGATTTCCAACCTCTTCATAGAGGATCAAGGTTTTTACTAGGTTGAATTCCCTCCAGTAGTAAATCGTTTCAGAAATGTCTTTCCCAATGACTTCTCTATCTTACCTCCTGAGAGGGGGTAGAGTTTATGATCGATATTATTTTAGGATCATATCCAGTTTACATTCCTCTATATAGGATGGAACCTACTAAGCTCTAGGAGCTCAAGTGGTAGTTATAATATCTATAGGCCAAAGGTTTCATATGGACCAGCACTTCCTCTTAGGGTTCTCCCATACTTTTCAATAAGAAGGTGGATGGGACCCTTCACATGTACATGGATTACAAATGGTTGAACCATCTGAAAATCAAAAACTAGTATCCACTACCTCAAATAGATGATCTCTTTGACCAGCTCTGAGGATCTACAGTTTTCTCTAAGATCGACCTGAGATCGAGCTATCATCATGTGAAAGTCAGGCCATCATACATACCTCATATAGCTTTCCATAGTAGGTATGGTCTATATGAGTACCTCATTATGTCATTTAGTCTTATAAATATGTCTGTCGTTTTCATGTCTCTGATGAATATGGTGTTCCACCCCTATTTCGATTATTTTGTCATAGTCTTTGTTGATGACATCTTTTTGTATTCTCGCGCTCATAGTGATCAAGCAAGGCACCTTTATATCATTATGAGTACATGGATATAGAATATGATTTATGTAAATCTCACTAAGTTCCACTTATGGATCAATAAAATTCACTTATTGGGTCATATTATCTCAGAATTGGGAGTCTCTGTGGACCTAGATAATATTAGTGTTGTGGTTTTCTAAGAGTAACCCAAGAATGTGTCTAATATATAGAGTTTATTTTGGCTGGATGGATATTAAAGGTGTTTCATATAGAACTTTCCATGCCCTGCTTCACCTCTCACTATCCTTACAAAGAAGTTTGTTAAGTTCCCATGGTTAGAAGAGTGCGAGAAATGCTTTTAAGACTAGAAAGGGAGGCTGGTCTGGGAACCTATTTTGGCTCTTCTAGATCTAGGAATATGTTATATAGTCTTTTTTGATTCATCAGGCATTAGCCTAGGAGTAGTGTTGGTGCAGGAGGATAGAATCATCGCATACATATCTCATTAGTTTAGGCATCATGAGATAAATTACCCGATGCACAACCTTGAGCTAGCAGTAGTTTTCCATGCCTTACATTGCTGGAGACACTATCTATTGGGTGAGAAATTTGTGGTATACATAGACCAAAATAGCCTCAAATATATCTTTTCATAGAATAACTTGAATCTCATATAGTGAAGATGGGTCAAATATCTTTAGTCCTTTGATTTTGAGCTTGCCAATATGCCTAGAAAGGGAAACTTAGTCACTGATGCGCTGAGTCGAAAAACTTAGGAACAGAATGTATGGTAAGCCAATGATGAATGGAAGTTAATGGTATTCCTTTATGAACTGTATCTAGAGTTTCATGATAGTCACTAAAATTATCACCTCTCATCCTTGACAATTAGATCCTCCCTCTTTGAGAAGGTGAATGGTAAGTAATTTTCAGAACTTGAGGGCTCGGTTTTCCATGAGAGTATATCAGAAGATAATCTGCTTCTGTATTAGTCTGTGGATAGAGATGACATCTTGAGTATTCATGGGAATGCCTGGGTTCCTACAGATATGAGAGAGGAGTTGATGTAAGATTCCCATGCTTCCTAGTGGGTAGTTCATCCTGGAATCTTTGAAATGTATCGAGATATACAATGCCAGTATCGGTATCCTAGAATGAAATTTCAAATAGTAGTATTTATCACTAGGTGTTCCACCTATCAATAGGTGAAGGTGGAGCACCATTAACCTATAGGATATCTACAGTCACTTCTAGTCCTGGAATGTAAATGGGAAGATATTGCTATGGATTTTGTAGTCAGCTTACTTGGGTCACTCAAGGGTAGTGAAGTTGTATGGTCATTTTTTGGCCGACTAAAAAAAGAATCCTACTTCATTCCTATTAAGGAGACTTTCTCAGTTCATGATCTGGGAAGATTGTATGTCTGTGAGATCATACGACTACTATCCTTTCTAATGGGGATGCTCATTTTACGTCATGGTTCTGGAAGGGGTTCCAAAAGGATATGGGTACACAGGTTCTTCTGAGCACATCTTTTCACCCTCATACCAATGGACAGTTGGAATGGATGATATAGGTTCTAAAGGACATGATCCAAGCATGTTTCCTTGATTTTGGAGATTATTGGGAGAATAATATCCCTCTCATCAAGCTCACCTATAATAAAAGCTTTTAAGCAACAATTTAGATGAATTTTTTTGAGGCCATATATGGTAGGCCCTGTCATTCAGCCCTGTACTGGATAAAGGTAGGTGAGGGAGCCCTACTAGGTCCTCATCTCGTGCAGGATACTTCGGAGCATGTTCAACTGATCAAGAAGCATATGACTGCTACTTAGTCTCGACATAAATTTTATGTCGATCATAATCGATGACCTATAGAGTTTGAGGTTGGAGATCGTGTTTTCCTGTGAGTATTTCATAGGATAGGTAATAGACAGTTACAAAATCAAGGGAAGTTATTGCCTCATTATATAGGGTCTTTTGAGATCTTGGAAAAAGTTAGGCTAGTAGCCTATCATTTATTGCTACATCAGAGGTATCGTGCTATGCGCGATGTCTTCCACATTTCACAGTTATTATCATGCCGACATGTCTCATAATTTTGATCCTAAGGAAGTTGAGCTTGATGTAAATGCTTCTTTTGATGAGTATCCTATACTCATCATCGATAGAATCATGAAGGATCTATGAGGTCGGTATGTCCCTCTAGTACGGGTGCTATGGAAGCATGGTTGTGTATAGGATGAGACTTGGGAGAGGGAGGACAATGCACATGCTCAGTGGCCAGAGTTAATATTAGACAGTGATTCACCACCCTTAGAAGGTGAAGTTGGGGACAAGTTACTTTAAGGGGGAAGACTGTAAGAACCTGGTTTTTGACTCAGGTACGGATCCTCTAAATTTTGATCTAATTCACTTTTCTGGACCTAAAGTGGATGACTAATGAGTTCATGAAGGTCTTAGGGGTGTCTAGGATTCGTTCAGAGCCTGAAACCCAACCTTTTGGGAAAAATGGTTTTGGAGCATGGTTAGAGTAAACCATGCATAGAGGACGTATGGTTAGTCTAAACTATGAGGATGGTCTGCATTTTTGGGCAGATCCATATCGCACGATTGGTGTATGATTTCTCAAACCATGCGGCCTAACCGTGCACAGTCTATTTTTTGGATGATTTTACCATTTTACCCTTAATGGTCTAATTAACTTAACCCTTCTTACCTAATCCAATTTCTAGCAGGATAAACCTCTATTTCACCCCATTTGGAGATCTTTGAAGGCCTAATCTAGGGATTGAAATATCACCTTCATCAAGGATTTAATTGAAATTTTTTTTGTCACGTTAAATGTGCAAAGGTAAGTACTCGGGTCTCCTTAAGTCGTTCTTTGTTTCTCTTTCTCTCAACCTAGTTATCAAGGTGTGATTCCTTATACTTGTTTTTTAGATCTAATCTGATATAAACCAAATTATAGGCTGATATTGGAGGATATTCATATGAGTAAGATGTGGGTGGTCTATAACTCATACATCAAGTTAGTTGATTTTGGAATTGATGTGTGGGCCCACTGATTTCATCGGGTGTAATTTGTTGAATTTATATGCCATGATTATAGTCATTAGAACTGTATAGTTATAATCTTTCCATAAATGTGACTGGTTTTTGGTGGTTGTGTCCACGACTCTCAACACCCCACATAGGGTGATATTCCATAATTGGTTTTTTAGTATTTTGAAACTTTTGACCATTGTTCGGGTTTTCTCGAGCTTGACCACACTAATGGTAAGCCTCCTTATATTAATTTCCAACTAAATCATGAAATTTTGAATATATTGTTCCTTGTCACTTCCACTTGAACTGCCTAAGGTAAGTGATTAAATGTAAGTAATTGATTCAAATGATATTATGGAAAGTATACTTAAGTATATGACTTGGAATTATTAAATGTAAATGAATGTTTGGTTTCACATTCATAGCACACCTTTCCATGTTTATGGAATACATCAGAATGAAACTTATTAATTGAACTTTATTTACATGGTTTTAATTTAAAAGGTTGCATGCTACTTGGACTTATCAAACTAATGAAAGGCAAGGCTTAAACCAAGTGAAATTGTTAATGGAATATTTACCATATGGATAAAAAATTGTAATGAATTAAATGTAAGGTTCCTATTTATGCACTTGGACCTTAACATCTTTATAGGAAGGCTTGACTTATGTTAACTCTTAGATTTTCGAGGGAATGCCTTGGGTACTCAAGGACGTTATTCTGATTCAAGGAGGTCAGTTGCCTTAGGTGAGACCTACCTAGGAACCCAATCCTTATCTACCTCTGGATGCCTAGTATGAAAATTTAGGATCCCTCCATTATTAATATAGGATTCCTTGGATACACTCCTTAGATCCAGTGTCACATAAGGTTCCTTTGTTACATCCCTGGGCTTGACCAATGCTTATCTCTCATTTTACCTTGGATGTATTCCTTGGACTAAGTTAGAAACGTTATTATGGGAATGACTTGGATGATGATCTATAGATTACACTCTTACCCCTTAACTAGACTTAATTACTACTGATTTAGTATCCCCTAAGTTCTAGGTTTCCTTGGTAATTACCATGGAACCACTTTGTATTAATTATCAATTATATTTGTCTTGTTACATATTTGAACCTTCATTATTTATACTATTATGAGGTGATGTCAATGTTGGATATGCCTCATTTGACCTGTTTTTATAAAATAGAACTTAATTAATTGATGAATTGGTTACACATTTAGACACAAGTCGAGGGATGAAGCAAGTACTTGGGTATTTAGTTACATTGTATCTCAGGATGCTTAGGATATTTTATGTATTTCTTTTTTTCTACATTGGGTTTTGAAAGTATGTCTATTACTTTGTATCCATGTTTTCCATCTTTTTAGTGACATGAAATATATCATCATCAATTATTGTATGTTATTCAAGTTATTTTAGTTATTATTGATTTTTGTTCTTCCGTTATGCATTCTATTTACTAATATTGCTTTCGATATTTACCTTTGTTGTATCTTATATGTTATCTATTTTGTTTTACTCTAGTAATGAGGGAATATTCTCCCCACAGACACACCCTAGTCTCTCGCTTCTATTCGTCAGCCTCTGGCGTTTAGGGAGATGCGCTTGAGGCTATGTGGCCCAACAGGCTCGGGGCACCTCTTAAGTAGAATCTGAGTAAGGAACATCACACACTTCATGATACTTATGGCTATAAGTTATTACTACCACTAGAATTATTGAGTAAAAATTTAGATATAGATTCATATGAAATTTTTTTAAGAGGAATCCAAATATTAAACACTTTAGAGTTCTTAGGAGTCCATGCTTGATTAATAAAAAAGGAAGAGGTGTGGAAATATTTGATGAAAAAACTGAAGATGTAATTTTTCTTAGTTATATACCAAATGGAAGTTTATATAAATGTTACAATAATAAGGATGAATGGAAAATTCACTATGATGATGTAATAGTTTTTGAAAATTAATATGAACTTAAGAAATAAATTATAAGTGTCTATGAGAATGATGCTTTCCTTGTTGAACATACTACACAATTTGAAGAAAATATGAAAATTATGGATAATAATGTAGATTTAGCTTATTCAAATGATGAGGTAGTGGATTTAAGAACCACAAGAATAAATTCAAGACATAAAATTTATGTATATAATGATAATATCATTAGGGTTTAGAATCAAGGGGTACAAACAAGAAGTAAAATCATGTAAACTAGTCACACTGGTCTACTTTTAAAGAGTAAACCCCAAACTATTGATGAATCTTTTGAACACAAATAATGGATTAAAATCATGAATAAAGAGTTGGATCAAATTGAAAATAATGAAACATTAGATCTTGTTTCTTAGACCAAGGAGAAGAACATCATTAGCACAAAATAGGGTTTCAAGAACAAGCTAAATGAGAAAGGTAAAGTTTCAAGAAACAAAAATAGGCTTGTGTGAAAGGGGTGGTCACAAATTGAGGGAATTTATTTTGATGAAAAAAATTAACGTGTTTTTATGCTTGAGATAATTAGAAATTTTCTTAAAATTGCAGTTCAAATATGATTTAAAGTTTTTAAAATTCCTGTAAAGTTTACATTTTATAATGGTGAGCTAAATCAAGAAGTATATATCTAGAAACCCGAGGGTTTTATGCTTGATATAAATGGTAGCAATGCATGAATATTGAATAAGTCTCTTCATGGCTTAAATTATTCCCCAAGATCTTGGAATTTCAATCTAGATGAGTACTTGAGAATTATATATTTCATAAAAATATAAGTGGAAAATAATATGTATGTAAAGAAGACTATAACCACATCACTCGTTATTATTGTGTATGTTGATGGAATTATATTTAAAAGTAATGATAATTTATGTGGATAATTTTCCAAAAAAATAAAGATTAAGTTCCAGATTTCTTTACTTGTGGAGCTGTAATTTTTCTTGGGTTTTCAAGTTATTCAACTACTAGTCATATTTTCATTTCTCAATAAAAAATTTCCAAGGAGTTACTAAATAGGTTTGGTTCGGATAAATCAATAAGTGTGTCTACACCAATCTAAGTGGGCACAAATTTGATTAAGGATGGCTATGGGAAGAATTTTAATGAGAAAGAATTCATAAAATTGATTGTTAATTGCTTATACTTGACTATATAAAGACCATGTATTTTCTATGATGTTTCTATTTGTGATAGGTTATAATGTTTCATGCCTTCTCACCCTGTTACTTAGTCAGTTTGGTATTTAGGGGTGTTTGAAGGAGGCTCAAGGAGCGTTTGGTGGAGTTTATGTCTTGAGTTTTGGGTGAGAATTCTAAGGTTAATGAATTCATGAAATAAAGTAATTGTTCACGGAATGAATAGGCTTCATGAAAATTAGTTGATACCTGTTGGGTTTGGAGTTTGGGATATTCATGTCCTGAACTAGATTCATATCTTGAATCGGAGTTCCTCATAAAGATTCATAATGTTAATATGGGTTTTTTCGTGAATGTGACAAAGTCCATCTTGTTTATAAATTCTAGGGGACCCTTGATTTTACATCATTCCACTCTTTTTTCTCTCATTTTTGGGAGAAACCTATGTGATTTTGTGAGACCATCTAGACCCTACCTATTTCTTTGATCCTTTAATTCTGTAGGTTGATCATTGGAAATATGAGGTGAGTTATCCTCAGTTTTTCCTAGTTTTCTTTCATTCTTCTTTTGGAGATTCATAGTATTAATGTTGTTCTGGTTCGGGGAGCATTTAGGCTATGTTTTTTATGATCCCTTGAGGTGATCTAAGTTTATACAGGTTTTCCTTATGTGATTGTGATCTTCCAATTGTTTCTCTTTCACCCTATTGTTCATAGTGAATCATAAATATTATTTGAGTTAGGAGGTCCAATTCTCTCCCTGTTTAAGTGCATGTGTGATTATTGCATGTTTTTTCCTCCCATTGGGTGGATATTAAGGGTTTAATTAATATATATAATGAATTTGATTAATCTTAAATTGATCAAAATATAGATAAATTGCATGTTTTACTAATTTGATGATATTGTATATTAGATTATACATTCTTGATGATATTACTGAAAATCAAGGTTATTAGGAGCCTTGCTTGTGTTGTAGTTGATATGTATGTGAGACCATTTCTATGTTGATTATTTGATATCAACTTGAATAAATGGATAAGAATATATATATGGATAATGAATTGGTTTCCCATATAAATTTGGAATTGTGTGAGAATATCCATGCTAAATAATGGAGTAAAGTAATGAAATCACTTGAACCTAATTTGTGAAAGTTGGGATGTGATGTTATGTGTGGTTTCTCTTGTTGTGTTTCCTTTTGT
Organism: Viscum album; assembly: GCA_963277665.1. NCBI lineage: Eukaryota > Viridiplantae > Streptophyta > Magnoliopsida > Santalales > Viscaceae > Viscum > Viscum album. The sequence continues at coordinate 264,958,531 of OY728129.1, forward strand.
GATGTGGATTTTCATGTTGTCATGGTAATGAACAGATGAGTTGTGAAATGTATAGGGCAGTTATGCGATGGTTGGTTGGCATGAGTTGTGATGTGTGGTGGTTGTGATGTGTGGGCAATTGTGTGACGATGTTGATGTGAGGTGGTTTTGTTTCACGGTGATTGTGATATGTGGTGGGGTATATGGGTGGTTGTTGTGGTGAGATGGCTTGGATTATGTGGTGTTATGGTGATGGTTGATGTGAGATGGGTGAGATGTTCTGTGGTGTGGTTTTTTTAGTTTCCTAATTATCCATGGAATAAATTATAAAGATGAAATGAAATGACATGAGTTGGTAAATAAATAAGAATGGGCTAGAATTGGAGTGTGGTAATTAGATTAAATTAATTGAATGATAAATTAATGGGTTGTATAAATATGAATGAAATGAATTAGTAAATGGGAGTTAGTGGGAACTTGTTAAATATATAAAATGGTGGAACCTATAATTAAAAGTGGGAATGTGTGTCTATGTGTAGTGGTTGTGTGGTGTGATGAATTTAGTAGTGGAAGAAGTTGTTAAAAATGTTATATGGTGCAGTGGTGTGGAGTAGGCTAGTGTAGTTTTTGTGAACCCATAGGTTGGGTATTGTGTGAAATCTAAATATCAGATATTTTATATTATTTCTATTTGATACCCACCTGAGTTGGATAACCTTACTAATTCCCAAAGGTTTTTTATTCTGAGTGTTTTTCCCAATATCCAGTATGGTGGTGATATAGATGACTGGATACCCTCTCTTCCTCACTCTTCCTTAGGCAGTGATGATATTGGTTGGTGTTGGAGATTACCCAGTGATTGTATAGGTTTGTGTTAAAGATTACCCAGTAGTAAGGGTGTAATTCTAGCCCAGTGGCTGGAAATCCCGAGTAGCCCAACCCGAAATCTCGAGCAGTCTGGCTCGGCGAAGCCCAAGTCAGGTCGGGTCAAGATTGAGGCTAAGATCCATCAGGCTGGGCCTGGGCCAATGCGAGAAGACCCACGAGTCAGTCTTGGCTAACCCGACCCACTCACCCGGCCTGGCCTGGCCCATAAAGTCCCACTAAAAAAATTGGGAAACTTCTGGTAGGGAGACTCAAACTCCCTACCTTAAGCTTCCAAGGATACGCCTGGACCAACTAGTCTAGGAACTGCACCTAGTTTTAAAATACCAAACTAGATATATATATATATAACAAAGGAACTAATAAAAAATATATAAAACACCACATACCCCCCCCCCCCCATAGTGCGCACAACACATCCCCCAACCCCTCCCCTTTCTATTTTTTTAAATAGACATGCTATATTTTATATATATATATATATATATATATATCTATTAATAAAAAATAAAAAATACCACATAGTACACACCCCCACCCTGAAGCGCGTGTGGCCTGCCCCCCAAATCCCCTCTTTCATTTTTTATTTTTTTATCGATAAAACCAAAAAAACTATATTAAATTGTTTTTTTAAGAAGAATCTACTACCCCCTTGACCCTTGTGTTGCTTGTCCCCCCAACCACCCACCCAATTAAATTCCCACTATTTTCCCCCTAGTAGATCACATCACTTAAAAAAATGTAAATGGTCATATGACTGTTTTAGATGTGGTGGGTGGGTAAAAAAATAAAACCAAATGGTCATATGACAGTTTGATATTAAAAAAATGTGCATGTTTTTCATTATAAATAACACAACCAACTCCCTATTTTTTCACCTTTATTACTCGACATTATCTAGCTCTTTAATTGGGACCGGGTCGCTATTAGTGATATGCAAACATCATTGTGGTGATTTTTCTAATTTTGTAAGTCATGGGTGCATACCAATATTAACTTTTTTCATCATACACTCTCAATATGGTATTTTATTTATTATTTTTACATTTATAATTTATTTTATTTTTTAAATAGATCCATGTTACTTAGTTGATATTGAATTTATTGGTTCACCTTCATCTCATCTTCCTCAATCCACATCATCATCTAGACCTGAAAATCAATCTAATGTTTGGGATCACTTTGAAAACAATTATGTCAATTAATTTGAGGGTGTAAGCATTTTAAAATAAAAATGTAAATATTTTACTAAGATACTTATTGTATCATCTAATAGTGTCACTAGCAAACTTAGAAGTCATTTCAATTCACATGTTATAAGAAATTAACTAGATATTAGAACACAAATACAATTAGGAATTAATAAATTAAGTATTTTTTCTTATGATCCTATATGTGAACGAGATATGATAGTTGATTATATAATAAAAAATAAAAAACTTTTTAATAATAATGAATGTCCAAATTTTACTAATTTAGTTCAAGGAACATTTACTCCTCAATATAAACCTTTTTCACAAAGTGCTACTAGAAAAAAAAATTATAAAAAATTAACAATATTAAATCAGATATTGAAAATATTTTTAAATAATTAAATGGGCGTGTTTGTTTAACTTCTGATATATGGACTTCTAATCAACATAGGGAATATCAATGTATTAAGGATCATTTTATTAATAATGATTGGAAGTTACATAAAAAATTATTTCATTAAAATTGGTTAAACTTCCGTATATTGTTCATTTTCCAGGTGTTTCATTAAGAGATCGTATTTTGGAATGGGTTTTACAAAATAAAGTATTTACAATTACTATAGATAGTGCATCCAATTATAATAATACAGTGGCATATCTTATATCATCATTACAATTACCATGTGATGGAAAAATATTTCATGTTCATTTTTGTACTCATGTTTTACATTTTATTATTAAAAATGGTTTATCTATTTATAAAGATTCTGTAGATATTATTAAAAAATGCATTATCATTATTAATAGTTCTTCTAATCGTGTACAAGTATATAGAAGGATTTGTCAACAGAAAAATAAGAAAGAAAAAAAATTACAATTAGATTTAGAAAATATATGGAATTCCACATATTATATGTTAAAATTATCTTTAAATCAAAGACAAACTATTGATTTATTTTTTTCAATCTATAAAAGTATGTGAAGGGGTTATTATCCCTAAAGAAAATTTTTAGGGTCAAATTAAATTACATAAATATTTTTTTCATGTATTTTAAAATTTTACTTGATTATTTTCACATGTATATATTTTTATATCGCATTTATTTGTGCATGCTTTAATAGATATAATGTTTGTTTTTATAAAATATTTGGCTTATGAATATTATATACCTATTATTAATTTCATAAAAGAAAATTTTGATAAATATTTTGAGGCATTGCCTATAATATTTGGAATGAAAATTATATTGGATCCAAGATGTAAAGACACTAGTTTGAAAACATTTTTAGAAATTATTTTTGATGGTGAATCTCAATTTGATGGTATATTTTATTTTTTAGAACAATTATATAATTAATGTAAAGTTATTATACATGTTGATATCAGTAGATGACCCACACAACCTACACATTCTTCTTGGGGAAGTGGAAGTATATGGAAAACTATAAAAAATATCTGGATTTATGAATCCTCCAATGCAAGCACATCTAAACTAAAATGATATTTAAACTCTCCAAAAATAGATAATAAAGATTATTTTGATATTTTAAATTTGTGGAAATATTATGAATCTACATGGAATGCACTAATATGAATTTCTCATGATGTACTTAGTATTCTCTCTTCTTCAGTTGCATCTGAGTCTACTTTTAGTGTAGGTGGACGAGTTATCAGTGATTATTGTACATGAATTACAATGAACATAGATGAAGCTCTTATAGCTACAAGGGATCATTTTTATACACAAGATCGACAATAAGAATTTATCAACGTTGATAATGAGCTCAACATGTTGTCAATACCCACTGAAGACACAACATCATAATCAGATGGTTGATTTTTTTTATGCTTGATGTAATTCACTTTTGTAATGGATTAGATATATAATGTATTTTTTTATTAAATACATTTCACTATTATATTTTATTTTCATTACACAAATAAATAGTATACTTTATTAATGTTTAATTATAATGTAATTTTTTCATCACAAATAAATAATATATCTGTTTGTTAAATAATATTTCATATTGTTAAGTGTAGTATAATATATGTGTGTGTTTGTAACAATGATTTAATATAATATATATTTACATATATATAATAACTCATTATATATTAAAAAAACACTCACCCACTGATCATCCATCTAACCGTCCAGACTTTTCCGAATCCCTTGTCATTTCATGGATGTCAAGTGAGTATTAGTATGTTTCCTATTAGTTGTGGTGTAGTGCAGTGCATAAATAATTTTATACATATAAAATATATTATGTTTATATAATACATTAGTGTAAAACATTATGGAAAGTTTTTACTAAGAAGTGGTGTATATATGTATTGAATATCTATAAAATAAAGGAAATAAACACATTTTAGAAAATATGTTTAAAAAAATTAAGAAAAAAAATAAAAAATTGCGTGAAATTTTTTTATTTAAATGTTTAATTTTAAAAAAAATCACTAAAAAATGTTTTAAAAACTAACGTTTAAGAAATACGTTATAAAATAAATGTTTAAAAAACATTTTAAAAACACATTTAAAAAAATTAAAATAAATGTTTAAAAAAACTTATAAAAATGTTTAAAAAATATTATAAACATTTTTACTTGTTATATATTTTATTTTAAAAATAATAAAATCTTATAAGGGCTTTCCCACAGCCCGGCCCAAAAAGCACGATTCGATCCAATGGTTTAGGAAATCCCAAGTTCAGGCTCAGGCCACCTCATGGGGTTGTTTGGGCCAGCCCAACCTGGCTCGAATAGTATTTCAAAGCCTGGTTTGTTAGAGGGAAATCTGGGATCGGCCTGACCCGGTCTGAGTCAGGCCAGGATAAAATTACACCCTTACCTAATGGTTATGATGTGTGATATGTGGTGGGGGTCATACGTGGTGAGAGGAGGGAATAAGGTTTATGTCCTTCATGTTCATGATACCCTACAACTATGGTTATGTGATGAGGATGTGATGTGTTGAGGTTGTGATGTGATGATGACTGATGCTAGCATTAAATGCTAGACCTTTCAAGGGTGGGGTTGGTAATGACGTGTCCCAGCCCACATCAGAGATAGATAGATATGTGTTGTGTTATGTATCTAAGGGATGAGAGCATATGACGTTTGACATTGGGGTATCATGAAAAATCATTGAGGAAGTGGTTGTGGGGTTCATTTGCTTTATGTTCTTGATATTATGATACTATATTTAGGTGTGTGATTTGGTGATCAATCCATGGTGAGGTGGGGATTTTTAGTAGACCTTTTAGGTGCATAATCATTCTACTGTGCATTCACTAGTGAATTGGTATGCACATTCCATATGTGCACTTGAGAACTTGGGTATGATCCTACTGATTATATATGTTATACTCACTTTACATATATAATTTGTTTTTTTAGGTTTCTAGGAGGACTTTGGAGACTAAGCTAGACATTACTAGCTTGGGTTTTGGATCTACTGCTGAGTCAATGTCATTGGAATTGTCTTTTGGTATTTACATAGAGAATTTTATTTTTATTTGTTTATATTGATCGTGAATTTTGGGATAGTTTTGGATTTACTTTTATATTATGTGTTGGAGTTTCTCGGTTTTTATTTATCTTATATTCCAATCCTATGTTATTATAGAGAGTAATGTCTTCCATATATGATATTTTTATACCTTTGGTGATTTTCACCAACTCAAGGCCTACTGGAGGAGGGACTCAGGGGTCATTATCTCTCTTTATTCATTATTAGCCCATGAGAAGTGCCTTTGTAGGGATGGGGTCATGACAAAGTGTTCTCAAAGGTTTTGGTTTAAAGTTAGGATGCAGTTTTTAGTTTAGCACCATGTGGATTACATGGGTTAGTAGGACAATGGTACCAGTTGATCTTGGGGTGTGATAAAGGCTAGGGATATAATAGCCTAGAACCTGAACACCCAGATCCTATGCTAAAATCCATAACTTTACATTTTTTGATTTGATGAGGATAATTAGGACCCAAATTTTTCATCTAAACCTAAAAACATAAAAAAGGAAATTTTGGATCACTTACAACCTCTAGGACCTTTTAGGTTTAGATTGTTAGAGAATTAGTAAAAACTCTTACATAAATAGCCCGAATAAAATTGGACTCATAAAAAACTAGTTCATAAAGTTTAACATCATATCTCGTTATACCCATATTTTCTTATTTCACATTAGGTCACCAACATCATACTTGTGAAATCCTTTGGAGAGATAAATCATTCAACCTCATTCTTTATAACCTAGGGAAAAGGAAACATAGGAAGGGTAATCTCAAATGATCAGTAAAGGTAAACATAAACATTAACAATTTAATGTCATCAATGAGTATAAGAGTGCATAAGGGTATGATGACATAATCTAAGTGCATGATTGAATCATAAATGAACTCATACTCATAAATACCTGGATCATAAAATATAAAAACATGGAAAATGAAAGATTTATCAATAATAATGAGCCATGTGATATCAATATCAGTCATTAAAAATATTATAAACCCATTGAAATCATAGATAAAACATATTGGTATCTTGGGATATAATTTTCATTTCACTCTTACAATTTCTTTTAAAAATGGAATAACCATACATTCAAATTTCATACCCAATGCATTAGATGGATATCATAGACTCACTCATCATTAGTTTATTATATATCCACTATCATTGGTTTATCATAGAACCACCTATCATTGGTTTAACATGTAACCACTAATCATTGGTTTATCATGGAACCAACCATCATTGGTTTATCATGTAACCACCCATAAAATTTCCAAGTAACATTACAAAATCACAGCACATAAAATTTTCCATTTCATTATAAACTCATAGGAACAACCATTATCCCTTTTATAACTTGATAAACTCTTGGAAAAGAAACGTGTTCTATAAAAATCTCTTTGAAACATTATTAAACCATGGAAAATAAATAGGCTCCATAAAAATATCTTTGAAACATGGTTAACCCGTATAAAATAAATGGATTCTATAACAATATCTTTGAAACATGACTAACCCATAGAAATAAATAGGTTCCATAACAATATCTTTGAAACATGGTTAACCCATGGAAAAAAAACGGGTTACATAATAATATATTTGAAACATGGTTAAATCATGTAAAAGAAATTATTTTGATAATAATCTCTTTGAAACATGGTTAACTCATGGAAAATAAATGGGTTCTATAATAATCTCTTTGAAACATGGTTAAACCATGAAAAGTAAATGGGTTTCATAAAAATCTATTTGAAAAAAAATTAATCCATACAGAAAAAAATAAGGATGGTATCAATATAAAAATATCCCCAGTGGAGGAGAAGTAAAAATAATGTTTTTTACATTTATGAATGTAAATACCATTAAAATATCATTAAAAACATTCTTGAGGGAAAAGATCTTTAAACATTCCAAAATGTCTCGTACAACTTTGAAACATTTGAATCATAAGCCCCATGAAGGAATATCATTTAACAAAACATTAAATAACATTATAACAAATATATTCATAATATTATATGTCAAAGGGGTTATATATACTCCTCATAAAAGAAGGAGGGTGTGTAACATCAAAAAAATTCCTCAATAGAAGGAGATTGAGACGAAGTCCCTTACTGCTATGGTAACTTTGAAACCTTAAACCCCAAGAAAGAGAGGTTATAAAATGGATATTTAAAACCCCATAAATTTAAGTATAATAATCGTAAAATACATTAATGGTTAGTATATAAACCTCACAATAAAAATAAGTTGTGAATATGGCATGTATCTCACCAAAATAAAAGTGAGATGAGAAAAACCCTTACTACTTGAGAAACTTTTGAATCATGAGATCTATGAAATAATAACATCAATTGAAAATTTTAATATCAGGAAATAAATTAAATTCATGGTATAAAATGTAATAGGTAATTTAATACACCACACAAAATAAAAAAGTGGTGAATATGGCACGTATCTCATAGAAATAAAAGTGAGATGAGAAATCCCTTTACCTTGAGTCTGATTTGTCATGCTTGTTATTTATATTTCTAAATAATAAAGTTGTGTTAATTATTTAATTTATTGAGAAATTTTTAAAAGTTTATTATTAATTTTATTTCACTTATAACCAATTTATATATAATTACATAATCATTTAGGTTTAAGTTTTATGTTTTGACTATATTCGTCTTGTGTATTAAAAATTGAATTTGGTAGGTCGACTAAGGTTAATGAGGTAATTATTTAAAATATAAATTATAATAATAATGAAATAGTAATAATATTTATACATAAATTATTATGTTAAAACCAATCATGCAATATGGTTATGAAAAATTAACCAACGTTACAATCATGGAGATGGTAGGTCGTACGTACGCATGAGTAACGTTCCCATTTTTTGATGATCATTATGGAAAAAAGGTAAGTTACATTTTTATTTACAGAATTAAAATTATATAAAAAATACCATTTTATTTAAATATACATATTTATATATCATTTTTGTGATGTGGTGGTGAAAAAATTAGAATCACATCACTTTGAGGAGGCGGTAGTCCACACATCCACAAACGACATTATCAGTTTTTCAGTGTGTAAAAAGGTAAGAAAGAAAATGATATATTATATTTTTACAAAGATAATTATGTCCTGAATATAATATATATTTCATTTATATAATATTTTTTTATTAAACCCATTCTTAATACATTATATGTAAAGTGTGAACGAATCACATCGCTTTGAGAAGGCAGTAGTCCACACATCCACAAGCGATGTTATCGTATTCCCACAAAATGGAAAGCATGAAGGTATGTGTTATATAATATTTATAGAAGCATATATACATTATAAATATCATATATATAAAATATAAACTATAAATACATCATTATTACCAACCTTGAAAGGTGTTAATAGAAGAATGGACGATATCGGTTCGCGAGGCGGTAATCTACCGTACAGATGAATGATGATTGTGTATCCCATTTGATGGAAGTGTGTGAAGTTTTAGATAGTAAAATTATCATAAAAATATATTAGTATATTTAATATTCTGAGGTTATTATATAATAATTATATAAAAACAAATTATTGGGTGGACAAATAAATAAAACAAAAGTGCTCATTGAAGAACACTACCTCTTCTTCAGGTAACTCCTTTTGGTTTATACCAAAAGAATTAATTGGTTTTCTTTATTACCAAATTTAGGACTATAATATGATATCATTTATATTGGGAGTTTTTTTGTGCAGGATTTGGATGATCCAAAATTATTTATAGGTTTGAATAAGTGAAGGGGGTGAGTTCACTTTTATAGTGAAGGAGGAGTGATATTCTTGTAAATACAAAAAGGTAAACAATATTGGGAGGTATACCTTACATCATGTGCCTAAAATAATTACCAATTTTAGATAAAATAGGAAATATTTTCAAAATATGTACATACAATGGGTTTTGGAAAAAAAATTCTAGGTTATTTTTCTCCTTAATATGAAAGTTTAACCACTAACTAAACTCATTTTTACCTTAATTATTGTAATTAATTTTAATTTATTTTACTAATATTTTTTTTCAAAAACTAATTTGAACTTAATATAAATTATAAATTATTATAATTAAAAATATGGAATCAATTTTTCCAAAATTATAATCACAAAAGTGTTAGAAATTAATTTAAAATTAATCCAGCTGAAGGGACAAGACAGTAGGTTTTTAAAGAGATAAGTTCAAAAGTTTGAAATGCTTTTATATCCAATTTAAATGTGAAATAGATTCCAATGAAATAATTTAGACTTATTTATTTATTATTTAACTAATTATACTTTAAAACCAATTTAAAATATAATTTAACTATATAAATAAATTAGAAAAAAATGCACTTTTCAATTAAAATTTAGCATTATTCACTATTCATCAAAATATGAACTTCTCAGTTTAATACCAAAAATTTAACCAAATTAAATTTTGATATTAATATTTAAAAAATGAAATTTATTTTTTAAAATAAAATTTATAAAATTTTCAAAATTTAGTTTTAAAATAGGTGCGCCATTAAAAGGTGGTAAAACTACTTTTTCGAAAGATACAATTTTTAAGTGTAAAACTAGATTTATTATTATCTTAATCCTATAAAAATTATTGTAGGATTGAAAAAACATTTGGTTTAATATATATTTTATAAATTTCATTAATATATCTCACTAATAGTGACTAATTTAATTTATTAATATAAAACTCCTATGAGGGCATAAAAATAGTTTTTTTATAAAAACGTTCCCTTTATATTCAATTGGTTTTTATTTTTCATTTATAATTAATTGATAACCATTGAATTAATTTTATAAACACGTGTAAACTATATTTTAATAATTTAGTTATTATCATTCATTCCCTTCATTCAAATGGCTAGGTGATAGCTATCACATTAAATAATAATTTTAATAGTATATTGTTGTTTGATAAAACACAGTCTTTCATGTAAAAAAAGTTATCAAAGAAAACTGATGTTGCATGAAATGCAAGATAAAATTGGTGTTTCATATAACTCAAGTTAAACTGTGCATTACATGTAACTAAATCTATCAAATAGTTTAAATTTATTTGAAAGAATATATTTCATAATATCTCAAGAAGTTACATTCTACCTTCCCCCCCCCCCACCCCTTAAATTGGATTTCACCCTAGAAATTCATCTTAGTTATCAAAGGATTAACATTTTTAGAATTCCTTTATTGAAACCCACATAGTACAAAGGGTTAATAAAACATACTATTAAAAAGGAAAATTGGGAAACATAAAGGTCACCAAAAGTTACACATAAATAGGATTCCACGTAGGGAGAACATTGGTGGGAAATTAAAAGATGGATTTGGAAGGGGGGAGAAATTCTCATGGACTAATAGAGAATGATAAAAAAATTGGTCAAGAGAATGTAAATTAAAATGAAAACATGATCCAAATTGGTTTGGAAAAGGTCATTTATATCATCATAAAAAATAATAATTGGATAACATTTTATTTAAAGATCGTTTTCTTAAAGTTTAAGAATTATTTCACCATCTAGACTAAAAACATAAAGAAATATACTTATTTGATAAGTAAAATTTCATACTTTAACCAAATTCCACCACAATATCATATTTTTCTTTAGATGATGAGTATTAAAGATGAATTTTCTTATGCCTGAAGCACAAAAATCAACTTTTAAAGATCGCATAGCCATAAAAGGGATAATCAAGATATTCCACCTATCTTTATACATTAACCAAAACTAAAATGGTAACCACATGGTAATATAATTCTTAAGATAATTAAACCATCATTTCATACATTAATCTTATAAACTAATACTCAAAGTTAAAACTAAACCATTCCATAAATAATTATCCTTAAATTTCTTCAAATTTTTCCTGACTAAGTTTAGAACTCAAATATTAGAAGGTTTTGATCATATATTATTCTAGATAAATCAACCAATGTTCCTAAAAAATCCCATATATTTTTAAAATTAAGCTTAATATTTACTTGAAAAAGGTTATACTAACCATTATATCATGTAGGCAAGTGGTAGTGCATAAAACCTTTATCATCCTTTGGTCATGGGCTCAAGCCCCACCGCCTAGATTAATGCAATGGGTTTTCACCTAGCATTCGAGTTTTACCCTTTTATTTCTTTAATAATAAAAAATTAATCCTCCATAAAAACACTTCATGTTGATCCTATAGGTTACAAATAAGTCAACCCAAAAAAATTTGCTTCCAAAAGCGTCATTTATGACCTCAAAAATTTTACTGCTTAAAGGCCTCTAATGGGCTGTCTTAAGACTTTGAACTTATGATCAACCTTAAGCATATAGTCCTATGACGCTATCTATAACTCTTAAGATAACCTCATATGAAAACATCCTGATCTCCAAAGTTATCTAAATAAACCTTTAATATCAAATATAACAACTCAAAACCCATAATCCCATATCCTATACTGAAATCCATAACTTTACATTTTTAGCTTTGATGCTGATAATTGTGACCTAAATTTTTTATCTAATACTTACTACATAAAAAGGAAAACTTGGATCACTTAAAACCCCATGTACTTTTTAGGTTTAGAGTTTTAGATAATTTGGATAAACTCTTACATAAACAACTCATATCAAACAGGACCCATAAACAACTTGTTTATAAAGTTTAACATCATCTACCTTTATACCCAAATTTTCTTATTTCACATTAGGTAATCAGCATAATAATTTTTAAATAATTTAGAGACATAAACCACTCAACCTCATTCTTTATAACCTGAGTAAAATGATACATAAGAAGGGTGGGCTCAAATTCTCAGTAAGGGTAAACATAATCATTAACAATTGAATGACATCAATGATAATAACAGTGCATAAGGGTATGATGACATAATCAAAGTGCATGAGTGAATCATAAAGGAAGTCATTCCCATCAATACCTCGATCATCAAATATGAAATCATGTAAAAGGTAAGATTCATTAATAATCATGATCCATGTGATATCAATATCTATCATTAAAAACATTATAAACCAATAGCAAGAACATATAAAACATATTGGTATCTTGAGACATAATTTTTATTTCATTCTTAAAATCGCTCTTAAAAATGGAATAATTATACGGTCAACTTCTAAACCCAATGTAAGGGAGGGATATCATGGAACCACTCATAATTGGTTTATCACGTAACCACCCATCATCTGTTTATCACAAAACCACCTATATTTGGTTTATAATGTAACCACGCATCATTGGTTTATCACAAAACCACCCATAATTGGTTTATCACATAACCACCCATTAAATCTCAAAGTACCATTATAAAATCATAACACAAAAAAGATTTAATTTCATTATAAACTCATAGGAACAACTATTATCTATTTTATAATTTGATTAACCCATGGAAAAGAAACGGTTTCTATGAAAATATCTTTAAAACATGATTAAACCATGAAAAATAAATGGGTTCCATAAAAATTTCTTGGAAACATGGTTAACCCCTGGAAAATAAACATATTCCATAACAATCTCTTTGAAACATGATTAACCCATGAAAAATAAATGGGTTCCATAACAATATCTTTGAAACATGGTAAAGGAATAGAAAATAAATGGGTTCCATAATAATTTCTTTGAAACATGGTTAACCTGTGGAAAATAAATGGTTTCTATAAAAATATCTTTTAAACATGATTAATCCATGGAAAAAAATGGGTTCCATAGCAATCTCTTTGAAACATGGTTAACCCATGGAAATTAAATGTGTTCTATAACAATCTATTGGAAACTATATTAATCCATCCATAAAATAATGAGGATGGTATCAATAAAAAATAACCCTAGTGGTGGATAAGTAATAAAAAGGGTTTTTGATATTGATGAATGGAAATACGATTAAAATATCATTAAAAATATTCTTGAGGAAAATAATATTTAAACTTTCCAAAGTGTCTCATACCACTTTGAAATATTTTAATCATAATCCCCATAAAGTAATATCATTTTAAAAACATTAAATAACATTAGAATAAATAAATTCATAATATAATATATCAAAGGGGTCGTATATACACCTAATAAAAGAAGGTGGGTGTATAACATAAAAAAATGTTTTAAGGAAAGGAGATTGAGATTAAGTCCCTTTCTACTTTGGTAAATTTGAAACTATAAACCCCATGAAAGAGAGTGACTATAATGAATATTTAAACCCCATAGATTTAAGGATAATAATCATAAAATACATTTTTGGGAAATATATAAACCACATAATAAAAATAAGTGGTGAATATGTTATGTATCTCACATAAATAAAAATGAGATGAGAAAACCCCTTACTACTTGAGTAGCTTTTTAATCATGATATCCATGAAATAATAACATCAATTTAAACTTTTAATATCATTAAATAAATTAAATTCATGATATAACATGTAATAGGGTATTTTATACACCACATAAAATAAATAAGTGGTGAATATAGCATATATCTCATAGAAATAAAAGTGAGACTAAAAATACCCTTACCTTGCACTACTAGAAAATGAACCTATACCCATAGTTTTGGATCAAAACGTGGGTATAGGTTGACCATATTCCCACAATTTTCCAAAACCATGTGTATAGGTATTTGTTTAGAACCTATACCCATGGTCTTTTAGGAACTTTGGGTATAGGGTTTGGTTCAAGACCTATACCCACAGTTCTCAAAAAAACATTGAGTATAGGTTTTGGTTTAAAACCTATACCCACGGTTCTAAAAAACTATGGGTATAGGGTCGAACTATACCCATGGTTTTTTTAAAACTATTGGTATATCTTTCCCACATAAGCATGGGAAAACAAAAAAAATCTGCGGGAAAACCTTTACCCATGGTTTTCCCCCTATTTCCACAGTTTATAAAAATATATATAAGTAAATATATATTTATATACGTATAATAGTATGTGGTGTAGTGGTTAGGCACGTCGACTAGGAAGAGATGGTCTAGGGTTTGAATCTGACAGCATTATTTTTTTAAAATTCTATATCCATGGTTTGAGAACCATGGGTATAGGGTTATTGACACAGTGGAAAATTTCCCATACACCTATTCCCATGGTTCATAACCATGGGTATATCATTTTTAACACTATGGGTATAGCTTAGAGATATATCAATGCCTTAACATTCCATGGTTTTGAAAACCATGGGTATAACCTATACCCACGGTTTTAGGGGTTATACCCATGGTTTTAAACTATGGGTATAGGTGTCTTTTCTAGTAGTGTTGAGTCTAATTCGTCACACTTGTTCTTTATATTCCTGGATAATAAAATTATGTTAATTATTTACTTTCTTGAGAAACTTTTTGAAGTTTATTATTACTTTTATTTAAATTATAACCAAATTATATATAATTACTTAATCAATTAGGTTTATGTTGGATGTTTTGACTATATTTGGTTTATGTGTCAAAACTGACTTTAGTAAGTTGACTAAGGTCAATGAGGTCATTATTTAAAAATCTCTAGAATAATAATCATGACATAATCATCATATTTATACATCAATTATTCCTTTAAAACCAATTATGTAAGATGGTTATGAATAATTAACCAACGTTGCAATCATGAAGATAGTGACCATTATGGAAAGAAGGTAAGTAACATTTATATTTAAAGAATGATCATTATATCATAAATACCATGTTATTTAATTATAAATACTTATATCATTCTTGTGATGTAGTTGTGAAAAAAAATGGGAATCACATCGCTTTGAAGAGACGGTAGTCCACACGTCCATAAACAACGTTATCAATTTTTTAATGTGTGAAAAAGTAATAAAGGAAGTGATATATTATATATTTAGAAAGATAATTATGTCATAAATATCATATATATGTCATTTATATAACATATTTTTATTAAACTCATCCTTAATACATTCCATGTAAAGCATGAACAAATCATATCGATTGAGGAGGCGATAGTCCACACGTCCACAAATGATGTTATCGTATTCCCACAAAATGTAAATCATGAAGTTATACATTATATAATAATTATAAAAGAATAAAGAAATTATAAATATAATATATATATATAATATAAACTATAAATACATTATTATTACCAACCTTGAAAGGTGGTAATGGAAGAACAAACGACAGCGGTTCCTGAGGTGTTAGTCCACTGTACACAAGAACGATGATTGTGTATCTCATTTGATGGAAGTGTGTGAATTTTTAGGTCATAAAATTAAAATAACAAAATATTAGTATATTTAAGATACTTATGTTATTATATAAGCATGATATAAAAATAAATTAAGGGGTAGAGAAAGAAATAAAACAAAAGTCATTGTTGAATAATGTTGCATCTTCTTCAGGTAACTCCTTTTAGTTTTCACCAAAGAACTTTATTGGGTTGATTTATGACCACATTAAGGATTATATGATTAAATTATGGATTTTGGAATTTTAGTTTTTCATTTTTTGTATGATACAAAAGTCTTTATATGTGTGAATAAGTGAGGGGGTGAGTTCCCTTTTATAGTGAAGGAGGAGTGACATTCTTGTAAATACAAAACGGTAAACACTATTGAGAGGTCTCTCTTAAATAATGTGCCACTAATAATTACAAATTTTCTATATAAGAGGGTATATGGTCTAAATATGGATATAAAATGGGTTTTTTACAAGTTTATAGGTCATTTGGACCCTTAATATGATAGTTTAACCACTAAGTAAACTCATTTTTACCTTAATCACTGTAATTAATTTTAATTGCTTTCACTAATATTTTTTGTCAAAAAATAATTTTAACTTAACAGAAATTATAAATTATTTAGATTCCAAATATGGAATCCATTTTTCAAAATTCAAATCACATAGGTGGCAGAAATTAATTTAAAATTAATCTGATAGATGAGATGAGACAACAGGTTTTTAAAGAGAAAAGTTCAAAATTTTGAAATGTTTATATATAAATTTCAATATGAAATTGATTATAATGATATAAATTGTATTTATTGATGTATAATTGAACTATTTATACTTTAAAACAAATTTAAAATATAATTTAACTATATAAATAAATTAGATGAAAATGTAGTTTTCAATTAAAATTCAGTATTATTCACTATTCATCAAAATATAAAACTTCTCAGAAAAATACCAAAAATTAACCCAAAGTAAATTTTGATATTAATATTTCAAAAATAAAGTTTATCTTTTCAAATAAAATTTATAAAATTTTCAAAATTTATTTCTAAAATAGGTTCTTCATTAAAAGGCAGTAAAACTATTTTTTTGAAAAATACAGTTTTTAAGCATAAAACTTGATTTATTCTTACCTTAAGTCTATAAAACTTATTGGATGATTGTAAAAAAATTTGGTTGAATATATGATATATAAATTTCATTAATATATCTCACTAATATTGATTAATTTAATTTATTAATATAAAACTGATTTGATGGCATAAAAATAGTTTTTTTATAAAAACATTTCTTTTATATTCAATTGGTTTTTATTTTTCATTTCAAATTAATTTATAACTATTTAATTAATTTGATAAAAATGTGTAAACAATATTTTCATAATTTAGTTATTCTCATTCATTCTCATCATTCCAATGATTAGGTGATAACTATCATATTAAATAATAATTTTAATAGTATATTATTGTCTGGTAAAACACAGTCTTGCATGTAACACAAGTCATCGAAGAAACCCAATGTTGAATGAAATACAAGAAAAACTTAGTTTTTCATATAATTTAAGATAAATTTTAAATTGAATATAATTCATGTTATTAAAGAATTTAAATTAATTTGAAAGAAGATATTTTATAATATCTCAGGATGTTACATCCTACTCCCCTCAAAAATTAATTTCACCCTCAAAATTCATCTTGGTTATCAAAGGATTAACATTTTTATAATTCCTTTATTGAAACCCACATCATAAAAAGGATTAATAAAATATACTCTTAAAATGGTAAAGTGGTAAGTATAAAGGTCATTGAAAGTTATGCATAACTAGGATTCCACATAGGGAGAACATTGGTGGGAAATTAAAAGATGTATTTGGAAGGGGAAACGAATTCCCATGTACTAATAGACAGTGATAGAGAAAATGGTCAAGAGGAATTCAATGACAACAAAACCACAAGTCAAATAGGTGTGGAAAAAGTCATCGATATCATCAAAAAAAATGGTAATCAGATAACATTTTATTTCTTGATCCTTTTCCTAAAGTTTAAGAATTATTTCACCATATAGACTAAAAATATAAAGAAATATACTTACTTGACAAGAAAAATTTCATCCTTTAACCAAATTCCACTAAAATCTCATATTTTTATCTAGAATATGAGTATTCAAGATAAATTTTCTTATTCCTGGAGCAAAAAATAAACTTTTAAATATCACATATCCATAAAAGGGATAGTAAAGCTATTCCACCTATCTTTATACATTAACCAAAATGAAAATGGTTAGGACATGGTAAGATAATTCCCAAAATGAGTAAACCATAATGTGATACATCAATATTCAAAAATAATACCCAAAGTTTAAACTAAACCATTCCATAAATAAATATCCTTAAAATTCTTCAAATGTTTCCTAGATAAGTTCAAAACCCAAAGATTAGAAGGGTTAGATCATATTTTATTCCAAGATAAATCAACCATTATTCCTCACAAATTTGATTGATTTTTAGTTTATTTTGAATATATATTGTAAAGTTGAAATTTCAAATTGTAAATTTTAAACTATTTTAATTTATGATACTTTTTTCAAATTGTAATATATATTATATTATTATTTTTTGTTTCAAGTTATATTATTGTACTGCTGAGTGATGTTGTTTTCTGGATAGTTTTGCTGGTATTTTTTATTTTTTGTTCTATTTTTGTACTACTGGGCTAATATATTTGAACTTAATTTTAAAAAAAAATCATTTTTCGCATTGATTATTGTAAACTCACATCAAAAGCTAAATAAAATCGATTTTTTCATTGGGTTTTATATAATTAATGTGAAAACCCATTCTAATTTTATAGATTTGGGTTGGTTTCTATGGTGGATTTTAAATAAACAATGTGAAAAACACTACATCACATTGGTTATCAATAACTGATGTGAAAAACATATTTACAACATCACTTGTAATAACTTTGTGGGGTAACCGATGTTAAAAACCTAAAAAACCAACATGGAAACCCCTTTTTTGAACTAGTGCTTATTACTTTTTCTAAAAATCATGGTTATTGGGAGTCTTTATTATGTTGTATTTGATATGTATATGAGACCCTTGATATGTTGATTATTTAGTATCACCCTGAATAAAAGTCTAAGAATATATATATAGATATATAATGAATTGGTTACCCATGCACTACTACAAAAGAGGGTTTTATTAGTACTAAAAAGGTATTTATCAGCACTAAAAAATTACTGATAATTGAGGTGCTATTAAAAGGGGGTCCCTATAATCAGTGCTAAAAAATCACTAGTAAATACACCTTTTATCAGTTATTTTTTAAAAGCACTGATAAAAGTTAAAAAAGTTAAAAAAAATTAAAAAATTCTGCGAATTTGATCGAAGGATTTTAAGAGCACTTGACCCCCCTTCAACAGTGCTATGAAGCACCCCCGCCCACATGCCCTAGCCACCCCTACATGCCCCAGCCACCCCCAACCCTTTAATTGTGATAACACCTCCCCCCTAACCAACTCGCGTGCGCGCCCCTGCCTCCCCCTGGATTCGAACTTGAGACCTCTCCCCGCGTGCCTGGATACTTTACCACTCCTCCATATTGCTTTTCTCTCCATTTAATGATATATCTATTTATTTATATATATATTTAGTTACATTTATTTGTATATTAATATATATTTATATTAATATATATTTAGTTATATTAATATATATTTATTTATTTATTTATATATATATATATTCATATATTAATATATATATATATACATATATAGTTATATTTATATATTTATATATTTATATATTTATATATTTATATATTTATATATTTATATATTTATATATTTATATATTTATATATTTATATATTTATATATTTATATATTTATATATTTATATATTTATATATTTATATATTTATATATCTATATATTTATATATCTATATATTTATATATCTATATATTTATATATCTATATATTTATATATTTATATATTTATATATTTATATATTTATATATTTATATATTTATATATTTATATATTTATCTGTATATTAATATATATTTATAAGATCAGTTTTAAATACATTTATAAAATATGTTTTTTTGTGTGTGTTTATAAATAAATAAATACATACTTACATATATACAATACACACACACACACACACAGATATATATATATATATATTATATGTGTATCTGTAAGTATAATTATATATATTTATATATATTTAAAAATGTTATATATTAATATGTATATACATATGTTAGAATATATAGATAATATATATCAGTTTTTTAATACAGATACACACAAATACACACACACACACACACATTATATAGGTATATAAATATTCATATATTTTTATTTTAAATAAAATGGATATTAGTTTTTGTTTAGATAAGGTTTATATATTGAGAAATATATTTTATATATAAATATGTTTAATTATTTATTTATAAAATTAAATTTTTATGTGTGAATATATAAAAAATATGTATATATTATTATATATTTGATTATAAATAATAGTAAATTATGAAAAATTATAAAATTTTAAATCCATAATACTAATATGAATGTAATCCCTCGTAATAAATTCATTCCCTACTGAAAAATGGAAAAAATACCCCCTTAACAATGCTTAAATTCCATTGAATGTCAAAAAAACTGGGTATCCCGACTAAAAACTCGGTTTTAGATGCCTTTTAGGCATTTTGGCCCTGAAAATGTTAAATAAGGTTCCCTTGTGTCACCATCACACAGAGAACATTGCAAGCTTCGATTTGATATGTGGTAGAGCTCAAACAGACACTCGGATCAAAATTTATAGTCGTTTGAAGTTTGAGTTATGTTTTAAACTTATTTCAAGTATTTTATTGATTTTTTGATTTTTTGTGCCTTCAAATTGTTACTAAATGATTATTACTCGATGATAATTATAAAATAATTAATTAATAATATTTTTTAAAATATTTTATAAGCTATTTTCACTAAATATATTATATATTAAGTGTAAATGTCTATTTATACTTATCTAAAACATATTTAAAAAATATATATTATATTTAAATCAATATAAATATCTTTATATATTAATATATTAATATATTATTTTTAATGATTTTTTTTTTGAAATATACCCTTTATCAGCACTAGTAAAAAAATTGTTGATAAAGACCCCCCTTTATCAACACTACTAAAAAAAGTGTTGATAAAGGGGACCCCTTAAATAGCACTAAAAAAAGTGTTGATAAAGGTACCCCCTTTATCAGCTCTGTTAAAGGGTGGCACTACGAAAACCCATTTTTGTGGTAGTGATGGAAATATGGAATTGTGTGAGAATACCCATCCTAAACAACAAATTAAATTAATGAAATTACTTGAACCTAATTTGTGGAATCCAGGATGTGATATTATGCATGTTTATTATTGTTATGTTTCCTTTTGTTGTGTGGGATATCATGAGGTGATTAGGGGTGTTCATGGGTCAGGTTGGGTCAGGTTGGAGGTGTTTTTGGACCCGACCCAAGCAAAAAAAATGTCAGGTCGGGTCGGGTCGAGTAAAAGATGATTTCCAGTTCGGACCCGACCCGACCCAACCCGTCTTGGATCGGGTCGGGTCGGGTCGGGTCCATTGGTTTATGGGGGGGAATTCATCTCTCCTTTATAAATAGAACCATTTCCTTGCTCCCGACATGACCACCTCTTCTCCCATAGGTATCTTCTTCCATGCCAGATCCATGCCACCATGAAGAAACACTGAAGCAATCAGGGCAGCAACCACCATGAAAAAAATCTTGTCGCTACTCAAATCCTTGCTCGATGCTCACACCCGATGCAACGACCTATCCTCTCATCTTCTTCCACGCCAGTACCACCAGGAAGCAATGCATAAGTAATTAATTATGGAAGTAATAAACCTCAAAAAAATCATTGGTTAATAAATAAACTGAACTAGCAGCAGTCCTCACTCACTACCGATGCAGAGACCTCTCCCTCGATCTTTATCTTCCTTCCACACTAGTGCCACAGGCCAAGTTTGTTTGCTATTTGATTTAGATACAGAAATAAGGGAGGAAAATGATGAATAATATGAGAGGACGGGTGATGACCATTGGGGATGGGAAAGAGAGTGTGATGAATGGAGGTGGTATCGTGGGAGAGGTGGCGCTACGATCTTGTGGAGGGGGTGGGGATCGTGGTGTGAGAGAGGTGATATCTATCAATGATGGGGGACTCGCTCCTCATGAGGGAGGAAGAAATCGGGTGATGGGGGTCAGGAAGGGATCTTTGTAGAAGAGGAGGCGACATCAGGGGGATGTGGCTGTCACGAGGTGGATCGTAGGAGATATAGAAAGGGTAAGATGGTAGTGGGTCGAGCGAAGTCTGAACCGAAGCGCGGGCAGCCGAAAAAAATTGAAGGTTGGGTCGATCAGGTTGGGTTGGTTCATTATTTTCCCAACCCGTGACCCGACCTAACCTTATATTAACCTGAACCAAATTGAACCAACCCATCTATATTCCTATGTAACCCGACCCAACCTGGGCCAACCCAGTCGGTTCAGGTCGGGTCGTCTGGGTTGGGTCGAGTTTGGATACCCCTAGCGGTGATGGTAGTCACTGACTAAGTTGTGAAATTTGTGGGCCAGTGATGTGATGGTTAGTTGGCATGGGTTGTGATGTGTGGTTATTGTGATGTGTGGTTATTGTGATGTGTGGGAAGTTTTGCAGTAGTGGTGATGTATGGTGGTTGTATTACATGGTGGTTCTGATGTGCGGTGGTGGATACGAGTAGTTGTTATGGTGAGATGGCTTGGCGATGTGGTGTTGTGGTGATGATTTATGTTAGATAGGCGAGATATTCTAAGGTGTGGTTATGTTAGTTTCCTAGTTATACATGGAATAAATTTTAAAGATGAAATGAAATTACATGAGTTAGTAAATAAATTCAAATGGGCTGGAATTGGTGTGTGGTAATTGGATTAAATGAATTGAATGATAAATGAATGGGTTGTGTAAATGTGAATGAAATGGATTAGTAAATGGGAGTTAGTGGAAAATTGTTAAATCTATAAAATGGAAGAACCTGTAATTGAAAGTGGGAATGTGTGCCTATGTGTAGAGGTTGTGTGGTGTGTTTATTTAGTGGTGGTAGCAGTTATTATGGATGTTCTATAGTGCAGTGGTGGTGATGTGGAGTATGCTAGTATAGTTTTTGTGAAGCCATATGTTGGGTATTGTGTTTTATCTATATATAATTTATTTTATGTTATTTCTATACACACCCACCTGATTTTGATAACCTTACCAACTCCCAAAGGGTTTGGGTTCTATGTGTTTTCCCCAACATCTGGGATAGTGGTGATACAGATGGATAGCTACCCACTCTTCCTTGCTCTTCCTTTAGCAGTGATGATATGTTTTGGTATTGGTGATTACCCAGTGATGATATGGGTTGATGTTGTAGATTACCTAGTGTTAATAGTGGTTGGTGTAGGAGATTACCCAGTGGTGATGAGGATGTGATATGTGGTGGGGGTCATGAGTGGTAGGAGGAGGGCATGAGGTTGAGGTCTTTCACATTCAAGATACCCTGCTGCACTAGTTATGTGATGAGGTTGGGATGTGTTGAGGCTGTGATGTGGTCATTATTAGTGCTAAAACCAGATTCTAGACCTTTTTTATGGTCGATAGGGTAGGGATTCATCTCGACCAACATCATAGATGGATGGATATGTGATGTGTATATATGGAAGGGATGGGAGCACAAAGTGTTTGGTGTTGGAGCATGATAGTGGAAAATATGTGGGTAAGTGTTTGTAGGGTTCCTTTGCTTTATGTTCTTGATATTATGATACTATATTGTACATGTGATTTTATTAGTGATCCATAGTGAGGTTTGGTTTGGTTAATTAACCTATTTAGGTGCATATTGGTTTTGTTGTTTGTTCACTGGCACATTAGTATTCTCTCTCCACATGTGCACTTGATACCTTGGTTATGATCCTATTAAGTATACATATTATGCTCATATTACATATATAAACTATTTTCTAGGTTTCCAGGAGGATTTTTATAAATATCTAGAATATTCTCGGGATTTCCTTTTCCATCTTGGGGTGTTCGGTGGTTCAGGAGTAGTTTCATAAATTCTAAAATTTGTTTTAAAATTATTTTGAAATTTATAAAGTTGTTTTAAAAAGATTTTTCAAGTTATTGAAGTAATTTCAAATTATTAAAAGTTTATTTGAAAAATTAATTAGAATATTCTAAATTGAGTCAAATATTTTAGAAGTGTTTTTGGAGTTTTGGAGATGATTTAATTAATTTTGGAAGTGTTTTGGAATTTTTTAAAATGATAATAAATCCTTTTCATAATTATTTATAAGTTAGTTTAATTGAAAGGTAAATATTTTTAATGAAATTTTTACCCTTAAGAATGAAATTGAAGTTGTGTAATGTTAATGGTGGTTTTTAATAGCTTGTGTAAAGGTAATTCGAGATTTAAAATGGTTTCATAAGGGTAAGATGCTAATCCTATACACTGCGTAAAGGTACATATGTAGTAACATAAGGGAATCTTCCTCACTGCATAAAGGTAAGTTGAGCTTCCTCATCTCACTTAAGGGTCATCCCTGATTTACAATACTCATGTAAGGGTAATTTATTAGTTGTGTAAGAGTATATCATGGATCGCATAAGGTTATCGGCTCATTTAAGGGTAAGAGTCAACTTGCTTAAGGTTTGTGCTGAAATTCTTAAGGATGTGTAAGGGTAGTACCTTCCTCAAGTAAGGGTAAGATGAAGCTTGTGTAAAGGTATCTTAGCTTTTAAATAAGATATGTAAAAGTAGATTCCCCTTGCGCAAGGGTTAACTGAGATTCCCAAATCTCACATAATGGTAACCAGCTATGCAAGGGTGAAACCATGTTACCCTTATGCAATGCATACTCCATACATAAGGGTAGTGATCCATATAAGGGTAAAATTGTGTTACCCTTGCACAATGAATTCCTCCTACGTATGGGTAATGAGTTTTTTTATATAAAATCCAATTTTCCTACCCTTTAAACCTATAATGCATTTTTAATATAAATAAAGAGAATTAGATATTCAAATTGATGGTTTTTAATCTATTAAGATTTTAAAATGAAATTATTAGATTTCTTTAATATTAAGAGGTCCTAAAAATGGTACAATGAAAATTAAATGGAAACCTATTTAATATGAATTGATGTGAAATAAAATATGAAAATTTTGATAGAGTTTTTGACGTATTCATGAATGAATATCTACAAATCTCAAAAATTAGTTCTTTCCTCTCTTTTGAGTCTCTCTTCATTCCCCTTAGGTTTGGGTGGTCCAAACCTCACCTTCTAGGATCTACAAGCCTACTGAAATTTCATCTAAGCCTTATCATGTATTTACCATGTTGTTATCATCTTCCTCTCTCCTTTGTTTGCTACAGTGTGGAAACTTCATTCTTCCAGATAGGGGATCTGTGACTTCTACATATTTTACTATGCTCTTATGAAATTATCATACGTTATAGTCCTTTGTTTAGATGAATGTAATTAACTATAATCAGATAATAATTTGGAAAAATAATCGCTTGAAGAATAAATATATGATAATCTATAAATTATAAAATAAGATGATAAAAATTCATGTTGTTTTATTCTATTAATGATAATGAAATATTATGAATTCTGGAATTATAAATAGAAGACTAATTTACGAAGAAGATTGTTTTCTTCTATTAATATAGGAATTTTATGTAAAAAAATAATTTTTTATTTCAAATAATGAAATAAAATTTTTACTACTTATGGAAAATGGTTAAACAATTATTGTTTAATTTCCAGAATTGAATTAAATATAATATTACATTCTAAGGATAAATAAAGTTATCATAGAATCTGTAAATTTCTTCTTGAAATAAATATTATGGATTGTAATTTCAATAATGGTGATTGATGATTTATTACATACAGTAGATAATAATGTTTGATTTTCTATAATATTATTAGAATAAAGATAAAATAGGTACCTTCATGTTGTATAATAATGATAAATATTCTAGAAATTATTCACAAGAGAGAAATAAATCATATCATTCCATGATGTTAAAATTTTTAACTAATATTGATGAGAATTATTCGATATTTTTTTTATTAGAATATTGAAATATATATTATCACATGTTATAATTTAATTAAATTTTGGGAACTGTAAGTATTGTATCATGTGGGAATATTTTATATTCTTGTTAAAATATTTGGGATGTGTTATCATATGCTTTGTGATATATATTTTTATTGCCTCTGAGATTTACTAACAAGTGTTTTATCTGTTGTAATAATTTTTAAGCATGGTTAATGTTCTTGGAAATTAAATAACAAGTTAAAGCTAATAATTATTTGATTACAATTATAATAAGAATGTTGAGATAATTATCATTGAAATTTTTGTTATGTGAAAAATATTCTTAAGGCATGACTCCAAATTAAATAAATATTATTTAGCCATAAAATTTGTATGGATAGTGTTGCTAGGATTTATGAATTATAAATTGGTTAATTAAACATGATAATGAAAATTTAATGATTTCTTAAATCGTTGCTTTATGGATGAGTGAGCTCGATGTTGGTTGATAAAGGTTATAATTCCTTTTTTTACCATAGTTTCCTTTGAAATTATGTGTGGAATAATACATTAAATATATATTTATTATCTATGGATTTAGAGTCTTGATGTGGTTGAATATTAACATTGTGTGGTTAGAATAATAGGTGGGGATACTCAAGGTTGTGATGGTGGCATGGGTTGTCGGTTATGATAACGATGATGGGTGGGGATGATTGAGGCTATGATAGTGGAACGGTATTCCAATTATAGTGATGATATGGGTGGGGATGCTTGAGGTTGTGATGGTGGCATGGGGTTCCAATGATGGTGATGATATTGTCATGGGATTTTGGATGTGATATTACGTTCAGTGGTTTTGGGGATGGCATTGGGACTTATAGAAGGGGTTGAATCTAGGATTTTCAATTGTTGTTATACTGAAATCTGGGATTATTTCTTGATAATTAATTTTATTGTTTAATGTAAAATAGTTGGTTGATATTTATATTATCAGTTTCCAACTACAGGAATTAATTTGATACTATACACTATGAGTTCTTCTTTTTTTGGTCACTTAGGCCGAGTCCTAGAGTACCCAGATGATTATGAAAAGATAAAGAAATTAATGAAAGAATGGGGTTGGTTCTTGATGATTAATTTATGATTATGACATACTTTAGAATATAATCAAATAACTAATATTGTCTTAGACACTTGTCTTAAAAGGATTAAAATGTTAATCTTGGAATTAATTAATTAATGGTTAATTAATTAGTTAATTAAAATGATGTTTTATGTTTGTATGATTTTGATACTTAGGCCTTAACAGTGGCAGACTGGAGTCATGTGTGACATTAATGGAAAATGATTCTAAGGCTTGGTAGTTTATTAAAGTGTGGTTTTGATCCTTATATATATCATGTATGTTTTGTGATTTCATATGATACCCCACCCATGTCAATAGGGAGACTGACACTTAGTGGACTCTAGGAGGGTGTTTTCCCCAACACCTAAGATAGTAAGAAACGGATGGCTGACTACCCCCTCTAACCCCACTCTCTTCTCCTATTAGTATTATATGATATTATGCACAATGTTTATCTTTTCCCATATATGTGTGTAGAGGGTAGTAATGGATTTTTGTTATTTCATATGCACATATATATATATAGTATCCTGATGGTTATTATACGTATTTTGTGTATTGGATGTGATGGATTGATGTATAATACATGAAATACGGGTTATGATAGATCCTAGAAACTACTTGGTTACTATATGGAGATTTTGTTGGGATGATGGTATGATGTGATGCATGAGGTGCATGATAATTAGTCTAGGTTTATTTGGGATGGCTTTTGGAGACAAATGGTGCGACATTAGGGAAGAGCATCAAACTAGTGGGGAAGTGGTAGCAAGTTACCCTCTTTTATTATTATATTATATGATCTCTTGTATGCAATAATTGATGAGTGATCCATGGTGAGGATGGAAAAATTAATAGAAAACATGTTTAGGTGATGAGTTAGTTTCATTTGTTTACTCATGGGGCTTCAGTGTGCTTATTTCACATTTTTTATGAGAGGTTGAAGGGGGGATCCTACTGAGTATACATGTTATGCTCACCCTATGATTATATAAATTGTTTTTTAGGATCGTAAGAGCTAGTTGGAGGTCGTGTTAGATACTACTAGATTGAGGAGTTGTTCATTATATTTTTGAGCTTTGAGGTCGCTATCAAGACTTTTCTTTTGTTTTTTTCCTTTTTAGTTGTATCTGTTTTGTATAAAATTACATGCATTTATTTGGGATCTTTCTTTACTTGATCTTGATTAGGTGTTGTTGTGTGTTTATATATTATTTATTAATTCTTGTATCTTAGTGGGTAATTACTCCCATTTATATGTATGTTATACTTATTGATGCTTGTTCCAACGTATGACCTATTGGGGGAAGTCTTCAAGTGTTATTATCTCCCTTCTCTCATTTTCATCCCAAGAGAGGTACCTTTAGGGGGAGGGGTCATGATAAAGTGGTATCAGAGGTTAATCATGCATCATACTTATATACGCCTGTGTTTAAATGGGTATAAAATGGGAAAAGGTTAAAAATGAATTAAATAATTAACCTAAAGTGATATGTTTCCTGAGTTAGAAGTCCCAAATGTTTTTTATTTTGTAGGAGTGATTATAGATCTACATCCTCATCAGGTTTGTACTGACAACATTTAGAAAAATGTGTTAGTAAATCACTACAGAGTAGAGGATGGTTATAATGATTCTTAGAAGAGGACACTCTGAGAGTTCCAGCACCATAGTATTTATAAGTATAAGGGATCCGTTTCAGATCATGGTAAAAAGTTTTAGTTATAGGAGGAAGTGATAGCCTTTAGTTTGAATCATGTTCAGAGAGAGAACTAATCTTTGTTGGCTATGATGATGATATATAGACCAACTCAAAAATGGTAGTTCCTATTCCTCATAGTTTATAAGGAGTTGTCTGTTTTTTGGGTAATATTTAGAGATCAGTTTTCAGGATGAGTTTCTTTATTAGACTATAAGGGAGATGCTACTTGGTCGGTGATATTTTCCCACCATTATGGGATTCTTTATTTCTTCTCTTGATGTGCTTTGAGACCTTTTAATTTCCTTATTAGGCTTGAAACCTTTTTATTGTTATCCCCTTGAAGTGAATGACCAGGTTTATCCTCATTATTCGATTACTAGACCATTAGAATGAGTGTAGGGAAATATCCTTATTCAATCAATTAAAATCCACCTAATAAATCCTTGATCTATGGTCATTTGTATCACTTCAACCTTTTAGTTTCTAACACAAACATAATTTCCTCCAAAGATGGTAAGTATAACTCATTTCTCAAGACTGGTGTTGATATAGAGATATATTCTAGGGAAATATTTTCTATAACATTGTTTATATCACTTTATTTATTCTATACTCGGTCCCTTGTTTGGTCTGGGGGGATGGGTCACTATTTACTCTCTCCTTGGGACCTTTTTTGGTTTGGGGAGGGGTTTCTATCATCATGTTCATCCTATAATCTTCACTTGATCCCTATGTGGTTGAGGTTAGGTCTGGGGGAAGGGATTCTTGTATGTCTAAATTTGTTTTAATCAATATACTCTTCACTCATTCTGGGTGATATTGGCCCTAGTTCGAGAAAAGGATAATATTTTATATTTTCATTTAATTTATTTATTACTAGTGTTGGATTAATTACTCTATTTGTTGTGAATTAAATTCTTGTATATTGTGGGTTGTGTGTATGGATTTATTTATGACATGGTTGTGGCCTTGTGTGATTAAATCCTCATAAGGTATTTCCCTTGTACTAGTAATGTGTGTGTTATTTCCTTGAGAATATAAAGAGAGGGTACACTTTACCCATCATGACGCGTTATGTTATGACATGTTTTAAAATCATGTGGGTGGGTTAGTGTTTCCTAAATCAAATAGCACCATAGTGTGGTGGATGAGTTCCTTTAATTTATATGATCATAGAAGATCTATTTATGTTGATATTGATGCTTGTGATTATTGGTCAATGTTATGAAATGTTTATATAGAACTCTTAAAAGTGATGGCTTGTACTAGTGGTAAATGAGACATTATATCCCTTGTAGCTTTTATATGAGTGTACCCCTAGTGAGTAAAGAATTTGATGAAAGCATGTAACTTGCGTACATGAGTTATCACAAAACTCATGTTAAATATGAAATATTTTTGAAAAATAAAAATTTACTTTTATTATATAATCCCTAAAATTTTCTTCATGCTTTATAATGATATTCAGTGAGATCCTCTTGAAAAAAAATATTTTGTGACATCAAGTTTTCTTAAATAAATAATTTAAATTCTTCCATGAAACCATATTTATTTTTAAAATTGGTTTTTAAAATGTATTGAAAGTATTTTCTCAAATAATATTCTGATAAATACCTTTTTAAAGAAGAATTAAAAAACGGGTATCATTTGAAGATTTCAAAACCTGATGGATTATAAACACAAGAGAATTTTTGAAAATTTTATCAGTATGTTTTTAAATTTAAAGAGTTTTAATGTTAAATGTTTGGATACATGTCTAGGAGGAAAAAATTATTTTAGAAAACATTTTTACATATTTAAATCCTTAACTAGCATGACTTAATGAAATATTGTAAGTAGCATATCAAATTTTTTCAATAAATTATTATGAAATCATGTTAATATACTTTTCTTATGAAATTTTATGGATGGTAAGTTCTGAAAATTATAAATTAAATCTAATAGAATGATAAATAAAAATAAATAATGCATATATTTTCATTAGATGACATTCCTAAGTAAAATTGTTGAAAATATAGAGATAAAGGTTTTTTCTCCCAAATGAAGTTTTATATTCCCCATTTAAAATAATGTGAAGTGATAGTCTCTGAAGGTGTTTCCTTCTGTTATGTTTTTATTGGATATGCTTGGCTTTCTGGGTTTTTTTGGTTATCTATGTGGCCTTGATGCAACCTTTCTTGGAATAAGAGTCATGGATGTGTGTTGTCATGACACATCCCAGAGGGGCCCATTCCATGACTACCCCAAGACCACCTTCAATGGGCCAGGGGCTGGTGACTAGCACCGAGTAGGCATATCCTACACATGGGAGGCATTAAGTACTTATACAAACACACACATATCCGAGCCAAAAATGTTGAAATGTAAAAACACTAAGTAAACAATGCATGAAAACTATTATATCCCACAACCATATTACAACAATGAAAGTATTGAAAAGTAAATAGGGCCAAAACAAGCCCACCAAAAAGAGTATGTAACCACAAGTCCAACCTGTAAGAAAAGAGGTATTGTGACTACTGTCTAGACCACAGGAACACCCCATCTGTCTAGTCTCACTAAGAACCTTATGGTCCTGGTCTTCCTAGTACTCCATCAAAAGGTTGATCATCTGCACAAGACACATCACATGCAGGAAAATATCATGCATGGGTGAGTATAAAAATACTTAGTAGTACACCCCTAAACCAAAAAACAACACCATAAGGAATACCACAAAGGAATACCACAAGGTAAATATAGTCATCTCTACACAAATATATGTCCATAATACATATAACAATAACATACAGATATACTCATGAGAAACACCATGCCATTGGGAGGTCTTAACCAACTGTTAGCCACATGATTCTGCTCAAATCATGCTCATTCTTAGAGAACTCACTCCTCGAGTAATGATATCATCGGATAAACTTAAGAAGAGGTCTAGCTCATTTGGGCCCCACCCAAAGAGAACACATTGATCAAGGAATATTATGATACACAGAGAGGTGATCTTTTCTATACAATACCACTAACTCAATCTAGTTTAATCCCCAACATAGGGGATTCTGCAAAGAGAATGCCATTAACCCTACTGATGCGGCTCGTAACGTAGGGGGTCCTGCCTAGAGAATACCACTAACCTTAAAAATGTGGCCCTCTAGATGGAGGAACAATGACCTACTCTTGAATGGTGTTTTGATTCCATAAAAAATCCACCAGGGGTGATAGAGGATTACTCAAGTCCTGTGGAGGGATACCATAACTCTATCTGGGACTCAGCGTCTAGAGGGGACTACAATCCAGTAATGTGGATGTAATGTCTTACTAAACCCTCAAGGAAAGGACCAAGGGAATTCCATCAACTTATAATATTCTAAGATAAAAACTTACCACATTATCACAAAAGTACCCTCTCATCATCAAGGTCCCAACTCTGCATACAGCTCTTCAAATGGACATACCGTTTGAAAGTTATGGTCATTTGAAATTTTCAAAGCGGGGTCACTGGGCATGTGGACCGATCACTACAATTGACCTCCATAGTCGATAGCCCAGACCAGTCACCCTATGTCTACCATGGATGACCACCATGGTCGACCACTCCCCATTTTTTGCGTTCGTGCGACAGCTGTAACCACTGCGGCTCATGGTCGACCGACGCGGTCGACCATGGCCTGGCTCTAGCCGAGTCGCCCTAGGTCTGACCTCGGTCCAACCCACTCAATGGGTCTAACCCATCCACTTGTTCTGACCTAACCCATTGATCCCATCCCATTCGTTCGGTCCGATCCACGCAGTCACTGGTCGCGTCCTGCGTGGTCGCTGGCTACGTCTTGTGAGACCATCGCCGCCCCCGCATCCTGTAACCCTGTCGTTTCCTACAACTCTAATCCACATGGTCATCAGCCTCATCTCACATGGATACCTCTGTGGTCCACTCCTATCAGCTCATACGTAGTTTCCCTCTATGCTCCATGCTGCTACCTCGCCAAACTGTCATGCCAGACCGGCACCAGTGGTCCCCTTTGTGGACCACTGAGCCACATCTAATTCCCAAAATTCGAAGTTGTCATAGATCTAAGATCCTAGGGTCCTGATCTACACAGACCCAGCCTTTATTGTCAGTTTTCCACCAATATGGGGGTTCGATCGCATTCGGATCCACTCGTCAAGTCGAGTCATGACCACGGGGGTCCAACGGTGAAGAATGCGAAAAACGGGGGAGAGAAAAGCGCAAATAACACTGTGAGGAATAAGCCTTGGTATTTGTTCATGTCATCCTCAATCTATTTCTGTTAGAAGGATAATGAAGAGGAAATCAAGAAAACTCTCAAAATTATCCCCACAATTATAAATCATCCCAAAATGATCAAACCGTGGATCAATCTATTCGTGGATTGACCTGCGTTCATCATGGAAATCAAGAACATGGAAAATCAAAAGGAAACGATATCCCTAACTCAATTTGGATCAGTCATTGACGAAGGATGATCATTGTGTCATCGTCATGGCAAGTTTCCTTCAAATCGGTTGTGCGTTGATCGTCGATCCATGATCCATCATCGTTTATTCATGATAGTAATTTCTCCACATCTTAGAGGAATTATAGGGTTATGATGCTAACCCTGAATTCATAAAAAGTACTAATTAAAGAGAAATGTTTTTGCATTATAAAATAATTTATATTTAAATCACTTAATGAAAATTACATCTTTTTTGAGTTTTTTTTATAGAAGACCTTGGTCAACCAAAGTTAAGTCACACCTAGGTAAAACACCACATTAAAAACTCAATGATGGTCTCGAATTTCAAATCCAAGTCACCGTTCATGAGTTATTAGGATTTAAAAATAAATTAGTTTTATTTAATTATTTTATTTATGGTTCCGTCCTTGGTGACTTTTTCTACATATGACCTTTACTGACCAAAGTTAGGTTGTTCCTAGGGTAAAGATGCCATTTTGAGTTCAATTATGCCCTTGGATTTCTGATTTGGGCACCCTTTTAAGAGTTATTCCACTTTTTCAAGAAAACTGTGCACACATGCTATTAAAAGTTTAATATTTTTCAAATGATTGTTTTGGTCACAATGGGCCTTGGAATCGCATGTTGTCTCAGCACCTAGTCTCAAAATCAATCCATATAATATCTAAAAATAGTACATGGAAAATTTGAGACATTACATTCTCCCCACCTTGGGGATTTACATCCCCAAAATCCAAAACAAGGGCTGCTCAAATAGATGAGGGTACTGGGCATGAAACTAAGCATCTCGCTCCCATGTTCTCTTTTGGATATTCTTATACCACCATCGAATGCACACTAAAGGAATTGATTACCCACAAAGGATCCTCCCAACTCCAGCCAAATTCTAACATGCAAGGTCGTAGCATATCATCCAAAACCTAAATGGTCCGATCAGTCTGGTCGTCCATCTGTGGGTGAAACGTTGTGCACAAGCATAACTGAGTCCCAAATTCCTCCTACAATCCCTTCCATAGTTGGGATATAAATTGTTCATCATGATCTGAAACAATCATCAATATAACTCTATGTAGTCGAATTATCTTATATACGTAGAGGTGTCCCAATCTCTCTACTGAACTCTACTCTCAGATAGTAAGGAAGTGGTCCAACTTGGTGAGTCATGAAATGATCACCTAAATGAAATTGTGTCCCATATATCTAAGTGGTAATCCTATCACAAAGTCCATAGATATCTTATCCCACTTCCATTCAAACACATCAAGGGGTTGATCTAAACCCACTAAAACCTGGTGCTCATTCTTTACTTGCTAATAAATGAGGCATTGAGAGACAAAATCTAAAACTCCCTTCTTCATCCATGGCCACAAAAACTGATGTCGGAGGTCCTAATGCATCTTCACCATACCTGGATGTACCGCCAAAGGGGATGTATGGAACTCACTCAAAACCTCCTCCTGTAATGTCACTGGTACTACTTTGTGTCCTCTAAAAAGAATGACGTTCTCCCCACATTTCGAGTTTAAATTAAGAGCATGTTCTATGGATATCTAATCATATAGGGTCTCGTAGTAAGTATCCCCAAGTTATACCTCCCTGAATCACTATAAGAGTATAGGGGTGACAGCCATTGACTAGAGTTAAGTTGATTTATATCCATCCATAAAGGATATCTGCAATGAGGTCAACTGCTCTTATGCCTTGTTCATAAACTGCAAGCTAGATCTCCTACTGATAGAATTTTGCACCACATTTTCCTTTCCAAGAGTAAAGACAATCTCAAATTTATAGTACTAGAGGAAATCTATCCATCGCCTATATCTCAAGTTCAGATCCTTCTGAGAGAATATATACTTGAGACTCTTATGATTAGAGTATACAATAAAATTCTCTCCCATCAGGTAGTATCACCACATCTTCAATGTGAATACTACCACTACAAGCTCAAGATCATGGTTCATGTAGTTCTTCTCATGTGGTCTCAATTAGCGAGAACCATAGTCAATCACTGCTTGCCCTTGAATTAGGACACAACCAAGCCCGGTCCCTGATGCATTTCATAACACCACGTACTCGATGCCTTACTCTATTAAATTCAGGATGAGAGCTCTCATTAACCTCTACCTTAGATTCTAAAATCACTTTTGGAACTTCTATTTACATGCGAAAGGTTTCCCCTTTCATGACAAAGCTACCAAGGTTGCTACTACTCTAGAGAAGTTGGGTACAAAGCTCCTATAGTACCCTAATAATCCAAGGTAACTCTACACCTCAGTAACACTCTTGGGTGACTCCTAAGCAATCAATACCTCAACCTTCATTGGACCCACTAAAACTCTAACTTTTGAGATAATGTGTCCCAAAAAATGGACCTCCCGAATCCAGAACTGACACTTTGAGATCTTTCCATAAATTTTATTCTCTCGGAGTGTGTCTAGGACCATCCTCAAGTGTCTCACATGCTCCTCCTCAGATGTCGAGTACACTAGGATTTCATCGATGAATACCACCATGAATTAATACATGTAAGGCTGAAAGATCTAGTTCATGAATCCCATGAGAATTTTTGGGGCATTCGTCACACCAAATGGAATCACTAAGTACTCATAGTGACCATAACAATATCTGAAAGTCGTCTTCAGTATATCCCCATCTCGTACTTGCAATTGGTGATAGTCTGACCTGAGGTCGATCTTTGAGAACCATCATACTCCTTTAAAATGATCAAAGAGTTCATCGATCCTCAGTAGTGAATACTTTTTCTTCACAGTCACCTGGTTCAAGAGTCAGTAATCCACACATAACCTCAAGCTCGCATATACCTTCTTGGAAAAAAACTGGGGTTGCCTATGGTGAAACACTGGGTCTCACAAAGCCCTTCCACTGAAAGTCCTCCAACTCTACCCTCATATTGCAAAGCTCTAAGGGAGCCATCTAATATGCAGGTGTAGATATCAGTTTCATCCCAGGGTGTAGATCAATTTAGAAGTCCATCTCCCTGTGGGGAGGTAAACCGAGAATATCTTCAAGAAAGGCATCCTCATACTCCACCATCATCGTAAGAAACTGAGGACTCATATCATCCATTTCACTGAGGGTGAGTCTATCCAAAAATATCACCTCTAGATTCAGTTCACACTGTCAGTACCAGTGCGTTATCATTAGGTCTCCTCTATTAGGAGTCTTTAAGCGTGAGGGTCAAGCCAATGGTTTAACCGGAATCTCCGAGTCTCGAACAAGATTTGTGTAAAGAAAAGAATGGATAGCACATGTGTCTATCAAGATGGAAGATAAAATAGAAAATACATAGATCATACCTCAAATAATTTCTATATCCCCTAGTTTATAAGACTATACCACATGTAGTTATGCCCTCCCATGTCTTACAGCTCCCTGAGCCTGGCATGGACTACCTAGGGGTGGTGGTGGTAACATGTTGAAATGTAGAATACCTCCTAATTCTCTCCCAGCTCCTCTACCACATCTTCCACCCTAAGAATCTATTTGATCCTATAATTTTTTCTACCTTGGTGGTCTATACACAGTCTCCCTATCAACAGTATGATAGGTTGGAAAATATCAAGTGAGATGTCCCCTACCGCCACATGAATAGAACCACCTCTTTCAAGGATAACTGGACCTACCCTATGAGACATGAACTATAGATCCTCTATCCCGGGACCTCCTCTTAAAACTTCTCCCATGTCCAAGTCCCTGAGACTAACATCGGCTCCCTACTTTCAAGGTCTCTTCTCCTTCTTTCCAACTACTAACAATCACTGGTGTTATCCTCTTATCCAATAAAATTTTGACCACTAAAGTTTTCTCAAGCACCCCAGCATAAGTAAGAATGATCATAGGGATAACATAGGCTCAAATGTCCCAACACAAACCTCACTCGAAGGTATGATCCCTAAGGTAAGGATTGTTTATCATATCCATTGAGTACCTTGATAGGTTGGTATGCCTTGATGAATACTCAGATATTGACATGTCATCCTATCAGGGTTGTAGAAGCTCCTAGATATGTATATACCTTAGATTATAATGTGAGATATCCTCTATAAAAAGGTTCTCAAACTCTTTCCATGAGAGATTCACCTCATCATAATATCGAGTAATTAAACCACACCATCACCATGTTGATCCATGTAGAAGGCTCACTTCCATGACCACTATCTGATCTATTGGTGTCCTGACTAGTCAGAAAACTCAGGTCACCTTCTCAAGACATTCCTCAACTACCTATGTGTCAGGCTCGCCTTGGGACCTAAGGGGTTTCTACTGTGGGAACTCATGAAGTACGCTTAACCTGCGCACCTCATCTGATGGTATTGCAGGTACCATGTGCTTCTCTACAGGTGATGATATGGATGGTGCACCACTGGGAACTTCTATCTCTGGAACAAGTCTCTATACTGATGCCTCTTCATCTAGTGGATCATACTCATGATCACATGGTGTAATCCTAGTTGGTTGTCTACGTGGAGACATCCTGAAATAAAACAAGATGTACTATGGTCAATTGAGTATATCTAGAGAGCTAACTCAAGATGGAAATGGAAAACACAACCACTCATATATGATGCATCCGATTTGAGAAGTAGGTAATCAAAGTCCTGGTGTATAGATACGTCGGTCGCCACACCAACAATGGAGTCCCTGGCCTAAAATTTGAACTCAAAACACTTAACATTGTTTCCCCAAAATGACCTCACAGACTTCCAATACTATGGTAGAACCAAACACCTCTTATAACACTCTATCACGACCCATCCTAGAGGGGTCCATGTCATGACTACCACAAGTCTGCCTCCAATTGGCCAGGGGCTGGTGACTAGAACCGAGTAGGCATATTCCTCACATGGGAGGCATTAGCCTAAAGTACTTGTATGCACACACACATCTCCAAGACACAAATGTTGAAATGTAAAAACACTAAGTAAACAATTCATGAAAACCACTATATCCCACAACCAGAGTATAATAGTGAAAGTACTAGAAAGTAAATAGGTCTAAAAAAACCCACCAAAAAGAGTCTGTAACCACAAGCCCAACCTATAAGAAAATAGGTACTGGGATGACTGTCTAGACCACAGGAACACCTCGTCTATCTGGTCTCACTAAGCACCATCTGGTCCTGGTCCACCTAGGACTCCATCAAAAGGTTGATTGTCTGCACAAGACACGTCACATGCAGGCAAATCTTGTGCAGGATTGAGTATAATAATACTCGGTAGGACACCCTGAAACCACAAAGAAACACCACAAAGGAATACCAAAAGGGAAATTACAGTCATATCCACATTTTATATGTCTAAAACACTTATAGAAACAACATCTAGATATACTCATGAGAAACACCACACCATTGGGCGGTCTT
Organism: Viscum album; assembly: GCA_963277665.1. Taxonomy (NCBI): domain Eukaryota; kingdom Viridiplantae; phylum Streptophyta; class Magnoliopsida; order Santalales; family Viscaceae; genus Viscum; species Viscum album. The sequence goes on from OY728129.1 coordinate 264,997,177, forward strand.
AACCAACTTCCAGCCACAGGATTCTACTCGAATCATGCTCATTCTGAGAGAACTCACTGCTTGAGCTGTGATATCATTGGAGACACTCACGAAGAGGTCTAGCTCATTTGGGCCTCACCCAAAGAGAACACATTTGTCAAGGAAGATTATGATACATATAGAGGGGATCCTTCCCATAGAATACTGCTAACCTAATCTAGTTCAATATGCAACGTAGGGGATCCTACCTAGAGAATACCACTAACCCTACTAATGTGGCTCATAATGTAGGGGATCCTACCCAGAGAATACCATTAACCCTAATGATGTGGCCTTCTACATAGAGGACCAACATCCTACTTTAGGAGGTTACGTATATTCCACAAAAACTCCACTAGGGGTGATAAAGGATTGATCCAGTCCCAATGAGGGATACCATAACTCTATCTGGGACTCATCCTCTAGAGGGGACTACAATCCAGTAATGTGGGTGAAATGTCATACTGAACCCTTGAGGAAAGGACCAAGGGAATGCTCTCAAACTATACTAGTCCAAGATAAAAACTCACCACATTATCTCAAAAGGATTTTCTTGTCGTCAAGGTCCCAACACCAAAGATGAATCATCAAACGGACGTACCATTTGAAAGTTATGATCATTTGAAATTTTCAAAGGGGGTTTATTGGGTCTGTGGATTGACTACATGGATAGGACACCCCACAGCTACCGTGGTCGACTGCTGGAGTCGACTGTGGCTTGGCTCTGGACAGGTCACCCTAGGTCTGACCCGTGTCTGACCCTCACACTGGGTCCCAGCCCATTCGTTTGGCCTGATCCACGTGGTCGCTCTCCACGTCCCATGGCTTTGATCCACATAGCTTTTGTCTCCACCACCGATCTTCATTGCCTCTGGTCGTCGATGCCACCACCTCGCCTCACCGGACCGCTGCCTTACCTCGCCCGACCCATACCGGCGGTCCCTTCCAAAAACCACCGAGCCACCTCTGATGTTCAGAATTAGAATCAGTCACATATTTGAGTTCCTTAGGTCCCAATATACATAGACTCGGCCTCTTTTGTCATTTTTCCTCTAATCTGGGGGTTCAATTTCATTTAGATCCACCCAAAAAGTCGAGTTGTGACCACAGGGGTCTAATGGAGAAGAACACAAAGAACGGGGAAGAGAAAATCACAAAGAACACCCTAAGTAAAAAACCTCATCCTTTGTTCGTTTCAGCCTCAATTCATTTCCATTAGAAGGATAACAAAGAGTAAATCAAGAAAACTCTCAGAAAAATCCATGTAATTATAAACCACCCCACAATGATCGAACCACAAATCAATCTATTCATGGATTGAACCGCATTCGTCATGGAAATTAAGAATGGGGAAATCACAAAGAAATAATCACCTTACCCTGATTTGGATCAGTCACTAGTGAAGGATGATCATTATGTCATCATTTTGGTGAGGTTCCTTTGAATCAGTTTCATGTTGATCATCGATCCACGATCCATCGTTGTTTGTTTGAGAGAGTTCTTTCTACACATATCAAAGGAATTTCAGGGTTATGATGTTAGCCCAGAATCCCTAATAAAGACTAATAAAATAGAAATGTTGTTGTGTTATAAAATAATTTTTATTTAAATTATTTAATGACGATTACGTCCTTTTTGAGTTTTTCCACAGAAGACTCGCGCCAACCAAATTTAAGTCACACCTAGGGAAAACACCACATTACGAACTCAAAAGTGGTATTGTATTTCTAATATGAGTCACCATTCATGAGTTATTAGTATTTAAAAATAAAATTATTTTGTTTTGTTATTTTATTTACGGTTACTTCCTTGGTGACTTTTTATACAGATGACCCACATCAACCAAAGTTAGGTCACACTTAGGGTAAAGATATCATTCTGATTTCAATGGTGCCCTCAGATTATTCGAGCACCTATTTAAGATTTATTTCACATTTTTAGGAAAATTGTGTGTGCTTGCTATTAAAAGTTTAATATTTTTCAAAAAATTGTTATTAGCACACTAGGATCGCACGTCGTCTTAGAACCTATCCTAAAAATCAATCCATATAATATCTAAAATTAGTATATGGAAAATCTGAGATGTTACATGTTCTCAATATACCAGGTTGTTTAAATCTTTGATAATATTTCTGGTCTCATGTTGATATATGATATGGATTCCCTCCCTTGATGTAATGTTTTATTTATGGTCTCATTCTTGTTTAAGAGTTATCTTCCCTATGATATTGTTTTGAAACTGTTATAAAATGTTGTATAGTTATACACTTTGTCCCTTTAATGGTTTTCATGTTCCAAATTTAGTAAGAACTCTGAGAATTATCTCTCTAGGTGGTTGATTTATCCTCAATACCTTCCCTCTCCTTCTCGCTTTCATTTTAATTCTTGAGGATGATAATTTTCTGAGAAGTATCTAATGTAAAGGTCCATAACATTCATGAGTATTCCTTTTCTGTTCTAGGGTGTTTGGTGGTTCAGGGGTAGTTTCATAAATTCTAGAAGTTGTTTTAAAATGATTTTGTAATTTATAAAGTATTTTTTAAAAGGTTTTGCAATTTATGGAATTAATTTCAGAGTATTAAGTTTATTTGGGAAATTAATTGGAATTTTATAAAGTGATTCAAATATTTTAGAAGTGTTTTAGAGTTTTAAAATTGATTTAATTAATTTTGGAAGTGTATTGAAATTTTTGGAAATGATAATAAACCATTTTTATAATTATTTATAAGTTATTTTAATTTAAAAGTAAACATATTAAATGAAATATTTACCTTTACGCATGAAATTGAACTTAAATAAGAGTAATGTTGGTTTTTAATAGCTTTTATAGAGATAAGTAGACTTTTAATCTAGCTTCATAGGGGTGACTTTGAAATTTTGTAGATGTGTAAGGGTAAGCCGATAATCCTATGAACTGTGTAAAGGTGCCTCCATAGTTATGTTAGGGTATATTCCCCACTGAATATTGGTAAGTTGAGCCTCCTCGACTTGTGTCAGTGTCATACCTAATTTCCAATACCCACATAAGGGTAATCTATTAGTTGTGTAAGGGTAGATTGTGCCTTGTGAAAGGGTACTAGCTCGCATAAGGGTAAGAGATGAATTGTATAAGGGTAGCACCGAAATTGTTAAGGCTGCATAAGGGTAGTCCCCTCCTAGCATAAGGGTAAGTTGAAACTCGTGTAAGGGTATCCAAGCTTTTAAATAGGTTATGTAAAGATAGCTTCAACCCGCGTAAGGGTCGTTCAAGATTTCTAAAGTTCACATAAGGATAACCAGCCATGTAAGGGTACAACCATGTTACCCTTATACAATGCCTACTCCATATGTAAGGATAATAAGTCACATAAGGGTAAAACTATGTCACACTTACGCAACACATATCTCCTAAGTATGGGTAATGAGTTTTGTACAAAAAATCTTATTTCCTCCCCTTTCAACCTATAATGTGTTTTTAGTATAAATAAAGAGAATTAAATATGGAAATCAGTGGTTTTGAATCTGTTAAGAGTTCTAAATGAAATCATTGAATTCCCTTAATATTAAGAGGTCATAAACGATGGTGTACTGAAAATTAAAAGGAAACCAATTTAATATGAATTTATGTGAAATAAAATATGGAAATTTTGAAGAAGTTTATGAAGTATCTGTGATGGTATATTTGTAAATATCATAAATCAGTTTCTTCTTCTATTTTAAGTCTCTCTTAATTCCCCTCAAGTTTGGGTAGTCCAAACCTCAACATCCAGGATCTACAAGCTTGCTACAAATTCATCTAAGGCTTCTCCTACATTTCCTAGGTTGATATCAACTTCCTCTATCCTATGTTTTTTGTAGCATTGAAACTTCATTCTTCTGAGTAGGGGATATGCGAATTCTCCATATTTTACTGTGAAAATGTTAAATTATCATGGTTTAGATTCATATATTTAGATGAATTTGATTAAGCATAATCATGTAATAATATGAAGAAAAAAAATCACATGAATAATGAATATGTCATAGTCTAGATATTATAAAAGAAGAGGATGAAATGCATGTTGTGTAATTTTGTTAATGATAATGAAATATTATGAATTACAGAATTTTAAATATAATTCTAATTTTTGTAGCATAATTTTTTCTTCTATTAATACTAGAATTTCATGTAACTAGATTAATGTGTTATTTCAAGCAATGAAATAAAAGTTTTATTGCTTACGGAAAATGGTCAACATATTATTGTTTAATTTCAAAAAAAATTATTAAAGAAAATATTGCATGTCAATGATAAATAAAGTTATCTTAGAAATTAGAAATTTCTTCTTGAAATAAATATTTTTTATAGTAATTTCAATAATGTTGATTGATGATTTATTACATTTAATATATAATAATGTTTGATAATTTGAAAGATTATCAGAAGAAAGAGAAAATAGGTACCTTCATGTTGTAGAATAAGGATAATTATTCTGAAAATTATTTTAAGAGAGAGAAAAGAATAATAACATGCAATTTTGTTAAAATACTTAACTAATATTAATGATAATTATTTAATATTTCTTTTTATTAAAAGATTGAAATGGTGATTATCACATGGTATAATTTAATTAAATTATGGGAAACGTAAGTATTATCACATGGGGGAATATTTTATATTATTATTGAAATATTTGGGATGCATAATCACATGATTTATGATATATGTTTTATTACCTTTGAGATTTACTAGATAGTTTACTATCTATTGTTATAATTTTTAAGCATAGTTGATATTTTTGGAAAGTAAATAACAACTTAAAGTTGGTGATGCTTTGATTATAATTAAAAGAGGTGTGTTGAGATAATTATCATTGAGATTATTGTTATGTGAAAAATAATATTACACTACAATAAAAAACCATTAACGGTGTTAAAATAGGCCCTTTTCAGCATAAAAACACTAAAAATTGAAGCATGATTAAAATCCCTAGGCTTTTATTAGTGCTTATTTAAGTGATAATAAAGAACCCCCTTTATCAGCACTTTTATTTAGTGATAATAAAGGTAACTTTTATCAGTGCTAGAAAAAACTCTGATAAAGGGAGGATTTATCAACACTACTAGAAGCACTAATAAATTATCCCTTTATCAATGCTTTTAAAATCACTCATAAAGGATCCCTTTATCAGCGCCTTTAATAGCACTGATAAAGGATGCCCTTATTAGCGCTTTTTCTAGCATTGATAATGGGGCATACTGTTGCAGTGTGCTATTAAAATTACAGTACACTACAGCAAAAAAATAGGTTGAAAATACAAAATTTAATTGAAATAAAATTTACAACATAAATAAAAGATAAAAACACTATATTATATACATTTCAAACATTATTTTGTACAATTACATGAGTAAGTACAAATTATCACAGAGAATCAAAAACATCAATGTTTCTTTGAATTTATCCTCCGAACCCCAGTCATGTTATTTCTGAAAAAACCACCCCAAATTGAGTAAAATAATATTCTTTTTTAAGAAAACAATTATTATGTTAGTAATGGTATAAAGAAATAAATTAAACAAAAAAGTGTTAATTTTAAACAAAAAACATATAATTTGAGTCATATCAGGCACAATGTGTATCAGATTGAGTTGTAGTTGATTCTTACACATCACACCATTTATTATTGGTCTAAAAAGTAGGTACTATTTAATTGGATCTCATATGTAGTGATAAAAAATCACTAAAAATGACAGTTAATTCAAGAGGGATTGCTTTTTGAGAATAATTCTTCAACTTTCACAACATTTCTTATTCATATTAAAATAGTATCTCTATGAAAATTAACTAAATAAGTATAAGATAAAAATGGTAATGAATTTAATTAATTAATAGTGGATAAAATGATGAGAAAATAATTTCAGCTCATTTTCTTGGTTTTGGCGATGTGATGTGCGTTTTAAAGTAAAATGGAACTTATATATTAAAAACGCATACATCGATTCATACTGACCACATCGCGTATCATATTGATGTGTGGTTAATTTTTATATGTAAAAAATGAATTATGGATTTTTTCCCTAATGTTTGAAAATAATCTAGGATATTTTTTCTCAGTTTTGGCTAGTGATGTGCATTTTAAACAAAAATGACACCTTTATATTGAAAACACACACTTTGAGTCTTATCAGTCACATCTTGTGTTGAATTGATGTATGGTCAATTATTACACATCAAAAATGAATTATAGACCATTTTACTAAATTTTAAAAACAATCTAAGCTTGTTTTCTCAGTTTTGTCTATTTGATGTGTGTTTTAAACTAAAATGACACTTTTGTATTGAAAACACATACCTCAAGTCATATCAACCAAATCATGTATTAGATTGATTTGCAGTCAATTCCTACAAATTAAAAATGAATTATGTATTGTTTTACTAAAATTTTAAAACAATATAATCTCATATACATGGTTTTGTCTATTTGATGTATGTTTTAAACTAAAATGACACTTTTGTATTGAAAACAGGCACTTCGGTTATATCAACTACATTGTGTGTTAGATTGATGTGAGGTCAATTCCTACATGTTAAAAATGAATTGTAGATCATTTTTCTAAAGTTTGAAAATAATACAATCTTGTTTTCTTGGTTTTGGTTATTTGATGTGTGCTTTAAACTAAAATGGCACTTTTGTATTGAAAACATGCACTCCGAGTCATATTGACCACATCATGTGTTTGATTGATGTGATTTCAATTAATACATATGAAAAATGAATTATGTACCATTTTACTAAATTTTAAAAACAATATGATCTTGTTTTCTCAGTTTTGGCTATTTGATGCATGTTTTAAGCTAAAATGATACTTTTTCATTGGAAACACACATTTCAAGTCATACAGACTACATCATGTGTCGTATTGATTTGTGGTCAGTTACTATAGGTAAAAATGAATTATGGAACATTTTACTAAATTTTGAAAACAATATGAAATCATTTACTCATTTTTGGATACGTGATGCATTTTAAACTAAAATGGAAATTTTATATTAAAAACACACACTTCAAGTCATATTGACCACACCATGTTTCAGATTGGAATGCAGTAAATTCCTACATGTTACAAATGAATAATGGATCATTTTACTAAATTTATAAAATAATTTGATCTTGTTTTCTCTATTTTGAGCCTGTGACATGTGTTTTAAACTAAAATGGCACTTTTATATTGAAAACATGTACTTAGAGTCACACCAACCACATCAAGTGTTAGATTTAAATGTGTTTGATTCCTACACATCATAAATATATTATGGATCATTTTCCTAAAGTTTTAAAATAATCTAATATCATTTTATTTTTTTTGATAATGTGATGTGAATTTTAAACTAAAATGACACTTTTATATTGAAAGTACACACTTTAAATCACACTGACTACATCGATTGTTGTATTAAAAACATGAATTTCGAGTCATACCGACCACATCGGGTGTCAGATTGATGTTTGGTCGATTCTTATGGGTCAAAAATGAATTATGGAATATTTTACTAAAGTTTTAAAATAATATGAACTCATTTTATTGATTATGTCTCTGTGATGAATTTTAAACTAAAATTATAGTTTTATATTAAAAAATCACACTTCAATTCATATCAACCACATCACGTGAAATATTGGTGTGTGGTCAATTTCTACACATCAAAAATGAATTATGGATCATTGTTCTAAAGTTTGAAAACAATTAGAGCTCTTTTTCTTAGTTTTGATCATGGGACATGTGTTTTAAACTAAAATTACACTTCTATATTGAACACGCATACTTAGATTCATACCAACCACATCAGGTGTTAAATCGATGTGCAGTCAATTCCTATACATAAAAAATATATTATGGATCATTTTAATAAATTTTGAAAATAATATAATCTCTTTTTATTGGTTTTGGTTATGTGATGAACATTTTAAACTAAAATGACACTTTTATATTGAAAACACGCACTTCAAGTTATATTGACCACATCGGGTGTCAGATTGATGCTCGGTCAATTACTACACAACACAAATGAATTATGGATAATTTTCCTAATTTTTAAAAACAATCCAAGATTTTTTTATCAATTTTGGATATGTGAGGTGTGTTTTAAACTAAAATGAAATTTATATTAAAAACATGCACTTTGATTCATACTAACCACATCGTGTGTCAAATTGACATGTGATCAATTCCTACATGTTAGAAATATATTATGGATAGTTTTAATAAAGTTTAAAAATAATCCAAACTTGTTTGATCATTTTTGGCTATGTGATATGTGTTTTAAATTAAAATAACACTTCTATATTGAAAACATTCACTTCGAGTCATACCGACTGCATCATCTTTCGAAATGATGTGTGGTCAATTCCTATAAGTCACAAATGAAATATGGATCACTATCCTAAAGTTTTAAAACAAACCAAGATTGTTTTCTTGGTTTTGGTTATGTGATGCATGTTTTAAACTAAAATGACACATTTATATTGTAAACAATCACTTTGAATCATACCGACCACATCATGTGTTAGATTAATGTCTGGTCAATTTTTACTTGTCATAAATTAATTATGTATCATTTTTCTAAAGTTTAAAAAAAATGAACTTGTTTTCTTGTTTTTTGGATATTTTATGTGTTTTTTAAACTAAAATGACACTTATATTAAAAACACACACTTCGATCCATACTGACCACATCATCTATCAGATTAACCTGCAGTCAATTACTGCATGTGAAAAATGAATTATGAATCGTTTTCTTAAAGTTTTAAAATAATACATTTTTTTCTTAGTTTTAGTGATGTGAAGTGCATTTTAAACTAAAATAACACCAATCTATTGAAAACGTTCACTTAAAGTCATACCAAACACATCATGTCTCAGAATGATGTGTTTTCAATTTGTATAATTCAAAAATGAATTATAGATCATTTTTCTAAAGTTTGAAAATAATCTGAGCTCATTTTCTCAGTTTTGTCTATTTGATGCATGTTTTAAACTAAAATGACACTTTCATATTTAAAAAATGTACTTTGAGTCATACCGACCACATACGGTGTCAAATTGATGTGTGGTCGGTTCCTACACATGAAAAATTAATTATGGAATGTTTTTTTAAAGTTTGAAAACAATCAGATATCGTTTGATCAGTTTTATCTATGTGACATGTGTTTTAAACAAAAATGAAACTTTTATATTAAAAACACATACTTCGGGTCATACTAACCACATCATGTGTCAGATTTATGTGTGGTTGATTCTTACACGTGAAAAATGAATTATGAATCCTTTTCATAAAGTTTTAAAATAATCTGAGCTCGTTTTCTAGGTTTTGGCTATGTGAAACGTGTTTCAAACTAAAATGACACTTTTATATTGAAAGAACGCACTTCAAGTCATATCAACCATATTGTGTGTTATATTTATGTGAGGTAAATTTATATACAATAAAAATGAATTATGAATTATTTTTATAAAGTATCAAAACAATCTGAATTTTTTTCTTGGTTTTGATCATGTGATGCATGTTTTTAAATAATATATAAATTTAATAAAATAAGTATCATATAAAAATGATAAGTAAATTAACTAAAAAATTAGAAAAAATAATGAGAAAATTAACAAAATAAGTAGTAGGAAGTCACCTCTTCATGATGTCAGTATACATTCGGATGCCATGTATTTCACTCATTCATTTCTAAACAAATTGATTTCCTCAATTATAATTATCCTTGATAAACTGATCAAAAATAATATATAAGAATTATGATACTAATTTTCCACACCTCAAATATATTTCTAAGGTCATAAAATATACTAGATCACAATCATAGTAGGTAATTACCTAAATTTGATGTCGATAAACATTCTGAAACCATGTATGCTACCCACTCATCTCTAAAAAAATTACTTCTTCTTTTGAGAATATAGATTGTTGTAAATATTGGTATTACTGAGAAAATATAAACAAACAAATTATTAAAAAATATTTTTAATGAAATTTAAATTACCTTCAAAAATTACCTGTTTGGGAATTCTAGTATTTTGATGGTTGATGATACCTTTCATAAATTTTCAAACATAATATCCATAATCATTGTTGTTATCTTGCATTGGAAACTGTAGAAACATTGAACAAAATAATTAAATTGTTTTGAAATGTGTTTAGATAGTTAAATATTTCTATATATACCTTAATATTTTTACATTTTAAGTAACATACAGGCTTCTTATTTTCAGTCACCGACCCCATACCATGATTTATCCTATATTTAGCCATCTTCTTATCATAATCAAATTCTTGTTAAAACATAAACTGAAACATATAATTGAATTTTATCTATAAAATGTTGATTTTAGTGAATTACAAATTCATAATACACATAATGTGTGATAAAATTATTGTAAATCTGTGTATTGGATCCAAAAAATAAATATTTGGGGTATCTAGATTGATTGCGATCAGTATCCAGTGCTTCTTAAAAAATAAGTAATGAAAAAAATAAAAAATATATTTTATATGATTAGATTGCAGAGTTTTACCCTTTCATTGTAGGCATCAAAAAGAGTATGTATTCTGTTATTTTATTCTCAAACACCTCATTTAGATCATCTTTTTTCTTATCAATTTCTTTCAACTCCAATGAAATTTCATCCATAGAAATGATACAGGGATTATTGAATCCAAACCATTCTTCGCAAGGTTTTCCCTTTATATAGTAGTAATATAAATGCCTTTAGAAAATATGAATTTTTATTAACTTTAATGAAAATATTATATCAATTTTTGGATAGACATATTATGAAAATGTACCTTATGTATGTATTCACAACTGAGACTCCCAGCCATTCAATCTTGAGAATCTCATTTATACTCTCGAGACCAACCTCGTCTATAATGATAGTTATATTGAGTCAATAAGGTTTTCCTTATGACTTTTCCATTCCTTCATACTTTGGGGAGATGGTTAAGTTAATAAGGTGTCCTTATGACTTTACCATTCCTTCTTGTTTTGAAAATCACAAACACATTATTTCAAGGAAAAACTCATTTTATCCCTTGTTTTACTTCCTTAAGAAAAATTTCCTTCCCTAAGGAAATTTATCCTTACCTAGATTTCATTGTTCATATCAATATTTTTCCTAAGTGTAAAATTTAGTTTGTAACTAAAAACCTCAGAATCTTATAATTACCTAGATATGAAGCATTTTGTTTTAGAAACCAAATTCTTAGAATTCTGGTTACAAACTCTCCTGAGTTCTGACTCCAAATTCTAAATCAAAATTCTGGTTACAAACTCTCCTGAGTTCTGACTCTGAATTCTGAATCTGAATTCTGGTTATGAACTTCTCTGAGTTCTGACTCCGAATTCTGAATACGAATTCTGGATACGAACTTCTCTGAGTTCTGACTCTGAATTCTGAACATGAATTCTAGGTATGAAATTTTCTAAGTTCTGACTCCTAGTTCTTTGAATACATACTCCAAACTCCTATGAGTTCTGACTCTGAATTTTCATGAACTCAGACTCCAAACTTTTTAAGTTCAGGTTTAGAATTCTTGTGAATCCAGATTCCGAATTTCCTTGAAATTCAGACTCTGGAATTCTATAGAATTCATGTTCCAAATTCCTACAAAACAGAATCCGAATATCCTTGTATTATAGACTCCGAATTCAATTTTTGGTTAGACTATAAACTTTCTCATTTGCTTACATTCCTAATATCAGATTTTGGTTATGCTTACACTTGTTTAGTTATAAAATGATGTCGTTCTTTCAGTTACTCACTAACCATTGTTTGAGTGACACGTGTACAGGTCTCTCCGAAATTCAAGGAAAAATATGACCGTTGGAGGAGGGAGACGACCATTGGAGCCGTGCCTATAAATAGGATCTCATTTGAAAGAGCTCGATACTTTTGAGACTTTTGGAATTTTTGAATCTCAGAACTTTTAGAAGTGATTTCTAGAGAGAGAGGCTCTTATAAACTCTCAAGCTTCGTGCAGAAAGTTTGAACGACTTGTTCAAACTTTTCTTTGTGCAGACTTGCTTCGTGCAACTCTGATTGTTGCTGTGTACAATCAAGGGATTCCAGGGATAGGAAGATAGAGGTGTCGAATACCTTGAAGTTGAGGGCTTCCTTGCTAAGGAAGACAGAGGTGCCGACTACCTAATAGTTGAGGGCTTGTGGGGATAGCAAGACAGACTTCGATCTTCATATCGAGGGATTGCCTTGGTGTGGGTAAGACAGACTTTCTTGAAAGTATAAATCAAGGGACCTTTATCCAAGTTTGTTGGATACCCTTATCTTTGGGTTAAAAGACTTACTACTTGTTACTTGTTTTGTTACAAGTTTTCCGCTGCATTTGTATTGTTGAGGAAAGTATAATTATCTTATACTTCCTTAAACTTTTACTCTTATTTAGTTATATTCTATATTCTTTAAGGTATAATCTTAGTTTTTGTAATCTTTTGTTAAGTTTCATTTCTAGAATCACTTTTCTGGAATCAAGCAAGTTATTAGAACTTATAGGTCTTGTGAATTATCTTGTTTAACCTTGTTAAACATAACCATCTTTAAAAGTTCTAAAGGAGTTTTTAAAAGTACAATTCACCCCCCTCTTGTATTTGAGCATATCATGTTTACTTATTCGATCCTACATTTAGTATTATAGAGTATATCATACTCACATACCATCTAACAATTGGTATTAGAGTGTTTGGTTTAATCTGAATTAATCTCACGATTAGGTTCAGAAGAAAATTCTCGAAATTGAACTTCCAGATTCACACTTTTTCAGAATTTTTTTTTCAGACTCATAAAGTTCGGATTCAGTTTTTCTTAGAGATACTTTTGTTCTATATTTTTCTTATTGAGGATTATTTTCCTTATTTAAAAATTTTTTTCTATTAACAAGTTTTTGTGGAAATACTTTTCTTAAAGATGACAGGAATCAATGTTGGTTCCATAGACAATATCAATCCAACCATACCACCTGTCTTTGATGTAAATTATTATGAATATTGGAGAGATCGTATGAATACTTTCATTATCAATACTGGTGTTGATAATTTTTTTATGCTTACTAGAGGATATAAAATTCCCGACAAAGAAGATAATACCTTTACCAATCAAGAAAAGCATGAATATAAACTGAATTACAAGGTACACAATACTTTTCTTTGCTCTATGACTAGAAACATATATAGCCAAATTTCATCTTGTGAAGCAGAAAATTCTATATGGAAGAAACTTGAAGTTACTCGCTTTGGAACTTCCAAATTAATTGAAACTAGAAGATCCATGCTTAGAGCTGAATATCATGGTTTCTGATTTCCTTATGGAGAACCCATATGTAAGGTGCAATAAAGATTCATGACTATTGTGAATAGTTTACAATCAATGGGTGAGAAAGGATTAGATGATGAAGCTCTTGTTGACAAGATCATAGACATCATGCCGAATGAGTGGTAATCTAAGAGAACTGCTATTGATGAGAACATAAAGGTTACTCAGATTTCCTTAGATGATCTATTTGGAACTCTTCTTCAACATGAGACTAGGATGAAAAGAGATACTGATAATGTAAAGAAGAAGAATGGAAATGGAAGTGTTTCTTTTACTACAACTTCAAATCATTTGAAAACCAAGACTCCTGAGAGAGTTACTAGATCCAAATCTAAGAAATTTGTTATCCAATCCGAATCTAGTGGAAGTGAATCCTCAGAAAATGAATTAGAAAATCTTGCTCGAAGGATGAACAAGATAGCTGGACAGAGGAACTTTCAATCTAGATATAAGAAAAAGGAAAGGAAAGATAAGAAAGATTTATAGGTCACATGTTATGAATGCAAGAGAGATGGACACATAAGACCTGATTTCCCTATGCTTAAGAGAAAAGAAAGAAAGGAAAGGCATTCTGAGAAAAATAGAAATAAGTATTACAAGGCTAAAGCTAAGAAAGTCTTGAAATCTAATGACACCTAGAGTGCTAGTGGTGGAGACTCTTCAGATGAATCTTTAGATTATGAATCTTCTGGATAGAAGAATCTTGTTCTAATAGCCAGAATACCTATTAACAATCATTGCCTAATGGATAAGGTACACAATGTTGAATCAATAACCAATGTTTCTTTGAATGTTAATGATAGTAAATATTATAACTCTTTGGATGAAGAATCTTCTTCTGATGAAGATAATAATTTACCTTCCTATGAAGAAGTTTCTTGGTTTTTCAAACTTCTTGAGTTTGAGAATTCAAAACTCATGAAAAAACTTGATAAGGCAAATACTAGGAATACTATTCTTACTAAGGAAATATCATATCTTTCTAAATATCTTGATAAGAAAAATGTTGATTTTTAAAGTATTTCAAAAAATCTTGAGGAAGTAAATTCTGAGAAAAATAAACTTTCCAAATATCTAGAAAATATAATTTCTAAGAAAAAAGTTTTTAAGCCTAGCTCTAGCTCAAAATAAAATGTTTTTTAAGACAAGAACTTAGTTATCAAACTCAAATATGAAATATTTTCCTTGATGATTTGATTGTAAAATTTTACCTTAGGTAAGTAAAATTTTGATAAAATGTATTCTCAAATCCGACCTCTAAGGAATAGTTCTGGTTTTGGTTATACTGGTTCTAAACCGATTTTTAGCAACAATTACTTTGTTCCTCAAAGTGCTCCATTCTGTACTAAATGCCAGTGTGGTCGACATTGGGAAAAGAAATGTTCTTTAAAAAAACTTAGTCTTTAGGATTTCATAAATCCTATTTTTCTAAGAAGATATGGGTACCCAAAATTTTGCTTTCTAAAATTTCCAGATCCAAGAAAGTTTGGATTCTAAAAACCTAACTTTTCCTTATTTTCAGGAAAATAGAGAAAGTACCAACAGTAATACGTGGTACATGGATAGTGGATGTTCCCAACATATGACTGGTAACAAAAACTATTTTGAAAATATTATCAAGACAAAAGGAGGAAAAGTAAATTTCAGAGATAATACTCATAGAGAAATTATTGGTATAGGTAACATCGTTCTTCTTGAAAAAACTTTGATTTCAAATGTTTTATTTGTTAAGGGCCTTAAGCACAACCTCATTAGCATAAGCCAATTTTATGATGAAGGCTACCTTGTGAATTTTAGGAATGAAAAGTGCTTTGTACACAATTCTAAGGAAGAGTTTATTCTTTCTGTCCATAGGCAAGAGAATGTTTACATAATAAACTTAGAAGACCTTAGGAGCCAAGATATACCATGCCTTAGTGCAATGGAAGATCATTCTAGGTTATGGCATAGAAGGCTAGGTCACTGTAACCTTAGGAACTTATGAAAACTTTATAAGAAAGGATTAGTTAAGGATCTATCGGAGCTTAGATTTGATTCTTCAAAAGTTTGTGACCCTTGTCAATATGGAAAGCAACATAAATCAAGTTTTAAATCAGTCGGTGAAGTCTCAACTATTGATTCATTACAGCTAGTGCATATGGATCTTTTCGGTCCAACACAAACTGGAAGCATTGGGGGTAATTATTATGTATTTTTCTTGGTTGATGATTACACTATATTTACACGGGTCTATTTTCTAGAAAATAAGTCTAAATCCTTCTCTTATTTCAAAAGTTTTAGATCCCAAGTAAAAAATAAGAAAAATATTCCATTGAAAACTATTCATAGTGATCATGGTGGAGAATTTCAAAATTCTAATTTTGAAACTTTTTGTAGTAGAAAATGTATTACTCATAACTTTTCAGCACCCAAAACACCTCAACAGAATGGTGTTGTTGAAAGAAGAAATATAATTCTTCAAGAGATAACTAGAACCATGTTGAGTGAGTATTCTGTAGCCAAACATTTTTAGGCTGAAGCTGTAAGTACTGCTTGTTATACTATAAATCGTGTTTTAATTATACCTTTTCTTAATAAAACTCCTTATGAGTTATGGAATGGTAGAAAACCTAGACTTTCTTACTTTAAGGTTTTTGGTTTCAAGGTATTAATTCTGAATACTAAAGATAGTCTATATAAATTTGCACCAAAATATGATAAATTAATTTTCTTAGGCTACTCCACAACTTCTAAGGCATATATATTTTTTAATAAAAACACTTGTACTATTGAAGAGACAGTACATGTAAAATTTGATGAAACTGGTCCTTTTGTTTTTAAACAACCCCAATCTACATCTTTAGATGTGTTTTCAAAAACTGGTTATCAACCTTTGATAGAATATCCTTCTGATAAGAAAAATGTTCAAGAAGATACTTCTGAAACATTTACCCTAGAAGATTTCCTACCCTATGTTGATGAACAGGTTTTACAAAACCCAAACCAGTTGTTTCTTAAGAATCATCCCAGTGATAGAATTATTGGTGATGTGAATCAACCTGTAAGGACTAGAAGTTCCTTGATAAATGAAGTAGAACATCTAGCATTTCTTTCCCAATTAGAACCAAAAGGCACTAATGAAGCTTTAAGTGATGATGATTGGATTAAAGCCATGCAAGATGAAATAAATGAATTTGAAAGGAATAAAGTTTGTACCTTGGTTGAAAGACCTAAGGAAACTTCTGTTATTGGAGTAAAATGGGTCTTCAGAAATAAGTGTAATGAAAATGGAATCATTGTTAGAAATAAATCTAGATTAGTTGTTAAAGGCTATAACCAACAAGAATGAATAGACTATGAAGAAACATATGCTCCAGTAGCTAGACTTGAATCTATTCATATTTTACTTTCCTTTGCAGCATTCTTCAATTTCAAACTTTTTCAAATGGATGTAAAGTGTGCTTTCCTTAATGGTTATGTTCAAGAGGAAGTTTTTGTTGAATAACCTCCTAGCTTTGAAGATACAAAACATCCTAGTCATGTTTTTAGACTTACCAAAGCTCTGTATGGACTTAAACAAGCCCCTAGATCTTGGTATGATAGACTTACAGGATTTTTTCTTCAAAATAACTATGTCAAGGGAAATGCAGATCCAACCCTTTTTATAAAGAAAGATAATAAAAATGTTTTGATTGTTCAGATTTATGTTGATGACATTATATTTGGTTCAACTCAGCAATATTTAACTGATTCCTTTGCGGATCTAATGAAATATGAGTTTGAAATGAGTATGATGGGTGAGTTAACATTTTTCCTTGGTTTTCATATCTCTCAAAAATCAGAAGGAATCTATATATCCCAACATAATTATATTAAAGATCTTCTTAAAAAGTATGGATATGACAGCACTAAGAGTATAAGTACTCCCATTGGTACCTCAAACACACTTGATCTTGATTAAGCTGGGAAACCAATAGATCAAACAACTTTTAGAGGTATAATAGGAAGTCTACTTTACTTGACAGCTAGTCGTATAGAATTAATGTTTTCAGTATGCTTATGTGAAAGATATCAATCCAATCCGAAGAAATCTCATTTAAAGGCAGTGAAGAAAATTTTTTGCTACTTAAAGGGAACCATGGATTTAGGACTCTTTTATACTTCTGGAAATGATTTTGTTTTAAAAAGTTTTTCAGATGCTGACTTTGGTGGATGTAGAATGGATAGAAAGAGTACATCTGGAACTTGTTATTTCTTAGGAGATTCATTAGTTTCTTGGTCTTGTAAGAAACAACACTCAGTAGCACTTTCCACTACTGAAGCTGAATATGTAGCAGCTGGAAGTTGTTGTGCCCAAGTGTTGTAGATGAAACACACACTCACAGACTGTGTGTAATGGCCCGGACCTCTCCGGCCCATTCCTTGTCGAAAATAAGGTCATGAAGTGTTCTGGATGGTAGAATGGACTTTTCCCACACTTTTCAGAATTTTGTGACTACACGCTGTGTAGTGTGAGTACACGCCATGTACCACCTTGCTGAGTATACCATGTGTTGAAGCCGTGTCCTTACTGCTTGAAATAAATAAGTACATGCCATGTATCCCATCCTACACACCGTGTAGTTTCTCCCTGCGTACGCGTTACCCTCAAACTGTGTGTTGACCAGTCAACGGTCGTGTGCCGCGTTGAATGTCGTGTTGGAAGCCGCATGGAGACCATGTGGATTGGCTGAGTATATGTCATGTACTTTAGTTTTTCTCGCCTATAAAAGGAGGGGGGCCTCTCCTCATTTTCAGATCATTCCTCTCCTCCCCTTTCCTTCGAGTAGAGCCCTCCCGAGAGACTCCAAAGCTCCTTTCTTCCATAACTTATTTTCCCAATCTATGATTTACGATCTGTTAGTGGCCATGAGATCGTAACAACAAGGCGGAACTTCTGAGCTTGGATCTGTTGTTTTCCCTTCATCTTTTCCTTCCCAACTTCCACCTGAGGAGGTTTTTTCCAGGTTTTGACAGAAGCGACGGACGCCGATGGACGTCTTCTAAAGTTGATTTGGGGGAGCATTGTGATCCGAACCTATTGAGGTAGGGATTTTTTACCTTCGTCTCTCTAATTTGTGCATCATGCGGGATGGGTTTCTTCTTGATTTCACGAGACATAGTTGAACCAGTTTAATGAAGATAATAACTGGCTTAAAGAACAGGGATGGGGAAGTTGTTATGTTTATCTTTGTTTATCCTATTTTTCTGTTGTGAATTGAATAGGCTTATGCCTACTAAAAATCACGGTCGTTGGGGGACTTTTCTTGTGCAATTAAATGTTGCCCTATCTTTCTAGACCATTTTGTGGATGGAAAATTTGTAGAATATGGAAATTGGTTAATCACTTAATGTTGGCTGATTAAATGAATATCCAGAACCCTTGTGTGATCACCCCAGTTGAACAAAATGGAATAATGGACATGTGGGTGTTGGTTTGGTTACATGGTGTGTGAAAAGGGGGGGGGTGAATCCTGGGTTATTACGAATAGGATGGGTAGCGAGGCTGTGGTAAATGATATTAAAGGGGTAAATGATGTGGAATGAGCCTTGTTTTGTGATACGGTTGTGGAGATGTGGTTATAGTGGCAACAGAGATGCAGTAATGGGTTGTGATATTAAAAGAAAGTGGAAAGTTGGTAAATGAACTGTGGGGAATGATAATGAATTAAACATGGGAAAAATCAATGGGGAGTGGTTGGTGATAAAAATTTTGGTTTTGTGTTTCTTGTGTTCTATCTAACTTGATTTGTGGTTGGCAGGGTTTTTCTACGAAATGCTTGATCAGGTTTGATAATTTCCCAGTAGTTAAGGAACTAATAAACTAATACTATTGAAACATGAAAACCTAAATGGGGTTGGGATTGTTTGTTGTATGCATGATTCGTATTAGCAGTGTCATGGAACATGCTCAGTTTCTCTGTTTAGAAGCCATAGGTTGGGCTGTGTGTTTGGTATACATATATGTATCTGTATCTTTGTGTTTTATCTCACCCCACCCATGTTGAGAACCTAGTGCCGAACACTCCCATTTCATGGGAGAGGGTGTTTTCCCCTTAGTTACTAGCTCCTTCCTGCTCCTACTTCCATAGGCTGTGATGGCTTGAGGCGACCTTACACCTAAGACTCTTCAGGTAGGTTTCATTTGGTGTGATTTTAGCCCAAGACTCTTCGGGCAGGTTTACTGTTCCCAAGAATCTTCGGGATGAGGCCCAGGTGTGTTCGGGCGGGGATGTGATTGTGGTTGTGAGGCCCAGGTGTGTGTGGGCGGGATATGTGGTTTGTGAGGCCCAGGTGTGTGTGGGCGGGATGTGTGGATTTTGAGGCCCAGGTGTGTGCGGGCAGGAAGAGTGTGGTAGCGTCAGGATGTTCGCTGTTAGGAAGAGCAGCTAACTAGAGGGTGGAAATGGTGCGGGGTACCCAATACTCTTGTTCTTATACTACTACCTGTTGTTTTGTGTTTTTGGTGAGCGTGGCTAGTGAGGTTGGGTGGATATAATTCCTTGCTAGGTTTTGGTTTCTTCTATTATTCTCACGGGACATTAGGATGTCTCCCCACCTGTGCACGAGATCTTTAGGTTTCCCTACTGAGTATACTTGTATGCTCACCCTATGTTTAATTTCAGGTTTTCAGGAGGACTACCAGGGCCGTGCGAGACCCTACTATTCGGGATAGTTGGAGTTATTGCAGTTGATGTACTCTTTTTTCTTTTGGTATTACACTTTTGAGTTTTCTTGTACTTGTACTTTGTTTCAGAATTGTTTAAACATGCATGTGGGATTGGTTTGGGTTTATTTTAATTTACTTGTTCCTTTTTCTTTTGGTGTCTGACTCATCCTATTTCCTGATCTGAAATAATAAAAAGGGTAATGCCTCCCATATTTGTGAAAACTCATACCCTTGGTGCCAGTCGCCACTCCGGGGCCTACTAGAGGTGGGACTTGGGGGTCATTATCTCCCTTTCACCATTTCCAGCTCAAAAGGGGCATCTTTGGTGGGAGGGGGTCATGACAGAATGGTGTCAGAGGTGATGATTGAGAGATAGGATGGATTCTGGAGTTAGAAACAGTAAGGATTGCATGGGATGGTAGGGAAACAGTGTTAGGTGATATTGGTGCATGACATAGGCCAAGGAAGACCGGCTAGGACACGGGATTTTAGGGCCCCCCGCGATCCGATGCAAGTACTCTTAGCCTACCGAACGACCAACTGAGACTACATTGATTGCAGGGTAGAGACCCTAGGGAAGGTACATGTATCATCATGTTTTACTTGATTTGGGTGTTCTGGGAAAGAAATTAAAATAAAGTGATAAAATGAAACCTTGAGAAATTTCCTTGCTACTTGGGCTTAGGTGATCTTTGTTTACCGTACAGCTATGGAACCTAGATGTCGTCCCTGGGTGACTCAGACAGTCGAGGGCCAGCAGATTTAGGCGGTCGATCAGTTGAGGATTGACCGAGAGGAGGAAGATGATAAGTGGCAGAAGACTCTGCCTTATTTCCAGCGACAAACCCTCAAGAAGTATGAGGGTAGTACTTCGGATATGGAGACGGAGGGGTGGATTTAGGAGCTAGGGATTGCTTTTACTTAGATACGTGCTTCGAGGGTGTATTGGGTTCCCCTAGCAGTGAGTCATCTGAGAGGTGCGGTGCGTCAGTGGTGGACGCTCTACCTCGGGGAGAGGTCAGAGGCAGAGGTTCTGTGGGATGACTTTGAGAAGGAGTTCTGAGAGGAATTCCTTTCTTCCATGATCAAGGCATAGAAGCGGCAGGAGTTACTCTCCCTCCAGGAGGGGAGTATGTCAGTACGAGAATTGGGGATCAAGTTCAAGGGTCTCCTATGATTTTCTCCGGATCTCTTTCCGGATTAAGAGTCTCGGGCGATACGTTTGGAGGAGGCGCTTCGTTTTTCGCTCCAGTATGTTGTCACCCCCTTCACCCTTCTGACGTACTTGGTAGTACAGAAAAAGGCATAGGTTTTAGAGAGGATGCAATTGTAGGGAGGTTCACTAAGAGAGGGGATCCAGCCGGGTTCATCGAAGGGGAAGGCAGTCAGAAGCAGGTCTCCTATGACAGGACCTTCTAGATTTAGGCCAGTAGGGAGAAGTTCCAGTTTAGATCATTGGGTCCTCGTCCCTTTTTCACGAGCCCAGGACCAAAGTGTTTCTCTTGTTGAGTTCTCGGGCACATTCAGAGTCGGTGCCTGACCTGAGCTCAGTACAGTGGGGGTGGGCAGGTTCAGCGCCCGCCTCAGTAGAACCAGTTGTCAGCGAGGCCCTTCTAGTAGCAGCAGGACCCTGCTCCTCCGAGGGTAGACTTTGAAGGAGGAGACTGACCTCAGGGTGCTCTTCAGGGACCTCGACCAGGGCGTGGTCGGGGAGGTGGTCGACATCAGAGAGGCAGAGGAGCTGGGCGTGGATAGTTGCACGTAGCAGAGTTGGCAGCTCCGGCAGGACCAGAGGTGGTGCGAGGTACAATTTGTTTGTTCAGTACTCTCATTTCTACTTTGTTCGATTTAGGAGCTTCGCACTCCTTTGTTGCACCCGGTCTATCCCATGCTTTGGGTCTAGACGTAGAGAGACTTTCCATACCCTTGGTGCTGAGCACACCAGTTGGAGGTCAGACCAGCGTATCTTGTGTTTGCCGGGGATGTGGGCTGACGTTGGGACCACATCGATCTAGTGGGGATCTTCTTTTTCTACAGATGCAGCCATACGATGTCATCCTAGGCATTGACTGGCTATTTTCTATTAGTGTCGTTATCGACTGCTTCTGAAGAAGAGTCGTGTTCTCCAACGTGGATGGGTAGCTTGTAGCTTTTGTTAGCTAGAGGATCAATCAGGTGGGAAGCTGGCATGTGAAGCCTCCCCTTTCCTTGTTAGGCGGGTTATTAGTGGTTTCAGCTAATACAGAGATGGTGGATGTTCTAGAGGTTGTTGGGGAGTTCCTCAATGTTTTTCCCGAGGAGGTTGTGACTCTACCCCCCTAACGTGACGTTGAGTTCGGGATAGACTTACAGCCTGGTGCTCATCTGATTTCGATGGCCCCTTATCGGATGGCACCTTCAGAGTTGCGGGAGTTGCGGATTCAGATTGACGATCTGATGGAGAAGGGTTTTGTTCAACCCAGAGTGTCGCCATGGGGTGCTCCAGTTTTGTTCGTGAAGAAGGCAGATGGTGGTATCAGGCTATTCATAGACTACCGAAGGTTGAATCAGGTAATGGTCAAGAACCGTTACCCCCTTCCAAGGATAGATGATCTCTTCGACCAGCTGATGGGATCAGGTTGGTTTTCTAAGATTGATCTATGATCTGGATATCATCAGCTGAGGGTAAAGGACAGTGACATCTTGAAGATGGATTTCAGGTGCAGGTATGGGCACTTTGAGTTTGTAGTGATACCGTTTGGAGTTACGAATGCACCAGCTGTGTTCATGAGACTTATGAACTTTGTCTTCCGAGAGTTTCTGTACCGGTTCGTCGTTGTGTTTATCGATGACATCTTGATCTACTCAATATCAGAGGAGGAGCACGTTGAGCATCTCAGGGCAGTCTTGGAATTCCTTCGACACCACCAGCTTTATGGGAAATTGTCAAAGTGTAAGTTCTTGACGTAAGAAGTACACTTCCTTGGGCACGTGGTGTCTCAGCATAGAGTGTCAGTAGACCCATCGAAGGTGGAGGTAGTTGTTTCTTGGGCGGCACTCAAGAGTGTGGCAAAATTTCGTAGTTTCCTGGGGTTGGAAGGTTATTATCAGAGGTTCATTTTGGACTTCTCTTGAGTTTCTGCTCCATTGAAATCTTTGACTAGGAAGGACCACGTCTTCCTATGGAGCGAGCAGTGCCAGAAATCTTTCGACTACCTGAAGGAGAAGTTGGTCAGTGCTCCAGTACTCAGATTTCCAGAGGAAGGGTTGTTGTATGAGGTGTTTTTTGATGCTTTTGGCCTTGGTTTGGGGTGCGTACTGATGCAAAAGAAGGGTGTGATCTGTTATGGGTCTAGGCAATTGCACTCTCATGAGCGTAAATATGCCACCCATGACCTAGAGCTTGCAGTAGTAGTGTTTTCACTGAAGTTGTGGCAACATTACCTCTTTGGGGAGCACTTTGTGGTCTTCTAAGATCACAAGATCTTACGTTATATCTTCTCCCAGCGTGACCTGAACTTACGGCAGCGGAGATGGGTTGAGTTTCTCCAAGGCTATGACTTCTAGATCTCTTACACTGAAGGTAAGGGCAACGTTGTGGATGATGCCCTGAGCAAGAAGTTGCATAAAGAAGTGGTTCTGGAATCCGCTGATGCTTGGAAAGCGATGGGAGAGTTGGCTGCCTTGCACTTGGATGCAAGGGTAGAGGGTGTTAGAGGCTGTTTGTTTCAGATGACGGTGCAGTCCTCCTTATTGCAGTAGGTGGAAGAGTCTCAGTGGGGAGACTCTGAGGCGGAAGTAATGTGGGATCGTATCAATCAGGGAAACGCTCCAGAAGGATGGTCAGAGGACAGCCGACATCGGATGCTTTTTCATGGAAGGTTGTTTGTTCTAGAGGAGATGCGTTAGGGAGTTCTCCGTGAGTTCCATAGCTCAGCCTTGGAGGTACATCTAGGAGTTTCAAAAATGTACTGAGGCCTGAGGGAACAGTTTTGGTGGCCCAGGGTGAAACGGGCAGTGGCAGAGTTTGTGGCTAAGTGCTTAGTGTGTCAGCAAGTAAAGGCTGAACACTGTGTTTCCAGTGGTTTGTTTCATCCTTTAGATGTCCCCGAGTGGAAATGGGATGACATCTCAATGGACTTCGTCACAGGACTACCCAAAGATCAGGGTGGTTATGATACTATCTAGGTAGTGGTGGATCGACTGACGAAATCAGCTCACTTCTTAGCAATTAAGGAGTCGGGCCCGGTGAGTACCTTAGCACAGAGGTACGTAGATGAGGTGGTGCGTTTGCATGGATTTCCGAATACTATCGTCTCAGATCGGGATACTCATTTTACCTCATGAGTCTGGAAGGGGTTACAGCATGCTTTTGGCACCCAGCTATGCCTTAGCACTGCTTTCCACCCCCAGACCGATGGGCAGACAGAGCAGACTATCCAGACGTTGGAGGACATGCTATGAGCATGCGTTATGGATTTCAGAGGATCATGGGTGCAACACTTGCCTTTAGTAGAGTTTTCCTACAACAACAGCTTCCACTCTACTATTGGTATGGCAGCGTTTGAGGCTTTGTACGGAAGACCATGTCGTTCACCCATTTTCTGGCCAGAGGTTGGTGAGACAGGTGCTCTTGGGCCAGAGGTAGTACAGAGCACCACAGAGAAAGTCCATCTTGTGCGTGAGAGGATGAAAGCGGCTCGGGACCGACAGAAGTCTTATGTTGATCGTTGGAGTAGGCCCTTGGAGTTTTAGGTGGGAGATCATGTGTTCTTGAAGGTTTCCCCTCGATGGGGGCAGCGGAGGTTTGGGAAGGGGAGTAATCTCTCCCCTAGGTTCATCGTACCTTTTGATGTGCTAAGGCGAGTCGGCGAAGTGGCATATCAGCTGGCCCTACCATCTCAGTTAGAGAAGGTTCATGATGTCTTCCACGTCTCCCAGCTTCGTCGGTACTTACATGAAGACTCTCACGTTATCGACTGGGGAGAGTTAGATATAGGAGATGACACGACCTTCAAGGAATGACCAGTCATAATTGAGGATCATGAAGAGAAGGTGCTTCATGGATGAACCATCACCTTGGTTAGTATGTTGTGGAGGCATGGAGGCCTCGAGGAGAGAACTTGGGAGTGGGAGGCTCAGATGCACGCTCAGTACCCGGAGTTGTTTTGACTTGTGTTTTGCTTTGTTCTTCTGAGATTTGTTTTGATGTTATACTCTGTACCTTTGATATATGGAATGCTTGGCTTGTCGGTTGTGATACGTTTTGTTTCCTTGTTCTCTGGAAGTGTGTAACATGTTCGGGTGTGTGGGGAAAGGGAAAAATTGATCCTTAATCGAGACGCATTAATTCGAATGCGATTGAACCCGTGCGGGCGAGTCAGTGCCGCCTAAAGCGGATAATATCTCGACATGGGAGAAGGAATTCCCCAAGACATGTGTTCAGGAATTGTGTTGGTTGTACGGTGTTGGGGTCGTGTAAGTTGAAAAAAAACCTAATATATGGAAGTGGGAAGACCCAATTCTTAATCGAGACGCATTAATTCGGATGCGATTAAACTCGTTCAGGCGATTCAGTGCCGCCTAAAGCGGATAATATCTCGATATAGGAGAAGGAATTCCTAACAAATATGATTAGGGTTGTTGGTTGGGTTCCTGTTATAACGAGAGCCCTAAGAGGTATCTTGTTGGGTTCCTCTAGGTGGGTTTTTGAATTCTCGGGGACAAGAATGTTTTAAGAGGTATCTGGTGTAATGTCCCGGACCTCTTCGGCCCATTCCTTTGTCGAAAAGAAGGTCATGAAGTGTTCTGGAGGGTACAATGGACTTTTCCCACACTTTTCAGAATTTTGTGACTACACGCCGTGTAGTGTGAGTACACGTCGTGTACCACCTTGCTGAGTATACCCCGTGTTGAATTCGTGTCCTTGCCGCATGAAATAAATAAGTACACGCCATGTAGCCCATACTACACACCGTGTAGTTTCTCCCCGCGTATGTGTTACCCTCAAACCGTGTGTTGACCAGTCAATGGTCGTGTGCCATGTTGAAGTCGTGTCCTTGTCGTGTGAAATAAATAAGTACGTGCTGTGTAGCCCATCCTACATGCCATGTAGTTTCTCCCCGCGTACACGTTACCCTCAAACCATGTGTTGACCAGTCAATGGTCGTGTTCCGTGTTGAAGTTGTGTCCTTGCCGCGTGAAATAAATAAGTACACGCCGTGTAGACCATCCTATACGCCGTGTAGTTTCTCCCTGCGTACGTGTTACCCTCAAACCATGTGTTGACCAGTCAACGGTCGTGTGCCGCATTGAATGTCGTGTTGGAAGCCGCGTGGTGACCGTGTGGAATGGCCGAGTACACGCCATGTACTAGGAAGTACATGTCGTATACTTTAGTTTTTTTGCCTATAAAAGGAGGGGGCCTCTCCTCCTTTTTAGATCATTCATCTCCTCCCCTTTCCCTCGAGCAGAGCCCTCCCGAGAGACTCCAAAGCTCCTTTCTTCCATAACTTCTTCGTCCAAGCTCCGATTTAAGATCCTTCAATGGCCACGAGATCGTAATGATGAGGTGGAACTTCTAAGCTTGGATTTGTTGTTTTCCCTTCGGCTTTTCCTTCCCAGCTTTTACCCGAGGAGGTTTTTGCTGGGTTTTGACAGAAGCGATGGACGCCGACGGACGTCTTCTAAAGTTGATCTGGGGGAGCGTTGTGATCAGAACCTTTTCAGGTAGGGATTTTTTACCTTTGCCTCTCTAATTTGTGCATCATGAGGGATGGGTGTCCTCTTGCTTTCATGAGACATAGTTGAACCAGTTTAATGAAGATAATAATTGGCTTAAAGAACGGGGATGGGGAAGTTGTTATGTTTATCTTTGTTTATCCTATTGTTATGTTGTGAATTGAATAGGCTTATGCCTACTGAAAATCACGGTCGTTGGGGGCCTTTGCTTGCATAATTAAATGTTGCCATATCTTTCTAGACCGTTTTGTGGATGGAAACTTTGTGGAATATGGAAATTGGTTAATCACGTAAAGTTGGCTGATTAAATGAATATTCGGAACCCTTTTGCGATCACCCCGGTTGAACAAAATGGAATAATGAACATGTGGATGTTGGTTTGGTTACGTGGTGTGTGAAAAGGGGGGGTGAATCCTGGGTTATTACGAATAGTATGGGCAGCGGGGCTTTGGTAAATGATATTAAAGGGGACAATGATGTGGCATGAGCCTTGTTTTGTGATACAGTTGTGGAGATGTAGTTATAATGGCAGTAGGGCTGCAGTAATGGGTTGTGATATTAAAAGAAAGTGGAAATTTGGTAAATGAACTGTGGGGAACGATAATGAATTAAACGCGGGAACAATCAATGGGGAGTGGTTGATGATAAAAAGGTTGGTTTTGTGTTGCTTGTGTTCTATCTAACTTGATTTGTGGTTGGTAGGGTTTTTATATGAAACGCTTGATCTGGTTTGATAATTACCCAGTAGTTAAGGATCTAATAAACTAATACTGTTGAAACATGAAAACCTAAATGTGGTTGGGATTGTTTATTGTATGCATGCTTCGTATTAGCAGTGTTGAGGCACGTTCTCAGTTTCTCTGTTTAGAAGCCATAGGTTGGGCTGTGTGTTTGGTATACATATATGTATCTGTATCTTTGTGTTTTTTTGCACCCCAACCATGTTGAGCACCTAGTGTCGAACACTCCCATTTCATGGGAGAGGGTGTTTTCCCCTTAGTTACTAGCTCCTTCCTGCTCCTTCTTCCATAGGATGTGATGGCTTGAGGCGACCTTACACCTAATACTCTTTGGGTAGGTTTTGTTTGGTGTGATTTTATCCCAAGACTCTTCGGGCAGGTTTACTATTCCCAAGAATCTTTGGGATGAGTCCCAGGTGTGTTCGGGAAGGGATGTGATTGTGGTTGTGAGGCCCAGGTGTGTGTGGGTGGGATATGTGGTTTGTGAGGCCCAGGTGTGTGTGGACGGGATGTGTGGCTTTTGAGGCCCAGGTGTGTGCGGGCAGGAAGAGTGTGGTAGCGTCAGGACGTTCGCCGTTAGGAAGAGCAGCTAACTAGTGGGGGGAAATGGTGCGGGGTACCCAATACTCTTGTTCTTATACTACTACCTGTTGTTTTTTGTTTTTTGTTAGCATGGTTGGTGAGGTTGGGTGGATATAATTCCTTGCTAGGTTTTGGTTTCTTCTGTTGTTCTCACGGGACATTAGGATGTCTCCCCACCTGTGCATGAGAGATTTAGGTTTCCCTACTGAGTATACTTGTATGCTCACCCTACATTTACTTTTAGGTTTCCATGAGGACTACCAGGGCCGTACAGGACCCTACTAGTCGGGGCAGTTGGATTTTTTGTAGTTGTTGTACTCTTGTTTCTTTTGGTATTGCACTTTTGAGTTTTCTTGTACTTGTACTTTGTTTCAGAATTGTTTAAACATGCATGTGGGATTGGTTTGAGTTTATTTTCATTTACTTGTTCCTTTTTCTTTTGGTGTTTGACTCATCCTATTTCCCGATCTTAAATAATAAAAAGGGTAATGCCTCCCATATTTGTGAAAACTCATACCCTTGGTGCTAGTCACCACTCCGGGGCCTACTGGAGGTGGGACTCGGGGGTCATTATCTCCCTTTCACCATTGCCAGCTCAGAAGGGGCATCTTTGGTGGGAGGGGGTCATGACACTATGGTATGTGTTTTACCAAAACACAAATTTTTTGTGATAATACAAGTTCCATTTCCCTTAGTAAAAACCTAGTACATCACTCTCGTGCAAAGCACATAGATATTAGGCATCACTTTCTTAGGGATCACACACAAAAAGGAGATATCATTCTTCAATTTATCGGAACGCAAGATCAACTCACTGATATTTTCACAAAATCTTTACCCTCCGATAGATTTGTATACATTAAACAGAAGTTAGGAATGATAACCGTAAGGTAATCCTCCTCATTAACTTCATGTTGAACCAATCTTCTTATAGTAATAAACTCCTTTTCATAGGGGGAGTACATTTTCTTATAAGTTTTGAAGTCCTTCAAAAAAAATTGAAATGAAGTCTTTCATATTTTTTGTAATGAAGTCTTTCATATTTTTTTGAAATGAAGTCTTTTATATTTTTCATAATGACGTCTTTCATATTTTTTTCAAAATGACGTATTTCATATTTTTCGTAATGAATTGTTTCATATTTTTTCGAAATGAAGTCTTTCATATTTTTCGTAATGAATTCTTTCATATTTTTTTTCTAAATGATGTATTTTATATTTTTCGTAATGAAGTGTTTCATATTTTTCGTAATGAAGTGTTTCATATTTTTCATAATGATAGTTTTTCATATTTTTCAAAATGAAGTATTTCATATTTTTCGTAATGAAGTGTTTCATATTTTTTCGAAATGAAGTCTTTCATATTTTTGGTAATGAATTCTTTCATATTTTTTCGAAATGAAGTCTTTCATATTTTTTGTAATGAAGTCTTTTATATTTTTTTGAAATGACGTATTTCATATTTTTCGTAATGAATTGTTTCATATTTTTCGTAATAAAGTGTTTCATATTTTTCATAATGATAGTTTTTCATATTTTTTGTAATGAAGTGTTTCATATTTTTCATAATGAAGTTTTTTTTCGTATCTGAAATTTTTCGTAATGAAGTCTTTTTTTCCGTACCTGAATTTTTTTTTGTAATGAAGTTTTTCGTACTTGAGATTTTTGTAATGAATATTTTCGTAATGAAGATCTATGTACTCATTCTTTTTCGTACTCAAGTTTTTTTGGGGATCTAAGGTCTTTCAAGAAGAATTTTCCTCAATACGAATAATTCTCCTGACAATCCGAAAGGTATGATTCTTTCTTAAGTTTTTGTAATTACTTTTTACTTGCTGGTAGTTTCTTTTGTTTTTAAAATTTCTTGGATTCCAGTTTCCTTAAATCCAAATTTTTTTTAAAAACCTCAAAAGATCGAATTCTACCAAATTTTCCTTGTGGCTATTATTTCAACCGTCAAATCAAATCAGAAGGATTCTCAGGCATTGGATTCAGATGGGAAGCTCAACCATCACTTCAACACCTATAAAAAGGGGACCCAAAATGGTTGCCCCACATCGGTTTTCAAATCATTTGCATGTCTAAGCTCTTCCCAACTTCAAAATTTTATTCCGGATTTTCAGATTCTTCAAGTCCGAATGTCTGCTGAAATTCCTTCTCAAGAAATGTCTTCTGTCAAACCGATTTCAGAGTGGAAAATATACTGGGAGAGGTTGGTGCATCCTAACTTATTCAATAATTATGACTCCATTATCTCCAATAATATCAAACTTAATGGATGGGAGATTGTATCCATTTCAAAGACAAGAGCTCAGGATTTGGTGTATCCATATTTTCTGATAGAGTTATATGAGTCAGCTTCTTTATTTAAGGAAGATGGTATGGAAAAGTTTTCTTTTAAAAGTTATGGAAAGACTTATGCACTCTCTTACACCAAGGATGCTAGCTTGGTGGGGTTGTCCTATGAAGGGGAAGCTGAGTTTTGTTCACACAAACTGCCAGAGGTTCAAGGAAGTTTCGTTAAGGCAAAGGCTATGGAATGCCTTGGGCTTAAAGATGTCAAGACCGCAAAGATTTACCATCTATCTACCAACAATCGGATCCTACAGTTATGGGTTCAGGGCCTTATCATACTGAGGAAGGGTGATAAGGACACCCTTAAGAAAAGTGACATGTACATCTTGGATTTTTTGGTAAACCTAAGGAAGGTGAACCTCATGAAGCACATTCTCATTACGATTGAGAACATCAAGAATGGGAATCTGAGAGCTCAGATTATTATGTATCATGCCCTACTCTCCAAACTGATAGTTCAGTGCCTTAAATCTTTCAAGATCCCCTGCAGTTCCAAGATGGGGAATTGAAAAGTAATTCTTATCAGTGATGATACCCTCAAGAGGATGAAAGTAGGTTTTTCTAAAGAGTCAGGTGAGTTTTATGATCTACCTGAGGATGAGGCAAAATAAGTTCTGAAAAATGTGGAAGAAGCTGAACCATCAAAGAAGGCTGGCAAGAAAAGAAAGTTGAAGGAAGTGGAAGAAAAAAAGAAAACCCCTAAGGCCAAAGAAGCTTAATCTGCACCTCTAAATACCAAAAAGAAAAAATCTTATCCGGATGAATTGGTTTCCAAATAGAGAGAGGAAAAGAAAAACAGGAAAGAAGGGAAGCCACAATTTGGCTTGGACCCTGCAGAGGCCAAAGCACTGAAAGAGAAAGTTGATGAAGAGCTTGAGAAGCAAGCCAAAGAGAAGAAGCTCAAGAAGAAAATTTCTGAGGAAGAGATTGTGCAATCTCTTTTGAAAGCTACTGAAATTTCATCTAAGAATATCCATGTTCCGAAGTCTTTCATGGTGGAACCATTACCTGAGACTCTGGGTAAGAGGTTTATGACTCCGAAAAAAACACAAGAGAAGATTATGGAAGAGAAGAAAGTTGCAGAAGAAGTACAAGAAGCTGAGACTAGTGGAGGATTTGATGATGTGATAAAGTAAGTAGAAGACTTTCATGAAAAGGAAAGTGATTCCGAAAATTTTTCACTCCGGACTTCTCAAACCGGGTATTCAAAACTTTCAACTCCTGAAATGGATGAGAAAGGTGAAGAGGAAGTAAACAAGTTATATGAGGAAGAGATTCATAATCATGACTTCATTCTTCCTGAAGACATTGAGGCGGGTGCTGAAAAAGAGAAAATTGATGAAGATAAGATTGTACAGATATCTGGAAGTGAGTATGAGTCTCCAGTTGAGGAATATGTTCCGAAAATTGATAAGGGTAAACAAGTGGTTGTCGATACCCCAACCAAATATATTTTGAGGAAGAAGGAAGCTGGAGGATCCTCTAAGAGGAAGCTGGTAGAGCTAGAGGAAGAACCATCTCCAAGTAAAATGTCAGATTCGGAGTCATCAGCTTTAGGACATGATTTTGTTGTTTAGTCCCTGAAGAATCTTGTGGACACCATTCTGATATTTCCTGTAATTGATTCTAGGTTCCAGATGCTTCAGCACGGCATGAATCAGAAATCAGACTCCATATCCATTGTGATGGATAGGTGTGTTAAGATTGAGGCCGAACACAAGAATTTCCTTATCAATTATGAAGCCCACAGAAAATATTGCAAGAAAATGACCAAATGGTCTAAGAAAATCGTTGAAGATTTGGAAGAGCTTGATCAATTTCAAAAAGATGTCAAGGAAGCTTTTGATACCGAAGACACCAAAATCAAGGATCTTACAAATAGCTTTCAGGAAAATCTAAATCTTGAACAAAATTCTCGGATTCAGGATTTCAAATATCTGAATGGGAAGTTGAGTTATGTTGTCCAATGTTGTAAAATAGAGAGGGATCTCCGGATCAAGATGGAAGAAAAGGTTGTGAAGCAAGATGACTTGCTGAAGGCTCAGGAAGAGGCCCGGAAGGCTCAAGAGGATAGGATCACAGCCATAGAAAAGAAAGCAGAGGAGGATCACAAAGAGCTGAAAAAGTTGAATACAATCGTGAAGAAGCTAATTCCCAAGGAAAAAGAAGAAAAATAGACCCAAATCCGATCATTTGTTGTATTTTTTTTTTCTTGTACTAATTCTTCCAATCGTAATGAAATTGTGGTTGCTTGTTTTGTTTGGATGTCTAAACTAATATTTCAGGTGACATATTTTTTTCTCATTCCCTCAAACTCTTTTTGAAAATCACAAAGGGGGAGAAGGAAAAAGAATTCTAAAAGGTAGAGGGAAAAATAATTCTAAGTATGATAAGATATATCCCTAAGTAAGGGGGAGTTTATTTAAGGGGGATTTCTCATTACGAAGATTTCTATATCCAAGATAATGAAAATCCCATTCCGAAAATATAGAATACAATCCTTAGAGTTCCAAATCCTAAGGGGAAAGTTAGTCGTATTCATCTTTTCCAATGTGAAAAGGGAGATAAGCTTTATTTCAAAGTTTGGAATTTGTTACCAAGTCCTTATATTCTTTTTCGTAAGGATGTTTGTGCTTTCCAAAAAGGGGTAGATTGTTGAGTCAATAAGGTTTTCCTTATGACATTTCCATTCCTTCATACTTTGGGGAGATGGTTAAGTCAATAAGGTATCCTTATGACTTTACCATTCCTTCTTGTTTTTAAAATCACAAACACCTTATTTCAAGGAAAAACTCATTTTATCCCTTGTTTTACTTCCTTAAGGAAAATTTCCTTCACCAAGGAAATTTATCCTTACCTAGATTTCATTGTTCATACCAATATTTTTCCTAAGTGTAAAATTTGATTTTTAACTAAAAACCTCAGAATATTATAATTACCTAGATATAAATCATTCTGTTTTAGAAACCGAATTATCAGAATTCTGGTTATGAACTCTCCTGAGTTCTGACTCTGAATTCTAAATCAGAATTCTGGTTATGAACTCTCCTGAGTTCTGAATCCGAATTCTGAATCAGAATTCTGGTTACGAACTTCTCTGAGTTATGACTCCGAATTATGAATACGAATTCTGGATACAAACTTCTCTGAGTTCTGACTCTGAATTCTGAATACGAATTCTGGATACGAACTTTTCTAAGTTCTAACTCCGAGTTCTTTGAATACAGACTCCAAACTCCTATGAGTTCTGACTCTGAATTCTTATGAACTCAGACTTTGAAATTTGTAAGTTCAGGTTCCAAATTCTGGTGAATCCATATTTCTAATTTCCTTGAAATTCAGACTCTGAAATTCTATAGAATTCAGGTTCCGAATTCCTATAAAACAGAATCTGAATATCCTTGTATTATAGACTCCAAATTCAATTTTTGGTTAGACTCCGAATTTTCTCATTTTCTTACATTCTGAATATTAGATTTTGGTTATGCTTACACTTGTTTAGTTATAAAATGATGTCATGCTTTCAGTTACTCACTAACCGTTGTTTGAGTGACACATGTACAGGTCCCTCCAAAATTCAAGGAAAAATATGACCGTTGGAGGAGGGAGCCGACCGTTGGAGTCGTGCCTATAAATAGGATCTCATTTGAAAGATCTCGAGACTTTTGGGACTTTTGGAATTTTTGAAGCTCAGAAATTTCAGAAGTGATTTCTAGAGAGAGAGTCTCTTATAAAATCTCAATCTTCGTGTAGAAAGTTTGAACAACTTGTTCAAACTTTGCTTCGTGCAAACTTTCTTCATGCGACTCCAATTGTTGCTATGTACAATCGAGGTATTCCAGGGATAGGAAGACAGAGGTGCCGACTACCTTGAAGTTGAGGGATTCCTTGCTAAGGAAGATAGAGGTGACGACTACCTGATAGTTGAGGGTTTGCGGGGATAGCAAGACAGACTCTGATCTTCGTATCGAGGGCTTACCCTGGTGTGGGTAAGACAGACTTTCGTGAAAGTATAAATCAAGGGACCTTTATCCAAGGTTGTTGGATACCCTTCTCTTTGGGTTAAAAGACTTACTACTTCTTACTTGTTTTGTTACAAGTTTTCTGCTGCATTTGTATTATTGAGGAAATTATAACTATCTTATACTTCCTTATACTTGTACTCTGATTTAGTTAGATTATATACGCTTTAAGGTAGAATATTAGTTGTTGTAAACTTTTGTTAAGTTTCATTTCCATAATCACTTTTTTGGAATCAAGAAAGTTATTAGAACTTAGAGGTCTTATGAATTATCTTGTTTAACCTTGTTAAACATAACTATCTTTAAAAGTTCCAAAGGAATTTTTAAAAGTACAATTCACCCCCCTCTTTTATTTGAGCATCTCATGTTTACTTATTCGATCCTACATTTGGTATTATAGAGTATATCATACTCACATACCATCTAACAAGTTCCAAATATTTCTTCTTCATATGGAATATAGGACACATCTCCATATTTGAATGTGGTGTCTGCATGAATTTGTAATAATAATATATGTTGTAATGGAACTAGAAGGAAGAAGGTACTCCTAGAAGGTCTTTTTGTTTTCTTGGTCAATTCACTATATTATTTTGATCAAACCTTTCATTTCCCCATTGTTTTATCCTTCTATAATACCATACCTCACTTTAAACCATTTTCATTAACTATTATAGGTTTTTTATTTGAAAATATTTGTTAAGTACATACCTCATGTAACTTTATAAGATTATATGACCATGATACAAAATTTATAATAGAATCATTGATCATTGTAATATTCAAAACATCAAGTGGAACAAGAAACTCAGTGCTTAGATCTTGAGCTACTTTAATCCTCACAATCATGTGATCTTTTGGGAGTTATTTTTTGTGTAGAATGTCTCTTGGGATATTTTACTCTATACCCCTCACAATAAGGTGGTTCATGGGTATTGATAAATATAAATCACATACAAATTTACACTAAAAAATTTAGTAATATAAAGTTATCGAAAGTTGTTTGATTCACATTTAAGATAAATAGTAATGAAAAAATTGATTAACTCAAGTAAGGTATGTGGTTGAGGGGAATGAAAATCCACAAATCTATTTGGTCTATTTAGTTGTTCATGTGTTGATATTTGTTCCACTATTGGTTCGCTTTGATCAATTCACATATTTTTTTTGATAAACCAGACCAAATAATAATATATTGAAAATAATCTATTTTCACCTACAATCCTTTCATCATCTGATATGTATCTTCTTGTGGTTTTGTCTTATCAAAATATGTTCGATGAGACACTCCAAAACCTACACCTCTAACACAACCATATTGTTCTGGCCACTTCAAAGCTACTAAAAGTAGTTTTTCTTTTGATATGGTCATTGACAATTATTGTGTCTAAACCATATAAAAACATATTAATGTAAATATATATTTTTATATAATATTATTATAAAGTGTAATGAATTACTATTTTTTCATATATACATATGTTTCTTATACTACTTTTTGTTTCCATCAACAAGTTTACCCTTCTTATTTACACGAGCCTCCTTCTATAGCACATGATGTGGGATGGAAGTGGCTTCTGATTTTGATTCATCAATATACATATAAATAAAGAAACATATTTTGTTTCATATCACATAAAACTTATATTGTTGATTTAAAATACATACCATTTTCTTCTCTAGTGAAGATTACCCTATCCTTGCTTTGTGATAGGGGTACATTGGTTTTGATGTACGTTGTTTATTTTCATCACTCCTTTATTATTTCATAAATTAAAATTTTTGAATCATATTAGATAAAATAAATAATTTCAAATAATATATTATTGAATACAATGAGACTTAAATGATTTCTCATCAAAAATACTGATGAAATTATTCCAAGTTTCCTACTTTATAATGTGTGCATAAGTAACTAGTGGGTGGGGATCAACATCCCTAAGATAAAACTTGGTAAGAAGTTTCTGGATGCCTCTATGGGATTCTCCCATAGCCCTTAAAACACATTTCTTATATAAATCATCTAAAATAAATGAACACTATAAGGGATAATGAAAATTAAACCAATTTTTAATTATATAATTTTTTGATAAAATTGAGAAAGTATATTGTAACATTACGTTAATATCTTCTCAAAGGGTTTCCTTCAATATAGGTGATACATGGCTCCATAAATCTATATCAATATGCACATCAATCCTCATTGTGACCCCAAAATAACTAATGAACATTGACTTGTTAGGTCAATAGGTTAGCCATGTTGATTCCAGCTAACCTCAAATTTTATACCCTTTCTTCTTACCTTGATAATTTTAGTCAAA
Source organism: Viscum album (assembly GCA_963277665.1). Lineage (NCBI taxonomy): Eukaryota > Viridiplantae > Streptophyta > Magnoliopsida > Santalales > Viscaceae > Viscum > Viscum album. The sequence goes on from OY728129.1 coordinate 265,033,972, forward strand.
ACTGTGATGTTTCATCACTATTTTTTTTCATCAACATGGTGTTGATCCCATGATAATTCTACAGTTTTAGCATCAACCGCTTATTCTTCCATTATATTGGTAACATCATCATGTGAAGAATTCATTGTCTATATGACTGGTCAAACATTTAATTTAAATTATGTAAATACAGTATATAACACATAATATTATAAGGAAAAGAATAGTATATTAAAAAAATTTAACCTACTCATTGAACTCTCTTTCTTTTATTTAAAGGTTGAAGGGATTTATCTCCTCTATCAAGAATCCAAATCCACTCTTTGTGATCCCCTATAATATACAAGACAGTGTCTAAATTGGGACTGTTAGTAAATGATTGTGATATACCAATGAAAGGGTCATCCTCGATTGAATTTTCATCTGAACCTGTAGTTATTTTAGTCACCAGTAATAAAATTGACCAATTCTTATTTATTGTATATGGTACATAAAATACACACAATTCTTGTGATTCCATTATGAATAGATTGTCCTTTTCCCCTTCCATACTGAAATTCACCTTCATGAACCCCATTTTATCAACTTTCACTGCACTTCTATTGTCATCCCATTTACAATGGAAAATAAGCACTTGAAATGTTGTATAATCCAACTCGTATATTTGTTTGATGATACTAAAATATGACACATTCAAATAAATTGGATTTTTATCCTTGGAACCAGATATGTGCATCGCTTTTGTCACAAGCTTAACTCCACTATTTTCATCATATTTTAGTCATTATGTTCTTTTTTATAGAATGTATAACCATTAATTAAAAAACTAGTATAAGATATAACATTTTTATTTGGTCTCCTGACTAGCCATATAAGTTGTTCGATAATTGAATTTTTATTTTCATATAACTCTTTATAAATATGATCTCAGACCATCCTATAAACTATTGGTTATGTGTATTTAATATCCATATTTTATCCCTTAATGGATTCAAATGTATAATAATTTCTTTTTTTGGATTCAACGTATGAATCAACATCTTCATTATTATATAAAATTTCAATGGGATCTTTCTCTCACTCTATTATGATAATTGTAATAACATCTCTTTTGGAAATCCCTTGACCCATAAGGCATCTGTTGTGATGAAACTTTGGGAGACTAGTGCTATCAACATCTGATAGCTAATTATTATAGAATTCAATAGCTTCTTCAACAATATGTCATTATTCAATACAACCTTCTGGCCGACTTCAATTCATGATTTACCCTTTCAAAATATTCATATACCGTTCAATTGGGTACATTCATATATAATGGATAAGACCACATAGTTGAACCTCTCTAAATAATTGAACCATTAGGTGGACCATTATATTAAAGAATGATGGTGGTAAGAACATATATAATTCACATAATATAACTACAACCTTCTTATTCATGATTGGAAGCTTCATTGGGTCTATAAATTTACTATATATGTATTTGAAAAATAAGCAGAGTCTAGTTAATGTATGTCGTATATTTTTAGGAAGAATGAAACATAAATTAGTGGGCATCAAATATTGCATCAAAACATAGAAGTCGTGTGATTTTAGTCCCTATAACTTCAAATTAGTCATTGACAATAAATTATTGATATTTGATGAATACCCCTATGTAACTTTTATACCATTAAGAAAAATGAAAAATTGAAATTTTTCTTATCTAGATAGAGTGTAATCTTCTGGAATAAGAAAAGTATGGATTTTACCCTTCACTGGTTCCAAATCTTCCTTTATCCCCATGTTAATCATGTCTAACCTATCCTTGATGTCATATTTTGTTTTTTTCAGAAACATTTAGTAATGTGTCAATAACACTATGAAAAATATTTTTTTCTATATGCATGACATTAAGAAAATTTCTGATATACAAACAATTATAGTATGGTAATTCGAATAAAATTGATCTCCTTTTCCTACCTGATTTCATAAGGTTTTTTGAAAATGGTTTACCAAAAACAATGTCAATATCTTTTATTTTATAAAATAGTTTATCACCTGTTAGTGGATATAGTGTTTTACATTGTTTGGAAATCCCATCCAATAATTTCATCTAGGATCAGTATTTATCTCATCGAGGTAAAAAAAAATTGATGTCCTAAAAACACAGTCTTTGAGGAATGCTTCAACTAAATTGAATGTGTGCATTCTTCAAAAATATGAAACCCCATCATTATTTTAATTACATAGCCTAAAAAATTTCCATAAGTAGTAAAGTCACTTATTATCCTGTATAACATGGACCTCGATGTGAATTTTTCATTTCTATGAGCATTATATATTGTAACACTTGGATCCCACATCAATTTTAGATATTAAATCAATGTATCCAAATAGATATCAATATCATTATCAGGTTATTTTGGTCTAGATATAAGTAGAGACAATATAATTTGTTTGTGCTCCATGCATAACCATGGTGGGAAGTTATAATTTACCAACATAATCGGTCATGTACTATGAGTACTACTCTTTACACCAAAAGGATTTATTTCATCTATAGATAACACAAGATGGAATTTTTTCAGCTCATTTCCAAATCCAAGATACTTATAATAAATTTTCTTCCATTAAGGAGAGTTTGTTTTATGATGCAGTTTCCCATCTTTAATTCTTGTATTTGAATTCCGTGCCAATTTTCTTGAGGTTTTCTAACATCCATATAGTTATTTAAACTATGAAATGATAGGAAAGTACCATACATTTTTCGAAGGACTTGAGTAATCTTTCTTGTATCGATTTGTGCCACACTTAGGGAGTTTTATGAGTGATTCATGGTCCTTTCAAAACAATATGAAATAATTTGGACAAGCATGTATTTTTTTAGAGATCGTTCCTATTGAACATAACATTTGTTTAGGGTCATATGTTCAAAAAGGAAGTTCATTTTCTTCTAATAAGAATATCATTCAGGAGAATAAGTAGTTCTGTAAATATGGAGTCATTCCATCCACTACCAGCTTTCAAATTATATAACTTCCATACTACTAAAAATGTTGTGTATTTACTAGACTGGTATACAATGGTCTCTTAGCATAACTATTTAACTTCTCAAAAAACTTTGTAAAATCATGAAGTTCATATTCAATTTTCATTTTTATTTCTTCCACATGATATCCATCATCATTTACACTAGTATCCATATCAAATGATCCATAAACCATACTTTTATCCCAAATGGTGTGCACACACACTTTTTACCCATTTTTAGTCCAACATTTATAGCTCTAATGCATTACATGACAAATCAAATGTTCTTCTAACTCTTCCAAACTAATTTTTCTTGAATAACAACAACATAAACATGGACAAAGGATTTGAGAAGGTTCATATACATGCTATATTTAAAACTTGATGAACTATTTAATTCCATCTTCATATGATTAGAATGCATCCATTTTCGATTCATATTCATCCTATTAGGTTCATAAAATATTCATTTTATACAAAAAATAAATTAATACACATAAGATGTTCATAATCAAAGGAGAAAGTTATAGATAATTCTAATAAGAGGAACCCAACATTTGAATGTTATCGGTTATGATTCCTGACAAGTTATCATTTTACACAAGGGTGACATGAAATAAAAAAAACTTGGGGTAAACATGTTCCTATTGGTCTAGGTTCTCGATTTGATGTTTTGTGGGAAACAAATGTGGTAATAAATATGTAGGTAAAAAAAATTATTTATTATTGGATGGAAGAATTCTATTGTAAATTCTTGTTCTTTATTATCATTTAATTATGACTTAGATTTCTAAATTTCTGTAAAAATATATTTCCTTATAATATATAAGGTTGTGTATTCACTGTATTTTGATATAAGGTCAAGGAGCTAGGAATTTCATGAAACGAATCAATGAAATTTTTATTGACGGTATAAGTGAAGTTGGATTCCATGTTACTCTCTTCTTTTGTGGATTATTCTAGACCATGTATTATAGGAATACCAATAAATATATTTGTACTATAACCCACTGATAAACCCATATTTCAAAAATAGTAGTGTTATCAATATTAGGTATATTTCACATATCCTATAATAACCAAAGCCTATATTAAATTTCCTTCAAAACACTACAAATACATTCCACTAATAAACATTCCAAAAAATAATTTACCATGGATTTCACATCATTAAGATCTAAAACATTTTGATTCCACCTCTAACAATGACATAGGTCACTATAAGTTATCTCCCATATCTAGTAGTCAACACATTCATGTATATATTAAAAATAGTATATTCATTCTTAATAAAATTCATACCATATATATGAATATGGGAGATAAGAATAAACTTTATAAAATTATTCCACTATCTTCCAATCCTGCATGTTTATGTGATAAATTTTTTTTAAATTTTAACTTTTCATGGGTGATACTCAAACCATTCCCAATGATACACAATAGAACAAAATAATAATAATATTGTGTACATGGATCCTATGTTAAAAATAATTATATTTTATATACGAAACATGAATATTCTATTTTAATTAAAATTAAAGGACCATGAATTCAAAATATATAATTCCACAAAACATAATAATGCATAACATGTTAATATGAAATTAATTCACATAATATTGATAATGATATTAAAAAATTAATAAAATCACTAAAAAAATAAGAAGACCCCCTTTATAATTGAGTCTTGAAATAAAATTTTCACAAATATCAAAAGGAAATTGAGTGCTTAATGAAACCATATTTCATTATTTTTTGGTTTTCGGAAAAGAAAACAATATTGAAAGATGATACTCTAATGGTCCCTAAAAATAAAATACATAAGGTAATGATGTGTTTTAAAAATATAGTGGGATTTTAATCCATGGGAGTATGAGGTATAATTGGAAGGAAATGGGCATAACTGTTTAATTTTAATCCATGGGAGTAGGAGGTACACTTGAATCCTAGATTTGATTACCATCTTTACACTGTAAAAACATTGTCTACTTATCATTTACAGTCACCATCTTACAAGATTAGTGTTCATTGTTTTTACGGTGCATAGCTAGGAGATCCATACAATCATAATGAGAAATAATTATAAATGAGTGTAAATGAACATGAAGGAGAGGGATAGGTTGAAAAAACAATGGCTCAAGTAAAGAGATATTGGGTGGAGAATCAGTGAGTTAGATCAAGGAAAAATAAGATCACTTGCATGTACACTGTTCAAACCATTTTAAAAATTTAAAAACAAACAAAGATGCTTGAGGGGGAGAAACAGATCACAAGTGATCACATACCTTGATTTTAATATATCATTAAAATTTCAAGACAATAAAATTATATGAACTTTAAACTAATAAAAATATAAGGAAACTCGTTTATTTCCAAGAAAACCTTTGAAACCAAAGAAACAAAGAAATTTTTAGCTTCAAATTTTTTTAAAACTTTTTATTCCGAATAAAAATTTCCAAATAAGAAATGCAACCATAAATTTAATTTATAACCACTTCACAACTCATTAAAATATCCCATTAGATAAAAATTTATCTATATATGAAAAAATAATCAGTTTAATATATGAAAAAGAGACTTTATTCAATAATAATTAATTTTCCTCACTTTAAAAATTCAATTTATAATTTTAGTCAAGCAACAATCAGGTTAAAATTTTTATTTAAAACATTGCATTGCATAATAAGAATAATTTAAAAAATAATTTAAGTATACTTTATAATAAAAATAACAATTTTTAAAATCACTATACGAGGAAGTCATAAAATTTACATATATACATGAAAACCATAAATATACATTAATCAAACACTTACAAACATTTAAAAGAAAAAAACATGAGAATCACTTAAAGTTTATTGAATCCCTTTAAAGATGGTATATTCTAAAAAAATCCACTAAAAGGGAGTTATATTTTCAATACATTAATTAAAAAAATAACATAAAATGATAACATGATATATTTTTCACCTTTACACATAAAATGATATGATTTAAACTTCTCAAACTCAATTTGGAAATCCAAATATCTTTAAAACTAGACCCCCCCCCTACAAGAGTGTTTTGGAAATTTAGAATGATAATTTTGAAAACATTTTTCCCTTACATAAAATAAATATTTTAAAATCAAAATATTATATAAATAAAATTTAAATTTTGAAATGAGACTCCAATAAAAATATTTTTCTCTCTTGCCTTATACCGCTAAATGACCCTTTCATTTATATTTCCAAACACCCTATTAAAGGTAGTCTCCCATGAAATTCACTCTCTTACTAACTCTCTCAACAAATAAAAAACATGTGTTACACTGGACATAACTAATAAAGACTTGACTTGATTAATGATGCCTTCAATTTTGTTGAACATATTCTATGTTTGAGTTGATATTTGGTGAAAAATAAAAAATAAATAAATATTTAAATCATAAAAAAATATGTGCATTATTCTTCAAGTATTAGTAGATAATAATAAACATTTTAGATAAATATGGTCTAAGATAGAATATATGAAATATTAATTAAAATATATTTCAACCTTAAGAAATGCATAGAAGATATGCTCTTCCACTGTGAGGCAGTGGCCACGCTCTAACGTGGCAAGTCTAAGAAGTAGATAAGTGGATGAGAACTAGTATGGGATAGTTCTTGAGATATCCTAGAATGATGTGACATTAAGACCTAGAGAAAACTAATGTTCATGGAGTGGTTTGGTAACAAAAAACCAAAAAACAACACTATGAACCGATCAGAACTTATGCGAGTCCTGGTAAGGTAAAATCAGGAATGTCGAGACCCGCAAACAAGGAACCGTCACAGGAGGATGAATGATGGTGGGGAATTTATTAATAGATCTCCTAAATGTGGAACCATGAGACCAATGAGACAAGATAGAGTCACACTGTCACACATTGTTGAACCCTAACATGAAATCAATGAGAGAGGAGGAGGAGAAAAAAAAAGCATACCTTGGATTTGAGAGCTAATTCATCTGAGAGAAGATCAAGGGGCAGCGGTAGCAGATATAAAGTTTCATGAGTGCTTTAATGGAATGACAGAAATTGGTTGGGTTGGGTTTTTTTTAAAAATAACGGGGATGGTTTTACCATTACTTCCAAAAAATGTTGATAAAGAGGGGTTTTATTAGCGCTAAAATATTAATCACATATAAATATTTATAATTATAATTATAAATAAATGTATTTGTAAATATATTTATAGATATTTGTATATAATTATAAATATATTTATAACACTATATATATATATATATATATATATAATTATATTTTTTTTTTCTCATCTCACCTCTATTTGGGGCTTTAAATATTTCAAATGTGTTTCCATAGGACGTGGTTTCTTCTATATTTTGTTCCCTACTGCTGAACAAATAGGACAAGCTTGGAGTATAGGTTCAATAAATCTAAGTCCTAGAATGCTTAGGATTCATGAATGAAACCTAAGTTTTAATCCTAATGAATTTAAGGATACATGCGCATAGGTATGGATTAAAATCAATAGCCTTAATTGGGTTTTATGGCACTCTGAAATCTTGTATGACATCACTTCGGCGATTGGTATTCCTATTCAAATGGATAATGTCACTGAAGCAGTTAGTTTCAGTCATTTTTCACAAGTTTTGGTAGAGGAAGACTTAAGTACTATATTGATTGATAGAGTGGTGCTTTCCACCTCGAATGATGAGATCAATATTCAATTTGAATATGAGAAAACTCCTCTGTTTTGTGTCTCTTGTCGGATTGTGGGTCACTCGATTGATACATACATAAGAGAAATGTTATGTTCCAACTATCAAACTAAGGGTCATGACATGTAGCACTGTTTTAAGAAGGATAATCAGGAGTCTGACCAGGTTCAAAGCAAGAACCCTGCTAATGATTCATTTCCTATGAACCTAAATCCTCTAGTCGAACAAAATCCCACAATTAAGGTAGGTTCTGAACCCAATATTGAAGCCCCTTCTTTGAAATATGGATTCACTGATCAAGGTGACCACATATTGATTTCCCCTGCCCAAATGAATGGTAAATTCACTTCATATTAGGCTAATATGGATGAGTATAATCATATAGATGTTAATGATTCTTATAAGGATTTCATTTCTGGGATTTCCTTCAAAGATGTGTTGTCTAAATGGATAGTAGATAAATCTGATGATGAATCAGAAGACAGCCAGGCTATTGAGGAACACTCTTCTCAAGAGGTTGTGGATGATGATTTGTAGAAAGAGCGGATAATGGTTAACACCAAGGATAGAAAAGGGAATAATAAAATGTATTTTGTTACTTCAAAGAGGATTAAATCCAACATGGTTGTCAAAAATTCTGCTCCTATAAAGAGGAAGGATAAGGTCTTAACCTACACCACTCAAATTTCTCATAAGCCAAGAAGAATCAGCATGGGGTTTGTTCCCTCCTCCCCACATATAGAAGCATTATAAACCAAATGCACTCAGAATTCATATGTTGTTTCTACAATTAATATCACTAAATTTTTTCTAGATTATGGTCTGCCAGCGCTGAATCCTATTGTGCAGGTTAGTCTTCCTACCAAGGAAGTTATTTTCTCACCTTTAGAATTATTGGATCCCAAAGGGACAAAGGAAGATGTGTTTATGTGCAGTAACACTCAATTGAGTTCTAGGATGGGTTTGATGATATGGGGATTCCTACTTGCACCATTATTTTACCTGAGCAGGGCAAGCTTGGACATAAACCTGTTACTTCTTTGGCTTCAAAAGTGAAAATCTCTATGGGGACAGGACCATAACTTACTACACATTGAAAAGTCTATACTCATACTTCTACTCAGAAGGTAATTAAAAAATTTAACACTCATAATCCTTTTGAAATTCTTGGCTCCGTCAGCAGTTATGGTGAAGAGAAAAAAGTGACGATGTGCACAATATTGATGACATGAGTGCAGATGTCGTCGTAGACCTCTCAGAAGATGATGGCGGGCCCTGGATACAGGTCAAGAATTGGAAAAGGGGGCATCACCCTTGTGGTAGAGGTGGGTGTCTGTCACATCATAGTATGACCACACGCTCCCGAGTTGCATGATGTCTCTTCTGTTGTTTTTGTTGACTCTATTGGTTTTGTTTGGTTCCTCCTCTGTAGTCCTGTTTTTATTTAATAAAGAGGTATTTTCACCTCAACCTTTTATAAAATATATATATATATATATTAAATATATTTATTGTAATTTTATAATTATTTAAATATATAACTATTTATTTATAATTATATAATTACTTTTTAAAAAATTATATTTATTTATTTATAATTATAAATATGTAATTTTATAAATATAGTAAATATATATTTATAAATATATTTATTTATAAATATTTATTCACAAATGTATTTTTAACATTATCATTGAATATATAATCTTAAATGCATGAATGTTAAAAATGAGTGAAATTGAATAATTAAAAATGAGTAGACTTTAAAAATATTGAAAAAATGAATAAGTTTTATTAATTATACAAATTAAAAAAATATGAATATACATTGAAATGAAGATGAATGAATATTGAAAATATTAAAACATAGTAAATAAATATGTATAAATAAATATTAGAAAATGATTAAATTTCAAAAAAAAATAAAATATTAAAAATGATAAATAATAATAACTATAATAATATTAAAAATAAATAAATAAAATTTACTAATTAAAAACATAATATATTAAATATATTATGTTACTAAATGAAATTCTAAAATGAATATTAAAATTTGAATAAATTACATTAATATTAAGTGTGTGTTTTTCTACATAAGATTTCATTAATTACGTAAATATTTGTGTATGTGAAATTAATGTTTGTGTGTATATATATACAAGTTTGATGTATTTTAAATTGAACAATAACATTACATAATATGTAGTGTCTGATAATGAAATAAATAATAATACAAATGAATAAATTTAAAAAATGAATAACTATTATTAATTTTATAGATAATTTTAAAAAATAAAAAATGAATATTTATATATGTTAAAATGGAAATGAATGCATATTAATTATATAAATTACAACCATATTAAAAACATTAAATGTTAATGAATAAACATGTATAGATAAATATTAAAAATGGATAAAATTACAAACATATTGAACAATGAAAAATTAAAAATGAATAAATTATAAAAAATATTAAAAAAAAACAATTAAGATTATTAATGAATAAATAGTATTAAAATGAATAAATTCGGAAAAAAAATATTAAAAAGTAATAAATAGTATATATTGAATAAACATATAAAAATGATAAAATTTACTAATTAGAAATATAATATATATTAAATAAATTATGTTAATAAATATAATTCTAAAATGAATATTAAAAATTGAACAAATTACAAAAATATTATGTGTGTTTGTATTGTATATAAAAATACATTAATTGCGTATATGTATGTGTGGAATCAATATAACACACGTTTGATATATGTTAAATTGAAAAATTAAACGACATTCAATTAAATGTTCATTACTATATATAATTAGTCAATATTTTTAATTACTATTAATTTTTAATTACAAACCATTTTTTTACTAAATATGCGGATTATTTAATGTAAGAATAAATATTTTATATTATATAAATAATATTTTAACAAATATTATTTATATATATTGATATATATATATATGAATATATATGAATATATTTCTATATTAAAAATATTAAATATATTAATTAATAATGACGAATAAAAACCATTAAAAATGAATAAGACATTAATATATTTTTAATTATTACATTTTATTTATTTTATATATTTATATTTAATATATATTATTTATTACTATTTATAATTAATATATATATACATATATGTTAAATTTATTCATTTTTATTAATAATTGTTTCATTGATAATTTTTTTAATATTTTTTTGTAATTTATTCATTTTTAATTTTTTTGTTTAATTATTAAAATTTATTCATTTTATATATCTATATTTAGTATATACTATTTATTGGTATTAATAATTTATACATATGTATATTAAATTTATTCATTTTTATTAGAAATTATTTAATTAATAAAAAATTTAATATTTTTTTAAATTTACTCATTTTTAATTTTTATTTATTTAATTATTTCAATTTATTCATTTTATATATCTATATTTAATATATAATATTTATTAATATTTATATTTTATATATATGTATATTAAATTTATTCATTTTTATTAATAATTATTTAATTAATAAAAATTTTAATATTTTTTTTTTAATTTTCTCATTTTTAATTTTTATTTTCTTAATTATTTCAATTTATTCGTTTTATATATCTATATTTAATATATATTATTTATTAATATTTATAATATATATATATTAAATTTATTAATAATTATTTAATTAATAAAAAATTTAATATTTTTTAAATTTATTTATTTTTATTTTTTATTTTTTTAATTACTTCATTTTTTAATATCTTTAATACTTGTATTTTTTTATTGGATTATTTTTATTAGTATATAAAAAATAGGGGTCATAGCCCACATGGAAAGGTGGGTCGGGCCGTGTATAGGCCCAGATGGGGGGCCAGGTGGGTCGGGTCATGTAGGACCTGGTCACATATATGTTGGTGGGAAACCGCGGGAAGCATAGAGTGGGGTAAGGCCTGCATGGGTCTGTGTGTGTAGGCTCGGGCCCATATGGATGTGTGTGGAGAGTGTATACGGGAGCCTATCTTCACAACAGGCTTCTGAGCCTAGAATGCAGCAGAATCGTATATAAAGAAGCTATCAAACATATGTTATTTCAATATGGGGCTCACACACACGATCGAGACCTTTATAAATACTAGAAAATGCGCTGATAATGGTGCTCTTTATGAGTGCTGATAAATGCAATCCTTTATCAGTGTTTTTCGCTAGCGCTGATTAAGGCAAACATTGTATATTGTGTGTTTTGTAGTAGTGTTAAGGAAGAATGCCGAATTAAATAAATATTATTTATCCATGAAAATTATATGGCTAGTTTTTTTGGTATTTATGCGTTATAAATCAGTTGATTAAATATGATAATGAAAATTTAATGATTACTTAAATCATTGTTTGAGGGCTGAGTGAGACTGGTGTTGTTTGATAAAGACTAGAACACCGTGTTTTTTTTACCATAGTTACTTTTGAAATTATTTATGGAATAATATATTGAATATGTATTTATGATCTATGGATTTAGAGTCTTTATTTTGTTGAATATTAACCTTGTTCGGTTAGAATAATGGGTGGGGATGCCCGAGGTTATGATGGTGGCACGGGGTGCCGGTTATAATAATGATGATGGGCAGGGATGATTGAGGCTATGATGGTGGCATGAAGAGCCGGTTATGGTGATATATATGAGTGGGGATGCCTGAGGTTGTAATGGTGGTACAAGGTGCTAGTGATGATGATGATATTTTCATGGGATGTTGGATGTGATATGATGTGTAGTGGTGCTAGAAATTACACTAAGACAGATAAAACAAGTTGAAATTGGGATTGCCTATTATTATTATGCTGAAATCTAGGATGCTTGCTTGATAAAGATTATTCTTATTTAATGGCTGATAGTCGGTTGATATTTATAGTATTAGTTTCCAACTGCAGGAAGTAGTTTAATGTTATGCATTGTGAGTGCATCTTTTATGGTAGCTTGGGCTGATCCCTAGAGTACCCAGATGATTATGAAATGATAAAGGAATTAATGAAAGATAAGGGTTGGTTCTTGATTCTTATTTTATGATGATGAAATACTTGATAATACAAGCAAAGAACTAATAGTTACATCGATTCTTATCTTAATAGGATTAAAATGTTAATCTTGGAAATAATTTATTAATGGTTAATTAATTAATTAATTAAAATGGTACTTGATGCTTGTATGCTTTTGATACCTAGGCTTAAGTAGTGGAAGCCAGGATCCCCATGCGATGTTAGTGGTAGATGAGTTTATGTCTAGGTAGTTTTCTATAGTGTGGTTGTGAGCCTTATATATATCATGTATGTTTTGTGATTTCATACACTATCTCGCCCATGTTGATGGGGTGACTAACACCCATTGGACACTAAGAGGGTGTTTTCCCTAACATTTAGGTTAGCGAGGAACATATGGCTGACTACCCCCTCTAACCCTACGCTCTTCTCCTGGTGGTATTATGTGTCGGTATGTACGGTGGTCATTTTTTCTCATATATGTGTGTAGAGGATTGTAATGGCTTGGGTTATTTCACACACACATATCTCTAGATATAGTATTTTGATGGTTATTATATGTATGTTGTGTATGGGATGTGATGGATTGTGGTATAATACATGTCATACAGGTTATGGTTGATCTTAGAAACTACTTGGTCACTATATAGAGATTTGGTTGGGATTATGGGATTATGTGATGCACAAGGTGCATGATATATTATCTCATGTATCTTTGGCCTCAATTACTTTATACCGGGTGTCTTTAGGATGGATTTTAGGGAGATATGGCTTAGGACATATGACTTTGGGGTAGAGCAGTTAACCAGTGGGGAAGTGGTAGCGGGTTATCCTCTTTTATTATTATATTATATGATTTCTTGTATGTGATACTTGGTGAGTGACCCATGGTGAGGATGGTAAAAAGAGTATAAAACCTGTTTAGGTGATGAGTTAATTTCATTTGTTTTCTCAATTGGATTTAGTATTCTTCTTTAACATTTTGCAGGAGAGGTTATAGGGAGGACCCTATGAAGTATACATGTTATACTCACCCTACAATTATATAAACTATTTTTCAGGACCATAGGAGCTGGTTGGATATCAGGCTGGATATCACTAGCTTGAGGAGTTGTTCAAGAGCTATTTGGGATTCAAGGTTTCTACTGAGGATTTTCTTTTGTTTTTTTTCATTTCCTTTTCAATTGCATCATTTTTGTATGACATTACATTCATGTACTTGGGATCTTTATTTACTTTATCTTAAGTAGGTGTTGTTGGGTGTTTCTATATTATCTCTTAGTTTTCATATCTTAGAGGGTAATGCATCTCATTTTTGTGAATGTTATACCCTTGGTGCTTCTCACCAACTCATGGCCTATTTGAGGTGGGCTTCAAGCATCATTACATCTCTTCTCTCATTTCCAACCCAGGATGGGTACCTTTGGGGGGAGGGATTCGTGAAAACTTTTGGGACCAAGTTGGACATTACTAGCTTGGGTTTTAGAGTTTTTATTGAGTTGTTGTTGTAAGACTTATTTTTTGTATTTACTTAGAGACTTTTATTTGTATATGTTGACATTATTCATGTGTTGTGGGATGGTTTTGAGATTACTTTTATATTATGCACTGGAGTTTCTTGGTGGTTGTTTATCCTATCTTCAATCTTATATTATTATAGAGGGTAATGTCTTCCATGTGTGAGAATTTTATACTCTTGGTTCTTGTCACTAACCCGAGTCCAACTATAAGAGAAAATCGAGTATCATCATACCTCTTACTTCATTGTTGGCCTAGGATGGGTACCTTTGGAGGGAAGGGCATGATATAGGTATCAATAAAATCCTAAGGATTCATGTATAACAACAATAGAGAGGATTTTGAGATATATTATAAGCACATCTAATTATGGTCTATTGTATGAGAAAGATAACGGTATGGACTTACAAGGATTCAATAATTATGACTAGATTATTAATTTTTATGACAAAAAGTTCACATCAGGAGGGGGATTTTTCTTTGGTGAGAGATCTGTGTCATAAAATACTAAGAAACAATCATCTTTCACATTAAGTTCAACTGAGGTTTCTTATATTGTTGAATCCTAGGTAAATATATAGATGATTTGGATCAAGACACAACCTGAGGATATGGATGTTATAGCTGAATATCCACTAGTTACTGGTTGTGATAATCAAAGTGTTGTAATTTTTTCCAAGAATTATAAGAGTTGGTGCCCTAGAACCAACTGGTTTTACTTTGATTACATGGATATTTAATTTATTATTACATATTGTTCATTGTTCTGAATGACTATGATGTAATAATGTCCTAGAGTATTTTTTGCATTTATAAGGTCATGGCAGTTCCCCGCTATGATGAGAAACTTGAAATTCTATAACAATATTATTAAATATATTTATGTAGTTAGATGACATGCTATGATGGGACACATAGCATGCAGACCTTCAGGTGCGAGTACTCGTAAGCAGATAAGACTTCCTCTCATGAAGTTCACACATGGTAATCTCCAAGATAGGAGATTATGAGAACAAACCCGCTAGTAGGAATTCTGCATGTTTTGGTGTCATTGGATATTTCTATATGCTAGCATGTGTAATGATCCTTAGACTTTAATATTATCATTAATACGTGTCATTACTTACGCACTTTGATTTACTGGTGAAAACCATCACGCAGACAGTTGGCGGGAAGTAGGGTATGTTGGGTGTGTCACGATTGGCATGTTATTAATGGATAAGTCGAGGAAGGATTTGTCCCTTCCATTTATGGAAGTTGAGATCTCAACACTTTTATTGAAATAGAATCGTCTTGATAAACTCCATGGTCATGGTGTAATGATGAGTTTATTTCAGGTAGTCAAAGAACGACGTATAAAGCATAAAAGTTGATGACACAATCATGAAACCTGCTTGATGAGATATTGAAACAAAGGGATTATATTACATAGTTAACGTTCATATGTGGATGTCATTATTGTGAATTTATATTCTTTCTCTTGGGTTCCTTTACCCATTGTTATACAGTGCTCTTGGACTTTAGGCCATACCGCCTAATGCCAATGAGAAATAATCCTAGAGGGTCACACACTAAGTGTTTTTGGTGGTATCGGTTAAATTCTATTTGAATTTAATTAATGAAATAAATATTATCCTCAAGACCATGGAATAATTTTATTCAAGTTACAATGATTTCATAAATTAAATAAAATATATTTATTTATTTTATTGAACATTTAATAAATATTTATTTACTAGTTTGTAAATAAAATATTTATTTAAGAGAATAAATTATTTATTTATTTATTTGGGTCTTCAATAAATGGAAGTGGAGTTCAAGCGGACCAAGGTTGGTCCGATAGTAAAATAATTATTTTCAAGATGATAAATAATTATTTAACTAGTTGGTACAAATTAAAATAACGCTGCTATTATTTTATGACACAGAATTTTATTTATAATTCCATTTTGTGTTAGTTGGCGCACTATAAATAATGACGTGGTATTATTATTAAATTCATTGGTTTTCTATAAGTTCATGAATGTATTTAATTGTTTCTATGAAATTAAATATTTTAACTAAAATTCTATGTATATAAATAGGCAAGTACGCCTATTGTGCCAGAGACCACACCACACGCCTGGTGAATTGAGAATTGTTGAGCCAAACAATTTCTCACTTTAATCCTCTTCTCTCCCCTCTCAAGAAGGAGAGACATTCTTTAAGGCCGAAGAAAAAGTGATCAAGAACGACCGACACAAGACAGTCACTTCACCGCACTAGCACCTGGAGAATGAGCGGTGTCGATCGGAGGCCATCGGAGCACGTGTGGATCACCGCTAGAGGGATTCTAATTTGGATCCTTACAAGCGCAATGAGATAATCCGGAAGGGTCATTCCGTACGATCAACATCATCAATGAAGAAAAATACTGAAGATAAATGTATTATTTTTCTTTATGAAATTAATTAAATTAATTATAAACTTGATGTGCAAGATCCTCTCTAAGGTTTCGGGCCTCTTTCTTCTTTATCTAAATCTTTGATTATATTCCATGGAGACTGGCGTTCATTGTCGTATTGATCATGAAATAATCATTGATCATGGTAAAAATTAAATTTGGGTCTCTTCCCAACCATGCTTCAGCTGCACCCGGAACCTTCAAGTGGTATCAGAGCAGTTACATCATAGTTTATAATTATTTAAATATTTCATTGTTAAATTACGCATTTAATAATTTAGTTGTTTCAATTCAAGTTAATCATTTTGCAAATCTGAATCTCGAGATATATTCCTCCTCTTTCATTTCTCGTTCACATTATATAGATGATATTTTCCTTTAATTTTGATTAAACTAAAATAGAGGATCTCATCCGTAGGTGACAAAGCTTCCTGGTCATACAACACCAGAACACACGTCGTGTATTCGGAAGTACACGTTGTGTATTCAAGATTCAATGCATCAGACCATTCCACCAAACCAAGCTATGTGTTGGAGTCTTTCTAAGTCTTAAATGACTCTGTGTGTTGACTAGGAATAGGTGGCATGCGGTTTCCGGATTACACGTCGTGTGGCCCAATGAACATGGCGTGTAGTACCTTTGGGTTAGGGTTGGACCGTGTACCCCATACACGGCTTGCCCAACTGGAGACCATGTAACGAGGAACTACACAGTGTGTGTCCCACTGGAAACGCCGTGTACTCCGAAGATTTCTGAAGTATACTCACATATCATTTCCCCGGGCGTGTACTTCGGATAGACATTGAAAAATAATACACATCGTGTGGTTGGAACTACATGTCATGTACTCATCCAAATTACGAAAATTTATTAAAATTTATTATTATATTATATAAACCCTTGAGACGTGTACCATCGTGTGGGCATAAATCTGAGGCACAACACATGGTATGTGTTTTATATATATGTGTTTAATTTAACATCTGTGTAATGTTCATTTCTACTCATTGGGTAGTTATGAATAAGAATTCATCTGGTTGCCTCCAGGGTACAAGTTACGTACAAAGATAATTTTAAATGAATTTATTTGTTTAAAATTATGATGGATGAGAATCTCAAAGAAATTTAGAAAATGGTTTAAGATAAAATTATTGATTAATTAAAGATGATAATTAATTGATTCGAGCGTGATTTATCTTAAACAAGAACGATTAAATAATTGATTGCTAATTTTATTTATGCATAGATATCATTGCATGTATGTATGATCATGAGCTAGACCAAGACCTTTTTATGTGGATGGTTTCTTTTAATTTATTTATTTGAATTAAATTTTTTGGCCTGCGATCCTTCTCCTCATTAATATGTAGGGCCTGTGTGCCCACGGTTTCTTTTATGTAAAACCCATTTTTACCCCTCACCTATATGTGAGTTAAAAAAGGCATATGTAATGGATGGAACTCCCAAGCTAGTAGAGGCGATTCAAGCTGGAGTCGAGATGAAACCAATCCCAGGAGATACAGAGGTGGACAGGTGGAAGTTGTAAACACGAACCCAAAAGGTTCAATGTGTTTCTCACCTAGGTCAGGGTTAGTTTATCAATATCTAGATAAACTAACCATTAGAAAATCTCATGATCATTCCATTTACTTTATTTTATTTCTGTCAGTTGCATGGTTTATCATTATGGGTGTGTTTTCACGATCACATAATTAATGAATTAAATAAGCATGCAAGATGGAACTAAAATAAACTAGAATTATGTGTAAATATTATCAAGACATGGTTAATCACTTAAGTAAGTTCCACTTAATATTAACAAGCATGTGATAATGATAATAAGCAATTCATGCATAAGAGATAAAAAATCCCTCAAATAAAATATTAAGTCAGAACAAGCCTTCCATTACTTGATTAAGGGAAAAACTCAATAAAACCATGTGTTTGAACAACCCTTGTTGGGACACTTACTTTTATATAGGAATCCCTTATGAAAGGTTTCGGGTTGACTTAACCATATTACATCAAGAAGAGTAGCCCTTGCTAGACTTGGTGTAATATTGGAGGTAAGATTTGAGGAAATCCATAGTCATGATTTAAGATTGGGGAGTCCACTCAACATATCAAGGAGCTGCAAGCCTGTAGTTAGAAAAGACATGTCTACCTAAATACCTTCTAATAGCTTGACCAACCCTTGTTGGGGTTATGCGAAGGGGAATATGGATCTTGGCCACTAGAATGTCATGGAAACTGGACATTCCGATTTCAATGGTGAGGGAAATTGGGACTTGATAAAATAGTGGGAGACTTAATAAAATTTATTATTTCTTATAAAATGTAATCAAGAAAGTACTAATGATTTGCTCTTTTAATTATAGAATAAAAATTACAAACTTTTCAACCACACTATCCTTATGATCAATTCTGGATAAAGACAACATCCTCACTGGTGGTAACTTCCAGGAATGGTTTAGATGCCTTCGGGTTATCCTATGCCATGAACGGAAGTCTTACGTGTTGGAGTCATCATTACCTGATCCACCTGCCAAAGAGGCAAGTGATGAGGATTTCCTGGTCTATGAGAAACATATGAACGAAGCGGTCAACATTCAATGTTTGATGTTATTATCAATGTCTAGTGAGCTCATTAAGTCTCATGAAAACATGGATGCTTATAGCATGCTCAAGCACCTCCGTGGTCTTTACCAGGAGAGATCAAGATGGGAAAGGTTTGAGATCTCTAAGGAACTCTTTCAGAGTAATCTTGAAGAAGGTGCCCCAGCTGGACCTTATTTAGTCAAGATCATTGGCTACATTGAGCACCTCGAGGTTCTAGGGTTTAAACTCCCCGAATAACTGGGCACCGATCTCATTCTCACATCACTCCCTCGTATATTCTCTAACTTTATTATCAATTTCAATATGAAAAACATTGAGAAGTCTATATCTGATCTTCTTATCCTCATTCGCCAATTGGACAAAGATATGAAGTGTGAAAAGCCTTTTGTCCTTATGGTGAATAAGATTAAAAGGAAGGTAAAGAGATTTAAGCCCAAAGCTTCTTCACTGCCTTCCAAGAAAGGGAAGATCAAAGGGGAGGCAAGGGAACAGGAGGTTGTTTGTTTCGCATGTGTCAAGAAGGGCCACTGGAAGAAGAACTGCACCCATCCTAAGAAGTAAGGGGAAGCTTTAAGTGCGTTTTTTATCGAATGAAATCTATCTGTTTCTACAAATTGGGTATTAGATATAGCTTGTGGTGCTCACATATGTATCTAAATACAAGAACCAAGTATATTCAGGAAGATTGATTGAGGGAAGGTAGATCTATGAGCAACCAATGGAGCCAGACTTGCTGTTGTAGCTGTCGGGGACTACCACCTCACATTGCTAACTAGGATTATCTTGGTTTTAAAGGGTTGTTATAATGTGCCTTATGTTACTAAAAACATTATTTATATATCCAAATTAGATACAGATGGATTTGTTTTCAAGTTTGGAAATGAATGTTGCTTCTTTTACAAAGATAGCATTTTTTATGGTAGGGTACATTTATACAACGGACTTTACGTGTTGGATTAAACAAACCAAGTAATGGAAATCGATAATAAAGATACTTCACATGAATCATACCACACCTAACTTTGGCATCGCCGTCTATGTCATGTAAATGAGAAACGCTTGACAAGGTTACATCAAGATGGATATTTATATTCTTTCGAACTAAAACCACTTGGTGTATGTCATGCATGTTTACAAGGCAAAATGACCCAATCCCCATTTAGTGGGGAAGGTGAAAGGGATAAATAACTTCTTGAATTGGTTCATAATAATGTGTGTGGACCATTTCCAGTTGAAGCAAGGGGAGGGTACTCATACTTCATAACTTTTACTGATGATTTTAGTAGATATGGATATATCTACTTAATGAGGTATAAGTTAGATTCTTTTGATAAGTTCAAAGAATACAAGAATGAAGTTAAGAACCAACTTGGGAAGAAGATTAAGAAACTCCGCTCAGACTGAGGTGGAGAATATCTTAATCAAGAATTCATTGATTACTTAAGGGGAGTTTGGGATCCTATCCCAACTCACTCCTCCAAACACGCCCTAGTGGAATGGTGTGAGTGAAAGGAGAAACTGCACCCTGTTGGACATGGTGAGATCAATGATGAATCATGCAAGTATTCTATTATCCTTTTGGGGATATGAGTTACAAATAGTGGCACACATACTAAACCAAGTACCAGCTAAATTATTAAATGGTATTCCATACGAGTTCTGGAGTAGAATAAAAGCCATGTTATTGAATTTACATGTGTGGGGTAGCAAAGCGTTTGTTAAGGTATCTTCAGGTAACAAACTCGCACCCCAGGGCATAAAGTGTACCTTTATAGGATACCCCAAGGAAACAAGGGGATATTACCTATACAACCCCTTAGACAAAAAGTTTATAGTGGAAATACATGACATATTCCTTGAGAGGGAGCACATCTTCAAAAGAGATAGTGGGATAAATATAGACTTCTATGAAGTCGAGGCTCAAGGTACACAAGAGTTGGTACAGGAACAGATTCCACAAAGCCCCGTGAAAGAAGAATATGTTCCAAAGACACAAGTACTGTGTAGGAGTACAAGAGAGGTTAGAGAACTGAAATGGTACAGTTTTCTAGTTACTAAGGATGGTGAATCCTTATTAGTTGATAATAATGATCCTCTAACCTATAAGGAAGCAGTAAGTGGCACAAATGTTGCCAAGTGGCAAGAAGCCATGAATTCTAAAATGGATTCCATGTATCAAAACCAAGTCTAGATTTTGATAGATCATCCAGTTGATGTAAAGCCTGTTGGTTGAAAATGGGTATTCAAGAAGAAAATGGACATGGAAGGATAAGTCAGTACCTATAAGGTGTGATTGGTTGCAAAAGGTTTTAAACAACGTCAAGGAATCGACTATGATGAAACCTTCTCACCAGTTGCAATGATGAAATCCATCATAATTCTACTTTCCATTACGACTTACCATGACTATAAGATTTGGAAAATGGATGTAAAAATATTATTCCCTAATGGGAATTTTCAGGAAGATGTCTACATGACACAACCTAAAGGGTTTGTGACTCCAAAGGATTCCAATAAGGTATGGAAGTTACATAAATACATTTATGGATTAAAGAAAGCATCCAGGTCATGGAACATTCATTTTGATGAAGCCATAAAATAATTTGGTTTTATCAAGAATGAATGTGATCCTTGTGTCTACAAATGGTTTAGTGGGAGTGCAGTCGTTTTCCTAATAGTATATGTTGATGACATATTACTTATTGGAAATGAGATACCAGTTTTACAGTCTGTTAAGGCATGGTTGAATCAATGCTTCTCCATGAAAGACTTGGGTGAGGTAACATATATTCTTGGGATCAAGATATATCATGATAGATCCAAGAGATTGTTGGGCCTAAGTCAAAGTGCATACATTGATAAGATGCTGAAGAGATTAAGTATGGAACAATCCAAGAGGGGATTGTTGCCAGCGTCACATGGCATTCATCTTTCCAAGAAAATGTGTCCTCAAACACATGAGGAAAGAAAGATAATGGCAAGGAATCCATGTGCATCAGTGACTGGGTTAGTCATGTATGTCATGTTATGTACTAGGATGGATGTCACCAATGCATTGAGTGCAGTAGGTAGATATCAAGCTAACCCAGGTGACCACTATTAGATGGAAATCAAGACTATCTTAAAGTATTTGAGGTGTACTAAGGATATGTTCCTAGTTTGTGGAGGAGATGAGGAACTAGTCATCAGAGGATATGAAGATTCTAGTTTCTAGACTGATCAAGATGACATGAAGTCGCAAACGGGATACATCTTCACTTTGAATGGAAGAGTAGTGAGCTGGAAGAGTTCAAAGAAGAGTGTGGTCGCAGATTCTACAGTAGAGTATGAGTATATCGCAACTTTTGAGGTAGCTAAAGAAGCATTTTGGATGTGAAGCTTTGTCCAGGAGCTAGATGTGATACCTAGCAGTAAAGATCCCATCACATTGTACTATGATAATACTGCAGCGGTGGCACTCGCAAAAGAGCCAAGGTCACATCAGTGGATGAAGCACATACTTCATAAGTATCATCTCTTAAGGGGTTTTTCTCAGAGAGGTGAAGTTGCAGTGAGTAGTATTTCCATGGAAGACAACATGGCGGACCCCTTGATTAAAGCCTTGACTCAGTAGAAACATGATCATCATTTGAGGTCTAGCGGACTGAAAGTCGTAGGTAGTTGGCTCTAGTTCAAGTGGGAGTTTTTAAGAGTTGGTGTACTATAACCAACTATTTTTACTTTGATTACATGGATATTTAATGTATTATTACATATTGTTCATTGTTCTGCATGACTATGATGTAATAATGTCCTAGAGTATTTGTTGCATTAATAAGGTCATGGCAGTTCCCCGCTATGATGAGAACCTTTAAATGCTATAACAATATTCTTAAATATAGTTATGTAGTTAGATGACATGCTATGATGGGACACATAGCATACAGACCATCAGGTGCGAGTACTCGTAAGCAGATGAGACTTCCTCTCATGAAGTTCACACATGGTAATCTCTAAGATAGAAGATTATGAGAACAGACCCGCTAGTAGGAATTCTTCATGTTTTGGTGTCATTGGATATTTCTATATGCTAGCATGTGTAATGATCCTTATACTTTAAGATTATCATTAATACGTGTCATGACTTACGCACTTTGATTTACTGATGAAAACCATCACGCTGACAGTTGGCGGGAAGTAGGGTATGTTGGGTGTGTCATGATTGGCATGTTATTAATGGATAATTCGAGGAAGGATTTGTCCCTTCCATTTATGGAAGTTGAGATCTCAACCCTTTTATTGAAATAGAATCGTCGTGATAAACTCCATGTCCATGGTGTAATGATGAGTTTATTTCAGGTAGTCAAAAAACCACGTATAAAGCATAAAAGTTGATGACACAATCATGAAACCTGCTTGATGAGATATTGAAACAAAGGGATTATATTACATAGTGAACGTTCATATATGGATTTCATTATTGTGACTTTATGTTATTTCTCTTGGGTGCCTTGACCCGTTGCTATATAGTGCTCTTGGACTTTAGGCAAGACCGCCTAATGCCAATGAGAAATAATCCTAGAGGGTCACACACTAAGTGTTTTTGGTGGTCTCAGTTAAATTTTATTTAAATTTAATTAATGAAATAAATATTATCCTCAAGACCATGGAATAATTTTATTCAAGTTACAATGATTTCATAAATTAAATAAAATATATTTATTTATTTTATTGAATATTTAATAAATATTTATTTATTAGTTTGTAAATAGAATATTTATTTAAGAGAATAAATTATTTATTTATTTATTCGGGTGTTCAATAAATGGAAGTGGAGTTCGAGCGGACCAAGGTTGGTCCGATAGTAAAATAATTATTTTCAATACGATAAATAATTATTTAACTAGTTGGTACAAATTAAAATAACGCTGCTATTATTTTATGACACAGAATTTTATTTATAATTCTGTTTTGTGTTAGTTGGCGCACTATAAATAATGACGTGGTATTATTATTAAATGCATTGGTTTTATATAAGTTCATGAATGTATTTAATTGTTTCTATGCAATTAAATATTTTAACTGAAATTCCATGTATATAAATAGGCAAGTACGCCTATTGTGCCAGAGACCACACCACATGCCTGGTGAATTGAGAATTGTTGAGCCAAAAAATTTCTCACTTGAATCCTCTTCTCTCCCCTCTCAAGAACGAGAGACATTCTTCAAGGCCGAATAAAAAAGCGATCAAGAACGACCGACACAAGACAGTCACTTCACCGCACTAGAACCTGGAGAATGAGCGGTGTCGATCGGGGGCCATTGGAGCACATGTGGATCACCGCTAGAGGGATTCTAATTTGGATCCTTACAAGTGCAATGAGATAATCTAGAGGGGTCATTCCGGATGATCAACATCGTCAACAAAGAAAAATACTAAAGATACATGTATTGTTTTTCTTTATGAAATTAATTAAATTAATTATAAACATGATGTGCAAGATCATCTCTAAGGTTTCAGGACTCTTTCTTCTTTATATAAATCTTTTATTATATTCCATGGAGACTGGAATTCATTGTCGTATTGATCATGAAATAATCATTGATCATGGTAAAAATTAAATTTGGGTCTCGTCCCAACCATGCTTCAGCTGCACCCGGAACCTTCAAGTGGTATCAGAGCGGTTACATCATAGTTTATAATTATTTAAATATTTCATTGATGAATTACGCATTTAATAATTTAGTTGTTTCAATTCAAGTTAATCATTTTGAAAATCTGAATCTCGAGATCTATTCCTCCTCTTTCATTTCTCGTTCACATTATAGAGATGATATTTTCCTTTAATTTTGATTAAACTAAAATAGAGGATCTCATCCGGAGGTGACAAAGCTTCATGGCCATACAAAACCAGAACACATGGCGTGTATTCGGAAGTACACGTTGTGTATTCAAGATTCAATGCATCAGACCAGTCCACCAAACCAAGCTGTGTGTTGGAGTCTTTCTAAGTCTTAAATGACTCTGTGTGTTGACTAGGAATAGGTGGAATGCGGTTTCCGGATTAAATATAGTTCTATGGTTGGATGACATGCTATGATGGGACACATAGAATGCATATCATCGGGTGAGAGTACTCGTAAGAAGATGAGACTTCCTCTCATGAAGTTCACACTTGGTAATCTCCAAGATAGAAGATTATGAGAATAGGCCCGCTAGTAGGAATTCCGCATGTTTTGGTGTCATCGTATATTTCTATCTACGAGCATGTGTAATGATCCTTAGACTTTAAGATTATCATTAATATGTGTCACGACTTATGCACTTTGATTTACTGACGAAAACCATCACGCAAATAGTTGGCGGGAAGTAGGGTACGTTGGGTGCATCACGATTGACATGTTATTAATGGATAAGTCGAGGAAGGATTTGTACCTTCCATTTATGGAATTTGATATATCATCCCTTTGATTGAAATAGAACCGTTGTGCGAAATTACATGGTCATGGTGTAACGATGAGTTTATTTCAGGTAGTCAAAGAACGACGTATAAAGCATAAAAGTTGATGACACAATCCTGAAACCTGTTTTATGAGATATTACAACAAAGAGATTATATTACACAGTGAGCGTTCATATGTGGATGTCATTATTGTGAATTTACGTTCTTTCTCTTGGGTGCCTTGACCCGTTGCTAGACAGTGCTCTTGGACTTTAGGCAAGCCCGCCTAATGCCAACGAGAAAGAATCCTAGAGGGTCGCACACTAAGTGTTTTTTGTGGTCTTGGTTAAATTCTATTTTAATTTAATTAATGAAATAAATATTATCCTCAAGACTGTGGAGTAATTTTATTCAAGTTACAATGATCGCATAAATTAAATAAAATTTATTTATTTATTTTATTGAACATTTAATAAATATTTATTTACTAGTTTGTAAATAAAATATTTATTTAAGAGAATAAATTATTTATTTATTTATTCGGGTGTTCAATAAATAGAAGTGGAGTTCGAGTATACCAATTTCGGTATGGTAGTAAAATAATTATTTGCAAGACAGTAAATAATTATTTAACCAGTTGGAACAGATTAAAATAATGTTGCTATTATTTTATGACATGGAATTTTATTTATAATTCTGTTTTGTGCAAGTTGGTGCACCATAAATAATGATGCGGTATTATTATTAAATTCATGGGTTTTCTCTAAGTTCATGAATGTATTTAATTTTTTCTATGAAATTAAATATTGTAACTAAAATTCCATGTATATAAATAGGAAAGTACTCCTATTGTGCCAGAGACCACACCACATGCCTGGTGAATTGAGAATTATTGAGCCAAAAAATTTCTCTCTCAAATCCTCTTCTCTCCCCTCTCAAGAACGAGATATGTTCTTCAAAGCTAAAGAATAAGCGATCAAGAACAACCGACACAAGACACTCGCTTCACCACGCTAGCACCTGAAGAATGAGCGGTGTCGATCGGAGGCCATCAGAGCATGTGTGGATCACCGCTGGAGGGATTCTAGTTTGGATCCTTACAAGCGCAATGAGATAATCCAGAAGGGTCATTCCGGACGATCAACATCATCAACGAAGAAAAATACCAAAGATACAAGTATTATTTTTCTTTATGAAATTGATTGAATTAATTATAAACATTATGTGAAAGATCCTCTCTAAGGTTTCAGGCCTCTTTCTTTTTTATCTAAATCTTTGAATATATTCCATGGAGACTGGTGTTCATCATCGTATTGATCTTGTAATAATCATTGATCATGGTAAAAATCAAAGTTGGTTCTCATCCCAACAACGCTTCCACTGCGCCCGAAACCTTCAAGAATCTGGTGCAACATTCAAGGTCAAACATAGTGACATTAAGTATCATTTTTTGAAAGAAAAATTGTTTAAAGGTATCTTAAATTTGAAATTTGTTCCATCCAAGGAGAAAATTTTTGACACTCTTACAAAACTAATTTCAATTGAGGATTTTGAGAAGTTAGGGCTACAAATGGGTGTGAAAACCATTATCCAATAACACTAAGGTATGTTTTTTAGTGTCCTCCCATATGTATATTGTGTTTTATTTACTTAAAATGGGGTGAAGTAATATATAAGAGGAGAATCAAGATTTCTATTTTAATTGTTTAATATGTCTATTGAGTGAGTGAAAGAAAGTGATTTGATATTTATTTATCAATTCTTGCTAGAAGATTCTAAAATATTTGGTGTTTGAATTAATCACTCTTGCTTTCTACACTGATTATACTCACATATACTTATAGTTGATTGATTCATGGATCACTGCTTTGAGAAAGTTGATCCCACCCATTTATATAGGGAGAAGATTCAAGATTTTAGAAGTGTTTCTTTAAAGATAAAGGAAATTGAAATGTAAGTTATTGAGAAAAAAAACTAAAAGGGGGATTGTTGAATCCATTAAAGGATCGGGTTGTATTTATTATCAATGTATGTGAATGATTCTTAATATAAGTTTATCTAAAATAGGAGGAAATTTCCTAAATTGGGAGGGAAAATTGGTTATTATTCCCTTTTTAAAAAAATATAAAAAATTGAATTTGATAGAGATAAGGGATAAAGATTATTTGAGTTGAGTTGAAGAATATAGAGATGAGTTTTGGAAATTTTGGAGTTATGAATTTTGTAGAAACTGGTAAACTCCTCTATACATAAGTACCATTGGAATTTTCTAAGGGATACATAAGAGTGAATCTAAAATTTTGAAGAATATATAAGAGATTATGGAGAATTATCTATTAATAATATAATATGTAAGGGTTTTTCCAAACCTTAAAGACTGTAAATTAGAAATGTACCAGAGTCACACCATGATACATAAGTGTGGCTCAAAATTATCAGTTGATATGTAAGAGTTGATCTGGATTTCCAAAGGATGTGTCAGAGTCATTCACTCTTACATAAGAGTCTTTCTAAGTTACATATTGATAATTTGGAAAAGTATTGAGTTTCACTGAGAAACATAAGGGTAAACAGCCTATGTGTAAGGGTAAACGTAATATTCACATGAATTCTCTAGTGCATGTATAAGGGTACACAAATAAAATGTAATGGTGAAAAACCACACATAAGGGGTTATCTAGTTTTTCATTTGATATGTAAGAGTGAATGTTGTAGTGAAGGTGATATTTAAAGGTTTTTCAGCTTATAAAAATGAGAGAATTTTGGAGTTTTAAATGTGTTGATCCTGGGTTGTTCTTCAATGATCTAAATATCATGATTATTATTATAATGATGATTCATGTCGTTCAATGATTAATTTTGAAATATTATAACTAACATACACCGTGAGAATATCCTTCACACTACAACTATTTTATCACATGTGTTCATGCACACATAGAGAGAATAATGTGGCTCTTATTGAAAAATCTGAGTCTTATAGAGATATTATATGTGATCATTTTAAATGAGTTTTTAAGACCGGGAATGATGGAGAATTAAAGTTCCAATATTGAATGGTTTTCATATTAAATGTATGAAAACAAAATCCAGGTGATATTCTGAGAATATAATAATGAAAAAGATTGAAAATAAGTTGATATATAATACTACATAAATTCTGAAGAAAATTTGTGAGCATTTAACACCCCCACTGAGATTGTTGTATGGTAAGAGGAGGCATAAGATCAAGATCAAATAGTCCATCGGTGGCTCATTGTTATAGTGATGGTCATTCTTCAATAATATTTCTATTTTTTCTTTAAGTAATGAGTTTCTTCTTGTTTCAAACTAGTTGATGCCATCGATTATAGAAGTATCAATGATATACTCTTGATTATAGCTTCATCTTGATAATAGAATAATATATTTGGGGGGTTAAAAATCACCATGCACCAGTGACATAGTCATTCAAATTGGAAGTGAAATTCTTTAACAAATTTGATGTGTCATGTGTTATTTACTTCACCATAGTGATATTGAGATATTTACACTAAATACATGGGAGGTCATTGGTCTTTTTAAAAATAAATGTATCAACACCAATTCACCCCCCCCCCTTAATGTTAATCACATCATAGAGTGATCCTGGTAGTATCAACTTGTTTCCTAATATCACAATTCATTGTTTGTTTATGCATTGTATCATTCATATCTCTAATACTCTCGAAGATAGGATGCCCCTCAATGATGTATAAGGGGTTACTATTTTCTCACTCATAGACCATGGAGTTGGATTTCCTTCAAGATTTATAGAAGTATTGACATATAAGGTGGGGGAAAACCATGGTTTATCCTATAAAATAAACTTAGTCTCTTCAAGAATAACTTGACGGACTAGGCGGTGGATAAAATAGTGTCATAAATAGATGTTTATGTATTTACTAATGAAATCCAAGACCTTTATATTTCTCTATAAGGTAATTGGATTGATTTCTTGTTTGTATATTTTCTAAAAAATAGAATAGGTCATATGAGACTATAATCATGGAAGATATTATATCTTAAGATAAGACTTTTATGCTTTGGATCAATGAAGTATACAAAAACATACAGTTTTTTCATGCTTGTATTAGAGAAATAAAATTCTTGGCAACCTTGATCTTTATCTTGTAAATAGAAGCTTCTGCAAGGATGTTAACACATTATCTCTATTGGGCATGGAATATTTCTCCATGATCCTCATAGTAGAAAGGAATTCTATGAATGGGGCCAATTCAGGAGCCATTGGGCCCTCCCATTTCATTGTATATGTCCCTACCATTGTCAATATAATGCAAAATGACTTTATATATTCATTCCCTAAAGAAGCTGGGATTTATGGGGCAATAAAATAGATGAATTAAAACATTTCCATGATATATAATGGATTCATGGGATCTTTATTGGTTGGATCATGGGATGTTATAAAAAATGAGGTATTGGGGATTATTCAAGATTTTTTCAGGGGTGGACCACTTCCTAGATCAGCCCACATAATGACATTAGTCCATATTCCAAATATTAACCATCCTTGATCCTTTGATCAAAACTGTCCTATAATTATGTGAAACTTCTCATGCAAAATTCTATGAAGATTCCAAATGACATGTTATGTATTCTTCTCATGTGTCTCATTATCTAAAGAGAAGCATGGATTTATCAATGGGAGAAGCATTTAGGGGGAAATGGTGCTTACCCTAGAGATGATGATAGTCCTGGATAGAATGAATTTGGATGGTAACATTTTTTTAAGGTTGATATGGGATAAGCCTATAATAATATGGAATGGGGATTTATTTAAAATATACTAATATGATTTTGATTATTTAAATGGGATTGTGACTTGTTTTATATATGTTTTTCTTCACCGTGGTTCTTTGTATCTCTTGTGGTCAAGAATTTTGGTTTTTTAAAATACATTATAGGGATTTATCAAGAGGACCCCCCCCCCCATTTCCATGTTTGTTCATTTTAACACGATATGGATTCAGTAGGAACCTCAATAGAGTCAGGCTAGGAGGGAGTTTGGGGTCCTATAAGTGTCTCTTTAAATCTATGGCATCTCTCATCTTCTTTTTTTAGATGACATGATGATGTTTTTAAATGGAAAATTATTGTTGGACTCCTCATGTATTAATCATGTTTTAATGATAACAAATATTAGTAATAATTACAAATCTTATTAACGATCACAAATCTTATCAATCATGTGTATTTATGTTTCAAGTTATCTCATACTTGATAATGTCCAAGATCAATTCATTTTATGCATATTACTGTTTAAGTCTGAATACAGTTATTTGCCTAAGTACAAGACACCATGAAGCTTAACACAGTAAGTCAGACACTGTGATCAAGACACAGACACCATGACCATGAGACATCGTGACCACGAGACACCGTGACACAGTAAGCCTGGCACCGTGAAGCAAGACACTAAGAACAGACACCATAATCTAGACACTCTATTTGGCAAAGTGCTAGACACATTTAGCAAGACACAGTCATCAAGGCACCGTGAATCCAGAAATTATGAGAAAGGCACCAGAAGCTAAAAACCGTAAGCAAGACACCATGACAAGGAGACACCGTGAAGGAGACACAGTGAAGGAGACACGGTGACAAGGAGATACCATGAAGAAGATGCTATTTTCATAATATACTGTGACACCGTTTCTTAACCTATTTTGTCATCTTTCAATTTAACTTTTTAACGGTCTTATTTGACGTCTTTAATGCACTAACATAATTAATGTTTCTTTGTAGACATAGTACGAGGTATGAGGTATGAAACATATGGAACCTATCGGCTAACACTCATGCATTCGAAGATAAAGGGAATTGTGCTCAAGAGGAAGAAGATACAACACAACACATACGACAACTCAAGAAACATGAGTGCACTGTACTAAACAGAAAAACAAGCTGACAAGCACAAACATGAAGAAGAGGTTACAAGATATTCAAAGAAAGAATTGTCTCATGCATGCAATCCAACTCTACTAAAGAACACACGAAGTACACTGGGATCAAGAGAACATATTTACTCGTGAAGAACAAAAGCTGAATCACGACACTCTGTTTTTCAACACAAAAACCATAGAAGGACTCAGAAGCATTTTTGTCTTATCCAAGGAGTCCATAGTTGCACTCCTAATCACTAGATCATTCTAAACTCATATTTACTCTCTCTCTCAGTGATTCTTTTATTTTAATTTTCAGCAGTGTGTGTACTCTGTATATTTTACACACACACTGACTCCTGCGATGAACTGGAGGATTTCAAAATCCTCACACCAAATTATTTACTCTTGTTTACCCATGACAACTGTGGAAGAGGTCCCTGTGTGGCCTGGTCATTATTTTGTTTACCCATGAAAACTGTGGAAGAGGTCCCTGCGTGGCCTGGAAAGTCCTTGTACTGTTGTTAACCCAGATCCAGGGTTTGGATCAGAGTTTATCTATATAAACTGCTTGGTGGTAGGTGATCACCAAGTGGAGTGGATTAGGTCTCATCTTGAGACTAAACCACTTGTTTTATATCCGCTGTGCCATTTAAATTTAGTCTACTCTATTTTACTGCTTTACTGCATAATCCAGAAAAACACTAAATTCACTTTGATAGTTAGTCTTGGAAAGAAGTTATATCCGATTTGTCTTAGTAGGATAATTTCAAAAGTAATTTTAATAATACTAATTAAGAATACTAAGAATTAATCAATCTTCTAAGAAGTTGTTTAAATAGTCAAACTCTTATAACAGTATAACCTTGATTAACTGGGCTGTATTTATTTTTGGGGAAATCATTATTTGTAAAACTAATATCTTTTCAATAGAAATTTTTATAGTTACTCAATTCACCCCTCCCCTCTTGATTTAACTACTCTGACCAACATTTGGTATCAGAGGTTCTTTATTAGGACTATGTGTAATATTACTCAATTGTGATTGTAGTTTTACTTTAAAGATCTGTAAATTTCTGTCAATTCTAAATTTATAGCTCTTTTAAAGTAATTTTTTAGTATGGATAATATATTATAAGGTGCTACAACTAACAGACCACCATTCTTTAATGGAACAAACTATGCTCAATGGAAAATTAAAATGAAAATGCATCTAGAGAGTATGAGTTTTGAAATCTGGTCATCAATTATAGATGAATACAAACTTCCTGTGACTGATAGAATTATATGGGATGAACCTACCAAACTTGCTTACAATAACAATTTCAAAGATATGAATACCTTGTACTATTCCTTAGGAGATGAATAATTTAATAGGATTTCTGCTTGTAAAACTGCCCATGAAATTTGGGATACCTTGTATGTCTCACATGAAGGCACATATAGTGTAAAGGAAATGAGACATAATACTTATACTATAAAATATGATAATTTTAAGATGAAACCTGATGAGCCTATTCTTGATATGTATCTTAGGTTCAATGAGATTTTGAACACAATGATTTCTCTAGGAAGAGAAGTCACTGCCAAAGAAAAGATCATGAGAATTCTCAGATGTCTACCTGACAGATGGAGGGGAACATCTGTCTCAATTAGAGAGTCATGCGACATCAACAATCTACCAGTAAAATAACTCATTGGTAAAGTGATGATGTATGAGGAAGAGCTGAAAGTCAACAAAGAAGAGGAGGATGAACCAAAGAGGAAATCTGTTGCATTCAAGACCACCTTCTCAAAGCACAAAGACAAAGGAAAACTGGAAGATTCTAAAGACAGTTCCACTACTGAACAATCATCACCAGACAGTGATGAGGAGATGACTCAACTGGCCAGAACATTCAAACGATTTTACAAGAATAAAAACTTTTTCAGAAAACCTAACTTTAAGGGAAAGTATGATAAAAAAGGAAACTGGAAAAGAAGTGACAAAACTGATGAAGTTGTATGCTATGAATGTAAGTGCAAAGGACATATAAAGTCTGATTGTCCAAAGCTTAAGTATAAGAATAAGTATGAGAACAAGGACAAGAAGTACAAAAAGGCAATGAAGGCAACCTGGAGTGCCTCTGAGGATAGTTCAAGCAACTTAGACACATCACATGATGAACAGGCTAACAAAGCCAATATGTGTTTTATGACAAACACATCTGAGGTAACATTAAACTCTTCTATGCATAATTCATACTATTCTGAAGAGAAAAGTGACTCTAAAAATATGACTAATGAAGAAATGTTTGAATATTGCAACATGCTTGAAGAGACATGCAATGAATTAAAGGATAAATATAAATCATTGAAGAAACAGCATGTTCTCACTATAAATGTTAAATATAAACTTACTACTGGAAAGGATAAAAATTCTCAACTGCTCAAAGAAAACAATGAACTAAAAATGTATAATGAGAAATTAAAAAGTGACTTAGAAAATTGTACTAATGGGAAAAATACCCTTACACAAATTCTAGGAAAAAAATTGCTCCTAAATATAATACTGGCATTGGTTATCAACCTGGTAAAAGAAACCTTGGTAGAACAAATTTTGTTTCAAAGTCTAGGACATATAATTTTGTTCCTAGTTCTGGACATAGCTCAACTAGCTCGAGTCGTGATACATACTCTACTTTTTCAAGTTTTTGTGGACCAAATACAATTTATTTTTCAAATACTTTACACAATGCTTATAGGAAACCTATGAGACAAATATGGGTTCCTAAATCACTTATTACTAATGTTACTGGACCCAAACAAGTATGGGTACCAAAATATTCCTTTGCTTGATCATATTATAGGAAAGCTACTTGAAGAGCTCCTGCAAAAATCTATGGTACTTGGACAGTGGGTGTTCAAGGCACATGACAGGAGACTACTCATGCTTCAAGAATCTGATAAAAGTAGATGGAGGACATGTCACATTTGGTGATAATGCCAAAGGGAAGATCATTAGCTTAGGCAATATTGGTAAGTCTGATTCAATATTAATTTCTAAAGTACATTTTGTTAATGTCTTAAAATATAATTTTCTTAGTATCTCATAATTGTGTGATGATGGATATCATGTTAAATTTGAAAATGATGCTTGTAATGTATTTAATTCTAAAGATGAATTAGTATTTTCTACATCAAGGAATGAAAATGTTTATTCTGATAATTTAGATTCCTTAACTTCTCAACATGTTCCATGCTTAAGTGTATTTCATAAAGAATCTTGGCTCTGGCATAGGAGACTAGGACACGGTAATGTTCACTCCCTTAGAAAGTTAACTAGAAAAGGCTTAGTTAAAGACTTAACCAAACTTGAGTTTCCAAATGAAAAAGTTTGTAATCTCTATCAAAAGGGAAAACAACACAAAATATCTTTCAAAACAAAGAAAGAAGTTTCTACTTCTCAACCTCTCGAATTGGTTCACATGGATTTGTTTGGACCATCTAGAGTTTCTAGTTTAAATGGGAAGCACTATGTATATTTTCTAGTAGATGATTTCTCTACCTGGACCTTCTTCATGGCTCGCAAAAGTGAAGCTTGCTCTTATTTTATTAAGTATTCCAAGTCTGTAGAAAATCTTAGTGGCCTTAAAATTAAATCTTTAAGAAGTGATCATGGTCGTGAGTTTGAAAATCAAGAGTTTGAATCCTTTTGCTCAAAAAATGGTTATAATCACAATTTCTATGCCCCTAGATGTAAAGACCCATAAAATTCAAGAGAAATTTTTTTTCTTAATTTTCTTTGGGATTTTACAAGAACGCGGTTTCTGACGACACCTGATTCTGAGGCCCTATGTGCCCAAAATCATTTTCCAAAGTTTAGCTCGGGTACGTTCAGTGAACGAATGAGCGGGTTTTCCTAACTTTTGAACCGGTGCTCAGAATCGAAATCTGAGGACACCGATGGAATCGCAGCGCCGGTAATTAGTTAGAAACACCTTTTCTGGAGTTGCGTTTTCTCGGGTGTGGTTCTTAATTTTTTTTTTGGTTAAGTAAAGGAATAAAATAAAAGTGGTGCAACCAATTTTATTTTATTTAAAATTGGTTAACCTAAGCTAAGTAGTTGGAGTGGGACCCACTATATCCTACTCCACTAGGTAGGATATTTGTGGGGGAGGGCCCACACGAACCCCACCCTTTCAACTTCCTCAACCCCCTATTAAATAGTTAATGCACCCGCACCCCCATTAAATGGTAGTCAACTCTTGTGTTTAACTAAATATGAAACGCATCTTTTAATTGGGTGGTTTAAATGTTTCAATTAATTCAATTAATTGTTTGATTCAATTTTGAATTTCAAAGATGTTTGGCTTGTGTGTTAATAAAATAAGACAAGTCTTATTTTATTAAGGGGTTTGTTGTGCGTGAAGGCTTGGGAGAAATTTCTCAAGGTCTTGAAGTTCTTCTTCCTCGACGAAGAACGCGAAGAACGCCGACCTCCGACGATGGACGATGGTGAGAGATGCCTTCCTCAGAGATCGATGACTCGATGCACTTTCTTTCGTTCCTTTTTTCCCGCGTCAAAGGAAGGGAGACATCGTTCCTCCTCGGACGATCTCTGTCAACGTGTACGGAACCTTCTTCCGCGACACCTTCTTCCGTGACGTTCAATTCCGCGATGAGCCTTCGTTCAACAATGCTCGAGGTAGGGGGATTATTTCTTTTTGTTCCTAATTACTTTCATCACAGATTTATCATCTTTTTTGAGCCGTCTGATACCAATTTGTCATGACCCGTCCTCGGGGCCCGTGCCGTGACTACCCCAAGCCCGCCTTCCATAGGCCAGGGGCTGGCGACTAGCACCAAGGCGTAATTCCCGATAAAAAGGGAAGGCATTTCCTTTGTAAAGTAAACAAACACCATAGAGAAAGCAAGCAGAAGTAATCACTAAGTAAAACTGGGTACAATAGTAAGTGCGGAAAAGTAAGTGGGCCAGAATACAAACCCAAACTGAAAGTAAAGTACAACTGAAAAAGGGAGTACAACAACTGAAAATTAAAGCAGCAACGTCGAGCCATCCACTGGTAGTCCCAACTAAAGGGTGGGTACAGATAGCCACCTCAGCTCCTCGGGTCCAGTCGTCCGCTCCGTGTACGTC
The DNA here is from genome assembly GCA_963277665.1 of Viscum album. Taxonomy (NCBI): domain Eukaryota; kingdom Viridiplantae; phylum Streptophyta; class Magnoliopsida; order Santalales; family Viscaceae; genus Viscum; species Viscum album. The sequence continues at coordinate 265,070,784 of OY728129.1, forward strand.
CCACCCAATGGTCCACCTCCAGGTACTGACTGCTCCACTAGACTCTACCACGATCACCGCTGTCCGTCGTCTGCATCCAACACAATGTAGTGTGGGAATATCCCATGTAGGGGTGAGTATACTCTACTCAGTAGGGACCCCGAGACCCCCGAAGGTCTCCCAGAATCCACAAAGGATAATCCACAAAGGAAAGATACAATCACGAAGTAACATCCGACACTACTTAGGTATATGCCCATACATATACCTAAGTCATAAATTCTCATTCGACTCCAACATCCACGCCCAGGCCGGTCCGGGCCGCACCCACCGGGCTGGGCCGACCCAGGGAGTATCGGGTCAGGTCGGACCGGGCCCGAACCCCCTATTCGCGGACCTCTTTCGGTCTTGTACCCATAACTTGGGCTGCGGACCCCTGATCGATGCACCATCAGCTGCGATGCGATCCTCGGATCGAGATGGTCGTTTCAGTATATTACACTCAAGGTTTTGGAGAACTTTGGGTTCGGCCGGGTTGGTTCGTACACAAAACCAACCGGGCCCTCGGAGCGGAAACGCTTATAACTTGAGCTTCGGACGTCTGATTGACGTGCTGTCGACTTTGATGGATTCCTCTTAGTGAGACGGACCTTTTGACTTACTCCGCTTGAGGTTTGGATGCAGCTGGAGTACGGTCGGGTTGGTTTTGGCTTAAAAACCAACTGGGCCCCTAGAACGAAAAGGCCAATAATTCACAGACCGGACATCCGATTGACGCGTCGTCTGTGACGTTGAGTTCCTGCTGACGATACAGAACTTTTGGATACATCAAATCCGGACTTCGTGTTAGTTGATGTATCAGCCCCTCGGCTCGTGGAGCGGACCCTCCCGAACGAGCTTGATGTGTGTGGGAACCCTAGAGCTGGCTGCAACTGCGATGACAATGACGACTGTACAGAAATCCTCCGTGGATTCGATGGCGACGACTACAGCACTCAACGATCCTACGTGGATCGGTGCTACCGATCCTGTGTGGGTCAGATCCTGTGTGGGTCAGCGCTCAGCGGTCCTGTGTGGGCCAGCGCCTACAGATCCTGTGTGGGTCAGATCCTGTGTGGGCCAGCGCCTACAGATCTTGTGTGGGTCAGATCCTGTGTGGGTCATTGTGGGGGTTAGTTACTTATCGATCCTTTGTGGGTCATTTCGGGGGTTAGTACCTATCGATTATGTGTGGGTCTGATGGCTTAGATGAATCAGTGGCTACATCTGATCATCTCTATCGTCTTAAAAAGAATTATATCCTGTGTGAGCTGAGTCTTGACTTTAAATCCTTATCTTCGGTAAGATTGACTTGATATCCTGTATGGATTACGTTATGCTTTCCTGTGTGGATTGGGTTATGAATTCCTGTGTGGACTGGGTTATACATGGGCTCGGATGTTGGAGCCGAACGAGAATTGATGACTTAGGTATATGTATGGGCATATACCTAAGTAGTGCCGGATGTTACTTCGTGATTGTATCTTTCCTTTGTGGATTATCCTTTGTGGATTCTAGGAGACCTTCGGGGGTCTAGGGGTCCCTACTGAGTAGAGTATACTCACCCCTGCACGGGCTATGCCCGCACTACATTGTGTTGGATGCAGAAGACGGACAACGCTGATCGTGGTAGAGGCTAGTGGAGCAATAGGTACCTAGAGGTGGACCACTGGGCGGGACGTACACGGAGTGGACGGATGGACCCGAGGAGCTAAGGTGACTATCTGTACCCACCCTTCAGGTGGGACTACCAGTGGACGGATCGACATTGCTGCTTTACTTTTCAGTTGTTTTACTCCCTTTTTCAGTTGTACTTTACTTTCAGTTTGGGTTTGTATTCTGGCTCACTTACTTTTCCGAACTTACTATTGTACCCAGTTTTACTTAGTGATTACTTCTACTTGCTTGTTATGTGGTGTTTGTTTACTTTACAAAGGCAATGCCTTCCCTTTTTATCAGGAATTATGCCTTGGTGCTAGTCGCCAGCCCCTGGCCTATGGAAGGCGGGCTTGGGGTAGTCACGGCACGGCCCCAGAGGATGGGTCATGACAAATAATTGGTATCAGAGGTGTTCGGTTCTACCGCAGAACTCTGGACTCTGATCTTTCTTCTATGTGAAGCAATAATGTTAAGGGTATTGGGTGTGGTTATTAGTCCAAGGAGTCTAGTGTTGGTGCGGCGGCCGACGTATCCGTACACCAGGACCCTGACTTCTGATTTCAGACTTAATGCACGAAAACATTGATTGCATGTGTGTTTCAAGTTTTCTTTGTGATTACTTTGTGTCAGCTCACCAGGTATACTGTTTGACCGTGGCGCACCTGTTTCTTTTCAGGATGTCCCCACGATAGTAGCCAGCTAGGGTTCCGAGTTTTGTACGTGACGACAGCCCATCGAGCGACGAGGCCTCGGTACAGGGCCCTTTGACAGTAGAGGCACCGACGGTACCTCTACCCGCCGAGCCACCGATGCTACCAGCCCCATCCACTGAGAGTGCACGTCGCCTTGGTGCACTGCACGAGTTTCAGCGTCAATGACCACCCAGATTCCACAGGGAGACGGACCCTCAGGAAGTCGAGGATTGGCTGGAGGCAGTTGTACGAGTTTTCAGGTTAGTGGGGACACCAGCTGACCTCATGGTGATCCTCGCAGTAAGCATCCTGCACGTGGCAGCAGGCAGATGGTGGATATTGATGCTCCAGGTGCACGACAAGGCGTCTCTCCTCTGGACAGACTTTGAGAGCCTCTTCCGCTCGAAATTCGTCCCAGCCACCCTCCATGTGGTGCGCATCCAGGAGCTACTACAGCTGCGGAAGGGCAGCTTGACGGTCGCCCAGTACTCGGCGAGATTTACCGATCTCTCACGCTATTCGACGGACATGGTACGGGACCCATTCTTCTGGGTCCGGACCTTCGAGCAGGGATTGAGGCATGAGATCAGGGCATCGCCAATCTCCTTCAGTATTCCAACACAGGCATGGGTACTAGAGTGATCCCTTCTCATCGAGAGCTTTCTTGCTGAGTCTACACCAGCGGCGAGACCTACCGCAAGGTGGCACGTAGCAGAGTCTTCTGTAGCTGGTAGTCGACGGATGACACATGGGTCTAGGTGGACCAGACCCTCAAGCGGACGACCTCAGGACACTGGCTCAGAGGTGTGGGGCCCACAGTGCAGAGCCAGTCTTATGAGAGGCAGACAGTGCTATGTATGCAGCGGGCAGGGCCACATGGCTCGTGACTGCCCGACCCGCCATGCAGAGGAGCAGCAGACGGTTGAGGGACCACCCAGGCAGAGGCAGAGGGTTGACCGTGGTGGTCCGTAGGGAGCAGGCGGATGAGGAAGAGGAGCTGGCCGAGCAGCAGGTGGTGGGCGACGCTTTCAGGCTCTACCACCACCACCACCAGGAGGTCCACCCTGACCACAGGGAGATGGCAGGTAGAGACAGGCACAGCTCCAGGCAGCGGAGTCCTACAACCACAGCGTGCCCGAGAAGATTCGAGGTACTATCTGTGTCTATTCCACCCTTGCTGCAGTTCTTATAGACACAGGAGCGAGTCATTATTTCATAGCTGATGCCCTTGTTCGGAGCTCGGAGATTCTGAAGGAGTCGTTGGCTCGATCCTTACGGCTAGAGACTCATACGGGAGCAGACTCGATGATTATGCACTGGTGCTGGCAGTGTGAGCTTACTCTAGGAGGCGAGAGCTTCAGATGGGATCTTCTTGTAGCAGCGTCCAGGCCTTACGACGTCATCTTGGGCATGGATTGGTTATCTACAGTCCATGCTCAGATCGACTGCATTAGGTGCAAGGTGCGATGTGTACGCACCGACGGGAGCAGGTTCACCTTCACCGGAAAGAAGGGAGCCTTCACAGCATAGTATGGACTCTCGCAGAGGAGAGGACATCCCATCACTCATCAGTTGGCTAGCCTCATCCTAGGATTAGTTGATGTGCGGAGTCCTAGTTTTCCTGCAGTGGTGGATTAGTATGCGGACATTTTCCCTGATGACGTCTCAGGGATACCTCCTCGCAGAGAGGTAGACTTCTATATTGACCTGTACCCCGGGACAGCCCCGATATCCACTCCAGCATATCGGATGTCCCCCGCTGAGCTTCGAGAGCTACGGGTACAATTGGAGGACTTGAAGGGAAATGGATTTATCCGACCCAGTGTTTCACCCTGGGCTTCCCTGATATTGTTCACCAAGAAGGCAGACATGAGCTTGAGACTTTGTGTCGACTATCGTCGCATGAACCAGTTGACCGTGAGGAACAAGTATCCGTTACCGAGGATTGACGACCTCTTCGATCAGCTCAAAGGAGCACGGTGGTTCTCGAATATAGACCTCAGGTCATGCTATCATCAGCTCAGAGTTCGGGACGAGGACGTGCAGAAGACGGCCTTTAGATGTCAGTATGGACACTATGAGTTCTTGGTTATGCCATTCGCCGTAACCAATGCTCCAGTAGTGTTCATGGGCCTCATGAATAGGATCTTTCAGCCTTACCTCGATCAATTTGTCATGGTCTTCATCGACAACATATTGATATACTCGACGACAGAGGAGGAGCACGCCTACCACTTGCGGGTTGTACTGGTCACACTCCGAGAGCACCAGCTTTATGGTAAGCTCTCGAAGTGTCAGTTCTGGATATGCGAGGTCCACTTCTTGGGATACATCATCTCTGAGGCGGGATTTGCAGTGTATCCTGCGAAGATCGAGGCAGTGCTAACTTGGGAGCCACCCAGGAGCGTGACGGAGGTACGAAGTTTCTTGGGTCTAGCTGGGTACTACTGGAGATTTGTGCCAGACTTCTCCAGAGTTACGGCACCACTCTCAGCTTTGAAGAAGAAGGGGAAACCCTTTGTGTGGTCAGACAGATGTCAGTAGAGCTTCCAGGAGCTGAGACAGAGATTGACCAGCGCGCCTATCTTGAGGCTACCGGAGGAGGGAGTTGGGTACGTAGTTTACCGTGATGCATCAGGGACCAGACTCGGATGTGTCCTGATATAGGAGCGGGTCGTGATCGCCTATGGATCACGTCAATTGAGGTATCATGAGAATAACTACGCTACCCATGACCTGGAGTTAGCAGTAGTAGTCTTCGCTCTGAAGATGTGGCGACACTATCTGATGGGTGAGCGCTTTACAGTCTATTCTGACCATCAGAGTCTCAGTTACATCTTCTCACAGAAGGAATTGAAGCTGAGACAGCGTCGATGGCTCGAGTTCCTCCAGGACTATGACTTTGAGATAGTCTATACTCCTAGAAAGGGAAACGTAGTAGTCGATGCTCTTAGCAGGAGAACGGGTATTCAGCTACTTGGGGAGGCGACAGAGAAGCTAGCCGCTTTGCAGTTATCCTTCATGGATAGTGATGGAGCAGCCTTTCTACAGCCACTCACAGTCAATCCTCCACTTCTACAGCGGGTTAGAGAGGCACAGTGTGGGGATGATGACAGTGAGACACGGCATGCACAGATATCCTCAGGACAGGCACCTGATGGATTCTCTGTGGGAGGAGAGCACGTCATCCTTTTCAGTGGACGTACCATGGTACCAGCTTCTTTACAGGAGGAGGTGTTGAGATAGTTCCACACTTCCCCTTTAGCGGTATATCCAGGAGTGTCAAAGATGTACCAGGACCTCAGACGTCAGCACTGGTGGCCGGGTATGAAGAAGACTATGGCTGAGTTCGTTTCTCGATGCCTCACCTGCCAGCAGGTGAAGGCGGAGCACCAGGTACCATCAGACTTGGTACAGCCCTTGGAAGTCCCGGAGTGGAAGTGGGATGGGATATCTATGGACTTTGTGACTGGACTTCCACGCACTTCCAGAGGACACGACTCCATTTGGGTGATTGTCGACCGACTCACCAAGTCGGCCCACTTCTTACCCATCAGATAGTAGGGCTCAGTAGAGAGCTTGGGACGTCTCTAAGTTCAAGAGATTGTACGGCTTCATGGTGTGCCATCATCTATCGTCTCTGATCAAGATGCTCGCTTTACTTCCCAGCTTTGGAAGGGGTTGTAGGAGGCGTTCGGGACGCAGCTACGTCTGAGCACTGCCTTTCACCCTCAGACGGATGGTCAGACGGAGAGGACCATTTAGACTCTCGAGGACATGCTCTGTGCATGTGTCCTCAACTTTGGTCACAACTGGGAGGATCACCTACCCTTAGTGGAGTTCGTGTACAACAACAGCTACCACTCCACCATCGGGATGGCACCATATAAGGCGTTGTATGACCGACCTTGCAGATCACCTCTGTGCTGGACAGACCCAGGGGAGTCAGCACTTGTGGGACCGGAGATGGTCCAGGCCACGATAGAGAAGGTCCAGGTCATCCAGGAGCGGATGAGGACAGCTCAGAGCCGGTAGAAGTCTTATGCTAACAGGAGGTGGAGGCCACTAGAGTTCGAGGATGGCGACCACGTTTTCTTACGGGTCTCACCTCGACGTGGTTTACGGAGATTTGGCCGAGGCGTAAAGTTGTCTTCGCGCTTCATCGGACCATTCCAGGTCCTCAGCAGGATTGGCGAGGTGTCTTATCACCTGGATCTACCACCTCAGTTGCAACGGGTGTACGACGTCTTCCATGTATCTCAGTTGAGGAGATACATGCACGACCCGACGCATATCATCGACCATGGGGAGCTGGACATTGATGGTGGGGCGACTTTTGCGGAGGTCCCGGTGGAGATTGAGGATCGACGGGAGTGGGTCCTATGTGGACAGTCGATTCCTCTAGTGCGCATCATATTGTAGCACGGGAACCTCCAGGAGAGCACTTGGGAGCAGGAGGCTCAGATGCGTGCTCAGTACCCACATTTGTTTCCCTAGTTTATGATGTATCTTTACAGGGATGTAAAAACCTGAGGTGGGAGTAATGTAAAGACACCTAAAATTCAAGGGAAATTTTTTTTTTCTTAATTTTCTTTGAGATTTTACAAGAACACAGTTTCTGAAGGAACCTGATTCTGAGGCCCGGTGTGCCCGGAATCATTTTCCGAAGTTTAGCTCGGGTAAGTTCAGTGAACGAATGAGCAGGTTTTCGTAACTTTTGAACCGGTGCTCGGAATCGAAATTTGAGGACACCGATGGAATCGCAGCGCCGGTAATTGCTTAGAAACACCTTTTCCGGAGTTGCGTTTGCTCGAGTGTGGTTCTTAAATTTTTTTTTGGGTTAAGTAAAGGAATAAAATAAAAGTGGTGCAACCAATTTTATTTTATTTAAAATTGTTTAACCTAAGATAAGTGGTTGGAGTGGGACCCACTATATCTTACTCCACTATGTAGGATATTTTTGGGGTGGGGCCCACACGAACCCCACCCTTTCAACTTCCTCAACCCCCTATTAAATAGGTAACGCACCCGCACCCCCATTAAATGGTAGTCAACTCTTGCATTTAACTAAATATGAAACGCCTCTTTTAATTGGGCGGCTTAAATGTTTCAATTAATTCAATTAATTGTTTGATTCAATTTTGAATTTCAAAGACGTTTTTCTTGTGTGTTAATAAAATAAGACAAGTCTTATTTTATTAAGGGGTTTTTTGTGCGTGAAGGCTTGGGAGAAATTTCTCAAGGTCTTGAAGTTCTTCTTCCTCGACGAAGAACGCGAAGAACGCCGACCTCCAACGACGGACGACGGTGAGAGACGCCTTCCTCGGATATCGACGACCCGACGCACTTTCTTTCGTTCCTTCTTCCCGCGTCAAAGGGAGGGAGACACCGTTCCTCCTCGGATGATCTCCGTCAATGTGTACGGAACCTTCTTCCGCGACGCCTTCTTCCGCGACGTTCAATTCTGCGACGAGCCTTCGTTCAACAATGCTCGAGGTAGGGGGATTATTTATTTTTGTTCCTGATTACTTTCATCACTGATTTATCATCTTATTTGAGCCGTCTGATACTAATTTGTCACGACCCGTCCTCAGGGCCCGTGTCGTGACTACCCCAATCCCGCCTTCCATAGGCCAGGGGCTGGCGACTAGCACCAAGGCGTAATTCCAGATAAAAAGGAAGGAATTGCCTTTGTAAAGTAAACAAACACCACAGAGCAAGAAAGCAGAAGTAATCACTAAGTAAAACTGGGTACAATATTAAGTGCGGAAAAGTAAGTTGGCCAGAATACAAACCCAAACTGAAAGTAAAGTACAACTGAAAAAAGGAGTACAACAACTGAAAAGTAAAACAGCAACGTCGAGCCGTCCACTGGTAGTCCCACCTGAAGTGTGGGTACAGATAGCCACCTCAGCTCCTCGGGTCCAGTCGTCCGCTCTGTGTACGTCCCGCCCAGTGGTCCACCTCCAGGTACTGACTGCTCCACTAGCCACTACCACGATCAGCGTTGTCCATCATCTGCATCCAACACAACGTAGTGCGGGCATAGCCCGTGCAGGGGTGAGTATACTCTACTCAGTAGGGACCCCGAGACCCCCGAAGGTCTCCCAGAATCCACAAAGGATAATCCACAAAGGAAAGATACAATCATGAAGTAACATCTGACACTACTTAGGTATATGCCCATACATATACCTAAGTTATCAATTCTCGTTCGGCTCCAACATCCACGCCCAGGCCGGGCCGGGCCGTGCCAGCTGGGTCGGGCCGCGCCCACTAGGTCGGGCCGCGTCCTAATGGGTCAGACCCAGCCCCGGGTCAGGTCGACCCGGTTCGGGCCGACCCAGGGGGTATCGGGCCGGGTCGGACCGGGCCCGAACCCCCTATTCGCGGACCTCTTTCGGTCTTGTGCCCATAACTTGGGCTTTGGACCCCTGATTGACGCACCGTCAGCTGCGATGCGATCCTTGGATCGGGACGGTCGTTTTGATATATTACACTCAAGGTTTCGAAGAACTTTGGGTTCGTCCGGGTTGGTTCGTACATGAAATTAACAGGGGCCTCAAAGCGGAAACGCCTATAACTTGAGCTCCGGACGTCTGATTGACGTGCCGTCGACTTTGATGGATTCCTCTTAGTGAGACAGACCTTTTGACTTACTCTGCTTGAGGTTTAGATGCAGTTGGAGTATGGTCGGGTTGGTTTTGGCTTAAAAACCAACCGGGCCCCTAGAACGAAAAATCCAATAACTCACAGACCGGACGTCTGATTGACGCGTCATCTGTGACGTTGAGTTCATGTTGATGATACAGAACTTTTGGATACATCAACTCTGGACTTCGTGTCAGTTGATGTATCAGCCCCTCGGCTCGTGGAGCGGACCCTCCCAAATGAGCTTGATGTGTGCAGGAACCCTAGAGCTGGCTTCGACTGCGACGACGATGACGACTGTACATAAATTCTCCGTGGATTCGACGGCGATGACTACAACACTCATAAATCCTACGTGGATCGGTGCTACCAATCCTGTGTGAGTCAGATCCTGTGTGGGTCAGCGCTCAGCGGTCCTGTGTGGGCCAGTGCCTACAGATCCTGTGTGGGTCAGATCCTGTGTGGGTCATTGCGGGGGTTAGTTACCTATCGATCCTTTGTTGGTCATTATGGGGGTTAGTACCTGTCGATCATGTGTGGGTCTGATGGCTTAAATGAATCAGTGGCTATAACTGATCATATCTATCATCTTACGAATAAGTATATCCTGTGTGAGTTGAGTCTTGACTTTCAATCCTTATCTTCGATAAGATTGACTTGATATCCTGTGTGGATTGCGTTATGCTTTCCTGTGTGGATTGGGTTATGAATTCCTGTGTGGACTGGGTTGTACCTGGGCTCGGATGTTGGAGCCAAATGAGAATTGATGACTTGGGTATATGTATGGGCATATACCTAAGTAGTGTCGTATGTTACTTCGTGATTGTATCTTTCCTTTGTGGATTATCCTTTGTGGATTCTGGGAGACCTTCGGGGGTCTTGGGGTCCCTGCTGAGTAGAGTATACTCACCCCTGCACGGGCTATGCCCGTACTACGTTGTGTTGGATGCAGACAACGGACAGCGCTGATCGTGGTAGAGGCTAGTGGAGCAGTCGGTACCTGGAGGTGGACCACTAGGCGGGACGTACACGGAGCGGACGACTGGACCCGAGGAGCTGAGGTGGCTATATGTACCCACCCTTCAGGTTGGACTACCAGTGGACGGCTCGACTTTGTTGCTTTACTTTTCAGTTGTTGTACTCCCTTTTTCAGTTGTACTTTACTTTCAGTTTGGGTTTGTATTATGGCCCACTTACTTTTCCGCACTTACTATTGTATCCAGTTTTACTTAGTGATTACTTCTTCTTGCTTGCTCTGTGGTGTTTGTTTACTTTACAAAGGCAATGTCTTCCCTTTTTATCGGGAATTACGCCTTGGTGCTAGTCGTTATCCTCTGGCCTATGGAAGGCGGGCTTGGGTTTGTCACGGCACGGGCCCCGAGGAAGGGTCGTGACACTAGAACACTTCAGAAAAATGGTGTTGTAGAAATAATAAATAGAACTTTGCAAGAAATTTCTATAACTATGCTTAGTGAATATGACTTACCTATTTACTTTTGGGCTGAAGCTGTTAATACAGCTGGCTACATAATCAATAGAGTATTGATTAGACCAATTCTCAAGAATACCCCATATGAACTCTGGAACAATAGAAATCCTAAGGTTAAATACTTTAGAGTTTTTGGTTGCAAAGTCTTTATTCTCAACACTAAGGATAATCTTGACAAATTTTCATCCAAAAGTGATCAAGGAATTTTCTTAGGTTATTCAAAATCAAGTAAAGCTTATAGAGTATTCAATAAGATAACTAAATGTGTGGAAGAATCTGTCCATATCAAGTTTGATGAAATAGATCCACATGAGCCTAGAACCATCCTAGAAAATATAGAGGATGGTGTATCAAATCTGAACATCAACTCAAAATCCTCAAATACCTCTATGAAAGAATCTGTAAAAACTTCCAATTCTGAAAATTCGGTGCAATCAAGTCATAATGAACCTGAATTTTTTGATGAACCTGAATTCACTAGTCCCTCTTTTTCTAGAAAGGTTAGAACTCTTAAAAACCATCCCTTAGATGTTGTTGTAGGAGACTTAGAGAAAGGAACACAAACTAGAGATTCTCTTAGAAATAAAGTTGAACATCAAGCCTTCTTGTCACAGCTTGAACCTAAAAACATTGATGATGATATCAAGGATGAATTTTGGGTAATTTCTATGCAAGAATAACTCAATCAGTTTGAAAGAAATAAAGTTTGGAAACTTGTTGAAAGACCCAAGGACACTTTTTTCATAGGCACTAAATGGGTGTTTATAAATAAGGTAGATGAAGATGGAAATATAGTTTGGAATAAGGCTAGATTAGTTGCACAAGGCTATAGTCAAGAAGAAGGAATTGACTATGAGGAGACTTTTTCTCCAATAGCCATACTTGAGGCCATTAGAATTCTACTTTCTTATGCTACACATCTGAATTTCAAACTATATCAAATGGATGTTAAGAGTGCATTCTTAAATGGGTATATAGCTGAGGATGTTGTTGTTGAACAACCCCCTGGATTTAAAAACCCTCATTTTCAAAATCATATTTTCAAACTATCAAAAGATTTATATGGTTTAAAATAAGCTCCAAGAGCTTGGTATGACAGATTAAGTACTTTTCTAATTTCCAAAGGTTTTACAAAAGGAATAGCTGATCCCACCCTCTTTATAAAACGAATTTCTAATGATGTTTTAGTTGTTCAAATCTATGTAGATGATATTATTTTTGGATCTTCAAAAAATTCATTATGTATTGATTTTTCTAAAATGATGCAAAACGAATTTGAAATGAGTTTAATGGGTGAACTAAAATTCTTTCTTGGATTTAAAATCTTTCAAAATAATGATGGAATTGTTTTGACTCAAAGTAAATACACTAGAGATATTCTAAAACATTTTGGATTGGATAGAACTAAAATTAGTGACACTTCCATTAGTACCACCTGTAAGTTGGATCCTGATGAAGATGGAAAATTTGTTGATCAAGCCACTTATAGAGGAATGATTGGAAGTCTACTCTACTTAACTGCTAGTCGTCCTGACATTATGTTTAGTGTGTGTATGTGTGCTCCTTTTCAAGAAAATCCTAAATAATCTCATTTAAATGATGTAAATAGAATTTTCAAATACCTCAAGCATACACCCAATTTAGGACTGTTTTATCCTAAAGGACAATCATTTGAACTAGTTAGTTATTCTGATGCTGACTTCGGTGGTTCTAAGTTAGATAGAATGAGCACATATGGAACATGTCACCTTTTAGGCAAGTCACTAGTATCATGGTGTAGTAAGAAACAAAACTCTATTGAATTATCTACTACAGAAGCTGAATACATAGCTGCTGGAAGTTGTTGTGCACAAATTTTGTGGATGAAACACACTTTACTAGATTATGGATATCAATTCAGACATGTACCAATAAATTGTGACAACACAAGTGCCATCAACATCTCAAAAATTCCTGTTTCACATTCTAGGACAAAACATATTGATGTAAGACATCACTTTTTGAGGGATCATTATCAAAAAGGTGATATCACCTTGGAATTCATTGGTACTGAATATCAACTTGCTGATATATTCACTAAACCATTAAATTCTAAGAGAATAGACTAAACCATACATGATCTTGGCATGATCAATCACAAATAGATATCTTAATGGTATTAATGTTTAATCTTTTACTATATTCTACTTTACTGTTTCATGTTCACGGTTTCTCGGTTAATGTCTCTCATATTTGCGTTCTCACAATTAGCACTTTGTGTTCACGGTCTGTCACTTACTATCTCACCGTGACTGAACAGTTTACTTACTGTCTCACCGTGACTGAACAGTTCATTCACTGTCATGCTGTGACGACCACTGACTGTCTCACCGTGAAGACCATTTACCATCGCACCTTAACGACTATTCATGGTCTCACCGTGAAAATTATTTATGCTCTTCTTTTAACCCATATCTCGGTAATTTTTATTTCACCACTTTTTAATTTCCCACGTTTTTGTTTTTGTGATGTATGAAATTTCCAAATGATAAAACAAAAGGGTTTCACTCAGTTCTTCACTCAGACCTCCTCTCGAACCCTCTCAACCTTAAAACCTTTCTCTTTCTCTCTTTCTCAACCTTCGGTGAATGTCAAGGATGAAGTGTCCATCTTCATCCACACCTGAGAAGCATCGCCCGAAGAAAAAGAAGATATCACCGAAGCTGGCGCCTGAAGGACCCTTGAATCCAAACCTGGTAAATCACTTTGTCGTTCCTGAAAAGGAAATTTTCCCTGAGTGGATGTTGTCTAGCAAGTCTCTGGTTTTAAAATTTTTAAGAGAACATGGCTGGATCAAATGGTTCTCAAGGAAGGATAGACCTATTTATCCGAGGTCGGTAGCTCAGTTCTATCAGTATGTAGAGTTTTCTTTTGATGCTAGTGAAAGCTATGTTGTGAGGAGTTGGGTCAATGGACAAAGATGCTCTTTCTCGTCAAGGTTATGGGCCGCATGCCTTAGGATGCCTCACGAAGGAATTTGTTATGATTATCAGAGATATCCCCCACCTACAACTAATTTCTTTGACCTGGAAAATGCACTAGAAACCCTAACTGGAAATGGAACCAAGAGAATGTCCATAGATGATGAACTTGATGGAGAGACAAGGTTGTTGTTTAAATTTGTTCAAAATCTGATTAGCCCAAGGAAAGGTGACTTTTCTATCTTGAATTACCAAGATGTGTTCCAGATTTATCTTATGAAGAAGGGACACAAAATCAATCTGTGCAAATATATCATTCACCATATGTGTGAATTGATCAAGGTCACATCCAAATCCACATCTCTGTTCTACTCTAGGCTGATTTCAACTATGATTATTTCCAAAGGAGTAGTTGGACCCAATGAAGAAGTACTTATGGACTATGAATACTTTTTATCCAAAGCTACCATCAGGAAGATGAAAATAAACCAGAACCCCTGGAATAAGGAATGGGTTGAAGATAATGATAAGCTTTATGAGAAGTATAATCCTATGGATTATCCAATAAGGCAAAAGGACATCTCTGATCCTGGTTTGGAACCAGATGAAGTTGTTGATTATCCAGAAGATGAAGAAGAAGAGGAAGATGCAGCTGAAGTACCACATAGAGAAGAAGATGATGTACCTCATAGGGAAGAAGTTGTTATTGAGAAAGAAAGGATTGTAGTTCCTCCTGTTGTTCTTCAAGAAGAACCTCCTACCCCTAGAGCTGTTGTTAATCTGGAAATCCAATCTGAGGCTGCAAGAGAATTAGTTGTCCCAGAATCTGAGCAGCAAGACATGGAAGAGGTTGTAAAAGGAGAACTCCCTACTATGCAAGAAGTAACTCAAAAAGAAATTCCTACTATCCAAGATGCTAATCTGGAAGACCTTCCTGTGGAACAATCTGTTCTTGAGATAATACCCTCTACTGAAGAGAGGATGGAGATAGCCTTTCAGTTGGCTAGGAAAGAAATGGCTGAGGAAATTAGAGATGAACCAGTGGATTTAGAACAAGCCCCTGAGCCTCAAGGTCCTGAAGAGGAAGCACTTGTTGAGGGGGAGGAACCCCAAAATCTTGAGACTAATGAAGCTGAGGCTGATGAGGCTGAGTCTGATAAATCATCTCAACCTACTGAGTCATATTTGGTGGACACTCTATATAAATTACCTAGCTTTTATGATGTGAGTGAATCTCAACAGGTTACTGCCACTAAGATTGATCTTTCTTCTTTTTTTCAACTGAAATTTGTCACATACTTTGAACCTGAACCTAAACCTCAACCTAAACCTCAACCTGAGCCTGCACATGTACCACTTCCTGCACCTGCACCTTTAGCTGAACAGCAATCTTTTGTCAGCAAGGATGATTTGAAATTCTTTGGAGACACTATCTTAGAAAGAGTTGAGAAACTCTTGTCCTCTCAACCTCGTCTTGTGACCCAACTGAGTCAGGAATATGCCTCACTACTTTTAGAAAAGATTATCTGGAACATTCAACCCAAGATGATTCATGAAATTCAAGAATTAAGGGTTAAAAACAAGTTGCTCAGTACTAAAGTTTCAACCTTGAAAGGTATGGTTGAAGACCTGCAGAGAGAACTGCATTCAAGATCAGAACCTTCTCTTGAACCTTCTGTTTCAAACATCTCTCGAGACATTATGTCCCAGATTCACCCATACCTGTTATCCTTTGATGAAAAGATTGCAGAAAGGCACACACAGATGTTTCATGGCATGAGAGAGCTTGTGGAGAACCTGAAAAAACTCACAGATGAATATACCGACTGTCTTCAAAAGGTCCTGAAATAGATCAAGTCTCTGACCATAATTGTCAAAGCTTCTACTTCCTCTGGTCAAACCTCTACTCCTTCTTTTTATAGTTCTCTACTCAAATCTATAGTCAAGGAAGAGATTCAGAATGCCTTAAGTGGATTTGATATGGCTCCTTTATCTAAAGTTTTTAAGAACAGCGATAGAGTGCTTGACTTGGTTCAAATTCACTCAAAGATTTCCAATGATGCTCAGCATGAGATCTCTAAGAAAGTGGAATTCTATTTTAACCGGATTTTCTCCAAGACTGATATGACCAATCACTTCAAATATCTTGTAGATAATCTGAGAATACCTCCTGTGACTCAGGCCTTTAAATCTCAAGTTCATAAGCTCACTGAGTTTACCAGATTGTTGGACAAGTTCATGGAAAATAAAGATGATTTTGAAAAGGCCATGCAGTATGGAGGAGAGATTATTACAGACTTCATTAAACTTCTGAGACCGTATCTTCATGTTTAAAGCACAGTAATTGTAGCTCCAGCAGCTGCTCCTGTCAGACCTAGATTACCTACTTTCACTTCTTCTTTAGCTTCCACAACCATGTCTGTTGGCCAGGCTCCTAGTCAGATCAGGCCTGTCATTCTTGACCAGCAACAGCCAAGATCTTCTACTGCTCCAACATTGGCTCCTGCAGTCTTTGAAGGTCTCCCTTTACCTTCTATATCTACCACTTATATGCATTCTTCTACATTAGCAACTGCCCCTATGGCTTCCTCTTCTGCTGCTGATAAAGTCAAAGAGAAGGCCAATACCTGAAGAAGCCTAGTGATTAATATTTTTTGATGGGGATGTCATTGATTTTTTGTATTTCTACTGTATGTTGTCTTCTGAACACTCTTAATGCCATATGCACTGTTTGCCCTCTATTCTTTCTACTTTTTTATAATCCCAAAATGGGGAGAAAAGGTGAGAAGTTAGAGTTATATGTTATTCTATATGTTATTTTCTATGTATCTCCATTCAATTTACCCTTTAACTGTACTTTATTTGTGATCATCAAAAAGGGGGAGATTGTTGGACTCCTCATGTATTAATCATGTTTTAATGATCACAAATCTTAATAATAATTAAAAATATAATTAATGATCACAAATCTTATCAATCATGTGTATTTATGTTTAAAGTTATCTCATACTTGATAATGGTCAAGCTCAATTCATTTTATGCATATTATTATTTAAGTCTGAATACAGTTATTTGCCTAAGTACAAGACACCGTGAAGCTTGACACAGTAAGTCAGACATTGTGAGAAAGACACAGACACCGTGACCACGAGACACCGTGACCACGAGACACTGTGACATAGTAAGCCTGACACCGTGAAGCAAGACACTAAGAACAGACACCGTAAGCTAGACACTCTGTTTTCCTAAGTGCCAGACACAGTTAGAAAGACACAGTCATCAAGGCACTGTGAATCCAGAAATTATGAGCAAGGCACCAGAAGCCAAAAACCATAAGCAAGACACCGTGAAAAGGAGACACCGTGAAGGAGATACAGTGAAGGAGACACTGTGACAAGGAGATACCGTGAAGAAGACACCATTTTCATAACATACTATGACACTGTTTCTTAACCTATTTTGTCGTCTTTCAATTTAACTTTTTAACGGCCATATTTGACGTCTTTAATGCACTGACATAATTAATGTTTCTTTGTAGACATAGTACGAGGTATGAGGTACGACACATATGGAACCTTTCGTCTAACACTCATGCATTCGAAGATAAAGGGAAGTGTGTTCAAGAGGAAGAAGATACAACACAACACACGCGATAACTCAAGAAACGTGAGTGCACTGTACTAAAAAAAAACAAGCTGATAAGCACAACCACGAAGAATAGGTTTCAAGATATTCAAAGAAAGAATTGTCTCATGCATGCAATCCAACTCTACTGAAGAACACACGAAGTACACTGGGATCAAGAGAACATCTTTACTCGTGAAGAACAAAATCTGAATCGCGACACTCTGTTTTTCAACACAAAAACCAGAGAAGGACTCAGAAGCATTCTTGTATTATCCAAGGAGTCCAGAGCTGCACTGCTAATCACTAGAGCATTCTAAACTCATATTTACTCTCTCTCTCAGTGATTCTTTTATTTTACTTTTGAGCAGTGTGTGTACTCTGTATATTTTACACACACACTGACTCCTGTGCTGAACTAGAGGATTTCAAAATCCTCACACCAAATTCTTTACTCTTGTTTACCCACGACAACTGTGGAAGAGGTCCCTGTGTGGCCTGGTCATTATTTTGTTTACCCAAGAAAACTGTGGAAGAGGTCCCTGTGTGTCCTGGATAGTCCATGTACTGTTGTTAACCCTGATCCAGGGTGTGGATCAGAGTTTATCTATATAAACTGCTTGGTGGAAGGTGATCACCAAGAGGAGTGGATTAGGTCTCGGCTTGAGACTGAACCACTTGTTTTATATCCATTGTTCCATTTAAATTTAGTCTGCTCTGTTTTACTGCTTTACTGCATAATCCAGAAAAACACTAAATTCACTTTGATAGTTAGTCTTAGAAAAAAGTTATATCCGATTTTTCTTAGTAGTATAACTTCAAAAGTAATTTTAATAATACCAATTAATATTACTGATAATTAATCAATCTTTTAAGAAGTTGTTTAAACGGTCAAACTCTTATAATAGTATAACCTTGATTAACTGGGCTGTATTTATTTTTGGGGAAATCATTATTTGTAAAACTAATATCTTTTAAATATAAATTTTTATAGTTACTCAATTCAACCCTCCCCTCTTAAGTTAACTACTCCGACAAACAATGATAATCATTTAATGATATCCTATGATCTTATGAACACTCACTATAAGAAAATATTACACATGGGATGGAATATCTGAGATGAATATGATATCCATACTAAAAAAATACATAATGTTCTGGGATATATTATTTGGAAAAAATTCTATATTTGTCCCATATGAGCAATCCCTTACATTTGGGACTGATCATTTGGGGTGTACTTGAATCTATCCTAGATTAATTAGTGCACATGTGCACCATTTTTTATTTGAGATGGATTTAAGTCCATCTCAGGTAACCTATCCTATAGAAGTCCTTATATGGGGTTGATTTGAAATTTTTTCCATATATATATAATATATATTTTATAAACATATAAATATAAATATATGTATTTATATTAAAATGTTTATATATATTTGTATTTCAATAAATATATATATATATAAATATGTATATAAATTATAATTATATTTTTTAAATTACATTATGATTATATTTTTATAAAATGTGTGTGTGTGAATCTTTGTGTATACATATATCAAAAATAAATACATTTATATAGAAATTATATTTTATAAACATCATGTGTATATTTTTTTTAAAAATAGATATATATTTATTTGAGTGATTGTTTATTTATAAATATTTATATTAATAATTACTACTACTATTTAATTCCCACTACCACAGATCACCATTTAGCAGCATGAAAAATAGGCTTTAACAGTGCTAAAAAACATTTTTCCTGAGTGTCGTTAAAGGGTGGACCCCTTTATTAGTGCTTTCATTATCATTGATAAAGGGGGCCTTTATCAGTGTTATAAATATCACTCATAAAGGTCATACTGCTGCAATGTATTGTTTGAATTATTTCACACTACATCAGCAACCTATATATGGAAAATTCATAATTTAATTGAAATAAAAATTACACCATAAATACATTAAAAAAATATATTATATACATTTAAAAAATGTTTTTTGCAATTACATTAGCAAGTAATATCACAAAAATTTAAAAACACCAATGTTTCATTATCTTTGGCACCTGACCCCCTCTCAAAAAAGCACAATCATGGTATTAGTTGTCGAAAAAACTGCCCCAACTCGAGAAAAAGAATCCACCTATATAATAAAACAATTTTATATTAGTAATACTATAAATAAATAAATAAAACATAAATATGAAACAATACATTAATAAAATTTCAATTTTAAATTGACACCACACAATTTGAGTCACACCAGGTACACCATGTATCAAATTGAGGTATAGTTGATTCATACATGTCAAAAATGACTTATAGATTCATAAATGTCACAAATGACTTATGGATTTTTTTCCTAAAGTATCAAAACAATACAAATGTTTTTTCTTGGTTTTGAGTATGCCACTTATCTTTTTTACTAAAATGTCATTTTAAACTAAAAACACTCACTTTGAGTCATACCAGTCACATCACGTGTTGGTATGACATGAGACTGATTTCTACATGACACAAATTACTCATGAATAATTATCCTAGATTATCAAGACAATCTGTGGAAGTTTTCTTAGTTTTTAGTGAGTGAAACACATTTTAAATTAAAATGTCAATTTTAGACTGATAAAGACCACTTTGAGACATATCAGGCACACCGTGTATTGTATTGAGGTGAAGATTATTCCTACATGTAAAAAATGAATTATGGATCATTTTTCTAAAGTATCAAAATAATCTGAATGTGTTTTCTTGGTTTTGAGTATGTCACTTTTACTTTTTACTAAAATTAATATCAAATTTTAATAAAAAGACACACTTGGAGTCACACTCGTCAAAACATGCATTAGATTGTGGTGAGGATGATTCCTATACATCAAAAATGACTTATATATCATTTTCCAAAAGTACCAAAATAATTCGAATGATTTTTCTTAGTTTTTGACTATGTCACTTGTGGTTGTTGAGCAAACTCTTTGTCATGAATTTTCAAAATTAATGCAAGAAGAATTTGAAATGAGTATGATGGGAGAATTAAATTTATTTCTGGGTCTTCAAATATTTCAAAAAGATTTTGGAAATGTTTTAAATCAAAGCAAATACATTACTGATTTACTTAAGAAATTTGTACTTGAAAATAGCAAGTCATTTACAACTCCTATGTGTACTAATATAAAACTTGATTTGGATGAAACTGGGAAATCAGTTGACAACAAGTTATATAGAGGTATGATTGGTAGTTTGTTATATCTTACTGCTATTAGGCTAGATATAATGTATTTAGTATGTCTTTGTGCTATATTTCAATCAAATCCTAAAGAATCTCATCTGACTGCTGTTAAAAGAATTTTTAGATATTTAAAAGGAACTGTTTTTTAATCTCTTCTTTATCCTAAAACTTCTGATTTCAATTTGATTTCATATTCAGATGCTGACTTTGGAAGTTATAGATTAGATATAAAAAGTACATCAGGTACATGTCACTTTTTAGTAAAGTTTTTAGTATCATAGTCTAGTAAGAAATAACATTCAGTTGCCCTGTCAACAGCTGAGGCAGAATATGTTTCTGCTGGCAGTTTCTGTGCACAAGTGTTGTGGATGAAAAACACTCTTATGTACTTTGGATTGAATTTTAATAATACACCTATTTTATGTGATAATACAAGTGCAATTAATATTTCAAAAAATCCTATTAGTCATTCTAGAACTAAGAACATTGATATAAGGCATCACTTTTTAAGAGATCATGTTATTAAAAAAGATATATTTTTAGAATTTATAAACACTGAAATTCAATTAGAAGATATTTTTACTAAACCACTTCCCACTGCAATGTTTGATTTTATTAAGGGGGGCTAGGTTTATTTAATTTTAAATAATTTTTTTTTTGTAAATTTTATTTTGTTTATTGAATACTGTTTAAGATTTTCTTTATTTCACCATATGAAAATTTTATTTGTTTTAAATATATGTAATGATTAGTGATTACATGGGAATCAAGGCTATCAGAGCCTTTTCGACTTCTAAATCGTTTCACTTCTATCGAAACCCTTTCGAAATCTGAAAATCACACTTTTGCACCTAAACCCTAATCTTCGAACCTCTGAAACCCTAACCTTCAAACCTTCAGAGATTCTCGCAGAGATGGTAAGAACTAAAAGAGCCAGTGAAGCCGATCCAAGCAATTCCAAGAGACAACGCTCCGAGGGAAGAAAAAATTTACAAGGCAAGGTAATCGATCTCAACTGGTTATTTCAGACAAATCTGTTGTTGAAGCAAGTGTTGTTGTTTCAGAATCTTGAAAAGCTGTTCAACAGTGAAAATACAGAATTTCTATATGAAGTAGAACTTAGATACTTCTAAAAATCTGTACAGTTTAGTCTGGGAGATACCGAGGACAGTATGATGGCTAAGATAGAGGATAGGGATTTCTCAATCTAATCAGTAGAGATTGGTCAGATTCTTAACTGCCCTCATGAGGGAGTTTTTCATTTTGATTTGAAAAATATTGGAGATTCTGTGCATAAATATGAGGACATCATGTCTTTTCTTTTTTGTACTAAGACAATAAAGAAAATGTTTGTCAAGGATTTGGAGCCTGATCAGAAGATTTTGGTCAAATTTATTCATACTGGAATAGCTCCAAGAATGGCAGAAATGGAAAATATTTTGTACCCTGATATGTATATAATGTTTCTTCTGTTAAGCGGTATTAAGTTAAACTTTCCAAGATACAAGATAAGGTATCTCAGTTACTGCTGTCAAAGTGAGGCCCGGATGAATTTCTACCCTTTTGGTCAATTTATTTCTAAACTGCTATTTAAGAAAGACATGGTGAGATTAGTGGATGCTCGAGTAAACTGTCATCACAGTAATACGTTTAATGCTGGAACTTTAAGGAAGGTTGGATATTTCTGGAGCACAATTAAAGGAAAACTTTTGCCAGTAGGAGCTGAGGAAGATTCAGAGAGTGCTTAGGCTCAACCTGCTAAGTCCAAGGAGGGACAATCTGAATCAATAGTTAGCAATGTAGTAAGAAGGATTCTCTTCGAAGTGGAATATGTTGAGAAAGATAGAAGTCAGGAAGGACTTCAATCAAAAAGAAAGAGACCTGTCAATGAGGAAATTACTTCCCCTACTTTGGAAACAATAACAGAAGCTTTATTTTCTTATTCTTTTGTAAGGGAAACTGTTTTTTATAAGACCATGGAAGATGTTACTGAAAGAACAGCACCAGTAGAGGGATCAGGAGTTCCAGAAGAAGCTCAAAGGGAGAATCAACAACAAATTGTAACTGATGTTGAAGTTGCACTTCAACATGAACAAGAGACGGAGGCAGTTCCTGGTGAAGAAGTGGTCAGACCTCAGGAAACTACTGAAAATATTGTTCTTGAAACTCCAGTGGAAGACAAATATGCAGATGAATGTGATGAGCATGCTTCTGAACCTCCAATAGAGGTACTTCAAGAGGATTTTTTTGTGGAGGAGTTTGAAGACTCTAAGGAAAAATCTGTGGACCAACCTTCTCAGGACAGAGAAAAAGAAAAATCTGATGCTGAATCATTACCTTTGGTACTGCTACATCATCCTGAGAATGTGAATATGAATCAAGCATAGGGTGCCTCTGATTCAAGAAAAGAAGAAATTGAAGAACTGTATAGAAAAGTTTCTCAGTTGGAATTTGAGAATGTTTCTCTGAGAAATTCCTTAGACTTAGAACATTTGAAATTTCAAAAGCTGAAGGAGTGTACAGTTTCAAGGCAAGAAGTTGACATGTTGAAAGAGGATATGTTGACTACTATAACACAATTGAAATCTGAAATGTTTATGAAGTCAGATTTATCAGATCTGAAGTTGTTTATGGAGAACTAATTTGAATCAGTTGCAAATAGTGATGTTAGTGGATCAGGTACTTCACCTGATTTAATCAGAAGGTTTCAAGCTATCACAACTGTGATGAGCAGCATGAATGATAGGTTACAAGATCTTCAATGTAACAGTGCTCCTTTTTCAGTGTTGCTGGACAACCAGAAGTTTTTAGTGGATCAACTAACATCTAGTGAGCCATCGGTCAGAATTCTGTTAAATCAGTTGTCAGAGAAGCTGTCAGTATTTGTTGAAAAAGAGGAAAGGATGCATGAGTTTTTCAGAGTCAATTTAATCGATGATATTTATATAACTCAAGAGAACAGAGAGCTCATTATCAAACTTAGATATGGGATGATTAAGAGACTTTGGGAACAGTTTAGAGAAATCAAGTCTGCAATCCAGAGGAGATAGACCATGTTGCCAATCTTACCCAAACCTTCATTCCTGTGTATATCATTGTCATGTATATACTACTATTTTTGAATAAAAATTTCCTTCATTATTTGTTTATTACTGTTTTACGTTAACATATGCCAATATATCAGATACATTTACTATTAAACAGTTCATAATAGCATTTACTAACAGTTCAGTGCAATATTAAAAGTGTTAAAATCCATGATTTTTCATTCTTTTTGATATCACAAAAAGGAGGAGAATTTGGATAAACACAACATCAAAACATCAACATTTTATTTAGGGGGAGAATTCATTTTATTTAAGGGGATAATTAAATGAGAAATTTGGATTTATAATTATCTTTTTGGTGGAGAAGTTAAAAGTGGATAAATTTAAGGAACAAATGTTTTTTTTCAAAACTATATGTAATTAATTCTATAAAGTTGATTTCATTAATTATTTGATGGGTTTTTGTGATCATCAAAAAGGGGGAGATTGTTGAGCAAAGTATTGTTTTCAACAATACATAATAATGTTATTTAAAGGGGGGGGTTATTGAGAATAATACTCTGTCTCTTTACAATAATTTTGATGCTCACAAATACCCTTAGTTATTTTCTAATGATTTTATTTAGTATTTTGCAGGAATTTATTAATTTATTTTACACTTGAAATAACGAGAATTTATTACTTGTGCGGAATCTACTTTAGCGCGTCCTGAAATCACTATCCATACCTTACGTGGATAAATGTAGCGCGGAATCTGTTTTAGCGCATCCTGAAATCACTGTTCATACCCTACGTGGATAAACGCAGCGTAAGGATGAAAAACATGTATACTTTTTGAAATAAGAGAAAAGTATGGTTAAACAACCATACATTTTTCAGCAAATTATGGAAGAAGAACCTTATGTTAGGAAGGAACCTTACGTTTTGGTTTTCAACAAAGTATGGAAGAAGAACCTTACGTTAGGAAGGAACCTTACGTTTTGGTTTTCAGCAAAGTATGGAAGAAGAACCTTAATTTTTTGGTTATCAACAAAGTATGGAAAAAAGAACCATAGGTAAATTCTAAATGTTAAATTTTTTTCTCAAAAGTATGGTTCATCAACCTTACTTTTGTAAACAACCATACGTTCTTGGAAAAGTATGGATCAAGTAAAAGTATGGATCTTTTTCCATACGTTTGAGAGTTGAAGAAAAAGTATGGATGATCAACCCTACGTTTATGATTCAACCTTACGTTGTCAACCTTATATTTGAAGACTATGTTATCAACCCTACGTTTAGAGGCCACGTCATCAACCTTACGTTTGGCGTCGGAAATTCTGACAAATGTTATTTTTATACAGCGGTCAGCAAGCTGATTTCTGGGTGGATTTCAAGCCGGATTTAAAGTCGTTTTTAAAATATGACTTTGACTGATTCAAAGCTGTTTTATTAATAGATTTAAGATCGAATTAAAAGGAGATTTTTATGCCGAGTCTTAAGGGAAGTTACGACTTCTCTTTAAATTCAAATTTTTGAA
Source organism: Viscum album (assembly GCA_963277665.1). NCBI lineage: Eukaryota > Viridiplantae > Streptophyta > Magnoliopsida > Santalales > Viscaceae > Viscum > Viscum album. The sequence continues at coordinate 265,095,680 of OY728129.1, forward strand.
TATCGTGAATTAGAATGCGACTTTTATGGATCTAAATGTGCAGGAGATATGCTCAGCTTTATTATATATGTTCTCTCTGAAACACCAGGTACATGTGTGTATGGTGATCGATCTATTATTAAAAAGGTGGAAAACAGAGATAGCAGAAATTCACGATTGTTCTGCTGATTCAAAAAGGAGTGTCAAAGCTCTGTTTGTTTAAGAAGAAGGAACTCAATAGAAGATTCACTTGTTCTGTATCGAATATCTACTGTAGATCTACTACTGCTGAAGTTCTGAACTATATTTCTATATCTACTACAACTGGATCGACTCAGAACTGCTTCAACTTGAAATTCAGTATTTCTAGAGATGACGATCTATCTGCTGTCAATTGCATTCTGTTGCAATTGTGAAGATCAACTGGAGAACTTCTTTCTGAAATTATTTTTATTCTTGAGTAACCATCTTCTCATTCTAAGCTATGTAGGTTCGTGTTTGAACTAGAAGGCTTTGTTTTTTCTTGGATTGTAAAGGTGTCAACTGCCTGTACTCAGTTGTGAACCGGTCTGTGGAAAAGAGGACCAAATAGTGAAAATCACCAAGCTCGTGGAATTGAGCGTTGGTGGAGTGGACTAGGAGCCTTCTGTTCCCTGAACCACTATACATCTTTGTGTCCCTACTTTTATTTATTTCTGTTGCATGATAAAATCTGATAAAGCATAGAGGACAAAACTCGTTCAATCAAAGAGTTACCGAAAAATTGCAAAAGACACAATTCACCCCCCTCTTGTGTATAATCTGTAGATTCAGATCCAAAATTATTGTATTGAGGTGAAGATGATTCCTACATGTCAAAAATGAATTATGGATCATTTTTCTAAAGTATCAAAATAATCTGAATGTGTTTTCTTGGTTTTGAGTATGTCACTTTTACTTTTTACTAAAATTAATATCAAATTTTAATAAAAAGACACACTTGGAGTCACACTCGTCAAAAAATGCATTAGATTGTGGTGAGGATAATTCCTATACATCAAAAATGACTTATATATCATTTTCCAAAAGTGTCAAAATAATTCGAATGATTTTTCTCAGTTTTTATTATGTCACTTGTGGTTTTTATTAAAATATCATTTTAAACTAAAAACGTGCACTTCGAGTCATACCGATCACATCAGGTATATGTTTGATGTGATACTAATTATTACACATAAAAAATGACTTATGAATCATTTTCATAAATTATCAAGATATTTATAGCATGTTTTCTTAGTTTTCAATGAGTGACACATGTTTTGAACTAAAATGTCAATTTTAAACTCATAACATACACTTTGAGTCCTATTGGGAACACTTTGTATAGGATTGTGGTTCAGATGACCCCTACACATAAAAAATGACTTATGGATCATTATTCTAAAGTATCAAAATAATATGAATGTGTTTTCTTAGTTTTGAGTATGTCACTTGTGTTTTTTACTAAAATATAAATTTTAAATAAAAAGACACACTTTGAGTCATATCGGTCACATCATGCATCAGATTGAGGTGAGGATGATTCATACACTTCACAATGACTTATGGGTCATTTTCCTAAAGTCTCAAAAACAATTTAAATGAATTTTATTAGTTTGGAGTATGTTACTTATGTTTTTTACTAAAATTTCATTATAAAAAAATCACTTTGAGTCATACCGGTCACATCATGTGTTAGTTTGATGAGATAATGATTACTACACATCAAAAATGACTTATGAATTATTTTACTAAATTATCAAGACAATCAGAGTGTGTTTTTTTGGTTTTCATTGAGTGGCACATGTTTTGAACTAAAATGTCAATTTTAAACTGATAATGGACACTTTGAGTCATACCGAGAACATTGTATATCAAATTGATATGAGAATGATTCCTACACATAAAAAATAACTTATGAATCATTTTGATAAAGTATCAAAAAAATACTAATATTTTTTCTTGGTTTTGAGTATGTCACTTGTCCTTTTTACTAAAATTAATGTCATTTTTAAATAAAAGACACATTTGGAGTCATACCCATCACATCGTGCATCGGATTAAGGTGAGGCTAATTCCTACACATCACAAATAACTTATGGATAATTTTACTAAATTATAAAAAAATATGACTGTTTTTTCTTAGTTTTGAGTATGTCGCTTGTGTTTTTTACTAAAATTTCATTTTAGACTCGAAACACACACTTTGAGTCATATTGATCATATCATGTGTCAGTTTGATGTGAGACTAATTCCTAAACATCACAATTTAATTATAAATATTTTTCCTAAAATTTTAAGACAATTGGATCATGTTTTCTCATATTTTAGTGAGTAACATGTGTTTTGAACTAAAATGACAATTTTAAACTAATAACAGACACTTTGAGTCATACCGAGCACATTGTGTATCAAATTGAGGTGTGGCTGATTTCCAAAAATGAAAAATGACTTATGGATCTTTGTCCTAAATTATCAAAATAATATGAATGTGTTTGCTTGTTTTTGAGTATGTCACTTGTATTTTTACCAAAATGTAAATTTTAAATAAAAATACACACTTTGAGTCATACCAGTCACAGTGTGCATTGGATTGTGGAGTAGTTGATTCCCATACATCAAAAATTACTTTTGTATTTTTTTTCCTGAATTATAAAAATAATATGAATGTGGTTTTACAACTTTGAGTATGTCACTTGTGTTTTTTACTAAAATGTCATTTTAAACTAAAAACACACACTTTGAATCATACCGATCACATCATGTTTCTATTTGATATGAGATTGATTCCTACATGTCACAAATGAATTATAAATAATTTTAAATAATTATCAAGAAAATATGAGTGTCTTTGCTCAGTTTTCAATCATTGACACGTGTTTTGAACTAAAATGTCAGTTTTAAACTGATAACGGACACTTTGAGTCATACTGGGAACATTGTATATCGAATTGAGGTGTAACTAATTCATACATGTCAAAAATGACTTATGTATCACTTTAGTAAAGTATTAAAACAATTCAAATTTTTTTTCTTATTTTTGAGCATGTCACTTGTCTTTTTTACTAAAATGTCAATTTTAAATAAAAAGACACACTTGGAGTCATATCGGTCATACCATGCGCCGGATTGAGGTGTGGATAATTTCTACATGTCACAAATGACTTATAGATAATTGTCCTAAAGTATCAAAACAATATGAATGTGTTCTCTAGGTTGTGAGTATGTGGTGTGTGTTTTGAACTAAAATGTAAATTATAATCTAAAAACATACATTTTGAGTCATACCGACCACATTGTGTATAGTATTAAGGTGTGGCTAATTGAGTATGTGATTTTTGTTTTGATTTCAAATATCTGCAGTAATCTAGAAAAGAGATAACATGTTTCATTTGGATGGAAGAGGAAACCCCATATTTTCTGAAACACTTCACATTTCAAGTATCATGGGGTTTCCTCTTCTATCCAAAAGAAACAAGTTCTCTTTTTCTATCTTGTTGCAAATAGTTGAAAGAAAAATACAAATTCCTAAAAGATATATGAAAAAAACTAAATAAGTATTAGATAAAAATAATAAGGAAATTAACTTAAAATAGTATATAAAATGATGAAAAAATTAACTAAGTAGTAATAATTCACCTTTTCATGATGTTTGTATACATTCTTGACCCATTTCTTTATTTCCATTATCTCAATTGTAGCCTTGAAGTCCAATATCTCATGAGCATAAGCATCTTCAAGCAAACCAACCCAACTTGAGCAAAAGAATCCACTTGTATAAGAAAACAATTCTTATGTTAGTAATACTATAAATAAATAAATTAAACATAAATATTAAATAATACATTAATAAAATATCAATTTTAAACTGAAACCACACAATTTGAGTAATACCAGGTACACTATCTATCAGATTGAGGTATGGTTGATTCTACTGAGTATTTTTATCCTAAAATTCATTCAACATTCTGGGTTATCTAACAATATTGTTGTTTGATAACTTATAATTTTGAATGCATTGGATAATAAAAATAAAATTACATCATTATGAGTGCATCATCCTTGTTGAGTGCATGATCATAGTACATGAGTGAATGATCCTTGTTAATGAAGTCATTTATTCATGATCTCTATGAAAACTAACAAAATAAGTATTAGATAAAAATGATAAGTAAATTAACTAAAAAAGTAGATAAAATGATGAGAAAACCAACTAAATAAGTAGTAAGAAGTCACATCTTTATGATATATGTGTACATTCTGACACCAAGTATACTTCTCAGTAATTTCTAAACAAATTTATTTTGTTTTTTGAATATGAGGACTTTATATATTCATGGTAGTACTAAAAAAATATAAATACACAAAGTATTAATAAATATTTTAAATGAAATAGTAATTATCTTCGAAAATACCTCTTCAGGGATACTAGTTTGTTGATGTTATATGATATCTCTCATAAATTTGAAAATATAATAACCATAATATTTTCCATTAGTTTGTTTCAGATACTATAGAAACATTGAAAAAAATAAGTAATTTTTTTTATCGTGAAATCTTATTATATATACCATAATACCTATGCACTTTTAGAAGTCGATAGGCACCTTGTACACATGGACTATCCTCATTCCATGATTTTTATGATATTTAAACACCATTATATCATAATATAATTCTCATTAAAAAATAATATAAAATATATAACTTGAATTATAGTTATAAAACATTTGATGTAGTGTATTACAAATTGAAAAATGTCATCACATGTGGTCATTTTGTTGGGTATCCATGTAGTGAATCCAGAAAATAAATCTTTAGAGTATCCAAATTGACTGAAATGAGTAACCAATATTTCCTAAAAAAAGGAATAATTAATTAAAGTAATTTAAATATATTTGATATGATTAAATTGTAGAGTTTTACCCCTACATCATTGGTAATAAGAAGAGTTTGTCATCTGTAAGTTTTCTTTCAAACATTGTGGCCAGTTTTTCCACTATTATATCAATTTGATATGAATCCAATGAGGTTAGTTGTATGGAAGTGATGTGAGGAATAATGAGTCTATATTTATGTTCATAGTATTTCCCTTCAAATAGTATTGATATAGATGCCTAAAAAAATATGAATTGTATTTAGTCATAATTAACATAGTAGATCAGCTATTGGAAAAAAAATCATGAAAATATACCTCATGTATAAATTTACAATTGAGACTCTTAGCTAGTCATACTTGAGTATTTCATTTACATTCTCAAGAGAAATTTAGTTTTTAATGGCCTCTTTATACATTTGTTCTTCAAAATTAACTTTGACATTACTAACTCTTTGTAACATTGTATCTGCATGAACCTTCAATGTTAATAAATACAGATATTGAATGGGTGTGGTAAAGGTACTTTGTGAAGATATTTTTGATTGGTCAGTTGATCCTTTAGATCATTTTGATTCTACTTTTAATTTCACCTCTTCCCTTTGTCTGTCTATAATAACATTCATTAGTTTAGACCTTTTTTATTAATTGTTAATGGTTTTTCATGAAAAATAAATTGGAAATGAATACCTACTTATTGAAATGTTTTTTAAAATATCTAACGGTCATGCTATGAATGTTCCAATAGCTTTATAGAACATGTGAATATCCACATCATCAAGTTGAATAGGTATCTTGGTTCTTAAATCATGAGCTATGTTAATCCCCACTATTAAATGGCCTATTGAAATTTGTATGTTGGGTAAAATATCTTCATGGATATTGAACACAGTAGCCCTCGTAACAAGGTTATGGGTGGGTTTTCATAGATATAAATCACAATCATTTTCACCATGTATAATATCAGTATGGGAAAGGTATCAATGTCTTCCTGATTCACATTTCATAGAAATAATTATGAGAATATTGATTACCTCATCTAAGACAGCTCATTAAGGGGAATGGCTCGACTCAAAGATGGTGGGGTGGGGGGATCTTCATGTAGTGGTTTTTCTTGAATTGTTTCTTCTCTTTTATTTCTCCCCATAGAATTTTATAGTAACTATAACTGCCAATTAAATTTTTCTTCAAGAGAAAATAATCGTGTTTGCAACTCTTCCATTTTTTTATCTTTATCCCAACGTTTATTTCTTTTATCAAAATATGTTCGGGGTGTCACACCAAAACCTGAACCTCTAACATGGACATACTTTTCTAACCAATTTAAGGCCACTAGTAGTAGTTATTCATCTAGTATAGTTGATGATGATTCATGTGTCTAAGTCAGATAAAAATTATAGGAAAATAAGTAATCATTATTATTTAATACTGATTTAAAGAAAAACAAATTTTTATTATGTCATACTTACACATGTTTCCCACACTTTTTTGTGTTTTAATTTATTAGTATTACATATTTATTTATATGTGACTCCTTCTATAGCACATGATGTGGGATGGAAGTGGATTTGGATTTGGATTCATCAATTAGCATATACATAGAGGAAGATAATTATGTTGTTGTTTCATGTCGCATAAAAGTATTGTGGTAGATTTAAAATATGCAGCATTTTTTTCAAGTGAATTGTACCACACCCTTTCTTTACAGTAGGGGCATAGTTATTTACAACGCATGGTGCACAAGGAAGATAAGGTCCCCCATAGCAAAAGTACACGGTGCGTGGAAATATTAACTTATGGCGCATAGAAGAGATGCATACATATATCAACAATAGAAAATAATAAATTATACAAAAATTACATAAATATAAAATATTTGTGTCAATAATTCATATTTAATCCATAAAAAAACAAATGAAGACAACAATAACACACAAAATATTAAATTAAAACAAAGATTAAAACATACAACATTTAAGGAGTGGGGGTTCTCTCATTATCACTCTCAGAATCAGCAAGAGAGACTTCATCATCATCACCATATGATTCTTCCCCACCATAGGCATCTCTTGAACATTTTCATCTTCTTCACTTGTTTAATTATCAATCTCTTCCTCTTATTCCTATTCTTCTTGTTCTTGAATAGTATCCATAGATTTATTTTGTAAACACTTGGTGTGAGAACTCGATGCTCTAGTAGTATGGGCCAATTCTTATACACTGAAAGCCAAAGCCACATCACCCCAAGTCAAATCATCATCATCAAAAACAAATTCATCAGCTTCATTATGCTCCTCATCCACAGCACCAAGCAACCACTCATTACAGTCATCAATTTCCTTTAGAGAGATAGGGTCAATGGAGTCTCGTTCATTGAATCTATGCATCAAGGATCTATTATACTTGATAAAAACCAAGTCTTTAAATTTTTCTTGAGTAAGCCTGTTTCTCCTTTTTGTGTGAATATTATAAAAAACACTCCAATTTTGTTCACAACCTGAAGCACTACATGTAATATTGAGTATTTTTATCACAAAATGTCTCAATTGTGAAGCAGATGCACCATTAGTTTCCCACCAATTAGTAGGTGCCCTCAATTTCCTATTTCTTATTGCCAAATTAGTGCCAAGAGTTCCCAATGCCTCTCTATATTTTTTTAAGTCATCAGCAATCTTATTAACCATCATTATATCATGTGTCAATCTTTGAATGCATTTAATAAAACCCATATTTACCTCTTCATCAACATCAATTTCAGGATGATCATAGAATAACTCTGGATTCAAAAAGTATCATGCAGCATGAAAAGGCTGATGAAGTTGAACTTCCCATCTTCAATCAATTATTTTGAAAATATATTTATATTTTTCTTCTCTATTATTGAAGTCCTTTACAATTTATTCTTTTTCTCGATCCATGGCTTCATATATGCATCCCATCGGAGGTTTTCTTTCCCCATCAACCAAACGAATCACTTCAACAAGTGGATCACCCACTTTGAGAGAATAATTAACATTGTTCCAAAAAAGGAACTTTGCACAATCAAAACAACAAGTTTCCATTTTTGCTCCTTTTCCCATTTACTTTGATTCCATTCATCATAAATTAATATCTTCCTCAAATTAGCTTATTGGGTATACATACTAGAAAGTGTGATCATGGAAGTGGAAAATCTAGTCTTTACATGTCTAAGGAACTCCCTTTCTTTGGTGAATTAATACATCAAGTTCAACACACTGAAATGGTTATAAATTAAACCACTAATTTTCACTACCTTCTTTAAAGTTTTAGCAAGCATAGAAATTTTCCAAATATCTTCTAAGATCAGTTCAATGCAATGAGTAGCAAATGAGGTCCAATACCAGTTAGAGTAAGTTTCCACCAATAATATCCTTATTAAAAATAGAAAATAAAAAATACACATATTTTTAAGTAATTAAGATCATTGAAAAAAATAAAAATTTAAAAAAATATCAATATAAGTATTGAGAACAATGATATTTACCAGAAAAAACATTATTTGAATCGCTATCAGTGACAACTTGTATCACATTGGATGGTCCAACCTTCTTGAAAATTTTATTCAAAAAATAAAATATTTTTTCTTTCTCTTTACATAAGAATAAGCATCAACCTATTCAATAAATATTGATTTCTTTTGGCTATTAACCAAGAAATTTATCAATGTTCTCCCCCTTCGATCTGTCTAAACATCTTCCATGATTAGGCATCCTTTTCTTTCCCACAACCTAAATTCCTTCAATAGTAAATTTTTATGTTCTAATTCATTTTTAAGCAAAGGAACTCTTACCTCATGGAAGCTTTTAGGTTTCATAACAGGTCCTAATTTTCCAACTGCCTCAACAAATGTTGAAAAACTATCATAATTGACAGCATTAAAAGGAATTTCAAAATCATACATCCACCTTTCAAACAATTGGAAAGCATGATCTCTTTTCTCATTCTTATATGCATCCATGATGGTTGTTTTTATAACATTAGACAATTTTATTTGTTTTAAAACTTCTTCTAGACTTTGATTGAAAATGAATCTATATCTCCCTTTGCCTTGGATACAAGATCATTATTACTTCATTTTTGAGAACTTGATCCTTGTGGCATGAGACTATTACATGAAATAGATTTCATTTTCTTTACACCATAAAATATTGTACGTTCTAGACCTTATACCTCTTTTTATATAAAATCATCATCAATTGAATACATCCCAACAATGTTTCTTTTTTCCTTCAAAGTCCTTATATCTTCCTCAAAAAAATTATCTCCTCTCTTACATGTGGTGGACAATTTTAGCATGCAGTTATTTTCCTATATCCACCGGCCAAATGTTGTTTGGCTCTTGTAATAAATCCCTTCATTACTTTTCAATAAAATTTTCATATTACTAAATTTTTATCTTGAATATTTTCTAACTTTAAATATTTCCAAGTAGGGTCTAGTTGCCTTTCTTTAGACATTTTGAAATAAATTACAATTCCTAAAATATTTGAAACAAACAATTAAATATTTTAAACCATATATCTCAAAAAAATTAGAAAAACATAGCATCAAAAAAGAAGTGAAGTTCCCTCCCTCAACAGACTGTGGGACAGACACTAGTAACTAGGAAAAAAAAGAAATCATAAATAAAAATGAATAAAAAAATCAATACTTGGGGACTTGGGGTTTATTGTGTGTGTGTGCACTTTCCCTGGACAAGGAGGTTGGGGTCATCATGGTCGGTCGATCTCAGTCGGGAAGTGGGTTTCTAGGGAGATAACTTGCACTGCTCAACTTGGTTCGTAGGGGATGGGTCACAGCTATCGCAAGAAGAGGTTAGGGATTCATAGTAGGGGAGGTCGCGAGGTATGTTTGAGGTATTTTTAATCGGGATCAGGATATAAATCGGCAGGAAACCGGCTAAAAAATGAAAAAAAAAACAAACGAACAGGTTGGCATAGTGGCGCACACCATGCCACTACATGCCATTTCACACCATAGCGCACGCCACTGCGTGCCTTTCTAGATGATCCATGGTGAAGCCATGGTGTGGCGCTCAACTTCCTAGTGTGCGCCATGGTGCACACCATTAATAACTATGGTGTTTTGTTGTGTGTTGCTTATTTTCACCACACAGTTTTTCTTTCATAAATTAACAATTCTTAATCAAAGTGATTAATACATGTATTTTCAAATAATATATTACCAATCAAAATATACTTGAAAAGATGTCTCTTCATGATGATTAGTAAACATATCCCATGCTTCTTGTCTTGTTAGGTCTGCATACAGATGTGGTGGGTGTAAGTTTATTTTCCCTTCATCATCTTTGAGATAAAACTTCGTAAGAATTGTACGAAAGTCTTTATGAGCCTTTCCAGTAATAATTAATGAAAATTTCATTCAGGAGTCATCTACTATAAATGAACTATGTAAGGGATAATGAAGAGTGTGTCAATGTTTCATTATTTTTTTTATTAAAATAAAGAAAGGATATCATAATGTTATCCTAATATATTCCTAGATCAATGTCTTAAGCATAGGCACACCATTGTTCCACAAATCTATATCAATTAGCATGTTCTCCCAAGTGGTGACCCCAATGAATCTACTAAACATGTCCTTGTTGGGATTAACAGCATAGCCTCATGCATTCCATCCAACATTGAATTTGATGTCTTTGCTTCTCGCCTTAATAATTTTTGTTAACATCATCATGCTACAACACTTCTATGTTTTAGGACACCAATCGTTCACCGTCTAGCATTTCCTTGGGCTCAACATCCTCAATATGTTGTTCCTCTAGATTAGTAGCATCGACATGTGCATAAGGTTACTCCACTGCATTGGGAACATCGATAGGTTGAGAAACCTGTTTTTCCTTAGGATTGGGAGCATAGGCATGTGAAGAAATCATTATTTATAGAAGTGATTGAATATTTAAGTTAGACTACATAAATTTAACAGTGAAAATATGATAATATGAGGTAACGCAATGTATGTTACCCTTTATTTAAAATCACATTTTAACAAAATGTTTACCCATTAAAAAAACATTTTTTGGGAAATAAAACACTAAATTAATTTTCAAACTACGTTATAAAACTCACTCACTAGTTTCAAAACCAATACCTTTCCATTTTGAACCAAACTTTTAACAGCAACCAACCCCCTTTGAGAAGCTTAGCTCACCTATTATACCGTATAATATGTATAACAATTTATATATATATATATATATACATAGAAATATAAAAAAATAAAATCTATATTATTTGAAAACCATTTTCATGATAGAAAATAAGTTTATTGAATATAATAATGGATTCAAAAATAAAAAAAAAATATTTTTAAAAAAATATTTTCAACATTGAAAACAAATATAATGAATAAAATTCAATTAATGGTTCCAATAAAAATGAACAATAAAATGATCACCATGAATGAATAACAAAAAAAAGTACTAATGTCACCAAGAAAAAAGATTGTAAATTATTCAAAACTAGAAAACATAATAATGAAAATGATTCTTCTAAAAAAATGAATTATAAATTAAAATCTAATAAATTTTCATTTTTAATTTGATAGAATCATTCAAACAAAATTTAGATATAGGTTATTCAATACTAAAACTCGGTTTAAAATTTGTAGAGTATCAAAACAATATGAAATAATCAATAATACAACATTTTTGTTCAAACATACTAGAAGTAAAAAAAACCAATTTTGATTCATGGTGTTTGAAAAAACTAAAGTACAAGATGTGCATCAAGAATAAAAAAAGTGATCATCAAACACATAAGGTTGATAAAACTATAAAAAAGGAGAGAACATAAATTCTTTTGGGGTTTAATAATAAATTTATCTATGTATATAGGGAAGAATCATAACTAGTTTCTACTATAAAAAATTATAGATTGAAACATAGTAGAATCAATTAAATAGAAAACCCATAGAAATAGGTTTCTTTGTACACTTGACCTTTCTCTCTCAGTTTCTACTCTCCTTTTAATGTATTGTATAAGAAACATAAACCATGACCACCCTCAAAAATTTTTAATATCATTCATGGATGAAAATACTTTCCAAAATCAAATATACAATCGGAACAATAAATTTTGTGGTGGTAATCGAGTAGTTAGGTGGTGGTTAGACTTGCGAGGTAAGTAAAATATAATTCATCTAACCAGGTGTTGTGGAAGCTATGATGGGTGGTGTGATGTGGTGCAGGGGTGTAGTACGTGGCTACACGGTGCATAAAAACATGAGAAAACTTCATCGATACAATGTGCGGTTGGGGAACAGATCTGAAGGTGCTAACAAAATAAATTGGAACATACCTTAGATTTGGAGAGGGTTGATTCATTGAAAAAGTCGATGAAGAAAAAGAGTGGCAGCAGCAGTAGGGTTCAACGAGAGTGGCGGTATCAATAAGGTTTCATGAGAGCATGAAGGCATGAGAGATGAGACTTTTTTGAGGTTCTTTCTATAAGATCAGGTAAGGATTTTATCAGTGCTTTCAAAAAATCGCTGATAATGAGTAGTTTTATCAATGCTAAAATAGTAATTGCTGATAAAACTACTTTTTATCAGTGTTTTTTTGACGCTGATAAAGATCTAATTTTAATAATATATTTATTTATTTATATTTATAATTATAAATAAATATATTTTAAAATATTTCTATATATTTATATAATTATATATATATGTATTATTATATATATTTATAAAATTAAAAATATAATAAATATATTTATTATTTAAATATATTTATTATAATTTTATAATTATTTAAATAAATATATTTATTTATAATTATAATTATACCAAAACAGCATGAACAATGGGTTGTAGCCCATAGTCCCAAAAATTTATTTAAAAATAAAGTAAACAGAGTACAAGGGAAAAGTCTCATGGAATATAGTGACATACCACTGCCATGGAGCACAAAAAATAAAACTACCTAGGAAAAAAAGTAATTCATCTATTTGAGTGATAGCCACCACCCCTACCTCTTGGATGAGGTCCCCTCATCCAAGATTTGGGATTTTTCCATGTATTGTCATCAACATCATGAGGATCAACATTTTCATTCGGTGGGATGGGATCCTCAAGTGAGTGAGGATTCTATTATTCTATTAGATTTGAACCCCTCCAATAACACCTTTGGATTTCTTGAGAATTGTCATTAAATTCCATTCGTGCTACCAAATTCTTCAAGGAAAACCTCCTTGCTTTGAGATCTATTCATAATGTCAAGAAGACTAATATTTTCCTTAGGGGATAAATGCTCCCTTACCTTCTTTTAGACTTGGGTCGAGGAAGACCCATTGGTATGATCAATTTCATTTTCCTTCATATATGAGACATCCAACTTCCTCATACCTATCACATTTCTGCATGTAGAAAACACTGCATCTTGTTTAGAATCTCTAGGTGAATCCTTATGATCATCCAAATCATCTATAAAATAAGATTTCTTAATAACAAAACCACTAACATTCTCTTTGAACTTCTTATTACCAGTGCCCAATGCATGCAACCTTAGAGTAATCTGCTGGACAAGGTTTGGATAATCTCTTACAACACCTTCAGATCTGGACAAGACACCAAAGCCTCCAAATTTAGAGGTTCCATCTTTGCTAAAAAAACTCACCCTTTGCCTATGTCCTGTGGATCCACTCTTCTTATTCAGATGATAAAGAGTTGATCCATCAGATCGTTTCTTGCCTTTTCTATTATCAGGTTTCATGAAAAGGTCAAAAAGCATTTCCAGTGAATCAAGAACATCCTCATCATTAGAGGAGCACTAATCATCATGCCCCTGCTCCTATGTAGCCTGCACAATATTAATATTAGAGACTTAGTGAGGCCCCTCCTTACTTTCCTTGCCTCTGTTAATTCCTTCAACATGCTCGACTAACTTGGTCAATCCAATTCCAAGGTTCCTACCTCCTCTAGATGGATTGGCTCCCTCATTCACAGTACTTGCATCTGGAAGCTTGAATTTACATTGCTCAACCACATGTTTGAATTTCTTACTATTGACATAATGAAATACTTTATGAAAATTATCAAAAGAGTTCCCAAGACTGCAATATTTTTGAAAGAAATCAGGTAATTTTTAAATATCAATATGAAACTCGAATTGGTATGCATCATCTACTAGTACAACTATATCAGTGAGAGTTTTACTCATGTTAATATCAATAAGAATTTGAGAAAAGTGCCCAAACATTACATGTTTGTTTTTCTTATCAAATATGATTGGGATCCTAATAGAGGAGGTGACATCCCACAAAATTTGAGGATTCCACAGGTACCAGCTAAGGCTAAAGACTCGAATCCACACCTGAGTGATCGAATTTCCAACAATTGTTGGATTGAAACTAGGATCCCAATATTGAATTTGTAGAACTCCAAGTTTGAGAGGGAAAATTTTCATTCCCCAAGATCGCAACTTCAAATTGGAAGAGGGGAAAATAATGTGATATAACCCCTTATCGAATGACACAATCTGTCATCCACTAAAGCCCCAAAATTGGAGAAGGCAACTATATAGGTCCTCAAGATTCCATAGATTGATCCCCTATTGGGTCACCAGCTAATCGATGATAAAGTGATTGCACTTAGAAATCCTTTGCAAGATAAGAAGGTGATTTTCTTCGACAAAATCTAGCAAGCCATTTTTTGTAATGCTCCCAGATGCCAAAGATCCAAATCAAGCATCGTCAAATAATATAGTTAAGGAGTTTTTACCTTGCTTTAATTCTTCACAGGACAAGGTTGAGACATCCTCCATCACAAGGTTCTCATCACCAGAGACATCCTTTCTTCTGCAAGATCCATTACCATTAACGTCGATGATCCTCTTTCTAGAATTAGCTAGATTTGAGGGTGAGCAGACTAACACCTCCTTAAACGACAAACCAGAAACGCCATCCTTCTTCAAGAGAAGAGTAGAAGCATTAGCATAACCGTGATTGGAAGCCATCGAACCCTAGCATGCGAAATCACCATTAGAGTTTTTGAGGAAATCTCTCATGATGACCATTCTCCCAATATTAATATATAATTATCTATAATTGTAATTTTAAATAAATATATTTATTATTTGAAGATATTTATTGTACCAGGAATGGTGTGAACCATGGATTAAAATCCATGGTCCTGAAAAAATTATTAATAAAAAAGAGAAAGTACATTGCAAATAAAGGGGTAAAATGATGAAATTTGACATAAATTGCCTCTAAGAACATGAAATCAAACAACAATCACCTTATTTTGTGTCTCCCACCTCTTCTCGGGAGCCATCTCGGCCTCTCGGATGTCTACCTCTCTGTCACTGCTTGGGGGATTTCCAAGTATCAGTTCAATCATCTGTGTGTGATGATCCATCTACCCCATCATGAAGTTCAATGCCTCTAATGAATCCAGTTTTTAATGAGTTATATTTATTTAAGAAATTATCATTCCTACCATAATAACTCCTTTCCTTGGTAGTCTCCATGACAATAGATTTTTTATCAAAATATCCACATACATTACTAAATTCCTCACAGAAAGTGTCTTTACTATAAGATCTATTTGAAATGTCAAGTAGAGTAAGTTAAGATTTACTAGATCCAGAGTCTAGAGAGTCACCCCCCTTGGTCATCACCTTCCCCTTACCTGATACTGAATCCTTTTTATCAACAACAGTAATCATAGAGACATTCTACCTAGGAAAAACAGATTGAGTACCTTCCTCTATCACAACCTCATCTACCCTTGTACTACAAGGCATGATAATACCACCCAAAGACATAGATACTGGTAGATCATAGCTAGTGTCCTTCAATGTCTTAGAGATAAAAACATTAGGATTGGGTCTCTTATATGTGACTAGTTGGGATCCCTCATTATCCACAATAGTTTTCCTACCTTTGGATGATTGGAAGCACCCTACATAAGTTTGTCCAGGAAAACCATTAAATGATGGGACCAATTATATCTTTTTCTTAATTTTTCTATCATTAACCATGACCAATTGTTTCTCCAAATCAAGCTATTTATTAGTCTCATCTTGGGAATCAGCTTCATCATCAGTATGCCCACCTCCTTGATCATTATTTCCACCATCACCAGATCCACTAATCAAGACATCCTTGAAACAAGGATCCTCCTATATTGTGTTCTCATAGGACTGATAAGGGCTATTTTCCCCCTTCCTTGCATCATCAAAAGAAGCAAAATCCAATCCACCTCCCTTTATAGTTCCAGCAACCATCTGAACTTCATAATTATCAGTCAAGAAGGTAGTGTGCAACTACCTAGCTCCATTCTTGGACCCTTATACAACATTAGAAAGACCGGACTCATGAGGGTCAGCCTCTACTGCACAACATACCTATTTCTATTGATCCACAACCAACAAATGCCTATACTTTTTACTAGTAACACAAGAAATCCTCCTACAAACATCTTGTAAGTGCCCTTTTTTAGAGCAGAACCCACATACCACTTCTCTGCAGCAATGCTCCTTCATACGTCCAATAGTATTGCAACCCAAATAGAATGCAGGTAGCTTCTCATATATAATTTTCAAGAAAATATCATCATCAAGAGTAGAGATCATAACTTGATCAGAAAGGGTATAATTGAGGTCAACCTTAACAAGAATATGAGTAAAATAGCCAAACCTTGCAACCTCTGTAGCTTTTTCTACCTTAATGGGGATACCCACTGAAAATATGATGTCGATGAGGATGTACAGGTGCCAAAGGATCCAATTCAGTCCAAGAATCTTAATCCAAACTTGAATGAAAGTATTCTTTATATTGAAGGGATTAAAACAATGATCTCATTTATGGAGCACAGGATGTGTGGCGTCGATGGGAAGAAGACAACAGCAACAATGCTGGGACGTTGGGTGACGAACTATGGCGGGTGGACTGTTCTCCAACGTTGGTGATATCGGATGATGACGATGGATGGTGGATCCCCGATAACATAGAGGAGGAGTGGTATCGACAGAGCACAGGGTGACATTGAAAAAAACAACACTAGCCTGGTGATAGGTGACGACTGGAAGAATTTGGGTGGTGGCTTGATAATAGAGGGCGGCAACGATGCGTCTTAACCGGTGAATGGGATTGGTGAACCACTGCTCGATGGTGAGGGTGATGGTTTGGTGGTCATCGGCGACATTGTCACAAAGTTTGGTGAGATGATAGTGGGAGGGGGTCTGTCCATCTTTGATTTGTAAGGGAGGATCATTCGGTAGTTCTCATGATGGCATGACACAATAACAGTAGATGTTGCGGCGCATTGGCCATAATATGTATGTTATGGGGCTCTGGGTCTGATATGTATATGGTATATGGGTCTTCTAAATAAGGGTCTTCAAGGCTGTTATTAGTTGATTCTTTGGGCCATTAATGGGTGGGTTATCCCTTAGGGGGGCTATGACCTGCCCATCGGTGTTGAGGCGCATGTATGTGTGTGTTTCAGTGTAATTGTACCTCTAAGTAAATCTTATTTATTGTAATATAAATCTTATTTAAAAATATATATTTATATATTTATTCATTTATAATTATAATTATAAATAAATATATTTATAAATATTTGTATATAATTATAATTATATTTATATAATTATATATATTTATATAAATATATAAATATAATTATAAATATAATAAATATATTTATTATTTAAATATATTTATTATAATTTTATATTATTTAAATAATTATTTATTGTTTTATAATTATATATATTTATTAATATATCAGTATATATAATTATAAATATAAAAAATATATTTATTATTTAAATATATTTATTGTAAATTTATAATTATTTAAATAAATATATTTATTTATAATTTTAATTATAAATATATATATTTATAAAAATTTGTATATAATTATAAATATATTTATATAATTATATATATTTATATAATTATATATAGTTATATAATTATATATAATTATATAATTATATATATATTTATTAATATATAATTATCTATATATATATTTATTAATATATAATTATCTATATATATATTTATTAATATATAATTATATATAATTTTAAATATAAAAATATATTTATTATAATTTTATAATTATTTAAATATATATTTATTTATTTATAATTTTATAAATACTTTTTTTAAAACATTATATATTTTTTTTTAAAGGTTGGGGTCGAAGCCTCAATTTATTGTTTAAAGTAAAGACCTCTTTAGTGTGGGTAGAGTGAGACCCATTACATAGCCTGAAGGCCCAAGGCCAAGTGGTCTGAATATAAGGCTTGAAAGTCCATTTTTTGGCCCAAAGGACCCCTCGGTGAACAGTACTGCTACAGTACCTACTACAGTACCTCTGCCACTACAGTGTCGCCATTGCTACAATTCTGGTGCTGTTACAGTTCTGGCACTGCTACAGTACCCTACTACATTACTGCTACAGTACCGGAATTTTGTCCCTGCTCGGATTTGATTCTGGGTCTTTTGGATGCCTATTTTATATTAATTATATATATGCATTTTTTATTTAATGTATATAAATAAACATTATTTTTTGAATAAAAATATGATAATTTTATATATATTAATAATATCTGTTATTAAAAGTTTTTATCAGTGCTAAGAATAACGCTGATAAAGATCCACATTTATCAATGCTAAAAAACGTTGATAAAAGGTACACATTTATCAACACTGATAAAATTTATCTTTATCAGCGCTTTTAACTAGCACTGATAAAGATTACCCTTTTATCATTGCTTTATGTTTAGTGTTGATAAAATTCGACATTGTGTAAGGTGTGATCTTTGATAGTGTCTACATATAATTATACAGATACATCACTACGTTATATGTACACACATATATTTATAATATATGTATATAAACGCATGTGTACACGTGTATCTCGGGTCATGACTAGGTGGTAAAGACATCCATGATTAAAACCCTAACAACCCCTTTGATGAGAGATTTATCAGACCATTTTTGGTAAGAATAGGGGCCCTCTCTGTGGGCATGTGTTGTTATAATTCTATTCATAGTAATAATAAAAGGAATAAAATGTTTTTGATTGGTCAAAACACGTATGTCTTGGATTGATGAGGTGTACATATTTTGATTGGTCAAAATACTTATGGCTTGGATTGATGGGGTGGACATGGATGTGGAATCCCACATTGTAGATGGGGGTAGAATTCTCATAGCTCATACCTTATAAAAGAAGCCTTGGGAATTGGTATTTTCATAAAAATATATATTTTCATAAATTATTTTAAATTATTTTTAAAATATATATTTTAGTAAAATGTTTATATATATATATATAAACAAAAAAATAAAAAATAAAAAATATTTTATAAAAACAGCTAATAACGTGATTAGTTGTAATAGTTGGATTTTAAATTTTCGAAATCTGAACGTTTTGTCATCACCAAAATTTGTCTCATTTTGGTTGAACCAAGGTGTCCTTTAACTGAAATGTTGAGATCAAATTTGTGCGATTTACACCAATTTTGATCTATAAATAAGTGATGATGAGATCACTTATAATTTTAATTCTTCTTCAATCCAAGAAATTTTCCAGATATTTTTCCCGACATCAATGTTGTGGGGCTCTCAAAAATTGGTGTTTGTTTTTCCCCTAAATCTTGGTGAAATCCTCGAGAGAAACTTCCACCTAGAACCATATACCAACGAAGTGGGGGTGGATAAAAACCTTTTGGACAGTGAATTAAATTCATGCATCAAGATTCAATCTGTCTTCTCTATCTATCTACATACTTTCCTACAATCGAAAGGGTTTGAACCCAAGGTAGAACCTAAAATATGGATTCTGAATCCCTCAAAATGATGAACCAAAACATGGTCAAACTTGACCATTTCGATGAAAACAATTTCTATTGGTGGTAAGACAATATGAAGTTTCTTTTTACGGTGTTGATGTTTTTTTACATTATAGAACTGAATCTTCCTCCCATTCCCGAAGAGTCGGCTCTAAATCCCGATGGCACACTCGTTGACATGACTCAAGTCAAACACATTTGGTAAATGAGGAAGAAATGTGAAGGCGATCAAGTTTCATGTCGAGGGCATATTCTCAACACATTATCAAATCGTCTTTATAACTATTTTTTCCAAATGAAGATCGATTGAGAGATATGGGATGCACTCAAGTTCAAGTACAATGTCAAGGAAGAAGGTAAAAATAGATTTCTTATTGCAAAGTATCTAAACATCAAGATAGTTAATAACAAGGTGGTATTGGAGTAATTTCATGAGCTACAAGTTATATAAAATAAACTTCATTCCCTTAAGATTAATATACCAGAAATTTTTCAAGTTGTTGAAATTATTACTAAATTACCATTTATGTGGAAAGATTTTGGTAAATCACTTATTAAAAAAGAGTGATGATATTTCCTTGGAATAATTACAAAAGCTTATTCACATTGAAGAAGAATCCATGTTGAGAGACATGGGTATGACTTCATAATTTGATACCAAGATTAATATTCTTAAGGGAAAGGCACAACCAAACTCTTATTTATATGTCAAAAAGAAAAGTCGATAATTCAAGAAGAAATTAAATTCTTCTAAAAAGAAAGGAGAATGTTTTGTCTATGGAAAACTAGGGCATTTTTCAAGGGAATGTCACTATTGAAAGAAAGTAGATAAATCTACTACAAATATGTTGACTGAAGAGAATCTACTCCCAATGATATCTGAAGTCAATATGACTTTGATGAATATGGGATGGTGGATTAATTATGGAGCAATGGTGTATGTGTGCAAGGATCATTTTATGTTCAAAAAATTTGATGATTGTAGTGTCGTGAAGAAAGTACACCTTAGAAATAATGCATGCATCAATGTCAGCGGACAAGGAAGTATGGAGATCAACTTTAATTCTGGAAAAAAGTTGACTCTTCTTAATGTGTTGTATGTACCTGAAATTTGAAAAAAATTAGTTTCTTTAGATCTTCTGTGTAAGAAGGGATTTTGGGTTTCATTTAAATCTGACAAGGTAATCTTGTCTAAGGGAGGCATTTTTTGGGGGAAAGGGTGCTCAAATGATGGTATGTATCAACTATCTATTAATAATATGATTGGATCTTCTTATTACTTGATTGAGTCCTCTAATTTATGTCATGGTTGTTTAGATCAGGTTAATTATAGTTCATTAAAATTAATGAAGAAGTAAAACTTAATCAACTTTGGAAATGAATTTAATAAATGTGAAACATGTGTAGAATCTAAAATAGTTAAGAATCTTTTTCATAGTGTTGAAAGAAATTGTGATATATTAGAATTAGTACATTATGATATTTTTGAATTAAATGGTTTATTAACTCGTGGAGGAAAGAGATTTTTTATTAATTTTGTTGATGAATACAGTAGATATTTACATATATATCTTCTTAGAATAAAGGATGAAGCCTTTAATATGTTTAAGAAGTATAAAGCAGAAGTTGAAAACTAATTAAACAAAAATATTAAAGGATCACGCTCAGATAGAGGTGGTGAATACTTTGTGAATGAGTTTAAAGAGTTCTATGAAGAAAATTGTATAATTCATCAAAGTAATACTCTTTACACACTTTAGTAGAATGGCTTAGCTGAAAGGAAAAATCATACTTTAGTAGAAATGGTAAATTACATGATTAATAAATCTAAGTTACCATTAAATTTATGGGGCAATGATTTATTGGATGTGTGTCATATTCATAATATTATTGGATCTAGGAAAACTAAGTTACCCCCTTATGAAATTTGGAGAGTTATAAGGCCTAATATTTCTTATTTTAAAGTGTGGGGAAGTTTAGTTTATTATAGAGTTCCTAGTCCTAAAAGAACTAAAATTAGTCCTAGAGTAATTAAATGTGTTTTTGTTGGATATGAAAAAATAGAAAAGCATATAAAATTATGGATTTTAGAGATAATATAATTATTGAATCAAGGGATGTAGAGTTTTTTGAAAATAAGTTTTATAAATATAATGTGGAGGAAGTTATTCATCATACCCCTATCTCATTTAATCCATCTAGTTCAAATGCAATAATAGAGAATAATTATGATTCTCAAGTTAAACCTAAACGGAGTATCATAATTAGGAAGGAGAAAGATCTACATCCATATTTTATTTCTCTTAATTCCCTAGTTTTTCTTGTTGGCGAAGATCACAATAACCATCTTCTAAATAAGTATCATGTGGTATTGAATATAGAATATGACCCAAATATATATATATAAGTTATGACTTCTAGAGATGTTGCTTTTTGGAAGGAAGTAATTAATGATGAAATTGATTCCATTGCGAGGAATAATACTTGGGTCATTATAGATTTACCAAGAGGTTCAAAACCTATTGGTTATAAATGGGTTCTTTAATAAAAAAGTATGATTCCAATGGTAACATTCAAGATTTTAAAGCTATATTGATTTCTAAAGGTTTCAGACAAGAAGAAGGGATTGATCATTTTCGATACTTATGCTTTCATAGCTCAGATTACTTTAATAAGGGTTTTATTTTCATTAGCTTCAATTAATCATTTATATTTCCATCAAATGGATGTCAAAACTACGTTTTTAATTAGAGACTTAAATGAATATATTTACATATAACATCTAGAAGGGTTTTTTTTACAAGTTAATGAAAATAAAGTATGTAAAATGGTTAAATATCTTTATGGTCTTAAACAAGATCTGAAGCAATGGCATGGAAATATTGATTATATTATTTTATCTAATGTATTTACTCATAATAATGCGGATAAATGTGTTTATTCAAAGTTTACAAAAGAATATGGAGTTATTGTGTGTTTATATGTGGATGATATGTTATTTTTTGGAACTAATATGATCGGTGTAATTGATACAAAGAATTACTTATCTTCTATGTTTAAAATAAAGGATCTTGGAATAGTTTGTAATATTATAGGTATTAAAGTTAGAAAACATAGTGGGAGTTATTCTTTAAGTCAGTCTCATTACATAGAAAAAATGTTAAATAAATTTGATCATCTTGGTTTCAAGGATGTTAATACTCCACTTGATTCTAGTGTTAAACTATTTATAAATATGGGTAGAGCTGTAACACAACTTGAGTATTCTAGTGAAATTGGTTCTTTAATGTATGCAATGAATTTCACTAGACCAAATATTTCTTTTGTGATATGTAAAATGAGTAGATATACTAGTAATCCTGGTATGAATCATTGGAGATGTATAACGATAATTTTTGGATACTTAAGAAAGACCAAAGATTTAAGTTTATATTGTAATGATAATTTGGATGTATTACAAGGATACACCAATGCAAGTTTGATTAATAGTATTAGTGTAACACCTCAATATTTTATAGTACATTATCTCTTCAAAGTAATTCAATAACTTGCGCTACACGCAACACTGAGTTCGAGCACACCATGACTTACCAAACTAGCCATTAAAAAGGTAGTTATGAATAGTATTAACTGCATTTTAAATTTTATATACTCCATATAATTTTAACATCCATATTATGTGTTTCTTAGACAAAATATAATAACAAATTCAATTTTTCAGATAAAGGAAGTATTTTTCAGAAAATACAATTTTACCACCTTTTAATGGAGAACCCTTTTTAAATCCAATATTTGACACTTTTATATATTCAATTTGACAAAATAAACTTCTTTTATAGAATCGGGACATAAAAATTTCGTTTTGATAAATTTTTGGTGTTTTTCTGATAACTTTCATATTTTGGTGAATAGTGAAAATACTAAATTTTAATTGAAAACAACTTTTTTAATCAAAATAATTTAGTGTTAAATTATACATTTGAATGGTTTGAAAGTATAATTAGATTATATTTTTATTATTTAATATAATTTAGGTCATTATAAGTAATTTCACATTTAAATTTGACATAAACACATGTCAATCTTTTGATAGTTTTTACTTTTTAAAAACCCACTTTTTTGGTTTTGATAACGGGAATTAATTTTAAATTAATTAATTCAACTTCTATGTTTTGAATTTGGTAAAATATAATTAATTTTTGCATTTGTAATATCAAAATTATCTTAGGGTGAATTTTTGGTATTTTTTTGAGAACTTTCAATTTTTGATGAATAGTGAAAAACACTGCATTATTGTTTAAAACCGAATTTTTATTTAAATAATTATTTATTTTATTTAAATTTATTTTAAGTCAAAATAGATATATAATACCTATATAAGTTCAATATAATTCATTATAGTCATTTTATAATAAAATTAGATGTATAAAATTTTATTGAACTCTTTAACATCTTTTACCCACCTTCTAGGCACATTTGCAAATTTGCATAAAATGTAATTTTACCACTTATGTGAATTGAAATTAAAAATCCAAGAGGAATAGTTGACATCAGTAAGTAAAATTTGGTTCAATAAGATGAAAATAATTTTTTGAATAGTAACTTTTAGTTTTTATTTACCACGGTCAAAAGTAAATAGGGTAATTAAAGGTAAAAATGATATTATAATTATCCTAACACGTGTCCTAATTCTATAGGATAAGTTTATTTCGAAAAAAACAAACATTAGGAATAAAATATAATCCTTTTGGTCCACTTGGATTATATTATGACATTTATTATTATTTTATTTAAAGAAGAGTTAAAAGTGTTAAATTCAAAGTTTAATAACTAAAACATTTTTAATATAGGGTTATACATAAGATAAATTCAACTATAAATATTAATTATAAATATAAAATTATTTTATACATAATTTTATTTTATTTATAATTTTTAGAGATTAAATAATTAAATTTACTTATGACACAATGATGATGCAGTAATTACTTTATCAATGAAAGATTAAAATAATTGATATTATAAGTATAAAAATAAATGTAAATTGAGGATTTTGATGTCATACATGAATTTTCTATATTAATATGACATGTTAAGGTTGATTAAATGAATTTTTTTGGAAGTAATCATGCTGTTGTGACTTTCAAAAAAACCAAATACTAAATAGTGTCAAAATTGACATAAATGAGTTTTTAAAACAAATACTATATTATTAAATGATATAATATTATTAAAAATCTAAGGTTCATCCAAAGGACTTATATAATAATAAATATGTCATTAATTAACCACTTGGGGTTCTCTTGGATTTTTATAGTAAGTTTATTAACCATTTATTATAATAATACAAGAGGACGTGGTAAAAGTTAAACTATTTAACTAAGAGTTAAATCTAAAAGATAGGATTAATATGGTGACCTAAACTTGTCTAAAACCTATTGGTTGAGAGGATTTAGACCCATACCCACCTTAGATTCTAAATAAATTAATTTGGATCCATTATAAATCGAAAATGATTTTATAATAAAATAATATTTCAAACTTTTCCTAAAGTGACCCTCACCTTTCTTATAAAAGCGTACTTCCACTTCTCTCAAAATCACACCTCCAAATCTATTTGGCTTAGCCAAACCCTGCCCAAATCTCCTCCAAAATTCCCTCAATTCAACCTAGAGACCTTACCTTGAGCATAAATCCAACCTAAGAATCCCTTTTGTTCAAATCAAAAAAAACACCCAAAGAAGAGGTAATTATTTTATCACCTCTTTCAAAGTTCTTTTCTTCTTCTACTTTCTCTTTATTTGTTATTTCCATACCAAAATAATAACTCCAGTACCTTCTATATACTTTGATGTTATTATAAATATGTTACAATCATACTCATTATTCTATCCATCCTATGAATGATAATGTCACCATGCGTGCATATGTACGGCTTACCGTCTCCACATCGTGGTGTAATTTGTTATTCAACACTATGTTATTTGGATGGATATAATGATGATTAATATGTATATAAATAATTAAAATAACATGATAATTTCTCTTTACAATTAATATACCATCCAATTCCACACCTTTTAATCATTAAGGAATTGATATTGTCGCTCGTGTGTACGTACGGCTTACCGTCTCCACGACGCGATGAGATTCATTTCCAGGTTCACCATTCAATGATGATTATAAAAATATATATTATTAATAAGTATTTAATATATGAAAGAATAATTTTACTGGTGATATTTGTGTGTGTTTGTGTACTTACATATATCTTATTCACTTACTTCTGTTCAATACGATATGAAAACGAAAACAACGTTTATGCGTACGTACGGCCTACTGTCTCCATAAATGGTTTTTTCCATTTCATATATCTATCTATTATACATATTTATATTATAAATATATATTATATATAGATTATTTTTTATATTCTGTAAGTATTTAAATCATGATCTAAATGATACGATCAAGAATAACAAGTTAAAACACGTACGATAAAGAAAGCGAGTATTACCCGAAATGTTAATTTAATATGGAAATCATTATTAAATGGGTAGTATAAAGTAATAAATGAATCATGTATGATATAATAAATATGAATATGGTTCTGGTATAATTTAATAACATACTATGGTTATTACACATGAGGTTAAATGTACCCTCGACCAAATAAAAATGCAAGGTAAGGGTTAATTCCTCAATCTCATTATTATCCGAGATTGTTTATGTGTAAGTATTTTCTGGAACATATTTTTTATCCATGTACATGTTTCATAAAAGACATTTAAAAATGATTCTTTTAAGGTACACTTTAACTAAAACATCATTTTAAATGTTTTAAATATTTATTCTTCCAAATATTTCTCATTAATGTCCATGTTTTCAAAATGGTTTTAAGGATTTATTTATATGGAAATGATTGTTTTAAAATGTTAATTACTTTAAAAAGTTCAAAAGTAGTATGGGACACTTTGATTCAATAATCTCTTTTAAATGACTTCCTTTATAAATTTTTGACTTTTAAATGATTTCACAAAAAGGGATATTTCTCTCAAAAAGTTTTACTGATCATTTTCAACTATGTCAACATTATTTACTACGTATTATTCTTAATTAAGGTTGATTTATTATAATAAAATCTTCCATATTTTATTGAATGAGTTATGATATGTTTGATTGTGGATGTGCTATTTTTATACCCTTTATTGTTTATGGTTGAAGTATTGACATTTCGTATACTAGTTTTAATACGAATGTTTATGTTATGTTTCAAAATTTTAATATGAGGAATGTAGTGGACTTATTAAGTGATGGGTGGGGCCCTCTATATCCCCTTGATGCATCGGTAGGTCTCATGAGACAAACTAGTGTCTTAGCACAAGGCCTTGACAAAAAAATTATTTGTAGTCTTAGCACGAGGTCTTGACTATGTGGTAATGATATCCGGCATTAGGTATTCCCTCATTATGAAATTAATTATTACATGTGATTATTCGACTAGTAAAATATCCATGTGAATGTTTATATGGTAATATTTGATTTATTTTCTCCATATTATGTTCAATTTTATGTTTAAAAGGTTGTTGTTTTCATTACACATCTTGCCTTAAAATTTTATAGTTTCCGCTAAATTATTTACCCTTATTGAGCATCTGTGCTCACCCCTTTCTTATGTTTTATTTTCCCAGGATTCCAAGAAGTGTATTATGTTTTATATGAAGGGTTAATCTAGGGGAATAATGTAATTATCAATGGATTATTTATGTTGTATTTTATGTTTGAATGTGTAATGTAACAGTCATGTATGTAATCTATTTTCCAAGACTGCTAAACTGATCGGTCCTTCGAGACTTGATTCCTTGTAATCATGCCAATGTATTAAAATAATACACCGACTCTAGGCTTCCGGGGTTGGGGCGTTACAGTTGGTATCATAGGAAGTTTATTACAAACCTTGGAAACTAGATTTAGAAAAACTTTTATTAGAGAACATTACCCTAATATAGACTTTGAGGGTTAGTATAGAAGAACTTCCTAGAATTTTGATAATGTAGAGATTTTGTGTATTTTCCAAGCAATACATACCTGTCTGGATACGAGCAGGTAGAGGCGGCTCTGGGATAGATGTACCTAGGAGTGAAAACTCCAACAATGAGTTTCGGGCTTGACCTAGGGTATCTTGGTACATGACAATGGGTTTTGCTGCACTCTTGGTTACAACACTCCCGGGGGATATGCTTAGGATAATTCATATTTTTTTACAAGCCATTATGAAGGATTTAGGAGAAAATACTTCCTAAAAGAAAACATTTTTTATGATTATAGATCATATACATAATCTTTTCAATTTACGTTAGGTATTTTACAAGTTTGGAATTATGAATTGTGATTCATAAACTAACCTAGTATATGTCATTATTTAGAAATGGTTCCTATTAGAAGGAATGAGAACTCCAGCAATACGCATGATCTAAAGAGTAAGAAGGATCATATCTTTCATGGTATTAATCCAGCATTTAAAAGAGAAATAGTCTCCCACGTATTCTCATCATATAAAGAAATAGTATCATGTGTTAATAAGATAAGTAAAGAATTCTCTGAGTCCTATGGCTTTGAAGGGAAGCAAGAGAAGAAAAGGATGGTAGAGAGAAAGATGGATAATGGGAAGAGGGGAAATAAAAATTTTCCCATATGTGATAATTGTGGAAAGAATCACCTTGGTAAATTCTTGAAGGGAATGAGAGTTTATTATAAGTGTAGAGAAAAAGGACACCAAGTACGTGATTGCAAGGGTAAGAAAAATGTTTCAAATGTACAATGCTTCAAATGCAAGGAGTTGGGACACTACACAAATCAATGTACCAATCATCAAAGTATATCCAAAATGATGCTATTGGATAATAATCAAGTTATGATACTACCGCAAATGAAGATTAATGAGTGGTGTTCTTATGTTATTATTAAAGAATTATTTTATTTGAGTGTTGTATCAACGATGTACTGGTTATATGAATTGTGGAAATAAATAAGGATTGTATTGTAGTACTATTTCATTGAGGATTTGAGATTATATGATTCTAAGAAAAGTGACTCAATAACAAGTTAAACATTTTGGAAAATACATGGTTGAAGGAAAGATAAACCTTAATATGGTTCCGATACTAAGGTAGTGATTTTGGAATAAGATGTGATTGATTTGGATAAATTATATTCAATATTCTTGACTACTATGAAACTAATTAATTATTTTTTTTATTCCATTATTGTTGGAGTTTACAACATTTTTAGATATGAGGAGTATATTCAGTATACTATAAGGAATAAGGGAGCATGAATGTAATCAATAAGGTTTTATGGTAATTAAAGGTGTTACCGTGTTTTAAAAGAATACATGATGAAGGTATTCACATGTTATTACATGGAAAAAAATATCTTCATTGTGTTTACCTTCCTTATAAATTTTGGATTGTGAGTTTGGACAGAAGTATTTTGGATAAGTATAAAGGTTGGAATGGATTAATTTTTAAATTAGATACTATTGTTAAGGTTAAATCATTTCTTAAGATTATTTTTGGATTGTTATAAAAAGGAAAACCTGGAGGTCGTGTGAAAACTCATCATGTTCGGAAAGGCAGAGGGACTTGAACCCGCAACCGAAGGGTGACAAGGGTGCATCACCTACCACTGACCTACGTGATGTCCTGGTTTGTATAATGTAGTTTTTTTATATAGTCTAACAAATGAATTATAAATTCATTATTTTTGGAACCTTAAACGATTATGATAAATAGAATATTTTTTAATTTTATTATCTTTTGGAGTGAAAGATGAGTTTATGGTAGGAATTAGTTGAAGAATGAAACTCTACTTGTCAAGTGTATTATATATATCCCTCTTATTCTATGAATAAATTAATTCTTAAACTTTAGGGAAGAGGTCTTAAAACCCAAAATGTTTTATCCTAATACCTTATGTTTTGTTGAACCGATTATAATTTAAATCAGCATAGATTGATGGCTTTGAGGCCCTCAATTTTACACTTGTTTGTGATTGATGACCTCAATCACTCCTTATAAATATTTACGTTTTTCCTCAAATTATGTATCTCTAATTTTCACCAATGTTCTCCTAATCGAGATCATAATTTGGTGGTGACTTTTTTATTTCCCTTTCCCTCTTATTAAGACTAAATTTTATTAACCCAATTTCCGATGTGGGTTTCCCACAAAGGTATTTTTCTATTTTTAATCTTTTATTTTTGAAGAACAATTTCAAATTGCGAGGACAGAATTTATTGAAGGAGGGTAGAATGTAACACCCCAAGATTTCATAGTATGTTATCTCTTCAAAGTAATTCAATAACTTGCGCTACACGCAACACCGAGTTCGAGCACACCACGACTTACCAAACTAGCCGTTCAAAAAGCTGTTATGAATAGTATTAACTTAATTTTGAATTTTATATACTCCATATAATTTTAACATCCATATTATGTGTTTATTAGACATAATATAAGAACAAATTCAATTTTTCAGATAAAGGAAGTATTTTTCAAAAAATGCAATTTTACCGCCTTTTAATGGCGAACCCTTTTTAAATCCAATATTTGACACTTTTATATATTCAATTTTACAAAAATAAACTTCTTCTTTAGAATAGGGACATAAAAATTTAGTTTCAATAAATTTTTGGTGTTTTTCTGATAACTTTCATATTTTGGTGAATAGTGAAAAATACTAAATTATAATTGAAAACAACTTTTTTAATAAAAATAATTTATAGTGTTAAATTATACATTTGAATGGTTTGAAAGTATAATTAGATTATATTTTTATCATTTAATATAATTTAGGTCATTATAAGTAATTTCACATTTAAATTTTACGTAAACACATGTCAATCTTTTGATAGTTTTTACTTTTTAAAAACCCATTTTTTTGGTTTTGATAACGGGAATTAATTTTAAATTAATTAATGTAACTTATATGTTTTTAATTTGATAAAATAGAATTCATTTTTGAATTTGAAATATCAAACTTAGCTTAGGGTGAATTTTTGGTATTTTTCTGAAAACTTTCAATTTTTGATGAATAGTGAAAAACACTGCGTTATTGTTTAAAACCGAATTTTTATTTAAATAATTATTTATTTTATTTAAATTTATTTTAAGTAAAAATATATATATAATACCTATATAAGTTAAATTTAATTTATTGGAGTCATTTTATAATAAAATTAGATGTATAAAATTTTATTGAACTTTTTAACGTCTTTTACCCACCTTCTAGGCACATTTGCAAATTTGCATAAAACGTAATTTTACCGCTTCTGTGATTTCAATTTAAAAAATCCAAAAGTAATGGTTGATATTAGTAAGTAAAATGTGGTTCAATAAGATGAAAATAATTTTTTGTTGAATAGTAACTTTTGACTTTTATTTACCACACTTAAAAGTAAATAGGGTCATTAAAGGTAAAAATGATATTATAATTACCCTAAAAAATGTCCTAATTATATTGGATAAGTTTATTTCGACCAAAACCAACATTAGGAATAAAATATGATCCTTTTGGTCCACTTGTATTAGATTAGGACATTTATTATTATTTTATTTAAAGAAGAGTTAAAAGTGTTAAATTCAAAGTTTAATAACTAAAACATTTTTAATATAGGGTTATACATAATATAAATTAGACTATAAATATTAATTAAAGATCTAAAAAGATTTTATATATAATTTATTTTATTTATAATTTTTAGATATTAAATGATTAAATTTATTTATGATACAATGATGATGCAGTAATTACTTTATCAATGAAAGATTAAAATAATTGATATTATAAATATAACAATAAATGTAAATTGAGGATTTTCATGTCATCCAAGAATTTTCTAGATTAATATTACATGTTAGGGTTGATTCAATGAATTTTTTCGAAGTAATAATGTTGTTATGACTTTCACAAAAACCAAATACTAAATAGTGTCGAAATCGACATAAACGAGTTTTTAAAACAAATACTATATTATTAAATGATATAATATTCCTAAAAATCTAAGGTTTAGAAAAAGAACATATATAATGATAAATATGTCATTAATAAACCACTTTGGGTTCTCTTAGATTTTTATAGTAAGTTTATTAACCATTTATTATAATAATACAAGAGGACATGGTAAAAGTTAAACTATTTAACTAAGAGTTAAATCTAAAAGATAGGGTTAATATGGTGACCTAAACTTGTCTAAAACCTATTGGTTGAGAAGATTTATACCCATCCCCACCTTATATTTAAAATAAATCAATTTTTATCCATTATAAATAGAAAATTATTTTATAATAAAATAATATTTCAAACTTTTCCTAAAGTGACCCTCACCTCTCTTATAAAAGGGTACTTCCACTTCTCTAAAAATCACACCTCCAAAGCCATTTGTCTCAGCCAACCCTTACCCAAATATCCTCAAAAATTCCCTAACTTCAACCTAGAGGCCTTCACTTGAGCATAAATCCAACCTAATGATCCCTTTTGTTCAAATCAAAAGGAAACACCCAAAGAAGATGTATTTATTTTATCACCTCTTTCAAAGTTCTTTTCTTCTTATACTTTATCTTTCTTTGTTATTTCCATAGAAAAATAATAACTACAGTAACTTATACATACTTTGATGTTATTATAAATATGGTACAACCATACTCATTATTCTATCTATCCTATGAATGATAATGTCACCATGCGTGTGTACGTACGGCTTACCGTCTCCACACCGTGGTGTAATTTGTTATTCAACACTATGTTATTTGGATGGATATAATGATGAGTAATATGTATATAAATAATGAAAATAACATTCTAATTTCTCTGTAAAATTAATATACCATCTAATTCCACACCTTTTAATCATGAAGGAAGTGATATCGTCACTCGTGTGTACGTACGACTTATCATCTCCACGACGCGATGAGATTCATTTCCAGGTTCACCATTCAACGATGATTATAAAAATATATATTATTAATAAGTATGTAATATATGAAACAATAATTCTAATTTTGATATATATATATGTATGTATGTATGTATTTATGTACTTACATATATCTTATTCACTTACTTTCGTTCAATACTATATGAAAACAGAAACAACGTTTATGCATACGTACGACCTACCGTCTCCATAAACGGCATTTTACATTTCATATATCTATCTATTATACATATTTATATTATAAATATATATTATATATAAATCATGTTTTATATTATGTAATTATTTAAATCATGATCTAAATGATACGATCAAGAATAACAAGTTAAAACACATACGATAAAGAAAGTGATTATTACCCAAAATGTTAATTTAACATGGAAATCGTTATTAAATGGGTAGTATAGAGTCATAAATGAATCATGTATGATATAATAAATATGAATATGGTTCTGTTATAATTTAATAACATGCTATGGTTATTATACAGGAGGTTAAACGTACCCTCGACCAAAGGAAAGTGCAAGGTAAGGGTTAATTTCTCAATCTCATTATTATCCGAGTTTGTTTATGTGTAAGTATTTTTTGGGAAATATTTATTATTCATGTCCATTTTTCATAAAATATATTTCAAAATGATTATTTTAAGTTAATCTTTAACTAAAACATCATTTTAAATGTTTTAAATATTTATTCTTCTAAATCTTTCTCATTAATGTCCATATTTTCAAAATGGTTTTAAGGATTTATTTATATGGACATGATTGTTTTAAAATGTTAATTCCTTTCAAAAGTTTCAAAGTGGTATGGGACACTTTGATTCAAAAATATCTTTTAAATGACTTCCTTTATAAATGTGTGACTTTTAAATGATTTCACAAAAAGGGATATTTCTCTCAAAAAGTTTTACTGATCATTTTCAACTATGTCAACATTCTTTACTGGATATTATTCTTGATTAAGGTTGATTTATTATAATACAATCTTCCATATTGTATCGAATGAGCTATGATATGTTTGACTGTGGATGTGCTATTTTTATACCCTTTATGGTTTATGGTTGAAGTATTGACATTTTGTATGCTAGTTTTAATACGAATGTTTATGTTATGTTTCAATATTTTCATATAAGGAATGCAGTGGACTTAGTAAGTGATGGGTGGGGCTTGCTATAGACCCTCGATGCATTGGTAGGTCTCATGAGGCAAACTAGTGTCTTGGCATAAGGCCTTGACAAAAAAACTATTTTTAGTCTTGACACGAGGCCTTGACTATGTGGTAATGATGTTCGGCATTTGGCATTCCCTCATTATGAAATTAATTATTACATATGATTATTCGACTAGTAAAATATCCATGTGCATGTTTATATGATAATGTTTGATTTATTTTCTCCATATTATGTTCAGGTTTATGTTTAAAAGGCTGTTGTTTTCATTACACATCTTGCCTTAAAAGTTTATATCTTCCGCTAAATTATTTACCCTTACTGAGCATCTGAGCTCACCCTTTATGTTTTGTTTTCCCAGAATTCCAAGAAGTGTATTATGTTTTATATGAAGGGTTAAGCTAGTGGAATAATGGCATTCTCAATGGATTATTTATGTTGTGTTTTATGTTTGAATGTGTAATTTAACGTTCATTATGCAATCTATTTTCCAAGACTGCTAAACTGATCGGTCCTTCCGGACTTGATTCCTTGTAATCATACCAATGTATTAAAATAATGAATTGACTCCAGGCTTCTGGGGTCGGGGCATTATAATTAGTGATAACAAATCCACATCTGGATGGTTTTTTACTCTTGGAGGTTGTGTTGTTTCTTGGGCGAGCAAGAAACAAACATGTATTTCACATTAGACCATGGAGTCGGAGTTTATCACCTTAGCGACATGTGGAAAGGAAACTGAATGGATTATGAATCTATTATTGGATATTATATTGTGGACTAGTCTGATGCCTTATGTCTCTATCAGTTGTGATAGTGAAGCAACTTTATCAAGGGAATATAGTTACATGTGCAATGAAAAGTATATACATATAAGTTTGAGGCACTATTATGTGAGGTAATTGTTACAAGATGGTACCATAATAATTGTTTATGTGAGAACGTGTAAAAACCTTGCAGATCTGTTTACAAAATATCTACCAAGAGAGATAGTTCATGCAACTAATAAAGAGACGGGGTTAAAACCCATAGAATAAATCATTTTTTTAATGGAAACCCAACACTTTCTTTAGGTGGATCCTAATCGAAGTGTTTAATGGGTAAAAACAAGTTATAGAGATGATTGTTGATATTTCAAATTATAACCCCAACTACTTGGTGTCAATATAGTCTGTTATGAATATAGATTGAGTTATAAAATCTTAACAAAATATTAATATTAGATGAGTTATATGTTCTAATAATAGAAGCACATTGTAATATTTTGCCTATGTGAACTTAGAAGTGGTGTCGCTTCTTACAAGACTTAATGAGTTTACTTCTTAGAGAGTTCATGAAAAGGATATAAGCACATGAACATAAAAGTGCTAAAAAATGAGATGTTGGATGGAAAGATCATTTTATGTATGATATCTCTTGTTTGCCTTTAATATTAACAAATTTAATGTTTCAACAACTTGTAAATCTAATAATACTTTGAGATATTGATACTAAATAAAGATTTAAATCGAAAGATACTTTATTATGTATAATAACTCGTGATAAAACACAATTTTATTGAATATTTTATTGATTATAGATGATATAATTTCCTCACATTATGCTAAATATGTTCAATTATGAAATATTTGGGATTAGATCATTCATTTGCAAAGTTGATGAAAATTCCAGTTTTACCCTTTTAAATTTACTGTAGTATTTTGGGCATAAATATTTTTTTGTAAATTATTTTGACTTAAAATTTTGTAACTGTGTTCTTGAGTTAATGGGATACAAATTACATTCAGTACATGTGAGCTGGATCTAGCATTCGAGTGGGGTAAATGGGCCATGAAGACAAAGATGGACTGAACTATCCAGATTGGACATCACTTCACCATTTGGGACGTATATTCTTCATACAAGCTTGTATTGGGCCCAAATTTTTATAGAAGCTTGGGGATGCGATTATCCACAAATCATTATGCTAGAAGGCTGGCTAATTCATGCGTTTTGGAGGTCAACTATGCAGTGCAAGTGGGATTAAAATATTTGGACGAATTTCTCTTCAACATTTAATAAAGTTTTGTGACCCTAGCCCTCCCCGACTCTATTTAAAGGATGTTTTCACTATTTGGGAGGTCCAGTCGTGGATTTGGAAAGGTTTGGTAGAAAGGGTGTCTCTTGGGAGCCCCTCACAACTCTTGGAAGAAGTAAGGCTTTGTGAAAACATCTCTTCCAAAAAGGCTCTCCTCTCCTACCTCCTCTTTGTATTTCTTTTCTTTCATGTTTGTATCTTGAATTTTTCTTCAATTAATCTTCTGTGTTCTTATATTTTCTTCTTCTCTTAATCTTGTTAATTGGGTTTGAATCAATATTGAAGAAGATATTGGGTTCTACCCTTTCAATCCTTGCCCATGCAAAACATCTCCACGATGACCACACCGTCCATGGAAGAGTAGTTTTCTTAGCGATCGATCTATCTTCTACCATATTCATTTAATTATATTGAATCAACAAGATACTATAATTCAATTAATATGATCCATGAATTGTGTTTTTAAATTATAAGAAACTAAGCAATCAATTGAACAATTAACACAAAAACACGCGAGGTCGAGATTTTGTGTAAATTGTGAGAGCGCGATCTTAATCGGTAATACAAGACCACACGTGATAAATTTTTAGAGTTAAAATATAATCTCTAAACACAATTCATCCACATTTAAAAAATTTATATGTTCTCTAATTAACCACTGACCATAATCTAACCTCAGAACAATAATCAAAGCAGGGTGTTGCGATTGCGTGTTCTGAAGCTAGCCTAGGGTTTAAGTAATTTCATCTTTGTGGTTAAGTTAACTCTCATAGGGTTCGAGGGTTAACAAATTAGGGGATCATAATTAAGTGGATATTGATTTAAATGATAATTATTAATAAGTAAATGAAGAGGTAGAGTTAGATCGATTACACCTTTTAAAATATTTTCTAAAAAACATCTTATTGTTGCATCTTTTTATTCAAACTTCATTTCAAAATTAAAAACAAAAAAAATGAAATCTTCTTCTAGAAAACTTCTTCAAGTTTTATAAACGATAAAAAACCCATCCTTTCAAGTAGTGTTTTAATTCAATTATATTTTATTTTTAGAATACCTTTAAAATTTTGTTTTAATTTACTTCCTCCTTTGAGAGACGACCTTGGTCAGCCACTCTGTTGCACCTAAGTACCCAAAAATCACTAATCATTTGAGGGCGCCCACGACAGCACCTTTCAAATTGGCACATTTTCCAGGGAGGAAAGTAATTATTTCAACCAATTAGAGGTATTTATTTTATTTTAAATTTTATTCTCTTCCTCTCTTCTTTCTTCCTTCTTTACCCAATCTGATTTTTTTTTCTTCTTTTATTTTCTTCTACTTCTTTTTGGACCATCAACTCAAACTTCTTACTTATTTTCATTAATATTTGATTTATGACAGGAACTAATCCCAAAGATCTCTTAGATCTTGACCCTGAGATTGAAGGCAGCCTTAAGGCTCGAATCAGACATTCTCAGTCTACGGGAAGTTTCAACATTCAAACAGTTTGAGAATTTCTCCACTCCAAGAATATTGAAATTGAAAACACTTATAATTCCAACATAAATCAATAACCAATGGCTGAAAATAATGGAAATGAACTCAATATAACTATTAGAGAATTGGTTGCACCGGATATTAACTATCAACCAAATTGTATTGTATACCCGAATCTTGAATCGGACTTTTAACTAAAATATGGGTTAATTCATCTTCTTCCAACGTTTCATGGATTATCTAGAAAGGATACAAACAAACATTTGAAAGAATTTAATGTGGTTTGCTCAAACCTTAAACCCAAAAATGTTTCTGAAGATCAAATCAAACTAAGATCATTTCCATTCTCACTTGATGGAGCTGCGAAAGACTGGATGTATTATTTACAACTTGAAGATGTAAATTTTTGGAACGATTTGAAACGTCTTTTCTTGCAAAGACTTTTTCCAGCATCAAGGACCACTTCCATTCGTAAGGAGATATCAGGGATTAAGCAATCCCAAGGGGAGTCAATGTATGAGTACTGGGAGCGATTCAAGAAGTTGTGTGCAAGCTTCCCACATCACCAAATCAGTGAGCAACTCCTCATACAATACTTCTATGAAGGACTCACACCTATGGAGAGGAGCATGGTGGATGTCGCAGCTGGAGGATCATTGGTGGAAAAGACACCAGTAGCTACACACACATTGATCGACAAAATGGCCCAAAACTCCCAACAATTTGGCGATCAAGGTACACCACATGTTAGGGGAGTACATCAGGTAAGTCCTTCTCTTGAGCGTCATTTGATTGATACCAAGTTAGAAGAATTGAAAACTATGGTGAGGCAGATTGCTTTGGAACAAAAGACATCCCAACCCCCTCCTTCAAGGCATTGTGGAATTTTCACTAGGACAAGCCTCCCAATTGACTGTTTCCCACAACTACAAGAGATAGAGGATTGTGCAGCAGTATTCCCAAGGAGACTATATCAGCAGCAACAACAGACATACCCCCAAAAGAAGTTTGATTCATTTTCTCCAACATACAACCAATGGCGGAAGGATCAATCAGACATGAGGTATGGCTCTGGACAACAACAAAGGCCCCCTTTTCAACAAAACTTCCAGTAGCCTCCAACTTACCAGCAGGGTTTCCAACAACCCCAAAGGATATTTGAAGCCCAAGAATTAACAAGCCAGCAACAAGGGAATCCCCCACCCAAGGTAGATTCTAACACTAATGACCTTTTTAAGAAAATTGTTCTTAATCAACAGAATGAGATGAAGAGTCAAGGTTCGGAGCTGAGGGAGTTAAAGACTCAAATAAGACAGATTTCCACTGCCCTCCATGAACTGGTAAGTAAGAATTATAGAAATCTACCATCCCAACCTACTCTAAATCCCAAGGGTAATGTCAGTGCCATCACATTGAGAAGGGGGAAGCAAAAAACAGATACATCTGCACTTATCGTTCTGTCGGGATTCACCTCAAATCTGGAGAAGCCGCATTCCATACCAACTAATGAGAAATCCAAGGAATAAGATAAAGGTAATAAAAAGATTGATGATGTTCCTCCTAAACCCCTTCCATTTCCAAATATGGTTGTACAAACCAAGAATATGGCTGAGGAGACGATGCAAAAAGAAGTTTTGGATATATCCAAGCATGTGGAGATCAGCATCCCTTTACTTGAAGCCATCAAGAAAATCCCAAGGTATGCAAAATTCTTAAAAGAACTTTGTACCAATCGAAGAGGGATCAAGGGAAATGAGAGGATAAATCTTGGAAGGAATGTGTCAACACTCATTACACTAACTCTAGCAATGCCGACAAAGTGCAAGGATCCAGGGACATTCACCATCCCATGCACCATAGGGGATTTTCACTTTTTTAATGCACTTTGTGATTTGGGAGCTTCCATAAATGTGATGCCTCACTATGTATTCTCTTCTTTGCAGATTGGTGAGTTGAAACTGATGAGAGTAGTGGTGTAGTTGGAAAATAAAGCTACGACATATCCAGTGGGGGTTCTTGAGGATGTACTTGTCTAGGTAAGAGACATGATCTTTCCAGCTGATTTCTACGTGCTTAACATGGAGGATGATCAGGTAAGTTCTCAATCCCCCATTATCTTAGGTAGACCCTTCCTCAAAACTGCAAAAACAATCATAAATGTTAATGAGGGTACACTTTCCATGGAATTTGGGGACGAAGTTGTGATATTTAATGTTATGGATTTCATGAAGCACCCCTCAGATGATCATTCTACATTTTTTATCTCCCATTTTGAACCAAAAAATAAAAACCCCATGGAATTTGATTGTTCTATGCTTAGGGATATTATGAGTATTGGTTCTATTTTTATGTTTAAGAGTACTTCCACACCTATTTATAATGCACAAGACTCTCTTAGATTTGATTTTTAAATGGAGTCATATTCTGATTTTGATCATGTGAATTCTAATTATGACATGGCTGTTGAGTATGTTGATGGATTTGATGCTTCATTCTCTGATTTTGATGATGTATATTCTGATACTGATGCTCTTTGTGCACATATTTCAGTTCCTTCTATGTCTCTATCCATACACCACCCCCCTACACTGGAACTCAATCCATTGCCACAAAATCTCAAATACTCATACCTGTTAAGTGGTGAGAAATTATCTGTTATCATGGTTAACAATCTCCCTTTTGAACATTAAGAAAAACTTTTTAATCTTTTGAGGGAGAACAACAGTAAAATTGGGTGGACCTTGGCTGACATATCAGGTATTAGCCCCTCTATTTTCATGCATAGGATTCTTTTGGAGGATGGGGTTAAACCGGTTAGGCAGCCACAAATAAGACTCAATCCAACACTTTTAGAGGTTGTTAAAAAAGAGGTTGAAAAATTGTTCGAGGTAGGTATTATCTATCCCAGTTCAAATTCCCAGTGGGTGAGTCCTATTCAGGTTGTGCCTAAGAAAAGTGGTATTACGATTGTAAAAAATGATAAAGAGGAGTTAGTTCCTATGAGGGTACAAAACAGTTGGTGTGTGTGTATTGATTATAGGAAACTAAACTAGTCCAGTCGCAAAGACCATTTCTCCCTCCCATTTATTGATCAGATGCTTGAGAGACTAGCTGGGAAGACACACTATTGTTTCTTAGATGGATTTTTTAGATATTTTCAGGTTCCTATAGCTCCGGAGGATCAGGAGAAGACTACATTCACCTGTCCCTTTGGCACATTTTCCTACTGAAGGATGCCATTTGGACTTTGCAACGCCCCAAGTACCTTCCAGAGATGCATGGTGAGTATTTTTTCTGATTTTATTGAAACCTTCATGGAGGTATTCATGTATTATTTTATAGTGTATGGGTCTTCATTTGATGAATGTCTAAGTAGTTTGGGAAATGTGTTGAATCGTTGTATTGAGAAGAATCTAGTCTTGAACTTTGAAAAGTGTCATTTCATGGTAGAGCATGGCATTGTCTTAGGGAATGTAGTGTCAAAACATGGGATAGAGGTTGATAGATCTAAGGTAGATATTATTTCATCCTTACTATATCCTTCATGTGTGCATGATGTTAGATATTTCCTAGGGCATGCAGGATTTTATTGGCACTTCATCAAAGATTTTAGTAAGATTGCTCTTCCTATGTCACGATTACTTCAAACGAATTTTTGATTTTGTGTTTGATGATTCTTGTAGGACTTCCTTTGATGAGCTAAAGAAGTTTTTAACCACTCCACCAATCATACAGCCCCCATGGTGGGAGATTCCTTTTGAGATTATGTGTGATGCCTCCAACTTTGTGGTTGTAGTTGTCTTATCTCAGAGGGTGGAGGGACGTTCACATGTGATTGCCTATGCATCGAGGACACTGGATTCAGCCCAATAAAACTAAACAACCACGAAAAAGGAGTTTATTGTTGTTATATTCTCTTTAGATAAATTATGTTCATATTTATTGGGCTCTAAAGTAGTTTTTTTTCTGACCATGCAGCTCTGAGGTACCTCTTGAAGAAGCCAGATGCAAAGCCTAGGCTAATCTGATGGATGCTCCTTCTTCAAGAATTTGACATTGAGATAAAGGAAAAAAGGGGTCAGAAAAACTAGTGGCGAACCACATGAGTAGGCTTACTCACACACTAGAGGATGACACCTTGAATCAGGTACCACTTCGGGACACTTTCCCCGATGAGCATCTTTATTCCATCTCAGGTATGCATTCTTGGTATGCGGGTTTAGTGAACTGCCTTGTTGCATCTGAAATCCCTACAAATTTAAAGAAACATCAAGTCCAAAAGTTAAAGAGTGAGTTTAGATTTTATGTGTGGTATGATCCCCACTTATGGCGCATGTGTTGTGACCAAGTTATTAGGAGGTGTGTTCCTGATCATGAGTTTGAGTCTGTTCTACAATGTTGTCATACACTTGCTTGTGGTTGACACTTTGGACCTCAATGGACAGCTAGAAAAGTTTTGGACTATAGACTATATTGGCCTAGCTTATTCCATAATGCCCATGTGTTTTGTAAGTCATGCTCTCATTTCCAACACACTGGGAACATTTCTAGGAGACATGAGATGCCCCAACAACCCATACTATTCTGTGAGATTTTTTATGTATGGGGAATCGATTTTATGGGTCCTTTTCCTAGTTCCTTTGGTTTTTTGTACATTTTGGTTTATGTTGATTATGTGAGTAAATGGGTGGAGTCTAATGCCACCAGGACTAATGATTCTCATATTGTCGTGGACTTTGTCAAAGCGCAATTTTTTTGCAGGTTTGGAGTACCAAAGGCCATCATCAGTGACCAAGGGACACACTTATGTAATTGGAATTTAGCTTCCCTCCTTCATAAGTATGGGGTGACACACAAAACATCAAAATCATACCACCCCTAAAAAAATGGTCAGGCTGAGGTTTCAAATCGTGAGTTGAAACAGATTTTAGAGAAAATTGTGCAGCCAAATAGGAAGGATTGTAGCAAGCACTTGGATAATGCTCTATGGGCATATAGGACTGCATACAAAACTCCCATCGGTATGTCCCCATTTCGGATTGTTTTTGGGAAAGCGTTCCATCTCCCTGTGGAAGTTGAGCATCGAGCTTATTAGGCTATAAAGAAATGCAACATGGATTTGGCCTAAGCTGGAATCCAAAGGAAGCTGCAAATTCAAGAGCTTGAGGAGATTCGATTGTCTTCATATGATAACTCAAGGATCTATAAGGAAAGATCTAAAGTAGCTCATGACAAAATGATCTAACAAAGGGAGTTTCATGTTGGAGAGAAAGTCCTTCTCTACAGTTCATGACTGAATCTGATGTCTGGTAAGTTGCATTCCAGGTGGTTAGGTCCTTATGTTGTGACTAATGTTTTTCCTTATGGTGTAGTGGAGATCACACAAGAGGACACATTAAGGATCTTTACAGTCAATGGGAAATGTTTGAAGAGATTTATTGAGGGACTTCCTACTGATGTAGTGGATTTTATCACACTGCATGACCCCATCATCACTTGAGCATATCAGGTTGTTCCTAACCCTTTAACTTTTTTATTATTTGTCCTATTTAAAATTATACATTTCATGTGCATATATCATCTCATAGGTTCACATTGAGGACAATGCAATATTTTAAGTGTGGGGGAGGGAACCTTTTAGTTTAGTAATTTCAATTGTTTTCCTATTTAAAAAAACAAAACAAAAAATTTGTGTTTTTTCAAATTTTGTGTGTTTATTTTTCAGTTTTTTGTGTGTTTTTTAAACTTTTGAGCTAAAATGATTCTCATCACCATTTTGAAATCCATATCAATAAGTAAAACAATTTATCCCATGAAACCGAGCTTAAATAAATACTGAAAATAACTTTGTTTCAAGTTCAAATATTTAGTAATTTCATGAAAAGTACTCTGAATTCTAAATCTCATGCCACATCTCACTGTCTTTATATTTGAAATCACTTTCTTGTGAGGCTTCTAAAACATTCTTTTCATATTCTTCAAATTCACCTCACTTCTTGAGAGAATCAAACCATGCTTGATTTAACCAGAATTTGATTTATTCCTGTCAAAACTTGAGGGTTTGAGGTACTTATGTTTAAATGATTGAGGCATTTGTTTGGTATTAAAGCCCCTATTTCAAAGAATCCTTTTTTATAATGGCCTACATTTAACATTTAATCCTTATATCCCTTATAATCCATGAACATCCTATTAGGTTAGCCACATTACAATCCAATTTTCTCTATCCAACCAACTCTTGAAGTGAAATTGTATAATCTAGTTGAACTTAAGTGTGGGGGAAGCTATCTTATGTTGTGATACGACATTCTGTGATACTTTGGGTGGAAATTTAAATTATTAAGATATGTGTTTGTTGCTGAAAAAAACATTCTATTGAAATCTGTGCCTTTTATGGAGCTTTCATGATAAGTAAGGTTGTGCCTTTATAGAGCTTTTAAAAAGAAAGAAAGTTGCGCCTGTCTGGAGCTTTCACGAAAAACTATTTTAGAGAAGATTGACATTTTTATTGCTGAAATGATGAATGGTATAAACATTCCATGACTTTTCATGATGATGGAGCTGAATTGATGATAAGGGGATTAATGAGGAGACCATATTTAAGTGAAAATTAGATTAATACAATTTTTCTTCAAAAAGAGTCAAGCCCTCCTCATTCAGCCT
Source organism: Viscum album (assembly GCA_963277665.1). NCBI lineage: Eukaryota > Viridiplantae > Streptophyta > Magnoliopsida > Santalales > Viscaceae > Viscum > Viscum album. Next base: position 265,139,809 of record OY728129.1, read on the forward strand.
CATAGTTTTTCACATCTAAATCCTACCAACCGAAAGCCACAGAACAACCCTGAAAAGTCCTCATGATAAACATATGTCCTTAACTAACATAGGGTGGTGATTTAGGAATCTATCAAGCCTATTGTGACCCTTGTATGAGTTTGGATGAGGAAGACATTGCTAAAAAATGACATTTGTGTGATAAGAGAAAATTCAAGTGATGTAAGTGTTTTGTGGATGGGAGGATAAATGAAGTGGAAATATATTGAATGGTATAAATGAAGAACTTGAAATAATGGTTTTTTATGAGGTGTGATATCTTTTGTTTCTTGGTGTGTAATTGTTGGATCTCAAGGATATGTGTTTTAAAATTGGTTTTGATTTGATATTGATGTTTACTTGATATGAGGTTTTGCCCAAGAGTGCAAAAGGGTAAGTGTGGGGTAGTTGATAAAACACAATTTTATTGAATATGTTATTGATGATAGATGATATAATTTTCTCACATTATGATAAATATGTTCAATTATGAAATATTTGGGATTAGATCATTCATTTGCAAATTTGATGAAAATTCCAGTTTTACCCTTTTAAAATTTACTGTAGTATTTTGGGCATAAAAATTTTTATGTAAATTATTTTGACTTAAAATTTTATAACTGTGTTCCTAACTTAATGGGATACAAATTCCATTCAGGACATGTGTGCTGGATCTGGCATTTGAGTGGAGTAAATGGGCCATGAAGAAAAAGATGGACTGAATTATCCAGATTAGACATCACTTCACCATTTGAGCCGTATCTTATTCATCAAAGCTTGGATTGGGACCAAATTTTGAGGGCATCTCGGAGATATAATTATGAACAAATAATCCTTCTATAAGGCCGGACAATTAACACGTTTTAGAGGTCAACTATGCGGTGAAAGTGGGATTAAAATATTTTTCCGAATTTCTATTCCACATTTAATAAAGTTTTGTAAACCTAGACCTCCCCAACTCTATTTAAAGGATATTTTCACTCTTTGGGAGGGCTGGTAGAGGCTTTGGGAAGGTGTGGCCGAAAGGGTGTATCTTGGGAGTCCCTCACAACTCTTGGAAGAAGTAAGGCTTTGTGAAAACATCTCTTCCAAAAAGGCTCTCCTCTCCCACCTCCTCTTTGTATTTCTTTTCTTTCATGTTTGTATCTTGAATTTTTCTTCAATTAATATTTTGTGTTCTTCCCTTTTCTTATTATTTTAATCTTTCTAATTAGGTTGGAATCAATAGTGGAGACTACATTGGGTTATACCCTTTCAATCCTTGCTCATGCAAAATGTCTCCACGATGACCACACCGCCCATGGAAGAGTAGTTTTCTTAGTGATCAATCTATTTTCTACCCTCTTCATTTAATTATATTGAATCAATGAGCTACTGTAATTCAATTAATATAATCCATGAATTGTTTTTTTAAATTATAATAAACTAATCAAGCAATTGAACAATTAACATAAAAACACGCGAGGTCGAGATTTTGTGTAAATTATGAGAGCGCGATCTTAATCGGTAATACTAGACCACATGAGATAAATTTGTAGAGTTCAAATATAATCTCTAAACACAATTCATCCTCATTTACAGAATGTATATGTGATCTAATTAACCACTGACCATAAGCTAACCTCAGAACAACAATCAAAGTAGGGTGCTGCGATTGCGTGTTCCGAAGCTAGCCTAGGGTTTAAGTAATTTCATCTTTGTGGTTAAGTTAACTCTCGTAGGATTCGAGGGTTAACAGATTAGGGGATCATAATTAAGTGGATATTGATTTAAATGATAATGATTAATAAGTAAATGAAGAGGTAGAGTTATATCGATTATTCCTTTTAAAATATTTTCTAAAAAAACATCTTCTTATTGCGTTTTTAATCAAACTTCATTTCAAAATTAAAAAACAAAAAGAATGCAATCTTCTTCCAGCAAACTTCTTCAAGTTTTATAAACGATAAACAACCCCCACATCCTTTGAAGTAGTGTTTTAATTAAATTCTATTTTATTTTTAGAATACCTTTAAGAAGTTTTTTTAATTTACTTCATCCTTTGAGAGACGACCTTGGTCAGCCACTCTACTGCACCTAAGTACCCAAAAACCACTAATCATTTGAAGGCGCTCATGACAGCGCCTTTCAACTCACTTGTAATCTGGAGAATTATTATTTGTGAATAAAAGTGGAGGATTGTTATAATTTTATTCATATTAATAATAAAGGAATAAAATGTTTTAATTGGTCAAAACACCTATGGCTTTGATTGATGAGGTGGACATGTTTTGATTGGTCAAAATACATATGGGTTGGATTTATGAGGTGAACATAGATGCGGAATCCCACATTGGAGTTGGGGGTAGAATTCTCATAACTCATCCCTTAGGAGCCTTGGGAATTGGTATTTTCATAAAAATATATATTTTCCTAAATGCACTATAGGAAAACTAGGCAATTATGACGGGCCATTTGCAACAGGCCATTATCCCATCGCAAATAGTCTTTCAAAAAAAGTTTTTGTGATGGGAGAACTAGCCCGTCACAAATAATAAGGTTTTTACGACGGGCTATGGTAGCCCGTCACAAATACCCGGCAACATTTTTAGTATTTATGACAGGATATGTATCCCTTCACAAATACTATGTCGACAGGTGGTCTTTTGCAACAAGCCCTGCCGCAAAAGACTTTCTAACCAGAGGGTATTTGCGACGGGACCCGTCGCAAATGGTGTGATTTGTGACGGTAGTCCCGTCGCAACTAATCTAATCTATATATGCTCCACTCATTTTTCCTCATTCCACTCAATTCTCTACTTCTCTCTCTCTAGTGGAAAATTTTCTCTCAAAAATTTTATAGTTTGATATTTTAATTCAAGGCATTATTCGCAGCATATATCCTTCGAAAGCTTCAGTTTTAAGGTATTTATCTATTTATTTTATTTTTCTTTAATTCATTTTATTTTATTTTAGTAATAATTATTGTTAATTAGCTATAGTTAAATTAAATTAGAATTAGATAGTTTTATTTTTCATTACTTATGTTTATTTTTACAAATAATTATGTGTGATTAGTATGAATTAGTATTAATTAATAGTTATTATATTAATTAGTAGTAATTAGTATTAAATTGTAATAATTAGTATTAAATTATAATAATTAGTATTAAATTAGAATAAATTATAATAAATTGCAATAATTAATAATAAATTGCAAAAAATAGTAATAAATTGCAACAATTAGTAAAAAATTCGAATAATTAGTAACAAATTCAAATAATTAGTAATAAATTCGAATAATTAGTAATAAATTGTAATAATTAGTAATAAATTCTAATAATTAGTAATAAATTGAAATAATTAGTAATAAAGTTAAACAATAAATAATAATTAGTAATAAATTATAATAAGTAGTAATAAATTATAATAAGTAGTAATAAATTTTAATAATTAGTAATAAATTTTAATAATTATTAATAAATTTTAATAATTAGTAATAAATTGTAATAATTAGTAATAAATAGTAATAATTAGTAATAAATTCTAATAATTAGTAATAAATTCTAATAATCAGTAATAAATTCTAATAATTATTAATAAATTTTAATAATTAGTAATAAATTGTAATAATTAGTAATAAATTGTGATAACTAATAATAAATTGTAACAATTAGTAATAATTAGTAATAAATTATAATAATTAGTAACAATTAGTAACAATTAGTAATAAATTGTAATAATTAGTAATAAATTGTAATAATCAATAATAAATTCTAATAATTAGTAATAAATTGTAATATCATGTGCTGCACAATATCAGGAGCAGTTGCGAGCTCAAAGTGAGCTTATAGAGAGTATGTGTAGGGAGCAGGAGCAGATGTGTCAGTGGCAGCAGCAACAGCATGAAGAATTCCTACGACAGCAGTAGCAGCAACAACAAGAGTTGTAGGAGGAGATGCGTCGATGGTGGCATCAATAAGAGCAGGAGTAATTGGAGTACATGTGACGTCTCTCTTGTAGTTTAGGGATGAAGTTCCCTCCACTATCTTCCCTAACTCTTCCAGATGACCCTCCCCCTCAGTGATCTATTTATTTTTTATGATAAAACATTTGAATGTAAATTTTGTTTGTAATATTAATTATTTACCTTTCGTTCTAGTGTGTTTTTTATATTGTTGTGAATATTACATTTTTTATTATTTATTTAATTTTTTATTATTTTCTTACTTTATTTAATTTTTTTTATTATTTTATTAATTATTATTTTTGATTATTTTCTTTTTATTATTTTTTGTGAATATTGAGGTTTTCATTATTTTATAATTTTGTATTATATTAGTAATATTAATATTATTATTTCATTAATATTAATAATATTATTATTATATTATTATTAATATTTTTTATTATTATATAAATATTATTTTATTATTTTATAATTTATTTTATTTTACTAATATTGATATTATTATTTCATTAATATTAATATTATTTTCTTTTTTTATTATTTTTAAACTTTTTGTGATGGGCCCGTCACAAATAGTATTTGCGACGGGACCCGTCGCTGAAAAGTATTTGTGACGGGGCCCATCGTAAAAAAATTATTTAAAAAACACAGGAAATTTCTTTGTGACGGATCCGTATACCATCACAAATATATGTTTTTGCGATATATCGTCGCAAAAACAATATTTGGGACACCCTTTTCTGTAACAGGGCATTTGTGACGGGCCCCACCGCAAAAGGGTATTTGTGACGGGATCCCATCACAGATATCCCATTTTCTAGTGGTGATGCTTTTAAAGTATTTTTAAAATATATAGTAGTAAAATGTTTTGTTATATATATATATATAACAAAATAAAATAATAAAATAAAAATAAAATAAAATAAAATATTTTATAAAAATGGCCAATAACATGATTAGTCTAGTTTGATTTCGAATTTTCGAAATCCGAACGGTGTCTTGTTTTCGGACGAACCAAGGTATTCTTTGACCAAAACGGTGAGATCAAATCGATGCGATTCACACTGATTTTGATCTATAAATAATTGATGATGATATCACTTATAATTTTAATTTTTTTAATCCAAGAAATTCTCCAGATATTTTTCCCAACATCAGTGTTGTGGGGCTGTCGAAAATTGGTGTTCGATTTTCCCCTAAATCTTGAAGAAGTCCTCAAGGGAAACTTTAACCAAGAACTCTATACCGGTTAAGAAATTGATATTGTTAATATTTTCATGTCTTATTATATACTCCCTTTACTGATTTTATATGAAATGTGCATAATTTGTGTGAAATATTAATGTTTTAATATTAAGTATAATTTTTGAGCATTTTTAGAAGTAGTCCAATTGAGTCAGTTTACTGTTTGAATAATAACGATCACTATAATGATCCAAATTGTGTGGTTATTATTTTTTAGGATTCTAATTTCAATATACAACATTTCATTAGAAGGTACCATGAGCCAATTCTTCCATTTGAAGGGTCATATGGTCCTCACAAACAAGACCAAAGAATTTGTGAAGAAACTGGACTATTAATAAAGATTGATTTACTGGGCTACATGAAGAAGTCCAAATTCTATTATTCTCCACCATAGTTCGGGTGACAATGCAAGGAGTCTTGTATAAAAATTTCAGGGCCCAAATCTAAGAACAAGGGGCCCAAATGAAGTTTTACAATCTAGCCCACCATTCTGGATGAGAATTAAAATCAGTATAGTATGAATGACATATCTCATGATGTAAGCATCAAACCAAGCTGAGATTTTTTAGTATGAAATAGGAGATATAGGCGGCCGACTTTGTTGAATAACCCATTCGTATTTGAAGGCATATTCATATTCAAAAACCCTTTCACATTCTGGACTTTAAAAAGACTGGATTGAAATGGACAATTTATCTTTGTTTAATAAACCGGAAATAACTTTTGATCCTTAAGTCCAAATGACTCCAAATTTTGAGAGTAGTCGACCAACTTTATTATATACAACTTTTAAGAAGAATATTTCTCGAGATTAGGCTGTATGAATAGCCAAATTGGCGATGAAAGTGGAGGGACAGATTGGGAATTCAAACAGTCCACTCCTTGGGCTATTAATACTCTCCCCTTCTCTCCTTGAGAGGGGTTGGAATTTCAGAAGAGAGGATAACATATTGGAACGACCAAAGCCTTTAAAAATTCTTGGGAGGACCTTCCATACTCAATTTTTTACTTGAGAGACCTTTCCTCTTCTCTTTGTTTTCACTTACTTTTGTTTTCTTCGTTTTTGTAATCTTGTAAGTCTCTTTGTTTGTAATTCTGTTTTAATGCATGTTTCTTCTTCAATATATCTTATTCTTATCCACCTTATGTAGTTTAATATTAATGTTCTTAAAATAGTTTAAATACAGTTGAATCCCCTTCCCTTATTTTGCTTCCTCATTCAATCAAAAATTGGTTTTTAATTATCATCATTGTTTGTGTGTGTGTGTTCGACGTACCACTCTTTTCTAAAACCTTTCTTTTTCTTCTATTCTTAATTTCTCATCATAATTATTATAACCAGAATATTAAAAACCCAAATGGATGAGTAAATATCTCATTGGGGTGAGTTATAATTTAGGGATGTTAAGTGATTGAGAGTATTTTCTCGATGAGTATTCGTTAATTTAACATTGTGTATGTTGAACTTAATTTGTCATGGATTAATGACATATTTTGTTTATCATGTGGTTTCCATGGATTATTGGAACTAAAAATACACTACCATAAACATGTACTGATTGATATTAAAATCCTAATTAAGTTAAGGCTTGGATTAAAGCTTTAACACTTAGTAATTCTAATCGACGTCAACTTGTAAAGTGGGTGTTAATTTAAATGCAATATAAAGCAAAGCTCAAGGATATCACAAGCTTAACTACCTAATGATGAACTCACCCCAATATTTATCAATTTGTTAAATCAAAAATCATCCATAAATTATTTCATAAGCTCTGCAAACAAACCCCCCAATTAGAATACAATTAACTAAAAACAAACGACTATTATAAAGTATCATCGCCGAGGATTCGACCCGAGTGCTGCTATACACATTAGCAGAGCACCAGAACTTTGATCGGTCGATAGGCGAAAATCAGCCGTGCGTTTCAAATGGCGTCGTTGCTGGGGGTGGTGCTTTAAGTAGTCATTAGTTTCTGGTTATTGTCAAAAAAACAAAAAAAAACAAAATTTTAAAAAAAATTAAAAAAAATACAAAGAAAAACTCATCTTCCTCTTAAAAATCATACACTGAAAAAAAACACAAAGAAAAACCCATCTTCCTCTTTCTTCCAAAATATCTCTGAATGCCCCATAGCCTCCCAAACAATCCCTCGGATTTGTTTGACCCTGAAATTGAGCGAACACTTCGCCAAATTAGGAGGAACATAAGAGATAATCAACTCATTCAAGAACCAGTCCTCATCCAACCAATTGAATTAGATATGGACAATCCTAGGGAACAAACCCTTAAAGAACTCGCTGCCCCTGATATGAATTACCAACCTCTTGGTATTCAATATCCAAACATAGAGTCTGACTTCGAACTCAATTCGGGTTTGATTCATCTTCTTCCTCATTTCCACGGGCTAGCCGGTGAGGATCCACATCTCCACCTTAAAGAGTTACAAGTAGTGTGCTCTACCATGAAGCCTCAAGGGGTTTCTGAAGAACAAATCCAACTCTGAGAATTCACTTTTTCCCTAGCTGACACTACTAAGTCATGGCTATACTACCTACCTCCTGGTTCCATAACTACATGGAATGACATGAAGCGACTCTTCTTAGAGAAATTATTTCCTGCTTCTCGTACTGCTTCTATCCGAAAGGAAATAAGTGGTATACGTCAATTCCCAAGTGAATCATTCCATGAGTACTGGGAGAGGTTCAAAAGGCTTGTTGCAACCTGCCCACACCACCAAATTCCTGACCAACTCTTGATCCAATACTTCTATGAGGGGTTATTGGCTATGGAGAGAACTCTCATTGATGCCGCAAGTGGCGGTGCTCTGGTTGATAAAACTCCCGTAGCTGCAAAAGATCTCATAAGTAACATGGCTGCAAACACACAAAAATTCCATACTCGAGCACATGCTCAAGTCAAACAAGCCCAAGATAATCAATCAATTGATCCGAACAAGATGACCGAGTGGATGAGTGAACTTACAGGTCTTGTGTGACAACTAGTTGTGGCTACCAAATCCCCAACCTCGTCTTCTCCGTAATCAATGTTTCTTGGACCTGTCAAAAACTGTGGAATCTGCAACTCTCCATCTCATCCAATTGACACATGTCCACAGCTTCAAGAGGATCAATCCGATTCATCTGGACCAATGGAGCTCAATGCAGCATATGCTCAACGGAACACCAATCCTCAACTATCAAGTCAGTTTGTTAGAAACTTCAACCAACCTCACTCTGAGCCCTTCTCCTCTAACTTTAACCAAGGATTGAGGTATGGTAACCCCATGTCTCACCCCCCTCAATTCCCTCCTCAAAACCCAAACCAATTCCAATATGGTCAAGGTGGTGGTAACTTCCATCAACCTTATCCTTTTGTTCCTCAACCTCAAAGGAACAATCCTCCTCCTGGATTCCATTATCCTAGTGAGCCTTCCCAATTCCAAAACCAATACAATCGATTTCCCAAGAACCAAAATCAAGGCAATCCCAATCCGGGACAAGCCTCTTCTTCCAAGCAACCATGGGAAAGTGCAGTGGAAGATCTTGCCTCCTTCACCCGTTCTAGCCTTAAAAACATTGAAACTCAAATAGGTCAACTTGAATCCCACCTGAGCCAACAACAACAATCAAATTCTTCCCAACTCCCAGCTCAACCATTACCCAAAGGGTAATGTAAGTGCAATTGCACTTAGATCAGGAAAGCAACTTGCTATGCCTCAAGATAAATCCCCAAACCCTCCTTTAAATGTTGACCTAGAAAATGAAAAGAAAAATAAAATTGAAAAGGAACCTGAATCCATTCCCTCACCTCCTTCCATTCCACTTAGGAATCCAATTCCTTTTCCTCAAGCTGTCTCTAAACCAAGGAAGTCCTTTGAACCTGATCCTGAAATGCTCAACATGTTTAGACATGTTGAAGTCAACATTCCTCTCTTAGATGCCATCAAAAAAAATTTAAGTATGCCAAGTTTCTCAAGGAGTTGTGTACCAACAAGAGGCAACTTAGGACCTTCGAAAATGTTTCCACCCAGTAGTCCATACCCATTAAGTAAAAATATCCAGGTACCTTTACGGTTCCATGCCAAATTGGAAGTTCCAACTTTGATGATGCACTCATAGACCTAGGATCCTCAATTAATTTCATGCCCAAATCCATATTCTCCAACCTTGGTCTAGGTCCCTTTCACCCAATAGGTGTTGTCATTCAGTTAGCTAATCAAATCACAACTAGTCCTGGGGGAATAATTGAGGATGTCCTTGTCCGAGTCAATGATCTTATCTTCCCTGCTGATTTCTATGTCCTTGACATGGAAGGTGAGACAAACTCTTCTCGATCTCCCCTAATTCTAGGAATACCATTCCTAATGACTGCGAGGACCAAGATTGATGTCCATTCAGGCATCCTATCCATGGAATTTGGTGACCAACTGGTCAAGTTCAACATTTTCCAAGTCATGCGATACCCATCTGAGGATCACTCTGCATTCTCAATCCATGCTTCTAAGGACACTTCTAAGAGTCAATAGAACCCCAATCCACCATGTTCTTCATGTTCTAATGACAAAGGATCTTGTGAAATCTACACTATGATTAAACAAGTCATAAATGGTGAAGTTGATGTGGACCTTTCATTCATAGACTCCATCAATCTAGAGGAACTTGAAAACTCTCTTGAATTCCACATAAATTCTGATCTCTACTGCTCCACCTTGGACAGTATTAAGGAAAATGAACCTGAAGCAACTGAAGTCCCTTCTTCCATTCCTGAGTTGTTTAGCCCAAAAGTGAAAGATGAGATTGATCTGAAACCTCTTCCTGCACACCTGAAATATGCATTCCTCTTCCATGATCACTCATATCCTTTCATTATCTCTTCCACCCTTACTGAAACCGAGGAGTCCAAACTTGTTCAGGTGTTAGAGGAAAACAAAAAGGCCTTAGGTTGGACCCTAGATGACATACCAGGAATCAACCCTGCCCTTTGTATGCATCACATCCATCTGGAGGAGACATCCAAACCAATTAGACAACCACAAAGAAGACTCAATCCACTCATACTTGAGGTAGTTAGGGAAGAGATCACCAAGCTTCTTAAAGCTGGTATTATCTACCCAATTTCTGATAGTGAATGGGTTAGTCCAATTCAAGTTGTACCAAAGAAGGGTGGGATAACTGTTGTCACAAATGAACATGGGGAGGTAGTCACAACTCGAGTGAAGAATAAATGGAGTGTATGCATCGATTATCAAAAATTGAATGTTGAAACACGAAAAGATCACTACCCTCTTCCATTCCTTGATCAAATGCTAGAAAGATTAACCAGAAAGTCACACTATTGCTTCCTTGATGGATACACCGGCTATTTTCAAATCCCTATCTCACCTCAGGACTAAGAAAAGACTACTTTAACATGCCCCTTTGGAACATATGCATATAGAAGAATGCCTTTTGTACTTTGTAATGCTCCTGCAACATTACAGAGGTGTATGATGAGTATCTTCTCCGAATTCATTGAACACTGCATGGAAGTCTTCATGGATGACTTCACCATTTATGTTGAGTCATTTGAATCTTGTTTGAATTCACTCTCTCTAGTCCTTCAAAAGTGTGTCAAGTGTAACCTTATTTTAAATTTTGAAAAATGTCACTTCATGGTTGCAAATGGGATTGTTCTAGGGAACATAGTTTCAAAATATGGTATTAAAGTCGATCCTGCCAAAATTGAAGTGATCCAATCACTTCCTGAACCCAACTTTGTTCGAGACATCCGTTCATTTCTCGTTCATGCTGGTTTCTATCGTCGATTCATCCATAACTTCAGTAAAATTTCCCTCCCACTCACTTGTTTGCTCCAAAATGATGTCACTTTCCATTTTTATGAGGTTTTCAAGAGAGCCTTCATTGAACTCAAAACTGCTCTTACATCTTCCCCGATAATCCAACCCCCATATTGGTCCTTACCCTTTGAGTTAATGTGTGATGCTTCTGATAGAGATGTTGGGGATGTTCTTGGTCAAAGAAGAGAAATAATTCCTCATGTCATCTATTATGCCTCAAAAACATTGGATGAAACTCAATCTCACTACACTGTCACTGAAAAAAGAACTTTTAGCAGTTGTTTTTTCCTTAGATAAATTCTGACCCTATCTCTTAGGTGCCAAAATCATAATCTTCACATATGATTCTGCTATAAAGTTCTTACTCAAGAAAATTGATTCCAACCCGAGTCTAATAAGATGTATCCTAATGCTCCAAGAGTTTGACCTTGAAATCAAAGATAGACCTGGAAAAGAAAACTTTGTGGCTGATCACTTGAGTAGAATTTCTAATTCTTATCATTCAGAAATCATTGATCCTGAATTCCCCACTGAGCACCTTTCATCTCTCACTCCAAAAATACCATGGTATGCCCCAATTGTAAATTACTTGGTTTCTAGTGTTTTTCCTGAATTTTTTTCAAAAGCACAGAAAATGAAGTTGAAAAGTGATTCAAAATACTATTTTTGGTAAGAAAATAAACTTTGGAAAACTGGGGAAGATATGGTAATTAGGAGATGTGTTGAAGAAAATGAGCATTCTTCCATCTTAGAATTTTGTCACTCACTTCCCGAAGGTGGCCACTTTGGACCACAAAGGACCTCCCGAAAGGTCCTAGACTCTGGATTCTTCTGGACTTCACTCTTCAAGGTCTCACATGAGTTCTTTCAATCATGTCCCACTTTCCAAAAGTTTGTCACAATCTCCAAAAGAAATGAAATGCCCCAAAAGCCTTTAATTTTCTGTGAGATCTTCGATGTTTGGGGCATCAATTTCATGGGACCATTTCCCCCTTCCAATGGATTCTCATACATTCTTCTTACAGTCGATTATGTTTCAAGGTGGGTTGAGGCCAAACCCACTAGGAAGGATGATGCTCATACTATTAGTGAGTTCCTAAAGACCCACATATTCCAAATATTTGGCACACCATGTGCCTTGATTATTGACTTAGGAACCCATTTTTGTAATAAAACCATGGAATAACTTTTGAAAAAGAATGGATTTGTACATAAAACTTCAACTACATATCACCCCCAAACAAATGGAATGGATGAACTTTCTAATAGAGAAGTGAAAAGAGCACTTGAGAGAATTGTAAAACCCACTAGAAAAGACTGGCCTGAAAGACTTGGTGAAGCACTTTGGGCTTATCGAACTACCTATAAAACACCCATTGGGATGTCTCCTTTTAGGATAGTTTTTGGTAAAGTGTGTCACTTACCAGTTGAAATCCAACATAAGTCTTTTTGGGCTGTGAAAACCTGTAATTTTGATTGTGAAAAATCTGGTGAAGAAAGATTGTTGCAATTGGCTAAACTGGAGGAGCTTCGACTTGAATCCTATGAGAATTCCAATCTGTACAAAGAGAAGGCTAAGGTACTCCATGACAGACACATACTAAGAAAGGTATTTCATGAAGGTGAAAAGGTAATGATCTTCAATTCTCGATTCCAACTTTACCCAGGTAAGCTTAATTCTCGTTGGGAAGGTCCTTTTGTTATTACTAATGTTTACCCATTTGGTGCAGTGCAAGTCCAAGACCCCTCTTCCAAAAGGACATTCACGGTTAATGGACATCGGTTAAAGCATCACTATGAGAGGACACACAATCCTATATCATCATTAACATCTATTGGATCCCCAACTTCTGTAGTCAACCTACCACTAGATGGAGAAGGCGACCCGCCAAATCCAAACCAGGGGGCACCTCTTTCCCTTTAACTCTATTTATCTCTTCCTCTCTCTACCTCTTTCTTCTTCTTCCTCTCTCTTTCATTTTTTTTAACATTTTCTTTATCAAAACCTTTATTTTTCACTTTCTCTTTTGTGTGGGTGTATCTTTACAAAAATAAAAACCTAAAACACACAAAAAAAACCAAAAAAACAATCACTTAAAAAATACAAAAAATTATAAGACATGCTTACTCACCATCGAGTTTTGAAATTTTGTACAACCATTTTGGGGAGTTAACAGACATGTTTTCATCTCAAAAATTTTGTATTTTCATTATGAATTTGGATAAAGAATTTTGTGTCAAAACCAACACATTTTGAATGCTCAATTTTTTATTTGGAAAATTATTTTCCCCAACCATGAGAACAAACATTTGCTTTCATGCCAAGGACACCTATGGCCATATTTTCAAAATGTGTGTTTTCACCCCCATTTGTGAGTCTTGAGTTTGTGGACCTTCGAGTGAATTTCCTACCTTAGTGTGTATTAATATGATAGGGGCATTTTCTGAACCACATGAGAATCACAATAGCCAAATAGCCTCCCATTTCCCTTACATTAATCCTCCTTTTTAAAGACCATTCAAGCCTATTAAAACCTTTTCTTTGATATCCACATTACAAGACCAATACCTTATCCCACCCAATATCAACATGGATTTTCATTGCATAAGTTTTTTGAAATTTAAGTGTGGGGGGGAATGGATTTCATTTTTGGGTATCATTTCCTTACTTTACGGTGTGTTATCATATGCTTGAGGTAAAGCATCCATTTTAGTGTGGGGGGGAGGTTGTCATTCCTTGGGATTTGGGAATGTATTGTACAAATGATATTGAAAAGTGTTGTTCAAAAAACAATTCAAAAAAAATCAAAATCAAAAAAAAAATCAAAAAATGGGTTGTGTCTTGGGTAGGTCAAAAATCACTCTTCATCAACCTTTGATCTTGTTATAACTATTACAATTAGTGTCGTGAGGAGATCAAACATGGGTTGGGATATGATTGTGATATCTGTTTCAAGGTCAACTTTCGAAAAAACAAAGAAAAAAAGGAAAAGAAAAAAAGAACACTTGCATTATATTCTTATATAATTGGGAGAAGTTTTTTGGTTTGTAAATATTCCATCTTCTCATTACCTTCATATTTTCTTCCTCTATTGTGTCTTTCTTCACACAATCATTCCCTTGTAAATATGTTTTTTCATTTCCTTCCATGTTTTATTTCAAAAAAAATGTGCATTGCTTTTTCTATGTTGGTATTTTAACCCTCTTCTTCTCTCTATTGGACATTATATTACTACCCTCCCATAGCCATAGAAAACCCCCTTAAAAAGACCTCTTGATTCTTGTAAACTTTGGATAGGGATTGTAATCTGAGAGCTCTTTCAAACTCTAAGATTTTCACTTTTGGTTGGTGAAAGAGTGAACCTCCACAAATGAATTTTATCATCTTGAGAGGTGTGAGTTTTGAGTGTCCACATTTTCCATTTCTAAATTTGAGCATGAAAAAATGAATTAGTTTTGGAACATTTTTTCTGTAACAAATTGTGGTGGAATTCAAAATGGATGAGTGAAATAGTCTAAACCTCCCCTGATTGGAGAAAACAAAATTTTAATATCTGTTGGTGAGTAAAAATGATTTTGTCATGTTTTTATATTTGTTTCACATGAGGACATGCACAAAACTAAGTGTGGGGGAGTTTATATTGTTAATATTTTTATTTCTTATTATATACTCCCTTTACTGATTTTATATGAAATGTGCATAATTTGTGTGAAATATTAATGTTTTAATATTAAGTATAATTTTTGAGCATTTTTAGAAGTAGTCTAATTGAGTCAGTTTACTGTTTGAATAATAATTATCACTATACTGATACAAATTGTGTGGTTTTTATTTTTTAGGATTCTAATTTCAGTATACAACATTTCATTAGAAGGTACCATGAGCCAATTCTGCCATTTGAAGGGTCATATGGTCCTCACAAACAAGACCAAAGAATCTGTAAAGAAACTAGACTATTCATGAAGATTGATTTACTAGGCTACATGCAGAAGTCCAAATTCTATTATTCTCCACCATAGTTCGGGGGGACAATTCAAGGAGTCTTGTATAAAAATTTCAGGACCCGAATCTAAGAACAAGGGGGCCAAATGAAGTTTTACAATCTAGCCCACCATTCTGGACGAGA
The DNA here is from genome assembly GCA_963277665.1 of Viscum album. NCBI lineage: Eukaryota > Viridiplantae > Streptophyta > Magnoliopsida > Santalales > Viscaceae > Viscum > Viscum album. The sequence continues at coordinate 265,154,988 of OY728129.1, forward strand.
ATTAAAATCAGTATAGTATGCATGAAATATCTCATGATTAAGAATCAAATCGAGATGATATTTTTCAGTGTGAAAGATGAGATATAGGCGGCCGACTTTGTTGAATAACTCATTCGTATTTGAAGGAATCTTCATATTCAAAAACTCTTTCACATTCTGGACTTTAAAAATACTGGATTGAAATGGATAGTTTATCTTTGTTTAATCAACCGGCCATAACTTTTGAATCTTAAGTCCAAATGACTCAACATTTTGAGAGTAGTCGTAAAAATTTATTATCTACAACATTGAAGAAGGATATTTCTCGATATTAGGCTTTTTGAATAGACAAATTTGCGATTCAAGTGGAGGGAAAGATTGGGAATTCAAACAGTCCACTCCTTGGGCTATTAATACTCTCCTCTTCTCTCCTTGAGAGGGGTTGGCATTTCAGAAGAGAGGATAACATATTGGCACGAACAAATCCTTTACAAAGGCTTGGGAGGACCTTACATACTCAATTTTTCACTTGAGAGACCTTTCCTCCTCTCTTTGTTTTCACTTACTTTCGTTTTCTTCGTTTTTGTAATCTTGTAAGTCTCTTTGTTTGTAATTCTGTTTTAATGCATGTTTCTTCTTAAATATATCTTATTCTTCTCCAACTTATATAGTTTAATATTAATGTTCTTAAAATAGTTTAAATACAATTGAATCCTCTTCCCTTATTTTTCTTCCTCATTCAATCAAAAATCTGTTTTTAATTATCATCATTGTTCGTGTGTGTGTGTTCGACGTACCAATCTTTTCTAATCCCTTTCTTTTTCTTCTATTCTTAATTTCTCATCATAATTATTATAACCAGAATATTAAAAACCCAAATGGATGAGTAAATATCTCATTGGGGTGATTTATAATTTAGGGATGTTAAGTGATTGAGAGTATTTTCTCGATGAGTATTCGTTAATTTAACATTGTGTATGTTGGACTTAATTTGTCATGGATTAATGACATATTTTGTTTAGAATGTGGTTTCCATGGATTATTGGAACTAAAAATACACTACCATAAACATTTACTGATTGAGATTAAAATCCTAATTAATTTAAGGCTTGTATTAAAGCTTTAACACTTAGGAATTCTAATCGACGTCAACTTGTGAAGTGGGTGTTAATTTAAATGCAATATAAATCAAAGCTCAAGGATATCAAAAGATTAACTACCTAATGATAAAGTCACCCCAATATTTATCAATTTGTTAAATCAAACATAATCCATAAATTATTTCATAAGCTATGCAAACAAACCCCCCAATCAGAATACAATTAACTAAAAACAAACGACTATTATAAAGTATCATCGCCGAGGATTCGACCCGAGTGTTGTTATACACATTAGCAGAGCACCGAAACTTTGACCGGTTGATAGGCGACAATCAGCCGTGCGTTTCAGAAATATGTAGGCAGAAGGAGAATATATAGTGAACATTGATGCGTGAATTGAATTCACTATCCAAAAGGGTTTGATCCACCCCCACGTTGATGGTGTAGGGTTCTTAGTGGAAGTATCCCTTGAGGATTTCACCATGGTTTGGGGAAAATCAAACACCAATTTCTGATTTCCCCACTACACCGATGTTGGGAGAACTCTAAAGAATTTCTTGGATTGAAAAATTAATTAATCCATAAGCGATCTCATCATCGCTTATTTATAGATCGGAATCGGTGTGAATTGCACTAGTTCGATCAAATAACACATTGGTTCGACCAAAACAAGACAACTCTTGGTGAGGGACACACCAGTTTGATCTCACTATTTCGGTCAAAGAACACAGTGGTTCAACCGAAATGACACAACTCTTGGTGAGGGACACACCGATTCAAATTTGAAAAAAACACTCTATTTATTTTAATAAATAATTTGAATAAAATTATAACAATAAAATATTTTGAATAAAATTATAACAATCAATCACTTTTATTCATAAATATTAATTCTCTAGATCACCCTTTACTTAGTATAACACATTGGTTCGACCGAAACAAGACAACTCTTGGTGAGGGACACACTGGGTCGATCTCACCATTTTTTTCAAAGAACACATTGGTTCAACCAAAATGACACAACTCTTGGTGAGGGACACACCGATTCAAATTTGAAAAAAAACACTCTATTTATTTTAATAAATAATTTAAATAAAATTATAACAATAAAATATTTTGAATAATATTATAACAATCCCCCACTTCTATTTATAAATATTAATTCTCCAGATCACAAGTGATTAATTATACATAATAGAGGTATCTTTCGATTTAAACCTTTATTTAGTGTAAGAACCCAGATCTTATTTTCAGGTATATTTTTCTATTTTATGATGTTTTTGAGAAAAAAAGGAGTTTCTGGAAATTTTTGAAGTACACATTGTGTACTTATTTGTATACGTCGTGTACTCTTTTGCCACACATAGCCGTGTTCTGGTCGTGTAACGGCCGAGCACACAGCCATGTGTGGTGACCTGGAGACCACCTAATGTGGGGGGTGGTAAGGGTAAGTACATGTCGTGTACTTCTAAAGTACACATTGTGTACTTTCTTTTTATTTCATTAAAAGGACCAGGGTCATGTCTAATTGGAAGAAATCTCTTCTTCTTCGCCTTCTTCATCCGAGAACATCCATACGGCGCGGATCTTCGTCGAGCCCTCGATCGAGCATTTGTTCTCCGAATCAAACTTTGTCGGTTGCGTTGGAATCGTATATGTGAGTTCTCTCTTCTTCTAGGACTTTGTTTCCTGATTCCTCCTCTTTCAATAGTTATCATCAGTTGATCATTTCTAGCGTTTTTGTAGATCTACGGTGTTCCTAAGAAATCCGAGGCTTGAGGTTCACATATAATGATCCTACAACACTGAGGTAGGTGTTTTGTGCCTTTCTATAGGTAGTATCTGAGTTATATGTGCAAAAGTTCCCAATACCCTTGAACGGGGTATTGCGTGTTTATGGTGTTAACCCTTTTTGTTACCTGTTATGCCTAGTTTGATTGGGTAGAGGTTAATTGTTGGTATTAGTATTATCTTTGCTAAGCTGTGGATGTTTTTCCCATGTTTTCTTGTTTTGAATGTTTGGTCTAGCTTTGTCTGTTAGGTTGCTTTGTTCTTGTCTCATGCCTAGTATTGTAGGATGGAGTGATTATTTATATCTGACATGATATGATGTGTTGTAGATTGTTTAGCCAAGTAGTCCTAGAAGTTTACTTTGGATGTTGATTATCGTTTGTGCACGATTGCTTTACATGGGGTTGTGGGAACCTGGTGTAGTGAGACCATAGGGGAAATTGATGTTGAGGGCTTTCCCAGAGTGTCTGTTATAATTATCACGCTGCGAGACCATTGGGGGTATTGACGTTGAGTGCTCCCTCAGAGTGTCTATAGTTAGATTACGAGACCACAGGAGGAATTGACATTGAGTGCTTCCTTAGAGTGTATGTAGTTTACCATTAAAAGACTATAGGGGGAATTGACGGTGAGTGCTTCCTCAGAGAGTCTTTAATCACACTTGACTATAGGGGGAATTTACGGTGAGTGCTTCCTTAGAGATTCTTTTGTATATCTTTCCTTGTATTGTAAACCAGAGGGGTTAGGCTGTGAGAACTACCCAGAGGGTTGATTTTATTTGTTTTGGTTGATTAAATGCTTAAAAGTAATGTTTGTAAATGGAGTTGTAGGATTGTTTACTTTTGAGTACTTCCTTGTTTACTAATTCCTTTTTCATATTACCTGTCATATATATTCACTGAATGTTAAGCACAGATCTTTGGGTAGTTGCCTACTGGGATTAGTCTCACACCCTATTTGGGTCATGCTTTTGGACCCAAACAGATTATATTGTTGCACGTATAGATAAGGTAAATCTCCCTTCTACTTCAGGTACTTGATTGTTGAGGAGTTGGAGAGCATGAGACCAAGCCGAGGTTTGCGATGCTGCTAGAGATTTTTTGTTTTCTTTTATACTTCGGTTTATTACTATTTTCCAACATTGTGACTTGTTTGGATGCTTTCCTAGACATATGTATCATGCATCATTTATATATGTGGGCTCTAGTTGTTTATTACTTCTGTTGTTCACTTATTGCATGTTTTACTGATTCTTCTATTACTATCTGTTTTACTTCTTCTGTGTTACTCTGACAATGAGGGCATAGTTTCCCCACTATCACACCCAAAGTCCTCACTGCTATTTGGCAGCCTATGACGTTTGGGGAAATTCGCTTGAGGCCATGTGACCAACTGGGTACAGGGCGCCTCTAGGTGGCTTCTGGAACCGGGACGTTACAAAGTGGTATTAGAGGAATTATTTTCTTATTGACTTACTATTTGGAGCCTATATTTAGGGATAGGAAGGAATAGGTACTTGGTAATAAATTGTGTCCAAGATTAGCTAACCCATGTACAGGGAAAATCCAATTTACCTCGTTATTGCAATTTTCTGGTTTTGTAGTTTTACAGTTGATTTGATTTCATTGTTGAGTGATTCACATGTTTTTTGTTGTTATCGTTGATATTATTGAGGTTCTATTTCTATTTCAACCTGATGAGATGAGGGTATGTCATCTCACGCATCATATAGGAACTTTCTAGAAATCACATGTCATGCATTCTTACCATGCCATTCAGGGTGCATTCGCGATTGCATGTTGTTGTGATAGATGTTGTGTTAGATGTGCATGTTTTTGTGATATATGCCTTGATAGAATACTTGCATTTTTGATAGGGTATTGGATTGTGTAAGTTTTTGTTTGAATGAACACCAAACTTTGGTTCTTGAGGTGTTATGGGCCCTCATGGACCAGAATTTGGTGGATCATTGTACTGTTATCCTAGTTATAACATGTATAAGATGCCAAGCTTTGATTTGTGGGGTGTATGGGCCCTCAAAGATCAGAATTTGGCACTTTAATGTTTGTTTCAATGTTTTCTGGGTTCCAGAGTAGTTTTTTAGGCTTATTGTCCGGAAAAACTCAGAATACACGGCATGTAATGATGAATACACGCCATGTGTCCTTTTTTTCGGGAAGGAACTGTTTTTCTTAAGTATACGCTGTGTACTGTATGTACACACCGTGTAGTCTCTAATCGTGTCACTGTCTGTGTTGGCAGAGACATGGGGTTGGAAAATCTCAGTTGGAACACGTTGTGTACTGGATATACATGTTGTGTTGTGTAGATAGTGTGTCCACCCATGTGACTAACGACACTGATGGATAAAACTTAAGGAATACACGCCATGTCCATCAGGAACACGCCGTGTAGTGTAACCCGAGTATCCGGTCATGTAACGAACAACACGGGTCGGTGAAATCCTTCTTGTACACGTCGTGTCTGGCATAAACACGCCGTGTATAGTCAGTTGTGTGTTCACCCGTGTGACTAACAACACGGGTAGTTGAAACCTAAGCAGTACACGTCGTGTCTATCTGGAACACGCCGTGTATAGTGAGTCGTGTAACCAGCCGTGTGACTAACAACATGGGTCGGTGAAGTTTTTCTAGTACATGTTGTGTTTAGCACTAACATGCCATGTAGTCTTGTTCTAGGAGAACCGTGTGGCTAAGCTGTGTAAGAGAACTCAAGCAGGGGAAGAGGATTCAAGTACACGTCGTGTGTTAGGAAAACATGTTGTGTGTGGGGGGTGTTACACTAATGGAAAAATTACCTATACCAATGGTTTGGAACCGTTGGTATAGGTCCCCAAACCGTTGTTATAGCCTATACCAATGGTTTGGGGAGCCGTTGGGTGATTTGGTGTACGGATAGACCTATCCCAAAGGTTTTCAAACTGTTGGTATAGGTCTTTCCCAATGGTTTTCCAAACCATTGGGATTGGTCTTTCCCAACAGTTTGAGGAAATCATTGGGATATGTAAATATATAAAAAAGATTTCCAGTTGAGGTTTGAACCCACAACCTCCGCGTTATATATCAATGACTTTACCACTATCCTAGAGTATCCTTTGTGAATATATTTGTATATATATGTGTGTGTGTGTGTGTGTAATTTATATATTGATTTATTTTACGATATTAGATAAATGTACTCAAAAAAAATAAGGGCACCTATCCCAACGGTTTGGCCAAATCGTTGGGAAAAGTGGCCTGAAAGTGGACGTTTCCCAACGGTTTGCCCAAACCGTTGGGAAAGTGGACCTATACCAATTTTTTTTACAAACCATTGGTATAGAAGCGTTGGGAAAGATTAGATTTCCAGTATTGTTACACGACTTGGGTTGGAAAAATTACACACCCATGTGAAGGCTTAATGGAAAACATCGTGTAGGCATTATACACATCGTGTATCCATGTTTTGAAAAATTTAAATGCTTCATTTATCTTGTTCCCTTCTTACACTTCTAAGTTTTAGTCCCTGTTAATCTTGATCTAAGGTGTGCACTTGACCTTGTAGATCCATGCCACCGAGATGTCCTTCGGTTGTACACCAGTTGCAAGGCAGTGATCAGACACCGGACATGGCTGATTAGGGACTACCAGCAGATCCTCCAGTTGTGCCAATCTTGGCACCAACCATTATTCTGGATACAGGTGTTAATGCATAGTTCAGAGAGGGATTTATGAGGATGATGTAGACCTTTCAGGGAGCACCACCTCCTGCCCTGTCGATGGAAAAATTGATTCGGTTTTTCCAACAGCAGCATCCTCCCACTTTCTTAGGGGATGGAGGACCCCATGCTGTAGAGTCGTGGTTAGAAGCCATGTTATCTATCTTCGACCATCTGGAGATGCCTCCAGAGAGGAGGGTGAATCTCGTTACGTACATACTTCAGAATTCCTCAAAGATATGGTGGGATGTGATCTCATAGGATGGACGCTAGTAGTTTATGGCATGGGATGAGTTCCAACATGCCTTCTATGACTACTTCTACTTAGAGACTTTGAGGACTAATCGAGCCCAAGAGTTCATGAGTTTGGAGTAGGGTACTCTTTTTGTTATGGAGTATTCTTCTCACTTTACAGATTTGTAGTGTTTCATGCTCATCCTATAAGGTTATGAGTTATTCCTAGCAAGGAAGTTTGAGGATGGTCTCAAGCACGACATATGATCGTAGGTGAACATCTTCAGGTTGACTTTTATCACCTCTATAGTCAACCAAGCACTGATCATGGAATTTAATCTGAGGGATTTTGGATCTGTGATCCAAGGAGATTTCACACCCAAAGTTAGTGCTTCTCTGGCTGATAGTAGGAAGCGCTGCAGGGAGACTACACATGGAGATCTGAGTAGGCAGGATGCACCTTCAGGTAGCCGGGTGGTATGCTACAGTGTGGAAAGGTCGGGTATACGAGGCCACATTGCCTGAGGGACTTGGTAGAGTGCTGATTTTGCGGCAAGATGGTTCATCTTCAGTGCTTCTATTAGATCTTCTCACCAGTAGTTGGTGACATGGATTCTTTTATGACTCTGCGTTCAGGAGCATCACCACCAGTTACTCCTCATTCAAGGAACTAGAGTTCTTTCGGTTGTTCAGGCTGAGGTGGAGGTTGTGGCCGTGATAGCCAGTCACCAGGCTTTCAGCAACAACAGGGTGGATTAGCTTAGAGTGGTCAAGCAGGGTCATAGGGTCGCAGTGCAGGTCAGACTTTTGCAGTGGAGCAGACCCAACAAGAGCAGGATCCCGAACCCTCTACAGTTCGAGGTATGATTCTAGTTGCCTCCATTTTATCTTCTACTATTTTCAATATAAGGGATTCCCATATCTTTATATTTTTTGCTATTTTAGAAAGTCTTGGGCTTTGTATCTTTTCTTTTGCTGATATCTTGATGCTAGACACTCCGTTGGGGAATAGAAAGGCTAGTGTACATCAGTGAAAGGAGTGCCCTCTAGAGGTTGGTGGGTGTCACTTCTCATGGGACCTCTATATCTTGGAGATGATAGATTATGATGTCATTCTTGGAATGGACTGGTTAGTTTTATTTCGGGATGTTGTCGATTGCTATCATCGTAGGGTGAGTTTCACATCACTAGAGGGAAGATTGTTTATTCATAAGGGAGAATGGGATGTCCAGGCGAGCAGAGCAGGACCCGTGCATCATGGGTTGGGAGTAGTTACAACCCAAATTGTTATTCTATATCTGGATGACCAGGGGACTTCACAGAAGGACTTTCCTCCAGTGGTGGATCGTTTCAGGGATGTCTTTCCAAAGGACTTTTCAGGTTTTTCTTCAGAGCATGAGGTAGAATTTTCTATTGAGCTTGTGCCATGAGCGACATCGGTGTCCATTCCTCCTTATAGGATGGCTACAATAGAGTTGCAGGAGCTTAATAAGTAGTTGTAGGAGTTACAGGAAAAGGGTTTTATCTGACCCAGTACTTATCCTTGGGGTTCGTCTGTCCTGTTTGTGAAGAAGGCGGATGGTACCCTCAGACTTTGTGTGGATTATCGGAAGTTGAAGCAGTTGACAATCAAGAACTGATATCCCTTGTTGAGGATTGATGATCTCTTTGACCAGCTTCGAGGATCCCGGGTGTTCTTGAAGACTGACTTGAGATCCAGTTACCATCATTTGTGCGTTATACCATCAGATATATCTCTTACAGCCTTCCAGAGCAGGTACGGTCTATACGAGTATGTGGCTATGCTGTTCGATCTCACGAACGCCTTTGCAGTCTTCATGGCACTGATAAACCGAGTGTTTCATCCATACTTGGATTCTTTTGTGTTAGTCTTCATGGATGATATCTTGGTGTACTCTCACACTCAACACGACCATGCTACCTATCTTGAGATCATTTTGAGTACACTTAGATAGCATCAATTATATGATAAGCTCTCAAAATGCCACTTTTGGATGGATCAGATTCACTTCTTGGGTCATGTTATCTTAGTGACAAGAGTATCAGTAGACCTAGAGAAAGTGAGAGTAGTAGTTTCCTGGGAGAAACTGAAGAATGTCTTTGAGGTGTGGAGTTTTCTAGGGTTGGCTGGATACTAAAGACGTTTCATATAGGACTTTTCATGCTTAGCAGCACCACTGACGAGCCTAACTAAGAAGGGTGTGAAGTTATTATGGTCAGATTCCTGTGAGTTAGCCTTTCAGAAGCTGAAAGGAAAGTTGAATTCAGCACCGATTCTAGTGTTTCTAGAGCAAGTCAAGAGCTATATTGTTTACTATGACGCTTTAGGTGTCGGTTTGGGAGTTGTGCTTATGTAGGGGGAAGGATTCGTTGTGTGCGGGTCTCGGCAGTTGAAGCCATATGAGAGTAATTACTCGACGCACAATCTCAAGTTGGTTGTTGTTGTCCATGCTTTACGTTGTTTGAGACATTATCTTCTGGTAGAGCATTTTGTGGTTTTCACCAACCACAAAAGTATCAAGTACATCTTCACTCAGCACGATCTGAATTCAAGACAATGAAGGTGGGTTGAGTACCTTCAGTCTTTTGAATTTGAGCTTGCCTACACACCTGGGAAGGGAAATGCAGTGGTTGATGCGCTAAGTAGGAGGACTCATATACAGGCAGTTCAGGAGGCTAGTAGTGAGTGGAAGCTTATGGATCTGTTATCTAAGATGCATTTGGAGGTGCACGACAAACAGGGACAAACATTCCTTTCTTCTATAGCTGTTACCTCTACTCTTATTGATCGAGTGCGAATGAGGAAGCTATCAGATTCAGAAGGTCTAGTTCTATGGGAAAGTGTGTCAGGATAGGACCTTATTCCTGGATGGACCATAGGAGAGGATGAGATCTTATGTTTCCATGGTCACGTATGGGTGTCAGTATACATATGTGAGGAGCTAATGCGGGACTTTCATTACTTAGTTTGGGCAGTTCATCCTGGTGTCACCAAGATGTATCATGATCTACACTGTCGGTATTGGTGGCCAGGTATGAAGGGAGATGTTGCTGGTTTCGTCATGAGGTGTTCCACATGTCAGTAGGTGAAGGCAGAGCATCAGCGACCAGCAAGGCTTTTGCAGCAGTTACACATTTCCGAGTGGAAGTGGAATGATGTCACGATGGATTTTGTGACAGGTTTACCAAGGTCACCTCGAGGGAATGATGTAGTTTGAGTTGTCATTGACAGACTCATGAAGGTTTCTCACTTATTGTCAATTAAGGAAACCTTCGGTGTTGATGAGCTATGAAAGTTGTACATCCGAGATATTGTACATTTACATGGGGTTCCACACTCCATTGTCTCAGATAGGGATACACGTTTTACTTCTTAGGTCTGGCAAGGGCTACAGAAGGCCTTGGGCACACAGGTACTTTTGAGTACAGCTTACCACCCCCAGACAGATGGCCAGTCCGAGCGTACGATTCAGGTGCTTAAGGACATGCTTCGAGCATGCATCCTAGATTTTAGAGGTTCTTGGGAGAAACACATACCTCTTGTGGAGTTTTCCTACAACAATAGTTTTCAAAAAACTATTCAGATGACACCTTATGAGGCTTTGTATAATAGGCCATGTCGATCACTCTTATGTTGGTTGGAGGTAGGAGAGGTATCTATGATGGGACCTCGTCTTGTCCAGGAGACCACAGAGCAGATATAGTTGATTCAGAAGAGGATGGCTACTGCACAGTCACGACAAAAGTCTTATGCTAATTGATAGAGATGACCTATGGAGTTTGAGGTCGGAGATCAAGTTTTTCTGTGTGTCACACCGAGGTTGGGACACATGGGGATTATGAGATAGGATAAGCTTTCACCGAGTATGTCGGGCCGTTTGAGGTTTTGGAGAGAGTTGGTCCGGTTTCCTAACGGTTGCAGTTACCTCAGAGGTATCGGGCAATGCACGATGTCTTCCACGTTTCTCATCTTCGACGTTACTTCTCAGACCCATCTCATACCTTTAAACCTGAGGAGGTTGAGCTCGAGGTGGACACATCTTTCAAGGAGCGTCCTATCTAGATTGTTGATCGAAGTGCGAAGGTTCTCCATGGCCGGTATGTTCCTCTGGTACAAGTGTTATGGCAGCATGGGCAAGTGCAGGATGAGACTTGGGAGAGGGAGGTCGATGTACGATCATAGTGGCCGGAGCTGTTTGAGGAATCTTCTTCTACGCCGCCTTGCTAGGGAAATTCGAGGATGAATTTATTTAAGGGGGGAAGTTTGTAAGAACCCAGATCTTTTTTCAGGTATGTTTTTCTCTTTTCTGGTGTTTTTGAGAAAAAGAGGAGTTGCTAGAAATTTTTGAAGTACACGTCGTGTACTTATTTGTACACACCATGTACTCTTTTGCCGCACGTAGTCATGTGTTGGCCATGTAACGGCCGAGCACACAACCATGTGTGGGGACTTAGAGACCGCCTAATGCGGGGGGCGGTAAGGGTAAGTACACGTCGTGTACTTATAAAGTACACGGAGTGTACTTTATTTTTATTTCATTAAACGGACTGAGGTTGCGTCTAATTGGCAAAAAGCTCTTCTTATTCTCCATCTTCGTCCGAGAGCATCCGTACAATGTGGATCTTCACTGAGCCCCCGATCAAGCATTTGTTCTTTGAATCGAACTCCATCAGTTGCGTTGGAATCGCATCAGTGAGTTCTCTCTTCTTCTTGGACTTTGTTTCCTGATTCCTCCTCTTTAAAGAGTTATCCTCAGTTGAGCATTTTTATCATTTTTGTATATCTACGGTGTTCTTGGGTGATTTGAGGCTTGAGATTCACATATAACAATCCTACAACACTGAGGTAGGTGGTTTGTGCCTTTCTATAGATAGTCTTTGAGTTATATGTGCAAAAGTGTCCAATACCCTTGAATGGGGTATTGTGTGTTTATGGTGTTAACCCTTTTTGTTGTCTGCTATGCCTAGTTTGATTGGATAGAGGTTAATTGTTGAGATTAGGGTTATCTTTGCTAAGCTATGGATGTTTTTCCCATGTTTGTTTGTTTTGACTGTTTGGTCTAGCTTTGCCTGTTAGGCTGTTTTGTTCTTTTCGCATGCCTAGTATTGTAGGATGGAATGATTATTTATATCTGACATGATATGATGTGTTGTAGATTGTTTATCCAAGTAGTCCTAGAAGTTTACTTTGGCTGCTGATTATCGTTTGTGCACGATTGCTTTACATGGGATTTCGGGAACCTAGTGTAGTGAGACCATAGGGGAAATTGACGTTAAGGGCTTTCCCAGAGTGTCTTTTATAATTATCATGTTGCGAGACCATAGGGGGGATTGATGTTGAGTGCTCCCTCAGAGTGTTTATAGTTACATTATGAGACCATAGGAGGAATTGATGTTGAGTGATTCCTCAGAGTGTCTGTAGTTTACCATTAAAAGACTATAGGGGGAATTGACGGTGAGTGCTTCCTCAGAGAGTCTTTAATCACACTTGACTATAAGGGGAATTGATAGTGAGTGCTTCCTCAGAGATTTTTTTGTATATATTTCCTTGTATTGTAAACCAGAGGGGTTAGGCTGTGAGAACTACCTAGAGGGTTGCTTATATTTATTTTGGTTGATTAAATGCTTAAAATTAATGTTTGTAAATGGAACTGTAGGACTGTTTACTTTTGAGTACTTCCTTGTTTACTACTTCCTTTTGCATATTACCTGCCATATATATTCACTGACTATTAGACACAGATCTTTGGGTGGTTGCCTATTGGGATTAGTCTTACACCTTGTTTGGGTCATGCTTTTGGTCCCAAATAGATTATATTGTTGTAGGTATAGATAAGGGCAAGCGCCCTTCTACTTCAAGTACTTGATTACTGAGGAGTTGGAGAGCACGGGACCAAGCAGAGGCTTGAGATGCTGCTGTAGATTTTCTGTTTTCTTTTGTACTTTGGTTTATTACTGTTTTCCAACATTGTGGCTTGTTTGGTTGTTTTCCTAGACATATGTATCATGCATCATTTATATATGTGGGCTCCATTTGTTTATTACTTTCGTTGTTTAATTATTGCATGTTTTATTACTTCCGCTATTACTATCTATTTTACTTCCATTATGTTACTCCGCCAATGAGTGCATAGTTTCTCCACTATCACACCCAAGGCTCCCACTTCTAGTCGGCAGCCTCTGGTGTTTGGGGAAATGCACTTGAGGCCATGTGACCAACTGGGTACGGGGTGCCTCTGGGTGGCTTCTAGAACCGGGACGTTACAATTAGGATCTACCTAAAGGAAGTGTTGGGTTACCATTATTGAAATGATTTATTTTATGGGATTTAACCCTATCTCTTTATTAGTTTCATGAATAATCTCTCTCGGTAGAGATTTTGTAAATGAATCCACAAGGTTTTTACACGATCTCACATAAACAATTGTTATGGTACCATCTTCTAACAATTGTCTCACATAATCGTGTCTCAAACTTATATGTCTAGAATTCCCATTGTACATGAAACTATATGCCCTTAATAATGTTGCTTAACTATCACAACTGATAGAGATAGGAGGTATCAGAATAAGCCACAATCTAATATCCAATAATAGATTCATAATCCATTCAGCTTCCTTTCCATGTCTCGCTAAGGCGATAAACTTCGACTCCATGGTGGAATGTGAAATACATGTTTGTTTCTTACTTTCCCAAGAAACAACACAACCTCTAAGAGTAAACAACCATCCATAAGTGGATTGGTTATCATAAATACTAGTAATCCAACTTGCATCAGTGTATCCTTCTAATACAGTCGGATAATCATTATAGTATAAACTTAAATATTTGGTCTTGCTTAAGTATCCAAAAATTATCGTTATACATCTCCAATAATTCACACTTGGATTACAAGTACATCTACTCATTTTACATATTACAAAAGAAATATTAGGTCTAGCGTAATGCATCACATACATCAAAGAACTAGTTACACTAGCATACTCAAGTTGCGCTATAGCTCTACTCGTATTTATAAAAGTTTAACACTAGAATCAAATGGAGTATTGACATCCTTGAAACCAAGAGGATCAAATTTATTTAACATTTTTTATATGTAATGAGACAGATTTAAATAATAACCCCCACTATGTTTCATAACTTTAATACCTAGAATAGTATCAACTATTCCAAGATCCTTCATTTTAAACATAGAAGATATGTAAATCTTTGTATCAATTACACCAATCATATTAGTTCCAAAAATTAACATATCATCCAAAAATAGACACAGAATAACTTCATATTCTTCTGTAAACTTCTAATAAACACATTTATAAGCATTGTTATGAGTAAAGCCATTAGATAAAATAATAGAATCGAATTCCTCATGTCATTGCTCCAGAGCTTGTTTAATACTATAAAGATATTTAACTAGTTTACATACCTTGTTTTCATTACCCAGTAAAACAAACCCTTCAGGTTATTCCATGTAAATCTCTTCATTTAATTCTCCATTGGAATTTGAAACGGGATCATCAGAAATGGGAGGAAGATTTTGTCACACCCTAACCTCAGACACCCTTTATTTTACTCTCTTCTCGGTACCAATTCGAATTTTTTTTTTGAAGTTTAATTTTTTTATAGGTTTCAGGCCGGTGCGTAGACACCGCATCGTTAGCAGTGACCATGTGTTCTGGTCGGGTGATCGTGCGGTTGCATTATGCTTGAAATAATAGTACTTTGTGAAAATAATAACATTATCCTTATTGATAAATTGTTATTATTATTATTATTATTTAAAATGAAATGAAACAAATTTATTATTGTGATATTTATTATTATGTTTTTATATAATTATAATAATTATTATTATTACTATTATTATTATTATTAAAGATTGTGTTATTACTATTATTATTATTAAAATAATTATTGATATTATTATAAATATTATTATTATGAATATGATTATTATTGTTGTTGTTATTATTCACTACTGGAAATTCGGGCTATAGCCACGGTTCTAAACTGTGGCTATAGGCCCTAAAACCGTGGCTATAGGTAATAGCCATGGTTCCTCAAACCGTGGCTAAGTTTGGCGTGGCTATAGGCCTAGACCTATAGCCACGGTTCCAAACCGTGGCTTTAACACTATAGCCACGGTTTCAACCGTGGCTATAGGTATATAGCCACGGTTCAAACCGTGGCTGTTTACCTAATGCCACGGTTGAAACTGTGGCTATACTAAAGGCCGGACAGACTTAATTGCCACAGTTTTAAACCGTGGCATTATGTCTATAGCCACGGTTAATAACTGTGGCAATAAACCAATAGCCACGGTTTAAACCGTGGCTATAGGGTGTCCAAATCCATAAAAAAAATACCCCCCAACCCCCTCGACACCCCCCTGGACACCCCCCTAGACACCCCCTGCCACCCCCCTGCCAGTCCCCCCTACCCCCTGCCACCCCCCTGCTAGTCCCCCCTGCCCCCTGCTAGTCCCCCCTGCTAGTCCCCCCTGCCCCCTGCTAGTCCCCCCCTGCCACCCCCTGCTTGTCCCCCTGCCAGCCCCCCCCCCCCCCCCCTGCCCCCTGCTTGTCCCCCTGCCCCCTGCTAGTCCCCCCCCCCCCCGCCAGCCCCCCCTGCCCCCTGCCAGTCCCCCCCTGCCAGCCCCCCCTGCCCAAGGATGTGTTCATGCTGAAACTGGTAAAGCACAATTCTGCTGGATATATTCTATAAGCAGATCCTCAACTCGTACTCCCAACTTGAGCACCTTATCAAAGAGGGTTCTCTACCGCAACTAGAATTGAGATGAAACATCCTATCAACATGGGGTACCAACAACCAACATACATGAATCAAGAAATAGAAAATAGAGAGTTCCCAACATTTTTTACACAACCAGAACATGTCTAGGAGCATCATTACAGACCTCAACCTATAGGTTACACATGACATATACTTATAGGGCTGCCACATTTTACTTTACCTGTTGTTGCACCTATTCATGCTCGTTCTCAGCTAGACATTACTCAAGGACAGCCCCTCCCCCTCTACTGGACAGCCCCTCCCCCTGCCTGGACACCCCTCCCCCCTGCTGGACACCCCTCCCCCCTGCTGGACAGCCCTCCCCCCTGCTGGACACCCCTCCCCCTTGCAGGACAGCCCCTCCCCCCTACTGGACAGCCCCTCCCCCTGCCTGGAGACCCCTCCCCCCCCTGCTGGACACCCCTCCCCCCTTCCTGGACACCCCTCCCCCCTGCTGGACACCCCTCCCCCCTGCTGGACAGCCCTCTCCCTCGTGCTGGACAGCCCCTCCCCCCCTGCTGGACAGCCCCTCCCCCTGCCTGGACACCCCTCCCCCTACTGGACAGCCCCTCCCCCTGCCCGGACACCCCTCCCCCCTGCCTGGACACCCCTCCCCCCTGCCACCCCCCCTGCTTGTCCCCCTGCCTTTCCCCCCCTACCCCATGCTAGTCCCCCCTGCCACCCCCCTGCCCCCTGCCAGTCCCCTCCCTGCCACCCCCTGCCAGTCCCCCCCTGCTAGTCCCCCTACCAGCCCCCCCCCCCCCCTGCCCCCTGCCAGCCCCCCTGCCCCCTGCTAGTCCCCCTGCCCCCTGCTAGGCCCCCTGCCCCCTGCTAGGCCCCCTTCCCCCTGCTAGGCCCCCTACTAGGCCCCCTGCTAGGCCCCCTGCATATTTACCCCTGCTGGACACTAGACCCCTGCTAGACACTAGACCCATACTCCCCCCCCCACCCCTACCAGCCCCCTTGTACCCCTGCTGGACACAGTACTCCCCCCTGGAAACTAGTTCTTGGGATGCCCAAATCATATTTACCCCTATTGGACACTGGACTCCCCCCTGGACACTGGACTCCCCCTGCATATTTACCCCTGCTGGACACTGGACCCCTGCTGGACACTGGCCCCATACTATAGGTTCTTAGTAGGACCACCCCATACTATAGGTTCTTAGTATGACTTGGGAAATAGTTGAAACAAAATTCAGAAGTAGCTATATATGAGTAATCTAGGAAAACATACATATAATCATTCTGGAAAATAAAAAAGAATAAACTATAAAATGTTCATGGAAATAAAATAAAACATATTTGAAATTGGAAAACATTACCAGAAAAACTATTTATCAACTAAACAAATTTATTGGTGAAATCATGGTCACACATGCTCATCCTTAGATAAAATCTGCTTTCATTTCATGTAGTACTGCATTAAACAAAACATTGGAATTATGATTTGAAATAGAGTTACCAGATTTTATAGCACCATGCTCACTATCTATAGGTGGTGAAATAGTTATACCTAGTGCCTGTGAAGTATCTGTGGGATGTTTTATGATATTTTCCAGATTTGGATAGCACTGCATTTTCTCTATAGAGACATTCATAACCTGCATGGGCTTAGGTTCCTAGACAGCCCTCTTGCACCCCCTTGCAACCCCCTGGACAGCCCCCTTGAACACCCCCCTACACCCCCATGCCCCCCTTGGTCCCCCATGCCCCCCCTGCACCCCACTGGACAGCCCCCATGCCCCAACTGGACAGCCCCACTAGACAGCCCCACTGGACACCCCCTGGACAGCCCTCCCCCCCTGCCGGACACCCTTCCCCCCCTGCTTGGACAGCCCCTCCCCCTGCTGGACACCCCTCCCCCTGCTGGACACCCCTGCCCCCTGCCCCCTGCCCCCCTGCCCCCTGACCTTGGACACCCTAGGACAGACCCCACCCCAGGAAAGACCCCCCCCCCCCCCCCAGACCCTGGACACCCCTTCCAGTCCTGCCCCCCCAGACCCTGGACACCCCAGGACAGACCCCCCCCCCCCCCCCAGAACCTGGACAGCCCCCCAGACCATGGACACCCCCCAGAACCTACCCCCCCAACCCAGACCCCCCAAGACAGACCCCCCCCCCCCAGACCCCCCCCAGACCCTGGACACCCCAGGACAGACCCCCCCCCCACTGGACCCCCTAGACACCCCATGGACAGACCCCCCAGGACAGCCCCCCCCCCAGACCCTGGACACCCCAGGAGACCCCCCCCCCCCACTGGACCCCCTAGACAACGGATGGATGTTATGGGCTATTGCTAAAAGACCAAATCCGGCTGCTGAAATCAGCAGTAAGTAAGAAGAGGTAAATGAAGAAAAATGAATAAAATTTTCCCAATATACTTGGGGAATTTTATTCATCATCCGGAAGAAGAACAGAAGAACGGTAGCTGAGAGTTCCTTCCCCAGAGGTGGAGAATGATTTTTTACATAGGATCTGTCTAATATTTAATGGAATAAAGAGGGAGAGGAAATTAATTACCTCATTACAAGTGGCAGCATTCAACAAATTCTCTTCCAATGGAATAAAATATTACAAAAAAAATCTATAAACCTTCTCTATCCTCTTGTGGCTTTCAGGTGTCCAGGTGGTTAATAATTTGGTTGAGGTGAGGCTGTGGACTCATGGGGGCAAGCATGAAGGAAACTAAGTTGGACTGGATTTTAAGTAGGCTGCTCTTGTTTTTCTGAAGTGGCAGGGCTGATTGGGTCTAAAATAAGTGAGTTGGAACAGGAATTTAGATGAGGGCTTCAAATGTTAAGGGGTCTGGTTTAATTGGTTAAAATTGGGTGAGGTTTGGAATGGTTTTAAAGTGGGATGCCTGGTAGAAAATGTGGGGTTGGTGGCTTAGAAGTTGAGAGGTGGGTAGGCCTGATTGGTGGTCAAGTTGTGGATGGGTTGCCTAGGTGGATTGAAAAATGGTGGGGGACTGGGAAGGAGTTCATAGTGGCTAAATTGAAGTGGGAGCTTGGAATTGTAGTAGGGCTTGAGTTTGGATTTTTTAGTGAGTGGAAATGGCCCTGGAATAGCTGGTTTGATTTTGGTGGGTTGGCCATGGTATTTTTATAGTGCATCGAAAAATAGTCACTAGCAGGGCTTGGTTTGGTGTGAAATTCAGTCAAACGGTTGTGGGAACCATCATGGAAGCAACTACCAAATACAGACCAGAGCTAGTCTCCTCTACAGTGAAGACCCTTCATGGAAACTCTTCAAGCAAACCAGGTCTCCAGTTGCATCTTTGTGCATAACAAACAAGCCCTGTTTGCATAGGCCCAAACAGACCTCCCTTTGCCAGCTTGTGGGGGAAATGTGGGAACTCCAGCATGAAATAGGCCCTTAGAATAGAATAGCCTCTTTGGAATTGCATCAAACAGATTGTGTGCAGCCTTTAAAACTCAACTTGGCAGTGATCATCCTCCTCCAATGAGTGCTACATGAGATGAGGGAATTATGGAAGGAATTTCATCTAAAACAGCCAAAAGCAGACATTGAATTTCCATCACAACAGGTTGATCCGGTTTAGACGACATGTGCAGAGGATGAGGATGATCTGGTTCGGACAACATGTGAAGAGGATGAGGAAAAAGAAGAATTACCGAACAAATATTATGTGATACATGTACAATAAAATATGCCAGACAATTCCAAACCAATGTTTTCAGTTGAATTGAGCCTTTGTACCACCTGCTATGCACATTTTGTGGAAAGATGGATGAGAGGCAGCGCTGAGAGGAGATATAGTTTAGGAATGAGGAAATACGAAAAATTATAGAGCTAACTATTCAATGTTTCTCTAAGGAGGAGTAACCGCCGCAGGGTGTCGTCCTGGAGCAAGGCCAAATCACGGCGTGACCACGGCGTGATTGCATCGTGACCGCGGCGTGACTGCGGCGTGATCGCAGCGTGACCGCGGCGTGAGCGCCGCAGGGTGTCGTCCTGGAGGAGTAACCGCCGCAGGGTGTCGTCCTGGAGCATGGCCAAATCACGGCATGACCGCGGCATGACCGCGGTGTGACCGTGGCATGACCGCCACAGGGTGTCGTCCTGGAGGAGTAACCGCCACAGGGTGTCGTCCTGGAGGAGTAACCGCCGCAGGGTGTCTTCCTGGAGTAGGGCCAAATCATGGCGTGACCGCGGCGTGATAGTGGTGTGACCGCGGCATGACCGTCGCAGGGTGTCGTCCTGGAGGAGTAACCGTCGCAGGGTGTCGTTCTGGAGCAGGGCCAAATCACGGCGTGACCGCGGTGTAACCGCGGCGTGACTGCGGCATGACCGCCGAAAGGTGTCGTCCTGGAGGAGTAACCACTGTAGGGTGTCGTCCTGGAGCAGGGCCAAATCACGGCCTGACCACGGCGTGACCGCGGCGTGACCGCGGCGTGACCGCGGCGTGACACCCCCTCCCCCCTGCTGGACACCCCTCCCCCCTGCCGGACACCCCTCCCCCCTGCCGGATAGCCCGTGACAGCCCGCCCCCCTGCCTGACAGCCCGCCCCCTGCCGGACAGCCCGCCCCCCTTTCGGACAGCCCGCCCCCCCTACCGGACAGCCCGCCCCCCCTGCCGGACAGCCCGCCCCCCTGCTGGACAGCCCTACCCCCTGCCTGGACACCCCTCCCCCCTGCTGGACACCCTTCCCCCCTGCTGGACAGCCCTCCCCCTGCTGGACATCCCTACCCCCTGCTGGACAGCCCTCCCCCTGCTGGACAGCCCTCCCCCCCTGACATGGGGCTGCATGTTACTGACTGTTGCCGTGTGGCAAGAGAGGAGCTGGTGAGGCGAGGCTGGAAGTCTTCTGCCTGGGCTGCGAAGGGTCCTGGGATGCACCTGCGTTAGGGGTCATGGGGCTGGGTGCTGCTGGGTCAGGGTATGTAAATGGGTGTGTCTAATAAACTACTAGGGGCAGTATGGTAACTTGTGTTAAATAGTTGTTAGCTGTCAGGGTTGTTAGGCGGTGTTAGGCGGTGGGTGGGGGTTATTAAATGGAGGGGATGCTGTTGGTGGGGGGATACGAATTGTTTAGTATTTCTTTCAGCTATAAGAGCTGAATTGGATAAGGTCTCCAAGGCTAGATGTAGCGAGCAGGTATAGAATCTTATTCTAGAAATAGTGGAATCATTTTTTTATTGTGTGTACTACAAGGAATTCAAGGTTGTTCAATAATCAAGAACTAATTTTTCACCTCAGCATGACGGAGCTGCTTATGGATTGAGTCTGACTCAGAAATTACTTCCAAGACTTTGTAATCAAGAACATGGAATGTCCCATAGAGGTTTATTACTCATTGGATCGAATATCTCAAGAATATCACTCGACTCAATCTAGTTATTTCACCTGAAGAGGTGAATTTCACAAGCATTCTCAACTTTAGGAATCAAAGTGATAAATTGGGCATTGAAACCATGGGGATGCACCCCTGAGGTGAAGAAAGAAGAGACCAACTTACAAACTTCCACCCCCCCCCCCCACCCCCCAACCCCAGCCCCCTGCCCCCCCAGCCCCCTCCCCCCCCCAGCCCCCTGCCCCCCCACCAACCCCCTCCCCCCCCCCAGCCCCCTCCCCCCACCATCCCCCCTGCCACCCCCAGCCCACCTCCACCCCCCCCCCACAGCCCACCTGCACCATCCCCCAACCCCAACCCCTAGCTGCATCAGCCCCCCCCCCCAGCCCCCTGCCACCCCCAGCCCACCAGCACCAGTCCCCCCCCCCCCCCCGTAGCCCAGCTGCACCAGCCCCCAACCCCAGCCCCCAGCTGCACCCCCCCCCCAGCCCCCTGCCCCCCACCCCCCCCCCCCTAGGCCCCCTTCCCCCCAGCCCCCTACCCCCCACCAGCCCCCTGCCCAACCCCAACCCCCAACCCCAGCCCCCAGCTGCACCAGCCCCCCCCCCAGCCCCCTGCCACCCCCCAGCCCACCAGCACCAGTCCCCCCCCCCCCCCCCGCAGCCCACCTGCACTAGCCCTCAGCTGCACCAGCCCCCAGCCCCCCACCAGCACCCCCCCCCCCAGCCCCCCTACCCCCCAGCCCCCTGCCCCCCACCAGCCCCCTGCCCAACCCCAGCCCCCAACCCCAGCCCCCAGCTGCACCAGCCCCCCCCCCCCACCAGCCCCCAACCCCAGCCCCCTGCCGGACACCCCGCCCCCCTGAATGGAAATATTTCAATAACAAGTAGAAATGAATTAAATGTATAAAAATTAAACAGAGATATAAATGAGAGAAATAAGTAATAACACCTGAATTAAAAATGTTGGATTCAGTAATTAAAAAAAAGGCCATAGTAAGATAAAGAGGCTCTACTAGTCCCCCTGCCCCCTGTCAGTCCCCCCCTGCACCCTGCCAGGCACCCTGTCAGTCCCCTGCTAGTCCCCCTACCCCTGGACACCACCTGGACCCCCTAATAGAGTTAGATTCCAAAATTAAGGGTAAGTGGTAGATTTCTAATCTACACATGGATTTTCCATTCATTGATCCCACTATAAGGCACATAGATTACCTCTTGATTTAGGAGGCATTAACCCATGATAATGTAGAGTTTACCTCTACTCCAATTGAAGCCCCTTCCACCATTATAGCCTCCACTACTACGATGCCAACTAATTCAATGGTACTAAGATAATAATTGTGATAACCATTAAGATGTAATCTATTTTAGAGACTCTTATATATGTTTCCCTCCCAAACGAGATACTTAGATCATCATTAAATAGGTCTTATTTCAATGCTGCCAGCCCACTTGAATACATACACTCAGATTTTTGGGGGATATCCAGGACTAGTTCTTGTGTTGGAGGATCCAATATCATCATCTTCATAACTAAAATCTCTAAGAATGTTTGGATTTAGATAATAAAAAGAGTATGATGCATTCCAAACCATTTAAACCTAAAAAGATTCAATGTAAAATCACACTGTAAAAGAATATGATGCATTCCAAATCATTATTCTATGGTATAAATGTGGATACTACTTAAATTATTTGTGGTTTGGTTGATGCTAACTATACAGGTTAGTAGTCATTCTCATTCCCAATAAGATATGGTAAATATTAATGATATTGATCAAAAAAGCAATGTAATCGGATGCTTGGAACTCATCATACATTACCAATCCAAAAATACAATTTACATCAAAAGTGAGTCTCAATATCAGTATCATCAGAATCATGATAACCCTCATCCACACCTTCTATAGAAACACCATCACCACCTCTCACACCACCAACATCATCATCGGCATCGGCATCTACATCCGAACCGGCACCAGCACTGGGTCCAGCACTAGGTCCAGCTCTGGCTCCAACAGAAGAATCTACATTATCAGAACGCATCGACATCAAAAATGCATCAACCGTTGCAGCTGCTTCTGGTGGAAGTGTAAAAGAAAGGGCAGACATAAACTTCATCATATTTGTAGTTATCGCCTGTTCTGATTTTTGACTTGCTTCTTTGATTGTGGCATTAATTTGTTCCACTGTGACAAAACCAGAACCGGTACTCGAAGAAACGTTAGTAGACCAGTATCGAGATGGTACAATCTTCTTCCCAGGTCGACAACGCACTCTACCCTGATGCTCATCTCCTAATACCTGATGTAGATGATCGTTTGGGCCCAAATTGTCAGGTTCTTTTTCTGCCAATGCCTCTAAAGAATTCTGTTGATTGATATATAACATAAATTAAAATGATAAAATCATATAAGAAATTAAATTCAGTAAAAATCAAAGAAATTGAAATATACTTACAATCGCCTTCTCGGTGTCGGGATTTGGCACAGTACCATCTTTCTTTTTCCGGCTTGTACAAAACAAAGTTGAGCGAGGAACGCGACCCTCAATATTCGATGCCTTTTTCTGGAAAAAAACAAATAAATAAATCAAAATTGGAAGTTAAAAAAATTACACAAAACAAAGCTAAATATTTTAAATGTTAAATTACCTGCGTCTGCTCATGATCTGGTAATGAAGTGTGTCCGCGAGTATAAATGTGTTTCATTTCACTCTTGTTTTTTTATTTCTATTTGATTTCTCCTATAAAAAAATAAGTATATAAATTTATTAACATAAATAAAACAAGTAATTTAAAATCATTATTAAATAAATAAATGAATATATATATAATTTTAACAAACACCTTAAACGCTGAACTCTTCCAATAGTTGATCATCTCTTTATATTGTGATATTGGGCAATCTTGAATCACCGGTACTTCTTCAAGCTCTGTACCAAATCTCTTTTTCCACCCAAGATATAAATCATACTTGTAGGCTCACCACATTTCACCTAAATCCATTATCCTTACAGCCTTTGCATTTTGTCCATCGGGAAAATTATATCGAAGCTGCAATGGACGTAATATTTGTTAAGAAAATATTATAAATTTATATATATATATATAAAAGGTGATTAACATTACTTATCCAAATCTCTGCCCAGGCTTTTTCCTTTATTTGTTGTCCAACTGCATTCCAACTTATCAGTTGAACCGGAATGATATTGTTGTGTCTAGCAAGTGTTCCCATAAAACTTTTACATTCCATT
Source organism: Viscum album (assembly GCA_963277665.1). NCBI lineage: Eukaryota > Viridiplantae > Streptophyta > Magnoliopsida > Santalales > Viscaceae > Viscum > Viscum album. The sequence continues at coordinate 265,179,193 of OY728129.1, forward strand.
CCATTTTTATTAATTATAGCATTGTCCTCATTGTAATCAACTATGATTTGCGTGTTCTGATTCCAAACCTCACGCATTTTTGTGCGGCCTCATCGTCTGGTAGAGGCTGGAGCTAATCATGAAACCAAAATAAAAGAAAATAATATATATGAATTTATCATTAATCAGTAACAGTAATGTTTAAACAAATACCAATAGATGGGGGATCTGTTGACCCCTGAAGTGTTGTGTCTGGAGGGGGGGCAGCCTCCATGGTAGGTGAGATATCTACAGGAGTACTATGTATAGTAGATGCAAAGTGTACTGATGGAGGCAGAAAACCCGATGGATAACCCTGTACAGATGAGGGTGGATATGGATATGGATATGGTGGTGGGATATATGGGGGCACAGTACCCTGTACAGTGGATGGTGGGAATGGAAACTGAGGGATGGGAGTATGAGAACTACCATCCGATGTGGGTGCGAGCAAAAAGGGATACGGAAAAGGTGGGTATGGATAATATGGAGGTGGTATAATGGGAGGATGGCCTCCTGGTGTCTCAAGCGGCATAGTAGTAGGCTAACCTGTAGAATCAGTACCCCCCGCCACAATATCATCCTCAGTGGCATAATCCAAGCGTCTCCTCAACGATGCAGTCTAAAATAACATAGATGATAAAATAAAACGAACGATAACAATATAAATAATATGAAAGACCATAATATTTAAACATAATTTGTACTTACATTGTTTCCAGGAGGAGACCTACGTTGTTCGTTTCTCAGTATTCTTCTACTCCTTCTAGTATCATCATAATCATACATTTTGACCTGGAAATTTTAAAAAATATTCTCAAATAAATAGAAATAATGAAAAATGATAAATAATACAATTTTATCATAAAACAATGAGATACATTTTCATGTGTGATATTTATATTGATAAAATATCAAGACTTTTCTATGTTCAAGATTTACTAGAGAAGTGGTTAAACATAAATTGGTGAGGCTATTAATAGTTTTATATTCGGTAATAGTATAAAATATACTAGTTATTTTGATATCATGTATGAAAGTTAAAAAAACACATACAATATTGCGATAATATCAGGTAAATACTTACAAATGTGTCAACGCTATGTGGGGTCTGTGACAATTTCTGGTTCACAATCTGTTCTAACAATTGCATCATTCGTATCATCAAATGCAACATTCGAATAAATACCAACAGGTTTATCCATAACATCATTGTCATCCATGCCTTCGTCAAAAATATGTCTAGGAATAACATCAACAATAACACCAAATTGTGGTTGTAACGGGTCACTTACATAAAACACATGTTTAGCTTGTGACGCAAGAATATAAGGTTCATCGGTACGAAGTTGGCGGTTCATATCAATCACTCTAAATCCATAGTTATCAATATGAATTCCTTGTCGTGTCATTGAATCAAACCACTTGCATTTCATCATTGCGACACGACCATGTGCATAGTAATCTAATAAAATGATTCTTTCAACAACACCGTAATATGATATATTTTCTGATCGAGGCTGCCTGTCCGATGCACTCGCATAACAATCTGTTGTGGCGCTTATCGTGACACCATCATGTGGTGTTGCCATTTTTTTTGCACAACTATTTATAAAAAATTTATATCCATTGACAACCATTGACTTACAATCACGCACCACATCGTTTGGACCAAAGGACAATGCTTTTATTTCATCTGATACTTCAATCATTGGTAGAGTTAAAACCTAAAAGATACCAACATAGAATATTAAACAAATACATGTGTTTATGTTATGAGAAGAAGAAAAAGAAATCTATTACCTTTGACTTTAACCAGGCAGCAAATTCTTTGTGGTGCAACAGTTCCTTCCTCTTAATAGATAGAGAGCGATGTCTCTTTTTTATAATTTCAAAATGTTCTCTACAGATATGAAAGCATTAAAATGTCACAAGATATAAAGAAATCACACAATGAAAAAAATACATATTTATTAGTTTACTTACTTCATATAATCATCAAGCACACCACAGTTGAATAATACTGTGTGATGTGCCATTTCCCACTCTTCCCTGCTTAAAGTACACAACGAGTACGATCCAGATATCCCCCCTGTTTGGGGCATTAAAGGAAATGCAGGCTCAATGGGATCATATTGCTCATCTTCAGTTCTCATTAGTCGATTAGACCTCGTAGTGACGTTATCTAGGTACGATGAACAAAAATCCATGCATTCTTGTGCTAAATAGCATTTCACAATAGAGCCTTCAGGATGATATTTATTTCTCACATAAAATTTCAATGTAAACATCATTCTTTCGGTAGGATACATCCACCGACTCGAAACATGACCACCAAAGAGAACTTCTGTGGGAAGATGCACAGACAAATGTAACATAATTGTGAAAAAAGACGGTGGGAAAATTTTCTCCAAGTCGCAAAGAATAATCGGTGCATCTCTCTGCAATTTCTGAACAACACTTCTGCTCAATCTTTTGGCACAAAGATCTCGATAAAATTGACATAACTTAATCATCGCAACTCTAAAATTATGTGAAAGTAAATGATGAATGGCAATGGGAATCAACTCATGTAACAAGACATGGTAATCATGGGTTTTAAGAGATTTGAGTTTCACATCTTGTGTATTCACCCTTTTCGAAATATTACTTGAATAACCATCTGGAACCTTCAAACTTTCCAAGACTTGAAGAAATTGTTTTTTCTCCACATTTGTCATCGAATAACAGGCAACAGGGACTTTCCACTTATTTTGACCAATTAACTCAGGATGAAGTCTTGCTCTTATACCCCAATCCATCAAATCACGACGACACCGCAAATCGTCTTTTGTTTTGCCTTTGACATTTAAAATAGTAGCAAGTAACATCTCACAAATGTTTTTCTCGATATGAATTACATCCAAACAATGACATAATAAACTCGATGACCAATATGGAAACTCAAATAATATGCTTTTCTTTCTCCAATTGCTGTTGGAATTCGAATTAGCATGCTTTCGCTTTCTGATATTTGATTGACTTTTGCCAAGAACATAATTCAAATCATCAAGTTCTTTAACAATATCAGTCCCTGACATTCATTGAGGTGTCTCATCTGTCTTGATGGCATTATCGAACTGTCTCCGATTTTTCCTATATGGATGATCCATTGGTAGAAAACGTCGATGCCCTATGAAGCTGAAAGTTTTTCGAAACTTTAATCTTCAGAAACGTGTATTTTTCATACAAATAGGACAGGATAATTTCCCTTTAGTACTCCAACCAAACATCATTCCGTAGGCAGGGAAATCATTTATCGTCCATAATAAAGCTACACGAAACATAAAGTACTCCTTTCTGAATGCATCATACGCTTGTGCACCAACAATCCAAAGCTCATTTAACTCCTCTATTAATGGCTGCAAGTATATATCAATATAATTTCCAGGATCACTGGGTCCAGATATCAATATACTCAGGATAGTGCACGGCTTCTTCATACACATCCATGAAGGAAAGTTATAAATGTGAATGAAAACAGGCCAAGTACTGTGTGAAGTATGCATTTGGCGAAATGGGTTGAAACCATCACAGGATAATCCCAGTCTAACATTTTGTGGGTCGGCTGCAAAATCAAGATGTAACCTATCAAATTTCTTCCAAGACAACCCATCTGCAGGATGCACTATTTCATCGTTATCCTTATTTATTTCATCTGCATTCCATCTCATATTCTTTGCCATTTGTTCTGACATAAAAAAATTTTGAATCCTGGGAATTAAAGGGAAGTGCCACATCACTTTCTGTGGTATGCGAGATTGAGATCCGTCTTTATTAGTCTTCCACCTTGATGTGTCACACTGTTTTCACTAACTCAAGTCTGCATTCTCCTTCCAGAACAAACAACAGTCTTTGAGACAATAATGAATCTTACTAGATGAAAATCCAAATTTGTCAACCAAATTTGATGCCATGTAATAATTTTCTAGAATACATGCATCATCAGGCAGTAAATCCTTAATAAATTTAAGGAGATAGTCGACCGCAGTATTACTAAATCCATACATTGTTTTCCCATGATATAATCGCATTAAAAACTCAAGTTTGCTCATTTTTCCACATGCTTGATATACTGGGGTATTTGCATCTTCCATCAACTTTATAACACTCTCAACATAATCATCCTGATTAATAGATTAGAACTGTGTTCCAGTATTCATTTCCTCTAGCACTGGTCTACATGAGGATCTGGCTTCAGAAACAAAAGGAAACCGATCAGAAATCAAATTTTTCATACCAATCTTTTTTGCTGAATCGATGGCATTCAACACTTAAGCTTTTTCTCCATTGTGATACCACACATGATAATTTTTTTGGAAACCACTTTTAGTGATATGGTAACTCACTTCCTCATGAGTTAACCAAGGTCTTCCAACACAATCAAAACACGGGCATCGAATCAACCCACCATCTGAATCATTAGTGAATGCAAAGTCCAAAAAATATTGTAACTCCTTCTGAAATTCATCAGTGATCCGATCAATGTTGTACATCTAGTATCTATCCATCCTGAGGCAGATAAACATACATTAGATAAATAATCTATAAAATGACTTAACATTATATGTATTGTTTCAAAAGATATTAAGTAATCATCAATATTGACTTTTTATAACTCAACCACCATTATCTAAAGTATTGTTTTTCCCTTTTAATGAAAAAGCTATTAATCAATGCTATAACAGGGTTCCAGGCCCTATCTTTTATAGATGGATACTCCAGGTATAATCAGACATGGATGGCCCCCAAGGATGTAGAGTCTCCCATAATTATGGTTCCATAGGGGAATTTCTACTTTTAATTGATTCTCATGGGATAGAATAAGGCATAATCCACTTATCAACTGTCCATGCACCACATCTTCAAGCCAATTATCATGAAATTTGTGGAATGCTACTAGGATTATTTGGTGGAAAAATCCTACCATATTTGGATCATCTCAAGGATCTTGAGAAATTGTTTATCTTTCTATATTTCATACACTTTAAGATAAACTCCCTAAAGTTCACATTCAGGGTTACCTCTATTAGGTTTCTCCACTTTACTAAAAGATATATGGTCATCGAGATTGACCCAGAGATGATCAAGTCCATCAATCAGATTCCTCCCCCATGGAATCTCTAAGAGTTGTGGGGCCTCCAAGGTCTATTCACCTATATAAACTGATTTAATGTGAATCTAGTTGGATAGTGTAAGATCCTCTAGTGTCCAATGAATAAAAAATATTATCAAATTGACCCTTAATAGAAACATCAATATCTATGTTTGAAACATCACGAATAAGAGAATCAACGAGAGGATCACCTATCCAATTATCTTTCCAAACTATGGGAGAAGAATACTAAGAGACATTCCATTTAACATCAACATCAATAAGGGAAAATGCAGATATATAGGAAGACCAAATAGAGGAATACATTTAATTTATGTTTTCACTTCTGAGAATAATAATGAATTTAGACGATCAGAATGCAGTAGCTTCTGAGGGGTCAATTACTAGTTTCCAAACTAAATAAGCGTAAAAGGGTTTATTATAAAGACTGATATTTTCGATACCAAGGCCCCCCTATCAAATGATCTGCAACAGGTGTTCCAAGGCATAGTTACTAATATTTTTTCCAAAATACTACCAATCTAAATAAGGATTTTCATGGCCACAGTAATAGACTTGATAAGAGAACAAGGCCATTTATAAACCATATGGGAATAAAAAAATTTAGAAACAATAATAGCTTTAACCAAACAGACATGACAAGCCATTAAAATGGATTTTTCGTTCCATGTTTCAAGCTAATTGTTGATCTTACTAATTATCACATGAAAATAATAATCCTTCGGTCGGCCACAAAACATCAGAACACCAAGATATGGAAAGATGGAAAAACATTCCTAATAACCAAATCCGTGATGACTTTTGATTTAATAATTTTTGAGATATTTCTACCAATGTAGACAATGGACTTATTCCAACTAAGTTGTTTCCTAGAAATATTCTCATATTATAGAATAGATTTCATGATATTCTCGATATTTATTTTATCCCATTTATTGAAGAGGATGATATAATCAGCATAATGTAGTTGGGTAGAAGTAAAATAACTATGACCAACACTAATAGCCTTCATCTTTCCATTTTTATCCATGATGGAAAACAATCGAAAATGATAATTTAATGAAATAACTAAAATAATAACAAAAAGTGGATCACCTTGCCTAACTCTTCTAGAACAAGATAAGTATCCCTCTAGGGATCCATTTACAAGAAATGAGATATGACCAGATGTAAAATTAATCAAAATCCAATTAATTAATGTGTCCTCAATAACAAACATGAGAATAATTTTAAATATAAATCCCCAATACAAGGTATGAAAAGCCTTTTTAATGTCTAATTTATTGGCAACATTCCTTCCCATGAATAGGGTTTTTAAAGAGATTGAATCACTCTAAATCCATAACAATACAATCATCAATGGTCATTCCTTTAATGAATCAAAATTTATTAGAAGGAACAATTTTATTAGAGATGGTAGAATGTCTAATTGAAATGATATTTGTAATAACTTTTTTTAAAGTGTTGATAAGAGCATTAGGCCAGAATAAGTGTATCTCATTTTCATTTTCTGTCATTGGAATTTGGGAATGGAATTGAGAATTTAATCCATTAGGTTGAAGGTCCCAATTGAAAAAATTAAGAGCATGTTTTAAAACATCTTCACCAATGATCTCCCAATAATTTTGAAAAAAGAAATTTATAATTCCATCAGGACCCTGGGAGCTTTCCGGCCTAAAACTGAAAATTGCATCGTTGATTTATAGTTCCAAATTAATTGATAAAAGTTCTGTATTATCTTTATGAATTTCCAATTTGGGTATAATACCCTCTATTGTGGGGGATGGTAGATGAGTCATTAATGTGATATTCATTATAAAAAATAATGTGCTCTAAAAAGTCATGTCTATTGTCCAGAATTTGATCTCCTATTTTTAGTAAAGAAAGAGGCCTAAAAATTTTCTGAACAATTTGAATATTATTAATGAAATTGGAATTTATAACACAGTCCTTATTTCAATTATCTCTAGATGAATATTTTTTATTACATCTTAAATATTGGATAAATAGTTAAGATTAAGAGTCATCTCAGATTCCAATGAAACAACACTAGAGAAATCATCATGGGTACACTGCTCCTGGAAGGACAGACGAGAGGAATCAAGATTGGATATGTCCATGTCAAGATGAATAAACATATCCTTACTCCAATGTTAATGATTTACCTTCTGAATCTTTTGTTTAATAATACATGAAATTTCATTCTTCTTACCACCTACTGAACACCAAACTTCCCAAACAGCATTTTCACATTCTGGATGAATAACACAATTTTTATTGAATCTAAAGGGTAATGGAGACTTAATACCCTTTCCTGAGATAAAATTCAAAATAAGTTGATGATCATTGTAAAGATGAGATAATGATATACTTGAAATGGAATCCCAAGAATGTAAAGAAAAATCATTAACAAAATCCCTATTGATTTTACTGGCCATCATACATTTGGGGTGCCCTTTATAACAAGTTATCTTTTCCCCAACATGATTCACTTCAATCAAATCATTTTGTATAATAAAACCATTTAATTCACTAAAATAAATTGACCAGTTCATAGGACATATTTTTTCTTCCGGATTGATAATCAAATTAAAGACCCCAAGAATGATCCAAGGATCATTAATATTGTTTTTGAGAGAACCAATTTCACCCCAAAGAGTTCATCGATCTAGATAACTATTACTAGCATAAATTAAAGAATAATCCAACTTGAATCCAAAATCATAAAAAGAGAAACTAACATGTTGGTTGCTTGATCTGACCAAAAGGGGGTCAAAAAGAGAAGAATTAACCCACACCCAATGACTTTTGACATCGAAAAAACTGTTTTAAAAACCTAATAATGTGAAGCCAATATTTTTAAAATTAGAAAGGCAATTAGAAAAAACTGTTTTGAGATCTTCAATCCCAATTATAATAGGTCAATAAAGACTAATACATAACTTATGATACCTAAATATGTCTCTATTATCTAGGACTTGGAAATTCTAAAATAGGATTCTCATTTGTATCCTGATTTTGGGTGGATCACCCTCTAATTCTCACCCCCTCATTTTATTAGTAATTTCAGGTCGGTTCCCTATATTCATTATGGGTATATCAAGAGTTTGAATTTGATAAGTTATATCTAAAATAGTGGAAATATTCTTGATAAGGATCTAATTACTACTGATATAGATTTTGAAAAAACTATTGTTAAAGATAAAGATACTGGAAATGATAAAAAATGGAATGATAAAGATACCGGCAATGAGGTCGTCCGGAGGAGGCCGTCGGGAGCAGGGGATTTGCGGTAGTCCGGAGGAGGGGAGTCTGTCGGGGGAGGAGGGGAGTTCGTCGGGGTCGTCCGGAGGAGGGAAGTCCGTCGGGGGAGGCGCGGTCGTCCGGAGAGGAGAGGTCGTCGGGAGGAGGGGAGTCTGTCGGTGTCAGGGGAGGCGTTGTCGTCCGGGGAGGGGGGAGGCGCGGTCGTCCGGGGAGGGGAGTGTGTCGGGGGAGGGGAGTGAGTCGGGGAGGGTTCCGTAGGAGGAGCCTGAGATATTGGCCAAATCGCACATATAGCCACGGATGAATTTTCATCCGTTGGTATAACCATGCTATAGCCACGGACTTATAAAATCGTGGCTATAGGTCCGTGGCTATAGATTCATTTTGTAGTAGTGATTATCTTTATTAAGTTAATTATTATTATCATGTTATTATTATTATAATTATTATTAGTATTATTTCTATTTTTTTCATGTAAGTTCTTATTTTATTTAAGTTTATATTTTATTTTTTTACCTAGGTATTCCCTCTTCCCTCACGCCGCACTCCCCTCCTACCTTACCCCTCACATCACGCACCCCCCTACGTTTCCTCCTCTCCAGTGACCTCCAGCGGCCGCACCTTCCTTTCAGTGTGCCCTCTTCTGGTGATGGTGGCCCCTGCTCTCTCCCTCTCACATAGCGGACCCCCTGTTTTCCCCCTATTTGCAGCGTCGCACCACCCCCCTCGTGACCCCCCCTTTTTTCGCAACAGGTCTCCACGGCCTAGCCTCCCTTCATGGCCCCATGGCTGGAGCTTATTAAGGTCATAGCCTTCTCTTGATGGTGACCTATAGCAGGCGTGCACGAGCCCTTGACTGAGTTTCAATGGCGTGTGACCCCCTTCCTTGGATCTCCTTCATTCCTCGATCTTTATTCCAATTTTTTCTTGTTGTTTCAACAATTCATCGAGGTATGGTCCTTAGACCCATTCTCCTTCATCGCGTTGGCGATTTGTTTCTCTTTTGGTACCCGATTTGGATTCAATCGGAACCCTAAGGTTGGGATATTATGTGATTGTTGTGTTCTTTATTGAATAGGGTATGCGAAGACCTCCTCAGGTCTTGTTCTTGCGTGTTCTAACATCCGCCGGTGAAGGCGAAGCGGATTGACTCCATTTCGGTCCTCTGCCAACATCCAAGGTATATTTTTATGCCCACTGTTTGGTTTCGCAACTTCGTTATGCCCTTAATTATCCTGTTGTAGTGTTCTTAATTTTTTTAGAATTTGTTAAAAATATGTTTTGAGTCATTTCCCGATTTACATCTACACGCATCTATGATTATATGCTTGTTTAAGTGAAAAATATTATTTTGATAATTTTTAAAATATAATTTGCATCCCTATGGTATCCTTGTATAATTTTTTGTGATGTTTTGGCATTGATGGAATTGGTTAAAATTGGTATTTGGTGTGATTCTCTAATTATGTTTATGTTAAAGTAAATTGATGTGATTTTGAGGGTGTTTCCCTTAGTTTTGTTTTATAAAAATGGTGAAAATGTGATTTGGGTTTTACTTGTGAACTTTGTGATTTTCGTAGGGTTGGTTTTTAAATTGTATCTTGATTACTTTGTTTGGATTAAATATTATTTTAGTTATTTGTGGTGTTTTTGAGTCCCATGGATTTATCGTAGGGAGTGCGGTCAGTTTTGAAGGTGCGCATGCATATTACCAGGTATGGATATGTATAGATATGTATCTTATGTGTACGTATTCCCTCATGGTGCGGGGAACACATGCATCAGTCTAAGGATATATATATTTATATGGAAGTGTGTGCAAGCGAATGAGCTACTGTCTGAGTTAGAAAGCATGGCGTGACCATTGTTTGAGGTAGGCATTTCCATCCTTTCTCTCATCCAGAGTTTTCCATATGCACTTGCATTATTTCATTTAATTTATAAATGTTATTCGCACCTTTATAAACATGATATTTTATTCATTGTAGTGTTTTTTATGGTTAAAAGTGTTAATAATAGCTCTAAAATAGTTCTTTGGTTATGTGTAGGTGTTTCCATGCCCTTGCTCCCAATTTTAATCCATTTAATGCTTTTTTTTCTTAATTAAATCTTATATTACGTTTTGCACCTCTATTGTGTTTATAGTTAACTTATGGTAGTGTTTTCCCGGTTGAAAGATTTGATTAAAAATGGATTTTTGGATGCTTTTCTATTTATGCACATGTTTATGCCTTGCCAACTTGGTTGGAACTAAATGACTTTATCTGCAAATGGTATTGTTGGATGTCTTGAGTGGTGTTTTCTTGTAGAAACATTTTATGGAACTTGTTTGTCCTGCGTTGGTTAGTTTTATGGAACATAGTGTTTTTGTAGAAATGATTTTGCGTGTCTCTTTGAGTTGATATTTTTCTCGAGTCCTTGGTTTTATAAGCGGTTCTTATTTTCTAAATGTTGTGGGTCTCTTCATGCGGTTCTTTAAATTGGTTTGAAAAGAAATCCATGAGTATATGCCCATTTGGATTTTGGTGTATATATTTTATTGAGTGTGTGGTGTAGGGCAATGCTTGGTTTGTTTTTACGAAATTGAACATAGTATCACTAAATACTTTTATGTCAATGCTTTGAAATGTGGAACTTAAGGGCCCGTTTGGCTTTTTAAATACAAAAGTAGTGTCTAGAGCTGTTTTAGAAGAGCTTGTGCAATGTTTTCATACAGGCATTTGATTATGTAAAACTAAAGTCCTGATTTACAACTCCAAATGTTTAATAAAGTGGTTTTGATAACCGAATGATGTGACGGCCCGGTTGGCACTTTGTATGTTTGACATGTATGCATATATATATAAGTATATGGGGTGCTCCTATCTAGGGTAACCCTTTATGGGTGAATTCATAGGAAGCGTCCTTGTTTGGGGAAGGCAAGTGCGGTGAGATGAGTCACGCATGCGAGGGCCTTCCTACCTACACAATATTATTATAACCACCATGGGTTCATGGGCGTCATATAGTTGATCGAGTGATGGTTGATTATTAGCCCTGATTAGACGGGTTGGTACCCACTGGAAGGTGTATCGGCCAGATGGGGACTGCCACTGGTTTCTATTGCTGTAAGGGCGTCCAGTTGGTTATAGACTTAGGAGTTTCACCATACGCCGGCAGGTGGTTCGAAACCAAGTACGTCCAGGGGTCTTCTAGGAATGTTTAGGATCACCCATGGTTACTTAATTATTCACATTAGTTGTTTACTTTCAGCTATACCTGTTAGTTTATTTATAGTTTGTACTGTTTATTCATTTCTTTTAGCACAACCTTGGTCTTTATGTCTTGGTTTTGTTTATAAAATGTCAAATGGTTTTAGAAGTGGTATGTAGCATGTGTTGGTTTTTTTATATGGTAAAAACATGTTGCTTATTTTAAAATGTGAAAACCCTACTTTCATACTTGTATTTCAAACTTGTGTTTATGGACTACTTCGGAAAAGAGAACTTTTGGATTCAGTGGTTTATTTCTGGAATCCCTACTCAGCATCTCGGTGCTCACACCTATTATATCTTTCTAGTTGGAGGTTTAGTTTCTTGTTTAGGTTCCTGATTCAGCTGCTCAATGTTGGAGCAGACTTGGTTCTGAGTTGGGTGGTGACCTGAAGGGTCACAAGGAGGTATGTACATTTATTTTATTTCCACTGCTAATTTTATTCCCTCATCGTCAATCTTTATTTATTTGGTTATCTTTTGTTCATGGTTCAAATCATTCCCAGTGGTTAGATTTTGATGTCTGACACTAGTTTCCAGCCCGTGGGGATCAGGAACGCCCCTCAGGCCATGTCGCGGGCCGGCTTGGGTGACCGGTTAAGGGTCGAACTAGGTTGGTTCATGACAAAATGGTATCAAAGGAGGCCCTTGTTATTTGGGGTGTCTGGTAAAAGGAGATTAAGACTATCGAGGCTTAGGAGGTAGGTTACAGGTCGGTGCCTGATCACCACTGCTCGCGACGAGACCTGAGTTACCAGGAGTAGTCTGGGATTTGTGTCTTTTGTCTTTGGTTATTTTGGATTGAGGGATGACAATGGGGGGGAAATTGGTTCACGTTGCGGCCTTACATGGGGTGGTGACACATGTGGATTCCAAGTGCCCGGTTTAAGGTCCTCTAGTGTTATGCCTTACTTGGGGCATGACTCACCACCATGTCATCGGGTTAGGCACAGACACTAGTTCCTCATTCCGATGATTTATAGTCGGTTGTGTTTCGTTTTGAACTCAGTTGATGTGAGTGTGTGTTAAAAATGGGAGTGGTTTATAAATGAAAAAAGGGGGTTTCTTCCGAATTGTTTTTTAAATAAGTAAAGTGGGTTTTTAAAGAGCAAGTGTTTCGGTTTGGAAAATTTTGGTGTGTGTTTGGGTTTGATTAGGGAAAGAGATTTTTGAACCTTGACACTCTTTATGGAGGGTCACACGTGCGTGGGTATGTACGAAGAGTGTGTGGGGGCACTTGTTTGTAGATTATGTGAGTGAAATTGAATGAACGCACATGTGACGGTTCATAAGGTGCCATAGGTGAGTTTTAAAATTTTAAAGAAATAACAGTTTTGGAAAAGTGATTTTTTCTTGTGTTTGTATATGTTTGGATTATGGGCATGTTGCCCTTGGCTTGTGTTGTTGCTTTGATTGAGTTTTGGATTGATTCCAGTTTCGATGGTGTTTTTCGTGTTGTTATGAGTATGTCGCCCAGAAAACCTCCAAAAGTTGTTAATGAGTTATGCCCAGTTCCCAGTTCTTTTTGTGTGTTGCCTGCTTATCGAGGTAATCGAAGTCTATTAAAGGAAGTTTTATAGTTTGGAAAGATAGTGTGTCTTCGGGTTGTTGGGAAATCCCAGGGTAGTTAAGATTCGTACCGTCCCAGAGTTATTTGAGGGTTCAGTTCTGGACTAGTAAAGGTGGGATGTCTCATCATCATTAGAGTCTCGGGTGTAGTTGGTGGGGGTCGGCTCTTGTGAAGGTTCCCCGTCTGGCAAGGATCTTCGTCTATACCGACTCCCAGTTTCTTGGACCGTTCTCTCACATGCGACTAGTCTGGTCAGTTCAGGCATTCTAAGCCGCTTTATCGCATCCCTCCGAAGTCTTGCTATCGTGCAACTCTTCAGGACACCGGGGAGAGTTCTGAAAGAAGCGTCATTCGGGAGGAATGAGTTAAGGACCGGAGGATCCAAATGTTTGACTGTGAGGCAAGAGATGCTTCATCCATCAGGGCCCCAACCATAGGTATCGGGGTGAAGCACACGCACAGTCAGGAGTTTCCTAGGGTGTGTGAAACCTCGGTCCGGATAATGTTTTCAGCTTTAGGATGGAAATATTTAAAATTTCCTTGTTCGATTCTTGCCACCTTTGTAAACTCATCCTCGTTGTGGTGGTGTGATGAGCTCGTTGTACCGCAATCCAAGCGGCCTCATCAGCTCTAAATGTGGCTTTTAAATTATTTGTATTTATCAGGGGTGTTGGGCCCGTGAATAAGTGGACCCATTCTGATTCTGAGTTTGGTTTCAGTTGCATTCGTCAGGGGAATGTTTGGTTTCATGAATTAATGGGTGGTGTTTCTAGGCCCCTTCTTAGTTCGGGCACCTCTCTATGTGTTTCCCTTTAGTGTGTTTCAGTTTTGTAGGGGATTCCTCCATCCTGATGCCCCTATGTGTTCGTTTCCCCTGTAATGGTTTTAATCCTAGTGGTGGAGTTGTTCTGTTAGTGTTGAGAAGGTGGGATGAGTTTGGTTTGGGAAGTTCCTGCATTCCCCCCCCTGGGGGTGGTGTGTTCGGGTTTCAAGGTTTCTGTGTTAGTAAATTATTGTGGTTGTAACGCCCCGACCCCAGCTACCCAGAGTCGGTGCATTACTTCGTAACATTGGCATGATCACAAAAGATCAAGTCTCGAAAGACCGATTAGTTTAGTAGCCTTGGAAACACTAGATACATTCATAAATGTTACATTACATCATAAGATGAAAAACTAAAATAACAAAGTCTCCATTTCCAATAGTCATATCCCCTTCAGACTATCCCTGCAGGTCAATCCTAAAATACTTCTTCACATCCTGGAAAAATTAAAACATTGAAAGGGGTGAGCTCATATGCTCAGTAAGGATAACAATATTGCGGAAGCTTTCATAAATAAACATTAACATTTAAGGCAATGTATAACTAAAACAAAAGCCTTTTTAAACATGAACTTCAACATAATATGGCAAAAGTAAACTGAGATAATACCATTTACTTCTTCACATGGATATTCTACTGGTCGAATAATCACATGCAATATCAATAACCACTTTCATAATGATGGAATGCATAATGCCAGACTATCATAACCACGTAGCCAAGGCCTCGTGCCAAGACCACAAATAAGATTTTGTCAAGGCCTCGTGCCAAGACACTAGTTTGTCTCATGAGACCTGCCGATGCATCGAGGAGCTATAGCGGGCTCCACCCGTCACTTATTAAGTCCAATACATTCCTCATATGAATAGGTTTAAACATATCATAAACCATAACATAATCATATCACATAAAACATGCATAAAGGAAACATAACATTTCAAAATTTCAATCACAAGATATAAATACAACACATTGATATAATAAAAACACTTTCAAAACCATTTTCAATACCAAAATAAAAGAAAAGTAAAACATGGTATTTATTTTTCTTTTAAAAAAAGGTATGGCTTGTAGAGGAAGCCGAAACTCAAATAATGGTCACAGCGACAGAGAAGTCGTTGTCGCTGCATACGTACGACAAAAACATCCCCTTTTGTCGTTTAGTAAACGCTTCGTATAAAAAGATTCCTTTTGAATAAACATAAAAGTCAAAGGGGTTTATACACCGTATAAAAGAAAGTTGTGTATAAAACCAAATATGCTTCAATGAAAGAAGATTGAGACGAAGTCCTTAAAAAAATCATTTTTAAAATAAAATAGATCTATTATGTGTATTCACTATAGGTACACATAAAGAAAGTAAAAATACAAAATAGGACATAATAATATCATGAAATATTTTGAAAGTAGGAGATTAACCCAAAGAATGGAAATTGGGTTAAGAAGTTCCCTTACCTTGTGTCCGACTTGATTCGACCGTTCTTTAACCTCCTGAATAATAAACTAGAGTTAATATATACTTTATTAAGAACCTTTTTCAAGTTCATTATCCCTTTTATATCACTTATTACAATGTTATGAACATTATGTAATTATTTAAGTTAATAACGGTCGTTTTGTCGATCTTTGGTACTTGAGTCAACAATAAACTTCTTATAATTACAAGTTGTTCATGTGGTGAAATATCCATTATATCCAGAATTATATTCATGATATAGATATCATATATCTCATATATATCCAGTATATACATTCATTCGTAATATTACGTGACATTTATAGGTAAGAAATGAAATGCACCATTCATGGAGACGGTAAGCCGTACGTACGCATGAACGCTACTTTCATTTCTATTTCATATTTAATGGAATGAAGTTATAATTATATAAAGGTATAATATAATTCCAGTATAATATAATGTATAATACCATTTACTCCATCCTTTATACATCCCACATATGGCATTAACGATTCAAATCACTTTGAGGGGGCGGTAGTCCGCACTTCCTAAAATGAAATTATCGCGTTTACCCATAATGGAAATCATAAAGTATGCCATAAATTAGAAATACAGAAGGATAAGGAAAACATAAACATAATATATATATCATATATGAAAATAGTGTCATCAAAATGGCCACCATTATAGGTGTTAAAAGAATTTGAACAATCATCGTTTCGTGCGGCAGAAATTCGCCATCCACAGAAACAGTATGTTCTTTAACCATTAGATGTAGGTGTGTGTAAGTGTAGCTCGAATCATTCTTATAACAACATCCTAGTATATTGAGGATACTGTTTTTTTTTTAAAAGAAAAGAATAAAAAGATTTTAGGGGGTTGGAGAAGCAAAATAAAACAAAAGAACATAAGAGAAAACACTACCTTTAAAACGGGTAACACTTTTTGATTTGAGGCAAAGGCTTCCTTGGGAAGAGTTCTGCCCAAAGTGAGGCTTCTAGGAGTAAGAGGGGGAAGTTGGGAGAGTATTTGGGCATAGGTTGGCCGAGCCAAATGGCTTGAAAGTGTGAATGAGGTGGTAGAGGTGGGGGCCTTTTATAAGTGGAGAGGAGGGGCACTTTTGGAAAGTAATAAAATATTACTTTATTAGACAATGCTTTTCGGATTCTAAAGGTCCCACACTTCTATAATTCGAGGCTAAGGTGATAAGGGTTCGAAATCTACCCATCCAATAGGCTTTGGACAAGTGTAAGCCTTGGATTTTACATTATCTTTTTATTTTATTTAAATCGTTAAATAATGAGGTCATCGCTGCATCATCATGATGTCATAAATAATTTAATTTATTTAATGTCTAAAAATTATAAAAAAAATACTATGATGTAGGAAATATTTTTATCTTTACAAGGAATATTTATAGTCAATAATATGACTTGTATAACCCCATGTAAAAAAAAATTTAGTAAAACATTTCATGTTTGTGTAATTTTTTACTTTAACATTAAATAAAAGGTATTTATGTCATTTTCCAACTAAAGTGGCTCCATGGGGTCCCCAAGTTGACCCATGAATTTTATTGGTCGTCCATGGCACATCCAATGAGGGTAGGACATGTGTCAAGCTCATCTCATATTATTAAAACATTATTTTTACCTTAAACTACACTAATTACCTCTAATCGCGATTAAGAACTTAAAAGTTACTATTCACCAAAAATTATTTTAATCTCATTGAACCACATTTTACTTCTTAATGACAACCATGTATTTCGGATTTTTGAAATTCAAAACCCAGAAGTGGTAAAATTTCATTTAAATGAAAAATCAGTTTTTATAAGTATCACTTAGTAGTTTCACTATTCATCAAAAATTGAAGTTTTTCAGAAAAATCCCAAAAATTCACCCTAAGCTATATTTGATATTCCGATTTCAAAAATGATGTCTATTTTAAAAAATTACAAACATATAAGTTTCATTAATTAATTTTATAATTAATTCCCCCTGTCACAACAAATAGCGTGTTTTTAAGAAACAATTTATATCAAAAGATTGACAATTGTTTATGTCCAATTTCAAAGTGAAATTAATTCTAATGACCACCATTGGATAAAATGGTAAAAATATATTCTAATTATACTTTAAAACCACTAAATAGTATAATTTATCACAATAAATTATTTTGATTAAAAAAGTTGTTTTTAAGTATTTTTCACTATTCATAAAAAATTGAAAGTTCTCAGAAAATTACAAAAAATTCAACTTAGGATAATTTCGATATTACGAATACAAAAATGAAGTCCATTTTGAAATATAAAATTTCTATAATTTTAAAAAGTGGTTATTACTGTTCATAACGGCTACTTTGATTAGTCGCGGTGTTTTAGAACTCGAACTTGCGTATAATGCAAGCTATTGCATTATTGAAAGAGAAGCGTATCATGGAAGCTCGGGGTGTTACATTCTACCCTCCTTCAATAAATTGCGTCCTCGCAATTTGAAATTTTTCTTGGAAAATAAAAGGTTGAAAATAGAAAATACCTTTGTGGAAAACCCACATCTGAAATAAGGTTAATAAAAATATAACATTAAAAGAAAGCAAGATAAGTACAAAGGTCACCTGAGATAGCCCATTCAAGGATTCTATGAAAATATGGATATGGAGGAGAAACAAACCATCAAGGTCTGATGGAGAGTTGTATAAAACAGGATTAGGAGAAAGTTTAACTACAAGAAAATCACAAACTTGTGATTGGTTAAACGATCATTGATTCCCCAGTAGGAAAAGTTAACCAACAACGTTTTTGTTTTAAGTTACCTTTTATAAAGTTGAGGAATTATTTAGGAGATCTACTAAGAATGTAAGGGAATATACATACTTGTCATGTAGACTTTCATTCTTTAATAAATTTTTACCACAAACCCATCTTTCACTCTAAAAGGTAATAGAACTCAAAAATATTTTATTTATCCTAATTGTATAAGGTTCCAAATATTAACACATACCATTTAGATTAGTAAAACTATTTTGTAATAACCAGGGACTTCCTGTAGGCTAGTGGTAGGTAATAAAGGCCTGTCGCACTATGGTTGTGGGTTCGATTCCTGCAGCTTTGTCCGATGCGACGGGTTATGCCCCACCCTGCAGGTTGTCCTTTTCCTAAAACTATAGTATTATAATATTCCAAAAATAATCTTCATAAATGTTTTAACCTTAAACAATACTATCCAAGGTTCAACTTAATCCATTCCAACCTATATAGTTATCCAAAATACCTCTGTCTAGACTTTTTCTAAAAGGTCTGTAAATTCCAAAATCAATTGTAACATCAGATTCCCCAAACAAAGTAAAGTTTCTCTTATTGTCACGTACTTAAAATGTGATTACCTTCATCATATTAAAACCTTAATGAAAAAAAAACAAGTACTGCAGTACAATCCTTATATATATCACATTATTCTTATAACCATAATATACTTCTTGAGTCCAAAAACACCAATACATTAATTATTCAAATTCAACTGTAGTAATAGCATAAGCTTGGCCTTGATCCCTTGGCCTTTTCTGACGTAAGTTTCCCTGACGCTTAGGACATTCATTTTCATAATGCCCCATTTCCCTACAACTGTAGCATTCAACATTGATAGCCTCTTTCTTTCCCTTACAATCACGAGCCTGGTGACCTTTTTCTCCATATTTGTAACAAACTCCCATTCCTTTTAGGCAAGTACCGGGGTGATTCTTCCCACAATTATCACATAATGGAAAATCCTTCTTTCCCCTTTTCCCTTTATCCGTCTCTTGTTCCACCGTTCTCTTCTTTTCTTGCTTTGATTTAAAGTCATGAGACTTAGAGAATTCCTTTTCCATCTTGATAGCACATGAGACAATATCTCTGTATGACGAGAAGGTTTGTGAGGCTAATGCTCGACGGAGAAATGGTTTTAACCCATCAAAGAAACGATCAATCTTACTTCTTGGGTTACGTATATAATCTGCAGAATACCTCGCTAACCTTGTAAAGTTGGCCTCATACTTTGCGACATTCTCATCTTCCTTTTGTCTCAGACTCAGAAATTGCCTTTCCATATCCACTCGATGGTCATGTGGAAAGTATTTTTCTAAGAAAAGATCTTTGAACTCTCTCCATTCCATACTCGATACTTCTTCATCTTCCTTTGTATTTTGAATCAATGACCACCATTGATCGGCATCTCCAGTGAGGCGGTAAACTACCATGATAACCTTCTCCCTTTCACTACTCCCCAAGGCGTGGAATATTTTCTCTAAGGATTTTATCCATTGCTCAGCTACTAATGGATTTGTACCCCCATTAAAATTTGGCGGTTGTTGCCTCATGAAGCGGTCTAACATTGATCCTCCACGTTGCGGATCAGGGTGCTCCATACGAGTAAGGTTATTATTCATAACCTGAGTGAGTTGTCCCAGTATGGTAATAAGTTGATCAGCACTAGTTGTATCTCCAGATCCACAATAATTATCTTGAGCAGGAGGGAAATCCCTACATGGAGTGCATGCATTGATACGGTTTCCATTCCTTCCACTAGGCGCCATTTCTAAACAATGTCATAAACTAGATTAGTTTATGAATCAAAATACATAATTCCATACTTGTAAAATACTTAACATAAATTGAACTATTTATGGATATAATCCATAATCATAAAAATGTTTTCTTTGAGGAAGTATGTACTCATAACCCTTCATAGTGGTTTGTAAAGAAAACAAGAATTATCCTAAGCATATCCCCCGGGAGTGTCGTAACCAAGAGTGCAGCAAGGCCCGTTGTCGTGCACCAGTTCCCGTTCAAGTCTAGCTCAAAGCGGTGTTTTCGGGTTTTACCCCTAGGTACATCTGTGCCAGAGCCGTCTCTACCTGCTCGTATCCAGACAGGGATGTATTGCACGGAAAACTCACAAAATCTCTATAATACCAAAATTCTAGGAAGTTCTTCTATACTAATCCTCAAAGTATATCTTCGGGCTATGTGCTCTAATCAGAGTTTATCTAAATCTAGCTTCCAAGGTTAGTACTAAACTACCTCTGATATCAACTGTAACGCCCCGACCCCAGCCACCCAGAGTCAGTGCATTACTTCGTAACATTGTCATGATCACAAAAGATCAAGTCTCGAAAGACCGATTAGTTTAGTAGCCTTGTAAACACTAGATACATTCATAAATGTTACATTACATCATAAGATGAAAAACTACAATAACAAAGTCTCCATTTCCAATAGTCATATCCCCTTCAGACTATCCCTGCAGGTCAATCCTAAAATACTTCTTCACATCCTGGAAAAATTAAAACATTGAAAGGGGCGAGCTCAGATGCTCAGTAAGGATAACAATATTGCGGAAGCTTTCATAAATAAACATTAACATTTAAGGCAATGTATAACTAAAACAAAAGCCTTTTTAAACATGAACTTCAACATAATATGGCAAAAGTAAACTGAGATAATGCCATTTACTTCTTCACATGGATATTCTACTGGTCGAATAATCACATGCAATATCAATAACCACTTTCATAATGATGGAATGCATAATGCCAGACTATCATAACCACGTAGCCAAGGCCTCGTGCCAAGACCACAAATAAGATTTTGTCAAGGCCTCGTGCCAAGACACTAGTTTGTCTCATGAGACCTGCCGATGCATCGAGGAGCTATAGCGGGCTCCACCCGTCACTTATTAAGTCCAATGCATTCCTCATATGAATAGGTTTAAACATATCATAAACCATAACATAATCGTATCACATAAAACATGCATAAAGGAAACATAACATTTCAAAATTTCAATCACAAGATATAAATACAACACATTGATATAATAAAAACACTTTCAAAATCATTTTCAATACCAAAATAAAAGAAAAGTAAAACATGGTATTTATTTTTCTTTTAAAAAAAGGTATGGCTTGTAGAGGAAGACGAAACTCAAATAATGGTCACGGAGGCGGAGAAGTCATTGTCGCCGCATACGTACGACAAAAACATCCCCTTTTTTCGTTTAGTAAACGCTTCGTATAAAAAGATTCCTTTTGAATAAACGTAAAAGTCAAAGGGGTTTATACACCGTATAAAAGAAAGTTGTGTATAAAACCAAATATGCCTCAATGAAAGGAGATTGAGACGAAGTCCTTAAAAAATCATTTTTAAAATAAAATAGATCTATTATGTGTATTCACTATAGGTACACATAAAGAAAGTAAAAATACAAAATAGGACATAATAATATCATAAAATATTTTGAAAGTAGGAGATTAACCCAAAGAATGGAAATTGGGTTAAGAAGTTCCCTTACCTTGTGTCCGACTTGATTCGACCGTTCTTTAACCTCCTGAATAATAAACTAGAGTTAATATCTACTTTATTAAGAACCTTTTTCAAGTTCATTATCCCTTTTATATCACTTATTACAATGTTATGAACATTATGTAATTATTTAAGTTAATAACAGTCGTTTTGTCGATCTTTGGTACTTGAGTCAACAATAAACTTCTTATAATTACAAGTTGTTCATGTGGTGAAATATCCATTATATCCAGAATTATATTCATGATATAGATATCATATATATCATATATATCCAGTATATACATTCATTCATAATATTACATGACATTTATAGGTAAGAAATGAAATGCACCATTCATGGAGACGGTAAGCCGTACGTACGCATGAACGCTACTTTCATTTCTATTTCATATTTAATGGAATGAAGTTATAATTATATAAAGTTATAATATAATTCCAGTATAATATAATGTATAATACCATTTACTCCATCCTTTATACATCCCACATATGGCATTAACGATTCAAATCACTTTGAGGGGGCGGTAGTCCGCACTTCCTAAAATGAAATTATCGCGTTTACCCATAATGGAAATCATAAAGTATGCCATAAATTAGAAATACAGAAGGATAAGGAAAACATAAACATAATATATATATCATATATGAAAATAGTGTCATCAAAATTGCCACCATTATAGGTGTTAAAAGAATTTGAACAATCATCGTTTCGTGCGGCAGAAATTCGCCATCCACAGAAACAGTATGTTCTTTAACCATTAGATGTAGGTGTGTGTAAGTGTAGCTCGAATCCTTCTTATAACAACATCCTAGTATATTGAGGATACTGTTGTTGTTTCAAAAGAAAAGAATAAAAAGAGTTTAGGGGGTTGGAGAAGCGAAATAAAACAAAAGAACATAAGAGAAAACACTACCTTTAAAATGGGTAACACTTTTTGATTTGAGGCAAAGGCTTCCTTGGGAAGAGTTCTGCCCAAAGTGAGGCTTCTAGGAGTAAGAGGGGGAAGTTGGGAGAGTATTTGGGCAGAGGTTGGCTGATCCAAATGGCTTGAAAGTGTGAATGAGGTGGTAGAGGTGGGGGTCTTTTATAAGTGGAGAGGAGGGGCACTTTTGGAAAGTAATAAAATATTACTTTATTACACAATGCTTTTCGGATTCTAAAGGTCCCACAATTCTATAATTCGAGGATAAGGTGATAAGGGTTCGAAATCTACCCATCCAATAGGCTTTGGACAAGTGTAAGCCTTGGATTTTACATTATCTTTTTATTTTATTTAAATCATTAAATAATGAGGTCATCGCTGCATCATCATGATGTCATAAATAATTTAATTTATTTAATGTCTAAAAATTAAAAAAAAAATATTATGATGTAGGAAATCTTTTTATATTTCCAATGACTATTTATAGTCAAAAATATGACTTGTATAACCCCATGTAAAAATTGTTTTAGTAAAACATTTCATGTTTGTGTCATTTTTTACTTTAACATTAAATAAAAGATATTTATGTCATTTTCCAACTAAAGTGGCTCCATGGGGTCCCCAAGTTGACCCATGAATTGTATTGGTTGGCCATGGCACATCCAATGAGGGTAGGACATGTTTCAAGCTCATCTCATATTATTAAAACATTATTTTTACCTTAAACTACACTAATTACCTCTAATCGCGATTAAGAACTTAAAAGTTACTATTCACCAAAAAATTATTTTAATCTCATTGAACCACATTTTACTTCTTAATGACAACCATGTATGTCGGATTTTTGAAATTCAAAACCCAGAAGTGGTAAAATTTCATTTAAACGAAAAATCAGTTTTTATAAGTATCACTTAGTGGTTTCACTATTCATCAAAAATTGAAGTTTTTCAGAAAAATCCCAAAAATTCACCCTAAGCTATATTTGATATTCCGATTTCAAAAATAACGTCTATTTTACAAAATTACAAACATATAAGTTGCATTAATTAATTTTATAATTAATTCCCGTTGTCACAACAAATAGCGTGTTTTTAAGAAATAATTTATATCAAAAGATTGACAATTGTTTATGTCCAATTTCAAAGTGAAATTAATTCTAATGACCACCATTGGATAAAATGGTAAAAATATATTCTAATTATACTTTAAAACCACTAAATAGTATAATTTATCACAATAAATTATTTTGATTAAAAAAGTTGTTTTTAAGTATTTTTCACTATTCATAAAAAATTGAAAGTTCTCAGAAAATTACAAAAAATTCAACTTAGGATAATTTCGATATTACGAATACAAAAATGAAGTCCATTTTGAAATATAAAATTTCTATAATTTTAAAAAGTGGTTATTACTGTTCATAACGACTACTTTGATTAGTCGCGGTGTTTTAGAACTCGAACTTGCGTATAATGCAAGCTATTGCATTATTGAAAGAGAAGCGTATCATGGAAGCTCGGGGTGTTACAGTGGTGGGGAGAACCCTATCGTGTCCTCCCCTCAACCTCGGGCAGTGATTGTTCTTGAGTTGGTCGGGTGTGACGTGTGTTGGTAATAGTCACCCCGAGCCTCTCAGTTTCTTCTGGTTTGGTCTGGGCATGGACTTTAGTTGTGTCAACTATGACTTGGTGACTTTCCGGGGGGTAGAAAGTATCTGTGGTGGGGAGAATTGTCACACCCTGACCTCAGACTCCCTTTATTTTACTCTCTTCTCGGTCCCAGTTCAATTTTTTTTGAAGTTTAATTTTTTTTATGAGTTTCAGGCTGGTGCGCAGACACCGCATCGTTAGCGGTGACCATGTGTTCCGATTAGGTGATCGTGAGGCTACATGACGCTTGAAATAATAATACTTTGTGCAAATAATAACATTATCCTTGTTGCTAAATTGTTGATATTGTTATTATTATTATTATTATTATTATTATTACTATTATTATTATTTAAAATGAAGTGAAACAAATTTATTATTGTGATATTTATTATTATGTTGTTATATAATTATTATTATAATAATTATTACTATTATTATTATTATTTTTATTATTATTTTATTATTATGAATATGATTATTATTATTGTTGTTGTTATTATTATCTTTATTAATTTAATTATTACTATCATTTTATTATTATTATAATTATTATAATTATTATTAGTATTATTTCTGTTTTTGTTTATGTAAGTTCTTATTTTATTTAAGTTTCTATTTTACTTTTTTTAACTAGGTCTTCCCTCTTTCCTCATGTCGCACTCCCCTCCTACCTTACTCCTCACATCGCGCTCCACACCCCCCCACCCCTACGTTTCCTCCTCTCCAACGACCTCTAGCGGCCGCACCTTCCTTCTGGCGTGCCCTCTTCCGGTGATGGTGCCCCCTGCTCTCTCCCTCTCACGCGGCGGACCCCCTTGTTTCCCCCCTATTTGCAGCGTCGCACCACCCCCCTCGTGACCCCCCTTTTTTGCGTGACGGGTCTCCACGGCCTGGCCTCCCTTCAGCGCCCCATGGCTGGAGCTTATCAAGGTCGCAACCTCCACTTGACAGCGACCTTCAGCAGGCGCGCACGAGCCCTCGACTGAGTTTCAATGGCGTGCAACCCCCTTCCTCAAATCTCCTTCATTCCTTGATCTTTCTTCCAATTTCTTCGTGTTGCTCCAACAATTCATCGAGGTATGGTCCTTAAACCCCTTCTCCTTCATCGCGTTGGCGATTTGTTTCTCTTTTGGTACCCGGTTTGGATTCAATCGGAACCCTAAGGTTGGGATATTATGTGATTGTTGTGTTCTTTCTTGAATAGGGTATGCAAAGACCTCCTCAGGTCTTGTTCTTGCGTGTTCCAACATCCGCCGCCAAAGTTGAAGCGGATTGACTCCATTTCGGTCCTCCGCCGACATCCAAAGTATATTTTTATGTCCGATGTTTGGTTTTGCAGCTTCGTTATGCCCTTAATTATCCTGCTGTAGTATTCTTAAATTTTTTTAGAATTTGTTAAAAATATGTTTTTTGAGTCATTTCCCGGTTTACATCTACATGCGTCTGCAATTATATGCTTGTTTAAGTGCCAAATATTATTTTGATAATTTTTAAAATATAATTCGCATCCCTATGGCATCCTTGTATAGTTTTTTGTGATGTTTTGGCATTGATGGAATTGGTTAAAATTGGTCTTTGGCGTGATTCTTTAATTATGTTTATGTTAAAATAAATTGATGTGATTTTGAAGGTGTTGCCCTTAATTTTATTTTATAAAAATGGTGAAAATGTGATTTGGGTTTTACATGTGAACTTTGTGATTTTCCTAGGGTTGGTTTTTAAATTGTATCTTGATTACTTTGTTTGGCTTAAATTTTATTTTAGGGATTTGTGGTGTTTTTGAGTCCTGGGGATTTATCGTAGGGAGTGCGGTCGGTTTCAAAGGCGCGCACGCATATTCCCAAGTATGGATATGTATAGATATATGTATCTTCTACGTCCGTGTTCCCTCATGACGCGGGGAACACGTGCATCGGTCTAAGGATATATATGTATGTGTGTGGAAGTGCGTACAAGCGAGCGAGCTGCTGTCTGAGTTAGAAAGCATGGCGTGACCATTGTTTGAGGTAGGCATTTCCATCCTTTCTCTCATCCGGAGTTTTTCATATGCACTTGCATTATTTCATTTAATTTATAAATGTTATTCACACCTTTATAAGCATGATATTTTATTCATTGCAGTGTTTTTTTATGGTTAAAAGTGTTAATAATAGCTCTGAAATAGTTCTTTGATTATGTGTAGGTGTTTCCATGCACTTGCTCCCAATTTTAATCCATTTAATGCTTGTGTTTTTTTAATTAAATCTTAGATTATGTTTCACACCTCTATTATGTTTATAGTTAACTTATGGTAGTGTTTTTCCGGTTGAAAGATTTGATTAAAAATGGATTTTTGGATGCTTCTCTATTTATGCACATGTTTATGCCTTGCCAACTTAGTTAGAACCAAATGACTTTATCTGTAAATGGTATTGTTGGATGTATTGAGTGGTGTTTGCTTGTAGAAACATTTTATGGAACTTGTTTGTCCTGTGTTGGTTAGTTTTATGGAATTTAGTGTTTTTGTAGAAATGATTTCGCATGTATCTTTGAATTGATATTTTTCTCGAATCCTTGGTTTTATAAGCGGTTCTTGTTTTCTAAATGTTGTGGGTCTCTTCGTGCGGTTCTTTAAATTTGTTTGAAAATAAATCCATGAGTATATGCCCGTTTGGCTTTTGGTGTATATATTTTGTTGAGTTAGTGGTGTAAGACAATGCTTGGTTTGTTTTTACGAAATTGAACATAGTATCACTAAAGACTTTTATGTCAGTGCTTTGAAACGTGGAACTTAAGGGCTCGTTTGGCTTTTTAAATACAAAAGTAGTGTATAGAGTTGTTTTAGAAGAGCTTGTGCAATGTTTTCACAAAGACATTTGATTGTGTAAAACTAAAGACCCGATTTACAACTCCAAATGTTTAAGAAAGTGGTTTTGATAACCGAATGATGTGACGGCCCGGTTGGCACTTTGTATGTTTAACATGTATGCATATATATATATATAAGTATATGGGGCGCTCCTATCTAGGGTAACCCTTTATGAGTGAACGCATAGGAAGCGTCTGTGTTTGGGGAAGGCAAGTGCGGTGAGATGAGTCACGCATGCGAGGGTCTTTCTACCTACACAATATTATTATAACCACCATGGGTTCCTGGACGTCTTATAGTTGATCGAGTGATGGTTGCTTATCAGCCCTGATTAGACGGGTTGGTACCCACTGGTAGGTGTATGAGCCAGATGGGGAGTGCCACTGGTTTCTATTGCTGTAAGGGCGCCCAGTTGGTTATAGACTTAGGAGTTTCACCATACGTCGGCAGGTGGTTCCAAACCGAGTACGTTCAGGGGTCTTCTAGGGATGTTTAGGATCACTCATGGTTACTTAATTATTCACATTGGTTGTTTACTTTCAGCTACACCTGTTAGTTTATTTCCAGTTTGTACTGTTTATTCATTTCTTTTAGCACAACCTTGGTCTTTCTGTCTTGGTTTTGTTTATAAAATGTCAAATGGATTTAGAAGTGGTATGTAGCATGTGTTGGTTTTTTTATATGGTAAAAACATGTTGCTTATTTTAAAATGTGAAAAACCTACTTTTATACTTGTATTTCAAATTTGTGTTTATGGACTGCTTCAGAAAAGAGAACTTTTGGATTCAGTGGTTTATTTCTGGCATCCCTACTGAGCATCTCGGTGCTCACGCCTATTATATTTTTCCAATTGCAGGTTCAGTTTCTTGTTTAGGTTCCTGGTTCAGCTGCTCAATGTTGGAGCAGACTTGATTCTGAGTTGGGTGGTAACTTGAAGGGTCACAGGGAGGTATGTACATTTATTTTCTTTCCACTGCTAGTTTTATTCTCTCATCGTCAATCTTTATTTATTTGGTTATCTTTTGTTCATGGTTCAAATCATTCTCAATGGTTAGATTTTGATGCCCACCACTAGTTGTCAGCCCGTGGGGATCGGGAACGCCCTTCGGGCCATACTGTGGGCCGGCTCAGGTGACCGGTTCAGAGTCGACCCGGGTTGGTTCGTGATAGATTCAGTTCCAAAATATAAGAAATCTTTAACACCGTAAGAAGAAACTTCATATAGTCTCGCCACCGGGAGAAGTTGTTGCCATCGAAACGGTCAAGTTTGACCACGTCTTGGTTCATCGCTTTGAAGAATTCGAAATCCATCTTTTAGGTTTTGCCTTCGGTATCAAACTCTTTTGATTGTTAAAAAACGGGCAGGCAGAATGAGAAGATGGAATGAATCTTGATACATGAATTAAATTCACAATCCAAAAGGGTTTGATCCACCCCATGTTGCTGGTGTAGGGTTCTCGGTGGAAGTATCCCTTAAGGATTTCACCAAGGTTTGGCGAAAATCGAACACCAATTTCCGAAGGCCCCGCTGCACTGATGTTGGGAGAACTCTGGAGAATTTCTTGGATTGAAAAATTAATTAACCCATAAGCAATCTCATCATCGCTTATTTATAGATTGGAATCAGTGCAAATTACACCGGTTCGGTCAATGAACACATTGGTTCGACCGAAACAATACAATTCTTGGCGAGGGACACACCGATTCGATCTCAGCATTTCGGTCAAAGAACACATTGGTTCAACCGAAACGACACAACTCTTGGTGAGGGACACACCAGTTCAAATTTGAAAAAACACCCCATTTATTTTAATAAATAATTTGAATAAAATTATAACACTAAAATATTTTGAATAAAATTACAACAATACCAACAAAATGGGATGGATCAAACCATTTTGGACATTGAATTAAATCCACGCATCGAGATCCACGCATCGAAATTCAATCTGTCTTCTCCTTCTGCCTACCTATTTTCCAACATGCGCAACGACTAACATCATACAATATGACATACATTTGACAAATGGCGTGGTGCGACATTCACACGGGGCAACATGACAACATGCATGTGTCATCGGGTGGGCGGCTCAAAAGAAGGATGAATGCGTCCAAACCTATCAACCGACCCGCTACCCACTTGGATTTCCGAACTTGGGATGAAGAGATGATTGACACGTTCATCAAATGTCCCTCCTAGCACATGGACTAGATGCGGGATGGAGAGGTGCCTGCCTTCTTGGCAAAGCCCATGCAACTTTTGGACCGAAGATATGATGAGATTATTAATTACAGGTGACAACACGACCGGTGTCACGCAGACTGATTGTTTGAATTGCTCCGGGTTCAATTCCTACTGCCGCAAGTTTAGTAAGACGCAACAGAATTATTTAACTTTCTATTTCGTAGAGGTGCCGTGGATGACGACAGTTTTACTCAGCTTCAACCGTGGGGCACGAGATCCGGGACCTGGTACCTGATAAATAAACAATATATATATACTTTTTTCGAGGCCTGATTATAAATGAGCCGGTTAGTGGATCTGGGTACTCGACACTTCAGTCAACCCTTTCACGTTTTCCCTCCATTTTCCTCGCAAAATCGGAATCTTGGCAGGAATTGAACTCACGGTTAGTTCCGAATCGCTCCCCTTTTGTCACTCTCTCTGGGCCTGATCAGATCTGGACAACGGCTTTGACAGAAATCTGTCTCTCTACTGCTGATGCGTCATCGATCTCAGTCTATCAGCTCCACGCGCTGCTCTTCCGGCCTCTGATCCATCACTCTGAACTGGAACCCGTCTCCTCTAAAGAGATTTGATGCTTCTCTAAGATTCCAGATGCGCCCGAATTCTAGCCCCTCTACCTCGGAACCCACCCACATCGATCCAGGGAATCGTTAGATCTTGATTTACACCCCCCTCGCTTCTCTGTTTGTGTTTCATCTTTGGTTTGTGTTTCATCTTTGGTTTGTGTTTCATCTTTGGTTTGTGTTTCAGCCAATGTCAGTGGATGGAGTTCGTCCGTGGAAGTTTCCACATGAGTTGAAAGTTTCCCGAAATATTCCTTTTCTTTCTGCAACTGTGTTCCTTTGATCATTTACAATATTTTATTTCTTTATTAAGTATGTTTTCTGATTTGAAATATGTTTTATTATTGCTTCAAGTGTCCTCTTGTCAAACGGTGCATGGTCTGCTGTCAGATAATTGGCCAACCATCTTCTAAGTATGTTTTATGGTTTGAAATGATGCATGTTTTGATGTGTGGTTGACATAATTTACAAGGATATAGATGACTTCTGGGTGCTTTTAATTTCTTCTGTAGTTAGATTCCTTTATTATATTCATGGTCAATTGTTTTCATAGTACATTCACAAACAGTGGTTTGAATATTTTCTTGCAATAACATCCATTTTTCAAAATTCTTGTAAATAAATTTCCATTGAATTTAATTTTAATGTTTCTATTTTTGTTTGTTTCGGCTACTTTCTATCCAAACACACTTCCTTCGATTCATTTAAGTGTTTAATTTTTTGAAGGCCCGTTGGGCATTTCGAGCCCTCAAGGGCATTATAAGGTTGGAAGTTGTTGTTCATGGATACCCGGTGAGGCTCCAAGATATTGCCACTTTATATTGCATGCGGGAGAATTGTTAAATTGTACGATTTGATTCGTGGTCAATGTATCAGGTTTTATGATGCTATGATTGAAATGAAAAAAACAGTTTAGCAACATCTATTTCAATCCTTTAAATAACTTATGTAATTACAAATTTATCCAATCAATTGATGATTTTTCTTTTCTGCTAGCAATCCTTTGTGCGTTTATCGTCTACATTTTACATAGTTTATTTCGTATGTTCCATTAGGATGACGAGCAGTTGGATTCAAGAGTAACCAGATCTCATTTAGAAAAGTTATCATTTAATGCTTTTCGTATGTTATTGCTACAATGAATCATGTATTTTATCATGTGGCACATTTTCTCGCTCTCCATGTGATTCTTCATTATAATTTCATATTTTACCCACATTTACTTTCGAAATCTACCCTCAATTTCCTATACTATTAGGTTTGTCTCATACAAAAGTTATAACTTATTTCATCCAAAAATTATTGCACTGATAATATTATACTACAATAATCCATTCCTTTAGTTACAAGAACTAATTGTGATAGAGCATGTAATGGCCCGAGTTTTGGGGTCCATTACTTAGTGAAAAATCTGATGTTGAGGTGTCCTGGGTGGTCTGGAAGGCCATCCCACCTTCTCAATGACTCCTAGCGGTAGCCACGGCCTACCGGTGGTGGCCCTCGGCTATCGGTGGCTCCGGGCTACCGGTGGCTCCGGCCTACCGGTGGCGCCGGCCTACCGGTGGCGCCGGCCTACCGGTGGCGCCGGCCTACCGGTACCACGGTGCTACCGGTAGCTCCCAGCTACCCTCACGTTTCTCCAGTAGCGCCTCCTTTTTGCGCAAATTGGGTTTTAAACCCTATTTCGACCCCCCTAAGCTTGTTTTAAAGCCCAGTAACGCCCATAAATGGCGTCTAATTAAATTAAATGTTTGTGAGGTGTGCGTCGGTTTAAACCGCGGGGACCCATTAATGACGTGACCGCGTGGTCAACCCACGACCCCGCGCCTTACGCGGCTTTGAGTTCCTTTTTCTCCATATCTTAACGGCCCGGGGCGTGCTGTATCTCACCCTTTATAACCTAAGGGTTCTCCCTAGGTTTCTTTTCTCGATCACCCTGCGCTAGGAGTACCCTTCGTTCAGACGAGCCGCTTTTCGTTCAGACGAGCCGCATCGCTATCCGTGAAGTTCCGCGCCCGGCCTTAGCGTCGATCGTTGATCAACAAGTAGAGTTTTACCTTCGACTCTCCATTTTGTGCATCTTGCGGGGTGGGCGTGCTTTTGATTCTGTAGAATTGGATGGACCGAACCTTAATGAAGATAA
Source organism: Viscum album (assembly GCA_963277665.1). NCBI lineage: Eukaryota > Viridiplantae > Streptophyta > Magnoliopsida > Santalales > Viscaceae > Viscum > Viscum album. The sequence continues at coordinate 265,211,450 of OY728129.1, forward strand.
TAAACTGATTCTAAAGAATGAAGGGGGAGGGGTGTGATCGATGATGCTTTGATTTATGATCTTCCATGATTTATGATTCCTGAATTGTGCGGGCTTACGCCTTCTGAAAATCATGGCCGTTGGTGGTCTTTCTCTGTGCACTAACGAACCCTTGCTTCTGGTGATGTTTAAATGGATTGTATTGCGGTGGATAACCCTTACTGTGTAAAGGAATTTGGTTAATTACGTATATTCGGCTAAATAAATTGGAAGCACCAGGATCAATCCTTTCTGTGATAACCCCGGTTAAAGTACAACGAATTTGAAAATCATGGAGTGTGTTAAATCTTATAAATCTGAAAATACCGGCATGACCCTGCTTTGTGTTGGTGGTAGTGGTTTGGTTATATCCTTCCACGGGCCGATTGCTGGGTGATGTGGGTGGGGATGGGATCCCCTGTTGTTATGGATTCAGTGGTTGTGAATTTTAAGACCGGGTGGTTACATTGTTTATATCACGAATTGGGGTGGGATCCTCTGTTGTTGAGAAACCCTTTTGGCTCCTGGATGTTGGACACGTGGCTGTATCTTGGGGTTTTCTTTGGTTGTGGTTTTACGAGAGAATCGGGTGTGGATGTTGTAGTTAATGCTTGACTGTTTGCTTTCCTTGGCTTGTGCTTATGCTTGCTAGTTGCCCAAGTAGGTGCAGAACTTAGTTAAACATCATTACTGAACATGAAAACTAATGGGACAAATGGATTTTGTTGGCGAGTGGTCTCACCCAAATTTACCCAAGTTTTAAGGGTCAAGCGGTCGCTTGTAGTGTAGCTTGGGTTGTCGATTATCTTTCCATCGGAAGCCTGGGTGGTCATTATACCTTGGCTTGAATGTGTTTGGGTATTGAGGCTTTTGAAAGTTTAGGGCATTGACTTCAGCAGGTGGTCCTCCTAAAAGAACATCCTTGATGGATGGAATGGTTGGGCAGTTGTCTGTTTTGTGGTCATGTTTGTCACAGATTGTGCAAACAGGGTCTACAGTTTGGATTTCATGGATTTTCCTATGGTCAACCTTCCTAGAGAGTGCTGCAAGTTTCGCCCTAAGGCTTTCCTCTTCTCTAAGTGTATGCATTCCAGCAGTTCTTTGAGGCTTTTCAGAATAAGGTGATGTTTCCCATATTTGGTTTTGTTCAGCAATGATTTCTAGGTATTCGTAAGCATCATTTGGGGATTTGTTTTTAAAGGTCCCTTTACACATCATGTCAATGAATTGTTTATTCCCTGGACCCAAACCTTCATAGAAAATTCTTACTTGTTCAGGAATAGAAAAACCATGGTGTGGAACCATGTTTAGGGTGTCTTTGAACCTCTCCCATGTTTCATAAAATGACTCTCCCTCTTTTTCAAAAAAATTTTGGATGCTCTTTTTTAGTGCAATGGTTTTGTGATGGGGGAAGTATTTTTTGTAAAATTCTCTTTGCAGTTGGTTCTAAGTGTGGATTGATGAAGGTCTCAGATTATTTAACCAGTTCTTTGCTCGATCCTTAAGTGAGAAAGGAAAGAGCCTCATCTTAGCTGACTCAAGTTGATGTAGTGAGCACATGGTTTCAACAATGTCATTGAACTCCTTGACATGAAGGTAAAGCATTTCTGACTCCATCCCATGGAAAGTTGGAAGGTGGTTTAGGACATGAGGTTTAAAGACATAGTGGACATCTCCTAGGGCAGCATGCCTAATGCAAGAGGGTGCATTGGTCCAGGTAGGTGTAAGGTAGTCATTCATGGTTTGATCGACTGCATTCCCCAAATTTGGGGCTGCCTCATTTGGATTTCCATTTTGGTTCCCGCCCGGGTTCATGAGTTGGTTTCTTTGAAGACCCTCCATTGAAATTGACTCAATCTTTAACTCTGGGGTATTAGGAAGATTAGGATCCAATGGTGTACTTGACTCCCCTATCCTATGACTTTCCACCCTAACTAGTCTGTTTGAGTTATCGCGGGTGAAGGCGGATATGCGCCAAAAGAAAAAAAAGCGAGAAAGGGAAAAGATAATAGATCTTGGGTGAGAATAGAAGAATGAGAGTGAGGAAAGAAGGTTTTTGTCTACGGAACTTACTTGGTCTCCGGCAACGGCGCCAAAATTTGGTCTCGCCCAAATTTACCCAAGTTTTAAGGGTCAAGCGGTCGCTTGTAGTGTAGCTTGGGTTGTCGAATCCTCAGAGACCTAAGAAGAACCTTAAGACACTCAATAAAAAGAGATGGATTTTTGGCTATGAAGTGGCCAACTTGGGTTGATTTTAGATGGTTTTGAAAGAGCACTAAAAGATCTATGTGAATTCAAATTATGAGAAAATGAGTTGATCATAGGTTATTGCTCGGGGTGGATTGAATGAATTCCTTTTTTTTACGATTTTAATTTCATTGAATCGAGAAGGATTCATGCAATGAATTCAAACTAACCTCATCACTTACTGATTAAACACCTTCAAAACACATGATAATCACCTATACACTTGTAGGATCATTTTCATGAGCACTCCAAGGTAAAGGATGTAATTAGCACATGAAAGTGGGGTGAATAAATTCAATAAGGAAGAGGAAGAATAAAAATCATTGAATGAAAGAAACTCAATTAAAAGAAATTAATAACATTTAGGGAATGAGAAATAACATTCAATCCAGCCCCTTGCTACTCCCTTGGATCAACCCATAAAAGAGCTAGCCCTCCATTGATGACAAGTTCTCAACGGAAGTGGAAAGTAGACTTACGAGGGTGGAATTGAAGAAGTAAAAACAACAAAAATAACGATCACTCCACCGTTGTGTGAACAAAATCACAAGATTTGGTGTGAATAAATTCACACCTTGAGGCAACGGTATCAAGGTGATAAGAGGAAGACCGGAACAAGAGAAGAAGAAGAACTTTTATTAAAAACTAAGGTGATTCGAACAACTTACATGGGAAGGAAAAATGCTACAAAGACAATTTGGCATAATAACATTACAATCAAAACAAAGCTCCAAGATCTCTAAATCCTCCACCACTACTGCCTTAAATAGGAAAAAATGAAGTCTTGGCCGAGCCCCCAACATCCCATGTGCCTTTAATTAATTGTGTTGGGGAAAGGTGGGTGGAACATTAATGTTGAAAGACTTTTCCACTTCTTGCCCCGAAGTTACAGCCAGCTTGCATCCACCGGAAAGACGCACCTAAAGGACCTTCTAGAAGGCCGAATTTGAGTGGGCCCTAGAAGACTTAAATGAAGCCCCGAATGTCCCCTAACAGTATGTAAAATTTCAGCCCAAAATAATAAACCTTTCGCGAGATATGATATAAATAGTGGACTGTTTTTCTGGGCCGCAGAATCCGGCCCAGAATTAAATCTTCAACTTGGGCCGCCTTAATCACCACCATTTAGGACGAATTAGCACTGACTCCAGAAGAATTATTTGTTCCTCCATATGTCTTCTAGTCTCCCATGAATTTTGGGCTTCATTGGGCCTGTATTGTGGGCCCCACATTCCCATCAGTGGGATGATATCCAATCTGCCTTCTCCAGAATTGTTTTCTTTCATCGCCAAATATCCTCATCATCCTTTATGAATCCTCCATTGATCCATGAATGAAAAATGTTCATATTTATGTTTATATACATTTCCCAAAATATCAAATTAAAATATGGATAATTACATTCTTTAAAATCAGATGAAACATTGGGCCTAAATTGGTGCATATTAGGCATGAAGTGCACACATGATGAGAATGGATGTTCAAAATTAAAATTCACTAACTCAGGCCCATAAGATCAAAAATGAACATTTAATACCCTTAAAATGTAATCAAAATATGTGTTTTTATTGGGTAATCAGCGAGAGTTGTGACTCGGACTTGAGTGCTGTTTGTGTTCTTTAGGGTGGCTGAAGAAAAACCTAAACTTGGGAGAGTGCTTGTTACCTATATATATACTTGTAGTTTTTGTGTTTCTTATTCGCGCCCCACCTAAGTTGAGCACTCTGTGCCGAACACCCCTATTTCATGGGGGAGGGTGTTTTTCCCAACACTTCTATTAGTGGCTGGTTATTAGCTCCTTTCTGCTCCCTTTCCCGGATAGCCTAAGTATCTTCGGGCAGGCTGTGATGGTCTGAAGTCCATTATTAGCCCAAGAACCTTCGGGCGGGGTAGTGTGGTGGTTGGCCCAGGTGTGTGCGGGCAGGTGGTTTCCCAAGTGTCTTCGGGATGAGGCCCAGATGTCTTCGGGCGTAGCGGTGGTTGTTCTGACTTAGGTGTTTGCAGGCGTGGTTACGTGTGACTGTTGTGGCCCAGGTGTGTGCGGGCGGGGTTTGGCAGTTGGACTGCGGTGACAGAATGGCGGGATTGGTTCGATGCGTAGGATGTCTTCAATAACCAGTGGGAAAGTGGCGCGGGGTACCCAAACATCGATGTGCTCTTATTATATATATATTACTTGCTTGCGTTATTTGGTGAGTGTGGCCGGTGAGTGGGATGGATGAACTCCTTGATAGTGTTGGTTGTCTGCTTCTCACGGGACTTTAGCACGTTCCCCCACTTGTGCACGAGAGTCTTTGGTTTTCCCTACTGAGTGTACTTGTATGCTCACCCTACGTATATAAAACTGCTTTCAGGTTTCCAGGAGGACTTCGGGGATCGCGCAGGACCATACTAGCTCGGACCTTTGGGGCAGTTGCAGTTGCTGTTTTTCTTTCTTTGGTACTTTACCCTTGTAGTCACTTTGTACTTGTGGATTTTTTTTTACTTTTGTAACATGCATTGGGAATGGTTCTTGACTTTACTTTACTTTCCGCTTTTGGTGTTGTTGGGATTTACCATCTTATCTCCTGATCCTATTAAAAGAAAAAGGGTAATGCCTTCCATGTAGTGTGTGATTCTATACCCTTGGTGCTAGTCGCCACTCCGGGACCTATTGAAGGCGGGTTTCGGGGGTCATTATCTCTCCTTCAACTTAAAGAAGGAAGGATCTGACAATCCGCTGACCCTTCCCTCCTTTTGGTGAAGGCGGGTCGTGACAAAATGGTATTAAAGGGAAGTTGAGAGATAGGATGAAGTCTGGAGTTAGGCACAGTGAGGATTGCATGAGATGGTAGGGCAACAGTGTTGGGTGACCTTGGTGTGTGAATTAGGCCAGGGAAGACCGGCTAGGACACGGGATTTTAGGGCCCCCGTGATCCGATGCAAGGACTCTGGACCTACCAAACGACCAAGTGAGACCACGCTGATTGCAGGGCAGAGACCCTAGGGAAGGTACATGCATCATAATGACTTGTGTTCTCGTGTTTCTGGGGTGTCTTGGGAATTAAGAATAAATAAAAAGTTTAAGAAATTTTAAGAATAATTTTCTGCACTACTTGGGCTTAGACATTCCTTGTTTACCTTGCAGCTATGACACCTGGAAGGCGACCACGTTTGGTGCGGGCGATCGAGGCCCCAGAGACTACCTTGACCGATCGGCAGAGAGCTGATCGAGAGGAGGAGGACGACCAGTGGCAAAAGACACTTCGGGCCTTCCAGCGACAGACCCTCGAGAAGTATGAGGGCAGCACCTCTGACATGAAGACAGAGAGCTGGCTAGAGGAGCTGGTGATAGCCTTCGGCCTGATCCGGGCTCCGACCGAGTACTGGGTTCCTCTGGCCGTCAGCCAGATGCGGGGGGCAGCACGTCAGTGGTGGACGCTCTACCTGGGAGAGAGGAGAGAGACTGAGGTGGCATGGGCTGATTTCGAGAGGGAGTTCCGGGCGGAATTCCTCTCTTCGACGATGAAGGCGGAAAAGAGACAGGAGCTACTCTCCCTCCAGCAGGGGAGTATGTCAGTGAGGGAGCTAGGAATCAAGTTCAAGGACCTCCTACGTTTTGCTCCGGAACTCTTTCCCGACGAGGAGTCTCGGGCAAGACGTTTGGAGGTGGCGCTTCGACCCTCCGTCCGGTCCAGAAGAAGGCCGAAGTGGTGGAGAGGATGCACGCTCTAGGAGGTGTGTCACGGGAGGGGATCCAGCTGGGACCATCGAAGGGTAAGGCCGTCAGCACCAGGCCTCCAGCGTCAGGATCTTCCAGGTTCCAACCAGTAGGGAGCAGGCCGCGACAGTTTTAGTTTCGATCCCCTGGTCCTCGCCCTTTTCTTTCGGGCCCAGGACCGCGGTGCTTCGTCTGTGGGAGCCATGAGCATCTCCGGAGTCAGTGCCCGGACCGGGTACAGTACGGCGGTGGCGGACAACCCCAACACCCGCCCCAGCAGCAGCTTCCAGCTAGGCCTTTCCAGCAGCAGCAGGGACAGCAAGCTCCCGCTCCTCCGAGGGCAGACGTTGCAGGAGGAGGCCGACCTCAGGGCGCTCCTCAGGGACCTTGACCGGGGCGTGATCGGGGAGGTGGCCGACAGCCGAGGGGCAGAGGGGCTGGGCGTGGACAGTTACACGCCGCGGAGGCAGCAGTTCCAGCAGGGCCGAAGGTCGTTCGAGGTACGATCAATTTGTTTAGCACCCTTGCTTATGCCTTGTTCGATACCGGAGCTTCGCACTCCTTCGTCGCACCTAGTCTAGCCCGTGCTTTGGGTCTAGATGCCGAGAGACTTCCAGTGCCCCTGGTGCTGAGCACACCAGTCGGAGGTCAGACCGACTTGTTATATGTTTGTCGGGGATGCAGACCGATGATAGGGCCACATCAGTCGGTCATGGATCTTATTCTGCTACAGATATAGCCATACGATGTCATCCTAGGCATCGACTGGCTGTTCTCCGTGTGTGCCATCATCGACTGCTTCCGAGGAAGGGTTGTGTTCTCGGACTTGGGCGGCCGGCGTGTTACTTTCACCGGCGAGCGGAGCAATCAGAAGGGCAGCAGGCGAGAGGAACCTCTCCTCTCCTTGTTAGCCGAGCTGTCAGTGGAGTCAGTAGATGCTGAGATGGTGGAGGTGCCAGAGATCGTCCGTGAGTTTATGGACGTCTTCCCTGAGAAGGTGATGACTCTACCCCCTCGACGTGATATCGAGTTCGGGATAGACCTGCAGCCCGACGCTCGTTCGATTTCGATGACTCCTTACCGGATGACACCTTCAGAGCTACGGGAGTTGCGGATTCAGATTGACGATCTGATGAAGAGGGGTTATGTTCGACCAAGTGCGTCACCGTGGGGTGCTCCAGTCTTGTTCGCAAAGAAGACAGATGATGGTCTCAGGTTGTGCATAGACTACAGGAGGCTGAATCAGGTAACGATCAAGAATCGCTACCCTCTTCCGAGGATAGACGATCTTTTCGACCAGCTGAAAGGCGCAGGATGGTTCTCGAAGATCGACCTGCGGTCTGGGTATCACCAGTTGAGGGTGAAAGAGGGCGACATCCCGAAGACGGCGTTCAGGTGCAGATATGGACACTTCGAGTTCGTGGTCATGCCCTTCGGTGTTACGAACGCCCCGGCTGTGTTCATGGGGCTTATGAACTCCATCTTCCGGGAGTACCTGGATCGGTTCGTAGTTGTGTTCATTGATGACATCCTGATCTATTCGAGATCAGAGGAGGACCATGCGGGGCACCTGAGGACGGTTTTGGAAGTCCTTCGACAACATCAGCTCTATGGGAAGTTGTCAAAATGCAAGTTCTGGACACGAGAAGTGCACTTCCTCGGGCACGCGGTGTCCGAGCGGGGAGTAGCGGTGGACCCATCAAAGGTTGAAGCAGTTGTTTCTTGGGCAGCACCCAAGAATGTGGCAGAGGTTCGTAGTTTCCTCGGGCTGACAGGTTACTACCGGAGGTTCGTACCCAACTTCTCCCGAGTTGCAGCCCCTTTGACAGCCTTGACCAAGAAGGACCAGGTCTTCGTGTGGAGTGAGCAGTGCGAGGCAGCCTTCAACTATCTGAAGGAGAAACTGGTTAGTGCCCCAGTGCTAAGACTACCAGAAGAAGGGGAGGCGTATGAGGTGTTCTGTGATGCTTCAGGACAAGGCCTCAGATGTGTGTTGATGCAGCAATAAGGAGTGATCTCTTACAGGTCTAGGTAGTTACGCCCTCATGAGCATAATTATGCCACCCACGACCTGGAGCTTGCAACGGTCGTTTTTGCGCTAAATTTATGGCAGCATTACCTCATCGGAGAACGCTTTGTGGTCTTCACAGATCACAAAAGTTTGAGGTATATCTTCTCCCAACGGGACTTAAACTTGCGACAACGAAGGTGGATGGAGTTCCTCCAAGATTACGACTTCGAGATCTCCTACACTTCAGGGAAGGGGAATATAGTGGCCGATGCCTTGAGCAGGAGGTCGCAGAGGGATGCAGTCCGAGAGTCGGCAGACACTTGGAAAGCGATGGAGGAGTTGGCTGCCTTACACCTGGATGCGAGGATGGATAGTGGTAGAGGTTGCCTATATCAAATGACAGTACAGTCTTCCCTGATGCAGCAAGTGGAAGAGTCTTAGTGGGGAGACCCAAAGTGCGAAGTGATGCGCGACCGAGTTGACCAGGGCAATGCTCCGGAAGGGTGGACAGAAGATGGTCAAAATCGGATGCTCTTCCGAGGGAAGATGTTTGTTCCAGAGGCAATGCGCGGCCAGGTTCTCAGTGAGTTCCACAACTCACCCCTAGCGGTGCACCCAGGAGTCTCCAAGATGTACCAGGGTTTGAAGGGACAACTTTGGTGGCCATGAGTAAAGCGAGCAGTGACAGAGTTTGTGGCCAAGTGCCTAGTGTGTCAGCAGGTAAAGGCTGAACACCGTGTTCCAGGCGGGTTGTTACAACCTTTAGATGTTTCCGAGTGGAAGTGGGACGACATCTCGATGGATTTCGTCACCGGACTACCCAAGGTCCAAGGGGGATACGACGCCATCTGGGTGGTAGTGGACCGGTTGACGAAATCGGCTCACTTTCTGGCGATTAAGGAGTCGAGTGCAGTGGACTCTCTAGCACGGAAGTATGTGGATGAGGTGGTGCGATTGCATGGAGTTCCGAGGCCCATAGTCTCGGACAGGGATGCACGGTTTACCTCACGAGTCTGGAGAGGATTGCAGCATGCTTTTGGCACCTAGCTACGCCTTAGCATTGCTTTCCACCCCCAGACAGATGGGCAGACAGAGCGCACCATCCAGACCATGGAGGATATGCTGCGGTTATGCGTTTTGGACTCAGGAGGATCATGGGTGCGACACTTGCCTCTGGTAGAGTTTGCCTACAATAATAGCTATCACTCTGCCATTGGTATGACCCCGTTTGAAGCCTTGTACGGGAGGTCATGCCGTTCACCTGTGTGTTGGACCGAAGTCGGAGAGGCGGACACCCTTGGCCCGGAGGTGGTGCAGAGCACGACAGAGAATGTTCAGCTTATATGGGAAAGGATGAAGGCGGCCCAGGACCGGCAGAAGTCGTACGTCGATAGCAGGAGAAGGCCCTTGGAGTTTGAGGTTGGAGACCACGTGTTCTTGAAGGTCTCCCCTCGGCGTGGACAACGGAGGTTCGGTAGGGGGAGTAAACTTTCTCCCAGGTTCATCGGACCCTTCGAAGTGTTACGACGGGTCGGTGAAGTTGCTTATCAGCTAGCGCTACCACCGCCGCTACTGAGGATACATGATGTATTCCATGTGTCCCAGCTTCGTCGATATCTACACGACGACTCCCACGTCATCGATTGGGGAGATTTAGATGTCGAAGACGATGCGACCTTCGTAGAACGACCAATCAGGATCGAGGATCCTAAGGAGAAAGTGCTTCGTGGACGAACCATTCCTTTGGTTCGTGTGTTGTGGAGGCATGCTGGGCTCGAAAAGAGCACATGGGAGCGGGAGGCCCAGTTACGCGTTCAGTACCCAGAGCTGTTTTGACTTTATGTTTTGTTCTCATCCTTGTGGTGTTGTACTTTGTGCTTTAATATATATGGAATGCTTGTGCTTTTTTTCCCTGTTCTCTGTGAGTGTGTGTGCACGAATGTGTATGATGGGAAAACCTGACTGCTAATCAGGACGCATTAATGTGGATGCGATTAAACCCGTGCGGGCGAGTCAGTGCCGCCCAAAGCGGACAATATCCTGACATGTAGGAAGGGACTCCCTAACTCATGTGTTGGACAGTGTAAATCCTTGTGGCTTTTGGGCGAGTGTTCCTGGATGTAGGGGGGGTTCTGTTCCAGCTTTCGAACGAAGGGGTTCACCCCTGAGAAGTATCTTTAGAGGGTGGTTGTTCGGAACCCACTCTTCTCCTTTCTGGTTTGCTCTTATATTCTTGAGGGCAAGAATAGTTTGAGAAGTATCTGATGTAATGGCCCGGGTTTTGGGGTCCACTACTTAGTGAAAAATCTGATGTTGAGGTGTCCTGGGTGGTCTGGAAGGCCATCCCACCTTCTCAATGACTCCTAGCGGTAGCCACGGCCTACTGGTGGCCCTCGGCTTCCGGTAGCTTCGGGCTACCGGTAGCTCCGGGCCACCGGTGGCGCTGGGCCATCGGTACCACTGGGCTACCGGTAGCGCACAACTACTGGTAGCACCCAGCGACCGGTAGCTCCCAGCTACCCTCACGTTTCTCCAGTAGCGCCTCTTTTTTGCGCAAATTGGGTTTTAAACCCTATTTCGACCCCCCTAAGCTTGTTTTAAAGCCCAGTAACGCCCATAAATGGCGTCTAATTAAATTAAATGTTTGTGAGGTGTGCGTCGGTTTAAACCGCGGGGGCCCATTAATGACGTGACCGCGTGGTCAACCCACGACCCCGCGCCTTACGCGGCTTCGAGTTCCTTTTTCTCCACATCTTAACGGCCCGGGGCGTGCTGTATCTCACCCTTTTTAACCTAAGGGTTCTCCCTAGGTTTTTTTTCTCGATCACCCTGCGCTAGGAGTACCCTTCGTTCAGACGAGCCGCTTTTCGTTCAGACGAGCCGCATCGCTACCGTGAAGTTCTGCGCCCGGCCTTAGTGTCGATCGTTGATCAACAAGTAGGGTTTTACCTTCGACTCTCCATTCTGTGCATCTTGCGGGGTGGACGTGCTTTTGATTCTGTAGAATTGGATGGACTGAACCTTAATGAAGATAATAAACCGATTTTAAAGAATGAAGGGGGAGGGGTGTGATCGATGATGCTTTGATTTATGATCTTCCATGATTTATGATTCCTGAATTGTGCGGGCTTACGCCTTCTGAAAATCATGGCCGTTGGTGGTCTTTCTCTGTGTACTAACGAACCCTTGCTTCTGGTGATGTTTAAATGGATTGTATTGCGGTGGATAACCTTTACTGTGTAAAGGAATTTGGTTAATTACGTATATTCGGCTAGATAAATTGGAAGCACCAGGATCAATCCTTTCTGTGATAATCCCGGTTAAAGTACAACGAATTTGAAAATCATGGAGTGTGTTAAATCTTATAAATCTGAAAATACCGGCATGACCCTGCTTTGTGTTGGTGGTAGTGGTTTGGTTATATCCTTTCACGGGCCGATTGCTGGGTGATGTGGTTGGGGATGGGATCCCCTGTTGTTATGGATTCAGTGGTTGTGAATTTTAAGACCGGGTGGTTACATTGTTTATATCACGAATTGGGGTGGGATCCTCTGTTGTTGAGAAACCCTTTTGGCTCCTGGATGTTGGACATGAGGCTGTATCTTGGGGTTTTCTTTGGTTGTTGTGGTTTTACGAGAGAACCGGGTGTGGATGTTGTAGTTAATGCTTGGCTGTTTGCTTTCCTTGGCTTGTGCTTATGCTTGCTAGTTGCCCAAGTAGGTGCAGAACTTAGTTAAACATCATTACTGAACATGAAAACTAATGGGACAAATGGATTTTGTTGGCGAGAGTTGTGACTCGGACTTGAGTGCTGTTTGTGTTCTTTAGGGTGGCTGAAGAAAAACCTAAACTTGGGAGAGTGCTTGTTACCTATATATATACTTGTAGTTTTTGTGTTTCTTATTCGCGCCCCACCCAAGTTGAGCACTTAGTGCCGAACACCCCTATTTCATGGGGGAGGGTGTTTTTCCCAACACTTCTATTAGTGGCTGGTTATTAGCTCCTTTCTACTCCCTTTCCCGGATAGCCCAAGTATCTTCGGGCAGACTGTGATGGTCTGAAGTCCATTATTAGCCCAAGAACCTTCGGGCGAGGTAGTGTGGTGGTTGGCCCAGGTGTGTGCGGGCAGGTGGTTTCCCAAATGTCTTCGGGATGAGGCCCAAGTGTCGGCGTGGCGGTGGTTGTTCTGACCTAGGTGTTTGCAGGCGTCGTTACGTGTGACGGTTGTGGCCCAGGTGTGTGCGGGCGAGGTTTGGCAGTGGGACTGCGGTGACAGAATGACGAGATTGGTTCGATGCGTAGGATGTCTTCAATAATCAGTGGGAAAGTGGCGCGGGGTACCCAAACATCGATGTGCTCTTATTATATATATATTACTTGCTTGCGTTATTTGGTGAGTGTGGCCGGTGAGTGGGATGGATGAACTCCTTGATAGTGTTGGTTGTCTGCTTCTCACGGGACTTTAGCACGTTCCCCCACTTGTGCACGAGAGTCTTTGGTTTTCCCTACTGAGTGTACTTGTATGCTCACCCTACGTATATAAAACTGCTTTCAGGTTTCCAGGAGGACTTCGGGGATCGCGCAGGACCATACTAGCTCGGACCTTTGGGGCAGTTGCAGTTGCTGTTTTTCTTTCTTTGGTACTTTACCCTTGTAGTCACTTTGTACTTGTGGATTTTTTTTTACTTTTGTAACATGCATTGGGAATGGTTCTTGACTTTACTTTACTTTCCGCTTTTGGTGTTGTTGGGATTTACCATCTTATCTCCCGATCCTATTAAAAGAAAAAGCGTAATGCCTTCCATGTAGTGTGTGATTCTATACCTTTGGTGCTAGTCACCACTCCGAGACCTATTGAAGGCGGGTTTCGGGGGTCACTATCTCTCCTTCAACTTAAAGAAGGAAGAGCCTGACAATCTGCTGACCCTTCCCTCCTTTTGGTGAAGGCGGGTCGTGACAGAGCAGAGCCCAGAAAAGTGCACTTCAAAAACAAGCTTTCGTCTCCCTGGATGATAATAAATTTCAGAGTGTCCCATCAAGTGGCTTAAAAACCAATTTTATCATAACAATGGTTAAAAGGATCTCTAAATAGTATATGAGAGGATCCCATTGATGGAGAACCTTGAATACATACAGATATCTCCATTAATGAAGAACCTCAAATACATACGGATGATTCTAAATTTCACACATGCTAATAGTTGATTGCAAATTTCAAGGGAAACATAAGTTATACTTGGTAAATTAATAAGGATTTACAAGAAATATCTTAAATTTATAAGAGAGTCCCGAAGTAGGCAATAATTCCCCCTAAAAAGGTTGTGATGAGTCCGACCTCCCATCCTCCAGACCAATGTATGTTCTTAAGTATCGTAGGCCCAAACCTAACAAACGCTTGCCTTTGGAAATCAGCTCCCTTTGGATAAAGAACCGTTGGATGTTTCCGGTTCCATAAATAAATCAAATGAAAACCGCTTGATAGTGATTTCTAACCAAAACACACGTTTCGTGGGAGATGAAAAAAAAAAAATAGCGAACCTGACGTGAAAAAGGAATATTGTGGCTGGACCGGGGAAATGAACCCAGGTGTCATTACGCATCTGACACCGTGCCAAACGTCCTGTAAACATAGGACGACCGAGGATAAATTTGAGCGGGTTATGATGAGATACCAAGTGGGCCTCGTGATGTTGCAGGTAGTGCCCGAGACAGCCAAAAAGACCAAGTTTTGGGCTGCTCCCCTGCAAAGCAGTGAAGGTAGGTTTCCAAGCAACGACTTACAACCTCAGATTGGTTGTCAGATTGAGGGTGGTAGGCTGAGCTCATTTGAAGTTTGGTACCCCACAGTCGGAAAAGTTCTATCCAAAAGTGACTTAAAAAAATAGGTTCCCGATCACTAACAATTGTCTTTGGAATGCCATGGAGAAGAACAACCTCTTTGGCAAATAAATCGGCTACCCCTTTGGCGGTAAAGGGATGTTTTAGGGGAAGAAAATGATCATACTTTGAAACTCTGTCGACGACCACCACGATGACATCATATCCCTTGGATTTGGGTAACTCTGTGATGAAATCAGTAGAGAGGTCTTCCCAAATGGTAGTTGGAATGGGAAGAGGTTGGTGGAGGCCGACCGAAGAAAGGGTAGAGTATTTGTAGTGCTGACAGGTGTCACATTGCTGAACGTACTGCAATACATGGCGGCGCATGCCAACCCAATAGAGATTTGCAGCTAGCTTGTGGTAAGTTCGGTAGAAACCCAAATAGCCCCCCTGAAGAGAAGCATGGAACTCCTTGAGGAGGCGAGGGATCCATGGAGAGGAAGCGGGAAGGACAAGGTGGCCATTGTAAAACAAGACATCCCGGGAGAGAATGAAGCCTTTGGGAGTGGGGTTGCCGGTCCGTAGGCGCTGGATAATGCTGTTGGTGAAAGTGTCTTCGAGCAGGCCCTCCGTTAAAGTTGAGCTCTGATGCCATATTGGGGAGGAGATGGCCAAAGGGCAGACAATGGTTTCGTCGCGCCGAGAAAGGGCATCGACTGCTGTATTGTCCCGACCAGGTTTGTAGCGAATGTCAAATGTATGCCCGAGGAGCTTAGCAATCCAACGTTGCTGGTCAAGGGAAGTAATGCGCTGATCCAGGAGGTATTTCAGGCTACGCTGATCAGTAAAAACGACAAATGGGCGACCCAGAGGTAGGGTCGCCAGTGTTGGATGGCGAGGACCAAGGCCTTAATTTCCTTCTCATAAGTAGACTTGGAAAGATTGTGATCAACGAGGGCCTTACTGAAGTAAGCGATGGGGCACCGATTTTGCATGAGGACTGTGCAACGCTGCGGCCGGAAGTGTCACACTCTACTTCAAAAGGACAAGAAAAGTCCGGCATAGCCAGAACGGGGTCTGCTGTGAGAGCTTGTTTGAGTGTTTCAAAAGCCTGTTGTGCACCCAAAGACCAGAGAAAGCTGTCCTTCCTGGTGAGGTGGGTGAGAGGTTGAACAATCTTTCCATAATCTTGGACAAATTTGCGGTAATATCCTGTGAGGCCAAGGAACCCACAGACTCCTCTAACTGAAGTGGGAATCGGCCAATCGAGAACAACCCAGACTTTGGTTGGGTCCATTGCAACGCCCTCCTGGGAAATGATATGGCCTAGGTAGTCCACCTGGGTTTGAGCAAAGGAACATTTTCCTGCATTGACAAAGAAGTGGTTGTCTTGGAGGAGCTGCAAGACATCCTGCAGGTGTTGCATGTGGGAGTCCCAGGTTGGGCTATATATTAAAATGTCATAAAAAAAATGAGGACAAACCGGCGGAGACATGGTCTGAATAAATTATTCATTGTAGCCTGGAAGGTAGAGGGAGCACTGGAGAGACCAAAGGGCATTACCAGAAATTCGTAGCGGCCATTATGTGTGCGGAAAACGGTTTTGGCAACGTCATCTGCTGCCATCCGAATTTGATGATAACTAGATTGGAGGTCTAGTTTGGAAAAGTATGCTGAGCCATGCAATTCATCCAACAATTCATCTACAACTGGGATGATAAATTTATCTGGAATTGTGACTTTGTTGAGGGCTCTATAATCCACACACAGGCGCCAGGAGGAATCACGTTTTTTAACCAAGAGAACCGGGCTGGGATAGGCGCTAGTGCTAGGGAGGATAAGCTAGTGCTGTGGCAAAATGGCGACCTGCTGCTCAAATGATAGTTTTGTGAATATAGGTGTGATGGTATGGCCGGACAGAAACTGAGCCATGGGTGGGTAGAGAGTGATTTTATGGTCATGAGGGCGTTGTGGTGGTAAATGGGAGAGGGCTCGGAAGATGGAAGCAAAGGCCCCTAGGAGTTGCTGCAGGTGCAGATGCTGCTGTGGCTGTAGTGGCGCAGAGGGAGGAACAGAGGATGGCCCGGGGGTTGTCAAGGTCTGTAAAGAAGACAGCAGGGTGGCGAAAGCATTTGTCCCCTGGAGGGTGTGGAGTTGCTGGCTGGTGCAAAATTTCATAGTCGTTGTCTGTCAATTTGTGTGGACGTCACCAAGAGTGCGTAACCAAGAGTGCGTAACCAAGCAATGCCGAGAATGAAATCCAGCCCATCGATATCTAAGACACGAGCGTCCAGGGTGCAATGATAAGAGCCCAAATCCAGCTGGAGTTGCTGACAAAGACCGGTGGTAGAGAACATGTGACCGTCGCCGAGCTTAACAGGGCGGATAACAGTGGATTGGACAAACAGGCCGAGTGAAGTCACCAAATTAGGGGAAATGAAATTGTGTGTTGCCCCACCGGCAATAAGAACTAATAAGGGAATACCGCCCAGTAGGCCCTCCACTTTCATGGCGGAAAAGAAATCATTCCGCTGGTGGGGAAAAAGTGTAGTGGCTGTGTAAAAATCCAGGACCAGACATTCAGCTTTAACGGATGGGGAGTCATCTTGAGGTTCTGAATTTAATGGAGGAGCGGGGGTGTCATCTGGAGGAGGAAGCTCATTCTCGCCCAAGAGGATCACCTGAATGTTTGAATCTGGGCATTTGTGCATGGGGGTGAAAGGCTTAGCACATTTGAAGCAGAGACCCTTTTTGCGCCGGTCCTCCCATTCATGAAGGGACAAATGACGAACTCCCCGGCTAGCAGGAGAGAGGTGTTGGGGCGGCTCAGCGGTGGGGAGATCTTTGTCCAAATTATAGCGACGGTCGGGGCGTGGAGGTTGCCAAGGGGAAGGGGAGAGACTGAGACGTCGAGGAGGAAGCTCATTCTCGCCCAAGAGGATCACCTGAATGTTTGAATCTGGGCATTTGTGCATGGGGGTGAAAGGCTTAGCACATTTGAAGCAGAGACCCTTTTTGCGCCGGTCCTCCCATTCATGAAGGGACAAATGACGAACTCCCCGGCTAGCAGGAGAGAGGTGTTGGGGCGGCTCAGCGGTGGGGAGATCTTTGTCCAAATTATAGCGACGGTCGGGGCGTGGAGGTTGCCAAGGGGAAGGGGAGAGACTGAGACGTCGAGGAGGTGGTAGTGCTGACCCTTATTGAGGTGACGAGGCGCGCCGGGGAGAACCGCGAATTTGATGTCCAACACCCCGTTTAATGGTGAGTTCGACGTGGCGAGCAAGGCGCATAGCCTGTAAACGCGTTTCCAGGCTGTGGATGTGAACCCAATCTCGGATTTTCGTTTGGAGGCCATAGAGGAAGTAGCTGATGTATTGTTGTTCTAGTAGGCGGGGTGTTAGTCGGAGTAGTTTACTCAAGAGGAGAGGGGTGAATTGAGTAACTATAAAAATTTCTGTTACAAAAATATTATTTTAAAAGAAATGGTTTTCCCCAAAAAATAGATACAATCCAGTTAATCAAGGTTATACTGTTATAAGAGTTTGACTGTTTAAACAACTTCTTAGAAGATTGATTAATTCTCAGTAATCTTAATATGTATTATTAATATTACTTTTGAAGTTATCCTATTAAGACAAATCAGTTATAACTTCTTTCCAGGACTAACTATCAAAGTGAAATTAGAGTTTTCTGGATTATGCAATAAAGCAGTAAAACAGAGAAGACTAAAATTAAATAGCACAGCGGATACGAAACAAGTGGTTCAGTCTCAAAGCCGAGACCTAATCCACTCCACTTGGTGATCACCTGCCACTAAGCAGTTTATATAGATAAACTTTGATTCACACCCTGGATCGGGGTTAACAACAGTACACAGACTATCCAGGTCACACAGGGACCTCTTCCACAGTTTTCGTGGGTAGACAAAAACAATAATCAGGCCACACAGGGACCTCTTCCACAGTTGTTGTGGGTAAACAAAAGTATAAGGAGTTTGGTGTAAGGATTTAGAAATCTTTCAGTTTAGCACAGGAGTTAGTGTGTGTGTGGAATATACAGAGTACACACACTGCTCAAAAAGTAAGTAAAAGAATCACTAAGAGAGAGTAGATATGAGTTTAGAAAGCTCTAGTGATTTGAAGTGCAGCTCTGGACTCCTTCGATTAAACAGAAATGCTTCTGAGTCCTCTGGTTTTTGTCTTGAAAAACAGAGTGTTGTAATTCAGCTTGTGTTCTTCACGAGTGTTGATAACGTGATGATGTTCTCTGGATTCCAGTGCACTTCGTATGTTCTTCAGCAGAGTCGGATTGCATGCATGTGAAAATGCTTTCTTTTAAAATCTTGCAAAGTGTTCTTCGTGGTCGTGCTCACAGGCTTGTTTTTCTGTTCAGTATCGCGCTCTATTGTCGTTGGGCACTCTTCACTCTTTATCTTTGAATGCATGAGTTTTAGCCGACAGGTTCCATGTGTTTCGTGCCTCGTACCTCGTACTATGTCTACAAAGAAACATTAATTATGTCAGTGCATTAAAGACATCAAATATGACCGTTAAGAATTAAATTGAAATACGACAAAATAGTTTAAAAAACGGTGTCACAATTAGTTGTGAGAACGGTGTCTCCTTCACGGTGTCTGAGTGTCACGGTGTCTGAGTGTCACGGTCTGAGTGTCACGGTGTCTTGCTTACGGTGTCTTGGTCACGGTGTCTGGTTTTCACGGTGTCTTGCTCACGGTGTCAGGATTCACGGTGTCTTGCTTCACGGTGTCTTGTACTTAGGCAAATTACTGTATTCAGACTTAAACAGTAATATGCATGAAATGACTTAAACAGTAATATGCATGAAATGGATTGAGCTTAACCATTATAAAGCATGAGTGAACTTGAAACATAAATACACATGATTGGATATAATTTATAAGATTTAACTAGGTTGAATAAGATTTATGATTATTAATGAGATTTGTGATCATTAAAACATGATTAATACATGAGAAGTCCAACACGGGGGATCAAGGAAGCCAAGTATTCAAACTCTATATAATCTTGCACTAAAGTAACCTGTTGAAGGGCGGCCAACCTTTCGTAGGATTTTGAATTTCAAGGCTGCTGAAGCGATCCAACAGTTCGGCCTTAAGAACAGGCCAAGTCATGGAGGGGCGAAGTTCTTGAACAATAGTATACCAGTGAATAGCCTTGCCAACCATACTAATATGCGCCAGGGGGACTTTGTCATCCTCTGCAACCAGAGTGGATTCGACGGAAGAGAGGGAGGACTCCAAGGTGACCACCCTCCGTTCGTGATTGCCCTGGCGCGCTTGGCGAGTTTCCATGGCAAAGGAGAGTGCAGTGGATGGCAGGTCAGACCAATTTGATAGAGCAGAGCCTAGAAAAGTGCACTTCTGTGTATTAAGGGAAAAGGAAAAGCCAGTACATAGGTAAATTGACACTTCAGCAGAATTTCCCTTAGATGAACCGCAGTACCACCTAGTCCAAGCCTCCTGGCCGAAGTACCCTCTATCCCCCCCACCCCTTACACGCAACAACTCTCTCCTTTTAAAAGGATATTTAGGAGAATCTGGTACAGCTGGATAACCAACCCCCTAGCTCCTAACAGACCCGCTGGGACCACCCTAACCCAAAACAGAACTAGCCACTACCCCAAACAGGAAAGGGGACCACTGGCTGAGTCACCCCCAACCGCCTGTGGGTCCCTCAAACCTCTCGGCTAAAAGACTCTGGAGGAGGGGACCGCTTACCCCTCCTAGTGTAGACCGTTAGTGGTTCCGGGTCCCTAGTTGTATCAGATTGCATGACAATCTTATTGATAAATTCAACTCAGTTATTACACTGGCACACTTTTAATTTCAATTCCATATTTGTTATTTACATTTTTAAAATTTTCTTTAATTCCCCCTGAAAGATCACCTCCATATTTGTTACTAACTTATTATTTTGCAGTTTTCAACATACATGCATAACAATATTCATTTACTTATTATGCACATATAGTTAATATATGTATACTGCTCTATGTAACATGCATGTGCTAAATATGCATTATGCATTTACACTACCGTGTCTGCCATCTTTTGTTTTTTAGTTCCTTTCTCATTAGATTGTTCCCATCTAGGAATCACGGTAACGAAGGATCTTAATTTTTATTTCCAGGAGAGCCCTGTTTGTCTTTCATTTTTAATTCTCATTAGATCGTTCCCCGTTTGTCCTTTTTTCATTTTTCAATCTTAATGTTCTTATTTTTGATACACCATTTCTTTGCTTGCATTGAAATGCGGGTTTAGTGCATCTGTATTGAGAGTTACAGACTTTGAAAGTCAGGACACCTTCTTCTCTTGATTCCAATTAATTCTTCAATCACAGTGATTGTGGTATTGGTTCATTGACTAACATATTTAAAACTTGCATTTCATACTTTTTACATACAAACCGCCTCATACTAATAATTGGTTTTATTCCAGTACAACGCCATCTTATTTTTTACAGTTTTATAGATTTATTTTTTCACTTTTTTCATTTTTACACTTTCTTTAGTAGCGCTTTATCATAGGTATACCATAGACAGTTTGGTATTTGCAATTTCATAATTTTATTTCTCCGAAGTATGCTGATAGTCTCTCGATCCAGAGGAAAGAAAAATTTAGTGATTTGCAGATGAATTCCATACCAGATCGCCTCACAGGTTAAACTTACAAACTACTCTTCGGGACGCCTCTTTGCACCCGACCAATTTCTCTAGGGGGATTTCCCTCGGCCCAAGCAATAGCTTCCAGCTATAACGGAATAACCCCTCTGTCAGCTATTAATACGCGACTAGGACTAAGTAAATGTTTATTTACAACACTGTCCCTTGGCAGGAAAAACATAACTCCCCCCATGATACCCCCTCTTGTAAGTAAAACAAATAGCAGGCCTTACTCGTTTATCATATGCTATAACATATTGCGATAGAACATTCTCATTTCTAAAGTACCATTTCTACAGTTTTTTCCGTTTATGATATAACATATGTGTTCCATATGCTCACTTTCATTTTTATAGAATCTTTATTCAGAATGTCTATGCTTAATAAAATGCAGAACACAAAACAGTGCAACTACTCTAGACAGATTTCCCTTTTTAGAAGCAGTAACATCCAATTTCACACTTTCCTTTTATTCCCTTGAAGAGCGTTTGTTCTAGAGCAAATTCTTGCATAAGTGACTTCACCTATAGATCATTGTTCGGTTTACACGACACATAAACATGTTCTAACACTCTTGACACTCCGTTTGGTCATGTGGATGAAAAAGCATCAAAGTGATAAAGAGAAGAAAAGAAAAGAAATCCTGTGTGACCGACTTGCGCGGCACACCAGCGAGCCACCCGAGCGAGATATCCCCTTAGCCCAAGGTCCTATATTTGCTTATAAATAGGACCCTGAAGCCTTCATTTGTACGGACAAAAATTCACGAAGGCCAACCGATGCTCTGTTCGCCCTAGTGCTTCGCTCAAACCCTCCGAAATCTTCTAGGTAGTTTTCTAACTCCCAAAGAAGAGAGAATTAAAGGGGAATAGCAAAATTGAAGTCCTCCCAGGGTTTCAAATAAACAATACCTCCGCAAGGCAGTTGCTCACCCTGTGATTAACGAAGACTAGTGTGAGGTACCCTTCCTCAAACAAGGCCCTACGCGAGTCACTTTCGGGAACACCTGTGGAGATCCTTGAAGGCTTGAGCAAAGTCTCGCCCAAGTGTAGTTGCCCAGGTGGTCCATCGCCCAAGGTGCCACCAGTTCGCCCAAGCCTACCTGCGCGGAGCACCCTCTGCGCGAGCCACCTTGGTTCGCCCTAATTTCTAGCCTGTGCGAGCTAATCCCCTGAGCCCTCTTCCAAGCCACCTATGGTAGGGCTCCTCTCCCCTTACCTCTTTTGTCTGAAAGAGACCAAGTTGAAAAGGCACACCAGTGTGCCTTTCATTTGGATTTGTATTTCTATAGTCAGAGGTTTCCCGCACTGGTCCTACCAGACGGTTAGGATCCTCGGAGCGCGTGTGGATTTGTATTTACACGATCACGAGGAACCTTACCACATGGACAATGTCGGGGAGTTCTCGGTTTCGGATACTAGGGTTAAGACCATGTCCTCCCCTTCTCGTCTCTGAGACCCAGAGCCTCCAGTTCTTAGCAGGGAGGCTGAGGATTATGCTTGCTTTTCCATTCAACATGGAAAGAGATTCTCCTCCCTCGCTACGGGGCCCATTTTAGGGCATCCCTCCTGGAGTAAGCCCCTAACATTTCTTGCAGGAGGTTGCACCCTTGCTCCTCTCTACCTCTTGACCACTGAGTCAGAGAGGGGATGGCACCGAAGCCCTCTCCTCTTTCTCTTGCTCCCTTCCTCAGTCTCCATGCCCTGGACTCATTCCAGGCCTCTTCCATCAGTGGAAGAGGGGGCAGAAGAGATGGGTACACTCAACGCCCCATACCTCTCCCTTTGGGCTTTGTCGCCATGTCCACTTACCGACAATAGCAGACCGTGTGGTATCTCGGATCGTCCGCCGCCTCTTGTTTCTCACACCGAGCACAACTCACGTAAGTTAAGAGGTTAATGACGATCATGACATTCCCACAATTCATGTCAGTTATCGTTCTGATTCTTGCTATAATCAGGATACGTAGGACGCCCACCTAGGGCCCAAGCTCAATGGGCATCCTCCTAAGGAGTAAGCCCCAAAGTAAGCCTCCAAACCACCATGAGTCGAGACATCTCTCATGGTCCCTTTTCAGAGCATCCTCTTCAGGAGTAAGCCCCAACTTAATCCTCTCAAAGGGCCATACTACCCTGCGAGACTAACTTGCCGAAAGCCTCCATAGGCGAGGTTCTTCACCATCGAACTATGCGGGCTTTGATTCCCGTCCAAATGGGATACGTAGGAAGCCTTCATGAGGTTCAAACCCAACACCCCAAATCAACTCCATTCTCTCTGGACCACATTCCTAGCAGAGTCTAATTCAACCTGGGAATCCATCTTCCTTCCAGGTTCTCTGGGCTGCCTTGACATAAGCCCCACACCAAACTTTGATTAGGCACCTTCCGCCTAAACGTCCTTGCCACATGACGTTAAACTGTATGGTTAGGTTCTTATCACATGATCTTAAAAGGTATGATGCGTCCCATTAAACGACATTGAATTACGTGGGTTCTAATTCCTTTCACAAGGATACGTACGAAGCCCATCTATGGGTGTGATCCCAACATCAAAACGACTTCCGTCTCCCTGGACGATGATACACTCTAGAGCGCCCCACCGAGTGGTTAGGAAACCAGCATTGTCGTAATAATGACCAAATAATCTCGTAGTACATAAGATGATACCATTGATGGAGAACCTCAAATACATACAAATATATCCATTGATGAAGAATTTTAGATACATACAAATGATTCTAAGATCTATATAGGCTAATAATTGATTGTTAACTATGGGTTCACAATCAATGAGAATCAATGAAGGATTCATGAACATTTCTTAAATCTAGAAGAGTTCCGGAGCAGACAATAATTGCCCCCAAAAGGGTGCGATGAGTCTGACCTCCCATCCTCTCGACCAATGCAAGTTCTTAAGCATCGTTGATCAAGATCCTTAACGAGCGCCTGCTTTTGGAAAGTAGGTCCCTTTGGATATATAACCATTGGATGTTTCCGGTTCCACAAACGAACCCGTTGGAAACCGTTCAGAAATAGTGAACCCAGCGTGAATAATTGCACACAACTCAACCCCTTGCAATCGACCGTCGGGTGAACGATTCTTTGAGGGAAACAAAAATGGTGAACCCGACGTGAAATGCTTAACCAATATGATAGCGTCACCCATCTGTCAGACCCCTTTTCACTTGATAAAAGAGGGTCAAACAAGACAATCAATCATGCATGTGTTCATTCAAATGAGATGTTGCTTTAACGGGGTTTTCGTGTTCGTGTTTATCATATTCTAAGTACTTACTCTCAGAGATCCCTTCAATCCAATGACGTCATTCAAGCTTTCACCAACGAACTCCTTAGCTGCTGCACACATCGGGTCTTCGTCCATGCGAAGGACGTCATCACCAATCCAGCGTCTTCAACACTGGGTCTCAAACTCACTGGTCCGAGAATACTGTCAAAAAGGTATAACCCTGACCCTGGAGGCCGCCTGACAAGCTCTCTGGTTCGCGAAGCCCCACCGATCGTCCGATCAGCGACGATCAGTGGTCCTGACACAGACAGTGCCTACCGCCGTCTTCAACCGTTTCAGAAGCTTATCCCCGGAACGCGACAACTAGTCCCTCCCGTATCTCAGAGAGGTGGATCAAGAGGCCACATACGACCTCATCCAGAAGACACAAGGGTACTTTTCAAGGGCTCCTACTAACAACCGTTGTCGCCAACACCGCGCGGTGGTGAACCCTTAATATGATGAGGGCGCCGTTCTCGGCCGACCGACCCAGGTCTTTCAGACCCGGGCACGCAAGACGGCCTGTCGGGGACGAAAATCGCATACCGCGAGCAGGAACATAAACCTGCCCGCACCCACCAAGCCTGCCAGCAGACTCGTCTGGCAACTCCTGGAGAAGTTAGTCGGAAAGTCCCGACGACGAGCAGGGGGCAAACCCGACTCTCTGCTCCCACAAACGAGTACTGTCAGTATCCACTGGCAGAAAAGGGAGGGCAGGAGCAGACACATACACTTACTTCAGATACAGAATGAACATATATCCCTGTTCTAGTAGCTGAAGTTACCAAACATATCCTGACAATGATGAAAGGGTAGACGCAAATTCCTGCCCATATCCTACAGGACATAATAACGACAGTGACAATAATGCCCGAGGGACGAACAATATGCTGCTGTATCTGAACAGTGGGCTTCATTGGGTGCTGTTAGACGAGTCCGCTAGCTGGTTGAATAAAGGCAGACGGGTGTATGTGCCCGCTTGCGATTTGTTACCAAATTAGGTTGGTGGACTTCTCCAGAGGGGGCAAAAGTGTGACCTTGCTCTCTGTTGGTCGGTTGCTATCCCCGGAGGGTCGTCTTGCGTGCCCAGGTCTGAAGGACCTGGGCCGGTCAGCCGAGGACGGCGCTCTCATCGTGTTCAGGGTTCACTACCACGCGATGTTGGCGATGACTATTGTTAGCAGGAGCCCTTGAAAAGGACCCCTGTGTCTTTTGGATGAGGTCGTATGTGGCCTCTTGATCCACCTCCCTGAGATACGGGAGGGACTGGTTTTCGTGTTTCGGGGATAAGCTCCCGAAACGATTGAAGACGGCGGTCGATGCTGTCTGTGTTAGGACCACTAGTTGTCGTTGACCAGACGATTGATGGGGTTTTGCGAACTGGATGGTTTGTCGGGCGGCCTTCAGGGTCAAGATTACCGTTTTGACGGTATTCTCGAACCAACGAGTTTGAGACCCAACGTTGAAGACGCTGAGTTGGCGATGACGTCCTTCGCGTGGACTAAGACCCGGTGTGTGTAGCGGCCAAAGAGTTTGTTGGTGAAAGCTTGAATGACGTCATTGGATTGAAGGGATCTCTGAGAGTAAGTGCCTAGAATATGATAAACACGAAAAGAAGTATCTCATTTGAATGAACACATGCATGATTGGTTGTTTTGTCCCTCTTTTATAAATTGGAAAGGGGTGTGACATATGAGTGATACTATCATCTTGGTGGTTAAGGATTTCACGTCAGGTTCACCATTTTTGTTTCCCTCAGAGAATTGTTCGCCTGCCGGTTGATTGTAGGGGGCTGAGTTGTGTACAATCATTCATGTTGGGTTCACTATTTTTGAACGGTTTCCAACGAGTTTGTTCGTGGAACTGGAAACACCTAATGGTTCTGTATCCAAAGGGACGTACTTTTCAAAGACAGACGTTCGTGAAAGATTTTGGCCAACGATGCTTAAGAACTTGCATTGGTCGAGAGGATGAGAGGTCAGACTCATCACACCCTTCGGGACTCTCTTATATATTTAAGAAATGTTCATGAATCCTTCATTGATTTTCAAGTATGATGTGAGTCAACCCAGAGTTAACATTCAATTATTAGCATGTATAGATCTTAGATTCATTTGTATGTATCTGAGGTTCTTCATCAATGGAGATATCTGTATTTATCCGATGTTCTCCATCGATGATGTACTCTTATGTACTACTTAGAGATTCTTTGGTTGTTATTACGACGATGCTGGTTTCCTAGCCACTCGGTTGGACGCTCTGGAGTGTATCGTCATCCAGGGAGATGAGAGTTATTTTGATGTTGGGATCGAACCTATAGATGAACTTTTTAGGTAATCTTGTGAAAGGAATCAGAATCCACGTAGTTCAGTGCCGTTTAATGAGGCATATCATACCTTTTAAGGTAATGTGATAAGGACCTAACTGTACAATTTAACGTCATGTGGAAAGACCATCTAGACGGAAGGTGCCTAATCAAAGTTTGGTGTGAGACTTATGCCGGGGCAGCCCAGAGAACCCGGAAGGAAGATGGATTCCCAGGTTGAACTAGACCATACTGGGAATGTGGTCCAGAGAGAACATGGTTGATTTGGGGTGTTGGGTTTGAACCTCATGGAGGCTTCTTACGTATCTCATTTGGACGAGAATCAAACCCACATAGTTCGGTTGTGAAGAACCTCGCCCATGGAGGCTTTCGACAAGTTTGTCTCGCAGGGTAGTATGGCCCTAGAGGATCAAGTTGAGGCTTACTCTTGAAGAGGATGCCTTGAAAAAGGACCATGAGAGATGTCTAGACTCATGGTGGTTTGGGGGCTTACTTCGGGGCTTACTGCTGATGAGGATGCCCGGATTTGATTATGATTGAGACTTATTCCTGAGGAGGATGCCCATTGAGCTCGGGCCGTAGGTGGACGTTTTACGTATCCTGATTATAATAAGAATTAGAGTTCTCGTAGTTTGATAATCGACATGGATTGTGTGGATGTCATGATCACCATTAACCTCTAAGCCCATGTGAGTAATGCTTAGTGTGAGAAACAAGAAGCGACGGACGATCTGAGATACCACATAATCTGCTTATGTCCGCAGGTGGACATGGCAACAAAGCCCAAAGAGAGAGGGATGAGGCATTGAGTGCGCCCATCTTCTCTGCCCCCTCTTCTGCTGATGGAAGAGGCTGAGGGTACGATACTTTCCTCTCTTCACATTACCCTGGAATGGGTCCAGGGTATGAAGACTGAGGAAGGGAGCAGGAGAAAGAGGAGAGGGCTCCGATGCCCATCCCCTCTCTGACCCAGTGGTCAGGAGGCAGAGAGGAGCAAGATTGCAACCTTTTGCAAGAAAGGCTAGAGACTTATTCCAGGAGGGATGCTCTAAAATGGGTTCCGTAGCGAGGGAGGAGGATCTCATTCCATGTTGAATGGAAGCAAGCGTAATCCTCACCCTCCCTGCTTGAAACTGGAGGGCTCCGGGTCTCAGAGACGAGAAGGGGAGGACATGGTCCTAACCCTAGTATCCGAAACCGGGAACTCCCCGCCACTGCCACTTGGGTAAGGGTCCCCGTGACCGTGGAAATACAAATCCACACGTGCCCTGATCATAACCGTCTGGTAGGACCAGTGCGGGAAACTTCTGACCGTAGAAATACAAATCCAAATGGGAGACACACTGGTGTGTCTTTTCCTATGGCTTTGCAAGTTCGGAGGCCTCGGTGGAGGTTTCAACTTGGTCTCTTTCAGACAAGGGAGGTAAGGGGAGAGGAGCCGTGCCATAGGTGGCTTGGAAGAGGGCTCAAAAAATTTGCTCGCGCAGGCTGGTGGTTAGGGCGAACCAAAGTGGCTCGCGTAGGGGGTGCTCCGTGTAGGTAGGCCTGGCGAACTGGTGGCACCTTGGGCGATGAACCAGTTGGGCGACTACATTTGGGCGAGACTTTGCTCAAGCCTTCAAGGGTCTCCACAGGTGTTCCCGAAAGTGACTCGTGTAGGTCCTTGTTTGAGGAAGGGTAGCTCGCGCTAGTTTTCCTTAATCACAGGGTGAGCGAATGCCTCACGCAGGTATTATTGATTGAAATCCTGAGAGGACTTTAATTTCCCTACCCTCCCTTTAATTTTCTCTTCTTTAGGTGTTAGAAAACTACCTAGAAGATTTTGAAGGGCTTGAGCGAAGCACTAGGGCGAACAAAACGCCAGTTGGCCTTCGGGAATTTCCGTCCGTACAAATGAAGGCCTTAGGGTTCTATTTATAGGCAAATATATGACCTTGGTTGAAGGGGATATCTCGCTCAAGTGGCTCGCGCTGGTGTGCCGCGCATGTACCCTGTGCGCCGACGATGCTTGGGGTACTTGGGCGAAGTGACCTTTGGAGGATTTTTGATCCTTGGCCTTCTTCATTTCTCTTCTTTTCTTCTCCCTAAGCCCTTTGTTGCATTTTCATCCACGTGAAAAAACGTAGTGTCAACACACACACATATTCAGATATCGGGGTTTTCACCCGTATACCATCTATTCTAGAATATATATATATTTTTGCTATAAACTAGAGTAAGTTCAATGCTTGAAGAAATGAAATATGTTGGTAAAATTTTTTGAATTTGCAAAGCAGGTCACAATTGCAAGTGTACTCATATCATCATTTCACTCCCTTTCTAGTGTAGTATTCTATCCACTTATATATTCTGATCCACTTTTATCTCTACATTTTTTCAATGCTTTGAAACTTACTAATTTTAACTTTCTACTTTCTTCCCTCAAACATTCATATTATTATTCTTTTTCAAATAGATAGTTATTTTGTTTCAATAGCTATCGCATCCCGTGCAAATGCATTGGGGAATACTAGTATAAATATAAAGAAATTTATGGAGGCCCTGATGGAGCCACCGGACCAGGGGAGCTTCCTCTCCTCTCTCGGGCATCCGGTTTCCTCTCACATTTCCAGGGTTACCTTACTGTCAATTTCAACCAAGATGATATTAGAGTTTTAGTGTCTGAGTTTCCTTTGGCTTTGGTTGGGTGTTTTCTATGGGGTCGGCCTAATCTTTCTTCAATTTGTTGTACCCTTTAGTTGGTTGGTTTCTTCGGCTTCTCTGTGTGGGACTCCTGGATGAAGACCGTATCCTTTTGCGCTTCAAAGACCGGGAATATTTCTATCGATGTTGGGAGGCGTAGAACTTCGATGGTCTTCGGTTGTTTGATGCAAGTTTACAGGTTGTCTCCATTCTCTTCAGAGTGGTTTGCTTTGTCGGTTCTGCCAGTGTGGGGTGGCCTTCAAAGGATTACCTGATAGGGAGAGAGGTGGACCAGTTCGGGAAAAGCCCCCTATCCTATCCGTTTTACTTACCAGCAAAGGAAGCAGCCTGGGTAAAGGGTTGGGTTGTGTCTGTCTGTCAGGTTGGGGTGTAACTGCCTAGGGGCAGTTTTGTAAATAGTCTTGTTAGGTCTGTTAGGTTATTTTCTATTTGGGCTATAAATAAAGGGCTGTGTGGCTAGGGAAGGGGGGATCGGGATTCTGGGAGTTGTTCTGGCTGTAGCCTGGGCCTGGGAAGATAACAGTCTACCAGGAAGAGTAACTGTATCTCTGGACGGTAGTAACAGAAAAAACCTTCTGAAAATAAACAAAGGTAAATTCTTCTCCTAGATTCTTTCTTCTCTAAATTGAAATCACCAGAAATTGCCATCAATGCTTTGGATAGGAATAGATGAATATCGGGTACGGGAGCTCTTGGCACAAGGTTTTATTCGGCACAACTTAAGCCCATATTCCAGTCCCTATTTTATTGGTGAAGACGGATGGGGGCTGGCAGATGTGTGTAGACTATCGGGCGCTGAATCGGTTGACAATTCCCAACCGGTTTCCTACACCTCTCATAGAAGAACTCATGGATGAATTGGGTGGCACAACATACTTCATCAAGATAGATTTGAAATCAGGGTTCCATCAGGCGTGAACGAGAGAGGAAGATGTTGAGAAAATGACATTTAGAACTCACCAGGACATGAATTCTATTTTCAGGCTCATGTTGTGGAAAATACTGTTGATGTTCTTTGATGATATACTTGTTTACAGCAGTTGGGAGGAACATTTGGTGGCATTGTGATGAGTTTTACAGGCGGCTTCCTGGGCCTGACAGGGTATTATTGAAAGTTTGTTAGGGACTATGGTAAGATAGTGCGACCGTTAATGCAGTTGACAAAAAAAGATGGGTTTCTGGGGACACCGGAAGCTTCAGAGGCATTTGAAAGACTGAAGCAATGTATGATTACTGCACTTCTTGGTATGCTGGGCTTTTCTAAACAATTCGTTGTTGAGAGTGATTCTTCATGGGCCCGGGTAGGAGCTGTTTTGATGCAGCGGGACGCCCACTTGCTTATTTCAGCAAAGCTTTGTCTGACTTGAATTTAGCAAAATTGATATATGAAAAGGAGCTTATGACATTAGTGCCGTCGACACAAGACTGGAAGCAGTATTTAACGGGCCAATGTCTCGCGGTATACACCAACCACTGGAGTCTTAATTATCTTCTAAGTCAACGGGTGATATCGATTGACCAAAAATGTTGGCATGCCAAACTTTTGGGATTCGATTTTGAAGTAGAGTATAAGCTGGGGAGTTCAATCAGTGCGGCAGATGCTTTATCTTGTGTACATGAAGAGACGGAGCCGCAGATGTTGGCTGTCACAGGGCCCACTTGGCTGGATTTTCATATTGTGAAGGTTGAGGTACAATGAGACCCACAAATGCGGGCATTAGTTCGGGCTGTACAGGAAGAGACAGTTACCAGGCAAAATTATTCTCTTTGAGGAGGCATGTTGTATTGCAAGAACCGAATAGTGTTTACAAAGCAGAACTGATTCCCAAATTATTACAACATTACCATTATTCTCCCATTGGGGAGCATTCAGGATATTTGAAGACGTATAAGCGACTTGCTAATGACGTTCATTGGCTAGGAATGACACGAGAAATAAAGCAGTATGTACGAAACTGTGAAGTGTGCCAACGACATAAATACGAAGCAATGCGTCCTGCAGGCTTATTACAACCGCCGCCGCCGTCCAGCTTGGTGTGGTTTGAAGTTTTTTGGACTCCCTAAATCACAGGGATATGACGTAGTATTACCATTATTCTCCCGTTGATTGAGTAAGTATACATATTTCATTTTGGTTAAACTTCCATACACAGCCAAGGCTGTCGCAGAAATATTTATGAAAAAAGTGGTACTGTTGCACAGGATTCCCTCTGCTATTGTCAGCGACTGAGTCCCACTTTTTACCATCCAATTTTGGCAAGAATTTTTCATATTACTAGGGACAACATTGAAAATGAGTTCATCGTACCATCCGTAAAGTGATGGGCAAACTGAGGTGGTCAACCGATGTTTAGATGTTTATTTATTATATTTTTATTCGGACCACCGTAAACATTGGGCACATTGGTTACCTTGGGCAAAATATCACGACAACACGGCTTATCATACCTCGATTGGACAAACACCATTTGAAGTTGTGTATGGCCGGACGCCGCCAACTGTCCTACATTATGTGTAGGGGGAAGCAGCCTTTGAAGCAGTTGAAAGACAGGGATGAGGCCCTGAAGCAGCTATGAAAAAATTTGCACCGAGCTCAGCAAATCATGGAAAAATATGCCAACCAGTGTTGGAGACGAGTGTCTTTTACAGCTGGGGACTTGGTCTGGGTTAAGTTACGACCTACTAAACCCGGAGTGGTTTTTAAAATAAATCCCCAACTCGCAGCTATAGGTATTTTGGTTCATTTCCTGTGGTGGAAAGCAGGATACACCCTGTATTTCATGTCGAGTTGAAAGCAGCTGTTGGACATCAGTATGAACAGGGAGACTTCCCTGAAGAACTTGTAGCTGAACAAGAATATCCTGTTGCAGTTCTTGCAGACAGAATTCAGGGGCGCAGTCTGATGTGGCTGATTCAGTGGATTGGCTGGACAAAAGAGGAATCAAACTTGGGAGGTAGCTGATAACATCAAAAGTCAGTTCCCAAATTTCCACCTTGAGGACAAGGTGCCTTTTCATGGGATTGGAATTGACAGGCCCACCAGTGTTACACAGACATACCAGAGGACAATTAAGTCAAATAGGATGTTAGTATAAATAAGGAGCCCCATGCTAGTGGTGGGGTATCGGGAAATTAAAGGTGTTATTCTGGTGGGCCAGGGACTCCCAGGAGAAAGAGTCTTCCCGAGCTGCAGTCAGGGGAATCCTCCTCCCCTCAGGAACAGTGATTTGGTGAGCCAGCACCTGGTCGTTATTGACACTCCCCGGGTTTTGGACACCATTAAGTCTAGTTTCTCAAAAGAGTGGCAATTCAGGAAAGAAAATTGAAGTAGATCAGATTGGAACGATTATAAAGGCTGCAGTTGTTCGACGACAGCCTGCTGTATTATGGGGTACATATTATTAAATGGGTCCCTTTTATTTTTAGTGATTTTGGATAGTAATCATAGTAAATTTGGTTACAACGGTAAGGATAAAATGAGTTAATTAAGGTTAACAATGATGTAATAAGGACTAGAAGGTAACCCTATGACTTCCCATAATATTATTGGATGATTATATTTCATCCACAATCACCCAATATTAAAATTGTAGAATGATAAAATGAGGTAGACCCAAATCCCCAAGGTACTCTCTAAATGATGTCTTGAGGTTCTTTGATAATGAATACTAAAGACCACACCGGACCACAAGTCCGATGTGGGATGCAGACTCCAACACTCCCCCTTAAGTTAGGTGTATCTAGCTTGAACACATAAAGAAAAGAGACCAAAGCAACGACAATACAAAGCAAACAAGAAACGCTGCAAACACTCCTCTTCAAGCTGGACACACCCAACTTGATTACAAAACAAGATGAAATAAAAAGAAATAAGCAACGATCGTAGCTCCTCCTCAAGAGCGCACCTCCCCCTCAGGATGATGGATGAATGAAGATGTCGCGGGCGCAGCAGAGGAACCACACAGACCGGGTCGGTTGACGGAGCGCCAGGAAATCTGCACTAGCGGGGCCGGTTGATGATACGCCGGGAAAACCACACTAGCACCGGGAAAGCCACACTTGCGGGGTCGGTGACGGGAGGCGGGGATTCCGCAGAATCATTGCGGGATCTGGCGGCGCCAAAGGGCCCAAATTCAAGGCGGTCGAGGTGCTGCGCCACGGTGGAGGAAGCGCGAGTGCTGGTGCACCACTGCGGTGCACATGAGGTCGTCGCAGGGAGGCGCAGTGAGTAAGGAGGCGCGACAGCAGGGAGGCGCGACAGCAGAAGGTTGTCGCAGGGGGGAGGAAGGTCGACCGTCTGGAATTGTTGGAGAGAGAGCCGCGATGGGAGGGAAGGTGCTGGGTCGCCGGGCGAGGTTTGGTTCAGATAGAGTCGCGCGCAACAAGGGTTTTGCAAGTAATCGTTGCGCCCAGGAGCATGGGAGCCGTGGAGGCCGAGGACTCACAGAGGGACGTTTACGGGGCGTCGAGGGTCGTCGGGAAAGAACCGCAGAGGGAAGAACTTCTGCAGGAGGAGCGGGCCGTCGCGTGCGGGAAGGAGGGAGTCGTCGCTGCCGCGCGCAGAGGAGAAAGCGGGGAGGGGCAGCTGTCGCGAAAAAGGGATGGCGCGAGAGGGCCGCGTGGGGGAGAACCCGCGGCGGGCGGGATGCAGAGTCGCGTAGGAGGACGGGCCTTCGCGCGCAGCGGGAAGGGGCGCCGAGGAAGCAGGCGCCGACAGGGGGGAGATCCGCCGAAGATGGGGTCATCGCGCGCAGCGGGAAGGGGCGCCGAGGAAGCATGCGCCAACAGAGGGGAGATCCGCCGGAGATGGGGCCGTTGCGCGCAGCGGGAAGGGGCGCCGACAGGGGGGAGATCCGCCGCCTGGGAAAAGAGCTCGGTGGGGTGGCGGCAGAAAATAAACCTAGCCCTACATGGGGGGCCGCCGCCCCCCACAGGGGATAAATAATGAGAAACCCTAGACGGGGGAAAATTAAATGGGAGGGAGAGCTCAAGATTAGGTTCCATCTAATACCATGTAGAATGATAAAATGAGGTAGACCCGAATCTCCAAGCTACTATCTAAATGAGGCCTTGAGGTTCTTTTATAATGAATACTAAAGACCACACCGGACCACAAGTCCGATGTGGGATGCATACTCCAACAAAAATATGACTTTGATTCCATATGACCCTGATTATGACTTTTAAAACACTCTATGTAATGAAAAGACAAAAATGTCATTCTTTTTGTTTTTTAACTCTATTTTTTAGACAGATAAACAGATGATATGTTTGGTTATAAATAATATTTTTAAAGTTTAATAATTTTTTTTATCATGGATTGTTTTTTAATTTTTTGGTGCTGAAATAATTACCTAAATATCATACTCAACAGCGATGGCAGCCTGCTGTATTATTTTTTCGACTATCTGTCGCTGCGGTTCTTCCATGTATTACTCTATTTTTTAGACAGAGATAAACAGATGATATGTTCGATTATAAATACTATTTTTAAAGCTAATTGATTTTTTTTATCATGGATTGTTTTTTAATTTTTGGTTCTGAAATAATTACCTAAATATCATACTCAACAGCGATGGCAGCCCGCTGTATTATTTTTTTGACTATCTGTCACCGCGGTTCTTCCATGTGTTGGTCCTTGTTTCCTCTTCAGTCTTGTGATTTAGATCATCCTTCACTCGTCCCATGGTATTTACCCAGGATTATAATTTTTGTTGCCGTCTATAGGCGTTGCGTTTCTCAACAGGATGTTAATCCAGAGTGACGCGTCAATGATGGCGTAAATTAAATTCACAACCTGAGCCGTGTTCTAATGACTGAAGCAAATCATGTTCACTTCCTAGTATCTTCATCGGTTTGGTTGTGCCATCCTTTTCATTTGATTCTAGACGGTATCTTCAAATCATGTTGATTTAGTTTATTGGTTTTATGTTTGTTATTGTTGCTGGAACAATAGTTGCTTCTCAATGGTGAACTCTCTTTCTTTGAGGGATGTTCAAGTTTCCAGAAGCATACATTGAGTGCCTCGTTTATATTGCCAGTTTTAAACAGCGTGATGCCTTTTCTTCGTGGCATCATGCTACCTGTCTCCTGGTACAGACGATTTTATCAATTAATGTATCAATCCTTGTAATTAGAATTAGAATAACTAACTTTGGGATATCAATGCATCTGACTTTTGTTATCTTGTCTTTGCATGTTCTAAGCAAGCCTATTATGATTTCCTTTCAGATTATAAAAGCTCTTCTGTATTGCCAGAGCTAAGAAAATTGAACATCCAAAGACAAATTGGTATTCTCCTGTAACACCCCAAGTAAATAAAGAGTATGACATTTTCACATTTATCCATATTTGTGAATAAAATATTAATATTACTTTAAAGGGAATGCTATGCTCGATGGCGTACCCAATATGCAACAACGAGGTTCTTGAGAATCTTACGTTGCACTCTAATAATAAAATAATATTATTTTAAATAGTAGTTAATGCCTAGCCGTTGTAATGGCGGGAATGAACAGAACTAACTACAAAATGATTATATATGTTTGTCAAATATTTTTACTTTTTACAATAAATGTTAGAGGATTAAAAATACAAATGAATCCAATTTTAAGCGTAAACATTCTAATATTCTTTAAAAGGTCGATTAACCGCCTTTTGATGGCGAACCTCTTTTAAATCCACTTTTTGACAATTTTATGTGATATTTGACAAAATAATATTCTTCTTTAGAATTGGGACATCAAAATTTACTTTGTGTAAATTTTTGGTATTTTTCCGAAAAAGTTCAATTTTTAAAGAATAGTGAAAAATGTTATATTTTAATTCAAAACCTCTTTTAATCTAATTTATTTATATGATTAGATTATCTTTTGAATTGGTTTTAAAGTGAAATTAGAATATATTTTTACCATTTAATCCAATAGTGGTCGTTGGAATTAATTTCACTTTGAAATCAGACTTAAACTAGTGCCAATCTTTTGATACATTTTGTTTCATAAAAACACGCTATTTGTTTTGACAGTGAGAATTAATTATTAAATTAATTAATGCAACTTATATGTTTTGAATTTTGTAAAATAAACATCATTTTTGAATTCGGAATATCAAATATAGCTTAGGGTGAACTTTTGGTAATTTTCTGAAAAACTTCAATTTTTGATGAATAGTGAAACCACTAAGTGGTACTTATAAAAACGGATTTTTCCGTTTAAATGAAATTTTGCCATCTTTGTGTTTTGAATTTCAAAAATCCGACATACATGGTTGTCATTAAGAAGTAAAATGTGGTTCAATGAGATTAAAATATTTTTTTGGTGAATAGCAACTTATTAAGTTTTTAATCGCGATTAGAGGTAATCAGTGTAGTTTAAGGTAAGAATAATGTTTTAATAAAATGAAATGACATAGACACATGTCCTACCCTCATTGGATGTGTCATGGCCAACCAAGACAATCCATGAGTCAACTTGGGGACCCCATAGCCACTTTGGTTGGAAAATGACATAAATATCTTTTTATTTAATGTTAAAGTAAAAATGACACAAACATGAGATGTTTTACTAAAACAATTTTTACATGGGGTTATACAAGTCAGATTTTTGACTATAAATAATCAATGGAAAGATAAAAAGATTTCCTACATCATAATATTTTTTTATAATTTTTAGACATTAAATAAATTAAATTATTTATGACATCATGATGATGTAGCGATGACCTCATTATTTAACGATTTAAATAAAATGGAAAGATAATGTAAAATCTAAGACCTACACATGTCCAAAACCTATTGGATGAGTGGATTTCGAACCCTTGTCACCTTATCCTCGAAACACATCAATGTGGGAACATTAAAATCCGAAACTCATTCTAAAATAAAGTAACATTTCTTTACTTTCCAAGAGTGCCCCTCCTCTCTTATAAAAGGCCCCCACCCCTACCTCCTTACCCACACTTCCAAAGCCTTTGGCTCGGCCAACTCCTGCCTATTTTTCTCTCCACATCCCTATCTAACTCCTTGAAGCCTCACATTGGGCAGAAGTCTTCCCAAGGAAGCCTTTGAGCTCAAACAAAAGGGAGTTACCCGATTTTAAGGTAATGTCTTCACTTATATTCTTTTGTTTTATTTTGCTTCTCCAACCCCCTAAACTCTTTTTATTCATTTCTTTTGTAACAACTCCAGTATCTTCAATATACTAGGATGTTGTTATAAGAAGGATTCGAGCTACACTAACACACACCTTCCTCTAATGGTTAAAGAACATACTGTTTCTGTGGTTGGCGATTTTTTGCCTCACGAAACAATGATTGTTCAATATTCTTTTAACACCTTTAAAGGTGGCTATTATGATGTCACTGTATTTTATATATGATATATATGGTATTTATGGTTACTATATGCTTCTGTATTTTATATTTAAACCATACCTTTATTCTTTTCATTTTGTGTAAATATGATAATTTCATATGAGAAAGTGTGGACTACCGCCCCCTCAAGTGATGTGACTCGTACATGCAATACAGGGAATGTATAAAGAATGAAATTAATGAACATATGTGACCTATATAACATATATATTATACTGGAATTATAATATATATATATATCATTTATTTTTAATTTCGTTAATATGACAAAGAAAAAATGAAAGTAGCGTTCATGCGTACGTACGGCCTACCGTCTCCATGAACGGTGGTTTTCGTTTTTTATCTCCAAATGATATGGAATAGTATAAAATGAATATGTACTGGATATATATGATATTTTAATCATTAATATTATTCTGGAAATTATTTACTTATAACTACATGGACAATCATTTTTCAAACAAGTTCATTTTTGACTCATGTACCAAACATCGACAAAAACGTCTGATATGAACTAACATTATTAAACAATTATTATAACATTATAATATGTGATATGAACTGAATAATAATCTTTAAAGGAGGTCCTTAGGCAATTATAAATTGACCAAAGTTTATTATTCAGAAATATAAAGAAACGAACAAGACAAGTTGGACTTGAGTTAAGGGATCCTACTCCTCTCTTTCTTTTTAAAGTACGTTCTTTTATGTCATTCCTTTTAAAGCTCATCTTTCTTGTTATTGGGATATTCTTTTATATTACTCTTACTGTAATTTTTATGTTCATATGATGAGAGACCCTATTCTCTCTCATCAATCCATTTTGTAAGTTTTGAGTGGCGTCGTTAGGCTGTCGAATTTTTCATAAGAGATTCAACCTCTCTCTTTCTTTTTAAGTACTCTCCTTTATTTCACTTCTTTTAAGCTCTTCTTTATTATGTTGGGGGATGTTCTTTTATATTCCTCTTTCTGTAAACTTTATGTTAATATGATGAGAGACCATATTTCCTCTCATCAATCCATTTTGGAAGTCTTAAGTGGTGCCGTTAGGCTGTCAAGTTTTCGTAAGGGATTTTTTATCTCACTTTTATTTCCGTGAGATTTATGCTACATTTGCCACAATTTCCTTTGAGTGGTGTATGTACGACCCATTATGTTACTCATTGTGTAATATACTTTCATTTATGAGTATTTACATCAATGTTGTATTGTCCTTCTTTCACGGGGTGTATGTTTCGAAAGATACCCCAAATCGGTAAGGGAACCTTTCACCCTTCTCTTTTTAAAAGGCTTCTTTTGTTACGTCTTTTAATTCACATAATATTATGTTTGAATATGTTATTCTATATCCTTATTGATTTAAATTTTATGTCCATGTGATGAGATTCCCTTTTTATCTCTCATCAACTCATTTTCTGAATTTTGAAGTGATGCCGTTAGGCTGTCGAATTTTACCAAGGGAACTTTTAAAACCAATTTCGATTTCTTTGGGTTCAACATGTAGTTATTGAATATGTCATCTTTTGAATATGTGTGAATGACCTTTTATTGTTTTACACTTAATATCCACTTATATTGGGTGTATTTATATTTGTCACACATAATTTTGAGATTGATTTATCCTTAATTTAAGGATACCTTCTTTATAAGGGAATTCATCACATTTGACATTTCTATTGAGACTTCATTGTTGTTATGCACCAATTCACTTTTATATGATGTATATACTGTCCTTTGGAATATTATATCATGAATCCATTTATTCTCATGATATTATAAAGTTCTGATTAAATGTTATTCCTCAATTATTGTATTCAAGTGTCTCTAATTTTGGTAGAACCCCTTTAACCAAAATATCGCTTTAAATGTTTTAATTATTTGTTCTTATTAATATCCATGTTTTCAAAATGGTTTTAAGGATTTATTTATATGGATATTAATGGTTTAAAATTTTAAAAGCTTCAAGGTGGTATGAGAAACTTTGATTCAAAAATCTCTTTATTAAATGTTTTAAATGGTTTTGGAAGTGGTTTCTTTTTGAATGGATTCATTATTTCAATATACTAAAATGTTATATTGTGATTGAAATGTGGAAATGTTATGTTTTCATTATGCATGTTTTATGTGATAGGTTTATGTTATGGTTCTTGGACATTATTATGGAAACGGGTGGTTCCGTGATAAACTAAGGGCGGGTGAGCTCAATATAGTTCTCCAATTCATTGGGTAACGCGAAGGAGTGAAACGTTAAGGTTTCTCTGAAGAGATTTAGGGAATATACTGTGGTGGGTATTCCAAACGTAACCAAGAGGGTTACTCCCTACGTAAGAATGTTATGAATGCCTCAAGTTACCTTTTGTCTTATGATTTCTATGATTTATTCATGATTTTATAAGGTATGTTAAAGTGCTTATGTTTTATGGGTAAAGTATGATTTCATTCTTATGTATACATGTACTCATGTTTCATTTCCATATTTTTATATCCCTTACTGAGCTTTTTATGCTCATCCCAAGTTTTTGATATGTTTCACAGGTCAATGGAATTGTACATGATATGATGATAGTGTCAAGGAAGTGTCAAGAAAGAATCCATGTTTTATTTTAAATATGTTTCCGTTGATGGGAAAAATGAATACTATCTTTTATGTAACCACTTTGTTTAAATGTGGAATGTAATGCAAGTTTTATGATCTAATTCTCTAAAACTCTAAACCTGAAAAGATCCTCAATGTGTAATCTTGTAATAACTTAAGATTAAGTAAGGTTTAAGGCTGGAGCCTTATAGTTGGTGTCAAAGGGAGGTTTAGACAACTTTAGAGATTAGGAGTTTTTGTTAGACACATGATTAGTCCATATATCTATTATTTCAGTTAAATCCTTGTTTTATAACTTTTTTTCAGGTCAAGTAAAGTCGGTTACGAATGGAAGGAGAGAGATCTCAAACGACATTCCTATCTCTTCCTGATGACATGCTTGCAATAATTATTGCAAAGTCATGTTCGGATTATTGTGAAACTTTTTCTAGCATACAACTTACCTGCAAGCAGTTGTTTGAGATATCAAACACCTCCACTATACCTCGTTATCATCGTGGATCATGTGTTGTTTTTAGACAAATACTATTTTCACAATATTCTCATATTTTCAAGAAAGGTAAATATTATCAAGGTATTTTCAAATATTTTACCTTATCACAAGAATTTGAAGCATATTATGATTTTAAAAATGTTGCTGAAGAAAGAGACCCTTGCACAACCTATTTGTATTTGCTTTTAAAATATAGTCTCTCAGCACATACTTATGGTATTTTAAAAGGACCAATAATAGAAAGTTTCAACTCAAATTCTGTCCGACTATTTTATAGAAATCATGTTTTATCAGATGTTTTGGAATTATATGCCATACATGATTATTTTCCAAAACCGTTTTTCTGTGAACACCCATATGACCCATGTTGTACAAGGTGTATTTGGATGGAGGAAACAAATAATTTTGAAAGATCTCTAAATCATTGTTGTAATGCATGAGACTTCTACCTACGTGAGCAAGATGACGATGAAACCGAGTGGATGCCATGATCAAGGTATGATGTTATTCATTTTGGGAATCGTTTTATTTTATCTTATGGTGGTGAAATAAGACTTCAAGAATTAAGATGTTGAGATCGTAACGAATTTGGATGAAAATGAGAGGTATAAGGAAACTATTGAGGTTAAAACATGTTAGGGTTATTTTTGGAGTTTTATAAAAAGGACAACACGCAGACCGTGTGACAACCCGTCGCGTCGGACAATGCTGCGGGAATCAAACCCACAACTAAAGTGCGACTGGTATTTATCGCCCACCACTGGACTACGTGAAGTCCCTGATTTGTTTGACTGATTCTTTTTAGTGAGATGATTTTATGAATTAAGAGTAAGTTGATTTTGGGTTATCCATGGAAATTTATTAACCTATCATGGAGGATATGTGATTAGGTTAATTACTTTTCAATACGAGACATTAAGAGGAACTGATGTTGTTTGAAGATAAATGTTACGATTTAACTTGGAAGACTATGTGACTAAATCCTTCAAATATTTGGGTTTCAATCTTAGTTTGGTTTACTTTGAAGAATTTTATGGACAAATTGTTTATCGAATGGTCCTCGTTGAACCTTGGGTTTTGTTGGACAAATTTTGGAGATTAAGAATAGATTTTCTTTTTATAAAGGGTTATCCTTTTCTGGATTATCTGATCTTGTACTAACCTTTTTGGTTTTGGTTTTGGTTAAAGTCTAAAGACATGAGAAGTATATAGTTCTCTTTTGTGGATTAGGTGATTCTTTAGAAGTTGATTATAGTACTCTTAATGCGAACAAGTCTTCCTAAATACTCGTCTTTTGGAGAAAATATGAGTTTGTGTAAGGAATCTAATAAAAGTTGAAAGTCAACAGGATAAGTGATTATGTTTCCTTATGAACAAATTCCTCAATAAAAAGTAACTTAAAACAAAAATGTTGTCTATTAACTTTTCCTACGGAGGAATCGAATACCGTTTAACCCATCACAAGTTTGTGATTTTCTTGTGGTTAACTTTCTCCTAGACATGTTTACTATCACTCTCCATCAGAACATGACCCTATGTTTTCTCCTCTATGTCCATGTTTTCCTACATGGAATCCTAGTATGGGTTAACTCGGGCGACCTCTGTACTTATCTTTCTTTATATTAAAGTGATTTTTTACCGACTCTTGTTCCGATGTGGGACGTTCAAGGATGTTTCCAAGCTCAATTTTAAAATTGCGAGGACGCAATTCCCAAAAAGGGGAAGGATGTAACACCCCAGGTAAATAAAGAGTATGACATTTTCACATTTATCCATATTTGTGAATAAAATATTAATATTACTTTAAAAGGAATGCTATGCTCGATGGCGTACCCAATATGCAACAACGAGGTTCTTGAGAATCTTACGTTGCACTCTAATAATAAAATAATATTATTTTAAATAGTAGTTAACGCCTAGCCTTTGTAATGGAGGGAATGAACAGAACTAACTACAAAATGATTATATATGTTTGTCAAATATTTTTACTTTTTACAATAAATGTTAGAGGATTAAAAATGCAAATGAATCCAATTTTAAGCGTAAACATTATAATATTCTTTAAAAGGTCGATTAACCGCCTTTTGATGGCGAACCTCTTTTAAATCCACTTTTTGACAATTTTATGTGTTATATTTGACAAAATAAAATTATTCTTTAAAATCGGGACATCAAAATTTACTTTGTGTAAATTTTTGGTATTTTTCCGAAAAAGTTCAATTTTTAAAGAATAGTGAAAAATGTTGTATTTTAATTCAAAACCTCTTTTAATCTAATTTATTTATATGATTAGATTATCTTTTGAATTGGTTTTAAAGTGAAATTAGAATATATTTTTACCATTTAATCCAATAGTGGTCGTTGGAATTAATTTCACTTTGAAATCAGACTTAAACTAGTGCCAATCTTTTGATACATTTTGTTTCATAAAAACACGATATTTGTTTTGACAGTGGGAATTAATTATTAAATTAATTAATGCAACTTATATGTTTTGAATTTTGTAAAATATACATCATTTTTGAATTCGGAATATCAAATATAGCTTAGGGTGAGTTTTTGGTAATTTTCTGAAAAACTTCAATTTTTGATGAATAGTGAAACCACTAAGTGGTACTTATAAAAACGGATTTTTCCGTTTAAATGAAATTTTGCCATCTTTGTGTTTTGAATTTCAAAAATCCGACATACATGGTTGTCATTAAGATGTAAAATGCGGTTTAATGGTAGTGAATAGTAACTTATTAAGTTTTTAATCGCGATTAGAGGTAATTAGTGTAGTTTAAGGTAATAATAATGTTTTAATAAAATGAAATGACCTAGACACATGTCCTACCCTCATTGGATGTGTCATGACCGACTAAGACAATCCATGGGTCAACTTGGGGACCCCATGGAGCCACTTTGGTTGCAAAATGACATAAATATCTTTTTATTTAATGTTAATGTAAAAATGACACAAACATGAGATGTTTTACTAAAACAATTTTTACATGGGGTTATACAAGTCAGATTTTTGACTATAAATAATCAATGGAAAGATAAAAAGATTTCCTACATCATAGCATTTTTTTATAATTTTTAGACATTAAATAAATTAAATTATTTATGACATCATGATGATGCAGCGATAACCTCATTATTTAACGATTTAAATAAAATGGAAAGATAATGTAAAATCTAAGACCTACACATGTCCAAAACCTATTGGATGGGTGGATTTCGAACCCTTCTCACCTTATCCTCGAAACACATCAATGTGGGAACATTAAAATCCGAAACTCATTCTAAAATAAAGTAACATTTCTTTACTTTCCAAGAGTGCCTCTCCTCTCCTCTTATAAAAGGCCCCCACCCCTACCTCCTTACCCACACTTTCAAAGCCTTTGGCTCGGCCAACCCCTGCCCATTTTGTCTCTCCACATCCCTATCTAACTCCTTGAAGCCTCACATTGGGCAGAAGTCTTACCAAGGAAGCCTTTGAGCTCAAACCAAAGGGAGTTACCCGATTTTAAGGTAATGTCTTCACTTGTGTCCTTTTGTTTTATTTTGCTTCTCCAACCCCCTAAACTCTTTTTATTCATTTCTTTTGTAACAACTCCAGTATCTTCAATATACTAGGATGTTGTTATAAGAAGGATTCGAGTTACACTAACACACACCTTCCTCTAATGGTTAAAGAACATACTGTTTCTGTGGTTGGCGATTTTCTGCCTCACGAAACAATGATTGTTCAATATTCTTTTAACACCTTTAAAGGTGGCTATTATGATGTCACTGTATTTTATATATGATATATATGGTATTTATGGTTACTATATGCTTCTGTATTTTATATTTAAACCATACCTTTATTCTTTTCATGTTGTGTAAATACGATAATTTCATATGAGAAAGTGTGGACTACCGCCCCCTCAAGTGATGTGACTCGTACATGCAATACAGGGAATGTATAAAGAATGAAATTAATGAACATATGTGACCTATATAACATATATATTATACTGGAATTATAATATATATATATATCATTTATTTTTAATTTCGTTAATATGACAAAGAAAAAATGAAAGTAGCGTTCATGCGTACGTACGACCTACCGTCTCCATGAACGGTGCTTTTCGTTTTTTTATCTCCAAATGATATGGAATAGTATAAAATGAATATGTACTGGATATATATGATATTTTAATCATTAATACTATTCTGGAAATTATTTACTTATAACTACATGGACAATCATTTTTCAAACAAGTTTATTTTTGACTCATGTACCAAACATCGTCAAAAACGTCTAATATGAACTAACATTAT
The DNA here is from genome assembly GCA_963277665.1 of Viscum album. Classification (NCBI taxonomy): domain Eukaryota; kingdom Viridiplantae; phylum Streptophyta; class Magnoliopsida; order Santalales; family Viscaceae; genus Viscum; species Viscum album. The sequence goes on from OY728129.1 coordinate 265,256,035, forward strand.
TAAACAATTATTATAACATTATAATATGTGATATGAACTGAATAATAATCTTTAAAGGAGGTCCTTAGGCAATTATAAATTGACCAAAGTTTATTATTCATGAATATAAAGAAACGAACAAGACAAGTTAGACTTGAGGTAAGGGATCCTACTCCTCTTTTTTTTTAAAGTACACTCTTTTATGTCATTCCTTTTAAAGCTCATCTTTCTTGTTATTGAGATATTCTTTTATATTACTCTTACTGTAATTTTTATGTTCATATGATGAGAGACCCTATTCTCTCTCATCATTCCATTTTGGAAGTTTTGAGTGGCGCTGTTAGGCTGTCGAATTTTTAATACGAGATCCAACCTCTCTCTTTCTTTTTAAGTACTCTCCTTTATGTCACTTCTTTTAAGCTCCTGTTTGTTATGTTGGGGGATGTTCTTTTATATTCCATTTTCTGTAAACTTTATGTTAATATGATGAGAGACCCTATTTCCTCTCATCAATCCATTTTGGAAGTCTTAAGTGGTGCCGTTAGGCTACCAAGTTTTCGTAAGGGATTTTTCATCTCACTTTTATTTCCGTGAGATTTATGCTACATTTTTCACAATTTCCTTTAAGTGGTGTATGTACTGCCTATTATTTTACTCATTGTGTAATATACTTTCATTTATGAGTATTTACATCAATGTTGTATTGTCCTTCTTTCACGGGGTGTATGTTTCGAAAGATACCCCAAATCGGTAAGAGAACCTTTCACCCTCCTCTTTTTAAAAGACTTCTTTTGTTACGTCTTTTAATTTACATAATATTATGTTGGGATATGTTCTTCTATATCCTTATTGATTTAAATTTTATGTCCATGTGATGAGATTTCCTTTTTATCTCTCATCAACTCATTTTCTGAATTTTGAAGAGATGCTGTTAGGCTGTCGAATTTTACCAAGGGAACTTTTAAACCCAATTTCGATTTCTTTGGGTTCAACATGTAGTTATTGAATATGTCATCTTTTGAATATGTGTGAATGACCTTTTATTGTTTTACACTTAATATCCACTTATATTGGGTGTATTTATATTTGTCACACATAATTTTGAGATTGATTTATCCTTAATTTAAGGATACCTTCTTTATAAGGGAATTCATCACATTTGACATTTCTATTGAGACTTCATTGTTGTTATGCACCAATTCACTCTTATATGGTGTATATACTGTTCTTTGGAATATTATATCATGAATCCATTTATTCTCATGATATTATAAAGTTCTGACTAAATGTTATTCCTCAATTATTGTATTCAAGTGTCTCTAATTTTGGTAGAACCCCTTTAACAAAAATATCGCTTTAAATGTTTTAATTATTTGTTCTTATTAATATCCATGTTTTCAAAATGGTTTTAAGGATTTATTTATATGGATATTAATGGTTTAAAATTTTAAAAGCTTCAAGGTGGTATGGGAAACTTTGATTCAAAAATCTCTTTATTAAATGTTTTAAATGGTTTTGGAAGTGGTTTCTTTTTGAATGGATTCATTATTTCAATATACTAAAATATTATATTGTGATTGAAATGTGGAAATGTTATGTTTCCTTTATGTATGTTTTATGTGATACGTTTATGTTATGGTTCTTGGGCATTATTATGGAAACGGGTGGTTTCATGATAAACTAAGGGCGGGTGAGCCCGATATAGCTCTCCAATGCATTGGGTAACGCGAAGGAGTGAAACGTTAAGGTTTCTGCGAAGAGATTTAGGGAATATACTGTGGTGAGTATTCCAAACGTAACCAAGAGGGTTACTCCCTACGTAAGAATGTTATGAATGCCTCAAGTTACCTTTTATGTCTTATGATTTCTATGATTTATTCATGATTTTATGAGGTATGTTAAAGTGCTTATGTTTTATGGGTAAAGTATGATTTCATTCTTATGTATACATGTACTCATGTTTCCTTTCCATATTTTTATATCCCTTACTGAGCTTTTTATGCTCATCCCAAGTTTTTGAAATGTTTTTCACAGGTCAAGGGAATTGTACATGATATGATGAGTGTCAAGGAAGTGTCAAGAAAGAATCCATGTTTTATTTTAAATATGTTTCCGTTGATGGGAAAAATGAATACTATCTTTTATGTAACCACTTTGTTTAAATGTGGAATGTAATGCAAGTTTTATGATCTAATTCTCTAAAATTCTAAACCTGAAAAGATCCTCAATGTGTAATCTTGTAATAACTCAAGATTAAGTAAGGTTTAAGGCTGGGGCCTTATATCTCCATTCTTGCTCCACCTGTGTAATGGTCAAAAAGAAGTTGATTTTTGAAGCCAGAAATTACAGTCAGCTGGAAAAATCTCGTCCTCGTAAGGATTATTCTAATCTTCGTAAGACTGTTACGTCAAGATCAGCTAGCAAGTCCAGTGCTCAGGGGTCATACACAGTGATGACGAGGAAGAGGTGTGCAGAGATAACGTGGGCTATTTCTCTGCAAAACAAGCATTGGGGGAACAAAAAATTAGATGTTTCAAATGAAGTTATAAATGCTGTGTGGAGGAAGACGGCAAGTAGGTGGGATCCTTTTTTATGTTTTATTAAGTGCAGCAGATTCAGTTGAGAATTCGATTACATTTCATGGCAATGCTGAGGAAGCTAAATAAGCAACCTCTGGCCCCCCCTCGGATAAACTAGTCTCATTTGGATTGGTTTTAGAAACAATAAGTAATCTTAATCAGTGGATTCATATTGGAGTCCATTGATTTCGAGCATTGGTTTTGGGGATGGGATAGTCTGTCCGGATTATATTTACTAAAACAGAGCATAATGTCGTTCTTGTTGAGATTTTAATCTTAAAATGATAAGGTTCAGATTATATTTACTGGTAGGACATTAAGTTTTCATTTATAGTCGACTTCGATGGGGAAAGGCTTTATGGCATGCATTTCTACCAAAAAAAGAATATATTGTCCTGTCAGCTTCGAAATGGTGCACTTCCCACTGATTAAGCAATTCAGAAGATGAATAGAGATAAAACGGCAAAAAATAATAAGCAGATCCTTCATCTCCAGTCCAAAGTCTCTAGAATAAACAATAGAGTTATATTAATATTTATTTCTATTAGAGATTTACAATTACTGAATTTTAATTATTACGTAAGGGCATCATCAATTATATATTTAACAAATAATTAACTTTTATTGGTTGTCCATAGTCTGTCGTCATCCATGTTGGTTATCAAACCAACTGTGCATGAGATATGCTAAAAGGATATGATGAGTAAGAAGTAATTAGTTTTTGATTACTTTGATGATATTAGAAAATCCATATTACATTAATTTTTTATATTGACTAATTAAATTTAGGAGGTATAACAATATAGAGGGAAAATATTGATGAAAATTATTACCAACAGAATGAAATCAATCTTTTTGTTGTGGAAATGTCGGGACCAACAAAGTGAAAAAACGATTCATAGAAGAGTGAAAGGGCAAAACAAAAGAAGATTTTGGATACAGAGAGATATATGTGGTTTAGGAATAATTCCTACGTCTATAGAGATAGAATATCACTATGATTCGGGAGCACAATTCACAGTGTGATTACATAGTTTCTCACACACAGAAAACCCTAGCCTGAAATGGGTTAATAAGGAGGACAAAACACTATTTTGCCAACCGCACAAAATGTTCGTTGTGCTACAGTGAAAGACAATTGAAAGTCCGCATCACTACAGTGTCGCGACCACCCAAGTCAAAAGTGCTACAATGACTAGTGGTGAAAGTCCAATAAGCTACAGTACCAATGTCTCCAAAGTCCGACTTGTTATAGTAGCCGTGCCAAAATTCGTATTGCTACAGTGCCCTGTTGGTGTCGGTCAATCATCTCTGCTACATTTAATTATAGATGCTACAATGCCCCAAATTTTGGGATGGGGACCTTCGCTCCCCCGTTTCCCAAAGCAGGAGCGCGTTGTCCCCTGCAACCCCCAACAAGCCACCGCGGAGCTCGACCCGCATAATTGTGACCTACTGCGCATTATGAGCCGAATGCTTTTGGCCCAACAACCAAAGAGGATTGAGCTACACCAATATAACACATTTTCCTTATAACATTATAAACCTTAAGTTGTTTGGATATGTTGTGAATAAAACCTCACCAAATAAGAAAATAGGCTCGAGATATAATATTTGATAAATTTTACAGTGGTGGTATTTTAGGATTTGTTTTGCGAGGGGCGTTGGCAGGGGATATTTATAAATGCGATGAGTGATAAAAAATTAGGTACAACCGCGAAAGCGGCACACGACGCAAGGGAAAAAATACATGTAAATCGCTGGCCCGGGGACTTGACCTTGCGACCACGCCCCAAACCCCTCCCGACCCATACCACCCCACATTATAGATGCGATGAGAGATAAAAAATTGGGTACAATCGCGAAAGCGGAACACTACACAAGGGAAAAAATACATATAAATCGCTGGCTCGAGGACTTGAGCTGGCGACCACGCCCCAAACCCCTCCCCACCCATACCACCCCACCCAAGCGTGGGGGGCGATGCGATGAGAGATATTTTATGGAAAAAATAGTATAAAATATTATCTCATTATTAAGTGCTTCACATTACCGTTTTGTGCTCGATTATAATTCCAAGTGCTCAAATTAGGATAGCACCATTAATTAATTTGTATGAATACTAGTTATATATACATAGTAATGTTACATTTATTGCATTCTACAAAAACTTCTACCACATTTCCAAAATTTCATCATTTCCAAATACTTTGAAAATTCACTTCTCACTCACTTCTTACTCAATGAAAAACTTCTACCACATTTCTAATATTGTTTATTTTTACTGTGATTTTAGAGGGCATTACTTTTATTGGAGGCTTTATATTGTAGTATTTTAACCATTTAGCCTTTATATTTATTTTTATTTATTTTAGTTATGGTGAATGCATACCTTTGATTTGTTCCATTCTTCTAACGGAATAATGCAACAATGATCTTATTCTATTGCGTTTCGGTGAAGATCATCTATTGATACTTAAACTATTTTTATGAGAAATTTACTGTAATAATTTAAATATGTTCCTACATACAAGAACTGATGAGGGTATATTTGTTTCATCTCTACATGAGATTTTACTATAGTAAATAAACACTTCATTACAATAACTATTGCATAATGCACATTCTATTATTTCATCATTATAGTATAATACAAACTAAAAAAATTACATTCACAAAAACAACCATAATTAGTGTTATAGGAGATATCAATAGTGTAGCATTATAATCTTTTACTTCGGATGATCATACTGTAACATCTATGTTTTACGGTACTTTGTCATTTTATTATGTATTTTGAAGTTATATAATGTTTGAGTTGAGTTTGGAGAGTTTCTGGATGGTTTGATGTGTTTTGGAAGTGTTTTTAAGGGTGTATTGTTTGAGGAAAATCATGCAACTTAGGAAATCGTGCAAAAGATTATTAGAGCTATTAGGCCGGCGCATGGTTTGACCAAACCGTGCAACAAATCGTATAATCTGAAGATTTTTGAAACAGACGTTTTGCACAGTTGATGCATGATTTGTCAAACCGTTCGATACAATAGTGCAACCACCATGGAATTGTCCAATAACACACGTATAGTTGGTGCATGGTTTGTTAAACCGCATGGCCTAACCATGTGATGTGCATTGACACATTCAAAAATTGGATTTTTATTCAATTTTTTCACTTGAAAACTCTCAATAATCTCTCGTTGACCTCGGTTCTCGAACTTGAGGACCCCTTCAATGAATCGATGTGTGTTGGATATAAGAGATTGAAGATATACACACTTTTCTCTCGTTTCCCTCTTCTTTCTAGATCCGTTCATTTTCCTATGATCTGTGATGTGTTTTTGATGAGATGTTGGTTGGATCTATTGAAGTAAAGGAATTTCAAACACCAATTTAGAGGTTTCGTTGTGCCGTTCTTCGGTTTCATCACTCATTGTGAGTTAGGTGACTTATTTCTCTTCTCCATTTGTTCTAAAACTTGAAGTCTTGGATATTTAAATTAATTGCTTTGAATCTCAAAGGAAACTCTAGTCGATTTCTTGCTGGAAAGCCCTTTGATTTATGATTTTAAATTATGGTTTTGGTTTAATGCAAACAAGATGTTTGATTAAACGTTTTAAAGGTAAGAATTGATTTATGTGAAATGAATTGGTGTGAGAACTTGGCATATATGGGTGGTGTGTGTTTATCATTGCATTGGACACGGCCTTGCCATTTTGGACTTGGTGTGAGGTGCCAAATTAGAGGCACTTGGAGAATGGTCACCTATTGACGACTTGGTGGATCGATGAGTAGAGGATGTGGTTTGGGTGTGTTAGGTTGAATTAAATGATAAATTGTTTCTGTTTTGAAATTTACATTATTTTAAATTGGTAAACTACTTTGACGTTTCTCTCTGTTTTAAATTATTATTTTTTGAATCGTGAGCTAACTTGTTCTTGTACTAGCGACGTGTGTGGGTAGCTTTTGGTTGATTGTCTACTGAGTATGATTAATCACCCCATGTATATGCACTTTGGTGCTTATTCAGATGTTTTCCATGATGCAGAAAAGATGATGATTTCATATTTCTCTAATGGTGCCTCTTGATGCAGTTTTTCGAAGTTGGAGCTTTGGAGTTGGTCATGTCCTTGAGTCTGGAGCGGTGCCACCATGGTGCATGAGTCATGCTTTATTTTAGGGTCTTATTGTTCTGGTTTATTGTTTTTCTCTAATATTTTTGTTATGTTGGCTTTTGGTATTTCGTTTGAGTTGTATTGTTTACACTTCATGCATCACATAGTTTAGTTGGTTCTTTTATTCATCTTAACAAGTTGTGTTTGTTATAAAGAGAAAATCATCCCCCAATGTTTTAGCAAGTCTGACATTTATTGTCACCATTTGGTGTCTTGAAGACATCACTTTAGTGGTACCTTGGATCTTTCCAAGCCAATGGTTAGGGTCGGGATGTTGCACATCCTCTAAAAAAATGAAATATATAAGATACATTACTATTATGATGAAAACAATAAGTAAAAGAATAGACATGTTGGAAACCAAGAGAATGAAGTGAATGGTTTTAGAGGTAATAATGAAGTGAATTTATTTGAATAAAATTATGCGTTGAGAATCAGACCATTGTAATATTAAATACGTATGTTGTAATAGTAATGTGATCTTTATGAACACAATTCCAATAAATTACATAACATCCTAAAAAAGGTGGGGTTTATTCACACACAAACGCTACAAAGAATGCTCGGGGACTCGACCCCACGACCTGCGCCCCATACCCCCAAATAAATATATACAAATGTATATTCATTAATGAATAATAGTGTAAATATATACATATGCTTTAGAATGGAGTTTTTAATTTTTTTTGTGCCAAATGCATGATTTTTAAATACACAAGTTTTTTACTTAATAATTAGATTTCTAGTATATATAAAATTATTTTAATAAAAATGAATTAAAATTTAGAATCAACATGTTGAAATTAGCCTAATGGTAAATTTTTGAGAATTTGTTGAAACAGTTAAATTTTGGGTGAATTGTAAAAATACAGTGTGTATATGGTAAAAATTATGACGTCATTATTTTTTAAACATGATGTAATAAATAATATAATAACTTTCTCTACAAAAAAATATGCTTATTCATTAAAACAATGTATTTTAAAATAATAAAATAAAATTTCCCAACCTACAAAGATGTTTCCCAACCTACAAATATGCTTATCTACATTTCTATTTCGAGAGCTCAGAATCTTAAAGATCTAAGGAGATCATTCTCAAACTTTGGTAAGTGATATAGAAAGAAAAGGGTTTCCAAATCTTTATTTTCATTTCTCTTTCAGAAGTCCTTTAAATTCCTTTACATTTCCATATGTAATGATGTTATGTTTCATTATTACATATCCATGATGGTATTGTGAATAATAAATTATCATTGCCTTTTATCATACCACCCTCATAATCTATTATAATATTTCCATACCATCAACTTCATTTTTCCAAGTGGGGACTTTTCTATCATTTCTCTGGTCATTAACCATTGCATTTAACACCCTTATATGATGAAAGTATCCCACCCTACTAAACCATTATCAGGGATACTTTATGTCACATTGTGAATATCCTAAAATTAGATTGATGGATAATCACCCAGATAACTAGGAAATTCCATTGATGGGAAAACTTTGACAATCCATATACCCATTAGTTATATGCATACAATTACCAAATATTAAGACATGCATATGTAAATGGTTCCTTTGAACATTATGACTTGTATTATTAACGAAACTCTTTCATATGATGGATGCATTAGACTTATTATGTGGCGAGTGAGACATGAAATTATATAGTCTCTCGATGCATTGGTAGGTCTCACGTGATAAATTATTTTAGGGTACTTGGTGTATGCATTCCCTTTTATGTATGATGTCTTGATACAAGACCTTGATGATATGATTAAGATATCTTGGATGAGGCCTTGATGATTTGATTAAGGCATCCAAAATTATGCATCCCAAAACTATGAAATAATTTTTTGATATCCATGTAAATATTTATTGTTATTATTTCCATGGATATATTATATGGCATTGATTTGGTTATTTATCCCCGCCTTATTGTTTATGCTTTGACTATGCTGTGTTAGCTTCTGTTGTACGCTATCCCTTACTAAGTGTTTGAGATCACCCCTTTATTTTGTCTCTTTTTTTCCCAGGAAGAAAAGAAGAGTACTATGAATAATCTACAGATAATATAAGATGAATAATAAAATTTCATTGAATTTTATGTTGTATTTTAAGAATTTTAATGTAATGATCATGTATGTATCATGTATCTTGAGACCGTTTAACTTCTTTAAAAAAAAGATTGTTCAACTGTTATATCCTATGTAATGTGATCTCTTATATTTTGTACCAATGTAATAAAATAATTTTCAGCTCTGGGTTACTGGAGTCGGGGTGTTGCAGTTGGTATCAGAACAAGTTTAGTAGAAACCTTATGAATTAGATTTAGATGAAAATAGCTTGACAATTTAACTTTATGAAAAATTTCATTGAGAATATTTGATATACATGGGAATCATATACTATGATTTATAATTCAGCATGTTATTCATAAAACAATCAAAGTATATGCCATTTTTTGAATTGGTGTCGAATAAAAAGAATAGAAATCATGTCAACACCTGCAATCAGTGTAGGGATTTCCCTACTAAGAAATCCATTGAAGCTTGTGTTGGAGCTAGGAAAATTATCACTATATTAGGGCAGCTAACTTTGGTTATGAACAATAACCTTGCCTGTATGTAACAACTTGCATCCCTTCAACAAATTGTAATAATGTTGGATCGATTCATAAGGAAACAACCTCCATCCTTCAATGAAACCACTAATCTATTAGTAGTTGAACAATGGATAAAGTACCTAGAGAATATATTCCTCGATTTAGGATGTAGTGAAAGGGAGAAAATTTTCATGGAAATACATCATATTAGGAGAGATAATGATCAATAGCGGTCATTGATTCAAAACACTAAGAAGGAGGTCAAGATAGAGAGTATGAAATGAGATTATTTTAAGGTGATATTCTTTAAAAAATACCTTCCTCATGAGAAATGAGTCAATATAAAATGAAAACTCCTAAATTTTAGAAAAAATTAAGAGGAAAATATTGTTGAGTATGAGGCTAACATTACAAGGATTGCAAGCTATGTTGTAGACTACGTACACAATCTAGAAATAAAGATTGATCTCTTCTTTAATAGGCTAAAGCCAATCCTTTGAAGGGAATTAGTCTCTCAAACGTTTTCAACATATGAGGAGATAATGTCGAGTGCTATCATGATCTAGAATTAATTCTCCAAGTCATTTATTTTCAAAGGAACACAGGGAGAATATCGGTGAAGGAGAAGAGGGGAAGGGCAGAATTTCCAACATGTAATAATCAAGAGAACATTGAATCATATCATGAAACATTAAGGAGTATTTAATCAAAACACTGAGTGGAAATCTTATTGCAATAAGGATATATTGGTCATTTTTTATTAAGATGTATAGAGGAGTGAATTCATTATTTGATTCCTATCTTGAACCACCTCCAGTATCTCATCTTAATGAAATTTTGGGAGAAGAAGAAGAGAAAATACAACCTATGGAAGGGAAGGATGTCCTAATAATGAAGGATATACTTATTGTGCAAGAATACATTAATGTATTTCTCAAGGAATTGCCTGGAAATCCACCAGAACGTGAAGTTGAATTTTCCATTAAACTCATCCTTAATGAAAAACCCATATCTAAGCCTCCCTATAGAATGTCCACACCTGAATTGGCAGAGTTGAAGAAAAAACTACAAGAGCTGTGTGATAAGGGATTCATACACCCTAGTGTTTCACCTTGAGGAGCCCCTATCTTATTTGTAAAAAATTAAGGATAAGTTTTATGAGGTTGTGCATCGATTATAGATAAATCAATTCCATTAATATAAACAACAAGTATCCTTTACGACACATTGATGACTTGTTTGATCAACTTCAATGTGTTGAATACTTCTCAAAGATTTTACATCATTTTGATTATCATTAATTAAGTGTGAAGAAGAATGATATACCAAAGAAGGTATTTTTTATGAGTTATGCGCATTATGAGTTTATAGTAATACCATTTGGTTTAACTAATCCACCCTCAGTGTTTGTGGATTTGATGAATAGAATTTTCAAGGATTATCTGGATAAATTTGTGGTGGTATTTATTGATGAAATCTTGATATAATCTAAAAGCTATGAATAGAATGAGAACTATTTGAGAATTATTCTTGAGACCCTTAGAGAAAATTAGTTATATGAAAAATTCAGTAAGTGTGATTTTTTGCTATAGTTTGTTTCTTTTTTAGAAACATTATCTTTAAGGACAACATATCTGTAGTCTCTTCAAAGATCAAGGTGGCCAAAGAATAGACTACATTAATAAATATAACTGAGATACGTAGTTTCCTCAGTTTAGCAGATACTATTAGTGATTTGTTCAAAATTTTACATGATTATCCAACTCATTAACCAAGATAACACATAAAGGGGGTCAAATTTACATAGTAAATGAAATGTGAAGAATGCCTTTTGGAATTGAAGAAGATATTGGTCAATGCACTAGTCTTAACTTTACCACTAGGGAAGAAAATATTTATGATATATAGAAATGCATCGAAGAAAGGATAGAGGTTCATTCTTATATAGAATGACAGAGTTGTTACTTATGCATCATGAAAATTAAAGACCCATGAACAAAAATCTACAACTCAAGATCTTTATTTGACAGATGTAATATTTTCCTTGATGATATAGAGACACTACCTTTATGGTGAAATATGTGACATATATACAGACCACAAGAATTTGAAGTATATGTTCACTCAAAAAGAGATCAACATGAGAAAAAGGATATTGTTGTAACTAATCAAGGACTATGTGTAATACACTACCATCTTGATAAGGAAAACCAGGTGGAGGATTCATTGAGTAAGATGGATTATGAGGTTCTATCCATAATGATGATAAAAAAGGACCCAATATTCATGGATTTAGTAAAGTCAGATATAGAAATTTTTTAGGGATGGGGAAACATCATTTTTTTTCTAAGTGATTGCCCAACCATATTTACTAGAGAATATAATGGATTCCCAACAATATTACAAGTTTATATGAAATAAAATTAAATCCATGAATGATTGGAGAATTAAGGACATTGAAGTGCCCATGTAAGTGGTGATGTGTCACTGAAGGTGGGGGGATGAATCAATGATACTCTTTTTATAATTTTTTCTTTGAAATCAACCTTTGTGACTAGTTAAAGTCTCGATCCACTCTCTTTGAAATCTCACACTCACCCATATGCAATTGAAATGAAAGAAACACAAAATACACATGATTTTTTTAAGATTTGATCCTAATGTGGGTATATACTTCTTACTATGTTTAGGTCCATTCTAAGATATATATTTTATCACCAATCAATTGAAGTGATTACAAAAGGTGAGAAGGTATCATATTTAAATTAACACTTATAAGAAGTGGGAAGGTATTATCCTTTACCCATGAGAAGGTATTATCCTTGACCCAATGCGATCCCTCGATAGTTGACATTTCACTAAGATTATACTGGATCCCTCCAGTATTTAATGAACCTACTCCTATTATAAACAAGATCTTTAGTGTGCTCCTAGATTCCTCTTCATCACAATGCAAGAACTTCTTCCTCAATTACAGGTCTTTGACTACCAGATAATTAATCATTACCACAACATGCACATCAACCTTCTTCTCAACCTTTCAGAATGATCAACGCATGCATGAGAGCATGAAAACATACATTTTTTTCCTCATCAACAATAATTCTTCTGTAGATCAACACTTAAATCAACAATTTATTAGTCTCTCTCTCTCTATCTCCCCTCCTGATACACATGATAATTAATATGATACATTATCAACTTCTTCTTCCACTCATTTTTATTTTCATTATTCGTTTTTCTTTTTATTTATACAATCATGTGAATATTATTTACATAATTTGAACATGAAAAAACTTCCCATTAAATTGTGGTAGCCTTATTCTCTATTTAAAACTAGTCAAAATATTTTCCTAATAAAATATCCAATTCTAATATTCAATAAAGATTTCAAATTTTCTATTTTAAATCCCATCATTATCATGACAAGATATTCCAAAAATTCTTCTCATTTAATTGGCCCCATGACTTGGCTTGATTCACAATTTGATTCTTTCGCCATTGTGATGTTTATGAATTGAATATTCGAGAATCATTGTTTGTCTTTGATTACTATAAATATCACATTTTACTAATATTTAAGCCTTACATAACCTCATACCAACCTTTATATATTAGATTGAAATCCTTTACGTATCACCCTTGCATATTCTTCTAAATCCCAAGAGACCCTTACATATCAACCCTTACGTATCATGAAGATGTTCAAGTTAACTCTTACATATCGCAATGTGGCTTGGTTACTTTTTCAAATCTTATGAATTCTGATTACACTTACATATCCTCCCATGAGTACCCTTTTGATGAACCTGATTGCATCATGATTTATTGTTTCATTTTTACCCTTATACCACCATGTTAAACTAATTTTGTATTGTAAATTATGAATATAATAACAAACATCACTTCATATTTGGTTAAATTAGTTATTTTTTATCACATTTAAAAAGGAAAATAGTAATTTTTTTGATGATTACATTATAGGTGGATGTTATTTGGAGAGTCCATGATGAAATTCAAGGAAAACATGCCAAAATGTGCAAGATTCCAAACACATATGTGGACTAAAATGCATACTATAGATAATATGTGTATATAATTGGGATGAAATTGATGAAATAGGTGGGGAAACAACTTTTTAGTTTTCTCAAAATTGAGATAATACTGTCTGGTTTCCCAAAACCATGATCCAAGTGGTATTTCAAAATTAGGGTTCCTAAAACACCTCCCCCCTTGGTTATAAATCGACACTATGGGAACCCCATTGTAAGTTTGGACAGGGGGAAAGGTGATTCTATTTTGGAGTCCAAAATGAGTCCTCTAATACTTTTATAGGTTCTGGAGTTCCTTATCCTTATAGGGAGAGAAAAGATGTAGTCAGAGTTCCACCTGAACCTCCTTGTCCTCTCGATGGCATGCTAAATGGTGGGTGATCATTGCGAGGGAGCTACACACTTGAAGAGGGATTTCCGGCACATAATTATATACTATATTGGTGTATATTTTGGCTTTGAATTTTATCTTAACTTGTTTTTATGAATTTAATTGAAACACTTTTTATTTCATAACCAATCAGTGTGTAATTTTTAGTGTGTGGCTTGTATTGTTCTGACTAGACAACATAAGAATCCTCTTCTATCCCAAACATTTGTGATTTTAGTGTTCCTTGAAAAACCTTAAAGCATGATAATAGTTTGGAACTTGGTTACATGATTTTTATGTCAATGTTTAGTCCTATGTGCATTGTTTTAGAGGCCTTATGGGTAACTAAGATCTTGGTTAGCCCTTAAATAAAGGATTAAACCAAAACCTAATAATAAATTAAGAATAAGGAACATTTCAAGTGGTTTAGTAACTTATCAATGATCACATGATTATCATATATTTTTCAAAATCCACTTGCATTTTCAACTATAAAACTCTTTAAATTAAGTCATTTTATTTTTAAAACTATTTTCAAAACCACACCCCATTTTAGTCCTTTTTATTAAAGATATGCACTTTAAACCTCTGATGCTCCTTGAGATATGAACTAGGGTCCTCCCTATGCTTTAAATCCACTTTAAAAACTTATTCAATTTGACATTTCATGACAATATGGTCAAATATTGGCATCATTTTCGAGGAGAGCTTTGGTTTTTAGTGTGCGTTTTCTATAAAAAACTTGTTTATTTTGTAAATATTGGTTTATTTATCTATTTTAATTTTGTATATAAGTGGTTCTCTAACCTATTTTTGTTGTAGTTTATGTTCATGACCTCCTTTTGAACCCAAACCAGAGAGGATCCAACATCAATTACACCAAGACACACATGATGATCCTTTAAAGGAGGAAACATCACATATCGAGACTCTTCTAAACCCGTATTCTTATGTAACTAAAATAGAAATTGAACTTAATGTGTATAATAATGTAGAAAAAAAACTAAACACTAAAAGAACTCACTTTGCTTGATTTTGATATCCAACCTGCATATATTCAAGCATAAGGTGAAGCATCAAACTTCGAACTAAAATCTAGTATAATTAAATTATTACCAAGATTTCATGGACTTATTGGAGAAGACCCACATAACCACTTAAAGGAATTTCATACTGTATGTTCAATGTTAAAACCTATTAATGTGTATGAAGAACCAGTTAAGCTTAGGGAATTCCCTTTCTCATTAGAAGCCACTACAAAACACTAGTTATACTATGTTAACAACCAAATTAGAGGCTATGTGAACATGAAATGCCTTATTCTTGAACAATATTTCCCATCCTCTCAAATTGAAACAATAAAGAAATAAATTTTGTAGAATAAGACAATCTCATGGGGAAACACCTCATGAATATTGGGAATGTTTTAAAAGTTTTTGTTTAAGTTTTCCACACCACCAAATAAGCAAGAACATTTTAACACAATACTTTTATGAAGGTTTAATTCCAATAGATCGTACCATAATTGACGCTACTGTAGGTGGTGACCTGGTGGACAAGACCCTAATTGCTGCAAGGAACCATATAGAAAACATGGTACAAAACACTCAATAGTTTGGTACAATTTCCATTGTACCCATTAGAGGTGTCCATGAGATGAAAAGTTCTAAATTTAAGAAGAAGGTGGGCATGAAGTTTGAAGAGGTAAGTACCCTACTCTAATAACATTATCTTTACCAAGAGAAATCCTAACCTCATCCTCCAATTCATTATGGAAACTATGTCATTGACACCCATTATTCAGATCAATATCCTTAATTGAGAGAACCATCTGAGAGTTGTGAGGCAATCTTCTTAGGCCACCCTATAGCCAACTAATTAGGCAAGAACCATACAATCCATACAACTCTGGCTAGAAAGAAAACCAAGCCTATGGGAAAGGGGGTATTATAACCAAACCCAACAGTCCTAAAACCACTAAGGATAGGGTATTCAACCCCAAACGCCACCCAAAAATCCTCAATTACCACAAAGGACTTTCGAAAAACCCCATCCAAAACTCAAGCCTAGCCTTGAGGAAAAGATGAAACAAATATATTCCAATAATTTACAATTATAATAAACCAGCCAAGTAACCATACATGACCTAAAAACCCAATTAGGAAAACTCATCAACTTAGTGGGTGATATCTAAAGTCAAGGGTCTAGATAATCATCATCCCAAACTGTTTCTAATCCCAAGGAAAAAGGTAATGTATGTGATATCACACTTTATAGTGGTAAATAACTTTCTCCTTACTCCTCTTGAAAACTCTCTTTCTCCACCCTTAAAATTTTCAAGTAAAGAAAAAAAGAAAAAAGGGTAAACAAGTTATCAATAAGGATTCCCCTGATCAATCCATTCCTCTTCTCTTTAACCAAATAATCTCTCAATCCAAGAAAAATTTTGATAATGAAATTGATAAAGTGGTCATGGATATATTTAAGAAGGTACAAGTTAATATTCCTCTCTTAGATGCAGTAAAAAAAATTCCCTGTTGTGCCAAATTTCTTAAAGAACTTTTCACCCATAGACTAAGACTAAAGGGAAATGAGAGAGTTAACCTTGGAAGGAATGTATCAGTATTGATACAACCAGTGATGTCAACTAAATGAAAAGATCCAATCACTTTTATGATACCTTTCACCATAGGGGAGACTTTTTTTTTCTGATGCAATGATTGATTTAGGTGATTTGATTAATGTTACATATCACTCTATATACTTCTCTATAGGTTGGAGAGATCCAACCAATGGGAATCATCATGCAACTTGCTAACCGAAGCACAAGACACCCAACATAAGTGATTGAGGATGTACTCATGTGAGTAAAGAATATCATCTTCCATAAAGACTTCTACGTTATTAAGATAGAATATACCTAGACCTAAGTACATACTCCTCTAATACTTGGAAGTACTTTCCTTAAAATATCAAATATAACCATCAATGTTCACAATGGTATACTTTCCATGGAGTTTGGGAGAGAAAAGGTAAGTTTCAATATCCTTGATGCTATGAAACTCCCTATTGAAGAAAAATCCAATCTTCCTGTATATTCGATGGAAGTTCTCTCCAATTACATACATAAAAAACATTCTCTCCTAGACCCCTACTCTTATTCATTTTATTCTTCTTTACTCTTTGATGATTTAGGTTTTAATTATTCTTTTGAATGTTGTGTGGGTTTGGAAAAGTGTGATTTTTGTGTTTTAATTGATGAGTGTGTTCATTTTGAAGTACCAATCACCATTGATGATTATAAAAATCTCATTTCCATTGATTTACTTTCTATAGAGAATAAACATGAGAATATAGAAAGTTTATGGACCTCACTTCCTCTAAATACCTTCCCTTAATCCAAAACCACTGAAATTGGAATTAAAACCAATTTCATCTAATTTAATATATGACTATCTTGAGGGTATTGACCAACTTACCATCATTATTACCAACAACCTCTCTCTAGAGCATGGATCAAAACTGCTATACCTTTTGTGAGAGTGTAAAAAGGAAATAGGATAGACATTGGTTGATATTCCTAGGATTATCCTATCTATTTTCATGCACCATATACTTTAAAATGATGAGGTTAAGACCGTATGGTAATCTGAATGCCAGTTAAATCCCACCCTCCTTGAAGTGGTATAATCGAAAGTTAGTAAATTACTAGCTAATGGGATCATTTATCCTATATTTGATAGTAAATGGGTTAGCCCAGTACAAATTGTGCCTAAGAAAAATGGAATAATGGTAGTGTCAAATGAAAGGAATAAATTGGTTCCAACATGTGTGAAAAATAGTTGGGGATTCTATATTGACTACCATTGACTAAATCAAGCCACACGAAAGGACCACTTTCCTCCACATTTCAATGGATAAAAGTTAGGAAGATTAGTTAGTAAGACCCATTATTATTTCCTTGATGCCTATTCGAGTTATTTTCAAATCCAAATAGCCCATGAGGATCAATAAAAGACAACATTTACCTATCCATTTAATAAATTTTTATATAAGAGGATTCCATTTGGTCTTTGTAATGATCCCGATACTTTTCAAAATTGTACGTTGAGTATATTTTCTGAGTAGCTTGAGAATTGTATATAAATTTTTATGGATGATTTCACATTTTATGGATCTTCCATTGATGACTATTTGACACACCTAGGTTCTGTCCTCCTCCGTTGTATTGAAAAAGATATCATGTTAAATTATGAGAAATTCCATTTCATGGTAGAGAGGGGGATAAATCTTGGACATGTTATTTTGAGTAACGTAATTGAAATTGATAAATCCAAAATTGAAATAATTTCCTCCATTCCATTTCCAAAATATGTTTGTGAGGTGCAATATTTCTTGGTCCATGATAGTTTTTACTTTAGTTTCATTAATTACTTTTGTAAGATTTAAATTCCCTTGTCTTTATTGTTATAAAAATCGTGAGAATGCATTTAATTCACTAAAAAGGAGTCTCACATCACCGCCAATTATCCAACCACCAATGTGGGATCTCCCCTTCGGTCTTATGTGTGATGAATCTATCTTTTCATTTGGGGAAGTTTTATTATAAAGGGTTGAGAGGTATCCTCATGTCATTGCATATGCCTCACTTACCCTTAACCCTGCTCAGGAAAACCACACAACCACTAAAAAAGAACTTCTTTCTATTATTTTTTCCTTGGAAATTTTTTGTTCATATTTTATTGGGTCAAAAGTTATTATGTTCTCTAACTATACAAATCTTTGTAATATCCTTATTAAACCAGATTCAAAATCATGTCTCATTCATTAGATACTCCTCATTTAGTAATTTAATCTAGAAATTAGGGATAAAAAAGAGCAGAGAATATGGTGGCTGAATATATCAATAGGATCCTTCCATCACCAGATAATAAATCATCCCCCTATATTCCCATAAATTAAATGTTTACTGATGAGAAATTGTATCACATGAAATATGATATTCCTTGGTATGCTGACATTGTAAATTATTTGGCAGCATCATGAATTCCTACTAATTTTAACAAAAATGAAGCTAATCGACTAAAACATGAGTCTAATTGGTTTATTTTGGATGACACCTACCTTTTTTACACATATAGTGATAAAGTACTCAGGTATTATATTCCTTATAGTGAGTTATAGTATGTCCTTAGGTTTGTCGACACTCTTGCATGTGGGGGCCACTTCAGTCCCCAACAGACTGCTCACAAGGTCCTCGATTTAGGCCACTTTTTTCCAATACTATTTTGTGATGCCCATGATTTTATCTTGTCCTTACTATAAAAGGATGGGGAATTAATCTAAAAAAATGAAATTCCACAACAACCCTTTCTCTTTCATCACATTTTTTATATTTAGGGCATTGACTTTATGGGTCTACTTCCCAATTCATTCGGAAACTCGTACATTCTTATGGTAGTAGATTATATATAAAAATGGGTAGAGGCACAATCCATAAAGACTTATGATTCAAAGAGAATTATGGAATTTTTTAGAACCCAATTTTTTTTAGGTTTCGATTGCCTAAGTTCATCATCAACGACTAGGGTTCTCATTTCCGCAACTGAACAATGCAATCACTTTTGTATCGGTATGGGGTCAGGTATCAAGTTTCTAATGCATATCAACCCCAAACCAATGGTAAATATGAAGTGTTAAATAGAGAGGTTAAATAAATTATTGAAAAAAATAGTTCAACCCAACCTTAAATATTGGAGTATTAGACTCAATGATGCATTGTGGGCTTACCGTACTACCTTCAAAACTCCCATTGACATATCACCATATAAGCTAGTTTTCAGAAAGGGTTTCCATCTCCCTGTTGAGATAGAGAATCGAGTATACTGGGTCATTAAATAATGCAATTCTAATCTTTATAATTTAGATCATCAAAGGAAGTTACAAATTTCAAAGCTGGAGTAAACGTGAAGAGACTCATATGAGAAATTTTAAATCTATAAGGAGAGAACCATAGTTTCCCATGACCACCTCATACTTCATCATAAATTACACATTGTCTAGAAGGTCCTCCTTTTAAATTAAGGCTAAAGTTGTGCTCAAGTAATTTAATACCCCAAGCTTCCATGATACTCTTCTTTTTAAATAATTTAATAGCTTGCACTGCATGCAACACCGAGTTTGAGCACACCACAACCAGCCGTTTAAAAAGCAATTATGAATAGTATTAACCAAATTTTGAATTTTATATATTTCATATAATTTTAATATTTATCTCATGTATTTATTAGATATTATATAAGAACAAATTCAATTTTTCAAATAAAAAAAGTATTTTTCAAAAAATGCAGTTTTACCGCCTTTTAATGGCGAACCCTTTTTAAATCCAATATTTGACACTTTAATATATTAAATTTGAAAAAATAAACTTCTTATATATAAGAAGAACATAAAAATTTATTTTGGACAAATTTTTTGTGTTTTTCTGATAATTTTCATATTTTAATGAATAGTGAAAAATACTGCATTTTAATTCAAAACTACGTTTTCATATAATTTATTTATATTGAAAAATTATCCATTTAATTTGTTTTAAAGTATAATTAGATTAAGTTTTTATAATTTAATATAATATATGTCATTGGAATTATTTTCACGTTAAAATTAGATATAAACACATTCAAATCTTTTAATGGTTTTTACTTTTGAAAAACCTGTTTTCTCGTTTTGTCCACAGAGATTAATTTTAAATTAATTACTGGAACTTCTGTGTTTTAAATTTTGAAAAATGGGTTCAATATTTTGAATTAGTGGGTCTAAATTATGTTAATAGGTTACTTTTATTTTTTGGATATTATGAATAATAACTTTAGAAATTTTTTATTACCATGGTTAAGGGTAAATAGGGCAATTAAAACTATAAATAATATTATAAAACTACCCTAAATATTATAAAAACCCTATTGTATGACTAAATTATACCCTTATCACCTATGTTTCTAAATGGAATCATTTAATGAACCCGTGTAAATCAAAAACAGACGCTCAAAGAAGAGGTAATTGGTTTACCAATTCCATTCAATTTCTTTTCTTCTTATACTTCATCTTCCTATGTTTTTTCCATAAATAAGTAATAAATATAGTATAATATTCATTATGAGATGTTATTATATTTATATGAGAACCATATTCTTCCATTTATCTATCCTATGAATAACAATATCACCATGCGTGCGTACGTACGACATACCGTCTTCACGCTGTGGTGTAATTTGTTATTCAAGAATACTTTATTTGTATGGGTATAATGATTATTATAATGGATATAAATATTGAATATAAAATGATAATAATTATTTATAATTAATATACCATCTAATTCCATACCATTTAACCATCAAGAGAATGATATCGTCGCTCGTGCGTACGTACGACCCACCGTCTCCACAACGTGATGAGATTCATTCTCCATGTTAACCATTAAAGAATGATTATAAAATTAATATGATGAGTAAATATGATGTTTATAAACTTAATATAATTATTAATATGGATAAAATATATCCTATGCATAAGAAACATTACTTACATAACAAAACATGTATAAGAAAATGAAGCAATTAAAACTCAAAACAACGGTAATACTGAAATATTATTAACAAAATGATATAAAAAGATCATATATGATATCATAAATATGGATATGATTCAATTATAATTTAATAACATAATTTAAATATTATATAGGAGGTTAACTCACCCTCGACTAAAGAAAAATATAAGGTATGGGTTAATTTCACAATCTCTTTATTATCTGAGATTGTTTATATGTAAGTATATACTCGGAAATCATTATTATCCATGTCCATATATCTTAAAATGCATTTCAAAATATTATCGAAAATTATTTAAATTCATTTTTACCCATGTTTTACTTTTTATAAAACATTTTGAAAGGAATATTTTTGTTGTTTTCCAAACGAGGTGCTTTATGACCTTTTTGACAAATTAGGGAAATATTGTTTTTTAACTTATACGACGTGAGCAACTATTTTCCTCCATTATGAAACCTTAACATTTTGAAGCTTTCCTTATAATATTAAAAGATTATTTTCATAAGATTTTTTAATAATTTTTCATATTTTAAATAATTTCAAAGTTAAAAGGGATATTTCTCTCAAAGAGTTTTAATGAATTTATTAGATTATTTTCATCTATGTCAACATACTTTGTTGGATTTTATGCTTAATTGAGGTTGATTTATTATGATATAATCCTCCATATTTTATTAAAGTTTTTATGATATGTTTGATTGTGGATGTTCTATTTTTTTTACCATTCATGGTTTATGATTAAAGTATTAACATTTCATATGCTAGTTTTAATATGAATGTTTATGTTATGTTTCAAACTTTTCATATGAGGAATGAATTGGACTTAGTAAGTGATGGGAAGGGACCACTATAGCCCCTCTATTCATTAGTAGGTCTCATGAGACAAACTAGTTTCTTGGCACGATGCCTTAATGGTATGGTTATTTATGGTCTTGGCATGAGGCCTTGATGGTATGGTTATGATGTCCGACATTATGAATTTCTTTATTATGTGATTAATATCACATGTGATTATTTGACTAGTAGAATATCCATGTGAATTTTTAAATGTAATTATTTGATTTATTCTTTCCACATTATGATGAATATTATGTTTAAAAGGATTGTGTTTCAGTTTTACACCTTGCCTTAAAAGTTTATGCTTATTTATGATAGATTCTGCTATATTGTTTATCCTTACCGATCATCTGAGCTCACCCATTTATTATGTTTTATTTTTCCCCAATATTTGAAAAAGTATATTATGAC
This sequence comes from Viscum album, assembly GCA_963277665.1. NCBI lineage: Eukaryota > Viridiplantae > Streptophyta > Magnoliopsida > Santalales > Viscaceae > Viscum > Viscum album. The sequence goes on from OY728129.1 coordinate 265,278,655, forward strand.
TGAACTATAGGGATAATCTAAGGTATATGATTGTTTTCAAAGAAGACACTATGTTGTTTTTCATTTAAATATGTAATGTAAAACTTATGTTTGTATCTAGATTTTCCAAGGATACTAAACTGATTGGTCCTTCAAGATTTTATTTCTTGTGATCATGCCAATATAATAAAATAATGCACCAACTCTGGTCAACTTGGTTTGGGGCGTTACAGTTGGTATAAGAGGAAGTTTAGTATAAACCTTGGAAACTAGATTTAGAAAAAAACTTTGATTAGGGAACATTACCCTAAGATAGACTTTGAGGATAACTATAGAAGAACATCTTTGAATTTTTCTAATGTAGATATTATATTGGTCTTCCTAGAAAATACATCCCTGTCTAGATACTACAAGTGGACGTGGTTTTGGAATAGATGTACCTAGGAGTAACAACTCCAAAAAGGTGTTCCGAGATTGACTCGGGGCAACCTGGTACACAACAACGGGCCTTACTGTGCACCTGGTTTGACACTCCTGGGGGATATGATTAAGATAATTTAAATTTTATTTAAAATCAATTATAAAGAATTTATGAGTAAATATGTCCCCAAAGAAACCATTTTTTATTATTATGGATTAGATATGCATAAAATTTTCAATTTATGTTAAGTATTTTACTAGTTTAGAATTATGCATTATGATTTACAACCTAATCTAGTGTATTCCATTGTTTAGAAATTGAATCTAGTAGAAGGAATGAAAACCACATCAACACACATAATCCATGTATGGATTTCCATCCTATGCAAGATAATGATTGTGAAGCTGGTGATACAATTGGTGCTGAACAACTTATAACCATTCTGGGACAACTAACTCAGGATATGAATAATAACTTTACCCATATGAAGCATCCTGATCCATAACACAGAGGATCAATGTTATATTTCTTCATGAAAAAAAACTCTAACATTTAATGGGACTAAAAATCGATTTGTAGCTGAGAAATGGATAAATTCCTTAGAGAAATTTTTTCTTGCTTTTAGAAGTAACAAAAGTGAAAAAGTTTTTATGACAGTATATCATCAATCAGGAGATGAATATCAATGGTGATCATTAATTAAAAACATGAAGGAGGATAAAGAGGTAGAAAATATGGAATGGAGAGAATTTAAAGAACTCTTTCTAGAAAAATACATTACTCGTGATCTACGAGTGGATATTGAGAGGAAATTTCTGAGTCTAAAGAAGGAGGATAAGAATGTTGCAAAGTATGAATCTAACTTCACAAGGTTATCAAGAAATGTTTTAGACTACACACATAACTCAAGAAGTAATATTGATCAATTTTTTGATGGGTTAAAACCATTCCTCCAATGGGAATTGGTCTCACAATTTTTCTCATCATACGAAGATATAGTCCCATGTGATATCAAGACAGAAAAATAATTCTCTAAGTCTTATGACTTTAAAGTAAAGCATGAGAAGAATAGGGAAACTAAACACTCTTGAAAAGGAAGTAAGGGAAAGAAGGGAAAAGTTGAATTTCCACCATGTAGTAATTGTGGAAAGAAACACCCCAAGTACTTTCCTAAAGGGGATGAGAGTTTGTTGCAAGTGTGGATAAAAAAGCCACTAAGCTCATGATTGTAAGGGGAATAAAGAAGATACCAATGTTTAATGCTACAATTATAAATATATGGAACATTATGAAAATTATTTCTCTAAACTTCAAGGAAAATTTCCCCATAAAATGAAAAGGGAGAAAGGATAATCTTTTTCGATCACAAATGCTGAGGTTGAAGTTCCTAATGATGTGGTGTCAGGTACTTTAATTGTTTTCTAAAAGTTAGTCAAATATTTATTTGATTATAGATCCCCTAATTCCTTTATATCTTTCTAGTTTTCTTTAAAAATTATATATTTCCAATTCACATTAACAAGGGAGTTGTCAGTCAAATCCCCTAAGGGAAGTCTCATTGCAACAAAGATGTGCCAGGTAGTTCCTATTATGGCATATAAACTTTCTTTATATATTGACTTTATCATCATACATATGGTAAAATTAGATATAATCCTCAGTATGGATTGGATATAAAAATATTATGAGAAAATTTATTGTAAGAAGAAGGAAGTTGCGATTTGTGAGGAAAATATAGAATCCATTATCTTTAGGGCAAAAAATTTATTACCTGATTCTTATCAAAACCCACCCCTAGTAGATTTAATGAATGAGATTCTTGGGGAGGAATATGAAATAACATCCAGGGATGAATAAATAAATATTAAAATTGAGGATATACCTATTAAAAAGGAATACATTGATGTTTTTCATGAATATTTACCTGGACACCCCCCAGAGCATGAAATTGAGTTTTCTATTGATTTAATCCCTATTGCAAGACCAATATAAAATAATCCTTATATAATGGACACTGTGGAATTTGTATATCTTAATAAACAACTAGAGGAGTTGAGTAATAAGTGATTTATTATCCCTAGTGTTTCTCCATGGGTAGCCCCAATTCTTTTTTAAGAAGAAAGATGGATCAATGAGGCTATGCATTGACTATAGATAAATCAATGCTATTACAGAAAAGAACAAGTATCCTCTTCCTCAAATTGATGATTTTATTGATCAACTTAACGGAGATCAATATTTTTCAAAGATTGAACTTCATTCTATATATCATAAATTGTGTGTAAATAGTTAAGATATTCCAAAGACAAGATTTTGAACCAGGTATGGGCATTACGAGTTTATAGTAATTCCATTCGAACTGAATAATACACCCTCTGTTTTCATGGATCTAATAAATAGAGTGTTCAAGGAATATATTTATGATTTTTTCATAGTATTTATTGATTATATCTTGGTATACTCCAAAATCTATATAGACCATGAGAAGCACTTGTAGATTGTTATGAATACTCTTAGAAGAAATGAATTATATGGGAAGTTTAGTAAGTGTGAATTATAGCTTTAGGAAATTTCTTTTCTTGGACATACTATATATAAGGATAGAATCTATATTGATCCTACAAAGACAAAGTCAATCTAAGAATGACCAGCACTGATGAGTATAACCGAGGTACATAGTTTTATTGGTTTATCAGGTTACTATCGGCATTTTGTCCAAAATTTTGCCCGATTGGATAACCTGTTAACCAAGCTCACACGTAAAGGGGTTAAATTAATTTGGAAAAAAGTGTATGAATAATGTTTTGAATAATTTAAGAGAATATTAGTCAATTCTATTATCTTGACTTTACCATCTAGAAATTATGGGGTTGTGATTTATAGTGATGCATCAAGGAAAAGACTTGGTTGTGTCCTTATTCAGAATGATAGAGTTATTTCTTATGCATCAAGGAAATTAAAAATCTATGAACAAAACTAAACAACTCATTATATTTAGTTAGAATCAAAAATATTTGCTATGAAGATATGGAGATACTATCTCAATGGTGAAATATGTGAGATATATACAGATCACAAGAGTTTGAAATATATTTTCTCATAGATTGAACTCAACATAAGACAAAGGAGATGACTTGAGCTACTCAAATATTATGATTTCACAATACACTACCACCTAGGGAAGGAAAATAAGGTGGTAGATTCTTTGAGTAGAAAGGACCATGGAGTTATAAACAAAATGATAGTTGAAAAGGATCCCATATTCATGGATATAGTAATGATGGATATATGAATTATCATGGAAGGTGAAACATCACTAATTTTTTTAAATGGTTGCCAAGACATATTTATTAGAAAGGATAAAAAGTTCTCATTCTGATGATGAAGATTTTCAAAAGAAAATTAAAGCTGTGATTGATGGGAGATTGATCAACTTTGTTTATGAAGATGACATTTTGACATTTGGGAAGAGGATTTGTGTTCCCACTATACCTAATCTAAAAATGGAATTATTAGATGATTCTCATAGTTTCAATTTCTCTATACACCCTAGTGGCACTAAGATGTATATAGATTTAAAGGAATATTTTTGCCCGGAAAACATGAAGAGAGAGATTGCTGATTATGTGTCGAGATGTTTAGTTTTTCAACAAGTGAAGGCTGGAAGACAACATCCTAGAGGAGTCATGAAACCTATTCTTATACCTATATGGAAATGGGATGATATTACGATGGACTTTTTCATGGGGATACCAAACACTCTCAGAAGAAATGATGCGATATGGGTTATTGTTGATGGTCTTACCATATCAGCACATTTTATTACTATAAGAGAATATTTACCACTTGAATGTTCAAAAATAATATATATTAATGATGTTGTAAGACTTCATGGTGTACCACTATCAATTATTTCTGATCATGATCCCCATTTTACATCACAATTCTGGAAAATTCTTCAGAAGGTCCTAGTTACTGAGCTTCATTTGAGCATTGCCTACCACCCTCAAACTGATGGACAATCAGAAAGGACTATTTAAACCTTATAAGACATGTTGAGATCTTTCTCACTTGAATTTAAAGGTATGTGGGATTAGTATTTACCTATAGTAGAATTTTACTATAACAATAGTTTCCATTCAAGCATTCAGATGATACCATATGAAGCGTTAGATGGAAAGAGATGTCGTACACCAACTTGTTGGGATGATGTTGGTGAATGAAAACTCATAGGCTCAGAACTTTTTGAGGAAATGACGGGAAAGGTAAATACTATTCATACCCATATCAAAATAGCTCAAAGTAGTCAAAAGAGCTATGCCGATAACCGAAGGAAGGATTTATAATTTCAAGTGGGAGATCATGTTTTCTTGAAGGCATCTCCATGAAAGGGTGTCATAAAATTTGGTAAGAAGAGTAAATTAAGTCCCAGGTACATGATACATTTTGAAATTCTTGAACATATTGGAGCTATAACTTATTGTTTGGAAATGCCGCCAAGTCTCTTCAAAGTTCATGATGTGTTCCACATATCAATTTTAAGGAAATACATTCCAGACCCAATGCATGTAATCACCTACAAAGAAATAGAAATAAAACCCAATATGTCTTATTGTGAAGAGATTATCAATATTCTTGATACGAGAGAACAAGTGTTGATAAATCAGACGATTCATCTGGTAAAAGTTCATTAGAGAAACCATAAAATGGAAGAGGCAATGTGGGAACCTGAGGAAATTATGATGAAGAACCACCTGAATATTTTTATGAAGTGATATTCTAGAAATTATGAGAATGAAATTATTTGAATGGGTGAATAATGTAACACCCCAAGCTTCCACAATATGCTTCTTTTTAAATAATTCAATAGTTTGCACTATACGTAACACCGAGTTCGAGCTCACTAAGACTAGCTGCTTAAAAAGAGGTTATGAATATTATTAACCATATTTTGAATTTTATATATTTCATATAATTTTTAATATTCATCTCATGTGTTTATTAGACATGATATAACAACAAAATCAATTTTTCGAATAAAAGAAGTATTTTTCAAAAAATGCAGTTTTACCGCTTTTTAATAGAGATCCCTTTTTAAATCCAATATTTGGAACTTTTATATATTAAATTTGAAAAAATAAAATTCTTCCATAGAATGAGGAAATAAAAATTTATTTTAGATTTTTTTTGGTGTTTTTATGATAACTTTCATATTTTAATGAATAGTGAAAATACTGCATTTTAATTAAAAACTTCTTTTTCATCTTATTTATTTATATTGATAAATTATCATTTTAATTGGTTTTAAATTATAATTAGATTAGTTTTTTATAATTTAATATAATATAGGTCATTGGAATTATTTTCACATTAAAATTAGATATAAACACATGCCAATCTTTTGATGGTTTTTACTTTTGAAAAATCCGTTTTCTTATTTTGTCAACGAAGATTAATTTTAAATTAATTACTAAAAATTATACGTTTTAAATTTTAAAAAATGGATTCCATATTTGGAATAATTGGGTCCAAATTATGTTAATATGCTACTTTTATTTTTTGGATATTATGAATAGTAACTTTAATAATTTTTTATTATTGCGGTTAAGGGTAAATGAGGTAATTAAAGGTAAAAATAATACTATAAAATTATCATAGAACCTATAAAAATCCTATTGTATGACTAAATTCAAAAATTATCACCTATTTTTTGAAATGGAATCATTTAATGGACCCTTGTACATGAATATGACATGAATATTATTAAAATTAATGAATGTGACAAAATGTCACACTCTCATTTCTTACATGTATAATAATCTTAATATAGTGATATAAAGGAGATAAAATAGATTAAAAATATTATATGGAAATATAAGATAATTAACTACATCATAAAAATTTATTTATAATTTTTATATATTAAATAATTACCATTAATGATGACACAATAGTGATGCATAAATTATTTTATTAATAGAAATATCAAATAAATGATATTAAAAATATTAAAATAAATACAATTTAACTTAATTAATGACATAAATGAATTTTATAGATAACATAGACATGTTAGTGACATATTGGAAGTATTGTTTTGAAGTTATCATGTTGGTTTAATATTTTAAAAAATGAAAATATTGAATAGTATCAAAATTAACATAAATGATACTTTAAAATAAATAATATTTTATTAAATGTTATAAAAATCATAAAAATATCAGGTTTTTCCAAATAACTATTATAATGTTAAATATTTCACAAATGATTAAATTTTGGGTTATTTTTTCATTTTATAGTAACTATATTAACCCTATATTAAAAAAAGTAAACACAATACGAGTTAAACTGTTTAACTAAGGGTTAAATCCAAAAGATAAGGTTAATTTTATGACCTAAACTTGTCTAAAAATCAATGTTATATATGATTTAGACCCATACTAATATTATAATTGAAATAACTTACCTTGGAGCTATTTTAAAGTGAAAATCAATTTTTAATAATTTAATAGGTTTGGAGTTTCGAAAAGTACCCCTCCCCTCTCTTATAAAAGAGAACCTCTCATTATTTTTTATTCACACCTATAAATCCCTATTTATAGGCCAAAACATACAAAATTATCCCCCAAAACTTCCCTCACTTAATCCTATAGGCCATAATTTGGGAAAAAATCCATCCTAAGGAGTCCTTTTGTGCAAATCAAAAGGAGATGCTTAAAGAAGAGGTAATTGTCTTACCAATTCCAGTCAATTTATTTTATTATTCTACTTCCTCTTCCTATGTTTTCCATACCAAATTAATAAATCCAGTATAATATAAATTATGAGATGTTATTATAATTATTTAATAACTATATTTCTCTATTTATCAATCCTATGAATAACAATATCACCATGCGTGCGTACGTACAACTTACCGTCCCCACGCCGTGGTGTAATTTGTTATTCAACACTACTTTATTTGGATGGGTATAATGATGAGTATAATGGATATAAATAATTAATATAACATTATAATAAATATTTTTAATTAATATACCATCTAATTCCATACCATTTAACCATCAAGGGAATGATATCGTCGCTCGTGCGTACGTACGACCTACCATCTCCACGATGCGATGAGACTCATTCTCCACATTAACTATTCAAGAATGATTATAAAATTCATATGATGAGTAAATATAATGTTTATGAACTTAAAATAATTATTAATATGGATAAAATATACCCTATTTTTAAGAAACATGACTTACATAACAAAACATGTATAAGAAAATGAAGCAGTTAACACCCGAAACAACGGTAATACTGAAATATTATTAACAAAATGATATAAAAAGATCATATATGATATCATAAATATGTATATGGTTATGATATAATTTAATAATATACTTTAACTATTATATAATAGGTTAACACACCCTCTACTAAAGGAAAGTATAGGTTAAGGGGTAATTTCATAATCTCTGTATTATCTAAGATTGTTTATATGTAAGTATCTACCGGGACATATTTATCATCCATGTCCATGTTTCTTAAAATTTATTTCAAAATATTATTGAAAATTATTTAAATTAATTTTTACCCATATTTTAATTTTTATAAAATGTTTTCAAAGGAATATTTCCATTGTTTTCTAAATGAGGTACTTTATGACCTTTTTGACAAATAAAGGAAAGAATGTTTTTTTAACTTATACGGCACATGAAACTATTTTACACCGTTATGAAACCTTAACATTTTGAAGCTTTCCTTACAGTATTACGAGGTTATTTTCATAATAATTTTTTTCTTTTATAATTATACGGTTTTTAAATAATTTCAAAGTAAAAGGGGATATTTCTCTCAAAGAGTTTTAATGAATTTATTAGACTATTTTCATCTATGTCAATATACTTTGTTGGATTTTATGCTTGATTGAGGTTGATTTATTATGATACAATATTCCATATTATATTTAAGGTTTTATGATATATTTGACTGTGGATGTTCTATTTTTATACCATTCATGGTTTATATTAAAGTATTAATATTTCTTATGCTAGTTTTAATACAAATGTTTATGTTATTTTTCACCCTTTTCATATAAGGAATTCATTGGACTTAGTAAGTGATGGGAGATGCCCACTATATCCTCTTGATTCATTGATAGGTCTCATGAGACAAACTAGTGTCTTAGCATGAGGCATTGACAATATATTTATTTATGGTCTTGACAAAATGCCTTGATGATATGGTTATGATGTCTGACATTATGCATTTCTTTGTTATGTGATTAATATTACATATGATTATTCGACTAGTAGAATATCCATGTGAATGTTTAAATTGAATTATTTGATTTATTATTTCCATATTATGCCGAAGATTATGTTTAAAAGGCTTGTTTTTTATTTTTATACCATTCCTTAAAAGTTTATGCTTATTTATGATTGCTTCCGCCACATTGTTTATCCTTACTAAGCATCTGAGCTCTCCCCTTTCTTATGTTTCATTTTTCCCAAGGATGAAAAGAAGTATACTATGACTGACCTGCAAGGATAATCTAAGGGATATGATTATTTTAAAATAATACACTATGATTTTTTTCATTTCAAGATGTCATGTAAAACTTATGTTTGTATCTATATTTTCTAAGGCTGCTAAACTGATCGGTCCTTCAGGATTTGATTTCATATGATCATTACAATGTAATAAAATAATGAACCGACTCTAGTAAATTGGAGTCGGGGCATTACAAGTAAGATTCCTTCCCGTTGGTTTGTCCCATACACCATTACTAATGTCTATCCATTTAGTATTGTACAAGTTTAAAATGAAGAAACAAAACAAACATTCACTATCAATGGGAAATAGTTTAAGTACTTTTTGAAAACCATTCTCGAGTCTATACTGGGGGAACTTCACCTTTATAAAGCAACCTACCAGTAACACCCACTAGGTTTTATCCTTTCTTCCCAAATTTTATTTTATTACAATGAGGACATTGCAAACTCTAGGTGTGTGTGTGTGTGGGGGGGGGGGTACACACCTGGGTTAGTTAATATTTTCATCATATTTATCTCTATCTATCTCTATTTTATTTTATGGTATTTTACTTTCATTTTTTTACCTTTTTTTATAATAATCATTTTTATGCCCACTTAATCATGAAATTATTGAAAATGCATGACAAATTTCCCTATTTCAAGTTTTTTTACCAATAAAAAAATTGTTTCATTTATGGCATGTGAGTTTTAGCATGAATTTAATACTGAGGTGTGATTTTTTAGTAAATTGGTTAGTTTTAAAAGATATAAATGATTTTAACTCTATGAAACCTTTGATATGATATCCTATCTATGATTAGTTTATTGGAAAATTTCATCACTTAACATCTCTACACATCATTACACCCAACCATGAAGTATGAATATTTTTTACTTAATTGAAGGTATATATAAGTTATTTTAATGTTTATAATCTTTCTAAAACGATTTTTCCAAACATTCATTCCTTATTTGATCTATTTCATTACTATACCAAATTGACCTATGTGTGTGTACCCATTATCTAATTGTTGTATGTCCTAAAAAGAAAAAAAAAAAAAAAAAAAAAATAAATAATAAGGGGAGTGATGAAATGTACAACATATGAGGATATCTTGGTTAGAAGCTTCATGTTTGAATTATAGGAATTCTCAAGTGAGTGGGTCTTGAAATTTGATTGTAAAGGATGCATGGCAGGTTTGGTGGAAAGAATCAGGCAAGAAGAAATTTTTTAAATAACTTATATTTACTAGATAGAAAGTGGGAAGAATATAATGGAATGGTTATCAAACACAAATGTGGACCTTTAGTGTCATGTTTTACTCATGGATTTCCTTACTATTAAAAATATCATACATCTCATTGAATTTAATTCTGATACAATTTATGAGACATTTTTTCCATGATCACTGAGAATAACTCCTTGGTGTGGTTTTTTCTTTGATCACATTGTTATCATGAATTACATTTTCTATGATTTTTAAATATTCACAATTAAAGGAAAATATTCATGCATCATTTTATGAAAGGTGAATTTTCCCGGGAGTGAAAATGTTTAGGTGCAGGGGTGTGATCGCACCGTGATTCACTATTTCATTTCCACCCTTATACAACTATATTAAACCGATTTTTTATTGTAAATTCTAAATATAATAACAAATTGAACTTCACATTTGATTCAATTAGTTAATTTTTATCAAAATTAAAAAGGGAAATTTTACTTTTTTGATGATTACATTGTAGGTTAAGGTTATTTGTAGATCCCATGATGAAATTCAAGAAAAACGGTCCAAACTGCGTAAGATACCAAATATATATGTTGAAAAAAATGCATACTGTGGCTAATCCATGCATCCAATCACACTGAAAATTGGTGGATATATGAAAAAATGTGTGAGATAAATTTATATATAATGATATAAATCCAAATTATTCCATTTTATAACCTAAAATATTCTATCATGGGAGGGAATCTTCATTGTTCACAATCATGGGGACACTTCTGTAATTTAGTTATATATCAGGTTGTAGTCCTCCAAATGATGACAAATTTTTTGTAGAGATAGAAAAGTGGTGGGGAAAAATATTTTTAGTTTTTTAAAAAGTGAGATAAGACTTTCTATTCAACCAAAACCATGACCCAAGTGATAAATAGAAAACTGGGTGCCCAAAACCACCTTCCCCTTTGGCTATAAATTGGTATCATGAGCACCCCATTTTCAAGTTAGACTAGGGGAAAGGTGATAATATTTTGGAGTTACAAAGGAGTCTTCTAATCCCTTTATAGGTTTTGGATTTACCTATCCTCATAGGGAGAGAAAGGATAAATATAGAGTTACACCCGAGCCTCCTCCTCTCGATGGTGGGATAAATAGTGGGTGATCATTATGAGGGAGCTAAACACTTGAAGAGGGACTTCCAACACATAATTTTATACTTTTTTGGTGTATATTGAGGTTTGAAAATGTTATTTAATATGTATGTTAACTTGTTTTGATGAATTTAATTTATTTTTTTATTTTATAAGCTATCAGTGTGTAATTTTTAGTGTGTGGATTGTGTTGTTCCGACTGGACAACATATGAATCATATTCTATCCCAAACATTTGATATTTTGGTGTTCCTTGAAAAACCTTAAAGCATGATAAGAGGCTGTAACTTGGATACATGATTGTTATTTCAAGGTTTAGTCCTATGTGAATCGTTTTAGAGGCATTGTGGGTAACCAAGATCTTGGCGAACCCTCAACTAAAGTATTACACCAAAAAATAATTATCAATTAGGAACAAGGAACTTTTCAAGTGGTGTAGTAACTTAGAAACAACCACATAATTATCACATATTTTTCAAAATCCACTAGCATTTTCAACTATTAGAATCTTTAAATTAATTCATTTTATTTTTAAAATTGTTTTCAAAACCACCCTCACTTTTAGTTCTTTTTATTAAAGATACACACTTTAAAACACTAACGCTCCTTGAGAGATGACTCAGGGTCCACTATATACTATAAATCCACAATAAAAGATTAATAAATTTAACATGTCATGAAAACACAATCAAAACACTATGTGATTTTGAAAGATATTCCAGAACCTTTCTTCTTGTTTTGATCATTGGATTCTAGAGGATGATCATTAGAAATTTGAGGTGGGTTATCCTCCTTTTTCCATTGTTTCCTTTCTTTCTTATTTCAGGGATTCATAGTGTAAATATTATTATGGTCTAGGGAGTGTTTGGGATATGTTTTTTATGATTCCTTGATGTGATACAAGTTGATTTGGGGTTTCCTTATGCAGTTGTGATCTTTTTTATTGTTCCCCCTTTTACCTATTATGTGTGGTGAATCAGAAATATTTTTTAAGGTAGGTGATCCTCATTATCTCTCTATTTATATGCATGTGTGGGGATTGCAGGCTTTTTCCCTTCTATTGTGCGGATAGTAAGGGATATATTAATACATAAAATGAATTATATTAATCTAAAATTGATGGTAATGGGGATAATAATATGTTTTAATACTTTGATGATATTGTTAATGAGATTTTACATGCTTCACTAGTATGAAATATATTTAAGGTGACACATTTTTCACATTGGTTATTTATAACTGATGTTATAAATAATTTTTCAGGTTGTTTATTTAATAACTGATGTGAAAAATACACAGTGTATCTTTTAAACATCGGTTATTAAATAATTGACAAAGAAAATATGGTTTTCAACATCAGTTATTTAATAAAAGATGTGAAAAATAGTTTTTTCACATTAGCTACTAAATAATCTATATGAAAACCATTAATTTTTTTATGAAACATTGGGATGAGTCATTTTGTGTTCATTCATTCTCACAGAATCAATAGTTTTTCTCTATTGAAATGAACCCTAACCCATAATTATTCAATCTAGTGGCCACAAATATATTTCAGTTGGCATTAAACACTATATTCCACCCTCAACTATATTTAGCTACCACTTTCACTCTCTTAGAACCATCTTTCCATTATCATCACCTTCATATTCATAACCTTCTAATATCTATTTATAATTTATGCTAATTGTTTTGATTTTTTGTGCATCCAAGGTATGTTTTAATTGATGAATGTTGTTTGGGACATGTTTTCTTGAATGATCTCTAACACCGCTTCAATTTTTCATCTCTTTTCTATTTTTATTTTTAGTTCCTATTATTCCAACATCTAAGATATTTTTTAATTGATGAATAGTTATTTTGAGATTAAGGATTGATTAAATGATTATTTTATGAATTAATGTTATAAATAATGTCAATTTAATAACTAATGTGTGTTTAAGGTATGTTTTTGTCTACATTGTGAATGAGTATTTTTAAGTTATAGTGGATTATGGAGTTTGAATATGAAGTATTGATAATATATATTTACATGATGATGCCGATTTCATGATACTTTATTTTTTTTTATGAAATAATGATAATTAAATATTTTATAAGTGATACTTTTGTTTATAAAATATGTTATCATTCTTTTTTGTGAAATATTTTTTGTTACCTTTTTTTTATATTATTTATAAATTTAAATTTGAAATTAAAATTTAAAATATAATTAATTTTTTTTCAATTATTGATGTTTGTTATAGATAATAATGATTCAAAGTTTGATTACTTCACTACGAGCAAGTGATGAATATGAGGAAGATGTTGATGTTTTTTTGGAATATTCTAAATTAAATGTTCCAAACAATGACCTATTTTTTTATCCATGCTTGAAATGTTTAAATATAAAAGTGTTGAAAAGTAGAGAAATAAAAGATTAATTAATTTTTCATGGTTTTAATCTAAGTTACAACCCTTGTATTTGACATGGTGAAATTAGGAATAATTCTATATCTATTGATGATGATAATTTTCAATATGACAAGTCTAATAAAATTGAATAAATGATTCATTATATTGAAGTAAAGTAAATTGGGAAAGAAACAATAATTGATAATCTATATGGTGATGCTGAAAAACCATTATATACAGGTTGCACATAATTTATAGTTTTATTAATGGGTTTAAGATTGATTAACTTAAAGGTGAAAAATGGGTGGAGTGATAAGAGTTTTTATGGAGTTGCTACAACTATTAAAATACATACATCCTAAATATAATGATCTTCTATATTCACATTATAATGCGAAGAAAATATTATGCCCAATAGTTTTTGGGTACAAGAAGACACATTTATTCTCAAATGAATGTGTTATATATAGGAATGAATACTAAGGTCTTCCAAAGTTTTATAAATGTGGGACATCATGTTATAAGTTGAAAGAAAAATCACAATATGATTTAGCAATTATAAAGACTCTTGCCAAGGAAATTTGGTATCTTCCTATAATTACTCATTTGAAATGTTTATTTCCAAATTCAAATTATTCATAAAGTTAAGATGACATGTATATGGGCATATATATGTTGGAAAATTATATCATTTAGCTGATTGTCCATAGTGGAAGAAAATTGATCAACAATTTCCTTTATTCATAAATGGAGTTATAAATATCATACTTGGATTGTGTATAGATGGAATGAATATATATTGAATCCTTAGTATTAAACATAGTTTATAACCCATTTTATTGGTAATTTACAACTTATCTCTTGAATTTTGTATGAATCAAAAATATATCATGCCGAGTTTAATAATTTCTAGACCAAAATAGCCTGAAAATGATATTAGTGTTCTCTTACCATCATTAGTTGATGATTTGAAAATTTTATAGGAGTAAGGTATTAGAGTGTATGATTCTTATAAAATGTAACATTTTCAAGTATATGAAATGATTATGTTCAATATAAATGACTTCCCAACATATGGAAATTTTTCTGGATATAGTGTTAAGGGGAATAAAGATTATACAATTTATGAACAACGAACTTCATATTATCAACTACAATATGGGATAAAAATAGCATGCATGGATCATTAGAGGTTTTTGTCTATGGATCAATCTTATCGAAGATTAAAAAAGTAATTTAAGAGATCATAAGAATTTTATATTTCTATAAAACCCTTCTCCACTGATCAATATTTTGAGAGGGTGAAAAACATTGATGTCACATTCGAAAAGTCACTAAAATATGGTAATGATAAAAATATTTGGAAGGAATAATCAATATTTTTTAAGCTTTCATATTGGATATATCATGAGGTAAAATATAATATTGATGTAATTCATATGGAGAAGAATATATGGGAAAGTTTGATTGGAACATTGTTATATATTAAAGGAAAGACTACAAATGGGTTGAATGCATGATTTGACTTAATCTAAATGGGAATAAGTTTGGAGGTAACTCCCAATCCTGATGGAAGAAAAACACTCCTACTTTCATATCATCATACATTATGGAAGAGAGAGAAAATTAGTTTTTTTAGTGTCTCCATGGTATTAAATTTCTGCATGGTTATTCTTGAAATGTAAAAAAAATATGCTACTAAAATATTTGAAGTTTATAGGCATGAAATATAATGATTTTCATGTCATGATGCAATAAATACTACCAATTTCATTGAGTGAAATGTTTCCCATCCATGTTAGAATATCTATCATAAAGGTGTGTTATTTTTTCAATTTAATTTGTTACAAAGTGATTGATCTGAATTCATTTAACAATTTTGATAATGATGTAGTTTATATACTTTGTTAAATGAAAATGTATTTTCCTCTATCTTTTTTTGATATCATTGTGTATTTAATGGTTTATTTGGTGTGACAAGTATCACTTTTTAGACATGTATATCTACGTTGAATGTATCTGTTTGAAAGGTATATAAATTTATTGAAAGGATATGTTAAGTATCCATATCGACCTGAAACCTCTATTATTGAGAAGTATATTTATAAGGATGTTGTAGAGTTTTATACAAGATAATTTTCTACAGTGGAGCACATCAGTTTGTCTATATATCACCATGAATGAGTTAATTATTGGGGAAATGGGATCTATGGCTTGAAATTAAAATCATTGAATAATGAATAGATAAAGTAAGTACATTTATATATCTTGAATAACATATATGATTCTCATCCATATATAAAATTGTATATTAATGTGTTAAAATAATGTTATCCAAATAAGAAAGATATGTGGATTTTGAATGAGAATATAATTTTTTTTACCATGGTTTAAAGAGACTATGCATGGTAGATCAGATGCATCATAAACATTGAGATAATTAGCGAATGAACCTAGTTTAAATTTGATAACATGGTCTGGGTATGACATGAATGGATATGAATTTCACATGAAAGACCATGATAATATAAGTTTAGTTTATAATAGTAGTGTATTGGTGTTCACAAAAGCAATGCATTTTTCAAGTGTCAAAGACAAAAACCCAGTCTCCATGTCAAGTGCATATTATAGTGTCATTGAAAAAATATGGGAGGTTAATTGAATTAAATTTTGAGTTCTAGTGTTGAACTAAAAATGGGTTATCAGTAACAACAATGTTAGACATGATGAATTCATTATGACACTAGTTAATCAGAATAGATTGGAATACACAACTTATCCTTTTATCATGGAAACACATGAACAATGAATTTCTATGTTCTTAATACATAAAATATCTAGTGGTCTATTATTTTAAAAGGAAAAAACAATATTTTTGTGATAAAAAATATAGCATCCCTAGCATTTTTCACATATTATTACATGATTTTAATCATAATCAACCATCAATTACAAGCTAAGGATCATAAAGTCTAGTGTATTTGGAATATTAGATACATAATTAGAAATCATGAAACCCAAAAATAAAAACATAATTTATTTAATCTCTATAAAGAGCTCCTAAATTCATTTTATCTCTTAAATATTCATAAGATAACTTGGGCAATACATGAACAAAATGGATGAGCTAAAAATCCAAGAAAGGGAGTAAACATAGGAATAAATCATAACACATGGGTTAGATGACATAACTTGATGACATAAAAAGGCATGGAATATGAATAAACATAAGAAATAATAATATTTAGATAATGGGATAATGTAATCATGTCATCATAGAAATTTGGAAACAACATACATCATGACATAAGCATGAGTCAAAGCTAACTTCTAGGACCATTGCACATGGCAGACAAAGTCCCATAAAGGAATCAGGCTCACTCCCTATCCTAAAATGACATCTCACGAGACTAAAAATTACCCAATGAATTGGAGCACTATCTAGAAATACCCATCACAATAGGTTCATGCATATGTGTGTCACATGAAGAATCAAACATAAACATAAGGTTTGCCCATGTAAATAAATGAGTATCGTAATCATGTCATAGAGCATAACAAATGGGCATATCATAAAAGTTTCCATGAAAGAATGGATTTAAATTATACATGGACATTAATAAGGTAAAATAGGCATATATCATGATAAATTATGTTCAAATTAAGTGAAAACATATAAAAAGAGCATTTAAGAAACTTTTGAAATGAGTATCTTTAGTGCGGTTTAAGGGAAAATATTAAGGAGTATTTAAAGAGGGAAAATGTATAATTGATTTCATAAAACTAGAAATGAACTTAGATAGTTTTTCATGATAAAAATAATTTTTTAGAAAAATATTTATGGCTTAAAATATATTATGGATTGTACTTGAAAATGGGTATGAAACTGGGAAGTTCCCTTTAATCGGGCTTAATTATCGGGAGAAATTGACAAGGGAACCATATAAAACATGTATTTACCCATCAATGAAAGAAGAATTGAGCTAGATACATATGTTTGGAACATACACATAGAATTTAGTAGGAGTACATAAGAATAATTAATAATTACATTTGGGTAAAGAGAGATAAAGTGTAACTAGAAGGAAAAATGGAAGTTCAGAGAGAATCCCTTACCTTATGTCCAAAAGTGTTCTTCACTTGCACATAGTGTTTTGGATAATAAAATTATATTTATTAATAATTTAATTAAAAACCTATTAAAAATATATTTGATTTATTATAATTTTATTAGGTTCATTTATAGATATTTCGTTGAGTTATAGTGTTTAATTTTGTCATTCTAGGAGCGTCTGTTTCATAGATTTCATGATCAGTTCCCTTGAGTTTTATTATGGAAGTTCTTTTCAAATTGTAATAACACTCCAGAAGTAAAATTATATGGTATTAATTAATTTATATAAATTTAAGTGGTTCCATATATCATTTTATTTTTTTATATGAGGATGATTCATTATATAAAATGTTGATGAAAAATGATTAGTTTATTTTGGCGGTTTTTACAACCATCATGGTTTGTATCATTTTATTTAATAATATGTTTATATACTAGTTACAGAACATTAAATAAGTTGTAAAACTACTAAAAAATGGACCTATACCCACCGTTTTGGGGGAAACCATGGGGATAGGTCACCTTATCCCCACGGTTTTGGGCAAACCGTGGGTATAGGAATTTTTTGATAGCTTATGCCCACAATTTCCACAAACCATGGGCATAGGCTACCCTATACCCACGGTTTTCTCCAAAACATGGGTATAGGGTATAAAAAATGCCTATACCCACGGTTTTCCCAAAACTATGGGGATACGGTGCTCTATACCCACGGTTTTCCCAAAACCGTGGGTATAGTCGTTGGATAAAAAAAACTATACCCCTGGTTTTGACAAACCGTGGGTATAGGTTTCCCACGTGTGCGCGGGAAATTTATTTTTTCCATGGGAACAAAAAAAAATTGGTAGGAGTTCTATACCCATGGTTTATTCCTTTATACCCACAGTTTAAATAAATATATTTAGTAAAATATATATATACATACATATATGCTGTGATGGGGTAGTGGTAAGGACGCTCATGAATGGAGAAGTGGTCGTGAGATCGAATCCCACGGGACACTATTTTATAAAATATGCTATACCCATGGTTTTTCCAAACCGTGGGTATAGGTCATGGACCTATACTGATGCCACCAACGACCATGGTTCCCCAAACCGTGGGTATAGCCTATACCCACAGTTTTGGGGTCTATACCCACGGTTCTGAATCGTGGGTATATGATCATTTTCCAATAGTGTAATGAACATATTATAATATTTTTTAACCATAAAAATTGTCTTATGAATAACCTTTAAGGTGGTAATGGAAAATGAAAATGCATCGTCCACAATGGAAGTAAATCAACACATCAGGGATGATGTTTTCATTTTTAGAAAAAAAGGAAGAGGGAAGAGATTTGATGGTGAATTATTACATTAACACAATAACATTCTAATTTATAAGAGATGCTATATTTATCATGCCAATTTGGGATATGAAGGTGAGGATAGGACAAGAAAATATAATAAATTGAAAAGAAATTAAAATAAAACAAGAGAGGATTTTACCTCTTGAACTTCTTCTCCTTGAGAACATCCTTAGGGAAATTGGGTTTGGTCTTTTGTTGAGACCAAAGGATCCTAGAACCGGGGGATAGTCTTGTGTATAATTTGGACAAGATTAAAGTCTTATAATGTGTGAGGAGAATGGGTGGTTAGGGGTATTTATAGTGGAGGAGAGGGATGTTTTTTGATTATTTTATTCATTTATTTATTATTTTGGATCAAAACCATCAATAGTGTGGATTATTGTGACTAATTACATTAAATAGTGCATGATAGCTCGAAATAATGGTGCTTACATTATCCATACATCATCCATACATCACACCTGACTCAAAAATTCATGTATTTAGCTCATACCGTAAATTACCGTATTTCACTATTCACAAAAATCAACTATTTTAGAAAAATCCAAAAAATTCACCCTAACCATTTTTGAAGACATAGAATTAAAAAATGGACTAAATTTTATGAAAATAATTTTTTAAATATGATAAATTTAATTTTTAACTAAAATCATCATTTATTTGAAAAATACCAATTTTAAAATTATAACTGATTTTATAAAACTTTGAAAAATTAATTAAGGTCTCATAAAACTATCCTATAATAAAAAGTTAGAAAAATATTAATTTATGAATCTATTTTATGAAAATAATTTTTTTAAATCATTATATTAATTATAAATTTTTATATAAACAATTACATTTTACAAAAATTCCAACACTCAATTTATCATTTTTAAAACATTTATTTACTTATAAAACAATATAAATATATCATATTTTAATTTATAAGGTACCTAAATTTTATTTATACTTCTATAGGTGAAGTTACTATTCTATTGGCCAAATTACTATTACTAATGGTCATATTACTATTTCAACGGTCAAGTTACTATTCCATCAATATAGGTTCCTTAATTTCTAAAAATACCTCATATTTAATTCATTCTTCATTTATAAAGTCTGTATTGTGTTCTCTATGTGATTTGTATGTGATTTATAATATATAACATAATTATTAGAAGGGTAATTTCATTGATATAATTATTGGTTGTTACATTCTTCCCCCTTATAAAATTTCACCCTCAAAAATTTCATTTTACAAACTATGGGGAAAATAGGTGAGGGTATTTATCATTTATTACTTCCCCTAATTCCCATGTTGCCTCTTCATACTTATGGTTCCACCATAGTATCTGGTTCGTATTAAGAAAGTATTGAGAATCCTTTATTTTCTCCATAAGGTATGGTTGGGAAATCATTTAAGAAAGTATTGATGTTTTTCCTTACTTAATGATTCCCATGTTCATCCTTCGCAATTATAAGAAGACTAGATCCTTCTCAATTCTCATCATTGATAAAGTTGCAGGATCCTTTTTACTTAGAGCATCTGCCACTTTATTTTATTTACTAGGATGGTAGTAGATTGAGAAGTCATAATCATTGATGAGATCTAACCATATTATCTGGTGCATATTAATCTCATTTCATGTGAATATATATTTTAGGATCTTATGATCAGTATATATTTCACACTTCTTCCCATAAAGATAATGCCGCCAAATTTTCAACACAACGATCACAACCGCTAACTCCAGATCATGCGTAGAATAGTTTTGCTCATAAATTTTCAAATACCTTGAGAAATAGGCTACCAATTTATCATTTTCATTAGTACACAACCTAATACCTTCTTTGAAGAATCACTGTATACCACAAAGAGTCCCCCACTTATCAGTAGTTTGAGTACTAGTGTAGTGATAAGCCTCTTTTCAACTCTTTGAAGAAATCTTCCCATCCAATGGTCTAAATAAACTTTACTCCATTTCGTGTTAGATTTTTTAGTGGGTTTTACAATTGTGAGAAGTTATTTACAAATCATAGGTAATACCCAGCTAGACCAAGGATACTACAGATCTCTGTTACAGATGCTGGTCTGGGCCACCCCTTAATTGCCTTTTTTTTAGAAGGGTCTAATGATATTCCTTTTCCAGTGTTAACATGAACCATGAATGATACTTCCTCCATACAGAACTCATATTTACTGTAATTTACATAAAGTTTCTCCCTTCTCAAAGTCTTCATCATAGTATTCAAATGCTTCTCATGTTCCTACTTTCTCTTGGAGTATATCAGAATATCATCAATAAATACTACCACAATTTTTTTGAGGTAATATCTAAAGTATCTATTCATTAATTCCATGATTTTTTTGGAGCATTAGTGAGCCCATAGGGCATCACTATGAACACATAATGTCCATACCTTGTTCAAAAGACAATCTTGAGAATAACTTCCTTCTTCACCTTTAATTGGTGATATCCCGACTGGAATTCCTCCTTAGAGAAATACTTGGCCCCACATAGTTGATCAAAAAAGAAATCTATCCATGGAAGGGGATGATTTTTATTTATCATGATTTTTTTGAGCTTATGATAATTAATGCAGAGACACATTGATCCATCCTTCTTCTTAACAAAGTAGACTGGCACACCCCATGCCCGAATGGCCCGAAGGTCTTCATTTTATTGATTTTTGATAACCCCCCTTTCAAGGGATGATGGGGAACCCTTACAAGGCCCGTAGGCCCAGAGATTACATATCCTGTATTCTTAGGAGATTACATGACCCGAAGGTCTTAGGGAATTCAACCAGACTATCTATAAGGAACTGCCCCTCCCCAGCATCTGCATCATGATAGTAGCTATCCACCTTCACATGGTCGTCTAGCTAGGCTTCCTGTGCAAGCACAGGCTGGTCCCGATGGCAAAGCCATACCCTCTCATTCTGAAAAATCCATTTGGCTCTGCTCTGGTGAGTACACCTACTCTGAATCCTCTTCTGGGCTCGCTCCTTTTTTGTAGTGTGTCTGGGGTAACTGCATGTGGCCCGAAGGCCTTGAGGTGGCCTGAAGGCCTTAAAGGTGGCCCGAAAGCCCTACTGACCCGAAGGCATGGGTGGCCCGAAAGCCTTAATGACTCCAAGCCCAAACTGATGGCCCAAGGTGAATAGTTCCAGCTGCTACAGTACCGAACAATACCCACTACAGTAACTGCTACAGTGCCTGCTATAGTCCACATAGTGTACAGTTCTGCTACAGTACCTGTACAATGTATAATTCTGCTACAATACCCACACATAGTACAAATACTGCTACAGTACTTCTACAGTACCAAAAATATGCCTCTACCTAGTTTTGAACTAGGGTCTTTTTGATGCACTTAAGGATACCTCACCAACTGGGCTGAGGCTAATGTGCTGGAACACCCCATGGTGAAACACTTGGGCATATAAAACCCATATCTAGATTCTCTTGTAGCTACTTCTTTAGTTCCCTCAGCTCAATGGTGTCTATTCTATAAGGTGTATTTGATATAGGAAGATATCCAGGTATAAGTTTAATTGAGAAATCAACCTCTCGGTCAGGAGTAAGACCAAGAAATTATTCAAGGAACACATAATCAAAGTCCCTCATAATGGGCATGTCTTCAAGCATGATCCTCTCCTTTGTCTCAATAATTTGAGCTAGATATGATTTATCATAAAGAAAATATAAGGCCCCAACCTTAAAAAATTACATAATCTTGAGATAAGTTAATAATTTGACTTTGATCACAATCCATATTTTTTTTGTATTTTCTACCGACACTTTTAAGGGGTAAGTGTAAACCCTAACAAAAAACACCAGAAACAACCCAATAATAAAATTACAGCATACAACATTCAAATTTCAAAATTAAACACATTGTAGATCCCATACCACCATTAATGACTTCCAAAACTCCACAAAATTCACATCAAGAATCTTTTTAGGTTTAGAGTTTTATTGAATTAGGCCATTATTAATACACTACATATCAAATATTACAAAGTAGACACTTCTACTCTATCCAATTTTTTTCACAATAATGAAACTCCTTAAATAAAATAATAATTATTTTCTTGATAAAAATATCCTTGAATTATTCCTTTATCTTAACCATCATTATACCCTATGAAAAACATTTCAAAAACTTGGGATGAGCATAAAAATATTAGTAAGAGATATAAAATAAAAAAAGAAAACATTAGTCCATGAATACATAAAAATCAATGAAATCATACTTTTCACTCATAAAACATACACTCTTTAACATACCTCATGAAATAATAAAATTTAGGAATTACTCATAGAAATCATAAATCATAAAGGTAACTTGTGGCATCCATAACATACTTACATTATAGCTTTCACAACTATATAGGGAGTAACCTTCATGGTTATGTTTGGAATACCCATCACAGTATATTCCCTAAATATCTTAGGATAAACCTTAATGTTTACCTCTATCACATTACCCAATGCATTGGAGAGCTATCACGGGCTCACCCACCATCGATTTATCACAGAACCACCCGTATACATAATAAATTCCCAAGAACCATAACATAATCATAACATATGAACAAACATAAAGTAAAAATAACATTTCCACATTGAAATCACAACACACCATATCAAGATATTGATATAATCAATCCATTATCAAAACCATTTTCAATAAAAAAATACCTAAAAAGGAATGTGGAATTTACTTTTCTTTTTTTTAAAAACATTATAGATTGTAGAGGAATCCAAATATCAAATAATGCTCACAGTGGTGGAAAGGTCGTTGTCACCACATATGTTAAAAAGAAACATTTCTTTTTTTCATTTAGTAAAAAAATTTGTAAAAAAATGATTCCTTTTTAAAACCATTGAATGAAATTAAAATTAAAATTAAAATGGGTTTATTATACACTATATAAAAGAACGTCGTATATAAATCAAAATATGCCTCAATGAAAGGAGATTGAGATAAAATCCCTTACCTTGAGTCTGACTTGTCTTGTTCATTATTTATATTATTGAATAATAAGCTTAGGTTAATTTATACTTGATTCATAAAAAGTTTCAGGTTTATTATTACCATTACATCACTTATGACCATGTTATAATAATTAGTTAATTATTTGATTTCATGTCGGACGTTTTGTCGATAATCGGTTCTTGAGTCGAAAATGAACATGATATGATGTCACTAGTCCATGTGGTCATAAGTCCATCATCTAAAAAATAGTATTCATGATTTAAATATCATATATATCCAGTATATATGTATTTAGAATAGTCCATAACATTTGGATATAATAAATGAAATGTACTGTTCATGGAGACGGTAGGCCGTACGTATGCATGAGCACTACTTTCATTTATTTTTCATATTAAAGAAATTAAAACTAAATGATACATATGTATATTATAATTAAAGTATAATATATATGTTATATATATTACATAAGTTCATTAAATCCATCCTTTATATGTTTCATGTGTGGCATGAATGAGTCATATCACTTTGAGGGGGCGGTAGTACACACTTCCTCAAATGAAATTATCGTATTTACACATTATGGAAAACATAAAGGTATGTTGTAAATAAAAATTATGGAAGAATATAATAAATATAAATATAATATATATCATATTTATTCATTCTATTCATATATATAATAGTCTGTTAATGAATATCATGTAGAATGAATCTCATCGCATCTTAGATATGGTAGGTCGTACGTACAAATGAGCGACAATATCATTCACTTAATGGTTAAAAAGTATATAATTAGATGGTATATTAGTTATAAATAATAATTATAATGTTATATCAATTATTTAAATCCATTATACTCATCTTTATACCCATCCAAATTAAGTCTTGTTGAATAAAAAATTATACCATGATGTGGAGACGGTAAGCCGTACGTACGTACGCATGTTGATATTGTTATTCGTAGGATGAATAAAATGAGGTATAAGGTTGTCTCATAATTATAATAACATATCATAATGTAGAAGATACTATATTTATTACTTTAAAATGGAAACAACATAATAATATGAAGTAGAAGAATAAAATAATTTTGAAAGAGGTGATAAAATAAATACCTCTTTTTCGAGCATCTCTTTTTGATTTTCACAAAAGGTCTTCTTAGTTTGGATTTCTTCCCAAAGTGTGGAATATAAGAGGAAGGGAGTGATTTCAGAGCTTATTTGAGAAGAATTTGGATGAGTGAAGGGACTTGAGAGGTGTGAGTAAGTGGGTAAAGGTGGTGACCTTTTATAAGAGGGAGGAGGGGCACTTTAGGAAAGTCTTGAAATATTATTTTATTATAAATTGATTTTTGAATTCTAATAGTTAAAAAGTGATATATTTCAAGGATAAGATGAGTATGGGTATAAATACTCTCAACCAATAGGTTTTATACAAGTTTAGGTCACAAAATCAACCTTATCTTTTAGTTTTAACCCTTAGTTAAAGACATTAACTCTTACCACATCTTCTTGTATTTTCACAATATATGGTTACTATAGTAACTATAAAATTCCATTAAAAGAATAAGTGGATAATTAATTACATTTTTAACATTGTATAAGTCATTTGTCAGAATATTATATTTTTAGGACTATTATATCATTTAATAAAATATTATTTGTTTTAAAAACCCATTTATGTTAATTTTGACACTATTTAGCAATTGATTTTTTTGTTAAAGTCATAACAACTTGATTCCTTCAAACCAAAAGCATTAAATCAAAGATAATATGTCATAATCATCCATAAAATTCATATATGGCATCAAAATATTCAAATTACATTTATTTTAATATTTATAATATCATTTATTTGAATCCTTTATTAATGAAGCAATCATTGCATCATCATTGTGTCATAATTAAATTTATTTATTTAATCTCTAAAAATTATAAATAAAATACCATGATGTAGTAAATGTTTTTATATTTCTAATTACTATTTATAGTTGAAGATATCACTTATATAACCCCACCTTATTTTTTTTAGTAAAAAGATACATGTTTATGTTATATTTCCCTTTACTTTAAATTAATTATTATAACATGTCATTTTCACACCCAAGTGGCTCCCAAATGCCAAAATTTTGGAATAAGGATTTTTTTGGTCTATAATGACTCATACAATAAGATTATGACATGTTTTAGGGTAGTTTTATATTATTATAATATTATTTTTACCCTTA
Organism: Viscum album; assembly: GCA_963277665.1. Lineage (NCBI taxonomy): Eukaryota > Viridiplantae > Streptophyta > Magnoliopsida > Santalales > Viscaceae > Viscum > Viscum album. The sequence goes on from OY728129.1 coordinate 265,305,037, forward strand.
TTGACCTAATTTACCCTTTAACCATGGTAAATAAAAATACTTACTAAAGTTACTATTAATAATATCCAAAAAAGGTACCTATTTACATAATTTGGACCTTATGATTCCAAATATGGAATCAATTTTTCCAAATTCAAAACATAGAAGTTTCATTAATTAATTTAAAATTAATTCCCGTTGTCAAAACTAGAAAGTGGGTTTTTAAGAAATAAAAACTATCAAAAGATTAACATGTGTTTATGTCCAATTTAAATGTAAAATTACTAACAATGACCAAAATTATATTAGATTATAAAAAATAATACAATTTCACTTTAAAACCAATAAAAAAGATAATCTAACTATATAAATAAATTAGATGAAAAGGCAATTTTGACTTAAAATGCAGTATTTTTCACCATTCATTAAAAAAATAAACTTTATCAGAAAATTACCAAAAATTTATCCAAAGTAAATTTTTATGTCCCACTTCTATAGAAGAAGTTTATTTTGTCAAATAAAACATATAAAAGTAACAAAAACTCGATTTAAAAATGGTTCTCCATTAAAAGGGGGAAAACTACCTTTTAAAAATATTAGAGTATTTTATGCTTAAAATTGGATTTATTCTCATTTTAAGCCTCTAAAATTTATTAGATAAATGTAAAAACATTTAATTTTTTTGTAAAATCATAATATAGTTAATTATATTCATTTCTTCTAATACAATGGCTAGGAGTTAACTACCATTTAAAATAATAATAATAATATTTTATTATTTTTCGGTATAACTCACTGTTATGTGCAACGTAAGATTTCATAGATACCTTTTGTTGTGTGTCAAGTACTCTATCATACATAGTGTCCCATTTAAACTAAAATTAATATTACATTAAAAAATATTAATATATATGAAAATGTATTATTCTATAAATACCTAGGATGTTACATCATTCCCCACTTTTAGAAATTACATCCTCATAATTCTATTCACTTATAAAATAAGTGGGGGTATTTATCCCTCATAGAATTTTCAGATTCCCATGTTTCCCATTCAAACATATGGTTTTTTCACAAAATCTTTACCCGATGAATCACTTTATTCCACAAAACTTGCTCTCTTTGGTCAAGAATCTCTACTGGCTATTCCTTATAAGAAAGATTCTATTCCAAATAGACTGCCTCTAAACTCTAAACACGATATAGATCTGGTATATACTTTATCAACATTGAAACATCAAAAAAATTGTGTACCTGGGATAAACTTGGAGGTAAATACACTCTATAGGAAACTGATCCAACTTTCTCTAGGATTTCATAGGGTCAAATGAACCTCAGACTCAACTTTTCCTTCTTACCAAAACACATCACACTTTTCCATGGCGAAACTTTGAGAAAGACATGATCACCTACCTCAAAATAAAGATCCTTCATTTGGATATCCACATAAATTTTCAGCCTTCTCTGAGCTATCCTCTTGTGCTTCTTAATCAATTGAACTTTTTCTACCATATCTTCTACCAATTCTGGTCCCATCAACTTCCTTTCACCCACTTCATCCCAAAAAACTAGAGTTCGACACCACTTTCTATATAATTCTTCAAATGGTGCCACATGTAAACTATAATGAAAACTATTATTATAACGAAAATCAACAAAAGAAATGTGTTGATCCTAACTTTCTTGATAATCCATTGAATAAGCACGTAGCATATACTATAAGGTTTGAATTGTTCGTTCTGACTTCCCATCTGATTGAGGATGAAAAGATGTACTAAAATTTAATTCAGTACCCAACGACTTTGGAAGGCCTTTCCAAAAGTTAGAAGTGAACCTGGGATCACGACCAAATAAAATGGAGAGGTGAACTCCATGTAACCTAATTATCTCTTTAATATAAAATCAAGAAATTTAATCTAGATATTTTGTATCTCAAATAGGAAGAAAATGAGCATATTTAGTCAATCTATTAACAATAACTCAGATTGCATTATTACCTCGATATGTCTTCAGTAATCCCACAAATAAGTCCATGAATATATTTTCCCATTTCCAATCTAGTACTGGAAAAGGCTGAAGCACCCCTTTGGAAATTTTTGTTCTAATTTCACCTACTGACAATTCAAAAAATTCACAGTAAAGTCAACAATATCTCTTTTCATTTCATCACAACAGTAATACTCCCAAAGATCTTTGTACATATTGGTACTGCCAGGATGAACTGAAAATAGAGAACTATGAGATTCACACAACAACTCTTTCTTTAACTACGAATCAAAATAAACACATAATCTCTTTCTAAACCTCAAAACACAATCTTTATCAATGTTAAATTCAATCAACTTACCCTTATGAACCAATTATACCTTCTTCTGCAACTCACTGTCTTCCATCTGCACTTTCTTTATTCTGTCTACTAGAGATGATTACACTAAAACCTGCAACAAAATAGAGGAATTTCCTGCACCAACAACTTCCATTCTAAGGTTCATCAAATCATTAATCAAAGGGTCACATTCCAAATGTAACATGGTTAATATAGAATTAATTTTCTAACTCAAAGCATTGCCCAATTTGTTTGTATTTCCAGGATGGTAATGAATAATGCAATCATAATCCTTGATTAATTCTAGCCATCTTATCTGTATCATGTTAAATTATTTCTGAGTAAATATATACTTCAAAATTTTATGGTCAGTATATATTTCACATTTTACTCCATACAAATGACACCTCTAAATTTTTAAAGTAAAAACAATATCAGCTAATTCCAAATCATGTGCAGGGTAATTTAACTCATGAGTTTTCAACTAATGTAAACCATAAGAAATTACATTATCATTATGAATTAGGACACAACCAAGCCCTTTAAAAAAGCAGCAATTTAGATAACAAATTCACTATTTCTAGAAGGTAGTGCCAAAACTAGAGAATTCAACAATCTTCTTTTCAATTCCTGAAAATATTCATCACATTCTTTTTTCCAAATGAACTTAACACCTTTTAGAGTTAACTTAGTCATTGGGATAGATAACCATGAAAAATTTCAAAAAACCTCTAGTAATAAGCTATTAAACCAAGAAAACTATGAATATCAGTTATATTTGTGGGTCTTGGCCATTTTTCAACAACCTCTGTTTTAGCAGGATCAACAGTTATGCCATCTTTAGAAACTATGTGACCAAGGAATGAAATTTGTTGTAACCAAAAATCACACTTGCTGAATTTTCCACACAATTTATTTTATTTTAAGGTTTGAAAGAAAGCCCTTAAATGAATTTCATGCTCCTCTTTACTTTTATAATATACCAAAATATCATTAATAAACACAACCAAAAACTTATCCAAGAACTCACAAAAAATTCTATTCATAAGATCCATGAATATAGTAGGCGCATTGGTTAACCCTAAAGGCATAACTACAAATTCATAATAACCATATCTAGTATGAAATGCGGTCTTCAGAATGCCTACTTCCTTTAATTTTAACTGATGGTACCCCGATCTCAAGTCAATCTTTGAAAACTACTGAGCTCCCTAGAGCTGATCAAATAAATCACCAATATGTGGAAAAGGATACTTGTTCTTAACAGCGATGTTATTCAAGGCTCTATAATCAATGTAAAGTCTAATTGAACTATCTTTATTTTTAGAAAATAAGATAGGATCACCCCATGGTGATGTTCTAGGTTGAATGAAACCTTTATCTAATAACTCTTGTAATTGCTTCTTTAACTCTAAAATTTCAATTTGAGCCATTCGATAAGGGGGTTTTGAAAATGGATTAGCATTAGGAATCAAGTCAATAGTAAATTCAACTTCCCGATTAGGTATTATACCAGAAAACTCATCATAAAAAACATCAAGATACTCATTTACTACCGGTACATCATTAATATGAATAGTTCCTTTGTTTTCAACAATATGTGAAAGGTAACATTCATTTAAATATTTTACTAGTTTCTCAACTTCCTGATATATTATCAATAGTAATAGTTCATTCTTGTACACAAATTGAACTTATTTATGAAAATAAACCTCTTTATCTCTACATTCAATATTAGCATGATAAATGGAAAGCCAATCCATATCCAAAATAACATCAAACTCTACTAGAGGTAAAGAAACAAGGTTTGATGGTAAATTGTTTCCATAGATAAGGATATGAAGACTCTTATAATTTTTGTTTGTCTCAACATTTTCCCCAGGCGTTTTTACCATAAGATCATGATTCATTTCTTGAGGTGAAATTCCCAATTTATTAGAAAATTTCTTAGAAATGAAAGAATGTGTAGACCCAGAATCAAACAACACATTGAAATAATATGAATAAACAAACAATGTACCTAATATTACTTTATTTGATGTCCCAACATCTTCTGAAGTAGTTGCAAATGATTTCAACGCCCCTTTCTTCTTGTAGTGCGACTGCTTTCTATCATTTGAGTTCTTCATTGGACACTCATTTTCATAATGACCCATCTCACTAAACTTAGAACATTTTAATAACTGTAAATTTAATTTCTTCTTACTACTAACCTGATCTTTTTTAGTGAAATTACAATCCTTATGTCCCATTTTACCATATTAGAAGCACTTACCAAAATTCAAAAGGTATTTCCCTGTGTGTTTTTACCACAGTTTTTACAGACTGTAAAATTAAGTTTCTTACCATCAAACTTTTTTGAAGAGTTATTCCATTTTGTATGCCACCTTAAACTCTTATTCTTTTGTCTATCAAAGAACACCTGATCATTGAAAAACTCCATTTCCACCTTCTCTAAACACCAAACAAGTTTTTCATAACTTTTGAACTCACAAGAATCTAATGACCTTAAATATTTTGGCTTTAATTATGAGTAAAAAAGATTGATTTTACTATCAAGACCCATATGAAATTTGGATAATACCTTTCTATTTGAGTGAGTTTTTCTTCACGAGAAACCACTGAGTCATCCCCCTTCCTCAATTACAAGAATTGTTTTTCCATTCTAAGTTGAACCACTTTAGGAAAATATTTCTCAAGAAACATACCTTTGAATTCATTCCAATAAAGAGCACCAGTATCCTCACTGTCCTTGATATTTTTAACCATCGACCACCACTAATTAGATTCACCTTCAAAATTGTAAACAATAAGACTTACCTTTTGATGTTCTGAACACCCCATGACATTGAAAATATTTTTTAGTGCTTTAATCCACCCTTTAGCTAGCACAGGGTCAGATGATCCTTTGAATGATGGGGGATGTTGCCTCATGAAATTCTCCACTACCGACATGTTCCTATATGGTTGATCTAGATGATCTCGTGCATGGATACCAACTCCATTTATATCCTGAGTCAACTGTACCATTACTACAACAAACTCTTCAATTCTGATTCCGACCATCCCTAGTTGCTGATTTGGAAGGTTGTTTTCCTTTGGATATCATCCCAACATAGCTTCAATATTTTATCTATGAATTTTTTTTGAATAGACATATCTTATATAAAGAAAAATGGTAGTCCTTAAATGATATTTCAATTTGATCATAAAGTAAAAATAATTTATAGATAATCTATTAATAATATCCTAACACTTAAAGTTATCTAAACCGACCTTTCATACTAACTATAAGGCCCCAACCTTAAAACATTACATAATATTGAGATAAGTCAATAATTTTAGTTTAATTCACATTGAGGATCTTTTCTGGTTTAGATTTTTAAATAATTATTCCATTATTAATACATTAAATCTCAAATATTACAAAGTAGTCACTTCTACTCTATCCAATTTTTTTTCACACTAATAAAACTCTTTAAATAAAACAAGGATTATTTTCTTGATAAAAATCTTCTTGAATTCTTAATTTCTCTTACCATTCCTTATACCCTGTGAAAAACATTTCAAAAACTTGGGATGATCATAAAAATCTCAGTAAGGGATATAAAATAAGGAAATAAAACATTAGTATATGAATACATACAAATCAATGAAATCATAGTTTTCACTCATAAAACATAATATATTAACATGCCTCATGAAATCATAAGATTTATGAATAAATAAAATAAATTATAAATCATAAAGGTAACTTGTGGTATCCATAACATACTTACATTATAGCTTTCAAAGCTACATAGAGAGTAACCTTCATGGTTACAATTGGAATACCCATCACAACATATTCCCTAAATCTCTTAAGATAAACCTTAATGATTACCTCCGTCATGTTATCCAATGCATTGGAGAACTATCATGGGCTCAACCGCCCTGTTTTTATCATGAAACTACCTGTATACATAAGCAATTCTCAAGAACCATAACATAATCATAACATATGAACAAGCATAAAGGAAAAATAACATTTCTACAATGCAATCATAAGAAATCATATCAAGATATTGATATAATAAATCCATTATCAAAACCATTTTTAATAAAAATACCTAAAAATTAATATGGTATTTACTTTTTTTTAAAAAAATTAGGACTTGTAGAGGAAGCCAAATATCAAATAATTCTCGTAGTGGCGGAAAGGTAGTTGTCGTTGCGTACATTATAAAGAAACATTACTTTTGTCATTTAGTGAAACGATTTGTAAAAAAAGATTCATTTTCAAAACCATTGAATGAATTTAAAATTAAAAGGGTTGATTATACACCATATAAAATAAGGTTGTATATAAATAAAAATATGCCTCAATGAAAGGAGATTGAGACGAAGTCCCTTACCTTGAGTCCAACTTGTCTTGTTCGTTCTTTATCTTTTTGAATAATAAACATAGGTTAATTTATACTTTATTTAGAACCTTTTTCATATTTATTATTCTCATTACATCACTTATGACCATGTAATAATAATTAGTTAATTATTTGAGTTCATGTTAGACTTTTTGTCGATAATCGGTTCTTGAGTCGAAAATGAACATGGTATGATATCACTAGTCCATGTGGTCATAAGTCCATCATCTCCATAATAGTATTAATGATTTAAATATCATATATATTCAGTATATATGTATTTATAATAATTTATAACATTTGGAGATAAGAAATGAAATGTACCGTTCATGAAGACTGTAGGCCATACATACGCATAAACGCTACTTTCATTTCTTTTTCATATTAAAGGAATGAAAAATAAATGATACAAATGTATATTATAATTCTAGTATAATATATATGTTATATATATTACATAAGTTTATTAAATCCATAATTTATATGTTTCATATGTGGCATGAACGGGTCATATCACTTTGAGGGGGCGGTAGTCCACACTTCCTCAAATGAAATTATTATATTTACACATTATGGAAAGCATAAAGGTATGTTGTAAATAAAGAATTAAAGAATAATAGAGTAAATATAAATATAATATATATCCTATTTATTCGTTCTATTCATGTATATAATACTATTTTAATGAATATCATGTATAATTAATCGCATCACATCATGGAGATGGTAGGTCGTATGTACACACGAGCGACAATATCATTCACTTAATGGTTAAAAAGTATAAAATTAGATGGTATATTAATTATAAATAATAATTATCATGTTATATTCATTATTTAAATCCATTATACTCATCTTTATACCCATCCAAATTAGTTCTTGTTGAATAACAAATTACACCATGATGTGGAGACGTTAAGCCGTATGTACGCACACATGGTGATATTGTTATTCATAGGATGAATAAAATGAGGTATAAGGTTGTCCCATAATTATAATAATATCTCAGAATATAGAAGATACTATATTTATTACTTTAGTATGGAAACAACATAAGAAGATGAAGTATAAGAAGAAAAGAATTTTGAAAGAGGTGATAAAACAAATACCTCGTTTTCAAGTATCTTCTTTTGATTTTCACAAAAGGTCTCTTTATGATGGATTTATGCCCAAAGTGTGGCCTCTAAGAGGAATGGATGGATTTTTGGAGCTTATTTGAGTAGAATTTGGATTATCCAAGGGGATTGAGAGGTGTGAATAAATGGGTAGGGGTGGTGACCTTTTATAAGAGGGAGGAGGGGTACTTTAGGAAAGTCTTGAGATATTATTTTATTATAAATTTATTTTAAAATTATAATACTTCCAAAGTGATATATTTATAGGATAAGAAAATTATGGGTCTAAATACTCTCAACTGATAGGTTTTAGATAAGTTTAGTTCACAAAATTAACCTTATCTTTTAGCTTTAACCCTTAGTTAAAAACATTAACTCTTACCATGTCTTCTTGTATTTTCTCAATATATGGTTACTATAATTACTATAAAATGCCATTAGAGTATTTTATGCTTAAAAATGAATTCATTATCATTTGAAGACTCTAAAATTTATTGGATAAATGTAAAAACATTTGAAAAATATGTAAAATCATAATATTGTTAATTATGTTCATTCCCTCCAATACAATGGTTAGGTGTTAACTACCATTTAAAATATTAATAATATTATTGTATTATTTTTCGGTATAACTCAGTGCTGTGTGAAATTTAAGATTTTAGAGAAACCCATTGTTGCATGTCAGGTACGTTATCATACATAATATCCCCTTTAAACTAAAATTAATATTAAATTCAAAAATTTTAATAGATATAAAAATGTATTATTCTATAAATACATGGGGTGTTACAACAACAATATCCACAATTGAGATGATGATTCTAAAGAAGATTCATCTTCCTCCTTACACTTGTAAAAATTTGGAGGATGCTTCAAGATGTGAAGAGTGATATCCATTTCTTGATAGTTTATTTTGGATTTATATAATAATAGAAAATCCATGACCAATATAGCATCAAAATCCATCCAAGGAAACAAGACAAGGTTTTATAGAAGGGTTAGTCCACAAACATTAACTAGGAAGTATTTATATACTTTGGATGTAGTAATTTACCCATTCTCTATTCTCACAAATAACTCAACCTCCATATTTTTAGGTGGTGTTTTGATAGTTCTACTAAACTTGAAATATATGAAAGAATGCATAGAACCAAAATCAACTAGTATATTCACTATTCTCAAATGAATAACCAGCGTACTTGTCACCACATCATTATTGGGATCCACCTTAGTAGTGGTGATAACATATGCCATTCCTTATTACATTAGAGGTTGTTGTTGATTTCCTCCAACAATGCTTGGCTTAGGGAAATGGATCACATAATTCCCATGTTCCTTATAGTTGAAAACACTACACTATAGGCTGAGTGTTGATCTGAACCTTTCTTTCTTTCTCTACATTTGTGGTTTTCTTCATATCCCTTCAAAAATTATTATCTAGATTCCACTCTCTTCGACATTTGAAACATCTCCTGGTTCCCCTTAGGTAGTTTCTAGGATGCTTCTTCCCACACTTTTTACATGTGGGATGCTGGGTTTTCTTTCTATCATGGTATTTATCTATTGATCCTACCATATTAAAATCCATTTTTTATCATATTAAAATCCTTTTTTTTGATTTTTATCTCTTATATCACGAGACCATTGAGAGTCTCCGATCTCCATTTCAACCTTAAGGGAACAATATAAAATCTCCCCATAGCTTTCAAAGTCTAAAATCTCCAAAAATTTTCATAGACTCAGATTTAGTCTGCTAAAGAAGTGACTTACCTTACTTTTGGTGTTCATGATAAAGTCGGAGGTGTATCTTTCAAGCCTTGTAAAGTTTGCCTCATATGCCCTGATAGAATAGTATTCCATTTTCTTTAGTCCAATGAAATCCCTTTCTATGTTAAGATAGAGTGTTCATGGAAAATATTTATTGAAAAATATTTTCTTGAATGATACCAATAACATGGAATCAATTTCTTCCTTATACTTCATGTTCTTGATCAGTGTCCGCTACTGATTAGCTTCCCCATCAAAATGATAGACCGCCATTACAACTCTCTCTTTTTATGAGCAATGGAGGACATAAAATATATTCTCAATGGAGTTAATTCATTATTCTGTGATGATGGGATCAGGAGATACACTAAAGATAGGATGCCTTTGATATATGAAGGACTTGATCAAAACTTTATCTTTATTAGGAGAAGGATGTCATTCCACATAATTCAAGTTATTATTTAAAACTTGAGTTAGTTAAGAAAGTACTATCATGAAATTTTCAGTACTGGTTCCCATTATACAAGGAATTTCATTAGGGAAATCGTCACATTGCCTATCACATTGATTATTGGCACAAGTTCTCCTATTTCTAGCCATTAACTAAGAAAGATAAAGTACAATTATGGGGGCTTGAATACTTAGCTAATAATCATATAAAAGAAAAATTTGAACATAAATGGAAAAACTTGAAAATGAAAAGTATATCCTAACATGTGATTCCTGAAGTTTCAATATAGGTTACCATGGTGATAGAATTATACCCAGGGTTCTTAATAAAGTTTTGTAGTCATAATATCCAAAAATAACTAGAACATTATTTGATACCAACTATAGAAACTATGTACCTTTTTACATATTATCACATGATTTTAAACATAATAAACCATCAATCACAATCTAAGGATCATAAAATCTAGTGTCTTTAGAATATTAGATACATAATTAGAAAGCATAAAACCCTAAAATAAAAACATATTTTATTTAATCTTCATAAAGATACCCTAAATTTATTTTAGATCGTACATCTTCATAGGATAACATAGGGAATATAAGAAAAAAAGGGATGAGCTACAAATCCTAATAAGGGAGTAAACATAGGAATAAAGCGTAGAACATGGGTTAGATGTCATAACATGATGACACAAAAAGGAATGGAATATGAATAAACACAATGAATAATTATATTTAGATCATGGGATCATTTAAGTATGGAATCATATAAATTTGGAAAAAACATACATCATGACATAATCATGAGTCAAGGCTGACTTCCAAGACTATTTCACATGGAGGACAAAGTCCCATAAAGAAACCGGGTTCACTCCTGGTACCAACATGACGTCTCATGAGACTAAACATTAATCAATTCATTGAAGTGATATTCAGGTGCACTAATCATAACATGTTCATGCATATGTGTTCCATATGAATAATTAAACATAAACATAATGTTTACATATAGAAAGAAATGAGTATTGTAATCATGTCATAGAGCATAAAAATGGGAGTATCATAAAAGTGTCCATGAAAGAATGGATTTAAATTATACATATATATTAATAAGGTAAAATAGGCATATATAATGATAAATTATGTTCAAATGAAGTGAAAACATGTCAAAATAGTGTTTAAGAAACTTTAGAAATGAGCCTCTTTAGTGCGGTTCATGGATTGTACTTGAAAATGGGTAAGAAACTAGGAAGTTCCCTTTAACTGAGCTTGCTTATTGGGAGGCATTGAGAAGGGAACCTTATAAAAAATGTATTTCCCCATAAATGAAAGAAGAATTTAGATAGGAACATATTTTTGGAAAAAACAAAAAATATTTAGGAGGTGTACATAAGAAGAATTAATAATTTCATTAGGGTAAGGAGAGAGAAAACGTAACCTGAAGAAAAAATGGAGGTTTAGAGAGAATCCCTTACCTTATGTCTGAAAGTGTTCTGCACTTGCACTTAATATCTTGGATAATCAAATTCAATTTATTAATAATTTAATTTAGAACCTATTCAACATATATTTTATTTATTATAATTTTATTAGGTTCATTTATGGCCATTTCTTTGAGTTATAGTGTTTAATTTTTTCATTCATGGAGTGTTTGTTTCATGGATTTCATGATTGTTTCCCTTGAGTTTTATTATGGAAGTTCTTGTAAAATTGTAATAACTATCAAAAAGTGAAATTATATGGTATTAATTAAATTCCATAAATTTAAATGGTTCTACATATAATTTTAATTTTTAATATGATGATGATTCATTATATAGAATATTGATGAAAAATTATTAGTTTATTTTGGCGGTTTTTATGACCATCATGGTTTCATATCATTTTATTTAATAAAATTTTTACATAATTGTTCAAGAACATTAAATAAGTTTCAATACACATATTATAATATATTTTATCCATAAAAATAGTTTTATGACTAGTATTAAATGTGGTGATGGAAAATGAAAATACATCACCCACGATGGTGGTAAATAGACACATCATGGATGGTGTTTTCATTTAAAAAAAAGACGACGAAAGAGATTTGATTATAGATTATTCCATTAACATAATAAAATTATATTATATAATATATATTAGAGTTATCATGCTAGTTTAGGATTGGGAGGTGAGAATAGGATAAGAAAAGAAAATAAATTGAAAAGAAATTAAAATAAAATGAAAGAGGATTTTATCTATTGAACGTTTTCTCCTTGAGAACCTCTTTAGAGAAATTGGGTTTGGTCTTTTTTTGAGACCATAAGATCTTGAATGTGTGGGGAGAGGTTTAGGAAGTGGTTTTTTTAGAATTTGGACAAGATTAAAGGCTTATAAGGTGTGAGGAGAATAGGTTGTGAGTGGTGGTATTTATAGTGGAGGAGAGAGGTGTTTTTTGATTATTTTATTCATTTGTTTATTATTTTAGATCAAGAATATCAATAGTGTGGATTCTTGTTAGTAAAAATAGTAACTAGTGAATGTTATTTAGAACTAATAGTTCTTAAATCCTCTATACATCATCCACAACTCAATAATTCACATATTTAACTTATACTATAAATTATAATATTTCACTATTCACAAAAATTCAACTATTTTAGAAAAATTCAAAAAATTCACTCTAACCATTTTTCGACATGTAGAATTAAAAAATAGACTCCATTTTATGAAAATATATTTCTAAACATGATAAATTTATTTTTTTTAATTAAAATCATCATTTATTTAAAAAATATCGATTTTAAAATTATAATTGATTTTATAACACTTTGAGAAATTAATTAAGGTCTCATAAAATTATCCTATAATCATAAGACAAAAAATATATATTAATTTATGAATATATTTTTTTGAAAATAAATTCTCTTTTAAATAATTATATTAATTATAAAATTATAAATGAACAATTACGTTTTATAAAAATACCAACACTAAATTTATCATTTTTAAACATTTATTTTCTTATACCAAGATATAAATATATAATATTTTCAGTTATAAGATACCTAAATTTTATTCATTCTTTCATAGGTTATTTTAATATTTTATTGGCTAGTTTAATATTCTTAATGGTCATATTACTATTCCAATGGCCAAGTTACTATTCTATTAGTATAGGTTCCTTACTTTCTAGAAATACCTCTTATTTCATTCATTATTAATTTATAAAGTTTGTATTGTGTTCTTTATGTTATTTCTATGTAATTTATACTATTTAACATAGTTATAAGACAGAAAGTTTCATTGATATAATTCTAGGTCATTACAACAAACTTGAAAACAATATTGATTTATGTGAGATCCATAATTTTATGGAAAGATTAATAGATAATATTAATGAAAAAGTTTTATACATGGTTTATACCATACAGAACAATCACGAGGAAGGAATATGGGAAAAAAAATCCTTTAGAAATTTCTTAATATTGCAGGTAAAATATATTTATTTCTTTTTTAAAATTTTAAATTTCATAAAATTTTAAATATATTAGTTTTATTTTTTACTTAAAACACATATTTTGTTTAGATTAGTTAGTTTAGTTTGTATCATTTTTCAATTATTCAACTTTATATGTAATTTCTTTTTATTAATTTTTACATAAGATTTTATTTCTTTTTTCTATATCATTTTATGTTTCATAAATATTGTCAGTATTATTTATTGTTAACTACTCTAAGGAATATGATAAAGAGTAATTTTTTTAGTATTGTTTTGTTTTGTTTGTATAATTTTAAAATCATTATTCAAATTTTTATGTAAATTTTATATAATTTAATATCTCATTAATGTTGTTATCATTTTAGTAAACTAATTTAACAAATATGAATAAAAATGTATTTAAATTGATTTACTTTTTGTTGGTTCATTTTTCATTTTTGATTTAAATTTATATTAAATAACCAGATTTGTATATTTGTGTACTAATTGTTTGTTACTTTGATTTGTAGGATAATGTCAGATTAAAAATTTGAGTCACCTTGAGATTTTGGGGAGGACTATGCACATACTTCTGATAAGGATCCTCCTTATCCTTCTATACATGAGCCATCTACTTCTACAGAGGTAGAGAAAACTTTCAAGGTTGGTAAACATGGCTGCACACATTTACTAAAATTATTGGTTTCCCATATTCAATACCAGAGTATATTAGTTATTTTGATGATAATTACATTTCTATGGGTCCAAATTGAAAACAATTTAATACTTTTGTTTCAATTCAAGACCGGGACAAAGTTTGTATTTTTATTTTTGATTGTAAAAGTGTTCAAAAAGTGACAATATCTCAATTTTGAGGGACAATTTTGGTAAGCTCATTTGTTATTATTTTACTTATCATTAAATGTTTTTACTAATATAGGTTTTCTTCTATTCTTATTAGATAACATATGATATACCTGATACAAGAGAAGTCAGGAAGAAATGTTTAACTTTGGATTCTAGGATATGGAGGAATTTTAAATCAACCCTAAAATCATATTTCATTTCTAGGAATACATAAAATAAAAATCCATATGATATATATCCTTATCTGGATAAAGATACATGGAAGTAGTTTTTTCAAATTAGATGGTAATAATAATTTTTGGTAAGTGAAATATTATATTTTAAAAGTTTTTTATATTAATTATCATATTAACATTTTTTATTCTTAATTTACAGAAAATGGGGAGATATCATCAGAAGATCCAATCCAAAAACATATACCCTCACACTTTATCTTGTGGAGGGTATACATTATTGGAAGAAAAAATGATCATTGAAATTTTAAAAAAAAATGAGAGCTGAGTCTTCAAGATATATATAGGTTTCCCCCTACTAGAAAAGAAAAATGGAAGAGGGTTTGAATGAGAAAAATGGTTTATTATCTTATAGAAGAGTTGAGGGATGTAGCTGAGAGGATTTTAAAAAGTTATTTAATTTAGTTATGTTATTTAAGTTAATTAAAATATTGATATATTTTGATTCACTAATTAATTTTTCAAATATTATGTACAAGAATCCCTTGAGGATCAGAGCACACAAGGGACCTTCATACCTAAGGGAAGGAAGTTTATTTTATCTATTGCATTAAGAAATCTCGAACACCCAGGTCATGTATGAGGATATTCGGTAGGTGCATTAGTAAAAAAAGTATTTGGTCATTCTGAATTTTCTTCAAAAGTGGATGTATATAAAATAAAAATAGAATCATTAGAAGCTAAAGTTCAGGATATTGATGAAAAAATGGAGGACATGATCTGATCTTTGGTATAGTTGAAGTTTGTAGACATGAAAAAAATAGTTTCAGACTATAGATATCACTTCTCCATCTTTTCCTACAGATCCCACTCCCCCAACTCCACTGACAAATCTCACTCCACCTCCTCCTTCTAATCCAACATCCACACCTCCTCCTCCAAAAATTCCCATCTATTATGAGTTACATATTAAGGATCCCCAATATCATATTATTACATATGGGATTATATATTATATTGGGGATACCATTCATCATCAATAAAAAGATATGGAGTAGCTTAGGGTCATTGTGAAGTATATTATAGATAGATCAATAAGAGTATCATGAGGCAAATTATTTTGGGGTATTTGGTGTATAAATTCCCTTTTATATATGATGTATTTACACAAGACCTTGATGATATGATTATGATATCTTTTCTGAGGCCTTGATGATTTGATTAAGTCATCCAACATTATGCATCCCATCACTATGAAATAATTTATTTATATCCATGTAAATATTTATTGTTATGATTTCCATGGATATATTATATGGCATTGATTTTGTTATTTATACCCACCTTATTGTTTATTCCTTGATTATACTGTGTTAGATTTTGATTTACGCAAACCCTTACCAAATGTTTGAGCTCACCCATTTATTTTGTATCTTTTTTTTCTAGGAAGAAAAGAAGAGTACTATGAATAATATAAGGATAATATATGAGGGTTAATAAAATTTCATTGATTTTTATGTTGTATTTTAAGAATTTTAATATAAGGATCATGTATGTATATTGTATATTAAGACTATTTAACTATTATAACCTATGTAATGTGATCTATTTTATTTTGTACCAATGTAAAAATATAACATCTAGCTCTGGGTTACTGGATATGGGGCGTTTCAGTTGGTATCAGAGTAGTTTTAGTAGAAACTGTAGGAATTAGATTTAGATGAACATATCTAGACAATATAACTTTATGACAAACCCTTACATTGATAATATTTGATATACATGGGGATCATATACTATTATTTATAATTTAGTGTGTTATTCATATAATAATCAAAGTATATTCCATTATTTATAAATAGTGTTGAATAAAATGAATAAAAATCATGTCAACACCTGTAATCAGTGTATGGATTTTCCTACTGAGAAATCCAATGAATCTTGTGTTGGATTTGGGAAAATTATTACTATATTAGGGAAGTTAACTTTTTTTTAATGATAAAAAAACTTTACCTTATGTAAAAACTTGTATCCCTTTAACAAATTGTGATAATTTTGGATCAATTCATGATAAAACAACCTCCATCCTTTAGTAAAACCACTAATTCATTAGTAGCTGAACAATGGATAAAGTACCTGGAGAATATATTCCTAGATTTAGGATGTAGTGAAAGGGATGAAATTTTCATTTAAATACATCATCTTAGGGGAGATTCTGATCAATAGTGGCCATTGATTCAAATACACTAATATGGAGATCAAGATAGAGATTATGAAATGAAATTATTTCAAGGTTATATTCTTCAAAAAATACTTTCCTTGTGAGGAATGAGTTAATATAAAATTAAAATTAATAAATTTAAGACAATATGTAGAGTAAAATATTATTGAGTATGGGGCTAAAATTACAAGGTTAGAAAGATATGTTGTACACTATATACACAATCTTGAAATAAATATTGGTCTCTTATTTGATAGGCTGAAGCCAATCCTTTGAAGGACATCAGTCTTGATAAAAAACTATTATATTGAATATTTTATTTATAATAAATGATATAATTTCCTAAAATTGTGTTAAATATGTTTAATTAGAAAGTATTTGGGATTAGATCATTCATTTGAATATTTGATGAAAATTCCAGTTTTACCCTTTTAAACTCACTATAGTATTTCAATCATAAATATTTTTATTTGAATTATTTTAACTTACTATTTTTTAACCGTGTTCCTTACTTCATGGGATAAAACTTTTATTCAGGACACTAGATAAAAAGAATGCATTTGGATGGAGTAATTGGGCCATAAAGTCAAAAGTGGGCTGGACAATCCAGAATGGAAAAGATTATGTATTTAGGCCATAACTCCTTCATCTGGGCTTGTATTGAGCCCACATTTTTATAGGAGATAGAGGAACCATATCCGCACATATGATCCTTCTGTAAGGCCAGCCAATTCACGCGTTTTGGTGGTCAAATAGGCGGTAAAAGTTGATATAAAATATTTGTCCGAGATTCCCCATTCACACTTGAAACCACTTTGAACCTAGCCTCCCCACCACTCTATAAATTGGTGT
This sequence comes from Viscum album, assembly GCA_963277665.1. Lineage (NCBI taxonomy): Eukaryota > Viridiplantae > Streptophyta > Magnoliopsida > Santalales > Viscaceae > Viscum > Viscum album. The sequence goes on from OY728129.1 coordinate 265,322,656, forward strand.
TTTTCTGATTTTTTGGGATTGGGAAGTGCATTGGGAAGTTGAGGGAAGAGGAGAAGTGGATACACTCCAATTATCCAACCATTTAAATAAGGGTATCTCTTGAGGCAAGGATCCCTTCGACGAAGCCTTCTTCTTCTCCTTCGTGTTGTAATGCTTTTGTTTGTGTAATAAAATTCTTTGTTCTTCTTTTATTTATTCTCTTTTATTCTGTTTTGTTTAAATTTATTATTCTATTAATCTTCATATTTGGGCTGGAATTCTTGAGTAGAAGCTTTATTGGGTTATACCCATTATAAACCTTTGCACATGCTAAACGCTTCTACGATGATTACACCACCCATGGAAGAGTAGTCTTTTAGTAATTGATCTATCTTCTACCCTATTCATTTAATTATTTTGAATAATTGAGATACTGTAATTAATTTAATATTATCCATGAATTGTGTTTTTAAATTGTAAGAAACTAATAAGGTAATTGAATAATTAACACAAAAACACGCGAGGTCGAGATTTTGTGTAAATTGTGAGAGCGCGATCTTAATCGATAATGCAAGACCACACGGGATAAATTTGTAGAGTTCAAATATAATACCTTAACACAATTAATCCTCATTTCTAGAATGGATATGTGCTCTAATTAACCACTGACCATAAGCTAACCTTAGAACAACTATCAAAGCAGGGTGCTACGATTGCATGTTCTGAAGCTAGCCTAGGGTTTAAGTAATTCTATCTTTGTGGTTAAGTTAAATCTTGTAGGGTTCGAGGGTTAACAAATTAGGGGATCATAATTAAGTGGATATTGATTTAAATGATAATTATTAATAAGTAAATTAAGTGGTAGAGTTATATCTATTAATACTTTTAAATATTTCCTAAAAAACATCTTTTTATTGTGTCATTTTAATCGAACTTCATTTTAAAATTAAAAACAAAAAAATGCAATCTTCTTCCAGCAAAATTCTTCTAGATTCATAAACTATAACCAATCCCCCATCCTTTAAATTAGTGTTTTTATTCTCTTTTATTTTATTTTTATAATACCTCTAAAAATTTGTTTTAATTCACTTTCTCCTTTGAGAGACGACCTTGGTCAGCCACTCTACTGCACCTAAGTACCCCAAAATCACACTAATCGTTTGAGGGCAACCACGACAGTGCTCTTTCAAATTGGCACTATTTTCGGGGAATCAAGTAATTATTTTAACCAATTAGAGGTATTTATTTTATTTTACATTTTATTCTCTTCCTCTCTTCTTTCTTCCTTCTTTACCCAATCTGATTTTTTTTCTTCTTCTCCTTTTATTTTATTCTACTTCTTTTTGGACTATCAACTCAAAATTCTAATTTTTATTTTACTATGGTCCACTTTCCTTCTTTTCATCTTTTATTGATTTATGACATGAACTAATCTTGAGGATCTCTTAGATCTTGACATTGAGATTGAACGTAGCCTTAGGGAACGAATCAAACATTCTCAGTCTACGGGAAGTTTCAACATTCAACAGTTGGAGAATTACTCCAATATCAGAACATTGAAATTGGAAGTAATTCAAATTCAACCATAAAACAAGAACCAATGGATGAAAATAATGTAAATGAACTTAATAGAACCATTCGAGAATTGGATGCACCTGATATTAACTATTAACCAAATTGTATTGCATACCCAAATCTCGAATCGGACTTTGAACTAAAATCTGGGTTAATTCACTTACTTACAAAGTTTCATGGCCTCTCTGGTGAGGATCCTAATAAACATTTGAAAGAATTTAATGTGGTTTTTTCAACCTTGAAACCGAGAAATGTATCTGAAGACCAAATCAAATTAAGAGCATTCCCATTCTCACTTGATGGAGCTGCGAAAGATTGGATGTATTATTTATAACCCAAAGATGTAACTTGTTGGAATGATTTAAAACGTATTTTCTTATAGATATTTTTTCCATAATCAAGGACCACTTCCATTCATAAAGTGATATCTGGGATCAAGAAAGCAGAAGGGGAGTCAATGTATGAGTACTGGGAGAGATTCAAGAAGTTGTGTGCAAGTTTCCCACATCACCAAATCAGTGAGCAACTACTCATCCAATACTTCTATGAAGGAATCACACATATGGAGAGAGGTATGGTGGATGCTGCGGCTGGAGGAGTATTGGTGGAAAAGACACCAGTAAATGCACGTGATTTGATCGACAAAATGGCCCAAAACTCCCAATAATTTGGAGATCGAGGTGCACCACATGTCAGGGGAGTACACCAGGTAAGTCCATCTTCTCTTGAAAGTCATTTAATTGATACCAAGTTATAAGAATTGACAACTATGGTGAAACATATTGCTTTGGTACAAAAGACATCCCAACCCCCTCCTTCAAGGCCTTGTGGTATTTTCACTGAGACAAGCCACCCAACTGACTATTTCCCACAACTCCAAGAAACAGAAGATTGTGCAGTAGTGTTCCCTAGGAGACCATATCAGCAGCAACAATAACAACCATATCCCCAAAAGAAGTTTGATCCAACATACAACCAAGGGTGGAAGGATCAATCGAACATGAGGTATGGCTCTGGACAATAGCAAATGCCCTCTTTTCAATAAAACTTCTAGCAGCATCCACCTTACCAGTAGGGTTTCCAACAACCCCAAAGGAGATTTGAATCTCAAGCATCAAAAATCCAACAACAAGGGAATCCCCCACCCAAGGTAGATTCTAACACTGATGAACTTTTGAAGAAAATTGTTCTTAATCAACAAAATGAGCTGAAAAGTCAAGGTTCAGAGCTGAGGGAGTTGAAGACTCAAATGAACCAGATTGCCACCACCCTCTATGAAATTGTAAGTAAGAATTATGGAAATCTACCTTCCCAACCCACTCCAAATCCAAAGGGGAATTTTACTGCCATCAAATTGAGAAGTGGGAAGCAAATGAACGATACATCTGTACCTACCATTCCACCGGGATTCACCTCAAATCCAGAGAAGCCGCATTCCATACCAACTGATGATAAATCCAAGGAGAAAGATAAAGGTAAGAAAAAGATTGATGATGTTCCTCCTAAACCCCTTCCTTTTCCAAAAAGGGTTGTTCAAACCAAGAAGATGGCTGAAGAGGCGATGCAAAAAGAGGTTTTGGACACATTCAAGCGTGTTGAGATCAACATCCCTCTACTTGAATCCATCAAAAAAATCCCAAGGTATGCCAAATTCTTAAAAGAACTCTGCACCAATCGAAGAGGGATCAAGGGAAATGAGAGGATCAACCTTGTAAGGAATGTCTCAGCACTCATTACACCAACTCTTGAAATTCCAACAAAGTGCAAGGATCCCGAGACATTCACCATCCCATGTACCATAGGGGGGTTGCACTTATTTGATGTTCTTTGTGATTTAAGAGCTTTAATAAATGTGATGCCTCACTCTGTATTCTCTTCTTTACAGGTTGGTGAGTTGAAGCCGATGAGACTAGTGGTACAATTGGAGAATAGAGCTACGACATATCCAGCAGGAGTCCTTGAGGATGTACTTGTCCGGGTAAGTGACATGATCTTTCTAGCAGACTTCTATGTGCTAAAAAATGGAGGATGATCAGGTAAGTTCTCATTCCCCCATTATCTTAGGTAGGCCCTTCCTCAAAACTGAAAAAACTATCATAAATGTAAATGAGGGTACACTTTCCAAGGAATTTGGGGATGAAGTTGTGATATTTAATGTTATGGATTCTATAAAGTACCCCTCAGAGGATCATTCTACATTTGTTATCTTCCATTTTGAACCACCATGTAAAAACACCATGGAATTGGATTGTCCTATACTTAGGGAGATTATGAGTATTGGTTCTAGTTTGATGTCTAAGAGTACTTCCACACCTGTTTCTAAGGAACATGAATCTCTAAGATTTGATTTTGAAATGGAGTCATATTATGATTTTGATCATGTGAACTCTGATTATGACATGGCTGTTGAGTATGTTGATGGATTTGATGCTTTATTCTCTGATTTTGATGATGTATATTATGATACTAATGCTCTTTGTGCACATATTTCAGTTCCTTCTATGTCTCCATCCATACACCACCCCCCTACACTGGAACTCAAACCATTGCCACCAAATCTCAAATACTCATACTTGTTGAGTGGTGAGAAATTACCTATTATCATTGCTAACAATCTACCTTTTGAACATGAAGAAAAACTTTTGAATATTTTGAGGGAGAACATCAGGGCAATCGGGTGGACCTTGGCTGACATATCAGGTATTAGCCCCTCTATTTTCATGCATAGGATTATTTTGGATGGTGGCACTAAACCGGTGAGGCAAACACAAAGGAGAATCAATCCAACCCTTTCGGAGGTTGTTAAAAAATAGGTTGGAAAATTGCTAGAGGCAGGTATAATTTACCCTATTTCTGACTCACAATGGGTTAGCCCTATCCAGGTTGTACCAAAGAAAAATGGTTTCACTGTTATAAAAAATGAAAAGGATGAGTTAGTTCCTGTGAGAGTACAAAACAGTTAGCATGTGGGTATTGATTATAGGAAACTAAATCAATTCACTCTTAAGGACCATTTCCTACTTCCATTCATTGACAAGATGCTTGAGATACTTGCAGGTAGGACACATTATTTCTTCTTGGATGGTTTCTATGGCTATTTTCAGGTTCCCATTGCAGTAGAGGACCAGGACAAGATGACATTCACCTGCCCATTCGGTACCTTTGCTTACCGAAGGATGCCATTTGGACTTTGGAATCCCCCAGGTACCTTCCAAAGATGCATGGTGAGTATTTTCTCAGATTTCATTAAGACCTGCATGGAGGTATTTATGGATGATTTTACAGTTTATGGATCCTCATTTGATGAATGTCTCTCTAGTTTGGGTGATGTGTTGCATCGTTGTATTGAGAAGAATCTGGTATTAAATTTTGAAAAATGTCATTTCATGGTCAAAAAGGGAATTGTCTTAGGTCATATAGTCTCACAACATGGAATTGAAGTTGATAAATCTAAGGTAGACATTATTTCATCCCTACCATATCCTACATGTGTGTGTGATGTTTGATAATTCCTTGGAAATGCTATATTTTATCAACGCTTCATCAGAGATTTTAGTAAGATCACTCTACCCTTATCTCGATTGCTTCAAAAAGATATTGAATTCAATTTTGATGATTCATGAAGGGTATTATTTGATGAGATAAAGAAGTGTCTGACCACTCCACCGATTATACAGCCCCCGTGGTGGGACCTTTCATTTGAGATTATGTGTGATGCGTCCAACTTCGCGGTTGGAGCTGTCTTATCTCAGAGGACGGAGGGACGTTCACATGTGATTTTGTATGCATTGAGGATGTTGGATTCTGCCCAATCAAACTACACCACAACAGAAAATGAGTTTCTTGCTGTTATATTTGCTTTAGATAAATTTCATTCATATTTATTGGGATCTAAAGTAGTTGTTTTTTCTGACCATGCAGCTTTGAGGTACCTCCTAAAGAAGCCATATGCAAAGCCACGACTTATCCGTTGGATGCTCCTTCTTCAAGAGTTTGACATCGAGATAAAGGACAAGAAGGGGTTAGAGAATTTGGTGGCAAACCACATGATTAGGCTTACTCACACACCAGAGGGTGACACCTTGGACCAGGTACCACTTCGGGACACTTTCCCCAATGATCATCTTTATACCATCTCTGGTACACATCCTTAGTATGCTGATTTAGTTAATTACATTGTTTCCTCTGAAATCCCAGAAAATTTGAAGAAGCATCAAGTCCAAAAATTAAAAAGTGAGTCTAGGTTTTATGTGTGGGATGATCCTTACCTCTGGCACATGTGTAGTGAACAAGTCATTAGGAGGTGTGTTTTTGATCATGAGTTTGAGTCTATTTTTCATTTTTGTCATACACTTGCTTGTGGTGGAAACTTTGGACCCCAACAGACAGCTAGGAAAGTTTTGGACTCTGGATTATATTGGCCTAGCTTATTCCATGATGCCCATGTGTTTTGTAAGTCATGCTCTCATTGCCAACACACTGGGAACATTTCTAGTAGACATGAGATGCCCCAACAACCCATACTATTATGTGAGATTTTTGATGTATGGGGAATTTATTTTATGGGTCCTTTTCCTAGTTATTTTGTATTTTTGTATATTTTGGTTGCTGTTGATTATGTGAGTAAAATGGGTGGAGGCTAAGGCCACCAGGACTGACGATTATCATGTTGTAGTGGATTTTGTCAAGGCTCAAATTTTTTGCAGGTTTGGAGTACCAAAGGCCATCATCAGTGACCAAGGGAAACACTTTTGAAATAGGAATTTTTCTTCCCTCCTTCGAAAGTATGGGGTGACACACGAAACATCAACACCATACCACCCCCAAACAAATGGCCAGGCTGCGGTTTCAAATCATGAGTTGAAATAAATATTGGAGAAAATCGTGCAGCCAAATAGGAAGGATTGGAGAAAGCGCTTGGATGATGCATTGTGGGATTATAGGACATCATACAAGACACCCATTGGTATGTCCCCATTTCGGATTGTTTTTGGGAAAGCGTGTCATATCCCCGTGGAAGTTGAGTATCAGGCTTATTGGGTTATAAAGAAATGCAACATGGATTTGGCCCAAGCTGGAATCCAAATGAAGCTGCAAATTCAAGTGCTTGAGGAGATTAAATTGTCTTCATATGAGAACTCAAGGCTCTAAAAGGAAAGATCAAAAGCATCTCATGATAGAATGATCCAACAAAGGGAGTTTCATGTAGGAGTGAAAGTCCTTCTCTATAGTTCATGACTGAAGCTGATGCCTGGTAAGTTGCATTCCAGATGGTTAGGTCCTTATGTTGTGACTATTTTTTTTCCTTATGGTACAGTGGAGATCACATAAGAGGACACAAGAAGGAGCTTTACAGTCAATGAGAAACATTTGAAGAGATACATTGAGGGACTTCCTACTGATGTAGTGGATTTTATCACACTACATAACCCCATCATCACTTGATCACATCAGGATGTTCCTAACCATTTAACTTTGTTATTCTTTGTCCTATTCAAAATTATACATTTCATGTTCATATATCATCTCATGGGTTCACATTGAGGACAATGCAATATTTTAAGTGTGGGGGAGGAAACCTTTTAGTTTAGTAATTTCAATTGTTTTCCTGATTAAAAAAAATTGTGTGTTTTTCAAATTTTGTGTTTTTATTTTTCAAATTTCTTTGTGTTTTTGAAATTTTTGAGCTGAAATTATTCTCATCACAATTTTGAAATGCATATCAATGAGTGAAACAATTTATCCCATGAAACTGAGCTTAAATGAATGCTAAAAATGACTTTGTTTCAAGTTCAAATATTTAGTAATTTCATGAAAAGTACATTGAATTTTGAATCCCATGCCACATATCACTGTCTTTATATTTGAAACCACATTTACGTGAGTCTTATAAAACATTATTTTCATATTCTTTACATTCACATCACTTATTGAGAGAACCAAACCATGCTTGATTTAACCAGAATTTGATTTATTTCTATCAAAACTTGAGGGTTTGAGGTACTTATGTTTAAATGATTGAGGCATTTGTTTGGTATTAAAGCCCATATTTCAAAGAATCCTTTTTTATAATGGCATACCTTGAACATTTAATCCTTTTAGCCCTTATAATCCATGCAAAATCTGTTAGGTTAGCCACATTACAAGCCAATTTTCCCTATACAACCAACTCTTGAAGTGAAATTGCATAATATAGTTGAACTTTAGTGTGGGGGAAGCTACATTGTGTTGTGCTACAACATTCTGTGATAATTTGGGTGGAAAATTAAATTCAGAAGAGATGTGTTTGCTTTTGAAGAAAATCATTTTATTGAAAGATGTGCCTTTTCTGGAGCATTCATGACAAGTGAAGCTGTGCCTTTTTTGGAGATTCTAATTGAGGTAGAAAGATGTGCCTATCTGGAGCTTTCAAGAAAATCATGTTTGAGAAGATTTACATTTTTGATACTGAAATGATGAATGGTGTAAAATCTCCAAGACTTTTAATGATGATGGAGCTGAATCGATAATATGGGTATTGAGGAGTAGACCATATTTAAGTTAAAATTAGATTAATGAAATTTTACTTCAAAAAGAGTAAATCCCTCCTCATTCAGCCCCAGACATTGCAAAAAAAATGATATTTGTGTGATAAGAGAAAATTCAAGCGAGGTAAGTGTTTTGTGCATGGGAGGATAAATGAAGTGGAAATATATTGAATGATATAAATGGAGAACTTAAAATAATGATTTTTTTACGAGGCATGATATCTTTTGTTTCTTGGTTTGTAATTGTTTGATCTCAAGGATATGTGTTTTAAAATTGGTTTTTATTTGATATTGATGTTTAATTGATATGAGGTCTTGCTCATGAGTGAAAAAGGGTAAGTGTGGGGGAGTTGATAAAACACTATTATATTTAATATTTTATTGATAATAAATGATATAATTTCCTCACGTTGTGTTAAATATTCTTAATTAGAAAGTATTTGGGATTAGATCATTCATTTGAATATTTGATGAAAATTCCAGTTTTATCCTTTTAAAATCACGGTAGTATTTCAATCATAAATATTTTTATTTGAATTATTTTAACTTACTATTTTGTAAATGTGTTCCTTACTTCATGGGATACAACTTTTATTCAGGACACTAGATAAAAATAATGCATTTGGATGGAGTAATTATGCCATGAAGTCAAAGGTGGGCTGGACACGCCAGAATGGAGAAGCTTCTGTATTTTGGCCATAACTCCTTCATCTAGGCTTTGATTAAGCCCAAATTTTGAGATAAGATAGAGGAACCATATAATCACATATTATACTTATGTAAAGCCGGCCAATACACGAGTTTTGGTGGTCAAATGGGCGGTTAATGTTGGTATAAAGTATTTGGCCGAGATTCCCCATTCACACTTGAAACCACTTTGAACATAGCCTCCCCACCACTCTATAAATTGGTGTTTTTCTTATTTTTTTGGGTTGGGAAGTGTATTGGTAAGTTTATAGCATAGGATAAGTGGATACAATCCAATTATACAACCATTTCAATAAGGGTAGCTCTTGAAGCAAGGATCCCTTTGATGAAGCCTTATTCTTCTCCTTCGTGTTGTAATGCTTTTGTTTGTGTAATAAACTTCTTTGTTATTATTTTATTTATTATATTTTATTATGTTTTATTTAAATTTCTTCTTCTTTTAATCTTCCTCTTTGGGCTGTAATTCTTGAGTAGAAGTGTTATTGGGTTATACCCATTATAAACCTTTGCACATGCAAAACGCTTCTACGATGATTACTCCACCCATGGAAGAGTAGTCTTTTAGTAATAGATCTATCTTCTACCCTCTTCATTTAATTATTTTGAATCATTGAGATACTGTAATTAATTTAATATGTTCCATGAATTGTGTTTTTAAATTATAAGAAACTAAGAAATCAATTGAATAATTAACACAAAAACACGCGAGGTTGAGATTTTGTGTAAATTGTGAGAGCATGATCTTAATCGGTAATGCAAGACCACACATGATAAATTTGTAGAGTTCAAATATAATCCCTAAACACAATTCATCATCATTTCTAGAATGGATATGTTCTCTAATTAACCACTGAACATAATCTAACCTTAGAACAACTATCAAAGCAGGGTGCTGCGATTGCGTGTTCTGAAGCTAGCCTAGGGTTTAAGTAATTCCCTCTTTGTGGTTAAGTTAACTCTTATAGGGTTCAAGGGTTAACAAATTAGGGGATCATAATTTAGTGGATATTGATTTAAATTATAATGATTAATAATTAAATAAAGAGTTAGAGTTAGATCGATTACTCCTTTTAAATATTTCCAAAAAAACATTTTTTATTGTGTCATTTTAATCGAACTTCATTTTAAAATTAAAAACAAAAAATGCAATATTCTTCCAGCAAACTTCTTCTAGATTCATAAACTATAAAAAATCCCACATCCTTTCGATTAGTGTTTTTATTCTATTTTATTTTATTTTTATAATACCTCTAAAAAGTTGTTTTAATTCACTTCCTCCTTTGAGAGACGACCTTGGTCAGCCACTCTACTACACCCAAGTACCCCAAAATCACACTAATCATTTGAGGGCGCCCACGACAGTGCTCTTTCAAGTCTCTCAAAAATTTTCAACATATGAGGAGATAATTTCAAGTGCCATCATGATTGAGAATTAATTCTCTAATTCATTTATTTTGAAAGGAAATCAGGATAATAAGAGTATGATTGAGTACCACATAGGGATAATATTGGTGAAGGAGAAGAGATGAAGTGCGGAATTTCCTACATGTAATAATCATGGGAACGTTGAATCATACCATAAAACATTAAGGAGTTTTTAATCAAAACACTGAGTTTAAATATTATTAAAAAAATGATATATTTTTCATTTTTTATTAATATGTATAGAGGTGAGAATTCATTATTTGATTCCTATCTTGAACCAACTCCAATATCTAATCTTAATGAAATTTTGGGAGAAGAAGAAGAGAAAATACAATCTATTAAAGGAAAGGATATCCTAATAATGAAGGATATTCTTATTGTGAAAAAAAAACATTAATGTATTTCCTAAGGAATTACCTGTACATTCACCAGAATGTGAAGTTGAATTTTCCATTGAACTTATCCCTAATGAAAACCCATATCTTAGCCTCCATATAGAATGTTTGTAGTTGAATTGGAATATTTGAAGAAAAAACTAAAAGAGCCATGTGATAAGGGATTCACACACCCTAGTGTTTTTCCTTGAGTATCCCTTGTCTTATTTGTAAAAAATAAGGACGAGTCTATGATATTGTGCATTGATTATAGAGAAATCAATGCCATTACTATAAAAAATAAGTATGCTTTACCACACATTGATGAATTTTTTGATCAACATCAAGGTTTTGAATACTTATCAGAGATTTTACTTCATTATGGTTGTCATAACTTAAGAGTGAAGAAGAATGATATATGAAAGAGGGAATTTTGTATGAGTTATGAGCATTATTAGTTTATAGTAATGCCTTTTTTTTAACCAATGCACCTTTAGTGTTTGTGGATTTGATGAATAGAATTTTCAAGGATTATTTGGATAAATTTATGGTGATATTTATTAATGAATTTTGATATAATCTAAAATCTATTAAAATAATGAGAACCATTTGAGAATTATTCTTGATACCCTTAGAGAAAATGAGTTATATGAAAAATTCAATAAGTGTGAATTTTTTGTAACACCCTAAGTTTTTAAAAGAAGAAAATTATATTTTATAGTATAAAGGAAACACAACACTAAGTTTATATTTTCTTAAATGAAACCATACTATTTTTATGTTTGATAGTGTTTTCAACATGCAACACTAAACTTAAACTACCCATGATATATATTACCATTATAAACCAGCCATTACATTAGAAGGTATGAATAGTATTAACTACCTTATAAAATATATAAATATATATATACATATATATAAATTTATCACTCAATATAAATTATTGATAAATGTTTAGTAAATAATCAATCAATTTTTAGTAAAGTGATTTTATTCTTCAAAAATATGTTTTCTTCAAAAATGATTTTTTCCTCTTTTCATAAAAAAATTATTATAATCATTTTTTTGGAAATTTAATAAAATTTATTTGATAAAATTAAATCTATTATTAAAATAAAAATCTCAAAATTTTCTTTGGCTAAAATTTTGGGTTTTTTTTTAAATATTGATTTTTTCAGTGAATAGTGAAAAATATCAATTTTTGTAAAAAGTATTCTCTTTTCAATAAATAAATTAATTTAAAAGTATGAATGTGTTTTAAATATGATTTCAAGTAACCTATGTAATATTTAGTTATATTTAATTAATTTTGGTTTTGTATGGTTTGGATGAAAAAAAGGCTGGGTCACAATTAGTGGCATCAAAGCTGAAAATGTAAAGTTTACGATTTCAAAACCAAATCCGAGAGTAAAGGTTTTGTAGTGTTATATTTTTTATCTATTTTATTTTTTTGAAATATTATTCTAAATAATAAATATATGAAAACTCTTCAAAGACCAATGTGGCCAAAGAATATACTACATCAATAAATATAACTAAGATATGCAGTTTCCTCGATTTAGTAGGTATTATTAGTGATTTGTTCAAAATTTTACCTGATTATACAACTCGTTAATCAGGATAATAGACAAAGGGGTCAAATTTACATAGTTAATGGAATGTGAAGAATTTGTTTTTGAACTTAAAAAGATATTGGTCAATGCTATAGTCTTAACTTTACTACTAGGTAAAAAAATATTTATGATATATAGTGATGCATTAAAGAAAGGTCAAAGGTGAGTCCTTAAATAGAATGAAAAAGTTGTTACTTATGTATCATGAAAATAATAACCCATGAACAAAACTCTCCAACTCATGATCTTGAGTTGAAAGATTTAATATTTTTCATGATGATATAGATACACTACCTTTATGGTGAAATATGTGACATATATACAAACCACAAGAATTTTAAGTATATGTTCACTCAGAAAGATCTCAACATGAGAAAAAGGAGATCACTGTAACTTCTCAAGGACTATGTGAAATAAAATACCATCCTGATAAGGAAAACAAGATGGATGATGCATTGAGTAATATGAATTAAGATGTTATTTCCATAATGATGATAAATAAGGACCAAATATTCATGGATTTAGTAAAGTTGAAAATGGAAATGTTTTAGGGATGAAGAAACATTATTTATTTTATAATTGATTTAACAACTTTATTTATAATGTAAGATAATAGATTCAGAAAAATATTAAGATTTTATAAAAAATAAGATTAAATCCATGAATTATTGGAGACTTAAGGACATTGAATTTCCCATATAAGTGGTGATGTATCACTGAAGGGGGGGAGGGGGGTGAATCGATGATACTATTTTTAAAATTTCTTATTTTAAATCAACCTTTATAACTACTTAAAGTCTCAATAAAATCTATTTGAAATATCACACTCACCCATATACAATTGAAATGAAAAAACACAAGATATACACAAATTTTTCAAGGTTTGATCCAAAAGTGGGTATCTACTACTTGCTGTGTTTGGTTCTAGTCTAAGACATAAATGTTATCACTAATAAATTGAATTTATTACAAAATGTGAGAAGGTATCATATTTAACTTAACACTTATAATAGGTGGGAAGGTATTATCTTTTACCCACAAGAAGGTATCATCCTTGAACTAATCCTATATCTTGATAGTTTATGTTTCACTAAAATTATACTTGATCCATCCATTATTCAATGAACCTCCTCTTTATCTTATAAAAAAGATCTTTAGTATGCTTCTATATGACTCTTCATCATAATGTAATACCTTATTACTCAATTATAGGTCTTCTACTTCCAGAGAATTAATCATTGACACAACATGCACATAGAACTTCTTCTCAACCTTTCAGAATTATCAATGCATGCATGAGAGCATGAAAATATAAATTTTCTTCCTCCTCAACAATAATTATTCTATAGATCAACATTTCAATCTACTTACCTCGATATATATGAAAAATAGCAGTATTTTTTCATCAGTATCTCTCTTGATATTCCCAATACACATGATCATAAATATGGTGCAGTATCAAATTATTCTTCCACTCCTTTTTTATTTCCCTTATTATTTTGTATTTTTATTTATATAATCATTTTAATATAATTTCCATTATTTTTACATGGAAAAAATTCCCTTAAAATTGTGGTAGCCATATTCTCTATTTAAAAAATAAAAATATTTTCTCAATACAATCTCTAATTTTTATCTTCAATAAAGATTTCAAATTTTCAATTTTAAATCCTACTATTATAATGCTAAGATGTTCTAAAAATTATTCTCAATTAATTGTCCTCATGACTTGGCTTGATTCACAACTTAATTCCCTCACCATCACGATGTTTATGACATGAAGATTAGAGAAGCACCATTTGAATTTGATTATTAGAAATATCACATTTTACTAATTGTTAAGACTTAAATAACCTCATAATAACCATTACATATCACCTTTAAATCCCTTAAATATCACCCTTTCATATTATTTTAACTCCCAAGGGACCCTTACATTTCAACCCTTACATATTATGCAGATGTTTGGGTTAAATCTTACGCATCACAATGTGGCTTGGGTGCTTTATCAAATTTTAAGCATTCTGAGTACACTTATATATATCCTCCAGTGAGTACCCTTTTGTATAAATTTTAAATTTGGAGTCACCCTTATGTAACATAGTGGTTTGTTACTTTTCAAAATCTTACTATCCACTAAGTACCTTCACACATCCCTGTGATAACCTTACGCATTGAAAAATGTACATTGATGTACCGCAATGTGACTCAGTACTTTACCAACTTCCAATCTAGAAGTTTTGGACTACCCTTATGTATTTCCTCTAGATATCCCTCATGTATAGAGTGTAAATTTAGAGTGACTCTTACTTAGTGTAGAATCAAGAATTCTTTTACATACAGAGTACTTTGTCAATTTTCTTCAATAAAATACAACTTTGAATTTCTCTAAAACTCCACCTCAAATCAAATTTGTACACATTTACTTATCTCAAAACAACTAAAAAACATTTTTGAAACCTAAAAATAATTATCAAGAACTTTCAATGATTCTCATAGATGGTTGAAAAAAATACAACAAATTTTAAACAATTCGACGAGTTATTCAATATAACCCTTTGGATTTTTTTTCAACTCCAACAACTCACACTAGATTTCATCAAATCATAGAATTTATCAATGAGAGATGTCATGAAACTAAACTATTTTATAAAATAATGTTTTTGAGATATTTCTAACCCTAAGTGACAAGAAATTTTTGGCAAAGTGATTTTGATGCTTCACCTTTGAATTTATACACTCACTTCTCACCCTTGTTGTAAGAATATCATATTGGGATTAAATATAGTAATATATAAGAGTTTTATACCTTTCCAACCTTTTATAATTTCAATTTAATTATCACATGCAATTCTTAATGGATTCTAAATTCCCACCTTCAAATATTCCAACTGCTCTCTCATCTAGATCATTTGTGTATAAACATGTGTAGCATCATATACTCAAACTTTGCAATGATTAATTTCATTGAGTTTTTATAGGAAAAATTGGGAATACAAGACCCTCCACCAAAATATTATCCACTTTGGATCACAACATCATGGTTTTATTCTTCAACAAGACTCACTACCCATAGAAGGGCTCACGACCACCTCCCATCTCTGAAAAGTCCTTCCAATGGAGAGGAGAATAGTTGAGATTTATATTACATGCATAAAACTCCTCTATGCCTAATGTGGGATTTAGGTCTAAGGTATCATGATGTGACACCCATATGTCACACTATGACACCCAATAACTAGCACCCCTTGACCTTTAGGGTATGCACTGCATGCTAATTAAGACTCTAAAAATATCCCCTTTAGCACTTGACCTAAGAATATTAGGATTACCACCACCCTCTAATAACAATTATTGGACCATTTGAGGTTATAAGACCCTCCACCATAATATTGTCCACTTTGGTTCACTACTTTACAGTTTTGTTCTTTAGTAGGGCTCACTACCCATAGAGGGGATCATTGCCACCTCTTATATATGAAAAGTCCACGTTATGAGGAGGATAATAGTTTTAACTAATATTCCATGCACATAACTCCTCTAGGGCCTATGTTTAAGGTTCCATGGTGCGACACCCATATATCATGACATGAAACCCTTTATCCAGCACCCCTTAACCATAGGGAATACACTGCATTCTAATTGAGATTAACAGTTTTTATATTTACAAAATCGGCTAAAAAAACTTTATCCCAAAAATAATATACCAGTTGATGTTGATTTTTTATTATCATAGTCTTCATCCCATTCAATATCAGTGTATCCGAATTGGTTTAGGTGCTCACCTCTTATGTACATCAGACTAAAATTCAAAGTCCCTTTAACGTATTTGAGGAATATCTTGACAACCATCAAGTGTGATTATTTTAGATCACTTTGATAACTTGAACACAATTTTACTATATAAATAATGAAATATCTCGATGCAATTAGATATAGAAAACTACTGATTAATTTTTCTAATTATATTTGATTCACATATTGTCCTCTAACATCCTTTCTCGACTTTACCCTAACTCTCATGGGTGTGGGTACCACTTTGGAATCTTATATGCTAAACTATATCAAGAATTACTTGTCATATTTTTATTAGGATAGAAATATGAAAACTTCTATTTTCATAACTTTAAATCCTAGGTATAAAATCATTTCTCTATGTATAGAAATTTCAAAATACTTCTTTATTTATTTATAAAATTCCTCAAAATCATAGTATTTATCACCTACAAAAATGATGTTATAAACATAAACAATGGAAATAAGATTACCTTTTCTCATCTTCTTAACATAAATACTGTTTTCATATTTCCCTTTAGTGAATTAATTTTCTCTCAGGAAGCTATACAGTTTTGAATACTAGGATTTAGAGGCCTATTTTTCCCATATAGAGCTTAATTTCAATTTCTCTATTCAAGAAAGCAGAATTCACATCCATCTAATAGATTTTATATTTCCTGTGATTTGAAAAAACTAGGAATATCTTTATATATTAAAGTATTTCAATAAGATAAAATTTATATTCAAAATAAACTTTGTGAACATAAGAGTATCCTTTTCACACTAATCTAGATTTGTTTCTTGAAACTTCACCTCTGTCATTGAGCTTGTTTCTAAAAACCCACTTGGTTCTAATGAAATTATTCCCTTTTTGTATTGGAATAAGATCCTAAGTGAAATTCCTTTCAATTTGATCCAGCTTCTCATTAATTTCATTTACACATTCTTTTTTCTCAACAACCTCAACAACTGATTATGGCTAAACTTTAGAAATTAGGAGAGTTTGGTTAGAAATTCTCAACCTCCTTATAGTTTAAATTGGTGCATTATGATTTTCAATTACATTTACTGGTTACACATGCTTATTAAGGCCTTAATATTTTAATTTCACATATTTATCCACATATTCATCACCAATTATCTGATATGAATCAATATTAGTATTATCTGGTTCATTTCTACACTGTTCCTCACCGGTTTTCTTATAAATCTGCATGTTGTCCACTTCTTTATTTTTAAAAACTACTTCATTTTCATTACCAAAATTTTGTTTATTTTCTATAATAATAACATGAAACTATTATTATATATTGTGAATCCTTTTATTTCAAAACTTATAGCCTCTTCTATTATATAAGTATCCCAAAAAATATATTCCTTAACTTTCTCATCAAAGTTTCCCAAATTTCCATTTTTGATATTCAACAAACATAAACATCCAAAAACTCTGAAGTAGTTTATAATAGGTATCTTATTGTACCAAATATCCTAATAGATAATATTTTATTTGGATATCAATGATAATATATTTTTACATTTCATATTTGTACTTACAACTTCTCTCCATAAAAATTTTGAGCATTTGAATTTAGTAAGCATAGTCCTTCCCATTTCAACCAAGCTTATATTAATTATTTCTATAACTATATTATACCAGGGAGTATAATTACCACTATATTAATATTTAATCCCATTATTATCAATATATGATTTAAAATAATTTATAGTGAAATCCCTTCCATTATCAGTTCTCACATTCTTGGTATAGACCCCTAACTCTTTCTCAACTTCCCTTTTGAAAATTTTAAACATATCCACTGCCTCTAACTTGTGCTTAATGAACATAAAATTAGTCATTCTTGTAAAGTAATTAATAAATGTTATAAAGTATAAATAAACTATATTATATTGATTTCTATCCTATATAAATTTTCATGTATTAATTCAAGTGGCCCAATGGAATAAATTTCCACTCTTTTGTGTTTTCTCTGTACTATCTTACCCTTATGAAAAGTTTCACAAAACAAATCTCTATCTATATCATATTAGGGTGTATATATCACTAAATTTTTCTTTTATATTTTACTCAAACCCTTTTGAAAAAGATGGAAAAGTCTTTAATGATAAATGTTGTGTTCTTATTTCTTCACTTAGATAACAAGAATTACTCAGATAGCCAATTTGGAATAAGTTACCACTTGTTCTTTCACCCTTCATGATAATTATACCATACTTTATAATTTTTATGAGAAAAGAGTTTATTATTAAAATGAATTAATTAATATATTCAAAAGTTTTATTACACTCAATAAATTTTGTTTTATCCTATCAATAAATAAAACATATTTAGATCCAGTTTTTGAGACTCAATCTTAGTTATACTAATTACTTTGATTTTAAGGAATCATTATTCCCAAAAGTAAACACACCTCCATCATACTTGTAAAAACCTAACAAATTTTAATAATAAATTATTTTAATTCATTATTAATATTATTTGTTATATTTTCTATATTCACATTCATTGTAATAATTTTATATGATTTTTCAAATTGAAAAAATAGTTTTATTTAAACTAAAGTTCTTTACATGTATTATATGTTTTTAGTTAAAAGTTAAATTTATAAATTTTAGAAATTGAATTTAATAAAATTGATTAATTTTTTTATATCATCATATAAAATTTATATTTGGGTGATTTTTTGATATTTTTTTTGAAATGATTGATTTTTTTTGTGAATAGTAAAAATAATGATTTTATAAAAACCATCACTTTTTTTCAAGTATTTTTAAATAAAAATTATATTTTAGATTGGTTTTAAAGTAATATTAGTCATAATAAAATAAAATCAATCCAATTAATTTTATGTGAATCATCATTATATTTTATTTTGGTATAAATTCATTTTTAGGCTTAAAAACACATTTTTCTAAAAAAC
The DNA here is from genome assembly GCA_963277665.1 of Viscum album. NCBI lineage: Eukaryota > Viridiplantae > Streptophyta > Magnoliopsida > Santalales > Viscaceae > Viscum > Viscum album. Next base: position 265,341,576 of record OY728129.1, read on the forward strand.
TGTTTTTCATTGCATTTTGCGAAATTATATTAAAATTAATTTCTACCACTTATAAAAATTAAATATTTAAAAATTGATTTAATATTTTTTATCAGAAGGTTTAAATTTAGCAATGAGTCCAATCTCAGTTTTGGTCTTAATGAATAGTAACCATGATAATGCTTTATCACCACAGTAAATGGAAAAATAGGTTAATTAGGGTTAAAATACAAAACCTCATCTTAATTTTTATTATATGAGAGTATTTTGAATATTATAACCCAATATTATTAGTTATATTTATTTATTCAAACTTTAACATGTGTAATACATTTATAATATTTAAAAGTTAAGAATAATTACAAGAGTGAAACTCTCCTTACTTATAAATGGGTGCATCCTCTCCTCACTTATTAAAAAACTTTGAACCCATTTTCTTGACCAATATTTTCTAAAATTCATCCCCAAACTTAATTACCACATCTTAGAGGTTATTTTATCTCCAAAATATCGATATAAAAGGCTTAAGGTGCAAGCCAAAAGAGGTTTCCCAAAGAAGAACTTCAATTCTTAACTGAGTTATTTCATGTTTATTTATTCTTCTACCTATTTCAAACCTATCATAGATATGATTATATAATAACATAAATATATTAAATATAATTAAACTTTATTATGTTTATGATACAACCCTTTTTTATCTCCTTTTCTATCCTATGTGAAAAGAAAACATTGCTCATGCGTACGTGTGAACTACCACCTCCTGAAGTGATGCGTTTTGTTTTTTTATCACCAACTCAAAGGGATAATTATTATTATTGATTTAATGAATATATATTATATTAATGAAATAATTATTATTATTAAAATATAATATATTACTTACCTTCTCACCCTTACATCCATAGGAAAATGATAATGTTGCTTATGCATACGTGTGGACTACCACCTCCATGAAGCGATGCGATTCATTTTTCATTTATGCATTTCATGGATGGTTTTAAAATTATATTTAATATATAAAAAATATAATTATATAATTATTAATATTTTTTAGATTATGGAACCATGACCCCTTTGACCACGGTCAACCTACTGAAGTTATTTTGGCATTATGAATGAGAACATCCTCAAAACGTCTCACATGAACTTAATTGATTTAATAAATATATAAGGAAAGTAATAAATGAAATAAAAGAGATTATAATAAGGTAACGAACCTAAAAAAGTTTCTAAAACAATTAAATAATCAATATAAGTTTATTATACAAGATTTAAATAACATACGAGCTAAGTCAGACTCAAGGTAAGAGATTTCTCATCTCAATTTACCTTCTTTGAGACTTAATACATTTTAAACATATGTTTTATTTTTTGGGGTGTATAAAATTACTTATAGATAAATTTTATAATTAATTTCATGAAATTATAGTGTTTTAAAAATATATTTCAAGTTCTATCCTTCAATATCGATTTGACTCAAAATTTATCAAAGCCGTAAAATATTTTTCTTTAAAACCTTATTTTAAAAGTTTAAAAGTTTTTATTCTTCTTTTCCCCAATATCCATGTTCTTTAAAATGTTTTAGTAATGTTGTTAATATAATTAAATTTATTTTCAAATTCATTTAAATTATTTTTTAACTTTCTCTATAAAGGTTTTAAAATAAATATTTTTAATGTTTTTCAGATAGGTTATTTTTTACCTTTTTACAAAAGTGTTATTTTTTACATTCACAACATGAAACGATTTTCCCACCACCATGACTGTTATTATTTAAGAACATTCATATAAAATTTTAAATTATTTTTCAAAGAATATTCTATTTCCTGTATTTCAAGGAATTTTTCATTTTAAGTGTTTTCAAATGAAAAATTATTTTTATCCTTATTTTTATTTGAAGCCAAAAGTTCTTCTTCATATGTGTTAAATGAAATAATTTATGACATTTTCTAATGAAAATACAAGATTTTATATGTTTTATGTATGTTATGGTCCTCAGAAATTATTTATGATGAATATTTATCCTGATATAGCTCTTTAGTGCATTGGGTAATAATTTTGTTCTCACAGGAATATATGTTGGAATTAACTATGAAGATTATTCTATTTGTAATAGTTATTATAATAGTGATATAAAGATGATATCCCAAGTTACATACTTTAATTTTCTATTCTTTCAAATTATATTTCATGGAATTATTTTTTTATAAGTTAAACTAATGAGATTATATTTAATGGAAAGTTTATACCCCTTTTAAGGGTGAAAAATATGTTTTTAAAGAAAATGTTTTCATGAGTGCTCATGTTTGAATAAAAACCCTCATGATTATGATTCTACCTTTAAGATTGGATATAATATTTTTTATGAAAATATTTGGGAAGTGAAGTTGATTTATTGATTAAGTAAATAATTTTTTTAAACTCAAGTTTAATTATATTAAAGAATTTTTTATGGGATTTCATGATTAAAAAAATGGACTAATTAGTTTCTTTCTGTATCCTTTATTGATATTTTTGTGTTCATCCCATGTTTTAAAATGTTTTTCATAGGTCTTAAGGATTAGTAGGATCTATATCAGAGTATATATTTCTGGTAAATGGATTTTTCTTAAAATAAGTGAACTTATTTTAAATAAAACACAAATTTAAATGTAAGAATTATATTTTTGTAAAAAATAGATATTGAGTGGAAATTTATAATTTGTTTTTTAAGGGTTTTATATATAATAATTTTTCAAAATTATCTATTTAACTAAAACTAAAAGATCATGGGAATGTAAGAAAATTCAATCCTTTATATTATACTCATAATTATGTATTGATTAAGGTGTGAGATGTTATAGTTGGTATCAGAGAAAATTTTATAAAAATTCAGAGGTTTGGATGTTATTAAGAAAATAAATTCAAGAGATGTTAATCTATGGATTATATTATATTAAGAAAACTTTGAGGGTACCCATGGTTTCTCATCTAATCTGTGTTTGTTTCAGAATGATTTTTCATAGAGAAAACATGGTGAATGAAGTGGAAAGACATTAGGAGTATAATATCCTTCCGAATCAGCATCATGGAATGGTTGGAATTGAAACATAATTTTTTAACTATGTTAAATTAGTTTTAAAAGGCTATTAATAGTGTTACCCATGTCATAGATTTACTAAACTCTCTATATAGAAACATGTCTATAGTGGATTATTTCATGAAACAACACCCTCTAACATTTGGTGGAACATCAGATCCAATGGTAGCCAAAGGATGGATCAATGCTTTGGAAAATATATTTGAAGTTTTGAGTTCTTTTTTACATCAAAAGGTAATTATTTACATTTATCGTTTTGAAGGATAAATAGATCAATGCTAGTTATTAGTTAAGAATACCAAGGAAAATAATGGGACTGATGTTATGGAGTGGATAGTATTTAAGGATATTTTATTTGAGAAGTATTTTCTTAAGGTTTTTTGACTTTGGATTGAAATATAATTCTTGGAATTGAAGAAAAATGTGGAGGAATCCATTTCCACCTATGAATATAACTTTACTAGATTGGTAAAGTATGCACTAAATTTTATTTTGGATCTTGATAGTAAAATTGAAAGGTTTTACTCAGGATTGAAGCCAATTTTGTGAAGTGATTTGGCCTATTGTGTATTTAAAATCTATGATAAAGTTGTATGGACTGTTGAGAAGTTTTATATAGAGTTTTTTGACTTTTATAAGAACAAAGATAAGAAGTAGTCTAGGTGGAAATAAATTGGCAAAATCCATTGAAGAAATATTAAGGTAAGAGGTCTAAATTTCCCTCTTTTTATTAGTATAGTCAGAAGAATCTGGGGGAGCATCTTATAAAATCTGTAAAGTGTTACCTATGTGGTATGTTGAGACATTTGGATCAGGATTACTAAGAAAATAATCATAGTATTGGTTAAATAAAATATGATGAAAAAACAGTGATATGTTTTAAATACAATGAGATGGGCCATTATGCTAATGTGCATCCAATGTAAAGCATGAATGACGGGAATCAATAAGAATATTAGAAGAATGGTGTAGAAAATTAATTTGTGACTACTTCAGAAAATAAAGGACCATCAAATGAAGTGGTGATTGGTACATTACTTTTTTACTCAGATAATGTCAAAGTCTTGTTTGATTCAGAATGTACACATTCTTTTATTTTTAGGAAATTTGCTGGTAAAATGGATATATTACCTTAAGTAATAGAGAAATAACTTTTAGTAAAAACTCATGGTAGAAGTATTAAGGCAAAAAAAGATTTATAAGAATCTTTATATGATTATCATTCAAATGGTTTTTCTTATAAATCTTGTTTTCTTGGACATAGTTTAATTTGATGTTATTTTGGGTATGGATTGACTTTTTAGTTTATAATGCTAATATAGATTGTATATCTAAGGAAGTTATATTCAATTTTCAGAGTGATTTTGAATTTTTATATAAGAATAAGTTCACACTTATGATAAAATATCAAGAATTTGATAAAATGATTAAAAATGGTAGTGAAATTTATCTTTTTTATATTGTTAAAAAGAGGGAAGTTATCTATATTTGTGATTTTTGAATTTTAAATGAATATATGGATGTATTACCTAATGATTGGTCATGTTTTATTTCTAATAGGGAGGCTGAATTAAATATTTACTTAGTTCCAGAAACCAATCCAATTTTAAAACCCACTTATCAAATGGCTCTATTAGAGTTATTAGAATTGAAAATTCAGTTACAAGAGTTGCTTGATAATTGTTTTATTTATCCTCGCACTTCACCTTGGGGTTCTCTTTTTTTTTTTGTTAAAAATAAGGATGTTTATATGAGGATTTACATTGATTATAAAACACTCAATAAAATTACTATTAAGAAAAATTATACATGGAAACATATAGCTGACTTGTTTTATTAGATTTTGGGAATAATGTATTTTTTAAAGATTGATATCAGGTTTAGATATAATTATCTGAAAGTTAAGGAGGAAGATATTCTAAATATAACATTTCATACTATGTATGATAATTATGAGTATATGGTCATGATTTTCTGGTTGATGAATGAAACCGATGTATTTATGGATTTTATTAATAGAGTTTGCCATGATTATTTGGATAAATATATGGTTGTGATTATTGATAAAATTATAGTTTTTCTGAAAGTTACGAGTAACATGAGAAATATCTAAGGATGTTTCTACAGAATTTAAAAGATAATAAGTTGTATGAAAAATTTAGAAAATGTGAATTTTGTTTATAGTATATTTCTTTCCTTGGGAACATCATTTTTAAATATATTATAACCCTTGATCCTACTAAAAATAAGGTGGTGGAAGAGTGATTAATACCTAAAAATTTCACCGGGATTCTAAGTTTTCTTGGATTAGTAGGTTACTATCAATGATTTATTGAAAATATTGCTTGGTTATGTATCCCACTAACTAATTTAACTTAAAAAAGAGATAAATTCATTTGGATAAAGGATTGTGATGAATGTTTTCAGGAATTGAAAAAAAGATTAGTTAATTCTCCATTGTTATCCTTTCCATATAGAAATGGTGAGTTTGTTATTTATAGTTATTCTTTTTTGAAGGGGATTGGTTATGTCTTGATGCAAGATAATCAGGAATTTTCATATATTTCACAATAATTTAAACTCTATGAAAAGAATTACCCTATAAATGATCTTAAACTAGTTGCAGTAGTTTTTTATTTAAAAATCCAGAGACATTTTATATGGGGTAAAATTTGAAATATATATTGACTATAATAGTTTAAAGTATATATTTACTTAAAAAGAGTTAAACATGAGGCAAAGAAGATGGTTGGAACTAATAATGGATTATGATTTCATGATGCACTATCATCTAGGTAAAACTAACAAGTAAGCCAATTCCTTCAGTCAAAAAAATAACACATCATTAGCTATGATATGTTTGGAAATTGGTCCTTTGGTTAATGATTTAATGAATGTTGTCATATAAATTGTGCATATAGGAACTCTTTCTCTATTGGTTTATGTTTTAGTGTATCCATATTTGTTTAAAATAATTAAGTATACTTAGAAGGAAGATCATGGTTAGAAAGAAAGAGTAGAGTTGGTTAATAAGTTAAATTTACCTGAATTTAACATTGAAAAATAAGGTATTATAATATTTGGAATGAGATTTTCAGTGCCAAGTGATCCCTAGTTGAAGAAGAAATTACCGAGTGAAGCTCATAGCTCTCTATTTTGTATTCATCTTGATATCACTAAGATGTATAGATAACTTCAAAAATATTATTAGTGAGAAGTAATGAAGAAGGTTATTTCTAGTTTTACCCTGATTTGTTTTACTTATAAATAGGTTAAAGTAGAGTGAAAACTACTGAAGAATATGCTTCATCATTTTCCATTGTCTGAATAGAAATGAGAGAATATATCTATGGATTTCATGGTGGGATTAATAAATAATTTTTTTTGGTAATAATGCAATTTGGGTTATCATTGATCAATTAACTAAATATGTGAATTTTATTCCTATTCTAGATACTATTTATTTGAATAATATTTTCTAAATTTATCTTAATTATATAATCAAGTTACATGAAGTTACTCTCTCTATTTTATCTAATTATCATCTCATATTTACCTCAAATTTTTAGAAAGGACTTAAAAAGTCATTGGGCACTGAATTAAATTTCATTAAAATTTTTCATCCTTAATCTGATATAATTTCATAGTGAGAAATTCACACTTTAGAAGATACGATTCAGTCTTGCTTATTAGATTGTCAAGAAATTTTGTATTGATATCTTTCATTAGCATAATTTTCTTATAATAATATTTTTCATTCTATTATATAGATGAAACATTTTGAGGCATTATATGTGAAGCGATGTCGAACTTCAGTATATTGGGATAAAGTAAGTGAAAGGAAGTTGTTGGGGGACAGAACTAGTATAATAAATGGTTGATAAGGTAAATATAATTCATCACTGTAAAAAGAGTTATGAAGATAACTGGAGAAATAATCTTTCTTCCGAGGTAGGTGGTCATGTCTTTCTTAAAATATCTCTATGGAAAGGTGTTATTCCTTTTAGTAAAAAGGGAATGTTAAGTCCTTGGTTTATTGGTCCATATAAATTTGTAGATATAGTTAGATAAGTTTCTTACCACGTAGCCGTACCTATGATATTATATTAGGTATATGATGTGTTTTATGTTTTATTGTTAAGGAAATATGTACATGATATATCTCTTGTTTTGATCCCTAAGGTGTTACAATTGGAATAAAATATTTCCTATAAGGAAAATCCTATACAGATTCTAGATCATAGAGATCATGTGTTATAAAATAAGGTAAATCACCTGGTTAAAGTTTTCTATAAGAACCATGTGATTAAGAAAAAAACATGGTAACCTAAAAAGGATATGAAGGAAAAATATCCACACCAGTTTAAGTGATGAATAAAATTATGAGGATGAGATTTCTTTAAGGGGGAATAATGATACAACTTAGGTATCATCTTTAACTTAACACTTATAAGAGGTGGGAAGGTATTATCCTTTAACCATGATAAGGTATCATCCTTGACCTAATCCTATCTCTTGATAGTTAATGTTTCACTAAGATTATACTGGATCCGTACAGTCTTCAACGAAACTCATTCTTCTCTTATAAACAAGATCTACAATGTGATCCTAGACGTTTATTCATCACAATGTAATACCTTCTTCCTATATTATAGGTCTTCTACTTCCATAGAATTAATTAGTACCATAACATGCACACCAACCATCTTCTCAACCTTTCAGAATGATCAATGCATTCATGATAGCATGAAAATATTCATTTTCTTCCTCCTCAACAACAATTCTACTATAGATCTACACTTCAATCCACTTACCTCAACATAGATGAAAAATTGTAGTAGTTTTTCATCAGTCTCTTTCTTACTCCTCCCGATACACATGATCATAAATATGGTACAATATTAGCTTCTTCTTCCACTCCTTTTTATTTCATTTATTAATTTTTCTTTTTATTTATATAATCATGTGAATATTTTTTCTATAATTTGAACATGGAAAAACTTGCCCTTAAATTATGCTATCCTTATTCTTTATTTAAAACTAGTCAAAATATTTTCCTCACACAATCTCCAATTTTTATCTTCAAGAATGATTTAAAATATTATATTTGTAATCCTAGCATTATCATGCCAATATCTTCCAACAATTCTTATAATTTAATTTTCCCCATGACTTGGATTGATTTACAACTTTATTTCCTCACCATTGTGATGTTTATGACATAAATATTGGAGAAGAATCATCTGACTTTGATTGTTAGAAATATCACATTTTACTAATTATTTACCCTTACATAACCTCCTAATAACCATTACATATCAGCTTAAAATCCATTACCTATCACACTTTCATATTCTTCTAACTCCTAAGGGACCCTTACATATCATCCCTTATGTATCAAGCAGATGTTCAGGTTAACTATTATTTATCACAATCTGGATTGGGCACTTTTTAAAATCTCATGCGTTCTAAGTACACTTACATATCCTCTAGTGAGTACCCTTTTGTATGAATTGGAAAATTGGAGTCACCCCTATGTAACATAGTGGCTCAATACTTTGTCAAATCTAACTATCCACTGAGTACCTTTACGCATCCCTGTGATAACCTTACGTATTGAGGAATTTACATTGATGTATCACAATTTGACTCAATACTTTACCAACTTTCAATCTATAAGTTCTATACTACCCATATGTATTGCCTCTAGATAACCCTTATGTATAGAGTGTAAATTTAGATTTAATCTTACATACTTAGTGCATAATCAAGAGTAACTTTACATACTGATTACTTTTTCAATTTTATTCAATAATATAAAACTATGAATTTATCTAAGACTTCAACTCAAATCAAATTCACACAACTTCAACTATCTCAAAACAACTCAAAAAAATTATTGAAACCTCAAAATAATTCTCAAAAACTTCCAATGATTCTCACATATGGTTTATAAAAAATAAATTGCATTTTAAAATTTTTTGTGAGTTCTTCAGTATAAACCTTTGGATTTGTTTTCAAATACAAAAATCACACCTTATTTCATCAAATCATATCATTTCTCAAAGATAAATTTTATAAAGACACACTATTGTATAATTTTTTTGAGAGATTTTTAACCCCTAGTGGCAAGAAAATTGTGATAAAGTGATTTTGATGATAAAACTATCAATTTATACACTAAATTATCCAACTTTTTGAAATAATATCATATTTGGATTCAAGAAAATAATACATAATAGTTTTATACCTTTTCCCCCTTTGATAATTTCACTTTGATTATCACATGAAATTCTTAATGGATACTAAATTCCCACATTCAAATATTCTAACTTCTCTCTCATCTATATCATTTGTGTATAAGCATGTGTAGAATAAATATACTAATACTCCTTAGTGATTAATGTCATAGAGTTTTTATAGGACCAATTGGGGCTGCAAGACCCTCCTCTACAATATTATCCACTTTGGCTCGCTACCTCATGATTTTGTTCTTCATCATGACTCACTGCCCACTGGGAGCTCACTACCACCACCCATCTTTGAAAATGCCTATTGATGGGGAGGAGAATAGTTGAGACTTATATTAGATTCCTAGAACTCCCCCACACTCAATATGGGATTTGGGTCCAAGGTATCACGATATGACACCCATATGTCACACTGTGACACCCTACAAACATCACCCCTTGATCCCTAGGGTATGAACTAAATTCTAATTAAGACTATAAAAATATCCCCTTTAGAACTTGACCTAATAATATAAGGGTTCCCAACACCCTCAAATACCAATTGTTGGACTAGTTGAGGTTGTAGGACCCTCCACCAAAATATTTTCCACTTTGGCTCACTGCCTTACAGTTTTTTTCTTTAACAGGGCTCACTACCCATAGGGGGGGGTGGTCACTGCCACATTCTATCTCTGAAAAGGCCATGTGATGAGGAGGAGAATAATTATGGCTTATATTTTATTCCTTGAAATACTAAAAGTCTAATGTGAGACTCCGGTCGAAGGTGTCACAATGTGACACCCATATGTCATGACGTGACACCCTTCACCGAGTACCCCTTAACCCCAGGGCATACACTGAATTCTAATTGGGACTCTAAAAAAAACTTTCCCCCAAAGAGAATATACCACATAATGTTGATTTTATATCATCATAGTATCTATCCCATTCAACATCAGTGTTTATAGATAAGTTCAGGTGATCACCTCTTCTATACATTAGACTATAATTCAAAGTCCCTTTAATGTATTTGAGGACTATCTTAACAACCATTAAGTGAGATTATTTTAGACCACTTTTATACCTTGCACACATTTTCACTACATAAACAATTAAATTTATTAATGTAGTGAGATATAGAAAACTACTAATTAATTTTTTTAATTCTATTTGATTCATATATTTTTCTCCAATATCATTTCTTAGCTCTACCCCAACTATCATGGGTGTGGATACCACTTTGGAATCTTTTATTCCAAACTATTTCAATAATTACTAGTCATATTTTTCTTATGATAGAAATATGAAATCTTCTATTTTCATAACTTGAAATCCTAGGAAGAAAATCATTTCTCTAAGTATAGAAATTTCAAAATACTTCTTCATTTGTCTAGAAAATTTCTCGAAATCATAGTCTTTATCACATGAAAAAATGATGTCATAAATATAAATAATGACTATAAGATTAACTATGCTTATATTATTCAAAAAAATATTGTTTTCGTATTTCCATTTCGTTAATTCCTTTTCTATCAATAATTTATCTAGTTTTGAATACTAGGATTTAGAGGCCTATTTTTCCCATATAGATCTTTCTTTTAACTTCTCTATTCAATAAATCAGAATTCACATACATCTAATAGATTTTATAATGAATGTGAGTTGAAAAAACTAGAAATATATTTATGGATTCAAGTATTGAAATAGGATAAATCATCTCTTCAAAATAAACTCTTTCAACCTGAGAGTAGCCTGTTCACACTAATCTGGATTTTTTTCTTGAAACTTCACCTTTTTCATTGAGCATGTTTCTGAACACCCACTTAGTTCTAATAAAATTATTACATTTTGTTCTTGGAATAAGATCCTAATTGAAATTAATTTCAATTTGATTTATCTCTTTATTTATTTATTTTACCCATTCTTTGTGTTCAACAACCTCAAAAACTAATTTTGGCTCAACTTGGGAAATTAGGGCTATTTCGTTGGCAAGTCTCAACCTCCTTCTAGTCTAAATTGGTGAATTCTAATTTTCAATTATATTTCCAGGTTACACATTCTTATTAATACTTTAATATTTTATTTTCACATATTTATCCACACATTCATCACCACTGATTTGATATGAATCAATATTAGTATTATCTAGTTTATTTCTATTTTGTTCCTCATCGATTTTCTTAGAAATATACATGTTGTCCACATTTGTATTTTAAAAAACTACTTCATTTTAATTACCAATTTTTTTTTCTATAATCCTCACATCAAAATATTCTTATATCTTTTGAATCTTCTTATTTCAAAACTTTTATCCTCTTCCATTATATAAGTATCCCAAAAAAATACATTCCTCGACTTTCTCATTAAACTTACCCAAATTTTTATTTTTGATATTCATAAAACATGAACATCCAAAAACACTAAATTAGTTTAAAATAGGTTTTTTATTTTACCAAATCTCGTAATAGATAATATTTTATTTGTATCTTAACAAGAATCTATTTTAAATTTTCAAAGTTTTACTTACAACTTCTCTCCAAATTTGTTTTGAGCATTTGACTTCAGTAAGCACTATCCTTCCCATTTCAACCAAGTTTATATTTATTATTTATACAATTCCATTATAATATAGAGTATAAGTACCAATATATTAATATTTAGACCCATTATTATCAATATATTATTTAAAATAATTTCCAGCGAACCCCCTTCCATTATCATTTCTCATCTTCTTGATATAGACCCTGACTCTTTCTCAACTTCCCTTTTGAAAATTTTGAACATCTCCACTGCCTCTAACTTGTGCTTCATGAATATAACACTAGTAAATATTATAAAGTCATTAATAAATGTGATAAAGTATAAATCACCTCTATTCTATTGATTTTTATCCTATATAAAATTTCATGTATCAATTCAAGTGTCCCAATGGAATGAATTTCCACTCTTTTGTCTTTTCCTTATAAAATCTTCCCATTTTGAAAAGTTTCACAAAAAATATATATCTATTTAATTAGGGTATATATATCACTAAATTTTTCTTTTATATTTTACTCAAACCCTTCTGATCAAGATTTTAAACTCTTCTATGATAAATATTGTGTTCTTATTTGTCACTCAGATAACAGGAATTTCCTGGATGACCAATTTGGAATAAGTTACCACTTTTTATTTGACCCTTCATGATAATTCTACCATCCTTTATACTTTTTATGTGATAAAATTTTATTATAAAAATGAATTCATTCCTATATTCAAAAATTTATTTTAAACTTTATAAATTGTGTTTGAGACTATTAATAAATAAAACGTCTTTATTTTCAGTTTTAAGACTTAATCTTAACTATACTAATTACATTGAATTTAAGGAACCTTTATTACCAAAAGTAACCACACCTATATAATACTTGTGAAAACCCAATAAATTTTAATAACAAATAATTTTAATTCCTTATTAATATTCTTGATTAGTTTCATGAACCATCCCAGGTTGACCCTGAACCGGTCACCCGATTCGGCCCACAACATGTACCGAAGGGAAATCCTGATCCCCATAGGCTGGAAACTAGTGTTGGGCATCAAAATAAATATATTGGGAATAATTGTTCCCATAAAAGATAAATAAATAAACAAGAATACATAGAATAATAAAACTAAACTCTAGAATCAGAAAGAGAATAAAACTAAATGACTAAACAGACCTCCAGATGACCTTATGGGTTACCACCAACCATAGAACCACACTCGCTCCTAGAGTGATCCAAAATTGGGATATCCTAAAACTGAAAAGATAAAGTAGGTGTGAGCACTGAGATAATCAGTAGAGATGCCAAAGTTAAACCACGTCCTATAACTCACCTTTAAAGCGAAAACCATATTTTCTAGTTTGAAATAGGATATATAAAAATAATGTTTTCAATATTTTAAAAAAACAAGAAAAAGACTTTTACATTAAAAAAACCCCTTTTTTATTTAACCTTTTGAAAACAATTTCCAAGGAATGTAAGTCTTTTCAATAAGTTATTTTCAAAGAAAATTAATTCTAGAGAAAGTGTTTTAAGTATGAACATAAATTAAAGGTACCATGAGTTAAAATAACCAAAAGTGCCACAAAATAAGTAGGAACATACAAGTTTGTAATCATGGGAATTTCCTAAACATACCTAGAAGAAATCCCTGGACATACTCAGATCGAAACCACCTTTAGGCATATAGTGAAGCCCCTAAGTCAATAACTAACTGGATGCCCCAACCTGGCCTCACTGGTGGCACAAACCTCCTGGCCTGTCAACAACTCTAGGATGTTACCAACCTTCTAATCAGGGCTGATCAACAACAGTCAATTGATCCTCTAAAATATTCCTAGGAAACCCATGATAATAATACACTGTGTAAGTATGAGTTCCTCACACACATGACTCACCTTACTTGTTGTCACCGCACTTGTTAACCCCAAACATAGACATCCCCTATACAACAACCCATAAAGGGAAATCCTAGACAGGGGTTCCAATTATATACATATACATATTTCCCATTATTTAAGGTGTTAATAGGGTCTTCATTTCACATAAACATTCAAATGATTTCTTAAAGTACTTTAAGTTTTCAATCGGGTATTCACACTTTCAAAACCACTTCAAAACCAAATTACACATCAAAAAATAACCTAAGTTTCCAACTACAACTTTAGTAATATCAATAAAATATATCATAAGAATATTCCCAACCATTTCTATAAAAAATGAGACACCTCTTCCATAAGCACTAGCCATACGAGCCTTTACATTTTCCAAATCAAATTTACATTCTAAAACCATTTCAAATTCTAGTTTAAAAACACAAAACACAGCTAAAAATTACCAAACAGGCCTTCATGTCATTTAATTTTCAAACTACACTTCATGGTTCCAAAAAAGTAAAGTTTTAAATAACAAAATTAACCAAATCCTTTAAGTTCCACAAAATACACTTCACCACATTTCTAGAACCATTTCTAAGAAGATATAAAACACTATTTTCTAATATACAATGTCAAACGGGCTTCACTACATTATAAGAAATATTTATTTTTTTAAAAAACACTATTTCATAACGCCCTTAAGTTCCAAAACCATTTAAAATCACAATTACACAACCAAGGGACCACAAATTTAGGTACAAGCTTGAAAAAATACATAAATAAAAGAATCCCATTAGAAATACTTATTACACACTAAAAACCATTTAGGAAACCATTTTTTTAATATCAATCATTTAAAACTAATTGATTACTAGAAATACATCACTACTTTCAATAAGGTTTAATACATGTTTCAATATGAAAAAATCAGGCTTCAAGCTTGAAAAAATTATGTAAAAAAAATAAATAACTATTTCTAACAACTACAACCAAATCATAAATAATATGAATACTACATAAATATAAAACACATTTTAAAGAAATCAATAAATTATGGATTTCAAATTAATGGTGCGAGCTTAGGGAACCTACCTCAATAAGGGAGTGGACCAAGCTGAGACACTTCAATGCTTAACGAAAAAAGGCGGCGACCACTCGAAACCACTCCGTACTCACACACACATACACCCTTATATATATATATATATCTTTTAGTCCAAGGCACATATTCCCCGTTCCATGAGGTAATATGCCCGAGGGATATATATATATATACACATATATACATACCTATGCATGTGTGTGCACGCCACCAAAGATGATTAAAACTCCTTATAATCAAGTTTAGGGACTCAATATACCTTAGGAGTAACAAATTAAGGGTGAAAAACAAAACAGAGGATTTAAAACCTTACCCCAAGCAATGTCAACAAGATGAGATGAGCCAATTCTGCTTTTCCTTAGGTAGAGGATGTCAGAATACACCTAAAGACAACCCGAGGAAGCCTTAGAACACCCTAAAACCCAAGAAAAACACACCAATATACCCCATAGTTAGGGTTTGGCCAAATTGAAAAAAACCCCAAAACCTAAAAGGCAAACAAACTAGAGGAGGGGGTGTGGCCGCCAGAGAGGGAGACAGTTGGAGATGGCACCGACGAGGGGGGTCATGGCCGGGAAGGGTGGTCATGGCCGGGAAGGGTGGTGCGACCAAAACATGGTGGAGTAGGGGGTCGGGTTGCGCTAGATCAGGGTGGAGGAGGGGGTCAAGCCGCCATGAGAGGAGCTCTGACGAGGGAGGGGTGCACAAAGAGAACGGACCAGGGGGAGTTCCACACTACACATAGGAACAGGGGGTGGTGCTGTTAATGAGTAGGGGGAGGGGAAAACTAGGTTATTTTTTTAATAAATTTATAATAATAATAATAATAATAATAATTTAATGATAATAATAACATAATCATAATAACAATAAAAACAATAATAATAATATTATTATTTACACAATAATGTTATTATTATTAGAGTATAAACATTTATAAAATTTATTTATTTTAAGAATTGGGCAGTTATGTGGTTGCCTGGGCTGACCGCATGATTATCGCTAACCATGTGGTGCCTGTGCACTGGCTCGAAACCCACCAAAGTCAAAAAACTTCAAAAAATTTAATCCATCACTTAACACAAACCTCTACGAGGCTAACCAAAGCCATAAAATAATAAAATAAAATAATTTTAAAGGTAGCGGTGTAAAAATTCCCCCCACCAAAAAACTTTCTACCCCCAGAAAGTCACCATGCCAAAAGATAGTCAAGATTTGAGTCCATGCTTGAATACAACCAGAAGATACAAGAAATTATGGGGTGACTATTTATTTCCCACGTCACACCTGATTGATCTAGATGAAATCACAACCTCAAACAAGGGGAGAATATGGGGGGGGGGGGTTCTCCCCATCATAAAGACTTAGAAAAAATAAAAACTTTAAAACTCAACCAATAAAACCTGGACTTAAATGGTAAACCCACTATGGAAGAAAACCGTAAAACTATGACCTCAAGAAATAATAAAATCTCTCCACACTAGCCAAACAACACTTTCACGCAACCAGGAACTAGGGAAATCTCAACCCGAACCAGACCAATTTCCTTAGCACGAGAACAAAAACACCATTATTGGAACTAGAAACTTTCCACACCAACCAAAAATCCCCAAAACTAAGGGTAACTTCCTAAAATAAACTCAAAGCAAATAGATAACTGGATACATTATCCATCAATTCCAAAAAACTTAAATATATCCAAATGGGCACAACTTAAACACTCAAGGAAAATGAATGATTCAAAATAGTCACTTTTAAATAGGTAAAACTGGTTGGAATACAATGGAACAATTATATTACACCTTTACAATGAACGATTAATTTACAACATAAAGAAAACAAGAACAAAAAGTGTTTAAATGTTTCAATCCCAACACAGGACACAAAACTCGGATCAAGGCTTCACACCCCCAGCAACATCTGACTGTGCCTGAGATTCACTATGAGACCTACGACTAGAGATCTGATGGCTAAAGGATCTCTTACCTCATAGTCAGACACTTACATCCCTTGGTCATAAAGACTTCCTTAAGTGACAATTCCTGCAAAACTTATCCAAATAACCCAAATAGCTACAACGATGACATGTCTTTGGAAGGATGCGACATGATGGCTTCGAGTACCCAAACCAACCACACTAGTGGAACACAACCGAACAATATGATGGACTAGAATCACAAACCAATGAAGGTGACCCCTTAGGAATAGGTTCCTCTGGCATCCAATCCTCACTAGAGGGGGAACCTTCATGAGAAGTAAGAGATGTCAGACTTCCAACCGCCTATGCTTCAAGGACCAACTTAGATAGAAACGCTTCATATTTCATCCTCTCAAAATAATGGTCCTTAAAAGAGAGGACCCTCTTTTTGATCTCTAGAAAAATACCCCCAATAAAGAGAGAAGTATTCATTAACACCTGTGATGAAACCTCCAGAGAAAAAAAACCATTTCCTTAAAGTGGTCATTATAGGCCTTCAACGATTGCTGGCTTTGTTGAATACCCATAAGATATTCCCTTTTATTAGCCTTTACCTCTTCAGGTATAAACCATCAGATGAATATAGACTTAAAAAATTCCCATGTCATCCTAAATTGTAATAATGATAGGGTAAAAAACTCCCATTCATCCATGCTGGACCTTCGAACAGACCCAAAACGACACGCACTCTGACAGTTTCAGGAGTTCCCAATACCCTGAAGACACATTTGACCTCTTCAAGCCACACAACTACCCCTAACAGACCTTGATCATCATGAAGAACAAGAAACATCCAAGAAGGACTAAAAAATGGGCATGAATCATTGAAAAATTTGGATACCTTTCTGGGCGGAATTTTTTGAACAACACAAGAAACATAAAATCAAATCCAACATCAGTATGAAATGAAATCAGAAAGAATATATCATGCCAAAAAAATATTATAGTAATCCAAACACATACATGTATACAAAAATCTATCTTTCAAAAACCTATTTATATTTTAATTTTTCCAAAACCTCATCATTTCAAGGTCACTTTCAAAATACCAAAATACCAAAATCCACTTTACCAATTTTAAGACCATTTAGAAGAAAACGTTTTAATTTCAAAACCACTTACATTATCAGAAGACACTCTGTCACGACCCCCTCCCACCAAAGATTCCCCTCCTGAGCTGGCAATGGTGAAAGGGAGATAATGACCCCCGAGTCCCGCCTCCAGTAGGCTCCAGGGTGGCGACTAGCACCAAGGGTATGAGTTTTCACAAATATGGGAGGCATTACCCTTTTTATTATTTAAGATCGGGAAATAGGACAAGTCAACCACTTAAAAAGCAAAAGAGCAAGTGTATAGAAATAAACCCAAACCAATCCCACATGAATGTTTAAACAATTTTATAACAAGGTGCAAGTACAAGAAATCTCAAAGTACAATACCAAAAGAAAACAAGAGTACAACAACTGCAAAAAATACAACTGTCTGAATAGTAGGGCCCCGCACGGCCCTGGTAGTCCTCCTGGAAACCTGAAAGTAAACGTAGGGTGATCATACAAGTATACTCAGTAGGGAAACCTAAATCTCTTGTGCACCAGTGGGGAGACATCCTAATGTCCTGTGAGAATAAGAGAAGAAACCTAGCAAAGAATTCTATCCACCCAACCTCACCATCCACACTCACCAAAATACAATCACAACAGGTAGTAGTAGTATATAAGAACAAGAGTATTGGGTACCCCGCACCATTCCCCTTTAGTTAGCTGCTCTTCCTAACGGCGAACATCCTGACGCTTCCACACTCTCCCCGCCCGCACACACCTGGGCCTCACAACCACGTATCCTGCCCACACACACTTGGGCCTCACAACCACGTATCCCGCCCGCACACACCTGGGCCTCACAACTATGTATCCCGCCCGAACACACCTAGGCCTCATCCTGAAGGTTCTTGGGAAATAGTAAAACCTTCCCGAAGAGTCTTGGGATAAACCAACCCAATCGAAACCTACCTGAAGAGTCTTGGGTGTAAGGTCACCTTAAGCCATCACAGCCTAGGGAGGAAGGAGCAGGAAGGAGCTAGTAACTAAGGGGAAAACAGCCTCTCCCATGAAATGGGAGTGTTCGACACTAAGTTCTCAACATGGGTGGGGTGAGATAAAACACAAAAGATATAGATATATATATGTATACCAACACACAGACCAACCTATGGCTTCTAAACAGAGAAACTAAGCATGTGCCTCAACACTACTACTACGAAGCATGCATATAACAAACAATCCCAACCCCATTTAGGTTTTCATGTTTCAATAGAATCATCTTATTAGTTCCTTAACTACTGGGAAACTATCCACAACCAACCATAACAATCATTCGTAAAACATATCCCTTCCATCCACAAATTAAGTTAGGAAAACACAAGCAAAACAACCAAGTCCTTCTTATTAACCTACCAAACCCATTGATTATTATTTCTGTTCCAATACCAAGCCCCACCATTCATTAACTCTTACACTTTTTATTTATTAATCACCACCCAGAGTTCATTCACATTCAAACCCATCCCTGTAGCCCCGTTTCCAACCACCATAACCAAAAACATACCGTACATCATTACCCCTTTAATACCATTCATTATAGCTCCGCTTCCCATCACCAACATAGCATTCACACCAACCCACAACCAAGTCAACCGCAGTCCCACTGCTCACCTGATCCACAAAAACCCACAAAACACCCCCATCACATGCCACGTATCCAAGCCAACACCCACATGTTCATTATTCCATTTTGTTCAACCAGAGTGATCACACAAGGGTTCCATAATTTAAATCATCCAGATTTACATGATTAACCAAATTCCACATTCAACAAAGTTCCATTCACAAAAATGGTCTAAAAATATAGGGCAACATTTAATTGCGCAAGCAAAGGCCCCCAACGACCGTGATTTTCAGTAGGTAGAAGCCTATTCAATTCACAACATAATATCACAGGATATAAGATAAACATAACAACTTCCCCATTCCCGTTCTTTAACCAGTTATTATCTTTATTTAAAGGTTAATCCATTTCTCATTAAAACAAGAGGATACCCACCCCGCATGATGCAAAAATTATAGAGACGAAGGTAATATCCCTACCTCAACAGGTTCTGATCACAACGCTCCCCTGGATCAACTTTATAAGAAGTTTTTCGGCGTCCGCCACTTCTGTCGAAACCCAGAAAAACCTCCTCGGGTGGAATTTGGAAAGGAAAGACCAAAGTAAAGACAACGGATCTAAGCTCAGAAGTTCCAACTCATCGTTACGATCCCGTGGCCATTGATGGATCATAAATCGGAGCTCGGATGAAAAAGTTATGGAAGAAAAAGGAACCTTCGAGTCTCTTGGGAGAGCTCTGCTCAGAGGAGAGGGGAGGAGAGGGGTGTGTTGAAAAGGAGGAGGGGACCCCTCCTTTTATAGGAGAGAAAAGAAAAAGTACACGGTGTGTACTTTATGGTACATGGCGTGTACTCGGTTGTTTCACACGGTCTCCACGCGGCTTCCAATACGGCTCCGCGGTTATTGACTGGTCAACACATGGTTTGAGGGTAACGCATACGCGGGGAGGGACTACACGGCGGGTAGTTTGGACACACGGTGTGTACCCATTTATTTCACACGGCAAAGACACGGCTTCAACACGGAACACGACCGTTGACTGGTAACGCGTACGCGGGGAGGGACTACATGGCTTGTAGTTTATGGTACATGGCGTGTACCCATTTACTTCACACGGAAAAGACACGGCCTTCCAAACGGGGTATACCTGGCGAGGGGGTACACAGCGTGTAGTTTGGGGTACACGGCGTGTACTAATTTCTTTCACACGGTAAGGACATGACCTTGAACACGAGGTATACTCGGCAAGGTGGTACACGGCGTGTACTCACACTACACGACGTGTACTTACAAAATTCTGGAATTGTGGGAAAATTCCATTTTACCCTCCAGAACACTTCAAGACCCTCTTTTTCAGAAAGGAATGGGCCGGAGAGGTCCGGGCCATTACATCAGATACCTCTTAAAACATTCTCGTCCCCGAGAATTCAAAACCATCCTAGAGGAACCCAACAAGATACCTATTAGGGCTCTTGTTATAACAGGAACCCAACCACCAACCCTAATTATAGGTGTTAGGAATTCCTTCTCCTCTATCGAGATATTATCCGCTTTTGGTGGCACTGACTCGCCTTCATGGGTTTAATCACATCCTCACTAATGCGTCTCGATTAAGAGTCGGGTCTTCCCACTTCCATACATTAGGATTTTTCAACTCACACTGCCCCCAACACCGCACAACCCACACACTGCCCGAACACGTGGTTTGCGGAAATTTCCTTTTCCTATGTCAAGATATTATCCACTTTAGGCGGCACTGAATCACCTGAACGGGTTCAATCGCATCCGCATTAATGCGTCTCGATTAAGGATCAGGTTTTTACCTTCCCCACATTCCTGGACATGTTACACACTCCTAGAGAACAAGGAAACAAAAGGTCTCATAACCAACAAGCCAAGTATTCCATACATCAAAGTACAAAGTATAACATCAAAACAAATCTCAGAAGAACAAAGAAAATACAAGTCAAAACAACTCCGGGTACTGAGCGTGCATCTGGGTCTCCCACTCCCAAGTTCTCTCCTTGAGGCCTCCATGCCTCTACAACACGCGAACCAAGGGAATGGTTCATCCACGAAGCACCTTCTCTTTACGATCTTCGATTTGGACTGGTCATTCCTCGAAGGTCCCATCATCTCCCATATCTAACTCTCCCTAGTCGATAACGTGAGAGTCATCGTGTAAGTATCGATGAAGC
The DNA here is from genome assembly GCA_963277665.1 of Viscum album. Classification (NCBI taxonomy): domain Eukaryota; kingdom Viridiplantae; phylum Streptophyta; class Magnoliopsida; order Santalales; family Viscaceae; genus Viscum; species Viscum album. Next base: position 265,363,211 of record OY728129.1, read on the forward strand.
TGGGAGACGTGGAAGACGTCATGAAATTTCTCCAACTGAGGTGGCAGGGCTAGCTGATATGCCACCTCACTGACTCGCCTCAGCACCTCAAAAGGTTTGATGAACCTAGGGGAGAGCTTAATCCCCTTCCCGAACCTCCGCTACCCCCGTCGAGGGGAAACCTTCAAGAACACATGTTCTCCCACCTCAAACTCCAAGGGCCTCCTCCGATGATCAGCATAAGACTTCTGTCGGTCCTGAGCCGCTTTCATCCTCTCACATACAAGTTGGACTTTCTCTGTGGTGCTATGCACTACCTCTGACCCAAGAGCACCTGTCTCACCAACCTATGACCAGCAAATGAGTGAACGACATGGTCTTCTATACAAGGCCTCAAATGGTGACATGCCAATAGTAGAGTGGAAGCTGTTGTTGTAGGAAAACTCTACTAAAGGCAAGTGTCGTACCCATGAACCTACGAAATCCAGAATGCATGCTCGCATCATGTCCTCCAACATCTGGATAGTCTACTCTGTCTGCCCGTCGGTCTGGGGGTGGAAAGCAGTGCTCAGGTGTAGCTAGGTGCCAAAAGCATGCTGTAACCCCCTCCAGACTCGTGAGGTAAACCGAGTATCCCCGTCTGAGATGATAGTCTTCAGAACTCCATGCAAACGCACCACCTAGTCTACGTAGCTCTGTGCTAAGGTACTCACCGGGCCCGAATCCATAATTGCTAAGAAGTGAGATGATTTCGTCAGTCGATCCACCACTACCCAGATAGCGTCATAACCACCTTGATCTCTGGGTAGTCCTGTGACGAAGTCCATTAAGATGTCATCTCACTTCCACTCGGGGACATCTAAAGGATGAAACAAACCACTGGGAACATGATGTTCAACCTTCACTTGCTGACACATTAGGCATTTAGCCACAAACTCTGCCACTGCCCGTTTCACCCCGGGCCACAAAAACTGTTCCCTCAGGCCTCAGTACATTTTTGAAACTCCTGGATGTACCACCAAGGCTGAGATATGGAACTCACGGAGAACTCCCTCATGCATCGCCTCCGGAACAAACAACCTTTCATGGAAAAGCCTCCGATGTCGGCTGTCCTCTGACCATCCCTCTGGAGAATTTACCTGATCGACACGATCCCACATCACTTCTCCTCAGAGTCCCCCCAATGAGACTCTTCCACTTGCTGTGATAAGGAGGGATGCACCATCATATGAAACAAACAACCTCTAACACCTTCTACCCTGGCATCCAAGTGCAAGGCAGCCAACTCTCCCATCACTTTCCAAGCATCAACGAATTCCCACACCACTTCCTTATGTGACTTCCTTTTCAGGGCATCATCCACAACGTTGCCCTTACCTTCAGTGTAAGAGATTTCAAAGTCATAGTCTTGGAGAAACTCGACCCATCTCCGCTGCCGTAAGTTCAGGTCACATTGGGAGAAGATATAACGCATGACCTTGTGATATGAGAAGACCACAGAGTGCTCCCCAAAGAGGTAATGTCGCCACAACTTCAGTGCGAAGACTATTTCTGCAAGATCTAGGTCATGGGTGGCATAGTTACGCTCATGAGGGCACAACTGCCTAGACCCATAACAGATCACTACCTTCTTCTGCATTAGCACACACCCCAAACCAAGGCCAGAAGCATCACAAAACACCTCGTACAACAACCCTTACTCTAGAAACCTGAGTACGGGTGCACTGACCAACTTCTCCTTCAGGTAGTCGAAAGATTTTTGGCACTGCTCACTCCATAGGAAGACTTGGTTCTTCCTAGTCAAAGCTGTCAATGGAGAAAAAACTTGAGAGAAGTCCAAAACGAACCTCCGATAGTAACCTACCAACCCCAGGAAACTACGAACTTCCGCCATGCTCTTGGGTGCCGCCCAAGAAACAACTGCCTCCACCTTCGATGGGTCCACTGACACTCCATGCTAAGAGACTATGTTCCCAAGGAAGTGTACTTCTTGTGTCAAGAACTTACACTTCGACAACTTCCCATAAAGCTGGTGGTGTCAAAGGACTTCCAAGACTGCCCTGAGATGCTCAACGTGCTCCTCCTATGATCTTGAGTAGATCAGGATATCATAGATAAACACAACAACGAACCGGTCCAGAAACTCTCGGAAGACAAAGTTCATAAGTCCCATGAACACAGCCGATGCATTCGTAACTCCAAATGGCATCACTACAAACTCGAAGTGCCCATACCTGCACCTGAAAGCCGTCTTCGAGATGTCACTATCCTTTACCCTCAACTGATGATATCCCGATCGTATATCAATCTTAGAAAACCAACCTACTTCCCTCAGCTGGTCGAAGAGATCATCTATCCTTGGAAGGGGGTAACGGTTCTTGACCGTTTCCTGGTTCAACCTTCGGTAGTCTATGCATAACCTAAGACCACCATCTGCCTTCTTTACGAACAAAACTGGAGCACCCCATGGTGACACTCTGGGTCGAACAAAACCCTTCTCCATCATATCGTCAATCTGAATCTGCAACTCCCACAACTCCAAAGGTGCCATCCGATAAGGGGCCATCGAAACAGGACGGGCACCAGGTTGTAAGTCTATCCCGAACTCAACGTCACGTCAGGGGGGTAGAGTCACAACCTCCTTCGGAAAAACATCGAGGAACTCCCCAACAACCTCCGGGACATCCATCATCTCTATATCAGCTGAAACCACTGATAACCCGCCTAACAAGGAAAGGAGAGGCTCTACATGCCGGCTTCCCACCTGATAGATCCTCTCACCAACAAAAGCTACACGTTGCCCATCCATGTCGGAGAACACGACTCTTCTCCGGAAGTAATCGATAACGACACTAATAGAAAACAACCAGTCGATGCCTATGATGACATCGTATGGCTGCATCTGTAACAGAAGAAGGTCCCCACTAGATTTATGTGGTCCCAACGTCAGCCCACATCCCTGGAAAACACAAGATACGCTGGTCTGGCCTCCAACTAGTGTACTCAACACCAGTGGTACGAAAATTCTCTCTAAATCTAGTCCCAAATCATGGTCTAGACCAGTTGCAACAAAGGAGTGTGAAGCTACCGAGTCGAACAAAGAAGAAAAAAGAGTGCTGAACAAACAAATCGTACCTCGCACCACCTCTGGTCCTGCTGGAGCTGTCAACTCTGCTGCATGAAACTTTCCACACCTAGCTCCTCTGCCTCTCTGATGTTGTCCACCTCCCCGACCACACCCTGGTTGAGGTCCCTGAGGAGCACCTTGAGGTTAGCCTCCTCCCGCAAAGTCTGCCCTCGGAGGATCATGGTCCTGCTGCTACTGGAAGGGCCTCACTGGAAACTGGTGCTGCTGAGGTGGGCGTTGAACCTACTCACCTCCACCGTACTGAGCTCGGGTCGAGAACCGACTCTGAATGTGCTCAAAACCTCCACAAGAAAAACACTTCGGTCCTGGGCTTGTGAAAAAGGGACGAGGACCTGAAGATCTGAACTAGAACTGCTGGGGCCTACTCCCCACTGGACTGAACCTAGAAGGTCCCATCGCAGGGGACCTACTGCTGACTGCCTTCCCCTCCGACGAGCCCGACTGGATCCCCTCTCGTGGTGCACCTCCCAACGAATGAATCCTCTCTACAACCTCTGCCTTCTTCTGTACCGCCAAGTACATCGGAAGGGTGAAGGGGGTGACAACATACTGAAGTGAAGGGTGAAGCGCCTCCTCCAAACCTCTCACCCGAGACTCCTCATCGGGAAAGAGATCCGGAGCAAAGCACAAGAGATCCTTGAACTTGATCCCCAAATCTCGTACTGACATACTCCCCTGCTGAAGGGAGAGTAACTCATACTGCTTCTCCGCCTTGATCATGGAAGAAAGGAATTCCTCTCATAATTCCTTCTCAAAGTCAGACCATGGAACCTCTGACTCTATCCTCTCTCTGAGGTAGAGCGTCCACCACTGTCGCGCTGCGCCTCTCAGCTGACTAACTGCTAGGGGAACCCAGTACTCCCTCGGAGCACGGATCAAGGTAAAAGAGATCCCTAGCTCCTCAAGCCACCCCTCCATCTTTGTATCCGAAGTACTACCCTCGTACTTCTTGAGGGTCTGCCGCTGGAAAGAACGAAGAGTCTTCTGCCACTGGCTATCTTCCTCCTCTCGGTCAATCCTCAACTGATAGACCGCCTGGATCTGCTGGGCCTCGGCTGTCTGAGCCACCTGGGGACGACGTCCAGGTGCCATAGCTGTACGGTAAACAAGGATCGCCTAAGCCCAAGTAGTAAAAAAATTTCTCAAGGTTTTATTTTATCACATTATTTTAATTTCTTTCCAAGAACACTCAAATCAAGTAAAACACAATCATGATGATGCATGTACCTTCCCTAGGGTCTCTACCCTGCAATAAATGTGGTATCAGTTGGTTGTTTGGTAGGCTCAGAGTCCTTGCATCGGATCACGGGGGGCCCTAAAATCCCGTGTCCTAGCCAGTCTTCCTTGGCCTATGTCACGCACCAAGATTAACCAACACTGTTTCCCTACCATCCCATGCAATCCTCACTGTGCCTAACTCCAGACCCCATCCTATCTCTCAACAATCACCTCTGATACCATTCTTTCACGACCCTCTCCCACCAAAGATGCCCCTCCTGAGATAGAAATGGTGAAAGGGAGATAATAACCCCCCGAGTCCCACCTCCAGTAGGCCCCAGGGTGGCGACTAGCACCAAGGGTATGAGTTTTCACAAATATGGGAGGCATTACCCTTTTTATTATTTAAGATCGGGAAATAGGACAAGTCAACCACCCAAAAAGGAAAATAACAAGTGTATAGAAATAAACCCAAACCAATCCCACATGCATGTTTAAACAATTTTATAACAAGGTGCAAGTACAAGAAAGCTCAAAGTACAATACCAAAAGAAAACAAGAGTACAACAACTGAAAAAACTCCAACTTTCCAACTAATAGGGGCCTGTACAGCCCTGGTAGTCCTCCTGGAAACCTGAAAGTAAACGTAGGGTGAGAATATAAGTATACTCATTAGGGAAACCTAAATCTCTCGTGCACAAGTGGGGAGACAACCTAATTTCCTGTGAGAACAACAGAAGAAACCTAGCAAGGAATTCTATCCACCCAACCTCACCAGCCACACTCACCAAAACACAATCACAACAGGTAGTAGCAATATATAAGAACAAGAGTATTGGGTACCCCACACCATTCCCCTTTAGTTAGCTGCTCTTCCTAATGGCGAACGTCCTGACGCCACCACACTCTCCCCGCCCGCACACACCTGGGCCTCACAACCACATATCCCGCCTGCACACACCTAGGCCTCACAACCACGTATCCCGCCCGCACACACCTGGGCCTCACAACTACGTATCCCACACGCACACACCTGGGCCTTATCCCGAAGGTTCTTGGGAAATAGTAAAACCTACCCGAAGAGTCTTGGGCTAAACCACCCCAATCGAAACCTACCCGAAGAGTCTTGGGTGTAAGGTCGCCTCAAGCCATTATAGCCTAGGGAAGAAGGAGCAGGAATAAGCTTGTAACTAAGGGGAAAACACCCTCTCCCATGAAATGGGAGTGTTCGACACTAAGTGATCAACATGGGTGGGGTGCGATAAAACACAAAAGATACAGATATATATATGTATACCAACACACAGCTCAACCTATGGCTTCTAAACAGAGAAACTGAGCATGTGCCTCAGCACTACTACTATGAAGCATGCATATAAAAAACAATCCCAACCCCATTTAGGTTTTCATGTTTCAACAGAATCAGCTTATTAGTTCCTTAACTACTGGGAAACTATCCACAACCAACCATAACGATCATTCGTAAAACATATCCCTGCCATCCACAAATAAAGTTAGGAAAACACAAGAAACACAACCAAGTCCTTCTTATTAACCAACCAACCCCATTGATTATTATTTCCATTCCAATACCAAGCCCCACCATTCATGAACTCTTCCACTTTTTATTTATTAATCACCACCCAGAGTTCGTTCAGATTCAAACCCATCCCTGCAGCCTTGCTGCCAACCACCATAACCACAAACATACCATACATCATTACCCCTTTAATACCATTCATTACATCCCCGCTGCCCATCACCAACATAGCATTCACACCAACCCACAACCAAGTCTACCACAGCCCCGCTGCTCACCCGATCCACAAAAACCCACAAAAACATCCCCATCACATGCCACGTATCCAAGCCAACACCCACATGTTCATTATTCCATTTTGTTCAACTGGGGTGATCACACAAGGGTTCCATATTTTAAATCATCTAGATTTATGTGATTAACCAAATTCCACATTCAACAAAGTTCCATTCACAAAAACGGTCTAAAAAGATAGGGAAAAATTTAATTGCGCAAGCAAAGGCCCCCAACGACCGTGATTTTCAGTAGGCATAAGCCTATTCAATTCACAACATAATATCACAGGATATAAGATAAACATAACAACTTACCCATTCCCATTCTTTAACCAGTTATTATCTTTATTTAAAGGTTCAGCCATTTCTCATGAAAACAAGAGGATACCCACCCCGTATGATGAAAAAATTAGAGAGACGAAGGTAAGATCCCTACCTCAATAGGTTCTGATCACAATGCTCCCCCGAATCAACTTTAAAAGACATTCGTTCGCATCCGTCACTTCTGTCGAAACCCGAAAAAACCTCCTCGGGTGGAAGTTGGAAAGGAAAGGCCAAAGGAAAGACAACAGATTCAAGCTCAGAAGTTCCGCCTCGTCGTTACGATCCCGTGGCCGTTGATGGATCATAAATAGGAGCTCGGACGAAGAAGTTATGGAAGAAAAAGGAGCCTTCGAGTCTCTTGGAAGAGCTCTACTCAGAGGAGAGGGGAGGAGAGGGGTGTGTTGAAAAGGAGGAGGGCACCCCTCGTTTTATAGGTGAGAAAAGAAAAAGGAAATGGTGTGTACTTTATGGTACACGGTGTGTACTCGGTTATTTCACACGGTCTCCACGCGACTTCCAACACGGCTCTGTGGCCATTGACTGGTCAACACAAGGTTTGAGGGTAACGTATACGCGGGGAGGGACTACACGACGCGTAGTTTGGACACACGGTGTGTACCCATTTATTTCACATGGCAAAGACACAGCTTCAACAGGGAACATGACTGTTGACTGGTAACACTTACGTGGGGAGGGACTACACGGCGTGTAGTTTATGGTACACGGCGTGTACCCATTTACTTCACACAGCAAAGACACGGCCTTCCACATGGGGTATACCCGGTGAGGGGGTACACGATGTGTAGTTTGGGGTACACGACGTGTACTCATTTCTTTCACACGGCAAGGACACGACCTTGAACACGGGGTATACTCGGCAAGGTGGTACACGACGTGTACTCACACTACATGGCATGTACTTACAAAATTCTGGAAAGTGTGGGAAAAGTCCATTTTACCCTCCAGAACACTTCAAGACCCTCTTTTTGACAAAGGAATGGGCCGGAGAGGTCTGGGCCATTGCACACTCACACCAACTAGAATCAAACAAAACCCAACTTGCACTAAACCATTGAAGTGAGGAACTAGTATTTATTCCCAACTTAGTGACGTGGTAGTGAGCCATGCCCCAAGTAGGAAATAAAACTAAGAGGAACTTGAACCAGGCACTTGGATATCACATGGGTCACTACTCCATGTGAGATCACAACCTGACACCAAATCACCTCAATTTTTATCCCTTAGTCCAAAACAAAAGTATAAGACTCGAATCTCAGACTACCCCTGGTAACTCAAGGATTAGTGTGAGTAAGAGTTCACAATTCTCTTCCCAAACCTATATCCCAAGTCCTTAAAGTCCTAATCTTCATCTATCAGACACCCCAAATATCAAGGGCCTCCTTTGATACTATTTTGTCACAAACCATCCTTGGAGGACCCTAAACTAGTCACCCGAGTCTACCCACAACATGACTAGAGGGGAGTTCCCAATCCCCACAGGCTAGCAACTAGTGTTAGGCATCAAAATAAATCTATTGGGAATTATTTATCCCATAAAATATAAATAAATAAACAATAATACATAGAAGAATAAAAATAAATTCGAGTAGTGGAAAGATAATAAAACTGAATAGCCAAATATACCTCCAGATGACCACATGGGTCCCCACCAACCACAGAATCATACTCAATCCTAGATCAATCCAAAACCGGGAGAACCTAAAACTAAAAAGATAGAATAGGTGTGAGCACCGAGAAGCTCAGTAGGGATTCCAAAGATAAACTACATCCTATACCTCACCTTTAAAGTGAAAAACATATTTTCTAGTTTGAAATAGGATATATAAAAATAAGGTTTTCATTATTTTACCAAAACAATTAACATACTTTCACTTTTTTTAAACCCCCCCGTTTTCATTTCACTTTCCAAAAAAAATTTCCAAGACATCTAAGTCATTTCAATAAGTTTCTTTAGAATACAATTAATGCTAGAGCATGTGTTTTAAATATGAATGAAAAGTAAAGTTTCCATGTGTTCAAATAACCAAAAGTGTCACAAAAGAAGCATGAACATATAAGTGTGTAATCATGGGATTTTTCTAAACATATCTAGAAGAAATCCCTGGAAGTACTCGGTTCAAAACCACCTGTCGGCGTATAGTGAAGCTCCTAAGTCAATAACCAATTGGCTTCCCTAACTTGGCCTCACCAGTGGAATAACCCTCTTGGACTTTCAACAACTCCAGGAGGGTACCAACCTGTCTAATCAAGGCTGATCAACATCCATCACTCGACCCTCTAAAACAACTATGTAAGTAGGAGGCCCTTTCATGCTTGACTCACCTTACCTGCCATCACCGCACTTGCCTACCCCAAACAAGGACATCCCCTATATGACAAAACATAAAGGGAAATATTAGATAGGGGTCCCCATTATATACATATACATATTTCACATCATTGAAGGTGACAACTAGGACTTCATTTTATATAAACATTCAGATCATTTCATAAAGTACTTTATGTTTCCAATTGGGCATTCACACTTTCAAAACCACTTAAAAACCAAATTCCACATCCAAAAATGACATAAGGTGACTTTAATACTATCACCAAAATATATCATAAGAATATTCCCAACCATTTATATAACAAAATAAGACACCACTTCCACAAGCACTATCTATATGAGCCTTTACATTTTCCAAATCAAATTCACTTTTTAAAACTATTTCCAATTCTAGTTTAAAAACACACAACACACCTAAAAAGTACCAAACACTCATTTATGTCATTTAATTTACAAACCACACTTCAAGGTGCCAAAAAAGTCAAGTTTTTAAATAACACCCTTAACCAAAGCCTTTAATTTCCACAAAATACACTTCACCACATTTCCAGAACCATTTCTAAGAAGATATAAAACACCATTTTCTAATATAAAATGTCAAACACGCTTCAATACATTACAAGAAATATTTAATTTTTAGAAAAACACTATTTAATAACACTATTAAGTTCCAAAACCATTTAAAAGCACAATTACACAACCAAGGCACCACACATTTAGGTGCAAGCTTGAAAACATGCATAAATCGAAGCAACCCATTAGAAATACTTATTTCACAATAAAAACCATTTAGGAAACCAATTTTGTTTTTTAATATTAAAAATTTAAAACCAATTGAGCACTAGAAATACATCACTACTTCCAACAAGGTCTAATATATGTTTCAATATGAAAAACCTAGTCTGAAATCTTAGATAAAATATATAAAACAAACAAATAATTATTTCTAAAAACTGCATCCAAATCACAAAGCATATGGTCAGAATAGCCTGAAGGCCTTCATTTTTTTTATTATTTTGATAATACACCTTTCAAGGGGTGAGGTGGAACCCTTACAAGGAACAAATTCTTAGAGACAATTACATGACCCGTAGGTCTTAGAGAGAATCACCCAGACAAGACAACTTGGAACTGCTCCTCCCCAGCATATGTCATGATATCAGCACTCCAACTTTACAGGGCTGGTCGGCTAGCTGTCCTATGCAAAGCTGCGTAGGCCTGATACTGATGGAAAATCCATACCCTCTCATTCTTCCAATTCCAGTTAGATCTACTCTAGTGGATTCACCTGCCCTAAATCCTCCTCTGAAGCCTTGTCCGTTGTAGTCTGACTGGTACATCTGCATTTCTTGTGGCCCGAAGGCCTTGGGGTGGCCCTAAGGCCTTAAGGTGGCCCGAAGGCCTTGAGAATCAACTGGCCTGAAGGCCTTGGGTGGCCCAAAAGCCTTACAGGACCCGAAGACCAAACTGGTGGCCCAAAGACCCAGATGGATGAATAGTTCCAGCTGCTACAGTACCGAACAATGCCTGCTACAGTACTACTATAGTACCCTAGAAATCCTCCTCCACTCGGATTTGATCTCGGGTCTCTTGGATGAACCTTCTGAGTCCTCACCAACCGGGTTGAGGCTCATGTGTAAAGCATATGAATACTACATAAATAAAAAACACATTTTAAATAAATAAAGAAATTATGGATTTCAAATTAAAGGAACATGCTTAGGGAACCTACCTCAACAAGGGAGCAGAATAAGCCGATACACTTTTTCACTTGAAAAAAAAATGTGGCGACCACTCAGAATTGCTTTGTACTCGCACACATAGACCTATGAATGTGCGTGTGCACCACCAAAGATAATTAAGACACACTATAATCAAGTTTAGGGACTCAATATACCTTAATAGTAACAAATTAAGGGTGATAAACAAAACAATGGGTTTAAAACCTTACCCTAAGTGGTGTCAGCAAGATGAGACAAGCCAATTCCACTTTTTCTTAGGCAACAGATGCCGGAACACACCCGAAGATAACCCAATGAAGCCTTCACACACCCTAAAATCCAAGAAAAACACACCAATATACCCCATGATTAGGGTTTGGACAAATTGAAGAAAAATCCCCAAAACATGAAAGGAAAAAAGACCAGAGGAGGAGAGGGTGTGGCTTCCAGAGAAGAAGATGACCAGAGATTGCACCGGTGAGGGGGGTTGCAGTCGAGAAGGGAGGTGCAGCCGAATCAATGTGGAGAAGGGGGGTTGGGCTATGTCAGATTAGGGCGAAGTAGGGGTTCGTGTCGTGTTGGAGTAGGGCTGAGTAGGGGGTCGGGCCGTCGGGAGAGGAGTTCTGGTGTAGGAGGGGTGCACACAAATAATGGACCACGGGGGCACACATAGGAACAAGGGAGGGGGGGGTGCCGTGAATGAGTAGGGGGAGGAAAAAACTAGGTTAAAAAAACTTAATAAAGTTATAATAATAGTAATAATAATAATAATAATGTTAATGATAATAATAACATAATCACAATTATAATAATAATAATATCAATAATACAATAATAATAATTCTAATAATAATAATAATCACATTAATAACATTTATTTCATTTATTTAATGAAAATAATATTAATAATAAATTTAAAAATAATACTATTAATATCAATTTAGAAATAATAGTATTAAAACACTTTAATAATAATAATAATAATAATATCTACACTATAATGTTATTATTATTAAGGTATAAACATTTATAAAATTTATTTATTTTAATAATTGGGTAGCTGAAAGGTCTTCTGATCTGACCACATGGTTACTGGTAACTGTGCGGTGCTTGTGCACCAGCCTGAAACCCACCAAAGTCAACAAACTTCAAAAATTTTAAACTATCACTCAACCTAAACCTCAACGAGGTTAACTTAAACCAAGAAATAATAAAATAAAATAATTTTAAAGTTCAGGGTGTGACAATTAGATTTTATGGATTCACATTCATTATAATAATTTTATATGATTTTTTAAATCGAAAAAACAGTTTTATTATAACTAAAGTATTTTTCCATATATTATATCTTTTTAGTTAAAAGTTAAATTTATAAATTTTAGAAATTTAATTTAATAAAATGTATTAAATTTTTTATATTATCATATCAAATTTATCTTATGGTGAATTTTTAATATTTTTCTCAAATGATTTATTTTTATGTGAATAGTAAAAAATGGTGTTTTTTTATAAAAACCATCATTTATTTTCTAATATTTAAAAATTACCAATATATTTTTGATTGGTTTTAAAGTAATACTAGTAATATTTAACTAAAATTAACCCTATTAATTTTATATTAATCATCATTATATTTTATTTTGGTATAAATTCATTTTTAGGCTTAAAAACGTATTTTTCTAAAAAACTATTTTTCATTGCATTTTGCGCACTTATATAAAAATTAATTTCTAAAAATTCTATAAATTGAATATTGAAAAATATATTTCATATTTGGAATAATTATTTTTTAATTTAGTAATGATTCCAATCTCATTTTTGGTCTTAATGAATAGTAACCATGGTAAATTGTTATCACCTTGGAAAAGGGTAAAATAGGTTAATTAGGGTTAAAGATTTGTGATAAAGTCACAAAACCTAATCTTAATTTTTATTATATAAGAGTATTTTTAATATTATCTCAAAATATTCATAATTAGATAGATTCAGTGACACTTGAACATGTGTATGATATTTATAACATTTAAAAGTTAAGAACAATTACAAGAGTGCAACTCCCCATACTTATAAAAGGGCACATCCCATACTAAATTATTCACAAAATTTGAGACCCTTATCTTGAAAAAGAGTTGAAAAAATTCATCTCCAAACTTAATCCCCACATACTATAGGTTTTGTTCTCTCAAAAATACCAATCTAGAAATCTTAAGGCGTAATCCAAAAGAGGTTTCCCAAAGAAGAGCTTTAACTCTTAACCGAGTTCTTTCATGTTTATTTCTTCTTCTACCACTTTAAAACATATCATAGATATGATGATATAATAACATAAATATATTAAATATCATAAAGTGTTATTATATTTATGATACATAACTTTTTTATCTCCGTTTTCTATCATATAAGAAATGAAAACATTGCTCACACGTATGTGTGAACTACCACCTCCAAGATTCGATGTGTTTAGTTTTTTTTATCACTGTCTCATAGGGATTGTTATTATGATATATTTAATGAATATATGTTATATTCATAAAATAATTATGATTATGTAAATATAGTATATTACTTACCTTCTTATCCTTCCATCCTTTGGAAAATGATATTGCCACTTGGGCATACATGTGGATTACCACCTCTATGAAGTGATGTGATTTGTGTTCCATTTATTCCTTTCATGAATTTTTTAAAAACTATATTTAAAATATAAAAATTATAATTATTTCATGATTAATATTTTTGTGATGATTTAACCATGACCCCTTTTACCATGGTCAACCTACCAAAGTTATTTTGGGATTGTGAATGAGAACATCCTCAAAACATCTGACATGAACTTAATCGAATTAGTAAATATATAAGACCTAGAAATAAATGAAAAAAAGATATTATGATAAGGTAATAAACCTAAAAAAGTTTCTCAAACAAGTTAATAATCAATATAATTTCATTATACAATATTTAAAGAACATACGAGATGAGTTCGATTCGAGATAAAAGATTTCTCATCTCAATTTACCTTCTTTGAGAGTTAAATAATTTTAAACACATGTTTTCTTTTTTGGGGTGTATAGAATTACTTATGGATAAATTTTATAATTAATTTCATGAAATTCAAGTGTTCTAAAAATATATTTCAATTTATCTGCTTTAATATTTGTTTGAATCAAAAGTTATCAAAGTCGTAAGGGATTTTTCTTTAAAACCTTATTTTAAAAGTTTTAAAGTTTTTCTTCTCCTTTTACCCCATATCCATATTATTTAAAATGTTTCGGGAATGTTATTAATATAATAAAATTTATTTTAAAATTCATTTTAAACCATGTTTTTACTTTCTCTATTACTATTTTAAAATAAATCTTTTTAATGTTTTCTAAATAGGTTATTTTTGATCTTTTTACAAAAGTGTGATTTTTTTTACATTTACAGCATGAACTGATTTTCCCACTTTTATGAATGTTATTATTTAAGAATATTCTTATAATAGTTTATATAGTTTTTAAAATAATATCCTATTTCCTATATTTCTGGTAATTTTTTATTTTAAGAGTTTTGAAAGGAAAAATGAATTTTATCCTTATTTTTATTTGAAGGAAAAATTGCTTCTGCATATGTGTTAAATAAAATAATTTATGATGTAAATGAAATATTTTATTTGTTTTATATATTTTATATTACTTGTAAATTATTTATGAAGATTTTTGATCCTGATATATCTCTTCAATGCATTGGTTAATAATTTTGTTCTCTAGGGAATATATGTTGGAATTAACCCAACAGATTATTCCATCTGTAATAAAAATTATAAGAGTGATATAAAGATGATGTCCCAAGGCACATAATTTAATTTTATATTATTAAAAATGAGTTTTAATGGAAGTTTTTTTTATTTCATAAGGTAAAATAATGATATTATATTTACTGGAAAGTTTATATGCCTTTCAAGGGTGAAAAATATTTTTTTTTTAAGGAAATGTTTTTATGAGCACTCATGTTTGACCAGGAACCCTCATGATTATGTTTTTACCTTTAAGATTTATTATAAGATGTTTTATGAAAATATTTTGGAAGTTAAGTTGATTTATTGAGTAAGTAAATAATTATTTTGAGTTCAAGGTTAATTATATAAAAGATAAATTTTATATAGAATTTCATGATTTTCAAAATAGACTAATTAGTTTCTTTTTGTATCCGTTATTGACATTTTTGTGCTCATATCATGTTTAAAAATGTTTTTCATAGGGATTAAGTATTATTAGGAACTATATAAAAGTATATATTTCCTTAATAGGTGTTTTTCTTAAAATAAGTGAATTTGTTTTGAATAAAACATGAGTTTAAATGTAGGAATTATATTTGTTGTGAAAAAATGGATATTGAGTGGAAATGCCTAATTTTTTATAAGGGTTTGATATATAATAATATTTAATAATTCTATAAAAAAATAAAACTAAAAGATAACAAAAATTTAATAAAATTAAATCCTTTCTATTATACTCATAATTATAGATTGATTAAGGTATGAGATGTTATAGTTGGTATTAGAGAAAATTTTATATAACTTCAGAGGTTTGTATGTTATTATGAAAATAAATTTAAGAGATATTAATCCATGGATTATATTATCTTAATAAAACTTAGAGGGTTTATATGTTGCTTCATCTAATTTTTGTCTATTTTAGAATGATTTTCTAGAGGAAACATGGTTAATAAAGTGGAAAGACATCAGAAGGATAATATCCCTCTGAATAAGTATCCAAGAATGGTAGGAATTAAAACATAATTTTTTTAGCTATGTTAACTTAGTTGATGAAGTTTATTAATGGTGGTACCAATGTTAGTGAGTGAACAAACTCTCCATATAGGAACATGTCTATAGTATAGAATTTCATGAATCAACACCCTCCAATATTTGGTGGAACCTTAGATTCAATATTATCCAAAGGATATATCAATGCTCTGGAAAAGATAGTTAAAAATATGAGTTATTTTGAACATAAAAAGGTAATTATTTCCATTTATAATTTTGAAGTAGAATCATATCAATGAAAAAAATTAGTTAATAATAACTTGGAAAATAATGAGACTGATGTTATGAAGTGGACATTATTTAGGGATATTTTCCTTGAGAAGTATTTTCATAAGGTTGTTTGACTGAATATTGAAATTAATTTTTTTGGAACTAAAGAAAAATGGGGAGGAATCATTTCCACCTATGAATATAACTTTACTTGATTGTCCAGGTATGCACTAAATTTTATTTTGAACCATGATAATAAAATCAAAAGGATTTACTCGAGATTAAAGCTAAGTTTGCGAAGTGTTCTAGCCTATGGTGAATTTAAAATATATGAGAAAGTTGTATTGAATGTTGAGAAGTTTGAGATAGAGTTTTTTTACTTTTAAAACAACAAAGATAATAAGTGGTCTAGGTGAAAAGAAATGTAAAACAAGCCTTGAATAAATATGAAGGTAAGAGGTTTAAATTTCCCTCTTGTGATTAGTATAGTAAGAAACATCCTAGGGAGAATCTTATGAAATATATAAAGTTTTATAAATATGGTATGCTAATACATTTGGATCATGATTACAAAGAAAATAATCATATAAATGGTTACAAAAATATTATGAAAAAAGTGAGATGTTTTAAATATAATGAGATGGGCCATTATGATGATGCATGTCTGAAGTAAAGAATGAATTATGGAAATCATCAAGAACATTAGCATAAGGGTGTGGAAGATTCATTCATGGATACCTTGGAAAATAAAATTCCATTAAATGAAGTGGTTATTGGTATATTACTTGTTTACTCATATAATTTCAAAGTCTTATTTGATTTAGGGTCTACACATCTTTTATTTTTAGGAAATTTACTGGTAAAATGAAAATATCACCTTAAGAAATAGGGAAATAATTTTCAGTAAAAACTCATGGCAGAATTATTAAAGAAATAAATATTTATAGGACTCTTCATATGATTATAAATCAAATGTTTTTTCCTATAAATCTTTTTTTCTTGTACATAATTGATTTTGATGTTATTATGGGTATGGATTGATTTTTTAGTTTATAATGCTAAGGCAGATTGCAGATATAAGGAAGTTATATTCATTTTTCAGATTGATTTTGAATTTGTATATTGGAATGACTTCATAATTATGATAAGAAATCAAGAAGATAAGAAAATGATTAAAAATGGCAGTAAAAGTTTTCTTGCTTATATTATCAAAAAGAGGGAAGTTATCTATATTATTTATGTTACAACTATAAATGAATATATGGATGTATTTACTAATGATTTTTCTGGTGTTACTCTTGATTAGGATGTTTAATTCACTATTGAATTAGTTCATGAATCTAAGCCAATTTTAAAACCCACTTATTAAATGGCTCTATTAGAGTTATTAGAATTGAAAATACAGTTACAAGAGCTGATTTATAGGGGTTTTATTCATCCTAGCACTTCACCTTAGGGTAATCTTGTTTTTTTGTTAAAAAGAAGGATTGTTCTATAAGGATTTAAATTTACTATAAAACACTCAACAACATTAATTTTAATAACAAGTATCCATTTACACATATAGATGACTTATTTGATTAGCTTCAGGGAGTGCTATATTTTTCAATGATCAATCTTAGGTCTGAATATCATTAGCTGAAAGTGAAGGAGGAAGATATTTTAAATATGACATTTCATACTAGGTATGAGAATTATTAGTTTGTAGTTATGATTTTCAGGTTGAAGAATGCACCAGATGTATTTATGGATTTTATGAATAGATTTTTCCATGAGTATTTGGATAAATTTATGGTTATGATTATTGACAACATTATAGTTTTTTTATAAAAGTTATGAGGAATAAGAGAAATATCTAAGGATGTTTCTACAGACTTTAAAATAGAATAATTTTTATGAAAAATCTATAAAATGTGAATTTTTGTTATAGTATATTTCTTTCCTAAGGAACATCATTTCTAAATATGTTATAAACGTTGATCTTACTAAAACTAAGGTGGTGGAAGAGTGATAAAGACCTACAAATTTCATTGAGATTTGAAGTTTTCTCAGATTAATAGGTTACAACTGATTATGTATTGAAAACATTGCTCGGTTATCTATCACACTAATTAAGTTAACTTGAAAAGGATATAAATTCATCTAGATAAAGAAATGTGATAAATGTTTTCAATAATTGAAAATAAGATTGGTTAATGCTCCGGTGTTAACCTTTATATCTAGAAATGGTGAGTTTTTTATTTATAGTGATGCTTATTTAAAGGGTATTGGTTATGTATTAATGAAATATAATCATGTGATTTAATATACTTCATGACAATTGAAACTCCATGAGAATAATTACCTTACACATGATCTTGAACTCGCTGTAGTAGTTTTTTTCTTTAAAAATCTAGAGACACATTTTATATGGGGTAAAATATGAAATATATACTGGGTATAATAGTTTTAATTATATACTTACTCAAAAAGGGTTGAACATAAGGTATAGAATATGGTTGTAATTGATAAAGGATTATGATTACATGATACATTATCATCTAGGTAAAGATAACAAGGAAAACAATTCCTTGAATAAAAAAATGCATCATTATCTATGATACGTTTGAAAAATTATCCTTTGGTTAATGATTTAATAAATTATGGACTAGAAAGTGTGCATGTAGGAACTCTTTCTCTTTTGGTTCATAAGTCAATGCAGTCATCTTTTTTATATAGAATTAAGATTGCTAAGAAGGAAGATTGTGGTTTGCAAGAAAGAGTAGAGTCATTTAAGAAGTGAAAGTTACCTAAATTTAATATTAACAAAGATGGTTTTAACATTGAAAAAGATAGTATTATGAGATTTGGAATGAGTTTGTAACTACCAAGTGATCCATAGTTGAAGACGTAATTGTTGAGTGAATCTCATAGCTCTATGTTTTTTATTTACCTCAATATCACTAAGATGTATATACACCTTCAAAAAAATTATTGATGGGAAAGAACGAAGAAGGATATTTCTGGTTTTACCCTGAATTATTTGACTTATCTATAGGTTAAAGCTAATTGAAAAATACTAAAGAATATGATCTATCATTTCCATTGCCTGGATGAAAATGAGAGAATATATCTATGGATTTATTGGTGGGATTACTAAAGACATTTTGTGGTAATAATGCAATTTGGGTTATTATTCATTGATTAACTAAATCTTCACATTTTATTTATATTAAAGATAACATTTATTTGAATATGATTTCCTGAATTTATCTTAATGATATAGTCAAGTTGTATGAAGTTACTCTCACTATTGGATTTAATTTTCATCCCATATTTACCTGAAATTTTTAGAAAGGACTTCAAAAGTCACTGGGCACTGAATTAAATTTTAGTAAAACTTTTCATCCTTAATCTCATGAACCATATGAGCGAGAAATTTAGACTTTAGAAAATACGATTAAATATTTCTCATTAGATTATCAAGAAATTTGGGATCAACATGTTTTATTATTATAATTTTCATATAATAAAATTTTTCATTCCAGCATACAGATGACACCTTCCAGCATACAGATGGATTCTAAATTCCCACCTTCAAATATTCCAACTGCTCTCTCATCTAGATCTTTTGTGTATAAACATGTGTAGCATCATATACTCAAAATTTTCAATGATTAATTTCATTGAGTTTTTATAGGAAAAATTGGGAATACAAGACCCTCCACCAAAATATTATCCACTTTGGATCACAACATCATGGTTTTATTCTTCAACAGGACTCACTACCCATAGAAGGGCTCACGACCACCTCCCATATATGAAAAGTCCTTCCAATGGAGAGGAGAATAGTTGAGATTTATATTACATGCATAAAACTCCTCTATGCCTAATGTGGGATTTAGGTCTAAGGTATCATGATGTGACACCCATATGTCACACTATTACACCCAATAACTAGCACCCCTTGACCTTTAGGGTATGCACTGCATGCTAATTAAGACTCTAAAAATATCCCCTTTAGCACTTGACCTAAGAATATTAGGATTACCACCACCCTCTAATACCAATTATTGGACCATTTGAGGTTATAAGACCCTCCACCATAATATTTTCCACTTTGGTTCACTACTTTACAGTTTTGTTCTTTAGTAGGGCTCACTACCCATAGAGGGGATCATTGCCACCTCTTATATATGAAAAGTCCACATTATGAGGAGGATAATAGTTTTAACTAATATTCCATGCACATAACTCCTCTAGGGCCTATGTTGAAGGTTCCATGGTGCGACACCCATATATCATGACATGGAACCCTTTATCCAGCACCCCTTAACCATAGGGAATACACTGCATTCTAATTGAGATTAACACTTTTTATATTTACAAAACCGGCTAAAAAAACTTTATCCCAAAAATAATATACCAGTTGATGTTGATTTTTTATTATCATAGTCTTCATCCCATTCAATACCAGTGTATCCGAATTGGTTTAGGTGCTCACCTCTTATGCACATCAGACTAAAATTCAAAGTCCCTTTAACGTATTTGAGGAATATCTTGACAACCATCAAGTGTGATTATTTTAGATCACTTTGATAACTTGAACACAATTTTACTATATAAATAATGAAATATCTCGATGCAATTAGATATAGAAAACTACTGATTAATTTTTCTAATTATATTTGATTCACATATTGTCCTCTAACGTCCTTTCTCGACTTTACCCTAACTCTCATGGGTGTGGGTACCACTTTGGAATCTTATATGCTAAACTATATCAAGAATTACTTGTCATATTTTTATTAGGATAGAAATATGAAAACTTCTATTTTCATAACTTTAAATCCTAGGTATAAAATCATTTCTCTATGTATAGAAATTTCAAAATACTTCTTCATTTATTTATAAAATTCCTCAAAATCATAGTATTTATCACCTACAAAAATGATGTTATAAACATAAACAATGGAAATAAGATTACCTTTTCTCATCTTCTTAATATAAATATTGTTTTCATATTTCCCTTTAGTGAATTAATTTTCTCTCAGGAAGCTATACCGTTTTGAATACTAGGATTTAGAGGCCTATTTTTCCCATACAGAGCTTAATTTCAATTTCTCTATTCAAGAAAGTAGAATTCACATCCATCTAATAGATTTTATATTTCCTGTGATTTGAAAAAAATAGGAATATCTTTATATATTAAATTATTTCAATAAGAGAAAATTTCTATTCAAAATAAACTTTGTGAACATAAGAGTATCCTTTTCACACTAATCTAGATTTGTTTCTTGAAACTTCACCTCTGTCATTGTGCTTGTTTCTAAACACACACTTGGTTCCAATGAAATTATTCCCTTTTTGTATTGGAATAAGATCCTAAGTGAAATTCCTTTCAATTTGATCCAGCTTCTCATTAATTTCATTTACACATTCTTTTTTCTCAACAACCTCAACAACTGATTATGGCTAAACTTTAGAAATTAGGAGAGTTTGGTTAGAAATTCTCAACCTCCTTATAGTTTAAATTGGTGCATTATGATTTTCAATTACATTTACTGGTTAAACATGCTTATTAAGGCCTTAATATTTTAATTTCACATATTTATCCACATATTCATCACCAATTATCTGATATGAATCAATATTAGTATTATCTGGTTCATTTCTATACTGTTCCTCACCGGTTTTCTTATAAATCTGCATGTTGTCCACTTCTTTATTTTTAAAAACTACTTCATTTTCATTACCAAAATTTTGTTTATTTTCTATAATACTAACATGAAACTATTATTATATATTGTGAATCCTTTTATTTCAAAACTTATAGCCTCTTCTATTATATAAGTATCCCAAAAAATATATTCCTTAACTTTCTCATCAAAGTTTCCCAAATTTCCATTTTTGATATTCAACAAACATAAACATCCAAAAACTCTAAAGTAGTTTATAATAGGTTTCTTATTGTACCAAATATCCTAATAGATAATATTTTATTTGGATATCAATGATAATATATTTTTACATTTCATATTTGTACTTATAACTTCTCTCCATAAAAATTTTGAGCATTTGAATTTAGTAAGCATAGTCCTTCCCATTTCAACCAAGCTTATATTAATTATTTCTATAAATATATTATACCAGGGAGTATAAGTACCACTATATTAATATTTAATCCCATTATTATCAATATATTATTTAAAATAATTTATAGTGAAATCCCTTCCATTATCAGTTCTCACATTCTTGGTATAGACCCCTAACTCTTTCTCAACTTCCCTTTTGAAAATTTTAAACATATCCACTACCTCTAACTTGTGCTTAATGAACATAAAATTAGTCATTCTTGTAAAGTAATTAATAAATGTTATAAAGTATAAATAAAATATATTATATTGATTTCTATCCTATATAAATTTTCATGTATTAATTCAAGTGGCCCAATGGAATAAATCTCCACTCTTTTGTGTTTTCTCTGTACTATCTTACCCTTATGAAAAGTTTCACAAAACAAATCTCTATCTATATCATATTAGGGTGTATATATCACTAAATTTTTCTTTTATATTTTACTCAAACCCTTTTGAAAAAGATTTAAAAGTCTTTAATGATAAATGTTGTGTTCTTATTTCTTCACTTAGATAACAAGAATTACTCAGATGGCCAATTTGGAATAAGTTACCACTTGTTCTTTCACCCTTCATGATAATTATACCATACTTTATAATTTTTATGAGAAAAGAGTTTATTATTAAAATGAATTAATTAATATATTCCAAAGTTTTATTACACTCAATAAATTTTGTTTTATCCTATCAATAAATAAAACATATTTAGATCCAGTTTTTGAGACTCAATCTTAGTTATACTAATTACTTTGATTTTAAGGAATCATTATTCCCAAAAGTAAACACACCTCCATCATACTTGTAAAAACCTAACAAATTTTAATAATAAATTATTTTAATTCATTATTAATATTATTTGTTATATTTTATATATTCACATTCATTGTAATAATTTTATATGATTTTTCAAATTGAAAATATAGTTTTATTTAAACTAAAGTGCTTTACATGTATTATATGTTTTTAGTTAAAAGTTAAATTTATAAATTTTAGAAATTGAATTTAATAAAATTGATTAATTTTTTTATATCATCATATAAAATTTATATTTGGGTGATTTTTTGATATTTTTTTTGAAATGATTGATTTTTTTGTGAATAGTAAAAATAATGATTTTATAAAAACCATCACTTTTTTTCAAGTATTTTTAAATAAAAATTATATTTTAGATTGGTTTTAAAGTAATATTAGTCATAATAAAATAAAATCAATACAATTAATTTTATGTGAATCATCATTATATTTTATTTTGGTATAAATTCATTTTTAGGCTTAAAAACACATTTTTCTAAAAAACTGTTTTTCATTGCATTTTGCGAAATTATATTAAAATTAATTTCTACCACTTATAAAAATTAAATATTTAAAAATTGATTTAATATTTTTTATCAGAAGGTTTAAATTTAGCAATGAGTCCAATCTCAGTTTTGGTCTTAATGAATAGTAACCATGATAATGCTTTATCACCACAGTAAATGGAAAAATAGGTTAATTAGGGTTAAAATACAAAACCTCATCTTAATTTTTATTATATGAGAGTATTTTGAATCTTATAACCCAATATTATTAGTTATATTGATTTATTCAAACTTTAACATGTGTAATACATTTATAATATTTAAAAGTTAAGAATAATTACAAGAGTGAAACTCTCCTTACTTATAAATGGGTGCATCCTCTCCTCACTTATTAAAAAACTTTGAACCCATTTTCTTGACCAATATTTTCTAAAATTCATCCCCAAACTTAATTACCACATCTTAGAGGTTATTTTATCTCTAAAATATCGATATAAAAGGCTTAAGGTGCAAGCCAAAAGAGGTTTCCCAAAGAAGAACTTCAATTCTTAACTGAGTTATTTCATGTTTATTTATTCTTCTACCTATTTCAAACCTATCATAGATATGATTATATAATAACATAAATATATTAAATATAATTAAACTTTATTATGTTTATGATACAACCCTTTTTTATCTCCTTTTCTATCCTGTGTGAAAAGAAAACATTGCTCATGCGTACGTGTGAACTACCACCTCCTAAAGTGATGCGTTTTGTTTTTTTATCACCACCTCAAAGGGATAATTATTATTATTGATTTAATGAATATATATTATATTAATGAAATAATTATGATTATTAAAATATAATATATTACTTACCTTCTCACCCTTACATCCATAGGAAAATGATAATGTTGCTTATGCATACGTGTGAACTACCACCTCCATGAAGCGATGCGATTCATTTTTCATTTATGCATTTCATGGATGGTTTTAAAATTATATTTAATATATAAAAAATATAATTATATAATTATTAATATTTTTTAGATTATGGAACCATGACCCCTTTGACCACAGTCAACCTACTGAAGTTATTTTGGCATTATGAATGAGAACATCCTCAAAACGTCTCACATGAACTTAATTGATTTAATAAATATATAAGGAAAGTAATAAATGAAATAAAAGAGATTATGATAAGGTAACGAACCTAAAAAAGTTTCTAAAACAATTAAATAATCAATATAAGTTTATTATACAAGATTTAAATAACATACGTGCTAAGTCAGACTCAAGGTAAGAGATTTCTCATCTCAATTTACCTTCTTTGAGAATTAATCCATTTTAAACATATGTTTTATTTTTTGGGGTGTATAAAATTACTTATAGATAAATTTTATAATTAATTTCATGAAATTATAGTGTTTTAAAAATATATTTCAAGTTCTCTCCTTTAATATCTATTTGACTCAAAATTTATCAAAGCTGCAAAATATTTTTCTTTAAAACCTTATTTTAAAAGTTTATATTCTTCTTTTCCCCAATATCCATGTTATTTAAAATGTTTTAGTAATGTTGTTAATATAATTAAATTTATTTTCAAATTCATTTAAATTATTTTTTAACTTTCTCTATAAAGGTTTTAAAATAAATATTTTTAATGTTTTTCAGATAGGTTATTTTTTACCTTTTTACAAAAGTGTTATTTTTTACATTCACAACATGAAACGATTTTCCCACCACCATGACTGTTATTATTTAAGAAAATTCATATAAAATTTTAAATTATTTTTCAAAGAATATTCTATTTCCTGTATTTCAAGGAATTTTTCATTTTAAGAGTTTTCAAATGAAAAATTATTTTTATCCTTATTTTTATTTGAAGCCAAAAGTTCTTCTTTATATGTGTTAAATGAAATACTTTATGACATTTTCTAATGAAAATACAAGATTTTATATGTTTTATGTATGTTATGGTCCTTGGAAATTATTTATGATGAATATTGATCCTGATATAGCTCTTTAGTGCATTGGGTAATAATTTTGTTCTCACAGGAATATATTTTGGAATTAACTAGGAAGATTATTCTATTTGTAATAGTTATTATAATAGTGATATAAAGATGATATCCCAAGTTACATACTTTAATTTTCTATTCTTTCAAATTATATTTCATGGAATTATTTTTTTATAAGTTAAACTAATGAGATTATATTTAATGGAAAGTTTATACCCATTTTAAGGGTGAAAAATATGTTTTTAAAGAAAATGTTTTCATGAGTGCTCATGTTTGAATAAAAACCCTCATGATTATGATTTTACCTTTAAGATTGGATATAATATTTTTTATGAAAATATTTGGGAAGTGAAGTTGATTTATTGATTAAGTAAATAATTTTTTTAAACTCAAGTTTAATTATATTAAAGAATTTTTTATGGGATTTCATGATTAAAAAAATGGACTAATTAGTTTCTTTCTGTATCCTTTATTGATATTTTTGTGCTCATCCCATGTTTTAAAATGTTTTTCATAGGTCTTAAGGATTAGTAGGATCTATATCAGAGTATATCTTTCTGATAAATGGATTTTTCTTAAAATAAGTGAACTTATTTTAAATAAAACACAAATTTAAATGTAAGAATTATATTTTTGGAAAAAATAGATATTGAGTGGAAATTTATAATTTGTTTTGTAAGGGTTTTATATATAATAATTTTTCAAAATGATCTATTTAACTAAAACTAAAAGGTCATGGGAATGTAAGAAAATTCAATCCTTTATATTATACTCATAAGTATGGATTGATTAAGGTATGAGATGTTATAGTTGGTATCAGAGAAAATTTTATAAAAATTCAGAGGTTTGGATGTTATTAAGAAAATAAATTCAAGAGATTTTAATCTATGGATTATATTATATTAAAAAAACATTGAGGGTACCCATGGTTGCTCATCTAATCTGTGTTTGTTTCAGAATGATTTTCCATAGAGAAAACATGGTGAATGAAGTGGAAAGACATTAGGAGTATAATATCCTTCCGAATCAGCATCATGGAATGGTTGGAATTGAAACATAAATTTTTAACTATGTTAAATTAGTTTTAAAAGGCTATTAATAGTGTTACCCATGTCATAGATTTACTAAACTCTCTATATAGAAACATGTCTATAGTGGATTATTTCATGAAACAACACCCTCTAACATTTAGTGGAACATCAGATCCAATGGTAGCCAAAGGATGGATCAATGCTTTGGAAAATATATTTGAAGTTTTGAGTTATTTTTAACATCAAAAGGTAATTATTTACATTTATCGTTTTGAAGGATAAATAGATCAACACTAGTTATTAGTTAAGAATACCAAGGAAAATAATGGGACTGATGTTATGGAGTGGATAGTATTTAAGGATATTTTATTTGAGAAGTATTTTCTTAAGGTTTTTTGACTTTGGATTGAAATATAATTCTTGGAATTGAAGAAAAAGGTGGAGGAATCCATTTCCACCTATGAATATAACTTTACTAGATTGGTAAAGTATGCACTAAATTTTATTTTGGATCTTGATAGTAAAATTGAAAGGTTTTACTCAGGATTGAAGCCAATTTTGTGAAGTGATTTAGCATATTGTGTATTTAAAATCTATGATAAAGTTGTATGGACTGTTGAGAAGTTTTATATATAGTTTTTTGACTTTTATAAGAACAAAGATAAGAAGTAGTCTAGGTGGAAATAAATTGGAAAAATCCATTGAAGAAATATTAAGGTAAGAGGTCTAAATTTCCCTCTTTTTATTAGTATAGTCAGAAGAATCTGGGGGAGCATCTTATAAAATCTGTAAAGTGTTACCTATGTGGTATGTTGAGACATTTGGATCAGGATTACAAAGAAAATAATCATAGTATTGGTTAAATAAAATATGATGAAAAAACAGTGATATGTTTTAAATACAATGAGATGGGCCATTATGCTAATGTGCATCCAATGTAAAGCATGAATGACGGGAATCAATAAGAATATTAGAAGAATGGTGTAGAAAATTAATTTGTGACTACTTCATAAAATAAAGGACCATCAAATGAAGTGGTGATTGGTACATTACTTTTTTACTCAGATAATGTCAAAGTCTTGTTTGATTCAGAATATACACATTCTTTTATTTTTAGGAAATTTGCTGGTAAAATGGATATATTACCTTAAGTAATAGAGAAACAACTTTTAGTAAAAACTCATGGTAGAAGTATTAAGGCAAAAAAAGATTTATAAGAATCTTTATATGATTATCATTCAAATGGTTTTTCTTATAAATCTTGTTTTCTTGTACATAGTTTAATTTGATGTTATTTTGGGTATGGATTGACTTTTTAGTTTATAATGCTAATATAGATTGTATATCTAAGGAAGTTATATTCAATTTTCAGAGTGATTTTGAATTTTTATATAAGAATAAGTTCACACTTATGATAAAATATCAAGAATATGATAAAATGATTAAAAATGGTAGTGAAATTTATCTTTTTATATTGTTAAAAAGAGGGAAGTTATCTATATTTGTGATTTTTAAAATTTTAAATGAATATATGGATGTATTACCTAATGATTGGTCATGTTTTATTTCTAATAGGGAGGCTGAATTAAATATTTACTTAGTTCCATAAACCAATCCAATTTTAAAACCCACTTATCAAATGGCTCTATTAGAGTTATTAGAATTGAAAATTCAGTTACAAGATTTGCTTGATAATTGTTTTATTTATCCTCGCACTTCACCTTGGGGTTCTGTTTTTTTTTTAAAAATAAGGATGTTTATATGAGGATTTACATTGATTATAAAACACTCAATAAAATTACTATTAAGAAAAATTATACATGGAAACATATAGCTGACTTGTTTTATTAGATTTTGGGAATAATGTATTTTTTAAAGATTGATATCAGGTTTAGATATAATTATCTGAAAGTTAAGGAGGAAGATATTCTAAATATAACATTTCATACTATGTATGATAATTATGAGTATATGGTCATGATTTTCAGGTTGATGAATGAAACCGATGTATTTATGGATTTTATTAATAGAGTTTGCCATGATTATTTGGATAAATATATGATTGTGATTATTGATAACATTATAGTTTTTCTGAAAGTTACGAGTAACATGAGAAATATCTAAGGATGTTTCTACAGACTTTAAAAGATAATAAGTTGTATGAAAAATTTAGAAAATGTGAATTTTGTTTATAGTATATTTCTTTCCTTGGGAACATCATTTCTAAATATATTATAACCCTTGATCCTACTAAAAATAAGGTGGTGGAAGAGTGATTAATACCTAAAAATGTCACCGGGATTCTAAGTTTTCTTGTATTAGTGGGTTACTATCAATGATTTATTTAAAATATTGCTTGGTTATGTATCCCACTAACTAAGTTAACTTAAAAAAGAGATAAATTCATCTGGATAAAGTATTGTGATGAATGTTTTCAAGAATTGAAAAAAAGATTAGTTAATTCTCCATTGTTATCCTTTCCATATAGAAATGATGAGTTTGTTATTTATAGTTATTCTTTTTTGAAGGGGATTAGTTATGTCTTGATGCAAGATAATCAGGAATTTTCATATATTTCACAATAATTTAAACTCTATGTAAAGAATTACCCTATACATGATCTTAAACTAGTTGCAGTAGTTTTTTATTTAAAAATCCAGAGACATTTTATATGGGGTAAAATTTGAAATATATATTGACTATAATAGTTTAAACTATATATTTACTTAAAAAGAGTTAAACATGAGGCAAAGAAGATGGTTGGAACTAATAATGGATTATGATTTCATGATGCGCTATCATCTAGGTAAAACTAACAAGTAAGCCAATTCCTTCAGTCAAAAAAATAACACATCATTAGCTATCATATGTTTGGAAATTATTCCTTTGGTTAATGATTTAATGAATGTTGTCATATAAATTGTGCATATAGTAACTCTTTCTCTATTGGTTCATGTTTTAGTGTATCCATATTTGTTTAAAATAATTAAGTATACTTAGAAGGAAGATCATGGTTAGAAAGAAAGAGTAGAGTTGGTTAATAAGTTAAATTTACCTGAATTTAACGTTGAAAAATAAGGTATTATAATATTTGGAATGAGATTTTCTGTGCCAAGTGATCCCTAGTTGAAGAAGAAATTACCGAGTGAAGCTCATAGCTCTCTATTTTGTGTTCATCTCGATATCACTAAGATGTATAGATAACTTCAAAAATATTATTAGTGAGAAGGAATGAAGAAGGTTATTTCTAGTTTTACCATGAATTGTTTTACTTATAAATAGGTTAAAGTAGAGTGAAAACTACTGAAGAATATGCTTCATCATTTTCCATTGTCTGAATAGAAATGAGAGAATATATCTATGGATTTCATGGTGGGATTACTAAATGATTTTTTTTTGGTAATAATGCAATTTGGGTTATCATTGAACGATTAACTAAATATGTGAATTTTATTCCTATTCTAAATACTATGTATTTGAATAATATTTTCTAAATTTATCTTAATTATATAATCAAGTTACATGAAGTTACTCTCTCTATTGTATCTAATTATCATCTCATATTTACCTCAAATTTTTAGAAAGGACTTAAAAAGTCATTGGGCACTAAATTAAATTTCATTAAAATTTTTCATCCTTAATTTGATAGAATATCATAGTGAGAAATTCACACTTTAGAAGATATGATTCAGTCTTGCTTATTAGATTGTCAAGAAATTTTGTATTGATATCTTTCATTAGCATAATTTTCTTATAATAATATTTTTCATTCTATTATATAGATGAAACATTTTGAGGCATTATATGTGAAGTGATGTCGAACTTTAGTATATTGGGATAAAGTAAGTGAAAGGAAGTTGTTGGGGGATAGAACTAGTATAATAAATGGTTGATAAGGTAAATATAATTCATCACTGTAAAAAGAGTTATGAAGATAACCGGAGAAATAATCTTTCTTCCGAGGTAGGTGGTCATGTCTTTCTTAAAATATCTCTATGGAAAGGTGTTATTCCTTTTAGTAAAAAGGGAATGTTAAGTCCTTGGTTTATTGGTCCATATAAATTTGTAGATATAGTTAGATAAGTTTCTTACCACGTAGCCGTACCTATGATATTATATTAGGTACATGATGTGTTTTATGTTTTATTGTTAAGGAAATATGTACATGATATATCTCTTGTTTTGATCCCTAAGGTGTTACAATTGGAATAAAATCTTTCCTATAAGGAATATCCTATACAGATTCTAGATCACAGAGATCATGTGTTATAAAATAAGGTAAATCACCTGGTTAAAGTTTTCTACAAGAACCATGTGATTAAGAAAAAAACATGGTAACCTAAAAAGGATATGAAGGAAAAATATCCACACCAGTTTAAGTGATGAATAAAATTATGAGGATGAGATTTATTTAAGGGGGAATAATGATACAACTTAGGTATCATCTTTAACTTAACACTTATAATAGGTGGGAAGGTATTATCCTTTAACCATGATAAGGTATCATCCTTGACCTAATCCTATCTCTTGATAGTTAATGTTTCACTAAGATTATACTGGATCCGTACAGTCTTCAACGAACCTCATTCTTCTCTTATAAACACGATCTACAATGTGATCCTAGATGTTTATTCATCACAATGTAATACCTTCTTCCTATATTATAGGTCATCTACTTACATAGAATTAATTAGTACCATAACATGCACACCAACCATCATCTCAACCTTTCAGAATGATCAATGCATGCATGATAGCATGAAAATATTCATTTTCTTCCTCCTCAACAACAATTCTACTATAGATCTACACTTAAATCCACTTACCTCAACATAGATGAAAAATTGTAGTAGTTTTTCATCAGTCTCTTTCTTACTCCTCCCGATACACATGATCATAAATATGGTACAATATTAGCTTCTTATTCCACTCCTTTTTATTTCATTTATTAATTTTTCTTTTTATTTATATAATCATGTGAATATTTTTTCTATAATTTGAACATGGAAAAACTTGCCCTTAAATTATGCTATCCTTATTCTTTATTTAAAACTAGTCAAAATATTTTCCTCACACAATCTCCAATTTTTATCTTCAATAATGATTTAAAATATTATATTTGGAATCCTAGCATTATCATGCCAATATCTTCCAACAATTCTTATAATTTAATTGTCCCCATGACTTGGATTGATTTACAACTTGATTTCCTCACCATTGTGATGTTTATGACATAAATATTGGAGAAGAATCATCTGACTTTGATTGTTAGAAATATCACATTTTACTAATTATTTACCCTTACATAACTTCCTAATAACCATTACATATCAGCTTAAAATCCATTACCTATCACACTTTCATATTCTTCTAACTCCTAAGGGACCCTTACATATCATCCCTTATGTATCAAGAAGATGTCCAGGTTAACTATTATTTATCACAATCTGGATTGGGCACTTTTTAAAATCTTATGCGTTCTAAGTACACTTACATATCCTCTAGTGAGTACCCTTTTGTATGAATTGGAAAATTGGAGTCACCCCTATGTAACATAGTGGCTCAATACTTTGTCAAATCTAACTATCCACTGAGTACCTTTACGCAACCCTGTGATAACCTTACGTATTGAGGAATTTACATTGATGTATCAAAATTTGACTCAATACTTTACCAACTTTCAATCTACAAGTTCTATACTACCCATATGTATTGCCTCTAGATAACCCTTATGTATAGAGTGTAAATTTAGATTTAATCTTACATACTTAGTGCATAATCAAGAGTACCTTTACATACTGATTACTTTGTCAATTTTATTCAATAATATAAAACTATGAATTTATCTAAGACTTCAACTCAAATCCACTTCACACAACTTCAACTATCTCAAAACAACTCAAAAAAATTATTGAAACCTCAAAATAATTCTCAAAAACTTCCAATGATTCTCACATATGGTTTATAAAAAATTAATTGCATTTTAAAATTTTTTGTGAGTTCTCAAATATAAACCTTTGGATTTGTTTTCAAATACAAAAATCACACCTTATTTCATCAAATCATATCATTTCTCAAAGATAAATTTTATAAAGACACACTATTGTATAATTGTTTTGAGATATTTTTAACCCCTAGTGGCAAGAAAATTGTGATAAAGTGATTTTGATGATAAAACTATCAATTTATACACTAAATTATCCAACTTTTTGAAATAATATCATATTTGGATTCAAGAAAATAATACATAATAGTTTTATACCTTTTCCCCCTTTGATAATTTCACTTTGATTATCACATGAAATTCTTAATGGATACTAAATTCCCACATTCAAATATTATAACTTCTCTCTCATCTATATCATTTGTGTATAAGCATGTGTAGAATAAATATACTCATACTCCTTAGTGATTAATGTCATAGAGTTTTTATACGACCAATTGGGGCTGCAAGACCCTCCTCTACAATATTATCCACTTTGGCTCGCTACCTCATGATTTTGTTCTTCATCATGACTCACTGCCCACTGGGAGCTCACTACCACCACCCATCTTTAAAAATGCCTCTTGATGGGGAGGAGAATAGTTGAGACTTATATTATATTCCTAGAACTCCCCCACACTCAATATGGGATTTGGGTCCAAGGTATCACGATATGACACCCATATGTCACACTGTGACACCCTACAAACATCACCCCTTGATCCCTAGGGTATGAACTAAATTCTAATTAAGACTATAAAAATATCCCTTTAATGTATTTGAGGACTATCTTAACAACCATTAAGTGATATTATTTTAGACCACTTTTATACCTTGCACACATTTTCACTACATAAACAATTAAATTTATTAATGTAGTGAGATATAGAAAACTACTAATTAATTTTTTTAATTCTATTTGATTCATATATTTTTCTCCAATATCATTTCTTAGCTCTACCCCAACTATCATGGGTGTGGATACCACTTTGGAATCTTTTATTCCAAACTATTTCAATAATTACTAGTAATATTTTTCTTATGATAGAAATATGAAATCTTCTATTTTCATAACTTGAAATCCTAGGAAGAAAATAATTTCTCTAAGTATAGAAATTTCAAAATACTTCTTCATTTGTCTAGAAAATTTCTCGAAAGCATAGTCTTTATCACATGAAAAAATGATGTCATAAATATAAATAATGACTATAAGATTAACTATGCTTATATTATTCAAAAAAATATTGTTTTCGTATTTCCATTTAGTTAATTCCTTTTCTATCAATAATTTATCTAGTTTTGAATACTAGGATTTAAAGGCCTATTTTTCCCATATAGATCTTTCTTTTAACTTCTCTATTCAATAAATCAGAATTCACATACATCTAATAGATTTTATAATAAATGTGAGTTGAAAAAACTAGAAATATATTTATGGATTCAAGTATTGAAATAGGATAAAGCGTCTCTTCAAAATAAACTCTTTCAACCTGAGAGTAGCCTGTTCACACTAATCTGGATTTTTTTCTTGAAACTTCACCTTTTTCATTGAGCATGTTTCTGAACACCCACTTAGTTCTAATAAAATTATTACATTTTGTTCTTGGAATAAGATCCTAATTGAAATTAATTTCAATTTGATTTATCTCTTTATTTATTTATTTTACCCATTATTTGTGTTCAACAACCTCAAAAACTAATTTTGGCTCAACTTGGGAAATTAGGGCTATTTCGTTGGCAAGTCTCAACCTCCTTCTAGTCTAAATTGGTGAATTCTAATTTTCAATTATATTTCCAGGTTACACATTCTTATTAATAATTTAATATTTTATTTTCACATATTTATCCACACATTCATCACCACTGATTTGATATGAATCAATATTAGTATTATCTAGTTTATTTCTATTTTGTTCCTCATCGATTTTCTTAGAAATATACATGTTGTCCACATTTGTATTTTAAAAAACTACTTCATTTTAATTACCATTTTTTTTCTATAATCCTCACATCAAAATATTCTTATATCTTTTGAATCTTCTTATTTCAAAACTTTTATCCTCTTCCATTATATAAGTATCCCAAAAAAATACATTCCTTGACTTTCTCATTAAACTTACCCAAATTTTTATTTTTGATATTCATAAAACATGAACATCCAAAAACACTAAATTAGTTTAAAATAGGTTTTTTATTTTACCAAATCTCGTAATAGATAATATTTGATTTGTATCTTAACAAGAATCTATTTTAAATTTTCAAAGTTTTACTTACAACTTCTCTCCAAATTTGTTTTGAGCATTTGACTTCAGTAAGCACTATCCTTCCCATTTCAACCAAGTTTATATTTATTATTTATATAATTCCATTATAATATAGAGTATAAGTACCAATATATTAATATTTAGACCCATTATTACAATATAGTATTTAAAATAATTTCCAGCGAACCCCCTTCCATTATCATTTCTCATCTTCTTGATATAGACCCTGACTCTTTCTCAACTTCCC
The DNA here is from genome assembly GCA_963277665.1 of Viscum album. NCBI lineage: Eukaryota > Viridiplantae > Streptophyta > Magnoliopsida > Santalales > Viscaceae > Viscum > Viscum album. The sequence continues at coordinate 265,397,728 of OY728129.1, forward strand.
TTTTGAAAATTTTGAACATCTCCACTGCCTCTAACTTGTGCTTCATGAATATAACACTAGTAAATATTATAAAGTCATTAATAAATGTGATAAATTATAAATCACCTCTATTCTATTGATTTTTATCCTATATAAAATTTCATGTATCAATTCAAGTGTCCCAATGGAATGAATTTCCACTCTTTTGTCTTTTCCTTATACAATCTTCCCATTTTGAAAAGTTTCACAAAAAATATATATCTATTTAATTAGGGTATATATATCACTAAATTTTTCTTTTATATTTTACTCAAACCCTTCTGATCAAGATTTTAAACTCTTCTATGATAAATATTGTGTTCTTATTTGTCACTCAGATAACAGGAATTTCCTGGATGACCAATTTGGAATAAGTTACCACTTTTTATTTGACCCTTCATGATAATTCTACCATCCTTTATACTTTTTATGTGATAAAATTTTATTATAAAAATGAATTCATTCCTATATTCAAAAATTTATTTTAAACTTTATAAATCGTGTTTGAGACTATTAATAAATAAAACATCTTTATTTTCAGTTTTAAGACTTAATCTTAACTATACTAATTACATTGAATTTAAGGAACCTTTATTACCAAAAGTAACCACACCTATATAATACTTGTGAAAACCCAATAAATTTTAATAACAAATAATTTTAATTCCTTATTAATATTCTTGATTAGTGTCATGAACCATCCTAGGTTGACCCTGAACCGGTCACCCGATTCGGCCCACAACATGTACCGAAGGGAAATCCTGATCCCCACAGGCTGGAAACTAGTGTTGGGCATCAAAATAAATCTATTGGGAACAATTGTTACCATAAAAGATAAATAAATAAACAAGAATACATAGAACAATAAAACTAAACTCTAGAATCAGAAAGAGAATAAAACTAAATGACTAAACAAACCTCCATATGACCTTATAGTTCACCACCAACCATAGAACCACACTCGCTCCTAGAGTGATCCAAAATTGGGATATCCTAAAACTGAAAAGATAAAGTAGGTGTGAGCACTGAGATAATCAGTAGAGATGGAAAAGTTAAACCACGTCCTATACCTCACCTTTAAAGAGAAAACCATATTTTCTAGTTTGAAATAGGATATATAAAAATAATGTTTTCATTATTTTAAAAAAACAAGAAAAAGACTTTTACATTAAAAAAACCCCTTTTTTATTTAACCTTTTGAAAACAATTTCCAAGGAATGTAAGTCTTTTCAATAAGTTATTTTCAAAGAAAATTAATTCTAGAGAAAGTGTTTTAAGTATGAACATAAATTAAAGGTACCATGAGTTAAAATAACCAAAAGTGCCACAAAATAAGTAGGAACATACAAGTTTGTAATCATGGAAATTTCCTAAACATACCTAGAAGAAATCCCTGGACATACTCAGATCGAAACCACCTTTAGGCATATAGTGAAGCCCCTAAGTCAATAACTAACTGGATGCCCCAACCTAGCCTCACTGGTGGCACAACCCTCCTGGCCTGTCAACAACTCTAGGATGTTACCAACCTTCTAATCAGGGCTGATCAACAACAGTCAATTGATCCTCTAAAATATGCCTAGGAAACCCATGATAATAATACACTATGTAAGTATGAGTTCCTCACACACATGACTCACCTTACTTGTTGTCACCGCACTTGTTAACCCCAAACATAGACATCCCCTATACAACAAACCATAAAGGGAAATCCTAGACAGGGGTTCCAATTATATACATATACATATTTTCCATTATTTAAGGTGTTAATAGGGTCTTCATTTCACATAAACATTCAAATGATTTCTTAAAGTACTTTAAGTTTTCAATTGGGTATTCACACTTTAAAAAACAATTCAAAACCAAATTACACATCCAAAAATAACCTAAGTTTCCAACTACAACTTTAGTAATATCAATAAAATATATCATAAGAATATTCCCAACCATTTCTATAAAAAACGAGACACCTTTTCCATAAGCACTAGCCATACGAGCCTTTACATTTTCCAAATCAAATTTACATTCTAAAACCACTTCAAATTCTAGTTTAAAAACACAAAACACAGCTAAAAATTACCAAACAGGCCTTCATGTCATTTAATTTTCAAACTACACTTCCTGGTTCCAAAAAAGTAAAGTTTTAAATAACAAACTTAACCAAATCCTTTAAGTTCCACAAAATACACTTCACCACATTTCTAGAACCATTTCTAAGAAGATATAAAACACTATTTTCTAATATACAATGTCAAACGGGCTTCACTACATTGTAATAAATATTTATTTTAAAAAAAAACACTATTTCATAACGCCCTTAAGTTCCAAAACCATTTAAAATCACAATTACACAACCAAGGGACCACAAATTTAGGTACAAGCTTGAAAAAAATACATAAATAAAAGAATCCCATTAGAAATACTTATTACACACTAAAAACCATTTAGGAAACCATTTTTTTAATATCAATCATTTAAAACTAATTGATTACTAGAAATACATCACTACTTTCAATAAGGTTTAATACATGTTTCAATATGAAAAAATCAGGCTTCAAGCTTGAAAAAAATATGTAAAAAAAAAAAATAACTATTTCTAACAACTACAACCAAATAATAAATAATATGAATACTACATAAATATAAAACACATTTTAAAGAAATCAATAAATTATGGATTTCAAATTAATGGTGCGAGCTTAGGGAACCTACCTCAATAAGGGAGTAGACCAAGCTGAGACACTTCAATGCTTAACAAAAAAAGGCGGTGACCACTCGAAACCACTCCGTACTCACACACACATACACCCTTATATATATATATATATATATATCTTTTAGTCCAAGGCACATATTCCCCGTTCCATGAGGTAATACGCCCGAGGGATATATATATATATACACATATATACATACCTATGCATGTGTGTGCACGCCAACAAAGATGATTAAAACTCCTTATAATCAAGTTTAGGGACTCAATATACCTTAGGAGTAACAAATTAAGGGTGAAAAACAAAACAGAGGATTTAAAACCTTACCCCAAGCAATATCAACAAGATGAGATGAGCCAATTCTGCTTTTCCTTAGGTAGAGGATGTCAGAACACACCTAAAGACAACCCGAGGAAGCCTTAGAACACCCTAAAACCCAAGAAAAACACACCAATATACCCCATAGTTAGGGTTTGGCCAAATTGAAAAAAACCCCAAAACCTAAAAGTCAAACAAACTAGAGGAGGGGGTGTGGCCTCCAGAGAGGGAGACAGTTGGAGATGGCACCGACGAGGGGGGTCATGGCCGGGAAGGGTGGTGCGACCAAAACATGGTGGAGTAGGGGGTTGGGTTGCGCTAGATCAGGGTGGAGGAGGGGGTCAAGCTGCCATGAGAGGAGCTCTGACGAGGGAGGGGTGCACAAAGAGAACAGACCAGGGGGAGTGCCACACTACACATAGGAACAGGGGGTGGTGCTGTTAATGAGTAGGGGGAGGGGAAAACTAGGTTATTTTTTTAATAAATTTATAATAATAATAATAATAATAATAATAATTTAATGATAATAATAACATAATCATAATAACAATAAAAACAATAACAATAATATTATTATTTACACAATAATGTTATTATTATTAGAGTATAAACATTTATAAAATTTATTTATTTTAAGAATTGGGCAGTTATGTGGTTGCCTGGGCTGACTGCACGATTATCGCTAACCATGTGGTGCCTGTGAACTGGCTCGAAACCCACCAAAGTCAAAAAACTTCAAAAAATTTAATCCATCACTTAACAAAAACCTCTACGAGGCTAACCAAAGCCATAAAATAATAAAATAAAATAATTTTAAAGGTAGCGGTGTAAAAATTCCCCCCACCAAAAAAATTTCTACCCCCAGAAAGTCACCATGCCAAAAGATAGTCAAGATTTGAGTCTATGCTTGAATACAACCAGAAGATACAAGAAATTATGGGGTGACTATTTATTTCCCACGTCACACCTGATTGATCTAGATGAAATCACAACCTCAAACAAGGGGAGAATATGGGGGGGGGGTTCTCCCCATCATAAAGACTTAGAAAAAATAAAAACTTTAAAACTCAACCAATAAAACCTGGACTTAAATGGTAAACCCACTATGGAAGAAAACCGTAAAACTAGGACCTCAGGAAATCATAAAATCTCTCCACACTATCCAAACAACACTTTCACGCAACCAGGAACTAGGGAAATCTCAACCCGAACCAGACCAATTTCCTTAGCACAAGAACAAAAACACCATTATTGGAACTAGAAACTTTCCACACCAACCAAAAATCCCCAAAACTAAGGGTAACTTCCTAAAATAAACTCAAACCAAATAGAAAACTGGATACATTATCCATCAATTCCAAAAAACTTAAATATATCCAAATGGGCACAACTTAAACACTCAAGGAAAACGAATGATTCAAAATAGTCACTTTTAAATAGGTAAAACTGGTTGGAATACAATGGAACAATTATATTAAACCTTTACAATGAACGATTAATTTACGACATAAAGAAAACAAGAACAAAAAGTGTTTAAATGTTTCAATTCCAACACAGGACACAAAACTCGGATCAAGGCTTCACACCCCCAGCAACATCTGACTGTGCCTGAGATTCACTATGAGACCTACGACTAGAGATCTGATGGCTAAAGGATCTCTTAACTCATAGTCAGACACTTACATCCCTTGGTCATAAAGACTTCCTTAAGTGACACTTCCTGCAAAACTTATCCAAATAACCCAAATAGTTACAACGATGACATGTCTTTGGACGGATGCGACATGATGGCTTCAAGTACCCAAACCAACCACACTAGTGGAACACAACCGAACAATCTGATGGACTAGAATCACAAACCAATGAAGGTGACCCCTTAGGAATAGGTTCCTCTGGCATCCAATCCTCACTAGAGGGGGAACCTTCATGAGAAGTAAGAGATGTCAGACTTCCAACCGCCTATGCTTCAAGGACCAACTTAGATAGAAACGCTTCATATTTCATCCTCTCAAAATAATGGTCCTTAAAAGAGAGGACCCTCTTTTTGATCTCTAGAAAAATACCCCCAATAAAGAGAGAATTATTCATTAACACCTGTGATGCAACCTCTAGAGAAAAGAAAACCATTTCCTTAAAGTGGTCATTGTAGGCCTTCAACGATTGCTGGATTTGTTGAATACCCATAAGATATTCCCTTTTATTAGCCTTTACCTCTTCAGTTATAAACCATCAGATGAAGATAGACTTAAAAAATTCCCATGTCATCCTAAATTGTAATAATGATAGGGTAAAAAACTCCCATTCATCCAAGATGGACCTTCGAACAGACCCAAAACGACACGCACTTTGACAGTTTCAGGAGTTCCCAATACCCTGAAGACACATTTGACCTCTTCAAGCCACACAACTACCCCTAACAGACCTTGATCATCATGAAGAACAAGAAACATCCAAAAAGGACTAAAAAATGGGCATGAATCATTGAAAAATTTGGATACCTTTCTGGGCGGAATTTTTTGAACAACACAAGAAACATAAAATCAAATCCAACATCAGTATGAAATGAAATCAGAAAGAATATATCATGCCAAAAAAATATTCTATTAATCCAAACACATACATGTATAAAAAAATCTATCTTTCAAAAACCTATTTATATTTTAATTTTTCCAAAACCTCATCATTTCAAGGTCACTTTCAAAATACCAAAATCCACTTTACCAATTTTAAGACCATTTAGAAGAAAACGTTTTAATTTCAAAACCACTTACATTATCAGAAGACACTCTGTCACGACCCCCTCCCACCAAAGATTCCCCTCCCGAGCTGGTAATGGTGAAAGGGAGATAATGACTCCCCGAGTCCCGCCTCCAGTAGGCCCCAGGGTGGCGACTAGCACCAAGGGTATGAGTTTTCACAAATATGGGAGGCATTACTATTTTTATTATTTAAGATCGGGAAATAGGACAAGTCAACCACTTAAAAAGCAAAAGAGCAAGTGTATAGAAATAAACCCAAACCAATACCACATGAATGTTTAAACAATTTTATAACAAGGTGCAAGTACAAGAAATCTCAAAGTAAAATACCAAAAGAAAACAAGAGTACAACAACTGCAAAAAATCCAACTGTCTAAATAGTAGGGCCCCACACAGCCCTGGTAGTCCTCCTGGAAACCTGAAAGTAAACGTAGGGGGAGCATACAAGTATACTCAGTAGGGAAACCTAAATCTCTTGTGCAGCAGTGGGGAGACATCCTAATGTCCTGTGAGAACAACAGAAGAAACCTAGCAAAGAATTCTATCCACCCAACCTCACCATCCACACTCACCAAAATACAATCACCACAAGTAGTAGTAGTATATAAGAATAAGAGTATTGGGTACCCCACACCATTCCCCTTTAGTTAGCTGCTCTTCCTAACGGCGAACATACTGACGCTGCCACACTCTCCCCGCCCGCACACACCTGGGCCTCACAACCACGTATCCTACCCGCACACACTTGGGCCTCACAACCACGTATCCTGCCCGCACACACTTGGGCCTCACAACTACGTATCCCGCCCGAACACACCTGGGCCTCATCCTGAAGGTTCTTAGGAAATAGTAAAACCTGCCCGAAGAGTCTTGGGATAAACCAACCCAATCGAAACCTACCTAAAGAGTCTTGGGTGTAAGGTCACCTTAAGCCATCACAGCCTAGGGAAGAAGGAGTAGGAAGGAGATAGTAACTAAGGGGAAAACACCCTCTCCCATGAAATGGGAGTGTTCGACACTAAGTTCTCAACATGGGTAGGGTGCGATAAAACAAAAAAGATATAGATATATATATGTATACCAACACACAGCCCAACCTATGGCTTCTAAACAGAGAAACTAAGCATGTGCCTCAACACTGCTACTACGAAGCATGCATATAACAAACAATCCCAACCCCATTTAGGTTTTCATGTTTCAACAGAATCATCTTATTAGTTCCTTAACTACTGGGAAACTATCCACAACCAACCATAACGATCATTCGTAAAACATATCCCTTCCATCCACAAATTAAGTTAGGAAAACACAAGCAAAACAACCAAGTCCTTCTTATTAACCTACCAAACCCATTGATTATTATTTCTGTTCCAATACCAAGCCCCACCATTCATTAACTCTTCCACTTTTTATTTATTAATCACCACCCAGAGTTCATTCACATTCAAACCCATCCCTGCAGCCCCGTTGCCAACCACCATAACCAAAAACATACCGTACATCATTACCCCTTTAATACCATTCATTATAGCCCCGCTTCCCATCACCAACATAGCATTTACACCAACCCACAACCAAGTCAACCGCAGCCCCGCTGCTCACCTGATCCACAACAACCCATAAAAACACCCCCATCACATGCCATGTATCCAAGCCAACACCCACATGTTCATTATTCCATTTTGTTCAACCAGGGTGATCACACAAGGGTTCCATAATTTAAATCATCCAGATTTACTTGATTAACCAAATTCCACATTCAACAAAGTTCCATTCACAAAAATGGTCTAAAAGTATAGGGCAACATTTAATTGCGCAAGCAAAGGCCCCCAACGACCGTGATTTTCAGTAGGTAGAAGCCTATTCAATTCACAACATAATATCATAGGATATAAGATAAACATAACAACTTCCCCATTCCCATTCTTTAACCAGTTATTATCTTTATTTAAAGGTTCATCCATTTCTCATTAAAAAAAGAGGATACCCACCCCGCATGATGCACAAATTAGAGAGACGAAGGTAATATCCCTACCTCAACAGGTTCTGATCAAAACGCTCCCCTGGATCAACTTTATAAGAAGTTCGTCGGCGTCCGACACTTCTGTCAAAACCCGGAAAAACCTCCTCGGGTGGAAGTTGGAAAGGAAAGACCAAAGTAAAGACAATGGATCCAAGCTCAGAAGTTCCGCCTCATCGTTACGATCCCGTGGCCACTGACGGATCATAAATCAGAGCTCAGATGAAAAAGTTATGGAAGAAAAAGGAACCTTCGAGTCTCTTAGGAGAGCTCTGCTCAGAGGAGAGGGGAGGAGAGGGGTGTGTTGAAAAGGAGGAGGGGACCCCTCCTTTTATAGGAGAGAAAAGAAAAAGTACACGGTGTGTACTTCATGGTACATGGCGTGTACTCGGTTGTTTTACACGGTCTCCACGCGGCTTCCAACACAGCTCCGCAGTTATTGACTGGTCAACACATGGTTTGAGGGTAACGCATACGCGGCGAGGGACTACACGGCATGTAGTTTGGACACACGGTGTGTACCCATTTATTTCACACGGCAAAGACACGACTTCAACACGGAACACGACCGTTGACTGGTAACGCGTACGCGGGGAGGGACTACACGGCTTGTAGTTTATGGTACATGGCGTGTACCCATTTACTTCACACAGAAAAGACACGGCCTTCCAAACGGGGTATACCTGATGAGGGGGTACACGGCGTGTAGTTTGGGGTACACGGCGTGTACTCATTTCTTTCACACGGTAAGGACATGACCTTGAACACGGGGTATACTCGGCAAGGTGGTACACGGCGTGTACTCACACTACACGGCGTGTACTTACAAAATTCTGGAAAGTGTGGGAAAATTCCATTTTACCCTCTAGAACACTTCAAGACCCTCTTTTTCACAAAGGAATGGGCCGGAGAGGTCCGGGCCATTACATCAGATACCTCTTAAAACATTCTCGTCCCCGAGAATTCAAAACCATCCTAGAGGAACCCAACAAGATACCTATTAGGGCTCTTGTTATAACAGGAACCCAACCACCAACCCTAATTATAGGTGTTAGGAATTCCTTCTCCTATGTCGAGATATTATCCGATTTTGGCGGCACTGACTCGCCTTCATGGGTTTAATCGCATCCTCATTAATGCATCTCGATTAAGAGTCAGGTCTTCCCACTTCCATACATTAGGATTTTTCAACTCCACTGCCCCCAACACCGCACAACCCACACACTGCCCGAACAAGTGGTTTGGGGAAAATTCCTTTTCCTATGTCAAGATATTATCCGCTTTAGGCGGCACTGACTCACCTGAATGGGTTCAATCGCATCCGCATTAATGCGTATCGATTAAGGATCAGGTTTTTACCTTCCCCACATGCCTGGACATGTTACACACTCCTAGAGAACAAGGAAACAAAAGGTCTCATAACCGACAAGCCAAGTATTCCATACATCAAAGTACAAAGTATAACATCAAAACAATGCTCAGAAGAACAAAGAAAATACAAGTCAAAACAACTCTGGGTACTGAGCGTGTATCTGGGTCTCCCACTCCCAAGTTCTCTCCTTGAGGCCTCCATGCCTCTACAACACGCGAACCAAGTGAATGGTTCATCCACGGAGCACCTTCTCTTTACGATCTTTGATTTTGACTGGTCATTCCTCGAAGGTCCCATCATCTCCCATATCTAACTCTCCCTAGTCAAAAACGTGAGAGTCATCGTGTAAGTATCGATGAAGCTGGGAGACGTGGAAGACGTCATGAAATTTCTCCAACTGAGGTGGCAGGGCTAACTGATATGCCACCTCGCTGACTCGCCTCAGCACCTCAAAAGGTTCGATGAACCTAGGGGAGAGCTTAATCCCCTTCCCGAACCTCCGCTACCCCCGTCGAGGGGAAACCTTCAAGAACACATGATCTCCCACCTCAAACTCCAAGGGCCTCCTCCGACGATCAGCATAAGACTTCTGTCGGTCCTGAGCCGCTTTCATCCTCTCACATACAAGTTGGACTTTCTCTGTGGTGCTCTGCACTACCTATGACCCAAGAGCACCTGTCTCACCAACCTATGCCCAGCAAATGAGTGAACGACATGGTCTTCCATACAAGGCCTCAAATGGTGACATTCCAATAGTAGAGTGGAAGCTGTTGTTGTAGGCAAACTCTACTAAAGGCAAGTGTCGTACCCATGAACCTACGAAATCCAGAATGCATGCTCGCATCATGTCCTCCAACATCTGGATAGTCTACTCTGTCTGCCCGTCGGTCTGGGGGTGGAAAGCAGTGATCAGGCGTAGCTAGGTGCCAAAAGCATGATGTAACCCCCTCGAGACTCGTGAGGTAAACCGAGTATCCCGGTCTGAGATGATAGTCTTCGGAACTCCATGCAAACGCACCACCTAGTCTACGTAGCTCTGTGCTAAGGTACTCACCGGGCCCAAATCCTTAATTGCTAAGAAGTGAGATGATTTCGTCAGTCGATCCACCACTACCCAGATAGAGTCATAACCACCTTGATCTCTGGGTAGTCCTGTGACGAAGTCCATTAAGATGTCATCTCACTTCCACTCGGGGACATCTAAAGGATGAAACAAACCACTGGGAACACGATGTTCAACCTTCAATTGCTAACACATTAGGCATTTAGCCACAAACTCTGCCACTGCCCGTTTCACCCCGGGCCACCAAAACTGTTCCCTCAGGCCTCAGTACATTTTTGAAACTCCTGGATGTACCGCCAAGGCTGAGATATGGAACTCACGGAGAACTCCCTCACGCATCGCCTCCGGAACAAACAACCTTTCATGGAAAATCCTCCGATGTCGGCTGTCCTCTGACCATCCCTCTGGAGCATTTACCTGATCGACACGATCCCACATCACTTCTCCTCAGAGTCCCCCCAATGAGACTCTTCCACTTGCTGTGATAAGGAGGGCTGCACCGTCATCTGAAACAAACAGCCTCTAACACCTTCTACCCTGGCATCCAAGTGCAAGGCAGCCAACTCTCCCATCACTTTCCAAGCATCAACGAATTCCCAAACCACTTCCTTATGTGACTTCCTGCTCAGGGAATCAGCCACAACGTTGCCCTTACCTTCAGTGTAAGAGATTTCAAAGTCATAGTCTTGGAGAAACTCGACCCATCTCCGCTGCCGTAAGTTCAGGTCACATTGGGAGAAGATATAACGCAGGCCCTTATTATCTGAGAAGACCAAAAAGTGCTCCCCAAAGAGGTAATGTCACCACAACTTCAGTGCGAAGACTATTGCTACAAGATCTTGGTCATGGGTGGCATAGTTACGCTCATGAGGGCACAACTGCCTAGACCCATAACAGATCACTCCCTTCTTCTGCATTAGCACACACCCCAAACCAAGGCCAGAAGCATCACAAAACACCTCATACAACAACCCTTACTCTAGAAACCTGAGTATGGGTGCACTGACCAACTTCTCCTTCAGGTAGTCGAAAGCTTTCTGGCACTGCTCACTCCATAGGAAGACTTGGTTCTTCCTAGTCAAAGCTGTCAATGGAGCAAAAAATTGGGAGAAGTCCGAAACGAACCTCCGATAGTAAACTACCAACCCTAGGAAACTACAAACTTCTGCTATGCTCTTGGGTGCCGCCCAAGAAACAACTGCCTCCACCTTCGATGGGTCCACTGACACTCCATGCTAAGAGACTATGTGCCCAAGGAAGTGTACTTCTTGTGTCAAGAACTTACACTTCGACAACTTCCCATAAAGCTGGTGGTGTCAAAGGACTTCCAAGACTGCCCTGAGATACTCAACGTGCTCCTCCTATGATCTTGAGTAGATCAGGATATCATAGATAAACACAACAACGAACCGGTCCAGAAACTCTCGGAAGACAAAGTTCATAAGTCCCATGAACACAGCCGATGCATTCGTAACTCCAAATGGCATCACTACAAACTCGAAGTGCCCATACCTGCACCTGAAATCCGTCTTCGAGATGTCACTATCCTTTACCCTCAACTGATGATATCCCGATCGTATATCAATCTTAGAAAACCAACCTACTCCCCCCAGCTGGTCGAAGAGATCATCTATCCTTGGAAGGGGTAACGGTTCTTGACCGTTTCCTGGTTCAACCTTCGGTAGTCTATGCATAACCTAAGACCACCATCTGCCTTCTTTACGAACAAAACTAGAGCACCCCATGGTGACACGCTGGGTCGAACAAAACCCTTCTCCATCAGATCGTCAATCTGAATCTGCAACTCCCACAACTCCAAAGGTGCCATCCGATAAGGGGCCATCGAAACAGGACGGGCACCAGGTTGTAAGTCTATCCCGAACTCAACGTCACGTCAGGGGGGTAGAGTCACAACCTCCTTCGGAAAAACATCGAGGAACTCCCCAAAAACCTCCGGGACATCCATCATCTCTATATCAGCTGGAACCACTGATAACCCGCCTAACAAGGAAAGGAAAGGCTCCACATGCCGGCTTCCCACCTGATAGATCCTCTCACCAACAAAAGCTACATGTTTCCCATCCATGTCGGAGAACACGACTCTTCTCCGGAAGTAATCGATAACGACACTAATAGAAAACAACCAGTCGATGCCTAGGATGACATCGTATGGCTGCATCTGTAACAGAAGAAGGTCCCCACTAGATTTATGTGGTCCCAACGTCATCCCACATCCCTGGAAAACACAAGATACGCTGGTCTGGCCTCCAACTAGTGTACTCAACACCAGTGGTACGGAAATTCTCTCTACATCTAGTCCCAAAGCATGGTCTAGACCAGTTGCAACAAAGGAGTGTGAATCTCCCGAGTCGAACAAAGAATAAACAAGATTGATGAACAAACAAATCGTACCTCGCACCACCTCTGGTCCTACTAGAGCTGTCCACTCTACTGCATGAAACTGTCCATGCCTAGCTCCTCTGCCTCTCTAATGTCGTCCACCTCCCCGACCACACCCTGGTCGAGGTCCCTGAGGAGCACCTTGAGGTTAGCCTCCTCCCGCAAAGTCTGACCTCGGAGGATCATGGTCCTGCTGCTACTGGAAGGGCCTCGCTGGAAACTGGTGCTGCCGAGGTGGGCGTTGAACCTACTCACCTCCACCGTACTGAGCTCGGGTCGAGCACCGACTCTGAACGTGCTCGAAACCGCCACAAGAAAAACACTTCGGTCCTGGGCTTGTGAAAAAGGGACGAGGACCTGAAGATCTGAACTGGAACTGCTGGGGCCTACTCCCCACTGGCCTGAACCTAGAAGGTCCCATCACAGGGGACCTACTGCTGACTGCCTTCCCCTCCGACGAGCCTGGCTGGATACCCTCTCGTGGTGCACCTCCCAGCGAGTGAATCCTCTCTACAACCTCTGCCTTCTTCTGTACCGCCAAGTACGTCGGAAGGGTGAAGGGGGTGACAACATACTGAAGTGAAGGGTGAAGTGCCTCCTCCAAACATCTCGCCCGAGACTCCTCATCCGGAAAGAGATCCGGAGCAAAGCGCAGGAGATCCTTGAACTTGATCCCCAAATATCGTACTGACATACTCCCCAGCTGAAGGGAGAGTAACTCCTACTGCTTCTCCGCCTTGATCATGGAAGAAATGAATTCCTCTCAGAATTCCTTCTCAAAGTCAGACCATGGAACCTCTGACTCTATCCTCTCTCTGAGGTAGAGCGTCCACCACTGTCGCGCTGTGCCTCTCAGCTGACTAATTTCTAGGGGAACCCAGTACTCCCTCGGAGCACGGATCAAGGTAAAAGAGATCCCTTGCTCCTCAAGCCACCCCTCCATCTTCGTATCCGAAGTACTACCCTCGTACTTCTTGAGGGTCTGCCGCTGGAAAGAATGAAGAGTCTTCTGCCACTGGCTATCTTCCTCCTCTCGGTCAATCCTCAACTGATAGACCGCCTGGATCTGCTGGGCCTCGGCCATCTGAGCCACCTGGGGAGGACGTCCAGGTTCCATCGCTGTACGGTAAACAAGGATCGCCTAAGCCCAAGTAGTAAAAAAATTTCTCAAGGTTTTATTTTATCACATTATTTTAATTTCTTTCCAAGAACACTCAAATCAACTAAAACACAATCATGATGATGCATGTACCTTCCCTAGGGTCTCTAACCTGCAATCAATGTGGTATGAGTTGGTCGTTTGGTAGGCTCAGAGTCCTTGCATCGGATCACGGGGGGCCCTAAAATCCCGTGTCCTAGCCAGTCTTCCCTGGCCTATGTCACGCACCAAGATTAACCAACACTGTTTCCCTACCATCCCATGCAATCCTCACTGTGCCTAACTCCAGACCCCATCCTATCTCTCAACCATCACCTCTAATACCATTCTTTCACGACCCTCTCCCACCAAAGATGCCCCTCCTGAGCTGGAAATGGTGAAAGGGAGATAATAACCCCTCGAGTCCCACCTCCAATAGGCCCCAGGGTGGCGACTAGCACCAAGGGTATGAATTTTCACAAATATGGGAGGCATTACCCTTTTTATTATTTAAGATCGGGAAATAGGACAAGTCAACCACCCAAAAAGGAAAAGAACAAGTGTATAGAAATAAACCCAAACCAATCCCACATGCATGTTTAAACAATTTTATAACAAGGTGCAAGTACAAGAAAGCTCAAAGTACAATACCAAAAGAAAACAAGAGTACAAAAACTGCAAAAACTCCAACTGTCCAACTAATAGGTGCCTGTACAGCCCTGGTAGTCCTCCTGGAAATCTGAAAGTAAACGTAGGGTGAGAATACAAGTATACTCATTAGGGAAACCTAAATCTATCGTGCACAAGTGGGGAGACAACCTAATTTCCTGTGAGAACAACAGAAGAAACCTAGCAAGGAATTCTATCCACCCAACCTCACCAGCCACACTCACCAAAGCACAATCACAACAGGTAGTAGCAGTATATAAGAACAAGAGTATTGGGTACCCCACACCATTCCCCTTTAGTTAGCTGCTCTTCCTAAAGGCGAACGTCCTGACGCTGCCACACTCTCCCCGCCCGCACACACCTGGGCCTCACAACCACACTCTCCCCGCCCTCGTTTTATAGGTGAGAAAAGAAAAAGTAAATGGTGTGTACTTTATGGTACACGGCGTGTACTCGGTTATTTCACACGGTCTCCACGCGACTTCCAACACGGCTCCGTGGCCGTTGACTGGTCAACACACGGTTTGAGGGTAACGTATACGCGGGGAGGGACTAAACGACGCGTAGTTTGGACACACAGTGTGTACCCATTTATTTCACATGGCAAAGACACGGCTTCAACATGGAACACGACTGTTGACTGGTAACGCTTACGTGGGGAGGGACTACACGACATGTAGTTTATGGTACACGACGTGTACCCATTTACTTCACACGGCAAAGACACGGCCTTCCACACAGGGTATACCCGGTGAGGGGGTACACGATGTGTAGTTTGGGGTACACGACGTGTACTCATTTCTTTCACACAGCAAGGACATGACCTTGAACACGGGGTATACTCGGCAAGGTGGTACACGACGTGTACTCACACTACACGGCGTGTACTCACAAAATTCTGGAAAGTGTGGGAAAAGTCCATTTTACCCTCCAGAACACTTCAAGACCCTCTTTTTGACAAAGGAATGGGCCAGAGAGGTCCGGGCCATTGCACACTCACACCAACTTGAATCAAACAAAACCCAACTTGCACTAAACCATTGAAGTGAGGAACTAGTATTTATTCCCAACTTAGTGACATGGTAGTGAGCCATGCCCCAAGTAGGAAATAAAACTAAGAGGAACTTGAACCAGGCACTTGGATATCACATGGGTCACTACTCCATGTGAGATCACAACATGACACCAAATCACCTCAATTTTTATCCCTTAGTCCAAAACAAAAGTATAAGACTCGAATCCCATACTACCCCTGGTAACTCAAGGATTAGCGTGAGTAAGAGTTCACAATGCTCTTCCCAAACCTATATCCCAAGTCCTTAAAGTCCTAATCTTCATCTATCAGACACCCCAAATATCAAGGGCCTCCTTTGATACTATTTTGTCACAAACCATCCTTGGCGGACCCTAAACTAGTCACCTGAGTCTACCCACAACATGACCAGAGGGGCGTTCCCAATCCCCACAGGCTAGCAACTAGTGTTAGGCATCAAAATAAATCTATTGGGAATTATTTATCCCATAAAATATAAATAAATAAACAATAATACATAGAAGAATAAAAATAAATTCGAGTAGTGGAAAGATAATAAAACTGAATAGCCAAATATACCTTCAGATGACCACATGGGTCCCCACCAACCACAGAATCATACTCAATCCTAGATCAATCCAAAACTGGGAGAACCTAAAACTAAAAAGATAGAATAGGTGTGAGCACCGAGATGCTCAGTAGAGATTCCAAAGATAAACTACATCCTATACCTCACCTTTAAAGTGAAAAACATATTTTCTAGTTTGAAATAGGATATATAAAAATAAGGTTTTCATTATTTTACCAAAACAATTAACAGACATTCACTTTTTTTAAACCCCCCCGTTTTCATTTCACTTTCCAAAAAAAATTTCCAAGACATCTAAGTCATTTCAATAAGTTTCTTTAGAATACAATTAATGCTAGAGCATGTGTTTTAAATATGAATGAAAAGTAAAGTTTCCATGTGTTCAAATAACCAAAAGTGTCACAAAAGAAGCATGAACATATAAGTGTGTAATCATGGGATTTTTCTAAACATATCTAGAAGCAATCCCTGGAAGTACTCGGTTCAAAACCACCTGTCGGCGTATAGTGAAGCTCCTAAGTCAATAACCAACTGGCTTCCCTAACTTGGCCTCACCAGTGGAATAACCCTCTTGGCCTGCCAAAAACTCCAGGAGGGTACCAACCTATCTAATCAAGGCTGATCAACATCCATCACTCGACCCTCTAAAACAACTATGTAAGTAGGAGGCCCTTTCATGCTTGACTCACCTTACCTGCCATCACCGCACTTGCCTACCCCAAACAAGGACATCCCCTATATGAAAAACCATAAAGGGAAATATTAGATAGGGGTCCCTATTATATACATATACATATTTCACATCATTGAAGGTGACAACTAGGACTTCATTTTATATAAACATTCAGATCATTTCATAAAGTACTTTATGTTTCCAATTGGGCATTCACACTTTCAAAACCACTTAAAAACCAAATTCCACATCCAAAAATGACATAAGGTGACTTTAATACTATCACCAAAATATATCATAAGAATATTCCCAACCATTTATATAACAAAATAAGACACCACTTCCAAAAGCACTATCTATACGAGCCTTTACATTTTCCAAATCAAATTCACTTTTTAAAACTATTTCCAATTCTAGTTTAAAAACACACAACACACCTAAAAAGTACCAAACACTCATTCATGTCATTTAATTTCCAAACCACACTTCAAGGTTCCAAAAAAGTCAAGTTTTTAAATAACACCCTTAACCAAAGCCTTTAATTTCCACAAAATACACTTCACCACATTTCCAGAACCATTTCTAAGAAGATATAAAACACCATTTTCTAATATAAAATGTCAAACACGCTTCAATACATTACAAGAAATATTTAATTTTTAGAAAAACACTATTTAATAACACTATTAAGTTCCAAAACCATTTAAAAGCACAATTACACAACCAAGGCACCACACATTTAGGTGCAAGCTTGAAAACATGCATAAATCGAAGCAACCCATTAGAAATACTTATTACACAATAAAAACCATTTAGGAAACCAATTTTGTTTTTTAATATTAAAAATTTAAAACCAATTGAGCACTAGAAATACATCACTACTTCCAACAAGGTCTAATATATGTTTCAATATGAAAAACCTAGTCTGAAATCTTAGATAAATTATATAAAACAAAAAAATAATTATTTCTAAAAACTACAGCCAAATCACAAAGCATATGGTCAGAATAGCCTGAAGGCCTTCATTTTTTTTATTTTGATAATACACCTTTCAAGGGGTGAGGTGGAACCCTTACAAGGAACAAAGGCTTAGAGACAATTAGATGACCCGTAGGTCTTAGAGAGAATCACCCAGACAAGACAACTTGGAACTGCTCCTCCCCAGCATATGTCATGATATCAGCACTCCAACTTTACAGGGCTGGTCGGCTAACTGTCCTATGCAAAGCTGCGTAGGCCTGATACTGATGGAAAATCCATACCCTCTCATTCTTCCAATTCCAGTTAGATCTACTCTAGTGGATTCACCTGCCCTAAATCCTCCTCTGAAGCCTTGTCCGTTGTAGTCTGACTGGTACATCTGCATTTCTTGTGGCCCGAAGGCCTTGGGGTGGCCCTAAGGCCTTAAGGTGGCCCGAAGGCCTTGAGAATCAACTGGCCTGAAGGCCTTGGGTGGCCCGAAATCCTTACAGGACCCGAAGACCAAACTGGTGGCCCAAAGACCCAGATGGATGAATAGTTCCAGCTGCTACAGTACCGAACAATGCCTGCTACAGTACTACTATAGTACCCTAGAAATCCTCCTCCACTCGGATTTGATCTCGGGTCTCTTGGATGAACCTTCTGAGTCCTCACCAACCGGGTTGAGGCTCATGTGTAAAGCATATGAATACTACATAAATAAAAAACACATTTTAAATAAATAAAGAAATTATGTATTTCAAATTAAAGGAACATGCTTAGGGAACCTACCTCAACAAGGGAGCAGAATAAGCTGATACACTTTGTCACTTGAAAAAAAAACGTGGCGACCACTCAGAACTGCTTTGTACTCGCACACACATACCTATGAATGTGCGTGTGCACCACCAAAGATAATTAAGACACACTATAATCAAGTTTAGGGACTCAATATACCTTAATAGTAACAAATTAAGGGTGATAAACAAAACAATGGGTTTAAAACCTTACCCCAAGTGGTGTCAGCAAGCTGAGACAAGCCAATTTCGCTTTTCCTTAGGCAACAGATGCCGGAACACACCCGAAGATAACCCAATGAAGCCTTCACACACCCTAAAATCCAAGAAAAACACACCAATATACCCCATGATTAGGGTTTGGACAAATTGAAGAAAAATCCCCAAAACATGAAAGGAAAAAAGACCAGAGGAGGAGAGGGTGTGGCTGCCAGAGAAGAAGATGACCAGAGATTGCACTGGTGAGGGGGGTTGCAGTCGAGAAGGGAGGTGCAGCCGAATCAATGTGGAGAAGGGGGGTCGGGATATGTCAGAGTAGGGCGAAGTAGGGGTTCGTGTCGTGTTGGAGTAGGGCTGAGTAGGGGGTCGGGCCGTCGGGAGAGGAGTTCTGGTGTAGGAGGAGTGCACACAAATAATGGACCACGGGGGCACACATAGGAACAAGGGAGGGGGGGGGGGTGCCGTGAATGAGTAGGGGGAGGGAAAAACTAGGTTCAAAAAACTTAATAAAGTTATAATAATAGTAATAATAATAATAATAATGTTAATGATAATAATAACATAATCACAATTATAATAATAATAATATCAATAATATAATAATAATAATTCTAATAATAATAATAATCACATTAATAACATTTATTTCATTTATTTAATAAAAATAATATTAATAATAAATTTAAAAATAATACCATTAATATCAATTTAGAAATAATAGTATTAAAACACTTTAATAATAATAATAATAATATCTACACTATAATGTTATTATTATTAAGGTATAAACATTTATAAAATTTATTTATTTTAATAATTGGGCAGTTGAAAGGTCTTTTGATCTAACCACATGGTTACTGGTAACTGTGCGGTGCTTGTGCACCAGCCCGAAACCCACCAAAGTCAACAAACTTCAAAAATTTTAAACTATAACTCAACCTAAACCTCAACGAGGATAACTTAAACCAAGAAATAATAAAATAAAATAATTTTAAAGTTCAGGGTGTGACAATTAGATTTTATGGATTCACATTCATTATAATAATTTTATATGATTTTTTAAATCGAAAAAACAGTTTTATTATAACTAAAGTATTTTTCCATATATTATATCTTTTTAGTTAAAAGTTAAATTTATAAATTTTAGAAATTTAATTTAATAAAATGTATTAAATTTTTTATATTATCATATCAAATTTATCTTATGGTGAATTTTTAATATTTTTCTCAAATGATTTATTTTTGTGTGAATAGTAAAAAATAGTGTTTTTTTTATAAAAACCATCATTTATTTTCTAATATTTAAAAATTACCAATATATTTTTGATTGGTTTTAAAGTAATACTAGTCATATTTAACTAAAATTAACCCTATTAATTTTATATTAATCATCATTATATTTTATTTTGGTATAAATTCATTTTTAGGCTTAAAAACGTATTTTTCTAAA
Organism: Viscum album; assembly: GCA_963277665.1. Taxonomy (NCBI): domain Eukaryota; kingdom Viridiplantae; phylum Streptophyta; class Magnoliopsida; order Santalales; family Viscaceae; genus Viscum; species Viscum album. The sequence goes on from OY728129.1 coordinate 265,417,920, forward strand.
AAACTATTTTTCATTGCATTTTGCGCACTTATATAAAAATTAATTTCTAAACATTATATAAATTGAATATTGAAAAATATATTTCATATTTGGAATAATTATTTTTTAATTTAGTAATGATTCCAATCTCATTTTTGCTCTTAATGAATATTAACCATGGTAAATTGTTATCACCTTGGCAAAGGGTAAAACAGGTTAATTAGGGTTAAAGATTTGTGATAAAGTCACAAAACCTAATCTTAATTTTTATTGTATAAGAGTATTTTTAATATTATCACAAAATATTCATAATTAGATAGATTTAGTGACACTTGAACATGTGTATGATATTTATAACATTTAAAAGTTAAGAACAATTACAAGAGTGCAACTCCCCATACTTATAAAAGGGCACATCCCATACTAAATTATTCACAAAATTTGAGACCCTTATCTTGAAAAAGAGTTGAAAAAATTCATCTCCAAACTTAATCCCCTCATACTATAGGTTTTGGTCTCTCAAAAATACCAATCTAGAAATCTTAAGGCGTAAGCCAAAAGAGGTTTCCCAAAGAAGAGCTTTAACTCTTAACCGAGTTCTTTAATGTTTATTTCTTCTTCTACCACTTTAAAACATATCATAGATATGATGATATAATAACATAAATATATTAAATATCATAAAGTGTTATTATATTTATGATACATACCTTTTTTATCTCCGTTTTCTATCATATAAGAAATGAAAACATTGCTCACACGTATGTGTGAACTACCACCTCCATGATTCGATGTGTTTAGTTTTTTTATCACTGTCTCATAGGGATAGTTATTATGATATATTTAATTAATATATGTTATATTCATAAAATAATTAGGATTATGTAAATATAGTATATTACTTACCTTCTTATCCTTCCATCCTTTGGAAAATGATATTGCCACTTGGGCATACATGTGGATTGCCACCTCTATGAAGTGATGTGATTTGTGTTCCATTTATTCCTTTCATGAATTGTTTAAAAACTATATTTAAAATATAAAAATTATAATTATTTCATGATTAATATTTTTGTGATGATTTAGCCATGACCCCTTTTACCATGGTCAACCTACCAAAGTTATTTTGGGATTGTGAATGAGAACATCCTCAAAACATCTGACATGAACTTAATCAAATTAGTAAATAAATAATACCTAGAAATAAATGAAAAAAAAGATATTATGATAAGGTAATAAACTTAAAAAAGTTTCTCAAACAAGTTAATAATCAATATAATTTCATTATACAATATTTAAAGAACATACGAGATGAGTTCGACTCGAGATAAGAGATTTCTCATCTCAATTTACCTTCTTTGAGAGTTAAATAATTTTAAACACATGTTTTCTTTTTTGGGGTGTATAGAATTACTTATGGATAAATTTTATAATTAATTTCATGAAATTAAAGTGTTTTAAAAATATATTTCAATTTATCTGCTTTAATATTTGTTTGAATCAAAATTTATCAAAGTCGTAAGGGATTTTTCTTTAAAACCTTATTTTAAAAGTTTTAAAGTTTTTCTTCTCCTTTTACCCCATATCCATATTATTTAAAATGTTTCGAGAATGTTATTAATATAATAAAATTTATTTTAAAATTAATTTTAAACCATGTTTTTACTTTCTCTATTACTATTTTAAAATAAATCTTTTTAATGTTTTCTAAATAGGTTATTTTTGATCTTTTTACAAAAGTGTGATTTTTTTTACATTTACAGCATGAACTGATTTTCCCACTTTTATGAATGTTATTATTTAAGAATATTCTTATAATAGTTTATATAGTTTTTAAAATAATATCTTATTTCCTATATTTTTGGTAATTTTTTATTTTAAGAGTTTTGAAAGGAAAAATTATTTTTATCCTTATTTTTATTTGAAGGAAAAATTGCTTCTACATATGTGTTAAATAAAATAATTTATGATGTAAATGAAATATTTTATTTGTTTTATATATTTTATATTAATTGTAAATTATTTATGAATATTTTTGATCCTGATATATCTCTTCAATGCATTGGTTAATAATTTTGTTCTCTAGGGAATCTATGTTGGAATTAACCCAACAGATTATTCCATCTGTAATAAAAATTGTAAGAGTGATATAAAGATGATGTCCCAAGGCACATAATTGAATTTTATATTATTAAAAATGAGTTTTAATGGAAGTTTTTTTATTTCATAAGGTAAAATAATGATATTATATTTACTGGAAAGTTTATATTCCTTTCAAGGGTGAAAAATATTTTTTTTAAGGAAATGTTTTTATGAGCACTCATGTTTGACCAGGAACCCTCATGATTATGTTTTTACCTTTAAGATTTATTATAAGATGTTTTATGAAAATATTTTGGAAGTTAAGTTGATTTATTGAGTAAGTAAATAATTATTTTGAGTTCAAGGTTAATTATATAAAAGACAAATTTTATATAGAATTTCATGATTTTCAAAATAGACTAATTAGTTTCTTTTTATATCCGTTATTGATATTTTTGTGCTCATATCAAATTTAAAAATGTTTTTCATAGGGATTAAGTATTATTAGGAACTATATAAAAGTTTATATTTCCTTAATAGGTGTTTTTCTTAAAATAAGTGAATTTGTTTTGAATAAAACATGAGTTTAAATGTAGGAATTATATTTTTTGTGAAAAAATGGATATTGAGTGGAAATGCCTAATTTTTTTATAAGGGTTTGATATATAATAATATTTAATAATTCTATAAAAAAATAAAACTAAAAGATAACAAAAATTTAATAAAATTAAATCCTTTTCTATTATACTCATAATTATAGATTGATTAAGGTATGAGATGTTATAGTTGGTATTAGAGAAAATTTTATATAACTTCAGAGGTTTGTATATTATTATGAAAATAAATTTAAGAGATATTAATCCCTGGATTATATTATCTTAAGAAAACTTAGTGGGTTTATATGTTGCTTCATCTAATTTTTGTCTATTTTAGAATGGTATTCTAGAGGAAACAGGGTTAATAAAGTGGAAAGACATCAGAAGGATAATATCCCTCTGAATAAGTATCCAAGAATGGTAGGAATTAAAACATAATTTTTTTAGCTATGTTAACTTAGTTGATGAAGTTTATTAATGGTGGTACCAATGTTAGTGAGTGAACAAACTCTCCATATAGAAACATGTCTATAGTATAGAATTTCATGAATCAACACCCTCCAATATTTGGTGGAACCTTAGATTCAATATTATCCAAAGGATAGATCAATGATCTGGAAAAGATAGTTAAAAATATGAGTTATTTTGAACATAAAAAGGTAATTATTTCCATTTATAATTTTGAAGTAGAATCATATCAATGAAAAAAATTAGTTAATAATAACAAGGAAAAGAATGAGACTGATGTTATGAAGTGGACATTATTTAGGGATGTTTTCCTTGAGAAGTATTTTCATAAGGTTGTTTGACTGAATATTGAAATTAAATTTTTTGGAACTAAAGAAAAATGGGGAGGAATCATTTACACCTATGAATATAACTTTACTTGATTGTCCAGGTATGCACTAAATTTTATTTTGAACCATGATAATAAAATCAAAAGGATTTACTCGAGATTAAAGCTTAGTTTGCGAAGTGTTCTAGCCTATGGTGAATTTAAAATATATGAGAAAGTTGTATTGAATGTTGAGAAGTTTGAGATAGAGTTTTTTTACTTTTAAAACAACAAAGATAATAAGTGGTCTAGGTGAAAATAAATGTAAAACAAGCCTTGAATAAATATGAAGGTAAGAGGTTTAAATTTCCCTCTTGTGATTAGTATAGTAAGAAACATCCTAGGGATAATCTTATGAAATATATAAAGTTTTATAAATATGGTATGCTAATACATTTGGATCATGATTACAAAGAAAATAATCATATAAATGGTTAAAAAAATATTATGAAAAAAGTGAGATGTTTTAAATATAATGAGATGGGCCATTATGATGATGCATGTCTGAAGTAAAGAATGAATGATGGAAATCATCAAGAACATTAGCATAAGGGTGTGGAAGATTCATTCATGGCTACCTTGGAAAATAAAATTCCATCAAATGAAGTGGTTATTGGTACATTACTTGTTTACTCATATAATTTCAAAGTCTTATTTGATTTAGGGTCTACACATCTTTTATTTTTAGGAAATTTACTGGTAAAATGAAAATATCACCTTAAGAAATAGAGAAATAATTTTCAGTAAAAACTCATGGCAGAAGTATTAAAGAAATAAATATTTATAGGACTCTTCATATGATTATAAATCAAATGTTTTTTCCTATAAATCTTTTTTTCCTGTACATAATTGATTTTTATGTTATTATGGGTATGGATTGATTTTTTAGTTTATAATGCTAAGGTAGATTGCAGATATAAGGAAGTTATATTCATTTTTTAGATTGATTTTGAATTTTTATATTGGAATGACTTCATAATTATGATAAGAAATCAAGAAGATAAGAAAATGATTAAAAATGGTAGTGAAAGTTTTCTTGCTTATATTATCAAAAAGAGGGAAGTTATCTATATTGGTTATGTTACAACTATAAATGAATATATGGATGTATTTACTAATGATTTTTCTGGTGTTACTCTTGATTAGGATGTTTAATTCACTATTGAATTAGTTCATGAATCTAAGCCAATTTTAAAACCCCCTTATTAAATGGCTCTATTAGAGTTATTAGAATTGAAAATACAGTTACAAGAGCTGATTTATAGGGGTTTTATTCATCCTAGCACTTCACCTTAGGGTAATCTTGTTTTTTTGTTAAAAAGAAGGATTGTTCTATAAGGATTTAAATTTACTATAAAACACTCAATAACATTAATTTTAATAACAAGTATCTATTTACACATATAGATGACTTATTTGATTAGCTTTAGGGAGTGCTATATTTTTCAATGATTAATCTTAGGTCTGAATATCATTAGCTGAAAGTGAAGGAGGAAGATACTTTAAATATGACATTTCATACTAGGTATGAGAATTATTAGTTTGTAGTTATGATTTTCAGGTTGAAGAATGCACCAGATGTATTTATGGATTTTATGAATAGATTTTTCCATGAGTATTTGGATAAATTTATGGTTATGATTATTGACAACATTATAGTTTTTTTATAAAAGTTATGAGGAATAAGAGAAATATCTAAGGATGTTTCTACAGACTTTAAAAGAGAATAATATTTTTGAAAAATCTATAAAATGTGAATTTTTGTTATAGTATATTTCTTTCCTAAGGAACATCATTTCTAAATATGTTATAAACGTTGATCTTACTAAAACTAAGGTGGTGGAAGAGTGATAAAGACCTACAAATTTCATTGAGATTTGAAGTTTTCTCAGATTAATAGGTTACAACTGATTATGTATTGAAAACATTTCTCGGTTATCTATCACACTAATTAAGTTAACTTGAAAAGGAGATAAATTCATCTAGATAAAGAAATGTGATGAATGTTTTCAATAATTGAAAATAAGATTGGTTAATGCTCCAGTGTTAGCCTTTATATCTAGAAATGGTGAGTTTGTTATTTATAGTGATGATTATTTAAAGGGTATTGGTTATGTATTAATGAAATATAATCATGTGATTTAATATACTTCATGACAATTGAAACTCCATGAGAATAATTACCTTACACATGATCTTGAACTCGCTGCAGTAGTTTGTTTCTTTAAAAATCTAGAGACACATTTTATATGGGGTAAAATATGAAATATATACTGGTTATAATAGTTTTAATTATATACTTACTCAAAAAGGGTTGAACATAAGGTATAGAATATGGTTGTAATTGATAAAGGATTATGATTACATGATACATTATCATCTAGGTAAAGATAACAAGGAAAACAATTCCTTGAATAAAAAAATGCATCATTATCTATGATACGTTTGAAAAATTATCCTTTGGTTAATGATTTAATAAATGATGGACTAGAAAGTGTGCATGTAGGAACTCTTTCTCTTTTGGTTCATAAGTCAATGCAGTCATCTTTTTTAGATAGAATTAAGATTGCTAAGAAGGAAGATTGTGGTTTGCAAGAAAGAGTAGAGTCATTTAAGAAGTGAAAGTTACCTAAATTTAATATTAACAAAGATGGTTTTAACATTGAAAAAGATAGTATTATGAGATTTGGAATGAGTTTGTAACTACCAAGTGATCCATAGTTGAAGACGTAATTGTTGAGTGAATCTCATAGCTCTATGTTTTTTATTTACCTCAATATCACTAAGATGTATATACACCTTCAAAAAAATTATTGATGGGAAAGAACGAAGAAGGATATTTCTGGTTTTACCCTGAATTATTTGACTTATCTATAGGTTAAATCTAATTGAAAAATACTAAAGAATATGATCTATCATTTCCATTTCCTAGATGAAAATGAGAGAATATATCTATGTATTTATTGGTGGTATTACTAAAGACATTTTGTTGTAATAATGCAATTTGGGTTATTATTCATTGATTAACTAAATCTTTACATTTTATTTATATTAAAGATAACATTTATTTGAATATGATTTCCTGAATTTATCTTAATGATATAGTCAAGTTGTATGAAGGTACTCTCACTATTGTATTTAATTTTCATCCCATATTTACCTGAAATTTTTAGAAAGGACTTCAAAAGTCACTGGGCACTGAATTAAATTTTAGTAAAACTTTTCATCCTTAATCTCATGAACCATATGAGCGAGAAATTTAGACTTTAGAAAATACGATTAAATATTTCTCATTATATTATCAAGAAATTTGGGATCAACATGTTTTATTAGTATAATTTTCATATAATAAAATTTTTCATTCCAGCATACAGATTACACCTTCCAGCATACAGATGGTTTCTAAATTCCCACCTTCAAATATTCCAACTGCTCTCTCATCTAGATCATTTGTGTATAAACATGTGTAGCATCATATACTCAAACTTTTCATTGATTAATTTCATTGAGTTTTTATAGGAAAAATTGGGAATACAAGACCCTCCACCAAAATATTATCCACTTTGGATCACAACATCATGGTTTTATTCTTCAACAGGACTCACTACCCATAGAAGGGCTCACGACCACCTCCCATCTCTGAAAAGTCCTTCCAATGGAGAGGAGAATAGTTGAGATTTATATTACATGCATAAAACTCCTCTATGCCTAATGTGGGATTTAGGTCTAAGGTATCATGATGTGACACCCATATGTCACACTATGACACCCAATAACTAGCACCCCTTGACCTTTAGGGTATGCACTGCATGCTAATTAAGACTCTAAAAATATCCCCTTTAGCACTTGACCTAAGAATATTAGGATTACCACCACCCTCTAATACTAATTATTGGACCATTTGAGGTTATAAGACCCTCCACCATAATATTGTCCACTTTGGTTCACTAATTTACAGTTTTGTTCTTTAGTGGGGCTCACTACCCATAGAGGGGATCATTGCCACCTCTTATATATGAAAAGTCCAAGTTATGAGGAGGATAATAGTTTTAACTAATATTCCATGCACATAACTCCTCTAGGGCCTATGTTGAAGGTTCCATGGTGCGACACCCATATATCATGACATGGAACCCTTTATCCAGCACCCCTTAACCATAGGGAATACACTGCATTCTAATTGAGATTAACAGTTTTTATATTTACAAAACCGGCTAAAAAAACTTTATCCCAAAAATAATATACCAGTTGATGTTGATTTTTTATTATCATAGTCTTCATCCCATTCAATATCAGTGTATCCGAATTGGTTTAGGTGCTCACCTCTTATGCACATCAGACTAAAATTCAAAGTCCCTTTAACGTATTTGAGGAATATCTTGACAACCATCAAGTGTGATTATTTTAGATCACTTTGATAACTTGAACACAATTTTACTATATAAATAATGAAATATCTCGATGCAATTAGATATAGAAAACTACTGATTAATTTTTCTAATTATATTTGATTCACATATTGTCCTCTAACATCCTTTCTCGACTTTACCCTAACTCTCATGGGTGTGGGTACCACTTTGGAATCTTATATGCTAAACTATATCAAGAATTACTTGTCATATTTTTATTAGGATAGAAATATGAAAACTTCTATTTTCATAACTTTAAATCCTAGGTATAAAATCATTTCTCTATGTATAGAAATTTCAAAATACTTCTTCATTTATTTATAAAATTCCTCAAAATCATAGTATTTATCACCTACAAAAATGATGTTATAAACATAAACAATGGAAATAAGATTACCTTTTCTCATATTCTTAACATAAATACTGTTTTCATATTTCCCTTTAGTGAATTAATTTTCTCTCAGGAAGCTATACAGTTTTGAATACTAGGATTTAGAGGCCTATTTTTCCCATATAGAGCTTAATTTCAATTTCTCTATTCAAGAAAGAAGAATTCACATCCATCTAATAAATTTTATATTTCCTGTGATTTGAAAAAACTAGGAATATCTTTATATATTAAAGTATTTCAATAAGAGAAAATTTCTATTCAAAATAAACTTTGTGAACATAAGAGTATCCTTTTCACACTAATCTAGATTTGTTTCTTGAAACTTCACCTCTGTCATTGAGCTTGTTTCTAAACACCCACTTGGTTCCAATGAAATTATTCCCTTTTTGTATTGGAATAAGATCCTAAGTGAAATTCCTTTCAATTTGATCCATCTTCTCATTAATTTCATTTACACATTCTTTTTTCTCAACAACCTCAACAACTGATTATGGCTAAACTTTAGAAATTAGGAGAGTTTGGTTAGAAATTCTCAACCTCCTTATAGTTTAAATTGGTGCATTATGATTTTCAATTACATTTACTGGTTACACATGCTTATTAAGGCCTTAATATTTTAATTTCACATATTTATCCACATATTCATCACCAATTATCTGATATGAATCAATATTAGTATTATCTGGTTCATTTCTACACTGTTCCTCACCAGTTTTCTTATAAATCTGCATGTTGTCCACTTCTTTATTTTTAAAAACTACTTCATTTTCATTACCAAAATTTTGTTTATTTTCTATAATACTAACATGAAACTATTATTATATATTTTGAATCCTTTTATTTCAAAACTTATAGCCTCTTCTATTATATAAGTATCCCAAAAAATATATTCCTTAACTTTCTCATCAAAGTTTCCTAAATTTCCATTTTTGATATTGAACAAACATAAACATCCAAAAACTCTGAAGTAGTTTATAATAGGTTTCTTATTGTACCAAATATCCTGATAGATAATATTTTATTTGGATATCAATGATAATATATTTTTACATTTCATATTTGTACTTACAACTTCTCTCCATAAAAATTTTGAGCATTTTAATTTAGTAAGCATAGTCCTTCCCATTTCAACCAAGCTTATATTAATTATTTCTATAACTATATTATACCAGGGAGTATAAGTACCACTATATTAATATTTAATCCCATTATTATAAATATATGATTTAAAATAATTTATAGTGAAATCCCTTCCATTATCAGTTCTCACATTCTTGGTATAAACCCCTAACTCTTTCTCAACTTCCCTTTTGAAAATTTTAAACATATCCACTGCCTCTAACTTGTGCTTAATGAACATAAAATTAGTCATTCTTGTAAAGTAATTAATAAATGTTATAAATTATAAATAAACTATATTATATTGATTTCTATCCTATATAAATTTTCATGTATTAATTCAAGTGGCCCAATGGAATAAATTTCCACTCTTTTGTGTTTTCTCTGTACTATCTTACCCTTATGAAAAGTTTCACAAAACAAATCTCTATCTATATCATATTAGGGTGTATATATCACTAAATTTTTCTTTTATATTTTACTCAAACCCTTTTGAAAAAGATGTAAAAGTCTTTAATGATAAATATTGTGTTCTTATTTCTTCACTTAGATAACAAGAATTACTCAGATGGCCAATTTGGAATAAGTTACCACTTGTTCTTTCACCCTTCATGATAATTATACCATACTTTATATTTTTTATGAGAAAAGAGTTTATTATTAAAATGAATTAATTAATATATTCAAAAGTTTTATTACACTCAATAAATTTTGTTTTATCCTATCAATAAATAAAACATATTTAGATCTAGTTTTTGAGACTCAATCTTAGTTATACTAATTACTTTGATTTTAAGGAATCATTATTCCCAAAAGTAAACACACCTCCATCATACTTGTAAAAACCTAAAATTTTTTAATAATAAATTATTTTAATTCATTATTAATATTATTTGTTATATTTTCTATATTCACATTCATTGTAATAATTTTATATGATTTTTCAAATTGAAAAAATATTTTTATTTAAACTAAAGTGCTTTACATGTATTATATGTTTTTAGTTAAAAGTTAAATTTATAAATTTTAGAAATTGAATTTAATAAAATTGATTAATTTTTTTATATCATCATATAAAATTTAAATTTGGGTTATTTTTTGATATTTTTTTTGAAATGATTGATTTTTTTTGTGAATAGTAAAAATACTGATTTTATAAAAACCATCACTTTTTTTCAAGTATTTTTAAATAAACATTATATTTTAGATTGGTTTTAAAGTAATATTAGTCATAATAAAATAAAATCAATCCAATTAATTTTATGTGAATCATCATTATATTTTATTTTGGTATAAATTCATTTTTAGGCTTAAAAACACATTTTTCTAAAAAACTGTTTTTCATTGCATTTTGCGAAATTATATTAAAATTAATTTCTACCACTTATAAAAATTAAATATTTAAAAATTGATTTAATATTTTTTATCAGAAGGTTTAAATTTAGCAATGAGTCCAATCTCAGTTTTGGTCTTAATGAATAGTAACTATGATAATGCTTTATCACCACAGTAAATGGAAAAATAGGTTAATTAGGGTTAAAATGCAAAACCTCATCTTAATTTTTATTATATGAGAGTATTTTGAATCTTATAACCCAATATTATTAGTTATATTGATTTATTCAAACTTTAACATGTGTAATACATTTATAATATTTAAAAGTTAAGAATAATTACAAGAGTGAAACTCTCCTTACTTATAAATGGGTGCATCCTCTCCTCACTTATTAAAAAACTTTGAACCCATTTTCTTGACCAATGTTTTCTAAAATTCATCCCCAAACTTAATTACCACATCTTAGAGGTTATTTTATCTCTAAAATATCGATATAAAAGGCTTAAGGTGCAAGCCAAAAGAGGTTTCCCAAAGAAGAACTTCAATTCTTAACTGAGTTATTTCATGTTTATTTATTCTTCTACATATTTCAAACCTATCATAGATATGATTATATAATAACATAAATATATTAAATATAATTAAAATTTATTATGTTTATGATACAACCCTTTTTTATCTCCTTTTCTATCATGTGTGAAAAGAAAACATTGCTCATGCGTACGTGTGAACTACCACCTCCTGAAGTGATGCGTTTTGTTTTTTTATCACCACCTCAAAGGGATAATTATTATTATTGATTTAATGAATATATATTATATTAATGAAATAATTATGATTATTAAAATATAATATATTACTTACCTTCTCACCCTTACATCCATAGGAAAATGATAATGTTGCTTATGCATACGTGTGGACTACCACCTCCATGAAGCGATGCGATTCATTTTTCATTTATGCATTTCATGGATGGTTTTAAAATTATATTTAATATATAAAAAATATAATTATATAATTATTAATATTTTTTAGATTATGGAACCATGACCCCTTTGACCACGGTCAACCTACTGAAGTTATTTTGGCATTATGAATGAGAACATCCTCAAAACGTCTCACATGAACATAATTGATTTAATAAATATATAAGGAAATTAATAAATGAAATAAAAGAGATTATGATAAGGTAACGAACCTAAAAAAGTTTCTAAAACAATTAAATAATCAATATAAGTTTATTATACAAGATTTAAATAACATACGTGCAAAGTCAGACTCAAGGTAAGAGATTTCTCATCTCAATTTACCTTCTTTGAGACTTAATCCATTTTAAACATATGTTTTATTTTTTGGGGTGTATAAAATTACTTATAGATAAATTTTATAATTAATTTCATGAAATTATAGTGTTTTAAAAATATATTTCAAGTTCTCTCCTTCAATATCTATTTGACTCAAAATTTATCAAAGCCGCAAAATATTTTTCTTTAAAACCTTATTTTAAAAGTTTAAAAGTTTTTATTCTTCTTTTCCCCAATATCCATGTTCTTTAAAATGTTTTAGTAATGTTTTTAATATAATTAAATTTATTTTCAAATTCATTTAAATTATTTTTTAACTTTCTCTATAAAGGTTTTAAAATAAATATTTTTAATGTTTTTCAGATAGGTTATTTTTTACCTTTTTACAAAAGTGTTATTTTTTACATTCACAACATGAAACGATTTTCCCACCACCATGACTGTTATTATTTAAGAACATTCAAATAAAATTTTAAATTATTTTTCAAAGAATATTCTATTTCATGTATTTCAAGGAATTTTTCATTTTAAGAGTTTTCAAATGAAAAATTATTTTTATCCTTATTTTTATTTGAAGCCAAAAGTTCTTCTTTATATGTGTTAAATGAAATAATTTATGACATTTTCTAATGAAAATACAAGATTTTATATGTTTTATGTATGTTATGGTCCTTGGAAATTATTTATGATGAATATTGATCCTGATATAGCTCTTTAGTGCATTGGGTAAAAAATAGATATTGAGTGGAAATTTATAATTTGTTTTGTAAGGGTTTTATATATAATAATTTTTCAAAATTATCTATTTAACGAAAACTAAAAGATCATGGGAATGTAAGAAAATTCAATCCTTTATATTATACTCATAATTATGGATTGATTAAGGTATGAGATGTTATAGTTGGTATCAGAGAAAATTTTATAAAAATTCAGAGGTTTGGATGTTATTAAGAAAATAAATTCAAGAGATGTTAATCTATGGATTATATTATATTAATAAAACTTTGAGGGTACCCATGGTTACTCATCTAATCTGTGTTTGTTTCAGAATGATTTTCCATAGAGAAAACATGGTGAATGAAGTGGAAAGACATTAGGAGTATAGTATCCTTCCGAATCAGCATCATGGAATGGTTGGAATTGAAACATAATTTTTTAACTATGTTAAATTAGTTTTAAAAGGCTATTAATAGTGTTACCCATGTCATAGATTTACTAAACTATCTATATAGAAACATGTCTATAGTGGATTATTTCATGAAACAACACCCTCTAACATTTTGTGGAACATCAGATCCAATGGTAGCCAAAGGATGGATCAATGCTTTGGAAAATATATTTGAAGTTTTGAGTTATTTTTAACTTCAAAAGGTAATTATTTACATTTATCATTTTGAAGGATAAATAGATCAACGCTAGTTATTAGTTAAGAATACCAAGGAAAATAATGGGACTGATGTTATGGAGTGGATAGTATTTAAGGATATTTTATTTGAGAAGTATTTTCTTAAGGTTTTTTGACTTTGGATTGAAATATAATTCTTGGAATTGAAGAAAAAGGTGGAGTAATCCATTTCCACCTATGAATATAACTTTACTAGATTGGTAAAGTATGCACTAAATTTTATTTTGGATCTTGATAGTAAAATTGAAAGGTTTTACTCAGGATTGAAGCCAATTTTGTGAAGTGATTTGGCCTATTGTGTATTTAAAATCTATAATAAAGTTGTATGGACTGTTGAGAAGTTTTATATAGAGTTTTTTTACTTTTATAAGACCAAAGATAAGAAGTAGTCTAGGTGGAAATAAATTGGAAAAATCCATTAAAGAAATATTAAGGTAAGAGGTCTAAATTTCCCTCTTTTTATTAGTATAGTCAGAAGAATCTGGGGGAGCATCTTATAAAATCTGTAAAGTGTTACCTATGTGGTATGTTGAGACATTTGGATCAGGATTACAAAGAAAATAATCATAGTATTGGTTAAATAAAATATGATGAAAAAACAGTGATATGTTTTAAATACAATGAGATGGGCCATTATGCTAATGTGCATCCAATGTAAAGAATGAATGACGGGAATCAATAAGAATATTAGAAGAATGGTGTAGAAAATTAATTTGTGACTACTTCAGAAAATAAAGGACCATCAAATGAAGTGGTGATTGGTACATTACTTTTTTACTCAGATAATGTCAAAGTCTTGTTTGATTCAGAATGTACACATTCTTTTATTTTTAGGAAATTTGCTGGTAAAATGGATATATTACCTTAAGTAATAGAGAAATAACTTTTAGTAAAAACTCATGGTAGAAGTATTAAGGCAAAAAAAGATTTATAAGAATCTTTATATGATTATCATTCAAATGGTTTTTCTTATAAATCTTTTTTTCTTGGACATAGTTTAATTTGATGTTATTTTGGGTATGGATTGACTTTTTAGTTTATAATGCTAATATAGATTTTATATCTAAGGAAGTTATATTCAATTTTCAGAGTGATTTTGAATTTTTATATAAGATTAAGTTCACACTTATGATAAAATATCAAGAATATGATAAAATGATTAACAATGGTAGTGAAATTTATCTTTTTTATATTGTTAAAAAGAGTGAAGTTATCTATATTTGTGATTTTTGAATTTTAAATGAATATATGGATGTATTACCTAATGATTGGTCATGTTTTATTTCTAATAGGGAGGCTCAATTAAATATTTACTTAGTTCCAGAAACCAATCCAATTTTAAAACCCACTTATCAAATGGCTCTATTAGAGTTATTAGAATTGAAAATTCAGTTACAAGAGTTGCTTGATAATTATTTTATTTATCCTCGCACTTCACCTTGGGGTTCTCTTTTTTTGTTGTTAAAAATAAAGATGTTTATATGAGGATTTACATTGATTATAAAACACTCAATAAAATTACTATTAAGAAAAATTATACATGGAAACATATAGCTGACTTGTTTTATTAGATTTTGGGAATAATGTATTTTTTAAAGATTGATATCAGGTTTATATATAATTATCTGAAAGTTAAGGAGGAATATATTCTAAATATAACATTTCATACTATGTATGATAATTATGAGTATATGGTCATGATTTTCAGGTTGATGAATGAAACTGATGTATTTATGGATTTTATTAATAGAGTTTTCCATGATTATTTGGATAAATATATGGTTTTGATTATTGATAACATTATAGTTTTTCTGAAAGTTACGATTAACATGAGAAATATCTAAGGATGTTTCTACAGACTTTAAAAGATAATAAGTTGTATGAAAAATTTAGAAAATGTGAATTTTGTTTATATTATATTTCTTTCCTTGGGAACATCATTTCTAAATATATTATAACCCTTGATCCTACTAAAAATAAGGTGGTGGAAGAGTGATTAATACCTAAAAATGTCACCGGGATTCTAAGTTTTCTTGGATTAGTGGGTTACTATCAATGATTTATTGAAAATATTGCTTGGTTATGTATCCCACTAACTAAGTTAACTTAAAAAAGAGATAAATTCATTTGGATAAAGGATTGTGATGAATGTTTTCAAGAATTGAAAAAAAGATTAGTTAATTCTCCATTGTTATGCTTTCCATATAGAAATGGTGAGTTTGTTATTTATAGTTATTCTTTTTTGAAGGGGATTGGTTATGTCTTGATGCAAGATAATCAGGAATTTTCATATATTTCACAATAATTTAAACTCTATGAAAAGAATTACCCTATACATGATCTTAAACTAGTTGCAGTAGTTTTTTATTTAAAAATCCAGAGACATTTTATATGGGGTAAAATTTGAAATATATATTTACTATAATAGTTTAAAGTATATATTTACTTAAAAAGAGTTAAACATGAGGAAAAGAAGATGGTTGGAACTAATAATGGATTATGATTTCATGATGCGCTATCATCTAGGTAAAACTAACAAGTAAGCCAATTCCTTCAGTCAAAAAAATAACACATCATTAGCTATGATATGTTTGGAAATTGGTCCTTTGGTTAATGATTTAATGAATGTTGTCATATAAATTGTGCATATAGGAACTCTTTCTCTATTGGTTCATGTTTTATTGTATCCATATTTGTTTAAAATAATTAAGTATACTTAGAAGGAAGATCATGGTTAGAAAGAAAGAGTAGAGTTGGTTAATAAGTTAAATTTACCTGAATTTAACATTGAAAAATAAGGTATTATAATATTTGGAATGAGATTTTCAGTGCCAAGTGATCCCTAGTTGAAGAAGAAATTACCGAGTGAAGCTCATAGCTCTCTATTTTTTATTCATCTCGATATCACTAAGATGTATAGATAACTTCAAAAATATTATTAGTGAGAAGGAATGAAGAAGGTTATTTCTAGTTTTACCATGAATTGTTTTACTTATAAATTGGTTAAAGTAGAGTGAAAACTACTGAAGAATATGCTTCATCATTTTCGATTGTCTAAATATAAATGAGAGAATATATCTATGGATTTCATGGTGGGATTACTAAATAATTTTTTTTGGTAATAATGCAATTTGGGTTATCATTGATCAATTAACTAAATATGTGAATTTTATTCCTATTCTAGATACTATGTATTTGAATAATATTTTCTAAATTTATCTTAATTATATAATCAAGTTACATGAAGTTACACTCTCTATTGTATCTAATTATCATCTCATATTTACCTCAAATTTTTAGAAAGGACTTAAAAAGTCATTGGGCACTGAATTAAATTTCATTAAAATTTTTCATCCTTAATATGATAGAATATCATAGTGAGAAATTCACACTTTAGAAGATATGATTCAGTCTTGCTTATTAGATTGTCAAGAAATTTTGTATTGATATCTTTCATTAGCATAATTTTCTTATAATAATATTTTTCATTCTATTATATAGATGAAACATTTTGAGGCATTATATGTGAAGCGATGTCGAACTTCAGTATATTGGGATAAAGTAAGTGAAAGGAAGTTGTTGGGGGATATAACTAGTATAATAAATGGTTGATAAGGTAAATATAATTCATCACTGTAAAAAGAGTTATGAAGATAACCGGAGAAATAATATTTCTTCCGAGGTAGGTGGTCATGTCTTTCTTAAAATATCTCTATGGAAAGGTGTTATTCCTTTTAGTAAAAAGGGAATGTTAAGTCCTTGGTTTATTGGTCCATATAAATTTGTAGATATAGTTAGATAAGTTTCTTACCACATAGCTGTACCTATGATATTATATTAGGTACATGATGTGTTTTATGTTTTATTGTTAAGGAAATATGTACATGATATATCTCTTGTTTTGATCCCTAAGGTGTTACAATTGGAATAAAATCTTTCCTATAAGGAAAATCCTATATAGATTCTAGATCACAGAGATCATGTGTTATAAAATAAGGTAAATCACCTGGTTAAAGTTTTCTATAAGAACCATGTGATTAAGAAAAAAACATGGTAACCTAAAAAGGATATGAAGGAAAAATATCCACACCAGTTTAAGTGATGAATAAAATTATGAGGATGATATTTCTTTAAGGGGGAATAATGATACAACTTAGGTATCATCTTTAACTTAACACTTATAAGAGGTGGGAAGGTATTATCCTTTAACCATGATAAGGTATCATCCTTGACCTAATCTTATCTTTTGATAGTTAATGTTTCACTAAGATTATACTGGATCCGTACAGTCTTCAACGAACCTCATTCTTCTCTTATAAACAAGATCTACAATGTGATCCTAGATGTTTATTCATCACAATGTAATACCTTCTTCCTATATTATAGGTCTTATACTTCCATAGAATTAATTAGTACCATAACATGCACACCAACCATCTTCTCAACCTTTCAGAATGATCAATGCATGCATGATAGCATGAACATATTCATTTTCTTCCTCCTCAACAACAATTCTACTATAGATCTACACTTCAATCCACTTACCTCAACATAGATGAAAAATTGTAGTAGTTTTTCATCAGTCTCTTTCTTACTCCTCCTGATACACATGATCATAAATATGGTACAATATTAGCTTCTTCTTCCACTCCTTTTTATTTCATTTATTAATTTTTCTTTTTATTTATATAATCATGTGAATATTCTTTCTATAATTTGAACATGGAAAAACTTGCCCTTAAATTATGCTATCCTTATTCTTTATTTAAAACTAATCAAAATATTTTCCTCACACAATCTCCAATTTTTATCTTCAATAATTATTTAAAATATTATATTTGGAATCCTAGCATTATCATGCCAATATCTTCCAACAATTCTTATAATTTAATTGTCCCCATGATTTGGATTGATTTACAACTTGATTTCCTCACCATTGTGATGTTTATGACATAAATATTGGAGAAGAATCATCTGACTTTGATTGTTAGAAATATCACAAATTACTAATTATTTACCCTTACATAACCTCCTAATAACCATTACATATCAGCTTAAAATCCATTACCTATCACACTTTCATATTCTTCTAACTCCTAAGGGACCCTTACATATCATCCCTTATGTATCAAGCAGATGTTCAGGTTAACTATTATTTATCACAATCTGGATTGGGCACTTTTTAAAATCTTATGCGTTCTAAGTACACTTACATATCCTCTAGTGAGTACCCTTTTGTATGAATTGGAAAATTGGAGTCACCCCTATGTAACATAGTGGCTCAATACTTTGTCAAATATAACTATCCACTGAGTACCTTTACGCATCCTTGTGATAACCTTACGTATTGAGGAATTTAAATTGATGTATCAAAATTTGACTCAATACTTTACCAAATTTCAATCTACAAGTTCTATACTACCCATATGTATTGCCTCTAGATAACCCTTATGTATAGAGTGAAAATTTAGATTTAATCTTACATACTTAGTGCATAATCAAGAGTACCTTTACATACTGATTACTTTGTCAATTTTATTCAATAATATAAAACTATGAATTTATCTAAGACTTCAACTCAAATCAACTTCACACAACTTCAACTATCTCAAAACAACTCAAAAAAATTATTGAAACCTCAAAATAATTCTCAAAAACTTCCAATGATTCTCACATATGGTTTATAAAAAATATATTGCATTTTAAATTTTTTTTTGAGTTCTTCAATATAAACCTTTGGATTTGTTTTCAAATACAAAAATCACACCTTATTTCATCAAATCATATCATTTCTCAAAGATAAATTTTATAAAGACACACTATTGTATAATTTTTTTGAGAGATTTTTAACCCCTAGTGGCAAGAAAATTGTGATAAAGTGATTTTGATGATAAAACTATCAATTTATACACTAAATTATCCAACTTTTTGAAATAATATCATATTTGGATTCAAGAAAATAATACATAATAGTTTTATACCTTTTCCCACTTTGATAATTTCACTTTGATTATCACATGAAATTCTTAATGGATACTAAATTCCCACATTCAAATATTCTAACTTCTCTCTCATCTATATCATTTGTGTATAAGCATGTGTAGAATAAATATACTCATACTCCTTAGTGATTAATGTCATAGAGTTTTTATAGGACCAATTGGGGCTGCAAGACCCTCCTCTACAATATTATCCACTTTGGCTCGCTACCTCATGATTTTGTTCTTCATCATGACTCACTGCCCACTGGGAGCTCACTACCACCACCCATCTTTGAAAATGCCTCTTGATGGGGAGGAGAATAGTTGAGACTTATATTAGATTCCTAGAACTCCCCCACACTCAATATAGGATTTGGGTCCAAGGTATCACGATATGACACCCATATGTCACACTGTGACACCCTACAAGCATCACCCCTTGATCCCTAGGGTATGAACTAAATTATAATTAAGACTATAAAAATATCCCCTTTAGAACTTTAACTAATAATATAAGGGTTCCCAACACCCTCAAATACCAATTGTTGGACTAGTTGAGGTTGTAGGACCCTCCACCAAAATATTTTCCACTTTGGCTCACTGCCTTACAGTTTTTTTCTTTAGCAGGGATCACTACCCATAGGGGGGGGGGGGTGGTCACTTCCACATTCTATCTCTGAAAAGGCCATGTTATGAGGAGGAGAATAATTATGACTTATATTTTATGCCTTGAAATCCTAAAAGTCTAATGTGAGACTCCGGTCGAAGGTGTCACGGTGTGACACCCATATGTCATGACGTGACACCCTTCACCGAGTACCCCTTAACCCCAGGGCATACACTGCATTCTAATTGGGACTCTAAAAAAAACTTTCCCCCAAAGAGAATATACCACATAATGTTGATTTTATATCATCATAGTATCTATCCCATTCAACATCAGTGTATATAGATAAGTTCAGGTGATCACATCTTTTATACATTAGACTATAATTCAAAGTCCCTTTAATGTATTTGAGGACTATCTTAACAACCATTAAGTGAGATTATTTTAGACCACTTTTATACCTTGCACACATTTTCACTACATAAACAATTAAATTTATTAATGTAGTGAGATATAGAAAACTACTAATTAATTTTTTTAATTCTATTTGATTCATATATTTTTCTCCAATATCATTTCTTAGCTCTACCCCAACTATCATGGGTGTGGATACCACTTTGGAATCTTTTATTCCAAACTATTTCAATAATTACTAGTCATATTTTTCTTATGATAGAAATATGAAATCTTCTATTTTCATAACTTGAAATCCTAGGAAGAAAATCATTTCTCTAAGTATAGAAATTTCAAAATACTTCTTCATTTGTCTAGAAAATTTCTCGAAAGCATAGTCTTTATCACATGAAAAAATGATGTCATAAATATAAATAATGACTATAAGATTAACTATGCTTATATTATTCAAAAAAATATTGTTTTCGTATTTCCATTTAGTTAATTCCTTTTCTATCAATAATTTATCTAGTTTTGAATACTAGGATTTAGAGGCCTATTTTTCCCATATAGATCTTTCTTTTAACTTCTCTATTCAATAAATCAGAATTCACATACATCTAATAGATTTTATAATGAATGTGAGTTGAAAAAACTAGAAATATATTTATGGATTCAAGTATTGAAATAGGATAAAGCGTCTCTTCAAAATAAACTCTTTCAACCTGAGAGTAGCCTGTTCACACTAATCTGGATTTTTTTCTTGAAACTTCACCTTTTTCATTGAGCATGTTTCTGAACACCCACTTAGTTCTAATAAAATTATTACATTTTTTTCTTGGAATAAGATCCTAATTGAAATTCATTTCAATTTGATTTATCTCTTTATTTATTTATTTTAACCATTCTTTGTGTTCAACAACCTCAAAAACTAATTTTGGCTCAACTTGGGAAATTAGGGCTATTTCGTTGGCAAGTCTCAACCTCCTTCTAGTCTAAATTGGTGAATTCTAATTTTCAATTATATTTCCAGGTTATACATTATTATTAATACTTTAATATTTTATTTTCACATATTTATCCACACATTCATCACCACTGATTTGATATGAATCAATATTAGTATTATCTAGTTTATTTCTATTTTGTTCCTCATCGATTTTCTTAGAAATATACATGTTGTCCACATTTGTATTTTAAAAAACTACTTCATTTTAATTACCAATTTTTTTTTTCTATAATCCTCACATCAAAATATTCTTATATCTTTTGAATCTTCTTATTTCAAAACTTTTATCCTCTTCCATTATATAAGTATCCCAAAAAAATACATTCCTCGACTTTCTCATTAAACTTACCCAAATTTTTATTTTTGATATTCATAAAACATGAACATCAAAAAACACTAAATTAGTTTAAAATAGGTTTTTTATTTTACCAAATCTCGTAATAGATAATATTTGATTTGTATCTTAACAAGAATCTATTTTAAATTTTCAAAGTTTTACTTACAACTTCTCTCCAAATTTGTTTTGAGCATTTGACTTCAGTAAGCACTATCGTTCCCATTTCAACCAAGTTTATATTTATTATTTATATAATTCCATTATAATATAGAGTATAAGTACCAATATATTAATATTTAGACCCATTATTATCAATATAGTATTTAAAATAATTTCCAGCGAACCCCCTTCCATTATCATTTCTCATCTTCTTGATATAGACCCTGACTCTTTCTCAACTTCCCTTTTGAAAATTTTGAACATCTCCACTGCCTCTAACTTGTGCTTCATGAATATAACACTAGTAAATATTATAAAGTCATTAATAAATGTGATAAAGTATAAATCACCTCTATTCTATTGATTTTTATCCTATATAAAATTTCATGTATCAATTCAAGTGTCCCAATGGAATGAATTTCCACTCTTTTGTCTTTTCCTTATACAATCTTCCCATTTTGAAAAGTTTCACAAAAAATATATATCTATTTAATTAGGGTATATATATCACTAAATTTTTCTTTTATATTTTACTCAAACCCTTCTGATCAAGATTTTAAACTCTTCTATGATAAATATTGTGTTCTTATTTGTCACTCAGATAACAGGAATTTCCTGGATGACCAATTTGGAATAAGTTACCACTTTTTATTTGACCCTTAATGATAATTCTACCATCCTTTATACTTTTTATGTGATAAAATTTTATTATAAAAATTAATTCATTCCTATATTCAAAAATTTATTTTAAACTTTAAAAATTGTGTTTGAGACTATTAATAAATAAAACATCTTTATTTTCAGTTTTAAGACTTAATCTTAACTATACTAATTACATTGAATTTAAGGAACCTTTATTACCAAATGTAACCACACCTATATAATACTTGTGAAAACCCAATAAATTTTAATAACAAATAATTTTAATTCCTTATTAATATTCTTGATTAGTGTCATGAACCATCCCAGGTTGACCCTGAACCAGTCACCCAATCCGGCCCACAACATGTACCGAAGGGAAATCCTGATCCCCATAGGCTGGAAACTAGTGTTGGGCATCAAAATAAATCTATTGGGAACAATTTTTCCCATAAAAGATAAATAAATAAACAAGAATACATAGAACAATAAAACTAAACTCTAGAATCAGAAAGAG
The DNA here is from genome assembly GCA_963277665.1 of Viscum album. Taxonomy (NCBI): domain Eukaryota; kingdom Viridiplantae; phylum Streptophyta; class Magnoliopsida; order Santalales; family Viscaceae; genus Viscum; species Viscum album. The sequence continues at coordinate 265,441,018 of OY728129.1, forward strand.
AATAAAACTAAATGACTAAACAGACCTCCAGATGACCTTATAGGTCACCACCAACCATAGAACCACACTCGCTCCTAGAGTGATCCAAAATTGGGATATCCTAAAACTGAAAAGATAAAGTAGGTGTGAGACCTGAGATAATCAGTAGAGATGGCAAAGTTAAACCACGTCCTATACCTCACCTTTAAAGCGAAAACCATATTTTCTAGTTTGAAATAGGATATATAAAAATAATGTTTTCATTATTTTAAAAAAACAAGAAAAAGACATTTACATTAAAAAAACCCCTTTTTTATTTAACCTTTTGAAAACAATTTCCAAGGAATGTAAGTATTTTCAATAAGTTATTTTCAAAGAAAATTAATTCTAGAGAAAGTGTTTTAAGTATGAACATAAATTAAAGGTATCATGAGTTAAAATAACCAAAAGTGCCACAAAATAAGTAGGAACATACAAGTTTGTAATCATGGGAATTTCCTAAACATACCTAGAAGAAATCCCTGGACATACTCAGATCGAAACCACCTTTAGGCATATAGTGAAGCCCCTAAGTCAATAACTAACTGGATGCCACAACCTGGCCTCACTGGTGGCACAACCCTCCTGGCCTGTCAACAACTCTAGGATGTTACCAACCTTTTAATCAGGGCTGATCAACAACAGTCAATTGATCCTCTAAAATATGCCTAGGAAACCCATGATAATAATACACTGTGTAAGTATGAGTTCCTCACACACATGACTCACCTTACTTGTTGTCACCGCACTTTTTAACCCCAAACATAGACATCCCCTATACAACAACCCATAAAGGGAAATCCTAGACAGGGGTTCCAATTATATACATATACATATTTCCCATTATTTAAGGTGTTAATAGGGTCTTCATTTCACATAAACATTCAAATTATTTCTTAAAGTACTTTAAGTTTTCAATCGGGTATTCACACTTTCAAAACCAATTCAAAACCAAATTACACATCCAAAAATAACCTAAGTTTCCAACTACAACTTTAGTAATATCAATAAAATATATCATAAGAATATTCCCAACCATTTCTATAAAAAAGGATACACTTCTTCCATAAGCACTAGCCATACGAGACTTTACATTTTCCAAATCAAATTTACATTCTAAAACCATTTCAAATTCTAGTTTAAAAACACAAAACACAGCTAAAAATTACGAAACAGGCCTTCATGTCATTTAATTTTCAAACTACACTTCATGGTTCCAAAAAAGTAAAGTTTTAAATAACAAACTTAACCAAATCCTTTAAGTTCCAAAAAATACACTTCACCACATTTCTAGAACCATTTCTAAGAAGATATAAAACACTATTTTCTAATATACAATGTCAAACGGGCTTCACTACATTATAAGAAATATTTATTTTTTAAAAAACACTATTTCATAACGCCCTTAAGTTCCAAAACCATTTAAAATCACAATTACACAACCAAGGGACCACAAATTTAGGTACAAGCTTGAAAAAATACATAAATCAAAGAATCCCATTAGAAATACTTATTACACACTAAAAAACATTTAGGAAACCATTTTTTTAATATCAATCATTTAAAACTAATTGATTACTAGAAATACATCACTACTTTCAATAAGGTTTAATACATGTTTCAATATGAAAAAATCAGGCTTCAAGCTTGAAAAAATTATGTAAAAAAAATAAATAACTATTTCTAACAACTACAACCAAATCATAAATAATATGAATACTACATAAATATAAAACACATTTTAAAGAAATCAATAAATTATGGATTTCAAATTAATGGTGAGAGCTTAGGGAACCTAACTCAATAAGGGAGTGGACCAAGCTGAGACACTTCAATGCTTAACAAAAAATGCGGCGACCACTCGAAACCACTCCGCACTCACACACACATACACCCTTATATATATATATATATATATATATCTTTTAGTCCAAGGAACATATTCCCCGTTCCATGAGGTAATACGCCCGAGGGATATATATATATATACACATATATACATACCTATGCATGTGTGTGCACGCCACCAAAGATGATTAAAACTCCTTATAATCAAGTTTAGGGACTCAATATACCTTAGGAGTAACAAATTAAGGGTGAAAAACAAAACAGAGGATTTAAAACCTTACCCCAAGCAATGTCAACAAGATGAGATGAGCCAATTCTGCTTTTCCTTAGGTAGAGGATGTCAGAACACACCTAAAGACAACCCGAGGAAGCCTTAGAACACCCTAAAAACCAAGAAAAACACACCAATATACCCCATAGTTAGGGTTTGGCCAAATTGGAAAAAAACCCCCAAAACCTAAAAGGAAAACAAACTAGAGGAGGGGGTGTGGCCGCCAGAGAGGGAGACAGTTGGAGATGGCACCGACGAGGGGGGTCATGGCCGGGAAGGGTGGTGCGACCAAAACATGGTGGAGTAGGGGGTCGGGTTGCGCTAGATCAGGGTGGAGGAGGGGGTCAAGCCGCCATGAGAGGAGCTCTGATGAGGGAGGGGTGTGCAAAGAGAACGGACCAGGGGGAGTGCCACACTACACATAGGAACAGGGGGTGGTGCTGTTAATGAGTAGGGGGAGCGGAAAACTAGGTTATTTTTTTAATAAATTTATAATAATAATAATAATAATAATTTAATGATAATAATAACATAATCATAATAACAATAAAAACAATAATAATAATATTATTATTTACACAATAATGTTATTATTATTAGAGTATAAACATTTATAAAATTTATTTATTTTAAGAATTGGGCAGTTATGTGGTTGCCTAGGCTGACCACACGATTATCGCTAACCATGTGGTGCCTGTGCACTGGCTCGAAACCCACCAAAGTCAAAAAACTTCAAAAAATTTAATCCATCACTTAACACAAACCTCTACGAGGCTAACCGAATCCATAAAATAATAAAATAAAATAATTTTAAAGGTAGCAGTGTAGAAATTCCCCCCACCGAAAAACTTTCTACCCCCAGAAAGTCACCATGCCAAAAGATAGTCAAGATTTGAGTCCATGCTTGAATACAACCAGAAGATACAAGAAATTATGGGGGACTATTTATTTCCCATGTCACACCTGATTGATCTAGATGAAATCACAACCTCAAACAAGGGGAGAATATGGGGGGGGGGGGGGTTCTCCCCATCATAAAGACTTAGAAAAAATAAAAACTTTAAAACTCAACCAATAAAACCTGGACTTAAATGGTAAACCCACTATGGAAGAAAACCGTAAAACTAGGACCTCAGGAAATAATAAAATCTCTCCACACTATCCAAACAACACTTTCACGCAACCAGGAACTAGGGAAATCTCAACCCGAACGAGACCAATTTCCTTAGCACGAGAACAAAAACACCATTATTGGAACTAGAAACTTTCCACACCAACCAAAAATCCCCAAAACTAAGGGTAAATTCCTAAAATAAACTCAAACCAAATAGAAAACTAGATACATTATCCATCAATTCCAAAAAACATAAATATATCCAAATGGGCACAACTTAAACACTCAAGGAAAACGAATGATTCAAAATAGTCACTTTTAAATAGGTAAAACTGGTTGGAATACAATGGAACAGTTATATTACACCTTTAAAATGAACAATTAATTTACGACATAAAGAAAACAAGAACAAAAAGTGTTTAAATGTTTCAATCCCAACACAGGACACAAAACTCGGATCAAGGCTTCACACCCCCAGCAACATCTGACTGTGCCTGAGATTCACTATGAGACCTACGACTAGAGATCTGATGGCTAAAGGATCTCTTACCTCATAGTCAGACACTTACATCCCTTGGTCATAAAGACTTCCTTAAGTGACACTTCCTGCAAAACTTATCCAAATAACCCAAATAGCTACAACGATGACAAGTCTTTGGACGGATGTGACATGATGGCTTCGAGTACCCAAACCAACCACACTAGTGGAACACAACCGAACAATCTAATGGACTAGAATCACAAACCAATGAAGGTGACCCCTTAGGAATAGGTTCCTCTGGCATCCAATCCTCACTAGAGGGGGAACCTTCATGAGAAGTAAGAGATGTCAGACTTCCAACCGCCTATGCTTCAAGGACTAACTTAGATAGAAACGCTTCATATTTCATCCTCTCAAAATAATGGTCCTTAAAAGAGAGGACCCTCTTTTTGATCTCTAGAAAAATACCCCCAATAAAGAGAGAAGTATTCATTAACACCTGTGATGCAACCTCCAGAGAAAAGAAAACCATTTCCTTAAAGTGGTCATTGTAGGCCTTCAATGATTGCTGGCTTTGTTGAATACCCATAAGATATTCCCTTTTATTAGCCTTTACCTCTTCAGGTATAAACCATCAGATGAAGATAGACTTAAAAAATTCCCATGTCATCCTAAATTGTAATAATGATAGGGTAAAAAACTCCCATTCATCCAAGCTGGACCTTCGAACAGACCCAAAACGACACGCACTCTGACAGTTTCAGGAGTTCCCAATACCCTGAAGACACATTTGACCTCTTCAAGCCACACAACTACCCCTAACAGACCTTGATCATCATGAAGAACAAGAAACATCCAAGAAGGACTAAAAAATGGGCATGAATCATTGAAAAATTTGGATACCTTTCTGGGCAGAATTTTTTGAACAACACAAGAAACATAAAATCAAATCCAACATCAGTATGAAATGAAATCAGAAAGAATATATCATGCCAAAAAAATATTCTATTAATCCAAACACATACATGTATAAAAAAATCTATCTTTCAAAAACCTATTTATATTTTAATTTTTCCAAAACCTCATCATTTCAAGGTCACTTTCAAAATACCAAAATCCACTTTACCAATTTTAAGACCATTTAGAAGAAAATGTTTTAATTTCAAAACCACTTACATTATCAGAAGACACTCTGTCACGACCCCCTCCCACCTAAGATTCCCCTCCTGAGCTGGTAATGGTGAAAGGGAGATAATGACCCCCGAGTCCCGCCTCCAGTAGGCCCCAGGGTGGCGACTAGAACCAAGGGTATGAGTTTTCACAAATATGGGAGGCATTACCCTTTTTATTATTTAAGATTGGGAAATAGGACAAGTCAACCACTTAAAAATCAAAAGAGCAAGTGTATAGAAATAAACCCAAACCAATCCCACATGAATGTTTAAACAATTTTATAACAAGGTGCAAGTACAATAAATCTCAAAGTACAATACCAAAAGAAAACAAGAGTACAACAACTGCAAAAAATCCAACTGTCTGAATAGTAGGGCCCCGTACGGCCCTGGTAGTCCTCCTGGAAACCTGAAAGTAAACGTAGGGTGAGCATACAAGTATACTCAGTAGGGAAACCTAAATCTCTTGTGCACCAGTGGGGAGACATCCTAATGTCCCGTGAGAACAACAGAAGAAACCTATCAAAGAATTCTATCCACCCAACCTCACCATCCACACTCACCAAAATACAATCACAACAGGTAGTAGTAGTATATAAGAATAAGAGTATTGGGTACCCCAGACCATTCCCCTTTAGTTAGCTGCTCTTCCTAACGGCGAACATCCTGACGCTGCCACACTCTCCCCGCCCGCACACACCTGGGCCTCACAACCACGTATCCTGCCCGCACACACTTGGGCCTCACAACCACGTATCCCGCCCGCACACACCTGGGCCTCACAACTACGTATCCCGCCCGAACACACCTGTGCCTCATCCTGAAGGTTCTTGGGAAATAGTAAAACCTGCCCAAAGAGTCTTGGGATAAACCAACCCAATCGAAACCTACCTGAAGAGTCTTGGGTGTAAGGTCACCTTAAGCTATCACATCCTAGGGAAGAAGGAGCAGGAATGAGCTAGTAACTAAGGGGAAAACACCCTCTCCCATGAAATGGGAGTGTTCGACACTAAGTTCTCAACATGGGTGGGGTGCGATAAAACATAAAAGATATAGATATATATATGTATACCAACAGACAGCCCAACCTATGGCTTCTAAATAGATAAACTAAGTATGTGCCTCAACACTGCTACTACGAAGCATGCATATAACAAACAATCCCAACCCCATTTAGGTTTTCATGTTTCAACAGAATCATCTTATTAGTTCCTTAACTACTGGGAAACTATCCACAACCAACCATAACGATCATTCGTAAAACATATCCCTTCCATACACAAATTAAGTTAGGAAAAAACAAGAAAAACAACCAAGTCCTTCTTATTAACCTACCAAACCCATTGATTATTATTTCTGTTCCAATACCAAGCCCCACCATTCATTAACTCTTCCACTTTTTATTTATTAATCACCACCCAGAGTTCATTCACATTCAAACCCATCCCTGCAGCCCCGTTGCCAACCACCATAACCAAAAACATACCGTACATCATTACCCCTTTAATACAATTCATTATAGCCCCGCTTCCCATCACCAACATAGCATTCACACCAACCCACAACCAAGTCAACCGCAGCCCCGCTGCTCACCTGATCCACAACAACCCACAAAAACACCCCCATCACATGCCACGTATCCAAGCCAACACCCACATGTTCATTATTCCATTTTGTTCAACCAGGGTGATCACACAAGGGTTCCATAATTTAAATCATCAAGATTTACGTGATTAACCAAATTCCACATTCAACAAAGTTCCATTCACAAAAATGGTCTAAAAATATAGGGCAACATTTATTGCGCAAGCAAAGGCCCCCAACGACCGTGATTTTCAGTAGGTAGAAGCCTATTAAATTCACAACATAATATCACAGGATATAAGATAAACATAACAACTTCCCCATTCCTGTTCTTTAACCAGTTATTATCTTTATTTAAAGGTTCATCCATTTCTCATTAAAACAAGAGGATACCCACACCGCATGATGCACAAATTAGAGAGACGAAGGTAATATCCCTACCTCAACAGGTTCTGATCACAACGCTCCCCTGGATCAACTTTATAAGAAGTTCGTCGGCGTCCGCCACTTCTGTCGAAACCCGGAAAAACATCCTCGGTTGGAAGTTGGAAAGGAAAGACCAAAGTAAAGACAACGGATCCAAGCTCAGAAGTTCCGCCTCATCGTTACGATCCCGTGGCCACTGACGGATCATAAGTCGGAGCTCGGATGAAAAAGTTATGGAAGAAAAAGGAACCTTCGAGTCTCTTGGGAGAGCTCTGCTCAGAGGAGAGGGGAGGAGAGGGGTGTGTTGAAAAGGAGGAGGGGACCCCTCCTTTTACAGGAGAGAAAAGAAAAAGTACACGGTGTGTATTTTATGGTACACGGCGTGTACTCGGTTGTTTAACACGGTCTCCACGCGGCTTCCAACACGGCTCCGCGGTTATTGACTGGTCAACACATGGTTTGAGGGTAACGCATACGCGGGGAGGGACTACACGGCGTGTAGTTTGGACACACGGTGTGTACCCATTTATTTCACACAACAAAGACACGTCTTCAACACGGAACATGACCGTTGACTGGTAACGCGTACGCGGGGAGGGACTACACGACTTGTAGTTTATGGTACATGGCGTGTACCCATTTATTTCACACGGAAAAGACACGGCCTTCCAAACGGGGTATACCTGGCAAGGGGGTACACGGTGTGTAGTTTGGGGTACACGGCGTGTACTCATTTCTTTCACATGGTAAGGACATGACCATGAACACGAGGTATACTCGGCAAGGTGGTACACGGTGTGTACTCACACTACACGGCGTGTACTTACAAAATTCTGGAAAGTGTGGGAAAATTCCATTTTACCCTCCAGAACACTTCAAGACCCTCTTTTTCACAAAGGAATGGTCCGGAGAGGTCCGGGCCATTACATCAGATACCTCTTAAAACATTATCGTCCCCGAGAATTCAAAACCATCATAGAGGAACCCAACAAGATACCTATTAGGGCTCTTGTTATAACAGGAACCCAACCACCAACCCTAATTATAGGTGTTAGGAATTCCTTCTCCTATGTCAAGATATTATCCGCTTTTGGTGGCACTGACTCGCCTTCATGGGTTTAATCGCATCCTTATTAATGCGTCTCGATTAAGAGTCGGGTATTCCCACTTCTATACATTAGGATTTTTCAACTCACACTGCCCCCAACACCGCACAACCCACACACTGCCTGAACACATGGTTTGGGGAAAATTCCTTTTCCTATGTCAAGATATTATCCGCTTTAGGCGGCACTGACTCACCTGAACGGGTTCAATCGCATCCGCATTAATGCGTCTCGATTAAGGATCAGGTTTTTACCTTCCCCACACGCCTGGACATGTTACACACTCCTAGAGAACAAGGAAACAAAAGGTCTCATAACCGATAAGCCAAGTATTCCATACATCAAATTACAAAGTATAACATCAAAACAAATCTCATAAGAACAAAGAAAATACAAGTCAAAACAACTCCGGGTACTGAGCGTGCATCTGGGTCTCCCACTCCCAAGTTCTCTCCTTGAGGCCTCCATGCCTCTACAACACGCGAACCAAGGGAATGGTTCGTCCACGGAGCACCTTCTCTTTACGATCTTTGATTTTGACTGGTCATTCCTCGAAGGTCCAATCATCTCCCATATCTAACTCTCCCTAGTCGATAACGTGAGAGTCATCGTGTAAGTATTGATGAAGCTGGGAGACGTGGAAGACGTCATGAAATTTCTCCAACTGAGGTGGCAGGGATAGCTGATATGCCACCTCGCTGACTCGCCTCAACACCTCAAAAGGTTCAATGAACCTAGGGGAGAGCTTAATCCCCTTCCCGAACCTCCGCTACCCCCGTCGAGGGGAAACCTTCAAGAACACATGATCTCCCACCTCAAACTCCAAGGGCCTCCTCCGACGATCAGCATAAGACTTCTGTCGGTCCTGAGCTGATTTCATCCTCTCACATACAAGTTGGACTTTCTCTGTGGTGCTCTGCACTACCTCTGACCCAAGGGAACCTGTCTCACCAACCTATGCCCAGCAAATGAGTGAACGACATGGTCTTCCATACAAGGCCTCAAATGGTGACATTCCAATAGTAGAGTGGAAGCTGTTGTTGTAGGAAAACTCTACTAAAGGCAAGTGTCGTACCCATGACCCTACGGAATCCAGAATGCATGCTTGCATCATGTCCTCCAACATCTGGATAGTCTACTCTGTCTGCCCGTCGGTCTGGGGGTGGAAAGCAGTGCTCAGGCGTAGCTAGGTGCCAAAAGCATGCTATAACCCCCTCCAGACTCGTGAGGTAAACCGAGTATCCCGGTCTGAGATGATAGTCTTCGTAACTCCATGAAAACGCACCACCTAGTCTACGTAGCTCTGTGCTAAGGTACTCACCGGGCCCGAATCCTTAATTGCTAAGAAGTGAGATGATTTCGTCAGTCGATCCACCACTACCCAGATAGCGTTATAACCACCTTGATCTCTGGGTAGTCCTGTGATGAAGTCCATTAAGATGTCATCTCACTTCCACTCGGGGACATCTAAAGGATGAAACAAACCACTGGGAACACGATGTTCAACCTTCACTTGCTGACACATTAGGCATTTAGCCACAAACTCTGCCACTGCCCGTTTCACCCCGGGCCACCAAAACTATTCCCTCAGGCCTCAGTACATTTTTGAAACTCCTGGATGTACCGCCAAGGATGAGATATGGAACTCACGGAGAACTCCCTCACGCATTTCCTCCGGAACAAACAACCTTTCATGGAAAATCCTCCGATGTCGGATGTCCTCTGACCATCCCTCTGGAGCATTTACCTGATCGACACGATCCCACATCACTTCTGCCTCAGAGTCCCCCCAATGAGACTCTTCCACTTACTGTGATAAGGAGGGCTGCACCGTCATCTGAAACAAACAGCCTCTAACACCTTCTACCCTGGCATCCAAGTGCAAGGCAGCCAAATCTCCCATCACTTTCCAAGCATCAACGAATTCCCACACCACTTCCTTATGTGACTTCCTGCTCAGGGCATCAGCCACAACGTTTCCCTTACCTTCAGTGTAAGATATTTCAAAGTCATAGTCTTGGAGAAACTCGACCCATCTCCGCTGCCGTAAGTTCAGGTCACATTGGGAGAAGATATAACGCAGGCCCTTGTGATCTAAGAAGACCACAAAGTGCTCCCCAAAGAGGTAATGTCGCCACAACTTCAGTGCGAATACTATTGCTGCAAGATCTAGGTCATGGGTGGCATAGTTACGCTCATGAGGGCACAACTACCTAGACCCATAACAGATCACTCCCTTCTTCTGCATTAGCACACACCCCAAACCAAGGCCAGAAGCATCACAAAACACCTCATACAACAACCCTTACTCTAGAAACCTGAGTACGGGTGCACTGACCAACTTCTCCTTTAGGTAGTCGAAAGCTTTCTGGCACTGCTCACTCCATAGGAAGACTTGGTTCTTCCTAGTAAAAGCTGTCAATGGAGCAGAAACTTGAGAGAAGTCCGAAACGAACCTCCGATAGTAACCTACCAACCCCAGGAAACTACGAACTTCCGCCATGCTCTTGGGTGCCGCCCAAGAAACAACTGCCTCCACATTCGATGGGTCCACTGACACTCCATGATAAGAGACTATGTGCCCAAGGAAGTGTACTTCTTGTGTCAAGAACTTACACTTCGACAACTTCCCATAAAGCTGGTGGTGTCAAAGGACTTCCAAGACTGCCCTGAGATGCTCAACGTGCTCCTCCTATGATCTTGAGTAGATCAGGATATCATAGATATACACAAAAACAAACCGGTCCAGAAACTCTCGGAAGACAAAGTTCATAAGTCCCATGAACACAGCCGATGCATTCATAACTCCAAATGGCATCACTAAAAACTCGAAGTTCCCATACCTGCACCTGAAAGCCGTCTTCGAGATGTCACTATCCTTTACCCTCAACTGATGATATCCCGATCGTATATCAATATTAGAAAACCAACCTACTCCCCTCAGCTAGTCGAAGAGATCATCTATCCTTGGAAGGGGGTAACAGTTCTTGACCGTTTCCTGGTTCAACCTTCGGTAGTCTATGCATAACCTAAGACCACCATCTGCCTTCTTTATGAACAAAACTGGAGCACCCCATGGTGACACGCTGGGTCGAACAAAACCCTTCTACATCAGATCGTCAATCTAAATCTGAAACACCCACAACTCCAAAGGTGCCATCCGATAAGGGGCCATCGAAACAGGAAGGGCACCAGTTTGTAAGTCTATCCCGAACTCAACGTCACGTCAGGGGGGTAGAGTCGCAACCTCCTTCGGAAAAACATCGAGGAACTCCCCAACAACCTCCGGGACATCCATCATCTCTATATCAGCTGGAACCACTGATAACCCGCCTAACAAGGAAAGGATAGGCTCCACATGCCGGCTTCCCACCTGATAGATCCTCTCACCAACAAAAGCTACATGTTGCCCATCCATGTCGGAGAACACGACTCTTCTCCGGAAGTAATCGATAATGACACTAATAGAAAACAACCAGTCGATGCCTAGGATGACATCGTATGGCTGCATCTGTAACAGAAGAAGGTCCCCACTAGATTTATGTGGTCCCAACGTCAGCCCACATCCCTGGAAAACACAAGATACGCTGGTCTGGCCTCCAACTAGTGTACTCAACACCAGTGGTACAAAAATTCTCTCTACATCTAGTCCCAAATCATGGTCTAGACCAGTTTCAACAAAGGAGTGTGAAGCTCCCGAGTCGAACACAGAAGAAACAAGAGTGCTGAACAAACAAATCGTACCTCGCACCACCTATGGTACTGCTGAAGCTGTCAACTCTGCTGCATGAAACTATCCACGCCTAGCTCCTCTGCCTCTCTGATGTCGTCCACCTCCCCGACCACACCCTGGTCGAGGTCCCTGAGGAGCACCTTGAGGTTAGACTCCTCCCGCAAAGTCTGCCCTCGGAGGATCATGGTCCTGCTGCTACTGGAAGGGCCTCGCTGGAAACTGGTGCTGTTGAGGTGGGTGTTGAACCTACTCACCTCCACCGTACTGAGCTCGGGTCGAGCACCGACTCTGAACGTGCTCGAAACCTCCACAAGAAAAACACTTCGGTCCTGGGCTTGTGAAAAAGGGACGAGGACCTGAAGATCTGAACTGGAACTGCTGGGGCCTACTCCCCACTGGACTGAACCTAGAAGGTCCCATCGCAGGGGACCTACTGCTGACTGCCTTCCCCTCCGACGAGCCCGGCTGGATCCCCTCTCGTGGTGCACCTCCCAGCGAGTGAATCCTCTCTACAACCTCTGCCTTCTTCTGTACCGCCAAGTAGATCGAAAGGGTGAAGGGGGTGACAACATACTGAAGTGAAGGGTGAAGCGCCTCCTCCAAACGTCTCGCCCGAGACTCCTCATCCAGAAAGAGATCCGGAGAAAAGCGCAGGAGATCCTTGAACTTGATCCCCAAATCTCGTATTGACATACTCCCCTGCTGAAGGGAGAGTAACTCCTACTGCTTCTCCGCCTTGATCATGGAAGAAAGGAATTCCTCTCAGAATTCCTTCTCAAAGTCAGACCATGGAACCTCTGACTCTATCCTCTCTCTGAGGTAGAGCGTCCACCACTGTCGCGCTGCGCCTCTTAGCTGACTAACTTCTAGGGGAACCGAGTACTCCCTCGGAGCATGGATCAAGGTAAAAGAGATCCCTAGCTCTTCAAGCCACCCCTCCATCTTCGTATCCGAAGTACTACCCTCGTACTTCTTGAAGGTCTGCCGCTGGAAAGAACGAAGAGTCTTCTGCCACTGGCTATCTTCCTCCTCTCGGTCAATCCTCAACTGATAGACCGCATGGATCTGCTACGCCTCGGCCGTCTGAGCCACCTGGGGACGACGTCCAGGTGCCATAGCTGTATGGTAAACAAGGATCGCCTAAGCCCAAGTAGTAAAAAAATTTCTCAAGGTTTTATTTTATCACATTATTTTAATTTCTTTCCAAGAACACTCAAATCAAGTAAAACACAATCATGATGATGCATGTACCTTCCCTAGGGTCTCTACCCTACAATCAATGTGGTATCAGTTGGTTGTTTGGTAGGCTCAGAGTCCTTACATCGGATCACGGGGGGCCATAAAATCCCATGTCCTAGCCAGTCTTCCCTGGCCTATGTCACGCACCAAGATTAACCAACACTGTTTCCCTACCATCCCATGCAATCCTCACTGTGCCTAACTCCAGACCCCATCCTATCTCTCAACCATCACCTCTGATACCATTCTTTCACGACCCTCTCCCACCAAAGATGCCCCTCCTGAGCTGGAAATGGTGAAAGGGAGATAATAACCCCCCGAGTCCCACCTCCAGTAGGCCCCAGGGTGGCGACTAGCACCAAGGGTATGAGTTTTCACAAATATGGGAGGCATTATGCTTTTTATTATTTAAGATCGGGAAATAGGACAAGTCAACCACCCAAAAAGGAAAAGAACAAGTGTATAGAAATAAACCCAAACCAATCCCACATGCATGTTTAAACAATTTTATAACAAGGTGCAAGTACAAGAAATCTCAAAGTACAATACCAAAAGAAAACAAGAGTACAACAACTGCAAAAACTCCAACTGTCCAACTAATAGGGGCCTGTACAGCCCTGGTAGTCCTCCTGGAAACCTAAAAGTAAACTTAGGGTGAAAATATAAGTATACTCATTAGGGAAACCTAAATCTCTCGTGCACAAGTGGGGAGACAACCTAATTTCCTGTGAGAACAACATAAGAAACCCAGCAAGGAATTCTATCCACCCAACCTCACCAGCCACACTCACCAAAACACAATCAAAACAGGTAGTAGTAGTATATAAGAACAAGAGTATTGGGTACCCCACACCATTCCCCTTTAGTTAGAAGCTCTTCCTAACGGTGAATGTCCTGACGCTGCCACACTCTCCCCGCCCGCACACACCTGGGCCTCACAACTACGTATCTCGCACGCACACACCTGGGCCTCATCCCGAAGGTTCTTGGGAAATAGTAAAACCTACCTGAAGAGTCTTGGACTAAACCACCCCAATCGAAACCTACCCGAAGAGTCTTGGGTGTAAGGTCGCCTCAAGCCATCATAGCCTAGGGAAGAAGGAGCAGGAATAAGCTAGTAACTAAGGGGAAAACACCCTCTCCCATGAAATGGGAGTGTTCGGCACTAAGTGCTCAACATGGGTGGGGTGCGATAAAACACAAAAGATACAGATATATATATGTATACCAACACACATCTCAACCTATGGCTTCTAAACAGAGAAACTGAGCATGTGGCTCAGCACTGCTACTATGAAGCATGCATATAAAAAACAATCCCAACGCCATTTAGGTTTTCATGTTTCAACAGAATCAGCTTATTAGTTCCTTAACTACTGGGAAACTATCCACAACCAACCATAACGATCATTCGTAAAACATATCCCTGCCATCCACAAATAAAGTTAGGAAAACAGAAGAAACACAACCAAGTCCTTCTTATTAACCAACCAACCCCATTGATTATTATTTCCATTCCAATACCAAGCCCCACCATTCATGAACTCTTCCACTTTTTATTTATTAATCACCACCCAGAGTTCGTTCAGATTCAAACCCATCCCTGCAGCCTCGTTGCCAACCACCATAACCACAAACATACCATACATCATTACCCCTTTAATACCATTCATTACATCCCCGCTTCCCATCACCAACATAGCATTCACACCAACCCACAACCAAGTCTACCACAGCCCCGCTGCTCACTCGATCCACAACAACCCACAAAAACATCCCCATCACATGCCACGTATCCAATCCAACACCCACATGTTCATTATTCCATTTTGTTCAACCGGGGTGATCACACAAGGGTTCCAGATTTTAAATCATCCAGATTTATGTGATTAACCAAATTCCACATTCAACAAAGTTCCATTCACAAAAACGGTCTAAAAAGATAGGGAAAAATTTAATTACGCAAGCAAAGGCCCCCAACGACCGTGATTTTCAGTAGGCATAAGCCTATTCAATTCACAACATAATATCACAGGATATAAGATAAACATAACAACTTACCCATTCCCATTCTTTGACCAGTTATTATCTTTATTTAAAGGTTCATCCATTTCTCATGAAAACAAGAGGATGCCCACCCCGTATGATGAAAAAATTAGAGAGACAAAGGTAAGATCCCTACCTCAATAGGTTCTGATCACAATGCTCCCCCGAATCAACTTTAAAAGATGTTCGTTAGCGTCCGTCACTTCTGTCGAAACCCGAAAAAACCTCCTCGGGTGGAAGTTGGAAAGGAAAGGC
Source organism: Viscum album (assembly GCA_963277665.1). NCBI lineage: Eukaryota > Viridiplantae > Streptophyta > Magnoliopsida > Santalales > Viscaceae > Viscum > Viscum album. Next base: position 265,456,311 of record OY728129.1, read on the forward strand.
TGAAGGAAAGACAATAGATTCAAGCTCAGAAGTTACGCCTCATCGTTACGATCCCGTGGCCGTTGATGGATCGTAAATCGGAGCTCGAACGAAGAAGTTATGGAAGAAAAAGGAGCCTTCGAGTCTCTTGGAAGAGCTCTACTCATAGGAGAGGGGAGGAGAGGGGTGTGTTGAAAAGGAGGAGGGAACCCCTCGTTTTATAGGTGAGAAAAGAAAAAGTAAATGGTGTGTACTTTATGGTACACGGCGTGTACTCGGTTATTTCACACGGTCTCCACGCGACTTCCAACACGGCTCCGTGGCCGTTGACTGGTCAACACATGGTTTGAGGGTAACGTATACGCGGGGAGGGACTACACGATGCGTAGTTTGGACACACAGTGTGTACCCATTTATTTCACATGGCAAAGACAAGGCTTCAACATGGAACACGACTGTTGACTGGTAACGCTTACGTGGGGAGGGACTACACGACATGTAGTTTATGGTACACGGCGTGTACCCATTTACTTCACACGGCAAAGACACGGCCTTCCACACGGGGTATACCCGGTGAGGGGGTACACGATGTGTAGTTTGGGGTACACGACGTGTACTCATTTCTTTCACACGGCAAGGACACGACCTTGAACACGGGGTATACTCGGCAAGGTGGTACACGACGTGTACTCACACTACACGGCGTGTACTTAAAAAATTCTGGAAAGTGTGGGAAAAGTCCATTTTACCCTCCAGAACACTTCAAGACCCTCTTTTTGACAAAGGAATGGGCCAGAGAGGTCCGTGCCATTGCACACTCACACCAACTTGAATCAAACAAAACCCAACTTGCACTAAACCATTGAAGTGAGGAACTAGTATTTATTCCCAACTTAGTGACGTGGTAGTGAGCCATGCCCCAAGTAGGAAATAAAACTAAGAGGAACTTGAACCAAGAACTTGGATATCACATGGGTCACTACTCCATGTGACATCACAACATGACACCAAATCACTACAATTTTTATCCCTTAGTCCAAAACAAAAGTATAAGACTCGAATCCCAGACTACCCCTGGTAACTCAAGGATTAGTGTGAGTAAGAGTTCACAATGCTCTTCCCAAACCTATATCCCAAGTCCTTAAAGTCCTAATCTTCATCTATCAGACACCCCAAATATAAGGGCCTCCTTTGATACTATTTTGTCACAAACCATCCTTGGCGGACCCTAAACTAGTCACCCGAGTCTACCCACAACATGACCAGAGGGGAGTTCCCAATCCCCACAGGCTAGCAACTAGTGTTAGGAATCAAAATAAATCTATTGGGAATTATTTATCCCATAAAATATAAATAAATAAATAATAATACATAGAAGAATAAAAATAAATTCGAGTAGTGGAAAGATAATAAAACTGAATAGCCAAATATACCTCCAGATGACCACATGGGTCCCCACTAACCACAAAATCATACTCAATCCTAGATCAATCCAAAACTGGGAGAACCTAAAACTAAAAAGATAGAATAGGTGTGAGCACCGAGATGCTCAGTAGGGATTCCAAAGATAAACTACATCCTATACCTCACCTTTAAAGTGAAAAACATATTTTCTAGTTTGAAATAGGATATATAAAAATAAGGTTTTCATTATTTTACCAAAACAATTAACATACTTTCACTTTTTTTAAACCCCCTCGTTTTCATTTCACTTTCCAAAAAAAATTTTCAAGACATCTAAGTCATTTCAATAAGTTTCTTTAGAATACAATTAATGCTAGAGCATGTGTTTTAAATATGAATGAAAAGTAAAGTTTCCATGTGTTCAAATAACCAAAAGTGTCACAAAAGAAGCATGAACATATAAGTGTGTAATCATGGGATTTTTCTAAACATATCTAGAAGAAATGCCTGGAAGTACTCGGTTCAAAACCACCTGTCGGCGTATAGTGAAGCTCCTAAGTCAATAACCAACTGGCTTCCCTAACTTGGCCTCACCAGTGGAATAACCCTCTTGGTCTGTCAACAACTCCAGGAGGGTACCAACCTGTCTAATCAAGGCTAATCAACATCCATCACTCGACCCTCTAAAACAACTATGTAAGTAGGAGGCCCTTTCATGCTTGACTCACCTTACCTGCCATCACCGCACTTGCCTACCCCAAACAAGGACATCCCCTATATGACAAACCATAAAGGGAAATATTAGATAGGGGTCCCCATTATATACATATACATATTTCACACCATTGAAGGTTAAAACTAGGACTTCATTTTATATAAACATTCAGATCATTTCATAAAGTACTTTATGTTTCCAATTGGGCATTCACACTTTCAAAACCACTTAAAAACCAAATTCCACATCCAAAAATGACATAAGGTGACTTTAATACTATCACCAAAATATATCATAAGAATATTCCCAACCATTTATATAACAAAACGAGACACCACTTCCACAAGCACTATCTATATGAGCCTTTACATTTTCCAAATCAAATTCACTTTTTAAAACTATTTCCAATTCTAGTTTAAAAACACACAACACACCTAAAAAGTACCAAACACTCATTCATGTCATTTAATTTCCAAACCACACTTCAAGGTGCCAAAAAAGTCAAGTTTTTAAATAACACCCTTAACCAAAGCCTTTAATTTCCACAAAATACACTTCACCACATTTCCAGAACCATTTCTAAGAAGATATAAAACACCATTTTCTAATATAAAATGTCAAACACGCTTCAATACATTACAAGAAATATTTAATTTTTAGAAAAACACTATTTAATAACACTATTAAGTTCCAAAACCATTTAAAAGCACAATTACACAACCAAGGCACCACACATTTAGGTGCAAGCTTGAAAACATGCATAAATTGAAGCAACCCATTAGAAATACTTATTACACAATAAAAACCATTTAGGAAACCAATTTTGTTTTTTAATATTAAAAATTTAAAACCAATTGAGCACTAGAAATACATAACTACTTCCAACAAGGTCTAATATATGTTTCAATATGAAAAACCTAGTCTGAAATCTTAGATAAATTATATAAAACAAACAAATAATTATTTCTAAAAACTGCAGCCAAATCACAAAGCATATGGTCAGAATAGCCTGAAGGCCTTCATTTTTATTATTATTTTGATAATACACCTTTCAAGGGGTGAGGTGGAACCCTTACAAGGAACAAAGTCTTAGAGACAATTACATGACCCGTAGGTCTTAGAGAGAATCACCCAGACAAGACAACTTGGAACTGCTCCTCCCCAGCATATGTCATGATATCAGCACTCGAACTTTATAGGGCTGGTCGGCTAGCTGTCCTATGCAAAGCTGCGTAGGCCTGATACTGATGGAAAATCTATACCCTCTCATTCTTCCAATTCCAGTTAGATCTACTCTAGTGGATTCACCTGCCCTAAATCCTCCTCTGAAGCCTTGTCCGTTGTAGTCTGACTGGTACATCTGCATTTCTTGTGGCCCGAAGGCCTTGGGGTGGCCCTAAGGCCTTAAGGTGGCCTGAAGGCCTTGAGAATCAACTGGCCTGAAGGCCTTGGGTGGCCCGAAAGCCTTACAGGACCCGAAGACCAAACTGGTGGCCCAAAGACCCAGATGGATGAATAGTTCCAGCTGCTACAGTTCCGAACAATGCCTGCTACAGTACTACTATAGTACCCTAGAAATCCTCCTCCACTCGGATTTGATCTCGGGTCTCTTGGATGAACCTTCTGAGTCCTCACCAACAGGGTTGAGGATCATGTGTAAAGCATATGAATACTACATGAATAAAAAACACATTTTAAATAAATAAAGAAATTATGGATTTCAAATTAAAGGAACATGCTTAGGGAACCTACCTCAACAAGGGAGCAGAATAAGCCGATACACTTTGTCACTTGAAAAAAAAAATGTGGCGACCACTCAGAACTGCTTTGTACTCGCACACACATACCTATGAATGTGCATGTGCACCACCAAAGATAATTAATACATACTATAATCAAGTTTAGGGACTCAATATACCTTAATAGTAACAAATTAAGGGTGATAAACAAAACAATGGGTTTAAAACCTTACCCCAAGTGGTGTCAGCAAGCTGAGACAAGCCAATTCCGCTTTTCCTTAGGCAAAAGATACCGGAACACACCCGAAGATAACCCAATGAAGCCTTCACACACCCTAAAATCCAAGAAAAACACACCAATATACCCCATGATTAGGGTTTGGACAAATTGAAGAAAAATCCCCAAAACATGAAAGGAAAAAAGACCAGAGGAGGAGAGGGTGTGGCTGCCAGAGAAGAAGATGACCAGAGATTGAACCGGAGAGGGGGGTTGCAGTCGAGAAGGGAGGTGCAGCCGAATCAATGTGGAGAAGGGGGGTCGGGCTATGTCAGAGTAGGGCGAAGTAGGGGTTCGTGTCGTGTTGGAGTAGGGCTGAGTAGGGGGTCGGGCCGTCAGGAGAGGAGTTCTGGTGTAGGAGGGGTGCACACAAATAATGGATCACAGGGGCACACATAGGAACAAGGGAGGGGGGGGGGGTGCCGTGAATGAGTAGGGGAGGAAAAAATAGGTTAAAAAAAACTTAATAAAGTTATAATAATAGTAATAATAATAATAATAATGTTAATGATAATAATAACATAATCACAATTATAATAATAATAATATCAATAATACAATAATAATAATTCTAATAATAATAATAATCACATTAATAACATTTATTTCATTTATTTAATAAAAATAATATTAATAATAAATTTAAAAATAATACTATTAATATCAATTTAGAAATAATAGTATTAAAACACTTTAATAATAATAATAATAATATCTACACTATAATGTTATTATTATTAAGGTATAAACATTTATAAAATTTATTTATTTTAATAATTGGGCAGTTGAAAGGTCTTCTGATCTGACCACATGGTTACTGGTAACTGTGCGGTGCTTGTGCACTAGCCTGAAACCCACCAAAGTCAACAAACTTCAAAAATTTTAAACTATCACTCAACCTAAACCTCAACGAGGTTAACTTAAACCAAGAAATAATAAAATAAAATAATTTTAAAGTTCAGGGTGTGACAATTAGATTTTATGGATTCACATTCATTATAATAATTTTATATGATTTTTTAAATCGAAAAAACAGTTTTATTATAACTGAAGTATTTTTCCATATATTATATCTTTTTAGTTAAAAGTTAAATTTATAAATTTTAGAAATTTAATTTAATAAAATGTATTAATTTTTTTATATTATCATATCAAATTTATCTTATGGTGAATTTTTAATATTTTTCTCAAATGATTTATTTTTGTGTGAATAGTAAAAAATGGTGTTTTTTTATAAAAACCATCATTTATTTTCTAATATTTAAAAATTACCAATATATTTTTGATTGGTTTTAAAGTAATACTAGTCATATTTAACTAAAATTAACCCTATTAATTTTATATTAATCATCATTATATTTTATTTTGGTATAAATTCATTTTTAGGCTTAAAAACGTATTTTTCTAAAAAACTATTTTTCATTGCATTTTGCGCACTTATATAAAAATTAATTTCTAAACATTCTATAAATTGAATATTGAAAAATATATTTCATATTTGGAATAATTATTTTTTAATTTAGTAATGATTCCAATCTCATTTTTGGTCTTAATGAATAGTAACCATGGTAAATTGTTATCACCTTGGCAAAGGGTAAAACAGGTTAATTAGGGTTAAAGATTTGTGATAAAGTCACAAAACCTAATCTTAATTTTTAGTGTATAAGAGTATTTTTAATATTATCACAAAATATTCATAATTAGATAGATTTAGTGACACTTGAACATGTGTATGATATTTATAACATTTAAAAGTTAAGAACAATTACAAGAGTGCAACTCCCCATACTTATAAAAGGGCACATCCCATACTAAATTATTCACAAAATTTGAGACCCTTATCTTGAAAAAGAGTTGAAAAAATTCATCTCCAAACTTAATCCCCACATACTATAGGTTTTGGTCTCTCAAAAATACCAATCTAGAAATCTTAAGGCGTAAGCCAAAAGAGGTTTCCCAAAGAAGAGCTTTAACTCTTAACCGAGTTCTTTCATGTTTATTTCTTCTTCTACCACTTTAAAACATATCATAGATATGATGATATAATAACATAAATATATTAAATACCATAAAGTGTTATTATATTTATGATACATACCTTTTTTATCTCCGTTTTCTATCATATAAGAAATGAAAACATTGCTCACACGTATGTGTGAACTACCACCTCCATGATTCGATGTGTTTAGTTTTTTTATCACTGTCTCATAGGGATAGTTATTATGATATATTTAATGAATATATGTTATATTCATAAAATAATTATGATTATGTAAATATAGTATATTACTTACCTTCTTATCCTTCCATCGTTTGGAAAATGATATTTCCACTTGGGCATACATGTGGATTACCACCTCTATGAAGTGATGTGATTTGTGTTCCATTTATTCCTTTCATGAATTGTTTAAAAACTATATTTAAAATATAAAAATTATAATTATTTCATGATTAATATTTTTGTGATGATTTAACCATGACCCCTTTTACCATGGTCAACCTACCAAAGTTATTTTGGGATTGTGAATGAGAACATCCTCAAAACATCTGACATGAACTTAATCGAATTAGTAAATAAATAAGAACTAGAAATAAATGAAAAAAAGATATTATGATAAGGTAATAAACCTAAAAAAGTTTCTCAAACAAGTTAATAATCAATATAATTTCATTATACAATATTTAAAGAACATACAAGATGAGTTCGACTCGAGATAAGAGATTTCTCATCTCAATTTACCTTCTTTGAGAGTTAAATAATTTTAAACACATGTTTTCTTTTTTGGGGTGTATAGAATTACTTATGGATAAATTTTATAATTAATTTCATGAAATTAAAGTGTTTTAAAAATATATTTCAATTTATCTGCTTTAATATTTGTTTGAATCAAAAGTTATCAAAGTCTTAAGGGATTTTTCTTTAAAACCTTATTTTAAAAGTTTTAAAGTTTTTCTTCTCCTTTTACCCCATATCCATATTATTTAAAATGTTTCGGGAATGTTATTAATATAATAAAATTTATTTTAAAATTCATTTTAAACCATGTTTTTACTTTCTCTATTACTATTTTAAAATAAATCTTTTTAATGTTTTCTAAATAGGTTATTTTTGATCTTTTTACAAAAGTGTGATTTTTTTTACATTTACAACATGAACTGATTTTCCCACTTTTATGAATGTTATTATTTAAGAATATTCTTATAATAGTTTATATAGTTTTTAAAATAATATCCTATTTCCTATATTTCTGGTAATTTTTTATTTTAAGAGTTTTGAAAGGAAAAATGATTTTTATCCTTATTTTTATTTGAAGGAAAAATTGCTTCTGCATATGTGTTAAATAAAATAATTTATGATTTAAATGAAATATTTTATTTGTTTTATATATTTTATATTACTTGTAAATTATTTATGAAGATTTTTGATCCTGATATATCTCTTCAATGCATTGGTTAATAATTTTGTTCTCTAAGGAATATATGTTGGAATTAACCCAACATATTATTCCATCTGTAATAAAAATTGTAAGAGTGATATGAAGATGATGTCCCAAGGCACATAATTGAATTTTATATTATTAAAATTGAGTTTTAATGGAAGTTTTTTTATTTCATAAGGTAAAATAATGATATTATATTTACTGGAAAGTTTATATGCCTTTCAAGGGTGAAAAATATTTTTTTTAAGGAAATGTTTTTATGAGCACTCATGTTTGACCAGGAAACCTCATGATTATGTTTTTACCTTTAAGATTTATTATAAGATGTTTTATGAAAATATTTTGGAAGTTAAGTTGATTTGTTGAGTAAGTAAATAATTATTTTGACTTCAAGGTTAATTATATAAAAGATAAATTTTATATAGAATTTCATGATTTTCAAAATAGACTAATTAGTTTCTTTTTTTATCCGTTATTGACATTTTTGTGCTCATATCATGTTTAAAAATGTTTTTCATAGGGATTAAGTATTTTTAGGAACTATATAAAAGTCTATATTTCCTTAATATGTGTTTTTCTTAAAATAAGTGAATTTGTTTTGAATAAAACATGAGTTTAAATGTAGGAATTATATTTTTTGTGAAAAAATGGATATTGAGTGGAAATGCCTAATTTTTTTATAAGGGTTTGATATATAATAATATTTAATAATTCTATAAAAAAATAAAACTAAAAGATAACAAAAATTTAATAAAATTAAATCCTTTCTATTATACTCATAATTATAGATTGATTAAGGTATGAGATGTTATAGTTGGTATTATAGAAAATTTTATATAACTTCAGAGGTTTGTATGTTATTATGAAAGTAAATTTAAGAGATATTAATCCATGGATTATATTATCTTAAGAAAACTTAGAGGGTTTATATGTTGCTTCATCTAATTTTTTTCTATTTTAGAATGATTTTCTAGAGGAAACATGGTTAATAAAGTGGAAAGACATCAGAAGGATAATATCCCTCTGAATAAGTATCCAAGAATGGTAGGAATTAAAACATAATTTTTTTAGCTATGTTAACTTAGTTGATGAAGTTTATTAATGGTGGTACCAATGTTAGTGAGTGAACAAACTCTCCATATAGAAACATGTCTATAGTATAGAATTTCATGAATCAACACCCTCCAATATTTGGTGGAACCTTAGATTCAATATTATCCAAAGGATAGATCAATGCTCTGGAAAAGATAGTTAAAAATATGAGTTATTTTGAACATAAAAAGGTAATTATTTCCATTTATAATTTTGAAGTAGAATCATATCAATGAAAAAAATTAGTTAATAATAACAAGGAAAAGAATGAGACTGATGTTATGAAGTGGACATTATTTAGGGATATTTTCCTTGAGAAGTATTTTCATAAGGTTGTTTGACTGAATATTGAAATTAAATTTTTTGAAACTAAAGAAAAATGGGGAGGAATAATTTCCACCTATGAATATAACTTTACTTGATTGTCCAGGTATGCACTAAATTTTATTTTGAACCATGATAATAAAATCAAAAGGATTTACTCGAGATTAAAGCTAAGTTTGCGAAGTGTTCTAGCCTATGGTGAATTTAAAATATATGAGAAAGTTGTATTGAATGTTGAGAAGTTTGAGATAGAGTTTTTTTACTTTTAAAACAACAAAGATAATAAGTGGTCTAGGTGAAAAGAAATATAAAACAAGCCTTGAATAAATATGAAGGTAAGAGGTTTAAATTTCCCTCTTGTGATTAGTATAGTAAGAAACATCCTAGGGAGAATCTTATGAAATATATAAAGTTTTATAAATATGGTATGCTAATACATTTGGATCATGATTACAAAGAAAATAATCATATAAATGGTTAAAAAAATATTATGAAAAAAGTGAGATGTTTTAAATATAATGAGATGGGCCATTATGATGATGCATGTCTGAAGTAAAGAATGAATGATGGAAATCATCAAGAACATTAGCATAAGGGTGTGGAAGATTCATTCATGGCTACCTTGGAAAATAAATTTCCATCAAATGAAGTGGTTATTGGTACATTACTTGTTTACTCATATTATTTCAAAGTCTTATTTGATTTAGGGTCTACACATCTTTTATTTTTAGGAAATTTACTGGTAAAATGAAAATATCACCTTAAGAAATAGAGAAATAATTTTCAGTAAAAACTCATGGCAGAAGTATTAAAGAAATAAATATTTATAGGACTCTTCATATGATTATAAATCAAATGTTTTTTCCTATAAATCTTTTTTTCTTGTACATAATTTATTTTGATGTTATTATGGGTATGGATTGATTTTTTAGTTTATAATGCTAAGGTAGATTGCAGATATAAGGAAGTTATATTCATTTTTCAGATTGATTTTGAATTTGTATATTGGAATGACTTCATAATTATGATAAGAAATCAAGAAGATAAGAAAATGATTAAAAATGGCAGTGAAAGTTTTCTTACTTATATTATCAAAAAGAGGGAAGTTATCTATATTAGTTATGTTACAACTATAAATGAATACATGGATGTATTTACTAATGATTTTTCTGGTGTTACTCTTGATTAGGATGTTTAATTCACTATTGAATTAGTTCATGAATCTAAGCCAATTTTAAAACCCCCTTATTAAATGGCTCTATTAGAGTTATTAGAATTGAAAATACAGTTACAAGAGCTGATTTATAGGGGTTTTATTCATCCTAGCACTTCACCTTAGGGTAATCTTGTTTTTTTGTTAAAAATAAGGATTGTTCTATAAGGATTTAAATTTACTATAAAACAATCAATAACATTAATTTTAATAACAAGTATCCATTTAAACATATAGATGACTTATTTGATTAGATTTAGGGAGTGCTATATTTTTCAATGATTAATCTTAGGTCTGAATATCATTAGCTGAAAGTGAAGGAGGAAGATATTTTAAATATGACATTTCATACTAGGTATGAGAATTATTAGTTTGTAGTTATGATTCTCAGGTTTAAGAATGCACCGGATGTATTTATGTATTTTATGAATAGATTTTTCGATGAGTATTTGGATAAATTTATGGTTATGATTATTGACAACATTATAGTTTTTTTATAAAAGTTATGAGGAATAAGATAAATATCTAAGGATGTTTCAATAGACTTTAAAAGAGAATAATTTTTATGAAAAATCTATAAAATGTGAATTTTTGTTATAGTATATTTCTTTCCTAAGGAACATCATTTCTAAATATGTTATAAACGTTGATCTTACTAAAACTAAGGTGGTGGAAGAGTGATAAAGACCTACAAATTTCATTGAGATTTGAAGTTTTCTCAGATTAATAGGTTACAACTGATTATGTATTGAAAACATTGCTCGGTTATCTATCACACTAATTAAGTCAACTTGAAAAGGAGATAAATTCATCTAGATAAAGAAATGTGATGAATGTTTTCAATAATTGAAAATAAGATTGGTTAATGCTCCGGTGTTAGCCTTTATATCTAGAAATGGTGAGTTTGTTATTTATAGTGATGCTTATTTAAAGGGTATTGGTTATGTATTAATGAAATATAATCATGTGATTTAATATACTTCATGACAATTGAAACTCCATGAGAATAATTACCTTACACATTATCTTGAACTCGCTGCAGTAGTTTTTTTCTTTAAAAATCTAGAGACACATTTTATATGGGGTAAAATATGAAATATATACTGGGTATAATAGTTTTAATTATATACTTACTCAAAAAGGGTTGAACATAAGGTATAGAATATGGTTGTAATTGATAAAGGATTATGATTAAATGATACATTATCATCTAGGTAAAGATAACAAGGAAAACAATTCCTTGAATAAAAAAATGCATCATTATCTATGATACGTTTGAAAAATTATCCTTTGGTTAATGATTTAATAAATGATGGACTAGAAATTGTGCATGTAGGAACTCTTTCTCTTTTGGTTCATAAGTCAATGCAGTCATCTTTTTTAGATAGAATTAAGATTGCTAAGAAGGAAGATTGTGGTTTGCAAGAAAGAGTAGAGTCATTTAAGAAGTGAAAGTTACCTAAATTTAATATTAACAAAGATGGTTTTAACATTGAAAAAGATAGTATTATGAGATTTGGAATGAGTTTGTAACTACCAAGTGATCCATAGTTGAAGACATAATTGTTGAGTGAATCTCATAGATCTATGTTTTTTATTTACCTCAATATCACTAAGATGTATATACACCTTCAAAAAAATTATTGATGGGAAAGAATGAAGAAGGATATTTCTGGTTTTACCCTGAAATATTTGACTTATCTATAGGTTAAAGCTAATTGAAAAATACTAAAGAATATGATCTATCATTTTCATTGCCTGGATGAAAATGAGAGAATATATCTATGGATTTATTGGTGGGATTACTAAAGACATTTTGTGGTAATAATGCAATTTGGGTTATTATTAATTGATTAACTAAATCTTCACATTTTATTTATATTAAAGATAACATTTATTTGAATATGATTTCCTGAATTTATCTTAATGATATAGTCAAGTTGTATGAAGTTACTCTCACTATTGTATTTAATTTTCATCCCATATTTACCTGAAATTTTTAGAAAGGACTTCAAAAGTCACTGGGCACTGAATTAAATTTTAGTAAAACTTTTCATCCTTAATCTCATGAACCATATGAGAGAGAAATTTAGACTTTAGAAAATACGATTAAATATTTCTCATTAGATTATCAAGAAATTTGGGATCAACATGTTTTATTAGTATAATTTTCATATAATAAATTTTTTCATTCCAGCATACAGATGACACCTTTTGAGGCATTATATGTGAAGCGTTGTCGAACTCCAATATGTTGGGATAAAGTAATTGAGAGGAAGTTGTTAGGGATATAACTAATATAAGAAATGGTTGAGAAGGTAAAGATAATTCATCACCATATGAGGGTATCTTAGAGTAGAAAAAATAGTTATGAAGATAACTATAGGAAAGATCTTTTATCTGAGGTAGGTGGTCATGTATTTCTTAAAATATCTTCATGGAAAGGTGTTACACATTTTGGTAAAAAGGGAAAGTTAAGAACCTAGTTTATTGGTTTGTATGAAATTATGGAGAAAGTTAGATCATTTTCTTACTGGGTAGCCTTACCTCTAAGCTTATCTAATGTACATGATGTGTTTCATGTTTTGTTATTAAGGAAATATATACATGATATATCTCATGTTTTGAGCCCTAAGGTAGTACAATTTGAAGAGAATATTTCCTATAAGGAAAATAATATGAATATTATAGATCAGAGGGAGCATGTGTTATGGAACAAGGTAACTCACCTGATTAAAATTTTCTATAAGAACCACATGATTAAGAAATCAACATGGGAACCTGAAAAGGCTATCGAGGAAAAATATCCCCACCAGTTTAAGTGATGAATAAAATTGTGAGGATGAAATTTATTTAAGGGGGAAGAATGTGAAAACCTAGGTAATGTTAATAATAAATAAATTTAACTTCATTAATATTCTTTATTATATTTTATGGATTCACATTCATTACAATAATTTTATATGATTTTATCAAATCGAAAAAGAAATAGTTTTATTCCAATTTAAGTGTTTCCATGTATTATATGGTTTTATTTTAAAAAATAAAAAATAAAATTTTTGAAATTGAATTTGATAAAATGGAATTAATTTCTAATATCACCATATTAAATTTATCTCAGGGTTATTTTTTTTGGATTTTTCTTAAAATATTGATTTTTGGGTGAATAACGAAAAATAATTTTTTTAATGAAAACTATCATTTCTTTTCAAGTATTTTAAAAGTGAAATTCTATTTTGGATTAGTTTTAAAGTAATATTATTCCAATTTTAATAAAATTAATCTAATTAATTCCATATTAATCATATTTATATTTTATTTTTATATAAATTCATTTTTCGACTTAAAAACACATTTTTCTAAAAAAACAAATTTTTATTGCATTCTATGTACTTATATTAAAATTAATATATTAAAATTATAAAAATTGAATCTTTGAAAATGGATTTCATATTTGGAATCAACATTTTCAAAATTTTTAATTTGTTCTGTTTCATTTTTTGTCATAATGAATAGTAACCATAGTAAATTGTTGTCCCCACGGTATAGGTTACAATAGGTTAATTAGGGTTAAATTTTTTTGATAAGGTCAGAAAACCATATATTAATTTTTATTGGATGATATTATTTCAAAACTTAACACCTTATATTCAAAATTTTATATATTTAGTGCCACTTGACCATGCGTAATCTATTTATAATATTGAAAAGCTAAGAATAATTACAAGAGAACCACTTCCCTCACTTATAAAATGCACATCCTCCCTTCACTTATTCACAAATTTTAGCACTTTATCTCCAAAAATATCTATCCAAATCCCCCCAAAACCTTCCTTCCCATGTTATAGAGGATTTTATCACTTCAAAATACCATCTTATAAGGTTTAAGGTGTAAGCCAAATGAGGTTTTCCAATGAAGAGGTATGACTCTTAATTGAGTTCTTTCATGTTTATTTATTCTTATACCTTCTTAAATACTATCATAAACATTTTTATACAATAACATCAGTATGTAAAATATACTAAAATTTTATTATTTTTTTGGTATAACCCTCTTTCATCTTCTTTTCTATCTTGTGGGAAATGAAAACATCGCTCGTGTGTATCTGTGGACTACCACCTCCACGAGGTGATGTGTTTTTGTTTTTATTCACCGTCTCACATGGTGGGTTATTATGATGAATTTATTGAATATATATTATATTAATGAAATATTTTTTATTTTTTAAAGATAAGATATTAATTACCTTCTAACCTTTCCATCTATTGGAAAATGATAATGTCGCTCGTGCGTACGTGTGAGCAACCACCTCCATGAAGTGATGTAATTTATTTTTCATTTGTAAATTTCATGTATGGTTATAAAATTGTATTTAATGTATAAAAATTATAAATATATCATTTTTAATATTATGAATATTATGTAACCATGATCCCTTTGATTATGGTCAACCTATATAAGTTTTTTTGGGATTATGAATCAAACATTCTCAAAACGTCTCACATGAACTTAATCAATCTAGTAACTATATAAGACATGATAATAAATGAAATAAAAGGTATTATGATAAGTTAATAAAAATAAAAACATTATTAAATAAATAAATAATTCATATAAGTTTATTATATAAGAGTTAAATAATGTACACGGTGAGTCATACTCAAAATAAGTGACTTATCATATCAATTTCCTTTCTTTGAGAGTTAATAAATTTTCACCACATATTTTTTTATGGTGTATACAATTATTTATGGATGAATTTTATAATTAATTTAATGAAATTAAAGTGTTTTACAAATATATTTTAAGTTATCTTCTTCAATATTATTTTGACTGAAAATTTATCAAAGTCGTAAGATATTTTTCATTAAAACCTTATTTCAAAAGTTTTAAATTTTTTATTTTATTTTACCTCCATATCCAAATTATTTAAAATGTTTCAGTAATTTTATTAATATTCTAAAATATATGTTAAAACTAATTTTAAACCATGTTTTAATCTCTTTATGAAGGTTTTAAAAGAAATATTTTTAACATTTTACAAACAGGTTATTTATGAATTTTTTATAAAATTATGAAAGGATTTTTTTACATTTACGACATGAATAAATTTTCATACTGTAATGAGCATTATTATTTAAGAATATTTCTCTACAAGTTCGAAACATTATTTTTATCCTCTTTTTTACATGAAGCCAAAAGTGTTAATGAATATGTGTTAAACGAAATAATTTATGATATTTGATGATTGAAACGAAAGATTATATGTGTTTATGTATGTTAGGGTCCTTAAAAATTGTCCATGAAAATGGGTAGGCATGTAATTTTGGCCCAACGGCCTAAAATCCCGACTGGACCGACCAAGCCCGACTCGGGTTGGGCCAGGCTCGAGACCATGATTCATCAAGTCGAGACTGGGCCTCTATGGGAAGACCCATGGGCTGGTCCGGTCTGACCCCCCGTTGGTCCGTATAAATATTAACTAGTAAAAGTCTGTCCGCTCTAAAAAAATAACTGGGAAACTGCTGGTAGGGAGACTCAAACCCCCTACCACAAGATTCCAAGGCAGCGCCAGGACTAACTGGTCCAGGTGGTGTGCCTGGTTTTAAACTACAAAATCCTTAATATATATATATATATATTATACATATAAATACATACATACATAAATACACACACACACACACATATACACACATATGTATATTATATATATATTTGTATATTACATATATTTGTATATATATATATATAAATATGTATTTGTGTGTTTGTGTGTGTATCTAACCATCTATCTATTAATAAAAACTAAAAAAATATACCCCACCCCACCCAACTTTAGTGCATGCCCCACACCCCACGCGCCCCCTCCTATTCCATATTAATTTAATTTAGGGAAAAAACAGTCAAAATCTATATTAATTTTTTCTATTAATTATCATTCAATTATTTATTTAAAATAAAATGAAATTAAATATTTTATGATTTATAATTATTATTAATGCTATTTATTATAATGATTAATATTTATTTAGATAGGGAATTCTATACATATTCATTATATTAATCAAACATTTTCAAATAAATTATTTGACCTTTAATTATTTTATAAATTAATATTTATTTTAGATATTTATTAAATTAAATGAAGTATTATAATTACAACAGGTATGTGATATTGAGGTGGAGGGTTCTTGTGAAATTCATGAAGTTACTAATTTAAAACATATAAAATGACTGAGAATTAAATGAAAAAAATTTAAAACATAAAAAATGATTGAGAATTAAATAAAAAAGGTTTCAACTATAAAATGTTAATAAAAAAAATAAAAAAAATGTTTTAACTTTGTGATTTTTTTTAATTTTTTTTTGAAAAAATGTTTTCAATTTTTTTTAAAAACATTTAAGAAAACATTTCACAAAATGTATCAATAGACGTTTTAGAAAAATGTTTAAATTTTTTTTTAGAAAAACATTTAAAAAACATTTTAAAAAAATGTTTAATTTTTTTGAAAAAACGTTTTAATAAATATATATGTTATATATATATATATAACTCAATATATATATTTTTTGAAAATAATAAAAGCATGTAAGTGCCTTCCCGTGACCTGAACCAAAAAGCCCAGCCCGACCTGACAGTTTAGAGCGGACTGAGGCCGGGCTCGGGTTGCCTCATGGGGTTGTTCAGGACAGCTCAGCTTGGCCCAAATAGTGGTTTGTAGCTTGGTTTTTTACAGGTAAGGCTCAGACCAATCTAACCTAGTCCGTGATGAGTTAAAATTACACCCTTAATAATGAGTGATCCCAATATCTATCTGTAATGAATTATAAAATGATTTTATTCTTCAAAAAATATATGTTTGAATAAACTAAGTAGGCTATTAAATTTTTAAGAGTTATTATAAGAGTGATACGAAGATTCTTTCCTAAGGTACCTACACGAATTTTCTATTCTTTCAAATGAGTTTTAATTAAAGTATTTTGATTTCATAAGGTAAGCTAATAATATTATGTTTAATGTAAAGTTATGCCCTTTTAAAGGTTGAAAACTTTGTTTTTCAAGAAAATGTTTTCATGAGTACTCATGTTTTTTAAGAAACCCACATGATTACGATTTTGACTTTATGACTTACTATGATATGTTTTATGAAAATATGTGGGAAGTAATGTTGGTTTCTTGAGTATGTAAATGATTATTTTGAGCTTTAGGTTAACTATATAAAATAAATATTTTCTATGGGATTTCATGATTTTCAAAATAGACTAACAAATTTATTTCTTTTTGTATCCATTATTAAGATTTTTGTGCTCATCCCATGTTTTTAAATGTTTTTTCACAGGGATTAAGGATGAGTAGGAATTATAGAATGATATATATTTCTATTATAAGGATTATTCATAAAATAAGAGAATATATTTTGAATAAAATAGGAGTTTAAATTTAAGAATCATATTTTTATAGAAAAATGGATATTGAGTAGAAGTTTACACTTTGTTTAATAATGTTTTGTTATATAAAATTTTTCCTAATTCTCAAAAACTATAAAACTAAAATATCATGAGAATGTAAGAAAATTCAATCCTTGCTATTATAATCATAATTACAGGTTTATTAAGGCATGATCTGTTATAATTTTATTTAATGTTCTTTAAGAATTTGGTATCTCCATTTATATGATACGATCAACCACTATAAAGTATCCATGGATTGCTTAAATTTTTTTCTTTAATATCCACCTCATTGATATATGACCTCTTATATTTTTCTTTTCACTAAACCTTCTTATCTCCAACAACTTTAAGTGTTTGTCCTATTTGTGATAGTGAACAGAATACAAGAGGGGGTGAATTGATGTTTTAAAAAACAAACTTATAATTTTAATTTTCTAAGTATTAGGATAATTAAATTTTCATAATTCTGATAAAATAATCGATTGATCAATTTTTCAAATTATCGATGAGATAAAAAATCAGAGTAACTAAAATAGATACTGTATGTAAAACAATTTTTTATAATGAAAATAAAACGATCATAATTGTATGTTACTAATTAAAGAGTTTAAAAAAAGTAAATTTAAAACTTACATAATTAAAGAAACTGAAATTAATAAATTAATACAACTAAAGTTTAAAAATAAAACATGGAGTATTGGTTAGAAAACCAAATAATCCTTTAAAGTATATTTAATAAAACTTCACATTTTAACCAAAGTGAAAGGTATATATTTAAACCCGATTTGATGTATCCATGAATTTAAACCTTCTATAAGGTTTCCCTGATTTTATAACTATTATAAGGTATGTCTTCCTATCCCAAGAAGACATCGACTGTACCTGTTAATAACAGCTCACAACTAAACTTCCTAGCACTTCAAGTTCATAGGCTCTGTCTTCGTATCCTTGGAATCCATTGATTAGACAATTATATTTTCTATATTCCTAGACCCAGAATCCATCGATCTCATAGGATTTAAAAATAAAATTATTTCAATGGAAAAACTAAGATATTTACAAGGCTAACACCTCAAAATGATAGCTCTTAGCTGAAACACTTAGAAAAAAGTACACTAATCAGAAGTTCTAAAAGAAATGATAAAATGAAAAGATTCAAAACAAACAATTTTTTTTATAATTCTATGTACTATCTATGTATTCTTGTTGTTTTAATTCTTAAGGTGTGGCTCTATTTATAGAAAAAAATAGAACAAACTCTAACAATAAAATTATTTAAAACTTGGGTTTAATTGAAATGACATTGACAACAACTTCTTTAGGTGGACTTATCCCACTGCTTTATTTACTGGTGATTTGGTTCATCATCACTACAATTCTTCTAAATATCATGTAAGAGATCCATCGTTGTAACTTTAGAAAAATATATTTTTATAAATTAGTTGGAGTTACCATATTTTATAATTCAGTTACCAGAATTTGATTATGTAAAAACATTACAATTTTGAATAAAAACATGAGTTAGATCATTTTCAAATAAAGTGAAATGTGATTTAAAAAATAAATAAAGAGGTGAGTAAAACACTTAAATAATCTCCCCCTTTTTGTAAAGAAAAAAAATTAATAAAAATTGAAGGAATTGATTTTTTTAAAAATTAAACTTCCAATGGTGTTCATGAAATGAAATTTTTATTCCTTTGTCCCCCTTGTTTTGAATAAGATATTAAAAAAAACTTAATTTTAAAAAGAGAGTAATCTCTAAAAATCTCTCTAAAAAATATACAAAGAATATACAAATAGTTATTGAGTAAAATTATAAAATTAGTTATCCTTATTTTTAAGACAATCAAATAAGAATCAAAATTATCTCCCCTTATTTAAAAAAATCACACCCTTTTGAAAGTAAATATACAAAATAAGCTAATAACAACAACAAAAAATTAATAAAAACAACATATAACAACAAAAATAATTTTTCTTAATTTTTTTTTTAAAATCCCCCTTCTAATTTTCAAAAATAAATATAGAATAAAGAAGAAGAAAAATAAATATAATTAGAAATTATAAATTTGATTTAATTTGAGAATTTGTCTGACTATATGTTTTGGATGCCTTTAGAACTTTTTTGGCTCTTAATATCTTCAAAGAAAAATATTTTGAGCATGGTTAATGTAATAAAATTTGTCTATATCAATTTCATTTTGACGATGATTTTCTATCTTACTAGATTTTCTTATAACTTGAGTTTATATTGAACTTCTCTATAACAACCCATCACCCGCACTCCCAGATCCACTGTTGAAATCATAAACTTTACATTTTCATCTTTGATACCGATAATTGTGATCTAATTTTTTTCCATACTAACCTTACAACATCAAAAGGAAAAACTAGATCACTTATATTTTCAAGGAACTTTTAGGTTTATATTTTTATATAATTAGGAAAAACTCATACATAAACAATAACCATGAAATTAAATGATTATTTCTCCCACTTAACCTATATTTTATTATTTCATATTAAGTCATCCTCATCATCATCCATATGATATCTTTTATATACACAATTCATTCAACCTCATTATTAATAACATGGGGAATATGAAACATAAAAAAGGTGATATCAAATGCTAAGTAAGGGTAAACATAAGTATTAAAAATTGAAAGTCAATAATGATAATAAGAAGTGCATAAGGGTATGGTGATAGAATCAGAGTGTATGAGAAAATCATAAAATAACTCATACCTATAAATACTTGAATCATCAATCATAAAACATGCCATAAGGATTTAAAAAAAGGAAATAGTCATAAAAATAAGTAATCATGAGCCATGAAATATCAATCTTGACCAAAGGAAACATTTTAAACCCATGGAAAGCATAGATAAAATGTGTAATATCTTGGAAAATCATCATCATAGATTCCTTACAGAACCATTACAATTAGAATAACCATATGGTCAACTTCCAATATAATTCTACAGAGATCGTAATCATTACCCAATGCATTGGAGTGATATCTATGAACACCCATTGTATAAGCTATAACATGCTCATCCAATGCTATCTAGGCACACCCATCGTATAAGCTATAATGGGATCACTCGATTCTATCTGGATGCACCCATCATATATAATTTCCAAGAACCACAATATAAATAAACTGCTTAGAGCTTTAATTTCATAATTAAGCTCATAGAAACAATCATTATTCCATTTATAACTTGATTAACCCATAGAAAATAAATGGGTTTCATGTCAATCTATTTGAAACATGATTGAACTGTGGAAAAGAAACAAGTTCTATAATAATCTCTTTAAAACATGGTTAACCAGTGGAAAAGAAACATGTTCCATAATAATCTCTTTAAAACATGATTAGCCTATGGAAAAGAAACAAGTTCTATAATAATCTTTTTGAAATAATCTTAATCTATCTAGATAAAGAATGAGGATAATATCATTACAAAATATCCACATTTGAGTATAAGTCAAAAAAAGGGTTATTGATATTGATGAACAAAAATACCATTAAAATTTCATTTAATAAATTTCTAGGAAAAAAACCTTTTCATTTTAAAAATCACTTTTTAAAAACTAAAAATTCACAAAATACCGTGAAAATTGTTTTATTTGAAAACAACATTAGAAACATATAAAGGAATATTTAAAAAATCACTTAAAACATTTTTGGAGAAAAATATCCTTTCCATTTTGATTTTTTTTAAAACATTATAAAAATCATTTTATTTTAAAATAACCTTAAAACATATAAAGTAAGATTCAAATAAAATAATGGTCACGATGGTAAAAAATTTCGTTTATATTGTACACGTTATAATAAAGATTCCTTTCGTGTTTTCAGTAAAATCCAAACAAACATTGTTTGGAAAATGACATGAAGATTACTTTAAAAAAATTGTGTAAAAAATTAAAATAAGGTTAAAAATTTATTTAATAAATCATTTTAATAATGATATTTTTTTGAAAACATTTTTAGAAAGCATGTCATTGGAAGAAAGAGGGTTTTCAACCAAAGAGATAAATAAATATGATTAAAAAAAAACTTTTTCAATTATTTTAAGAAAAAAAAGAGTGTAAAATGGTGCTATTACTTGAAAATATCATGAATAAAAAAATTTGATAAAAATTCATGATAATTATTGATAGGTAATCATAATATTTAAACATTAGATACTTAATTATAAATAATTCCGATAAACAATGAGATTATAACATAAAACTCTCACCACTTTGGTAACTTTGAATTGTAAGTACCATGAAAGTATAATATGAAATAAAAATTAAAATATTATGAGAATAAATATATTTTTAATATTAAATTTCAAATGGGCTATATTTACACCTCATAAAAGAAGATATGCACATAACATGACATAAGTCTCAATGAAGGAAAACTGAGACAAAAATTCCTTACCACTTTAGTAATCTTTTAAATCATAATATCAAATAAAATATAACATAAAACGAGACTTTAAATATCATTAAAATAATGGTATTAATGATATAAAATATCAAATGGTAAGTATATACACCACACAAAATAAACGAGTGGTGAATTTTCATATGTCTCCTAGAAACAAGAGAGACAAGAAATACCTTACCTCACACTTCCTTTTGATTAAATGTGATTTAACCTCATGTATATTTATTTTATACATGTTATTATCTTATTTTAGAACTATTTTAATATTTATAATATCATACATGATCATTTTATAATATCTTATCACCCGTTTATTAATAATCATCCATTGTTTTCATTATTTCATGTGTTAATTGTCTTTTTTTCTCATTCGTGATTTGTTATGAAAGTTCAAATTTTGTATATATTATATAGTTTTATCATATTTAAAATAATAATAATGAAATAATTATCATATTTCTAAATCAATTATTCTTTTAAGACCAATAGATAAATATTTTTTAAAAAAATGAAGTATGTTACGATCATGGAGATGGTAGGTCGTACATACACATGAGTAACATTTCCATATTTCGATGATCATTATAGAAATGAGGTAAGTAATATTTTATCTTTATATAATTATAATAATATCATATATATCATGTTATTTCTTTAAATATACTTATATATATCATCCATGTGGTGTGGTGATGAAAAGAGAGTCACATCGCTTTATGAAGGCGATAATCCACATGTGCACGAACAATGTTATAATTTTATAGTATAAAAAAGAAAATGATATAGTATATTTTTATAATTATAAATATGTCATTAATATCTTAATTATTAAATATATATCACATGTATTAATTAAATTAATCCTGATTAAATTTCATGTAAATAATTAGTGAAATATGAATCATATCGCTTCGGGAGGCAGTAGTCTACAGTACACATGAGGGATGTTAAAGTATCCCCTATAGAATGAGAAATAAAAAGGTATATATGATATAATGAATAAATAGGTATAATTATGTTATAAATATCATATATATACTTTATATACATCATCATACCCAACCGTGAGGGGTGGTAATGGAAAAATGAATGGCATCGATTCCCAAGGTGGTAGTCCTCCACACACACGAATGATGATTTCATAACCCATTTGATGGCGGAAGAGAAATATTTAGGTTATTAAATTAAAATAATAAAATATAAATATATGGATTATACTGATTTTATTTTATAATCATGGTTTAAGAATAAGTGGAGGAAGAAATAAAATAAAAATGCACATTGAAAAACGTTACCTCTTCTTTAGGGAACTTCTTTTGGTTTGCACCAAAGGCCTTCCTTGGTTGAATTTTTACCTAAAATAAGGATTATATTATGTGATTATTGAAGTATAGAATTAATTTGGGTAATTATTGGCCTAACAAATGGGTTTTTACGGTGTTAATAGAGGAGGATAATGGGTTACCTTTTTATAAGTGAGGTGAGTGGCACACTTGTAATTATTGGAAAAAATGAATTTCACCCACATCTTTTCATGTCACAAGGCACAAATAATAGAACATTTTCAAGATAAAAATTTATAAGGTCTAAATATAGACATAAAATATACTTTATACAATTATTTAGGAAATTTTAACCCTTATCTTTGTAGTTTAACCCCTTAGTAAACCTATTTTTACTTTAACTGTGGTAATTAATTTTTAATGTTTTCACTATTAATTTAGGTCAAAAATTAAGTTGAAATTATTATATTATATAAATTATTATTATTAAAAACATTGAATCCATTTTTCTAAATTAAATTCACATAATTGGAAAAATTTAATTTAAAATTAATCCAGCAGACGTGGTGAGAAAGCAGGTTTTCTAAGAGAAAATGTTCAAAAGCTTAAAAAGTTTTTATATCAAATTTCAATATAAAATTTATTCAAATGAAATAAATTGGATTAATAGATATATAATTAAACTAATTATACTTTAAAACTAAATTAAAACATAATTTAAATTTATAAATAATTTAAATGAAAATACAGTTTTCAATTAAAATTTAGTATTCTTCAATATTCATCAAAAAAATAATATTTTCAGAAAATTATAAAAAATTCGCCCTATTTTTTTTAAATTATAATTAAAAAAATTAATTTTATTTTTTCAAATAAATTTTTTAAAAGTGGAAAAAATTAAATTTAAAATTAAACCCATAGAGGTGATGGAAAAGCAAGTTTTCAATAAGTGTATTTTTCAAGTACATGACGATTTTATATTAACTCTACGTCTAATAATAATCATTGTATGAATTTAAATTAAAATTTATTGATATATAATTGATAAATTTTATTTAATATATTCATTATTAGTGATTATTTTAATTAATTAAAATTGAGAAACATTATGTTCTTTAAAATAGTTTTCATAAAAAAAATATTTTTAAACCTAAAAATAAACTTATACTAAAATAAAATATAAATTTGATTCAAAATAAATTAATTGTGTTAAAAAATAACTAAATAATACTTATATTACTTTAAAAAATAACAATGTATTTAAATTTCTTATTTTTTTTAAAAAATGATCGTTTTATAAAAATCAGTATTTCCACTATTCACTGAAAAATCAATATTTTTTAAAAAAATTAAAAAATTTCACCCAAAATAAAATTTGAAATTCCCATTTTAAAATATGAAGTTAATTTTATGCAATAAATTTTATAAAAGTCCCAAAAAATTATTATAATATTTTTTCATGAAGAATAATAAAAAATCATTTTTGAAGAAAACATATTTTTGAAGAATAAAATCACTTTACTAAAAATTGATTGATTATCCACTACAAATTTATCAATAATTTATATTGAGTAGGAAATATATATATATATATATATCATAAATTAGTTAATACTATTCATACTCTCCAATTTAACTGTTAGGTTATAATGATTATATATATATCATGGGTCGTTTAAGCTTTGTGTTGCTTATTAAATATGCTACCGAATATAAAAATATCAGGGTTGTGTGTAATGAAAGCTATTTAAGAGGTTAAATTAATTTAAAAATAAATATACTATAAAGTATCATTGTGTTACATTCTCGTTTAAGCTCAATGTTGCGTGTTGTTTATGCTATCAAACACAATTTTCTTCATTTAAAATCTCAAGGCGTTATATTCACTTTCTCCATCAGTGTTGTGAATTTTATCAAAAATATCCACATAATGAAATATATGAATCTTAATTATCATAATTTTAACATAAATTTCTTCACTAATAATCATATAAAATACTTCAGCTACATATGAAGCTCTGACTATTGTAAGAAAGAATAATTCTAATATTTTCTTTAGAAATATACTTCTAATGAGAAACATTTCACCAGAAAGATGAATATAGAAAAATAGTTCAGATAAAAACTCTTGATATTAAAGTACTTATATATCCATTTTATATTTATATCATCTAAATAATTATCCTTTATGTATGAGTGGTTCAAGTATTTCTTATAAAATAAAAGGCCAAAAACATATGTCATACAAATTATCTTAAGAATCAAATTTAAAATTTATATGAATAGAAAATAAAACGTTAACATTTTGAAAATTAAAAGAAACATTTATAAGAAGTAAATATTCAAAAAATATCTCTCCCTAAATTAAACAATAATTTTAATGGTACTGTAAAAGTTATAGGTAAATATATTAAACCTTCTTGAAGTTATCTTCCAAAAATGATAGATGATATTCCTTTTCTAAGGATGGTTCAAGAACAGATTAGAAAATAAATGTACTTATTTTACAGAAAGATAATTATAAACCATAAGTTTTAAAAATAGTTAGGTTAAAAATAAATATATTTTGAAAGTTAGATAGGATTTTAAATTCCAAAAAGTTTTGAAATTTAGAAAAGTATTGGAAATTAAAAAGATGAAATTTTGAAAAACATATTTTTTTTTTGAAAAATCCAATTTTGAAAAATTATATTCCCTTTTTTATATAAGGGTTTTTAATATATATATATATATATATATATAAATTAGTGGATTTAATATTATTTAAAGTTGATCATTACCAACTTCTATTTAATCAATTTGAATCTATTGGAAGTAATAATTTTGTTGAAAATATTAACAAAAAGATTTTCTGTTCTGATAAAGTCAAGAAATTTATCTCCTTTTGTGTGTGGTCCTTAAGGAAATAGTTTTATAAATCTATGTTCATATCTTATGCATGATTATACAGGTTAATAGATAAGTAAATGATACTAGTATTATCACAAAGGATTGGAGTTTGAGTAAAAGTCAATCCAAAATCCATGAGTGTGTGTTGCATCCACAACACTTGAGCAGAACAACTTTCGGGTGCTACATATTATGATTTAGTAGTGAAAAGTGATAAATAATATTGTTTCTTATTGGATGAAGATATGAAATATTATCTTAATAAATGAAATGTTCCTAAAGTATATTTTTTAACTAATCTACAACCTCAAATGTTAGCATCTGAGTAACTTTTTAAAACAAAATGATTTGTGAAAGAATAGAATAATCCAAGTTATATGAAGTACCTTTAAGGTATCTAAAAATATGTTTTAACACTTTCATATGATATTATTTTAGATTATATATAAATATCACACATAAAAATATAGAAAATAATATTCCTAGTCAACTTGTAGTAAGACATAGTAAACTACCGATCATACTTCTATAAAATTTTTGATTCGCTGATTTACGAGTTTCATCAAGGTCAAGTTTGATAGAAGTTGAAATGAGAGTATTAATATTTGATGCATTTTCAAAACAAAAATAGTTGATAATATATTTAATATATTTATTTTGAGTTATAATTTTTACTTCTAATTTTTGAAGGATTTGAAAGCTAAGGAAAAAAGTTAAGTTTTCCCATCACGCTCATTTCAAACTCATTTTTCATAAGTTCAAAAAAAAATCTGAAATGGATTTATGATATGAAAAAAATGATTTCTTAAACATAAATTTGAAAAATTGGGTTTTTTATAATTTTATTTATGAAAATGGTCGGATCAAAAGTTCATTTAACAAAATTATTTTGAAGTAAATATCCAGAAAATATTTCATACCAGGCTCTTGGAGCTTGTTTAAGTTCATAGAGTGATTTAGTAAGTTTAAATAATTTATTCATAAAATTTACATCTTCAAAGTAATGAGGTTATCTGTAACTCCCCATGATTTTAAAAGAATAATATTGTGTTTAATATCATATGTAGCATGCAACCCTAAGTTTAAACGAACCATGAAATATTAATATATAAATATGACCATTATAATCTAAGTATTGAATTGGAAGGTATGAATAGGATTAAAAAAATTATGAAATATATGTATAAAGTTTATACTCAATATACATTTATATATTAATTCTTAGTAAATAAGAATTTAATTTTTGGTAAAGTCATTTTATGTTTCAAAAATAAGTTTCCTTCAAAAATGATTTTATTTATTTTTGTGAGGATAATAAAATAAATTTATTCCACTTTTTAAAATGTTATTTTATGAAACTAATTCCATTTTTTAAATCATCTTTATCAAAATTATCTTATGATGAAATTTTGAGATTATTCATAAAACTTTGATTTTTTAACGAATAATGAAAAATATTGATTTTTATTGAAAAATGTATATTATTTTAAAGCATTTACAAAGTCATATTATATTTTGGATTAGTTTTATAATATAATTAGTTCATTTTTATTAAATATAATCTAATTATAGACATTAGAATGAATTTTATGCTTAAATTTGGTAGAAAACATTTTTTTATACTTAAAATGACATTTTTTTTGAAAAAAACGCATTTCATCTCATTTTCTAGGTTTAATTTTAAATTAAATTCTAATAATTATTTGTTTTGAGTATTTAAAAATTAATTATATATTTGAAATCATTAATTCCAAATTTCACAAATAGATACCTTTTATTTTTTGTAATTATGAATAATAACTATAGAAAATAATTATCACCACAGTAAGGGAAAATTAGTTAAATAAATTTAAAAACAACATGATAATGACTAAAAATTGACAATAACACTTGAATTTATCCCATTTTATGAGTTAAATTCATTAATTTCCTTCCAATTCTCGAAAAGATGTCCACGTGGTGCAATATTTTTTTGATTTTGACCTTTATAATATTTAAGTAAAAGATAAAGACAAAAATGTCACTTTCTTGTTTTTAATAACTATAACATCTTGTGATAGGGATAAACAAATTAATTTTATTTATAAATGTTAATTTTTAGTGATAAATGATTTTTCTTATCATGATAATTTATTTTTAATTTTTAGTAATGAAATAATTTCCATAAATGCTTACTCAATGCTGGCACAATATTTATTTAATTAATAGAAAAATAAAATAAATAATTCTAAAAATATTAAAATTAATATAATTTGAATGAATTATCATGTTCCATGAATTATTTAGATAAATATAACTTATTATGTATTTTTTAAATAATTATATTATAATTCATTTGTTTTCATGTTGTTTTGAATGTTAAATTAAATGAATAGTTCCAAAATTGATATTAATGATTTTTTATAATAAATAATATTTTATTAAATGATTTAAAATTATTAAAAAACCCATATTTATCCAATTTATTGGAATATGGTTGAAAATATCATACATGGTCTATTTATTGGTCAATTTTCACTTTATAGTAACTATCTTGATCCCTAAAGAGTAAAAAACTTTTTTACAGCGGTAATCGTCATAAAGGGTTAACACATGTTAAAAACAAAAGATAAGGATGAAAAAATAAACTAAACATATACAAATTTTATTTTATGAGAGGATTTAAAACCATAGTTATCTTATATTCTAATAATCTTAGTTTGGATCCATTTTTCGCTGAAAATTAATTTATATTAATTTAACACTTTAAGAAATTCCAAGAGTTCCCATCCCCTCACTTATAAAAGGGAACTTCCTCTCATTTTTTCCTCACACTTCAAAAAAATTTTGGTTTAGAAAATACCTACAAAAATACCCTCCTTAATACCCTTTTCATACCCTAGAGTATTTGGTTTTATTAGAAATCCTACTAGGAAGGATTTTGGTGTAAACTTAAAGAGGATGTCCAAAGAAGAAGTATCATTCTTAACCAAACATTTTTGTTTCATTTATTCTTACACCTTATTAAAATATTTTTAACCATTATTAAATAATAAAATTATTGTATAATATATAATGAGATTTTATTATGTTAATGGTATAATTTATATCCATCTCTAACCTCCATCAAATGGGAAAGGAATCCGCCGTTCGTGAGTATGGCATACTACCACCTCATGGACCGATATAATTCGTTTTCCATCACCACCTATCATGGATAGTTATAATGATGGATTTATTGTATATATATATGATATTTATGACATATTTATCATTATTTAATTATAATATATCACCTATTTTCTTAGATTTACATTCACTGAAAAATGATAACGTCGTTCGTGTGTACGTGTGGACTACCACCTCTATAAAACGACGTGATTCATTTTTTATCACCAGATCACATGGATTATATGTATGTAAATTTAAATAAATAATATGGTATTTATGATATAATAATCATTATATAAGGATAAAATAACACTTAACTTCTTTCTATCATGATCTTTGAAAAATATAAATGTTATTCATGCGTACATACGACTTACCATCTCCATGATTGTAACGTAGTTCATTTTTCATAACCATCTTTCATGTTTGATTTTAAAACTATAATTTAATTATAAAAATGATAATAATTTAATTATTATTATTCTTTATATGATGTAATAATGACTACTTTGACCATAGTCAACCTACCAAATTTATTTTGGACATATGAGCCAAATATCGTTAGAACCTTCAACATGAACTTAAATGATCAAGTAATTGAATAAAACATGGTAATAAATAATATAAAAGTAATAATAAACTTAAAAAAAGGTTCTTATGAAAGTAAATAATTAATATAAATTTATTATTCAGTAATATAAAGGATGTACATGAGGATTCATACTCAAGGAAAAAGACTTTCTTTTTTAAAAAAATTGCTCTTAAGTTTCCCTTCTAAATATTTTCTTCCATATCCATGTTATTATAAACGATTAAAGAAAATTATTATTTAAGATTAAATGAATGTTAAAGGTAATTTTTTAATATATTTTAATTTCTTTATAATTTTTTAAGAAGTAATATTTTTTTATAATTTTTTACATAAGAGAAACTTTACTTTAAAAACCCCATTTTAAATGTTTTACAGATTTATTTTCAAAATATTTATATTCCTTGTCCATATTATTAAAATTATTTTGTTAATGTATTTATATGGTCATAAATGAATAATAAAGTACATTTTATGAATCTTTTAATTTTATTTTGGAGTCCTTTAAAAGTAATATTTTTACATATTTTATATGGAATGTTTTTACTTTTCTTACAAAATACAAAATGAATGTTTTATTATTACGTATAAGGCGTTAATGATTTTTCCTATCACTACAACCATTTTATTATATTTGTATTTATTTATAATATTATTTATTTTATTCAATGGAAAACCGTTTATCCCTTTGTTCTAGGTATTTTCCAAATTGGTTTTAAATGGATTGAATATTTTAATATCTTGAAATGTTTTGATTATGGGTTTAAGGGATCTCTATGAACCACCCTTTTTCCCTTGGTTTATGTCCTCCCTCTCTCTAAATCACTTTCCCTCAATCTTTAGTGTTATGGAATACTTCTAAATTCCACATATATATATATATATATATCTTACATATATACTTAGCTCATCCTCCCTTTATTTGATGGGGTAATACAAGCCTTATAATTATTTCTCAAATGTATTCTTTAAGAAATCTCTTTTGATTATGATATGAGGGAAGATTATGCAACCCATTTCTTTACAATGGTAATTATTATGTTTATTGATCATGATTGATTTCATTTTTGGAACACATAATCATAACATTTTATGATGGGTTCACCTAGATAGCGCTCCAATGCATTTGGTAAAGAATTTGTCTTATAATACATTATATATGGGATTAGGGAGTAAACCTAATCCATTATCGTTCTTTGTTCACCATGTGATGTTGTTTTGGAAGTTATCATTGACTTATGATTATGTCATGTTTTGTATTTAGACCATATTTCTTATGTTTACATGATCTTATGATACCATTCTCTTTATGTTACACTCCCATGTGATTACCCATGAGATTATGTTTAAAGGAAAGTATATGATACTTCATAAGGGTGAAATATTTAACTTTTTTTTTGAAATTGTTTTCATAAGTTTTTTTTGGATTGAAAAATAACCTTTATGAGTTTTATTTTTCCGTTAATATTTCCTATGAAATGTTTAAAAAAAATATTTGGGTAGAAAAGTTAATTTCTTGGGTAACAAAATGTTTATTTGGATCCTAAAGTTTAATTTTAAAAAATAAAAATCTTTTATAAGTATTCATGAACTAAAAAGTTTATTTATTTATTTTTATATGTCCCTTTTTGAGTTTTTTTCTCATCACACAATTTAAAATATATTTCATAGGGTTTTAAGGATGAGTAGGGACAAATATGAGGTCAAGATGAAAATTGTGAAGACATATCTTGAAAAGAAAACTTGTTATATCATAAAAGTTTTTTTGTGGAAAAAATATATACTAAGTGGAAGTGACCACTTTACAATGTCATATTTATTTATATATGGGTGATGGACTAATTCTCTAAAAAACTAAACTATAAAAATCCTAGAATGTAATAAAATAAATTCTTGAATTAAAACTCAAGATTATGTAATGTTTAAGGTCAGGTCCTTACAA
The DNA here is from genome assembly GCA_963277665.1 of Viscum album. NCBI lineage: Eukaryota > Viridiplantae > Streptophyta > Magnoliopsida > Santalales > Viscaceae > Viscum > Viscum album. Next base: position 265,488,253 of record OY728129.1, read on the forward strand.
TTTATATTAGAGGAAAGATTTAGATAAATTTGAAGATTAATTTGTGTGGTTAACTTAATATTTATAGATACCATCATGAGTTTATGAGTTTAATGTTGATCATAAGTTCAAAATATTAAACACCCATTTTGAGGGTTTAAGTGATGAAATTTTACTATAATTAATGAAATTTTGGGAGATGTTTTATTGTGTTGAGATATGTGTTACCCTTTGGTTCAACATGAAGTATTATTTAAGGAATATTTCTCTTTTCATAAGTATAAAGGTATTGATAACCTTTAGGGTTTATATGATATTTTATGATTAAGTTTATTTTTGAGTATGTTCATCATATTTTTGGGAACTATATTGAAATTATATTAATGTAGTTTTAGTAAAAGGACAACTCATCACATCTAAAAAGTCATTAGGGCTTGAACCCACAACCGAAGGGAGACAAGGGTGAAACTCCAACCAATTTCCTACATGATATCCTGGTTAATATGATTTTATTTTACTTAAAAAATTTGATAGAAAAATATTAAGTTGATTTTGGGAATATATGATTTATCATATAGATAACCATGAGATTAAAAATTGATTTAGTAATTAAGGTATTAATATTATTTATAAATATTTCACTATTATGGGAAGTTTATATGATTAAGGTTAATGGAAATATTTTTGAAAAAGATGTGATTTTATTTGAGGAATAAATGTTAAATTTTGTTTTAGAATCATCACAATTCAAGTTATTTATGGAAATAGTTATTATATCTTGGAGATTATATAACTTTGTCATATACATTTTGGTATGAGACTTTGTGAGTGACTAATGTTAATTAGATATAAATGTTAAATTAATTTTGAAATAATTTGTGATAAAATACTTACTCTTTTTAGGTTTCAAAAATGTTTGTAATATTTTAATTAATTTTGAGGTTATTTATTTATCAAATGATCTATTTTGAATTGGGTATTGTTGTTGAGGTTTTAAAGATGAATGTTGTATTTCTTCATATGAAGGTTTATTATTTTAGGGAATAATATTTCCTTATGCTAACCATTTTCTACTTGTCAAGTAAGTATACTTTCCTTATATTCTTAGTATAGATGATAATTAATTAAAAATCTCTAGGAAAATGACATTGAAACAGAAATGTTATCCTATTACCTTCATTTTTAATGAATCAATGGTCCTTTTCATACCTCATTGATTTATAGTCATTAAGTTTCTCTTGATCATTCCATTTCTTATGATCAATGATATTTTTCAATATCCATCATTATTTGGAAATTTATTTTATCCTCCATTTCCATATTTTCAATTCCCACTAAATTTCTCATATTTGGAACTAGTTATGTAGATGACCTATATATTTCCCTTTCCCTCTTTTCAAGAGGATGTTTTATTAACTCTTTTTATGATATGATATTTCAACAAAGGTATTTTTAGATGTAAACATATTAATTACTAAGATAAATTTTAAATTGTAAGAACAAAAATTATTAATGGGGTGGGGGGATAATGTAAAACCTCAAGATTTTAAAATAACAATATGTTCAATAGTGTATACAACACACAACATTGAGCTTAAATGATCTGTGAAATATTAATATATAAATATGATCATTATAACATAATCTTTGAATTTATTGGGTATGAAAAAGATTAACCGAATTATGAAATATATGTATAAAGGTCTTACTCAATTCAAACATATTTATTAATTCTTATTAAATAATCATTCAATTATTGGTAGAGTCATTTTATGTTTCACAAATATGTTTCCTTCAAAAATGATTTTTATTGATTTTTTTGAGGGGATAATAAAATTAGTTTCTTATAATTTTTAAATGGTATTTTATAAAAATGAAATTAGTTTTTAAATCATAATATTAAAAATAGCTTATGGTGAAATTTTGATATATTTTTTAAGTTTTTTTCAATGAATAGTGAAAATACTTTTTTTTTGAAAAATGGATTTTATTTAAAAGTGTCTACAGAGTAATATTCTATTTTGGATTAGTTTTGAAATTTAATTATTTATTTTAGATTAAATATAAAAAAATTATATTCCTTTTAATTATTTTTATACTTGAATTTGGTATAAAAACATTTTTTATGCTTAAAAGGCCTTTTTTTTTCTGAAAAAACCAATTTTCATCGCATTTTGTAGGATTAATTTTAAATTAAATTATACCACTTGTATAAATTGATTCTTTAAAATTGATTTAAATATTTGGAATAATAAGGTAAAAATTTGGTAAATAGTTTTATTTTATTTTTGGTCATTATGAATAGTAAGCATAGTAAATAATTATCACCACATTAAGGGTAAATCAGATAATTATGGTTAAAAATAATATGATAAGGTCTAAAAATTGAACCTAACACTTGACTTTATCCTATAGGATGATTTTAATTCAAAAATTTACATCCAATTATAGAATATATATCCACTTGGTTCCATATTCCTTTGATTTTTACTTTTATAATATTTAAGTAAAAGATAAAGACAAAAATGTCACTTTCTTTTAATAACTATAATATTTTGTGACAGGGATACAAACAACTTATGTTCGGTTATAAGTATTAATTTTAAAGATAAATTATTTATTTATCATTTTTATTTATTTATAATTTTTATAAATGAAATAATTGCTTTAAATGCTTACGCAATGCTGACACAATATTTAATTAATTAATAGAAAAATAAAATAAATGATACTAAAAATATTAAAAGTAATATAATTTGAATTAATTATTGTGTTATAATTTTTTATATAAATATAACATATTGGGAATGTTTTAAAGAATTATATTCAAATTCATGTGTTTTTATGTTGTTTTCAAAGTCAAATTAAATTAATAGTGCCAAAATTGACATTAATGATATTTTATAACAAATAATATTTTATTAAATGATTTAAAATTAATAAAAATACTATATTTGGTAAATTTTTTGGTACATGGTTGAAAATATCAACCATAGACCATTTATTGACAAATTATCCTTTTATATTAACTATATTTACCCCTAAAGAGTAAAAAATGTTGTTACATTGATAATTGTCAAAAAGGGTTAACACAGCTTAAAACCAAAAGATAAGGGTGTAAATATCCCCTAAACTTTTCCAAAATTTGTTTTATGGGGTTATTTCAACCCATACTCATAATTTATTTAAATTATATTATTTTTTTATCTATTTTACATGAAAATTAATTTATATTAATTTAACACTTTAAGAAATTCCAAGATCCCCTCACTTATAAAAGGGAATCTCCTATCCTATTTTCTTCATACTTCAAAAAACTTTTGATTTATAAAATACCTAAAAAAATACCTTCCTTAATTCCATTAACATGTCATATAGGCTTTTATTTTATTATAAAATCCTCCTAAGAAGGCTTTTTATGTAAACCTAAAGAGGTTCTCTAAAGAAGAGGTATCGTTCTTAACCGTGCATTTTTGTTTTATTTATTCTTGAACCTCCTTAAAATATTAATTAAAAACTATGAAATAATAAAATAATGATACAACATATAATGATATAATTTATATCTATATAAAATCTCCATAAAATGGGAAAGGAATCCATCGTTCATGTATACGGCAGACTACAGCCTCACAGACTGATGTAATTCGTTTTACATCACCACATCTCATGGATGGTTATAATGATGGATTTAATATATATATATATATATATGATATTAATTACATATTTAACATTATTTAAATATAATATATCTCATATTTTCTTATCTTTTCATTCACTGAAAATGATAATATCATTTGTACATATGTGTGGACTACCACCTCCACAAAGCGATGTGATTTTTTTCATCACTAAATCACATGGATGATATATATATATATATGTTTATTTAAATAAATAATCTGTTATTTATTATATAATTCTTGTTATTACATATAAAATAATACTTACCTTCTTTATATCATGATTTTTAAAAAATTGAAACGTTACTCATGCATAAATATAACTTACCATCTTTATGATTGTAACATAGTTCATTTTTCATAACCACATTTCATGATTTGTTTTAAAAGTATAATTGATGTATAAAAAATAATAATTATTTAATGATTATTATTCTATATATGGTTTAATAATTACCTCATTAACCATATTAACCTACTGAAGTCATTTTGGACATATGAGCCGGATATCATCAGAACATTCAGCATGAACTTAAATGATTAATTAATTGAATATAACATGGTAATAAATAATATAAAATTAATAATAAAATTTAAAAATGTTATTAATAAATTAAATAATTAATATAAATTTATTATTCATGAAGATAAAGGACGTATATGATACTCCATACTCAAGGTAAGAGACTTTTCTTTTAAAAAATATCCTTTTAAAGTTTCCATTCCAATTTTTTTCTTCCATTTCCATGTTATTATAAATAATTCACTAAATTATTATTTATGATTAAATAAATATTAAAGGTCATTTTTACCATATTTTACTTTATATATAATGTTTTTAATAAGTAATAGTTTTTAATATTTTACATAACAAACACTTTATTTTAAAAACCTCATTTTAAAACTTTTAATGATTTATTTTCTAAATCTTTATCTTACATGTACATACCTTAAAATTATCTTATTAATGTATTTATATGAACATAAATGATTTATAAAGGTAATTTTATTCCTCTTTGGATTTTTTTTTCAAATTTTTTAAAAAGAAAACTTTTTATGTATTTTATATAGAATGTTTTTACTTTCTTTATAAAAGAAAAATGAATGTTTTATTTTAACATATACATCATCAAAAACTTTTTCTTATGCCAAAAAAATTATTTGATATTCATATTTCCTTATAATATTCCTTTATTTCTTTAATAAAAACATCTCTTTCCATTTATTCTAAGTATTTTCAAAACGGGTTTTAAATGGAATGGTTATTTTGATATCTGGAAATGTTTTCCTTATGGGTGTAAGAGATATCTCCATTTCACCCTTTTTCGTTGTCTCATAACCTCCCTCCCTATGACTCAATTTCTATCTATATTTAATTTTATTGAATGATTCTAAATTATATATATATATATCTTACACATATACCTAGCTCACCCTCCCTTCCTTTATTGGATTATACATGCCTTATGATCATTTATCAAATACCTTCTTTAAGAAATAACTTTTTATTATGATATGAGGAAAGATTATGAAACCCATTTATTTAATGGGTAATTATTATGTTTATGACTTATGATTAATTTCATTTTTTGGAACACATAATCATGAACATGTTATGATGGGTGTTCCCATATAACACTCCAATACATTGGGTAAAGCTTTTGTCTCATGAGACATTATGTATGGGATTAGGGACTAAACCTACTCCATGATGGGACTCTGTCTATTATATGATATTGTATTGATAGTTAGCCTTAAATTATGCATATTTAATGTTTTTTTTGTTATTGATACATTTCATATGTTTCCATGATATTTTGATACCATGTTATTTATGTTATGCTTCTATGTGATTACTTACAAGCTTATGTTTAAAGGAAAGTATATGTGGCTTCGTATGGGTGAAATATATAACTTTTTTGAAAAAGTTTTCATAATTTTTTCATGATTTTAAAAAAACCATTATGAGTTTTATTTTTCCTTTAATATTTCTTATAAAATGTTTTATGAAAATATTTGGGAAGAAAAGTTAATTTCTCAGGTAATAAAATGTTTATTTTGATCCCAAAGTTTAATTTTGAAAAAGACAAATCTTGTAAAATAATTTATAAACAAATAAGTTTTTTATTTCTTTTTATATTACCTTATTGAGATTTTTGTTCTCATACCACATTTGAAAATGTTTTTCATAGGGTTTTAAGGATAAATAGGGACAAATATGAGGTCAATATGAAAATTGTAAAGATATGTCATGAAAATAAAATTTTTTATATCATAAAATTTTTGTTTTGTGGAAAAATGGATACTGAGTTGAAGTTTACACCAAGAGATGTAATACTTATTTATATCTAGTTGACAGCCTCATTCTCTAAAAATATAAACTGTAAAGATCCTAAAATGATATAAAATTAATTCTTGAATTGAAACTCAAGATTATGCAATATTTCAGGATGATTACTTATATTGTTCAATATATACTTCCTCATGAACATATAATTTAAGGAAAATAGTTTTCACATACATTTTAAGTAAATCAAAATTCAGATGTGCTGTAAGGGATGATAAGATTATAATAGATTTTAATCTAGATACTAGTTCAAAAGTTTCCCCATAATCTATTCATTCTTCTTGATAATAACATTTTAAAAACAATTCTAGCTTTATTTTTAATAATGATTCCATTTTCATCACAATTTTTTCTAAAAACCCATTTACTTCAATTATCAGTAGATCTATAGGAAATTAAACTAAGGTACAAACTTGTTTTCATTCAAACTGATTGAGTTCTTATTACATGGAACTTATCCAACTTCCATCACCTAAAGAATCATCTATAGTTTTAGTTTCAAATTGTTATAGGAAATATTGATGCTAATAATTATTTCTCAAGGAACTTCTAGTTTTAATTTTTTGAGTTATATCTACAAAAATATAATTTGAAGGATGATTACTTATGATTGAAATATTTTTGGGTGAAGTGGTTAGATTATCTTTAAATATCAAATTTATTTCTTCTATAGAAATATCTTCCAGATATTGAAAATATTTTTGACTTATTTCTACATGGTTTATAATTATTAGTTGTAAGTTATCTTATGATAAGGAAATGAAACTTTTAAAAACATCATATGTAGTTTCAAATTATGGTGGTTTTACAAAAAAATGAATATAATTCATCAAACTTTAAATGAACTGTTTCATCAATAATATTAGTTCTTTTATTAAAAAATCTATAAGCCTTAATATTTATAGAATAACCCATAAATATTCATTCATTAGTTTTGGAATCAATTTTATATAGTTGATCTATTATATTAATGATGAATTCTTTATATCCAAAAACCCTAAATTAAGATTTTTTTAATTTCTTCCATTCCATAACTCATAAGAAGTTTTATTAAGAAAATGTTTCAGTAAAACTCAATTTATAGTATAATAAGAAGTACCAAATACCCCCATACAAAAATATCTTATAATATAATACTCACTTAACAATGTTTGAGTAATTTATTAAATAATTCTATTTCTTATTTCAACTATGTCATTTTACTGTGGTGTTCTTGGTGTAGAAAAATTATGACTAATACCATTTATACTATAAAAAGTTTAAAAACAATAATTAACAAACTCTATACCACGATCATTTTAAATAGTAACTAAAGTTAGGTTTTTATTATTTTTTACCAAATCATGAAATACCTTAAAATGTTTAAAAGATTTGTATTTTTGAGTGAGAAAATAAACCCAACTAAACCCAGTTTATTCATCAACCAAGATATATACATAATATTTTTCCCTAATACTTCTAGTTTTTATAGGTTAAAAATAAACCATGTGAACTAACTATAAATCTTTGGTAGTTGATACTTCACTTTTTGATTTAAAACTAGACTTATATTTCTTACTATGTTGACAAGGATCACATACTTTGGTTGAATTAAATTTAAGTTTCTATAAGTCCATAATGTTTCATTTCCTATAAAGTTTAGTTAAATTATAGAAGTTATAGTGTCATAGATTCCCATTTAATAACCAATATAAGTCTTCAGTTGCACTTAAATACAAAAAATATGATTACTTAGTTCTTCTAAGTCAAGTGTGTAAACATTTTTATGCATGTCGGCAGATAAAATGTAATTACCTTCTAAACTATGGATGAGGCATTTATATTTCCTAAAGTTTATAATATTTACATCATCACATAACTGAATTATACTAATAAGTTTTATATTAATGCCTAAAACATATAAAATATTTAAAATAATATATTTTCCTAGAAAATAAATATCACTGATTGTGATGATTTCATCCTGTGCATTGTATCCAAAAGTAACTTTTCATCCTTTCAACTTGTTGAAATTTCAAAAGTTTGACCTATATTGAATCATATGTAGAGAATAAAAACTGTATATGTATAATTTTTTATTTCTGGTAATCAACATCTTTTTCTAAAATAGATGAAATTATATTTTTGGGATTCACATATGTTTGGGTCCAGTTATGTTAGAAAATAAAATTTTTAGAGCCCACATTTGTCCAACTCTTTTATGTTATAAAACTAATAGTTATTCCAAAATAAAATCTTTATAAAAACCAAACTGTAAAACTTTTTTTAAAGAAAAATTTTTACTCTAGTGAAACCCTCTTTGATATTTAGTAAAAAAAGGTTCACTTTTAGGTACATAACAGGTTGATAGAAAATAAGGTTTATCAGAAGTAAAACCTATTACATTTGTAGTTATATAGGGTATTATTTGTTTATCAATTTTATTAAAATTTTATTTTCTTAAAGTAAAGTTAGATAAAGGTTTATTTAAAAAAACTAAGGATTTAAGCTGAACCAAATTCCAATTATCTTCATTAGATTTATGATAAATATAATTTTGATAAACAAAATTATAATTAATTGAAATTTGATCATCTGAATTTCTATCAACAGATTTTTAATGAGAAGAATTAGTTTTTGAATCTAATGTAATTGAATGTTTTGAAACTTATAAAGTTAATTTTGAAATCATTTTATTATATTTAATAAGATTTACTTCAGAAAACTCATAGTTTTTTTTTCAATTTAGTATTCTCTTGATTAATAAGAGTAACATATTTTGGAATTTCAACTATAGAAGGTAGTGTATCTCTATCTTTTGAAAAATAATACATTTAAACTTTATATGGATCATATATTTCATATTTTAGTTAATTTAAATAATCATATTAAATATTAAGTAAATTTTGAATCAAGACTTAAATTTTTAAGGGATTTCACAGTTACCTTTACCATGACGCATTTTTCATTCCTTGGGATGTTTGAATAGAACCCAACAATCTTCTGATTTTCTATTCCACTATATTTTGATGAAAAATCTAAATATGTATGGATTTTACTATTACTCTAAGTATCTAAATATTTTAGTCTCTTATTTCATTTTCATTTATAATACCTTCTCAACTTTCCATTTTTCTTCTTCAGTTTAGGATAATATGGTCTTATATGAACTTTCTTCTTACATTTGAAACATATAACTTTTGAAGAATAATTGTCTTAATTTTATTTATGTTTTTTCATTTCTTTTAAAAGAGTATTTTACAACTTTGAATTTCTAATAAGTTTATTCATCCTCTTTCAATTTGAGCAAGTTTAATATTTCTATCTTCTGAATCACTTGGATATGAATGATTTCATTTTATCTTTCAAACAAGAGATTTAGAATTTTTAGTAAAAACATTAAAAGTACTAGAGTTAGGATATCTTTAAGTATAAGTGAAAGATACTCCATTTTTTATTTTTACCTTTTTAGTATCACTTTTACTTAGATATCATACTTTATTCGAGTTTCTATTAATTCATCTAGACTTAACTTTCTCAAATGATTTGTATCATCAATGGATGTCCACTTGGATTTAAATTATTTATTCATAATATCAATAATATTTTCAATGAGTTGAGATTTTGATAACTCATTTTCACCCAATTATTGTAATATATTGACTATTGTCATGAATCTTTGATACATTTTTATTATAGTTTATCTAGAAAAAAAGCTTGATAAATGGATATAATCATAGCTTTATGAGTTTCTAAAAATTTGTATGTTCAAATTATATTTTATATTTTTCATGAATATATCTGGTTGTATATGCTCCTAGAAATAGAATAAAGTAAATTATTTCAAACTTTATGGTTTACTATATATTCTTGTTTTTCTTTGTGAGAAATTTTAACTACATCCCTATATGAAACTTTGTAGTTTCTTGTCACCATGATACATTTTTCAAAACCAATATTAATGATATAGGATTTTATATGGTCACTCTAGTAATCATAATTAGCTCCATCAAAAAGAGTTGGCATGGTCAGATTTAAATTTTCAAGTGTTCCTACTAGTACTCCTACCACCATGAAAGAACTTTCCTCTACCAAAAAAATTAGCATAAGGAAACTAAAATAAAATTAGATAAACTAATAGGAATACAAAATATATTTTTCCAAAATAAAATTTATAATTAGGTTAAATAATGATCTAATGCCAATTTTTTTGAGAGTGATAGTGTATAAAATAGATGAGGCAGAGGGGGTGAATTATTGTTTTCAAACAAACTTACAAATTTTTTCCTCTAAGTATTAATATTATTTTATTTTTGTATTACTGATGAAATATGAGATTGGTTGGTTTTTTAAATTACTGATGAGATAAAAAATTAGAGTAATTGAAATAGATATTGTATGAAATATAGATTCTACAATAGAAACAAAATGATATGTATTTTATGTTACCAATGAAAAGTTAAAACAATTGAACTTTAAGACTAAATAAATTATAGAAACTAAAATACAAAAAGAAATAAAATTAAAGTTTAAAAATAAAACATATAGTATTGGTTAGAAAACCAAATACTCCTTTAATGGATATTTAATAAAACTTCACTTTTCAACCAAAGTGAAAGGTAGATATGTAAACCTGATCTTGAGTATCCACGACTTTAAATGTATCATAAGGCCCCCCTGATTTTGTACTTATCATAAGGTTTATCTTAATATCCCATAAAACCCTTGACTATACCTATCAACAACATCTCATAGCTGAACTTTCAATCACCAAAATTTCCTAAGTTATGTCTTCCTAGCCTTAGAAGATTTCGATTAGAAGATCATATTTTTTATCTTCATATACTTAGAATCCCTCTTTCACATAATATAGGAAGATAAAATTATTATATTGAAAAAACTAAGATCTTTAAAAGAATAAAATAATACAAGATAACACTTATCTGAATTACTCAGTATAAAAAATTACACTAATCCAAAGCACTCAAAGAAACAAGAAATTAAAAAGCTTCAAAACAAAAAACTTTCAGAATGCTATATCATATGTATGTATTCTTGTATTTTTTATGATTATGGTGAAGCTTTATTTATTGTCAATATTATAACAAACTCCAATGGTAAAATTCCATAAAAATTAGGATCAATTGCAACGAAATAAACATAAACTTCTTTATATGGACTTAGCTTGTTGCTTCATCTACTGATGGGTTAGTTCGACATCTCTACAATGTTTCTAAATATGATGTAAGAGATCTATTTTTATAAATTTAGAAAAATGTTTTTTAATAAATTAGTTTGAGTTTTGGTTTTTTTATAAATTAATTATTATAAGTTCATTATGTAAAAATATAATAACTTTGAATAGAAATTTGTGTTAGATAATTTTCACATGAAGTGAATTTTTATTTCCAAAATAAATAATGATGTGAATACAACACCTCAACATGTCTTGGAAGTGGTGTCATGTATTCTTCAGTAGAGTGAAATTTTTAGTCAAAAATTTAAAAATCCTCATACAAGAAATTAAACATGTTATGATTATGAAATATTGATAGATTTCTATTCACATATTTCTCCTTCTTAGAATTATTTTTCATCTTCTGTGGATATCTCCCTTTCACTTTATACCTCATTTTACTCTAAGGAAATGAAATATTATACCATAAAGTAGAGTATTTATGCATGTATGATCAAAAACACCAAAAATTGTCTATAAAACTTTATTTAACATGAAAGTTATGAATCTATCTATAAAACCTTTCTTTTTATCTAGGTACATTTTTTGATTCCTTTTGTTTTTACCTTGGGAAAATTTCCCTTCTTGATATATCTCTAACTTCTATTGAAATAAAGGTGATATTATCATTAATTTTTTTGGCCCAAGATTTAATAGATTTTCCTTTAGATCCTATACTATTAGCCAAAATATTTTTAACATTCTTGTGATTCATAGGTGAAGATCTTTCTTAAGATTTTATGTAATAGTTCTCAAATATTTGTGACAAATTTACTTTTATTTCCACAACTTTGTTGCAGTCATTTCTCATTTTTCATAATGCATTTTTATATTTAATAAAACTTGTAAAAAAACCTTGGTAATGATAGAATAAATAATTTTTAAGTTTATTAATAGTAATTAGATAGTTATATTCATTAAAAAAATAATAAGTAATTTTTTAAATCAAGAAGGAAATAATTATAATTAAAAATATTTTGTTATAAAGTTTTATTTAAAAGTGTATTTTTAAATTTTAGAATTTTAATTTTAATAAATAAATATAATTATTTATATTATCATATAAAAATTAATTTAGGGTGAAATTTTGGAATTTTTAGAAAGCATTAATTTTTCTATGAATAGTGAAAATACCAATTTTTGTAAAAATACATTATCTTTTCAATAAATTAAGTAATTTTAAATTAATATTATATTTTAAATAATATTTCAAGTAACATAAGTATTATTTAGTCCAATTAATTTATTTTTAATTAAATTTATATTGGATTTTATTATAAGTTTATTTTTGGGTTTGAAAATGAGATTTTTCTAAAAAGTTTTTGAAAGTGGATAATGTTTCTACTTTTAAATTAATTAAAAAATCTATAATGAGTAATTATTGAAATAAAATTTATATAATATATATCTATAAATATGAAATTAAATTCATATCATTATTATTACCAGTTATAGAGTTCATATAAAATCATCTTTTGCTTGAACACTTCTTGAAAACCTGCTTTTTCATAGTGTCTACATGTATAATTTTAAATTAAATTATACCAATTTTGTGAATTTAATTTGGTAAAATATATTCCACATTTGGAATTATGATAATTTATATTATGTAATAAGCCTAACTTATTTTTTTTATCATAATTAATAGCGAAAATAGTAAAACTTAATTACCACAATTAAAATAAAAATGGATTTACTAAGGGGTTAAAATAAAAAGATAAGTGTTAAAATGATGTAAAAAATGTTTTAAATATATTTTAGGGCCATATTTTGAACTCTTAATTTCAAAGGATCCATAAGGGTCCATTTTGGATTCTTTTTTCATGTGAAAAATGTGGGTACACTTTTTCTTTTCAAAAATAACAAGTGTGTCACTCACCTAACTTATAAAAGACCACCCCATATAATCTTCTATTCACAACTTAAAATCCATTTATCTTGGCCAATAAATACCCAAATACATTCCTTAATTTCATACCCATGATCTAGATCCATTATTTTGATGAAGGATCCATCATAAGAATCCTTTTGCTGCTTACCTAAGGAGGCTGTTCAAAAAAGAGGTACTGTACTTAACCGAGCATCCTTATTTTATTTCTTCTTACAACTCATAAAAATATTATTCAATTATGATGATATAATAAAAAATATATCTAATACAATGATATGTTATTATGTTAATTTAATAACCTAAATCCATCTTCTCTTCCGTCAAATGGGGAATAAAATTTTCATTCATGTGTATGGCGGACTACTGCATCATGAACCAATGTCATTCATCTTTCATTATTACCTCTCATGAATTATTATAGTGATAGATTTAAAGTATATATATGATATTTTTAATAAAATTATACCTTTTTAATTATTATATCTTATATACCTTCTTACTTTCCATTCCATGGGAGATATGATAACGTCGCTCGTGTGTATGACAAACTACCACCTTGCGAAGCGATGTGATTCGTTTTTCAGTAATGCTTTACATAGTAGGAAATAATGATAATTTAATGAATATATGTGATACATATAAAATAATTATTATATTAATAATATTTTTATCATTATTAAAGGATAATATATCATTTTATTTATTACACTAAAAAATGATAATGTTGTTCGTTCGTACGTGTGGACTATTGCCTCCACAAAGCGATGCGATTTTTTCATTACTAAATAACATGGATGATATATATAATTATATTTAAAGAAATAATATGGTTTTTATGATATTATGATCATTATTTAAAGATAAAATATTACTTACATTCTTTCTATAATTACCGTTGAAAAGTGGAAACATTACTCATGCGTACGTATAACCTGCCGTCTCTATAATCGCAACATAGTTAATTTTTCATAACAATATTTCATGATTAGTTTTAAAAGTATAATTTATGTATATAAATTATAATTACGACATTATTATTATTATATAGATATTGGAAAATGACCTCTTTGACTACAGTCAACATTCCAAAGTCATTTTAAGCATATAAGCTAAATATTATCAAAACTTATGATGTAAACTTAATTGATTAATTAATTGTATATAATTGATATTAAAAGAAAAATAAACTTATAAAGGGTTATTAATTAAGTAAATAATTATCATAACTTTATTATTCAGTAAGATAAACAACATACAAGATTAATCAAACTCAAGGTAAGATATTTTATCTTAATTTCCTTTCGTTGAAGCATATTTTAATATTATGTACCTATATTATTTTATGAGGTGTATATATAGAAACTTTGACATATTATATCATGAATATTTATATTCTCATGATATTTAAAATTTTGTTTAACGTTATTCTTTCATGAGTCTTATGATTCAATAGTTTCCAAAGTGGTAAGGGACTTTTCTTAAAAAAGTATTTTTTTAAAGTTTCTCTTCTAACTCTATTTTTATTATGTGTCCATGTTTTTAAAATTATTTTATGAATGTAATTATATTTACATGAGAGTTTTATAAAGGAAATTTTTATCTTTTTTTCAAGGTTTTTCAGAAAAAGAATCTTTGTATGGAATGCTTGACTTTCTTTACAAATGAGAAAAGAAATGATCTATTTTAATGTATATAGAGACAATGAATTTTCCGCCACTATAACAATTATTTAAATTTTGGATTACTTTAAAATATTTCTTGTCTTATTCAAATAAAACCCCTATTTCCCTTTTTCTGATATTTTAGTATTTAAATGTATTTTTTTTAAAAAGTTATTTTGATATTTGAAAGTGATTTTCATATGATCTTAAAAGAGTTTTTAAAATGTTTTATCATGAAAAAGTGAAGGAATACATTTTTTTATTCATGATATGGTACTTGAGAGTTATATGATGAAAAAAGTGATCCTGATATAGCTTATACAATTGGTGTACTCAGATTGCATCGGGTGAACCCAATATAGCTTATACAATGGGTGTGCCCAGATAACATTGGGTGAGCCTGATATAGCTTATATGATAGGTGCACCCATATAGTGTCGGATGTGCTTGGTATATATTATATGATGGGTGAATATAAATAACAATCTAATTCATGGGGTAATGTTCCTTTTCTTAATAGGAAAGAAGGAGGTAGTTACCAGTGGTTTTATCCCATGGATTTAATTAGGCTTTAGTTATTTCTGACATGGGTTTAAATGGGTTATGAATGTGATGATCTAAGTTATCAAAAAGTGTTTTTTATTTTATTACTATGGGAATTAATGATTTTATTTGAGAGAAAAGTGTTTGTGTTTTTCATTTGAAAATGATTTATTTCTTTCGATCAATGAACATTGAGATAAAGGTAAAATATTTCATGGGTTTTCGTGTTTTTTACTATACTAACAAATTTTATTTCTTTTTATGTTCCTTACCAAGATTTTTGTGCTCATCCCATGTTTTAAAATGTTTTTCACAAGGTTTAAGGATGGGTAAGAGAAAGAAAAAAGTCAAGTTTAAAGTCAAGAAGATTTTTCCTGAAAATAAATCATGTTTTATTTTAAAAGTTTTATATTGTAGTAAAAATGGATACATTTTAGAAGTTACCACTTTATATATATATATATGGGTTTATTATTTAATAATTATGACTTATCTCTCTAATAATATAAACCTAAAATATCTTTGGGGATATAAGAAAGTTAATTCTAGTTTAAATTCACTAGAATATGTAATCTTTAGTCTCGGTCCTTATAGTTGGTATCAGAGTATAGTTTAGATAATTTTAGAGGTTAGTATAATATTAATATCATGCCCTTGAAAGATTTTACTTTATGGTTAAGTTTAAATGATATAGAATTTTAATATTACCATATTGATTTGGATAAAATATGTCTATTGAGAATAGTTTTTCATAGTGGAAACATGAAATATACAGTGGGAAGGAATCGATAGGAAGATATCCTTCTAAATAAGTATCTTGAAATGGTTGGAATTGGAACAAAAAATTTTGTTATAGTGATATATTAGTTTAAACAGGCTATAAATCGTAGTGGTATCCAGTCTAGGGAGCGTCCAAATCTACCAAAAAGGAACATGTCAATAGTATATCATTTCATGAGATAAAATCCCCCATTATTAGTGGACAATCTGACCATGTGGTATCCAAAGGATAGATTAATTCCCTAGAGAATATATTTTATGTCATGATATGTCCAGAATGTTAAAAGGAAACCCTTTACATTTATCGTTTTGAAGGTGAAGTTGATTGATGGTGGTATTTGGTTAAGAAAACTAGATATAAAGATGATCTTAATTATATTAAATGAGAAAAATTTAAGAATATTTTTCTTGATAAATATTTCTATAAGGTTATTTGGCTAAGTATGGAGAAAAAATTTCTGGAATTAAGGCAAAAAGATTAATACTCTATACCTGCATATGAATAAAAATTCAAAAGATTGGCCAGGTATGTACCATATTTTATTTAAGACACTAAAAGATAAATTAATAGTTTTTAATAAGGTTTAAAAAAATTATGAATAGATTTGGTCGCATGATAATTAAAAAGTTATGAGAAATTGGTCTATTTTGATGAGAAAATTTGAGATGGAGTTTGCTAAAACTTATGTCCATCGAGATGACAATAGTATGAAAAAGTCAAGGTAGAAGGCAATGGAGAATAAACTTGTTAATATTTTTAGAGGTAATCCCCCAAAATGTTCTAATTTTGGTAAATGAAATTTCAAGGAATGTTTTATAGGATCTAGATTTTTTTTCTAGTGTGGTTAGTTTGGTCACAAGGATCGTGACTATAAAGAAGTGAGTCCTGAATAACCAAGGAATGGGGTAACCAATAGCCATCCAACATTGATGTTTTTTAGTTACAATGATTTGTTTCATTATTTTACCATGTTTACAAAGTTATTTTCATAGGATATAAATAACCATGATCATAAATATAAAGGTGTAGAAAAGTCATTCTCTACTACTACTACAGTTGATGTTGGACCATCAAATGAAGCAATGATATGTATGATATTATTTTATTAAAATTATGAATATTTCATGCCTGACTCTAGATCTTCATATTATTTTATTTCTAATAAATTTTCAGGTATAATGGGAATATCACCCCAATAAAATAAGATAAACTTTTGGTGAAAAATATGGGTGGAATATTAACGTAACCAAAGTTTATAGGAATCTACCTGTTGTTATTATTGGAATGGTCTTTCCTATAAATATTTCTGAACTACCTATAACAGAGTTTGATGTCATTATTGGTATAGATTTCCTTTTATTTTATCATGATAAGATATAATTAAGAGCTAATAAAGTTATGTTTAATGATTTCATTCCTTTTATAACTTACCAAGAAGTTGAGAAATTGATTAGAGATGGATGTAAAAGTTACCTATATCAAATTATTGAAAAAGAGATAAACTATTCAAATTAGTGATGTTCCAGTTGTGAATAAAAACATGGATGTATTTACTGATGATTTTATAAGTGTTATTCCTAAATGAGAGGTTAATTTTACTATTAACTTAGTTCCTAATTGTAATCCTATTTCCAAAACCCCTTATTGAATGGATCAAGTAAAAATTTTAGAATTGAAAAATCAATTATAGGAGTTGTTAGAGAAAGGTTTCATTTGACTCAGTAATTCACTATGGGTACTCCTATTTTTTGTTAAAAAGATATACGATTCAATGTAGATTTACATTTACTATTGAACCTTGGATAACATTACTGTTAAGAATAAATATCCTTTTCCTCATATTGATGATTGGTTGATTAGCTTCAGGGAGCTCAATATTTTTTGAAGGGTGATCTAAGGTCTAGGTACTATAAGATGAAGGTTAAGGAGGATTATATTATGAAGATAGTGTTTTAGACTAGATATGGGCATTATGAGTTTGTGGTCATGACCTTTGGATTTTATAATGCACCTGATATATTTTTGGACCTTATGAGTACAGTTTTCCATGAGTTATTGGATAAGATTTTTGTTTTGTTTATAGATGATATTTTTTATATTCTAAAATTTAATAATAACATTAAAGACACCTAAGGATTATTTTGAAAACATCAAAAGAAAATAAAATATATGTGAAATTTAGTAAGTTTGAATTTCGGTTGAAAAAAATTTATTTACTTGGGAATATTGTTTCTAAATATGGCATAACTATTGATCCTGATAAAAAAATGTTATTAAATATTGGAAAAGACCAAAAAATGTCATATAGATTTTTAGTTTTCTTGGTTTAGTGGGTTACTAATGATGGTTTGTTGAAGGATTTTCTTGGATTTATATACCCTTAAAAAAGTTAACTAAAAAAGGATTTAAATTATTCTAGAAAAAATAATGTAATGATTGTTTTCAATAACTAAAAAAATATTGGTGAATGCTATAGTTTTGGACCTACCTTAAAAAATAGATAATTTTTTATATATAGATATTCTTCATTGAAGGTACTTATTTGTTTCCTAATGCATAATGATCAGGTAATTTCTTATACTTTACATCAGTTGAAACCTCATGATTTAAATTACCCTACACATGATCTGGAATTATCTATTGTGGTTTTGAGCTTTAAAAATTTAGAGGCATAATTTGTATGGAGTAAAGTGTGAAATATATAATGATCAAAAAATTTTTAAGTATATATTCACTCAAGAAAATTTGAATATGAGATAGAGAAAATCACTATAAATGATCAAGAATTACGATTTCATGACTTATTACCATCCTGGAAAATTAAACAAAGAAACTGATGCTTTCAGTCCAAAAAATAATGATAAATAATCTTGTTACATTTAAAAAATTACCCTTTGGTTAATGATTTGATGAGTTTTGGCCTAAAAGTTGCGGATGTAGGTATATCCTTTGTTTTGTTTTAGATTTTAGTGAAATAGAATCTATTTGAAATAATTAAGAAATTTTTGAATGAAGATCATACTTTGTAGGAAAAGGTAGAATTTGTTAAGAAGGGTAAGTTCCCAAAGTTTAATATTGATGAATAAAGTTTTATTTGATTTGTAAAAATATTATTCGTTCCATGTGATTCCCAATTGAATATATAATTTTTTAATGAAGCTTATATTTCCCCATTTTATATTCATCATGGAAGTACTAAGATATATAGAGACCTTCAGGAGTATTATTAGTGGAATAGAATGAAAAAATATATTGATGATTTTACCATGAAATGTTTTACTTTTCAGTAGGTTAAAGAAGAATGATAATTACTAAAAGAAATGATTAAACCTTTTCTAGTGTTAGATTAGAAATGGGAAAATGTATCTAGGGATTTCATCATGGGTTTTCTAAAGACATATTAGGGTAATAATGTGATTTTAGTTATTGTTGATTAATTAACTAAATATGCACATTTCATTACCATTTTAGATATTATTTCCTTTGATTATATTTCTTGACTGTATCTAAGGTAGATAATCAGGTTGCATAGAGTTCCTATCTCCATTATATTAGGTCGTGATACCAGGTTCAAATTTAAGTTTTGGAAAGAACTATAGAAATATTTAGGTAATAAATTAAATTTCAGTGTATATTTTCATCCTCAATCTAATAGAAATTTATTGTGAACAATTAATACCCTGGAATATATGCTTCCTTCATGTTTAATGGATTATAATGGAAGTTGGGATCAATATTTTTCTTTGGTTTAGTTTTCTTATAACAATAGTTTTCATTTCAATATACAGACAATACCTTTTGAGGAATTATATGGAATGTAGTTCTAGACACCAAATTTTTTGGATGAAGTAGGATAAAGAAAGTTGATGTGACCAGATTTGGTAGAGAAAATGTCTAAGAAGGTGTAGTTGATTCAACAATATATGAGGATGAATCAAAGTAGGCATAAAATTAATGTGAAAAACTAGAGGAAAGATCTTTCTTTAAGGTACGTGATCATGTATTTATTAAAGTATCTCCATGAAAAAGTGTTATTCATTTTGTTAAAAATGGTAAGTTAAGTCTATAGTTAATTAGACTATATGAAATCCTATATAAATTTGGATCAGTTACCTACTGAGTGGATTTGCCTCTAAGTTTATCCCCTGTACACAACATATTTCAAGTTTTAATGTTAAAGAAATATGCACCAGATTCATCTCATATTTTGAGCTCTGAAGTAGTTTAGTTAGAAGAGAACCCTTCTTACAAGTAATATACTAATTGAATTATTTATTTTAGAGATAAAGTGTTGTGGAATAAGTTGATTCACTAGGTTAAGGTTTTATAGAAAAAACACATGGTTGAATAGGCAACATAGGAATCAGAAAATGCTATGAGATAAAGATATCACCACTTGTTTAATAAGTAAATAAAATTGAAAGGATGAAATTTAAAAAATGGGGAATTTAATGATATAATAAAGAATTTTCATGTTTATTAATATACATTAGATAGTTATATTCATTATAAAAATATTAAGTAAATTTTTAAAATAAAAAAGGAAATAATTATAATTTAAAATATTTTATTATAAAGTTTTTTTTAAGTTTAATTTATAAATTTTAGAATTTTAATTTAAAAAAATAAATATTATTTTTTAAATCATCATATCAAAATTAACCTAGGATGAAATTTTGGTATTTTTTAAAAAATATTGATTTTCCAGTGATTATTGAAAAACACCGATTTTTGTAATAAAATATCTTATTTTCAATAAAATAATTATTATTTAGTGTAATTAATTAGTTTTAAGAAAATTTATTTTGTATTTTAGTATAATTTTATTTATGGGTTTTGAAAATATGATTTTTCTAAAAATTGTTTTAATGTGTATAATATTTATCCTTATAAATTAATTTAAAAAAACCCCTAATAAGAAATTATTTAAATAAAATTTATAGATTAAAATCTATAAATATTAATTTAAATTCGTATAATGATTATTACTAGTCATATATTTAATATAGAATCATATTTTTCTTGAAAAATACACTTCATGAAAACCTGTTTTTTCATCGTGTCTATGAGTTTAATTTGAAATTAAACTATGCCACTTATGTGAAATGAATTTATTAAAATGGATTAAATATTTTGAATCATAATAATTTATATTATCTAATACGGTTAGCTTAATTTTTCACCATAATAAATAGTGAAAACATTAAAAATTAATTATTGTTGTTAAGGTAAAAACAGATTTACCAAAGGTTAAACTAAAAAATAAGGGTTAAAATGACCTAAAAACTTATCTAAAATACATTTTATAGTCATATTTAGACCTAATAACATATAAGTCTCTATAATGTTCCATTTTTTATCCTTTTGGAATGTGAAAAACGTGGGTACACCTTTTTCTTTTCAAAAATTACAAGTGTGCCACTCACCTCACTTATAAAAGAACACCCCTCTCCTCTTATATTCACAACTTAAAATCCATTTTAATCAGAAAATATATACCCAAATATCATAATTAATTCCCTATCCATGACCTAGATCCCTTATTTTTTTTCTTCTAAAATCCATCCTAAGAATTCTTTTGGCGCTTACCTAAAGAGGTTGTTTGAAGAATGGGCATCCTTCTTAACCGAGCATATTTATTTTATTTCTTCTTCCACCCACTTAAAATATTATTCAATTATGATGATGTAATAAAAAATAAATCTCAAATATAAATATATTTTATTATGTTAATATAATTACCTAAATCCATATCCTCTTTCATCAAAAGGGGAACGAAATTATTATTCATATGAACAGCGGACTACTGACTTGCGAACCAATGTCATTCATTTTTCATCATTGCATCTCATGGATTATTAAAATGATGGATTTAAAGTATATATATTATATTTTTAAAATAATTATAATTATGGAATTATGATATCACATATAACTTCTAACTTTCTATTCTTTTGGAGATACGATAACATTTCTCGTGTGTACGACATATTACCTCCCCACAAAGCGATATAATTCATTTTTCACCAACACATTACATGGAAGATAATAAGGATAAAGTTAATGAATATATGTGATTATATGAAACAATTATTATTTTAATTACATATTTATCATTCTTAAAAGATAATATATCATTTTATTTTTTAAACTGAAAAATGATAACATTGTTCGTTCGTACGCATGGACTACGACCTCCATGAAGTGATATGACTATTTTATCATTACTAAATCAAATGGATGATATATATAAGTATATTTAAATAAATAATATTGTATTTATTATATAATTATAATTATATAAATCAAAAATATTACTTAACTTCTTTCCATAATGATCATTGAAAAATAGAAATGTTACTCATGCATACGTACGACCTACCGTCTCCATGACCATAATGTAGTTCATTTTCATAACCATATTTCATGATTAGTTTTAAAAGTATAATTGATGTATAAAAATTATAATTATTTCATTATTATTATTATTTATATGTTTAAAAATTTTCTATTTGACTATAGTTGACCAACCAAAGTCATTTTAGACATATAATCCAAATACTGTCAAAACAACCGATATAAACTTAATTGAATAATTAATTGTATATAATTGAAATAATAATAATAATAAAGCTAAAAAATGTTCTTAATCATGTAAATAATTAACATAATTTTTTTATTCTGGAAGATAAATAACATATGTGCTGAATTGAACTCGGGGTAAGGGACTTTGTCTCAATTTCTTTTTATTGATTCGTATTTTGATGGCATGCCTTATATTATTTTATGAGGTGTATATACATCCATTTATACATGTTATATCATGAATTTATTTATTATAATAATATTTAATATTTTTTAATATTATTATTTCATAGGTATTACGATTCAACTATTTCCAAAGTGGTAAGGTAATTTTATTAACAAAAATCATCTTTTAATGTTTTATTTATAATGCTATTTTTCTTATATGTCCATATTTTTAAAATTATTTTATAAATGTAAATATATGTAAATTAGTGTTTTATATAGGAATTTTTTATTCTTTCTTTCAATTTTTTAAAAAGGAATCTTTGTATGGAATGTTTGACTTTCTTTACAAACGATAAAAGGAATGCTCTATTTTAACTTGTATTGTGATAATTAATTTTCTGCCACCATCACCATTATTTGAAGTTTGGATTACTTTACAATATTTCATACTTTATTCAAAGAAAAAAACTCTTTACATTTTCTTAGTATTTCCGTATTGAAAATTTATTTTCTAAAATAAAAGGTTATTTTGATATCCAAAATTTATTTGAATATTAGTTTAAAAGAGTTTTTCAAATGTTTCATCATGAAAAGTGAAACCATAAAATGTTTTATTTATGATATGGTACTTGAGAGTTATATGATGAAATGGGTGATCCTAATATAACTTATACAATGGGTGAACCCATATATCATTAGGGGCCCGATATATCTTATATGATGGTTTCACCCATATAGTGTTGGGTGATCCAGATACAACTTATATGATGGGTACACCCAGATAGTTCCAGGTGATCCCGATATAGCTTATACGATGGGTTTTCCCAGAAAATTCTGCAATGCATTGGGTGATTTATATTGTCTTAAAAGGTAATATGGAGGGAGTTACCAGTAGTTTTCTCCTATGGATTTAACTAGGCTCCAGTTATTTCTGAAATGGTTTAAAAAAAATTATGAATGTGATGCTCTAAGTTTTTAAAATGGTTTTTGATTTTCTTTCTATGGGTTTTACTGATTTTATTTGAGAAAAAAATGTGTGTGTTTTTCATATGAAAATTATTTATTTCTTCTTTCACTCAAATAACATTGAGATGAAGGTAATAAATTTAATGGTTTTCATATTTTTCACTAGACTAATGATTTTTATTTCTTTTTATATCCCTTAATGATTTTTTTGTGATCATCTCATATTTTAAAATGTTTTTCATAGGGTTTAAACATGGGTAAGGTAAAGGAAGAAGTCAAGATGAAATTCATAAAGATTTTCCATCAAAAGAAATCATATTTTATTTTAAAAGTTTTATATTATGGGAAAAATGGATACTAATTAGATGTTTCCACTTATTATATATATGGGTTTTTTATATAATAGTTATGACCTAGATCTCTAAACTATAAACCTAAAAGACTTTTGGGAATGTAATAAAGTGAATTGTAGTTCAAAGCCACTAAAATATGTAATGTTATTGTCAGACCTTTATACCTTGATTTCATCTTATTTAATTCATCTTTCTTTATAATAGATCTCTCTTTAAACTACTTTAACATTTTTTCTTTTTCAATTATTTTTACTTTGATAAGTTTAATTTCATTAGTGTAGTCATTATTCTTATTATGATATTCATCTTCATCTTCATTTATCTTCTCAAAAAATTTATTTATATATCTAATTTCTCTCTTGTATTGGTTGTTCCGATCAAGACATGCTTCATGCTTAACTTTCAACATCTTCTCAGTATAGATTTATTCTCCTTAATCATCACTTCATGACGATTCTTAATATTTTTGAACATGAACTACGATGTTTAAAAACCTTACAATAATGACTTCTTCAGATTAGCTATTTTAATTTGAGTATTCATCCTCTTTCTTTATTTATATTTTTTCTCTTTTCCTTTTAGAGTCATTTTTATATTATCAACTAATTTATTAACTTCATTATAACTTCTTACCCATTTATTTTATTTATTCAATTGACCTTCTCCTTCTATTTTTTTAAAATCACAATACAATTTATAATGAGTTTGATTTAACTTGGAGTTTTTTGTAGTTTTGAGTTTTTTAGATTTACCTTCCAATTATTTAATATACGGTGAACTTATCTATTGCACATATTTTCTAGTACATTTAGAATCTATTTTGAATAGAATCCATGGGAAGTTAGAGCATTTTAGTGGAATAATTGATGAGTATTATGATGGTTCACTAATTGACTTCACCAAAAATAGAGAAACATTCATCAATAGATGATGAATCTTATGATTCTATTGTAAACATACTTGAATATCTTGAAATGTGACCATTGTAATTTTTTATAATAGAGTTTATAAATTCAATTGATTAATTCAAGGAATATAAAAAAAATAACTATGTTGAGCTTTCTTACATTCATATTGAAGTTTTCATTATCTCAATGATTTGAGAGATTCCAATTGTATTTTTCATTCATTGAGTTTTTTGGGATCTACCGTTGTGTAATGTATATTTCTAAATCTCTTAGCTTCCCTTTTAATTTTTCATCTATTGATTATTATGATCAATGATATTCCTATGAGTAACCTACATATTCCAATCATTGTGATCAAAGTGATTTCAGGGAGAGGAAAATGTACCTTCTAAACGGGTTGTTATATAAATTTTATAGGATTGGACCTTCTATTGATCATGATATTGAAGTGGTTCTCAGGGCTAGAGCAACCTATATATGAAATTTTAGTAAAAAATGTTCTGGTTTTGGAACTTGATTCTTCCCAATAAGTTTAAGATTTATGAAGTTTTGGTGGGACTTGGATACCTTGGTTCAAGTTATCAAACCAACTACCACTTTGGTTTAAAAGTGAATAATTCATTTGATTAGAATTTTTATAGTAATAATATCCTTTTAAAAGTTTGAGTACTATTATCCTCAACTCCATGCATTATTTTAATTTACTAAGTTAATTATTTATTGGTTTATTATACTTTGTATATAATTTTAGTCTTGAACTTTTGATCATTTATTTTCCACTATATACTTGTACTTTTTTTGGAAAATACAAATTATGATCAACCTAATTATTTGAGTGGGATAAAAAGTGAAATTCGCAATCATGATTTAATTCTACCCCCCTCTTTAATTTTACTTAACTAAATTTATTGGGATAAAATTTGGTATTTGATCGCTTCTCATATTTTCTTTGTGTAATAAATTGCTTTTTAGATCCATTTTTTTCTTTTTTTGTTTGATATATTTGGTATCAGATCCTACTATTCATTTTGACTAATACAATAAGTATTATCTTGTTGAAACTTAGTTCTGATATTTTAATTTTGATCTTATGTATTTTTTCCTTACACTGAATGTGTTAGAATAGAGTATATCAGTTTCTCATGATAGGAATACCAATTAGTGAAATTGATAATCTTAACCCAAATCAGCCACCTATTTTTGATGGAGGTGATTATGAATATAGGATTGATCTAATGGATACACTTTTGATAAATGTTAATGTTTAAAATTATCTCAAGATTACAAAAAATTATAAGATTCTTGAGAAATAATTTTCTAGTTTTACCCATGATGAAAGAGATTAATTCCAACTTAACTTCCAGGTGAATAATACTTTACTATGTGTTATCCAAATAAATATATACATTTAGGCTTATTCATATTGAAAAACATGTGGAATTTAAAAGGTTACACATTTTGAAACTTTTAAATTTATAGAAACTAAAAGAGCTATGATGATATATGATTATTAAAGTATTGAATTTCTACCTGGTGAGCCCATTGATAAAATTCACTAGAGGTTTATGACTATTGTTAATAATATTCAATCTCTTAGAGATAAATAACTACCAGAAGACCAAATTGTGGAGAAGATAATTGATATTTTACTTAAATAATGGGATTCAAAGTATACAGTTATTGACAATACTACGAGTATGATGAAGTTGTGTTTAGATCATTTAATTTAAAACATCATGAAATATGAAAGTAGACATATAAAATATACTAAGAAAGAGATAAAGAAAAATTGAATTAGGTTTACATCAACATCCAGAGATTTAACTTTGAAAACTGAAACTTCCAATCTAAGTACATCCAAAGGTAATAGTTTCATAAAACTTAGTGTAAGTGAGATTTCTTAGTTTGCATGGAGAATGAATAAATATATCGTAAATAAGGATTTTTTAGGGATCATCAGAAGGAAAAAAGAGAAAAATATGAAAATAAATAATCTACAAACACTATCTACTATGAGTTGAAAAAACTACGGAATATTAGTCCTGATTGTCCTAGGATAAAGAAGAATAATAAGGATGTAAAATTTTTAAGAATGAAAGTGAGAAAAGATTTAAAGTGACTAATGACACATGAAGTACTAGTGAAGATCCATCTTAAGATGATAATATTGGATTTGAAAGTGATGATAGATGGAATATAACTAATTTTTAAGTTAGAGTATCATAGAATTATTTTTTTATGGGGAGGGTTTCACATAATTCACTTTCACAGTTTTCCCTCAATCCCAATTTTTCTATGACTTTAGAAGATGAGTGTATAATTTCATTAGATGATAAATATGATGAGCCATATCTTAGGGAAATGGTTATGTATGTGACTTGTTTGGAGAATAAAGATATAAGGATGAAAGAGGATTATAATTAAGTAAATAAAAAGCTTTCTAACCATTCTAAGAGACATTTAGAACTTAAAGATAATTTTTTTGATAAGAATACTAAACCTGTGAGGGATACATGTGAGTTATTTAAGTTTAAATAGTCTAGGAAAAAAATAACCACTTTTGGATTGGGTATTAAAACCACTATATGGGAAAATTATCAGTAAAAACACTTTATTACTTGTAAATTTTCATTATATATAAAATTTCAATGAGTTTGAGATTGGAGGAGCAGATGTTCCTTGAATAAAATAAAATTTTTCAAAACATACCAATCCTATATTTACAAAGATATTTATGTTATCGATCATGAAGGAGTCTGAATAATGTGGGTTTAAAAAGTTAACTTTACAAATACCTCTAGACCTAAGTAGATACAGATACCTCAAACTTAATTTTTCATTGATGAAGTCATTGTGTACCAATAACTAAATTATATTATCAATTACCTAGTAATTGTATATACTTTTAAGTTTTAAAGTTTTTACCCTTAAATTTTTCAAAACCAATCTTACTTTTCTTTGATTATATCTTATATATGGACAATTTATTAGGATTTATACTCCTATATTTTAAAATTTTTACTCTAATTTTTTTAATATTTTATATTTTTTAATTTTTTTACTTTTACATAAGTTTTTACACATCAAAAATTCTACTTTAAATGATAAATCCTTTATCAATGAGGGGTTTGGTATTTTTTTGGATAAATTTCATGAATATATTTTTTATCTATCATTAATTTCAATAAAATATAGGAATAAAATAAAACACTTGTGGAAACATATTCTAAATAATAAGATCAAACCATAACAATGGAAGATGACTTCTGGAAGGTTCAACTCTATCTATGCTTATCCTATGAATATTTTGATTAACTTCTAGTGTTTTTTCATACTTGATAAATTTCTTATATACACATTTCTCTGTTAATTATTTTCTAATTTTTGTATAATTTTTAAATGCTCTAATTATTGATTAATGAATTAATTTATTGATTCTATAATCTTTTGATGAATTTTTTTTCTTAATGAATAATTTGTTTTTGAATTCTCTTATTATCATTGATGGATTATTTTATTAATGAATTAATATTTTCAAACTCTTTTACTTATTTTACTTTTTAGAGTAGTGTTTTTGTTTGTTTTTTAGTGTTTGATAGAGGGGGAGAATTCCCATACATTATAGAGAAGAAAAATTTACCTTATATTTCATTGAATCAAAAAGGGAGATATATCCCAAGTGGGGAGTATCAAAAGATAAAAGGAGTTATATATTCCTATTTTGTTTAATTTTTTATTTTATACTTAATGATTTTTTTTATTTCTCTTTTTGAAAATCACAAGGGGGGAGATTTTAAAAATTGAGTTTTCATTTAATTAATAAAATTTTCTTTATTTAAAAATGTATTATTTGATTTTAGTTGTGATAAATAGAAAGGGGATAGATTAGAAAAAGTGGGAGAGATTTAAAAAATATATATATTATGGATGTTAAACTCGGGGGAGTTTCATCAAAAGTTATAGGAAATGTTTTAATTTAATTTTTATTTAAACTTAATTTATATTATAATTATTGTGATCTTCAAAAATGGGGAGATATTGAATCAAATGAATTCATTATTATCCTTTGTTTTAAAAATCACAAAATAATTTATAATGAGTTTGATTTAACTTGGATTTTATTGTAGTTTTGAGTTGTAAAAATTTAACTTCTGATGCTTCAATGTCTATTTAACTTATCCATTACACCTATATTCTGGAATGTTGAGAAGTTGTGATGAACTACATCCATCAGAAGTTAGAACGTTGTGGTGCCGTATTTGGTGAACATTGTGATAACATACTACTTAATTTCATAGAAAGATAAAGATATATTCATCAATAGATGATAAAGATTCTGATGCATTTATAACCATACATGAAGATATTAGAATGTTACCAATTGATTTTTTTACAATGGAGGCTATAAATTCAACAGAGGACTTTGAGGAATGAAAGAATCTAAACTACAATGAGATTTCTATTAGTACCGAATGAATAGAGAAAGCAAGAAGGCTGATTATTTTAAAATTTTTATTATCTGATTAATATTTTAATATCATAATCAATGATACATAGCTCAGTAAACAACTCAATGATATTGTATAGAATTATTTAAGCATAAAAATTAAATCGAACCATTATCTCATTCAATTTGAAGATGTAGATGTGTTCCACTCATCATCAATGATTGCTGCTCAAGGTAACCAATGTAATATCCATATAGTTTTTCCACACACACTTCAAGAGTCTACTAGAGCATCGAATTTTGGATTCTAGGTTTTAGTGTTCATTACCGATGAACCCATCGACCCCTGATGATCACTACTACATTATTCCTTTAGTCCATAAAGGAGAACTTGGATCAAATGCTTGAAAAAAATTAATTCTATCACTAGTATATGAGATTAAGGATAAATGAGATATCAAATTCATATGATGAATAATACCATGAATTTGAGATTTCTCCAACTTCAATGGGTAGGTTTAATTTTTTTTGGAAATTATACTATGGTCCCCAAACATATATTACTTCTTAAATAAGACATAAATGAAATCTTATGACCTTTTAACTATATCATAAATGTAATTTATATTTTTTATCACTTACTAATAATATAATAAATATATTATGTGATAAAATACTAGTCTTTTACTTGAATCGTTCCTCTTATAAATATTAAATGAACCTTAAATATAATAATATTCATTCGAAAAATATTTTTCTTCATATTCACTAAATAATTTATGAATAATGTTAATAAATAAATTCAATGCCAATTATTTTATGCTTGAATCATATGAATTTATCTATTTATTAGAAATCATTCATACTCAAATATCACAAAAACCCCATCATGGTTCCCACCGGGTTCCAAACTCCTATTCATAAGAGTAGGATATAATTTTGAATATGCTTAGTTTGGGACCCTCTAGGCCCTTATATCGATGACAGTGAGTACTATTCGCAGACTAGAAGTAGATTCTAGAAAACCATCAAGGCCTCAAAGGAGATAAGATATAATAATAACAATGAAAACCTTTCTTATGAACACACACCATGTAATGTAATCTATTTGTCTCATGATATCTCATAAATATGGATGCACAACTTGTGTCACCATCCTTACCTGCTTTATTTATTCATTACCATACTAGAAAAACTTGCATTCTTATACTATAACCATGGATTTTGTGAAGGTACTACCATACTAGTAAAATTTATTGAGATATATATTCCATTTAAAAGATACAAATCCATTCTTGACCATTCAATCAATTTCAATACCACCAATGACACACCAAGTGCAAGCTACCTCACCATAACATAAATGTCATGGTTTTTCATCTAGCATAAAAATAAAAAATTAAATGGAACACACTAATAATGATATCAAGTCTAGAGGCCAATGCACATGATTAAAGGTGGGAACAACTAATGAAACCTATAACATGTGGTGTTCCTATTATTGGGTCAATTCTTGTGATCTCATTACACTTGAGATCACCAAGAGAGAACTTCATGAGATAGAGTCGCAATGCTTATGAACCCCCAACAAATGAGAGTCAAACATCATATGTGTACTATCATAATGATGTATCTAGACTATAAAAAACACGTTTAATATTATTTTCATTTTATCTCAAAGTTCTCATTATATATGGGAACTTTTATAAAATTTTTAAATGACATGTAATATTAGGATATTACTAGCTATATAGTATAAGAAAAAGTAATGTTACTATCATAGTAAGAGAAAAAACATATATATATATATATATCAAACTATATACATGTTATATTAATTAAATCATATACATTATTTGGGTCTAGGGAACCTAATCACAATAACCCCACTTGCACTAGATAAAACTGTTGACAACTCTCAACCAACAACCTCTCACATGAGAATTACGCTTCTACCAAGATATTAATTTATTCAGAGGGTATACCATGTTATCCTTTGTGGAAACTATGCTAACTATGACTTCACCGCTCTAAGTAAGATCACTCAAGTGATAAAACTTCCAATATATATGCACTGCCCTTTGGTGTGACCTGGGATCTTTGGAAAGTAACACTACATTAATATTGTCATAATAAACCATAGTAGGGTTTGTATTTCTAGGAACAACCCCAGTATCTATGACAAAGATGTGTATCCATACTACCTTATTAGCTACATCAAAATACAATATATACTTGGATCATGCTATAGAATTTACAACCATGGGTTTCTTCAATATTTTCCAACTCCCCAAACCACCATTAAGGAAAAATACATAGCTTAATGTCGATTTTAGATCATCATGATCTGTCTAGAAATTATAATTACTATATCCATTCTCTTGTAGTTCCTTATATATTCCATACACAAAGAATATATCCTTTTTATGTATAAATTACTTCAGAATAGTTTTAATAGCTACTTAATGTAGTTCTTATGGATTAGCTTAATATCTTCCTACAATGATTAAATTAAACACAACTTCAAAAGTACATAACATGACATACATTATAGATCCCACTACCAAAGAATAAGGTATTATATTCATCCTTTAATTATCCTCCTATGTTTTTGGAAACATCTTCTCAGAGAGATTCATAAATTGTGACATTGGCAACAACCCTCTCTTGGATTATTCTATATTATTTATTTTGAGTACCTTGTCAATATATGTACTCTGACTTATCCCAAGTATCATTTAAGATCTATCTTAATAGATCCTGATCCCTAGAATATAATATATACTTAATTCATTGATGGAGACACATTTATTTAACATGTATTAATTAACTCTAAGATATTTCGTTTCTTTCCTATAATTAATATGTCATTAACATATAACAATAAGAAAATAATAGAAATTACACTAACCTTATTATATACACAAGGATCACTTTTATTATTAATGAAACCTAATTTACTTATGGACTCATCAAAATGAACATTTCATGATTATGATATCTACTTCAATCCATAAATGAATCTATACAACTTGTATACTTTATTGGAAATATTTGACATGATAAAACCTTAAGGTTGTTCCATGTAGACATTTTTAACCAACTTCCCATTTAGAAAAGCAGTTTGACATCCACTTTCTAAATATAATAATCATGGAAGGATGATATTTAAAGAAATATTCTAATAAATTTTATCATTGAAACTGGTGAGAGGATTCCATTATAGTCTATGAATTGATGTTGTCTTAAACCCTTTTCAACCAATCATGATTTATAAGTATTAATTTTACCATACATGTCTAGTTTTTTCTTGCATACTAATTTACATCCAATAGGTTTTATATCAGCTGGAGGGTTTACTAAAATCTATACTTGATTTTGGTTCATGAAATCCATCGCAAAATTTATGGATTATTTCTATTTAGAATCATCCTCGACATCTACTTCGACCTTATAGGTTATATGTTCATCATTATCTTGGATTAATAAGTCACATGACTCAGTAATAAGAAAACCATATCTCTATGGATCTCTAACCTCTCTTGTATATCTACAAAATACTTTTGTCTCATGAATGTATTCGTATCTCACTTCCACTTGTAGAGATTATTTTCGTACCAACTCCTATGCATATAGAGCATCAACTTCATTAAAGTCGGTCTTGATCCCACTATTTCAAATGTAATGTGTTACCTTTCTAGAAATATGGAATTTATCACCATAATCACTCTTATATCTGAAGGGTTATATAATTAATGTCATTTTTTATTTAGATAACCTATAAAGTTGAAATTCATGATTTTAGATACTTTTTCTTCATTTTGTATTTTCTTGAAAAATTCCTCACATCCCTATACATGTATATGATACATAATGGGTTTATTTCTATACCAGAACTCAAATAGAATCCCATCTACTGACTTAGCTGGTACTCAATTTAGTGTATAAGATATTTTTTACAATTCATACCCCCAAAATGATATTGGTATAGTTACATGACTCATAATTGATCTTACCATGTCAAGAAAGGTATGATTCTTCTTTTCACTTACACCATCCCACCTCAGTGTGTAAGGAGGAGTGATTTCGGAGACTATCCCACACTCCTTCAAGTGACCAATGAAATATTGGTTTAATTATTCTCTTCTATAGTCTGAGAGAAGTTTATTTATCTTCTTACCAATTTGGGTTTCTACCTTATTATAATATTCCTTAAACATCTTAAAGGAATTAGACTTATACTCAATAACTAGATATATCCATACCTATTATAGTCATTGGTAATAGTTATGAAGTTAGAAAATAAACCCCTTGAATCTACTAAAAATAGACCATATAAATCAATTTGAATCAATTATAGTAGTTTTTATCCCTCACTCCCTTCCCAATAAAGGATGGGTTGGTAATTTTCCTTTATAAACAATCATGATATACATCTAAGTGTTTTAATTCAACAGTTTCTAAAAACCATTCTTGATGTAACTCATGTAAAAAATTCTCATTTACATGAACAATCCTATAGCGACACATGTGGGTAGAATATGAGTCTAAATACCTTTATTAATGCAGTTTTCTTAAACTATTTTTATTTACATGACCTATCATAAAGTTCTATATGTGGGTATAATACGATTCATTCTCACTATTTTTTTCATTGATTTCCATAATAGGGTTTTCAAGTTAGAGTATATACAATTCATTATTAAGACGTGTCATACCATAACATATGATTTACTTATAAAAGAGACAACATTTAATTATAAAATTGACATAAAAACACATAGTATCTAATATCAAAATAGATATTATGTTTCTGGTAATGGAAGGTATATAATAAAAATTATTTAATACAAGAACCAAACCACTAGGCAATGTGAGATGGTAATCTCTGACAGCTAATACTGCTAATATTGCACCATTTTCTAATTATAGATCCACCATATCATTTGTAATCTTATTGAATCTAATTTT
The DNA here is from genome assembly GCA_963277665.1 of Viscum album. Classification (NCBI taxonomy): domain Eukaryota; kingdom Viridiplantae; phylum Streptophyta; class Magnoliopsida; order Santalales; family Viscaceae; genus Viscum; species Viscum album. The sequence goes on from OY728129.1 coordinate 265,522,754, forward strand.
TTCCTATATTTGAATAAAAATTTTGATAGCCACATATTGTATCCAATACCAAACTTTTAGAAATAGACAGATTGTGTTTAATGAAAAATATAGCTGAAGAAGAAGTATCACCTTTTTTTCAAATCATAGAAATTATTATTTAAGTGGTCATTCTTACCACATGAAAAGAATAATACCTCATACTCATTACTCTCCCTCTATATCTTTGGCTTCTTATAAGGGTTGTGCATTGGTGTCTTTGGATTAGGTTTATCCTTTGACGCATTTTCCATGACCTTCATCAACTTATTCACCATAAGGACTAAAGATTTAGAGTTATTTATATCCTTATCATATTGGAAAACTAAATCCAATAGATCTAGGAGGGAATTTTTTAATTTATTCATGTTATAATTAATTATAAAAGTCAAATGGATTAGTTTAAAATATGAAATAATGGTATCAATCACTAGTTATTGATTTAACTTAAACCTAAGGGACTCAAGCCTCTCAATGTAACCAATAATATTGAGTAAATAAGGGGATACCTAACTCTATTATTCTATCCTAAACCTATAAATTGTACTTGATATCTCATATATTTCTTATCTAAATCTATCATGATAAAGATCTTGGATACGAGACAACATTTTATTGGCATCTTCTTCCTTGTGCATTTTTTTAACTCACCAGACATGGATGATAACATAATACATTATATATCTAGCACGCCATCTAAATGATTCTCATACCTGTCTTTATCCACCTTGATTTCTCCTATAGTGGGGCGGGATTAGTAGGAAGTTCATATTCCAACACATAAATATTTCTCTCTGGGCATGATACTATGCACAAGTGCCTGCACCACTCCTGGAAGTTATCACCGGTCAACATATTCTCTTTATTTAATATTGATCATAGTGATATTGAACTAATGGTGGTGTTTTCCATTTTATCTTCACCAAATAAATTTAGAATATTAGTACTTTATATTTATTACCAATTAAGTAAATCACTAAATGTCCCCAAAATTTTATCGAATCAAATTAGCCCTCACTACTAAACTCAGAATACCCAGTCACTTGATTATTCTAGTGTAAAATATCCTTAAAACCTATTCTCATAGTAAAAAGATATTAAAATTCCACTTGTTAGAGAGTTTAAAGTTAGGATTTTGACTAACCAACCCTATTGACTTGGTGCATATTGAATTTTTGAGTAAATTCCTAGTTTTTGAGAATCATAACCTTTATTTAATCAAAAAAATTTCTCTAAAGATGTAACAAGATGTTTATGATTATTTATCTATTTACAAATTTTGTTAATTCAACTCATAGATCTCATAATAATTCCCTAGTAGAAGTAGGTACCCTCAAATGGTGTTGATAAGTACAATGTACACCCAATTTTGTTCAAATTCAAGCGACGAAAAGCGTTACAAATTAATAATTCTTTGAAGGATTTTATTACTTATCGAAGAATGAAATATATTTTTACTTAATGTACTTATACTATTTGATTACACTCATAACTTAACAATGCATTAAATAGAAAAAATTCATCACATCTTAATTTCTTTTATCTATGCAGGATCATTTATTACTCTACATGATCACATAAATATTTACATTCACAAAAATAATAATAAACCATGAATAAATAAATAAATAACATGGATGGTCTTGAGAATTTTCTATTAGTTGATCCATTGAGTGTAAATGGATCAACTATGACCCTAGGGGTTAAATACCTAAGTTATTTTTGAATCATGTCACAGCTCAGACCCCCATCTCAAGTATCCACACATCATTTGTAACATCCCTAAATAATGACATAGTCAATATATTCTTTTATCGTAATCATAATACATGTATACCAATATATAGGTGAGGGTAAATCGGTAATGAAAAATATAAATTAATAAATTTAATTTTGGATACACATACCCTTATACATATAATGGGTGAGGAAGACGATGCACATACCATCATTTTAAATTATTTATTACAAATATTTCACACATTTCAATAATTAAATTAAATAAATTAAATTCCAAATATACATTGGTCAATAAATTCTCACTATCAATCATCATGAAAAAGAAATGTTTAATTAAATTAAATTCACAATAAATTTTACTCGAAGAAATTTTAAAATGAATTAAAATAAATTAATCCAATTTTAATTCAAAAATTATATATCTCATTGTCCTAGATTTTTTTAAAACATTCCAAAAAAATATTATTTTTTAGATTTCTTTTAAGATTTTTGGCCCCCCCTAAGTGGCATGAAAAACCCTAAAAAGAGGTTTCAAACCATTTTTGGGCTTGGAATGGGATGAGCGGGTTAGGAAGGGATTAACATGGCCCAATGGTGATCACTTGTGTAGTGTTCATGCATGGAAGTGGTGGAGGGGGCATCACTGTTATATAAAAAAATATTAAAAAAAACACTTGCACCAATAGGCGCAGGTCAAATGCAGTGTACCACCCCATTTTTGGGGTGACAGTTTTTTTAATAGGAAATATTAGCCACCCCTATAACCATTTTTTATCATATTTTATTTTTTATAGGACTATTAAATTAGGATTTTTAATTTTTTGACATTCCACACATTTGTGGAATTCCCTCTCGATAAAAATAATTTTGGACACTAAAATTTGGCCATAAACCCACCACCACTAAAAAAATAATATAACACGCAGACATACACAAACACACAAATATATATATATTCTTCTTTTTAAACCTTAAAGCATCAGTTTTAATCTGATTAAAAATTCATATGGTCGTAACTTGGCAATCTGTAATTGGATAGAAGCATGGTTCATTATGGCGAGTATATTATGAAATCCTCTACACAAATTTAATGAATATTTAAAATTTTATTATCTTAAATGATCACACATTCCCTATAATACCAATTATTAGTATTGAGGTGTGAAATAGAAGCAGATAAACTGGGGTTTAAAAATTTTATCATCAGACTAACATAACAATGTAATCTTCGGTGATGTGTAACTTGGTAAGTAACCTGAGGATCCCATGTGAAAGGATTTAATCAAAAAATTAAATCCAACAATTAAATCATTTTATTTGAAGAATTTTGTAAAACCCTCTCATCATTAGAAAATGTTACTGAAAGGAACTAACATCAGATCCCTCCATATCATCCATATGCACATTGAAAGTTTGGGGGTACACTGATCATTGATATTTTAGTGCTATCAGAAAGAGTATATAATGTATTAGATGTCCCGATGATCATTTCTATGTCATTCCTTTGATCTGTAAGGGTGAACTAGGATCGATTTTTGGAATGGACTGCTTCTCTCTCTAGGATCTGAGAGTGATGAGAGAGGATCTCTTAGATTTGAGTGGATGATTTTTTCACCTTATCTAATCTTTCCTTTTCTTATATAGTGAGGTTAAAACACTTGGAAAAATATTTATAGCCCTAGAATATATATTACCTACTAAATAAGCCATAAATGACATATTATGACCTATTTACTATATCATAAATATAATTTATATTTTTATCATTTAATAATTATATAATAAACATATTACATGATAAAATATATCCATTAACTTGACTCATTATTCCCAAAAATATTAAATGAACCATGAATATTAAAATAATACTTGTTCGTTAATTATTTTTCCATATATTCACTATATAAATTGTGAATACTATTAATAAATAAATTTATTACCAATTATTATAAACTCAAATAATGATAATTTTTTTATTTCATGGTGATTTTTTAATTTCAGGCATCATCCGGACCCTATGGTAGGGCCCACTATATCCTTCATTCATATTCTTAAGAACATGATATAATTTTGAATGCTCTAAGTATGTGACCTTATAGGCCCTTATCTCTATAGTAGTTATTACTACTCGCAAACCAAGATTGGATTCTAGTAACCCATAATGGCCCCTAAGGACATAAGGTATAGTCATAGCAATAAAAACCTCCTATGAACACATGTTGTGTAATATAATCTATTTGTATTATGATATCTCATAAAGAAATATGCATACTTTATGTAATCATCCTTTCTTTATTTATTATTCATTGAACTTTACTAAACAAACATACATTTTTCTACCATGGCCATGGATTTAGTAAAAGTAACTACCTTAGTGATCAAATGGGTCTAAGATATCACTTCCTTTCAGAAGCAACAAATTCTATCTTGACCATTCAATCAATTCTATACCACCAATGTCACACCAAAAACAAGATACCTCACCAAAACATAAATTCCATTATTTTCATCTTGTATCATAGAACGTAATCAAATGGTACATATTAATAATAATCTCAATTCTAGAGTATAATATACATGTTTATTGATTTGAACAGCTAATGACACCCCAAAAATGTGGTGTTCCAATTGACAGGTTTGTCCTCATAATCTCATCTACTCAAGATCACTATGTGAAAACTTTATGAGAATAATTATCAATTCTTATAAGCCCCTGGAACCTAATAGTCATACATCATATGTTCCCTATCAACATGATTTTTCTAGACCATCAAACACATATTTAAGATTACTCTCTCGATATCTTGAGTTTCTCATTATAGGATGGGAACTATTATAACCTTTTGATACAACATTAATCTAAAGATGTTACCATGAATATAGTGAATAAAGAAGTATAAACACTATTATGGTAAGATAAACATATTTATAAATCGTATTGTATACATTTAATGGTAATAAAAGTACATAGAAAAGTCAATTCTAGGTAAACCACTCACAACATCGAGTTCATGGTTATACAATTTAGTTTTTTGAATACCCCATCCATTTTCTTAGTCTATGAACTTAATGTTTTGTAAGTTATTAGATTAATCTGTGTTCATGTTCATCAATTAAATTCACATATATTTGAGGTTATAAGGGGGTTATGTTGAGTATCTAGAGCTATATTGGAGGGTTTTCAGTGAAATCAACTATATATGAAGTTTTCCAAGTGTATGTTTCATATGTGTGAGGTGAAAAACCTTAGAAATGTTATTTATCAAAGGAGAGTATAAGTAGTTCCTTTAATAATAATTGTTGTTGTTTCTTGGGTGGATCCCAAAAAAGTCATAGAGGTTTATAGATTCTTTGGTTTTATAATATAATATAGAATATTAGTTCCAGATTTCTCTTGGATTGTGGATACTTTGAAAAATTTGACCAATAAATACTAGAACTTTATATGGAATAATCATTATCTGATAGTGTTTGAGTACCTTAAGGTGAAAAATATCAGTTTTTCTATCCTCTTCCAAGCAAAGGAAGGATTTATTTTTGAGGTTTTTTTGATTCTTTATTTATCGATTGAGTTTATATCTTGATATAAAAAGAATAGTTGATCTCTTATGGAAATTATTGATTATTTACCCATGAGAATAACTACACTACCCATGATCTTGATTTGTTTATAGTAGTGTTATATCTGAAGTTGTCATGACATCACCTCATTAGAGAGAACTTTGTGGTCTTCATATACCAAAAGAGTATAAGGAATATCTTCTCTTAGTGATATTTTAATCCACATCTATAGTGGTGGATAGTATTCTTATTGGTTTAGGATGTAGTGGAATCTACTATTAGGCTTATGACCAACTCAGATTATGTCAGATTTTATGGATCATTCACATATTGTACAAGACATAAGAATCATGATAAATGAAATTTTTTCTAATAATATTGACAAATAAGGTTGTCAAAACCGAGAGAAGATATTTTCATGCTAAATTTATCATTTATTTAAATAGATCATAAGAAAGAATACCGTATTATTATTATATATTTTTAATGAACATTTTGATTTTCTAAAACCCTTTTTAATCAACCATCATTTCTCTACTAAGATCCAAGTGTATAATCCATCCAACGTTGATCCACACATACACCTATGATCATCAAACAATTTTGATGGATTTTCAAGTGCTAGCACAATGAATCAATCATCTTGTGTTCTTTTTATTGATTTCTATGAAGATTCCTTCATGCTTGAAGAATAATCCTTTCATTCTTATTCTTGAGATAGTGAAGGAGGAGGAAGAATATATAGAGAATTATTTGGTCTTAATTGAGATATCTAGATATCATTGTGCATAATGATTTTCAATTTCAATCAATATCTATACAATATATAGTCAACCATTTATAGAAATAGGGTTGGGGTAAAAATATTATTTAATTCCACAATAACCATTAAATAATATATTAAACCTTATATGACCCAATTACATGTAATAATAGTAATAATATTATTTTCTCATGGTGTGCGCTAATTGACGCAATGACATATATTATTTTACTAGATTTTAAATTAATATTTATCATCAAACATAATATTTGTCCACTAGTCCTCCCTATAATTTATTAAATACCTAAATAAATATTTATTTATTCAAAAAATAAATATTATATATATACCTATTTAGATATTTACCCTATGAATAAATATTTTTTTAATTTTTGTGATTAATAAAACCTGAATAAAATTACCCCTTGATATTGAGAATAATATATATTCGAATAAGTAAATTAAAATAAAATTTAATTGAGATCAATGGAAACAATTAGTGTGTGATCCTCTATGATTATTTTTAATTGGAATAATATGGGATTGCCTTAAGTCCAAGATTAATATATAGTAATAGGTCAAGTCACCCAAGAGAAAGAAGTTAATGTCACCAAATCTACAAACATATATGATTTATTTTTGTATTATATAATCCCTTTATCATGATATCTCATCAAGTAGGTTGAGCACCCATGTCATTAACCTATATGATTGATACTTATTCCTTTGAATATATGAAATAAACTCATCACCATGAACATATAATTTTAATGCAATAGTTATATTTCGATAAAATTATCAAGATATCAACTCCCATAAATATGGAAGGGATAAATCCATCCTAAACTTATTCATTAATGTCATACGTGATGCTCCCAACGTACCTAAATTCTCCATAAACTTGTTTCATCATAGTTTATGGTAATACATCTAAGTGTGTGATTTATTTAATTCATTAATAATAATCATAAAGTATAAATACCATTACACATTATCATAGATAAGAATATCTAATGAAACATAAATATGTGGAATTCTTACTAGTGGGTCTGTTCTCATAATCTCCTATCTTGGAGACTACCAACTGTGAAATTCATGAGATAAATTATCAAGTAATCAATCCTAATGGTAAAAATACTATGTGACCTATCATAGAATGTTATCCGACCATAGAACAAGTTTTAATAATACCATCATTACAATTTAAGGTTTTCATCATAGTGGGAAACTATTATTCCCTTTTTAATGCAACATATACTCTGGGATATTATTACATTAAAGTCATGAAGAACTATGAAAGATATATAATAATATATTTTAATTAATATTTGCTTATTTGAATATAAATGAAATACAAAGTACCTACAATTGGTTCTTAAACACCAACTCCAACAAACCCCCACTTGGACTAGAGCTAAAATATAATGAATTTCTTTCTGGTAGATCTCACATGATTATCATGTTTCTACTGAGTTAATAATTTAGTCAAGGGGTCTTCTATTTTTTATTCCATAAAGAATTTTCTCATTATAACTTCAAATTTCTAAGAAAAATCCCTTAATAAATGATATTTCATAAGTATGTACTTCATCTGCTGATGTAATCCTGGATCCTTTGCGAGAGCCAAAATTATAGTATTATCACAATAGAGTGTTATAAGATCCTTACTGCCAGGAATCAAATAGATCTCTTAGATAAAGTTTTATATCCAAACGTCTTCTTTAGATACCATAAAAGTTTTAATATACTCAGACTTTACTGTAGAATCTATGACCATGACCTACTTTGAGCTCTCTCACTATTTGTTGGCCTTCTTCACGCCCTACCCTTCGAGTTGAACAGGTTTCTCATGGTGGTGTAGTGAGGGTATAATGTTTGAGTTTCCAGCTACTATAGTGAGGTTTCTGTCACGTTTCTACGTCGTTTTTGGATGTGTTGGGCAGATCTGTTCATCGTGTGCGGGATTGAAGGCAGCTGTGGGATTGTGGTTCAAGTTTTTGGATGATCTTCTTCATTCCCTAGTTTTCATTTTCTAATTTTTGATGTGTGATTTGGATGTGATGCTAGTTCGTGGTTTGGTTTTGGGTTTGTGTTTTGCAATTGGTTTGTATCAGTGTTGCGGTGATGGCGTGGTACCGGCGACGACTATTGATTTCTTACGGTTTTTTTATTTTGACAATGATGGAGTGTGAAGGCATCATGTTTATGCTTGATCAGTTTTATGAATATTTTTCATTATGGATGGAGGAGATGCAACTGGTTTTGTGAAATTTTATGTGCGATGATGGAGAAATTGAGTTGCTGTGCAGAATGAATTAGTTATTTCACTGAATAGATTTTGTGATGATGGATTGTTGTGATGTTTCTACAGTGTGTTGGTGATGTTTTTTGTGAATTGGTGGAATGGTTTATGTGTGGTCTATTGGAATGGTGATTCACCTAGACTTGACCACATGTGATAGGACCTAGAGGTGGTTTTAGAGATGGCCATTCATCTTTTCAGAGCTTTACGAACTTGGATGTTTGAGAGGGCATGTCGTCAGCCATCAGATTAGGAATTTTCTTTGACACAAGACACTTTCTAGACGAACATCCATGCAATGGTGAAGAGATTTATCATGATCAAATTCTAGGGAGGGGAAACTTCATGTGGTTAGTTTGGTTTTACTCTCTAAGACCTTCGGGTTGTGATATGTCTTAAGTTCATGAAGTCTGTTTGGGTTCCCCCTTCTTCCCTTAAAAGGGGGTTTTATTATAATAAAAAAACTGAAGGCCTTCGGGCCGTTGGATGGAAAATGGAAACACTCCACTCTTGTACTATTCCATATTGAACCATTTAATTATTTTTTTAATATATATTCTCTGACTTTGACCAAGTAGTCTCTTGTATATATCAAATTGATCTTCATCCCAAGAATATATATTGTTTCTTCTAAGTCCTTTATGAAGAATCATGTGTTCAACTTGGCTTTGATAAACTGTAATATTGAAATTTTATTTCTAATAATTAGTATTTCATTAGAATAAACTATTAAGAAAAAGACCATAGTCCCATTAAATTTTTTATAGAAACAAGGGGCACATTTATTATTTATGAAACCAAATTACATTATAGATTCATCAAACTAAATGTTTTTTGACCTAGGTGCTTTATTTAATCTATAAATGAATCTTAAAAACTTTTATACCTTTTTGTAATCCTTTGGAATCAAAAACCCTTTGGGTTATGTCATATAGACATATTCCAAATATCATAGTCATGGTATGTTGCTATGAAAATTAGAATTTTTATAGATTTAATTATAGTAACTAGTGAAAAGGTTTCATCATAGTATATGAATTGAATCTATTTGAACCCTTTTGAAACCAGTCATTCCTTATAAGTTCTAACTTTTCTATCTATTCCTTATTTCTTTATGATAATCTATGCCTTTATTACACATTAATTCATGATTTATTACATAAGATTACACATAATACAACTAGTAAGATTGATAAGTCTAGTGTATTTGGGAATTAGGTACAGATCATAACATCTTGAACTTGGGATACAACAACATTATTGAAAACTTCCTTAACATGTTCTTAGAAATCATTGGTCCTCTGAAACTCCATGTGATAACCTGGGAACATACATGAGAAATGGGTGAGTTATAAATCCTAGTAAGGGAATATACAATAATAATAACATGAAAAAAGTATAAAATGTTAGACAATAGGCATTTAAATGAAACATAAATGGGGTGAGGATCATAAAAATGAATAAAGGGTCATGATAAAGCATGATAACATGAAGTAAATATTTCAATGTGGCAATAATAGTAAATATGAAATCATAAACATAGGTCAATGCTAACTTCCAAGACATCATATCATTATGTAAAAGACCCGTGATGGATTAGGCTCACTCTATAATTCCTTTTATGAAATATCATGAGACTAAAATATTACCCAATGCATTGGAGTGATATATAATTCTGGGTGCACCCATCACTATCATATCATGTACACACATAGGTGTTCCACATATATAATTCAATATAGGATCATATTTCATCATATTTAATTACAAGATCAAGGAGTGTGGAATGAATACATGGAATTACCTAATTAAAGGAGTATAGGTATTTCTAGGTGAATACCTTAGAGTGGAAATAGTGATGGTATTCACAATAAAAAGGTTTGTCATGAAAAAATCATAGTGAAATTTCGGCGGCATAATGACAATACTTAAAGATTCATAAAATGGTTTAATGAAAGAGGGGTCTCTCATCAATTGGAAATAAAATGGAAAGTAATAGGGATATGTAAAAACATATCCCAACATTATGAATTGGAAATAAAACACATAAAATGAAGAATATTCTTGAATAGAGAGGAGAAGGAAAGTACCCCTTACTAAATTTCAGCATAGTGATGACTTAGGTAAATGCTGTAATGAGAAGGGATAAATGATATCAAATTATTAGAAAATAAATTGTAAAATATAATAATATATATAAATTCAATAAAATACAACCAATTTAGATTCAAAAGGATATATACAAATAAGGTTCTTGAATGGAAAAGAATAGAGGGAGGTCTCTTACTAAATTTTAGCATGGTAACGACTTCGGTAATGGTCAAAATGAGAGGGGATTTATGATCCATCATTCAAATAAAATCGAGTGTATAATAATGGGACATTTATAAAGTAATGTAAAAATAAAAAATTAAGAATCTAAAAGATAAATAAAAATGATCTTCTTGAATGGAAAAGAAGAGAGGGAGTCCCTTACTTTTGGAATGGGAAATCACGGGACAATTTCGGTAGCATAACGAGTGTACATAAAGATTAATAGGAGGGATTAATGAGAGTTAAAGGGTTATATAATCACATATAAATAAAAATTTAAGTAAAAATAATTTATAAAAACATACCCAAACAATAACAAATGTAAATTAATAGGCACCATATAAAAGAGGTTCTTGAATAAAAAGAAGATAGGGCGATCCCTTACCTTGAGAGGGTGAATCCAAAATCTTTGAAGGAGATTATTGAGATATTGGGGAACCTTGGAAGGAATATAGAGAGGGTAAGTAAGAATAATAAAGTTATAAAAGGTTTTTTATTAAAGATTAATGATATATTGAGTGGGTTTATATAGGAAAAGAGAGGGGAGTTCTTTATTATTTCCCTAACTTTGGTTTTGGACTCTATACAATAAAATAATCAAAACCACAAACCTTACCATAGTTTTTGACCATGAATTCTACCAATTAGGACCTTTTTTCATTATTATATAGGGTTATGGTCCTAACTCATTAATGTATTACCCTTGGTGATGTGGAACTGAGTCATGTTGTTAAAGAGATGATTTGAAAACCTGAAAATAAATATAAGTTTTGGAGGATTCATAAAAGCTTTATAAAATTATTCAAATAACATAAAAAAATTATTTTAAAGTGGAAACATATATTTGGTCATGGATACCATTTTTATCATTTATTATATCACTTTTGGGTCATTATTATGTCATAATACACACTGTATATTTATACTGTATTTACTTTTTAGTTGAAAATTCGATAGTCTTAGAAAATTATGAAAAATTAATCATTATATAATTTCAACATGATGATTCCAAAAATAATAATTATTTTATGAAAATATTTTTTAAATATTTAATTTTCACTTTTAAAATAAGAATCGTCATTTCTTAAGAAATGCTAGTTTTTTGACAATAATAGTTTTTGAACCCTTATAACAATTACATTTGAATTCATAAAAAATATATTATCATTTAAATTTAATAAAAATTATTTAATATTATTATTTTATTAAAATATTATTTATTTTGTAAATTCACGAATTCCTCAAAAAGGAATTCCTTAATTGAAATTACTTATTACATAAAAATATAATTTTTGTTTTATCGTATCAAAATCTAATTTTTATCAAAATAATTACTTAATTATGTATAAATAAAAAATATATATAATAATTATTATATTTAATTTAAAATATAAATATTCATACTATTAGTCTTACTTTTTTCTAGTACTTGTTAAATTACTTTTACCCTTAATTAACATATTTTTCATTTACCGTGGTAATAAATATTTACTATAATTACTATTTATAAAAATTAAGTAGAACTTTTTACCTAATATTAATTATGATTATTAAAATATGTAATCCATTTTATAAAAATAAATTCACATATTTTTATGAATTTAATTTAAAATAAAACCTACAAGTGTGTTGGAAATGGTTTTTTTGAAAAATGCATTACCAAGGAAAAGATGATTTTACATTAACTCTATAACAAGTAATATTAAATATATTAATTTAAATTCATAATTATAGATATAAGATTCATAAATTTAATATAAATAATTCCCCATTAGGTGTTATTATTAATTAATTAAAAAGGATAAACATTATGCATTCTAAAACGGTTCAAAGAAAAATGAGTTTTTCAAGCCTAAAAATAAACTTATTCTAAAATCTGATATAATTATAATGTAAATATAATTAATTGGTTCAAATATAACTCAAGAATAATTAATTTAATTTTAAGTCAAATTAAAATAATAATTTTACTTTTAAATTACTTAATTTATCAAAAGAAATGATGGTTTTACAAAAAATGAGTATTTTTTCACTATTCACTAAAAAATAAATATTTTTTGAAAAATACCAAAATTTTACCCTAACTTAATATTTGTATGATGATATAAAAAATTAATTTAATTTGATAAAATATATTTTCTAAGTTTTCTATAAAATAATCAAAATATTTTTTGACAAAATGAAATAAAAACCATTTTTAAAATAACATATTTTGGACATATTTTCACAAAAATTGAGTGATTATTTATTAAGAATTTATCAATAAATTTATGTTGAGTAGGAAAGATATATATATTTCATAAAGTAATTAATAATATTAATACCCAAAATTTTAATGGCTAGTTAATAATGATCATATTTAAATAAACCTAGTTTGTTTAGGTTCGGTGTTGCATATCACATACACTTCGAACATAATTTTCCATTTTAAAAACTCAAGGTGTTACATTATTCCCCCCTTTAATAAATTGTTTCCTCACAATTTGAACTTGATCTTGGTAATAAATGGTTTTACACTTGAAAATATCTTTATTTAAAACCCACATTTTAAAAAGGGTTAATAAAATATCCACTTGAAGGTCATCGCATAACTAGGTTTCCAAGTAGGAGAAAATTAGTGGGAAGTGAAAATATAAACATGGAAGAAAAAAAACTAATGCCCAAGAGATAATAGAGTGTGATAAATAATATAGTTAGAAGAAAGTAAAACATCACATAACCAGAAACCTGTGATGGGTGAAAAGACCTTCAATTCATAAAAAATGATCATAATATGACAAAATTTTTGTTTAAAGATTATTTTCCTAAAGTTAAGGAATTAATTTAACATCTATAATAAGAACATAAGGAAATATAATTTTTTAAAAAGTATAATTTCATAAATTTCTACTAAAATTTCATATTTTTCTCTAAATAATAAGTAATCAATATGATTTTTAACACCTAAAGCACTAGAATAAGCCTCTAAAAAATCAAATAATCCGCCAAAGAATAACAAGATATTACTCCTATATTTAAAAAAAATCTAAAATGGTTGTAATAATTAAGATAATATTTAAAATTAATAATACATAATACATTAATCTCCAAAATTTGACAAAAAAATACCAAAGGTTTAACAAATATCATTCCTTAAATAAATACCCCTATATCCCAAAAATAACAATAATAACCTCAATATTAAAGAATTTTTTAACCTCAAAGGTTGTCTCATACCCTTCAAATTGCACCTCAGAAAACATAATACAATTCTTCTAAAATAATCCTTTATTTTAAACATAAGGGGTATATATACCTCAAAACAATTAAGCATATCCCGAAATATCATTAATCATTTCTAAATAAAAAAAATTGATCCAGCAATATGTTTCCCAAAATATCCTTAATAATTATTAACTTCCTTCACATAAATCTTCAAATGTGGTAGTAATTTTTCTAAACATAATATTAGGCTTAGTCATATCATCCAAATAATCTTTAGGTTTATCCCACTATCAAACACATATTAATGGTTATCAATACCTTAATCATGTGTTTTAAAAAATATCACCTTATCACACAATCAATTTTATAGGTTATTAGTACTTTTCAATATATGTTTCAAATCCTTGAAGGAAAACTACTATGGAATAATACTTAGATGTTTTAGGATACTTATATCTATAATATAATTAATATACTACTTTTAAAACATAATTCCAAAATATTAATACATAAAAACTTAAATCCTTACACTTTAATGATTTCCATAGCATAAGTCTTTCCTTAGTATAGGATTTAACTCTTGCATTAGGGAATTGACTTGGATAATTATCATATTTTCCACACATAAAAAAATTAAACAAAAAAGGGTTCTATGGGATATAATTTATTTTCTTACATCACACTCTTCATTTTTTATGGAAACTAGCTACTTTATTCCCTATTTTTTTCACACTTAAAACACCTTTGAGTTATTTTGTAGAATTTACCTTTGTGTTGTTTTCAAAATTTTTAACATGCAGAAAATTGAATCTTCTTTCCATTATCACCTTTATTAGAATAACTTCCTTGAGATGTATTTATTCTCTTCTTTGATATCTTTATAATTAAACTATGTTCTAGTTGTTAATTTTGATTTTTATAGCTATTTTGGCATAATAAAAAATGTATTACTTGAGCTCTTGACATGTGAGGCATCTCATTTAGGTAATAATCACATTTCCTATCACATTGGTTATTGACTCAGTTATTCCTATTTCCAAGCATTGAATAGGATAAAGAGAAAATTAGGGATGAATATTTTTAAACTTTTAAACACATAACCAAGAAGAAAATAACATTAAAGGGATAAACTATAAATGAAATGTATTTCATTAACTTATGAATTTTAAGGATTCAATTTAAGTTTTCCATGATCTATTTACTAACATAGACTCTTATGGGAATTATTATTCCCTTAATAATGGTTTGTAACGATCTTGTGAGTTTACCAAAGGATATCCCCTAGGAGTGTCAAATAAGGTGTGCAACAAGACCCATTGTTGTGTACCATTTCTTGACCTAGTCTAGATCAATGCAGTGTTTTCATGTTTTACCCCTAGATACATATGTGCCAGAGCCAAATCCACTTGTAGTATCCTGATAGGGATGTACTTTATTTTAAACCAATTACTCTATAATTTACCAAAATTTAGTGATATATTCTTATGTTTAGTATTATCCTTAAATATTTCTCTAATGTTTTCTAATATTATCACAAAAGTAACTAAACATTACTTTGATGCCATCTATGAAAACCCATGTCTTTATAACACATTAATTAATGATTTATTATATAATATTACACATAATAAAACCTATAATATCAATAAGTCTAGAGACTTTGGGAATTAGGTATATAGTATAAAATCTTGAACATGTGATACAATAACATTATTGAAAACTTCCTTAACATGCTCTTAGAAATCATCAGTCCTCTAAAACTTTATGGGATAACTTGGGGACGTAGATAAGAAAGTAGTGATCTATAAATCCCAGTAAGAGAAAAGAATCATAACATGAAGAAAGTATTACATGTTAGACAGTAGGCATTTAAATCAAACATAATAGGGGTGAGAATCATAAACATGAACAAAGGGGAATAATATAACATGATAACATAAAGGTAACATGGGAATGTGGCAAAAATATTAAACATGAAATCATAAATATAGGTCAAGGATAACCAATAATATATAATAACATAGTGGAAAAGTATCATGATGAATTAGGTTCACTCTATAATACCTTTTATGATGTATCATGAGACTAAAAAATTACCCAATTCATTGGAGCACTATATAATTCTAGGCACACCCGTCACTTATCATGTATATGCATAAGTGTTCCATATATATCATTAAATATAGATTCATATTTCATCATATTTAATTACATGATAAAGGAGTGTGGAATAAATATATAAAATTCCCCAATAAAAAGAGTATAGGTTTGTTTAGGTGAATACCCTTGAGTGTAAATAACAATGGTATTCATAATAAAAATATTTATCTTGGAAAAATCGTAGTGAAATTTCCGCAGCATAGTAATAGTACTTAACGATTCATAAAATGGTTTAACGAGAGAAAAAGGGGTATCTCATCATTTGGAAATAAAATATACAGTAAGAGGGACATGTAAAAAAATATAGAAACATTAGTAATTGGAAATAAAAGATATAAAATGAATAATATTATTGAATAAAGAGGAGAAGGAAAGTATCCCTTACTAAATTTAAGCATAGTAACATCTTAGGTAAATGCTATAATGAGAGGGGATAAATGATCTATAATTATTATAAAATAAATTTTATAGTGTATAAATATTTATAAATTCATGAAAATTTAACCAATTGAGATTCAAAAGGATAAATACAAATAAAGTTCTTGAATGGAAAAGAAGAGAGGGAGGTCTCTTACTAAATTTTAGCATGGTAATGACCTAGGTATAGGTAAAAATCATAGAGGATAAATGATATCACATTAAAGTTACTTCAAGTTGATATTAATGGGACATTTAAAAATTAATGGATACATAAAAAATTGATAATTTAAAGGATAAATACAAATAAGGTTCTTGGATGTAAAAGAAGAGAGAGAGGCCCCTTACTTTTGGTATGGAAAATCACAAAATAATTTTGACTGCATAACAGGTGTACATAAAGGTTCATGGGAGGGATTAATGAGAGTTAAAGGAGGATATCATCACATGGTAATAAAAATTTAATTAACATGGATTTATAAAAACACATCCAAACAATAAAAAATGGAAATTAATAGGTACACTATAAAAGAGGTTCTTGGATAAAAATAAGAGAGGTTGATCCCTTACCTTGAGAGGGTGATTAAAAAATATTTGTAGGATATTTTTTAGATCTTGGGAGAACCTTATGAGGAATATAGAGAGGGGATTTAAGATTAAGGATGTTCTCAAAGGTTTCTTTACTGATAATGAATGGGGGATTGGGTGGGTTTATATAGAGAAAGAGAGGGGAGTTCTTTATTATTTTCCAAACATAGGTTTTGGACTCTACAATACAACAATCAAAAACAAAATTCTTACCATAGTTTTCACCATGTTTTCTTCCAAATAGGATTATTTTTAATTATTTTATAAGGAAAAGTACCTAAATCATTAGAATTTTACCCTTAGTGATATGGAAGTGAGTCATGTTCTTAAATAAATGATTTTGAACCTTAAAATATATTGTAGGTTTTGGAGGATTCATAAAGGATTTATAAAATTAATAAAATAACCTCAAAAAAAATTATTTTAAAGGGGAAAAATATATTTGGTTTTGGATATCATTTATGGAATTTATTATATAACTTTTGGGTCATTATGATGTCATAATACACACCGTATATTTATAATGTATAAAATTTTTACCTGAAAATTCAACTATCTCAAAAAATTATAAAAAATTTACCATTTTATAATTTAAACATGATTATTCCAAAAATAATATTCATTTTATCAAAATAATTTTATAAATTTTTAAATTTTCACTTTTAAAACAAGAATTGATATTTATTGATAAATGCATATTTTTTCGACAATAATAGTTTTTGAACCCTTATAACAATTACATTTGAATTAATTGAAAATATATTATCATTTAAATTTAATAAAAATTATTTAATAGTATTTTTTAATTAAAATATAATTTATTTTGAAAATTCATTAATTTATTAAAAAGGAATGTATTAATTGAAATTTCTTATTAGACAAAAACACAATTAGTGTTTTATCATATCAAAATATAATTTTTATCAAAATAGTTTCTTAACTATTTATAAAGAAAAATAATAATAGTCATTATTATATTTAATTGAAAATATAAATACTCATACTATTAGGGTTACTTTTTTTTTCTAGTCCTTGTTAAATTATTTTTACCCTTAAGTAACCCATTTTTCATTTACCATGGCAATAAATATTTACTGTAGTTACTATTTATAAAAATTAAGTTGAAATTTTTAACTAATATTAATTATTATTATTCAAAATATTTAATCCATTTTACCAAAATAAATTCATATAGGTAAAATAATTTAATTGACAATAAAACCCAAAAGTGTGATGGAAAATAGTTTTTTTACAAAATGGATTATAAAGGAAAATGTGATTTTACATTAACTCTATAACTAGTAATATTCACTATATGAATTTTTATTAATAATTATATATATATATCTATATATTATTAATAAATTTAATTTAAATAATTACCCATTAGGGGATATTTTTAATTAATTAAAAGGGAGAAACATTATGAATTTTAAAACAATTATAAAAAAATGTGATTTTGAAGCCTTAAAATAAACTTATTCTAACATCTGATATAAAGATAATGTAAATAAAATTAATTGGATTAAATATAAATAAATAATAATTATGTTACTTTTAAATAAAATTAAAATAATAATCATACTTTTAAAATTACTTAATTTATCAAAATATATAATGATTTTACAAAAAATGGGTATTTTTTACTATTGATAAAAAATCAATATTTTATGAAAAGTTACAAAATTTCAACATAATTTAATCTTGGTATAATGATATATAGAATTAAATTCATTTTATTAAATACATTTTCCTATTTTTTCTATAAAGTAATCATAATATTTTTCAAAAAAATAAATAAAAAACCTTTTCAAAGAGAACACATTTTGAAGAAGAAAAAGACATTACTAAAAATAGAGTGATTATTTGTTAAGAATTTATTAATAAATTTATGTTGAGTAGGAAATATATATGTATTTCATAAATTATTTAATCCTATTTATACCCACAAATTTAACTGCTAGGTAATAATGTTCTTATTTAAATAATCATGGTTTGTTTGGGTTCGATGTTGCGTATCACATATGCTTTGAACATAATTTTCTCTTTTAAAAACTCTGGTCATTAAATTCTTCATAACTTTAATAAATTTCATGCCCTTAATTTGAAATTTCTCTTTTTAATCAGTTTTTTGACACTTGAAAATATCTTTATTTTAAATCTACACCGTAAAAAGGGTTAATAAAACAACCACTTGAATGTCATCACATAACTAGGTTTCTAAGTATGATAAATTTAGTGGGAAGTAAAAATATAAACATGGAAGAAAAAAACTAACACCCATGAATTACTAGAGAGTGATAGAGAATTTTTTAAAAGAAAGTCAATGATTAGAGAACCATAAATATGTTATAGGTGAAAGGACTATAAATTCATAAAAAATGATTATAATATAAAAAAAATTTTGTTTCAAGATTATTTTCATATATTTAATGAATTACTTTACCATATAGACCATTAACATAAAGAAATATACCTTTATAATAATTATAATTTCATCCTTAAATCAATTTACACTAAAATATCATCTTTTTTACCAAACAATGAGTACTCAAAATGATTTTTAATGCCTAAATCAATAGAATAAGCTTATAAATAATCACATGATCCACTAAAGAATAACAAGATATTAATCCCATCTTTACTAAATCCCAAATGTTTAACATAATTAATATAATATTAAAAATAAATAATACTTAATAAATTAATCTACAAAATTAGACAAAAAAATCCCAAAGGTTTAACAAATATCATTCCTTAAATAAATACCCATATATCCCAAATAACACCAATAACCTCAACATTAAATAATGCTTTAACCTCAAAGGTTGTATCATACCCTACATCTTACACCACCAAAACCTAATATAATTATTCTCAAATAATCCTTTATTTTAAACCTAAGGGGTATATATACCTCAAATAAATAAAAAAACTCCCAAAATATCATTAATCATTTCAAAATAAAAAAAATTGATTCTTTAATATATTCCCCAAAATATTCTTAATCATTCTTAACTTCTATCACACAAACCATGTGCGCTGTAAGGCCCGTTGTCATAAACCAGTTCCTGATCAAGTCTATCTCAATGTTGTATTTTTGGGCTTTACCCTTATGTACATTTGTGTCAGAGAAACATCCACTTGTAGTATCCCAATAAGGCTGTATTTTCTTTTAAATAACTTACTATATACTTTACCAAAATTTAGAGATGTATTATTATGTTTATTTTTATTCCTAAATAATTCTCTAATGTTTTCTAATCCTAATTCCATAAATAATGAAACATTACTTTGATACCAACTATAAAAACCCATGTCTTTATTAAACATTAATTCATGGTTTATTAAATAAGAATACACGTAATAAAACCTATAAGGTCAATAATTCTAGTGTATTTTGGAATTAGGTACATAACATAACATCTTGAACATGAGATACATCAATATTATTGAAAAATTACATAACAAGCTAATAAAAATTATCAGTCCTCTAAAACTACATAAGATAAACTGGGGATGTACATAAGAATGGGGTAATCTATAAATCCAAGTAAGTGAATATAAAATAATCCTAATATGAATAAAGTATTTCATGTGAGATAATTGGAATTTAAATGGAACATAAAATGGGTGAGGATCATAAAAATGAACAAAGGGGTATGATATAACATCAAAACATAAAGGAAACATGGGAATATAGAAACAATATTAAACATGAAATCATAAACATAGGTCAAGGATAAACACCAAGATAGCATAAAATATTGGAAAATGTACTGGAATGGATTAGTTCCACTCCCTAATTCCTTTCA
Source organism: Viscum album (assembly GCA_963277665.1). Taxonomy (NCBI): domain Eukaryota; kingdom Viridiplantae; phylum Streptophyta; class Magnoliopsida; order Santalales; family Viscaceae; genus Viscum; species Viscum album. The sequence continues at coordinate 265,543,635 of OY728129.1, forward strand.
TGATGTCTCATGAGACTAAAACATTATCCAATTCATTACAGCACTATATAATTCTGGGTTCACCCATAGCTTTCATATCATGTACATGGATAAGTGTGCCACATATATCATTAAAAATAGGATCATATTTAATTCCAAGATTAATAAGTGTGGAATAAATACATTTAATTCCCAAATTAAATGAGTATGGTTATGTATAGATGAATACCCTTGAGTATAAATAGATCTGGTATTCACAATAAAAAGGTTTGGCATGGAAAATTATAGAGAAATTTCGGCAACATAACGATAGTACTTACAATATTCATAAAATGGTTTAATGAGAGAAAAATTGGTCTCTCATAATTTGTAAATAAAATATAAAGTAAGAGGGTCATGGAATAAAATAACCCAACATTATAAATTTGAAATAAAATATATAAAATGAAGATACTTAAATAAATAGGATAATGAAATGACCCCTTACTAAATTTTGACATAGTAATGGAATAAGAAAATGCTACAATAAAAGGGGATAAATGATCTATTTTTATTATAAAATAAATTAAAAAATGTATGGATATTTATAAAGTCATGAAAATATAAATAATTGAGATTTAAAAGGCTAAATATAAAGAGGGTGCTCGAATGGAAAAGAAGATATGGAGGTCTCTTACAAAATTTCAGTATGGTAATGACTTATGTAAAGGTAAAAATGAGAGGGGATAAAGGATATATTATCAAAATAACACAAATTGAAAATTAATGGAAAAATTATAAATTCATGTATACAAAAAAAATTGATAATGAAAAGGATAAATAGAAATAAGGTGTTTGAATGGAAAAGAAGAGTATTATGTCCCTTACTTTTGGTATGAAAAATTACAATATAATTTTGATAGCATAACGAGCATAGATAAAGGTTCATGGGAGGGATTAATGAGATTTAAAGGGGTCTATAATTAAATGTAAATAAAAATTGAAGTAATAAGTATGTATAAAAACATACCCAAACAAGAACAAATGGAAATTAAGAGGCACAACATAAAAGAGTTTCGTGGATAAAAAGAAGAGAGGGAGATCCCTTACCTTGAGAGGTTGATTCCAAAAGCCTTGGAGGAGATTATTGAGAGATTAGAGGAAAATTGGAAGGAATATATAGAGGGAATTTAAAATTAAGTACCTGATCTAAGATTTTTTAGTGAAGATGAATGGGATCTTGAGTGAGTTTATATAGAAAAAGAGAGGAGAATTCTTTATTATTTCCCAAACATAGGTTTTGGACTCTATACAATAAAATAATAAAAACCAAAAAGCATAGAATGGTTTTTGCCCATGTTTTCTACCAAATAGGATTTATTTTAATTATTTTAAAAATTCAAGGTTCTAAATAATTAAAATATTACCCTGGGTGATAAAGAAGTGAGTCGTGTTTTTAAAGAAATGATTTTAAAACCTTAAAATATAATATAGATTTCGTAGGATTCTTAAAGGATTTATAAAACTAATAAAATAACCTAAAAAAAATTAATTTAAAAGGGTAAACATATATTTGGTCATGTATACCCTTTATATCATTTATAACATCGCTTTTGGGTCATTATGATGTCATAATATAGACTATATATTTATATTGTATTTATTTTTTACCCTAAAATTTGACAATCTTAGAAAATTATGAAAAAATCACCATTAGATAATTTCAACATGATGATTCCAAAACTAATATTTATTTTATCCAAATAATTTTATAAATACAGGAATTTCCATTTTTAAAGTAAGAAACTCTATTTATTGAGAAATGTTGGTTTTTTCGATAATAATTGTTTTTGAATCTTTATAATAATTGAATTTGACTTCATAACAATTATATTATCATTTAAATTTAATAAAAATTATAAAATAGTAATATTTTATTAAAATTTAATTTATTTTTAAAATTCATGAATTCATCAAAAAGGAATATGCTATTTGAAATTACCTATTACACAAAAATATAATTTGTCTTTTATCATATCAAAATGTATTTTTTTTCAAAATCATTTCTTAATTATTTATAAAAAAAATAATTATTATATTTAATTTAAAATATAAATATTTATAATATTAGGGTTAATTTTTTTCTAGTACTTATTAAATTGTGTTTACCCTTAATTGACCTATTTTCCTTTTACCATGGTAATAAATATTTACTATAGTTACTATTTGTAAAAATTAAGTTTAATTTATTACCTAATATTAATTATTATTATTCAAAATATGTAATCCATTTTATAAAAATAAATTCATAAATGTGTAAAAATTTAATTTAAAATAAAACCCACAAGTGTGATGGAAAACATTTTTTTTGGAAAATGCATTATCCAGGAAAAAATGATTTTACATTAACTTTATAACTAGAAATATTGATTATATGAATTTAAATTAATAATTATATATATATGATTCTTCAATTTAATTTAAATAATTCCCCATTATGATTTATTTTTAATTAATTAAAAAAGAGAAATATTAGGCTTTTTAAAACAGTCCTCATAAAAATGTGTTTTTCAGCACTAAAAATAAACTTCTAAAATATGATATAAAGATGTTGTAAATGGAATTAATTGGATTAAATACAACTCAATAATATTTATTTTACTTTGAAATAAAATTAAAATAATAATTGGACTTTTAAATTACTTAATTTATCAAAATAAATGAAATTTTTACAAAACAAATTGGTATTTCACTATTCTCTGAAAAATCAATATTTTCCAAAAAAATACCAAAATTTAACCCTAAATTAATCTTGGTATTATGATATCAAAAAAGTAACTGATTTTATAAAATATTTTTTTTAAATTTTATATTAAATAATCATAATAGTTTTTTCAAAAAAAGGAAATAAAAATCATTTTTGAAGAGAACATATTTTGAAGAACAAAAAGACATTACCAAAAATTGAGTGATTATTTATCAATCATTTATCAATAAATTTATGTTTATTAGGAAATATATATATTTAATAAATTAATTAATCCCATTCAAACTTGAAAACTTAATGACTAGGTAATAACAGTCATATTTAAATAATTATGGTTTGTTTGAGTTCGGTGTTATGTATCACATACGCTTCGAACATGATTTTATCTTTTAAAAAATTAGGGCATTATATTATTCTTGAAAATCCATTTAAAACCATTGGTAATTATATCCACTAGAGGATCTACCAAAATCCAATTTTTTTTTTGATACATGTAATCAATTTTAGAATTTATAGCTTCTTTACACATGGAAAATTTTATGTCACTTACTACTTCTGTATAGGTTACAAGATCATTATTATCAAATAATAATGAATCACCATCCTTTGTGACTAGAAAACCATATCTTTTAGATTCTCCAACCTCTCTTGTAGTCCTACGTAGTACTTGTGTCTTTGGAACATTCAATTCCCTAGGGCTTTGTGGAATATGTTCGTGTGATAAATCTTGTGTATCTTAAGCTTAGAATTTATCAAATTCTATATCTCTTGCACTATCTATTTTTGAGATGTGATACCTCTTAAATAATTTGTGATGTCTATCAACCTAAAAAAATATTATTTGAAAGGTTTTTTGGTATTATCCCCTTATTTACTTTAGATATCCAATAAATACACACTTAGTGCCTTGGGGTGCAAGTTTTTTTCTTGAAATGGACTTAATAAACACTTCACATCCCCGCACAAATATATAAAACAAAACAAGTTTATTTCCAAAAAAAGTTCATATGGAATATTGTTTTTTTGTTTAGTTGGAACTCATTTTATAATGTATATTGTTGTCTATAATTCCCATCCCCAAAAGGATATTAAAAGACTCACATGAATCATTGTTGATTTCACCATGTCTAATAGAGTGTAGTTCTTTCTTTCACTTACATCATTCTGTTATGGTGTATGAGGAAGAGTGAGTAGGTATAGAAGGCCAAAACTCCTGTAAATAATCAATTAAGTCTTTATTAAGATATTCTCTACCCCATTCTGAGTGAAGTTTCTTAATATTCTTACCAAAATGGTTCTCAACCTCATTATTACATTACTTGAATCCTTAAAAGGAATATGACTTATACCTCATTAAGTATACATATCTACATCTACTAAATCCATTATTATAATTTATGAAGTATGAGTAAACATCCATGGATTTAAATGGAAATGGTCTGAACACATCGGTATGAGCCAACCCAAGAAGATCAGTGGCCCCTTTACCTTTTTCACTAAATTAAGCTTTGGTCATTTCTCCTTGTGAACATTCATGAAATACAACAAGTAGTTTTAGTTCAAAACAATCTAAATATCATTCTTGGTGTAATATGGTCAAGCTTTTTTTATGTACATGACCTAGCTGGTGATTACATATTTGGGTGTTCCATGAATCACATGAACTATTTTCATTATTAATTGACATTACATGGATTGTGTAATCCAACATGTAAAGATTATTATTTAAATATTACTCACCATAACAATTTTTTTCTTTATAAAAGAAGCAACATTATTCTAAAATTTGAAAATAAATCCATATGTATCAAGTCTAGATACATAAATAATGTTTTTTGTGACTGAAGGTATATAATAATAGTTTTTAAAACCAAGATAATTCTTTTTATAAATGTGAGGTGGCAGCCCCCAATAGCCACAACAAGTCTGGATCTGTTGGCTCCTTGAAGATCTACCTCACCTCAAGCTATCTTCTAGATTCTACCTGGTACCTATATTAGAATACATATGTGAGCACATTATGTTGTATCTAATAATAAATTAGTAGAAATGGATAGATTACACTCAACAAAAAATGTGTTAGAATATTCCCCTTGGTTATTTGTCTGGGTGTAGTGTGTTTTCCAGTAGAACTTCTTTCCACATATAAAATAAATAGCATCATGTTCCCTTACTTGTCCCTAATTATTCTCTTCTTGGAATTAAATTGTGAAGAATATTAAGACTTAGAGTTGAACTTGTGGATCTTTTCTTGGAATTTCCATTTATTTACCATAAGGACATAAGGTCTTTCACACATCATATCCTTGTCAACTTGGCGAAGTTGAGTGAGAAGATACATGAGAGGATTCTCTATGTTATTTATATTAAAATTTACAACAAATCTAGAGAATATTTAAGAGATTAATGAAATAATGTGATTATTGTATAATTCTTCTTGTAGGTTAAACCCTTGAACCTCTAAGAACTCAATGTAGCCAATTATTTTGACTATATGAGGCCTAACTAGCATACTTTCTCCAAGTTTTCTTATGAATATCACCTTGGATATTTCAAATCATTTATGTATTTCTCTTTCCTAATAAAGATCACGGAGATTATAGAGAATTTTATAAGTATCCATGTTTTCATACGAATTCATGAGTTCATTATACATGGATGAAAACATTAAACACTGAACATAAATCGCATCTCTTAGGTTTTTATCATAGACAAAAAAATAATTACCAAAAGTCTTATTTGTAGGTGGATTGTGTATTGAGTATTCTAGAATGTAAGACTTATGTGCATGACTAAATACTACCCATATGTGTCTGAACAATTCCTATAAGTTACTATCGGTTAAGAGATATTATTTCTCTAGAATTGATTATAGGGATAATTCGGTTGAAGAAATTTTCATTATTCTACAATAATAAAAGAGTATATTATTAGTAATTTTTATTGATTTCAAATTATGTGAGACATAATAATTTTTATTTTATTATGTCACTCACTATTTTATCAAATCTCAACGGACCTCACCATTAAACTTATAATTCCTTTTCATATAAACATTCTTGTTGAAAGGATCCATATTACCCTTATTATAATCTATATAGAGGCAATTGAAATTATAATAAAGTATTTATGTAGGTGGTCTTTCCAACTACAAATTGGAAGATCCTTGAACCATTTAGTGTAATCCACAATCTAGAAATCATGACTTGGATTTACTCAACACTTACCTCTAAATTTGTATTGTATGGATGAAGGTTATTACAAAAAATACATATTCGTTTAAGTCAACCCATTATCATATTTAAGACTTATCAATTATTAAAATCTCCACCAACAGAGGATAAACTAACAATTTAACTATGGTTTCATCTTAATTTAGATAATAAAAGGCATAACGACTTAATATTAACTTGAGGTATTTTGTTTATTATGCATAAAGATTTATTGTTTTATCCTTTACATGTTTTATTAATATAAATTTGATTTCAATTTAGGGATTAACCATGTTTCGATAAAACATTTATGCACACCCATTTATTTTAATTCCATATTTTCATATTAATCCATTTATTTATGTGGTTGCAGTCTGATATCGATAATATAAATCATGTATTAGATATAAATAAAATAAACAACTAAATAAGGTAATCGTAATCTCATATTATGGTTGATCTTTAGATCAAACAATAAATCAAACTATGACCCTAGGGAAATTTTTTGTGTGCTAGTCTTAACATGAGTTTCTACATTCCATCTATCCACCTATGTATCACTCATGTTTGTTTTGTCTCAGTTATGTCTTAAACCACCTCTATCTTGGATCTTCCTTGAACCAACTCCACATGCCTTCATATACTCATTTTATTACATATGCTTTATAACTTAGATACATGTGATGGGGACCAAAGTATTAGTTAAAGGGAATTACATAAAACAGCCTTGGATATATAGGTCCTACATAATAAAGGAGAGAGAGATGACATGTGGGAAATCATGTTTAATTTAATAATAAATAATTGAAGACCTATGTAATAAAATTAAATTAAAAAAAACCAACACTTACATAGGTTTGGTAAAATCTCATGATCAATCATACAAATGCAACAACTACACATTTAAAATATCTAGCTACCATTCATTTAAATTTATTCTTCAATAAGATAAAATGTGAATGAATTATTCCAATTAATTATCTTATTAATAAATAAATAAATTTTATATTATTTCATCCAATTTCCCTAGAGATTATCATCCACTTTGATTTTAAATAAAATAAATAATTTAAATTAATTTGAAATTTAATAAAAATAATGTAAACATTTTATATGAATGAAACATGGTGAGTAACTATCTAAACTGCTCAGTATGTTTCTTTTTGTATAAAATTAACTCATAAGACATATTTTATACACAACATGTGTCAAAATTTCATGGAATGTACTATCAAATTAATGACACACATACCACATGAATATTATGTTTCATGTACATTTTAATGAATTGAGTCTTAATTATGAAATGACCATACCATATTTATAGTTTTGAATATTATGTGGAATTAATTTATTATTTAATATAATATAAAAACCTAATGACCAACGTGTATTTTCAAATCAACTAAACACATAACTTAGGTTGATGAGTTTTAATAGAGTAATTAATTAAATTTAATATTTCCATGTAAACAGGTAATATACACAGAGTGTGCATGTTGGATGCATGAAATGGACTTCACATCACTGAATATCTTTGATACATGCCTATAGACTTGGCATAAACTTATTGTGGACATTTATGAAGTAAACAACATGAACTATCAAATTACATAGATGCTGACCTGCACGTGTTGTGTGTTAAATACACACAGTGTATTAATTACACAACATGTCTTGGACCCATGTTTTTTTTTTCATGAAAACATGTGGACTACATGACGTGTAGGCAATATACATGGTGTTTAGTCCAAAAAATATATGTGCCTCCATTTCTAGTTAACACATAGTGAATTAAATGAACATGACATGTATTTATTACACACTAACCCAGAGTCCATGCGGGTGACCTGGTATAATGAATAAGGACCCATGACATGTGACAAAGGAGTACATGTTGTATAACTCTGTGTTATCCAGATAGAGTTATTAGAACCTTTGTATGGGTTATTCAGATGAAATCTTCATTAATTATTAACCTATATTGGTTATGTAAGTGAGAAATAAAGAGAAGGAAGAATAGATATCGACAATCGGATGAAGAATGAAAAAAAATAAATGAAATTTAATTTTAAATGTGTAATTATGAACAATAAAATAAGTAATTATAAATTTGAATGTGGCTACACTAATACCACTTATTAGTTCTGGACACAACAGAAATGCCTATTAGGCCTATAGCTAACTCAAATTCTTTCAAATTAGATGGATCATTTTAAAATTGTAAAGTACATCAACATCATGGAAAATAATTTTTTTAATGAATATTGACAAAGAAGGTTTTCAAAACCAAGCGAAGATCCTTTCACATTAAATTTTTAATTAATTTAAATATATTAAAGAAAGAATTCCTAATTCTTGTTATCTTTATTTGATGAAGATGTTGATCATCTGAAACCCTTTTTGGTTAACTGTTTTTTCTCTGGTAGTATCCAAGTGTAGAATACCTCTAGCAGTGATCCACATGTTCTCCTATGGTCTTTGAACAATGCTAATGGATTTTCTAGTGATATAATAGTGAATCGATCATTTTATAGTGTTCGTCTTGATTATTGAGATGATTTCTTAAAGCTTGAAGAATCAGCCTTTCACTCACATTATTGAGATGATGAAGTAAAAAAGAGAATCTCTAGAGAATTATTCAGACTTGAGAGAGAGTTATGGATATCATTGTGCACAAAGATTCTCAATTTCAATCAATATATATACAATTGAAAAAGTCAACTATTTATAAAGATATGGTTAAAGTTAAAATATTTTTTAAATTTCATAATGACCCTTAAATAATACATTTAAAATTATATGACCCCATTTAATGTAATAATAGTAATATATTATTTTCTCATGGAGTACACTCACTTTCACAATGATAAATATTATTTTACCAACTTGAAAATTAATATTCATCATCAGAAACAATCTTGGTTTACTAGACCTCCTTTTTTTATGAAATACCCAAATAAATATTTTTTAATTAAATAAATAAATATTATATAACAACATAATTAAATAATTACCTTGAAAATAAATATTTATTTAATTTATGCAATCAATAAAACCTGAATAAAATTATTCCTTGTCCATGATAATACTATTTATTCAAATAATTAAATTCAAATAAAATTTAATTGTGATCAATGAAAATAACTAGTGGGTGATCCTATAGGATTATTTCTCATTATCATGAGGAGGATTTACCTAAATTCCAGGATTACTATCTATCAATAGGTAAAGGCGCACAAGAGAAATAATTTAATGTCATAGCATTAGGAAGAACACATGAGTAATCATTGTGTAATATAATCCCTTTATCATGATGTCTCATCAAGAAGGTTGCACACCTATGTCATCAACCTATATGCATATATGAGATAAAATTGTCATTACACCATGAACATGAAATTCTAATGAAGTAATTCTATTTCTATCAAAGAGTCAATATATAAATTTCCATGAAGATAAAAGGGATAGATATTTCCTTGAATTATTTTTTAATAACATCTCATTTATAACACACCAAATATACCCAACATCTCTATGAATTAATTTCATAATGGTTTAAAAAAATACATATAAGTGTGTGAGCCATGAAATGAATTAATAATAATCTTAATGTCTAAGAACCATTGCACATTCTCACATCTAAGAATATCCAATGACACATAAACATGTGGAATTTATATTGGTGGGTCTGTTCTTATAATCTCTCATCTTGGAGATAACCAAGTGTGAATTTCATGAGATAAAAGTCTCATATACTTATGAGTATTTGTACCTGATGGTCAACATACCATGTGTCCCATCATAGAATTTTATCCAACCATAGAATAAGGTTTGTATGGAATTCTTCCTTTTTTATTACATAACATTACAAATCATTTTATAAACGTAGGATCTTTTAATGTTTAGTGTCCTGGAAATAATGTACATAATACATGAAAACTTAAAACATTATTACAATCTACTTGATATGCTTAATTATAGGTTCATACTAAGTTCAATTACTATATATCATAACCTGGGGACATACATAAAAGGAAAGGGTGAGCATAAGGTCTATTAAGGGAAAACAAGGGAAATAATTTACTTGTGATCTTGAGAAATATCAATAAGAACTTGAAAAAATACATAAAGAGATGAGAAATGGAAAAAAGGCATATCATAATAAAAATTACATGATTTATAACATGGAAATGTATAAATGACATTTAATTGAGTCATTCATAAGTATATCACTAAGGTTTATCACTGAGGTGTCATAAAAATTACCAAGGTTATTCACCAAGGTATCATAAAACATGTCATCTCTAGAGATTAAATCCTTTACCAAATGCATTGGATAACTATCAGGGAAAACCCATCATATGTATTAATTAATGTGATCCATATATATCGTAATCAAACACCACATAAATAACCTATGGGGAATCAAAGAAACATGTTTCAAATCAAAATCATGGTGTTTTAGAAAGTGCTTAAAAACAAGATCCTTTTGTCATTTTAAACCCATGGAAAAAGGAATGCGGGTTTCATATATGTTAATCCCAGAATAAAATATATAAACTTGAAATATATTTGAATACTTATAGAGAATAAATATGTTTTGGTATTTACAAAAGAAAATAAAATAATTTCTTGAGAAAAAGAGAGAAATTTTGAGAAGAAAATTCTACAGCATAACGGGTATGAAATATGGTTTTAGAAAACATAAAAATAAATAGGGGAGAAAGATATACCATTCATAAAAGAATATAAATATATTAAATAAGTAGATTAAAATGTATATAATAACATAGTATTAAATTTTGAAATACATTCCACATAAAAATGGAACTTGAAAGGAAAAGAGAAGTTGATATTTCCCTTACTTTGAAAAGTGACTCCTAAAACTCAAAGATCGGTACCTTGGGGGATTGTGGAAACTTTGGGAGGACTACTTGGGAGGTAATAATATAATATATTTATGTATAATTAAATGGTAATGAAAGTAAATAAATAAATGGGTGCGTATTTATAGAAAAATTGAGAGTGTTTTTTATTAATTTCCTTGGACACCTTAGTAGTGGTATTTGAAAAACCGTGGGCTTGACCATTGTATTTACCCATAGTTTTGGATAATTGGGACACCTATTACATTATTTTCATCCAAAGGAGTCGACCAAAATTTTATATTACTCATTACATCATTATTACATAGTTATGATGTCATTAAAAATACCAAAAAACTCAAACTATAATTTCAATCTTCATAACACCTGAAAAAAATAAAATTATTTTATCATTTATAATTAAATAAGTGTGTTTTTATAATAATATTTCTATATAATAAACATTATTAATAAAAACTTAGTTTAATACAATAATTTATATATCTCTAAAAAGTAAAATTTTTACGTGAAAACCCTATTTATCAAATTCCATCTCAATATTTAAGCAAAACTATTCTTAAAACTGAAATGATGGAATAAAAATTTTATTTAAAAAAAGGGATTAATCATTAAATAACTAGGTCCTTAACACATAACCCCTTATAACACCCACATAATAACTAAGGGTAAGGTGTGTGATTGTGATAGACTCTTGGGGTGGCTTATATAGCATTTCCCAAGTGGTAATTTCCACTAACTTGAACTTTTCCCGTAAGTGATTTCTTTAAAGATTAACATGTTCAATATCATCTTGGGATTGGTCTAGAGTGAAGACCACTTATGATACCTCCTTACCAATATCCAAAAATGGGCCTCATATGGAATGACTCTATTGGATGAGTCCATCAAATCTTTTTTTATATTAATTAACCATTATCATTTCTATTTATAATACTAATTATCACGTTAAATTTATTATTAATATTATTGTTTCCAATGGTCATATTGACCAATGGTTATAATTAACCAAAGGTCATATAACAATCGAAACCAAATGTTCACATTTCAATTATACTAAATTCATTATTAAAGGGATAAAGTTTTTTTGTGTAAAAAATAATATAACACGCATTTTAATGAAACAATTATCATTCAAGAAGTTCAGGTCATTACAGTTTGAGAATATCATCATGTAATTTTAAGGTACTTATTATAGTGGGGTATTGTTATGACATCTTCAATGTAAAAAAATAATTTGGGAAATTATTACATTAAAGTCACACATAATTATGAATTATATATAGTAAAATATTTTTATTTATATTCACTTCTTTGAATATACATTCAATCAAAGTACACACAGTTGGTTCTAGAAAACCAACTCTAATAGTTTTTGTAAGACTATAGCTTCGAAATCTTCTACACACCTGGGAAAGGTATCATAGTGGTTGATTTTTTGAGAATGAAATATATGGTGGTGTTATTCATGATTTCATAGATGTATGGAGGATGATTGGGGAGGTTATGTAATTATATCTAGATATGGATAAATTCTATGGAAGAGGTTTCCTGTATCAGATGACTAGAAGTCATATTTATTATAGTAGGTTAAGGAGTCCCAATTTAGATATATTTAGGTAAAATTTTTGTGTAATCTTGTCATCTAATAATTTTCTTATGAGGGATGGTTGGAGGATGATTAACATCAAGTGTTGTTTTAAGGAAATGAATTTTTTTGTTGGCAGTACATGAGATGGGTATCTGTGAGTTTCAAAACTTGTAATTAATAGTGTATGGTGTCATAAATATGTATCATGCTATGAGGAGTAAGTTTTGGTGGTATGGGGTGAATATTTTAGTGGTTGATTTTGTGTCAGGGTGTTTGGTATGTTAGTAAGTGAAAGTCAAACATCATGTTCTTGGAGTTTTACTGCAATCATTGGACATTCATAAGTTTAAATGGAAGGATATCTCAATGGATTTTATCACAATTTTACTCATTCTCAGGGAGGATGTGATGTTATATAGGTGGTTATGGATAAGTTTATAAATGAATATAATTTCTTATCAATCAAAAATTCTAGTGTAGTGTATGATCTTACAAATCTATATATGGAGAAGATCATGTAGATTTATGGGATTCCTAAGATGATTATTTTTTACCATGATCCTTGTTTTACTATGAGTCAATGGAAAGGTATTTAGTGTGATTTTGGATATCAACAATGACTTAACACTTCCTTTAATATTTATATAGTTAGTTAGTAATAGAGTACTATACAAACATCAGAGTACATGTTGCACACATGTGTATTAGATTTTAGAGGTTCATGGGTGAAACACCTACCTTTGGTTTTTCCAATAATAATAGCCATGATTCATCCATTGGTATGGATCCATTTAAGGAATTTTATAATATGCATTGCATAACACTATTGTGTTATGAAAACACCAGGGTGTATATACAACAAATGATACCATAATAGGAGTAAATAGGAAAAAATAAATAAGAAGAATAATAAAAATAATGTGAACAAAGAGATTTAAGTGGTTTGGAAAAAATCTCTATATCTATGAAGTGGAAGAATCATTTCACTATTATTTTGGTGAAAATTATAGCAAACACATATAGTAGCATACCTTATCTTCAAGATGATATCAGTAATGAATGAAGTGTTATAGTAACCAATGTCACAACAATAATATATTTTTATAGTATTCCATTCCCATATTAGTAAAGTCCACTTTTCTATGATGTATGAGTTAGAAAAGTCCATATGTCTATAGTAACCTTTTTCAGTGTTGATGAAAAAAATATTATATAGTTTTTTATATCTTCTATAGTATATGAGTCTCACACTTGGATCAACTTCATACAATGGATTGGGCCCCACTATTCTAACAATCTCCCACTTGGAGCATTGTAACATCCCAGGTAAATAAAGAATAAGACATATTTCATATTTATTAATATTTGTGAATTAAATATTAATTTTTCTTTAAAGGGGTTGATATGTTCGATAGCGTACTCGATACGCAATGACATATTTCTTTGAAATCTTATGTTGCACACTAATAATATAATACTATTATTTTAAATGTTAGTTTAATCCTAGCCGTTTTATTGGAAGGAATGAAAAAAACGAACGACAATATGATTATAAATGTTTGTTAAATGTATTTATATTTATCTAATAAAAGTTAGAGGATTAAAATGTGAATGAATCTAATTTTAAGCATAATTTACATTAAAAGGTTGATTTTCCACCTTTTAATGGAGAACCCTCTTTAAATATAATTTTTATCACTTTAATAAATTCTGTTTGACCAAATAAAATACTTCTTTAGAACGGGGAAATCAAAATTTACTTTGTGTAAATTTTTGGAATTTTTTTGATAAAGTTAATTTTCTAATGAATCGTGAAAAATATTGTATTTTAATTCAAAACTGTGTTTTAATATAATTTATTTATATGGTTAGATTATCTTTTTAACTGGTTTTAAAGTGTAATTATAATATATTTTTACCATTTAATCCAATTTTGGTCATTGTAATTAATTTCACTTTGAAATTGGACATAAACAAGTGTCAGTCTTTTGATAGTTATTGTTTCTTAAAAATACACTATTTTTTAACAACGAGAATTAATTTTAAATTAATTAATGCCACTTCTATGTTTTTAATTTAGAAAAATAGACATCATTTTTGAATTCAGAATATCAAATAAATATTAGGCTTAATTTTTGTTATTTTTCTGAAAAACTTCAATTTTTGATGAATAGTGAAATCACTTAGTAGTAGTTAAAAAAACTGACTTTTTCTTTTAAATGAAATTTTACCGCTTCTGTGAATTAAATTTTGAAAATCCGACATACATGGTTGTTATCAAGAAGTAAAATGTGGTTCAATAAGATGAAAATAATTTTTAGTGAATAGTAACTTTTGACTTTTATTTAGCGCGATTAAAGGTAAATAGGGCAATTCAAGGTAAAAAGAATATTTTAATAATTCAAAATTACCTTAACACATATCCTAACCTAATTGGAAGAGTAATGGACAACCATGGGAATCTTTGGGTCTATTTTGGGACCCCATGGAGCCACTTATGAAAGATAATGACACTTTAGATTAATTAATTTAATGTAAAGGAAAAAATGACATAAACAAAAATCTTTTAGTAAATTATTTTTTATATGGTGTTATATAAATTATATTTTTGATTATAAATATTAATTGGAAAGGTCAAATTATTTCCTACATCATGGTAGTTTTTTTATAATTTTTAGACACCACATAAATTAAATTATTTATGACATAATAATGATGTAGTATTTACCTCATTAATAAAAGATTTAAATAAATAAGATTATAAATATTAAAATAACATCCAAAACCTGTCCAATTCCTATTGGATGATATTATTTCGACTTTGAGTCATCTTATCATCAACTTTAATTATTTTTGGACCTTTATAAACCGAATAACATTATATAATAAAATAATATTATCACACTTTCCTAAAGAGCCCCTCCTCTCCCTTATAAAAGGAGACCACTTCTAACCAATTCCTCACACCTCTCAATCCTTTTGGATCATCCAAACTCTACCCAATTAATCTCTCTACATCCCTATCCTCCTCCTAGAAGCCTTAAATTAGGCATAAGACACTTCAATAAGTACTTTGGTTCAAACCAAAGGGATTTACCCAAATTAAAGGATATTAAAGAACGAACGGGTCAAGTCGGACACAAGGTAAGTTATTTTCTTATCTCACTTTTAATTCTGTGAGATTTCCATTGTTTTCCACTTATTCATTGCATGTGGTTTATTGTGTACTTCCATTTGATATATATTATCATTATTATCATTATATTCATGGTATTCTATGATTCATTTGGTGGTTATTAACTTTAGGTTATATGACTCAGTTGATTACAACGTGGTAAAGGGTTTCATCTCACTTTTTATTCCGTGAGATTCATGCTATATTTTCCACTATTTCCTTTTGTGTAGTGTATGTACTTCCCATTATTGTACTGTTTGTGTAATATACTTTCATTTATTAGTATTTACATCTTCATTGTATGATCCTTCTTTCATGTGGCGTATGTTTTGTAAGTTACCAAATCGGTAAGGGAACCTTTCACCCTCCTCTTTTTAAAAGACTTCTTTTTGTTATGTCTTTTAATTTACATATTATTTTGTTGGGATATGTTTTTCTATATACTTATTGATGTAAACTTTATGTCTAAGTGATGAGATACCCTTTTTATCTCATCAACTCATTTTCTGAATTTTAAAGTGACGCCGTTAGGCTGTCGAATTTTTATAAGGGAACTTCTTAACCCAATTTCAATCCTTTGGGTTCAACTTGTACTTCTTGAATATGTCTTCCTATTAATATGTGTGAATCACCTTCTATTGTTTTACACATAATATCAAAATATATTGGGTGTATTTATATTTTTCACACATAATTATGTGATTGATTTATCCTTAATTTAAGGATACCATCTTTATAAGGGATTTCATCTCAATTTACATTTCCACTGAGAATTCATTGTGGTTATATACCAATTCACTCTTATATGGTGTATATACTATCCTTTGACATATTATATCATGAATACCTTTGTTCTCATGATATTATAAAGTTCCGATTAAATGTTATTTCTCAATTATTTGTATTCAAGCGTCTCTCTTTTTGTAAAAAAAACTCTTTAACTAAAATACCGCTTTAAATGTTTTAATGATTTATTAATCTAAATATTTCTCATTAATGTACATGTTTTCAAAATGGGTTTTAGGATTTATTTATATATAAATTAATGTTTTCAAATGATAATTCATTTAAAATCTTCAAAGTGGTATGGGACACTTTGATTCAAAAATCTGTTTTTAAATGGCGTTGAAAATGATTTGATAAAGCATTGTTTATTTAAATATCTTGATTATATATATTGGAATGTGAAAATGTTATATTTAATTTATAATTGTGTTATGTTTTATGTTTATGTTATGATTATTGGGCATTGTTTACGTATACGGGTGGTTCCATGATAAATCTAGGGCGGGTGAGCCCGAGATATCTCTCCAATGCATTGGGTAATGTGACAGAGGTAAACATGATGTTTACCCTAAAAGATTTAGGGAATATAATGTGATGGGTATTAAAAGTGTAAATCCCTAAATAGATATGATAGATACACTTTAAGTTTGATATGGATGCCATAAGTAACCTTTATGATTTACGATTTGTGTGTGTTAGTCATAAATCTTATGATTTCTTAGGGTATTTTATAATTAAAATGTATGGTTTCATTGATTTGTATTTATTTATGGGATAATGGTTTCCTTCCCTATTTTATAACCCTTACTGAGCTTTTTATGCTCATCCCAAGTTTTTGAAATGTTTTCCACAGGACTTAAAGATTAATCGGGTCAAGGATTGGATCAAGGAAAAGTCATGCTGTCTAAAACATGGAACTAAACATGTTTCTTTTTAAGAGTTTTTATTTTATAAAAAAATGGATACTAAGTAGTATTGTCTACATGTAATATTCAAGTTGTTATGTAATAGTTATGGCCTAATTCTCTAAAACTTTAAACCTGGAAAGATCCTCAATGTGAATTATTCATTTAATTCAATATTATGTAATGTTTTAAGGTTGGGTCCTTATAAGTGTGATATATCAAACTAGTATTTTTACATTCTTCAAACTTAGAAAACTTAATTAATATGAGATTCTTTTATTCTTTACTCACCAATGGGTTCTTTGAATTTAAATAATCAATTTCAATCTAACAGTTCATGAATTAACAACTACTTTTCTTTCTATTCTCTAATAATGTGTTTCCATATCCTTCCCTATAATCTATATTCAACAATGAAGACCAAAAGAGGAACATTGGTGCTTAAACTTCTCAATAACCATTAATTTATTTAATATATCTTATAGACTATAGGTTCCTTGTATCTTATATAATGTCAACAACCCATCACGTATTAAACCTATGATAAATTTTCACTTTAACTAAATATTCTTTTTCCCGACATGAAACACTGGGTTCTTTGTAAGATATATAACACTTTGAATATCATAATAAAATATATTTTTCCTATTTATTTCTATGTAGATCCTCTATGAAGTTATTAATCCAAACTATTTCCTTTTTGAATTTCATGATAATGAATTACACTACATCTATGGTGGGTAGCACCACCACCTTATAAAAATGACATATCATACTTACTATAATTCATCTATAAGCAAACAAAAAAACAATGGTACTCCTCCTACTTTCAACATCACCTCCAAGGTCATCATAGACACAACTATATAATGAATTTTCTTACTCATAGTACATATTTACTTCCTTGATTCTCTTAAAATATGTCAGTATCAACTTTAAATCCAAGTAATGATATTTTTATAATATTATCCATGTACCTTATCACAACTCCCAATAAATAAGAAATATTAGGTTTGGTAAAAACCATTGCATACATCAGTATTTAAATAACTGATGCATAAGGAACCTTTATTATGTATTCAAAAAATTATTCTATATTTGGTGATTTCTCTTTTTATAAAATAAAATGGATTTCTAGGGGAATGAAACTATTTTTTTTGTCATAATACAAAACCTACTCAAAACCTTTCTAGCGTAGTTAGTCGACATTAACATCAATTTTCCAGTTTTATAGACTACACAAATGGGTAAAATATCAAACCAAAAATAGAAAATTTAGTTGGAGATTCCAATAATGTTTCTTTTAATATCCATGTTCATTGAAACCTATATTTATTAGGACGGGTGATTAAATATTCCATGTGATGGAATTATTTAAAATACTTGAAGGAGTTTGTTAAACTCCATGGAATGTTCATGCCAGGTATCGGTGTTATAGAATTAAATTCTTTATTTTTGAAGGTTATTAGTTAGATAATTTATATTTTACAAGTTTTTAAAATATAATAGAGTATAAAAATAAGGTAATAGTTGAAAAATATTTTAGTTTTCATTCAATTGATAAAACAAACAACTCCTACATCAAAAATTTGAATGTAAATAAATATGTCAAGACTAGATTAATCTTAGTAAAGTATGTGTATATTCATCTTATTTATATCATATTATAATAGGTTATTAGATAATAATAAGTTATTGTAAACAACATGAGATGATTAATTATATACACATAGTTTATGATTCATTAGTATCTATAACACGTTTACAAATGAGATAAGGTTAAAACTGTTTTATTCATAATAAAATGTTTATCTAGTTATTTTTTAAAATATGAGGGAAGTTGTTCCCACCACTCATCAGTGAAATATTTTAAAGAATAATATTATTTTCAATAAATTAATCTAAACACATAGAATACCATATATAATATGGAAATATTAGTTTATTTGTTAAATATTCCTACAAAAGGAAATAAGTGTTATTTCCTAAAACAAATAAGTTTGTGTTAAATCATTACAGGATATTACAAGAAGGATATTATTTCTAAGAGTCTAGTGTGGATATATTTTCACTTAAATATGTTCAATTTTAACTAAAAAAATATTACACCAGTCTAAAATCAAATTGATATACTAAAAGGTTTAGGAAATACATGTTAGTAATAATGTAAATAGTTATATTAATTTCAAAGGGAAAAGGTTTGATGGAATAGGTTCCAAAAAAGAATATTATACACTTAGAAAGAGTTATAAGTAGACAATAAAAGTTAACATTGTGACATTTTATGTTATGAAATTAAGAAGTTTGAATATGATTAAAGAGTTGAACAATAGTAATATGATTCCTAACTCTCACCATTATTCAAACCATATTTCTTATTAGATATTACTCAATAAAAAGTTTAGTGTGAGGTTTTTATCATGTGATCATGTGGAGATGTTCTAGGAATTACATATATATGTAATGAGTTAAGAAAAACCTAGAAAATTCAGTAAACATGAGGCTAATATAGTAATTTATCTTATATGATATGATAAACAGGTGCATATGTATGTTTTTGTTAAATATTATTAAAGAGTTTAAGAATTTATGATGTATCATGTTATTATAATAAAGGAAATATCTATTTATCATTTATTCATGTGTGCTATAATTTACATTACATTAATGTTAGAATGATAATTTACCCTCAAAGTATAACTTCGATTTGTCTATAACCGATGATCATTCAGAGTATTATGGGTTTTGATGATTTGTTAAGATTATCTTGAATAAATTAATATACTTTTTACAAAGGGTTTTATATGGGATATGAAGAATGGATTTATGTGGTAATATGTAGAGACTTATTACTTGGACTAACTCACTAAAGTATATTCCATGAAATTTCACACGATCATTGATATAGTTAGGGGAACATGCTTATAATAAGTTTATTTTACCCAATATTGGAAAGATACATATCATGATAACCTTCATACTTTCATACCTTACTTAAAAAATTATAAAAATTAACTTAGACATTACATGGGTGGTTGGGTATATTGTTGGTTATGTTGTTATTTAAAGTGCAATCAAAATGGTATTTTTCCACTTGTTTGATGAATAAAGACAATTTCACTTGATTTAATTATACTGAGTAAATACAATTAAATTATTATTAAAACACATATTATGGGCTTAAGTTACTTGGATGAGGGGTATGTGATGTTCTCATCCACTAGATGAATGACATGTGATGTATATATCGACTTGGTTAGTATATTTTTAAGAATCAATAAAAGATGAGTTGTCATATACTATATTGTCATGTTTTATATCTAGTGTTAACTCTATTTCATGTAAACAAGGGTTATATATCTTTACATATGATGTATATTATTTATCTTGTGGTGTACATATTTATATATAGATATAATTATGTTTGATGAAGATCACACCAGACCCCTTAGGACATGTTCATATTTTTTTCAATGCTACCAAGGCTTTTAGGTTCACATAGTTAAGCCCTTTGATAAGGATACAATTTTGGGCAAAGTGTTTGTTACAAAATTAATATATAATAATGCAACTATTTCTAAAATATTTTTGATGGATTCAAAAAAAAGTTGTGAAGTTTGGCACAAAGTCTCAATAATATTTTAGTGCAGGTGGGATATTATTGGATGTGAAATAAAATATATATTTATATAATTCATATAAACTAAATAAATATATATGAGACATGGAATATTAGTATGTGTGTGTGTGTGTTAATGTTCATATAATGCATATATATAGTAAGTTAACATACAATATATGATACTGTGTGTGGGTGTGTGTATGGAGCACACATAAGACATGCATATAATTCATGTAGATTACATGAATATGATGCATGTAAAGAAACCATAGGATACATGTAATATATTAATGCAATGTACATGCATATGATGCATGTACACTCATGATGCATGCAGAATAGATCACAATGCAACCTATGCATCACATTCTTACATGCTATTTCTATCACATAGTTTCCATTATTTTAATCCATTAAGAATAAATTAAATACTTTTAATTATGATCGTTGAATAAATTTATATACTATGGAATCATTTAATGATGCATTTAATTCATGATACATTTTTCATTCATGGTGGAACATCATGACATAACTTATAAAAGGGGAAGTGATTCTTCTCATTAGGTGTGTCTTTATTGTGTTTGTTCGATGCTTTTTATGATAATCAGTTTCATAAAAATTTCAATAATATTTATTGTTCCCAAGCATCGTTTATCACTCCCATGAAGGTTTTATCACCCCTTTAATAAGATTGGGTATCTAATGGTAGATATTAGGGATCTAGCATCTATTATATCCCCCTCTAAGGTAATAGTCTTAGATCAAATACTCTTCATGATCTTTCTCAAGTGTTCTCCCCATAACAAGGAAGAGGGAGTCCAATCCAATAGAAAACCATGTATTCTCTATATTATAGTGTTTTTTTATTTCCTTTCATGATACTTATTTTGAGGAGAGATTCAACCTTCTTTTGGGTTTATTTTTTAACTAAGGATCATATAATGATACTCCAATTCCCATCAACTATTACTATTATAATCATGATTTAAGAAAATATATTATGAAGTTTAAATAAAAATAACAATCCCACACCATGAGAATATCATTCACATTTAAACTATGTTATTTTTGTGTTCATTCACATATTGAGAGAATAATGTGGACCTTGTGGAAAGTGAAAGTTTTAATAATTTTGGATATCACAAGAAGATTAAAGACTGAATATTATGGACATAGTATATGTGATCAGTTTAAATGAGTTTTTAATGCTGATAATAATTTATAATTGAAGTGTCTATATTGAAGTGTTTTTATATTTAATGCATGAAAAAATATAGGTGATATATTGAGAATATAAGAATGAAAAAGAATGATAATAAGTATATATATAACACATTAAAAATTCTGAAGAAAATATATGAGAAATAACAACCCATGGGGGTTTTATAAAAGGATAGGAAAGATACAATCAAGATAAAATAGCCCAATAGTGGCTCACTATTACATTGGTGATCATTCTTCAAGAATATTTCTATCAATTATTTAAGTAATGAGTTGGTTCTTGTTTTGAATTGGTTAATTCCACAAATTATTGTAGGTTCAATGATATACCATTGACTACAAATTTTTCTTGATAAAAAAAAGAGTTGTGTGTAGGGGGGATAAAAACCACTATACATCGGGGACATAGTCATCCATATTAGAGGTGAACCTTGTTAAAATATATTTTGTGTAAAATTATATTTAATTAAATATGGTGAGACTTAGAGATTGATGTTGAATAAGTAGAAGGGAATTGGTGTTTTTAGAATGAAAAGTATCAACACTAATTCACCCTAGTGTTGATCACATCACTAAGTGATCCTAAAAATTGGCATCGAGCATATATTTTCTATCAAATATCTATATTGTTATTTTTATAGATTAACATAACTTTTTAACAACAAAGTGATTCTTACATTTTAAAGAAAAGGTTTTCCCATTTGTAAGGAGAGAATGGTACCCTATATTCTCTCACTTGGTCTTGATGTTCAAGATTTTTTTCTTTATGGGTTTACTATTTTAAAAAATATTGAATCTAAGTCTCTAATCAATAAGAAAATTTTTGAGATTGATGTAAAGACAAGGAATGAATTATTATACACATTATATGAAAATGAGTTTAATATAAGCTAATTTGAAGATATAAAAATGCAATAATATGAATCTGTTGATGATTTATTTAATAGGGTTAATATGGTTGTTAGTACAATTAGGGGTTATAGAGAAACTATTGATATAACATCCTAGGTATTTATAGAATAATACATGTTCATATATATTAATTTTCTTGAATTTAATATTAATTTCAGTTTAAAGGGGGAAACTATGTATGAGAGCCTAACCTAAACACAACAACGAGTTTCTCCAAAATCTTATGTTGCTCACAACGTTGAGTTATACAAAAAAACAATACAATAGTAATATTATTATTTTAAATGGTAGTTAACGCCTAGCCATTGTATTAGAGGTAATAAAGATAAATAACTAAAATAGGATTACAGATGTTTTTTAAATGTTTTTAAATTTATCAAATTAATTTTATAGGCTTAAATAGAGAATGAATCCAATTTTAAGCACAAAATATTCTAATATTTTTAAAAGGTTATTTTAACACCTTTTGATGGTGAACCCTTTTAAAATATAGTTTTTGTAACTTTAATATATTTTAGTTGATAAAATAAACTTCTTCTTTAGAATAGGGACCTCAAAATTTACTTTAGTTGAAATTTTGGTATTTTTCTGATAAAATCCATATTTTTATGAATAGTGAAAAAATACTGCATTTTAATTCAAAATTGCCTTTTCATCTAATTTATTTATATAGTTAGATTATACATTTAATTAGTTTTAAAATGTAATTGGATTAAGTTTTTATCATTTAATACAATGTTGGTCATTAGCACAAATTTCACATTTAAATTGGACATATACACAAGTCAGTCTTTTGATAGTTTTTATTTCTTAAAAACCCGCTTTTTGGTTTTGACAACGAGAATTAAATTTAAATTAATTAATGTAACTTCTATGTTTTGAATTTGGAAAAATGGATTCCATATTTGGAATTATAATTTCCAAATTATGTAAATAGTTACCTTTTATTTTTGGATAATATGAATAGTAACTAGTAATTATTTTTATTTACCACGATTAAGGGGTAAATTAGGTAAATAAGGGTAAAAATAATATTATAATAATATAAAATAACCGTAAAACATGTCCTAACATTATTGGATGAGTCACAGGATACCAAAAAAATCAATATACTGAAATTTTGGCATTTGGGAGCCACTTGGGTGTGAAAGTGACATGTTATAATAATTAATTTTAAGTAATGGAAAATATAACATAAACATGTATTTTTTACTAAAACAATTTTAAGGTGGGGTTATATAAGTGATATCTATGACAATAATTATTCATTATAATTCTAAAAATATTTCTTACATCTTGTTATTTTATTTATAATTTTTAGATATTAAATAAATAAATTTAATAAGGACACAATGATGATGTTGTGATTGCTTCATTAATAAAGGATTCCAATAAATGATATTATAAATATTAAAATAAATATTATTTGACATAATTTATTCCATAAAATAAT
The DNA here is from genome assembly GCA_963277665.1 of Viscum album. Lineage (NCBI taxonomy): Eukaryota > Viridiplantae > Streptophyta > Magnoliopsida > Santalales > Viscaceae > Viscum > Viscum album. The sequence continues at coordinate 265,568,126 of OY728129.1, forward strand.
TTTACAGATTAATATGACATGTTATTATTCTATTAAATGGTTTTTTGAAGTCATATCTCTTTTTGGATTTTATTTAAATTCAATAAAATGAATAGTGTAAAAATTGACATAATTTATGTTTTATAAAAATAATAATTTATTAAATTATTAAAAATCCTAAAAATATTTTAAAATCAAAAAGTGATTATCATCTGTTCTAAAATTTCATTAAGTGTATAATTATGTGAAATTTACCCCATATAAGTAAAATTAATAGCAAATTAACAATTAAAATGTTGTTACCGCTTTTAAAATTAAAAAGATAATAATTAAGGGTAAAACAAAAATATAAGGTTTAAAATAAACTAAATAAATGTATAAAAACTATTATATGAGATTATTTATATCTATACTCATATAATATTTTCCATATCTCAAATTGGGGTCACTTAGAATAAAAAAATAATTCATATTAGTTTACTATTTTAATACCTTCCAAGGGTGCCCCTCCCCTCTCCTATAAAAATGAACTCATCCCTCTCTATTAATCAAACTTACAAAGCCATTAATTTTGTCCAATATCTATTCAAGACTCTTATTATAATCCCTCCCCACATTCTTGAATCCTTATTTTAGGAATAACACCCTTTTAAGAGGTGTTTAGGTGTTCTTCAAAGGCGATCAACCAAAGAAGAGGTATCATTTTCTTTAAGTGTTTCTATTTTATTTATTCTTACATCTACTAAAATATACTCCAATCATGATAAGATAATAAATCCAGTATCCTAAATATACTGATATTTTATTATGTTAATATCATCCCCAAAATCCATCTCTACTTCCATCAAATGGGAAAGGAATTAATCATTCGTGCATATGTATGAATTATCACCTCCATGAACCGATTTATTTCAGTTTCCTTTACAATATATTAATATTGGTTATAATGATGGAATTAATATTAATATGTGATATTAATGAAAAATTAATCATTATAATATAATAATATATCAATTAAATTCTTACTTCCATGTGCATAAAAATGATAAGTAGTTTGTGCGTATGTGTAAACTATCACCTCCACGAAGCAGTGTGACTAATTTTTATTTATTATATAATTTGTATGATATATATAAGTATATACAAATTATTATTATTACTTTAATAATATAATTATAATTATTTAAAGATAAAATGATAATTACCATATTTCTATAATGATAAATGGAAAATGGAAACATTACTCATGCATACGTACGACCTACCATCTCCATGATTATAACATTGTTCATTTTTCATAAACATATTTAATGGGATAAATTAAACAATATGAGTTATGTGTAAAAGTGATTAATATTTCATGAATACTATTCTGGAGATGATGGAATTATGACCACATGGACTAGTGACATTATACCATGTCCATTTTTAACTCAAGAACCGATTATCGACAAAAAGTCTCACATGAACTCAAATAATCAACTAATTATTATAACATGGTAATAAGTGATGTAATGGGAATAATAAACATGAAAAAGTTTATGAATCAAGTATAAATTAACATAAGTTTATTATTCAAGAACATAACTATTGTATGTGACGAGTCAGACTCAGGGTAAGGGAACTTCTTAACCCAATTTCCATTCTTTGGGTAAATCTTCTACTTATTAACTATGACATGCTATGATTATATGAGAAATAACTTTTGATATACTATCATGTATTTATAATTTCTTTATGTTTATTTATAGATAATACACATAATTGACCTATTTTATTAACAAAATGATCTTTGTATGGGAAATTTTAACTCAATCTTTATTGATTGAGTTAAATATCCATGTCATTGGTTTTGTTTTTCCAAAAAAATTTGTGAATGAAATATGATTGTTTTACACTTAATATACACCTATATTTGGTGTATTTATATTTTTGACACATTTATTTCATTGATTTATCTCTAATTTAATGATGTCATATTTATAAGGGACTTCATCTCAATCTCCTTTCATTGATACATTTATGGATGATATGAACCTTTATTTATTTATAAAGTTTATAAACAAATACCTTTACAATAATTATCCATATTATATCTATACTCACAATATTTAATGTCTTTTAAAATGTTCTAATTTCATGTGGTGTATATTTTAAATGTAAAAAATTGTAAATTTCTCTTTATCTAATACATTGTTTTTAATGTTTTTAATGTTTTAAATATTTAATCTTATAAATAATTCTCCTTCATGTCCATGTTTCCAAAATGATTTTAAGTACTTATTTATATACACATTAATATTTTTAATTGTAAATTTCTTTTAAATGTTTCAAAGTGGTATGAGACACTTTGATTAGAAAATATTCTTTTAAAATCTTTTAATTGTGTTTTATAAGGGGATTGATTATTTCAATAACATTGAATATTTTTTTGTATATACATAATGAATGGAATTTCTCACTTTTATGTCTCTATTATGTATTGATGTTTAATTTAAAAGTTTAACATTTTATTTTAAAATAATGTGTTTTCATTTATTAGTGTGCGTCTTGTAAAGATGAAATGTGATTTAAAAGTGGAAATGTTATTTTTCTTTTATTCTTGGTTTATGTGATATGATTATGTTATGGTTCTTGGGAATTTATTAAGTATATAGGTGGTTCTATGATAAACCAAGTGAGGGTGATCTTGTGATATCTCTCTAATGCATTGGGTAACATGATAGAGGTAAATGATAAGGTTTATCCTAATAGATTTAGGGAATATACTGTGACGGGTATTCCAAAAACAACCGTAAAGGTACTCCTTATGTAGCTGTGAAAGCTACAATGAAAGTATGATATGGATGTCACAAGTTACCTTTATGTTTTATGATTTCTAGGATTTTTTTAGGAATCTTATGATTACATGATGTAAGATTAGTAGTTTATTTTTTATGGGTCAAAAGTATGATTTTCTGAAAATGTTTTCATGGGTTTTAAACATTCATGACGTAACGATTTTATTCCTTATTTATATTACTTACTAATATTTTTATGCTCATCCCAAGTTTTGAAATGTTTTTTTGCAGGTTATAAAGATGAGTAAAATAAAGGAAAAATTTAAGAAGTTTTTTTTAAAGGGTTTCCTTTGGTGGAAAAAGTGGATACTGAGTATAACTATCAATATGTAATGTCTGGGTCTATTATGTAATAGTTATGGATTAATTATCTAAAAATATAAATTTTAAAAGATCATCAATGTGAATTATTTACATAACTCAATATTATGTAATGTTTAAGGCTAAGGCCTTACAGTTGGTATCTGAGGTCGGTCTAGATAACTTTAGAGGTTAGGGTGTTTTTAAGCACATGTAACATGTTTTATATAACCACAATGGTTAGTATATTATAAAGAGTAATAGTTATTTTAGATAAATTGAATGAGTTTAAGATAGAATGAACAATTATATCTTAGTGTTTACCCTCCTCATAAGATAATATATGATTATTTTACTGATATACTCACACTGGGTTTTTTGGTTTTAGTAAATGGATGGATTTAGTAGGCACGAAAGTAAAAATAAATGTGAAGGAAACTATGGTGGTTTCTGAATAAGAAAATGAATGAAAAGGGAGCTGAAATAAGAACTCTTGTGGTTATTCTTAACCAACTATATGGAGTCATGATTGAACAATTAAACCTTGGTGATTTTTCTAAGGCATCATATATGCAAGAAACAAATACCTATGGAAGTTCAGGTAATAATCATAAAGGTAATTATATTAAAAAACCTATGTGTTAAGGATGTGGAAAGAAACACCTAGGAAAATGTTTCAAAGGGACGAGAAGATGTTATAGATGTGGAAATGAAGTTCATAAATCAATTACTTTCCATAGAAAAAGGAAGCGTTCATTTGACTCTAGGAAAGGGAAAGATGTTCTTTCTGAAGGATCAATTGAATGTTTTAAATGTGGTGTGCATGGTCATTACGCAAATCAATGTCCTACGAAGAAGGTGTGTGAATGGGATCAGTAGGACCGTACAAATATATGTTTTCCAATGCCCAATTCAATTACAATTGAGGATGAGGAAACTGAAAATAATCTATGAAAGGTATGGATTATTTCTTAGCTCATGTTTTGATATTATTGAAACTTTGGACATGATTCTTGATTTTTTTGTAGGAAATAAGTATTACAGAATAAGTTGAAAAAACTTGGTTAAGTGATCATGAATAATTATGGATGATTATGATGTCTACATTTTAGAAATTTGAGAGTTATTTTAGATATATGGGTGATGAAATGTTTAAAAGTATTAATTCTCTTTTGTTAATTAGAAAACTTTTGAAGAATTTTCTCTAGTATGTATAAACCTGAAGTTTTTTTTGTGAAAAGTCTATTTGAGTAAGAATTCCCTTTTCTTTTTTGGATATAATTATAAAGAATCTTTAGGGTTTATATGATCTTTGATTATGAGGTAATTATGGTTTATTACATTTTGTGATGAGAAATGAAATGAATGAGATAAAATTGAGGTTAAATTATTGTATATTTATTTTTGAATATTTTATCTCATTTTGGGAATGTTTTAAGAATTATATAGTTTTATAAAAAGGAAAAACCATAGGAAGGGTGATAATCCATCACGTCGGACAAGGCCATGGGAATCGAAACCAAAACTAAAGTGCGACAAGGGTTTATCACCTACCAATAGCCCATGTGAAGTCCCTGGTTTGTGTGACTTTATTTTTAGTTTAATGAGTTTAAATAATCATAATAAGTTTATTTTAGGAACTTATGTTTTATCAAATTGATATACTTGGTATTGGAAAAATTATTTGGGATTAAGTGATAAATGTTTTTTTTCAAGATGTTATCTATTTTTGGAAATTTATATGATTAAGGAAAATAGAATAATATGGAATTTAATTGAGGATTAATGGTTGAATTATATTTTGGAAATAATATATGATTTTAATTGTGGACTTATGGGGAAGTGAATTATTTAAGGATATGATTAACCTATCTTGTAGAATATTTAGTTAGGTTAATTACTTTTAAGTATGAGACTTTAAGAGTAATCGATGTTATTTGGAGATAAATGTTAAGATTTTTTATGGAAGAATATGTGATCAAATCCTTATGAATTTTGGGTTTCAATATAATTTTGGATTATTTTAAGGAATTTTAAGGATATTATTTTTTTAATGGTCTATCTAGAACTTGGTTATTATTATTAAATTTTGGATATTAAATGTAGCCCTTCTCCGTATAAAGGATTATTCTTTTTTGGGATTATTTGATATTATACTAACCATTTTTGGTTCTGGTTAATGTTTCAATACAGGATGAATAGATAATTAATATTTTATAGATTATGTGATTCTACAGAAGTTGATTCTAGTGCTTCAGGTGTGAAAAAGTCATCCTTAATACTCATTTTTAAGAGAAAAGATGATTTCGTGGGAGAACTTTATTAAAGGATGAAATTCTACTTGATAAGTAAGTATGTTTCCTTATTTTCTTAGTCAAAATCATAAATAAATTCCTAAACTTAATGAAATGGACCCTGAAACAAAAAAAATTTCCATTTAATTTTCCTAATAGGAAATCAAAGACCGTTTAACCCACCATAAGTTTATGGTTTTCTAGTTGTTAAATTTCTCCTAATCATGTCTTCTATCACTCTCTATCAGAACAAGATGGTTAGTTTCTATTCCATATCCATGTTTTCCTACATGGAATCCTAGTACGTGTTATCTCAGGTGAACTTTTTTACTTATCTTTCTTCATTTTAAAGTGATAGTTTTATTGACTCTTTTTTCAGGGTGGGGTTTTTAATGAAGTTTTCTAACCCAATTTTAAAATTGCGAGGATGTAATTTCTAAAAGGGGGGAATGATGTAATATCCCAGGTATTTATAGAATAATACATGTTCATATCTATTAATATTTTTGAATTTAATATTATTTTTACTTTAAAGGGGACACTATGTAAGATAGCGTACCCGACACAAAACATCTGGTTTCTTAAAAATATTATGTTGCACTCAACATTGAGTTATACCGAAAATAGTACAATAATAATATTATTATTTTAAATGGTAATTAATGCCTATATGTTTTTATTGGAGGTAATGAATATAAATAACTAAAATATGATTAAACATGTTTTTTAAATGTTTTTAAATTTATCTAATGAATTTTAGAGGCTTAAAATGAAAATGAATCCAATTTTAAGAATAAAATAGTCTAATATTTTTAAAAGTTTGTTTTAAGGCCTTTTAATGGAGAACCATTTTTAAATCCTGTTTTTGTAACTTTTATATGTTATATATGACAAAATAAACTTATTATTTAGAATAAATACATCAAAATTTACTTCAGTTGAAATTTTGGTATTTTTTTGATAAAATCCATATTTTTATAAATAGTGAAAAAATATTGCATTTTAATTCAAAATAGTCTTTTAATATAATTTATTTAGATAATTATATTGTCCTTTTAATTGGTTTTAAATAGTAATCAAATTAACTTTTTATCATTTAATCAAATTTTGGTCATTGGTAGTAATTTCACATTTAAACTGGATATAAACACATGTCATTCTTTTGATAGTTTTTATTTCTTAAAAACCTACTTTTGGGTTTTGACAACGAGAATTAATTTCAAATTAATTAATGAAACTTATGTGTTTGGAATATGGAAAAATGGATTCCACATTTGGAATTATAAGGTCCAATTATTTAAATAGGTACCTTTTATTTTTGGATATTATGAATAGTAACTTTAGTAATTATTTTTATTTACCATGGTTAAAGAGTAAATTAGGTAAATAAGGGTAAAAATAATATTATAATAATATAAAAATACCCTAAAATGTGTCCTAAAATTTTTGGAAGATTCATGATCGATGAAAAAAACCTTAGGTCAAATTTTTTTCATTTGGGAGCCGGTTGGGTGTGAAAATGATATGTTATAATAATTAATTTAAACTATAGGGAAATATAACAAAAACATGTATATTTTTACTAAAAAAATTTAAAGGTGGGGTTATATAATTTATATCTTAGAATATAAATGGTTATTAGAAAGTTAAAAATATTTCATACATCATGGTATTTTATTTATACTTTTTATAGATTATATAAATAAATTTAATAATGACACAATGATGATGCAATGATTGCTTCATTAATAAAGGATTCAAATAAATGATATTATGAATATTAAAATAAATATTAATTTTTATAATTTATATCATCCAAGAATTTTATAGATGAATGTGACATTTTATTAGACTGTTCAATGGTTTGGTTCAAATTTATATCTATATTTAGATTTTATTTAAATTCAATAAAGTGAATAGTGTAAAAATTTACATAATTTATGTTTTATAAAAATAATAATTTATTAAATTATTTAAAAATTATAAATATATTTTAAAATAACAAAGTGATTATTATATGGAATAAAGGTTCATTAATTGTAAAATTATGGGAAATTGACCCCATATAAGTAAAATTAATAGCTTGTTAACAATTAAAATGTTGTTACTACTTTTAAAATTAAAAGAGAATAATTAAGGGTAAACCAAAAATATAAGGTTTAAAATAAATTCAATACATGTATAAAAAAAATTTTATGAGAGAATTTAGATATATAATAATATTATCTTCTCCATATCTCAAATTTTATCCACTTGGATTAAAAAATTATTTATATTAATTTAATATTTTAATACTTTCCAAGGGTGCCCCTCCCCTCTCCTATGAAAAGGAGCCCATCCCTCTCTATTACTCACACTTACAAAGCCATTTAGTTTATACAATATCTATCCAAGACTCTTCCTATAATCCCTCCATACAGTATTGAAGTATTATTTTAGTCATAACAACCTTCTTAGAGGTGTTTAGGTGTTCTTCAAAGGCGATCAACTGAAGAGAAGGTATCGTTTTCTTTAAGTGTTTCTATTTTGTTTTTTCTTCCACTTACTCAAATATATTACAAACATGATGAGATAATAAATAAAGTATCATAAATATACTAAGATGTATCATTTCGATATCATCCTCTAAATCCATATCTACTTCCATGAAATGGTAAAGGAATTAATCATTCGTTCCTACATGTGAATTATCACCTCCACAAACCAATTTAGTTCATTTTCAATTACTATCTATTAATATAGGTTTTAATGATGGAATTAATCATCATATGTCATATTAATTACATGTAAATAATTATAAGATAATAATATATCAATTAAATATTTACTTCCATGTGCATAAAAATGATAACGTCGTTGATGCGTATGTGTGAACTATCACCTCCACGAAGCGGTGTGACTCATTTTTATTCATTATATCACTTGTACGATATATATAAGTATATGTAAATGATTATTATGATTTTAATAATGTCATGATATTTATGTATAGATAAAATTACAATTACCTTATTTCCATAATGATTAATGAAAAATAGAAACGTTACTCATGCGTACGTATGACCTACCAACTCCATGATTATAACATTGTTCATTTGTCATAACCATATTTAAGAGTTTAATTAAACAATATGAGTTGTGTGTCAAAGTTACGAATATGTCATTAATATTATTCTATAGATGATGGACTTATGACCACATGTACTAGTGACATCATACCATGTTCATTTTCGACTCAAGAACCGATTATCAACAAAACATCTGAAATGAAGTCAAATAATTATATAATTGTTATAACATGGTTATAAGTGATGTAATGGTAATAATAAACATTAAAAATGTTATTAAGAAATTAGAAATTAATATATGTTTATTATTCAGTAACATAACAATTGTATATGATGAGTCAGACTCACAGTAAGGGAACTTCTTAACCCAATTTCCATTCTTTGGGTTAATCTTATACTTCTTGATTATGACATGATATGATTATTTGAGAAATAAATTTTGATATACTATATTGTATTTATACTTTATTTATGTATATTTATAGTGAATATACATAATTGACCTATTTTATTAACAACATGATTTTTGTAAGGGAAATCCTAACTCAATCTTCATTCATTGAGTTAAATATCCATGTCATTGGTTTTGTTTTTCCAAGAATATGTGTGAATGACCTATGATTGTTTTAAACTTAATATCCACTCATATTGGGTGTATTTATATTTTTCACACATATTTATTTCATTTATTTATCCTTAATCTAATGATGTAATCTTTGTAAGGGACTTTGTCTCAATCTCCTTTCATCGAGACATTTCCTGATGACATGCACCTTTATTTCTTTATAAAGTTTATATGCAGACCATTTTACATTACTTATCCATATTATATCTATAATCATTATATTTAATGTCCTGTAAAATGTTCTACTTTCATGTGGTGTATAATTTAAATGTTCAATATTGTAAAGTACTCTTTATCTAATACATCGTCTTAAATGTTTTAAATATTTAATCTTCTAAATACTTATCTTTCATGTACATGTTTTCAAAATTATTTTAATGAATTATTTATAGGGACATGAATGTTTTTAATTGTAAATTCTTTTCAAATGTTTCAAATTGGTATGGGACACTTTGACTCAAAAATATTCTTTTAAAATGTTTTAATTGTGTTTTATAAGGGGACTGATTATTTCAATAACTTTGAATGTTTTTTATGTATACGTCATGAATGAAATTTCTCACTTTTATGTTTCTTTTATGTATTTATTTTTACTTTACAATTTTACCATTTTATTTTAAAATAATGTTTTTTCATTTATGAGTGCACAACTTTTAAAGATGAAATGTGATTTCAAAGTAGAAATGTTATTTTTCCTTTATGCTGGGTTTATGTGATTTGATTATGTTATGGTTCTTGGGCATTGCTTAAGTATATGGGTGGTTCCATGATAAACCAAGGTCATGTGAGACTATGATAACACTTTAATGCATTAGGTAATGTGATAGAGGTAAATGATATGGTTTCTCCTAAGATATTTAGGGAATATACTGTGATGGGTATTCCAAATGTGACCATGAAGGTTACTCTCCATGTAGCTATAAAAGCTACAATGTAAGTATGATATGGATTAAACAAGTTACATTTATGTTTTGCGATTTCTATGTTGTTTTTTAAGAATATTATTATTACATTATGTATGCTAAGTAGTTTATATTTTATGGGTGAAATGTATGATTTTGTAAAAATGTTTTCATGGGTTTTAAATATTCACGGAGTAACGGTTTTATTCCTTATTTTATATTCCTTACTGAGCTTTTTATGCTCATCCCAAGTTTTTTAAATGTTTTCCATGTATTATAAGGATGCGTAAAAGAAAGGAATTTGTCTAGATGATTTTTTTTAAATTTTGTTTAAAGGGTTTTGTTTGGTGGAAAAAGTGGATCCTGAGTGTAACTACCAACATGTAATGTATGTGTGTATTATGTAATAGTTATGGCTTAATTCTATAAAACTCTAAACCTAAAAAGTTCCTTAATGTGAATTTTTGACATAACTAAAGATTATGTATTGTTTAAGGATGGATCCTTACACTTGAAGACTTTTTTGTGGTTAAGAAACTCGTGATAATTCTTATGGAAATATTTGATTCAATGATTTCAGAACTTTAATATAGAGATCTCAATGAATTTAAAATTTATTTAATACATAACACTATGATCAATTATGTGATTATAAGAGTAATTAATCTTAAAAGAAAATTTAATAAAGAGAAAGAAAATTATTTTAAATCCTTCAAGGATGTGAAGATTGAATATTAGCATAGTTATTTTTATAGAAAAGAAGATATGAAAGGGTTTTTCTGAAATCCTATCCCTGATATTTTGGTTCTTCAAAAATGTAAAATGTAAATATCAAGGAAAATTACCTTTTAAACATTTTAACTATATAAAAATATTCTATTTTTCTACTAGGTGTCCTATTAAAATCATAAATAGGAATAAAGATGGTGAAGTTATGGAGACATCTTCTAAGAAAGATGATTCTTTTAAGAGAAACCAGTCTCGATCAAAAAGTAAAAGGAAAATGGAATCTAATTTTTTCATAATAAGTTTTCAATCTATTTAAGAATAAATTTATAATAGTAATGAGAGTTGTTATTGTTTGGGAACTCTTAAAGAGACATCTCAAAAGGTCTTTATGGATCAATAAGAATAAGATATTGATTTATTAGAGTATAGATTACAAATTAATAGTAAATTTGATGTTGAAGAAGGAGAATTAGACAAGGATTAAACCATTAGGATGAAGATCAAGATTTTTTTGAAGGATAATGGAAGTCTAGGAGATATAAATTTATATCTCAAAAATAATAAAGATAATAATATTCAAATCTATATTGAGAAAAACATTATTGTCAAATAATTTAAGAGGTTAAAACATGAGAATACTTAGAAATAAAGATTATAGATGTCATGAATTCCTCTATAATCCTTGGGAATAATAATGTAGATAAGAAAAAAATTAATATTATAGAATCTAATAAGAAGAAAGAATAAAAATTAAAATATTAATATATTAGAGTTTTTATAGGAGTAGGTGAGTGTTCCAAGAAACAAACACTAAGAAATATTTATGAACAAGATATTATACTTGAAGTACATATTGTATGCATGTGTATTATATTCTATAGGTTCATGGGTGAAACACCTACCTTTGGTTTTTCCTATAATAATATCCATGATTCATCTATTGGTATGGACCCATTTAAGGAATTTTATAATATGCATTGCATAACACTATTGTGTTATGAAAACACAAGGGTGTATATACAACAAATGATACCATAATAGGAGTAAATAGGAAAAAATAAATAAGAATAATAATAAAAATAATGTGAACATAGATATTTATGTGGTTTTGAAAAAATATCTATATCCATGAAGTGGAAGAATCATTTTACTATTATTTGGTGAAAATTATAGGGAACACATATAGTCGCATACCTTAACTTTAAGATGATATCATAAATGAATGAAGTGTTATAATAACCCATGTCAAAACAATAACAGATTTTTATAGTATTCCATTCCCATATTAGTAAAGTCCACTTTTATATGATGTATGAGTTAGAAAATTCCATATGTCTATAGTAACCTTTTTCAGTGTTGATGAAAAAATCTTATATAGTTTTTTATATCTTATATAGTATATGAATCTCACACTTGGATCAACTTCATCTAATGGATTGGGCCCCACTATTGTAACAATATCCCACTTGGATCAAGATCTAAAAAACTTGTCTTTTTACATTCTTCAAACTTAGAAAACTTACTTAATATGAGATTATTTTATTCTGTACTCAGCAATGGGTTCTTTGAATTTAAATCATCAATTTCAATCTAACAATTCATGAATTAACAACTAATTTCCTTTCTATGCTCCAATAATGTGTTTCCATATCCTTCCTTATAAGCTATATTCATCAATAAAGATCAAAAGAGGCACATCAATGATTAAACTTCTTCATAACCATTGATTTATTCAATATATCTTACAGATTATAGGTTCCTTGAATCTTTTATAATGTCAACAACCTGTCATGTATTAAACTTATGATAAATTAGTACTTTAACTAAATATTATTTTTCCCAACATGAAACACTTGGTTCTTTGTAAGATGTATAAAACTTTTTCTACCATAATAAAATATATTTTTCATATTTATTTCTATGTAGATCCTTCGTGAAGTTATTCATCCCAACCAATTCCTTTTTAAATTTTGTGATTATTATTTACACTAACTCTATGGTGGGTAGAACCACCACCTTCTAAAACTGAGATATCATACTTACTACAATTTATCTATAAGAAAACACAAAAACAATGGTACTCCTACTTTCAACATCACCTCTAAGGTCATCATAGACACAACTCTACTCATAGTACAGATTTACTTCCTTGATTCGCTTGAAATAAATTAGTATCTACTTTAAATCCAAGTACTGGTGTTTTTTATAAGATCATCTATGCACCTTAACACAACTCCCAATAAATAAGAAATATTAGGTTAGGTAAAAACCATTAAATACATCAATATTTCAATAACAAATGCATAAGGAACCTTTATTATGTTTTCAAAAAATTATTATATATCTGGTGCTTTCTCTTTTTATAATATAAAATGGATTTCTTGGGGATAGAAACTAGTTTTTCTCTCATAATACAAAACCTAATCAAAACCTTTATAGTGTAGTTAGTCCACAATAACATCAATATTCCAGTTGTATAGATGAAACAAATGGGTAAAATCTCAAACCAAAAAAAGAAAATTTAGTTGGATATTCTAATGATGTTTCTTCTAATATCCAAGTTCATTTAAACCTATATTTATTAGGAAGGGAGATTAAATATTCCATGTGATGGAATTATTTAAAATACTTGAAGGAGTTTGTTAAACTCCATGGAATGTTCATGCCAGGTAATAGTGTTATAGAATTAAATTCTTCATTTTTGAAGGTTATTAGTTAGATAATGTATATTTTAAAAGTTTTTTAAATATAATAGAGTATAAAAACAAGGTAATAGTTGAAAAATATTTTAGTTTTCATTAAATTGATAAAGAAAACAACTCCTATATCAGAAATTTGAATGTAAATAAATATGTCAAGACTAGATGAATCTTAGTAAATTATGTGTATATTCATTTTATTTATATTATATTATAATATGTTATAAGATAATAATAAGTTGTTGTAAAAAACATGAGATGATTAATTATATATACATGGTTTATGATTCATTAGTATCTATAACACCTTTACAAATGAGACAAGGTTAAAAGTGTTTTATACATAATAAAATGTTTATCTAGTTATTTTTTAAAATATAAGGGAATTAGTTCCCACCACTTATCAGTGAAATATTTTAAAGAATAATATTCTTTTAAATAAATTACTCTAAACACATATAATACCATATATAATATGGAAATATTAGTTTATTTGTGAAATATTACTAAAAAAGTAAATAAGTGTTATTTCATAAAACAAAAAAGTTTGTGTGAAATCATTGCAGGATATTATAAGAAGGATATTATGTGTAAGAGTCTAGTGGGGATATATTTTCACTTAAATATGTTCAATTTTAACTGATAAAATATTACACTAGTCTAAAATCAAATTGATATACTAAAAGGTTTAAGAAATACTTGTTAGTAAAAATGTAAATAGTTATATTAATTCCAAAGGGAAAAGGTTTGATGGAATAGGTTCCAAAAAAGAATATTATGCACTTAGAAAGAGTTATATGTAGAAAATAAAAGTTAACATTATGAAATTTTATGTTATGAAATTAATAAGTTTGAATATGATTAAAGATTTGAACAATAGGAATATGATTCCTAACTCTCACCATTATTCAAACCATATTTCTTATTAGATATTACTCAATAAAAAGTTTAGTGTGATGTTTTTATCATGTTATCATGTGGAGATGTTCTATGAATTACATATATATGTAATGAGTTAACAAAAACCTAGAAAATGTAGTAAACATGAGTCTAATCTAGTAATTTATCATATATGATATGATAAACAGGTGCTTATGTATGTTTTTGTTAAATATTATTAAAGAGTTTAGGAATTTATGATGTATCATGTTATTATAATAAAGGAAATATCTATTTATCATTTATTCATGTGTGCTACAATTTAGTTTACATTAATGGTAGAATGATAATATAACCTCAAAGTATAACTTCGATTTGTCCATAACCGATGATCATTTAGAGTATTATGGGTTTTGATGATTTGTTAATATTAGCTTGAATAAATTAATATACTTGTTACACAGGGTTTTATATGGGATATGAAGAATGGATTTATGTGGTAATATGTAGAGACTTATTACTTGGACTGACTCACTAAAGTATATTCCATTAAATTTCACATGATCATTGATATAATTAGGGGAACATGCTTATAATAAATTTATTTTACCCAATATTGGAAAGATACATAGCATGAGAACCTTCATACTTTGATACCTTACTTAAAAAATTCTAAAAATTAACTTAGACAATACATGGGTGGTTGGGTATATTGTTGGTCATGTTGTTAGTTGAAGTGCAACCAAAATGGTATTTTTCCACTTGTATGATGAATAAAGACATTTTCCATTGATTTAATTATTCTGAGTAAATACATGAAAATGATTATTAAAACACATATTATGTGTTTAAGTTACTTGGATGAGGGGTATGTGATGTTCTCATACACTATATGAATGACATGTGATGTATATATCGACCTGGTTAGTCTATTTTTAATTATCAATAAAAGTTGAGTTGTAATATACTAGTTTTTCATGTTTTATATCTATTGGTCACTCTATGTCATGTAAATATGGGTTATATATGTGTACATATGATGTTTATGATTTATCTCGTGGTGTACATGTTTATATAGAGATATAAGTATGTTTGATGAAGATCACACCAGACCCCTTAGGACATGTTCATATTTTTTTCAATGCTACTAAGGATTTTAGGTTCACATAGTTAAGCCCTTTGATAAGGATAAAATTTTGGGCAAAGTGTTTATTACAAAATAAAGATATAGTAATGCAACTATTTCCAAAATATTTTTGATCGATTCACAAAAAAGTTGTGAAGTTTGGCACAAATTCTCAATAAGATTTTGGCGCAGGTGGGATATTATTAGATGTGAAATAAAATATATATTCATATAATGCATATACACTGAATAAATATATATGAGACATGGATGTTTAGAAATTTTAGAGGGATGAGCCCGTAAGGGGCTCTACGTCTAGGTTTTCCACCCACCATCGCCTTCCGCTCTCCCTCTGGCTGATCTTCTCCTATCTCTCTCGTCAGCGCGCGTACGATGTTCTCTCTCCCAGTATCAACATTGCATAGGCTCGTAAACATCCTCAACGATTTTCTCTTCTTCGTGATCTTCTCTGCTCTAGCTTCGGATCCGGCTAGGGTTTCCTAAGGTGGCAGGATGCTGGCCGGGGTGCGGGTTTCAGGTGCTGTGATATGGGGTTTCCGTCGTTTTCAGCATATTCCATGCGATATTCGGGTAGATTTGGCCTTTGGGTGCATATATGAAGGCGGTGATGGGATTTTCTCCTAGTTCTTCATTCGGGATGTTGTCTACCAGAGTTCTGGTTATGTTCTTTTGATGTTTGTTTTGTTTTGATTTCATTTTTGATGGTTTATAGGATGGTGTTTTCGGTACTGGTGAGTTTGATTCGGCGACGATGCTTGGATGAGGATGGAAATTTCTGTGCTGGCGTGTCTGATTTGGATATGGTGCTTCTTCAGAGGCAAGCCTGTTGGCTTTTCTTTCACTCCTTACATTTTCTATGCGAGGGTTTGATGATTTCTACGAATTGTTTTGATTTTTTGCCTGGTTGGTATGAAGTGTTTCAGTGACGACAACAGGTGATCGTCCTGTTGTTTCTCATGGTGTGACGATGATGCTTCTGTGATGTGCTGAGGGTTTCTACCTCGTTTGATGAAGTGGGTGTTGGCGTGATGGAAAAGGGATGACAAAATATATTCCGGTGATGGGTCTCACCGTCGATCTGGTTTGGTGGCGTTGGGCGATGGTTTCGTGATTTTGGCCTCGGCGGCGAGGGTATGTGGTTGATTGCCGGTGATTCATACATCTTTACGGTGATGTCGGGGGCATGGCTCGAGGCGGGTCACTGATCGAGACACCTCAGTCATCGTGTCTGTGATGATGAGTTTGGTTTTTGATTTTGAAATTTTAATCTGCTGTTGTGATTTTCTTTCTAGTTGGCTGGTTCCACGACCGCCTTTTAATATTGGATCAGTGTTTATGTTGGATCAGTGTCTGTATGGTTACTGGTAATCCATAAACCGGCTTTGAGAAAATTATAAAAAATGGATTGCAGGCCAATATATATGAGACATGGAATATTATTATGTCTGTGTGTGTGTGAATGTTCATATAATACCTATATATAGTAAGTTAACATACAATATACGATATTGTGTGTTTGTGTGTGTGGTTCACACATAATACATGCATATAATTCATGTAGATTACATGAATATGATTCATGTAAAGAAACCATAGGATACTTGTAGTATATTCATGCAATGTACATGCATATGATGAATGTACACTCATGATTCATGCCGAGACATCACAATGAAACCTATTCATCACATTCTTACATGATATTTCTCTCACATAGTTTTGATTATTTTAATCCATTAAGAATAAAATAAATAATTTTAATTATGATCATTGAATAGATTTATATACTATGGTATCATTTAATGATTCATGTAATTCATGATACATTCTTCATTCATGGAGGAACATCATGACATCACTTATAAAAGGGGAAGTGATTCTTCTTATTAGGTGTATCTTGATTGTGATTGTTTGATGCTTTTGATAATAACTAGTTTCCTAAAAAGTTCCATAATATTTATTATTCCCAAGCATTATTCATCACTCCCATGAAAGTTTTATCACCCCTTTAATAAGATTGGGTATCATATGGTAGATATTAGAAATATATCATCTAGTGTATCCCCCTCGAAGGTAATAATCTTAGATCAAATACTCATCATGATCATTCTCAAGCGTTCTCCCCATAATAAGATAGAGGGAGTCCAATCCAATAGAAAACCAGGTATTCTCTATTTTATAGTGTTTTTATTTCCTTTCATGATACTTCATTTGAGGAGAGATTCAACCTTCTTTTGGGTTTCTTTTGTAACTAAGGATCATATAATGATCCTCCAATTTATATCAATTATTACTATTATAATCAAGATTCAAGAAAATATATGATAGAGTTTAAATAAAAATAAAAATCCCACACCATGATAATATCCTTCTCATTTAAACTATGCAATTTTTGTGTTCATTCACATGTAGATAGAATAATGTGGGCCTTGTGTAAAGTGAAAGTTTTAATAATTTTGGATATCACAAGAAGACTAAAGACTGAATCTTATAGACATAGTATATGTGATCAGTTTAAATGAGTTTTGATTGCTGATAATAATGTATAATTGAAGTATCTATATTGAAGAGTTTTTATATTTAATGTATGAAAAAAATCTAGGTGATATGCTGAGAATATAAGAATGAAAAAGAATGATAAGAATGATATATATAACACATTAAAAATCTGAATAAAATCTATGAGAAGATAACTACCCATGGGGATTTAATAAAAGGATAGGAAATATACAATCAAGATAAAATAGCCCAATAGTGGCTCACTATTACATTGGTGATCATTCTTTAAGAATATTTCTATAAATTCTTTAAGTAATGAGTTGCTTCTTGTTTCAAACTAGTTAGTTCCACTTATTATTGTAGGTTCAAGGATATACCATTAACTACATATTTTTATTGATAATAAAATAAGAGTTGTGTGTAGGGGGGATAAAAACAACTATACATAGAGGACATAGTAATCTATATTAGAGGTGAAACTTGTTAACACATCTTTTGTGTAAAATTATATTTACTTCAATATGGTCAGATTGAGAGATTGAAGTTGAATAAGCAGGAGGGTGTTGGTGTTTTTAGAATTAAAAGTATCAACACTAATTCACCCTAGTGTTGATCACATCACTAAGTGATCCTAAAAATTGGTTTTAGAGCATATATTTTCTATAAAATATCTCTATTGTTATTTTTATGGAGTAAAAAAACTTTTTTAACAACAAAGTTATTATTACATTTTATAGAAATGTTTTTCACATTTGGAAGGAGAGAATGGTACCCTGCCTTCTCTCACTTGGTCTTGATGTTCAAGATTTTGTCCTTTATGGGTTTACTATTCTAAAAAATATTGAATCCAAGTCTCTAATAAATAAGAAATTTTTTGAGATTGATGGAAAGACAAGAAATGAATTATTATCCACATTATATGGAAATGAGTTTAATATAAGCTAATTTGAAGATATAAAAATTCTATAATATGAATCATTTGATGATTTATTTAATAGGGTTAATATGGTTGTTAGTATAATTAGGGGTTACATAGAAACTCTTGATATAACATCCTAGGTATTTATAGAATAATACATGTTCATATATATTAATATTTTTTAATTTAATATTAATTTTAGTTTAAAGGGGAAACTATGTATGATAGCGTACCTGAACCATAACAATGAGTTTCTCCAAAATCTTACGTTGCACACAACGTTGAGTTATACCAAAAAATAATACAATAATAATATTATTATTTTAAATGGTAGTTAATGCCTAGTCATTTTATTAGAGGGAATGAAGATAAATAACTACAACATGATTACACATGTTTTTTAAATGCTTTTAAATTTATCAAATTAATTTTATAGGCTTAAACAGAGAATGAATCCAATTTTAAGCATAAAATAGTGTAATATTTTTAAAGGGTTGTTTTAATGCCTTTTGATGGATAACCCTTTTTCAAATCTAGTTTTTGTCACTTTTATATGTTTTATTTGATAAAACAAACTTCTTATTTAGAATAGGGACATCAAAATTTACTTCAGTTAAAATTTTGGTATTTTTCTGATAAAATCCATATTTTTATGAATAGTGAAAAATACTACTTTTTAATTCAAAAATGAATTTTCATCTAATTTATTTATATAGTTATATTATAATTTTAATTGGTTTTAAAATATAATTGGATTAAGTTTTTATCATTTAATCCAATGTTGGTCATTGGCACAAATTTCATATTTAAATTGGACATAAACACAAGTCAATCTTTTGATTATTTGTATTTCTTAAAAACTTGCTTTCTGGTTTTCACAATGAGAATTAATATTAAATTAATTAGTGCAACTTATGTGTTTTGAATTTATAAAAATGGATTCCATATTTGGAATTATAATTTCCAAAGTATGTAAATACTTACCTTTTATTTTCGGATATTATGAATAGTAACTAGTAATTATTTTTATTTACCACGGTTAAAGGGTAAATTAGGTAAATAAGGGTAAAAATAATATTATAATAATATAAAACAACCCTAACACGTGTCCGAACATTATTGGATGAGTCACGAGCGACCAAAAAATCATTATACTTAAATTTTGGCATTTGGGAGCCACTTGGGTGTGAAAGTGACATGTTATAATAATTAATTTAAAGTAATGGAAAATATAACATAAACATGTATCTTTTTACTAAAACAATTTTTAGGTGGGGTTATATAAGTGATATATACAACAATAAATAGTTATTATAATTCTAAAAATATTTCCTACATCATGTTATTTTATTTATAATTTTTAGATGTTAAATAAATAAATTTAATAACGAGGTAATGATGATGTAGTGATTGCTTCATTAATAAAGGATTCAAATAAATGATATTATAAATATTAAAATAAATATTATTTGCATTAATTTATGACATAAAATAATTTTATAGATTAATATGACATGTTATTATACTATTAAATTGTTTTTTTGAATTTATATCTCTTTTTATATTTTATTTAAATTCAATAAAATTAATAGTGTAAAAATTAACATAATTGATGTTTTATAAAAATAATAATTTATTAAATTATCAAATATACTAAAAATATTTTAAAATAAAAAAGTGACTATGATATATTCTAAAAGTTCAGTAAGTGTATAATAATGGGAAATTTACTCCATATAAGTAAAATTAATAGCAAATTAACAATTAAAATGTTGTTGCCACTTTTAAAATTAAAAAGATAATAATTAAGGGTAAACTGAAAATATAAGGTTAAAAATAAACTCAATAAATGTCTAAAAAATATTATATTAGAGTATTTATATCTATAATCATATTATATTTTCTATATCTCAAATTGGAGTCACTTGGATTAAAAAAACAATTTATGTTAATTTAATATTTTAATACCTTCCAAGGGTGCCCCTCCCCTCTCTTATAAAAATGAACTAATACCTATCTATTACTCACACTTACAAAGCCATTTATTTTTTCCAATATCTATCCAAGAATCTTACTATAATCCCTCCCCATATTCTTGAATCCTTATTTTAGGAATAAAACCCTTCTTAGAGGTGTTTAGGTGTTCTTTAAAGGTGATCAACCAAAGAAGTGGTATCATTTTCTGTAAGTGTTTCTATTTTGTTTCTTCTTCCACTTCCTAAAATATCATCCAATCATGATAAGATAATAAATACAGTATCCTAAATATACTGATATTTTATTATGTTAATATCATCCCCTAAATCCATATGTACTTCTATCAGATAGGAAATAATTAATCATTCATGCGTACGTATGAATCATCACCTCCATGAACCGATTTAGTTCAGTTTCCATTAACATATATTAATATTGGTTATAATGATGGAATTAATATTAATATGTGATATTAATTACATATTAATCATTATAAGATAATAATATATCAATTAAATTTTTTACTTCCATGTGCATAAAAATGATAACGCTGTTCATGCATACGTGTGAACTATCACCTACACGAAGCAGTGTGACTCATTTTTATTTATTATATAAATTTTTTGATAAATATAATTATATGTAAATTATTATGATTATTTTAATAATATAATTATAATTATGTAAATATAAAATTATAATTACCTTATTTCCATAACGATCAATGAAAAATAGAAACGTTACTCATGCATACGTACGACCTACCGTCTCCATGATTATAACGCTGTTCATTTTTCATAACCATATTTAACGGGTTAAATTAAAAAATATGAGTTATGTGTAAAAGTGATTAATATTTCATGAATACTATTCTGGATATGATATAATTATGACTACTTGGACTAGTGACATCATACCATGTCCATTTTCGACTCATGAACTGATTATCGAAAAAACATCTCACATGAACTCAAATAATTAACTAATTATTATAACAAGGTCATAAGTGATGTAATGGGAATAATAAATATGAAAAAAATTCTGAATCAAGTATAAATTAACCTAATTTTATTATTCAGGAACATAACTATTGTACGTGACGGGTCAAACTTAGGGTAAGGGAACTTCTTAACCTAATTTACACTCTTTCGGTAAATCTTCTACTTCTTGATTATGCCATTCTATGATTATGTGAGAAATAAATTTTGATATACTATCATGTATTTATAATTTTTTTATGTTTATTTATAGTGAATATATATAATTGACCTATTTTATTAAAAAAATGATCTTTGTAAGGGAAATTTTAACTAAATCTTCATTGATTGAGTAAATATCCATGTCATTGGTTTTTTTTGAAAAAACATGTGTGAATGAACTATGATTGTTTTACACTTAATATACACTTATATTTGGTGTATTTATATTTTTGAAACATTTATTTCATTGATTTATCCTTAATCTAATGATGTGATCTTTATAAGGGACTTCATCTCAATCTCCTTTCATTGATACATTTATGGATGATATGCACCTTTATTTATTTATAAAGTTTATATACAACCCGCTTTACAATACTTATCCATATTATATCTATACTCACAATATTTAATGTCTTGTAAAATGTTATACTTTCATGTGGTGTATAATTTAAATGTTCAAAATTCTAAATTACTCTTTATCTAATACATTGTTTTAAATGTTTTAAATATTTAATCTTATAAATCATTATATTTCATGCCCATGTTTCCAAAATGATTTTAAGCAATTATTTATATGGACATGAATATTTTTACGTGTAAATTCCTTTCAAGTATTTCAAAGTGGTATGAGACACTTTGATTCAAAAATATTCTTTTAAAATGTTTTAATTGTGTTTTATAAGGGGATTGATTATTTCAATAACTTTGAATATATATATATATATATATATATCATGAATGTAATTTATCACTTTTAGGTCTCTATTATGTATTGATGTTTAATTTAAAAGTTTACCATTTTTTTTAAAATAACATGTTTTCATTTATGAGTGTGCGTCTTGTAAAGATGAAATGTGATTTCAAAGTGGAAATGTTATTTTTTCTTTTATGCTTGGTTTATGTGATATGATAATGTTATGGTTCTTGGGAATTTCTTAAGTATAGAGGTGGTTCTTTGATAAAACAATGGAGGGTGATCCTATGATATCTCTCTAATGCATTGGGTAAGGTGACAGAGGTAAATGATAAGGTTTCTCCTAAGATATTTAGGGAATATACTATGATGGGTATTCCAAACGTAACCATGAAGGTTACTCCTTATGTAGCTGTGAAAGATACAATGTAAGTATGATATGGATGTCACAAGTTACATTTATTTTTTATGATTTCAATGATTTTTTAGGAATCTGATGATTACATGATGTAAGATAAGTAATTTATATTTTATGGGTCAAGAGTATGATTTTGTGAAAATGTTTTCATGGGTTTTAAATATTCATGTACTAACGGTTTTATTCCTTATTTTATATTACTTTATAATATTTTTATGCTCATCCCAAATTTTTGAAATGTTTTTTGCAGGGTATAAAGATGAGTAAGAGAAAGGAAAATGTCAAGAATATTTTTTTGTTTAAAAGGTTTCCTTTGGTGGAAAAAGTGGATATTGGGTATAACTATCAACATGTAATGTCTAGGTCTATTATGTAATAGTTTTGGATTAATTATCTAAAAATATAAAACTCAAAATATCCTCAATGTGAATTATTTACATAACTCAATATTATGTAATGTTTTTGGATGGGGCCTTATAGTTGGTATCTGAGGTTGGTTTAGATAACTTTAGAGGTTAGGGTGTTTTTTAAGCATATGTGACATGTTTTATATAACCACAATGGTTATTATATTAGAAAGACTCATAATTATTTTAGATAAATTGAATCAGTTTAAGATAGAATGAATAATTATATCTTAGTTTTTTACCCTCCTCATAAGATAATATATGATGATTTTACTGATATACTCACACTGGATTTTTTGGTTTTAGTAAATGGATGGATCTAGTAGGAACCAAAGTAACAATGGATTTGAAGGAAACTATGGTGGTTTTACGAATAAGAAAAGGAATAAAATGGGAGCTAAAATAAGAACTCTTGTGGTTATTATTAACCAACTATCTGGAGTCATGATTGACCAATTGAACTTTGGTGATTTTTCTAAGGAATCATATATGCGAGAAACAAATACCTATGGAAGTTCAGGTAATAATCATAAAGGTAAGTATATTCAAAAACCTGTCTATCAAAAAATGTGGAAAGAAATACCTAGGAAAATGTTTTAAAGGGATGGTAAGATTTTATAGATGTGGTAATGAAGTTCATAAAGCAATACCTTTCCATGGAAAAAGGAAGCGTTTATTGACTCCAAGAAATGGAAAGATGTTCTTTCCGAAGGATCAATTGAATGTTTTAAATGTGGTGTGCATGGTCATTACGCAAATCAATATCCTATGAAGAAGTTTTGGGGATGGTATTCGTAAGACCGTACAAATATATGTTTACCAACACCTTACACAATTACAATTAAGGATGAGGAAATTGAAAATAACCTATGAAAGGTATGGATTATTTCTTAGCTCATGCTTTGATATTATTGAAACTTAAGACAAGATTCATGATTTTTTTAGGAGAAAATTATTACAGAATAAGTTGTAAAAACATGGTTAAGGGATCATGAATAATTCTGGATTATTAATATATCTACATTTTTAAAATTTGAGAGTTATTTCAGATCTATGGGTGATGAAATGTTTAAAAGTATTAATGCTCTTTTGATGATGAGATTACTTTGGAAGAATTTTCTCTAGTATGTATAAACATGAAGTTCATTTTTGTGAAAATTATATTTTAAGAAGAATTACCTTTTCTTTTGTGGATATAATTATAAAGAATCTTTAGGGTTTATATGATCCTTGATTTTGAGGTAATTATGGTTTATTACATTTTGATATGAAAAATGAAATAAATGAGATAAAATTGAGGTTAAATTATTATATAGTTATTTTTGAAGATTTTATCTCATTTTGGGAATGTTTTAAGAATTATATAGTTTTATAAAAAGGAAAAACCACAGGAAGGGTGATAACCCATTACATCAGACATGGTCGTGGGAATCGAAACCAAAACTAAAGTGCGGAAAGGATTTATCACCTACCAATAGCTTACGTGAAGTCCCTGGTTAGTATAACTTAATTTTTAGTTTAATGAGTTTAAAGAATCAGAATAAGTTGATTTGGGGAACTTATGTTTTATCAAATTGATATACTTGGTATTAGAAAAATGATTTGGGATTAAGTGATAAATGTTTTTTTGGAAGACGTTATATATTTTGGGAACTTTATATGATTAAGGTAAATAGAATACTATGGAATTTAATTGAGGAATAATGGTTGAGTTATATTTTTTGAATAATCTATGATTTTAATTGTGTATTTATGTGGAATTGAAGTATTTAAGTATATAATTAACCTATCTTTTGGAATATGTGGTTAGGTTAATTACTTTTAAGTTTAATACTTTAAGAGTAATCGATGTTATTTGGAGATAAATGTTAAGATTTTTTATGGAATAATATGTGATCAAATCCTTATAAATTTTGGGTTTCAATATTATTTTTGATTATTTTAAGGAATTTTAAGGATATTATTTTTTAATGGTCTATGTATAACTTGGTTATTATTATTGAATTTTGGATATTAAAAGTAGTCCTTCTCCTTATAAAGGATTATTCTTTTTGAGGATTATCTGATATTGTACTAACCATTTTGGTTCTGGTTAATGTTTCAATATAAGATGAATAAATAGATAATATTTTGTGTATTATGTGATTCTACAGAAGTTGATTCTTGTTCTTCAGGTGTGACCAAGTCATCTTGAGTACTCTTTGTTTAGAGACAATATGATTTTATGGTATAACTTTATTAAAGGATGAAATTATACTTGAAAAGTAAGTATGTTTCCTTATGTTTTTAGTCAAGATCATAAATAAATTCCTCAACTTTATGAAAAAGACCCTAAAACAAAAACATTTTCCTTTTACTTTTCCTATTGGGAAATCAAATACCGTTTAACCCATCATAAGTTTATGGTTTTCTGGTTTTTAACTTTCTCCTAATCATGTCTCCTATCACTCTCTACCAGAACAAGATGGTTAGTTTCTATTCCATATCCATGTTTTCATACATGGAATCCTAGTATGCGTTATCTCAGGTGACCTTTTTTACTTCTATTTTTTTAAAGTGATAGTTTTATTGACTCTTTTTTCGGTGTGGGATTTCTAATGACGTTTTTGAGCCCAATTTTAAAATTCTGAGGACGTAATTTCCAAAAGGGGGGAATGATGTAATATCCTAGGTATCTATAAACTAATACATGTTCATATATATTAATATTTTTGAATTTAATATTAATTTTATTTTAAAGGGGACACTATGTATGATGGCGTAACTGACACACAACATCGGGTTTCTTCAAAATATTACGTTTCACACAACGTTGAGTTATACTGAGAAAGAGTACAATAATAATATTATTATTTTAAATGGTAGTTAATGCCTAGATGTTTTATTGGTGAGAATGAATATAAATAACTAAAATATTATTACATATGTTTTTTAAATGTTTTTAAATTTATCTAATGAATTTTAGATGCTTAAAATGAGAATGAATCCAATTTTAAGCATAAAATAGTCTAATATTTTTAAAAGGCCGTTTTAACGCCTTTTGATGGAGAACCATTTTTAAATATAGTTTTTTTTAACTTTTATATGTTCTATATGGAAAAATAAACTTCTTATTTAGAATAAATACATCCAAATTTACTTCATTTGAAATTTTTGTATTTTTCTGATAAAATCCATATTTTTATGAATAGTGAAAAATACTCCATTTTAATTCACAATTGTCTTTTAATATAATTTATTTATATAATTATATTGTCCTTTTATTTGGTTTTAAAGTGTAATTAAATTATTATTTTATCATTTAATCAAATTTTGGTCATTGGTAGTAATTTCACATTTAAACTAGACATAAACACATGTCAATCTTTTGATAGTTTTTATTTCTTAAAAACATGCTTTCTGGTTTTGACAACGAGAATTAATTTCAAATTAATTAAAGAAAATTGTGTGTTTGGAATTTGGAAAACTTGATTACATATTTGGAATTATAAGGTCCAAATTGTTTAAATAGTTACCTTTTATTTTTGGATATTATGAATAGTAACATTAGTAATTATTTTTATTTACCATGGTTAAAGAGTAAATTATGTAAATATGGTTAAAAACAATATTATAATAATATAAAACTACCCTAAAACGTGTTATAACATTATTGGATTATTCATGGTCGAAAAAAAACCTTAGGTCAAAATTTTGGCATTTGGGAGCCACTTGGGTGTGAAAATGATATGTTATAATAATTAATTTAAAGTACAGGGAAATATAACATAAACTTGTATATTTATACTATTTTTTAGGTGGGGTTATATAAGTTATATATTAGAATATAAATAGTTATTAGAAATCTAAAAATATTTCTTACATCATGGTATTTTATTTATAATTTTTAGAGATTATATAAATAAATTTAATAATGACACAATGATGATGTAGTGATTGCTTCATTAATAAAGGATTCAAACTAATGATGTTATAAATATTAAAATAAATATTAATTGGTGTAATTTATATCATTCAATAATTTTATAGATGAATATGACATGTTATTAGACTGTAAAATGGTTTGGTTCAAATTTATATCTCTATTTGGATTTTATTTAAATTCAATAAAGTGAATAGTGTAAAAATTTACATAATTGATGTTTTATAAAAATAATAATTTATTAAATTATTTAAAAATTATAAAAATATTTTAAAATCACAAAGTAATTATTATATGGTATAAAGGTTTATTAATTGTAAAATTATAGGAAATGGACCCCATATAAGTAAAATTAATAGCTTATTAACAATTAAAATGTTGTTACTACTTTTAAAATTAAAAGGGAATAATTAAGGGTAAACTAAAAATATAAGGTTTAAAATAAATTAAATACATGTATAAAAACTATTTTATGAGATAATTTAGATATATAATCCTATTAGATTCTCTACATCTCAAATTTTATCCACTTGGATTAAAAAAGTATTTATATTAATTTAATATTTTAATACTTTCCAAGGGTGCCCCTCCCCTCTCCTATAAAAAAGAGCCCATCCCTCTCTATTACTCACACTTACAAAGCCTTTTAGTTTATATAATATCTATCCAAGACTCTTCCTATAATCCCTCCCTACATTCTTGAAGTATTATTTTAGGCATAAAACCATTCTTAGAGGTGTTTAGGTGTTCTTCAAAGATGATCAACTCAAGAGGAGGTATCATTTTCTTTAAGTGTTTCTATTTTGTTTATTCTTCCACTTCCTCAAATATCTTTCAAACATGATGAGAGAATAAATAAACTAACATCAATATACTAATATGTATCATGTCAATATTATCCCCTAAATCCATATCTACTTCCATGAAATGGTAAAGGAATTAATCATTCGTGCCTATGTGTGAATTATCACCTCCACAAACCGATTTAGTTCATTTTCCATTACCATATATTAAGATAGGTTTTAATGATGTAATTAATCTTCATATGTGATATTAATGACATATTAATCCTTATAATATAATAATATATCAATTAAATGTTTACTTCCATGTGCATAAAAATGATAATGTCGTTCATGCGTACGTGTGAACTATCACCTCCACGAAGCGGTGTGACTCATTTTTATTCATTATATCACTTTTATGATATATATTAGTATATTTAAATTATTATTGTGATTTTAATAATATCATGACAATTATGGAAATATAAATTTACAATTACCATATTTTGATAATGATTAATGAAAAATGGAAACGTTACTCATGCGTACGTATGACCTACTGTCTCCATGATTATAACATTGTTCATTTTTCATAACCATATTTAATGGGTTAAATTAAAAAATATGAGTTATGTGTAAAATTTATGGATATATCATTAATACTATTCTGTAGATGATGGACTTATGACCACATGTACTAGTGACATCGTACCATGTTCACTTTCGACTCAAGAACCGATTATCAACAAAACATCTGACATGAAGTAAAATAATTATCTAATTGTTATAACATGGTTATAAGTGATGTAATGGTAATAATAAACATGAAAAAGATTATGAATCAATTAGAAATTAACTTATGTTTATTATTCAGGGACATAACAATTGTACATGACGAGTCAGACTCACGGTAAGAGAACTTCTTAACCCAATTTCCATTCTTTGGGTTAATCTTCTACTTCTTGATTATGACGTGCTATGATTATGTGAGAAATAAATTTTGATGTACTATAATGTATTTATACTTGATTTATGTGTAATTATAGTGAATATACATAAACAACCAATTTTATTAACAAAATGATCTTTGTAAGGGAAATCTTAACTCAATCTTCATTCATTGAGTTAAATGTCCATGTCATTGGTTTTTTCCAAGAATATGTGTGAATGACATATGATTGTTTTAAACTGAATATCCACTTATATTGGGTGTATTTATATTTTTCACACATATTTATTTCATTTATTTATCCTTAATCTAATGATGCGATCTTTGTAAGGGACTTTTTCTCAATCTCGTTTCATTGAGACATTTTTTGATGATATGAAACTTTATTTATTTATAAAGTTTATATGAAGACCATTTTTACATTACTTATCCATATTATATATATAATAATTATATTTAATGTCCTGTAAAATGTTCTAATTTCATGTGGTATATAATTTAAATGTACAATATTTTAAAGTACTCTTTATATAATAAATCATTTTAAATGTTTTAAAGATTTAATCTTCTAAATAACTATCTTTCATGTAAATGTTTTAAAAATTATTTTAATGAATTATTTATAGGGTCATTAATGTTTTTAAGTGTAAATTCCTTTCAAATGTTTCACATTGGTTTGGGGAACTTTGATTCAAAAATATTCTTTTAAAATGTTTTAATTGTGTTTTAAAAGGGGAATGATTATTTCAATAACTTAGAATGTTTTTTATATATACATCATGAATGGAATTTATCACTTTTATGTTTCTATTATATATTGATTTTTACTTTAAAAGTCTAATATTTTATTTTAAAATAATGTGTTTTCATTTATGAGTGTGCGACTTTTAAAGATGAAATGTGATTTCAAAGTGGAAATGTTATTTTTCCTCTATGCTTCGTTTATGTGATATGATTATGTTATGGTTCTTAGGCATTGCTTAAGTATACAAGTGGTTCTATAATAAACCAAGGGCAGGTGAGACTATGATAACTCTTCAATGCATTGGGTAATGTGACAGAGATAAATGATATGGTTTCTCCTATGATATTTAGGGAATATAATGTGATGGGTATTCCAAATGTGACCATGAAGGTTACTCCACATGTAGATTTGAAAGCTACGATGCAAGTATGATATAGATTACACAAGTTACATTTATGTTTTATGATTTATATGTTGTTTTGTAGGAATATTATGATTAAATTATGTAAGCTAAGTAGTTTATATTTTATGGGTAAAAAGTATGATTTTGTGAAAATGTTTTCATGGGTTTTAAATATTCATGGACTAACGATTTTATTCCTTATTTTATATTCCTTACTGAGTTTTTATGCTCATACCAAGTTTTTGAAATGTTTTCCACGGGGTATATGGATGGGTAAAATAAAGGAATAAGTCAAGAAGATTTTTTTGGTTTTGTTTAAAGGGTTTTCTTTGGTGGAAAAAGTGGATATTGAGTGTAACTACCAACATGTAATGTATGGGTCTATTATGTAATAGTTATGGCCTAATTCTCTACAACTCTAAACTTAAAAAGTTCCTCAATGTGAATTTTTGACATAAATAAATATTATGTAATGTTTAAGGCTGTATATTTACACTTGAAGACTTTGTGGTGGTTAAGAAACTCATAATAATTCTTCTGGAAATATTTCATTCAATGATTTCAGAACTTTAATATAGAGATCTCAATGAATTTACAATTTATTGAATACATAACACTATGATCAATTATGTGATTATAAGAGTAATTAATCTTAAAATAAAATTCAATAAAGATAAGGAAAATAATTTTAAATCCTTCAAGGATGTGAAGATTGAATATGAGCATAGTTATTTTGATAGAAAAGAAGATATGAAAGGTTTTTCTGAAATCCTATCCCTAATATTATGATTCATAAAAAATGTAAAAGTTAAATATCAAGAAAAATTACCTTTTAAACATTTTAACTATGTAAAAATATGAAATTTTCTACTTGGTTTCCTATTAAAATCATAAATGGTAATGAAGATGGTGAAGTTATTGAGACATATTCTAAGAAAGGAGATTCTTTTAAGAGAAACCAGTCTCGATCAAAAAGTAAAAGGAAAATGGAATCTAAATTTTTCATAATAAAATTTCTATCTATTAAAGAAGAAATTTATGATAGTAATGAGAGTTTTTATAGTGTGGGACCTCTTAAAGATACATCTCAAAAGGTCTTTATGGATCAATAAGAATAAGATATTGATTTATCAGAGTATGGATTACAAATTAATAGTAAATTTGATGTTGAAGAAGTAGAATTAGACAAGGATTATAAAATTAGGATGAAGATCAAGATTTTATTGTAGGATAATGGAAGTCTAGGAGATATAAATTTACATCTCAAAAATAAAAAAGACAATAATATTCAAATATATTTTGAGAAAGAAATTATTATCAAATAATTTAAGAGGTTAAAACAAGAGAATACTTAGAAATAAATATTATAGATGCCATGGATTCCTCTATCATCCTTAGGAATAAGGATGTAGATAAGATAAAAATTAATATTACTGAATCTAAGAAGAAGAAATATTAAAAATTCAGATATTAATATATTAGAGTTTTTATAGGAGTAGGTGAGTGTTCCAAGAAATAAACACTAAGAAATTTTTATGAACAATATATTATATTTGAAGAAGGGAAACCTACCAATGTTTTACCACAAAATAGAATCATGTTTTCATAAGTATATAGTGAAAAAAAACATGTATTAGGTATCGATTATGAAGAAAATGTGAACAATTTACATATCTAGAAGGATTTTTTTTGAGAAAATGTCCACACTAGCCCTAAATACCCAAAGAAGAGATATATAAAAGGGTTTTTTTTGAAATATACTCATTAGAGATATTAAAATGAATTTGGATAGAAACTCATAAACTCATAACGTTTCTATCAAAGATGAATATTTTGTGGCTAATTTTAGTGTTGTGGTACATATTTCCACAAATATTATAGTTAATGGTACAAGATGTCTTTACCTAGACAAAAAAGGGATCATAGACCAGGGGAGAAAATAAATTTATAGAATATGCCATCAGGTGTAGTATATTGAGAATAAAATTTAAGTGAAAAATAGTTTTAATAGATTTAAGGAAGTATATAGAAGGTTTAATCAAGAAGTAAACATCTCAAATGAGTTTCTTATAGCCCTACCATCATAATTAAATCCAATTTTGAGGGTAACGAATGTTCAGAAAGAAAGGTACTTAAAGAAATATGTAAATCTTGTTGAAGTTTCACTCAAGGAATGTAGATCTAAGAAGGCATGGATTTTATATAGTGGTTTCTCTTCTTATATGATAAGTGGTTTGAATAATATCAAAAATGGTGAAAATATGGAGATTTTGAATTTAGAAATGATGTTTGATTGAAGATCAAAGGTGATGGAGTGTCTAGTGTAGCAACAAATCAAATAAACTCTAATAATGTCTTATTTATTTAAGGGATGAATCATAACATGTAAAGTTTATCACAATTTTGTGATGATTTAAATGAGCCTATTTTAAAAAATAATGGTTGTTTAGTGAAGAGACTAAAATATGGGGATGTAATAATAAGAGGTTTGAGAACCAAAGGAAATTTGTTTCAGGTTTGATAAGACAAAACATGTTGTTACATGTGTATGAAAGTTGAGAACAATTTATGGCATATAAGACTTTGTTATCTTTGATAAAAGATAATAAGTAAATTGATTGGAGAAGAATCTATAAGGAACATTCCAAATTTTAAAAAATATGCTATCAGTACTTTCAAAACATGTCAAAAAGAAAAGATGGTGCATAAAAGTCACAAGGGTGTTGAAATGAAAACTCAAATACCATTAGAGTTGGAACAATCTGATTCTTGTAGAACCATAAACAAGAATTAAATAATTGGAGATAATTATTTCATCACATTAATTGATGTATTTACTAGAATTACATGCATTATGTTTATGTCACAAAAATCTCAAGCTCTGGGCATGTTTAAGAGTTTCAATAGACTTACTGAAAAGAAAACTAGTTTTTATTTGAAGAGGCTAAGATTAAACAATGGAATTGGGAATCCTAATAAACAAATTTTACAATATCATGATAAAAATTGAATAAAAAATTATTTTAGTAAACCTTACACTCTATAATAAAATGTAGTGGTTGAAAATAATAATAATTATTTTTGATATGGATATATCCATTCTAACATAGCATTGAAACTTCAAGGAAACTTTACCTATAAGTTATAAATACCATTGGAATTATTGAATCCAAATTCAGATACGACCCCATATTAAATGTAGTTCTAGAAGATGTTAAATCTAAAACACTTTATAGTGTTTGGGAGTCTATTCTTGATTAATAAAAAAAGATAGTGGTGTTGGAAAATTTGATTAAAAAGTAAAATATAGAATTTATATTAGTTATATACCAAATATAAGTTCATATAAATTCTATGACAATAAGGTTAAAATGATAGTTCACTGTTATAATGAAACAATTTTTGAAAATGGTGATTAACTCAAGAAATTAATCATAAATGTTAATGAGAATGATGTCTTCATTTTTGTACATACTGCACAATTTGATGATAATGTAGAAATTATAGATAATAACATAGATTTAGCTTATTAAAATGATGAGGTAGTGGATTTAATAACCACAAGAATAAAATTAATACTTAAAAATCATGTTTATACTAAAAATATTATTGAGTTTTATAATTAAGGGGTATAAAAAGAAGGAAAATCATAGAAACTTGTCACATTAGTCCGCTTTAAAAGATTGACCCCTAAACTATTGATGAATATTTTTAACACAAAGATTGATTCAAGACATGAATGAAGATATAGATAAAATTTAAAATAATGAAAAATTAGATATTATTTCTATGCCTAAGGATAATAACATCATTGGAACAAAATAGTTTTTAAGAATAAGATAAATGAGAAAGGTGAAGTTTCAAGAAATAAAGCTAATCTTGTGTGCAAAGGGTGCTCCTAAATTGAAAGCATTGATTTTGATTTAACATTTTTCCATGTTTCAAGGATTGATACCATTAGAATTTTCCTTACAATTGTATCTTAAATAAGCTTAATTTTTTTTTCAAATGAATGCGAAATCTACATTTCATAATGGTGAGCTAAATCAAGAAGTCTATATTGAGTAACTTAAGGGTTTTATGATTAATATAGATGGTAGAAACATATACATATTTAATAAGTCTATTTATATGTTAAATTAAGCCCTAAGATCTTGATATTTTAATCTAGATGATTACTTGATATGTATGGATTTCAAAAAAGGATAGGTAGAAAAAATATATATATAAAGAATATTACCACCACATAACTCATTGAGATTTTATATGTCAGTGACATTATCTTTGAAAGTAATGAGAATTTATGTGAATAATTTTCCATACAAATGAAAAATATTTTTTAGATGTCTTTTCTTGGGGAGTTGAAATTTTTCATGGGTTTGAAATTTAATAAAACTGTTAGTCATATTTTCCTTTATCAAGAAAAATGTTCTAAGGAGTTATTAAAGAGGTTTGGAATGGATAAATCAATAAGTGTGTCTAAAACAATGCAAATTGGAACCAAGTTAAGTAAGGATTACTATGGGAAGAGTTTAAATGGGAAAAAATTAATAAAATTGACTAGAAATAATTTTTATTTGATTGTCACATGACTAGATATTGTCTATGATGTTGCTATTTTTGTTAGGTATCAATAAAATCCTAAGGGTTCACATATCTTAGCAGTAAAGTGGATTTTGAGATTCATTATAAAAACATATAATTATAGTCTATTTTATGAGAAAGATAAAGGTTTGGACTTATAAGGATTCATTAAGATTGATTGGATTAGTAATGTTGATGACAAAAAGTACACATCAGGAGGATCAATTTTATTTGGTGAGAGATGTGTTTCATGGGATTCTAAGAAGCAATCAACTTTCACATTAAGTTCAACTGAGGTTGGGTATATTGTTTCAGCCCAATTAGATACAAAAATTATTTTGATCAAGACACAACTTGAGGACATGGATGTTATAGCTGAATATCCAATGGTTATTGATTGTGATAATCAAAGTGCTATAAATTTGTCCAAGAATCTATTGCAACATTCAAGTTCAAAACATAAAGACATTAAATATCATTTATTAAAATAAAAAGTGTTTAAATGTATCTAAAATTTGAAATTTTCTCCATCCAATGATAAAATTACATGCATTCTTAAAAAAGAACTTTCAATTTAGGATTTTAGACGTTAAGACTATAAATGGGCATGCAACCCATTATCTAACAACACCGAGGTATGTGTTTGAGTATCCTTCCCTCTGTCTAATGTGTTTCTTACCACAATAGATGATGATTAATCTAAATGGGGAGATTAATGATTTATATTGAATATTTTTAATATATTTTTTTATTGGGTAAAAGAATGTGGTTCAAAATATATTTATGAATTATTGATAGAAGATTATGATAGTTTTTTTGTTTGAATTATCAATCTTGTTTTTTATACTGATATTTCTCAAGTATAATTAGAGTTAATTGATTCATGGATCACTATTTTGATAAATTTGATCCAACTCTTTATACAAGGGAGCATATACCAGATTTTAGAAGCGATTCTTGATAGATATAGGGAATTAAAATGTAAGGTATTGACAAAAAAACTAAAGGGGTGATTGTTATAGTCATTTAATGATGAGTTTTTATTTATTGTCAATACATTTGAATGAGTCTTGATATAAGATGATCTAAAATAATAAGAAATTCCATAAATTTAGAGGTAAAGTGGATGCCATTCCCTTAAAAAAAATAAAAAAAGAGAATTTGAGAGAAAGAGGGGTTAAATATGATTTGAGTTGAGTTGAAGAATCTGAAGATGAGTTCTGGAAATTCTAGAGTTAGAGATTTTAGAGAAATTAAAAAACACCTATGCATGTAAGAGTCATCCAAATTTTATAATGGATACATAAGAGAAAATCTAAAATTATAAATAATATATAATAGTAGATGGAGAAGTATCCATGGAAAATATAATACATAAGTGTTTCCCAGACCTTGAAGACTAGAAATTAGAAAAGTACCAGAGTCACACTGCGATATATAAGAGTGACTCAAATTTATTGGTACAAACATAAGAGTTGATATGACTTTCCAAAGGATGTGTAATATTCATTCACTCTTACGTAAGAGTCTTTCTAAGTTACATTTTGATAATTTGAAATTTTCTTGAGTTGCACTAAGAAATTTTAGAGTAAAGAACCCATGTTTAAGTGTATAGGTAAGAGAAACATGAATTTTATGGTACATGTGTAAGAGTATAGAACACAAATGTAAGGTTAAATAACCTGCACATAAGGGATTATATAGTTTTCTAGTTTATATATAAGATTGAATGTGATGGTGAAGGTTATATGTAAATGTTTTATAGTTTGAAAAAATGTGAGAATTATGGAGTTTTAAATGTGGAGATCTTGGGTTGTTCTTGAATGATCTAAATATCATTATTACTATTATAATGATGATTCAATCTATTCAATGATTAAGTTTTAATATTAATTCTAAACCCACACCATGATAATATTATTCAAATTGCAACTATGTAATCACATGTGTTCATGCACACATAGAGAGAACAATATAAATCTTATAGAAATAATGGAGTCTTATAGAGATATTATATGGAACTCGTTTAAATGAGTTTTGAAGATCATGAATGATAAAGAATTTAAGTGTCAATATTGAAGAGTTTTCATATTCGATGTATGTAAAAAAATCTAGGTGATATGTTGAGAATATAATAATGAAAAATATTGAAATGCAGTTGATATATAATGTTACAAAAATTCCAAATAAAATCTTTGAGAAGAGAACTCTCCACATAGATTATTGTATAGTGAGAGGAGGAAAAAGATCAAGATAAAATATCCCATTGGTGGTTTTTGGTTACACTATTAGTCATTCATCAAGAAGATTTCAATTATTTATTTAAGTAATGAGTTTGTTCTTGTTTTAAACTGCTTAGTGCTAGTTATTGTAGTAGGATCAAGGATATACTCTTAATTATAACTTCATCTAGATAATATAATAATAACAATGGGGGTGGGGGGTAAAACCATAATGCACTGGAGAAAAAGTCATTTAAATTGGAAATAAACCTCATTAACAAATTTTATATGTCATATTTTATTTACTACACTGTGGTGATATTGAAATATTTCCACTGAATATGTGTGGGGTGTTGGTATTTTTAAAAATAAAGGCATTAACACTGATTCACACCCCCTCTCAGTGTTAATCACATCATAGATTAATCCTAATAGTATCAACATGTTTCTTAATATCAAAATTCATTATATTTTGAGGCATTGAATTGTACATTTTTGTAGTCCTCCTGAAGTTAGGATTCCCCTCAACCATGTCTAAGGGATTACTCTTTTCCCACTAATAGACCATGGAGTTGGATTTACTTCTGGAGGTACAAAAGTCTTAGCATATAAGGTTGGGTACAAACATGGTTTATCTTATAAATTAAACTTATTCTCCTCAAGAATCACT
Source organism: Viscum album (assembly GCA_963277665.1). NCBI lineage: Eukaryota > Viridiplantae > Streptophyta > Magnoliopsida > Santalales > Viscaceae > Viscum > Viscum album. The sequence goes on from OY728129.1 coordinate 265,605,984, forward strand.
TGACTGACTATGAGGTGGATAAAATAGTGTCATAAATAGATGTTGATGTCCTTGCTAATGAAATATGGGACCTTAAAATTTCCCTACAAGGAAATTGGGTTGACTGCCTATATGTATCTTTTCTAAAAAATAGAATGGGTTATATAAGACTTTGATAATGGAAGATATAATGGATTGAGAGAAGTCTTGTTCACTTTGTCTCAATAAAGGAGACAAAAAACCAATTTTTTCATACATGTATTATAGAAAGAAAATTATTGGGAAACCTTGATCTTTAGCTTGTAGATAGAAGATTTTACAAGGATTTTAACATATTATCCCTAGTGGACATGGAATATTTATCCTTGATCATCATAGTAGAAAGGACCTATATGAATGAGGAAAATTTAGGAGCCATTGGGCCCTCATATTTCCTTGTACATGTCCCTACCATCATCAATCTAGTGAAAAATGACTATATTTCTTCATTCCCTAAAAAATATAGGATTTATACAGATATGAAATAGATGAATCTGGATATTTTTATGGCATATGATGGATTAATGGCTTCATTATTTTCTGGATCATGGGATATTATAAAAAGGGAGGTGGTGGAGATTGTTCAATATTTTTTCAGGGGTGGCCCACTTCCTAGATTAGCCTATACGGTGACATTAGTCTATATTTCAAATATCAACCATCCTTTATCCTTTGATCAGTCCCATCCTATAAGTTCGTGAAAATTATCATGAAAAATTATATGAATATTCTAAATGATAGGTTATATCTTCTCCTCATGTGTCTTATTTTCTAAAGATAAATGTGGCTTTATCAATGGGATAATCATCTAAGGGGTTGTGGTGCATACCCTGAAGATGATGATAGGTTTGAATAACCCTGGGTGATTACCATTTGTTTAAGGTTGATATGAGATAAGATTATGATAATATGGGATAAGGCTTGATTTAAAATATACTAATATTATTTTAATTTTTTTAATGGAATTGTAACTTATTTATATATATGTTTCTCTTCACTATGGTTCTTTGTATATCTTATGGGCAAGAATTTTGGTATTTAAAATCCATTAAAGGTATTAGTCAAGAGGATCCCAAATTGTCATTTCTATTCATTTTATCATAATATGTATTTAGTATGAACCTCAATAGAGTTGGGTTGAGAGGGCGTGTGGGATCCTGTAAGGTTCTCTTTAAATCTCCAGCATCTTCAAACTGACTTTTTTAGATGAAATTATGGTGTTTTTAAATAGTAAGAAAAGAAAACTTAATAATTTTAAGAACCTTATATAATATTATGAATACTAATTATAATAATATATTATATATGGGATGAAAAAATATAATATGGGTATGATATCCATCCTAAATAAAATACACAATATTTTGGGATAAATTATTTGGGAAAAATTCTATATCTTATTGGAGTTGGTGTCCTAGAACTAAATTTTGTGTACTTTATGATTACTTTTATTCATAATTTTGAATTTTAATAAACTTATTATCACATCATGATTTTTATTATACATGACATAGTATGTGATAATGTAATAAGATTAATTGTTACACTAAAAGGTTATAACAGTTCCTTGCTATGATGAGATGTTCCATGATAGTATTCCTAAATATATATATATATATATATATATTTTATAACTAGATGAAATAATTTGAGGGGACAAAGATATATACTATTAAGGGTGGAGACTCATAGAACTTTGAGTCACCTTCTCACGGTGTACTCCCTTTGTAATTTTTAGTGTAGGATATTATGAGAACAAGACATGCTGGTTGGAAGTCCATATTTATACGTGTCATTATATATTCCTATCTATGAATATGTGTATTGATCCTTAGTATTTAAGATTATTATTAATGGATATTATTAGTCACATACTTTTATGTATTGATGAAAACTGTGATAACATATGTTTGTGGTGAAGTAGGATACATTAGGTGCGTCATGAGTAATATTTCATTAATGAATAATAAGAGAAAGGATTTTTCCCTCATGTTCTTTAACTGACATAATTATATTATGAACTTCATGTAAATGATATAGCCTGAATAAATCCATGTACATGGTGATCTGTAAGCAAGTTCAATTTCTATAAAGTCAAAAAAAGAGACATGAATCACATATGTTGATGGCACCGGCATGAAAACCAATTGATTAGATATATCACAATAAAGGGATTATATTACACACTAAGCATCCATATGAGGTTTTATGACGTTATGACATTAACTTATTTATCCATGGTTTCCTTAGCATATTGGTAGATGCTAACCTTGTACTTTAGGACACTTCTCCTATTTCCACTAAAAAACAAACATAGAGGGTTACACACTATGTTTATCTAAAACATCATTTAAATAATAATATTATTTATTATTTAACAAGTTGAATAAATATTATTACCACACATGGTTTATTAACTATTCATGATTTCTTGATCTCATATATTCTATCACTGGTTATTCACGAGAATATTTTGTGATCATAATATTTAATAAATATTTATTTTTTTTAGTTAATATAGTATTTATTTATTTATTTGTGAATAATTCAATGATATTTATTTATTATATAAATAGTAATTATTCAATATTTGATAAATATTGTGGAGGAATGACATACGAATTTACTGGTCCCATGAGAAATAATATATATTGAATATTATTTGAATAAATATTATTTAATTATTTACATTAATATTTGGAAAGAGGCTACATTAAAAATAAAATCATACAGCATACAAATAAAAGGAAGTAATAAATGTGACTTGAACTTGAGACCTCACTGAGATGCACAGGGGTAGCTACCACTGAGCTTTACCATAAGGGAAATAATATTTAATTAATTCATGAGCTTTTCACATGTCAATAAATAATAATAATATTATCATAGACATGGGGATCCAAAGAGATTAAATAAATAATAAGTGAACATGAAAAATGTCATGAACCAACCCGTGTCAACCCTGTATCGGTCACCCAAGCCGGTCCACGACATGGACCGAAGGGCATTCCCGATCTCCATAGGCTGGTAACTAGTATTGGGCATCTAAGTGAGATAGTTGGGAATGGTTTGGCCAATAAAAAAAATATCAATAGCTGAATATAAACTAAAATAAAACAAAAAAGACACTTACAATGGAAGATAAAACAAAGATAACCAGCTAGACATACCTCCATGTGACCCCATGGGTCACCACCAAACATAGAAATACGCTCACCCAAGAGAGATACAAGAATAGAACCTAAAACTAAAAATCAAAGTAGGCATGAGCACGAAGATGCTCAGTAGGAAAGCCAAGTAATAACAACTCCCTATTCCCTTACCTTTAAAAATAAACCCTAAAAAAATAATACCGATTAAAATATTGGTTTTCATTCTTTTCAAAATCAAGTAATAGGTTTAAATTTTTAAGGAAAAAATTTATCTACCACTAAATTTTCAAAATAGAATACAAACATGCATTATCATTTTAAAATTAAAGGGAATCCATTTAAATTTAAATATGATTTTCACAAAAGAAGTAAAAAGCATGAAACTAAGGAATTAAAATCATATCAAAAACACCATGGGAAATCTCTAAGCATCTAGTGTTATTTGGGGACCTAGGATCCTTGTACCTCAGTGGAAACATGGAATATAAACCACAACGATCTATGTTCTCATGCACAAGCCACTAATAGGGAACACACCCATACCTAGTGGCCTCTAATTATCATTTTTTTAGTTAGTGTTGAAGCTTAAATACTTCTAGACAAAACCGAGATGAACTACTTCTGTATCATCTATCATACTAGTCCTAGTCCACCCACCCAGATACCTAGGTTTTCCCATGTGCTCCATTTCAAGGGGTGGCGAGTTTTATTAAGCAAACATACATGAACATATCATTCTCTTTATTCAAAAAAACAACCACCCTCTCACCACTAATCTTCTTCTTTAAGGACCCCCTTATAAGTCACACAAAAGGCACAAGCCTCTTCACTAGACACATATCATAAATCACACATGTAACATACACATCATGTTTCTAAAACAATGGGGCATGCCTCAAGAGGGGTTTTCACATTTATAACCCATTTTCAAGGTGTAAAACAGGATCATTACTTCAAAAATAATAACTTCTCTTTAGAAAACATTATCACCAAAAAATTTCTAGTTTTAGAGCCATTTTGAAATTCCCATTAACAACATAGGCTTGACACATTTTAAAACAACTTGAAAAATTCACACCAAAGACCATAAACTTTTCCTAACTTACCAAATCATGGACATTCCCCGTTTTAAAATCATATAAGAGTTTATATTCATTTAAATCAACTTTACCAACTAATATACAAACAAATGTTTTGAAAAATACCATCCACACACCCAAAACCATTTTAGAAACTACTTTTAAGCATTTAAAATGTTAAGCATTCTAAAACAGGCTTGGGATTATATTTTAATGGAAAATTCACATGTCAACACTTAAAGAGAACCTGAAAAACAAAGTAAAGACCAACATCAAGAATCAATTACACTTGGAAGAGCATGAATATACTATTTAATATAGAAAAAATACTTTCTAAAACATTAAATCAATTAAGAAATTCAATTTAGAGGTATAGGCATAGGGGACCTACCTCAAGATGGAACTAAGCCATCCACTTTGGCTCTTGGTTCTTTCTAACTAAAAACTACTGCTCCCCCACTAAGCATACATGAATTAACATGCATACAAGGAAACCTAGAACCTACTCATACATTCACATGGCCCATGAACATATTATATGGGATCCTTATAGGTATGCTTATACACATATATCAGTCGATAGTCACCTGCGTATGCATTTATATATATATATATACATATGCACACCTAGCCCCATACATGTACATTTAATGACATGGATGAATATAAAGGTAACATGGGAACCTATATGTATATATTTACTTACCTATGCACATGAAGATGAGTCGCCTTAGACCCGACAACTCAAAACCACAAAGTAGGGATCACACACTACATATATAATTTAATAAATCAATCAAACACTTAATAAAACATTTTCAAGATGCATAACAAGACTTTACACCAAAACACACTGAAATTATTCTCTTTAAAATTAAATTCAAACTAAAACCATTTGAAAATACATTTCACACCACTTACATGACTCATAAAACCCATTTGAAAAAATTAAATGAAAATTACATAATCAATTCAACCATTTACAATGTCCAAGCTCCCTTCCAATCCTCACTTAAACTAATTTCACTTTAAATAACGCATCTAAAAATTTATACAATTCACAAACTATACTAAAAGTTCCCAATAAAATCCAATTTGACAAAGTAATCCATTTTACTTTAAAAAAACACCTTCAAACTCATTCACACAATCATAAAAATACATTAAAAAAGTACCACCACAAAGTACCTACAAATGTTCACCATTTTCCTTTGAAAATCCAATTTCATCATATATGCATGCCAAAACACTTCCAAAATATGTTTCCTACAACACAATTAAACCATAAAACCCATATAAACACTCAATCAAGAATATTAAAATCTTCAAAAATGTTTAAGCATGGAACCACCTACCTTGGGAAAAGAACTTTCTTGAAAAGTGGTGCAGAGTCCATCCACACCTCAATCGCACCACAAGGAAGCAAAGGTGAACCCTAAACAAGGAAACATTTGACCAAAAAACACAATATAAAAGCATAAATAGAATAACCTACCCGCTATAAACCTAAAATACAAAAAAAACAAAACCTTATTTGTAAGGAGTCGTGTACGCCAGAGAGGGAGTCAAGCTAGTAGGCGGGTCACACAAGGGGGAGTCAGGGATGGACAGTGTGTCACCGAAAGATCTAGCTGACAAGGGGATAGAAGGTGCAGTGCATAGAGGAGGAAGTTCGACCGCGGGTCGTACTGGGGTGGTAGGGCACTGGGGGGTTCGCTGGATGGAGGTTGTCCAACGGTAGGGTAGGTGTCGGCCACGACAGGGCGCCAACCAGCAACACACAGAGAGGGGGGTAGGCCAACAATGCGTAGGGAGGGGGGTTGAACTCTGGTGCGACGCGAAGAGGAAGGGGTGTGTTGGAAAAACCTAAAAGATAAAAAATAAAAAGAAAATAAAAAGAAAATAAAATAATATCAATAATAATATGATAATAATAAAAATAATAAGGATAACAAAATTAATAATAATAATATTAAAATTAATAACAACATAATGAAATTTATATTCTTAACACTATTAATAATAATAATTATTATCATATTAATAATATTAATAACAATAATAATAATTATAATCAAAATTACGATTTTTATTATTATTAAAATAATTATTTAAACTTTGTTTATTTTTTTATTTTTTTATTATCAGACTTTATCCTCATTTTTCATTTTACTTCATTATTTTTCTTGAACATCGGGCTGGATATGTGGTAAAACAGGTGAGGCCACATGGTGACTCAGGTGAAGTTGTGCCCTTCCCGTGTGTTGAACATTTTCAAGGTAAAAATATGAATTTTTAAATAAGAACTCAAAAATTTAAGCCAGGATTCAACTCGAACTACCCGATTCCATGAAAACTAAAAAGAATAAATAATTTAAAAGCGACGGGTGTGACAATTCTCCCCAACATAGTACTTTCCATCCCTAAAAATCCACAACTATGGATGAACCCCAAAGAAAAAGTCGATAACCATTAAGGTTCAAAGAGGATCCCTACTAAAAACAAGTGAAAAGTGGAAAACAAACCATGCTCATAGAAAGTGACTTAAATGACAACCTCAAGAAACCCATAAAAAGATTTTTTGCTAAGTTTCACCCACCCCAAAGAGTTAGAAAACTTCCGGTTGATCGATAAAGGATTGAAATGTTCACACCCACATAATCCAACATCTCATACCGAAAAAAACCTCAATCATTATGAAAGGACACCATAACACTTGTACAAAATGAACAAGTAAAATGAACCCACATCCAAAGAACACTCCCATTACCTACCATCAAGCCATCTCTAGAAATAGAACCAAAATATCGATATGGGGAGGCTCGAATAGACTCCCCACCATTTGGAACCAACCAACCCCTGAGATAATACTGGAAAACCGACATTAGGAGGCCCGAATGGACTCCCCACCAATAAGAATATTTGAACATCAGTTTATTCTCTGGGAATTTTAGTGAGACATATAATGGGTATCACCACCATTAGAGCCAATGGAAACACATGATCTCGAAGAATTACAGACACTGACCCAACACCCCACCATAAAGGGCGGGGAGGGAAGGGCCCAATTACTGGGGTGTCAAAACCACAACTAAAGAAAAACAAACATATTTACATCTATGGATGAGTACTAATCAAAATTGAGACCGATTTACCCAAACAGACCCCATAAGGACCACTAAAAGATATTACATCTGGTGGTACACAACCACCAAGACCTTAAGGTAACAAGATGACCACACCTCCTCATAGACACCTGAAACCTCACGCACCCAAATGGGTCATTAGAAATGGAATAGCTATAGGAAATGATTTAAAATGTCTTCACCTTCAACACTGATAATAGAAATAAGGTCAGGGTCCCATACAATCTCAGGGTTCCTGACCATGAATCAGCTCCACTCTAAGGCCTATGGCTAGAGCTCTGATGTTTGAAACATCTCATACCTCAAATTTAGGCATTAGAGAATACTGAATAGAGATTTTCCTTTTGGTGACACATGAAACCACACAGCAATCGAGGAAACACCATCAGGCACAACACACCCCAACATCCACTTACTCCGACACCGAACAGTAACTAACACGAAATCTAATATGGTGCATGCACATCACCCCTTATTACTCTGAATGATAAACATATAGAGGAACGACACATAAAATCCACCTTCCTATAAAATGGAGGAATTTTGAATTTTCTAAAGGAAAATACTCTTCTATTAAGACAAAGACCCCTGAAAAGTTTCACAACCTTCACCCTGCACCCAAAAAAGAGTACAACACTGCCAAATGTTACCGAAAATGACCATTACCGCTGAAAGAAACAATACACAAAAAGAGAGTTTAAACTGATTCTTAAAAGAAACACGATCCCTACAAACGGCCATAACAACCTCTTATCATCTGACTTGCTATATAGGAGGTCTAGCATGAATCCCTTCTTAGACAAGACCAAATAAAGACCCAAAGTCCCTTTAAGACAGTAACCAACACTAACAACTCCAGATTGATCACCTCTCCTCACTAGAATTCCCTTCACTACTTCTTGACAAAGCCTATATACACAACAATGTCGAAATTCACCTTTAAAAACACAAAAAACCCAAAGATACCAAAAATCCCTTCAACTCCTCTTGCATATGTCATCCCATTGCGAGAGGATCCACTTAACATAAAAAAATAAGGGATATATTTAGTACTAACACTCAAAGAGATAATATCCTTAATTTGATCAACTGGAGGGTAGGCCAATGGTGAACTACTCATGTCCGAAATTCAATCACATGTTAACTCTTTATGGGGCCGTACACTAGCCAAGAAGGAAAAAATGTAGACCTAAAAAAACTAGTTCGTTGGTCAAACACACCATGATAAAACACTAAAATAATGGGGAAACCATTGAAAAGGCCTCCCAAAATACTTATCGAGAATAACCACTAATCAACACCTCAAATCAACTTTCCAACGAAACATAAACATGGAACATCGTCCAAGAAAAAAAGGTTTTCAAAACTCAAAACATCCCACTGCAAGACTCCCCAAACACAAAAAGAAACTACACAACTATAGACAATCAAAGACTCCATACTTTCTTTATAAAAACTTCCGAAAATAAAAACGAAAGGGTGGGTTGCATAATCACCAATGATATCTGATGGGTCTTACACATGCATGCTCTCATGTCAATCGGTCACCAATTCACTTTCACATATCACTCATGCATGTGGTTACCCATGTAAATACTAAAGGTTAGGACCAAATTCTTTCAATTTTACAATACAAAAATTGACCCACACCTCCTCTTAGAAAAAACACTAGTCAGAAGGTTAAAACCTATTTCAATTTTTATTCTCACAAAAACCACTTTGGGAAAGCATCGACCCTTAAAAAAAACCCCACTCCAAGTCTCAAAAACATTTTAGAAAATCACAAATTATCTAAATGAAAATTAATTTTCAAAACATGAATGTCAATTTCAAATAATTCATCCCATTCAAACAACTTTCCTCAGTTTAACAAATTCCACTGAAAATAGAGTTTCAAAACCCACCTTATAATCACCCATGTTTCCATCCCTTTGAAAATCAATCCATTTCAACTTTGAAATCCAGATTTCATAAAATTTTAAACCAGGGTTTTCAAATGAATTTTCAGAACCCAATAAGGCATAATAAAGTGCCAGAAGAAACTAGTGTCAAAGGCTAACTCAGAAATATGGTTGTCAGTCATATGCCAGTCACTCCACCATCAGATAGAGTATTCTTGAATAATGTCCCCAGGTACACATGGATTTCCATGCTCTGTGAGATCGATGAGACCATTGAACCTACTCCCTTTTCACTTCCCCCAAAAAATATTAACTGCAAGAACCAAATACTCAGAAAAACCTCAAATTTCCCCGGTAACTCAAGTCCCGCCATGAGGTGTGTTGGCCAGAAACCTTAATCGTATCCAGAATGTCAAGTTCTGATAATCCTAGTTCCGGTTTATCCTGAATCTTCCTAAAGAAACACGACCCAAGAGAGATGACTACTCTGATACCATTTTGTCCTGAACCAACCCGGTTCGACCCTGTACCGGTCACCTGAGACGGGCGAAGACATGGTCTGAAGGGCGTTCCTGATCCCCACAGGCTGGAAACTAGTGTCGGGCATTGAAGTTATACAGTTTAGAATGGTTTAGACCATAAAAAAAGATAGATAACTGAATATAAACTGAATAAAAAAACACTAGTTGCATAATATTAAATAAAGATAACTAGCTAAACATACCTCCAAGTAACCCCATGGGTCACCACCAAACCTAGAACCTTGCTTACTTAAGAGAGATCCAAAACTAGAACCTGAAACTAAAAAGTAAAGTAGGCATGAGCACCGAGATGCTTAATAGGAAATCCAAGGAATAACAATGCCCTATGACCTTACCTTTAAAAAGAAACCCTAAACATGAAAGTTTGAAAATAAAACCCATTAAAATATCATTTTTCATTCTTTTAAAAATCAAGTAATAAGTTTACATTTTTAAACATTTATCTAGCACTACATTTTCAAAATAGATTCCAAACATGAATTAACATTTAAAAATGAAAGGGAATTAATTTAAATTTAAATATGGTTTTTACAAAAGAGGAAAAAAGAATGAAACAACTGAATTAAAAATCATGTCACAAGCACCATGGGAAATCTCTAACCAGCTAGTGTTAGTTGGGGACCTATGATCCTCGTACCTTAGTAGAAATGTGGCATATAAATCACAATGATCTACGTTCTCATGCACGAGTCACTAGTAGGGAACACACCCATAACCTAGTGATATCCAATCCTAATTTTTTTTAGTTAGTATTGTAGCATTAATCCTGCTAGATGAAACTAGGATGAACCACTTCCGTATCATCTACCATACTAGTCCAAGTCCTCCCTCCTAGATACCCATGTTTTTCCTTGTACTCCATTCCAAGGGGTGGTGAGTTTTATCAAGAAAACATACATGAACATATCATTCTCTTTATTCAAAAACATACTCACCCTCTCCCCATCGATCTCCCTCCTTGAGCACCCCCCCTTAAAATTCACACAACAAGGCACAAGCCTCTTCACTAGACACATATCATAAATCACACATTTAACATACACATCATGTTTCTAAAACAATCGGGCATGCCTCAAGAGGGGTTTTCACATTTACAACTCATTTTCAAGGTGCCAAACGAGCTCATTACTTCACGAAGAATAACTTAGCTTTAAAAAACATGCTCACCAAACACTTTTAATTTATAGGTCCATTTGAAATTCCAATTAACAACAAAAGTTTTACACATTTTAAAACAACTTGAAAAATTCACACCAAACCCCATACACTTTTTATAACTTACCAAACTGTGGAATTTCCCCCTTTTAAAATCATACAATAATCCATATTCATTTAAATACTCTTTCAAAACTAATATACACACCAATATTTTGAGAAATACCCACCACACACCCAAAAAATTTTTAGAAACTAATTTTAAGCATTTAAAATGTTAAGTATTCTAAAACAGGCTTGGGATCATATTTTAAGGGAAAATACACATGTCAACACTTAAAGAATCACCATAACTTTGAATAGCATGAATATACTATTTAATATAGAAAAAAATATTTTCTAAACCACTCAACCAATTAAGGAATTCAATTTAGAGGTATATGCATAGGGGAACTACCTCAAGGGGGACAAAGTCGTCATCTTCGGCTCTTGGCACTTTCTAAATAAAATTTACTGATCCCCCACTAATAATATGTGAATTCACATACATTCAAGGACACCTATCCCCTATGCATAAATTCTCTTGGACCATGAACCTGTGCAAGGGGATCCTTACAGGTATACTTATACGCATATACCAGTCTCTACTCACCTGCGTATGCATTTTTATATATACACACAGGCACACCTAGCCCCATATATGTACATTAGATGTCATGGATGAATATATAGTTAATGGGGGAACCTACATGTATATATTTACTTACCTATGCACACGCAGGTGAGTTGCCTTAGACCCAACGACTCAAAACCACCAAGCATGGATTACACACTACATATATAATTTAATAAATCAATCAAACACTTAATAAATCATTTTCATGATGCATAAAATGACTTTTCCCAAAAAAACACTCAAATTATTGCCTTTAATATAAAATTCACATGAAATCCATTTTAAAATACATTTCACACCAATTACATAACTCCTAAAACCCATTTGGAAAAATTAAAGGAAAAGCACATAATCAATTCAATCATTTCTAATGGCCAAGCCCCCTTCTAATCATCGCATAAACCAATTTCACTTTAAATAACGTATCTCAAAATTTAAAAAATTCACAAACCGCACTAGAAGTTACCAATAAAAGATAATTTGACAAAGTAATCCATTTTCCTTTAAAAACACCTTCAAACTCATTCACACAACCATAAAAACACATTCAAAAAGTAACGCCACAAGGCACCTACAAATGTTCACCATTTTTCTTTGAAAATAAAATTTCATCAAATACGCATGCCCAAACACATCCAAAAATATGTTTTTAACAATAAAATTAAACCATAGAACACATTTAAACACTCAAGAAAGTATATTAAATTTTTCCAAAATATTTAAGCACAGAATCTCTTACCTTGGGTGAAGAACTTGCTATAAAAGTGGTGTGGAGTCCATCCGCACCTCAACCACACCACAAGGAGGCCAATATGAATGCTAAACAAGGAAAATTTTGACCAAAAAACACAATATCAAACCCTAAATATAATACCCTACCTACTGGAAACCTAAAATCCCAAACAAAAGAAAACAAAAACTTACTTGTAAGGAGTTGCGTTCACCAGAGAGGGAGTCAGGCTAACCGATAGGTTGCACAAGGGGGAGTCGGGGTTGGCCAGTGGGTCACCGAAAGTGCTGGATGGTAAGGGGGGATAGGAGGTTCACTTTAGGGAGGAGGAAGGTCAGACACAGGTCACACGATAGAGGAAAGGCACCTGGAGGGTTCGTCAGATGAAGGTCGACCAAGGGGAGGGGAGGCACCGAGCATGGCAGGTCGTCGACCAACAACACACAGGGAGGGGGGCCGACCTATGGCGTGATGCAAAGAGGAGGGGGGGGGGGGGGTGTCTAACACTAAATAAAAGACAAAGAAAATAAAAATAAAAAGAATATAAAATAATATCAATAATAATATAATGATAATAATAATAAGGATAATAGACTTTATAATAATAATATTAAAATTAATAACAACTTAATGAAATTTATATTCTTAAAACTATTAATAATAATAATTATTAACATATTAATAATATTAATAATAATAACAACAATGATAATAATTATAATAAAAATTACCATTTTTATTATTATTAAAATAATTATTTAAACTTCATTTATTATTATTATTATTTTTTCTTATCTTACTTTACCCTCATTTTTTCATTTCACTTCATTTATTTGTCCTGAACATCAGGCAGCCCATGCGGTGAATCGGGCGAGGCCATGTGGTGACCTAGGCAAAGCTGCACCCTTCTCGTGTGCTAAACACTATCAAGGTCAAAACATGAGTTTTTAAATAAGAACTCAAAAATTCAAGTCGGGTTTCAAGCAAAACTACCCAATGCCATAAAATTTAAAAAAACAATTTAAAAGTTGTGGGTGTGACACAAAATTATTATTTTTTAACCCTTGAAATATATGAACTCAATTATATTATTTCTTGTTATGGGTTTCCATTTTTTTTCTATGTACAAAAAAATCTGGAGAATTCTTTCAAGGACCAGGGAGCTCTCTTCTACAAGAACGCTCTAAAAATGGAGAGTAATCTTCCTCAACCACCACTCTTTATTCTAGAGATATCAAAGAGAATCCTTCTTGAAGTGATTATTTAGGCGATCAAATACGAACAATGTAAGTGTTAGGATCTACCATGATAACACCTCAATATTCCTACGATGATGTTTAGAGGTTCGTGGAGCAGGTGCAGATCATTACCAAAGGGGATCTATATTTGATTCATGCACTGCGATGATGGTACAACATAGAGATGTTGTCAAATTCATCAATGAATAAATAATTTATCATGAGTCAATTCTTTAATTGTTTAAATTAATTATAAATAATATGAATTGACCTTGTATTTTGGTTTCAGTGTTCTATCATTAATTAATCTTTGATTAAATTTTTTTGATCACAACATTTATCGTCGACATACATCTCATATTAATCATCAATTGTGACAAAACATTGAGTAGGGAATGCATAATCTAGAGCTTCTATTTCACCTATAACCTTCATATTTTCCTCATATGATTTATCCCTAATATATGAGAATGATAATCTAGGGCGTACTTGAATCTATCCTAGATTAGTTAGTGGGCATGTGCTCTATATTTTACCTGTGATGGATTTAAGTCCATCTCAAAGAATCTATCTTAGAGAAGTCCTCATACGAGGTTGATTTTAAATTTGTTCCACATATATATATATATATATATAATATTTTATAAATGTATAAACATAAATATATGTATTTATATTAAAATATTTTTATATATTTTTATATCAATAAATGTATATATATAGATATGTATATTAATTATAATTATATTTTTTAAATTAAATTGTAATTATATTTTTATAAATTGCATGTGTGTGTCTTTGTGTATACATATATAAGAAAATAAATTCAAAGTATATTATATAAATATCATATGTGTATTTTTTTTAAAAAGTTATATATTCATTTGGGTGAATGCTTATATTTATATATATATATATTAATAATTACTATTACTATTTAATTCCACATATAGTTATACATATGCATTAATGTGTTATATATACACACACATATATATATAATATGTATATAAACATGTGGTGTGTGTGGTTGGGTTCATGACCAAGTGATAAAGGTTTCCCTATAATACCATACCAACCAGGGTTAAAACCCTAACAAACCCTTTTATGGAAGATTTTTCATTCCATTTTTGGTAAGAATAGGGGCCCACTTTGGGGGCATGCATAACATCAGACACCAAAAAACATGGTAGAGATCATGTGGATGGCATGATGGGATAGATAGATGATGCAACATGACAACATGCATGCATCAACAAGTAGGTGGCTCGAAAGAGAAAGGAGTGCGTTGATGCCTATCAACCATCCCTCCACCCACATGGATTGAGATCAAGTGGATGACATGATGCAATAGACAGATGATGAAACATGACAACATGTATGCGTCAACGAGTAGGCGACTCAAAAGAGAAATGGGTGCGTTGATGCCCATCTACCTTCCTTCCACCCACATGGATTTCTATCATGGGATGGGGAGGTGACCTGCCACATGATGATCGTCAAAGTTGAACTGGTCAGATATTGCAACGTGACTTGACATATGGCATAGTGAGGTGCTACACAAGAATCGTCGGGAGGGTGACTCGAAAGAGTGATAAATTCCTTGACACCCATTAGGACATAGGGGTGCTCTACCTTCTTGGTAGAGGAGGTAGTGAGACTTCCTGACTGAAGATACGATGTGATTATTACTGATTGGTGGGACAACATGACAGAACACCGGTATCATGGTATGATGCATATTGCTTTATTGGAATTTTCTCTTGACCACTAAGTGGTCGGAGGCTCAATTCCCAGTGGTTGCCCGTAAGGTTCCTAATGATGCAACTAAAATATTTAACCCAGTATTTAGTGGAGGGGTTTGTCGATGATGATAATTTTACTCGCTTGAACCTTAGAGCACCTTTTGGGACCATGACTTGGTACTTGACTAATAAGCATTTTTTCCAAGACATGATTAATAAATGAGCAGTTTAGAGTGGATCTCGGTACTAGACACTCGGGTCGCTCTACTCTTATGTTTAGGAGAATGATAGAAGGGGACAAAAAGTCCCCCCTAATCCCATTTACGGGCCTCTGGCAGTTTTGTGAACAATGTTTTTCATTATTCACGGAACTGGCCTTGATCCTAACTTGGTATTAGGGGACAAAAAAATTGGTTAAAAGGGGTTTTTATATTTTTTTTAATTTAAGGGGTTTACTTTTTTTATTTATGGAAATGGGTTTGTTGAGCATCAATTCAGTTGGTGCTTTGACAAATACCCCACAATGCCAACTGAATTGGTGCTCAACCTTTTTTTTCTCTAAATCTCCACGCCACCCCTCCCCAACCCCACATATATATATATAATTATAACAAATATATTTATAATAAATATAATCACTACAATAAATATAATAAATTTATAATTATATTTATAATATTTATAACAATTATATAATTATTAGAAATATATAATAACAATAAATATAATTATTATAAATATATAAATACAATAAATATATAATTATAATAATTATATAATTATAAATATAATAAATATATAATTATAAATATAATAAATATATAATTATAATAATTATATTTTTATAATAAATATATAATTATAATAAATATATATTTATAACAAATATATAATTAAAAATATAATAATAATAAATATACATTTATAATCAATATATAATTATAAATATAATAATTATATAATTATAATAAATACAAAATTATAATTACAATAATTATATAATGATAAATATAATAAATATATAATTATAACAATTATATAATTATAATAAATATAAAATTACCATAAATAAATAACTATCATAATTATATAATAATAATTTTATAATAAATATATAATTATAATAAATATACAATTATAATAAATATATAATTATAATAACTATATAATTATAATAAATATATAATTATAATAAATATATAATTATATAAATATATAATTATAATAATTTTATATTTATAATGAATATATAACTATAATAATTGTATATTTATAATAAATATGTAATTATAAATATAATAATAATAATAATAAATATATAATAATAATAAATATATAATTATAATAAATATATAATTATAAATACAATAATTATATAATTATAATAAATATACAATTATAATTAAAATAATTATATAATTACAAATATAATAAATATATAATTATAACAATTATATAATTATAATAAATATATAATTATAACAATTATATAATTATAATAAATATATAATTATAAATATAATAATTATAAATATATAATTATAATAATAAAGACAATAATTATATAATTACATTAAATATACAACTATAATTACAATAATTATATAATTTTAAATTTAATAAATATATAATTATAACAATTATATAATTATAATAAATATATAATTATAAATATAATAATTAAATAATTATAATAAATATAAAATTACAATAAATATATAACTTTAATAATTATATAATTATAATTATAATAAATATATAATTATATAAAAATAATAATTATGTAATTATATAATTATTATAATTATAATAATTCTATAATTATAGATTAATTATATTTATAATTATAAATATAATTATCATAATAATTATAATTATAGAATTATATATTTATAATTATAATTATATAATTATATATTTATAATTATAATTATATAATTATATAATTATAATAAATATATAATGATAAATATAAAAATTATAAATATATAATTATAATAATAAATATAATAAATATATAATTATAATAAATATACAATTATAATTACAATAATTATATAATTCTTAATATAATAAATATATAAATATAAACATTATATAATTATAATAAATATATAATTATAAATATAATAATTATATAATTATAATAAATATACAATTATAATAAATATATAACTATAATAATTATATAATTATAATTATAATAAATATAATAGTTATATAGTTATATATTTATTATATATATAATATTTATAATAAGTATACAATTATAAATATAAGTATAATTTTAAATATAATAAATATATAATTATATATTTATTATAATTATATAATTGTTATAATTATATATTTATTATATTTATAATTATAATTATATTTACTATAATTACAATAAATAAGTAATTATATAATTATTATAATTATAATAATTATATAGTTAGATATTTATTATATTTATAATTATAAATATAATTATTATAATTATTATAACTACATTTTATATATTTATATAATTATAATTATAATTATAAATATAGTTATATAATTATTATAATTATATTGTTATTATAATTATTTATTATTTATATTTATCATTATATATTTATTATATTTATAATTATATATATATATCATAATTATATATTTATTGTAATTATAACTATATAATTATTATAGTTATATATTTATTGTAATTTTATATTTATTAAAATTATATAATTATTATATTTATAATTATATATTTATTATAATTATATAATTTTTATAATTATATATTTATTATATTTATAATTATATAATTATTGTAATTATAGTTGTATATTTATTATAATTATATAATTATTATGTTTATTATTATAATTATAAATATAATTATTATAATTATATAATTATAATAATTATAAAAATTATATTATTGTAATTATAACTATATTTTTATTATAATTATATAATTATTATATTTATAATTATATATTTATTATAATTATATATTGATTATTATTTTTATATTTATAATTATATATTTAACCAATTTTTCTTTAGGGGACTTTTAATCGCCCATTGTCATTCTCCCTTCATGTTTTTCGTCCTTTTCCCTACTCCTGTGCCTTAATTCCACCCAATCCACCAATCCCCCTTACATCCCTAATATCCTCAGCTCCCACCCCTTCCTCCTCATTTATGTCTTTGTCGTTCCTTCGACTCATGACCTCCTCCCCACCTCCTCCTTCGCTTATTTGCATCCCTACCTTCATGCTTCCACCTCTACCTCCTCCTCCTCCCCCACACTTCTGGATCCACATCCACCTCCTCCTCTGCCCCTACCCACAACAACAGTGTTTTTTTCTCTTTTGTGTATTCAAAGAAAGCTCATCTCTTTTCTCAATAGGCAAGCATCACTATTTTATGGTCTTATCTCCATCATCCGACCTGGGGTTTATCTCTTGAAAATTTGGATCATAGCACCTCATCTTCTAGATAGGCGATTCTAGAATATTCTTACAAAATCAGAATCCTGGTAGGAATTAAACTCATGGTATGTTCTGAATTTCTCCCCTCTTTTCACTCTTTCTGGGCCTGATTAGATCTAGATAATGTCTTTGAAAAAATTTCGTCTCTTTAATATTCACCTGCTGATGCATCATCGATCTTAGTCTATAAGCTCCATGCTGTAACACCCCGACCCCTATAGGCTGGAGCCAGTGCATTACTTGTGATATTGGCATGGTTATAAGGAATGAAAATCCTGAAGGAACGATCAGTTTAGTAGTCTTGAAGAAACTAGATACATAGATGTAACTCAAATTACATTTGAAAAGTTTACAAAATACAATACACAACAAAAACTAAAAACTGCATCCACAAGTACTCAATAAACGACCTCCTCTTTGTCCCCTATTGAAATTAAACAATGAAAGGGGTGAGCTCAAATTCTTAGTAAGGGTTAAAAGCAGCGGAAGCATGAGTACAATAATAAGTGAATCATAATCAATGTGACATAATCAATGTGGCATAGTTAATAAATGAATAAATAATGCCATTAACAAACTGAGAATGAAACTGTATCCATAGATTTTGTCATAGTGAAAACCTCATGGATAATAGTAATAATTGATAATGAATAAAGAGAATTCTTATTAACTAGACATAATGTATCTATCACATGAACCATAATACTGTAAAAACAATTTAGTTCTATGGGTAGAAACCCGTCTGATATTTTGGAAACAAACTCGAAGGGTTTGTCACCAACTGATTTGTCTCTGAGACCTACCGATGCATCGAGGGGCTGTAGCGGACCCCACCCACCACTTCATTTCCAAATAATTCCTTATACATCTATTAAATATAAGAAAAATATTCCTTTTTAATATCCGTATATAGTAGAGTATACAAATTCATCAATATTTCCATAATTAAAATAGCTTTCCAAAATAAACATTGTATGTAAAATGGTATATGGTTTAGACAACAACATATCCATGATATGAGATTATGGATATTTATTATCAATATAATTTCAAATGAAAAGTGATCTCAAATGGGCAGTAGGTACACCAGATAAGGATTATTAGGTGCACAATACAAGGTTAGTCACAACAAAATAGTAGTTGAGACAAAGTCTCTTACCACAATATAATCGGTTGAATCATATGACCAGAACTTAATAACCCTAAAATAAAACATTGAATAACATGAATATAAATATAATCATGTTATTATATATAAAATTGAATTACACATATACCACATACAAGAAATAAGTGGCGAACAATGAAAATATCACAGAAACGAAAGTGAGATGAGAAACCCCTTACAAACATTTTGGCATGGTAACGAGTGTTATTGCAAGGACCTAATGAGAGGTAAAGAGGTATTCCATTATTTATATGTTACAATGGAAGTATGGTGGAGGTGTGAAAACATACCCCATCATTAGGAATTAAAAATAAAAGGGCACAATATAGGGGAGATTCTTGAACAAAAGTGAGAGAGAGGATCCCTTACCTTATGCTCGAAGGTGTTCTTGATTGTTCTTAACGACCTGAATAATCAAATTTAGATTCATTAATTAATAATTAAATAACCTAATCAACATGTAATTGATATGGTATAACCTTATTAAGTTCATTAATGGCCTTTTTTATGGGTTTAAGAGATTCAATTTTATTGTTTTGGAAGCATTTTCTTACTTGGTTTCATGATTTGTTTACTTGTATTAATGAAAGGAAGTTAGTTCGAAATATGGTTAAAAATCTAGAATTGTTAATATACATTATAAGTGAAATTAAATATATATAAATTATCTTATAATTATTCTGGTTATATACCATGAGGATGACTCATTTGATGGGTTAAAAATAAACGCTTGAATTTGGCTTGGCTGTTTTGTGATCAATAAACTTATTTTGTATTATTATTCAATATTATGTACATGTAAAGATTACAGAACATTAATCAAGATAAAATACATATATTATTACCTATTTCAACCATAAATATAGTTTCATGACCAGTAATGAAGGAACGATTGATAAACGAAACTTCGTCATCCACGAAGGTTATAAATTGGAACCTCATGGACATTGATTTCATTTATAAAAATAAAAGGGAGGGAGTAAGAATATTGATGATGGTTCTTCCATTAAAATTATATAAATCCAGTATATAGATGATACAGGAGTTATAATGATCATTTGGATAGAGGATGTTAGGATCGGATAACAAATGAAGATAAATTCAAATGAAACTAAATGAAAAATAACGGTGTTTTACCTCTTGAAATAACTTCCTCAAGAACCTCCTTAAGGGAATGGATTTTGGTCTTTTGGAAAGACCATGAGCTTCCTAGTCGTGGGGAGTGACTAAGGAAGGGTATTTGGGAATAACTTTTAGGATATTAAAGGCTTAGAGGAGTGAAGAGAAGAGGGAGTGGTGAGGGTTTTTTATAGTGGAGGAGAGGGGTAAATTTTGAATATTTAATTCATTATTTTATTATTTCCCTCAAGACAACCAATAGTGTTGTTTCATGTGGCCCCTAATAGTAATAAGTGCATGTGAGTTTGAACCAAGTGGCCTTACATCACTTATGATGTCATAAATAGTGTATTTAACTTATAATTTGCATATACTGTATTTTATCGTATTTCACTTTTCATAAAAAATTCTAGAATTTTAGAAAAATACCAAAAATTTACTCTAACCATTTTTTGACGTGTAGAATTCAAAAATAAACTCCATTTTTCAAAAATAATTTTCTAAATATTATTAATTTAATTTTTAAATAAAGTCATAGTTAATTCGAAAAATAACAATCTTAAAGTGCAATTAGTTTTATTTCTCATTAAAAAACTAATTAAGATCTCATTATCTTATTTAATTAAGAAAATAAAATAATAATATTATTTACTATTCCTAAGGGTCATATTACTATTCATATTAATATTCATAAGGGTATGCTACTATTCCCAAAAAATCAAGTTTGTTCTATCAGACCCCAAATGACTTACTGATCACAACTCTAGATGACCATTTTTCGAAATTCAAAACATAGAAGTGGAAAATTTATATTTAATGGATAGGTTTTTAATATCTCCTAAATATCCTAGTATTGTTTCAAAGGAACAGAGTGATGAATAGAATGTATTTAAGAGAAACATACCATAAAATGTTTGGGGTGCTACATTATTCCCTCCTTTGGAAATTTCATCCTCAAAATTCTATGTATAAAGCCCACAAAAAAGATGTGGGTGATTATTTTTAATAACATCCTCAGGTTCCCATATTGCTTCCTCCATATTATTGTTTCTCCAAAGAACCTTTACTAGATGAGTTGTATGATTTCTCAATACCTACTCCCTTGTGTCAAGAATCATGATAGGCTTTTCACAATATAAAAAATGAGGTTCCAGTTCTATTTCTTCATACGTGAGTATATGCGTTGGGTCTGGCATGTACTTCTTTAACAATGATACGTGGAATACATCATGAACTCTGGAGATATTTGGTGGCATTGCTAAGCGGTAAGCTACAGCTCCGATTCTTTCTAGAATTTAAAATGGTCCGATGTACCTAGGGATTAGTTTCCCTTTTTTACCAAACCTTAAGACAACCTTCCATGGAGATACTTTCAGAAATACATGATCTCCCACTTGAAATTCCAAGTCCTTTATTCGGTTGTCAGCATAAATCTTCTGCCTACTTTGGGTTACTTTAATATGGGCTTTTATTTTCTTCACCTTTGTCATGGTCTCTTCAATAAGTTCTGAGATTATAAGTTCCCTTTTACCAACTTCATCCCAACAAGTTGGAGTTCAACATCTCTTTCCATATAATGCTTCATATGGATCCATTTGAATACTAGAATGGAAACTATTGTTGTATGAAAATTCAACCAAAGGCAAGTATTGATCCCACATACCTTGGAAGTCAATAGAACATGACCTCAACATATTTTATAGAGTTTGAATAGTCCTTTCAGACTGTCCGTCAGTTTGAGGGTGATATGCAGTACTCATACGAAACTCAGTATTCAAAGCCTTCTGGCGACTTTTCTAGAATTTTGATTTAAACCGGGGATCTCAATTGGAGAAAATCGATAGAGGTACACCATGAAGTCTCACAACTTCATTAATATAAATTCTTTCCAGGCGATCAAGTGGTAAATCCTCTCTTATTGGAAGGAAATATGCTGATTTAGTGAGTCGATCAACAATTACCCATATTGCGTCATTACTTCTAGGTTTCATCGGTATTCTGATGACAAAATCCATTGTAATTTTATCCCACTTCCACATAGGAATAGGTAGAGGTTACATCACTCCTTTTGGATGTTGTCTCTCTATCTTCACTTGTTTAAAAACTATACACCTTGACACGTAGTCAGAAATTTCTCACTTCATATTATCCCACCAAAAATATTCCTTCAGATATCTATACATCTTGGTGCTACTAGGGTGTATAGAGAAATTTGAGCTATGAGCATCATCTAATAGTTCCCTTTTTAGCTCAAGTACTGATGGAACACATAACCTTTTCCCAAACTTCAGAACTCCTTCTTCATACACGAAGTCAGCCAGTCTCCCATCCTTAACTACATTGATTTTCTTGTGCATATTCTCATCATCAGATTGAGAATTTTTTATCTTCTTTAGTAAAGATGGTTTAACAATCATTTGAAATAGGAATAATGTTTCACCTTCCTTAACAATTCCCATATCCATCTTCAGTAGATCTATGAACATAGGATCTCTTTCAATCCTCATTTGAGTTAGAAGGCCATGATCTTTCCTGCTTAATGCATCTGGAACCTTTTTTGCCTTTCCTGGGTGGTAGTGTATTGAAAAATCATTGTCACGACCCGTCCTCGAGGACCGTGCCGTGACTACCCCAAGCCTGCCTTCCATAGGCCAGGGGCTAGCGACTAGCCCCAAAGGCATAAATCCCAATAAATGGGAAGGCATTACATTTATATAAGTAAAGAAACACAATAGAGTACGCAAGATGAAGTAAACACTAAGTAAACTGAGTACAAAAGTAAGTGCTGGAAAGTATATGGGCCAAAATACAAACCCAACTGAAAGTACAGTACAACTGAAAAGAAAGTACAATAGCAGTAAAGTAAATCAGCAACCACCGAGTCGTCCTCCGGCTATCCCACCTGAAGGACGGGTATAGATGGTCTCCTTACCTCCTCAAGTCCAGCCGTCCACTCCGTGTACGTCCTGCCTGATAGTCCACCTCCAGGTATCGTCCCGCTCTACAAGCCTCAACCATGATCAGCGCTGTCTATCGTCTGCAACCAACACAATGTAGTGCGGGCATATCTCATGTAGGGGTGAGTATATGATACTCAGTAGGGACCCCAAGAACCCCGAAGGTCTCCCAGAATCCACAAAGGATAAAACACAAAGTAAGGATACAACAAGAAGTATCAACCAAATATACTTAGGTATATGCCCATACATATACCTAAGTCATCATTTCCAGTTTAGCTCTAACTCACGAGCCCAAGTACAACCCAGTCCACACAGGAAAACACAACCCAATCCACACAGGAAAGCAAGTCAATCATATCGATGATAATGATTGAAAGTCCAGACTCAGCTCACACAGGTATACTACTAACGAAGAGGGGTGGAGATGATTAGATGTAGCCTCTGAATCATCTCCTCTACTGAACCCACATATTATCCAAGTATAGAAGTCATCGCTACCGAACCCACGTATGATCCTAGAACAGTAACCATCGCTGCCGAACCCACGGAGGATCCAAGTACAGTCATCATCGCTGCCGAACCCATGGATGATCCAAGTATAGTCGTCCTTGCTTCTGAACCCATGTAGGATCCAAGTACAGTCGTCCTCGCTGCCGAACCCACGTAGGATCTAAGTACAGTCGCCATCGTCGTCGTAGTCACAACCATCTCTAAGGTTCCCGCACACAACACGCTCGATTACGAGAGGGTCCGCTCCATGGGCCAAGGGGTTCGATACATCAAATGTCACAAAGTCTAGAGTTGATGTATCAAAAAGTTCCATCTCGTCAATAGAAACTCAACACGATAGAATGTGTCTCAATCGGACGCCCAGTTTGAGAGTTATTGACTTTTTCGTCCCAAGGGCCTGATTGGTTTTTAAGTTAAAACCAACCCGACCATATTCCAGCTGCATCCAAACCTCAAGCTAAGTAAGCCAAAAGAACCGTCTCACTAAGAGGAATTCAACGTAATTGACAGCACGTCATTCAGATGTTCGGTCATTGAGTTATAAGCGTTTCCGCTCCAAGGCCCCGGTTGGTTTTGGGTTTGAACCAACCCGGCCATACCCAAACTTCGCTTAAATCTCAAGTGTAATATACTAAAACTACTGCCTTGATCCAAGGATACCAAGACAACTGACGGTGCGTCGATCAGAGGTCCGTATCCCATGATATGGGCGTTTGAACGAACCTAGTCCGAAAATAGGGGTTTTGGGCCCGGTCCGACCCGGCCCAATACCCCCTTGGACGGCCCGAACAGGGTCGACCCGACCCGGGTCCGGGTCCGGCCTGATTGGGTGTGGGCTGGCTTGGAAGCCGGCCGTGGTTCGGCTCGCGGCTGAGCGGGGCGCAAAGTGGGGCGCCGCCCCCTTGATTTTGAAACGGATGACCCTATGGGGTCCGCCCTATGCGCTGGCCGGGGGTTTCAAACCCCCGATTTATCTGGAAATCGTCCGACCATTATGGCCGGCCGGTTGAGCTACCGCAGGACCTGTGGGGGTCCCACCTCCTGGAGCGCCGGCGGCAGTTGTCCAGCCGCCCCTGCTGGACTGCCGCGACCTTAGGCCGCAACCCTTCTTCGACCGGTGTGGTGCGACGGCACCGCGCCCCTCCGCCGCGGCCCGCTCCAGCCGCGGCCTCCCTCGGGTTCTCCGGCGCCGCGCGACAGCGCCCCGCACCACCACTGTGGCCCGCTCCGGCCACAGTTCCTTCATCTTCACCAGCGCGGCGCGACGGCGCTACACACCACCGCCGCGGCCCTCTCCAGCTGTAGTTCTCTTCGTCCCCGTGCGGTGCATCGGCACCACACCGCCTTCATCTCGATCACCAACATTGTTCAACAAGAAAACGGGGAGGAGAAATTAGATGTGTTTGTTTGGTCTGATCTCCTCCCATTACGTCGGTAACAAGCGGACAAATTAATCTTCGAAGAACGTTGAATTAAACTTGAATGAAGATAACCCCTACCTCGATTTAACGATGTCATTTTCTGGCGATGCGGAAGATGGCATCGCGGGGTGAGGTTTTGAGGATGGCATTGGCATGATTCCAAGGAGGGAATGACGTCTCACACTAGCTATGGAGAGAAGAAGGAACGACACGTCGTCTCTCCTTGTGGTGACGACGTTCTTCGTCGAAGGGTGTCGTTCTTCGCTGGAGGATGAAGTTCTTCTAAAGAAACTTGAGCTCTCTCCTCCAATCCTCAACACAATGAGCCAACCCCAAATAAAATAATACTCCTATTATTTTATTAAATCATGTCATGCATTTCAAATTACAAAATTCAAAAACAAAATCTATAGCATCCCGCCTTTTTATCACATAATCTTTCATTACATTTTACAAAACTGAGGATCTTTAAGGTTTAGTGTCTTGGAAACCAGGAACTTTAAACATGAAAACATAAAAGATTATTCTTAAACACTTGAAAGGCTTCTCCTCATGTTCATCCTAGGTTCATTACTGCATCTCATAACTTGGCGACATACATCAAAAGAAAGGGTGAGCAGAAGGCCCAGTAAGGGAAACAAGAGAAATATTTTACATGTGAACTTAAGATACTTCAATAAGGTCATGAAAAGAACATTAAGGCATGAGAAAGAAATCATGAGGCATATCATAATAAAAATAACATTTTTCATAACTTGAAGATGTGGCTGCAACATTTAATATAGACAATCATGAACATATCACCAAGGTCCATCCCCAAGGTGTCATTTGAAAATTACCAAGGTTATTCACCAAGGTATCGTGAAAATTGTAATATCTAGTGGTTACATCATTACCCAATGCATTGGAGCGCTATCAGGGCGCACCCTTAAATTTGCCTTTATTATAATGTGAGCAACATTTATCATCATCAAACATTTTATAAATAACCCATATAGCATAAAATAAATGGGTTTCATTTCATAATCACAACGTTTGAAAAACTGCTTTAAAGACATGATCTTTACGTCACTTTAAAACCCACAGAAAAGGAAGGTGGGTCTCATGTATGTAAATCCCAGAATTTAAAAAAGAACATTTTGGTATATATGTGAATACCCCTTTATAATAAAGATCTTTGAGTATTCACTTAATAATATAAAAGAACTTTAGAAAAAGAGAGAGACATTTTGAGACGGAAATTCTGCAGCATAACGGCTTTGTTATGAGGTTTTAGAAGACATTAAAAAGAGAGGAAAAATGGGTCAAACATTAATAAATGACCCATAGAACAGTAGATGGACAGAATAAGAAGGATACATGATCATGGTAATTAAATTTCAAGGACATACCATTTGAAATGAAAAACATGGAAGGAAGACAAAAATTAGATTTCTCTTATGAAAGTTCGGCAGCCTAACAGCGTTACTTAAACTTCAACAAAAATGATTTGAAAAGATAAAATAGGGTCTCTAATCATGTGAACATAAGAGTTAAGTATTATAGATATAGAGATAATGCCCCAACATAATTAAAAAGAAACTTGAAAGACTTGACATGAAAGTAGAACTTTGAAAATAATGAGATGGGTGAAAGAATCCCCTAATAAATTCGGCAGCCTAACGGCGCCACTTAAAACATAAAAATACTGAATTGAAGAGATAAAATGGGGTCTCTCATCATATGAACATAAGAGTCCATTATGATATATAGAGATATCATACCCCAACATAACAAAAAGGAACTTGAAAGAATTGACATGAAAGTAGAACTTCAAAACGAGAAGGGTGAAGAACCACTTAGAAATTCGGCAGCCTAACGACGCCACTTAAAACTTCAAAATACTGAATTGAAGAGATCAAATGGGGTCTCTCATCATATGAACATAAGAGTCCAGTATGATAGATATAGAGATCATACCCCAACACAACAAAAAGGAACTTGAAAGAATTGACATGAAAGTAGAACTTCAAAACGAGAATGGTGAAGAACCACTTAAAAATTCGGCAGCCTAACAGCGCCACTTAAAACTTCAAAATACTGAATTGAAGAGATCAAATGGGGTCTCTCATCATATGAACATAAGAGTCAAGTATGGTAGATATAGAGATAATACCCCAACATAACAAAAAGGAACTTGAAATAATTGACATGAAAGTAGAAATTCAAAACGAGAAGGGTGAAGAACCACTTAAAAATTCGGCAGCCTAACGACACCACTTAAAACTTCAAAATACTGAATTGAAGAGATCAAATGGGGTCTCTCATCATATGATCATAAAAGATCAGTATGATAAATTTAGAGATCATACCCCAACATAATAAAAAGGAACTTGAAATACTTTACATGAAAATAGATCTCGAAAAATGAGAAGGGAGAAAGAATCCGTTACAAAAATTTCGGCAGCCTAACGGTGCCACTTAAAAATTCATAAAACGAAATAATGAGAGTAAGAGGGGATCTCTCATTATATGAAAATGAAAAGGTAAGTAAGAGGAGTATAAAAGAATATCCTCCATCAAAAGAACATGGAGCATAAAAGGAATGACATAAAAGAGATTACTTGAAATGAAAGAGAGAGGTCAAATCCCTTACCTTAAAACGTAACTCTTAAAACTCAAAGGTTGGGACCTTGAGGGCTTGGGGGCACCTTGGGAGGACTCTTTGGGAGGTAAGGAGACCGGAACTTCGTTGGGGGAGAGTTGGGAGTGAAAAATAAAGGAGGAAAGGGTGGGTATTTATAGGGAAAGTGAGGGGACAAGGCATTAATGGCCAAGGGACACCTCACAAGTGCTTTTCTCAAAACCATGTGCTCTCCCTTGGAATTTACCATGGAGTTAGGCCACATGGGGCCCCCAAAACAATAATTCATCACCCTTGGCCATACAACCCTTAAAATATCTCATGAAATCATCATGACACAGTTATGAGATCATTAAACATACCGAAACACTAAAACTGTATTTTTACTATTCACTGAAAATTCATTTTTTTCAGAAAAATCCCCAAAAATTACCATAACATAATATCGACTCTATGAGTTCAAAAATGAAATCCATTTTATAAAAATAATTTTCTAAATATTTTTAATTAAATTTTTAATTAAAAAACACTATTCACCCGAAAAAACTAATACTTGAATAATAATTTATGAAACCGTTATTTAACCATTTTATTGAATCACATTACTTAATCAAGGTGCCTAGATTATATTAATACTTTCTTTAAGTGAGATTACTAATCCATTTGGACACATTACTAATCCTAATCATAAAATCACTATTCATAATTTACTATTCATCAAAAATCAAGTTGATCTTATTAGACTCTAAATTTCGTACTGAACATAATTGTAGAAGACCATTTTTTGAAAATCATTACACATTTTTAATTATTTAAGGTTTACATAAACATTTTTAAAATATCCTTTTTCTAAAATTTATCAAAAATATGCATACTATATTTATCCGGTCATTTAAAAAATCATAAACTTCATCATAAGAAGAAATCCAAATTTTTATTTAAAACAAAGGATTACACAAGGAAGTTATGGTCTCCTTACATAGCCCCTTATCACACCAGCATAGGACCTAAGTGTAAGGTGTGCTAAGGTGAGAGAATCTGAGGGAGGCTCGGCTAACATAGCACGAGTAGTAATTTCTATCAATTTGAACTTCTCGCAAAGGCGATTCCATTCTAGCTTTACACGATGAAGTTCGGCTTGGGTTTGGTCCAGAGCAAATCCCAGTGGTGCTACCTCCTTCCCAAGTTCTGTTAGATGGGCTTCGATCGGTCCAAGACTACTGGGTGAGGCCATTGAATCTTCTTTCTATAATAATTAACCAAGATTACTTGTATTTAGAGACAATAACCAAAACGTTTAGTTTCCAGGGGTCATATTGACCAATGGTCATATAACAGTCAAAAACCAATGGTCTCATTTTAATTGTACTCAGGTTATCAAATGAAACATTTTTGTTGAGTATAAAAAAAAAACAAAATAACACATAAAATTAGGAAATAAGATTTATTCAAAATTTCGGGTCGTTACAATCTTCCCCCCTTAAGAAATTGCGTCCTCGCAATTTTTAAAATTGGGTTTTGAAATTTCATTGAAAGTCCCACATCGGAAAAGGAGTCAGTAAAACTATTACTTTAAAATAAAAAAAAGGTAAGTATAAAGTTCACCCGAGTTATCCCACACTAGGATTCCATGTACGAAAACATGGACATGGAGGAGAAAACAAAGGGTCAAGTTCTGAGGGAGAGTGATAGAAAACATGATTAGGAGAATGTTAACCATAAGAAAATCCCAAACTTATGATGTGTGTAAACGGTCTTTGATTACCCAGTAGGAAACGTACACCAACAATGTTTTTGTTTTACGTTCCTTTTCATAATTTTGAGGAATTCATTTACAACATAAAACAAAAACATAAGAAAATATACCTATCTTCATGTAGGGTTTCATCCTTTAATAAGTTTCTACCGAAAACTAATCTTTTCTTCAAACTATGAGCATTCAAAACTACTTGGTCTCATCAAAACACAAGAATCATCTTCTAGAGAATCACATAATCCACAAAATATTAACTATCTATTTCTTTTATCTATAAACATTATCCCAAAAACAGATAGGGTAAGGTAAAACAACTCTTCAAAAAGAAATAATACCATAGGAATGGAAACTACTTTTAAATCTTCAAAGTTCCATGGTACTACCCAAAGTTCATCAGAGTCCATTCCATAAATAACGGTCCTTAAAATTCCTCAAAATAAACCAAACTAAGATTGAAACCCAAATACAAGAAGGATTTGATAACATAGTCTTCCAAAATAAACTTCATTGTTCATCTCCAAAAAACAACAACCACTCCTAACATCTTATAACAAAAGTATCTAACCTAAACATATTTTACCCAAGATAGGTTAATCATTACCATAAGTAACCTAAATTACTATAAGTCCACCTTAAATTCATCAATTCTTCAAAATATAAGTCAACCTTACTCCTCAATGAAAATACCGTAGTAATATATTTACCTCGATCATATAGGGTCCCCAAAATAGTGAACATCTTCCAAAATAATAATCATATTTTAATCCCCTAATCATCCCTGTAATATTAATACGACAATCGTCGCATTTCCTATCACATTGGTTGTTGGGACATGTTCCTCCATTTCCCACCATTAACTAAGTATAGAAAGCATAATTAGGGGCTTAAGTACTTAGCCAATAATCATGAAAAGGAACTGAAAGCATATAAGGATAACTTGTAGAAGAAAAGTATACCCTAAATTGTGATCCCCTAGGTTCCCATCTAGGTTATCCATGATCATATATTCTTATGTGAATCTTTATTTTATTTTATCTTTGTTCCTTTAACAATGGTTCATACTAAGCTTATGAATTTACCAAAGCATATCCCCCAGGTGTGTCGTAACCAAGAGTGCAGCAAGGCCCATTGTCGTGTACCAGTTCCCGTTCGAGTCTAGCTCAAAGCGGTGTTTTCGGGTTTTACCCCTATGTACATCTGTGCCAGATCCACCTCTACCTGCTCGTATCCAGACAAGGATGTATTTGCTTGGAAACCCCTTACTCAATACTCACCAAAATACCAGGAAGATTTCCTATATTTAAACTTTTCTATAGGGTTCTTCCTAGAGTTTTTATATCCTAATTTCCACAAATAACTAAACCATCCTTTGATACCAACTATAGCATCCTGCCTTTTTATCACATAAAATTTCATTACATTTTAAAAAATAGAGGATCTTTAAGGTTTAGTGTCTTGGAAACCAGGAACTTTAAACATCAAAACATAAAAGATTCTTCTTAAAAACTTGAAAGGCTTCTCCTCATGTTCATCCGAGGTTCATTACTGCATCTCATAACCTGGTGACATACATCAAAAGAAAGGGTGAGCAGAAGGCCCAGTAAGGGAAACAAGAGAAACATTTTACATGTGAACTTGAGATACTTCAATAAGGTAATGAAAAGAACATTAAGGCATGAGAAAGAAATCATGAGGCATATCATAATAAAAATAACATTTTTCATAACTTGAAGATGTGGCTGCAATATTTAATATAGACAATCATGAACATATCACCAAGGTCCATCCCCAAGGTGTCATTTGAAAATTACCAAGGTTATTCACCAAGGTATCGTGAAAATTGTAATCTCTAGTGGTTACATCGTTACCCAATACATTGCAGTGCTATTAGGGCGCACCCTTAAATTTGCCTTTATTATCATGTGATCCACATATATCATCATCAAACATTTCATAAATAACCCATATAGAATAAAATAAATGGGTTTCATTTCATAATCACAACGTTTTAAAAACTGCTTTAAAGACATGATCTTTACGTCACTTTAAAACCCACAAAAAAGGAAGGTGGGTCTCATGTATGTAAATAACAGAATTTAAAAAATAACATTTTGGTATATATGTCAATACCCCTTTAGAAGAAAGAGCTTTGAGTATTCACTTAATAATATAAATTAACTTTAAAAAAAGAGAGACACATTTTGAGACGAAAATTCTGCAGCATAACGGCTATGCTACGAGGTTTTAGAAGACATTAAAAAGAGAGGAAAAATGGGTCAAACATTCATAAATGACCCATAAAATAGTAGATGGACAGAATAAGAAGGATAAATGATCATGGTAATAAAATTTCAAGGACATACCATTTGAAATGAAAAACATGGAAGGAAGACAAAAATTATATTTATCTTATGAAAGTTCGGCAGCCTAACGGCGTTACTTAAACTTCAAAAAAAATGATTTGAAAAGATCAAATAGGGTCTCTCATCCTGTGAACATAAGAGTTAAGTATGATAGATATAGATATAATTCCCCAAAATAATTAAAAAGGAACTTGAAAGACTTGACATGGAAGTAGAACTTTGAAAATAATGAGAAGGGTGAAAGAATCCCCTAAACAATTCGGCAGCCTAACAGCGCCACTTAAAACTTCAAAATACTGAATTGAAGAGATCAAATGGGGTCTCTCATCATATGAACATAAGAGTCCAGTATGATAGATATATAGATCATACCCCAACCTAAAAAAATGGAACTTGAAAGAATTGACATGAAAGTAGAACTTCAAAACGAGAAGTGTGAAGAACCACTTAAAAATTCAGCAGCCTAACGACGCCACTTAAAACTTCAAAATACTGAATTGAAGAGATCAAATGGGGTCTCTCATCATATGAAAATAAGAGTCCAGTATGATAGATATAGAGATCATACCCCAACACAACAAAAAGGAACTTGAAAGAATTGACATGAAAGTAGAACTTCAAAACGAGAAGGGTGAAGAACCACTTAAAAATTCGGCAGCCTAACAGCGCCACTTAAAACTTCAAAATACTGAATTGAAGAGATCAAATGGGGTCTCTCATCATATGAACATAAGAGTCCAGTATGATAGATATAGAGATCATACCCCAACATAACAAAAAGGAACTTGAAATAATTGACATGAAAGTAGAACTTCAAAACGAGAAGGGTGAAGAACCACTTAAAAATTCGGCAGCCTAACAGCACCACTTAAAACTTCAAAATACTGAATTGAAGAGATCAAATGGGTTCTCTCATCATATGATCATAAAATATCAGTATGATAAATTTAGAGATCATACCCCAACATAATAAAAAGGAACTTGAAATACTTTACATGAAAATAGATCTTGAAAAATGAGAAGGGAGAAAGAATCCGTTATAAAAATTTCGGCAGCCTAACGGCGCCACTTAAAACTTCATAAAACGAAATAATGAGAGTAAGAGGGGATCTCTAATTATATGAACATGAAAAGGGAAGTAAGAGGAGTATAAAAGAATATACTCCATCATAAGAACATGGAGAATAAAAGGAATTACATAAAAGAGATTACTTGAAATGAAAGAGAGAGGTCGGATCCCTTACCTTAAAACATAACTCTTAAAACTCAAAGGTTGAGACCTTGAGGGCTTGGGGGAACCTTTGGAGGACTCCTTGGGAGGTAAAGAGACCAGAACTTCGTTGGGGGAGAGTTGGGAGTGAAAACTAAAGGAGGAAAGGGTGGGTATTTATAGGGAAAGTGAAGGGACAAGGCATTAATGGCCAAGGGACACCCCACAAGTGCTTTTCTCAAAACCATGTGCTCTCCCTTGGCATTTAACATGGAGTTAGAACACCTGGGGCCCCCAAAACAATAATTCATCACCTTTGTCCGGCCAACCCTTAACATATCTCATGAAAGCATCATGACACAGTTATGAGATCATTAAACATACCGAAACCCTAAAACTGTATTTTTACTATTCACTGAAAATTCAACTTTCTCAGAAAAATCCCAAAATTTCACCTTAACCAAATATCAATGCTCTGATTTAAAAAATGAACTCAATTTTATAAAAATAATTTTTTAAATATTTTTAATTTTATTTTTAAATAAATACACTATTCACCGAAAATTCATTTTTTTCAGAAAAATCCCCAAAAATTACCATAACATAATATCGACGCTCTGAGTTCAAAAATGAAATCCATTTTATAAAAATAATTTTCTAAATTTTTTTAATTAAATTTTTAATTAAAAAACACCATTCACCCAAAAAAACTAATACTTGAATAATAATTTATGAAACCGTTATTTAACCATTTTATTGAATCACATTACTTAATCAAGGTGCCTAGATTATATTAATACTTTCTTTAAGTGAGATTACTAATCCATTTGTACACATTACTAATCCTAATCATAAAATCACTATTCATAATTCACTATTCATCAAAAATCAAGTTGATCTTATTAGACTCTAAATTTCATACTGAACATAATTGTAGAAGACCATTTTTGGAAAATCATTACACATTTTTAATTATTTAAGGTTTACATAAACATTTTTAAAATATCCTTTTTCTAAAATTTATCAAAAATATGCATACTATATTTATCTGGTCATTTAAAAATTCATAAACTTCATCATAAGAAGAAATCCCAATTTTTATTTAAAATAAAGGATTACACAAGGCAGTTACGGTCTCCTTACATAGCCCCTTATCACACCAGCATAGGACCTAAGTGTAAGGTGTGCTAAGGTGAGAGAATCTGAGGGAGGCTCGACTAACATAGCACGAGTAGTAATTTCTTTCAGTTTGAACTTCTCGCAAAGGCGATTCCGTTCTAGCTTCACACGATGAAGTTCGGCTTGGGTTTGGTCCAGATCAAAGCCCAGTGGTGCTACCTCCTTCCCAAGTTCTGTTAGATGGGCTTCGATCGGTCCAAGACTACTGGGTGAGGCCATTGAATCTTCTTTCTATAATAATTAACCAAGATTACTTGTATTTGGAGACAATAATCAAAACGTTTAGTTTCCAGGGGTCATATTGACCAATGGTCATATAACAGTCAAAACCCAATAGTCTCATTTTAATTGTACTCATGTTATCAAATGAAACATTTTTGTTGAGTATAAAAAACAAAATAAAATTACACATAAAATTATGAAATAATATTTATTCAAAATTTCAGGTCGTTACAAAATCACTTAATTAATTAAACTTGAGTTGTCTAATTAATTGGGTGTTATTGTTGCAAGTTTAATGAGGGAGAGAGAGGAGAGTTACTCACATAAAGGGGGAAGTTAGGGAGTTAGGGAATGTGAAGGGTTAGGCTCGTGTGGGCCCCACCTCACCTTTATCCTCTCATGGGTAGTTAGTATCTAGTGGACCCCACCCCAACTCCCACACCTAGGATCTAACCACTTAGAAAAGGAAATAAAATTGTAACACAATTTTATTTTACTTTTTATTTAATCCATAATTTTTATTAACTCCTCCCGAGCAGACACATCTTTAGTAAAGGTCCTCTTAAGCAATTACCGACGCTGCAGTTCCATCGGTGCCCTCATATTTCAATTCTGAGCACCGGTTCAAAAGATATAAAAACCCGCCCGTTCGTTCACTGAACGTACCCAAGCTAAACTTCGGGAATTGATTCCGGACACACAGGGCCTCAGAATCAGGTGCCGTCAGAAACTGCGTACTCGTAAAATCCCAAAGAATTTGAGAAAAAATAAATTTTAGTTGAAATTTATGGGCCTTTACATTACTCCAACCTCAGGGGTTTACGACCCTGTAAAGATACATCGTAAACTAGGGAAACAAATGAGGGTACTGTGCACGCATCTGAGCCTTCCGCTCTCATGTGCTCTCCTGGAGGTTCCCGTGCTGCCACCTAATGTGCACTAGAGTAATCGACCATCTACATAGGATCTGCTCCTGTCGATCCTCGATCTATACCGGGACCTCCGCAAAAGTCACCCCGTCATCGATGTCCAGCTCCCCGTGATCAATGATATGCGTCGGGTCATGCACGTATCTTCTCATCTGAGATACGTGGAAGACGTCGTGCACTCAGTGCAACTGAGGTGGAAGATACAGGCGATAAGCCACCTCTCCTATCCTGCTGAGAACCTGGAATGGTCCGATGAAGCGCGAAGATAACTTGCCACCCTGGTGAAATCTCCGTAATCCACATCGAGGTGAGACCCGTAAGAAAACGTGGTCGCCATCATCAAACTCTAATGGTCTCCGCTTCCTGTCAGCATAGGACTTCTGTTAGCTCTGGGCAATCCTCATCTGCTCCTAGATGATCTGCACCTTCTCCGTCGTGGCTTGGACCATCTCTAGTCCTAAAAGTACTGAATCCCCAGGGTCTGTCCAACATAGAGGTGATCTGCTAGGTCAGCCGTACAATGACTCGTATGGTGCCATCTCGATGGTGGAGTGGTAGCTGTTGTTGTACGCAAACTCCAAAAAAGGTAGGTGATCCTCCCAGCTGCGACCAAAGTCGAGGACACATGCACGGAGCATGTCCTCGAGATTCTGAATGTTCCTCTCTATCTGACCATCTGTCTGAGGGTGAAAGGTGGTGCTCAGGCATAGCTGCATCCCAAATGCCTCCTTCAACCCCTTCCAAAGCCGGGAAGTAAAGAGAGCATCTCGATCGGAGACGATAGACTATGGAACACCATGAAGCCATACGATCTCCTGAATGTAGAGGTGTCCCAGGCTCTCCACTGAGCCCTGCTGTCTGATAGGTAAGAAGTGGGCCGACTTGGTGAGGCGGTCTACGATCACCCAGATGGAGTTGTGTCGTCTAGAAGTACGTGGAATTCCCATCACTAAATCTATAGATATCCCGTCCCACTTCCACTCCGGGACCTCTAGGGGATGTACCAAACCTGCCAGTACCTGGTGCTCTACCTTCACCTGCTGTTAGGTGATGCATCGTGAAACGAAATCTGCCACAACCTTCTTCATACCCGGCCACCAGTGCTGTCTTCTGAGATCCTGGTACATCTTCGCCTCTCCAGGATGTACCGATAGAGGGGAAGTGTGAAACTCTCTCAACACCTCCTCCCGTAATGCAGCTGGTACCATGGTACGTCCCCTTAAAAGGATGACATGCTCTCCTCCTATAGAAAATCCTTCAGGTGCCTATCCTGAGGATATTTGTGCACGTCGCGTCTCATAGTCAACCTCCCCACACTGTGCCTCTCTGACCCACTAAAGTAGTGTAGGAGTGACTGTGAGTGGCTATAGAAAGGCTACTCCATATCTATCCACAAAGGATATGTAACACCCCAAGCTTCTACGGTACGTTTCCCTTTGAATAATGCGATAGCGTGTGTTGTACGCAACCTCGAGTTCTAACACACACCACAACTAATTAAACTAGCCGTTGTGAATAGTAATACCTAATTTTTGAAATTATATATATTTTATATTTGAAAATGGACTTCATTTTTGGACTCGGAATATCAAATTTATCCTAAGGTGAAATTTTGGTACTTTTCGGATAACTTTCATATGTTGATGAATAGTGAAAATTACTAAATTTTAATTAAAAACAACTTTTTTAATCAAAATAATTAATAGTGATAAATTATGAATTTTAGTAGTTTTAAAGTATATTTAGAATATATTTTTACCATTTAATATAATGTTGGTCATTTGACATAATTTTACAATTAAACCGAACATAAACAAGTGTCAATCTTTTGATAGTTATTATCTCTTAAAAACACGCTTTTTGTTTTGACAGCGGGAATTAATTTTAAATTAATTTCTGCCACTTCTGTGTTTTGAATTTAGGAAAATGGATTCCATATTTGGAATCAGGATGTTCAAATTGTGTAAATAGGTAACTTTTATTTTTAGACATTTTGAATAATTACTGCGGTAAATATTTTATTTACCATGGTTAAGGGTAAATCCGGTAAATAAGGGTTAAAAAAATAATATTATAATAATACTAAATTACCCTAAAAACGTGTCTTAACCCTATTGGTTGATATATGGTCGACCATGGACATCTTTGTGTCAATTTTGGGACCCCATGGATCCACTTGTAAGTGATAATGACACTTTATTTTAATTTAGTTAAAATGAATACAAAAATGACACAAGCATATATCTTTTAGAACAACAATTTTTACATAGGGTTATATATGTTGAATTTTAGATTATAAATATTCATTAGAAAGCTAAAAAGATTTCCTACATAATGATATTTTATTTATAATTTTTAGACGTTAAATAATTTATTTTATTTATGACACAATGATGATGCAGTAATTACTATAATAGTGAAAAATTAAAATAATTGATATTATAAATACCCAAATAAATATAATATGAAACTTTTAATGAATTAAACTAATTTTCTAGGCTAATATGATATATTAGGATTGATTTAATGGACTTTGTTCGAAGTAATCAATCTGTTATGAGTTTCACAAAAATCAACTATTGAATAGTGTCAAAATTGACATAAAAGAGTTCTTAAAACAAATATTATATTATTAATTGATATTAAATTCCTAAAAATCTAAGGTTCGGCCAAGAGACTTATATTATGATAGGTTAATCATTAATGGACCACTTGGGGGTCGCTTGGATGTATATAGTAAGTTTATTAACCATATTATATAAAAATACAAAGAGACATTGTAAAAGTGAAACTAATTAACTTAGAGTTAATACTTAAAGATAAGGTTAATATAAGTACCCAAACCTGTCTAAATTCTATTGGTTGAGTGGTTTTAGACCTATCCCCACCTTAACCTTTGAATAATAAGCTTTGGAGCCATTAGAAACCGAATATGAATTTATTATAAATTAATATTTCTAGCTTTTCCAAAGGTGCCCCTCACCCCTCTTATAAAAGGGCACTCCTCCTTCTCATTTCTTCACACCTTCAAAGCCTTTTGGTTCGGCCAAAATCTGCCCAAATAATCTCCCAACATCCCTCACTACAACCTAGAGGCCTTAGTTTGATCAGAAAGCCAACCTAAGGAGCCCTTTTGATCAAATCAAAAGGAAGAACCCGAAGAAGAGGTAATGATTTCACCACCCTTTTCTAAGTTCATTTCTTCTTCCACCTCTTCTTCCTTTGTTCTTACCATTCTAAAATAATAACTCCAGTATCTCACATATACTGTGATGTTATTATAAGTATGGTACAACCATATTCAGTATTCTATCCACCCTTTGAATAACATGTCACCATACGTGCGTACGTACGGCTTACCGTCTCCACGTCGTGGTGTAATTGTTATTCAATATAATATTATTTGGATGGGTATAATAATGATGTGTAACTCATGTAAATAATAAATATAACATGTTAATGATTCTGTATATATGATATACCATTCATTTAGATATTATTTTAATATCAAAAGAATGATATTGTCGCTCGTGCGTACGTACGGACTACCGTCTCCACGAACGCGATAAGATTCATTCTCCATCGTATCCATTCAAGTATAATTATCATTTTATGATTTAAAAATGATGTTTAAGGACTTGATATCATTCTGGATATGAATAAGATACAACAAACATGGCTTATGTAACAAAACATATAAAAGAAAATGAGTAAGTTAACACCCGAAACGATGATAATTCTAAGATATTATTAATAAATCAATGTTAAAAGATCATATATGATATCATATTAATATATATGATTCTTGTATAATTTAATCACAATTTTTTCACCATTATACAGGAGGTTAACCTACCCCAACCAAGGAAAAGTACAAGGTAAGGGTTTACTTTACAACCTCTTCATTATCCAAGGTTGTTTATACGTAATAATCTACTGGGATCTCTTTATCATCCACATCCATGTTTCTTAAAAATGCATTTCAAAACATTTTTACTATTTACTAGAATATGAGTTAAAGTCATTTATACCCTTTTTGACTTTTATAAGTGGTTTATAAAGGAATCTTTCGGTCGTTTTCAAAACAAGGTCCTTTTTAACCTTTTCGACAGAATTAAGGTAAGAATGTTTTTTTAACTTATACGGAGGGTGCGGTTATTTTACGCCGTTATAAAATATTCAAAGTTTTCCTTACAAGCTTATAAGAATATTTTCAAAGAAAATGTTTTA
Organism: Viscum album; assembly: GCA_963277665.1. Lineage (NCBI taxonomy): Eukaryota > Viridiplantae > Streptophyta > Magnoliopsida > Santalales > Viscaceae > Viscum > Viscum album. The sequence goes on from OY728129.1 coordinate 265,646,526, forward strand.
TTTTATATGGATCTTAAATGATTTCAAAATAAAAGGAGATATTTCTTTAAAAAGAATTTTGATTTCATCTATGTCAACATCCTTTGATGGATTTTAAGATTATTTGAAGTTGATTTATTATGATACAAAACTTCTATATTGTATTGAAGGTTTTGTGATATGTTTGACTGTGGATGTGCTATTTTTATACCATTCATAGTTTATTGTGAAAGTATTGACATTTCGTATGCTAGTTTTAATACGAATGTTTATGTTATGTTTAAACCTTTTCATATGGGAATGCATTGGACTTAATAAGTGACGGGTGGAGCCCGCTATAGCTCCTCGATGCATCGGTAGGTCTCATGAGACAAACTAGTGTCTTGGCACAAGGCCTTGACAAAATCTTATTTGTAGTCTTGGCACGAGGCCTTGGCTATGTGGTTATGATAGTCTGGCATTATGCATTCCAACATTATGAAAGTGGTTATTGATTTTTGCATGTGATTATTCATTTAGTAGAATATCCATGTGAATAAGTAAATGGCATTATTTCATTTATGCCATACCATGTTGAAAGTTCATATTTAAAAGGCTTTTGTTTTAGTTATACATTGCCTTAAATGTTTATTCTTATTTATGAAAGTTTCCACTTTATTGTTATCCTTACTGGGCATTTGAGCTCACCCCTTTTTTTTATGTTTTATTTTTCCCAGGATGTGAAGAAGTAAGTTATGAATGACCTGCAGGGATTTTATGAGGGGTTAATAGTGTGGATTGTGGAAACATTATGTTGTTGTATTAGTTTTTCATTTTATGATGTAATGTAAAACTTATGAATATATCTAGTGTTTCCAAGGCTACTAAACCAATCGGTCTTTCGAGATTTGATCTTTCTTGTGATCATGCCAATGTTATGTAATTAATGCACCGACTCTGGGTAGCTGGGGTCGGGGCGTTACAGTTGGTATCAGAGGAAGTTTAGTACAAACCTTGGAAGCTAGATTTAGATAAACTCTGATTAGAGCACATAGACCTAAGATGAACTTTGAGGATTAGTATAGAAGAACTTCCTAGAATTTTGGTATTGTAGAGACTTTGTGAGTTTTCCGAGCAATACATCCCTGTCTGGATACGAGCAGGTAGAGGCGGCTCTGGCACAGATGTACCTAGGGGTAAAACCCGAAAACACCGCTTTGAGCTAGACTCGAACGGGAACTGGTGCACGACAACGAGCCTTGCTGCACTCTTGGTTACGACACTCCCGGGGGATATGCTTAGGATAACTCTCATTTTCTTTACAAATCATTATGAAGGGTTTATGAGTATATACTTCCTCAAAGAAAACATTTTTATGATTATGGATTATATCCATAAATAGTGCAATTTATGTTAAGTGTTTTATAAGTATGGGATTATGTATTTTGATGCATAAACTGATCTAGTTTATGCCATTTTTTTTAGAAATGGTGCCTAGTGGAATAAATGGAAACCGTATCAATGCACGCACTCCATGTAGGGATTGCCCTCCTGCTCAAGATAATTATAGTGGGGCTGGTGATGCAACTGGTGCTGATCAGCTAATCACCGTACTGGGACAACTTACTCAGGTTATGAATAATAACCTTACCCGTATGGAGCACCCTGATCCGCAGCGTGGAGGATCAATGTTAGATCGATTCATGAGACAACAACCACCAACGTTCAATGGGAGTACAAATCCCTTAGTAGCTGAGCAATGGATATTTTCCCTAGAGAAAATATTTCAGGCTTTGGGGAGTAGTGAAAGGGAAAAAGTTACCATGGCAGTTTACCGCCTCACTGGAGATGCTGATCAATGGTGGTCATTGATTCAAAACATGAAGGAAGATGATGAAGTATCAAACATGGAATGGAGGGAGTTCAAAGATTTGTTTTTAGAAAAATACTTTCCTCGCGACCATCGAGCAGATATGGAAAGACAATTTCTGAGTCTGAGACAAAAGGAGGATGAGAATGTCACAAAGTATGAGGCTAACTTTACAAGGTTAGCGAGGTATGCTGGAGATTATATTCGCAACCCAAGAAGTAAGATTGATCGTTTCTTTGATGGGTTAAAACCATTTCTCCATCGAGCATTAGTCTCACAATCCTTTTCGTCGTACGAAGACATTATCTCATGTGCTATCAAGACCGAAAAAGAATTCTCTAAGTCTTATGACTTTAAAGCGAAGCAAGAGAAGAAGAGACCTTCTGATCAATCTGGGAATGGAAATAAGGGGAAGAAGGGAAAGGTTGAATATCCATCTTGTGGTAAATGCGGGAAGAAACATCCTGGTACTTGCTTGAAGGGAATGGGAGTCTGTTACAAGTGTGGTGAAAAAGGCCACCAAGCTCATGATTGCAAGGGGAAGAAGGAAGCTACCAACGTTCAGTGCTACAATTGCAGGGAGATGGGGCATTATGCAAATGCATGTCCTAAGCGTCAGGAGAACTTACCTCAGAAAAGGCCAAGGGATCAAGGCCAGGCTTATGCTATCACTACTGCTGAGGTAGAAACTCTAAAAGACGTGGTGGCAGGTAATTTAATGGTTTCCTCAAGTTTAGCAAATGCATTATTTGATTCTGGATCATCGCATTGTTTCATATCTTCCCAGTTTGCTAAGAAAATTAGATATTTCCAATTTGATTTAATAAGGGAGTTGTCAGTTAAAACTCCTAAGGGAAGTATCGTTGCAACAAAGTTTTGTGAATCAGTCCCCATTAGAGCACATAAATTTTCTTTATCTGCTGATCTCATCGTCATACCTATGATTGAGTTTGATATAATCCTCGGTATGGACTGGCTTTCGGACTATGATGCGAAGATTTATTGTAAGAAGAAAGAGGTTACGATTCTTGATGATAATGATAAGGAACACCTTATTTTTAGAGCAGAATCATCACCACCTAATTCTTATTTAGATCCACCCCCAGTAGTTCAACTTAATTCAATTATTGGGGAGTAAGAGAATGAAATAACTGTCGGTGAGGAAAGGAATGTTCAAATAGAGGATGTACCTGTTGTGAAAGAATTTGTAGATGTATTTCCGGAAGATTTACCTGGACATCCTCCAGAACGAGAAGTTGAGTTTTCCATTGATTTGATTCCTGGATCAAGGCCTATATCGAAGACCCCTTATAGAATGGCCACTGTAGAGTTAGTCGAACTAAAGAAACAACTAGAGGAATTGAGTAATAAGGGATTTATTCGCCCTAGTGTTTCTCCATGGGGAGCCCCTGTTCTTTTTGTTAAAAAGAAAGATGGATCTATGAGGTTATGTATCGACTACAGGGAGATCAATGCTATAACAATAAAGAACAAGTATCCCCTACCTCGTATTGATGATTTATTTGACCAACTGCATGGAGCTCAATACCTTTCAAAGATTGACCTTCGGTCTGGATACCATCAGTTGTGTGTAAAGAAAGAAGACATTCCGAAGACATCATTTCGAACCAGGTACGGGCATTACGAGTTTACTGTAATGCCGTTTGGATTGACTAATGCACCCTCTGTATTCATGGATCTAATGAATAGAGTTTTCAAGGAGTATCTCGATGAATTTGTGGTGGTATTTATTGATGATATCTTGGTATACTCCAAAACCTACAAAGATCATGAAAATCACTTGCGCATTATCTTGAAGACTCTGAGGAGGCATGAATTATATGGAAAGTTTAGCAAGTGTGAATTATGGCTTCAGGAGATTTCTTTTCTTGGCCATATTGTCTCTAAAGATGGAATCTCTGTTGATCCTTCTAAGACCAAGGCAATCCAAGAATGGCCAGCACCTACGAGTATAACTGAGGTACGTAGTTTTATTGGTTTGGCAGGTTATTATCGACGTTTCGTCCAGAATTTTGCCCGATTGGCTAACCCATTAACGAAGCTCACACGTAAAGGGGTTAAATTTGTTTGGACAAAAGAGTGTGAAGAATGTTTCGAAGAACTGAAGAGAAGATTAGTCAATACTCCTATATTGACTCTACCATCGGGGAATGATGGGTTCGTTATTTATAGTGATGCATCAAAGAAAGGACTTGGCTGTGTCCTTATGCAGAATGATAGAGTTATTGCCTATGCATCACGACAGTTGAAAATTCATGAACAAAACTATCCAACTCATGATCTTGAGTTAGCAGCTGTGATCTTTGCTTTGAAGATATGGAGGCACTACCTCTATGGTGAAAAAATGTGAGATTTATACTGATCACAAGAGTTTGAAGTATATTTTCTCACAAAAAGAACTCAACATGTGGCAAAGGAGATGGCTTGAATTACTCAAGGATTATGATTGCACGATACACTACCACCCAGGGAAGGCAAACAAGGTGGAAGATTCTTTGAGTAGAAAAGACCATGGAGTTTTGAACAATATGAGAATTGAAAGGGATCCAATTTTCATGGAGCTAGTGAACATGGACATGGGAATAACCAGGGAAGGTGAAACATCAATGCTTTTTCAAATGGTTGCCAAACCATCTTTACTAGAAAGGATTAAGAGTTCTCAGACTGATGATGAAGAATTCCAAAAGAAGATTAAAGCTGTGAATGATGGGAGATTGAGAGACTTTGCGTATGAAGGTGGAATTTTGAAATTCGGGAAGAGACTTTGTGTTCCCAATATACCTGATCTAAAAAGGGAATTGCTGGATGATGCTCATAGTTCCAATTTCTCTATACACCCTGGGAGCACCAAAATGCATAGAGATTTGAAGGAACATTTTTGGTGGGACAACATGAAGAGGGATATTGCTGATTTTGTGTCAAGATGTATGGTTTGTCAACAAGTGAAAGCTGGAAGGCAACAGCCTGGAGGAGTCATGCAACCTCTTCCCATACCAGAGTGGAAATGGGACAATATTACAATGGACTTTGTCATGGGGCTACCAAAGACTCCTAGAAGGAACGATGCAATATGGGTTATTGTTGATCGTCTTACCAAGTCAGCACATTTTCTTGCTATAAGAGAAGATCTACCCCTGGAACGTCTAGCAAGACTATACATTAATGAAGTTGTGAGACTTCATGGAGTACCCCTATCGATTGTTTCTGATCGTGATCCCCGTTTTACTTCAAGATTTTGGAAAAGTCTTCAGAAATCCCTGGATACTGAACTTCATTTGAGCACTGCTTACCACCCTCAGACAGACGGACAATCAGAACGGACTATTCAGACCTTAGAAGACATGTTGAGATCTTGCTCACTTGATTTTCAGGGTATGTGGGATCGATATTTACCACTAGTAGAATTTTCCTATAACAATAGCTTCCATTCGAGTATTCAGATGGCACCATATGAAGCGTTATACGGAAAGAGATGTCGTACACCAACCTGTTGGGATGACGTTGGTGAAAGAAAACTTGTAGGCCCAGAACTGGTGGAGGAAACGGTGGAAAAGGTGAAGGTAATCCAAAATCACATTAAAGCAGCTCAAAGTAGGCAGAAGAACTATGCCGATAATCGAAGGAAGGATTTGGAATTTCAAGTCGGTGATCATGTTTTCCTGAAGGTATCTCCGTGGAAGGGAGTCATACGTTTTGGTAAGAAAGGTAAATTGAGTCCCAGGTACATCGGACCTTTCGAAATTCTAGAACGAATTGGGGTTGTAGCTTACCGATTGGCAATGCCGCCAAGTCTCTCCAAAGTTCACGATGTGTTCCACGTATCTCTGTTGAGGAAATACATGCCTGACCCAACGCATGTACTCACCTATGAAGATTTAGAACTGGAACCCGATCTGTCTTATTGTGAAGAGCCCATCAAGATTCTTGATATGAGAGAACAAGTGCTGAGAAACCGGATGACGCGTCTGGTAAAAGTTTTGTGGAGGAATCATAAGATGGTAGAGGCAACGTGGGAACCCGAGGAACTTATGATGAAGAACCACCCGAGTCTTTTTATGCAGTAATACCCTAGAAATTGCGAGGACGCAATTATTTGAAGGAGGGGAGAATGTAACACCCCAAGCTTCTACGGTACGTTTCCCTTTGAATAATGCGATAGCGTGTGTTGTACGCAACCTCGAGTTCTAACACACACCACAACTAATTAAACTAGCCGTTGTGAATAGTAATACCTAATTTTTGAAATTATATATATTTTATATTTGAAAATGGACTTCATTTTTGGACTCGGAATATCGAATTTAGCCTAAGGTGAAATTTTGGTACTTTTCGGATAACTTTCATATGTTGATGAATAGTGAAAATTACTAAATTTTAATTAAAAACAACTTTTTTAATCAAAATAATTAATAGTGATAAATTATGAATTTTAGTAGTTTTAAAGTATATTTAGAATATATTTTTACCATTTAATATAATGTTGGTCATTGGACATAATTTTACAATTAAACCGAACATAAACAAGTGTCAATCTTTTGATAGTTATTATCTCTTAAAAACACGCTTTTTGTTTTGACAACGGGAATTAATTTTAAATTAATTTCTGCCACTTCTGTGTTTTGAATTTAGGAAAATGGATTCCATATTTGGAATCAGGATGTTCAAATTATGTAAATAGGTAACTTTTATTTTTAGACATTTTGAATAATTACTGCGGTAAATATTTTATTTACCATGGTTAAGGGTAAATCCGGTAAATAAGGGTTAAAAAAATAATATTATAATAATACTAAATTACCCTAAAAACGTGTCTTAACCCTATTGGTTGATAGATGGTCGACCATTGACATCTTTGTGTCAATTTTGGGACCCCATGGATCCACTTGTAAGTGATAATGACACTTTATTTTAATTTAGTTAAAATGAATACAAAAATGACACAAGCATATATCTTTTAGAACAACAATTTTTACATAAGGTTATATATGTTGAATTTTAGATTATAAATATTCATTAGAACGCTAAAAAGATTTCCTACATAATGATATTTTATTTATAATTTTTAGACATTAAATAATTTATTTTATTTATGACACAATGATGATGCAGTAATTACTATAATAGTGAAAAATTAAAATAATTGATATTATAAATACCCAAATAAATATAATATGAAACATTTAATGAATTAAACTAATTTTATAGGCTAATATGATATATTAGGATTGATTTAATGGACTTTTTTCGAAGTAATCAATCTGTTATAAGTTTCACAAAAATCAACTATTGAATAGTGTCAAAATTGACATAAAAGAGTTCTTAAAACCAATATTATATTATTAATTGATATTAAATTCATAAAAATCTAAGGTTAGGCCAAGAGACTTATATTATGATAGTTTAATCATTAATGGACCACTTGAGGGTCTCTTGGATGTATATAGTAAGTTTATTAACCATATTATATAAAAATACAAAGAGACATTGTAAAAGTGAAACTAATTAACTTAGAGTTAATACTTAAAGATAAGGTTAATATAAGTACCCAAACCTGTCTAAATTCTATTGGTTGAGTGGTTTTCGACCTATACCCACCTTAACCTTTGAATAATAAGCTTTGGAGCCATTAGAAACCGAATATGAATTTATTATAAATTAATATTTCTAGCTTTTCCAAAGGTGCCCCTCACCCCTCTTATAAAAGGGCACTCCTCCTTCTCATTTCTTCACACCTTCAAAGCCTTTTGGTTCGGCCAAAATCTGCCCAAATAATCTCCTAACATCCCTCACTACAACCTAGAGGCCTTAGTTTGATCAGAAAGCCAACCTAAGGAGCCCTTTTGATCAAATCAAAAGGAAGAACCCGAAGAAGAGGTAATGATTTCACCACCCTTTTCTAAGTTCATTTCTTCTTCCACCTCTTCTTCCTTTGTTCTTACCATTATAAAATAATAACTCCAGTATCTCACATATACTGTGATGTTATTATAAGTATGGTACAACCATATTCAGTATTCTATCCACCCTTTGAATAACATGTCACCATACGTGCGTACGTACGGCTTACCGTCTCCACGTCGTGGTGTAATTGTTATTCAATATAATATTATTTGGATGGGTATAATAATGATGTGTAACTCATGTAAATAATAAATATAACATGTTAATGATTCTTTATATATGATATACCATTCATTTATATATTATTTTAATATCAAAAGAATGATATTGTCGCTCGTGCGTACGTACGGACTACCGTCTCCACGAACGCGATGAGATTCATTCTCCATCGTATCCATTCAAGTATAATTATCATTTTATGATTTAAAAATGATGTTTAAGGACTTTATATCATTCTGGATATGAATAAGATACAACAAACATGGCTTATGTAACAAAACATATAAAATAAAATGAGTAAGTTAACACCCGAAATGATGATAATTCTAAGATATTATTAATAAATCAATGTTAAAAGATCATATATGATATCATATTAATATATATGATTCTTGTATAATTTAATAACAATTATTTCACCATTATACAGGAGGTTAACCTACCCCAACCAAGGAAAAGTACAAGGTAAGTGTTTACTTTACAACCTCTTCATTATCCAAGGTTGTTTATACGTAATAATCTACTGGGATCTCTTTATCATCCACATCCATGTTTCTTAAAAATGCATTTCAAAACATTTTTACTATTTACTAGAATATGAGTTAAAGTCATTTATACCCTTTTTGACTTTTATAAGTGGTTTATAAAGGAATCTTTCGGTCGTTTTCAAAACAAGGTCCTTTTTAACCTTTTCGACAGAATTAAGGTAAGAATGTTTTTTTAACTTATACGGCGGGTGCAGTTATTTTACGCCGTTATAAAATCTTCAAAGTTTTCCTTACAAGCTTATAAGAATATTTTCAAAGAAAATGTTTTATTTTATATGGATCTTAAATGATTTCAAAATAAAAGGAGATATTTCTTTAAAAAGAATTTTGATTTCATCTATGTCAACATCCTTTGATGGATTTTAAGATTATTTGAAGTTGATTTATTATGATACAAAACTTCTATATTGTATTGAAGGTTTTGTGATATGTTTGACTGTGGATGTGCTATTTTTATACCATTCATAGTTTATTGTGAAAGTATTGACATTTCGTATGCTAGTTTTAATACGAATGTTTATGTTATGTTTAAACCTTTTCATATGGGAATGCATTGGACTTAATAAGTGACGGGTGGAGCCCGCTATAGCTCCTCGATGCATCGGTAGGTCACATGAGACAAACTAGTGTCTTGGCACAAGGCCTTGACAAAATCTTATTTGTAGTCTTGGCACGAGGCCTTGGCTATGTGGTTATGATAGTCTGGCATTATGCATTCCAACATTATGAAAGTGGTTATTGATTTTTGCATGTGATTATTCATTTAGTAGAATATCCATGTGAATAAGTAAATGACATTATTTCATTTATGCCATACCATGTTGAAAGTTCGTATTTAAAAGGCTTTTGTTTTAGTTATACATTGCCTTAAATGTTTATTCTTATTTATGAAAGTTTCCACTTTATTGTTATCCTTACTGGGCATTTGAGCTCACCCCTTTTTTTTATGTTTTATTTTTCCCAGGATGTGAAGAAGTAAGTTATGAATGACCTGCAGGGATTTTATGAGGGGTTAATAGTGTGGATTGTGGAAACATTATGTTGTTGTATTAGTTTTTCATTTTATGATGTAATGTAAAACTTATGAATATATCTAGTGTTTCCAAGGCTACTAAACCAATCGGTCTTTCGAGATTTGATCTTTCTTGTGATCATGCCAATGTTATGTAATTAATGCACCGACTCTGGGTAGCTGGGGTCGGGGCGTTACAGGATATCTGCAACGCGGCTAGCTGCTCCGTCGCCTCTCCAAGTAGCTGAATGCCCGTCCTCCTGATGAGAGCATCAGCTACTACGTTCCCCTTCCTAGGAGTATAGACTATCTCAAAGTCATAGTACTGGAGGAACTCGAGCCATCGCCGCTATCTTAGGTTCAGGTCCTTCTGCAAGAAGATGTACCTGAGACTCTAGTGGTCAGAGTAGACTATAAAGCGCTCGCCCATCCGATAGTGCTGCTACATCTTCAAGGCAAAGACCACTACTGCCAACTCCAGGTCATGGGTAGCATAGTTCTGCTCGTGCTGCCTCAACTATCATGAACTATAAGTGATCACTGCCCGCTCCTACATCAGGACACACCCGAGTCCCATCCCTGATGCATCGTAGTAAACTACGTACCCTACGCCCTCCTCCAGTATCCTCAAGATGGGTGCACTAGTCAATCTCTGTCTCAGCTCCTAGAAACTCTGCTGACATCTATTCGACCACACGAAGGGTTTCCCCTTCTTCTTCAAAGCTAAAAGTGGTGATGCAACTCTGGAGAAGTCTGGCACAAATGTCTGATAGTACCCAGCCAGACCTAGGAAACTCCGCTCCTCCGTCACGCTCCTGGGTGACTCCCAAGCTAGCACTTCCTCGATCTTCGTAGGATCCACCGCAACTCTCTCCTCAGAGATGATGTGCCCCAAGAAGTGGACCTCTCGAATCTAGAACTGACACTTCGAGAGCTTACCATAAATCTGTTGCTCTCGGAGTGTATCCAGTACAACCTGCAAGTGGTAGGCGTGCTCCTCCTCAGTAGTCGAGTAAATCAATATGTCGTCGATGTAGACTATGACAAATAGATCGAGGTAAGGCTGGAAGATCCTGTTCATGAGACTCATGAATACTGCTGGAGCATTGGTTATGCCGAATTTCATAACCAATAACTCATAGTGGCCATACCGACACCTGAAGGCCGTCTTCTGCACATCCTCATCTCGAACTCTGAGCTGATGATAGCCTGGCCTGAGGTCTATCTTCGAGAACCATCGTGCTCCCTTGAGCTGATCAAAGAGGTCGTCAATCCTCAGAAGTGGATACTTGTTCTTCACAGTCACTTGATTCAGGCGATGGTAGTCAAAAAATAGTCACAAGCTCCCGTCCGCCTTCTTGGTGAAGAAAATCGGGGAAGCCCAGGGTGAAACACTGGGCCAGATGAATCCCTTTCCCTACAAGTCCTCCAGCTGTACCCGTAGCTCTCGAAGCTCAGCAGGAGCCATCCGATATGCTGGAGTAGATATCGGGGTTGTCCCGGGGTACAGTTCAATATATAAGTCTACCTCTATGCGAGGAGGTTGTTCTGGAACGTCGTCAGGAAAAACGTCTGCATATTGATCCACCACAACAGGAAAACTCAGACTCCGCACATCAACTGCTCCTAGGATGAGACTATCCAACTGATGAGTAATCGACTATCCTCTCCTCTGTGTAAGTCCATCCTGCGCTGCAAAGGCTCCCTTATCACCGATGAAGGTGAACTTTCTCCCATCGGTGCGGACACACCACACTTTGCGCCTAATACAGTCGATCTGAGCATGGAACATAGATAACCAATCCATGCCCAAGATGACTTCGTAAGGCCTAGACGCCTCTACAATAAGATCCCACCTGAAGCTCTCGCCTCCTAGAGCAAGCTCACACTTCCGGCACCAGTGCGTAATCGTCGAGTCTGCTCCCGTAGGAGTCTCTAGCCGTAAGGATCGAGCCAACGACTCTGTCGGAATTTCCGAGCTCCGAACAAGGGCAACAACAATGAAAGAATGACTCACTCATGTGTCTATAAGAACTGAAACAAGGGTGGAGTAGACACAGATAGTACCTAGAATCATCTCAGGTGCGCCGTGGTCATAGGCCTCCACTGCCTGAAGCTAAGCCTACCTCTACCCGCCAGCTCCCTATGGTCGGGGTGGACCTCCTGGTGGTGGTGGTGGTAGAGCCTCAAAGAATCGTCCACCACCTGCTACTCGACTAGGTCCTCTACCTCATCCGCATGATCCCTGCAGACCGCCACGGTCGAACCTCTGCCTCTGCCTGGGTGGTCCCTCAACCGTCTGCTGCTGCTCTGCATGGCGGGTTAGGCAGTCACGAGCCATGTGTCCATGCCCGACACATGAATAACACTGTCTGCCTCTCGTATGACTGGCTCTTCTGCGTATTCCCCACACCTCTGAACCAGTATCCTGAGGTCGCCCACCTGATGGTCTAGTCTTCTTGGACCTCTGCGACGTCTGTCTACAGCTGGTTGCAGAAGACTTTGCTACGTTCCACCCTACGGTAGGTCTCGCTGCTGGTGAAGGCTCAGCAAGAAAGCTCTCCACAAGAAGGGTTCGCTCTAGTACTCCTGCCTACGTCGGAATGCTGAGGGAGATCATCGATGCCCTGATATCATGCCTCAGTCCCTACTCAAAGGTCCCGGCCAGAAAGAATGGGTCCTGTACCATGTCCATGGAGTAGCACGCGAGGTCGGTAAATCTCTCCAAGTACTAATCTACTGTCATACTACCCTACCACACCTGTAGTAACTCCTGGATGTGCACTGCACGGAGGGTGGCTAGAACGAACTCCGAGCGGAAGAGGCTCTCGAAGTCCGACCAAATAAAATATGCCTCGTCGTGCACCTGGAGCATCAGGCTCCACCATCTACCTGCTGATGCGTGCAGGAGACTCACCCCAAGGATCACTTTGAGGTCAGCTAGTGTCCCTACTAATATGAATACTCAAAAAACAGCCTCCAGCCAATCCTCGGCTGCCTGAGGGTCCGTCTCCCCGCGGAACCTGGGTGGTCTCTAACGCTGAAACTCATGCAGTGCACTCAGGTGATGTGCAATCTTATTTGCTGGGGCGGGTGGCATCGGTGGCTCAGCGAGTAGAGGTACCTCCGGTGCCTCCGCTGTAATGGGGCCCTGCACCGAGGCCACGTCGCTCGGTGGGCTGCCATCTCGCACAAAGCTCGGAACCCTAGCTGGCTGCTGTCGTGGGGCCATCCATAAAAGAAACAGGTGCACCATAGTTAATACAGTATACCTGGTGAGCTGATATAAAGTAATCGCAAAGAAAACTTTTGAAACACACATGCAATCAATGTTTTCGTGCATTGAGTCGGAAATCAGGAGTCAGGATCCTGGTGTATGGATACGTTGGCCGCCTCACCAACACTGGACTCCCTGGACTGATAACCACACTCAATACCCTAAACACTATCACTTCACAGAGAAGAAATTATCAGATTCTTGAGTTCTGCAGTAGAACTGACTCCTCTGATACCAATTTGTCACGACCCGTCCTCAAGGCCCGTGCCATGACTACCCCAAGCCCGCCTTCCATAGGCCAGGGGCTGGCGACTAGCATCAAAGGCGTAAATCCCAATAAATGGGAAGGCATTGCCTTTATATAAGTAAGGAAACACAACAGAGTACGCAAGATGAAGTAAACACTAAGTAAACTGAGTACAAAAGTAAGTGCTGAAAAGTAAATGGGCCATAATACAAACCCAACTGAAAGTACAGTACAACTGAAAAGAAAGTACAACAACAATAAAGTAAATCAGCAACCACTGAGTCGTCCTCTAGCTATCCCACCTGAAGGGTGGGTACAGATGGTCTCCTCAGCTCCTCGGGTCCGGTCGTCCGCTCTGTGTACATCCCGCTTGATAATCCACCTCCGGGTACCATCCCGCTCTACAAGCCTCAAGCACGATCAGCGTTGTCCATTGTCTGCAACCAACACAATGTAGTTCGGGCATAGACCATGCAGGGGTGAGTATACGATACTCATTAGGGACCCCGATACCCCCAAAGGTCTCCCAGAATCCATAAAGGATAAAACACAAAGGAAGGATACAACACGAAGTATCAACCAAATCTACTTAGGTATATGCCCATACATATACCTAAGTCATCATTTCCAGTTCGGATCCAACTCACGTGACCAAGTATAACCCAGTCCACATAGGAAAACACAACCCAATCCACACAGGAAAGCAAGTCAATCATATCAATGATAATGATTGAAAGTCAAGACTAATCTCACACAGGTATACTACTCATGAAAAGGGGCGGAGATAATTAGATGGAGCCTCTGAATCATCTTCTCTACCGAACCCACGTAGGATCCAAGTATAGAAGTCATCGCTGCTGAACCCACGTAGGATCCTAGTACAGTAACCATCGCTGCCAAACCCACGGAGGATCCTAGTACAGTCGTCATCGCTGCCAAACCCACGGAGGATCCAAGTACAGTCTTCCTCGCTTCCGAACCCACATAGGATCCAAGTACAGTCATCCTCGCTACCGAACCCACATAAGATCCAAGTACAGTCGCCATCGTCGTCGCAGTCGTAGCCAGCACTAGGGTTCCCACACACAGCATGCTCGATTCTGAGAGGGTCCGCTCCATGAGCCAAGGGGGTCGATACATCAACTGTCACAAAGTCCAGAGTTGATGTATCACAAAGTTCTATCACATCAATAGGAACTCAACGCGACAGACGATTCGTCAATCAAACACCCGGTCTGAGAGTTTTTGGCTTTTTCGTCCCAGGGGCCTGTTTGGTTTTTAAGTTAAAACCAACCCGACCATACACCAGCTGCATACAAACCTCAAGCGGAGTAATCCAAAAGAACCGTCTCACTAAGAGGAATTGAACGTAATTGATGGCACGTCATTCAGATGTTCGGTCATTGAGTTATAAGCATTTCTGCTCCAAGGGCCCAGTTGGTTTTGGGTTCGAACCAACCCATCCATACAAAAAATTCGCCGAAACCTCGAGTGTAATATTCTGAAACCACCGTCTCGATCCAAGGATCCCAACACAACTGACGGTGCATCGATCTGAGGTCCTTTTCCCAAGATATGAGTGTTTGAACGAACCTGGTCCGAAAATAGGGGGTTTGGGCCCAGTTCGACCTGGCGCAATACCCCCTGGGTCGGCCCGAACTGGGTCCGGGTCTGGACCAACCCGCGGCTGGGTGCGGCCTACGACCTAGCTTGGAAGCCGGTCGTGGCTCGGCTCGCGGCTGAGCGAGGCGCAAAGGGGGGCGTCACCCCCTTGATTCCGAAATAGTGGACCCTATGGGGTCTGCCCTACGCACTGGCCAGGGGTTTCAAACCCCTGGTTTTTCTGGAAATCGGATGGCCATTATGGCCGACCGGTTGAGCTGCTGCCGGACCCGCAGGGGTCCCGCCTCCCGGAGTGCCGGCGACCGGTTGTCCTGCCACCCTTGCTGGACCGCCGCAGCCTTAGGCCACGACCCTTCTTCGACCGGCGCGGCGCGACAGTGCGGCGCCCCTCTACCGCGGCCCGCTCCGACCGCGGCCTCCCTCGGGTTCTCCAGCATGGCACGACGACGCCACGCACCACCGTCGCGGCCCGCTCCAGCCGCAATCCTCTTCATCCCCGTGCAATGCATCGACACCACACCGCCTTCGTCTCAATCGCCAACGTTGTTCAACAAGAAAACACGGAGGAGAAATCAGCCATGTTTATGCGGTCCGATCTCCTCCTGTTACATCGGTAACAAGCGGATAAATTAATCATCAAATAACATTAAATTAAACTTGAATTAAGATAAACCCTACCTAGATTTAACGATGTCGTTTTCCGGTGATACGGAAGATGGCGTCGTGGGGCGAGGTTCCGAGGATGACGTTGGCATGCGTCCAAGGAGGGAACGACGTCTCACACTAGCTGCGGAGAGAAGAAGGAATGACACGTCGTCTCTCCTTGTGGTGACGACGTTCTTCGTTGAAGGGTGTCGTTCTTCGCGGGAGGATGAAGTTCTTCCAAAGGAACTTGAGCTCTCTCCTCCAATCCTCAACACAACGAGCCAACCCCAAATAAAATAAGACTCCTATTATTTTTATTAAAGTATGGCATGCATTTCAAATTACAAAATTCAAAAAAAATCACTTAATTAATTAAACTTGAGTTGTCTAATTAATTGGGTGTTATGTTGGAAAGTTTAATGAGGGAGAGATAGGGGAGTTACTCACATAAAGGGGGGAGTTAGGGAGTTAGGGAATGTGAAGGGTTGGGCTCGTGTGGGACCCACATCACCTTTATACTCTCATGGGTAGTTAGTATCTAGTGGACCCCATCCCAACTCCCACACCTAGGATCTAACCACTTAGAAAAATGAATAAAATTGTAACACAATTTTATTTTACTTTTTATTTAATCCACAATTTTTATTAACTCCTCCCGAGCAGACGCATCTTCGGTAAAGGTCCTCTTAAGAAATTACCAGCGCTGTAGTTCCATCAGTGCCCTCAGATTTTAATTCCGAGCACAGGTTCAAAAGATAGAAAAACCCGCTCGTTTGTTCACTGAACGTACCTGAGATAAACTTTGGAAATTGATTCTGGGCACACCGGGCCTCAGAATCAGGTGTCGTCAGAAACTGCGTACTCGTAAAATCCCAAAGAATTTAAGAAAAAAAAAATTTTTCCTTGAAATTTATGGCTCTTAACAATCGTTATCTTTGAGTAACTCGAGCCATCTTCTCTGCCTCATGTTGAGTTCTTTTTGTGTGAAAATATATTTCAAACTCTTGTGGTCTGTATAAATCTCACATCTTTCTCCATAGAGATAATGCCTCCATATTTTCAGAGAAAATATTATGGTTTCTATCTCAAGATCATGAGTTGGATAATTTTTCTCACGAGTCTTTAACTGTCTTGATGCATAAGCAATAAATTTATCATTTTGCATAAGGACGCAACCCAGTCCATTCTTTGATGCATCGCTGTATATTAAAAATCCACCACTTCTATATGGAAGAGTCAAAATCAGAGCATTGACCAATCTTCTTTTAAATTCATAGAAGAATTCTGTACATTCTTTTGTCCACACAAACTTAACTTCTTTACATGTGAGCTTGGTTAGCGGGTTATCCATTCGGGCATAATTCTGAACAAAACATCGATAATAACTTGCTAAGCCAATAAAAATGCATACCTCTGCTACCACTGGATTAGTAGTCCCACTGAAAGATGGGGGATTCTTCCTCATGAAACGATCCAATACAGGTGTGGAATGGTTATTCATTACAACTTGAGTAAGTTGACCCAATATAGTCATAATCTGATCTGCTCCAACGTTGACTGTGTTGACTTGCTCAGTTGGGAGATCCATACCTTGCCCATGAGTATTGATTCCCCTTATTCCGTTAGACACCATTTTTAAATAATGGGATACACTATATTAGTTTATGAATCTCAAATAAAAAAGAACTAAACATAGATTGAAATTCTATGCATAGCTAATCTTATAAACATGAATTATCTGAAGAAAAATTTGCATTAAACTCCTTCATAATGGATTGTAAAGAAAATTTGAATTATCCCAAGCATATCCCTCGGGAGTGTCATTACCAAGAGTGCATCAAGGCCTGTTGTCATGCAATAGTTCCCATTCGATTCTAGCTCAAAATGGTGTTTTCAGGTTTTACCCCTAGATACATCTGTTCCAGAGCCACCTCTATCTGCTTGTATCCATAAAGGGATGTATTACTTAAAATATCCACATAATATATTCCTTAACAAAATACCAGGATGTTCCTGTATGTTTATCCTCAAATACTACCTTAGGGCTTTGTTCCCTACTATACATTTTCTACTCTAGTTTCCAAGTTTTCTAATAAACTTCCTTTGATACCAACTGTAAGGCTGGAGCCAATGAATTACTTGTGATATTGGCATGATTAGAAGGAATGAAAATCCCGAAGGAATGAGAAGTTTAGTAGTCTTGAAGAAACTATATACATAGATATAACTCAAATTATATTTGAAATGTTTACAAAATACAATACATAATGAAATCTAAAAACTGCATTTACAAGTACTCAATAAACAATCTCTTCTTTGTCACCTATTGAAAGTAAACAATGAAAGGGGTGAGATCAAACACTCAGTAAGGGTTACAAATAGCAGAATCTTGAGTATAATAAAAATTTAATCACAATCAATCTGACATAATAAATATGGCATAGTGAATAAATGAATAACTAATGCCATTAAGAAACTGAGAATAAAACTACATCCGTAGATTTTTTCATAGTGAAAAACTCATTGATAATAATAATAACTGATAATGAATAAAGATAATGCTTATTAATTTGACGTCATGTATCTGTCACATGAACCATAATACCGTAAAAACAGTTTAGTTCTATGGGTAGAAACCTCTCTGATTTCTGGAAACAAACTCGAAGGGTTTGTCACCAAATGATTTGTCTCATGAGACCTACCGATGTATTGAGGGGCTATAGTAGACCCCTCCCACCACTTCATGTCCAAATCATTCCTTATAAATTGATTAAATACAAGAGAAATATTCCTTTTCAATATCCATATAGAGTAGAGTATATGGAATCATCAATATTTCCATAATTAAAATAACTTTCCTAAATAAACACTGTATGTAAAATGGTATATGGTTTAGAAAACAACATATCCATGATATGAGATTATGGATATTTATTATCAATATAATTTAAAATGAAAAGTGATCTCAAATGGGCAGTAGGTACCCCATATAAGGATTATTAGGTGCACAATACAAGGTTAGTCACAACAAAATAATAGTTAAGACAAAGTCTCTTACCACAATGTAATCGATCGAATCATATAACTAGAACTTAATAACACTTAAATAAAACATTTAATAACATGAATATAAATATAATAATGTTATTATATATTAAATGGAAGTACACATATACCACATACAAGAAATAAGTGGAAAACAATGAAAATATCACAGAAAAGAAAGTGAGATGAGAAACCCCTTACAAACATTTCGGCATGGTAAAGAGTGTTATTGCAAGGGATTAATGAGAGGTAAAGGGGTATTACATTATTTATATGTTACAAGGGAAGTATGGGGGAGGTGATAAAACTTACCCCATCATTAGTAATTAAAAATAAAAGGGCCCAACATTAGGGAGATTCTTGAACAAAAGTGAGAGAGAGGATCCCTTACCTTATGCTCGAAGGTGTTCTTGATTATTTTTAATGACCTAAATAATCAAATTTAGATTCATTAATTACTATTAAATAACCTAATAAACATGTAATTTATATTTTATGACCTTATTAAGTTCATTAATCTACTTTTTATGGGTTTAAGAGATTCAATTTTATTGTTTTGGAAGCATTTTCTTACTTGGTTTCATGATTTGTTTACTTGTATTCGTGAATGGAAGTTGGTTTGAAATATGGTTAAACATATAGAATTGTTAATATAAATTATTAGTGAAATTAAATATATATAAATGATCTTATAATGATTCTGGTTATATACCATTAGGATGACTCATTCGATGAGTTAAAAATAAACGCTTGAATTTGGCTTGACAGTTTTGTGCTCAATAAACTTGTTTTGTATTATTATTCCATATTATGTACGTGTAAAGATTCCAGAAAATTAATAAAGATAAAATAAATATATTATGACCTGTTTCAACTATAAATATGGTTTCATGACTAGTAATTAAGGAACGGTTGAAGAATGAAACTTCGTCGTCCACGAATGTTATAAGTTGGAACCTCATAGACGTTGATTTCATTTATAAAAATAAAAGGGAGGGAGTGAGAATATTGATGATGGTTATTCCATTCACATGATATAAATCCAATATATAGATGATACTGGAGTTATCATGATAATTTGGATAGAGGAGGTGAGTATAGGATAACAAATGAAGATATATTCAAATGAAACTAAAAGAAAAAGAAAGGTGTTTTATCTCTTGAAATAACTTCCTTGAGAACCTCCTTAAGGGAAGGGATTTTGGCCTTTTGGAAAGACCAAGAGCTTCCTAGTAGTGGGGAGTGAATAGAGAAGGGTATTTGGTCAGAACATTGAGGAGATTCGAGGCTTAGAGGAGTGAAGAGAAGAGGGAGTGGTTAGTGGTTTTTATAGTGGAGGAGAGGGGTAAATTTTGAATATTTAATTCATTATTTTATTATTTCCCTCAACACAACCAATAGTGTTGTTTCATGTGACCCATAATAGTAATAATTGAATGTGAGTTTAAAAAAAGTGGCCTTAAATCACTAATTATGTCATAAATATTGTATTTAACTGATAATTTGCATATACGGTATTTTATCGTATTTCACTATTCATCAAAAATTCTAGAATTTCAGAAAAATCCCAAAAATTTACCCTAACCATTTTTCGATGTGTAGAATTCAAAAATGAACTCCATTTTTCAAAATTAATTTTATAAATATTATTAATTTAATTTTTAAATAAATTTATAGTTAATTTGAAAAATAACAATCTTAAAGTGCAATTAGTTTTATTTCTCATTGAAAAACTAGTTAAGTTCTCATTTTCTTATTGCCTTAAGAAAATAAAATAATAATATTATTTACTATTCATAAGAGTCATATTAATATTCATATTACTATTCATAACGGTATGTTACTATTCACCAAAAATCAAGTTTGTTTTATAAGACAACAAATGACTTACTGATCACAACTCTAGATGACCATTTTTCAAAATTCAAAAAATATAAGTAGAGAATTTATATTTAATGGATAGGTTTTGACTATATTATAAATAACTTAGTGTTGTTTCAAAGGTACATAGTGATGGATAGAATATATTTAAGAGAAACATACCATAAAATGTTTGTGGTGCTACACATGCGATGCTCTGCAGCTTCTGATTCATCACTGTAAACTAGATTCGGTCACCTATGAAGATATTTGATGTTTCTCTAAGATTCATGATGTGTAGTCTTACCCAAATTCTGGCCCATCTATCTTTAAACCCACCCACATCAATCAATGAAATATGTAGATCTCACTTCTCTATTTGGGTTTTATCCTTGGTTTGTGTCTCAATCACTACGAGGGGATGTATTTCATCGAGGAGCTTCAGTGGATGTTTCAAAATGATTTAAAAGGTTCCTAAAATATTCCTTTCTATATAAGATTTTGGTCATTTTGTCATCAAAAATATTTTATTTATTTATTAAGTATTTTTTCTGATTTGAAATATGTTTTCTTATTGCATCAAGTTTAAAAAAAATAAAGTATGGTCTGCTGTCAAGTAATTGTCCAACCATCTTTGAAGTATGTTTTATGGTTAGAAATGATGTATATTTTGATACGCAGTTGTCATAATTTATAGTGATATATGACTTACGAGCAATTTTAATTTTTTTTGGAGTTAGATACCTTTATTATATTAATGGTTAATTATTTTCATAGTGCATTAAAGTTAATGGTTTCAATATTTTCATATAACAACATCTAATTTTAAAAAACATTGTAAATAATTTTCCCTTGAATTTAATTTTAGTGTTCCTTTTTTTGGTTTATTTTAGATACTTTTTATCCAAACACACTTCCTCATTTGATACATCTGACTATTTTATTATTTCTATAATAATGTTGGTTTTTTATTTTTTGAAGTCCCATTGGGCGCTTTGAGACCTCAAAGGAATTATATGGTTGCAATCTATTATTTATGAACACCTGGCGAGGCACCAAGATGTTTCCACTTTATATTGCATTTGGGGGATTTTTTAAATTTCACTCTTGGATTTATGGTCAATGTATCTGGTTTTATGATGCTATGATTGAAATGAAAAAAAAATAATTTGTGCAATATCTATCTCAATCTGATAAATAAATTATGTAATTACAAATTTATCCTATCAATTGATGATTTTTTTCTTCTAGAAATACTTTTTAAATTAACCATATATATTTTTCATGGTTTTCTTCATATGTTCCATTAGGACACTGAGTGGTTGGATTCAGGAATAATCAAATCTCATTTATAGAAGTTATCATTTAATTCTTTTTATATGTTAATGCTATAATGAACTATATATTTTTTATCATGTGGAATATTTACTCATTCCTTGTGATTATCCATTATAATTTCATATTTTACCCATATATACTTTTGAAATACACCCTCAATTTCTTACACTGACAGGTATGTATAATACAAAATTTATAACTTATTTTCTCTAAAAACTAGTACACTATGGTAATATTATACCACAATAATCCATTCCTTTATTTATAGGAAATGATCATCTGGAAATATTATTGATAAATTCAACTCAGTTTTTACTGTAATGGTCTGTGCCTTCTCGGACCATTACTTTTTCAGTTTGGGAGTTTGAAGGAGGATTGAGGAGGTTCGTTGGAGTTTGGAGCTGCAACAGGATTTTTACACAGTAAATGAGGGGCTTGTAACATAAGATGGTGGTTTACAGTTTGTGTGGTCATATGGTTTATGGATTGTACATGACCTAGTAGTTGTGAAGTAGGTTTACACCGTAAGAAGGGAAATTATGGCGTAAATCAATTCAATCCCGATACACCGTGTTTTTATGTGTAAAAGGTGTTTACAACTAAATTTTTTGTTTTACGGTGTCAGTTTTAAAAACTGGATTTTACAATGTAAAAGTGTGGTTTATGTCATAAATTTGGTGTGTTATAGGTTGTTTATAACCCTTATTTGATCGATATTTATCTCATTCAACCACCCTATTCTTCGATTTTGGATGAACCTTAAGCACCCTCAGGAGATATCACTGCCTTATTTCCTATTGCTTTGATCCGTGGGTTTCGTTCCTCGAGTTCTGGTGATCCATGGTGTGTTCTCCCTCGCATTTTTTCCCTTCCATTCTTCTTCCAAGGATCCATTGCGGCAGTGTTGTTTCATTTGGGGAGTGTTTTGAGTGAATTTTTGATGATCTTTTGATGTGGTGTAGGTTGATCCATCATTTCCTTGTGTGGTTGTGGTTTGAAGGCTGTTCTTTCTTTTCCCTATGGTGTGTAGTGAGACTAGAAATCTTTCTTGAGATAGGGGATCCTCATTTTCTCTCTTTATATGTTATATGGATGGGTATTTCATGATTTTTCTTTCCTCTGGGTGGATAATAAGGGTGTACATAATAAATATAATAAATTGACATAATTGAAATCGATTTATATGGGGGATATCACACACTCTACTACTTTTATTTATGGTTTTGATGATATTGAGTATGTTTGTTGTAAATACTGAAAATAATGGCTGTTTGGAGCCTTGAATGTGAAGTAGTTGATATGTCTTGATATACTTGCTATGTTGTGAGATCATACCCCGAATAAAAGATTAATGAACGCATATATGGATAATAAATTGGTTACCCATGGAATTTGGTTTGTGTGATAATACTCATTCTAATTAAAGAATTAACGTGATGAAATCCCATGAATAAATATGGAAGGTGGGATGTGTTTTGTTGTGTGTTCTTGTGCGTGTTGTGATTCCATGTGTGGTTTGTGCTGCTGTACGATGATGGTGGAAACTGGTTGGGTGGTGTGTCTTGCGTGGGGATGTGATGCGGTGGTTGGTTGACATGGATGCGATGTGAGCGGTTGTATGATGTGGTGCATAGAGATTGTGATGTGAGGTTATGGTGCACAGTGGTGATGATGTGTGGTTATTGTGTGCAACTATTTGGTTGTGAGATGTATTTGGGATGTGTGATGTGTGATTATTGCGATGAGATGGCTTGTTAAATGTGGTGTGGTGACAATGGTTGGTGTGAGGTGTTTTGGTGATGGTTGATGTGTGTTGGACAAGTTTTTGTGTGGTGTGGTTGTGTTAGTTTCTCGGTTAGCCATGGAATAATTATAAATGAGTTAGAATTGATATGTGATAATCAGTTAATGTAATGAAATAAATAAATGAGATGCGTAAATGTGGTGTATATAGTAGTGGAAATGGTTGTGGAAGTTGATGTGTGGTATAGTAGTAGTGATGTGGTGTGCACTAATGCAGTTGTTGTGAACCCATAGGCCTAGTAATGTGTAATATCAATATGTCATGTATATTTATGCTATTTCTATATAAACCCTAACTAGGTTGGATAAACTTTACAACGCTCAAAGTTTCTAGGTTTTGGGTGTTTTCCCCAATATCCAGGA
The DNA here is from genome assembly GCA_963277665.1 of Viscum album. Taxonomy (NCBI): domain Eukaryota; kingdom Viridiplantae; phylum Streptophyta; class Magnoliopsida; order Santalales; family Viscaceae; genus Viscum; species Viscum album. The sequence goes on from OY728129.1 coordinate 265,670,256, forward strand.
TGGTGGTGATACATATTACTACCTAACCGCTCTTCCCCACTCTTCCTCCAGCAGCGATGGCCCAAGTGTCTATGAGCGAGATGTGTTATGATGATCCAAGTGTGGAGAGGTGTATTGTGTTGAGGCAGTGATGTTATGTGATATGTGGTTGGGGATATTCATTGTAGGAGAAGGGCATGATGTTGATGTCCTTCAGGTTCATGATACCTTATTACCCTGGTTCTATGATGATATGAGATATAATGGACTAGGTCTCTTTGGGTGAGATGTTGTGTGGCGATGCATAACACTAGAATAGGATGCTAGAACTTGTGAGGGTGTGGTAGGTAAGGATGTGTCCCGACCCACATCAAAGATGGACCAAGTGTCTTCAAGCAAGATGATATGTGATGTGGTTGTGATGTGACATATATGAAAGGAATGAAAGAACAAGACGTTAGATGTTGGGATGTGAGAGAAAAAAATCAGTGGGGAACTGAAAACGAGATGAATTTCTTTGTTATGATATTGATTCTATATTATTATATTGGATGTGTGATTCAATGAGTGAGACTTGGTGAGGCTAGGATGAGATAGTTGACCTGTGTAGGTGATTGTCGGTTTTTCTGTTTGTTCACTAGCTCATTAGTATGTTACTTTAATATGTTCACTTGAGACATTGGTTATATACCTATAGAGTATACCTGTTATTCTTACTGTACATATATAAACTGTTTTTTAGGTTTCAAGGAGGACTTTGGGAACAGATTTAGACATTACTAGCTTGGGTTTTGGAGCTGCTGTTGAGTCACTATTATAAAAATTATTATTTTTTACTTCTTTTAGAGACTTTTATATATATCAGGTTTACTTTATTCAAGCATTGTGGGATGAATTTGGGTTTATTTTATATTATCTGATGGAGTTATTTAGTGGTTTCTTATCCTACCCCCTATACTGTTTTATTTATAGAGGGTAATACCTCCTATATGTGTGGGATTTTTATACCCTCAGTGCTTATCGCCAACCCATGGCCTATTAGAGGTGGGACTCAGGGATCATTATCTCTTTTTATTCATTACGGTATATTTGGGGGGAGGGGGTCATGATAGAGTAGTACCAAAGGTTTTGGTTGAGAGATATAATGGATTATGGATTTAGGAACTATAAGGTTTTAATGGGTTGCTAGGAAATGGTGCTAGTTAATCTTGGTATGTGATATAGACTAGAGATATTGTAAAAGAGACGCGATTTTAGTTCCCCCTCGTGATATGGGGCAAAGACTCTAAGATTATTGAATGACTCAGTGTGGTGGAACATTTTTTAAAGTAGATCCCGAATAGAGGTAAATGCATCATGATTTTTTGTTTTCATGTTTTAATTGGGTTATTTTGGGAAATAAAACAAATTAAATAAATAATCTTCGATAAACTTTTATGCTACCAGGCATAAAATATTCTATTTAATTTTTAAGAATGGATCCTATTCATCATCCGTGAGCAGATCAGATAGTTGAGGTTCTATATGCTGATTTGGTTGGTTATCCTAGGATCAACCCAATAGAAGAGGATAGAGTTTGTCAGTGGGATTTTCATGCGTTTCAATGGAAAAGTTTTGGAAAGTATTAGGGGAGTGTCTCTGATCTGAAGACAGGGCATTGGTTGGAGGAGCTTGAGATAACATTTGGTCAGATCCAAGAATGAACTGAGTCCATAATACCATTGGTAGTTAGTTAGATGTGAGTATCTATGCATCAGTGATGGATGTATAGACGTTGTATCTTGGTGACCGAAAGTAGAAGAGGGGTCGTGGCTTGAATTTTAGAGGGAGTTCTAGTAGAGTTCTTGCCATCAATGATGGGGGAAGAAAAGAGGCATGAGATTCTCTCCCTTAAGCAGGGGATCCTAAGTGTGCAAGAGTTTGAGATCAAGTTTAAGGACCTCCTACACTTTTCTATAGATGTCTTTATGGATGAGGAGACTAGAATGTGGAATTTGGAGGAGGATTTATGCCCATTGATTAGGTACGTGGTCACTCCGTTTATAGTCCCTATATATCTAGAGGAGAAAAAAAAATATATCATTATTGAGATGATGTTTTCATTAAGAGTTGGGCCTTGAGAGAGTGGATAGTAGGAAGTCTCAAGGATCAAAGTTTTAGGCAGTGGGCTATATGTGTTCAGATATGCAGGGTTTCATCTAGTGGGGAGGCGATCATGGTAGGTATCTTTTTGTTATTTTGGAGAAGGTGGCTCTTAAGAACCTTTTGGAGGCTACCCATTTTCATGATATGTTTGTAGAGGATATGATCAACATCATACCTAGTGTCTAGACACTTAAAGAGGCTAGTATCAGGTGAGTGTTCAGACCCCTTTATGATAGCAGAAGCAGTTACCTAATAGGGTGTTTCAACAGCAGGGACCACCAGTGCTTGTTCAGTAGTCGGAGGCATATTGTGTTAGTAGAGGGATACCTAATGATATTTCCCATCCACAGGGAACTAGGATAGGGTGTGTTCATAGAGGATGGTTATAGAGATGTAAAAGAGATAGGCAGAGTCATATGCATGCGTCATAGGAAGAAATGCCAGCAGATCCAGGAGTTGTTCGAGGTGCGATTAGTTTATCATCTTCCTTTATTTATGCATTTTTTAATTAAGGAGCCTCACACTCCTTTGTTGATCCTTCCTTGGTTCTTATGTTGATATTGGATGTGGAGTGACTTCCAGTTCCCCTGGTGTTATCTACACTGATTGGTGGTCAAACTTATTTGTTTGATGTGTGTTGGTGATGCAGATTGGTGATGGGGCATTACCAGTTAGTGGGAGACTTCTTCTTTATGTAGATACAACCATATGATGTTTTCCTTGACACGAAATTGCTATAGTCCATGTGTGTAGTCATCGAATATTTATGTAGGAGAGTTTAGTTTTCTAATGTGGAGGGATAGAAAGTGGCATTCATTGGTGAGTGTGTTTGTTGGATGGGTGGTATGAAAGTGGAGCCTCTTTTGTCTCAGTTGGAGGAGATATCAATGGAAGATCTGGAGGGGGATATTCCCAGGGTTGTGGGGGAGTACATGGATATTTTTATAGATGTGGTTATGACATTACCCCCATGATGTGATGTAAAATTTGAGATAGAGTTTCAACTAGTTGCATCTACGATTTCAATGGATCCCTATCAAATGATGCCTACAGAGTTATGCGAGTTTAGGTTGTATGTGGATGATCTGATTTAGAGGGGTTTCATCTAACCTAGTGTGTCTCCTTAGGGTGATCTAGTGTTGATCTCCAAGAATCTAGACGATAGTCTGAGATTTTGTATAGACTAATGAAGGTTCAATCAGATGATGGTAAAGCACCATTACACTCTTCCACAGATAGATGAAATTTTCAACTATTTGAGAGGAGTTAGTTGGTTTTCAAAGATTGATCCATGGTCTGAATATCACCATTTTAGAGTGAAGAATGAAGATATTTTGAATACTGGATTCAGATGAATATATGGACAAACCAAGTTTATATTCATGACATTCAGTGTTATGAATGCACTATCTATGTTCATGGGGATCATGGACTCCATGTTTTGGGAGTTTTTGGACTGGTTAGTTATCATATTCATCGATGATATCGTGATCTACTCGAGGTTAGAGGAGCATATCGAGCATCTCAGACCTATTTTACACATTCTTTGACACCACCATCTCTATGGAAAATTTTAAATGTGTGAGTTTTGGATGTGAGTGGTGTGTTTTCTTGGACATGTGATGTCTCCATAGGGTATGGTAGTAGACCCATTGAAGATTGAGGTAGTTGTTTCTTGGGAAGCACCCAAGAATGTGTTAGTGGTTTACAATTTCTTTGGTCTCTCAGGATATTATCAGATGTTTGTGTCCGATTTATTTCTTGATTGTATCCCCACTTATATCTTTGACCAAAATGGAACATAATTTTGTATGGGCTGATTAGTGTCATAATGTATTAAGTTTCCTAAAGGATAAGTTAGTTAGTGCTCTAGTGATTTGGTTTCTTAAGGAGTGTGTATTGTTTGAGATCTTTTGTGACATTTCCCATCTAGGATTATAATGTATGTTGATACAAAATAGAGCAGTGATCTCATATGGGTCTAGATAATTATGTTCCCATGAGCGTAACTATGCCACCCATGATCTAGAGTTGGCAGCATTAGTGTTTGCGATAAAGTTATGGTGGAATTACCTCATTGGAAAATGATTTATGGTTTTCACAGTCCGCCATAGCTTGAAATATTTTTTCTATCAATGATATTTGAATCTATGCTAGTGTAGGTGTACCAAACTAGTTTGGGACATCCATCCACTGGACTCTCGAACTGATATTCCACATACTCGAGGAGTGTCCCCGATCCCCCCAGGCCGACGACAAACCTATTGGGTATCAACATAACTATTAGGGATAGTTTCAACTTCAAGAAACCAAATATAAACATCCAAAAAAGGCATAATAATAAAATAAAAAAGCATACATGCTAAAGGATCTCTCATATAGACAAAATTTTATCATAAGGATTACTAGTAATGCCAACAAGTGGATGGAATAAAACTAGCCAACATCATGACCAAACATAAGTTGATAAAAACATAAAACAAGTCCATCCAAGTAATAAAAATATCATATGCTAATATATATAAAAAAATTCATAATATATGATACATATCATGATAAAACACTATAGGGACCCACATGATAGCACCAAATTCATATAGGTGGACCTACTACTATTAGGTTGACAATCACAAGTCAGTCAACCAAATCAATTTAACTGGTCTTGGTGAAAATACCCCTAGCTAGGTGTTACGTAAAAATATGGGTCATTGATAAACCTCAAATATCCATAAAACACTCAGCTACTTCCCACTTAGTAACCCTGGCCTCCTCATAGAATATTAACAGAGGTGGGCCGTGTACAAATAATGTAATCTTATGACAAGAACAAATCCCCAAGTGGTAACACCACAATAAAACCCTTCCCACCTCCCACATTACCATTATAAAGAGCCCCAATCCATAACCACATCATAAATCACATAATTAAACATCCATCACATGGATATCTTAACATTATAACAATTCAAGGGGGATCAACAAGGGAACAATCAACATCACATCATAAAATGCCAACTGGGCCTTCACTTATCACATATAACATATACATTTGGAAATCCATTTAAAAAAATATAGAATCAATTTTTTTTGAAGAAACCATAAAAATTTACAAGAAAAACCAAACAAGTCAAGAGAAACTCTATTTAAATTTATAAAACAACACCATGCCTTTTAAATCAAGAAAACCCCTTAAACCAAAAATAGATCCCACTTTCCAAATCATGTTTGGATTAAAATCTAATGAACATGGGTTTTTTTATCAATATATGAAATATTTTCATTTTATCAAACATATAGAATGAATAAAATACAATTTTATTTCAAATTCCCATTTAAATATGAAATTCCAACTAATAAGCCACATTAAAACCAAGATATTTTATAGAAAAATTTCATAAATAAAGCCTAGATAAGCTATATCAAAATTATCTAGTTTGAAAATGAATTTAGAAATTGAAGAACTCATGGAACTATTGAATAAAAGGCAATGATGTGGAATCACCTACCTAAAGTTATAGAATAACATAGCCTTCTATGAAATCCATCAGTTTAGGTATTAAGAGAGGGCTCACAAACCCTAGAAAGAAACACCTCTATTTTAGAACAACCCTATGTATGGAAATCGGCCAAACATGGACACTAGGGTTAGAGAAGAAGAATAGAATAGAAGAAAACCCTAAATAAAGAATAAAATATCCCTAACCTTTCAATATGGGTGAATAATCATAAAAAACACCACCTTGAATCCACCATGGAGGTACTTGGAGGAGCCAAAGAGGGATGGGAGAGGTTCCACAGTTGGGGGAAAAGAAGTGGGGAATCCAAGGGAATAAAATAAAATTAAAAAGGACCAAAAAGGAAAACAATACCTCTATTTGAGTGGATTGAATTGTTTACTCACATGGTTAAACAAACCATGTAGTAGCCATGTATATTAACATTGTTAAGACCTTCATGGGCTATAAAATTTGATTTCATGGTTAGTTTAACCATGAAACTTAACCATGTGACCTAGGAAAAGGTCCTCAAATTTCACCCTTTTCAACCCAAAAAACCTCTAATTAGATGGATTAAACTATCCATAAAATACTCCCACCTAAAAGGGACACTTGGGGTGTCACAAACTCCCCACCATGCCACCTTCTACCCCTAAAAGGTCCTGAGTTAAGATGAAAGTAAAAAGAACAATCCACAACCCACCCTCCATGAAGTGAGGCGAGTTGGAAAATGAACCACTATAGAGGTCCTTAGGAAGAAACTACCAAGAAACAATGATTCATCTAAACCGAATCACTAAATCCACAAGTCTACCAAATGTATCTAAGAAAGAAACAACCAAAATCACTAGTAAAAGGCCCAATAGGAAATGGAGAATAGGAATGAGTCTCCCCACCATTTAGAAAAATCCTAAATGGTGTAATAAAAGAGATATACTCAAACTAAAATCTTCAATAATAGGAAACTTCTATAAAAATCTCCAAAGAACACTTAGAAACAAGCTCTCACTTCCTAAAAGGAAAACCAACCTCAATCAAATCAACACACACATGGTCGAGCCATCAAAAATCTTAATACTCACCTTCATAGGAGATAACTTTCAAGTCACGCCACAACAAGAGATGATATGGGCCCTTAACCTTGGTCACTTTATTATAGGGGTAAACTAGGACCTCAAATCAGAACATTATCCCATGGATAACCCCAAAAACTATCACCATCAAGTGCTTAAAGACTTGAATGCCACATCTATTCTAATTACCATAATGTTGTCTCAAAATCCACTTACATCCACATCAATAAGAAACCAAACTTAAAATAGTTCACAACACAAGAAAAAACTAGAGGCTTCACCAGAAGACAACTGATATGACAGGTCATGCACCCACACTTAAAAACCCAAGGTATCACACAAGACACATGAATTAAAAATCCAAAACACATATAATAATTTCACAAAATTCACCCACTTGGCTTAAAACATTGAAAGGGGACCATTTCTTGAAAACCACATAACTAAGAAAAACTCATTACAACCTCTTTCAAAATGTTTTCCAAAAAAACGAGTTAAAGAACAACACATTTCTTTTTCCAAAACCACTCTAAAAAATCATTTCCATAATCCAAATTGAAAGAGAATTAAAAAATCTCACCCATTACATTTTTGAAAACACTAAAATGACACTTTTCAATGGTTGAATTCCCACTTCAAACCATTATTTCAGAACCAAGATCTTGAAATCCATTTTGAAAAACATCTACCAAATGATTCTTCACAAACCCAATGAAGAAAAATTTCAAAAACCCATGATTTTACTTTAAAATACTCAAAAGGTTTCAAAACTCCCTTTAAAATTTTACAACATGACCTAATCAGGGCCGAATCATTTTAAAATAGCAAACACTTCTTAAATTTATTTTTCAATAATTTCTGAAACACTTGGATCTTTAAATCACCACTTGAATCACCTAAGAAAGACCTTTGTAAGTTTAAAACCAAAACTCCCATTTCATTTAATGACCCAAAAAGGTCAAAATACATTTTAAAAATCCATATCCAATTTAAATTAAACCTTTAAAACCTACAACTTCTTGTAATTTCAAGTATTACTTGAAATTAAAAGTGAAAACCATCTTTTAAGAAAAAAATAAATTCACCTTGAGCCTATTTAAAAACCAAACCACTCAACACGCAAGGGTTAAGAATTAAAATTAGGGGGTTTTAGAAGTAATGATCACTCAGGGAAGGACATAAAACCTACCCCTAGTGCAACGACAACCTGGGTTGCTGGCTATTTCCTAATTATGGAGAACAATAAGAAAATACTCAAGGGATCCTCCAAATCCACCCAAAGTTTCGACAACATCAAGAATAAAAAATTTAAAATCCAAAAAAGGGAATGGAACCACTAAAGGAGAGTTCCTAAGACAACACTCTTCTTCCACCAATACATTTTTAGGATCCACTTACCAACAAACACAAGAAACGATCCCAACCTATGATCCTCAAACAAAAAAAGTAGTCTCATTACTAAGGGAACCATATAGAACATCATTTAAAAACATCCTTTGATAAGAAATTTCAAACTTCTTTGAAAATATTATTTTAAAGACTAGATATTTTCCACCACTATTTTCTCAAAATCTCCTCCCATGACTGAGTCCCACTGATCTTAAAAATCATTTAAACCAAGGGTTATCCCCCTTCTTTTTCAAAATCACCACAAAAATTTTCATAAAAGGGAAATCTCACAGACCTTTTCCAAACAATTTCAAACTCCTCTTTGAAATAAACCATCTCATGGAAAACACATTCATAAAACAATTCATAAAAAACCCACTTTAATAATTAAAATGTTTCACACAATTTTACTTTTTAAACTAAAGAGATTTTTCACTAATTTTTTTTCCTTATATTAGTATAAAAATAAAATACACTTCGTTTTTAAGCTACCATAAAATGGGTTTTCAAAGATAAAACATATTTTCAATTTCAAAAACCAATTGTTACACTTTGAAAAACAAAGTCGCTATGGGAAAAAACCAAGAACACAAGCACACATCTCAAATCAAACCACATTCACCGTACCACTTGACATAAAAATCCCAAATAAAACTCCCCTATAGGATACTATTCCAATGTAATACTCTATTGGAGTTAATCCAAAAATAAAGGGAGAAAAAATAGTTCTAGAGGAAAAATTGCGATGTGCGTGGTTTGGCCATATGAGTTGGTAAATCGTGCACCAACTGTGAAAAATATACTATCATGGTTGAAAATCCACATCACACAGACACCACATAATTTATCAGACCATGCATACTAACCATGTGACCCTGTACCATTCACTATTTTAACCTCAAAACACAAACTGACCCCTGAAATCACCAATACACACAACATGGATTAAAATAATCTTCTCAAAAAATCAAAAATCTATCAAAATATTCAAATCTGAACTCAAGATCATGATTCAATCATGATACTCCCATGGAAACTCAAGGTTTAGTGCGTTAAATATCTAGCGAGGCCCTCTCCTTCACACTCCGCCCGAGCCCCATCGAAAATATTAGTATCCAAACTACGAAAACATGCCCCAAATAACAAAGTTGTTTTCTTTGATACCATTTTTAATGAACTAGATTGGTACATCTATCCAGTGGACTCCCGAACAGGTATTCCAAATACCCAAGGAGCATCCTCAATCCCCCCGGTCTGATGAAAAACATCTAGGTTATCAATATAACTGTTGGAGACCGTTTTACCCACAAGAAACCAAATATAAATATCCAAACAAGTAATAATAATGAAATAAACAAGTATACATTACAAAGGGTCTCATATAAATAAACATTTATAAATGTATTATAAGTAATGCCCACATGTGGATGGAATAAAACTAGACAACATCATGACTAAACATAAGATAATCAAAACTTTAAACAAATCCATCCAATAAATAATAATCTCATATGACAATATATATAACAAAATGAGTAACATATGATACATTGCATGTAGAAACACCATAGGGACTAACAAGGCAACATAAAATGCATATATGTGGACCTACTGTAAGTAGGTTAACATTCATCCATTGGTCAACCAAATCATTCAAACTAATCTCTTCACTGAAAATACCACTATCTAGGTGTTACATAAAACTGGGGGGACTAGTTGGTGCTAAATCTCAACTATCCAAACAACATCCCTCTATTTCCCTCTTAGTAACCCTGGTCTCCTCATGGAATAATAATGGAGGTGGTCCATGAACAAACAATTTTATTTCATGATAAGAACAAATCTCCAAGGCTAACACCATAATAATTGCCTTCCTACCTCCTACACTACCCTTAAAAGATACCCAATCCATAAGAACATCATGAGTCACATAAAAAAATATCCATCACATGAATATCATAACACCATAACACAATGGGACTTAACAAGGGCACCATCAATATCACATCAAAAAATCCCAACCGAGCCTTCACTGATCACATATAGCATATACATTTTGAAATCCCTTTTCAAAAAAACTTAGAATCCAAACAAAATTCAATAAAAACCATTATCATTTTCAAAAATAACCAAACAAGTTAAGTGAACATCCCTTTCATTTTATAAAATAACTCCACCCCTTTTAAATCTAACAAACCCCTTAAACCCAAAAGGGATACCACTTTTCAAATTATTTTGGCTTAAAAAAAAATTAACATGGGTTTTTTTCTCAATAAAATCCATCTTCTTCATTTTATCAAATGTGTAGAATGTATAAAATAAAATTTTACATCAAATTCCCATTTGAACATGAAATTCCAAACAATAAGGCACATGAAGACCGAGATAAGTTATATAAAATTTTCATAAATCAAACCTAGATAATCTATATCACAATTATCTATTTTTAAAATGAACATATAAATACAAGTACACATGGAAATCTTGAATAAAAGGAAATGAAATGGAAACACCTACCTAAAGTTGTGGAATCACATCTCCTTCTATGAAATCTATATGTTTAGGTCTCAAGAGAGGGTTCAAAACCCCTAGAAATAAACACTTCAATTTTAGAAAAACTATAGGTATAGAAATCATTCAAACATGGCCACTAGGGTCATAAAAGGAGAGGAAAATGGATGAAATCCCAAGAAGAAGAGGAAAAGAACCCTAAACATTAAATTCTGGTGAATAATTAGAAAAAAACCACCTTGAATCCACCATAGAGGATATAGTAGGAGAAAAAGAAGGCTGGGAGAGGTTCCTTGATTGGGGGAAAGTAATTGGGGAATCCAAGGGATGAAACCCCAATTAAAAAGGACCCAAAAAGAAAAAATACCCCTCTTTGTGTGGGTTTCGTGGTTTACTCACACAATTAAACAAAACATGAAATAACCATGTAGATCACTACTATTAAGTGACTAATGAGATGGAAACTTAGGATGAACAATTAGTTTAACTATGTGTCTTAACTGTTTGATTGGAAAAATATCCCCAAATATCATCCTTTTTATCCCAAAACACCTATAACTCAAAGGGATAAACTATACATAAAATACCCCACTTAAAAGTGACGTTTTAGTGTCATAAGAGGTGGATGCAGTTTCTTCAGGATTATGATTTTGAAATCTCTTACACCCTAGGAAAGGGGAATGTGGTTACTAAGGTGTTGAGTCAGAATTCCTGAGGAGATGTATTTTGGGAGTCTGTGGATGTTTCAAAATTGATGAAGGAGCTTGTAGTGATATATATTGACATTAAAGAGTGAGTGGATGAGGTTTTATTTGTCATATGGATATTGATTCATCCTCAACATAATAGATGTAGGAATCTCAGTGTGGAGACTTAGAGGTAGAGGTGATGTGTGATTGTGTTGGCTATGGAGATTCTTCTGAGGGATGATTAGAGGATGGACACAACCAGATGTTTTCCCATGAGAAGTTTTTCATCCTGCAGGTGATGTGTGAAAGAGTTATCTATGATTTTTACAACTCACCTTTAGCGGTAAATCCTAGTGTGACAAAGATGTATTGAGGTCTGATGGGGAAGATTTGGTGGTAGGGGATGGAAAGGTTAGTGGTAGAGTTTGGGGAAAGGTGTTTGTTTTTTTAGTAGGTTAAAGTGGGGAACCATGTTTTGGAGGTTTGTTACTATCCTTGGATATTCCCAAGTAGAAATGGGAAGAAATATCAATGGATTTCATCATAGGTTTACCCTGAGATCATGGACGTTGTAACACGATTTGGGTGATAGTGGATCAACTAATGAAGTCAGCTCATTTTTTGGATATCTGTGATTCGAGTACCATGGATGTGTTATTGAGGTAGTATGTGGACTATTTGGTTAGGATTCATGGTGTACCATTCACCATCATCTTTTATTGAGATCCTTGTTTTACCTTACGGGCCTAGAGGGGGTTGTAATATACTTTTGGCTCCCAGTTGCACCTTCGCACTACTTTACACCTTCAGATGGATATTGAGATAGAGAAGACCATACATACACTCGAGGATATTTTTCGAGCTTATATCTTATAATTTTTTTGGATTATGGACAAGTCACTTACCTTTGGTCGAGTTTTTATACAATAATAGCTATAAATAATCCATTAACATGGCTCTGTTTGAGGTGTTGTATGGATAACCATGTCATTACTTGTTGTGTTGGAAAGAGGTTGGGGAATCATTAGTTATTAGTCCTGATGTGGTGTAGAGCATGACTGAGAAGATTAATTTGGTTTGAGAGAGGATCAGGACATAATAGGACCATCAGAATACCTATGATGATCATAGAAAGAGGCCCATAGAGTTCAAGGTTGGAGTCCATGTGTTTCTAAGAGTCTCCCCTCAACAAGTGTAGTGATAGATTGGTAGGGGGATAAAGCTTTTTCTCAGGTTTGTTGGTACCTTTGAGGTGTTGGGGTATATTGGTGAGGTGGAGTATCAGTCAGCATTGACACCGTAGGTGGAGAGGATCAATGTCATCTTCCATGCATCCCTGCTTCATCAGTATCTTCATGGTGACTCCCACATCATTGATTGGGGAGAGTTGTATATTGAGGAAGTCATGAAATTCATAAAGCAACCAATATAGATCTTAGATCATCAAGAGAGGGTGCTACATGGATAAACCATACCCTTGGTTTGTGTGTTGTAGATGCATGATGGCCTAGAGAAGAGTACTTGGGAGTGAGAGACGCAGATGCATGCTCAATACCCAGAGCTGTCACTACTACAAAACTCGGTTTATCTAATGATAGGTCATTAAAAATTCAAGCTAAAATCACTATTAAATACCCCCTTTGTCAATGCTAAAAAAACACTATTAAAGGGTGCTCTTTATCAGCGCTTGTAAAAAATCAATGATAAAGACCCCCTTTATCAGTGCTATTAAAGAAGCACTAATAAAGGGTATATTAAAAAAAAGTATTTCATTAAAAATAATATATTAAAATATAAATATATTTATATTGATATAAATATATTATATATATTTTTAAATTGGTTTTAGATAAGGATAAATAGGCATTTACACTTAATATATATGATACTTAATGAATATGTTTTATAAAATAATTAAAAAATATTTCTACACTACTAAAAATATGGATTTTATTAGTGCAAAAAATGGCCTTTAACAGCGCTAGAAAAGCACTATTAATGCCGGTGAATATAAAGGGGGGGGGGGGGTCCCATTTATCAGTTCTCAAAAAAGTGCTGATAAAGACCCCTTTTATCAACGCTCAAAAAAAGCGCTGATAAAAGGGGTCTTTTATCAGTGCTAAAACAATGCGCTGATAAAAGGGTCCTTTATCAGCGCTTTCTTTTTAGTGCTGTAAAAGTCCCCTTTTATCAGCGCTTTTTTTAAAGCACCGATAAAAGTTAAAAAAACAAAAATTAAAAAAAAAATAAAAAAACCCCGCGCGCGTATGGGTGAATCGGGGGGGATTTTATAGTGCTTGATCCCCCCCTTTTACAATTCTTTTCCATCCCATTTCAATGCCCACATGCACCCCTCCACCCTTTATCAGCGCTAGCCCCAGATTCACCCATGTGCGCGCATCCCTTCCTCCACCCAGATTTGATCTTGATACCTCCCCCCTATGCGCCTGAAGCCTTTGCCACTCCCCTATATTGATTTGTTCTCCTATTAGTGATATATCTATTTATTTGTATATATATATATAGTTATATTTATTCTTATAGTAATATATATTTATATTAATATATATATATAGTTATATTAATATAAATATATAGTTATATTAATATAAATATATAGTTATATTAATATATATATATTTATAGTGATATTAATATATATATTTATAGTTATATCAATATATATATGTAGTTATATCAATATATATATAGTTAGATTAATATATAGGTATATAAATATTCATATATTTGTATTTTAAATAAAATTGATATTAGTTATTATTTAGATAAAGCTAATATGTTTTATATGTAAATATATTTTATTATTTATATTTATAATTAAATTTTTAGGTGTGAATATATAAAAAATATGTACATATAGTTATATATTTGATTATAAATAGCTGTTCATTATAAAAAATGATAAAATTTTAGAGACATAATATCAATATCAATGTAACACCTTGGAATAAATTGTAACGCCCCGACCCCAGCTACCCAGAGTCGGTGCATTACTTCGTAACATTGGCATGATCACAAAAGATCAAGTCTCGAAAGACCGATTAGTTTAGTAGCCTTGGAAACACTAGATACATTCATAAATGTTACATTACAACATAAGGTGAAAAACTACAATAACAAAGTCTCCATAGTCCACACTCATATCCTCTTCTGACTATCCCTGCAGGTCATTCATAAAATACTTCTTCACATCCTGGAAAATAATAAAACATTGAAAGGGGTGAGCTCAGATGCTCAGTAAGGATAACAATATTGAGGAAGCTTTCATAAATAAACATAATCATTTAAGGCAATGTATAACTAAAACAAAAGCCTTATTGAACTTGAACTTCAGCATAATATGGAAAAAGTAAAATAAAATAATGCCATTACTTCCTCACATGGATATTCTACTAGACGAATAATCACATGAAATATCAATAACCACTTTCATAATGAGGGAATGTATAATGCTAGACATTATGAAACATTTTGTCAAGGCCTTAGCCAAGACGTCTAAAATGATTAAGGCCTCGGCCTAAACCATAAATCAAATTGGGAAAGGGCCTCGGCCAATTCCACATCTAGTTGTCTCATGAGACCTACCGATTCATCGAGGAGCTATAGCGGGCTCCACCCGTCACTTATTAAGTCCAATACATTCCTCATATGAATAGGTTTAAACATAACATAAGTATTCGTATTAAAACTAGCATACGAAATGTCAACAATTTCTCCATAAACTATGGATGGTATAAAAATAACACATCCACAGTCAAATATTTCACAAAATGTTCAATGGAAGTTTTGTATCATAAATCAATTTCAATTAGACTTAAAACCCATCAAAGGATGTTGACATGGATGAAATCAAAGCTATTTGAGAGAAATATCTCTCTTTTTTGAAATCATTCAAAAGTCCCATAATTATAAAATAATACATTTACTTTGAAAATATTCTTATAAGCTTGTAAGGGAAGCTTCGACGAAGTTATAATGGCGGAAAATAGCCGCACCCGCCGTATAAGTTAAAAAAATATTCTTACCTTAAATTTGTCAAAAAGGTAAAAAAGTACATTGTTTGGAAAACGATGGTAATATTACTTTCGAAAATGTATAAGGGTATAAATGACTTTAACCCATTTTCCATTTAATAGTAAAAATGTTTTGAAAGACATTTTTAAGAAACATGGATGTGTATGATAACGAGGTCCCAATAGATAATTATGTATAAACAACCTTGGATAATGAAGAGGTTGTGAAGTAAACCCTTACCTTGTACTTTTCCTTGGTTGGGGTAGGTTAACCTCCTATATAATGGTGAAATAATTGTTATTAAATTATACAAGAATCATATAAATTAATATGATATCATATATGATCTTTTAACATTGCTTTGTTAACAATATCTTAGATTTATCGTTGTTTCGGGTGTTAACTTACTCGTTTTCTTTTATATGTTTTGTTACGTAAGTCGTGTTTTTCAGGGATAGGTTGTATCTTATTCATATCCAGAATGATATCATGTCTTTAAACATTATTTTTAAATCATCAAATGATAATTATACTTGAATGGATACGACGGAGAATGAATCTCATCGCGTTCGTGGAGACGGTAGTCCGTACGTACGCACGAGCGACAATATCATTATTTTGATATTAAAATAATATATAATTGGATAGTATATCATATATACAGAATCATTATCATGTTATATTTATTATTTACATGAATTACATATCATTATTATACCCATCTAAATAATAATATATTGAATAACAATTACACCACGACGTGGAGACGGTAAGCCGTACGTACTTACGTATGGTGACATGTCATTCAAATGATGGGTAGAATACTGAATATGGCTGTTCCATATTTATAATAACATCACAGTATATAGAAGATACTGGAGTTATAATTTTAGAATTTAAATAATAAACAAAGAGGGAGTGGAAGAAGAAAGAAACTTGAAAGAGGGTGATGAAAACGTTACCTCTTCTTCAGGTTCTTCCTTTTGATTTGATCAAAAGGACTCCTTAGGATGGCTTTCTGACTAAAGTAAAGCTTCTAAGATGAAGGGAGAGATGTTGGGAGAGTATTTGGTCAGAGGTTGGCCGAACCAAAAGTCTTGAAAGTGTGAATAAGGTGGTAGAGGTGGGGGCCTTTTATAAGAGGAGAGGAGGGGCTCTTTTGGAAAGATTGAAATGTTACATTATTATACAATGCTTTTCGGATTCTAAAGGTCCCACACTTATATAATTCGTGGATAAGGTGATAAGGGTTCGAAATATACCCATCCAATAGTCTTTGGACAAGTGTAAGCTTTGGATTTTACATTATCTTTTCATTTTATTAAAATCGTTAAATAATGAGGTCATCGCTGCATCATAATGATGTCATAAATAATTTAATTTATTTAATGTCTAAAAATTAAAAAAATACTATGATGTAGGATATCTTTTTATATTTCTAATGAATATTCATAGTCAAAAATATGACTTGTATAACCCCATGTAAAAATTGTTTTAGTAAAACATTTCATGTTTGTGTCATTTTTTTACTTTAACATTAAATAAAAGGTATTTATGTCATTTTCCAACTAAAGTGGCTCCATGGTGTCCCCAAGTTGACCCATGGATTTTCTTGGTCGGCCATTACTCATCCAATAGGGGTAGGACAAGTGTAAGGGTATTTTCATATTTTTATAATATCATTTTTACCTTAAATTTCACTAATTACCTTTAATCGTGATTAATTAAACTTAAAAGTTACTATTCACCAAAAAAATTATTTTAATCCCATTGAACCACATTTTACATCCTAATGACAACCATGTATTTCGGATTTTTGAAATTCAAAACACAGAAGTGGTAATATTTCATTTAAACGAAAAATCAGTTATTTAACTACCACTTAGTGGTTTCACTATTCATCGAAAATTGAAGTTTTTCAGAACAATGCAAAAATTTCACCCGAAGCTATAATTGATATTACGAATTCAAAAATGATGTCTATTTTAAAAAATTCCAAACATATAAGTTTCATTAATTAATTTTATAATTAATTTCCGCTGTCACAACAAATAACGTGTTTTTAAGAAACAATTTATATCAAAAGATTGACAATTGTTTATGTCCAATTTCAATGTTAAATTAATTCTAATGACCATAAAATGGCAAAAATATATTCTAATTATACTTTAAAACCACTAAATAGTATAATTTATCACAATAAATTATTTTGATTAAAAAAAGTTGTTTTTAAGTATTTTTCACTATTCATAAAAAATTGAAAGTTCTCAGAAAATTACAAAAAATTCAACTTAGGATAATTTTGATATTACGAATACAAAAATGAAGTCCATTTTGAAATAGAAAATTTCTATAATTTTAAAAATTGGTTATAACTATTCATAACAACTACTTTGATTAGTCGCGGTGTGTTAGAACTCGAATTTGCGTACAATGCAAGCTATTGCATTATTGAAATAGAGGTGTATCGTGGAAGCTCGGGGTGTTACATAAATTCAGTCCCCACCCAAAAAAAGCCAATAATACCCCCTTAAAGGAGGCTGAAAATCCACAAAATGTTAAAAAATCGGGGTACCCCGACTAAAAACTCAGTTTTGGAGGCCTTCTGGGCCTTTTTTGGCCTTGAATAAACCTTGATCGGGGTGCCCTGGGTCACAGCGATGTAGAGCTCGTCGCAGGCTTCGATTTGATATGTGGTAGAGCTCAAACAGACACCCAGATCAAAAGTTATGGCCGTTTGAAGTTTGAGTTGCGTTCTCAAAATATTTTTGATCTTTTTTTAATTTTTTTAGTCTTCAAATTGTTTTTAATTGACTATTACTCCATAATAATTAGCAAATTTTTAATTAAAAATACTTTTTTAATTTTTTTATATGCCATTTTCACTAAATATCTTATATATTAAGTGTAACATGTATATTTATACTTATCTAAAATATATTTAAAATTATATTTTAAAAATATATATTATATTTATATCAATATAACTATATCTATATATTTAAATATTAATAATTTTTTTTAATAATTTTTTTTGGAAGTAGACCCTTTATCAGCGCTTTTATAAAAATCACTGATAAAGACCCCCCTTTATCAGCACTACTAAAAAAAGCACTGATAAAGGGGTACCCTTTAACAACACTAAAAAACGCGCTGTTAAAGGGGGTACCTTTATTAGGTATTTTTTAGCACTGATAAAGGTACCCCCCTTTATCAGCACTTTTTCATTAGCGATGATAAAGGGTGGTGCTGGCCTTGCCCAGTTTTTTGGTAGTGCTAATTAATACTTTTTTTTAATTATTATCATGTATTAGTCATTTTATAACAATTTTAAGATAAAAAAAATCAAAAAAATCCAAAAAATATCTAAAATAAGTTAAAAACATAAATCGAATTTCAAACGACCATAAATTTTGATTTGGGTGTTTTTTGGGCTCTACCACATATCAAATCAAAGCCTACGATGTGTTCTACACCGTGTTGACCTGGGGGACTTTGTTCATTATTTTTTCAATGTGAAAAGAGGCCCAAAAGGCCTCCAAAATTGAGTTTTTAGTTGGGGTACCCCAATTTTTTAACATTCAAGGGAATTTTAGCTACTTTTAAGGGGGTCTTATTGTCTTTTTTTCAGTGCGGATTGATTTTATTTCCAGGTATTAAATTCATATTGATATCAGGGTTTTGAATTTTGGTCATTTTTTAGAAATTTATTATTATTTATAATAAAATATACAACAATATATAATTATTTTTTTATATATTCACACAAACTATTTTTTTATATATTTATTTAAAAATATATATAAATAAATATATATAAAGATATATATAAATATATAGATTAAAAAATGTAACGAGCTATAATAAATATATAGATATATCATAAATTAGAAGACAAAACAACATAGGGGAGTGAAAAAGGCACTGGGATATAAGCATGAGCTCTCAGGTTCGAAACTCGCTGGAGGTAGGGGAGCATGTGAGATGGTGGAATTATCCAAAGTGATAATAAAGGGGGATGGTAAGTGCTAATAAAGGGGGTGAGAAGCACTGATAAAAGGTGGGGGAAGGAAGTAGTTCGAATAAAGAAACTATCCCCTTTATTAGCGGGGATTTTATCAATGTTTTTAGCATTGATAAAGGTGTCCTTTAATAGTGATAAAAAAGAAATGTTAACATCCCCATTATTAACGCTAAAAAAGCACTAATAAAGGCCCCCTTTATTAACTCTTTTTTTAGCGCTGATAAAGGAGGCCTTTAACTGTGTTTTTTGAGCACTGTTAAAGCCTACCCTTTAACACCACTTATATTATCAGTGCTTCTAAAGTGCTGATAAATTCATTTTACTAGCACTGTTAAAGGATATATTTATATTAGTGTGTTTTGAGTTTTTCTTTAATCTATTCTATTTTGATGATGTAATTCATAGATATTGATGTTTTATGAGATGTGTTATTTCCCTTGATGTGTGATATGTGATAAAGATTCCAACATAGAAAAAGATGACCTGAATGCTAATCAAGATGTATTATACTCTAATGTGATTAAAACCATGTGAGTGAATCAGTGCCGTCTAAAGCGTATTATATCTTAACATGAAAGATTGAATTCCCAGATTTGTGTGCTCAGGGAAGTGTTATGTGTTAGTTATGGAAATGGTTGGTTTGGGTTGCGTGGAGGTTGATATATTAATGTGGATGTATATGTGGAAAGTTGTGGAATGTGGATGGTATCAGATGTGTGGTGTTGTTCTTGGTGAGTGGTGGTGATGTGGTTATACAATTATGTAGTTGCATGGAATTTTTTTTGGGTACCTTGATAGGGTGTGTTTGGATAGTGGTAGCATTGGAGGTGTGATGTGATCCTTGATAGGTATATCACACAATGGTTGTTCATACCCCTTTCTTTCTTATGGTTGGTTTTGATTCTTGAGGGTGAGAATCATTTGAGAGGTATATAATATAATGTTTTGTGCCTTCCTAACCCGTTACTTTTCTAGTTTGGGTGTTCTGAGGAGTTTTGAGGAGGCTTAAGGAGGTTCGGTGGAGGTTGGAGCTTCAATAGAATTGCAATAGGATTTTTATTCCATAAATGAGGGGATTACAATGTAATATGGTGGTTTACTACTTATGTATACATGTTTTTATTAATTTTATGCAGTAGATGAGTGTTCTTGAAATGGGTTTACGCCATAAGATGGAAAATGATAGTGTAAGTTAATTCCATCCAAAGGTGCCATTTTTTCAATGGAAAAGGGGTTTATGTCTTAATGGTTGGATTTACGACATAATATTTGCAAACTCATGGATTTTACAACATAAAAGTGTGGTTTATGTGATAAATTGGGTGAGTTACTTATGGGTTATAACCCTTGTTTGGTGAATCGGTCTCCCATTCAAAAACCCTTTCCTTTAGTTTTGGAAAAACCCTAGGCACCATTGGGAGATTACTCAGCCCTGTTTCCTTCTAATTTGTTCCACGGGTTTTGATGATCAATTTCTGGTGATCTATGGAGAGTTTTTCTCTCCCCCATTATTTTTCTTCCATTTTTCTTTTAGAGATCCACTACGGTGGTGTTTTTTGTTTGGGGTGTGTTTTGGGTGATGTTTTGATGATCCCATGATGTGGTATAGGTTTATCCATCATTTCCTTATGCAGTTGTGGTTTTTGGGATGTTCCTTCTTTGCCCGGTTGTGCGCAGTAAGACCAAATATCTTTGTTGAGGAAAGAGATCCTTTTTGTCTCCCTTTTTATGTGTTATTTGTGAGGATTGCATGATTTTGATTTTTTTGGGTGGATAGTAAGGGTAGACATAATAAAGATAATAAATTTGCATAATTGAAATTGTTGGATATAGGGAGACATCACATACTTTACTAATTTTATATATGTTGTTGATGATATTGAGCATGATTGTTTCCAATACTAATAATAACGGCTATTGGGAGCCTTGCTTGTACAATAGTTGATATGACTTGAGACCCTTACAGTGCTATTGTGTGATCACACCCTAAATAAAAGGTTAACATTTTTATATATGAACAATAAATTGGTTTCCCATGAAATTTATTTTATGTGATAATTCCCATGCTAATTAAATAAGTAATGGAATGAAATCCCATGAATAAATGTGGAAGCCTAGATGTGTGTGGTTGTGTGTGCTAGTGCTTGTTTTGTTGCGCTGTGTGGATTGGGTTGTTGTGCGGTGATGAGGGAGATCAACTGGGCTGTATGGATTGTGTGGGGATGTGATATAGTGGTTGGTTGGCATGGATACAATGTGGGCAGTTGTGTGATGTGGTGTGAAGAGATTGTGATGTGAGGTTGTGGTTCGCATTAGTGATGACGTGTGGTTGTTGTGTGCGGTGATTGTGTTGTGAGATGTAGTTGGGATGTGAAATGTGTGGTTTTGGTCAGATATCTAGTTTGATGTGGCATGATGATGATGGTAAGTGTGAGATTTTGTGGTGATGGTTGATGTGTGTTGGCTCAGTATTTGCGTGGCGTGGTTGTGTTAGTTTCCCGATTACCCATGGAATAATTATAAATGGGTTAGAATAGATATGAGAAAATTGGATAAAGGAATAGAATAATTAAGAAACATGTATAAATGTGAATGAAGTGGTTTAGTAAATGAACAATAATGGAAACTATTATATTTGAATAAAAGTGGAGTGTATACTTTAAAGTGGGAAATGTTGTGTGGTTATGTGTGGTGGTGTGATATGTTGCATATAGTGGTGGCAGTGATTGTGATGGTTGATGTGTGGTATGGTAGTGGTGATGTGGTGGGTACTGGTGTAATTATTATGAACCCATAGGTTGGGTAATGTGCATTATCTATATATCATGAATGGTTATGCTATTTCTATATGTGCCCTAATCTTGTTGGATATTATTACCAATACTAATAGGTTATGGGTTTTAGGTGTTTTCCCCAACATCTAGGATGGTGGTGATATGGATGGCTAACTAACCCTTCTTCCCCTCTCTTTCTTCAGTAGTGATGGACTAAGGAGAGATGTGCTATGATGGATTAGGTTTTTTTAGGTGAGGTATGATGTGATGTGGCAGTGATGTGATGTAATATGTGGTGGGGATCATGCATGGTAGGAGGAGGGAATGAAGTTTATGTCCTTCATATTTATGATACCGTACTATCCTAGTTCTATGATGAGATGAGATGTGATAGTCCATGTGTCTTCGAGTGAGACGTTGTGTGGCGATGATTTATGCTGGTAGATTCTAGACCTTGCGAGCGTAGGGTAGGTAGGGATGTGTCCTGACTCTCATCGGAGATGGCCCAAGTGTCTTTGGGTGAGATGTGATGTGACATGTATGGAAAGGATGGGAGAACAAGACATTCGATGTTGGGGTGTGAGAGAAAAATATCAGTCGGGAAGTGAAAGCGTGGCACATTGATTTGTTATTATCTTGATGCTATATTATTATATTGGATGAGTGATTTAGTGATCAAGCCTCGGTGAGGCTAGGATGGGATAATTGGCCTGTATAGGTGCTTGTTGGTTCTAATTTTTGTTCACTTACACATTAGAATTTTCTTTTCACATGTGTATTTGAGACCTTGATTATATCTCCACTGAGTATAATTCTTATGCTCACACTATGCATATAAAATATTTTTCAAGTTTCTAGGAGGAATTTGGGGACCGAGATGGATATTACTAGATTGGGTTTTCTGAGCTACTGTTGAGTCATTTCTATAGGACTTGTTTTTGGTACTTCTTTTGGAGACTTTTATATATATCTATTTTACTTTATTCATGCATTGTGGTATGAATTTGGGTTTATTTTATAATATCTTATCATGTTTTTTGGTGATTTTTTATCCTATCTCCTGCTCCTATATTATTTATAGAGGGTAATTCCACCCATATGTGAAATTTTTATACCCTCGGTGCTAATCGCCAACCCATGGCCTATTGGAGGCATGACTCTAGGGCTATTATCTATCTTGCTTCATTATGGTATCTTTTGGGGTAGGGGGTCATGAAAATGTCACCAACACACTTTAAATTTAAATTACATATTTTTTATTTACATTTTTTCATTTTCTTTAATTCCCCCTAAAATCATCACTTCCATATTTGTTACCAAGTTATTATTTTTTCAGTTTTTAACATGCATGCAAAAAAATATAAATATTTCCATTTTCTATTAGTTACTCCCATGATTTCAAAATTTTAATTGTATGGAAGTGTTAGATATCATATGTGTACCAATAACACATTGTCTATAATTTCACATGAAAATGAAACCATATGTATCCTTTATTACTCTATTAGTTAATGAGAATGTTTAAATCCTTGACATTTCATTTAATTTATTTAATTCATTATGTTTGAATTTTTTAGATGGAATTTATAATATTATTTTCATTTATAAATCATTTCACATTAACATGATTGTGTTTTATGTTTAGATTTTTCATTACAATCGGAATACTTACATAAAAATTGAAAATTTCATTTTCTATTTATATTCCATATATTTGTTACACACTTCATAATCCATCTTCAAATCATACTTATCTTTTTTAGTTATTGTTTTGTTTAATTATTCAATATTGCACTTAATATAATATATTGCTATATATTTTAAATTATAATTTTTTTAATCTACAACAAGTGATCAATGGGTTTTTACTAAAAATTTAATTTGATAACTGAAATTATGAATGTACCTCAATACAAAGAAAAAGATTAAAATTTCTTAGGTGTTTTAAATAAATTAATTCACGTCTATAAATTATAATAATTAAAATTGTTGCTATATTAATTGTGGAATAACTTAAACTATATAAATGAAAATGTTCTCATTTGGAAACTTTATATATTTTACAAATTAATAGATGCAAGATGCATTATACTGTTCAAATATGCATTTTTTCTTGTAAATTTATTCTAGAAATTTCAGTACATGTTTTCACAATTATAATACTATTTGGACATGTTGGAAGAATATATAGATATTAACATGTTAATAGGGTAAAATTAATAAAAAATCCACTTATTAAAATATATAGAGGTAGACCTAAAAGTACCCC
The DNA here is from genome assembly GCA_963277665.1 of Viscum album. Classification (NCBI taxonomy): domain Eukaryota; kingdom Viridiplantae; phylum Streptophyta; class Magnoliopsida; order Santalales; family Viscaceae; genus Viscum; species Viscum album. The sequence goes on from OY728129.1 coordinate 265,694,641, forward strand.
TAAAAAAATCATTCAAGATTATCTTATTATAAATATTTTCTATGAAAACGTGGTCCTCAGGTAGTGCTAAATGGATAGGTTTGATTAATATATCCAACCCCATTTAATGGAATTTAAATATTTTTTTGTTATTGTTATTGTTTTTTTATGTACAATTATAATATATAATTTCTTCATATCTTTAATAAATTATAAAATTAATGTTCTATAGTCTAATAATAAAAATAATATTCAATTGTTTTACTGGTTTTCATAAATGAGTTAACATCTCCACATTACAATAATTAAAACTATTGTTACATTTACTCCAAAATACATCACACTATATTAATGAACATGTATTTATCAGTGAAAAGTAACATGGGAGCTGATGGTGCCTCATTCACCCGACTCCCCTTTCCTCTCTTGGCATTTCCTTCTTCCTGCCTAGGGTTTTTGAGTCCCTCATCACACTGATGAGTCTTCCCCTCTTATCCTGCTTCTTCATCTTTACTCCTTTTGTATTATCTAGGTTTTTATTCACTATGGTTCTCATTTTTATAGGCCTTATTCATCTACTCTTTCAGTCTATCCCACCGTGCTTGACCTGGTTATTGGCCAGGAATGATGGTGAGTAGGACCGCTTGGTATGTGTTGGTGGTAGCTTGCACGATGAAACTTTGAGCCCCTTGGTCCCAACTTCTTCCTGTTTGGTTTGTTTTTTTCAGGTTCTCTAGAGAGGTCCTAGTTCCTCCTCTTTCACCCCTTCTATGTCAGCTTGGTCCGATACACATGAACCCATCTTGGTTGTTTGTGTTGGTTTTTCCAAGCTGGTTTGGGATTGTAGTGATGGGAGTAGTGGCGATATAAGCTTTTTCATGTGGTGGTTTATCCCCTTGGTTTTCTTTTAATCATTTAATTTGACTCATGTTGTTTTGTGTTTATTATCTTTTTTTCTTTATGTATTTCGTTCTTAGAACCCATATCCCATTTCTGACATTTTTGATGACGGATTTTAGATGGTTTTTTGGTTCATTTGGTTCATGTTTTGGATTTTCTAGTATATGGTTTTGTTCAGAATTTATTCATTGTTATCGATGATGGTTCCTAGAGTACTTCACCTATTGGCGACTCTAAAGGCAATGTTTAGTGGTTATGACGATGGTCGTTCTCACCGTTGAGGCCTAATTTCTCTCTTTACTCTGCTCTTGCTCTGGGATTCCACCACACTTCTCCCAGTTGAACTTGCACAATGTTTTTTCATGGTGTTTTGGTATGTGAACTTTGAGCAGTTTATAGAATTACATAAGGAATCTATCATGGTGGATTTTTATCTGTATTTGGGTTTTTGTTGTGCTTGTTCTTCATGGTGGCTATGGAGAGGCTTTGACTTCATTGTTCTATTTTATCACCGATTCCCGACTATGATGCGGTTGGAGGCCAAGTGGCGATTGTCGACCAGCGGCTTGTCATCATGATTATGAGGTTCTTGTAATGATTTTATTTTGATGGAGGTTCATTGTTGTTCATGAATTAGATGATTATTTGGTGTTTCTAGCATGGGTGTGATGGTTCCAGCATCGACGATGTCAATATCGATGACCAGTGGTGACAAGGATTACTTGGGCATCATGAGACCTCAATTTGAGTGAGGTATATGGCTCGAGGAGTGTTATTTGAAATTTGAAATTTTAATTTTGGGATGTTTTTTGTATGGTGATCTTTTTTTATTAGGGTTTTCTTGTAATGGTTCTCACTCCACCATAAATTGGATATTTTGAAAATTCAAAAAAAATGATTTGGAGGAACATGTATTTATTAGGATGGATTATACATTTTATGTAAGAACATAATACATGATTCATTCAACTTTTAAAATATTCATGAATATTGGTAATTTCAATATATTTATCCTCAATATCCATTTATTTATTATGAATATATATAAATTATAATATGGAAATATAGATATTGATTTATGGGATATTCATATGATAAATATGTGATATGCATATACCGACTATGCATATAGTTAATTTCTAATATTTAATATTGCATACTGCCATATGAAACATTCATGTGCTAAATATTCATTATTCTTATAATTAATATTCAATATGATGTTTTTGAATATTTATATGCATATAATTTTATATGCAATATGTATATCTTGAATATACAATTTCCATATAACATGCATTACAATTGATAGGAATTACTCCAAATATATTATAATTATTTATTTTATTATTTTTAAATATACTTTACATTCATAGTTCTTTTATATTATTATTCATATATTTCTCTTTTAATAACATTTAATTTTAGGTTTACACATGTTAAGTCATCTTAATAATATTGAATATCTTGATTGATCTCACAAGTAAGAGGAGAACTGGTGTAAATCTATATTCCTCTATTTTGATCTAATGTTTTAAATTTATTATGGCTATTATTACATATATGTTTGGATATTAATGTTTATGGTAGTTTACACTCTGTTATATGATTCTCTTTTTTTAATGTTTAGTTCTTAATTTTTATGTTGTTACATATATGTCTAGTGTTTAATGATTATGATAGTTTTATTGTGGTAGAAAAATTATGTTTCATATATGATAACCTCTCCAACATCATCCATCCCACTACTCATACTATTCTTGGTATGTTATTCCTCTTTAGTACCACCTCTCTTCATCTTCCTCTTCAAATATACAAATAGTTACAGCACCACCACAATATAGTGATATCATGTGACATTGTATATAATGAAACAAGAACTGTGTTTACACATAATCTTGTAGACAATTTGGGCATACATTTTCATCTTAACTCTGTCTAATTATATATATAGATATTTATATTAAAATAGTCTAGAAGACTGCTGTTTCCATCTAATTTTTTTGGGGTATTCTCATCGACCATCACTACCATTGTTTTCCTGGCCTGACGACCTTGGTGTGGTATGTATCTCCATATAATACACATAGATATGAAAAATTATCCTTACCCTCAACCCTTTGTTTTAATATTTCTACTCAAATTATATTTCAAAATATTAGAATTTGGATGAGTTAATTTTTCCATGATTAGTTTAAATTCATGGTGAAAGAATCAAAATTCAATGGAAGAAGTGATAACATTGTTCAAATAAAGAAATGAAGGAACACTCTATCTCTCAACCATCCCAATATGTAGTTTACATTTCTGGATATTACACCCCTCATTGGTGATAATTTGATTGGTTTATACAATTATGTAGTAGTTCTCCCCTTAGATTGAATAAAACAGCACTAATTTATTCATTACATATATATATATATCTTTACCTCCAACTCAGTGTCAATGTAATTTTTGTGTTAAATCACATCTGTGATTGCATATGAGGTATTACATTGATGTAATTATGGTTTTATAAGGTATCAATTTATAATATCATTTATAATATTTTTTTCATTCCATTTCTCATTATATTGTTTCTGTTTATAAGTCATGGTAATGAAGGATATCAATTTTCATTTCCAATAGATATCTATTTTTAAATTATCATTATATTTTTCCTCGTTTGTATTTCATTTTTTATTTTTCAATCTTAATGTTCTTATTTTTGACACTTCATTTATTTTCTTACATTGAAATGTAATTTTAGTGCATCTTTATTGAGATTTACTTACAAATTTTGAAAGGTATGGAACCTTCTTCTCCTGATATTAATGATTCCAATTAACTCTTTAATCATAGTGATTGTGGTATTGATTCGTTAAATAACATATTTAAAAGTTTAATTTTATATTTTTTATATAAAAAAATCCTCATTCCAATAATTATATTTATTCCAGTATGATGTCATCTTATTTCATATAATAACTTTCAATAATATTTTTATAGTTATATAGATTTATTTTTTCACTTCTTTTTTCATATTTACACTTTCTTTAGCAGTGATTTAACATAAGTGTACCATAAGAACTATTGGTATTTTCAATTTCATAATTTTATTTTTCTTTAAATATGATGATAAAGTCGTGATCTAAAGGAAAGATGAATTGATATATTTTTATATGAATTACATACTAATTTCCCCATAGGTTAAACATAGAAATGACTCTTTGAGAAACCACTTATCACCCAACCAATTTCTCCCAGGGAATTCCCTCCCTGGTCCGAGCATGAACTTCTAGCTAACCGAATCCCCCCCCCCAAATAGACTAATCAACTATTAATAACCCACTAGAACCAAGTAAATGTTTATTTACAACACTTACCATTATAAGTAAAAACATAGATCCCCCTAGTGAACTATGGTACTCCCATTTTGTAAGTAAAAAAATTGGTGGCCCAACTCATCTATCACTCCCACCACCTCAAAATTCTACCTTGTCATCAAGGTTAAGATGAGGAATGTGAGATATGATAAAAAATGTAGGATCCTAGGTAGCATCCTATACCATACACCCATACCAATGAACTAGTTACATAAGAGTTCGTCAGAGGGAATTCAAAAGACAATATGGTGACTAGATAATCGTGGATCATAAGGAATTCATCTGAGAGAACCATTTCCATAGGATGACTTCCAAGGGTCATATCCAGTTGATAGACAGGGAAAATAGGATGCAAATTTCTATTCACTGGTAATTCAAGCTTGTAATTAATGTTAACAACTCTCCCAACTACTAGAAATGGTTCATAAAATCAGGCAACCAACATGTACTTATTTTGGGCCCTTTTCTTAGTTTGTTAGGATGTAGTTTTATCAAAATAAAATATCTTAGTTTAAAAGAAACATAAAGTTGATATTGGTTATTATATTTCACCATCAACTACTAGGATCAATGTAAATTATTGCAAACTTGTTGTAAAGATTCATCTCTATCCACAAAGTATTTTCTACATCCTCAACTGCTAGTTCCCCTTGAGTGTAATTTTTAGGACTACGGGGCCTTCCCATGCTTGTGCTATTCGGTGTGGGCTGGCTGGGAGTGTATAGGGATGGTTTTGTGTATTGATGTAGTAGAAATATATAGACCAGGGGTAGTGTTTTCATTTTCTTGATTAGTTATTGGTAGATTTTTTTAGGAGTGGTTAGGGTATTAACTAAGGGACAATAATAGGGAGAGGAGAACGATTCACTCTTTAATTTGAATAGGGATAATGCGGGGGTTTGGAACTTGGGAGGATTAACCAAGCTTTAAGAGAAGTGGTCTTTCTTTAGAAGATCCTTCTTCCTCTATATCCCAACTTATAATTCTCCATCATGTATTTATGTGTTTGGTTATGGGATTTTATTGTTTTCATATATATTTTTTAGTTTTTACTTGAGTTTTTGATATACGTACTATTGTTAGGAAAAATAAATAACAATTTAGTGGTCTCATTGAGGGTTGGATTAGAAGAGAGAGGTAATATTGAGAAAAACTTATAGGTAATGGGGGGATGCCTGTGTAAGTGTGTTGTGTGGTGAGTTGTAGTGTGTGCTATACAGTGAGATGTAAGAGATATTAAATAAGGGAAGTGATGTATTTTTTACTTTAATATATCTTGTTGGGATAGTTTTAGTAGTTGGGGAGAATAAATGTGGATGTTTATAGTTATTGAGGTTGGTTTGGGATTTTGTATTGTATTATTCTAGGTAGAATCTGGAGGCTATGGCCTTGGCCATGGAGTACCAGACCTATGGAGTCTTCTCTTGTTCTCTGCTTATTCTCTATTAATCCTATACTGTAATTCCTATAATACCTTCACTGTTAATATAGATTTATATCTTTACGAACTCTATCACCATGGTTTTCTAAAAATTGGTGCTCTTGTTAAGATAATTGTAGCTTTATATTGTGGAATGATGGTGAAAACCTATCCTAGATGAAGTTGTAAACACTAGCTGCTGAATAAGAGATTCTACAGGGGGACATGAGGAGTTTTTGAAGCGTCACCATGTGACGATGATTCTACTATACTACTAGATAATTGGATGCATTTAAGAGAAGTTGGGGAGGTTTATAGTTGGAAAATGTCCAAAAATAAGTTAATAAACAACCGTAAGAGATTCCATGGTACGGAAAATCCAAATCAACAGAGCTAGTCGTACAATAACTTCTATCTCTCTCTTATGGTTTTATGAACACTATGTGTGAGGTCGAATTATTGAAATAGTATCATAAGACATATAATATAAAGCATTCATAGATTCATCTTATTTAAGACTTGTTAGAAATATATGTTTTATCGGTATAAGTGGAGCGAGTACTTATGACATGCTTTAACACTTTTTGTACAGTTATTGTTCGGAGCTGTGAGAACAACTTAGTTCCTAATTTGAAATTTGTTGAAAAAATGGAGAGGTTGAGTAAATGATTCCAATACAAGTTCATTAAGAGAACTATTGACAGCTACAATGTGATATTTTTCCATCGGTGTTGGTGTAAGTGCAGGTTATTACCGAGCTTCTACCAACTATATAGGATATACATGTTTTGGATGCACTCCTTATTCGACAACCTCTTTTTGATTCTTCAAGCCCTCTAGTTGATAATGAACCTCATTTAGAAATTATACCAGCTATGATGAATTAGCATGAGGATAGACTTAATTCACCAAATCTAATAAGCATAGATGTCCTTGGCAGGGAACTGGCGAAACTCAAGAAGAAACATATTTCTCATATGGTTCTATGACATACCACATAGATGGGTGGAGAGGCTTTCAGTGTGTGTACTGTCCGAACAACATAGGGAAGTCACAAAAAAGAATAATTTGTTTCAATTTTGGAGCATTTGGTGGAAAAACAGACACGTCATCTTGTAGATATTTTTAAGAATAAAGTGTTTATACCTAGAGTTTTTATTTGACAATGTAATCCTAGACTTCTGAGACTCATGAACTAATTTTTTAGTTCAAGATAGTAGCATGTGGTGTAAAAGATATTTTAGCTATCCACATAGGTCTATACTTGTGTGTTGGTTGAACTACCCATACAAAAACATCATTCTATTCCTTCAAAATATCTGTTTTTAGTAGATACAAGTGTGAGAATTATTTCATTTGACCTAGACTATTGATTTGTAGATGCAGAGTATGCATGTAAGTAAATGAAAGTAGTGCAGAAGGTAGTAATAGAGAACTATAACCAGCTTCTAGTTGAGTCTGCTGGTGCTGGGGTCTATGAGGAAGTTATTGGGAGTCAAGAACCACCACATTATAAGGTGGATTAAAAGATAAGGCATTTTTTCTCCAAGATTGGATCTGGAAAAAGTAGAGATTTAGCCCTAATTTAAATTTCTAGATCATATATATTTTTAAACTATCAGATGAACACACACAACTTTAATTTTGTAAAATATTATTAGAGAGTGATCTTTTTATTGATTTTATCATTCCTAATTTTAAGATGATGAAAACATAGTTTTAAGTTCTAAAGGAATGTTCTCAATACTAAGTAGGTCCTATTTTTGAAATGAAAAGATACATTTGAGGATTAGAATTAGGATGATTATTGTAGAGTGATCAAGTCATATACCTCCATCTATTAGAAATTACCAATCTAATTTTGACATCATTTTGGTAAGGAAACAACAAGATAGTGGAAAAGGCTGAGGGAATTGGTTGGTCATCCGATTATAGGAACTAATATCACTTGTATAGCATATAAAAACCATGCATGTTGGAGGCATTTGTATGATTAGCATTATAATTCCCAATTTTTTATGGGAAAGATAGAGATAATGGTGGAACCTGAATTTCTAAGTCATCATATGTGGGAGTAGTATCTTTCTTAGATAGTTCTTATAATATAGTTTACCTTGAATCAATTTTATGTTCTAGTTTTTGTTAAAGATGACATGCAATTAGTTACTATAGTTCTAGTGATAAGTATTTTCATGAGTGAGACATGTATGATGTACAAGTTAATATGTCCAAAATTAAGTGGACATCCTACATTTGGAACACTAAAATTAGGGTTAGTATTAATTTCTATCTATACCAAAATAAGGGATCTAATGTGCTTATACAATTTCAAGTTATTGGGTCCTAATAATAATGTTATTAACATTATATGGAATCCTTTAGGACATAATTTTTCAGGATTCATTCATAAAATTCCATAAGATGAAGATTTTCTTGAGTGTTGTGATGTAGTTCACCCTATTGAAATGTTGATATGGGATGTTAATTGTGTTGACCAAAGGAAGAATGATGGGAAGTTGGTTAGTTTCAATCCCTACTAAGCTGGGGCTATTTATGCTATTGTGGAAGAAATACATGGTTCTTATGATGTTAGTGGTGTATCTAGTTCAACCTTAACTAGAGAATTGATTGATTTTTTTGGTGATGGTGGAGTTTGAAAAGCATTAGTCTCCAATTTTGGCGTGCTTATGTGTGATGATTTAAGTAGCAGAGGGAGACGTAGGTTTTCATGCTTTATTTTTCCAGCTTTTATATTTTTAATAATTTCAAACTATTATGGAAAAAATGGATTATAAGAAAAAAAACGTTGGATTCCAATTGAAAGAGAGGCTAGAACATCCCCTAAAATTCATGCACATATTAAGGATAAAGTGTTTTTTAATTGAGTGAAATGCTAGGGAATGGGGGGAAATTCGTGTTAGTTTGTGATGTGCAGTTATATAAAAAAGATATTAAATAATTACAATGATGTATTTTTATTTTAATATGTTTTCTGGGGATGATGGTAGTATTTGGGAAAAATAAATGGGGGTGTTAGGAGTTTTTTAAGGTTGGTATGATATTTTGGATTGTATTATGTATGGAAGTATATGTAGGCTATGACCATGGCCATGAGTACCAACCTTGAGTAGTACTCTCTTATTCTATACTTATACCTAATTAATAATATATTGTAATTCTTATAATAACTTCCCTAATAATAGATATTTATCTCTTTCTACACTAGAACACCAACATTTCCTAACAACACTGGTCATTGTTGGAAGTCTCAATCAATATTGAGAGACACCATTGTTGAGGTTTGTTCATGCTGAGTGGATGACCAGTAAAGGCCAAACTTTGAGAAGGTGTTAGAATGGTATTGTGATGGTTGTACTGAGACATGATTATTGTTGTCCAATGAACTAAATAAGGATAATCATGATAACTGACACCACTTTTCTAGAAAAAATACTGTGAAATAATAAATTTTCTATCCCCTACCTAATTTTTACCTTGTATGATCTATTATTACATGATCACTACTAAGCATTTATTAAAAGTGTAGAGAATATGAGTACGATATTTAGATGATCACTTAAAAATGGAAATTGTTGGTTGTGATATAATGTCTACTCTACCAGTTCTTGATCATTGTAAATAAAGAAGGTGATTTATATTGGTTGAGTGGAGTCAGGGGTGATGACAAGAAAGGGTGAAAATCATTTCTGTGAATATAGAATGTTGTTGGTTGGATGTCTCTAGCCGATTGAAGATAGAAACTTCTATTTCCTACTAGTAATTTAAACCCATGAAAACTCTAAAATATAGGATGAGTGATGCGCAAATAATTGGTTTTACATAATTCTTAGGGGTAGATATTAATGGCTAGATTACCAAAATTAAAGATTAATTCAAGTATAGATAGATACAGTATGACATGAAACTTCCTTAGGAATAATTTTATATAGATAACTCCACTTTGTATTGGTTTTTAATGTGGTAGTGGAATAATATTGGATTGAATTAGGATCACCTTAATTCAGCACTTACAAATATGTATGGTAATGGTAGGGAGAAACTTGTACCAGTTGCACTAGATATAAAGGAGGTAATAGTACATCCAATGCTTGATCAAGTGATTTAAGGGTTTCTACAACTAGAAATTCATACACAACTTACTTTAGAGGTGATCAGTTCAAATATTTTTTGAAGTGGGGACATGAACAAACCTGATATGAAATATGATGAATAAAGTGATGGAGTTGTGGATCACATTTAAATGGATTAATTAATAGTTATCTTGAGGTTTTTTCATTATATTCTAGAGGGTTAAGTAATGTAGTACATGAGGAGAAGTTAGACTCCAATTTTTTTGGTTGGAAGGAGTGAAATGCGAAGAAATCCCAAGTGAGATTATATCTATTATGAGTGTTTATGAATTAGATATAGGTATTAGTAATAAATATTGGATTCTAGATTTTGAGGTACCCATTAGATATATATTAGAAGATTCAAAAGTTGATGTTCAATATATATTGCAATATAACATTTAGAAAAGATCAAGAAGTGAATATTATAGCACAACGAGCATTGAGAACCATATTGGCAATGTGTATGAACATTATCTAGAGCCATTGGATGTTTCATATGAGGTAGGATTGAATGAGAAAGAGTTGTACCAAAGGATGTGTGGGTGGATTGTTTCTTTAACTAGGGATGGCACTGATTCTACTCCAGCTCTGTTTGGGGCTGCTATTGGACTTGCTGTGAATTACCGAGGAACAGAGGATCTTGTGTACAAAGTTAATAAAGATAGTGTTTTGAGGGAATCTTTAAAGTAGTATTTCTACTTGGTCATCAACATAGGATCATATGCACAAGTATAAGTTTATAAGTCTATTTTGGATGAACCAATAATGGATGAACTAGAATTTTTTGAGACAAAAAACTTAATGTTTTCATTGAATATATTTGGAATTTGGACGAATGATATAGTAGTCAAGAAAAAATAGTTATATTATTATTTATTGATGGTTTCAAGGATGATGGATCCTACTGATATTTTGTACTGCTGGGATTTAGGGGGAGGTCAATTTAATTTTCTTTCTACACCTTAACATTCTTGAAGAAGTGATGGACAAACTGCTGTATTTGTTGATGACTTTTATACTATGAGAATATATAAATTTGACGATTCAAGCTTTAGAAGAGGTATTTTTATTGATACAAGTTTTACCTTTCATCCATGGGGATTTTTTCTAGGAGGCATGAAATTAAATACAAGAAAAGAATGCATGAACATGTTTTATTTTGATCATATTTTCATAGTTTTCCTACTTCCCACCATGCATCCAAAAGTAGAAGTTCCGAATGGGTTGGGCTTTAAGGGGAGCTTGGACGGGAGGATAGAGTGATGAAACCTTGGATGAATATTTTTAATGTTGTCCCTATGTACAATAGTATTAAACTAGAACCAATTATAAAAGTAAAAATTTACAATATAAGAGAAAATGTTTATGAAGGGAAGTTTCCCACTGAGAACTTCCCACTAGATCATTTTGAGTCTGGATTCATTTCTATGGAAAATAGATGTAAAAAATGAAATATCTTGAAAATTTTATTATTAATTATAATGTTTAAGGAATAAATTTTTACTACTAAATATTTTATGAATGGGTTATAGTGGTCTGAATTATATTTCCTATAATTGTTTCTTGACGTTGGGCTTTGTGTGTGGACAGTTGCTGTCGCTGATGACCATTTAAAAGAGGGTCTAGTTCACCCTTAAGATGTGGGAATTGTGGTTGTCGTATTTGTTAGTACTGTGGAAGAAATTTCTAAAGTTGAGGTTATGACATAAGATTGTAGGAAAGGTATTTTCAAGGCTACTAGCTGGAGATACCCTATTTTGATCTCACTAGAAAATAGGTGCATTGAATCTTTGAATAGGTGGTTTTTTAGAAAATTGGGTGTCAATGTTTCTAAATATTTTTACCTTGAGGATAAAGTGGTTTTTTAGCATAGGAGAAATTTTAAGGATTGTGGGGATTTCACACACAACCTTGGGGCTTACCATACTTGTGTTGTCAGGTATAGGCTGGTTGGGAGTGGCTGCAACTGGTTGTCTATATTGGTCGGGTAGAAATGAATATCTGAGGGGTAGTGTGGTCATTTTTATAATTATTTTTTGGTATTTTTTAGGAGTGGTTATGGTATTAAATAATGGGAAATAGTAAGGATAGGGGCATGGTTATTTCTATAATTTTAGTAGGGCTACTGTAGGGGTTCAGACCTTGGGAGAGACTCATGATAACACAGCTGCCAAATTGATCCTAACCGATCTGTTGGTGATTTAAAAATCATACCATGATAGTTTTTCTTACTAAAGTTTTTTATCCATAAATAACACATTTTTAATAAGTGTTTGATACTATTATTATTAGTAAAAACCTCAAACCATCTCCACATTAGGCACTGCTACTAATGTTGTATTGACAGAACTAAGTCCATCCACTCCTCATAAAATGATTTCTCTATATTAGCATAAGATAATGCCTTACTAATAAAGGCTATAGGCTGTACATAATTTACAAGAATGACCCCAATTCAAGAACCTAAGTCATCATAGTCAATAACAAACCCCTTTGATAAATTTTGTATATTAAGTGCTGGAGTAGTGAGCATGCAATGCTTGAGTTGGTAATCCATTTGAGAATCTTGAGTCTAGTGAAAAACCTCCTTGGTTGTTGTCACAAGATGATATATATTCCCATAATAAAGTATAAATTTCCTAAAGTATTTGGTAAAGCCTAAGAATCCCCTTTTTTAACACTTCAAGGCTCCTTCCATTAATGAACTTCCAGTCCCTTTTCTGGATGCATTGTAACTCCTAAAACTAAAATAATGTCCCCACTATTTTCCTCCTAAAAGATCATTTCTTCCCATTAACATATAAGGTATTCTATTTTAGTATCCAAAGTACATCCTGTTGAACCTCATGTATTTTTTTGATTATAATCACTTAAAGGGTTTCTAACCATTATTTGAGTATATTTTAGTTATAATATTTGAATATATTCAAAGGAAGTTAATGGGACAATTGAAGGCTTCCAAAGAAGGATGAAGGGATTCCTTTAAGACCTTGTTGGTATGCACCCACTAGCTACCCTATTTCTGGATGAAGATAAAGTTGTTTTAATGGAGGAGAATTTTAAAGTTTTAATAAAAATTAGTGAAGAAGGTATTCACCATGACTTCAACTATGCCATGGGGAATTCATCTGGGAAGACACCTATGAGAAATGAAAATTCAAAATACACCACATCATTTCACTGGGTGTAGTGGATTGAATGATTACCTGTGCAACACGAGGAAAGATAAAATGGTCATTATAGTGGTCATGGTATATCGAACAAGTACTTGTAAAAAATGACCTATAAAAGAAGTCTAAATGTGTGGTGCACAATGTGTTGAAGTCAAAATTGGAAATAATATTTCCCCATTCCTTGTTGAAAACTATTTCAAAGGTTGAGTCAACAAACCTATATAAAATTCACTATGACACTCAAAGTGGATTTATTATATCTTTAAAAGACTTAAATCAGCTCATAAAAGCATTATATTGACACAAGGGTACCCCAACTCATATGAAGGATATAAATATATGTACTTGGAGAATTGTATCTTATCCATGATCATATTTTACAACTCTTTCCAATGAATGATCCCTTGATAGATCTTAAATGTGTTTTTTCAAGACATCTCCAAGAAATATTCCAATTCTCAAATGGAAATCCCAGCTTCAATTAATTTAATATAATTTCAAATTGCCTCTCTTAATCCTTTTTCTTACTCCCTTTTTTAATTTCTTAAAGAATCTTCCCCTTCTACCTTCTATGGCTCTCCCAATATTTTATATTCTTCTAAATCATCTAGAGAGAGTTGAGTATTTATTAAAGGGTGTATGAAAACAAACCTCTATATTATTTATCTTCTTATTTAGGTTCTCACCACCATTAAAGTGATGGTTCTTGATTCTTGGTTTTTGTTAAAATTAAGGTTCTTATTTTGGTTTTTGGTATATATTAAAAGTAAAAGATTAATTCTTCTTTGGTTATTGGTTTCTATTAAAACCAATGGAGTGATATAACTCTCTCAATACTTCTTGATGGTAGGATATGTAGGATCCGATTCTTGATTTATTTCTAAACTCCTTTATCAAAGTGTGGATTTTAATTTTCCATAATTTATTTTCTACCACATTTAAAGTTTAAATTTATACTATTCTTGCTGTTAATTAGATTATTTTATTATTAAATTGTATGCATACATAATAATCAAATTTATTTTATATATTTATTTTAAAAGTGTTTTTAAAGATAATTCACCCCATATTTTTAATTTATCTATGACCTAAACATCCTGTAACCAATATTTTTGATTTAGATGTCATAAAAAAGTACTAACAATTCTTTCCTTAGAAAAACTCGATATATTGCATTAATTGTAGCTTAGAAGGTATCCAAAAAATTCATAAACCTGAACAGTATCACTAAATATTCATAGTGGAATTCATGGTTCTTAAAAAATGTCTTTCCAAAATCTTTAACTTGCATTCATACTTGATGAAACCTAGATTTTAAATCCAATTTGGTAAATTAATTCACTTCTGAAAATTCATCCAATTGAATCGCCTATATGTGGTATGAGATACCTATCGGGAACCATAAATTTATTTAAATCCCAATAGTCAGTGAACATTCTAAAACTATCATATTTTCTTACTATTATAATGGTACTATAAAATAGGATTTTACTATGTATAATTAACCCCTGTTGAAAAATATCTCTGAACTACTTTTCTATTTAATTTTTATTTGATAAACATGCTTATAGTGAGGTATATTTACTAGTTCTAACCCCTCTAACTTAATCGCATGATCTGTTTCCCTAATCAGAGGAAACCCAATGGGATCCTCAAACACCTTTCTGTACTGAACAAGTATTTTTTATAGTTAGTCCTATTAGAACCAGCTAAACTAAAAATCCATTATGTCAACCACTACTATCAAAACCCAATATAACCCAAGAAATCAGAACATTTCTTTTACAAGGTACCACTATAATGCATAAGGTATAATCTTCATTTGTTTCACTCCCTATTAAGTAACTTTGCTTCCCTCCCTTTCAAAGGTCATTTTCATGTCCCACCAATGGGTGGTAACATAGACCAATCCGGGTTATTACCAACAACAAATCTTGTATAGTAGTGTAAAAAATATAGGCATCTACTTAAAATTCCTCCTATTTCAGACTAAGTTTCAATTCTCGACATATCCCCTTGGAAAAGACCCGATTACCATCACCTAACCATATATTAAAAGGTTGGGTTTCACACAAAAATGATGTAAAATTCCTCATTAAGTATTTTGAGATGAAATTGTGGCTTGAAACAACATGTATAATAATCAACACTGGGAAAGACTCCTTCGACATTGTCCTCTATCTCTATGGTCTTGGTACTTCTCAACCTTTCCCTTTTTAGAATCCCAGTCATAGTTCCCAATATCTCTAACTACCAAAGTTCACAAGTCTCCCTTTCCAATCCCACATTGTCTATAGGTTCCAACCCATCCACTCCTCCAGGGTCCACACATTCCCATATAATTATTTTTAACCCCCTTTCAAGACATTGACTAAACTTTGGTTTGAATTATAACCCATACCTTTTGACTTCTTATTTTCAAATTCCTATTTGAAAATATTTTTTACTCCCCTACACACCTGGGAGCTATGCTTCATTTATGATTATGTTTTTCCAAGTATCCTATTTGAAAAAATATCATTGTATTCGAATTCTATCCCCTTCGTTGTCCTCCTGGTACATAAGGTCTACCCCATGTATCTAGATGGTGTAAGATTTCTTCCACTTAAAGCTCTCTTTAAATCCTTTCAAACAATGGTAGCATGGTTTCTTTTTCCTATGGAGTATGAGTAATAATAGTACTCTTGATTTATGGATTTAATCCATCGATAAACACACTGATGTAACATTTTTCAGAGAAATATGGTGCTTTCATTTACATCCTATCAAACTCATCAATATAGTCATAAATGACCATAGTCCATCATAAAATTTTTTGACAGGTCATCGAATCTTACCCTACTATATTTCTATATCTACCGAGAATATTTTCCTTCAATTGTATCCATTTGAGATTCAATTTTATTGTCTTCAAAGATTTAATCCAATACCATGACATCACTTCCAAACTTAATTATTCTAAATTTTACTTCATTACCTCATAGTTTTGATGGATTCAGAAATATTTTTATTTTATGGTATTCCAAGACACTAGATCCTCACTAGAGAAAGTTGGAATTTTTACTAGCTTAGAAAACATACACATGTCATCCAAAACAATGTTTCACATTCCAACCACATTCACCACTGTGTCTAGACTTTGTATATCAGTGTTTGCCTTAGTCTAAAAACTTCCCTCTCCTTTTAATTCACTAACAATCTTCCCTTTTTTAGAAACACATCTGGATCACTTCACTAGCTTCATACCTAACTAAGACATGACCATCATCAGTTCCTATATCTATAACTTTCGATGCTGAAGCTTAATTTCCATCAATTTATGACTATCCTCCTTTCCCTATAAATTTATTTGAAGCTCCTTTGCAGTTGTTCTGAGGCATTATACTATTGTTTCAATTCCCACTACTCTATTATCCATTCTTGTGGGCATCAAACAATATAATCGACTTCAATACCCTCAACTAAATTCCTTTCCATTAACTTTCTATCTCTATATCCACACTTACCTAATATGACACCAATACAAGTGTCTCAATAAAATACCCAAGTTGAAAAGGTTTAATTATAGAGTAAAGAAGAATTGAGATATTTGAAAAAGAATTCCATACTAGATCACCTCACTGGTTTAACTTACAACAGACTCTACATGACACATATTATTTACTGATTGATTACACCAAGGTAATTCCCTCATTGATATGATCAATAGATTATAACTAAATAATATAATACCCCATCCCTAATAGATATTAATTAGTTATTAATACATGATGGGGACTAAGTAAATTTTTATTTACAACACTGCCACTTGTTCGTAAAAAAACAACACCCCCTAGTACCCCCATCTTGTATGTAAAACAAATAAAAGGCCTAACTTTTCTATCATATTCTATAACATATTTTAATAGAACATTCTCATTTCTTATGTACCATTTCTATAGTTTTTTCCATTTATGATATAACATGTATATTCTTTATGAAAACTTTCATTTATATAGAATAATTATTCAAAATGTCTATACATAACTTAAAAAAATAAAAGACACAAAACAATGTAACTACTGTAATCATATTTTAATTTTTAGAAACAGTGATATCTAATTTCACCTTTTTTCCTTTTATTCCCTTAAAGGTGTTTTTCTAATTCAAATTATTGCATAAGTCACTTCACCAATAGATCATTGCCATCAGTTTAAATAACGATACAGAAACATGTTCTAATATATACACACACATATATATATATATATATTCATTTATTAGGGGTTTTTCACCCGTATACTATATATTATAAAAAGAATATATTTCTCAAAAAATAACTAGAGTAAGATCAATTCTTGAAGAAATGGAATATATTGGTGAAAAGTTCTGAATTTTCCAAGAAAAAAGGCCACAATTTCAAGGTACCCATATCTTCACTTCACTACCTTTCCAACTTAGTATTTTATCCATTGTTTTCCAGCTACTATTTCACCACATCAATCATTATATTGTTGATTGAAATTTATTTTAAAAGTTCATATATTGATTATATATATGTGTGTGTTATATACATATATGTTTCATACATATATGTTCTCTCTCTATATATTCTGATACACACACATGTTCTAAATTCTCATATATATATATATATATAATATTTATAAAATACAGACACACATATATTCTGACTATATATTTTTAGTATATATTCTGAATATATATTTAGATGCATATATATATATATTCAGATGTATTTTGAATATATATTCTGATATATTGTGAATATATATTCTGATATATATATATATATATCTTCTGAGTTATGATATTACGTTGTGATATCAATTTAAACTTAATTTCCATATTTATTTTAAAACATTAATCTATTTTTTCTTCACACCTTAATGTTTTATTTATCTACATTTTTTCGATTCTTAGAAAAATATTTGTTTAAGCTTACTTTTTTTACCTTCTTCACTCAAACATTCAAGTTATCATCCTTTTTCAAATATATAGTTAGTTATTTTGTTTAAATAATTATCCAATATCATGAAAATTCATAGGGGAATACTAGTATAAATATAAATTAACTTATGAAGGCCCTAATGGCGCCACTAGACTAGAGAAACTGCACTTTCCGAGGAGACCTGAATTTCATGTCTCACACTCTAACTAAATGATCCCTTATTTCAAGCATTTAGAGTGGATCTTACTCTCCACTCTCTAGCATCCTATTTCTTATCACATTTAAAGGGTTTCATCATCATCATCATCATGATTTTTTATTTAAAATTCAATGGAGAGGGATGCAAACAAGAAGGCCTACAAGGGAAGGTCGCGAAAACACACCACTAAGGGGGCCTAAAGTAATGGAGACCGAGGGCATCCCCTCTAATGATGTTGATCCCTTCCTGCTTCAAGCTGTGGATGTCATGGAAAAGAACAATCCCCAAACCTGGATAATCAAGCGAGGCCAAGTAGTCAGCTATTTTGTTACCCTCTCTCCAGTTGTGGACCACTTTGATATTGTTATCAAGGAAGGATAAACACTTTCTAGTGATGTACTCGATCGACCAGGGAGTAGGTCCGAGGCCGTGAAAGGCCTTACACTAAATCAAATAATTAGTTTCAACTTCCATAATTTCCAGACCTTGCTTCCTGCAAACATTGAGGCCTGTGAGGATGGACATGCCCTCAGCCATGAGGGAAGTGCCGTGACCAAGATGGATGGAAAAGGCCAAGATGATTGAACCATTGGTGTCACAAACAGCACCCCCACCATGCGTGAGACCTGAGATGCAGGAACCATCGATGTTAAAATTTAAACCCCAAGCAGTAGGGGACCACCAGACCCATTTTCCTACAGGTAAATTGTTGTTAGGATGGGAGAAAGAAAGAGCTGGTATAAATCACTGCAATGAGGGTGCCTCCTTCCAAAGAGTCAGAGCCCTGCCCATGTGAGGAGCAGGTTGTAAATGCGGGTAATAATCCCACGGCCTATAGAGGGAACCCCCTCATGAACCCACTTGTTCCTTGCATACCACAAACCCAAACATCCTTCATGTAACAACAGAGTGCAACCACTTCTCTCCAGACCCTCCTCAGATGGACCATGAAACCATCGCTATAGAAAAGGATGACCCCCCATGGCTGGACTGGAGAAAGCGGTGAACGATCCGTAATAGTTCCAGACCTCCGACGCCCATTCACTTGCAAAGAAGAGATGCATCAATGTTTCCTCCTGGTTCTTCCTACAACAGACACATTTCAAGGCCAGAAGCACGCCATATAAATACTTCTTCAAATTTTCATACCCTTGAGTTGATTGATTTCTCCAGCTTCGTTATGGGACTCCTGGATGAATATTATGTTCTTTTAACATTCAAAGATAGGGAATATTTCTATCGATGCTGGTGGAAAAAACCATGAATGTTCTTTGGATGTTTGATGCAAATTTATAGGTTGTCTCTATTTTCTTTAAAGTGGTTTGGTTTGTCAGTTCTTCTAGTGTGGGGTTTCCTTCAAAGGTTTATTCCCATAAAGATGGAGAATCAAGTAGCATCAGTATAATTGACCATTTATGAGTTGAAATCTAGATACAAATGAACTGAGAATACATTACATTGATTACAAATACATGTGAGTGAACTTAGAACTATTGTTTCATGGATAGTACCTAGTATGTCAATCCAAACTGAGCAGGGTGTAAGTAAGGGAAAAATAATTATTGAATATGAAGGAGGTAGAAGTACCCAAATGGATGTGCAGGATGCCATCAATGGATAAATGATTTGAAATATTGTACAAAAGGAAATGACATAATGTATGGTATATGGATCAAATTTAATAAACTTGTAGAAATGATGACATTCTCAGATGAGGATATAGTTTCTTGGATAATATGAGTTGAAATTAACCTCTCAATATATAGAATCTGGGATGAGATAATGTTTTTTCTTGCATAGATGTGTATGGAAGGCATGGTCCAGTATTGGATCATTTAATTAGAGTCTTTTAGGCCTGACCATAGTTGGATTCAATTTAATGAGAAACTCCAAAGGAGTTATAATAGTTCTACACAAGAAGATTCTATTATATATTTGAATGTATTTTGACCGAAAAGAGAATTAGATGAATATATTGAAGACTTTGAGAACGTAGAAATCTGAATTTATGAATTGAAGGAGAAATGGTACATCGACATGTTCATTGACAATTTACGATCGGAAATTGGAAGAATCATGCTTACACATAAACCATAGAAAAAATAACTACTACTGATGTTGGCGTCGCGTGTTGAGTATGAATTAATTTTCAATTGAAATATCAAGGTTCCAAAAAATTTAGGTAGGGGAGTATTGACTTTTGAAAAAGGAAATAAATATATTCCAAGTTCTGTGAGGATGGTATCACTATTAGTTGGATGAGACATAGTTAGAGACAAGGTTAGTGAAGTGGTAACAAGGTGGAAGGGGATTAAAAATTTATCCAGAGATAAATATGAGTAAAGGAAAGCTAAATGACTCTATTATACCTAGGGGAAATGGTTCCGATTAGGAAAAAAGTGTCCAAAAAATGGATTCAAATTAATGGCATGAGAATATGTGAAACCATGAAATGAAGAATAATATCACACTAAAATAATTGAATAAAAAATAGATAGGTGAGTGAACTCAGTGAGGAATTGTGGGAGATGGAAAATTCAGGAACTATAGTTATTATAAATGAGGAGTAGGTAAAAGGATCAAAATCCATGTTATTGGAAGGAATAATTGATGTCATACCGATATTGATTTTGATTGACAATAGGGATAGTGAAAATTTCTTTTCAAAACAACTGTTGGTAAAAATTCATAAATAGGTCATTGATACCAATCCATTCATTATATGTTTCATAGATGGGAACCGTGTATAATCAAGTGGGACAAGAAAATATTTGAGCGTATGGCTTGAGAAAATGGAATTTATTGTGGATATATAAATATTTGAAACAACTAGTCTTGATTTGGTGGTTGAAATTTCATTGATGGAGACTCTTTGTTATATAACCATCCATTAGAGGGAAATGATGATGACATTTGTGTGGATGGAGAAAAATGTTTCTTTACATGGGAACAAACAGAGACAATGTTTACTCGAGTCTTTACAGATATATTTAAGGGGCATTAAACTCTAGGTACAAGGGTTAAAATCGGCTGTGGAGGAGGGAGAAGTTGAGAAAGATACCGAGTTAGCATCAAAATGGATAGGCTAGCTACAAAAGATGTTAGAATAGTATAAGAAAACATTTATAACTCCTTAGAGTTTACCACCACATCGGGCAACTAATCACTCCATTAGAATATGGGGTGGATTCGATGAATATCTAGCCTCACAATCTTGCTTAATACTTAAAGAATGAAGTGGAAAATTAGGTATGAGATCTCTTGGAACATAGTTTTATTCGATATAACTCAACACATATTCCAGTCCAATTTTATTGATGAAGAAGTATGGGGGTTGGCCGATGTGTATTGGCTATCGGGTGTTGAATTGGTTGAAAATTCATGATTGGTATTCTATACCTTCCATAAAATAACTCACATATTAATTGGATGGCACAACAAACTTCATAAAGATGTGAAATTGGGGTTCCATCAGGTGTGGATGAGAGATGAAGATTTTGAGAAAATAGAAATTATAACTCATGATGGACATTATGGGTATTTTGTAATACAATTTAGTTTGATGAATGCACCCATGAATTTTAAAGAGACAATGAGTCCTATTTTTTAGATCATGTTTTGGAAAATGATATTGGTGTTCTTTAATGATATACTATATTATAGAAGAAATTGGGAGGAACATTTGGTGTCATTAGAACATATTTTTTAGATAATGTAAGAAAATACTTTGGATGATAATACTTTTTTTAAGGAAAACTGTAGAGTACTTGAGTCATATTATTTTGGGTGATAGAGTATCTATGGACCCTAAAAAACTAAAATCAGTAAAATCATGGCCTCAACCTTGGAATGTGAGATTAGTATGTGGCTCCCCAAGATTGATAGGGAATTAATGATCTTTTAGGGGCTATGGGAAGATAGAGAAACCATTAATGAATCTGAGAAAAAAGATGGGTTTTTATGGATTCTAGAAGCTTCAGCGGAATTTGAAAGACTAAAGAAATGTATCATTACTTCACCTTTTCTTCATATGATGGAATTTTATAAATGATTTTTTTGTTGAGAGTGATGATTCAGGGTCCTGGATAGGAGTTTATCTAATGCAACTAGGATTCCAACTTTTTTATTTAAAAAAATTTTATTTGACTTGAATTTAGAAAAATCTATATATGAAAATGAGATTTGGAATTAGTGTTATCGATAAAAAATTAGAAGTAGTATTTAATGGGAAAATGTTTCATGGTATACTCCAACCACCAGAGCATTAAATATCTTCTAAGTTAATAGGTGATATCAATGGACCAGCAATGTTGGCAAGCCAAACTTCTGGGATTCAGTTTAGAAGTAGAGTATGAGTCGGGGAGTTAAAATTGCATGGAAAATGCTTTATCTTGTGTATGTGAAGAGAAAGAGTTATAGATGGTGGTTGTCATGGGGTCCACTTGGATTGATTTTCAAACTGTGAAGTTTGACATACAACAAGATCGAAAGATACAGATATTAGTTATGACTCTTTAGGAAGAGAAAATTTCTTGTAAGAATTATTCCCTACGAGGAGGCATTCTATATTACAAGAACCAAATAGTGTTAATAAAGTAGTCAGAACTGATGTGATTTACTTACCTGGGTTTTAGTTAGAGCTACCCCAAGCCAGTGGGCCACATGGCCTCAAGCACACCTACCTATATTCCAGAGGCTGCTGACTAGCAGTGAGGGCCAAGAGTGTGTCCATGGGGAGACTATTTTCTCACGTCATAGTGGATCATAGTGGATATAATAAGAAGATAAAATAGTGGAATCATGATATCAATGAATAAGTAGTGGAAATAAATATAAATATCCAAGCTAAATATAATAAATAAAATATAGAAATTTAATTATATACAAAATGATGATAATGTATGTCAAGAAAACATGGATACAATGTAGCAGTCAATATATAATATAAAAAATAATAAAAAATAATCCAAAAACTATCCAACATTGTGAGCTCTGACTTGGTCATATAACACCATGCTCCATCCTAAAGCAAGCAAACAAGACCAAGTGCCCAAACCGGGATGATTCCCCTTGTCGATACCTAAATACATGTAATCTACTCAGGTACCATCGGTGGCCTGAATAGTATGTGAGATAAATCTCTATAGTCCACCACCAATGACATATATACAATCCAGTCTATGAATATAAACTAAAACAATGTACACATATATATATGGATGCAAAGAAAATAAAATAATGTAAACATCCCAATACCTTCTTAAACTCAACTATTGTCTGAACATGAAAACATTTAATTATTCATGTTCTAGTTTATAATAAGTGTTAAATAAACTATATATAATAATGATAAAGTAAGAGGATACATGGTGTAACCAAGTAATCCTTTAATAATTATATTAGTGTAGAGGATCCTAGGTAATAACCAAGACATCCTATGATGATGATAATAGTAAAATAGTATCCAAGGTAATAACCAAAGAATTCTTGAACTCAGGGGTGGATCCAACTCATTAATAACATGAAACCTGACTATAAGGGGTCTAAGTGTAATCCAAGGGGAATCACCCAAGAAAGTAAACTTTAAATGATTCTAACAGAGTCAAATATCTCATCCAAGTTAAAACTGGCTAAGCATAACTGGGATCAATGGGGTGAATCCATGGCACCACGTGTCTAAAGATGTCAAGATGGATCCAAGGAGTATATCCAAGGAATACTAATATATGGAAGATAGTGAATGGATCCTACAAATTCATGATGATATTAATGTAGTATATAAGAAACATCTTACAATGTGGGTATATCCCTTGGAAACTTTCTCCTTGAATCAGAATGGTGTCCTCACAGTGAGGCCTCCTGAATCCCTCTATCCAGGCCTCACACGGTTAGGGAAACCATGTGGACTGGCTCACAAGGTTTATACTCACCATCTGACCCAACACTTTTTTTCCACTGAATGGGGTTTCAAGCTCTATACAATACTTAGACACTACCAAAACAAATTTGAACACATTAGGAATTTGTATTAGATCCAAAAAATGGATTAGACTGAAATTTAAAGGATCCATACCTCATAGAAAAACTAGGTTCTTACAGTCGTCCCCCCTTAAAGGAACTCATCCATGAGTTCACCTTCCAAGGGAAGAAAAACACTGTCTTTGAACAACTACAACCACTAGACACATATGTTGGCCTCCCTCTCCAAAGTCTCATCTTGTATGATATCATTCTTCTATAATGCCTATACTAAATGGAAAGACCATCCTCAGAGATCCTTCATTCCCCGGTCAATGATGTGTATGGGATAATCATCAAATAAGGCATTAGAATCTAAATTAACATCCTCAGGATCAAAAGTATGAGATGGGTCGACATGATAATCGTTAAGGTGTAAAACATGGAAGACATCATGAATGGAATGATACCTCTAAAGTAGTACCAATCGATAGGATACCTACCCAAATCTATCCAGAATCTCAAACGACATAACATAGCAAGGCAATAACTTCCCTTGCCTCTGTATCAATCTATTCCCAAGCCTAGATGATGCCCACAAGAAAACATGATCCCTGATCTCAAACTCTAGAGGTCATTGGTGGAGACCGACATAATATTTCTATCTAGAATAAGAAATATACATATGCTTCCTGATTAGATAAACCTAATCTGAAGTCTCTTGAATGAGGACCTAGTGGCACTACCTCTCATACCTCTAACCAGTATAGGGGTGAACGACATGACCTACCATACAAGGCCTCATACAGAGCCATCCAAATCATTTCTTGAAATATTTTTTTATAAGAAAAGTCAATGAGAGGGATATGATTATCCCAAGAACCACTCAAATCAAGGATGCATGCTCGGAGCATATCTTATAACACCTGCATAGTCCATTCCAACTCACCAATCCATATTTTTGTATTTTCTAATGACACTTTTAAGGGGTAAATATGAAACCTAACATAAGCCCACAAGATTTAACCCATAAAGAAAACAAAAAATTACCTCCCCCAACTGCATTCAAGAACCCTGCCTGTAATATTTTCAAAATTCAAATTCAAAAACAGATTACAGATTACAAATTACAAACCACGTGCCACTGTGCCTACCAAGAGACCAACCCTTGAACACTTCACCACCATCATAACATCATTGACATCAGTCACATCAACACCAACCACTATCATCATCTCATCGGATCTGAACACAACCACACCGTTGATGGTATGAATCATCCTGTATCCATCATCCACATCACCATCATCATCTAATCCAAGCGGCGTCATCAGCGACACCTATCGATGAACAGAATGAATGTAGACCAACATTGGTACCTTGAGAACATGAATCACCACCAAAGACTTCAAATCCTTTATTGATGAGATAACAGTAAATGCCATTCTCCCGCTTGGAGACCAAATTCCACTTGAACAACACCTCCTAGAATCTCTCTCAAGACAATATCACTCGACTGAACAGGAAGGGATCACTAGACTGAGATGAAAAAGTAGAGTTGAGTGGAGGATACCTTAGCCACGGGCCACAACAGAGACCATATTTTCACCGATAGGGGAGAAACAATCGCATACCTCCATCAACCATCGAACCAAAAGAAGACAAACATGAAAAACCAATGCTAAAAAACATGCTCCTGGAGAAATAACAAACCCATCAAAACACCAATCTGACCTCAAACCACAACTCAAAACAAACAAACCCAAAAGGCTAAAAGAATGAAAAAGGGCATGATAAGAGACCATTGTGCCCCCCCCCTCCGGAAAAATCCCAAGTATGCCCAGATCCCATATCATGCCCGACCAAAAGTGGAGTCGGAACAGGATGGGTTGGCCAGCATGGGTAGTGGAGAAGAGAGACATCAGATACCACCACCAGTGCTGACCCAAACCTTCTAAAATGATAGTACATAGACCCATAGTTGAGGTTATATGTACAGGGTTTGATTAGAAGAGGGGTGGTGAACAACATGTGATATCCACACCATCAAGATGAATTATCTGACGAGGAGGGAGGAGAATGGAGGAGAAGGAAGAGAAGAAAAAACCATATGGAGCGAGGATCACCTATGTACCCATAGATATCTTTAACCCCTTACAGAACCTCAATGTGAAACAAGAATACCTATATGAAATTATAGTATGAGGGACCCCATGTAGCTATTTGATATCATAAACATAGAGTCTTCGCTACTCATAAACTGAGAAAGTCTCCCAAATAGGAAGGAAGTGAGCTAATTTCTTCAGTTGATCCATGACTACCCAAAATGCATCACTACCTCAATGAGACCTTTTAAATATGAATAATAAATCCAATGAAACATCTTCCCATTTACATTCTAGGACCTATAATGGAAGTAACAAGCCATAAGATCATTGGTTCTCAACCTTCACCTATTGATAGGAGGAACACTTGGTAATAAAACCTACTATCTGATGGTTTATCCCATGCCACCAATACCGAAATTGAATATCTCGATAAATCTTGGAGATGCTTGGATAAGATACCCACTGAGAAGCCTGAGACTAATGAATTATTTTTTATCTAATATCTATAGGATCCTAGACACACCCATGTATACATAGGATGTCGTTCCTATAAACAGACAAATTCAGAGGTGGTTCATCACCAAAAAACCTCTCACGGAGAACTAATCCTTCATGATCTAAGAATTTCTTTCACTTCACCCTATCAAGAAGTGTAGAGGTAACTATCATGGTTACAAGAAAAACTACTCATGAATCTCGTGAAACTCTATATGCATATTAAGAATGAGGTCCATCGACTTCCATTCATTATTGGCTTCTTATAAGGAATGTTCCTGAGTTTTCTGACTCACCGCATCCACAACCGCATTTCCCTTTCTTGGTGTAAAGGAAGACTCAAAGTCCATGTACTGAAGGTATTTGATCCATGTTCACTATCTCAGATTCATACCATGTGGTGTAAATATGTATTTTAGGATCTTGTGGTTCATATCCACCACAAAGTTCTCACCCATCAGATAGCATCTCTAGTGGTGTAAGTAATTAATAATAGCTTATATTTCGAGGTCATGTGTTGGGTAGTTTCTCTCATGAGGCCTCAATTTGCAAGATCTGTATGCAATGAATCCATACTCCTACATCAGTACTACACCCAAGATGATTCCCAATGTATCACATAACTCTATATAGACTCTAATAGGCTCTAGAAGAATCAGAATAGGTGTCGAGTTAAGCCTTCATTTTATCTCTTTAAAGGCCTTATTTCATGATTATTACCATTAAAACTTAACACCCTTATTTTCAAGACCATTAAGAGGTATAACAAGGCATGAGAAGTCATGTATAAAATTCTTGTAATATCCATCCAAGAAACTTCGTATATCAAACACGTTCTTGGGATACTCCCAGGAAACCACAACACTCACCTTATTTGGGTCAAAAGACACTCATAATTCTTATATAATATTAACCAAGAAGTGAACTTTGTTGATCTAGAAGTGGAACTTATAAATTTTGGCATACATCTAATTCTATATCAGTGTATTCAAAACGATATCAAGATGTTTATAAAGGTATCTTAAAATATGATAATACAATAATATGTCATCCACAAAGACCATGAAAAAAGAATATAGATAGTAGTGGAAAACCAAATTAATCAAGGGAATTAAAATAGAAGGCACATTTGTAAGACCAAATGACATAACGAGATACTTATAAAGAACACACATACTACAAAAATCTATATGAGGTATGTATGAAGGCCTAACTTGAACATGACGATAGTCTAATCTCAGGTCAATCTTCGAGAATACCCTAGCTTCTTGGAGCTGGTCAACGAGATAATATATTCGAGGAAGTAGATAGTGGTTCTTAAATGTAAGCTGGTTCAACCATCTGTAATCCATGTATAAACGAAGGGTCCCATCTACCTTCTTAGTGAAATGTATGGGTGAACCTCATGAAGAAGTACTAGGTTGGATAAAGCCTTTAGACTCCAAATCCTAAAACTATATCTTGATATCATAGAGATCAGTAAGTTTCATCCTATATAGAGGAATGTACACTAGATATACTCTTAGAATGTGCTCAATCATAAACTGTACCTATCTCTTAGGAGGTAAGATAGAAAAATTTTCAGGAAAAGGAATCCTTGAAATGATGAAATATGGGAGGAAAATATATTATTTGTATTCCCCAATCCTCCATGAAGGGACTAGAAATACGGGTGGTCACCCAAACTATCCCATGATGCTCTGGTCTAGCTTTACTGGTCTGGACATTCCACTCACCCTTGTGGAGATAATTTCTACCCTCTAGTGAGGTAAATGACACACTATAGTGATAACCATCCATATATTCATGATATGGAACTGACCAATCCATTATCAGAACGACATATAAACATGTAATATCAATTATGAAGAGGTCCCACAAGAAGGGATAACTACCTACCTTAAGGGGGTGGTCCCTACATTGTCTTATACCCTTTGACCATACTCCCAATGGCGTGTCCAGGGTCATCACACAAAAAAAGTATAGAATTTACAGCCTAATATTTTCTAGGATTTATAAAGAGATAAAGGAGTGTGAAACACCTGTATAGAATATAGAAGATACAATAGTAGAGGATACTATAATAACACCTCATAATGTAGATGGTCCTGCACTCTAATCCTTGGGTATCAAATGAAAAACATGAAATTGACTTGATCCAGGACCCTGTGATAATGTTGGACTACCTTGAGCAGGTCCACTCTTCTGGAAGTGATAACCAAAAGTATGGATACCATGACCACAACCTCCTCTTAGGAAAATACTACTGGTTCTACTCTAACTCCCCACCTGACATGTAATAAAAGACCCTTCTCCTGAAGGTGGAGATGGTGTAGATCCTCTTCTATAAGAAGAAAATGGAAATGTCCAAAAGAATCGTTGAATATATACCATATGAATGAAATCATGATACTCAAGAGGTTCTCTGTCACACTAAGGATTTAGATTCCCATTCTCTCCATATTTATGTCATATAATGAAGCTTCCGGTGTGAATACTCTGTCTGCCACTACTATGAAAAGAAACCTCAAGGGTATACTTCCTACTACTGGAAGAACTAACACTCATCCTTGAAACAAAACCTATGTACCCAGAACTATCACCTTCCCCTAGGTCACACTCAATGATAATGGAATAGTTCATGATCTTAAAAAAATAGGCAGGTGAAAGAAATTTACCTGAGTATGGATGACATAATTGATTCTATCATTGAAGCATATTGAACATGATACCTCATCAATGAATAAAAGTGGTGAAAAGTGTTGAAACTTAGTAAAACATGTTGAATAATCCATAAAAGACATAAAACCATGCTACAAGTTCATAATCTCTCCAGCTAGGCCAGATCTCAACATCTAAGGAAAGAAGTAATCATAGAAGGAAGTCTGGAAGTCCACCAATACCATGCCCTGATGATGAGCAGCCTAGGTAATCACATCCCACCAATGCTTATCCAAACCACACAACATATATGTGAAAATATTTACCATCATCTCTATAGGAATATCCATATGATCAAAGATAAAACGAGCGAACTCCATCCAAGGCTCAATAGTCTGTGGACTTCCATCCCCCAAAAAGTTGGGATGCTACTACTGGTGGAACTCATGAGTCAGATCAGTCATAGTAGGTTCAGGTAATGGAGCACCCTATATGGACTGAATTAGACATAGAAAACCCTCATGAATCTTATAATCAGTTCCTAGATTAGGTATAGAAGGTAGTGCCTCAATTGGTACCCATGGAGGTAAGAATGGTTAATTAGGGCCCACCATCTTTGGATTGTGATCATTTCCACACTCCTAGTGTACGGCATGAAGAAATCATGGTGTCATAGCTTTAAAAATCCCATGAACATTCCTTAGAACCATATTTAAATAAAATAGAAACACTAGTGGAATCAGATCATAATGAAAAGGGTAACTGCCCAAACTACTAGATTAGACGGCCGGAGCATTTGTAAGTCTTTAAGTTTAATTTATAGGGTTCCAGTAGGTGAAGTGTCAATCACAGTTTCCTCTTTATTTACTAGAAACCATTTCATTTTTATAAGTCAAGATTTATATCATAAATTTCATTTTCGTATATACATATATCAATGTGTAATTTAAATGGATCACCATTCCCAGTGAATAAGGGACCATATACCTTATCACTAAAATTGAAACCCATTTAATTTCTATTTAACCATATCTACATTCGGTCTGAGAATGTAATGGGTAATATACGATGGATCGAATAGGTTAATTACCCATTCCAATTTGCGAGGGCCCATACACCTCATGAATTGAAATAGGTAGTCACTCAATCATTGTTAAAAAGCATCTCATGTAACCAGAGGTACATAGCTGATATGGGTAGAAACCATATATTTAAGATGCCATGATCAACCTATACAGGAAAACACTGTTTAGATTGATATTGAAACTTTAAAGAAGAAATTCCCTTACCCCATAAAAGATATTAGTAGCACAAGAATATATATCATGTATGTATCACTCAACAGTCGCAATAAATATATGAAAATGAAAGATATGAAATGCCCCTATATGGCATGGCATTTTCATGGAATGTGATTTATAGGCGACTATAATGATTCATGATTGATGCTTATTTTCTGTCATCTCCTAAGGAAAAGTATAAAAATGAAATTATCAATCATAATAATTATAATAACCATCACATAACATGTGCTTCACCCAATGGTGGAAGTATATCAACTGTAATGAACAAAATACTAAACAAGAATTTCTAATTCTAAAGAAACTTGGAATTTACGATGAATACGAGTAACTACACCCATGCACAACTTATAACCAAGTTACAACACTTCCTAATATCATATCTATGTTTCAAAAATAATAAGAAAAAATAAAATAAGCTTAGATACCACTTCGTGATGTCCTGAACTAGGTGCCACTCAGAGGTGTCCCGAGCCTATGGGCCACATTGCCTCAAGTGTGCCTCCCCATACACTAGAGACTTCAAACTAGCATTGAGGGACTAGGGTGTATCCATGGGGATAAAATTCCCTCATGTTATAGTGGATTACAATAGAAATAATAAGCCGATAAAATAGTGAAATCATGATATCAATAAATAAGCAGCAAAAATAAAGATAAACATCCAAGTTGAATATATTAAACAAAAGATGGAAACTGAATCATATATAAGATAATGATAATGTATGTCATGTATCTATAAAGCAAGAAAACATGGATACAAAGTACTAGGAAATACATGTTATACAAAATAATAAAAAAGAATCTAAAAACTATCCAATTTACCAAGAGTTGGATCAGTTATCTACTACCAAGCTCTATCATACATCAAGAAAGTAAGATCATGTGTCCAAAGTGAGACACTTACCCTTTTCAACACCTGTATACATGTAATATACTTGGGTACCATCAATATCCCAGATAGGGTGTGAGATAAATATCAGTAGGCCACCACCAACGAAGTCTATATAATCTAGTCTATGAATATAAAATGAAATAGTGTATAGGTATATATATGGAAGTAAATACAACATAGTAATTCAAACATCCCAAGACTTTATTTATCCTCAACTAGTGTCTAAACATGTAAAAATTTAATTATTTATATTCCACTTTATAACAAGTGTAAACCAAACTATATATAGAAAATATAAAGTAATAGGATACAAGGTGTAACCAAGGAATCCTTTAATAATGATAGGAGTGAAGAGGATCCAAGGTAATAACCTAGGCATCCTATGATAATGATAATTATAAAAGAGGATCTAAGGTAATAACCAAGTCATCACTGACCTCAAAGTTCAATCCAAATAAATAATAACATATAGCCTAGATATAAGGGTTATTATTGTAATACAAGTGGCATCGCCCAAGGCATTCTACTATAAATGATTATAACAGAGTCTGAGGATCTCATCCAAGGTAAATCAGGATAAGCATGACCGGGCCTAATGGGGTGAATCCAGGGTGCCATGTGTCTGAAGATATCAGGATGGATCCAAGGAGTGTATTTAAGGCATCCTAATATCTGGAATATTGTAAAGATATCCTTTGGCTTCATTCCTGAAATCCTCTAGTAGACATTGACCATGTTACAAGGTGGGAATCTCCCTTGAAAATCAGCTCTGTAAATCAGAATTATGTCCTCCGAGTGATCAAGGAATTCCCTTAGGAATCCTAGGATGGATCACATCTGAATACTCATAAAAAGATAAAAAGGTCCATATACAGTAGTAACCTTATACATTATTCATTATTTAATTTAGTCAATGTAATACTTTTTCTATTTGATAATTCAGTAGGTTCATTCCATTACATTTCATACTAGTTGATAAAGCTAATTAGGATATGAAACCAATTATTACTTTGATTCTGTATTTAATTATTTGTCTTATTTTTTTTACCTTTTATTAACATGAAGAGATGGTATAAGGACATAAAACCATAATCCATTCATTTATAATTAACTAGTCTAGGTGTTATCTATAAATATACTTTCCATTAAACATTTAAAAGGTTCATTAATTATTTGGAACACTTACCTTAGAAGGGTCAAGTGACAGATCTCTTGAATGGTGTCATATACAGTAATACCAAACCACTAAAGGCATAAAAGGGGAAACACCCTAATTGGGGTGGTAAACATTGGGGATATAACCTGAAACAATATAATGAACATTTATTGAAGGAAATTTAGAATAAGAGGATGATGATTACAAGCATGTAATATGAATTTAATAAGAATCACACAATTAAATAAATGTGTTCACAAAAAAGAAAGTTTACAAAATGGTGAGACTTGAGGGATGAGCCATATAACACCTACCTAGAGCCTATAACACTCTCCTCATCCAGTATTGTCCCTTAGTTTGGCCTGGATCAGAAGAAAATGGAATAATGGTTCAACGCCTTAAAAATAGGGAATATAAGCCTGCATCAAAATAGCATCATCGAGAGGAAGAAAAATGAATAATGACTCAATATGAATATGATTACTTACTGATACACATCCAATAAGATGAAAGGGAATCAAATATGAGCTCGAACGCTGAATTGAGATAAAAAACTAGGAAGAGGGTACTTAGAGATCCAATGGGAGAGAAGAAGGCTCCTAGAGTTAAAAATAGGAGGAAATAGGAAATGGGTAAGTATATTATATTTTGAAGGAAAAAATGGTAAATTTTTCCAATAATTATAGGTTCACACAATTTGGTCGCACTATTGGAAGAACTGTGTGCCAACCATGCACCTCCTACCGCCTAAGGAGGGACCCCACACAGTTTTATGAACACAGTTTGACTAACCATGTGAAACCCATATTTAACACTCTACTAAAAACTGCAGGTACTCCTGTATAGGTATGGGCCTCAAGCTTTATGGTTTTGTCAAATCATGCAACCTTGTGAAGCCCTTTATCCAACCCCCACACAGTTTGGGATACCATGTAGACTAGCTCGCACAGTCACTACTAACAATGCAACCCATTATTTTTCTCCAATAGTTGGGGTTCCAAGATTTGAATAATCCTCAGATACTATCAAAACAACAATGAAATCATTAGGCATAAATATTATGTCCAAAATATATAATTAGATTAAAATTTAAAGGATCCATACCTCATACAAAAATCAGGTTCTTACAAATGATTCCCAAGTTATTGCAGCATTACCATTATTCTCCAATTAAGGGGAATTTAGGGCATTTGAAGATGTATAAGTAGCTTTATAATGATGATTATTGGAAAAAAATGAGATGATAAATAAATAAGTATGTAAAAAACTATGATGTTTTTGGGTAACATAAATATGAAGTAATGTGTCCTCTGGGCTTATTACAACCACTACCATTGCCTAGTTTAACGTGGGAAGTGTCAATGAACTTCATTTTCAGACTCCTTAAATCATAAGGATATGACATGTTATTGGTGGTGGTAGACTAATTTATTAAGTATGCTCATTTTATTTCTCTTAAACATCCATGAAAAACCAAGACTAACATAGAAATATTTATGAATGAAGTGGTATGGTTGCATGGGATTCCTTATACTATTGTCAGTGAGAGAGAACCACTTTCTATCATCTAATTTATGAAACAATTCTTACAATTACAAGGGGAAAAACTAAAATTGAGTTTTTTGTACCATCTGTGAAGTGATGGGAAAACTGAGGTGGTTAACCGATGTTTAGAAGCTTATTTATGATATTTTTCTTAAGACCATCCTAAATAATAGGAACATTGGTTACCTTGGACATAACATTACTACAATGCGACTTATCATACATTGATTGGACAAAAACCATTTGAAGTTGTGTATGTCCAAATGCTACCAACTGTCCTAAATTATGTGAAGGGGGAAGTAGCTATTGAAGCAATAGCTACGACATTGAAAGATAAGGATGAAGCCCTAAAGAAGATACAAAAAAAATTTCATCAAGATCAAAAAATCATGGAAAAATATTCCAACCAGCAATATCGAAAATTTTTATGTTTGGGAACTAGGTATGGTTTTTGTTAAAGCCTAATAAACTAGGAGTGGTTGATAAAATAAATCCCAAACTCACAATTAAGTATTTTGGACCATTTCTTGTGTTGGAAAGCATCAGACCTATTTCTTATTATATGAAATTTATAGTTAACAACATAATACACCAAAAATTTCATGTCTCATAGCTAAAAGTAGTTTTTTCACATAAATATGAATACGGAGAAATTTCTAAATAACTTTTAGCCGAACAACAATATCCCATTTAAATTATTATAGATAGAAATCAGGGGTGCAATATAATGTGGCCGATTCATTAAAATAGATATAAAAAAGGAATCAATCTGAGAGGTAGTTGATAACATCAAAAACCAGTTCCCAAATTTCCACTTTGATTAAAAGGTCGATTTTCAAGGGAGTGGAATTGATATGCCACCAATGTTTCAAACGTACCAAAGGAGGATGATAAATGTGTTAGGGGGCGTGGGAGTTTTGTGTATTATATGGGTATTTTTATAAATGTATAATTAATTTAAATAGGATGTTAGTATAAATAAGGATCCCCATGTTAGCGGTGGGGTATTGGGAAATTAAAGGTGTTAGTCTGGTGGGATAGGGCCTACAGAGTAGGGAATCCTAGAGGAAAGAGTCTTCCTGAGCTATGTGATTCTCAAAAATTGTACAAAAATTCATTTCCAATTATACTACCACTCTGGTTTGAATATTTTTCCCTAATAAGTTTTATAATCATTATATAGTGGAATCCACTTCCACCCTCAAGAAAAATTATTTTTTGAGACAACACATAGGTGTTATTGATACTTTTCGCTTAATGTACTCTGTTATGTATAGTTTCTAAAAAGAGGGAGTGTTTGTCTTATATTCTGAAAATTTGGTATATAAAAGTGAAGTTGATAATATTGTAATGATTATAAAGGTTTTAGTTGTTAAATGAAAGCGTGTATTTTTTTTTGAATTATCTATCATCACTTTCTTTTATGTATTATTCCTTGTTGGCTACTCTTCAGTCTTGCGATTTTGATCTTCTTCACTTATCCCATGGTATTTACATGGGATTATGATTTATGTCTCCATATATTGGTATTATGTTTCTCAACATGATTTTAATCTAGAGTGACACATAAATGACGGGGTAAATTAAATTCACAACCTTATTTATATTCTAATAACTGCAAAGAAAATAATGTTCTCTTCATAGCATCTTCATTAGTTTGCTTGTTCAATAATTTTCGTTTCATTCAAGACGATATCTATTTTCCCACCTTGTATGGTGTATTTTGGATCTCTAATCACCCTTTCCCCCTCTATTATTTTTTTTGTGATATATCAATTCATATTGATTTATTTTATTAGTTTTATGTTTATTATTTTTTCGGGAACAATTGTTTATTCGCAATGGTGAAATCTTTCTTCTTTTATTTAAGTCATGTTCAAGATTGTAGAAGCATACATTAAATGCCTCATTTATATAGATAGTTTTAAATAGTATGATTCCTTTTATTCATGGAATCATGCTACCTATATCCTAGTATATATGATTTATCAATTAATATACCAATCCTTGAAATTAGAATTATGAAATTTGGGATATCAATGTATTTGAATTTTGTTATCTTGTATTTTTTGTTTTAAGAAATCCTATTAAGATTTTCTTTTAGAATATAAAATGTATTATATATTTCCATGGTAATAAGAAAATTTCACATACCCAAAGACAAATTGGTATTCTCCATTATTTCTCCACCTATGTAATGGTCACAAAGAAGTTGATTTTGAATCCAGAAATTACAGTCAACTGATTATTTATTTAATGAGGAAAAAAATAACCCTCACAAGGATTATTATAAATTTCATAAAACTATTACAATGAGACCATATTGAAATTACAATTCTTTAACAAGTTTTATACAAAAATACAAAGTGCAATAGGTGTGTAGAGGTAACATGGGTTATTTTTTAAAATAATCATTGAAAAAAACTAGATGTTTCAATTGAAGTTATAAATGATCTCTAAAGGAAGATGGAAAGTAAGAGGATCTTATAAACATTATTTTTTTGTGTGTTATTAATTTTAATATATTCAATTTAAAATTTGATTACATTTAATGGAAATGAAGAGTAAGCTAAATAAGCAACCTATGGGTCCCAATCGAATAAAATCTTTAAGTGTCATTTGGATTGATTTTAGAAACAAAAAAGGAATATTAATAAGTGGTTTCATATTGGTGTCTATTTATTTAAATAATTTATATAAGGTATGTGATTTTAATAACCTATGATTTTTTGAAATATATTTTTTGAATTGATTTAATCTTTTTCATATTTTTCATTTCACGTAACACTGAAAATAGTTTTTTGTTATACTAAAGCACTAAGTTGGGCTTGAGTTATATGCAACAACATGTAAATATCTCACTACAAACAACATAAATTTTAGATTTATATACATGGAACACCAAGGTTAGCTTACATTACATGCAAGACTGAATTTCCTCGATGGCTTGTATGAGAGAGAAGACTGAGTTTTACCGAACAATAATATATTATTAAAAATACTATTATTTAATATATAAAGATATAACCTAGATGTTATGTTGGAGTTTTTTAATAGGATTAAATATATTATTAAAATAAATGGATTAATTCATTTTTTACAAATGAATTAGAAATGAATATAAGAACCAATTGAATATAAAGAGATTTTTTTTTATAAAAACTACTTTTATAATCATAAAGGAATTTTATCCTAATAAATTAAATTAATCAATATTGGTGAATGATATTAATAAAATATATATTTTATATGTTCAATAAAATATTTATTACATTAATAAAATATATTTTATTGGCATAATATAGTAAAAACCCAATATTACACAAAAAAATTATATTTTTATAAAAACATTATTACTTCATTTTAATGACGAACCTATTTTAAATATAAATTTTAGAAATTTTATAAATATTTTATGTCAAAATAAACTTAATTTTATAAATATAAACATAAAAAAGAGGTTAGGGTGAATTTTTGGTATTTTTTGTGAAGTTTCATTTTTTGATCAATAGTGAAATATACTGAATTTTAATTCAAAGCTGATTTTAATATAATTTTTTATAAGGTTAAATTGTATTTATAATTGGTTTTAAAATATAATTATTTCAATTATAAATATATTAATTCAATTTAGTGCATTAAAATCATTTTTATATAGAATTTAGATATAAATTCTTAGTGAACTTTTGAACATTCTCACTTTAGGAACATGTTTTCTCACCATGACTATAGGAATAACATTAAAATTAATTTTTATGATTCTATTAATTTAATTTTAAAAAATGGACATATATAGTTGTAATAAGTATAATATTTATATTCTAATAAGATAAAATTAATTTTTTACCAAAAATATTAGTGAAAGTGATTAAAATTAATTATAGAGATTAAGGTAAAATTAAGCTTAACAAGGGAATAAACCTAAAACTTAAGATCCAAAATGACCTACCCACTTGTCTAACACCCATTGGATGACAATATTTCATCCATATACCTTATATTATTGAGTTTGGTTGTTTTTTGATGGCTTTTTTAGGTAAAACTATGGGTCACCTAACTTTAAAAAATGCAAAGTGTGTTCCCTCCATCCACTATAAAAAGGAACTCACCCCTATCACTTACACAAACCTCTGAAACCAATTTGGATCGACTAAGCTCTGCCTAAATATCTTATCAAAATACCACCTCTCAACCTATAATTCTCATCTTGAGTAGAAATACATCAAAGGAATATATTTAGTGAAAACCCAAAAGAGTTACTTGAATAAGAGGAGTTTTTCATGAGTTAGAAGAGAGTCAAGACTTAAGGTAAGGGGATTTCATATCACTTTTTATTTCTGTGAGATATATTACATATTCACCACTTTCTTATTTTGTGCGGTGTATATATTTCCCTATGAAATGTTATATCATTTATTTCTTTTATTTAATGAAATTAAAATATTTAAATGATGTTATTCTCTACTGGGGATCACGATTCTATGGTTATTCAAGTAGTAAGGTTTTTCTCATCTCACTTCTATTTTCTATTAGACATAAGCTTTTTTCATCACCTATTTATTATATGTGGTGTTTTTTCACTTCCCATGTATTTATTCTATGATTCTTATACTTAAATTTATAAGTATTTAGATATTTATTTGATGATCTCTCTTTCATGGGGTATATGTTTCAAAAGTTACCAAATCAATAAAGTATTTTTGTCTCAATTTTCATTCTTTAAGAAAAATTCCATGAATTAAACAGAATCCATGTTTGCAATTTTTTTCCAAAATGTTCTTAAAGATGATTTTAAGCTCTTTTTAAGGAAAATGGATTTTAAAAATGTTTTTTGGTTCTCATAGAATCCTTTATAAGTTTTCAAAGTGTTTTCAAAGAACTGGTTTTCAAAATGATTTCAATAATTCTTTTTATGTTTTCAAGTTTTTTCAAAGAAAAAGATTTTTAAAATTATTTAGGTTTATTTTTTTTCAAATCAAAAAAGATATTTTACATAAGAAAATTTTAAATGAATCCTACTTTATAAGAAATGGATTTTTGAAATATGAAAAATATTTTCAAACAAAAGCTATTTTTCTCAAGAAATGTTTCATGTTATCTTTCAAAATCCTTCTCTATCTAAGATTACATACTTTTTTATAGTTTATGAATACCATTCATATTCTTTGTCGAATGGTTTATGTTTTGATGGAATAATGTTTATGACACCTATTTCTCTTCCACAGGTTATATGTTTTTGAAACATGCTCCTTTTCATGGGATATACTTTTATGAAATGATTGTGAGATATATATCTTTTATGTAGGTAATGATATGATGAAATGTTTATGATAACCATTTCATTTCATGGGTTATGATATAATGTTTATGAAACCTATATCTTTTTATGGGTCATGATATGATGCATGTTTTATTATCTTGTGACACATGTATGTATGATTTTATTATGTGATTGGTGGGACCTATATCTTCCTCCAATTCATTAGGTAACTATAAATGTTTTATGAGTTAAAGAGGGTATATGGTAGGGAATACCAAGCCCAAAACAAGATGAAATCTTAAGCCTGAAACAGGAAGGCATCTTAAGCCTGAAATAAGAGGGTACATGAGAGGGCATCCAAATCTTGGAATAAGAGGGTACACGGGAGGGAATACAAATCCCTAAACAATGGGATACATGGGAAGGAATCCCAATCCTAAAACAAGAGGGGAAACAAGAGGGCATCCAAATCCTGAAATAAGAGTGTACATGTGAGGGGATTCTAATCCAAAAAATAAGAGTGTACACGAGAGGGTATCCAAATACAAAAATAAGTGGGCACACGTGAGGGAATCCTAGGCCTGAATTAGGTACACATGCGATTAACCCAATCCTAACATATTATGAAGGTATTTAAAGGTATAATTGATATAATATTTTTTATGTTTATGTGTTTACAAAAAATTCTATGTCTTATTCCTATGATATGCTCACATAGTTCATGTTATTGACTATCTTATGATTAATGTCTTATTAACTACCAATATTTATACCATATCTCATGATTACGATCTTTGATATGTAGGTTATGATCTTTAAATGTTATGATCATGTCCTCATACCCTCATGTTCATATTATGCTTATGA
The DNA here is from genome assembly GCA_963277665.1 of Viscum album. Classification (NCBI taxonomy): domain Eukaryota; kingdom Viridiplantae; phylum Streptophyta; class Magnoliopsida; order Santalales; family Viscaceae; genus Viscum; species Viscum album. Next base: position 265,735,007 of record OY728129.1, read on the forward strand.
ATTACCTTTATTTACCCTTATCATTAGAGATCACCCCTTTCTTATATTTCCTTTTCCCAGGTTATAAAGAATGGTTTTAAGTATAAGTAATAAAGAGGAAAAACGTTTTGGGGAAAAATTAACATATTTCAATAAGTTAGAATATTTTTTCCAAGTTTTAAAAGAGACTAAACTATTACTTTCCTTTTGCACGAACATTCATAAATTACTGAATATTAATTTAAAATGATGTAATATCCATGTATGTTAATCCAAGGTCATTATAGTTTATATAAAAGGCATGGTTTAGTCAACCATTAGAAATTAAGATGAAAAAACATCAGTGATAAATTTAAGGACATGTCTAAGGATAAGTTTAAGGATAATGAAAAACATATAAAAACATCCCAGAATTTTGGTAAAGGATGGAGTGAGTGGTTTCCTAGAAATAAATCCCTGTATGGACACTATAATGGAATGTTGTTCTCGTACAAATGTTCCTAGGAGTAAAAAATCAGATAAGCTTCATTTGGATTCACTTGAGTGTAACCTATTACATGAAAATGGTACTTACTGCACACCTAGTTTGACCATCTTGGGGGATATGCTTTGGGAATTCACAAACTCTTTATGAACCTTCATGAAGTATTTAAATAGAAGGTGATTATGAATAACCTAATAAAAACCTGTGTTTTTATATATTAAATAAGTAGGTGTCATTATTTCTATGTTCTATAAGAAATTTTTCATGATTATGTGGTTTTCTTCTATGATAAGTTTTTCTTACCCTATTTATTTGGTTTTATTAAATAACAAGAACTAGAAGGAATTCAGTTAACATTCAATGTTTTATATTTGGAAAGTATGCTCATGATGAAAATAAATTTCCTAAGTGGAAATCTCATGAAGAGAATATGGAAGGTCTATGAGTATTGATTATACTGCTGAAGATAAAGAGACTGCAAACAACATGTGAAAGTTAGGGATGTTCTTATAGTATTATTTAAATTAAACATAATAAGCATGAATTGATTGAGGTTGAAGAACCTTAATCCATGATTCATATTTCATATTCTACAAAATAGGTACTAAGGATACTATATCAAATCCTAAGTAATTTTTTAAGAATAAATTTGGATGATTGAAGCCTATATGTTTTGGAATTCAAAGATTACATTATATGAATCATGAAATATATAAGCATTTTTAGTATAAGTTTTTTATCATCTATTGAAAATTATATTTTGAATGGTGATGAAGACATAGAAAAGTGATTTAATGGGAATGTGATATTTTGAAATTAGGTAAGGTAAACCTTAATGTGTTCTAGATGTTGAGAAAATTATGTTTAGCTTGAATAAAGAGATTATTGATTTGGAAAAAGTAAATTGGATACTATTTATGACCTTAGAATTGATAAAAGATTTTTTTAAAAAGTGGTCTATGTCATCATGAATGAAGTTTAAAACCTCTTGTATTTACAGAATATATCCAATAATCTTTGGAATAAGGAAGAATGCATTTTTTTCAAAAGGATTTATAGTAATTCAGGTTATTACCATGTTTCAAGAGAATATACGATGATGGTATTCACATTTTCGGTATATGAAAAACAAGTGTTACTTTTTTTTATATATGGGGGATCAATGTTAAGATGATTTTATGACCTTATTTCTAAATTTTCTGATTTTCATCTTTCATAAGTGTTATAAGGTTAACCATTTATAGAATGTTTAAGTTAACCTTCAGATGATGTTTGCGAGATTAAAGTATTATCTCACCACATGATGATTTATACATATTAGATAAACCCTATACCAAGGAAGTATCTATGTTGAAATAAAAAGGATTAAGTATTAATGTATTGAGGTTGTATTTAAAACCATGGTTAAAAGGCTATTTAGTGATTAAATTTAAAGGATGTCCAATATATTTATTGTGAAAATTATATTATTATAGTATAGAAAAAGAACAACCCACATGTCAGGTGACAACCCATCAAATATGGAAAGACGGTGGGGATTAAACCCATGTAAAAAGAATGATAAGAGATTCACACCTACCAATGACCAACATGTTTTCCCAGTTAATGTCTCATTTCTTTTATCTAAACAATTTTATGAATAAATGTTAAAAATGATCCAATAGGTATTAATTTTGAGGTTTATGGATTAATTTATTAAACATATTAGTTTTTGAAAATAGTACGTGAAAAAAATAAAGACTTGTTTTATGGATCTTATGATCCATAAAAAAGGAAATTTTAGTGCTTCATGCATCAATGTTAATTTTTTATATCCATTTCATGGAGTAAGGAATGAATTAGAATTTGATCCAAGTAAGAAAAAGAAGGAACTCTTCTTATGAAATTTAAAATTATCAAGTAAGTATGTTTTATTATATTCTTAGTCTATAAAAGAATTACTCCACATTAATAAAAAAATCTTAAAACAAAAATGTTATCCTAATACCTTTATTTTTATTAAATCGATGAGATTTTAAATCATCAAAGATTTATGGATTTGAGTCCCTCAACTTTAAATTGACCATTCACTTTTTTTGTGATAAATGACCTCAATCACTCCCTATAAATATTTATTCTTTTCCTCCAAGTCCATATTTTCAATTTCCACCAATTTTCTCCCATGTGTAAACCTAGTTATGAGTTATTTTGGGTAACTATCATATTTTCAATATCCCCTTATTTAAGGAAGTTTTAGTATTCATTTTTATTATGTGGGTTTCTATGAAAGGAAATTTCAAGAATTAAACCTTTGATAACCTAGATGAACTTAGAAGGATAAGTTCATTTTAAGGGGGTAAAATTTAACACACTGAGATTTTTTGAAATAATTTTTCTGAATTAATTTAATCATTTTGATATTTTTCATTTCATGCAAAAATAAATAAATTTTTTTATATATTAAAGCACTAAGTTTGGATAGAGTTATATGAAACACCAAGTTAATAATACACTACATAAAACATAAAGTTTATCTTGCACTACAAAAAACACTGAGGTTATCTTACATTTCATGCAAGACTGACTTTCCTTGATGGCTTATGTAAAACGCAGGGCTGAGTTTTACTGAACAATAATATATTATTAAAAATATTACTATTTAATATAATAAGATATAAAATAACTATAATTTTGGAGGTTATGATTTTGATTTACTAAATTAATAAGATGCATGGATTAATTAATTGGATACTAATTAATTAGAAATGAATATAAGAACTAATTGAATATAAAGGGAATGTTTTTATAAAAACTACTTTTATGCTCATAAAGGAATTTTATCTTAATAAATTAAATTAATTACTATTGGTGAATGATATTAATAAAATATATATTTTATATATTCAATAAAATATTTCTTATATTCATCAAATATATTTAATAGTCATAAGATAGGAACAAACCCAACATTACACATAAAAACTTATATTTTTATAAAAGCAGTATTATCACCTTTTAGTGGAGAACCTATTTCAAATTTAAATTTTGGAACATTTATAAATTTTTTATGTGAAAATGAAAATTATTTTTGAAAGTGTTATATAAAAATTATATTAGCGTGAATTTTTGGTTTTTTTCTATGAAATTTCTTTTTTTGATGAATAGTGAAAAATACTGAATTTTATTTCAAAACTGTGCTTTTTCCTAATTTATTTATAAGGTTAAATTAGATTTATAATTTATTTGAAAGTATAATTATATTAAATGATACATTTATTAATACAATTCAGGTAATTTTAATCATTTTTATATTGAATTTATTTATAAAATCTTAATGAACTTTTGAACATTCTCACTTTAAAAATCCGCTTTCTCACTATGACTACGAGATTAACAATAAACTTAATTTTATCGCTTATATGAATTGAATTTCTAAAAATAGACATTCTCAGTTTTAATGGGTATAATATTTATAGTCTAATAATATTAACTTAATTTTTGACCAAAAATATTAGTGAAAGTGATTAAAACTAACTACATCGATTTAGGTAGAATTAAGCTTATTTTGGGACTAAACCTTAAACTTAAGGGCCAAAATTACCTAACCACTTTACCAAAACCAATTAAATGGCTATATTTTTTCCATAAACCTTCCATTCTTGAGTTTTTCTTGGGGTTTGATGACATTTTTTACTAAAAAACATGAGTACACCTAACTTGTTTTCAAAAATGTCAAGTGTGTCCCCTACCCCAACAATAAAAAGGCACTCACCCCTCCTAATTCTAAAAACAAGTCAAGACACATTTTCTTGACCAATATCTTCCCATATAGCTCCTCAACGCCCCCCTCAACCTAGATGCCTCCACTTGGGTAGAAATTTATCCAAGTAATCCCTTTGGTTCAAACCAATAGGAGTTACCTGAATAAGAGGAATTTTGAAGAAGTATGAAGAGATACAAGACTTAAGGTAATGGGATTTCATCTCATTTTTATTTCCATGATATAAATTCCATATTCACCACTCAGTTCTTTTGTGTGGTGTATATATTACTCTATGACATGTTTTATCATTAATTTATTATATTTAATTATATTAAAAGCTTTAAATGATGTTATTATCTCATTGGGATCATGATTCTAAGGTTTCTCAAGTAGTAAGGGTTTTATCATATCACTTTGATTTTACATGAGAAAAAAGCTATGTTAACCACCTATTTCTTATATTTGGTATTTTTACTACCCATGGATGTATTCTATTATTCTTATACATAAATTTATGGGTATTTACACATCCATTTGATGATCTATCGTTCATTGTATTTATGTTTCAAAAGTTACTTAAGTGGTAAAATAGTTTTGAATCATTTTCCCTTCTTTAAGACACATTCCTTACTTATAAAACCATGTTTTCAAAAATATTTTTCAATTTTTTTAAAGATGCTATTTTAAGTTATTTTTCAAGGAAAAAGGATTTTAAAAGTGTTTTATTATTTTCGAATAATACTTTATAGATTTTCAAAATGTTTTCAAAGAATTGGTTTTTAAAATGATTTTAAGACTTATTTTTATGTTTTCAAGGTGTTTTCAAAGAAAAATGTTTTCAAAATGCTTTTTGTATTAATTTTTTATCACATAGGAAAAGATATTTTCCTCAAGAAAGGTTTTAAATGAAACTTTATTTATAAGAAATGGATTTATGAAATATAAAAAAGATTTCCAAATAAAGTCTACTTTCCATAAGAAATTCTCTATGTGATCTTTCAAAATCCTACTTTATCATGACCCCATCCCTTTAAAGATATCACAATGAGGGGAGAGATATAATGACCCCCCGATTCCTGCCTCTAGTAGGCTCTAGGTTGGAGACTAGCATCGAGGGTATAAAAATCTCATGATATGGGAGATATTACCCTCTATAATAATATAGAATTGGGTGATAAGATGAATAATCCACAAAAACTCCAAGATGTATATATATATATGGAATCCCAAAGACCATATTTCATGTGTGAAAAAAGTATAACTGATACAAATATAAGAAAATTTCCAATGTAAATACCCAAACAAAAAGCTAAGGCAGCGACATAGTATTTTTTCAAAGGACTGAGCTAGTAACACCCAACATGGTCCATAAAATCATCCTAGAAACTTGAAAATAGTTTTATATACTTAGGGTGAGTATGAAAGTATACTTAGTAGGAAAGGAAAATTCTATCGTGCACATGTGAAAGAAGAATACTAATTCTACTACGAGAAAAAAATATAACCAAATAGAAACTATCGAGGTATACTAACCATTCCAACCCCACCAAGGAACACTCACCATGTAAATAAATTCAAGTAATACAATATGTTATAAATCACATCGATGATAGGGTACCCCTCACCACATTCCCACTAGTATTCTACTCTTACCAAACTTTTTGCGTCTTGGTGCTCCCATCCCTTCTATATATAACATCACATCCTTCCCATACACACCTGGGCCTCAAAAAACATCACAACTCATCCCAAAGACACCTGGGAAACAAGACACCTTGCCCGCAGACACCTGGGCTATCACATCTCACCCGAAGACACATGGGCCACGAACCACCTCACCCGTAAACACCTGGGCTATCACAACCACCATATAAAGCACTATGATACCTTTTGACAACACAAAGTATTCTATAACTACCTCAACTAGAAGATAAAGTGGAGAAGAGTGGGTACCCAGCCATCCATACTCCTCATTGAATATTGGAAAAAACACCCCCCTGTGTGACGATGCGGGTCTTCGACACATAGTTCTCAACATGGGTGGGGTGCATATAGAAATCAAAAGAATATACAAATATATATATATATATATATATAGTATAAACCAATACAACCCAACCTATGGGGTTAAAAACAATCAAACCATCTCAGAACACAGTCACTTTTGCTGCCACCTCTAAATGCACAACACCACACAACAATCCACAGATCCCATTTCACATTCCCAACTGATTCCATTTAACCACTTACACTCTTTTAATCAAACAAACCCAATCCACTCCAAACATTATTAAGGAATTTTTATTTATTCTATCACTACTCAGGAAACCATCAGGTACGATATAGAACATAGAACATAGTAACAATCATTCAGGAGGTGAAGAACCCTGGTAAATTAACACACATCACATTAATGACACATCATACCATGACCTCTAGATATGTGGTGAATCTTTATGTATGTTATCAATGAAAATAATCCTAGAAAATTCCCACACAAAAAATAATGTCCTCCTTCAAACTCATCCACCCAGTTTATCATATTAATAGAATCGACCCCCAACTCACAACCACATCCATCAACACATTAGAGCACCACTAGTTTCGTAGCCCTGCTGCATAATCATACCACACCCATCACAACCCCACTATATGTACACATTTCATCCACTTACCTATCACACAAAAACCACAACAATCCCCCATATCACATCACCACATGTACCTAGGAAAAAAACATTTTCAGATTTAATAAGTCATACCTTATTTAATTTCACTTGATAATTTAGGGGTTATCACAAAAACTATATGATCATGGAACAATCATTTATTAGCCAAATATATGTAGTTAACCAACTTTTATATATAATAATTCAATAAAAACTAAACAACATGCATTCCAAAAACCATCCAATGCGCAAAAAAGGACCCCCAATGACTAAGATTTTTAGTGGGTAGTTATCCCATACAAATCACAATATCAATAATAAAAATAACACAGTAAGATAATGATTCACTTTTCCCTATCCATTGTATATTGATTGTTAAACTAATGTTATTATCTTTCTTAATCTGGAATCATCTATATTCATAAGAGAAAATATCTATATACCCATCCAACATGATTCACAATTAAGAAAGGCATAGGAAAACCAACTTAGAAGAAGAATGGTCAACACTTCCTGGTTATGAAAAAAATAGGGGCGCATTTACAGTAGGTAACCCTCTAGGGAATTATGAAACAACTACAATAATAGGTTACTCGACTCCTATGAGAAGGAGGATTTGGCACATCCCTTATCAAGAGAAATAAAGAATAAATGAACAAGGGGAAAATATCTTGGATTTAGGAAGATCAAAATAGAGTTATGAGATTAGATTAGATTTTGATTTTCTATTAAAGGAAGATCTAATCAAGACCATGTGATTTGACCATTTAAAAGCCTCATAACCCTAAGGTAATTAAAGATATAATTTATTGCCTTTTAATTGGTCTCAAATCCTTTTAAATTTTGTCTTAAACCCATTTTAAATTAAAGAAATACATGAATAGGGAAAAACTGGAAGAATTTGAAACAATTTCCACAAGGCACTACTAACGATACACTGCTAGAAGATACACCTCTAGATGAGGCACTGCCAATGAGACACTGTTGGATGAGGCACCACCAGTGAGACACTACTTCACAAGGCACCGTTGGACGAGCAACTGCCAACAAGACACCACCAGATGAGGCACCACCAGATGAGCGACCGCCCGTGAGGTACCACTAGGGTGGGATGCCGTCAGCAAGCCACCTCCAGGGTGAGACACCACCAATGAGCCACCACTAGGGTGAGACACCACTAGGGTGAGATACCATCAGTGAGGCACTTCTAGGGTGAGACACCATTATAAAATGTAGAATTTTGAAAAATGTTGAAAAGGGTCACCTTGACTTCCCAAGACAACTCAAACAACAGATTTCCCTCAAAGTAATGGGTTGGAAAGGTATGGGCCATTACATCAAATACCTCTCAAACTGTTCTCACCCTTGATAATTCAAAACCAACCTGAAGGGAATGAGAAGAAGGTTGTGAACAACCATTTCTCGAGATACTACTCAAGTATCCCATCACACATGAAACACTACTATCAAATAAACACATCAACGTTCAATGATAAACCACCTTATGTTTTTCGAAAGTTGGAGTGAAATACTATTCAACCAAGAACATCCCCTCCAACATATGATAACCAAGCCTTATCATCTTGGTTGTTGACACATCAATCCCAATGACCACAAAACATAGTTTCACAACCACAACCAACAACACTATTAGAACATATGAATTAGTGAATTCCATCCTCCATGTTAAGATACTATCTTTTCTGAGTAGTACTGACTCACCCACATGGGTTTAATACCATCATAGTTAATGTGTCTCGATTAGGATTCATGTCCTCCCATTTTCATATGTCAGGAATTTATCACACATCACACTACTTACATCAAGGAGAAACAGATCATCTCATAATCAACAAGGTTCCAACATAACACCAAAATGAAAAACAGAAAAAGGAAAAAATCAAAACTATAGGAATTGCACACACATCTTCATATATTTATCCTAAGTAATCTTCTCATGGAAACCATGCCTCCATAACACATAAACCAAAGTAATTTTATTTCCATGCAATACCTTCTCTCGATGATCCTAAATATTTATTGACCACTCCACAAATGTCGCGTCATCCTCGATTTCTAAATCTCCCCAGCCATTGACATGGGAGTCATCATGAATATAATGATGAAGATAAGAGAGGTGAAAGGCATCATGGATACTCTCTAACCATGGTGGCAATGTCAACTAATATTCCACATCCCCAATTTACCCCAACACCACAAAGGGCCCAACAAACCCTGGAGAAAGCTTAATCCCTCTTCCAAACCTCCACTGCCCATGTCAAGGGGAATCCTTAAAAAACATGTGGTCCAAAACCTCAAAATCCAAGGGCCTCCTTCTGTGATCATCACAAGAGTTTTTTTGGCCTTTAACTGATTTCATCCTCTCACAAAAAAGTTGAACTTTCTCTATCATGCTCTGCAACACATCTGAACCAAGAATAGATATCTCCCCAACTTCCGTCCAACACAACGGAGAATGACACGGTCTCCCATACAAATCCTCAAACAGGTCTGTTCCAATGAAAGAGTGATAACTATTATTATAATTAAACTCCACCAAGGGAAGGTGTCATACCCATGATCAACCAAACTCCAAGACATACACTCACAGTATATCCCCCAACATCTGGATAGTCTGTTCTCTCTTCCCATCTCTCAGAGGGTGGAAAGCAGTGTTGAGGAATAACTGAGTTCCAAAATGATACTGAACTCCCCTCCAGACTCATGAGGTAAAACATTCATCCTGATCTATGAAAATGGACCTAAAAACTCCATTAAACCATTCTACTTCATCAACAAACTTCTTTGATAAAGCATTCACTATGCCCGACTCCTTGATCGCTAATAAGTGATATGATTTCATCGAATGATCCACGATCACCCAGATACCATCATAACCTCCCTAAGCTTTGGGTAAACCTATAAATAAATCCATCAATATTTTATCCCATTTCCACTTGAGAACATACGAAGGCTGCAACAAATCACAAAGAACAAGGTGCTCGACCTTTACCTACTAGAAAACCAAGAACTTTCCCACAAACTACGCCACTTCTCGTTTCATCTCAAGACACCAAAACTATATCCTTAATCCACAATACATCTTGGTAAATCCTAGGTGTACCACCAAAGTTGAGTTATGAAACTGATGAAAAAATCACTCACACATTGATACCAGAACAAACAACCTCTCACAAAACAACATCCAGTTCTGACCATCCTCCGACCATCCCTCTAGAGCATCACCATGGCCAACATGATTGCGCATCACCTATGACTATGAGTCTCCCCAATGAGACTCCTACACAATCTGCACCAAATAATATTTCCCCATAATATTAAATAAATATACTATACCTACATCAACCCCTAAATCTAAGTGTAAGGCTGCTAACTCCTCCATCGCTCTCCAAACATTCACAGATTCCCAAACAACATCCTTCTGTGACTTTCTACTTAATGAATTGGTAGATATATTCCCCTTTCCTAAGGTGTAAGAGATATCAAAATCATAATCCTTAAAAAACTCCATCCACCTCTATTTTCATAGATTTATGTCACGCTAGGAAAAGATATACCTCAAATTTTTGTGATCAGTAAAGACCAAAAGTGTTCCTTAATGAGGTAACACCACCAAAATTTCAATGAAAAAACAACTGCTGCTAGATCAAGGTCATGGGTGGCATAGTTATGCTCATGGGAATATACTACATAGAAATATAATATATAATACCTTTCTTCTACATCAACAAACATCCCAAACCTAGACGGAAAGTGTCACAAAACACCTCAAACATTACCCCTTCCCCAAGAAAACAATGCACTAGGGAACTAACCAACTTCACATTTAGGTAACTGTATGATTACTAGAACTCATCATTCCATGAAAAATCTTGGTCCTTTTCAAATCTACCAATGATTTTAAAACTCAAGTTAAATCCGGCCCAAACCTCCGATAATATCCTACGAGACCAAGGAAACTGTGAGCCTATCCCACATTCTTGGGTGCTGCCCAAGAAAAAACTGCCTCAACCTTCGATGGGTCTACTACCACACCCTGATAAGACACCACATTCCAAATTAAATTCACCTATTTTGTATAAAACTTACACTCAGACAACTTCCCATAAATCTAGTGGCATCGAAGAACATGCAAGACAATTTTGAGATGCTCGGTGTCCTCCTCTTCCTCCTATGAGTAGATTAAGATATCATCGATGAATACGATGATTAACTGATCCAGGAAATCATAGAACCAGGAGTTCATAAGCCTTAAGAACACAACTGGTGCATTCATAACACCAAAAAAACATGACTACAAACTCAAAGTTCCCATAGCTTCATTTTATGGAAGTCTTCAGGATATCGATCTCTTTCACCCTCAATTGGTGATATCCATACCACATGTTAATCTTAGAAAAACAACTCACCCCTCTTAGTTTCAGCACTGCTTATCATCCTCAGATAGATGGTCAGTCTGAGAGAACAATTCAAACCCTAGAAGATATGTTGAGAGCTTGCTCTATGGATTTCAAAGGAGGTTGGGATCAACACCTACCTTTGGTGGAATTTTCTTATAATAATAGCTTTCACTCCAGTATTCAGATGGCTCCTTATGAAGCTCTCTATGTAAAGAAATACAGGACTCCAACTTGCTGGGATGAAGTTGGGGAAAGAAAGCTATTAGGACCTGATCTCGTTGATGAAATGGCAGAAAAGGTCAGATCTATTCAACAACACATAAGGGCAGCTCAGAGTCGACAGAAAAGTTATGCCGACAACCGAAGAAAAGACCTAGAGTTTGAAGTGGGTGATAAAGTGTTCTTACGAATATCTCCCTAGAAGAGGGTTATGATATTTGGAAAGAAGGAGAAGTTGAGCCCAAGATATATCAGTCCTTTCGAAATACTGGATCGTGTTGGAAAGGTAGCTTACCGATTGGCGCTTCCACCGAATATCTCTCAAGTTCACGATGTGTTCCATGTATCTCTCCTAAGAAAGTACATACCTGATCCTTCACATGTACTCAGCTCAGAAGTTATACCGCTGGAGCAAGATCTTTCTTATGAAGAACAACTGATAGAGATTCTGGATCGTAGCGAAAAAGTCCTACAAAACAAGACCACTCGATTGGTGAAAGTTTTATGGAGGAACCACCAACTTGAAGAAGCTACATGGGAGCTTGACGATATGATGAGGGAGAAGTATCCTCATCTGTTTGTTACAAAGTGACGAATTTCGAGGGAGAAATTATTTTTAAGGGGGGTAGAATGTAACACCCGAGATTTTTATGAGTAATATTTTGTTTTTATGTTATATATATATCATCAAAGAAATCTTTCACTACACACTAGCTTGGCTTACTTTACACGCAATCGCGACCTTCCTCGATAGCTTGCGTTGTACGCAATACCGAGTTTCACTAAACGACGTTATGCTATTAAAATATTATTTAAAATAGCCGTTATGAATAGTAATAACCACTTTTTGAAATTCTATCTTTCAAAATGGACATCGTTTTTGGATTCGGAATACCGAAATTATCCTAGGGTGAAATTTTGGTATTTTTCTGAAAACTTTCAATTTTTGATGAATAGTGAAACCACTAAGTGGTAGGTTAAAAAACTGAATTTTGCATAAAACATAATTTTACCGCTTCTTTGAATGGAATTTCGAAAATCTGACAGACACAGTTGATATCAGTAAGTAAAATGTGGTTGAATGAGATAAAAATAATTTTTTGGTGAATAGTAACTTTTTACTTTTTTTACTGCGGTTAATAGTAAATAGGGTAACTAAGGGTTAATATGATATTACTATTACCCTAAAACATGTCCTAATTCTATTGGATAAGTGTAATTAGACCAAAAACAACCTTATGAATATAATATGACCATTTAGGTCCACTTGGATTAGATTATGACATTTAATATTATTTTATTTAATGAATAGTTAAAATAGTTAAAATCAAAGTTTAATAACTAAAACATTTTTAATATAGGGTTATACATAAGATAAATTCAACTATAAATATTCATTAGAAAGATAAAAATATTTCGTACATAATGATATTTTATTTATAATTTTTAGACTTTAAATAAATTAATTTGTTTATGACATAACGATGATGCAGTAATTACCCTTTTGAGGAAATGTTAACATAATTGATGTTATAAATGCTCAAATAAATGTAATTTGAGACTTTTTATGAATTCCACTAATTTTCTAGGTTACTATGATATATTAGTGTTGATTTAATCAACTTTGTTCGAACATATAATTCTGTTATGACTTTCACAAAAATCATATATCAAATAGTGTCAAAATTGACACAAAATAGTTTTTAAATCAAATATTATATTATTAATTGTTATTTTATTCCTAAAAATCTAAGGTTCGGCCAAATGACTTAGATAAGGATATATATATTAATAATAAACAACGTCGGGTTCGTTTGTCATGTTAAAGTAAGTGTATTAACCATATAGTGTAAGAAAACAAAAAGTCACGGTAAAAGTTAAATTATTTAACTTAGAGTTAAATCTAATTGATAAGGTTAAAATAATAAGATAAACTTGTCTAAATCTTATTTGTTGATAGGATTTCGACCCATACCCACTTTACCTTCGAAATAAGACCCTTTGGAACCATTATAAACCGATTTTTACTTTAATATAAAATAATATTTCGAGGTATTCCTAAGGTGCCCCTCTCCTCCCTTATAAAAGGGCACCTCCTCCCCCTCCTCCTCACACCAATTTGAGCACTCCAGCTCGGCCAAACCCTTCCAAAATCCCTTCTACACTTCCCTAGAATAATCCTAGAGGTCCTGGTCTTCTTCAAAGACAAATCTTAGTTCCCTAAGTAGAGGATTCAAAGAGGTGTTTCAAAGAAGAGGTAATATCCATTACCGATCTTTTCAATTTCTTTCTTCTTCAACTTCGTCTTCTTTAGTTGTTTCATGATAAAGTAATAACATCAGTATTAATTACATACTGATATGTTATTATAAATATGAAACAACCCTACTTCACCTTCTATCCATCCTACGGAAAAATGAAATCACCGCACGTGCGTACGTACGGAATACCGTCTCCACGCCGTGGTGTACTCTATTTTCCACCATCACCTTACAAGGATGGGTATAATGGTGTAATGAGTAACTATATATGATTATTATAAATTGATATTGAAACTGAAATAGTATAAATACACTTAAATACAATTCCATGATCATGGGAACAATATCATCGCTCGTGCGTACGTATGGAATACCGTCTCCACGATGTGATGCGACTCGTTCTACATGATCATCATTACATAGTAATTATATAAATGAATTGAATGAATATATATGATATATGTTACACTAATACCATTCTGGATATAAGGTATCTATAACCTTAAAAGAAGAATAAGTATTTATTCGGCAAAACACGCATAAGAACAAAAGGCAATAAAGACCTGAGTAACAAGTAACAATGAAATATTACTAATAAAAAGATAAGAATATGACCATATATGATATCATATCAATATTTATGATTCTGGAATAAGTCAATAACATTATTTAAACCATTATACAGGAGATTCGGACACGTACAAAGCAAATCGGACCTAAGGTAAGTGAAATATCACAATCTCACTTTTATCCGAGATTGTTTTTACTTTGCTAATTACTGGGGTGTATTTTATCATCCACATCCATGTTCCCTAAATATGTAATATTATTTCCATCCTTCTACAATAGTTTATATTCAATATTACCCTTCAGTGAGTTTTTAGTAAAATATATGAAAGGAATCTTTTGTCGTTTTTCGTACGAGGTACATTTTGACTTTTTCGACAAAAGTATGAAGAATGTTTTTTTAACTTATACGGAAAGAATGGATTTTTAAAACATTATTTCCAAGAATCTTCCTTTATAATTTTTCAAGTTTATTTTTAATCAACTTATTTTAGTTTATAATTGTATGACATTTTAAGAAAAGAAAAGTGTTTTTGAAGTAGAAAGGATATTTTCCTCAAGAATGGAGTTCAAATGTTTTATCAAAATTATTTTCCATCTAAGATAATATAGGGTTCTGTTTTTATCCCTATTATTACATTGATTTGATTATGTTTTGAGGAAATTATTTTTATGAAGTCATTTACCTTATATGATTTGTTTTATGATGTCATGATGTTTCAAGAATCCCATTTTTGTTACATGTGTTATGCGATGATGTATGATTTATGATTATGTGGCACACATAAGAAAGGATTCATTATAAGATGGGTGGGACCTATATCTCCCTCCAATGTATTGGGTAATGATTTTATATCTCATGAGACAGACATGGCTGGAACGGTAGGTTATACCGGTTCAGTGAAACAGGACTGAAACGAGGGTGACTCGGTTCAGAAAGGGACTTTGTCCACTAAGATAGTCTTGGCAATGAGTCTCGACTAACAAGAAATGATTCTCTATTATTATGTGTGTATTCCAAAAAGTTTCATGTTTTAAGTTATGATTATTGTGATTACATTTCACTGCCATGATTTATCCCATGTTATGAAATTATGATCTCTTTTGCAGGTAAAGATTTCCAAAAGTTATGTGCTTATGTATACAATGTGATTGATATTTCTTTTGTTTACCCTTACTGAGAATTTGAGCTCACCCTTTTGTATGTTTTATTTCCCCAGGTCAGGAAGAAGATTATTAAGTAGGATATGCCAAAAAGGGACTCTAGATATGATTAAATAAGTGGGAGTCAAAGTTGATGCTTTATGAACCAGTTGTTTATGTTTCCCAGTTTCTAAAGACACTATACCTATACGGTCCTTTTGTGGTTTTTGTTATATATTGTAATAAGTATGCTTCAATTTTGAAGTATTAACAATGTATGTAAAGTATGGGTCGTTATAATAACCACTTTCATAATGATGGAATGCATAATGCCAGACTATCATAACCACGTAGCCAAGGCCTCGTGCCAAGAACACAAATAAGATTTTGTCAAGGCCTCGTGCCAAGACACTAGTTTGTCTCATGAGACCTGCCGATGCATCGAGGAGCTATAGCGGGCTCCACCCATCACTTATTAAGTCCAATGCATTCCTTATATGAATAGGTTTAAACATATCATAAACCATAAAATAATCGTATCACATAAAACATGCATAAAGGAAACATAACATTTCCAAATTTCAATCACAGGATATCAATAAAACACATTGATATAATAAAAACACTTTCAAAAACCATTTTCAATACCAAAGTAAAAGAAAAGTAAAACATGGTATTTTTTTAAAAGTATGGCTTATAGAGGAAGCCGAAACTCAAATAATGGTCACGGCGGCGGAGAAGTCGTTGTCACCACATACGTACGACAAAAACATCCCCTTTTGTCATTTAGTAAACGCTTCGTATAAAAAGATTCCTTTTGAATAAACGTAAAAGTCAAAGGGGTTTATACACCGTATAAAAGAAAGTTGTGTATAAAACCAAATATGCCTCAATGAAAGGAGATTGAGACGAAGTCCTTAAAAAGATCATTTTTAAAATAAAATAGATCTATTATGTGTATTCACTATAGGTACACATAAATAAAGTAAAAATACAAAATAGGACATAATAATATCATGACATAATTTGAAAGTTGGAGATTAACCCAAAGAATGGAAGTTGGGTTAAGAAATTCCCTTACCTTGTGTCCGACTTGATTCGACCGTTCTTTAACCTCATGAATAATAAACTAGAGTTAATTCCTATTTACTTAAGAACCTTTTTCATGTTCATTATTCCTTTTATATCCCTTATTACCATGTTATGAACATTATGTAATTATTTAAGTTTATAACGGTCGTTTTGTCGATCTTTGGTACTTGAGTCAACAATAAACTTCTTATAATTACAAGTTGTTCATGTGGTGAAATATCCATTATATCCAGAATTATATTCATGATATAGATATAATATATCTCATATATATCCAGTATATACATTCATTCATAATATTACATGACATTTAGAGGTAAGAAATGAAATGCACCATTCATGGAGACGGTAAGCCGTACGTACGCATGAACGCTACTTTCATTTCTATTTCATATTTAATGGAATGAAGTTATAATTATATAAAGGCATAATATAATTCCAGTATAATATAATGTATAATACCATTTACTCCATCCTTTATACATCCCACATATGGCATTAACGATTCAAATCACTTTGAGGGGGCGGTAGTCCGCACTTCCTAAAATGAAATTATCGCGTTTACCCATAATAGAAATCATAAAGTATGCCATAAATTAGAAATACAGAAGGATAAGGAAAACATAAACATAATATATATATCATATATGAATATATTGTCATCAAAATGGCCACAATTATAGGTGTTTAAAGAATTTGAACAATCATCGTTTCGTGAGGCAGAAATTCACCATCCACAGAAACAGTATGTTATTTGACCATTAGATGTAGGTGTGTGTAAGTGTAGCTCGAATCCTTCTTATAACAACATCATAGTATATTGAGTATACTGGTTTTGTTTCAAAAAAAAAAAAGAATAAAAAGTGTTTAGGGGGTTGGAGAAGCAAAATAAAACAAAAGAACATAAGAGAAAACACTACCTTTAAAACGGGTAACACTTTTTGATTTGAGGCAAAGGCTTCCTTGGGAAGAGTTCTGCCCAAAGTGAGGCTTCTAGGAGTAAGAGGGGGAAGTTGGGAGAGTATTTGGGCAGATTTTGGCTGAGTAAAATGTCTTGAAAGTGTGAATTAGGTGGTAGAGGTGGGGGCTTTTTATAAGTGGAGAGGAGGGTCACTTTTGGAAAGTAATAAAATGTTATTTTATTAAACAATGCTTTTTCGGATTCTAAAGGTCCCACACTTATATAATTCGAGGATAAGGTGATAAGGGTTAGAAATATACTCATCTAATAGGTTTTTGACAAGAGTAAGCCTTAGATTTTACATTATATTTTTATTTTATTTAAATCATTAAATAATGAGGTCATCGCTGCATCATCATGATGTCATAAATAATTTAATTTATTTAATGTCTAAAAATTATAAAAAAATACTATGATGTAGGAAATATTTTTAGATTTCCAATGAATATTTATAGTCAAACATATGACTTGTATAACTCCATGTAAAAATTGGTTTAGTAAAACATTTCATTTTTGTGTCATTTTTTACTTTAACATTCAATAAAAGGTATTTATGTCATTTTCCAACTAAAGTGGCTCCATGGGGTCCCCAAGTTTACCCATGGATTGTCTTGGTCGGCCATGGCACATCAAATGAGGGTAGGACATGTGTCAAGCTCATCTCATATTATTAAAACATTATTTTTACCTTAAACTACACTAATTACCTCTAATCGCGATTAAGAACTTAAAAGTTACTATTCACCAAAAAATTATTTTAATCTCATTGAACCACATTTTACTTCTTAATGACAACCATGTATGTCGGATTTTTGAAATTCAAAACCCAGAAGTGGTAAAATTTCATTTAAACGAAAAATCAGTTTTTATAAGTATCACTTAGTGGTTTCACTATTCATCAAAAATTAAAGTTTTTCAGAAAATCCCAAAAATTCACCCTAAGCTATATTTGATATTCCGATTTCAAAAATGATGTCTATTTTACAAAATTACAAACATATAAGTTGCATTAATTAATTTTATAATTAATTCCCGCTGTCACAACAAATAGCGTGTTTTTAAGAAACAATTTATATCAAAAGATTGACAATTGTTTATGTCCAATTTCAAAGTGAAATTAATTATAATGACCACCATTGGATAAAATGGTAAAAATATATTCTAATTATACTTTAAAAGCACTAAATAGTATAATTTAGCACAATAAATTATTTTTATTAAAAAAGTTGTTTTTAAGTATTTTTCACTATTCATAAAAAATTGAAAGTTCTCAGAAAATTAAAAAAAATTCAACTTAGGATAATTTCGATATTACGAATACAAAAATGAAGTTCATTTTGTAATATAAAATTTCTATAATTTTAAAAAGTGGTTATTACTATTCATAACGGCTACTTTGATTAGTCGCGGTGTGTTAGAACTCGAAGTTGCGTACAATGCAAGCTATTGCATTATTGAAATAGAGGCGTATCATGGAAGCTCGGGGTGTTACATTCTCCCCTCCTTCAATAAATTGCTTCCTCGCAATTTGAAATTTTTCTTGGAAAATAAAAGGTTGAAAATAGAATATACCTTTGTGGAAAACCCACATCGGAAATAAGGTTAATAAAATTTAGCCTTAATAAGAGGGAAATGGAAATAAGAAAGTCACCACCAAATTATGATCTCGATAAGGAGAACATTGGTGGAAATTAGAGACATATAATTGGAGGAAAAACGTAAATATTTGTAGGGATTAATTGTGGTCATCAATCACAAACAAGTGTAAAATTGAGGGCCTCAAAGCCTTCAATCTTTGATGATTTAAAATATTATCAGTTCAACAAGACATAAGGTATTAGGATAACACATTTTTTGTTTTAATATCCCTTTACTAAAATTTATGAATTAATTTATCCATAGAATAAGATATAGGTATATATATATTTATGCTTGACAAGTAGAGTTTCATCCTTCAACTAATTTCTACCACAAACTCATTTTTTACTCCAAATGGCAACGAAACTCAAAAATATTCTATTTATCCTAATTGTATAAGGTTCCAAAATATTAGAACATACCATTTAGATTACAAAAACTGTTTTGTAATAACCAGGGACTTCCTGTAGGCTAGTGCTAGGAAATAAAGGCCTGTCGCACTATGGTTGTGGGTTCGATTCCTACAGCTTTGTCCGACGCGACGGGTTATGCCCCACCCTGCAGGTTGTCCTTTTCCTAAAACTATAGTATTATAATATTCCAAAAATAATCTTCAGAAATGTTTTAACATTAAACAATACTATCCAAAGATCAACTTAATCCATTCCAACCTTTATAGTTATCCAAAATACCTCCGTCCAGACTTTCTCTAAAAGGTCTCTAAATTCCAAAATCAATTGTAACCTCAGATTCCCCAAACAAAGTAAAGTTTCTCTTATTTTCACATACTAAAAATATGATTATCTTCATCATATTAAATCCTTAATGAAAACAACATGTACTGCAGTACAATCCTTATATATATCACATTATTCTTATAACCATAATCTAGTTCTTGAGTCCAAAAACACAAATACAATAATTATTCCGCTTCAACTGTAGTAACAGCATAAGATTGTCCTTGATCCCTTGGCCTTTTCCGAGGTATGATTCCCTGACGCTTAGGACATTCATTTGCATAATGCACCATTTCCCTACAATTATAGCATTCAACATTGATAGCCTCTTTCTTTCCCTTGCAATCACATGCCTGGTGACCTTTTTCTCCACATTTATAACAAACTCTCATTCCTTTTAGGCAAGCACCGTGGTGATTCTTCCCACAATTATCACATAATGGAAAATCCTTCTTTCCCTTTTTCCCTTTATCTGTCTCTTGTTCCACCGTTCTCTTCTTCTCTTGCTTCACTTTGTTGTCATAAGACTTAGAGAATTCCTTTTCTGTCTTGATAGCACATGAGACAATATCTTCGTATGATGAGAAGGTTTGTGAGACTAATGCTCGACAGAGAAACAGTTTTAACCCATCAAAGAAACGATCAATCATACTTCTTGGGTTACGTATATAATCTGCAGAATACCTCGCTAACCTTGTAAAGTTGGCCTCATACATTGCGACATTCTCATCCTCCTTCTGCCTCAGACTCAGAAATTGCCTTTCCATATCTGCTCGATGGTCAAGAGGAAAGTATTTTTCTAAGAAAAGCTCTTTGAACTCTCTCCATTCCATATTCGATACGTCTTCATCTTCCTTTGTGTTTTGAATCAGCGACCACCATTGATCGGCATCTCCAGTGAGGCGGTAAACTGCCATGATAACCTTTTCCCTTTCACTACTCCCCAAGGCGTGGAATATTTTCTCTAAGGAGTTTATCCATTGCTCAGTTACTAATGGATTTGTACCCCCATTAAATGTTGGCGGTTGTTGCCTCATGAAGCGGTCTAACATTGATCCTCCACATTGTGGATCAGGGTGATCCATACGAGTAAGGTAATTATTCATAACCTAAGTGAGTTGTCCCGGTATGGTAATAAGTTGATCAGCACCAGCTGTATCTCCAGATCCACAATAATTATCTTGAGCAGGAGGGAAATCCCTACATGGAGTGCGTGTATTGATATGGTTTCCATTCCTTCCACTAGGCGCCATTTGTAAACAATGGCATAAACTAGATTAGTTTATGAATCAAAATACACAATTCCATACTTGTAAAATACTTAATATAAATTGAACTATTTATGGATATAATCCATAATAATTAAAATGTTTTCCTTGAGGAAGTAGGTACTCATAAACCTTCATAGTGGTTTTGTAAAGAAAACGAGAATTATCCTAAGCATATCCCCTGGGAGTGTCGTAACCAAGAGTGCAGCAAGGCCCGTTGTCGTGCACCAGTTCCCGTTCGAGTCTAGCTCAAAGCGGTGTTTTCGGGTTTTACCCCTAGGTACATCTATGCCAGAGCCGCCTCTACCTGCTCGTATCTAGACAGGGATGTATTGATCGGAAAACTCACAAAATCTCTATAATACCAAAATTCTAGGAAGTTCTTCTATACTAATCCTCAAAGTCTATCTTTGGGATATGTGCTCTAATCAGAGTTTATCTAAATCTAGCTTCCAAGTTTAGTACTAAACTGCCTCTGATACCAACTATAACGCCCCGACCCCAACTACCCAGAGTCGGTGCATTACTTCGTAACATTGGCATGATCACAAAAGATCAAGTCTCGAAAGACCGATTAGTTTAGTAGCCTTGGAAACACTAGATACATTCATAAATGTTACATTACATCACAAAGTAAAAAACTATAATAACAATGTCTTCATAGTCCACACTCATATCCTCTTCTGACTATCCCTACAGGTCATTCATAAAATACTTCTTCACATCCTGGAAAATATTAAAACATTGAAAGGGGTGAGCTCAGATGCTCAGTAAGGATAACAATATTGTGGAAGCTTTCATAAATAAACATAAATATTTAAGGCAATGTATCACTAAAACAAAAGCCTTTTAAACATGAACATCAACATAATATGGAAAAAGTAAAATGAGATAATTCCATTTACTTCTTCACATGGATATTCTACTGGTCGAATAATCACATGCAATATCAATAACCACTTTCATAATGATGTAATGCATAATGCCCGACTATCATAACCACGTAGCCAAGGCCTCGTGCCAAGACCACAAATAATATTTTGTCAAGGCCTCATGCCAAGACACTAGTTTGTCTCATGAGACCTGCCGATGCATTGAGGAGCTATAGCGGGCTCCACCCGTCACTTATTAAGTCCAATGCATTCCTCATATGAATAGGTTTAAACATATCATAAACCATAACATAATCGTATCACATAAAACATGCATAAAGGAAACATAAAATTTCCAAATTTCAATCACAAGATATCAATAAAACAAATTGATATAATAACAACACTTTCAAAAACCATTTTCAATACCAAAGTAAATGAAAAGTAAAACATGGTATTTATTTTTATTTTTTAAAAAAAGTATGGCTTATAGAGGAAGCCGAAACTCAAATAATGGTCACGGCGGAAGAGAAGTCGTTGTTGCCGCATACGTATGACAAAAACATCCCCTTTTGTCGTTTAGTAAATGCTTCGTATAAAAAGATTCCTTTTGAATAAACGTAAAAGTCAAAGGGGTTTATACACCGTATAAAATAAAGTTGTGTATAAAACCAAATATGCCTCAATGAAAGGAGATTGAAACGAAGTCCATAAAAAGATCATTTTTAAAATAAAATAGATCTATTATGTGTATTCACTATAGGTACACATAAAGAAAGTAAAAATACAAAATAGGACATAATAATATCATGACATAATTTGAAAGTTGGAGATTAACCCAAAGAATGGAAGTTGGGTTAAGAAATTCCCTTACCTTGTGTCCGACTTGATTCGACCATTCCTTAACCTCCTGAATAATAAACTAGAGTTAATTCCTATTTTTTTAAGAACCTTTTCATTTTCATTATTACTTTTATATCCCTTATTACCATGTTATGAACATTATGTAATTATTTAAGTTTATAACGATCGTTTTGTTGATCTTTGGTATTTGAGTCAACAATAAACTTCTTATAATTACAAGTTGTTAATGTGGTAAAATATCCATTATATCCAGAATTATATTCATGATATAGATATCATATATCTCATATATATCCATTATATACATTCATTCATAATATTACAGGATATTTAGAGGTAAGAAATGAAATGCACCATTCATGGAGACGGTAAGCCGTACGTACGCATGAACGCTACTTTCATTTCTATTTCATATTTAATGGAATGAAGTTATAATTATATAAAGGTATAATATAATTCCAGTATAATATAATGTATAATACCAGTTACTCCATCCTTTATACATCCCACACATGGCATTAACGATTCAAATCACTTTGAGGGGGCGGTAGTCCACACTTCCTAAAATGAAATTATCGCGTTTACCCATAATGGAAATCATAAAGTATGCCATAAATTAGAAATAAAGAAGGATAAGGAAAACATAAACATAATATATATATCATATATGAAAATAGTGTCATCAAAATGGCCACCATTATAGGTGTTAAAAGAATTTGAACAATCATCGTTTCGTGAGGCAGAAATTCGCCATCCACAGAAACAATATGTTCTTTAACCATTAGATGTAGGTGTGTGTAAGTGTAGCTCGAATCCTTCTTATAACAACATCCTAGTATATTGATAATACTGGTGTTGTTTCAAAAGAAAAGAATAAAAAGAGTTTAGGGGGTTGGAGAAGCAAAATAAAACAAAAGAACATAAGAGAAAACACTACCTTTAAAACGGGTAACACTTTTTGATTTGTGGAAAAGGCTTCCTTGGAAAGAGTTCTGCCCAAAGTGAGGCTTCTAGGAGTAAGAGGGGGAAGTTGGGAGAGTATTTGGGTAGAGGGTGGCCAAGACAAATGGCTTGAAAGTGTAAGTGAGGTGGTAGAGGTGGGGGCTTTTTATAAGTGGAGAGGAGGGGCACTTTTGGAAAGTAATAAAATGTTATTTTATTATACAATGCTTTTTGGATTCTAAAGGTCCCACACTTATATAATTCGAGGCTAAGGTGATAAGGGTTCGAAATATACTCATCCAATAGGTTTTTGACAAGTGCAAGCCTTGGATTTTACATTATCATTTTATTTTATTTAAATCCTTAAATAATGAGGTCATTGCTGCATCATCATGATGTCATAAATAATTTAATTTATTTAATGTCTAAAAATTATAAAAAAAATACTATGATGTAGGAAATATTTTTATCTTTCCAATGACTATTTATAGTAAAAACTATGACTTGTATAACCCCAGGTAAAAATTGTCTTAGTAAAACATTTCATGTTTGTGTCATTTTTTTACTTTAACATTCAATAAAAGGTATATATGTCATTTTCCAACTAGAGTGGCTCCATGGGGTCCCCAAGTTGACCAATGGATTGTATTGGTCGGCCATGGCACATCAAATGAGGGTAGGACATGTGTCAAGCTCATCTCATATTATTAAAACATTATTTTTATCTTAAACTACACTAATTACCTCTAATCGCGATTAAGAACTTAAAAGTTACTATTCACCAAAAAATTATTTTAATCTCATTGAACCACATTTTACTTCTTAATGACAACCATGTATGTCGGATTTTTGAAATTCAAAACCCAGAAGTGGTAAATATTCTTTTAAACGAAAAATCAGTTTTTATAAGTATCACTTAGTGGTTTCACTATTCATCAAAAATTGAAGTTCTTCAGAAAAATCCCAAAAATTCACCCTAAGCAATATTTGATATTCCGATTTCAAAAATGATGTCTATTTTACAAAATTACAAACATATAAGTTGCATTAATTAATTTTATAATTAATTCCCGCTGTCACAACAAATAGTGTGTTTTTAAGAAACAATTTATATCAAAAGATTGACAATTGTTTATGTCCAATTTCAAAGTGAAATTAATTCTAATGACCACCATTGGATAAAATGGTAAAAATATATTCTAATTATACTTTAAAACCACTAAATAGTATAATTTATCACAATAAATTATTTTTATTAAAAAAGTTGCTTTTAAGTATTTTTCACTATTCATAAAAAATTGAATGTTCTCAGAAAATTACAAAAAATTCCTCTTAGGATAATTTCGATATTACGAATACAAAAATGAAGTCCATTTTGTAATATAAAATTTCTATAATTTTAAAAAGTGGTTATTACTATTCATAACGGCTACTTTGATTAGTCGTGGTGTGTTAGAACTAGAAGTTGTGTACAATGCAAGCTATTTCATTATTGAAATAGAGGCATATCGTGGAAGCTCGGGGTGTTACATAGAAAAAATATTAATAAATGACACTTATACTGTGAGAAAGTATAAAAAAATATTAAAACATTTAAATTTTTTTTCTCCCCTATATAAAAAGTTAGTACATTTGAATCAAATGTTAAAACAGAAATAAAATACTTTATGGCTTAATATTTCTAAATCTAATAAAGTTTTCATTTAAAAGAATAATGAATTGAAATATAAGAAATTTCCAAAATTTTTAAGAAGACACTTAATGATATAAAAATTACGTCTAGTGGTGTATACACTTACAAGATATCCAATATATCTGCCTTTTAGTACCCATATTATTTTGGGTTTGGAAGTGTTAGAAACTAAATAATTAGGTAACCAAATATATTTTCTTTCAGTAGAGACTTCATAATTAAGGCTAGATAATGTTTAATAATAATGAACATTCTATATACCACAAAGTTGAGGTTTTATAAAATAAAGAACATTAGAATAATGTCTGTTTATTCCAAAGTGAAAACATTTAACAATAGATTTTCTTCACATTTTTGAACTTGGAACAAAATAATTTCTATATAATTTGGGTTTTTATCCATTACTTATAATCCCAATTTTAACTTTATTATTAGTTTTATTTTTTCAAATAATTTTATTCAAATAGTTTTCTACTTTAATAATCATTCTAAAAGATTGTTTTAATGCATTAAATTCATCTAATATTTCCTTAATTTTATTTTCAAGTAGAGCACAATTTTTTTGGAAGAAATAGATATTAAATCTATAATCTATTTTGATATATATTATTTATCAGTATAAATAGAATCATAATATTTCCTAAGATTTATATTCTATATATTTAAATATATAATTTTTTATGAAGCGTAAAACATTATTTATTAAGTTCAACATATGAAAAGATTTAGGAATCAAAATTTTGGGAGTAAAAATATTGTACCTTATCAGTGTGAGTTATAAGACATAGATTTATCATTTAATTTTAATGATCATCTTTAGAGTTTACGGTGGATTAATTACTTGAATCATAATTAGAACTAAAATTATCGTTCATGAATTTATTACCTTTTATTTTATAATTTGATTTGATCTTTTATCACAAAAGAGTTAGACTTTATGTTACCTTTATCATTGTTTTCATGGAAAATATATTATTTATTCATTTTCTTTCTATTATAGTATAGTTTTACCAATATTTTAGTAAGATAAGATATCTCTGTACTTGAATATAGATAAATTGAATCATAAGGTTCATATATAGTAGTTTTACATAAGTGATCTTTATTTTTGATAAAAATAAGTTTTTCAGCTCTATCTTTCTTCTCAACTTCATGCATTATCATGGTGCCAATTAGTTATTTCATTTTAAATTATTTAATTGTTTTGTATTGATGAATAAAATAATATATTCCATTCCAATTAGAGGGTAAAACTCTGAGTATCTTTATATATTTTCCAATTGTTTAATTGGATCTCCCAATGTAGAAATATTGTTGACAACTTTTGTAAATCTTACATTAATCTGAGTGATTATTTCATATTCATGCATCCTAAGTATATTATATTTAACTTTTGTAGTGTTGTACCTTAGTTTTTTGAAATTATTAGTTCATTAATTAGAAGTAGAAATCAACTTCCATATCTTATACAAGGTAGAACATGGAGATAATATATTAAATTTATCATTTCTTAATCCATAGAAAATAACATGAATATATCTCAAATTCAGATTATATTCTTTTTCTTAATAATTATTTCATTTTTCTAGGCCTTCTTTAGTAATTTCATAGGGCTTGAATATAATTAAGTAAACTATTATTCCTATATTTTTCATATAAATAATCATGAATTCTTTCCAGCATCCATAATTATCACCATTAAAATAAGCTGCACATATCATTGAATCACCTTATCTAAGTTTATCCATTGAGATTTATATTATTTTGGATCTTTAACTATATCTTGTTAATTCCAAAATAAATATAACCACTTGAGTATACCCTTTGATTAAATTTTTTATCAGATATAAATAACACGATATTCAATAATTTCCAAGAAATGGAATATATCCAATGTACCCCTTCCCCAGATTCCAATTTTTACGATCAAGAAGAAGACATAAGGGGGGGGGTGAATTTTATTCCTAAAAAAATAATAAATTCAAATCATTCCTATTTAAATGAATCAATCCTGTAATTATATCTTAAAGATGAGTGAGTAGTGGAAAATAAATAAAAAAGAACACGGTCCAAGTCTAGACTACCAATGATTTCTCTGCGATCTTGGTGATTTTCACTAGTAGGTCCTTTTTCCGGGACCTCTACAAATGAGTGATGAAATTTTACACATTTAAAACAAGACTTTTATAAGTACTTCTATTTATTTTACAAGTAACCACAAATCCAAAACTTAGTATGAGAATATTACACTCCACTATGATTGAGTATGATCAATCGAAACGTCAATAGTAAATAGATTAAGATGAATAGGTTGAGTACTGGTTTAGATCATAGTTGTTGCATCAACTGATAGATTTAACTGATCTTAAATAAAGAAAAATAGAAAAATATTCTTCAACATAAAAAATTATTTATTTAAAAAATAGTAGATAGAACACTTAGACGATGATCAAACATGTATGTCTTTAAGGTGCAGCTATGATAAATTCTTTTATACACTATAATAAAATATTAACAAACAAATAAAACAACAAAAATAGTCAAGTTGATCCAATAGATAGGAATCAAATCATGTGAGTCTTAAAAGTATAGATCTGAAGGTGAATAAATATTATTATTTTTGAACATGCATTTGTATCATTAGAAGAAGAGAATCTCAGTGTTTATCGTGATGGTCAAATTTCATTAGGTCAAACAGATCAAAAAATGTCACATGAAAAATAATAAGTATTTGAATTTAAAATTTTCAAAGAATGTTATATCTTCCCTTAAAAATATCAATCATGTAATCTATTGAACACAAGACTTTGAATTGGTATTTAAAAATATTTAAATACATATTTAATTTTTGTGATATCGTTATAGAAAATGTATAAATAATATACAATTAAGAACTCTATAATCAACCAAGTCAAACATAGGGTTTCTATGCATAGCAATAAATATAAAAAGTATGGTTGATAATGTACAACTGATTAAAAAATTAGGGATGATAAAACATATGTTTGTTCCTCAAATCTAGGGTTTGTATCAAAATTAGGGCTCATGATCCATCCATTCAATCCATATATAGGGTACACATACCATACAATCCACTTAAAATGTTGGGTATAAATAGTGTGTCCATACTTCTTTGTAAACACGTCCAAAATACTTACACTTTGGGAAATCAAATAAACTTATATGAATTTAAAGAATGTGAAAATTATTGTATAATAAAATAATTATTACAATGATTATTATCCTAAAATTCACTTAAAGAAACTTCATTAGAAACATAGTTGTGTGTATTTGTGACTATTAAAATTTAAAATAAATTAAAGAAATTAACAAAATTATTGTATCAACACATGCCCAAAAATTTTAACATTGTGACTAGTGAAATGGTTTCATCATAGTTTATATATTAATGTGGTCTAAACCCATTTTCAACCTATCATTCCTTATAGTTATTAATTTACCATACATATCCAGTTTTTTCTTGAATAACCATTTACATCTAATATGTTTTTGATTAGATGGAGGGTCAACTAAAATCTATACTTGATTTTGAAACATGAAAACCATATCAAAATGCAAGGATTATTTACACTTAGAGTCATCTTCAGAATATAAAACATTCTTATAGGTTACAAGTTCATAATTCTCTAGGTGGAATGTGTCATATGACTTGGTAATAAGAAAACCATATCTATATGGTTCTCTAACCTCTCTTACAGACCAACACAATTCTTGTGTCTTGGGAACATATTCATATCCCACTTTCTCTTGTGAATATTTTTCCCATAAAAACTTGTGTTCATCTAGAACATCAAATTCATTGATGTTGATATTTCTACCACTATTTATAATCAAAATTTGTTCAGTTTCTAGAAATATGGCACGTCTCACCATAATAAATCTTATATCTCAAGGGTTATATAAGTAATATAATTTTTTATTTAGATATCCTATAAATATGGAATTAATGCTTTGAGATGCTAGTTTTTAATTCAGTATTGTCTTGAAAAAAACCTCACACTCCCATACACATATATGAGACATATCAATCTTTTTTCCATACCATAATTGATATGGAATCCCATATGTTGCCTTAGTCAGTACTCAATTCAGTGTATAAAATATTGCCTACAGTGCATATACCTAAAATTATAATGGTATAGTTACATGAAACATCATTGATCTTACCATTTCATTAAAGGTATTATTACTTATAAAACCTTGAAATTTTATAAATATTTCTATGTTTGATAGCTTATTTGACATGCAACACTGAGGTTAAATGACCCATGATATATATAACCATTATAAGCTAGAAATTGAATAAAAAATTAAGAATAATATTAACCAATTTATAATACATGTATATGTATAAATTTCTTAATATAAATTATTGATAAAATTTTAATATATAATCTATCAATTTTTATTAAAGTAATTTTATTCTATAAAATATTTTTTCTTCAAAAATGATTTTTAACGATTTTCATGAAAATATATTCTAATTAATATTTGTAAATTTTATAAAAAATATTTTATAAAATTAAATTAATTTTGGAAATTGATAAATTAAAATTTACTTTGGATGAAATTTTGGGATTGTAAAAAAATATCAATTTTCAGTGAATAGTGAAAATTACCAATTTTGTAAAAATGTCATTTCTTTTTAATAAATTAAGAATTTTTAACGTCCCTTTATGTTTTGAATATGATTTAAAGTAATATAAATAGTGTTTATTTATTTTTAATCCAGTTAAATTATTTTTAATCACCTTTCTATTGGATTTTATTGTAAGCTTGTCTCTGGGTTTAAAAACAGTATTTTTCTAAAAAATATTTTAAAGTGCATAATGTTTCTCCTTTTTAATTAATTTATAAATATTATAATGATGAATAATTTAAATTAAATTTATATATTTTATATCAATAAATATTAATTTACAATGATAAAATAATTATTTTTTCTTATAGATTTAATATAATATCATATTTTCAATGAAAAATACACTTATTGAAAACTAACTTTTTTTGTCGCATTAGTGGGTTTAATTTTCATTTAAATTGAACCACTTATGTATGTTGAATTTGGAAAAATAGATTTTGTATTTATAATTATAATAATTTATATTTCTAATAATTTTAACTTAATTTTTACCATAATGAATAGTGAAAATAGTAAAAATTAATTATCGTGGCCAAGGTGAAAAGGAGTTTACTGGGGGGTTAAACTAAAAATATAAGGGTAAAAATGACCTAAAATTGTCTAAAAACTATTTTATGTAAATATTTAGACATTATAATGTCCTAATATTGATAATTATCCATTTTGGATCCTTTTTTCAAGTAAAAATCATGGGTACACATTTTTCTTTTAAAAAATTATGATTGTTCCAGTCACCTCACGTATAAATAGACACCCACTCTCCTCTTTTATTTTCACATTAAAACCATTTTTTATCCAATACCTATAAAAATAACCTCCTACTTTAAATACCATCATTATAAAATAATTTTTTGGGTCATAAATCCATTCTAGAAAAACATTAGGTATAATCCTAAAGTGGTAGAATAAGAAGAGGTAAAATTACTAACTATGTGTTTTTATTTTATTTCTCCTTTCCCAACCTTAAAATAGTATTTATTTATGATTATATAATTAAAATATTACCTCAAATATAATGATATGTTAATATGTAAAGTTCATGACCTATATCTCTATCCTCTCCCATCAAATTGGAAACGATAACATCGCTCGTGTGTACGATGAACTACTGCCTCGCGAACTGATGTGACATTTTTTCCATGAAAATCTATCATGATTGGGTATGATAATGGATATAGTTTATATATTTGATATTTATAACATAATTATGAATATGGATTCATTATATCATATATTTTTTTTTACTTTCCATTATATAAGGGATATAGTAACATCACTCCTGTGTACGAAAGACTACCGCCTTACAAAGTGATGTGATTAGTTTTTCACTAATGATTCAAATGGAAGGTAATAAGGAAAAATTTATTTAATATATTTGATATAAATGAAATATTTATCATTAAAAACAATATAATATATCATTTTATTTATTACCATTTCACTCACTAAAAAATGATATTGTCGTTCGTGTATCGATGGACTGCCCGCCTCCACAAAGCGACGAGACTCTCTTTTTATCACCATGCCTCATGGATGATATATATAAGTATATTGAAATAATTAATATCAAATACATAATATTATTATAATTATATAAATAAAAAATAATACATACCTTATTTCCATAATGATCACTGAAAAATGGAAACGTTACTCAGGTATACATATGACCTACTGTCTCCATGATCACAACATTGTTCATTTTTCATAAAAAAATCATGACTCAGTATAAAAGTATAATTTATTAATAAATATGATAATTATTTAATTATTATTATTCTATATATTTTTAAATAATGACCTCTTTGACCACATTCAACACATCAAAGCCTTTATGAAACAATGAACCAAACATCCTCAAAACACCCGACATGGACACAACTGATTAAATATTTAAATATTTCACAAATAAAATAAAATAAAATATTTAAGTATAAGGTATTAAAAATGGAAATTTTTCTTAACAAATCAAATAATTGGTGAGAGCATATTATACAAGAGTTAAATGATATACAAGGAAAGTCTCTACTCAAGGTAAGGGTTTCTCTCATCTAACTTTTTATTGTTGAGAAATATGCCATATTAACAAGTTGTTTTTATTATGTGGTGTATAAATTGAACCTTTTACATTTAATATAATGAATCCATAATACATCACTTTATTTTAATTTTAAATTTTAATTATTTTACCCTATGTGATTTTACATGAAAGTTACCAAGTGGTAAATAATTTCATAAATCAATTTCTTATCATTAGATTATATTAATTTTTTTTACCTTTGATATTATAAGTTTTTGTGTTCAATTAAATTTGAATATATTATGTTATATTTTTAATTTTTATATATGGTTTTACATTTGATACAAATAATTGACTCATTGATTAATTCTCTCCTCGATTTTATTATCATTTTAAGGGACTTCGTCTCAATTTCCTTTCATTAAGGCATATTTTAATATTATTAACTTATATTATTTTATGAGGTGTATATATAATCCCTTTGACATGTTATATCATGAATTTATTTTCTATTATGATATTTAATGCTTTTTATTGTTAATATTTCATGGGGCTTATAATTAAAATGTATACAAAGTTGTAAAGGACCTTTTTTTTGAAAATCCCCTTTTAAAGTTCCCTTTTCAACTATTTTCAAAAGGAATGTATTTTTTTAACAAATATAGAATGAACAGAATTCACAACCATCATGAAGACTCAATTATTTGATGTTTCCATTTTATGTTTTCAAGGTTTTTTCAAGGAAAATGGTTTATTTTTATATACACATTTATTAGATTTCTAAAAGTTTTTTTTAAAAGAACACATTTTTTTTATGAAAATACGAATTCATTTATCTCTTCGTTTAAAAATATTATTTCATTCAAAAATCCATTTTTTCTAAAAAAATTCTAAAATATTTTACTATGATTGTTTAAATTAATTTTTATCCATAATTGGATTTTTACCAAATGTTTTAAATTGTATATTTCTATCATTTTCTTAAAAATTTTAGTTTTAATTTTACCTAAAATGAGAATGGAAGCTTTGTTTCAACCTATACAACATGAAATTTTTTTACCTCCATTATGAACATTATTTTATTTTAATTTTAATTTATAATGAACCAAGGTTATTTTAAAATAAAAGGTTTTTCAAAATATTTTAATGGTATTTTCCATTCATCAAAATCAACAACTGTTGGTGTTACTTATACTCCACTAGGGATATTTAATATTGACACTAGTAGAAAAATTGTCTTTAACATTGGTTTTTGTTATTTTGGATGTCATTTTTAACCGACGTCGAAGTCGCCGATGTAAAAAATATTACTTTTTACGTCATTTTTTGTAAACCGACGCCGAAAATAAATTAAATTTGTTTTTTGTCATCGGTTTTGTAAAATATCGATTCCAAAAAAACTAATTTGTATAATTTTTTTTGTCGGTTTTCATAAAAACTAATTCCAAAAATAAAAAAATAGTTTTGGCGTCGGTTATTTAATAAAACCTACACCATAAATGAAAAAAAAGATTTTTGGTGTTGGTTTTTACAAAAACCGACGCTAAAAAGTAAAATTCTTTTTTTCTATGTTTTACATAATTTCCTAATATTTGATTTGACTGGTTGTGGACCTAAAATGGTGTGATGGATCAAAATTTATCGCCGTCCTAAGTTGAACCAATCAATGTTTCATTGGATACAACCAGTTTCAAAGAAAACATGATAAACATAAATTAAAATCATATACACCAAATGAAATAATGTAAGTATAATAATTCAGACTTATTTCAATGGTTTTACGGGATTCCATAGAAATTATATGTTGTTTATCATTATATAACTTATATTTAGAAATGATAATTAGTCATTATTATAAGAAATCTAATCGCGTTGTTTTGAAATGAAGGAAAATAATAATATACAAAACAAATGAATAGAATATGCACCGTGTTCAAATTAAGGATTGAAGTCGCATTGAAAAATTTATTGAATTGACGATGTTGAAAATGATGAAAGAAGGAGAAACTGGATATATATATAGTAAATGAAAATATTTTCAATTGCGTTATATGAAAATGTAGGCGGGATTTTAAAAAGTTAAACCCGCGTTGTGAAAAAAATTGAAATTATGATCCCGCGTTACTCTTTGGCGTCAGTTTTGTTTGAAACTGATAAAAAAGAGGATTTACATTGGTCTTTTGGCAACGGTTTTTTAGGAAACCGATGCCAAAAATGCCAATCGATATCCTCTTTGGCGTCAGTTTTTAAATAAACCGACGTGAAAAAGTTAAAAAAATACATTTTTCGCGTCGGTTTTTTAAAAACCGATGCCAAAAAGTTAAAAAATAATATTTTTGGCGTCGGTTCTTTAACAAACCGACGTGAAAAATTTGAAAAAAAAACTTTTTTTCTCGGTTTTTTTTAAAACCGATGCCAAAAACAGAAAATAAATTTTTTTGGTGTCCGTTTTAAAAAAACCGATGTAAAAAACTAAATAAATATTTTTGGCATCGGTTTTTATGAAAACAGATGCCAAAAAATTTAAAACAAATTACAATGTTTTAGATAATTCCTTAATCTTTGATTTGACTGGTTGTGGAGCTAAAACAGAGTTACGGATTAAATGTTATGGCCTTTGAAAGTTGAACTTCTTTAAGACTTCTCTCAGTGATAATCAACTTCTGACATCCATGACTTTTAATCTGTAACTCTGTTTTTTCTCCACGACCAGTCAAATCGAAGATTGGTGAATTATCTAAAACATTGTAATTTTTTTTAAATTTTATGACGTTGTTTTTTATAAACACCGACACCAAAATATATATATTTTTTTGTTTTTTTCATCGGTTTTTTAAGAACCGATGCCAATTGTTTTTTTTATTTTTGGCGTCGGTTTTTAAAAAACCCGATGCCAAAAAAACACCACAAAAAATATTTACGTCGGTTTATAAGAAAACAACATCAAATTGGCAACGTTAAAAATCATTTTTCTACTAGTGTGATAGAATCATCATTCTTTTTATGGATGGGATAAGATTGTTTCAAAGAGATTATTATGGTACCCATTTATTTCCCATAGGTTAATCATGTTTCGAAGATATTTTTATGGAACCCTTATATTTTATAATGTCCAGTCATATTTCAAAAATATTTTTATAGAGCCCATTTATTTTCCACAAGTTAATAATTTTCTTAAAAGAATAAAGGATATTTCAATGAGTTTATGATGAAATGAATTATCTATTTACTTTGTTCATGATATGTTTCTTGGAAATTATTTATGATGATGTGTGATTCCATTATAAACCATGTATGAAAGGCTTTGTTATAAACCAAGTACGGATTGTAACATTATAAATAAAGTATGGTTAGTTAAATTATAAACTGAGGATAATTGGATCTCTTATATCCCTCTAATTAATTCGGTACTCTAGAGATGGAATTCATCCATATTAGTTATTCTATTTGTTAGAGTGATATGATGATAATAGTTCCGTGATACCAATACATTTAATCTATTATTTCTATTGGTTTATAATGTTCCTCATGATCAAGATTGATATCACATGGCTCATTATTGTTGATTCTAATGAAGTGAATCTTGTATTTGTAAAAGACTTATTCCATGTTTTCATGTTTTATGATCTAGGTATTTACGAGTATGATTATTATTATATTATATTCATGCACTTTTATTATGTCATAATACTCTTATTATCTTCTTATTATACCTAATGGCATTTAATTGGTAATTCTTAAATTTACCCTTACGGAGCATTTGAGCTCACCCTTCTTATGTTTATTCCCAGGTTATAAAGATTGAGAATGACAAAAACTATTCATAGAAGGGTTTTATATAGATGATGTTGATGACCTTGTATAGAATATGAAAAGTTGGGTATAGTGGGAACGATACTCTATTGAATTACTTGGTATTGTTTATGTAAGAGTTTATCCTAATAATATAAAACTCTAAACATAAATGGTCCTAGAGAATGTTAGTGATAAAATATTTTCATTTTGATGTTATATGTTTTTGATGGAAAAAATTGGGTCACATTTATCAAGATCAAATCTTGAAATGAAAAGTTTAAGTTTTCAATGCCAGATTTAGGAGTGTGGGTTCGGGGCAGTTATAGTTTGTATCATAAGAAATTTTTATATAGATTTAGTGATTATGATGTTTTCGTGTGAGGTTATATTAAGATTTATAAATACTATATCAGGTATATAAGATTAAGTATGATCATAAGTTCAAATTCTTAAGCACCCATTTGATATTTCAAGTAAGATATCTTAAAGTGATTAGTTTCATTTTTGGATACATTTTATTAGGTGAAAGTATATATAATGCTTTTGTTTATTGTGATGTATGTATTTACATTTTTCAGATATATGTTTTAAGTAATTTATAACTTTTATTTTTATATGATCTTGGATTTTACGGTAATTGTTGGAACACAAGTTTTATCATATAGTTAACCGTGGGAATGAAAATTGATTTGGTGACTAAGTGATTAATGTTATTTAAAAAGGGGATCTCTATATTTTTTTGCTTTTAATATTAAAGGTATTAGATAAAATTTAAGGTTAAAACACTATTTAATGTTTATGTTATTGAGGTTATTTGGGATATATGATTACTTATTTATAGAATTATTTAGTTTTAACTTTGGGTATTAATGTGTAATTTTGGATATTAATGTATTATTTCACTATATAAAGGTTTATTTAATCTGGAAATTATATTATTTTTTTCTAAACATTTTAGTTTTTGTTAATTTAAAAAATATAGATGGGATATATTTACTATTCCTTTATGGTTATGTGGTATTTATAAGTTGATTTTAGTGCTTCATGTATGAGAAATTCATCTTTAATACTCATCATTTTGAGAAAAAATGAGATTGTGGAGGAAATTGGATAAAGGACAAAATTATATTTGTAAAGTAAGTATATTTGACTATGATTCTAGTCTATATGGTGAATTAATTCCTAAACTCTGGGAAAAATAAATTAAAATAAAAATGTCATCCTAATACCTTCATTTTTATGAACTGATAGTCCTTTCACTCATAGAATATTTATGTTTTTGAGGTACTTAACTTTCTATTGATCATTGAATTTATTATGATCAATGATCTTTTTCACTTTATATCATTATTTTGGAATTAAAATTTTTTTACATGTCAAAATATTCACTTCCCACCTATTTACTCCTATTTGGAAACCAAGTATGTGTTATTCTAGATATCCTCTATATCTTCTTTTCTCTCTTATCGAGAGGATATTTTATTGACCCTTTTTACATTGTGAGTTTCCAAAAGAAAAGTTATTTTCAAATGTCCAACCCTTTATTACCGAGATGAAGTTAAAATAGATAGGGCAAAATTTATTAAAGAGAGTAGGATGTAACACATAGATATTTTAGAAAAGAAAATTATGTTCGATAACATATTTGACATGCAACACTAAGCTTAAACAACGCATGATATATATAACCATGCTATTAAATTAGAGAGTATTAATTATGTTAAATAATTTATAATATATATATAATTTCTAATCAATATAAATTATTTAAAAAATATTTAGTAAATAATCAATTAATTTTTAGTAATGTAATTTTGTTCTTCAAAATTATATTTTCTTTAAAAATTATTTTTTTGATTTTCTAGAAAAATATGGTAATTATTTTTTGAAAATTTTATAAATTTTATTAGATAAAATTAAATTCTTTTTTTAAATGTTCATATAAAAATTTAATTTGGGTGAAATTTTGGTATTTTTCAAAAAATATTTATTTTTTTAGTAAATAGTGAAAAATACTGATTTTTTGTAAAAATGTCATTTCTTTTTAATAATTTAGAAAATTTAAATGTCCCATTATTTTTTGAATATGATTTTACATAAAATGAATTTTATTTATTTATATTTAATACACGTAATTTATTTTCAATAAAATTCATATTGGATTTTAGTATAAGTTTTTCTTTGAGTTTAAAAACGAGGTTTTTCTGAAAACTGTTTTAATGTGCATAACGATTATCCTATTTAATTAATAAAAGAAACCATAATTAATAATAATTTAAATTAAATTTATATATTATACATATATAAATATTAATTTATATTTATACAATAATTATTTTCAGTTACAGAGTTAATATAAAATAATATTTCCCTTGAAATATACCCTTCTTGAAAACCGATTGTTTTGTCACGTATGTGGGTTTAATTTTAAATTAAAATTTGAAACTTATTTGAGTTTAATTTTCTATAATGGATTAAATATTTTTAATAATAATAATTTATATTTTATAATAATGTCAACCTAATTTTTTACCATAATGAATAGAGAAAATAGTAAAAATTAATTACTACATTTAAGGTGAAAACAAGTTTATTAGGAGGTTAACTTAAAAACATAAGTGTCAAAATGACCTGAAAACTTATATAAAAACTATTTTATGGTAATATTTAAAATTAATAATGTATCATTAATGATAAATCACAATTTTGGAACCTTGTGTCATGTGAAAAAAATGGTTACAACTTTTTCTTTTAAAAAATCTCAAGTGTTCCACTCACATTAATTATAAAATCCACCCATATCCTCTTTTATTCACACATTAAAACACTTTTTGTTAATATAATACATTCCCAAATCACCTTTAAACTTCCATAACCGAATCTTAGAAGTAAGTTTTTGGTCATAAATCCATTCTAAGAATACTTTAGGTATAATCTTAAAGAGGCGGTCTGAGAAGGTGTTAAATTCATAAGTACATGTTTTTGTTTTATTTATTCTTCCTCATACTAAA
Organism: Viscum album; assembly: GCA_963277665.1. Lineage (NCBI taxonomy): Eukaryota > Viridiplantae > Streptophyta > Magnoliopsida > Santalales > Viscaceae > Viscum > Viscum album. The sequence goes on from OY728129.1 coordinate 265,774,048, forward strand.
AATATAATTCATTTATTATTATATAATAAAAAATTATAAAAAATATACTTAAATATTATTATATATCCATCTCATATTCCCTCAAATAGGAAATAATAACGTCACTCGTGTGTACGGCGGACTACCGTCACACGAACCAATGTAACACGTTTTCCATCACAACTTATCATGGTTGGGTATGATGATGGATATAAAGTATATATATTATAATTATAACATTATTATACATATTATTCATTATATAATATATATAAATTTTTTACTTTCATTCCTTAGGTGATATGACAATGTTGCTTGTGTGTACAGCGGACTACCGCCTCGCAAAGCGATGTTATTCGTTTTTAACAAACATTTAACATGAAAGGTAATAATGATAAATTTAATAATTATATGTTAAATAAAAGGAAAAAATATAATATTAATGAAATATTTATCATTATAAAAAGATAATATATTATTTTCTTTCTTACATTTTCACTCACTCAAAAATGATAATGTCGTTCATGTATGTGTGGACTGTCACCTTCACAAAGCAATGTGACTCTATTTCCATCACCAAACCACATAGATGATATATATAAGTATATTTAAATAAATAATATGGTATATATGATATTATTATTATTATTTATATAAAAAACAAAACATAACTTCTTCCCATGATGATCACTGAAAATTAGAAACATTACTCATGCGTACGTGAAGTCTACCGTCTCCATGATTGTAATATAGGTTATTTTTCATAACAATTTTTCATGATTGGTTTTAAAATTATAAGTGATGAAAAAATATGATAATTATTTCAAAATTATTATTCTTTATACATTTAAATAATGATAATCTTTGACCACAATCAACACACCGAATCCATTTTGAAATAATGAACCGATTGTCCAAAAAAAAAATAACACAAACTTAACTGATTAAATATTTAAATATGTAATTAAAAATTAATAAAATAATTAATTTAAATTAAGGTATTAAACCTTTAAAATTTTATTATGAAATCAAATAATTTTTGTAATCTTATTATACAGGAGTTAAAGGACATACAAGGAAAGTATGGACTCGAGGTAAGGGTTTTTTTATCTCACTTTTTTATTCCCATGATACATATGCCATATTCAAAAGTTTTTTTTATCATGTTTTGTATAAAATTACCCTTTTTCATGGAATATAATAAATCCATAATAAATCATTATATTTTAATTTTCAATTTGAATTATTTCATTCAAGTGTTTTTAACTTGAAAATTACTAAGTGGTAAAGAATTTCATAACTCAATTTCATATCATCAGGTTATATAACATCTTATTTACCTTTGATATTCTAAAATTATATGAAAAATGAATATTTAATATATTATGTTTTATTTAATCATTTTATAAGTGGTTTTATATTTTATACTCATAATTGACTCATTGATTAATTCTCACTTCAACTTTATGATCATTATAAGGGACTTTGACTCAATTTCTTTCATCGAGGAATATTTTTATGTGATTCACCTATATTATTTTATGAGGTGTATATTCAGACCCTTTGAAATTTTATATCATGAATTTATCTATTATCATGATATTTATTCTTTTATCATTAATATTTCATAGGGATTGTGATTCAAATGTTTCCAAAGGGGTAAGGGAATTTATTTTAGAAAACAACTTTTATAGTTCCATTTTCAACTCTTTTGAAAAGTAATTTAATTTTATAAAAAATCTGATATGAAAATAATTTCATGAAATTATGATTCCTTAATGATTTTATTTTTACTTTATATGTTTCTAAGGTTCTTTTCAAGGAAAATGGTTTCTTTTTTATGTGTGTAGTTTTTAGGTTTTAAAAAGATTTTTTTTCCAGAAAATACAACTTCATTTATATCTTCATTAGAAAATAACTTTTCTATTAAAATCCATATTTTCTAGAAATAATTTCAAAAATGTTTTACTAATATTTTTTAATTACATTTTTACACATAATTGGATTTTTAAAAATTAAGTTAAAAGGAATTTTCCTATTGTTTTCCAAACAATGGACATTTGGATTTTACTAAAAATGTCAAAAGATTAATTATTTTCACCTATATGGTGGAACAGAATTTCCCTATATCATGACCATTATTTTATTTGATGTATCAAATTTTATTTTCAAAGAATTGTTTTTCAAAATATTTTATGATTTTAAGATTTAAAAAGAGAAATTCGAACTGAAAAGGTTATATTCCTCAAGAATGTTTTTAAAGATTTTTTAATGGTATTTTCCATTCATTAACATCAAAAACTATTGTTCTTAATTTTCCTACACTGGGTATATTTTTTATTGATACAATACTCATGATTTCTGTATATGGAGTAAGATTATTTGAAATAGATTTTTTGGAACCCATTTATTTCCCAATGGGTTAATCATGTTTCAAAGATATCGTTTTGGAATACTTTACTTTCCTAAAAGTTAATCATGTTTCAAAGAGATTTTTATGGAACCTATTTCTTTTATATGGGGTAATTAAGTTATGGAAATAATAATTGTTGTTTCAATTAGTTTATGATGAAATTAATTATCTATGAACTTTTTTCATGATATAATTCTTAGGATTTTTTTATGATGATGAGTGGTTCAATTATAAACCAAAGACGGGTGGATTCATTATAAACCAAGGATGGTTGGTCATATTAAACCAAATACGGATGGTTTTTTTATAAATAAAGGATGGGTGTTGATGCCTCCAAAATTATCATTGAATAATTCATAAGGGAAGAAATATCTAATTATGGGTATTATTTCTTCTACAAAGGAAAAGGGAGAGGAAGATAGTTAAGACCCATGGATCACAAAACCCTTAACAAACCTGTGACCGCATGACCATTATAAGGCCAAATGAAATCTTCATGCACAGTGCATAACCTATGGGGGATCCCGCAAATCCCCTTTTTAATGAGTCCCTCAATTTTTTTAATGGTGCTCTAGAAAACTAGTAACTACATAGGTGGTATCATGATGATTTCTCCTAGTACACATGGGTTGCTGGTGACAAGCACCTAGCAATACAACTTGAAAATCTTCTAAAACTAGGAGGAAGGATACTCAAATTGTGGAGGCCCCTAGAATCCCCAAATATCATGTGGCTCATCACAAAAGGAAATACTGTTATCCCTTAGAAACATTAAAGAAAATTTTAAAAATCCCTTAAACTTTGTAAAATAAAAAAGGATGTAAAAATGGAGAAGGTGGGAGATACTCAGAGATATTGAACGACATGTGGTGCACCCTTAGTGATCCAAAAGACTCCTTGAGTCCCTAATGACATGTACGCCTCATCTCATGGAGTCCCTTTGGATTGTCCGCCTTGTCACACAGAAATCCTAGGTTATATCTGAGTAACCATGAGCTCCCCTTTAGAAATATAAGGGTAAACAAAAATAATTTTCTAGAAAATGCTTGTGCACCCCCTTATGACCCATATTGGTCACGTGATGCATCACCAAAAAATAGAGTAACTATCCTTGAAATTAATTAGGCAATTTCTTTGGAATCCCATAATTTGTTTCATAAAACATAAGGAATAAAATAGGGAATAGTGATAAGGAACTCATAGTCAAAAAATTCCCATGACATGTTAATGAAGCCCACAACATGGTCCTACGAGACCCCCAGGAGAACTATCCATGTCTTGTGGAAAGTTTTATACAAGTCATCAAGCATCTCACATACTCCTTCAACATGCATTGGGATTTTGTGAATGTTATTGTTCATGTCAAATGATAATAAAGAAGTCATCCACCACATCCATGTGATAAAAATGTATCCTTTAATTTCAAATAATTCAATAATTAAGGCATTGATGAGAGGGACTCACAGTCACTAAAAATCAGGAGACACCCTTAGAGAAGTCCATGAAAGAAACTCAGAATGCCGTGTGGAGCCAGATCCCTTAACCAACTCCTAGATGGACTCATGCTAGATGCACCTCAAAAATCACTAAACAACCATGGTGGTGATTCTTATAAATTCCCCCCAATAACATGAAAAAGGGGGACTCTGGACGATTTGAATCTTGAACTCTTGAATATCTGGTGCAAGGGTTAGAGAGGACATATCAAATTGGATGATCTCATGAATAAAAAGTCTTTCATCAGGTAATACACTGGTGAACATCTAGATCAATCATGTTGTATACATAAGCTACTTTGTGTTATCATTCATAGATCACATGAATGACTACTAGCAAGGTGTATGAAGAACATACCGCATATCCCCATAGATCACGAAAGACTCAAGATAAATTGGTATTGAAAAATCCTAAGTCATTCATAATAAAAGGGATAGAACAAAAATTAAAAGGGAAGGAATTAAGAAAAATACATTTTTGTTGGCACTCATGCACTTCAAGTGATTCATTTAAAGAAACGTGATGGTACCAGGACGCATCACCTGGATCTCATGATGCTCCTTCAAAATTATATTTGGGACATGAGAAATATTTTGGGCATGTCAAATCAAGTGATACAGTCCCATTGGGAACACCAATTTGGTCTCATAAAGCCATCTAGATCTATAGTATGATCCTTGTTATGTCCGTCAGATATATCACCTAACACATATAACGACACCTTCTCATTTCAAGTCAAGTCTCGCGGTTTCACCTAGGTATGAAATCCAACCTCTAACGACACCCCCTCATTAAGTTAGTTGAGATCCATGACGCCCTCTAGATATGTCGGCTAAGTCTCACGAAACCCTCTCGGAAGTTCAACTGAGACCTTTGATGCCCTAAAAACATGACGACTAGGTCTTGCGATGCCATATTGAGATGTTATCCAAGATATGATACATCCTTCGAGCCATGTCATAATAACTCTTGTGATTTCCTCCATATGTGTGAAGATAACTATTATGAATGAAACCAAGGCACACCATCTGGATCATGTGACACCCCCTTGAAAATGTCACTCATGTCAAACAATGGATTTTAGGATAGGAAAACTGGGTCATGTGACACCCTCCAGACAACAATACAAGATCACCAGGGCATCCCAGGACTTGATAACATTTTCCATCCTCAGTGTGTAATCCCCAATCAATCGGAAACCCCTAGTGTGTATGACTCAATATAAAGGGAACTACGAAGACTCAAATTCCTTCTATATTCACGATATGTAGGCCACCTCTCTTGAGGTTCAATCTCCATATTGACCATCTAGGGAAATACCATCATTTAATTCCCTTATTCAATGAAATGGAATTGATTACCTACTATCCCTTATTTCTCACAATGACCATGGTTCACGTGGGCTTAGGGATTTGCAATAATCATGATATATGTCCTATATACCTCTACAATAGTAAGGTTACTCTTTGTGTGTAAGCCCCGATATAAACAAAACTATGATGACTCTGATTCCTTCTATAACTAGGATACGTAGGACACCTTACTAAGGCCCAAGCTCAAATAAACATCCCTTTCTATGAATGTCCTTTTACAACTCTGACATCTTAGCCATCAGGAATCAATTAGTCCCAAGAGATGATCACTTCATCTCATCCATTAGCAGATTGAGAAACCAACAGAATTATGAAAAATTTGATTCCTTCCTCAAATAGGATATGTATGACATGTCTCTGATACTTGACATCCTTGATAAATTGTCTTAGTGAAACCCCAAAACACAAGTCCCACATCATGTGAAATAAAATGACAATTTTCAATCCCTTGTTTCTCACACTGAGAATGGATAACATGGGCTTAGGGAGTTGAAATAATCATATGATTTTCACCTTGGGACTCTAAAATAACTAGGATAACCTCAATATATAAGACCTAAACAAATATACCATGGAAACTCTAATTATCTCTATACTCGGGATACATAGGACATCCCTATGAGATTCATGCTTGAATATTTGTCGTCCTAGAGCCCCCATATACGTCCTTTTAATAGAATGTTAAATTTTATAGGTCGAATAAACTATGTGGGTTTTGATTCCTACAATAACCAAGATACGTAGGATGCCTCGTAATGTCTCGATACCATCATAGGAATATTAACTTCCCCCTTACATGGAATCACATTCCAAAGAACATGGTTATATGTATTCAATCTATAAGAAACTTCCCATTATAATAAAATGTTAGAGAAAATAATATACATACAGATTAATCCACTAAAGATACCCCCATCCTTTTCATATGAAATATAATTAACCTATAATCATTTTTTAGGGTAACCTATCCCATATTGAGATTATAAAGAGATCCATGAGCATATATTAAATCTATAAGAGAATCCCAGAGTAGGAAAAAATTCCCCGAAAAGGGTATGATGAGCCTGAAATCTCATCCTCTTGACCAATACATGTCCCCAAGAGTTACTGGGCCTGAAAACCCAGATGATTGCAGACCTTTTGAAAGAAGGTCCATACCCATCAATGTATGAGGGAACTATTGAGAGTTTTTAGGAATGGTTGAACAAATAAAAACCCGATGCAAGAAATAGAGCAATTCCCTAAGAATCTACCCTCATCCAAACCATTAAGTGAAACCCATTACATGCCTCAAATATAAAAGATAAAAAATAGTGAACCCACTGTGAATCTCTTTAATAACAAATGACCATGTTATAATCCATCATATCATTTTTCCCACTACAAAAATGGTGAACCCGATGTGAATATATGTAATAAAAAATGACCAGGTCATAATATGTCAGACCATTTTGTTTTGCCACTATATACAAAAAAATAGTGTACCCGATGTGAAAATTTTAATAAAAAATGATTGGGTTATAACCCATAAAGCCATTATGTTTCTCCCCATATGAAAAAAACACTTTCATTCCTGACGTGAATCCCTTACGCAATTTTTTTTTGAAAACCCTATACCAAAAAAGAAGTAAGACTGACATGATCATATAGATGATCTTATGAAACTGAGATTCTTGTAAGTCCATCATAGTACTAACATGTCCTCACATGCAGAATGGCTAGAATGGAAAAATATGAAAATTTTGTTAAACCATGCATATCTGATTGAGAATTTTATTCCTAACATATAGAAATAATCAATAACCTTGTTCTTTATTTCCTGAGTCATTTCTAATACAAATCCCTTCTATAGTATCCCAACCCGAGGTAATGTATTCATCATCCAACGTTCACTCTGATAAAACATTTCCTTTTGTGACCCGCATGATTCACAAAGAAATATCACATACTCAGTAGGTCCAATGATAGGTTGAAAATATGATGGTCTAGGAGTACCACTGACACAATAAAATCCCAACCATGGAAGCTGACCATGAGATTATCCATGCATGCCAGCTGGTGAATCCACATCTCCCGATGAAGGTTACTGCTATGATAGTAGTCCTTATCGCTACAACCAACTGCTTTAGGAGAATATCCTTAGAACGAGAAAACTGAATCCTTCCATATCTGATGAATGTGGACTAGGAATCCAAATACGAATCCCTTTTGATTCATGTTCCTCCGAGGAGGGCACATACCAACTATCGTTGTCAGTATAATCCCTCTGGTACTCCCCAGTTGCGTAATGTGAGTGCCAACCGAAATAATACTAACTCTAAATCCCATGAATGGGTGGTAAGTAAGTCTCATAAGGGGAGAAAGGCACTAGAAATCCAAGATAGGGCTCATATATCCATTAATTCTAACGATTCCTACCAGCGTACTCTAATAGGAAACAAGAAGCAGGCTCATATCACTGCCAGCTCAGAACATGTCTGTGGACATATCCCCATAGTAAGAATGGGAGGATCATATTCCTACACCCCATGCACAAAGCCCATCAACATACTCTGATGGCACAAATAGGATAAAATTGGCTTCATATCCCCACTTCAATCAAAGATATATTTCAGTGCATAATGGTGATGAAAAATGTGCAGTCTTATATACCTACACACTCTTTGATAAAATACTAATATATTTTTGCAATAGCTGAAGAGCTACACCAGCATATTCTGACATTATTTCAGATAAAGGGACATGTGCATGCCCCTATCCCTATAGCCAAATAAACTCAACACTCTGATCATCGTGAAAAAGTGGTTTTACTAGAGCAAGAACACACTCTTGATCCCATACAGGAGGAATATCAACATATTCAAATAAATGATGAGGCATTAGATCAGGATCATAGTCCTGTTCCAACCGAGGTTCACTAGGTGAAAGCATCACACACCTCGGGACAGGGGAACATGCTTGTCAAAAAATCCTAGCGGCATAATCCAAAGGCTTGGAATTTGGATCATATCTCTATTCTAGCTGGGGATCATCACATGAGAGGGGAACAAGACTCCAGACATTCTAATATTCCTATCAAAGAAGTTCATCGACATAGTCCAAAGACCCAGGATCAGACATATATCCCCGTTATGGATGAGGATGGCCAAGTGAGAATGATACAAGCCTCAGGACATTCTCCTATTCCAATCAGTTAATCTTACAGGTATATTCTAGAAGATCACTAAAGAAAGGCGCATATTCCTACTTCCACTGATGAACGACTTCACCAGCATCATTTCAAGGAAAAACAGAAGGAGGCTCATATTCCTTCTCTCATTCCATAGGTCCATATGCATATTATAATGGGGAATAAATATTCAAAACATGCTCATATTCCTATTCCAACTAGAGATCACCAGGTGAGAGTGGAACATGCCTTGAGGCTATATCATACTCCTATCAAGAATGACCAACAACATATCCCAAAGGCTAAAGATCAGGCTCATACTTCTATCTTGACTAAGGCCCACCAAGTCATAATTGTACATGTCTCATGATAGGCTCATATCCATCTCAATAATGATATATCTTATTGGAATATTACAATTGATTCTCAGTAGTGGGATAATTCTCCCATAACTCAAGATAGTTATAAACAAGTTCTGGAAACTGTCATATAGTAGGCTCATATCCCTACAAAATCACTAAAGGCAGATCGACATATTCCAACCATGATGTAGAACATTGAACATATTTATAATCTATTCACTTCTAGTGTCTTTGATGTTGTTTGAGACACATTCTCAATACCACAAGGGTTTTTTTACTCTTTTATCGATGAAAAAGTAGAAGACTTTCATTAACATTATAGTTCTCATGGTAGTGTAGAGATGGATCATAGAGACTCTACTCCTGACATCTACTGTGGTCAATATCCCCATGAAAATATCTCCCATGAACATGGAAATAATACCCTTTCCTAGACATCTCTATATTGAGAGGTTTCCAAAATGCATACACCTTCATATATAGAGGTTCTTGAAACATCGGGGTCAATGGTATACAATTACTTACCTACTTCCAGCAACACTCCAGTCCCATTAGCAGGTGACCATCTGTAACGCCCCGACCCTAGTTGCCTAGAGTCGGTGCATTATTACATAACATTGGCATGATCGCAAGAAAGATCAAATCTCGAAAGACCGATTGGTTTAGTAGCCTTGGAAACACTAGATATATTCATAAGTTTTACATTACATCATAAAATGAAAAACTACTACAACAACATAATGTTTCCACAGTCCACACTATAATCCCCTCATAATATCCCTGCAGGTCATTCATAACTTACATCTTCACTTCCTGGGAAAAATAAAACATAGAAAAGGGGTGAGCTCAAATGCCCAGTAAGGATAACAATATAGCGGAAACTTTCATCAATAAGAATAAACATTTAAGGCAATGTATAACTAAAAAAAAAGCCTTTTAAACATGAACTTTCAACATGGTATGGCATAAATAAAATGAAATAATGCCATTTACTTATTCACATGGATATTCTACTAATCGAATAATCACATGCAAAAATCATTAACCACTTTCATAATGTTGGAATGCATAATGCCAGACTATCATAACCACATAGCCAAGGCCTCGTGCCAAGACTACAAATAAGATTTTGTCAAGGCCTTGTGCCAAGACACTAGTTTGTCTCATGAGATCTACCGATGCATCGAGGAGCTATAGCGGGCTCCACCCGTCACATATTAAGTCCAATGCATTCCCATATGAAAAGGTTTAAACATAACATAAACATTCGTATTAAAACTAGCATACGAAATGTAAATACTTTCACCATAAACTATGAATGGTATAAAAATAGCACATACACAGTCAAATATATCACAAAACCTTCAATACAATATATAAGTTTTGTATCATAATAAATCAACTTCAAATAATCTTAAAATCCATCAAAGGATGTTGACATAGATGAAATCAAAATTCTTTTTAAAGAAATATCTCCTTTTATTTTGAAATAATTTAAGATCCATATAAAATAAAACATTTTCTTTGAAAATTTTCTTATAAGCTTGTAAGGGAAGCTTTGAAGATTTTATAACGGCGGAAAATAGCCGCACCCGCCGTATAAGTTAAAAAACATTCTTACCTTAATTCTGTCGAAAAGGTTAAAAAGGACCTTGTTTTGAAAATGACCGAAATATTCCTTTATAAACCACTTATAAAAGTCAAAAAGGGTATAAATGACTTTAACTCATATTCTAGTAAATAGTAAAAATGTTTTGAAATGCATTTTTAAGAAACATGGATGTGGATGATAAAGAGATCCCAGTAGATTATTACGTATAAACAACCTTGGATAATGAAGAGGTTGTAAAGTAAACCCTTACCTTGTACTTTTCCTTGGTTGGGGTAGGTTAACCTCCTATATAATGGTGAAATAGTTGTTATTAAATTATACAATAATCATATATATTAATATGATATCATATATGATCTTTTAACATTGATTTGTTAATAATATCTTAGAATTATCGTCGTTTCGGGAGTTAACTTACTCATTTTCTTTTATATGTTTTGTTACATAAGCCATGGTTGTTGTATCTTATTCATATCCAGAATGCTATCCAGTCCTTAAACATCATTTTTAAATCATCAAATGATAATTATACTTGAATGGATACGATGGAGAATGAATCTAATCGCGTTCGTGGAGACGGTAGTCCGTACGTACGCACGAGCGACAATATCATTCTTTTGATATTAAAATAATATATAAATGGATGGTATATCATACATAAAGAATCATTAACATGTTATATTTATTATTTACATGAGTTACACATCATTATTATACCCAACCAAATAATATTATATTGAATAACAATTACACCACGACGTGGAGACGGTAAGCCTACGTACGCACGTATGGTGACATGTTATTCAAAGGGTGGATAGAATACTGAATATGATTGTACCATATTTATAATAACATCACAGTATATGTGAGATACTGGAGTTATTATTTTAGAATGGTGAGAACAAAGGAAGAAGAAGTGGAAGAAGAAATGAACTTGGAGAAGGGTGGTGAAATCATTACCTCTTCTTCGGGTTCTTCCTTTTGATTTGATCAAAAGGGCTCCTTAGATTGGCTTTCTGATCAAACTAAGGCCTCTAGGTTGTAGTGAGGGATGTTGGGAGAGTATTTGGGCAGAGTTTGGCCGAACCAAAAGGCTTTAAAGGTGTGAAGAAATGAGAAGGAGGAGTGCCCTTTTATAAGAGGGGTGAGGGGCACCTTTGGAAAAGCTAGAAATATTAATTTATAATAAATTGATATTCAGTTTCTAATGGCTCCAAAGTTGATTATTCAAAGGTTAAGGTGGGGATAGGTCGAACACCACTCAACCAAAATAATTTATATAGGTTTGGGTACTTATATTAACCTTATCTTTAAGTATTAACTCTAAGTTAATTAGTTTCACTTTTACAATGCCTCTTTGTATTTTTATATAATATGGTTAATAAACTTACTATATACATCCAAGTGACCCCCAAGTGGTACATTAATGATGAACCTATCATGATATAAGTCTCTTTGCCGAACCTTAGATTTTTAGGAATTTATTATCAATTAATAATATAATATTTGTTTAAGAACTCTTTTATGTCAATTTTGACACTATTCAATAGTTGATTTTTTGAAACTCATAACAGATTGATTAATTCGAAAAAAGTCAATTAAATCAATCCTAATATATCATATTATCCTATAAAATTAGTTTAATTCATTAAAAGTTTCATATTATATTTATTTGGGTATTTATAATATCAATTATTTTAATTTGTCACTATTATAGTAATTACTGCATCATCATTATGTCATATATAAAATAAATTATTTAATGTCTAAAAATTATAAATAAAATATCATTATGTAGGAAAGCTTTTTAGCTTTCTAATGAATATTTATAATCTAAAATCCAACATATATAACCCTATGTAACAATTGTTGTTCTAAAAGATATATGCTTGTGTCATTTTTGTATTCATTTTAACTAAATTAAAATAAAGTGTCATTATCACTTACAAGTGGATCCATTGGGTCCCAAAATAGACCCAAATATTCCCATGGTCGACCATGTATCAACCAATAGGGTTAAGACACGTTTTAGGGTAATTTAGTATTATTATAATATTATTTTTTTAACCCTTATTTACCGGATTTACCCTTAACCATGGTAAATAAAATATTTACCGCAGTAATTATTCAAAATGTCTAAAAATAAAAGTTACCTATTTACACAATTTGAAAATCCAGATTCCAAATATGGAATCCATTTTCCTAAATTCAAAACACAGAAGTGGCAGAAATTAATTTAAAATTAATTCCCGCTGTCAAAACAAAAAGCGTGTTTTTAAGAGGTAATAACTATCAAAAGATTGACACTTGTTTATGTTCGGTTTAATTGTAAAATTATGTCCAACGACCAACATTATATTAAATGGTAAAAATATATTCTAAATATACTTTAAAACCACTCAAATTCACAATTTATCACTATTAATTATTTTGATTAAAAAAGTTGTTTTTAATTAAAATTTAGTAATTTTCACTATTCATCAAAATATTAAAGTTATCCAAAAAGTACCAAAATTTCACCTTAGGCTAAATTAGATATTCCGAATCCAAAAATGAAGTCTATTTTCAAATATAAAATATATATAATTTCAAAAAGTAGGTGTTACTATTCATAACGGCTAGTTTGATTAGTTATGGTGTGTTAGAACTCGGTGTTGCGTACAACACACGCTATCACATTATTCAAAGAGAAGCGTACCGTAGAAGCTTGGGGTGTTACATTCTCCCCTCCTTCAAATAATTGCGTCCTCGCAATTTCTAGGGTATTACTGCATAAAAAGACTCAAGTGGTTCTTCATCATAAGTTCCTCGGGTTCCCACGTTGCCTCTTCCATCTTATGGTTTCTCCACAAAACTTTTACCAGACGCGTCGTCCGGTTTCTCAGCACTTGTTATCTCGTATCAAGAATCTTGACAGGCTCTTCGCAATAAGACAGATCGGGTTCCAGTTCAAATTCCTCATAGGTGAGTACATGCGTCGGATCAGGCATGTATTTCCTCAATAGAGATTCGTGGAACACATCGTGAACTTTGGAGAGACTTGGCGGCATTGCCAATCGGTAAGCTACAACCCCAATTCGTTCTAGAATTTCGAAAGGTCCGATGTACCTGGGACTCAATTTACCTTTCTTACCAAAACGTATGACTCCCTTCCACGGAGATACCTTCAGGAAAACATGATCACCAACTTGAAATTCCAAATCCTTCCTTCGATTATCGGCATAGCTCTTCTGCCTACTTTGAGCTGCTTTGATGTGATTTTGGATTACTTTCACCTTTTCCACCGTTTCCTCCACCAGTTCTGGGCCTACAAGTTTTCTTTCACCAACGTCATCCCAACAGGTTGGTGTACGACATCTCTTTCCGTATAACGCTTCATATGGTGCCATCTGAATACTCGAATGGAAGCTATTGTTATAGGAAAATTCTACCAGAGGTAAATATTGATCCCACATACCCTGAAAGTCAAGTGAGCAAGATCTCAACATGTCTTCTAAGGTTTGAATAGTCCGTTCTGATTGTCCGTCTGTCTGAGGGTGGTAAGCAGTGCTCAAATGAAGTTCAGTATCCAGGGATTTCTGAAGACTTTTCCAGAATCTTGAAGTAAAACGGGGATCACCATCAGAAACAATCGATAGGGGTAATCCATGAAGTCTCACAACTTCATTAATATATAGTCTTGCTAGACGTTCCAGGGGTAGATCTTCTCTTATAGCAAGAAAATGTGATGTCTTGGTAAGACGATCAACAATAACCCATATTGCATCATTCCTTCTAGGAGTCTTTGGTAGCCCCATGACAAAGTCCATCGTAACATTGTCCCATTTCTACTCCGGTATGGGAAGAGGTTGCATGACTCCTCCAGGCTGTTGCCTTCCAGCTTTCACTTGTTGACAAACCATACATCTTGACACAAAATCAGCAATCTCTCTCTTCTTGTTGTCCCACCAAAAATGTTCCTTCAAATCTCTATACATTTTGGTGCTCCCAGGGTGTATAGAGAAATTGGAACTATGAGCATCATCCAACAATTCCCTTTTTAGATCAGGTATATTAGGAACACACAGTCTCTTCCCGAATTTCAAAATTCCATCTTCATACACAAAGTCTCTCAATCTCCCATCATTCACAGCTTTAATCTTCTTTTGGAATTCTTCATCATCGGTATGAGAACTCTTAATCCTTTCTAGTAAAGATGGTTTGGCAACCATTTGAAAAAGCATTGATGTTTCACCTTCCCTGGTTATTCCCATGTCCATCTTCACTAGATCCATAAAAATTGGATCCCTTTCAATTCTCATATTGTTCAAAACTCCATGGTCTTTTCTACTCAAAGCATCTGCCACCTTGTTTGCCTTCCCTGGGTGGTAGTGTATCGTACAATCATAATCCTTGAGTAATTCAAGCCATCTCCTTTGCCTCATGTTGAGTTCTTTTTGTGAGAAAATATACTTCAAACTCTTGTGATCAGTATAAATCTCACATTTTTCACCATAGAGGTAGTGCCTCCATATCTTCAAAGCAAAGATCACTGCTGCTAACTCGAGATCATGAGTAGGATAGTTTTGTTCATGAATTTTCAACTGTCATGATGCATAGGCAATAACTCTATCATTCTGCATAAGGACACAGCCAAGTCCTTTCTTCGATGCATCACTATAAATAACGAACCCATCATTCCCCGATGGTAGAGTCAATATAGGAGCATTGACTAATATTCTCTTCAGTTCTTCAAAACATTCTTCACACTCTTTTGTCCAAACAAACTTAACCCCTTTACGTGTGAGCTTCGTTAATGGGTTAGCCAATCGGGCAAAATTCTGGATGAAACGTCGATAATAACCTGCCAAACCAATAAAACTACGTACCTCAGTTATACTCGTAGGTGCTGGCCATTCTTGGATTGCCTTGGTCTTAGAAGGATCAACAGAGATTCCATCTTTAGAGACAATATGGCCAAGAAAAGAAATCTCCTGAAGCCAGAATTCACACTTGCTAAAATTCCCATATAATTCATGCCTCCTCAGAGTCTTCAAGATAATGCGCAAGTGATTTTCATGATCTTCGTAGGTTTTGGAGTATACCAAGATATCATCAATAAATACCACCACAAATTCATCGAGATACTCCTTGAAAACTCTATTCATCAGATCCATGAATACAGAGGGTGCATTAGTCAATCCAAACGGCATTACAGTAAACTCGTAATGCCCGTACCTGGTTCGAAATGCTGTTTTCAGAATGTCTTCCTTCTTCACACACAACTGATGGTATCCAGATCGAAGGTCAATCTTTGAAAAGTATTGAGCTCCATGCAGTTGGTCAAATAAATCATCAATACGAGGTAGGGGATACTTGTTCTTTATCGTTATAGCATTGATCTCCCTGTAGTCGATACATAACCTCATAGATCCATCTTTCTTTTTAACAAAAAGAACAGGGGCTCCCCATGGAGAAAAACTAGGGCGAATAAATCCCTTATTACTCAATTACTCTAGTTGTTTCTTTAGTTCGACTAACTCTACAGTGTACATTCTATAAGGGGTCTTCGATATAGGCCTTGATCCAGGAATCAAATCAATATAAAACTCAACTTCTCGTTCTGGAGGATGTCCAGGTAAATCTTCTGGAAATACATCTACAAATTCTTTCACAATAGGTACATCCTCTATTTGAACATTCCTTTCCTCACCCGCAATTATTTCATTCTCTTCCTCCCCAATAAATGAATTTAGTTGAGCTATTGAGGGTGGATCTAAATAAGAATTAGGTGGTGACGATTCTGCTCTAAAAATAAGGTGTTCCTTATCATTATCATAAAGAATCGTAACCTCTTTCTTCTTACAATAAATCTTCGCATCATAGTCCGAAAGCCAATCCATACCAAGGATTATATCAAACTCAATCATAGGTATGACGATGAGATCAGCAGATAAAGAAAATTTATGTGCTCTAATGGGGACTGATTCACAAAACTTTGTTGCAACGATACTTCCCTTAGGAGTTTTAACTGACAACTCCCTTATTAAATCAAATTGGAAATATCTAATTTTCTTAGCAAACTGGTAAGATATGAAACAATGCGATGATCCAGAATCAAATAATGCATTTGCTAAACTTGAGGAAACCATTAAATTACCTGCCACCACGTCTTTTGGAGCTTCTACCTCAGCAGTAGTGATAGCATAAGCCTGGCCTTGATCCCTTGGCCTTTTCTGAGGTAAGTTCTCCTGACGCTTAGGACATGAATTTGCATAATGCCCCATCTCCTTGCAATTATAGCACTGAACGTTGGTAGCTTCCTTCTTCCCCTTGCAATCATGAGCTTGGTGGCCTTTTTCACCACACTTGTAACAGACTCTCATTCCCTTCAAGCAAGTACCAGGATGTTTCTTCCCGCATTTACCACAAGATGGATATTCAACCTTTCCCTTCTTCCCCTTATTTCCATTCCCAGATTGATCAGCAGGTCTCTTCTTCTCTTGCTTTGCTTTAAAGTCATAAGACTTAGAGAATTCCTTTTCGGTCTTGATAGCACATGAGACAATGTCTTCGTACGATGAAAAGGATTGTGAGACTAATTCTCGACGGAGAAATGGTTTTAACCCATCAAAGAAACGATCAATCTTACTTCTTGGGTTGCGAATATAATCTCCAGCATACCTCGCTAACCTTGTAAAGTTAGCCTCATACTTTGTGACATTCTCATCCTCCTTTTGTCTCAGACTCAGAAATTGTCTTTCCATATCTGCTCGATGGTCGCGAGGAAAGTATTTTTCTAAAAACAGATCATTGAACTCCCTCCATTCCATATTTGATACTTCATCATCTTCCTTCATGTTCTGAATCAATGACCACCATTGATCAGCATCTCCAGTGAGGCGGTAAACTGCCATGATAACTTTTTCCCTTTCACTGCTCCCCAAAGCCTGAAATATTTTCTCTAGGGAAAATATCCATTGCTCAGCTACTAAGGGATTTGTATTCCCATTGAACGTTGGTGGTTGTTGCCTCATGAATCGATCTAACATTGATCCTCCACGCTACGGATCAGGGTGCTCCATACGGGTAAGGTTATTATTCATAACCTGAGTAAGTTGTCCCAGTATGGTGATTAGCTGATTAGCACCAGTTGCATCACCAGCCCCACTATAATTATCTTGAGCAGGAGGGCAATCCCTACATGGAGTGCGTGCATTGATACAGTTTCCATTTCTTCCACTAGGCGCCATTTCTAAACAATGGCATAAACTAGATCAGTTTATGAATCAAAATACATAATCCCATACTTATAAAACACTTAACATAAATTGAACTATTTATGGATATAATCCATAATCATAATAATTTTTTTCTTTGAGGATGTATATACTCATAATCCCTTCAAAATGATTTGTAAAGAAAATGAGAGTTATCCTAAGCATATCCCCCGGGAGTGTCGTAACCAAGAGTGCAGCAAGGCCCGTTGTCGTGCACCAGTTCCCGTTCGAGTCTAGCTCAAAGTGGTGTTTTCGGGTTTTACCCCTAGGTACATCTGTGCCAGAGCCGCCTCTACCTGCTCTTATCCAGACAGGGATGTATTGCTCGGAAAACTCACAAAATCTCTACAATACCATAATTCTAGGAAGTTCTTCTATACTAACCTTCAAAGTTCATCTTAGGTCTACGTGCTCTAATCAGAGTTTATCTAAATCTAGCTTCCAAGGTTTGTACTAAACTTCCTCTGATACCAACTGTAACGCCCCGACCCTAGTTGCCTAGAGTCAGTGCATTATTACATAACATTGGTATGATCACAAGAAAGATCAAATCTCGAAAGACCGATTGGTTTAGTAGCCTTGGAAACACTAGATATATTCATAAGTTTTACATTACATCATAAAATGAAAAACTACTACAACAACATAATGTTTCCACAGTCCACACTATAATCCCCTCATAATATCCCTGCAGGTCATTCATAACTTACATCTTCACTTCCTGGGAAAAATAAAACATAGAAAAGGGGTGAGCTCAAATGCCCAGTAAGGATAACAATATAGCGGAAACTTTTATCAATAAGAATAAACATTTAAGGCAATGTATAACTAAAACAAAAGCCTTTTAAACATGAACTTTCAACATGGTATGGCATAAATAAAATGAAATAATGCCATTTACTTATTCACATGGATATTCTACTAATCGAATAATCACATGAAAAAATCATTAACCACTTTCATAATGTTGGAATGCATAATGCCAGACTATCATAACCACATAGCCAATGCCTCGTGCCAAGACTACAAATAAGATTTTGTCAAGGCCTTGTGCCAAGACACTAGTTTGTCTCATGAGACCTACCGATGCATCGAGGAGCTATAGCGGGCTCCACCCGTCACATATTAAGTCCAATGCATTCCCATATGAAAAGGTTTAAACATAACATAAACATTCGTATTAAAACTAGCATACGAAATGTAAATACTTTCACCATAAACTATGAATGGTATTAAAATAGCACATCCACAGTCAAACATATCACAAAACCTTCAATACAATATATAAGTTTTGTATCATAATAAATCAACTTCAAATAATCTTAAAATCCATCAAAGGATGTTGACATAGATGAAATCAAAATTCTTTTTAAAGAAATATCTCCTTTTATTTTGAAATAATTTAAGATCCATATAAAATAAAACATTTTCTTTGAAAATATTCTTATAAGCTTGTAAGGGAAGCTTTGAAGATTTTATAACGGCGGAAAATAGCCGCACCCGCCGTATAAGTTAAAAAAACATTCTTACCTTAATTCTGTCGAAAAGGTTAAAAAAGACCTTGTTTTGAAAACGACCGAAAGATTCCATTATAAACCACTTATAAAAGTCAAAAAGGGTATAAATGACTTTAACTCATATTCTAGTAAATAGTAAAAATGTTTTGAAATGCATTTTTAAGAAACATGGATGTGGATGATAAAGAGATCCCAGTAGATTATTACGTATAAACTACCTTGGATAATGAAGAGGTTGTAAAGTAAACCCTTACCTTGTACTTTTCCTTGGTTGGGGTAGGTTAACCTCCTGTATAATGGTGAAATAGTTGTTATTAAATTATACAAGAATCATATATATTAATATGATATCATATATGATCTTTTAACATTGATTTGTTAATAATATCTTAGAATTATCGTCGTTTCGGGAGTTAACTTATTCATTTTATTTTATATGTTTTGTTACATAAGCCATGGTTGTTGTATCTTATTCATATACAGAATGATATCCAGTCCTTAAACATCATTTTTAAATCATCAAATGATAATTATACTTGAATGGATACAATGGAGAATGAATCTAATCGCGTTCGTGGAGACGGTAGTCCGTAGGTACGCACGAGCGACAATATCATTCTTTTGATATTAAAATAATATATAAATGGATGGTATATCATACATACAGAATCATTAACATGTTATATTTATTATTTACATGAGTTACACATCATTATTATACCCATCCAAATAATATTATATTGAATAACAATTACACCACGACGTGGAGACGGTAAGCCGTACGTACGCACGTATGGTGACATGTTATTCAAAGGGTGGATAGAATACTGAATATGATTGTACCATATTTATAATAACATCACAGTATATGTGAGATACTGGAGTTATTATTTTAGAATGGTAAGAACAAAGGAAGAAGAAGTGGAAGAAGAAATGAACTTGGAGAAGGGTGGTGAAATCATTACCTCTTCTTCGGGTTCTTCCTTTTGATTTGATCAAAATGGCTCCTTAGGTTGGCTTTCTGATCAAACTAAGGCCTCTAGGTTGTATTTAGGGATGTTGGGAGAGTATTTGGGCAGATTTTGGCCGAACAAAAAGGCTTTGAAGGTGTGAAGAAATGAGAAGGAGGAGTGCCCTTTTATAAGAGGGGTGAGGGGCACCTTTGGAAAAGCTAGAAATATTAATTTATAATAAATTCATATTCAGTTTATAATGGCTCCAAAGTTGATTATTCAAAGGTTAAGGTGAGGATAGGTCTAAAACCACTCAACCAATAGAATTTAGACAGGTTTGGGTACTTATATTAACCTTATCTTTAAGTATTAACTCTAAGTTAATTAGTTTCACTTTTACAATGTCTCTTTGTATTTTTATATAATATGGTTAATAAACTTACTATATACATCCAAGTGACCCCCAAGTGGTACATTAATGATGAAACTATCATGATATAAGTCTCTTTGCCGAGCCTTAGATTTTTAGGAATTTAGTATCAATTAATAATATAATATTTGTTTAAGAACTCTTTTATGTCAATTTTGACACTATTCAATAGTTGATTTTTGTGAAACTCATAACAGATTGATTACTTCGAACAAAGTCCATTAAATCAATCCTAATATATCATATTATCCTATAAAATTAGTTTAATTCATTAAAAGTTTCATATTATATTTATTTGGGTATTTATAATATCAATTATTTTAATTTTTCAGTATTATAGTAATTACTTCATCATCATTATGTCATATATCAAATAAATTATTTAATGTCTAAAAATTATAAATAAAATATCATTATGTAGGAAATCGTTTTAGCTTTCTAATGAATATTTATAATCTAAAATCCAACATATATAACCCTATGTAACAATTGTTGTTCTAAAAGATATATCTTTGTGTCATTTTTGTATTCATTTTAACTAAATTAAAATAAAGTGTCATTATCACTTACAAGTGGATCCATGGGGTCCCAAAATAGACCCAAAGATTCCCATGGTCGACCATGTATCAACAAATAGGGTTAAGACACGTTTTAGGGTAATTTAGTATTATTATAATATTATTTTTTAACCCTTATTTACCGGATTTACCCTTAACCATGGTAAATAAAATATTTACCGCAGTAATTATTCAAAATGTCTAAAAATAAAAGTTACCTATTTACACAATTTGAAAATCCTGATTCCAAATATGGAATCCATTTTCCTAAATTCAAAACACAGAAGTGGCAGAAATTAATTTAAAATTAATTCCCGCTGTCAAAACAAAAAGCGTGTTTTTAAGAGGTAATAACTATCAAAAGATTGACACTTGTTTATGTTCTGTTTAATTGTAAAATTATGTCCAACGACCAAAATTATATTAAATGGTAAAAATATATTCTAAATATAATTTAAAACCACCCAATTCACAATTTATCACTATTAATTATTTTGATTAAAAAAGTTGTTTTTAATTAAAATTTAGTAATTTTCACTATTCATCAAAATATTAAAGTTATCCGAAAAGTACCAAAATTTAACCTTAGGCTAAATTAGATATTCCGAATCCAAAAATGAAGTCTATTTTCAAATATAATATATATATAATTTCAAAAAGTAGGTGTTACTATTCATAATGGCTAGTTTGATTAGTTATGGTGTGTTAGAACTCGGTGTTGCGTACAACACACGCTATCACATTATTCAAAGAGAAGCGTACCGTAGAAGCTTGGGGTGTTACACCATCAGATCCATATTCTATTGTATGACCTAGATGGAGGAATTTAAGATTTATAAGGAGGATTATATCATTGAAATATGGAGAGAGTTATCTATAAAAAACCTCCCCATAATGTTCTGTCCCCTCGCTACTTCTAGCTATGATATCCTAGATGAGCTAGAAATGGAGTGCATTCCTTAAATATGCCAAAATATATGGGATACTCATTAGAGACTAAATTATTGATATCTCCCTTATCAAGGATATGATTTTCACCTTCAAATGATCAATATACTCTATTTTCATCTCGATCTAGCTGTTATCTCCATGGCACATGATCTAAAACCAAACAATCAGAGCGAAAATCTGCAACATGCTTACTGCCATTGCATCATGATGCTTCAGCAACTGATCTCCAAAGACACTTCAGTAATTTGTATTTTAGTGTGGGGAATGTGTGGATAATTACACTTCATCACTCCCCTATAATAGAAGAACCCCTCATATACGACATCCTTCAATGCTATAGTCTCCTGCAAAATCAGGGAACTAAGCAATGCTCGGGCTAGTTTGTGACTATAATAGAATTCCCCCGCTTCAAAGGTGCCCAGACACCATAGATGGGGAGAGAGGATAACCATCCTAATTTCAAAATAGTCCCCTAAATATATAACAAGGTCATTCCAAACATAGATACTGAATCTGTGATCACCCATACAAATTATCATAAGGAATGGTTCTCACCATGGGATGTCATCACACCCAGATCCCATGCAAGCATAGGTGTGCCACATCACAAAGATCACAGTAGTAGCTACCATAGAAACTATCTGAGAGTGGACTTATACCCCTATTCTAGGAGAATATCTGGAACCCCCTCCACCTCTTGAATAGTCAATTCCCGAGAGGCTGCCTCCACCCAACAGATCGTCAACTCTTGAGAGGATTCAACACATACCCTCCGTAGCCGTAGGTGAACCCCAACCCACTGGGATGGAGGAATTTCTATCCCAGTAATCATAACTAGGTTCATTATCTTCTAAGAGGGTCCTTTAAGAATTAGTGGTGATTTCAAATCACCCTCACCCCACTGGGTTGAGGGTATTTATATCTTCATGTCCGTCACGAGAATTATCAAGTCCCCAATTAGAGTAATTGGATCCTCAACAATAGGACTAATCAATACAAATGGTAGCCCAAAATGACCCCACCACATAGGTATGGGGTAATTTTCATCATCATTATCACCACATAGAGAACTAGTCTTCTCTAGGTTGGGAGGAATAAATCAACAGTCAACATCCCCTAGTTCCTCCCACTACAAGACAAACCTTTGTTGGCTGAGGCTCGCTTGGAAACCATAATCAAAAATTTCCTCAAAGTCACTATTTATTGGTCGATATGAGAGAAAAATATAGTGAATTCAATCAGACCTCACTGGGGTCATGATCCCAAACGGATCCACATGGACTAGGGTTCAAATAACAGCCCTGATGAAGGTAGTGTAGAATCATCCTGTTGCATTGATAGTAATGGAACAACCAACATTTCCTGGTATGACGTTATGAATGTTGTCACTGTCAACATTGACAACATCGATCAAGAAATGAATACAGAGGGACGCCATGTGGAAAATATACCCTAGGAGGCGGGTGATTTGGATGCACCAAATAAAGTTTCATGCACCCGAAACCAAATAAGTATTCAAAATTTGGCACCAATGAATAATGAGTTTCCACCTACTTGGAAGAATATTTTCAAAGAAAAAGGGATAGGTATAACTATATCCTGAACAAATCCTAGAAGAACTGAATTTCCTTCCCCAGAAGAAGTGTTATCACAATATGAGAGTGAAATACGAGCTCTCTGGAAACTCAATGAGGTGCTACTCAGGGAAAATATTATCACTAGGTAGTGTCTCCAACTAGAGATGAATATTCTCCCTCTCTTTTCCAATCTTACAGAAAGAGAGGTATCATAATATCAAACTATCTCCTAATCTAGGTAGTCCATCTAAATAAATGAGGAAGTCAAAAATGATCACGACTTACCTCCATTATGGCAGAAACCTCTCCCTCATTAGGGTAATCATTCAATTGTAGGACTAATTGAGAATCAGTAAGAGATAAAAGCAGAACCACCTTGTCAACCCCTACCCTCTCTTGATATATGGGTGGTAGATCCAACAACAGTTCCACTCCTATTTCTTAACATCATCAAGTCCTCAGATAATCAAATGGAATCCAAGGAAGGGAGACTTGAACCTATTCAACCTAAAGGGAATCCATATCCCAAATGGGTGGATGATACTCCACCTCCACCCAATGTTGGCAACCCTACCTTCTTTACATTTGATGGCGCACACAAACTTGAACAATATCTCACACACTTTCAATCCCAATGTGGTCCAATGATGGGTCCCAGAGATCAACAAGAATCAATAAAGATGAGGTGTTTCTTGCAGACTCTGATGGGGCCATGCTTCATATGGTAAAAAAGTATGCATTTAGGATCTATTACCAGTTGGGAAGACCTTTATCATCTGTTCCATTATCGATCCATTTCAGTATTGATAAAAACTATGATCACCGATCTGGATAACTATAAACAACATGTTAATGAGAGGTTGTATGATTTTAGAGCATGATGGAAGGGTTTAATCTATTCACTCAGCATACCCCTCTTGAAAGAGAAACTTCTAGAACTATGTGCTGAAAATATCAAGGATGAGTTGCATATTCCACTAATCCCCATGAAATATCCAAGTGGGTTTGGATAGTTCACTAAAATGGAACAACATCTTGAAGAGAAAATTCAAAAAACCTAATCCAAGTCTCAACTCATGCCTACAACACAGGGAAAAAATCCATGTAGAGAAGAAGTTCTAGATGTCACTCTCAAGCCTACAATGGTACCCATCTAAGCACCCATGCAGGTCTGAACCACACATCACCTCATGTCGAGCAGTATATGCCATAGAATCTCCCTAGGCTAGCCATACAGAGAAATTAAGGTCTCCCTGGATTTGAGGAATAGATGAAAAAATTATACTTTTTATTTAATGAAAAAGTCCCTAGTTATTTCCTGCTATCCATGAATAATAACCCGCTCAAACATCCACAACCTAGAAATCTAGAAGAAGTTAACCTCACAGACTATCCTGACTACTACCCTTAACATAGATGGATATGTCAAAATATCCCGCATTTCTTCATCTTTAATGATGTCCTTAAAATCGGGGTCGACTTTGGATATGTGATGCTAGATAACTTCCTGGAGTGGGTGGGTTGTATACCTGTCATCCGTTCAGAGGAAGAGAATGATTGATAGAAATTTTCAGCCAACTGTGTGCAAACGTTTGACAACGGGATGAATCAAAAAATAGTCGACAGAGCTCACACCGCTCTGAAATCATAGCTTCATAGACTCACAATAGCTCCACCACCCATGAAGGATACACAATATGAGACTCCCATAGTTGGGCATGACAACTAGAATCAGGAAGAGAAAAATGTGGAAGAGTCATATTCACCTCCGAAGTGAACCCTAAATCTTATAGATTTCTTCCTACAATGTCTGTAGGATAGGAACTTCCCTACAAATGAGAATCCTCATCAGATGAAGAGATTATCTTTGGCTATATCAATGTGATACACTTGGAAGACCCCAATTCAAATGAGGAATATGATCCTAAATATGGTTTTCATTAACATAATTGTGGAATGAGAGGCTGCATGTGCAGAAACTAAGGATACAGGGGATAGTGTAGATGTGGTCAAACTCAATATTCTAGTCATATCCATATAGAGGACATATATGTAGCTAAGACTCATCAAATATCACTCCATAAGGCTCAAAAGGGGCAATGAGGTGCCTTAGAGCCCTCTAGAAGTCACCCTCAACTGATTTCCTTGCATTACTGCTTAAAAGAAGATCAATCCAATTATTCTAATCAATGGGGAAGGCTAGTGAAACCTACACTACAGGTAGTATATACTCCCAAAAATTATGAAATAATACCAGGTACATATACCCCAAATACTTTAGATCTGGAACCACATGCCCAGAAGCAGACCCATGTTAGGAAGAAATGACCTATGGCACAAATGTACGATGTTCTGAAATAACTAGCTACAGTCCCAACCAAATTCTCAATCCTAAATTCACTTTTCCTTTAAAAATAACTTTGTTAGGCACTCTTGAAGCCTTATGAATCCCCCAATAATTCAAGATAGAATTCACCATAACCGAGGTCTATCGATTGGAGACTATATCCTCAGAATATCATGTTGCCATCCAATTCACTGATCAAGATCAAGAAGATTCTATCCAAGGTCACATCAGACCCCTATAAATTTTTGGCAGACTAAATAATTTCAATATCCAAAGGGTTATGATTAATAATTTATTTGGTATTAATATCATCAAAGTTTGAACTCTCTGGTGAATGGGATTTATCTCCCACGAATATAACCATTCAGGGGTATGATAACTGTGAGAAAAGACCTCTAAGGAATATCAAGATCGAAGATCAATTTGGAGAACTCACATTTGATACTGAGTTCATAGTTATCTAAAAATACATTTCATATAAAGTTCTGCACAGAAGGCCCTAGCTCCATATCCACTTGGTAGTACCATCAACATTCTATTAATGTCTAAAGTACCCCATAAATGTAAATGGCAACATACTACATGGTGACAGTTCCCCCTTTGAGACTTTTGGATCCATATATGCTAAAGTATATTTCTATAAAAGGGAAGGCAAGAAACCAATGGAGGATAGTGATATATAGGTTACAACTCCCAATGGATTGGGGAATTCTCTTATGACCCCCTTTAGTATGATCGATGATTACTATGTGCTCCCCATAAACATGGTTGAAGAAGTAGATCCAATCCTAGAGATCCAAGTCCCTCCTTTCCTCAGAAACTTTGTAAAAAACAATATGTTCCAACATCTCTTTGCAATAGATAAAATAATAATGGATAATAATGTCTCTTCTAATAGAAACCCTGATTTCGATAGTAACAGAGAAGCCCCCGGATCTCTATCTTCACCTAAAAATGTCTCCATAGACTCAGAAATGGAAGAGGATGAGGATGAACTATGGAATTCCCCTCCAGCATTCGAGGAAGGAATCTCCACCACTATAGATGAGATTAGAAAAGTAAATTTGGGAATGGAAGAAGACCCACGACCTACTCTGATTAGTTCTTCCATGCCTTTTAAAGTGAAATAGATGTACATAAAATTTATAAGGAATAATCGATATGTGTTCACTTGGAACTATACATAAATTCCCAAACTTAATCCATATTTGGATATGTATCATCTTGGACTACCTGATGAGAATCAAGGATTCAAACAAGAATCCAAGAGGATGTAACCCTATCATGCCACCAATGTAGAGGCAGGAGTTGAGAAGTTGATCAAATCCAACTTTTTCTGATAGGTGAAATACCAAAAATGGATTTCCAACATCGTCCTGACTAAGAAGAAGAACATACATATTAAGGTTTTTGATTGAATTTAGAGACCTTAATCGGCATTTCATGAAGGAAAATTTCCCATCTATGATCAAAATACTCTTGATCAATGCAACTGCTATCTTCCAATACCATTCTTTCTTGGGCGTGTACTTAGGGTACAATCATATCAAGATGGGCCCTGAATATGAAGATTCTACCACCTTTAGAGTGACTTAAGGGATCTTCTAATATCAGGTCATTCACTTCAGATTAAAGAATGTTGGTACCACTTGTTAATGTACCATGAATCAAATCTTTAATCCATTTTTGTGATGGATAGCTGAGTGTTATGTCAACATCCTAGTTATTAAATCCCAATAATGATGTGATCACTTCATGGATCTCTGAACTATATTTTACAAGCTTCTTTGACATCGTATAAAGATGAATCCATTGAAGTGTGATTTTGGGGTAACATCTGGAAAGTTCCTTTACTTTGTGGTACACCCTTGTGACATTGAGGTCGACCCAAAAAAGGCTAGTTCTTTTTTTAGTAATTTCTCCCCCAGGATTCTTAATGATTTGAGGGGAATCCAAGTACACCTTGTCTAAATTCGTCATTTCATAGATAATTTGGCCGGAGAAGCTCCCCCTTCACTAGGATAATGAAGAAGGTAATCACCTTCCAATGGGATGATAAATGTAAAATATCCTTCAAAAGTCTAAAGTGGTACTTACCACACCCACAAATTTTGATGCCTCTGGTGGAAGGGAGGTCACTTATCTTATATATGGATGCCATATAATGCTCATTGGGAACCCTCCTAACAAAAAAATGATGTAGGGATTGAGAATAGCCTCTAATTTATCATCCATATGATGCTAGGTATTGAGACCCAATATTTTGATATCGAAAAGAACTTCCTTGTACTCATCTTCACTATGGAAAACATGAGGAACCACTTGTAGAAATAAAAAGTCCACCTGAGATCTTTAATTGATCCAATCAAGTACAAACTTGGCCTCCCTATGTTGACAAGGTGCTTGGCTCGACGGGTGGTCATTCTGCAGCAATATAACATCCATTTCATATCATAGAAGTCAGTGAAAGGGAATGCCCTGAAAAATTTCTTCACAGCACATCCTACCCCAGAAAATAAAAAGGAAGACATAGAGCTCCTAGATGGAGAGGTCTTCTATTCCCATGACACTCACTGGACATGGGGGATGTACTTTAATGGTGCCTCATGGAGTCATGTTAGCACAGGAATGAAAAACCCAAAGCTCAACTAGTTTGGTATGAGGATTTTATTTGTCTCTATAAACAAAGTAGTTCCTCCTTACTCTTTCTCATTGTTCGAAGGTTTCACTAATAATGAGGCAGAATACCAAGCCCTCATCGTTGGACTGAAACTATCCCTAAATCGTCATATAGCCTACCTAAAAATCAAGGGGGATTCAAAATCTGTAAAAAATTAGATCATTTTTGAATATGAAATTAAAAAAAAAATTAATGGCCCCACTCACTAGAAATGTTAGGGGATTGATGGCCTAATTCCCTTTTGATCCCACAATGTATAATGTTCCCCGATCATAGAATTATCATGCCAATGCATTGGATAATGAAACCAATGTTCGAGCCAACCCTAATTAGGAGGAATAAAAATTCCATATAACACATCTGAAAATGGTCTCATAAATCATCATATGTGATATGGAATAAATCAGTCAGGTCAGCACCCCCTAGATCATTAAGAACCAATGAACACTCTTGGATGGATGGAGCCCATACATGGTTATCATTAAAATGGGATTATCTCATAAAATCCTTGCATAAGGGAACATATTCAGCCCTAGGAATCAAAATTCACTCTGTAGGATATTCCAAATGAGAAAAAAGTTCTCACCAAACATGGGTTTAGAAGAATTATCCTTAGGTTTATCGTAGAAGGATAATTTTTTTCATCATGGAAGAAGTCCATGCAGGCTCCTACAACACCCATTAATCTAGAACCAAGCTCTCTCACCAAATAAAGAGGTCGGTATACTACTAGAAAACCATGATACATTACTATCTGGAATTCAAAAGGAAATTTCATGCATGTTGGATTCATGAAAACTTCATCCATAAACCCTTAGAATTTCTACATATAGCTAAATATTCTAGGATATTTTCTGTTTGGGGGATGGAATATGTGGGGCTATATCCCCTAACCATGACTCGACCATTTAAATACATAATTATTTATACTGACTTATTTTCTAAGAGGGATGATGCAATACCCATAAAAGAATTTGGGATGGAGAATATTATCAACTTTGTGAAGTCCTATAGCATCACTAGGTTCAAAACCCCTCACACAATATTAAAGGACAACGACACCAATTTCTATTCCATAGAGTTGAAAAATCTATACCAAGAGTACAATATCAAGTCCGATCAATCATCCCACTATCATGCAATAGAAAATGGATATATATAATCCTTCAATAAGACTCTATCAAACATACTATAGAAGATGGTGAACAAAGATAATGAGGCTTGGTTAGATAAAATCCTCCATTCTTAATGGGCCTACCGTATCACCATGCGTACTACCAAATAGAAAACAACATACTCATTGGTGTATGGGACTGAGGCAATATTAGACATAAAAGTCCATTTTACTCCACTCCCAATAGCCATTTTTCAGCAACTCTCATATGATGAGCAGTCACAAAAGAGGATGGATGAGTTGTAACAACTAGATTAGAAAAGTTTTTCTCACACTGCATAATCTAGAAATTCCTTAGAATCAGATAACATGGGACTTTAACAAAATGTTCTCCTATTCTCATTCATAAAGAGAGAATTAGTGCTGGCTCTCAAAACCTTGATGATACCGGGAAATAAGCCCCCAAAATTGGAACCCAAGTGGGAAGGACCTTATGTAATACATAAGGCTTATCATAATAGAGGCTATTTGCTGAATTTCATAGATGGGGAGCGTATCACACCACCCAACAATGTGATGTTTCTCAAGAAATAATTTTTGTAAGCTGTCAGCAATGGAATCCACATCAGAATAGTCCCAATAATAGTCCTAAACACACGATGCTAAACTGTACAGAGCTCATCCTAAGTACATTATGTTAAACTCTCTGAATTTATCTTGAACACATGATGATAAATAGTATGGAGTGTGTCCTTGACACAAGACGTTAAAATTAATGGTTTCCTAAGAACTAAATATGGCTTGATTCCTATCATTACAGGATAAAAAGTGACACCCAAATAACTATTCATGGGTCCAGCCAAAGGGCTACTTTTATACCACATTGAGTGATCTATGTCCTGATTGCGTGATGTAAAACTACCCAGATCCACAATAACCATATTCATTCACATCGATTCACCAACATCCTTACCGTATGACATTAAACTGCATGGGTTTACTAGAACTATGTATGGATTGATTCTCATTTTCAATGAGATATGTAAGGAGGAGTTGATCCTATATCTTGGTACAACAACCACATGATACAAAATTCCCTTATCCTGCATGTGAACCTTGTCCTTCCTTGTTTCTCACACCGACCCTGGATCATGTGGGATTTGGAATTATATTAAAGTATTCCCCACCAAAACAAGTCTTATCAGCCTTGATAAGCTATATTCCTTACAACAAGACGTTAAACTGCACGATTCTCTAGAACTACATGTGGTTTGATTCTCATTTTCATGAGATACATAGTGACAACCAAACTTCCATCCTTAGGCCCAACCACAATGTTTCCATCAATTCATGATGTTTCACCTCCATCCTCACCACATGATGTTAGACATCATGGAATTTCAAGAACTATGTATGGCTTGATTCTCATTTTTCATGAGATACATAGCGATGCCCAAACATCTATCTTTGGGACTAGCCACAATATCACCAATTTTCACATCATCCCATAATTGTACTTGGAACATGATCCTAAAATACACAGTCCCTTAAAGAACTATGTGTGGCTTGATTCCTATCATTACATGATATATAATGATTCCTAGACCTCTAATCTTAGGCATGACTATAATAATCAATGGATATAATGCTCACCTCTCCGTATAGGCCATAACGATGAAGATAGAGTTTCTTATTAAATAACTATGTGTGGATTAATTCCTATCATTATAGGATACATAGTAATCCTAGACCTCTAATCCCAGTCCCATCTACAAAAATAAATGGATCAATTCTCACCTCTCTTTAAGGGCCAAACCAGTGAAGAGAGAGTTTTTCATTTAAGAACTACATAGGTCTTGATTCCCATAACCATGAGATTTGTAGTGACACCCATAATTCTATTCATGGGACCAACCACGATTCCACCATTTCATGTATGGGGATCAATTTCCTCACTGCATGATGTTAAATTGCATGACTATCATGAACTATGTGAGGTTTTATTCTCAATTTCATGAGATATGTAATGATGCCCAAACTTTCACCCATGGGCCCAAACAAAACATTTATATCCATTCACATCGGTTCCTATATCCTTGCCACATGAATAAAAATTTCATGAAATTATGTACTTACATTATGACATTAAAATACAAGGAAAGAATCCTTTCCGCATGATGATAAACTGCATGAAAGCACGTCCTTACCGCAAGAAGATAAACTACACGGAAATGCGTCCTAACCAAATCATGTTAAACTGTAAGGAAAACTTCTTGATAGTAGGACTTTAAAACTACACAACAAACTTTCCAACTACATGATGATAAAATTTGAATTCTATCTCTAATTTTTCATTCCTTATCAAAGGATCAGAAGATACTGACATCAGTCAACCAGAGTATGAGGTGCTTCCACCATCTTTTAAAATCATCAAAATACCTATACCACATTTCACATCTTGTATGCATTGGGCTACTTAAATCCTTTCATAGACCTTGAAAAAGAAAAATAAATATGTTATTTGGCCATGATATTAACACATAAGTGGTTTAGACCCACCAACTAGAAACATCTTGGTCCAATATAAAGGGATTTATGAATCTCATGATCCCAACATCACCGAGGCAGAACCGAACATCTCAAAAAGTTACGGAACATAATCAGTATGACTATCCAATATCATTTCTCATTACTTGAGGAGCTCAAGCCATGATTTACAACATTTCCACCTTCAACACAGAAGGATGTTGGGCTTCTCTTGACCCTTGGTATCCTAATTAGGCTCTTGTGTGACATATCCCATATTATTTCCACATGATTAAAGACCTTAAGATAATCTCACTTTGATCAAAGATATATGACCTTAACCTTTATCCTATAATGGTCCAAATCACAAGACCTTAAAAAACTAGGAAAAAAATACAAAAAACTTGTTAATTTTAAAACCATCAAAGGGAGGACTGAGAAAAAGTCAAGTATTCACTCACTAAACTCTTCATTTCTATCATTTAGGAAAAAATTAGGGTGTAAATAAAATGAATAAAGCTGAAAAGGTCTTCTTTGTAGCCCTAGTAAAATCCAAGCTATGCTTGCTAGACCCAATGGTCCAATATAAAGTTAGATAAATTATTTTTTACATTTCTTCATTACAAGAATATGTTCATTATGTGGTGGAGAAACTTTTAGGGTTCTTGAAAACATCCTGGATATTACATTTTCTATAAATAAAAATTCATCATTTAAATCAACTTGGCTCTTCAAACACCTTTCATGGGCTATGGAAAAGATATTCGACTTCAAGGGATACTTTGTTTTACAATTCATTCTTGCTTATGGCTCATTCATATGTGCTTATGGTCATCCACAAAATGCGTCACTCTTCAAAAAGGATATTCCAATACTTACGAGCCCTAACATAATGGATACAACACTCAACAACTCATTGTGTCAGAATGAATCTCAATGTGATTTTCCCATATTGTCCTCAGAATCTATGTACTTTAGACCATGATTTATTATTCCCAAGCTAAACTATCTGATCAGATTCAACACCCACAATGTTATGTCACCGTGTTTTTTACCCTTTCTCAAATAAGGAATGCGATACTCCATTATCAAACCTTTGATGGTCTGCACCTCATGATTCAAAACAACAGGGTGTAGAGATAGAGCATCACATTAAGATATAAATTTCTCTAAGGTTCCAAAGCCCTTCATGGATAGTCCTCTTTCCATACCCAACATCATCATCTAGATTTTTGAGTCTTTGCAAATATTTTAAGAACCTTGGAGAGAAGAAGAGATCAAATTTTCTTGGACATTCTATAGATGTATAAAGGATTATACCCACCAACTAAAGGAATATCCACCTTGAAAGAAAGGATAATCAATACTTGTGAGCCCTCACAATGTTGAGGTGGAACCAAACATATCAAAATGTCATGGGACATACCCATCATGTCTTCCCCATCCCATATTCACACACCCAAGATTTTGGTTTATGATTTATATCAACCATGATCCAGATATCCAGAAAAGCCTAGTATCCCTAGTATTTCACCCTTATCCATAGTTACTTACATTAATCTTTCATAACCCTTGGAAGAGAGTGGAGATCATATTTTATTGGCCATGATATCAATGAATAATGAATTTAACCTGCTAACAAAAGGAATATCTTCCTTGAAAGAAAGATAATACAATCCTCATGAGCCCTAGTAGAATCAGGATAGAACTCAGCACCCCATGGTGTTTTGAGTCATCCCAGGCCCATCAACCTGATATTCCACAAATGTCTGAGATAAATGACCTTAAACTAAAGTGATAGAAGGTCTGATCTAGAAGACCTTAAACTATAGTATCCCAAATGTATGAGCTAAATGACCTTAAAATAAAGAGATATGTTGTCTGATATAATAACCTTAAACTAAAGTCATAGAAGTTACAAGCTAGAAGACCTTAAACAACACTATCCCAAATTTCTGAGCTAAATGACCTTAAACTAATGTGATAGATGGTCCAAGATAAATGAAATTAAACTAAAGAGAGAGAAGGTTTGAGCTAAATGACCTTAAACTAATGCGACAGAAGGTTTAAGATAAATAACCTTAAACTAAATAAATAGAAAGTCCAAGATAAATAACCTTAAACTAAAGTGACATAAGGTTTGAACTAAATGACCTTAAACTAAAACGATAACAGGTCTGAGCTAAATGACCTTAAAATAAAGAGATGGATGGTCTGAGATAAATAACCCTAAACTAAAGTTCATCGAAATTATCTAGCTTAAAAAATATCATGAGGCCCACTACATGGTCTTAACATGATTGAAATGATCTAGAAAAATGCTTATCACTTTTAAAGAAGATAGGATGCACGTACCCATAGGGACACATGTCCTACCCGGATGATCCCTCTGCAAGTTACATGATTTAAAGACTTCTAGAATAGATTGTCGACAATGAATCTCTAAATGGTGAGAATTAATGAGAATATCATAGAGGGGATCTATTAAGGTTTCAAAATATGATTCTAAGCATTCACTTTCATTTAGATATAAAGAAAGGGATGGGTGTTGGTCGAAATTCACAAAATTTCAAAGCGACAAGATATCATATGCATCATGAAGGGATGGAAATTGAATGGTATTACATGGGATTACAAAAACCCATTCATTCACAGTATGAAAATAAGGGAGGAATCTACACATTGTAGAGTCCCTCCAAGGCCTCATAAAAACTGGAGTGGAATACAAATGTTGAGTCATGATAAAAGTTGGTTGGATGCATTGGTAAGATCAAAAAGAGTCTAGAGGGATGCATTAATTGTGTGTTAGAGTGCCTCCCTCCATGATTCTTCCATTTCTACACTAGGGTAGAGATCATTTACCTAAATATTCAACTCTACAACCCTCTTCTAGGAAGTGTCGAATGAGGATGATAATTTCACATGCTTAGACCTCATATGAGCAATCATCTCCTTATATCTCCATATCTGCACAATCCAAGCATCCATCTAAGATTTCAGTTCATATAAAAACTGATGACCCTGCTCCAATGCCTCCATTTTCTCCCTCATTTTCTTAGTAAGGGACTCCTCATTCAACAGATCATGAAGATCCCATTTTTTCATGGCCAAGTCTCTTCAATCCAAGAAAAGTTTCTCTATAATTTTTTACAAAGGCCACCGATCGAAAAAACATACCCCAAGTCATGAAATAACTAGTTAAATAATTCCCATGGTTATAGAATATTTCCAAGTGGGACTCAATAATCAAGGAATGAATCCATTCCTAGATCAGTATAAGATATTACTAATCCTCTATAGTCAATGAGGTAAACACGATAGAAGGATGAATGACTAGTCATATCAATGATACAATAGAAAAGGAGCCCCATATTCCCTTTATCTCAATAGGTGAATAATCCATAGAATGTGTTGGAGGATTGAATTACTCAATAGATTATGTTTCACCATCTTAGTGATCTTCACCAGGGTGAGGTCACTTTCTTGATGTATTGTCCAAATCATTGATCAATTCCATCATTTCCTCTAATAAAGGGATCAATAATGAAAAAGGCCTTTCCACATGAAGGACCAACTGGCCTAGCACACCATTTAGATAAGCTATTAACCAAGATGGGGAAGAAATATAGGTAAAAAATTATAAGAAGTGTTAGCAGGATAAAGTGTGATCTCAGCCTTGATGTCTTCATGTGTCATCATCCTCCAAAATTGACTGATAACCCCAAGATGTCACTCCCCTAAAAATTGGAAAAATGAAGGGGGGACCCTTTGAATAAAACAAAACTAACGACCAAATTGATATAGTGTATAGGGATCAGAGATGGCTAGATAATCTACCCTAGCTGTGAGAACCCCAACCTGAAGGGAGATCCTATAAGATATTCCCTAAAAAAAGTAGCTTCCATCCTTAATGATCAGCCCAAATGGTGCATGAAAGGGGGTAAAATAAAAGCTGTTAGGATGGCGTAGAGGGTCCTCAACCTAATCATAGATTAGATACATAGAATAAACCCCATATATGTTTTATAATCTTGGATGCGATATGGAATCTGGGATCCAAGGAAGCGTTGCAATATTGATAACAATGAAAATGCTCCCCTATCCATCCAAACTAGAAATGGAGAGGACCACTGATCCTATAAGGGGTGATACCTCATTGAATATGTCCTAACATTTGGTAAAGGTGTGCAAGGAATGGTAATGGTATGCTAATATTCCACCCTTTTTCAAGTCATGCTACCTTCACCAACATGCTAAAGTGGATTCCCAAACATGTATCCCCATACAAAAAGATCCATCCATTCAAGAACATGGCTATAAAACCATATAGTCTTAGGTTTGGGGGGATCTCCAAGTTCACACAATATCCCCATGATTCATTATCTATATCCTCTAGGATGGCCAAATATGAGCCATCACTATCATAAACTTGCTGGGAGGGGTACCTATGGGGGAGAATAATAGTTGGTATAAATTCATTTCTATAGAAGAAAATTTTTATCCAATACTTAAAAGAAATTAGTGATAACATTATCATCCCTTTCTTCAATTTCTACCTTAAAATAGTAAGTATCTATTTTTCCAAAAAGGGGGTCTGCTGTGTATTCTCCAAGATATCTGAATTTTGGAGGAATTCATCATACATTTCTCCGAGGGGATGAATCCCCCCAACTGATAGAAGTCATATAGGATGATGCCCGGTTCACCATGGGGAAAGTAACATGTGTTAGTACCAGGACACCAACAGCTAATCAACTCTTGAAGGAGGTCATGCTAGTGATAAATGATAAATTAAGAGATCCATATAGCTTCATAAAGGTTAAACCTATATAAGTCATCAATAAAGTCCAAATATATTTTCTTAAGCCAGAAAGGCCACACCCACTCATCAGAGAAATTACCGTCGGGGCAGAGATCCATTTAGAGAACCATCTGATGCCTGGATTAATCAAAGAAGAGAAAATTATACTTAAATAATTCTAAGTGATAGGTTTATGGGTGAAATCATGACCTTCAGGACTCATAAGAGAGTGATCCAACCAATAAGACAAACCCTGAGGTCAAGATGTAACCAACCAATTCTCCACATCAATTTTTGTCTAAATTCAGTCAAGAGAATCAGACAACCAATGGAATTGAAGAATAAAATATAGAGGAGGAATGGTAGAATCATTTAGAAAAACAAACCCGTATAGAGGAAGTCGATGAGATAAGGGATAATTCTGAATATAGGATGAATGGAACCTCTTTAGGGTTTCATTATTAGTATATATGAAATATTGGGGATCAACATTCCAATTCTTGGAAATCATGTCCCTTTTATTTGTCATAGCTAAGAAACCGTGATGAGAACTAGAATCCATTTGAAAACAAGTGGAACATGTCATAGGAAGAGAATATAAGATATTTTAAAAAAATCAGAGGCATGAAAGTCCTGACGGCATCATGAAAATCACATGAATCAACAAGGAATTTCTGAATCACAAAAAGGATTTTCGAATCACCTAATATCCAAAGTAATCATAGGCAACATAATCCTCACATGAAATCATATGGTACCTTGAACCATTTCAATTATTTTGATTAGGTGACCTATACATGGTCACATTAATCAGTCGAATCAAATAATCGAACCATAGAACCCCAATAAACCCACAAGACCATTTCAGTACCTCATGGTCGAGGTTCAATTTTTTTTAACAAAGTAGGATTCTTGTTTGAACTGGATGACCGCCTGAGTAGAGGTGGGTTTTGCCGGATAGATCTCATGACTAAGACTCATAAACAAGGTCTCATGATTAGTATCTGTGGTATAGTCTTGTGATGAAGGTGCGTGACTGAGGCAAAGGCACGAAAACTCTAGAGAAGTGGTGACCTGTAGAATTAATCACCCTCTTCCCCCTCCTATATATAGGTAATTTCTTGGAATACCAAGAATTTATTGGTAGAACAAAAATCACCCGAGGAACTGATTAATAACACCACTAATGTCTTTGAAGGGAATTTACATTCCGTAGAACCGATTCCTTGTGCTTGTGGACATCACTCCTGGGGGGTATTTTTGACGCCCACCAAGAAAATTTAAAACGGAAAAAGTACCTGAATATGGGCATTTTTTCCTCCTCAAAGGAAAATGAATATAAAGATGGCTGAGACCCATGGATCATGAAAAACTTTTAGAAACTCATGATTGCGTGACCATTATTAGGTGACACAAAGTATCCATGCATAGTGGATAACCTACAGAGGATCCCATGGGGCCCCTTTTCAATGAGTCCTCTATTTTTTCAATGGTGCTCCAGACAACCGTTAACCATTCAGGTGGCATTCAGAATAGTTCCCCTAGGCCACATGGGTTGTAGACAACAAGAATCTAGAAATCCAACTTAAAAATACTCTAAAAATGGGAT
Organism: Viscum album; assembly: GCA_963277665.1. Lineage (NCBI taxonomy): Eukaryota > Viridiplantae > Streptophyta > Magnoliopsida > Santalales > Viscaceae > Viscum > Viscum album. The sequence continues at coordinate 265,812,774 of OY728129.1, forward strand.
GAAGGATACCCCAAGGGTTGATGCCCCTAGAATCCACAAAGATTATGCATATCATCACTAAATGTAAAAAAGTTAACCCTTAGAAACATTAGAGAAAAAGAATGAAATCCTTGAACCATTTTAAAATAAAACAAAGAAGATAAAAAGGTAGGAGTCGGGAGCTACACGTGGTCGCTGAAGGACATGCGACATGCCACTGGCGATATGCAAGATGTTGTGAATCCCTAACGGCATGCCCAACTCATCTCACAAAGTCCCTTTATATTGTCAAGATCATCACATAGAAATCAATGAATATGTCAGGGAAACCATGAGTTCCCCTATGGAACTCCATGGGAAAACAAATAGAATTGTCCACAATATTCTCACACATCCTCATATGACCCATATCACTCACACAATGCATCACCAAAAAATAGGGCAATTTTCCGTGACACTACTCATATAATTTCACTTAACTCCCATCATTTATTACATAAAACAAAGGGAATAAAATAGTTATGAGGAGGAAGGCACTCAAAGTCATAAAATGCTCGCAACATGTTAAGGAATCCTACAACATGATCCCGCAAGACCCCCGAGCGAACTATCCTTTTCTTGAGGGAAGTTCCAGAAAAGCCATCAAGCATCTCATGGACACCTTTCAATAGTCATTAGGATCTTACAAAGGCCCTTGGTCCTTTCACATGACAATAAGGAAGTCCTTCAACATAGCAGTGTGATAAAAAAATATCCATTAATTGGAAATAATTCAATAATAGAGGTGTTGATGAGAGGGACCCACAGTTGCTGAAAATCAGGTGACACCCCTAGAGCAGTCTATAACAAAAACTCGGGTAGCCACGTGGAGCTAGATCCCTTCACTGAATCCATCCTAGAAACTCTCTAGACGCATAAATCACTAAACAATTAGGGTAGAGATGCCTATAAATTCCCCCACCCCAACATGGAAGAAGGGGGGCTCTAGGTGATTCAACTTTTGACCTATGGAATCTAAGGCACAAGGGTTAGAGAGGACTTCTCATAGTGACTGATCTCACTATTGGAAAGTATTTCACCAGGTAATACACCAGTGAAAAACCATAGAAACTATGCTCTATACATAAGGTACTTTACGTGATCATTCATAGATCACATGATGGACTTTTTTCAATGTTTGTGAAGAACATAATGTATACCCCCCAGATCATGCAAGAGTTAAGATAAAATTATATTGGCAAACCTAAGGATTTCAAAATACAAGGGTTATAACAAAAATTAAAAGGTGATGAATTAAGAAAAACACATGTTTGTTGGCCCTCATGTGCTTCATATGAGTCATCCAAAGACATGTGACAGTACTAGGATGCATCCCCTCGATCTAACGATGCTCCTTAAACATGATGTTTGAGACATGTGAAATATTTAAATAATGTCATTGAAAGTCATATGGTATCATTGGGAACACCAAGTTGGTCTTGAAAAGCACTCTAGGGATATCATTTGATCCTTTCAGGGTCATTAAAATACATCACCTAACTAATATAATGATTCCTAATCATATCAAGTCAAGTCTCATGGTTACACCTGGGCATGACAACTGAGTTCTCGTGACACCCTCTGGGAAATTCAGCTGAGACCCATGACATCCTACATACATGTCAACCATGTCTCGCGACACCCTATTGGCATGTCAGTTGAGACTGGTGATGACCTCCAGACATGATGGCCAGGTCTTCCAATTCCTTCCAAAGAAGCTAGCCAAGATATACTATATCCTTCAAGCCATTTCATACTGGCTCTTATGACTCCCTCCATATGTGTCAAGCCAGCTCTTGCAAATGACAGCAAGGCATGTCAATTGGATCATGTGATATCCACTTGAACAAGTCAACTAGGTCATGTGATGGATTTCAGGATTGGCCAACTGGGTCATGTGACACCCTCCTGGCAAGAAGACCAAATCCCAAGGGAATCCCTGGACTTGATAACATTTTTCATCCTCAGTGTGTATGCTATGATCAATCGGGATTACCCAATGTGTAATCCTAAATATAAATATAACTATAAAGACTATGATTCTTTCCATATTCAAGATACGAAGGCTACCTCTCCCAATATTCGATCTCCATATTGACCATCCAGGGTAATCTAAGTATTTAAGTCCCTTATTCAAAGAAATGGAATTGATTACATTATATCCCTTATTTCTCATAACGAGTGTGGATCATGTGGGATTAGGGAGTTACACTGATCATGAAACCTGCACTATAAAGCTCTACAATGGTAAGGGAAGCCTTAGTGTGTATGCCCTAATATAATCTAAACTACAATGACTCTGATTACTTCCATAACTAGGATACATAGGATGCCTTCTTAAGGCCTGAGATCAAATAAACTGGACATTCGATGTAAGTCCATTTACGACTCTGACATCTTAGCCAACAAGACACAATTAGTCTCATGAGATGATCACCATATCTCATCCATCAGTGTACTTTGAAACTAACAGAACTATGATGGATCTGATTCCTTCCACAACTAGGATATGCAGGATGCCTCCCTAAGACTCGAGTTCCATGATGAATCATCTTGGGGAAGCCCCAACACATAAGTCTTACATCATGTGCAGTGGAATGATTATTTTCTATCCTTTTTTTCTCACACAAAAAATGGATCACATGATCTTAGGGAGTTTCAATAATCATATCATCTACACCATGGGTCTCTACAATGATAGTAATAACCTCAATATATAATCCCTAACCAAACAAACTATGAAGAATCTTATTATTTCTATAATCGGGATATGTAAGATGTCTTCTAGGATTAAATCTAGAATATTTGGCATCCCAGAGCACCAATATAAGTCCTTTACATAAGACTTTAAACTGTATGGGTCTAATAAAATATGCAGGTTTTGATTCCTGTAATAACCAGGATACATAGGATTCCTCATAACTTCTCAATCCCCTCTTTGGAATACTAACCTCTCCCTTATATGGAAGCACATTGCAAATCACTTGGTTATAAGTATTCATCATATAAGAATCTTCCCATTACTGAAAAATGTTAGAGATCCTTGGATATATAAAGATCGATCCACTGAAGAGACCCCAATCCTTTTCACATGAAAGAGAATTAACCTATAGTCATTTTGTTAGGGTAACCGATCCCATATTAGGATTAGAAAGATATCCATGAACATATCTTAAATATATAAGAGATTATCAGAGTAAGTAATAACTCCCCCCAAATGGGTATGATGAGCCTGAACTCCCATCCTCTTGACCAATGTGGGTCCCAAATAGATGTTGGTCCAGAAAACCAAGATGACCGCCATCCTTTGGAAAGAATGTCCATACCCAGCCATAGATGAGGGGACTATTGATAGTTTATAAGAAAGGATGAAAAAATGTAAATCTTGATGCAAGTAATTGAGAGAGGCACTAAGACTCTCCCCTTAGCTAAACCATTGATTGAAACCCATTACACACCTTGAATCCTGAAGAAACAATGGGTGGGCCATATAAAACTCTCTAATGCATTGGGTACTCTAGAGATGGAAGTTGGCCATATTGGATATTCCATTTGTAAGAGTGATATGATGCTAATTTTTTCAATATACCAACAAATTTTATCTTTTCTTTTATGGGTTTATTATAGATACAATGTTCTTTCCTTGTAAGACTTTGAAATATATTAAGAAATATTTTTAGATCTAGGCACTAATACAAGATGTGATTCTTAGGCACAATGATCTCAAATTAATTTTATGAAAACATTAAATATATTTTATTGCAATAACATCTATTTTTTCAAAAATAATTGGATATATCCTAAAAAAAGTCTTAGATCATAAATTTGAGACCATAATTGAATTTGGTGCATGGTATTTTCTCTAGGCAGGACTTAAAGTTGGTCGACATAGGATGTTCAGATAAAGTAGACAGTAGCAGGTATGCCAAATGAATGAATAAATTTAATTAATTAACCAATTCATTGAATACTGTAGATATATTCTTCTCTATAAGTATTTCATTATGGTATATTTATAAGGTTATCCACATAAACCTAGGATTACTGAGAGGAGGATTCCACCATTCTTAATTAGTGGATTGAGATCCGATAATGGTCGATGACCAGATCAAGATGTATTGATATATTATTAATTCATCGAATCTTATCCATCACTAGAGAACACATTCTTCACCAAAAAATAATCCAATATTGAGGTATGTAATGTTATTTTTTTTGGATTCCACCCTTTTAAATTAATCAATCATGAAATAAATTATCTACATTTCTTTCTGGAATTTTCCAATGCTTCTCATGTACTTTTGTATCGAAATAAATTATTCTTTTGATTTAGTATTCCATGATCTCACCCTGGTTTCCCTACCTATAAATACTTGACTGATAATTCTTTCCTAATGATTTTCATGAATTTTTTCTTATGATTTTACCTATTGTTCTTCACATTCTTCACCATTGGACTGTGAGGCCACAATTTGACTTTATTGGCGAGTGTTTGAGCAAGATCAAACCCCCATATTCATGGTGGTTGTGTGAATGATGATCATGATCGAAATTTTTGAGCGTATTGTGATTCGTTGCTAGATGTGAGTGATGATTTCTCTGGGTTTATAACTAAAGATTTATCAGAAGACTACAGAAGATATCCAGAGGCATATGAGTTGGAAATAGATTCACGAAGAGGATCAGAAATCATATCTTCATCCTCTAGAGAGACAAAATCAATGGATAGATAAGTGTTCCATAAATTTTATGTGGTCAATCGGTGTATTTTGTGGTGAAAAAGCTGTGACTAGAAATTATGTGAGCGTTTCATGGGTTTTATGAAAAACCTATCTACACATTATATAGGCTGAAGAACACATGAAGTATAGTCCTCTTGTAATTATGAAAAGAGTTTTTAGGTGAGTTAAATATCAGACACCATTTGGGACCCCCACATGACATGTGACTCAGTGCTGGTGGCTGATAATACCACAATTAACTGTTTTATTTCACCCCCATAGCACTATATTAAACTGGTTTTGTATTCAAAATTTAAAATATAATAACAAATTTCACGTAATGTTGGTTAAAAAATTTAATTTTTTTCACTATTAAAAAGGGTTATTTCACCTTTTTTATGTTTTCGTTATAGGTTTAGGGGATTCAGAGGGCCCAAATAAAGTTAAAGAAAAATGGGTCATATTTCACAGGAATTCAAGAACATCAGTGGAATCAAACACATATTGATACTGATCTGTGCATCCAATTTGGCCAATATTTTGTTTAATGATCCAAAATTCATTGGTCTATAACTATTATGAATAAACTAAATCCCAATTCATCAACTAAGAGTCCCAAACAAATTAATCTATCCAATAAAAAGAATCTTTATAGAGTCAAAAGTTTGCCTCTATATTTTAGAAATATCTCTTATTATAAACAATATCTGCCTTCCAACATTGAAAGTGGGATACATAATAGGTCTTAAAAAAATTATTAGTTTTGTTTAAATAGAGATATTATTTCATAGTTGCTGAAAACCATGGGACAAGTGGTTTCTTGAAATCAAGGTTCCCAAATCTACCTCCCATTTTGGTTATAAAATAACACCTTGGGATCCTCATTTAGTACTTCTAAATAGGAGAAAATATCTACAATTTTGGAGACCCAAATGATTCTTTTACTCATCCAAAAAGTTTTGGAGGCCTCTATCCTCGTAGGTGGATCAAGGATGAAGTCAAAGTTCCACCTGAGCCTCTTATTCCTCAAGATTGAAAGCTAAACGATGGATGGCCATTTCAAGGAATCTACACACACCTGGAAGTGAGTTACGATAGATATAATTCTACTAGTTTTGTGTAATTTGGGTGTTAAATATTCCAATTATGTTTTATCTTTACATTTTTGTCCAATGAATGTATTTATTTTGAAATAATTATGTAAAAAACTTTCCATTTTAGCACCGACTTGGTTGAAATTTCATGTGGGAATCTTGGGTTGTTCCGATTGAAAAAACAGAAGTATCCTATTTCTCTCATAATTCAAGAAAAAAATATTTATCAACTCTTAAAATCTTTAATTATGTCATTTTATTTTTAAAACTATTTTCAAAACCACCCCCTCTTTTAGTAATTTTTATTATAAAATCAAACTCTAAACTACCAATGCTCGTTGAGAGATAACCTAGGGTCTTCCATAGACTATAAAATAATCTTTAAATAATAATAAATTTGATGTGTCATGAAAAAGTCATCAAAATTTTGTGCCGTTGTTGGTGAGTTCTTTGGTTTTTAGTGGTTTTTTTAGATTTGTATATTTTGTAAGAATTTGTTTATTTTCTCTCCAACTTTTGTATATATGTAGTGTTATAACATATTCTTGTTTTTATGTGTTGTGTATAACATGTTATACTCCGAGTGAACTAAGTCCTTTTGAACCCGAACCAAAGAGGATACTATGTCAATGACACTAGGACACATTTATCGATCTTTGAAAGAGGAAACACAACACTTTGAGAATCCTCTAGAGCCCTCTTCTTTTAGAACTAAAATAGAAACTGAAATTAATGTGTATAGCAGGGTAGATACAAACTATACCTTAAAAGAACTAGCCACCCTAGATGTGGAGTACCAACATGCGTACATCCAATACCCTTGGGAAGCATCCAACTTTGAGTTGATATAGGGAATCATCCACCTCCTTCCTAAATTCCATGGTCTTAATCGCGAGGAACCTCACAATTATATCAAGTAATTTCATATATTCTTCTCCACCATGATACCCAAAAATGTAATTGAGGACCTCATTATGTTTAGGGACTTCCCTTTATCCCTTTATGGTGTAGCCAAAGACTGGATATACTCTCTGCCTACCACAATTAGGGACTGGAATGACCTTAAACATCTATTTCTAGAGATTTTTCCTACCTCCCAAGTTGCATCAATTGGAAAATAAATATGCGATATTAAGAGAGCATAATTCTCTATGGGTATCATTTTCCACTATAAAGTAGGAATTAAAAATTAACATTCTAGAACAAACGTGAGGGGGGTGGGGGAAGGGGAAGGTAACTATATTATCCTAAAATCCAAAAAGAGAAAAATAATACAGATGATGAAAATTTCTAACTAAACCAGGAATATACCCACCCCCACACCTAGAGTATGTGGTTTCCCCACTACAAGAAAAGATAATTTAGGAAGTAAGGATTAAACTTTATGGGTTTCATTCATAGGTTTTTTCTTGAACTTGAAGATCATATATCAGGGACATCATAAGGGCTCCATGATAGTTCTTAAGACAATGCCCATTTATTGTGAAGGTTTTATTCATTTATTGATTTTTTACCTGAACAATACCAAATTGATAAACATTAGTAATAGTGTATGGTCCAAACCAGTAGGAGAAAATCTTACCTAGATGTATCTTTAGTATTTTATTGGAAAGGAGGACCTTCTTCCCAATATAGAATTGATGATGATGGATTAGGAGGTCATGGGAAGCCTTGGTTTTCTCCTTATAGATCTAAAAGTTCTCATATGCATCATGACAAATTTATTCCATCTCTTGAATATGAAACTTCTTATGATCACCAATATCTGATAGATTCATATTATATTGTTTGACAGAACAATATGCATGGTGCTCTACCTATACTGGGAGGTGACATGCCTTTCCAAACCCAATCCTATATAGTGAAATTCTGATCGAGATTTTAAAATATTTATGATATGTACAAAGTGGTTCATCCATGCCCAAACTCTAATCTTTCTTATTGTATTTTACCATTTTTTCCAATATTATCTTAACTTCATGATTTGATATTTCTAATTATCTATTAGTTTGGGGGTGGGTGTTGAAATGAAAATTTAGAATCATGGGGTTCTACAATTGAAAAAACACAAGTATCCTCTTTCTCTCACACATACACGAGATTTTAGTATTATTTGGAATCCCTCAATCTATTCTTGAGGTCCAAACCTTTACAACATGTTTTTTTGTGTCAAGGGGCTGTTCTTTATGCATCATTTTAAGAGGCAATATGGGAATCAAGATCATGAAAACCCTCATCTAAAGGATTCCATTAAACCATATAATATTTTTATAATAATGAACTATCCAAGATGTGTAGTGAACTTGAAATGACCTTATTCTCTCATAATTCTAAACACCACCTTTCTTTATCAGCTCATAAACTCTTTAATTAAGTCTTTTAATTTTTAAAACTATTTTCAAAACCACACCTATTTTAGTAATTTTTATTAAAAAATCATACTATAAACCATAAACGCTCTTTGATTTATGACCTAGGGTCTTTCCTATCCTCTAAAATCATTTTAAATCATAATAAATTTGACATGTCATGACAACACAGTCAAATTTTGGGGTCATTTCTGGGGAGTGCCTTGGTTTTAAGTATGCATTTGTTTTTTTATCATTGTGCATTTTGTAAGTATTTGTTTACTTATCTCTTTAACATTGTATAAAATTGGTTTTATAACACCTTCTTATTTATAGGTTTTGTGTATGATGTGTTTTATTTTGAGTAAACTATCTCCTTTTGAACCAAAACTGGACAGGATACTGCGTCAATGACACTGAGACACACTGATCGATCCTTTGAAAGAGGACACACCACCCCTTGAGAATCTTATAGACCCATATTCTTCTAGAACTAAAATAGAAACTAGAATTAACAGGTATAACATTTTAGAAAACAACTGAACCTTAAAAGAACTAACCACCCTAGATGTGGAGTAACAATATATGTATATCCAATAGCCTAGGGAAGTAGCTATCTTTGGTCAATGATTAGGCCTCAACCACCTACATTCTAAATTCCATGGTCTTTCTGGTGAGGACCCACAAAAACATCTCAAAGAATTTCATATAGTGTGATCCACTATGACAACCCAAAATGTTACTAAGGACCTCATTATGTTTAGGGAATTCACATTATCCCTTGACGGTGTAGAAAAATACTGGATATACTCTATGCCTAACACAATTATGGGATGAAATGACCTTAAATGGATTTTTCTAGAAAAGTTTCTTCCTTCCTCCCGAACATCATCAATTAGAAAAGAAATACGCTTCATTTGGAAATCACATGGAGATAACCTTCATGAATACTAGAAGAGATTAAAAATACTTTTCTCAAGTTGTCCCCACAACTATATTAGTGAAAAATTTATAAGTAAATACTACTATAAGGGACTTAATCCCATGGATCATGGCATGATAGAAGCTACAGTTGGTGGTTCCCTTGTTGAAAAAAAATCCTACCGCCAATCATGACATAATAACCAACATGGCTAAAAATGTACAACAGTTTGGTACACGGGCAATTTTACTCATCCAAGGAGTTCATGAGGTAATTCATTCATCCTTAGAATAAAAGGTATAAAATAAACATGATGATATTCATACCCTTATATTTAAATTTTATCAAGTAAAAGGTAACTCACACTCTTATTATGTTCCATTACATTTTGGTATTTGTCCTGATAACACTCATTTTTGTAACTAGTTCCCATCCATCCAAATAAATTTTTTTATTAGGCCATTTTGAGGATAAATGGGAAACCAAATTACACATAAAATACCACTACGCGCTAAAAGAGCTCAAAAAATAATTAAACATAATACTTATATTACTTTAATTAGCTACCCTATAAAGTTCCCATTGCAGCGGACTAAACTATATTTCTGGGTCCACTTTGATAAGCTCTTCAAGGCAAGTAATATTCCTCTCCATTGTTTGGATGAATTCCTCTGAGTTTATTATTCTTTGATTGAAGCCTTGGGCTAGTATTTGATCTTGTTTATCTAGCCATTGCACTTGCTCCTCGCTGGCATCAACAAGAAAACCTCTTCCATATATTCTTTTGATATCCTCTTCTAAGACATTGGGTCAGACATATTTTTCTAATAGTTATTCCTTGGAGTGAAAAATCAGTTTCAAACACTCCCCAAGTTCTTCACTTTCCCCCTTCATTAGGGATTTTATTTCATTATTCCAACCCTTCTAGGACGACCTCATCTGCATCGACTTTGGAAGATAGGAGTAATCATTGCATCGCTTTGATTTTTTCCTTGGACCACTATACATTCCCCTGAATCTCAAATTCCTTTTCCCCATTCTTCTTTCAAGGGATGTGAGGACCTTTCCCGATAAATCGGTCCATTCATCTATGTCTTGAGCAGTAATATTCCCTAGGAATGCATTCAAAAAAGAACCACCCTTAAAGTAAGAACCATTCAGGCCAAATCCAAACCCTCGGTGGAAAGCACAACCACAATATAGAAAAGGAGGAAACTCATGCTACCCCAAGTAGAACTGGTATCAATATAGACAAGGTATGTAACCTTATTATCCTTAAACATCTCAAAAAACCCCCCTCCTCCCAAGTATGAACCATGAATTAAGGATATGTCAAAGAAAATGGAAACCTAGAACCTACAGTTCCAACAGAAAACACAATCAGGAATTCAAGACCTATGAACTCAAGTGGGAGAACATACAAACCCCATCGATGAGATAAGGGTGAAAGATTATGGAAATCTACCATAACAACCTATTTATAATCCAAAATATAAAGGTAATATTTGTACAATCATAATTCATAGTGGTAAAGGATTTTCTTCTTCTACTATTTCTACAAAACAGGTAAACCCCCCACTTGAAAACTCTCTTTCTCTACCCATAAAAGTTTCTATTAAATAAAAAGACAACAAAAAGGATAAACATTTTATTATTGAGTATTCCCCTAAATAGTCTATACATATTCCTTTTCCCTAAAGACTCTCTAAACCTAAGAATTTTTTATAATGATATTGATAATGAAATAATGGATACATTTAGAAAGGTTCAAGTTAACATTCCTTTATTGGATGCATTTAATCAAACCCCTCACCATGCAAAATTTCTTAAAGATATTTTCACCCATAGAAGATGACTAAAGGGGAAAGAGAGAGTCCACATGGGAAGGAATGTATCTGTTTGGATCCAACCATAAATACCAACCAAATACAAGGATCTAGGCACTTTCATGATACCTTGAAACATTTTGGAGAACATCTTTTCATATGCAATACTATATTTGGGTACTTCAATTATTGTATTTCCTTACTCAGTGAAAAATTATTTACAGGTTGGAGAGCTTTAATCGATGGGAATTTTTGTGCAAATTTCCAACCGGAGCACAAAAAACCCATCAGGAGTGATCAAGTATATCCTTATAAGAGTGAAAAATCTCATCTTTCCTATAGAATTATACATTATAAAGATGGAAGATACCTGATTCCAATGACATGCTCCTCTCACAATTGGGAGGAAATTCCTTAAAACAAAAAATATGATCATAGAGGTCCATAATGGTACACTATTCATGGATTTTGGTGAATAAAAGGTATGTTTTAGTATCCTTAATGTCATTAAAACCATACTGAAGAGAACTCCAATCTTCTTGTCTATTTTATGGAAGTGTTCTCAAATGACACACAAACACACAAAATTATCTTCATGAACCATACTCTGATTCATTTTCTTCTTCTTCACCATTGGATGATTTGAGTTTTGATTAATGTTTTGAGTGTTTTTTGGGTCTAGAAATGTGTAAATTGTGTGCTTTAATTCAAGATTGTATTCATTATGAGGTACCCATGACTGTTTATGATTATCAAAATAACATTTACATTGATTTTATTCCCTTAGGGAGTAAACATGAGCAGATAGACAGTTTCATGGACTTCTATCACCCTAATTACCCTTCCTCATTCCAAAAACCACTGGTCTTCAAATTAAAACTACTTCCATATAATTTAAAATATATCTATATTGACGGTATTGAACAATTTTCCATCATTATTGCTAATATCCCCTCTCCATAATAAGAATCAAAACTGCTTGATATTTTGAGAGTGTATAAAAAATAAATTGGATGGAAATTGTTTTATATTCTTAGGATTAGACCATCTATTTTTATGCACCATATACTTTTAGAAGTTGGGGATAAGCCTGTAAGGCAAGATAAAATCTGGTTGAATCCCACCCTACTTGAAGCTGTAAAATTAGAAGTTAGTGAAATGCTTGCTTCGGGGATCATCTATCCCATATATGATAGTAAATGGGTTATCCCAATGAAATTTATGACTAAAAATACTAGGATAATAGTAGTTTCAAATGAAAGGAATGAATTGGGTCTAACATGTGTGAAAAAAAGTTGGCGAGTCTGTATTGAATATGGTCGAATGAATCAAGCATTGAAAAAGGACCACTTTCCTCTACCTTAAATTGGCATATTATTAGAAATACTAGTCTTTAAGTCCCAATATTGTTTCCTTGATGGAATTTAGGGTCATTTAGAAATCCCTATAGCCCCTGATAATCATTTAAAGAAAACATTTACCTATCCATTAAGAACATTTTCATACATTAGGATGCCTTTTGTCTCTATAATTATTTTAGTAATTTTCAGTGTCGTATATTGAGTATATTTTTAGAGTAACTTGATAATTTCATGGATGTTTTTATGGATGATTTCATAGTTTATGGAAATTACTTTGATAAATATTTAACAAATCTTGGTTCTGTCCTTCGTCGTTGCATAAAAAAATATCTGGTATTAAATTACAATAAATGCCATTTCTTGGTTGAGAGGGGGGTAGTTCTTGGGATTTTTATTTAAAATGAGGGAATTCAAGTGGATAAATCAAAAATTTAATTAATTTAATCACATAAGTATACAAAATATGTTCGTGAGGTGTGATATTTCTTGGGTAATGCTGGTTTTTACCTTAGATTTATTAAAGAATTTAGTAAGATACCCCTTACCTTATCTTAGTTATTATAAAAAGACTCTAAGTTTGTGTTTGATAAAAATTTAGAGTATACTTTTAAATTTATAAAATGGATTCTCACATAACATCCCATCATCCAACCACCAAGGTGGGATCTACCCTTCAAAATTATGTGTGAAGCCTCTTAATTTTCAATTGGGTGGGTTTTATCATAAAGGGTTGAGTAGGATCCTCATGTCTTTACTTATGCCTCATGTACCCTTGACCCAACCTATGAAAACTAAAAAACCACTAAAAAATATCTTCATTAAATTATTTTTTCCATGGAAAATTTCAATTCATATGTTATTGAATCAAAAATAATTTTTTTAATCATGATTCCCTTTAATTTCTCGTAAATAAACCTGAATCTAAGCCCTGCCTTATTTGTTAGAAATTCCTCCACCAGGAGTTTTAACTTGATATTTGAGATAAGAAATGAGAAGAAAATGTGGTTTGTTTCCACATTAGAAGGATTTACCAACCACTTGACCACAATATAGACTCATACCTCCCCATTGGATAATTCTTTCCTCATAATAACCTTTGTGATGTATATAAACATACCACTTGGTATGCAAACATTGTGAAATTTTTAGTATGATCTATATTCCCCACATATTTTATCAGTACACAATCCCAAAAAATCAATCGTGATTCATGATGGTAAATTTGAGATGATCCATACCTATGAATAATTTGTAGTGACTAGGTTGTTTGATGGCGTGTCCCTAACCATGAGTTTTAGTATGTCCTTAGGTTCTATCACACTTTGGCATGTAGGGGAAACTTTGGATATCAACATACATTTCTAAAGGTCTTTGACTCTCTACATTATTGGATAAAATTATTTATATATTGTCGTTGATTTTTTAAGTTATGCAAACATTTCAATTCATAGGGAATATCTCAAACAGGAATGAAATGCCCCCAAAAACCATGTTATTTCTTAAGATCTTTGATCCATGGGGCATTGACTTTATGGACCCTTTTTCAAATTAATTTTTTTTTCATATTAGTGGATGTTGAATATCTTTCTAAATGTGTGGAATAAAAATCTACAATGACTAGTGAATCTCGAGTGGTTATTGATTTTGTGAGGTCCCAGATTTTTTGTATGTTTGGTTTTCCTAGATTCATCCTTAATGAGTAGGGTTCAAATTTTTTCAATTGTAACATGAAGAACATAATCTGTAAGTATGGGTTTTTTTGTAAAATCCCCACTTAATATCACCCCCAAACTAAAGAACCAGTATAATTTACAAACCAGGATATTAAGAGAATCTTGGGAAAATAGTACAACCCAATAAGAAAGATTGAAGTTTGCGCTTGTATGATGCACTTTGGGAGTATCGTAAAATATTTAAAACCCTAATCAGAATGTCACCATTCATGATTATGTTAGGAAAGTCATGTGACCTCCCAGTAGAGGTAGATCACTGTGTATACTGGGCTGTCAATCAATGTAATATGAATCTCTTAGATGAGGGTGATCATAGAAGGTTGTAGATTCAAGAGTTAGATGAAATTCATCATGATACATATGAGAACTCCCAAATCTATAATTAGTGAACCAAGGATGACCACGACCTCCTCACCCTTCATCATCAATTCCAAATTGGGAAGAAGTTCCTCCTTTACAATGAAAGACTGAAGTTCCATCTAGGTAAGCTTCATTCCTATTTGTTTGGATCATACAATATTATTAATATTTACCCATTTGGCATTGTTTTGGTACAAAATGATGAAATGAAAAAAATATTCACTATCAATGGGAATATGCTTAAGCACTTTCATGAATCCCCTATAGAGTCCCCAATAGTGGAACTCTAAGTTCAAGAAACAAGAAACGTAGGACACCTATCCAGTTTTATCCTTCCTTTTAACATTATATTTTCTAATAATGAGGACACAACATAATCTAGTTGTGAGGGATGGGTATATTCCTGGGTTTGTTTGGAATTTTTATCTTCTTTCTTATTTTTCTCATTTTTACTTCCTGGATAGTATTGTTACCTTTCCCCCCCTCACTTTTGTGCTGGAATATTATTTTTTGTTTCCAAATTTATCATGGATAATGATACCCACTTTATCATGGAAAATGATGCCCGCTTAATCATAAAATTTATTGAAAATTCTTGAGTAATTTTCCTATTTCATGAGGTTTTATCATTCAATTTGTTTTTCTCATTAATGAAATGCATGTTTCACCATGAATTAAACATTGAGGTGTTTCTTCTTTTTATAAAATTGGTTTTTTTGATGATATTAATGTTTGTATCAAATTAAAAACCTTGAGAAGTGTGGTAACCTTTGTGTGAGTAGTTTATAGGAAAATTGTGTCACTTAATTTCTCCACACATCTTTACACCCAACCATGAAGTGTGAATTTTTACTAATCAATAGGAGGTAAGATTAGACTATTTAATATTTATTATCTCTCAAATATAATTTTTCCATTTGTTCGTTCTTTATCCAATATTTTTCATTACAATACCAAATTGACTATTTGTGTGTACCTATAATTTGATTGTTTTATTCCCTAAGAAAAATAAAAAAAACATGTGTTATGTCTTGGGAAGTTCAAAAACAATTCTTCCTTGACCTTTTATCTTGTTATAACTATTACAATTATTTTCATGAGGTGATCAAGCAATGGTCGAGTGTTGAGTGTAATATTTGTTCCAAGCTCAACTTAAAAAAACAAAAAAATATTAATAAATAAGGGGAGTGATGAAATGTGAAACATATTGGGATATCTAGGTTTGGATCTTAATTTTTGAATTCTAGGAAGGATTAAGTGAGTGGGTCTTGAAATTTGATTGCAAAGGATGTAGGGCATGTTCGGTGGATAAAATCATTTTAAAAGATCTTTTTTAAAATAACCTATATTTAATGGATAGAAATTGGAAAGAATTTCATGGAATAGTTTTCAAACACACACATGGATAATTAGTGACATTTTTTACTTTTGAATTACTTTTCCAAATTTGCATCATTTATCCCGCTGAATTTCATTCGGATACAAATTATGAGACATCTATTTCCAGGATCACTAGGAATAAAACCTCAGTGAGGTTTGTTCTTTGATCACATTGATTTAAGGAATTAAAGTTACTTTGAATATAAAATCTTTATGAATTTGGGAATATTCAATTTCATTATCTTTTGGAAGTGTGACATTTCCCAAGAGTGAAAATGTTTAGGTGTCGGGGTGTGATCTTACCACGATTCATTATTTTATTTCACCATCATAGCACTAAATTAAACATATTTTTTATTATTGAAAATTAAATATATAATTACAAAATTAAAATCATTTTTAATTAAAAAATTTAATTTTTTTACTTTTAAAAAGTTTTATTTAACTTGTTTTGATGTTTTCGTTATAGGTGGGGGTGATTTGGTGGGCCCAGACGAAGTTGAAAAAAATGGGTCAAATTGATCAGGAATCCATGAACATATTTACAATTAACCACATACTTTTACTGATAAGTGCATTAAATTAGGATTAAATTTTGTTATATGATCAAAAGTTCAGTGTGCTACAACTATTATGAAGAAACCAGAGGATAATTCATCAGTTAAGTGTCCCAAAATAATCCATCTATCTATGATAATGAATATTCATGGAGTCAAAAGTTATCCCCTATATTTTGTAAATATTTATTATTATAAACAATATATGGCCCCTAGATTTGACAGGGAGATAAAAAATATCTCTTTAAACAAGTTTTTAGTTTTTTTAAAATTAAATAATATTTTTATGGCCTAAAACCATGGTGCAAGTGGTTTCTCGAAATTAAGGTGAACAAAACCACAACCCATTTTGGCTATAAAAGAACAAGTTGGGAACCTCATTGAGTAGTTCAAAACATGAGAAAATATCTTCCATTTTGGAGACCCAAGAGAGTCCTATCCTCATCCAAAATGTTCTGGAGGCCCCTATCCACATAAGGGGATCAAGGATGAAGGTGAAGTTACAACTGAGCCTCCTCCTCCTCACAATAGTAAGGTAAATGGTGGATGGTCATTTCGAGGAAGCTACACACACTTGGGAGGGATTTATGAAACTTGTTATTCTATTGGTTTTGTATAATTTCTGTGTTCAATATTCCACTTATGTATAATCTTTACATGTTTCTCCCTTGAATTCATTTTTTAGATATAATTAATTGAAACACTTTTCATTTGAACACTGATTGGGTTGACATTTTAAGTGGGAATCTTGGGTAGTTTTGACTGAAAACAAACTAGTATCCTATTTATTTCACACATACTTGATATTTCATTATGATTTTTCATACCTTAAAATTTTTTTGATGTAAAAACCTTTAAAACATGATTTTTTTGTCAAGGGGTGGTTCTTTGTGCATATTTTGATGAGGAAAGTGGGGAATAAAGATCTTGACAACCCTCATCAAAAGGATTCCATTAAACCATATAATATCCTCAGAACAATGAACTATCCAAGATATGTAGTGAATATAAAATGAACTTTTTATCTCATAATTATAAACACCACCTTTCTTTATCAACTCTTAGACTCTTTAATTAAGTCATTTTATTTTTAAAACTATTTTCAAAACCACACCAATTTTAGTAATTTCTATTAAAAACTCAAACTATAAACCACAAATGCTCCTTGAGAAAAGACATAGGCTCTTACCTAGCCTATAAAATAATTCATAAATTATAATCAATTTTATTTTTCATGAAAACACGGTCACTGGCCCAATGTTCACTCAAGGAGTACATGAATATGGACACGACTAGGCACATGCCATGTACTATCACATAACCAGTGTACACGAACATGACCAAAATCACACGAGTGGGCCTAGGGAGGCCAATAAATGCCATGTAGTACCCTTAAATTCTATGTGGTACTACATGGAAAGTTATCTAGGTGGTGGTGAGGACATGAACAGGTAGAGGAGCGGGGCCACATGCTATACGGACCCCTTAACACGTTTTGTACTTCCTGAGAATATTATATATCTTGTATCTCCTTTATTTTGAATCTGATTTTCCCATGATTATACTATCCTTATTTTTTTCCACATAGAATACATTGTTAGCCTTCTTAGTTTATTTTGAGATAATATGTGAGATGTTCGAAGTGTAATGCTTCTTCAGGTGGCGCGATGATAGTAGTGATCTAGAAGGATCATAAAAAAGAGGAAAAGATTGGAAATAATCCTATTATACCAGGGCATGGGTCCCCCCAGAAACATCTATATACTGAGTGGTACCCCCAAAATAGACTACAACATTATTTATCTATTTAGGAATGGTACCCCTCAGATGGACTAGGGAACATGTCCTTTATCTACTGAGTTGTATGCCACTGATGGACTAGGTAATGAGTCCAGTATCTACTAATTGGTACCCACTAATGAACTAGGGAATGATTCCTCTATCTATTAATTATTCCCCTAGATAGACTAGAGAACGTGTCCTCTATTTACTGATTGGTACCCCATTATAGACTAGGGTGTGGGTCTTATATCTACTGAGTGGTACCCCCTAAAAGACTACGGAATGGGTCCCCAATCTACTGAGTGGTACCCCCTTGACATACTAAAGTGTAGGTCATACTTACATTGAGTGTTATCCCTTTATCACACTAGGGCATGAGTACTCTACGTAGAGATTATTCCCCCTTGACTGTGTGGCATAGTGGTATGGTTTGGGTCTTCCTCATGACTTATTCATATAGACACACAAGATGTTGGGAATCAATGATGGACCTCTTGGAACAACATGAAGACACTTTTATTAGGCTTGGTTTTGTGATAATAATCCCCTTTCTCTATCTCCTATGTATTTCATGAGTGTATATATATATTAGGATTCATTTTCCCTATTTCCTTGAGTTTGAGATTACTACATCTATCATGCCGTATACTACTCCCCCTCTAGTTTTTTTTGGTGACCTACTGGGTATATATAAACACACCCCTACATGGGATCTTCCTAAATTTTTGTGTCTTATTCAGATGATGGATAGTTCAGCAGTGATTTTAGAAAATTTTATGGATACTCAGGCACATTTGACCTCATATGGTGGTCGAGGCTGGAGTTATTGAGACGGGCTCCCTCAGAATTTTTTTCTAGTTATTTTCTGTTTGGGACATTTGTTTTGGTTGGGCATGTATTTTTCCCCTTTCAATGTAGTTTACTTAGTCACACTCTTTTTGATACCCTATATATTGTCACATTCATGGTTTTACTCTAGATTTTATAGTCTTTTAATATTATTCAACTACATTTTTTCATGGATATGGTTAGTTTCATACAAGTACATTAAAAAAGGCCACCCATTTTAGTCATCCCATTTGTCATTTGTCTCCATACCCTAGCCTATTGAGGTGAGATAGTTGTAATTGCAGCTCAGAATTCCATTGGTTGGGTAGGCCTCAATGGTTTGAGTCATGATATATTCATATTAGGGTCATTTTTGACCTTGGGAAAATGTTTGGATTTTTTTACCCTTAGGAGGTTTTGTAGGGAATTTAGATAAACAGTGTCAATATTTCCCATTTGTGGTTCTCAGGACAGAGAATCTAGTGTCGACGTGGTGGATAATGTATCCATTCAACAGGAATCTTAATACCTAATTATCGACTCATAATATCAAGACATTGGTTACAAGGAACTTTGTTACATGCATCATATATGATTGACTCTTTTGAATTTTCTTCTTGAGTCATATCCCCAAAAATATATGCTCATCTGACCATGGTATGTCTTGATTATATTTTTTGGATTCCATCATGAATTCAACCAGCTAGGTTATTAATTTAGTATCATGATGATGATTTTATGAGTGAAGAGTCATCAATTTAGGTTCCAACATGAAAGATATTTCCTCTAAGAGGACAGGTAGAAACACCCCACCTATTGAGAAACATATTATATTAATAGAGCTGGTTGAGGATGTGAATAGTATTAGCACACTCAGTGAGTTTGAGAGCTATAGGTCACCGAGATTCTACGTTGATCTAGATTCCCAGGCAGTGGATGATTTAATTTAGTCAGTGATCTAATATTTTAGCCCTGTTTGGACCCAGACTGATCATATGGTTTCAATGGTATCCAATCATTTCCACATAGCGTCTAGGAATTGGTGGATCCTAATTATACAGACACATGATGAGTCAAAACTCTCATGGTATAACTTCTAATAACTATTTCTTGAGGATTAATACCCCTCGTTCTTGCATTTTAGTTTTTATTCAGGATCTATTTAAGATGAAGTATGGTGGGATGATAATTACTAATTATAATGTGAGGTTCAGTGACCTTACAAGATACCCCCTTTACACAATTTATAACTGTTACTTCTGGGTGTGGATGTTTGAGTGGGGTATCCATAGAGACATCCATTATAGTGTGGTACCCCTATGAATTTACACATATAATAGAGTGTTAGAGTCAATGCTGGTGACAAAGATCTTCCTATCTAAAATATTATATGTAGTTAGAGTTGGTAGTGGGAATTATGGGGATGAGTCATCCATAGAAGCTACTAGATGCTAGTCAGTAGGGTCCCAGTGTAAGAGACCTCCCCATGATCAGACTCAAGAACATGGTAATGTAGCTCAGAGTCTACATAGTGGACTAGGGTAGCCTAACGAGTGGATATGTTATCCATATGACTTGCGAAGTCACATGACATATGATTGCCTAACCCAATGTGCTGAGGCAGGAAGACAGATAGTTGATGGACTTCCATGACAGCGGTAGCACCATAATCATGGATCTCCAATACGAGGCTCGGGAATTCCCTAGGGAATCATATCTTGTAGAGGAATATTTGGGGCTCCCAGAGGAGGAGTTTCTGGTTGTTGATGAAATTATGTTCTACTTCCACTACCACCACCATGAGGCCCATTCCAAGCTTAGTGATCTTGCGGTCGGGGTCATAGGAAGATATAGGCAAAGGAGGCTAATGACTTAGTAGATTATGAGATGATTAGAGGTAGAATCTATATTTATCCTACTGTTTATTTTGTTTTAATATACATAGGTGAAAATAATTCTATCATCTCTTTACTCCTGGCCAGAGAGCTGAATCTCATAATTAATACTTTATCCCAACAACTTTTCCTTGAGGTTTCTACAGGGAACACTTCTTCAAAATCATTCATCTACTAGTAGTGCAATCTATTTATTGGTGGATATAGTTTCCCATGGGAACTCATGGTCATCGCAATGATACCTTATTATGTAATCTTGGGTATGTATTGGTTTTCCACGGATCAATTCTTGATTTAATGTCATCTCAAATGAGTAAGATGAATTTAGATTGATGGGATGAGATTCCCATTTTTGGGTGGGAGAGATCTCATGGAGGAGTGAGAAGGTATTGTGAGGAGGAATTTATAGCCCATAACAAATCAGTTAGCGAGTTTGGCCCTTGGAATAATGATATTGTAAGGAATATGGATTCCTTCACTCATGGGGGATTATATTAACATCATCCTTTAGGATGATCCAAGTCTACCTATGAGTGAAGGGATAGATTTTTTCATTAAATTAAAAATGAGGACCACTATGATATCTTCTATAGAATATTAGATGGGCCATACTGAGATTTGGGAGTTAAGGGTGTAGTTGGTGGACTTTTGAGATATGGGTTTTATCAAACCATGTACTCCTCCTTTGGAAGATCTGGTGTTGTTCATGAAAAAGGGGGATGAGAACGTGATGTTTTTTATTATCATATCCCGAATCAAGCCATGATAAAAACAAGTACCCCTTGTCAAGGATTGATGATCCCTTTGACCAGTTTCGGGGAGAAATATGGTTCTTGAAGATCATTCGAAGTTCTAAATACCACTAATTTAGGGTTCATGTGGTTGATATTCTAAAGATGGCATTCTAACATGACCATAGACATTAGGAGTTCCTGATTATTCCTTTCATTGTGATGAATTACCACAAAAAATGTATGTATATGATGAATTGGATCATCCAGCCATACTTGGACCATTTTTTCATTGTATTTATTGAAAACATACTCATCTAATTTGTATTAGAATATGAGAATTCAGAGCACTTGAGGATGATCCTATGCTTACTTTGGGAGGACCCTCTTTATGAAAATCTCTCTAAGTCCCATTTTTGAATTCCCAATTTGCACTTCCTGTGAAAATTCATTTATGAAAATGAATTATATTTAGACTTGATCAAAATCTAGGTAGTGATTACTTTGGATACACCCAACAACATGTTATAGGTGTAGAGTTTTCTTATCTTGGAGGGTTACTACAAGAGGTTCATGGAAATATTTTCTAGTATTTCATTCCCTTTGAACACCCTAACAAGGAAAGAGAATTCATTTACCTGGAATGAGAACTTCTATATATCCTTCAAGGATATGAGGCTGAGGTTTATGAGTGATCCTTTAGAGTTGGGATCGACTATGTGTTAATGTAAAGGAAAGTAGTGGTCAGATATAGGTTGTGGTAGTTGAGATACTAGGAGCATATCTAAGTGAATCAAAACCTAGATCTGGAAGTGGTGGTCTTCTCACTAGGGATACGAAGGCACTATCTTTTGGGAGAGCACTTTGTTGTTTATTCATACCCACAAAGTCTCAGTTATGTCTTCATAGAGAGTGACATGAACCTGAGATAGAGTCACTAGTTGGAGTTTCTATATAACTATGACTTTGAGATATTATATACTTCTATAAAAAGAAATGTGTTAGCTCATCCCCTTAGTAGGAAGTATCATTTTCACATGGTGTAGGAGGTGTCTGAGCATTTGGATTCCTTGTAGCTGACCCTATTTTAGGAGGAGGGTGTAGTTCTTTATGGCGTTGACTCCACTTATTCAACATGTGATGGAGGATCAGTTTGAAGACATCGACTATGAGGCCATGCATGACCAGATATCCTTAGAAGATTCAGTAGATGGATTCTTTGAATTCGGTAATAAAAAAATAAATTTATAGGAAAAAATGTTTTTACCTTTCGTGATGTTAAAGGATGTGATGGTGGAGTTCCAAACTTCTCCTTTGGATGTATATCCTAGTATAGGAATGATTCTCAGGGAATTTCAGTAGTAGTTTTGGTAGGATCACATGAGGAAAATCAGGGCTGAGTTCGTCTCTCGATGTATCACAGACCAGCAGGTGAAAATAGAGAACCAGGTTTTGGTAGGTTTTTTGAAACCTCTTGAGACACCGTAGTGGAAATGGGATTTCATATCCATGGATTTTGTGATAGTGCTTCCATGGAAAGAGATAATCCATAATTTCATTTGGGTGATAGTTGATGGACTTACTAAGTTGGCCCAGCTCCTTTCTATTAGGGAGTATAGTTCAGTGGAATGTCTGGAGTGGTTGTACATTTGGAAAATTGTACTCCATTATGTGGTTCCCTTAATTATTTTCTCTAATCATGTTGTAGGGTTCATGTTATGGTTGTGGAGAGGCCCATAGGATTCATTCAGGACCCAAATAAGGATGAGTATATTTTTTTAACCCCAAATGTATGGGAAGACTAAGATAAATATCTATATTCGTGAGGATATGATGAGGTCTTGCATGTTAATCTTCATCTAGAGCTGTAAGGATCAATTACCTTGGGTATATTTTTCTTATAATAATATATATCACTATAATATTAGAATGAAAACTTTCGATTCCCTATACTAGAGACCCTTGATTTTACCCTTATGCTAGACTAAGATCCGTGAGGCATCCCCTGTCGGGCCAAATATGGTGTATGTGATGATAGAGAAGGGTTAGGTGATATGTGATTGGATGAGGAAATCCCAGAGCATGCATAATTCTTACACATATTAACACCATAAGACCATCGAGTTTAATTAGGGAGACCATGTTTTCCTGAGATTTTCCCCTGAAAATGATTGTAGAGATTTAGTTGAGGTGGAAATCTATCTCTGATGTTCATTGGGCCACTTGAGATCTTGAAGAGGGATAATGAGGTTTCTTACCACATTGCCTTACCCCTATAGTTGGAGCGGGTGCATGATGTCTTCCATGTGCCAAAACTGAGAGATACATACATGATTATTTTAAGATTATTTACAAGGTAAAGATAGATATTGATGATGGATCCACCTTTATAGAGTACCCGGTAGAGATAAGTATCAGTAGAAGAGGATCCTATATAGATGAACCATTCCCTTAATTCTTGTGATTTGGTAGCATGTGATCATGTAGGAGAGCTCCTTGGAGTGGGAGAACTAGATACAGGCTCCTATCTCCACATTTTTTCTGAGTTGTGATTTTTAGGGAAAAAAATATTGATGGATGGAAGATGTTGAGGCCCTATTTTTTCCTTGTAAGACTTTGAAATATATTAAGATATGTTTTTGAAGCCATGAGTTGAGATGGTGGGAGATTCCAAGCTTCAGTGGGCATGGAATTAATTTTATAAAAATATTAAATATATTTTATAGCGCGTACACACACCATGTTTTTTATAAATAATGGGATATCATATAAATGGAATTTAGGATAAAAAATCTATGACCAAAATTAAATCTAGAGCACAAGATTTATCCTAATAGTGACCCAATGTTGTCCTACATCGAAAGTTCAGATTAGGTAGCTATTGAAGGTCCTGTTAAGTGAATTAATTAATTAAATTAATTAATTAATTTATTTAATACCCAAGACCTAATATGCTCTATAAATATATCATTATGAATAATTTTCAGGTTTTTTCACATAACCCTAGGATCATTGAGTGGAGGATTCCACCATTGTTTGTTAGTATAATGAGATTGTACAATGAATGATGACTAGATCAAGGTGTATTGATAGATATTGAACACAACATATCTTCTATATCACTAGAGAATAGTTTCTTCACCAATGAATGATCCAATCTTGAGGTAGGTCCGGATATCTATTGGATATACACTCTTTTGAATTAATCAAGCATAGATTAAATTATATTCTTTAATTTTTGGCATCTTCTAATTGATTCCATGAGCTCATGTATTGAAATAAATTATTATTTTGATTTATTATTCCATTATCTCACCATAGTTTCCCCACCTCGAAATAGTTTTACAAGAGCTCTTGGCCAACAATTATCATGAATTTTTGTTCTTGTTATTTTCCATCATAGTTCTTCATGTTCTTCACCATTGGTCTACGGAGTTATGGTTCAAATTTTTTGTGATGGGTTCAAGAAATATTGAGTCTCCAAAATCATGGTGGTTATATGAATGATGATCAGGATGGAGTTTTTTGGGTGGATAATGATTCGTTTTAGGGTGTGGTGGATCATTCCTATGGATCTAGGATCTGGGATCGACCTGAAGACTATGAGAGATGATAGGAGGTTCATGAGGCGGTGAAGGATTTGAGTGGAGGATCAAAAATCCAATTTCCAAACACCCGAGGGTAGAAATTGATGGACGAAGGAGTGTTCCACTGATTTTGGGTGGTCAACATTGAAAATTTATGGTAGAGAAGCAGGATCTAGAAACCACATGAGGATTCCACAGGTTTTATGAAAAACCCAAAAACACACTTTATATTCTGAAGAACACATGATGTGTAGTCCCCTAACCATGAAATCTAGGGTTTATGAGCAAGTTAAATATCACATTCTGTGTGGGACCCCACATGTAGTTTCAATCAATGCGGGCTAACTGGTGTGTACTTTGAGAGTACATAAACACAGACTCGGCTAGAAAGATGTCGTGTACTGGAACATGGCTAGTGTATATGAGCACATCAAAAATCACACGGGAAAGCCACAGGTGGAAAAGATACACCATTTTAGCACCCTTATACTCCATGTATTATTACATAGAATGTGATTTGTGTACTGTTGAGATCACTTTCAAGAAGAGGAGTAGGGCCACACACTGTGTGGACCCCCTTTACACACCATGCACTTCTTGAGAATCTTCTATCTCTCATTTATCCTTCATCTTGAATTGGATTTTGGACTGCAAGTAGGCTATCTTTAGTGTTTTTCCTAGAATGTAATTGTATATTTCATAGTGTCTTTTGAGATATGATTCTATATTTCAAGGGTGTTATGATTTTTAGATAGTTCTTGATAATATAAATGATCGGAAAAAATCATTAGAGAGAGTCTAGGGTTTCAATTCTCATTTTGTACTAGGGCGTGAGTCCCCCACGCACCTCTATCTACCATGTGGTACCCCCTATGGACTAGGGAATGATTAACCAATCTAATGAATGGTACCCCCACATAAAGGACTAGGGTGTGGGTCCTCTTTCTACTAAATGGTAACCTCTGACAGACTAGGACATGGGTCCTCTATCTACTGAGTGGTACCCCATGATTGAATAGAGCCCTCAATATACATAGCTTATCCCCTTGACAGACATGGTCATTATTCCTCTATCTACTTAGTGGTACCCCTAATGGACTAGGACGTGGGTCCTCTATCTATTGATCAATACCCACTTGTTGTACTTGGGTGTGAGTCCTCTATCTATAATGTGGATCCCCTTGATGGACAAGGGTGTCTGTCCTCTATCTATTGAGTGGTACCCCTGACAGAATAGGGAGAGAGTCCTCTATATTCTGAGTGTAATCCCCTATCACACTAGGGAATGAGTCCCCTACTTGAATATTGTTCCCCCTCAACTATGAAACACAGAGGTGAGGTGTGGGTCCTCCTCAGAACTTCTTCAAACAAACACGAGAGATGTTGTAAATTGATGACGAACATCTTGGAACTACAAAAATACACTTTTCTTGGGGTGGGTGTTGATATGGAAATCCCCTTTATCTCTTTTTTGGGTTTATTTTATGATTATATATATATAGATCTGTTGTTTATGGGATTTTTTCCCTATTTCCTTGGGGTAGAGGTAACTACTCATATCATCTCATCTATTTCTCCCGGTCTAGTTTTCGAAGCATCCGACTGGGTATGTATATAATCACCCTAGTTTGGGAGTTTTCTACACATGTCATGTATTTTGAAGATGATGGATAGTTCAGTAGTAAATTTAGAGGAGCTTATGGATTCTCAATTGAATTTGACCACATATAGTGAAGAGGTATTAGGGATTTGGAGCCAAGTTTTCTCAAAATTTCTTTTCTAGTTATTTTTAGGTTAGAGAATTTTTGGGTTGGGAATTTATTTACCCCCTTTCATTTTGGTTTACTCAGCCACACTCTTTTGTATTCCCTTATGATTTCCACATGCATGGGTTTTAATATAGATGTTATAGTCTTTTATTGTTATTAATTTACACTTGTTCATGGTGATGGTTGGGTGGATTCAAAAAAGTAAATTAGAAAAATGCATCCCATTTTAGTTATTCCTTCCGGTGATTTTTTCCAGCCCTGGGCCTATGGAGGTGGGCTTGGGGTAGTTATAGCTCAGCCTTCCCCTAGCTAGGTAGGCCTTGATGGGATGAGTTGGGACATTTATAATGTTTTGTATGATCAAGATTGATATCACATGACTCATTATTATGATTACTCTTTCATTTTTCAAATCCTTATTCAATGTTCTTATGTTTGATGATCCAACTATTGATAATGACCAAAACACAAAACTTATTAAAAGAAAGTTTACAAAAGTCTAAATTAAGGGATTATATTAAAATATTTTTCATGAAAGGGAATAATAGCAGTGGGGAGGTCTTCACACCAGGTTATGTCTTGATTAACTCCCAAGTTTTCCAAGACATCAAAAACCATGTTTTCTTCTCGATAAACATTTGTTATGATGTAGTTCAGATCGGCGAGCAGACAGTTTCATTCCATCCAATGGGTAGTAATTGAACAAGCTATATGAGTTACATTGTTCCAAATTTCTTGAACTATGGTCATCAAGTCACTGTCAATCCATAGGTTGTTCCAACCATAAAACATGGAATATTTAATTTCACAAATCAAACCCATCATCTCAGCTTCAAGGGATGAGGAAATACCACACTATCCCATTAATAAACATAGAATCTATCCATGGTGATTCCTAAATACAGAGCCACACCCTGTAGGTCCCTAATTTCCCTTGTAGGCACCATCTATGTTGATTTTGATCCATCTAGGGAGAGAAGCTCTCTAAAAAAGCCTCTAGAGTTTGATGTGGTTGGCATAAGTTCCCATTGATCTATAGACATTTCAGGATTCCAAAATCGTGCACGGTGTTGTGGAAATGACCATTTTGAATCAAATTAGATTTCTGTATAGAAATGAGGATCCGGGTCCAACCTTCTTTCGGATTGAGTGAGTAGTTGTTATGAATAATTGCATTCCAATCATACCAGATCATATGGTGAAGTTCAGCAACTTCAGCAAGGAAAATGTTTCTGATTTGCTGAGAACTTTCCATCTCTACACATTTCATAAGTTGAGTTTTGACAGAGTCAAAAATCAACCTTATAAAATCAAATATGTCAAAAATATAGTTCCAAAGAGCAGAAGCAGTAGCACAAGAAAGGAAGAGGTTGTTAGTATCTTTTTTGTGTTGATTACAGATTTTACATTTAGAGCAAAGGTAAATTCCAAACGATTAAAGAAAAATATCAGTGGGAACTTTGTTGTGAGCAAGGTGATATATGAGATTGAATCTCTAGGGCTTTATCCAATGTTTGTTGAAGTGTTTAATCTAGCTGTAATCATTCTCATTGTTACAACACATATGATTGTTTTAATTTTTTGAGGTAATCATTCAATTTTGAGCCGGCTCCAAAAATTAAGAAATCATTGTTGTAAGCGAAAGGATCATTATCAATGAGATTCAAAATGGTATCTAGGAGATGATCTTGTTAAGAATTTAAAATATCTTTGATATAGTTTTTGGTCTTTATATGAGTTTGATCAGGTGAAATCATAGAGATTAAAGGCGTTCCAGTCCAGTTATCTAGCTAGAATTTCATGGAGGAATCTCTGGAGACCATCCATGTGGAATTATTCATAATGCTGTAGAAGAATTATTTAATGTTATGCTATATGGAATAATTAATAAAGCTAAAATTTCAAGTCTTAAGTTTATCAAGAAATATATTTTTGTAAAAGTTGATTGATTTATATGAATTGTGAGAACTATTCGAAGTAAGCTAAGCTTGAAGGGCTTCATTAATGTATTTTAAGTTTTCTATACCAATTCCACCATTCTCAATAGGCTTGAAAAAATTAGACCAAGGGAACGTTACAAGATTTCTTTCAAGAGTACTATCGATCTAGATGAAATTTTTAATAGTTGTGTTCATTTTTTTTGATAAGACCAATAAGCCATTTTTAGACCATCATGAAGTAGACCTTCTTAGATACAATGGTGGATTTAATTAGGCAAGTACGATCTGTCATAGGGAGAGATTTACCCTTCCAAGAGGAGAGATGGTTTAGAAATTGATTAACAATATTCACAATGTGACAAGACTTGGGTTTACCCCAAAAAATGGGGACAACAAGTTAAGTGAAGGGGATAAAAGATTATTTTAGACCCAATTCACCGATAATATTACATTTTCTATAGGGGTAAATTTCTTACCAAAGAAGTTGCATGATTTTTTTCCAACTCATGGTTTGACCAGAAACCTCCTCATAGTGGGAGAGATTAGTTTTGAGGTTCAGAATGTTTATTTTTGTCTCCTTTATGGGTATGAATATTCTTATATTATACTCTAGTAGCTTGATTATTTCATTATGCCCTTATGCTCTTCTTATGTAACCTAATGACATTCAATTATTAATATTTACATTTATCCTTACTGATAATTTGATATAACACTTCTTATGTTTCTTGTTACACTAGTTATAAATATTGATGTTAAATGAATAATGTTTAGAAGGGTTTCATATGGATGATTTTGATGACCAAATATGGAATATGAAAATATGGGTATAAAGGGAAAGTTACTCTCTTGAAAACTTGGGTATTATTTATGTAAGAGTTTGTTATAATTATCTAAATCTTTAAATATAAATGGTAATTGGAAATTTAAGTGATCCAATATTTTCCTTTTTATATTGTAAGTTTTTGATAGAAAAAATTGGTCCACCTTCATCAGTATCAATGTTGAAAATGTAAAGTATATGTTTTCAATATTGGATCTGGGAGTACTAGTCTGAGGCTATTAAATTCCACCTTTCACCTATATCATTACACCAAAGTGTGTAAGGAGGAGTTAGTTTGGATATTATCCCATACTTCTTTAAGTGATTAATGAAATCTTGGTTCAGATATTCTCTACCACAGTTTGAGTGAAGTTTCTTTATCTTCTAACCAATCTAGTTTTCTAGTTTATTATGATATTCTTAAAACATCTTAAATGCATCATAATTATACTAATTATGTAGATATATCCA
Source organism: Viscum album (assembly GCA_963277665.1). Taxonomy (NCBI): domain Eukaryota; kingdom Viridiplantae; phylum Streptophyta; class Magnoliopsida; order Santalales; family Viscaceae; genus Viscum; species Viscum album. The sequence goes on from OY728129.1 coordinate 265,842,920, forward strand.
TACCTAATATATTTATCAATAAAATTTATGAAGTTAGAAAATTAAACCATTTATTCTACTAGAAATGGACCACATATATAAATTTTAATCAATTCTAGTAGTTTTTTTGGCCCTCACTCCTTTACCAGTAATTAGTTCTTTATTCATTTTCCCTTTCAAAAAATAAATAAATGCATCTATGTGTTTTAATTAAAAAGATTAAAAAATCCCCACATGATGTAACATATGTAAATTATTCACATTTACACGAACAAGAATATAGTTCCACAGGTAGGTATAATATGATTCACCTACACTGGATTTTTTCATTAATTTCCAATAAAGGTTTTTTCAAGTTCAAGCATGTCAAATCCATTGGTATGATTATACATGTGATAAAATATGTTATCCTTATAAAATAGAAAAAATTTATTTCCATACATGAAATAAAACCCCATAATTTCTAAAATTGACACTGATATTTTGTTTCTGATGACTAAAGGTACATAATAACAGCTTATTAATGAAATAACTAAACCACTATGTAAATTAAAATGATAATATCCCACTACTAATGCCACTAGTGTCACACTATTTGTGTCTTGGATATATATCATGCCCTTCATAATATTTTGGAATTTACTTGGTTCTGTTATGAGAATATAATTTTTTTATCCACACACTGTATCTAATACCAAAATTATAGATAAATACAAATTTCATTAAATGAAAAAAATACCCGAGGAAGAAGAATATCCTTAATAATTCTTCCAAGATATGAAATTATTATTCCAGTGGCCCTTTTTTCCACAAGAAAGAAATAAAAATTCTTTCTTCTTTACCTCCCTCTATATATTTGGCTTTCTGGAGGGGTGGTGTGTTGGTGTCTTCAGCTTAGAATTATTCTTAGACCCCTTCAAATTTCCATTCCTTCTTTTTTACACTATTTGGACTAAAGAGTTAGTATTATTCATATCCTTACCTACCTAGATAACTAAAACCAATAGATCCAAGAGAGAATTTTTCATGTTATCGACATAATAATTAATAATAAAATTCATGATTCTTAGTGGTAAAGAGAAAATAATGATACTAGTTTCTAGTTATTAATTTAGCGTAACCCCAATGGATTCAAGTATATTTATAAGGACCCGAAATTAAAACATTACATAATCTTAAATTAAATGAATAATTCACATTGAAGATATTTTCAGGTTTATAATTTTAGATAATTAGGTCATAACTGTTACATTATATCCCAAAAGTTTAGAAGTAGACACTTATACTCAGTTCCCATATTTTTCACAAAATAAAAACTCTTGAAAAAAATTGTCATGTCTAAATCATTGTTTTAGACAACATGACTTTTCCTAGTTCCCATCCTTGACCCTATTCCACTTTATGTCCTGTGAAAAACATTTAAAAACTTGGTATGATCATAAAGAGCTTAGTAAGGGATACGTTAAGAAGGAAAACTGTTGGATTATTTAAAACAACAAGTAAACCACAAATACTTTATCATAAGTAATACTTTTCACCTTTATAAAGTAGTAAACAGTCTTCAATGAATAAAATATCACTGCCTACCCTTTTGTAACCAAAATATTACCATAAAACTTATATAAATAACACATAACATATATTGGTAACTTGGAACATAAACATACTTAAATAGAATAACCATACAGTTGAATTCCACACATATCACTAAATGGAATAGCCATACGGTCGACTTCCATACCCAATTCATTGGAGGTTATAATGCAACCACCCATCCTGGTTTATCACAACACCACCCATCATTTGGTTTATCATGTAACCATCTATCAAATTTCCCAGTACCATTATAAAATCATAACACATACAAAAATATAAATGAAAGAAAACAGTTCTACATTTCAATCACAATATATCCCTTAAATATATTGACATAAAAAATACATTATCAAATCCATTTTCAATACCAAAATACATAAAAGAGTATATGGTATTTATTTTCCTTTTAAAAACATTACGTCTTGTTGAGGAATCCAAAGATCAAATAATACTCATGGAAGCAGAAAAGGTCGTTGTCACCGATTACATTAAAAAGAAACATTATTTTTTGTTGTTTAGTAAAATGATTAGTAGAAAAATATTCCCTATTAATGAAATAAAAATTAAAAGGGGTTTATACACTGTATAAAATAAAGTCATGTATTAAAATAAAATAGGCCTCAATGAAAGGAGATTAAGATGAAGTCCCTTACCTCGTGTCTGACTTGACTCGATCGTTCTTTAATCTCTTGAATAATAAACTAAAGTTAATTTATACTTTCTGAATAACCTTTTTCAAGTTTATTATTCCATTTATATCACTTATTACCATGTTATTAACATTATGTAATCATTTAGGTTAATAATGGTCATTTTGTCGATATTTGGTACTTGAGTCAAAAATGAAAATCTTATAATTACAAGTTGTCCATGTGGTCAACAGTCCATTATATCTAGAATTATATTCATGATTTAGATATCATATATATATATCATATATATATCTAGTATATACATGTATTTATAATAGTACATAACATTTGGAGATATTAAATGAAATGCACCATTTATAGAGACAGTAAGTCGTACGTAAGCATGAATGCAACATTCATCTCTATTTCTTATTTTAATGGAATGAAAACATAATGATACATATGTATATTATAATTATATTATATTATAATATATAATATCATTAAATCCATCCTGTATACGTTACACATATGGCAATTACGAGTCATATCACTTTGAGGGGGCGGTAGTCACACTTCATCAAATGAAATTATCTCCTTTTCACATAATGGAAACCATAAATATCTGATATAAATTAAAAATACAAAATAAAAAAAATATAATAAATATCATATATAAATATAGTTTCATCTTAATGGCCACCATGGGAGGCGGTAGGAGATAATCAAATAATCATCATTTCGGGAGGTGTTAGTTTTCCATCCATAGAAACAGTATGTTCTTCACCCATTAGATGGAGGTGTGTGAAAGTGTAGTTAAAATACTTCTCATTAAAACAACCTTTTATATTTAGGATACTTTTTTTTTGTTATAAAATAAAGAAATAAAAAGAGTATAGGGGTTGTAGAAGTAAAATAAATGAAAAGAAGTTAAGAGAAACCGTTACCTTTAATTTGGGTAACTCCCTTTGGTTTGCACCAAAAGGACTTATTGAAATGGATTCTTCATATGGTACGGATTATATGAGTAGGAGATGGATCTTTAGAGCTTATTTGGTTAGGTTCTGGATGATCCAAGGGACTTGAGAGGTGTGAGTAATGGGTTATAAGTGAGGTCTTTTTATAAGGGAGAGGAGGGGCTCTTTAGAAAAGTGTCAAAATATTATTTTATTATATAATGATTTTTGGTTTCTAAAGGTCCAAAACTAATTAATGTAGAAGATAAGATTTCTCAGGGTTGAAATAAAATAATCCAATAAGAATTGTACAAGTTTTGGATATTAATTTAATCATTATAATCTTATTTATTTAAATCATCTATTAATGAGGTAAACATTGCATCATTATCGTGTCATAAATAATTTTATTTATTTGATGTATAAAAATTATAAAAAAATTCCATGAGGTAGGAAATATTTTTAGATTTCTAATGAAAATTTATAGTCTAATAGATAACTTATATAACCTTATGAAACAATTAATTTTCTAAAAGATATTTGTTAATTTCATTTTTTCATTTACTTTATGTTTTTTAAAATAAAGTGTCATTATCACTCTTAAGTGGCCCCATGGGGTCCCAAAATCGACCCAAAGATGCCCATGGTTGGATATGTATTAATAAATAGGATTAGGACACATGTTACGGTAATGTTATTTTATTATAATAATATTTTCTTACCCTTATATACAAGATTAACCGTTTAACCATGGTAAATAAAATTTTTACTAAAGTAAATATTCATAAAGTATAAAAATAAAAGTTAACAATTTACCCAATTTGAACCTCCTGATTCCAAATATTAAATCCATTTTTCCAAATTTGAAACACATAAGTGGTATAAATTAATTTAAAATTAATTCCCGCTCTCAAAACAAAAAGCATGTATTTAGAAATATTTACTATAAAAAGAATGACACTTGTTTATGTCCAATTCCAAAGTGAAATTAATTAAAATGACCAAAATTGGATTAAATGGTAAAAATATATTCTAATTAAACTTTAAAACCATTTTAAAATGATAATACAACCATATAAATAAATTAGATTAAAATGCAGGTTCGAATTAAAGTACAATATTTTTCACTATTCATTAAAAAAGGAACTGTATCAGAAAAATACCAAAATTTCATCCAAAGTAAATTTTGATGTCCCAATTCTAAATGAAGAATTTTATTTTGTCAAATAGAACGTAAAAAAGTGGCCAAAACTAGATTTAGTGAGATTTTTTCATCAAAAGGCGGTAAATCAACATTTAAGGTAAATTATGCTTAAAATTTGATTCATTCAGATTTTAAGCCTCTAAATTTTATTGGATAAATGTAAAACTATTTAACAAAAAATGTATAATCATATTGTAGTTAGTTCTATTCATTCACACCAACACAACAGCTAGGCTTTAATTACATTTAAAATAATATTATTATATTATTAGTGTGCAACGTATGATTTTAAAGAAACCCGCTGTTGCATATTAGGTACGCCATCGAACATAGAAACCCCATTAAGGTAAAATTAAAATTTTATTCCCATAATATTAATTAAAAATAAAATGTATTATTTCTTTATTTACTTGGGATGTTAAATCCTTCCCCCATTTTAAAAATTTCATCCTCCCAATTTTATTCACTTATAAAATAAATGGGGGTATTTATCACTCATAGAATTTTTAGATTCCCACATTGACTCTTCAACCATATGATTTTCCACAAAACATTTACCTGATGAATTACCTTATTCCGCAACACTAGCTCTCTTCGATCAAGAATCTGAACTGGCTGTTCCCCATAAGAGAGATTCTCTTTCAACTGAACTACGTCTGGACTTAAAACATGAGATGGATCTAGAATATATTTTCTCTACATTGAAATATTAAAAACATTGTGTACCTGGGATAAACATGGAGGTAAAGCCACTCTATAAGTAGCCAATACAACTTTCTCTAGGATTTCATAGGGTCCAATGAACCTCAAACACAACATTCCTTTCTTACCAAAACACATCACACTTTTTCATGGAGAAAATTTGATAAAGACATGATCACCTACCTCAAAAGAGAGACCCTTACTTCGGTTATCCACATAACCTTTTTGCCTACTCTGAGCTGTTCTCAAGTGCTTCTAAATCAACTGAACCTTTCCTGCCATCTCTTCTACCAATTCTGGTCCCATCAGCTTCCTTTCACCTACTTCATCCCAAAAAGCTGAAGTTTGACACCGCTTTCCATATAATGCCTCAAATGGAGCCATCTGTATACTATAATGAAAAATGTTATTATATGAAAATTCAACCAAAAAAGATGTTGCACCCAACTTCCCTGGTAATCCAGTAAACAATAATATATTATATCTTCCAAGTTCTTAATTTTTCGTTCTATCTACCTAGATGATTGAGAATGAAAAGCTGTACTAAAATTTAAAACTATACCCAATGACTTCTGAAGGACTTTACAAAAGTTAGAAGTAAATCTAGGATCATGATCAGATAAAATGGAGAGGGGAACTCCATATAACATGACTATCTCTTTAACATACAATAGAGAAATTTGATCTAGAGACAAAGTATATCAAATAGGAAGGAAATGAGTAGATTTAGTAAATTGATCAACAATAACCCCGATTTCATTTTTACCTCGATATGTCTTTGATAATTTCACAACAAAGTCTTTGAATATATTTTATCATTTCCAATCGGGCTTCGGTAAATATTGAAACATCCCTTTCAGTAACATCCACTCTACTTTAACCTGATGACAGGTCAAACACTTCATAGTAAAATTAGAAATATCTCTTTTTATTCCACCACACTAGCAATACACCCAAATATCTCTGTATATCTTAGTACTTCTAGGATGAAATGAAAACATGGAACTATGAGCTTCACATAACAACTCATTATTCAAATTTAAATCACAAGGAACACATAATCTCTTCCCAAACCTCAAAACACAATCATTATCACTATTAAATTCAGGAAACAGACCCTTCTGAACCAACTCTACCTTTTTCTGCAAATCGTCGTCTTCCTTATGTGCTTGCTTTATTCTATATAATAGAGATGATTTTACTGACACCTAACACAAAACAGAAGAATTTTCTGTACCAACAACTTCTATTCCAAAGTTCATCAAATCCAAAACCAAAGTATCGCGTTCCAAATGTAGGATGGTTAATAAAGCATTACTTTTTTTGACTCAAAGCATCAGCCACTTTATTTTCTTTTCCCAGATGGTAAAAGATCATGAAATTATAATTCTTGACTAATTTCAACCATCTACTCTGTCTCATGTTCAATTCTTTCTAAGTGAATATTTACTTCAATATTTTTTGATCAGTATATATTTCACATTTTACTCCATACAAATGATGCCTCCAAATTTTTAAAGAAAAAAATAGCAGATGTTAATTCCAAATCATGTGTAGGGTAATTTAACTCACGAGGTTTCAACTGACGTGAAGAATAAGAAATTACTTGATCATTCGGCATAAGGACACATACATGTCCTTTCAATGAAGCATCACTGTAAATAACAAACTCACCATTTCTGGAAGGTAGTGCCAAAACTGGAGCTTTCAACAATCTTCTTTTCAATTCTTGAAAACAATCATCACATTATTTTGTCCAAATGAACTTAACACCTTTTCTAGTAAACTTAGTCATTGGACTAGATAACTTTGAGAAATTCTCAACAAACCTCCAGTAATAACTTGCCAAACTAAGAAAACTACGAATCTCGGTAATATTTCTGGGTCCTGGCCACTCTTCATCAACTTTTGTTTTAGTAGGATCAACAGTTATTCCATTTTTTAAAACAATGTGACCAAGGAATGAATTTTTTTGTAACCAAAACTCACACTTGAGGAATTTTCCAACTAGTTTCTTTTCTTTTATGGTTTACAAGACAACCCTTAAATGACATTCATTCTTCCCTTTACTTTCATAATAAACCAAAATATCATCAATGAACACAACCACAAACATATCCAAGAACTCATGAAAAATTATATTCATAGGATCCATTAATACAGCAGGTGCATTGGTTGAACCAAAAGGCATAAATACAAATTCATAATGTTCATATCTAGTATGAAATGTGGTCTTCAGAAGTTCTGCTTCCATTACTTTCAATTGATGACACCATGAACTCAAATCAATCTTTGAAAAATACTGAGCACTCAGGAGCTGATAAAAAAAATCATCGATATGAGGCAAAGGATACTTGTTCTTAATTGTGACGTTATTCCATACTCTATAATCAATGCAAAGTCTCATTGAACCATCATTCTTTTTAAGAAACAAGATAGGAGCACCCCATGATGATGTTCTAGGTCAAATGAAACCTTTATCTAATAACTCTTGCAATTGCTTCTTTAACTTTAAAAGCTCAATTTGAGCAATTTGATAAGGGTTTTTTGAAATTTGATTAACATAAAGAACTAGGTCAACAAGAAATTCAACTTCTATATTAGGTATAATACCAGACAACTCATTAGGAAAAACATCAAGGTACTCATTAACCACTGGCACATCATTAATCTGAATAGTTCCTTTGTTTTCAAAAATATGTTCAAGGAAACATTCATTTCTATCTTTTACTAGTTTCTCGGCTTACTGATATGTTATCAAAATTAAGGGTTCATTCTTGTACACAAACTGAATTTTTTTTTGGAAAATAAACCTCTTTAGCTCAACATTCAATCTTAGCATGATAAACAGAAAGCCAATTCATACCCAAAATAACATCATACTCAACAAGAGGTAAAACAATAAGGTTTGTAGGTAGATTCTTTCCACACACAAGGACATGGAGATTCTTGTAATTTCTTTTTTGTTTCAACATTTCCTCCGGGTGTTTTGACCATAAGTTCATGATTCATATCTTGATATGGAACTCCCAATTTACTAGAAAAATTCTCAGAAATGAACGAATGTGTAGAACCCAAATCAAACAACACGTTGGAATAATCTTAACAAATAAACAGTGTACCTGATACTAATTTATTCTATAGCCCAACATCTGTTGAAGTAGTTATAAAGGACTTCACCAGCCCATTATTCTTGTAGTCTGGTTATTTCCCTCTGTTGAGCTCTTCATTGGACACTCATTTGTATAATGACCCATTTCAATGCACTTAAAACATCTTACCACTAGCTTTTCAATGCCTGATTGATAATTTTCATTACAGTTACAAGCAATATAACCAGACTTATCACACCAGAAGTACTTTCTAGACATTGATAAACACTCTCTAGGATTATTTTTATCACACCTATCACATGATGGATATTTAGTTTTCTTACCTCCAGGATTGTTTGATGAATTCTTTCCCATTGCCTACCAACTAGACCTGTTTTTTTGGTGTTTGTCAAAGAACACCTGATCATCAGCAAACTCCATTTCCACCTTCTCCTCAAATAAATTTTTTTTTCATATCTTTTGAACTCACAAGAGGCCAATGCTCTTCAATATCGCAACTTCAATCCAGAATAAAATAGATTTATCTTTTTATCAAGATCTTTGATGAAATTTGGAGCCTACCTTGACAGTCGATTGAACATTTCTTCATATGAAGCCACTAAGTCATCCTCCTACCTCAATTCCAAGAATTCTTTTTTCCATCCAAATTCTAACCACCTTAGGAAAATATTTCTCAAGAAACATACCTATGAATTCATCCAAATCAAGAGAATCAATCTCCCTACTATCCCTGATATTTTTCACCATCGACCACCACTGATCAACTTCACCTTCAAAACGGTAAACAATGAGACTAACCTTTTGATTTTCTGAACACCCCATGACATCAAAAATCCTCTCTAGTGCTTTAATCCCCCTTCTTCTAGCACATGATCAAATGATCCTCTGAATGATGTGGGATGTTGCCTCATGAAATGATCCACTACTGACATGTTCCACTATGGTCGATCTAGCTAATTTAGTGCATGGATTCCACCACCATTTTTACCCTGATTCAATTGTGCCATCACTATAACAAAAAGTTCAATTCCAATTCCGACTATCTTGGGTTTCTGATTTAGAAGGTTGTCTTCCTCTTGATGTCGTCCCAACATAGCTACCCTATTTCCTATGTGGAAAACCATTTTGAACATAGAAATATCTTTGTTGAAGCAACATTGTAAACTATAAATTCTATATCACTTCAATAATATAATAATTTATTTATGGATATTAATTTAACAATACCCTAACTCCTAAAGTTATCTAAACAGACCTAGGATACCAACTATAAGGACCTGGCCTTAAAACATTACAAAATCTTGAATTAAATGAATAATTCACATTGAGGATATTTTCAGGTTTAGTGTTTTAGAGAATTAGGTCATAACTATTACATTATATCCCAAAAATTAAAAATTAGACACTTATACTCAGTTCCAATATTGTTCACAAAATAAAAATTATAAAAAAAAGATTCATGTCTAGATCCATGTTTTAGATAGCATGACTTTTCCATGTTCCCATAGTTGACCATATTCCACTTTATTCCCTGTAAAAAACATTTCAAAAAACCTAGGATGAGCATAAAGATCTCAGTAAGGGATACACAAAGAATTAAAACTATTAGTTTTTTTAAAACAACAAGTAAACCATGAATACTTTATCATAAGTAATAATTTTTACCTTTATGAAGTAGTAAATACTCTTCACTGAATAAAATATCATTTTTGACTCATTTTTAACCAAAATATTACCATAAAACATATATTAATAACACATAACATATATAGGTAACTTGGAACATAAACATACTTAAATGAAATAACCATACAGTTGACTTCCACACATATCACTAAATGGAATAGTCATATGGACGACGTACATACCCAATGCATTGGTGGTTATAACATAACCATCCATCATAGTTTATCACAGCACCACCCATCATTTGGTTTGTCACTTAACCACCCATCAAATTTCCATGTACCATTATAAATTCATAATACATACAACAAATATAAAGGAAAGAAAAAATTTCTACATTTCAATCAAAATATATCACTTAAATATATTGACATAACAAATCCATTATCAAAAAAAATTTCAATAACAAAATACGTAAAATATTATATGGTATTTATTTTCCTTTTAAAAATTGTATGGCTTGTTAAGGAAGCCAAAGATCAAATAATACTCGTGGCAGTGAAAAAGGTCATTGTCACCATTTATGTTAAAAAGAAACATTATTTTTGGTCATTTAGTAAAACGCTTTGTAGAAAAAGATTCTCTTTGAATGAAATGAGAATTAAAGGGGGTTTATACACCTTATAAAATAAATTCATGTATTAAAACAAAATATGCCTCAATGAAAGGAGATTGAGATGAAGTCCCTTACCTCGTGTCTGACTCGACTCGACCATTCTTTAATCTCATAACTAATAAAATAAAGTTAATTTCTACTTTATTAAGAAACATTTTAAAGTTTATTATTCCATTTAAATCACTTATTAACATTTTATAAAAATTATGTAATAATTTACGTTTATAATGGTTGTTTTGTCGATATTTGGTACTTGAGTAAAAAATGAACACCTTATAATCACATGTTGTCCATGTGGTCAATAGTACATTATATCCAAAATGATATTCAGGATTTGAATATCCTATATATCACATATATCAAATATATTCATGTATTTATAATATTACATAACATTTGGGGATAATAAATGAAATGCACCGTTCATGGAGATGGTAATCCGTACGTACACATGAACTTTAATTTCATGTATATTTATTATTTTAATGGAATTAAAACATAATGATAAATAGGTATATTATAATTCCATTATAATATCATATATAATACCATTAACTCCATCCTTTATACATCCCACATATGGCATTAACGAGTCATATCGCTTTAAGGGGGCGGTAGTCCCCACTTCCTCAAATGAAATTATCACGTTTACCCATAATGGAAACCATAAAGATATGATATAAATGAAATATAAAGAAGAATAAAGAGAACATAAACAAAATATATATCATATATAAATATAGTTTCTTCTTAATGGCCACCATGATAGGTTGTAGGAGATAATCGAACAATCATCGTTTCGTGAGGCGTTAGTTTTCCATCCACAGAAACAGTATGTTCTTCACCCTTTAGAAGGAGGTGTGTGAAAGTGTAGTTCGAATCCTTCTCATAACAACATCCTATTATATTTAGGATACTGGTTTTTTCTAAAATAATGGAATAAAAAGAGTTTAGGTGCTGTAGAAGTATAATATAAGAAAAGAAGTTAAGATAAATTCTTACCTTTAATTTGGGTAACTCCCTTTGGTTTGAACCAAAAGGACTTCTTGAAGTTCCTTATACCTAAGGTAAGGATTCTAGGAGGTAGAGAGGGATCTTGAGAGATTATTTGGGTAGGGGTTGGATGATACAAGGGGCTTGAGAGGTGTGATTAATGGGTTATAATTGAGGTATTTTTATAAGGTAGAGGAGGGGCTCTTTATGAAAGTGTGAAAATATTATTTTATTATATAAAGATTTTTGGTTTATAAAGGTCCAAAACTAATTAAAGTAGATGATAAGATGAATCATGGTTGAAATAGAATCATCCAATAAGAATTTTACATGATTTGTATATTATTTAAATCTTTATAATCTTATTTATTTAATTCATTTATTAATTAGGTAAACACTGCATCATTATTGTGTAATAAATAATTTTGTTTATTTGATGTCAAAAAATTATAAACAAATACCATGATGTGAAAAATATATTTATATTTCTAATTAAAATTTATAGTATAAGAGATAACTTATATAACCCTATATAAAAATTAATTTACTAAAAGATATTTGTTAATGTCATTTTTTCCATTACTTTAAGTTATTTACAATAAAGTGTCTTTATCACTCTTATGTGGAACCATGAAGTCCGAAAATCGACCCAAATTTTCCCATGGTCGTATATGTATCAACCAATGGGATTAGGAAACATTTTAGGGTAATTTTATATTATAATAATAATATTTGTTTACCTTTATTTACCAGATTTACCCTTTAACCATGGTAAATAAAAGTTTTATTAATGTAAATATTCATAATGTCTAAAAATAAAAGTTACATATTTACATAATTTGGACCACATTATTAAAAATATGAAATCCATTTTTCCAAATTAAAAACACATAAGTGGCAGAAATTAATTTAAAATTAATTCCTGCAGTCAAAACAAAAGCATGTTTTTAGAAATATTAACTCTCAAAAGATTGACTCTTATTTATGTCCAAATTGAAAGTGAAATTAATTCAAATGACCAAAATTAGATTAAATAGTAAAAATATATTATAATTAAACTTTAAAACCAATTTAAATGATAATCCAACCATATAAATAAATTATATTAAAATGATGTTATGAATTAAAGTACAATATTTTTCACTATTCATTAAAAAATGAACTTTATCAGAAAAATACCAAAATTTCTTCCAAAGTAAATTTTGATGTCCCGATTCTAAAGAATATTTTTTTTTCAAATAGAACATATAAAAGTGACCAAAACTATATTTAAAGAGGGTTCTCCACCAAAAGGCGGTAAATCAGCCTTTAAGGTAAATTATGCTTAAAATCAGATTCATTCACATTTTAAGCCTCTAAATTTTATTGGATAAATTTTAAAAAATTTAACCAACATGTATAATCACATTGTAGTTATTTCTATTCATTCCCTCCAAAACAATGACTAGGCATTTACTACATTTATAATAATATTATTATATTATTAGTGTGCAATGTAATATTTCAAAGAAACATGTTGTTGCGTATTGGGTACGCCATAGAACATAGCAAAAACTTTAAGGTAAAATTAATATTTAATTCATAAAATATTAATTGAAAAGAAAATGTATAATTTATTTATTTACCTGGGATGTTACAATATTAATGCAACTAATCATATTGATTACATGAAGGAGTGCTTTTGAAGTCCCGGACCAACACTCCGGGATCTAGTTCTCATAAATACCTTCTTCACAAACCAAATTTGAAAAGAACTAGAGTAGCCTAATTTTAACCATAAATAATTACAATGTCACAAATAAATATTTAGTCACATATATTAAAAGGTCCTTTTAGGTTTTGAGTTTTAATGAGTTAAGAAATTTTTTTAACTGAACTTTTTTATATATTTCTCATTAAATAGATATTTTTTCCACAATATTGGAAACTACTAATTTCATAATACATCTTAAACATCTCCAAAAAATTATCCCAACAAGATATATTGTAAGGAATATCATGTTTAATACATTTATTTATAACTTGGGGAAATTGAAACATAATAAGTGTGAGGTGAAATTCTTAGTAAGGGTAAACATAAGAGATATCAATAAAAGATCCTAACTGAGAATAAATTGATAATAAATAATATGGTAGAAATAGATAATAAAAAATAATTTCATAATAGAATGAAACACAAAAAATAATATATCCACAAATTCCAATGGAAATGGAAATACCACATGGATAATAACAATTTTTTCCTTAGTGATGAAATTCATAATTTTGGGATGTTAATTCCATTCACTCAGGAAAGACATCATGATTATAGACATCATGATCTTATAGTTAAGGAACTGTGTCTAGGGAATATTTTTTTCATGGTAAGAATAAAATAAATACCCAATATAATTTATATCATGGGACCTATCTACGCATTGAGAGGTTAACCATACCAAGCCAAACCCATATCTAACTAAATACATTGTATTCAACATATGAAGGAATGAATAAACTATATAATAAATAACTAGTATCCCTTAATAATCAATAAATATATGTATTGAAATAAAAAGTATATAGATTATCTATATTTTCACAATTAATAAATGGAACATATTTCTATGCAATCATTATTCCAACCAACACAATATAAATAAAGGGGAATATATTTAAGTAAACAATTTCCCAAATCACTCAACATATAAAATATAGCTGAATACCCTTCAATAAAAGGAATAAAAAATAGGTTATTCATAGAGGAAATACATTGGAAGAAGTATTGTGGTTATACATAAAAGTTTACAAAGTAAGAAAAAGGTAGTGATGAATAATTTCTATAGCAACCAAAGCTAAAAATAAATTAAATAATACATTAGTCTAATGATTTAAATAACACATTTCACAAACAGTCACATAACCCATAGTCCAAAAGGTTTAGTGTCATGTAGATTGACTATATAAACATATTATTTTACCCAAATTGTTAAAATTTCCCCATAACCATGCTCTTATAGACTTTATTCTAAACATATATTATGATATACTCATATTATTAACTTGGGGAATCGAAACATAAGAAAGGGGTGAACTAAAATGGTCAATAAGGGAAACTTATGAACTGATCATAATAGTTAGATCATAACATGAGGGAGAAAATGATAAAGAAATAAATATCAGATAAAAAGATAATAGAATCACAAGTGACAATAATTAAAACAGATTGAATATTGAAGATCATGGAATAGGAACATAATACCAAATAAGGGTCTTAAAAAACATGTTTTATAAGCATATAAAGAAAATAAAAAAACATAAAATCATTACATGAGAAAAAATTAAATATTTAAAACATGGAATATAATATAAATTTGTCATATCTTGGAAATAAGATATCACTTAAGAAAGAAAATAATGGGGCACAAACATAACAATAGTTAAAAATTTAATTGTAGAGAATACATCACCACTTAATTACCATAGTATAGTGAGCATTCCATACTTGACTCACATAGTGGATTGAGCATTCCTTACTCAATTACAATTGTATATAATAAGATATAAAACCTTTACCAATTAATTATAGATATATATAGGACCCCACCCATCATCATCCATACATATGGGTGCCACATAAAATCAAATCATTCATCATATCATAAGTTACACAAGGAATGAAAACTGATGTCATAACATTACCCAATGGTATGACATAAAAATATTATCATTTGATACCCAAAATATGATCTCCCAAAATCAATATTTTAAAAGAGAAAATATAGGGTGATTTATAAACCATGAATTCATTTTCTAATAATCTTTAAAAAAATGGAAGATAAACCACAAAAAATAATTTTTTCTTAAAAAATATTTCTTAATATCATCTTAAAAAGATTTAAGTTTAAAATCACTTTCCAAATTTTTTTTTGATAATGATGAGAAATAATATTAAAAAATTCATTAAAAATAAATTCTAGTAATGATTCATTTAAAATAAGTAATTTATATATTAAAATGAGAAGTAGAAAGAAATAATGTCACTTAGAAGAAAAATCATTGTAGTATTTAAAAAATAATTTTACTGAAAACCAATATCATTGAAATTATAATGTTACCATTGTTTTAAAATGATTAAATGGGAATAAAAATATTATTATAGATAAACAAATTGGAGTTTCCACTAGGGAAATGAGAAAATTGGAGAGAATTAAAAACATTGACAAGGAAGGAAAATCCATTAAATTAGATTAGAATTATTCTTAACATAAAAGCTTATTCAGAAAACCATCGAATCATAGAGGATAGAGACTATGGTGTAAATCATGATTTTTTTAGAAAATATGGTGGAAAAAACATAATCATAGGTTATAAGAGATCATTATTTAAAGGTTTATACAAATAGGATTGACTATGACCAAATAAAGGATTTGGGTCATGAAAAACACGTACAACTTGAGGAGCATTTAAATCAAATCCCTATAAAATATAGAGATTAAAATTAATTTTCAATTACCATGAATAGAAGCTAATTAATTATATAATATATCAAATATGATCTATATACACATCATAAATGGAGTTAGGTTTATAAAATAAAATGTTTCTCAAATAATGAAATTTTGAGATGAAACCCTTACCTTGTTTCAGATTTATTATGCACATACACTTAACATCATTGGAGACTTGATATTTCTTTCAATGTATCTTTGAAATTAAAGGGGCTAGAATAAATATGGGTGAAAACATATTATCTTATTGGGAGAGTGTTCTAGGAAGTGTAAAATTATATTTTCTAATGTGTAATTTGAATGAAAGGTGATTATTTATATTGTAAAAGTGTTACCGTTTTTATAAGTGTAGAGAAGGGTAATTTGGGAAATAGCCATTGGATTTCAATAATTTAGTTTCACTATTAAAGGATAAAGGGATTAAAAAGGGACAAATAAGTAAAGGGGTGATGTTTAGTCAAGCTATAACTCAACCATCCATATGTAAACATGTTTCTAAAAATAGATGGGCCTTCCCCCATTAGAAAAGTTAAATTACTATTTTTACTTTTTACTAGGGTAACTGATTTTTAACCATAGTAATTAATATTAATAAACAAAACTAAAATTGACATAGTTACCTCATTTGAACCTTATGATTTAAAATTTGAAAACCATTTTATCAAATAAAATTCATACATTTTAAAAAAATTTATATTAAACTAAAAACACTTAAACATGTAAAACCATTTTTTTAAATAAGATTTGAAACTTATAGAAGTAAAAGTTATCATGGTTTCTTTTTAGAGCCTTGAATTGATTTATTATTAACTTAATAAAAGGTATGAGTCTTAAAAGGTAATCTAAAATCAAACCTCATCTTGAAGACCCCAATTTATATAAAAGCCCAAAATGAAATTTTTTTTATTAAAGTTTCTTTTTTTAGTTCTACAAATGATTGGAATGTGTTTTATATGTACAAATATTATTTTAAAATTTATAATTTTATTCCTCAATTTCATATTTTATTTCTTTAATTGTTTTTAATTCTTTTAGGTTGAACTTACGTAGCGTTAAAATCCTGGAAATTATAATTTTTATAAAACCCATATTTTTTGACAAAAAATATACTTTTTTTAGAAAATAGTATAACAAAAATATTAAGATAATATAGATATGATAAATATATAATTGAAGTTAATTTTTTTATATTAAAATCCTATAATTTATAAATTTTACTTTTAATTAGGAATATTAAATGTATGGAAAACTATTTTTTACAAAAAATGACTTTTGCTATATTAACTATATTTTTTTATAAATTTCTAGTTAATATAGTGTTAATATATCTTTTTATTATTCAATAAAATTAATTTTATTTTTAGGAAAATAAATTCCAATTTCTAAAAAATAAATTTTAAGTACAAAATGAATTTTGTAAAAATTAATTACAAAAATCATATAAAATCAAGATATATATACATATAAATATTTTATTACATTTAGATATAATACTTATATTACTTATATAATATGTTATGAAATCTATGTAAGACCTAAGTGTTAGATAAGATAAGATTATAGTTTTGAGTTGCGATTTAGCTAGCTCGTGTCTTATGCAAATCTCTATGAGATCGAACTTCTCCATTATACGATTTTTATAAAAGTGTAATTGTTTGAGTTTTCATTGGGATTGGTCAAGTATAAACCCTATAAAAGCTAAATTACTTCCATGTTTGGATAAATAGGATGTATAAGGAAGAACTCTACTTTAGGATTCTATTTTTCCTCACACTCTTTATTGGTTTTGTGATATGGGTACTTTAATTTATACTAGATAATTTAATGGTCATATCTAATATTAAAAATATATCATATTTCTTTTTCTTTAAATGGGTTTTCATGTGAAAAACACTATTATTAAAATATTTATTTGAGGATAGTATATAGTGAAATCTCAAGTCGTTATATTGTACCCCCTAAATAAATTATTCCCTCACAATTTTAATTATTACTTACTAATAAAGATAACTAAGGGTATTTGTAATATAACTAAAGATTTAATTTTTATAATGAGGTATTAATCCCATATATTTACTTATATTAAGAATAATACCAATATTATGTTTCTTCATTACCATTTGAGTAAAATTACACTCTTGGTTTGGTGTTAAGACACATTTTATTTTCCTTTAAGTTCATATTTTAGACCTATAGTGAAAAATTATCATAAATTTTATTAAGGAAATAAATGTGACTCCTCATTTTTATAATAGCTACACCATACACTCCTTTATCTCATCTCGCATGGTTACTCAACAAGAAGGTGCGGGTAAAATGTTGAGGTCGATTGATGAAGTTGGAAATGAATTATCGCCCTCCTTATAAGACTCATTAAGATCCACATTCATTACCATTCTGACCATTTCTAAAGTAGCTGTCTCTAATGTATTGGCCTATTCCCTATCCATATTATATATCTCTTATGTTTCCAACATATATTGAGAAACACCCATCTCTTCACCTTCTTATTTCCCCAATACCTATTCTGACTTATCTATAAAATCCTCTCATATAAATTTTATTAGGGGATAGATTACCATATCCAATTTGGGTAGAATTTCATGTGTCCAAATAGGGAAATCCATGAATGATAATTTTTCCCACATGAAAAACATGGGATCATGTGCTTTGGGGCATCGAACCTGGTTCTCAAATTGCTCCCAATGCTAAGATAACATGGTTGTATCCTTTTTATCATGACCACTGTCTCATGTGGATCTAGTGTTAGTAGAGGAATATTTTATTCTATATCCATCATGGTCATGGTGATTTCAACTTATCTAGATATATAGAAGCCTAAAAATGGTGATGATTCATTGATGGGTGATAATGAAGATGTTTTACTAGAATCATCTATTTTTGTAGTTATGCTAAGATTAATCTATAGTGGATACTGGTTATCATTTCCTCCCCTTTACATATTTAATAATTTGGATGTTAAGGGTAATATAACCATGATTGGTGAATATAAAGTCTATGTTAAAATAATGAATCCATTATTTCAAACCATCTAAAAGGACCATAATAAATTTTATATTCTCATAAACTTAAATTTTGAAATGAAATCATCATATCATAAGATATTTTATTTTATAAAAAACATCATTATGGTATACTTAGAAAATAATCTTGGCAACATAGAGTTACTAGAATAAAGATCTCATATTTACAATTATAAAGTGTTGGATTTAGTTACCACAATCCACCTCATCAGAAGCAATTAAACAGGCCCCAACTTGTTCCCTTGGTTGCAGTGGTTATTTATGCCAATAATTTTTATCCTCATTATTTTTATGGCATTTACATGGTTAATGTATAAGAATTACACACTTAAGGAATCAGACCCTTAATGGTACCTTTGGGTTCCTGTTTTCTACTCCTATTAGGCTAACTGACCTCTTTATTTTCCTACGATACTTATATGATTGATGAACTCATCTATTATAAGAAAAGAATATTTCCATACCCTTGATGAAATTCAATTTTTTATTATTAAAATATTTTTTATATATAGGAAATTGAACAATTTTTCATTCATCTTCTTCATCACTTAATATTTCAAGAGACTCTATCTTTCTCTTCTTTAGAGTGTTTTGGTCTTTAAATATGTTTATATTATTAATAATATTCTTTCATATATTTTTTCACATAATCACAATGCTTCTCATTAAATCTCCCATTTTGATGGGTTTTTTGTTGAGGTAATGACTGCATTGTCCCTCACACCCAATGTTTCTTCAAGTTCTATCTGTTAATAAATCCAAAAGGGTTGACATGAGGGATGAAACATTTAAACTAAAAGTATATTATCATAATCCTAAAAATAAATTAAAATTTAAGAAGTCTTATTCTTTTAAATTATCACATTGGTCTAGAGTTCTTTTATTTTAACCAATATCAATCTCTGTTTGACATGGGTTACTTTAAGTTGGGTTATATTTTTATTCTCATTATAATCCCTTAAAGTAAATAATAAATAAATCCTTTATAGTGGTTTTCAAATATCAAATGTTAAACCAATTAATATTCACCATGAGTTTCCAACCAGGTGTGAAATTAATCCTATTTGTCATGAACTAACTGATGATTGAGTTGATAACCAACACACCCTTTCCATGGTTATTTCCCCCATATACATATGTTTTAGAGCCTACATCCACTTTTAGTTTCTATAATAGTATTTATTACTAGGTAAAACCATCTAGTCAAGACTTTACCAATATTATAGTATATCATCTTATACTTAGACACAACTCTAGGGTTTTTACTAATGTTATCTAACCCCATTACCAAATATAACTAAATTAATATCCAAAAATAACTAAACTAATATCCAAAATAACTAACCTTAGATCTGATACCAACTATAGAAACTCAAAATAAAATTAACATAAATAGTACATAAATCTCATTATTTAAATAATACATCTCACAAACAGTCTCATAACCCAAAGACCAAAAATTTTAGTGTGTTAGAGATTATCTACATAAACATATTATTGTACATAACATGTTGACATTTAATCATAACTGTTATCCTATAGAATCTATTCTAAACATATCATATTCTATAATCATCTTCATAACCTAGGTAATGGAAATATAGTAAAGTGGTGAGATTAAATTCCTAGTAAGGGAAACATATCAATTTGTCATAAATATTAGACCATAAAATTGAGGGAAAACATGTGAAAGGAAGAAATATCAGATAAAAATATAATTGATTCATATGTGACAATCATTAAACCTGATTGAGCATCAAAGATCATAGATCAATAACATAATACTAAATAAGGGTCATAAAAAACATGGCTTAGAAACACATGATGAAAATCAAACAAAACGTGAAATCAAAACATAAGAAAAAAGAATATCTTTAGAAAATAGAATAACATAAACATTTGGAATAGAATGTAAATAAAGAACCACTTAGGCAAAAAATAAAGTGTAATAAACATAAGCATGAGTTAAAATTTTATTATGGAGTAGACAGACCCATATGATTACCATATTAGAGAGAGAATTCCATTGTTTTTTCCCATATTAGAGTGAGCATTCCTTACTCGATTCCCATATTATCTAATTAGATATAAAATAATAACCAATGTAATATAGGGTGATATATAAACCCAACCATCATCATCAATTCATATGAGTGCCTTATATTATCATATCATTCATTTTATCATAAATAACACATAGAAATAAAATGTGTTTTATAACCTTGCCCAATGTTATCACATAAAAGAGACATGATCATTTGATACCAAAAACAAGATTACCCAAAATAAATATTGAAAAAGAGTAAATATAGGGTGATTTATTAAAAAATCATTCATTATAGAACAATGCTTTAAAAAATGGAATAGAATTCACAAAAACAAGAACTTTTCTTAGTAATCATTTCATAAAATCATCTTAAAAGGATATTATTTAAAAATCACATTAAAAAACCATTTTTTAAAAATGAAGAGAAAACCTCATAAAATATTTCTCTAAAATAAATTACAATAAAGGTACCTTTAAAATAATAAAATAATATTTCGAAATTATAATTATTAGGGAAGAATGTCACTTATAAGAGAATCCTTAGAAGTATATAAAAATACATCTTTATTTAAAACTACAATCATTAGAAGGATAAAAAAACCTTGTTTTAAAATAAGAAAAGGGTATTAAAGTTATAATTAGAGATAAAACAATTTGAGTTTCCACTAGGGAATGTAGAACATGGGTGGGAAGTAAAAACACGGACATTGAATAAAAATATATTAAAAAAGATGAGAATTATATATAACATAGAATCATTTTCAAAAAATAATAGAATCATGGAGCATGGATAATATGGTTTGAAACTTGTTTTTGACAAGTACCTATTGCGAGGTGTGACAGAAACAAAACTTTCCTAATCTAAAATGAAGTATAGTGGTTACCCTAGGTTTTCTCTCGAGAGGAGCACACAATAATCAAGTTGTCACCTAAAATATGAGAAATAAGTGGAGTTTCTTTTTGATTGTTTTTGATTTAGAAACAAAACTAATGTAACAAAACAAAAGAAATAAACTATGAAAATTATTTAAAGTAATTTGACAAAGAAATAGATTGAAAAAGTTTTATGAATTGGGTGATCAGGTTGGGATCGATATTTCAATTTCAATGCTATCATAAATCCAATTTATCAAATCTTCTTCTACTAAGTTGATTAAAGTAAAATTCAATGATCATTTCCTCTCACTCCCATAGTTAGATGGTTATAATGAGAGTAAACATTTTCAAGGTATTAGCTTGATCTAAACTCCTTCTTATATATGAAAAAGTTGCAGTGAATACCCTCAACTAACATAGGAAACTCCCGATCATGTATTGTTTATCCCAAACAGGAAAGAGTATCCATTATCCCTCCCACACGTACTAACAATAACCAAGTACTTCATCACAAATACATGATCTGTACCATCATATATAGACTAGAACCTACCAAAGGGAGAAAATAATCATTTAATAAAAAACTGTAACCACAAAATCTAAAATAAAATAATATTGTACTTGATAATAAAATCCTCTATTAGAAATTGACACCAACTTTTCAAAAGAGGGAAAATATGTTTTACCATTAAGTGCATGAACTCAAACATTAAAAAATTAAAAATCCCTTATTCCCCAATAAATAAATGGATAACTACACAATGTTAATGGTATTCATGAATAAGGGTGAAGAATAATATATTAAAAAACTAAAAAGAAAGAAAATAGGGGAAAAGAAGAACAAAAAATTTATCTTTTAGAATCTATCCACTAAATGTTTTCTATTGTTCTTCCCACAAGACTTTATAATATCACCATGGTGTCTTTCTAAATGTTGTTATAAATGAATTAGGATATCGACCCTATAAATTTCAATGAATTTGGACACATTTAGATGAAATTATGATGGAATTACTGAAGTACACTTTTTGGCCAAGGATACTCTTGAAATTACTCAATTTGGGCACATGTTAAGGCAGAAACAAAGAGAGAATATATCTATGGAATTTAATGGGTGCATGAGAATTTGATTCCACTTTCATATCAATCTTTAATAACCTCATTTGGAGGACTCTAGACTAATATGTTCCTCATTAACCATGGTGGGGTCTATTCTGTCAGCCAACAAACATTTTACACATGATTTATTTTATTGTTTTATTATGTTTTGAATTGGATCTTGGTCCAAAAGGAAAGGTAGAATGCCACGAACAAATAAAGCATGAGTAAAATAAATCACCCAATTTGGATCAAAATTGTGAAAGATATACTAGAAATACATAAGATATAAAAAATTTAAAATTTTCCAAAATAAAACAATTTTCACAATTAAGCCCAAAATTAACCAAAAATACGTAAATGATGCAAATTATGATATTAAATCATTAAAAAAACATCTAAAATACTGAAAATATTAACTCTATCAATTTAACTATAAAATAAGGTGGAAATAAAATATAAAATAATCATAGTTTAGAATAGATTAATATTGAATGGATTTCGGCAATTTAGAGTGATTATGATCTATAAAAGGATTTGAGTCTGGAAAACCACTTAAAATTGGATGATCATTTAAATCACATCCTTGTGAAAGAGAAAAATTGAAAATTAATATCAATTTACTTGATTAAAAGGTAATTCATGATATAATATATCAAATAAGTTTTATATACACCATATAAAAGGAGTTAGTTGAATAAAATAAAATGTGTATCAAAGAAGAAAATTTTGAGATAAAACCCTTACCTTGTTTTAGATTTGTTCTGCCACACTTAACTTCATTAGAGACTTGATCTTTCCTTGTAATTCAACATGAAATTTAAGAGACAAGAATGAATATGAGATAATAGGGGATTATGTTTGTGGGAGAGGGTTTTAGGGAGTATAAAATGGTAGAGTTTTAACCATGAATTCAACAGATAGGTTATTCTTTATGTGGTGGAAGTGTCACCATTTTTATAAGTAAAAAGAAGATAATTTTTGGAAATAACCATTGAATTTAAAAAATTTAATTTCCCTATTAAATGGTAAAGGTATTTAAAATTGAAAAAAATGAGGAAATGATATGAGTTTTGGTCAAGAAAAACCTAAAAAATTGATTTAGAAACATGTTTTGTTCTTTTCCGATTAGTAATTGTTTTTATCATTTTTACTTTTAGATGGGGTAATTAATTTTTAACTGTAGTAATTAATTTTATTAACCAAAATTAAAATTGTCATGATTACCAAATTTGAGATTTTTTATTTTAAATTTGAAAAAAAATCTATAAAATAAAAATTCTATAGGCATGAAAAGTTAATTTTAAAATAAAAGCACTAAAAGATGTAAACGTATTTTTTTAAATAATTTTATTATGATTTTAAATTTATATATAATAAATTTATTATGGTTATTTATTTAATACCCATAAATTGATTTATTATAAATTAAATTAAATGTACGAGTCTTCTAATTAAATTCAAAAATAAACCTCAATTGGAAATTACTTAATTTAAAGAGAATACCAAAAAAATTTATATTAAAGTAACATTTTTATTTAGTTCTATTTTTTTGGCATAGGTTTTCTATGTACCAAGAATATTTCAAAATGATTATTGTTTTTCATTAATTTTTTATTTTATTGTTTTAATGATTTTTTAATCTTTTAGGCTATACTTACATAGTGATAAAATCATAGAAATTATAATTTTCATAAATCCCTTATTTTTCAAGTAAAAGTAATAATTTTCAGAAAATGATAAAAAACATAATCTTAAGATAATATAGCCCTGATAAATCCAAAAATTATGTTAATTTATTTTATACTAACATCATAAAATTTATATATTTTATTTTTAATTAAAAGAAAAAAATATAATGAAATATGTTTTTATAGAATTTTTTTTGTTATATTAATTTTTTTATAAATTACTTATTAATATAGTGTTAATACATCTTGTTATTACTCAATAAAAGTAAATTTTTTTATTTGAAATAATATTTCAATTTCTAAAAAATAAAATTTTAATGCATAAAGTAAATTTAGAAAAATGACCTTTAAAAAGTATATAAATTCATGATATATCTATACATATAAATATTTTATTACATTAAAATGAAATCCTAATTTGTACTTATATAACCCATTATTATATCTATGAAAGACCTAAGATTGAGATATGATCTATTTTTAATTTCAGGTGATGGTTCTGTAAGCATGGACCTTGTGGAAATCTCCACGAGCTTGAAGTTCTACAATATAAAGTTTTGTGAAAACGATAATTTCTTATGTTCAGATTGGGTTGGACAATGGAAAACCAAGTGAATATACTTCCTTTATGAGTTTAGATAAATGGTAATTATATAAGAGACTTCAACTTCCAAATTCCAGATCTTACTTTATTAATTCGTTTTATGATATGGTTACTTCAATTTATACTAGCTAATTTAATGTATAACTTTTAATGGTCATATCTAATATTCAAAATATGTCAAGGTTTATCATGTTAGTATGTTTTTTCATATAAAACACACAATTAATAATATATTTATTTAAATATAATATATAGTGAAATCTCAGGTAATTACATTACCCCTTTAAATTAATTTTTTCCTTATAATTTAAATTATCACCTATTAATAAAGTTATATAAGGGTATTTGTAAGATGACTTGATATTTAATTTTTTAATGAAATTTCAATCACATATATTTACTTATAATATGTATAATCCCAAATTATGGTTCTTCCTAACCATGTGAGTTAAATTCCTCTCATGATTTGGTGGTAAAACCTATTTTATTTTCCTTTGAGATCATAGCTCATACCTATAGTGAAAAATTATCATTAATTAGTTTAGTGAAAGAAACATGATTCCTTATTTTTATAATATCATTTCCATGTGCACCTATTTATCTTCTCCTATAGTTCCTTAACATGGAGCTATAGGAAGAAAGTTTAGGTTGAATGATGAAGTCTATGAATACTTCTATTCTTTATAAACCTCATTATGATCTGAATTTAGACCCCTCTCAACCATTTATGGAGTAGGAATCTCTAATGCATCAACCTATTAACTCTTTATAATATCTCTCACATTCATTTACAGTTTCAACTGCTAACCACCCATCAATTCACCCACCTGTTACACTATTACTAGTGCTGCATGCTCCCAAAACTCCCTCAAATAAAGATTGGAGAGGGTTGTATTCCTCACCATATCAAATCCTATTGTAATTTTATGTTTCCAAATAGGGCCTTCCAAGACCGAAACAATTTCTAACACACATCGTATGGGCTCATGTGCATTGGGGCATCAAACCTGATTCTCAAACTGTTCATTTCCTTAAAATCACTAGGTATCCTCATTTTTCTCTTGAATACTATTTCTTGTGGCATTAGTGGTAGTAGAGAGGGATTGTATTCTACATCCATCATGTGCATGGTTCTTTAAACATCTCTAGATACATCTATTCCTATGCGTTGTTGATATGCATTGATGGATGATGACTAAGATGATTCATTATCACCATCTTCTATTAGAATAACTTTAATATCTATACATTGTGGATTTTGGTTTCTATTTTCACCCCATACATTTTTAATAGTGAGAATATTGTAGGTAATTAAATCATACTTCATGAATATAGAGTCTATGTTGAAATAGATAATCCATTTCATCAAATCCATCTAAAGGATTCATAAAAATATTTATATTATCATAAAATTAATTTTTAAAAATCAATCATCATACAACTAGATGTTTTATTTTATAAGAAAACATTAGGGTTGTACACTTTGAAAAAAATCTTGGAAACATAGAGTGGAATGAATAAATATCCCTTATTAATAATTCTAAAATTGAGGATTTTGTTTTCACAATATAACTAATAAAAATTCATTGAATATTTTTCACATTATTCTCTTGGTTTTGGGTGTTTTAACACAAATCATTATTATCCTCCTTATATTTATGACACATGGGTAATGTAAAAATATTTCCACACTTAAGGCATCAACCCATTAGTGGTGGAATTGGATTCTCATTTCCTCTCCCATCATGCAAGTCGACCTCTTAATTTTCAATAACATTTTGATTCTTTATGTCCCTATATTCTAAAATTAATGAATATTTTAATCCCCTTAAGACAATTCCTTTGGTGTATCTTCAATTTTTTGACATATAAGAAATTTAATATATTTTCCTTCATCATCTTCATCACTTAATCTTTCACGAGACTCCTTCTTTCTCTTCATTGACTTTCACTGTGTTCACATTATTAATCATATTATGTGATATATGGTTTGATATAATCACAAGGTTTATCATTCCATCTCATATTATGATGGGTTGTTCGTTGAGGTAATATCCACATTTTCCCATTCACCCATGGCTCCTTTGAGTTCCACCCATTACTATAACCAAAAGGGTTGACATAAGTGTTGAGAAATTTACAATATGAGGGTATTATCATAATCATAAAAATTAAATAAAACTTAAAAAATATTTTTATTTTACATTATCACATTGGTCAATAGTTTCTATAGTTTAAACTATATCAATCTTAGTTAGAACTAGGTAACTTTAAGTTAGGTTATCTCACGCTTCTCAAAATATTCCTTAAAAAAAAGTAAATAAATATTTTATAGTGGTTCATAAATATAATATGATAAACCAATACATATCCTCAATGTTTTTATAACTAGGTGTATAATTATTAATCTTTATCATATAGTAGGTGATGACTGAGTTAATACCCAACATGACCTTTTTAGGGTTATTACCACTGAATACATCTATTCCATATCCTACATCCACTTATAGTATCCATAATGAGATTTATTTCTTAGTGAAAACATATACTAAAGACTTTACCAATATTAAATGATATTATTATATACTTATACTTAAATATTGTTTTGTTACATTTTTTATAACCCTGACACCAAAAATGACTAAAATAATCTCCTAGAATTACTAAAATACACTAAAAAAAACTAAAACAAAATATGATACAAAATACAGTGACATAAGGGGAAAATAACTTAAATAATACATTAATCTCAAGATTTAAATAACAAATATCACAAATAGCTATATAACACAAAAATAGAAAGGTTTAGTGTCTAGGAGATTTGTTAAATAAACACGATATTTTACACAACCTGTAGACATTTCACTATAACTATGATCTTATAGAATATAATATAAATATATCATATGGTATAATCATACTTATAACCTTTTAAATGGAAAAATAAAAATGTGATGATCTCAAATTATCATTAAGGTAAACTTATCAACTAGTCATAATGATATGATCACAAACATGAAGGAAAAATGAGGAAGGAAGAAATATCAGAAAAAAGATTTTAGAACCATAAGTGAAAATCATCAGACTTGATTGAGCATCAAATATCATGGTATAAGAACCTAATATCACAAAAGAGTCCTAAAAACATGGCTTATAAGTATATTATTAAAATCAAACAAAACAATAAATCATAATAAAATAAAACAGAATATTGTTAGAACATATAATATCATAAAAATATATAATATCTTATAAATAAGGAAATCACTTTAGAAAAAAAAAAGTGGAAAAAATATAATCATATGTAAACATTTCATTTTGGTGTGGTATCACCACCTGATTCCAATAGTGTTGTGATCATTCTAAACATAAATCCTATAGTGCAACAAGCATTACTTTCTCGATTTCAATAGTATATAATGAGATATAAAACCACTACCATTACTTTAATGGGTGATATAGGAACCAACCCATCATCATACATATATATGAGTTCCACATATAATCAAATCATTTATCTTATCATAAATAAACCAAGGTAAGAAAATGAGTTTCATAACATTACTTAATGGCATCCCATAATAAAACATGAATATATGATACTAAAAACATGGTCACCCAAAATAAATATTTAAAAATATTTTATATAGGTTGATTTATAAACCATCACTTCATTTTAAAATAATCCTATAAAAATGGAATAGAAATCATAAAAAGGCATTTTTCTTATCAAGAGTTTCTTAATATAATACTTAAAAGATGTTATTTTGAAATCAATTTTAAAAAAATATTTTTTTGAAAATGATGTGAAAACATATTAAATTTTTTATTCAAAACAAGTTCCAATAAATATAACTTTAAAATAAGTAAATAATATTTTTAAATGAGAAGTATAGTGTAAAAATTCCCCTTTAATGAAAATATATTGAAATATTTTTTTAAAAAATACCTTTATTGAAAACTCAATTATTAAAAGGATAATATAACCTTTGTTCTAAATTGAGTAAAAGGGAATAAAAGGATAATTATAAATAAAACAATTTTAGTTTCCTCAAGGTAAATAATAATATCCGTTGGTTGTGAAAACATGATTATGTAAGAAAAACCATTAAAATATATGAAAATTATTCCTACCATAAAATCATTTCCACAAAAAAATAAAATCATAGAGGATAAAGACTTTGGTGTGAAACATGATTTCCCTAGAAAAGAATGTGGAAATATGAAATTACATCATCATAGGTTGGGATAGACCAATCTTGAATTTTTTAAATAGAAATAAGTGAAAATAACCTAATAAAGGATTTGTGTCATAAAAATAACTTAAAACTAGGGAGTATTTAAATCAAATACTCATCAAAGAGGGAGATTAAAATTGAACATCAATTAAAATAAATAAAATTAAATTCATGATATAATATATAAAATTGTAAGTATATACAACACAAAAATGTAGTTATGTGCATAAAATAAAATGCACCTTAAAGAAATAAATTTTGAGACAAAACCCTTAACTTTTTACATCTTCATTTTGTGCCCATGCTTAACTTCATTGGGGATTTGACATTTCCTTGGAAGTATGTTTCAAATTGAAGGAATTAGATTAATTATAATTGACCAAGGTATTATGTTCATGGGAGATGGTTATAGTTAGAGGAAAATTTTAGAGTTTCAAGGATGAATTTTAAGAATAGTTAAGTCTTAAAGTGGTGGAAGTGTCACCGTTTTTGTAAGTGAATAAAAGGGTAGTTTCGGAAATATCTAATGATTTTCAATAATTTAATTTCACTATTAAAGGTTCAAGGGAATAAAAAGGGATAAATTAGGAAATTTGGTGAAGCTACACCTCAACCATCCATTTTGAAACATGTTTTTAAACATGTTTTTACCTTTCCCCCTTCATAAAAGAGTTTTTCCAATATTTACATTTTCTTGGGTAACTAATTTTTAATCATAGTAATTAATTTTAATGAAAAAAATTAAAATTTAATTCATTAACTAATCTAATCATTTTGTTTTAAAATTTGTTAATAATTTTATCAAATAATATTTCTATAGGCCCATATATTTTATTTTAAAATAAAAACACTTAATTGTATAAAATTGTTTTTTGAAAAATAAAATTATAAATATTTTATATTAATATATAATAATATAATACTGGTAATGGAGTTTATAGTCATAAATTGATTTATTATTAATTTAATAAAATTTATTAGACTTCCAAGTCAATCTAAAACTAAACCCAACCTTTTAAATAGTTTCATTAAAAAGAAGAAAAAAACATTTTTTTATATTATTGTAACAATTTAATTTATTTTTTAAAATGTTTGGAATAGGTTTTATATGTACATTTTTTAAAATGCATAATTTTATAACTTAATATCATATATTAAATATTTAATTATTTTAAAATATTCTAGGTTATTATTATATTATGATAAAATCAAAGAAATTATAATTTTCATAAATCTCACATTTTTTCAACTAAAAATAAACCTTTTTAAAAAATTCTCAAAAATTAATATTAAGATAATACAGCCATGATAAATCAAAAAATTAGGTTAAAATTTTCAAATTTACATCTTATGATTTTTAATTTGTTTAATTTAAAACATAAATATTTGCGAAAATTGTTTTTATTGATAAAAGTTTTTGGTATATTAACTGTATTTTTTAAAAATTACTAATTAGTATAGTGTTAATATGTATTATTATTATTCAATCAAATTATACTTATTTTCTAAACATAAAATTCCTATTTCTAAAAAATTCATTTTTAATCATAATGTAAATTTATCATAAATGAATTTTGAAAAGTATATAAATTGATGTTAAATATATACATATAAATATTTTATTATATTTTTATATAATACAATATTATACTTATACAAACCCTTATTATCTCTATGTGAGGCTAAATCATTAGATAATATCTGGTTGTAGTTTTGGGTGGTGGTTCAGCTAGCATAGATCTTATGCCAATCTCGATGATCTTGATATTCTTCTATATATGGTGTTTATAAAACCATAATTACTTGAGTAAATATTGATATTAGTCAAGTGAAAACCCTAGTGATGAAAAATCCCTTAAAAGTTTAGATAAATGGGATTCAAATATAAAATTTCATCTTCTAGATTCCCTTTATTCTTATTTTATTTATTAGTTTTATGTTATGGTTACTTAAATTTATCCCCACAAATTTTATTCCCATGTTTTAATGGTGATATATAATATTCAAAATAAATCTTGTTTTTTCAGTTTAGGTTTGGTTTTTATGTGAAGCATTCTTTTAAAAAATTATTTACTTGAGGATAATATATAGTGAAATCAGATGTCATTAAATTTTATTATATGATAATTTAATATTTCTCATTTATGAAAAAAATGGAAAATAATCTATAGAAAGATGAAGAATAATTTTAAAACAGTAGTAGAAATTTACTTTGAAAATCATAATGAAAATGACCCTTTCCCATGAAAACCATTTTAAAATAAATTCATAGAATAATGGTAAAATAATTTACATTTTAAAATAACTAAACATGGGAATGAATATTAAAAATCACGGGGAATATGTTCTTGTGAAATCATTTAAAAAATAAGTGTATTTTCTTATTTATAAAAAGAAAGTATTTATGATAAAGTCAATAATTTCTTTTAAAAAATAATTTACAAAAAAGATTGGAAGGAAAAAAAATTAGATATATTAAAACATTAATTTTTAATAAATATTAATAATAGAGTATTTAAAATTCATAAAGGTAGTATAGAGGAAACATAGAGTGAAAGATAAGAAATATATCTATGATAGGTAAACACTTTTAATATTTTTAAACATATTTAATTAAATCCCACATTGTAAGTCAAGAAATAAAATTTTCAATTGAAAAATGGCGGTGATAAGTAATAGTATGAAATGAATTAATCCATATTTGAGTTCCCAAAAATAGAGGAAAACATTGTATGGAAGGAATATTTGGGAATGGATAAAAAAATCGATTAGTAAGAATGTGACTTATTCTTACCGGTGTTATAATTTTATATTAGGAATTGTTTTATGAAAGATGTGGTTATTGATGATGATAAATAATTTACCCCAAGAATAAGATTAAATATAATTTAAAATATATTAATGTAAGTATCATATAAAACCTGAATATTATATTCATGTAAGAAAGACTATGATCCAATATATCAGAAATTGAGTGAATGAAACCTTTACGACATCATAAAATTTGGAATGAAATCCCATTGAAGGATATGGTATAATATGAGACATTAAATACCGTGATTAATTATGGGATCATAATAAAAAAATATTAAATGGTAAGTAGATACCCCATTCCAAAGAAAACATGGTGTATAATGAGAAACATGTCTCAAGAAATTAAATTTTAAAAACGAATCCCATACCTTAATTCATGAATTACAGTAAAGTGATTTAATATCTGGTGTGGAAAAAATAACTATCTAAACCACCTACTTCATAACCTTATTAATATCTATAATCTTTTATAAAAATTATTTTTAATTATTCACTACACGTATATTAGTAAGTTATTATCTATTTTGAATATAGGGTGTGAGTTATCTTGATCATTTTGAGCAAGTTTTATAATAGTGGTGTTGTTTTTTATTATTCTCCCAATGTTCAACATTCCTTAATAATTTAATGTAATGATATAGATAACTTATACTATTTTATAAATCTCATGTCTCATTCCATTAGTGTTTTAGTTAAGTTTCATATCACTCTCGGCTTATTTTGGTAATTTTCACTATTGAAAATAATATTTTAATAATTAGTAATATAATTACTATAAAATCTATAGAACGATAAAAAATAATGATTTTATTATTAATTTATAATAATATATTTATTTTATTTTCCATACTCATCCATTATATAGTTTTATATCATTGTTCAAGTAGGTGGTTAAATTGAACTAAACATGAATATTCCATAACTCAATTGGGTTGAGTGGTAAATAAATTATCTATTTTTACATAATATAATTATATAAGAATCATAATAACATGATATATATTTTATTAAGTTTTTAAATTATATTTTAAGTAGTTTGGATAAATAATGAAAATTAAGATGAAAAATGTTAATTTGTGGAGGCGGTAGTCTGCACAACGCGTGATTAACATTTTCATTTCCCAATGAAAGAGAGGAAATGAACATGTATTATAATTTTTATCTTTATATTCATAATTATATATAAATATATATTTGAATTCCATATTTATACTGGTTTATATTTTATGTGGTGAAAAACTAATGTTTTTTCTTTGGGTGGGTGATAGTTCACACAATGCATGATCGAAATTTTTTTATTTTTCTAAGTGGATGGAAAGGAATAAATAATGGGTTATCATTAATATAATAAAAGATAAATATACTAATGACAATTATTTAATTATATGAATATGTTTAGTATATGTTTTGAAGAAAAGTAATAAGAATAAAAAGATAAGGATTAAATAATAGTCACTTTGGGACCTTGAACGTTCTCTTGGAAGGCTCCTTCAAAATGAAAGGCTTTGGATAACTAATTGAGTTCAAAGAATTATGAAATTGAAATGGGTTTGTAAAATGAGAAAAATGGAATATTTTCAAGATGTAATTTTTATGGATATGTTTGGTATTTAGTTATGGAACTATCCCATTTTATAAGTATATAAAATGAAACTTTGGTGAACATTAATAATTTTTTAATAATGGAATGACACTACTAAAGGGTCGATGTATGAAATACCATATCATTCATAAATTATATTTCATGATATATTGTATAAATATTCAATTAATAAAACCCCATAATTTCATGAGGACTAGTGTATTTGGGTAATCAAGTATATATCATAACAACTTGAAACATAAATACAAAGACATAAACTGAAACTCTATAACAGTACCTTAAATTTTCTTGATCTTCTAAAACTGTATGGGATAACCTGGGGACGCACATATGAAATTTGTGATATATAAATCCTATTAATGTAATTATCAAAGCATAATATGATTAAAAAATTAAATGTGATTAAATAAGCATATCAATATAAAATAATAGGGTGATAATAATAGACATGAATATTGAAGAATAATAAAAGATGATAACATAAAGTCAACATGGGAATGTGGAAACAACACAAAACATGACATCATAGGAATAATTTAATGTTAAATAATAATAATTCATAAAATTGTGTTTCAGGATAACCTTCCATGCACAATACATGAAATCTCATGCGATAAAAACATTAGGCAAGGCATTGGAGGGATATATAATTATAGGCCCACCGGTTACATTCCTATCATGTTGAAGAATAAGTGTTCCATATTGATCATAAAACATAAGGATCTATTTAATAAATTTTAATCCCACAATTAAGGCATGTGGGTGAAAAAAATATATGTCCCTAATCAATGAACTATAGTATCATCTAGGTGAATAAACTTGAGTAGAAATGGAAATGGGTATTTGTTACCCAAATGTTTGACATGGAAATCAGAGGATAATTTTGGCAGCATATCAGGTCTATATAATGGTTTTTATAAGGGATAAATGTGAGTTAAATTTGGTATATAATTACATGTAAATCATAAGTATAGTAAATGGGTGTGTAAAAACACATTAAATCATGAAATATTAGAAATAAAAATGGTCATAGTATAAGGAAAGTACTTGAAATATAAAGGGAGATGAGAGAGTCTCTTATCTTGAGATGAACCTTTTAGTAGACTGAAAAGGGATTAGTAGGAGACTGGGAACACCTTTGGAGTGATGTAGATAGGTAATTTAAGATTAAATTAATGATATAAGGTTTTTAGTGAAGATAAATGGGAGGTTTGGTAGGTTTTATAGAAAAAGAGAGGAGTATGCCTTATTAATTGCTAAATATAGGTTTTAGACACTATATGATAAAATAATCCAAGCCAAAATCCATCCCTTTATTTTGACCCCTAGGTTCTACCAAAGAGGAGTAGATTTAATTATTTTATAATTATAATAACCAAACTCTTTTAAATAATACCATTGGTGACATGGAAGTGAATCATGATTATAAAGAATTGTTTTCAAAACCTTAAAATATAATATAGGTTTTGGAGGATTCATTAAGGGTTTGTAAAATCAATAAAATAACTACAAAACACATTATTTTAAAAGGAAATTTTTTCTCTATACTATTTATATTATTTATTACATCACTTTTGAGATTCTAAGATGTTATAATACATATTGTATAGTTACACAGTATTTAAGTTTTACCCAAAAATTCGACGTCTTAAAAAATTATGAAAAAACCATAAATGGGTAATTTCAATGTGTTAGTTTAAAAAATAATTTTTATTATATCAAAATAATTCTACAAAATATAATAATTTACAATTTTAATTCAACAAAACCCTTTTATAAAAAAATACTAGTTTTTTTATAATAACAGTTTTCTGACCCTTATAAAAATTAAATTTGACTTTATAAAATTACATTATCATTTATATTTGATAAATATTATATAATAGTATTTTTTATTAAAATAAATTTTTTTCCAAAAATTCATGAATTCATTAAAAATATTGTCTCGATTGAAACTACATTTTTCCTAAAAATAGAATTCTATTTCTTTTTATCAAAATATAATTTTATTTAAATTATTATTTAACAATTATAAAGTGATAAAATATAAATATTATCATCATTTTATTGAAAATAAAAATATAAAAAATCATATTGTTAGGGTCTAGATACATATCCCTTTGATACAATAGTGAATTCCCTAAGTGTGTGGTGTGTGATGATGAGATTTTCTAAGGGTGGTTCGATGAACATAGTTTGGGTCATAATCCTAATGAGCTTTAACTTGTACCATAAATATTTTTTATCTATATTTAGTTGTTGAATATTATATTGTGATTGGTCCAAGCCAATGTGCGGTGATTATACCTACCTCAGAAGCTCAAATAAATGGACTTCATAGGGTATGATCCTACCGTTCAAGTCCATCACTTCCTTTTTCTATGTCAAATGGATTTTTCATAACCATATATATATACTAATAATAAGATCACTATATAATGACTATACTATTAATGGTAATGATGCTTAATGGTCTTTTAAATCCAATAGGATTAAATTTTAACTCTATCAAATAACCAAAGTATTGTATGTTTTTTCTATAATTTCATTTCTTAATAAGGAATTTACTCATTTTGAAAAAGAATTTTATTTATAATTTTTTTGTAATTAAATTATTCCCCCTTTAGAAATTTCACCCTCAAAATTTAATTTTTACAATAAAATAGATGAGGTAACTTCAATTTCATAAACTCTTTTGGTTCCCAAATCACATCCAAAAGCAATGATTCCTCCACAATACTCTAACCAGGTGAGTTTTATTTTTTCATAGAACTTTTTATCTGTGATATAATAACTTCACCTACTTCTCCTCATTAAAAAGATAATTCTATAAGGGTTATACATCTAGATTTAGGTTATGTGAGGGGTTTGGTTTGTAATTACTCAAGAGGAATACATATAACACATCATGCCCATAAGAAAGGTTATGTGGAGGTTCTAGTTGATAGTACACCACTCAAACATGACCAAGGATCTCAAAGGATTCTATGTATGTTGTGATAAGCTTTAAATTTTTCCCAAACCTCATGAATTTCTTCCACAATAATATAAAAAGGAACAATTTATCTTTGAACTCAAAATATAGTTCCTTTCAAATATTATCTCCCAGCTTTTTTGTCTAATTTGTGCCAATTCCATGTGATGTTGATTAGTTTGAAGCTTATTTTTCATATATTGTACAAGGTTTGGTCCTATTATTTTTCTTTCTCCAACTTCATCCCAACATATTGGAGGACGATACCTCTTCCCATACAGAGCCTCATAAGGTGAAATTTTATGCTATAATAGAAACTTTTGTCATATAATAACTCCACTAGGGGAAGGTGTTGATCACAAAATACTTGGAAATCCATTTAACAATATCTCAACATATCAATTAGTTTTTTAATGTTTATTTCACACCACAAATTCCTTTTAGGGTGATAAGAAGTGGTGATGCTCAGTTTGATATCATATGCTTGATGAAGGCTTCTCCAAAACCTCAAGGTAAACCTCATATCCCGATAAGATACAATAGAGATTGGAAAACCATACAGTCTTAAAACATCCATTATATATATCATGGAAAGTTGGTCAAAATTGAAATCTTATTTGATAGAAATGAAATGTGTTTACTTGATAAGTAAATAAAATACTACCCCGATGGAACTAATTCCTTTAAGGGTATTGGGGAGTACTATGTTGAAATTCATGGTTATGTTTTCCCATTTCTAAATTGGTATGGGAAATGGTTTCATCATACACTTAGACTTTTTTCATCCAGATTTGACTTATTGGAATACCAAGCATCATTATAAAAATTTCACAATCTACCTCAACATGTTAATAGATTTTTTCATTTTTTCATGTAAATTAGCTAATATATGACCTATTTTTCCACACTTAAAAACATCTTTTAGTAACTTTGTGACATTTACCTTGGTTCCTCTTTCCACATTTTTGACACAAAGGAAATTGTATCTTCTTTCCTTTATCACCTTTATCACATTGACATCCATGAGACATTTTCTTTTTCTTATTTTACATGTTTAGAGATTAAAATATTCACTAATTGTTAATCATATGTTTTGATAGTTGGTCCGGTATAAAAACAAGATGCCTTACTTTAGTCCCCATCATGTTAGTTATCTCATTTGGGTAGTCATAATATTTCCCATCACATTGGACATTGGCTCAGTTCCTCCTATTTCCAGCTATTGGATGAAATAATGGGAAAATTAGTGACGAAATTTTTTTAAATATTAAACACATAAACAAGAAACAATTAATATTAAATGGATAAATCATAAATGAAATATAATCCATAGCTTATTAATTTCTAGGTTTCTATCTAAGTTATCCATGATCTATTTCTTGACATAAAGTCTTATGAACATTTTGTCCCCATAATAATGGTTTATAATGAGCTTGAAAATTTATCAAAGAATATTATATAGAAGGGTCAAACTAGGTGTGTAATAAGGCCTATTTATCACTCACTAGGTGACTATTGAGTCTAGCTCAATGCACACTTTTCAGAGTTATTACCCCTTGGTACAACTGGGTCATATCCATATCCATTTATAGTATCCAAAAAAAGATTTATTTTCTTGGAAACCAATTAATATATACTTTACCAAAATTTAGGGATGTTTTAATTTGTCTAATATTATCCTTAAGGATTTCAATAGAGTTTTCTGATCCTAATCCCCAAAATTAACTATAATTTTCTCTAATTCCAACTATCACAACCCATATCTTTCATACACTTTATTTCATGATTTATTGCATAAATATAAAATTAATACAACCCCAAAAGATCATAAGGCCTTGTGGAATTGGGAAATTAGGTGCATATCATAACAAATTAAAAAAAATATAAATACATAAACTAAAACTCCAGAACATGCCCTTAAATTTCATTGATCTTCTAAAACTGCACAGGATAACCTACGAGAATACATAAGAATGTGGTGAGATATAAAGACTAGTAAGGGAATAATAAAAGCATAAGATAATGAAATTAGTACATGTAAGTCAATATAAATATCAAGTTAACATAAGAGGGGAGAGAATCATAAACTTGAATATTGAATCATGATAATATATGAAAATATAAAGGCAACATGGGAATGTGGAAAGAATATAAAACATGATCTCATAAGCATAAGTCAAGTATAAACACCAATAAATCATAACATAATGTACATAGAATAACCTCCCATGCACCATACATGAAATATCATGAGATTAAAACACTACCCAATGCATTTTATGGCTATATAATTCTGGTCCCACCCATCACATTCATATCATGTACGTGCATAAGTATTCTACATAGATAATACAAAATAAGGATGAATTTTATCACTTTTAAGCCCATGATTAAAGAGTATGGGTTACATAAATAGAAGTCCCAAATAAATGAAGGATAAGTTTATCTAGGTGAATACCCTTGAGTGGAAATGAGGATAGTTATTCACTATAAAAATGTTTGGCATGGAAAATGACAGGATAATTTTAGCATCATAAAAGGTATATATAATGGTTTATGGTAGGGGTTGAGTAGAGTTAAAGAAGTTATATAATTACATCGATATTATAAGGACTAAAATTTATGTTTTGAAACACATTAAATTATTGAAAATGGAAAATCAAAATAGGATTAGTATAAGGAAAGTCCTTGAAATAAAAAGGGATTGGAGAGAGTCCCTTACCTTTAGACGGTGCTTCTAAAATATTTGGAAGGGATTATTAAGAGTTTGGGAACACCATAGAAGGTATATATAGAAGGAATTTTATATTAAATTCACGATACATGGATTTTGAGAGAATACGAATGCAGATTTGTATGGGTTTTTATAAAAATAGAGAGGAGGATTTTTTTTATTAATTTATAAACTTAGGGTTTTGACTCTATATGATAAAATAATCCAAAGCAAAAACTTTCCCATGGGGTTTTACCATGGTTTAAAAAAGGCAATTTTAATATTTTATAAGGTCGAGAACCTAACTCCTTAAAATAATAACCTTGGTGATGTGGAAGTGAGTCATGTTTATAAATAATTGATTTTGAAACCTTAAAATATAATATAGGTTTTAGTGGATTCATTATGGGTTTCTAAAATTAATTAAATAACCTGAAAAACAAATTATTTTAAAGGGGATACACTATTTTGGTTATGGATACTCTGTATTGTAAATATTATATAAATTTTGGGATTTTATGTTGTCATAATACATACTATATAATTTTATGGTATTTAATTATTAAAAAATTGACTATCTTATAAAATTATAAAAAATATATCATTTGATAATTTAAATTTTCTTATTTTAAAAATTAAATTTAGTTTATCAAAATAATTCCCAAAATATAATAATTTAAACTTTTAAATTAAAATTCTTTTCTTATAAAAAAACGGGTTTGATAATAATTATTTTTTGGCCCTAATAAAAATTACATTTGACTTCAGAAAATTATATTATCATTTATATTTAATAAAAATTATATAATAATAATATATTATTAAAATATCATTTCTTTTAAAAAATTC
This sequence comes from Viscum album, assembly GCA_963277665.1. Classification (NCBI taxonomy): domain Eukaryota; kingdom Viridiplantae; phylum Streptophyta; class Magnoliopsida; order Santalales; family Viscaceae; genus Viscum; species Viscum album. The sequence goes on from OY728129.1 coordinate 265,883,435, forward strand.
TTTATTTCATCAAAAACAATGTCTCAATTGAAATTATATATTTTCCAAAAAAATAATGTGTGTTTTATCAATTTATAATATAATTTTTATCAAACTTATATTTTGATTATTATAAAGTAAGAAAATATAAATATAATCATGATTTTATGTGAAATAAAATATAAAAATTATTACTCATAGGTTCTAGATAAATAACTATTTATTAAACTACTGAATTCCCTAGGGGTTCGGTGTGAGAGGGTGAGATTTTATTTGGGAAGTTTAGCAAACATAGTTTGCGTCATGATCTCAAAGACCTTGAACATATACTATAAATGGTTTCAATCATGATTTAGTTACTGAATATCGGCTTGGGATTGGTTAAGGGAAAATCCAAATGAGGCTATCTCCCATAGAAGATTTAATAAATGGGATTTATATGGTATAATCCTACTATTTGAGGCTATTTCTTCCTTTTTTTTGAATCAAATAGATTTATTTTACCACTATATATAACTAATCATACGATCACAATATAAAATATACTATGAAATTTTTTTTATTCTTAGTACTCTTAAATAAAATATTATATAGCTTATAAAATTCTAAAATAACTTAAGTAGTGCATGTGTTTTCTTTAATTTCATTTCTTAATAATCCGTTCAATAATTTAAAATTTTAATTTCATTTATAAATGTTCAGCCCTTACAAAATGGTTCCAAAATCTAGAAATAATGGAGTTTGGGATGATATTGGGTTGAGAAAGCCTCAAAAAAGTATTTCCACGCATGTTTTAAACATGTTTAATATAGGTTTAGTATTAATTATCAATTTAATGAGCAATAATTTATTTAAATATAGGTTTTAAAATTATATTAAATGTAATTTTTAGAATATATTAATTTCTCTGGTTAGATAAAAATTAAACAATATTAATAAAACAATTCTTCGAAAATAACACTTTTATCATTATCATAGTCATTAAATATAATATTAGTAATCATAATTTTATACCAAAAAATTAAATTGACCTTATTATATAATATGATCACCTTGATCTAAAATATGAAATCCATTTTAATGGATTTTACTTAAACAAGTGATTAAGACAAGTGTTTTAATATGAGAAAATAAATCAGTTTTTACAGTAAAATATTAATTATGTTTGTAAACTGATATACATGGGTTTTATAAATACAACATTGTAATTTTTGTTACAACCATGTTTCTAGGTGATTGGAATTGTGGAAAACATGAATATGAAATATGGTTCAAGAGTATTGATAATATTTATTGATGACTACATAAGATTTTATATATATGATTGATAGATTTGTTGAGCATATTTGGAAAGGATAAGGTTTGCTGTTGTTTATAGGATTGTTCTATAGAATAAGAATCATGGGTTACTGGATGAGGAATCATAGGTTTGTTCAGTTTTCATCATGTGTTCAGTTGAAATTGGGAAGAAAAGTAGATTTCTAGAAAAATGGATAAGGTTAGTTTAAATAGGGAAGATCAACAGATGTCAAGGAAAATGGTTAGGTACCCATGTAAGGGAATTCACCATATATCCAAAATAAACTATACAGAGGTTATATATAAGTAAATTTTGATATGAAAAGGCATGAAATAATTAAATAATAGTGTAAAAAAATTCATGTATGTAGGGTTTGAATAGTTAGATTTATTTTTGAGGATATGTGGGGGAATTCATGTATGAAAAGGACCAACATAAGTGAATGTCAGCATAAGAAAATTAAACTAAGCAAGGTTTATATAAGAAAATTTTGATACAACAATGAATTTAGATACATTAAGGGACACATTTGAATTTTAAACTACATAAGGGAGATCACATACATGTATCAATGACATATGAGAATATGACTATGTGAGCAACCATGTATGGGTTTTCATGTATTCATTTCTAGGGACTTTGACCTTGAGTCGTGCCATGTCATTTGAAACAAGTTTTTGAAAAGAATTAAAATCATGAATTTTATAGGGAATTAGAATTAGTATAAAGACTAAATCTTAAGGAAGTTTTTAAGAACCAAGACATGATATATTGAACAATTTCCTAAGATAATATTCAAACTAGAAATATATTTCGGTTTTGATGGACTTTTAAAGGAATATTCCACACCATAATATAAAAATATTGAAATCAAAACATCCTTAAATGATATTCAGATATTTTATGAGGTGTATTTACAAGGATATATCCAGAGATTATGTGGATCAATGGTTTAAAATCTATTAATTTTTGAAAATTTTGATCATCCCGTGCATGGAGAAGAGAAGGAAACTGTAATGGGTAAATAACATGGATATTTATTCAGGATAATTGAATAATGGATTAACTGAGAATATGTGCAGTTATTATTTGAGAAAATTGATAAGGTTTTAAAGGGAAGCTACATATAGAAATTATGGAAGCTGAATTGATGTATCCTTATTATAATTTAAATAGGTGTCATTAAATGGGATAGATGAATGCGATAAATAAGTGTCATGAAATGACTTGACAGGGCCTAGGATGAAACTCCCCAAGCCTGCCTTCAATAGGACTGGGTTGATGACTAGCACCAAGAATTCATATCACATATATGAGAGGCCTTTTCTTAATGTACCTATACACACACACACCCAAAAACATCTCAATGCTATAGTGTGGAAATATAAAAAATTAAAAACTAAAATACATGCATACAACTATCCAAAACCAGGGTACAACCGATGTACTGAAAGCATAAGAAGGGAAAAACAGACACCCAACAAAAGAAAACTATAAAAGTGTCAAACTAGATCCTAAGGAGGGAATCACTAAGAAATTAAACCACCAAAAATTTCCCTGGCCCAGCTCCAGTAAACACCTTGATCGATATCTATCACTAATATCTGCCTACCTCATGTCCTTCGGGAACTCCGTCGAAAGGCCTATGGTCTTCACAAGACACAACACATGAGATAAAATCCTATGTAGGTATGAGTATAAAAATACTCAGTAGGTGACCTAAAAACCCAAAAGAAAAGGGTGAAAATGAAAGGTAATAGTATGCTCAACCTAGCTAGAGGTAACCAAATTGAGAGAGAAACTTCATCTCGAACCATCCTCAGCTATACATGTAAAGTCAGCTCAGTCCTTAAGGGGTATCATCCCAAACATGTGACAACAACACAAGGACTCCCATAATCACCTAGATATACTATTCTTAGACTCCAAGTATCAAGAGGTTCCGAACTCATATCCAATGAAATAATTATACTTGAGGATCTAAAGGTAACACACAACCAGGAGAACACAATCCCTGATCTCAGCTAACCCAAATGGAACCTATTCGAGATATACACTCCATCAAGAACAACTCAAAGGGTCTACTCTAGTTCCAACACTAAAGGTCCTAACATTTTTAACCTTCACTTCACACAAGGTTATAGGAACCCATGTGTAGAGGCCCTCCCCTCACAACTGTACATAGTTGAGGGAGAACAGTTCCAAACTATGCACCACAAACATCCTCTCTAATGAGAGAGATCAAAGTGACCCACACCTCTACAATAACCTATAGTCTAGGGAGTAATATCTAATATCTATTCCATGAAACCTCTGTCATTTGTTTATGGAGTGTACCACACCTCAATATATTGAGGGAGTACTAACTCCTATCCATGTATCACACATAACTAGTGGAGAGGCCCAATACTCGTCATTGTACTCAACAATAGAGGTAGAAATAGATCCAATGGACAAACCATTATACATTACTACTCTAAGACAGGGGAGTACTACTACATAGGTGAGGACCTGTACCCTAGGCCGACATGGGAGTACCACTCAACCAGACCACTTACTATAGGAGACCCACACCCTAACATGATAGTGGAGTACTTACCCCTACCTAGAGGACCTACTCCATGGTACGACATGGGTTAATAACTCCTTTGAAAAAACATGTATGGGGGACCTGCAACCTAGATCAAAAGGGGAGTTATGACTCTAAGGATAGAGGACCCACACCCTAACATGATAGGGGAGTACCCACACTATTGATATGTAGCATCTTCAAGACCCATGCCCTAACATGATTGGGGAGAACTAACTCCATGGATAGAGGACCTATACCCTAACATGGTAGGGGAGTACTGAATTCACAGATAGAGTAAATACACCCTAATCCAACAGGGGAGCTACAAATATATTTTGCCAACAAGTATGGAGGGCCCGTACCATAGAACGAAATGGGAGAACTATCTCTAACTACTCGGACAATATGGGGAACCTTTTCCCAAATCCATCAAGGGAGTACCAACCCTAGAAGAACTACATAATGGTAAATAACCCACACCGACAATGTGGGGAGTCCCATCTCAACCAAAAGAAAGAGTTAAGGGGAACCCGGACCTGATGCCATCTGGGAGTACCCATCCCACCATCTCTCTTAAGAAACCACACCAATATACAACATCAATCAAGAACTGATTCACAAGATTCAATCTCAAAACACACCACCACATATCTCATAGGTAAAAAATGGGGTCCACCATCGTGTTATAAATGGAAAACTTATCCAGATGGGCTATTCACATGCCTGAATCCGAGCTTCAAAGAAGAAGGTATTAAAGGAATAAGAACTAAATAAGTCATTCCTGGAGTACATGACATGCACTGGGGTCCACATAGTGTGTGAACCCACCTGATACCTTGCCATGTTTCTTGTATACATGGTTTACCATCCCATGTAGAGGTACATAGTCTGTACAGCCTATACAAGGCATATACCACTTCAACCGACCACTAGTAGTGTTCCTCTCCCACACGTCCTATAAAACCATGTCCCTTAAATGTCATGTAAACCATACTACATGGTTGTTTAGTCTAAAAAACCACCTAGCTATGTGGTTTTCCCATGCCCGTGTCTGGAACCCCGTGTCTGTGAACTTTGGTAATGTAATTTTACACGACCTTGTACTTTTATGCAACTAACTAGTTCCATGTCCTCTGGCCACATAGTTTGGGTCACTACAAGGTGCTTATACACCATAATTCATATTCCCTAAATAGGAAAGACTACACGGTGTTTCTTATTTGACTACATGTTGTGCAGATAGTAATTTTGGGCATGAATTACCTTTGAAAACACCCGATTCACCCTGGTTTACCCGAAATCCAACAGATCAACCTAGAAGGGATAACTCAAAATTACAATATGGATATAGAACCTTAAAAAATGAAAAAAATGGTTATAGGGACCAAAACTCAAAATTGGATACCTCAAGGGTGAAACACCAAAGCTTCGGGTGTAGAATGATGCCCGGATCGTGATTCTTATCGATCTGATGAATATAATCACCAAGAACAGAGATCGACAGTTCATCATCACATTGATTCATCCATGTTTTCATCATCATCACAGGATATTGGGGGGGGGATGATGGATCCTATATGTGTTATGCGCCCAACATGAGGTGGGTGGATTAGGTTAAAAGAAATAATTAAATTTTCATTTAATTAATTAAATACACCAAATAAATCCCCACCAACTTTCCTATAACCAAAACTCCAAGTGAAGAAAATTTTAGGTAACTCCTAGGGTGAAATTTTTTTTAATCCAACTTTTTTCGTATAAATCCAATCAGGTACCCCATATAGGAGTTATTCAATGTTTCAAGAGAAGTTTCACATATGTGAAAAAATATATTTCTATTTTTTAAAATTACGGTGTTGAGGCTCTCCGGGCCTCAAAACCCCACACTGACTATGTGCTTGGCTTCTAAAATATTCTTACAAATATTACAATGTATTAAAGGTGAAGATCAAGTCACTAAATTCTACCCACCTTAGGAAATTTCATCCCGGAAAAGAGAAATCCTAGGAATAAGGGGAGAAAATAAGCTCTCCACTGGAACCCCCATGCTAACAAGCTCACCAGGGGTTCCCATGATGCTTCCAAGCACGAACCCAGGGGAACCAATAAAGACAAACCACACTCACATCCATCTCCAACTCGGCCAAAATTGTGTAACTAAGTGGTATATTTCTCTTTAGCAGTGACAGGTGGAAAATCACTAAAAACAATGGTCCATCTACAATCATGGGGTCTAATAGTACACCACCTCACAAACCAGGCATAAATAATGACATAATCATGTAGTTCACATCCACCATGGATGAAATAATTCACAACCTCCTCAAGCATATTGAATTTACAGTTGACACCGAGCATGTGAGTGTACCAAAAAAACAAAATAGGGCTTCTAAAGTGTAAACACTTGGTCTTACCATGCCCTTCATCTGTGAAACTCCAACTGTAACACATCTCACCAAACCGAAAACACTGCCACACCCACTAGTGACATCCCATTTGAGTATGGATAGTAGAAAACCAATATAAAGTAAGTAAACATCGCAGGGTCTAACATAGATTCTACAAAATGTTTTTGAGTAAGTCTCTCCCTTCACCAGTGATAGCAAGAACAAGGGTCAAGCAGAAAAATATCCACTAGAAATTCTAGGACCTGACTTGACACTACATCTCAAAACATTACCCTAAACTCACAAGTCTAAGAAACCCATACACTACACCTTGATACTATCCAATTTGGGAAGAACTAACTCACCTGTATGATTTTGGTCATGTCACAAAAACACATATTTTTGGGTAAATCTTACCTCTTTTTTGTGAGTCCAAAGCTACGTCAAACCATGCCACATCCTCCTCAAACGTCTCATATAAAAATATGATTCCAACCACACGAGGGCACTAAAGAAAAAAAAGGGATACCCAAACGTAAATTTGGTCTTACCAAGACATCTTTCTACAAAACCACCAACAAGAAACCTGACCCCGAATACACAAGTCATAGAGACTCATCCAACACACATCAATACTATCCAATTTTGCCAGTATAGACTCTCTCACATAGTTTTAATCACGTATCAAAAACAAATCTTATTGGGGGAATTTCCCCTCTTCTTCATGAATTCGAAGCTATGTAAAACAACACCAATACAGGGTCACACCAATTCTCTTGTGTTACCCCAAAAAAACCTCAAGGAAGATATAGAATGAAAATATTACCTCTTAATAGTGTTTAGAAATTTGTACTACAAAATGAATAAAGTAAATAGAGTGTACCAATTTTCATATTGAGAGCTTCTAGGTCAAAGGACTATATGTCCTGCATCTATCCTCTCCCATGCCCTACATATCCCTAAGCATGTCATGGACCAATTGGGAGTTGTGGTGGAAACACCTTGAACCACCTGCCACCTCCTGATGCTCTCCCCAGTCCTCAGACACATCCATCATCTTGAGGAACACCATGCTCTAAACTATTCCTCTACCAAGGTGACACGTTGACCGACTCCCTCCCAATAGCATGATGGGTCACACAGTATCTATAAATATGTCCCTGACTATTGTAAGGGTAACATAACCTATTCTATAGTGGACCCGATCCCCAACGCGAATCCTGTGCCTCAGGATCACGTTCTGGAATCTAGACATGGGTATGCCTCCTGCACCGTGATCTTTCCAACTATCAACTACAAACTACTATAGAAACCTCATCCTGATGAACACCACTACAGGCCACATACACCTTTACATCCACTAGGAATATATCTACTACCAAAGCTCCCTAAAGTAACCTGACATAATAGGGAAGGCATAAAGAGACCACAATTGCTTGAACATCTCTATAGAGGCCCTACTAAAAGGTTTGATCTCTAAAGAATGGGCCTCAAACCATATCTAGGGAGTATCAGGACATGTCTGAGAACCTTTTCTAGTACTTCACCATAGTCAAGCTACCTTTTTGGTGTAGCAGAAGATCTGGGGTACACATTTACCTCAACATGACTGGATAAAACTCTTCCCTGAAGAGTCTCTTGAACTCCACCCAAGTGAGTGACACATCATCATGGGACTTCATTACTAAACTCCACCATCACCTAGACAAAACATACATAAGGATCTCTATTTGGATCACCATCTGATCGAGAGGTTTACCAAATAGTCAGAAAACATGCATGACTACCACGAGCTAGTCATCATATTCCTGGGGGTCTGGATCACCATGGTACCTTAGAGGTCAATGCATCTTGAACTCATGAAATGAACTCACCCAATATGTATCTTTGGGTTGCACTACCAGAACAACTAGTAGCTCAATGGGTGGGGGATCAACTGGAAGACCACCCGAAGGTACCATCTTAGAACCAGTGCCCTGCACTGAAGCCTTTCCATAGGGAAGATCATCACCACAATCTTACCATGGAACCTTGTCTAGATATCATTGTAGAGCCATCATAAAATAGAATTTAGGATGCACTACAGTCAAAGAGTATGTCTGGGGAGATGATTCAAGAGGGACAAGGAACCCATAAACCAGTCATATATGATGCATGTACCATTATTTCCCTGTGACTGGTGTACACATGTATTGAGTTGAAAATTGGTTATCAAAGTCCCAGTGAATGAATATGTCATCTGTCACACCAACACTAGAAACTCTTGCCTCATATCTGAACTCAAAATACCCTAACATTGCCTCTTTGTATCCCAAACCAATATCACAACACTACAGTCCCAAAGTAGAACCCTCTATGATACCACTCTATCACAACCCGAATGGATATAGCCAAGAACATGAATCCCCAAGCCCACCTCCAATAAGATAGGGGCTAGCGACTAGTGCTATGTAGGTATATCACACATATGAGAGGCATTTTACTAAAGTACTTTGTATACAAGAACCCACAAACACCTTGATGAAAGAGTGTGGAGATATAAAAAGTAAGAAAATAAAATGAATGTATACAACTAACCCAAAATAGAGTATAATAGAAGTACTAAAAGTGTAATAAGGAAGAAACACCCTCCCACCAAAATAAAAATATAAAAGCATACGACCTACTCAGAAGGATGGGGTAACTGTCAAATGAAATCAATGGAATGATCCTCAGCCTAGCTCCGGTAAACACCTCGATCAATCTATATCACTAAGCTCAACATTATGTGGTTCCTTTGAGGTCTCTGTCAAAAGGACAGTGGACTTTAAAATACAAAAACATGTGGGAAAATCCTATTTAGGGGTGAGTATAAAAATACTCACTAGGTGCCCCAAAAGCCCCAAAATAAAAGGGATAAACTAAAAGGAAATAGTCTGCTCGACCTAGCTAGAGGGAACTGAATCAAGAGAGAAAATTAATCTCATACCATCCTCTAATATACATGAAAAGTCAGATTAGTCCACAAGGGGTGTTAATCCAGACACATGAAAATATCGCAAGGACTCCCAAAATCACCCAGATATACTTGTCTCAGACTCCATGACTCATGAGGTTTCAACCTCATAACTGGTGATATGATTATACTTGAGGATTTATAGTTAAAACACAACTAGTATAACACACTCCACAATCTCATCCATTCCATATAGAACCCCATATGATAGATACAATACATCAGGAACAACTCAGTAGGTCAACTCTATAACCATACACCATATGTACTTCCATCACTAATATGCGCCCTCCACAAGGTTAAAGGATCCCAAGTGGAGTATATCACCCCAAAAAATTTCACATAGTTGAGGAAGAACAACTCTGAACTATGCAACTCAAGCATCCTATCTAATGAGGTAGATTGGAGGGACCCGCCCCTCTCTACTTACCTATAGTTGAGAGAGTACTAGCTCCTAACTTACCCAAAAAATCCTCTATCCCTCCTTTATGGAGTGTCCCACACCGAAATACATTACGGAAGCACTAAAACCTACCTAGTTATCACATGTAACTATTAGAGAGTCCCTACCATAGTAAATGTACTTAATAGCTGAGGGATCATTGAATCCAATAGAGGACCCACTCCCTACTACTACTCAGAGACATGAGAGTACTACTCCATAGGTGAGGACCTTCAACCTAACACAACATGAAAGTTCCAATCTACTATCCCATTTACTATGGCAGACCCACAACCTATCACGACGGGGGAATTCTGAACCCTGGATAGATGACTCGCTCCCTAGTATGATAGTGGAGTACAAACTCTTCCAAAACAACATGTATATAGAACATGTTCCTTGTATCAATAGGGGAGTTTCAAATCCAAGGATAGAGGACCCACACCCTAACATGATAGATGATTATACACTATATTGGTTTGTCATGTATGTAGGACCCACACCCTAACATGATAGGGGAGTACCGATTCCACAGATAGAGGAACCGCACCCTGAAATGATATGGGAGTATCGAATCCATGAATAGACAACCTATTCCCTGATACAATAGGGGAGTTTCACCTCTATCTTGACAATAAACATGGAGGGACTGTACCCTAGAACGATAGGGAAGCTCTGTCTCTAGACACACGAACAATACATGGAACCTATTTTCTAATCCATCAAGGGAGTACCATCACCATAAGAACTACCTAAAGGTAAATAACATGCACCCATAATGTGGGGAGTACCATATCTACCAAAGTAGAGAGTGAAGGGAAACTTGTTCCCTAATTCCGTATGAGAGTATCCATCCCATCATCTCTCTTCAAAAAACCACACTAATATAAAACATTGATCAATCAACACTACACAAGAATCATGCTCTAAACATAACACGTCATATTACATAGGCTCAAAGGGAGGCCACTATCATGTTCTACATGGAAAAATTCTCCATATTTTCGATTCACATGCTTGAATATGAGTTTTAGAGAAGGATATACAGAAGCCAAAAGATCTTCACAGGACTTCCAAGGATTACACTGTGTGAATTGGGATCCACACGGCATGTGAGCCCGCCCGAGCGCCTTGATGTGTATCTTGTATACATTGTTTCACAACCATTGTAGGGTTACACAGTGTGTATATCCTGTACACGGCATGTCCTCCTTCACCCGTCCCCTGGCCATGTTCCTCTCCCACATGACCAAGCCAATCATGTAACTTATAAGCCATGTTTCCCATACTACATGAAATGTTTAGGATAAATAGCCACCTATACATGTGGTTTTCTCATGCCCGTGTTTTGGAGCCCTATGATTGTGTAATTTGGGCATGTACTTTTACATGACAATGTACTATTACACATCTTACCCTGTCCATGTCCGATAGCCACACAGTTTGGGTTACTACATGATATTTGACCCCCGTTCATGGTGTACAAACCCAAAAATTCATCTTCCCTAAATAGTATGGGAAACAAAATGTCTCTCACTGGACATCATGCTATGTATAATTTAACTATAGTTGGTAATTACCTTAAAAAATTCCCTATTCGCCCCAGTTTACCCCCAAACTAAGAGATCAACCTTGCAGGGATCACTAAAAATTGCAATAGGGATATAAAACCTTAAAATAATGCAAAAAAAATGGATCAACACCAAAAATAAAAAAAAACCTACCTTGAGGGAGAAATTACGAAGATATAGGTATAGAAATATGCCCATATCATGCTACTTCTTAAGCTCATGACAATCGGTGCTAAGAACAGAGATTTACCGTGCTTCATTATGTCAATTCAGCCTTATTTTCATCATTGAAAAAGGGAGAGGACAGGAGGAAGGCTCCTCTATGAATTATGTTCCAAACATGAGGGGGAGGGTGTTAGGTTAGAAAAATTAATTAAATTTTCATTTATTTATTTAAATGCACCACATAATGCCCCGCCAACTCACCTCTGACCAAAACTCCTGATGCGGAAAAATTTAGGTTAGGCCTAGGGTAAAAATGATGTTATTAACCAAACCATGATATCAAAAATTTTATCTAAGATTCCACTTGATAGTTATTAAACATTTAAATATAAACAATTCCCACATGATAAAATATATTTTATATTTTTAAAATCACTATACTGAGGCTCTCCGGACCCCAGAATCCTATGCCGACACAACTCCTGGATTTAGAAATATTCTTATAAACATACCAAAGTCTTATAGGGAAACCCGATTCACTAAAAGAAGAGTATAAATATATTTTTTTATATAGAAATATCCATTTGGATGAATCAATTTTTCTAAAAACTCAATCATTTATATCCAGATCTTGAGAATTATGAATTTATAATATAAAATGAAGACGAGACATGTATATTCTAGAAAGTTCATTGAACTGTGTCATTTTAGGTGACAAGTGGAATTATTGTAAACATTAGAGAAGAATTTGGTGTAATATACCCCATGTATGGTGATGCATTAGAGTTGATCATGTGTGTATATATATTATCTGAAGCAGTTACATGAATTAGAGAGAGGGGTTGTAGGCTAATATTGAAGATTTAAAAGAGGAGGAAATAGACTTCGCATATTGACACATCAGGTTCATATTGAATAATGGGATCAAGACGAAGATAAATTATTATAACACAATATCATATTTTTTATGATGAAGGGGATCAATAGAAGAATATTATTCCAATGATATATCAGATCTATAGAAAAAGAAATCTCTAAGATAATTCATGTTCCGAATTATTCTCATCTGGTGAAGTTAAGTGTTGATTATAATAATAAATTATGTTATCATCATAAGTAGGATACTCTCATCTATAATTTTAATATAAAGGGACAAGACTATAATCCCCATAAGGAGATTATCTCATCTGGATATGAAGAATAGAGCATTAAGAGGAGTTACATAATAGAGTATCTTCCTGGAGATAGAGATACAAGAAGAGTCTCATACTGGATGGAGAAGAATGAAAAGTCCTTATATTGGTGAAGATACTATAAAGTATATAAACTATATCATCCCTCACATAATTAGTGATCAAAAGTAGAGAATTGTCACTATGCCTGGGATAATAACTGATCCATTTTTGAAGCCATTTTAATATCCATTCAAAGGGAATTACAACCCTTATCACATCAATAAATTGTCAGTGTGTTCTCTTTAGATTATCCCTTAATGGAGAACCAAGTAAAATAATATTTTCCTTATGTGATTTACATTATATAATTGTGCATGATGTGTGGTGTGGGTACATGTTTCGTAGTTACTTGAAACATATATTCTAGTTTTAAAATCACTTTTTCTAGGTTATTTCCATTGGATTTATTCATGGAATTGGAAACATCCAACGGTTCTTTATACAAAGGGTACTTACATTACAAAGGTAGGCATTCGTTAAGTTTGAACTTTACAGTACATATAAATGTACATTGGTCAAGAGGATGAGAGGTCAGACTCAACACACCCTTTTGGGGGGATTATTGTCTACTCTAGGACTCTCTTTGTAAATTTAAGACATTTTTATGAACCCTTATTAATTAACCAAGCATAACATAAGTTTCCCTTGGAATTTAAAATCACTTATTAAAATGTATAAAATTTAGAATCATTTTTGTGCATTCAAGGTTCTTCATTAATTGAGATATCTGTATGTATTTGATGTTCTCCATCAATGGTATCCTCTAATATACTATTTAAAGATTCTTTTAATCATCATAATGATGACACTGGTTTTTATGACACTCAAAGGGGCACTCTGGAATTTATTATCATCTAGGGAGATGAAGGATGGTTTTGGTATTGGGATCGTACCCATGAAATTTGTTACCTATGTATCCTTGTGAAAGGAATCAGAACCCTCGTAGTTTGGTGTCGCTTAATGGGACACATCATTCCTTTTAAGTTCATGTTATTAATACCTCTAAGTGAAAGATGCTTAGTCAAACATTATTATGGGACTTATTCTGAAGCATCCTAATGAACATGTAGTGGATATCAGTTTCCAAGTACGATTAGCCCTCATTGGGAATATGGCCCAAGGAGAGTATGTTTGATTTTGAAATGTTGGGTTTGAACCTCAAGGAGGATTCCTATGCATCCCATTTCGATGGGAATCAAATCCCATGTAGTTTGATGAATCTCATAGGACAGTATAGTCTTTTGAGAGAAATGAGTCTGGGATTACATCATGAAAAGGATGCCGTGATGACTTAGGGGTTTAATTTGGGGCTTGTTTCTAAGGAGGATTCCCAAATTAAGGGAATTAGGGTATATATAATTTTTGAACATGTTATAATCATAATGAATCTCTCATCCCACATGAGTCATGCTCATTGTGAGAAACAAGAGGATGTGAATGATTCAACAATGACCCATGCACCTTTCCTCCTCCACTAGTGGAAGAGGGTGCACCTATGGCAATGAGAGTGGATGAGGCATGAGTTGACTCAAGAAGAGGGTGAGGCGACGAGGCTAATTTGAACCAAGAATAGGGTGAGGCAACAAACCTTCCCTCTATTCACTTTACAATAGTCAAGTATCCAATGAAAGGAAAAAGGTATGAAGGTTAGGGGCTTACACCAGGATGGCTGGCCATGGTGAAAAAGCTCAATGGAAGAGGTAAAGGGTAAAAAAAGTCCATGTACCCATCCCACCTCTGGTATTTGGCACCAAATAAGAGAGGAGGAGCCATGATTCTACCTTCTGCAAGAAAATCCAGGGGCTTATGCTAGGATTTTTGCCCTAAAATTGGTCGTGGTAGGGAAGGGAGACTTATTTTTTGTTCAAAAGAATGAATTAGGTGTGAGTCTTACATTCCCTACAAAAAGTCCTGAGATTCCGGGTCATCTCTTTGAGAAGGGAGAGGTCAGGACCCAAACCCTCCTCCAAACCGGGAACTTCCCATCACTGTTCCTAGGAGAATGGTCAATGTGACTATGCATATACAAAACCACAAACACTCCATGAATCTCGACTCCCTTATAAAACAAATGTGGAAAACCTATAACTGTGGATATATAAACCAAATTTGGAGGCACACTTATGTTCCTTTCCCAATGGTTTTATATGTCATGAGGTTTTGGTGGAGGTATCAACATAATCCCTTGCAGACAAGGGATCCAAAGAAGAATAAGCCTTTCCATTAATGGCTTTAAGGAAGACTTGATGAGTTGTAGACTGAAGAGAGTAAGTGAATCAAAGAGGGGTGCTCAAGTAGGCAAGGGAATGAAAGTATGGGAACAAAACTAGACTTGAGAGACCTTATATTCACTTAAGAAATGAACAAACAGTATGATAATACTAGGGAGAGACTTGGCTCAAGACTTTAGGAGTATTCACAGGTGGTCACAGAAGTGGAGCACTCAAGTTCGTATGAAAGGAAAAGGTAGTGCACAATTATTTTTGATTTGGGGAGGTTGGGTGCTTTATCCACACAAGTGTTATAGTTATAAAACACTACAAGGACTTAAGTCCAATGATCCTTCCTTAAATCCTCCACTTATGTTGTTGAAGAACTACCTTGAATGTTTCCGAATACTCAGGAAAAGTACTAGGGTGACCAGAGTGGAAATTCAGCTTTGGAGAAATTCATCTGTAAAAATGAAGGGCCCCAAGGGTCTATTTATAGGAATAATGGGACCTTAGGATAAAATAGATTGGGCATCCAAGTAGGATGCATTAAATTTTGGGGGCTCACAAGTAGGCTACGCGCCGATCCCCTTTTAGTCTAACTTAGGCAACCCAAAACTCATACCTTTGCAAACAGTGATTTTCATAATGTATTTTCCTCTTTTCATTCTATGGTATTTACCTTTTTCATTTTTTAGACTCTTTAATGGAACATAGTTTCAAGAAAATTCCCCCATAGAGTTGGATCTGGAATGAAGAGAGGATCTTGTACTGAGGTAAAGTAAACGAAAGAGAAAGAAAAGAGTACTGGGGCGTGCAATTATTGTGCGTGTTTAGCAACTGGTCATGCAAGTCGGTAGTGTGCAGGATTATGGCATGTAGGGTGACATGTATTGCTTATATATAACAACTTTACATCAAACAAAATTCTTCTGACTTCTGGAATTTCATCTCTCGGTGCCCAAGCTATTTCTCACTCAGATGCTTCTATTTAGTCACACTATTGCCGTATGTTTTTTAGTTGCACGCTATAAGTGGGGAACCATACTTGTGTGCCGAATTATACTTGCATGTGAAGTTTATACATGATAACTTTAATGCCTCTTCCAATTTTTTTGTAAATAATCACCAAAAAATGAACTTACTTAAAAGATGATTTCTATCCTTTTTGCAGGTTTAATGGATCCCAAAAGAATTAGAACTACTGATGAGCTCTCCAGAAAGAGTATTGATGACATGATTAATGTATTTGGTCATGATTAATTTGATTTTTGCAACACCACCCTTCCAAATTTAGCAAAACATTTGAAGAAGTATCATTTCAACTCTTCTAGAAGAACCTATATGACTTTATATAGTTATGGCCATCTACAGGATGTCAATATTCCATACCCAATAAACTATATCCCACATTCATGGTTTCAAGATTATACCAAATTTTCATTGGCCAATGTTTCTGTTGGGGGATCATTTGCTAATGCTGGGACAACAGAGAAGGCTCATATCATGCATCATTGTCTGTGTACTCCGGACCTTAAAGCACTCATAACCAAGTTGCAAACACACTGTTATTCATCCATCTTTCAAGATTCCCAGATGGATCAGTCCAAGGGTTGGAATAAAAGTTGGGATTTCCTCCTAGGAGGTGGTGTAAAACCTACATGGATGTGGGCATACTGGGTTCATAAGACCTGTACAGAATTTATAGATGATATGAAAGGTGTTGGGATTTATGATTTCATCTGGTTTGGGCAAACTTATGTGTACATGAATGATGATTTTTTTCCAGAATTATTAAGCTGATGGATTCAAGGGACTAAATCTTTCCATTTAACACATGGAGAGTTAGGTATTAGCTTATGGGATGTTTACAATATTTACATAGCTCCAATCCTTGGAGACATGTATGATGAGTTTATTCCTCCCAAGGTGACATGGAATTACTCAGAGAGGACTCCATCTTTTGTTCATGATTTGATGAAAATATTTAAAAAGCTCAAGAACACGACCACCATGATGTCTTCCCCAAGAGAGATATTCATCCAAAAAAATGGATGTAAATATTTTTGATAAAGATGATGGAAAGGGGGGCCACTTACACCTGTCTGACCAACTGTCTAATGGAAGAGAATAGAGGTACTCCTGAAACCTTCTGGATAACATTGGAGAAAGAAGAATTTGAAAAATGGGGATATAAAGTCAACCCAAAAATTTCTGAAAAGACCTGTGTGTAAGGTTTTTGTCCATGTGGCTCGGTGTTTATTTGTAACCATTTTGAGACTCTAAAGGAGGCGAGAGGCCATGAACCTTTTTTATTGCAACCAAATTGGTCGAGAAAAGGATATTAGGGGTGGCTACTCTTGTTTTGGCAAAGATTTATTGGACTTTTCATCACATTTACAAAGGGAAGTATCCCTTTAGAATAGTAGGACCATTCCAGGTGTTATGGGGATGGATCATTACTCACTTTAAAACGTATGTTGTACAAAGTGGGGTCAAGTTTTTAGAAGTCCTTTTCAACTGTCTGTTCATTATTTTTATGGTATTTCACCATTTTCCCTGAATGCTTATGACATCAAGGCAAGATTGTGTTTGCATAAGGAGTTTCACTTCTTTCCTTATGAGAGACCACCTTTGGGGAAATTTTTTGATGATGGGACTACCAGTTTTTAATTGAAAGCATATATGCTAGCTTGCAAAGATAGCGTGTTGGACACCAGAATCCAAAGAGATATCATATGTGAGGCCTATGCTCCTTATAGATTTGCGCATCAATTCAAATTTATACAACAAAATACTATATCCCCTCTTGTGTATGTCAGATTAGAGCAACACCTGTTGGTTTCCTAACAAATATGGTTGTTGACATATATGGAGAAGACTGGGGAAATTTTTAATTTACATGTCGCTGATGCAGTAAGAAGATTAACTATCTGGTATGTCAAAAACTGGGGTGCATCTTACCCTAAAGGGGTATTGAATCATTTCATCCCTCGAGTGGGTGTGAAGAGAAGTAGCAGAAGAGAACCCCTTCACTTGGAAAGTAACTCTACATCATTAGGGGGAGACTCGTGAGGATCAGAGGGTGGAGATGTTGATGCTCTAAATTAACAGAAGAGAACTCATGTCATATATAAACTTCTTTCTAGAATTAAGAGAGCCACTCCATCAATCCCTACTCAAGCTGTATTAAGGTGATATGATCACCATAATTCCAAAGAGAGATGAGTTCCATTTTCTCATCCCTCATCTGTGACTGTCAGGGTTGGGAGGAAACTCAAATCCAAGGTTGTAGGATCCTCTTCACATCCCTCTAACATACACTCTAAATATATACGACTAGAGGCTATTCAAACATGGAAGAGTCTGTACTGTGATGCTAAAACTGTTTGGATGGATCTGTATAAAGGACTGTATATTCTAGGAGTATTGTATTTATGAATTCTTCTAAAATTCTATTTTAGGATAATCCCAATGAGGCGAGGACCTACATTCGAGAGCTAGAAATGCTCATATATTCCAATGATGAATTGATTCCTACCATAAAGAGGGTGTAGGAAATGATAGATCGTGGTACCACCAAAGGGATTAGTTCTTCCTTAGACAAATAATGGCGTGACTTTGTATATCCTAAGGATGTAAGTTTCCTTTATCTCCCATTCTCTTCTACTTTTCAATTTGATTTTTAGTCAAAACATTATTTCTTGGGAGGAATGTCATCTTAACTTGTAGCTGGACAAAGGAAAGACATCTAAAGTTCCTTCGGCATAGTATAGCCTAGGAGGAACAACTCTTGGAGCTAGTGGATCACTCTGTGAATATGAAGAAATATCATTATGACAATAGGCCATGGAGGAGGAAATAAAGAGGGTATTGGGATATCCAATACCTGTCTTTGGAGATGATGATGCAAACCGTCCAAAGAAGCCGAAGAAGCAAAAGCACCGAAGAAATAGAGCCATTGTTAAGTGATTTCTTAGTAGTGGTAAGTCTCTCTGTTAATAATGAATTTTAGTCCTTATTCATGAAAAAGTGTTTAAACTTCTTAGGATTATAGGGGCTTCTTCTGTTTCTTCTTTGAAAGAAACTACTGATAAGCTTCAAGGAACCACGAGGGGTGTTGGCGAGTAGACCAAAATTCCTACAAATCTAATGATTCCTGAGGAGGAATTAAGGCACGAGGAAGCAACATCTATTCCCAACATTTCTCCCATTCCTTCTATTAGAGGAGAGTAGGTTTCTATTAAATCAATAATACTTCATATGGAATCAGATTTAATAATAACTAAATTCCATCCTATAATATTTTAGGGTCATCACATGCACCACAGCATCTGGTAACAACTGATTCCGACCCCACAACTGTAGTTGATGAAGCTACTTGGGGTTAATGGTTTCCCGAGGAAGGTTGAAAATAAAACATGCCAAGTGTTCCAACGGGTGAGACTAACTTGGTATTTGAGATATAATTGGATGAAATGACGAACCTTGGCATGTATTTTGAATAATTATTAGAACCTGTTAATATACCAAATGATTTAGAATATTTTTAAGCTCTATGTATAGAATCAAATAAACATGATTTTTCAATATTCATCATGTTAATATTTTTTATGATTAATTTTCTAACCATGGTTGGTTAAAATATGTAGTTCCATCTAAATAAACTTCTTTTGCAATGATTATTGAAAGAAGTATTGATATTGATATGAATAAAATTATTGAGGAGGCATTGGATCATGTGAATATTTAGATGGAAGATATTTTTAATATTCATTTTAAGGATCCTGATCACATTAAAGATAGCACCCCTCATCCGGATACATCAAAAAAATTGCTGAAACAGAGAATATTGGGGATAATTCTTCTCAAGGTACTTACCTATTATTTGGTAAGAGGTACTGAAATTGAGATTAAATGTACATTTGTAATCTCTTGAATATAACCATAACCATAATCCATGATTTACTATATAGGGCTATCACCTTGAACGGATTAGTCTAGAGGTGAAGCTTATGAATCAGCCCAAACAATATTGGAAGGTGAAGTAACCATTTTTCAAAGATTAGAATAAAGAACTTATTTGAGTGCATTAATCCTAGAATACATCCCTCCTTATGAAACTATATTTGAATCAGACCCAAAACAACAAAAGGATCTTCATCTTGCACACCACAAGGCATAGATAAATATCTAGAAGTTAATATCTTAAATTCCTCTTGAGGAACTACCTTCAAGAATTCCATGACTTTTATCTTTGTTTATCATGGTGGGATTTGGAAGTTTCAAATATCATGAAATTCATAGTGCGTTGAAAGAGATTATTCGAAGGACGGAACAAGAGAAAAAGATTCAGAAAGACTTGATAAAATCCAAAATATCGATCAACATTGAATAGTTTCAAGAAGCGCTTTCTCAGGGTGAGTCTAAGCATACAAAATATTTGAAGGGACTGAAGTAGACAATTAAATAAAAGACTATTTAGTACCTACGCCTTCAACATGAGTTAGATATTATTATAGGGGAGCATGACCAACTTCAAAACTCATTAGGATAAGTCAAGAAAGATGATTCAAAATCCATTATAGATGAGAGAGAATCACTTCATCATGATGAAGAGAGAAGAACTGGTTAAATAAACAAGCTACAACATGCAGCTAATGTGGCTCAAGAGGGTGTTAATTAAATGAGGAATTATGTAGAAATACTTTTATAATTTTTTTATTTATGACAAGAGAGAGATTACAATTAGTGGATGTTCCTCTATGAAAATTTTCAAAAATGAATGGAATTTTGTCTTTAATCATATGTACTTTCACCCTCACTAACTGCCATTATATTAACTAGGCCATTAGACTTAGTAAGCATAGTGTGATTTTTTCTAGGGTTATATGGAAAACCCAAAAAAATTTATATCTTTTGGCTTTTTCATTGCTTAATATTACCTACACCATAAAAAATGTAAGTTTAGTGATTTGGGAATCGACTTTCGTTCAGAGTTCCTTTTATAGGTTCTAAATCTAGTGAGTTCCACGTCTCTTAGTTTAAAGTCATGCATGTTGGACTATGAAGGGATAGTGTTTAAGGTCAAATATATTTGACCATAAATTATGAAATTAGATCCTAAACAAGACTTAGTGACCTATAATTGCCTTAATATTCGTTAAATATTTACAAGGTAAATCCTGAGCCCTGATTTCTATTTCCATCAAATTTAAAACTTTTATCAACATAAAGAGAGTTTTTTCTAAGAACTAAGTTACCATTATTTGACAAACCCATTATGGAGGTTATATTATACATGGGCAATATGAGAATATGATTCATAACCAATTAATGGAATATTTGGGCTAAAAAGACTGTTATGTTGGAAAATTGTGCAAGACCTCCTTAGGGCACATACTGCATAGTCAAGAAAAAGAGTTCTTAAGAATTTAACATTTTACTTTTTATAGACAAGGGAAAATGAATTTTGGGTGACTCAAGACCAGAGTGGGTGGTTTTTCCATGGAAAGGGGTTTTAAGAATAAAAGGATATTTTTTATGACGACATATGTCATGAATAGAAAAACCACTTCTATACAAATTTAGTGTATGAATAATGGTTGAAATTTATCAGCAAGGGGAATTTCTGATATGAAGCTATGAATTTTTATGTCATGCAGCGAGGAAATTATACTATGTAGTTTTAAGTAATGTAGTGAGGACATTGTACTGTACAGTTTTAAGACATGTAGTGAGGACATTGTGTGGCATTAATTTAAGGTCTTTTTCTTCGACCATTGGTATGTGAATCTCCCAATTTCTTGATAATTTTTTTGGAAACATACTACCATATTCATGTATGGAAGGGGAAATATTGAAAAATAATGATTTGTGATTTTCTAAATATGAATAATGATATGGAAAAAAGGTCTAAAAGTATTAAAGGAAGTATTTTCCAAGGATGATGTTACCATTATTTGAGAAACAAATTATGAGGGTTTTATTATACAGATCCAACTAGGGCATATTTTACATATCCAAATAATGACATCTTTTGACTGAAAACCCCATTATGTAGGAAACTTATGCAAGGCCACCTAAGGGCACATGCTGCATAGTCAAGCAAAAGAGCTCTGCTGAATTTTGACATTCTATTTCTAAAATATGAAGAATGTTTATGGAGATTAAGATTTTTTGAAGTAGAAATTTTGGTTTATGGAGAAAGGTTATTGAATATGGAGAGGGTATTTCCAACCAAGATTTCCAAAGAATCAGAGGAATATAAATTTTATGAAGGTCTGACCCAAACGTAAGAGTTGTGGTATCTGTAGTTTTTGGTCATACAACTAGGACATGAAATGGAAATAATATATGATATGTGGCCATGTGATTCCAAGTTTATTTTGTATATCTTTGAACTCATGGAGAGGAAAATGTGTAAATCACAGTATTGAATACATTTAGATCGAGAGAAATATAATGTGACAAATATACTTGAATTAGTATTTTAGAATATAGATTTTTGTATATAGTCCTCAAAGTTTGAAGGAGAAAAAAATAAAATAACCAAGAATGAAATTAAAATTATTTGACAAACTCATTATGGTATTTGTGTTACGCAGGGCCAACTGGGGTATATACTGCATAGCCAAATAGTGGCATCTTTTGACTGACTGGCCCATTATGTGGGAAACTTATGCAAGACTAGCTAATGACACGTATTGAATAGTCAAGAAAACGTGATCTTAGGTATTAGAAGTTCTGTCATAATAAATCGTAATAAAGATTATGAACATCTAAAAAATATTCAAGATTAAGAGTGTAAAATATAGAAGGGGGTTTTATTCAATGCACATAAGAAATATTTGAATCGATATTGGCTATGATTCTGATGTCCTTTACATAGATCTAGCTCATATGTAAAATTGAGAGTTTCTTTTTTTCTTTTTGAATAGACATTATATTGTGTATCTTAAAGTTATGTAGTAAGGACATTATACTATGCAGTTTTAAGTCAGGCAGTGAATACAATGATATCCCCATAAGAAATTGAGACACATTATTTATATAAAGAATGATTTTACCCAATTTTTAATCCAACATGTGCTATGCTCAGTGTGAGAAACAAGGAGCATTAAGGGTTTCTTATATAACACAAAAGTGACACAAGTGAAAAATTTGGGTGTTAGATTTTCATGTAGTTTAACGTCATATGGTAAGGATGAAGATGGATTTATGTGAAAAGAAATACTTTTTGTAGATGGACTAAGGGATAAAACCCACATGTCACTACGTATCTTGATGAGGGTAAGAATGAAGTCATACATAGTTCTTTAAACATTCCCACAACATGTTTGATTATTATATATGGAATAAAGGTTATTTTTATATCATGGTTGAGACCAAGATTGAAGATCTAGGCATCTCTATGTATCTCATTGAAAATGAGAATCAAGCCATTCGTAGTTCTTGAAACAATCATTCCTCATGCCAATTAAGTTTGATATGAATAATGGGGGTGTTTGACATGTTCAGAGAGAACAATTTAAAATTTTGTGGTTACAGTTGGGCCCAAGATTGGAGATCTAGGCGTCTCTATGTATCACATTGAAAATGAGAATCAAGCAATACATAGTTTTTGAAACAAGGTCCCTATGTAGATCTGACCCAGACATAAAGAAGAGAGGGACTCATATGCCACTAAGAAGTAGTAATGATATCAATGAATATTTCTTATGCAAGCTTTTAATGTCAAATAAAGAAGATGTTAGTCATACAGTTTAATGTCATATAATGAGGAAAAATGGTGCCATGCAGTTTAATGTCTTATAACTAGGACTTTGTACTATGCAATTTTAAGTCTAATAGTAAGGACATGGGGGGGATGTAGTTTTTAGTCTTGTAGCAAGGATGAATGAGTTCTACTACACAATGTATTTCTTCAAGAAAATCACATTGGTTGGAGTTGTAATAAGCTCTCCATCCATTGATATTAAGGAATAAACTCCATTTGAGTAGACCTTATGTATAGAATAAGGTCCTTACCACTTTGGCTCAAGATTTGGATATTTCTCTCCTAGTATCATTGGATTCCTGAGGACCAATACCAATTCTCCTTGAAGAAATGAAAGGAGGAAAACTTTATTATTAAAATCCCATTCTATTCTATTCTGATAAACTTCTAAATGATGAAAATTATGTAATATTTTCTCGTCTAATCGTTCAAGATCATTAAACCATTTCAAAGGCCTATCATTTGTAGAAAACTAATCACAAATTTCAACTATGAGTCAAGGAAAATGCATTCCAATTGGAAAGACTACTTCTATTTCGTATACTAAGGAATAAGGAGTTTCATGGGTGGCAGTATGGGTAGTAGTCCGGTAAGCACATAAAGCAAGAAAACATTTATCGGGCCGTGATTTCATATCTTTATCCACCTTTTACTAAATTATATTTGATAGGGTCTTATTGAAGTCCTCTGTCTATCCATTGGTCATTGCAAGATAGCAGGATGAATGGTTGGATTTGATATTATGTTCCTGATATAACTTTTTTTCCTCAGGAGAACAAATATTGGTTCCATTGTCTATCAAAATAGAATTAGGGACACCAAATATGGTGATGATGTTAGTTTTGATGAATCTAACAATGATTTTAGCTCTAACTTCTATGAGAGGTATTGCCTCAGCCCATTTGGATAAGTAGTCAGTAGTAGTAAGGATATACTTGAACTGCTTAGCTATGGCTAGAGGATAAGGTCCTACTATATCTATTCCCCATGTGGAAAATGGCTAGGAGTATTTAGATGTATATAGAAACTCCTGGGGTTGATGAATGAAGTTGGCGTGCACTTGGATGGGATGCAATTTCTTAGTCAAATCTATAAAATCTAGCATCATTGAATTCCAGAAGTATCCAAGCCTTCAGATCTTATCAGAGAGTTTGTTCCTAGACTGATGGGTACCACAAGCTCTTGAATGCACTTCATTCATGATGGCCACAATCTCTTCTCCATTAATACATCTAAGAAGGATTCCATCGAAGCCTCATTTATAAATGATCTTCTTATGGTCTGGACTATCAAAAAGAGTAAAACTGTCTACTCATCTTCAGATATGTTCTTTTTCATCACTATAGCGTGTAAGTATTCCATTTTTAAGATATTCCATGATGGGTGTTCTCCATTCCATGTTATGACTATATGGATCAGAAATAGGGCTAATTAAATTAATTTCATCAATTTTGGTTTGAAAAAAAGTTAAGAACACATGACTAAGGGCTATGCTAATGATTCTATCATCCCAATTGGGATCTACCAGAGTTGTAGCTACATTAGCCAGTGCATCATATTGGGAATTTTGTGATTGAGGGACATAAGAAAATATCATCTCTAAGGGAAATTCAGCCATTAACCCTATGATGTAATCACACAAAGGGATTAAATCTTCTTTTCTGATAGAATATTCTCCATTAATTTTCTTGATTACCAATTCTAAATCACTTTTCACATTGAAGTGATTCACTTTCACCTGAAATTCCAATTCCAAACTTTCCTTGAGAGCTTGATATTCTTCTTCAATGTTGGTAGGACCCTCTGAAAATAGTAAGGAGTAAGGAAAAACTACCTTTTTTGGAGAAATAAGGACAATTCCTAGCCTAACTTTTTATGTTTAGTGTTTTCCATTCTCTTCCCTGTTGGAATTTTGGAAGCACTATCAAAGTACAACTCCCATGTTTGGGAATTATCTTGAATATATAATACATCTTCATGAGGAAGTTTAGTATTTAATGATGTATCTTATGAAGATGGATGTTCAGCAAGGAAGTCAGCCAGAGCATGACCTTTTATTTCATTTGGAGGCACAAACTGGATAAAAAGTTTTTGAATAATAATTTCCCACTGTTCCAATTGCCCTATAATAGTAGGACGATAGAGGATAAATTTTAGTTGGTTATTGCGAGACACCAATTGGACCACATGATGTTGCAAGTAGTGTCTCAATTTTCTAACTGAAAAAATTAATATCAGGCAATAGTTTTCAATACTTGAATATTGAGTTTCTGCATCAAGCATAGTTTGACTGAGATAGTAAAGGATGTTTTCTTTCCCAAAATCATTTTTTTGGGAACGAAATACACCCAATGATCACTCTAAAGCTGTCACATAGAGAATAAGAGGTCTTCCTTCAATAGGTTTAATTAATACTGGTGGACTCAGGAGATATTTCTTGAGGGTATCAAATGCTTCTTGGAAGTCTTCACTCCATTGATAGGTGACTCCCTTGTTCATTAATCTGCTGAAGGGAAACATTTTCCTGCCAAATTGGTGATAAAGCGCCGAATATAGGCAAAGTTTCCCTAAATTCCTCTTAATTCTTTCAAATTTTAAAGAGGTTAAATACCAAGGATTGATTTTGTTTTCTCGCGATAAACATTGATACCATGATGGCATACAACGAAACCAAGGAAATCTATCGAGGTTACCCCAAATGAACATTTCAATGGGTTCATCTTCAAACTATGTTGCTGAAGTTTATTAAATGTAATCTCAAGATCAGACAAGTGATTGGAACATTGTTTAGATTTTACCACCAAATCAACCACATAACATTCAAAAAATTTCCCTATGAAGAGTTTGAAAATATGGTTCATGGAATGTTGATATGTTGCACCCAAATTAGTTAATCCAAAGGAAAATACCCTATATAAAAACACACCTTTAGGAGATATGAAGGCTGTAGATTCTTCATAATTTGTGGCCATATGGATTTGATTATTCCCAGATGTTCCATTCATGAAGGAATGGTCTTTATAGACAGCTGTTGCATCAATTAGGTGCTCTATAATCGAAACTGGAAAATCAAATTTGGGACAATGACAGTTATGTTCTCTAAAATATATACAAACTCAAATTTTTTCATTATTCCTTTTCACTAGGAAAATATTGAATAGAAATTTGGGATATTTAACCATTCCTGAAAATGTTATACTTTATAATCTATTCAACTTCATCTTCAATTTTAAAGGCATGAATTGGGTGTGTTCTTCTTACTACCTTCTTAAATCCGCGATGTTATTCTATAAAACTCAAATGATGAGTGGATACATCAAGATTAAGACCTATAATTTATGTATAATTCCAAGAAAATATATTTTGATTTCACATTATAAATGAGGTATACACATTTTTCTCCTCATAAGTCATGACCGCACTAATTAGTGTGGGGAATGGATCTTCTTCTGTACACAGATATACTTTTCTAGGCTCATCCACATTCATAGAGACACCTTCTCCAAATGTTTTAGGATCAGCCCTGAAATATTCCTCTTCTCCTTCATTACGTGTTACTTCTTCTATTTATAATATTATTGTAGATGATGAGGCAAAACTTATAGAGTTAAAGGAGGAGACAATATTTGAACATCTAGAAGAAGAGACCACTATATCTGACCTTATTGATGACGAAGGGTCTTCTTGTGGTAATAAATGGGAGATGATGGATTATGAATCAACATCTCTATTTTCCTCTAACATTGCTACTATTTCATCTACTCTGATTGACAAAGTAGAGGATTTCAATAGTTTAGTGGATGAAATGAATACATCTCCCTTTAATCTTCCATCACTTTTTGGTGAATCAATAGTTTCTCACATGTTTTTAGGCTCAACTACTGCAGTTGACATTATGAAAGTCACTGGATGATTGCTTGGACTTGGTTTTACCCTTTCAATTTGATTGATGGGCAACACATAATCTGTAGTCAAATGTATGAATTTATTTGAAGAGATATTTTCCAAAACATTTGGAGAATTAACAATGGTTATTTCAATTGTCATGGATTTAGTTCATTTTGTGTGATAAAACTCTCCCTCAATATATTGATATTCACATGTTTTTAATGGAGCCTTATCACTACAAAATATCTTGATATGACCATTGAAATAGTACTTAAGACATTGGAGGTATGAAAAAGGTATGGCTGCATGTTGATGCAACCAAGGCCTTCCATGCAGAATGTTGAAGGCTGTGTCCTGACGAAAAACCATGAAATATGAATTAGAAACATGATATCCAAATTGAGTTATGAGTGTAATCTCGCCTAGAGGTTCTTTCTCATTCGATTCATACCCTTGAAACATTAATGTGGAAAGAGATCAGTCAGATTTGGTTAGTTCCAATCGATGAAGTGTACGAACCGAAATGAGGTAGACTTTGGAGCCATTATTAATGAAGTATCGTTAGATGTCTATGTCATTAACCATGGAAAATAAATATAAGGGTCTAATATGTCAGTGTACAACATAATATTAATCTTCATCTATAAAAGATATGACTGCATGACATTTTTCAGGATCATTCTCTATATGGTAAGCCTCAGTAGTAGAAACTTCAGTTTCAAACTCTCGAGGAGTTGAAAAATCCTCAATAAGTGCTTCTTCGAGATATTTTGACAGATTCAAGTAATCTAGAATTGATAACTTGGTTGAAACTTGGTCCAATTGTTTCAAAACATCATACTTTGGATCAAGAGGTCTCCGTTTCACAGAATGGATATGCAGTTTTGCAAGTGCCTTAGAAGTTGATGCTTCTGATGTAGATGTACTCTATGTTGGATAAGAATCTAGAAATACTCCGGGATTTAGTAGAATAGAGTGATTAGTTCTATCTAATTTCTGAGAGGAAGATGGTGTTACTTCTAGTTTATCCTCGAAAATAATCTTATCAAAACCAAACCTATCTTGCATAAAAAACTCCTTGTTTTTTTGATCCCGCTGAAGGGATCTTCCACAAGTTTTTATCGCAAAAATGGTTGGAGTAGGGGTGGAGTTAAAATGGTGGTTTCTATAATTCCCACATCTTCCCTTGTATCCTTGACCTTGTACTCTTCCTATGGTTCTATATTTAGTTATAAGGAATTCTGGATCATTATAAATAGAATCACCATCGGCATAAGGATTCGTTAAGTGGATAACGTTAACAAAACTGAAGATCAATTATTCATCTAATGAAGATTATTCCTAATAGGTTAGTTCTGGTTTTTCTATTTGGTGGGGTGGTGCCCGTGATTTTGAAGCGGATGGTATGAAATCTTCCAGGGCCAAGGACAAATTTGGCCTTGACCTGACCTCATCTTCTTCTGATAGGTTTTTTTTCTTCTGATCACATTTCTTCTTTGAAGAATTCCCTTTTGAAGACATATCTTTCGATGAATGTGATTTTTGTGTGGAAGGTATGGTGGAAGACACAATTGGTTGTTTCAAATGTGTTCGTAAAATGGCATGTGTTCGGTTGATTGTTTTCTTGATTATCTAATCATCATATTTCTGCACATTTTTACTGTTGACTTCCCGTCATTTGTCTTTTCCCTTTGGATTAGTACCAGTAACACATGCTACATGAGCTGAAGAACTTTTCAGTTTCACTTGTCTAGAGTCTACCATTTTTTGTAGGAGGTACTTGAAAAAAAAGACACTCTTGAATGTGATTCCCTAACATTTGGTGAAAGGGAAAATAATTCATAAGATCTTCATCTCCTTCATTGTTTGGCTTATTTGTCCTTGGAAACTGAACCAAATTGTTTTCCACAGCGGTGAGGAAGTAACCAGAAACATTTTTGTTCCAGAAGGAATAAAATTTTATCTTTAAATCATCAATATTTTTTTGTCTTTGATCACTTTGATCATCTTGATGAGGTGTTCATTTCTTTTGATGCACTTGTGGTGGATCCCTTCGATATGATGAAGGTTTTGAAGTGGAAGCAGGTACAAGTTCTTGATTGAGTGTAATAGTTGCAGCCTCTGCTCCGCCTATTCTCCTTCTCAGAGCTGATGGAATTACATGATTTTTAGCCTTAGTCTCTATAATAGAATCTTCTATTTGTTGAGAAATTGAAGTAAGGTGTCTAAACCCTCCTATGTATTTCACAGGGATCAATAGTGTGCGTAACCCATCATATAGATTTTCCACACAAATTGGAATAAACTCTTCTTGAGGGAGTGCCAGACCTAAGGAATATGTTAATCATTTCCAACATGCAATGAAATATGAAACTCTTTAATTATCCCTTTTTTTACAATTGGTAAGATCAAAAATTGTCATCTTCAGTAGCATTGATCTATATTTAAGAAGTAATTTCTGGTGGATATCTTCCCATCCAGTAATTGATCGAGATTGTAAAATTGTATACTAGAGAAAAGATGGTCCCTATAGTGATTGAACAAAACACCTGAGCTTTAATGTTTATTGTTGTTGAGGAGTTCCCATCATGGGATCACAACGAGAACCAAAATGTGTTATGTTTTGTTGCAAGTCACCTAAACCATTAATTATTGGAAAATTGTTATTAAAAAAATTTTGTGGGGGGGGGGGGAATTAGGTCCACCCATTCAGGGTAAGATTTCTTTTCCAACTGAACTGGAACACGTCATTCCTATACAACTTCTAATCGAGTCATTAATGCCTCAATTGAGTTCATAAGCATTTGGGAAATATCTAGATGATCCAAAACATGAGAAGGTATATTAATAGGATCTTGATCTTGTGCAATGTCTGACAAAACCACTGGTGGTGGTGCTAGTATTTTCCATGGATAGCCCATGGGAATAGGCCTATCTAGATGTATTTGATCCTACCTTGGTTGCGAATCCAATGGAGGGAATTCATTATCTACATCTGTAGTTACTACAAATTCCCTTTGTTGAGGAGCTTCTATAGGATGTGCAAGATTAAGATTTTCCTAAGAAGTACATCTAGAAAAAATAATGCTTCAAAGTATCTTTGTATTGAGACTTTTAAACTCCATCAATTCCACTTCTTATTGTGAAAATATCTCTTCCAGCAAAATAGATTTTCCTTCTCTATTGGAAAAGTGAGATGCAATTTGACATTACCTTTCCCATTGTTAGGTGCCTTTCAGAGGGGTGGGAGTTGGTTATTTGAAGGTAAACCTAGATTCTAGGAAAGAATCTGATTTTGGGTATGTACACCTTCTTCATTTACCTCAGTGTGTACTGTATTAGGGATAAAAACCTCATCTTCTAATTCCCCAAAAATAGAATCATTTTCTGGAGGACCTTCTACAATGGTATTAATGAAATTTATTGATGCATAATGTATTGATGGAATTATGTTAGTATTTTTGTAAGATCATCTCCCTCTATTTCTTCTATTAGGGTTTGTTCTCTAATATGCTGAAATCATAAGAACTGTTTGGTGGACAATAATCCTAAGGGAATCCTCAGATAGATCAGTTGTGAGATTTCCTTTTTTTCTTCTTCTTCCCTAATCAGTAGAAAAATGACTTCTGCTGAGGAGGGGAATGTATTTGTGAAACAAGCCCCAACCCTACAGGTTGGGGATGTTCCTGTTCTTCTTCTTCAAATAGCTAATTTTTTTTTGATGTATTTGAAGGTTGAATTAACTGAGACCCCAGCCTTGCAAGCTGGAGTGATTCTTGAACTGCTATGGATGAAATTCATACAACTTCTCTTTTGATTTTCCAAATTTTTGTTTAGACATTAGCTAGGTGCATAATTTGAAAACCACTCAAATCACCTATTTAAGAATATTGTTTTGATATTTTAGACATTTGAATTATATGGTGACTGACATCCTCTACGTGGGATGCTTGCTCAAGATTATCAGATGCATGAAGTAAAAGTAACTCAAAAACTTATTTTCTTTGGGCCTAACCATGATGAGAGCTGGTTAAGGACTGTTCTTGAGCATACATTCAATTATATAAAAAATCTATTGATAGTGTCTGATCATGGGAAATAACATTGCATGAAACCACTTTTGGAGGAATTTGTTGATTCTGGAGTGCAGTGAAATGCAATTTTCCATGGGCACCCCATCCTTTGATACGAACACCACATGGGGAATCAGAAATTAACTGGCATAGCCACTTTAGAGCATCGAGGGATGCACACTAAAGGGCTCTCTGCTATTTGTCATTCATTGGATTTCAAGTAACTAAGATAGATGCCATGTCAATTTGGCGTTTCAACCCTTCTATTACCTTCACAAGATTTTGATATTCATCATATTGTAATACATTGGTTTTCAAATGAATAAGAGTATTCATTAAGTTGATGAGGATATCATGAATATAATATTCTCCCATCAATTCTGAAATGTTATACTGATAATTTTCCAAAGGCCAGAACTTGATTGGTATTTCTCTTTTAGCCAATTATTTTCTCATGTTTAACATATCTTCATCGTATTTTACTAGATATTTCTCCACTTGGTCTGACCAAAGTGGATGATCTGTATTAGAAGACAAATGACCGAAGAGAGGTTTGGAGAATGAATATTCCATTAAGATGTCTTCTAGCTGAGAATGTGTTTCACCCATCAATGAAAAGGCATTAGACATGACTGGCCTTGGGTTGTCAAGTTCCTCGAGATAAGAGGGATTTCTCATTGATACATTATCAATTACAGAATTATCTTGAAAATGAGAAATACTATTATAAAGAGAACTTTAATAGTGAATTCCATCATGGGGAGGATCACCATGGTGGATTGCAGAAAGGGATGAATCCTCTAGCTCCTTGGTCTTCTGGCCACATTGAGGGTTGTCGTGGCTCTCATCTAGATATAGGCACTCTGGATTGACATAATTTTCATGAAGCGAGCCTTCATGATGAAGTTTCCAATAATGAACTTCAGAATTACTGCTACCACTCTCATAATTTGGTAATGAGGGGATAAGATCTTTAGCTGCCACAGATAAATGTAGGAGGGCTTTAAGAACTCCAACATTAAGAGGAGTCAAATTGCAGTTTTACACTTGATTTTCCAACTATTTTTGGAAAGAATTCTTCTTGGAGGTTCTATTCTACTTAGATGGGGCCACTTTTTGGGAAAACTGGTTATCATGGGCAAGTGTATGTGCATGACTTGTATTGGTTATCAGAACGTACCAATTACCTCAAATTGGAAAGGGTGTATGTTCCCGATCTTGTTGTCTATATGTTATAAGAGAGAATGACCCATGACCCTCCTAGACTAGAAAAGAGGTGTGTCTCTACTATGGGATGGCATGATGATGTGTTATCCCATATTTGGGGATTGATTTATGTGTCTATTCCCCTATTACTATTAAAGTAGTTGTTATAATATCCTGACATGCTTCCATAATATGGGTAGGGATTTCCATATGCCCTTTCACCTTTAGTAAGATGTGTTTGGTGACTTCAGTGGCTAGAATGAGAATATAAATCCATTTATTATCTAGAGTAGGTTTATATTCCTTATCTTATCCTCCTTTTCTTATCAATGGGTACTGAAAATACTCATCCATGGAGGTAGAGAGTTGAGATTTCCCCAGATTTGTTGTTAGGGCTTTCTGTATGACTTCTCTGATTGCTCCCAATTGAGACTGTGGGTGAGCCTGATGAACACTGGTAGGTGTGTCTGCCTTCTGACTATTTCCCATCAAGTATGATTGATAGACTTCCTTCTATACTGGAAGGTGAGACTACTTTAATAATTCGTGAGTTTAAGTAGGTGTATGTTCTTGTTACCACTTACCCCCACATTGGAATGACAAACTTCTTTAAATTCTGTTAGACGAGACTGCTAACTGGATGATAACTTATAAGAAGGTGTATGTGCATGTTCACAGTACTCCACTAGATTTATCTAGTGGGATAGGTGGGTTGCTGCTGGAAAGAGTATGCTAGAGAGAAAAATTAGGACGAACGAGTGTATGTGCTCACTCGTTGTTCACAATCAAGTTAGGTTGATGTACTTCTATGGAGGGGGAATAGGTAAGAACCCGCTTCCTATTGATCAGATGTTGTCCTCAGTAGTTCATCTTGCATTCCTGGGTCTGAGAGACCTGGACCGAATGTTCAAAGGCAACACCCCTATCATATTGGGGGTTCACTACCACACAATTCTGATGGCGGATATTATTGGTGTGAATCCTCAAGAAGGATCCCGTAATCATTGAACTGAGGCCCTGGGTGACCTCTTAATCCACGTCCCTATCATATGGGAGGGACTTGTTGTTGCTTTCCGAGGATAAGGACCCGAAATAGTTGAAAATGATGGTTGGAACATCTGCTTCTTGATCATCTGTCATTATTGGCCAGATGATCAAGGATTATTATTGACTTAGAGGGCCTGTCGGGAAGCCTCCAAAGTTGGGATTGTACCATGCTGATGGTGCTCCTTTACCAACATGGTGGCAAACCAATGTCGAAGACGCTGGGTGGGTGATGAAATCCTTCCCGTGGATGAAGATCCATCTTGAGCAGTAGTTGGGACATTCACATATGTCTACTTGAAGAAATCCATTTTGGAGTGAAGAGATTTTTGAGAAAAAAACTTGAAACAATAATAAACTCCATTAAAGTAACATCTTCTATATTGATACATGCGTGATTGATTCCTTTGTCTGGCCTTAATTTATCAATTGATAGGTTTCTGATAGGTGGGTAACATTATTAACTTAGTTAAGGATTCACGCCGGGTTCACCATTCTTGTTTCGTAGTTCCCTGAAATGTATATTCTAGTTTTAATAATCACTATTTCTAGGTAGTTTCCATTGGATTTATTCATGGAA
This sequence comes from Viscum album, assembly GCA_963277665.1. NCBI lineage: Eukaryota > Viridiplantae > Streptophyta > Magnoliopsida > Santalales > Viscaceae > Viscum > Viscum album. The sequence continues at coordinate 265,917,861 of OY728129.1, forward strand.
TCAGAAACTTCCAACATTTCTTTATCCAAAGGGGACCTTCTTTCCAAAGGCATGCATTTGTTAATTTTGAACTTTACAATACTTAGGAACGTGCATTGGTCTTGAGGATGTGATTTTGGACTCATCACACCCTTTTGGGGGGAATTATTGTCTACTCTGGGACAGTATTTTTAAATTTAAGTTATTTTCATGAATCCTTATTAATTCACCAAGAATAACATAAGTTACCCTTGGAGTTTAAAATCACTTATTAACATGTAGAAAATTTAAAATCATCAGTATGCATTCAAGGTTTTTCATTAAGGGATATATCTGTAAGTATTCGAGGTTCTATATAAATGGAATCCTCTAATATAGAATTTCAAGATTATTTTAATCATCATTCTGATTATACTAGTTTTTAAGCCACTGAGCGGGTCACACTAGATTTTATTATCATCCAGGGAGACAAAGGGTTGTTTTGATATTGGGATCATACCCATGAAATGGGTTTCCTACATGTCCTTGTGAAAAGAATCATAACCCTTGTAGTTCTATGCCAGTTAATGGGACAAATCAAACCTTTTAAGTTCATGTGATTAAGACCTCTATGCAAAATATTCTTAGTCAATGTTTGGTGTGGGACTTATGCTGAAGCAGCCCAATGAACTTGGAAAGGATATGAGTTTCCAAGTATGATTAGCCCTTGTTGGGAATATGGACCAATGAAAAAAGGGTTTATTTTGAAATGTTTGGCTTGAACCTCAAGGAGGCTTCCTACGTATTCCATGTGGATGGGAATCAAATCCCATGTAGTTCGATGAATCTCATAGGAGAGTATAGTCCTTTGATAGAAATGAGTTTGAGCTTACTTCCTGAAAAGGATTCCTTGATGACATAGGATTTTAATTTGGGTCTTGTTCTTAAGAAGGATGGCCAGATTAAGGAAATTAGGGATGGATTCCTAAAGAGGATATCCAGTGAGCTTGGGCCCTGAAAGGGATTCCTACGTATCTCGGTTTGTATAGGAATCAGATTTCTCGTAGTTCCTTTTATGCTCATGTTGTAATCATCATGAATCTCTAATCCCACATGAGTTATGATCGGTCTAAGATACAAGAGGATGTGAAAGATTCAACATTGACACATGCACCTTTCCTCTTCCACTGGTGGGAAAGGATGCACCTATAGCAGAGAGAGTAGATGAGGCCTGAGTTGACCCGAGAAGAGGGTGAGGTGATGAGGCTGAGTTGACCTGAGAATTGGGTGAGGCGACGAGCCTTCCATCTATTCACTTTATATTAGATAAGGGTGTAATGAAAGGAAAAAATAGATGAAGGTTAGGGGAATACACCAAAATGGTAGCCCATGGTGTCAAAGCTCAATGGGAGAAGGAATGGGTTACAAAAGTCCTTGTGCTAATCTCCCCTCTGGGCTTGGGCACCAAAGAAGAGAGGGGGAGAAATGATGCTACCTCCTGCAAGAAAATCGTAAGTATTATGCCAGGATAGTTACCCAAAAATTGATCATGGCAGGGAAGGGAAACTTCTCCTTTGTTCAAAAGGATGAATTAGGTGTGAATCATACCTTCCCTACCGAAATACCTAAGGTTCCAAGTTATCTCTATTAGAAGGGAGAGGTCAGGACCCAAACCCTTCTCCAAACCGAGAACTTTCTATCACTGTTCATGGGAGAAAGTTCCATGTGACTCTGGATATAAAATCCCATAGACACACTATGAATCCTAACTCCCTTATAAAACATATGTGGGAATCCTCTGATCGTGTATATACAAACCCAAATAGGAGACACACTAATGTTCATTTCCAAAAGGTTTGATAAGTCAAGTGGTTTTGGTGGAGGTCTCAACAGAATCCCTTCTAGACAAGGGAGACAAGGAAGAAGAAGACTCTTCATGAATGGCTTTGAGTAAGGATTTGTGGATTTTAGACTGGAGGGATTAAGTGAATCAAAGAGGGGATCTCAAGTAGGTAAGGGCGCACAAGTATGGGCGTGCACGTAGACTTGGGCGACCTGATATTCACTTAAGCGACAAACAACATGTATGGTAATACTAGGGCGAGACTTGGTTCAAGCCTTCAGTAGTATTCATAGTTGGTTCCAGAAGTGGAGTGCTCAATTTCCTATAAAAGGAATAGGTGGCACACAAGTATTTCAAAATTGGGGCAGTTGGGCACTTTAGGTGTGCAAGAGTTATGGTTTTCAAACACTAAAAGGAATTAAGTCCAATAATCCTCCCTTTAATCATTCATTTAAGGTGTTTAAGAACTACCTAAAAAGTTTCAGAAGAATGGGGAAAAGTACTTGGGCAACCATAGTGAAAATTTAGCTTTGGGGAAATTTTTTTATACCAATGAAGGCCTAAGGGTCTATTTATACGAAAAAAGAACTTTGGGAAAAAAGAGTTTGGGCGCACAAGTAGGTTGTGCGACATTTTGGGGTGCCCAAGTTGGATGTGCGTCGACTCCATTTTAGTCTGACTAAGGCGACCCAAAACTCAACCCTTTGTAAACCTTGATTTTCTTCAGGTATTTTCCTCTTTTCTTTCCAAGTTATTTACCTTTGTCAATTTTTAGACTCTTTGACAGAATGGTGTGTCAATAGTAAATTTGAAAGAAATAATAGGTTTAATGAATATTCATGACAACAAGGGGATAATAACCTGAATGTGAAAGGTAAAAATTTCGGGTTACACTAATTTACCTTTCCCCTCTTAGAGTGACTTGGGTTCTAAAAAAGTGTTATCATAGGGTAATGGTTGTGAATTTTTATACAACATCTATATTTGTTTTGAGATTTATTTCACATATGTAACCTATGTTAAATCCTATATCTTTTAGTGGATCTAACATTGATGACTGATAGAAGGAGATTTTTTATATCTATAGGCTTATGGAAATAATATTTGGAATATGTTATTCTAGATATTGATTCGACAAAACATAATGGGAGATTTGAAAATTCAAGGATATATAAGGTCTTGGTAAAATTTCCATTCAATGATGTGTATAATAAAATTATTCATTGTTCTATTACTTTTGAAATTCAAAAGATTCTTGAAAACATCTATAGAAAATCAGTAGAAGTAGAGAAAAATAATGAACACAATAAAGCTTACAGGAATAGTGGTAAAGTGGATAAACTGATAGAGAATGTTGGTTAATAATTCCTTATAAAAAGGTAATAATAATAAGAATAATAATAATAATAATCCTAGAAATACTAAATCTTCCATCAAGGTGGATAATTATAATTATTTATTTGACTGTAACTATGTTTTAAAAATTTCTTATATTTTCGGAAATTTATATTCACCTTTATATGATATTATAATCATGGAATCTAATGGAATTATGCAAACAACATCGAGTTTCCAATCTATAAACTTCACTTTTAGTACTCAATAGGTGATCTAATCTTTATATAGAAGGTGTATTAGAAAGAAATATTTCATGGAGTGGACTATGCAATAATGGAATATTTTTTTACAAATAATAAAAGGTTGAGAGGTGTTGAAGTGGCCTTATATGTTTACATTAACAAGTTGGGTTATAAAATAAAGGAACAAGGTGTTCTACTTGAATTTTTTTTCCAATATATACGTATAAAAATGGACATAAAAAATAAACTAAAATAAATTATTATCCATCTCAAGATTCAACTTAAAGAAAGGAGAAAATATAGAGTAGAATTAGATTATAGGTTGAAAGATATATCCATGAAATTTTTAAAAAAGATGATAAGAACAAAGTTATAAAATTTGATCTCATATTATCACAAGGAAATGAAAATATTACATTCCCTCCTAAGAAAACATCTATAATTAGTGTTGTTAAAAGTAAAACTCTCAGAAATTTTGGATAGAAGGTATGAAAAAATTAGGAATTAGTGAAAAAAATAAATATTCATTCAAAATTTAGAAGAAAAATCCCTCAATAAAAAATATAAATAATGTGATACCACAATTTAACAATGGGGAACACAATTTTTATCTGTCTAGAAGCACGAGGGTATAATGGTAAAAGAAGAATTGATTCATCAATATCCCAACTGAGGAATGAATATGAGAGGTGTGAATTATCAAGGAGATGTCTTATTGTGCTAAATCCAGACATATGGAAATAAATTTCTTTAAGAGGATGACTAAAGAAGTCAAAAGTAACACCTTTATTCCCATGACATAAAAGGAAATGAATTTCACCCGAAATAAATCTTTTAAGTTGGTAAAATAATTCACTAATTTAGAGTAAAAAGGTTAAGATAACAGTAAGATACTTCAAAAAAATATCAAGTTAAACTTACAAAAAACCTAATAGAGAAAAAAGAAGAAAATCGAGATGTTAAATAAAAATGACTTGGTTGTCCATGTTATGGGAGAAAGAAGAAAAAAATTGAAGAAGTATTTGTCAAGGATGAATAAATATGAAATAACTCTCATGGATATTGAAGAGGGGGAAAAGCATGAAGTATTTCACAATGGAACCTCATATGAAAAAACTACTAAAGAAGTATATGTTAGTGAGGGAACTACCTATTGACATAGGTATCATGTTGAAGGATAAAATAAAAATGCATCAAAAAAAATAAACAAGTATAAATGGTATTAGTCTCACAATAGTGAGGAAACCCAAGCTAGAGAAGATAATGAATTCACAAGGGAATATCCAAAATAAAATCAACATATGTGGTAGATAAATTTTTTCACTAACAAGGCTTGGAGGAAAGTAAAAAAGCAATGGGTTGGGTCACCATAACTAAATATAATACTCAATCTGAGGATGTCTATAGGTAACCCTCTCCCCTTGAAATTTATTATAATACTAATTATTGGAGTAATATCAGATTAAGGGAAAGAAATGATCCATGAGGTAAAAAGACATGTTTGACTAAGTTAAAGGATAATTTGATAAAGATACATGATGAAATGATTTATCAATCTAAATCTATACTGGACTATGTGATAATCTTTATATAGGTGGTAGAACTGCTAAAAGGTGGAAATGGAGGTAGTGAATGAATTTTCCACTCTTAAGGAATGAAAACTGATATCTATTTATGATTACCAAAATTTATGAAATAAGTAGGTATCAAGATTGTAGAGCTATTTCAACTTGAATAAGTTAGGTTGGAACCTATATGTTCAAATTGAATATGTATTCATATACTAACATTTCATGGAACAATGGATACCAAGGTTTATTTGAAGTGATATATGAGTCAAAAGAAAGTATTAGGACTTCTCGAATATATTGATACATGATTGGAAGTGTCTAAATATAATTTCATGAACTATATAATTATTTAATACCCTAAATAATTTATAAACAATAGATAAATAGGTAGTGAAATATAATATTTCATGTGTATTTTTTATATGTTAACATGATGGTGTCATCTATGTTATTTTTTAGGATACCTCATTGATACTTGAATTATAGAATATTAACCACAAGTAGACACAAAAGTTTACTCACAAGAAAAAATCATTCCAGAAGTGGTTTCTAGAAGGTGTAAATATTTATAGGGAGTTGAAGATGTATATTCATAGGCTGTTTAGCATCATTTGAATGAAAGATTAATCCTTGTGAAGAACTAAAAGATACAAGTGGTATCACCTGGTTTGTATTAATAAGTGATATACATTGATGTTTCAAGTTGTGGTGAAATTTCAACTTTTGAATATAGTTTGAGAATATTTAGTGAAGTGATAATGGACTAAATTGAAAATGTTGACTTTGAATCTTGTTTTGTACACCGAGTTGTAACTCACTAGGATTAGATAATTAGTTGCAAACTATTTTGCAAAACAATATTCAGTAATTTGATTATAAACGAAGGAATTAAGTAATAGTATGGAATATAATTGAATTTTAAAGGAAGGATTTATGATATGGTTATGTTGTCAGGTAATAAAGTGGAGTATAATTTTTCTTAATTTAGAGACCATCAAGGAGTTATAAGGTGATGAGGTTCTTTGAAAAAAATTGGTATAGAAACATTGTTTAAATAGGGGGAGTGATAATGAATATGAATTTTAAAAAATGGTTCTAATATTCCCTGAATAAGGATACAAGGAGATCCTTTATATTTTATCGATAGAGGGGGAGAGATAAGTAAGCTATTATTAGATATTTCCAATATAAATCTAAAGGGATATAATATTGAAACCACGGTTCTCAATGATTGGATATGTTAATAATATGGATATGGAATTATAGTGAATGAGTGTTAAAAATATTAAATGAATATTAAAAAATATTATATATATTTGATGTATTTTCAGATCATATTTTGTAAGGGTAATGTTTTCTGGTGTTTGGAGGATTTTTCTATAAAATAATAAGAATGGATATATGAAATAAGAATCATTGGGTGAATTGGTTTTCATAATGTGGGCAGCTAAAATAGGGAAGAGTAGCACATTTCTAAAAAAAGAAATAATGTTAGTTTGAATAGGTAATAGAAGAAGATGCCTAGTAAAATGTCCAAGTACCCATATATGGGGTATCCCATGTAAGATAATTCTCCACGTATCCAAATTAATCTATAAACAGGTTTTACATGAGGGAATTTACATATAGGAAGGATATATATAATAATATTCTAGTGTATGAAAATTATTTTATGTAAGGGTTATATAAGAAAATTTAGATACAAGGCTATGTGTGGAAATTTTCATTTGTAAAGGACTAACACAAACAAATTTCAGTGTAATAAAATTTAGTTGTGCAAGGGTCATGTAAGAAAATTCCGCTATAGGAAGGAATTTAACTACATAGAGGGTCACATATGTTACTTTATTTATACAAGGTATCTCACATATATGAATCCACATCATACGGTAATATGACTATGTGAGACACCACATATGGATTTTCATGTATTTTTTATGGGACATTCACCTCGATCCATTACATTTCATTGAAATGTTTGTTTTCAAAATCATAAAAATAAAAAAAAATCGACAATTAAAATGAGGATAAATACAAACTCTTGAGGATGTTTTTAAGAACCTTGAATCAAGTTATTTGATGAATACCAAAGATAATATTCAAACTTGAAATATATTATAGATTTTAAGGAGTTTTAAACAAATATTCCATGCCAAAATATTTGATGATGAAAATGGAAATATCCTTGTATGACATTCAGATATTTTATGTTGTGGATTTAAATAGAGACACCCATGAGTTATGTGGATTGATGGTTTTCCAATTATTAATGGATAAAAATGATTGTTCAACCTGAGCATGAAGAAGAGCAAGAAGTAGTTAAGGTAGAAGATCATGTAAATTTATCCAGGTAGTTTGAATAATGGTTTGATTAAGAATATATAAAGTTATACATATAGTAAATTAAGAAGTTTTTACATAGAAAATTAATGTAGTAAATATAGAACCAGATTCATAGTATCCTTTTTATAACTTAAACAAGTGTTATCACATATGAAAAATGGTTGTGATCGAGAAGTGTGTGGAGAGATTATTCATGTAGAAATATCAAGCTGAATGAATCAGAATTTATGGAAACTCAAACAAGAATATATTGATCATGAGAATGATAAATTTCAAATATGGAAAGAATAATTCACATTATTATTCTTGAAAGTTCATTAATAGGTTTTATTATAGATGAAAAATGGAAATATCATTAAAAGATGGGGGAATGTGGTATGATCTACACAATGGGTTGCAATGAATTAGAGCAGAATATTCATGTATGAATACTATGTGAAGTAGTTTTGGAATGTAGATAAAGGGGATATTGGACAATATTAAAGATACAAAATAGGGGAAAATAAATTTCAAATATTGAGGCAACATGTTCTTATTGAAGAAGAGGGTCAAGAATAAGAGAGAGAATTATACTGTAGTATCTGATTCATCATAAGGAACAAGATTGAGAGAAAATGAGCATTCCACTACTTAAAATGTTCTAAAGAAGTATAAATCTAATGGATAATTAAAGTTTGGAATTATTCTCATTTGGTGAAGAGACTTTATCATGATGAGAAGAAACTGAGTTATCCTCATAATGAGGATACTCTCATGTGTCATTGGATAAGGACGGGATAAGACTATACTCCCAAAAGAAGTTAGTATCATCTAGAAAAAAGGAAGGGAACAACAAGAGGAGGCACATAACCTATCATCTATTTTGATATAAATTTGTAATAAGAGTCATGTTCTATTTATATATTTAAAAATAGGTACTTAATCTGGTGAAGATACCGACAAGTTTATATATCGACGCATCCATCACTTGAGTAGTGCTCTAGCATAAAGAAGAGGATTTGCACTTGGGATTAGTTATGAGCCCTTACCGAAGTCATTATAATATCCCTATAATTAGTATTATATCACTTGAAACATCAACACATTGTTGGTGTGTTCTACTTGAATTTTCCCTTAGTGGGGAAACAAGTAAAATATCTGTATCCCTTTGTGAATTAAATTATGCATACGTACATGACACATGGTTTAGATAAATTCAAAATAAATAAAATGTTGAATGAATGTTATTGAAAACATGGGGATATTATCTTTAAAGTAAAAAGAAAAAATTTGGTTTCACTATGATTCAACCCACCCATATTAGGAAAAACATTTTTCGAACACACTAATTTTAAATGATTTATTACTTATGTTTCCAAAATGATATAAATAGGTTTTATAAATAAAAATATAATAATTTTAAATGGTTTTATTTACTTATATATACATATATATTATACAAATGGAAGTAAAAAAAATTTAAATCATTTTTGAATTATGATAATTTCATATAAGGGATGATTTTAACCATATTGATTTTTTCACTATTAACCTAAAAATCAATTTTTTTGAAAAATCTTAAAAATTCATATTAGGAAAATTTTGATGTGATGAATTCAAAATAAAAATTTATTTTAAAAAATTTAAATTATAAAATAAATTTAGATTTTAGGTGAAAATATAAAATTCAAATAGAAGAATATTTTATAAAAATCCCCTCTTAAAACATCAGGTGTTCTTAGTCCTATTTTTTATGAATTTTTAATAAATTATAATCTTTTTATTATCTAAATTTTTTATTATTTTTAAATATTATTAATAATATTCATCTAATAGTCCATGAATAATTTTATTTTTGTGTCTTGTAAAGTATAATCTATTAACATAATATTAATTTAAGGAAAATACATAGTGATGTTTTAGGTTATTATTTTATCCCCCATTAAATAAATTGTGTCCATGTAATTTAAATTATTCCTATATAATAAAAAATTTATGGGTTTCCATAATACATATGTGACCCTAGATTTAATTTCAAATGATCTTTAATCCTTACTATCCTTATTATGATTAGTTAACTCATCTTATCCCTCATAATAAAAATATAACTAACATTTAGTTAAGTACCCTAATATAATGGGAGTATTTTTCATAGGGAGTTTATATTCAGCCTTATATTAATAAGTGATAATGGGATTATTACTAGATGTGATTTTAAAATATTGTAAATTATCATGGACTCTATGTCTAGAGTTCCAATACATGCCTAATATCATATAGAATTTGGATACAGGCAGGTTAATAGAATTCTATAGGAATCAAATTCATACAAACATCTATTAGAGATGATTTATGTACTCACGGTACATTAATCTTACCACTAAATGTTTTTATTAATAATTAAAAATCTCTCCATATGGGTGGAGATTTTATGTTCATAATAAACATGCTAGGAATAAAGGATTTGGTTGAATAATGTATGATTAAAATAATCTTAGTTTTTGAGTTAGTGATTAATGTTCCTCACCCTACATTTTCTTTGGATATCACTTTAATACTTGTGGTTTCATATGTATTCCATTTTCTTAAATTTTTTTGGTTCCTATCATCCTCACTATCCATTGGATTTGGGAAATTTCTTGGAAAATTTCCATGTTTTACACATGTATAATAGTTAATTTTTAATGGTACTTTTGGATGAAGTCATATTTCATTAATTATGTCCACGGAGATCTTCACTTTTCCTTGGAAAATAATTTCTATATTCCCTCTATCATATTAGCCTAAATAATTCATTGTTATTATTCTTAGAAATAATGTTTTATATATTGAGAATATGTATTTCTTTACCTTGATGGTATCTATAAAAAATGAGTTTTACCTTTAATTTTTTTTATATAACCCTTATGTAGAATATTCAAAAGTGTTTCTTTTTTTACACAAGGTACATTGGAAAATTTATCTATATCAGTGGCACTAATTCCATTCAATATTACTACCATCAAAGGAGTTGATTACACTACTAGAGTATCTATACTACCCTCAGTTCAACTTTTCTACTGCTAGTTGACACCTACTTCTACCAGATAAGATGATCTACAGTCATTACAACTATGATACTACTAGAAGGAATATTCTACCAACCGAGTATGTGTGATACCACTAATAAAATACTTATACCAGTAGTACAATCCTACAACAACTTTTACAAGTCTACTACTGCTACTTCTTGTTGAAAGCATACTACCACAAGGCTAGGTCATCAATAGTTCATTTTGATTATGCTAATTAAAGATGTATCTTATGTTATTAGAAGTCTCATCCCTCCCTAGAAGGAATATACTACCACTATTTTAGATAATTCTACCCCAAGAGAGATCTACTACTGAAATAAGACTTAGCTACAGCTAGAAAGAACCTACTACCACTAATTCACTTAAGATATCACCAGTGAAGATCTAATACCATAACTGTATGGAACAAAGTTCAAATTTATTATTCCAATGAATAATTTATAGTATTTAATTCAATTTAAAGACAACTAAATTTAAAAATGATTATTATTAAATAACTAAAAAGAGGAATTAAATACAAATTCATATTATCTACTTTTTCTGAACAATATAAGGAATTAACTAATTTAATTACTATCCAAGAATGAATAATTTTAGAATTTGAAAATATATAAGGTTAAAATAACACCTTGTCCACAAGAGTCTAATGAACTAGATGGTTGATTATTTTTACTACAGTAATCATTTTTCAACCATAGATATTTTTCAAGTGTTTCATATGGTACTACGTTTTTTACATAAAAATAGAGATCTATCGATGGATATTTGAAGTTTCCATAAGAAAAATTTAAAGAAAATGAGAAAGAATAAGAATAACATCCATGATTATCTCCTACTAGATCAAATAAATAAGGACAACACAAACAGTTCTATCATATTTATTTATTGTTCACTCTTTTATTTACATTCCTTCTATGCCTTATTTTACCTATACATTTAGTAGAAAAAGATTTTGTACTCTAATGGAGAGTTCCAAATACTCAATTTTTATTAATTTACACATATTATACCATGTATACTTGTGGAAGAGGCTATGTGTATCATGGACCACATATATGTAGTTTTTTAATGTAAAAATATGATCTAGGTTATGAATAAAGTCAATTATTTATTAAACTTCTTGAGAATAGGTCATTACTAAGTGAATAAGACTAGCTCTCATATTGAGACTAAATCTATTATTTTTATTCCAATATGTGTTTTTTAGTTTATTGTAGTTTTAGTTTTTAAAAATTATTTTCCAAAATAATATTTAATAATTGATTTTAATTAGTTTTTTATATATTGTGGTTTTTGTGATTAAAAATATTTGAAAATATAATGTAATTTTAAATATATTTTAACTAGGATCTGATCAAACCTTTGAGAAATATTTGAAAGAAAAATAAAATATATATTTATAAAATTTTCGTTAGTTGGGTTCTCTTTATAAATATTGGATTTTATTTTTAAATTCTTTTAAATTTTATTTTTTAATTCGAAACTCAATTCACCCCCCTCTTGAGTTTTCCACTCCGACCATCATTTGGTATTAGAGGACTATTATTTATTTTTATCTATATTTTAACAATGATTAAGTTTTCACCTAAAAAGATCAATTTTTTTGTTTATTCTAAATTTATTTTCCATGGATAACTATATACTTGAGGGGACTGTTACTAATAGAACTCCTTACATCAATCCTCAAACAATTCCCAATGGATGATTAAGATAAAAATAAAAATTAAGAGCATGGTATTTGATATTTGGACAAAAAATATGAAAAATATAAAGCTAATAGATCAGTTTTTAGTGATCCCACTAGGGATAATTATGATTGTAGTTCTAAAGCTATGAATTCCTTGTATTTTTCATTAATAGAATTTGAAATCAGTAGAATTTATAAATTTTCAACTACTTATGAAATCATGGATACACTTTTCTTGTATCTTGAGGGAATATAAAATGGTAAATAAATGAGCCTTAATACTTATACTATTAAAAATAATTCTTTTAAAATGAAACCTGATGAATCAATTTCTGACATGTATCTTAGGCTCAATGAAATTTTCAATATAATGCATGCATTTAGAAAGAAAATTGAAGAAAAATAATATAAAAACCTTATATTTTAAAAGATTAAAACTAGTTTTGACAACATATATGACATGAAACACCAATAATTGTAGATAATGTAACACCCATAGACTTTATGTTATATTTATTTTTAATAAATTTATTTTTTTCTGAAAGCTTTTTTAGCATGAAACACTAGGTTTTAACAAACCGTGATATAATATTGATATTATTTTTTAAAGGAAACTATTATAAACTAGATGTTAAGTTGGTGGGTAAGAATAGAACTAACTAAATTATGAAATTTATATGGTTATCTATTTATTATAAAAAATAATTATTATTTGAAATTAAAATATATCATTTCTAAAAAAATTGACTTTTTTAAAAGGTGGTTTCGTCGTGCAGTACATACATAGATTAAAATTATTTTCTAAAACTTTTAGAAAATTAATTTTTTAAAAATTAAATTCATTTTTTAAATCATCATGACAAAATTATCTTAGAGTTAAATTTTGAAAATATTCTAAAATGATTACTTTTTTATGAATAGTGAAAATATAGGTTTTTATTGAAAAATTCTTTTTCATTTAAAGCATTTAAAGGTTTGATTTTGATATAAAATTATTTTAAAAGAAAATTATTAAAATAATTTTATAATAAATTCAATTTATGATATTGGAATAAATTTCATTTTGAATTTTGATATTAAAACTTTCTATAATTATGTGAATTTTCTCTTTTGTAAACTATTTTTTCATTGCATCTGTGGATTTAGTTTTAAAGTTAAATATTCCATTTAAATGAATGGAATTTGTAAAAATGGAATCCATATTTATATTAATTATAATTCATTTAATATAATAATTTCTTATTATATTTTTTCCTTAATTAATAGTAAAAATAATAAAAATTAAATATCATGGTTATGGTTAAAATTAGTTTATCGTGGGGTTAAACAGAAATAATATGGGTTAAAAATGACCTAAAACATCTCTAATTACTATTTACTAGCCATATTTTGATATTTATAACCTTAGGATCTATTTTTATGATTTTTTGAGACACTTTTCCATGAAAGTGACCTGTATAATAATTTATGTAAAGAAAAAGACAAAATCTCACCCTCTTTCTTTTAAATTCGAATTATGTGTTCACATAAAAAATAGCATGTTGTCAATGAGTATTAATTTACATTTTGAGATTAATGGAAATTATTTTCATGTGATTAATTTATTTTTCATTTTTTATAATTATATAGTTATCTTTAATGTTTATACAATTCCATAGAAATAATTATTTAATTAATAGAAAAATAAAATAAATGATTCTAAAAATATCAAAATCAAAATAAATTGAATGAATTATTTTGTTCCATTAATTATTTAGAAAAATATATCATTTTATACATGATTTAAAATAATAAATTCAAATTGTATTATTGTCTTGATATTTTTTAAAGTAAAATTAAATGAATAGTGTCAAAATTGACATTAATGTTAATTTTTAATAAATTCTATTTTATTAAATGATTTAAAATTCAAAAAAATCCTATCCTATACCATGTAATTGGTATATAATTAAGAATATCAACCATATTCCATTAATGGGCCAATGGAACTTTATTAATAATTATATTTACCCATAAATAGTAAAAAAACATTGTTACTATAGTAAAGGGTAATGAAGAGTATTGCGCATTACATGAAATTTTATTATAATTAATTTTCCACACATATTATTTTTTATTTTATAAATTTTATTTCATATTTATAAAAATTTAGAATAAATTATCAAATTTGGATTATTTATTTCAAATCTTAAATGAAAAATTACCTAGATAAAAAGACTAGGTAACATAGTGAAAATAAAAATGTTAAAAGTAAATAAATTTATATTTTAGGGACCAATTTTTTTTAAAAATGTATTTTTTATGTGTGTTGGAAGTGTGTCTATACCCTATCATACCTACACTCTTTTAATTTTCAATTTTGGATTCACTTAGGGTGAGAGCGACTCCCCATTATTGAATAGTTTTGGGTATTTTAAAAAATGTAACTCCTCAATTATAAAAGGTAATTTACTCAAATCATTCCTCCCCAACATCCTTATCCCCATTATATAGTTGTTTATCATCCAAATAGACCAACCCGTGGGTCCTTAAGAAGAGATCCGAAGGAGGTTTCTCTAAGATAAAGGAATTGTTTTCTCTAAGATCTTGGTCTTTGTTTATTATTTTAAAACCTTAAATTGTTTCTTAAAACATCCAATATAATAACACATTCATCTCAAATATACGAAGACTTTAATATTATAAGGAAATAATATTTATCCATCTAAACTTCCATCAGATGTGAAATAAAATCATCAATCATGTATATGATAGACTACCGATTTGCATACTGATATAATTCATTATCAATCACCACCTTTAAAGAATGAATATAATGATATATTTAACATATGTATATGATATTTATGAATTTATTATACTTTAAGAGTTATTATATTATACATACCTTTTTACATTCCATTTTTTGAGAGATACGATATTGTTGATGTGTGAATGACAGACTAATAATTCACCATGGGATGAGATTGATTTTTTTACATACACTTTAAAAGTAAGGTTTTAAGGATAAATTTTGAAAATATATGTGATCTATATAAAATTATATAAATTATGGAAAATTAATTTATCATACACTTCTTAATCATTTCACTGATTAAAGGAATGACATCGTCACTCATGCGTATGTATGACCTAACGTCTCCACGAAGAGATGCGATTCATTATATGTGTCCAACATTAAAGAATTATTATAAGGATATATCTAATGAAAAAATAAAAATATTTATAACATTAATATAATTATGGATATTAAGTAACAATACACTATGTACAAGAACTAAAACATTCATAATAAAGCACGCATGAGAAAACCCGACAATTAACCCCCAAAACAAAGAAAAAATGAAATATTATTAATAAAAGGGTAGTACAATGTTATAATGGTATCATATATGTTATGAGATATATGAGCATAGTTCTGTATTATATTTTTATTGAACCTATATTTGTTATTCACAAGGTTCATACACATATGAAGGAATTCAATCCCGAGGTAAGGGTTTCTAATCTCACTTTTACTTCCGTGAGATGGATGTCATATTCACCACCTAGTTCTTTTTTATGGTTTATATACTAACCCTTTGATATGTTATATCATGAATAAATTTAACTTCATGGTATTTAATGTTTCATTTTAATTTATTTCTTTCATGGGGTTTTTGATTCATAAATTAAAAAAGTGGTAAGATTTATGTTACAGTCTCATTTTTTATTCGAATTGTTTGTGATTAAGTTTTCAATAGTGAAATATAATGATATGACTATAAAGAAACTCAGGATTTTTATTAAAATATAGTTATTAATGAACATTTCATGTATTATTACAACTTTTCCTCAATATTTTTTAATGATATATTTATGGAATTTCAATTCCTTAATGAAAAAAGACATTATTCAACTTATTACCCACTGAGGATATTATATAATGATACCGTACAATTATTAATTTGAATGGTTTATGATAAGTTTGATAGGGGATATACCGTTTTGAAACAATTTATAGTATTTATCTTAACGGTTTGGGATTATGTTTATTTATTGGGGAATGTATTAACATTTTTTATGCATGTTTTTCAATATGAATATTAATATTGATTATGTTTCACCCCCTTTATATAAGGAATTAATTAGACTTAATAACTAATTAGTGGGGCCTAATATAGCCCTATGATGCAATGGTAGGTCTCATGAGGCAAAATATTTTGGTTTTTTTCCCATGTCCTTACCCATTTATGTTAAATGTCTTGACATGAGGCCTTGATGGTATAGATGTCTTGGCATAATGCCTTGAAGAAAATTTTCATATGACGATCATTATGAATTATATCATTATGAATTTAGTTTTTGGTGTCCATGTGAATATTTTATTGTTTAGAATATGCATGGAAAAGTTTCATGATCATGTGATTATTTTTATGGATTTATTTGATCATCATTTACTCCTAAGATATTATGATCATATATTGATTAAAAAGTAATTTGTTACGGTATTTTTATTTTCTATATTGATTATTATTTATTAGTGATAGATTATATTGTACACATACCCCTACAGATAATCTGAGCATACCAATTATTATATTTTATTTTCCCAAGGATACTATGAAGTGTTTTATGATTGATATATAGGGATATGCTAAGGGGAATAATGGAATTATCAAATAAAAAAATATTTTTTATTTTATGTTTTCAAATTTAAATGAGATTCAATAATGAATATAGTTTACAAAGACTAATAAAATATCTTGTCCTTTAGGATGATATCTCCTTTATCTATCAATAATGTTATAAATTAACCATCAAATCTAGGCTACTAGAGTAAGTGTTGATTATAGTTAGTAATAGAGAATGTTTCTTAGAAAACTTTTGAACTAGATTTTGGAAAACATAGATTATATAACATAATAATAAGATTGAATTCCAATATAATCTTAAAATAACATCGCAATGTTTTGTAAAGGAAGAGATTATGTGGTTTTTACTAGAAATATATCCTTTTTTAGATAATAAAATTGGATGTAGTTCGTGCATAGATGTACCTAGGTGTAATAACAATAAATAAGGTGTGTTGGGATTAACTCAAGTGTTTCTTAGATTATGAAATAATTGAATATATAATAATTATGAATAACCTAGGATGAACCTAAGGTGACATATATTGAAAATAATGTTTCATGATTTATACAGCCTATAAATGATTCCCCATGATTATGTAATTTACCACAATGATTAGTGTTTCTCACACAATTCATTTTGGTTTTAGTAAATGGATTGAATCAGAAGGAACTAATTTAACAATGAATGTGATAGACATTGTGTTAATGTTCAATTAAATATAATTATTACTTGAGTGATGGATATTGTGATTAGGACTGATAATTTATCATGATATATTATTAACAACTTTTACCTTATTTAACCCTTATATGCACTAAAGAATAGAATGATATAGTTCACAGAGAGCTTGGTTGGAGGAGATCATAGAGAAAAGAAGTTTTAATTTCTTATATGTCTAGTGTAAGAACCCGAATCTTCATTTATGGCATGTTTTTCCATTTCTGGTCATTTTTTAGGAAAAGAGGAAAATCTGGGAATTTTCTAAGTACAGGCCATGTACTTTATAAGTACACGCCGTGTAATTTTTTGCCGCGTAAGGCCATTTGTTGGCCGTGTCTGGGCCACACACACTGTGTGTAGGGGCGATGTGAAGGCCGCTTAAATCAATGTACAAAAAGGCTTAGTACACATCGTGTACCGTAGAAGTACATGCCGTGTAGTTTTTTCCATTAAACAGTCCGGGGTCGCGCATAGTCGACAGAAACCCCTTCTTCTCAAAGTTCTATGACCGGGAGCATCCATACGGCTATGAACATCCTCAGAGTCCCCAAGCCTCCATTTTTTTCTGAAGCGACCGTCGTCAATTGTGTTGGAACCACAGCGGTGGGCTCTTCCTTCTTCCTGAGTTTCGTTCCATGCTTTTTCCTCTTTCGCGAGATATCATGGGTTGAACATTTTGTGCGTTTTCATATATCTATTCCATTCTAAGGAGAATTAAGACTTTTGGGTCAATTATATTGATATCCTATCATCAAGTTATTTGGTTTGTGACTTTTCGTTCAATGTCTTTGAGTTTTATATGCAAATTTCCACCGATACCCATGAACGGTGTATTGCGTGTTTACCATTTTCCCCCTATTATTTGCATGTCTTTCTTGTATGATTTTGTAGAGTTAATTTGATCATGTTTGAGGATAATTGTTGTACTTGGATTTTTTTCCCATGCCTTGTTCTGTTTTGGACCTTTGGGTCTTGTTATCCTTTTGCCGTTATGTAACACCCTGAGATTTAATGAAAAATATTCTTTTTAATTTAATTGATGCCTTGTGTTTTACGCTACACCAAAAGGAGCTTTCACTACACGCATCCCTAAATTGGCTTTCATTACACGCAATCGCGACCTTCAATGATAGCGTGTGTTGTACACAAAACCATGTTTCACTAAACAACGATATGTTATTAAAATATTATATAAACTAGCTGTTATGAATAGTAATACCCACTTTTTGAAATTTTATAAATTTTATCTTTCTAAATGGACTCTATTTTTGGATTTGGAATATCTAAATTAGCTTAGGGTGAATTTTTGGTATTTTTCTGAAAACATTCAATTTTTGATGAATAGTGAAAACACTGCGTTACTATTTAAAAAATGACTTTTTATTTAAATAATTATTAATTTTATTTAAATTTATTTTAGGTCAAAATTGATACATAATACCTATATAAGTTCAATGTAATTCATTGGAGTCATTTTGTAGTAATTTTAGACATATAAAAATTTTATTGAACTTTTCACCGTCTTCTACCCACCTCCTAGGAGAGTTTGAAAATTTACATAAAACTTAATTTAACCGCTTTTGTGAGTGAAATTTCAAAAATCTGAGAGACACGGTTAATATCAAGGAGTAAATGTGGTTCAATAAGATAAAAATAATTTTTGGTGAATAGTATCTTTTTACTTTTATTTACCACGGTTAAAAGTAAATAGGGTAATTAATGGTAAAAATTATATTATTATTACTCTAAAATATGTCCTAATTCTATTGGATAAGTGTAATTCGACCAAAAATAACCTTAGGAATAAAATATTATGCTTTAGGTCTACTTGGATTAGATTAGGACATTTATTATTATTTTATTTAAAGAAGAATTAAAATAGTTAAAATCAAAGTTTAATAACTAATTTTTTTTAATATAGGGTTATTCATAAGATAAATTCGACTATAAATACTCATTAGAGAGCTAAAAAGATTTTCTACATAATTTTATTTTACTTATAATTATTATACATTAAATAATTTAATTTATTTATGACATAATGATGATATAGTAAATACCTTATTAATGAAATATTAACATAATTGATGTTATAAATACCCAAATAAATGTAATTTTAGACTTTTTATGAATTACACTAATTTTCTTGGTTAATATTACATGTTATTATTTATTTAATTAATGTTTTTTGCACTAATTATGCTGTTATAATTTTCACAAAAATCATGTACCAAATAGTGTCAAAATTTACATAAAAGAGTTTTTAAAACAAATATTATATTATTAAATGTTATTTTATTCCTAAAAATTAGAGGTTCGGCCAAATGACTTAGATAAGGATATATATATTAATAATGAACCACTTGTGGTTCTTTTGGCTTGTTATTGTAAGTTTATTAACCATATAGTGTAAGAAAACAAAAAGACACGGTAAAAGTTAAATTATTTAACATAGAGTTAAATCTAAATGATAAGGATACAACAGTAACCTAAATATGTCTAAAACACATTGGTTGGTAGGATTGCTACCCATCCCCACCTTAGATTATAAATAAATCAATTTGGAGCTATTAAAAACTGAATATGAATTTATTATAAAATAATATTTTATGTTTTCTTAAGGTGCCCCTCCCCTCCCTTATAAAAAGGGTACCCATTCCCTCTTCTCTTCACACCCTTTTGAGCATTGAAGCTCGGCCAACACCTTCTAAATACTCTTTTAAACCTCTCTAGTTATATCATAGAGGTTCTGTTCTTCTCAAAAGACCAACTCTAGTTCCCTAAGAAGAAGTTTAAAGGAGGTGTGTCGAAGAAGAGGTAATCTCTTCTAACGATTCTTTCAAGTTTCTTTCTTCTTCAACTTCTTATTCTTTAGTTGTTTCAGTATAAAGTAATAACATAAGTATTACTTATATACTTATATTTTATTATAAATATGAAACAACCCCATTTCACATTCTATCCATCCTACGGAAAACGAAATCACCGCGCCTGTGTACGTACGGAATACCGTTTCCACGCCGTGGTGTAATCTGTTTTTCCACCACCACCTTACTTGGATGGGTATAATGGTGTAAAGAATAACTATATATTATTATTATTATAACATCATACTGATTCTATGATATTATATCACCCACTACAATTCCAT
This sequence comes from Viscum album, assembly GCA_963277665.1. Lineage (NCBI taxonomy): Eukaryota > Viridiplantae > Streptophyta > Magnoliopsida > Santalales > Viscaceae > Viscum > Viscum album. The sequence goes on from OY728129.1 coordinate 265,938,384, forward strand.
TCAATAAATATGGGAACGATATCATCGCTCATGCATACGTATGGATTACCGTCTCCATGACGCGATGAGATTCATTTTCCATGTTAACAATTAAAGAATGATTATAAAGTATATATAATAATTAATAATGAAATATATGACATAATAATTCTACTGTATTTATGTGTATATATATGTATGTCATATACTTAATTCCATTCAAGTCAATAAGGAAAAGAAAACAGCGTTTATGCATACGTACGGCCTACCCTCTCCATGAACGGTGTATTTCATTTCATTCATCTGTATATTATATATATATACTGAATATATATGATATATAAATCATGATTTACATTCTAGAATTAAGTAAATCATGATATAGGTAATAATAATATCAATAACAATAAATCAAAAGACGTACGATAAATGAAACGATTTTACACAAAACGCTGCTTTAACATGGAATTTATAAGAGAACAGGTATTATGAAGTCGTAATTGAACCATATATGACATCATAACAATGAATATTATTCTGTAATAAGTCAATAACATTATTTGACCTCACCCTTTTTTTCTTTTCCCCAGGATTTAAAGAAAGGGTTTAGGTAAGAAAATAAAAAGATAAGATATTTATGGTAGATGTTGAAGATATTTCACCAAGATTAGAAGATTATATTCCGAGTTTCCAAATACACTAAACTATTACGATACTTTGGTGTATGTTTTTGTTACATATTAAGTATTCTGAAAAAGTAGTGTTATGTCCATGTACGTCAAGCTTTGGGTATCTACAGTTGGTACCAAAGGAAAGGTATAGTTAACCTTTAGAAACTATGATGCGAAAAATTTAGTGAGATACCTAGATATATTTCTAAGGTATGTCTAGGGATGTACCTAAGGATAAGTATATGTATAGGTTATAGGCCTAGAATTATGGAAATGATCTTAGAAATATACCTAAGATGTTAGATATTGAAGGTACTCCCCCTTTATAATGTTGTTTTCCCTAGCATGATTTTTTCCTCTCATACTATTCTTTTTGGGTTTTAGACGATGACTAGAACCCAAAGGAACCGTGTTGATCAATGTAATGGACGATGAAATGATTATCTTCCTGAACAAACCAACATTATGGGAGATGGAGTGCAAAATCTTATTTCTATACTTACACAATCTAGGAATCATTCTAGACTTCCAAATGAGCAGAAAAGGGAAGAATATTCTATTGACTCCTTCATAAGGAAATATCCACATTCTTTCAGTGGGTATTCTGATCCACTTGTTGCTGAACAATGGATCAGTACCATTGAAAAGATATTTTCCAGACATCGTCGTTCGGAACATGAAAAATTCATTCTGGCTATTTACCGTTTAGAAGGTGAAGCAGATCAATGTTGGACTCTAATTAAGAATAGGAGGCCCCGAGATGAAATTGAATCCATGGAATGGGATGAGTTCAAGAACATATTTTCAATAAGTAATTCCCTCGTATTCTTAGAACAAATATGGAAAAGGATTTCCTTGAGCTTAAGCAAAAGGATGAAGAATCTATTGATATATACGAAGCGAAATTTACAAGGCCTGCAAGGTATGCATATGGATTTATCATCCAACCTGAAAGTAATGTTTATTGATTTTTCAGTGACTTAAAACCAAGTCTTCGAAGGGTATTAGCTATAAGAGAGTTTAGTAGCTATGAAGAAATTGTGCATTGTGCTATCAAGGTAGAAATGGAAGTTGGTGTTACATATCCATCTCATGGTTTTGACAAGAAACTAAATATAGAGTTCAAGGAGAAATCTCAGAATAATGGTAAAAATAAGATAAATGTTTCTTTATGCTCAATGTGTGAAAATAAGCATGGTGAATATTGTCTTAAAGGGACTAGAAATTGTTTTAAGTGTGGAAAAGAAGGTCATTGAGCAGTTGAGTGTCGAAGTAATGGAAAAAGGGTTGCTAATGATGTGAATAAAGAAAAGAGTGTAGAGAACGTACCACCAACACTTCAATGCTTCAAGTGTAAGGAAATGAGGCATTATACTAATCAATGCCCTAATCCAAGGATTAATGATGATCAACGTGAGCAACCTCTCAAGGCAAAGGACACAGAGAAGTCACATGCGATCACTATTAGCAATGTTGATTATGACAATGATGTGGTTGAATGATTATGTGTTTATGTAAAGGGATTCCAAAATAATGTTGTGGAATCTCATTTATAGTATTGTGGAACATTAGAATATCTATTTAATGGTTTATTGTGATTTTGATAATTATATGGTACCGGTAACCATGAAAAGTAATTCAATTATTTTGGAAAGCATATGATTTGTGCATAAAGAAGGGATAAAAAGATAATGAAATGTTTGATAGTATTAATGAGCTCATGACTAATATAAGGAAAAAGTGATATCATGGGTTGAGTATATAGAATTTTTGGGACTTTGGTATATGAAAAGAGTTACCTTGGGACATCATTCATGTTTTCACTATGGTTCAAGAGAATACATGATTAAGGTATTCACATGTTTGGAATGTGACCAACAAGATATATCATATGATATACGGGGGATAAATGATGGTATTCGCATGCTTGGTAGATGAAATTTATAGTAATTGTTTTCTTTTTACTATGATCATGGATAGAAGTATTTTGTATAAGCCTAAAGATTAGAATGAATTAAGATAGACATAAGATAGTATTTTTTTCTATTTTATTGCAGGAATGTTATTATAATGTAGTTTTAGAAAAAGGGAAAACCTACAAGATGGGAGACAACCCGTCGCGTCAGACAAGGTTGTGGGAATCAAACTCACAACTAAAGTGCGACATGCCTTTATTTCCTACCACTGGCCTACAGGAAGTCCCTGGTTAGTAGAAACTAGTTTTATTATATTAAGCAGTATGATAGATGAAGTATAAGTCCATTTTTGGAATCATATACGATTAACCTCAATATAAATGGACTTATGTATATTTGATAACTTTTGATAACCTTTTGTTTGAGACATATGGAATGGCCCATTATTCTATCACATGATCCGATAACACCTCACAAATGAAAAATTCAACTTCATTTCTTTAAGAGATGAAGTGGAAATTGTTCAAGGCACGAACAACAGTGAGAATATACCGAAATAAAGTATGTATTTATTCTAATTCGAATTCTTTAACTTTAGGGAAATGATCTTGAAAACCAAAAATGTTGTCATAGTGCCCTTATATCCGATGAATCAGATGGTACCTTGGATCATCACAAATTTATGGATTTGTGATTGTTGGATTTTTCATAGCCATGTTCTCTACCACTCACCATCAGAACATGATGGTTAGATTTCTCTTCCATATCCATATTTTCACCTTTGTTATCCTATGTGGAAACCCAGTGATTAGTTAATTTGGGTAACTGTTACGTTTCATAGTTTAGTTTTTAAAGATATGTTTTGGTATTCCTTTTTACGATGTGGGTTTCTATTAAAGAAACTTTTGAGTAGTAAACCATTTATGACCCCGACGAATTTCGAGGGCGAAATTCATTTTAAGGGGGGTAAATGAAACACCCATAGAATTTATGAAAAATATTCTTTTTAATTTCATTGATGTCTTGTGTTGTACGCTACACCAAAAGGAGCTTGCACTACACTCATCCCTGACTTGGTTTGCATTACACGCAATCACAGCTGTCCACGATAGCGTGTGTTTTACGCAATACTGAGTTTCACTAAACAACGATATATTATTAAAATATTATATAAACTAGCTGTTATGAATAGTAATACCCACTTTTTGAAATTTTATAAATTTTATCTTTCTAAATGGACTCGTTTTTTGGATTTAGAATATTGAAATTAGCCTAGGGTGAATTTTTGGTATTTTTCTAAAAACTTTCAATTTTTGATGAATAGTGAAAACACTAGGTTATTATTTAAAAACCGACTTTTTATTTAAATAATTATTTATTTTATTTAAATTTATTTTAGGTCAAAATTGATACATAATACCTATATAAGATCAATTTAATTCATTGGAGTCATTTTATAATAATTTTAGACATATAAAAATTTTATTGAACTTTTCACCGTCTTTTACCCACCTCCTAAGAGAGTTTGAAAATTTACAAAGAAACTTAATTTTTCCGCTTCTATGAGTGGAATTTCAAAAATCCGAGTGACTCGGTTAATATAAATGGGTAAAATGTGGTTCAATAAGGTAAAAATAATTTTTGGTGAATAGTATCTTTTTACTTTTATTTACCACGGTTAAAAGTAAATAGGGTAATTAAGGGTAAAAATGAAATTATTGTTACCCTAACACATGTCCTAATTCTATTGGATAAATGTAATTCGACCAAAAACAACCTTAGGAATAAAATATTACCCTTTAGGTCCACTTGGATTAGATTAGGACATTTATTATTATTTTATTTAAAAAAGTATTAAAATAGCTAAAATCAAAGCTTATAAATAAAACATTTTTAATATAGGGTTATACATAAGATAAATTCGACTATAAATATTAATTAGAAAGATAAAAAGCTTTACTACATAATGGTATTTTATTTATAATTTTTAGACATTAAATAATTTAATTTATTTATGACACAATGCTGATGCAGTAATTACCTTATTAATGAAATATTAACATAATTGATATTATAAATACCCAAATAAATGTAATTTTAGACTTTTTATGAATTAAACTAATTTTATAGGTTAATAGTCCATGTTATTATTGATTTAATTAACTTTTTTAGAACTATTCATGCTGTTATGATTTTCACAAAAATCAAGTACCAAATAGTGTCTAAATTGACATAAAATAGTTTTTAAAACAAATATTATATTATTAATTGTATTTTATTACTAGAAATATAAGGTTCAAAGAAATGACCTAGATAAGGATATATATATTAATAATGAACCATTTGGGGTTCTTTTGGCTTGTTATAGTAAGTTTATTAACCATATAGTGTAAGAAAACAACAAGACACGGTAAAAGTTAAATTATTTAAGATAGAGTTAAATATAAAAGATAAGGATAAAATAGTAACCTAAACTTTTCTAAAACATATTGGTTGAGAGTATTTCTACCCATACCCACCTTATATTCTAATTGAATCAATTTTAGCTATTAAAAATCTAATATGACTTTATTATAAAGTAATAGTTTAAGTTTTCTTAAGGTGCCCCTCGCCTCCCTTATAAAAAGGGCACCCCTTCCCTCTTCTGTTCACACAATTTTGAGCCTTGAATCTCGGCCAAACCCTGCCAATTCCTCTTCTAAACCTCTCTAGTTAAGTCATAGAGGTTCTGGTCTTCTCAAAATATCAACTCTAGTACCTTAAGAAGAAGTTAATGGAGGTGTGTTGAAGAAGAGGCAATCTCTTCTAACGATTCTTTCAAGTTTCTTTCTTCTTAAACTTATTCTTCTTTAGTTTCTTAATTACAATTTAATAACATAAGTATTACTTATATAATGATATGTTATTATAAATATGAAACAATCCCATTTCACCTTAAATCCATCCTACGAAAAATGAAATCACCGCGCGTGCGTACGTACGGAATACCATCTCCACGCCGTGGTATAATCTGGTTTTCCACCACCACCTTACTTGGATGGGTATAATGGTGAAAAGAATAACTATATATGATTATTATAACATCATACTGATTCTATTATATTATATCATCTACTCCAATTCCACTCAATAAATATGGGAACGATATCATCGCTCGTGCGTACGTACGGATTACCATCTCCACGACGCGATGAGATTCATTTTCCATGTTAACAATTAAAGAATGATTATAAAGTATACATAATAAGTAATAATGAAATATATGACATAATAATTCTACTATATTTATGTATATATATATGTATATCATCTACTTAATTCCATTCAAGTCAATAAGGAAAATAAAACAGCGTTCATGCGTACGTACGGCCTACCGTCTCCATGAACGGTGTATTTCATTTCATTCATCTATCTATTATATATATATATATACTAAATATATATGATATATAAATCATGATTTAGATTATGGAAGTAATTAAATCATTATATAAGTAATAATATCAAGAACAACAAATCGAAACACGTATGATAAATGAAACTATTTTAACCAAAACGCTGCTCTAACATGGAATTTATAAAAGAACGGGTATTATAAAGTCCTAATTGAACCATATATGATATCATAACAATGAATATGATTTTTTAATAAGTCAATAAAATTATTTAAATCATTATACAGGAGTTCCGGATACATACGAAGCATATCAGACATAAGGTATGGGATAATTTTCAAATCTCATTTTTATCAGAGATTGCTTATACGTAAGTATTTACTGGGGTTATATTTTTCATCCATGCCCATATAATTTTTTTCATAAAGTGTTTAATATTCTTCCATGTATTTTTAATGTCATGTTTACCCCTATTTTACTTTTACTTTGTTTTATGGAAGGAATATTTCTTTTGTTTACCATAAGAGGAACTTTTAGACTTTTCTGACAAAAGTATGAGATGAATGTTATTTTTAACTAATATGGCCTGAATGGATTTTTACGGTTTCATAATGACTTATTTAAATGAAGTTTCCTCTACAAAATTTTATGACTATTTTCAACAAAATAATTTTCTTTTATGATTGCATGGCATTTTTTGAAAAGAAAATGATTTTGAAGAAGAAATTATATTTTCTTCAAGAATTCATTTCAAGTGTTTTATCAAAACCATTTTCCATATAAGATGACATTATTTCATATGTGTATAATGTCTCTATGATTTACATGGTTTTACTTTTATTATGATGAAATTATATCCATTTGTTTTATATGGATTATGTTATGATGGGATGATGTTTATGAAACCCATTTTAGTCTTTGGGTTATGATGAATGTTTTATGTTTTGTGGCATAAGTAAGAATGATTTCATTATGATATGGGTGGGACCTATATCTCCCTCCAATGCATTGGGTAAAGATTTATATCTCATGAGATAGACATGTCTAGAATGGTAAGTTAATCCGGTTCAGTGTTACCAGACTGAAACGAGGAGTGAACTCGATTTAGAAAGGGAACTTGTCCACTAAGATGGTATTGGCAGTAATGCCTTGTCTACTATGGAAATCATATCATGTACTTAATGGTTTTCCACAATTACATGTTTTATTCCAATGATATTTTATCATGATTGATGTTCCTTTATGATATATGCCTTAAGTACTTCCAAGATTCATGTCTTTTCTAATGATTTTGATGTTTAGATTTTATGTTCATGTTTTTGCATTCAAATGTTTATGGATTGTTTTATGTTCTCTATGTTTACCCTTACTGGGCATTTGAGCTCACCCTTTTTTTTCTTTTCCCCATGATTTCAAGAAAGTTTTTAGGTAAGAAAATAAAAAGGGAAGATCTTTATGGGAGATGTTGAAGATCTTTCACCAAGAATAGATGATTATATTCCGAGTTTCCAAAGACACTAAACTATTACGGTCCTTTGGTGTCTGTGTTTGTTATATATTAATTATTCCGAAAAAGTAATGTAATGTCCATGTACATCAATATTTGGGTCTCTACAGGTTATACCTGTTTTCCCTGCCTTGTGACCGTATGATGGAATGATATTCTTGACATGCTTGTTTCTGTAGACTGGTTAGCCAAGTAGCTCTGTAGGTGTGCTTTTTTCCTTATAGCATTATTATGCAGTGACCAGCACGGGACCGTGAGAACCTGGTGCTAGAGACTATAAGGGATATACCGAGTGATCTTCCCAAAGAGTCTCAGACATTATAGACTATAAGGGATGGACCGAGTGAGCTTTCTTGAGAGTCCTGGACATTATAGACTACAAGGGATAGACCGAGTGAGCTTCCTAGAGAGTATTGGATATTATAGACTACAGGAGGGTAGACCGAGTGGGATTTCTCAGAGAGTCTTTTCTTGTTTGAATTTCCTTAACCCATTCTAGGCTAGAGGAGTAATTGACTAAGCGAGCTTTGTTAGAGAGTCTGTGATAGACCTGAGACTATAGGAGGAATTGACCGAGTGTGCTTCCATAGAGAGTATCTATACCTTGGGGCTATAAGAGGGTTAGAACATGTGATCTTCCTCAGAGAGTCCCTAGCTACCCTAGACTATAAGGGGAATTGACCGAGAAAGATTCCCCAGAGAGTCTTATAATTTCGTATGACTAAACCAGAGGGGTTAGGCTGAGTGCACTGACCAGAGGGTTGTTGGTACATCTTGGATAGGACCAGAGGGGTTGGTTGTGAGTACTTCCGAGAGGGGTTCATTTTGTGGGTTGATGTTTGATTCGCTACTGCTTGTTGTTATGTGGATTAATTACTATTGCATATCATCCTGTTACTGCTTACTGATTACTGCCTTCTATTTACTGTTATTGTTTACTGCTTCTTGTACTATTACTTGACATATGCTCACTGAATATTAGGAACATATCTTCAGGTGGTTGCCTACTAGGATTTAGTCTCACACCCTATGTGGGCCATGCTTTTGGGCCCAAGCAGACTATTTTTTTGTAGGTATAGAGAAGGGCAAGCGCCCTTCGACTTTGGGTACATGATTGCTTTGGAGCAGGAGAGCATGGGACCAAGCTTAGGCTTGCGATGATGAGGAGCTGTTTATCTTTTCTTTTGTACTTGTTTGGGTACTATTGTATTTACAGCATTGTGATTTGTTTAGTTGTTTTCCTAGATATGTACCATTCATCATTTCATATATACATATGTGCTCCAGTTGTTTATTTTTTTAGCCTTCCACTGTTCACTTGTGTATGGATTAATTACTGCTTCTGCTATTGTCTATTATTTCACTTTTCTGATGTGTACCCTGCCAATGAGAGCATTGTTTCCCCATTATCACACCCAAGGCCCTTACTACTAGTCGGTAGCCTCTCGTGTTCAGGGAAATTCCCTGGAGCCCATGTGACCAACTGGGTACGGGGCACCTCTGGGTGGCTTCCAGAACCGGGACGTTACAAAGTGGTATCCGAGGAATTATTTTCTCTTGACTTACTATTTGGTTCTTTTATCCATGGATAAGATGGATTTGGTACTTGGTAATAAGCTGTGCCTGGGAGTAGCTAACCCGTCTACAGGGAAAATCCAATCTACCTCATTTATTACAGTTTTTGGTTTTGATATTTTACGGTTGATATGATTTCACCTAGATTGATTCACATGCCTTGTGTTGTTATTGTTGTTTGTATTTAGGTTCTATTTTTGTCACAACCCGATGAGATGAGGGTATGATATCTCATTCATCATATAGGAACTTGTTAGAAATCACATTCCATGCATTCTTTCCATGCCATCTAGGGTGCATTAGCGATTGCATGTTGTTGTGATAGAAGTTGTGTAGTTTATGCATTCTGTTGTGATAGATGCTTTGATAGAATCACTACAGTTTGATAGAGTAATTGTTTGTATTATTCCTTGCTTCAATGAACGCCAAATTTTGGTTCTTGAGGTGTTATGGGCCCTCATGAATCCGAACTTTGTGTATAATTGACATATTTCCCTTGAATATGATATGTAGGAGATTACAATCTTTGGTTTGCAGGGAGTATGGGCCCTCACGGATCAGAATTTGGCACCTTTATGTTTGTTTTTCAGTGTTTTCTGGTCTTCGGTGCAGTTTCTGAACTACTACCCAGAAAAACCCAGAATACACAGCGTGTACATGACTACACGCCATGTAGTTTTAAACCGTGTCACTAACTATGTGGGCATAATCACAGGGTGGTGAAAAAGTTTTTAGAAACACATCGTGTGCAGTCGTTACACATTGTGTAGTAGTGATATGTGTACCTGGCCGTGTCACTAACAACACGGGTCAGGGAATCTCGTGTATTACATGTCATTTTGGATACGAACACGCCATGTAGTCTTGTTCTAGGTACCCGGCCATGTCACAAACAACACGGGAAGGTGTTATCTCTCATATGCACAACCTGTTTGTTCAGAACACGCTGTGTAAAGGTCAGCCGTGTAGTCGATCGTGTAACTAACAACACGGGTCGCCAAAACCATGTCTAGTACATGCCGTTTCTTTAGTGAGCACACCGTGTAGTCTAGGGTTAAGAGGACCATGTCAGTTAGCTGTGTAAAGAGACTCGGGAAGGGGAATGGTGATGAAGTACATTCCATGTGTGGGGACAACACACCATGTAGTCTGAGGTGTTACACGACCAAAGGTGGAGGAGTAAACTCCCATGTGTATGGCCTTAAGGAACATGTTGTGTAGTTTTTATACACGTCATGTAGTTGTGTTTAGTAAACTTGAGTGTTTCCTTCTTATGTTCCCGTTTTGTACTCTTATGTTTTCTGTCCTTGTTAATCCAAATCTAAGGTGTGCTTTTGATCTTTCATTGCTATGCCTCTGAGACATCCTCTGGTTGTAAATCAGCTGCCAAATAGTGATGAGACACCGAAAATGGCCGATCAGGGACCTTATGTAGGTCCTCCTTCTATTCCAGCATTGGCACCAACAGTTATACCCGTTGCAGGTTCTGATGCGTAGTTCAGGTTGGACTTCCTAAGGATTATACAGACCTTTCAGGGAGCGTCGTCTCCTACCCCGTCGATGGATGAGTTAACGCAGGGTACTCTTTCTATTATGGAGTACTCATCTCATTTTACCGAGCTGCAGTGCTTTACGCTGATTCTAGCAGGTTTTGAGTTGTTCCTTACTAGGAAGTTTGAGGACGGTCTCAGGCAGGAGATCTATTCCCAGGAGAATATCTTCAGTTTGACTTCGATATCCTCTTTCGTCAACCAGGCACTGATCATTGAGCACAATCTGAGAGATTCTAGAGTAGTGGGCCAGGATGGTTCGATACCCAGAGTCAGTGTTCCTCCTACTGATAGCAGGAAGCGCCGTAGAGAGTCTTCTCGAGGAGATCGGAGTATGCATGATGTATCTTCAGGTAGCCAGGTTGTATGCTACTAGTGTGTTAGGAGTGGGCATACTAGGACTCAGTGCTATAGAGACCCGATGGACTGCCGATCTTGCGGAAAGATGGGCCATCTTCAGCGTTTTTGTCAGATCTTCTCACCTACAGCTGGTTGTAGGGGTTCTTCTATGACTCCGCCTTTAGGGATGCATCACCAGTTTCTCACAAGTCTAGGAACTAGTGTTCTTCTGGCCGTTCGGGCTGAGGTGGAGGTCACGGCTGTGGTGGTCAATCTCCAGGTTACCAGTGACAGTAGAGCGGATCATCTCAAAGTGGTCATCCAGGGGCGCAAGGCCATGGTACATGCCATACTTTCACTGTGGGGTAGACCCATCAGGAGAAGGATCCCAGACCTTCTACAGTTCGAGGTATGATATTATTAGCCTCTGTTTTATCTTCTTCCCTTTTCGATACTAGTGTTACGCATGGATTTATCTCTATTGCTGTTGTGGAGAGCCTTGGGCACTGCAGCTTTTCCTCTGCCGATACATTGACACTAGATACACCCTGGGGAATGAGGACGTCTAGCATACATCAGTGCAGAGAGTTCCCTCTTGAGGTTTCAGGGTTTCACTTATTATGGGACCTCTACGTCCTAGAGATGACAGGCTATGATGTCATTCTCTGTATGAACTGGTTAGTTCCCTTCTAGGCCGTCATCGATTACTATCGCTGTAGGGTGAGTTTTGTATAACCAGAGGGCAGATCTTTTCTTCATAGAGGCGAGTGGGATGTCCAGGCGGGTAGAGCTGCACTAGAGCATCATGGGCTAGGAGGAGTTATAGCCCAGATTTCCAGTATTTATCTGGATGACCAGGGTACTTCTCAGTTAGACTTTCCTCTAGTGGTGGACAATTTCAGAGACGTCTTTCCGGAGTACTTTTCAGGTTTTCCTCAAGACCGTGAGGTAGAATTTTCTATTAAGCTCATGTCAGGAGTGGCACCGATGTCCATTCCTCCTTATAGGATGGCTAAACCTGAGTTGCAGGAGCTCAAGAAGAAGTTGGAGGAGTTCCAAGCAAAGGGTTTCATCCGACCCAGTAGATATCCTTGGGGTTCGCCTGTCCTTTTTGCAAAGAAGGTGGATGATACCCTTCGAATTTGTGTGGATTATCAGAAGTTGAACCAGTTGATGGTCAAGAACTGATATCCTTTTACAAGTATCGATGACCTCTTTGATCAGCTTAGAGGAGCCTGAGTGTTCTTGAAGATTGGCATGTGATCTGGATATCATCAGTTTCACGTTAGACCATCAGATATACCTCTGAAAGCCTTTAGGAGTATATATGGTCTCTATAAGTTTACGGTTATGTCGTTCGGTCTCATGAACGCGCCAACGGTTTTCATGGAACTGATGAACCGAGTGTTCCATCCATACTTGGATTCCTTCGTGGTGGTTTTCGTGGACGAAATCTTTGTGTACTCTCACACTCGACACGACCATGCTACCCATCTTGAGATCATTCTGAGTACACTGAGAGAGCATCAAATATATGCTAAACTCTCAAAATTCCACTTTAGGATAGATCATATTCACTTCTTGGGTCATGTTATCTCAGAGGCAGGAGTATCAGTGGACTAAAAGAAAGTGAGAGTTGTAGTTTCTTGGGAGAAACCGAAGAACGTCTTTGAGGTGTAGTGTTTTATAGGGATGGTTGGATACTACAGGTGCTTTATTAAAGACTTTTCACATCTAGAAGCACCTTTGACAGGTCTGACCAAGAAAGGGTCAATGTTTTTATGGTCGGATTCTTGTGAGTCAACATTTCAGGAGCTGAAAGGGAGATTGACGTCAGCACCGATACTAGTCTTTCCAGATCCAGGCAAGAGCTACACTGTTTTCTACGATGCTTCGGGTATCGGGCTGGGAGATTTCCTTATGTAGGGAGATGGAGTCATTGCGTATAGTTCTAGGCAGTTGTGGCCACATGAGAGGAACTAACCGACACACAATATGGAGTTTTCAGTTGTTGTTCATAACTTACGTTGTTGGAGACAATACCTTCTAGGAGAGCACTTTGTGTTTTTCACCGACCACAAGATTTCAAGTACATCTTCACTCAGCGGGACCTGAATATGAGATAGCGTAGGTGGGTCGAGTATCTTCAGTCCTTCGACTTTGAGCTTGCCTATACGCCTAGAAAGGGAAATGTAGTTGCTGATGCGCTGAGCATGAGAACTCAGATTCATGCAGTTAAGGGGGCCAGTAGTGAGTGGAAGCTTATGTCTCTATTCTTTGAGATGCATTTGGAGGTTTACAACAGAAAGGGACATACTTTTCTTTCATCTTTAGCTGTTACCTCTACCCTCCATGATCGGGTACAGATGAGGCAGCTATCAGACTCAGAAGGCCTAGTCCTGCGGGAGAGTGTGTCAGGAGAGGACCCTCTTCCTGGATGGACAGTGGGTGAGGATGAGATCTTGAATTTCTAGGGATGCGTATGGGTGCTAGTAAATATACGCGAGGAGCTGATGCGGGTTTTTCATTCATCAGTTTGGGCAGTTCATCCAGGCGTCACCAAGATGTATCATGATCTACACCGCCAGTATTGGTGGCCAGGTATGAATAGGGATATTGCTGGGTCTGCCATGAGATGTTCTACTTGTTAGCATGTGAAATTGGAGCATCAGTGACCAACAGGGCTTTTGCAGCAGTTACCCATACCTGAGTGGAAGTAGAATGATGTCGCGATGGACTTCGTGACCGGGTTACTGAGGTCACCTCAAGGGAGTGATGTTGTTTGGGTTGTCGTCAACAGGCTTACGAAGGTTTCTCAATTATTTTTGATCAAGGAGACCTTCAGTGTTAATGAGCTAGGGTGGTTGTACATCCGAGAGATTTTACGCCTATATGGAGTTCAACACTCCATTGTTTCAAACAGGGATGCACGTTTTAATTCTCGATTCTGGCAGGGGCTTCCAAAGTCTTTCGGTACACAGGTACTTTTGAGTACAACATACCATCCCCAGACAGATGGATAGTCCAAGCGTATGATCCAAATGCTTGAGGGTATGCTCTGAGATTTCATTATAGACATTAGAGGTTCTTGGAAGAAGCATATTCATCTTGTGGAGTTTTCTTATAACGACTGTTTTCAGGTGACTATTCTGATGGCACCTTATGAGGCTTTGTACGGTAGGCCATATCGATCACCTTTGTGCTGGCTGGAGGCAGGAGAGGCAGATTTTCTGGGACCTCATCTTGTTTAGGATACCTTAGAGTAGATAGATTTGATTCAGAAGAGGATGGCTACAGTACAGTCTTGACAGAAGTCTTATGCTGATCAGCGGAGATGACCTCTAGAGTTTGAGGTCGGGGATTAGGTTTTCCTGTGTGTCACACCGAGGTTGGGACACAAGCAGATTCAGAGATAGGGTAAGCTTTCACCACAGTACCTCGGGCCGTTTGAGGTGTTCGAGAGAGTTGGGTTGGTTTCCTATCGGTTGTAGTTACCTCAGAGGTACTGAGCTATGCATGATGTCTTCCACGTTTTCAGCTCAAACGTTACTTTTCAGACCCGTTTCATGTTTTTTAACCCGAGAAGGTTGATCTCAAAGTGGATGTGTCATTTGAGGAGAATCCTATCCGGATTTTCGATCACAGTACGAATGTTCTCCCTGGCCAGTCTGTTCCTCTGGTATGGGTTCTATGGCAGCATGAGCGAGTACAGGACAAGACTTGGGAGAGGGAGGCTGATGTACGATCGCAGTGGCTGGAGCTGTTCGAGGTTTCTTCTTCTACGCCTCAATAGGGAAATTTAAGGATGGATTTCTTTAAGGGGGGAAGTTTGTAAGAACCCAGATCTTCGTTTCAGGTATGTTTTTCCTTTTCTGGTCGTTTTTGAGGAAAATAAAAAGATCTGAAAATTTTCCAAGTACACATCGTGTTCTTTGATGCCGTGTAAAGCCGTTTACTGGCCATGTCTGGGCCACACACATGGTGTGTAGGGGAGATGTGGAGGCCATTTAAAGTCATGTATGTAAAGGCCTAGTACACGTTGTGTACTCCAGAAGTACACGCCGTGTACTTTCTTTTTTTCATTAAACGAACTGGGGTCGAGCCTAATCGACAGAAAGTCCTTCTTCTCCAGGATCTTCGATTGGGAGTGTCCCTATGGCTGTGAATATCCTCTGAGTCCACAAGCCTCCATCTGTTTTCCAAATCGACCACCGTCAATTGTGTTGGAACCGCAGCGGTGAGCTCTTCCTTCTTCATGAGTTTCATTCCATGATTTTTCCTCTTTCACGAGATATCGTGGGCTGATGGTTTTGTACGTTTTCATAGATCTACGTTGTTCTATAGAGAATCAAGCCTCGTAGGTCAAGTATATTGATCTCCTAGCATCAAGGTAGGTGTTTTGTTCCTTTCCGCCTGATGTATTTGAGTTTTATGTGCAAATTTCCACCAATACTCGTGAACAGGTATTGTGTGTTTACCATTTTACCCATGTTGCTTTCTTGCCCTGCTTGTATGATTATGTAGAGGTAATTTGATCATTTTTGAGGATAATTGATGTGATTGGATGTTTTTCCCATGCCTTGTTCTGTTTTCGAACTTTGGGTCTTGTTATCCTTTGCCCGTTATACCCATTTTCCTTGCCTTGTGACCATAGGATGAAATTATATTCTTGACATGCTGGTTTCTGTAGACTGGTTTTCCAAGTACCTATGTAGGAGTGCTTTGGCCTTATAGAATTATTATGCGCTGACCTGCACGGGACTGTGAGAACCTGGTGCTATAGACTATAAGGGATAGAATGAGTGAGCTTCCTAGAGAGTCTCAGATGTTATAAACTATTAGGGATGGACCGAGTGAGATTCCTAGAGAGTCTTGGACATTATAGACTACAGGGGATATACTGAGCAAGCTTACCAGAGAGTCTTGCATATTATATACTAGAGGAGGGTAGACTGAGTGAGCTTCCTCCGAGAGACTTTTCTTTTTTTGAATTTCCTTAACCCATTCCAGGCTAGAGGAGGAATTGACAGAGCAAGCTTCCTTAGAGTGTCTGTGATAGGCCAGAGACTATAGGAGGAATTGACCGAGTGTGCTTCCTCAGAGAGTTTCTAGACCTTGGGGATATAAGAGGGTTAGACCATGTGATCTTCCTCAGTGATTCCTTGACTACCCTATACTATAAGGGGAATTGACTGAGCATGCTTCCCCAGAGAGTCTTATAATTTCCTATGACCAAACTAGCGTGGTTAGGCTGAGTGCACTGCCCAGAGGGTTGTTGGCACTTCTTGGATAGGATGAGAAGGGTTGGCTATGAGTAATTACCAAAGGGGTTTCTGTTGTGGGTTGTTGTTTGATTCAATACTGCTTGTTGTTCTATTGATTGATTACTGTTTCATATCATCCTTTTACTACTTACTGATTAGTGCCTGTTGTTTACTGTTACTGTTTACTGCTTCATGTACTATTACATTCCATATGCTCGCTGACTGTTAGGAACAAATATTAGGGTGGTTTCCTACTGGGATTTAGTCTCACACCCTATTTGGGCCATGCTTTTGGACCCAAGAAGACTATGTTGTTGCAGGTATAGAAAATGGTAAGCACCCTTTGACTTCAGGTATTTGATTGCTTTGGAGCAGGAGAGTAAGGGACCAAGCTTAGGATTTCGATGCTGATGAGATGTTTATCTTTTCTTTTGTACTTGTTTTGGTACTGTTGTATTTCTAGCATTGTGAATTGTTTGGTTTTTTTCCCAGATATGTACCATGCATCATTTCAAGTATACATATGTGCTTCAGTTGTTTATTGTTTTTGCCTTCCGTTGTTCAATTGTATATGGATTAATTTCTACTTCTTCTATTGTATATTATTTATCTTTTCCAATTTGTACTCTGCCAATGAGGGCATAGTTTTCCCATTATCACACCCAAGTCCCTCGCTGCTAGTCAGCAGCCTCTGGCGTTCTGGGAATTGCGCTTGAGGCCATGTGACCAACCGGGTACAGGGCACCTCTGTGTGGCTTCTGGAACCGGGACGTTACATCTATAATATGGTAAGAATCACTCAAAGTATTGTCTTAATGGAATGATAATATATTTTATGTGTGGAGAAGAAAGGAATAGAGTATTTAATTAAGAAGGAAAAATGATAAGTTCAGTTAACACAATGGATGAGAATAGTGGTTTCTCTAAAGAATCACCTATGGTTGAATGTTTTAAATGTGTAAATTATGAAAATTTTGAAAATTGTGGTCCTTGGGTGAAATCTAAAGAAGCGGATAAAAAATTTTTTGAATAAAATTTTTTATTTTGGGGATTATGAAACATAAAATGACATATGAAATGAAGTATTAAAGAACAAGATGATGGTTTAAGAATGAAGATGAAAGATTGAAGTGTTTATGTATTAGAATTAGAGAATTATATTATATACATAAAAAATGTATAAGGATTTTACTAAAATAGTATTTATTTAATGATTTGGTACCATATGTAGCACCCCAAGATTCCATGGTATGCTTCTCTTTTAATAATACAATAGCGTGTGTTGTATGCAACTTCGAGTTCTAACACATACCACAACCAATCAAACTAGCCGTTATGAATAGTAATACCCACTTTTTAAAATTTTATAAATTTTATCATTCAAAATGGACTTCTTTTTAAGGATTCTTAATATCAAAATTATCTTAGGGTGAAATTATGGTATTTTTCTAAGAACTTCCAATTTTTGATGAATAGTGAAAAA
Source organism: Viscum album (assembly GCA_963277665.1). Classification (NCBI taxonomy): domain Eukaryota; kingdom Viridiplantae; phylum Streptophyta; class Magnoliopsida; order Santalales; family Viscaceae; genus Viscum; species Viscum album. The sequence continues at coordinate 265,956,063 of OY728129.1, forward strand.
TACTGAACTTTAATTAAAAACATCTTATTTAATAAAAATACTTTATAGTGATAAATTATACTATTGAGTGGTTTTAAAGTATGTTTAGAATATATTTTTACCATTTAATACAATGTTGGTCATTGTATGTAATTTCACATTTAAACTAGGCATAAACAAGTGTCAATCTTTTGATAGTTATTATTTCTTAAAAAACATGCTTTTTGTTTTGACAACGGGAATTAATTTTAAATTAATTTCGGCCACTTCTGTGTTTTAAATTTAGAAAAATGAATTCCATATTTAGAATCATGAGGTATAAATTGTGTAAATAGGTAAATTTTATTTCTAGACATTTTGAATAATTACTTCGGTAAATATTTTATTTATCATGGTTAAAGTGTAAATCCGGTAAATAAGGGTAAATAATAATATTATAATATTATTAAATTACCCTTACACATGTCCTAACAATATTTTCTGATACATGTTCGACCATGGAAATCTTTTGGTCGATTTTGGGACCCCATGGTGTCACTTGTAAGTGATCATGACACTTTATATTAATTAAGTTAAAGTAAATACAAAAATGACATAAGCATATATCTTTTAGAAAAACAATTTTTTACATAGGGTTATATATGTTATATTTTCTTCTATAAATATTAATTAGAAATATAAAAATATTTCCTACATAATGGTATTTTATTTATAATTTTTAGACTTTGAATAATTAAATTTATTTATGACACAATGATGATGCCGTATTTTCTTTATTAATGAAAGAATAAACTAATTGGTATTATAAATGTTGTAATAAATGTAATTTGATAGTTTTGATGCCATAAAATAATTTTATTGGTTAATATGACATGTTAGGATTGATTAAATTATTTTTATTTGAATTAATAAAGAAGAGAAGACTTTAAAAAAAATCAATTATTAAATAGTGTCAAAATTGACATAAAGGAGTTTTTAAAACAAATATTATATTATTAATTGATATAATATTCATAAAAATCTATTTTTCGGCCAAAAGACTTATATGATGATAGGTATGTCATTAATGAAGCACTTGGGGTTCTCTCGACAGCTTATTGTAAGTTTATTAACCAAATAATATAAAAATACAAAGAGACATGGTAAATGTCAAACTAATTAAATAAGAGTAAAATCTAAAAGACAAGGTTAATATAGTTTCTCAAACCTGTCTAAAACCTATTGGTTGAGTGGATTTCAACCCATCCCCACCTTATCCCCGAAATAAATCAGTTTTTATCCATTATAAAACGAATATGAATTTATTATAAAATAATATTTTATGTTTTTCCTATGATGCCCCTTACCCCTCTTATAAAATGGTACTCTCCCTTATCTCTAATTCATACCATCAATGACTTTTGTCTTGGCCAAACCCTACCCAAATATCCTCTCAACTTCCCTCACTTTATTCTAGAGGCCTTCCTTAAGTCATAAAGCCAACTTAATGAGCCTTTTTTATCAAACCAAAAGGAAGAACCCGAAGAAGAGGTAATAATCTCACCACCCTCTTTCATGTTCTTTTCTTCTTCCACTTCTTATTTCTTTGTTATTTCAATTCTAAAATAATAACTCCAGTATCTTATATATAATGTGATGTTATTATAAATATTGTACATATATATTAATTATTCTATCCATCCTTTTAATGACATGTCACCATACGTGCATACGTACGGCTTACCGTCTCCACGTCGTGGTGTAATTGTTATTCAATACATTATTATTTGGATGGGTATAATAATTATGTGTAATTCATTTAAATAATAAATATATAATGATAATGATTCTATATATATTATATACCATCCAATTATATATTATTTTAAAATCAAAAGAATGATATTATCGCTCGTGCGTACGTACGAATTACCATCTCCACGAACATGATGAGATTCATTCCCCATCGTATCCATTCAAGACTAATTTTCAATAGATTATTAAAAATAATGTCTAAATACGTGATATAATTATGGATATTAATATGATACATCCCATCCATAAAAATTATGACTCACAAAACAAAGAATATAAAGGAAAACGAATCTGTTAACACCCGAAACAACGATAATACTAAGATATTATTAACGAAGCAATGTTAAAAGATCATATATGATATAATATTAGTGTATATGATTCTTGTATAATTTAATACCAATTATTTCATCATTATACATTAGTTTTACCAACCCTCGAGCAAGGAAAATTACTAGGTAGGGGTTAATTCTAAAATCTCTTCATTATCTGAGGTTGTTTATACATTATTATCTACTGGATCCTATTTATCATCCACATACACATTTCTTAAAAATGTATTTCAAAACATTATTAATATTTACTAGAAAATGGGTTAAATTCATTTATACCCTTATGTGTTTTGAAATTAATCTTTCCGTCGTTTACTACACAAGGTACTTTTTGACCTTTTCGACAAATTTAAGGTAAGAATGTTTTTTAACTTATACCGCGGGTGCTTCTATTTTTCGCAGTTATAACATCATCAAAGCTTCCCTTACAAGCTTATACGAATATTTTAAAAATAAATGTTTTCTTTATAATTATGTGACTCTTAAATTATTTCAAAATAGAAAGAGATATTTCTCCAAAAAGGGTTTTTATTTCATCTATGTCAACACCCTTTGATGGATTTTATGTTTATTTGAAATTGATTTATTATGATACAAATCTTCCACATTTTATTGAAGGTTTTTTGATATGTTTGACTGTGGATGTTCTATTTTTATACCATTCATGGTTTATAGATAATGTATTGGCATTTTTATGCAAGTATTAATACGAATGTTTATGATATGTTTAAACCTTTTCATATGAGGAATGTATTGGACTAAGTAAGTGATGGGTGGAGCCCACTATTGCTCCTCAATGTATCGGTAGGTCTCATCAGACAAATAGAAGTGTAATTGGCCGAGGCCCATTCCTAATTTTAATATATGGTTTTGGCGGAGGCCTTAATCATTTTAAGACGTCTTGGTCGAGGCCTTGAAAAAATGTTTCAGAATGTCTAGCATTATACATTTCCTCATTATGAAAATAATATTGATGGTTCATGTGGTCATTCGAATAGTAGAATACCAATGATTATGTTTTATTAGGGAATTATTTACTCCGCTCATATTCCTACCATAAAAGTATTCTTTTTTATTATTGGTCAAGGAATGTGGTTTTAATTATTCACCATGCTTAATATTTATGTTATCTTCCACTGTATTTATTACCCTTACTGAGTGATTGAGCTCACCCCTTTCTTATGTTTCATTTACCCAGTATATGAAGAAGTTAGTTATGAGTGACTTCCAGGCATTATTTAGGAGTCTTGGATGTTTCCAATGGAATAAATTTGTGTTTTATTTCTTTTCAAGTTGTAAAGTTGAACTTATTGACGAATCTTCTTTCAAATAATACTAAAATGATCAGTCTTTCGAGACATGATTTACTTGTGATCATGCCAATGTTATGTAATAATGAACCGAATCTGGGTAACTAGGGTTAGGGAATTACAGTTGGTATCCAAGGAAGTTTATTACAAACCTTGGAAACTAGATTTAGATAAACTCTAATTAGAGAACATAGCCCTAAGATAAACTTTTAGGATTATTATAGAAGAACATCCTATAATTTTGGTATTGTAGATATTTTGTGAGTTTTCTGAGCAATACATCCCTGTCTGGATACGAGCAGGTAGTGGCGGCTCTGGCAGAGATGTACCTAGGGGTAAAACCCAAAAACACCGCTTTGAGCTAGACTCGAATGGGAACTGGTGCACAACAATGGGCCTTGCTGCACTCTTGGTTATGAAACTCCTGAGTGATATGTTTAGGATAATTCTCATTTTCTTTACAAACCATTATGAAGGGTTTATGAGTATATAATTCCTCAAAGAAAACATTTTTATGATTATGGATTATATCCATAAACTGTTCAATTTATGTTTAGTGTATTACAAGTTTGGATTTATGTATTGTGATTCATAAACTAATCTATTATATTCCATTGTTTAGAAATGGAACCTAGTGGAAGGAATGGAAACTGTACCAATGCATGCACTCCATGTAGGGATTTCCCTCCTGCTCAATATAATTATAGTGGAGCTGGTGATACAACTGGTACTGATCATCTTATCACCATACTTGGACAACTCACTCAGGTTATGAATAAATACATACCCGTATGGAGTGCCCTGATCTGCAGCGTGGAGGGTCAATGTTAGATTGCTTCATGAGGCAACAACCATCAAAATTCAATGGGAGTAAAAATCCATTAGTGGCTGAGCAATGGATAAATTCCTTAGAGAAAATATTCCATGCTTTGGGGAGTAGTGAAAGGGAAAAAGTTTTCATGGAAGTTTGCCGTCTTAATAGAGATGCTGATCAATGGTGGTCATTTATTCAAAACACAAAGGATGATGAAGAAGTATCAAATATGGAATGGAGGGATTTTAAAGAAATTTTCTTCAAAAAATAATTTCCTCATGACCATTGAGCGGATATGGAAAGACAATTTCTGAGTCTGAGTCAAAAGGAGGATGAGAACGTCGCAATGTATGAAGCTAACTTTACAAGGTTAGCGAGGTATGCAATAGATTATATAAGTAACCCAAGAAGTAATATTGATCCTTTATTTGATGGGTTAAAACCATTTCTCTGTCGAGCATTAGTATCACAATCCTTCTCATCATATGAAGATATTGTCTCGTGTGCTATCAAGATAGAAAATAAATTCTCTAAGTCTTATGAATTTAAATCAAAGAAAGAGAAGAAGAGATCTACTGAACACTATCGGAAAGGAAATAAGGAAACAGGGAAGAAGGGAAGAATTGAATTTCCACCCTGTGATAATTGTGGAAGGAAGCATCCTAGTTCCTATCTAAAAGAAAAAGGAGTATGCTCCACATGTGGACAGAAAGGCCATATTTCTAGTGATTTTAAGGGAAACAAAGATGCTACCAATGTTCAATGCCACAACTATAGGGAGATGGGACATTATGCAAATGAATGTTCTAAGCGTCAGGGGAACTTACCATAGAAAAAGCCAAGGGATCAAGGCTAAGCTTATGCTATCACTACTGTTGAGGTAGAAGATCTGAAAGACATGGTGGCAGGTAATTTAATGGTTTCCTCAAGTTTAGAAAATGCTTTATTTGATTATGGATCATCACATTGTTTCATATATTCCTAGTTTGCTAAGAAAATTATATATTTCCAATTTGATTTAATAAGGGAGTTTTCAGTCAAAACTCATAGGGGAAGTATCATTTCTACAGTGTTCTGTTAATCAGTACCCATTAGGGTATATAAATGTTCGTTATTTGTTGATCTCATTGCCATACCCGTGATTGAATTTGATATAATCATCGGAATGGATTGGCCTTCAGACCATTATGAAAAAATTTATTCTAAGAAGAAGGAGGTTACTATTTTTGATGAGGATGATAAAGAACACCTTATCTTTAGAGAAGAATCATCACCACCTGATTCTTATCTAGAACCACCCCCAGTAGCTCAACTAAATTCAATTATTGGGGAGGAAGAGAATGAAATAACTGTGGGTGAGGAAAGGAATGTTCAAATAGAGGAAGTACCTATTGTGAATGAATATGTTGACGTGTTTCCAGAAGATTTACCTGGACATCCTCTAGAACGAGAAATTGTGTTTTCCCTTGATTTAATTCCTGGATCGATACCCATATCGAAGACCCCTTATAGAATGGAAACTATGGAATTAGTGGAACTAAAGAAAAAACTAGAGGAATTGAGTAATAAGGGATTTATTCTCTCTAGTGTTTCTCCATGGGGAGCCCCTGTCCTTTTTGTTAAGAAGAATGATGGATCTATGAGGTTATGTATCGAATACAGGAAAATCAATGCTATTACAATAAAGAACAAGTATCCCCTACCTCACATTGATGATTTATTTGAACAACATCATGGAACTCAATATTTTTTAAATATTGACCTTCGATCTAGATATCATCAGTTGTGTGTGAAGAAAGAAGATATTCCGAAAACTGCATTTCAAACTAGGTACAGGCATTATGAGTTTATAGTAATGCCTTTTGGGATGACTAATGAACCCTCTGTTTTCATGGATCTAATGAACATAGTTTTTATGGAATATATTGATGACTTTGTGGTGGTATTTATTAATGATATCTTGGTATACTCCAAAAGCTACAAAGTTTAGGAAAATCACTTGCGTATTATCCTGAATACTCTGAGAAGATATGAATTATATGGGAAGTTTAGGAAGTGTGAATTCTAGATTCAGGATATTTCTTTTCTTATCCATATTGTCTCTAATTATGGAATCACCATTGATCCTTATAAGACAAGAGCAAATCAAGAATAGCCAGCACCGATGAGTATAACTGAGGTACACAGTTTTATTGGTTTAGTTGGTTATTATCGACATTTTGTCCATAATTTTTCCCAATTGGCTAACCCATTAATGAATATCACATGTAAATGGGTTAAATTTGTTTGTACAAAATAGTGTGTAGAATGTTTCAAAGAATTAAAGAGAATAATAGTCAATGATATTATCTTGACTCTACCATCGGGGAATGAAGGATTTTTTATTTATAGTGACGCCTCAAAGAAAGGACTTGGTTGTATCCTTATGCAGAATGATAGGGTAATTGCCTATGCATCACGAAAACTAAAAATTCATGAGAAAAACTATCCTACTCATTATCTTGAGTTTGCAGTTGTAATCTTTGATTTGAAGATATGGAGGCACTATCTCTATGGTGAAAATGTGAGACTGATAATAATCACAAGAGTTTGAAGTATATTTTCTAATAGAAAGAACTCAACATTAGGTAAAGGCGATGTCTTGAACTTCTCAAGGATTATGATTTCACAATCCACTACCACCCATGGAAGGAAAATAAGGTGGTAGATGATTTGAGCAGAAAGGATCATGGAGTTTTGAACAAGATAAGATTTGAAAGGGATCTTATTTTCATGGATCTAGTAAAGATAGACATGGGAATAACCATGTAAGGTGAAACATCAATGCTTTTTCAAATGGTTTCCAAACCATATTTAATAGAAAATATTAAGATTTCTCAAACCGATGATGAAGTGTTTCAAAAGAAGATTAAATATATGAATGATGGGAGATTGAGTGACTGCGTATGATAATGTAATTTTGAAATTTGGGAAGAGACTTTGTGTTCCCAATATACCTGATCTAAAAAGAGAATTGTTGGATGATGCTCATAGTTCAAATTTCTCTATACACCATGGGAGCACCAAAATGTATAGATATTTGAAGGAACATTTTTGGTGGGACAACATGAAGAGGGAGATTGCTAATTTTGTGTCAATATGTATGGTTTTTCAATAAGTGATAGATAGAAGGAAAAAGCCTTGAGGAGTCATGTAACCTCTTCCCATACTGGAGTGGAAATGGGATAATACTACGATGGACTTTGTCATGGGACTACCAAAGAATCCTAGAAGGAATGATGCAATATGGGTCATTTTTGACCATCTTACCAAGTCAACACATTTTCTTGCTATAAGAGAAGATCTACCACTTGAACGTCTAGAAAGGATATATATTAATGAAGTTTTGAGACTTCATGGAGTACCCCTATCAATTGTTTTAGATTGTGATCCATGTTTTACATCAAGATTCTGGAAGGGTATTCAGAAGGCCTTAGATACTGATCTTTGTTTGAGCATTGCCTACCACCCCCAAACTGATGGACAATCAAAACAGACTATTCAAACATTAGAATACATGTTGAGATCATGCTCACTTGACTTTCAGGGTATGTGGGGTCAATATTTACCTTTATTAGAACTTTCCTATAACAATAGCTTCCATTCAAGTATTCCGATGGCACCATATGAAGCATTATATGGAAAGAGATGTCACACACCAACCTATTGAGGTGATGTTGGTGAAAGAAAACCCGTAGGCCCAGAACTGGTGGAGGAAATGATGGAAAAGGTGAAGGTAATCCAAAACCACATCAAAGCAGCTCAAAGGAGGCAGAAGAGTTATACCATTAACCATAGGATGGATTTATAAATTTAGGTAGGAGAGTATGTTTTCTTGAAGGTATATCCATGAAAGAGAGTTATACGTTTTGGTAAGAAAGGTAAATTGAGTCCCAGGTACATAGGACCTTTCGAAATTCTAGAATGAATTGCGGTTATAGATTATCATTTGGAAATGCCGCCAAATCTTTCCGAAGTTCACGATGCATTCCACATATCCTCCTCAAATCCTCTTTTTTCATTTTCTATGTAATCCACTTTAAGGGTGAGTGTATTCAACGTATCACTGTTGAGAAAATACATGCCACACACAACGCATGTACTTACCTATGAGGAATTAGAACTGGAACCCGATTTTTCTTATTACGAAGAGTCTATCAAGATTCTTGATTAAAAATAACAAGTGTTGAGAAACCGGACAACTCGTATGGTAAAAGTTCTATAGAGAAACCATAAGATGGAAGAGGCAACGTGGGAACCCGAGGAACTTATGATGAAGAACAACCTGAGTATTTTTATGCAGTAATATTCTAGATCTTTCGAGGAAGAAATTATTTGAATGTGGGGAGAATGTAACACCCCAAGCATCCATGATATGATTCTCTTTGAATAATACAATAGGGTGTGTTGTATGCATTTTCGAGTTCTAACACACGCCACAACCAATCAAACTAGCAGTTATGAATAGTAATAACCACTTTTTGAAGTTTAATAAATTTTATCTTTCAAAACGGACTTCATTTTTGGATTCAGATTATCAAAAATAGCCTAGGTTTATTTTTTGGTATTTTTCCAAGAACATCCAATTTTTGATGAATAGTAAAAAATACTAAACTTTAATTAAAAACATATTTTTTAATCCAAATAATTTTTAGTGAAAAATTATACCATTGAGTGGTTTTAAATTATTTTTAGAATATATTTTTACCATTTAATCCAATTTTGGTCATTGGACGTAATTTCGCATTTAAACTAGACATAAACAAGTGTCAATATTTTGATAGTTATTATTTCTTAAAAAGCACACTTTTTGTTTTGACAACGGGAATTAATTTAAAATTAATTTTTTCCGATTCTATGTTTTGAAATTAGAAAAAAGGATTCCATATTTATAATCAGATGGTCCAAATTTTTAAATAGGTAACTTTTATTTTTAGACATTTTGAATAATTATTTCGGTAAATATTTTATTTACCATGGTTAAAAGGTAAATCCGGTAAATAAGGATAAAAAAAAATATTATAATAATATTAAATTACCCTAACACGTGTCCCAACCCTATTATATTATATATGTCCGACCATGAGTATCTTTGGGTCGATTTTGGGACCCCATGGAGTCACTTGTAAGTGATAATGACACTTTATATTAATTAAGTTAAAGTAAAAACAAAAATGACATAAGCATATATCTTTTAGCAATTTTTTTAACATAGGGTTTTATATGTTATATTTTCAACTATAAATATTCATTAGAAATATAAAAATATTTAATACATAATGGTATGTTATTTATAATTTTAGACATTGAATAATTAAATTTATTTATGACACAATGTTGATCCAGTATTTTCCTTATTAATGGAAGAATAAAATAATTGGTATTATAAATGTTAAAATAAATGTAATTTGAAATTTTTGATGCCATAAACTAATTTTATTGTTTAATATGACATGTTAGGATTGATTAAATTAATTTGGTTCGAATTAATAAAGTTGTTAAGACTATAAAAAAATCAATTATTAAATAGTTTCAAAATTGACATAAAGGAATTTTTAAAACAAATATTATATTATTAATTGATATAATATTCCTAAAATTATAAGGATCTTCCAAAGGACTTATATGATGATAGGTATGTCATTAATGAACCACTTGGGGTTCTCTTGGTAGCTTATAGTATTTTTAATAACCAAATAATATAAAAATACAAAGAGACATGGTAAATGTCAAACTAATTAACTAAGAGTTAAATCTAAAAGATAATGTTAATATAGTGATCCAAACCTGTCTAGAACATATTGGTTGAGTGGGTTTCGACCCATCCCTACTTTAGCATAGAAATAAATTAGTTTTGAGCCATTATAAATGGAATACAAATTTATTATAAAACAATATTTTAAGATTTTCCTAAGGTTCCCCTCACCCCTCTTATAAAAGGGTACTCCCCCTTCCCTATAATTCATACCATAAAAGACTTTTGTCTCGGACAAACCCAGCCCAAAAATCCTCTAAAATTACCTCACTTCATCTTATAGGCCTTACTTTAGTCATAAATCCAATTTAAGGAGCCATTTTGATCAAATCAAAAGGAAGAACCCAAAGAAGAGGTAATAATCTCACCACCCTCTTTAAAGTTCTTTTCCTCTTCCACTTATTCATTCTTTGTTATTTCCATTCTAAAATAATAAATCCAGAATCTTCTATATACATTTATGTTATTATAAATATGGTACAGCCATATTCATTATTCTATCCGTCCTTTGAATTATATGTCACCATATGTGCGTACGTACGGCTTACCGTCTGCACGTCATGGTGTAATTGTTATTCAAAACATTATTATTTTCATGGGTAAAATAATGATGTGTAATTCATGTAAATAATAAATATAACATGATAATGATTCTGTATATATGATATACCATACAATTATATATTATTTTAATATCAAAATATTGATATTGTCTCTTGTGTGTATGTACGGATTACCGTCTCCACGAATGCGATGAGATTCATTCCCCATCGTAGCCATTCGAGACTAATTTTCATTAGATGATTAAAAATAATGTCTAAATACTTGATATCATTTTGTATATGAATATGATACATCCCATCCATAACAATTATGACCTACAAAACAAGTAATATAATGGAAAAAGAATCCGTTAACACCCGAAACAACAACAATACTAAGATATTATTAACGAAGCAATGTTAAAAGATCATATATGATATCATATTAATGTATATGATTCTTGTATAATTTAATAAAAATTATTTAAATATTACACAGAAGGCTAAACTACCCTCGACCAAGGAAAAGTACAAGTTAAGGGTTAATTATACAATCTCTTCAATATCTGAGGTTGTTTATACGTAATTATCTACAAGGACCTCTTTATCATCCACATCCATGTTTCTTAAAAATGTATTTCAAAACATTTTCACTATTTAATAGAAAATGGGTTAATGTCATTTATATCCTTATGTGTTTTTAAAGGAATCATTCCGTCATTTTCCAAACAATGTACTTTTTGACCTTTTTGACAAATTTAAGGTAAGAATGTTTTTTAACTTATACGGCGGGTGCGGCTATTTTCCGCCGTTATAACATCATAAAAGCTTCCCTTACAAGCTTATTAGAATATTTTCAAAATAAATGTTTTCTTTATAATTATGTGACTATTAAATTATTTCAAAATAGAAAGATATATTTCTCTAATAAGGGGTTTGATTTCATCTATGTCAACATCCTTTGATGGATTTTAAGTTTATTTGAAATTTATTTATTATAATACAAAACTTTCCATATTGTATTAAAGGTTTTGTGATATGTTTGAATGTGGATGTGCTATTTTTATTCCATTAAAGTTTTATGGTGAAAGTATTTACATTGCGTATGCTAGTTTTAATACAAATGTTTATGATATGTTTAAACCTTTTCATATGAGGAATGTATTGGACTTAGTAAGCGACGGGTGGAGCCCGCTATAGCTCCTCAATGCATCGGTAGGTATCATGAGACAACTAGACGTGGAATTGTCCAAGGACCTTTCCCAATATTGATATATGGTTTTGGCTGAGGCCTAAATCATTTTTAGATGTCTTGGCCGAGACCTTGATAAAATTTTTCAGAATGTCTGACATTATACATTTTCACATTATGAAAATAATATTGATGGTTCATGTGGTCATTCGACTAGTAGAATACCAATGATTATGTTTTATTATGGAATTATTTACTCAACTCATATTCCTACCAAAAAATTATTCATGTTTATTATTAGTAAAAGCACGTGGTTTCAATTATTCACCATGCTTAATATTTATGTTATCTTTCGCTGTATTTCTTACCCTTACTAAGCATTTGAGATCACCCCTTTCTTATGTTTCATTTTCCCAGGATATGAAGAAGTTATTTGTGAGTGACTTGTAGGCATTATTTAGGAGGCTTGGATGTTTCCATTGGAATAAATTCATGTTCTATTTCTTTTCATGTTGTAAAGTTCAACTTATGCACGAATCTTGTTTCCAATAATACTAAACTGGTCGGTCTTTCGAAACATGATTTCCTTATGATCATGCCAATGTTATGTAATAATGCACTAACTCTAGGTAACTTGGGTCAGGGCGTTACACCATATGTTTAATGGTACTAAGAAAAGTGATTCAATGGAAATTGATGTTTTTTGAAAACAAATGATTGTAATAAGATAACCCTTAATACGTTCTCAATGTCGAGATAATAATGATAAAGATATATTTATGGGATTGTATTGGTGAATTTAAATTGGTTATTGGTTTACTGGTTTATGTTATCTTTTTTGGAGTTTACCGCATGTTTTTATTTATGGAATATATTTTATGACCTCAGATTTTCTTTTTAGAAGCATGTAGGTTTCATTAAGATTTTATAATGACCAAGGTATTCAAATATTTGGTATGTGACATTAAAATTTACATTATGTTTTTTGTGGAATTTGATATTAGTTTATTTTTGAAAATTTAATAACCTTAGCAAATTTTTGGATATTGAATTTGGTCAGGCATATTTTGCAGGATTCATAAGGATAAATATTTGTGAAATAGATTAAGTTGAACTTTGGGGTTATTATTGAGGTTTTTGAAATTAATATATTATTTGATAACTCATTGAAATCATTTTTTTTCTTGGAAGACTTCTAGAGATAAGAGGTTGGACTTTTCACTCTTTTATGGGTGTTATAATCAATTAAAACTTAATTTTAGTGATTTAAACCGAAAAATACTCATCTTGGATATTCATTTCTTGGAGTAATTAATTAAGTTAAAATTGATCAAAGAGAAACCAAATGATTAAATAGTAAGTAAATTTTTTGGTGTTCTCTATCATGATAGAAATAAAAACTTTCAACAATAGTAAAATGATCCTGAAACTAAAATGGTATCCTATTACATTCATATCTAATGAATAAAATGGTCTTGTAACTCATCATAGATTTATTATTTTTTAATTTTTTATTTTCTCATGATTTTCCACTTTTATGGGATCAATGACCTCTACCCCCCTCCATCATTATATTGCCATCAAACTGTTCTTCCATGTATATATCTTCACATCCTACCTATGTTCTCCTACTTGGAAACCTAGTTATGTTTTATTCTAGATGAATTTCATGTATACCATTAACTCTATTAATAATAAGTTTTATTAACCATTTTTATGATGTGGGTTTAAAAATAATGTATTTTCAAATTTTAAAACATTGATTACTAATATCAAGATTAAATTGTGAGGTTATAATTTATTTAAGGGGGTAGAATGGAATGACCCATGATTTTTAAAGAATAAAATTGGGTTTGATATAGTATATGAAACATAGAACCAATCTTATAAGAGACTGTCACACCCCCAAATTTTAGGATATATTTATTTTTAATAAATTTATTTTCTTTGATAGTTTGCGCAACACGCAATACTATGTTTTAACAAACCATGATATAAAATAAAAAATATAATTTAAAAAATATTATTATAACCTAGCCATTATTTTGGTGGGTATTAATAGGACCTACTAAATTATGAAAAATTATATGGTTATCTATTTTTTTAGAATAAAATAAGAATCATGTGAAAGAAGAAGAAATGTATTCTAAAAAACTGTATTTTTCTAAAAAGAAGTTTCATTGTTATTTGCACACATAATTTAAAATTAATTTTTACCAAATTAATAAAATTCATTTTACATAATTAAATTCATTTTTTTAATCATAACTTCAAAATTATCTTAGAGTATATTTTTTATAATTTTCTGAAAAGATTAATTTTTTTGATGAGTAGTGATAAAATACTTGTTTTTACTGAATACCCCCTCTTTGTTTAAATAATTTAAGGTTTCCATTTTGATATATATTTTTTAATATAAAATTTGATAAATTATATTAAAATTAATACAATTTAGTTCATCTTTAATTTTTATATTAAAACATTCTGTACTTATAGGAATTATATCTTTGAAAAAATGCCTTTTCATCGCATTTGTGGGTTTATTTTTAAATTAAAATTTAATACTTATATGAATGGAATTTGAAAAAATGGATTTAATATTTTGAATCATAATAATTAATATTATATAATATACCCTAATATTTGTTTTTCTTAATGAATAGAAAAAACAATAAATATTTATGAACAATATTAAGGTTAAAACAAGTCTACCATGGGGTTAAGAAAAGATAATGGTTAAAAATGACCTAAAACTATTCTAATTACAATTTTCTATCCCTATTTAAAAAATAATCTTATTAGTATCTATTTTTATGATTTTTTAGGACAATATTCCATGAATGTGACCTATATAATAATTTAAATAAAGAAAAATACAAAATGCTCCCCTTTTGCTTTCATGTTTCAAATATGTATTCACATAAAAATAAGAGAAAGTTGTAAATGAATATTGATGGTCATTTTGATATTAATGAAATTATTTTAATGCAATGGATTTATTTATTATTTTATGTAATTATAGGACTATCTTAAATAATTATACAACGTCGAGACATTAATTATTTAATTAATATAAAAAATAAAATAAATGATTCTAAAAACATGATAATTTATATAAATTCAGTCAATTATTTCATTACATGATTTTTTCAGATAAACATATTATTATATTAAGGTTTAAAAGGAATATATTATAATTCCATCATTTTATTGACATTTGTTTATTCAAATTAAATGACAAGTGTTAATATTGGCATTAATTATATTTTATTAAATGATTTAAAATTCATAAAAAAATATCCTATGATAATTTATATTTATATATTTAAAAATATAAATTATTGTCCATTTATGAACCAATTAACCTTTTATAATAATTCTATTGATCCCCAAATAATAAAAAATTTGGTACCATAGTATAGGATAAAATGATGTTTTGTTCATTACATGCACTTATGTTAAAATTAATATTACAAAGACATGGGTTTTTTATTTCATATAATTTATTTGATATTAGGAACCATTGGTCAAAAATTATCTAATTAGTATCATTTATTTCTAGTCTTAAATGTTAAATTACTTATGTAAAGGACTAGTTACCGTAGTGATAAGTAAAATGGTAAAAGTAAGGAAACATACAAATTAATGAACAAAAAGTTTAAAACTTGTGTATTTAGTGCATCAGAGGTGTTAATAGACCATATAATCATTAAAATATGGTAATAATTAATTTTTTAGTCACTTGGGGTGAGAATGAATCCCTATTATTGAATAGTTTTGGGTATTCACAAAAATACCACTACTCCTCAATTATAAAAGTCCACTTCCTTAGCACACATATTCATGACTACTAATTCATCTAAATTGACAAACCCTACCAAAATAACTCTAAAAATTCATTAGACACATTCTAAAGTTTATGGAACTCCTAAAATTCCAACCCTAGGGTCTTTAAAAAGTTATCAAAAAGAGGTTTCTCTAAGAGAAGATAATTTTCTTCATTAAGCACTTTCTCTTTGTTTCTTCTTTTAAAACCTTAAAATTTGACTTAAGACATACAATATAATAAAACCATTATATAACATATAATGATATTTTATTATGATTATGGAGTAATATTTATCCATAAACACTTCCATTAAATTGGAAATGAAACCGTCAATCGTGTGTATGGCGGACTACCACCTCACAAACTGTTGTAATTATTTTTACAACACCACCTTTCAAGGATAAATATAATGATGAATTTAAAAATTTATATGATATTTTTGAAATCATTATAATTATGAAATTATTATATCTCATATACGTTTTTATATTCTATTCTGTGGGGGGATACAAGAACGTCACTCTTGTGTACGGTGGACAACTGCCTCGCGAAGCGATATTATTCATTTTAAACTAACAATATAAATGGAAGGTACTAAGTATGAATTTAATGAATATATTTTATATATATGACATTAAATAAAATTTATAATATTAATATATCATAAAATTACTTACCCTTTCAACCATTAAGGGATTGATATTGCCGCACGTGTATACGTACAACCTACCGTGTCTATGAAGCGATGCGATTCATTTTCTTTGTAAAATTTAAAATAATGGTTATAAGGATGTATCTAATGAAAAAAATAACTTATATAACATTAACATAATTCTAGATATTAAGGAACTATATCCTATTTATAATAATTAGAACATTCATGACAAAAAACCCTTAAGAAAAGAAGAAAATTAACACCCAACACAATGAAAAAATGAAATATTATTAACAAAAGATTTGTAAAATATTATAAGAGGATCATATATGGTATGATATATATGATTATATTTATGAAATAGATTTATTATAAACTAATGTTTATTATATCTGTGGGTTAGACACGTATGAAGGAAGTCAAACCTTCTGTAAGGGTTTCTTGGTTCACTTTTACTTCCATGAGATATATGCCATATTCACCACTTAGTTATTTTGTATTGTATATATAATTCCCCTTTGATATGTTATATAAAAAATACCATTATATTCATGATATTTAATGTTTCATTTGATGTTATTTCTTTTATGGTGCTTATGATTCAGAAATTACCAATGTAGTAATGATTTATGTTACAATCTCATTGTTTATTAGGGTTGTTTATGATTAAGTTTATGATGATGAAATATTATTATATACCTCTCAAAAAACTCTTGAATTTTATTATACTCTGGTTATTCATGAAAATTTCAAATGTTATTACCAGTTTCTCTCTCTTTGGCACTTAAAATGAATAAGAATTTTTTTAAAGAAAATATGACATTATTTTTCTCTCTGTTCGACAATTATTTTTCTTATAAAACTATGTTCTCTAAAAAACTATGATTTTTTTAATAATTATCCTAATGGTTTATAAAGAAATTTTTATGCATGATTTTATTTCCAGAAAGTTTTTTAAAAGGTATCTTCATGTCATTTTGATAATTAAATTTCATGCATACATTTTTGAGTATTTTAATGTGTTAATTATTGGTATTTACTAGATTAATCTTTCCAATTTTTGATTGATTTGTGTTGTTTTATATTTTTTAGCTTTAAAAGACGAATATTTTAAAAAGGGATGAAAATAGATTGAAAATGGAGCTACGCGACATGACACTGGATTTTTGAAGATGAAGAGAAGCTGAAAAATGAAGAAACACTGGTACACATCCTGACTTCCTCAGAGAGGAATTAGCTAGCCAGGACAAGTCATGACATGAAAACATGCTGTGAATGAAACTTACACATCGTGTAACCCCAGTATATGATGTCACATATTTTGGGACTTGTTTTCGGATAATTTTGTTTGATCTCTACAGATATGAATATTTTAAAGGGTACATGTCGTGTATCCCTAGTACAATATGTGACAATAGTCAAACAAAGAATTTATGAACACAATATGCACAAGATTCATGTGGGCGTGGAGGAAAAATTGATATAAAGTACACGATGGGTACCTCAGTTAAATTTCATGATGACTACGACACACATAGAAAATGATGGTGATGAGGGCAGTGGGGTTTGTGTGTGAAATCCTATAAAAGGAGACCCCCCAACCCACCATTTTGAAAATTCTAGATGGATAAAGACACCAGGAATCCTACAAACTAATGAACACCACTTAATTCTCCCCTTTATTTATTATTTCCATTTATTTATTTTCAACACCCTCTCATGGTTAGCAGGAGAGAGTGATTTATTTGTGTTAGTGCAAGCATCATAAAGGGGGATTGAATGTAAGGTATTTTATAATTAAATACATTTTATGTTGGAATTTAATATTTTTTCTTAAAATATATATTCTTCCTAATTTCTTCCTACATAACCATTATGATTGGGGTTAGGGATTGGGTTAATTTATTTCTCTCTTTGAGAATAACTGTTGTGATGATTGATTGAATACATTTGTTTAATGTGAGACCTAAGGTCCTAAATTCTACCAAGACTATTGGGTTTGTCCTATACATATGTTTAAATAAGGTTTCGGGTAACCCATCCTTTACGATCTAACGTAGTTGGCCAAGATAAAAGGTGATTTTAGGATGGTGTACATTTAGCATGACGATTCGACTCGCTATAACCCGATTCCGACGACTGCATAATTATCAATTAATTATCTTATACCTTCTGATTCAAGAACCTAGAATCATTGCTCCCTAGAACCCTTTTTATATTGTCTACTCACAATTTCTAATCAAATCCATGATCAATAGTTTATGTTTCATTTTATTCAAATAGAAATTAGTTTATGTTTGTCTTATTTAATTAATAGTTTCTCGAACCCTCTGTCTGTGGGTTAAACCTTGGACTTACATTTCTTATATTACCTAGTATTTTAGTGTTATCTTCAATTAATGTTTATAAATTTCTAAATTTGGTAATCCAATAGTAATTAACAATTCCCGCAGGGCTATCAAATTTTTTGTGTCATTGACGAGGATAGGTGTAGAGAATTAGTAATTAAGTTGTTTAGGCAAAGTCATTTCCCATCTTTTCTATTACTTGATTTTTGCATAGGATAATTATTATTATTTTTATTAATTTTTACCACACTGGGTATTTTTAGGTGTGATGGTAGGACCACTTAGAAAAAATTACTACAAAGGATAAGTTTGCCTTCCTATTGGATGATATGGCCCAACTACTCGATGAAATCAGAATGATGAGAAGTCAACCATTTGAGTGACCACAACTGTACCCAAGCGCTGATTACACCACAACCCTTAGCCTAGATCCAAAATTCTATGAGGCATATCATGAGAAAAGCATGGACAATGAATATGAGGACAGTACCATCTCAAATGATGAAATTTATTATGATACCCTTGATTTTGTAGGCTTAGAAGAATACAATGAAGAGGTCGACCTTGCTGAATAACATTTCCAAATACAAATGCAAGGAAAAGAGATAAATCAAGGATAAGAAGAAGGTGAATAAGATATGATGAATTCCAAATTTATGATATAAAATTTTGAAAATTTATGTGTGTTGAATGAAGAAGAAGAAGAGAAAAAAGTTTCACCCTGCACTAATTACACAAAGGAAAAAAAAAGAAGAATCAAAAGAAGATGTTAAAGAGTAGGAGGTCGAACATGAAGTGACCATTAATGAATTCCCACACATGATGCCAATAATTAAATAATATAAATTTTACCAATTCTAGAACAATTATGAGATCCTATTTATATTAATTATGTTATTCATACTCTGGTCACCACCTACGAGGTCCACGCTGATTCAATTGAGTAAAATTCAAGGTGAGATGGGCAGATTTCAAATTAAATATTGGGTGAATATAAGATGGTTATCATTATAGCATAGTCCATTCAACTAACTAAGGTCTGTTTGAGCTAAATAATCATTAAAAAAAGATAAAATTTTGGGAGGAAACCCTATTTTTAATGCTTTCTAGGATTTTAGATTTATTGCTTTCATTGAATTGATTTTTATATTAATATTTAATTCCAATTACCTTATTATTTTTGAGAATATTGTAAGGGCATGTACTTTCACTTTTTTATATTAATTTTTACGTCCATCAAAGGCACAAGTGGTAGGAAGAATCAATCAACATAAATAAGATGATCCATCAATTGCAATGGGAGTAAGCGGTTTAATTTGTAATTTTTGTATACCCCATATTTTTTTTAATTTTTAGAGGCTTAATTGGAAATTGAATTCCCAAATAAGATTCTTTCTTTAATGAATAGATCTTGGAGACATAAAATCCCCCATAAAATTATCATGACATGTATTTAAATTTATTTTTCAATAAATTTTAATGAGAAAAATAGAGAAAAGAATTAGTAGTGATAATCATGTGGATAAGGATTTTAAAAATCAGGATTTTGTGGAGCATGTTAATCATTTTAGATGAATATTTTCTAAGAATTGGAAAATTTTTGAATTTCTGAAATTTTCATTAATTGATATAATTGTTCATATGACTTGTCATGAGTGATTTACCCAAACATTCATCTCATTCCCAAGACATCCACTAAGAAATTATTTCCAATCTTTCTATAGTATATTTCTTGAGAAACTCAGGCATATTTTCTTCTAGGACTTCCATTTCATCTTATTGAAGCTATGACTAGACATAATCAATTTTAAAATTATTGAGTCATTATATTTTGTTAGATCTCATCCTTAGACCCACCTTGCATTAATCTATTTTTAAGTCTGTAGAAGCCATGCAATTGTTTTTTATGAAACGAGTCATGTTATAATCCTTTTATATCCATTCATACATTCCATTAAATGTTTTTCATGATTTTGAAAATTAAAAGTGTTGGAGATAAGTTTATTGGTTGTACCGAGATATACATTATTGTAGATATTTTTCTGGAGGGATTTTTGATCATGGTTTGGGGAAGTTTATGAAATCTTTTATTGCATTTTACTATCACCTCTCTTGTTAAAATATATATATATTTGAAAAAAATGAAAAAAATGGGTTGTGTCTTGGGAGGATAAAAAATAACCATTTTCTATATTAACAAATTTTGATCATATGTGGGTAGGTGATTTATGTGAGATTTATCTTGATCATGGATTTTGGAAAAGGGAAAAAAATAAAAAAAGATCAAGATAGTTCAATTAATTCATTGTTCTTATATGTATCTTGAGCCCAACTTTGAGCTTTTTTGGGGGAAGAAAGATGAAATTTGAAGAGAGATACATTGATTAGTTTTATCTTTTGTTATCATGAAAATTGATTTAGATTCAAACATAATTAATGAGATTTTATTTTTATATCATTTACCTACCTACCCTAAACCTCAAAGTCATTTGATCCTAAATGGATAAGCCCTCATGATTAATTGTGATATATGTCTTTACGCGGTGGAGATGTTAGATGCCTTGAAAGCCTATGGTAAGTTACATCTTTCTTAAGGTATGTTATAAACACCATTTACATTGGTACCCTGATTATGAGTGGAAAATTCATGTGAGGTACATTGGATGTAGAATTCAATTGAATAAGGAATTGAAAAATGAAAATGGATGAATGAAATGGCATAGTTGTTTCAAAGAAGAAATGTAAAATACATGGTTGGTTTGTTTCTTTGAAAAATGAGGCATTACTGAATTTTCTTCATGTGATGATCAAATATTTAATTTCTTATATAATCAATTTCTTTTATTGAAACTAAATTTAAACCATGGTAAGGTAAAATTACTTTGTAGTATATTGAGATTCCATCATTGAGGACAAGGCTGAATTCAAGTGTGGGGGGGATTTGATAAGTAATTTTTTTGCATAGATTTTTGAGTATTTTAATGTGTTTATTTTTTGTATTTAATTGATTAATATTTTCAATTTTTTATTGATTCGAGTTGTTTTATATTTTTTGGTAGGAAATGTTGAATAATTGAAAAAGTAATGAAAAGATATTGAAAATGGATCTACACAGCACAACACTAGATTTTTGAAGATGAAGCGAAGTTGGAAAATGATGAAACATTGGTACATGTCTTGCACCTTCAGTACACTTCGCGACTTCATCAAGGAGGAATTAGCCATTCAGTACATTTCTTGACATGAGAACATGTTGTGAAGGACAAGTAAACATCGTGTAAACCTAGTAAATGAAGTGGCATCTTTTGGGGCATGTTTTCTGAGAATATTATTTGAGATCCACATATCTGAAAATTGTAAATGGTACACGTCATGTATCCCCATTACACGATGTGATGACAATAAGACTCAGAATTTATCAATGCGATACACGCAAGATTCACGTGGATGCGGCGGCAATTTAGATCAAAATTACATGACATGTACCCCAACTAAATGTTGTGATGACAGTGACATGTAGAGAAAATGCTGGTGACGTGGGCCGCAAGGTTTGGACATGAATGACTATAAAAGGATACCTCCAACAAACCATTTTTATCATTATATATAGAGAAATGAATCAGGAATCCTATAGAAGAAGGCACACCACCAACTTCAGCACTTTATTTTGTATTTTCAATTTTTTATTTTCTACACCCTCTCGTAGTTAGCATGAGTGGGTGATTTATTTGTGTTGGTTCAATCATGTCACATACATGACATATTTTAAAGGAATTTTTCATTTAATTTACATCATTTCTTTGTTTTAGGGGTTTCCCATTCATTTCTGGAGGAAAGGGCGAGTTTTCATGATTTGGGCCAAATCGAGAGCCCATTTCCAAATTTAAAAACCGATTTTGATTATTTTATAACTATTTCATTTTTAAATATTTTTCACCCATTCCACTTCCAAAATATCCTCCACTGACCTTTTTACACCAAAAATGAAATTTGGACCCCTTAAGAATCCATAACAATGTGGTATTTGGGTTTTATTTAAAAATTGGGCCAACATGAAATCCCATTTTCCAGTTTTAAAGTGTTTTTGTACTTTTTTAATATCATATACATTTTAATGAGGTTCTAGGTGATTCCACCTCCTTTTTGACCCTAAGAAGCCCAGGAGAGCTCCCATTTCCTTTCCCCCCTCTTTGGAGCACTGGTTAATAGCGATTTGGTGCCGAACTTCATAGACTTCCTCAAATTGTCTAGATTTGAAGAGGTAATGTATTTCTTTCATATCTCTCTCAATTATCAATATGTTTCCTCAATTATAGTTCCTAAATGACCTAATATATCTTGTTCGAACGAAACCTGAATTTTGGATGTTTTAAATTTCAGCTACTGTTGTTTTGGAGTGATTACTTCAAGATACATCAAGTAAATGAGTCCTTTTCTTTCCTCTTTCAAATTACTTAGGGTTTCATTCATTGTTCATAGGGTTTCTTCACTTATCATTGAGTTTCCTAATGTCCATAAACTAGGTTTCCTAACCTAGGGTTTAACTTTGGGCTTCTTGTCCAATTATTGTAGTTTTAGGTTTGATCTAGGTCTCTCTTGGTGCAGCGGGGGTGCGATTTGATTTTCGCACGGAGTTTCAAGGGTTTTTGTTACTTTGGTAGGTGATTCCATTGTGCATGAAATTTTTGTGAATTAGCTTTCTTTCTTCATGGTATTTTAAATTTTATTGAATTTGAATTTTTCTGTAAAAATTGGGTTTAGTTTCATTTATAATGAAATTGAATTTTAAGTTCCATTTTTTGGTGAAATTGGGGGCTTTTCATACAAATCTTTTATTGGTTCATTTGGTGCTGACCTATAATTACTTAGTTGATTTTATTTATCTGTATTAGGACTTAAAATAATGTTTTGAATGTTTATTCTTTTCGGTTGTTGCCTCGAAATTTTTTATAAATGGTGTTTGGGAAACAAATGGGCTTTAAGTGCCATGTTTGTGTGAAAATGATGGGTTTTAAAATATATAACTTCTTGGTTCACATTGGGCTTCCAAATACTGATTTTTTGGTTTCATTAAAGGGTATTGGACTGAAATTTTGTTTTAATGACTAACAAGTGTTCACATAGTTTTTAATGTGGATATTTTTAAGAGCTTTGGGTGCAAAACAATATGATATTTTGAGAGGTTGTTTTGTTGAAAATCAAAATATTTTATTGTGTGTTTTAAATGGTATAAAATTTGTGTAGTTACTGTACTATTTATTTGTGACCAGTAGTGATATTTTATATGAAAAATTATGTGTGTTGTTTTCTGAAATTTTTTGAGCACAAAAGGGGAATCCTGGGTACTTAGGTGGGCGGATATGTACTAATACGGCTAGTAGACTGGATGGGTTGTGTCCCTGTTTCACTGAGAAAATGGATAAAGAAAACTCTAACAAAAATATGTGGATGATATTTGGGGACCACTAGGTTATGGGTATGTTCCTACTAGTGGCTTGTGCACGGGAAATGATTGTTACTTGGATACTTTACACCGAGGTACGAGGTATATAGGGCCCGAGACTATCTAGTTGCCTAGGGATGTTCCCAGTTTTGGTGCTCATTGTATTTGTGGTATTTACCCTTTTATTGGGGTGTTTTTTGCATTAATTTATAGTATCTCACATGTTTATTTAAATGTTTGAACATTTTGAAAATTTTAGCTTGAATATTGTTTTCAATTGAAAATTTCATTTTTTAGATTTTATCATTGCTCTTCTTTGCGTATTAAAAATGATTAATTTTTCACATTGTGTTTCATTCTATTTGGAATCATTGGGTGGTATCCTATTGGGATTAGGCTCACACCATACTTATACCGCTTGGGTGTAAGTATACTTGGTTATGATTGACTCTGGTAATGGAAAGGCTAAGGGTGATGGCGGTTCAGGGTGTTAGTCCCCATCCATGGGATGGAGCTGTGGAGACGGCTTGGGGGTGATGACCCCTTGTCATGTGGAGTCCATGGGGCTATTTTGTTGCTGTTTCATCATGTCTTTGGACGTTTTGTACTTCATTTGAACTTCTGTATTCAGTTCTATATTTTTGTATAAACCATGCTCGTATGAATTTTTCAGATTCATTTTATTAAATATTTTTTATGTTTTATGTATACATATCCAGGTAAATCATTCCCAAACCAAGATAAATGATACCCAGGCACTTGTGCCATCCTGTGGGGATAGGGAATGCACTTCGGGCTTTGTCATGGGTCGGGTTTGGTGCTGTTAATGGTGGCGTCCAGATTCGGTTTGTGACAAAATGGTATCAGAGGAGGTTAAAGTTTTTGCGTTATATTTATATTTTGGGATGAGTCGGGATAGACAGGAGCTAGGACTTTCGGGGCTCAGGGTTTTGGTTTTGAGTAGGGTTCCTGGCCCGCACATCTGATGGCAGACCTTGAGTCACCAGGGGATGTTGTAATTTACGGATTGACTTCACTTCCAGGTGAGACCTGTGGGCTGCAGACCACATGTAGACATTAGGCGGATGTGGATTAGTTGTTTCTCTTATTACTGGAATGTGTTTAGTTTATTTATATTTTATGTATTTGATTAAATTTTTCATAATTGTGGTATTGAATATTATTTTATGACTATTTCATTTTTTAGAAACATGCCTCCCCAGAAAACTCCCACGTGCCCACAGGAGGAATCTGGAGAGTGTTCTCCCACACCGATTGATCAAAAGCTTTTGTAGGATATGGTTTGGGCTATCCAAGCTTTAGGACAGGGAGAAACTCCTGCTCTAATTCCTGTTAGACCAGAAGAGAGAGGTCTGAGAAAAGATAAAGCACAAGAGTTTCTGAAAAACAAGCCTCCTACCTTCTGAGGTAGCTCAGAACCCCAGGAAGCAGAAGAATGGTTCGAGAAGATTGAGTGTATGTATGAGTTCTTGGAAACACCTGAGGGGCTCAGGGTGAAGTGTGCCTCCTTTATATTGGAGGGTCCCAGCCGTAAGTGGTTGGAGTCAGTGCTTCAGGCTGGAAAGAATGAGTAGATGCACTAGGGAGATTTCAAGGATGTCTTCAATGAACAGTACTGCCTTGAGGTATTGGCTTATGCTATGTCTAGAGAGTTCAATGAACTTGTTCAAGGGAATCTATCTTGGATGGATTATGCCAACCATTTCGCTGAGTTGGTTTGGTGTGCTTTAGAAATTGTCTCTAATGAGCAGGCGAAGGCCCAGATGTTTGAGAAAGGCTTGCGACCAGAGATATACTCCCAAGTGTTCTTGTTTAAGATAAGGACCTATGTTGAGGTCATTGATCGGGCGTGCATGGTGGAGATTGATAGGAAAGGTAGGTATGGTTTCTATGGTTCAGTATCAGCAGTGGGAAGTGGAAGCTCGTCAAAGAAGAAAAGGAAGCGGGAGGATCATGTGAAGAAAGGAGGGGGTGGTTCAGGCCACTCTTCCATGCAGTTTTCTTCTGCAGCTTCTGATGCGAGATCGGTCATGTGACACCAATGTGGGAAGCCTGGGCATATCTGAACAGCATTCCCACTTCCTCTTAATCCTTGTTACCGGTGTAGAGGTATGGGTAATTTTCAGCACCTCTGTGGTGTGGCACATCCACTCCCAAGTGGGGCAAGGTCAGTGGCCTCAAGAGGAGTGCCAACACAGTACGAGTCATTGAGGACTAGGGGATTTCGATTTGGAGGTCATGGTGGAAGGTCTGGATCATCTTCTAGGCAGATCCAGTTTAGGGCACAACCACAGACTAGCGGTCATCCTCAGGGAGATACTGGACATCTCCATGCAGTGGATCAGGCACTAGTAGGATCAGAGGCGGGACTATCGATAGTTCGAGGTACCGTTCTGATCACATATTCTGTATCTGCTACTATTTTTGATACTGGTGCCTCTGTTTCATTCATTTATTCCCACTTTATCAACGTTCTTAAATTTACAACTGAGTTGATGTCTTTCGCGATGGAGTTGGTGACACCGCTGGGAAGAAGAAGGAGCAGGGCCTCAGGTGACCCTCGTGTGCGCTTTCCGTGTTAGGGGTTGAGATGGAGTGGGACCTCCTGGTTCTAGATATGGAACTATTTGACATAATACGTGGCATGGATTGGCTAGTACACTTCCCGGCACACATCGATTGCTACAGACAATGTGAGAGTTTCACGGCACCTGATGGGAGTCGTCAGGTTTTTCATGGAGAATGGGATCCTCGGTCAGGCCGCGCAGGGCCTCTACTCCTAGAGTTGGGAAGTGTTATCTTCCAGTTATCTTCACTCATGCTATAGGATGGTCTTTCCCCTGAAGGTTCACTACCTCATGTAGTGAATGGGTTTTCAGAGGTATTCTCGAATGATTTTTCAGGTTTGTACCCAAAGCGGGATGTGGAGTTTTCGATTGATCTGGCACCGGGAACACAGCCAATATCTCTTCCCTCTTATCGCATGGCCCCCACCAAGCTGAGGGAATTAAAGATACAGCTGGATGACTTATAATCCAAAGGATTCATTCACCCGAGCGTCTCTCCTTGGGCCGCTCCTGTGTTGTTCACGAAATGTCTGATGGATCCCTCCAATTTTTTATTGACTACTAGAAGCTAAATAAGGTGACAATTAAGAATAAATACCCTTTTCCCAGAATAGATGATTTCCTCGATCAGTTGAAGGGGGAAACGTGGTTCTCAAAGATATAACTGCGTTCGAGGTATCATCAACTTCGGGTGAAAGAGTCAGATATCCCAAAGGCAGCCTTTCGAAGCAGGTATGGCCACTTTGAGTATTTGGTCTTGCCCTTCGGATTGACCAATGCTCCAGCGCTCTTTATGGCACTCATGAATAGGGTGTTTCATTAGTATCTCGATTCTTTTTTTGTGGTCTTCGTGGATGACATTCTGGTATACTATAACTCTGAGGAAGAACATGAACATCACTTGAGGATAGTTTTGGGTACATTACGAGATCTGTAACACCCCGAGCTTCCACGATATGCTTCTCATTCAATAATGCAATAGCTTGCATTATACGCAACTTCGAGTTCTAAAACACAGCGACTAATCAAAGTAGCCGTTATGAATAGTAATAACCACCTTTTGAAATTATATATATTTTATATTTCAAAATGGACTTCATTTTTGGATTCGGAATGTCGAAATTAGCCTATGTTGAATTTTTTGTAATTTTCTGAGAACTTTGAAATTTTTATGAATAGTGAAAAATACTTAAAACAACTTCTTTAATCAAAATAATTTATAGTGATAAGTTATACTATTGAGTGGTTTTAAAGTATAATTAGAATATATTTTTACCATTTTATCCAACGGTGGTCATTAGAATTAATTTAACATTGAAATTGGACATAAACAATTGCCAGTCTTTTGATATAAATTGTTTCTTAAAAACACGCTATTTGTTGTAACTGCGGGAATTAATTATAAAATTAATTAATGCAACTTATATGTTTGGAATTTTGTAAAATAGGCATCATTTTTGAATTCAGAATATCAATTATAGCTTAGGGTGAAATTTTGTCCTTATTCTGAAAAACTTCAATTTTTGATGAATAGTGAAACCACTAAGTGGTTGTTAAAAACTGATTTTTCGTTAAAATGAAATATTAACACTTCTGTGATTTGATTTTCAAGAATCCGACATACATGGTTGTCATTAATAAGTAAAATGTGGTTCAATGAGATTAAAATAATTTTTTTGGTGAATAGTAACTTTTAAGTTCTTAATCGCGATTAGAGGTAATTAGTGTAGTTTAAGGTAAAAATAATGTTTTAATAATATGAGATGAGCTTGACACTTGTCCTACTCCTATTGGATGAGTCATGGCCGACCAAGACAACCCATGGGTCAACTTGGGGACCCCATGGAGCCACTTTGGTTGGAAAATTACATTAATATATATTTATTTAATGTTAAAATTAAATTGACACAAACATGAGTTATTCTACTAAAACAGTTTTTAAGTGGGGTTACACAAGTCCAAATTTTTACTATAAATATTCATTAGAAAGATAAACAGATTTCATACATAATAGTATTTTTTTTATAAATTTTAGAAATTAAGTAAAGTAAATTATTTATGACATCATTATGATGCAGCGATGACCTCATTATTTAACAATTTTAATAAAATGAAAAGATAATGTACAATACAAGGCTTAAACTTGTCCAAAGACAATTGGATGGGTAGATTTAGAACCCTTATAACCTTAAACTCGAATTATATAAGTGTGGGACCTTTAGAATCCGAAAATCATTGTATAATAATGTAAAATTTCCTTACTTTCCAAGAGTGCCCCTCCTCTCCTCTTATAAAAGACCCCCACCTCTACCACCTTACTCACACTTTCAAAGCCTTTTGGCTCGGCAAACCTCTACCCAAATACTCTCCCAACTTCACCCTCTTACTCCTAGAAGCCTCACTTTGGGCAGAACTCTTCCCAAGGAAGCCTTTAGCTCAAATCAAAAAGAGTTACCCGATTTTGAGGTAATGTCTTTTCTAATGTTGTTTTGTTTTATTTTTCTTCTCCAACCCCCTAAACTCTTTTTATTCATTTATTTTGTAACAAAACCAGTATCCTCAATATACTAGGATGTTGTTATAACAAGGATTCGAGCTACACTTACACACACCTACATCTAATGGTTAAAGAACATACGGTTTCTGTGGATGGCGAATTTCTGCCTCACGAAACGATGATTGTTCAACACTCATATAACACCTTAAAAGGTGGCCATTAAGATGTCACTATATTTATATATGATATATAATATGTTTATTTTCTACTTATGCTTCTGTATTTCTCATTTATGGCATACTTTATGATTTTCATTATGGGTAAAACCCGATAATTTCATTTTAGGAAGTGCGGACTACCGCCCCCTCAAAGTGATTTGAATCATTAATGCCATATGTGGGATGTATAAAGGATGGAGTAAATGGTATTATACACTATATTATACTGGAATTATATTATAAATTTATATCATTATGATTTCATTCCAATAAATACGAAATAGAAATGAAAGTAGCGTTCATGCGTACGTACGGCTTACCGTCTCCATGAACGGTGCATTTCATTTCTTACCTCTAAATGTTACGTAATATTATAAATGAATGTATATACTGGATATATATGATATATATGACATCTAAATCATGAATATAATTCTGGAGATAATGGATATTCTACCACATAAAACAACTTGTAATTATAATAATTTCATTGTTGACTCAAGTACCAAAGATCGACAAAACGACTGTTATTAACTTAAATAATTACATAATGTTCATAACATTTTAATAAGTGATATAAAAAGGATAATGAAATTAAAAATGGTTATTAATAAGGTATATATTAACTCTAGTTTATTATTCAGGAGGTTAAAGAACGGTTGAGTCAAGTCAGACACGAGGTAAGGGAACTTCTTAACCCAATTTCTATTCTTTGGGTTAATCTCCAACTTTCAAATTATGTCATGATATTATTATGTTCTATCTTGTATTTTTACATTATTTATGTGTACTTATAGTGAATACACATTATAGATGTACTTTATTTAAAAAAATGATCTTTTTAAGGACTTCGTCTCAATCCCCTTTCATTGAGGCATATTTGGTTTTATACATAACTTTCTTTTAAACGGTGTATAAACCCCTTTGACTTTTATGTTTATTCAAAAGGAATCTTTTTTATACGAAGAGTTTATCTAAATGACAAAAGGGAATGTTTTTCTTTCCATACTTATGTGGCGACAACGACTTCTCCGCCGCCGTGACCAGTATTTGAGTTTCGGCTTCCTCTACAAGCCATTATTTTTTTAATGAAAAATAAATACAAAGTTTTAACTTTCATTTATTTTGGTATTGAAAATGGTTTTGAAAGCATTTTTATTATATCAATGTGTTGTATTGATATCTTTTGATTGAAATGTGGAAATGTTATGTTTCCTTTATTCATGTTATATGTGATACGATTATGTTATGGTTTATGATATGTTTAAACCTATTCATATGAGGAACGTATTGGACTTAATAAGTGACGGGTGGAGCCCGCTATAGCTCCTCGATGCATCGGTAGGTCTCATGAGACAACTAGACGTGGAATTGGCCGAGGACCTTTCCCAATTTGATTTATGGTTTTGGACGAGGCCTTAATCATTTTAGACGTCTTGGCCGAGGCCTTGACAAAATGTTTCAGAATGTCTGGTATTATACATTCCCTCATTATGAAAGTTGTTATTGATATTTCATGTGATTATTCGACCAGTAGAATATCCATGTGAAGAAGTGAATGGAATTATCTCATTTTACTTTTGCCATATTATGTTGATGTTCAAGTTTAAAAGTCTTTTGTTTTCGTTATACATTGCCTTAAATTTTTATGTTTATTTATGAAAGCTTCCGCAATATTGTTATCCTTACTGAGCATCTGAGCTCACCCCTTTCAATGTTTTAATATTTTCCAGGATGTGAAGAAGTCTTTTATGAATGACCTGCAGGTGTAGTCAGAAAGGGATATGAGTGTGGACTATGAAGACCATGTTATTGTAGTTTGTTTACTTTTTGATGTAATGAAAGACTTATGAATGTATCTAGTGTTTCCAAGGCTACTAAACTAATCGGTCTTTCGAGACTTGATCTTTTGTGATCATGCCAATGTTACGAAGTAATGCACCGACTCTGGGTAGCTGGGGTCGGGGCATTACAAGATCACTGCCTCTATTCAATGTTGTCAAAGTGCACTTTTTGGATCAGGGAAATGAGATTTATGAGGCATGTGATCTCTGAGCCAGGGGTTTCAGTGGACCTTGAGAAGATTAGTGCGGTTATATCATTGGAGCAGCCGAAGAATTTGTTCGAGATTAGGAGTTTCTTTGGACTGGCTGGTTATTACATGTGATTCGTTCGAGATTTCTCTCAGATTGCATCACCGATGACTGCGCTCACCTGGAAAGGGGTAAAGTTTGTATGGTGTCCAGAATGTCAGGCATCATTCGAGGAGATGAAGAGGCAGTTGATTACCGCCCCTGTGCTAATTTTTCCTGAGGTTGGGAAGGGGTATGTGGTTTATTGTGATGCTTCAGTTATGGGTCTTGGGTGCGTTATTATGCAGGATGATCCAGTGGTCACGTATGGCTCTCGCCAACTTCGACCACACGAAAATAACTACCCAACCCATGACTTGGAGTTTGCAGTGGTGATGCATTCTTTGAAGACATGGCATCACTACCTCTTTGGGGAGAAGTTTGTGGTCTACTCTGATCACAAAAGCATGGCTTATATCTTCTCACAGAAGGACCTCAACTCGAGGCAGCATCGCTGGATCGAGTACTTGCAGAGGTTTGACTTTGACATTTTCTATACCCAAGAAAAGGGTAATGTAGTGGCCGACGCCTTGAGAAGAAGGGTTACAGTGTAGGCTTTGAGGGAGTCCAGTGATGAGTGGACATTGATGGGGCTCTTTTCTCAGATGCATGTGGAGACCAGGGAACATAGTGGAGGGGCATTATTGGTGAGCATCCAGTTGACTTGTTCTCTGTTGGAGTTGATTCCGCAGGAACAGCCCAGTGATGAGCTTTGTCAGCAGTCGAACCAGTTTCTTCATGGTGGAGAGACATCCTTTGATTGGTCATTGTCTCCTAAGGGAATCTTGTTCTCAAAGGTCCGTTCAGTAGTGCCGTTATCTCTGATGAATGTGGTGATGTGGGATAGCAACTAGTCTCAGTGGGTTATCCATCCGGGTTCCATTAAGATGTATTATGATGTCCATCGGCAGTTTTGGTGGCCTTGTGTGAGATGTGACATAGCAGACCTTGTTTCGAGATGATACACATGTCAATAGGTGAATGAATAGCACTAAAGGCCTTTCGGTTTGCTCTAACCACTACCCATTCCTATCTGGAAGTGGGACGAGGTCTCCATGGAATTCATTGTTTGCTTGACTCGTACACCTCAGGATAAGAATTCCATTTGGGTGGTTATTGATTGTCTGACCAAATCATTCCACTTCATTCCAATAAAAGATACAACTAAAGTGGATGAGTTGGGCCATTTGTATCTTCAGAAAGTGGTGAGACTCCACGGTGTACCATCAGCTTTTGTCTCAGATAGAGACCCCCACTTCACTTCTCGATTTTGGTAAGGCCTTCAGAAGGCCTTGGGGTCTTAGATTAAGATGAGCACGACATACCACCCTCAGACGGATGGTCAGACAGAGTGGGCGAATTAGATTTTGGAGGAAATGATTCGTGCATGTGTCCTAGACTTTGGAGGTTCTTGGGATAGCCATTTTGGATTGGTTGAGTTTTCTTATAATAATAGTTACCAATACTTGATTCGAATGGCCCCTTTTGAGGCCCTCTATGGTCAGCCATGTCGGTCCCCCCTATGTTGGGCTCAGGTAGGAGAGACTTCACTATTGGGGCCGAGCCTTATGAAGGAGAATTTTGAGAAGGTCAAGTTGATTAGGAAGTGCTTATTTACAGCTTAGAGTCGTCATAAATCTTATACTGACCGGAGGCGTTGAGACCTAGAGTTTTCTGTGGCTGACAGGGTATTCTTGAATGTGGCCCCTCGTCTGGGCCATCGTCGATTGGGGAAGCAAGGTAAGCTGATGCCGCGGTATGTTGGGCCCTCTGAGTTCACTGAGCATATTTTAAAGGTGGAATACAGGTTGTCCTTACCTTCTCAGTTGACGTCCATCCATTATGTCTTCCATGTCTCTTAGTTGAAGAAATACAACCCGGATCTGTCCCATGTGTTGAGTTGGGAAGAACTGGAGATAGATCCTGACTTGTCTGTGGTTGAGAGGCCGGTGAAAATAGTGGACTCCCAAGAGAAGATACATCAAGGGAAGTCTATTCCATTAGTCAGGGTTATATGGCAGCATGGGAATGATACACATGAGACATGGGAGCGAAAGTCAGGGGTCGAGGAAGAGTACCCATTTTTGTTTTCCAACCAAGCTTCATGTTGACTTTTTGGGGTGGAAAGTCCTTCCTGGTGGGAAGAATTGTCACATACATGACATATTTTATAGTTATTTTTCATTTCATTTTCATCCTTGCATTTTTTAGGGGTTTCACATTCATTTCAGGAGGAAACGGTGAGTTTTCATGATTTGGGCCAAATCGAGAGCCCGTTTCCAGATTTAAAAACTGATATTGATTATTTTATAACTCTTTCATTTTTAAAATTTTTTCACCCATTATACTTCCAAAATATCCTCCACTGACCTTTTTACACCAACAATGAAATTTTGACCCCTTAAAAATCCATAACAATGGGGTATTTGGGTTTTTATTTAAGAATTGGGCCAACCGGAAATCCCATTTTCCAATTTTAAATTGTTTTTGTAATTTTTTAATATATTATTAATTGTAATGAATATTTCTGTGATTCCACCTCCCTTTCAACCCTAAGAAGCCCAGACGCTGTCCCATGGGATTTACCCCCTCTTTGGAGCTCTGGTTAATCGTGATTTGTTGCCTAACTTCATAGACTTCCTAAAATCGTCCAAATTTGAAGAGGTAAAGTCTTTCTTTCATAACTCTCTCAATTATCAATATTTTTCCTCCATTCCAATTCCTAAATGACCTAATTTATCTTTTTCGAATGAAAACTGAATTTTGGATATTTTAAATTTCATCTACCGGTGTTTTGGAGTGATTACTTCAAGATACTTCGAGTAAATGAGTCCATTTATTTCCTCTTTCAAATTACTTAAGGTTTCAGTCATTGTTCTTAGGGTTTCTTCACTTAACATTGAGTTTCATAATGTCCAGAAACTAGGTTTTCGAACATAGGGTTTAAATTTGTGATTTCTGGGACAATTATTGTGGTTTTAGGTTTGATCTAGGCCTCTCTTGGTGCGGCGAGGGTGCAATTTGATTTTCGCACAAAGATTTAAGGGGTTTTGTTACTTTGGTAGGTGATTCCATTGTGCATGCAATTTTTTTGAATTATCTTGCTGTGTTTATGGTATTTTAATTTTTATTTCATTTGAATGTTTCTGTAAATTTTTTTTTAGTTTCATTTATAATACAAATGAATTTTAAGTTCCAATTTTTGGTGAAATTGGGGGGTTTTTCATAAAAATATTTTACTGGTTCATTTTGGGCTGACCAATAATTACTTAGTTGATTTTATTGAAATTTATTAGGAATTAAAATATTGTTTTGAATGTTTATTATTTTTGTTTTTTTCTGCAAAATTTTGTTTAAATGGTGTTTGGGAAGAAAATTGGCTTTAAGTGCCATGGTTGTGCGAAAATGGTGGTTTTGAAAATATATAACTTCCTGGTTCACATTGGGTTTCCCCATAGATGAATTTTTTGTTTAAGTAACTGTTATGGAACATAAATTTTGTTTTGATGACTTACATGTGTTCACATAGTGCTCAAAGTGGATATTTTAAAGAGCTTTGGGGGCAAAACAATGTGATATTTTGAGAGGTTGTTTTATTGAAAATCCAAATATTTTATTGTGTGTTTAAAATAGTATAAAATGTGTGTATCTACTATAACATTTATTTGTGACCAGTACTGATATTATATCTGCAAAAGTATGTGTGTTGTTTTCGGAAATGGTTTGAGCACAAAAGGGGAATCCTGGGTACTTAGGTGGGCGGATATGTAC
Organism: Viscum album; assembly: GCA_963277665.1. Taxonomy (NCBI): domain Eukaryota; kingdom Viridiplantae; phylum Streptophyta; class Magnoliopsida; order Santalales; family Viscaceae; genus Viscum; species Viscum album. Next base: position 265,991,301 of record OY728129.1, read on the forward strand.
TAGTACGACTAATGGACCGGATGGGTTGTGTCCCTATTTCACTGAGAAAATGGATAACGACAACTCTAACTAAACTATTTGGATGATATTTTGGGACCACTAGGTTATGGGTATGTTCTCTACTAGTGGATCGTGAATGGGAAAGGATTGTGACTTGGATACATTACACCGAGGTACGAGGTACATTGGGCCCGAGACTATCTAGTTGCCTAGGGGTGTTCTTGGTTTTGGTGCTCAATGGATTTGTGGTATTTACCATTGTATTGGGGTATTTTTGGGATTACTTTATATTAGCTCACATGTGTATTTAAATGTTTGAACATTCTAAAATTTTTAGCTTGAAAACTGTTTTCAATTGAAAGTTTCATTTCTTAGATTTTATCACTGCTTTTCATTGCGTATTAAAAATGATTGATTTTTCACATTGTATTGCATTCTATTTGGAATAATTGGGTGGTATACTATTGGTATTAGTCTCATACCCTACTTAAACCCCTTGTGAGTAAGTTGACTTGGTTATGATTGACTCAGGTAAAGGAAAGGCTAAGGGTGATGGCGGTTCAGGGTGTTAGTCCCCATCCTTGGGACGAAGCTGTGGAGACAGCTTGGGGGTGATGACCCCTTGTCATGTGGAGTCCATGGGGATGTTTTTTTGCTGTTTAATTATTTCTTTGGAACTTTTTTACTTCATTTGAACTTATGTATTCAGTTCTGGATTTTTGTATAAACCATGCTGGTATGAATTTTTCAGATTCATTTTATCAAATATTTTTGATGTTTTATGTATACATATTCCGGTAAATCGTTCCCAAACCAAGATAAATGATACCGAGGAACTTGTTCCAGCCCATGGGGATAGGGAACACCCTTCGAGCCCTACCATAGGCTGGGTTTGGTGCCGTTAATGGTGGCTACCATATTCGGTTCGTGACAAAGTGTGATAAAGGGGTATTGAATGTAAGGTATTTTATAATTAAATGAAATTTATGTTGGGATTTTATATTTGTTCTTAAAATATAACCTTTTACTGATTTATTCTTGAATGAACATTGTTATCAGGGTTATTATTTTGTTAATTTATTTCTCATTTTGATTATAACCATTATCAGGATTTATTGAATACAGTTCTTTAATGTGATATTTAGGGTTTTGACTTCCACTATATCCATTGGTTTTGTCCTATCTCTATGTTAAATAAGGTTTCAGGTTGCCCATCCTTTATGATTTGAAGTACATGACCATGAGAGATGGTGATTTTGGGATAGAGTGCGATTATCATGACCATTGAACTTCCTAAGATGTGATTTTGATGACTTTAGGATATTCAATTAATTATCTTATACCTTTTCATTCATGAACCTAAAATCATTGCTTCCTGAAAACCTTATTATGTTCTCTCCTCCAACTTTCTAAACAAATATATTATTGATAGTTTGGAATTTATTTTATTCAAATCAAAATTAGTTGAGGTTAAACTTATTTAATTAATATTTTGTCCAACCCTATCTCTGTGGGTTTGACCACATACTTTCATTTTATAAAAAACCTAGTAGTTTAGTGATCTGTTCAATTCAGGTTTATAAATTTCTAAATTTGGTAACATGACGTGAATTAACGACATCTATAGTCCTATAAAATTTTCAAAACAATCTCCTTTTTTAATTTTCTTACAAAATATGAAAGGATTCTTTTTTTAACTTCTACTACATGTATGGAATTTCCTACCATTATGACCACTCAATGTTTTTAATATTCCATTATAAGTTTCAAAATTTATTTACAATGAAAAGTATTTTTACAGTACATTTTAATTTTTTATTTTTAAATTGTTATTTTTAAAGTGGAAAGGATATTATCCTCAAGAATGTTTTTAATGATTTATTTTTGGAATCTCTATTCATCAATGACATAAAACATTGTTATAATTATTAACCATTGTGGGTATATAATAATTATATAACCTTATTATTTCTGAAGATGGTTTATGATCCATTTGACTTGGGATGAAAAATTTTGATACTATTAACCATATTACACTTAATGGTTTATGATTATGTTTATTGATTGAGGAAAGAATTAACATTTCATATTCTTCATTTTCCATAAAAATGTTTATGTAGATTATGTTTCACTAATTTCATATGAGGAATTCATTGGACTTAATATGTAATGGTTGGAGACCAATATATCCCTTAAATGCATCGGTAGGTCTCATAAGACAAACTAGCTTTGATTTTTAGCTAAGGCCATACCCATTTATGTAATATGTCTTAGCAAGAGGACATTAATGTATAAATGTCTTTGAACATTACCTTAAAGGAAATTTTCAGATGTATGAAATTATGTGTACAATAATTAGGAATTTAGTTATATATTTCCATGTGATTATTCTATTAGTTATAATATCCTTGGATTATTATTAAGATTATGTGATTATTTATATGGATTTATTTTATGATATTGAATTTTTTGGAATATTATGATCAATTTATTTATTAAATTGAATGTGTTTTTGTATTTACCTTTCAATTTTGATTATTATAATTTATTCATGATAGATTCAGTTATATTAATACCCTAATTGAGTATCTAAACTCACCCCTTTTTTAATATTTATTTTACCTAGGATACCAAAATGTGTTGTATGATTGATATGAAGTGATATTATTAAAGGGATACTGGATTTCTCAAAGAAAAAACTATGTTGTATTTTTTGTTTTCAATTATAAATGATATTGAAATATTTTTCTAGGTTACCAATACTAGTAAAGTATTAAATCATATAGGATGTGATTGCTTGTACCATGAACCAGTGTAATAAAGTAACCACTGAATCTAGAAAGCTAGGCCAGGGTCATTTATAAAGATAATGTGAGGAGACTCATGTGGTTCTTGTTAGATTGATGGAGGGGAACATCTATGTGCATTATAGAATCATGTGTTATAACTAAATATCTAGTGAAGGAGTTGATTGTAAAACTAATGATGTAAGATGAATAGTTTAAAGTGAAAAAATAAGACGTTGAACCAAAAGAAAATTAATATCCTTTAAAAATTATAAGTCAAAAATTAATGTGAAAATCAAAAAAGATAGTCAAGTGATGATGATTGTCCCTATTTTAGTGATAAGTAGATGGAAAATCATGCTATTATATTTAATAATTTCTATAGGAACAATAAATTCATCATGAAATTAAACCACTTAGGAATGTATAATTGGAAAGGAAATTTGAAAAAATAAAATCAACCAGGAGAATTGATTTTTTATGAATAAAAGAGGAAATGGAATATAAATTATGAATTTCAAAAATTATAGTATAATAAAAATTATGAGAAAAAGGGAAAAAGGAAAATGAAATCTATGAATGAAACTTGTAATGCCTATGAGGATAGTTTTAGGGTGTCCAATTTAAGTATGGAAGACAAGGCTAAAACGGGAAATATAATTTTTGTAAAGAGCATCTGAGGTAACTTACTATACTTCATTTAATGTTACACCTATAGAATATGATATGAATAATGAAAAAATTAAGGAATAAGGAGTCATTATTGAAGAAATTTTGAACGAATTAAATGAAAAATATAAAAATCTAAAAAGGTCACATGTTTTACGTGCCACTGATAAAAAATATATATATAGTTTACAAGAAAAAATTAATTATTGAAAATAAGGAAATAAACATAAAATATAAAATATTAAACTTAAAAAGGATATTGAAAGACATTCAAATATAAGAGAAACCTTCACTAGGATTCTTGTTAAGTAAACCACTTTCAATCACACAATTTAGATTGGATACCATACTCCTCAAAGGATAATTTATAGAAATAAGATTATTCCTTGCTCAATCTCTTCCAATTCAATAAAATTTTCATATTCCTAGGGACCTATTAATGTTTTTTATTTATAAAATTCTTAATATTTATTATGTTAAACCTATTAAATAAGTTAGGACTACAAAATATATTATTTCTAATATCTATGTACCCAAGAAAGAGAGGGTTCCAAAATCATTTCTTATTTAAAATTTTTATAGGAATATTTCTTGAAGAGTAAAAATAATCATATATTATATCTAGAAAGTTTATATTCTAGACACATGACTAGATAATACCCAAGATTAAAGTTCTATATAAAGATGGATGGTGGACATGTCACTTTTAGTGACACTTCCAAATAAAAAATAATTAAACTTTGTCAATTGATTAACTATAATTATGTTTTAATTTCTAAATTCATATTTTTTGAATGTTTAAAGTATAATCAGCATAGTTAATCACAATTATGTTGTGATGTATCCCATGTCATATTTGACACAATTTTTTAAAAATCTAGGATTTAATGTTTTCTTTAATATTTAATTCTATAAAAATGATAATGCTTATTCAGTTGATTTATGTTCATTATTTTCTCAAACAATTTCTCACTTAAGTGTCTTTCAGAAAAAATCTTAGTTATAAAATAGAATACTAGGCCACTAAAACCTTCATTATCTTATAAATATTACTAATAAAGGTTTAGTAAAGTATATTCCTAAATAATAATTGCCAATAGATAATGTATGTAACCCCTATCAAAAAGGGAAACAACATAATATTTATTTCAAACCAAATAAAGAATTTTGAACTTCTCAACCGCTAGAGTTGGTTCACATGAACTTGTTATGACCTTTTAGAGTTTCTAGCTTAAATGGGAATCATTGTGCCTATGATATTATATATGACTATTCTAGATATACTTGGGTATTTTTTTAGCTCACAAAAGTGAAGCTTTTTCCCATTTTGAAAAATATGAAAAATTAGTATAAAATATTTGTAGTTTTACTATATGGACCTAAAGAAGTTTCATGATAGTAAGTTTAAAAATAAATACTTTGAAACATTATATTCCCAAAATGGATATAATCAAGACTTTTATTATCTTAGGACTTTACATTATAATGGTGTTATATAAAGAAGGAAAAATAATTTTCAATAGATTTCCTAAACCATACTCAATGAGTATGGAAAACCTATTTATTTTTGGGAAGTGGATATAAATAAAAATTATATATTATCAATAAGATTGTTATAAGAAAAATTTTAAATAATACCACATATGACTTGTGGAATTTAAGAAAACCAAATGATAATTACCTTATAGTTTTTGGCAGTAACGTCTTTATTTTCAACAGAAAAAGAATGTTTAGATAACATTTCATGTAATAAGGGAACCTTACTTGGTTATTAAACTACTAATAAATTATATATTGATTTTTTAGTGACCATACCATTTCTCACAGGATTGTTACATAATTTTAAGTGAAAATAATATAAAATCATCACATAACTAGGATCCAATGGTTCAGTGTCTTGGGAAAATTAGGACCATACATAAGATTTACATAATAAAAAATAAACATTAATTTTATTCCTTCTTCTATAGATTCTCTGTGGCCATAATTTTCTCCTTGGAAAAAGTAATCACAAGAGGATTTACATCAATGAAAAGGGTGATCTAAAAGCTTAGTAAGAGGATAGATTAGAAAAAGAATAAATATAACTGGGGGTGAGCATACTCATCATCATAATAGAATAATATCACCATGGTAATCATGTGAGGAAACATTAGATAAAGGCATATAATTTAGAAATATATAAAAATGAAACATACTGTCTTAGTAGTCAAATACCACACATAGTTTTGAACAATGATAGTATCATGATCAGGCATATTTCACATTACCTCATGAGATCAATGAAGTTACCCAATGAGTTGGAGAGCTATATAATTTTGGATGCACTCATGACATCATAATGTTTACATGGTATATATAATTTTGGTTGCAACTATCACATTATAACATTTACATTATCATGCATTCCACAAAGAACATATATTAATCTTGGACATAAAATAACCCATGGAAAGGAATGAGTTTCATTTCAAAATGAATACATTTATGAATAAACCTTGGGGTTCCCAAATGAAAGAGTTTATAACATAATTGGTATAATAATCATAAATATTGAGTGAAGAATAAATAATCTCATGTAAAGTAAATGATGTATTTTTGGAATGAAGAGTTATTTTGGAAAAATATTTTATTTGTTTCATAAAACCATTATAGAAACATTTATATCCTAGAAAAGAAAAGGAATGGAAAAATAAATTATATTAAGTTACATTTAAGGGACATCCCTATTGAAAATAAATTGAAAGAGGGAAAACCTAAAGAAATAGTTTTGGGTTCGTGAATCCCCTTACCTTATGTCCAAATGATTTCTTTACTTTAATATCATGGATAATAAAAAAAATTCATTAATTAACAAATCCATATCCTTTTATACATGAAATTGATTCGTTATAGTTTTATTAAGTTCATTTGTGGTCTTTTTGATGAGTTATAGTGTAACACACCAATATTTTGCAAATAAATTTAATATTGAATGCATGGAAAAACTATGTCTCTAAAAAACAAAACTTTACTATAACCTAACCAATAAACATAATTTTTCCACTAGTGTAATTTTAATTTTGAAAAAATTACATACAAATTTGAGTACAATAAGATATTTAGAGTCTAATAGAATCAACTTAGTTTTTTATAAATAGTAACATACCATTATGAATAGTAACATACCCTTATGAATAACACTCTTACTCTTATGAATAATAATGAATAGTAAATAATCTTAAAAATTAGAAACCTCACCCATGAATGTATTAATATAATTTAGATATCTTATAAGTGACAAAATGATCATAGTATAAGTATTGGTATTTTTGTATGTCATAAATATTTTAATTAAAATTTTATGATTTATTTAAAAATTTAAAATGGAAATTTATTTTCATAAAATTTAATCATAAAATTTTATTTTATTTTCTAATTGTTATAATATAATTTTATGAGACCATGATTAATTTTTCAAGGTGTTATAAAATGAGTTATAGTTTTAAAGTTATATTTTGGAATAAATTATGATTTTATTTAAAAGATAAATTAAAAACATTTAGTAAATTATTTTTAAATAATCGACTTAATTTTTGAATTCTACACATTGAAAAATGGTTGGGGTGAATTTTTGGGATTTTTCTAAAATACTTGAATTTTTCGTGAATAGTAAAAATACAGTTTTGAGTTTTTAGTATGTTTAATGAAATCATAATGATATAATAATTAAAATTAAATTCTGGAATAATTGGGTAAATTAAAATATTATATTAGTTTTCCCATTTGGTGAATACCATGGGAAAATACCATGGGAATTCCCATTGTTTTTCCAAAACCACTAATGAGGTGTCCTTTAAAAATAATAAAAAACTCTCTCTGACTTATTATAAATACCCACTCATTCCTTTGTTTTATTTCATTAAAAAATTCCTATATTCTAATATATGGTAGTTATTCCTCCCTAGTATTTCTCCCAAGGTGTTCTAAATCCCCCAAGTTCCCAACCTTAATGTTTTAGGAGCTACTCTACAAGGTAAGGGAATCTACCACCTGTCTATTTTTGAAGCACTATTTTTATGCTATTCTCTTTTAATTTATTTTGGATTATGTTGGTATATGTCATTAAATATTTCCATTAATACCCATATTATGTTATAATGGTAATATAACACTTTTATATCAATAATATTTTATTAATTTTTATGCGACGTTGTTTGATGACCGAATTTTTATAAGGGATTTCTCAACTTTTCTTTTATTTTGAGTTCCTTTTTTTTTCTTTCCTCACATCCTTTAATCAAAATTTTATGATTACTAAATTACCTTACATGTACTGGAATTTTTTGTGACAATTTAATAATTCATCATCACCTCTCATTTCCCATTCTTTTATACTAAAAATGAAAACACCATCTGATATGTGTTAATTTATCACATTCATGGACGGCATGTTTTCAGTTTCTATTACAATATTCAATTCTATCCATGAAAATATTTTTATGGTTGAACCAAAATTTTATATATATATATATATGTATTATAACTTATTTAAGGTTCTGGAATCTTTTTTTACACATGATATTAATTTATAAATCAAAATGAGGTCATTGTGATCAAAAACCACCAATTAACCCCAACAATTATCATTAAAGTTTTGTATAATGATTCATATTCAATACCAATAACCAAATGGATTTTATAACTATGTAATCTCATATATGTTTAAAAATAACATATAACTACAATTCTGGACAACCGTTCCCATTATACATGTTTATCCACACATGATTATAAGTAATCCAATCATGAAAACCAAGGAAGAAAACGCTCCTAAACAATGAAATTGAATCTTTTAGCTAATAAAAAGGCCATAAATGTACCTAATAAGGTTATAAATAATCAATTAAATGTTGACGAGGTTATTTAATCATTAATTAATGAACCGAAATTTGATTATTGAAGTCATTAAGATTAAGTGAGAAACACCTTCAATCTTCAGGTAAGGGTTTTCCACCAAAACCTCTATTTTCTTTCTGGATACATTTATTATATACTTACTTAAATGAAATTATTATAGATTAATATTTAATCCTCATTAATTATGTGTGAGTGTTATATATATATTTTATCAACAATAATCCTACCTTCATTTATGTGGAATTACATGTTTTCAAAGGGTCTTTAAAAAATTCTTCCCAACATTCAGGTCTGACTCAAGGGAATACTCAAATTCTTACATATTTTCAATGGCACACAATAATATATTTTTTAAAAAAATTATATTTAAAAAATAAATCATTTTATTATGAAAATAATACCGTTCTTAATTTCTCATTTTTTACAAAGACTTTTGAAAAATAACTCTTATTTTCAAAGTAAAAGAGTATTTATCTCATGAATAACTCGATGATATTATAAGAGTATCTTCATATGTTTCAACACTCGTATTGATTATTATGTATTATTGATATTAATATTTATGATATCATCTACCATATTTAATTTTATGGTTTATGATTCATTTTATTGTGGATGGTATATCTTAAAACTATTCACTAATTTAATCTGAATGGTTAGTGTTTAAGATTAATATTCGGGGAAAGTTATTTACATTTCATATGTTAGTTAAATATGAATTTATATGTTGTTTATGTTTATACCCATTCATATGAAGAATTAATTGTACTTATTATGTGATGTTTGGGGCCCACTACAGCCTCTCACTGCATCGATAGCTCTCATGATACAAATAGATATGGACTTGGCAGAGGCCTTACCCATTTTTAGATATGGTTTTGGCCGAGGCCTTAATCATTTTTAGATGTCTTGATCGAGACCTAGATAGTATGTTTTATAATGTTGGGCATATGCATCTTACTTATTATGAATCTAGTAATAGAATGTTCATGTGGTTATTAGACTAGTAGAATACCCATGATTATGGTTTATAATGACAATAATTACTCATCTCATATTCCTTCCATAATGTGTTCAAGTTTATTTTTTAAAGCCATGTATTTTCAATTATTCATCATGCCTAATGTTTGTGTTTATGATATCTTCATATATATTTCTTACCCTTACTATGAATCTATGTGCACCCCTTCTTATGTTTCATTTTTCCCAGGACAGGAAGATGCATATTATGATTAACTTTTAGTGATAATCTAAGAGGGCTAGATGTTCCCATTGAAAGTTTTTTGATGTTTTTAATTTAATGTTTTAATGTTCAACTTATGTATGTATCTAAATTTCCAAATCTATTAAACTATTCATTCATTAAAGATATTAATTTCTTCTAATCCTTCCAATGTAATGTAATAAGGCACCAGATTTGGGAAACTGGGGTCGGGTCTTTACAGTTGGCATTAGAGAAGGCTTAGTAGAATAATTTAAAACAAGATTTAAAAAATGTAGATTTGAGAAGAAAACCATAAGATAGTCTTTGAGGATAAAATATACAAGAACATCTTGGAATTTTTGGTAAGTAATAGATTATGTGGATCTTCTAGTAAATAAATCCTTGTCTGGATACTACAAGTGGACATGGTTCTGACACAGATGTACCTAAGAGTAACAACTCTGTTAAGGAGTTTTGGGATAGACCTGGCGTATCCTAGTACATGAAAATAGGCCTTACTTCACACCTAGTATGACACTACTAGGGGATATACTTAGGATAATTCACATTTTTTTAAAATAAATTATGAATGATTTAAATGTAATTTTTTCCTCAAATAAATGATGTTTATGATTATGAGATTAGCTGTGTATTGAATTTTAATTTATTCTAAGAATTTTAATAAATTGAGATTATAAATTATGATTCATAACCAAAATCTAGTGTATTCCATTATTTAGGAATGGTGCATAGTGGATGGAATGGAAACAAAATGCGTGTATCACGTAAATGGATTTCCCTATAATGCAGGATAATGATGTTGGCTATGGAGATACGACTAATGTAGAGAAACTTATAACTATTCTTGGATATTTTACTCATGTTATGAACAATAACCTTACACATATGGAGAATTCGGATCCACAAAGTGGAAGAGCTATGTTAGACCGCTTTATGCGACAACAACCTCCATCATTAAATGGGAATACAAACCTATTTGTAGCAGAATAGTGGGTAAGTTCCCTAGAGATGATATTTCTATAATTGGGTTATAACAAAAGAGTGAAGGTTGTCATGGTAGTTTATTATCTATTGGGAGATATGGATTAGTGGTGGTCATTGATTCGAAATACAAAGGAGGAGGAAGAAATATAAGTGATGGAATGGATGTATTTTAAGTAAATTTTCCAAGAAAAATACTTCCCTCGTAAATAGTGAATATATATGGTAAGGTAGTTTCTACACCTATAGAAAAAAGAGGATGAGAATTTTGCAATGTATAAAAATAATTTCACAAGGTTTTCAAGGCATGCTGCAGACTACATAAGTAATCCAAGGAAAAAGTTTGATCATTTTTTTAATGGTTTAAAACCATTCCATCAAAGGGAATTAGTCTCATAGAATTTATCATTATATAGAGATATAGTATAATTTACTATGAAGATAGAAAAAAATTTCTAAGTCTTATGAATTTAAAGGAAACAAAGAGAATAATAGGGCTGCTAAAAGAAAATAAAAACATAGGGAATTAGTGAATAGTTTACTTTCCACCCTATGATAATTGTGGAAGGAAACACCCTTGTTCCTATTTAAAAGTAAATGGGGTGTGCTTCAAGTGTGTATAAAAGGGTCATCATGATGGTGATTTTAAGGTAAATAAAGAATTTATTAATGTTAAATTATATAATTGTAGGGAGATGAGAAACTATACTAATGATTTTCCAAAGCATCAAGGAAAAATGACTCAGAAAAGGATAAGTGAACAGTGACAATCTTATGGGATCACAACAGCTGATATTGAAGTTCTTAATGATGTGGTGGAAGGTTCTTTAATCATTTCCTAAAACTTATCCAATGCTTTATTTTATTCTGGATCATCGCATTCTTTAATTTATTCCCAGTTTTCCAAGAAAATTAGATATTTCCAATTTGATTTAATATATGATTTTTCAGTCAAAACTTTGAAGGGAAGTATCATTGCAACAAATTTGTGTCAGGAATTCCCCATTATGGAATATAAATGTGATTTATATAATGATTTTATATCATAACCATGATTTAATTTGATATAATCTTTAGTATAGATTGGCTTTAAAACCATGATGAAAAAATTTATTGCAAGAAGAAGGAGGTTACAATTTTTGAGGACAATGTCAGACACCTTATCTTTATAGTAGAAACCTCACCATCCAATTCTTATTTAGATCCACCCCTAGTATCTTTACTGAATTGAATTATTGGGGAGTAAGGGAATTCAATAACTATGTGTGAGGAAAGGAATGTTAAAATAGAGGAAGTACCTATTGTTCAAGAATATGTTGATGTATTTCTAGAGTATTTACCTGATTATCCTCCAGAGTGAGAAAGTTAGTTTTCCATTGACTGAATTCCTAATTTAAGGCCCATATAAAAGACCCCTTTTAGAATGGACACTATGGAATTAGTGGAACTGAAGAAAAAACTAGAGGAATTGAGTGATAAAGTATTTATTCGACCTAGTGTTTCTCCATGGGGATCCCCTATTCTTTTCATTTTTTGAATATTTTTCTTCGATATGGAAAACATCAGTTGTGTGTGAGGAAGGAAAATATTCTAAAGTCATCATTTCGAACCAGGTATAGGAATTATGAGTTTATAGTAATGAATTTAGAACTAACTAATGAACCCTCTATCATCATGGATATAATAAATTGGGTTTTCAAGGAATATCTTGATGACTTTGTGGTGGAATTTATTTAGGATATCTTGGTATACTCTAAAACCCATGAAGAAAAAAAATCACTTATGAATTATTCTGAAGACTCTTAGAAGAAATGAATTATATGGGATGTTTAAAAAGTGTGAAGTTTGGATTCAATTAGTTTCCTTTTTTAGCCACATTGTCTCTAAGGATATAATATATGTTGATCATGTGAAGACAAAGGCTATTCAATAATGGATTCCCTAACAAAGATAACTAAGGTTCATAGTTTTATTGGTTTAGCAGGTTATTATTAGTATTTCATTCATAACATTGCCTATTTAGCCAACCCAATGACCAAGATTACACATAAATGGGTTATGTTCATATGGAAAAAATAATGTGAGGAATGTTTTGAGGAATTGAATAGGATATTAGTGAATGATCCTATACTAACTCTTCCATTGGGGAATAATGGGTTTGTGATATATAATGATGCATCAAAGAATGGAATTGGTTGTGTCCTTACACGTAATGATATAGTTATTATCTATGCCTCATGGTTGTTAAAAATTCATGAAAAAAACTATCCTACTCATGATATTGAGTTAGCTACTATGAGCCTGGCTCTAAAAATATGGAGACACTATCTATACGTTGAATGGTGTGAGATATATATAGATCAAACAAGTATGAATCATATCTTCTTATAGAAAGTACTCAACATGAGGAAAAAGAGATGTATTTAACTAATCAAGGATTATGATTATTCCATACACATAGGAAAGAAAAATAAGGTTGTTGAAGCATTGAGAAAGAAGGATCATGGAGTTCTCAACAAAATGAGGATTGACAAGGATCCTTTGTACATGGATCTAGTGAGGATTGATATCAGAATTATTAAATAAGGAGAAACATCAATACTTTTTCAAATGGTTTCTCAACCATATTTATTAGAAATAATTAAAGATTCACAATCAGACGATAAGAATCTTTAAAAGAAAATTAATGTTGGGAAAGATGGGATGTTGGCAGACAACGTGTGTAAAGATGGAATTCTAAAATTTGGGGAAAGGAAATGTGTTCCCTATATACCCAAGATGAAAAGAGATTTATTGGATTATACCCATAGTATGAATTTTTCTATACCCCATGGAAGCACTAAAATGTATAGATATTTGAAGGAACATTTCTATTGGGACAACATGAAGCGGGAAATTACTGTTCATGTATCAAGATGTTTAGTCTGTCAACAAGAGAAGGTGGATTGACAACATCCTATAAGATTCATGCAAAATATACTAATTACTACATGGAAATGGGATGAAATAACCATGGATTTTGTTACTGTATTACCCAAAATTCTAATAATGAATGATGAAATATGGGTAATTATTGACAGACTCAAAAAATCTGCCCATTTCCTCGCTATAAGGGATGATTTTCCACTGAAGCGGCTTACACGACCCTATTTCAACGATGTTCTATGTCTTCATGGAGCTTCTATTTCAATACTGTCTGATCATGATCCATGATTTACATCGAAATTTGATAAATGTATTTAGAAATATTTAGATACTAAGATTTATTTTCTTACTGCTTATCATCCTCAAACTGATGGGAAATTAGAAAGGACGATCCAAAATTTAGAATACATGTTGATATATTCCTCACATGATTTTCAAGGTATATGGGATCAATATTTACTTTTGGCGGAGTTTTACTATAATAATAGTTTTCATTGAATCATTCAAATGGCACTATAGAAAGAATTATATGGAAAGAGATTTCATAAACCAACTTATTGGGATGAAGTCAGTGATAAAAATCTTGTGTGTCTAGAGCTATTGGAGAAAACAACAATGAATTTAAAGACTATTCAAGTCCATATCAAAGTAGCTCAAAGGATAAAAAAATATATGATGATAATCGAAGGAAGGATTTGGAATTTCAAGTGGGAGATCATGTTTTCTTAAAAGTATCTTCATGAAAGGGTGTTATAAGATTTGGGAAGAATGGGAAACAGAGACCTAGGTACGTAGGCCATTTTGAAATTCTGGAGTGATTTGGAGATGTTTCATATCATTTTGATTTTCTACTTACCATGTCTAAAGTACACAACGTGTTCTATGTCTCATTGCTGAGAAAGTACATGCCAGACCCAATGCATGTCCTCACTTCTGAAGGAATAGAATTGCAACCCGACCTATCTTAATGTGAAGAGCCTATCCAGATTATAGACACAAAAGAAAAAGTGTTGAAGAATTTAAAAACTCGTCTGGTTATGATACTTCAGAAAAACCATAAAATCAAAGAGGCAACATGAGATCCCGAGGAGCTTATGATGAAGAAATACCCAAATCCCTTTGTGAGGTAACATTCTGGTAATTTCAAGGATGAATGTTTTGTAAGGAGGGGATAATGTACCACCACAATATTTTGAAAATAAAATTAATATTGAAAGCTTGAAACCCCGAGTCTCTAAAAAACAATAGTTTATTATAACCTATCTAATGAACTTAATTTTTCCACTTATATAATTTGAATTTCGAAAAACAGTCATACACGGTTGCGTTCAGTAAGATATTTAGAGTCTGATAGAAGCAACTTAGTTTTTTTATGAATAGTAACATACCCTTATGAATAGTACTATTACTCTTATGAATAGTAATGAATTATAAATTGGAAAAAAATATAATGTTCACCCATGAATGTATAAATATAATTTAGATATCTTATAATTGATAAATATGATCATAGTATAAGTATTGGTTTTTTTGAAAGTCAAAAATATTTTAATTGCAATTTTATGATTTATTTAATTATTTTAAATTTAAATGCATTTTCATAAAATGTAATTATAAATTTTTATTTTATTGTATTATGTTTATAAAATAATTTTATGTGAACTTGATTAATTTTTCAAGGTGTTATAAAATGAGTTATATTTTTGAAATTGTTTTTTTGGAATAAAATGTGATATTTTAAAAATAGTAAATTAAAAATATTTGGAAAATTATATGTGAAAAATGGATTTCATTTTTGAATTCTAAACATCAAAAAATGGTCGGGGTGATTTTTTGGGATTTTTCTAAAATACGTGAATTTTTTGTTAATAGTTAAAATACAAGTTTGAGTTTTCAGTATGATTAATGACATCATAATGATGTAATAATTAATTTAAAATTGTTGTATAATTGGGTAAATTAATATATGATATTATGTGTCCCATTTGTAGAATACGATGTCTAATTCCATGGTTTTTCAAAAACAACTAATGAGGTGTCCATTGAAATTAATAAAAAAATCTCTCTCATTTATTATAAATACCCAATCAATCATTCGTTTTATTTCATTACAAACTCATAATACTCAATGATCTGAAATTTTTACCTCCCTATATGTCCTCAAAACATGTCCTCAATTCCCTAAGGTCCCTACATTAAATTTTTAGAATCTACTCTATAAGTAAGGGAATCTACCACCCTTCTCTTTTTCAAGCACTTTTTTATGATATTGTCTTTTAATTTATTTCGGATTATGTTGAGATATTTCATTAAATATCCACATACATTCTATATCATGTACTAATTATGAGATACCCATTTTCTCTCATAAAAAATTGTATGATATTTTAATCGACGTTGTTAGGCTATGGAATTTTTGAAAGGGATTTCTCAAATTTTCTTTTATTTTGAGCTCATTTATTTTATTTTTTTTCTTTCTTAAAATACATTCATCTAAATTTTATTATAACTACAGTACCTTACATGTAATTTAATGTTTTTTTGGATAGTGGAATAATTCACCATCATCTCTCTTTTCCCATTCTTTTATACTAAAAATGAATACACCTTCTCAGATGTGTTAATTTATCACATTCAAGGTCGACAGGTTTTCAATTTCTATTACCCTATTCAATTTTGGTCATAAAACCATTTTTATGGTTGCACCATACTATATTATATATACTATAACATATTTAAGTTTTAGTAATATTTTTTTACATGTGATATTAATTTATAAATAAAAAATGAGTTTGTTGTGATCAAAAACCACCAATTAACCCAAACAATTATCATTAAAGTTTTATATAATGATTCCTTTTCACAGCCAATAATTAAATGAATTTTGTAACTATATAATATTCTGGATGTTTAATAATTAAATATTACATCAATTCTGGACAAGCATTCCCATTCTTCATGATTATTCGTACATGAATATAAGTAATCTAATCATGAAAACAAAGGAAGAAAACCCTCCCAAATAATGAAATTGAATCTCTTAACCCATCAAAATGCCATGAATAAACCTAATAAGTTTATACAAATCCAAATAAAGTTTGAGGATGTTATAGAAACATTAATTTATGAACCTAAATTTAATTATTTTGGTCATTATGAACAAGTGAGGAAGACCTTCAGACTTAAGGTAAGGGTTTTCCACCCTAACCACCATTTTCATTCAGGTTACTCTTATTATATACTTACCTAAATTAAATTATTGTTCATTAATATGTACTCATAATATATTATATGTTCATTTTATATGTATTTTTATCATCCAAAGTACTACCTTCATTAATGGGTAATTATAGGATTTAAATGGTTCTTTCAAAAATTCATCCTGAAGTATAAGCTCGGTTTGAAGGGAAATGGTTAAATTCTTACCTATTTCCAAGGGCACCATATAATATATTTTTAAAAAAACTTATTTCCCTCTAAAATAAATCATTTTATTATGAAAATACTATCTTACATCATTTATGGTTTTTTACAAACACTTTTCTTAAAGGACCCTTCTTTTCAAAGTAATAGAGTATCTATCTCAAGAATTACTCAATGATTTTATTAGAGTATATTAATATGTTTCAAAACACTTATGTATTATTATGCATTATTGGAATTAATCTTTATGATATCATATAAAATACTTTATTTATTTATTTATGACTAGTTTGGCTATGGATGTTCTATCTTAAAACCATTAACCAACTTACTCTGAATGGTTAGTGTTGAAGCTTAATGTTTGGGGAACGTTATTTATGTTTCATATGTTAGTTTCAATTTGAATGTATATGTTTCTTATTTCTATCCCCATTCATATGAAGAATGAATTAGAATTATTATGTGATGGGTGGGGAACATTATATCCCCTAGATTCAACAGTAGGTCTCATTAGAAAAATAGATATGGACATGGTTGAGGCCTTGCCCATTTTTAGATATGGTTTTGGATAAGGCCTTAATCATTTTTAGATGTCTTGGATGAGGCCTTGACGATATATTTCATTATGTATGTCTTATGTATTTCCATCATTATGAAGCTAGTAATTGAATGTTCATGTGGGTTTTCAACTATTATAATACCCATGATTATGTTTTATTATAACTGTAATTACTCAGCTCATATTCCTACCACAATGTGTTCATGTTTTTTTTTAAAAGAATGTATTTTGAGTTATTCATCAGAACTAATGTTTAGGTTTATGATATATTACACTATATTTATTATCCTTACAGTGAATTTTATCTCACCCCTTCTTATGTTTTATTTTTTCTAGGACATGAAGAGGTATATTATGATTGACTTGTAGGGATAATCATAGAGTGGTGGATGTTCCCAGTGGAACTTTTATGTTGTTTTTAATTTCAATTAGTAATGTTGATCTTATGTATATATATGGATTTAAAAATCTACTAAAATATTTGTTTCTTTGGGGTAATAATTTCTTTTAATCATTACAATATTATTTAATATGGAACCATCTCTAGGAAACTCAGATTGGGTCTTTATATATAGAGTTTAATTTCATCATTCCGGAGTGTTTGTTTTCATGGTTTTCATGATCAATTCACTTGTATATGAGTATTAAAGTTGTATTAAAATGGTAATACTTATCCAATATTCATAATATATGTTATTAATGAAATTTTAGAATATTAAATGGTATTTGATATCATTTGGTTATACGGTATGAGGATGAATCATTATATAAATAGTTAATTAAAATAATTTAATTTATTTGGTGGAGTTTACGACCATCACAAACTCATATCATTTTACATAATATCATGTTTATATATTTATTATAGAAAACTATATAGCTTATAATATGTATAATAAAATCTAATTTAACAATAATTATGGTTTTATGACCATCCTTGAAGGTGGCAGTGGAAAATGATAAATCATTGTCCACGGTGACAGTAATTCGACCCACCACAGACAATATTTTCAGTTTTAGAATAAAAGGAAAGGGGATGATATTTGAAGATGAATTATTCCATTGAAATAATAAAATTATATTATAAAAAATATACAGAATTTATCATGACAGTTTGATAAGTGGAGGTGAGTATGGGATAAAAAATAAATGAAATTGAAAAAAATTTAAAGAAAAAGAAATAAGATTTTACGTCTTGAATTTCTCCTCCTTGAGAACTTCCTTAAAGAAAAGGGTTTGGTATTTTGAAGAGACCATGAGATATTATATGTGTAGTAGGTTATTAAGAAGAGTATTGGGATAAACTTGGGTATTTTTCAAGGCTTGGAACGTGTGAGAAGAAGAGGTGGTGAAGGGTGGTATTTATAGCAGAGGAGAGGGGTGTTTCCTCAATATTTTTTACATTAGTTTATTATTTTGGATCAAGAATATGAATAGTTTTGATTTCCATGAATAAATATAATAAAAGGAGAATTATAGTTTTATATTATAGTCTTACATCATCCATATATCAACAATGTCTAAAAAATTCATGTATTTAGCTTTTATCGTAAATTATCATATTTTACTATTCCCAAAAAAATCTTGTATTTTAGAAAAAACTTATAATTCACCCTACAGATTTTGAAATTTTTTGAATTCAAAAATAAACTCCATTTTTTAAAAATAATATGATAAATATGTTAAATTCTAGTTTTAATTGAAATCAACATTTATTAAAAAAAATACTTATTTTGAAAAATCAATAATGGTCTCATAAAATTATCATATAGTCATAAGACAAAAAAATGATGACTTATGAATCTATTTTATGAAAATAAATTTTCTTTTAAATATTTATATTAATAATTATATTTTAAATAAATTATTATGTTTTATAAAAATAAAACAATAAATAAATGTTTAAAACATTTATTTAATTATACTATGATATAATTATATCATATTTTAATTTATAATATGCCTAAATTTTATCTATACTTTCATAGGTAATATTTTTATTCTATTGTCTAGGTTACTATTCCTAATGCTTATATTACAATTCTAAAGGTTAAGTTAATATTACATGGATTTAGGTTCCCTAACTCATATTAATACTTCTTATTTCATCCATTATTCATTTATAAAGTTTATATTGTGTTATATATGTAATTTTATGTGATTTATACTATATGAAATCATTATAAGAAGGGAGTTTCCATTGATAAATTTTTTGGTCATTAAAGTGTTCAATAAGAGAAAAAATCTTGAGAAAGAATATGTACTTGTAAAAATTGATGAAACAAATCCAAATAAGCCTAAAAATTCTATATAAACCCTCAAATATGATCTTTCAAACTTGAATACAAATATATCAATCAGGACCATTGATTTTCATGTAAAACCTACTATAGAATAATCACCCAGCATTGATGTTTTTTTGAACTAGACATAGAAGAAGAAAAGGATATACCGAGAACTTATATACCTAGACCCATTAGAACTCATAGATACCATAATTTTGATTTTGATATAAGATATATAGGTAGAGGTACCCATACTATATATTCTACTGGATACCATGTTGATCATCAAGAATTATTGTCATCGTTTGTACCTAAAAATATAACTACTATATAGATGAATAATTTTGGGTAATGGATATAAAAGAAGAGTTGAATTATTTTTAATGAAATTAAGTGTAGGAACTAGTAGAAATACCTAAGGAATTTTTAACTATTTTGACTAAATGGGTGTTTAGGAATAAGGTTGATGTGTTTGGAATAATAATAATAAATAACGATAGACTGGTATCACAATGATACAATTATGAAGAAGGAATTTACTATGACGAAACCTTTTCACCAGTATAAAAACTTTATCCTATTAGAATATTTCTTTCCTATACAGCACATTTGAATTTATAACTATATCAAATTTTTAGGGGTGTTTTTCTTAATGGTTATATTGTTGAGGATGTTTCTTGTATAAAAACACCTAGATTTTAAAATCCACATTTTCATAATAATTTTTTCAAATTAACTAAATATAATTATGGGTTAAAATAAATTCATGGATCATAGAACTATAATCTCATCCCTTTTTTTATTTTTAATAGTTTATTCAAAAGGTATATCTAATCCAACCTTATTCATAAAAATTATTTCCAAAGATTTTTTGTAAGTTAAAATTTATATTGATGATATATTTTTGGATCCTCAAAAAGTTATTTGTGAATAGAATTTTAAAAATGTTGAAAAATGAATTCGAAATGATTTTAGTTGGTGAGTTAAAATTATTCTTTGGATATAAAATTTCTCAAAATAGGGAAGGAATCATTTTAAATAAAAGTAAATAAAAAAAGATATTTTGAAAAAAAATCATGGATAACTAAAAACGAAATTATACTCCAATGAGTACCATCAATAAATTATATCATGATGAAACTAGAAAACAAGTTGATCAAACAATCTATACAGGTATGGTAGGGTTTTTACATTACTTAATATCCAACCAACTTGAGATTATGTCTACTATCTGCGTGTTTTCACATTTTCATGAAAATCATAGGGAATCTCATTGAATGCTATCAAAAGGATTTCTGAATACCTGTTGAATAAGATAAATTTTTGTTTATTTTAATATAATGGATAAACCATTAAATTTTGTAACTATTTAGATGTCAATGTTGGTGGTTCTAATTTAGATGAAAAATAACCTCTAAAACATGCCAATTTTGGGTTAAATATATTGTATCAAGGAGTAGTAAAAAGTAGAATTTTGTTACCTTATATGTTTTTGAAGTTGAGTACATAGTTACATGAATTTTTTGTGCACAATATTTATAGATGAAACCAAAATTAATGGATTATGAAAATCGATTTAAAAATTTCCCTAAAAAATATGAAATTACATGGGCTAGAAACATTTATAACAATCTTGTATATCATTCAAGGAAAAATCACTTTGATATAATACATCATTTTTGGAGTTTCGATTTTCAAAATGGTGATAAAAATATTGAGTTTATTTTGAAAGGAACATCATATTATCATTATATTTATAAATCCATTGAATATTGAAAGAATGAGCTATATCATAAATGAACGTGGAAAAATAATTTTTTTCTTAGTATTTTAATTCTTTAAATACTCTGTTTCTAGTAAATTTAATTAACAATGTTTGGTGCTATTGTTTTTTTCTTCCATTTATTTCTACCATGTATTGATATCATATATGGCTACTATGGCTTTCTACCATGTATTTCCACTATAGATTTGTACCATTTCTTGTTACCACAGATTAATAGTGTTGCTTGCTACTATGGCCCACTACCATTCAGTTGATACCGTTTACGAGATACCAATACAAAAATTTCTAATTTAACTTATAAATTAATCATTTCACTATAATTAATATCATTTATATATAAAATTTGTATTTAATCCCTAAATGATAAAAGTAGTCAATAAGAGTCTAAATTATAATCCTCTTTCACATGCACCCTCTAAATATCTATTTCTCTCTCAAACTGACCTTTCACCGTTAACTTATAACATTTAAACCTATACTATAATGTTGATAATGAAGTTTGATGCTAGATCTCCTAGTGAGCTACATCCTCAAATGAGATCTAAAGGAAAATCTAGTCGACCAGTTACACCGATAAACCCTTTTCTTTTATCATGAGTTTTTATTGCTGAAAAAGAAATACATGATGCTTGGATAATGTCAAGAAATTCACCCATTTGGAAAGTGATTCACGAACAAGGATGGGTAGATTTTATTTTCAAGGAATGAAAAAAAATTCTATCCTAAGACAGTTTAATAATGTTATCAATTTTTTGATTCCCATTTTTAAGATAAGAAATACTTTATCCTAACTTTTTTAAATTAAAATGATTAAGTTTTTTCTTTGATGCACTAGGCTATGTTCTTGAAAGTTCATCATGAAAAATTATATGAGGACTATTAGTGTTATTATACAATTTATTATGTAAATTGTTTCATCAAGGATTCCCTTTTGGAGGTAACCGAAGATACTAATGTGAGATAACCTATTGATGTTGAACTACTTGGTGAGTACAAAATTATTTTCAAATTTATCCAACAGGTTTTTTGTCCCAAGAAATGGGATTTTAGTATTATGAGGTGCTATGACATATTTTTTCTATATATTAAGAAAATAAGAGACAAGATAAATCTATGTTGTTATTTTATGGTGCAATGATGGAATTGTGAAAGCCTACTTCAAGGTACAATCCACCTATCTAACCTAATATAATTTTTTCCCTTACTAGAAGCTGGAAATATAATTCTTGTATGAGAAGAAAATGTAATAAAATTTGATGGTTTTGATCTTAGTCAAGTTACTTGTAAAAAATGAATGTTAATTGGAACACTTGGATGATGCTATAGGTAGTAGATAATGAAAGCGTATATGAGAAATTTGACCCTATAGAGAACCATTATATACCATAAAACAAGGTTGATAATATATTGGATTTAGATGAGATAGTGGTTTAATATTTAGATGAAGAAGTGGAAGTGACATGTACTGAAGTTGGGGTAGAATATTAGGCTGAAAAAAGGAATACTCTACACCTATTTGTATTGAGGTAGGAAGAGGCCTTGACATTTTAGGTGTCCAAATTATTCCTTTAGACCTCATGATTCTTGTCTTTTCCTACCCTATTAGCAAATATTAATAAAATGTGATGAGGAATTTGATACTGATGATTCAAATACTTCCCAGTTTTACGTTTCTTCTCCAGATAATCCATAAATGTTGTTGTTTTATCTAATTACTCTTCTCGTTATATTGATGGGGAAGATGAGAATAAATAATGTAATACCTTCATCAAAATATCTAAATCTTTTAGGATAATTTTTAGAGATTGGTAAGAATATTCCCAAAGTGTTTCAGGGGTCCCATTTACTGTAATTGTATTTGAGACTGATGATATAGTTTTAGATAAATATGTTTTCCCCTCTAAGGGAGAGAAATCACCAGTAATAGTAGTACTTTTCTTGACCTATTATGACTCAGATGATGGAGATGATGATGACGAGTTTATTCCTCCAGAGCATGGTGTACTTTCCATCTCTTTTTCTTAGAGAGATCCTATTAGACCGTTAATGGAATAGATATATGTAGAAAATCTATTGGAACCTTTTTCTTCTGGAGTTCCTATTATGGAATCCATTTATAAGAATGTTCCTTCCCTTATTCAATATATGAATTCACCTCATCCTAATACTCCTCCTTAGACTAGTTTTCTAACTAAACCTCAACCATATGCCTTTAAGGTTGATTTATTGTTTGATCTTAGTGGTATGCTCAAATCATCTACCTTCAAAGAAATGACACTCAAGGAGGATGGAATATCATTTATTATAGATCATATTTAAACTAAACAATTAATAAATATTGGGAATCTATATATGGATAAAAATATGATAGTTTAACAGATTGGTATTATTCAGTACACGTTAGAATGTATGAGAATATTTTTCGCTCAATGAGATCTCTCAATACTGGAAGGTTGAACTCAATTTATACAACTAGATATTTTTCTTCTAGAGCTCCACCTCCCTCTATACATACCTCTATTGATGGTGAGATGATTAGATCTATAGTTTGAGAAGATTTATAGGTAATGATGTCTGATTTCTCTAGCTCTCATCAAGATGGTATTTTTCAAATAAAATCTAATGATGGGAATATTTTTGAACTTATTATAGAATGATTGAATGAAGTTATAAGTGATAGAGTGACCATATCCAAATCCATTAAGTATTTTCTGTAAAATATTTTTACCAATAATGACCTTAACTATCATTTTATGATCTTGGATGAGAATATAAGGATTACCCCTATCACCAGGTCCTTCATGAAGAACGTAAACCAGTTTATGGTTTTATCCCCATTGCTCACGATATATATAGAGGAGGTAAAAGATATATTTCTTAGAATTGATCATTGTGGTAGATTCATTTCATTGTTTTTGGAACTCAAGGATCCCTTTATTTACACTCATATGATAGAAATGATTTCACCTCTAGCCATTCCCATGGAAACATTGATTACTACTACTATCTCAGTATCCCTTTAAACGAGGATTTGATATGGCATTTTCTTTTGTTTTAAATAATTTGTTATCATCTGTTGACTTTTTTGTTTAATAAAAATCCTTTATATTTATTCATATTTTTTTAATTTAATTATTTTATTCTTATTTATGATGCATATTTTTTTTCTTATTTCTATCATTTTTATAATACCAAAAAGAGAGAAATTAGTATAAAGGAAAAAGAGAATGAGCATTCTTATAGAACATTTTATATGAAAATTTACTAAAATTTTTTATTTTTGAATTTAAATTTAAATCATGATTTGTGACCATAAAAAATGATAATTTTGTTATATTATTCCAATAAATTTATTATTTTAAGTTTCAAAAATAAGGTTTTCTTTATTAATATTATGTATTTATTTACCTTTACGAAATCTATGAGAAATGTGTCCTATGTTTAGGAAACTGTTAAATAAACCTTATGCATAATATGATTTTTTTCTATTCTTATAGAAGTTAGATTGAAGTATATATCTATGTAAATTATTCTACCAAAAGTTCAACCTTGATAATTCTAAAGGATTTGATTATATCACAATTTTATTTTTGCTATCATTAGTTTGACTCTTCTTCTGATAGTTGATGAATACAACCATTAGAAGGGATGAATTTCCACTAGTAAAACTTTGATTCTGTTAGAAGGAATGTACTACTTCAATAGTTTGTATTCTTCCACTAGTTAAATCCTTGTACCGCTTATAAAATCTTGTTGATGCAAGTACAATTATACTAATGCTACCAATATTTCATACCACAATAACTCTAGGATTGATCAGCTACCATTAATTTAGATTATGAGACATCTAGAAGGATATACTATCACTAGAAGACTAATCTACCACTATAAGGAATATTCTATTTTTAGTTTAGATCATGATACCACCTAATGTATCTAATACTGCTAAAATACTTAGAAACCTCTAGAAGGAACCTACTTCCATTATTTCACTTTTTCTAGAACTGGTGAATATCAAATACCATAGACATCTAGAATAAATTTTAAATTAACTTTTCCAAAAGCTAGTTTAATGTATTTAATTCAGGTAATATAAATATGGATTCAAGAATGATTATTCTTAAACAATTAAACATAGATGTTAAATAAAAATTCAAAATTTCCAATTTTGGATCCCTATGTGGGGAATTATCTCATTTAATTATTATCCTACAATGGATAATTAGAGACTCTAAAAATATATAAGTTGATAATAACCACTCATGCACAGGAGACTAATGAGATGGCTGGTTGATTATCATTACTAAACTGACTATGTTTAAACTATTCAGTTTTGTCAAGTGCTTTATATGATACTCTATTTTAAACAAAAATAGAGATCTCCTGATATCTTATTATTATTTTTGAAAAATAATTAATATACCAAAACTACTCCCATATTTCATTCTTCTTATTTTTTATTTATATTGAATATATTACATCTTTTCTATCTGTATTTAATATCATAATTTCCTATAATGAATTAAGAGTGGTAGATACTCTCTCTTATATTATTTAACACTTGTTATCCCACATATAACTATCGAAGAATCCATGTGTATCATGGACTTCCTATGTGGAGTTTTTTTATGTAAAAACATGATTTAGTTTTTGGATAAATTTTTATTATTTAATAAACTACTTTTCAGAGGGTGATTTCTATCTGGACAGAACTAGGTCTTAGATTGATATTGAACCTCTTGTATTTATTCTATTATAAATTTCATTGTTTTTACTACTTTTTTAGTTTTCAAAACATATTTTACAAAATAATAATTTGATATTTAAATTCAATTATTATTCTATAAACGTTTTTGAATGTGATTAGACTAATTTAAAAAGATATAGTTATTCTTAAATTGTTTTAACTAGGATATGATCAAGCCTTTGAGAAATCTCTTAAAAACTTTTAATTATATATTTATACTATCTTAGTTATCTAGGATGTTATTATAAATTGGAGGTTTTAGTATTAACTTCTTTTATAAGAAAATATATTAATTGGAATCTTGATTTAACTCCTTTTTTAGTTGTCTACTCCAATCAACACCCTCCTTTACCAAAAATAAAAAATCTTCAAATTCGTTTAAATATTTTACTTAGTGATTCATCCCAAATTTTTGACATATAGGAAATTGAATATTCTCTCCTTCACCATCATTATCACCTTAATTTTTATGATACCCCATCATTATCGTATTTGAGATGTTTGGAAACTCAACTATATTTATATCGCTAATCATAATTCATAATAGTTAGGTTGAAATAATAACAAGGTTACTAACTCAAACTCTTACCCCATTTTGTTTGTTGTTGGAAAAATCCCCACATTACCCATGACATATATCGTTAACTCGGTACCTATAGTATTCAACCACTGCTAAAACATAAAGGATTTAATAGTGATTGATGAATAATTAACACCATAATAGAATTTTTTATGATTATTACCTGTCAAATTGAACCTCAAAATTTATTACTTTTCCCAATTTTTATATTAGCTTTCAGTTCAAACTAATAACTCTCGATTCAATCTAGGATTCTTTAGGTTGGGTACTCATAGATATCTTATACCAATTTATTGATAAAATAATTTATTTTTAATGGATTATAGGGATAGTGTGATTAACCAAAACATATTCCCCAAGAGTGTCAAACAGAGTGTCTATTTTGGATTCTTTATTATAGACTAGGTGATGATTGAGTTAATACCCAACACAACATTTTAAGGGTAATTAACCGTGGAAAATAAATTCTAGATCCTGCATCCATTTTTAGTTTCGAGACAAGAATATTATTTTTTTTTTGAAAAGAATACAATATCCAATTTAGAAAAATATTATGATTTTATCCTATAAATATACTTATCCCTTATATTTATCACTATGGTTTTCAGTAATACTCTTTTATCCAAATCCCAAAAATATTCAATATTAATTCAACTAACAAAAAGGTTTATTCATACCTTTTAAATTATGATAAATTATTTCTTATCACTCATTAAATTATCCTCATCTATGATCTTAATCTCCAAAATTATCTATACCCTAATTTGATATCAACTATGGTGCCCCAAACCAGTACTCCCAGATCTAATTATCATAAACACCTTCATTAAACACTAACTTCAAAATGAATTAATCTGAACCAATTTTAACCATCAGTAATTAAAGTGTCACAAAAAATCATAGAGACATACATTGAATGGAACTTTTAGGTTTTGAGTTTTAAAGTCTTAAGAAAAGCCTTTAAATAAAAAATTTATGATCTTTCTCACCAAATGAACATTTTTTACACTATATAAAAATATACTTAACATATAATAAGTCTTCTAAATCCCCCAAAAAATCTCTATATAATATTTTTTGTTGGATATATTATGTGTAATAAATTTCATCATAACAAGGAGAAATAGAAACATAAAAAAGGTGAGCACAAATACTTAGTAAGGGTAAACATAAGCGATAACAATCAATGATCATAACTACTTATAATATAAGCATAAATAATATAGATGGAATATATAATAAAAAATAATGCTATAATAGAATGAAACTAAAAGAATAATATATACATGGATAAAAATATAAATTAAAAGATCACATGGATAATAATAATTGGTTACTTAGTGATGAAATTCATAATGTCGAACAATTAATTCCATTCCCTATTCTAAGAAATAATGTTTTTATACATAATGATATTATCTTCAAAGTACTATTTCTAGTAAATAATTTTTTCTATGTAGGAATATTCCTAATTACCCAAGATAGTTTTATCATGAGGAATATTGGTTCCTCGATTGGATATCTATACTAGACCACACACAACACTAATGAATTCTAACGAATTCATAATATAAAGGAATGAATAAATTATAAAATATATAAGCAATAATCTTTAGTAGTTAATAAACAACTATATTAAAATAAAAAGAATACAAATTGTCATTATTTTTCCCATTAATAAATGGAATAGATTTCCACGTAAGAATCACTCAAAAAAACACCATATAGAGAAAGGGTATAAGATTACGTTAAGAATTTCCCCAATCAATTGACATAAGAAATTATAGTGACCCAAGACTTTTTACACATAATATTACATGAGTTTTAACATAAATATCAATTAATGAAAAAATGATTAAAAATTCCCAGTATATTTATAGGAATGGGTATTTAAGATATAAACATGAAAATAAAGTGTCTTTATTTTAATCTCCATAATGAACTACTAAATAAATTTTAGCTCCTAAAACTACATGTGATAACCTAGGGAACACATAGAAAAAAGGGGTGATCTAAAAATCCAAATAAGTGAATAAACATGATGAGAAAATATAACATGTGAGTCAAAGGTATAACTTGATATCATAAAAGATAAGTCTCAGGAGTAATCACAAGGGATCATAACATAAATTAAACAATATAAAAATATCATGTAATCATAGGATATGTGGTAGCAAAAAAAATTACATAAGAATAATTCATAGCTATATTACAATATAAAATCATATGCGTTACATAATCCCATAGTGGATTATGTTTACTCCCTAATCCCAAAAAATATTTAACAAATGAATTAGATATCTATTTAATAACACTCATGAGAACATATTATTAATTATTCATTAAAAAAATGGAATCAATAATAATCCCAAAAAATAAGAATTACCCGTGGAATCAAAATTTGTTGCATAATCTTTCCTCAAATCATAATAACAATGATTTATTAACGAAGGCATTTGAGAAATGATCACAAGGCATGTATTAACCCAACATAGGAAGGGAGAATAAGCTAGGTATAAGTATTTTAGTTACATATATACATAATTTAGAACCATTAAATAACATAAAATATTGATATTAAGTGATCTATATAGAGAATGGTTATAACCTAAAGAAAATGGTGGTTTAGAGAGATCCATAACTTTGAGTATGACTCATCATGTATTATATTTATCTTTATAAAGAACAAAATTATTTCAATTATTTACTTTATTAAGAAATTTTTTCCAGTTTATTATCATTTTAATTTTATTTATTATGTTGTTATATTAAATTAATAAATAATTTAGGTTCACGTGGGACATTTGGAAGATATTCTATTCATCTTTCTAAGTTAACTTTGCTAAGTTAACTAGGGTCAAATAGATTTTCATTTCATCGTATATATAAAAATAATAATGAAATAATTATAGTTTGTATACATCAATTATATATTTAAAACTAACCATGAAATATGGTTATTAAAAATGAACAATGTTACAATCATGGAGATGGTATTCCATATATACCCATAAATGATGTTTCCATTTTTTAACGATCACAATGAAAAGGAGGTAAGTGTTATTTTATGTTTTGAAAATGATAATTATACTATAAATATAATATTAATTTGTTAAAGACACTTATATATACTATAAATATTATGGAGTAATGAAAATAGAATAAATCACTTCATAAAGGTGGTTTTCCACACAAACGCATGAACGACATTATCATATTATAATGAATTGATATGTAATAAAATTTATGTTATATAAAATATAAATAATTAAAAATATTTCATTAATATAAAATTAAATACATTAAATAGATCATCATAAATATCTATTAGAGTTGATTATGTAAAACAAATTACCTTGGTTCACAAGGCGGTAGTCAACCACACACAACAACGATGGTTTCATTCCCCATTTGATGGAAAAAGACATAGAAGTAGGTTATTGAATTAAAATAATAACATCTACATATATATTATATCTTTTTATTATTATATAAATATGGTTGAATTTTTATTGAATTATTTATAAGAAGAAATAAAACAAATCACCACGTCAAGAAAGATACCACTTCTTCTAACAACCTTTGTTAGTTTGCACCAATATCCTTCATAAGAGGATTTTATAACCCCCAAAGGATTCTAGGACATGGTAAGGGACGTTAAGAAAGGAATTTGGTCAATATTGGGCTAACTAAAAGTTTTTTATGTGTATAAATGAGAGGAGATGTGGTGTCATTTTATAAGTGAGCGGAGTGGCACACTTGTAATTTTTTAACATTTTAAAATAACATCAAGTCATCTTCTTTGGAAAATGGATCTAAAATAGCTCATATTATAAGGTGAATATGTTAAGGTATAAATAAATAAAAATTGGTCTCAATATGTGTTTTCGTCATTTTATCTCTTATCATTATAGATTAACCACTGATAAACTGGTTTTGAAATTAACCGTATTAATTAATTTTTTCTGTTTGTACTATTCATTATAACAAAAAATTAAGTTAAAATTAATTCTGAATATTAATTATGATTATTAAAAATATTAAATCCATTTTATCAAATTAAATTCATAAAAGTTTCATAATTAATTTTTAAAATATAGCTGCAAAATGTGACAAAAACCGGTTTCGATGAAATTAATTTTTAATTATAAAAGGATATTATGTTAACTATATGAATATAAATCACCATTATATGGATTTAAACAAATATAGTTATATATATAATGTATAAATTTCATTTAAATATTTTTTATTAGGTGTTATTTTAATTAATTAAAATAGATAAATTTTATGCACTAAAAATTGTTTTTATAAATCATTGTTTTTAAGAATAAAAAACTTATACAAAAATCCTAAAAATTGATGATTCAATGATATTATTTATATTCTTAAAATAATCATTCTTATTTCACTTTAATAAAAATCCAAAATATATTGAGACTTTTTAATTATTTGATTTAATAAAAATAAATGAATGTATTTGAGAAATGGGAAATATAAACTATTTACTGAATATGTAATCATTTTAGAAAAATTAAAAAATATCAACACAAGATAATTTTGATATAATGATTTAAAAAATTAATTTATTTTTATAAAATTATATTTCTAAAAATTCTATAAATTAAATATATTATTTTTTCTCAAAATGACATAAAAATATTTTTTTATGAAAACATATTTTTGAAGCATAAAATGTTTCTACTGTAAAATTCATCGATTAATTACTACGCATTTATCAATATGTTTTTATTACATTGAAAAAAATATATATATATTTCATAATGTGGTTAATCCAATTCATATCCACCAATTTAATGACTATGTTATTATGATCATATTCAAATAATAAAATTTCATTGTTTATTTCGCATTGGTGTTTTTTAGGTCATATATGCTATCAAACATAGTTTTATTTTTAAAAACACATAGGATGTTACATTATTCCCCCTTTAAAAATTTCACCATATAAATTTTATGTGGTATACTATGGTTAAAATAGGCAAGGGTACTTCTGCTTCATGGATTATTCTGGTTCTCAAGTATCCTCTTCACATTTGTAGTTTATATACAGTACTTTTACTAGGTGAGTTGTTTTATTGTATATTACTTTATCTACATAGTATAATATCTTCACCAAAAGATCCTTAAAAGAGAGATCAATTTTTAGATTTACCACCTCTAAATTTTTTACATGGGAGGGATCTGGTATGAACTTCCTCATGAATGATACATATAATATGTCATGTACTTATGAAAGGGTTTGTGGGAGGGATAATAGATAAGCCACAACTACAATGATATCAATAATCATGAAGGGGCCAATGTACCTAGAGATTAACTTTCCCTTTTTCCCAAATCTCATGACTCTCTTCTAGGGTTATATGTATAGAAACACTTTGTCCCCAACCTCAAACTCTAGGTCCCATTAACGATTTTCATTATATCTCTTCTATTTAATTTGAATAGTCCTGATGTGTTATGGAATGGTCTTGATCTTTTATACAATTTCCTAAACCATTTTAGGACCCAAAAGCATGTGTTCATCAAATTTATCCCAAAATTCAGGTTCCCTGCATCTCTTATCATAAAGGAATTCGTATGGATCCATTTGGATGCTTGATTTCAAATTATTATTATATGAGAACTAAAATAAAGGAATATGTTGATACCCCCTTTAAATTCCATATAGTATTATCTCAAAATGTCTTCATTATTTGAATAGTCTGCTTAAATTAAATATAAATTTAGGGGTGATAATCCATAATAAAGTTCAACTCAGTATTTTGAACATATTGGAGGCTCTTCTAGAACATTGTGGTAAACCTCATATCTTGGTCTGATATAATTGATAGCGGTGTTCCATATATCCTGGACAATTATTTTATGTATATCCTAGCAAGCTGATCTAGTGATATTTCCTCTTGAATTTAATGAGGTGAGAATTCTGTATAAGGTGATCCAACCCAACCCATATGGAATTATTTATTCTTCACATCTTCAAAAGATAAAAAAAATATCTATGGTGATGTTTTCCCATTTCCATATAGGTATTGGTAATGGAAGTATCATCCCCTTATAATTGTTTCTTTCATCATTCACTTTCTATCATATAAACACTTTGATGTATATTCCATGACCTCCTTCGTCATATTTCTCCACAAATAATGATCTTAGGGATCTTGATTCATCCTTTTTCTCCTTGAGGGTATGGACAAGGATTATTAATGTGAATAATTTAATAGATCCTTATTCAACTAAAGATTTGATGGTATACATAATCATGTACCCAATCTTACAACTCCATCAATTTCAAACTATGAGGACTTCCATTTTTTATAGCTTCCACCTTCTTCCAAATTTCCACATTATCTTTTTGAGCATCCTTTATCTTCTCTATAAGGTATGGTTGATAAATCATTTGAAAAAGGAATTATGATGTTACTTATTTTATAATACCCATGTTCATCCTTTTCATGTCTAATAAGATTGGTTCCTACTCAATTCTCATTAGTGATATGATTTTTAGATCCTTTATACTTAGAGAAACTACCACTTTGTTTACTTTCCCAAGATGGTAATGGATTAAGAATTAATAGTCCTTGATTAGATCTAACCATATTTTCTAGTTCATATTAATTATCTTTTGTAAGAATATATATATATATTATGCTCTTGTGATCTTTATATATTTTACACTACTCCCCATAGAGATAACATCACTATATTTTCAATTCAAAGATCACTACAGCTAACTCTATATCATGTATTAGATAGTTATTCTCAAGAACATTCTACTTCATAGAGTAATAGGTTATCAATTTTCCATTTTTCATTAGTACACAACCCAAAACCTTATTTGAAGCATTATAGTATACAATAAAAAGTTCCCTACTTGTGGATAGAGTAAGGAATGATGTAGTGAAAAGCCTCGTTTTCAACGCCTTAAAGATCTCTTCACAACTACTGGTCTAGAAAAACATTACCCCCTTACTATCCATCTTGGTTAGTATTTTTTACAATCACTATAAGTTTATATAAATTCCCAATAATATCTACCGAGTCTAAGGAAACTGTAGATCTCTATTACAGATACTAGTTTGAACCACTCCCCAATTGCATTTATCTTAGAAGGTTCTATAGATAACCCTTTTCCGATGATAATATGCCACAATAATGATAATTAATTCATCAATAACACGCATTTAATGTTTTTTTCATACATATAATATTTTTTCAATGTATTTATCATGGTATTCAAATGCTTCTAATTATCCCCCCTTCTTTTAGAGTATATCAAAATATCGTCTATAAATATCAGCAGTAATTAGTTGTGGTAATCTATGAATACTCTATTCATTGAGTCCATAAATATTTTTGGATAATTAGTGAGTCTAAAAGGAAACACTATAAACTATAAGTGTCCATACATTATTTGAAAGGTAGTTTCTGGAATATCTTCCTTCTTTACCATTAACTGGGGATATCGTGATTAAAGGTCTACCTTAAAGTAATATTGTGCCCCACATAGTCAATCAGATATGTAATATATCTGTGGAAGGGTATAATTTTTTTATCATGATTTTTTGATCTCACTATAATCAACACGTAAGCACACTAAACCATCATTCTTCTTCATGAAATGGACTGGTGCACCCAACGATGTAGAACTTGGTTATATACAACTCTTACAAATTCCCTTGTAAATGTTTTTTATATTTTCCAACTCAATGGTGCCTATTTTATAAGTAGTCTTGGATATGGGTATAGATCTAGGATTAAGATGAATTGGGAACCTAACATCTTAGTTAGTAGTAAGGTCAAAAACTCTCCAAGGAATACAGAAGTATAATCCCCCACAATGGCCATGTCTTCAAGCATGATACTCTCCTTGTTTTAATCATTTCAGCTTTATATTCTTTATTATAAGGAAAAAAATATCCATACTTGATTAGATGATTCCAAGGGACATATATCCTTCTCATTTCACTCTTATAAAATCTAAGGATGACTTGGGACATGAATAATGATCATTCCCTCTAAATAGTTTCTATTGGATTTATATAATGGCTGCTAATCCATGACCAATATTGCATCAAAATCTACTATATGAAAAAGATGAGATTTTAGGGATGATTTAGTTCAAAAAAATTACTATGGAGGAGTTATATACTTGGGTTGAAACAATTTCTCAGTTTTATATTCTCATAAATAGCTCAACCCCTATGTTTTGAGGTGTTGTTTGAATAGTTCTAATAAAATTATATAATAAAAAAGAATGTGTGGAAGAAAAATAAAAAAGTATTTATTTCATTCATTAAGGAATAACCAGAATACCTATCACAACATCATTTTTCTGATCCACCTCAGCAATAGTGATAATATATTACCTTCCGTGATCTCTAGGCCTTAGAGGATGTTATTATTTATTATCTTCATCAACCCTTGCCTTAGATAATTGTCTATCCTAATGTTTGTGTTCCTTATAGTTTAAACACTGTACTATATAATTATTATTGATCTAAACCTTATTTTACCATTCTAAATTTGTGGTTTATTCATTTCCCTTCATCACTGATTAGCCTGATTCCTCACTTTACCACGTTTGAAACATCTCAAAGTTCTTTTCATATGGTTTCTAGGATGATTCATCCCACACTTTTGACAAGTGAGATATTGGGTTTTCTTTCCCACATGGTATTTATCCATTGATCCACTTGAAGGAAAATCCATTTTTTTTTTATTTCTAGTACCATGATATCAATGAGAATCTATAGAAAAATATATTTATAACTACTAAATACTTGAATCACCAAAACTTTTCACAGACTTGTGTTTAATCCACTAAATAAGTAGTCCAACATACTTTTTGAATTAATGATGAAGCCATATGTGTATCATTCAAGCCTTGGGAATTTTTACTCAAACACCCCAATAGACTTATATTCATTTTACTTAAGTTTAAGGCACTCCCTACCAATCTGAGGATAACGAGTTTTGGGATAATATTTATTAAAAAATATTTTATTGAAGTCTTCTAATTCCATGGAATAAATATCCTCTATGTTCTTTATGTTCTTAAAAAGAGTACACAATTTATTGTATTCCCCTATATGTGATAAATGAGAATCATAAATTACTATTTTTTAAGAATTGGAGGACTAAGAATATCTTCTTACTGGAGTTAATCCATTATTCTACGATGAGGGAATTTAATGATCCATTAAAGGTAGGTGGCCTTTATCACATAAAAGACATAACTAAAACTTTCTCTTTCTTAGGAGAAGTATGGTGTTCTATATAATTCATGTTATTATTCATAACTTGTTCCAGTTGAGAAATAACTTTCAGGAATTTCTCAATTCCAACTCCTATATGGTTATTCATATTATCAGATCTATCATCACATTGCATATCACATTGATTTTTAGAAATATTTTTTATTTATTTCCTCTATTAACTAAGAAGAATAAAAAAATATTAGAAAACATTAACATAAAAATACAGATATTTAAAATTATAAAGAATGAATTATAATGAGAATTATATCTTAAATTCTACGTCTCTAAGGTTATCAATGTTAATTTTTCTTTTTAGTTTTTCTAACTTAATATTTTTTTCAAGTCCTTCATAATGTTTCATAAAATTTTGTGACTCCAAGATTTTCAAATTAGGTGTGAAATAAGACCTATTTTTCATGCACCAGGTGACGATCAATTCATTCACTAATGATCCCTTTTCAGGGAAATTATCCATAGTTAAAAATATTCCAAATACAAACCTGATTATATTGTCTATATTGGGATGAAATTTATTAGAAGACACTCTCTCTTTACTTCACCAAAATTTCAATATATTTTCCAATACTTTGACTTATCCCTAGGGTTATAATAAAATTATTATAGTCCTAATTCATAAAAACTAACCTGTCTATGATAAAAAATATAGTGACCAAATAATTTTTACACACATTATTATATTATTGTTAATATGAAAATCCATTAATATAAAACAAGGATCGAAAATTCCTAGTGTATTTGGAACATTAGATACATAAGACATTAAAAGAAAAATAAAATATCTTGATCTTAATCTACATAATGAGATCCAAAATCCCTTTGAGATCCTAGAACTACATGGTATAACCTAGATAATAAATAGATAAAATGGGTTATATAAAAATTTTATTAAGGGAATAAACATGATGAGGAAATAAAATATATGGGTCAAAGGTATAATACGATATCATAAAATATAAAGTACATGAGTAATCACATAGGAGTATAGCATAAAGAAAATTCTATTACGTGATCATGGAAATATTATAAATGTGGAATAAACACAAAACATGAAATAAGAATAAGTCAATGCTAACTATAAATACAATATCACCTGATGTACATCATACCATAGTTTATTAGGTTTACTCCTTAATCCTATACATAACAACTCATGAGAAAAAAGATTTCCCAAAGAATTGAAGCACTATCTTTGTGAACCCGTCATAAAATTTTATTGATTATGTGTTTCAAAAAAAAATGAAATTAGTCATAAGGAATAAATATAATAATTACCAATAAAAATAAAATGGGTTGTATAATCTTGCATCATATCATAATCAAAGAGCTTTCTTAAAGAAGGCAT
Source organism: Viscum album (assembly GCA_963277665.1). Classification (NCBI taxonomy): domain Eukaryota; kingdom Viridiplantae; phylum Streptophyta; class Magnoliopsida; order Santalales; family Viscaceae; genus Viscum; species Viscum album. The sequence goes on from OY728129.1 coordinate 266,028,810, forward strand.
TTGATAAATGATCATAAGGCATATATTATCCCATAAAAGGAAGAGAGAATAAGATAGGAATATATAATTGAGATATATATAAATATAATTTTGAATAATTCAATATAATTAAATATAGATAATAAAGAAGGTTAGAGAGTGAATGGTTTTAACTTGAAGAAAAGGGTGGTTTAGAGAGATCCCTTATGTTGAGTCTGACTTTTCATCAATATTATTTATCATACTGAATAATTAACTTATGTTAATTAAATAATTTATTAATAACCATTTTCAGGTTTATTATTATTTATTATTTTATTTATTATCTTTTTATATTCAATTACATAATCATTAGGATCATGTCTAAAATTTAGATGATATTCAACTCATATGTCCAAAATTACTTCGGTAAGTTGATTAGGGCGAAAGATATTATTGTTTAATAATATCTTAAAAAATAATCATGAAACAATTATTATATTTATGCATAAATTTTACTTTTAAAATAAATAATGATATATGGTTAGGAGAAATGAACTACGTTACAATCATAAAGATGGTAGGTCGTACGTACGCATGAATAACACTTCCATTTTTCAATGATCATGATGGAAAGAAGGTAATTGTTATTTTATATTTATAGAATGATAATAATATAATAAATATCATATTATTTATTTAAATAAACTTATATATACCATCCATGTGATGCAATAATGAAAATTGAATCACATCGCTTTGTAGTGATAGTAATCCAGAAGTGTGCATGAACGACGTAATCATATTTTAATGAATGGAGAAGTAAGAAAATATATGATATATTAATTTTAAATAATTATAAATATTTAATTAATATCATATATACATATATTAAATCCATAATCATGAATAGTTGAGAGATATGGTGATGGAAAATAAATTTCAATGGTTCATGAGGCGGTAATCTACCATGTACATGAATAATGATTTTGTTTCCCATTTGATGGAAGAGGAGATGGAAGTTGGTTAACATATCGGAATATTTTATATACTATTGTTTCTTATAATCAAATATGAATAATATTTTAATGAGGTGTAATAATAAATAATACAAAAAATTCTCGGTTGAGAATGATACCTCTTCTTCTCACAAACTCTTTGGGTTTGCACCAAAATCCATCGTAGATGGGTTTTATAATAATAAAGATATTATAATTTAGTTATGTAAGTAAATAATGAATTTTTTTAGGTAATTTTAGAACTAAAAGTATTTTAAAGTTTTTAGAGGAGAGGATATGTGGTGTCTTTTATAAGTGAGTTGAGTGGAACACTTGTAATTTTTCAAATCATTAAAATAATGTCAATTAAATTTCTTGAAAAAATGACTCCAAAATAGATAATATTCAAAGGTGATAAGTTTAAGGTATAAATACAACCAAAAAATGAGTTTTAAGAAAATATTTATGTCCTTTAACATTTATTTTTATAGATTAACCCCATATAAACCCTTTTTGATCGTAAACGTAGTGATTTATTTTTACTATTTCTTACAACTCATTATAAGAAAAAATTTAGTTGAAATTATTAAATAATATTATTTATTATGATTCTAAGTATAGATAAAATTTGATGACATTAAATTAACAAAATTGGAAAATTTTAATTCAAAAATACACCCGAAAAATGTGTCAAAAAACGAGTTTTCAAAGAATACATTTTTCAAGAATTAGTTGAAATTACATTAATTGTATGACTAGTAATCATCATTATATGGATATAGTTAATATATATTGATATATAATCAATAAATTTAATTTTAATATTTTTTATTAGTGGTAATTTTAATTAATTAAAATGGATAAAATTTATGCACTAAAAACTGATTTCAGAAATATGCGTTATTATGTACAAAAATAAAAATATACCAAAATCATTATTTTTTTGATTAAAATGAAATTATCTATATAATTATAAATAAAATTTTAATATATAAATTTATTAAAAAAATATAAAATATAATTTTTCTTTTAAATTACTTAATTTTATAAAAGAAATGAAAGTATATTAAAAATCAGTAATTTTAAATATTCATGGAAAAATCAATCATTTCATAAAAATTAAAAAATTTCACCATAAGATTATTCTGTTGTTCTAATTTAAAAATTTATATAATTTTTATTAAATTCTATTTCTAAAATCTATCGAAATTTATTATATTAGTTTCTCTCAAAGAAAAATAAAAATCATTTTTGAAGAAAATATATTTTTAAAGCATAAAATGTTTATATTGAAAATTTGATTGGTTAATTACTATAAATATATCAATAGATTTTTATTTCATTATACCATTATATATATATATTTCATTATGTGGTTAATCCTATTCATACCCTCAAATATAATAGATGGGTTATAATGATCATATTTAAACAAAAGTTTTGATGCTATATTTAGGCTCGGTGTTACGTGTCGTATAAGCTATCAAACATAGTTTTCTTTTAAAAAAACATGGGGTGTTAGAGACATCCTAGTGAATACCCTTCAAATAAAGGAATAAAAAATTGGGTATTCACAAGGGAAATATACCGGAAAAATAATTATGGTTATACACCAAAGATGATTGAGTAATACAAAGTCCGTGATAGATCATTTATCTTATAGAGATTTAATGTTTCTAAGTTGGAAAAACATATGGAAAGAATAAATTGGTAGATGAATAACACTTTTGGAAAATATGATGAAAATGACCCTATTACATAAAAATAAATTTTTATATTAAACTCATAGAATAATTGTAAAATAATTTACTCTTTAAAACCATGAAACATGGGAAAGAACATTTTAAATTAGGAGAAATCCATTATTGTAAAAATGTTTCAAAAAGAAATTTATTCTACTATTTATATAAATAAATACTAAGAGAAATAGAGTCTAGTTTCTTTTGAAAATTCATTTAGAAAAAAGGTTGGAAAGAAAATGTTTGAGATATATTAAAACTTTACCTTTTTAAGTAATAAACAATATTTGAGTCATGAAAAATGCATAAATGTTGTACAAAGAAAATGTGGAGTGTAATAAAAGATATATAATCATGAAAAAAAATTAATATTTTTAAATACTTTTAGTGAAAACTCACATCGTAAATAGGGAAAAAATTATTTGAAAAATAGTGATGATAAGTAAGAAGATGGAATTAATTAATCCATATTTGAGTTCCCAAAAATATAAAAAACAATTAATGGGATGGAAAATATGGACAAGTAAGAAAATATTCCTTAATAAGAATGAGAGTTATTCATACCAACGTTATACTTTAATTTCAATTTTTTTACCAAATAAGTGGTTATTGATGATGAGAAATAATTTTCCTAGAGAACAAGAGTAAATTCCATTTAAAATATGGGAATAAAATTATAAAAAAACCTTGAAATGTATATTCAAGTATGAAATACTTTGACCTGATGTATCCGAAATTGAGTGTAACACCCCAAGATTCTACGGTACGTTTCCCTTTGAATAATGCGATAGCGTGTGTTGTACGCAACCTCGAGTTCTAACACACACCACAACTAATTAAACTAGCCGTTGTGAATAGTAATACCTAATTTTTGAAATTATATATATTTTATATTTGAAAATGGACTTCATTTTTGGACTCGGAATATCGAATTTAGCCTAAGGTGAAATTTTGGTACTTTTTGGATAACTTTCATATGTTGATGAATAGTGAAAATTACTAAATTTTAATTAAAAACAACTTTTTTAATCAAAATAATTAATAGTGATAAATTATGAATTTTAGTAGTTTTAAATTATATTTATAATATAATTTTACCATTTAATATAATGTTGGTCATTGGACATAATTTTATAATTAAACCGAACATAAACAAGTGTCAATCTTTTGATAGTTATTATCTCTTAAAAACACGCTTTTTGTTTTGACAGCGGGAATTAATTTTAAATTAATTTCTGCCACTTCTGTGTTTTGAATTTAGGAAAATGGATTCCATATTTGGAATCAGGATGTTCAAATTGTGTAAATAGGTAACTTTTATTTTTAGACATTTTGAATAATTACTGCGGTAAATATTTTATTTACCATGGTTAAGGGTAAATCTGGTAAATAAGGGTTAAACAAATAATATTATAATAATACTAAATTACCCTAAAAACGTGTCTTAACCCTATTGGTTGATATATGGTCGACCATGGACATCTTTGTGTCAATTTTGGGACCCCATGGATCCACTTGTAAGTGATAATGACACTTTATTTTAATTTAGTTAAAATGAATACAAAAATGACACAAGCATATATCTTTTAGAACAACAATTTTTACATCGGGTTATATATGTTGGATTTTAGATTATAAATATTCATTAGAAAGCTAAAACGATTTCCTACATAATGATATTTTATTTATAATTTTTAGACATCAAATAATGTAAAATATTAATGACACAATGATGATGCAGTAATTACTATAATAGTGAAAAATTAAACTAATTGATTTTATAAATACCCAAATAAATATAATATGAAACTTTTAATTAATTAAACTAATTTTATAGGATAATATGATATATTAGGATTTATTTAATTGACTTTTTTCGAAGTAATCAATCTGTTATGAGTTTCACAAAAATCAACTATTGAATAGTGTCAAAATTGACATAAAAGAGTTCTTAAAACAAATATTATATTATTAATTGATATTAAATTCCTAAAAATTTAAGGTTCGGCCAAGAGACTTATATTATGATAGGTTAATCATTAATGGACCACTTGGGGGTCGATTGGATGTATATAGTAAGTTTATTAACCATATTATATAAAAATACAGAGAGACATTGTAAAAGTGAAACTAATTAACTTAGAGTTAATACTTAAAGATAAGGTTAATATAAGTACCCAAACCTGTCTAAATTCTATTGGTTGAGTGGTTTTAGACCTATCCCCACCTTAACCTTTGAATAATAAGCTTTGGAGCCATTAGAAATCGAATATGAATTTATTATAAATTAATATTTCTACCTTTTCCAAAGGTGCCCCTCACCCCTCTTATAAAAGGGCACTCCTCCTTCTCATTTCTTCACACCTTCAAAGCCTTTTGGTTCGGCCAAACTCTGCCCAAATAATCTCCCAACATCCCTCACTACAACCTAGAGGCCTTAGTTTGATCAGAAAGCCAACCTAAGGAGCCCTTTTGATTAAATCAAAAGGAAGAACCCGAAGAAGAGGTAATGATTTCACCACCCTTTTCTAAGTTCATTTCTTCTTCCACTTCTTCTTCCTTTGTTCTTACCATTCTAAAATAATAACTCCAGTATCTCACATATACTGTGATGTTATTATAAGTATGGTACAACCATATTCAGTATTCTATCCACCCTTTGAATAACATGTCACCATACGTGCGTACGTACGGCTTACCGTCTCCACGTCGTGGTGTAATTGTTATTCAATATAATATTATTTGGATGGGTATAATAATGATGTGTAACTCATGTAAATAATAAATATAACATGTTAATGATTCTGTATATATGATATACCATTCATTTATATATTATTTTAATATCAAAAGAATGATATTGTCGCTCGTGCGTACGCACGGACTACCGTCTCCACGAACGCGATGAGATTCATTCTCCATCGTATCCATTCAAGTATAATTATCATTTTATGATTTAAAAATGATTTTTAAGGACTAGATATCATTCTGGATATGAATAAGATACAACAACCATGGCTTATGTAACAAAAAATATAAATAAAATGAGTAAGTTAACACCCGAAACGACGATAATTCTAAGATATTATTAACAAATCAATGTTAAAAGATCATATATGATATCATATTAATATATATGATTCTTGTATAATTTAATAACAATTATTTCACCATTATACAGGAGGTTAACCTACCCCAACAAAGGAAAAGTACAAGGTAAGGGTTATTTCACAATCTCTTCATTATCCGAGGTTGTTTATACGTAATAATCTACTGGGATATCTTTATCATCCACATCCATGTTTCTTAAAAATGTATTTCAAAACATTTTTACTATTTACAAGAATATGGGTTAAAGTCAATTATACCCTTGTTTGACTTTTTATAAGAGGTTTATAAAGGAATCTTTCCGTCGTTTTCAAAACAAGGTCATTTTTAACCTTTTCGACAGAATTGAGGTAAGAATGTTTTTTTAACTTATACGGCGGGTGCGGTTATTTTACGCCGTTATAAAATCTTCAAAGCTTTCCTTACAATCTTATAAGAATATTTTCAAAGAAAATGTTTTATTTTATATGGATCTTAAATGATTTAAAAATAAAAGGAGATATTTCTTTAAAAAGAATTTTGATTTCATCTACGTCAACATCCTTTGATGGATTTTAAGATTATTTGAAGTTGATTTATTATGATACAAAACTTCTATATTGTATTGAAGGTTTTGTGATATGTTTGAATATGGATGTGCTATTTTTATACCATTCATAGTTTATGGTGAAATTATTGACATTTCGTATGCTAGTTTTAATACGAATGTTTATGTTATGTTTAAACCTTTTCATATGGGAATGCATTGGACTTAATAAGTGACGGGTGGAGCCCGCTATAGCTCCTCGATGCATCGGTAGGTCTCATGAGACAAACTAGTGTCTTGGCACAAGGCCTTGACAAAATCTTATTTGTAGTCTTGGCACGAGGCCTTGGCTATGTGGTTATGATAGTCTGGCATTATGCATTCCAACATTATGAAAGTGGTTATTGATTTTTTCATGTGATTATTAGATTAGTAGAATATCCATGTGAATAAGTAAATGGAATTATTTCATTTTATTTATTCCATACCATGTTGAAAGTTCATGTTTGAAAGGCTTTTGTTTTAGTTATACATTGCCTTAAAAGTTTATTCTTATTTATGAAATTTTCCGCTATTTTGTTATCCTTACTGGGCATTCGAGCTCACCCCTTTTATATGTTTTATTTTTCCCAGGAAGTGAAGAAGTAAATTATGAATGACCTGCAGGGATATTATGTGGGGATATGAGTGTGGATTATGGAGACATTATGTTGTTGTAGTAGTTTTTCATTTTATGATGTAATGTAAAACCTATGAATATATCTAGTGTTTCCAAGGCTACTAAACCAATCGGTCTTTCGAGATTTGATCTTTCTTGTGATCATGCCAATGTTATGTAATTAATGCACCGACTCTAGGTAACTGGGGTCGGGGCGTTACAGTTGGTATCAGAGGAAGTTTAGTACAAACCTTGGAAGCTAGATTTAGATAAACTCTGATTAGAGCACATAGACCTAAGATGAACTTTGAGGATTAGTATAGAAGAACTTCCTAGAATTTTGGTATTGTAGATACTTTGTGAGTTTTCCGAGCAATACATCCCTGTCTGGATACGAGCAGGTAGAGGCGGATCTGGCACAGATGTACCTAGGGGAAAAACCCGAAAACACTGCTTTGAGCTAGACTCGAACGGGAACTGGTGCACAACAACGGGCCTTGCTGCACTCTTGGTTACGACACTCCCGGGGGATATGCTTAGGATAACTCTCACTTTATTTACAAATCATTATGAAGGGTTTATGAGTATATACTTCCTCAAAGAAAACATATTTATGATTATGGATTATATCCATAGATAGTTAAATTTATGTTTAGTGTTTTATAAGTATGGGATTATGTATTTTGATGCATAAACTGATCTAGTTTATGCCATTTTTTTTAGAAATGGCGCCTAGTGGAAGAAATGGAAACCGTATCAATGCACGCACTCCATGTAGGGATTGCCCTCCTGCTCAAGATAATTATAGTGGGGCTGGTGATGCAACTGGTGCTGGTCAGCTAATCACCGTACTGGGACAACTTACTCAGGTTATGAATAATAACCTTACCCGTATGGAGCACCCTGATCCGCAGCGTGGAGGATCAATGTTAGATCGATTCATGAGACAACAACCACCAACGTTCAATGGGAGTACAAATCCCTTAGTAGCTGAGCAATGGATATTTTCCCTAGAGAAAATATTTCAGGCTTTGGGGAGTAGTGAAAGGGAAAAAGTTACCATGGCAGTTTACCGCCTCACTGGAGATGCTGATCAATGGTGGTCATTGATTCAAAACATGAAGGAAGATGATGAAGTATCAAACATGGAATGGAGGGAGTTCAAAGATCTGTTTTTAGAAAAATACTTTCCTCGCGACCATCGAGCAGATATGGAAAGACAATTTCTGAGTCTGAGACAAAAGGAGGATGAGAATGTCACAAAGTATGAGGCTAACTTTACAAGGTTAGCGAGGTACGCTGGTGATTATATTCGCAACCCAAGAAGTAAGATTGATCGTTTCTTTTATGGGTTAAAACCATTTCTCCGTCGAGCATTAGTCTCACAATCCTTTTCATCGTACGAAGACATTGTCTCATGTGCTATCAAGACCGAAAAGGAATTCTATAAGTCTTATGACTTTAAAGCAAAGCAAGAGAAGAAGAGACATGCTGATCAATCTGGGAATGGAAATAAGGGGAAGAAGGGAAAGGTTGAATATCCATCTTGTGGTAAGTGCGGGAAGAAACACCCCGGTGCTTGCCTGAAGGGAATGGGAGTCTGTTACCAGTGTGGTGAAAAAGGCCACCAAGCTCATGATTGCAAGGGGAAGAAGGAAGCTACCAACATTCAGTGCTACAATTGCAGGGAGATGGGGCATTATGCAAATGCATGTCCTAAGCATCAGGAGAACTTACCTCAGAAAAGGCCAAGGGATCAAGGCCAGGCTTATGCTATCACTACTGCTGAGGTAGAAGCTCCGAAAGACGTGGTGGCAGGTAATTTAATGGTTTCCTCAAGTTTAGCAAATGCATTATTTGATTCTGGATCATCGCATTGTTTCATATCTTCCCAGTTTGCTAAGAAAATTAGATATTTCCAATTTGATTTAATAAGGGAGTTGTCAGTTAAAACTCCTAAGGGAAGTATCGTTGCAACAATGTTTTGTGAATCAGTCCCCATTAGAGCACATAAATTTTCTTTATCTGCTGATCTCATCGTCATACCTATGATTGAGTTTGATATAATCCTCGGTATGGACTGGCTTTCGGACTATGATGCGAAGATTTATTGTAAGAAGAAAGAGGTTACGATTCTTGATGATAATGATAAGGAACACCTTATTTTTAGAGCAGAATCGTCACCACCTAATTCTTATTTAGATCCACCCCCTGTAGCTCAACTTAATTCAATTATCGGGGAGGAAGAGAATGAAATAACTGTCGGTGAGGAAAGGAATGTTCAAATAGAGGATGTACCTATTGTGAAAGAATTTGTAGATGTATTTCTGGAAGATTTACCTGGACATACTCCAGAACGAGAAGTTGAGTTTTCTATTGATTTGATTCCTGGATCAAGGCCTATATCGAATACCCCTTATAGAATGGCCACTGTAGAGTTAGTCGAACTAAAGAAACAACTAGAGGAATTGAGTAATAAGGGATTTATTCGCCCTAGTGTTTCTCCATGGGGAGCCCCTGTTCTTTTTGTTAAAAAGAAAGATGGATCTATGAGGTTATGTATCGACTACAGGGAGATCAATGCTATAAAAATAAAGAACAAGTATCCCCTACCTCGTATTGATGATTTATTTGACCAACTGCATGGAGCTCAATACTTTTCAACGATTGACCTTCGGTCTGGATACCATCAGTTGTGTGTAAAGAAAGAAGACATTCCGAAGACAGCATTTCGAACCAGGTACGGGCATTACGAGTTTACTGTAATGCCGTTTGGATTGACTAATGCACCCTCTGTATTCATGGATCTAATGAATAGAGTTTTCAAGGAGTATCTCGATGAATTTTTGGTGGTATTTATTGATGATATCTTGGTATACTCCAAAACCTACAAAGATCATGAAAATCACTTGCGCATTATCTTGAAGACTCTGAGGAGGCATGAATTATATGGAAAGTTTAGCAAGTGTGAATTCTGGCTTCAGGAGATTTCTTTTCTTGGCCATATTGTCTCTAAAGATGGAATCTCTGTTGATCCTTCTAAGACCAAGGCAATCCAAGAATGGCCAGCACCTACGAGTATAACTGAGGTACGTAGTTTTATTGGTTTGGCAGGTTATTATCGACGTTTCGTCCAGAATTTTGCCCGATTGGCTAACCCATTAACGAAGCTCACACGTAAAGGGGTTAAATTTGTTTGGACAAAAGAGTGTGAAGAATGTTTCGAAGAACTGAAGAGAAGATTAGTCAATGCTCCTATATTGACTCTACCATCGGGGAATGATGGGTTCGTTATTTATAGTGATGCATCAAAGAAAGGACTTGGCTGTGTCCTTATGCAGAATGATAGAGTTATTGCCTATGCATCACGACAGTTGAAAATTCATGAACAAAACTATCATACTCATGATCTTGAGTTAGCAGCTGTGATCTTTGCTTTGAAGATATGGAGGCACTACCTCTATGGTGAAAAATGTGAGATTTATACTGATCACAAGAGTTTGAAGTATATTTTCTCACAAAAAGAACTCAACATGAGGCAAAGGAGATGGCTTGAATTACTCAAGGATTATGATTGCACGATACACTACCACCCAGGGAAGGCAAACAAGGTGGCAGATGCTTTGAGTAGAAAAGACCATGGAGTTTTGAACAATATGAGAATTGAAAGGGATCCAATTTTCATTGAACTAGTGAAGATGGACATGGGAATAACCAGGGAAGGTGAAACATCAATGCTTTTTCAAATGGTTGCCAAACCATCTTTACTAGAAAGGATTAAGAGTTCTCAGACTGATGATGAAGAATTCCAAAAGAAGATTAAATCTATGAATGATGGGAGATTGAGAGACTTTGCGTATGAAGGTGGAATTTTGAAATTCGGGAAGAGACTTTGTGTTCCCAATATACCTGATCTAAAAAGGGAATTGCTGGATGATGCTCATAGTTCCAATTTCTCTATACACCCTGGGAGCACCAAAATGTATAGAGATTTGAAGGAAAATTTTTGGTGGGACAACATGAAGAGGGAGATTGCTGATTTTGTGTCAAGATGTATGGTTTGTCAACAAGTGAAAGCTGGAAGGCAACAGCCTGGAGGAGTCATGCAACCTCTTCCCATACCAGAGTGGAAATGGGACAATATTACAATGGACTTTGTCATGGGGCTACCAAAGACTCCTAGAAGGAACGATGCAATATGGGTTATTGTTGATCGTCTTACCAAGTCAGCACATTTTCTTGCTATAAGAGAAGATCTACCCCTGGAACGTCTAGCAAGACTATACATTAATGAAGTTGTGAGACTTCATGGAGTACCCCTATCGATTGTTTCTGATCGTGATCCCCGTTTTACTTCAAGATTTTGGAAAAGTCTTCAGAAATCCCTGGATACTGAACTTCATTTGAGCACTGCTTACCACCCTCAGACAGACGGACAGTCAGAACGGACTATTCAGACCTTAGAAGACATGTTGAGATCTTGCTCACTTGATTTTCAGGGTATGTGGGATCAATATTTACCACTAGTAGAATTTTCCTATAACAATAGCTTCCATTCGAGTATTCAGATGGCACCATATGAAGCGTTATATAGAAAGAGATGTCGTACACCAACCTGTTGGGATGACGTTGGTGAAAGAAAACTTGTAGGCCCAGAACTGGTGGAGGAAACGGTGGAAAAGGTGAAGGTAATCCAAAATCACATCAAAGCAGCTCAAAGTAGGCAGAAGAGCTATGCCGATAATCGAAGGAAGGATTTGGAATTTCAAGTCGGTGATCATGTTTTCCTGAAGGTATCTCCGTGGAAGGGAGTCATACGTTTTGGTAAGAAAGGTAAATTGAGTCCCAGGTACATCGGACCTTTAGAAATTCTAGAACGAATTGGGGTTGTAGCTTACCGATTGGCAATGCCGCCAAGTCTCTCCAAAGTTCACGATGTGTTCCACGTATCTCTGTTGAGGAAATACATGCCTGACCCAACGCATGTACTCACCTATGAAGATTTAGAACTGGAACCCGATCTGTCTTATTGCGAAGAGCCCATCAAGATTCTTGATACGAGAGAACAAGTGCTGAGAAACCGGACGACGTGTCTGGTAAAAGTTTTGTGGAGGAATCATAAGATGGAAGAGGCAACGTGGGAACCCGAGGAACTTATGATGAAGAACCACCCGAGTCTTTTTATGCAGTAATACCCTAGAAATTGCGAGGACGCAATTATTTGAAGGAGGGGAGAATGTAACACCCCAAGCTTCTACGGTACGTTTTCCTTTGAATAATGTGATAGCGTGTGTTGTACGCAACCTCGAGTTCTAACACACACCACAACTAATTAAACTAGCTGTTGTGAATAGTAATACCTAATTTTTGAAATTATATATATTTTATATTTGAAAATGGACTTCATTTTTGGACTCGGAATATCGAATTTAGCCTAAGGTGAAATTTTGGTACTTTTCGGATAACTTTCATATGTTGATGAATAGTGAAAATTACTAAATTTTAATTAAAAACAACTTTTTTAATCATAATAATTAATAGTGATAAATTATGAATTTTAGTAGTTTTAAAGTATATTTAGAATATATTTTTACCATTTAATATAATGTTGGTCATTGGACATAATTTTACAATTAAACCGAACATAAACAAGTGTCAATCTTTTGATAGTTATTATCTCTTAAAAACACGCTTTTTGTTTTGACAGCGGGAATTAATTTTAAATTAATTTCTGCCACTTCTGTGTTTTGAATTTATGAAAATGGATTCCATATTTGGAATCAGGATGTTCAAATTGTGTAAATAGGTAACTTTTATTTTTAGACATTTTGAATAATTACTGCGGTAAATATTTTATTTACCATGGTTAAGGGTAAATCCGGTAAATAAGGGTTAAAAAAATAATATTATAATAATACTAAATTACCCTAAAAACGTGTCTTAACCCTATTGGTTGATAGATGGTCGACCATGGACATCTTTGTGTCAATTTTGGGACCCCATGGATCCACTTGTAAGTGATAATGACACTTTATTTTAATTTAGTTAAAATGAATACAAAAATGACACAAGCATATATCGTTTAGAACAACAATTTTTACATAGGGTTATATATGTTGGATTTTAGATTATAAATATTCATTAGAAAGCTAAAAAGATTTCCTACATAATCATATTTTATTTATAATTTTTAGACATCAAATAATGTAAAATATTAATGACACAATGATGATGCAGTAATTACTATAATAGTGAAAAATTAAACTAATTGATTTTATAAATACCCAAATAAATATAATATGAAACTTTTAATTAATTAAACTAATTTTCTAGGATAATATGATATATTAGGATTGATTTAATTGACTTTTTTGGAAGTAATCAATCTGTTATGAGTTTCACAAAAATCAACTATTGAATAGTGTCAAAATTGACATAAAAGAGTTCTTAAAACAAATATTATATTATTAATTGATATTAAATTCCTAAAAATCTAAGGTTCGGCCAAGAGACTTATATTATGATAGTTTAATCATTAATGGACCACTTGGGGGTTTCTTGGATGTATATAGTAAGTTTATTAACCATATTATATAAAAATACAAAGAGACATTGTAAAAGTGAAACTAATTAACTTAGAGTTAATACTTAAAGATAAGGTTAATATAAGTACCCAAACCTGTCTAAATTATATTGGTTGAGTGGTTTTAGACCTATCCCCACCTTAACCTTTTAATAATAAGCTTTGGAGCCATTAGAAACCGAATATGAATTTATTATAAATTAATATTTCTAGCTTTTCCAAAGGTTCCCCTCACCCCTCTTATAAAAGGGCACTCCTCCTTCTCATTTCTTCACACCTTCAAAGCCTTTTGGTTCGGCCAAACTCTGCCCAAATAATCTCCCAACATCCCTCACTACAACCTAGAGGCCTTAGTTTGATCCTAAAGCCAACCTAAGGAGCCCTTTTGATCAAATCAAAAGGAAGAACCCGAAGAAGAGGTAATGATTTCACCACCCTTTTCTAAGTTCATTTCTTCTTCCACTTCTTCTTACTTTGTTCTTACCATTCTAAAATAATAACTCCAGTATCTCACATATACTGTGATGTTATTATAAGTATGGTACAACCATATTCAGTATTCTATCCACCCTTTGAATAACATGTCACCATACGTGCGTACGTACGGCTTACCGTCTCCACGTCGTGGTGTAATTGTTATTCAATATAATATTATTTGGATGGGTATAATAATGATGTGTAACTCATGTAAATAATAAATATAACATGTTAATGATTCTGTATATATGATATACCATTCATTTATACATTATTTTAATATCAAAAGAATGATATTGTCGCTCGTGCGTACGTACGGACTACCGTCTCCACGAACGCGATGAGATTCATTCTCCATCGTATCCATTCAAGTATAATTATCATTTTATGATTTAAAAATGATTTTTAAGGACTAGATATCATTCTGGATATGAATAAGATACAACAACCATGGCTTATGTAACAAAACATATAAATAAAATGAGTAAGTTAACACCCGAAACGACTATAATTCTAAGATATTATTAACAAATCAATGTTAAAAGATCATATATGATATCATATTAATATAAATGATTCTTGTATAATTTAATAACAATTATTTCACCATTATACCGGAGGTTAACCTACCCCAACAAAGGAAAAGTACAAGGTAAGGGTTACTTCACAATCTCTTCATTATCCGAGGTTGTTTATACGTAATAATCTACTGGGATATCTTTATCATCCACATCCATATTTCTTAAAAATGTATTTCAAAACATTTTTACTATTTACAAGAATATGGGTTAAAGTCATTTATACCCTTGTTTGACTTTTTATAAGAGGTTTATAAAGGAATCTTTCCGTCGTTTTCAAAACAAGGTCATTTTTAACCTTTTCGACAGAATTGAGGTAAGAATGTTTTTTTTAACTTATACGGCAGGTGCGGTTATTTTACGCCGTTATAAAATCTTCAAAGCTTTCCTTACAAGCTTATAAGAATATTTTCAAAGAAAATGTTTTATTTTATATGGATCTTAAATGATTTCAAAATAAAAGGAGATATTTCTTTAAAAAGAATTTTGATTTCATCTACGTCAACATCCTTTGATGGATTTTAAGATTATTTGAAGTTGATTTATTATGATACAAAACTTCTATATTGTATTGAAGGTTTTGTGATATGTTTGACTATGGATGTGCTATTTTTATACCATTCATAGTTTATGGTGAAATTATTGACATTTCGTATGCTAGTTTTAATACGAATGTTTATGTTATGTTTAAACCTTTTCATATGGTAATGCATTGGACTTAATAAGTGACGGGTGGAGCCCGCTATAGCTCCTCGATGCATCGGTAGGTCTCATGAGACAAACTAGTGTCTTGGCACAAGGCCTTGACAAAATCTTATTTGTAGTCTTGGTACGAGGCCTTGGCTATGTGGTTATGATAGTCTGGCATTATGCATTCCAACATTATGAAAGTGGTTATTGATTTTTGCATGCGATTATTCGATTAGTAGAATATCCATGTGAATAAGTAAATGGAATTATTTCATTTTATTTATGCCATACCATGTTGAAAGTTCATGTTTGAAAGGCTTTTGTTTTAGTTATACATTGCCTTAAAAGTTTATTCTTATTTATGAAAGTTTCCGCTATTTTGTTATCCTTACTGGGCATTCGAGCTCACCCCTTTTATATGTTTTATTTTTCCCAGGAAGTGAAGAAGTAAATTATGAATGACCTGCAGGGATATTATGTGGGGATATGAGTGTGGATTATGGAGACATTATGTTGTTGTAGTTGTTTTTCATTTTATGATGTAATGTAAAACCTATGAATATATCTAGTGTTTCCAAGGCTACTAAACCAATCGGTCTTTCGTGATTTGATCTTTCTTGTGATCATGCCAATGTTATGTAATTAATGCACCGACTCTGGGTAACTGGGGTCGGGGCGTTACATTGAGTTAATGGAACCCTTATGACAACATAATCCTTCGAATGAAAACCCTTTAAAGGATATAATTTAAAATGAAACATTAATACTGTTAATAATTAGAAGATCATAATAAAAAAAATAAAAGGGTTATTAGATACACCATTCTAAAGAAAACATGGTGTATAATAAGAAACATGTCTTAATAAATTAAACTCGAGGAAAGAAACTCTAACCTTAATTCCTAAATTCCACTAAAGAAATTGAATCTACTCTATAATAAAAATAACTACATTAATCACGTATTTAATAAAATTATTCATATTTATAAATTTTTTTAAACTTCATTTATAATTAATCTTTTCATGTATGTTATATAGTTATCATTTATTTTCAATATCGTGTGTCATTTATCTTGATCATTTTGAACTAGCTTCATAATTGTAGTTTTGTTCTTTATTATTCTCCCAAAGTTAATCATTCCTAGATAATTTAAAGTAATAAAACATATAACTTTTATTTATTTATAAATATCTTACCTCATTCCATTATTGTTATAGTTTTGTTGTGTGAAAATGGAATCAGTGTCAGTTTATTTCATTAATTTCGGTAATCAAAGATGATATTTTAATAATAAGTTAAATACTTAATAAAAAATTTATAGAACTCTAAATATAATGATTTTATTATTAAATTATAATAATATTATTATTTCTATTCCCAAATCCATCCATGATATATTTTTCTATTATTGTTCATATAGGTGGTTAAACTGAACCAAAAATGAACATACCATAATCCGATGAGTGGATATGGTTAACAAATTGTTTATTTTAACATAATATAATTATTAAAAAATAATAATTATAATAATTTTAAATTTAATTAGTTTTTAATTATATTTAATTTTATTTGGATAAAGAAGGAAAATCATGATGGAATATCTTACTTTATGGAGGCGGTAGTGTACACAGTGCATAATTAGCATTTTAATTTCTTGAAGAATGAGAAGGAATAATGGTGGATTATAATTTTTCTTCATATTCATAATTATTTTATATATTTCAAATTTATTTTTCAATTACATCCTTATAACCAATAAATATAGTTAGAGGTCAAAAAATGAAGATGTTGCTTCTTGGAGGTGGTAGTTGACATAACTCATCAATATTAGTTTATTTTTTATGTGGATGGAAAGTGATAAATTAAGGATGATCCATTAATATAAGAAATATTTAGTATACTAATGATAATTTGTTCATTATATAACCATATTTATTATTTTTAAAGTATATAATATTAATAAGAAGAAAAAATGATTAGGTAATTCTCACTTTGATACCATGAACGTTCTCTTCGAAGTATCCTTGCAAATGAAGTGATTAGAATTAAAAAAATGATACAAGAGGATTATGTAATTGAGAGAAGGTTCAAGGAATATAAAAATTGAAGAGTTATAGGAATAAATTCAAAATAATGGGTGTGGCGTGAATGGTATTGTAGATAAGATAGAATTTGTTGGATTGGGTGAGAATACACCCCACACGCCTCCCCATACACTAATATAGATATTCCATTTAATTGATCACAAATAGGTTTTTACCAAAATTATGAAAGTGATATTATCCTCAGATCTTATATAGGGGGTCCTATTTATTATTTCTAAAAAAGAACTAATATAGGGGGGCCTTTATCAGCCTTAAAAAAGCGTTGAAAAAGGCCCCCCTTTATCAGCACTGTTTCTAGCACTAAAAAAATACCCCCGTTATCATGACTTTAAATAGCACTAATAATGGCCCCACCTACTGCAGTGTGTTGACTATATAAAAAAACATAACAGAAACCTATAACCTATTGAAAAATTACATAATTTAATTTAATTAAATTGTATATCATGAATTCAAAAAAACACTACTATATGAATTTAATTCCATGTTTTGTATAATTACATTTACAATTACTAAACAAAAATATTTAAAAACCTTAATGCTTCATCATTGACACTTGTTATACCCTCTCAAAAAAGTCATTTGGCATAAAAATCACCTCAACCCAAGGAAAACAGTCCACTTATATTAGAAAACAAATTTTATGTTAGTAATATTATAAAGAAATAAGTAAATCATTAATATGAAAGAATACATTTATAAAATGTAAATAGTAAATATAAAGACACACTTAGAGTTATATTAGTCACATAATTCATCTTATTGAGGTGTGATTGATTCCAACACATCACAAATGATTTATGGATCATTTTTCTAATGTATCAAAACAATCCAAATTCATTTTCTCAGTTTTGAGTATGTCAATTATAACTTTTAATTAAATTAATGTCAAATATAAATAAAGACACACTCTAAGTTATATTAGTCACTCCATTCATTTTATTGAAGTGAATTTAATTCCTATATGTCAATAATTACATATGGATCGTTGTCCTAAAGTATTCAAACAATCTGAATGAGTTTTCTTAGTTTCAATTTGTCACTTGTGTTTCGTTACTAAAATTTCATTTAAAACTGGAAACATAGATTTTGATTCATAATAGTCACATCATGTGTCATTTTTATATGAAGATTCTTCTTTAACATCAAAAATGACTTATGAATCACTTTCCATACTTATCAAGACAATTTGAGAACATTTCCTTGGGTTTTAGTGAGTAACTTATGTTTTGAACTAAAAAGTCCACTTTAAATTGATAACATACACTTTGAGTCATACTGGTCACACCATGCATTGGACTGAGGTGAGGGTGATTCCTACATGTCATAAATGACTCATGTGTCATTTTCCTAAAATATCAAAATAATCTGAATGTGTTTTTCTGTTTTTCAGTATGTCAATTGTTCTTTTTTATAAAATTAATGTCAATTTAAAATAAAAAGAGACACTTGGAGTAATATAGGTCACATTGTAAATTTTATTGAGTTACAATTGATTACTACATGTTAAAAATGACAAATGTATCATTTTCTTAATGTATAAAAATAATCTAAATACGCTTGCTCTGCTTTAAGTGTGCCACTTTTTCTTTTTAATAAAAATAATGTTAATTTGAAATAAAAAGACATGATTAGAGTCATACTATTCACACTGTGAATCATATTGAGGTGTGGTAAATTTTTACATGTCACAAATGACATATGGATCATTTTTCTTAAATTATCAAAACAATCTGAATGCATTTTCCATGTTTTAAATATGTCACATGTTATTTTTGCAAAATAAATTTAAATTTTAAATAAATAGACATAATTGATATTATACTGGCTGCACCATATATTGGATTGACGCGAGGACAATTCCTAAAATATAAAATGACTTATGGATATTGTTTCAAAAGTATCAATAGAAACTGGATGTGTTTTCTCAGTTTTCAGTATGTCATTTTGTATTTTATAATAATGTCATTTGAAACTATAAATCTTCACTTTTAGTTATACTAGTCACATCGTGAATTGCTTTTATGTGAGACTACTTCCTACACATCAAAAATGATTTTTAAATCATTTTCCTAAATTATCATGAAAGTAAAAGAGTGTTTTCTATGTTTTTATTGAGTTACACTTTTTAAACAAACATGTCAATTTTAAACAGATATCAGACAATTTGAGTAATATCGAGCACATCGTGTATCAGATTGAGGTGAGGATGATTCTTAATCCTCAAAAATTACTTATGAATTATTTTAATAAAGTGTAAAAGGGAATCCAAATATTTGTTTTCTCATTTTTGAGTATTTTAGTTTTCTTTATTACTAAAATTAATGTCAATTTTTATTTAAAAGATGAAATTAGAGTCATAACACTTATATTGTTTATCATAATTAGTTGAGGATTATTATTACATGTACAAAATGTCTTATAGATTGTTTTTATAAAGTATAAAAATAATTTGAATGTGTTTTTTTAGTTTTGAGTATGTCACATATCTTTTTTTTACTAAAATTTCATTTTAAACTAGAAACATGCACTTTGAGTCATACCAATCATATCCTGTGTATGTTTTATATGAGAATAATTAATACACATTAATTACAAGTTATTAATTATTTTTGTAAATTATCAAGATAATATGATCATGTTTTCTTAGTTTTTTGTGAGTGACACTTTTTGAACTGAAATGTCAATTTTAAACCGATAACCGGCATACTTTTTCATACTAGGCACATAATGTATATGATTTAGGTGAGAATAAGAATTATACATAAAAATGATTGATGAATCATTATACTATAGTATCAAAACAATACAAATGTGTTTTCCTAGTTTTTAGTATGTCAGTTTTCTTTTTTACGAAAATTAATATCATTTTTAAATAAAAAGACACACTTGGTGTCATACCAGTCCCACCGTGCATTTGATTAAGATGTGTATGATTCCTAAACATTGAAAAATTCTTAAAGATCATTTTAATAAATTTTAAAAACAATATAAATTCATTTTTTGGTTTTGTGTATGTTAGTTGTATTTTTAACTAAAATTAAAGTAAATTTTAAATAAAAAGACATAGTTGGAGTCATACATGCCACATCATGAACTGGATTAAGTTGAGGCCTATTCATACACATCAAAAATCAGTTATGGATTATTTTACAAAATTAACAAGATAATTCTAATGAATATGATTGGTTTTGGTTATGCCTGTTGTCTTTTCTAATAAAATTAATGTCAATTTTAAATAAAAAGACACATCTAGAGTCATACCAGTCACACTATGCGTCTGGTTGAGGTGTCACTACTTCATAAACATCCTCAATTACTTCTTGATTGTTTTATTGAATTATTAAAACAAACCTAACTACCAATTTTACCATGTTTCTATTGTATTTTTTTGTCTAACTTCAAAAATGGAAAATTGAGTTGATGTTCTTTGCTGAAAAACGTTACTATACTCTTCTAGTTTTGAACAATTATAATGGTCTTTTAGCTAAGTACATGACTCAATAGGTAATTTTAGTAGCTCATAAAATAAAATAAATGGAGGGTGTTGTAACATAGGTAGAAATTAACAAGTTATCTCTTTTGTGTATTGTTGTATATAGTTGAATGAAAAATATTACTTCTCAAAATACCCATGAAAAAAACTAAATATGTATTAGATAAAAATGATATGGAAATTAACTTACAAATAGTAGAAATAATGATTTATAAATTAATTGAATAAGTAGTAAGAACTCACCTTTTCATTATGGTGGAATACATTCTTAACCCCTTTGCTTATTATTATCTAAATTGTAGTCTTAAATGAGCATCTTTAAACCGAACACCCCAACTTGTACAAAAGAAACAACCTATGATGTTAAAATTTATCACATCCCTTCAAGTTCCCTCCACTTCATTTGAATTGTAGTGATAAATTCCAACACTTTAGGGGTGAAAAGGTTTTGATGGAGAATACATTGTCTATAGGAGTAATAAAACATTTAATTTAGATTATGTTAATGCAATAGAGAATAGATAATATTATGAGGAAACATATTGTTTATTAAAAAAACATTTACCCACTCCTTGAAATGTTATGAATGGGATCACCATCATGTATAGAAGGTCATTGTTCCTCTGTATTGGGAGTAACAATAGGCTAAGAATCTTTCTGTTCCTTAGGATTGGGAGCACCAGCACATGAAAAAGTCATTATCTATAGATGTGGATTAACATTTAACTTATATTATGTAAATGTAGTAGAGACCTGATAATAAAATGAGGTAACACAGGGTATATTATAAAACAAATATAACCTGATTATTAAACTCTTTTTTTAAACTTTGAAGAGATTTAACCCATATACCGAGTATCTTAATCCCTTCATTGTGGTCTTATATGACATAAAAAACCCATCTATTTTGGGACAATTGTGAAATAAATTTAATGTCCCAATAAAAGGATAACCCTTAGTTGATTTTTCATTTGAAGATTTAGTAGTATTGGATAATATAAGAATAATTGAAAACATATTGTTTGAGGGATGTGGAGAATAAAATAAATATACTACTAGTGATTCCATATAAACGGTTCATATTTGTACCCTTCCATAATAAAATCCACTTTCAAGAATCCCAATTAATTTATTTTAACAATAGTCTTATTATCAACCAACTTGCATTGAAAAATTGGCACTTGGAATGTTGGATAATACAACTCCTATATTTTTTTGTTGATGACAATGTATGAGATATTTGCATAAATTATATTTCTATCCTTGGTACTAGAAACATGAATCATTTCAGGGACAACTTTAACACCACTATTTTTCATGGTACTATATTCATCATGTTAATTTTTATAGAATGTAAAACCATTAATTATATAATCATTTTAAGATAATATATACACACTTGGTCCTCTAGCTATCCATCATAGTCGTTCTGAAATTGAATCCAAATTTTCATCTGACTTCTTAAAAATATTGTTATGAAACCATACTATAAATATTTAATTATGTATATTTGATATCCATATACCAGTCCTTGATGTATTAAAATGCATATGAATTTCTTTGTGGGTTTCAAGATGTGGGAAAACCTTTAAGCTATTATAAAAAACATAAAGGTGGGCCTGCTCCCGATCTATAATATTGACTGTGAAAAAATATGTTCCAAAAAGTCCATCACCCCAAAGATGCCTAGTATGATGAGAATTCAGTTGACCAATGATTTCCACACCAAACAAGTAGTTAGTAAAAAATAAAATGTCTTGATCAGCAATATCTCTCTCTTATAAAACCATCTAGATGACTTCAATTCTGGACATACTCTTTCAAAATATTTATATATCATTCAATGTAGTACACCCATCTATAATATACATGATCACATAGTTTGATCTCTATAAATTAGTGAACCATCAAGTGAAACATCATTTTATAGAATGCTAGTGGGAAGAACATTTCTAATTCACATAATTTCATGGAAATTTTTCTTTCCATATTCAGAAATTTCACTCAGTCTATAAATATTCTTTATATATCTTTGAAAAAAAGGTATCTTGGTTAATATATAATATAAATTCTTAGTCAAAATGCAACATAAATTTACAGGAATTACATCATGTATCAAAACATGAAAATCATGTGATTTAATACCCTTTAAATTTATATCAGTCATTGACTTGATATTCATAATATTCTATGAATACCCCTCCAGAACCTCTATGTCATTCAAGATGTTTCAAAACTAATATATCTCCTTTTTCAAAAGAGTGTAAGTAGTTGGAGGAATAAAAGTTTATTTTTCACCCTTCAATCTCACCAAATCTTCTTGTATTCCCATGTTAATAATTTCCAACCTATCCTCAATTCCATACTTTTTTTCAGGTGAATTTATTTATGTGTTGATGACACTATCACATACATTTTTTTCAGCTTAAATGAAATCAAGAAAAATTATGATATATAGACAATTCTTGTATGGAAATTTAAATAACGACTGATATATTTTTACAACAGGTTTTTGTATGGTTTTTTGACTATGTTTTACCATAAGTAGTTTCTCAGTATTTTACTTTCTCAATGAGTTGATTGTCTGTTAGGGGAGATAGTGTTGTGCATTCTTCTGAACATTCATCCAATTATGTAATCCAATATCGATACTTATGCAGTTGGGGTAGAAATCTATGATGTCCTATAATTAATTTCTTTGATGAATGTTTCAATCTAATTGACTATGTACCTCATTCGAAAACAGAAAACCATTGATTTCCATTAATGCTATATCCTACCAAGTTTACATAAGCAAGAAATACATTTATCCTTTCAAACAACTTGACTTTGAACATGAAATTTTCATTTCTGTAAGTATGATACAACATAACACATTAATCCAACAATAATTTCAAATCATTAATCAACAGATCCAAATAAACATCAATATCATTACCCAGTTCTTTTGGTCCTGATATATGAATAGAAAACATGATGAATTTTCCTTTTATGTATAACAACAGTGGAAAGTTATTATTTACCAACATATCTGACCATGTATTATGATTTCTTCTTTGAAAACCATTATGATTCACTCCATCTATGGATGAGGAAAGGCAATGGTTTCATGAATTTTTTCCAAATTGAGGACACTCATGATCAATTATCTTCTACTAATGAGAGTCCACAAGGTGAAAAAGGATACCATATTTATTTATTGTATCAGTGTGACATATTAATTTCCTTGCAATATCCTCACATCCATATAGGATCCAAAACCTTGGTATGACAGGAAAGTACCATGAAAATCTTTTAGGACCCGATACAACTTTCTTATTTTGAGATGCACCAAATGTTGGGCATTCTTTATGTGATTTTTTGGTCCTTAAAAAATAGTATTCAATCCTTTGGGAAAAAATATATTCATTTAGAGATAATACCCATAGAACATTGAATTTGTTTATCATCATATGTTCGGATAGGGATCTCATTATTCTATAGGATTATATCATTCCATAGAGAAACTAGTTCAATAAAACTGGCATCTCTCCATCCATTTCCTACTTTAAAATTATACAGCTTCAGTATGGATAACAATGATTTATATTTTGTGCAACTAGCATACAATTTCATCTTTGCACAACTCTTTAACATCTAAAACAATTTTGGAAAATAATAACGTTCATCTTCAACTATCATTGTAACTTCCTTAATAAAATCTTCACTATCAGTCACACTTGTAATCACTCCCTTGATATAGTTTTCTTTATTCTCCACACATGTAATTATATAAGTTGATTCATAAAACATGGTGTTATCCCAACTATAACATCCTAGGCAAATAATGAATAAGGCATTTTCATATTTATTAATATTTGTGAATAAAATATTAATTTTACTTTAAAGGGGTTGCTATGTTTGATAGGGTACCCAATACGCAACAACATGTTTCTTTGAAATCTTACGTTTCACACTAATAATATAATATTATTATTTTAAATGGTAGTTAACTCCTAGCCGTTGTATTGGTGGGAATGAACAAAACAAACTAAAATATGATTATACATGGTTTTTAAATGTATTTACATTTATCCAATAAAAGTTAGAGGCTTAAAATGTGAATGAATCTAATTTTAAGCATAATTTACATTAAAGGTCGATTTACCGACTTTTAAGAGAGAACCCTCTTTAAATTTAGTTTTGGTCAATTTTATAAGTTCTATTTGACCAAATAAAATTATTCTTTAGAATAGGGAAATAAAAATTTACTTTGTGTAATTTTTTGGAATTTTTTTGATAAAGTTCATTTTTTAATGAATAGTGAAAAATATTGTATTTTAATTCCAAACTGCATTTTAATCTAATTTATTTATACGGTTAGATTATCTTTTTAATTGGTTTTAAAGTGTAATTAGAATATATTTTTACCATTAAATCCAATTTGTTTATTTGAATTAATTTCACTTTGAAATTGGACATAAACAAGTATCAATCTTTTAATAGTTATTGTTTCTTAAAAACATGCTATTTGTGTTGATAATGGGAATTAATTTTAAATTAATTAATTCAACTTATATGTTTAGAATTTGGTAAAATAGACATAATTTTTGATTTTGTAATATCAAATATAGCTTAGGATGAATTTTTGGTATTTTTCTGAAAAACTTTAATTTTTGATGAATAGTGAAACCACTTAGTAGTAGTTAAAAACACAACTTTTTCATTTAGATGATATTTTACCAATTATGTGAATTGAATTTCAAAAATCCAACGTACACTGCTGTTATTAGTAAGTAAAATTTGGTTCAATAAGATGAAAATAATTTTTGGTGAATAGTAACTTTTGACTTTTATGTCCTGCGGTTAAAGGTAAATAGGGAAATTCAAAAGAAAAAGAGTAATATAATAAATCAAAATTATCTTAACACTTATCCTAACCTTATTGGGTGATAAAAGGCAGACAATGGGCATCATAGGGTCGATTTTGGGACCCCATGGAGCCACTTATGAATGATAATGACACTTTATTTTAATTAACTTAATGTAAAGGAAAAAATGACAGAAACAAATATCACTTTGTAAATTAATTTTTACATGGTGTTATATAAGTTATCTTTTCGACTGTAAATATTCATTGTAAAGGTAATTTTTTTTCATACATAATGATATTTTTTTATAATTTTTAGTCATCAAATAAATTTAATTATTTATGACACAATAATGATGTCGTGTTTACCTCATCAATAAATGATTTAAATAAATAAGATTATAAATATAAAAATAACATTCAGAACCTGTCCAATTCTAATTTGATGAATTTATTTCGACCATGATTCATTTTATCTTATACCTTTATGAGTTTTGGACCTTTTGAAATCGAATATCATTATATAATAAAATAATATTATCACACTTTCCTAAAGAGCCCCTCCTCCCCCTTATAAAAAGCCCTTACTTCTAACCAATTCCTCACACCACTCAGGCCTTTTGTCTCGCCCAACCATAGCCCAATTAATACCCCTACATCCCACTCCTCCTCCTAGAAGCCTTACCATAGGACGAAGGCACTTCAAGAAATCCTTTTGGTTCATACCAAAGGGAGTGACCCATATTAAAGGTAACCGTTTCTCTTAACTTCTTTTATTTTATTTTACTTGTCAAACACCTAAAATCTTTTTATTACATTATAATATAAAAAACAAGTATACTCAATATACTAGGATGTTTTTATGAGAAGGATTCTAACAACACTTACACACACCTCCATCTAATGGGTGAAGAATATATTGTTTCTGTGGATGGAAAACTAACGCCTCACGAAACGATGATTGTTCAATTATCTCCTACCTTCTATCATGGTGGCCATTAAGATGAAACTATATTTATATATTATATATATTATGTTAATGTTTTCCTTATTCTTCTTTATTTTTCTTTTATTTCATACCTTTATGGTTTCCATTATGGATAAACCTGATAATTTCATTTGAGGAAGTGCAGACTACCGCCCCCTCATAGTGATATGACTCGTTAATGCCATATATGAGACATATAAAGTATAGTGTTAATGATATTATTTATGATAATATACTAGAATTATAATATACCTATGTATCATTATGTTTTAATTCCATTAACGTATGAAATAGAAATGAAAGTAGCGTTCATGCGTACGTACGGCGTACCGTCTCCATGAACGGTGCATTTAATTTCTTATCTCCAAAATGTTATATACTATTATAAATACATATATATAGTGGATATATATGATTAATATGATATCTAAATCATGAATATCATTCTGGAGATAATTGACTATTGACCACATGGAAAAAATTTAATTATAAGGTGTTTATTTTTTACTCTAGTACCAAATATCGACAAAATGACTGTTATTAACTTAAATGATTGCATAAAATCTATAACATGGTAATAAGTGATATAAAAAGAAAAATAAACTTTGAAAAGGTTCTTAAGAAAGTATAAATTAACTTTAGTTTATTATTCAAAAGATTAAAGAACGATCAAGTCAAGTCGGACATGAAGTAAGGGACTTCATCTCAATCTCCTTTAATTGAGGAATATTTTGTTTTAATACACGATTTTCATTTATACGGTGTATAAACACCTTTGAATTTTCATTTCATTAAAAGGGAATATTTATATACAAAGCGTTTCACTAAACAACCAAAAATAATGTTTTTTTCATAAGCTGTGATAATGAACTTTCCGCCGATGCGAGTATTATTTGATCTTTGGCTTCCTTAACAAGCCGTACTGTTTTTTAAAAGGAAAATAAATACCATATAATATTTTACCTATTTTTGGTAACGAAAATGGTTTTTATAATGGTTTTGATATGTTAATATATTTAAATGTTATATTTTTATTATAATGTGGAAATTTTATCTTTCCTTTATACTTATGTTATATTTTATGATCATGTTATGGTTCTTGGGCATTATTTACGTATACAGGTGGTTCTGTTAT
The DNA here is from genome assembly GCA_963277665.1 of Viscum album. Taxonomy (NCBI): domain Eukaryota; kingdom Viridiplantae; phylum Streptophyta; class Magnoliopsida; order Santalales; family Viscaceae; genus Viscum; species Viscum album. Next base: position 266,056,698 of record OY728129.1, read on the forward strand.
AAACCTAGGACGAGTGAGCCTGAGATAGCTCTCCAATGCATTGGCTAACATGAACATGGTAAATATGAAAATTTATCTTAAGAAATTTTAGGAATATACTAAGATGGGTATTTCAAAGTAACTCCCTATGTAGCTGTGATTACAATAATGTATGTATGTTATGGATGCCAGAAGTTACCTTTATGATTTATGATTTTTTGTGTTATTCATAAATCTTATGATTTCATGAAGTAAGTAAAAGAGTAAATGTTTTGTATGTATTTATGAACTAATGTTTTTTTCTTAGTTTTATAACCCATACTGAGATTTTTATGCTCATCCCATGTTTCAAAATGTTTTCACAGGACTTAAAGCTGAATAGGGTCAAGGATGAGATTAAGGAAAAGCCTTTCTCCCTTAAACATAGAACTAGACATGACTCTTTTTTTCAAGAGTTTTTATTTTATGAAAAAATGGATACTAATTAGAAGTTTCTAATTTGTAATCTTTTGAGATGTGACAGTTATGTCCTAATTCTCTAAAACTCTAAAACTAAAATGATCCTCAATGTGAATTATCCATTTAATTCAAGAATATGTAATGTTTTAAGGCTGGGTCCTTATACCAACCACTTACTACTACTATTTCCCCATGTTTACTCCAAAATTTATAACTTTTATCTTTTTCATAATAGATAAAGTGTTCTTCCAACTCCTCTAGACTAATTAGTCTTGAATAGAAACAATATAAACACACAAAAAAAGGATTTGAGAAGTGGCATATGCATGATCATCATCAAACTTGATGAACCCTTTCACTTCATATTCATACTATTTTGTCCTATGAATGAAATCCGTCAATTATTTATTAGTTTCCATCCTATTAGATTTATTAATATAAATATTTAATAAAATAAATAAAAAAATGATGTTCAATTGAAGATATATCTCATAAATTTCCTGAAATAAAATCGAAGGATTAAAAAATGATTTATCATCCCACATGATCAAAAACAAAAAAAATATTGAAAGAAATTTATAAATATATCTATTGATTATAATAATTGATATATCAAAATATATGTGAATTATTTGAAAACCCTTTTCATAATTTAAAACACATGCACTAAATATAATAATGGTATCATAAATAAAAAAGAAATTATTATATTTTTTAGAAGAAAAATCCGTACCCTTGAGAAAATCAGGGTCATTATATAATACCTAGGATATTTAATACAATGATGTGAGTAATTTTTTTAATAGAAATGGTGACTATATTTAAAATGTTGTGTGTAAACTAGAATTAGAAATTTAAGGAGGGGTTTTGAAGTAAAATTTCAAATGTATGTAAAAACTTCTCTTACTCTTTTAAGAAGTTAAATTTGAATTTAATGGTTTTATAAAAATATAAGGAATTATTTTATTTTTGAAATTTTGGAATATAAATTGGGAATTTTAGATGGGTGTTATTTATTAAAAATCACAAGGAAGATCATTTTTATCAAAAACCTTAGGATATAAATGTATTTTTCTAAAACCCATTAGAACTTTCCCAAGATAAAATATAAATATTAAATTCAAGAGGTTAGAACTTTCCTAACCAATGTTCTACATACATATTCAACTAGGGTTACCACCTTTCTTACCCATTTTAAGACATGTTCTCATCTTAGGGATTATCATAGGACATATAATTTTGGATTACATGCTAGCTAGTTCACTTATGTCACCCTTAGGGTTTTATACTATAATTCCTCTATCATTAGTCCAAGGAATGTAATTATTTATGTCAAAATGAAACTTATGTCACCCTTTGGGTTTCGTCCTATAATTCCACTATCATTAGTGTTTGATTCCCCTAGTTCTTGTTTCTATCCTATAGAGATCCAGAATGTACTTCAAGACTTGTGAAAAAATGACATGGGTGACATAGAAAGTTGACCTGAGTTGGTTCATTACTTTAATTTTTAATTTTTAATTTTCATGAATGTAATGAAATAAAACAGCATGTATTATACAATTTCTATTATAAAGAAACGTTAATTATAGTTAAATCTCTACTCTTACACTATCCATTTGATTTTCTTTTTATAAAATAGAAAACACAAACACCTTGAATTCCATATAAGTCCATTAAATCAAACACGTTTTCCTTAATAATTTGAAAATAAATCATGAAATCCACCTTAAAAATTCTAATTTTAACTTCTATATTCATTTTAAAAAGAGTTATATTTTCCAAAATTCACTTTATATTTTAATTTAAAATACAATTTTCCCTATTTTAAGGAATGAAAGTATTCACCAAAACAACAAAATTATAAGATCATTATAATTGAAAGAAGTATCAATGATGACATTTTCCCCAAACTATATTATTTGGATTATCAGTTGGATAAACTGAGCACTAATCAAGAAATAATACCTATAGAAAAATACATATTTTTGACTATCATGCATCTACTGAAAATCAGAGATTGTGGGTTAATTGCGTGAATTTGATATTGAAACTCCATTATGACATTACTAATACATATAATTATCTAATTATGTTATTTTAAAACAATTGGATTAATATGAATTTGATTATTATATCCATATTGAAAGCATATTTTTCCAAATATGGACACATACCAAAAGTAACTAAGGACTCACCTACATGAAAAACTGATCATTTACCTAAATCAAAACCATAATTCCATGTTAGAAAATCCAAGATGAATTTTAATATTTTGTCACAATAAATATAGGGTACCCTAACTCATAATTCCCATACACTAAATAAGCCTTTAAAACCAATGACTAACAAAATTAAAAAAATTCAATGATTCACTATAGGAATCTATAACCATTACCAAATCATCAAAACATAAACTATTACCGAAGAACATCCCCAAATATTCCAATGAATTATCATCCTCACTTTTATCTTTGGAATGAAACCAAATACCACCATTACTATATTCAAACTCAAACTCCTTCTTATAAAAATTTTTATTATAAAAGATCATTAAGTATACCCATAACATAAAATCCAAATGATAGTAGAACATATTAATCATAACAATATAAAACCATTCCAAACCAAAATTACAGTCACATAACTAGACCATATCAATTTACTAAAATAATATTTAAATTTCAACAAACTATAACCATAACTAGAGACGCAGAAAATTGCAGAAGAATAACATAAAGATGGTGAAACACACAATATTGTTTGAAAATTAAAAAAAAAGTAAAACTTGAAGAGAATTATTTGACAAATACATAAAAAGGATTTTAATAGAATACCTTTATTTTTAGGGTCTTGATTTATTAAAAATCAGTAAAGTCACAATAGAGATATGCTGATGGTGGGGTTTGGTGAGGTAGTGTGGCGAAGAGGTAGTGGGATTTGGTGAGGCAGTACTGGGGTTCAGCAAGACATTGGAGTGAGAAAATAGTGGGGTTCAAAGAACCAGTAGTGGGTTTCAGTGAGAGAAACATCAAAGGGAATACAGTTCGGTAAGAGTGGCGATGGGATGAAAATGGTGTGATTTGGAAATAGCGACAACAAGGAGGTAGTAGGGTTCGATGAGAGCAGTGGCACAATGAAAATTAGCTTCTATGAGAAATTGAATGTGTGAGAGAAGATAGCTGATTAGGGTTCATTTAAAAAAAGGGATAAGGATTTTATCAGTGCTTTCAAAAAAATAATGATAAAGAGTAGCTTTATTAGGGTTAAAACCAAAATCACTGATAAAACACATTTTTATTAGTGATAAAGAAGTATTAATAAAATATGTCTTTTTAAGCACTAAAATTTTAGCGCTGATAAGGAATAGTATTATTAATTCTTTTTTAGTGTTGATAACGATGTAAGGATAATAATTTGTTAATATTATTATATACATTTATAAAATTATATATATAATAAATATTTATTTATTTATTTATAATTACAACTATAAATAAATAAATATTTATTTATAATTATATATATTAAATATATTTGTAAAAATTTGTATATATTTATATATTATATATATTTATAAAATTATAAATATTATCAATAAATATATATTTATTTATAATTATAAAATTGTAAAAAATATAGTTATTATACTTATAATTATAAGTAAAAAAATATAGATATATATAAATAATTATAAAATTATATAAAATTTATTTATTATATTTTTATAATTATTTACATAAATATATATTTATTTATACTTTAAACTATAAATAAAAATATATATATATTTCAATAATTATATGACTATAACAAATATATTCACTATATTTATATTTTTATAATTTTATATAATAAATATAATAAATATATTAATTATATATATTTATAAAATTATAAATATAATAAATATATTTATTATAATTTTATAATTATTTATAAATATATAAATATTTATTTAAATAATTATAAAATTATAATAAATATATATAATATATTTATAATTTTATAATTATAATTAAATAGCTTAGTCATTGATTTGGATAGAAAATCTATGACCCCAAATTTGTTAAAAAAAGAAACCAAACAACAAGGAAATTAGGCCAATCAAGGCACATCTGCTGAAATTAAAAGTAAGAAGTCACTTCCTAAAATTCCCTCTACTACCTAAATGTTTTGGATGTCTTCCCCTGCCTTTTGGGTATTATCCTCTTCACCATGTATTGGCCTATTGCGGTAGCCCATGATCATAATCAGATGATGATTTTGAGGACTAATATATACTAGAGCAGATCCTCTACATCAATGAGAGGTCCTGAAAGTCCATCTTTGGGTTAGCTTGGCATTCATCCTCTATATTAATTGCCAATATCTTCTGTACAAGAATGTATTCATTGAAACCAATGATATCTAGTTCCGTCATAGAGTAGATTGCTTCAATCTACAAGAAAAAAATAATTAATTGCCTCTTTGTTAAGGCCTTCAATATGCCTTTCACAATTTGAGTCATCAAGGGGAGTGATAAAAGTTTTTTTATCCTATGCTGGGAAAAATTGTTCATCAAAGGGATTACGAAATAAGTCATATAGATTTTTCATTAGGTCAGAAAAATTGGAAGGGTAACACCAATCAACATTCTTATTATTCACCAAGAGACCACACGGTGGAAGCTAAACCTATAGAGGGATTTCCTGAGTATGAAAAGACAATACCACTTCAGGTGTAGACACATATGCCTTATGCTTCCATGGGGGAACCAATTGGAAACCCTATTCATGCACGATAATTTTCATACTATTAGACACATGCCTCTCAATGTTAAGATGTTTTTCTAATGTTTAAGAAGTCCTTATATTTTTCTGTGGTTGGGACACTGTAGTATCCTTTACTATCTTCATAATTCTTCCTTCCACAAGCACTAAAATTGAATGAAGTTCATTCAATTTTTCCCTTTCATATCCCCAGATGCCTGAAGCAGCCTCTCATGCACTTTCTAGGCATAAAATTTAACCTAAAAATAAGCCTCACGATGAGAATATTCCCTCACAAACACCTGAATAGGGGTTTCAACTCATCCATGAACCTATATTTGAAGCTGCTCAGCCGTATGCCCAACCACTTAGAGATAATCCTTCTTATACCGCACTAGAAAACAACTTGTCTTTTCATCATCACCATGTGCATTGACCTCATCAAAAATGTATGTCCAAGATTTCTTCATAACTTCATAATTTTCAATTGCAGGTTGTAACTTCATCTCAGCATTCTGATCACGAGATTTAATAGTATAAGAGTCCATCAAATGACATGTATCACCCAATGGTATTCTTGTGACTAGAGGAACACCCTTTGAATACACTCTTAAGTCAATGTCTTGACTATACTGGTCACCAGAATGAGGCTCCATCTGAGTATTTTTAGAAGATATATTTTGGACAGTTACATTTATATTCTTCATAAGGAATTTATTTACCTTATGTCCACACACTAAACAAAACTCAGATACTATAGTGAAACTACAATTTGAGGGCTCATGTCCAATTACCTTGAAATTAAAATAGAACTGGGGAATTTTTTCATATAAAATTTTTAAATCAACAACATAATTTTCAGTATCAAACATCACATAATAAACTAGATTAGAACCCAGATTAACTTCTACTTAGAACCTTGAAAAATGAATATATATTTCCACCTATGTTTCCTTATCAATTTTAATTGGAATTTAAATTAACATTGAAATGTCATAAATTATTTTGGGGCACCTGAGAATCTAGTCAAACCCTAAAATCACACCCAAAGTTAAAGAGAGGAGTTTCAAACTTCATAAGAAGTAAATTTAATACCCCATTCTCTGTAATTAATGATTCCGAACTTATTCACAATCGAGATAAATCCCTAGTCTCACAACTTCAATTATTAGAAGGGGAATAGAATATGAAAATTTCCATATCCTAGTGATATTCATTTCTAGGATGGAAGCCCCCAGATTGCTTATATCTGCTCATTCAGCTCCATAACATTCAATAGTTGAGAACCTCTAAGGAGAAAGAGGTGAAAATGATTGAGTGACCACCTATATATATTTATATTTATATTTATAATTAAAAATAAATATATTTTAAAAGTATTTATATATAAATAAAATTTTATAATTTTAAATATAATAAATATATTTATTTTAATTTTATACGTATTTATGGGAATATAATAAGTTAATGGGTATAACATTAATAAATCATGCCAAAAAAAGGTATATATTATAAGAAAAGAGTCATCAAATATATATAGAAATCATGATTAATAAGGGTATCAATGTATAAATGAACATTGATGAGTCATGAATACATAATATATGCATTCATCATCATAATATAGATGATCTTTACATTTGGGACATAGAAACACAAAATATTATCCACTAATAAACTTATGATGATATAACATCAATTATACATACTCAAACATCAATTCATGAAAAACATAATGCAAATCATGACCATTAATATCATCAGTATCTTTTCATATATATATATATATATATATTGAAAACGTGTGGCTTGTTGGCCCATTTATAAAATTAAAAAAATGATATGAAGGAGGAGAAAAACATATCATAAAAGTTCCAAGGAAAACATTCCAATAGTCAAACATCTAAGTTGCTCAAGAGTGAGTACTCATGATATGGTGTGAGGAGCACCCACACCATCCAAAATGATATTGTCCTCTTTCCCTGATTTGACATGTAACCAAGGTACGACTCCATCATCTAGAAGTATAAAATCAACAAGATCCACTTATTAGTTTTCTAAAATTACCCGATTTTCATTTTATCTACCCTCGTCTCTGTTTTCGGAAGCAGGAATATCAAATTTATTGTTAGTATCGGCCACAACTTTTTGTCTCACATGCTATCCAGGGCCCAAACCATCAGTAAAAGTAGTAGATTTTGTTTTTCCCATCGATTGAGAGTTTATAATTGGATCCACATACTTATTTATGACAGAGGGAGGTTCATCATCCACTTGATATCTACGAGGTGAGTTCACAATTATTATAGCCCCATTTTCACTATCATATATAAGGGGATAACTATCATAGCTTCATTTGGACTATCCTTCATAATGGGGGATGGTTTTATTTTACATGTTTGATACCTGTATGATCAGAAGAGATACCATCCAATTAAACCACATGATTATCTGGCATAACAACAAATAGATTAGTAGTTTTGGAAATCTTTCTACTAAAAGTATTTACCCCATGAAATTTAACATTGCAATGAGTATTTTCTGAAAAAATCTTATCTGTGCACTCAAGAATGATAGAGGACTTCCCATTAAAATGTTTTTATAAAGTATAACTAACAAAAACAAGTTTTGAATTCTTATATTGAACAAGTTCCATCATAGGAGCCTTAAGATCCCCTATTGAATGAACCAGAGTAGTCATATGATGCTTTGAACAACATCTAATATTATCATTAATATGTTAGTTCAATGAGAAATCCATTGTAGAAATAACTTGGCCAATAACAGGTAATAGAGGTATTAATTTACTAGAGGTCAAGATGTTACCTGAATCAGCCTTTCCCAAAACATGAAGAAAAAAAATTTAATTTTTACTCTTTGATTTAGAGGAAGTAGAATCTTCATCTTTGGTTTTTACTTTTCAATTCTATGAAAAAAATATAAGTTTCTCTTTCCAAAAATTGGAATCCACTTGAGCCTATTCAATAACCTCCTTAACAGCCTGACTATCATCAGATTCTTCACCATCTTGATCATATATTAATCTCTTATCCCATGAGTCTTTGAATGATAAACAATACACTATAAGGTGATTATATTCAGCAATGTCATCATGGGATAGATGTGATTTTTCATTCACCAGTGCTCTAGAAATATCATTGTGATATAGGATGGGAAATTCTAGGAATCCATCCTTCGAAGGGCCTTCAAGAATACTATTTGGAGTTAGATGAAAATACCCCTCATCATCTAAGGTCTATTATCTAGGACGGATTAAGTTTCTAATGTCTAAATTGTGTGCAGTATTATCACAAAAATTGGGCTTATTCTGACCTTATCTTCCTTGATCATTCTCATTAGATCTTTTCTTCCAATAGTGCTTCACATCATGACCTGTAATCTGGGTGTTGGGGATAACAAGATCTCCCTAGTACATAGATTTGGAGTGTACAATAATCCGATAGGAATAAAAAAAGATAAGAGTCTTCTCAAACTCAATTTTCAGATTAATCTCATTAGTAAGAGTGGAAATAACTAATCTATCAATAAAGGTATAATTAATGTCAACTTCCACCAAAACTCTATCATAGTGACCAAAAATAACATATTCAATGGAATTTCCGAATATAATTGGATTGGAAATGACATATGAAATGTCAAAGAGTATTTATGGATTCCATAATACCCAATTGATGCCATGGATATTAATTCAAACCCATGAATAGATGTTCTTCAATTCATCAAGGCCAATGTTGATCTTCCATTCATGAACCCATAGTAAACTCTTTCAAAGATTGACTGAACCAATGATCAAGGATTTTCCTTTTAGTTATATAGAGGGGAATAAGATGGGAACAATGCCACAACCAAGTTATTTACACTTAAAATCAATGAACCCCCAAATTGAATCTAAATAAGAAAGCAAACCATCAGTTTTCCATGGATTCCTACCTTTAATCAGTGAAATCTGAGCAATGAATGAATGTTTACCCAAATCATTCTTCTTTGAGATGAAAAAATTTGATGCCAGTACATATGTAATAGATCCCTTATGGATGATACTTTGCAAGTCCCTGGTTGATAGCAAGGCAAAAATATCCTCTGGATAAACTAGAAAAGGAGGAAAAACCCTTTAAATCTTCCACAATTATTTCCTTACTTCTCATTGTAGGGTGTTCCTTTTAAATTATTAAAAAATATACATTAGTTATAAACTTATTTTTTTAATTAATCTATAAAAATAAATATTATTTTTGAAAATAAATATAATAATATATATATATTAAGACCATTTTTTATAAAAAACTTTTATCAGATCTAAAAAATATCATTGGTTAAAGTTAATTTTATCATCACTTTTGGCTAGGCTGGCTGGAAATTACTTTTTTATTATGCAAACACTTATGAGTAAAAAAGTGAGAAACCAATACAACTACATCCCATCACCACTTAACCACTCCTCCTCTTCAACAATTCACCATTTCAAGACATCACCACTAAAATTCATACAACTTCACGACTTCAACCACCAAACACATGGCATCAAACAACTCAAACCAATTCAAACATTCAAACAAACAAACCATCACAGCGTGAGTCGAAACTACCAAAGATAAAGATGAGAAGCCACAAACCATGGAACACAAACAAAGTAAAAGTTGTGCAAACCATATACTAGCTTCCTCCATCTCCCACTATCACTGATAAAGGTTCCGGTTTTATCAACACTTTCTTCTTAGTGATGATAAAAATGAGAAAATAACATTTCTAGATATATGGTAGCGATAATTTGAATTTACCATCCATTACTCCCATATATCTACAAGAATTACTTGATATTTTCCTTCCCATCCGTCAAGATCATCCAGAATCTTCCATGTGAGTCATTCCACAACTACCGCCGAGTGTGCATTCTCCCTTGGGAGTGCTCGGGGCTTTAGGGTCGAGTTCCTCCAAAAAAAGGTCTATTTGTTTAACTAAGGGAGACTTCTTCATAATGAATTAATTATACATTGGGAATCCTAATCATGGCCAGATGATCAATTTTGGTGGAGGGTTTCTATACAGTGGATTCTTAGATGGATTATGGTGGAGCTTGGTGAAGCTGTTGTATACCATCATTGGTCCTTGGGTAAAATTTGGTCATGAGAGGCCATCAATCTGGTTCTTCTGATCCTATGTTGGTTCTTGGGGTCTCAAGAAGTTGGAAGTAGCATTGTATCTTTTTAGAAGCACATTATACGTCCACCTCTTTTTAGGGATATTTTGTGAATGATTATTCTCGGGTGGTCAGGGTGTGCGGCTCATAGAGATTCTCCATCCTCAAATAGACCTTAGATGTTCATTATAGTAAATATTTGGGTTTTTCTATAGTGTGCGTGAAGCTACATGGGATTCCACTCCCACTGCAAAATACATCCATTATTCAATGTGTGGGAGATGTGATAGTTTTTTTTTGTGTTTTTAGGATTTTTTTAAAAATTTGTGTAGGTCAAAAATATTTTAAAAAATGAGTCAGAAAAGAGGCAGGCCCCCGACCAGTTTTCTGATTTATTGAAAGGTGGTGGACCCCCACCTTTTCCCCATATAGATGACATGACATAGGTGGTTGGGGGTGGTCACCTATCACATTAAGAGAAAACTAAAGGCAGTAAGGTGGAACACACCTTTTTTCAAATGTAAAGGTGAAAGGAAGGCATCCCTCTGTCACTTTTCCTTTAATGCCCTATAAAAGGGAACCAATCCCCAATTCTTTTCACTTCAAAATTAACTCATCTCTATTGATTAGACAGCCTATATCTCTAAAATATGTATTCTTCATCCATATTGGATCCAATGGTCTAAAAGAAGTCTCGGTTTTTTGCGAAGCATCATTTAGATGAACTTTTTCTTATTTAATGTAATGTTATTTATTTATTTATTTGAATTATCTTTTATTAGTTCTAACTATGTTATTTATTAAGTATCATAGTTAGTTATATATAGTTTAGAAATAATAGTTATTATTAGTAATGATTTTGTATAGATTAACTAATGAATAACTTAGGATTAAAAAATTATTACATATAACGATTAGCTATTTATAATTAACTAATGAATATCATATGATTCACTTTTTATTAAGGAATAATTAATTAAGGAATAAGTAATATTTAACTAATGGTTATATAATATTTAAATAATAATTTAGTAATGATTTACCAATGATTAATTATTGATAAAATTATGATTAAATGATTATGTAATGATAAAATTTGATTAAGGAATTAATAGAAAAGTAATTATTAACCATAGACTAAGTAATGGTTACTTATTGATTATGTAATGATTAATGATTGATTATGTAATAATTAAATAATTATAAATTAATTATTAAATAATAATTATGTAATGATTAAATAATGACTAAGGGATGACTAAATAATGATTTTGGTATGGTTAAAGAATTATTAAGGTATGATTAATGAATGATTAAGTAATTATTAAATAATGATTTATGAATTATTAATGAATGATTAACCAATTTTTATCAAATGGATAAGAAATAATTAAATAATGATTAAAAAATGGTTAAATAATGATTAAATAATGGTTAAGTAATGATTAGTGTCATATTTTAGGATATATGAAAACATTCTAAAATTTTGGTAGCATAATGATTATGAGGTTATCTAGGAAATAAAATTGATATTAGGATACTACAAGTGGATGTGTCTTTGGGACATATTTACCTAGGAGTAACAACTCTGAAAAGGTATCCTAGACTTGACTAAAGGTAACCTTGTAAATGATAACATTCCTTTCTACACACCTGGTTTAACACTCCCATGAGATATGACTTAGATAATTCATATTTTATTTATAAACTACTTAAATTCTTTAAGGATGATTAAAAACAGTACAAAGAAACATTAATATCATATTTTAGGATATAATAAGTATTTATGAAATTTAATATCATAAAGACTATATGGCCAACCCTCATTGTTGACTGTATTCATAGAATGTTTTTGAAAATATGGTAAAAATAAGAGAAAACATTTAAAAAGTTTATTTATCATTAACAAAATTAAAATTATGATCATATAAGGTGAAATGGAGAAGAAAAATCACATTAAATAACACTTGAATTATTTATAAGATAAAATAATTACCTTGATATTTTCATTAGAACATTGGATGAGATGAGAATAACTTTGGAAGTGAGGTAAAATCCATCATATTTTCAAGTGATAGATTATTGACATCTTCCAAAGGGATGTAATTAAAATTATAATTTTCAAAATATTTCATCCTTCTAATAACATATAAGATAACATGTAATATATGTTATTAGATGGACAAATTATTTGGACAAATAAAATATAAGTACATCCCTTTTGAAGATGTCATTAACAAACCACTTGAAAATTAGTAAGAATTTACATCACCTCTGAAGTCAGTATCATCTCATCCAAACATAGTCTATTGAATAATCTCAAGTTATTTAATGTATTTTTTAAAATGTTCATGTGTTGTTTAATGTGTTTTTTCTTCTCTATTTCACTTTATACGACCATATTTTTCATTTTATCAATGATAAATAAATGGATTTGGTGTTTTATCTTCTTTTTTACTTCTGTTTCCAAAACATTTTGTGACTTATATTATAATAAAAATATATATAACGAAACATCAGTATCATATTTAAGGGTATAAAAGTGTTCTAAAATTTCAGTATAATAAATATTATATTGTCAACCATCATTTTCAATATTAGTTACACTATCAGAATCTTGATCAAAAATCATTTTTGATGTAGAGAGTCATATTCTCCTATTTGTATTACAATGGGGTGGTTATTAAAACTGAGTAAAGAGATTATTACAGTACACAACTAACAATAGTGTTTAGTACAACTGATTGTGTAACCCTAAGTGAAATTGAATAAAAAATTCCAAGTCCCTTAAATTTGGGACCCAATCAAGAGATCAAGTCTATGGTCTATAAACATTTTCAAATCTAGGCTACACTATGGAATATAGCTTGTCCATTGGTTGTTGTTGCACAGTGGGTCCAAGCAACATATTTATTTTTCTTTTCCTGAGATGCTACCATGATGGAGTAATATGTTGATTTTTTTACTGTATAACAACAAAATACTATTTTATGAAGGTGTAGACCTACAATAGTGGTAGATGGTCTCTACAAAGAAATTGAGGCTATTTTATATGATCTAAAAGTGGAAAACCTAGATGATCTCCCAGATATACATGTAAATAAAAATTCAGATGAGGATTTTTGTAATGGTGGAATGAATACTGAAAGTACTGATGAGGAGGGAGTATAGGAACTTGGGGAGAAATTTTCTAGAAATACCTTAGTTGTATAAAATCCTTGACTAATAATAAATCATCCATCACTCTTCACATATTGGTCTAAAGAAATGAAAAATGTCACTGAATTCGATTTTAATGGACTCACACCCGCAACTGAGTTTCTTGGAGTTATACTAGTTATTTTTAGGGAGATGAAAAAAAATATATGTTAGAAGGTATTTCTCAAGTGAATTTTCATTAAAAACAAGCTAAAATGATTTTAAATTGAGAGTAACGTAAGATATATAGTTCATGAATCATCCCATAAAAAATACATCATATGGTGTGACAAGTATGGGGATGATTTTAGATTCTTCTTGAGGGTGATTCTAGAAATTACATTTAGAGGTTGGAGAATATCAAAGATTGAGGCAGATCATACTTTCACTCAATCAAACCTGGAACAATATCATACCTCATTGAATTATAAATTTGTCTGATCCATTTTTATTGAGATGATTAAGAAATTCCAAGTTGTTATTACGACCCTTATTCAAGGGAGTATACAAAAAACCATTGATTATAACATTTCATATAATAAGGCATGAGTGGGAAAATAGAAGGCAATTGTGAAGGTTTATAGTGATGGGGATGAATCGTATCAGGTGTTTCCATAATTTTTAGCCATACTAAGACACAAAAACCAATTTGTCTTCAATATTATTATAAATGAACATGTGTCTCAAGATAATTGACTTGATCCATATCATGTTCAATTTCATTAGTTTTCTAGGAATTCCTCCCATGTATCTTAAAATTTTATTTTAGTAAACAATCCATACATATTGATGAAACATTTCTATATGGAAAATACAAGGGAATATTATTGATTGTAGCAACCCAAGGTAGAAACTGTTCACCTCTTTTGCTTGAATTTTCCATTGTAGAGAAGGAAAACTATGATTCATGGAGTTGGTTTTTGGCATGTATCCATAACCATTTAACCCACATTTTGGGGTGTCTATTTGATATCTAATTGGAATTGGGAAATCAACGAGGCAATCAATGTGGGACTTTATACATTGAAACCCCCCAAATTCCCATCATCGATACTACATTAGACACACTTCTAGAAACTTGAAAAAAACATTTCATAAGGAACCTATTAAGAAGGAAATCACAAGGATTAGTATGCAATGTATTTTATATTTTAATCCAATTTCAATATAATGATAAAATACATTTGTGTGAAATATGATCAAATCTATGAATAATATGAGCCAGATCAATGGAGGTTTGAAGACTGTTTCAAACAAATACAAAAGGATAATCAAGAATTGTTTTATTATTTGATGTGGATTCTAAAAGAAAAATGGACATTGGAATATAATGGGGGAAGATTTATGAAAACTTGACAACACATGTTGTAGAGTGCATCAATGGTGTTTTAAAGGGGATTAGAAAGTGACCTACAACATCCCTTGTTCGGGTGATATTTTGTCATTTTATGATGCGCTTCATTGATATAAAAAACTATCCTCAAATGGGATATAGTAAGGGATAAGGTACTGAAGACTCTTTCAAAGAGAGATTGAAAATAACATTGAAGAAACTTCTAGTTATTGAGTTTGTTTTTTCTACTGAGAAGACTCTCAATTTTAAGGGAAAGAGAGTTAGGACCCCATCACAATTAGAATCAGTGAAGAAATGGTTGTATTACTCGAAGCGAGACAATGTCAATATGGAAACTTCCATGCATTGTGGTTTCCATGCATTCACACCATCACAACATGTGCCTCTGCGAACATATCATGGGAAACATATATTTATCCAATTTACCAGTTATACACCATTGATAACTAATATGTTGCACCATGGATGCCTGTTAGGGTGTTTCAATATTTCTCAATCCTCGTAGACCATCTGATAGTGATACCAGACATCAACTGGATGCATAAATAAAGGAAACTAAGTTCCAGTAGGATGCGAAATGAGATGGAATGACCATAAAAACAAGGGTTATGTAACCAAGAAGGTCATAACTAGAAATGATTTCCTAACATTGCTGGATCGAGTTCACACTCTCATCCACAATGATATATTATCTCATATGTTATCTTTTAATATTGTTAAGTATATGGTATTAATTTAAGATCCTCCATTTTGTAGAATTATATGAAATTTATGAATAATTTTAATATTAAATAACAATAATATTTTTATATCCATATAAAAAGGAATATTAAAAGTGTATGTGAGGTGACATAAAAGAGTAATAATTCTATCCATGGATAAAACATATAGCAATAATGTAAGAAAATAATCATGAAACATACTGTCATTTGAGAAATAAAACATAAATTACAAAATACACCATCTTCTAATAAAATTTTAGATAATGAAGACAAAATGTTTATATATATATAAATATAAAACCATATCTTACAAAACACCCTTTCATCGGTAAAAAAATATCTCAAAAACGCTTTATAAATATGCTTTGAGAAACCTGATGACAAGCTATTTTATTTTGGTAAAAAAAATCATAAAACCCATAGAATAAACATTGAATATCTTAGATTCTACAAGTCATAAAATTATACTAACCATAACATCATATTTAAATTTTTTACTTAAAACTTATTTCATTTTCTTACAAATAAATGGAGGATACTGGACTACTTACTGAGTAGGCTACGCATGTTTCCCAGATTTTACTAGAGGGACATGAGTTTCAATGGATCAGGGTGCATCGAGTGCCACATAATCATCAAAGGTTATCTCTACCCACTATTATACCACACCTGCACTTTGCTGGATTCTATATTCAGTATTTGATTTAATATTTTCTTGATCATTACCTTCTTTCTACCCTGTAAGAGGGGTGCAAACCAGAGACACACACATTTCCACCTACCTGAGTGAGAGATGACGATCACCCTCAAGGATGTGGAAGTCCTTTTCATTCTTCCTATATAGGGGGAACCTATTATTGGACCCACCTGTGAATACAGGTCTGACCACGTTCAAAGATTTCTAGGCATCAAAATATTGGTTGATGTTGCTGCTACAAATGGTGGGTAAATATATATGGGTTGGATTGAGTCACAATTTGCAGATTTACCCGACGAAACTAACGAGCAGACCCTCATGTGTCTCGACCATGAATATATATTACATATCATTAGAGGGACCTTGTGCACCGATCACTCAGGTAATCATGTGAAAATTATGTATTTATGGTTTCTAGAGGACTTTTATTGGGCCAGGACATACAACAGGTGATATGCCTACTTTTCTTATACATATAGATCATTATACATGACATTCCACCTAGACTACACAGATCTCAGGGGATTCATCACACTTCATTAGACGTGTGAAAGTGAGAACATCCCTTCACTCTTCCTCGAGCTTGATTTTCAACCACTACCTATAGAGGTGATGCATGATGTTCCACTTGGATGCAGATATAATCACTCGTCTCTATTGGTTCCTAAATCTAGTATGAGTTATTGACTTTAATTTCTGATTATTTATCACTTTCAATGTTGTATTTTATAGGTTGAGTCAGAAAAACAAATTTTTCTGTGTTTTGACAAACCATTTTGGTGCCACAATTATCATGTTTGGAAGTCTCCTACCCGATGAGGTAAGTATATACAATCTATCATTTTCTAAACAATTTTATAGCAGCATCAATTTTTGGTTTTTAGTTAAGAGCTTTTTGAGAAATCTAACATGTCATTTCAGATCTCATAGATTCTATATTAGGATTTATTGGACCAATTGCCAGCATACTGCACTGCTGGACTTCATGATGATGTGGATATAGTGCCACTCACTCACTTTGATATTATTTAATGGAACCACACAGATAGAGTCATGCGCCAGTTTGTCTATTGTTTGGCTCATTCCATTTCTGTCGAGACAAAGATGGATGCTTCATGAATTGAAGCTGACATAGATTCAGGATGAGGATTGGGACCGATGAAATGCCAATTTTCTCAACCTATAGGATAGATGAGAAGCACTATATATCCAAGGTGTACCTATGATGCAATTCCATCTTTGATCCATGGTATATATTGAAGTCTATACAATCTCTCTGTCAACATGATTGAGGCCTTCATGATATGGTAAATCTATAAATTTCCATCAGTTTTTTTATTTGTATATTTTCTAATTCATTTTGAATCTATTTATATCATATAGGAGTGAAAAATATTATCCACCTGTTTGATCAAGAGGAGGGGGGGTTTCAATCATGAAAGTGATCCACAATACAACACTGGGGCTAATGTCATCTTATCATGTGATTCATGAGAGAATCTCCAATCATGCACCCCATAGAGTATAGGTTCGTACTCAGAAACCTCCTCTAGCAACATTGATGTAGAGGATCCATGAAGATGACAACGTAAAATATGTTGTGATTCACACGATCCCTCCCATATTCCATTGGTATAGATCGACCCTCTAGAAGTCAAACCTCATCCAAATTTGTTTGTGCATTAGGAGATATGGGATGATTCATTATTGTCAGGATATCCACAATTTTCTCTATCTTGGGTTCCAGATCCATCACAACCTATATGGTCCCCCCTGCGATGATGGTGGGTCGTTATACTACCCTAGTGGGATAATGGTCATGAGCATAGTATGAAATCCATTTTAAATCTCCTTCCATTAACACATAGGCGGAGCATGTGATGGTAGATGTTGTAGTGCTCGAGGATCATCCCTTTTTAGGTCATCAGAATCCACCCTAGCACAAAACTCAATGATCTCGATATGGGAATCATCTTCACACTCCACTTTGTGGGATAAAAACTCACAATTGAAATTGATTTTACCCATTCATTTATATAATTTATGTATATTAAAATGAAGAATTTATTTTTACTATCCACCAATTTCACATTTTTATACACTCTTTAATTTTTTCCTTTATATTTTAGTCACAATTTATATTTAATAAGATTTCAAATTATATTAATTAAAAGAAATAAATACTTATTAAATATAAAGTATTCAACATTAAAATATTATAAAATATAAACTATAAACATAATCTAAATAAAATTTAAAATGTATCCAACAAATTTAACAAGTTGTAAAAAATAAAAAGAACTTCATAAATATAATAAATAATTGAAAATGAAAGGATCATAAAAAAATATTATAAATGCATTTGTAATGTTTTAAAACAATACTATAATATTGATGAATTTGGAAGATTATAGATTCAAACTAACCCTAGATATTGAACCCCACTAAAATGAATACTATATACTCGAGCTCCGCCTTTTATAGGTATATTCTAATTATATAGAATAAAATAAAATACATAATCCAAAAAAATAGTAATATAACATAATAATAATCATAAACATAATAAAATAATATGTCGAGCTAGAAATGATGGATGTATATAAAATTAACTATTCACATGTCCTTTATTCAAGTTGAATGTTGCTTTCTTATGAGTTTTATTAAAAAAATGAATTAAAAAAAATGAATGAAAATTGCACATTAAGTATATAATAAATACATATATATATGTATAATTTATATATTTATATTAAATAATAATATTATAGTAATATAAGAACAATATTTTTTTATTTAACAAAATAAATGAAGAATAATACCCTGTATAGGTGATTTTTAAAAATATACAAATAAATCATAATATAAATTACTATATATTTATAAATATAAAAAATCTATACATAAATTACTTTTTCTCTAAAAGATGACAGGGGGTCTACCACCTTTTTTATATAGAATTTGTTTTAACCTAGGCATTAAATTTATTTTTACAAAAAAACACATAAAAAATCTCGAGATGCGATCAATGTTTTTTTATGTGCTGATGAAGATACATGTAGGGTAAAATCCTTATTAGAGGCCTGAATCTTCGTGGAAGTGGGCCTCTCACCAGTTTGCTGGATAAATTTCTCATCACTGATGGGGAAGTCTTTTCTTATTTGAAATGTGTTTTCTTCAAGACTAGATTATGTGAGTTATTCCATCTCCAAATCCATTCCTTTTCTATTTTTAGGAATTGGATACTGGAAAAAGTTAAATATCAGGTGGATTTAGGCTTTCTAGACATGACCCCCCCTATAAAAATTTTAGTGAAGAGTTACTGTTTCCACTATTGGTGTATCTGTTTTTTGTGGTGTTTTTTTGACTGGATCTTCTTCAGCTCTGCCTCCCATCGTGTGTTTTATAACACCCAAGACACAAATGTTGTCTATCGAGGAGATTTTCGTCAAATGTGTGGTTCCCCTATATCTGAACCTCCATATTTCTAGGGTTTGGAAAAATATTGCAATTAATAATAAAGTGAATTACCCATTAGTTTTTGAGAAAATGTATTTTGTACCCATCTTCCCCCTTATAAATTGGATAGTGACTACGCTTCTATGTTTGATGTAGATTCCTCACTATCCCCGGTGACCCAATTGAGGATTCCAATGGTTATGTCCACTATTCTGGGTTGCATCCCATGAGAGAGTGAATTAGTTTGAAAATTTTATCATATAACCAAAAATAAAAAAAAATTTCTGAACTAAGTATTTTAGAAAAAAAATCTGGAACTATTGTTCTATGGTGAGAAGGGGGTGTTGAAGGTTGATTGCCTTCTCAAAATACACCCCTCCAACAAAAATTTAAAGAGGCCACTTTATAATAAATCACTTTCTTGAAAACCATTTTAAACAAGGCACCTAATCATTAGACGCCTTCATTAAATATTATGTAAAGAAAATGTTTTTCCTTAGGCGTCTTCTATAAAATACCTATTATAAATTCACTTTTTGAACTAGTGGATTCTTAGGAAAATTATTAATGAATATGGTTTTCTAAAAACCACATACACTTATCTCTTTTTATATGTTTTTTTTATTTTTTTACAAATATATATATATATATATTTATATAAACAATACTTAATAAACAATTAAATGGTATTTAAAAGTTTTCTAAAAAATATGATAGATTATGTAATTAATAATAAAAATATAATTATTAATAATTTATAATAGTAAATATAAATAATGTAATTTATAATATATTTAATTTGATATTTAAAAAATAACAATAATAAATAATAATATAAAAAATATTAATTATTTTTGTATTAGTTTAGTTAATAATAATATTATTAATTTATTATTTTAAAAATAAAATCTGTTGTATCATGTAAATTATTTTATGTTTATTATTGTCACTACTAATAATACTATTAATAATAATAATAAAGATCCTGTAAAAATTATATTTTTTTTATATTATTATTATTAATATATATAATAGTTTTTTATTTATTAAAATAATTAATTATTTATTTTTATAATTGAATAAATTAAAATCATAGTATCATTAAATATTATTATTGTAAAATAATATTTAAACGCAAATAATCATTTCAACTTTATGATTATTTATAATTAATAATATTATTATTTAGTATTATTAAATACATAAATAATTAGGTTATATATAATATATGAAACTTTTATTTAGTTATTTTTTTATTAAAATATTAATTATATTACTATTATGTTTATTAAATATGATTAATAATTCCATTAAAAATTTTTAATAATATCATTATTATTAAAATTTATATTTTATATATTAAATAAATAATTAATATTAATTTGAAATTATATTATTTACTAATCTATTAGTTACATTTAGAATTATGTTATTTATATCATTATTCATAATTATTGTTGCAATTATTAAAAATATATTAAGATATAATTGTTATTTATTAAAAATATAGTTCATAATATTTAACCATAATAACATAATTAATAACAATTATTTAAAATTTTTGATTTTTCATTTATTTTAAATTAATTTTTTTTTGTAAATTTAATGTTTTAAATTTTATATAAATTTTATTTGTACTATTTTCTATGCACTTAAATTTTTCGAACTGTAAATGTATTGTTTTATTGACTTTATTTTCATTTTAAATTAATTTATATTTTCAAAATCATTTCTTTAAATATCATATAAATTTTATTTATACTATATTTCAAACGCGTAAATTTTTTGAAGCGTAAATTTTGTATTTTAAATCAATGAATTTTGTGTCATGTAAATTATTTTTCAATTTTTATATATATATTTTGTATTTTCATCTATGTATTATATGTTTAATCCCTGTTTTATGTTTCATTTATATTTGTCTTATAGTTTATATCTTATAGGCATCCAATGTCACCTTCACGAAACATAATAATGTTTCATGTATGTGACTTTAACGACCTTTAAATTATAAAGTATAAATAAAATCTATATAACGTTTAAAAAATTGATTGTAAAATATAAACTAATTTAATATAAAAGGAATAACAAAAAATATTTTTAAAAAATATTTTTTTACGAAAATATTTTTTTGGGTGAAATAATAATTTATAATTAAAAATGTAATGTTTTAATTTTTTTTTAATAATTGAAATTAGTTTTCAATAATTATTTTAATGAAATTATTTCCCTTTTCAATTTTTTTAAGTTTAGTCATTGTTTCAAATTTAATTTAGATTATATTTATACTTTATAATTTATAGGTTTTCAAAGTCACCTACTTGAAACATTTTTTTGTTTCAAGTAGGTGACTTGGGTACCTATAAAATATAAAATACGTGACCAATATAAATGAAACATAAAACATTGATTAGAAATATAATAAATAACTTAAATGAAAAATAATTTCATTAATATAACAAATCAAAATTAATTTATGTTACACAAAATTTATTAATTAAAAACCGAACATTATTTTTTAAAAAATTATTCACTTTAAATATAGTATAAATAAAATCTAAATGAAATTTAAAAAATTTAATTTAAAAATTAAAATCAATTGAAAAAAATAAATGATAAAAAATAATTAAATAAATAGATTTACACAAAAAATGTTTGTTGAAAAAATAATTTATATAGAAATGTATATTTTGAAAAAATATATATTTTGTGAAATTAAAATTATTTTTCTTCAATTATTTTTTATGAAATTATTTTCATTTTAAATTATTTTTGATATTTAATATGAATATGTGCATGAGTTTTGTGCAAATTTCCTTTGTATTGGGCCTATTAAAGAAAGCTTCCTTAAATGGCTGAGATATACTAATTATAAAAAGTAGGGACATCAAACTAAAACTTTCAAGCATAAATTACTCATCCCTATTTCAGTTAAAATAATGGATCAAAATTTGTGGAAGGATTGTTTGAGAGGAAATTTTCTTATGGCAGTGCAGACTTTTAGGCTCGTGAAAGGAAGTAG
The DNA here is from genome assembly GCA_963277665.1 of Viscum album. Taxonomy (NCBI): domain Eukaryota; kingdom Viridiplantae; phylum Streptophyta; class Magnoliopsida; order Santalales; family Viscaceae; genus Viscum; species Viscum album. The sequence goes on from OY728129.1 coordinate 266,079,497, forward strand.
ACAAGATACTCAAACTGGTGGCCATCGACTTGAGACTTCCTTTGCTGATGTGGTCTCTGGTGTTAATAAGGGTAGTGATGGGAACTTGAACATGGTCTCTAATGGTTCATTTCATAGTGCTCTGATGGACATTGAAGGTAAGGGCCATATAGGGAATACACTTACTGATGGTTTTTATGTTGTGACACAATTGTATGTACACCATTCAATAAATATACCAGTGCAAGACAAAGTTGGTAACTCAGGTAAAGAGGGGGGTAGGCATCTGGCCAAAGATAAGAATGTTGTGAATGATGAGGGATTTCAATTGGTCTTACCTAGAAAACCCAAGTTTTCTAAGGCATCTAAGCATGTTATAGATCGAAATTATATTGATGTAAATTATTAGATTTTCTATGGTGGTGGATGCCCCTACTATTTGTACCAGTGTGGATGATTGTGAACAATCTACCCATGTGGAGGTAGACATGAAGGATTGAGGTAGTGGTGAATAGTCTATTCCATAGGGATGTCTTTAGCCTCTTGATCTTATGGCCTCTCATGTGATTGATAATCAACATGATTATCTAGTGTTTCAACCTCTATAAATTGTCTAGGTAAGATCTTATGGTGCCGAGACTTATATCAAGGGTTTTTTATGTCATGAAACGGGAGCTAGTCGGATGATCTTGAATGAAAACAAGGATTGGTCTTATCCATCCAAATTTTCTGAGATCATGAATGAATCATTTGGAAAGGCCTTACTGTTAAAATGTAAAGACAAATAGATAAGAAATTTCAAGGATCCTCTAGTAGATTATGTGGGTGAAAGGTTCCATCATGGCCTTATATATAAAATAAAAAAATAGTTTGATCTATATCATGAAGTTACCTTAAAAAAATGGAACCATATATATTTGGATATAGTGATTATTTGACCATCCAAAAATTATTATCAAGGAACATTGAAGAGGTTGTGGGCATAATATAAGGATTGAATTCTAGGTTCTTTTATGGAAATACATAATAAACATCATTGTAGAGGACTCCTCAGATTCATTGTTGAGAAATGACTGTGTGCTACCTCAATGTGTAATGCCATGGTGGAATGGGTGGCACCCAAATAATAGGGGTCATACCCCAAGAATTTGGGATCGAGAGGGAGTGGAAGGATTTGACCACTTTTGTTTCCTTGTTTGTCGTCATTTCGTACATTGTTGTGCCTCACATACCTCTCTTTGAAGTACTTTAATATTTTATTAATAATTTTGGTGGGTGTGGGTTGGCTTTCCAACTCGTACTCAGACATTTTTTTTGTAAAATTTAATTATTTACATATTTAATGATAGTTAAAAAATATATAATTTATAATGTAATTAATTTTATATAATCAATAATTAAAAATTAATTTTTGAAAATAATTATTATTTAATAACAATATTCAATACTATTATTGTTTAATTTATTTTAAAATAGAAATATAATATTTTCAACATTAAGAAAAAAATATTGTTTCTATTTAATAATAATAATATATAAATTTTTATTTTAAAATTACATTATTTGATTAGAAAAATATTTAATACTATTATATACATTATCAAAATAATTATTATATTTATAAATATTATAAAATATATTAAAACAAATATTGTACTTGGCACAAAAAATTATTTCTTAATAATAATTCATACAAACTAGATTAATAATTAAAACTGAGTATTTTGAATTCTTAAATTAAATATATTTTAATTACACACAAAGATATATATATATATATATATATATAACAAATAAAAACAAAAAAAATAAAAACAAAAAATAATTTTAAATATATATATATATATATATATATATATATAAGGGAATGCACTATCCCAAATTAATTAATAATTTTTCAAAAAAATGATGAAGAAATTTATTAAAATAGCATGTTCTAAAAAATATTAAATAGATATTTTCTTTTGAAAAGGTTCCTTTTGAATATATATAACATAAAATTCACCTTCTCTAAATATAATACATTGTAGGCGGTTTTCAATAAAGCACTCAATGATCACCAAAAGAACCCCCCCCAATAGAACCGTAGGTGGGGAATTTGATTCCCCATTAATATAGATGTGGAATGATTTTTCTATTTAGTTGGGAAATTATCAAACTAGTTTCTCTGATATAGTTAGTGTACACTTCTAGTCTCTTTTCACCTTTGGTTGATTCAAATACCAAATTTGATACATTGGATTCCTTAGTGTTGAAGAATAAAAATTTCATTAAGAAAATACCATCTATGGTTGATGGAGGTAGGATCACTCATTCTAAGTCCAAGGTAGCTTATACTATTTATTGATCATATTCACTTCCACTGAAGTCCCACAACTACAGGTCCACCTTCTGAACATACCCATTACTTCCACCATTATATATAATTCTAGAGGTCTAGGGACATGGAAAAAGGTGTCGACATCACCTATAAGGTCATAAAGTGCCGATATTCCATTTTGGTAATCCTAAAACCCAAAATAAAAAATCAATCCTTATTTCATCCTTCATTATTAGTCTTGATTTTATAGAATTCATGAATGGTAGACCATGAAATACTAATGTGTGTATTTTTTGGAAACCCTTCATATTGGTAGAAGGTTTGGAGATATATGATTAGTACATTATGAATAAGGTGACTGATTTGGGTGCCACTTATCTAATTTCATTTTTTACTCCCAGTGTGGCATTACTTAAAGTATGATGATATGTAATCAACTCTTAGTATTCCACCAAAGGAGTTTTTCTTATTTTATCGGACGACATTTTAATAACATCATGGATGTTTTAGAGAAGATATGAGAATATGAGTACGCCCCATGATCCATAAAAGATTTCAAGTACTCTTTATATTACAAAGAGATAATGATATTGGTATTTTCATGGAATCATTTCACCTGGTGAAACAATAATAAGAAGAAAAAAATAATTCGGAGCCGGTTGGACTACTTCTTGGCCAACAGAAAATTAATTTAATCCTTTCCTCATGTAAATTTTACTCACCTCCCACATGTTTTATCTTACTAATATCCAATTTTGATTCAACTCAAGAGGGATAATAATAAGATAACCCACCTATTTTATTCAAAAATATGGGAATAAGATGAGAGCTTCATGAAAATTGTGAAAAACTGATGAGAGAAACCATTGCAGGATTATTTGTGGGAGGGCCTATGCAATCACCTCAAAATATTTAAGAATCATATTCTAGAGTGGAAATCTAGGAATACAAAAAATTAATCTAGTATTAATGAATGAAAACATGACTTTTAATGGATGGAGAAAATTCTTTAGGAGATCAACGACAATAACATATTTCCCATGATTGTTAGCAATCAAAGCACACTATCAGATAATTTTCTCTCGATTGAAAGAATGGTGAGGGATAAATTGAGGGCCATGTTGTTTAGGGAGTGATATATAAATATCGGTTTTTTCTTTCATGATTTAGGGAGAGAAATATTTTGATTTGAATTAACATCAGGTTGGAATATGGAAGTTATACCCTAGATGTGGAGGTGGCGTGTATGGTGGAGAAAAAACAAATTGAATAACTCTTTACAGAAGATTACGAATTTGAAGAGTATATGAATTACATTGAGTGTGAAGATGAATATTTATTGTGTTATTTACTAAATATGGTGCATTATAGGAACAACAAATTCATGTGGACCATTCCATGAGAAAGAGAGATTAAAGAGGTATTACTTTCCATAAATCTCAAAAGCATGCTGGGTCTATATGGATTTCTAGGGTCATTCTATGTTACTACAAGATATAACATTAAGCCTTAGGTTATTGATTCAGTGTTGGACCACTTTTGAGAGGAGAAATCACAAGGTAAATATGTGCTTCCAATATCATCTTTATACTGATGGTCAAGGATCTGAATACGATCAACCAATATAGGATAATATTCATCCATAACTGTTTATAGAAAATTATCACCAGCATAATAAACAAACGAATGAGAAGAGTGATCCCTAATTTTATTTCGGTTGATCAACATGGATTCATGTAGGGTCACATTATTCAAGGTTTTATTAAAATAAAAAAGCATATGTGACATGATATTAACAAGAATTCCATTTGTTCTAACCTTATGATAAAGATTGACATGGACAAGGCATTCAATCAGATTGAGTGGGGTTAAATTGTGAAGATAATGATTAAAGTAAAATTATTTGATTGGGTTTGCAATATGGAAATTAGATTTTTCTTCTTCTCTAAGGATCTCAATCACACTCATGGGATTATGCTTTGGCCTTTTTAAATTAGTTTGAGTTTTTTGGCAGGGTGACCCACTTACATCCTGATTTTTCATTTTTTGATTAGGAGGCTCTAACTGGAAATATAAAATATGGCATTGAAAGGGGGAAGATCCCCCTTTTCATAAATAGAAATAGAAATGACACAATTTCTCATCTCATGTTTGATAATAACCTTTTGGTGTTCATTAATGTTAAGATAATACTCATTTATTACTTCAACACTCCAATGAATAACTAAGGAAACCGGAGTTGGTAGAAGATAAATAATTCTAAAATATGTGTCTACCCCCATAATTCTATTAGGATCAAAATAAAAAATCAATCCATGAATGTACAGGAATTAAAATAATACAACTTACCCTCTAATACTTGGGAGACCCTATTTATGATATATTAATTTAAATGGTAATTTTGGATAGCATCATCAACCATATTGCAGCACATGTTTGTAACTGAAAAAAATCACCTTCTATCATTTAGGGGGGAAATAAAACTAACTAATATTATCCTATCATCCATGTCTATTTATGCACTTTCAGTCACTAAGATGCCCTTAATAATCACTAATAAGAATGAAAAGTTGAAAATTCTTTCATATGGGAAAAACAGAAGGGGAAATTCCAATGGTCATCATGGAAAAGGATGAAAAATATGGTTTCATAGGGTGGGATTAATTCATTGGTGGGAGGATATTGTGGGTAAGGTTCATGGAAGATAGATATTGGGAGGATTGAAGATGTTTGGTGGAGAACACCAGATGATTTTTGAGCATGGAATGATTTATGATACAATGGTTCGAAAAACATAAATAGAAGGTATTATGGGTTGTAGGGTGGGAAAAAATTAGGTTCTATAAGGATAACTATGTTGGAAGGAAAATATATTTCCCAGGATGCCCAATGTTAGAAATTTCCTTTAAACAAGAGATCATGCATCTAGGGATAATCAATGCATCACCTGATGAAGATAGGAAGGACCTTTGTGAAAGTATAATCATTTTTGATGAACTAGATAAGTGTGTATTCATTGAGTGAGCATAGGGTATTTTTATGGCGAAGGATTTGTACTCTATTGGTCATCGAGTATAGGAGATAGATGAGTGGATGAGCATACTTTGGTGTAAGCAAATAAAAAAAATGAACTTCTTTGTCTGGATATTGTAGAAAAAAGATATTTTGATTGGTGTAAATATTAAAAATAAGGGTATTCACTTGGATGCACTTTTCTTATGCTACAAACGTCCTAATGTTGAGTCTTCTCGATATGTTATATTCAAAAGAAAAGTAGGATTTATTCATCTAGTCACACACTATCTAGTGTTTGAACATTCTAGGGTAGTGTGGTTCTAATTTGACGTTCATGTTTTTTCTGGTCCATTAGAATGAATTGGTGTGGTAATGTGGGAAATTATTTCAGCATCGTGTTTTCATTCATATGTTGGGTGCTCTGGGAGGTTAAGAACAATGATATTAAAGGAAATGTTACCAATTTTCTTTATATACAAGCTTTTATTTTTTCACAGGTGGAGGAGATTAGTGATTTGCTTCCTGGTGGAGGTTCTTATACTATCTCTATCAGGTTACATTCAAGAGACATAATTATTGAAGAGGGTAATATAAGGGCCCAACAAGGGAGGAGGGTTATGTGTGGTCCAACTAGTGTTGTTCTGATGCTCAATGTTTATGGGTCTAGTGTTCAAGAGTTATGAGAGGGGTAGAACTCATTCATGAATATAGAGGCTCTAGGATAATTGGTTTCAAAACATTTTTTAGGGAGGGTAATTTCATTGGGGTGGAGACAAGAGCTTTTCATTTCAATATTTCACTATGTAGGCTCTTCAACATCAGTAGTTTTATGGTGAAAATGGATTTTACAATTTTTGTTGGTTTTCTTATAGATAAGATAAATGCTTTATGGTATCTTAAATATATTATAAAAAAGTTCAAGCTGCTCATAGACCATGGTATAGATATTTTATATAATTGGAGTGAGAAAAATATGGTGGCTTATATCCCGGATAGTAAATGATACAGAAAAGAAAGTCTCATCCTGTTTAATTGTATGGACTCTCTACCATATGATTGTAACCATGTTTTTTGTAGTGATGCTTTAGGACTCCACTACATCAAACCCCCTATAAGTTTTATGAATTATGGAATAAAAAGTGAATTATTAGAGATAGGTGTGGCATTAAGGAGTGGAAGTTTCTCCTTTTATAATTGCAAAAAAGGAAAATTTCATGAACCCTCATTATTTCTCTTTGATTGAATTAAACTATTCAGGGGTCAATGGTTTTAAAGGCTTTAAATAATGTATTTTTAGGTGATATTGGATCAATCAAGCCTCAACCAAGTATTCATACACATGTTTTAAACATGCTAGAATTCATTTTATATTATATATTTACTTTTACCTTTTTATAGGGGAAAGATGTTTTACCTAAGTAACTTATGTTTTACTAAAACTTTAAACTAACCAAGATTGAAATATTTGGGTGTTATAAACCTAAATTTAATCATTATATTATCTAATTAAAATTATAATTAATATAAAACTAACTTTTAACTTAAAACATTTTATATATAGAAGAAATATATTATAGAAAATGTTAGTTTCACAATTAAGTTCTCTTAATCATTATTATTACTGATCACCAATTGAATGAGTGATAATTTATTTAAAAAATGGTTTATAAATTATATTAAATAGAGTTTTTATAATAGATTAACTTATTTTTTAGTTATAAATGAGGCAATATTAATAGAATAATTATTTGAATATGAATATTTTACCACTATTATGGTCATTAACTTTAATCCAACTAATCATAATTTTATGCCCAAAAATGAAAATGACCTTATTACATAATATTATAATGTTGATCAAAAATTTAAAATCCATTTCCGGATTTAATTTTTGATATCTTATAGGTCATCGTTAATTTCCTATGATACTACACAAATTTAATAATTTATAAAACCCAGATAACCAAACTAAAAATATATTATCTAGAATGTCAGACTCTCAAACCCATAGGGATGATCCATATGATATAAATTAATTAAAGAAATCGAAATCGTAATTTTTTTGGTTGTCTAAAGAAATGGAAAAAATAGTACCAAATATTTGGTTTGATATAATGATAGGATACATGACAGGTTCAGTGATTTCAGGTTCATGAGCTAGGGATTCAATTTTTTATGGGTTTATTTAGGATTGGTGTCAGAATTGGGTTAGAAAGGACCCTTGGTCTGTGTATCCAACCCTAATACCATTATTGCACCACTATAATGGTCATCTACTAGGTAAAATTTCATGACTAGGTGACCCAAAACCCTGTTTAAACATAATAAACATAGATAGAAAAATGGTCACACACAAAATAGGACAATTAATTAATGAAATGATAATCCTCAAAACATAGTAATGGTCATGAAATACCAAAAGAAGAAGAATTAGAATTGATAAAAGGTGTCGTAGAAACCCAAAACCAAAATAAGAAATAGAAATAATCTCTAATAAGGACACCCCCTTAAAATCACATCACCAGAAACAAATAATACTACCCTCTCATGCTAGGACTAATGAGAACAAGAAGCATGGATACCTAAGGAATAAAGATAGTGAAGAAAGGTGTAGAAGTAGGGATCCTCGGTGTTACTCTGATCTCTAAAGATGTCAGTCGAGGCTCCTCTCCATCATGGATCCCCTACTGTGTGGCTGATGGGGTATTTTTATATGGTTTTGTGTCAACCCTTGGCCACCAATATTATTATTTTTCTGTTCATTAAGTGTTACACAATGTATAAAGGTTACACATCATGTAATCTTTTAATTTTTATTATTTGAGAAGGTGTCACAAATTTTAGCATATCTCTTCTAAAATAATTTTTCCAAAAGAATCATATAATGTAATATGATACATGATGTGAAATTTCTATTATCCAGTTCCACATCTCCTTTGAATACTCAAAAATCTGGTGTCACACTATGAGAGAAACAAGGTGGAACAAAGTTTCATTAAGCTCATACATTCATCCATTTTCACTCCTTTTCCAAAGATAGGTTGTATCTTACCATATAGCATAAAAAAGTTAATTTTATCACAAAATGTAACGAATAATAAATTAAATATAGAAATTAATTCATTAAAATACCGAAAAATATTTGCATAAAATAAATATATCATATTCCCCGCACTTTAATTCATACTTTTCTTCAATAATGTAAACTCAACATACTATAAACGACATTCAAATTACCCTGATTCAAAGTCAATTTCATAATAATCAATTGATCAAATGGAAAATTTAATATATGAGTATCACATAAGACAATTCATCAGTGCCTCATTTTTAAAGAAACATGTCAGTAAAGAATTTGAAATTTATTATTTTAAATAACCAATCCTTTTCAATCATCAATGATCATTTTTCAATTCATTATTAATATGAATACCATTTAAAATTTACCTCAATTTGAATTTTTACATCATCATCAAGGTACAAATGTAAATATAATTGATCACATAAATAAGAAACATGTCAATTACCATAAGAATTCAGTGAACCTCACATCTTCATTGTGTAAAGATAGAGATCACAATTAATCCTGAAGTCTTCACCATTAAGGTTCAAATGACTTTGATGCTTCATGTTAGGTATGTAAATGATGTAAATCATGTAAATATCCAAAATCTAGTTTGAATATAATGAATGTTACAGGATATCAAAAGACAAACTCAATATGAATATCCGTTTAATTTTTTTATTTCTCCCTTACCCCCCCTAAAGCTCAGAGTGGGTACATGATTCATGTAAGAAAAATGAATGAATCAACCTCTATTTTTGTTTTTTCATTTCAAAATATATTTTTTAAATATGTGCTTAGGAAAACTCTTGAATCCACCATGTAACCACATTTGATCGGAAGATCATCTGTCTTGAAAATGGTAATTTTTTATCCTCCCAAAACACAACCCAATTTTTTCATTTTTTCCCCTTTATTTTTTTTTATTTTTTAGCAAGATAGATGAATAATAATATACATTAAAAGATGTGATGTTCTCTCCCCATATGATAAGAAAAATCCCATCAATGTCTGCTTAATATAAAATTATCCCCATCCAATTTGGAAAGTCTCTCCCCCACACTTATTCAGTTAAATATCATGAAAAATATTTAGAGAAAGGTAGGAATTAATAATATAGTTTTGTAACAAGTCACATTTTCTAACAAGTATATTCATAGATTATATGGATTGAAAATGATTAATTAAAGGTGAGTCCAAGGATAAAGGGGTAATAAAAATGAATGCCTAAATCATATTAAAATTTATTATGTGTAGTCATATCTTTGATAAGATTCATAATAAGTTTCTAGAAGAAAGAAGTCCCAAGTTTATCAAGAAATATACTATAATAATAATTGGAAATTTTAAGCTAAAAGTATTTCACTAGAATGAGATGAATGGATGATAAAACTACTCATAAAAATGAATACAAATAATTAAATCAATTAAATCAATTAAATAAAATATCATAAATTCAAGGATGTCAAAATCTCATAAATATTTCACTTACCAAACTTTACATTCTCCCCTAACTCATGAATTTTCAAATTCTAATCTACATTATTATCTCTATAAAATATCCCCCATTTTTATCATTTAATGTTATTGAGAATGAAATATATATTTAGGGTATTGTAATTGGTTTAGAGTATTTTATGTATCCTAGTTCAATTGAGTAAAGAATGAATCAAGTGCAGGCATGCAATTTTATGTGATGGTTATAAAAATTAAATGTTGGGAATAAAATGGAAAAATTTAGGATTGAAATTCTTACTCTCCTAGAAATTGACTCTTCAAACATGGGCTGATAAGGTTTTTACTATACATTTTCATGATGTTTAAATCCCCTTCACGATGTGTAATTTCTATGTAGCTTCTTCTCCTACTGCATACTTCTACATAAACCCCATCTTTGATAGTTATGTAAAAATAAAAAAACACAAGTGAAAGCACATGACATAAAAATGAAATTAAAAATATTTAGGGATTAGTACTTTCTCCTAAAAATATAAAATAAATAATGAAAAAATACTAAAAACTTGAGTTGAATCCCTTAAAAACTTTTTTTAACCATCATTGGCTCGACCTTACCTCCTTAAGCTCTAGGTGGTTGATGATAGGAAAGAGGTTACCTGATATGGATCTAAAAAATATTGATTTCATGATTAATCTATGTAAATTAGATCTCTCCCATTCACTCAAACTAATTTCACGCTCCCATTGGTGAATACTTTCTCAATTTCCATGTTCCCCATTCAGTGGTTCATAACCCTTCATGAAAAATCAAATTGTAGTTCAATGACTATCTAAACCTGGTATCCTTATTTTAATTCCTCATGGATGAAAGTTCATACTCTATATTCATCCTTCTAAAACAATGTATTTACTTTATTATGTTTTCTCATACTTCCTCCATGACATTATATAAAATCTACTTCAGCTCTTATTCCCTAGAAAACAATGTCCTATTCTTTTAGCATACTATCTTTATAATAATCATCAACTATTTGGTCTGATTTCTGCATTTCTAGATCAAAATTAAACTTCACATCTCATCATATAACTCATACTAATTTCACCATTGTAAACATTAATAATTTACCTCCCAATATCTACGATCAATCTTCCTAGGATTATTGGGAACTTCTCTATGTACATATCCATCTCTAGAAAATCCTTCAGAAAATAGAACTTTTATACCTTGATGATGAAATCTTCAAGTAGTCCTCATGGAAATATTACTATTTTATCATCCAGTTGAATCATAACATTGATTGGTTGTATTTATATCAATCCTAGACTCTTTTATGTTGCATATGACAATATATTTACAGTGGCACCTAAATCACATAAATCACTACCAAACTCATTAGAACCAATATTAATCAGAATAGAAAAACTATATGGATTACTATTCTTCTTATGTAGGATACATGAAAATACTACTAAACATTATCCTACCACTAGAATGGGGTATAATTATTCAACATTATTTTTTTCATTTGAAAATCCTTCATGATCTTTTCATAGGAATGCATATTTGGTATTGCCTTAGTAAATGGGATGTTGATATGCATATTTTTTAACATATCTTTGAAATTTTATTTTATTTCATTAATGTTAACCTACTTAAATTGATCAGTATATGGTATCCATGGTCAGTATGGTACTAGTTCTTCCTATTAGTTATTTTTTTCACAACTTATATATTATTTTATTTAATATATTCTATTGGATTTCTCCAATTATTTCCTAAAAACTATAGACCACTACCTTGTGTCTTCATTCCATTTCGATGTAATATGGATTTACCATTAGAAAAATGATGTTGTTCGAGGAATATATGAAGTACTCATTTTTGTCTTCCTCTATGTTTTTTGGTGATTTGATCGACTTGGACTTCAAAATTCCACATTTCATCTTATTGGGTTTTGAGTTGTTTCTGAATTTCATGTTCACAGTATACGGATCCATCGAATAGGTTGTCAACTCTTTATGTGCAACTCATGTTATATTCATAGATGTTGAAAGGGTCTATTCTAGTTAATGAACTTAATTGTTTAGTGTTAGCTCATAGTGCTGTGGGTGAAAACTTATTTTTTGGCTAAAATCCTTGCCCGTGATTTTAATTCAACTACGGTGGTTGTTGTAGAATCCATCGAGACATGTAATTTTTATGATTAAAATACAGATAACTCAAATATTCACAATAGATACAATAATGATTTTTATTGGCCATCATTGCTACATGTTTATTTGACTTGAAATTCATTTATGTGGAAGCTCCGATGTTTTCTACCATGCACACTCCTTGTGCTCTCCATTATTCTTACTACCATTGAAAACTATTGTTGGACATCTCACCCAATAACTCATATCTATCCTATGAAGACTTATATATAATAAAACCTGATCAAGATAATATTTTTATAATTATTCATATGTTATTAACTGATTTAATCTCTTCCGATTTATCAATTTGAGCTGATTTACATAATTTTAATATTTTTTGTGAATTTTGGGCTTAATTGTGGAAAATGATTAATTTTAGAAATTTAATAGTTTTCTAGGCTTCTGTATTTCTCACCAAAATTTTTAAAAATTTGATCCAATGTAAGTTATTCTATTTTAGGATTAATGTTTTCATCCGATTAAAATTTTTATTATAGAACATGGTATAATACGAAACACAATGGCCTAGAAAAATAAAAATGTTGTAAAAATGATTCTGGTTGATAGAATGGACCTCAAATTAGTAATTAAAGAATATCTCAGCCTATATACATAAAAATGAGTCGATTCTAGGTATATTGAAAAGAGGACTTCAAAAATCAGTTTTAAATAAAATTTCATATTGAATTTTAGCCATTAAGGCATCTATTTAATGCACAAAAGTATAGGTAGATTAAGAGTATCCTCAGGAAGAAAAAAGTTTCTTTCATAATTCATGTATATTGTGTTTAAAACTTGTCCAAATAAGTTGATATTTGATGAGATAATGAAAAAGTGACAGTGGAAAAACGTTTATGAAGATATATTCCATAGATTCTTCCATATATCATGTGAGATAAACATAATCTTTTGGTGTACTGAATATGGATGGAAAATTTTACACCCCTCAACCTTATAAATATGAGTGTCCACTTCCATTAAAATGTTTTGAAGAAGGTGGAATAGGAAATGTGTTAGAGGATTATAACCTTAATGTGTAATGTATTTTCAATTTTCCATGTTCTTATTTTCATAATCCTATCATCTTCCCCATTCAAATCAATTACCTTTCACGTGGAGGGGTAAAGCTTTTGAGTGATTGGGGATAGGGGAGTTTTCATTTTGTAATGTTGGAGTCTTTCACATTAATTTAAAACATTCCTTTTTCTATTGAATTATTTCTATTTTTAGTTGTTCTAAATTATCATAATGTGATCATATTTACAGTTTTTTGTCATTCTTTGTTAATATATTTGGTTTAAGTTATTTAAACTCCCTTCTCCTAGTGGGTTTTGTCTTGATTTAGAATATTGTGTTAGGTGGTTTCTATATGGAAATATTTGGGACATGTGTGGAATAAGTGAACTGTTTCTATATATCTAAAGAGAAATAACTCTTGATCTGAAATTTCATTTCTTATTTGGGAATTGGTTATGAATTCTCATGCACATAGGAGAAGTTTCCACTTCTTCCTTCATCGAAGGGTGATTGAAAACTCAATGTTGGAGTCTTTTATTAATCATCAAATATGAAGAGTGGGGGGTTATTTTAACAACCATGATGACATTTCAAATGGTGATCCTATCCAGACCCTATCACTCTATTAATCCATTTTTGGGCAACCTTTTAGTTTATTTTTTTTTATTTTAAAAAACAAATAATTTCAATTAAAATATCACTTATTTCACTAATTTCAAGTGAAAACCATGATTGTTGAGTTCTCCTATCTAGATAAAACTTAGGTTTACTACTATAATATATTTTAAATTACGAAATATTTTATTTTGTCATACCTTAAGATAGGAACGTGTTAAAACTTGGAACCATTTTTGGGGAGGTGGTGGAAACAATAATTTTTTTATCTCTTCTTTCTTTTTTTTTCTTAAAAATTTCTTGACTTGAACCTCAAACACTAACTCCTTCCCCAAAAATCCTAAAATTTAAATAAACATTTTAAATAGACTTATAAGCCTTCATTTTTAACTTTAATTTTAGGTAATTTCGCTTGAAAACTCTATTGAAGATTCAACTTTTCACTAGAAGCTTATCATCAATGCATGAAATTATAACCCAACCCTTAGAGACCTCTAAACACCACAGTTACTTGATCAAAACAATCAACATTCTATGAAAGAGTTAAAAAATTATTTTGAGAGGAAACCTAACATGATTACATTACTCCCAAGATTTTATTTCTTGGTAGGAGAAGACCCAAACAAATAAATTAAAGATTCTATTCTTGTCTTATATACTTTTAGACCCTAAATAGTATACAAGGAGGAGGTAAAGTGGATGGAAATCCCATTTTAATTAGAATGAGATTCCAATGAATGGTCATACGGAATATAACCATGAGATGTGCATGATTTTAATGACTTAGTGATATACTTAATGTAAAGATTATGCCCACCTCGAAAATCACTACCATTAGAAAGGAAATCTATATCATCCAATAGTCTTCTAGAGGAACACTTTATGAGTATTGGGAATGATTTAAAAAGATATATGATAGATTCCCATATAAATAAATTTATATGCATAGATGTATTGACTTATTTTATCAATTATTACTAAATAACGACATACACCTTCTGGATGAATCATCTAGATGCACCTTGATTATAAAGTCACCAGAACATGCCAACGGATTGACTGAGAATATTTCCATGAAATTGAAATAATTTGGTACAAGAATTACAGGAACAAGAGGTATTACTTATTTAATAACTTCTTATCTATAACCCATAATAGAAATTATTATTTAAGAGATAACAAGTTTGGTAATAAAGATGATCAAGAAACAAGTGGACGAATAATAAGCACCAGCTAAGGTATGTGGTTTACTCTCATCACATGATCATTTAACTAAAAAATGTGATGATTTATAGGGAATTTAAACATGTGTGGGAACCTTTCAACTGAGGTAGTTACATCAAAATCATTTCGGGATAGAGCCTAACCATGTCCAATATGGATTTTTAAGTCATCATAATCAATATGAACCCCCATACCAAACTATTTTCAAAACCAACCCCAATTCTAGGAAAAATTCCAAAACCCACCACCATTTAAACAAAAACCATCTTATAACTTGCCTTCATATCAGAAACCACACATAATCAATAGACCCTATGAGAAACCATCCACCATCACACAACCTACAATTGAATATCTACAATCCAAGGTTTATGGCCTAACGGAAATGTTTGATAAGATGAAAAACATAGTGGGAAGCCTTATTGAAATCCTGTCCAAAAACCTAAGAAAACTACCTTACCAGAAAATATTAAACCCAAAAGATAATTTTAACATTATAAAAACAATAAGTGTAAAATAACTCTCACCACCACAAGACTGTGAACATGAAATAATACAACTTTAGGTAAGGGATAATGAAGTTTGAAATTATGAAAATACATTGAAAATGAACCATGAAGAAGAGAAGAAGGAGGAGGATTAGAAGGGTAGGACAATGAGGAAGATACAATAAACACCATTAAAATGAAAAAAATATGGAGAAGAAAGATTTACCCCCACCGTTTCTATCAAGGATGATTTAATCAATGAGATTTTAAGAAGAAGTAGTTCAAAATGAAAATATGGACACCTTCTAACAATTGAAAATTAATATCCCCCTTCTTAAAGAACTCAAAAAATTCCAATTTTGCTAAATTTATAAAGGTGATTTTAACAAAGAACAAAATAATTCAAGGTAATAAGAGGATCAACTTGGGAATAAGTGTCTCAGCCTTATCTTACCATATTTACTGACCAAGTTTCAATATCAATGGATGTTTTCCATTTCATGAAACATTGGTTATTTAAAATTTTATAATGATTTTTGTGATATAGATGCTTTAATTAATGTATTTACTCACTCATTAAACAAATATTTTCATTTGGGATACTTGAATCCCACAAGAGTGGTGGTCTATCTTGCAAATAGATCCACAGTCATCCTAGTAGAAGTTTAATAGGAAGTTCTTTTGAAATACAAAGATACTTATTCATTGCTAACTTGTATGTGATAAATATGGAATAATATAAGATATTATCAAACTTACACATAATGTTGAGGAGAAATTTCTTAAAAATAAACAAAATCTACATCAATGTCTATGAAGGGGAACTCACCATAGAGTTTGGAGATAGCATTGCCCACTTCATTATTTTTGAATCCACGAGAAAGCCATCAGATGATCACTCACTCTTTGCACTCTACCATGAAGTTGGTATTGAACCGATTGAATAATCAGGTATGTTCCATGAATTATCCTAAGGATAGAATTTTTACATTGAAAACATCACTAAACAAATGGATTCAAAACACACTGTAAATTCAAATTTCATGTGGGAAGAAGAGGTAAAATATAATTTTGTTGATGATTTGTTAAATGATGAAGAAGATGATGTGATTTATTTTTTATAGTATGTATATCCATTGGAAGTGGGGAACTTCAATTTATTTTCATCTCTTTAGCATCCCCCATATTAGGAATTAAAACCACTCCCTACTGATTTGAAATACGTGTACCATAGAGAGGGAGAGAAATTACCTGTGATAATTACTAGTAATATATATGAAACCAAAGAAAAATATTGTATTTATCTTTTGATAGGTAATTTCCATGAAATAGGGTGGAGATTAGGTGATATCTCAGAAATAAACCCAATAATATGACCATATAGAATTCTTCTTGATAGAGAATCCAAACCTTTGAGACAGCCCCAAAGGAGGCTTAATCCCACCTTCATGGTGGTTTCAAAGAAGGAGATCAAGAAACTCTAAGATTATAGGATCATATATCCCATATAATATTCACAATGGTTTATCCCAAATCATGTAGTTCCAAAAAAACTAGCCTAACCACTATGAGAAATGGAAATAATGAATTAACACCTATAAGAATTTATAATAACTCAAGAGTGTGAGTTGATTTTAAGAAGTTAAATCATGTCACGTGGAAAAATCATTTACCTATCCCCTTCATTGACTATATTTTATAGATATTAGTATAGAAAACTAATTATTACTTTGTAGATGGATTCTTAGGTAATTTTAATGTACCTATTTCTCATGAGGATCAATAGAAGGAAACCTTTACTTATCCCTTCAAAAAAAATTATACATAAGAATTAAAATTGGATTATTTAATGCTCCAGTTATATATCATAGGTGAATTGTAAGTATATTTTATGATCCCATTGAATATTTTTTAGAGGTTTTCTTGGGTGATTTCATTGTTTTTGGAAATTATTTTTACCATTGTTTGAAAAATGTGTAAACGGATTTGGAAACCTGTATTGAAAAGATTCTTATTTTAAATTTTTAAAAGTGTTATTTCATAGTTAAGAGAGGAATTGTTCTTGGTCATTTCATTAAAAATTTGCATTGAAATAGATAAATCATAAATTTATGTGATAAATTAACATCCTTTCCCAACTTATGTGAAACATGTTAGATCATTTTTGGACATGTGATATTCTATTAGAGGTTTCTCAAGGATTTAGAAAAGATCAATCTCTCTCCCTATATTGATTTTATAATATTATGATTTTGATTTCAATGGTGAATTTAGGGAATCCATTGATGAGTTGAAGAAAATTTTGATTACACCACTAGTGTTTTAGACACAAAATTAAGAAGAACCATTCAAACTAATTTTTGATTCTTCTAACCATGAAGTTGGAGTAGTACTTTCTTAGTAAATTGAGGGTTTGCCACAATTAAATTCATATGAATAAATAAACTTATATGTGACTAAATTCAATTAAAAAACCATAGAAAAAGATTTTTTAGTAGTTGTATTTTATTTATAAATATTTAAAACATATCTTCTTGGAACTAAAGTCATTGTGATTTATGATCATGTAGATGTTAGGTACCTAATGAAGAAGGCCAAAGATAAAATGAAGCTATTAATAAGGTTGTTACTACTACAGGAGTTAAACATATAAATAAAGGATAAGAACATATCTGAGAACCAAGTGGTTGATCATTTAAGTAGTCTACCCAACACTACTAAGGTTGAAATTTCAGACAAATAACAACTAAATGATCAGATTCAAGGAGAGGAGTTATACTTGATTGGTAGAGAAGTTTCTTGGCATACTAACATGGTCATTTATTTTGTAACATATTAGGTCTCATATAATTTCAATTCTCACCAAATTTATAAACTGAAAGATGAATCTAAACATTACATTTGGGATGATCCATTTCATTGTAATATTTTCAATGACCAAGTAATAAGAAGATGTTTTATTAAGAGAGAAATTGGTTCCGTCTTTGTATTTTTTTTCACACATTAGCTTGTGGAGGCCACTTTGTACCTCAATGGGCTTCAAATAAGGTTTTATTTTTTGAAATTTTCCTGAACACTATTTTTAAATATTCTCATGAATTCTGAAAAAAAGGTTTTAAAAATGTTTTCTTCCTAGAAATATTTTAAAGAGACAAAAAATGCCCCAAAATCGACTTAATTTCTATGAGATTTTTGAATTATGGGGGATAGATTTTATGGGCTCTTTCCCAATGTCATTTGGAAATTATTATATCTTTCGTTCAATTGATTATGTTTCAAAATGGGAGGGAAAAAACCCACAAATATAGATAATACTAATGTTTTTTGTGATTTTGTTTAGGATAACATATTTTATAGATTTGGAGTGCCTAGATCCATATTCAATGATTAGTGGACTCAATTTTTCATTAGGATACTGGAGTATTTTTTGAAGAAGTACGGGGTAAATCATAAAATATCAACTCCCTATCATCCATTGACTAATGGTCAAGTTGAAGTGACCAATAGGGAAATTAATGGAATTTTGGAAAAAACTATTAATCCAAACTATAAGTATTGTAGCCAAATGGTGGAAGACACGTTATGGGATTATAGGAAAACCTACACAAACCCTGATTGGAATGATTCCATATAAGTTGATTTATAGTAAAATCTATCATTTTTATATGTAATTGGAGAACAAGGCATACACGGCAATGAGGAAGATGAATTTGGATCTTGAAAGTGCTGAAAAATATAGAATATTGTATTTTTAGGAGATGAGTGAAATTAGAAGGGAAGATTTAAAAATTACGATATTTACAATGAGTGAACATGATTGGACCATGACAAGATGATCTAACCAAAAGAATTTTATCCTGGAGATAATGTGCTATTATTCAACTCAAGACCCAATCTAATTCTAGGAGAACTTTATTCTAGAAGGGAAGGTCCATTTATAGTTTATCATGTATATCCTTATGATGTTATGAATATTGTGAAAGATGAAGAGAAAAATAAATTAAATATTAATGGACACAGGTTGATGAAATTATGTTAGACCATTCCATCAGATTCAGTGGAGGAAATCACACTCCCCCAACCTTTTTTAACTATAAAATTTATCTAGTTGTAACTCTCCATTACACTTTATTTATTGTTGTGATTTAATTTCAAATATTTTTACATGTTAAATCTAATTGAAATCACTGATAAAACCACATCATTTAATAATGTGGAAGGTAATATTTGCATTTTCTGATTTTCCAAATTTCAAATTTCTATTTCTCTTTTTTTATAAAATGAAATAAAAAATAATAATAGTATTTTTTCCAAATGGTTTCATAATTTTTTTAAATTTTTGAGATTAAATGATTGTCATTTCCATTTTGGAAACATGTTTCAATGGGTGAACCAATTTATACCATGAAACAGATCTTAAAATAATGTTTAAAATGAATTTGTTTTATGTTTAAATCTTTGGGAATTTCATGAAAATTACTTTGATTTTTGAATCTCATTCCATATCTCACTATCTTTATCTCCTAAATAACTTTTTGATGAGGTGTCTGAACCATTTTTTCCATATTATTTTCATTCAACTCACTTTTGGAGAGAACGAGAAAAAAAATTTAATAGGAATTTTATTTATTCATTTTAAAACAAGAGGGTTTGAAGCAGTTATGTTTTAAATTATTGAGTAATTTATTTTTTAAAGCACATTTTCAAGATGATACTTTTTATTCTGGAATTCCTTTTACATTTAGTCATTGTATCCCTTATAATCCATGAACTTCTCATTAGGTTATCCACATTAGAATCCAATTTTACCTATCTCACCTTAAATTGAAGTGAAATTACATGATCTAGTTGAACTTAAGTGTGGGGGGAAGTTGTTTTGAATTTTGATACCTCATTTTTTGATAATTTGGATAAAAAATAAAATCTTTAAGTGTTGATTTGTCTGATAAAAAAATTATTATTTTGAAAGAATTGTCTTTAGGAGATTTCATTACATGAGGATTTTGTCAGTATAGAGATTTTGAAGAAGAAAGAATGTCATACCTCTCTGTAGCTTTCATGAAAAATTTTGTTTGAGAATATTGACGTATTTTCTACATAAATATTGAATGGTGTGAAATTTCTATGATTTTTCATAATGATTGAGCTAATTTTAAATTAAGGGGAATGAGGAGGTATAACACCACAACTGTAGAGGCTAAGAGCTAGTCCATTATTTTAATACATTGGATTGATTACAAGGAATAAAATCCTGAAAGACACATCAAGTTTGTAGTCTTGGAAAATAGATTACATACATGAACTTCACATCACCATTAAAAATAGAAAATAAAACATAGATAATACTTTTAGTATTCTATTATTCTCTTATATTAACCCTTCATATCAATCATAAAACACATCTTGGTATCTTGGGAATGTAAAACATGAGAAAGGGGCAAGCTCAAATTCTTAGTAAGGGTAAACAATACAGAAGAATAGTTTATAAATAAGTATAAAATTATAAAGAATGTTATAAAACTAAAACATAATCCCTTTAAACAAATATTGGGAATAATATGAAATGAATAAATAAAATAATACCATATAAACATTCACATGGATATTATAATAGTTGAATAATCACATATAATAACAATAACTAATATCATAATAAGGGAATGAAAAATGTCTGACTTCATAACCATACCATAATGGCCTTATTCATATACCTTACATTAACGGGTAAGAAACCAAACTAGTTTATCTCATGAGACCTACCGATGCATCGAGGAGCTATTGTGGGCTTCAACCATCAATTAATAAGTCCAATGTGTTCCTTATATGAGAAGGGGAAATCATAAGCAAAGTAAACATTCATATTAAAACTAGCTTATGAAATCTTAATACATTATCCACAAACCATGAATGGTATAAAAATAGCTCACCCACAATCACAAACCCTTTAATAAAAAAATGATAGGTTGTATCATAGTAAGTCAACCTTAATTAAACATAAGATCCAATAAAGGATGTTGTCATAGATAAAAATATTCTTAATAAAATATTTCAAAATTTCTTTAGAGAAATAACTATTATTATTGATTTTTTTTATATTCCATAAAATTTAAAAGAAAATATTTTAATTGAAAATAATCTTGTAATATTGTAAATTAATATTCAAAATGTTAAGGCATCATGATGGTGTAAAAGGTCACTCACACTGTATAAGATAAAAAAATTTCTCATAATTTACCAAAAAAGTAAAACAAAGTACCTCATAAGGAAAACAATAAAAGGATTAATTTTTATAAAAAATTATGTGTAAAAATTTCTTTAAACAATTTTAAAATAATATTAATAAATCCTTGAAATACATTTGTAAGAAACATGTACATGGATGATAAATATGTCCCAGTAAATTCTTACATAAAAAGAGATCTCGGATAATAAAGTGATTACGAAATTAATCCTTACATCGTACTCTCCTTTAGTATAGGGGTTGTTAAACTCTAGTATAATGGTTAAATAATTTTCTTAAGTAGTTAAATTACTATATATATTATTTATGATATCATATATGATCATATTATATCATTTTATTAATAATATTTCATTATTATCGTTATTTCGGGTGTGAACTGCTTCATTTTATTATGGTAATTTTGACATGTGAGTGTTGTTTCTTACAAATATGATATATATTACTCACATCCATAATTATATTAAGTTATTAAATATTATATTAATTCATTATATACATTTTAATAATCATTATTAAATGGTTGTAGTGGAGGATGAATATCATCGTATCGTGGAGACGGTAGACCATATGTACGCACGAGCGATGGTATCATTCCGTAATGTTAAAGGGTAAATAATTGGATGAAATATGAATTATAAAGAAACAATATAATTTCATATTTATAATTTAAATTCTTTACATTCATCATTATACCCATTTAAATGAAGTAAATATGAAGAACATTTTACTCCACGGCGTGAGGATGGTAAGTTGTACATACATATGCATGATGGTATTATTTTTAATAGGACTGGTTTAAGGAGGAATATGGTTATACAATAATTATAAAAACATCTCATCATATATTATATGATGGAGTTATTAATTTATTATGAAAAACATAGTAAAATTAAGTTGAAGAAGAAAATAACTTTTAAAGAGTTGGTAAAACAATTACCTCTTCTCCGAGCATCACCTTTTGATTTTCCAAAAATGAATCCTTAGGTTTGAATTATTCCAAAATTATAGCCTCTATGATGAATTTGGGAAAGTTGGAATGATAAATGGGCAGGTTTTTTCTTTTAAAAATTTCTTTAGATGTGTGTATAGAAGAGAAGGAGTGGTTCCCTTTTATATGATCGGGGAGGGGCACTTTAGGAAACTTCAAAACCACTAATTTGTTTATTTTTTTGATTGGAAATAGGTCCATAGTTATTTATTTGGAATATAATATAATTATGGGTTAAAAACCCCTCAAAAAATTAATTTTACTCATTTTTAGGTCATAATATTAACATTATCATTAGGCTTTAACCCTTAGTTAAACAGTTTAACTCTTACCGTGACTACATGTATATTTATACTATAGGGTTAATATAGTTACTATAAAATGATAAAATAAACCCAATTGGATCATTTATGGCATATTTAACATTATCCTAGTAATTTTTATGAAATATTTTTTTTATTAATTTTATATCATTTAATAAAATATTATATATTTTAAAATCTCATTATGTCAATTTTAACACTATTTATTACATAAATTTTTAAAAACTCATAACAACTTTATTAATTCTAAAAAAATACATTAAATATCGCCTAAAATTTCATAGTAATCAAAAATATTCTTGTATTATATAAAATATTTCATATGTTATTTATTTTAATATTATTAATATCATTTATTTTATTCCTCCTTTAATAAATCAATTATTGTATCATCATTGTGTAAACATTTAATTTAATTATATATTTTCAAAAATTTTAAATAAATTACTATGATGTAGATAAAATTTTATCTTTATAATTACTATTTATATTCTCCCATATCACTTATATAACCTTCTTTTAATAATATTTTACTTCTTAAAAACAAAAGTATAACCAAATTGGATTTTCATTAAATATAATATTATAAATATATTAAAGTCATAAAAGTGTCTCAAAGTGGTCTAAAAAACTACCCATGTATGAATATAGTCTAAAACAACTCATCTAATTAAATTAGGACAAGTGTTAGGGAAATTTTATAATGCTTATAATATTAGTTTTACCTTTAATTACCCGATTTATCATTTACTATGGTAAAAAATACTAATGTTACTATTAAAAAGAAATTTATTTGTTTCTATTAAACCAAAAATTTCATACTATTTACAACCATTTATTTACATTTTTTAAAATTCAATTCATATAAATAATAAAATTATGTTTAACCTTAATCATATATATGTGAAGAGAAGGTTGGTAAAAGATATGTTCAAAAATTAAATAATTTTTTACATCTAATTATATTATAAAAATAACTCCAATGAACTAAATTTTATTAATATATTTATTATTTATCTATTGTGATTTTAAAATAAATTTACTTTAAAACAATTATATAGATGATAAAGTGGATTTTTAACAATGATGAAGTATTTTCCATTATTCCTAAAAAAATTGAAAATATTTTAAAAGTACCCAAAATACACTATAAGATAATTATGATATTTCAAATTAAATAATGAAGAGTTTTTTATTTAAAAAAAATTAAAAATTTCATAATTTTCTTAATACTACTTATAACCACTTTTTCAACGGCTAGTTCGATAGATCATGGTGTGCTTGAACTTAGTTTTGCATGAAAAAAAAGAAATTAAATTTCATTATAAAGATGGAATATCATAAAATTTTGGGGTGTTAAATTATCTTGTACTTCATTAAATTTTATCCTTCTATTTTGAAATTGCACTTTGAATATAAAAGGTGGACACTAGAAACTACATTTCTAGAAATCCCACATCAAAAATAAGTTTAAAAATATACTCTTAATAAGATGGAAAGGGACATGTGAAGGTCACCAAAAAATTAGTCTTTAAAATAGGATAAAATTAGTTCAACTTAAGTATACGTACATTGAGGAAAAATGTAAATATTTATAGGGAGTGATTGAGGTCATGAATTACAAAAAAGTGAACAATAACTAGAAAATTGATAGACTCAAAGGCATAAATCTATGATGATCTAAGGGACCATTTTATTCATAAAAAATGTAATAGGATAACATCTTTTGTTTTAAGATCCTTTCCCTATTGTTGAAAAATTATTTTACGATTTATATAATCACTTAATTTATTCAATTCCATGTTATAAGAATAATATCATCCTTTGGTTGTGCTTTGATAAATTTTCACTTCAACCCTTACACCTAGAAATGAAGGTTCAAAATGAACTTCTCATGCATAAATAACTTTTGATAAATCATATAGACCATAATTACTTCATTCATCCTCTAAATTTTTATTGAAACAAAAAATGGTATCCCAAAGTATCCAATAAATCATACATTAACTTCAAACAATAATATCCAATGTTTAACTTACTCCATTCCAACCATAAGATTTTTCCCAAATAATTTGGTCCAAATTAACATTCTAAAAAGGTCTCTAAATTTACAAAATGAATCGTAACAAAAAATTCCTTAAAATGTAATATAGCCCTTATGGAAAAAAACCAAATATTTTATCACCTAAAAAACCTTAATGAAAATGTTCATGCTTTGAAATACATAAAGAAGAAGTAAAACAGTAAAATCTTTAAATATCCCATGATTATCATAACTAGAATATAAAAACAAAATTCTCGAATCCATAAATACAAATACATTAATTATTCCACTTTGACTGTAATAACAACATATGATTTAACTTGATCCCTTTTCTTATTCTAAGCTATATTTTGTTTATTCTTTAGACAATCATTTTCATAATGTCCCATATCATTACCATTATAATATTGCACATCTTCAACTTATTTGTTTCACTTATAATAAAGAGCATGATGAAATTTCTTTCCACACATGTAACAAACTCTCATTCCTTTCAGGCAAGAGGCATGGTGTTTCTTCCCACAATTATAACATATGGGAAAATCCTTCTTTCCCATTTTTTGTTTATCCAACTCATGATCCACCATTATCTTATTCTCTTAATTTCCCTTAAGGTCATATGACTTAGAAAATTATTTCTCTATTCGGATAATACATGAGACTATACATTCATATGATTATAAAGTTTGGGAGACCAACGCATTTCTAATAAATGACCTTAAACCATCAAAGAAACAGTCAAATTTACTCTCTAGTTACATATGTAGTCCGCATCATTCATAGATAATCTTGTGAAGTTGACTTCATATTTAGCAACATTATCATCATCTTTTCCTCATAGATTCAATAATTTTCCCTCCATATCTGATCTCTAGACATGAGGGAAATACTTTTACATGAAAATTTCCCTAAAATAATTCCATTTATTAATTGAAATTTATTCTTCCTCTTTCATATTATGAATCATGGATCACCATTGATCCACATATCCCGAGAGAAAATAAAATTCCATGAAAACCTTTTCTCTTTTGTTGCTTCCCAAATCAAGAAATATCTTCACAAAATAACTTATCCATTATTCAGCTATAAATTAATTCTTAGTTGCATTGAATGTTAAAGGTTGTTGTTTCATCAAGCGATCTAACATTTCTCATCTGGGTTGTGGATCAGAATTCTCCATACCGGTAACGTTATTATTCATAACCAGAGTAAAATGTTCATGTATAATTATAAGTTTCTCAATACCAGTTGTATCTCCAGATCCAAAATTATTATACTACACAGCAGGGAAATCCCAACATGGATTACATCTGTTTATATAATTTCTATTCCATTCACTAGGTACAATTTATAAATAATACTATACACTAGATTAGATAATTTTATATAATTTCAAACTTGTAAAACACTTAACATAAATTGAAAAATTTATGTGTAGAAAATCTCATAATCATAAACGTGGTTTCTTTTGGAACATTACCTTTTAAATCCTTCATAATATTTTGAAAATAAAATAGGAATTATTCTAAGAATATCACATAGGAGTGTTAAACTAGGTGCACACTAAGGCATATTGTTTTATACGAGGTTACCCTAAGTCAAGCCTGGAACACCGTGATGGAGTTGTTACTCATATGTACATATCTTCCCAAACCACTTCCACTTTTAGTGTCCAGAAAAAGATTTAATTCTATTAATACCCAAATAATCTCTACCTTTCCGAAAATATTGAACATTCTTCTATCCTTATCCTCAAAATCAATCTTATGGTTATGTTCCCTAATATATCTTTTCTAAATCTAATTTCCAAAGTTGTTGCTAAACTTCATTTTATACCAACTGTAACACCCCAACCAAAAAATCCTAGAGCCATTGAATTATTTTAATACATTGACGTGATTACATGGAATCAAATCCTGATGTACTAGTCAGGTTAATAGCCTTGAAAAATAAATTATATATATGAACTTTACATTACAATTAAAAACAAAAAATAAAACATTGGTAATCAATTGAGAATGTCATTATTTTTCTATATTAAACCTATATATCAATCACAAAACATATATTGGAATCTAGGGAAATTAAAATATTATAAATGAGGGAGCTAAGATGCTCATTAAGGGTAAACAATATAGAAAAAGCTTTCATTAATTGACATAATATTTTGAGTGAGGGTATAAAATTGAATCAAAAGATTTGTAAAACAATATTGAGTATAATATGGTAATATTAAATCAAATAATTCCATAAAAACATTAAAATGGATTTTCTACAAGTAGAATAATAAAATTTAATATCAATAACTAATTTCATAATGAGGGAATGTATAATACCAGACATCATAACCACACCGTCAAGGCCTCATTCCAAGGTCATACATTAATAGATAAAAAAAACTAGTTTGTCTCATAATACCTACCAATGCATCAAGGGGATAAAGTGGGACCCATACATCACTTACTAAGTCTAATTAATTCCTTATAGAAAAAGGGGAAACATAACCAACATAAACATTCCTATTAAAACTAGTATACCAAATCTTAATACATTATCTATAAACAATGAATGGTATAAAAGTAGAACTTCTACTATCAAAATCTTCAAAAAAATCTTCAATAAAATATTATAGGTTATATCATAATAAATTTAACTCAATTAAACATAAGATCCAATAAAGGATGTTGACACAAATGAAACTGTGATTAGTAAATTCATTAGAAATTTCTTTTCAGAAATACATTTTTTATTAAAAATAGTTATTTGAAATGACATACTATTTAAAAGAAAATATTTTCATTAAAAATAAACTTATATGCTTGTAAAGTAATCTTCAAAACATTAATACTTCATGATGGTGAAAAAATATTCTCATTCCATATAAGTTAAAAAAATTCTTCTCATTGTCGAAAATTTCAAACAAAGTTCCTCATAACGAAAATAAGAAAAAATATTTTATTTTATAAACTATAACATGGGTAAAATTTTCTTTAAACAATTGTAAAATAAAAGATATAATGCATTGAAATAAATTTTTAAGAAACATGTACATAGATGATAAATATATCCGAATAAATTTTTATATAAAAGTAATCTTGAATAATAAAGAGATTGAAAATTTAATATTTACCTCAAACTCTTCTTAATTAAAGGGTGTGTTAAACTCATATATAATGGTTAAATAATGTTATTAAGTTATACCATAACTATATAAAATATTTATGATATCATATATGATCATATTATATAACTTTCCTAATAATATTTCATTAGTATCATTATTTCGGGCATGAACTACTTCACTTTCTTATGTTTATTTTATTACAAATGTCTTGATTATTATGAATAGTATATATATTATTCATATCCCGAATGATATTAAGTTCGTAAATATTATTTTAATTCATTATATTCATTTTCATAATCATTCTTAAATGGTTTCAGTGGAGGATGAATCTCATTATGACGTGGAAACGATAGGTCATACGTTAGAACAAGTGATGATATCATTCCATAATGGTAAAGGGTAAGGAATAAGATGGAATATATAAAGAAACAATATCCTTTCATAATTATTATTTACATGCTTTACATTAATCTTTATACCCATCTAAATATATTATAGATGAAAAACAGTTTATATGACGTTGTGGAGATAATAATCCATACATACGCAAACATGGTGATATTGTTTTTTATAGGATAGGTAAAAGGAGGAATATGGTTTTCCAATAATAATAAAAACATCTCAGTATGTACTATATTCTAGATTCATTAATTTATTATGGAAACATCTTAGAAAAATGAAGTGGAAGAAAAAAATAACTTTGAAACAGTTGGTAAAACAATTACCACTTCCTTGAGTGTTTCCTTTTTATTTTCCCAAAAGAACACGTCAAGCTGGATTTCATCCCAAAGTATTCCCTCTAGGATGATTTGAGTGTATTTTTAGGGATAAATGGGAATTTTTTGTCCTCGAAAAATTACTTTAGAGGTGTGAATAAAAGAAACGATAGGTTCCTTTTATAAGAGCGGGGAGGGAAACTTTTGGAAACTCTAAAAGTATTAATTTGTTGTAAATTAATTTTCCATTTCATATAGTTATAAAGTGATTTAATTAAAGTTTAAGATGAGGATGTATTAAAATTATCTCAAAAAATTAATTTTATACATATTTATATCACAATATTAACCTTATCTTTTGGCCTTAACCCATAGTTAAACAGTTTAACTCTTTCCATGACAACTTGTCTTTTTATACAATAGGGTTAATATAATTACAATAAAATGCCAAAAAAAACACTAATTAGATCATTTATGAAATATTTAACATTATAATAGTTATTTTAATAAAATATATATTTTTTATAGATTTTATATCATTTAATATATTATTATTTATTTTAAAATCTCATTTTTATCAATTTTGACATTATTTATTACTTTGCTATTTAAAAAATAACACATCTTTATTCCTTAAAAAACTAAATTAACTCATCAATAACATGTCAAAGTCATCCATAAAAATTGTGGATGACATAAAATATTTCCAATGATATTATTTTAATATTATTAATATAATTTATTTGATTCCTCCTTTAATTAATCACTTACTGCATCATCATTCTGTCACCATAAAATTTAATTATATATTATTTAAAATTATAAATAAATTACCATGATGTATATTAACATTTTTATATTTATATGTAGTATTTATAGTTGACCATATCACTAATATAACCTCATATTAAAAATATTTCACTTTTTAAAAATAAAAGTATAACAAAATTGGAGTTTCTTTAAATATAATATTATAAATATATTAAAGTCATCTAAGTGGCTTCAAGTGGTACCAAAATTTCCCCAAGTATGATTTTTTTCAAAAAAAACTCATCCAATTAAATTAGGAAAAGTGGCATAGTAATTTTATAATTCATATAATATTATTTTTACCCTTAATTAACAAATTTACCCTTAACCGTGGTAAAAAAATACTAAAATTATTATTCAGTAAAAATTAAGTAATTCTGTTAGACCATAAATTTTATACGAATTACATTCATTTATTTTCATTTTTCAAAATTCTATTTATAGAAATTTGAAAATTATGTTTAACACTAATCCTGTTGATGTGGTGATAATGTGGGTAAAAGAGATGTTCAAAATTTCAATAATTTAATATATATAATTATATTATAAAAACTATTTCAATGAACTAAATTGAATTAGTATATGTATTATTTATCCATTTTGATTTTAAAATCAATTTATTGTAAAAAAACTATTTAAATGAAAAACTCAGGTTTTAACAACAATGTAGTATTTTCACTATTCATCAAAAATTGAATCTTTTCCAAAAAATACAAAAAATTCTCCATTGCATAATTTTTGATATTTTGAATTCAAAAATGAAGTCTATTTTGAAAATTAAAATTGATAAGTTTCATAATGTTGTTAACACTATTCATAACTGCTTTTTAAACGGCTAGTTTGATAGATAATGGTGCACTTGAACTCAGTGTCACGTGCAACATAAGCTATTGAATTTATTTATATAGATAAAGTAACATGAAATATTGAGGTTTTATTAGAGGATACCATACTTGTGTGAAAATTATAATCTTGCAATTTTTCTATAAAAAGATCCATGACCACCTCATTTGACCCAAAGTTTTGTGAAATCTATATATTACAGACCAAAAGCCAAAAAATAGCCATGAAAAGTCCTCATTATAAAAAAATTTCTCTGACTCACATCTGGTGGACATATAGGAATTTATTAAGCTTATGGTGACTCTTTCATGGATTTGGATGAGAAAAGCCTTGTTGAAAAATTACATTTATGAGATGAGTGAAAATTCATGTGAGATGGGTGTTTTTTTTGTATAGGAGGAGAATGAAGTGGAAATATATAGAATTATCTAAATAGAGAACAAGAAATAATATTCTTTTTGGAGGAATTATATCTTTTGTTTTCTTATTTTCAAATTGGTTGATCTCATGGGTACGTGTTTGGATTTTCATTGATTTAATTTTGATGCTGGATTCTTCAAGATTCCATGTGATAAATGTGGAGGAATTGATAGGGATTATATTTTCACAATTATTAAGATTTTTTAAATTAATTAATCCCTTCTAATAAATCAATTTTTTTATTTTCATCATTTTAGTAATTATGGTGAATTTTGGGCGTAATTGTGAAAATTACTTAATTTTGGAAATTTAACAGTTCTCAAAGCTCTTGTATATTGGGTATAGTATTTAAAATTTTCATTCAATATAATTGATTATATTTTAGGTTTCATTATTTTAGGGGATTGAACTTTTTCTTTTTTCCTATTGTTAATTTGAAACACATTTTCCCATAAAAAACTATCAAGTGGAAGCATCTTTCCAAATAAGAGAATGGACCCCACATCATAAATTGAATAATATCTTGGACTAGAGACATCCAAATGAGATTATTCAATCTTTATTGGAAATAATACCCCAGGAATAAATTTTAAATTAAATTTCATTTTGAATTTAGATCATTAATTCATTCATTTGATGAGCCAATTTGGAGGGAATTGAGGAGTCTCCTCATTCAGAAATATTTTTCATTAGTAATTTGGGAATAACTTATTTTACACTTATCAAAATAATATTATAGTTGGAGGTATAATTAAAAAGAAATATGGAAAAAACTTTTATTAAGATACATTATCGATATTCAGCTATTTATCAAGCGAAATAAACTCAAACTTTTCAGTGTAAGGAATCTGGAGGGAAAATTTTCCACCCCTCAACCCTGTAAATATGACTTTCCACTTCCATTCAAAGGTGTTGAAGAAGGTGAAAGAGGAACTCTTCCAAGGATTTTAACCTTTAAGTGCTATGTATTTTATCTTTTATCTTTACTTGTTTTCATTATTCTCTATTATTCCCAATTTAACTCTATTACCCTTCATATAGAGGGATAATTCTTTTGAGTGATCGAGAAGGGGGAGTTTTCCTTTTGTATTGTTGGAGTCTTTAACTTTAATTTAAATTCTCTTTTTATATTAAATTATTTCTATTTTTAGTGGTTCCAAATTTTCTTAATATGACCGTATTTAGGTTTTTGGTTTTATTCATTGTTTATAGCTTTGGTTGAAGTTCTTTAGACTCCCTTCGCCTATTGCAGTTTGTCTCGATCGAGCAGATTGTGTTAGGTGGTGAGTATCTAGAGATCGTTGGCATGTGTGTGGAATAAGTGATTTTTTATAGTTATATAAGAAGGAGAAACTCTATATTGGAAATTTTGTTAGTAATTCAGAAATTGTTTTTAAATTTTTCATGCACACAGGAGTAGTTTCCATTACTTCCTTTAACCAAGGGTGATTGATAACTCTATAGAGTAGTATTTCATTTATCATTCCACAATAAGAGAGGGGTAATTATTTTTACAAACATTATAACATTGAAAAAGTTGATACTACCATGAACCCATTACTCTCTTCAACAATTTGTGTTCATCCTTTATTTATATTACTTTCTTTATTTAAAAAAAATACAATTTTAAAAACAATATCACTTTTTTATCTAATTTCAAGTGATAAACGTGATTGTTGAGTTCATATCTCTATAGAAAACATAGCTTTACCACTATTTTACAGTTTTACTTTGGAAATATTTATTTTTGTCACACCACATGATAGGAACATGTTAGAACCTCCTATAACAACGTAAACTGTCGAATGATTTCCCCACGATAATCCTTTATATAATGTTTGAATTAATAACCTCATTTTAATGACATGAAGAGGGAATAAAATTATTAAACATTTGAATCATTCCTATGAACTATATAAAAACTCCTAGTTTAATTGATAAAAATTTAATATAATTACATATAAATTCATTGACTTTGATGGTTGGAAAAACAATTTCAGAAACATTCTTACTTTATCCTCCCTAGTTGTGATTAAATGTAGAGGCATAATTTGGATCCTCTCTTGTGAATTTCCCTTCAATGAGAATATAAATAGGAATATCCTTACAATATCATTAGTGACATTATAAAATTTTAATGTGTCAAATATTTATAGGAAACTCCCATGGTGTGAGTTATGGTCTTCATGAGGTAGCCCAACAAATTAGAGTGACTCTGTGATCATTTGGATGACTATTAGATTGATCCTAAAATGTTGAAAAATGACTGGGGGAATGAGAATACATGGATTAAATCTTATGTTTTGGGTCTTTCATTATTTATTACCTCTTTTACCCATGGATTTATTCCTTATACATATGGTCCTACTCTCTGGACCAACTCATATTAGATCATTGAAATTGGTCTCTACTAGCCATGATGTTCAATTCTTTCTCAGTATATTCCTGATTTTTTCCTTTACTTGCGTAAGGTCCTCTCCAATTCTGGTTTGAATGTAAGACCATCAAATTTATCATTCACATGAGTAGATTAGTCATGAAATGGATAGTTACATGAAATAATGGAAGTATTAGAACAAGTATAAAATAGTGAATTAAAATAAAAATAATCATCAACATTCTTAACTAACATAAAAATAACTTCAACCATCCTCAGAAACAGAACCCAAAATTTGATAGCCCGATGGGCATCGTTAAATTTTAATAGGGCTATAAAAATTTAATAATTTATAAAATATAGACAACTGAACTAAATATATAGTATCTAGAAATTTCAAGTGTCGATCCATCATGGATGATTTGTATGTTCCAAATTAATTAAATAAATTGAAATTATAATTTTTTTATTGTTTTATGAGAGAGAAAAAATAATAGCAAGGATTGGATTTTATATCAAGATATGAGACATGTCAGGTTCAGTGATTTCATGTTCATGAACTTGGGATTTAGTTGGTTATAGTTTTATTTAAGATTGCTGCTGGAATTGGGTTAGTAATGACATTTGTTCTGGGTATCCCTCTGTAATCCTATAATTTTACCATTAGAAAGGTCATCTATTAGGTAAAATCTAAAAAATAGGTGAATAAAAACCCTATTTAAACATAATTAACCAAGATGGGAAATGGTCATATAAAAATAGTCCATTTAATTGTTGCAATGAAATGATAATCCATAGAATGCTACAATGGTCATGAAATACAAAAAGAAGATGAATTGGATTTGATAGACAGTGTTTCAACAATCTAAAACAAGAATAAGAAATAAAAATAACCCCTAAGTAGAACACCCCCCTAAATTCATATTACCTAACACAAATAAGGCTACTTACTCATGATAGTCATGATGAGAATGAGCATCATGGACACCCGAGGAAGAATGTAAGCGAAGAACAATGATGAATCAGGGCTCCGTGGTGTCACTCTAATCTCTGTAGATGTCTATCAAGGCACCTCTCCATCCGGGATCTCCGTTCTATATGTCTATGGGGGTATTTTTATAAGGCTTTTCATCAAACCTGATCCACTAATATTTTTTTATATTTGTCAAAACATACACGACGAGTAATGTTTACACATCATGTAATATTTTAATTTTCATTTCATGAGAAGGCGTCATGAATTTCAGTGTATCTCTTCCAAAATAACATTTACTAAAATACACATTTCATGTAATATGATACAAGATATGTAAATTATCTCCTCCATTTCTGAAGCACTATTGAATCCTAAAAAATATAGAGTATCTCTGTGAGTGAAGCTATGTGTCACAAGGTATATTTAAGATCATATTTTCATTGCTTTTCAATACTTCTACAATGATAAGTTTTATCCTTCTATAAAACATAAAGCATGTTTAACTGTTCACAAAATGAAAAGAATAATAAATTAAATATTTAAATCAATCCATTAAAATAAAATAAAATATATGCGTGAAATACATATATCAATTTCTAAAAGTGAATCGAACTAATTTTTTTAATAAAAGTGCTTAAATAAATATTCAGTGTAAAATATTAATTATGTTTCCCTAATGATATAAATGGGTTTCATAAATACAACACAATAATTATAAATTATTTATTATATATATATATATATATATATTTCAAAGATATTTTTTTAAAAACAATTTAATTAATTATTATATTTTATATAATGTCATAAAATTGACAGTTTTAACAATGTTGTTTTCCTTTCACTATTCATTTAAAAATAAATTATTTTTGAAATATATCAAATGTTAATATTAGTATAATTTTGATATATTGAATTCAAAAATTAAATTCAATTTAAAAAATTCAAATTCAAAAATAAATTTATCTTTTGAAGAAAATAATATATATAAAGAAAACCAGCTTTTATTAAAAAATGCCCTTTTAAAACATCAGGTGTTTTTAATCCTATTATTTAAGAAATATTTAATTAATTAAAATCTCATAATTCAATGAATATTTAATTATTCTTAAATTTTATTAATGATTTTAATCTAATATGTCACAAATCATTTTAGTTTTATATTTCAGGTAGAATAAGCTATTAAAATAGTATTTACTTAAATAAAATACATATTGATGTTTTTGGGTTCTTACACCGCATGGATCCATTCTTCCAGCCTACACCTATACAGTGCATTGGATATCTTATATCTTTCCTATCGTGATATCTTCTTATAAGTCTCTTGGATATGGGACAACATTTAGAAGGCATCTTCATCCTCATGCATTTCTTCCCACCAGACATAAATTACAATATAAGGAACTTCACATCTAGTGAATCATCTAAATCCAACTTATACTTGTCTTTATCTAATATTCTTACTCCCATGGGGTTCTCAGTAGGAAGTTTTAATTACAACACATCAATATTCCTCTCCTGGCATAGTAAAACTCACATGTTATTGTACCTCTCTTGAAAGATATTTCCAGGTGGGATATTCTCTTAAACCAGTATTTATTACAGTGAAATTGAACTAATAATGGTGTTATCAATTTTATCTTTAATAAATAAATGTTGAAAATTAGTAATTTGTATTCATTACTGATGGAACTTAATAATTAATTTAATATTTAAATGTCTTCAACTGTTATATTGAATCCTAGTAGCCCTTAAATACTATATTTAGAATACTCAGTTTCTTGAGTATCCTAGTGGTAAGGATCTTTAAAACATCCCTTTATAGTCCAATTTATGGATATGCCAATACTTGATTAGTTTCAAGGTAGGATTTTGGATGGAAGACCGAATTAAATTAGGACTCGTTTAACTATTACATGAAGTCTCAACATCTAAAATCATAACCTTGATTTACTCAACACATTATGTAGAAAGTTATAACAAGCTAGCTATGACTACTTCTTTTCTTCCAAATTTAGTTAAGTCAGCCTGAATCTCTCTTAAGAAGACCCTAATAGTAGGATGCACCCTCAACTAGGGTGGATGAGCACCACCTTTATAAAATATTATCTAAATTTAAATGATGGAAGAAATTAATGTCTTAATAATTAACATTGAGATATTTTAATTATTCTCAGATAATGTAATAATAATTTATTTAACATGCTTATTCTATGTGATCACGCTCACATATTAACCATGCATAACAGAAAAAATTCACCACGTATTAATTTTCTTAACTATGCATTCTTGTTTATTATTCTATGTGTTTGTGTAAAAAAAATAGAACAAATTAATAATAAAACATGAATAAATTAATAAATAAATGACTATTCATGATCACCAGCTACTGCTTGATCCATTAATTAGATAATGGTTAAACTGAGACACTAGGGGTCACTAAAGGACTTGTGACCGACTTGTGATCCAATTTCAATCCCATCCAATAAATCCACATCTTTTCTAGCACTTCAATATGACTCAAAATGGTCCATATCTTGTTTCATCCTTGAAATTATACAAAAAAATCCAGAATTCAACATATATATATAGAGAGAGTCACACTGAAGGAAACACATACCTTTATACATAAAATGATGATTATAGATGATCCATAAACCATGATTGTTTAATTAATTATTTCAAATGTCACATGCATTGAAATATTTATATTGAATAAATAAAAAACAATGATACAATAATCATAAACAATAAATTATTGATCAACACAAAAAATAAAATCATAATAATATTAAATTTTCTGTAAAATATACTTGAGGGTAATAAATATAAAATAAAATTTCTTAATATAATTTTAATCCACAAATTATAATCCACGCAGTACATGATTTTTTTTAAATATTCTAAAATTTTTAATATTGATTTTGATTTTTATGGCTTTATTGGCCATTAGGAGGCCCAAAACCCCCGGAAAGGGGTTCCAAACCTATATTTTCCCCATATGGTGCTATGTGGGTTAGCATGACCAGACTAGGAACAATGTCACTCAGGAAGTAACACCTTAAGTAACACCTTTCAATTTTCATTCTATAACCTACACATATAATATTTCATTTTTCAAAAAACTCCACAATAACATGGTAGTATCCTTAAACTAGGTTTTATTCCATCCCTGAGTATTGGCCAGAACATTGCAAACAACTACTTCCACTGCCCAATTATAACACACACACACACAAACAAACAAACAAACACACACACACACACAAACACACACACATATATATATCTATATATATATATATATATATATATATATCAATTTTTAGACTCATAAATACCAGTTTTGAACCAATTTAGAACTTCATATGACTATAACATGGCTGTCTAAGATTAGATAGAATCACAATTTATTGTAATGGGACCAGTATGATTCCCTATCTTTTGATTCATAAAAATTTAATTCTAATATGGATTAAAATATATTTCGATCACTCTAATACCACCTTTTGGTATCAGACATGCAGTGAAATTTGGTGGATAAGGTATTTTAAATTTTTTTATCATTTGATAAACTGTATAACATCAAAAATGATGATAAATAACCTACTAAACAATCAAAGGATCCTGCATGGTGGGATTTAAGTAGAATTTTTAAATTAAACCACTACTAAATTTTATTTGAGGATGTTGACTTGTTTTTCTCCTCATCCGTGATTACTATAAGAAGGAACCATTTCGGATCCCTCTAGATCATCTACATGTGTTTCAAGTGTTCTTTAGAGCTTAGAGTGTTGGATTAAGGGTCCTAGTGAAGATTAACAATGAACCTATATATCTCTGGATGATCAACGCTATAACATTCCTTTTATCAATACGGAGAACTTGGATTAAAAGCTTAAGATAGACTCATTCTCTCACTAGATACAAAAGAAATTAGAGGGGAGATGTAAGGACCTGAAATTTTTAATAATATCTCTTTCCTAAAATGGTGTGTTATTTTATACTCCACAAAACTATATCCTTTAATTAATGAAGTGATATTATTGGGTTTTGACTATTATATGACCATTGGTCAATATGACTATTGAAAACCAAACTATTAACATTACAATAATTATTTATAAATACAATTGATCTTTGTTAATTAATACTGATAGAAGAGTCGATGGAATCATGAAGTAGACTTGAGCTGTATGAAGCCCAAATGTTAGATCTTGGGAAGAAGGTAGCATCTCTAGGGGTTTCTCTAGATTAAGCCCAAGCTGATCTTTAACTTGTGCAGCTTGAACGGAATCACCTAAAGGAGAAGTTCATGAAAATAGAAGTTACATCTCAGGGAATGTTTTCTGAGCCGCCCTAAGATTCTATAACCATAGAACACCTTACACTTAGATCCTATGTAGGTTTTATAAGAGGCTATGTAACCAGACTATAGTTATGTTGTGTAATCATTTTGTATAAATAAAATTGTTTTTTATTATTATGTTAAATTTGTGAATTTCAAATTTATGGATAAATGTAAGATTAAGTTCCATATTATTGATGAATTTTGGAAAACGAGGTATTTAAAAATATATATGTATAATTTAAATAAATAATATTGTGAAATGATTTTCAAAAAATGGCCTTCTACAATTGTGATTAGTGATAAATCTAGAGTCTAATATGATCAAAATGATTTTTAGTGAATAGTAGAGTATGAAGAGTAACATACCCTTATGAATAGTAATTAATAGTAAATCAGTCAAAAAATAGAAACTTCAACCATGAATGTATAAACACATTTTAGATTTCTTAAAAGCGAAAAAATGATCACAGTATAAGTTTTAATATTTTTTTGTGACATAAATATTTTATTTACAATTATATAATTATTTTAAAATTTTAAAATAGAAATGTATTTTCATAAAATATAATTCTAAATTGTTACTTTATTGTCTTATGGTTATACAATAATTTTCTGGGACCTTGATTATGATTTCAAGGTATTGGAAAATAAGCTATAGTTTTAGAGTTGTTTTTTTGAATAAATAATGAGTTTATTAAAAATTTAAAGTAAAAATATTTAGAAATATTTTTTCATAAAATTTAGTTCATTTTTTAATGTAGAGCATCAATATTAGGTTAGGGGTAATTTATGAGATTTTTATAAAATGTTTTGTTATTTAGTGAATAGTGAAAATACAGTTTTGAGTTTTAGGTGTTTAATGACATCATTAATGATATAATAATGCTATAATATAGATGTAATCATTCTGGTAGACTTGTTAATAGTATTACATTCTATGAGGTTTCCCAAGTGGCCAATATCATGGGAAAATACCATGGTAAAGTCCATGGTTTTTCCAATACCACTGATGAGGTGTCCCTTGGAAATTAATTAAATATTCCCTCACTTTTCCTATAAATATCAAGTCGTTCCCTCATTCATTTTATTCCAAAAATCCTCCTCCAAAACATTATAGTCTTTTAAACTCCCAAGGAGTCCTCCCAATGTGTCCTCAATCCCCCCAAGGTCCTAATATTCATGCTTTCAAAGTTACTCTTCAAGGTTAGGGATCTTTCCACCCTCCTCTTTTAGTCATGATTTTCTTTTAAGTTATGTCCTCCAGATTCCATATTCTTATGTGGGGGTATGTTCTTATATATTCTTACCATTGTCCATTTCATTTCCAAATGATTATAAACCCATTCTTATCTCATCAATTTATTTTCTGAAAATTTAAGTGATGTCGTTAGGCTGTCGAATTTTCGTAAATGAAATCACATTTTCTCTTTTCTTTCAAGTTTCCTTTTCATGTGGTGTGTCATTCCACATGATGATATTATTTCTTTTTATTTTGTACCTCTACTAGTAATGATTCATTTATTTATGGGAGACACTTGTCCCCTCTCATTTTATTGTTTTCAAAAACCATGTTATATAGCCGTTATGCTGTATAAATTTTGTCTCAAAATATATCACTCTTTTTCTCAATAAATTCAATTGTTTTATTTATATAAATAACCAAATATATTTTCATTTCTATAGGTATTCATCAAGACAAAAAATTGATCTATTTGAGTCTATAATTGATATACAATAAAACCTCTTTCCTTTTCCAAGGGTTATAAAATACATAAATATCATGTTTCTAAGAACTTTTAAAATTTCGTGATTTTAATGTGAAACACATTACTTTTACTCTCTATGGTTTATTGATCACACCGCGATTCACTGTTTCATTTTCATCCCTACACCACTATGCTAAACTAGTTTTGTATTGAATATTATAAAAAAATACCAAATTTCATTCCATATTTTAATCATAAATTTTGTGTTTATCACTATTAAAATGGGAATTGTTACTTGTTTTGTGGATTTGATTGTAGGAGGAGGTGATTTAGAGGCCCTGAAGATGATCCAGAAGGAAAATTTGCCAAAATTGCATGGATCCCAAGGACACCTGTCCACTGTTTTGAACTATGCGCGAAATACGTGCATGAAAATGGGATGATATTTTGTATCCCTCTCCAAAACTCCATATTCTACAATGATTGTCAAAGGACCGAAGCCCCATTCTTCCATCTGGTGGCCCATCCGAACCATTCTTTCTAGGGGATAGAATCTTCCCAAATTCAAATTTTCATTTAGGTTGTGTGAACATATCTCCAAATCCGGCTGCATAATGGACTCCAAACATGACACGGAGACAGTCAAGAGGCCGGAAAACAACTTATCTCTTTTTTCCAAGTCATAATATTACTTTCTACTAGTCCAAAACTGAGGCACAAGTTGTATCTTTAAAACTAGGTGTTCAAAACCATGTGCCATTTTGGCTATAAAAAGGCACAAAGGGCTCCTCATTTGGAAGTTCGAACCAGAAGCTATAATCTACAATTTTGGAGTCCTAGAGGAGTCTCCTAATCTCCTTGGAGGTTCTTGAGGCCCCTATCCTCATAGGAGAATCACGGATGAAGAAGGAGTTCTACCCGAGCTTCCTCCTCCTCCCGATGTCGAGATAAAAGTTGGGTGTTCGTTGTGAGGGAGCTACACACATGTAAAGGGAGTTCCAATGCATAAACTAGCTACTGTAATGGACTAATTTGGGTGTTTAAACATTTCATTCCATGTATCTTATTTTGTTTTAGATTTGAATTCTTGATTTGATGCATGTGATTGTTATTCTCTTAATTTCTAACCGATCAGTGTGAGGTTTTGAGTGCCTGACTTGTGTTGTTACGATTGGACAACACAAGAATCATTTTCTTCCCAAATTTATTGAGATTTCAATATGCTTTGGAAGCTCTTATTCCATGTATAAGTTCAGGAACTTGGAAATATGATTGTTATGTCAAGTTTTGGTTATTCAAGCATTGAAATAAGAGCTTAGGAATTAATCGGGATTCCCATTTATTCCAACCAACGAATTACTCTAAACCTAAAATGAATCTCTATAAACAATGAACTTGGTATGTTTGTAGTGAAATAACATAGACCCTTTTAACTCATATTTTTCAAAATCAATTTTGTCTTTTATCTTTTAAACTATTTTTATTAAGTTACTTTCATTAAGATATTTTCAAAATCACCCCCTTTTTTTAGTAGACTTAATTTAAAATACACACTCTAAACCTATCAACGCTCCTCGAGAGACGACCTAGGGTCTTCCCTAGTCTACAATTCAAACTTAAAAGTATAATCAATTTGACGTGTCATGACAACGCGATCAAATTTTGGCACCATTGCTGGGGAGCGTTTTTGTTTTAGTGTGTATTTTTTATAAGTTATTTGGAAATTTTTTGTGAATATTTATTTGTTTTCTCTTCTACATTTTCAATAATTTTGTATTATGATCTATTCCATGTGTAGGTTTGGTGCATGATGCATTCTAATCCGAGAGATTTACCACCTTTCGAACCCAAGCAAGAGAGGATCCTACGTCAACGACACCGAGACACACAAGACAACAATTTGAAGGAGGACACACCACACACTAAAACATTCCTTCAACCTTCTTCTTCTTCTTATTTTGGAACCCAAATAAAAATTTAAATAAACTTGTGTAACATGGGTGAAAATAATAGAACATTAAAGGAATTAACCTCACCCGATTTTGATATCCAACCTTCATACATTCAAATACAAGGAGAGGCACC
Organism: Viscum album; assembly: GCA_963277665.1. Taxonomy (NCBI): domain Eukaryota; kingdom Viridiplantae; phylum Streptophyta; class Magnoliopsida; order Santalales; family Viscaceae; genus Viscum; species Viscum album. The sequence goes on from OY728129.1 coordinate 266,121,883, forward strand.
TAATTTCGAACTAAAATCTGGTTTAATTCATTTATTACTAAGATTCCATGGACATCCTGGAGAGGACCCACATAAACATTTAAAAGAATTTCACACTGTCTGTTCTACATTAAAGCCTTCTAATGTTGTTGAGGACCAAGATAAACTTAGAGCATTTCCATTTTCATTAGAAGACACTTCTAAAGATTGGCTATACTATGTTTATTCACCAATTAGAGGCTGGGTACACATGAAACGCCTTTTTCTTGAAAAATATTTCCCAGCCTCTCGAACTGCAACAATAAGGAAAAAATATGTGGTATAAGACAATCTCATGGGGAAACACTTCATAAATATTGGGAAAGATTTAAAAGATTGTGTTCAAGTTTTCCACATCACCAAATATGTGATCAACTTTTAATTCAACATTTTTATGAAGGTTTAATCCCTATTGATCAAAACATGATTGATGCTGCTGTATGTGGTGCACTAGTGGATAAAACCCCAATTTTTTCAAGGACCCTAATTGAGAACATGGCACAAAACACACAATAATTTGGTTCAAGGTCCACTGTACCAATTCTAGGTGTCCATGAGGTGCAAAGTACTGAATTCAAGAAGAAGGTGGATACAAAGTTTGAAGTGGTAAGTACCCCTCTACGACAACTCACTCTTTCCCAAGGGCAATCTCAATATCCTCCTCCCATCCATTGTGGTATATTCTCTTTTGATACCCACTATTCTGACCAATTCCCCCAAATGAGAGAAACTTCTAAGTGTTGTGAGGTGATATTTCCAAGACGCCCCTATAACCACCCCTTTAGGCAAGAACCTTACTATCCATCCAACCCTGGGTGGAAAGTCAACCAGGACTATAGGAAAGGGGGTATTCAAACCAACCTCAACAAAAATGGAACCAACAAGGTCAGAGTAGTGATCCACTACCACCAAGAAATCCTCAACCACCCCACAGGCCTTTCCAACAACCCCCTCCTAAATCTGAGCCAAGACTAGAAGATATGATGAAAAAATGGCTACCAATAATCTCCAATTCCAAAAAACCACTCAAGCAACCATACAAGACCTCAAAACCCAGTTAGGCCAACTATCTAGCTCGGTGGGTGAAATCCAAAGCCATGGGTCTGGTAAATTACTCTCTCAATCACTTTTCAACCCTAGGGGTAATGGAAATGTTAGTGTCATCACCCTTAGGATTGGAACTCAAATTAAAACCCAAATAACACCTCTATTAGAGTCATACCCTCCTGAGAAAACCACCATTCCAACCATTGAAATGGGTCCAAATATTGAAAAACCTTGTCCTGAGATGAGCCCTTCAAAAGGAAAGAGTGTTTCTATTAATGAACCACCAAGCACACCCATTCTTCGTCAATTCCCCCAAAGGGCCACCCAACCAAGAAAACAAAATGAAACTCAACATGATAAAGAAATATTGGAAACTTTCAAGAAAGTTCAGGTCAACATCCCCTTGATTGATTCCATCAATCAAATTCTGAGATATTCAAAGTTTCTGAAGGAGATGTGTACCCATCAAAGGTGACTTAGAGGTGATGAGAAGGTGAGCCTGGGGGGGAATGTCTCAGAATTGATACAACAATCACTTCCCACTAATTACAACGATCCTGGAACATGCTTGATTTCGTGCACTATAGGGGAGTATTCTTTTTCTAATGCTATACTTGATTTCGGTGCTTCTATTAATGTGATTCCTCACTCCATATACTCTTCTATGCAGGTCGGTGAACTAAAGCACACAGGAATAGTTGTTCAGCCAGTAAATTGGAGTATGGAACACCCTTCTGGTGTGATAGAGGATGTTTTGTGAGGGTTCAAAATTTAATATTTCTTGCTGATTTTTATGTACTAAAAATGGAAGATGATAGGATGAATGGACACACCCCAATTATATTGGGGAGACCATTCTCAAAAACCGCCAAATCCATAATTAATGTCCATAAAGGTACATTATCTATGGAATTTGGTGGTTACATAGTTCATTTCAACATCCTTGATGCCATGAAGCACCACTTAGAATGACATTCTTCTCCCTCGGTAAATTCAATTGATGTACTCCCTTCCCCTAAAATCACTTCATTTGTTTCCCCTGATCCTCTTTCTGAATTTTCCTCTTTGATTGAAATTCATGGTAATGAATCATGTTTTGATTGTTGTTGTGGTCTAGAAAAGTGTCATGCATATTTATTAATTGATAATTTCTTGAACACGGAGGATCACATGACCATCGATGATACTAATACACTTGTAAAAGATAATTCCTCATCTGAGGATGATACCATTGAGCAGTTAGATGATATTAGTGACCTCTCACTTTGACAAACACTCCCATAAATCCAAAATCCAACTGAATTGGAACTAAAGCAACTGCCTCAAGATTTAAAATATTAATATCTTGAGAATGGAAACAAGTTTCCTGTCATCATTGATAGTTCACTTGTAACACCCCAGGTAAATAAAGAATATGACATTTTCATATTTATCCATATTTGTGAATAAAATATTAATATGACTTTAAAGGGGACGCTATGCTCGATGGCGTACCCAACACGCAACAACGAGTTTCTTGGGAATCTTACGTTGCACTCTAATAATAAAATAATATTATTTTAAATGGCAGTTAACATGTACCCGTTGTATTGGTGGGAATGGATAGAAATAACTAAAATATGATTATATATGTTTTTAAATGTTTTTACATTTATCCAATAAATGATAAAGGGTTAATATACGGAAAGAATTCAATTTTAGGCGTATATGCCCTAGTTTTCACTAAAGGTTCACTTATCGTCTTTTGATGGCGAACTGCCATTAAATATAGTTTTGTTCACTCTTATACATTCTATTTGGACCAAATAAAAATCTTCTTTAGAATCGGGACATCAAAATTTACTTTGTGTAAATTTTTGGTATCTTTCCGATAAAGTTCATTTTTTAATGAATAGTGTAAAATGTTGTATTTTAATTCAAAACCTCTTTTTAATCTAATTTATTTATATTATTAGATTATCTTTTTAATTGGTTTTAAAGTGAAATTAGAATATATTTTTACCATTAAATCCAATAGTGGTTGTTGGAATTAATTTCACTTTGAAATCGGACATAAACTAGAGTCAATCTTTTGATACTTATTGTTTCATAAAAACACGCTATTTGTCATGATAGTGGGAATCAATTATTAAATTAATTAATGTGACTTATATGTTTTGAATTTTGTAAAATAGACTTCATTTTTGAATTCTGAATTTCAAATATAGCTTAGGGTGAATTTTTGGTAATTTTCTGAAAAACTTCAATTTTTGATGAATAGTGAAACCACTAAGTGGTACTTATAAAAACTGATTTTCCGTTTAAATGAAATTTTGCCACCTTTGTGTTTTGAATTTCAAAAATCCTACATACATGGTTGTCATTAATAAGTAAAATGTGGTTCAATGGGATTAAAATAATTTTTTTGGTGAATAGTAACTTATTAAGTTTTTAACCGCGATTAGAGATAATTAGAATAGTTTAAGGTAAAAATAATGTTTTAATAATATGAAATGAACATGACACATGTCCTAACCTCATTGGATGTGTCATGGCCGACCAAGAAAAGCCATGGGTCAACTTGGGGACCCCATTGAGCCACTTTGGTTGGGAAATGACATAAATAACTTTTTATTTAATGTTAAAGTAAAAATGACACACACATGAAATGTTTTACTAACACAATTTTTACATTGGGTAATAAAAGTCAGATTTTTGACTATAAATATTCATTGGAAAGATAAAAATATTTCCTAAATCATATTATTTTTTTATAATTTTTTAGACGTTAAATAAATTAAATTATTTATGACATCATGATGATGCAGTGATGACCTCATTATTTAACGATTTAAATAAAATGGAAAGATAATGTAATATCTAAGACCTAAACATGTCCAAAACCAACTTTATGAGTGTATTTTGAACCCTTATCACCTTATACACGAAATACATCAATGTGGGACCTCTTAAATCCGAATACCATTTTGAAATAAAGTGACTTTTCTTCACTTTCCAAGAGTGCCCCTCCTCTCCTCTTATAAAAGGCCCCCACCTCAACCTCCTTACCCACACTCCCAAAGCCTTTGGCTCGGCCAAAACCTGCCCATTTTGTCTCTCCACTTCCCTCTCTTACTCCTTGAAGCCTCAATTTGGGCAGAAGTATTCCCAAGGAAGCCTTTGAGCTCAAACCAAAGGGAGTTACCCGATTTTAAGGTAATGTATTCTTTTGAGTCCTTTTGTTTTATTTTGCTTCTCCAATCCCCTAAAATCTTTTTATTATTTTCTTTTATAACAACTCCAGTATCCTCAATATACTAGGATGTTGTTATAAGAAGTATTTGAGCTACACTTACACACACCTACATCTAATGGTTAAAGAACATACGGTTTCCTCTGATGGCGAATTTCTGCCTCTCGAAACGATGATTGTTCAAAACTCATATAACACCTTCAAAGGTGGCCATTAAGATGTCACTATATTTATATATGATATATAATATGTTTATGTTTTACTTATGCTTCTGTATTTTTCATTTTTGTCTTACCTTTATGGCTTCCATTATGGGTATACGCGATATCTCCATTTTTGGAAGTGCGGACTACCGCCCCCTCAAAGTGATGTGATTCGTTAATGCCATACGTGGGACGTATAATGGATGGATTTAATGTTATTATATATGATTTTATACTTTAATTATTATATAACTCTATATAATTATTATTTCTTTCCATTAAAGTATGAGATAGAAATGAAAATAACGTTCATGCGTACGTACAGCTTACCGTCTCCATGAACGGTGCATTTCATTTCTTATCCCCAAATGTAATGTACTATTATAAGTACATGTATATAATGGATATATATGATCAATGATACATCTAAATGATGAATATAATTCTGGAATTAAAATATACATACCTCTCATTTAGTTTTAATTCCATTAATATGACAAAGAAATGAAAGTAGCGTTCATGCGTACGTACGGCTTACCGTCTCCATGAACGGTGAATTTCATTTCTTACCTCTAAATGATTATGTGATATTATAAATATATGTATATTATAGATATGTATGATATATATGATATCAAAATCAGTAATTTCATTCTGGATATAAAGAACCTTTGACCACACGAACAACATGTAATTGTAAGAAGTCCACTTTCGACTTAAGAATCAAATATCAACAAAACAAACATTATTAACTTAAATGGTTACATAATGTTTATAACATGTCAATAATTTATATAAAAGGAATAATGAACTTGGAAAAGATTCTTAAGAAATTAGAAATTAACTCAAGTTTATTATTCAGGACGTTAAAGAACGATCGACTCAAGTCGGACCCGAGGTAAGGGATCCTACACATCTCTTTCTTTTTAAGTACATTCTTTTATGTCATTCCTTTTAAAGATTATATTTCTTGTTATTGGGATGTTATTTTATATTAATCATACTTTAATTTTTATGTTTATATGTTGAGAGACCCTATTCTCTCTCATCAATCCATTTTGGATGTTTTGAGTGGCGCCGTTAGGCTGCCGAATTTTCGTAAGAGATCTAACCCCTCTCTTTTTTAAGTACTCTCATTTATTTCACTTTTTTTAAGATCCTCTTTTTATGATGGGGGTTGTTATTTTATATTCCTCTTTCTGTACATTTTATTTTAATGTGATGAGATACCCTAGTTGATCTCATCAATCCATTTTTGGATGTTTTAAGTGGCACTGTTACGCTGCCGAGTTTTCGTAAGGGATTTTTCATCTCACTTTTATTCCTGTGAGATTTATGATACATTTGCCACAATTTCCTTTGAGTGGTGTTTGTAATGACCATTATTTTACTCATTGTGTAATATTCTTTCATTTATGAGTATTTACATCGATGTTGTATTGTCCTTCCTTCACGGGGCGTATGTTTTGAAAGATACCCAAGTCTGTAAGGGAACCTTTCACCCTCCTCTTTTTAAAAGACATAATTTGTTGGGTCTTTTAATTTACATATTTTTATGTTGGGATATGTTCTCATATATCCTTATTGATGTAAATTTTATGTCCAAGTGATGAGATACACTTTTTATCTCTCATCAACTCATTTTGATGTGACGCCGTTAGGCTGTCAAGGGAACTTCTTAACCCAATTTCAATTTCTTTGGTTTCAACATGTAGTTATTGAATATGTCATCCTTTGAATATGTGTGAATTACCATTGATTATTTTACACTTAATATCCACTTATATTTGGTGTATTCATTTCTCACACATAATTATGTAATTGATTTATCCTTAAACCAAGGATACCATCTTTGTAAGGGACTTCGTCTCAATCTCCTTTCATTGAGGCATATTTCGTTTTATACACAACTATCTTTTATACGTTGTATAAACCCCTTTGAATTTTACTTTTATAAAAAATGAATCTTTTTCTACGAAGTGTTTTACTAAACGACAAAAAGGAATTTTTTTTAATGTACGCAGTGACAATGACCTTTTCCGCCGCCGCGAGTATTATTTAGTCTTTGGCTTCATCAACAAGCCGTGATGTTTTTAAAATGAAATAAATACCACATACTCTTTTATGTATTTTGGTATTGAAAATGGTTTTTATAATGTATTTTTTATGTCAATATATTTGAGTGATATATTGTGATCAAAGTGTGGAAATGTTTTCTTTCCATTATATTTTTTTTATGTCTTATGATTTTATTACGGTACTTGGACATTTAACGGGTGGTTACGTGATAAACCATAAGATGGGTGGTGCCGCGAATACCAGGACGGGTGGTTACGTTATAACGTCCAATGCATTGGGTATGGAAGTCGCCGTATGGCTATTCCATTAAGTATGTATGGAAATTGGTCATATGGCTATTACATTAAGTGATATGTGTGGAAGTCGACCATATGGTTATTCCACTTAAGTATGTTTATGTCCCAAGTTACCTTTATATATGATACATGTTCTTTATATGGGTTTTATGGTAATCCTTGGTTACAAAAAGGTAAGTAATGTTACTTTTTTTCAGTGAAGTGTTTTTACTACTGCATGAAGGTGAAAAGTATTACTTTGATAAATTATACATGGTTTAATTGTTGTTTTGAAAAACTAACTGTTTTAATTCTTTGTGTATCCCTTACTGAGCTTTTTATGCTCATCCCATGTTTTTGAAATGTTTTTCACAGGACTTAGCGTGGAATAGGGTCAAGGATGGGATCAAGGGAAAGTCATGCTACATAAAACATGGAACTATACATGTTTCTTTTTAAGAGTTTTTATTTTATGGAAATTTAGTATAGGCGACTACTTTGTAATCTTTTGAGATGTAATAGTTATGTCTTAATTCTCTAAAACACTAAACCTGAAAAGATCCTCAATGTGAATTACTCATTTAATTCAATATTAAGTAAGGTTTAAGGCTAGGGCCTTATAGTTGGTATCAAAGGTCGGTTTAGATAACTTTAGAGGTTAGGGTATTCTCTAAGCATAAGTGACATTACCATAATGGTTAGGATTTAAGAAAGAGTCCTAGTTTTAGATAAAGTGAATGAGTAAGTATATATTAGTGTTTATCATCCTCATTAGTACATGATGGTTATGTTGATATAATCTCAGTGACCTTTTTTGTTTTAGTAAATGACTGGATCTAGCGGGCACCAAAGTGACAATGGGTTTGAAGGAAACTGTGGTGGTTCTCTGATTAAGAGACTGGATGAGATGGGGGATTCATTGTGGAAACTCGTGGTTGTTCTAAACTAACTATCAAGGAGTCATGATCAACCACTTGAACCTTGGTATGTTCTGTAATGCATCAGGTAAAATATGACCAATCGATGTGGATGTTCAGGTAATAATTATAAAGGTAACCATTAGAGTTTATATGATCCTTACTTTTGAGGTAATTATGGGTTATTATATGATATGATGGAAAATGAAAGGCATGAGATAAACTTGAGGTTAAAATATGTTATGATTATTTTTGAAGATTTTATCTCATTTTGGGGAATGTTTTAAGAATTATATAGTTTTGGAAAAAGGACAACACGCAGACCGTGTGACAACCCGTCACATCGGACAAAGCTACGGGAATCGAACCCACAACCAATGTGCATCTGGTATTTATCGCCTACCACTGGAATACGTGAAGTCCCTGGTTAGTTTGACTGATTCCTTTTAGTTGGATGATTTTAGGAATCAAGAGTAAGTTTATTTGGGGTTTTCTATGGAAATGATTAACCTATCATCGAGGATATGTGATTAGGTTAATTACTTTTCAATACGAGACATTAAGAGCAATTGATTTTGTTCGGAGATAAATGTTACGATTTAACTTGGAAGACTATGTGATTAAATCCTTCAGATATTTGGGTTTCAATCTTAGTTTGGTTTACTTTGAAGAATTTTATGGAAGAATTGTTTATTGAATGGTCTTCGTTGAACTTTGGGTCTTGTTGGACAAATTTTGGGGATTAAGAATTGAATTTCTTTTTTATAAAGGATTATGCATTTGTAGATTATCTGATCTTGTTCTAACAATTTTGGTTTTTGTTAAGGTCTAAAGACGTGGGAAATATATATTTCTCTTTTGTGGATTAGGTTATTCTATATAAGTTGATTATAGCTCTCTTAATATTATCATGTCATCCTAAATACTCGTCTTTTGGAGAAAATATGAGTCTGTGTAAGAAATATATTAGGAGATGAGAGTCTACACGACAAGTAAATATGTTTCCTTAAGATCAAAAATAAATTCCTCAATGAAAAGTAACTTAAAAAAATGTTTTATATTAACTTTTCATACTGGTGAATCGAATACTGTTTAACCTACCACAGGTTTGTGATTTTCTAATGGTTAACTTTCTCCTAGACATGTTTACTATCACTCTCCCTCAGAGCATGACCCTATGTTTTCTCCTCCATGTCCATGTCTTCCTACATGGAATCCTAGTATGGGTTAACTCGGGTGACCTTTGTAATTCTCTTTCTTTATTTTATTGTGATAGTTTTACTAACTCTTGTTCCGATATGGGATTTTCAATGAAGTTTCCAAGCCCAATTTTAAAATTGCGAGGACGCAATTCCCAAAAGGGGGGAAGGATGTAACACCCTAGGTAAATAAATAATATGACATTTTAATATTTATCCATATTTGTGAATAAAATTTTAATATGACTTTAATGGGGATGCTATGCTCGATGGCATACCCAACACGCAACAACGAGTTTCTTGGGAATCTTACGTTGCGCTCTAATAATAAAATAATATTATTTCAAATGGCAGTTAACATGTAGCCGTTGTATTGGCGGGAATGGATAGAAATAACTAAAATATGATTATATATGTTTTTAAATGTTTTTACATTTATCCAATAAAAGATAAAGGCTTAAAATACGACAAGAATTCAATTTTAGGCGTATATGCCCTAGTTTTCACTAAAGGTTCACTTATCGCTTTTTGATGGCGAACCGTCATTAAATATAGTTTTATTCAATATTATAAATTCTATTTGGACCAAATAAAACTCTTCTTTAGAATCAGGACATCAAAATTTACTTTGTGTAAATTTTTGGTATCTTTCCGATAAAGTTCATTTTTTAATGAATAGTTTAAAATCTTGTATTTTAATTCAAAACCTCTTTTTAATATAATTTATTTATATGATTAGATTATCTTTTTAATTGGTTTTAAAGTGAAATTAGAATATATGTTTACCATTAAATCCAATAGTGGTCATTGGAATTAATTTCACTTTGAAATCGGACTTAAACTAGTGTCAATCTTTTGATACTTATTGTTTCATAAAAACACGTTATTTGTCATGACAACGGGAATTAATTATTAAATTAATTAATGTGACTTATATGTTTTGAATTTTTTAAAATAGACTTCATTTTTGAATTTGGAATATCAAATATATCTTAGGGTGAATTTTTGGTAATTTTCTGGAAAACTTCAATTTTTGATGAATAGTGAAACCACTAAGTGGTACTTATAAAAACTGATTTTCCATTTAAATGAAATTTTTCTACCTTTGTGGTTTGAATTTAAAAAATCCGACATACATGGTTGTCATTAAGAAGTAAAATGTGGTTCAATGGGATTAAAATAATTTTTTGGTGAATAGTAACTTATTAAGTTTTTAACCGCGATTAGAGGTAATTAGTGTAGTTTAAGGTAAAAATAATGTTTTAATAATATGAAATGAACATGAAACATGTCCTAACCTCATTGTATGTTTCATGGATGACCAAGGCAAGCCATGGGTCAACTTGGGGACCCCATGGTGCCACTTTGGTTGAGAAATGACATAAATAACTTTTTATTTAATGTTAAAGTAAAAATGACACACACATGAAATGTTTTACTAAAACAATTTTTACATGGGATTATACAAGTCAGATTTTTGACTATAAATATTCATTGGAAATCTAAAAAGGTTTCCTAAATCGTAGTATTTTTTTTATAATTTTTTAGACGTTAAATAAATTAAATTATTTATGACATCAGGATGATGCAGCGATGACCTCATTATCTAATGATTTAAATAAAATGGAAAGATAATGTAATATATAAGATCTACACATGTCCAAAACCTATTGGATGAGTGGATTTTGAACCCTTATTATCTTATCCTCGAAATACATCAATGTGGGACCTCTTAAATCCGAATACCATTTTGAAATAAAGTGACTTTTCTTCACTTTCCAAGAGTGACCCTCCTCTCCTCTTATAAAAGGCCCCCACCTCAACCTCCTTACCCACACTCCCAAAGCATTTGGCTCGGCCAAAACCTGCCCATTTTGTCTCTTCACTTCCCTCTATTACTCCTTGAAGCCTCCATTTGGGCAGAAGTCTTCCCAAGGAAGCCTTTGAGCTCAAACCAATGGGAGTTACCCGATTTTAAGATAATGTCTTCTTTTGAGTCCTTTTATTTTATTTTGCTTATCCAACCCCATAAACTCTTTTTATTCTTTTCTTTTGTAACAAATCCAGTATTCTCAATATACTAGGATGTTTTTATAAGAAGGATTCGAGCTAAACTTACACACACCTACATATAATGGTTAAAGAACATACTGTTTCCATGGATGGCGAATTTATGCCTCACGAAACGATGATTGTTCAACACTCATATAACACCTTAAAAGGTGGCCATTAAGATGTCACTATATTTATATATGATATATAATATTTTTATGTTTTACTTGTTCTTCTGTATTTTTCATTTGTGTCTTACCTTTATGGCTTCCATTATGGGTATACGCGATATCTTCATTTTAGGAAGTGCGGACTACCGCCTCTCAAAGTGATGTGATTCGTTAATGCCATACGTGGGACGTATAAAGGATGGATTTAATGTTATTATATATGATGTTATACTAGAATTATTATATACCTCTATATCATTATTTTTTCCCCAATAAAGTATGAGATAGAAATGAAAGTAGCGTTCATGCGTACGTACGACTTACCGTCTCCATGAACGGTGCATTTCATTTCTTATCCCCAAATGTAATGTACTATTATAAGTACATGTATATAATGTATATATATGATGAATGATACATCTAAATGATGAATATAATTCTGTAATTAAAATATACATACCTCTCATTTAGTTTTAATTCCATTAATATGACAAAGAAATGAAAGTAGCGTTCACGCGTACGTACGACTTACCGTCTCCATGAACGATTCATTTCATTTCTTACCTCTAAATGATTATGTGATATTATAAATACATTTATATTATAGATATGTATGATATATATGATATCCAAATCAGGAATTTCATTCTGGATATAAAGAACCTTTGACCACATGAACAACATGTAATTGTAAGAAGTCCACTTTGGACTTAAGAACGAAATATCGAGAAAGAAAACATTATTAACTTAAATGATTACATAATGTTTATAACATGTAAATAATTCATATAAAAGGAATAATGAACTTATAAAAAGTTCTTAAGAAAGTATAAATTAACTCAAGTTTATTATTCAGGACGTTAAAGAATGATCGAGTCAAGTCGGACCCGAGGTAAGGGATCTTACGCCTCTCTTTCTTTTTAAGTACATTATTTTATGTCATTCCATTTAAAGATCATATTTCTTGTTATTTTGATGTTCTTTTATATTACACTTACTGTAATTTTTATGTTCATATGATGAGAGACCCTATTCTCTCTCATCAATCCATTTTGGAAGTTTTGAGTGGCGCCGTTAGGCTGCCGAATTTTCGTAAGAGATCTAACCCATCTCTTTTTTTAAGTACTCTCATTTATGTCACTTCTTTTAAGCTCCTATTTTTATGATGTCGGATGTTATTTTATATTCCTATTGCTGTAAATTTTATTTTAATGTGATGAGATACCCTAGTTGATCTCATCAATCCATTTTTGGAAGTTTTAAGTGGCGCTGTTAGGCTGCCGAGTTTTCGTAAGGGATTTTTCATCTCACTTTTATTCTTGTGATATTTATGATACATTTGCCACAATTTCCTTTTATTGGTGTATGTAATGACAATTATTTTACTCATTGTGTAATATTATTTCATTTATGAGTATTTACATCAATGTTGTATTGTCCTTACTTCACGGGGCGTATGTTTTGAAAGATACCCAAGTCAGTAAGGGAACCTTTCACCCTCCTCTTTTTAAAGGACTTATTTTGTTGGGTCTTTTAATTTACATGTTGTTATGTTGGGATATGTTCTCATATATCCTTATTGATGTAACTTTTATGTCCAAGTGATGAGATACACTTTTTATCTCTCATCAACTCATTTTGATGTGAGGCTGTTAGGCTGTCAAGGGAACTTCTTAACCCAATTTCGATTTCTTTGGGTTCAACATGTAGTTATTGAATATGTCATCCTTTTAATATATGTGAATGACCTTTGATTATTTTACACATAATATCCACTTATATTTGGTGTATTCATTTGTCACACATAATTATGTAATTGATTTATCCTTAAACCAAGGATACCGTCTTTGTAAGGGACTTCATCTCAATCTCCTTTCATTGAGGCATATTTCGTTTTATACACAACTATCTTTTATACGGTGTATAAACCCCTTTGACTTTTACTTTTATACAAAATGAATCTTTTTCTACGAAGTGTTTTACTAAACGAAAAAAAGGAATGTTTTTTTAATGTACGTGGTGACAACGACCTTTTCCGCCGCCGCGAGTATTATTTAGTCTTTGGCTTCCTCAACAAGTCGTGATGTTTTTAAAATGAAATAAATACCACATACTCTTTTATGTATTTTGGTATTGAAAATGGTTTTTATAATGGATTTGTTATGTCAATATATTTGAGTGATATATTGTGATCAAAGTGTGGAAATGTTTTCTTTCTATTATATTTGTTTTATGTCTTATGATTTTATTATGGTACTTGGACATTTAACAGGTGGTTATGTGATAAACCATATGACGAGTGGTGTCGTGAATACCAGGATGGGTGGTTACATTATAACCTCCAATGAATTGGGTATGGAAGTCGGCCGTATGGATATTCCATTAAGTATGTATGGAAATTGTCCGTATGGCTATTCCATTAATTGATATGTGTGGAAGTCGACCGTATGGTTATTCCACATAAGTATGTTTATGTCCCAAGTTGCCTTTATATATGTTACGGGTTCTTTATATGGGTTTTATGGTAATCCTTTGGTTAAAAAAGGTAAGTAATGATACTTTTTTTCAGTGAAGAGTTTTCACTACTTCATGAAGGTGAAAAGTATTACTTTGATAAAGTATACATGGTTTACTTTTTGTTTTGAAAAACTAACAGTTTTCATTCTTTGTGTATCCCTTACTGAGCTTTTTATGCTCATCTCAAGTTTTTGAAATTTTTTTCACAGGACTTAGCATGGAATAGGGTCAAGGATGGGATCAAGGGAAAGTCATGCTACCTAAAACATGGAACTATACATGTTTATTTTTAAGATTTTTTATTTTATGGAAATTTAGTAGAGGCGACTACTTTGTAATCTTTTGAGATGTAATAGTTATGTCCTAATTCTCTAAAACTCTAAACCTGAAAAGATCCTCAATGTGAATTACTCATTTAATTCAATATTATGTAAGGTTTAAGGCTAGGGCCTTATAGTTGGTATCAAAGGTCCGTTTAGATAACTTTAGAGGTTAGGGTATTCTCTAAGCATAAGTGACATTACCATAATGGTTAGGATTTCAGAAAGAGTCCTAGTTTTAGATAAAGTGAATGAGTAAGTATATCTTAGTGTTTATCATCCTCATTAGTACATGATGGATATGTTGATATACTCACACTGACCTTTTTGGTTTTAGTAAATGGATGGATCTAGCAGGCACCAAAGTGACAATGGGTTTGAAGGAATTTGTGCTGGTTCTCTGATTAAGAGACTGGATGAGATGGGGGATTCAATGAGGAAACTCATGGTTGTTCTAAACCAACTATCAAGGAGTCATGATCAACCACTTTAAACTTGGTATGTTATGTAATGCATCATGTACAAGATTACCAATCGATGTGGAAGTTCAGGTAATAATTATAAAGGTAAGCACTAGAGTTTATATGATCCTTACTTTTGAGGTAATTATGGGTTATTATATGATATGATGGAAAATGAAAGGCATGAGATAAACTTGAGGTTAAAATATGTTATGATTATTTTTGAAGATTTTATCTCATTTTGGGGAATGTTTTAAGAATTATATAGTTTTGGAAAAAGGACAACACGCAGACCGTGTGGCAACCCGTCACATCGGACAAAGCTGCGGGAATTGAACCCACAACCAAAGTGCAACTGGTATTTATCGCCTACCACTGGACTACATAAAGTCCCTGGTTAGTTTGACTGATTCCATTTAGTTGGATTATTTTAGGAATCAAGAGTAAGTTTATTTTGGGTTTTCTATGGAAATGATTAACCTATCATCGAGGATATGTGATTAGGTTAATTACTTTTCAATAAGAGACATTAAGAGCAACTGATTTTGTTTGGAGATAAATGTTACGATTTAACTTGGAAGACTATGTGATTAAATCGTTCAAATATTTGGGTTTAAATCTTAGTTTGGTTTACTTTGAAGAATTTTATGGACAAATTGTTTATTGAATGGTCTTCGTTGAACTTTGGGTCTTGTTGGACAAATTTTGGGGATAAATAATTGACTTTCTTTTTTATAAAGGATTATCCATTTGTGGATTATCTGATCTTGTTATAACAATTTTGGTTTTGGTTAAGGTATAAAGACGTGGGAAATATATAGTTCTCTTTTGTGGATTAGGTGATTCTATAGTAGTTGATTATAGCTCTCTTAATATTAGCAAGTCATCCTAAATACTCGTCTTTTGGAGAAAATATTAGTTTGTGTTAGAAATCTATTAGAGATGAGAGTCTACACGACAAGTAAGTATGTTTCCTTAAGATCAAAAATAAATTCTTCAATGAAAAGTAACTTAAAACAAAAATGTTTTCTTTTAACTTTTCCTACTGGTGAAACGAATACCGTTTAACCTACCATAGGTTTGTGATTTTCTAATGGTTAACTTTCTCCTAGACATGTTTACTATCACTCTCCCTCAGAACATGACCCTATGTTTTCTCCTCCATGTCCATGTTTTCCTACATTTAATCCTAGTATGGGTTATCTCGGGTGACCTTTGTAATTCTCTTTCTTTATTTTAATGTGATAGTTTTACTAACTCTTGTTCCGATATGGGATTTTCAAGGAAGTTTCCAAGCCCAATTTTAAAACTGTGAGGACGTAATTCCCAAAAGGGGGGAAGGATGTAACACCCCAGGTAAATAAAGAATATGACATTTTCATATTTACCCATATTTGTGAATAAAATATTAATATGACATTAAAGGGCACGCTATGCTCGATGGCGTACCCAACACGCAACAACGAGTTTCTTGGGAATCTTACGTTGCACTCTAATAATAAAATAATATTATTTTAAATGGCAGTTAACATGTAGCCGTTGTATTGGAGGGAATGGATAGAAATAACGAAAATATTATTATATATGTTTTTAAATGTTTTTACATTTATCCAATAAAAGATAAAGGCTTAAAATACGGAAAGAATTCAATTTTAGGCGTATATGCCCTAGTTTTCACTAAAGGTTCACTTATCGCCTTTTGATGGTGAACCGTCATTAAATATAGTTTTTTTCACTCTTATACATTCTATTTGGACCAAATAAAACTCTTCTTTAGAATCAGGACATCAAAATTTACTTTGTGTAAATTTTTGGTATCTTTCCGATAAAGTTCATTTTTTAATGAATAGTGTAAAATGTTGTATTTTAATTAAAAACCTCTTTTTAATCTAATTTATTTATTTGATTAGATTATCTTATTAATTGGTTTTAAAGTGAAATTAGAATATATTTTTACCATTAAATCCAATAGTGGTCATTGGAATTAATTTCACTTTGAAATCAGACTTAAACTAGTGTCAATCTTTTGATACTTATTGTTTCATAAAATCATGCTATTTGTCATGACAGCGGGAATTAATTATTAAATTAATTAATGTGACTTATATGTTTTGAATTTTTTAAAATAGACTTCATTTTTGAATTCGGAATATCAAATATAGCTTAGGGTGAATTTTTGGTAATTTTCTGAAAAACTTCAATTTTTGATGAATAGTGAAACCACTAAGTGGTACTTATAAAAACTGATTTTCCGTTTAAATGAAATTTTTCCACATTTGTGTTTTCAATTTAAAAAATCCAACATACATGGTTGTCATTAAGAAGTAAAATGTGGTTCAATGGGATTAAAATAATTTTTTGGTGAATAGTAACTTATTATGTTTTTAACCGCGATTAGAGGTAATTAGTGTAGTTTAAGGTAAAAATAATGTTTTAATAATATGAAATGAACTTGAAACATGTCCTAAACTCATTGGATGTGTCATGGAAGACGAAGAAAAGCCATGGGTCAACTTGGGGACCCCATGAATCCACTTTGGTTGGGAAATGACATAAATAACTTTTTATTTAATGTTAAAGTAAAAATGACACACACATGAGATGTTTTACTAAAACAGTTTTTACATGGGGTTATACAAGTCAGATTTTTGACTATAAATATTAATTGGAAATATAAAAAGATTTCCAAAATCATAGTATTTATTTTATAATTTTTTAGATCTTAAATAAATTAAAATATTTATGACATCGTGGTGATGCAGCGATGACCTCATTATTTAACGATTTAAATAAAATGAAAATATAATGAAATATTAAGACCTACACATGTCAAAAACCTATTGGATGAGTGGATTTCGAACCCTTATCACCTTATCCTCCAAATACATCAATGTGGGACCTCTTAAATCCGAATACCATTTTGATATAAAGTGACTTTTTTCACATTCCAAGAGTGCCCCTCCTCTCCTCTTATAAAAGGCCCCCACCTCAACCTCCTTACCCACACTCCCCAAGCCTTTGGCTCGGCCAACCCCTGCCCATTTTGTCTCTACACTTCCCTCTATTACTCCTTGATGCCTCAATTTGGGCTGAAGTCTTCCCAAGGAAGCCTTTGAGCTCAAACCAAAGGGAGTTACCCGATTTTAAGGTAATGTCTTCTTTTGAGTCCTTTTGTTTTATTTTGCTTCTCCAACCCCCTAAACTCTTTTTATTCTTTTCTTTTGTAAAAAATACAGTATCCTAAATATACTAGGATGTTGTTATAAGAAATATTAGAGCTACACTTACACACACCTACATATAATGGTTAAGGAACATACTGTTTCCGTGGATGGCGAATTTCTGCCTCACGAAACGATGATTGTTCAACACTCATATAACACCTTCAAAGGTGGCCATTAAGATGTCACTATATTTATATATGTTATATAATATGTTTATGTTTTACTTATGCTTCTGTATTTTTCATTTGTGTCTTACCTTTATGGCTTCCATTATGGGTATACGCGATATCTTCATTTTTGGAAGTGCGGACTACCGCCCCCTCAAAGTGATGTGATTCGTTAATGCAATACGTGGGACGTATAAAGCATAGATTTAATGTTATTATATATGATGTTATACTGGAATTATTATATACCTCTATATCATTATTATTTCTTTCAAATAAATTGTGAGATATAAATGAAAGTAGCGTTCATGCGTACTTACGGCTTACCGTCTCCATGAACGGTGCATTTCATTTCTTATCCCCAAATGTAATGTACTATTATAAGTACATGTATATAATGGATATATATGATGAATGATACTTCTAAATGATGAATATAATTCTGGAATTAAAATATACATACCTCTCATTTAGTTTTAATTCCATTAATATGACAAAGAAATGAAAGTAGCGTTCACACGTACGTACGACTTACCGTCTCCATGAATGGTGCATTTCATTTCTTACCTCTAAATGATTATCTGATATTATAAATACATTTATCTTCTAGATATGTATTATATATATGATATCCAAATCAGGAATGTCATTCTGGATATAAAGAACCTTTGACCACACGAACAACATGTAATTGTAAGAAGTCTACTTTCGACTTAAGAACCAAATATCGAAAAAACAAACATTATTAACTTATATGATTACATAATGTTTATAACATGTCAATAATTGATATAGAAGGTATAATGAACCTGGAAAAGGTTCTTAAGCAAGTAGAAAATAACTCAAGTTTATTATTCATGACGTTAAAGAACGATCGAGTCAAGTCGGACCCGAGGTAAGGGATCCTACACCTCTCTTTCTTTTTAAGTACATTCTTTTATGTCATTCTTTTTAAAGATCATATTTCTTGTTATTGGGATGTTCTTTTATATTACTCTTACTGTAAGTTTTATGTTCATATGATGAGAGACCCTATTCTCTCTCATCAATCCATTTTGGAAGTTTTGAGTGGCGTTGTTAGGCTGCCGAATTTTCGTAAGAGATCTAACCCCTCTCTTTTTTTAAGTACTCTCATTTATGTCACTTCTTTTAAGCTCCTATTTTTATGATGGGGGATGTTATTTTATATTCCTCTTGATTTACATTTTATTGTAATGTGATGAGATACCCTAGTTGATCTCATCAATCCATTTTTGGATGTTTTAAGTGGCGTCGTTAGGCTGCCGAGTGTTTGTAAGCGATTTTTCATCTCACTTTTCTTCCTGTGAGATTTATGCTACATTTGCCACAATTTCCTTTGATTGGTGTATGTAATGAACATTATTTTACTCATTGTGTAATATTATTTCATTTATGATTATTTACATCAATGTTGTATTGTCATTCCTTCACGGGGCGTATGTTTTGAAAGATACCCAAGTCGGTAAAGGAACCTTTCACCCTCCTCTTTTTAAAAGACTTCTTTTGTTGGGCCTTTTAATTTACATGTTGTTATGTTGGGATATGTTCTCATATATCCTTATTGATGTAACTTTTATGTCCATGTGATGAGATACACTTTTTATCTCCCATCAACTCATTTTTATGGGACGCTGTTAGGCTGTCAAGGGAACTTCTTAACCCAATTTCGATTTCTTTGGGTCCAACATATAGTTATTGAATATGTCATCCTTTGAATATGTGTAAATGACCTTTGATTATTTTACATTTAATATCCACTTATATTTGGTGTATTCATTTGTCACACATAATTATGTAATTGATTTATCCTTAAACCAAGGATACCGTCTTTGTAAGGGACTTCATCTCAATCTCCTTTCATTGAGGCATATTTCGTTTTATACACAACTATCTTTTATACAGTGTATAAACCCCTTTGACTTTTACTTTTATACAAAATGAATCTTTTTCTACGAATTGTTTTACTAAACAACAAAAAGGAATGTTTTTTTAATGTACGCGGTGACAACGACCTTTTCCTCCGCCGTGAGTATTATTTAGTTTTTGGCTTCCTCAACAAGTCGTGATGTTTTTAAAATGAAATAAATACCACATACTCTTTTATGTATTTTGGTATTGAAAATGGTTTTTATAATGGATTTGTTATGTCAATATATTTGAGTGATATATTGTGATCAAAGTGTGGGAATGTTTTCTTTCCATGATATTTGTTTTATGTCTTATGATTTAATTATGGTACTTGGACATTTAACAGGTGGTTACGTTATAAACCATATGACGGGTGGTGTCGTGAATACCAGGACGGGTGGTTACGTTATAACCTCCAATGCATTGGGTATGGAAGTCGGCCGTATGGGTATTCCATTAAGTATGTATGGAAATTGGTCGTATATCTATTCCATTAAGTGATATGTGTGGAAGTCGACCGTATGGTTATTCCACTTAAGTATGTTTATGTCCCCAGTTACCTTTATATATGTTATGTGTTCTTTATATCGGTTTTATGGTAATTTTTTGGTTACAAAAAGTTTAGTAATGATACTTTTTTTCAGTGAAGAGTTTTTACTACTTCATGAAGGTGAAAAGTATTACTTTGATAAAGTATACATGGTTTACTTGTTGTTTTGAAAAACTAACAGTTTTAATTCTTTGTGTATCCCTTACTGAGATTTTTATGCTCATCCCAAGTTTTTGAAATGTTTTTCACAGGACTTATCATGGAATAGGGTCAAGGATGGGATCAAGGTAAAGTCATGCTACCTAAAAGATGGAACTATAAATGTTTCTTTTTAAGAGTTTTATTTTATGGAAATTTAGTAGAGGCGACTACTTTTTAATATTTTGAGATGTAATAGTTATGTCCTAATTCTCTAAAACTCTAAACCTGAAAAGATCCTCAATGTGAATTAGTCATTTAATTCAATATTAAGTAAGGATTAAGGCTGGGGCCTTATAGTTGGTATCAAAGGTCGGTTTAGATAACTTTAGAAGTTAGGGTATTCTCTAAGCATAAGTGACATTACCATAATGGTTTGGATTTCAGAAAGAGTCCTAGTTTTAGATAAATTGAATGAGTAAGTATATCTTAGTGTTTATCATCCTCATTAGTACATGATGGTAATGTTGATATACTCACACTGACCTTTTTGGTTTTAGTAAATGGTTGGATCTAGCAGGCACCAAAGTGACAATGGGTTTGAAGGAAACTGTGGTGGTTCTCTGATTAAGAGACTGGATGAGATGAGGGATTCAATGAGGAAACTCGTGGTTGTTATAAACCAACTATCAAGGAGTCATGATCAACCACTTGAACCTTGGTATGTTCTGTAATGCATCATGTACGAGATGACCAATCGATGTGGAAGTTCAGGTAATAATTATAAAGGTAACCATTAGAGTTTATATGATCCATACGTTTGAGGTAATTATGGGTTATTATATGATATGATGGAAAATGAAAGGCATGAGATAAACTTGAGCTTAAAATATGTTATGATTATTTTTGAAGATTTTATCTCATTTTGGGGAATGTTTTAAGAATTATATAGTTTTGGAAAAAGGACAACACGCAGACCATGTGACAACCCGTCGCATCGGACAAAGCTGCGGGAATCGAACCCACAACCAAAGTGCAACTGGTATTTATTGCCTACCACTGGACTACGTGAATTCCCTGGTTAGTTTGACTGATTCCTTTTAGTTGGATGATTTTAGGAATCAAGAGTAAGTTTATTTTTGGGTTTTCTATGGAAATGATTAACCTATCATCGAGGATATGTGATTAGGTTAATTACTTTTCAATACAAGACATTAAGAGCAACTGATTTTGTTTGGAGATAAATGTAACGATTTAACTTGGAAGACTATGTGATTAAATCCTTCAAATATTTGGGTTTCAATATTAGTTTGGTTTAATTTGAAGAATTTTATGGACAAATTTTTTATTGAATGGTCTTCGTTGAACTTTGGGTCTTGCTGGACAAATTTTGGGGATTAAGAATTGACTTTCTTTTTTATAAAGGATTATCCATTTGTGGATTATCTGATCTTTTTCTAACAATTTGGGTTTTGGTTAAGGTCTAAAGACGTGGGAAATATATAGTTCTCTTTTGTGGATTAGGTGATTCTATAGAAGATGATTATAGCTCTCTTAATATTAGCAAGTCATCCTAAATACTCGTCTTTTGGAGAAAATATGAGTTTGTGTAAGAAATCTATTAGGAGATGAGAGTCTACACGACAAGTGAGTATGTTTCCTTAAGATCAAAAATAAATTCCTCAATGAAAAGTAACATAAAACAAAATTTTTTTCTATTAACTTTTACTACTGGTGAATCGAATACCGTTTAACTTACCACAGGTTTTTGATTTTCTAATGATTAACTTTCTCCTAGATATGTTTACTATCACTCTCCCTCAGAACATGACCCTATGTCTTCTCCTCCATGTCCATGTTTTTCTACATGGAATCCTAGTATGGGTTAACTCGGGTGACCTTTGTAATTCTCTTTATTTATTTTAAAGTGATAGTTTTACTAACTCCTGTTCCGATATAGGATTTTCAATGAAGTTTCCAAGACCAATTTTAAAATTGCGAGGATGCAATTCCCAAAAGGGGGGAAGGATGTAACACCCCAGGTAAATAAAGAATATGACATTTTCATATGTATGCATATATGTGAATAAAATATTAATATGACTTTAAATGGGATTCTATGCTCGATGGCGTACCCAACACGCAACAACGAGTTTATTGGGAATCTTACGTTGCACTCTAATATTAAAATAATATTATTTTAAATGGAAGTTAACATGTAGACATTGTATTGGTGGGAATGGATATAAATAACTAAAATATGATTATATATGTTTTTAAATGTTTTTACATTTATCCAATAAAAGATAAAGGCTTAAAATACGGAAAGAATTCAATTTTAGGCGTATATGCCCTAGTTTTCACTAAAGGTTCACTTATCACCTTTTGATGGCGAACCGTCATTAAATATAGTTTTGTTCACTCTTATACATTCTATTTGGACCAAATAAAACTCTTCTTTAGAATCGGGACATCAAAATTTACTTTGTGTAAATTTTTGGTATCTTTCCGATAAAGTTCATTTTTTTAATGAATAGTGTAAAATGTTGTATTTTAATTCAAAACCACTTTTTAATCTAATATATTTATATGATTAGATTATATTTTTAATTGGTTTTAAATTGAAATTAGAATATATTTTTACCATTAATTCCAATAGTGGTCGTTGGAATTAATTTCACTTTGAAATCGGACTTAAACTAGTGTCAATCTTTTGATACTTATTGTTTCATAAAAACATGCTATTTGTCATGACAGTGGGAATTAATTTTTAAATTAATTAATGTGACTTATATGTTTTGAATTTTTTAAAATAGACTTCATTTTTGAATTTGGAATATCAAATATATCTTAGGGTGAATTTTTGGTAATTTTCTGAAAAACTTCAATTTTTGATGAATAGTGAAACCACTAAGTGGTACTTATAAAAACTGATTTTCCGTTTAAATGAAATTTTTCCACCTTTGTGTTTAGAATTTAAAAAATCTGACATACACGGTTGTCATTAAGAAGTAAAATGTGGTTCAATGGGATTAAAATAATTTTTTGGTGAATACTAACTTATTAAGTTTTTAACCGCGATTAGAGGTAATTAGTGTTGTTTAAGGTAAAAATAATGTTCTAATAATATGAAATGAACTTGAAACATGTACTAACCTCATTGGATGTGTCATGGACGACCAAGACAAGCCATGGGTCAACTTGGGGACCCCATGGAGCCACTTTGTTTCGGAAATGACATAAATAACTTTTTATTTTATGTTAAAGTAAAAATGACACGCACATGAGATGTTTTCCTAAAACAATTTTTACATGGGGTTATACAAGTCAGATATTTGACTATAAATATTCATTGGAAAACTAAAAAGATTTCCTAAATCATATTATTTTTTTATAATTTTTTAGACGTTAAATAAATTAAATTATTTATGACATCATGATGATGCAGCGATGACCTCATTATTTAACGATTTAAATAAAATGGAAAGATAATGTAATATCTAAGACCTACACATGTCCAAAACCTATTGGATGAGTGGTTTTAGAACCCTTATCAACGTATCCTCGAAATACATCAATGTGGGACCTCTTAACTCCGAATACCATTTTGAAATAAAGTGACTTTTCTTCACTTTCCAAGAGTGCCCCTCCTCTCCTCTTATAAAAGGCCCCCACCTCAACCTCCTTACTCACACTCCCAAAGCCTTTTCCTCGGCCAACCCCTGACCATTTTGTCTCTCCACTTCCCTCTCTTACTCCTTGAAGCCTCAATTTGGGCAGAAGTCTTCCCAAGTAAGCCTTTGAGCTCAAACCAATGGGAGTTACCCGATTTTAAGGTAATGCTTTCTTTTGAGTCCTTTTGTTTTATTTTGCTTCTCCAACCCCCAAAAATCTTTTTATTCTTTTCTTTTGTAACAACTCCAGTATCCTCAATATACTAGGATGTTTTTATAATAAGGATTAACACTACACTTACACACACCTACATCTAATGGTTAAAGAACACACTGTTTCCGTGGATAGTGAATTTCTGCCTCACGAAACGATGATTGTTCAACACTCATATAACACCTTCAAAGGTGGCCATTAAGATGTCAATATATTTATATATGATATATAATATGTTTATGTTTTACTTATGCTTCTGTATTTATCATTTGTGTCTTACCGTTATGGCTTCCATTATGGGTATACGCGATATCTTCATTTTAGGAAGTGCGGACTACCGCCCCCTCAAAGTGATGTGATTCATTAATGCCATACCTGGGACGTATAAAGGATGGATTTAATGTTATTATATATGATGTTATACTGGAATTATTATATACCTCTATATCATTATTATTTCTTTCCATTAAAGTATGAGATAGAAATGAAAGTAGCGTTCATGCGTACGTACGGCTTACCGTCTCCATGAACGGTGCATTTCATTTCTTATCCCCAAATGTAATGTACTATTATAAGTACATGTATATAATGGATATATATGATGAATGTTACATATAAATGATGAATATAATTCTGGAATTAAAATATACATACCTCTCATTTAGTTTTAATTCCATTAATATGACAAAGAAATGAAAGTAGCGTTCATGCGTACGTACGACTTACCGTCTCCATGAATGGTGCATTTCATTTCTTACATCTAAATGATTATGTGATATTATAAATACATTTATTTTCTAGATATGTATGATATAAATTTTATCCAAATCAGTAATGTCATTCTAGATATAAAGAACCTTTGACCACACGAACAACATGTAATTGTAAGAAGTCCACTTTCGACTTAAGAACCAAATATCGACAAAACAAACATCATTAACTTAAATGATTACATAATGTTTATAACATGTCAATAATTGATATAAAAGGAATAATGAACTTGTAAAAGGTTCTTAATCAAGTATAAATTAACTCAAGTTTCTTATTCAGGACGTTAAAGAACGATCGAGTCAAGTTGGACCCGAGGTAAGGGATCCTACACCTCTCTTTCTTTTTTAAGTACATTCTTTTATGTCATTCCTTTTAAAGATCATATTTCTTGTTATTGGGATGTTATTTTATATTACTCTTACGGTAATTTTTATGTTCATATGATGATAGACCATATTCTCTCTCATCAATCCATTTTGGAAGTTTTGAGTGGCGCCGTTAGGCTGCCAAATTTTCGTAAGAGATCTAACCCCTCTCTTTTTTTAAGTACTCTCATTTATGTCACTTCTTTTAAGCCCCTCTTTTTATGATGGGGGATGTTCTTTTATATTCCTCTTTCTGTACATTTTATTTTAATGTGATGAGATACCCTAGTTGATCTCATCAATCCATTTTTGGAAGTTTTAAGTGGCACCGTTAGGCTGCCGAGTTTTCGTACGAGATTTTTCATCTCACTTTTATTCTTGTGAGATTTATGCTACATTTGCCACAATTTCCTTTGAGTGGTGTATGTAATGAGTATTATTTTACTCATTGTGTAATATTCATTCATTTATGAGTATTTATATCAATGTTTTATTGTCCTTCCTTCACGGGGCGTATGTTTTGAAAGATACCCAAGTCGGTAAAGGAACCTTTCACCCTCCTCTTTTTAAAAGACTTCTTTTGTTGGGTCATTTAATTTACATATTTTTATGTTGGGATATGTTCTAATATATCCTTATTGATGTAACTTTTATTTCCAAGTGATGAGAAAAACTTTTTATCTCTCATCAACTCATTTTGATGTGACGCCGTTAGGCTGCCATGGGAACTTCTTAAACCAATTTCGATTTCTTTGGGTTCAACATGTAGTTATTGAATATGTCATTCTTTGAGTATGTGTGAATGACCTTTGATTATTTTACACTTAATATCCACTTATATTTGGTGTATTCATTTGTCACACATAATTATGTAATTGATTTATCCTTAAACCAAGGATACTGTCTTTGTGAGGGACTTCGTCTCAATCTCCTTTCATTGAGGCATATTTCGTTTTATACACAACTATCTTTTATACGGTGTATAAACCCCTTTGACTTTTACTTTTATACAAAATGAATCTTTTTTTACAAAGTGTTTTACTAAACGACAAAAAGGAATGTTTTTTTAATGTACGCGGTGACAACGACCTTTTCCGCCGCCGCGAGTATTATTTAGTCTTTGGCTTCCTCAACAAGCCGTGATGTTTTTAAAATGAAATAAATACCACTTAATCTTTTATGTATTTTGGTATTGAAAATGGTTTTTATAATGGATTTGTTATGTCAATATATTTGAGTGATATATTGTGATCAAAGTGTGGAAATGTTTTCTTTCCATTATATTTGTTTTATGTCTTATTATTTTATTATGGTACTTGGACATTTAACAGGTGGTTACGTGATAAACCATATGACGGGTGGTGCCGTGAATACCAGGATGGGTGGTTACGTTATAACCTCCAATGCATTGGGTATGGAAGTCAGCTGTATGGCTATTCCATTAAGTATGTATGGAAATTGGCCGTATGGCTATTCCATTAAGTGATATGTGTGGAAGTCGACCGTATGGTTATTCCACTTAAGTATGTTTATGTCCCAAGTTACCTTTATATATGTTACATGTTTTTATATGGGTTTTATGGTAATCCTTTGGTTACAAAAAGGTAAGTAATGATACTTTTTTTTAGTGAAGAGTTTTTACTACTTCATGAAGGTGAAAAGTATTACTTTGATAAAGTATACATGGTTTACTTGTTGTCTTGAAAAACTAACAGTTTTCATTTTTTCTGTATCCCTTACTGAGCTTTTTATGCTCATCCCAAGTTTTTGAAATGTTTTTCATAGGACTTAGCGTGGAATAGGGTCAAGGATGGGATCAAGGGAAAGTCATGCTACCTAAAACATGGAACTCTACATGTTTCTTTTTATGAGTTTTTATTTTATGGAAATTTAGTAGAGGCGACTACTTTGTAATCTTTTGAGATGTAATAGTTAGGTCATAATTCTCTAAAACTCTAAACCTGAAAAGATCCTCAATGTGAATTACTCATTTAATTCAATATTATGTAAGGTTTAAGGTTGGGGCCTTATATCACTCCCTCCTGAGCATTAAATTATGACTTCTTGATCTTTTGAGGGAGTATAAACAAGCATTAGGATGGACACTTGCAGACATTCCTAGTATTAGCCCATCAATTTGTACACATCATAGTTTATTAACTGATGAGGCTAAACCAATGAGTTAGGAACAACATCAACTGAACCCAAACCTCTTATAAATAGTTAAAAAGGAAGTAACAAAATTATTGGCTACTGGAATCATTTACCCAATCTCTGACAGCCAATGGGTTAGTCCCATTCAAGTAGTTCCTAAAAAATAAGCCTAACATTAATTAAAAATGAAAACAATTAATTGGTTCTAACTCATGTGCAGAATAGTTGGCGTGTTTGTATAGATTATCGCTGACAAAACCAACACACTAGGAAGGACCATTTCCCATTTCCATTCATTGACCAAATGATATAGAGGCTAGTGGGGAAGTCTCATTACTTTTTTCTTGATTGGTATTATGGATACTTTTAGATCCATATTGCCCCCGAGGATTAGGAAAAGACAACCTTCACATTCCCCTTTGGCACATTTTCTTATAGAAGGATGCCATTTGGCCTGTGAAATGCTCTGGGTACTTTCCAGCAATGTATGGTTAGTATTTTTTTGGATTACCTAGATAATTGAATTGAAGTTTTCATGGATTATTTTATTGTTTATGGATCCTATTTTGATAAATGTTTAAGTAGTCTTGGTTCCATCCTACGTCGGTTTATTGAAAATAATCTTGCATTTAATTATGAGAAATGATGTTTCATGGTGCGATAAGGTATAGTTTTGGGACATGTTATTTTTGGGGATGGTATCCAAGTAGATAAATCGAAAGTGGATTTCATTTCATCCCTATTGTTCCCTAAAAATGTTCATGATGTGCGGTCTTTCCTAGGTCATGCTAGATTTTACCGTCGTTTCATTTTTGATTTTAGTAAGATTTCACTTCCCCTCTCCAACTTAATCCAAAGAGAAAAAGATTTTGTTTTTGATAAAGAATGTGAAGAAGATTTTAATAAATTAAAATGGAGTCTCACATCACCCCCGGTAATCCAACCACCTCGGTGGGATTTACCATTTGAGCTCATGTGTGACGCCACTAACTATGCAGTTGGGGTAATCTTTTCACAAAGGTTAAACCGAGCTCCACATGTCATAGCCTATGCCTCATGTACACTGGACCCTGCCCAAGAAAACTAAACCACAACTGAAATAGAATTCTTTGCCATAGTGTTTTCCTTGGATAAATTCTGGTCATATATTTTAAGTTACAAAGTCATTGTGTTCTAAGACCATGCATCCCTCTGGTATCTCCTAAAGAAACCGAAATCCAAACCACGTCTCATTCGTTGGATGCTCCTCCCTTAGGAATTCAATCTAGAAATTAGAGATAAAAAAGGAGTAGAGAATACGTTGTTAGACCATATCAGTAGGATATTCCCATCCTCGGACATTGTCTCATCCCCCTGTATTCCAATTAATTACATGTTTCATGATGATCAATTGTACAAATTGAAAGATGATATTCCCTGGTATGCCGAAATTGTAAATTTTTTGGTAGCATCTTGCTTTCCTACTGATTTCAACAAAAACCAAGCTAGTCGTCTAAAACATGAGTTTCGTTGGTACATTTGGGATGACCCCTACCTTTGGCGCACATGTAGCAATCAAGTCCTTAGGCATTGTGTTCATGATAGCAAGTTTCAGTCTTTCCTTAGATTCTGCCACACTCTTGCTTGTGGGGGCCACTTTGGTCCCCAACGGACTGCTTGCAAAGTTCTGGATTCTGGTATCTTTTAGCCAACACTTTTTTGGGATGCCGATGATTTTTTTAAATCTTGTCCTCATTGTCAAAGAATGGGGAATGTATCTAAAAGGAATGAAATTCCACAAAAACCCTTGCTCCTTCATGACATCTTCGATGTTTGGGGTATTGACTTTATGGGTCCATTTCCCAATTCTTTTGGAAACTTATAAATTCTTTTGGTCGTTGATTACGTATCAAAATGGGTAGAGGCACAAGCCACAAGGACAGATGATTCCAAAACAATTGTATAATTTTTGAGAACTCAGATCTTTTGTAGGTTTGGATTACCTAGGTTCATCATCAATGACTAGGGATCTCATTTATACAACCGAAAAATGCAATCACTTTTGCGTTGGTATGGGGTCGGTCATCGAGTATCTACTGCGTATCACCCATAGAATAATGGTCAAGACGAGGTGTCAAATAGAGAGGTAAAACAAATTTTTGAAAAAACGGTCCAACCCAACATGAAAGATTAGAGTCTTAGACTCGATGATTCATTATGGTCTTACCGTACTGCTTTTAAAAATCCCATTAGAATGTCACCTTATAGGCTTCTTTTTTGAAAGATTTGTCACATCCCTATTGAAATTGAGCAGCAGGCCTACTGGGCCATTAAAAAATGAAATTATAACCTTTTTGGTGCAGGTTCTCAAAGGAAGTTATAGATACAAGAGATGGAAGAAATGCCTAAAGATTTTTATGAGAACTCCAATATTTATAAGGACCGAACCAAGGCTGCCCACAACCGCCTTATCCTTCATCGAGAGTTCCAAATTGGGCAGAATGTCCTCCTCTACAATGCAAGGTTAAAATTGCATCCCATTAAGCTTATTTCATGTTGGTTTGGACCATACATTGTCACTAATGTCCCTCCATTTTGTGTTTTTCAGGTTAAAAATGATGAAACCAAGAAAACCTTCACTGTCAATGGGCAGCGACAGAAGCACTTTCGTGAAGCCATTATAGAGTCCCCGATGGAGGATCTCCAAGTTCAAGAAGAAAACTATGAATGACATCCACCGGGTTTTATCCTTCCTTCCCACATTATCTTTTAATACAGTGAGGACACTGCATACTCTAGGTGTGGGGGATGGGTATTTTCCTGGGTTAGTTAAGAAATTTCATCGTTTTCTTTCTTGATTTGTCTTTTCGCTTTCTGAATGGTATTGTCACTTTCCCCCCATCCACTATTCCACACCTTACATTTTTGCTGGAGTGCTAATTTTATCACAGAAAAAGATGCCCCCTGAATTGAATCATCAATGTTATAGAAAATGCATGAGGAATTTCCCTATTTTATGTTGTTTTAACATTTCAAAAAAAAATCACAGATGGAATATGTGTTTTAGCTTGAATTTAACATTATGGTGTGACTTTCTCTTGGAAATTAGTTGTTTTTCGATGATATAAATGGTTTTATCATTATGAAAACATTGAGAAAAATAGTACCCATTACATGAGTAGTTCAAAGGAAAATTGTGGCACTTAATTTCTCCACACATTTTTGCACCCAACCACGAAGTTTGATTTTTTACTTACTAAATAGAAGGTAAATATAATTTAAGTTAATATTTATCTATTTTCCAAATGATTTTTCCAGACTTTCGTTCCTTATCTGATCTTTTTCATTATTGTACCAGATTGACCTACGCGTGTGTACCTTTTATCCGACTGTTGTACGCCCTCAAAAAAAATAGTTGTGTCTTGGGAACGTCAAAAACCACTATTCATGGACTTTTTATCTTGTTATAACTATTACAATTATTGTCGTGAGGAGATCAAACAAGGGTTGAGAGAAGGGTGTGAGATTTGTTCCATGAAAAACATTTCAAAAAAAAATAAATGAGGGGAGTGATGAAATGTACATCATATGGGGATATCTAGGTCAGGAGCTTAAGGCTTGACTTCCGAGAATGTTTATGTGAGTGGGTCTTGAAATTTGATTGCAAAGTGTATAGGACAGGTTCGGTGGACATAATCATTTAAGCAGAAAAATATTAAAATAACCTATATTTATTGGATATAATGTCAGTAGAATAGCATGAATTGGTTGTCACAAACACACGTGGAGATTTAGTGACATTGTAGACTTTAGGATTACTTTCCCAAATTGGTATCATTAATCTCCCTAAATTTCACACTGATACAATTTATGAGACACATTTTTGCATGATCACTGAGAATAACTCCATGGTTTGATTTTTTCTTTGATCACATTCCTTTCAGATTTTAAATTTTCACTGAATGTTAAATCTTCATGAAGTTGGGAATATATCCATGAATAATATTTAGAAATATCAATTTTCCCAGGAGTGAAAATGTTTAGGTGTGGGGGTGTGATCACACTGCGATTCACTGTTTCATTTTCAACCCTACACCACTGTGGTAAACTAGTTTTGTATTGATAATTAGAAAAATAATACCAAATTAAATTCCATATTTGAATCATTAATTTTGTCTTTATCACTGTTAAAATGGGAATTTTTACTTTTTTGAGGACTTGATTGCAGGAGGAGGTGATTTGGAGGCCCTGAAGATGATCCAGAAGGAAAATGGGCCAAAATTGCATGTATCCCAAGGACACCTGTCCACTGTTTTGAACAGTGTGTGAAATCCATGCATGAAAATGGGCTGAAATTTTAATCCTCTTTAAATCTCTATGGTTTACAACTCTTCTCAAAGGACCAAAGCCCCATTCGTCCATCTGGTGGCCCATCTGAACCATTCTGTCCAGGGGATAGAATCTGCCCGAATTCAAATGTTCAGTTCGGTGGTGTGAACATATCTTGAAATCAGGCACCCTAATCGATTCCAAATTTGACATGGAGACAGTAAAGAGGCCTTCCAAAAACATATCGCTTTTTTCCATGTTGTAATATGACTTTATACTAGTCCATAACCAAGGCACAAGTATTATCTTCAAAACTGGGTTCTCAAAACCGTGTGCCATTTTGGCTATAAAAAGGTACAAAGGGTCCTCATTTGGGAGTTCGAACCAGAAGCTATACTCTTACATTTTGGAGTCCTAGAAAAGTCTCCTAATCACCTTGGAGGTTTTGGAGGCTCCTATCCTCATAGGGGAATCAAGGATGAAGAAGGAGTTCCACCCGAGCTTCCGCCTCCTCCCGATGTCTAGCTAAAAGTTGGGTGCTCGTTGTGAGGGAGCTACACACATGTCAAGGGAGTTCTGATGCATACACTAGCTACTGGATTGGATTAATTTGGGTTTTTAAATATTTCATTACATGTATCTTATTTTATTTCATATTTTAATGCTTGATTTGATGCATGTGAGTGTTATGCTCTTAATTTCTAACCGATCGATGTGAGGTTTTGAGTGCTTGACTTGTGTTGTTCCGATTGGAAAACACAAGAATCATTTTCTTCCCCACTTTATTGAGATTTTAATATTATGTTGAAGCTCTAATTTCGTGCATATGTTCTGGACCTTGGAAATACGATTTTTATGTCATGGTTTGGTTCTTCAAGCATTGAAATAATAGCATAGGAATTAATCGAGATACTAATTAATTCTAACCAACGAATTACTCTAAAGCTAAAATGAATCTCTATGAACAATGAACTTGATATGTGTGTAGTGAAATCACATCAACCCTTTTATCTCATATTTTTCAAAATCCACTTTGTCTTTCATCTTTTAAACTATTTTGATTAAGTTACATTCTTTAAGCTGTTTTCAAAATCCCCCCCTTTTCTTCGTAGACTTAATTAAAAATACACACTCTAAACCTATCAATGCTCCACAAGAAACGATCTAGGGTCTTCTATAGTCTACAAATAAACCTTAAAAGAATAATCAATTTGACGTTTCATGAAAAAGTGGTCAGTAATTTATGAAAATTTTAATTATTATATATGTGGATCACATGAAAATAAATACATATTAAGGGTGCGCCCTAATAGCGCTCCAATTCATTGAGTAAAGAGTTTAATCTCTAGAGATGAAAAGTTTCATGATACCTTAGTGAATAACCAAGGTAAAATTTATTACACCAAGGGGATAAACCTTGGCGATATGTTCATGTATGTCTAAATTATTTTTTTTAGCCACATAATCATGCAATAGTTCACTTTCTTTTCATTATGAAATTCCTCTACTTCCATTTTCAGGTCATTATGTTTTTCATCATGTTCTTATTGATATCACAAGTAAACTAATTCCCTTGCTTTCCTTACTGGTATTTCTACTCATGCTTTCCTTTTATGTGTGTCTCTAGCTTATGATATGTAGTAGTTATACGTAGGATGAACTTTTCAAGGGGCATTTCAAGGGAATTTAAAAGAGTGTTTAAATTTTTCCTTTATTTTCTTTCTGATTTCCAAGACACAAGACTTTAAAGGTCATCTGTTTGTAAAATGTAATGAAAAGTTATGTAATAAAAAGGCTGGATTCCATATTTTTTATCAAAGGATAGTTTAGTTATTTATGGAAATTAGGCAATGAAATCTTTAGGAATAACCCTCTAGAAAATTTTAAATATAGGAAAACATCCTGATATTTTGGTGAGTATTGAGTCCGTGTTTTAAAAAGAAAATTCATCCATATCTGGAAATGATCTGGTAGAGGTGGCTATGGAATAGATGTACCTAGGAGTGAAAACTCCGACAAGGAGTTTCAGGCTAGACCTAGGGTATCCTCGTACATGACAACGGGTCTTCCAGCACTCTTGGTTACGAAAAATTTGGGGGATATGTTTGGTTTATCATAAGAGTTTTATGAATCAATATAACGTATTTATAGAGAAATGTAATTATTAAGACCTAAAATTATTTATAGTTAAAAGATTCATATATGAAATAATCTTCTCACTAAGTTTTTATTGTTTTTGAACATGGAGAAAAATTGGAGGAACCGTGAAAAAGGACACCATAATGGACCATGCACTGATGGACTTCTGATGGAACCCAGAATAGAATCTTTAATGCAAATGATGACCAAATGACTCATGTTATGGGAAATAACTTGAATCAAGCTGAGTGACTGATCTCACCGCGAAGGTAACAACTTTCTGTTGAATCCTTTATGCATCAATGGCCACCAAACTTCAGAGGATCTACCGAACCATCTATTGTAGAAAATTGGATCAGCTCTATCGACAAGATCTTTTTTGTGCTCCGTTATTCTGAACAAGAGAAGGTTACCTTGGATGTTTATTGCTTTTAGGGAGAAGCTGATCAGTGATGGGAATTGATTGAAAAAACAAGGCCAAGGGTGGAAGTTTATGTAATGGAGTGGGAAGAGTTCAGAGGGATATTCTTCAATAAGTATTTCCCTTGATTGATGAGAAAAAGAATGGATAAGGACTTTCACCAGCTAAAGTAGAAGGAGAATGAATCTGTAGAAAGCTACGAGATGAACTTCACAGGGATTTCACATTACACCTCTTGCATTGTCATGGATCCAAATGGTAGGGTTGATAGATTCTTAGGTGGAATGAGACCTCATATAAGGAAGAATCTAGCCAACTGGGATTATGATATATATGAGGAGATCGTGAGAAGTGCGATGAAAGTAAATCTAGAGTTTGGTATGACATAATGGTCTCATAAATCCAATGACAAGAAAATATCGATGCAGACAAGCTTAGGGAGGATCTTCTCTTAGGTAAGAGGAGGTAAGAAAGTACACATTGAACATAATAAATGTGGGAAGAAGTATTCAGGGAACTGCCAGATCGAGAGAGGAAAGTGCTAAAAGTGTGGTAGAGATGGACACATTGATCATAATTGTTATAGTGAAGTAAAGCCTCAACTTCCCAACAATAATTACAAGGAGAAGATGGTTCAAGACCTACCTGATGTCCAATACTATAAGTGCGGAAAACTTGGTCACTTTTACAATTACTATCCAAATCCTAGGGAAGTGGAGGGGAATCGCCTTCAGCCTCAACAACAGCAAAGGGAACATGGTCATACTTTTGAAATCACAATAGATGAAGTTGAAGCACCATATGATGTGGTGGAAGGTATTCTTTTTGTTCTCTAAAATCTAGTAAGTACTTTGTTTGATTCTTTTTCTACACAATATTTTTTTTCTTCCATGTTTGCAAAGAATTTAGAATCAACCCCCGATTGTCTAAAAGTAGAGTTATCAGTAAAGATTCCTAGTGGGATTATCCATGCATCATTAGTGCTTAGAAACTCTAGTATTTACATTTGTGAGCACAATCTTATTGATAATATAGTAATCATTACCATGCTAGAATTTGACATTATACTAGGGATGGACTGGCTCTCAAAGTATAATGCTAAGATCAAATACAGAATCAAGGAAATCTCAGTAGTATTGAATGGAAAACCTACCGTTATCTTCCAAAGGGATATATCTCAAGCTGATCTTTTTCTAGAAGAACCACATAAATCCTTCTTTATGGAGTTTATTGGTGAAGAATAAGAAAAAATTGAGAGTTTGATGATAGAAAATATCACCATCGTCTAGGAATACATTCATGTATTTCCTAAGGAGTTACCCGAACCTCCCATAGATAGAGAGGTACCGTTCTCCATTAAACTTGTACCTAGATCCCATCCGATATCAAAGACCCCGTATAAGATGGAATATGTGTAGCTGGAGGAGTTAAAGAAACAACACCAAGATCTTTTGGATAAGGGTTTTATAAGATCGAGTGTGTTTCCATGGGGAGCACCAATTCTTTTTATGATAAAGAAGGATGGATTGATTCATCTAGGAATTGATTATAGAGAACAGAATGAGATCAAAGTAAAGAACAAATTCCCTCTTCGAATAATTGATGACTTATTTGACCAAATTCATGGGGCTCAATTATTTTATAAGATTGTTGTTCGATATGATTATCATTAATTGACAGTAAAGAAAGAAGATATTCTGAAAATTGCCTTCTGATCAAGAAATAGGAATTGTGAGTTAGTTCTTATGCCCTTTAGACTAACTAATGCACCTACTATTTTCATGGTTTTGATTAATAGAGTCTTTAAGGGCTACATTGATAACTTTGTTCTAGTTTTTATTGTTGATATTCTGATATATTCCAAAAGTTTCAAGGATCATGAGGATCATCTAAGGGTTATTTTTCATACCCTACGGAAGGATAGGATATTTGGAAATATCAGAAAATGTGAATTATAGTTACAACCAGTTGCTTTCTTGGGGTACATTGTAACCAATGGAGGAATCATAGTTGACCCTGCATAGAAAAAAGTTGTAGAGGAGTGGAATCAGCCTATAACAATAACTGAGATTTGTAGTTTCCTGGGATTAGGGGGATATTATAGGAGGATTGTGAAAAAAAATCATGGCTTTCTAATCCATTAACCAAGTTAACTTGAAAAGGGGTCATGTTCATCTGGAAAAAGGAGTGCAGGGAATGTTTTCATGAGTTGAAGAAGAGATTGGTTACTGCACTTACGTTAACTCTACCCTCAAGTGGATAAAGATTCATTATTTTTAGCAATGCATCTCTGAAATGGATTGGGTGTGTCCTCATGCAAAATGAGAAAGTCATTGCTTATGCATCTTGACAGTTGAAGACTCATGAGAAGAACTATCCTACGCATGATCTGTAGTTGGATGTGGTCATTTTTGCTCTGAAGATATGGATCCACTATCTTTATGGGGAGAAATGTGATATATACATAGACCATCAATGTTTGAAGTATATTTTTACACAAAAGGAATTGAACATGATATAGAGGAGATGGTTGGAACATATCAAATGCTTTGATTGTTCAATTCATTATCATCCCGGAAGAGCAAACAAATTCACTGATTCATTAAGCAGGAAAGACCGAGTTGTTCTTTCTATGATGTGGATTGAAAGAGATCCTTTGATCAGTGATATAGTAAAGTTGTACATTGGAATTATAAGGGAAGGGACATCATCAACCCTAACCCAAATAATTTCTCTACCATCGTTTCTAGAGAAGATAAAGAAAGCTCAGA
This sequence comes from Viscum album, assembly GCA_963277665.1. Classification (NCBI taxonomy): domain Eukaryota; kingdom Viridiplantae; phylum Streptophyta; class Magnoliopsida; order Santalales; family Viscaceae; genus Viscum; species Viscum album. Next base: position 266,159,198 of record OY728129.1, read on the forward strand.
AAGAATATCTTTTGTTACAGAAGAAGTTTGAGGCTATGAAGATTGGTAAGTTTCTCGAGTTCAATATTGATCAAGAAGGTGTACGGGAATTTTATACAAGACTATATGTTCCATCTATTCTGGAAATAAATATGGAGCTGATGGATGAATCTCATAGATGAACATTATCTATTCATACTAGAAGCAAAAATATGTATATAGACCTTCGTGATCATTATTTGTTGTATAATATGAAAATGGAGATTGCTGAATACACTTCCAAGTGCCTGGTATGTCAGCAAGTGAAGTCAAAGCAATAAATTCCTAAAGGGGTATTGCAACCACTACCCATACCAGCATGGATGTGGGATAATATCACTATAGACTTCATCACTGGTCTCCCAAGAACATCATAAGGAAACAATGTGATATCGGTTATTGTGGACCGTCTCACCAAGACTATCCATTTTATCTCAATTAAGGATGATTTCTCTCTTGTACAACTTTCCATGATGTACATGAAGGATGTGGTAAGGCTGTGTAGAATTCCACTTTCTATCATATCTGATTGTGATCCAAGGTTCACATCAAAATTCCAGAGAAGTCTTCAACATGCTCTGAGCACTGAATTGAATCTCAGAATGTACTATCACCCAAAGACTGATGTCCAGTATGAATGAACTTTTCAAACACTCGAGGATATGCTGAGAACATACTCAATGAAATTTAAAGGTGGATGGGATCAACATCTTCCTTTAGTTGAGATCTATTACAACATGAACTTCCACTCGAGCATTCAAATGGAACCCTATAAATATCTATATGGTAAGCGAGGTAGAACTACTAATTTTTGGAATGAAGGTGGTGAGAGAAAGCTTCTTGGGTCTGATCTTGTGTAAGATATGACAAAAAAGTACACGCCATCCAACAACTCATTAAGGCTACTCAGAGTCAGAAATAGAGCTATGCCAAAAACCATTGAAGGGAGATATAGTTTGATGTTGGTGACAAGTTATTTCTTTTATTTTTACCTTAGAAGAGATTCATGAGGTTTGGGAATAAAGGGAACCTCATCTCTAGGTACATTGGTCCCTATGAAATCCTTGATCACGTAGGAGCAGTGGCCTATCGGCTTGCACTTCCTCCAAATCTAGTAGAATTTCATGATGTCTTCCATGTATCCTTTTTGAGGAAGTACATATGTAACCCTTAATATATACTAAATCTAGAGGTGATGTAACTGGAACATGGTCTATCTTATAAGGAGAAGCCAGTGGTGTTTTGGATCATAGAGACAAGATTTTACGCAACAATACTACCCACCTTATTAAGGTGTTGTGAAGAAACCCCAAATGCGAAGAAGCCATGTTGGAAGTAGTGGAGTCTACGAGGCATAAGTACCCAAACCTTTTTTATTCTTAGGGTACGAGTTAAAATTTCGGGGATGACATTTCTTAAGGGGGGAAGAATCCTACCACCCGATCTTTTGAATAATATTTGTTTCTTAAAATTGTGTGTTATTTTATACTCCACAAAACTATATCCTTTAATTAATGATGTGATACCATTGGGTTTTGACTGTTATATGACCATTGGTCAATATGACCATTGGAAACTAAAATCTGATTTTTAAAATTATTTTTTATAAATAGAAGTGATCATGGTTAATTAATATAGAAAAAAAGAGTCAATGGCCTCATCCAGTAGATGCAAGCCGTACGATGCCCATCTGTTAGTGCTTGGGAAGGAGGTAGTATCTTTGGGCTTTTTTCTAGACCAAGCCCAAGCTGAGCTTCAACATGTGAATCTTGAAAGGAATTGCATAAGGGAGAAGTTCAAGTTGATAGAAAGTACCACTCATGCAATGTTGTCTGAGTTGCCATAAGATTTTATCACCATAGTAAATATTACACTTAGGTCCTATGAAGGTGTTATAAGGGGCTACGTAACAAGGCCTTAGTTACGTTGTGTAATCCTTTTGTATAAATAAAATTATAATTTCTTATTATGTTAAATTTTAGAATTTCAAATGTCTGGATAAATGTAGGATGAAGTTCGATATTATTGATAGATTTTTAAAAAAGGTGTATCTTAAAATATTTTGGAATAATTTAAACAATTAATAATGTGAAATTATTTTCAAAAAATGGTCTTCTACAATTTTGATCAGTAAGAAACTTAGAGTCTAATAAGATCAACTAGATTTTTAGTTAATAGTAAATTATGAATAGTAACATACCCATATGAATAGTAAAGAATTGTAATGAATAGTAAATCATCCAAACAAAATAAAAACTTCACCCATGAATGTATAAATACAATTTAGACATCTAAAAAGTGAAAAAACAATCATACTAGATGTTTTGTTATTTTTATATGACATAAATATTTTATTTACAATTTTATAATTAATTTAATAATTTAAAATGGAAATTTATTTTCAAAAAATATAATCATAAATTATTACATTATTTTCTCATGGTTATTCAATAATTTTATGGGACCATGATTACTTTTTCATAGTATTACAAAATAAGTTATAGTTATAGAGTTGTTTTTTGAATAAATAATGATTTTATTTAAAAATTAAATTTAAAATATTTAGATTTTTTTTATAAAATGGAGTTCAATTTTAAATTTAGATAATCATTATTAGGTTAGGGTGAATTTATGAGATTTTTATAAAATGATTTGTTTTAGGTGAATAGTGAAAAAAAAGTTTTGAGTTTTGGGTGTTTAATGACATCATTAATGATGTAAAAATGATGTAATAATTATGTAATCATTCTAGTCGACTTTTGAATAGTAAGATATTCTATGAGGTGTCCCAAGTGTCCAATAACATGGGAAAGTCCATGGTTTTTCAAATACCACAGATGAGGTGTCCCTTGGAAATTAATTAAAAATTCCCTCACTTTTCCTATAAATACCAAGCCATTCCCTCATTAATTTCATTCTAAAATCCTTTTCAATGAAGTTTTAGTATCTTTACCTCCCATGGAGTCCTCCCAAGGTGTCCTCAAGCTCCCCAAGGTCCAAAACTTTAAGATTTTGGAGTTACTATTTAAGGTAAGGGAACCTTCGACCCTCCTCTTTTAGTCATGATTTCCATTAAGTTATGTCTTCTAGTTTCCATCTTCTTATGTGGGGGTATGTTATAATATATTATTATTACTATAAATTTCATTTCCAAATGATGAGAGATAATTTCTTATCTTATCAATTTATTTTATTAATTTTTAGGTGATGTTGTTAGACTGCCGAATTTTCGTATAAGAAATAACATTTTCTCTTTTCTTTCAAGTTTCCTTTTCTTATGGAATGTCATTAAAAACAATGATATTATTTCTTTTTATTCTGTACCTCTACTATAAATTATTCATTTATTGATGGGAGGCCATTTTACCTTCTCATTTTATTGTTTTCTAAAACTGTGTTATATAGTTGTTATGCTGCATAAATTTTGTCTCAAAATATATCTCACTTTTCTCAAGAAATGATCTTGTTTTATTTATCTGAATACCCAAATATACTTTCATATCCATAGTTATTATTCATGATAAAAAATTGATCTATTTGATACTATAATTTACCTACAACAACCCCTATTTCATTTTCCAAGGGTTATAAAAGACATAACTATCATGTTCTTAAGCACTTTTAAAACATCGTGATTTTGAAGTGAAACCCATTACTTTTACTATCTATAGATTATTTATGAAATTTTTTATTATGATCTATGTGAATCATATTAAAATAAATACATATTAAGGTTTCACCTTGATATCTTTTCAATTCATTGGGTAAAGAATTTAATCTCTATAGATGACAAGTTTCACGATACCTTGGTGAATAACCTTGTTAATTTCTATGACACCTTGGGGATGAACCTTGGTGATATGATCATGACTATATAAATTAAATGTTTTAGCCCCATATCAATGTTATGGTTCATGTTATTTTCATTATTAAATGCATCTACATCCATTTATCGTGCCTTTATGTTTTTTATAAAGTTCTTATTGATATCACATGTAAAGTGATTCCCTTGCTTTCCTTACTGGGCTTTCTGCTCACCCTTTCCTTTGATATATGTCGTCAGGTTATGAGATGTAGTAGTTGTACATAGGATAAACATTTCAAGATTCTTTTAAAGGGGATTTAAAATAATTTTTTATGTTTTTATTTATTTTTTCTCTGATTTCCAAGATCCCAAAATGTAAAGGTCCTCTGTTTGTAAAATGTAAGGAAAAGGTATATAATAAAAATGTGGGATCCCATAAGAGATGTCAAATTTATAGGATAAATATGACCATGAATTTGATCTTTCCTAGTATAAAATAGGAATGTTAAATAAATTATAAAAGATTAACTATAGACCCCAAACATACATCACATAAAAATAATCCACAAATAAAATCTTATGACCTTTTAACCTTTTCATAAATGCCATTTATATTTTTTATCAATTATTCATAATATAATAAATATATTAATTGATAAATTTAAACCCTTTTACTTGACTCGTCCCCCTCCAAAATATTAAACAAACCTTTAGTATAATAATTGTTTTGTAAAATATTTTCTTTTTTATTCACTAAATAACTTCTGAAAACTGTTAATAAATAAATTCAACTCCAATTTCTTTAAACTTGAATAATATGAATTATTTTTTTCTAGAGGATTGTTCATACATGGACATCACCTGAACATTGTAGTGGGCCCTACCATGTCTTGAAATCCTATTCATAATAGGGTGGACTTTTAAATATGCTTAGTGTGTGACCCTTTAGGTCATTATATTGATATAAATTAGTACTATTCATATATGAGGAGTGGATTCAAGCAACCCACCAATTCCCCTAATGAGATAAGGTATAGTCATAACAAAGGCAACCATTCCTATAAATGAACACTGTGTATTGTCATCACTCTGTCTCAAAATATAACATAAATATGGATGCAGAACTTGTGTCACCATCCTTACATTATTTATTCTTAAATATACTAGACAGACTTACCTTCTTCTAGGGTCATCTATCCTGATATATCTCTTCCTTTTGTAAGTGAAAACCCCTATCTTGATCATTCAATCAATGTCATACCACTAATGATACACTCAACCCAAGCTACCTCACCACAATATAAATTTCATGGGTTATATCTAGAATCAATGTTCACAATAAAACAGTACACATTGATAATGATCTCAAGTATAAAGACCAATACATGTTATAATAAGAAGAAGAAACTAATTAAACTTGTAACATATGGTCCTCTTATTAGCAGTTCAGTCATCATGGTACCATTATACTTGAGATCTCCATGTGATAAATTTACAAGATGAAGTCTTAATGCTTATGAGCCCCCAACACATGATAGAAAAACATTACCTATTTCCTATGATTATTATTTATATAGACCATATTAAATATTTTTAATATTACTATACTAGTATCTCAAAGTTATAATTTGTACTGGGAGCTACTATAACCTTTTGATACAATATATAATCTAATGGCATTTATAACTATATTATACGTGCAGAAGTAATGTTACTATCATGGTAAGTGAAAACACACACACACACACACACACACATATATATATATATATAATTATATGCATGTTATGATAATCAATGTAAATAAAAGAGTTAGTGTCTAGGATACTTACTCACAATACTTTTGTGATGTTTTTTTGAGTTTTGAATCATCCCTTTACTTAGATCACTTCTGATTGTAAATTTTTTTTAGTGGATTTTGATAAGTACTACAGTTGTGTAAGGTATCTTGGTAAAGCTATTATATCCCCTATTAATTTTTCATCTATCTATTCTTGTGAGAAATGCGATTTTTGTGACTAATCTACATTATTTAATCATTGTGACTTAAGTGATTCTAGGGATAGAAAGTTATAAATTCAAAACATTTTTCTTGATAATGTTTAGGGGACTATTCTTACTTACCATGATGAGATCAAGGAGGTTCTTGATTATAGATAAACCTATTTTTGGTTTTCAATTTGAATAATTTTGTGTTTGTAACTTGATACCTTTTGAATGGTTTAACATTCATGAAGTTATAGTGGGATTTTTATACCTAAGTTTAGGTTATTGAAGCACATGATACCTTTATTTAAAATTGAATATTTCCATTGATTGGAATTATTATGGTACTAATATCCTTTTAGGAGTATAAGGAATATTATCTCTATATATGTTCATTTTTTTACTTTTTTGAGTTAATTTATATTCGGATTATTGTAAATTATATATGAGTTATGTTTTTAACTCTTGATAATTTGTTTTCATTATATACTTTTACTTTGATTGAATTGTATATGTTTTGAACAACATACTTCTTCATGTGGGAGAAAATTTTTAATTCATAATTATACTTCAATTATCCCCACTCTTACTTGTATTTAATGGGATAATTTATTTTCATTGAGATCTTTATTTATTCTTACAATATTCATACTCACTGTCTTTCTTATTTGAACACTCAATTGAAAAATTTCTAACTCCACCACACTAATAATTTTTTTTGTGAGTTAATATTTTAACTTACCATTTTTATTACCTATGTTCTTTAAGATAAGATCCATTGTCCTCTTTTTCTCTTTATTCCTTCTTTCATTATCTTTCGATTCATTTAAGAAACCATTTTCATCTTCCTGGATTTTATGCTTGTTCATAGGTTTGAATACCATCTAATACATGATATTATTTATAAACACTTGATTTTTCATCATCCCACATTTAAAAAGAGTATTGTGTAACTCATAAAAAGATAAGTCATCATTTTATAACATATTTCAATCCTTTTCATCAAATCTTTTAGGAAAATTTATCATTTGTTTCTTTAAAATGGATGAATAATTGAGAGTGACTCCAAAACCCCTTATATTACTGATAATAAAATTTACCCTTATGAAGAAATCATCAATAGTCACATCATCAACCACTATAATATCTTTAATATTTGGTATAAATATATATAGTTTGACTTATTTTACCCTGAAATTAATTTTAAAAAATGTTTTCACATTTTTCCCACATCTCATAGGTAGTTTGGAGTCCCATAACTCTTATATAAACTATTTAATATAAGGTAATAAAAATTTTATTCCTTACTTTTACTTCAATATAAAAATTTCAATTATCAAAAAATTTATGGGAGAATCTATCCCAAGTGGTGAAAAACCTTCTGTTATGGTATCATAAACCTCGATCCCTTGTTAAAGAAGTCAATGAATCATCTTATTCATTCATGAATGTAAATTATTTCCTTAAAATATAGTAACATCTATACTATTGATAGAATTAAAATTCTCCATCAATAACTTCAAATTCAAAAGGATCAATCAAAAAAATATGGAGACATAGACTTCATCACTAATTTATTTCAATGAGTAAAAATTTTGTGAAGGGATTATCCTTAACTCAACACCTACAGGGGGGAGGTATGATTCTTTTCCCATGGGAAGGTATCATCCTTGACATAGTTCTCTCCAACTATAATATATTTTTGGATAATATTATAATGGATCTATATAGTCATTAATTGTATTCATTATAATATTATAAAAAAGATCTTTAGTGTTCTCCTAGATTCTTCTACATCATAATACAAGAACATATTCCTCAAATGTAGGTATTTTAATGCTAGATAATTAATCAATACCATTACATTAATTTCAAACATCATATTAAACATTAATAACGATCAATGAATATAGGATTCCATTCAATCGTACATTGTTTTCTTCCTCCTCTACAATAATATTTTTGTAGATCTGTACTTCAATATAATTACCTTAATGTCACTGAAATCTAGTAATAGTTTTCACCAGTTGGTCTCTCTTCAACATATTCAATCAATATCAAGATATAATAACAAATTTTTCATCCAATCTTTTTTACTTATGTTGTTATTAATTATTATTATTCATATATTCACGAGAATATTATTTCCATAATTTGAATAAGGAACTCCCCCCTTAAGTTATAGTAGCCATATTATTTATTTAAAACTAATCAAAAGATATTCTTGATAAAATTTTGAGTTTTGAAATTCAATAACGTTTTCAAATATTATATTTGAAATACCATTACTATTTCACCAATATCATCACATTTATTTTCTCATTAAATTCTCCTTCTAACTCATCTTAAATCTTGACTTAATTCCCTCAGTATTGTGATGTTTATGACTTTTAGTTAATCAAGTCATCATCTTACTTGTATAGCCCATAATATATAATTTTGTTAACTATTAATCCTTACATAACCTTCTATTAAAAATTATGTTTCGACTTTAAATACATATATTCATACTCATTATAGACTCAAGAGTACCCTTACGTACTGAGTACATTGTCAATTATAATTAATAATATGAAACTCTTTTTTAGTAAATATACCTTAAAATAAATCTAAAAAACATAAAACATGTTAAAAACACAAAAAAATCTTAACACACAAAAATAATTCTCAACAAAATCCAATGATACAGATATATGTAAAAAAACAACCCTTCAATAATTTCATTGGTTCTGTAGACATTATCAATGATGATGGGGTTTTAAAGTTTGGAATGATACTATTTGTACCGTTAGTTCCTAATATAAATATGGGGTTTTAGATAAATCTCATGGATAAAATTTATCTATACAACTTAGCAGTACCAGGATTTATATGTATCTAATAGAACATTTATAGTGAGATAACTAGTAGAGGAAAATTATTGGATATGATTAATGATACATAGTGTGCCTATAAGTAAAGGTCGATAGAAAAAATCAAAAGTGTTTCATGAAACCTCTATCTATACAAATGTGAATATGGGGTAATATTACATTGGAATTTGTTATTATACTTCCCATGAAATCTATGAGGACTGATTCCATATGGGTTATTGTGGATTTCCTTTCAAATTCTAAAAATTTACTAGAAATAAAGGAGGATCTCTAGAATCACACAATACTCAATATTAATTATATTGTGAGTATTCATGGTGAACCCCTACCTATTACATCTAATATTGACCCTTTTTCACATTGAAATTATAAAGGAGTCTTTAGAATGTAGTAGGAACAGAGATACATCTAAGAATCACTTATCATCCTCAAAATTATGTGTAGTCTGAAAGAACTATATAAACACTATGGGATATTATGTGGTTATAATCACATGACTACAAAGTAACATTGGACTAATATATAATGTTAGTATAATTTTGATACAATAAAATCATTCATTTAAGCATTAAAAAGGCATTATAAGAATCCTTATATGTGAAAGGATATTGTACTCAAACCTAATTTTATAAATTTATAGAAAGTAAAATTATAACACCGCAAGATTTCATAGTAAGTCATTTTATTTAAAGTAATTCAACAGCTTGCACTACACGCAACACTGAGTTCGAGCGCACCACGACTTATGAAACTAGATATTCAAAAAGAGGTTGTGAATAGTATAACTGAATTTTAAATTTTATATACTCCATATAATTTTAGAATCTATATAATGTGTTTCTTAGACATAATATAAGAACATATTCATTTTTTAGATAAAAGAAGTATTTTTAAAAAAATGAAATTTTACCACCTTTTAATGGAAATCCCTTTTCAAAAAAAATATTTGGAACTTTTATATATTTAATAAATGAAATTAAATTATTCTTTAGAATCGGGATATAAAAATTTATTTTGGATATATTTTTGGCACTTTTCAGATAACTTCCATATTTTGATGAATACTGAAAATTACTAAATTTTAATTGAAAACAAAATTTTCAATAAAAATAATTTATAGTGTTAAATTATTTATTTGAATGATTTGGAAGTATGATTCGATTATATTTTTTTTCATTTAATACAATGTAGCTCATTATAAGTAATTTCACATTTAAATTTGACAGAAACACATGCCAATCTTTTGATAGTTTTTATTTTTTTAAAACCCGCTTTTTGGTATTGACAACGGGAATTAATTTTAATATAATTAATCCAAATTCTATTTTCGGAATTTTGTACAATAGAAATAATTTTGGAATTCTGAATATCAAAATTATCTTAGGGTAAATTTTCTGAATTTTTCTGAAAACATTCAATTTTTGATGAATAGTGAAAAACACTGTGTTATAGTTTAAAACCGACATTTTATTTAAATAATTATGTGTTTTATTTAAATTTTTTTAAGTGAAAATAGATATATAATACCTATATAAGTTTAATTTAATTCATTTGGGCCATTTTATAAAAAAATTAGATCTATAAACAAAATTTGAACTTTTTACCATCTTTTACACACCTCCTAGGAGCATTTTCAAATTTACATAAAAAATAATTTTACCACTTCTGTGTGTTGAATTTAAAAAATCCTAGAGACATAGTTAATATAAGTAAGTAAAATGTGGTTCAATAAGATGAAAATAATTTTGGGTGAATTGTGACTTTTAACTTTTATTTACCACGATTAAAAGTAATTAGGGTAATTAAGGGTAAAATGATATCATAATTACCATAACACATGTCCTAATTATATTGGATAAGTATAATTCTACCAAAAAAACCTTTGGAATAATATATTAACCTCTTTGGTTAACTTGGATTAGATTAAGATATTTATTATTGATTTATTTAAAGAAGAGTTAAAAGAGTTAAATTACCTGTTTAATAAATAAACCATTTTTAATATAGGGTTAAAAACTATATAAATTCAACTATAAATATTCATTATAAATATAAAAGGATTTCCTAAAAAAATTATTTTTATTTATAATTTTTAGACATTAAATAATTTAAGTTATTTATGACACAATGGTGACACATTAATTACCTTATTAATGAAATAAAACATAATTGATATTATAAATATCCAAATAAATGTAAATTGAAACTTCTGATGAATTATACTAATTTTCAAGGTTAATATGACATTTAAAGGTTAGTTCAATAAATTTTATTCGAATTAATAATATTTTTATGGATTTCAAAAAAATCAAATACTAAATAGTGTCAAAATTGACACAATTTAGTTTTTAAAACAAATATTATATTATTAATTAATATAATATTCCTAAAAATATAACATTTGGAAAACGGACTTATATAATTTTATTTATATTAATAATTAACCACATGGGGTTTTCGTGGAATATTATAGTATTTTTATAAACCATATAATATAAAAATACAAAGAGACATGGTAAATGTCAAACTATTTAACTAAGAGTTAAATCTAAAAGATAAGGTTAATATGATGACATAAACCTATCTAAAACCTATTTTCTGAGAGGTTTTCGACCAATACCCACCTTATCCTTTAAATAATTCATTTTTATCCATTATAAACCGAAAAAATGTTTATTATAAAATAATATTTCAAGCTTTTTCTAAAGTGACCCTCACCTCTCTTGTTAAAGGGAACTTCCCCTAATCCTAATTTCACACCTCCAAAGCCCTTTGTCTCGACCAAAACCTGTCAAAATATCCTCCCAAATTTCCTCCCTTCATCCTAGAGGCCTTACTTTGATCATAAAGTCATCATAAGGATCTCTTTTTATCAAATCAAAAGGAAGAACCCGAATAAGAGGTAAATATTTCATCACCTCTTTTAAGTTCTTTTCTTCTTCCACTTCGTCTTTCATTGTTGTTTCCATTATAAAATAATAACTGCAGTATATTCTATATATTGTGATGTTATTATAAAAATGGTACAACCATATTCATTATTCTATCCACCCTATAAATGACAGAGTCACCATACGTGTGTACGTATGGATTACCATCACCACGTCGTGGTGTAGTTTGTTATTCAATCACTTAATTATTTTGATGGGTATTATAATGAGTATAACTGATATAAATAATAAATATAACATGTTAATTTTTATTTATATATGATATACCATCCAATTACAGATTATTTCAGCATCAATATATTGATATTTTCGCTCGTGCGTACATACGGATTACCGTCTCCCCGAATGCGACGAGATTCATTCCCCATCATAATTATTCAAGAATAATTTTAATTTTATGATTAAAAATAATGTTTATGAACGTAATATAATTCTGGATATGAATAAAATACATCCTATCTATAAAAACATGACTTACGTAACTGATTATATAATGGAAAATGGACCAGTTAACACACGAAACAATGATACTACTAATATATTATTAACAAAGATATATTAAAGGATCTATATGATATCATATTTATGTATATAGTTCTTTTATAATTTAATTAAAATGATTTAACTATTATACAAGTGGTTAATGTACCCTCGACCAAGGAAAATTACAAGGGAAGGGGTTTCTTATCTAACTTTTAATTCTCTGGGATTTTCTTTGTTCACCACTTATTTATTGAATGTGGGGTAGTGTATACTACCATTTGATATATATTATTATGATTATATTTATATTAATGGTATTCTGTGATTCATTTAGTTGTCATTATCTTTTGGTCTTATGTCTCGATTGATTACAATGTGGTAAGGGGTTTTCATCTCACTTTTTATTCCCGTGAGATTCATGCTATATTGACATTATTTCCTTTTGTGTGGTGTATGTACTACCCATGGTCATATTATTTGTGTAACATAATTTAATTTATGGGTATTTACGTCTTCATTTTAAAATACTTCTTTCATGGGGTGTATGTCTCCTATGTTACAAAATTGGTAAGTGAATTTCAAACTTCAATTTCCACTCATTTGGTTTTACGCAAACGTCATTGATTACATCAATCCAATATTTTGTGTGAAATAACAATTTATTTACTTATCTAGTAATTTCCAATCCCCTTTGGGTGGATATACTTTTTATATATATAATCACTCCATTAATAAATTATTAAGTCATCGATATAAACATGATAAGAGTAATTTTAACTCAATTTCTATTCATTGAGTTAAAAATCCAAGTCATTGGTTTTGTTTTTACAAGAATATGTGTGAATGTAATATAATTTTTTTAAATTTAATATCCAATCATATAGAGTGTAGTTATATTTTTCACACATAATTATGTCATTTATTTATCTTTATCCTAAGGATATAGTCTTTATAAATAAATTCATCTCAACAAACATTCCATTGAGACTTCTTTGTTGTTATATGCCAATACACTTTCATTTCGTGTATATATTATAATTTTACATAATATATATTTAATCCCTTTATTCTCATGATATTATAAAGTTTTAATTATCTCAATTATTTGTATTCAAGTATCTCTCATTTGGATAGGAACTGTAACTAAAATGTTATTTTAAATGTTTTAAAATTTTATTCTTGTAAATATTTCTTATTAATGACCATGTTTAAAAAATGGTTTTAAGGTTTTATTTATATAGACATTAATGTTTTAAAATTGAAATTCCTTTTGAAAGTTTCAAAGTGGTATGGGACACTTTGATTCAAAAATCTATTTTAAACATCTTCTTGAAAAATAGTGATACTTTTAAATGTTTTCATAAAAAAAGGGATATTTCTCTCAAAGATTTTTACTGATCATTTTAAAAAATGTCAACATCCTTTATAGGATATTATTCTTGATCGAGGTTTATTTATTATGATACAAATATTTCATACTGTATTGAAGGTTTTATGATATGTTTTATTGTGGATGTGTTATTTTTATACCATTCATGGTTTATAGATAAAGTATTGACATTTCATAAGCTAGTTTTAATACAAATGTTTATATTATGTTTAAAACATTTCATATGAGGAATGCATTGGACTTAGTAACTGACAGGTGGAGCTCGCTATATCTCCTCTATGCATCGGTATGTCTCGTGAGACAAACTAGTGTTTGGCACAAGGACTTGACAAAGTCTTATTTTTAGTCTTGGCATAAGGCCTTGACTATGTGGTTATGAAGTCTGGCATTATGCATTCCATCATTATGAAAGAGGCTATTGATATTGAATGTGATTATTCGACTAGTAGAATATTCATGAGAATAAGTAAATGGAATTGTTTGATTTTATTTCTTCCTCATTATGCGGATGTTCATGTTTAAAAGGGTTTTATTTTATTATTATACATTGCCCTAAATGTTTATGCTTATTTATTGTAATGTCCCAGCCCGACATATCAATGAACCACTGGTCGGACCAATAGGTCACATGGCCTCAAGCGCATCTCCCCGTACGCTAGAGGCTACCAACTAGCAGTGAGGGTCTCAAGAGGTGATAGTGGAGAGACTATAACCTCATATCAGAGTAACACAATTGTATCGTTATAGTAAATAATATTCAATAGCGGAAGCAGTAAACAATTGAAAGGCAGAAGCAAAATACATGTAATAACCATTTTACAATAGGCAGAAAATTCCAGTTTACAATGCATTCATGTACATATGATGACACAGTTATGAAAGCAGGAATCAATACAACATTCTTTACAAAAAATACAAAAAGAAAGGACAACAAAGCCCGATGGCGATCCCCTGAGAATCCCAAGCTTCTGCTTGGTCCTTTACTCCTAACACCTCTAGTATGAACATCACAACACACAATCTAGGTCCTGCAAACAAGAGGGTCTACTCGGGTACCCCAGTGCAATGGCGGCCCAAGTAGGGTGTGAGATATAAATATCAGTAGGCCGACACCACCGGTGTCTAACCCAATCCAGACCGTGTATAATGATTAAATAGTGGGCAGGTATGTAAAAATAATGAAGGAAAATTACATAAGTAAATAACACCCGTCCAGGTTCCCAAGGGACACCTGACAATAATACCAGCTTCGGATCGTTTCCTATAATGTAACCTGATCATGTCACAATGTATATATATATAAATATATAAATTCATTTAGGTCATAGTTGGAGTGGGATAAGAATTCATCCCAGCCATTAGTAAGATTAGTGGTCATGAGGTAAGAATGTCTCTCGTCCCTATAAGTTAACTAGAAAGGGGTAAGAATTCCTCCCTTCCATAAACGTATAGAGAATAGGGGGCACAAGGTAAGAATGCCTCTCGTCCTTATAAGTCAACTGGAAAGGGGTAAGAATGCCTCCCTTCCATACACATATAGATAATAGCATGCATGATGTAAGAATTCCTATCTTCCCTATAAGTCAACTGGCAATGGGTAAGAATTCCCCCCTTCTATACATGTATAGAGAATAGCGGGAACGAGGTAAGAATGCCTCACGTCTCTATAATTCCACTGGAAATGGGTAAGAATGTCTCCCTTCCAACAACGTATCTGTCACTAGGGGACCTCATCATGCACTCACCTTTATTACATTCATTATGTGGCATCAGCATGCGCACACATACAATACAAACATGTCTATATTATACTGCTTATGGCATTACCTTATAAGAATTCAAAGAATCATACCACATACACATAAGCGAACACATTCACATTCATACTTAAGGCAACCCATATTAAGTATCTAAATCATGATATTCACATATTCTTTTTACTAACATAAGACACGTTCATTATGTTATCCCTAGGCGTGGTTGTACCACCCTAGGCTGCTCGTTCCTAGCTTCTCCATTCCATATTAAAGGACAAGTTTATCATTCTTTAACCTTTTGATACCTTCGATAGGTTATAAGACATTTAGTCTTAAGTCTTCCCACTAAGGATACCATCCTACTCAATTTTTCTAACATGGAAAATTGACCGAAACATAAGAATCACATCCATTTAATTCCCTTTGTCTTAACAAATCTAGTTCACATACAAATAATCAAAGAGGCACCACAACAATCTAGCAGGAAAGCATAAAAAGTCTCTCACTACTTTTTTATCCTGAAGATAGATCACCTTTGATTGAGGCGTTTTATTATCAAATCGTGGGTTTAGTTAGTAGGAAACTATTCATATCTGATTCCTACAAGTCACACTGTTTTCACAGAAGAATTTATTCAAGATGAACTTACAGAATTAAAATACTATGTCTGTGCAGAAATAACTCTTTACTACTTTACTTTAAATTAAATGACAAAGAGAGGGACCCTACCTCAAGGTGGATCCATCCATCCACTCTAGCTCTTGACGTTTTCTAACTAAGAGCCGCTGCTGCTCCCCCATGAGACATATATGATTTCACATACGACCAAGGCTTACACATGCAAGTCTCTTTGACTTTGGAGACTCGAAACCATGCCAAAAACCTTCAACGCACTAACAAATAAGTACAAGGAACCTTAAAACACTTAAAGGAACCCTTATAGGTGTTACGATACCAAAACCGTTACAAAAACCTCACCTCGAACCAAATTCGGCAACCAAAAACGCCCGAATCTGCCTCGCCTTCGGCGGAGGATGTCAAAACTCAAACCCAAGGGTCTCGAGACAACCTTAGTATAACCCTAGAATGAAGGAGAATTAGAAATTAAGAAACCCACAATACCTAGGGTACAACCGAATCCCGTGGGTCAACGGAGAGGCCAAAATCCAGCCGGAAAACAAGAGGAGAGGGATGGAGGGAAATTACCACGGAGGATCGGAGAAGAAAACAAGAGAAAATATGAAGAAACGGAGGAAGGAGGAAGTCGTAGGAGGATGGTGTCGCGCAACTCAAAGGGGGAGCTCCTTGGATGCTGCGTGCGGGTCTGGAAAGAGAGATAGTGACGGAGGGATTTGTTTTTTTATGTTTTTCTTTTTTTTATTTTAAATTTAATAAAATTCTTTAAACAGACCAACCCACAATTTTTGATCTGTATGGTTTCCCAAATCATGTGAAAACTGTGCGGCACCCTCTGCCTAAGAGAGATCCCTCGCATAGGATAGGCACATGGCTTTGGAAACCGTACAAAGCCCGTGCACAATCCACTGCCCCCTTGAATATGGCTGCATGGTTTCCCTGCAATGGGCCACAGAGTTTGGTCAAACCGTGCGCAGCCCGTGCGCCTTCCTCTGCATTTTAAAAACTAGCCTCTCTCTCAGGACCAAAGCTCTCAAGACCTATCGAGACACTATGGAAACTTCGTCGGCCTTCGCCTAAGCCCAAAACCAAAACAAAAAAGTGTTCCAACTCTTGGAACTCTATTCTGAAGCTCGGTCTTAAAAACAACTCGTTCAGTAATCAAAAAAGTACAAATTCCATCGGGTTTTAGTCCAGTTCAAAATGTGGGTCATTACAACCTTTCCACCTTAGAACTTCTCGTCCCCGAGAAGCCTGCGGGATCAACGTACACATCACCCAACCTACAAGGGTTGTGAAGCTTCTTTCAAATGATCACATTGCATTCATAAACGTCCAACACACCCATAAGAATCCATTAACCCCTACAGCGCTTAATCCACCAAAACTCAAGCCAACACTCGTTTCCCAAAACTAAACTCCAAGACGGCTCTTCCCGAGCCCATCTACCCAGAGACACGAACCCGTCGTCGTCTCACCAAGCATCCAGCCACAGGTACTTCCCACCATTGATTTTTAACATTAATCAACCATCTCCAAACTACTATTCATACCATTGTTGGAATTAACTTTCGAAGCAAGCCCGAAGAGTTCCCACGATTCTCCTAGCATGATTTGAAACATATCAAACGGTCGATTCCCCATCGACCTAAAGGCCCAATTCGAAAAGGTTGTTCATACCAGGAACTGGCCGACACAAACCGCACTGGCCTATAACTGAAGACGTGCCAGAGAATGGTATGTCACCAACCACAGACATTAAACAAGAACCCTGAGTCAAACCCTCTCCGACTGACTATTTACAAGAACGATCGACCTAAATGGCTGACGTATTTCAAACAGAACCACAATTCCTTTCTCCAAGGCACCTTATGTTTAGAACAAACACATTCAACGAAGCCTACACCCGACTTCCTATGACGTTTCCAAGATCAAACCATACAATAATTTCATGTATCCCATGTGCAACGCCAAAAGAGAACCATCGATCAAGCCCACTGGCTTAAAATCATTAGCGTGGATAAGGTCGACGCTCCCTTAGTGCATCTTGGATGAGGAAAAGATAGGGGACATTTTCGTCACTAAACAGAATGCACTAAGAGGTTGAACGGATTCTAGTTAATCATACCAAACTACTTGAAGGAAGAACAATCAAACCTCAACTGGTCAACTTCAAGGAAGGAACTCGGATTCACCTGCCAACACATCCAGACATTTTAAACCCGTATGCCTCACAGGCATTCAGACATGACCAACCCATTTCCAAGGCATTCCAAGAAGAATCCATTCCATATTAAAGGACACATTTACCAGATTCGACACGATGTACTCCCAACAGTAGGAGTATCCTAGCCGACGAAGGGAAAGGTGATAACCTAGCTGAGCACAAGAGCACTAGTACACAAACACCGCGAACGATCGAGTGATGCTCATCCACCACAATCACATCACCAACCAAAGGAAGATGATTCAAATAAGGAAACCAGCATGTCAAAACACACGAGTCATTCGAAAGCCATCCCGAACATTGGGACGAAACAATTCTTTAATGTCGGGCCACTCTACTGAGGAGATGACCCTAAACCGCAACGAAAGTCAAAACCCAACGACCACCCATCCGAACAAGGGTGTGCTCCAAAAAAAAGAGTCCAACAAGGGACAATGGCACCCAAACGGCACCTCACGTTAGAAAAATCATCATACAATCATGGAACTAAAATGCTGAGGGTGCTACCTACCACGGGCTAGCCCCTCATGAAGAGAAAACGTCGACCCTAATGACGGGTCATGCCAAACAAAGTCGCTAGGCTCAAAATACAAACATTAAAACACCGTTAAGGAAACAACACCCATTGGAAACACATACGATCCCATTCCAAGGAAACTCAAAGAGAAACTCAAAACCACCCCTTACACTAGGGTTTCAACATGCCACCACGCTTTCCATTACCAAGCCCTTAACATTTTACCCCATTTAAACTCTAACCATTTAAAAACTTCAACCACGCTTCCGGAAAACAGAAAAGTTTTAAAAAAACTTCCTTTTAGGAATATCAAAAATTCACAGACATCCCGTATTTGTCAATCAATTGAGAAAAAACACTATTTAAAAAATGGGTGACCTACGAGGGTCCCATTTTATCCATCCCGGGTTCTTCAAAGAGAAACCCCAAAGCAGTTACCCAATTCCTTTAAAAAAACAAACAGCCCAACCGGGTTATCTCATACAACACTTCCCAACTGACCTAATTGGGTCTAGTTTCACATTAAACAGTTAGCTAAAAACTTTCAATTCTGAATTTAGGAAACATTTTCTATTTAATCATTTCACAATACAACAAGCCATTACATTTAATACAGATTTCCATTTCCCAATTCATGAAGTGCCCATGCACTTCATGGATTGAAAATTGACTCCCCTTTTTTATCAAAACCATATTTCAACCTAGAATTTAACAACCTCACATACCATGGCCCAAGTATTTGGGTGGCTATCTACTAACCTATAAACAACACATACACTTTATAAATTGGAATTTGGCTACACTATTTTAAATCAAAATCAATTTACTTTATCATTTTAAACATAGAATCCTTTTACAGTAGTTCGAATACACGGGTTACCTTTTCTCAGTAATCAGGCACTCATACGCCATACCACTGAAAACTAGCTCCTATCATATTCGCAACCAACAGAATCAACTCATGCCATCAATTATATATATAGAACAGAGCATGTAATAGCACACAACATGAACAAAAATACATGGCATGGCACATGCATGACATGTTAATTCCTATGGGACCAATATGATGCATGGAATGTAGCTTTCTTACCATATCAGGCCAAGAGAAAAATTCATGGAATTTCATAAACCATAAGTAGCAGAAAATACAATAGTCACTCAAGGTGAAATCATCTGAACTGTAATAGCACACAACATGAACAAAAATTTCCAGCCCTGGCCACTTGGTCATTTCCCGTACGTGGGGTGATCAGTCCCAAGCATGACTATTTTCCAAGTGCCGACACATTTCTCATCTTCTATCTACCAACCCAAAGTAGTAAGGAAAAAGAAAATAAACACCTCTAATACCATTTTTAATGTCCCATACTGGCTTACCATCGAACCGATGGCTGGACCGGTAGGTCACATGGCCATAAGCGCGTCTCCCCATATGCCGGAGGCTTCCGACTAGCAGCGAGGGTCTCGGGCGGTGATAATGGGGAGACTATAAAATCATATAAGAGTAACATAGTGGTATCATCAGAGTAAATAATATTCAATAGGAGAAGCAGTAAAAAATTGAAAGGCAGAAGCAAAATATGGGTAATAACCATTTTATAATAGGTGGAAAACACCAGTTTACAATGCATGCATGTACATATAACGATACAGTTATGAAAGCAGGAATCAATACAGCATGCTTTACAAACAATTCAAAAATAAAGAACAATAAAGCCCGACAGTGATCCAATGAGCATCCCAAGCTTTCGCTTGGTCCTTTTCTCCTAACACATCAGCTCCGAAGATCACAACACACAACCTAGGTCCTGCAAACAAGAAGGTCTACTCGGGTACCCTAGTGCAATGGCAGCATGAGTAGGGTGTGAGATATAAATATCAGTAGGCTGGAACCACCGGTTTATAACCCAATCCAGACAGTGTATAATGATTAAACAGTGAGCATGTATGGAGAAATAAGTAAGTAGAATTAAATAAGAAAATAACACCTATCCAGGTTCCCAAGGGACACCTGACAGTTATACCAGCTTCAGCTCGTTACCGGTAAAGTAACCTGATCATGTCACCTTGTATATATATAAATATATAATTGCATTTAGGTCATATTTGGAGTGGGGTAAGAATGCCTCCCACCCATTAATAAGATTAGCGGGCACGAGGTAAGAATGACTCTCATCCATATAAGTCAACTCGCAAGGGGTATGAATGACTCCCTTCCATACACGTATAGAGATTAGCAGGCACGAGGTAAGAATGCATCTCGTCCCTATAAGTAAACTGGAAAGGGGTAAGAATGCCTCCCTTCCACACAAGTACAGAGAATAGCGGGCACGAGGAAAGAATGCCTCTCGTCCCTATAAGTCAACTGGAAAGCGGTAGGAATTCCTCCCTTCCATACACGTATATAGAATAGTTGGAACGAGGTAAGAATGCCTCTCATCCCAATAAGTCAACTAGAAAGGGGTAAGAATATCTCCCTTCTAACCACGTATCTGTCATTAGAGGACCTCATCATGAAATCACCTTTATTATCATTCATTATGTGGCATCATCATGTGCGCACTCACAATACAAACATGTCTATAGTATACTGCCTATGGAATTACCTCATAAGAATTCAAAGAATCATACCACCTACACATAAGTGAACACATTCATGTTCATACTTAAGGAAACCCATATTAAGTATCTAAATCAAGATATTCAAATATTCATTTTACTAACATAAGACGTGCCCATTACATTATCCCAAGGCATGGTCGTACCACCCTAGTATTCTCCTTCCTAGTTTCACCATTCCATATTAAAGGATATGTTTATTATTCATTAACCCTTTGATTCCTTAGAGAGGTAACAAGTCATTTATTCTTATGTCTTCCCACTAAGTTTACCATCCTACTCAATTTTCCTAACATGGAAAATTGACCCAAACACAAGCATCACAACCATTTCATTCCCTTTGTCTCAACAAATCAAGTTCACATACAAAGCATCAAAGAGGCACTACAAAAATCCAGAAGGAAATCATAAAAAAAATATAACTACTTTTTATCTTGAAGACCACGCACCACTTATTGAGAGGTTTTATTATTAAATCGTGGGTTTAGTTAGCAGGAAACCATTCTTATCTTATTCCTGCAAGACACACTGTTTTCACAGAAGCATTTATTCAGTACTAACTTGCCGAATTCAAATACTAAGACCATGTAGAAATAACTCTTCACTACTTTACATTAAATTAAAGGGAAAGGAGAGGGACCCTACCTCAAGGTGGATCCATCCGTCCACTCCGGCTCGTAATGCTTTCAAACTAGGAGCTACTGATGCTCCCCCATAGGGCATATGTGATTTCTCATACGACCTATGCCTACACAGGCGAGTCTCCTTGACATTGGTGACTTGAAACCACACCAAAACCTTCAACGCACTAACAGATAAATATAAGGAACCATAAAAAACTTAAAAGAACCCTTCTAGGTGCTGTGAAACCCAAATCGTAATAAAAACCTCACCTCGAACCAAAACCGGCAAACAAATCTGCCCGAATCTGCCTCGCCATTGGTGGAGGATGTAGAAACATGAACCCAAGGGCCCCGAGAGAACCTTAGTACAACCCTAGAATGAAGGAGAAATAGAAATTAAGAAACCCCCAATACCTAGGGTTCGACCGAATCTCGCGGGTCAACAGAGAGGCCAAAATCCAGTCGAAAAACAAGAGGAGAGGGAAGGAGGGAACTTATCATGGAAGATCCGATAAGAAACTAAGAGAAAATCTGAAGAAAATGGGGGAAGGAGGAGGTCATAGGAGGAGGTCGTCGCACAACTCAAAGGGGGAGCTCCCTGGGTGTTGGATGCGGGTCTGGAGTGAGAAGAAGTGATGGAGGGATTTGTTTTTTTATGTTCTTATTTTATTTTATTTTAAATTTAATCAAATTCTTTAAACAGACCGGCCCGTACGGTTTGATCTGCAGGGTTTTCCAAACCGTGCGTAAACTGTGCAACACCCTCTGCCTAAGAGAGATCCCTCACATGGGATAGGCGCACGGTTTGGGAAACTATGCGCAACCCGTGTGCAATCCACTGCCCCCTTGAATAAGGCTACACAGTTTGCCTACAATGGGCTGCATGGTTTGTTCAAACCATGCGCAGCCCGTGTGCCTTACTCTACCTTTTTAAAACCAGCCTCTCTCTGAAGATCAAAGCTCTCGAGACCTGTCCAGACACTAGGGAAACTTCACGGGCCTTCGCCCAAGCCCAAAACTAAAAAAACAAAGTGTTCAAACACTCGGAATTCCGTTTTGATGTTCGGTCTTAAAAACAACCCGTTCAGTAATCGAAAAAGTTCAAATTATTTCTGGTTTTAGTCCGATTAAAAACACGGGTCATTACATTTATGAATGTTTCCACAATATTGTTATACTTACTAAGAATATGAGCTCACCCCTTTCTAAATTTTATTTTTCCCAGGATGTGAAGAAGTATTTTATGGTTGACATGTAGGGATAAGCTAAGGATATAAGTGTGTTTAAAAAGTGGATGGAATTTTATTGATGTTTTCATTTCATAATGTAATGTAAAACTTATGAGTGTATCAATTACTTCCAAGGATACTAAAATGATTGGTATTTCATGAAATGATTCCATGTATCATGCCAATTTTATGTAATAATTCAACGACTCTTGGTAAATGGGGTCGGGGTGTTACAGTTGGTATCAGTGGAAGTTTAGTACAAACCATGAAATCTAGATTTAGAAAGAAACTCGGATTAGGAAACACTACCCTAAGATAGACATTGAGAATTAGTAAATAAGAATAACCAAAAATTTTGGTAATGTAAATATTAGGTGGGTTTTCCAAGAAATATATCCCTATATGGATACGAGCAGGTAGAGGTGGCTCTGGCATAGATGTAGCTAGGGGTGAGAACTCCAACAATGAGTTTCGGGCTTGACCCATGGTATCCTGGTACATGACAATGGGCCTTGTTGTACTCTTGGTTATGACACTCTCGAGGGATATTCTTAAGATAATTTACATTTTCTTTACAAAATGATTTGAAGGATTTTAATATAAAATGAGGATAAATTACCTTGGTTAATCTTAAGGTGTTTTTGATTGAAAATAAGGTTTTATGATATTCTCTATATGATTTTATGACTCACACTATGATTTCCTATTTTAGTCAATGGATAGATTCCAAGGAATTCATAGAAACATTGAAAAATATGTACAAGGTGGGCACGGTGGTGGAAATGGGAAACTAAATATAATGTTGATAGGTGTAAAAGATATCGTGTTCATGCCGAATCAGTTTTCCAAAAATATGATCAACAACATATATATTAACCAACTCCCAAACTCAACGAAGAAAAGAAAGGTGATGAATGATAAGAGCTAGAGCTGTTGAAATCATGGAGAAAAGAAAGCTCAATTTCCATCATGTAAGAAATGTGGAAGGAGGCACCTAGGAAAGTGTCTCAATGGAACAAATAAATGCTTTATGTGGGGGAAAGAAAGACATAAAGTAAAGAATTTCTGAAGAAAAATGAAGAGTACTATGGAAGAAAATAAAAAGGATCCTAAGAATCCAATTACGGTCATTTTTCGTAAATGCAAGGGAAATTGGCATTACCTGATGCAATGCCCTATTCTATAGGATAACCTCTATGTTAAGGAAGAAAACATGAGGAAATAATGGATGGAGAAATTTTTTATGTATGGGATTACTTTAGAAGACTATTCTCTTGTATGTGCAACCATGAAGTTTGTTGTGTGAGAATTCCATTTAAGGAAGAATTATCTTTTCTTTTGTGGATATAATTATAAAGAAACATTTGGGTTTATATGATCTTTGAATTTGATGCAATTAAAGGTTATTAATTATTGGGATGAAAATTTGAGGTATGAGATAAATTTTTTTGTTAAATTATGTTATGGTTATTTTGAGGAATTTATCTCATTTTGTTACTGTTATAAAATATAGTTTTTGAAAAAGGACAACATACAGACCGTGCGACAACCCGTCGTGTTGGAAAAAGATGTGGGAATCGAACCCACAACCGTAGTGTGATTGGGATTTATCGCCTACCATTAGATTACATGTAGTCCCTAGTTAGTTTGACTAATTATTTTTAGTTAAATGATTTTATTGATCAATATTAATTTGATTTGGGATCTTCTGCCTTATCAAATGGATATTCTTAGTCTAGGAAAATGATTTGGTGATTAAGTGATAAATATTATTTTAGAAGATGTTCGCTATGTTGGGAACACTATATTTATAAGGAAAATAGAATAATATGGGATTTAACTTGAGGAGTAATGGTGGATTTTTATCTATGTTTTTATTGTGGATTTATTGCAATTTCGGTTATTTTTGGAAACTATTAACCTATCATAGAGAATATCTTATTAGGTAAATTACTTTTAAGTATGTCAATTTTAGAGTAGCTGATGTTATTTTGAATTAAAATTTTACGTGGAAGACTACATAATAAAATTATTATAAGTTTTGGGTTTCTATATTAGATTGGATTATATTAAAGGATTTTAAGGAAAATTTTTTATTGAATGGTATTTATTGAACATTGGGAATTGTTGGTTTAATTTTAGAAATTAATATTAATATTTATTTCTCTAAAGCATTATCCTTTTTAGGGATCATCTGATCTTGTACTAACTATTTTGGTTTTTTATAATCTCTAATGATAAGGGAAGTATATAGTTTATCCTTTGTGGACCATGTGATTCTATAAGAATTGATTCTTGTGTTTCAGGTGTGACCAAGTCATCTTGAATACTCATCTTTGTAAAAAAAAGAGATGATTTAGTGTTAGAAATTTATTAAAGGATGAAACTCTACTTAAAAAGTAACTATATCCCTTTATGTTCTTAGTCAATATCAAAAATAAATTTCTTAACTTTATGAAGTGGAACTTAAAATAAAAAATGTTGTTTGTTAACTTTTCCTACTGGGAAACTAATGACCATTTATCCCATCACAGGTTTTTGGTTTTCTTGCTGTTAACTTTCTCTTGATCATATTTTCTATCACCCTCCATAAAAACTTGACACTTATTTTGTCTTCCATATTAATGTTTTCCTACATGGAATCCTAGTATGGGTTATCTATGGTGACCTTTTTACTTCTCCTTGTTTCTTTTATAGTGATAGTTTTATTTACTATTTTTCTGATGTTGGACATTCAATAAAGTTCCCAAGACCAATTTTAAAATTTCAAGGACACAATTTCCAAAAGGGTGGAATAATGTTACACCCCGATATTTCTTAGTATGTTATTTTCTTTAAAGTAAGTCAACTGTTGGTGCTACACGCAACACCGAGATTGAGCGCACCACGACATACCAAACTAGCCGTTCAAAAAGCAGTTATGAATAGTATTAACAAAAATTTGAATTTTATATACTCCATATAATTTTATAATCCATATTATGTGTTTATTAGACATAATATAATAACAAATTCATTTTTTCAGATAAAAGATGTATTTTTCAAAAAACAAAATGCAATTTTACCACCATTTAATAGAAAAACACTTTTAAAACCATTATTTGACACTTTATATTTTAAATTTAATGAAATTAAATACATCTTTAGAATTGGGACATAAAAATTTATTTTGGATAAAATTTTGGTACTTTTCTGATAACTTCTATATTTTGACGAATACTGAAAATTACTAAATTTTAATTGAAAACAACTTTTTTAATAGAAATAATTTATAGTGTTTAATTATGTATTTTAATGGTTTGTAAGTATAATTAGATTATATTTTTATCATTTAATACAATGTAGGTCATTATATGTAATTTCACATTTAAATCTGACATAAACACATGTTAATCTTTTGATAGTTTTTACTATTTAAAAAACCGCTTTTCGGTTTTTCCAATGGGATTTAATTTTAAATTAATTAATGAAACATATATGGTATGAATTTGGTACAATAGAATTAATTTTTGAACTCAGAATATCAAAATTATCTTAGGGTAAATTTTTGGTATTTTTCTGAAAACATTCAATTTTTGATGAATAGTGAAAAACAATGCGTTATAGTTTAAAACCGAATTCTTATTTAGATAATTGTTTATTTTATTTAACTTTTTTAAGTCAAAAAATATATATAATACCTATATAAGTTCTTTGTAATTAATTGGATTCATTTTATAATAAAACGAGATGTATAAAAATTTATTGAACTTTTTACCATCTTTTACCCACCTCCTAGGAGCATTTTCACATTAACATAAAACATAATTTTACCACATCTGTGGGTTGAATTTAAAAAATCCAAGAGACATGGTTAATATCAGTAAGTAAAATTTGGTTCAATAACATGAAAATAATTTCTGTTGAAAAGTAACTTTTGACTTTTATTTACCACAGTTAAAAGTAAATAGGGTAATTAAGGGTAAAAATGATATCATAATTACCCTAGCACTTGTCCTAATTCTATTGTATAAGTATTATTTGACCAAAAATAACCTTAGGAATAAGATATGAACCTCTTTGATCAACATGGATTAGATTAGGACATTTATTATTATTTTATTTAAAGAAGAGTTAAAAGAGTTAAATTCAAAGTTTAATATCTAAACCATTTTTAATATAGGGTTACACAGAATATAAATTCGACTATTAATATTAATTAGCAAGCTAAAATTATTTCCTACATAATGGAAGTTTTTTAATAATTTTTAAAAATTCAATAATTTATTTTATTTATGACACAATGATGATATAGTAATTACCTTAGTAACAATGTATTAAAATAATTAATATTATAAATATCCAAATAAATGAAAATTGATTCTTTTGATGAATTACACTAATTATATAGGTTAATATTACTTGTAAAGGTTAGTTTAATGACTTATATTCTATGTAATAAATTATTTATGGAATCCTAAAAAATCAAATACTGAATAGTGTCAAAATTGACGTAATTGATTTTTAAAAACAAATATTATATTATTAATTGATATAATATTCCTAAAAATTTAAAGTTCGGCCTAAGGAATTAGATAATGTTATATATATTAATAATGAACCACATGGGGTTCTCTTTGCATGTTATGTTACTTTTATTAACCATATAATATAAAAATACATAGAGACATGGTAAATGTCAAACTATTTAACTAAGAGTTAAATCTAAAAGATAAGGTTAATATGATGACCTAAACCCGTCTAAAACCTACTGGTTGAAAGGTTTTAGACCCATTCCAATATGAGACTTTAAATAATCCATTTTTTATCCAATAAGAAACCGAAAATGATTTAATTATAAAATAATATTTCAAAATTTTCCTAAAGTGACCCCCGCCTATCTTATAAGTGATCACTTCCCCTTCTCTTAAATTTTCACATCCAAAACATTTTTTCTCGACCAAAAACTGCCAAAATATCATCCCAACAATATTTTATTCATCCTAGAGGCCTTCATTTGGTCAGAAAGCCATCCTAAGGATCCCTTTTGATCAAATCAGAAGGAAGAACCAGAAGAAGAGGAAAATATTTCATCACCTCTTTAAAGTACTTTTCCTCTTCGACTTCTTATTTATTTTTTGTCTCCATTATAAAATAATAAATCCAGTATATTATATATACTATGATGTTATTATAAAAATTTAACAACCATATTCATTATTATATCCACCATATAAATGACAATGTCACCATATGTGCATACATACAAATTACCGTCTCCACGTCATGGTGTAGTTTGTTATTCAAAAATTTCATTATATATATGGGTATAATAATGAGTATAAATTATGTAAATAATATATATAAAATGTTAATGATTCTGTATATACTATATACCATCCAATTATATACGATCTCACCATCAATATATTGATATTGTAGCTTGTGCGTACGTATGGATTATCTTCTCCATGAACATGATAAGATTCATTCCCCATCATAATAATTCAAGAATAATATTCATTTTATGATTAAAAATAATTTTTCTTAATTTAATATCATTATGTATGTGAATAAAATAAATCCTATCCATAAAAAACATGGCTTACTTAATGGAGTTTATAAAGGAAAATAGATCAGTTAACACCCAAAACGATGATACTAGAAAAATATTATTAACAATAAAATATTAGAGGATCATATATGATTTCATATTTATGTATGTAGATATTTTATAATTTAATAAAAATTATTTAACTATTATAGAGGAGGTTAAATTACCCTCGACCATGGAAATGTACAAGGTAATGGGTTTCTTATCTCACTTTTAATTCTGTGAGATTTTCTTTGTTCACCACATATTTATTGCATGTGGGGTATTGTGTACTAAAATTTGTTATATATTATCATGATTCTCTTTATATTAATGGTATTATGTGATTAATTTGGGGTTCATTAACTTTTGGTCTTATGGCTCGATTGATTACAATGTGGTAAGGGGTTTTCATCTCACTTCTTATTCCCATGAGATTCATGCTATATTGCCACTATTTCATATTGTGTGGTGTATGTACTACCCTTGATTTTATTATTTGTGTAATATACATTATTTTATTGGTATTTACATCTTCATTGTATGATAATTCTATCATGTGGAGTATGTCTCATATGTTACCAAATCGGTAAGGGAATTTCGATGTTCAATTTCCACTCATTCGGTTTTAGGAAAACTTCATTGATTACATTACTCCAAGATTATGTTTGAAATCAAAATTTATTTACTTATGTAGTAATTTCCACTCCCCTTTGTGTGGATATACTTTTGATACACATAATGACTGAATTGAAAAATTCTCGAGACATTGAAATATTCTTGATAAGAGTAATTTTAACTCATTTTCTATTCATTAAGTTAAACATCCATGTCATTGGTGTTGTTTTTTACAATAATATTTGTGAATGTCATCTAATTTATTTTCACTGAATATACAATAATATTGAATGTATTTATATTTGTCACACATAATTATTTTGTTGATTTATCCTTAACCTAAGGATAAGGTCTTTATAAAGGAATTCATCTTAACCTACATTCCATTGAGACTACTTTGTTGTTATACGCTAATTCACTTTTATTTGGTGTATTTATTGTACATTGAAATAGTATATCATGAATCCCTTTATTCTCATGATATTTTACATTTTTGATTACCTCAATTATTTGTATTCAATTCGTCTCTCATTTGGTTAGGAACTCTAACTAAAATATTATTTTAAATGTTTTAAAAAAAATTTCTTATAAATATTTCTTATTAATTTCCATGTTTTAAAAATGGTTTTAATGTTTTATTTATATGGAAATTAATGTATTAAAATTGAAATTCCTTTTAAAAGTTTCAAATTGGCATGGGACACTTTGTTTCAAAAATCTATTTTAAAAAAGTTCTTGATAAAGAGTAAGACATTTAATGTTTTCATGAAAAAGGGATATTTCTCTCAATGATTTTTACTGATAATTTTCAACTATGTCATCATCCTTTATGTGATATTATTATTGATCAAGTTTTATTTATTATGAAACAATCATTTCATACGGTATTGAAGGTTTTGTGATATGTTTGATTGTGTATGTGTTATTTTTATACCATTCATGGTTTATGGATAAAGTATTGACATTTTGTATGCGAGTTTTAATATGAATGTTTATGTTATATTTAATCCTTTACATGTGAGGAATGCATTGAACATAGTAAGTGACGGGTGGGGCCCGCTATAGCTCATCAATTCATCAGTAGGTCTCATGAGACAAACTAGTGTCTTGGCATAAGGCCTTGAAAAAATCTTATTTGTAGTCTTGGCACAAGGCCTTGACTATGTGGTTATGATGTCCGGAATTATGCATTCCATCATTATGAAAGTGGCTATTGATATTTCATGTGATTATTCGACTAGAAGAATATCCATGTGAATATGTAAATGGAATTATTTGATTTTATCTTTGCCATATTATTCTAAAGTTTAAGATTAATAGGATTTTGGTTTAGTCTTATACATTTCCTTAAATGTTTATGCTTATTTATGAAAGTTTCTGCTATATTGTTATCCTTACTAAGCATCTGATCTCAACCCTTTCTATGTTTTATTTTTCCCTAGATGTGAAGAAGTATTTTATGGTTGACCTTCAGGGATAAGCTAACGATATAAGTGTGTTTAAAAAGGGTACAAATTTTTTGTGATGTTTTTATTTCATGATGTAATGTAAAACTTATGAGTGTATCTAGTACTTAAAAGGCTACTAAACTGATCAGTCTTTTGGAACATGATTCCATGTATAATGTCAATTTTATTTAATAATGCACCGACTTTTCATAACTAGGTTCAGGGCGTTACAAAAATAGGTTGTCTAGAACTCATTAAGGTAGAAAATGATAAATTTCGATCCATTCAAAATTATATCAATAAAAATAAAGGTATATAAGAAATATATGTTGATTACCAGTGGAAGGAATTTTATTTTCATATAGGGGATCACATTTTCTTAAAGGAATCTCTATGGTACGAAGTTATAAAGTTTTCTAGGAATAAACTGATAAGTCCAAGTTACATTGATCTTCTTGATATTTTCAAGATTATTGGAGTTATAAATTATTGTTAATCTATGCCACCTCAACTCTCTAAATTATATGACATATTTTATGTCTAAATTCTATGGAAATACATGATAGACCCAACAAACATACTCCCTATTAGAGAAATATAAATGAAACTGGAATTATCCTATAATTAAGAGCCTTACCAGGTCATGAAATTAGATGTCAAGTGTTGTTTAAATAGATTACTCGATTACTAAAAGTACTTTGAAGGAATCACATGTTAGTGGAGGAAATGTGGGATCCAAATAAATTTATGATGAAAATTTCCCACATATTTTTATAATGTTTCATATAAAAAACATATTGAGGATGAAAAAATTTAATGGGGAAGAATTTAAGACACAATATTGTACTATAATAAACAAACACTTCATTATAATAACTATTTCATAATTCACATGAAATTATTTCATCTTAATAGTACAATACTCACGAGAAAATTATAATCACCATAACAACAGTAATTAGTGCCACAAAATACATAACAATATTGGGAAACATCATAATCATTAATTCCCAAGGATAAAACTCTAAAAATAATGGAAAATATATAAAATAAATTGATAATAATGATGTTTATAGCCTTTGAGGTAAGAATAAAGTGAATTTATTAGAAAATAATTATGAAAACTGGAATCTGAATACTGTGTTTTAGACCATTGTTATAGTAAATATTATTATTGTAAAATTATTAAGACCCTTATTAAATAATTCCCAATAAAATTCATAACATTATAATTAATGAATATAAATAATTTATATTCATTAATGAATTTCAATGTAAATGTATACACGTTCCTTAGAAATGATTTTTTAATTGTTTTGGTAAATGCATGATTTTAAAGCACACTAATAGTTTTACTTATAAATTAAATTTATAATATATAGAAAATTATTCTCCTAAAAATAAAATCAAATATAGAATCAACATGTCCAAATATACCCAGTATTTAATTTTTGAGATTTTTTTGAGATAACATAATTTCGGGTGAATAGTTGAAATAAAATTTGTGTATACAGTAAAAATTATGAATTAATTATTATGTAAAAATGATGTAATAAATAATATAAAATAATTTTCTACAAAAAATAATTTTATTAATTAAAAAATATTTTAAAATGATAAAATGACTTTTCTAAACCTATAAGAATGTTCAAGTGCATAAAATATATTTTAATAATTTTAAAACTATTATTTAGGAATAAAAGGATTTCTAATATACAAAATAATATAATTTAATGGTTATTGGTTCTTAAACTTATAAAATTAAAAAATAAGTTCCTAAATTTAAAATAACATGGTTTATAACTATAATAAAATAATATTTTAAAAAAATTTACAACCTAAATTCCAAGGCCTGTGTTTAGAGATTAGTAAATAATGCTCCTTCACATACTACAAATATCTATCCATCGATTTATTTTTCTTTCACTAGAGATGATTCTATGATTTTTAATCTATATACATAGTTATATAATGGTTCACAAACACTTATCAACATTTCTATATCAATAAACCATACTCTTAAGGAACTAAGGATCCCACTCTCATGTTTTGGGAAGGGATATAGTTAGGCATGGGATTATATAATTCCATCTTTATTTATATTTCTAAATTACTTTTATTTCCATTACATGAATATAAGTAATGATGTTATAATTGATTATTAATATTCTAATATTGTATGATGAATGAGGAAGTATCATTTTCACTAATTATAACACCCTCAAAATACATTATAATATTCACATATCATCAAATTTTATTTTCTAAGAGGGTACTTTCCTATCATTGACTTGGTCTCTAACAATATCATTTAATACCCCTATACAATAAAATAAACCGACATTACTACACCATTACCAAAGATAATGTACCTTATAATGTGAATAACCTATAATTCCAACTGTATAGATGTTTATTCACATAGATATCCATGTAATCCAGTTAACTAGTTAAACTTTAGAAATACTTATACAAATTTGTTCCATATGGAGAATTATTGGATATTGAGACATGTGTAACTAAAGGATTCATATGAAAATTATAAAATTTTCTATTATCTAAATTCTTTAATAGAAAGGATTCATTAGACATATTATGTGATGGGTGCCTTATAGAATTAAACATTCCCTCGATGCATTGGGAAGTCTCATGAGACAAACTAGTTTGGCGTATTTGGTGTATTCCTTCCCTATTATATATAAGTTATTGTAATAAGGCCCAAATTATATTGTTATGATTTATTGGTTGAGGTCATGGTAGTTTGATTAAAAAATTTTGTATTATGAATTATATCACTATGAAATCATTTATTGTTATTCATACACATATTTATTGTTATGTTTTCAATGGATATATTATCTGGAATCTATTTGGTTATTTTTTCCCACCATATTATTAATTCCTTTATTATTCCATTTTAGCTTACACTATACACATCCCTTACTAAGAATATGAGATAACCCATTTATTTTGACTCATTTTTTTAATATAACCAAGAATATTAATTTGAATGATCTTAAGATAAGATTAGGGGAATAATAATGTTTAATTGAATTTTATGCTGTATTTTAATAATTGTAATGTAAGGATTTGTATATATCTAGTTTTTTAATACTAATAAAATGATATATCCTATTTATTTTATTATCTTATATTCTATACCAACGTAATAAAATTACCGTCAACTCTATGTTACTATATTTTGGGAATTGCATCATCTGTTTATCCTCTTATGATAAGTGATTGATCAATTCTACAACCTCCAAATTCAGTACATCTGAGGGATCTGGTATATACTTACTCAAAAGGGGAATGTTACATACATTATAATATTGTGAGAGTTTTTGTAAAAGGTTTAATTGGTAGTACATAGTTACCAATTGATAAATAATTTCAAAGGGGATGATATGTCTTGGGGTTGACTTTATGTTATTTATATACCATATAAATCACATTAAGGAAGAGATTCAAAGTAAAAATAGATATCTAATTGCAAACTCATGATATTTTCAATGATTATTAGAAATTTTATTTTTAAAAATTTATAAAATATTAAATATTATTGTATATCTTGGATTTCTTCTATCATTCTTATACATTTTTAGTCCCAAAAAATAATTATTCACCTATTTTATTATGAAAAGTATATCCATGGAATCTCATCCCCTAAAAATATTTATATGATTATATTTATATAATTGTGTGAATGTTTTTTTATATGATTAATCCAATAGAGGAGTATTTTTATCTCAACTTTATTTAAAATATATCATGAAATATTTAAACAAGTATTCTAAATGATTAGTATTATTTTCATAATTACAATTAGTTTCGGGCCAATAAATTGAATCAATATTCATTTTTGGTTCTTTTTTATTTAAATAATTTCCCATAACCCTAATATAACATATATATTAATTAAATACAATTAAATTTAGCTCCCCATGAGGCCTTTAAATTAATTTGATATATGAAATGGAAAATTTATTTCATAATAAATTCCTTCTAATAAAAATAAAGTATTATTATATTATATGTTTATCAACCATAACCTACATAGAATTTTTTCCATTATATGTGTTTGGGATATTTAATATAAAATTAATATATCTCATTTCCATGTTATTATGGGTAATGGTTAAATAATCACCTTAAACATATGAAATTCCCTATTAAAATTATGGAACACTAAAAATCATGATGTATACTCCTTGATCTTTATCTTCATGTTATCTAAAAACTTCCCTCAATGTTTTTTATACATATTTTTTATCCAAGGGTCAATTTAGAAACATTGACTGTTTAATTCATCTAGTAACTAAATTATTAAAATTTTAATTTATGGTATACATAATTCAATTCCAGGACATATGAATCAATCATTTCTAATATTGAACATTGAAATCTCTTCGAACTTTTTATATAGATCTATGTCATCATTATAATCCTTCTTGACCTTTTACTTGAGGGATTGTTAAAAAAAGTTAGTGTAAAACATCATCCAAACTATTATGATTTCCATGATTATCCTTAGTATATCTATAAAAAATTTCCTTTATAACCAATTTCAGGGATAGACTAGAAGTATCGTTTATGCCATGTGCATATAAAACCTTGTTCAACTTAGTTATATTGTAATGTATTGAGAAAATATAATCTTTTATTATCTCTAACCATATCCATTTAACATTTTATCTTTTCCCTATGAATATATACCTTAAAAGTATATGATTGTTATATAGTTAATTAATCAAATCATAGAGATTATTCCTCCAAGTATTCAATATAAAAATCACCTTTACTAACTCTAGATAAAGTGTGGTGTCATTTTCTTCATGGAGTTCACTTTTTAAAAATTAAATATAATCACACTATCATTCATATATTTAATAAAAAACATAATAATCTATTTTAATAATCTATTTTTATAAATCCTAAAAGATTATGTTGGATTTTTGGAAATTAATAAGGTTTATGAGAATATATGTGTTGGAATCTAAATGGTGATAGTTGGATTTGTTGACAATAGCATTATTGACAACACATGTTGAAGAGGACCAATGTGATGAAGTGATGATTGGGATATTGTTTGATCCCAATAGTGATAAAAAAAATGTGAGTTGTTAACATTTATCTTTATTGATATTCATGATGGAATTGTTTGAAAAGAGGTTTTTGGTCAAGTGTAATAATTCTAGTGGTAATCTAGAGGTGGTGTGTTGATGTTTTCCAATAAAGGAAAAAACATGCCCTAGTCAGTGGGTACAATGGAGATAGGGAAGATGTCAAGTGTTACTATGCCCATTTTTGAGGGTATATTGAAAAGATATTTCCCAAATCATGAAATTACAATGGGAACACACCATAGTGGTCCCCATTGTGGAATTCCACAAATGCTAGGATAATCCTTCGAGTTATCTACATGAATTTTGATGGTCGTGGGTAGTGAAAAAATGACCACAAAACTATTATGATTACTATCGTAAAATATAAGAGTTACTTTGTGAAATGGATGAGGAAAAAATGTTCATTAGGGAGTTCATGGTCTGAAAAATGTATTGTGATGGAGACCTACAGTTCAAGGTGGACAACATAGACTTGACCCCCAATAGAGAAAGCCATGGTACCTATGATGTCTCCATATGAGAAACAGGTAAGCCCAAAATATGCGTAGTGGTTTCTAAAGGCAGTCATAGTAAAAAATTGGAAACGAAAGACAAAAACTCTAACTATAGAGGACCATGCCCATGGTGTTTGACATTTTGGAGAAAAACGTTATTTACCCAAGTCCCTGGTTCAATGCATATTGACATGTGATGTATGGATTTCTAGAGAAATCACTCATCCAAAGTATGAATTAGATGTTTAATGTTTCATACATCAAATTTATTGGATTTAGATCACAATCCAAGATAAAATATTGATAGTGATTTTTAGTATTGATGAAGGTGTATTAATTGGAGAATTAATCCATGATATAGTAGGATAGAGAAGGAACAAAGATTGGTTATGTGTGTTTTCTATATCTAATAGATCATATGGAAGGTTTATGAGTAAGTTAATTGGTGTATTCAAGGTCCCATTAAGTAATTTTAAGGTGACCCTTAATTGGATCATAATAATTCATATTTTAAAGGTGATCTACATTTTTTGAATGTAAGTAGAATATAGGATTCATTGTTCATATATCTGCATTTTTATAAAATAGAGAAAAGAAGAGAGGAGACCAGTGGCACATTGAAAATATAATTCTCCTAGATGAAGATTTTGTTCTAGGTGAGGAGATAGAAAATGTTAAAGTATTTAGTGTACATTTGAGTCTTTTATAAGTGAAATTT
Organism: Viscum album; assembly: GCA_963277665.1. Taxonomy (NCBI): domain Eukaryota; kingdom Viridiplantae; phylum Streptophyta; class Magnoliopsida; order Santalales; family Viscaceae; genus Viscum; species Viscum album. The sequence continues at coordinate 266,196,291 of OY728129.1, forward strand.
TTGGTTACTCTGACTACATTAAATTAAAGGATATTTCAGAATTGTTTATCAATGTGGAGAAGAAGGTGATGTGAAGGTAGAATTCACAAGAAGTGAATAAGCATCCTAGTTGGATTAAAATAAAGAAGTTATCAATGTTTTTATATGTATTCATTAATTTTTTTAAGTTACATACATGTACATAAAATGTTTTGGTATATTTCCTGAAGTAGTGAGAAAAGTAGGATAATGAAGAGGTAGTGAGTTGGTAGTGAGCCTAGGGTGATGGTGAGTGGATCCTAAAATTTATAAGGTAGTGATCTTGGGAAAGGAGTGACATATCATATACCATTGTAATGGGGTAACCCTATAAATATTAGTGAGATCGATAGGGGATTTTGGTGCATGGAACAATTCTGATTCATACTCCTTGGTCATAGCCCAGTAAGGGTGAACTAAGTGAATTCTCACACCCCTATATACTTTATAAAATAAAAACAAAAATATATCAATAAAACTATAATATATTTGGTAAATTTTAATATCATGTGATGAAAAGGTTAATATGTCATGATATATTATGGATGGTAATGCATTAAAAGAAAAAAAGAGTATTAATTGGTTAAGAACTCTTCATACCCTAATTCACCACCCTTTTAGGTTAATCTCACTCTATCCCCTATTGAGGGAGCTATAATTGGTATCAAAGGGATAATTTTATTTTTTATTTCTTTTACTGTTAATCTAACCTAATTTGATGTTGTTGAAGAAAAATGGAATCCAAAATGAAGGATTCTATATTTTACATAATGATTTTCAAAACATGTAAAAATAAGTTCATTAGTTCCATAGAATATTATCTCGTAATTCATCAAGAAGTTGTTGAAGAATATTTTTTTCAATTAATCTGACATAGAGTTACCATTGGGAAAAATAAATGAAATATTTAAATTGATTCTTTGATCAAAGATAAATTAAATAAAGTTCTATATGAATATATGTACAAAAATATATTCTATTTTATGTTCACTAAAGACATGTGGAAAAAATTTGGAATAATTTTTTGGAAAAGAAGAAATTCTAAGTGAATATCCTCTTATTTGAAAAGGAAAAAATTGAGTAACAAGAGGAATTATTCCCAAATATTTTATTCTCCAACCAAGGTAACATATAATCATACTATTTTTTATGATTCTAACCCTTGTGTGGATACAATATTTTAAAATAAAAAAATTCTCTTTGAAATGAAATGAATATTTGATTATCATGGTGAAGAGAAAACATCATCAAGTTATTATTCTAAGTAATTCTCATGAAATGAAAATGAAAATTGATGGAATATCAATCATGGGGTTTACTATTAAATGATTAAAGATATGTACTTATAAAATAAGGCATTAAAAATAGAAAAGTGGCTCTGACTTTTGACATTACAAGAGTGTGAATGAAGATGAAATAAAATAGTGATACACTTGAAGAGATTTCCAAACAGGTTAGAAGAAAATAGATAGAGATAATGAATTGAAGGTAAGTGATCATGAACTAGTAACAAAATATGAATAAATAATATGGTATTTGAAAGATTCCATCTCCAATTTTTAATTTTTTTTGGTCAAATTGGAGGAAATATATGATAATATAATATTCCTTATATAGAGGATAGACACATAAAAATATAAGATGAATATCCCTTGAAAATCGACCTCAACTTATGTAGAAATTATGTAAATATAGATCTAAAATATATAAGGAATGTGTTGTTCTAGAAAAAATTAAGAAGTTTTATTTCAATAAATAATGAATCACCAATTTTATTCTATTTTTTAGGATTTGGAAACACCATTAGTAGATTTTTTGAATCCAAAAAGCCCAAATTTCTGATAAAACTCTAGATTTTTCAATATCTCTAAAATGGAGATAAAAATGAGTTATGATTCTTATGGTAAATTATTTATTTTTTATAACCTTAGATACATGGAAAGTTATTGTAATTATTGGATTACTTTAAAGGGTAAAGAATCCATATAAGGAAAATCCACTCATACCAATTAGAAGGAGAATTATTATCCAAGAAAAGGATAATTATATTGGATAGTAAGTTCAATGTTTTGGGGAGTGAAAATGATCCTAAATAGAGGGTTTATTAAGCCCCAAAATCTTTATTGTCTCATTATATCTCAAATAAGAAGAGAATAAAAATATGTAAGTGATAGAAATATATTGTTCTAGATAGGAAGAAGGAGGAAGATAATATTTTCTTAACTCCACCAAGGAAGAATTATTTCATGATGAAACACATAAATATCAATGAAGATGTTTTCCAAAGTGGTTCAACACAAACAACGAAAAGGATAAAAAGCTAAATATGTATTAGATAAGAATTCTGGAGTTGATAACCACTTATGATTCTATACAAGAATTAACTTGTTCAATTTATCTAGATACAAATGATGATGAATAGACTGAAGATATGATTTCATTCCTTTCATTAAATATGAAAATTGGAAAAGTAAAGATTAAAGGTGATGATTTGGTTCATATTGACCAGAACTATTCATCAAATTGAAGAAATTTGAGTTATCCCTTTCTTTATATGCCTTATTTTTTCTAACTATTTGTGAAGAGGTTCATAATTAAGGGGGAGATACAATGCATGGGTGATTATACTTGAAAAAACCATTGAAGATAAAATAATATTGTATAAGGCATTAAAAAATTATAAATGAAATGAAAAAAACAGCATAAAAAATTAAATTTACATGTTTTTTATCTAAAAAATGGATTACTGTTTGGTGTCTTCTGATACTTTTCAATATACCCAAAAGCCTCTTAGTTGGTAGAGTTTTTCTCAAAATTCATACCCCAAAATTAATCTCCAGTATTTGGTGTCTTAAAATAATGAATCAAAGGGATTTGTGATAAACATAAAATGCTATTAATCCTCATTATAAGTTTTTTAAACTGTTATTAACTAAAAGGAATGGAGTTTTAGTGGTATCATCTATTCAAATTAAATCACTCTGGAAACAAGTGGTATCAAAATTTTAACAACTTCTATCAATTTCTTCATCGTGGGGTATGATCCTCCCATCCAAGTAACATAATATTATTCACTAAACATTTGGTGTGAAGTGATAGAGATCATAATTATATTAAGAAGTAAATAAGCCAAAGATGCTATGAGTTTTTCATGGTATTCTTGAGTTACATAGAAAACATTGTTGTTGTTGAAAAAATTATTATTTTCTAAACCAATACTTGGCTCATTAGGATCAGTTTATTTATTAACATCTCAAGTTATAAGTTGTACAATAACTTAATGAATATTATGAGAAAATGTAGTAGGAATAAATATTGGATTATGGGAGAAGAAATAAGATGGGTTAGTACTCCTTACCCTCAAAAGGGGAGTTTAATCCAATGAGGAAGCCCTCTTAGAAGTTAATGAAAAATGGGGATTATAGATTTCATGGAGTTTCTTTCCAAAAACCATGCGAGAGAAAAAGTTTTTTTAGTGAAATAAGTATCTTATACTAAGGGGAGTTTTTGAGCTTCAAAGGATGATTGAAATATTTTATGGAAGAGAAAGTTACCTTTTTATTTGATTACCAATAATAGGGAGTAATATATTATATGATTAAAATTATTATATATTATTGAAAAAAAGGTATATTATTTTCAATCAAAAGGATTATTCTATTTTTTTGACAATACGGAGGTTTATGAAAATATGTGTGTTAGAATATCAATGGATAAAGTTGGATTTTATAACTTAATAGTGTTTGTGTTATATGCTAGAGATCATGAAATTGATGATGTGATGTTTCATAGATTGGTTTATACCAATAGTAAGGGATGAGGTGAGTTGTTGACATAGAGATTGATTGATATTCATGTCTTAATTTTTCACAAAGAGTTGATTATTCAAGTAGAAGTATTTTGGTGGAAATATATAGGCGGTGTGTCAATATTTACAAACATAGGAAAGACCAAACCCTAGCTAGTGGGCATGGTGGATATTTAAAACATTCTAGGTGTGGACACTCCCATGGTTTGGGGTGTGCTGAGAATAAAATACCATAAATTGAGATTTTAAAGGGACCATGAAATAGTGGTACATGGGTGGAAATATACTGTTTTTTGAGAAACATTCATGTTTTATACAGGTGTTTTGATGGCCATGGGTAGTGAAAAATGACAACACATGCTGCACTACACCATTGTGATTACCATGGTGCAATGTAAGAGTTCCCATGTGAAATTACCTTAGAAAAATGGTTTTAGGGAAGTTCATGGTTTGGATAATGTATTATGATGAAGAAATGTAGTGAAATAAGGAAGAAATGAGCTTTACCACCCCCAGGGTACAAGCTATAGTGTGTGTGATATCACCCTATGAGAAATGGGGAAGCCTAAAATGAGCATAGTGGATTTAAAAGGAATTAGTTGTTGATAGGTGGAGTATTAAGACAAATTAAACAAATAAAGAGGAATACATCCATGGTGTTTTTTTATTTTGGAGGAAAATTAACAATTTCATTACATAAATCCTTGGTGTAAGGTTGTATGACACCTAACACCTGAGTTTGGAGAGAAATCACCCAGGTGATGCATAAGTTAGATGTTTATGGTTTTAAAATCACATGTCATAATTTTAGACCATGATCTATGCTAAATATAAAAGGTGATTTTAAATTTTAATAATGTTTGATTAATTGGAGAATTAATCCATGCTGTAAGAGGAGAGATAAGGACCATGGAGAAATTATGTGTGTTGATTTCATTTGTTGGATCATGGAGGTGGTTTATGAGGAAGTTAATGTGTGGTTTCATGTTCCCATTAAGGCCTTCAAAAGTTTCAATTTACTGGAACATCATCCCTCTTATTTTATGTGTAATCAAAATTTTCTTAAGGTAAGAATATTGAGGGATTTGTTGTCTATATATTTTCATGTTCAGAAAATAGAGAAAAGGAGTAATGGAACAAGAAGTATATCAGAGATCTGATTCTTGGTGTTTGTATTCCTAGAGAGGGTCTAGATATTATTAATTGATAATTTGAAATATATTTAATACTTTTCCAAGTGATGGTTAGGGTTATTGTGCCTACACCCAATAGAAGGTTATTCCACACTTGTTCAAGAATGTGGAGAAGACGGTGTTTCCTAAGATTAATTCACAATAAGCGAAGGAGAATCCCAACAAGAATAGAACATGAAATATATGAATATTTTTAGACGCATTAAATTATTATGTGAAGGGACATACATGTCCTTAAATTGTGTGTGGATTGTTACTATAGTAGTGAGAAAATGATGAAGAATAAGGTGTTGTGATTTGGTAGTGAGGCTTTGGAGATAGTTACTTGAACCTAATCTTTGTAAAGCAGTCATCCTAGACATGTAGTAACCAAGCCCAAACTATTATAAATTGATTTAACCATGTTAATATCAGTGAGATCAATAGTGTATTTTGGTTCTTGGATCAATGTTGATTCATACTCCTTGTAAGTAGGCCATAGGGGGAGAGCCAATTAAATTCTCAGGTCTCTATTTACATTATGCATGAACACAAAAAAATCAAGAAACCTAAAAAAATATTTTAAAAAAGAGAATAAAAGTTGACCCTCAATGTTGTTAAGTCATGATACTTTAGGGTAAGTTCGAAATTAAAGGTAAAAGTGTATTATTTTTTAAATAAATCTAAAAACCCTAATTCACCCCCTTATCAAGGTAATCTCACATTATCCCCCATTTAGGGACTTACATAACTACATACAACAAATAAATCTCAACTTAAAGAAATTTTAAAAACAGGTACACCAATTATTCCCTTATTAAACCTATTGAATCTCACTTCAATTTCATATGTTTTGAAAATATTTGATTCCTTATATATTTTCTTGATTAATGAGTGGGATAATCTGAATAATTGTTTCTCAAAATATCATCAATACCCATATAATGTAAGAAAATAATGGATCTAACTAATAGTAATTATTCTAGGTTATTATCAAAATTTTCAAATTATTGTCATAATATTTCTAATTTTTAAATATATTTGAATAGAATCTTTAAATACAAAAACAAATATATTAATTTATCCATTGATACATTATTCAAAAAATCTATTAAAATTATTAATGAATCTACATAATAAATTACATTGCAATGACAACATGGTGCCTATATTTTTTATGGAAGGTTTTTTTGAATACATTCTATTTTTATCTTTATATGATAATATCCAAATTTATGATCCACTATTGATAAATATTGGGACCCACTATGTCTATTAAAAATTCCTCCAGTATATAATAAAGGATATATTTCCTTTATCATGATATTTTTGAGCATATGGTAATCAATATAAATCCCTATTAACCCATCTCTATTCATAAAAATAGTACTAATACACAACAAGGTAAAGGATTATGGAATGAAAAACCCTTTTATAATGCCATTCCTATAGATTTATCATTTTTAAAATTCTATTAAGGTATTTGTATATGGGATATTTTATATAGATTGTTTATAATGTATATGTTCTATTAAAAAAATTTCTCTAAATTACAGTAAGTCCAAAAAAATATTTTTGGAATAAATAATCACATTCCCTTATAATAATAATTATATAAATATAAGGATTTTTACTAGTATTGACTATTTATACCAAATATCCATCTTTAGAGGTCCATTTTTTTTGGTTTTATAAATGGTTACATTTGAGGCTGTGGTAATACTAAAATGAAAATAAAGTATGAAAATAGGAGTAAGGACATAAATTTTTCATATATCCCTTCCCTAGACTTAATAAAAAATCTAGAAAAAACCTAAATTTAAACCCCTGTATTCTCCACCAGGGGGAAACCTCCATTCAATATCCATATGTAATAATAATACTAGATCAATATAATAGATACCCCCATTGAATCATTAATACAATTTTTAGCGGCCATCAATGGTTAAAAAATACCCAATGAGCATTGGAGAGGAGAAATGGGATGGTTACCATGGGAGAGGGTCAATAATATATGATGAATGACAAAACCATAGGGGTGACTAGAATATAAGAATTAGTGATGTATATGGAGATGATGAACAATCAAATTGTTATAATAATCATCAATTCACCATATCCCATTAAAGGGAATAAAATATACATAAACTAGTGAACCAAAGAATAAAATATAAGAGGAAAAAAAACCTAAATGAAGATCACATTGATGGATTGAAATCATCTATTTAAGAACTCTAATGAAGGCCTTGATAATGATAATATAAAGAAAATATGAATGAAAATATAAATGGGGTTTTAAGATTTCATAGAGAAGAGAAACATAGAAATCAATTTTAACCACATTATCACCCAGAGTATGAGTTATGACTAATCACCTTTAAATTATTACACCAATACTTTCACTACTTAGATTAATTATATAGGAGGGAGCTTCTTGGAAGGAAAAAATATAGACTAGCTACTAAAAAGGATATTGTCGTGATTATCCCTTCCCATAAAAAATGAATTCAAAAAATATTGGGCATCCCTAATAGTTACCACCTATGGAAGACAATTTTAGGAATGGACTGGTCATGAAAATTTGGTAATGCTATCTTGGTTAACTCCATCTAGAATATAACCCTTATAATTACACCTCCTATAATGGGTAGAGACTGAAAAATCACTGAAGTATGTATTAACTTGAAATATATCATCTAGGTTTGGAAACCAATGAAAGACATTGCCTATATCTAATATATTCGACTACCGTAGGTGTCCACTTAATTAGCCTCATTAAAAAATTACCTTTGAAAATATATGACGAATACTACCTTATATATCAATAAATGAGAACGATTAAGTTGATGCTGAATCAAACCACATGTGAGGAGAGGGAGGCTTCCATCACTATTGTAAAAAAGGAAAACTGAATAATGAAATTCCAACGAAAAAAAATCGTAGAAGATGAAACCTGTAACCAATTTATAAAAAATTTAAACAAATAACCGTCTTCATTGGGTTGTAAGGTCTAAATCATTGAATGAGTTTCTAAAGAAAGTTATTAATTATCATTAATTTTATTTAGAAGTATGGAATAGTTTGTGATTGTAATAAAGTTTTCATATCATGGAATTTTATATTTGATCTATATAGAAACAATCAATATAATCCAAATATCAGATTTAATTCATATAATGAATGGAAAAAAATTCTATAATAATTTTCCTAAATTTTTTTATATGTGAGTAATATACTTGATGATTATATATTCAACATAAAAATAATCTTTAATTATTTGATATTGTGATTAAATGATTCTATAAAAAATAAAATAAATAAAAGGATATGTTATACAAAATAAAATAATATATTAACAGTCTATAGTGGATAATATGTAAACTTTACATAATATAATTTTTTTTTAAACACCATAGTGGTTGTGGTGGATTAATATCATTTCTTTTATCTTAGATGTGGTGTTAGTTGGAATGGTTCTTTCTAAATGAATCCTAATTTGGTACATTGACCTACACAGTTCCCATGTTCCTTATATTTGGAAATATGAACCATTAAAAAAATTGAGTGGAACATTCTATCCTCTTGAAATATTTACTAGCCTCTATGGTTCATTATTAGAGAATTTATTGGTTCATTAATTTTTCAAAACAATATTTTTTCCAAATTCCCTTGAAACTATCCCTTGGGTGCTTATTTTTACATTCAAAACATATGGGAAACTAAATGTTATTTTCACAATGAGATTCCTCACTTGATCCTCCTAATTGAAGTTCTATTATTCAATTATTATATTCATTTATATGAGAACATAATGGCTCACCAATATACGTATCCACATTTAAATCTAATGACTAGATTTATTTTGTAGCTTTTCATGTTATTAATTTAAAATTATTTTCTAAAAATTATTTTTGTTCACTAATGAAATTAATAATTTGTTTTTAATGTTTTATTAAATTACTTTATATGTACATTAAATTTCCTATGATGTTTTTTTTCAAATATGACCGGATGAATTTGAACAACTTTTTCTTAATCTCTAGGAATTCCATATTTATTTTATTGAATATTAAAAATAGAAAACATTCCTTGAAAAATAACTCATTTAATTACTCCCACACAATTAAATCAATATATTATTTAGGTTTTTTATTCAAGATCATTGTACCCCACTTATAGATTTCTATTTCTATGTGATAGACAACCAAAATTACCTTTTCATCTTAAGATGCTAAATAATCAAAATTATTTTTTAATAAATTTCTATGAAATTAAAGGATTTGACATTCTATGGAAATATGGTTTTTTTGTTGTATAAAGGACTTAACGATGATATTTTATTTATTTATAGAACATGGGAACTATATATGGTTTAGTGTATTTCTTATAGCTAATGATTATTGAATAGGAAATTCTATAAAATTATCAACTCCACCTTCAATCATGTTAGGTATATTTTTTGGAACACTTGTTACATTATTTATCACTCTAGTAGTTTCCCTATTTTCCCTTTTTCCATAAACTTAAAAAACTATAAAATTTAGTGATTAAAGTAATATCATTAAAAAAACTGTAAAAAATTATTTATTTTGAAGAATTAATCCATAATATTGAACGTATCTTTACATGTGACATATTCAATTAAACCTAGGTTACTATAATTTATTTCCTATTATACTCACTAAAATAATTATTCAGTATAAAAACATATTACTTTGATTCTATAACGACCCATATCATACATACAAAATAATTACAATATTATATAAAAATATACATTTCAAGTAAAGTATTAAACACGCCCAAATCCGAAAATCTCTAGTGTATTTGAATATTTGAAAAAAATTATTTATAACATTCATTAAATATTCAAAATGTTATTTTAATACATATTCAAAACTCAAATATGAATTCATTATAAATATATCACTACATGGAAAATCCTATGGATATGAATAAATAAAGTTAACGATGATATAAATTTAGAGTATGAAAAAATTAATAGGTGACATGAAATTATAATATAAAGAAAGTTTATATTAGATTAAGAGGTATGTTATAAAAGTATAAATGTATCATAATTAATAGGAATGAAATATAAATTCATCATATATATAAATATAGGATAATATAAGAATAAGAAAAATATATTTTCAAAGATATCATAAACATAATAGACTGTCCTCACTACCCATGTCAAATAGATAACATACAATAATATATCAGTGTTACCAAATATATTAGGGGATGTATAAATTCAATATCACCCATTACATAATACTATTTCAATAAATATATATACTAAATATTATTAAATTGATAAAAATAAATATGCATCCCTATAAATCACAACTTTTTTAAACCATGAATATATGATGGTTTATAAAAAAATTTCATGAGGGATCTATTAATATTAAATAAATTAGACCGAAATTGAATAATTTAATTAATATAAATATCATGAGTATAAAGTTTTAGATCCCCCAAGTCCTTTAATTTGTGTTTATTATGTGTTAGAGGCTTTTTAGAGTGAGCTACAGGTGAAAGGATGGAGAAAATTTGAGTTATCAACAGAAATTTCATCTAAATCATAGATATTTACATGAATATATTTGGTGCTCCATGATTAGTTGGTTGGATAAGAGGGGAATATGTTATCTGACATGCTAAACTATGTTCACATTAGATATGGTGTGTGACTTAATGTTTCATTTTGGGGCATAAGCAATGATATTTTGGTGTTATTTGTTTACAAGAAGTAAACGTATAACAAGATGTATTTGTTTTTATCATTAGTAATTCTAGTTTAAACTTACATGGGTACCGTTACATTATAATGTGACTCAGTGGTCAATTGATTTTGAGGTAAAAGGTCAAGGTTTACAATATGATTATTTAGGGTTCAAGAATTATAGCATAACCCTCTATTTTTCTCTATGATGTTCCTTATTTGTATCAATTTTTGGAAGTGAGACTCTGTGATTTTTATGGATTCAATTCATTATTTTCATAATGGCTCATCATTTTGGTGTTACCCCTACCATTACATTATGATGATTTATTCTCAATTTTTCAAATATAAAATTTTATTTTCTATCAAATTATATTCTATTTATATATCTTATTTCAAACCCTAGGAACTCAATGGATCATATTGGGTTACCTTTGGTTGTTCATTAATGTATTTTGATCCTTAGAGTGGTTGAGATATTCTGGTTTAAGCTGTGTTGCTTATTCACTTTTCTCTATTTCTTATAGTATCACTTATTCTCAAATGTTATGATAGTGAGATATCATAATTCTAGGTGTGTTAAATGTTTCCATATTCCTTGGGTTGGTGGAATATTATAAAATATTCATGATGTAATTGTATTGGATTATAACATTCATGATTATATTTACTCAAAAGGGGAAACCCTTTATAGGTCCTGATCGATTCTAGAGATCTTTTGTAGAGATCAACTGAAGGTTGACCATTATAACAATTCTATGGTTTCTAGAGGAAGTATTTATTTATGTGGTGTTCTATGATTACTATGGGATAGGGAATAGTATGTTCTAATTTATAGGCAAGTGATGAGTCATTAAGGGTCATGGTTTCTGAGACCACTTGAGCTGAATTGTACAATCCTCGATTTTGAGCTCATGGTGGTAGTGTCTTCCATTAATACATAGATATAATTCTTTATTGGGGGTATTTATTAGTTTATATATACTAAAAGATACTAAATTATATATTCACCCTTAGATATATAAACCTATGATAAAGGTTATGGTTGTAATATTTTCATGCTTATGACTTTGATATTTTATATACTCCTAGGAAGGGAAATGTGGTAGAGGATTAATTTAGTATGATGTCCCATGATTAGTTAGTGTATGAGGGGTTTTATAATTTTTCCTTAATAAAACTATATTTTGTTTGAAGTGGTATGAACCACTTATTTTTGTTCGAGGGTGATATCTCCATCACTTCTTCAGTGGATGAGGGAGACAATTTGGAGACATTGATTATGAGATTCTACAATATTAGATAAACTAATGTGATACATCAAATAGATTCTATAAAATTCAGGAGCATTAATTCCTCTATCAGGGGTAGATAGTGGTTATATTCACACTATGAGATGATGTGTTGAAGTAGACTGTAATCATGTGCATATCATGGTGCCTGACTTTTCATCTGTTGAAGGTAGGGCACAATGTACCAGTATGTTTGGATCATCTCCTTAATGTTCTAGAGTGGATATACAATCATATATTGACAGACTTCATGAGTGAGATCTCATGTTTCGAATTGTATCATGATGATTTATTGGTAACCATTAAAAAACTAAATAAGTTGTACCACTTCTTTCTATTCAAGAGTATATTTTTGGTGGAGACTATAGGGAACCTGTATGTGGCTAGGATTATCTACCTTCATGGAATTCCATCAACGATCATTTTTGACTAAGATGCTCGATTCCATCCCCATCATGGATAATATTTCAATCTGATTTTGAGATTCTGTTATGTTAGAGTATATTATTTCACCATTAAGAGGATGGATATACTAAGAGGACCATTCAAGTCATTGAAGATTTGTTGAGGGATTTTTTTATCAATTTTAGGAGTTTTGATAATCATCTATCATCAGTGGATTATGAATAAAGAAATAAAGGAAACTTGATTATTATAATTTTACATTTTTAGGGTCTATTAGGGATATATTATAGGTCACCATATGTTGTAAAAATATATTGGAGTCACAAATCATGGGATTGATGTTGGTATGATTAGTAATGGCTAAGGTACCGAGGATCTAATAGTAGACGAGGAATGAAAAGAACTATCAAAATTCCTACGTGTCATGATTAAATAGACGTTTTAGTTCTATTAGGGATATGATATATTTCTGAATGTATCACTATTTTTTATTTTATAGAGGTTCATTCCTAGAAGCAAGTTAACCCTAAGGTATGATAAAACATTCCATATCTTGTGTAGGGTTGGTGAGGTTTCTTATCCCTGTGTCTTACTCCTGCAGTTTGATTCGGTTCACAACATCTTCCATGTTTCATATCTAGGGATATATGTGGGTAATATATAAAACATTGAAAACAGGAGATAGTATTATATCAAGGGTGACATAAACTTCATGGAGTACTCAATGGTGGTTGAGGGTCAGAAGGAGATGACCCTTCAAAGTCGAATGATTCCATTGGACAATATTTTTTGGTAGCATGGGAACTATTATGTGATCTAATAGGAACACAGATATCAAATAAAAGATCATCAACCCGACCTGTTTTAGTAGATTTTTCTTTTCATGTTAAAAAACCTAATGTTGGGGATGAAATAATGGCCCAAATTTTTGTGATTAATCCTTTAGATTATTTTCAATAATATTTTAGAACATGTTCATATAGCCATTTTAATTTAATTGACATCAAATATTCCAAGACATATAGTATTATATATATATATATTAGTCCATATGAGATCATTCTTTGAAAATCATTCATTTATATTTAATGGAGCCTTTCATTTATAGATTGTAACCACAATTAGACTAGGGGATGGATGTTTACCCTAGGAGAAGTATAAATCATGTTTTTATTTTGAGGATAGGCCTCTCATGGGTTATTTAATTAAACTACTATAACATGAAAATCCACCTATTTAATTTCCTTTGACACTTTTAATCTAGGTTAGTCATTTTACAAAATACCAATTATAGAGTGTTAACATTTGAGATTGGATCTATATGAATGTCCTTAATGAATCATTTGATAGATCTTGATGCAAATTTGAAATTCAATGATCAATAATAAATACATGACATATAGATTACTATTTATAATTCTTCAATATTTTTTATGAATAATATGTCAATCCTTCCTCATAAAACATTATTCATTTTTTCAAAATTCATGTTTATTTTGTAATAATATTTTAATTGTGATTTTTTTATTCAGCGTTAAACTCGATACATAATATATTGAAGGTGAATATTTGATGGATCTTTGACCGAGAGGCTAGTCAAATATATCCCCTATTCTCCACTTCCCCCACATATTCCATGGGCCTCTTAGTGTAAGATGAGTCTACCAACCATGAATGGAGGAATTAAATGAGGTTTCTTAATATCTATCTATAGGTTCCTCCATTCCCCTCCCCACTCTTACTCTAAACCTTCTCATTCTAGATAAGGATTATCAACCTTAAATTCGATAGTGTCTAGTGATGGTAGTGATGATGAAACTAAAGGCGGTGGAGGTGTAGGGTTTAATGGGTAACAGAAAGGTGGGGAATTAAGGGTGGAATATTGGGTACCACTTGGATATGTATGATTGATGAGGATTTAACGGATGATAAAAACATCCACCAGAGGTGTGGTGTATACAATGGATCTATTTAATAGTGTTTTTGACCTAGATCAAGGTGAAATAAGCGGCGGTGACATGTTATTTAGGAAAATAGGGTTTCTAGATTTTTATTTAGCCATCGCACTATATGTGATCTTTGAAATACACATCATGTGTCTCACTTTAGTAGTATATATGGTTTCCCATCCATGTTAAATATAATAGGAATCCTATATAGGTCAACATGTTGTGGAGGTCTAGGTTACATTGCTCGAGGTGTATGGGAGTCCACAACCCAACTACCCTTTTACCTACACAAATTATTTGAGATGAGAAATACAGTATACAGTATTAGAGTTGATGACTTGAGATATTGATAGTATACATATGAGTGTGCCATATGTTTCTCATTCCATGATCTTCTCTTATATTTTCCATTGTACTAGGACTTTACATGATAATACATTAGCAGTACATGATCCAACTACTACTTATGGATCACAAGTTGTGTCCCCTTAATTACATTTCATGTATTATAAAAAATTTGATTTTTCACATTTTTTCATATGTATTGAAATTGAGCATGTGAGAATTAATTTTTGATAATTTTTTTATATAAATCATGATGATAAATCCATATTCAAAACTAGGAGAAATACATGAAGCATTTTGGGCACTTTATGTTATTTATCTTCCTATAGTTGATGACTGGGTTTAGGCGAGATAATCAGATTAAGATTGGGTTTAGGTAATCACCCATAATTGTGATGATAGAAGGGCATGGTTCCTCCACATTTTTTCTAGGAGGTTTTAACTGACACATAAATGTGGGGTATGGGTCCTCCAATCTTTTTCATTGGGGTTATAACTTCCTTGGTCTTAACAAGGTACAAGTCTGCAATATGATTTAAGGGGTCAAGAACACCCCCATCAATAGAGTGTGAGTCCTTCACCCATGGATTCAACACTCTCACATTCAATGTGATATAATTGATGATGCACGTGTCCTCCAATGGGATAGGTACTCCCTTGATTGAAATTCATACCTTAATGAGGCCTGGGTCCCCTACAATAGATTTTGATACATGATGTGGTTTTTGAAAGTTATAAAGTATTATTTCTCTAGAGATTTTATATCATTGGATCTTTGGGTAGATGGGTTATAATGATTGATACTCTCCCTCAGGTACCAATTTCTCTTTATTTTAATCATATTCACATTTTCCATTTTCTCACCCTTCTATTTGGCATGGGGTATGAGATAAATTATGTTTATTTATATTTTTTTTTTTTTTGAGGTGTCAAACATGGTGTGTGTATACTCACCCCTGAATGGGTGTTCCCACCACATGTGTCATGTCTTATCCAGTTGAAAGAAATTTTGAATAATGTACCCATAGACATGACATCATTAGAGAATGCACTTATTGGTTCTTAAGGGTGATGGACGTCAATGGTGTTCATCTCAAGAGTTATGCATCAAGGAGTTTCCTTCTATTCTATATGTTCTAGTTTGGATTATGTTTTGGATTTTTGGATCATGTATTTTCCATTTCTTTAGGTTTTTTTTATTTTAAACTATGGATATTTATCATGCATCATATGAATTTATATATTAAATCTAGTTAATTTATATATATTGAATTTTTCAATATTCTTTGTGGAGACATGTGTCATGTCTATGTAATCTTGACTAAGTCCTCCCATAATGTGTGACATTACTAGTCTATTATTGTAACCAAAACATAAATTATTATAAGTGGGATTATAGTGGAATACTCAGATTACATTTAGCCCATGCTAGGTCTTGTTGGGTTGGGTTATGTCAAGTAACATTATTTGATATTGAGGTCAGCTAGGTGGCCAGAGCTTCTTACCCTTGGGATGGGAAGTTTGAGTGTTTTAGATCCTAGAGCATGGTTCAAAGATCTACATTATTTTTCTATAATTTTTTAAATGAATAGGATATAGAAATAAAATTTTAAGAGATTATTTTTCCATGGATCCATCACTGAGAAACCCGATTCACATTTTTCCATGTCATGATCGGATAGAAAGTGGAACAAATACAGATAATGCTAGAACACACCAGATAATATTAGTAGGGGAGTTATTATAATTTCACGAGGATTAGGTCTGGTGATAGTGGATCTCATATATATGAGTAGTGATGGTTCTAACAAATAGGTAGTGATCCCTATCATCCTCTTTCCCATTTCGGTAGGGATGGTAGTTCCTAGGATTTTACCAGGAGTTCTGTTCCAAAGTGATTTTATTACGTAGGTTAAAGTCATTAGAAGTTTCAATCCCTGAAATTTTTGGGTGTTCAGAATTGGAACAACCTAAATATAACTATCCCATAATTACATGTTTTTTTTTCAAATATTACCACACACTCAAATTACCAAGACCTTTATATTTAGAGTTTTAGATAACTAGGGTAGATAAACGGTAATTACAAAACACCCAATTTAAATCTAGTAACAATATATATCTTATAAAAGACACAATTTCTCTACTTGACTCAATTAAGAAAAAACATAATACCATGAATTTGAATTTGTAAACATCTATAATTTATATGATCCATTACATGAATTATGCACATATAAACTTTCATTTCAACCCATAATAATAAGCATAAAATTTAACATGAGATAAGAAAATAAACATGATAGACTCAGTTAATTAATATCTTACTAAGAGGAAAATAAAATTAAATCATAGAGTAAATATGAATAGTTAAAATTTTTATTTAAAAAAGCATTGATAAATTTTTTATCAAAATACAACAAATTAAGATATAAAAAAATATTGAGATAAAGAGAACATGTTAAAAATATAAAAGAAGGGAGAAAAATGACTCCCTTCCCAAAATAATAAGTAAGACAAAATCAATAGAAAATGATATTAAATAAATAATATGCAACATTAATAATTAGGATATGGAAGACAAATATCTTTATAAAAATAAAGGCAATATCAAATAAGAGAGATGAAGAGAAAAAGAAACCCCTTAAAAGGATAAAAAATGTGAAGTAATAATATATCAATAATGAGATAATGAGATAGAAATATAATACCCTTAAAAAATATTAAATATAACATAAATCAACTTATTGTGGTAATTCTTGTATTATTATAGTAATATATTTAATTAATTAGTAATAAAATATAGTGAATGGAATTTGAGTGGAGAAACCAATTACCTTGAGCATGAGATCGCTTTATATGTTCTGTAACATACTACATAAATAAATTTTATTAACTATTTACATGGTTCAAACATTTTTATTGTTTAATTCATCATTACTATTAATTTTTATTCATTTATGTTCATTTATTATTCATTTATTGGATTAATTTTTCTTCTGTTAGTCATTTTGAGGTTGTTCGGTTCATAACTCCATAACAGCATCAATATAATTGTAATAATCAAATATCATTTTCCAATGATTTTATAAGATATACATGTTTCAAGGAATATATTGAGTTTTATTATATAAAATTAAAATATTTTATCATCTTTTTAGATTGTTTTGAATTATAAAATCTTTCTAAGTAAGCATGTTTTGGATTCCTATAAACGAGTTAGATTATTTACATTTAATATCATATTTATTAGGACTATTTTATTATTCCAGGATAAAAAATAATTCATTTTTGGATTATTAATGTTATATTAAAAATTAAAATTTCATTTTATATATATCTATTAATCTATTAAGTGAAAAATAAAACATCATCATTCACATAGGTAGTGTAAAACCACCATTGGTGAACAATGTTTGTAACATACCAGGTCTTTATAGAATAATTCATCTTCATATCTATTAATATTTATAATATATTCATTTTATGTTAAAGAGGTCACTTTTTCTGAAAACATACTTGAAACAGAACAACATGTTTCTTTGAAATCTTATATTGCACAAAAAGTGAGTTATACCAAAACATAATAAAATAATATTATTATTATTTTATATAGTAGTTAACACATAGCCTATTTATTTGTGGGAATTAATAGAACTATGAAAAATATGAGTAACCATGCTTTTTAAACATTTTTACATTTATCCAATAAATTTTAGTGGCTTAAAATGAGAATGAATCCAATTTTAAGCATAAAATAATCTAATATTTTTAAAATGTCATTTTATAAACTTTTGATAGAGAACCCTTTTTAAATTTATTTTTTAACACCTTTATATGCTCTATTTGATAAAATAAACTTCTTATTTAGAAGAGGGATATCAAAATTTAATTTTTTTTAAATTTTTGATATTTTTTAGATAACTATCATGTATTTATGGATAATATAAATACGATAAATTTTAATTGAAAAAAATCCATAAAGGTAATTTATATGATTATATTATATTATTTAATGTTTTTAATGAATAAATAGAATATATTTTTGTAATTTATTAAAATTTAGGTCATTGTTATTAATTTTATATTGAATTTAGATGTAAAAACTTTTTAGTCTTTTGTAATGTTTTAACTTTTAAAAACCTTCTCTCTTGTTTTGACAATGGTAATTAATTTTAAATTAATTTCATCTAATTAAGTGTTTTGAATTTGGAAAAAATGGTTCCATATTTGGAATCATAATTTTCAAATAAGGCAAATAGTTCTCTTTTATTTTTGGACATTTTTAATGGTAACTTCAGTAATTATTTTTATTTAACACAGTTAAAGGGTAAATTATGTAAATAAAGGGTAAAAATAATATTATAATAATATAAAACTCCCATTACACTTGTATTGATCCTATTTTATGAGTAATGAGTGACCTACAAAATCTTTATGAATTTTTTTTTGCATTTGGGAGCCACTTGGGTAATATAATGAAATTTTATAACATTTAATTTAATGTTAAGGGAAATAAAACTTAAACATGTATCTTATTACTAAAAACATCAATTTTGATTTATATAAGGGTTATCTTCAACTGCAAATAGTAATTATAAATATAAAAATATTTCCTACATCATGGTATTTTATTTATAATTTTTAGACATTAAATAAATAAATTTATTTATGGCATAATGATGATGCAATGTTTAGCTTATTAACGAAATATTAAAATAAATGATATTATAAATATTAACATAAATTTATATTGAAAATTTTGATTCCATATAAATTTTTTTGGTATAAATTGACTTTTTAGGGATGATTTACTTTCTTTGGTTTGAAGGAATCAATTTATTATGACTTTATCAAAAATCATTTACTAAATAGTGTCAAAATTAAAATAAATGGGTTAAAAAAATAATATTTTATGGAATGATATAATAGTACTAAAATTATAGTATTACGAAAAATGACTTATTTAATGTTAGAAATGTTATTAGGGATCCACTTTTGGTTCTCTTGGAATTTTTAGTAACTATATTAACCATAAATTATGAAAATACAAGAAGATATGAAAAGAGTTAATGTTTTTAACTAAGGGTTGAAGCTAAAAGATAAGGTTAGTTTTGTCTCCAAAACCTATATAAAACCTATTGGTTGAGAGGATTTATACCCATCCTCCTATTATCTGATAAAATTATCACTTTGGAACTATTATAATTCTACAATAAATTTATAATAAAATAATATTTCAAGACATTGCTAAAGTGCTCCTCCTCCCTCTTATAAAAGGGTATCATGTCTACTCACTTACTCACACCTCTAAATCATTTTGGATCATCCAAACACTGATCAAATAAGATTAAAAAATCCCTCCATTCCTCCAAGAATTTTTAACTTTGGAATAAGAAAATTCAATAAATCTTTTTGGCTCAAATCAAAAGGAGTTACCCGATTTATAGGTAACGTCTCCTCTCAAGCTCTATTCCGTTGTTTTCATCCTCCAATACCCAAACCTATATTTATTCAATTATTCTATAACGAAACCAGTTTAATAAATTTACTAGGATTTTTTTATTCAATGTTTAAAATCTACATTTCTACAAACCTCTATCTAATGTATATAGAATATACTATTTTTGTGTACGGTGAACTATTGCCTCACAAAAAAATGATTGTTCAATTTTCTCCTACCACCCCTCATGGTGTCCATTATGATGAAAATTTATTTATATATTATATTTATCATATTTATATTGTCTCTATTCATTTTTAATTTTTATTTACAACAACACATTATGCTGTCTATAATGTGTAAATACGATAATTTCATTTGAGGAAGTTTGGACTACCGCCCCCTCAACGTGATATGACTCATTGACTCCATACATAGAACGTATAAATGATAGAATTAATGAAATTATTTAACATATATAACACAGATAATATACTATATTTATAATATACTTTTGTATCATTTTTTTCTCATTCATTTGATATGATAAAAAAATAAAGTAGCATTCATGTGTTTGTACGACCTACTACCTCCATGAACAATGCATTTCATTTCCTATCTCCAAATGTAATGAAATATTATATATATATATATATATTGGATAGATATTTTATTTAAATCTTGAATATCATTCTGTATATGAATGAATTATGACCATAAAGACAATTTGTAATCATAAAAAGTACATTTTTGACTCAAGTACCGATTACTGACTAAACATCCGATATGAACTTAAATCATAAAGTAATTGTTATAACATGGTAATAATTCATATAAACGGAATAAAAAACATGAAAATGGTTATCAAACAAGTATAAATTAACTTATGTTAATTATTCATGAATACAAATAATGAATGAGATAAGTCGGACTCAAGGTAAGGGACTTCGTCTCAATCTTTTTTATTTGGGGCATATTAGGATGTTATGCACCTTTTTTTCTTATAAGGTGTATATACATACCTTTGAATAATTTTATAATGAATTATTATATTCTCATGATATTTATTGTTTTGTATAATTTAATTCCTTAATGATATGTGTTCAGGTGTTTCTTATGTGGTAAGGGAATTCTAAACTTCTATTTTTTCCTTTCATGTTCTATTTCATGTGGTGTGTCTTTTAAATTTCCATACCATGTTTTATTTATATATTATCATGTACCTAAAATATATTATGTCTTTAAGGTATACTAGGATAGATACCCTAAGATAGGGGGGTGAAGGTGGGTATGACAGATTAAAAAAATAGCCCCTTTTGATCTTGTTTTGCAGTTAGAAAAAACCCTCTTCTCTCTCCTTCCCATTGCATAGTTTGAAAAAACCTTAAATAATGCACAGGACACCACAATTTTTACTTGGTTCACCCCAATGGGGTACATCCAAGGATCATACACTGGAAGTGTGTCGATGTACCAATTCCACTATAAGCACACTATTGTTTACAAGTTTAAAGAAGACTCACTATCCCTCATGGTTTACAACCACTCACAATTTGAGATATCACTACTCTTCCAACTGAAGTGAGTTCAATGCTTCTTCAGAAGATCCACTCACTATTTATAGACCCATTGGTCTCTCCATTAACACTAATGAATGTATCCTCAACTGTATGTATATTCTCTATTGAAGTGAAAATTTCATCCACTGATGAATACACGTTTTCCCCTGACCACTGGGCAACAACCTTTGAGAAGTACCTTTACAAACCACCATACTTCGCAAGGCTCCCAATTTCGAGAAGCTCAAAATATCCTTTATTAAGTCCATGCCTTTTCTCAAAGCACAAAACTTCATAGTGCTCAGACCTTTGCAAATCATAGGACGTCTTGGAGCATAGGTCATTGTGGAGCTCAAGTCATTACAGAGTGACTTCCTTCGTGAATCCCACTGAGCCAACGTGGATCACACTGATTTTGTGAAGCGAAATTAGCCAATGTGAAGCTCCTCTCCTTCGCGCAACACACTGCCTTCATGATCCACCATCGCAATTAGAGAGCTATGATTTTTTTTTTGGAAAACTCTTTACTTCAATCAAGGGAGTCAAGGTATATTTATAGGTGATTTCACCGACCCTCGAGCTTTCCATGAGATGTAAATTCCACATGAGATCAAATCACAAACCTATAAAATTTCTGCAAGAATTCTATCAATATCGCAAAGCACCATGAAAATTTTCTGATCATGGATGATTCCATCAAAACCTTCGTTCCTTCATCGGGAAGCTCCACTCATAATGCCCTTCATCACTGAAATTCTCTTCAACGCTTCCATTCGACAATCTCATCATAATCATGATGAATCACCATCAACATTTTTTATATCTTCACAAAATCCAATCCATGCATCCTATATTCACGAAACTCATGCCTTTTCCATATTCAAATTAGATATTCATGGAAATCAACTTTTAGTGATGTTCAGCAAACTCCAAATTTAATACCCCACAAATTTGGAAAAAACTAGAAAACAGTGCCACCTTGTATCTGTTCTTTTATACTACCTCCAGATCATTCATTCCTTTGTGATGGTTCATTGTCAACATGGATTGTCTACAAAATCTCTAGGCATTGACAATTCACCTTGGAAATATGCTTTGTCGACAAACACAATCAACCCGAAAATGCTGCAATGATACCTTGAGGGATTTTTTCCCAAAAATGTTTCTTTTATTAATGGTTTAACCCTTTATTATTTCTTTTTAATGTCTTATAAAACCATGATTCATAGCTGTTATGATATATAATTTTCTTCTCAGAATCTCTCACTTTTTATCAATAAATTCTATTATTTTATTTTTGTGAATAACCAAACCTATTTCATTTATAGGGGTATTAATAAATACAAAAAAATGATGTATTTTATTCTAGAATTGACATACATAAAACCCTCATTCTCTTTCAATGGGTTATAAATGACATAATGATCATGTTTTTTAGCACTTCGTAAAACCTCTTGATTTTGATATGAAACCCATTTCTTTTATTCTATTTGGGTAATTTCTGAAATGTTTGATTATGATCTTTGTGGCTCACATGAATATAAATATATATTAGGGGTGCATACTGATACAACTCAAATGCCTTGGGTAAAGAAATTAATTTCTATAGATGAAAAGTTTTATGATACATTGGTGAATAACCTTGGTAAATTTTATGATACCTTGGTGAATAAACATGTTAATTTTTACGATATCTTTGTGAATAACCATGGTAATTTTTATGAAACCATTTGGATATACCTTAGAGATATGAAACCCTAGGGATGGAACATGCTGATATGCTTATGAATAACTAAATTAATTTTTGTAGACACATTTTCAAGTTATGATCCAAGTTGTTATTGTTTTTATATTCCTCTTTCTCATGAATTTATGTAAGTCCTCATGTTCATATTTATATCATTAAATATCACATGTAAATTGTTTCCATTATTTTACCTTACTATGATTTTTTCACTCATCCTATGGTTTTAAATGTTTTTATAGGTCTTATGATTGGTATAGACAAAAAAGACACTATGATGAAATTATTTGAATATTTTTCTTGAAAATAAACTATGTTTAATTTTAATAGTTTTCGTTTTATGAAGAAAATAGATGTCCGGTAGAATTATCTAATTTTCAATCTTGAAAGTTTATTTAAGAGTTTATCCTAATTCTCTTAAACTATAGAACTAAAATATCTTTGGGAATGAATGAAAATAAATTATAGTCAAAATTTTGTTGAATAAGTTATATTTAAGGTCGAGCCCTAATAGTTGGTATAAGATCAGGGATTAGAAAACATTGGAGATTAATTTTGTCTCTTAAGAGTTATAGATATCATCATGGATTCATAATTTTAAGGTTGATCATAGGTTCAATGTCTTAGAAACACCTTTTGATGCTTATATTGTAAAATTTCAAGGTAATTAACAGTATCTTTAGAGACATGTATTTTTGAGGTAGTTATGGATAAATACTTATAGGGATGAAAAAAGAAAGGTATAGAATAAAATTTGACGCTAAAACATGTTATAGTTATTTTTGATGATTTTTATCTCATGTTGTTAGTGTTATAAGAATAATATAGTTTTACAAAAAGGAAAACCCATAGGATGGATGTCAACACATCATATTCGGGAAGGCCATGATAATTAAACCCACAACCAAAGGGTGACAAGGCAGCATCGCTTACCATGAGCCTATGTGATGTCCCTGGTTAGTATGACCATTTATTTTTATTTAAATAATATTATGGATTTAGAAAACATTGATTTTGGATATATATATATATATATATATATGTTTTATTAAATGGATATACTTAGCACAAAGGTTCGTGGTAACAACATGGAGATCAAGCTGGATATGAACAAAGTGTATGATAGAGTTGAATGTGGTGTTATTAACAGGGTCTTGAATAGGTTTGGATTTTCTAGTTGGGCGGCTGATCTAATTTTCAGGTGTTTTAGTTTTTCTTGGTTGGTAGTTTCATTTATGGGGTGAACACATGGTTTCTTCAAGTTGGTGCGGGGTCTATGTTAGGGCGACCCTCTTTCCCTGAGTATTTTTATTCTCATGCAGGATACCCTGAGCAGGATGATTAACAGAGGACTTTCAAAAATGGATGTTCAGCCATATAAGAGGAAGTCATGCCCATCATCTATTTCACACATGATGTTCATGGAAGATACCATTATCTTTAGTAATGGGGTGTAGAAATCGGTGCATGATATTATCAAGATGCTTGAAAATTACTATCACTGGAGTGGTCAGATCATCAACAGGGAGAAGAGTGGTTTTTATGTGGCCAAGACATGCACTAAGAGCAGGGCGGATTTTTGGGCACATGGTTGGGGATGAAGCAGGGTTCGTTTCCCTTTGAGTATCTTGGGGATCCAGTGTCGGTAGGGAGAATGCTGATAAATGATTTTGACAGGGTGGTGAGTCGTATCTCGGGGTGGATTATGAATTGGAAAAATAGGTTTTTATTGTTTGGTGGTCGCATATCATAGGTGAATAACATCCTTTCATCCATTCCGTTCCATGGGATCTCATAGACAAATGTACAGATAGGGGTTGTTAAGTCCATTGACAAGCTTTTGGGTCGCTTTATCTAGGATGCTTCTTCGGAGTGGAAACGACATTGGGTCTCTTGGGGGAGGATGTCACAGCCTATTCGGGAGGGTGGGATTAATGTGAGATGTTTAAATTCCATGATCCATTGTATGCATGAGAGGTTGTCTTGGGAGGTGGTTGAAGAACGCTCTATGTGGGGGAGCCTTATGTCTTGAAGGTACAGGGATAGTGAATGGTATATGTAGAAGAGTAGGACATCTTTGTGGGTGACAGACAACAACATTGTTCCAGCCATGTTTCGTCTCTCTTGGTGGATTGTTGGGGAGGGGAAAATCTCGTTCTCGCATAACAACTGGTCGGGCAGCCCCCTCAGTTACACTGGTTGCCCAGCTCCCATGATCACTTCCATGGAGGTCGTGCAATAACCTGCCTTTTTCAAAGCCATTATATATGCGGGCCAGTGTGAGGTCTTCAATTTTATTCTTATTAGCTCAGACAACGATCGATGTGCATTCACTCCCTCGCCTACAGGGAAATTCAGATCGAAGGATTTCTGTAGGAGCAGTGTCTCCCAGGGGAAACAAGGGGGATGGATCCGTTGTCTTTGGTACAATATGATCCCAACTAAGTTCAAATTTCTTTCGTGGAGGATCCAGAATGGAGTGCATCCGTCTGATGATAATATCAAGCGTATCGGGATTAGTATTGCTTCTCATTGTCACTGCTGTGCTGATTTTCGTGATGAGTATCTTCCTCACATTTTCACTGAAGGGGAATGGGCTCGCATGGTGTTGGGATTTTTTGGATGTTTTTTAAGGCTGTATTTCCAGGCAGAGGGTATCGAGGGCCTCTTGTCGAGTTGGTTCCATGGGGTCGAGGCTGCAGGAAGAGATAAGGTGGCACGAGCTGTAGTTTTTAATGCTGTTTGTTGGGTGTTTTGGCAGGCCAGGAACCATTCTAGGTATGAGGAGGCTCCATCTACGGGTCGAGTCATCATCTCTAGGGATAGGTTCATTCAGCGTACTGGTCGACTCTTGTAGGTAACTGGAAGAATGTACCAGCATTGCGGGTGTTGTTCGCTGCTGGGGGCATGGGTCAGTTGTCAGACCTCGGGAGGCAGGGCAATCGGGTGCGATGGTGTCCTCCGAGAGTTGGCTTGAAGCTTAATGCGGATGGGTCCTGTCTTTAGGGAGTTATGTGAGGGGGTGGCGTGGTCCGAGATAAGGCTGGGAGTGTTCTCCTACCTTATTCCACGAATTATGGTGATGGGAGTTCTCTACAGGTTGAGGTAAGAGTGGTTCTTACAGGTCTCTCCACGTGCAGTCAGGGAAGGTTTTTTTTATCTTAGGTGGAGACAGATTCTTGGGTTATTCATGATGAACTTTAAGGTATTGGTACTAGTCCTTGGTCTATAATTTATACGGTTAGAGAATTCAAATCCTTACTGGCCAGAAACACTAGCGTGACCCACACTTGGAGGGAGGGGAACAAAGTGGCAGATCACTTGGCTTCACTCATGGAAGATGATGTATCGACCATTTTTTATTCTCAGGTATCTATGTTTAAGCCAGAGGGGGTGAATTTTATTCAGTATGATGCCCTTGGAATTCATTATTTTCAGCCCCCATGGTGTTGTCTTTTGTTTTGCAAGCAATTGTGAATAAAAATTGAAATGATGATAATGATAATGTTATAGTTTTACAGACTTTTTTTTCTGATGTTGGATTTTCAATGAAGTTACCGAGCCCAATTTTAATATTGTGAGGACACAATTACTAAAAAGGGGGAATAATGTAATATCCCAGGGATTTATAGAATAATACATTTTCATATTTATTAATATTTATAAAATATTAATTATATATTAATAGGGAGGTACTCTCTCTTGATGTAACACATGTTTATCGTGAGGCCAATCGGGTTGCTGACGCTCTGTCCAAGAGAGAAATTTTTTTAAGTTAGTTCGAATTGGTCCTACGTCTCGCCTGATTTTTTCAATGATCTTATCCAAGCTGATAGTTGTGGTCAGGTTTATACCAGTCTTTTTTGATTAGTTTTGTGACTCTGTTTTCCTGTGAACTTTTAATTTTGTTTAGTATATTTTTTTTGGAGCAGTTTTTTCATTGTCTCCTAACTTTTTGGGTATATTAAAGGGGACCCTTTGTTTGAAAGCATACTCGACATGAAACAACATGTTTCTTTGATATCTTATGTTGCACATAATATTGAGTTATACAAAATAATAATAATACAATAATAATATAATTATTTTAAATAGTATTTAATGACTAGTCATTTTATTTTAATGAATAAAAATAAAAAACTAAAATATTATTACCCAGGTTTTTTGTATATTTTTACATTTATCCAATAATTTTAGAGGATTAAAATGAGAATTAATCCAGTTTTAAGCATAAAATGCGGTAATATTTTTAAAAGGTCCTTTTAACTCCTTTTAATGGAGAACCATTTTTAAATTTATTTTTTGACAGATTTATATGTTCTATTTGAAAAAAACATCTTTTTTAGAAGTGGAATATCTAAATTTACTTTGGATTAAATTTTGATATTTTTCTGATAACTATCATGTTTTGATTATTAGTAAAAATACGCTAAATTTTCATTGAAAACAACTTTTTTCCATCAAGATAATTTGTATGGTTAAATAATATTATTTAAGGGGTTTTATGTATAAATAGATTATATTTTTATCATTTACTATAATTTTGGTCATTGGTATTAATTTTATATTGAATTTAGATGCAAAAACATTTCAATATTTTAGAATGTTTTAACTCTTAAAAACCTTCTTTCTAATTTTGGAAATGGGAATTAATTTAAATTAATGTTATCCAAATATGTGTTTTGAATTTGGAAAAAGGTTTCCATAGTTTGAATCATAAGTTCCAAATTATTTAAATAGGTCCTTTCTGTTTTTTGACATTTTGAATAGAATCTTTAGTAATTATTTTTATTTACCACAATTAAAGGGTAAATTTGGTAAATAAGGGTAAAAAAATATTATAATAATATAAAGCTACCCTAACACTTGTACTAATCCTATTTTATGAGTAATGGGTGGCCAAAAAAATCCTTATTCTGAACTTTTGGCATTTGGGATCCACTTGGGTAAGGTAATGACATTTTATAACGTTTAATTTAATGTTAAGGGAAATATAACTTAAACATGTATCTTATTACTAAAACAATTTAAATTTGAGTTATATAGGTGATATCTTTGACTATAAATAGTAATTAGAAATTTTAAAATATTTCCTAAATCATCGTATTTTATTAACAAAATTTATACATTAAATAAATAAATTTATTCATGACATAATGACGATGTAGTGTTTACCATATTAATTAAATATTCAAATAAATGATATTATAAATACTAAAATAAGTATAATTTGAACATTTTAATTCAATACAAAAAAATTTTATATGAAATTTTTATGTGATGGATGAGTTAATTCCTTTGGTTAGAAGGAATCAAGTTGTTATGACTTTAACAAAAATAAATTTAAATAGTGTCAAAATTGACATAAATGAGTTTTTAAAACAAATACTATATTATAATTTGATATAATATTCCTAAAAATATAATATTAGAAAAAAAATGAATTATATAATGTTAAAAATTTCATTACTGATCCAATTGTGGTACTTTTGGAATTTTATTAACTATAGTAACCATATATTATGAACATACAATAATACATGGTAAGTGTTAATGTTTTTAACTAATGGTTAAAGATAAAAGATAAGGTTAATTCTGTGACATAAACTTGTATAAAACATATTAGTTGAGATTATTTCAACACATGATCATATTATACTTGAAAAATATCACTTTTTAACTATTATAATTCAAAAATAAATTTATAATAAATAATATTTTTAGGACTTTCCTAAAGTGTCCTGACTCCCTCTTATAAAGGAAACCACCTCTACCAACTTACTCACACCTATCAAGCCTATTAGCTCATCCAAAATTTTCTCACAAAAGATAAAAAATCACTCCCTTCCACCTAGAATCCTTGAATTAGTAATAATGGATTTCATGAAAGTTTTTGGCTCAAGTCAAAAGAAGTTACCCGATTTAGAGGTAATGTATCCTCTCAAGCTCATTTAATTTATTTTCCTCCTTTGACCCACAAAAAAATATTTATTAGATTTATATATAACAAAAATATTATCCTAAATATATTGGGAATTTTTTATTCTAAGTTTTCTATTTAAACATACACACACTTTTATCTAATAGATGTAGAACATACTGTTTCTGTGTAAGGAGAACTACTGCCTCACGAAACAATGATTGGTCAATTTTCTCCTAGCACCTCTCATAGTGGCCATTATGATGGAAATATATTTATATATTTAATATATTATATTTATATTATATTTATTATTATGTAATTTTTATTTATAAAATACTTTTAGGCTTTCTATAATGAGTAAAATAGATAAATTCATTCGAGGAAGTGTGGACTACCGCCCCCTCAAAGTGATATGACTCATTCGTGACCTACATGGATCATATAATGAATGGAGTTAATGAAATTATGTAACATATAAAACATAGATATTATAATTTAATTATAATATACATCTGTATCATTTAGTTTTCATTCATTTAATATGATAAAGAATTGAAAGTAGTGTTCATATGTACGTACGACCAACCATCTCCAGGAACGGTGCATTTAATTTCTTATATAAAAATTTTATGGAATATTATAATTACATATATTATTGATATATATTATATTTAAATCATGAATATAATTCTCTAGATTATGGACTTATTATATGGACAATTTTAAATTATAACAATTTCATTTTGACACAAGTACCAAATATGAACTAAACGTCTGATATGAACTTCAATCATTAAGTAATTGTTATATTATGGAATTAATTGATATAAAATGAATAGAAAACATACAAATGTTCTCAAAAATTAGAAATTAACTTATTTTTATTAATCATTAAGATAAATATGAATGATACAAGTCATACTCAAGGTAAGGGACTTAGTCTCAATCTCCATTCTTTGGGGGATATCTTGATGTTATGAACCTTTTTTCTTATAAGGTGTATATAAATCCCTTTTAATAATTATATAATGAATTATTATATTCTAATTATATTTTATATATTATAAAATTTAATTCCTTAATGATATGTTTTCAGGTGTTTCTTATGTGGTAATGGAATTCTCAACTTTTAATTTTTCCTTTCAAGTTATCTTTTATCTAGCATGTCATTCAAATTTCCATACCATATTCTTATTTATTATATTATTTTGTACCTATTATATATTATGTGTCTTTTATGAATGGTTGAAACATATCCCCCATTTTTAATGTTTTCTAAACCAAGTTGCATAGCCGTTATGCTACAGAATTTTCATCTCAAAATCTCTCTCTTTTTCTCAAGAATTATCTTATTTTATTTATGTGTATACCCAAACATATTTAATTTCTAGGGGTATTCATAAAGAATTAAAAAATGATATATTTTATTCTGGAATTGATATACATAAAACCCTCATCCCTTTTCTATGGTTTATAAATGACATAATGATCATGTTTTTAAGAAATTCTAAAGACATTACGATTTTGATATGAAAACCATGCCTTTTTTTATCTTTGGTATATTTATTAATTGTTTTATTATGATCTATTTTTATCACATGAAAATAAATACATATTAAGGTATCACCCTGATATCACTCCAATGCATTGGATAAATAAATTAATTTCTAGGGATGAAAAGTTTTACGATACCTTGGTGAATAACCATTACAATTTTTACAATACCTTGGTGAATAACCTTGGTAATTTTTATGATCCCTTGGTGAATAAACATGTATGTTTTTTTGAAACATTGCGTATAGACTATGTTTATATTCTTATGAATTTCTAAATTAAATTTTGTAGCCAAATTTTCATGTTATGATCCAAGTTCTTATTGTTATGATATTACTCATTCTCATGACTTTTTGAAATATCTCATGTTCTTATTTATATCACTCAAGATAACATGTAAACGGTCTCCCATGTTTTCCCTTACTATGTTTTTTTCTCATCCCAACATTTTAAATATATTTCACAGATCTTAAGATTGGTAAGGACAAAGAAAATTCAATTATAAAAGTATTTAAATATTTTTCTAGAGATGAAACAATATTTCATTTTAATAGTTTTTGTTTTATGAAAAAATGACAGCATCTAGACTTATATAATTTTTAATAATGAATGTTTATGTAATATTTTTTTCATAATTCTCAAAAACTCTAGACCAAAATGGTTTTTGGGAATGAATGAAAATATATTCTAGTCAAAAGTCACTATAATAAGTTATGTTTAAGGTCGAGTACCTGAAATGTTTCTAAATTGGTTTATAAAAAATGAAAGTCTAATAGGTATTTGAGTTTCATAAAAATATTTGAGTAAAATTGAACTATTATATTGATGTTACTTATAATATTAATTTTTCTATGGATGGGGTAAGGGGGAATTGAAATAGAAATACATGGATTTTGATACACACATTTCAATATAGTATCGACTTATGGAAATGGGTTGATGAGAAATAATGAGTGGTATATCATCAATAAAGGATCAAAAGTGTATTTATAAAATTTAAATAAAATAATTTGATCAATATAAGAGTAAATTTAAAATAATTTAAGGTAAATGAATATTAAATAAAAAATAAAAGATTAATATGAGAACCCTTACCATTCCCTTTGATTCGTACCCTCTAGATTGAGTCTAATTCCTTCAATGTAGAGACTTTTTCCTAGAAAAAAGCCTTGTGAACATGTCAAGGGATGTTTCAATAGGTATCTTGGAATAATATGTCTGGAAAATAGAACATTATATATATATATTCGATGGTTAGAATGAGACCCTTTTATAGACATGATTCAATGACATTTTTGTTAATATTCACTCTTTAAGGGTTAATAATGTAATATTTAAATAAAAAGTGGATCGTAAATGGAAAATGGATCATATGGTCAATAATTATGCATCTGGAAGTGACTCAATATATTTTTTTGTTTTTTTTAATTTATTAATCATTTTTATCAAAACATTCTACATATATACAGGATTATTTTTGAAATATGATTTCATAAATTTCTAGATAATAATGGAATTATGGTTATAACATTAATATAATATTTTTTATAAATTAATTTATCCCATATATATGAGAAAATACTTTTCATTTCCAATTAACATCTCTATGTAACTATTTTTAACATTTTCAATGATGCGCAACAAATATGTCAATATAGATATGTATTTTCACATTTATGTTGACCTAAAAATAAATATATATTAATTTGATAAAATTTATATGTTATTTTAAGTATTTTTTCATTTAAGAAACATTACATAGGTTTTATAACATTTTATTTCATATTAGATAAAAATTTAATAATAAGAAGTAAAATTCTCTTTGAACGCAATTTTTTATTTTTAAAATGTGTTAGATGTTATATTCAATATCTAACCAATTAAAATTATACTTTTTATATTAAGAATAATAACATTTTAGGATTATGATATATTTTATGAGTTTACACATCCATATAAATTTTACCATATCATTTTGGATAAATATATAATATGAGTAAGTATAATACCACTTAAATTCTATCTCTTATTTTATAAAGAATTTCAAATGTGAAAATCAACCTATAACCGAATTTAATTCATCTATTGAAATTATAAATTAATGTTTTAAATATTTAAAGTATTTTTTCATATTAAAAAAAATTATTATCAATTATATAAAATTCTATACATGAATTTATTGACAGATATTAAAGGTTATTTCAATTTTAAACTCTTATTTTTGTAATGAATTTAACTTTATCACTCTATCTCTAATCAAATAAAACATGAATATTTAAAATTTAAATAATAACGTTTTATATCATGGATATTTTAACATATTAAATGTATTTATAAATATTTATAAAACATTCTTAATATTTATAATTTAATAATCAATAGAATTAAATTTGAATTCAAACTCCTATTTTTTTAAATGAATCTATGATCAAATTTATCACTCAACTTATAAAAAAATAAAATAAACTATTTAATTTCATAATATATTCCTTAAATATTGAAAAAAATTAAATTTAACAAAAAAATATCATTCAAAATATTTATAATAATATTTAATAAACAAATGTGACAATACCTCAAATTTTTTAATTATTGTCATATCTAGTATTCTATAATTTTTTAACAAAATAATTTCTATCTTATTTTTTACATAATGATTAAAAATAAGTAATTTTTTATTCAAATAATTATAGAGTTATTAAAGGTTAATTTTTTAAAAAATAATCTAAAAATATATTTAAAATAACATATATTTTTAGGAGAACAAATATTTTTTTACTGAAATACCTCATTACTATTTCATACCCTAACATAATTATTTCTAAGATAATCATAAAAATAAATATCAATATAAATCCAAATAAGTAACATGAATATACATTTATAAAATATATAACAAATATATAATTTTTTAAATGCATTAAAATAATAAATCATGTTAAGAAATTACATTTAGCACTTAAGTAGACCATTTTTTTGTTATAAAGAAAACATAATAATTTTAAATGTATAATGAGCATTTAATTAATCATTTATCATCCATAATGACAATAAATAATCATATATACATTTTAAAATAAATATTTCTTAAATAAATATAGTTTCATATTATGAATATTAATAAAAAATATAACCAGTATATTTTTTATAACGTATGGGTGGTTACATTCTCCTCTCTTTTGAAATTGCATCTGATTTTTTTTTACAATTTTAATTTTTAATTTTTATGAAAAATATAATTTAAATATGTTCATACAATCCTTTTAAAATGAGTATCATTAGGTACTCCAATTTCAATATCACTTTTTGGTGTTAAATGGGGCTTTAGATCAATTCCATGTATTTACATATTTGTCAATTACAATTCTAAATTCTCTAGATTCAAATTCCCATGAATAAAAGATAAAATTTGATTTAATTGGATGTTAGAAAAGTCCAGTCTATTTAAATAATTATATAATCTTAATGATTTTTTTGAAATATCATTGTGAACCTGTTTTCCACAAAACAAGAAGATATAATCTATGTTGAGTTTTTTAAATCATGTTGAATAAAAAAAGTGTAAAAATTATTCTAATTTATAAAATTTGATCATTATATGCTTTTAGATGAATTTTTTTACAATGAAGAAAGTTGTATGGTTTATAGGTCTCGATATGGAACCTCGGTCTCCAAATTTTCCCAGCTCTTATGTGCCTCCATCATGTATGCCTCATTCACACTTATGATCACATATATGGGGTGCTCAATTGAAAATATGTGATTAGTGATTAACTTCATGTCATGTCCTCCTTTTTCCTATAAACAGGCTCCATAAATTCCATTTGAAAAGGAGAGAGAAAATAGTAGGAAGAGAAGGAGATATAGATGACCGAATATGGATGTGTTTGGAAATAATTTATTTTTACATATGAAATAGTCTCCAAACACTCCTAAATGTAACTCCTTTCATCAAAACCTAGTAAAATAGCATGATATTGGTGTAATTAAGTCATTTTAATAATTAAACATGAAACCATCATGAAATTCCACTTCACCTATGTTCGTATAAAACTATACTTGAGTAATATGCACCCAGGTTTTCATGGAGATCCCAAACATAGGATCTATACACCTAGTTTATCCAAAATATCCCATAATTGGGCCCCACATTCCCAAGATATCCCAAAGATCCATTACTTGGGTGCAACATTTCAAGGTCATCCTAGAGATTCAGTACTTGTGACCCACATGCCTAGCTAATCTTGGAGATCCCATACATGTGGATCACACACCCAGATAATCCTAGATATTCCATAATATGGATAAAGTTTATATAGGATTCTATACTAAGGTGAAACTTTTCCCAAGTCCCATACTTGGGTGCCGCTTCACCTTGGCCACACATTATAGGAGGCTACCAACCTAGGAATTTTCCCTGGCCTCATAAGATACATGACTAGTTTATGTATGCAATAGTATGCCCCCATAGATCATATATTTAGATCATAATGGGTCTTTCTTGATTGTACACCCTAACTTATAGAGCCTTTAGGGTGTTTACAATCACAAATTTCCTTGATAATGAGGGTCCATATTGTTATGTGATTTTTGAAACCTCCCATATTTTAAGATGTTCATATTGGATTCCCAATACCGAGCATTATTGAAAATTCCAAGAATTGGGATGACCTCTTTGGTCTACTCAATGAGTTAGGGATATATATATGCCCCTCCTATGAATAAAATCCAACCCTTATTTACCAAGCCATATCCCCTCTGAGTCCAGTCTTCATTTCTCATCAATTTATTAAAAAAATTGAGGAAGATATCCTTATTTGAACCTCCAATCAGTTGTAATCCTTATCCATACCCACTCTGATTTAGTTACCAGTCGACATGATTTAGAAAAAAAGTGAATCCCATGTATAATAACTATTGAATCACTTGTTGTTTCCCCTTTCATGTCACACATGTCATTGCCACATGGCATTAAAATTCATGGAATAATCGTGAAAAATTAATTAAAATCTATAACATGAACCATATGGGATTTGATTTTTATTATCTAGTATACACATAACACCACTTTGAGTTTTAATCACAACACCCCATTAGTCTATTTCACATGATGCCAAACTACTCGGAATAGGTACCTAATACATGAACTTAAAAGAAACTTCAATTGATCCTAGCTACAAGACCTTAAAAGGAACCATCATGGTCCTTGTAACATAAACTTAAATGTAATAACATATATCATTAAGTAGGACTAAAAAACATCTGTTCTAATTCCCTTATAGGGATACATATGAATCCCCTCTCGTAGGCCTTATCTCAAATCCATGATACCCACAACCTCCCTCGATGGTGATAAATTCTAAATTGTCTAATTGTGTGGATTTAAACCATAATACAATTAATGGAAATCAATAAAATACCCCAAAGAGAATGATTATATCTTTAATTACACCCATGAAGCCTTCATATATACTCTAATGGTAACCATGGACCAAGCTCATATGAAGCTCCTCAATATATCTTGATGGGTTATCAAAGATTCTCATAATCTTAACCAATAGAAGAAGGCTATTATATATAAAGAGTTACTCACTAAAATTTAATAATAAAAAATCCTATAGTTTATTCCCAGAGAACCTTCCATGATTTTCTTCTCTGTGATAAAATGATAATGAATCACTAAGTTATTCCTTCTAATGTTAGATGTATAGATCCACCATACACTATAATGATCGACTAAAAATGTAGTAAAACCCTTGAAAAGTAATCAAGAACTAGTAACCATAGAGTTACCTACTATGAGATCCAAGATAAAAAATAAGTAGGTCCTCCCTTAGGTTTACATTGCAGAGGTACTCCCTGTAACAAAAAAGTAGATATGGGGGCCCTCTCCATGATAGAAAATATGAAATCAATAACCATGAAGGTCCTCCTGATAATGCTTATTCTGAAGAACCTCCTCCCAATGAATTATCTTCTCATTATGGAGGTCCTCTCCATGACAAACTCATTTCAATGTTTCCCTCACATGGAGAGGAACTCCATAAACTGAGGATAGGTACATTGGGGACCTAGTCATTAATCAACAACATCTCTTCCTAGTATAAGGGTATCTCAAGATGTTGATCATAATATATCAATCTCCAATATCATTTACTCTCTAATGAAACTGTGGAGATTCCAAATGATCTCAATCCTCCTTAAAAATCAATATATAAATGAACCTTATGTTCAGATCAAGTCTAATATCCCCTCATAGATGATGATGAGAACCCAATGGTCTTGTGAAAATAGTGGGCTAGAGATTGAATAATAGTCATGTTCTGACCCATTTATAATCCCTAGTGTGACATTCTAGGGGAATTTAATGTGGAACACAAACCATAAATTCATCACAAATTATGATAGACTCTTTTTCAATTGAAGACCATTCAACTAACTTACTTAGATTATGCTTACCATATCATGGAGATAAATGATATTTGACAACAAGTTGACCTAATCAACGTTTTAGTATCCTAGAACACTAAGGAAGGGAAACAAAATAAGGGTATCTAACATACCAACCTCATCATTATGAAGAAAATTTTGGAGATAATAATTAAAACCCATCTTTTATGGATATCCATGGGTGGAAAAAAAATATGGTGATCTATATTTCACCCTTATCACTAGACAACATATATTTTTAAGGAATATATCTTCAAACATCATCACTTTTGGACAAATGTCATGTCTACACTCTATATATGATAGAATTTTTCTATATTAAAAAGTTCCAACATTCATAAATCATAAAAAAAGATTTTCTAGGCTAAAGAAAGAAATTTGTAGGTTCTTGTATCATACTACCAAGAAGTCTAAGATAGCCACCCATATAAGGAAAGAAGAAAAAAACCACAGAGAAAACATAAATGATGAGAAGTTACATTCTAAAAAATTTATTACATCAAGATCATAATGTTATAGAATCTGGAAGCTTTAATACAGCTACAATAACAACTTTCGAAGTGGAATTTTGGGAAAAACCCATACCACAGGGCTGAGAGAATTTTTTCCAGGACCCCACCCCCAAAATGATAAACTTTACATAGGGTAAAGACTATCATAGTAGTATAACAAAAACCAACATAGCTTTGAAGAAGTTACCTCATAATTTATTCCACTTCATGATCCATTGCCTTTGTTAAGATAACGTGCACGATGAAAGCCTTAGTAGAATATTTTTGGATCACCCTCCATAATGCTCATCTAAGGGAGTGTTGAGGAGGGAGAGTGAAACCTTTTAGGTAAACCAAAAATACCAACTAAAAAAGAATATATTAAAAAGGATTATTATTTCCATTAATTAATCTTTAGAAGATGGAATGTTTCCTTGTGAGTTTTATTTAGATAAGTTTATGATACCCATTTTTCACTTTTTATCGGTGAATGTACTTAACATTAATCCTATAAATAATTTTATTCATGAAAGAAAAATAAAATAATGATATAAGGAAACATGCATTCAAAACATGGTTCACATCATAGTATATAAAGAAGGGATGCTGAAATAACATCAGAGGAAAACTCTATAATAGTTATCTCCATTGAATATCCTTCTACCAAAAAACCAGAGATATTTTTCCTAATATAAAGTAAATATTTTCGAAATATCTCACCCACCACTAAAAAAACCAAATCACATTATATTGAGTATTGGATTACACAATATGAAGAAAATTTGGTGAAACTGAAGTGACTCAACACTAACTTATTTAGATGAAATATTCCAAATAATTAAAACTCCCATAATGAGGCCAATATAACTTTTATGACTTATATTTTTCAATAAGAAGGAGTTACTCGTCCAATGAGAGTAGAGTTCAGTCTGTTAGGTTTCATCCCGATGAAAACCATTTTCTCGCTAAGGTGTAGAACTACTATAAGGAGTTAACATAGAAGTTTAATGTATGATACTGTATGAAGATGATAGAGTAGTAGTGAATGATTCGAAATATCCAAAATTTAAAAAAATAGTTGATATTTTTCTAGAGAAGGTGACTGAAATACATTCCTTGAGTCACACTAATGGTGGATTTTAAATATGTAAAAGACTTGTGTTAATGTAAATCCGGGATATGTAAAAGTAAATTTCTCATATATAATTGTAACAAACCAAAGTTTTATCAATAGAAATTCCCTTATTATAATTATTTAATATAGTATAATCAGATAAAATCACATAAAGAACACAATAAAATCTTTATAAATGATGAATGAATGAAGTAAAAGGAATTTCTAAAAGTAACAGAACATATACCAAAAAAATAGCAACTTGACCATTGGAATATCAACGTGATCCTTATGAATAGTAAACTAGGAAATTAAATTATAACCTCACAAATGAAATTATAAATAAAATTTATCCATCTTATAAGTTACAATATGATATAATTATATCGTAATATAAGTAAATATATATTTTAAAAGTTATTAATTAAGTGTTGATATTTTTATTATTAAAAAATGTTTGATTAATATGTTCTGATAAATTTATTAATTTAATGGAAATTGATTTTTCAAAAAATTATTCATAAATTAATATTTCAATGTCTTATGATTTTATGACAAGTTTATGAGAGCTGAAGTAATTTTTTGAAGTGTTATAAAATCAGTTATATTTCTAAAATATACATTTTCAAAATAGATGATTATTTTAATTAAAAATAAAATGTCTCATATTTAGAAAATTATTTTAAAAAAAAGAGTTCATTTTTTAATTCTGAACATCCAAAATTGGTTAGGGTGAATTTTTGGTATTTCTCTGATATTCCAGAATATTTAGTAAATAGTAAAATATAACTATTTATGATAATTGATAAATACATGATTTATGGAGTCAGAAATTATGTTTGTATGATTTAAGACAAAAATATAAATATATCCTTCCTTATTTTAATATTTTTGGATATAATGATAAAATTTTCATAGTCTTGAGCTCAAGTAATAAACTAATGATTAAAATATTGAAAAATCACCCTTCTCTTCCACTATAAATACCACCCCTCACCACCTATTTTCTTCACACCTCTTACACCTTGATACTTGTCCAAATTCTACCTAATACTATTCCCAAACCTATCCCCCATGACCATAAGCTTTGGTTCATTACAAAATACCAAAACCAATCCTATAAGGAGGATCTAAAGAAGAAGGAATCAAGAGGTAAAACCCTTCCTTGCCTATTGATTTATTTTCTTGTTCATTTATTTTCTTATATTCTCCTCACTTCCCCTTATCCAAGTGGAATGAAAACTCAAGTATAATACATATAATGTAATTTTATCTTATTTATGGAATAATTCTTCGTCAAATCTCATATCCTTTCTCTTTTTTTAATAATGAAAACATCAACTGTGAGGTGCCAATCTAACACCTTCGTGGAAGATGTGCTTTCATATTTCCATTACCAAATTCAAGGATAGTAATTAAACCATTTTTATGGTTGAAACAGATTATAATATAGTTATTACCCCTTTTTTAATGTTCTGGATCCATTTTGAACATATGATATTAATTTATAAAACAAAATAAGTATGTTTTGATGAAAAAAATTCTAAATTAATCTAAATGGTTATCATTAATGATTTATCTAATGAATCATCCTCACTTATTAAAGAAAATTTTAATTTTAATATTATAAAAGTTAATTTATAACATATAATTTTATTTCTGGAAAACTATCCTCAATATACATGATTTTTCATACACAAACAAGTAAACCAGCCATGAAAACCAAGAAAAATAATGCTCCCAAATGATGAAATTAAATCTCATAGCCCATAAAAATGGACTTTAATGAACTTAATAAAACTATACTAAATATAATAAATATATAAAATATTATTAATTAATTGATTTATTTATTTAATTTGATTATTCAAGACATTATGATCAAGTGAATAATCGTTTCAGACATATGGTAATAGATTCTACCTGAACCTCCATTATTCCTTCAGGTTACTACTTCTCTCCTTTTACCCAAATGAAATTATCTTTTATTTTAATTTAAATTTTCTATATACTGTGTATATATTCCAAAATCATTTATCAAGATTCTTTTACCTTTCTCTTTTTTTGATATTCATTTTCTTAAACATATCCTACTCATGTTTTCTTGATAAGCATGCTCGATTCAACAGAACATCCTAAACTATTTCCCATTTTCATGTGAACTCCATAATATATTTTAATACACCAATATAATTATAAAATAACTAATTTTATTATTAAAACATTATTGGTTCACTTTTTATTTTATATAAAATATTATACAGTTTTCTTCTTGAAATGATCTTTAATATTTTCTTTAAACTATACTAAAATGTTTCAATTATAATGTTTCTTAAATACTCGTATATTTATTATCACTTAAATTTAACATGAATTATCATTATATATTCCTATATTTACATTATTAAGGTACATATATGATTTAAA
Source organism: Viscum album (assembly GCA_963277665.1). NCBI lineage: Eukaryota > Viridiplantae > Streptophyta > Magnoliopsida > Santalales > Viscaceae > Viscum > Viscum album. Next base: position 266,237,716 of record OY728129.1, read on the forward strand.
TCCTTTATTTCATTGACAATATTTTGATAATCCCATATGTTATGCCATTTTGAAAATATTTTGATACCCAATTCTTATCATGGGTAAACCTTATGTTTATATTTAATTATATATGTATGATTATTCATGTGTCACACATATTAATGAACATTTTATGATGGGTGTTCCCATATATCACTCCAATACATTTGGTAATTGTTTTCCCTCATGAGACAATATGTGAAACAGTCTTGGTTGTTAGACTTGACTTGTGCTCCTCTATGTGCAACGAGCATGAACTCGTGCTAAATTAAATTTTTATATTGCTTCCAAATTAGTTTGAATCCATGATTTTATGATTCTAGGTTATTATTATTTATGTTTAATCATGTTCTATTTCTTTTTATATCACTATGTTATGTCTTTACCCCATTTGTTAAGCTTATTTTAATGTTTATTTCTTTACTGGGATTTTTATCTCATCCCTTTGCTCATGTTATCCCAAGGTTATCCTATACATATATAAGAGATAAAAGGAAGTTTTGAGCTCATAATGGATGTTAAATAATGAATTTTATTTATTCCCATGTTTTCAATTTTATGTACCTAGTCTTCCAAGACACTAGAATTTATGATCCTTGTATTGTAATTTGATGTTTAATTATTCTTAAAACTCTATAATGATTTTTGAAAAAGTTTAGGGTCATTATAGTTGGTATCAGAAGAAAATTTTAGTTATTTTTTCAGATGATGAATAATAAACTTTAGTATGAACATTAGGGGTAAGTCTAAGTCTAAACAATTACCAATATTTTGGTAAGTATAAAGAAAATTGTTTATCAAGAAAATACATTCCTATCTGGATACTACAAGTGGACGTCGTTCGGGAAGAGATTTATGTAGGAGTAATAACTCTGACAAGGTGTTCCAAGCCTAACTTGGGGTAAATTGGTATATGATAATGAGAATTACTGCACACCTAGTTTGACACTCCTAGGGGATATGATTTGGTAAATTCAAAAGTTCATTAAAAATAATTATTAAGGAAATAAAAAAATTCCCATAATAATATTGTTTCTAAAAAAGTCATGTATAACCTAGATAGAAACCTAGGGTATTACATATTAATATATATGTTTCCTTTACATGTTTATCCCTTAGTGTTCAAGGTTTCCTTTTATTATTCTTATTAGATAAGTATTCAAGCCTAGTAATTTCACTTTATTCTTCTTAGCCAATGGAGGGAAATATAAGAACATGTTAAAATAATCAATGTGATAGACAATGTGATAATTTCTCCAATGAAATTCGAAATATTATGGGAATGGATGCTCAAAAAATCATGATATTACTTGCTCAACTGGCTCATGTTATGAATAATAACTTTAATCATGTGGAACAACATCCTTCTACGAAGAGAGAAAAAGTTTTGGAAGAATTATTTATATGGAAAAGGCCTCCCATATTTAGTAGATCTTTTGATCCCCTCCTCACATAATAGTGGATTAACTACATTGAAAAGATGATATTTTTCATCCAGTTCTTAGAATAAGATAAATTTGAGGTGGTGGTCTTTCGTTTTGGTGGGTAAGCTGATCAGTGGTAGAAACTGATCAAAAATAAGAAGTCAAAGTAGGAAATTGATTCCATGGATTTGGAGTAATTATATAAAATGTTTTTCATTAAATGTTTTCCCAAAACCCTTCACCTCAATATAAAAAGAGAGTTACTTAGACTTAAGAAGAAGGAAGATGAGTCTATCAGGGCTTACAAAGAAAACATTTCTGGGCTTGAAAGACACACTTCAGACATTGTCATGATTACTAAAAGAAAATTGGATTGCTTTTTTAGTTTACTAAAGTTGATTCATTAAAAAGTATCTGTGATTCAATAATTTTACAGTAATAAGAAGATTTTTTGTTTTCCCCTCAATGTTGAAATATAGATCAATAACTCTATGTGGTCTTATAAGCCTAGTGAAAAAAGGAAGAAAATTGAGTCTAATGTGGGTGGATCAGCAAGTAAATCCCATGATGGAAAGAAGTGTTAATATTGCACATGTCAAAATTAGGGGAAGAAGGATATTGGGAACTATCTAAAGGGAACTAGGAAATTATTTAAATGTGGATGAATATTGAATTTCGTTAAGAACTGTCAAAGGGATGTGAATAATTCATTAATGTTGAAGAAGAAAGGAAGGTTCAGAACAACACTCATCCTATAGTGTATCATTTCAACTATAAGAAACATGGAAATTTTTCAAACCAATACCCAAAGCCCAAGGTTTGAGAAGGAAATCAACAACAACTTCTAAGGAAACAAGGAAGGTATTATCATATCACTACTACTGATGTGGAGATGGACAATGATGTGTGACATGTATTTTGGTTATTCATTCAATAATTGTGAACACACTATTTGATTTTAGTTCTATGCATTCTTTCATATATTGAAATTCTAGTATAACTATTCAAACCCCACCTCAAAATTTGGAGTTTGAATTATCCGTGATAATAGATAATGAGAAATTATTGTATACAATGTATATAACTCCTTCCCAGTTAATGTTTGTGGACTGAACCTCCCAGAAAATCTTGTCATACTCACTTTTGTATAGTTTGATGCTATTTTGGCCATGGATTACCGATATTTATATAAATCCATTATCGACTTTTTGGAAAGGGATATCACTCTTCTTATTCCAAATAATCCTCTAATTATGTATAAGTGTATGGAGGATGATGAATCTCCTTCAAAATCATCGTCCCAATTGTGGATAATTTTTCCTTATGAGCAAGTATATCTATCTCAAATGATTAAGATAAAGGATAGAATCCTGATTAAGGACATGACCATTACAAGGGATTACACTAATCTATTCCTTGAATAGTTTCTTAGTCTTCCTCATGATAGAGAGTTTCTATTCTCAATTGATTGTATTCCTAGATCTCTATCTATATTAAATAAACCTTATTTAATGGAAACTTTTTAGCTAGAAGAGCTGAAAAAGTAGTTAAATGGGAATGTGCATAGCGAATTTATACACCGTAGTGCTTCACCATGGGGTGAATCAGACCTTCTTATTAAGAATAAGTATGGATCAATGCATCTCAACATTTATTATAATTATTTCAACAAAATCCATATAAATGAAAAGTATATCCTTACTTGGATAGATGACATGTTTGATTAGCTACATGGGGATAGTTATTTCTCTAAGGTGGAACAACAGTTGGGATATGGCCAATTAAAGGTGAAGAAAGAAGATATTCCCAAGACATCCTTTAGAACAAGGTCTGTACACTGTGAGTTCATATTGATGCCCTTTGGACTCAATAATTCCTTAGTGATTTTCATGGACTTAATGAATAGAGTCTTTATATATTACCTCAACAAATTTTGGGTACTATTTACTGATGATATTTTGATATACTTCAAGAGAAAGGAGGAATATGAGGAGCATTTAAATATTGTGATGATGAATTTAAAAAGGTAGAAACTATATGAAAAGTATTGTAAATGTGAGTTTCATATGGAAGAAGTATCATTCTTGGGGAATGTAATCACTAGAAAAGGCATATCTGTGGACCCTTCCAAGATAATGGAAATCGAAGAGTGGCATGTGCCAATATATGTAACCTAGATTCGAAGTTTCATTGGACTAGATGGGTATTTAAAATGATTTTTGAAGAACTTATCATTATTTTCAAACAAAACAACCAAGAGGACAATGAATGGAGTGAAACATTTATAGAATCAAGAATATGAAGAAATCATTAATTAGCTCAAATGATGCTTTTCACTATGCTTGTACTCAAACTCTTGAAAATTATATAACTCTTTAGGGTGTACAAAGATGCTTCAAAAAAGGGATTAGGATGTGTACTGATGAAAAATTAGAAGATGATATCCTATGGCTCATGGAATTTGAAAATTCTTGAGCAAAACTATCCAACGCATGATCTAGAGTTGGAAGCTGTGATATTCACATTGAAAATCTAGATTCATTATCTCTATGGGGGGATGTGTGATATATATACTGATTAAAAGAATCTCAAATATATATTCACACAAAAGTATCTTAATATGAACAGGTGAATATGGTTAGATCTCATCAAAGATTACACCTTGTCAATCCACTACCATCCTGGTCAAAAAAATAAGGTGGAAGATTCCCTAAGTAGAAATAATCCTTCAACTTTATCAATGATGAGAATTGAGAAGTATCCAATATTCTTGGAATTATAATGTATGGACATGTTGATCATTAAGGGAGTAACGTCATCAATCCTTTTTTAAATTTTTTTCCCAACCATCCCTTATAGATAAAATAAAGGAAGCTCAAAGAAAATATGTGGCAATTAAAAAAAGGGTGGAAGCTATCATGAATTGGAAATCCATTGAAATAAAGAATGATGAGGATGGATTCATCAGATTTGGTTCATTTCTATGTGTACCAAAAAATTCATAGATAAAGAAAGACCTTGCAAATGATGCACATAGCTCAACCATCTCTATAACCCCAGGGAGCACAAAGATGAATCAAGATCTCTTAGATAACTTTTCGTGGGAAAATATGAATAAGGATAAAATAAATATACATCAATGTGATGAGTATGCTAGTAAGTTAAGGTAGAAAGAAAAAAAATCTAAAGGGATGATTCCACCATTACCCATACCAATATGGAAATGGGAAAACATCACTATGGACTTTTTCTCAGGACTTCCAAAGACATCCATAGGGTGTAATGCCATATGGGTTATTAGGGATCATATTACAAAGATAGATCAATTTATCAAAAAATTTATAGGAATTATCACTATATCAAATTTCATGAATATACATCAAAGAAGTTGAAAGTCTGTATGGAGTACAACTATCAATTGTATCAGAAACAAGATAAGAGATTCACCTCCAAGATCTACAAAAAGTATCCAACATGCAATAAGCATTAAGATGAACATCAGTATAGATTATAATCCTCAAAATGAAGGAAAATCTTAGTGGGATATTTATACAATAGAATATATGCTGAGATCATGTTCTATGGACTTCAAGTGAGGATGGTACCAACACCTTCCAATGGCCGAATTCTCCTACAATAAAAGTTTCCACTAAAGCATCCAAATGGATCCATATGAATACATTTATGGGAAAAGGTATAGAACACAGATATGCTGGGATAAAGTCAGTAAACATAAGCTACTAGGACCTGAAATGGTTGAATAAATAGTGAATAAGGTGAAAACCATTCAGCACCACATCAAGGTATCCCAAATTCGATAGAATAGTTATGTGGATAATCGTCGATGAGAACTTTAGTCTAAGGTCAGAGACATGGTATTCCTACCATATCTCAATGGAAGAGGATAATGAGAGTTTGGAAGAAAAGGAATCTTAGTACTATGTACATAAGCCCCTTATATATCCTTGATAATTCCAAATCTATATCCTATCGACTAACATTTCAACCAACCATGTCTCATGTAAATGATGTATTCCATGTATCCCTCTTAACGAAGGACAAACCATATCCCTCATATGTACGGAATTAATAAGTGGTATAGTTAGAGAATTATATCTCTTATTATAAGGACCCATCCTTAAATATTAAATAATCTTAAATTATGTCAAGAATTCATATTGAGGATCCTTTCAGGTTTAGAGTTTTAGAGAATTAGAAGATAACTATTACATAAAAACTTGAATATTACATGTAGACACTACTACCCAATATCCTTTTTTCATAAAATAAAAACACATGAAAAAGAGACATGACTAGTTCCATGTTTTAGACAGCTTGACTTTTCCTTGATCTCATCCTTGACCCTATTCATCTTTACGTCATGAGAAAAAACATTTCAAAACCTAGGATGAGCATAAAAATATCAGTAAGGGTTATTAAATAATGAAAATAAACATTAACCCATCAATAAATACAAATCAATGAAACCATACTTTTCAATCATAACATACCTCATAAAATCGTATGATTTATGAATAACATACAGAAATCAAAAATCATAAAGGTAACTTATGGAATTAATAAAATACATACATTGTAGCTAACCTAACTACATAGGGAGTCACATCTGGAATACCCATCACAGTATATTCCCTAAATCTCTTAGGATAAAAATTAATGTTTACCTCCATTATATTACCCAATGCATTGGAGAACTATCTCGGGCTCACCCACCCTAGGTTTATCACGAAACCACCCATATATGTAAAAAATGACCAATAAAAATAACATAATAATAACACATAATACAAGTATAAAGTATATATAACATTTCCACATTATAATATATCAAATCAAGATATTGAAATCAAGAATTCTTTATCAAACCATTTTCAAAACCATTTATAACATTTTATAAAGAGATTTTTGAATCAAAGTGCCCCATACCTCTTTGAAGCTTTTAGAGGAATTAAATTTTTAACACATTAATGTCCATATATATAAATACAAAAAAACAATTTGAAAACATTGACATTAATGAAAAATATTTATAATAATAAATCTTTAACTCTTTTAAAATGATTTTTTAGTTAAAGAGTCTCTTAACACTTGAGAATAACTTGACTAAAAATAATTGAGGAATAGAGTAAAAAACTTATAATATCAAGACAATAAGGGTATTAAATATATAATATTCAAAATGGTAGTATATACACTATATAAAAGTGAATTGGCACATAATAACAATTAAGGTTCACGGAAATGTAAATTGAGACAAAATCCATTATAAAGACGGTATGCTTATATTAAGGATAAATCAATCACATAATTATGTGTGAAAAATAAGAATACACTAAATATAAGTGGATATTAAGTGTGAAAAAATCATATGAAATTCAGAAATATTTATTACATGACATAATCAACATGTATAAGTTTAACTCGAAGAATTGAAATTGGGTTCAGAAGTTCCCTTACAAAAATTTGACAGTCTAACAACGCCACTTTAAAATTAAGAAAAATAATTTGATGAGAAAGAAAAGGGTATCTAATCACTTGGATATAAAATTTACACCATTAATGATATATAAGAACATATAACAAGATTATAAGTTGAAAATTAAAAGTCATTCCAAAAAAAGACCTTAAAAAAAGAGGAGGGTGAATGGTTCTCTTAACAATTTGGTTACTTATAAAACATTCACCATATGAAATAAGGATCATAAAATTGAGATTTAATTAACCATAAATTAATTTATATTACACAATGAATACAATAATGCGTGGTACATACACCACACAAAAAGAAATAGTGTCAATATAGCATGAATCTCATGAGAATAAAAAGTGAGATGGAAACCCCTTACCACGTTGTAATCAATCAAGTCATATTACCAAAAGTTAATAACCACAAAATTAATCATATAATACCATGAATATAAAGAGAATAATGATAATATATATCAAATTAATGTACACAATACACCACATTCAATAAATAAGTTGCGAACAATTGAAATCTCACATAATTAAAAGTGAGATAATAAACCCCTTACCTTGTGACCGACTTGACTTGTTTGTTCCTTGTTCTTCATAAATAATAAACTTAAGTTAATTTATAAATTATTAAGAACCATTATTAATGTTTATTATTCCTTTTATATCACTTATTACCAAGTTATAAACATTATGTAATCATTTAAGTTAATAATGATCATTTTGTCGATATTTGGTACTGTAAAAATGAACAGCTTATAATTACAAGTTGTCCATGTGGTCAAGATTCCATTATCTCCAAAATGATATTAATGATTTATATATCATATAAATCAAGTTTATTTATGTATTTATAATATTACATAACATTTGAAGATAATAAATGAAATGCACCGTTCACAAAGACGGTAAGTTGTATGTACGCATGAACGCTACTTTCATTTCTATTTCATATTTAATGGAATTTAAACATAATGATAAAAAGGTATATTATAATTCCAGTATAATTTCATATATAATTTCAATAAATCCATATTTTATACGTCCCACATATGGTACGAACGATTCATATCACTTTGAGGGGGTGGTAGTCCGCACTTCCTCAAGTCAAATTATCGCGTTTACCCATAATGGAAACCATAAAGGAATGCTATAAAATAAAAATTTAAAAGAATAAAAAAACGTAAAAATAATATATATCATATTTAAATATAGTTGCAAATTAATTTCCACCATTAGGGGAGATAGTGGATAATTGAACAATCATCATTTCGTGAGGCGTTAGTTTGTTATCCACAGAAACAGTATGTTCGTTACCCATTAGATTGAGGTGTTTGTAACTGTAGTTCAAATCCTTATCATAAAAAATCCTATTATTTTTATGATACTATTTTTTTTATAAAATAAATGAATGAAAAGAGTTTAGGGGTTGGAGAATTAAAATAAAATAAATGAATTTAAGAGAAATTGTTACCTTTAATTCAGGTAACTCCCTTTGGTTTGAACCAAAAGGACATATTGAAGTTCTTTATGCCTAAGGTAAGGGTTATAGGATAAAGAGGGGGATCTTGATAGATTATTTGGGCATGGTTTGGATGAGAAAAGGTTCTTGAGAGGTGTGAGGAATAGTTTAGAAGTGAGGGATTTTTATAAGGGAGAGGAGGGGTTCTGTAGGAAAGTGTGAAAATATTATTTTATTATATAATGATTTTCAGTTTATAAAGGTCCAAAACACATTAAGGTCGAAGCTAAGAGGACTCATGGATGAAATAAATTCATCCAATAAGAATTGGACAGGTTTTGTATGTTTTTTTAATATTTATAATCTTATTTATTTAAATCATTTATTAATGAGGTAAATATTACATCATTTTTGAGTCATTAATAATTTTATTTATATGATGTCTAAAAAATATAAAAAAATAACATGATGTAGGAAATATTTTTTTATTTCCAGTAAATATTTATAGTTAAAAATATAACTTATATAACCTGATGTAAAAATTTATTTACTAAAATATATTTGTTTGTGTCATTTTTTGTATTTACTTTAAATTAATTAATCTAAAGGGTCATTATCACTCCCATGTAGCTCCATGGGGTCCCAAAATCGACCCAAGGATACCCATGGTCATCCATGACTCATCCAATAATGATAGTACAAGTGTTAAGGTAATTTTGGTATTATTATAATATTCTTTTTACCTTGAATTACCCTATTTACCTTTAACTACGGTAAATAAAATTCAAACGTTCCTATTCACTAAAAAAATTGCAACTTATTGAACCACATTATACATAATAATAATAACAATGTATGTTGGATTTTTAAAATCAAATTCATAGAAGTAGTAAAATTTCATTTAAAGGAAGAAGTTATTTTTTTTAACTACTACTCAGTGGTTTAACTATTCATCAAAAATTAATGTTTTTTAGAAAAATAACAAAAATTCAGCCTAAGATATATATGATATTCCGAATTCAAAAATGAAATATATTTTATCAAATTAAAAACATAGATTTTGAATTAATTAATTTAAAATTAATTCTCGTTGTCAAAACAAATAGCGTGTTTTTAAGAAACACTAACTATCAAAAGATTCATACTATTTTATGTAAAATTTCAAAGTAAAATTATTCCCATGACCAACATTGGATTAAATGATAAAAATATAATCTAATTACACTTTAAAACCATTTAAAAAGATAATCTATCCATATAAATAAGTTATATTAAAAGGAAGTTTTGAATTAAGATATAGTATTTTAAACTATTCATAAAAAATGAATTTTATCAGAAAAATACCAAAAAATTTTACAATGTAAATTTTGATGTCCCAATTCTAAAGAAAAATTTTAGTTTTTTCAAATAGAACATATAAAGTGACATAAACTTGATTAAAATATATTTCTCCATCAAAAGGTGGTAATTCGACCTTTTAAAGAATATTAGAGTATTTATGCTTAAAATCAGATTCTTTCTTAATTTAAGCCTCTAAATTTATTTGATAAATGTAAAAACTTTTAACAAACATTTATATTCATATTTTAGTTAGTTTGGTCCATTACAACGAATACAATAGCTAGGCATTAACTTCCATTTAAAATAATATTATATTCTTATTTTTTTTGAATGACTCAGCATTGTGTGCAACATAAGATTTCAAAGAAACATGTTGTTGTGTATCGGGTATGCCATCGAACATAGAATCCCATTTAAAGTAAAATTAATAATTAATTTAAAAAGATTAATAAATATGAAATTTTGATATTCTTTATTTACATGGGATGTTACATCCTTCCCCCCTTTTGGAAATTGCATCCTCGAAATTTTAAAATTGGGATCGAAAACTTCATTTAAAGTCCCACATCAGAAAAAGAGTCAATAAATCTATCACACTAAAATAAAGGAAGATAAGTACAAAGGTTACCCAAGACAACAGATTCTATGATTCCATGAAAACATTGATATGTAAGAGAAACTAACTCTCATAGATTTATAGAGAGTGATAGGGAACTTGATCATAGAATATTAACCACAAAAATACCACAAATTTGTGGTTGGGTAAAATTCTGATGATAAAATGGAGATTATAACATTTTTTCATCAAGATCCTTTTCATAGAGCTGAATTATTTTATTAATAACTAGACTAAGATATTAAGGAAATATACTTAATTGTCATGTAGAGTGTCATACTTTAATAAAATTCTATCACAAACTCATCTTTTCTCCAAATGGTAAGTATTCAAGATGACTTGTTCACATTGAAAGCTCTATAATTAACTTCTATAGAATAACATGATACACAAAATATGAACCATATATTTCCCCTATATTTATACATTAACCAAAACCAAAATGGTTTAGTACGTGATCAGATAATCCCCAAAAGGATAATCCTTTATAAAAAGAAGTACTACTCTAAATATCCAAAATTCAACCGGAAGTACCCAAAGTTCTCGAAAGACCATTAAATATAAATTTTTCCATAAAATTATTCAAAATAATTCAAAATAATATTGGAACCCATAACTCAGAACGATTTTATCACATAGTATTCCATAGTAAATCTTATCATTTATCTCCAAAATCATCGACTACTCTTAAAGTCTCATTCTGAAGTGTAATTAACCAAATCACATATTCTCTATGATAGGTTAATCATTTCCTTAAATAACCCCAATCACCATATGTCCATAATAAAAAAATGGATTCATCAAAAATAAAATTCCACCATTACTCATCAGAAGAAAAAATAATTATTCCTTGAATAACATTTTCATATATCAAACTTCAAAGTTACACATACTATAAAAAGTATTCCAATGTAATCCCTTCATCAAAAGAGTCTTAATACTTTTAATAATTTGATCATATTAAAATCTACCATAACTCTTGAATACATTACATGTTGACTTCTTACTCATTCAACGTTCTTTATGATCCATTAACCATTCTTTACCAACTTATTCTGAAATACTACTTTCCTACAAACAAAATCATGAATCATATCCTAATACATAATAATATCAAAACATATGTTAAAAAAATAATCCATTCCTTTAATTTTTCATTTTCAGTTTCTTTATCCTCAATCGGAATGGCATTTGGTATTGATAAACAAAAATTTGTACGATCCTGGTGATCCCATTCCCGAAACATCTTCATAAGACATCTGTTTGTATAATGACGATGCACACCACATTTAAAACATTCAATTGATCCCTCTGAAAGAACTTCTTTCCTTTTATTAGATACAATTGGAAGATTCATTTTTCCATGGAAGTTTCGTACTTTATAACCTTCACTTCCACATCTATAGCATCTTCCCATCCCTTTGAAACATTTTAATATGTGTTTCTTTCCACATCCTTGGCACAAAGGTTTTTTAATATTCTTAACTTTATTATTATTACATATACATTAATGGGGATTTGGTTCTCGCATATATGATGCATTATAAAAATCACCAAGGTTAAAGTGGTCAATCATGACTCTAGATAGTTTGTTGAGAATAACCACAAGAGTTCTCATTGCATCTACCATTTCATTCAGTTGCTCATTCAGAAAACTATCAGAGTTTTCTTCACATCCACTATTACTTTGGTTCCTTCTAGATCCAGCCATTTACTAAAACCCAAAATGTATGTCTGTGTATATCAGTTAAATCATCATATATTATCTTATGAGGAGAATAAATACTAAGATATACTTATTCATGGTATCTTAAACTCATTCACTTTATCTAAAATAACTATGAATCTTTCTAAAATCCTAACCATTATGGTAATGTAACTCATGATTAAACAACACCATAACCTCTAAAGTTATCTAAACCGACCTCTGATACCAACTATATGGACCCAGCCTTAAATATTACATAATCTTGAACTGTGTAAGGAATTCACATTAAAGATCTTTTGAGGTTTATAGTTTATGAGAATCTGGTTATAACTATTACATAACAACTTTAATATTACGTGTAGACACTAATAGCCAGTATCCATTTTTCAAAAATAAAAACTCTTGAAAAAATAGACATGTCTAGTTCCATGTTTTAGATATCATGACTTTTCCTTGATCTCATCCTTGACCCTATACATCTTTATGTCCTATGAGAAAACATTTCAAAACAAGGGATGAGCATAAAAATCTCCATAAGGGTTATAAAATATTGAAAAGAAAAATTAACCCTTCAATAAATAAAAATCAATGAAACCATACTATTCAATCATAACATACCTCCTGAAATCGTAAGATTTATGAATAACATACATAAATAATAAATCATAAAGGTAACTTATGGAATTCATAAAATACTTACATTGTAGCTATCACAGCTACATAGGGAGTCACATTTGGAATACCCATCACATTATATTCCCTAAATACCTTAGGAGGAACATTAACATTTACCTCTCTCATGCTACCCAATTCATTAGAGAGCTATCGTAGGCTCACCCGCCCTAGATTTATCACAGAACCACCCATATACGTTAACAATCCCAGATAACCATAACATGATCATAACACATAACACAAGTATAAAGTAAATATAACATTTCCACATTCCAATATATCAAATCAAGATATTGAAATAAACAATACTTTATCAACCCATTTTTAAAACAATTTAAAAAATTTAATAAAGAGATTTTTGAATCAATGTGTCCCATACCACTTTGAAGATTTTAAAGGAATAAAAGTTTTAAAACATTAATGAATATATAAATAAATACTAAAAACCATTTTTAAATCATGGACATTAATGAGAAATATTTAGAAGAATAAATCTTTAATTTTTTAAAACGATATTTTAGTTAAAGAGTCTCGTAACACTTGAGAAACACTTGACTAAACATAATTGAAGAATAGAATATAACAAAGAAAAAACTTATAATATCATGAGAATAAGGGTATTCATGATATAATATTCCAAAGGTCAGTATATACACCATATAAAAGTTAACTGGTGCATAACAACAGTGAAGTCTCAAGGGAATGTAAATTGAGACAAAATCCCTTATAAAGATGGTATCCATATATTAAGGATAAATCAATTACATAATTATGTGTGAAAAATAATAATACAGTCAATATAATTGGATATTAAGTGTGAAACAATCAGAGGTCATTCACACATATTTATAACATGACATAATCAATAAGTATAAGTTTAACCCAAGGAATTGAAATTGGGTTCAGAAGTTCCCTTACAGAAATTCGAGAGCCTAACGATGTCACTTTAAAAAGCTGAAGTATAATTTGATGAGAGAAAAAATGGTATATCGTCACATGGAAAAAAAATTACATCATTGAGGATATATAAAGAATATAACCCAATATTAGAAGATGTAAATTAATACACATAACAAAAAGAAGTCTTTAAAAAAGAGGATGGTGAAAGGTTCCCTTAACAATTTGGTAACTTATGAAACATTAATCATAAGAAAGAATGATCATAAAATGAAGATATAATTAACCATAAATTAATTTATATTACACAATTAATACAATCAATGGTAGAATATACACCACATAAAAGGAAATAGTGGCAATATAGCTTAAATCTCATGGGAATAAAAACTGAGATGAAAGCCCATTACCATGTTGTAATCAATCGAGTAATACGACCAAAAGTTAATAAACCCAAAATGAATCACAGAATACCATGAATATAAATAGAATCATGATAATATATATCAAATGGAAGTACACAATACACCACATGCAATAAATAAGTGGTGAACAATGGAAATCTCTCATAATTAAAAGTGAGATAAGAAACCCCTTACCTCATGTCCAACTTGACTTGTTTGTTACTTGTTCTTCCTAAATAATAAACATAAGTTAATTTTTATTTGATTAAGAACCATTTTTAATGTTTATTATTCCTTTTATATCACTTATTACTATGTTATAAACATTATGTATCCTTTATGTTAATAATGCACATTTTGTCGATATTTGGTACTGTAAAAATGAACACCTTATAATTAAATTTGTCCATGTGGTCAAGTTTACATTATATCAAGAAATATATTAATGATTTAGATATCACATATATCTATTATATATATGTATTTATAATATTACAAAATATTTTGTGATAAGAAATGAAATGCACTGTTCATGGAGACGGTAAGTCGTACGTACGCATGAACGCTACTTTCATTTATATTAAATATTTAGTGGAATTAAAACATAATGATACAAAGGTATATTATATTTCTTGTATAATATTATATATAATTTCAATAAATTAATCATTTATACCTCCCACATATGGTATGAATGAGTCATATCACTTTCAGGGGGCGGTAGTCCGCACTTCCTCTCGTGAAATTATCGTGTTTACCCATAATGGAAACCATAAATGTATGCTATAAAAGAAAAATAAAAAAGAAAAAAAAGAAAACCTAAACATAATATATATCATATATAAATACCTTTCCATATTAATTTCCACCATGAGAGGTGGTAGGAGATAATTGAACAATCATCATTTTGGGAGGCGTTAGTTTTTCATCCACAGAAACAGTATATTCTTTACCCATTAGATGGAGGTGTGTGTAAGTGTAGTAAAAATACTTCTCATAAAAACGTCCTAGTATATTTAGGATACTGTTTTTGTTATAAAATAATGTAATTAAAAGAATTTAGGGGTTGGATAAGTAAAAGAAAAGAAAAGAATTTAAGATAAATTGTTACCTTTAATTCGGGTAACTCCTTTTGGTTTGAACCAAATGGACCTCTTGAAGTGCCTTATGCCTAAGGTAAGGATTCTAGGAGGAATAGGGGGATATTGAGAGAATATTTTGGTAGGGTTTGGATGAGCCAAGGGTCTTAAGAGGTGTGAGTAATGGGTTATATGTGATGGGTATTATATAAGGGGGAGGAGAGGTTCTTTAGGAAAGTGTGAAAATATTATTTTATTATATAATGATTTACAGTTTCTAAGGGCCCAAAACTCATTATGGTCGAAGAAAAAAATGAATAATGGTCGAAATAAATTCATTCAATAATAATTTTACATGTTTTGGATATAATTCTAATATTAATAATCTTATTTATTTAAATCATTTATTAATGAGGTAAATACTGCATTATTTTTGTGAGATATATAATTTTATTTATATGATGTCTAAAAATTATAAAAAAATAACATAATGTAGGAAATCTTCTTAGATTTCCAATTAATATTTATATTTGAAAATATAGCTTATATACCCCATGTACAAATTATTTTACTAAATTATATTTTTTTGTGTCATTTTTGTATATACTTTAAATTAATTAATATAGAGTGACATTATCACTCCCATGTGGCTACATGGGGTCCCAAAATTGACCCAAGGATGCCCATGGTCGTCCATGACCTATAAAAAAAGTTTATAACAAGTGTTAAGGTAATTTTGTATTATTATAATATTCTTTTTACCTTAAATTACCCTATTTAACTTTAACCACGGTAAATAAAAGTCAAAAGTTACTATTCACCAAAAATTATTTTCATCTTATTGAACCAAATTTTACTTACTAATAGGAACCATATATATCATATTTTTGAATTCCAGTTCACAGAAGTAGTAAAATTTCTTTTAAATGAAAAAGTTAGTTTCTTAAACTACAACTTAGTGGTTTCATTATTCATCAAAAATTAATGTTTTTTAGAAAAATATAAAAAATTCAGCCTAAGCTATATTTGATATTAAGAATAAAAAAAAATGAAGTCTATTTTATCAAATTCCAAAAATATATGTTGCATTAATTAATTTAAAATTAATTCTCTTGTCATAACAAATAGCGTGTTTTTAAGAAACAATATCTATCAAAAGATTGATACTTGTTTATGTCCAATTTCAATGTTAAATTAATTCCAATTTCCAAAATTGGATTAAATGGTAAAAATATAATCTAATTACACTTTAAAACCATTTAAAAAGATAATCTAACCATATAAATAAGTTATATT
The DNA here is from genome assembly GCA_963277665.1 of Viscum album. Taxonomy (NCBI): domain Eukaryota; kingdom Viridiplantae; phylum Streptophyta; class Magnoliopsida; order Santalales; family Viscaceae; genus Viscum; species Viscum album. Next base: position 266,254,135 of record OY728129.1, read on the forward strand.
AAAAGGCAGTTTTGATTTAAAATACAGTATTTTTCACTATTCATAAGAAAATGAATTTTCTCAGAAAAATACCAAAAAAATTACCCAAAGTAACTTTTAATGTCTTGATTCTAAATAATAATTTTATTTTGTCAAATAGAATATATAAAAGTTACCAAAACTGGATTTAAATAGGGTTCTCCATCAAAAGGTCGTAAATCGACCTTTTAACGAATATTAGAGTATTTATGCTTAAAATCAAATTCTTTCTTTTCTTAAGCCTCTAAAATTTATTGGATAAATGTAAAAACAATTCACAAACATGTATATTCATATTGTAGATATTTCAGTCCATTACCACCAATACAACAGCTTGGTGTTAACTGCCATTTAGAATAATATTATATTATTATTTTTCAGTTTGACTCAGCATTGTGTGCGACATAAGATTTCAAATAAACGCGTTGTTGTGTTTCGGGTATGCCATCAAACATAGCATCCCATTTAAAGTAAAATTAATAATTAATTTACAAATATTAATAAATTTGAAATTTTCATATTCTTTATTTACATGGGATCTTACACTTTTGAAGAGTAATCGGTGAAGATCATGGATCGTAGAGATACAGTTCTACATAATAAGATCACTCACCTATTCAAAGTACTTTTATGGAACTATAACTATGAAGAGGAAACATGGCAATCAGTGAAAGCGGTGAAGGAGAAGTGTTTTGACTTATTTTCACGATAGTGTGTAAAAAGAAATTTCAATGGAAAAATTTCATAGGGGGGAATCTAATGAACCAATGTTTTATCAATGGAAATTAATTTCTTATAATTATTTAATATAGTTTTAGCCAATAAAATCACATAGAGAACAAAATACACACTTTATAAATGATGAATTAAGGAAATAAAAATAAATTCTAGAAGTTAAGGAACATATACCAAAAGAAAACAAACTTTAACATTGGAATAGTAAAATAACCCTTATGAATAGTGAATTAGAAAGCTGAATGGTAAACACACCAATGAAAGTATATATAAAATTTATCTATCATATATGTGAAAATATAATATAATTATATCACAGTATAAGTAAATACATATTTTAAAAATTATTAATCTGGTGTTGGTAGTTTTGTAGGTCATAAATATTTATTTATAATTTTATCATTAATTTAAAATTTTAAAAGAGAATTTATTTTCACAAAATCAATTAATAAATTAATATTTTGATCTCTTATGATTTTAAGAAAATTTTGAGAGACCTTAAGTAATTTTTCAATGTTTTATAAAATTAGTTATACTTTTAAAATATGTATTTTAAAAGTAAATGATGATTTTAATTAATAATAAAATTTCACATATTTAGAAAATTATTTTCATAAAATTTATTTCAATTTTAAATTCTACACTTTGATAAAATTTTAGGGTGAATTTTTTGCAGTTCTCTGAAATACTTGAATTTTTTGGTGAATAGTAAATCACGATAATTTACGATAATTGCAAAATACATGATTTATGGAGTCCTAGATGACTTATGGATTATTTAAGACTAAAATATATAACTATGATTAATTATTTTAATATTTTTGGTGATAATTCTCAAACTCTTCAAAGTCTTGGGACAAAATAAAAAACCAATGATTAAAATATTGAGAAATAACCCCTCTCATCTACTATAAATACCACCCCTTTCTGCCTCTTTAATTAACTCCTCTAAAAAATTTATCCTTGTCCAAATTCTAACTAATACACTTACCAAACATATCCTACATTTTTAGGAGCTTTTGGTATTAAAAAAAAGACAAAACCAATCCCTTAAGGAGGCCCTCATGAAGAAGGAATAAAGAGGTAAACCCCTCTTCATTTTGTTTTACTTTCTTTTCAAGTTCCATTATTTTATTATATTCTTATTACTTCCCCTTGAAAAAGTATAATCAAAACTCCAATGTCTTATATATACAATGATTTTATCATTTTTATGGAATAATTCTTCATTAAAGGTTGTCTCCTCTCTCTTTTATTTTAAGAATGAAAACATCATCTGTGAGGTGTCGATCAACCACCTTCATGGACGACGTGCTTCAATATTTCATTTACCAAATTCAAGAATGGTCATGAAACCCTTTTATGGATGAACCAGATTATAATACGTGTATTATATCTTTTCTAATGTTCTGGAATCCGTTTGTACACAAGATATTAATTTATAAAACAAAATGAGTTTGTTGTGATAAAAAAGATAAAGTAATCTAAATGATTATCATTAATGATTTATCTTATTAATAATATTATATTATGGTAAAATGGTATTTTAATATTTTATAAGTTTATTAATAACATATAAGTTCAGTTTTTGACATCTATCCTCATTATACATGATTTTCTAAACACATATACAAGTAAAACGATCATGAAAGCCAACGATACTAACACTCCCAAACGGCGAAATTAAATCACATAACCCATAAAAATGGACATGAATGAACATAATAAAATAATAATAATTCAACTCTATTTATAAATGTAATTAATTAACTAATAAATATATTTAATTTTATTATTTAAGACATTAAAATCAAGTGCAGAATCATTTCAGACAAAAGGTAAGTGATTCTACCTGAACCTCCATTATTCCATCGGTTTACTCTTTCTATCATTTTACCAAAATTAAATTAACTTATATATTCATTTACATATTCTAAATAATATTTATATTTTCCAAAATCATGTATCAATATATCATCATCTTTCTTTTTCAGGGTTATATATGTTTTTAAAATGTTCCCTACTCAATTCCCCCTAATTAGAAAGGATGATTTAAGGGAAATTTGTGAATTATTACCCATTTTCTAGTGAACTATATAATATATTTTAATACCCCATTGTTTCTGTTAAAATAACTAATTTTATTAAAAAAATATTGGTTAACTTTAGGTTTTAGATAAAATATTATGCCATTTTATACATTAAATGGTCTTTAATATTTTCCTTATACTGCACTAAAATGTTTCAATTCTAATGTTTCTTAAATAGTCTTCTACAAGTTATTATTTAATTTGGAAATAACTTATCATGATATAATCCTATTTTACATTATTTATTTCCACGTATTATTTAAATCCTTTATTTCACGAATACCATTGTGATAATCCTTTATGTTATAACTTTTCGAAAATATTTTGATACCCAATTCTTATCATGGGTAAACCTTATATCCATGTTTGATTACTTATGTATGATTATTCATGTGGCAAACATATTCAAGAACATTTTATGATGGGTAAGCCCAGATACTGTTCCAATGTATTGGGTAATTTTTAGTCTCATGAGACGTTTTGTGTAATGATTTTGGTGGTTAGCCTTGACTTGTGCTCCTCTATGTATAACGAGCCTTGAATCGTGCTCCCCAATATGAAAAAATCCCTGAATAATGATAAATTAATGTTTTATTCTACATCTAAATTATTATGAATCCATGATTTTATGATCCCATGTTATGATTTCTTATGTTTAATCATGTTCCATTCCTTTTTATATCATTATGTTAAGCCTCCTAACCCATGTGCTAAGATTCATTTTAATGTTTATTTCATTATTGATATTTTTAGCTCATCCCTTTGTTCATGTGATATCCAGGTTATGGAATGAATATATAATGGATCAAGGGAACTTAGAAGCTCATAATGAATGATAAATAAAGAAATTTATTATTTAGTTCCATGTTTTTAGTTTTATGTACCTAGTCTTCCAAGACACTAGAATTTAGAATCCTTTTCTTGTAATTTGATGTTTAATTATGCTTAATATCATGTAATGATATTTGAAAAAGTTTATGTTCACTAAAATAAGAGTAACTTACAGATATAAAAGTGAAATCTTTCAAGATATTCAGAAGTGGGAACTATGTTCTCAATGATTACATTGAGGTAGTGGAAGTCTTTGGTTAAATGAAGGAATTACCCTTTAGATCGGAATAATATCGATATTCTCATAAACATGTTATAATACCATATATACTAGTAACACCATAAAAACTATACTATATTATTATGGTGAAAAAATGTGATTGTATAGAGATATTATACTATAATCTTCTTATAATTCATTGAAAAAAAGTAAATCACAATTCTCTCTATGGAGTAGGACTAAGTTCAAACCATGTAATACTTGTATTATTATTTTTACATTATTTATTTAAATAATTATCTCACTAATGTTATTATATGGTTCATTTAGTGGATTTTGATCCATGTGGTGACCTAGGTGTGGTTGTTTTCTCTGTTCTGATGCATTGAGTTCATGAATTTATTCTTATACTTTTTTCACATTTTAAGTTCCATAGGTGTAACATATGATGATTTAAGTAGATTATAAATTGAACCCAAAAATTCTATCAAATATTTGGTAGAATATTGTTTATAACTATTCCAATATGAAGGTCATTCCATGTTCAGTTCAGTAGCATCATTCTACCCTTTTCCTTATAGTATAATTCTGGTAAAAAGTTAATTATCCCTGTTATGTGTTTTGGAATTTAGTGGGAGTTTAATATCTTGTGAAATTATGGAATTGGATGATGATAAGGTATGGGTAGAGAAGTGTTATAGAATGTATTTTAGATTATTGAGAATATAGATAGAGGATCTTCTACTAAAGAAGTATATTGATCTTTTATTAATGTATACCAAGGAGAAACCAATGAAGATAGATTAATGATAATGGATGGATAAGAAATTAATGTGGTTGGTCTAGATTTCATTATCCTAGAACATGGATTATAACATTTGAGAGGTGAATAATACATGAAACATATGATAAATCTCACTGACATGTTTTTTACATGATCTTAATAAATATAGTTTTCAATCATGGAGGTTATTTTTTAGATAGATGTTAGAGGAAAAACTATTGGTTGATTAAATCAATGAATTTAACATGATTAAAAGTTTAAATACCATATCATATCAGTGAATAAACTTGAATGGGTTGGGGTGAGTCATATATTTCCAACTTTTATAATATCAGAAATATTATTTTCTCTTTTATTTACTTTAGTATTCAAAGACCAATTTCTGATTAAGATACTAGTTGATATGTTTTGTATTTCACCAATCACATAACTAAAATTCAAATTAAGAGAGAAATTATAATATAACATGATTTTTTCTACAATTTTTGACCATGATTTGTGAAATCTAATCCTTTCTATGATTGGTTATTTTCCTTGATCATTGATTCTCTACTAATAATCTTATCGTAAATTACAAGTGGTGTGGGTAGTTATCATCAAAACCCATGGTGCATCACACAAAAATATAATATCCAACTATGTTTATAACTTAAAATATCTCACTGGACATAAAATATTCTCACTATAGTTTACAAGTTTAATCTTATAACCATATTGATGTAAATCTCACTAAGAATATGGTGTTACAATATCAACTGATATGATATTCTTCCACACATAGAGACATTAAATTTATGAAGTTGTTTGAATGAAACTTAGTTTATTTTCTAACAAAACTCATTGATCTTATTAAGATTCTATTTATAGGCTTCACTCATAAAAGGATCTTAAAAACTAGTAGATATTCATTATAACTGCATGTAGTCCAACCTTACTCATCTTTTTTCCTTTAAAGTCATATTCCTATAATACTTGGTATAATGTGATATTTTGTTTCAACTTCAGCTCAACATATGATCTTAGATTGATTTATTGACACATAATCCTCTTATTCTTCTTCAATATTGGGGATTCTTCATTTCCTTTCCACTGAATCGGGTCACTACCATTTCATATAAAGATTTTTTTTTCTCATCACACTAACAACTCCAATCCAAAACATTAAAACCTACCTATATTTTTTATTCTATATATTTTACACCAAATATGTATAAGTAACTACTTTTTTGGATTTATTTTCATATTCTTTTAAATGGATATATTTTAGAAATTGCATCTAAGAAGAATAAATGAAGTTTCATGCATAACTCTCACCCCATGATCTCCCTTAACTTTATCTCAATGGATATCCCTAATAAAATTACTATAGTGGAATTATGTTTTTGAATTCTATTATATGAATATTTATTCCCTTATTCTTCTAGTATGCTCAGATTTATCTTTTTTATAAGAAATATATTCACATCAGTCATATATAAATATAATTTATAGTTTTATAAAATATACATTAGTAGAAGCATCTTAAAATATAGCACGTAGATAGTAGAATGAGACTATTATTGATTAAATCTTTATTAGATACACTATATCCAATATATTAACATAATATTTTTCACTCAATCAACAAGGATCATAATTTTATTTATGATATTTGGAATATTGATGAACATCACATGCTTTGATAGATATATATCTTCATTATTCCATTAAAATAATGATGTTTCTTCATATTTATCAAGAATATCATCCACTTGATCTTATTAAAATTAAAACATGAATCATGTATTAACTAATCATTATGTTGTTTTGAACATGATCAATGAACAAAAGAATAACCCCTAATGATTTGTTCATTAGAATCTGAAAATATTGAAACTTACTTCTCATATAGTATAATTCCCAAATAATTTCTAACTGATAAATAATACATAGATAATAATCCATACATGGGATGAGTAGAAATCATACATAGTATTCAATAATTCTTATATTCATAGATAATAGTTTTACACATGCTTAGAATATTTACACACAAATTATATGTCTTATGAAAAAAGTCATACGTGGATTCTAAAAGTATGATGCCCATGCCAAATAACACAAACTCGAAATCCATACATGCCCAAAGTCTGACTCACAAAATAATAGTCTAATGTTTTGTAAAGACCTGAAAAATTCAAGGAATTTTTTTTCCTTAATTTTCTTTGAGATTTTACAAGAACGCAGTTTCTGACAGCACCTGATTCAGAGGCCCGGTGTGCCTGGAATCTTTTTCCGAAGTTTAGCTCGGGTACATTCAGTGAACGAATGAGCAGGTTTTTATAACTTTTGAACCGGTGCTCAGAATCAAATCTTGAGGGCACTGATGGAATCGCATCGCTTGTAATTACTTAGAAACACCCTTTCCAGAGTTGCGTTTGCTCGGGTGTGGTATTTAATTTTTGGGGTTACGTTAGAAATAAAATAAAAGTGTCATAACCGGTTTTTATTTTATTTTGCTTAACTAAAGTTAAGTGGATGTTGTGGGACCCACAATATCCTACCCTCTTGGTAGGATATTTAGGAGGTGGGGCCCACATGAGCCCCACCGTTTTTTTTCTTCTAAGTAATGCACCCACACCCCCTTTTAATGAAGTCAAATCATGTGTTTATTCTGCTTAAGAAATGCCTCATTAATGTGGCAGTTTAAGCGTTGCAATTAATTCGCTTAACTGTTTCTTTAATTTTTGAATTTTAAAATGCAAGGCTTATGGAATTAAAATAAGACAACTCTTATTTTTATTAGACAAGTGGTGTTGAGAGTATAGGGATAATTCTTAGGTTCTTGAAGTTCTTTCTCCTCGACGAAGAACGCGAAGAATGCGAAGAACGCCGGATCCTCGGAGATCGATGGCGCGACGTGGCATTCCTTCTTCCGCAATTCTTCTTCCGCGACGCTCCTTCCATGACGCGACGATCCCCCTTCCGCGATGCCTTCTTCCGTGATGTGCTTTTCTGCGACGAATCCTCGCTCAAAGAATTCGACAAGGTAGGGGTTTGATTCAATTAAATCTTTGTGATTTATACCCACAGAGTATGTTTATGTATTTGTCGGAAGACTTTTAAAACCACTAACGCGGTGGGTGCGGACCAACGAACAAGTCCGAACCCACCGTCCCTTTGTTCTTGGTGTGCGGATTGGCGGGCGATGATGAAGCAGGCCGCACGGGCGTTGTGAGGTCTTTTCAGTGAAGAACCGGTCCCGGGAGGGCCATTGGAGATGACGGTAGGCAAATCTGACCACCGGAGCTCGTCCGGTGGTCCGCGGAGCAACCTACCGGCGCACCGCCGGGGAGAGCCGTCGCGGCTGAAGCGACGGTTGTAGGCCGGTAGTCCCGCGATGATGCGGGACCGGAGGAGGTGGGACGCGGCAACTACCGCGTCCGTTGGCAAGAGGCAGCCCCCATGCGGGGCCGCGGTTTTGTCCAGGGGGTGGTTTCCCCCCTTCTGTGCTGCCGCTGGGCCAGCGCCAGCGCAACGGGCCGAGCCGCCCGGCCGGACCACCAGGCCGGGCCGCGCCCAGGTCGGGCCGTGCCACGCCAGTCGGGTCGCGCCGTGCCCAAGCGGGCCGGACCCGGACCCGGGTCGGGTTGACCCGGTTCAGGCCGACCCAGGGGGTATCGGGCCTGGTCGGACCGGGCCCGAACCCCCTAATACCGAACCTCTTTTGGTTTCTTTCCCATAACATGAGCTTCGGGTCTCCAATCGACGCACCATCAGTTGTGTAGCGATCCTTGGATCGAGCCGGTCGTTTCGGTATATTGCACTTAGGGTTTCAGAGAACTTTGGGTTCAGCCGGGTTGGTTCGTACACGAAACCAACCGGGACCTCGGAGCGGAAACACTTATAACATGAGCTCCGGACGTCCGATTGAAGTGATATTGACTTTGTTGGATTCCTCTAAGTGAGACGGATCTTTTGGATTACTCTGCTCGAGGTTTGGATATAGTTGGAGTATGGTAGGGTTGGTCTTAACTTAAAAACCAACCGGGCCCCTCAGATAAAAAGGCCAATAACTCTCAGACCGGGCGTCCGATTGACGCACCGTCTGTGACATTAAGTTCCTATTGATGATATGGAACTTTTGGATACATCAATTTCATACTACATGTCAGTTGAAGTATCAACCCTTCGGCTCGTGGAGAGGACCCTCCCTAACGAGCTTGCTGTGTGCGGGAACCCTAGAGCTGGTTGCGACTACGATGACGACTGTGCTAGAATCCTCAGTGGATTCGGCGGCGACGACTACAGCACTCAGCGATCCTACGTGGATCAGTGCTACCGATCCTATGTGGGTCAGATCCTATGTGGGTCAGCGCTCAGCGGTACTGTGTGGGCCAGCGCCTACAGATCCTGTGTGGGTCCGATCCTGTGTGGTTCATTGCGGGTGTTAGTTACCGATCGATCATGTGTGGGTCAGATCCTTTGTGGGTCATTGCAGGGGTTAGTTACCTATCGATCCGGTGTGGGACATATCCTTTGTGGGTCATTTCGGGGGTTAGTACCTATCGATCCTTTGTGGGTCTGATGGCTTAGATGAATCAGTGGCTATATCTGATCATCTCTATCGTCATTAGAAGAAGTATACCTGTGTGAGCTGAATCATGACTTGCATTCCTATGTGGATTATGTTATGCTTTCCTTTGTGGATCGGGTTGTGATTTCATGTGTGGATGTTATTGAACTTGGGCTCAGAGGTTGGAGCGAACTGGAATTGATGACTTAGGTATATGTATGGGCATATACCTAAGTAGATTCGGATGTTACTTTGTGATTGTATATTTCCTTGTGGATTTTCCTTTATGAATTCTGGGAGACCTTCGGGGGTCTCGGGGTCCCTACTGAGTAGATTATACTCACCCCTGCACGGGCTATGCCCGCACTACGTTGTGTTGGTTGCAGACGATGGACAGCGTTGATCATGGTTGAGGCGCGAGGAGCAGGTCCATACCTGGAGGTGGACCATTGGGCGGGACGTACACGGAGCGGACGACTGGACCCGAGGAGCTGTGGAGGCTATCTGTATCCACCCTTCAGGTGGGACATCCAGTGGACGGCTTGAGGCTGCGGCTTTACTTTCAGTTTTTGTTTTCCCTTTCCAGTTGTACTTTATTTTCAGTTTGGGTTTGTATTCTGGCCCACTTACTTTTCCGCACTTACTGTTGTACCCAGTTTTTACTTAGTGTTTGTTTCTGCTTGCTTGCTCTGTGGTGCTTATTTACTTTACAAAGGCAATTCCTTCCCTTTTTATTGGTAATTATGCCTTGGTGTTAGTCGCAATCCCTTTTCCTATGGAATGCAGACTTGGGGTAGTCACGGCATGGGCCCCTAGGATGGGTCATGACAAATTGGTATCAGAGGAGTTCGGTTCTACCACAGAACTCAGGACTCTGATCTTTTTTCTATTTGAAGAAATAGTATTAAGAGTATTGAGTGTGTTTATCAGTCCAGGGAGTCTAGTGTTGGTGTGGCGGCCGACGTACCCGTACACCAGGACCCTGACTTCTGATTTTTGACTTAATGCACGAAAACATTGATTGCATGCGTATTTCAAGTTTTTTTGTGATTACTTTGTGTCAGCTCACTAGGTATACTGTTTGACCATGGCGCACCTGTTTCTTTTCAGGATGGCCCCACGATGGTAGCCAGATAGGGTTTCGAGAGTTGTGCATCACGACAGCCCACTGAGCGACGAGACCTCGGTACAGGGCCCTCTGACAGCAGAGGCACCGACGGTACCTCTCCCCACCGATCCACCAATGCTACCAGCCCCAGCCACTGACGATGCACATCGCCTTAGTGCACTGCACTAGTTTCAGCGCCAGCGACCGCCCAGATTCTGCGGGGAGACGGACCACCAGGCAGCCGAGGATTGGCTGGAGGCAGTTGTACGGGTTTTCAGGTTAGTGAGGAAACCAGCAGACCTCGTGGTGATCCACGCAGCGAGCCTCCGACACGCGGTAGTAGGAAGATGGTGGAGATTGATGCTCTAGGTGCACGATGAGCCAGCTCTCCTCTGGACGGACTTTGAGAGCCTCTTCCGCTCGGAGTTCGTCCTAGCCACCCTCCTTGCGGTGCACATCCAGGAGCTTCTACAGCTACGACAGGGCAGCTTGACGGTCGCCCAGTACTCGGCGAGATTTACCGATCTCTCGTGCTACTCGACAGACATGGTACGGGACCCATTCTTCCAGGCCCAGACCTTTGAGTAGGGATTGAGGCATGAGATTAGGGAATCACTGATCTCCCTCAACATTCCGACACAAGCAGGGGTACTGGAGCGAGCCCTTCTAATCGAGAGCTTCCTTGCTGAGCCTACATCAGCAACGAGACCTACCGCAGGGCGACACGTAGCAGAGTCTTCTGCAGCTGGCAGTCGACGGATGACTCATGGGTCCCGGCGGACCAAACCCTCAGGCGGACTACCTCAGGACACTGACTCAGTGGTGTGGGGCACACAGTGCGGAGCTAGTCTTTCGAGAGGCAGATAGTGCTACGCATGCGGCGGGAAGGGCCACATGGCTCATGACTGCCCGACCCGTCGTGCCGAGGAGTAGCAGACGGTTGAGGGTCCACCCAGGAAGAGGTAGAGGGTCGACCTTGGTAGTCCGTAGGGATTAGGCGGACGAGGCAGAGGAGCTGGCCGAGCAGCATGTGGTGGGCGGTGCTTTGAGGCTCTACCACCACCCCCACAAGGAGGTCCACCCCGACCACAGGGAGCTGGCGGGCAGAGATGTGCACAGCTCTAGGCAGCGGAGGCCTATGACCACGGTGCACCCGAGATGATTCGAGATACTATCTGTGTCTATTCCACCCCTGCTGCAGTTCTTATAGACACAAGAGCGAGTCATTCTTTCATAGCCACTGCCCTTGTTCGGAGCTCGGAGATTCTGACAGAGCCGTTGGGTCGATCTTTACGGCTAGAGACTCCTACGGGAGCAGACTCAATAATTACCCACTGGTTCCAGTAGTGTGAGCTTACTCTAGGAGGTAAGTGCTTTGGCTGGGATCTTCTTGTAGCGGCGTTGAGGCCTTACGACGTCATCTTAGGCATGGATTGGTTGTCTATAGTCCATGCTCAGATTGACTGTATTAGGCACAAGGTGCGGTGTGTATGCACCGACGGGAGCAGGTTCACCTTCACCAGCTAGAAGGGAGCCTTCGCAACACAGGATGGACTCCCGCAGAGGAGGGGACAACCCTTCACTCATCAGTTGGCTAGCCTCATCCAAGGAGTAGTTGACGTGCGGAGTCCTAGTTTTCCTGTAGTGGTGGATCAGTATGTGGACTTTTTCTCCGACGATGTTCCAGGACTACCTCCTCATAGAGAGGTAGAATTTTATATTGATCTGTACCCTGGGACAGCCCCGATATCCACCCCAGCATATCGGATGGCTCCCTCCGAGTTTCGAGAGCTACGAGTACAGTTGGAGGACTTGTAGGGAAAGGGATTCATCCGACCTAGTGTTTCACCCTGGGCTTCTCCAATATTGTTCGCCAAGATGGAGGATGGGAGCTTGCGACTTTTTTTTGACTATCGTCGCCTGAACTAGGTGACAGTGAGGAAAAAATATCTGCTACCATGGACTGATGACCTCTTTGATCAGCTCAAGGGGGCACAGTGGTTCTCAAAGATAGACCTCAGGTCAGGCTATCATCAGCTCAGTGTTCGGGACGAGGACGTGCAGAAGACGACCTTCAGATGTCTGTTTGGACACTATGAGTTCTTGGTTATTCCATTCGGCGTAACCAATGCTCTAGTAGTGTTCATGGGCCTCATGAACAGGATCTTTCAGCCATACCTCGATCGATTTGTCGTGGTCTTTATCGACGACATTTTGATATACTCGACGACTGAGGAGGAGCATGCATACAACTTGTGGGTTGTACTAGACACACTCCAAGAGCACCAGATTTTTGGAAAGCTCTCAAAGTGTCAGTTCTGGATACGTGAGGTCCACTTCTTGGGACATGTCATCTCTGAGGCAGGAGTTGCGGTGGATCCTGTGAAGATCGAGGTAGTGCTACCTTGGGAGCCACCCAGGATTGTGACAGAGGTGTGGAGTTTCTTGGGACTAGTTGGGTACTACCAGAGATTTGTTCCAGACTTCTCCAGAGTTGCGGCACCACTCTCACCTTTGAAAAAGAATGGGAAACCCTTTGTGGGGTCAAACAGAGGTCAGTAGAGCTTCCAGGAGCTGAGACAGAGATTGACCAGCGCACCTATCTTGAGGTTTTCGGAGGAGGGGGTAGGGTATGTAGTCTACTGAGATGCATCAGGGACCGGAATCAGATGTGTCCTGATGCAGGAGCGAGTAGTGATCGCCTATGGATCATGCCATTTGAGGCCGCATGAGAAGAACTACGCTACCCATGACCTGGAGTTAGCAACAGTGGTTTTCGCTCGGAAGACATGGCGACACTATCTGATGGGCGAGCGCTTTACAGTCTATTCTGACCATCAAAGTCTCAGGTATATCTTCTCTCATAAGGACCTGAACCTGAGACATCTGCGATGGATCATGTTACTTCAGGACTATGACTTTGAGATATTCTATACTCCTGGGAAGGGGAACATAGTAGTTGATGCTCTCAACAGGAGGACGGGCATTCAGCTACTTGGGGAGGCAACAGACCAGCTAGCCACTTTGCAGATATCCTTCGTGGATAGAGATAGAGAATCCTTCCTTCAGTCATTCACAGTCACTCCTCCACTGCTGTAGCGGATCAGAGAGGCACAGCGTGGGGACGCCGACTGTGAGACGCGGCGTATGCAGATATCCTCAAGATGGTAACCTGATGGATTCTCTGTGGGAGGAGAGCACGACCTCCTTTTCAGAGGATGTACCTTGGTACCAGTTGCTTTACGGAAGGAGGTGTTGGGGGAGTTTCACACTTACCCTTTAGCGGTACATCCTGGCGTAGTGAAGATGTACCAGGATCTCAAACGATAGCACTGGTGGCTGGGCATGAAGAAGGCTGTGGCAGAGTTCATTTCTCGATGCCTCACCTGCCAGCAGGTGAAGGTAGAGCACCAGGTACCAGCAGGCTTGGTATAGCCCTTGGAGGTCTCGTAGTGGAAGTGGGATGGCATATCTATGGATTTTGTGACTGGATTTGCATGCACTTCCAGAGGTCACGACTCCATTTGGGTGATTGTCGACCAACTCACCAAGTCGGCTCACTTCTTACCCATCAGAGAGCAGGGCTCAGTGGAGAGCTTGGGACGACTCTATGTTCAAGAGATTGTACGGCTTCACGGTGTGCCATCATCTATCGTCTCCGATCGAGATACTCGTTTTACTTCCCAGCATTGGAAGGGGTTGTAGGAGGCGTTTGGGACGTAGCTACGTCTGAGCACCGCCTTTCACCCTCAGACGGATGGTCATATAGAGAGGACCATTCAGAATCTCGAGGACACGCTCCATGCATGTGTCCTCGACTTTGGTCACAGCTGGGAGGACCACCTACCCTTGGTGGAGTTCGCGTACAACAACAGCTACCACTCCACCATCGGGATGGCACCATATAAGGCATTGTAAGATCGACCTTGGAGATCTCCTTTGTGCTAGACAGACCCTGGGAATTCAGCACTTGTGGGACGGGAGATGGTCCAGGCCACGACAGAGAAGGTCCAGGTCATCCAGGAGAGGATGAGCACAGCTCAGAGCCGGCAGAAGTATTATGCTGACAGGAGGTTGAGGCCACTAGAGTTCGAGGATGGCAACCACGTCTTCTTGCAGGTCTCACCTCGATGTGGATTACAAAGATTTGGCCGAGGCGGCAAGTTATATTTGTGCTTCATCAGAACTTTCTAGGTCCTCAGCAGGATTGGCGAGTGGCTTATCACCTGGCTCTACCACCTCAGTTGCACCGGGTGCACGACGTCTTCCACGTATCCCAGCTGAGGAGATACGTGCACGACCCGATGCATATCATTGACCATGGGGAGCTGGACGTTGATGATGGGGCGACTTTTGCAGAGGTCCCGGTGGAGATTGAGGATTGACATGAGCGGGTCCTATGTGGACGGTCTATTCCTCTAGTGCACATCAGATGGCAGCATGGGAACCTCTAGGAGAGCACTTGAGAGCTGGAGGCTCAGATGCGTGCTCAGTACCAACTTTTGTTTCCCTAGTATATGATGTATCTTTATAGGGACCTAAATCCCTGAGGTTGGAGTGATGTAAATACCCGAAATATTCAAGGAATTTTTTTTCCTTAATTTTCCTTGGGATTTTACAAGAACGTACTTTCTGACGGCACCTAATTCCGAGGCCCGGTGTGCCCAGAATCTTTTTCCGAAGTTTAGCTCGTGTACGTTCAGTGAACGAATGAGAGGGTTTTTATAACTTTTGAACTAGTGATTGGAATCAAATTCTGAGGGAACCGATGGAATCGAAATGCCGATAATTGCTTAGAAACACCTTTTCCGGAGTTGCGTTTGCTCGGGTGTGGTTTTTAATTTTTGGGGTTAAGTTAGAAATAAAATAAAAGTGGCGCAACCGGTTTTTATTTTATTTTGCTTAACTAAAGTTAAGTGGATGTTGTGGGACCCAAAATATCTTACCCTCTTGGTAGGATATTTGTGAGGTGGGGCCCACACGAGCCCCACCGTTTCTTTTCTTCCAAGTAACGCACCTGCACCCCCTTTTAATGAAGTCAACTCATGCGTTTATTCTGGTTAAGAAATGCCTCATTAATGTGGCAGTGTAAGCGTTGCAATTAATTCGCTTAACTATTTCTTTCATTTTTGAATTTTAAAACGCATGGCCTATGGAAAAAAATAAGACAACTCTTATTTTTATTAGACTGGTGGTGTTGAGAGGCTAGGGAGAATTCTCTGGCTCTTGAAGTTCTTCATCCTCGACGAAGAACGTGAAGAACGTGAAGAATGTGAAGAACGCGAAGAACATGTAGAACGTGAAGACTGCTGGATCCTCAGAGATCGATGGTGCAACGTGACGTTCCTTCTTCCGCGATGCTTCTTCCGCGATGCTCCTTCTAGGACGCGACGATCCCCCTTCCGTGGCGCCTTCTTCCACGACGTGCTTTTCCGCGACGAATCCTCGCTCAACGAATTCGACGAGGTAGGGGTTTGATTCAATTAAATATTTCTACTTTATACCCACGGAATATGTTTAAATATTTTTCGGAAGACTTTTAAAACCTCTAACGCGGTGGGTGCGGACCAACGAACAAGTCTGAACCCACCGTCCCTTCGTTCTTGGTGTGCGGATCAGCGGACGACGATGAAGCAGGCCGCACGGGTTTTGTGAGGTCTTCGCAATGAAGAATCGGTCCCGGGAGGGCCGTTGGAGAAGACGACAGGAAAATCCGACCACTGGGGCTCGTCTGGTGGTCCGCGGAGCAACCTGCCGGCGCGCCTCGCTGGAACGGCATCACCGGCGGCGGCCGTCCGCCAGGAGACGGCGATGCCCGACGCGCCGCCAGGGAGGGCCCCCGCGGTGGCAGGTCGGCAGTCCCGTGACCGCGCGGGACCGGAGGAGGAAGGACATGGAAACCGGCCATGTCCATTGGCAAGAGGCGGCCCCCACGCGGGGCCGCGGTTTCATCCAGGGGGCGGTTTCCCCGCTTCTGCGCGGCCGCATGGTCAGCGCCAGCGCGCCGGGCCGAGCCGCCCAGCCGGACCGCCAGGTCGGGTCGTGCCTAGGCCGGGCCAGGCCGCGCCGAGGCCAGGCCGTGCCCAGGCCAGGCCACACCCAAACGGGTCGGACCCGGACCTGGGTCGGGTCGACCCAGGGGGTATCGGGCCGAGTCGGACTGGGCCTGAACCCCCTAACACCGAACCTCTTTCGGTCTGTTTCCCATAACATGAGCTACGAGCCTCCGATCGACGCACTATTAGTTGTGTAGGGATCCTTGGATCGAGATGGTCGTTTCGGTATATTTCACTCAGGGTTTCAGAGAACTTTGGGTTCGGCCGGGTTGGTTCGTACACGAAACCAACCGCGCCCTCAGAGCGGAAACACTTATAACTTGATCTTCGGACGTCTGATTGACGTTCCGTTGACTTTGTTAGATTCTTATAAGTGAGATAGACTTTTTGGCTTACTCCGCTCGAGGTTTGGACACAGTTGGAGTATGGTCGGGTTGGTTTTAACTTAAAAACGAACCGGGCCCCTGGGACGAAAATGCCAATAACTCTCAGACTGGGCGTCCGATTGACGCACCGTCTGTGACGTTGAGTTCCTGTTGACGATACGGATCTTTTGGATACATCAACTTCGGACTACGTGTCAGTTGATGTATCAGACCTTTGGCTCGTGGAGCGGACCCTCCCGAACGAGCTTGCTGTCTGCGGGAACCCTAGAGTTGGCTGTGACTACGACGACGACTGTGCAGGAATCCTCTGTGGATTCGGCGGCGACGACTACAACACTCAGTGATCCTACGTGGATCAGTTCTACCGATCCTGTGTGGGTCAGATCCTATGTGGGTCAGCGCTCAGCAGTCCTATGTGGGCCAGCGACTACAGATCCTATGTAGGTTCGATCCTGTGTGGGTCATTGCGGGGGTTAGTTATCTATCGATCCTGTGTGGGTCAGATCCTTTGTGGGTCATTGCGGGGGTTACGTACCTGTCGATCCTGTGTGGGTCAGATCCTTTGTGGGTCATTGTGGGGGTTAGTACCTATCGATCCTTTGTGGGTCTGATGACTTAGATGAATCAGTGGCTATATCTGATCATCTCTATCGTCATACAAAGAAGTATACCAGTGTGAGCTGAATCTTGACTTGCTTTCCTATGTGGTTTATGTTATGCTTTCCTGTGTGGATCAGGCTGTGATTTCCTGTGTGGATGTGATTGAACTAGGGCTCGGATGTTGGAGCTAACTGGAATTAATGACTTAGGTATATGTATGGGAATATACCTAAGTAGAGTCAGATGTTACTTTGTGATTGTATATTTCCTTGTCGTTTATCCTTTGTGGATTCTGGGAGATCTGCGGGGGTCTCGGGGTCCATACTGAGTAGCTTATACTCACCCCTACACGGGCTATGCCCGCACTACGTTGTGTTGGTTGCAGACGACGGACATCGCTGATCGTGGTTGAGGCACGAGGAGCAGGTCGGTACCTAGAGGTGGACCATTGGGCGGGACGTACACGGGGCGGACGGCTGGACCCGAGGAGCTGTGGAGGCTATCTGTACCCACCCATCAGGTGGGACATCCAGTGGATGGCTCGAGGCTGCGGCTTTACTTTCAGTTGCTTTTTTCCCTTTCCAATTGTACTTTACTTTCAGTTTGGGTTTCTATTCTGGACCACTTACTTTTCCGTACTTACTGTTGTACCCAGTTTTTACTTAGTGTTTATTTCTTCTTGCTTGCTTTGTGGTGCTTGTTTACTTTACAAAGGCAATTCCTTCCCTTTTTACCGGGAATTATGCCTTGGTGCTAGTCGCCAGCCCCTGGCCTATGGAAGGCAGGCTTGGGGTAGTCACGGCATGGGCCCCTAGGACGGGTCGTGACATGTTTATCTTATAAATTCATTTTCTAATATTAATAATTTGTACATGATGATCAAAAGTCCTACTCATTGCCTAGAAGGCTCACAAAATTCTATTTTTTTCAAAGCCCATAGTCTTACAGTATGATTAAATTCTTATGGAATAAGTTGAAAGTCTTGCTTGGGAATAATGTTAAATAAAGTATAATTATCCAATTTTTTCATCCCCATCACAAAAATTATAGGCTTATCCAAATGATTCCATACATTATGAAATAACTTCAGGATTTTTATTATTAAACATTGGGATCTATTAACACTTCATGTAAACTTGGAATAACATCAAATAATTATAGGAATTATTAAAATACTTCCAAACACTTATAGAACACTTCTAAAGTATTTTTTTAGTATATTGAATACTATAAATAATTTTTTCAATGGACTTCACTACCTTATTTCTCTATCCTTTAAATCATTTTTCATAAAAATTCATCCAATAGATATTCAACACCGATTTTCTTTGAAAATTGTTATGTAACTCAAGGATAGATTCTCCATAATTATAGCTATATTATTCCAATCACTAAACCAATTTAAATATTTTAACTATAACTTATAAAAGATTTCAAGCATACACATTGGTCAACAGTTAGCTCAATCTCACACTTTAGCACTGGCCTTTGACTTGATTATCATATCTTAAATGATCAGGTTTTGGGGATGATCATATAGTTGTGAGATATTCAAAATTACTTTACCTAATTGAAGCCCATTATTTATTTTTCTTTTTAATGCTAGATCCGTTAATCACCTTACCTATAAACTATATATGAATCCTATTTTAGTTCAATAGGTGGATACTCACTCTATCACCCATATTTCACCAATACATACATATTGACACTTATTGAAAAAAATATAACCTACCAACCAAAGGACACTTCAATATGACCCTTTTTCTTTGTTTTCAATAACAATAAATTACTGATGAATGTATGTCAATATATATTCTCCCCCTTATATAGAATAAATGAAAAGGTTGAATGTCTTCTCCATTTATTGATTTCATGGGTATAGGGAAGGACTTCCATGTGAATATACTTCTCCCCCTTTCACTGATGGATATATTAGACCCTTGTAAATTGTTCTCCCCTTAATTAGAAATTCAATCAATACCACATGAGAGTAGGTAGGCATCATATTTCTTGGGAATGTTTCATTAACCAATAAAATCTATGTATATTTAGTCTAACTGAGTTTGGAAAACAAGAGTGGTCAATTTAGAAAAAAAATCAATCCATATATAAATAAAAATGTGATACCAACTCATAAATTAACTTCTAAGGGTATATAGGATCATAATTTTAATAATGAGTTTAAAACTATACTCAACTTCAGAAAAACATATTAAAAGAATTTAAGTTCACCCCCCCCCCATTTTTGTATGAAAAACACACCCTCGTGATGATAATCTTTAATAAAGATCAAACCCATAATTTTGAGAGTGAAAATATTACCTTATATTCTATATTTAACTTACTATATATAATTCTATATTTAGAAAAATATGATGAATCTCTGGTAGCTTGGACTTCTTCGATAGCTCCCCCTAAAGGGATTATCTACATACATCACTATGGTTGATTATTATTCAGATATTTATTTCAAACATATATTATATTATTTATTGATTGATACGAATTTTAGATGAATTCAAATGGGATATTATATGATGTATTAACCTTCAATCAATTTAGAAATTACATCTTTCATCATTTGTCCCTTAATAATTCACCTTCAATTCCCACTTACATAATTCAGAATTACCAAGATATGGGAATAATATGATTCATCATATACTTATTAGTTAGATAACCAAGGAATATATTTGTTTCAAAACCAATTAAATACTTTCCTTGTAGTTCTAATGCGTTTGGAATTCTTCATTCTTACTTCTTGATTTTCCATCTCCATTCATTCTTGGGATATATCGACTTATTTCCTTTTATAAATTTATTTTTGGTTGGAATGTGCTTCTTTATTTGATAAACCAATAAAATTTCATTATTTTTTATCACTTTAATCTTCCTATCCATTTAAAAATAGACTATCCATATCACTAAGAATTCCCTTTTCACATTCACATCCAATAATTGATTTATCCTTTTTGGGATCCATCTTAAAATCATCATTAAGAAATCTAATAATCATGATAATCCAACTATGTATTTCTTAGATTGACTCTTTCAAGATATATTCAACATTGATATCTCATTTTTTAATGTTAAAGGAAATATTTCAATAAAGGAAATATTTCAATAAACTATGATATGTGCTCTCTTAACATAATAGAATCCTATTTTACCTATTTCTTTGGCATCCTTCACATATATATTTTATAAAATCTTGTCATTAGTTTGTTCAATATTATTCTTTTTCATAATCCTTAAGGAAGACTTTTTTCCTTTCATTACCTTCTCCCCTTTGATATATGGTCTTAATTTCAAATTATCATATGAATATTAATTTGTAGGCACAAAGTAATATTCTTCATAAAAATGGTATTTTATGTCTTATTAGTCACAAAAATTATCTATGTATTCAAATATATTCTTATGGGTCAAATCCTTATTTAATTATGAATTATTCTTTTTCTCAGTCGGGTTCTTCTAAGTTTCAGTATTTATCCCACTAAGTCTAATCTTTCATTTATTTTAACACACTAACATTTTATTCCAGCACTCCATCGCCTTGTGTCTAAACCCATAATAGAACTAATAGTGGAAAGAATCTATTTCTCGTCTTTTTAGAAGCAATATGGATTGAATTATACCCTTTCAATTTTATATTGGAAGAACTAATGTTTTGGGATCCAATTGGGGTGATAACATTCTTGTACATTCTTACATCCACCCTTAAAAATTTGTTTTATTACACAACATTTTTGGTCATCCATATTTCTCATGATTATTGAATTTATTTCTACACTTAACAACACAATATATTTAGTGAAAATAGATTCATCATGACCATAAGATACCTCTTTCCAAGTGTTTTCTATAGATTGATCATGAGATTATCTCAATATTCCATTTTAACTAGTATGAGTTTACTTATATGGAAGACCATTTTCAGATAATTATGTGGAAACATTTATTTTTCATGAAATTTGGAATATTTCTAGTTATGGTACTTCCATATTTTCTGGTTCTATTTTTCTCCAAAGACACTTTAAGTTGAGTGAATTATTCTTGTCTAAATATTTCTTCCCATTTCCTATTTATCTTCAAATATTTATTATTATTATTTTTACAACTTTTATAAAGATAATTTTTAAGATATTTATTCATTTTTTAACTTCCATTTGAAATTCCTTGACACAAATGGTAGCTTTATGTTACTCTTAAAAAGCATGGGAATTATCTTCAATAACATTGATAACTTTAACTTTCTCATCAAGACTATCTTTATAGTTCTACTAAAACATTTATATATTTTATATACTGAGTTATATAGATTTATTTTTTGTTTTTATTTATTTGATGATATGATATTATTTTTTTATTTTTCATAATAATTATTTTTTTTATTAATTTTTCTTCTGTTATTCACTGTGTATTCTCATAATCTAGTCCCCAAATAAACTCAAATATGTGAGTTGAAAATCTAGTAAAAACATTCTTATTGTATTCCAAAAACTCATAGAAATAGTCTTCAATAGATTTAATATATCTATTATGATCATGTATTGTAGTATATTCAATAGAGTAATTATAACCAAAAGATTTATTAAGTCAAAGCCACCCTTCTTTCCATTAAATTGTTCCTCTATATTATTAGTGAATTTTATCTTCTTTTTTCCTTCCTTTTATTAATGTTTTATATCATCTTGGATAAAAAATCTCTAACCATTTTTATATTTATGGAAATGTATTATTCTAACTAAGGTTTTTAAATTTTAGATATGCACTTCATTTATTCTATTAAAAACACTTAAAAAAATAAATATCTAATCTAAGGGAACATTTTCCTCTGATATAAACTGAAATAACATACAGTATTAGTGAATACACATAAGAAGTTGGGTGATTTAGGTGTTTCTTAGTTTAACCAATTCCAAAATATCATGTTTACATTTCCCCCATTTAATATTTGATCCCTTGTTTCTGAATAAGAACAAAACAGATCTATTTTGTGTTTTACTAATCACAAAAAAAATACAATACAGGAAAGTAAGTAAAATTTTGAAAAGTTGTTTTTAGATGGTTCAACCTTGATTTAGGAAACCTACTTCTTTCTATGATTATTTATTATCCCTTATCATAAATTCTACACATATAATATTATCATCAATTATAATTGGCATGGGTAGTTTTCATCCTAACCCATTGTGCATCACAAACCAACACAACATCCCATTGCATTTATAATTTTTAAAATTCCACTAAAAATTATAGATTCTCACTATGGATTACAATATTAGTATTAGAAAAATTTTAAATTAGATTATACTAATAATAGGATTCCACGACATCAATTGATATGACTTGTTTTCTCACATAGTGACTTTGAATTCCCAAAAGTCTTAAAGAACATCTATGTGAAACTCAATTACTATTCCAAAAAACACCTAAATATTATTAAAATTTTATTTATTGTATTCACACACACAAGGGTGTTGAAAATATGTATATATTAAGTAGGAATCTAGGAAATATGATCATACTCATGTTCTTCTTCATTGAACCCAACTTCTAAAAATAAAATGTATAAAAATATTTTCAAGTCTTTTATCTTCATCTCACTATCTAATCTCATACTAATGGTCAACAACCAATTTTTTATTCTTATTAAATACCTTTAGATTCTTATTCTTTAGTACTATATCATGCTTATACTACTTCCTTGAATGCTCTGGTTTTTCTCATAGCACACTCATAGCTTCACTCAACAAAGAAAAACCCTCTCCCTCTATATATAAATTTTATTCTTCTCTATTTGATTATTAGGATGTATTGTTGTATATGTTTCTTTTGGGATCATTTTAATATTTCCATAAAATAAAATATTTTATGGTCAGATTTTAAGAAAAATAAATGAAGTTGCATGCATATATCACACCCACAATCTCCCAAGACTTTCATTCGGTGGTTGTCTCTAGTAAAATTACCGGAGTGACCATATATTTGTAATTTCCCATTGTCAAATATTTCTTCTGTTATTATTCCACAAAGATCAATTTTATACTTATTCTAAAAAGTATATTTAAAACTATGTTATGTAAATATCCATCATAGCAGTCTAAATCATTAAACAACAGCAGCAACTTTAGCATGGAACTTAGGTTATAGTGTGAGAGATTCTAATAAACTGAAACAGACCCAAGATTCAGTCCATACACTCTAGATAGATTTTTAGCCTCCTTTTATACACTGAATCTATAAGAATCAAAAGTTTCATTTTGATGTTGTGAATGATTAATATCATCACATGCTTCAACATATTTACATTTTATTTATTCTTGAAAAATCATGAAGTTTCTTTTTATTTATCAGGAAGTTCATCCGCTTGATATTCTTAAAATTCAATATTTAATTATGGATTGAATAGAAAATATTATGTTTTGGACATGATTTAATTGTACTAAAATAACCAAAAATCATATTTTCTTCATAATATAAAATTTTGTAAACTCACAAATAGTACATCAGAATTACCAAAAGTCTACTATCGGTGATGTAGTATGTAGATGTGAAGTCAGGAATCAGTGGAGAAAAAGTTATATATGATCTTCCCTAAGTCTTACACACACAGATAATAGTCATATTATAGCTCAGAAGACTTACACACAAATTATAAGTCATAAGATAAAATTCATTCCTAGATTCTCAAAGTCATATGCCCAAAAAAATCTCACAAATTCTAATGTCATATGTATTGAATGTCTAACACATAAATTTTTTTAACGCGACTCATATGGAGTCATACATGAAGATGAAAATTCTTACACCATTTTTAGAATTCTTATAGCCTTCTAAATTTTTCATTAGTTTAGATTTCTACACTCTAATTAAAGACATATAGAATAAGATGAAATATTATACAGGAACAATGTCATATCAAATAGACTTATGCATTTCTTCTAGATCCAACACAAAAAATATAGTCTTCTTCAAATGATTCCAGACATAATGAAATTATTTCAAGGATATTACAATTCAAATTTGGGTTTCAACAAGAATTCATGTATCCTTTGAATAAATTTAAATAATTATAGAAATTATTATAATAATTTCATACTCCTCCAACACACTTACAAGGTATATTGTATCATATTTAGTACTCAAGATAGAGTATTTCAATGGAATTTAAAACCATATTACTCTAACCTTTAAAGAAACCTGCATAAAAAATCATTAATGATATATTCAATTCAAATTCAAGTAGACTACATGATAATTAACTCAAAGATGAATTCTTCTAAATTCAATATAGTTTCTTCTAACCAATTAACCCATTAAAATATTTTAACTAAATATTATACAACTTATACAACATACACAAAAATAAGTGGTCATGTCCACTATTATAATACCATCAATTAAAAATGTTGTAGATAAAACATCTCATATATTAACACTTTTCTTTTACTTGAGTATGCACTATAAAATTATCATTTTTAAGGTATAATCATGTAGAACCTATATTTTCCAAATTAATTTTTCAACATGAAACAATTTATTCGTTTGTGTGTTCAATAAAATCTTCTTCAATCACTTCAACCATAAAATTTATGGTTATTCTATTCATGTTCGATGAGTATTAGAGAAGCACTATATTATGGTAGGTTGATCACAATTTTATTTCCATACACATCAATATCAACCATAATTTCTATATACCCATGATTTTTTTTGTAAAGACCCATGATGTTATGTGGTGTGAAAATAAGAAGATTTTTTGGATCTTTAATAGTTTTGAAGGAAAAATGGTAATTTCACATAGTTTATGATTTCATAATATTTTCCAACTACTGTATTTGTCTCAAAATATTGTATTTACCCTAGGGTTGTAATTTGGTGGGATTTTGAGATGGTTATATATCCATTGAATATTAAATATTTTATTAATAAATATTAATTATTTTTTCTCATGTGAAAAATTTTATCTTATAAAATGTGTCTCAAATTGAAATTAAAAATCAACCATTGAGTTTGTAATTGTATATTTTACCTAGGAGAGGTATAAAGTTATCTTAGGTTCCAGTATTAGGCTTGATCCTTTCGATGTTCTTTTATTTTATTTTATTTTATTTTGATTTTATTTTTTTTCAGTTTTTCCTAAACCATGGGGATTGATGCATGTTCAATAAATTATCCTCCATTTTTGTGTAATTAGGAAATAAAAAAGTGCTAGAGGGAGAGGATATCATCCTTGGGCTTTGTCTGAAGAGCTAGATTGGGATATAATGGTTGCATGGTATGGATCTGGGCTTGAAGCTTTAGGGTTTTGCACCCTAAGGCTGGTCATTTATTTTTTTACCAATATCCCTGTATATTAGTTCTTTTTGTTTTTAAAGACTTTAATGTTTTTATTAGTGTACCTTGAGGGTTTTTGGAATGTTTATTTTTAGATAATTGGGGGTTTGAAGCGATCAAATCAGTTTCCTATTTGGGAAAACATAATCACACAACGTGTAGTTCAAGAACACATGTCGTGTGTTGTTATTTTTTGTTGAAGGTTAGGAGATGGTGACCACAAGAAATGTTTTTACATGATAAAGAGTGTAGAGTGACTTGAGGTGTGTCCATGTACTCATCCATACACCCCAGGAAGGGAAACATTTTCATGTAATGTATTTGGACAAACCTAATGTGAAGTAAAATACTAGAACACACGTAGAGTATTTGTCCCTAGGATATTTAACTAACATAGACATGTGACATATTTGGGTTATATTATATATAAAAAGGATACACATCATGTACTTTGGAATAAGACATTAGGTCAGGATGTGGTACATTATAAAGTTCTATATTTGGTGGTACGCACCATGTACATGAGGTACACAACAAATACTCTTGCCTTGGAGAATTTCACTTGTTTTCTAAATCTATAACCCTAATTGGATTTATAGGTGGTTGATTATGAGTATTGTTTATAGGTAGATCACAATGGTTATGATATCATTGAATTTAGTGGTCATTGATAAAATGTTTAGGGTTGATTTGAGGTTTGGTGGTAGGACTCCATTAAGGTTGTTATTTCAAAATCCTTACGAGTGTTGAGTTATAGTGTGAGGCCTAAGTAAAGTTCATGATCTTGTTGTTTGAAATCGATTTGGAATGCAAGGGTATTATTTTGAGGTTATTTTGAATGTTTCCCAGAATGTGGGATTGAGTTACATATTAGATGGGTTTCAATAGTCAGTTTCTTGAGGTGTAGTTTAATTAGAGACTTTGGGTTTGGAGAACATCACAAGGTGTCAATTATATCAAGGTTCCATTGATTAAAGGTTGTGTTATGGCTGAGGGGTCCTTGAACATATGGGTATTTTGGTGATTGATTAATCTCTTATAAGAAAGGTGTTGACCTAGGTAGGGACTTATGCATGAGTGACTAGATTAGGTTTCATGTGACGGGATGGTCTTATGGTTTTGGATGCATTGGAGGAGCCTTAAAGGGTATATATATTTTTGATTTGTTTTAAAGGACTAGTATGGATGCCTCAATTTATGTAGACCTTGAGTGGTATGGTTCTAGTATCTATTTTATTGATTATGGGAGTGGGTGTTGGTCAAGTCATTTTTTAAGGCTTATCGCTTTGATGTTTGAGGATGTTCTTATTTAGGTATTGCAGGTGATATGATTACATTATGATATTATCTTATTGTATAATGGAACTAAGATTGATTAGATGGTCTCCTTAGTTTTATGGATAATGGTTGGAGAGTCATGGGAGGTAATGGGAAACCTAGATGATTTCACCCCCTCTAGTTAGTATCACAATATGGATAGGGTTTTTTACCCATGGATGTTTTGACTCATATATGGAGATATGTGGCCTGATTTTGCTTTTGTACTTCATGTTGATGGATTATGAACAAATAGTTTCGTATGATTATCGATACATGGACATGTTAACTCCTCTTCGACCTATATTTTCTCTCACTAGTGCATATGGTGCTATTAGAGTCCTAGAGCCTGGTATTGGTTCATTTAATTGTCTTAGATTCCTATGGTGATATCATAGGGTCCCACAATCATGTATTCTAGTGTGTTTGATGTCTTGGAACTCTATTATGGTTTGTATTTTTTTTTATTGTTTATCTTGGTGAGACAAGTATTTTAAGGCTCTGAAATATATATGGATTGGGTTCGGTTGATCTTGGGTGACGTTGGAAATTAAGGGTTGATGGGGTTTCTTTATCAATATATTTATTTATTTATTTATTTATGTTGTTTATTTTTATGCTAGCTCTCACTTGAAAAATATGGTCATATAATTTTATATGAATTCATTATGATATAATATTTTAAGTAAAACATTAAGGGTTGTGTAATGAGATTTATTTATCTGCCACTACATGAGAATATTGGTGAACATGAAGATCATTAGGTCTCCTTTTTGGTTGAGCCTAAGTTACATAATGCACTAGGATGAGACCCAGCCTTACATTATTGAGTGGATCCACTTACGTGGAGTCTAGGGATTATGTCAGTCCAACTCAATAGTTTTTGGACACCGGATTTGAGTCACGGACCAAGGTTATTTGTAGAGTATTTTTTTATTTTATTTATTTATTTATTATATATATATATTTGGTCCACCAAGTTAGTGATAAATTGGTTTTTATTCTCATTACCATGAGTTTTTATTCCATGTTTAATTTATTAGAGCATTCTTTCATTTCAGTTATTTATTTTTTATAATTTGATGGATGTTTATGGATGATTACATTTTTGGTTATTTTCAACTTTATTATACTCTGATTCGAGGGCATAGTCTTTCCATGGTATGGATTAAGACTTAACCACTTGTCTATAGCCTCTGGTATATGGGGAGGAAAAATTAATTCCTTATAGAGAGCTAAATCATGTGTCATGTTAGGTTAACCAATAATGGTTCATGAAAAAATGGTACCAAAGGTCTATTTTATTTTATATTGTTATTTGGGAATTTGTAGACATGTGGTCTAGGAATCCATTGAAACATTTGATCGATATCATACACTTTCATTAAGGACACCTTTTCTGATAGGAATTCTTGGTTACCAGGGCATGTGAGTTTTGTTATTGTTTATTTAGGTTTTAGATGTATGATTTTAACTGATGTGATACACTTTTGATTTTAGTTTTATGAAATGTAATTTTTATCTCTTGTAACATTGGAAAGTAGCTTGATTACATGAAACATATTAGAATAATAGGATTAATATGATATGTTCATGTTTGTGTCTGATTTCATTGATGGTGATGGTTAAATTATATAAATTGTAAATAAAAACATATATAAAGTTTTCACAAATAGCTTCTTGGGGGTATTTTTCTCAATTGAAATGTGAGTACTTTCTTATGATGAGAAACAATGTGTATATTTTTTAGAGATTTTCATTGGTGATGAGATTTTATTCCCTTCATAAAGAGATGCACAATGACCCTTGGTGGGTCATTATGGGTTTCGGAATCCCTGGTGGTGGCTCAATGAGTGAAATGATTCCTAAGAAGTTTTTTGGATTGATCTCGAGTTTCCATATGGTTTTAGTTTTATTGATAAATTCTATGGTTAGGTATGTATATTCCTTGGGATTGAAAGGTGGAGTTCTATGAGTCATTTTGGTTTTGAGGTTGGACTGTGGAGGGGAATTTGGTTGGATGCATGTAAATGTTTATTCTACTAGTTTTTCTTGTGTTTCTGGAGACACATTGATATAGTGGGTAGGTGTTCATGGTTTTGGATTCACACTTGAGTGGTGGTTGGCCATGTGGTTAGTTGTGCCTTGAGTGAGATGCCTCAATTTTAAAAAGGAGCACTAAGGGTTCTCCTACTAGTTAAAACTATCATGAGAGAGGAGCATGATTAATGTTTTAGGCATGTTAACATATGTTCTTTGGGGTGTGAGTATAGTTGTACGATAGGGTTGTCTGTGAGTATGGAATCGTTAGTCTTGGGTGAGATTGAGTAGGTTGTTGCGGTAGTGTGTATTGGATAAGAGTAGTGTTGGTTGGTTTATGGATTAGTAGTATGGACTACGTGTTGTTCCGTTTAAAAATTTATTGTCCTTTGGGAAACCTGAGTGATGTATCTGTCGGGGATGGGTATATTAAGGTATGTTCTCAAGGGGAGATATGTGGTAATCCATATGGTGGGAAGAATACCATTGGTTGTTGTTGGTCATAATCCTCAATATAACTGGGTCATTGAGCATGGGAATATATTTTTCCTAATGAGATGGGAATGCGAATAGGTTTTTTTTTGTGATTTTTTATGAATGTTAGAGAGTTAGCCACATCTAGACATTATTTTAAATAGTGAATAGATCATGATACATGGAGGATGGTGGTGGGTTGTGAGGAAATGAAAAGGATCCTCCAATAGTGGAGAGAATTTTTTCAGTCTTGGATGAATTAATCTCATGTTGGAAGATTCGTGGGTGTGTGAGTTACTTCGGTAGATGGTCGAGGTGAAAATAGATGCATCAATGCTTTGAAGGAAATTATAATGGATTGTTATTCATTGAGGCCACTTAGGGGAATGAAATTTTATGGCATGTATATTATAACGACCAAAATTTTTATGTGTATAGGAAATTAGGGGCAATTTTAATTTTTGTTCATGGATATTTATGAGGGGGGAAATACTAATTTATCATAATTTATTATTTAAAAATATTTTTCAAACTACTCCATTAGTATCAAAATAATGTGCTTACCCTATGGTTGGAATTTTCTGTGATCCTAAGATGGTCATATTTTAATAAATTTTTTTAATATTTAGTTGATAAATATAAATTATTTACATAGGTGTGAATAGTTATATCTTTTAAATAGAGTCTTAGATTAAAATTATAACTCTATAATTGAGTCCATAATTAGAGGGTTTACCTAGTAAAGGTATAAACTCATCTGATGTCCCAAGATCTGTCTCAGGCCTTTTAACAATATTTTCTTTTTCATTTATTTTATTTTTATTTTTATTTATTCGCTTTTTATTTTCTTCCTCTACCTTAGGGATTGATGCATACATGATATGAGATCCCCCCATTTTTGTGAGACTAACTGAGTGAGAAGAGGGATAGGGAGAGGGGATCATCTCTAAAATTCATTCAAGGATCTAGATCAAAATGTTATGGATGCATGGCGAGGATTAGAGATTGATTCTTTGTAATTTTATTCCCCATGGATAGCCACAAAATTTTTTTACATTGATATTAATAAATAGTAGTTTTTTTAGTTTTTAAATCCTTATAATTTTTTTGGGGGCCCTTTGAGGGTTTTTGTGGATTGTTTTTGATAAAATCATGGGTTTCTAGTGATCACAAGGGGTTTTCTATTTAGAAAAACACGACCACAATGTGTGTAGTTATAGAACACATGTTATGTGTTCATTTTTGGTGAAGGGTAGAATAAGGTGACTATATGACCTGTTTTTGGGAAACCCCATGTAGGGAGACTCGGGGTATGGTAGGGAACTCATCCAGAAACCTCATGTAGGGTAACATATGAATGTAAGGTATTTAACTAGACCACATGTGAAGTAGATAGTGAGATCCCATGTTAAGTATTTTTCTACAGGCCATGTAAGGAACATGACTATATTCCCATTATGGGTTGGACACTTTTTATCAGGGAGATATGACATTTAATTTGGATGTATATGCTAGGTCAGGATATAGTACATAACCATGCATGAATTTTGGTGGCATATACCATGTACATGAGGTACACACCATGTACTCTCCTCCTTAGAGTGCTTTACAGATTTTTTTTCCCTCGATTAAGAATAAGACATTTAGTTAGACCATTATGGGAGTTTTTTAGATATAGTTCATGATGGTGAGGACCTCATTGAATTTATAGGTTCTTGGTAATATGGTTTGGTTTGGTTAGAGGTTTTTTAGGAGGATTTTTTCAAGGTTTTTAATTTCATAATCCTCCTAATGGTCGAGTTGTGGTGTGAGGCATATGTGAGGGCCATTATCTTTTTAGTTGACTTGTCTTGGGAATGTCAAGGTGTTTAGTTTTAAGTTATTTTAGATATAAACCAAAAGGTTGTATTAATTAGTTTCATTAATGTATTTCAGTATCATATTGCTCAGGAATTATCTAAAATAGGGAACTTGGGTTGGGATGACACTATGATATGTCAGGTAAAAATAGTTACCATTGATTAGTGGGTGATTTGGACCTAGGGGACCCCTGAGGATGCACTTGTGGGTGTGCCGGTGATTGATGATACCCTTGTTGATGATGTGTTGACTGAGGTTGGGTTGTATTGTAGAATGATCAGTTGGTATTTCATGTGATTTTATTTTATTGAGGTTTTAGATGTCATGGATGATTCTTTTAGGGTGTCTTAATTATAATGTGGTTTAAAGTAATGATGAATACATGTAGTGTTATATTGACCATGAGAGGGTTAGTGATGGTTTCAATATTTTTGATGATGTGTGTGGGTATTGGTCAACTCGTGTTTTATATCTTATCTATTGGATATTAGAAGTTGTTATAACTAAGTTATTAGAGGAGAGATGATAATTTTAAGTTATTATCATAATGGTCATTTTCCTTGACATTTATTGGATGTTCTCATCTATTTTTTGGATGTTCTTAGGTGGGTCTTGGGAGATAATGTGAGATTTGGATGAGTGCAGTCAATTTTGTTTTGATCATTCTCTAACTACCCATGGATGTTGAGGATACGATATGGTTATATGTGACCTTATTATACTATTTTTCTTCTTGATTATGGATTATTCTCTACTTTTTTGGTATGACTAATGGGAAATGGGAAATTTTTCCTCTTATTGTACCATTGTTTCTATCACTATTTAGGTCATTCATTTAGATTCCTAAATCCATGTAATGGTGCATGTTGTTGTATTTAATACAAATTGTGACATCCTAGGGGCTAAAATTCATTACCAAGTGCATGCTAGATGTATTGGGGACCCCCTGTAGTCTAGAAGATGTGTTTGATGTTATGTGGCCTAGTGAGCCACATTATCTAAGGATCCCAACTCGGGATAGAGTGGGTTTGGTTGATATTGGGTTTCATAAAAATGCGAGGGTTGACATGGGTTTATTTCTTTATTTCAGTTGTTTATTTTTATTCCATATAATATAAATTTACTAGGT
Organism: Viscum album; assembly: GCA_963277665.1. Lineage (NCBI taxonomy): Eukaryota > Viridiplantae > Streptophyta > Magnoliopsida > Santalales > Viscaceae > Viscum > Viscum album. Next base: position 266,286,684 of record OY728129.1, read on the forward strand.
TGGGCATAACAGAAGTGAATGAACTTTTTAGGACATCATATGTTAGTTAACCCATTGGGGGTCTCCTAAAAAATTTATTTCTCACCACTGCATGGTAAATTTGTTCTGCATGAAGACACTTTTATATATTTTTAGGTTTACCACAATATTCATTGTGGATTGGGTAGATTCAAAGCCTTTCATGACTGAGCATGATTGCTCATGTGAAGTCTTAGGATAAGGCTGGTACAACATAATAGTTGTTGTAGGCCATATTTGAGGAACAACTCGGTGTTAGTAGTACAACCTCTTTTAAATTTTATTTATTTATTGTTTATATGTGGTTATCCTTGTGGGTCATTATTTGATGTGTATTAGCATGGACATGAGTCTTTATGTCACGTTTTATTTAAAACTGCATGATTATATATCAGTTATTTGTTTTTCATACAATGATGGATGTTTTTGGATGTGTGTGGGTTTAGTTATTTTATGCAATTATTCCACTCTTACACATGGTAATAGTTTCCCCTTAGTATGGATTAGGACCTTCCCATTGGTCAATGGAATCTAAAATATATGGAGGCAATCATGGGGCCTTGTCATGATCTAGATGGGGTGTTTTTCTAAGTTGAACTAGGATAGTTAATTACATGTTATTCAATATGCACCCTATAGTTAGAAGCTGGGATCACCTTATGTACACACAAAAATTGGCTTATAAACATATGTGACATGTCATCTGTTGAGTCAAATGTTATTTTTTGACTTCTATTTTTTTGTTTTTGGAAATCACAAATGTCTTTTTAATCGTATCCTACTGACTTTGTCAATCGTACCGTACTGACTCTGTCAATCGTACCGTACTGACTTTGTCAATCGTATCTTACTGACTCTGTCAATCGTATCGTACTGACTCTGTCAAAAGTATCGTACTGACTATGCTATTCATACGTTCATTACTTGTTTTGGTACTTAGTCAAAAACACTTGTTTTATATGAATTGTATCATTGTTTATCATCGACGTATTTCTTGTGTTAACCATTACGATGTCGTTGAGTTAGTTACAAACTAATCAAAACGATGTCGTGCTTTCTGTTTCAATATGAGCGTTATGATGCCAGGTGTCCAAGTCCCTCCGATTTTTTCGGAGAAATATGACCGTTGGAGGCAACATGACCGTTGGAACCTGAGGCCTATAAATAGGAGTTCATTTGAAGCTGACATGGAGAACGAATGAGACATTGTGGAACAACTATGATACTTTGCTTTAATCAAGATTCTAGAGAGAGATGTCATGAATTCTCTCATCTGCTTTGTGCGTCCAATCATCGTATCGAGGGCTGCCAGGGATAGGCAGACAGACATGCCGATCATCGTATCGAGGGCTGCCGGGGATAGGCAGATAGATGTGTCGATCATCGTATCGAGGGCTGTCAGGGATAGGCAGATAGACGTGCCGATCATCGTATCGAGGGCTCACCAAGTGTTGGTGAGATAGACCTTTTATCCTAGGTGAAAGGATAACCCTTCTCTTTGGGTTAAAAGAATTGTAATTCTTTTACATTTCTATTGTTACTTGTATTAGAAATGAATTTGTATTGTTTCTTTTCTTCTTTACATATTCAATTGTAATAGTTTCAATTACAATCATTCTATTACATATTTTATTGATTGATTCTATACGCTTTATGGTAGAATCATTCATCTTTGTATTACTCTGATTATTGTGTTCATCTTGAATACAATTGTTTTACATTACATTAGTATTACAATACATCATACTCTTTTATATTCAATACAATTGTGGGTGTTTGTATTTCTATTAGTTTAAGATCATTTAAACTAATCTCTTAGTTGCTAAAACTCAAAGGGTTTTAAACCAACAATTCACACCCCCCCCCCTCTTGTATTGTTCCATCTAATAGACATACATATATATATATTCGATCCAACATCATCCTCACAGGGGGATACCCCATTAACTCTCACTATGAGTACAAAAACTTATAGTGAGATTCAATTTGAATGTTTTTTTAAACCAGTAACATTTTCCACAAGTGTTCCTATCAGATCCCTATAATGAGTTCATATGAATTGAAAATAACTCTCTCCAACATGGCCTAAGATTTTGGAATCAAATTTTATTAGTCTTACACCCTTAATATCCAAAAAATTAGGTCTATTGATGAATTTAAGGTCTAACACCATATAACATGGGGCATAGCTACCAAGATGCGCTTTATCCAACCGTGTAAAAACTAGATGGGATTGCTATTCACATAGAGATTTTCTCCCCCTTAAACATTCCCCAATACTTGTTAGGTTATTCCAAAGTTTTTTATAGTGATTTTTACATATCTCCTCAGTGCGATATGAGAAACAATTATAAGGGTGGTGACCCTTACTTCAGTGTGAGCATAACAGGTTGGTAATACCCACATATAGATAAACATAACCAAAATTATTTCTAAAAGAAGATCTGGACTTTTCCCTGACCTAACCTAATAACCCCACCATAGGTATTTAATTTCATCTAGAATTGATTAATAAGTATTTAGGGTCCCACTGGCATGCTAGTCTAGGTAGGTCTTTAGCAACATTACTAGGGTTTTTGATCCATGGGAGCATAAAAATATCTTTATTCCAACACTGAAGAAGATATGGAGAGACAAATAAACTTTTATTTTTTAAATTTTCCTCTAATAGTTTCAAAAAACCACTCACAGGACTATAAGTATTCATATCATTGTCCTAATAGTTGTTGGAGGGAAGAAACTCATCATAGATATCAACAATTATAGGGACTCCATCAATCATAAAAATCTCATAGAGGCTTAGGTCTACTTCCCCATGTGATAGGTGGAAGGTATTAGTTTTAGAACACCATCAAATCACCAACTTTGAAACAAGGTCAGGATGATGATAAATTGAGAATTCTGGAGTAAAGATGGAATTATATAACTCTATAACTATTAAATGGTCCTCCAACCTAGCATAAATCTTATTCACCCAATTTTTCCACAACCACTTCTTGAAAAAATTTCCCCCTAAGTGAATGTTCCACTAGAATCTCTATCCTTTCCACTGACTCTATATAGAGGATTTATTGATGGTTAGGTATACCTAATGATAGTCACTCATTTCATCTAGAGAGTTTCTAAAAAGTTTTGATCCTCATCATTACCCTCATAGATGATCTATCCACCCATAGAAATATTTTTATAAGTGAAACCACATGATGATATATTTGTATAAATAATGTTCAATATCTTGTTCTATAATTGGTGCATTATTTAGAAGGATAACCTGTATAGTTAAATCCTATCTGATGATGGATAATTGAGTAATGTTAGACCAAGAATACTGACAAGTACTTGATGATTTGGTTTGATGGGGCACCACGAACTAAGTTTTATGTCATCAATAAACTCTTTGATGTGGGTAGCCACTACCTCGATAGAGATGGTTCTTAATGATCAAACCAATTCCAGGAAGGGAGTTTAAAAATATTGATACTATTATACAATGATGAAATCATAATTAAGTGAATTTTGGGATGAATAAAATGAGTTAAACAATTAGAATATGTTGGAAAAAACCTTACTAAGTCTGATTTTTTCCCAACTCCTTACACTCAGGTCACAACACTCAGGTTACAGTGCCCAGTTTTTGTGCCCATATGTGTATGATAAGTAAATCACACCTAGATTACTGATGTAGGTATCACACACCTATAAAAACATTACATTTTACTTTCAACCTAATATTATTAACTATCATTTGTGACCTACTCTCATGATCTATCACTCATATCCAATTCTAAGAATAAGGTAGTGCTCAAACTCACCAAGGTTGGTTAGGAAAATTGATTAAAAAGAGAGAGAATGATATTTATTTTTCCCCATGTTATGTTATTTGTGAATAAGAAGTGTTCCCACATGTCTATATTAGTGAATACACACCCCACACCTTGATACCAGCATGCACTAAGCACATAACATGGATATATCTTATTCCCCAGCCTTGATCGGTGCATGTACACTCTTCTTTGAATCCACCTTTATTCCAGATTTGTGATTAATCTTGTAATTTGAACCTCCTTATCCAATAAAAATCAATTTTGAGAGGGGGGGGGGTTGGTTCTCCTTTTCTAATGAAAATAAAGACACATGGATCCTAGGACCCTATATAGAACCCATGCCTTCACACACTCATATATTCCATCAACATGTGCCACATTTTCACCCTAGCCCACATACACAAATCCATCACATTACTGAGTGTGATAGGTGGTAATCTCCTTGAATTTATCTCCTTTTTCCTATAAAAATATCTCATGAATATATATCAAAAAATATGATTGTAGTGAGGTGTATTAGAAGGAGATTTAGACAACTCAAGCTCAAAATTTTGGGATATAATTCACTTTCAGAAGCATCTTATACTCTTATCTCTCCTTCAAGTGATTCCTAAAGTCAAACCTCATTTAAAATAATGGTATCACATGTTAATTTCACCATCCATAGGATTTAATAAGAAACCTTCATGAAAGAAAACTTCGGCAATGTTTTTTAAAAACTAGGGAAAAGGAACCTACCCTAGTTGAACCATACTTGATCACCATGTCGCCAATCAACCCATAGATCTAATACTTGGGATCCATGCACCAAAGTCATCCTAGATATTCAATACATGGGTTCCATTAACCCAGGTCATCTTGTATATCCCATACTTTGGTACCATGCAACCGGGTCAGCGCCGAGATTTCATAGGTGGTTCCATGTTCCCGGGTCATCCTCAATACCCCATACATGGATTCTACACCACAATATCATATTAATGATTCTATATTAAGGTGACAATACTTATAGGATACCATGTTGGAGTGTAACTTAACCTAGGTACCATACCCTATAACCTCTTCACTCAGGTTCCTCACCTGAGTGCCACTTTATCTTTGTCCCATACTTAAGTACCAATTATCCTAATTACAATACCAAAGATAATATTTCCTTAGTCCCACACTATGGGATCCTACCTACCCAAAAATAATCAATTGTAGAACTCTCCATTTTACTGTATATATTATTTTTTATTAAATTATTTTCTTTTGTGTTATTTTAGGTTCCAGTAATTGTTTTCATATATTTCAAATTTTTGGGAAATATTTTCGGAGTCGCATGGGTTGCGTACAGTTAGGAGTATCCCTGAAAAAACAAAAAATTAGGGTCAATATCTTAAGAATGTTAGTTAGAAAAATTATTAAATGGATATTAAAACAATTAAAGTTATCTAGAGTAACTGTTTAAGGACATTTTTCTTGGATGTGTAGGTAGCATAATTTCCACATGATTTAGTAAACCATGTGGGTTTCATAGAAAATAAAATTTTCATAATTTCCAAATATTAACTTGTTTTACTTTTGTCTTCTTTTCCCTCTTTATCTCCATCCCTTCATCACATGAACCCTATTCTAACCCTCCCCCCATACATACACCTCCCTCATATGGATCACCCTCTCCTATAGTGATTTCATCACATTTTCTTCTTGATTCTTGGGGAAATGTTTGACGAACGAAACCATATTCACTCCTTTTCTCCCTTTCCTCTCAGTTTCTTCCTCATCAATTTTTTTTTCAATTTATAAGAACCATAGCGGTGTTGGGTTGATTGATATTTGTGTATTGCTTTCATTTAGTGTGTTTAAAAACTTTTTATGCCCCCTTAAACATGGGTTCAAAACATTGGATCATTCACCTTTATATTTGAGGTAGCTTTTCCCATGATTTAAATTTTAATTTTAGAATCATTAATTTCTAGGGTTTTAATTTTTTAAATTTGAAAATATGGGTATTTAATATTTTTATTGTATTTAAAAGAATGAAATTGAGTTTAATTGTGGTTTTTATAGAAATTCAAGGGTTTTAATTATTTAAAGCTAGGTTTAAAATATGTTTTATTAAACTGTTTATACAATGTGTTAATAAATTACCTAAATGGAACTCGTGAGTGAACTATAAGATTTTAATGGTTGTTTAGGTTTTCAAAGTTAATTATTAAAGGGTTTATTTGGAATTTCAAGTCAAACATGGAAATTTTAAGTGTTGATAAATTGTTTTAAGAATTATTTTGAAAAAATTGTGAGGTTTCAAAATGTTTTGACCATTTTTGGTAGTGAAATAAAATAATGGGTGGTGTTTTTCACCTATAAAGGTTTTTAATGAAATGTGGTTTTTCGGATAAGTGTTTGTTTTTTTCTAATTTTTTAGATAAAGATAGTATGTATTTAAATGGATTCAATTATATTTTAAAAGGTTTAATTTCAAAGGGATATTGGAAATTAGGTTTAAAATAAATTAAGAAAGTGAGAGAAATGGCATAGCACACTGATCACTCTATTTTAAAGGCCTGTTTGAAATTTTATGTGGTTTTGCAAAGTGTTTTAGAACCTCAATTAATCATGTGTTATTATTGTGCCTATTATGGATCATAACCCAATGGGAGTTGTTTGGAATTTTTATTCAAGTTTTGATTCTTTCACAAGAATGAGAAATGGGGATGATTATTATAAGGTTGTAGGAGGTGTGGTGTGAGTTACTTTAAAATTATTTATGCTTATTATATGTGATTTTTTATTTCACACCTAAATTTGGATTATTATTTTATTCCTAAGAAGATAGTAGGTGGCATGAATTATAGTAATACCTTGTTTATAGTAGTGTGATTACTCTAGAAGTTGTTCAAACTACGCCTCATTGGTTAGACTATGAGGGCCAACATAAATTTTGAACTGGAAAACATTTGTGGCATTTGGTAGTAAAGGATCTCCTGGTAAATTTATTTATGGATAGTTTAATGGTACTACTAGGTATGTTCATAGGTTTAGTAGTTTCAACTTAGGTTCCTTATCTCTAGTTCATGTCTTTATGACTATATACTTCTAAAATTTCTAATGATTAGTATATCCCATTTAATAGTATTTATGGGATTTCTTTTTCTCTTTAATTGCATCCCCTACTCATTAATTGTTTATTGACACCATACCCTCATTATACACTTAGGCATGTTTGTGATATGCGAGTGGATATTATTACTTATTCCACTTTTATGACTTTGTTTTTCTTTCCAAATTTTTTATAAATGATTTGAAAATCATGATATTTTTAAAATGAAAAGGTGATGTTCTTTGAAAAATTATTTTTAAAAATGATTTGGGAAAGCTGAAGAAATGGTATGTTTTTGGTATAGATTTTAAACATTCCTATTTTAATGGATTGATAACTATGGTTTTAGGATGTAGGACCCCCATTTTTTCCAATTATATTTACGCGAGTTTACAAAAAGGTTTTGGTTTCACTCCTCCATTCTCTCTTTATAGAAGGGGGATGTTTTGAAAAAGGATTTATGGTATGATATTGGTTTTATCTAAAGTGAATGTATAAAACCCTATATATATATATATTTCAAACTCTCTTGAATGTGGATCTTTAATGAAATTTTTGTAATATGGAAGGTGGGTTATGGAATACGAAGTATTTTTATGCTCACGAATATATTGCATTTACATTTTTTGCTCTGGTTTATCTTATGGATGCTCTTAGATCATTGTTTTTATTAATATAAGATGGTATAATGTGGTCATTTAGAGTTTATTAAATTTTTTATTTATCTCACTTTCTTGGACCAACCATGTTGGAATTTACTATTTTCAGTTATGGTTATTGTTGGATGCACATTAAATATATGGACACTAGGGATATTACTGGTGGTTATTTCTATAAATGGAGTTAAGAGTGATCATAGGGACTGTATATACTTTAAATTATTTTATCTACTCTCTATTTTTATCTATTAAATTTTGGAATGGATGTTTGACTTATTTTCAAGTAATTTCTATAACATCCCACCATAAATGCCACTTAACGGTGCCAATGACGGTGGGACACAAGACCTCAAGCATGCCTCCTCAAATACTAGAGGCTGCTGACTAGAAGTGAGTTCCTAGGGTGTGTAAATAGGGAGACTATGACCTCATTGATCAGAGTGTAGCAAATAAATTTATATACATATATATTATAAATAATAGACGCAGACACCATATAACTGGAGAAGTAACCCGTTGTAGTAGAAAGTGAAATAAACAACAGACAGTAGGGGAAATAATAAAAATAAATCATGAAATATATGTAAACAATCTGAAACTAAATAAATAACAAATATAAGTGATGATAATGATCATGATTTCATAAAAAAAATAAGATTACATAGGAACAGAGGATATATGCATATACTACACACTAACAAAAAAAGAGACCAAAAAATTCTAATACTAGCATCTTGAGAATAGGCTCAATTTTCTTCCTCATAATCCATATTAATGTTTTAAATAAAACATAGAACATTGAATTATTATCTTTATCTATACTTAGAATAATGAAGTCTTATTGGGTACCAAATATGGCCTAAGTAGTGTCTGAGATACAAACCCAGTAGGCCACCACTAATAGTGTCTAGATCAATTCATTTCATGAAATATAAAAAAGAATAGTCTACCATAAATGAGAAATACAGGGAAATAAATAAATACATACATAAATTATTATGGGTTCCAAAATGAAAACTTGACTGATACCGCCTGCTTCAGCCTAATCCAAATGTCCAAACTAATGGATCAAGTGCAAGTACTGAAGTGCCATCATAAATTATATAACAAGTGTGAACTGACTTCAAGATAGAGATTTATCTTGGTGGAAACGTACATGGAATATATATCGTGAATTATCATAATTTAAATAAGAGAAACCACTTATGAAAAAATAAATATAGTCTATCAAATCCAATGTGACATCCTGATCCCGTCCAAGGTGACCCATATCAAGGGTCACTGTAGGAGCCTATGATATAACCAATTCTACCATGTCCTTCCAAGTAAAACCATAACCACATTCCTTGTATCCTTCATGGAATGGTGAAATCTATGTCCATACTAGGTATATCTCACTAGGGGACAAGTATCACCTGAGGCATGGTGTAGTTATCTTTCCAAGGAGCTCATCCATGGTTTCTCCCTGGGAACCAGTGTCACTCAAGATTATAATAAACTGCCCTGAGATACCATAAAAGGTAAGTCATGTATCACCCCAAGTGTGTCTAAGGAGTCCAAGAAGCGCACAATGATTCCTTCCATGGTGTCCTTAATTTGGTACCCATGTTATCTCTCAGCCCGTAATAGGTATGATATATCATTCACAACCACATATCATCAGCAAGGCATAGCAAATACAATGAGATAAACAAGCTATCCAATTCACATTAATGCAATCACATGAAACTTGGAATTTATCATATGGTATACAGCACATGGAATCGATAAAAAACATTAATTGTGTGTAATAAATCATAAGTCATTGATACAAGGAACGTGGAATAATTCATAAGTAAAGAGGAATAGCACAAGCAATGTGACAAGAATCATAAGGCATAATATATGAGAAAAAATAGTAAAGCATAATGATTTTTAATGAGGATTAAGGTATATAGATGAAAGGCCTAATTAATGTTCAGCAATTCAACCATTTCAATTTATAGATTTTAGGAATTTATCAATGGTGAAACTCACCCACACATGGTGGTTAACAACTCATGGTAAGGGAAATTAAGCCGTTAATGTGGGCTCACCGAAAGGGGTGAATTTTGAAAAGGAAAACACCATAAGGATGGGTTTCTCTATAATTTAAGGTTGAAAGTACTTGAGGAAATCTTTAGATTAATTTATTTAACATCTTAGAGGCATATTGATAAGGTTAAGACACATGGAACAATGGAACAATATATAGAACATAATGAAAATCCAAGAAAGAAGTTGCACCACCTACCTTAGTGTTTTAGTGATCCACTCATCAATTGATGACTCTTAAATCATGATAGAATGATAGAAATATTAAAAATAATCCATCACATTGTAAATATAGAAAATTAAGTTACACCTGAATAGTGCGACAATGTATGGAAGAAAAGGGAAATTTATGGGAGGGGGTTTTAGATCTTACCACAAGATCCATGATGCTTCTAATGATGATTGATTTGAACAACAAATAGAAGAGATAACAATAACCCTATAGAGGATAAAAGATGTCTTGTGCGTGGGATTGGAGGAGGAACCCACTGGAGAAAAAAGGTGGAAGAAGAGATGTTATAATATTGAGTTCATTAAGGGTAAAATGGTAATTTTACCCACATAGATAAAGGAACATCGTTTTACCACATTGTTGGCCAAACCATGCACCAAAAATGAAAATGACTTATGTTCAAGAGGCCTACAGCACTTCATGACTGTGATCACGGGGTTGCATAATTGCAAAAAATTGTGTGGTCCCAAACACCCAACTATCTCAATCCGCAAGGTTAAGAAAATAGTGAAAGATGGGCCAAACTGTTTCTACTAACCGTGAGACCTCATATGTCTTTTTAATCATTAGGGATTTGGGATCTAGAAAAGCCCCAAACACCCCCCAAAACCTCCTTGACTCACTTATGAATCATTATTAGGTCTAAAATATAGAATTTAAACCAAAACTAAAGGTCTTTACCTTTGAGAAAATCAAGGACATTACAACCTCCCATCCTTACAACAAATCATCCCTGAGTTTTCCTTCCAAGGGTGGTAAGATTTTTTCCGGGGAAATCTCTGGACACTATGCACATACATCAGCTTACCACTCTTAGGTCTTATCGTGAATTTGTTCCTGCTGCCATAGCACCCAGACCATAGGAATTGACATGCCTTATAGAGACAACATGATTTGATCAATGATACGTATTGAATTCTCTGAAAAAGACACATCTGCCTCCATCTCAACATCATCTAGTTCAGAAGAATAGAATTTTTCATCATGATACCATCAAATCATAGATACATGGATGATTTCGTGCATGGAATTGTACCTATGAGGTAATAACAACTGACAGACTATTGGCCTAACTCACTCCACTATCTCAAAAGGGCCGACATAATGATGAAATAACTTTCTATTTCTCTACGTTCCTTTTGTGATCGAATGTACGTGATACAAAAAGAAATAACTAATGTCACACCTTTAACTACATAGTTCTACGATGACTATCTGTATAAAAATTCTATTAGGATTGATTTACAACCATATTCTTTTAAACAATCTCTACTTGCTCTAAAGTATCTTAAATGAGATGAGGGCCTAATAACGTTGTCCCACCTACTTCGATCCAGCGTAGAGGTGAACAACAAGGTCTACCATAAAGGGCCTCATATTGATCCCACTAAGTTATTTCCTAGAAAATGTTTTTTCGGAAAAATCAACCAAAAGTATATGTAATCCCGTAAACCATAAAAATAAAGGATGAAGTCTCAAAGAATATCCTTTAACACTCATATCATTCGCTTGGACTTCTCATCGGTCTGAGGGTGATATTTTGCACTCAATATAATATGTAAACACAGTTCATTTTACAAACCATTCCAGAATTGTGAGGTGAAATGGGAATCTAGATATGAAACATTAGAATGGGGTACACCATGAAGGAGCACTATCTCCTAGATGTAAAGCCTCACAAGCTCCTCAACGGAGAAGGTCTCCTGAATTAGTAGTATGTGTTAATCCTTGGTCAAAATGTTGGTGATCACCCATACTAAATCACTAACTTTGTGGGGATATCCGGAATCCCATAATGAAATCCATGGTTATGTCAATCTATTTCTATTTAGGAATATATAGAGGTTATAAAAGTCCAAAAGTTCACTAGTGCTCTGCCTTCACCTGCTGATAGGTGGAACACCTCATGATGAAACCTATTATCTACTTCTCCATACCCAGCAACCAGTAAATATAACACAAGTACCAGTACATCTTGGTAAGACCAACATGAATTGACCAAATAGAGGCATGATATTCCTAAATCAATTTTTCATGTATATCAGACGGCACCTAAACCTACCCATGAAATAGTAGGGTCTCAATCTCATTAACAAACCAACCATAAGATGGGTTCTATCCTCTGATACTCTCCCTCATGATGAGGCCTTCTAAGATAGATAACTTCTTCATATAAAACCACTTCAAAAGGTAGGATTTCACTACCAGAGCTGCTAATACTAGTTTACTGTTATATTCATAAACCGTTAGGTGAAACTAAAAAAAATATCCACCATTTGTGACTCATTATTGGCCTCCAATATGGCCTGGGATTGTGTTTTCTGACTCAAGGTTCTAGCCAATTCATTTCCCTTTCTTAGAATATAAGCAATCTCAAAGTTGAAATATTGTAGGTATTTAACCCAACTACACTTCCTTAGATTCAATTATCACTATGTGGAGTTGTATTTGAGAATTTTATGGTCTGTATAATCAACTATTCATTCACCTATTATGTATTGACTCTAACAGCATGTATCAATGAACATATATGGTAGCTTGAGTCCATGCATTGTGTAATTCTTCTCACGAGTCCTTAACTGGTAGGACCCATACACCATAAACCGATCACCGTTATTAAAAAATACACATATTCTGATCCCTGAAGCATCATAGTAAATAGTATAACCTCTACCCATCTATGGTAGAATCAGGAATGGATTTGAGTTCAGTCTTCCCTTTAACTCCTAAAATGATTTCTCAAAAGCTTCTGTCAAGTCAAATATTACACCCTTCTTGGTCAATCCTATAAAAACAATTCTAGGTATAAGAAATCATGGATGAATCACCTGTAATATCTAGTAGTCCGCAAGAAACTATGTATGTGAAACACATTCTTGGGGTTCTCCCAGGAGACCACAATGCTCATTTCAATTGGGTTAATAGATAATCCTTCCTTTGATATAATATGAATCATGAAGTGAAATTTACTGATCTTCAAGGGTAATTTAATGAGATTCAAAAATAGCTAATTTTCTCATAGTTTATTCAACACAATATCAAGATGGGTTTCATGGTTTTTTCTGGTTCAAGAAAACTCTAATATGTCATCTATGAAAACCACCACAAAAGAATCAATGTATGAGTTAAAAAACTAATTAATCATAGACATAAAGACTATCGTCATGTTCATCAGAGCGAATGACATAACTATATACTCATACATGTCATACCTAATCTAGAATGTTTTATGTGGTATGTTTGATGGACTCAAACAAACATGATGGTAGGCCGATGTCAAATCTATCATGGAGAAAAATGTTTATCCTCAGAGCTGGTCGAAGAGGTCATTGATACACGGCACTGGATATGATTTCTTCACCGTACACAAATTCAATTAGTATTAATCCATCTAAAACATTGGGAGTACCATCTTCCTTCATGCAAAAAAGATCATGGAACCCCAAGGAAATGTGTTGGGTAGAATAAATAACTTTTCCTCCAGTTCTTCATGCTAATTCATGAGTTCTTAGAGCATCGTAGGAGCCATCCAATTAGGAGGAGATGACATTGGTGACACACCAAGAACTAAATCAATGGTGATATCAACCTTTATCTTAAAAGTTAAGCCATGTAAACCATCAGGGAAGAAATACCTAAACGAATCCACAACTGTAAGGAACTCAAGAAGTTGTATTCCTAGAACACCCATAGAGATAATTTCCAATCTAGACTGCCACTCCACATAGACAACCACACTTGGGTTTAGATCAACTAGACTAGATATCAAATTCTCCTTTATAAAGATATGTTCTTCCCTTGGGAGATGTAAAAACCACACACTGATGATAGAAATCCATTAGGGCTTGATAAGGAACAAGCTAGTCCATAAAAAGAATGTCATCGGAGCTAGTCATCTTGAGGGTGAAGAAACTCCATAGAAAATGGTAACCACTTTTCTCAAGAGTGAAATCATGGAACTGGCATATTCCCCATGATCTGATACATAATGGCATGCTAAGAGACATAATTCCACAGAAGTACTCAATTTCAAGTCATGGAATTTCCACAACTACAGCAGATATAAAAGAGTGTGATGCACCTAAATAGAAAATGGGTGATATTATAGGCTATAAGAATAAAAAATATTACCATAGATGGTCTTGAAATCTACTCCTTAGGAATAGGTTTTACTATATAGATATTTCTTGAACCGTAGCCTCCAGATGCTACATGACTAGCCTAGGTAGGTCCACTCTGTTAACACTAAAGCACTGAGGCCTATCTACCTCGATCATGGCCACTACCGCCTCAACTTGATCGACTGGTAGAATTATAACTCCCTTATTGACCTATATTCTCAAATCCTATACTTAATAGAGGGGTCATTATGCATTCCCTCTCATTAGATTCTAGAGGAAACAATCGGAATAAGTGACGAAGGTGACCATCCTTCCACAAGCTGGACACTCAATTGGGTTCCTCATACATTAGATATTTTTATGGAATGGCCTTCCACACTGGTGACACACCATATGAATATTTTTGTGTGTCACCTGGCCAGCACCTCCCTCATATGAACCCTCAATTCATATCTTCCTACTTCTAGATGAACTATCTCCTTTCTTCATAACTGATACAACCTAGCTAACATTGTAATTTTCTCTTAAATTAAATTATATTATAAGGGACTGGTTCTCTATCTATATATAATTATTCAACCAAAAGATGTTAATTGTCGTTAGGCAACACACAAAATCTCATCCTCAAAATTTATCATAGTTTTAATCTCATCACTGGTCAAATCTGGAGTGAAATTCATGAGTTTAGAGAAATTAGTAGAATACTCTAACATGATCATAGTACCTTGATGAAGATGAATAAACTCCCTGGAATAGCATTCATTCAGAGTGTACTAGAAGAAGTGACCATAAAAGGATGTATGGAAGTCTTCACAAACTATACCTCAATGATTCTCATCTTGAGAAAAGATATTCCACCAATGATTTTTGAAATCACATAACATTTAGGTATCGAGATTTACCCTCCACTCTGGAGGTTTCTTTAGATGGTCGATGGTCAACACCATATCTTCTAACCATGACACATTGCCCTAAATTCCCCCATCCCTTAAGAAGGTCGGAGGATACCATTGCTGGAAATCCTGAGTCGGATCTGCCACAGTAGGGGAAAGCCAAGGAGTACCCCAAACAAACAGAATGAACTGAAGAAAACTGTCATTGGACTGAGCATTATTTCATTGTGGAAGATCTATATGACATACCTTAGGTGTCACTATTTTAGGTAATATGGGTGGCTCAAGGACCATGACCTCTATAGTTTACTCATCAGCACTCTTGGCGTACAACATGAGGACATCGTGGGGGAATAACTCTAAAATTTCTAACTGCACTCCTTAAACATGATTTATAACAAACAGGAAAAGAATATATGGAAAGTGATAAATATAGGGATGTTAAAAAGACTTACTATAGCTCAAACTGACCATCAGACTACTCCTGGACCCAGGTCTAGGTGATAAGAAAAGGTCATAGAAGGATCTCAAGGTACATGGCATACTATCAACTAATAAGGTTGAGTCAGGTTTAAGTCTTCACATTACACTATAAGTTGTCCATTTCATTTCAATTAATTTACGTATTTAATACCCTTTTATATTATTGAAATATATGGATCACCTATTCCAATTTATAAGGTCCTATACCCCATATAAATTGATTGGATGAATCCATTTAATCCTAAACACAATATGTTCCATCAAATGTGACCAACAGTTCATGGCTCAATGTTTCATAACCAATGGCATAAAGTGTACGCTTTAACCTATATATGAAAACATCATTAGGTTAAGGAAGGCACTTTAAGAGTTATTTATGTTTTTGAGTCCTGCAAGAAAACTTGGTACATTTCTACATATAAAAAAATCTGTGTACCACAATAAGAACATAATGTATAGGAAATGAAAGTTGTAAAGTATATATGGCATTTAATTATTCAGGAAAATTAAATCCTACGCTACCTAGTATGATGCATGTTTTGTTATGAGCTCATATCATTGGTCCATGGTAGAGGAAATCCCATATTGTTAATAATTTTGTCAATAATAATAAAAAATTCATTGCAAGTGCATCACCTAATGATGAAATATATAAAACCATATAACACATGGAAAAACAACATTTACCCATCCCTGGTATTTTTTTGGTTCCCATGCACGTGGTTTGGATAGTCCTAGGAACCAGCTCATCACCAAATTACAATATCCCGGTATCTTGTCTAAATAAAATAGTAATATAGAAGAATAATAATTCCTATGATGCCACTTTACATTATCCCACCCCATATTCCAATTAATAGTGGCCCAAGACTGTGTTCTACAAGACATCAAGTGTACCTCCATAAACACTAGAGGCCACCGACTAGTAGTGAGGGCCCAGGGTGTGTCCATGGGGTGACTATTACCTCATTTACTAGAGTTTAATTCATAAATGTAAATATATATATATATATAAGAAATGGAAGAAGCAGACACCATATGATCATACCAATACCCACCTAAGCAGAAGTAGAAATAAACAACAAGCAGTATTGTGAATAATAGAAATAAATCAAGAAATACATGTACACAAGTGGAATTTGAATAAATAAAAGATATAAATGATGATGATGATCATGATGCTATAAAAAATAATATTACACAAGAATACGGTTAAAATCATATACCACATTCTAAAAAAACTAAAAATACACAAAATTACTAAAACTATAAACTCGATAATAGTATTTGTTCTCTTCCCCGATACTCTATCCTAATGATGTAAATCAATCATTGAAATCTAGCCACCTCCCTTTATCCATACCTACAATCATAAAGTCTTCATGGGTACCAATGGTGTCCCAAGTAGGGTGTGAGATACAATCTATATAGGCCACCACCAACAGTTTCTAGATCAATCCATTTTGTCCAATATAAAAATGAATAGTGTGCCAAAAATGAGAAATATGGGGAAGTAAATAAATAGTTATGTCTGGGTTCCAAAATAGACACCCGAATGAGACCACCAACTTTATCCTAAGACAATTTTCCGAAATAAGGGATCTTGTACAAGTAATGAGGTATGTATATGGGTTATCATAAATTGCTTAATTAGTTTGGACCGAGCCCAATCCATTGATTTGTCTTGGTGGGAACATCCATGGAATATTAATCATGTATTATCATAATATAAATAAGATGCATCACATCTGAAATAATTAAGTAAATCCATAAAATCCAATGTGGATTTTTGATCACATACTAGCAGATCCATATGGAATCATGAGCATTTCCTCGGTAGCATCTGATAAAACCAATAACATTGAGTCCATTCGAAGAATCCCATAATTTCATCCAAGGAATCACTCATTGAATGGTGAACTCTAAGTTAGTACCGGGTATCACACGTAGGGGACTGAGTATCACTCGAGGCATGGCATGGTCATATTTTCAATGAGACCATCCAAGGTTGCTCCGATAGGGAACTAGTATCACTCAAGAGTATAATAAACCCCTAGAGATCACGTACAAGGAAATACAATTATCATTCCAAGTGTTCCCAAGAAATCCAAAATGATCATGGTGAGTCTATCCACAACACCCTTAATTTGGGACCTGTGATCGATCCCAGCCCGTAGCAGGTACAATATATAATTCACAAACACATATAATCATCTAGGCATAGCATATTAAATGAGATAAATAGTCTGTATAATTCAATTTAATTCTAGCCAATAAACTATGAAATAAGACAATAATCACATGGAACTAAGATTTAAGCATATGGTATATGGATCATGGAATTGGGAATAGGCAATAAGTGTGACCAATGAATCGTAATTTGTAGTCATAAGGCACATTTCATAATTCATATGTATAGAGACCTAAAATAAGCAATGTTACTTGAATCATAAGGCTTAATACATGAGAAAATAATCATAATGAATAATGATGATTAATGAGGCATAAGGCATATAGATCAAAAGCCTAACTCATGGACAACAATTCATCTCATTAAAATTTATAGATTTTAGGCATTTACCAAAGGTGAAACTCACCCACATAGGGCGGTAAACTACTCAGGGTATTGGTAATTAGGTCGTTAAAGTGGGAACACCCAAAGGGGTTCCTTCCAAATAAATTCAAACACAGTATGAATGGGTTTTTCTATAAGATAAAGTCAAAAAAGACATGATAAAATATTTAGATAAATTTATTTAACATTTTAGAGGTGCCGGTAAAAGGTTTAAACAAGATGCACTGTGACGCACAATATAGAATGCAATGAAACTCTGGGAAATTAGTTATACTACCAAATTTAGTGAATTAGTGCACTAATCATCCGTTATTGATTCTTGAATCATTCTAGAATGATATAAATTTAAAAAATCATCCAAATCCCAAAAAATATGGAAAATTGATTACACCTAAATATAACAACTAATGACGAAGGAAAATAGAAATAGAAGGGATAGGATCATAGATATCACTACAAGATTTCCAATTATTCTGATTGCGATCAATTTGGATTAAAAAATAGAAGAGATAATAAGAACCCTATATAGGTGGATAAGAGGAATAATGATTTGTAGAGTAGGATACAACCACTGAAGAAAAAGGGAATAAGAATAAGGGTTTGTGTATTAGTTTCAATAAGGGAAAATGGGGAATTTACCCACACTGGAAAGGGAGCATATTTAAGCTGAACAGATGGATAAATCATGTGACAACCATGAAATTGGCCTATGTTTAAGATGATTGCAGAATAGAATGATCATACACTTAGGGTTGCACAGTTCTAGAAAAGTTGTGTGGACCCCAACACTCCAATACCTCAATCCACATAGTTATGGAAAGCATGGGGGATTGACAGCATAGTTTCTTCTAACCATATAACACAATCCATCTTTTAAAAAAATGGATTGGGGCTCAAAACAAACCTCATACACCCACAATGCCTCCTTGGATCCCTTAAGAATTATTATTACGGTCAAAATAAATAATTTACACCAAAATATAATGGGATATATAGTTGATAAAAGACATGATGTTATAATTACATATTTTTTGGTGAAAGCCCCATTGTTCTTTAAATCTGATTTACAATAGATATTATTCCCTAGTGTGTTCCTTTGATTCCTATCCACTTTGTTTGAGACCTGGGGATTGATAATTCCTTTTGGAGTAGTGGACAACCAGTTTAAGTGTTAGTTTATATAGAATCCTAATCTAGTTAATTAGAAATTATATCAAAGCCTAGGTTCTTAAGTGGGGACCAAGGTTCTTTGAATAACCTCTTATTATTTGGGTTTTTCATGGTATAATTTAGTAATAATTTTTTATTGGAACATAAGAGGTGGTTTCAAGGATATTTGTGTTATATCATGTCTTCCACAAACCTTATGTTTCCATGGGAACTGGGATTTGAATTTTGAATTTGGGATTTCATTTTGATAATTTATGTTGGTGGTTTTGATCATAATTTTAATTTTATGATTTTCCATTGGGTTCACTTTTTATGTTTTGGGAGGGATAAAAGGGACATAATCAGGGCATTATATTTTTTTATAGGGCATGAAAAACAAACAACATTCTAGCCATTGATTCCATACCTATTCTAGGGATCAATACAGGATTGGTACCTAGTTTCCAACCATTTTTCCAAGATGAGCATAGCTCTGCATCCCAATTTGTTTCACTATTTATACCTTATTAATATTATATTTATTATTTTTTTTTGAAAAGGGAAAGGATTTTTCATGGGCCTTGGGATATATCAGCATCATTGGATTGAATATGGGTTAAGGGTTACATTATGGATTTTTTAATGTGGTTTAAATTGTGATGTGAAATCATATTTGTGTTTGTAAAAAGTGGGTTTCATGATAATTTTTTTGGTTCTAAATATCTCTATAGAGATTGTTTAGAAAATTATCTTTAATAGATGAAATTTTTTATTTGGTTGATTTAATTAAGAAATTTGGAATTTTTTTTGGTTTTAAAAAAGTTTGAAATGTTTTGAAATTAAAATTCATTTTATAAGAAATGTTATGAGGGTAATTGATTTAGTAATAAATGACCCATAATGTTTTAAAATATTAATTTAGGTAAGGAATTTTTGAAAATTATGGGAAATCCTAAAACTGGGCTTCAGTTTTTAAAGAATCTATTGTTTTTAAAAATTTTAATTTTTAAAGAGAAGTTTAATGAGTTTTCTTGGTTTTCAAAAAAGTAATGAGGAACTTATAAAATGTGGGATTATCATTTTAAAGGAATCCGAAAAAAATCTATAACTACAATATTTTATTCTGAACCATAATGGGGTGATTTTAAATTGCTTAAAAATGTGAATGTTTTACAATTAGAAAAGTAGTTTATGAAATTTTTTTAAAATTGACTGATGTGTATTTTGATATTAATTTTGGGATGTTTTGAATTAACATAGTTGATTTTGGGCTAGGGATTTAAATTTAAAATGGTTTCCCTTTTTATTTTAGTAAAACATATCCCAATAATTAATGGTTACTTGGTTTCCAAAGTAGGTTTCTGGGACTCTTTGATCTGAGGCCCATAACTTTAAAATAGAAATTCTTTAAATAATTTTTCTTATTCAGTGAAATATGTGATTGGATTTATACCTTGATTGATTATTGGGACTAGTTGACGTGTTTCTTTGGTAAATGGTAATGTAAGGGTTTATTTCTCATATTGATTTATCATAATCCTGCATGGAATTTCTAGTGTTAAAGTTGAGTGTTTTTCATTAGTAGATTTCCATCTTTTAGTTTTAAGACTACCCAGGCTCTGAATATAGTGTCTTGAGTTTTTCCTTTACTCATAGTGATGTGTGTTTTCTTTATCTAGGATAGTTTTTTCTAGTTAAGATATTTGGAATCATATATGATTAGTGTTTTAGACCCATGATCTTTGATTGGATATTTGGATCAACGAGGATTAGTTTTCTTAGATATGTTTGAGGTTTATGAAGTGTTAATTAATTTATGATTCCTTAAAATTATTGGTTAAAAATATTTAGGATGATTATATATTCTGGTAATTATCTTTAGTGAGTTTGGACTAGTTTTTTCTTTGAGGAAATCCTTTCTCTATGTTTTTGTTTGGTCACCTATTTGGTTTCTCTATATGAGTGGTGATTCCTTTATGGATATTCATGCCTTGTTGTTTGATGGTGTTCATTATTTCATGTGTGTGGAGTAGAAAATGGGTTGGTTTCTTGTTATTGTCATGGATATGAGGGAAAAACTAGGGAATTTTCATGGTTGACTAAGGGTATGGTACGGTTCTAGTTGGATTGTGGATGCAACAAAGTTGAGTTTTCTATAGGAATCACCATGGGATGGTATTTCATAGTTTTGGACAAAAGTTCCCTAATATGAAATGTGTGACCTTAGGGTTAGAGATATGTTTTTTATTATTGAGGATTGAATCTAGTTATTGTGATTAAATTTTGGATTCCATGTATTTTTGGATTCTTCTATGTGCTCTTTTGGGATGTTTTTTGGTTTCGTGAACACTTTTTAGATTGGTTATTTTTTCCGGTTTGGTTGTATCCAGTGGTTTATTGTGATTAATTATATATATTTCAAGAAATTTGGGGATTGGTGATGTTTTATCAATTTAAATAAAATCATTATTTAGTTATTCTATCATATTAAATCAATTTTAAATGGTGTTGAGACCAATGTCATATCTATTTTTTTCTAGATCAATTGATTGGTTGTATATTGGATATCAAATGAGTATGTTAAATATTGTTTTGGGAGTTGTTTTGTTTTTTAAAATATATCTCTTTTACCTTGATAAGATAGCATTTTTTCTTCTTTTATGAAATCATTTTTTATTGTGCTCTACATTGACCTAATACTTTCTCAGAGTAGAATGTGTCATGGTAGTGATAATTGTGACAATTTCTATGTCATGGTGGAAATTAATTTTTATTAATTTATTTTTATTTTAGGTTATTCTATTTCATAATAATATTTGGGATGGAATTTAATATTTGTGGAAAACGTATCTGTGTCTCATGGGTTATGTTTGGTTAGGAGAAATTGAGCATTTGGGTCTTTCTCTTTAAAGTGTAATTTTTCATAGCTAACACAATGGTATTAAAATAGAATGGGGTCCAAATAGTTACCATGCATGGAAATTTTTCAAGGTAGTATGGGGAACATGGTTTACACATGGTTTGGTAAACCATGTTGGTTAATCTTCTAGTTCCAAAATAAGTAAAATATTCATAATTTCCACATTTTACCCCATTTTATTTCAAGGGTTCTATTTCTTGTTTCTCCCCCTCCCTTCATCACAGGAAAACAAGGCCGATGCACCCTTATTCACACACCTAAACCATCATGTCTCTTATCCCATGTTGATTTTCTTATGTTTTCCTCTCAATTATTGGACGAATCTTCGACGTAAGGACTCATCTTCTCTTTTTTCTATAGTTCATATTTGTTTATTACTCACCATCACTCTATTATGTTTTATTCACACCCTAAGGGAATCAGGTGGACCAACATTTTTGGATTCCATGATTATATGGTGTTTGATAACTTTTTCAGGACACTTTTAATCTATATTAAAATCATTAGACCAATCTCACTAGATTTATGGTAGGTTTTCCCATTCCATAAATTTTAGTTATAGAAATTTTGACTTATTGAGTTTTTAATTTGTATTTTAGTTTTATAATAATTTTATTTCATGTGTTTATAGCATTTATAAATAAATTCTGTTTCAATATGGTTTTAATGGAAGGAAGATGGGTTTCCTTCTCAAAAGTTGGGTTTAAAATTATTATTTTTAAACCTTGCGTACTATATGTTCGAAAATCACTCTAATGGCCATTATGAGTGAACTCCATGATATTAAAGGGTTTTCTGGTTTACAATCCAAATCCTTAGAAGATTTATTTTTCATTTCATGTGAATAATGAGAATTAAAAGTGTTGATACAGTATTTTAAGAATTATTTTGAACCAAATATGAGGTTTCAAAATAGTTTTGACCTATTTGGGTCATGGGATTAATTGAAGGGTGGTGTTTTAAACCCATAAAGTTTTTATGGAAATTTGGTTTCTAATATAAGGCTTTGTTTTTCAATAAAAAATTTAATAAGGAGAGTGTGTATTTAAATTTACTACAATGTATTTTAAAATGGGTAGTTTGAAAGTGATATTTTGAATGAGGATCCAAATAGTTTAAGAAAGTAAGATAAATGGCTCATCACCGCAAGAATTATATTTTAAAGGAATGTTTAGTAATTAACGTTTTTTTCCAAAGTGTATGAGTTCCTAAATTGAGTCTATGTTATTATTATTCCCATTATAGATCATAACCACTTGGGTTTTTAATCTATTTGTTTGTGATTTTGGTGATGCTTTTACATGAATGAAAAATAGAATGGTTATTGTGAAGGTGTAGGAGGTGAGGTGTGGGTTACTTTTAAATGTTCTTTACCTATTTAATGTGATAATTGATTGATCACTACCATTTTATTTATCATGGGATTATTAAGAATATATTAGCTGACATTTATGAGAGAAATTCCTAGTTTATAATAGTGTGATGTCTAGGGTTTGACCAGGATGGGTCGTGGGATTTTTGAGCTTGAAAAATTTTATGTCCCATGGTAGTGAAGGAGATCCCATGAATTTTATTTATGGAAAATCCAATTATACCAATAGGGACATGGATGGGTTCAATAGTTTTGTTCTAGTTTCCTGATTTCCGATTCAGGTCTCTATTATAAGACCCTTAAGATATTTCCATGAAATTAGATCCCACATTAGGTTGATTTAAGTGATATTGTTTATTCTTTGATTACATCCATTACCCATTGATTTTTTATTTTCATAATGTCACCTTTATCTATTTTTTCATGTTTGTGATGTGTGTCTACCTATTGTGACTTTTTTAATTTTTATGACTTGGGTTTGATTTTAAAATTGGTTTGTGAAATGATTTTTAATGAATTTTTTGTTTAAAAAAGAAAAGTGGTGTTTCTTGAAAAATAATTTTAATTAAAATTAGGTGAAAGAATAATTTTCCAATGCTTTTGTTGGGGCACACGCATCCATATGCTTGGGTATGAAAGGCGTCGTTTTGTTTCCCCACATTCCCGCTTTCCATAGGCGGGCAACATTCGTCGCTTCTTCATGGATGTTTTCTCCATGATGGAAATGGGATGATAAGATTTTAGTTCTTTCATCCATGGATTCCTCCTCGAAACTCGCCACCTAGTCCAGGTCTCCCTTATAGGTTTAAGACATTGTTCGTGAAACTCTTCCTTATGCCATATCTTCATGGACACTAGTTAATTACAATGCTTCAGTCGGGACATTCAAAAGGGTCTAGTCAATGAGGAAACCTTTGTTCAGGGGAGTAGTCATGCTGGACATCACTGGCATGTCTGGACACTAGAAAATGGCACATTTGGGTTTCTTCCCCTTATTATAGGGCTTCTCGAGGGCGCGGAATCCCAAGTCATACCATGTCGAATACGGGGAATTTTATGCCATAGGCATGTATCTGAGGTTTTCCTCAGCTTCCCATTTTTAAAAAAGGGTATTCCCCATGTTTAACATCTAGAGGAGATGGAACGGAATAATCATAACACTAATTAGAGTGGATCAGATGGGTGAAACCTCTGGAGGAAACACCATTGTCGGGGCCAACGTGTGGTTAGCTTCCTGGTTTTTCTTAAGGGGAATGGGGAATGATGTGGCATGATCCCACTGGGATGTGGCAGCCTGGGTAAGAATCAGGATGGTTTATAGAAGGTTTAATGAAGTGGATGGAGAATGAGATGGAGTCATCTCGAGGATGATGGTGAAGTTGGGCTTGAGTCTCGAAGAGGCTTCCTACGTATCCATGGGGTAGGGAATCAAAGTCCTTGTAGTTCACATAACAACAGCTTACCATTGAATGGGGTCACTACAACTTACTGCTGAATGGGGTCACAACAGCTTACCATGGGATGGAGATGTCAATGGCTTACCACTTAATGGGGTTGACAATGGCTTACCGCTGAATGGGAATGTCAATGGCTTACCGTTGGGTGGGTATGTCAATAGATTACCGCTAAATGGGGTGGGAAATGACGTGAAGACAGTCAGGACTGCTGACTGTTGGGCTTGAACCTCATAGAGGCTTCTTACGTACCTCACCTTAGCAAGGATCAAATTCCACGAAGTTCGGGACATTGGGGGCATTTGGGGGTTATGCTCTGAGGTGGCCCAAGGTGTCCGTGAACTGACGTGAAGGGAGCCGGGACCAATGGGTGTTAGTCTTGGACCTCATGGAGGATTCATACGTACCTTTCATTGGCAAGGATCAAAGTCCATGTAGTTCAGGTTGGGGTTGGTAAACCGATGTGAAGATGGTCGGGACCAATGGACGGTGAGCTTGAACCTCAGGGAGGCTTCCTTCGTACCTTTCCTTGGCAAAGATCAAATACCTTTTAGTTCAGGAATGGGTGTGGCGATTACACTATAGGTTGCCAAAGGTGTTGGTGAGCCGACGTGAAGGGGGTCGGAGCGACCAACAGATGGTGGGCTTGAACCTCAGGGATGCTTCCAACCTACATTACCTTGGAAAGGATCAAAGACCTCGTAGTTCAGGTATGGCTGTGAGGCTTACACTCTAGGCTACCCAGGGTACTGGCGAACCAACGTGAAGTGTGTTGGAGCAGCCAACGGATGGTGGTCTTGAACCTTAGGGAGGCTTCCTACATACCTTGCATTGGCAAGGATCAAAGACCACATAGATCTGTTATGGGTGTGGGGCTTACACTCTAGGTTTCCCAAGGGGTTGGTGAACCAACATGAAGGGGGTAAGAGCAGCCAACAGATGGTGGGATTGAACCCCAGGGAGTCTTCCTATGTACCTTTCCTTGGAAAGGATCCAAGGCCTCATAGTTCATGTATGGGTGTGGGGCTTACACTCTAGGGTTCCCAAGGTGTTGGTGAACCGATTTGAAGGGGATTAGAGAGGCCAACGGATGATGGGATTGAACCTCAGGGATGCTTCCTACATACCTTTCCTTGGATAGGATCAATGACCTCATAGTTCAGGTATGGGTGTGGGGCTTACACTCTAGGCTTCCCAATGAGGATTTCATGGTCGGAACTTGCCCTGAGCCCACATGAGTCATTCTTGGTGTGAGAAACAAAAGACTGCAAAGACCTGAATATCACATCGTGAAAGTTGTATCCGTGGGAAGTGGAGTGGGGATTGCACGTAGTTTGTGGCCTAATGAAGAAACAAGGGATTACAGATGGCCTGCATCCCAGAGAGGAAATATGGCCTTGCCCCTGGTTAGCAGCCCGAGGTGACGGGGATTGGGACTTACTCTAGGATGGAGGCCCGAAATGGTGATAAAGCCCAGTGGGAGAGGGACATGTCACCCAGGAAGAGAGGTGGATTAGGGATTCTACCTCTTGTAAGGAAATATAGGGGCTTACACTAGGGAGGTTTCCCTTTCCCCATGGACAGACATCACTCGGATAAATAGGATCTTATTCCATATGAGGAATGATCTCACTCCCATGGAGACCAGTGAGCATGCAGAATGTACAAGGTGGGGAAACCCCACTACTGACACATGGGGAGTGGTCATAGTTTAATGTCATGTGCTGAGGATGATGGTGCGTGGTTGTTTAACATCCTATAGCTTGGATGTAGCAGGTTCACTCCACACCCCTTGGAAATACATAACTGATACCCATCCGCCCCGAAGGGAAGGAAGGCATCAGTAATTCCGTGGTGAGGGGTATCATGAGATGATCTCATTGGGAGTCCACATTAGTGTGGCTATGCGAAGAAGCAATAGCCTTTAGCATACCTATTAGAAGAAGCATAAGGAGAAGAAATGCAATGTGCACTATCGTCCAAGGGACTTTGAAATTGTTCCGTGTGAACCTTAGGGGACACACGGGAAAAGAGCACATGATGCCGGTGTTTCATGCATAAGAGAGGCTTGAACAAGGTCCCTCAAGGTGAGGGAAATACATGGAGTGTGAGAAATAGAATTGGTTGGGGCATGATAGGAAGTCTGCGCACAAGACGCAAGGTTTGTGTGCAAGGTGAAGGGGTTTCACACAAAACGTACGGGTTGCACGCGAGAGGTACGAGTCACGCGCAAGAGGAACAGGAGGCACAAAAGATGTAACGGTTGTGCACAAGATGGAGGGTTTGCACACAAGTTGGACTGGTGGACCGCAAGCCCAGAGGGACTGTGCACGAGATGTGCTACTTGCATGCAGTTTGGATGAAGGGTGTACTAGAACTTCGGACATAGAGGGATCCTTTGTGTGGAAGGTGGGACCCCTTGTGCGCAAATGACTTCAGGATGAAATGAAATTCACGAGGACGAAAAGGCATGTCCGAAGGCGCCCCCGGGGACCCTATCATGCAACAACCATTACCTGAAGGCCATGGTTTTTTCACGTGGTTGTGAAAGATAGGGTTTTCACACAGTAGAGCGTCTCTTCTTCTTCATTTACCATCCATGATGAGCGAGGATACAGTTTGTTTTATAGCTGGAGTCCTCGGAGTGTCATGCAATAGAATAGCACACAAAATCCGGTCGGTAGTCGACTTGTGCGCGCAAGGGGGGTCAGGCGTGCAAATGACCTTTAGACATTGCCATGGGCGTGGAAATGGGGTTGGGCGTGCAAACCACCGTTCAATGTCTCAATGGGTGTGGAAATGGGGCAGGGTGTGCTACCCGTTGTTCGACATCACCTTGGGCATGGAAATGGGGCCGCATTCACAAACGGGCGTTCAACGTCGCCTTGGGCGCAAAAACGGGGTCGCCTGCGCAAACCGCTGTTCGACGTTGCCTTGGGCGCAGAAACGGGGACGGGCGCACAAACTACCATTCGACATTGCCTTGACCGTAAAAACAGGGTCGCGCACGTAAACCGCCATTTGACATCACCTTGGGCGTGGAAATGGGGCCACGTGCGCAAACTATTGTTCGATGTCTCCTTGGGAACGAAAGATAAGGTCGACGCGCAATGATTAACATGTCGGAAGTATTCTTGTGTGTGCCTTCCAAATCTTGAACGTGCCCGACTCTCAGGCCTCGGGATCTCCTTTTTACATCCCTGGTGCATTCGTTTCTATTTGATCTGCCCGACCTAGCCCATCATTGAATTTCGGCATCAACAAATGCCCCCCTCAAAATCAGAGCCGAAAGGGAACCCAAGGTTCAGATTCTGAGGGTACGACGAAAAATAGAAAATATATCCTTGGCGGCATGCAAAAACTAATTTTGCACATGAAAGAGTGTTGCGTGGGCACAAAAAATGCATCAGTGATTTATAAATAGTCTGAGGGCCACCCTAGGCTCTATCGTGACTTTTTCCGCACAATAGGCTTTCCTGCTCTCATGCATGAAAAATAGTCCTAACCCACGCATAAGCTTCCGTGACCGACTCTGGATTTTGTGCACCATCCAAAAATTTTCCACTCATGTCGACCTTCTTTCTTGCTACTGCTGCTTTTGCATGCTGAATCTCCCTTCTATCGCCCGACCCGTTCGATGTTCTAAATATGGCCGATCAACAGACCGATGCCAAGAGGGAATTTTCCGTTACTGTAAGGAGAATCCAAATGATTGCAAACCCTCAAATTCATCGTGTAAGGATGGTTGTGTCTGACAACCAAATGGTTTTCAGCATGCTTAAACAAGCTCAAAAGGATTATGTCCTGAGTAGTAGTCTGCCGCTATGGAACATTGGTCTTCTGGAAGAGGAGCTAATGCCCAGTTTTGAGATGGATACACCATGGTAATGGGTGATGCACGAGGAAAAACTTCCACAATTCCATATTACCAAGAATGGCCATCCTCTTAGGGAAACATAGAATGCATCCTTCTATTTCCTAAATCTGAAGACCAGGACGGTTGCAGGATGTGATCCAATTCTCAAGGAATCTCCGGTTATTTATGCACGTACTTTCAGAAGTAGTATTACAGAAAAGACGATAGGCTGTCAAGAGTGGGATTTCAGATCCGGGGAAAACTTTACCAATGAATGGGCATGGGAATACTGGGTACGCTAGACATGTGAGGAATTCGGGCTGGAGCTGCGGGCCATTGGGCTTTTCGAGGCCATGTGGATGTCTCAATTCCACTTTTACTCACAGTAGAACTTGGCAGTAGAGCTGTTCAGTCGCTGGTTGCCTGATACCAACACCTTTCACCTCCATCATGATGAGGTGGGCATCAGTCTGTGGGATGTCCATTTTATCAGGGGAATCCCCTTGGAGGGGTATCAGTACGACGAGTTCCTCCCAATGGAGAATATCTGGGGGATTGGACCTGGACCCCAATCCTATCATAGCACCTGCTGGAGCTGGCTAAAGAAGAACTTAGAATAAAATATAGCATAAATTACATACCCTATTCAGGGTGGTTTAGTCTCTTCCTTACCGAGGACATGGCCTTGAAGATTCCATGTCGAGGGAAGGAATGCCTGAACACGTCTCAGAGGGGAAAATCATGATCATATTGGACGATTTTGGAGGTGGGGGAGTTCCGATCATGGGGATTTGGCATTAATGAAGTTGAAGACCTGAATGTTCCATATGGTGGGTTCCTCGTGGAATTCTTGAGTGGCTAGTTGTTACCTATGAGGGACATGAGGATGGGGGTCCACCCGGGGATGCTAGTGATGGCCGGGATTATGGCTACAAAGAACAAGGTTAACCTAGGGGTACTAGTGTTGGCAAGGCAATACCGTATCTTAGGGGGTATTTTGAGGGGAATTATGCCCAGGAGGATATGCGGGTCATTCCCGATCCTGCATGGTTGGGTCACAGCCCACTGTGGAGGGTAAGACTTCCCAAATTCCATCCGCCCCCTAGTAATGGTATGCAACCATCCCTCTTGAACTTCACTGGGATCCACCCACTGATGCTAAGGGATAATGCTATAAATCTTAAGATTGGAAACCACACTCACTTCGACTTCCACACATTCCAAACCCCAGTTTCCCAAACGGTAGACGATGGGCGAGGCCCACTGGAGCAGAGGGACTACCTGCAGCGCATCCGGGGCAGTGTGCTAGTGGCTTGAATTGATGGAAAAATATTTTACGAACCTAATGTGACAACTAGGTTTTCCAGACAGTTCGGGTGCACGCAATAGTTGCCCAAGAATGTATATACAGAGGTATGAGAAAAGTGGCATCCCTACCTTCTCTAATAGTTGTGGCTTATGTTCATGACGGCAGGCCTGGGCGAAATCATTACTCTCTCCCCCCTACTGATATCAGTGTTAGACTGTCAACAGAGTATTCCAAATAGTGGACGAGAATGTACCCTAAGAAAATTCTTTGGAAACGCATTCTAAAAATCAAGGAAACTAGTGCAGAGCCTGAAGAGCTAGAAGTTAAGCGAGGTACCATAGGGAAATTTAGTTATTGAACGAGTCAGGGGGGTTAGCATAGCATGTTTCGGTAATTCATTGGAAGGGGCCGCGCAGACTGAGAATGTGCCTCTTCCCTACAGGGAAGGGTGGTCTCTTGCATGACCTCAGTGTCCACCTTGGGACCTCCTAGGAAATTAACTCAGGTACCTCCTAACATCGTCTGCTGATGTTATCTTCCCTTCTCTCTAGTCTACTTAGAGATCTCTGTGATAGTCCATGTCCGGTGAAGAGTTATGGTTGTGGTAAATGCTCTCCGAGCTCCATATACAAGACATAGGGCGCATCTGGATACTTTATAAAGTAAACATTCATCACCGGCATGCATAACGGATGGCCATGGACATGTACACATGCCAGCAGGGGCGATATGACGAACCAAATCTCCTTGTGAATGTAATGCTTGGCTAGGAGCGGGACCTAGAGAGACTACCATCCGAGGATGAAAGCGTAGAGGAGTAAGAAGAAGGAGGAGTATGAGGAGGAGTAGGAGGAGGACCAGAAGAAGAGGACCAATTTGAGGGTCTTGGTGGAAAGGGGCCTTTAGAAGCTCCCACCCACCAATATAGTTCCCTGGAGAGTGGTGAAATCATTGGTTCTGAGGCAGAACTGGAAGAGTAGCTTGAGGTTTGGTTTAAACCTTATACCGACCTTCATCTTTCCATAGTTTTCATCTATTAACCAAACCCTTTCATATTCAGGATCATGTTGGAGAGGGTCCCCAGGAAGCCTTCCCCACCAGGGGTGTGGATATGCCTATGGAGACTGGGGAGCAAACTCGGGGGGCCAGTCCTCGGGACCGGGCATAATGGGGAACTGATTTCAACTAGAATACATGATAATGAGCCGAAAGGAGAGACCCCCTCCATCCCTATTGTCCAAGAGGAGCCGACATCGGTAATCGAGATGACAAGCGCCGAAGGCTCTCCTGTCGTGGGGGGACCCCACCATGACACATGAATTGGACACCACTGTACATGGCTCCTATAGGTCCTCTCCCATTGGTTTTCACTCTTTGATGGAGGATCTAGCTTATCAAGATATTGATTCCTGATGCAGTTATCACAAGGCTGGAGGAATGACAAACCATAGAGTCTGGGAAATCCATAGAAGCGGGATGGACAACGACTATATCGGCCTTTGTCGAAGTTGCCATTCTAGGAAACCCGACTCTGGAACTTGGTGAGCCAGAGATCGCAATGATGGATGGTAATGCTGCCAGGGCAGAACTCTAGCCCGACGACAACGAAGTCATTGATGAGGTGGAGATTCCCAAAGAAGACCCTGCTGCTAAACTCCTCACCGATTTCCCCAACTATTGGCCTGCATATCCTCAAGAGATAGATGATTCTGATTCTAAGGTGTTCGATGAGAGCATTATGACATGGCACAAAGGGTGGAAGTGTATCAAGCACTTTCTCAGCGAGCCTCAGATGGAATGGCTAAAACAGATGGGATCTCTCCATACCTTTCTGCACTTTCTCTGTGTTGGAGGGGTGGATGTTGAACATCTTCATTAGAAAGTCTGTGACTACATGGTTGAGAAGATCCACGAGATAAGTCGACGCTCCAACATTTCCAGGTGTCAGGAAGAGTCAGGGAGTACTAAAGCATTCCTGAAGGTAGAACAAGAGGTCTAAATCTTTGAAGAAAAGAGAAGGAGAAGGAGGTATTCATTGAAAACTGTTCCGAGCTTGTGGATCAATTGAGGGCCTAGCTGGAAGACGCCCAAGAGCAGCTAGTGGAAGCTGGTCACCAAATGACTGCACTCCAAACTGAACAGGCACAAGCATAGGCTAGGGTCAGTGAGCTGCGCTCTACGGCCGCTGATGAAGAGAAGGTTCTCAGGGGTTGAGAGGAAATCATGGAGGCCAAAAGACAAAAGGTAGTTCCGCTAGAATGATTTATCCAAGATGTTGATCCCTAAGGTCCCTATTCTGGTCAAAATCATAAACACAATTTTTCTTACTACATCATTTTCTAAAATGCATGTATGTATAGATTTATTTACTTGTCTTTTTGGTTAAATACCCTCCAACCACAATCCTAGAATAAATAGCAATCCATTCCTGAGCTCACGTGGGTCGTACCCAATGTGAGAAACAAGGGATGCTCGCATTATTACATAATTTGAGTGTAGGAGTACCAACCAAGGTTCGAGCACCCGAGGTTCAAACAACAGATCTGGATTCCTAGGAAGAGAAGGGAGAGGCCCGATTAGGGGATGAGGACCTCAGAACTATTGATGTGTTATCATCCCAATGTGCTCTACTGCATGAGTGGAGTAATGCCATGGGCATATAAAATCAACCTAAACATGAGGGAGTGGAAAGTGTGAATCACAATACCTTATATTCAGAACACTCTGAGGGGGTGTCATGAAAATATAGGATAACTATTGACCATGTTCGAAACACATTATCCATATTGTATTAGCCTGAAATGCGGATGATGAACTGGGGCAGACCACTGACCATATTTGCAACGTGGGGTCTGACTCAAAATGTCATCCATTAGTATTACGTAACGTTGGCCTAGTATAGTAGGCGAGCTGTAGGCTGAGCATCCATACTGTTAGGGGGTTCCTTTAGATGTGAAATGAGATGAGGGTCCGAATAAAGGGCATGTAAAGCGTGGAAGTTGGAGTTGTGGTTTGTTCAAATGAAGTCCAAAACTATATAAATTATGCCACCATGATGGAAACACGTTAGGTGGGTGCATCAATAAGATCATAGACCACTCCTACAACTAGACATGACCTCTCTGGTGAATATTCTCTCGCATCCCAGCACTGTCATGGGGCATCCCGAACTTGTTGAGGGTAAAGCTGCAATTTCATGGTTCCCCAAAAGAGCTAAGGTCGAGGGACCGAAAAAATAAGGGGATATGGAATTATGATTCCTGGGGCTGGACCCGGAGACAGGATATCTAGGGGTTCCCACGTATCCCATGAGAATGAGAATCAATCCAAATGTAGTTCTTGGGGGACAGTGTGGTCAAAGACCAACATAGGTAGGGAGAATACTCTCTGAAGAGGAAACTGACGCATCCCATGATTAGCATAGGGAATCCCAAACATGTTCAGGGTAGAACCATAGTTTAGTGTCGTGCATTGAGGACATATGGAATCATGCAGTTTAACGTCATACGAGTGGATGTGGAGTTAAAGGGAAGATCCCAAGAAGGGAGTATTTGGTGTGGTATCTATAAACCCCACGTGAATGAGGACTTGGAGTTCGGACCACACCACATATCCCTAGAGGAAACTCCTCAGGTTGAGGGACCAAAAGTGAAAATTAGGATGGGTCTGAAGCAAAGTGGTCAGGTGTTCTTACATACTCCATGAGAAAGGAAATAAATCCATACATAGTTCTAAGAGCACAGTTTAACATCATCCGGGATGAGGAAAGGTATGTGTGGCATGGCTGTGCTAGTAAACGTCCTACTAGAACTACTAATCCCATGTGATTCGTGCTCGATGTGGGAAAAAATAACTAGTGATGGGACTTTCCTAGAATAGGGAGACACACGTTGGGGATGATGGGACACTAGGTTAATGTCATCCCACTTATGTTGAACCATCTATATAATGTCCCTAGATGCGAGGAATAGTAAATCCGAGTATGTTGGAATTCTACTTGATTGTAAGGAAGTGGAAATATGTGAATCATGATGCTCGAGATCTGGACCACAATAATTGTCGTGTGAAGATAGGGGATAGCTTTCGACAATGTTCGAAACACAGTATCCAAACTGTATTATCTTGGAATGGGGATAGACAAATGAGCATCGACTGCTGACCATGTTCGAAACACGGGACCTATCACAAATGTCGTCTGAGATCTTCGGGGACATTGGCCTAGAACGGTAGGTAAGACATTGTGGAATGGGACCAGACCGTGAAGGGGGTCCCTTCGGATGTGGAAGAGGATGAGGATCCAAATAACGGGCTCACGAAGCTTAGAAATGGAACAATGGGATTGTCCCTATGAAAATTATATACTTCAGGATCTTTGTCAAAACACATCTGAATATGACTACAAGACGTATCAAATAGAGGTAGTCGAGTCCCTTCCCAAGGAAAAGGGTCATGGGGTCACACACTTTCAACATAAGGTCCTCGGGTGGTCCATTAAGGGGGATTGATTTAATGGACTATGCGTAGGGCGGTGAAACAACCAAATGTGACGTGTAGTTCCCATAGAGAGATCTTAGTTTTGGGTCACAGAACTCAGACCACACTATGAAAAGATATAGGACGAACATGGTGTGGCTATTTAAAAACCCAACAAGAATGAGAACCTAAGAGGTACTCACCACACCCCATGATCCCAAATGAGTTCAGGCATAGGGTTTGAAAAATAAGGGACAAGATTTGTAGATTCCTGGGGCTGGGCTTGGAGACAAAAATGCTTGGACGTTCCTATGTATCCTATGAGGATGGTAATCAAGACATACATAGTTCTAGAATTTTTCATGAAATTTAACGTCTTGTGGAAAGGACGAGAGACATTCATCAATGTAATTACAAGACTTGACGCAAATGTGGACCTGGTCTGGATCATCGTGCACTTATTGGGACAGGTTTCAGGTCGAGGGACCGTACAAAAAAGTTAGGCTAAGCCTACGACAAGGTGCACAGACGCTTCTACGTACCCCATAAGGATGGGGATCAAGTCGTACGTAGTTCTAAGGATGACTTGGTAAGATACAGGTGCTAGAGATAATAAGGTGGTGTGGGTCTGTCCCTTGAACCAAAAGAAGTTCTATTTGATATATCTTTTTTGCCTTTAGGATGAATGTGTTTTTTTGGGAATTTATGGAACTAGGAAGAAAGGTCTAGGTATCACCACACGAATCACTCCATATGCAGGTGTTGACAAATGGTATGGTGTATGACTAATACCAAACATGACGTCCCCTTGGGTGCAGACATCACAATGCAGTTCTGTTTTTCATCATGCGGCCCAGACGATAATGTCACAGTTTAGGGTCATATGATGGGACCAACCATGAATTTTTAACATCGTATAGGATAGACGCAACATATTATTATTGTGTGGGAATAAGCATCATAGTTCAAAGTCATATGGCTCAGATTTATATAAGAGATATGGGGTTATAGAGGGAATGTGCACGGCGTGATAACGCATAACCGATGTGAATAAGGAAATGGTCCACACCATACCGTGTGAAATTCCAAGGAGGAAAACTCAGGCTAAGGGGATAGGAAATATTAGAGGATAAGGGGTAGGAGAAACTAGCTCCCAATTGAACTAAACTTGATGACGTGATGTCTGGGTGTTCTTACATATCCCATGAGAAAGGGAATCAAGCCGCTTGTAGTTCTAAAGTATATCTTAGTTTATGGTTTTAGAACTTGGACCATAGAGGATAAAAATCCTTCCCAGTAATTGAAAACCTCAACCCCATCCCAATGCCCACTTGAGTCAAACTTGGTGTGGGAAACAAAGGCGGAAGAGGTTTTTTTGCGATACCTAGAATGCATGCCAAAGGGAAATCGGTGAGGAGCCCCAAATAATTCCTTTACCGTGGATTTTATACTCCTAACATGAAAATGCACACTGAGGGATAGTGCCAGGAGTTTCAAAATTCCATTTGTACATGATGGGGTGGAAAATAATGTGAATCGTGTAACCAGATTTCTATGCTTGAAGGGGTTGGTGTGACGATGGATGATAACTGTTGACTGTGTTCGAAACACAGCATCCATATTGTGTTAGCCTGAAATGGGGACAAACAAATGAGCATCAACTACTGACCATATTCGCAATGCGGGACATGTATAAATTTTTTCCTAAAACCCTTGAGGACATTGGTCTATAATGGTAGGAGAGCCCTTAGGCCTAGTATCCATGCCATTTGGGGGTCCCTTCTAGTGGGAAATATTATGGAAGCCAAAATGAAGGGGAACACAAAGCCTGGGAAATGGGAGACAACATGTCCATGTAGAATATAACACTCCGAAAGCTAAACCAGAGTACTCTTGGGCACATTGGTGAACCACTATAGAGGGTTGAGTGGATCAACTTGATAGCAGCCAATTTAAAAAGATGAGTATAGAACCAAGATATAGAGATCTCTTAGGTGAAAGAGGTACATGGAATGGTTGTTACAAACCCAATATGAATGATGACATAATCCCACACCACATCATATATCTGTTTCATGTAAGATCGAGGGCCAAGGGGGCCAATAGGGTAGGGAGGATTTTAAGAGACAGGGTTGAACCAGAAGTTTAAACATTCGGGAGGTCCTACATATCCCATGAGGATGGGAATCAAGCCACACGTTGTTCTGAGGTTTTCGTTTAGTTTAACACCATGTGGTAAGGATGAGGATAGGGGAAAGGTATCTCAACGAGGGATGTGTACGACATGATGAGTAACCCGATGTGAATGAGGACATAATCCTACACCACACCATACCATCCTAAGTGAGACCATGAGCTAGGGGCTCAGAAAGGGAGAGGGGCCTGAGTCTGGTCCATGGACAGAATGTTATGTCTAGCATACAGTTTAATTTCTTATAGTGAGGACAGAGGTAGGGGTAAAGAACCTTATCTGGTGATGTGTACGGAACGAAGAGCAACCCGATGTGAATGGGGACATAATCTCACACCACACCGTACAACCCTAAGTGAGAATTTCGGCCAGGGGCCTGAAAAGGCCAAGGGGCATGAGGCTGGACCTCAAATGGAAAGTCTCAGCCAGTTTTTAGTTTAACGTCTTGCAGTGAGGACGAAGGTGATCTTAGTTTAGGGTCATAGAACATGGATTGTATACGCCTAGTTTAATTTCATATGTGTGGTATAGAGGGTGAATAATCATGCCTATGGGATACCACAAAATGGTGATGATGATAGAGGACCACAATTGACTAGGTTCGCATCACAATATCCACACTTGTGTGATATGATGGGGGGAGAAAAATTGAGAGTCAGCCATTGACCATATTTGAAACATGGGACTAGTATCAATTTTTCTCCTACAATCCTCGAGGACATTAGCCCGTAATGGTAGGAGAGCCCTTGGGCCGAGCATATATGCCATTCAGGGGCCCTTTTGGATATAGAAGGTGAAGGAAGCCCAAATGACGGGACCCACAAAGCATGGTTGGGACTGTACTCGCAAGATTGACCATAAATGGAGGGATGGATACCTCAGGGGGATATGTGTGGAGTGGAAAAATAGCCCAACGTAAAGGACGGGGGTCCATGGCATTACACACAATCATAAATGGGAACTCGGGCTAGGCGCCAAAGGGTTCGAAGGACCTGAGGCTAGGCATCATGGCCAACTGTAGCCATATGGCCTCTCATGTGGGCATCACCTCATAATAACTCTTAATTCCACATGAGAAATGCTCAATGTGAAAAACAAGGAGTAGGATTAGGTTCTCCCCATCTCATAAGGGTCATACAACTGGTGTCAACTGAGGGAGACCACAGCTTGAAGATATAGCGGGGAAGAATGAGCCACTACAATCAATATTTGGGACCTATGGGAGTGGTGATAACAGCAAAAGATAGTTTTTGACCATGTTCAAAACACATAGTCAATATCATGTGACTTGGAATGAGAACAAAAAATGTGGATTGCCTGCTGACCATATTTGCAATGTGGGACTCGTGTCAAATTGTTGTTCAAAATCCTCAAGGACATTGGCCCGTAATGGTAGGAGGGCCCTTGGGCTGAGCATCCATGCCATTCAGGGGCCCTTTTGGACATACAAGATGATGGAGTCCCAAACAAGGAGTGTGAGTGAAACATAATTATGCATGTACATTTCAACGTCAAACAGGATTGTGAAAGAGGTGGAAGTCTCCGGGGAGTGGAACACAAAGTGGGGCTATGATGAACTCGAGGTGAATTGAGGCAAAATCCTACACCACACCATTTATCTTGACTCGATGGGAGATTTTGTAGTTTGGGGCTGGGCCCATAGACAAAATTTATAGGTGTTCCTACGTATCCCATGAGGATGGGAATCAAGCCGTACATAGTTATAGAAAGTCTATGCAATTTAACGTCGTGCAGTGAGGACGTGGGAGACAAGAAGAATGGGTAGGGGGCACATGATGCGACATTCGTAATCATGACATGGGTGGGGCTAAGGAAGCCTACAATATACCATATAAGGACCGTCCGAGAGAACTATACCTAGGGGTAGTTGAAGAGATGAGTCTGGTGGATGGACTCAGGATCGAGCATCTGATCGTTCCTAAGTATCCCAAAAGGATGGGAATGAATCCTTACATAGTTTTAGAAGAGAAATATAGTTTAATGTCTTATAGGATGATGAACATTTTAATGTCATGTGGGAAGAAGTAGTTTAGGGCCATACAGGACCCGATAGTTTATGGTCATGCAGGACCAGGATATTTAGGGTCATGCAGGACCATCACGTAGTTTAGGGTCGTGTGGGACCGTCATGCAGTTTAGGGTCATGCAGGACCATCCAGTTTAAGGTCGTATAGGACCCTACAGTATATCATCATGTGAGACCCTATAGTTTATGGTCATGTGGGACCCTTCGACTCAAGCAAAGTATTTCTTGAGGAACATAGAATTGGTGGGAGGATTTATACACTCACCATCCATGGTCACTAGTGAGTATGCACCATTGGGTTAAACCTTGAAAACAAAGAAAGGTCCTTCCCATTTGGGCTCCAACTTAGGTGGTGTCCTACCAGGTTTTATTGGTGTCCTGAGGGCCAAAACCAAATCACCTTGTAAGAAAGAGTGGAGGCGAACCTTTTTGTTTAAGGCTCTAGCTATCTTATTCTGATGCCTTTCCAGTTTGTGCAGGACATAAAGCCTATTTTCATCAAGTGCCTCCAACTCATCCAAGAAAATTTCAGCCACTTTATTTGGTGCCTGCTGATCGTAGACTACCATGCATAATGAAGGAAACTGAATATCGATAGGCAGGACTTATTTTGTGCCATATACCAGGTAAAATGGGGTCACCTGTGTGGAATTACGATTCGTCGTCTGATAAGACCAGAGGGTGTTGGGGACCTTGTCCAGCCAACTTTTCCTGTTCTGACCAACCATTTTCTACAAAATGTTAGAGATGGTCTTTTTGAATGCCTCGATGTACCCATTTTCTTGTGTGTGGTAGCAAGATGTATGGTTAAAATAGATGTTGTATTTAGTGTAAAACTTCTCCAACTCAGCTGCATCAAAGTTAGTGCTGTTATCGGTAAGGATGATGTGAGGGACTCCAAATCCATAGATGATATTAGAGCTCACGAAGTCAATGATGGAACAGTCCTTGACCTCCTTGCATGTAACTACCTCCACCCACTTGGAGAAAAAATTTGTAGCTGTCGGGATGAACCTGCACTGGAAAACTGTCGCCGGTGGATATAGTCTCACGATATCGAGTCCCCACACTGTAGATGGTCAAGAGTACTTGGTGTAGTGGAGAGGCTCTGGCGGCCGATGAACGAAGATGGCATGAACTTGACACTCATGAGACCTTTTGGAAAACTCGATGTAGTTGTGGATCATGGAGGGCTAGAAGTACCCCAGTCTCCGGATTTCATGAGAAAGCTTTGGCCTGATCTGATGAGCCCTGTAGAAACTGGCGTGAACCTCTTGCATGACATGAGAAATCATGACTCCTTGAAAGAAATGGAGGAGAACCCCATAGAACCTGAATTTTTAGAGGATCTTATCAAGAATGAGGCCACTCTGGAGGGTAAACTGCAGTGTGCGACATCTGATTCACTCGCACTCGGCCCGATCTGCCGGGTGATAACCATTTTTGGAGATACACGACAAAGGGGGATCTCCAGTCAGGATTCACTTCAACCACTGCATCTGAGGGACTTGACTTGGAGGCTTCGGTGGTAAGATGGCTCACCTGATGGCTGTCATCGTCACCTGGGTGATGAGATCAATGACTCTCTGATGTGCCACGTGGATAATCAGATCATCCGACTCATGTTCTGCAAGTGATGCAGCCAGGCCAGCCAGGGCGTCAGCTCGACTGTTTTGAGATCGAGGGACATGAGTGACTTCTGGCCGAGATGGGAACTGGGTCATTAGATGGAGAGTGCATTCCAACAATAGTGATATCTCTGGCTTCATAACGACGTAGTCAATGTTGATCTACTTGATGACTAGTTCAGAATCCCCTTTCACAAGAAAATGGGGCACATTAATCTCAAGGGCCAGTGATAAGATC
Source organism: Viscum album (assembly GCA_963277665.1). NCBI lineage: Eukaryota > Viridiplantae > Streptophyta > Magnoliopsida > Santalales > Viscaceae > Viscum > Viscum album. Next base: position 266,327,284 of record OY728129.1, read on the forward strand.
CTGATACTTTTCTTCATTATTGGTGCAGCCTTCTGAAAACATGAATGAGTATGGAAGAATGGCTTGTGGTGGGGTAATAAGGATGATACACAATCCTACCCTGTTAATCCTAGGATCATTGATCCTCCGGCCGGTGGGGCTTTGGGAAGCACCATCAAAGTGCATCTTCCAGCACGACATGGATTGGTCCACTGAGAGGATCACCTCATCAGGGAAATCAAGATACAAGGATTGGTTAGTAGGAGCAAGATGTGCAGCAAGGATGTATACCAATTCTTTCCCATTAATAGCTTTCTGCGGGTCAAACCTAACATCGAACTACTGAAGAATCATTGCCCACGAAGCTAGACGGCTTATCAACATGGGGAGGTTTAGAATGTAATTTAGTGGGTCTACCCGAGACACCAAATATAACTCAAGGTGCTAAATTTAATGTCCCAAATTATGTATTAAAAATACCATCACGAGGCAGCTCTTCTCGATAGGTGAGTATCTAGTCTTCATATCGAGGAGCATGTGGCTGAGGTAGTAATGGTTGTTCTCCATCCCCTCATTGTTCTTCTGGGTGAGAAGGGTGTCAAGAGATTGTTCCAGGGCTATCACATAAAGGACCAATGGATTTCCAAAGATGGGTGGCATTGAGAATGGAGGCTATAGTAGATACTTCTTGATTTCATCGAACGCATTCTGGCACTCTTCGTCCCATTAATAAATTGTTCCTTTCTTCATGAGCTGAGAAAAGGGATTACACTTGCCGACCAGATTTACAATGAATCGAAGAATGTAGGCTAAGTGGCCTTGAAAACATCGAATCTCCCAAGTGTCTTTTGGGGGAGACATTTGGATGATGACCTTGGTCTTCTTAGTGTCATTCTTGATACCCTAGTATTTGACAACCAACCAGAGGAACTTCCCAGAGGTGACCCTGAAGACACATTTTAATGGGTTCATCATTAGGTGGCGAGAATGGAGGAAGCCGAACACTTTATCAAGGTATTTGATATCGTCCTAGTGGTGGAGAGATTTGACCTCCAGATCATCCACATAACATTCCACCAATTTTTTAAGTATTGTATTGAATATGCGATGCATGTCCCACTTATAGGTGGCACATGCATTCTTTATGCCAAATGGAATGACCTGGTAACAAAACATACCTTATGGAACCCAGGAAGCTATGAACTCCTCGTCCTTGGGGTCATTCGAATATAGTTGTACCCAGAGTAACCATTCATGAAGTAGAGGTCATGAAACTCATCCATAACATCCATCAACAATTACTCCACAGGAAGGGGAAAATCATCCTTTGGACAGTGATGGTTGAGATTCTGAAAGCTGATGCAGACTTTGATCTATCTGTTCTTCTTCCTAACTGGCACAATGTTGGATATCCATTTGGGGTACTGGACCTCCTTAATGAAATTGGATATGATGATCTAATTAACTTCCACCTCTACCATGGAACCGTGAGATGGGTGCATCTTTCTGGGAGGCTGCTTGAACCCGCGATGATTTGCAGGGAGATCGAGGCAGTGGACGAATACCTGAGGATCTAGTCCAGGAATCTCATCATATCTCCAGGTGAATACATCACGATATTATTTTAGGATGTCTATGTATTATTTCTTCTCCTTGAGAGACATGGCATCACTGATCAATGTGGGTCTTGGGTCTGCATCACTTCCGAGGATCACCTATAACAGTTGATCAACTGTGACAGAGATTCCATCCTCGAAGGTGGGGGGGGAATCCTCCAAATCCTCTTCATCCCTTGTGGAGGATGGATCCCCAATGGGATAAGATTTCTTTGAGTCAACAAACCCCGAGGAGAGGCTGGTACCATCCTGAGCGACAGTGGTCACGACATCCGGAGATTTCGATGCTGCTGAAATCATAGAAATGAAGGTTTTTGACCTAATCCCATCTGGTCTTTGGCCAAGGGGCCAATCTTGATGATATCAAAGAAATAGTGGCATGTCGGCATTATTTGGTTGATTCTAGCCTAAAAAAATAGGCATGTATGATGTATTTCCATTACTATGGGCCAGACATCTTGATACCATATGGGAGTAGGGGGCTCAGGGATCACAGAGGCATGATTATTATAAGAATACGAAATAATCTCCTGATGTCACTTGGACCTAAGAATATGGTTCCCCCTTTTACCAGAGACAACAAAAAATTTCCCCATATTGGGGGGTCGTGGCCTCCAATCGATGGATTAGGAAGACGTAGGCGTCATCCAGACCTGTCCAGGGGTCATTTTCACCTGTGACATGCTTGATCGAATTATTTTGAATCTGCTTGTCATTGCTCTTGTAATAGTCGTCATCCAGGTAGTAGTCTTCACAAGAGTTAAAGGAGACATGTAACCTTGGAGCATTCCCACTCGACCATTGAGGGAGTACTTGAGGCACTGGTGATACAATGGGGTAACTACTGTGTGCAGGTGGAGCCATGGTCTACCCATCAATGCATTATACGCAGTGTCTTGGGAGACAACCATAAACTCGGTGCTAGAATCTAGGCCCCCGAACTAAGTCTTCAAATGGATCTTGTCGATCGGGGTCTTCTCTATCCTATTGTATCCCTAGATCATTAGGTCGGAGGGAGTCAAGTCATCTTTGAACAATCCATGTTTCCACAGTGTCCGGGTTGGGATAAGGTTAATCCTAGATCCCATGTCAATAAGACAGTGGCGAACCGCCATGCCATTTAATTGGCTGGTGATGTACAATAGGTGAATGTCCCCCCGTATGAGAGAGCCTTCATCTTCTCTGGAGAAGGAAAGGATGGTCTGACCTTCAGCATTCTCTATCGCCTCTGCATGAAAGGCCTCTGCGGCTACTAGTTCTGTCTCAAACTAGAGGGGGATTCTTAATGCTTCAGCGAGGGCCTCACACATATTTTATGATAGGAGAAGGGCCTCAAGGATAAATATCCTTACTGGAATGCTAGAATGATGCTTAAGAACGTCGTACTTCTATGCCTGACATGAACTTCTGCTTTCAGGAGGTACGGTGGCCTCTACCGGCTGGACCAACAGCTGACTAGTGCTGGGAATGTCCCAATGCTCACTATTCAAAGAATGTGGAGTACCTGCCGTACTAGGGCTAAATAACTGGAACTAGTCTGGGGTGGAGTGAGGTTGATCACGGTGAGGTCTAGGTGTCTCTGCTCCGTCTAGTATCACAAAAGGTGGTGGAGACGGGCCTGATGACACTAGATGAGGAGGTTGCGCATGCTGAGCTCTGCGCCAGGCTAGTTTTCTGGTCTCAGTGGAATTCACGGCCTAGATGGAAGTGCCAACTTATGTTCCATGATGACCCATATGACCATGTCTTCATCGACGTTGGCATTGGTTGGTGATATCTGGGAGATTCTCATGGCGCTCCCTTTAGTCGGGAGTCATATAGGAGTTTACCAGCTCCACGGTGTTAACCGAAGCATACCCTTGACTGTCACTTGAAGATTTGTCGAGTACTAGGAAGATCATATGAGGAATCCCCATCTCTGAGGGCATGAATCCACCGAGAGTACGGGACGGTGATGGCATTGGTGGGGCATGTTGTTTTCCCTTGCATCGCCAATGTTTTCTCTTCTAGGAAGAGGTTGGATGAGATGACGATGCAAGAGTGGTGGACGCATCTTCTAAAGTCTATGGTCAATTTAGGCATGCACGGATGATACCTTAGGAATGGGTGAACATTTTGAGAGACATATAGTCATCATACTTTTGGGACCCAAGGTTAGAAACCTACTTCCACACACCCTCGCTGTCGCTACTACTATCTTGCCTTACGATGATGCATGCGACTTATGTCGGGGCAAGGTCTAACCTGACTATGTTGATATCGACCTAGTCTTGAATCCAGTCTTTGAACACATATCATTACATGAGAGTGTTCCCCGGGATATGGTGTTAGGGGTAGTAGTTGGGGGTGAATAGTGATATTCACCTCTTCTGGCCTTCTTCACTAAGGTAAATGCACAATCCCCTATTCCAAGGCACTTTAGAAATATCAGAAACATGATTATCAATGAGTGAGTAAGTACAATTTGTTCTATCCAGTAATTGGGCCCTTAGATCTTGGCCCTGACGAGGAGCTAGATGAGACTATCGAGGAGGTGGAGCTTGATTATTCTGCCTGGGTGGTAGATGCGCATTGTGCGGGGGCACCTGCTGATTTTGAGGTTGCCACTGCTGGGCAGGAGGCTGCGCATGTGGTGGTGGGCCTCTGTGAGGTTACAGAAGTGGGTCCACTAGTAATAATTATAGCTGTCTCGAGGCCTCTATATAGGCCACTGCGATGGGCTCGGCTCTGGAAGCCCTCCCTGTGGGAATTAAAAGGGAAACAGACATGCCTGGAAGGCCTGTTTCAAGGCGTATTCAAGTCTCTTGGCCTTATTAGAGAAGTCTAATAATCCTATAGGGTAGTTCTGGGTGATTAGAGAAGGAACCAGTTCTGTCTTGACGTTCCTTATGCACATCTTTAGTAATTGATCTGGATTCAGTGGCATGTCAATGGAATACATGAGTCCCTTCCCCTGGGCAAAAATGTCTGCCATGCGCTCATCATGAATCTACACACACTTGAAGAGGTCTGCAATACTCGTATTTTGTGTGGTGGAGCTGAAATGGTAGAGGAATTGCATGCAGAGGTCATCCCAACTGTTCACTGATCTGATGGGGAGCTGGTTGTACAAGACAAATGCAGGCCCCACTAATGTATGCACAAAACATCGTATATTGGTGGCCTCCTGCTGTGCTGGAGTCCCAAACATGGGCCCACGCCTCGAGATGATGTGGTCTAGATACTATGGTGGGTCCCCTGTCCCGTTAAAGGGGGAAAATGAGGGATTCTTGAAACTCGGAGGTACCGGCATATCATCCACCCATACTAGATATGGCTTTCCATCAGGCAGAAGTTCCACCTATCACGTTTCTAATGCCTCAAGGCGGGAAATGAGTGCGACCATAGGATCATCTGGGCGGGGGTCCCTATCATGACGGGGATCCCTAACCACGAGTGCCTTGGTGGGTTCTTCAACATGATATGGAAACTCCGCGGCTTGTGGAGTGACCTGCGGGGCAACTGGGGGAACCTTACCAGGGTTCCATGGATTGTCGAGCCGTTCCGGGAGGGTTTAGTGAGACATACCATTCCCTTTTTCCATAAGTTCCACCCTTAACCCTATCTGCTGGGGCAAGATGGACAAGTTCACCTTGAGGAATCTCGTCGAGGGGAATTTGTTCCTGCCCCTAATGTACTGGTCGTGGATTCCCGTAATCTGGAAGTTGTTCCATAGTGCATTCATCCAAGATATTGTCGACCAACATTTTATGTTCAGAACGTGTTTGGTGCAATGCGGCCTTCTCAGGGTCCTCCTCCATATTCTGCACTAAGGCGGATGGGTCGGCATGTTTGGAAGCTCCGATGTGCTCTTTACCCTTACAAATATTTCAACAGAGAACCAATGCCTCGGTGGGCACAGGGAGCCCCTATAGATTCCACTGCTGACGAGTAAATCTTTCCAATGGGTCCAGTAGTGGTGGCACGCCCTCGGGGGTTTATTCCCCGTCAAGAAGCTCCATATCATTCTCCTCGTCCAATATGTTGGCCATGTTGACCGCGACCCTTCTTGGGGGCATGTCCTCAATATATCATAGCGAGCCATACTGCTATCGGATAAAACTAAAGAAGAGTGCAACATATTGCCCCTAGCCACATATTTTCATGCGGGGGGAGTCCTCCTTGATAATCTAGTGGAGTACCTAGAAACTCTGAACACATTGCTGTTGGAGGGCCTTACGGCGGCCTGGTAACTCGGGGAGCTGGGCCACAGGGAGTGCAGCCAAATCAACTAGACCGCATTGCTCACAAATTTCTTCCAAATGCACTTGGATCCTAAGATAAAACACTTTCTGATGATGAAGGTAAAATTATTTTTCCCAAAGGGTTTGACGGAAATACTCAAATTCTTCTAGGGGGAGGGATTCTGGTGCCCAAAATTTCGGCACTGCCATGGACTATAACACCTCAGGGAAGTGGTCTGCTATAAAGATATTCTCTAAGCTTCTTGGATCAGATTCAAGGTCTAGACCTTAATTACCCCACTTTTCAACTGGAGGTGGATGAAGAACCAATAGCGGTACCGTAGTAGACTGCTGGGATAGTAGACTGGCCGGTGTAGAGTATGGTGAGATAGCAGACAAACCGCCACATATCAGGCTATCCTCCGAAGAGTGTAGTGACCTGGCCCCCACATCATGGTAGGATGGGCTGACAATCGCAGTTCCTAGCGCAGGGGATACGACCACTAGTGATAGGTTCCGTTGCTGCTCTCCTGCCATTGGTCCCCAGAATAACCCTCAAGAATCTCTAGTTGAGGTAGATAGTGCTTCTGGTGATGATGGTAGTGATTGCATGGTCGTAACCTATGGAGTTGCCAAATTTTTATCCATCTGGATATACCTACAGAGGGATGTGAGAATCTGATGGACCTTAAATTATGGGAGTACTAGGCTGATGCGCCACATTCCGGCCCTAGCCCTTGACTCGGATGAGCGAGGGGAGGGTTCCTGCATGGAGTCATACTCTGCTTCAGCGTCTGAGATGTGGACCAGTATGATCTTTGTCTGGAACTTCCTATAATTCTTCTTATGGAGGTTATGAACCACCTGCCTACCCATGGATGGCTCTTCGAGAAAGGTTATATTATTGGCACGAGGAGGTACTTCGGCCATACTGGTGCTGGGGCGGAGAGGGTCTCCGCCTGAGTAAGCCGGGGTACGAGGTGAACTGGGAAAAATATCGAAGGGAACACGGGGAGGACCGCTGTGTATAGCATCGAAGTGGGTAATACCTCCGTTCTAGCTGTTAGAAGCTTGGGGAGGACCTCCAAGATTGTTTCCCCTGGTTACATAAATATGAGGAGAGTCCTCGTACTGGTCTAGATGAACATGGGTAGGACCTCCATGCTGGGCACGGGTGAAGTGAAGTCGGTCGTCACTTCTCTGATTGATGGGGCGATGAGGACCTTTTCCAGCTGCTACGAGGACATGAGGAGGGTCCTCACATTGAAGAGTGACTGGATGTGCAATGTCCCCATACCAACGGTCTGTGGTGGGAGGAATGACTCCATATCTAGTGGAGTGGGTACTGGAGAGACTTTCGTAATGAATGTCACTATCGGGGGGAGGACCCTCAGTTGGATTGAAGGTGGCATGGGGCGGACCTCTATGGCGATCCTGGAAGTGGGGAAGGCCCACGTTCTCCATGGTAGAGGTATGGGGAGGACCTCTGTACTGGGTGGAATCGCTGCAGGTTAGTTTGCATCATCCAGTACCTATGTCGGTGACCAAGAGAGTCAACCCCACCTGACCGTGGGGTGAATGGCGCCTCGATTCCGGTCAGGAATATGAATGTCCTTTCTCAACGTATACTGGGAGTTGGTGATATGCATTAGCGGTGGCTCAGGCCAAAATATCTACTGATGTTGACGCCCCTTGGAGGATGTCCTCTCTGGCATAAGCCCGACGCTGGAGTCGGGTTAGACAGACCAGATCCGGTGGTGCAGGTACATGGATTACCTACTCCTCGGCCAGTATGACTGGGTGGCAGTGCTGATGCGGCCTGGTGGGAGCCCTTTCTAGGAGTCCCTGGACTGGGAATCTAACCGGGCTGACCTGGACACCCCATACCTCATCGGCGTAGGACAAGGAGTCATTGAGACATTCTATGGACAGGCTCCTGAAATGGTTATGTGTTGGAGTGGGGAGTAGTGGCTCCCTACGTAGCCCTCGGGGGCGGCGTTGATGATGAGGCACCAATCCCTCTAAATCAAAGTGGGGCAAATCCCAGGTTGGGATAATACCCTCCTACTCGTACCGGAATATGAGGTCATTGATCAACCTTCATTGAACAAACTCATACGAGGAGATAGGGCAGGGGCACCCTATAGTAATGGCTATAAAGACCATCGTAGAGGAGCCAGAGCCACACGGGACTGCCGCGTTGGTACTGCCCATGCCCCTGTATCGGTGGGTAGGTGGTGATCGAGCTCCAGATGTAGCATCTTGGTTTCTAAAAGTAGAGAGATTAACTCATCAATGCTAAAAGAAAATGGGAATCGACGACCGGTTCCCCAGTTTCATTCCGTCTTCGATGACTAATAAGAGGGATCCATGATGACAACATCACATATTAGGACGTCCAACGTTATGACTACCCCAACTTCTGGTGACTTTCAAGCCAGGCCCACTATTTTCTTGGTGGGACCCAGTGCTATATAATTGGATCTAGTAACACTCTAATCCATTGATGTCTCGAATGCTACTAATCTTCATACTGAGGAGAATACATTCATGTCAAGTTCAATATTTCTATTTCCGATGCTTTTTCCGGGGCGCGCGCGTCTGTCTTCTTGAGTATGAAAGGTACGGTTTTGTTTTCATGCATTCCTACTTTCCAAAGGCGGGCGACATTTGTTTCTTGTTCAGGTAAATTTTCTCCATGATAGAAAGAGGATGATGGTATGTCAATTCTTCCTTCTATAGATTCCTCCTCCGAACTCGTCACCTAGTCCGGGTCTCCCTTATAGATTTAAGATGTAGTTTGTGAAACTCTTCCTAGTGCCAAATCTTCATCAACACAAGCTAATTACACTGCTCTTGTAGGGACATTACAAAGAGTCTAGTCAGGGCAGCAACCTTCAGTTAGGGGAGTAGTCACTTTGGACATCACTGGCATGTCTGGACGTTGGGACACTGACATGTCTAAGTTTCTTCCCATTATTATAGGGCTTCTTGAGGGCACAGAAGCCCAAGGCATCCCACATCGAATGCAGGGAATTTTATGTCATAGGAATGTATATGAGGTTTTCCTCATCTTCCCATGTGTAACACAGGTTATTCCATAGGTTTAACGTCTGGAGGAGAATGATCAGAATGATCAGAACACTGATTAGAGTGGATCAGATTGGTGAAACCTCTGGAGGAAACACTGCTATTTGGGCCAATGTGTGGTTAGCATCTCAATTTTTGTTAAGGGGAATGGGGAATGAGGTGGCATGATCCCACTGGGATTTGTAAGCCTAGGTAAGAATCGGGATGGATGGTGGAAGGTTTAATGATGTGGATGGATAATGAGATGGAGTCATCATGAGGACGACGGTGATGTTGGTCATGAGTCTCGAAGAGGATTCCTACATATCCATGTGGAAGGGAATCAAACGACTTACCATCGAATGGGGTAATAATAGCTTACCACTAAATGAGGTCACAACAAATTACCAGTAGATGTGTATTTCAATGGATTATCGCTGAATGGGGTTGACAACGACTTACCACTGAATGGGAATGTCAACGGCTTACCACTGGATGGGGATGTCAATGGCTTACTGCTGAATGGGGTAAGAACTGACGTGAAGATGTCTGAGTCTACTGGGTGTTGGTATTGAACCTCATGGAGGCTTCCTACTTACCTTACCTTAGAAAGGATCAATGTTCATATAGTTCGGGACATGGGGGAATTCGGCGATTACGCTCTAAGGCAGCCCTAGGTGTTGGTGAACTAACGTGAAGAGAGCAGGGACTAGTGGGTGTTGGTCTTGGACCTCATGAAGGAATCATATGTACCTTGCCTAGTAATGTATCAAAGTCTATATACTTCAGGTTGGGGTTGGTAAACCGATGTGAAGTTGGTCGGGACCAATGGATGGTGGGCTTGAACCTCAGGGAGGCTTCCTACATACCTTGCCTTGGAAAGGATCCAAGACCTTGTAGTTCAAGTATGGGTGTGGTGATTACAATATAGGCTTCCCAAAGTGTTTTTGAACTGATGTGAAGGGATCGGAGCACCCAACGGAAGGTGGGCTTGAACCTCAGGGAGGCTTCCTACGTACCTTGCCTTGACAAGGATCAAGGACCTCATAGTTTAGGTATGGGTGTGGGGATTACACTCTAAGCTGCCCAAGGTGTTGGTGAACCGACGTGAAGGGGGTCAGAGCAGCCAATGGATGGTGGTATTGAACCTCAGGGAGGCTTCCAACATACCCTACCTTGGAAAGGATCAAAGACCACATAGTTCAGGTATGGTTGTGAGGCTTACATTCTTGGCTGCCTAGGGTGTTGGTGAACCGACGTGAAGGGGTCGGAGTGGTCAATGGATGGTGGGATTGAACCTCCTTGAGGCTTCCTACATACCTTTCCATAGAGAAGATCATAGACCTTGTAGTTCAGGTATGAGTGTGGGGATTACACTCTACGCTACCCAAGGTGTTGGTGAACTGATGTGACGGGGGTTGGAGCGGCCAATTGATGGGGGGCTTGAACCTCAGGGAGGATTTCTAAGTATTTTACCTTGGTAAGAATCAAAGAACTCATAGTTCAGGTATGGGTGTGGGACTTACACTCTAAGATTCACAAGGATAATGTTATGGTCGATGCATTCTCTAAGCCCACGTGAGTCATGTTCATTGTGAGAAACCAGAGACAGCAGAGACCTGACAATCACATCGTGAAAGGTGCATCCATGGGAAGTGGAGTGGGGATTACACGTAGATGGCAACTCAAAGAGGAAATAGGGGATTATTCATGGTCCACATCCCAAAGAGGAAACAGGGGATTATGCCTATTTAGCAGCTTGAGGTGACAGAGATTAGGGATTTCTCCAGGATGGAGGCCCAAATGGTGATAATGCCCAGCAAGAGAGGGACTTGGCACCCAGAAAGAGAGGAGGAGCAGGGACGCTACCTCCAACAAAGAGTGCTTGGGGCTTACACCAGGGTGGTTGACCTTTCCCCATGGACAGATGTTGCTCTAATGAAGAGGATCTCATTCCATGTGAGGAATGATCTAACTCTCGTAGAGACCAGTGGGCGTGCAGAATGTCCCAGGTTGGGGAACCCTGCGTATGATGCAAGGGGAATGGTTACTGTTTAACATCATGTGCTAAGGACAATGGTGCTTGATAGTTTAACGTCCTGCATCTGAGATGAGGCGGGTTCACTCTGTAACCCTAGTAATTACATAACAGATACCCGTCCACCCTGGAGGGAAGGAAGGCATTGGAACTAAGGGATCTTGTTCAAGTAATGAGGTATGTATATGGGTCATCAAAAATTGCTTAATTAGTTTGGACCAAACCCAATACATTGATTTTTCTTGGTGGTAATTCCCATGGAATATTAATCATGCATGCTCATAATTTAAATGAGAGGCATCACATATGAAATAATTAACTAAATCCATATAATCCAATGTGGATTTCTGATCACATACTAGCAAAGCCATATGGAATCATGAGAGTTTCCTCAAAAGCATCTGATAAAACCAACAACACTGAGTCCATAAAAATAATCCCATAATGGAATCCAAGGAATCACTCATTGAATGGTGAACTCTAAGTCAGTACCAGGTATCACACGTTGGGGACTGGGTATCACGTGAGGCATAGAATAGTCATATTTCCAATGACACCATCCACAGTTTCTCCGCTAGGGAACTAGTATCACTCAATAGTATAATAAACCCCTAAAGATCCCGTAGAGGGAAATTAAATTATCATTCCAAGTGTGGCCTAGAAATCCAAAATGATCATGGTGAGTCTATCCACAACACCCTTAAATTGGGACCCGTGTTTGATCCCAGCCCGTAGCAGGTACAATGTATCATTCACAAACACATATAATCATCAAGGAATAGCATATGAAATGAGATAAATAGGCTATTAAATTCAATTTAATTCTATCTAATAAACTATGAAATTAGTCAATAATCACATAAAACTAAGATTTAAGCATATGGTATATGGAACATGGCATCAGGAATAGGCAATAAGTGTGACCAATGAATCATAATTCGTAGTCATAAGGCACATTTCATAATGGATATGTAAAGAGACCTAAAATAAGAAATGTTACTTGAATCATAATGCATAATACATTAGAAAAAAATCATAATGAATAATGACGATTAATGAGGAATAAGGCATATAGATCAAAGGCCTAACTCATGGCCAACAATTCATCCCATTACAATTTATAGATTTTAGTCATTTACCAAAGGTGAAACTCACCCACATAGGGCGGTTAACTACCCAGGCTATGGGTAATTAGGCCGTTAACGTGGGAACACCCAAAGGGGTTCCTTCCAAAAAAATTCAAACACCCCATGAAGGGTTTTTTCCATAAGATAAAGTCAAAAAGGATATTAGAAAATATTTAGATAAATTTATTTAACATCTTAGAGGTACTGGTAAAAGGTTTCAACCAGACACACTATGATGCACTATATATAATGCAACAAAACTCTGGTAAATTAGCTATGCTGCCTAATTTAGTGTAGTAGTGCACTACTTATCCATTATTGATTGTTGAATAATTCCAGAATGATAGAAATTTAATAATTCATCAAATGACCAAAAAATATGGAAAATTCATTGCACATAAATATAACAACTAAGGACAAAGGAAAATAGAAATAGATTGGAGAGGATCATAGATATCACTACAAGATTTCCAATTATTACGACTGTGATCAATTTGGATTAAAAAATAGAAGAGATAACAATAACCCTATATAGGTGGAGAATAGGAATCATGATTTGGAGAGTATAATAAACCCACTGAAGAAAAAGGTAATAAGAATAAGGGTTTGTATATTAGTTTCCATATGGGAAAATGGGGATTTTACCCACACTGGAAAGGGAGCACATTTTAGCTGAACGGTTGGCTAAATCATGTGCCAACCATGAAAATCGAATATGTCTAAGAGGAAATTAGAATAGAATGATCATAAACTTAGGGTTTCACAGTTGTAGAAAAACTATGTGGACCCCAACACTCCAATACCTCAATCCACATAGTTAGGGAAAGCATAGGGGATGTGCATAATATTTTCTTCTAACCGTATAACACAATCCATCTTTTCAAAATTTTGGTATTTGGGCTCAAAACAAACCTAATACACCCAAAATACCTCCTTGGACCCCTTAAGAATCATTATTAGGGTAAAAATAAATAATTTAAACCAAAACCTAATGGGATATACCATTGATAAAAGACATGATGTTATAATTACATTTTTTCTAGTGAAAGACCCATTGTTCTTTAACTCTGATTTATAATGGAAATTATTCCCAAGTGTGTTCCTTTGATTCCTAGCCACTAATTTTCAGACCTGGGGATTGATAATGCCTTTTGGACTAGTGGAAAGCCATTTTATGTGTTGGTTTATATAGAATCTGAATCCAGTTAATTAGAAATGACATCAAAGCCTAGGTTCTTATGTGGGGACCAAGGTTCTTGGAATTTCCCCTTATTATTTGGTTGTATCATGGTATAATTTAGTTATAAATTTGTAATGGAACATAAGAGGAGGTTTCAAGGATATTTTATTTATATACTATCTTCCCCAAACCTTATGTTTCCATCGGAAGTGGGATTTGAATTTTCAATTTGGGATTTCATTTTGATAAATTATGTTGTTGGTTTTGATCATAATTTTAATTATATGATTTTTCATTGGGTTTTTTTTATGTTTTGGGAGGGATTAAAGGGAGATAATCATGGCATTATATTTTCTTGTAGGGAATGAAAACCAAACAACAACCAAGCCATTGATTCGAGTCATATTCTAGGGATCAATACAGGATTGGTACATAGTTTCCAACCATGTGTCCCAGATGAGCATAGCTCTGCATCCCAATTGGTTTCACTATTTATACCTTATTAATATTATATTTATTAATGTGTTTTGGAAAATGGAAATTTTTTAGAATGGTCCTTGGGATATATCAGCATCATTGTATTGAATATGGGTTAAGGATTATATTATTCCTTTTTTAATGCGGTTTAATGTGTGTTGTGAAATCATATTTGTGTTTATAAAAAGTGGGTTTCATGATAATTTGTTTGGTTATAAATAACTCCATAGAGATTGTTTATAAAATGACATTCGATTCATGAATTTTTTTAATTGGTTGATTTAATTAAGAAATTTGGAATTTTTTTTGGTTTTAAACAAAATTGAATTGTTTTGAAATGAAAATTCATTTTATAAGAAATGTTATTAGGATAATTGATTTAGTAATAAACTACCCAAAATGTTTTTAAATATTAATGTGGGTAAGTAATTTTTGAAAATGATGGGAAGATCCTAAAACTGGGCTTCAATTTTTAAAGAATCTACTGTTTTTAAAATTTTTAATTTTTAAAGATAAGTTCAATGAGTTTTCATGGTTTTCAAAAATGTAATGAGGAACTTATAAAATGTGGGACTATCATTTAAATGGAATCCAAATAAATTATAAAACTGTAATTTTTTTCATATTTGATTCTGATCCTCTATGGGGTGATTTGAAATTACTTCAAAATGTTAATGTTGTGCAATTAAAAAAGTTGTGTATATAATTTTTTAAAATTGAATGATTTGTATTTTGAAATCAATTTTGGGCTGTTTTGAATTAACCTAGTTGATTTTGGTCTAGGGATTTAAATTTAAAATGGTTTCACTTTTTATTTTAGACAAACATGGCCCAATAATTAATGGTTCCTTGTTTTTCAAGGTAGGTTTCTAGGACTCTTTGATATGGGTCCCATAACTATAAAATAGAAATGATTATAATCATTTTTCTTATTTAGTGGAAGATGTGATTGTATTTATACCTTGATTTATTTTTGGGACTAGTTGATGGGTTTCTTTGGTAAATGGTAATGAAAGGGTTTATTTCCCATATTGATTTATCATAAGCCTACATGGAATTTCTAGTGTAAAATTTGAGTGTTTGTCTTTAGGGGATTTCCCTCTTTTAGTTTTAAGACTACCCAGGCTCTTAATATGGTGTCTTGAGTTTTCCTTTCCTCCTAGTGATGTGTGTTTTATTTATCTAGGATATTTTTTTCTAGTTGAGATATTGGTAATCATATAGGTTTAGTGTTTTAGACCCATGATCTTTGATTGGAAGGTTGGATCAATGAGGATTAGTTTTCTTAGAGATGTTTGAGGTTTATGAAGTGTTCTTTAATTTGTGATTCCTTAAAATGCTTGGTTAAGAATATTTTGGATGATTATATATTCTGGGAATTATCTTTAGTGAGTTTGGAGTAGTTTTGTATTGAGGAAATCCTTTCTCAATGTTTTTGATTGGTCACCTCTTTGGTTTCTCTGTATGAGTGGTGATTGTTTTATGGACATTCATGATTTATTGTTTGATGGTGTTCATTATTTCATGTGTGTGGAGTAGAAAATGGGTTGTTTTCCTGTTATTGTCATGGATATGAGGGAAAAAATAGGGAATGTTCATGGTTGACTAAGGGTATGGTATGGTTCTAGTTGGATTGTGGATGCATCAAAGTTGATTTTTCTATAGGAATAACCATGGGATGGTATTTCATTGTTTTTGACAAAAGTTCCCTCATATGAAATGTGTGACCTTATGGTTAGAGCCATGTTTTATTATTATTGAGGCTTGTATCTAGTTATTGTAATCAAATTTTGGATTCCATGTATTTGGGGATTCTTCTATGTGCTCTTTTGGGATGTTTTTTGGTTTAGTGAACACTTTTTAGATTGGATATTTTTCAGGGTTAGTTGTATCTAGTGGTTTCTTGTGATTAATTTTATATATTTCAAGAAAGTTTTTGTTTGGTTATGTCCAATAAATTTATAGAAAATCAGTATTTAGTAATTCCATTATATTAAATAACATTTAAATTTTGGGGAGACCTATGTCAGATCTCTTTTTCTCTAGATCAACTGATTGGTTGAATATTGGATATCACATGAGTATGTTAAATATTTTTTAGGGAGTTGTATTTTTTTTGAATATATATCTTTTACCTTGATAAGATATCTTCTGTTCTTATTCTATGAAATCATTTTTTATTGTGCTCTACATTGACCTTATACATTCTTAGTGTAGAATTTGTCATGGCAGTGATAATTGTGACTGTTTCTATGTCACGGTGAAAACTAATTTGTATTAATTTATTTTTATTTTTGGTTATTTTATTTCATAATAATTTTTTGAATGGAATTTAATATTTGTGGAAAAAACATTTGTGTCTCATGAGTTATGTTTAGTTAGAAGAAACTGTGAATTTGGGTCTTTCTCTTTAGAGTGTAATTTGTCATAGCTAACACAATGGTATTAAAATATAATGGGGTCCAAATAGTAACCATGGCTGGAAATTTTTCAAGGTAGTATGGGGAACATGGTTTACACATGGTTTGGTAAACCATGTTGGTTAATCTACCAATTCCCAAATAAGTAAAATTTTCATTATTTACAAGTTTTACCCCGTTTTATTTCAAGTGTTCTATTTCTTGTTTCTCCCCTCCCTTCATCACATGAAAATAATGCCGATCCACCCTTATTCACAAACCTAACCCATCATTTCCCTTATCCCATGTTGATTTACTTATAGTTTCTTCTCAATTATTGGATAAATCTTCGTGGTAAGGACTCATCTTCTCTTCTTTCAACAATTCATATATTTTTATTCCTCACCATCACTCTATTATGTTGTGTTCACACCCTAGGGGAATTGTGTGGACGAAATATTTTGGTTTCCATGATTATATGGTGTGTGATAACTTTTTCAGGACACTTTTAATCTAGATTCGAAGCATTTGACTAATCTCCCTAGATTTGTGGTAGGTTTTCCCATTCCATAAACTTTAGTTATAGAAATGTTGAATTGTTGAGTTTTTAATTTTTATTTTTAGTTTTATAATAATGGTATTTCATGTGTTTATAGGATTTATAAATAAATTCTATTTCAATATGGCTTTAATGGAAGGAAGATGGGTTTCCTTCTTAAAAGCTGGGTTAAAAATAATTTTTTTTAAACCATATATACTATATGTTCAAAAATTTCTCAAATATCCATTATGAGTGAACTCCAAGATATTAAAGGGTGTTTTGGTTTAAAATGTAAATCCTTAGAAGATTAATTTTTCATTCCAAGTGAATCATGAGAATTCAAAGTTTTGATAAAGTATTTTAAGAATTAGTTTTTACAAAATATGGGGTTTCAAAATATTTTTGACCTATTTGGGTCATGGGATTAATTGAAGTGTGGGGGTTTTAACCCTTAGAGTTTTTAATGAAATTTTGTTTCTAAGATAAGGCTTTGTTTTTTAAAAAATATTAATAAAGAGAGTGTGTATTAAAATTGAATTCAATGTGTTTTAAAATGGGTAGTTTGATAGTGATATTTTAAATGAGGATTAAAATAGTTTAAGAAAGTGAGAGAAATGTCTCATAACCCCCAAGAACTATATTTTAAAGTCATGTTTAGTAATTAATGTTGTTTTAAAATGTTTATGAGGTCCTAAATTGAGTCTATGTTATTATTATTCCCATTATAGATCATAACCACTTGGGTTTTTTATCGATTTTTTTTTGTTATTTTGGTTATGCTTTTACATGAATGCAAAAGGGGGTGATTATTGTGATGGTGTAGGAGGTGAGGTTTGGGTTACTTTTAAATGTTTTCTTACTTATTTAATGTGATAATTGATTTATCACTACCAGTTTAATTATCATGGGAGTCCTAAGAAGATATTAACTGACATTTATGAGAGAAATTCCTAGTATATAATAGTGTGCTGACTAGGGTTTGACCAGGAGGGGTAGTGGGATTTTTGAGCTAGAAAAATTTTATGGACCCTGGTAGTGAAGGAGATCCCATGAAGTTTATTTATGGAAAATCCAATGATACCAATAGGGAGAAGGATGGGTTCAATAGTGTTTTCCTAGTTTCCTTATTTCTGATTCAGGTCTCTATTATAAGATCCATAAGATATTTACATAAAACTAGATCCCACATTAGGTTGATTTAAGTGATATTGTTTATTATTTGATTACATCCATTACCCATTGATTTTTTATTTTCATAATGTCACCTTTATCCATTTTTTCATGTTTGTGATGTGTGCCTACGTATTGTGAATTTTTTAATTTTTATGACTCGGGTTTGATTTTAAAATTGATTTGTGAAATAATTTTTAATGAATGGTTTGTTTAAAATAGAAAAGTGGTGTTTCTTGAAAAAGGATTTTAATAAAAATTAGGGGAAATAAAAATTTTTCAAATGCTTTCTCTAGGGCACGCGTGTGTATCTACTTGAGTACGAAAGGCACAGTTTTGTTGCCCCACATTCCCACTTTCCAAAGGCGGGTGACATTCATCGCTTCTTCAGGGATGTTGTAGAGACCCGAAGCTTGATGTACATAGACATTACATTACTTTTTCTGAATACTTAGTACATAACAAAAACATACACACAAGGACCATAATAGTTTAGTGTCTTTGGAAACTTGGAACATAATCTTCTAATCGTGGTGAAAGATCTTCAACATCTCCCATAAAGATCTTCCACTTTTTGTTTCCTTTCCTAAAACCTTTCTTTTAATCCTGGGGGAAAATAAAACATAAAATGGGTGAGCTCAAATGCTCAGTAAGGGTAAGCATAGAGAACATAAAATAATCCATAAACATTTGAATGAAAAAACATGAACATAAAATCGAAACATCAAAATCTTGATCAAACACCTAAATAATTGAAGTACATAAAGCATAGATCATAAAAGAACATTAGTCATGATAAAAAAGCATGGTAATAAAACATGTAATTGTGGCATCCATTAATCACATGTAATGATTTCCATTGTAGCCAAGGCATTGCTGCCAAGACCATCTTAGTGGAAAAAGTCCCATTCTGAATCGAGTTCACTCCTCGTTCCAGTCCGGTATTACTAAACCGGTTTAACATGCCATTGTAGAAATGTCTATCTCATGAGATATAAATATTTACCCAATGCATTGGAGGTAGATATAGGTCCCACCCATCTCATAATGAAATCATTCTTACTTGTTCCACAAAATAAACTTAAAACATTCATCATAACCCAAAGAATAAAATGGGTTTCATAAACATCATCCCAACATCACATAATCCATATAAAAAAATGGATATTTCATCATAAGAAAATTGAAACCATGTAAATCATAGAGACATTATACATGAAACATACACATATGAATTAATGTCATCTTAGATGGAAAATGGTTTTGATAAAACACTTCAAATGAATTCTTGAGGAAAATATCCTTTATTCTTCAAAATCATTTTCGTTTCACAAAATTCCATGCAATTTAAAATGAAAAGTATTTTGTTGAAAATAGTTATGAAATGTTTTGGAGGAAGCTTCATGAAAATAAGGCTTTATAAAACCGTAAAAATTTGTTTGTTCCGTATAAGTTAAAAAATAATTCTTCTCGTACTTTTGCTAGAAAAGTAAAAAAAGTAACTCGTAACCTAAATAAAATAAATGTTCCATACATACCATATAGAAAAAGTAAAAATGGGTAAAAAGGACTTTAAACATGCAAAAAAACACTTTTATAAAACATGGACATGGACGATAGAAATAACCCCCAGTAAATACTTACGAATAAGCAATCTCAGATAAAAATGAGATTTGAAAAATTATCACTTACCTTAGGTCTGATATGCTTCATACATATCCGAACCTCCTGTATATTGATTTAAATAATGTCATTGACTTATTAAAAAATCAGATTCATTGTTATGATATCATATAAATTTCACTTATGACTTTATATTACCCGTTCTTTTGTAAATTCCATGTTAAAGTAGCGTTTTGGGTAAAATCATTTCATTTATCGTATGTGTTTTGACTTGTCGTTCTTGATATTATTACTTATATCCTGATTTACATAATTCAAGAATGTAAAACATGATTTATATATAATATATATTCATCATATACATATATATTATAGATCTATAAAAGGAATGAAATACATCATTCATGGAGAAGGTAGGCCGTACGTACGCATGAACGCTGTTTTCGTTTCCCTTTTGAATTGAATGGAATTAAGTAAATGAAATACACATATATATATACATAAATCCAGTATCATTATTATGTCATATATTTCATTATTATTCATTATATATAATTTATAATCATTCATGAATGGTAAACATGGAGAGTGAATCTCATCGCGTCGTGGAGACGGTAGTCCGTACGTACGCATGAGTGATGATATCATTCCCAAGATCGTGGAATTGTATTAAAGTGTAAGTATAATATTAAAAAATAAATATCACTTTACAATAATCATATATATTCATTACGTTCACCCTTATACCCATCCAAGTAAGGTGGTGGTGGAAAATAGATTACACCACGACGTGGAGACGGTATTACGTACGTACGCACGCGTGGTGATTTCATTTTCTGTTGGATGGATAGATGGTGAAATATGGTTGTTTCATACTTATAATAAAATATCAGTATATTATTGATACTGATTTTATTACCTCATAATGAAAAAACTAAAAAAAGAAGAAGTGGAAGAAGAAATAAAGTTGAAAGAATCGGTAATGGACATTAGCTCTTCTTTGAAGCGCCTCTTTGAGACCTCCTCTTAAGGCACTAAAATTGGTGTTTGAAGAAGACCGGGACCTCTAGGATGTTTCTAGGGAAGTGGAGAAGAGAATTTTTCAGTGGTTGGCCGAGATTTAAGGCTCAATGTTGTGTGAGGAAGAGAGGGAGGAGGTGCCCTTTTATAAGGGAGGAGAGGGGCACCTTTGGAATTCTTAAAAATATTAATTTATAATAAATCTAACCCCACTTAAAAACCTCCAAAAAATGACTCATATCCGAATATTAGATTAGATAGGGTTGTAATATCATCAACCAATAAAATTTAGACATGTTAAGAATTTATTTTAAACATTATCACCTTGATTTATCCTTATTTAATCAATTTAATATTATTTCTCGTAATAACATTCTAAATTTTAAATTAGAACAAATAATTACTTATTTGTTGTGAATTGTCCATAATTGGTTACTTTATAACATTTTAGACCATATAAATTTAAATTTTTAATTTATAAATATATTTTGTGATTTTTAAACAATTTTATAATATGTTATTTTTATAAAATAACAATAGTGTCAATTTTGACACTATTCATTTTTTCAATTTAAATAAAATATATACAGAAGATATGTTCAAAATAAAAGCTTTAATAGATTTATAAATGGTCATATGTATCTATAAAATTAGTGTATCACATTTAATAGTTCATATAATATTTATTTTATTATTTTTAAAACCATTTATTTGGTTTATCTCTTAATAAAATAATTACGACAAAATTTTTGTATAATTATTTAATATACTTATTTTTGAATAAAAATTAAAACTAAAATCCCATGATGAATATAAATCTATTTCCTTTCACAATAATACTTTTACTCGAATATTTCCTCTTAATATCATAATATTTAATTTGACATATTTATTAAATTATGAAGCTGACAACTTTGGAATCATTTAAAATAAAATAATATAAGTGTCATAATTGCTTTTATAAAGCTCCCAATGGTCAAATATTCGACCATTGGATTATTATTGTTTAAAGGTACATGACCAATAAGTTTTGGCCAGGGTTTTGTGCCTTTTATGGTCACTATTAGTTTAATAAAAACTATATTCTCGATTTTTCACTAGATAAACAATTTCTGCATCACTATTGTGTCACAATTGATGATATTTATTTAATCCCTAAAAATTATAAATAAATTCATATGATGTAGATAATTTTATTATCTTTCTGGAGACTATTCATGTTCGAAGTTTCATTAAGTGTATCACTAAATTAAATTTATTATACTTATAATATTTAAGAAAGTGACATGTTGTCACTTTCTTTGGTTTTAATAATAATTAAATTATTTTCATGGAAAAAATTCCATTAAATGATTCTAATCCTACCCTTAGGTGATATGGGTTGACTTTTAGTCATCCCATAGGATTTCTGCAGGTGTTAGGTTAATTTTATAATCTTATATTTACCCTTAATTACCCGATTTACCTTTAACTAGGGTAAATAAAATTTACCGTAGTTACTATTCATAAAGCCCAAAAATAAAAATAGATTATTAACATAATTTGGACTCACTGATTCCAAATATGGAATCCATTTTTTCAAATTCAATACACAAAAGTTGCACAAATTAAATTAAAATTAATCCTGTTTTCGAAAGAAAACGGGTTTTTGTTTAAAACATTGCCAAAGATTGAATTTATTTAACCTACGAATTCAATGTAAAATCAAGGCTAATGACATAAATTATATTAAATGGTCAAAATATATTCTATTTATACTTTAAAACCATTAAATATTATAATTTAACCATATGAATTATTACGATGAAAAAAAGTTGTTTTTAATTAAAATATAGCGTGTTTTTACTATTCATTAAAATATGAAAGTTATCAGAAAAATATCAAAACATTATCCAATGTAAATTTATTTATCCTTATTCAAAAGAAGAATTTTATTTTGTCAAATTAAACTTATAAACATTTCAATAACTAGATTTAAAGTGGGTGCGCCATCAAAAGGTGGAAAAACTGCATTTTTTGAAAAATACATATTTTACCCGAAAAAATTATTTTATTCTTATACCATGTTCTAGAAAATGTGTAAGATGAATAATAATGTTATAAAATTCAAAATTTAGTTAATTAAATTAATAACGGATAGTTCATAATAATATTATAATAATATATCGTTGTTTAGTAAAACCCGGTATTGCGTACAACACACGCTATCGAGGAAGGTCGCAATTGCGTGTAATGCAAGCCAAGTTAGGGTTGCGTGTTGTGAAAGAATTCTTTATTATTTCGTATAACATAATCCAACCATATTTCATTTATAAATTTAATATATATATATATATACACTCAATGTTGCGTAGAATGACTATTATAAAACGAACTCGAAATTGTGTGTAACACAATCTAAGAATAGTGTTGTGTATACTTCAAGATAATACAGTGTGGTGTATAGCACAAGATAATCTTGTTGTAGCATAAAACACATGACATCAAATAAATTAAAAAGAATTCTTACCATAAAATATCGGGTTGTTACAAATGTTTTCTCCATGATTGAAATAGTATGATGGGATGTCAGTTCTTCCTTCCATGGATTCCTCTTCAGAACTCATCACTTAGTCCAGGTCTCCCTTTTAGGTTTATGTCATTTTTCATGAAACTTTTCCTAGTGCAATATCTTCGTGGACACCAGTTAATTACACTGCTTCTGTCGGGACATTGCAAAGGGTCCGGTTAAGGAAGAAAGCTTCGGTCAAAAGAGTAGTCACGTTGGACATCACTGGCATGTCCGGATGCAGATAACTAGTGAGTATAGGTATCTTCCCCTTATTATAGGGCTTCTCGAGGGTGCATATGCTCGAGGCATCCCATGTCCAATATGAGGAATTTTATTCCATAGGAATGTATCTGAGGTTTTTCTCAACTTCCCATGTTTAACAAAGCGTATTCCGCAAGTTTAATATCTAGCAGAGACGGACTGGACTGATAAGAACACTGATTAGAGTGGATCATATTGGTGCAACCTCTGGAGAAACACCGATTTTGGGGCCAACGTGTGGTCGGCTTCCCGATTGTTCTTAAGGGGAATGGTGAATGAGGTGGCATGATTCTACTGGGATGTGGCAGCCCAGGTAAAAATCAGGATGGTTGATGGAAGGCTTAATGAAGTGAATGGGGAATGAGAAGGAGTCATCTTGAGGATGACGGTGATGTTGGGATTGAGTCTCGAAGAGGCTTCCTACGTATCCCTGTGGCAGGGAATCAAAGTCCTTGTAGCTTACCAAACAATAGCTTACCGTCGAATGGGGTCACAATGTCTTACCACTGAATGGGGTCACAATAGCTTACCACTGGATGGGGATGTCAATGGCTCACCACATAATGTGGTTGACAACGTCTTACCACTGAATGTGAATGTCAACAGCTTACCGCTAAATGGGGTGGGAACTGACTTGAAGATGGTTGGGACTGCTGGGTGTTGGGATTGAACATGATGGAGGATTCCTATGTACCTTACCTTAGCAAGGATCAAAGTCCACGTAGTTCGGGACATTGGGGGAATTTGGGGGTTATGCTCTGAGGTGGCCCAAGGTGTTGGTGAACTGACGTGACACGAGCTGGGACTAATGGGTGTTGGGATTGGACCTCAGAGAGGCTTCTTACGTACCTTGCCTTGGAAAGGATCAAAGTCTACATAGTTTAGGTTCGGGTTGTTAAAATGACGTGAAGATGGTCGGGACCAATGGACAGTGGGCTTGAACCTCAGGGAGGCTTCCTACGTACCTTGCCTTGGAAAAGATCAAAGACCTCTTAGTTCAAGTATGGGTGTGGGGATTACACTCTAGGTTGCCAAAGGTGTTGGTGAACTAACGTGAAGGGGCTCGGAGCAGCCAACAGATGGTGGTCTTGAACCTCAGGAAGGCTTCTAACATACATTTCCTTGGTAATGATCAATGACCCCGTAGTTCATGTAATGGTGTGGGGATCACACTCTAGGCTTCCCAAAGAGGATGTCATGGTCGGTGCTTGCTCTAAGCCCACATGAGTCATGCTCAGTGTGAGAAACAAGAGACAGTAGAGACCTGACGATCACATCACGAAAGGTGCATCTGTGGGAACTGGAGTGGGGCTTACACGTAGTTGGAGACTCAAAGATGAAATAGGGGCTTACGCATGGTCGGCTTCCTAGAGAGGAAATAGAGGCTTACGCCTGGTTAGAAACCTGAGGTGTCGGAGATTGGGACTTACTCCAGGATAGAGGCCTGAATGGTGACAAAGCCCAGCAGGAGAGGGACTTGGCACCCACAAAGAGAGGAGTATGGATGCTAACTCCTGCAAGGAAAGCTTGGGGCTTACACCAAGGTGGTTTCCCTTTACCCATGGCAAAACATCACTCTAATAAAGGGGATCTCATTCCACGTGAGGAATGATCTCACTCTCATGGAGACCAGTGGGCATGTAGAATGTCCAAGGTTGGGGAACCCTGCATCTGACGCACGAGGCATGGTCATAGTTTAACATCATCTACTGAGGACAATGGTGCATTGTAGTTTAACATCCTACAGCTCGTATGAGGTGGTTTAACTCCTCACACCTAAGAATTACATAACTGATACCCATATGCCCTGTATGGGAAGGAAGGAATTGATAATGTCGTGGAGAGGTGGTGTCATTAGGTGATCCCATTGGGGGTCCACATAAGCATGGCTTTGCGAAGAAGCAATAGCTGTTAGCATTCCTATGAAAATAAGAATAAGGCGAAGCAATGCAGTGGGAAGTATAGTCCAAGGGACATTGAAATTGTTCGGTGCAAACCTGCGGGGCCACACGGGAAAGGAGCGTGTGACGCAGGTGTGTCACTTATAAGAGAGTCTCGAACAAGGTGCCTCTTGGTGAGGGATGTACATGGAGCAGGCATAAGATAATGGGCTGGGGCAGGATAGGAAGTCTGCGTGCAAGACGCAAGGTTTGAGCGCAAGGCAAAGGGGTTGCATGGAAAAGGTATGGGTTGTGCATGGGAGGTATGGGTGGAGTGCAAGAGGTACGGGAGGTGCACAATATAGAGTGGTTGTGCGCAAGACCTAGGGGTTTCACACAAGTTGGACAGCTGGTGCTCTAGCCCAGAGGGACTGCGCGTGAGACAGGCAGCTTGCGCATAGTTTGGATGGAAGGTGCGCAATAATTCTTGATGTAGAAGGATTCTTTATGTGCAAGGTGGGACCCCTTGCACACAAATGACTTTCAGAAGAAACGATATTCACTAGGATCAGAGGGCCCATTTGAAGGTTCCCTCGAGGACCCTATCACCCAACAACCATTACCTGAAGGCCATGGGTTTTTTGCACAATCGCGGAAGATGGGGTTTTCATGAAATAAAGCATAATTTCATCTTTGGTTACCATCCCTAAAGAGTGGGGATGCAGTTCATTTTATAGCTTGAGTCCTCAGAGTGGTGCGTAATAGCCTGATGTGCAAACTCCGGTCAGTCATCGAATTGTGCTCACAAAGGGGGTCGAACGTGTAAATGACCGTTCGACATCGCCTTGGGTGCAGAAACGAGGCCTGACGTGCAAACCATCATTCGACGTCACCTTGGTCATGGAAACAGGGTCAGGCGTTCTACCCACCATTCGATGTCTACTTGGGCACAGAAATAGGGTCGGATGCGCAAACGGGCGTTCAACGTCGCCTTGGGTGAGGAAATAGGGTCGTGTGCGCAAACTCCCGTTCGATGTCGCCTTGGGCGCAGAAACTTGTCCAGGCCTGCAAACCACCATTCAACATCGCCTTGGGTGCAGAAACGGGGCCACATATGCAAACTACTGTTCGGTGTCATCTTGGGCGCTAAAACTGGGTCGTGCACGTAGACTTCCATTCGATATCGCCTTGGGCACAGAAGGGAAGGCCTACACACAACATTTAACGTGCTAGAATTATTCTTGTGTGTGCCTTAGAAATCCTGCACACACCCACCTCCTGGGCCCTAGAATCTTCTTTTTGCATCCTGGATGCATTCGTTTCTCTTTTATCCACCCGACGTGGCCCTTATCCGACTTTTAG
This sequence comes from Viscum album, assembly GCA_963277665.1. Classification (NCBI taxonomy): domain Eukaryota; kingdom Viridiplantae; phylum Streptophyta; class Magnoliopsida; order Santalales; family Viscaceae; genus Viscum; species Viscum album. The sequence continues at coordinate 266,353,800 of OY728129.1, forward strand.
CATCAAAAAATAATAAATTTTATGTTTTGGGCATTGATTTTTAGATGTACTCATTTCTTAGTTTTAAAATTGTTTAAAAGAAAAAACATGAGATATGGGTTTGATTTAAAATTATGGTTTTAGTCAGTATGAGAATATTTTGTTTTCAAAATGTTTTTCCCATGTTTTAGAAAATGGTATGGTTCCAAATCTCCTTCATTATCTGGCCTCTGAGCGGCATCCCCTCACTCTCCGGAGGTGGATAGGGTTTCCCATATTTTTCCTTTCTCCTTTCCCCTTTGTCCTATATCATCCATTGTAGTTCCTTCTGGTCTTGGTTCTACCCTCGCTTCAGTGTGGTGTGACAGGATATGGCGGTGTTTGGCGTGGTCTCCAGTCTCGACAACGACGATGGATTTTGGTTCGGTGCATCCCGTCTTTCTGGCATTGTCCGTTTCTCCGCTCAGCTCTCCGTCGCATACATACTGCCTCCGACGGTCTTTCCGGTGTCGATTGAGAGGCTTTGGCTTCTCGGTTTTTCCAGCATGTCCAGGTGAGGGCTCCAGTGGGTTTCCAGTAGGCTATGTGTCTAATCTACAGTACCTTGGAGGGGTGAGGCATTGGGTTTATAGCTGTGTGTTTTCTATATGTGAAGGTCTTTTTCTCTCAAGTTTGTCTTCACTACTAGTGCTTTGGCTCTCTGGCTCTCTTGCAGTTTATTTGGTTAAGTTGAAAGGGTTTATTTGGTCAAGTTGGAATGGATTATTTCTGGATATGGTGGCTAGTGTATCTATTTGGTGATGTGTTAAGTATTTTGATGTGTTATATGGTTGTTGTTTTGTTCGTTTGGTTTGATTCTGGAGGTGGGAAGTTTGTGCATCCAGACTCGATCACTTAGAAAAAGTCTCGGGGGGGATTCAAAGCTCTCAGTTCTTATTTGCAGTGCTTTTCGAGCTCGGTTGTTTGATAGGGTATGTCGTTTTCCATCGGATCGGGCATGTTCTTGTCACAGGACATTGGCTTGCTGATTTTCTTTGCAATGTTGGAGTTCTTGAACACGTTTTTTTGTTGGGGAGGTGCTGATTTGGTTTCTAGTCTGTTTTCACTCTTTTTGTCCTTCGGGTATGATTATCCTAAGTCTTGACCCCATTATTTCCTTTAGAGGGCGATTTATCAATAATAAAAAATATTTGATGGCCTTCGGGCCATTGGATGGATTGTTCCAAATCTCCTTTATTTCATTAAATAAGGGGGAAATTTTGAAAACGGATTTATGTAATGATATTAGTTTTATCTGAAGTGTATCTGAAAACCCAATATATTTATCAATACTTCAAACTAACATGAAATTTGATATTTAATTAATGGGTTTTCATGTGGAAATGATGGTTGTCGAATACTCAGTATTTTTATGCTCACATGGATATACAACCTCAGTTTTAGGTTCTGATTCATCTTATGGATACTCTTGGATCATTGTTTATATTTTTATCTATTGGTGTCTTGCAGTTATGTATAGGTTAGTTCATTTTTTATCTTGTTTACTTTTTTTCTTTGAAGAAGCAGTCCTTTACTAATTTCTATTATAGTTATTAATGGATAAACACTATCTATGTGGTGACTAGGGATACTGGTGGTGGATGTTTTTTAGAGGGAGTAAAAAGTGAGTGGAGGGATTACACTTACTTTACATCTTTTATATTGTTTATATCTACTACCTGTTTATATATATTATATATTTTCATAGACATATACACTAAAGACAGGTCCTGAATTATTTTTTTGAATGTCTAAGTATTCATTAACTCTGATTTAAGGGAGTAAGAATTCCCAAGTTTGTTCCTTTGATTCCCATGCACTAGTCTCCGGCCTATGGGGATTGGGAACTTCGTTCCTGATAGTGGAAAATCAGGTTAAGTGTTGGTTCATATGGAAACTTAGGTCAGTTCATTACATCAATTTCCTCCTAAGACACATGATTGAAATGTGAATTTTAGATTTACTTAATTAAATCATGTATTCCTTTGATAATAAATCTTCATTTGTTTTCTTCCCTAACATATAGGATTGTTAATGATTCGGTAACCATGTATTCCCTTGATAATGAGGTTCACTATTGTTAGATGAATGGTGAAACCACACCTAGTTTAAGATGTTCATCCTAGCTTCCCCACATCAAGAATCTTTACAACTACCAAGAATCATATTGATTTCATTGATCTACTAAAAGAGCTAAGGATCTTATAAAGGTTGTATATGGGTAATCCCCAACCCTTTTTAACAGACCCATATTCCCCATGAGTCATGTCTTCTTTCCCTATCTAGTTATCAACAAGCATTGGTAAGTCATTTATATATGAGCCACCAATCAGAGGAATACCCCAACAATACCCTATCTTGTTTAGTTACAAGTGTCACGATGAACCAGAAAAGCACCTCCCTTGTTTAATGTAATGACTCAAACTTTTATAAATTAATTAACCTTTTTAATAAAAAAATGTCGTATTATGTAACATTGTTGTAGAAAACATATACACTAAATTGGTCATTTTGTACTGTTATAGATAGTTGTTTTTAAAATACCATTAAGCAGCTTAACTGTTGATAATATATTTTTTGTATAGTGACTATTAAGATTCATTCATATCAAGGTTTATGATAAAATATAATAGACACATATGAAAGAAGCAACATCCTCTACTAGTATGATAATAACCTAAGTATCACATTTATCAGATCTTTTGAGGGAGTTAAAATTACATAGATTTGCAATTGACCATGTCATAGATGAAATTTGATATCTTTATATCATTTATACATTTTAAGGTATTTTAGTACATTGATTTCAATTAATAATTGAATAATCCTTCTGAAATAGGTATTATCTAACTTGTACATTATTTTTTAGTTGGAGAGGATATATTATAAAAATAATTAAAAAGGGATTAATTTTGGATGAGGTTGGGTGTGACACTAGAAAATTAAAGAAGGATTCCTTTGCTAAAGGATTCCTTTAGAACACACCTGGGGGATAAAACTGAGGAGCCGAGGTAAGAAAATATATTTAGAACTGGAAAAACAAGATTCATGTCATGTAATATTTACAAAATGTGAAATATTTGTACGCCGTGAAGTGGAGACAAGGCATAAAGACAATAAAAATGAATCAGGGGTTGGCTCAAACATTACATGTCGCAAATCACTTACACTATGTGAAAATACTATAATGACTCAAAATGGAGAGGTTTTGATATATTAATTGGTGGAGACCCAATTTATGGCCTATGGACCACTTGTGACCATTTTAGTAACATTATGATTCCAATGAATTTTGACTAACCCCCAAGGGACTCTATAAATAAGAGGCCATGGTAGCACACCAAAAATTCATTCAGGAGGGCCACTATTGGGATCAAGGACCACTTCTATTATTTTTCATCAAATGGGATTTTTATTTTCCTAACCCCTCGTGACTTGAAAGAGGGGGTAAACCTTGTGCGAAGAAATTTTAATAAATGGTGATTTATTGTTTAAATGTATTTTAATTTTTTTTAATGTTATTCATTTTGCTCTTTTTTTGAAACCTTATTTTATTAAATATCTTGTTTTCATTATCAATCATGACCATTGCATTATCAATGATGGAGTTATTTTTAGAGGCATTGAATAAAAATAAAATAAGCTTGAAAGTTGGGTGGATTATTTTATATGTTTATAAATGGTTCTAAGGTACCAAGTCATCAAATAACCATAGTAACATAACCGTTGTGAAAAGGGAACATCGGTGATATTTTGTGTTGTTTTCCATAACCATTGGATTACCCATAACCCAATTCAGAATCATATGATTATGTTTTCATTATTTTATGCCTTTATAAACCATGAACTCAGATTTAAAATTTCCAAGCATGTTTTTCTATTTTCTTAAAATCTAAATCAATCATAATATCTTTATTCAATAAATTATTAGAGGTTTATTTCATTAAATAGTTATAGTTTATTCTATTAAATTAATATTATTTTCAACCCTGTCTCTCTGGGTTTGACCTCAAACTTCCATATCCTATACTACCCTATAGTTTAGTGTATTATTGGTTCATGTTATAAATTTCTAAAATTGGTAACCCTATGATAATTAATGATTCCTCATGTTCTATTAAAATTAAATAACTTTTGTATAAAGAAAACCATTCATAGGAGAAATTATTACTTACTGAAATCATGACCGAAACCATGTTCACGGAAGCACAACAAGAAATCATCGTCATCGCACACCTTACTCCTAGGGTGTATCCTTATAAATTATGTAGTTTTTTATCTAGACCTTAGAAGTATGAGTTTTTAACATTTAATTGCAATAAAATAAATATTACCTTTATCCGTTTTCATTATTACTTTAAATTTACAATTATATATAAGTGGATGAAAATTTGTTTTTTATACAAAGAATCCAAAATTGTAATTTTTTTGGGAAAATATATTGTTTTAATTAAAATTAGTTTTTTGATTAACTCAAAATTTTGAAATAAATGTTATATAGTATAATTTTATTATAAAATAATATTTATTTACATAAAAATAAAAATATAATTTAATAAAGTCTAATATAATCTTTATAAGGGTCAGAAAAGTATTATTATCGTAAAAATTAGTATTTTTCAGTAAATAAATATTTTTATTTAAAGGTAAATTTTTTCTAATTTGTTGAATTATTTAGATAAAAATATTATTTTTTAAATAACCACTTCAGAATTATACAATAGTGAATTTTTCATAATTTTTTGAGATAGTTGATTTTTCTGGTAAAATTAAAATATGATATAAATACAAGATATGTATTATGACATCATGATAGCCTAATAGTCATGTAATAAATAGTATTAATGGAATAATAAACCCAAAATATGACTCCCCACTAAATTTTTCTTTTATGTTATATTATTATTTTTATAAATCCTTAATGAATCCTCTAATACCTATATTATATTTTACGGTTATAAAATCAATTCTTTTTTAACATGACCCACTTCCGCATCATGAAGGGTATTATTTTTAGGATTTAAGTTTTTTTCCTTATAAAATATTTAAATACACAACCCTTTGTAAGAAACCATTGAATTTTTTGTGTTTTTTATTATTTTATCGTATAGATTCTAAAATCTCTATTTTGGAATTAATAAAGAATCCCCCTCTTTTACTACAAATACCCACCCCAAATCCCAATCATCTTCAATCAAAACCCCTTTATCAAGAATTTACTCTCCCTATACCACTTTATAGAACAACTAAGGTATTCTCATGTTCCTTGGAATCTTACCCTATATTTTAGAAGTTCCATCTCAAGTTGAGGGACTATCTCATATTTTTTATTTAAAGGGGTTTCTTTATACTAAGTGATTTTGATTTCCAATTATTAATATTTTAATGTGTTATTACACATCCCTTTACTTGATATAATATTAAAATGTAATGATAGACTTACCTTTACTCTACTTCACCCATTCAATAAACATTTTTTACACCCTTGATACTGTCAAAATTATCCTACTATTTTCCATGCCAAACATTTGTGTAGTGAATACCTACCCCCATTTCTACTCAAGTGTATTCACCTAGTTATACATATACATCATTAATTTGGTACTTCCATATATATAACCCATAATAATTAATCAAGGTGTTAAAAATGAATAAAGGCATTCTTATATTGTACTATCTATGTGACACACAAATGCATTTACATGATATAAATATAATGGGTGGGCTTAGAACTATATTTTCATACAATGAATTTGGTAATGTTTTTATCTCATGAGATGTGATTTATATTGAATGAGAGGATATACTAAGAATTTTATGTTATTTTTTGGAGGTTAGCCTTATATTAAATATATAATGTTATATTTTATTTTTTCACCACAATGCCATGATTCCTTGATATTATCCTCTTAAATTCATCTCCAATGTTATTGTTCATGATTGTCATTCCTTTTTTCTATTGAGATACACCTCTTGGATTTGATTTATTACTTTAATCCTGTTATTATTTGATTCTCCCCTTAGGAGGATTTATATCTCACCCTTTTCTTATGTACGTCACAAGGTTACCTTGGTCAGTCTTAGAAGAGAGGTTGAATTTTAATAGCATGTTAATAATTTTCAAATAATGTTGTCGTATCTCTATATTAAGTTATTGTGATATGAATCAAATATCCAAAAGACACTAGGCCCCATTATCTTTTTTTCATATATTAACGGTATATTTATGTATTAAATCATGAATTCTGGTCTATTAAAATATATTTTTTATCTGTTTGCATCAGAGAAAGGTCTAGTTATTTTAGGGGACTGTGATTTGGAAACATTAGTTAAATCCATAGGTATATTGACCTAGGATGATCATAAATAGATATTACATTATTTTATTATGAATATTAATTATATTAAACAAACAGACACCTATGGACCATAACTGTTTTGTGCCTTTGGAAACCTCGAAACATAAACACTAGTCCATAAGTGAGATACGCCATCTCCCACTATGTTCTTCATAACTATAAACCTTCTTAGAAATATCATATATAATATATTTATTCCTAACTTGGGGAAATGAAACCTTTGAAAGGGTGAGCTCATATTCTTAGTAAGGGTATACAAGGGAGATGTGTATGAATAAATAGATTATAAGGCTATGAGAACATGAGAATAACATTTCAAACCCATACCCTATATATAAAATATCATTATCTTAAATCATGGAATAAATATTGGCAGTTCAGAATAGATGAATCATAATATAATCATTTATCATGAGACATGAGAGCATAACATTGGTCGAATGCCTGGATTTTCTACATACATATAACCATATAAAATCATTTCCACATTAGTCAGGTCTCAATTCCATGGTTATTATATTTTAATGGGTTCAATTCTTTAATCATCATAGTAGTCAAGGTTCACTCCCAAGTCCATTATAACAGAAAAATTACCTTACTAAATAAGGTTTACTCCCCATTCCATCCCTGTATTATAAAATCAGGTTCACTCCCTATTTCAGTCTTATCTATATCATGTGATATAAATATTTAACCAATTAATTGGAGGTAGATATAGGTCCCACCAATCACCTAATGAAAACAATATTTATGTGTTCCATAATATTATAGACACTCATCATATCGTAACCCATGAAATGAAATGGGTATCATAAAAATTTCATCATATCACTACCTATAGAAAATAGATAGGTTTTATAATCATTTTATCATACCATAACCCATAAAATAAGCGAGTTTCATTATAATTTTATCATTGTATAACCCATATATTAGAAACATGTTTCATAAACTACTTTTCATAATAAACATAAAACATTAAAAGAAATAATAAGAACGGTATCCTTGGATCATATCCCTAGTAAGGCATAGGTAATATCAATGGATGAAATCATATGTGGAATTTTATTTTTATCAATAATTTAAAATATTTCTTGAGTAAAGTATCCTTTCCACTTTGAAAATAATTTTTTAATAAAAAATACATTTTCAAAATCATTTCCTTTTGATATAATTTTTTTAAAATATAAAAAATTTCCAAAATATTTGTAACACCCCAAGGTTTCATAGTGTATTATTTCTTCAAAATAATTCAATGACTTGCACTACACGCAACACTGAGTTCAATCACACCATGACTTACAAAAAAAACCATTCAAAAGAGGTTATGAATAGTATTATATAAATTTTAAACTTTATATAATCCTTATAATTTTAGAATCCATATTATGAGTTTCTTAGATATAATGCAAGAACAAATTCATTTTCAGTATTGCACTTTTATCAACTTTTAATAGTGAACCCTTTTTAAATAAAATATTTTAAACTTTTTGACTAAATGGGGACATCAAAAAATTTAAAATGAAACATCCCAATCTTCCACGGTACGTTTCCCTTTGAATAATGTGATAGCGTGTGTTGTACGCAACACCGAGTTCTAACACACCATAACCAATCAAACTAGTCGTTATAAATAGCAATACCTACTTTTTGAAAATATATATATTTTATATTTCAAAATGGACTTCATTTTTGGATTCGGAATATCGAATTTAGCCTAAGGTGAAATTTTGGTACTTTTCGGATAACTTTCATATTTTGATGAATAGTGAAAATTACTAAATTTTAATTAAAAACAACTTTTTTAATCAAAATAATTAATAGTGATAAATTATGAATTTGAGTGGTTTTAAAGTATATTTAGAATATATTTTTACAATTTAATATAATGTTGGTCATTAGACATAATTTTACAATTAAACCGAACATAAACAAGTGTCAATCTTTTGATAGTTATTATCTCTTAAAAACACGCTTTTTGTTTTGACAGCGGGAATTAATTTTAAATTAATTTCTGCCACTTCTGTGTTTTGAATTTAGAAAAATGGATTCCATATTTGGAATCAGGATGTTCAAATTGTGTAAATAGGTAACTTTTATTTTTAGACATTTTGAATAATTACAGCGGTAATTATTTTATTTACCATGGTTAAGGGTAAATCCGGTAAATAAGGGTTAAAAAATAATATTATAATAATACTAAATTACCCTAAAACGTGTCTTAACCCTATTGGTTGATACATGGTCGACCATGGGCATCTTTGGGTCGATTTGGGGACCCCATGGATCCACTTGTAAGTGATAATGACACTTTATTTTAATTAAGTCAAAATGAATACAAAAATGACACAAACATATATCTTTTAGAAAAACAATTGTTACATAGGGTTATATAAGTTGGATTTTAGATTATAAATATTCATTAAAAATCTAAATAGATTTACTACATAATGATATTCTATTTATAATTTTTAGACATTAAATAATTTATTTTATTTATGACACAATGATGATGCAGTAATTACTATAATAGTGAAAAATTAAAATAATTGATATTATAAATACCCAAAAAAATATAATATGAAACTTTTAATGAATTAAACTAATTTTATAGGATAATATGATATATTAGTATTGATTTAATTGACTTTGTTCTAAGTAATCAATCTGTTATGAGTTTCACAAAAATCAACTATTGAATAGTGTCAAAATTGACATAAAAGAGTTTTTAAAACAAATATTATATTATTAATTGATATTAAATTCCTAAAAATCTAAGGTTCGGCCAAGAGACTTATATAAGGATAGTTTCATCATTAATGGACCACTTGGGGGTCTCTTGGATGTATATAGTAAGTTTATTAACCATATTATATAAAAATACAAAGAGACATTGTAAAAGTGAAACTAATTAACTTAGAGTTAATACTTAAAGATAAGGTTAATATAAGTACCCAAACCTGTCTAAATTCTATTGGTTGAGTTGTTTTCGACCTATCCCCACCTTAAACATTGAATAATCAACTTTTGAGCCTTTAGAAACCGAATATAAATTTATTATAAATTAATATTTCTAGCTTTTCCAAAGGTGCCCCTCACCCCTCTTATAAAAGGGCACTCCTCCTTCTCATTTCTTCACACCTTCAAAGCCTTTTGTCTCGGCCAAAATCTGCCCAAATACTCTCCCAACATCCCTCACTACAACCTAGAGGCCTTAGTTTGATCAGAAAACCAACCTAAGGAGCCCTTTTGATCAAATCAAAAGGAAGAACCCGAAGAAGAGGTAATGATTTCACCACCCTTCTCCAAGTTCATTTCTTCTTCCACTTCTTCTTCCTTTGTTCTTACCATTCTAAAATAATAACTCCAGTATCTCACATATAATGTGATGTTATTATAAATATGGTACAACCATATTCAGTATTCTATCCACCCTTTGAATAACATGTCACCATACGTGCGTACGTACGGCTTACCGTCTCCACGTCGTGGTGTAATTGTTATTCAATATAATATTATTTGGATGGGTATAATAATGATATGTAACTCATGTAAATAATAAATATAACATGTTAATGATTCTGTATATATGATATACCATCCATTTATATATTATTTTAATATCAAAAGAATGATATTGTCGCTCGTGCGTACGTACGGACTACCGTCTCCACGAACGCGATGAGATTCATTCTCCATCGTATCCATTCAAGTATAATTATCATTTGATGATTTAAAAATGATGTTTAAGGACTTGATATCATTCTGGATATGAATAATATACAACCTATCCTTCACAAACATGTCTTACGTGACAAAACATATAAAAGAAAACAAGTAAGTTAACACCCGAAACGACGATAATTCTAAGATATTATTAACAAATCAATGTTAAAAGATCATATATGATATCATATTAATATATATGATTCTTGTATAATTTAATAACAATTATTTCACCATTATACAGGAGGTTAACCTACCCCAACCAAGGAAAAGTACAAGGTAAGGGTTATTTCACAATCTCTTCATTATCCGAGGTTGTTTATTTGTAATAATCTACTGGGATCTCTTTATCATCCACATCCATGTTTCTTCAAAATGTATTTCAAAACATTTTTATTATTTACAAGAATATGGGTTAAAGTCATTTATACCCTTGTTTGACTTTTTATAAGAGGTTTATAAAGGAATCTTTCCGTCGTTTTCAAAACAAGGTCATTTTTAACCTTTTCGACAGAATTAAGGTAAGAACGTTTTTTTTAAACTTATACGGCGGGTGCGGCTAATTTCCACCGTTATAAAATCTTCAAAACTTCCCTTACAAGCTTATAAGAATATTTTCAAAGAAAATGTTTTATTTTATATGGATCTTAAATTATTTCAAAATAAAAGGAGATATTTCTTTAAAAAGAATTTTGATTTCATCTATGTCAACATCCTTTGATGGATTTTAAGATTATTTGAAGTTGATTTATTATGATACAAAAATTCTATATTGTATTGAAGGTTTTGTAATATGTTTGACTGTGGATGTGCTATTTTTATACCATTCATAGTTTATGGTGAAAGTATTTACATTTCGTATGCTAGTTTTAATACGAATGTTTATGTTATGTTTAAACCTTTTCATATGGGAATGCATTGGACTTAATATGTGACGGGTGGAGCCCGCTATAGCTCCTTGATGCATCGGTAGGTCTCATGAGACAAACTAGTGTCTTGGCACAAGGCCTTGACAAAATCTTATTTGTAGTCTTGGCACGAGGCCTTGGCTATGTCGTTATGATAGTCTGACATTATGCATTCCATCATTATGAAAGTGGTTATTGATTTTGCATGTGATTATTCGATTAGTAGAATAACCATGTGAATAAGTAAATGGAATTATTTCATTTTATTTATGCCATACTATATTAAATGTTCAAGTTTAAAAGGCTTTTGTTTTAGTTATACATTGCATTAAAATGTTTATTCTTATTTATGAAAGTTTCCGCTATATTGTTATCCTTACTGGGCATTTGAGCTCACCCCTTTTCTATGTTTTATTTTTCCCAGGATGTGAAGATGTAAGTTATGAATGACCTTCAGGGTTATTATGAGGGGATTATAGTGTGGACTATGGAAACATTATATTGTTGTAGTAGTTTTTCATTTTATGATGTAATGTAAAACTTATGAATATATCTAGTGTTTCCAAGGCTACTAAACCCATCGGTCTTTCGAGATTTGATCTTTCTTGTGATCATGCCAATGTTATGTAATAATGCACCGACTCTGGGTAACTGGGGTCGGGGCGTTACAGTTGGTATCATAGGAAGTTTAGTACAAACCTTGGAAGCTAGATTTAGATAAACTCTGATTAGAGCACGTAGACCTAAGATGAACTTTGAGGATTAGTATAGAAGAACTTCCTAGAATTTTGGTATTGTAGAGATTTTGTGAGTTTTCCGAGCAATACATCCCTGTCTGGATACGAGCAGGTAGAGGCGGCTCTGGCACAGATGTACCTAGGGGTAAAACCCGAAAACACCGCTTTGAGCTAGACTCGAACGGGAACTGGTGCACGACAACGGGCCTTGCTGCACTCTTGGTTACGACACTCCCGGGGGATATGCTTAGGATAACTCTCATTTTCTTTACAAATCATTTTGAAGGGATTATGAGTATATACTTTCTCAAAGAAAACATTCTTATGATTATGGATTATATCCATAAATAGTTCAATTTATGTTAGGTGTTTTATAAGTATGGGATTATGTATTTTGATTCATAAACTGATCTAGTTTATGCCATTGTTTAGAAATGGCGCCCAGTAGAAGGAATGAGAACTCCAGAAATGCACATGATCCAAAGAGAAGGAAGGATCATATCTTTCATGGTCTTAAGATAGAATTTATAATAGAAATAGTCTCCCATGTATTATCATCATATGAAGAAATAATATCATGTATTGATAAGATAAGTAAAGACTTTACTGAGTCCTATGGATTTGAAGGGAAGCAAGAGAAGAAAAGGATAGAAGAGAGAAATATGGATAAAGGGAAGAGGGAAAAGAAGAATTTTCCCATATGTGGTAACTGTGGAAAGAAACACCCTGGAACTTGCCTGAAAGGAATGGGAGTTTGTTATAAGTATGGAGGAAAAGGGCACAAAGTACGTGACTGCAAGGGTAAGAAAATGGTTTTAAATGTACAATGCTTTATTTGCAAGGAGTTTGGACACTACGCGAACCTATGTCCCAGTCATCAGACTATGCCGCAAATGATGTTATTGGATAATAATCAATTTATGATACTACCACAGATGAAGAGGAATGATTAGAAATCTTATGTTGATTATGTGAATTGAGTGTTGTATCAACAATGTACTTGTTATAATAATTATGGAGTATATAAGGATTGTACTGCAGTACTATTTCATTAAGGACTTGAGATTGTGTGGAACAAAGAAAAGTGACTTAATAGAAGGTTAAATTTTTGGAAAATATATGGTTGAGAGAAAGATAAACCATAATATGCTTCTGATACTGAGGTAGTGATTTTGGAATAATATGTGATTGTTTTGGATAAATTATATTGGATATTCTTGACTACCTTAGAACTGATTAATGATTTGTATATTCCATCATTGTTGGGGTTTAAAACATTTTTGGATTAATGAATTATATCCAGCATTCTATATGGAATAAGGGAGCATGAATGTAATCAATAAGGAATATGGTAATACATGATGAAGGTATTCATATTCTATTACGGGGTAAAAAGGATCTATATTATGTTTACCTTCCTTATAAATGTTGGACTGTGAGTTTAGACAGAAGTATTTTGGATAGTTCTAGTTTGGATTATTTTGGATTGCCATAAAAGGACAACCCGGAGGTCGGTCGGCAACCCGTCGCGTCCGGCAAGGCTGCGAGACTTGAACCCGCAACCGAAGGGCGACAAGGGTGTATCACCTACCACTGTCCCACGAGATGTCCTGAATTAAATAATGTAGTTTTTTTAAAAGATCTGGTAGATGAATTATAATTCATTTATTTTGGAACCCTGTACGAATAGTATAAATAGAAAAAAAAATTTACGTTCTATTATCTTTTAGAATGAAAGATGAGTTTGTGGTAGAAATTTATTAATGGGTAAAATTCTAATTATAAAGTAAGTATATCTCCTTATTATCTTATCCAATCTCATAAATAAATTCCTCAACATTAATAATAGAAACTTAGACCAAAAATGTTGTCCTAGATGGTACCTTAAATCATCACAAATTTATGGCTTTGGGATTGTTGGCCTTTTCATAGCCATGTTCTCTACCACTCTCCATCAGATAATTGATGGTTAGATTTCTCTTCCATATCCATATTTTCCTACATGGAACCCTAGTATGTGTTATTTTCGGTAATCTTCATACTTTCCACTCTTTATTTTAAATAGAGGCCTCATTAATTCATTTTCCGATGTGGGTTTTCCCACAAATATATTTTCTATTTTCAACCTTTTATTTTCGAATAACAATTTCAAATTGTGAGGATGCAATTTATTGAAGGAGGGGAGAATGTAACACCCCAAGGTTTCATAGTGTATTATTTCTTCAAAATAATTCAATGACTTGCACTACACGCAACACTAAGTTCAATCACACCATGACTTACAAAAAAACCATTCAAAAGAGGTTATGAATAGTATTATATAAATTTTAAACTTTATATAATCCTTATAATTTTAGAATCCATATTATGAGTTTCTTAGATATAATGCAAGAACAAATTCATTTTCAGTATTGCACTTTTATCAAATTTTAATAGTGAACCCTTTTTAAATACAATATTTTAAACTTTTTGACTAAATGGGGACATCAAAAAATTTAAAATGAAACATCCCAAGCTTCCACGGTACGTTTCCCTTTGAATAATGTGATAGCGTGTGTTGTACGCAACACCGAGTTCTAACACACCATAACCAATCAAACTAGCCATTATAAATAGTAATACCTACTTTTTGAAAATATATATATTTTATATTTCAAAATGGACTTCATTTTTGGATTCGGAATATCGAATTTAGCCTAAGGTGAAATTTTGGTACTTTTCGGATAACTTTCATATTTTGATGAATAGTGAAAATTACTAAATTTTAATTAAAAACAACTTTTTTAATCAAAATAATTAGTAGTGATAAATTATGAATTTGAGTGGTTTTAAAGTATATTTAGAATATATTTTTACAATTTAATATAATGTTGTTCATTAGACATAATTTTACAATTAAACCGAACATAAACAAGTGTCAATCTTTTGATAGTTATTATCTCTTAAAAACACGCTTTTTGTTTTGACAGCGGGAATTAATTTTAAATTAATTTCTGCCACTTCTGTGTTTTGAATTTAGAAAAATGGATTCCATATTTGGAATCATGATGTTCAAATTGTGTAAATAGGTATCTTTTATTTTTAGACATTTTGAGTAATTACTGCGGTAATTATTTTATTTACCATGGTTAAGGGTAAATCCGGTAAATAAGGGTTAAACAATAATATTATAATAATACTAAATTACCCTAAAACGTGTCTTAATCCTATTGGTTGATACATGGTCGACCATGGGAATCTTTGGGTCGATTTTGGGACCCCATGGATCCACTTGTAAGTGATAATGACACTTTATTTTAATTAAGTCAAAATGAATACAAAAATGACACAAGCATATATCTTTTAGCAAAACAATTGTTACATAGGGTTATATAAGTTGGATTTTAGATTATAAATATTCATTAGAAAGCTAAAAAGATTTCCTACATAATTATATTCTATTTATAATTTTTAGACATTAAATAATGTATTTTATTTATGACACAATGATGATGCAGTAATTACTATAATAGTGAAAAATTAAAATAATTGATATTATAAATACCCAAAAAATATAATATGAAACTTTTAATGAATTAAACTAATTTTCTAGGATAATATGATATATTAGGATTGAGTTAATTGACTTTGTTCGAAGTAATAAATCTGTTATGAGTTTCACAAAAATCAACTATTGAATAGTGTCAAAATTGACATAAAAGAGTTTTTAAAACAAATATTATATTATTAATTGATATTAAATTCCTAAAAATCTAAGGTTCTGCCAAGAGACTTATATAAGGATAGGTTAATCATTAATGGACCACTTGGGGGTCTCTTGGATGTATATAGTAAGTTTATTGACCATATGATATAAAAATACAAAGAGACATTGTAAAAGTGAAACTAATTAACTTAGAGTTAATACTTAAAGATAAGGTTAATATAAGTACCCAAAACTGTCTAAATTCTATTGGTTGAGTTGTTTTAGACCTATAACCACCTTAAACTTTGAATAATCAACTTTGGAGACTTTAGAAACTGAATATGAATTTATTATAAATTAATATTTCTAGCTTTTCCAAAGGTGCCCCTCACCCCTCTTATAAAAGGGCACTCCTCCTTCTCATTTCTTCACACCTTCAAAGCCTTTTGGCTCGGCCAAACTCTGCCCAAATACTCTCCCAACATCCCTCACTACAACCTAGAGGCCTTAGTTTGATCAGAAAGCCAACCTAAGGAGTCCTTTTGATCAAATCAAAAGGAAGAACCCGAAGAAGAGGTAATGATTTCACCACCCTTCTCCAAGTTCATTTCTTCTTCCACTTCTTCTTCCTTTGTTCTTACCATTCTAAAATAATAACTCCAGTATCTCACATATACTGTGATGTTATTATAAATATGGTACAACCATATTCAGTATTCTATCCACCCTTTGAATAACATGTCACCATACGTGCGTACGTACGGCTTACCGTCTCCACGTCGTGGTGTAATTGTTATTCAATATAATATTATTTGGATGGGTATAATAATGATATGTAACTCATGTAAATAATAAATATAACATGTTAATGATTCTGTATATATGATATACCATCCATTTATATATTATTTTAATATCAAAAGAATGATATTGTCGCTCGTGCGTACGTACGGACTACCGTCTCCACGAACGCGTTGAGATTCATTCTCCATCGTATCCATTCAAGTATAATTATCATTTGATGATTTAAAAATGATGTTTAAGGACTTGATATCATTATGGATATGAATAATATACAACCTATCCTTTACAAACATGTCTTACGTAACAAAACATATAAAAGAAAACAAGTAAGTTAACACCCGAAACGACGATAATTCTAAGATATTATTAACAAATCAATGTTAAAAGATCATATATGATATCATATTAATATATATGATTCTTGTATAATTTAATAACAATTATTTCACCATTATACAGGAGTTTAACCTACCCCAACCAAGGTAAAGTACAAGGTAAGGGTTATTTCACAATCTCTTCATTATCCGAGGTTGTTTATTTGTAATAATCTACTGGGATCTCTTTATCATCCACATCCATGTTTCTTCAAAATGTATTTCAAAACATTTTTATTATTTACAAGAATATGAGTTAAAGTCATTTATACCCTTGTTTGAATTTTTATAAGAGGTTTATAAAGGAATCTTTCCGTCGTTTTCAAAACAAGGTCATTTTTAACCTTTTCGACAGAATTAAGGTAAGAACGTTTTTTTAAACTTATACGGCGGGTGCGGCTAATTTCCACCGTTATAAAATCTTCAAAACTTCCCTTACAATCTTATAAGAATATTTTCAAAGAAAATTTTTTATTTTATATGGATCTTAAATTATTTCAAAATAAAAGGAGATATTTCTTTAAAAAGAATTTTGATTTCATCTATGTCAACATCCTTTGATGGATTTTAAGATTATTTGAAGTTGATTTATTATGATACAAAACTTCTATATTGTATTGAAGGTTTTGTAATATGTTTGACTGTGGATGTGCTATTTTTATACCATTCATAGTTTATGGTGAAAGTATTGACATTTCGTAAGCTAGTTTTAATACGAATGTTTATGTTATGTTTAAACCTTTTCATATGGGAATGCATTGGACTTAATATGTGACGGGTGGAGCCCGCTATAGCTCTTCGAGGCATCGGTAGGTCTCATGAGACAAACTAGTGTCTTGGAAAAAGGCCTTGACAAAATCTTATTTGTAGTCTTGGCACGAGGCCTTGGCTATGTGGTTATGATAGTCTGGCATTATGCATTCCATCATTATGAAAGTGGTTATTGATTTTGCATGTGATTATTCGATTAGTAGAATAACCATGTGAATAAGTAAATGGCATTATTTCATTTTATTTATGCCATACTATATTAAATGTTCAAGTTTAAAAGGCTTTTGTTTTAGTTATACATTGCCTTAAAATGTTTATTCTTATTTATGAAAGTTTCTGCTATATTGTTATCCTTACTGGGCATTTGAGCTCACCCCTTTTCTATGTTTTATTTTTACCAGGATGTGAAGATGTAAGTTATGAATGACCTTCAGGGATATTATGAGGGGATTATAGTGTGGACTATAGAAACATTATGTTGTTGTAGTAGTTTTTCATTTTATGATGTAATGTAAAACTTATGAATATATCTAGTGTTTCCAAGGCTACTAAACCAATCGGTCTTTCGAGATTTGATCTTTCTTTTGATCATGCCAATGTTATGTAATAATGCACCGACTCTGGGTAACTGGGGTCAGGGCGTTACAATATTAATGAATTTTATTCTTTGAAATGAAAATTGAAAATATATAAGGTGAGATTAAAATCATTGAGTAATCATGGTAATGAAAAATAATTTTCTTGTTGTTCATGTTAAAAATATTCTTTTTTCTCTTATTTTGATAAATATAAATGGGATTTTTTTAAATGACATGAATATTAATTTAAAAAAAAATAAAAATTAAAACATGGGTAAAATGGATTTTAAGAATCATAATATCATAATAAAACCTTTTTGAAAACCAATTTTTAGAAAACATGGTTTTGGAAGAAAAAATATTTTCGACCAAAGGGTGAAATAAAGTTGAATATTATTAAAAATAAATTCCTAATAATTGTAAGTACCAAAGAGTGTAAAATGTTACCATTACTTGAAGATATCCTGAATAAAAATATGGGAGTAAAATTCATCAGAATTATTTGGATATAGATCATGATATTTATACATTAGAGACTTAATCTTAAATAATCCCCATAATTGATGTGATTGTAACATAAATTCAGTATCACTTTGGGGACGTTGAATAATAATCCTCAAAATGGGATAAAATATAATGAATATTGTCATGAGTATGAATAAATTCATGATATGACATGTCAAAGGGTACATATATAACCCTCGTGAAATAATATAGGTGCATAACATAATGTAAATTTCAAATAAGGCAAACTGAGAAAAAAATCCCTTACCTTGGGTATTTAATTTTTTCATACTCATTCAAAACACATATATAATAAATATATGTTTATTATAAATACATTAAAATACCATATTCATATGTATAATACCACATATAATTTTATTATTACATTTTATAACTTATTTATAAATAATTTTATGTTAAAGTTATGTTTCGGACAACAATTGCTTTGTTTTTTTATGTTTTGACTTATTATTTGTTGTCTTCTAAAATTGATCATTATTTAATAATATAAATAATTTTAAACATGATATAAATATCATATATATTCTGTATATATTTATTTAGAGAAATTCATAAATGGTTTTGATAGAAAATTAAATACACCGTTCATAGAGATGATATGTTGTACATATGCGTGAACATTGTTTCCAATTTCTTATCAGATTTAATGAAATTAAAGTAAATGATATATATTATCATTAAAAAAATTAATATATATCAATTTTTTATTAAAACCATCATTAATTCATTCCATGTCAATTGTGAATAAATCACATTGCTTTGCAAGGTGGTGGTCCACCGTACACACGAGCGACGTTCTTGTATTCCCAAAAAATGGAGAGTATGAAGTTATGTGTGATAAAATAATTCCCGATACAAAAAAATTAAAAAAATCATATATAAATAAAAAATCCATCATTACGACCATCCTTGATGTGTGGTAATGGAAAAACGAACAACATCGGTTCTTGAGGTGGTAGTTCTCCGTATTCAGGAACGATGATTTCATAACTCATTTGATTGAACTGGAGATGGTTTTAGGTAATTAAATTGACATAAAAAAATATTTTTATATTTCATATATTTATATTATTATTCAATCATGATATAGAAATTACATAATGGGTTTTATGAAGATATATAAAAAATTATTGTTGAGAACATTGCCTCTTCCTCAGGAATCCTCCCTAAGTTTTCACTAAAATCCATCCTAGGATAACTTTATTCCAAAAAATAAGGCTTATAGAATAAGGGGAGAGAATTTGAAAAGAGATTTGGGTAAGTATTGTCTGAACCAAAATGGTTTTATAGTGTAAATAAGATAGAAAAGATGGCGAGCTTTTACAACTTGTGGAGATGGCACATTTGATATTTTTTTAAAGAATTGAGTGCTCCCGCATTTAACATTTGTAAAAAGGGTCAAAATTAGGCCATTATAGAACCTTATATATATAATGGTTTAAATACAGATATATAATAGTCTGTAGAAAATTTTATGGGTTACTATTACCCATATCTTCTATGTTTAACCCTCAGTAAACCTATTATTACCTTAACTGCGGTAATTAAATTTTACTACATTCACTATCCATTTTGGTCAAAAATTAAGTTGAAATTATTAGATAATATAAATTATTTTGATTCCAAATATGGAATAAATACTTAAAAAATTCAATTGATAGAAGTGTTAAAAATTAATTTAAAATTAATCTCGCATACATGATGAGAAATTAGGTTTTTTAAGAGAAAAAGTTTAAAAGTTTACAATGTTTTCAAATCAAAATTCAATATGAAATTGATTAAAATGACTTAAATTTGATTAATGGATGTATTATTTAACAAATTTAATTCAAAAATAATTTAAAATATAATATAATTTTATAAATAAATTAAATAAAATGACAGTTTTCAATTAAAATTCAGTATTTTTCATTATTCGTTAAAAATGAAACATTTCAAAAAAATCCAAAAAATTAACCCTAAGATATTTTTGACATTATAATTTAAAAAGTTATGTTTATTTAATCAATTTTATTTTATAAAACTATAAAAAATAATTTTATTATTGTTTATAAAAATAAATAAGAATCATTTTTTGAGAAAATGGTAGTTTTGAAACATATAAAGACTTATAGAAAACTAAGTATTTTATTATAAATATGCTTTATTTATATAAAACCATTATAAATAATATTTAAATAGTAGTTATTACTATTTATAATACAACATTTAATGACTATGTTATAATGGTCATGTTTGAATAATATTAATAATATATCATAGTTTTGTTAAAACACAGCATCATGTGCAAAGCAAAGTAACCTTGTGTTGTGTGTAGTGCAAGCTTAACGTGGTGGCCACATGTAGCGAAATCTTTCAAATAATTTTTATTTTTAAAAAAAATCACAAAAACAATGGGAGTTACATTCTACCCCCCTTAAAATGAATTTTACACTTAAAATTTTTTATTCTTATAAAAACAAATGAAGATACCTCTACCTCATCATATCATCAAATTACCACATAGTTTCCTAAAACTGGTGGTTTTTCCACAAAACTCTGACCAAGTGAGTGGTCATGTTTCATCAAAATTTCTATATTCAATCCATAATCTCAACCAGTTATTCCTCATTAAAAAGAAATTACACCCATGATATGAATTTTGATTTTAGCATATGTGGAGGGTTAGGTATGTAATTCCTCAGTAGAGATACATATAATACATCATGGAATTGGGATAGGTTTAGTGGAAGTTCCAACTCATAGGATAAAATCAATATAATATCATGAATTTAAAATGAAACGATATTCATATGGATTAGTTTCCCATTCATCCTGAATCTCATAAACATATTCCATAGAGAAATTCTTAGAAGCACCTTATCATCAACTTATAAATATAGATCACACTATAAATTTTCATCAAACTTTTCTACCAAATATTAGCTTCCTTGATTTTCTATTGAATGGATCTAACCTTCTATTCCATTTTTGTCATCAACAAAAATTATAAATAGTTTTCTTTCTCCAACTTCATTCCAACATCTTGGATATATACATTTATTTCCATATGGGACTTCACAAGGATCGATATGAATTATTGTGTGAAATATATTATTGTATGAAAATTATATTAGAGGAAGATGTTGATCCCAACCACCTTAGAAATCCATAGAACAATATCTCAATATATCCTGTAGGGTTTGAATTGTTTTTTAAGATTGACCATCTATCTAGGGATGATATGTGATCCGAAAACTCAACTCTTTATGATGGGTTTGCTGAATACTTCTCTAGAAATTTGAGGTGAGCCTTATATCTCGATCAGATACAATGGAATATGTTACTCCATGAATCCTTACCAATTCCATAATTTATATCATGGAATGATGATCCATATAGAATTATTCTCTAATAGTGATTAATTTTGATGACTCAGTAAGGGTATAGACTTCAAACCATATAGCATTATGCCATTTAGACATTTTGGGGAGTTCGAGAACAAAATATTTAATAATTTTTTCTATTTTCATTCTGGTTGAATAATTGATGTGACATCCCCTTATAACTTTTTCATTAGGCCTTATATTTTGGGAATACCAAACATTGAGATACAAACTTTTCAATCTGTCACTTCATGCCATCCCACCAGAAGCATTATTTCAAATCTTTATACATCTTCATACTTCCCAAATGAATAGATAATGAAGAACTATGATCTTACTCTAACAATTCTGTATTCAAATATGGTATATATGGATGAATACATGGTGTATAAACATTATCATTAAATTAGGATAAAGATTAAACATATGAACATTTATACCCTTCTTTTATAGATCTACATATTCTTACAATGCCTCATTATTCTACACATTGATTTATGGTTAATCATATAATTTATCAATATAATATTTCCCTCCTTACATATAGATTTCTAGATCCATCCGCTTTAAATCTAAAAATATTGGATCTTTTTTATTCCTTATCATGGATAAGCTAGAATGATCCTTTTAACTCAAAGCATCAACCAGCTTATTCTCTTTCCCAGGGTGGTAATGTTTTGAGAAATCATATTCATTAATTACTTCAAACCATATTCTCTAGAACATATCCAAATCCTTCAATATGATTATAAAAATTAAATTTTTTTGATCACTATATATATATATATCACACTTTTATACATAAAGATAATTCTTCCATATATTTAATGCAAAAATTACTATGGATAACTCCAAATCAAGGGTTGGGTAATTTTTCCTAGAATCTTCATTTATCTTGATGTACAGGCTATAACAATGTCATTCTTCATGATAACAAATCTCAATCCCTTCTCGGATGCATCTATATAGATTAAAAACCCTTCTATACTATAGGGTAATGTAATCACATGTGTGCTGACTACCCTTCTCTTCAGTTCAATGAAATTATCTTAAAACTCATATGTCAAGAGGAACTTAACTCCCTTATAAGTTAACTATGTCAGTTGATTAGATAATTATGATAAATTCTCCAAAAAAACCAATAATATCAGGCTAAACCAAGAAAACAACTGATCTCAATCATCATGGTTGGTCTAGTCCAAAATTTAATTTCCTCCGTCTTTGATAAATCAATTGATATACCATTTATTGAGGTTATATAGAATAAAAATGAAATCTTTTAAATCCTAAATTCACACTTTGTGTATTTTTCACATAGTTTCCCATTATTTGGGGTCTCTAGTACAGTTATCTAGAGATATCCATGCTCTTCCATTCCCTTTGAATAGATAATAATATCATCTATAAAGACTACCAAAAACTGATCAAGGTAACCTCTGTATACTTTATTCATTAAATCCCTAAAGATAATAGGGTTATTAGTATGAACTAAAGTCATCACTATATATTTATAGGTTCTATATAATGTAATGAATTTTTTATTGGGTATATTATTATTCTTTACCCTCAATTGATGATATTTGGAATGAAGGTCATTCATGAAAAAGTATTGAGTTCCATGCAGTTGATCAAACAAGTCATCAATATGGGGAAGAGGATAATTGTTCTTAATTGTTATCTTGTTAATCTCCCGATAATCAATGAAAATCCACATTGATCCACATTTCTTTAAAAAATAATAGGTTCATCCCAAGGTGATGCACTTGTTCGAATGAATCACTTTTTAATGCTTTCATGGAGTTTCTTCTTCAATTCCTACAACTTAATTGGGGAAATTCTATTGGAAGTTTTTAAAATTGGTGTCGCACTGGGTATGATTTCTATTGATAATTAAACATCATATTTTAGTTTATGTTTGGGAAACTATTTCAAAAAGAAAATAAAAAATTCCCACACAATAGGTATATCAACAATTTTAATTTTTTCCACAACAGAAAAATATAAATATCCATTATGAGTGGGAATTAATACCCTTACAATGGATTTGATCTTCATCAGATGTTTTCACAGATCATCGCATCGATAGAAGATCATAGGTTAGTTTAGAGTATAAAACATGACTTACCTTCCTTGAAAATTTATGTGGGGTTTATATAGATAAATTCAATCCACGTTCAATATAACATCAAATTCAAACAAAATAAGAATTAATAGATTATAAGGAATCAAATTCCCACCAACATCAGTAGAAAATGACTCATTTGATTGAGATGTGATCAATGTACCATTAGGGGTTTTCATTACTAATTATACATCTACTATTTTTGGTGGTATATTCATACCCTTATAAAATTCGTTAGCAATGAATTAATGGGTATATCTAGAGTCAATTAAGACATTAAAAGTTATAGAGGTGATTGTATGTGTATCTTTAAGACGTTGTTATCACACCCGTTATGAGAAACAATGATAACATGAGATTTACCTTTTCCTCTTGGCTTAAGATGTTATAGTCGCCAATCATAATCATCATCAACCTTATGATTTAGGAATATGTTAGCATAGTTCCCATACTCCTTGAATTTGAAATACAAGAGTGTGGGTGGTTCATTCTATACATCTTTCTCCCTATTCACATCGTTAGATGATTTCTTCACACTACTCCAGTAATCATTTTTTTGATGAACTTACTTTCCACACATAAAACATTTACTAGTCCCCCTAAGGTAATTTTTTCTATGCTTATTGCCACACTTAGAGAATAATGTAAATCTTATCTTCTTCTCTACATGATATTTAGATTTTCCTTTAAACTACATCATCTTTTTCTTTTCAAAACCACGACATTGATACATAACAATAATCATTATTTCCACCTTAGTATAATATCGAACAATATATTCATTGTTACTAAAGTATATTATCCCTAGATCCCTGAAAAGACTTGGTTTTAACCAACTAAATAATATATCAACCTTACTTTTAGTTTTAATTATAACACAAGAAGTATACCTCACATGCCTTGTAAAATTTACCCAATATGTACCAACAGTTCCATCATACATTTTATTTAACGCAAGGAACTCCCTATCCATATTTGTACATATAATATGAGGAAATAACATACTAAAATTTTTATTCTTGAACTGATCCAACTCCATGGATTAAATTTCATCTTTTGGCCTCATATTATTTATAATATTCCATCATTGATATGATTTACCATCCAAATGGTAGACAAACAAAATGCCTTTTTTTCATGTTCTGAAAATTGGATAATGGAAATTATATTTTCAGTGGTACTGATCCATTATTTTGAAACTATCAAATCAGTAGGTCTACTGAAGGAATGTGGGAGTTTACTCATGAAAAAATCAATATGATTTTATTCCCTAATTTATTCATTCGGATGTATTGTCTTATTTATATCTTGAAAAAGTTGTGTGATTATAGAAACAAGATTTTTTATTAAAGTTCCTGTAACATTTGGTTGCTCATGAGTACATTAATTACACTATCCATTACACTCATCATTAATGTGGTTTTTTTGGTTCCATATAATGAATAAAACCAAAAAATCTCAGTGTAATAAACAATAATCATAGCAAAGAACAACCTAATATGAAAAAATAACTTGTAGGATGTATAAATCATGACACCTTCTTATTTAATCTATGAATCCATAGGATTATCCTAGTTCATCCATATTAATATTCTTTTTAAATATTTCATTATGGTTCATAAATATTTTATGAATTCCTAAATCATATCTCTCAGGATTGTCAAACCAGTTGTGCAGAAAGGCTCATTATCGTGCACCAGTTCTTTCTCGAGTCTATCTAAATACTATGTTTTCTGGATTCTTTCCCCTAGGTACATTTTTTTCACATCCAAATCCACCTGTAGTATCTAGACAAGGATTTATTTCTAGGAAGCCACTTTCTCTATCCTTTAACAAAATTCCGGGACATTTTCCTATACTTTGAATCATATTTAGACTTATCCTTATAACTGTCCTTTAGGATCTCACTAAGGGTTTTTCACAATTGTTTACAAAAGATATATAAACCTTTCATATAATAAAAAATATAGTGAAAAAGGTTTATCATACATAGATATTATGTCATTTTTTATGAATATTTATTACATTACACAAACACAAGTATGGGGTCTTTAATAGTTTAGTGCCTATGGAAACATGGAAACATAAAAAATGGTCCATAAGTGAGATATGTCATATACCACAACATTTTTCATCACATGAACCCTTATTATAAACATCATACATAATAAATTTCATCATAACCTGGGGAAAGGAAACATAAGAAAGGGTGATCTTAGAGGCACAATAAGGGTACAAAAGGGAGATCTGTAAGTATAACATGAGAATAAGGGTATGGGGACATGCGAATTAAATTGGAAAAACACTCCCTACATATCAATTATCTTAATATTTAATCAAGGAATAAATATTGGCATTTCATAAGACATAAATCACAATATAATCCAAGAAACAGAGCCATGAGAGCATAATAGTGGAATAAGGCATGGATTTGTGGTATATACATTAGTATAGAAAATAGTTTCCATATTAGTTAAGGTTCACTGCTAAGGCTATCATATTGGAATGATTTCACTCTCCAAACCAGCATAGTAGTCAATGTTCACTCCCAAGACCATCATAGCAGGCATTGTCTCTTACTGAACTGGTTTCACTCCTCATTCCAGTCGTGTATTATTGAACTGGTTTCACTCCCCATTCTAGTTCAGTATATCTCATGAGATATAACTCTTTACCCAATGCATTGGAGGTAGATACAAGTCCCACCTATCCCCTAATGAAAACCGTATTTATGTGTTATACAATATCATAAAACATTCATCATATTATAACCCAGGAAATTAAATGGGTATCATAAAACTTTTATCATATAATAACCTTTAGAAAAGAGATAGGTTTCATAAAAATATATTCAGATCATAACCATTTAAAATAATCAGGTTTCTTAAGAATTTTATTAGTGTATAACCCATGGTAGATAAACTGGTTTCATAAATTAATTTTCATTCTTAAAAAAACCACTAATAGATATATTATGAATGATATCATTGGATCATATCCCATTAAGGAATAGGTAACAGCAACAGAATAAATCATTGATGGAAAATTATATTGATTAATCATTTAAATTATTTCATGAGGAAACAATCCTTTACACTTTTAAAATCATTTTAAAAAACATAATCCATTTTCAAATTAATTTTCTTTTGAAATAATTTATTTAAAATAGAAAACAATTAACAAATATTAAGGGAAAAAATTTTGAAAAGAAATTTGAAAAGGTTTAATGGAATATTGAAATCATTGGGCAATCAGGATAGTGGAAAATACTATGCATGATTTTCATGTTAAAAATAATTATTCTTTTCACTTTTTTGGTAAAAATCCAAACTTGAATAGTTTTTGAAAAAGACATGAATATTCCTCTTGAAAAAAATAAAAAAATAAAAAAAATGAATAAAATTTACTTTCGAAAATAATAAGAGATTAATAAAACATGTTTTAAATTTTTTTTAGAAAACATGGTTTTAGAAGAAAACAGATTTTTGACTGAAGAGTGAAATAAAATCACATTTTCTTAAAACAATCGTAATACTTTTAATACCAAAGAGTGTGAAAATGGTCCCAATACTTGAATATATAACGAATAACCATATTAGAATAAATGTAATGAGAATTATTGAGATTTATATCATGGTATTTCAATATTTTGGACTTAATCATAAAAAATCCTGATAAATGATGAGATTGTAACATAAAATATTTACCACATTGGTAACATTGAATCAAAAGACCTAAAAAGGAATAACATAAAATATAACTTAAAATATCATGAAGATGAATAAATTCAATATATTAAGTGTCAAAGGGGTTGTACATACACCTCTTTAAAGAATATAGGTGTATAACATAACATACATCTCAAAGAAGTCAATTTGAGTCTAAAATCCCTTACCTCAAGTATTAATTTCCATTGTACTCAATCAAAACTCATGTATAATAAATATAATTTTATTATAAATATTTTTTAAAACCATATTCACATATATCATACCATATATTTTTTATCACGGAATTTTATTACCCATTTATTAATAATTATCTATTAATGTTACATTTTGGCCAATGAATTCGTTGTTTTTATTTCATGTTTTGACTTGTAATTATTTGTATTGTTAAATTGGTCATGGTTACATAATATCCATAATTTTAACCTTGATATAAATATTATATATATTAATTATATATTTATTTAGTGTAATTCATATGATTTAGTGATTGAAAATGAAATACATTGTGCATGGATATGGTAGGTTGTATTGACGCATGAATGTTGTTTCCATTTTATTTTCAAATTGAATAAAATAAAATTAAATGATATGTATTATCATTAAAAAATTGTTTTTATCTAATATATATCACTTATGTTTATTAGCATCATCCTTAACACATTCCATGTAAGGCGTGAATGAATCACATCACTTTGAAAGGCATTTGTCTTCCGTATTCATGAGCAACATTATCACATTCCCAAAAATATTGAGATAATGAAGACATGTTTTATATAACAATTCAATAATAATAATAATATCATTAATTTAATATATAAAAAATAAATCAATCATTAAAAATAATCATTATAGGTTGTAATGAAAAAATGAACGATATCAGTTCGCGAGGCGGTACTGAGTCGTACACAAGAATGATGATTTCATAACCCATTTGATGTAAGTGGAAACAGTTGTAAGTAATAAAATTTAAAAAAACATTTAAATATACTTATGATACAATTTTATTTTATAAAAATGAAATAAAAATAATTTAATTGTTTGGAGGAAAAAATAAAACAAAAATTATCATTAATGAAAGTTACCTCTTCTTCAAGTATCCTCCTTATGTTTTCACTAAAATCCTTCCCAAGATAGATTTTTCCCAAATTAAGGCTTAAAATATGTGGATATGAATATTTTTAAGTGACTTGGTAAGGTATTTTATGAACAAAAATTGTTTTAATGTGTGAAGAAGAGATTATATATGTGGCCTTTTATAAGTGGGTAAAGCACACACTTTGTATTTTTATAAAGGATTGAGTGCTCCAAAATTTTTCATAGGTCACAAGGGTCTAAAATTATTCCATTATCAAAAAATATATGTTTAATGGTATAAATATGGAAATAAAATATTTATTAGACAATTTTATATGTTATTTGTACCATTATTGTTCTATTTTAACCCTCGGTAAACCAATTTTTTACCTAAACCATGACAATTTGGTTTTACTAAATTCACTATTCATTTTTGTAAAATATTATGTTGAAATTAATAGATAATATAAATTTTAGTGATTTAAAATATTGAATATATTTTTCAAAATTGCATTCATATAATTTACAAAATTTAATTTAAAATAAATCTTAAAGATGTGACGAGAGAGTGGGGTTTTGAATTAAAGAAGTGCAAAAGTTCATAAAGTTTTTTTATAAAATTCAATATGAAATTTATTAAAATGACTTAAATAGAATTAATGGATAAATAATTTATCTAATTTTACATTAAAATAAATTTAAATTATAATTTATTATTATAAAAAAATTAAATGAATAAGCATTTTTCAATTAAAATTCATTATTTTTCACTAATCGTCAAAAAATTAAACTTTGCAGATAAATACCAATAAATCAACCTAAGATAATTTTGAAATAATTATTTAATTTTTTTTATTTTATCAAATTAATTTTCAAAAATTATAAAAAAATAATTTTATTATTGTTCACAAAGAGAAATAAAAATCATTTTTTAGAAAATGTTATTTTTTTAAAAAAATATAAAGACATTACTGAAAATTAATATTTTTTTTATAATTATGTATTCCTTATTGAAATCATGATACATAATATTTAAAAATTTTTTACTATTCATACCTAAAGGTTTTACGGCTAGTTTATAAAGTTCGTGGTTAAAAAATATTAATAAAATACCATGGTTTTGTTAAAACTCAGTGTCTTGTGCAATGCATGGTAACCCAGTGTTTCATGTAATAAAAGATTAAATTGGTATTTCATGTAGCATAATCTATAATTGATATTTATTTTCCAAAATAAATAAATTTTTAAAAACTCTAGTTGTGAAGATAGGGACAAGTTTAAATATTAGAAAATACCCCTAAATTTTGGTAATGTATAGAGTTAGTTGTTTCCAAGAAAAAAACATATCTAGATACTACAAGTGGATGTGGCTCTACAAAAATTGTACCTATGGGTAACAACCTATAAAAGGGAGCATTGGGTATTAACTTGACCATAACATAGTTCATGATGAAGAGTCGTTGTTATACACATAGTTTGATATTATTGGGTGTATTCTTTGGTAAATTTATAAGCTCTTTATGAATCATTATGAGGAAACAAATTCCCATTAAATTTTATATTAGGAAATAGACTATGGATAACATAGATTGAAACCTAGAAGTTAATATTTTAAGTAATGTATATCATTTATATGTTATCTCTTCAATGTTCAAATTTTCCCTTTATGTTCCAAATAGTTTTAAAATTCTCATCCCTATGTATATTTTCAATGAAGTAAATGATTAGAACTAGAATAAAATACTAAAAGGCGGTCTCATCATCCATTTATGAACATAAAATTTCCTATGTGAATATGCTAATTCTTTCATATCACAAAATTTTATTATATCCATTCATAAACCACCTCAAAACATGGAAGTTGAGATATTTGTTAAAATGCGAAATGAGGAAATTATTGATTCATATATATATAACACCTCCCCTATCCATATTTTTGGGATGAACTTCCCAGAAAACCATGTGATTATATTTTTAGTATAATTTGATGCTATTATGGGTATGTATTGTCTTTTCTTTTATAGAAAAAACATAAATTTATGAGATAAGTAAATCATCCCCTTGACAAAAAATGTTCTCTAATTCTATAGAAGTGAACGAAGGAGTATGAATCTCTTTTTTTATCATCATCTTAAACATAGATATTATGTCCATATAGAAAATCCTATTTTGATAAAATGATTTAGACTAAGGAAAAAACCATCCTTGACAACATTCCCATTGTTACAGAAAACACTATATGTTTATAATAACATTTCATAGAATTCCTCTTAACCGGGAGGTTGAGTTCTTGATCGTACATATTTCTAGAGTTTTGAAATATCTAAGACTCCATATATAATGGTCATTTTTTAATGTGAGGAACTAAAGAAAAAACTATTGGAGAATATAGATAAAGGGCTTACACACCCAAGTGCTTCACTATAGGTTTCCCTAGTCATTTTCATCAATAAGAAGGATGGGTCAATGCACCAATGTATTGACTATCTTGAGCATAAAAAGATCGTGATAATGAATAAGTTTCCTCTTCCACATATTGATGACTTGTTAGATCATCTATGTGGAGCCCAATAATTCTCTATGGTGGATCTTTGTTCAATATATTATCATGTAAATGTGATGTAGGGGGATATCCCCAAGACTTATTTTCATATAAGATATGAGCACTATGAGTTCATATTCATTGAATTTGGAATCCCTAATGCTCTATCTATCTTTATATACTTCATCAATAAAGTCTTTAGTTGTTTCCTCGATATATTTTTGGTATTCATTATAGTGTATATTCTTATCTACTCTAAAAAGGCGGAATGTGATGATAATTTGATTTCTATGATAAATACCATTCAATAAGAAAATTTAAATGTGAAGTACAATAAATGTGAGTTTTATATAGATAATGTAACATTCTTGGGGAATGTTATCACTAGAAAAGGAATATATATGTATCCTTCAAAAATATAAGAAATTTAAGGATGGAAAAGGCCAACATATATGATAGAGATTCATATATTCCTTATACTATTATGGTAATATCATATATTTCTGGTAAAATTATTATAATTTTCAATCCCACTAACCAACATAACTCGGAAGGGAGTGATGTTTGTGTGGAATAATGAATGTGATGTGGGATTTAAATAGTTAAAGATGAGACTAATAATTTTACATATTCTTTATTTACCCAATAGGGTGGATGTATTGTTGATCTGTAGTGATGAAAAAAAGGTTTGGGTTGTGTACTCATGCAATATGGAAAAGTGTTAGACCTTGCCTCGTGTCATTTAAAGATCCATGAGTCAAACTACCCAAATCATGATCAGGAATTGGATGAAATTATATATTTCATTAAATATTTGGAGAAATTATCACTACAGGGAGATGTGTGACATATATATGGATCATAAAATCCTCAAAAATATATTCACACAAAAAGAGATCAATATTTTCAAACAAATGTTGTTATATTTGATCAAGGACTGTGATTGTTCAATCCATTACCATCCTATTAAGGTAAACAATGTGGCAGATGCTCTGAGATGAAAGGATCCTACAACCCTATCAATGATGTGGATTAAAATGCATCCAATATTATTATAAATTACAAGGATGTACATGGGATTCATAATAGGAAATTTACCATTCCTTATATAAATAAATTCTCAACCACCAATTTTGGTTGTATCAAGGAGGCCTAAAATAATGATGCGGTTATATAGGAAAACATAGAGAATATTGCAAAGTTCATCTTTGTTAAAGATGTATTCATGATTTTTTTAACTTGTAAATGTGTCCCATAAAATCTAGAGTTGAAGAGAGAACTTCTAGATAATTCACATAGATAAACCTTCTTTATTAATCCAGGAAGATCAAGGATATATAAAGATATAAAGAAAAACATAAGATGGGATAAAATGAAGAGGGATATTTTATAATTTGTATCTCGATACATGGTATACCAACAAGTTAAGAATGAATGAAATAAGTCAATGGTTATGATGAAACCATTTACCATACATTATGGAAATGGGAAAACATAACTATGTACTTCATAATATGACCCCAAGACATCTAAAGGAAATAACACTATATAGGTCGTATTCAATTGCCTTAAAAATGTAGTGTATTTCACTACTATCAAGGATGATTTTTCTCTTGACCAAATTTCTAAGATATACATAATGGAAATGGTAATAATGCAAGTAGTACCACTCTCCCTTGAATATGATCGAGAGCATAGGTATACCTCAAGGTTCTAGAGAAGACTTCAACAAGCACTGGATATAGAGTTGAGTTTCTATACTGTATATCACCCTCAGATAGATAAAAATTATAAGAGAACAATTGAAATGCTAGAGGATATGGTGAGGTCATGTTTAGTTTATTTAAAAGGATATTGGGGTCAACACCATCACCTAGTGGCTTTCCCATATAGTACCAAATTTTTATTTTAGAATTTAAAAGGAACCATGAAAGGATTTATATTTGAAGAGGTGTTAGAATCCAGTATATTGGGATAAATTTTGAGAGAATAATCTTATGGGACCTAATCTTATCTAATATATGATAGATAAGGGTCAAACCATCCAACATAATATAAAATCTACGCAAATATGATATAAAATCTATGTAGAAAATTATTGATGTGACCAAGAGTTTGAGGATGGAGATAAAGTACTCATTTGGATATCTCCATAGAAGAAATTAATGAGGTTTTGGAAGAAGGAAAATCTTAGTCCAAGATACATTATCTGTTTTCAAATCATTGATCCCATCAGAGTAGGGACTTATTAAATAGAAATCCCGTCAAACATATATCAAGTATATGTTGTGTTCCTTGTATCCCTCTTGAGAAAGTATATACCATGCCCCTAACATTTACTAAATGAATATTTAGTACCCTTGGAGAATGATATTTCATATGAGGAGTGGTGAGAGATAATCCTATATCATAGAGACAAAGCTCTATAAAACAAGACTACTCACCTGGTCAAATTGTTGTGGTAGAAGCATAAGTATGGTTAAGAAAATTGGGAACCTAAAGAGGTATTGATATAGAATTACCCTCATCTATTTAGGTGTTTGAAATAAAATTTCAAGGGTGATGTTTTTTAATGGGGAATAATTTAATGACCCATATTTTAATAAAATATATTCTCTTTGGAATAAATTATTTCATTATTAAGTAATGAAGCTATAGAAATCACATGCACTACCTTGGTTATTTTGGACCATTATTACCAACCAGTTGTGAAATTTCATTAACAATCTTAACCATTGATAATATATCCATTGTAAATTGGTCATCAATGGTTATGAAAAAATATAATTGAAACAAATGAAAGAAAATATGGCCTAGACTAGTAGGATCATATCTTATTAATCCCACTTATCAGAGATTCCAAGGGAGATGGAAAAACTGAGATTTTCCCCTGATCAAGCATAAGATGAAATTAAACTACATTTTGAAAAAAAAATATTTTATGGGTGAAGTTAAATATTATTGAGATAACAACCCAAAACATGTTCATCGAACCACCCTAAGAACCCACAACATCACATACCTTACCCTTATGGTGTTTATCGATTTAATAACAGGTTATGTATCTAGACCTTATTTTTATGAGTATGTATATTTTATTTTTAATAAAATAATGATTACATTTATCCCTTTTAATTATTAATTTATATTTATAATTATATATGATTTGGTGAGAATATGTTTTTTATACAAAGAAACCAAAATTTTATTTTTTTAGAAAATAAGTGGTTTTAATTAAAATAGAGTTTTTTTAATTCACGAAATTTAAAATAATCTTTATTTTATATAATATTATTATTTAATAATATTAATTTACATAAAAAGGATAATATGATTTAACTAAGTCCAACCTAATCTTTATTTGGTCCAGAAAACTGTAATTGTCCAAAAAATTGATATTTTTTAATAAATGAGGATTTTCATTTTGAAGTAAAAAATCTCTTATTTAGAGAACTATTCTAATAAAATAAATATTATTTCTGAAATCATTAATTAAATTATCCGATAGTGAATTTTTCATGGTTTTCTAATACATATAATTTTTTCAACAAAAATTAATATAATATAAATATATGATATATATTATGACCTCATTATAGCCCAAAAGTGATGTAATAAATAATTTAAAGGAAATAAATGATAAAAAATATTTTATCTTTAAAATAATGTATTTTTTTATTTTTTCTGATTTATTTTATAAACCTTTACTAAATCCTCCAAAAACAATATTATATTTTAAGGTTTTTAAAATCAATTACTTATGAACATTACTCACATCCGCATCACAAAGGGTATTATTTTAAGTAGTTCAGTTCTCAGCCTTATAAAATATTGAAACCCACTTCTCTTTTAGAATTCATTAGATGTTTTAGGGTATCATTATTTTATCATATAGAGTCCAAAACATATGTTAAGAAATTAATTATTAATCCCCACACTTTTTTATAAATACCCACTAAACCACCCACTCTTCTTCACTCAAAACCCATTTAGCCTGAATTTAATATCAATATCCCTCTATAAATTAATCCCCAAGTATTTCAAATGTATTAATAATCTACTCACAATCTTTTAGAATCACTTTCTCAAGGTAAGAGACTATATCTTGTTCTTTTCTTAAGTACATTCCCAACACTAAGCCCTTTTGAATTTCGATTTCTGTGGTGTAATATATTTTTACACATAAATTTACTTCCCTTAATTTTCCCATGTAATTTGATACAAAAATTTACTCTCATTCCCCCCATCCATAATCCTTTATGTACACCCCTAATTCTTATGAAATTGTCTTGTGATTTTTCATGACAAACATTTTTCTAGTGAATACCCATCCCCATTTTCACTCAAAGGTATTCACATAGTAGTACCCATCCTTCAATGATTGGGTACATCCATGTATGTAACCCAAAATCTTTAATCATGGGTTTATAAGTGAAAAAAGGAATAATTATTTTTGTATAATCTATGTGGTAGACAAATTCATGTACATTATATGAATGTGACGAGCGGGCTCGAAACTATATATCCTTCCAATATATAGTGTAATGTTTTTATCTCAAGAGATAATATGTATGGTTCATGGGAGGTTATCCTAAGAACATTGTGATATGTTTTCTTTATGGTTACAATTTACTTATGATTATTATTACTTGTTTTATGTTTTCACCATAATCCCATATTTCCATGATGTTATCATCTTACATTATGCTTCTATGTTCATGTTTATGATTCTCTCCCCTTTTATG
This sequence comes from Viscum album, assembly GCA_963277665.1. NCBI lineage: Eukaryota > Viridiplantae > Streptophyta > Magnoliopsida > Santalales > Viscaceae > Viscum > Viscum album. Next base: position 266,389,867 of record OY728129.1, read on the forward strand.
TCACTTTGTAATTCCTCTTGGATTAAATTTATTACTTTGATCATGTTATTCTGTGATTATTCATTTAATAGGATTTATATCTCAGCCTTTTCTTATATACATCACTAGGTTATCCTGTGCATTTTTAGAAGAGTGATGGAATTTTAGGAGTATGTTAATGAGTTTTAATTATTTTTTCTATACCCCTATTCAAGTTATTCTATGAGTTATGTTTCTCAAATAAACTGAGCCTCGTGATATTTTTGGATTGTATTATGTGTATCTATATATACTAAATCATGAATTATGTTTTTTTTAAAGATATGGGTTTTCATATGTAATCCCTAATCAATCTTTAATTTCCACCCCCTTCGTGACCTTGGAATATTTTTTATATGACATAAATATTCATGGATCAATCCCAACATATGACTTTAAATAATGTAACTTTAACTTAATGGGATTTCATTATTATTGTACATGATACATAGGATTACTCTTAGAGGTTCAATCCCAACACCCCATTAGTCAATCCCACGTTATTTTAAACTACTCAGAATAAGACCTAGAAACTCAATCTAAAAGTCCACTTCAACTAGTCATGGATACATGAACTTAATAGAAACCACCATGTTCCTTGTCACATTACCTTAAAAGGGATGATGTGTCCCATTAAGCAGCACTAAACTATGTGGGTTATGATTCCCTCCATAGGTATACTTTGGAATCACCTATCATGGGCTCGATCCCAACTTTATAAAACCCACATCCACCTTGGATGGTGATAAATTTTAGAGTGCCCAACTGTTTGGATTTAAACCATAGTATAATCATTAGAAAAAATAGAAATAAAGAAAACAATTAATATAGATAGATGATTACATTGATGCATGGTTTTAATTGATCACTTACATGAAGCTAAATAGTATTAATATTACTACTATGAAGCATACATGAACATTTATTAAATATATAAGAGAGTCCTAGATTTGGAATCAAGACACCTTGAGGTTTGATTCAAACTCCCATACTTTTAACCAATGTACAACCAAAATTCTCACCGGTATGTCCCACCGACCACCGGACATTGGAAATAAGATCCTCGCCAAATCCAAATAGGATAGATTGGGGCATGTCAGATACAATGTTACTCAGAGATAACCCTCTTATACTGTTAAATATAAGATTATATGACCTTTTTGTTTGGATATTGTGAGAATATGATAAAATCCCATATAATAATTTTAAAATAAAGAAATGTGGGAATGTTATGATTTTAAAAAATGATTTAAATCATTAAATGATTCATCATAATATTGATAAATAGAAGAAAAGTTGGATAGATTTTAAACTATTTTTTAAAGTGAGTTAAATGTCAGAAAAACTGGTTAGATAACCTAAAATAGATTTTATATTATCAGTTTAAAATAAACATATAGTAGGGATAATAACATAATTAAATATTTTATCTCATCCATCATGAAATAAAATATATTATCAAAACTTATATAACATTCCACAATATGATGATAGAACATTTGGATAAATAATGAAGTCAAAACGTGTTTATGAATAAAGAACAATCAAATATTTTTCAGGTCAAAAGTTTTCTAAAATTTCTATGAATACTTATTCTTGTATTCACTTTCATGATTCACAACACTTAAAATTAAATAAATCATCCTAAATTATACTAAAAAAATGTTATCTAAAATAAATCTTATATATTCTAAAAATCATTTAATATGATCCCCAAATAGCCATAATCACCTTAAAATACTAACCCCCCATGGTAATATAAGTCTTATAACTATAATCCCTAAAGACTGTATTAGCACCTGAGGTTTTATAAATATTTTAAACTTAACTCACCTAATAATATCCTAACCTCTTAATTAATATAGACCTTATTCTGGTACCTTCTAAAACAACATGAACATAATTATCCCATAATTTCTTGATTTCTATAAATTTTACAACACCCTCACAATAACATAACCTTTAGGTTTTGTGTTTATATAATTAGGACACACAAACCTTAATTATAAAAAACCCCTTTCAAACATCTTATGATTATTTTTCTTATACAATATATGGTTTTTCCACCTTATTTATTTAAGAAAAATCATCATAAATTGAATTTTACTATGTAATCATTCCTCCTCATCTTTATAACCTATCTATAACATTGGAAAATATGAGATGAGAATATAAAAGATCGGTAATTGGTAAAAAAAGGTAATAAACTTTTTAGAACTTGAAATAAAAGGAAACTCATAAAGTTGAATATAACCAATTAAAAGATATATTAAACCCATGTAAGATCATAATAATATTTTCTATCATGAAACAAAAAGTAATAAACTGACTGGAAATTAATTTTTTTCATTATATGTATAATACACTTTTAATGGGTAAGGTGGAAAACCAACATGACTTCAAGGACATAAAGACATAAAATTATGAACTAACATCCCAAAAACCATCAAAAATCAGAACATGACAACAAGAAAAAATCCTCCCTAGCATCAAAATTGTTAAATCCAACTTCCACCAACTCATCACTGCTCATCTAGCTATCCCGTGCATGGTTGCACGGGCCTGGTACCAATAACAAAAGTCATGCCCTCTAAAACAGCAAAATTTAGATAGCAATGGGCTAGTGAAAACTCCTTGCACTAACCCCATCTGAAGTTTCCCCTTGAGAAAGGTCTGGATGTATAGGTTCTTGAAGATAGGCCACAGAACGAGATAAACCACCACAAAAAAACATTTACAAAGCCAGAAATAGACCATTTTGAAAATCAACACCAACAAATCCAATAACCTAGATGGTAGAAACATTGTTGAACAACAACCATGATGCAACATAGGGTCATCCCAATAATACCGACGACAGAAATCACCCCAAATCCCACTATAGCCATCAAAATCTCACAATAGAACCTCAACAAACCACCCAAATCACTTTCCAATCCAGAGCATAATGTGACAAACCGGGATCTCAACTACACTGTGGAATATTAGAACATGACCATCCTGCACCGCGGAAGACCTGAAACCTACCGCAAAAGACTAGGAACCCGACCACCCTACCATAGCATGACATAAGATGGAAACAGACCCCAACATCATGGAAGTTTGAACCCTCTGTAGCACTGGAACTCAAACATACTTCCCTTTGATAGACCCCAACAACCGTAGGTCTAGGAACCGACTTTCAAAGACCCATATCCCAACCACCTATTCGTTGAAGGCCCTAATCCCACCGCAGAAGACCCCAATCCCATCCACCATGCTGGATAGAAACAAGGATGTCCCAGAACCTAACCACCCTACTGTAGAGGACTAGATCTTGAACATATCCTTCACCTTGTATCCATAAATCCAATACTGAAGATGAAATGTGAGACAGATCGCGACCAAATCCTTCACCACAACACCAAACAACAAAGCCTAAGAAACCCTCTTCTTCATACTGAGAAGGGACCCCCGCACTATGAATAGACTGAGATAATACTGGGAGGGAAGGAAACGGTACAACCCTAGATGGAGGGAGAAGGCGGTGACGATATAAAACCTAGGTCGTTGTGCCCCTTACGGGCCCATCCCCTAGCACTCTCAATATTAATACTCATATAAGTGGAACTCTAAAAGGATAGAAAAGAAAAATAATATACAAGAAGAATTAAAATATAAAAATCATTAAGGTTCCTTGGAAAATCATATTCATTTCTCCTATAATAAATCATAATCACACATAGTGGAATAACCCTACTAATTAATTTCAATGTATTTTCTATGGAGAATAAATCATAATATAATTAAATGGGTGTATATATCCAAGGAACACCCACCTTAACATATAATGTTAAAGAACCATTACATGAATTAATTACAAAAAGAGTTTTCATTTAATCCCATGAAAATAAATATCAGAATTTACCTAGTAAATTAAAATAATCAATATAGATGTGTTAACTAATTCCATTTTGAGATAAAAATGAAATAGAATCATTGAATACATTTAAATAGTAAATTTGTTTATTAAAAACATGTTATAAGAAAAAATTTCAAAGGAATCCAATAAACTAATATGGAATAAAATTATGTGATAAAGTGACCATGTTAGAAATGAAAAAGAAGATAGAGAAAATATAATTTAAAAAAGTTTATAATTAAGCCACAATTAATGGAAATGATATTGAATAATTATAATATAACATGAAAAAAATGTGCATATTGAAGATAAATACCAAATTGGAAAATAAATATAGTCTCAAATAAGATAGATCAAGAGAAAAAATATCCCCTTACTAGGATTGGAACATGTGAAATAATAATTTTTCAATGAATATATTATGATATATAAATGAAAATCGACATAAAACAAGAGAAAATAAAACATAATGAAATTTAACCATATAATGTTCAGGATCATTAAAAATATAGTCAAAGTGGATGATGTCTTAGATTATAACCTCCTAATGTTAATAATCCCAAATCATTTTTATATTGTCATTAATAAATCTCATATTTTTTATAAGTATTTTTTTGTCCAAAACATGAAAAAAATGGCTATCTATAGAACTTACCATGCCACAGTACCATATGAAGGTCAAGAGGTCATGTCAACAAACTGTATGTAATATTTCAATTTAAATAATGAACAAATTTCTTACCATAATTCGTAAGAGGAAAAATTTTCTAAGTCCTCAACTGAGTGTGCATTGAAAAATGAGATTATCCTATTTTTATAATCAACACAAGGCACATAAAAACAATATAAATTAAAAAAGATATGTACCTAATCATACAAATTAGTGATGTATCCTTATGAAAGAAACAAATTACCTCATGAATAAATAATGTTTCCATGTAAAAGGTATGTGTAATATTTTCAATATGTAGTATACTAACCATGTTTATTATTTTTGAGAACACATGAAGTCATGAACATACCACAAGATTGAATGAACTGATTGCATGAAGGAATAAACTTATCGTGATAGCTGACAACATAAAGTGACTATGCCAACTAACCATGTCAAATTTGTCATGCAATGATTTTAGAAAATTGGATTTGTGAAAAGTCTTATGTGATCATTCATATAAATCATTTAGTAGCCTACATAGAAGTCATATACCATGATGAGATCACTTATATATAAATCAGCTATAATAATGAACTGGCTATATGGCTTTCCTCTGTAAATCAAATACATTCCCAATTAGCTATGTCATTATCATGGAGCATTTCAAATCTCTAATGGATAGTTTTTTAAGAATTAAAATAAGCATCAGTGAATTAAATATTTCATTGATTGTTATCCAAAATCTAATTTTAAACTAATATTGTTTTTAATAGATAATATGGTAATGTGAAGTGTGAAAGAGGAAGTAAATACATGATCTCACAAAAAAATAACAATGTTGTAAAATATGCATGAAACTATTCTAGATATAAGAATCATTCATATTACATTGTGACGCTCTATTTTTCTACACTTCCTGTGTAATCTTATATGAATACTTTCAAAGAAAAATTCAAAGAATCTTGAACAATTGAAACAAATTAGATTGATTTAAGCCACATCTTCACATTAGTCATATATTTCTCTTTTTGTTTTAGCTAATCATTCTTGTTGTTTTTTTATATTACTCTATATATTCATAAAAAATAATCTATTGTATTAAACTAGATACTACTTGATACTCACTCAAATATTTCTCTTTTATTCCCATGAAGAACTATAGAAGAGGTCATATGTGGCCTGGTATTGTTTCCCTATGTATAACTATGGATGAAGCTATGTGTATGGATAGTCTTCTGTATAATTGTTTTTAAAACCAGATTGAGGTTTTTGATCAGTTTATTTTATAATAAACTTATCAAAAGAAGATGATTTCCATGTGGATGGGATTAAGTCACAGCTTTATACTTAACCCCTTGATAATTTACACCATTCTATATTTGATGTAATATATTTAATTCTATTTACATTTTTTTGAATTAAATTAAACCTTTTAATGTTTTCTAAAACCATTGAACAAAATTGTACTCAGATTGTTAATCATATTTTGTGTTTTATATACTATGTTGGGTTATGTTTTTTTTTCAAATATTGAATTAATTTCAATGTTATTTTAACTAGTACATTATCCCTCTTTTGATAAACTATATGAAAAACAATTATATAGTTTTATAGTTTTTATTAACTTGGAGATTTTATTAAATTGTGGGATTTAGGTTTTTAAGTGTTTTTAAAAAGAAAATTGTTAGGAAACTCAACTCATCCCCTCTTGAGTTGTCCACTGGGACCAAAATATGGTATCAGATATTTTAAAAAAAATTAATGATATCTAGTTATATTTAAATATCATACATTTCTATTATTTCTAAATAGATTTTTTTATGAGTAAGAGTAGACAATTCGGAACTACTACTAATCAGCCTTCTTATTTTAATGGATGTAATGACACTCAATGGAAAATCAAAATGAAAAATCACATTGAAAGTTTTGATTTTAAATATGGGATGTCATTGAAGAAAAATATGAATTATGTAAATGTTAAGAGAAGATATTGGATTGATTCAACTAGTATTTCCTATGATTATAATTATAAATCTATGAATTCTTTATATTATATGTTATGAGATAAATAATTCAATAGAATATCTTCTTACCTGAATATTATTAAAATATTGGATACCCTTGATATATGTTATGAAAGAACTTATAATATTAAATAAATTATCCTAAACACTTATAATATTAAATATTATACTTCTAAAATTAATTCTGATGAATCTATTGCTGATATGTATCTCAGTTTTAATGATATAGTTAACATGATTCGTGTACTAGGAAATACAAATACTTACAAGTATTATGTCATGAAACATCTCTAATGCCTTCTAGATAGAAGTAGTGGAACATCTATTTTCATAAGGGAATCTGTTGACGCTCCTTTTTCATCAAAGAGTCTAAACGAAATGAAAAGGAAAATACCTCAAACAAAGAAGTTTCATCCTTTTAATAAACATTAAAAAAATGAATGGGATGAACAAGGAAAACATTGCCCATAGGTCGCGCAAGTCCCAGCATGGTCGCACAAGTATACTTGTGTGCCGCCCAAATGGTCGCACAGGTGACTTGCGTTCCCCCATTGAAAACCGCCCAGGGTCTTCTCCAGCCTATAAATACCCCCGGTGGGCCCCCCATTTGAAGAGGAGTTTTTCCAGAACTCATATACAGAGCTCTGAAGGCCCAAGTCTCTTCTTCAAGTCTTCTGAATGCATCAAAGGTAATTATTTTCCTAGAATGTAAGGTCTAAACAAGAGGAATAAGGTCTAAGTGTTAGAATTCACTAACACTTGCACGCCTAAGTGTTTTGCCCATAAGGGAAATGGACACACTTGCGTGCCTCCTTACCTACTCATTGAAACTTTCGCACCACTTTTCTGGAAGTACCTCGGGATAATTCTAAAGGCTTTGATCAAGGATTGCCCCAAGTATTACCCTACTAGTTAACAATCGTGCAAGTACCCATGTGCCATGCAGGTATACCTGTGCGACTAGGACTTACGCACCCACGCAGTACCTGCGTGCCTACCAGGACAAGCACGCCCTTTTATTTTTTTGGGTTCCCTTTCTTCCCAATTAACTCTTCTTATGATTTTCCACCTTTCTTATTCAATATTCAGTCTTCCAGACACTCTTCAAAGCCATTTATGGCATGATTTCTTTGTTGTCTTCCTTATCTGAAAAAAATTCTGTGAAAAATCTCTCAAAACCTAGTGATTTACACATCTTTACATCACTAAAGTTAGAGAATTCATTAATTCAACCTCATCCTTTAAGATGAGAAAATCCTTAATTTGGGCCTCCTTTTGAGGAGTAAGCCCCAGTCCAAATTCTCATTAATTTGGGCATCCTCTTTAGGAGTAAGCCCCAAGTCCTAATTAATTTGGGCCTCCTTTTCAAGAGTAAGCCCCAAGTCCCCTAATCTGGGCATCCTCCTTAGGAGTAATCCCCAGTCATAATTCTCTTAACCTGGGATTCCTTTTCAGGAGTAAACCCCAGTCATAATGTTCCCAAATATGGGCATCCTCCTCAGGAGTAAGCCCCAACCATGGTTCTATTAACCTGGTTTTCCTCTTTAGGAATAATCCCCAGTCTGAAGGTCTATAAATATGGGCATCCTTATTAGGAGTAATCCCCAAGTCCCTTAACCTGGGCCTCCTTCTCAGGAGTAAGCCCCAGTATTAATTTCTCTTAACCAGTCTTAATATAATTTTTGATATGGGCTTCTTTCTCAGGAGTAAAACCCAATCATAAGTCCCATCCTAACTTGGGAATCTTACTTAGGAGTAATCCCCAAGATTAGATTATCCAAATCTCCATCAAGCACATATATCTTGATGTACCCTGTTCTTGGATTTCTTCCCGGAAGTAAATATTAATCTTCATCTGTTTGGGCAGTCATACATACATAATCCCCACATCATTTCTTATGATTTCATATTTCATGGTACAATTTTCAGGTTTTACCAGCACCTATTGTTTCTCACACCGAGCATGACTCACGTGAGCTTAGAGTGTAAAAGTAATTATGACATCTTTCGTTGAGCCATCAATCATAAACATCATACTCCCTTACTCGAACTATGTGGGTTCTGATTCCTTTTCTAAACAAAGGATACGTAGGTAGCCCATTTGCGGGTAGGATCCCAACTCTAAAATAATACATGTCCTTCTGAATGACAATAAACATCAACTGCCCCACTCAGTGTATTTAAAACCTGTATGGGCATCATAATGACCAAGAGACTTTTTATGTATTTAAGGATACCATTGACTAAGAATCTCTAATAAATACAGATGATCCTCTATCGATAAAGAACATTGAATACATATAAAAGATTCTCTAAATTTCCTACATATTTAATCATTGATTGTCAGATCTAAAGGAAAGTTCATTTTATACTTGGTAATGTAATAAGGATTCACGAACATAACTTAAATCTATAAAGAGAGTCCCAGAGTAGACAATAATTCCCCTCAAAAAATTGGGATGAGTCCGACCTCCCATCCTCTCGAACAATGAAAATTCCTAAGACTCATCAGTACATAACTAATGAATTCCTACCTTTGGAAAGTAGGTACAAATGGATATAGAATCATTGGATGTTTTTGTTTCTACGAACAAACCCGTTAGAAACCGATTGGAATGTTTGAACCTCCAATCAACGAGGTCATCCCCAGTTCCATAGGAAACAAAAAATGGTGAACCTGACGTGAATCCTAAACCAAGTTAAAATTATTCATTGATTATTTGTTAGGCCCCTATTTAAACTCAATGAGAGGGCCAACAAAGAAATCAATAAAATATTTTCTCATCCAAAAGATGTAGTGGCCGGACTTATCCTGATTATGTCTATTATATCAAACATGAACTCTTTTCCAAGATCTTCTGCAGTTCCAGAATGGCTTCTCTTATGTTCACATATGTGAATACCTCTTCTTTGAAAACCTCTTCTGTGAATGCCACTGCAGCTACTCCTACTGGATCGTCGTCCACGCTGAGGATGACATCACCTACTCAGCGTCTTCAATGTTAGGTATCAAATGAGCTGGTTAAAGAGTACCGTCAACATGGTACCATTCCATATCTGGGGGCTACTCGACATGACCTCCAAGTCAATAATTCACCCTAGTCGTCCGGACAGCAATGACTAGTGATCAAGAAGCAGGCGGTGCTAACCACCGTCTCCAACCATTTCGGGTCGTTATCCTCCGAACACAATCACCATTCACTCCCATATTCGGGGGAGGTGAATGAGAAGGCCCCTCAGGGCCTTAATTCAAGGATACAGGAGTCCTTCTCGAGGGCTCCCACCAATAATCGCCACCAGACTCGTGCGGAAGTGCACCCTCAACGTGATGAGGGTATCGACTCTTGGCGTTCGGCACAGGTTCCTCGAACCCGAGCAGACAAGACGAATCGCCAGAGATGAAATCCGGTCAATAGTGAGCAGGTTCTCATCTCTGCCATCTCCATAGAAGTCCACCTACCTAACTTGGTGGCAAGTAATGAGAGGGCACACAAACCCGTCCGTTTTAATTCAGTTGTCCAGTAGACTCGTCTAGCAGAATCACACCAATCCCTCAAGGAAATTCCGGCGGAGTACTATAGGCAGGAACATACACCTGTTTATACATCATCAGCTAGTCAGCAGGCTCGTCTGACTACATAATATGGAGCTCGTCAACCACGTTCGGCGAAGTGCAATCAGCAGGTACATACACCTGCTAGTATTGATCAAGCCTACCAATGGTCTTGCTTGGTAGCACTCAGAGAAGTCAGTCGGAAAGCTCCGGTGAAAAATAGGAGGCAGACTCAACTCTCTACCCCCACACATGAGTAGTGTTATGATTTACTAATAGGAAAAGGAGTACAAGAGCAGGCACACACACCTACTCCAAGCACAGAATGGACGTATATCCTCTTTCTGATAGCTGAATTCACCAAGCATATTCTATCAATGGTGAAAGAGCAGAAGAAAATCCCTACTCATATTCTGGATGCTTTCCAGGATATTATAACTGCTTTAGTAGAATCTCAGGGAAATACACATAAATATATCCCTACCAGTGGAGTGACACATCAACAGTTCACTTCCGAACAGACACACACATCTGTTCCAGTCCAAGAGGGTTGTGGGGCGTACTCCCTCATATCATATAGACAACCAAGTCAGGCACATACACTTAGTTTGAGCAGAGATAATCAACCTAACCTGATAATTTCTCCTGAGCAGGCACACACACCTGCCAAATTGAGTAAGAAGGATTCTATGAAAAAGACTCGCCTAGCACAGTCACGAAATCAAGTGCCAATCTATAACAAGGACTTACTCAATGTTGGAGTTCTTGGTGCACTGAGACAACTATCTATTGCAACTCAAGATTCTTCTCTCTCAGTTCCCAATAGTGGGAACATTAATTCTAAAGTTCTGCACTAGACACTTCCTCATGAAGGCTTGCTTCGTGACAATTCGGTCAATCTCAAAATTTCATCTTCAGATGAGAGCCACAAGAACCCTCTGTGTGGCCAAAAGACTAAGGAGCAAGATATCTCATCTTTTGTTGTAACCCACCGTGGTGGTCCTCCCCATGATGATGAATTTCGCTGAGAAATTTTTCTCCATAGCAGTGATGCACATTGCCCGTAAAATACTCCAGTGGACAATGTAGTGCCGAGAAATCCCTCTTATCTTGAGGCACTTGAAAAAGTAAATCCAGTCATGTCTAACGCTTTACCATCTGCAAGTGAAATACTTTCTCGATCAGAAGATAGCCCGGGTTGTAGGTCCTTCTCCGAACCACCCCCGGGTCATTCATCTTCTAGTTTGATCAGTGAATTCTCTAACAATCCTATTGAATCCGATGAAGAAACAAGTAAGAACCAGCTCTTGTCAAATCATGTAGAATAATCTTCTTTGAATGATATAGAGGAAATAATGAACATGAGAAAACAACTGGCGAAAGGTGACGTGCCAGTCAGGTTTTGGCCTCTGGCTAACTCTCAGTATGACATTCCAGAGATGTTGATAGAAGATGGAATTCATGAAATTCGTCTCAACATATGGAAAACTCTTTGTCAGTTGAAAAAGAAAGTATTATCTTATGATGAATATGAAAATCATGTTAAGATAATAGAAGGGTTACAATGTTAGATTGATTTGGTATCTCTATCATTCTCTCGATATCTGAAGGCTAAAAAGCAGCTGAGAGCCCTTCAGCGTTCATGCCTTGGCGCACTAAGAAGATTGTGCCAGTTAATTTCCAATTCCCCATCTGGTATTCATATCAGAGGATGGGGTGTTCATGAAGAACTACATTTCACTGTACTCTCCAGTCAACAAAGACCGCCTAAAATGGTCTCATGCAATGTTATTGCCTATGGCCGGCCACAGTCAATGGGTTCTGTTTGTAATCAAAAGCTTTCCCGAGAACAGGCCTCAAGTAGTTCTCCTCAAAATCGGGAATACAGAGAACAAGTTGTGGAATTAATCCTGCATCAAGCAAATGAGAATATTGAACATGCCTTTTGTATGGAGAAAGAACATCATCAAGTGACATAAGTGTTATAAATCATCCAACGGTCTTTTGAGCCGGGAGATAAAAGTAGATGTCGATTGATGCATCCAACTAATTTCCGGACTAAGGTCCGCAAGATCAGGAGAGATTCTAAGAAAGTCTCAGATATAGCATGTCAAGAGCCACCCCAGCATGGAAGACTGTGGACTCTTTTAACTCAACCCTCAGAATCAACAAATAGGATTCGAGGAGTTGATCAAAGACAACAATAATATCCCCAGTCCACCGGACTGGGGACTTTTTCAAATCATAAATCCCCTCCTCAGAGAAAGTCAGTCTTCTCTCGATTGGGGAAGAAGACTCAAGAGGAACGAAGATCCAAATTATCAGGATATTATCTCTAAATTACGGTTCTCCAAGAAGTTCATGAGGGATCAAATCAACAAAAGGTAATGTCTCATCAGTGGCATGGCAGAAGAAAATATCACAGAAATGATGATAGAAAGGATGTGATGCGTTATGCATCAATTAATGTCATTAATGTCATTGTTGTTAATCCTCCAGAACATGAGGCTCACTCAAAGGGATCATATGAAGAGGTTCTCGCTCAATAATTTGTACGCACAAACACAAATAAAGAAGGTTTTCATACACGAAATCAAAGGATTACTCAGAACCTAGGTAATCCTTCAAGTAACCCACTTCCCCCTCTCCGAAAGGTGTCCAATAAGGGGAAAGGAAAGAACCAGGTTACATACCCTTCATCTAGAGAAGCCCAATCGCTCTCACTAGAGCAAAGGATTGTGTAACAGGAGGAAGAAATGAAGGAATTTATAAGGATGAATACAGAACTACTTTAGGGTAGTCTTCCTCCTAAGCGTGCTAGAGTCAGACAGCCAAGAGAGTTTCTTGAAGCTACTGAGATGGATCAAAAATATCCTCCTCTATCAGTACACCCTCACAGGTCTAATCCTATGGGCCAAGTGCAACAACAATCGGTGGTGCTACCATCAGTTACAGTACCAGCCACCATACCTGTCCAGACTCCAATTATTGCACCTGCCCAAGTCCAAGTTCAACCGGATGTTTCTCAAAAGTTAATAACTACCATTGAGTCATTAACAGCTCATTTAGGGACTATGGAAGGAAAGCGTGTGCAGGTTCAACCAGAAAAGAGATCTTACCCTTAATGGGTAGATTCAATCTCTCCCCCATCAATTTTTGGGAACCTTGTATTCCCTATTTTCAATGGATCAGGTGATCCGGAACAGCATTTGACGCATTAAGTGTCTTGTAGCGATCCTATGATGGGAACTCTAGAATAGCAAGAAGCAGTGAAACTCAGATGCTTCGTGCGAACCTTGCAAGGACCAGCTTTTGTTTGGTATACAAGCTTTCAATCCTGGTCAATTACCAGATGGGAGTATCTTCGCCAAAAAATCCATCTCCAATTCATCTCAACGTTTCCAAAGACAACAGTTTTTTATCTTACAAACTGCAAGAAAAGGGAGAATCAAAGGGTCTCATATTTCATTGCTAGCTGGAAGGGATTAACATATTCCCTAATCTTAGCACTCCCTGAAGAATAATTGTGGTCAATATGTGTGGAAAAGTTGCATGATGAGTTGTGCACACCATTGAACCTTGTGAAATACACAAGAGGGTTTCGAGACCTTACTTTAATCCCTCAACAGATTGAATATTCTCTTATAAAAACTAAGGATAATGCTCATATAATTCCATCATCTCCAGGAAGGAGAATGGTTAAAGCAGAAACTGCTACAATTATTCTTAAACAAGCACCTGTACCTCCTTCTACTTCAAAACCTTCATCTTCTCGAAGGGCTCCACCTCTTGAGTGCCAAAAACAGAGGTCATTTCGTCAAGATGATCAAAGAGATCAAAGATTAAAACAATTTGAGGATTTGAAAAGAAAAGATTACTCTTTCCAAAATGAACAAGTTCCTGGTTATTTCATTTCGGCTCTGGAAAATAATTTGGTTCAATTTTCAAGGCCCAAGAGGCCAAACAAGGAAGGAGATGAAGACTGTCTCAACTATTTCCCATTTCATCAAATGTTGGGGCATCCCATTTAGAAGTGTTTTGTTTTCAAGGACCTCCTGCAAAAAATGGACGATTTGGGACAAGTTAAACTGAAAGGTTCTTCAGCTCAGGTAGCATGTGTTACTGCTATAGTTCCAGATGAGGAAGGCGAGTGGGAAGAAGTTGAGAACAAAAATGCACAAAAATATGATGATTGGATGGTCAGAAAGATGATCAACTGAACTCATGCTATTTTGCGAAAACAATTGAATAAACCAATTGTGCCTTCTTCCATAAATGCCTCAGCAAAACCCTCTTCATCAGAGGGAAAATCCTCAAACAAACGGTATAATTCCAAGAATGAAGAAGAATCAGAAGAAGATGAGTATGTGTCAAAGCCTAAGCTATCTTTGACTCTGGTAGATTTCATTCCATCTACTTTGAATCCAAGGGCATCGTCCCACCAAACGGTACGGCCTAAGTTGGCCAGTCAGGCAGAGTCTTCATTGGATGAAGAGTTAATCTTTGGTTCTATTAATATGATTCATTTAACAGATCATTATGCCAGTCGCAGTTTTGAATTTGATGAGCCTGAATTCCCTGTATCAAACAGAGGAATTAGAGGAAGTTTCAGGGGTCTGGGATACAAAAAAAATATGTGGATATCCCAGAAGCCATTATTCTACTTCTACCCCTGATAGAACTGTGTATGCAGTAGAAACTCATAGTAGAGACCTTCTGCGAGCTCAACAAGAACAAGCAAGTTTTCCACCAATAGAAAATTCAGTCCTGGTACAGTTATTCTAGAGGATCGGTTGGGGGTTCTATCTTCATCATCTCAACAAGTAAATGGATCTAATTGGTCTAATCTTCCAAAGCCTGGAATATTGCCAACTCCTATCCCAATACAAGATGCACCAACTTCCAAAGCATCAACTTCCAAGGAACCTACTAAACCAGATGTTCCTGTTGGGAAATGCAGACCTCTGGATCAAAAGTATGATGTATTGAAACACCTATCCCAAGTACCAGAAAAATTATCAATTCTAGATGCTTTGAATCTGTAAAAAGATCTTTGGGAGGCACTCATCAAGGATTTTTCAAGTCCTTAGGAGTTTGAGACTGAAATTGCTGCAGCTGAAGTCTACCATGTAGAGAATAATCCTGCGGAATTCCATGAAGTGATATCTTTCACAGATGAAGATGATGTTGTGCATGGGAATATTAGACCTTTGTATTTATCTGGAAAGGTCAATGACATGGACATCCTAAGATATTTCATTGATAATGGTTCAGGAGTCATCCTCATGCCCATTTGTACACTTCTTCGATTGGGCCTCACGGAATCTGATTTATCTCCTTCAACTATGATGTTACAAGGATATGATAAAAATGAACAAGAACCACTGGGAAAAGTTACACTCAGAACTCAGTTTGGAGATCTTGTATCCAATTCGGATTTCATGGTTGTTGATCAAGACTCAGCCTTCAACATCTTGCTTGGAAACCCCTGGCTACATCAACATGAGGATATCCCTTCATCATACCATCAAGGTCTCAAGTATTGTTTCGATGGTCAAGTTGGGACATTGTATAGTGATAATGCCTCGTTCAAGACATGTGAATCTCAATACATTGAGGCGGAATTATATCACATGAAGGGAAGGGAGAAATCCACAACAAGGGAGATTACCAAAGTTAATGCTCCATATGGTTTGGAAAAGATTCCTGTAAACCCATTAGCACATGTGAGTATAGATTATGTGTTTCCTATCAGTCAAATTGACAGGATAGAATCAAATCAAAATACTCTTATGGAAACCTCCATAATTTCAATTACGATAATCAATCCAGACTACATGGGAGAAAGTGGTGATCCACCAAGAAATGATGAAAGCTCAAATGGAGATGTCTTCATTTCATCTGCTGAAATCCAGCAAGTCTATACTTCTCCAAGCAGGCCAGAAGAAGTAATATCAATGTTAGAGGATAACAATGTTTTCGATTATCAATCCATCATCTCCTATTTATTACCCAAAGAAGACCCTTCATCATCAATTGGGTTGGAAATGGAATCTTCTTCTTCAAGATGTACAAATTTTAACATCTCTTCTGATCATGAAAATTCTGCTCCATCTTCTACTGTGCAAGTAGAAACAGAAGAATTAACACATGTTGAAGAAGAAGAGGAAGATCTCAGAGATGATCTTCCAGCATTTGAAGAGGGCATCCCAACCACTGTTGATGAACTTAGAGAAATCAATCTGGGTACAAAAGAAGATCCACGCCCCACTTTAATCAGTGCGGCCATGACTCTTAAAGAACAAGAGATGTATATTTCCTTTTTAAAGAAAAATCGAGACATATTTTCTTGGAATTATACAGAGATTTCCGGGCTTGATCCTAATGTTGCTACTCATCATTTGGGTTTACCAGAAGAACATCGAGGATTTAAGAAAGACGCAAGAAGAACACACCTAACTTATGCTTCCAAAATTGAAGCAGAAGTGGATAAGCTTATCAAATCTAACTTCATCAGATAAGTTCAATATCCCATGTGGTTGGATAATATTGTCCCTGTGAAAAAAGAAGAATTGACAAATTATAGTTTTCATTGATTTCAGAGATCTTAATCGGCATTGTCCTAAGGATGATTTTCTAGTTCCGATCACAGAACTTTTAATCGATGCAACAGCTGGATATGAAGCACTTTCCTTCACGGATAGATATTCTGGGTATAATCAAATCCAAATGGCTCCAGAAGATGAAGAATCTACAGCCATCATATCCCCTCAGGTTTTGTTTTTCTATTAGGTAATGCCCTTTGTCCTAAAGAATTCAGGCGCAACATTTCAGTGTGTCATGCATCGTATCTTCAAACCCTTTTTAGGGAAGTTTGTTGAATGTTATGTGGATGATTTTTTGGTCAAATCCAGGAAACGTTATAATCAATTGGCTAATTTGGAATTCATATTCTGCAAGCTTCGACAACATAATTTGAAGATGAACCCCTTAAAATGTGCTTTTGGAGTAACCTCAGGAAAATTTCTTGTCTTTTTTATACACCATCGTGGTATTGAAGTCGATCCTGAGAAGACCAAGTCAATCCTTGGTATGTCACCTCCTCGAAATTTGAAATAATTAAGAGGACTTCAAGGACCCTTAGCCAATATTCGGCATTTCATCGCCAATTTGGAAGGCAAAATTTTACCCTTCACCAAATTGATGAATAAGGGAGTCACTTACTAGTGGACTAAAGAATGTCAAGAATCATTCAATATTCTCAAGAAGTATCTCTTGAGTCCACCGGTGTTAATGCAACCTATTGAAGGAAGACCACTTATCCTCTATGTGACATCTTTAGAGTAATCATTGGGTGCCTTTCTTGCCCATAAGAATGATGATAGGAATGAGAACAGCCTCTACTATCTCATTCGGACAATTCTTGAGGCAGAAACACAATATTAAAATATTGAGAAGTGCTTCCTAGCATTAATCGTTGCAGTTTAGAAGTTGAGACACTACCTGCAACATCACGAGGTCCGATTGGTATCTTGTAATAACCTGCTCAAATTCATCCTTAGTCTTCCAATGTTTACAGGACATCTGGCAAGGTGGGTAGTTATTTGGTAGTAGTTCGACATTTCGTATGTGTCTCAAAATGAAATAAAGGGCCAAGATCTAGCTAATTTCCTTGCTGAACATCCTTCAGTAGAAGATACATCTTCAGATATTGAACTTCCTGATGAGGAAGTATTATTTATTCAAGATAGTCTTCAAACTTCGGAAATATACTTTGATGGTGCTTCCAGAAGTCCAACCGGGAGGAAAATGGAAGATCCTAAGTTCAAAAAAGTTGGGTTAGGAGTTGTACTCATTTCCCCAGAAAAGGCATTTCTACCATATTCCTTCTCATTATTGGGAGGCGGTACAAATAATGAAGCATAATACCAAGCTCTTATCATAGGATTGGAGTTGTCACTTCAAGCACAAGTGAATCACTTAAAGGTGAATGGTGATTCAGACCTGGTAATCAAACAATTCAATGGGGATTATGCAATCAGAAAAGAAGAACTAATCCCTTTGTATGATTAAATCAGAGAGTTAATGGAGGAGTATCCTTCAGAAACAAAATTTTCTTATGTCCCAAGATCAAAAAATGCCTAAGTTGATGCACTGGCTAATATAGCCACAGCTCTGGCAGATCCAAAATGGTATGAGACAACCATCAGTATTTCCCACCGTCGTAGAATTTCACCTTATGTTGAAATCAGAATAGTGGAAATCAATGAAATTTTTCCCATTCCTGAACCATATGGTCATACTACAGGATGGAGGACACCTATCAGTGAATACCTTCAAAATGGAACAGTTCCACTTAATAAAGACGAGAAGGAAGAAATCTGGTGATGTGTGGTCAATTTTACACTTTATGATGGCCCAGATCACCTAGAGAAAATTCTCTACAAGTGTGGTTTTGTTGGAGTTCTCTTCAGATGCATTGATGGTGAAGAGATAATGATTGTCATGAAAGAAGTGCATGCAGGAGTTTTTTGTGCCCACAAATCTGGACATAGACTATCTGATCAGATTAGAAGGCTTGGATACTTTTGGACTTCAATGATACAAGATTGTGTTGATTTCACAAAGAAGTGTCATTCATGCCAAGTACATGCCAACTTCATTCATCAACCTCTAGAATAGCTTCATACTGCTAAATACTCGTGGCCATTTTCCACGTGGGGAATGGATGTGGCGGGACCCTATCCTTCAGCTACGACCAAGCAGTTTAAGTATATTCTTACTGATATTGACTTCTTTTCCAAATGGGCAGAGGAAATACCTCTCAATGAAGTTAGTTCTAAATGCATTGTTTGCTTCATCAAGTCAAACATCATTACCAGATTTGGTGTCCCTCGTACCATATTGACGGACAATGGAACCAACTTCAATTCATCGGAGGTGAAGAAGTTGTATCAAGAATACAACATCAAGTCCAACCATTCATCTTGATATCATGCACCAGCCAATGTCCAGATAGAAGCCTTCAACAAGACTCTATAAAATATACTGCAAAAGATGGTGGATAAATATAAGAGGTCATGGCCGGATAAACTCTTTCATGATTTATGGTCTTATTGAACTACCACCTGCACATCAACATGGTCAACTCCATATTCACTGGTATATGGAATGGAAGAAGTCTTTCCCATTGAAATTCAACTACCCGTGCTCAGAGTAGCCATTTGTGATCAGTCATCTACAGATGAACAATCTAAAAAGAAATTGGATGAATTGGAATGGTTAGATGAAAAAATATTGTGCACCCTGCACCACTTGGAAGTCTATCAGAATCGAATAGCATGAGCTTTCAACAAAAAAGTTCGTCTTTGTTCATTCGTTCAGGGAGAATTGGTATTAGTTCTCAGAACTCCAATGATACCAGGAAAAAAACCTCCCAAGCTTGAACCAAAGTGGGAAGGACCTTATTCAATACATAAGTTCTATTCCAATAGAGCTTATTCTTTAATCTCAATGGATGGAGAATTCATCACTACTCCAACCAATGTTAGATTTCTAAAGAAGTATTTTGTATAAAAACAAAATACATTTTTGCGGTCCATACATTTGACCTTAAACTATTTGTATTACTTTCTTCCCACATGAAATTAAACTGTGACTTCCTAACTACATGATGCCAAACTGTATAGATGCCCCTTATATCCAGCACGACATTAAACTGCACCATCAACGGTTCATGCATATGACCTTAACCAATTTTCACTTTTGTCTAACATGATGCTAAACTTTATCGTCCTTTTTTCGTCCAACATGACATTAAACTGTGAAAAAGTCCCTAATACATCCAACATGATGATAAAATGTGTCCTCTTTTGTCATTACTGCATGATATTAAACTACACAGGCCTCTTTTTTTCCAACATGACATTAAACTGTATTGTCCCCATCATCCTAACTATATGACGCTAAACTGTATAGAAATCTGTTAATACATCCTATATGATGTTAAATTTTATTTTTTCCCTACTACATGACACTAAAATGTGCAGCACCAATAGTCTAAACTGCAAGACTTTAAACATCATAGTCCCTTCATATGTTCTACATGAAATTAAATTGTGCATCGTTAAGGTTGTTGTTACCTCTTGTTTCTCACATTGAGTTTGACTCACGTGAGCTTAGAGAAAACATCAACCATAACACCCTCTCTAGACCGCTAACCACACGTAAGTCCCAGCATCATTTTTAGGTCGTTGTCCCCAAAAAACAACTTGATCACTAATTCTTTCTTTAATTGAACTACGAAGACTTTGATCCTTGCCTTCTAGGATGGGTACGTAGGAAACCTCTTGAGGTCAAGCCCAAAACCAATTTCTTTACATCGATTCACCTTCATATCATATGATGTTGATTCATGAAACTACCCCCAGAATAAATATCTTTACATTAATTCACCTTCGTCCTTGCTATATGACGGTAAACTGTACAACATTTCTGTCCTGTATGACAATAAACTACAATATTCCTTGATACCCTCACCTGAGAGGGAATCATTATATACATTTATTTTCAATCATGTTTCATTCCATAGACTACGTGCATACATGAAAATGCCCGAACCTTTTATCTTGGGTTAAACCATCATTGCACTAAAGTACCCTTTCACCCTTCACATGTACGAACCAAATTTGTATAGAGGGTATTTCTAGAACTATTTGGGCTTGATTCACATCCTTATGGGATACGTAGGAATGTTCGAGTGTCCCTAGAATCCAGCACCAAGTCTTTTAGGCCTAACCCCAAATTCCACTTTCAGTCCCTTGACTGAAGAGTCCTCATGAAAACACACATTGTGTATTTCTTATAATGGTCTAAGCTCTATGACCCTGAACTAAGATCCCCCATACTCTAGTCCCACACGACATTAAACTATATTTCAAGAACTACGTATGTCTTGATTCCCATCCTTATGGGATACGTAGTGAAGTCCAGTATTTAAATTCAGGACCTAGCCACAACATGACTATGGTTAGCATTGATCTGTATATCTCTGCATACATTGGAAAATACTCAGCTTTATGTGTCATAATCCTAACCTTAAATATTTTCAGATCTTCATAACCCTTTTCTTTGCTTCTGGTCACAAAATATCCAATTTCTGAGAGTTATTTTGCTTGAATATGCAGCACGTGCCCTTAGGCGGCCTTGCATAAACAGTCTACATAACAGACTTGTCAGCCAAAAGATACTATTATTTGACTATGCAGCCAATGTACTTAGGCGGCCTTGCATAATTCAACCCCCTAATGGGTTGTTAAATAATGGTAACTTCATTCTTGGGAAGAAAACATATTTTTTCCTCATTGGTCTTATCAATAATATGTAAGGATCCGCAAAAAATAGTCATCCTTAACATATTTGTTTCATGTCCATTTTCATGATCTAAAAGTATTCAAGTCTATTGTTTATATTTCTCTTCTCTACATTTGGGTCAAAACTTCGTAGGAGTGAAATTCATCCAGTTCTTAGATAATCTTGTTTGGAAATATCTTCTCTATATTTAAGTACCTCTATCCCTAAAGAAAACTCTATACTTTGGAAAATTTGAATCCTCATAAACTTCCACTAGCTTTTTAGCAGTAGAAAAGTAAATTTCTGAGAGTTATTTTGCTAGACTATGCAGCACATTCCCTTAGGAGGCCTTGCATAAATAGTCTACATAACAGACTTTTCAGCCAAAAGATATTATTATTTGACTTTGCAGCCAATTCCCTTAGGCGGCCCTGCATAATTCAACCCCCTAACGGGTTTGTAAAATAATGGTAATTTTATTCTTGGGAACTACTTCTTCTAATTACTTTTATCTATTTTTCGTATCATTCCTATGATTCAAAATTTCTTAAGACATAGGTTACATATATTCCTTAATACTTGAGTGTGGTAATATGTTTTCAAACAAATTATCACTAAATTGAGTCAATTTTTAACCCGTTTGGTCAAAGCTATTTAGAACTTAAACATTAGCCTTTTTATGTCCGACGTGCATGACTTTAAACTGCCCACAAAAGACAAGGTAACTCTAAATAAAAGTCAAGTTACAGATCACTAAACATACATTTTGTATGATTTATGTAATATTGAGCAATTAAAAGATTCAAAGTTTGTAGGGTTATTTATAATAATCCTCGTAAAAATCAAACTATTCTTACTAGCCCCATTGGATTAGGTAAAATTTAAAGTAGGTAGCAAAGGAAAATGTGTGCACAGATAATTGAAAATGAAGGCGTTCTTTCCATTTGATGCACAATAATTAGAAGGATGTCCACAAATTGGAGTATCTTTTCCTTTCCAAGAAATTACAAGAGGCTATCAACATAAGTCTTTACTTGATGTACAGCATCCAGACCATCATCAGTAGCCACTTGAAGCTCATGTACTCGACCAAATTCACACTTTTTTGCCTAATGGAGAGATTTCATGGCATTTTCAATGGCTTTCATACTATTCGTTTCATCTCCCTCCAGTGAATTATTGATTTGGTCAAGTTCCCCAGTAACAATATCTAATTGTTGCTGGAGGTGCATCGACTGGACGACTTTGTCTTTGATCTTGTGCTTCATCTACTTCATTTTGGCAGCATAGTTAGCCTCAGATTGGGATACTGCAGCCTCAAATTCTCTAATATTGACTGACAGCTTCACCCTGGTTAGATCTTCACAACACTTTTTCTCCTGCTCCCTTCTTAAAATGACCTGTTTCACAGCAGCATGGATCTTTTCATATCCAAAACTGCCAAGTCCCAATATGACAAATAGGGATGACAGCCGGGGAATCTTAGATGAAAGCTCCTCCAGAGGCACTTCAGATATAATTTTCCATATATTCTTCCATGCCTTATGTCGTGAAAATTGGAATACCTTAAGCACCTTCGGGTCTGATTCGACATCATCATCATAGGGGGGCATGTAATCTGGGATTAATGCACTTAAGGAAGTTCCATGTTCTGCTCCTTCTCCCCTAACCCTGGTTGCTTCTCCTTCTAATACTGTTTTGGGCGGAAGTTGAGACTTCACCTCCATATCAAGCTATTGAAGTTGATGGCCCTGTTTGATCAATTAAAACTTGAGAAGAATCCTCCCCATCTTTCCCAGTTTCAACAGGATCTTCAAGATGGGTCTCAGGAGGGTTTACTGGGTTTGGCTCCACTTGAGCTACTGTTTCTGCAATGGTAGGGTTGACAGCAATGTCCACACCCTCTTCGGGCATTGGTAGTTCAGCAGCTTCTTTGTATGGAACTACATATTATTTTCAGTTATGATTAGAAGTGTAAATTATAAGAAAATTTACCGGACAAAGGATAACACTCACGCCCAAGATCTTCTAAATCACATGATAACTTAGCATGATCAAAATATTCTTCGAAAGACATGCCAAGATTCATCATTTTATCCAATGATATTTCAGAATCCTGTTTAGTCTCACCAGTTGGAGCATTTTATGTGTCTTCTTAGAGACCCTCATTCTGCGGCCCCTGACCCTGGACAACTTCTTCTGGAAGGATGAAAGATTCAGTTTCCATGGTTTTCAAAATATATAATGCAGGGGTTGAATCTGAATAATAACATAATGGAAGTCATTCGATGTTTCATTCAACATTTTATGAAGCATTGTTAACTTACCAAAAGCAGGTTCTTCTCTTCTTGCAATAGTCGTAGGAGGGATACTGGGAACAGATGTTGGCTCTTCTCCAGGAGCAGTCAAGTCAGCCTGAATTTGCGACTATTCCACAGCACCCTCCGTGGTCCTCAAAGTAGGATCAATCATCTCCATCAGTGTGGAAATTGAAGAATCCCCTACAATCCCAAGGAAAATGAGAAATATTTCTCTTGGTTTAAGACTCATGATTACCCAAAGGACTTACCACTACTAATGAAGAATTTAGTTGTGAACTTATTCCTTCGATGCCTTTGTCTCTTTGGATTTTTGGGAGTTTTGGTCATCTCCCTTATTGGAACATGAATTTGTGAATGGAAGGCCATGTCCAACTCCTCATTCATGGCCCGCTGGCCTGGAGATATCTCGCCTGACTTGCAAGAAGATTCACCAGCAGCCCTGATGGCAGTACCACCAGGGCTATACTTTAGTGAAGGAACTTTAGTAGTTCCTTTCCTTGCAATCTGTAAGATAAATAAAGTAATTTCCTTGAGTAACAAAGCATTAACTGAAATCAAGTTGCAATGTAAATAAGGGAAGAAAACATACATCTTTAGGAGCCACGTACTCATGCCACTCCTCATCAGTGGTGTCGTGATCCATCATTTCCTTCACCCACTTGGTGATAGGGATAGAATCATTGGTGGCATGTATATAGGTCCTAAAACATTTGACATAGGCTCTTACATCATCAGGTTTATCCTTGAAATGAATATTTACAGGAGCCTGAAGAGTCCCTATTCCAGGAAGTTGTAGCCCTTCACAGAGATCCAGCCAGATAGTTATACTATCGCAGTATACATCTTGCCATGTCTAGATGGCCTCTGGCCGTAGATATGCAGGTGTACTAGAAGGCTACGAAGAGGGTCCTACAACCTTGGATTTTAATTTCTTTCTAGCTCCTGCAATAAAAAAAAAGATAATGAAAACTTGTTACTCTATAAAGTTACTAGCAATTAAATTGCATCAATAAAGTAACTCACCAGGAGTTGATGGAGTGTCTCTATTGATTCTGACTGGAGGATTATATATGGCACGTGGCTACTTTGACACATGTTGTATATCCTGAGAATCTGATGAATCAGCCTCGGTTGAAGAACTCGGTGAACCAACTTCAGGAGTGGAAGAATCACCTGCCACTTGAACTGTTTCTTTCACAATGGTTCTCTTCTTCTTCCCCACCTGATAAACAGGTTTTTTCAATATTGGCTTAGGATATGACGCTAACCAGTTTTCAGCATACCATATGGTCAAATTTCTTACCGCTTCATCATCTGGTAAGTCAAAAACTGTCCCTGTCCTTTCTATAGCCATTAGCAACCATAGTTGTTGGGCAACCATTGGATGCTGCTCTGACCTGATGTGCACTGGAGGAGATACCACAGTTGTCTGCAGGCACTTGAATTGTCGTGCAAATCAATATGGAGCATAGGCCTCACATATAATTTCCCCATCAATTCTGGTGGCCAGTACACCATCTCTGCAGGCCAGTATGTAAGACCTCTGTTCTAATAAGGCTGATCAATCGTCAACAAATCGCCCTATCGGTGGATTTCCATAGGGAAAGAAGTGGAATTCCTTATGCATAACCATCCTTGGCCTAATATCATAGGCATTTATGGACAAAGGACAAACTCTGGAGAAGGCCTGAACAGATGACCTGAAGAAACATCCAGAAATCTGTATTCCATTCTGAACAGCATATGTCCGGAAGTGATTGGAGATCCATCCACATAAAACATGGAATGGTCCCATTAATCTCAAAGGAGACTTACCCATATAGACATAGAGTAAGATCCTGTGAATCTTTTCCAAAACCGGGGTATCCAACCCCACCATCTTCCTCTCATCCAACTTGGCTGTAATAACGAAGGTCCCTGGCCTAATACCTCCCTTCGAATCTCTAACTGGAAAGAGATAGACAAAAACCCTTCCAGACGTGTCTTCTTTGGGACTTTATGATTCACTTCATACCCCAATTTCTCAAACTCTCCTGCTTCTAGAGTCAACCAGAATGTGCCAGGAGCACCTCTTTTATCCGCTCTAGGGCAGCTAGTAGGACGAGTACAGGTGGGCCCCTTTTCCCTCTTCTTCTTGAGAAACACAACCACCCATTCCTCTAGATGAATATCCCTTCTAGAATGAGTCTTTTAAGTCTTTGAGATTTTGAGCTTATGGTAAATCTTCAATAACTCTCGAACCAAATCCGGAGTCTTCTCCGAATCATTCAAGGTTTCCTTTGGGGGGATGATTTAGTTATACATATCACCCAGAATTGGAACCCCTGAGATCTTGTAGACATCCCACAAACTAATTCCTACTTCTCCATGGGTCAGATGGAAAGAATTAGTTTTTGGGATTCAGTGGCTAAAAAACTCTGGTGAAAAATTATCATTCCTATAAACATATGTCTGCCCAGCCCAAATGTCTTCATAAATTGCAACTCCCTTCAGATCCTTGACAAACTCTTCACAAGTCTGTTGCACCCAATAAACCCACATCTAAGTTGGCTTCACCCCTCTTCCAGAACGGAATTCCCCTTTCTCCTTCCAGCCTTTGTATTGATCCATCTGAGAATTTCGAAAGATTGAGGGATAACAATGTGGTTGCAGCTCAGGTTTGTGAGGTTTCAGATCTGGTGCACACTAGATATGATGCATTATATAGGCTTTCATTACTGTTCCATCATTATAAAATGTTCTTGCGATTGAGACATTTGCTGAAGAAAAGTTGGTATATGAATGAAACCATGAATGTGGGAGATAGTTCTTTCCCTCTGGAATATTGGCATCTTGTAGGTGACCATGTCCATACAGAGGTAGATATATGTTGTGCGGAAAATTAATATGATTCTTCTTCAAATACTTGGCTAATTCTAGGAGAGTAATTTCACAGATGGAATAGTAATCATGGCCAATGATTTCCATTATATCATCAATTCTTTTGCTTTCCAGTTCATCAACCTTTCCGATTCTCTTGGGAGCCATTGGATCTGCACAAAAGTTGAATAAATAACTCTTAAAGTAAGTTAATTTTTTAAAAAATTTGTCAAGGAATTTGAAAAATTGGCTAAGGCATTTAGGTGCGCAAGTCCCACAGTTGGCGCGCAAGTCTCCTTCGGTCGCACAAGTATTGGGCACGCAGGTATCACCATGAAAGTCGAAATACCATAACAGAATCCTGACGCAAGAAACAAGAATCATGGACGAGCGAAAGCCGAGAGTCCACTTGCGCGCTGACAGAAAAACAAAAAGCGAGAGCCGGGTACTTTGCACATAGTGAGGCCATCTATTTATAGATGTGACCATACCCCTGTGCACCCAAAGCCCATTTTGTGTGCCATACCATGCGTGCTCGAAGTCCATTTTTGCGCGCCATACCCTGTGCGCCCTATTTTCCTTTTGTTTCTCGCTTTCCTCATAGTCAAATCCTCATTCCTTTTTGGATCCAACTCTGAGGGGGGACTTTTGTTGACTCTCCTTTTTCGTCACAGAGTGTAAATGAAATGAAAATAGAAATACCTCAAACAAATAAGATTCATCCTTTGAATAAACATAAATAAAAAGTGAAAGGGATGAACAAGGAAAGCATTGCCCATAGGTCGCGCAAGTTCCAGCATGGTTGCGCAAGTATACTTGCGTGCCGCCCAAATGGTCACACAGGTGACTTGCACGCCCTCTTTGGAAACCACCCAGGGTCTTCTACAGCCTATAAATACCCCTGGTGGGCCCCCCATTTGAGGAGGATTTTTTCCAGAATTCAGATACAGAGCTCTGAACTCGCAATTCTCTTCTTCAAGTCTTCCAAACGCTTCTAATGTAATTATTTACCTATAATGGAAGGTCTAAACAATAGGAATAAGGTCTAAGTGTTATAATTCACTAACAATTGCGCGCTTAAGTGTTTTACCCTTAAGGGAAATGGACACACTTGCACGCCTCCTTACCTACTCATTGAAACATGCGCACCACTTTTCTTGAAGTGCCTAGGGATAATTATAAAGTCTTTGATCAAGGATCGCCCAAGTATTACCCTACTGGTTAACAATCGCGCAAGTACCCATGTGCCGCGCAGGTATACCTACGCGACCTGGACTTGCGCGCCCACGCAGTACCTGCACGTCTGCCAGGACATGCACGCCCTTCTATTTTTTTGGGTTCCCATCCTTCCCATTTAACCCCTCTTATGATTTTCCACCTTTCCTATTCAAGATTCAGTCTTCAAGACACTCTTCAAATCGATTTATGGCATGATTTATTTGTTGTATTCATTATCTGAATGGAATTATGTGGAACATATCTCAAAACCTAGTGATTTACACATCTTTATATCACTAAAGTTATAGAATTCATTCATTCAACCTCATCCTTTAAGATGAGAGAATCCTTAATTTGGGCCTCCTTTTCAGGAGTAAGCCCCAGTCCAAAATCTCATTAATTTG
This sequence comes from Viscum album, assembly GCA_963277665.1. NCBI lineage: Eukaryota > Viridiplantae > Streptophyta > Magnoliopsida > Santalales > Viscaceae > Viscum > Viscum album. Next base: position 266,418,172 of record OY728129.1, read on the forward strand.
GGAATCCCCTTTAGGACTAAGCCCCAAGTCCTCATTAATTTCGGCCTCTTTTTCAAGAGTAAGCCCCAAGTCCCCTAATCTTGGCATCCTCTTTAGGAGTAAGCCCCAGTCATAATTCCCTTAACCTGGGCTTCCTTTTCAGGACAAAACCCCAGTCTTAAAGTTCCCAAATATGGGCATCCTTCTCAGGAGTAAGCCCCAACCATGGTTCTCTTAACCTGGTTTTCCTCTTTAAGAATATTCCCCAGACTCAAAGTGTACATATATGGGCATCCTTATTAGGAGTAAGCCCCAAGTCCCTTAACCTGGGCCTCCTTCTCAGGAGTATGCCCCAGTCATAATTTCTCTTAACCAGTCCTAATTTACTTTTTGATATGGGCTTCTTTCTCAGGAGTAAAACCCAATCATAAGTCCCCTCCTAACTTGGGAATCTTCCTTAGGAGTAAGCCCCAATATTTGAGTATCCAAATCTCCATCAAGCACATATACCTTTATGGAACCTGTTCCTGGATTTCTTCCCTGAAGTAAATCTTAATCTTCATATGTTTGGGAAGTCATACATACATAAGCCCCACATCATTTCTTATGATTGCATGTTTCATGGCACAATTGTCTGGTTTTACCAATACCTCTTGTTTCTCATACCGATCATGACTCATGTGCGCTTAGAGCGTAAAAGTAATTATGACATCTTTCTTTGATCCATCAATCCTAAACATCATACTCCATTACTCGAAATACGTGGGTTCTGATTCCTTTTCTAAAAAAAGGATACGTAGGTAGCCCATTTTCGGGTATGATCCCCCCTCTGAAATAATCCATATCCTTTGGAATGACAATAAACTTCAAGTGCCCCACTGAGTGGCTTTAAAACCATTATGGTCATCATAATGACCAAGAGACGTTTTATGTATTTAAGGATACCATTGACTAAGAATCTCAAACAAATACATATTATTCTCTATCGATGAAGAACCTTTAATACATATAAAAGATTCTATAAATTTCCAACATATTTAATCATTGATTGTCAGATCTAAAGGAAAGCTCATTTTATACTTGGTAATGTAATAAGGATTCACGAACATAACTTAAATCTATAAAGAGAGTCCTGGAGTAGACAATAATTCCCCTAAAAAAGGTGTGATGAGTCTGACCTCCCATCCTCTTGACCAATGAAAATTCATAAGCCTCATCAGTCCACAACTAATGAGTGCCTACCTTTGGAAAGTAGGTCCAAATGGACATAGAATCACTGGATGTTTCCTGTTCTACGAACAAACCCATTAGAAATTGATTGGAATGTTTGAACCTTCAATCAACGAGGTCATCCCCAATTCTAGAGGAAACAGAATCATGTGACATAAGTAAGCTACAAGTGAAATATATTATTACAAATCTCATGATATATGAGGATAAAATCAAGGTAAACAGAGGAGAATATTATGAACTAATGGAATGTTTTGTAGCCTTTAAGACTATGGAATCCAAACAAGAAGAGAAGACTAAAGATGGAAGCTCTAGTAATGTTGAATCATCATCATAAAGTGATGAAGATATGGCTCAGTTGACTAGATGTTTTAATAAGTTTTATAGAAAGAATATTATTTTCCGGAAAACCAATTACAAAGGTAAATATGATAGTAAAGTGAATTTGTGAAAGTTATGGAGAAAGATTGATTCATCAAATAAAGTAATCTGATACGAATGAAAAAGAAAAGAACACATTGAAGAATATTTTTCCGAGTTAAAATATAATAAAATGTATGAGTAAAAAGTTAAGAGATATGAAAATTCATTGATAACCACTTGGAGTACCTCATAAGACAGTTCAAGAGAACTAAACATAAGAATATAAGATATAACTGAAAATGATAATATGTATTTTAGGATAAAAAACATCAGAAGTTTTAAGTGATTTTCCTGAATCTCCTACTCAAATATCAAATCATTGTGAGACTAAAAATGAATCTACAAATATTTCATATAATGAATAACTTTAATAATGTAATATTAAGGAAGATACATTCAATTGAATAAAATATAAATAAATTTTTTTAAAGGAACAATATGATATATCTTCTCACTTTTAAAATGATCTATCAGTATAGAGGGATAAGAATGATCAATTGATTAAAGAAAAAAATGATCTTAAATTATCTAATGAACTATTAAGTCAATATCAATAGAGGTTCACAAATGGAATAAAAACCCTTTCCCATATATATGTTAAGTAAACTACTCTTAAATATAATAATAGAATTTTGAACCAACCGGGTATAAAAGAATTAATAATAATGAAATTTCCTCAAGATCCAATTCATCTAGTTTTTCTAGTAGTTATTATTACAACAGACCTAATAAATTCTGTATCTAAATAATTTTAAGATATTTTTTTTGGAAACGAATAAAAAAATTATTGATTCCTAAATAACTTATTACTTACTTCTTTGGACCTAAGAAAATATGGGTACAGAAATCATTTTTTGTATAAATATATTTTATATGAAACCATATTAAAGAGTTCCAGTATGAACATATGGTATTCTGATAGTGGATGTTCTAGAAATATGACTTGTGATGACTCAAGATTCAAAAACAAGATTAATTTTCATGTTTGGAATGTCGCTTTTGGTGATAAATTAAAGTAAATATAATTGGACCTGGCCAAATTGGTAAATCTAGTATACTTTTAATCACTAATGTTTTATTTTTAGATTGATTGAAAAATAATATTCATAAAATTTCACAATTGTGTGATTATTTCTTTCATGTTATGTTTGAAAATAATTCTTTTAATGTTTTTGATGCCAACTATGTTATAGTTTTTACATCCATGAGAATTGAAATCATTTATATAGTAAATATAATTTTTTTTAAAAAAAATATTTCATGGTAGAGTTCCATTCACAAAAAATCTTGTCTTTGAAATCAGATATTAGTCAATTGATATATTCACTCACTTATAAAACAAACTATTAATGGTTTATTCAATGATCTACCAGAACTATAATTCTCATTAGATAAAGTCTATAATCAATATCAAAAGAGAAATTTGTATAAAATATATTTCAAATTAATGAATGAAGTCTCAACTTATTGGCCTTCATAGTTAGTTCACATATATTTGTTTAAACCCTCTAGAGTTTCTAATTTTTTTGGAAAACAATATTCTTATGTTATAGTTGATGGTTATTCAATATATACATGGGTGTTTTTCCTTTCTTATAAAAGTGAATCCCTTTCTTGTTTTTCCAAATTTTATAGATATATATAAAATCGTAATGGTCATATAATTATGACCTAAATAAGTGAAAATCATTATGAGTTTTAAAATTAAGATTTTGAATCATTATACTCACAACATGGCTATGGTTGCAATGTTTTTTTCCTAGGACCCCACAACAGAATCATGTAGTAGAGAGAAGAAATAAAACCCTCCAAGAGATTTCTGAGACCATTCTCATTGAGTATGATTTACCTATTTATTTTTGTCTAGTGGTTGTGGATATATATATATCTATATAATTAATAGAGTTTTGATTAGACATATTTTAAATAATACCCCTTATAAATTATAGAATGGAATAAATCCAAAGGTTAATTAAGGTTTTTGGTTGCATAGACATCATACTAAGCACAAAATAGAATTTTGAAAATATTTCTCCCAAGTGTGATGGAGTAATTTTCCTTGGATGTTCTAAATTTATTAAATAATATATGGTTTTTTAAAAAAGGACTTTGATTGTGGATGAATCTATATGTGTCAAATTTGATGAGATAGATCCACATGAGCTTAGGAAATATATAGAAAATCTAGAATATAAACCTTCCATTATAGACATAAATTCTATACCTTGTTAATATTCTAACAAAACTCATGTAAATAACTCACCCAATTCTGATGAACAACATGAAACTGAACCTATATATAAGAATGAGGTGTCAAACACTTCTATTATTGGAGCTGTTAGTACTAATTGATATCACCCCTTAGATGAAGTTATTATAAACCTAGAAAAGGGAACTCAGATAAGAGATTATCTATGATATTATGATAAAAACCAATATTTATTATTATATATTGAACCTATGAACATCAATGATGCAATTAATGATATATTATAGGTCATGGTTGTACAATAAGGGTGAAACCAGCTTAAATGTAATAGAGTCTAGGAATTAATTGGAAGACCCAAGGACTACCTAACTATTACCACTAAAAGTGTGTTTTGAAACAGGTTTGATTAGTGAGGTATAATAATTATAAATAAATCAATATTTTTTGCACAAGGATATAGTCAAGAATAAGGTAATGACTTTGAGGAAATCATTATACTAAGGTTTCTTGCTTATGCATCATAGTTTAATTTCCAATTATATAAAATGGATTTCAAAAGTGAATTGTTAAATGGTTATATAGTTGGGGGTTTTTTCCAAGAACCCCCAAGATTTAAAAACCCTCACTTTCCAAATCATATTTTTAAATTAACAAAATATTTATCTAGTTTATAAGAATGTCATTGATCTTCATTTTATAGGCTCAACTATTTTCTATTTTCAAAAGGTATTCCAATGGAATAAATAACCCTACCTTATTTATTAAAATAATTTCAAAGGATGTTTTGGTTTTAAAAATATATGTTGATGAGTTTTTTCTGTTCTTAAAGAAAACCTTTGTGTATTGAGTTTTAAAAATATTGTATAATGAATTTGAAATGAGTTTTATGGAGAAATTAAATTCATTATTTGTTTTCAAATTTTTCAAAATTAATATGTTATTATTTTAAATATAAAAATGTACACTAAATATATTTTAAAATTTTTTGGTATGTATAATACTAAAGGTAGTTATACTTCCATGAGTACAAGCTTCAAGTAAAATCAGGATCAAACTAGGAAATCAGTTGATCAAACCACTTACAGAGCTATGATTGGAAGTTTACTATATTTAATTATTATCTATCATGATATATTGTTTAGTGAGTTAATACAAATAATTCACATTTACAATATTTCAAAATAATTTTCAAATATCTCAAAAACTATAACCAACCATGGATTGTTTTACTCAAGAGGATAAGAATTTTACAAAGTGAGTTATTTAGATGATAATTTTTATAGTTTTATGTTAGATAGAAAAATAACTTCTGGAACATGAATTTTTTTGGGCACGTATATAGCTTCATGGTGTAGTAATAAATATAATTTTGTTTCATTATCAACTACAGAATCTAAGTACATAGCTTTATGTAGTTTTTGTGCCCAAATTCTATAGATAAACCACAACTTTCTTGAATATGGATATAAATTTTGACATATCCCTATAGATTGTTATAATAATATTGTGTTAAATATTTCTCAGCATCCCATATTAAATTCTAAAAAAATAACATTGATATAAGATTCAATTTATAAGAGACCATTTCTAGAAATGTGAATTGACACTTGGGTTCATTGGTACTGAACATCATCATGCGGATATATTTATAAAATCTTTTAATGTTGATAGAATAAATTATATCACACATGAATTGGGTATGATTAATTACGCCAAAAAAATATAATTAAATTTCATCCCTTGAAGTTATTAAAGATATATTTAGAATCTATTTTCAGTGTTTTTTCTTGAAGTAACTGTGAATTATAGTTTATATGATTTGTATGTAGACCATGATTTTTTGTTCCTACGGTCAATATACCTCTGATGTACTCTTACTCATACATTCACCATACTTATCAGGAGTATTAACTCACTTTATCATTATACTTACCAGGGATACTTATTCACATGGTCAATACATTATTACTGTGAACATCTTTGTTATGAGATTAACATTCCTACCATGAGGTCACTTTTAGCATCCCTACCATTTATATGATATTACAGTTCCATAGTTAGAAACCTAAAATTTCTATTTCCATATAATTTTTCCTAAAACCATTTTGGTGGGATTTCATTTATTTTTATTATTATTTTAATCCATAAATAATTTAAAATAGAATTCAAATTGGAATCTAAATCTTCACCTATATTTTCTCTTATATCTCTTTTATCCTTTTAAGATCTTTTGAGCTGATGGATTTATATTATTCATAACCGATTTCTATATCAAACTCAAAACTCTATTTTTTGTCTCTCATAGCCCAAACCTTCAAATATCGTGAACCGAATAGACAATTAAAAAAGTGAAATGAATCACTAATGTTGCACTACTTGTTGAGCCATATACTTCTAAGAAATAAAGGAAATAAAAAGGTAGAATGAGTCCATCCTTAAGTCCAAAGAATCTGCATATCCTCAATTTTCCTATCTCTACATAAAAATAATGATAGATTATTGTAATCAATAAGATCAATATCTTAGAATTTGATTCAATATATGGGTTGGGCTTCTTGGTTTATAGAAAATTGAAGTTTATTTTATCCAAAACGTATCAAGGAATTTTAGTCACATCTAGATTTTTTTCCGATGGGAAAAGAGATTTTTTTATAACTATTTTTTGTGGTGAAATTATATAAATCTCCATGAAATGCTAGGAAAATTGTTTTGATGTGCCATATAAAATAGAATATAAGGATTTCAAAAGCTCATATCCAATTAATGATACCCATTTTGAGTTTCAGAATGCTATGTATGAACTAAATAGAAACAAAACCCCTATGAGACAATTAATTATTGAGTTTAATAGAAACTTTTTAATATTGGTTAAGTTTATTCAACACCTAATTTGTCAAAGAAAAGGGGATTTCCGCATCCTAAGTAATGAGGATATTTTTTAACAATTTTTATAAATAAATATATTTTAATCAATAATTACATATATTTCCTGAGACATATCGTTGAGTTGTGTAAGCCATCTTCAAGGTCATATTATTTATCTTATCTTAGGCTCATTTTATCCTTGATATAGTACAACATATTAGTACCTCAGGGGGAGAAAAAAATGACTTTATCTGATGAATTCAGCCTAACTCAAAAAATTTGTAAGAAAATGAGAGTTAACTATATCCCATAGAAATAAGAGTGGATGGAAGAATAAAAAAATATACATGAAATGTTCTATCCATTGAAGTACATTATTAGGCCTAGGGATCTAGTATATCTATGTTTCAAACCTAATGAGGTGGTGGAATATTCATATGATGATATCTCCCCTTCTAAATAATTATAAGGGGATTTAGATATAGAAGAAATGGAAATATAATATAATATAGAATTGTTATACCATTATGATGAAGCTAGAGTAACTCAATAAGATGCACTAAAATGGGATAAGTGTTTCCAATAAGATGAAGTTGTCGATATCTCCGAATGACCTCCGATTATTGGAAGTACTCCCAGACAAACTATACTTAGTGATCCTATTAAGGGGAATAATTTCCCAATATCTCTTGTTTTGGTCTTATACTATCCTTATTTTGATGATGACCATGAAGTCAATAAACCTAGATTTAGTGGGCCTTCCATTTTATCTGTTCAAATTACTCTTGAAGGATCATTAATTGTTGAGGTTAATTGTGAAGAGATAATTTAGGTGTCTCCTATAATACGTTCTGTTGATCAGCCTCTCCATGAAATATTTGGTACTAATACCACTAGATAAAGTTTTGAAAAGTATCTTTTAATTGAATATTTTGATAAATCAGTGGAGGATGCACCTGAGATAGATGGCAGACATCAGGATAATGATCAATCTCCTTAAACTCGTGTACCCTATATTACTTATTCTTCTTATGTCACTAAGTATAAATATTTTGTGTTAAAATTAGAAATGATGTATATTTTCAAGAATGTATTTTCTAATTTTTACAACTTCTTACAAAAAGTGTGAAAAATTGATATTTTGGAAGCTATTACTTTAGTGATAAATCATCTTCATCCTTAATTTAATTTCAAAATTGAGATGATTCGAAATGAAAATATACATTTTTAGATTAATTAGGTGATATTTTGGCCAATCTATCTGACTTTATGATTTAGTTAGACTAGAGGATTATGAACACTATGTTTCAACTAGATCTTGTTCCTCATATTTCTCATTATGGTCAGTTAGTATTTGATGAAGATAAGGTTAGATAACTCAATTTTGTTGAGTTCAAGGTTATTTTTGATGAATTTTAAATCAATAAAGAATATTTGTTTGATAGGTTTCAAAACTGTACTTTTAATACCCTAGTAGTAGTTCAAGAATATTCCAAATAAGATAGTCAATATAAAGGATATACTGACCCATGATTTTCAAACATTGATATTTCATGATGTTTTGTGAATATTAAAAGCATTAAAAAATTCACACTGGATTACCCTAAAGTATAATAACTTTATAAACATTGAAACACAAAAAAACTAGTTTATAATATAATTACATTATCTCCCAATATGATCTTCATGACTAACACCCTTCTTAGACATATCATAAATAATACATATCTTTATAATTTGGGAAATAAAACAGAACAAAGGGTGTGCTAAGATGCTCAGTATGGGTAAAAAATGGAGATACATAAGAATAACATGAGAATAAGGGGATGATAACGTGATAATAACATTTGAAAACTATATCTTACAAATAAAAGATCATTATCATTAATAATGGAACAAAAATTTTAATTTCATAAGAAATGAGTCATGAGATAATCAAAGGACATGAGCCATGAGAGAATAACATTGACAAAAGACGTTGATTTGTGGTAGAAAAGTAATAATAGAAAATCATTTCCATATCTATCAAGTATCATTTCTAATTAAATAATATTGGAATGGGTTTACTCCCCAAACTATCATAGTATTTAAGTTTCACTCCCAATACCATTATAGTGTAAAAATTCCCTTATTAAACCATGTCACACCTCATTCCAATCCTATCTTACTGAACTGGTTTCACTCCCAATTCCATCCTTGTCTTACTGAATCGAGTTCACTCCCTGTCACATCCCTGTCTTACTAAAGTGGGTTCATTATCCTTTCTATACATGTTTATCTCATGAGAGATAAATTATTACCCAATTCATTATAAAGATATATTGGTCCCACCCCTCTTTGGTTATAACATAACCACCAACATATAATGAAACACATATTAAGTTTTCCCACAATATCATACACATCCATCATATTAAAACACATAAAATTAAATTGGTATCATAAAAATTTCCTGATATCATAACATGTGAAAAATTTACATGTTTTATAATCATCAAAACCTAGCATAACCCATTAAAATAAGTGGGTTTTATAAGTATTTTTTCATGGTATAACCCATGGAATAAAAATAGGATTCATAAATATAATTTCATCATAATCATAAGTAATTTAGACAAATAATAATAATGGTATCTTTAGATCATATCCCTAGTAAGGTATAGCTAACATCAATGGCTGCCATCTTAGATGAAAAGTATTTTTGATAAATATTTTAAAAAATACATTGAGGAAAATACCCTATCCTCTTAAAAAAAATTAAAACATAAAATATTTTGAAAGTAATTTTATGTTAAAAATATCTTGAAAACTTATAAATGAAGCTTTACAATTTTTTAAAACATATTTCCAGGATAATATACACATCTCTTTGAAAAATAATTTTTCAAACATAAAAAAATTCCCAAATTATTTTTATTTTGAAATCAATAATTTCGAATATTTAAATTTCTCAAATATTTAAAGAAATAATTTTATTTGAAAATAACTTTTGAAATTTTTTTAGGGAAACATTAATTCATTGAGTGGTCATGACAATAGTAAATACTATTCTTTCCATTTATTCTAAAAACAAATATTCTTTTAACATTTTAGGTAAAATCCCAAAAGGCCTAGTTTTTTAAAATAAAATGAAGATAAATTTTAAATTTTATTGTAAAAATAAATACATGTAAAAAAATATCTCTTTTAAAAATAACAAGATAGTAATAAAACATTTTGGAAAACTTTTTTTGAAAACATGGTTTTGGAATAAAAATAGTTTTCGATCAAAAAGATGATTTTTCATAAAAAAATTCTTTTGAACTATAGAGTACATAAATAGAGATAAAATGAAGGGAAAACATGTATTATAAGGAAATAACAAGAGAAGAATAAAATTCATGACTTTAATAAGTTATAGATCATATTATTTTATGATTGCATGTATAATCGTAAATAATCTGGGTAAACAATGATATTGTAACATAAAACACTAACCAATTAGATAACAATGAATCATAAGCCCCTTGTAAGAATAATATTAATTTAAACATAAAATATCAGGAAAATAAAGATATTTATGATATAACATGTAGAATCGGTATAATGTACACCTCATAGAAGAGTATAGGTTCATATCATAGCTTATGTCCCAAAGAATGAAAATTGGGACAAAAATCACTTATAAATTTGTTATCTTTGGAATCCAAAATCACCTGAAATATAGATCAATAAATGAATATAAAAATACCAAAAATTTTAATTACAATAACAAAAATACATTCATGGTCAGTATATAAACCACATAAAATAAATAGGTGTTGAATATGGAATTTGTCTCACATAATTAAAAAAGTGAGACGAAACTCTCATACCTTAAGTCTTGGATTCCTTTGTACATGTTCAAAACTCATATATAACAAATATAAGTTCTTTATAAATCTATTATAGAAAAATAATTACATATGTTAAAAAATATATCATTTACATGTTTCCTTTTATTACCATGTTAAAATAATGTTTCAGGTAATAACTAAATTGTTTTTCATATATGTTTTGATTTTTTATTTTTTGTCCTCTTAAATTGATCATGGTTTAAAAATATCCATAATATTAGCCATGATATAAATATAATATATGTTAATTATTTATTTATTTATATTAATCAATACAATTTAGTGATAAAAATTAAAATACACCTTTCATGGAGATGGTAAGTCATACGTACACTTGAACACTATTTTTGTTTTCTTGTTAGATTGACTAAAATAAAGGTAAATCATATAATAATATTCCAGAATAATATTTATTTCATATATATCAAAAATTTCTTTAAAAACGTCATTAATAACTTCTATTTCAATTTTGAACAAATTACAATGAATTGTGAGTTGGTTGTTCATTGTATACACAAACGACATTATTATATTCCCAAAAAATGATAAATATGAAGTTATGTGAGATATAATAATTCCATAATCATAATAAAATCATAAATATCAAATATAAACAATAAATCCATCATTATTTCTAACCTCAAGATGTGGTAATAGAAAAATAAATGACATTAGTTTATGAGGTGGTAGTCTATCGTAAACACGAAGGATAATTTTTTAACCAATTTGATAGAAGTAGAGATAGTTGTAAGTCATGAACTTAATATATATAAAAAATATTATTATACGGAATATAAAAATTTTAATATATAATAATTATATAAAAATAATTTAATGGGTGGAGGAAGAAATAAAAAAAAATTCATTGATAAACATTATCTCTTCTTCGGGTATCCTCCTTAAGTTTACACAAAATCCATACTAAGTTGGATTTAGACCCAAAATAAGTAATCTAGAATGATTTTTGAGGAATTGGGATGTTTTTTGAGAAGTTATTGGATGTAACAAAATGGTTTGAAGGAGTGACGAACTGTGGATAGGGGTGGCCTTATATAAGTTGGGAGTGAACACACTTGGTATTTTTTAAAGAAATTGATTTATATCATGTTTTCATATGTTACAGGGTTTCCAAATAGTAAAATATAGGACCTTATAGGCATAATGGTAGAAATATTTCTAGATAATAGTTTTTATACATGTTTATAGGTTATTTTTATTATTATCTTTTTAGTTTGGCCCCCCCGTAAACCCATTTTCTACTTCAACCATGACAATTAATTTTTATTGTATTCACTATTCATTTTGTTTAAAAATTAAATTTATCATATTATAAAACATAAATTATTAATATTACAAATATTGAATCTATTTTTCTAAATTCTTTTCATATAATTCTAAAATTTTTATTTAAACTTAATCCCACATATGTGATGAGAAAAAAAAATTTTAAAGATAAAATGTTCTAATGTTTATAAAGTGTTTGTATTAAATTCAGTATGAAATGGACTAAAATGACATATATGGGATTAATAGATGTATAATTGAACTAATTTAAATTTAAAATCAATTTTTAATATAATTTAACTTTAAAAATAGATATAAAAAAGGGTAATTGTTTTTAAAAAATTCATTATTTTTCACTATTCAAAAAAATGAAGCATTTTAAGTAAACCCAAAAATTCACCCTAAGATAATTTAGATATTATAATTTAAAAAATAAATTTAATTTTTTAAAATAGATTTTATAAATGTTTCAAAATGTATTTTTAAAATAATAACACCATAAAAATGAGGCAAAACTGTGTTTTTTTTTTGGAAAATACAGTATTAAGTATAAAATTGGATTTATTCTTATATATTATCAAATAAGATGAATGGTAAATAGTTTATTGAATATATACATAAAAATTTTCAATAAGATCATTTAAAAACGTTTTTTTATTTAAATGTCTAAGAAGACATTCATTTTCATAAAAAATAGTTTTTTGACAGAAAGTTTTCTTTTATTTTCAAATAGTTTTTATTTTCATTTAAAATTAATTCTTCACAGAATAATTCATTATATATATATATACTTGTGTAACCATATTTTTATAATTTAGTTAATCCTATTAATATCCACCATTCTAATGAATCGGTGATAACTATCATATTAAATAATAATATTTTATTTATATGTCATGCTTCGTTTGAAATTGGCATTGCGTGTAATGCATGCTAAACTTGAGATTGTGTGTAACACAATATAAACACAGTGTTTCATGTAACTCAAGATAAAATCATTTTTTATGTAACTGAATCATAAAATTAGTGTTTTGTGTAACACAATATTAACTTGTTGTCACGTGTATCACAAGCTATCAATAAAATTTGATTTATTCAAAAAAATAAATGCACAAAAACTCAAGTGTTACATGATACCCCGCATAAAATTAATTTATCCAATCAATTTTTTCACACTAATGTAAAAAATAATGATACGTCTTCCTCATCGTATCCTCATGTTCCCGTATATATTCCTCAGATGAGTGGTTTTCCCACAAAACAATGACCAGGTGAGTGATTTGGTTTCATAGAACCTTTTATATACAATCCAAAATCTCTATCGGTCTTTACTCATAAGAAATATCATACTCTAGAGGTATGAAATCTAATATCAGTTTATTTGATTCATCATATATGTACTTACTCATATAGACCAGTGGTAGACACTATACCCTTTTCACCCATTGGTTATGGGTCCAAGCATCGTGGCCACACCAGATGCAACAGATTGTCGCTTGAATTGTATGTTATATTTTTTCATCAAAGATAACTTAATCCCTAAAGGTCATCAATACCTTTAATCATATGTCCATAAAAATTCATTCCTCTGAAAACACAAAGGGTTTTATTTCCATAAATTTCTCTTAAAATATCATTAATCTTGATGAACAAGAATCGCATAAAACCTCATGGGGGTGTTTAAGAATTTTAATTTATAATCAAACTCAAATTTATAAACCCATGATAAAATTCATAAATCCTAAATCAGACATATGTTCTTCAAGAAATAACATATTCCTTAGATGTTTTATGATTCATAAAACACGAATACCATTTGGAAAATACTTCATCAACCTAATCCTTGAATCCCAGTACATAAATACTTCAATCCCTCTACTATAGTGATTGAAATGGGATAATTCATTCCATGATGTAGAATTAAATTCATAGGTTAGGGAATTGAGTTGAATATTTACCATGTTCTCCATTGATAATACATTAAACTCCTCAAATATTTTTCACTCTATGAAATTATTTTACACACAGATAACACTATCCCTCAATTATAGATATTCCTTCAGGATTTTCTTCCACTTTTTTGACATTTATGAATACAAATCATCTTTCCACTATTCTAATTAGAACATTATATTTCTTAAAATTCCATCTTCCATATATTTAAGGTGATAGGAATCTCATCGATGTTCACATTATTAATCATTTATTCTAATAAATAATTAGGAATAATTACAATATATATATCTTCAGTCATCAACTAATTTGGGTGATCATATTCCCTGAATTTTTCATTAGATTGATTGTTAACATGATTCATTCTAGTTCTTGCCATTCACTAAAACTAAAAGTCAAAGTGTGAGAAATGATAATCATAATGGGAAACCAGATAATCATGAAAATAACTTATAAGATTTCTAAATCATGAAATATTATTTTTAATGTATGGCCCCTTAGGCCAATCTAAGGTTATTCATAGTCATAAGATATATAAATATATTATAATGGTTCATAATGAGTTTATGAATTTACAAATCATATATCATGGTCGTGGAAAACCAACTGTATAGAAAGTCACGTCGTTATACACATTTTCCCAACCAAGTCTATCTTAAAATAGTGTTTTTAGGGTTGTTACCCCTAGGTACATCTACGTCAAAGACACGCCCACTTTTTGTATCTAGATAGGGATGAAATTTTCTATAAACCACTCTCTCTAGCCTTTACCAAAATTACCAGACATTTTCTTATACATTGAATCATCCTTAGACTTATCCTTAGGGAAATATGTATACATATCCTTAAAAATAACTCTATAGATATAGCTAATGTTTTCTCATTCTAATTCTTAACAGATAACTAAACTTGGCTCTGATACCAACTATAATAACTTAGGATTTTTGTACATATATATTGAATGATTTTTTATGAATATTCAACACATTAAAAAATTAAATTCATAAAGACTATAATAGTTTAGTGACTTTAGAAACATGGAAGCACAAAAAAATTGTTCATAAGTGAACTATATAATCTTCCACTGTGATCTTCATAATTAACATCCTTCTTTGAACTATCACATCTATTACATATATTAATAAATTTGGGAAAGGGGACATAAGAAAGGGTGAGATCAGTTGCTCATTAAAGGTAAACAATGGAGATACATAAGCATAAATTGAGCATAGGGGTATGAGAACATGATAATGGCATTGAAAACCCATACCTTTCATATCAATGATCATAATCTTGAATCAAAGAATAAATATAAATAGTTCATAATAAATGATTAATAAGATAATGAAATAACATAAACCATGAGAGCATAACATTATCATAAGACATGGATTTGTGGAATACATATAAAAATTGAAAATCATTTCAATATTTGTCCAGGATCATTTCCAAAGCTATAATATTGGAATGGATTCACTCACCAACCCATTATAGTAGTCAAGGATCATTCCAAATACAATCATAATGTAAAATTTCCTTTATTTAACAGAGATTAATCTTTTCTTCGACCTTTTCTTATTAAACTAGGTTCACTCCCTGTTCTAAACCTGTCTTAATGAACCATCTTCACTCCCATTCAATCCTTATCTATCTCATGAGATATAAATCTTTACCCAATGCATTAGAGGGAAATATAGGTCCCACCCATTTTTTGTTATAACATACCATCATCACATAATTAATAATATATTTATTTTTTCCACAATATCATAAATATTCATCATATCAAAATACATGAAATTAAATTGGTATCATAAACATTTCATAGTATCATAATATATGGAAAAGATATAGGTTTCTAAAACATTTCACCATAGTATAGAACATAAAAAATTATTGGGTTTTATAAGAATTTCCCCATAGTATACACTATGGAATTGAAACATGTTTCAAAAAAACATAACATCATAAATAAAAACCATTTAGAGAAATAAAACAAATGGTATCTTTGGATTGTCTCTCCAATAAGTCATGATTAAGATCAATGGATGTTTTCTTCGATGGGAAATAATTTTGATCAATCATTTAAAACATTTATTAAGGAAAATATTTTTTAGACAATGAAAAACACCTTTTAATGCATACAACATTTTAAAAATCATTTTCGTTGAAATTAATATTGAAAACATATAAAACAAGCTTTAAAAACAATTTAAAACATTTTTTTGACGAAAATATAATTTATGATTTGAAAAATAATTTTCAAACCATAAAACATTTTCAAAATACTTTTCTTTTTGAAATAATTAATATTCAATCAAAAAAAATAACAAATATTTATGGAAATTATTTTATTTGAAAATAAAATAAATTTATTTAAGGGAATATTGAAATCCTTAAGCGATGATAGCAATGGGAAATACTATGAATGTCATGCATGATAACAATAAATATTATTTCCACATTTGTGGTAAGATACAAACATGCATTGTTTTTGAAAATTACATGAATATTACTTTTAAAAAAATAAAAATTTAATAAAAGGTAAATATTTCTATTTTAAAAATCATAATCTGGTAATAAAACATTTTTATAATACATGGTTTTGGGAGAAAAATAGTTTTTGACTGAAAAAGAATATTTTTCATTAAAAAATTTATTTTATATTTTTGAGAACATAAAGTGAGTAAAAATGAATTCAAAACATGTATTGTCTTGACATAAACATACTATAAGAAAATTCATGAGTTTATTCAGAGATATATCATAATATCTTATCATTTGGAGTAAAATCATAAAAATCTTGATAAATGATGAGATTGTAACATAAAACATGTACCACTTTGATAACATTGGGTTGCAAGCCCCATGAAAGAATTTAATTAAATGAGACATAAAATATTATTAAAATAAGGATATTCATGATATGAAATTTAAAATTTTCAGTATATACACCACATGTAATAGGATAGGTTCATAACATATCTTATGTGTTAAAGAAGAAAAATTGAAACAAACATACCTTATCAATTTGTTATCTTTTGAACCAACCCCCCCCCCCAAAAGATACTAAAATGGATATATAAATAAACATAGTTTTAAGGATAATAATAACAAAATACATTCATGGGAATTATTTAAACTACAAAAAATAAATAAGTGGTGAATATGGCATGTGACTCATAGAAGTAAAAAGTGAGATGTAACTCCCTTACCTTAAGTCCTGGATTTCTTAGAAAATGTAAAAACCTCATTTATAATAAATATAGGTTCATTATACATCTATTGTAGAGTCATTATTACATATATAATTCCATATATTATTTACTTATGTCCTTTTATTACCTATTTTTTTACAATCCTCTATTAAAGTCATATTTCATGTATAAACCGCATTGTTTTTCATATATTTTTTAACTTGTTATTTTTTGTCCTATTAATTTCATCATGGTTTAAAAATATCCAAAATTTTAACAATTATATAAATATAATATATATTAAGTATTTTTTATTTATATTAATCCATAAAATTTATTGATAGAAATGAAAATACATTGTTCATGGAGATAGTTGGTCGTACGTACGTAGTACATTGTTTCCATATTCTTATCAAATTAAAAGAAATAAATTTAAATGATATTTTACAATTTCATAATAATTTTTATTTCATATTTATCACATTATCTCATTAAACACATCCTTAATACCTTCCATGTAAATTAAGAACAAATCACATCGACTCGTGAGGTGGTACTTCGTAGTACACAAGAATGACATTATCATATTCCCACAAAATAGAAAGTATAAAGATATGTGTGATATAAAAATTAAATAATAATAATAAAATAATAAATATCATAAACATATAATTTATAAATAACAAATCCATCATTATGTTCATCTTATATAGACGGTAATGGAAAAATGAATGACATCAGTTCGTGAGGTGGTACTCTGCCGTACATACAAATGATGATTTCTTAACCCATTTGATAGAAGTGGAGATAGTTTTAGATAATTACCTTAAAATTAAAAAAATAGTATAATTAATATACTTATTTTACGATATAATAATTATATAAAAATTATTTAATGTGTGGTGGATGAAATAAAACCAAAACATTCGTTAGTGAATGTAACCTCTTCTTCAGGTATCCTCATTAGGTTTGCACTAAAATCCTTCCTATGATATATTTTCTGAAAAATAAGGATTATAGGATTATGGGTGGGATTTTTTGATGTTATTTAGGCATGTATTGGCCAAAAAAGGTTTTGAATGTGTAAATAATAGAGTATATAGGGTGAGATTTTATATGCGAGGGAGAGAACACACTTGTATTTTTTAAAACAATTGTGTTCTCCTATATTTATCATATATTACAAGGGTACAAAAGAATCCATTATAGAACATTATATTTGGAATTGTATAAATATTTCGATTAAATTGTTTTTAGAAAATTTTGTAATTTATTTTAGTGCTTATATTTTCAGTTTAACTCCTGGTAAACCCATTTTTACCTTAACTATGATAATTAATTTTTACTGCAGTCACTATTTATTTTGGTCGAAAATTAAGTTGAACTTATTAGATAATATAATTTATTATTATTAAAAATATGAAATACTATTTTTTTCAAATTATATACATATAATTGGAATATTTTAATTTAATATTAATCCCACTAACGAGATGAGAAACGAGGTTTTTAAATAGAAAATGTTCGATCCTTTACAAATTTGTATATCAAATTTCAATATGAGAATGATTCCAATGACCTATATATGATTAATTTATTTATAATTGAACTAATATAACTTTAAAATAAATTTAAAATATAATTTAACTTTATAAATAAACTAAACAAGAAGGCAATTTTCAATTAAATTCAGTATTTTTCACTATTTCTAGGAAAATGATGCTTTTCAGTAAAACCTGATAAAAGAACCCTAAAATTAATTTGATATTCTGATTTCAAAAAAGATTTTAATTTTTTAAAAATATATTTTATAAAGTTTTCAAAAATTATTTTTAAAAATAGTTCTCTTAAAAAGCCTACAAAACTGCTTTTTAATAGAAACAAATAATGTTTTTAAGTGTAAAATTGGATTTATTATTATATTTTATTGCCTAATATGAGTGATAAATAGTTTATTGAATATAAAATATACAATTTTCAATAAAATAATTGGAAAAAGGTGGTTTTTTATTTTATTGAGGAAAAACACTTTCATTTTCATTAAAAATGTGTTTTTTTTCAGAAAAACATTTCCTTTATTTTCAAATAGTTTTTACTTGCACTTTTAATTAATTGATCACCAAATAATTAATTATATATAAAAATTTATGAAACATATTTTCATTATTTATTTAATCCTATTCATTTCTACCACTTCAACATCTAGGTGATAACTATCATATTAAATAATTGTTTTTAAATTGTATGTTACATTTTTTTAAACTCAGTATTTTGTGTAACACAAGATAAACTCAAGACTGTATATTAGAAAATACAAACATAGTGTTTCATGTAACACAAGATAAAATATATGTTCCATGCAATTCATTATTAAAATTAGTTTTTTTTTCTAATGAAATATTAGCTTTGTATTATGTGTATCACAAGTTATTAATGAAATTTATGTTATTTAAAAAAATTAATTCATAGAAACTCTAGGTGTTATACAAAAACCATCAAGAGATAAATTTAATATTACCTTTGAATTATTTTCACAAATTTATATCTAAAATAAATGTTTTTAAAACTTTCTTTGGTCTTTAATATTACCCCTCCGACTACAAATTTTAACTCACATGTTGAAATGCTCATAGCTATGAATCTAATTTTGGAGGATTTCATGGGGAATAAAGATGATTTCATTCAGGATTTAGAGCATAGTTAAAGAGTAGTTAGTGATTTTACCCATGTTGGTACCTCCTTATTTTAATGATCAAAAATCATGTTAGTCATATTTCTAATATGATTAATGTCTTATGATAGTACATCATTTTACAGAAAAATTTGGCTAATTATAGATCTAATGTTAGTTAAAACCATATACCATTAGATACGAATATCTACAATTAGTAAAATTAGATATACCGATGGAATACATCTAAAATTGAAGCATCTACCATTGAGGAGATCTACCGACCTGTTCAACCAATATATCGATGAACTAGATTAACTCTGAGATCAGATCTATAGTGAAATTTGATGTACCATCAGAGATAGTAAACTGCCAGACAAGATCTACTACCAGAGTTGATCTACCATCACAGATAATCTACCACTATACAAGATCTACTTTCAAATTTTCTCTATAATAAGAGATAATGTACTGACAGATAGATATACCATCTGATATGATTTACCATCACACTAGATCTACTCCCATACAAGATCTACTGTATGACTAGATCAGCCATTGACATGTCTACTGATATTCTGGTCTACCACTAGTTTAGATGATCTACCACTAGTATGTGTTATCGTTCGGGTAATCTTCTGTCAGTAAAAATCTACTTCTAGTATGAAACTATTGTTGTCCATATTCTCTTATTCTAATTTCATGTTTCTAATGAATACTTTAAGTAATTATATGCTGATAATACAATGTGGATTTGAGAATCATTTTTCCTAAACCACTTCATCGATACATTAAAGATTCTTTAAGACATTCCATATTTAGTGCTAAGTATAAGGATATAGAATATTTTAATTATTATTCTTTCATGGGTAATTTGCCTGAAGGGGTTATATATTATGTAGAACTCTCACTCATGTGTAGTGTAGTGGAAAATAATATGAAACTATCTATGGAAAACTAGATCCAATATCAACGTTTATAGATTGAATATAGAAGGATTTTTCAGACTTCTAAAACACTCAGATTTCATACACTTTTCGAATAACCTATTAGAGCTCCTCAAAAAGACAAATATGAGGACCATTGAACATATAAAGCTATTAAGAACAAAAATAACCACTTCTCCCACTCTCTAATAATTTTATCTTTCTATTTATGATTTAAATTTGATTTGTTTGTTGCATTAATCTATTTGTGTATACACAATATCTCGGGTTCCAAACTAGATTCTTCTTGATACAATATATTAAATTTTCTATTTTTTATACCAATAAGAAACTATAGAAGATGTTTTGTGTGACATGTTTATTGTTTAAATCCCATATATAAATATGGAAGATGCTTTATTCCAGGGCATGATTGTGTGTTTTTTATTGTAAAACCCAATCCATGTTGTTGATCTTTTATTGTTATAATAAACTTATTGGTAATAGGTTATTTAAAATTGAGGGGATTAAGTTTCAGTTTGAGACTGAATCCATTTTTTATATTCTATAGTGTAATTTATGGGTTTTTTCTTTATTTAAAATTTTAAACTATATCTATTTTGGAAATCAGTAACAAAATGTTACATTGATAGTCAGTTTCAACCAGTTTCTATGTAAAGGATTTGATTAAGTAATTTAATTTCTAAATTTAAGGTAATTTAAAATATTATTTTAACTGATCCTTAATCTCACTTTTCAGAAATTTTTTAAAATATCATATTTATATAATTATATGATTTTGATTAACTGTGGATTTTAATTAATTTATCTGATTTTATTTAATTGTTTTTATAATGAATTTTTATTGGGAAATAAATTCAAACCCCACTTGAGTTACTCACTCTATCCAACATTTGGTATCAAATGAGTTTTGAAATATCTTTCCAATTATTATTTAGTCATCTTTAAAGATCTTTATTTTTTTTATTTCCACATTTAATTGTTTATGGATAATAGTAGATAAGAATGATTTGTTAGAAATAGAACTACTTATTTTAATGTGACTAACTATTCCCAATGGAAAATTAAAATTAAAATACATCTTAAAATCAGAGGTTTTGAAATTTGTAATTCAATTAAACATAAGTATTAATTACCAAAAAATTCTAGAGATGGATGGTGTGATCCTACTAAATCAACTTAATAAAATGTAACTATGAAGATATAAATTCTTTATATTGTGCTTTAGGATATAAAGAATTTAATATAATTTTTACATGTATTGATTCATTTTAAATTTAGGATACTTTATATGTTTCTCAAGAAGGAACATATAATGTCAATGAAATGTGTTTAAATTCTTATAATATTAAATTTGATGCATTTAATATGAAATATTACTAATAATTTTTTATATGAATCTAAGGTTTAATAAGACCAAGAAAAAAATCATTCATTAGGGATACTTGTTTATGAAAAAGACCAAGTGATTCACCTATTGAGGTGTTTACCAGATTGATGTTGAGGAACATCAGTGTCAGTTTGAGAATCATGTGACCTAATTATGTTTCTTATTAAAGATATTCTGGTAAATATCATGATGTTTGAGGATGAAATAAAATTAAACAATGAATATGAATATTAACTAAATATCAAATCTGTAGCCTACAAAACCACTTCTTTAAAACAAAAATAAGAAGACCTAAGATGAAAGCACAAGTGATGAAGTGTCACCTTGTGAAAGTGATGAAGAAATGTCTCCCATAGAAATAAAATTAAAAAAAATTATAAAAATATGCAATTATTTAGGAAACATAGTTATAAAAGAAATTATGCCAATATAGGTAATTGGAAAAAGGATTAGGAAAAGTATGATCGTGAAAAATGATATAGTCTGTCACGGATGTTAGAGAAAAGGTTATTTCAAAGAATATTTTCTTAAGATAAAATTTAAGAAGAAATATGAGGATATGTATAATAGGTATAAGAAAGCTATAAAAGAAACTTGGAGTACTTATAAAGACTATTTAAGTGAATAAAACTCCAGAAAACAAGATAAAAATTATTGATCCAACATATACTTTATAGAAAACACATCTGAGGTATCTAGTATTTTTTTGCGTCCCTTGTTCATAATTTTAATCCTTACTAAGATTAAAACAGTGAAGAAAACATGACTAATGATTAAATGTTTGACTAATTTAATATGTTAGAGGAAACTTTAAAAGGACTTAAATATAAATGTAAAAGTTTTAAAAGTATCATTTTATGACTTAATGTTTTAAAATCGATCTTACTATAGAAAAATATAAAAAATCTCAATTACTAAAAGAAAAAATGAATAAAAATTATAAAACGAGAAATTAAAAAAGGATTTGGTGTATATGAAAATGGAAGAAATTCTATGTCTCAAATTCTAAGAAAGAAAATAATACCCAAACATAATACTGGAATATGCTATCAACCTAGAAAAAGAAGTATTATTAATAAATTATTCCTTGTTCCAATTATATTAATTAGGTTATGATTTTTTACTCTTTAAGACCTAATAAAATTTATATTTCTAAAAGTATAAGATGTACTAATAGGAAACCTATTAATAGGTTATGGATTCCTAAAAATTTTATTACTAAAATTCTTGGATTCAAGAAGATTTGGGTACCAAAGTAATTTTTGGTTTAAAACTATTTTGTAGGAAACATGCTTGAAAATATCTAGTAATAACTTATGGAATCTAGATAGTGGATGATCCCAACATATTACTGGGTAATATTCATTTTTCATGAAATAAATTAATTTTTATAATGGACATGTCACCTTTGGTGATAATTACAAATGAAAAATTATTATACTTGGTAAAATTTCTAACTCTAACACTATTTTAACTTTTAATGTTTTATTTATATATGGATTAAATTATAATCTTATTAAAATATCATACCTATGTGATGGTAGTTTTCATGTTAAATTTGAAACTAATTTCTGAAAAGTTTCTAATTCTAGAAATGATTTAGTTTTTACTACTTTAATAAATAAAAATGTATTTGTTGTTAATTTGGATTCCTTGTTTCCCCCAAAATAATTCAAGTATAAGTTCCTTTTACAAAGGATCATGGCTTTGGCATAGAAGACTATACCATTTCAATATTCAATCACTAAGAAGGTTAATGAGGAAATGGTTTTCCAAGGATCTAACTAAAATATAATTAAAAAATGATAATGTATGTAACCCATGTCAAAAAGGGAAACTACAGAAAATATCTTTCAAATTAAAGAAATGATTTTCAACTTCTCAAAACTTAGAGTTGGTTTATATGGACTTTATTGGACCATCTAGAGTTTCTGGAATAAATGGGAAGAAATAAGTTTGTGTTCTAGTAGATAAATTTTCTAAATATACTTGGGTATTATTTTTAGATCACAAGGGTGATGCTTGTTACTATAATACAAAGTATGATAAATTTATAGAAAATATTAGTAGAATTATAATTAATAACTTAATAAATGATCATGGATGTGATTTTGAAAATCAGGATTTTGAATATGTTTGCTCAAAAATGGATATTATCAAAACTCTAGTACCCCTAAGACTCCAAAATAGAATGGTGTACCAGAAAGGGGAAATATAACCCTTAAGGAAATCATTCAGAACATGCTAAATAAGTACAATAAACCCATTTATGTTTGGGAATAAGCTATGAATACAACAAGTTATATAATTAATAGAGTTTTAATTAGACCAATCCTAAAAATTAACCCTTATAAGTTATGCAATAGAATAAAACCAATATTTAATTACCTTGGAGTTTTTGGTTCCAAATGATTTATTCTCCATAAAAAGGATAATATGGAAAACGATTATTCTAATAGTGATGAAGTAATTTTCCATTGTTATTATACATCGAGTAAGTTATATAGAGTTTTTAATAAAAATACTATGATTATAAAGGAATATGTACATATTAAATATTATGAAACATATCCACATGAGACTAAGAGTCTTTTATATAGTCTTGAAAATGATATGTCAAATCTAAACATAACTGCCAAACCTTATAACAATTTTATGGAAAAATAAAAAAATCCTTCTAGTTTTGAGGAAGAAATTGAACCTGAACTAGTATAGTATAATGAGAAATCTTTCCCATATTTTAAAAGAAATATTTCGAATAATAGATACCATTCCCTAGATGATGTTTCTAGAAACCTATATATAGGAACACAAACTAGATCTTATCTTAGAAATCGGGTTGACAATCAAGCATTCTTATCTGTTCTTGAACCTAAGAAAATCATAGATGCAATAAATAATGTATTAAAGTTAGTGAAAATGAAATAACAACATAATAAATATGAATGAAATATAGTTTGGGAACTAGTAGATAGACTTAAATACAATCTAACTATTTTCACTAAATGGGTTTTTAGAAACAAATTAGATGATTCATAAATTGTAGTTAGGAATAAATCTTGATTAGTTGCACAAGGATATAAACAAGAAGAAGGTATTGAATTTGAGGAAACCATTTTACTGGTTTCTATAATTAAATCCATCAGAATTCTTCTTTACTATGAATTACATTTTGATATCAAACTATATCAAATGGATTTCATGAGTGTATTCTTAAATGGTTATATTATTGGGTATGATTTTTTAACAACCCCCTATATTTTAAAATCCTCATTTTCTAAACAATGTTTTCAAATTAACTATATATTTATATAGATTTAAGCAAGCTCCATGATCTTGGTTTGATAGTCTTATATTTTTTTGAATTCTAAAGGATTTTCAATAGACATAGCTAATCCAACAATATTTATAAAAATAATTTAAAAATATGTTTTACTTTTTCAAAATTATATTGATGATATAATTTTTTTCTTATAAAAATTATTTCTAAACTTATTTTTTGAAAATGATACAAAGTTAATTTTAAATTAGTTTAATGGGAGATTTAAAATTTTTTATTAATTTTATTTTTTTTCTAAATAAATATGTAATTAGTTTAATTAAACTTAATTACACAAAACAATTTCTATTGTTTTTTATTTTTATGATACTCCCATGAGTAAAACAAGTATGTTGGATCTTAATGAAACTAGAAGTTCAGTAGATCAGACTAGTTTTTCAGGTATGATTGAAAGCTCGCTATACTTGACTTCTAGTTGACTAGATGTTATATTCAAGGTGTTTATATGT
Source organism: Viscum album (assembly GCA_963277665.1). Classification (NCBI taxonomy): domain Eukaryota; kingdom Viridiplantae; phylum Streptophyta; class Magnoliopsida; order Santalales; family Viscaceae; genus Viscum; species Viscum album. Next base: position 266,443,984 of record OY728129.1, read on the forward strand.
GCTCATTTTCAAGAAAATCCTAAAGAATATCATTTATTTATTATAAAAAAAATTCAAATACCACAAGTATCTAAACAACATTGGAATTTTCTATCCTATGGGATAAGAATAAGATTTAGTGGGTAATTTAGATGTTGATTATTGTGGTTGTAATTAAGATATAAAAATCACCTCTAGAACATGTCACTTTTTTGTGGAAGTAAAATTTGTATGGTGTACTAAAAATATATAGCTACAATAAGTTTCAATGAAAAAAATCTATGGATGAAACACACTTTACTAGAATATGGATATAAATTTATAAATTTACATATAAATCATAGAAACAAACTGTGATAAATATTCCCAATAACCCCATATATCATTTTAGGACAAAACATATTGATATAAGGAAACTCTTTGGGAGTGATCATTTCTAAAAATCGATATAACGATTTAATTCATTGGAACTGAACATCAACATCTTTATATGTTTAAAAAATCCCTTAATCTTGAGATATTAAACTATATAAGACATAAACTAGGTATGAAAAACTATATTTATTTCATTATAATTGGATTTAAGTTCAAGAAAGATCATCTATTGGAGGATCCATTATTGGAAGATATGTCGTTGGAAGATCTAGAGAAGATCCACTATTGGATGTTTTACAATTAGAATATCCACCATTGATGAACCACTTTTGATGATATACCATTAGTGATCCGCCATTAGGTGATCGATCATTGGGAGTTCCCCCATTGAAGACCTACCAATTGAGTGCCTCTATTTTATTTTTTGCTGAATCTTTTTTCTATGTTTATATTTTTATTAGATCTATATATTTATATTTTATAATTCAAAATACCTAAATGATAAAATTAAATATTAAATATGATTTTGGGAATACTCTCACTCATGTCTCCTTTTAAAACTTTTGAATTCCCTTATCTATTGAACTACAACCCTCCTACTTCATATATAATTCTTTAAATCTATGAAATGGTGAGGGCAAAGCGTTATTCAGTTTCATGTCCTGATTGTTCACATCCTATGAAGAAGTCTTGAGGTGAATAATGTTTCACTTCAGTGGTCAAATCAAAGAACCTGTAACTATTTACTCAACTTTTTTTACTGGAAATGAAATAGTTGTTGAATAGTTGATTTCAAGAAATTAATTATTTCTGAAGGTGATTCAGGGCCATGTATAAATGGAATATTTTTCAAATAATGATTTTCCATTCTTTCCTAGGGTTGTTCACTAATTTTACCAGTATGAAGAGTATAGTTTTTGGGGGAATCAATATGTGATTATAAGTATGATCGATGGAAAATTTGTTATATTTTCATCAGGAAAATGGCCAGTATGTTTAAATGTACCTCATAGAGGAATTTCAAATGACTTTCAAGGTTCTATTCCAAGAGACACCAAATTTTATTAATATGAGAATGCTCTTCTAGAGCTAAATATAAATGAGGTTGTATGAAGGCCTTCTACTACATAACTTGATGGGAAGTGTAGATTTATCTTTAACTTCATCCAAAACATGCTTTGTTCTTGGAATGTGGAATTTAGAATGATAAGGTATTGGGAATTTTTTTCTTTTATTCCTTACAGAAACAGTGGATAAGTTTAATCTGTACATATATTTTATGGTATATATAATAGATATTAGAAAGCCCCTATCTTGTTCAAATTTATTGATCTATCCAAAATTTATCTCATCCATGATGGAACCTAAAGAATTAGTATATGGGGATGAAGAAGCAGTAGTTAAGTGTGGTCATTTTTTTGATCAATTTTACCAATAATATGATGATGGTAAAATGGAAATCAAGGTAAATGAAATGGGTGGTGGAGAATGATGAGATATATAAGGATTTAAATCCTATACAGCACCCTATAGGACCTAAATATATAGTTGATCTTGTATTAGAGCTATTTGGAGTTGGGATTTACATTAATGATGTGGTTGAGAAAGGAAGAACTTTGTTTAGAGAATAAGTAGTTGTTTTAGTTGAGGAAGGGAGTGAACCAAATGTGGGAAACAAACACTACATTTTATCTGGAGCTTTTATTCCCATTATTCCCGTGCCTACTAGAGAAATGTTTTTAAGTGAAGGATTATAATAAGAGACTGAATTCCAAGGTGAAGAACAAATTGATAGTTCTTTTAAAATCTCAAGGGAACTAGTAAAAGTTTCAGCTGGTTCTGGTGGATCCGAAAATGGGATTGGTGATGGACCTAAGGACTTAGAAGGACATGATTATGATGATACAATTGAAATAGGATTTTCACATCCATCTCCAGTTGTTATATGAGCTAGGTATTTAGATGAGGACCAATATAGTTCAAATCATCTTGTTATCTAAGAATATACTCCAAAAGATGAATAAGTAGCATTAGAAGAACAAGATTTAAGAACTCAAGGAGATGAAAAAATGGTTTTTAAATTCATTCAGAGGATGTGTGTTCTATTAGAACTGAGGAGAGAGAACCTAGTATAGGGGAGAAGTCCCTAGGATCTACTAAACATGGAACTAAATATTTGTAATCTGAATTATATGGTTGTAAATATGATGATTGAAACAAAATTCCCCATGATCATGATCCACATTTCATTATTATTAATGGAAAATATCCTAAGGGATATCTAGTAGAGAAAATTGATGAGGATGGTTAGTTAGAATTGGTTCCTTCATATTCTCATACTGATCACATAGAGGCTACTTTACCAATCCAAGAGAGGATTCCATCTCCTCTACCCACTTCTCATATACCCTCAGAAAATGTTTCAAAGGATGATATGGAGGCTTTTCTAGTAATAAATCATTGATATATCTGTGAAGTTCATAGATCTTCAACTCCTAAAGAGGTTAAGATTAATGAAGATGATTCAATAGGGATTTATGAGCTAGTCATTTCTTTCTTTCATCCTTAAATGATCTTGAAGATTAATTAATTTGAGATTGAAAATAAGATATTGGAAAATGATATGGCATCAGTTAATTCAATCATGGAGGATATAAGATCCAGATTTGATGAAGGCTATTCAACCCCTATGGATGTGTTGGATACCTTACCTATAGTTAGTGCTTCTACTTCTGCTGCTCCACCTCCTACATATTCTATTCATGTAGAGATGATCAAAGATATTATACGGGACTAATTGCATGATATATTGGGTGATCTATTTTTATCACATCAGGAGTATCTTTTTAAAATAATGTCGCTTGGGAATCGTATATATAATTTTTTTTATGTAATGTTTAAATAAATCACAAACAGATAGAGAGAAAATCAATAAATTCATAAAATAATAACTTTATAGAATATATACCAATCATGAGTTCAATTATCAATTACAATTTATTGCTAATAATTTTTGGATTCCTCATGTAACAAGGGACCTCATAGAGAAGGTAAACTATCTCAATGTTTTGGCCCCTCTAATCATGATTTTTATGAAGGAGAATACAGATTTCTTCATAGCAATTCAGAGAGGTGGAAACATCATTATGGTTTTTGTGAACTACATGAAGAAATTATTGTATATATTTAGGAATATAGTGGTGGAACTTAAATATGTAATTGTGAATTCTTTCACCCTTAGCATTCTTATGAACACATTCCTGCTCAGTTTCATCCTTTTTTAATGTCTTTGGTTGAAGAAATTATGCATCTTAGGAATGTTGTGATCAGGGAGCTTCCTACTTCTACCTCTACACCCTCAGCTTCAAACTTTGTACCTCATGTATCTGGAGAAGATAAAGATCTAATGGTCTCTACATCCCATTGATCTGACAATGGTTTTTATTTGGATTAGACTTTCATTGGTATTTTATTCTTCCTTATATTACTTTTGGAGATGTAATTAATGGCCTTTGAATCTAATTCTCACTCTCTTTTATTTATCTTAATATATTTTCTTCTATTTACTTTATTTTATTAAATTTTTTATTACACCAATGGGGAAGGGTAATATTGACTATAATTTTATGAATAGTCTAGATATAATTATTAAAGTTTTTCACATTGTAAATTAAGATTTTAAGATGAATATTCTTTAATTTCAACTATATTTTTCACTTATTTATTTCATATACATGGTTATAAAATTCCATTATTTTTTATCATCAAAAGTGGGGAGATTGTTGTAACCCCCATATTTTAATAATGAAAAATCATGTTTATTATATTTATAATATGATTAAAATTTTATTATAGTACATCATTTTGTGGAAAACCCTGGATAAGTACGGATCAACCATTAGTCCAAACCACCCATCATTAGATATGATGATCTAATATTAATACAATTAGATCCATCGGTGGACTAAATCTACCATTGTATCATCTACCATTGAGGAAATATACTAACTAGTTCAACAGATCTACCAGTGAACAAGTTCTACCCCTAGACCAAATTGACCTCTAGAGTTGATCTACCATCTGAAATAATATACTTCCAGACCATATTTACCACCAAAGTTGATCTACAGTCAGAGATAATCTACCACTAGACCTAATCTACCACCGGAGGTGATCTACCATTAGAGATAATATACCACTAGAAATATCTACCATAAGAATTGATATACCATAAACTAGATCTACCGCCAGACTAGATCTATTTCTGATCTTATCTACCACTATTTCAGATGATTTACCGCCAGTTTGGGCTACTCTTCGGGTGATCTAATATTATTATCGATCTACCACAATTATGCTTTTGTTACTTTCTAGATTCTATTATTTGAATTTAATTCCTCTAACATCTAGTTTATGGAATTAAATATCGACAGTCCAATGTTGATTTAAAAATCATTATTCCTAGAACACTTCATAGATCCATTAAATACAAAGTAAGTCTTTAGTGATTTAGTGCTCAATAAGAGGATCTTGGATATTTTAATTATTATTTTTCAATGGGTATTTTGATCTGGAAATCTATATATTATATAGGACTCTCTCTTATTCATGATGTAGTGAAAAAAATTGGAACTATATATGGAAACCCGTATCAAATATCAACATTGATATACTGAATACTGAAGTAATATTCAGACTTCAATTACACTCATATTCCTATACTTTTTGAAGAACCTATTCGAGATTATCACAAAGAAAAATATGAGGACTTTAGAACATTTCAATTTATTCAGACTGACCAATACCACTCCATCCACTATTTAATCATTTTCTATTTCTATTTATGATTTACATTTGAGATATGAATTTCAATAATCTTTTTATCTATACACACTATCTCTTGTACCATACTCTAGTGTGCTTGAAACTCTCTCTCTATTTTTATATTTTGTATACTCAAGAAAATTGGGGAAGAGGTTGTGTGTGCCATATTTATTGTTTATATCCCACAAATAACTATAGAATATGATTTTCCCTAGACATCCTTTTATATTGTTGATTATAAAACTGGATCCTTGTTTTGGATTTGTTTATGGTTATAATATATTTCTTGGAAGTAAGTGATTTCCATGTGGAGGGGATTAATTGTAACAACCAGATATTTTATGAAAAATATTCTTTTAATTTCATTGATGTCTTGTGTTATACGTTACACCAAAATTATCTTGTGCTATAAGCAACACCGTATTAGCTTATATTATACGCAAACACTATTCTTGGCTTGCGTTACACGCAATTGTGACCTTCCTCGATAGCGTGTGTAGTACGCAATACCGTGTTTCACTAAACAAAGATATATTGTTATAATATTATTATGGACTAGCCATTATGAATATTATTAACTAATTTTTGAATTTTATAACATTATTATTCATCTTACACATTTTCTAAAACATTTTATGTGAACAAAATAAATTTTTCTGATAAAATAAGTATTTTTGAAAAAATGCAGTTTTTCTACCTTTTGATGGAGTACCCACTTTAAATCTAGTTTTTGACAGGTTTATAAGTTCAATTTTAAAAACTAAAATTCTTCTTTGGAATCAAGATATAAAAATTTACTTTGGATAAATATTTCTTATTATTCTGATAACTTTCATATTTTAATGAATAGTAAAAACGCGCTATATTTTAATTAAAAACAACTTTTTTCATCACAGTAATTTATATGTTTAAATTATAATATTCAATGGTTTTAAAGTATAAATAGAATATATTTTTACCATTTAATATAATTTTTGTCATTACCATTAATTTTACATTGAATTCATAGGTAAAAACATTTCAATCTTTGGCAATGTTTTAACTTTTAAAACTCATTTTCTTAACAACGGGATTAATTTTAAGTTAATTACTAAAAATTATGTGTTTTGAATTTTGAAAAATGGATTACATATTTAAATTTAGTGGGTCCAAATTATTTTAATAGGTTACTTTTATTTTTTTGATATTATGAATAGTAACTACGGTAATTTTTATTTACTGCAGTTAAAGGTAAATCGGGTAATTAAGGGTAAAAATAAGATTATAAAATTACCCTAAAACCTGCCAAAAAAATTTTGGATGACTAAAATTAGACCCATATCACCTAATGGTTGGAATATATTAATTTTATGGTCTTTTGAAAATGAAAATAATTTAATTATTATTAAAACCAATGAAAGTGACAACTTGTCACTCTCTTAAATATTATAATTACAATAATTTTACTTTAGTTATAAACTTCATGAAACTTAAAAAATGAATAGTCTCCAGAAATATAACAAAATTATCTACATCATGTAAATTTATTTAGAATTTTTTGGGATTAAATAATTATCATTAAAGGTGACACAATAGTGATATTGAACTTATTTTATTGATTGAAATACCAAATAAATGGTTTTGAAAATATTAAAATAAATACTATAGGAACTATTTAATGTGATTAACTAATTTTATATATAAATATGAAATGTTATGAATCTATTAACTATTTTAGTTCGAACATATCTTCTTTGAGATTTTTATTTAAATTCAAATTAATGAATAGTGTAAAAAATGACACTATTGTTATTTTATAAAAATAACATAATATAAAATTGTTTACAAATCACAAAAATATTTAAAAATTATAAATTAAAATTTATATGGTATAAAATTTCATAAATTATCTAATTATTGAAAATTCACAACACATAAATAATTATTTATAATAATTTGAAATTTTGAATCTTATTACCACAAATAAATTTAAATAGATTAGATAAGGATAAATGGTAAAAATATATTCTATTTATATGGTTTCAATTTTCTTATGATGAAATAATATGCATTTGTTTTATATGGATTATGTTATGATGGGATGATGTTTATGAAACCCATTTTATTCTTTGGGTTATGATGAATGGTTTATGTTTATGTTGTGGCACACGTTAGAATGATTTCATTATGAGATGGGTGGGACCTATATCTCCCTCCAATTCATTAGGTAAAGATTTATTTCTCATGATATAGACATGGATGGAACTGCATATTAATCCGGTTCAGTGTTATAGGACTGCAACGAGGAGTGAACTCGATTCAGAAAGGGACTTTGTCCACTAAGATGGTCTTAGCAGCAATGCCTTGGCTACTATGGAAATCATATCATGTGATTAATGGTTTTCCACAATTACATGTTATATTACCATGCTATTTTATCATGATTAATTTTTATTTATGATCTATGTCTTACGTACTACCATGTTTTATGTCATTTTTCAAGATTTTGATGATTAAACATTATGTTCATGTTTTTTTAGTTCAAATGTATATGATTTGTTTTATTTTATCCATTCTTACCCTTATTGATAATTTGAGATCACACATTATATGTTTTCTTTTCCCCAGTATTTAAAGAAAGGTTTTAGGTAAGAAAACAATAGGGGAAGATCTTTTTGGGAGATGTTGAAGATCTTTCACCAAGATTAGAAGATTATGTTCCATGTTTCCAAAGACACTAAACTATTATGGTCCTTTGGTGTATGTTTTTGTTATGTATTAGGTATTTCGAAAAAATTAATGTAATTTCCATGTATGTCAAGCTTTGGGTCTCTACAGTTGGTATCAGAGGAAAAGGAGGTAGGAATGAATCTGATCCTTGGGAACTCTCACGTGTGAGCATTGGACGAAGCATGGCTCTCTTCCCAAGGTCTTCATGAGTAAATGGCCGCCACTGGGGATGGTGGTATGTCCCACCCAGGGGGTGTTTCCACCCATGGAGTGCCATGATAGGTATCAATTATAGTCCACTAGAAGTAATTTCAGACCTCTACGGTTGGTATCAGAGGAATGGATTAGTTAACCTTTCGAAACTAGGATGCGAAAACTTTTGTGAGATCCCTAGAGATATTTCTAAGGTATGTATAAGGATTTCTCTAAGTTTAATTATATTTATAGGTTATAGTCCTAGAATTATGGTAACTATGTTAGAAGTAAACCTAAGATGTTAGATATTGAAGGTACTCCCCCCTTTTTTATGATTTATTCCGCTCACACTTTTTTTTGGGTTTTATTAAATGGATGGAAACAGGAAGATTCACGATAATGGAGGATATGATGGACAATGGAATGATATTCTTCATGAGAAACCAAATGAAATTGTATCTATAGGTCCATATATCGTTATTATTCATAATAAGAAATCTCATAATATGATCAATAATCTCAACTTTGGTAAGTTTTCTAACTCATCTAATAAGAGAAAGATGGAGTTTTATGATGATTGTAGAGGAAAGAAAGTTCAGTTTCCCCCATGTATATCTTGTGGGAAGAGGCATCAGGGAGAATGTTTCAAAGGAACTGGAAGATGTTTTGGGTGTGGAAATGAAGGACACAAAGCCATTAATTTTAAAGGAAAAGGTTCAGTTAACACCATAGACAAGAATAATGGTATTTCTAAGACATCAACAACGGTTAAATGTTTTAAATGTGAAATGTATGGGCATTATTCAAACCAATGACCTTAGGTAAAATCTCATGAAGAGAACCAACATGGTCGTATGGGTAGTATTTATATTGATGATGATTAAGAGACCACAAATGATATGTGATATGAAATAATTGTTCAAGCTCAGTCAATGGTTTAAGAAGGTAGTGGAATGATTACCTGTTTATCAATAGTAATGTTGTATAAGTAATCTCATGGTACTATGTAATAAAGAGACATCTAAGTATTGTTACACAATTTTTTTCCTTAGTTTTTATAATGTATATGTTGAATGGTACTGGTAACCATGAAAGTTTATTCAGATATTTTTGGAAAGCACCTAATATGCATATAAAGAAGGATAAGGAGTAATGAAATGTTTGATAGTATTAATGAGCTCATGACTGATATAAGGACAAAGTAATATCATGGTTTGAGTATGTAGAATTTTTGGGATATTGGTATGTGGAAAAAGTTACCTTTCGATAGCATTAATGTTTTCACTATGGTTCTATGGTAATTTATGAGAATACATGATTAAGGTATTCACATGTTTGGAATGTGATCCACAAGATATATCTTACGATATATGGGGGATAAATGATGGTATTCACTTGCTTATTATGTGACCTTTCCAGTAATAGTTTTCTTTATAATATGAGATTGGAATGATGTACTTTGGATAAGTCTAAAGATTGGAATGAATTAAGTTAGCCATAAGATATTATTGTTTAAAGATAAAACATATTTTGATATTATTGCAGTAATGTTATTATAATGTAGTTTTAGAAAAAGAGACAACCTACAGGATGGGCGATAACCCGTCGTGTTGGACAAGGATATGGGAATCGAACCCACAACCGAAGTGTGACAGGCCTTTATCGCCTACCACTGGCCTACAGGAAGTCCATGTTTATTATAAATTAGGTTTAATTTATTAAGTGGTATGATATATGAAGTATAAGTCCATTTTAGGAACCATATACGATTAATCTCACTATTTATGGACTTATGTATATTTAATAACTTTTTTCTAACCTTTTGTTTGAGACAAATTGAATGACAAAACATTTTATCGCATGATCCATTAACACTTCAAGCAAGAGAAATTCAACATCATTTATTTAAGAGATGAAGTGGAAATTGTACAAGGCACAAACAACAGTGAGATTGTACCAAAATCAAGTAAGTATTTCTTTTAATTCAAAAAATTCTTCAACATTAGGGAAATGATCATGAAAACCAAAAATATTGTCCTAGTGCTCTCATATATGATGAATCAGATGGTACCTTATATCATCACAATTTTATGGCTTTTAGATTGTTTTCTTTTTCATATTCATGTTCTCTACCACTATTCATCTAAACATGATGGTTAGATTTCTATTCCATATCCATATTTTCACCTAAGTTCTCCTAGGTGGAAACACGGTGATGAGTTAATTTGGGTAACCGATATGTTTCATACTTCACTTTTTAAAATTAAGTTTTATTATTCCATTTTACGATGTGGGTTTCTATAAAAGAAACTTTCAATTAGTAAACCATTTATCACCCCGAAGAATTTCGAGGGTGAAATTCATTTTAAGTGGGGTAGAATGTAACAACCTGAGATTTTATGAAAAATATTCTTTTATTTTCATTGATGTCTTATGTTGTACGTTACACCAAAATTATCTTGTGCTATACGCAACACCGTATTAGCTTATATTATACACAAACAATATTCTTGGATTGTGTTACACGCAATTGCGACCTTCCTCGATAGCGTGTGTAGTGCGCAATACCGAGTTTCACTAAACAACGATATATTGTTATAATATTTTTATGGACTAGACTTTATGAATAGTACTAACTAAATTTTGAATTTTATAAAATTATTATTCATCTTACACATTTTCTAAAACATGTTATGTGAACAAAATAAATTTTTCGGGTAAAATAAGTATTTTAAAAAAAATGCAATTTTGTCACCTTTTGATGGCGCACCCACATTAAATCTAGTTTTTGACATGTTTATAAGTTAAATTTGAAAAAATAAAATGTTTCTTTGGAATAAGGATATAAAAATTTTCTTTTAAATATTTTTTCATATTATTCTGATAACATTGATATTTTAATGAATAGTACAAACACACTATATTTTAATTAAAAACAATTTTTTTTCGTCACAATAATTTATAAAGTTAAATTATAATATTGAATGGTTTTAAAGTATAAATAGAATATATTTTTACAATTTAATATAATTTATGTCATTACAATTAATTTTACATTGAATTCAAAGGTAAAAACATTTCAATCTTTGGCAATGTTTTAACTTTTAAAACCCGTTTTCTTAACAAAGGGATTAATTTCAAATTAATTACTGCAACTTCTGTGTTTTTAATTTTGAAAAATGGATTCCATATTTGAATTTAGTGGGTCCAAATTATGTTAATAGGATACTTTTTTTTTGATATTATGAATAGTAACTATGGTAATCTTTATTTACTGTAGTTAAAGGTAAATCGGGTAATTAAGGGTAACAATAAGATTATAAAATTAACCTAACACCTGCCAAAATTCTATTGTATGACTAAAAGTAGTCACATATCTCCTAAGGGTCGGAATAGATTAATTTTATGGACTTTTGAACATGAAAATAATTTAATTATTATTAAAACCAAAAAAAGTGACAACATGTCACTCTCTTAAATCTTATAAGTATAATAATTTTATTATAGTGATAATCTTCATGAAACATCTAACTTTAATAGTCTCCAAAAATATAACAAAATTATCTCCATCATTTGAATTTATTTAGAATTTTTAGGGATTAAATAATTATCATTAATGGTGACACAATAGTGATGTTGAAATTATTTTATTGATTGAAATATCAAATAAATAGTTTTAAAAATATTAAAATAAATATTATATGAACTATTTAATGTTATCCACTAATTTTCTAGATAAATATGACATTTTATTAATATATTAAATCATTTAGTTTGAACATATCTTCTGTTTGGATTTTATTTAAATTCAAATAAATGAATAGCGTCAAAATTGACACTATTGTTATTTTATAAAAATAACATAATATAAATTTTTTTAAAAATCAAAAAAAATATTTAAAATTTATATGGTCTAAGATGTCATAAATTATCCAATTATGGACAATTCATAACACATAAGTAATTATTTATAACAATTTAAAATTTAGAATCTTATTACCACCAATAAAATTAAATAGATTAAATAAGGATAAATCAAGTTGATAATGTTTAAAATAAATTCAAAACATGTCTAAATTTTATTGGATGATTATATTACAACCCTATATCATCTAAGATTTATATTTGAGTCATTTTGGATGTTTTTATGTGGGGTTTGAATTTATTATAAATTAATTTTTCTTTTAATTCCAAAGGTGCCCCTCTCCTCCCTTATAAAAGGGCACCTCCTCCCTCTCCTATTCACAACACTTTTAGCCTTCAATATCGGCCAAACCCTTCCCATTTCTCTTATCCACTACCCTAGATACATTCTGGGGGTTCTGGTTTCTTCAAAAGACCAATTCTAGTGCCTTAAGAGGAAGCTTAAAAGAGGTGCATCGAAGAAGATGTAATCTCTTCTACACATTCTTTCAAGTTTTATTTCTTTTTCAACTTCTTATTTAGTTGTATAATTATAAATTAATAACATATGTATCACTAATATGTGGATATTTTATTATAAATATTAAACAACCCCATGTCACCTTCTATCCATCCGATGGAAAATGAAATCATCGCATATGCGTATATACGGAATACCGTCTCCACGCCGTGGTGTAATCTGTTTTTCCACCACAACCATACCTGGATGGCTATAATGGTGTAAAGAATAACTATACATAGTTATTATAACATCATAATGATTCTGAGATATTATATCATCCACCCCAATTCAATTCAATAATTATTGGAACGATGTCATCGCTCGTGCGTACGTACGGATTACCGTCTCCACGACGTGATGAGATTCATTCTCCATGTTAACCATTCAAGAATGATTATAAATTATATATAATGAATACTAATGAAATATATGACATGATAAAGCTACTGGATTTATGTATGTATATATATGTCATCTACTTACTTCCATTCAAGTCAATAAGGAAAGGAAAACATCGTTTATGCGTACGTACGACCTACCATCTCCATGAACGGTGTATTTCATTTCATTTATCTATATATATATATATACTGAATATATATGATACATAAATCATGATTTATATTTTGGATGTAATTAAATCATGATATAAGTAATAATAATATCAAGAACAACAAGTCCAAACAGGTACGATAAATAATACGATTTTACCCAAAACACTGCTTTAACATGGAATTTATAAAAGAACGGGTAATATAAAGACATAAGTGAACCATATATGATATAATAACAATGAATATGATTCTTTAATAAGTCAATGACATTATTTAAATCATTATACAGGAGGTTCGGATATATACAAAGCATATCGGATCTAAGGTAAGGGATAATTATTCCAATCTTGTTCTTATCTGAGATAGTTTATTCGTAAGTATTTACTGGGGTTATTGTTATCATCCATGTCCATGATTTCAAAAAGTGTTTTTAGGTATGTTTAAAGTCCTTTTTACTCATTTTGGACTTTTACCACATGTTATGAAAGGAATATTTCTTTTGTTTACAATACAAGGAACTTTTTGACTTTTCTGAAAAAAGTACGAGGAGATTGTTTTTTTTAAATTATATGGAATGAACAGATCTTTTACGATTTCATAACACCTTATTTTAATGAATATTACTCTACAATATTTCATTACTATTTTCAAAAAAATCCTCTTATTTTAAAATTGCATGGAATTTTGTGAAAATAAAATGATTTTGAATAAGAAAGGATATTTTCCTCAAGAATTTATTTCAAGTGTTTTATCAAAACCATTTTCCATCTAAGATGACATTATTTCATATGTGTATGTTTCAAGTATAATGTCTCTATGATTTACATGTTTTCACTTCTCTTATGATTAAATTATATCCATTTGTTTTATATGGATTATGTTATGATGGGATGATGTTTATGAAACCCATTTTCTTCTTTGGGTTATGATGAATGATTTATGTTTATGTTGTGGAGCATTTATGAATGATTTCATTATGAGATGGGTGGGACCTATATCTCCCTCCAATTCACTGGGTAAAGATTTATATCTCATGAGATATAAATGGCTGGTATGGTAAGTTAATATGGTTCAATGTTATAGGACTGAAACGAGGAGTGAACTCAATTCAGAAAGGGACTTTGTCCACAAAGATGGTCTTGGCAGCAATGCCTTGGCTACTATTGAAATCATATCAAGTGATTAATGGTTTTCCACAATTACATGTTTTATTCCCATGCTATTTTGTCATTATTAATGTTTCTTTATGATCTATGCCTTATTTAATGCTATTTTTTATGTCATTGCTCATGATTTTGATGTTTAAACATTATGTTCATGTTTTTTTTAAGTTTAAATGTATATGATTTGTTTTATTTTCTCCAAGCTTACCCTTACTGAGCATTTGAGATCACCCTTTATATGTTTTCTTTTCCCCGGGATTTAAAGATAGTTTTTAGGTAACAAAACAAAAGGTAAAGATCTTTATGGGATATATTTAAGATATTTCACCAAGATTACAAGATTATGTTCCAAGTTTCCAAAGACACTAAACTATTACGGTCCTTTGGTGTCTGTTTTTGTTATGTATTAGGTATTCCAAAAAAGTAATGTAATGTCCATGTACATCAAGATTTGGGACTCTACATTAGTTCTCATCTTGAGATTTAAACCCTTGTTTATATTCTTCTGTGTAATTTATTAGTTTTTTTCTTTATTTCAAAGATAATACTATACTAGTTTTCAAAATATGTAACAAAACATTACATTTGTAGTTTGTCTTAATATGTGTTTATATAAAGTGTTTGATTATGTAATTTTTTTACTAAAGCTAAAGTTAATTCAAATTTCATTTTAACTAAGTTTTAATCCAAAATTCATGAAATTTTTTAAAGGATCAAAATTATGTAATTATACTATTTTCATTAACTATGAATTTTTGTTAATTTGGTAGATTTTATATTTAAAGAGTTTTTAATTGAAATTTTAATTGTAAATTCACTTAAACCCCCTTTAGTAACTCACTCTGAACACAAATACACTTGATGGAGCCTTATATATATACTTATCATATAGTTATGATATCCCCATCAGCCATACCTTTATCCCTACCTACTACCTCTTCCACCAACATTCTATTTGGACTAACTCATACCCAAGAATTTCGATGGATTAGACCAGTTTCTAAGTGTATAATTATTAGAGATACTGCCTCCAAAATTTCTTCTCAAACTACCACTCCTCTTACATCTAAATACAAGGGAAAGGATACTCCCTTTCCTACAAATATCATAGATTTACCTCATTCAGATTAATATTCGAATCTTTGATAGGGAAATGTTGTACCTTTTGTAATTTTTTTAATATGCTTAGATATATTAATAAAATCCTCTATTTTATTCCCATTTTTCTGTATTCTTACTGCTCGTAATTTTTCATTCTATAAATTTTTGATAATTCCAAAAAGTGGAAGTAAATTCATTAGTAGTGATATATTAAATTAAATTGAATAACTTAGACAAATATTAATGATTTCAAGAGCTTACTAAACACTTATTTCAATCCTCTGCAAATATACTTTTTCTATATGTAATTAATTTAAATATAAATGTAATGATTTGTGATCATCATCAGGGGGATTGTTATATTATAACAAATTCTCATTATTTTAATGATCCTAGATTTGTTTTATATTTTTATTAATGGTTACCATGTTTTTTCAGTGACTATTTTTCTATCCAAAATTAGAAAAAGGTTAATTCTAAAGCTTACTATGCCACCTTACTATGTGTAGGTAAAGTGACTATGTCACCTTACCACACGTTATATTTCACCTTACCACATGAACAAAATTATTATCATGAGTGAGATGATAATTTTTTTAAAATTTATTAACTAACCACACAGTGAAGTTTGATCTTGCTAAACACTGAGAATCACCTTATAGCATGTACAAACATTCTATCCTAAGATGGAGATATACCTACCATGAACCTGACCATACAAATCAGTGATGTGAATGTATGAAATAAACTACCTACCACATGAATAAATCAAGTTATCATGCCAAGGTATGTATAATTTTTTCATTAAGTAATATACCAACCATGTCAATTATTGTAGTGATCGCATGAATAAATAGCTTACAACATGATGTCATCAACATACCATAAGATCAAATGAATAGATTTCCTACAGGAATAAAATTTCTATACCAACTGACCACATAAATTTACCATTATAACTAATCGTGTAAAAGTTTACTTTCCATGCCATAAAAAACCAGCTACATGAAAAGGCTTATATGAGTCTTCAATAGCCTCATAGAATTACCTAGATAGAAATCAACTATTCTGGTGATGTCTCTTAAGAATAAATTAGATATGTAAATAAATCATATTTGTGTTCTACCTATGAAAATCGTCTATGAGACCAATGAGCTATGCCATTCTCATGGAGCAATAAAAATATCAAATAGCTAGTTTTCAATGATTTTAAAGAAGATTCAATGCATTTAATATTTCATTTATTGTTTTTTAATGGATAATTTTGGATGAATATCATTTTATAAAGTGAAATATGATCACGTGATGTTTGTGTGAGGTTGTAACCACATTATCTCATAGAAAATAACAACATAGAAACATATGCGTACACCTGTGCTACACAAGTTAATATTAAATACAACGTGCTACAATTTTTGAAACATATGAATAGTGGAACATATGAGTTCACCTATGCTACATTTTTTAAAACTCTATTTTTCTACACTTCATATGAAATCTTGGTCATATCATTTTAAAGAAAATTTTAGATAATCCTAAACAATTGAATCTAATCATATTGTGTTGCACCATATATTCACATCTCCCATATATTATTCCTTCTATTTTAACCACTCTTTGGATTCCTATTTTTATATAACTCTATATATTCATAAAACACTCTCTTATGTATTAAAATGGATAGTAATTTAGATTATATCAACTATTCATCTTGTATTCCCATAAATAACTTTGTAAGAGTTAATGTGTGACCTTGTAATTTTTTTCCCACGTGTAATTATGGAATATTCTCTCTGTTTGGGTAGTCATGTGAAATATTATTTAGAAAACCCTATCTAGGTTATTGATAGTTATATTTTATAATAAACTTCTAGGAAGGTGGTTTTTTCCAAGTGGAGGGGATTTTATCTTGGCTTGAAAAAAACCCCTTGTTAATTTCCACTATTATATACTAATAGTAAATTATTCAAAACTCTTTACCTTTTTGGTTTTATTTAAATCAAACATATTTTGATTTCCTAAAACTCTTGAACAAAAATATATTCTAATAGATAATATTAATTTTTGTTTTATATACTGTGTTTGGTCTAGTAAATTAGTTTATAAATTTGAATTAATTTCAATGATATTTTAACTAAGCCTTAATCTTTATTTGGAGAAGCTGTTTGAAAAATAAAATTATAACTTTATACAATTTTGATTAACATGGAGGTTTTGGTAAATTGGGGGATTTAGGTTTTAAATTATTTCAAAATAGAATTTTTTTTTGGAAACTCAATTAACCCCTATTGAGCTTTCCACTGGGACCAATAGAAGAAGTAAAAAACAAAATCAAAGGTAATTAATTAAAGAAATTCTTCACTATGAGGCCCAACATGATTCACATGTCCTCTAAATTCCTAAAAAATGTAACCCTGTTAATTATTTACCTTCTTCAAAAAAATAATTTTTAATTCATTATTATTATTATTTTATTTATTTATTATCATGTAATATTATATTATTAAATTAATTTTTCTTTCATTAGTCTTTTAAGGTGGTTTGGTTCATAATTACATAATAACTTTGGTTTAATGGTAACAAAAAAAAGAACATTTTATAATGGTTCTATAAGCTCCATAAATGTTAAGGTATATTCTAGATGTTATTCTAGAGTAAATGAGTTTTTTATCTTTGTAGATAGTTATAGTTTATAAAAAATCAATCAGTAAGATTATTTTAGAAACATAAAAATGTTTTTAATTGTTTACTTTTAATATCATTATTGGCATAACCATTTCATTATTCTAGGATCATAAATAAGAAATAATTTGATTATTAATGTAATATTACTTCATACAATCCATGTTTAAGAATATACATGAAAGTATTATGTGAAAAAAAACTCATTGCCATGACATGTACCTATCTGAGCGAAGTGCCCCACCATCGAGGCCCACCCCCAATAGGCACTGGGTAGGTGACTAGCAACAAATTTATTTTTTTCAAATGGGAGGAATTTCACTCATATTGTCAATGTAAATGAATCCAATAAACTAATCCTTATATATTTAAACTAATAGTTAAAAATTCCCAAAATATATGACATGAAACATGTAGAATATAATAAAAGAAAATGCAATAGACTTTTTGGATCCTTTCCAAATTCCAAAATAACTCAATCTTTAATCTTCATCTGACTATCCTATAAAATAGCTCAATATAACTATAGAGGGGTGAGAAAATTAGAGTGATCATTAGGATACTATCTCTAATAAGTTCCATATCCATGTAAAATAAAAGTGTTTGGGTAGAAGTTTGTAAAACATCTAAAAAAGAAAAGGGTATAGATAAATATCATAAGAAAATTAATACTATATAAAAAATTCTAAGAACTGTATCACCTACCATTATCATTTTCATAAACAAAATTAGTACCATAATAAATGAGGGTGATAAAAAGAGATTCAAAATCACATAATCATAATGGACTAGAAGATATCACATTTCATCATACAATCATAGAAAAATCATCACATAAAGAATAATATAATCCTAGTAATTTAAATTTCATATCATAGAAATTAATAAAAAAGTAAATCCTAACTATCAACTTGTAATAATGATCCCAACATCATCACAACCTAAAAAAGAATGAATCCATATTCATCCTTTCATCACCATCACAACCAATATTTCTTACTACCATAATCATCCCATCAGCATCACAACCTACACCCCATGGATCCATAATCATCCCATAACCATCACATCCTTCACCCTATAAATCCCATTATGTTTATATCATCATCACATCATCTACATCACCACATCTCACCTACTACTCTTTTTATAATGTTTATTTATTACATCCTAAGAATTACATATCCTTAAATCCATCATAACTTAAGGAAATGTGTATACAAGATCCTTAATCTATTACATCCTATATTAGTTTCATACATCAAAACCCTGATCCATTAAACCTCTCACAAAAATAATAGAGTGATATATAAATTACACCTAAATACATTAGATCCCATGTGTTTATATAAGTGTATATCATAAACATTATTCATTACAGCTGATATGGAATATATATGTAATTAGTGTGGTCCATTACAGCTTCTGTATAGGTTCACTAAACCAAAACCCATTACAATCTATGTAGGTATGATCACAACCAAAATCCATTATATCCAATATGAATAGTGTTAAGAAAAACTATAAAATAAAGCACACGATTAAAAATCAACATGAAACCAATAAAAACATACATAGAAATATAATACTAACAACCCTTATGAAAAATCCCAAAGAATAATTAAGTAATATTATCAATTCATTGTTAATGGATTAACTAAGTCAATCTTGGCCCCAACTAAAACATCACATTAGATACCATGACTAATTTTCAAATAAAACCTCATGTTAATCTCTTATATTATCAATATTTCACAATAACTCAATATAAATAATTATTTAATCTTTATCATGGAATATTACTGAAAGGTAACATTATTAATTACATACCATTAATTTTTAATGATTACTTTACTTAATCATATTATTACTTAATCTAGATATTTAGGACACACCATAATCTCACAAATTCTGAATAAATATCCACCAGAAAACTCTAATGATAACTGAATATTTTTCTTTAAAATTTGTATTCATTAATTGAGAATACTACCAGATTATTCCATATTCATACTAACTTTGAGGTATTTACAACACTTAATTATAATTTAAGATTACATTATTATTTATCTCCACCATTATGTTTTCAATTCTAAAACTATACACCATTTCCCTTTTCATCATTCATTCTATTTAAACTTATGGTTTAATATCTATTTTCCCATATTATTGGCATCACAAGTAATCATATAACCTCATATTTTTATCAACTCAAGGTGGAAACCATTATGATATGGTTCAATGTGTTAGATTAATTACTTATCGTAGTTATTAACCATTACATATTATGAAAATTCTTTTATATTATTTACATATTATCATTCATTATTCAATCGCATTAGATAGTTCATTTAACTCGATTATATCAAAACATGAATTTTCAAACGCAGACATGGTTTAACAAAATAGTAATACTCATTGCAGAAATGTTGTTTCGGTTAAGAATCACTTCTTCCAGGCGGTTTCCATTGTATTTATTCATAGAACCAGAAACAACCAACACTTTGTTACCCAAAAGGGACTCGCTTTCCAAAGGTAGGCATCCATCGAGTTTTAAATTACGATACTTAAAAAATGCATTGGTCGAGATGATGGGATGTCAGACTCATCACACCATTTTGGGGTGAATTGTTGTCTAATATAGGACTCTCTTAATATATTTTAGATATTTTCATGAATCTTTTTTAATTCATAAAGAATAACATAGGTTTCACTTGGAATTTTGAATCAATTATTATCAACTATGAAATTTATAATCATTCATATGTATTCGAGGTACTTCATCAATGGAGACATCCATATGTATTCGAGGTTCTCCATCAATGGTAACCTATCATATAATATTTAGAGATTTTTTTAACCATTATTATGATGATACTGGTTTTTTATCCACTTAGTGGGGCACTAAAAAACTTATCATCATCCATGGGGACAAAATTTTGTTTTAATGATGGGATCGTACCCATAAATGGACTACCTGTGTATCCTTGTGAAAGGAATCAGAACCCTCATAGTTTGGTTCCACTTAATGGGTTACATCATACCTTTTAATGTCATGTGATATAGACCTAAACATGTATTTTAATGTCATACAGTAAGGACATATAAGAGAAAGGTTCTTAGTCAATTTTTTGTGTGGGACTTATGCATATGTTTCTCAAGGAACATGAAAAGAATATGGGTTTCCAAGTAATATTAGAAACTTTTAGGAATGTGGATCAAGAAGAATAAGGTTTATTTGATGTGATGGATTTGAACCTCAAAGATTCTTCCTACATGTCACATTTGGAAAGGAATCAAATCCCACGCAGTTCTATGAGTCTCAAAAGAGAGTATAGTTCTTTGAGACAAATGATTTTTTTATTACTTCATGAAAAGGATGGATTGGTGATTTGGGGTATTAATTTGAAGTTTACTCCTAGAGATGATGGCCTGATTAAGGGAATTTGGGATGGATTATTGAAGATGTTATCCAGTGTGCTTGGGACATGAGGAAGGCTTACTACGTATCCCAATTATGGTTCGAATCAGAGTTCTCATAGTACATTCACTGTGAGTGTTTGTGAAAATGTTGCAATCATCACGAATCTCTAAGCCCAAGTGACTCATGCTTGGTATGAGAAAATTAAGTATTTGAAAGATTAAACTAACACTCCCACACTTTTCCTCCTCCACTGGTGGAAGAGTATGTGCCTATAGTGGCGACAGTGGATGAGGGAAAGGCGACCAGGGAACAGGGAGAGGCAACGAGACTTCCCTCTATTCTCTTTACATTGGGAAAGGGTCTAATGTAAGGAATGAGTGAAGGTGAAAGAATTAGAGAGGAGAAAGACCACAACCTCCAACATGAAAGGTTAGGGGCTTACACTAGGATGGATGCCTTAAAATTTATCCTGGTAGGGTAGGGATACTTTTCCTTTATTGAAAAGTAAAACTTGGTGGGAACATTACCTTTTCTAATAGAGACCTAGGGTTACGGGTTTTAGAGATGAGAAGGGGAGGTCGAAACCCAAACCCTAATACTCCAAACTAAGAACTTAACAACACATTTCCTATGAGAAATTTCCATGTGACTTCAAATATACATACCCATAGACACTCCATGAATCATAACCCCATTGTGAAACAAATGTGGGAAACCTCTAACTATAGATATAAAAACCCAAATATCATACACATTGATGTTCCTTTCCTAAAGGTTTGATATGTCAAGAGGTTTTGGTGAATGATTCAATATAATCCCTTTCAGGAAAGGGATCCAATGAAGAAGAAGCCATTCAATGAATTTATTTGAAGAAGTCTTGGTGGATTGTAGACTGAAGGGAGTAGGTGAATCAAATATGGGCTCCCAATTATGTATTTGGAACACAAGTATGGGCACACAAGTCGGCTTGGGCAAACTGATATTCACATAAGGGATGAAAAACCTGGATTTTAATACATGGGTCAGACTTGACTCAAGACTTCAAGAGTACTCATAGGTATTCCCAGAAGTGGGGTGCTCAATTTCCTTTAATATGAATCGGTTATATGCAAGTGTTTCTGATTCAGGGAGGTTGGGCTCTTTAGGAGCGCAAGTGTTATGGATTTCCAACACTAAAAAGACTTAATTTCTATGATCCTCTTTCAATTACCCTTCTGTAGTTGTTAAAGAACTACCTTGAAAGTTTTAGAGGATTTTTTCAAAGCACTAGGGTGACCATATTATCATCAAGGCTTCAGAGAAATTCATCCATACAAATTAAGGCCACGATGGTCTATTTATAGGTAAAAATAGGACCCTAAGAAAAGGATTTTGGCTACTCAAATATTTTTGCATGCCAAATTTATAGCGCACAAGTGTCTGTGTTCCAGATGGGTAGAGCCCAATTAGGCTTGCACGCGGACGGTGATTTGTCCTAACAAAGGCCCCACATTCAGGTCTTAGCCAAAATAATTGCTTCATTTAGCTCTAGCATGGTGGAGTGTAGGAATTTGCATGCAGGTACCTTGGGATTCACTTTAGGTACTTATCCAAAATATTTTATCTATACTACGGGTGTTTTTCCCTTGCTACCCTACTTGGGATCAGTGTCAGGCTACGGTCCTGACCCTTCGGTCGGTTCCTTCGGTACCGTCATTGAGCCCCATGAAAATTGTAGAGTCGTATTGTGAACTTTTCAAGACTGATTGAGGACATTTTGTAGAAAAGATAATTGAATACATTTCATAGTGTCTACAAAATCCCCCCATAGAATTTGATTTATTCGGAATAAAAATAATCATATTATAAGTTAAAAGTATGTAACTTTTATATATTCTAACATCATTTTTTTAGATTTTGGAGCTACGTCATGTTTGGAAGGATGATCTAATTTTTTCCAAATCCATGGGACTTAGTGCCCATAGTTTTATTTTTACAAGGGTAATATAGACAACCCTACAAACATTATATATTTTGACTTCTATTTCTCAATATTTACTAAACCATACAAAAATGTAAGTCTAGTGAGCTGAGACTAAACCTTTTCCCATATTTCCCTTTATGGGTTTCCAATATGGTGAGTACCACATTTCTTTTTGTTGGACGTTTAGATTCATGCATGTCGGACTAAAATGGATAGAATTTAAGGTATAACAACTTTGACCATAAATTTTGAAATTAGATCCTAAATAAGGATCAGTGGATATGAATTTATCTAATATTCTTTATATACTTCCTAGGGGAATCTTGAGTCATTATTTTTATGGTCACAAATTCTAAAACATGTATAAACATAAAGGGGGTCTCTTCCAAGGACGAGGTTACTATTATTTGACAAACCCATTATGGGGGTTGTATTATGCAGGAACAACTAGGGTATATGGTACATACCAAAACAATGGCATATTTTGATTGACAGGTCTCTTATGTAGGAAAATTTTATGCAAGTCCTTTGGGGAACGTACTACATAGTCAAGAAAAATATCTCTCAAGAATTTAACATTTTATTATTGATATAAAAGGGAAAATAAGATTTGGGTGACTCAAGGTCGGAGTGGGGGGTTTTTTAAAGGTATTTTAAGAATAAAGGGTTATCTATACCAAAATAAGTCATGAATAGGAAAACCAATTCTTACACAAATTTGGTGTATGATGAATAATTAAAATTTATCAGAAAGGGGGATTTCTGATATCTTGCTATGCGGTTTTGAGTCATGCAGTGAGTACATTGTACCGTGTAGTTTTAATTCATGTAGTGATGAAATTGGGTGGTTTTGTTTTAAGGTCTTTTTCTATGATCAAAGGTTGGAGACTCTCTAATTTTGTGATAATTTGATTGGAAACATACTACCATATTCAATTATGGAAGGGAAGAATTGTAAACTGTGATTTAGGATTTCTGGATCTGAAGAATGATATGGGAAAATGGATAAAATGAATTAGATTAAGTATTACCTAATAATGAAGTTACCATTATTTGATGAACCCATTATAGGGGTTGTATTATGTAGGACCAACTAGGGCATATGCTTCATAGACAAACATTTTCATCTTTTGACTGATAGGGCCATTATGTAGGAAACTTATGCAAGGACACCAAGGGGCACATAATGAATAGTGAGGAAAACGAGTTCTCAAAAATCTAACATTCTATTTCTAAAATCCAGAGAAGGTTTATGGATATTCAGATTTTCCATAGCACATAGTTCGGTTTGTGGATAATGGTACCTGAATACAGAAAGAGTATTTCCAATTAGTATTCCCAATGAATCATAGGAATAGTATTTCTATGAAGGTCTGACCCAAATGAAGGAAGTATGGTGTCTATTGATTTAGTTCATATGAATAGGACCAAAAATGGAAATAATAGATGATATGTGGTCAAATGATCCAGGGTCATTTCAAATTGTTTTGAACATATGGAGAGGGAAATGTGTAAACTCTGGTCTTGAAGAATTTCAGATCGAGAGAAAGGTAATGGGACAAATATATATGGATGAATGCTTTAAAATGAATATTCTTGTATATTTTCATCAAATTTTGAAGGGGACAAAAGAAACTTTAACCAGTAATGAAGTTACCATTATTTGATGAACTTATTATGGGGGTTTTATTATATAGGTCTAACTAGGGAATACGCTGCATAGCCAAACAGTGGTATCTTTTGTCTAACATACCCATTATGTAGGCATCTTATGCAAGGCCACATAAGAGCATGTACTGCATAGTTAGGAAAAAGAGATCTCATATATCAAAAACTCTATCACCAAAACCAGTAAGAAATATTATAAAGATCAAAAAATATTAAAGATTAGTAGTATGAAATATGAAAGGGGTTAATTCTCAATGCATAAGAGATATATTTAAATCAATATTGGACATGAGTTTGGATTCCCTTGCATAGATCTAACTCGTATGTAAAATGGGGACATTTCCTGTTTCCTTAGTGGGCTCTCAAAGGAGGGAAACCAAAATGAAGACTCCCACATAGATTTTTAATGATATGTGGAAGAGAGATAAAAAAAATATATTATAACTGGGACAAGAAGATAAGGCCTAGTTTTCACTAAGTATATCAATGGGATGAGAATAAAGTCATATGTAGTTATTTGGGTGCTTTTAATTTTAATGTCGTGCAACTAAGAATTTTTTATGTGAATTTTAGAGTCATGTAGTAAGGTCATGATGTGATTCCAACATAAAAGGGGAATATTGCAGCTTGACCAGGGAATTCAAACTAGGTTTTAGTATGTATCTCATATGGATGAGAATCAAGCCATACATAGTTCTTTAAACATTCCCTTTGCATGTTTTATTTATACATAGGGAATAAAGGGGAGGTTATTGTGGCTGGGCCCAATATTAAAGATCTAGGAATCTCTATATATCTCAGATGGATGAGAATAAAGACAAAATTCATTCTTGAAACAATCTTTTCCCCCACTAATTGAGTTTGATGTGGGAGACATGGGATTTTAACACATTCTGGAAGAATGGTTAAACTTAAGACACCAAATGGTATGAAGATCAAACCATGTATCTTAAAATTATACTCTGTATAGATCTGATTCAGAAAAACGAAGATATCAAGGAAATAAATTTATTTTGGGTTTTGGCTGGCCCAAAGATTGGAGATCCAGTTATCTCTATGTGTCTTATTGAAAATTAGAATCAAGCCACATGTTGTTCATGAAATGAGGCCCCTATGTTGATCTGATTTAGACATCAGGAGGAATGAAACTCATGTTCCACTAAAGAGTAGTAATGATTTCAATGATACTTACATATGGAAGATCTTAACGTCAAATAGATAAGATGTTAATTATACAGTTTAATGTCGTGTAATGAGTAAAAATGATTTCATGTTGTTTAACATCATGAAAAAAGGACAAAGATGCAATGAATTTTATCATTGTGAAGCATGGATTATTATGGTTGTTATGCAGTTTAATGTATTGAAACTAGGACTTTTTTGTACAGTTTTGAGTCATGCAGTAAGGGCATGAGTATTTTCAGTTATACAAAGTACTTCTTCAAGAATCTCGCATTTGTTGGAGTTTTAATAAGCTCTCCATCCATTGATATTATGTAATAATCTCTATTTGAGTAGGCTATATGTATGAAATAAGTTCTTTACCACTTTGGCTCAAGATTTTGAGCCTTCTTTCCTGGAATCATTGGAGTCCTGAGGACCAATACCAATTAGCCTTGAATAAATGAAAGGAGGTGAACTTTTTTGTTAAAATCTCATTCTATTCTATTCTGATAGACTTATAAATGATGAAAATATGCAATCTCTTTTTGTCTAATCGTTCCATCTCATCAAATAATTTCTGAGACTTTTCATATATAGATAACTGATCACATATTGCAACTCAGACTGAAGGCAATTGAATTTCAATTGGAAAAACAACTTCTGTGTCATACCCTAATGCGTATTGAGTTTCCTGAGTAGTAGTACAGGTAGAAGTACAATAATCCCATAAAGAGTGAAAAAGTATATCAGGAGAATATTTATTATCTTTATCCATTATATTTTAGAGTATATTTGAAAGGGTCTTATTTAAATCCTCAATCAATCCATTGGCTACTACACGATAGCAAGATGAATGGTTGGATTTGATATTGTGCTCCTGATATAACATTTTTACCTCAACAGAACAAAAATCAGTACTTTTTTTTGCCAATATAGTATGAGGGACACCAAATATAGTGATTATGTCTATTTTGAAAAAACAAATAATTATTTTGGCTCCAACTTCTTTGACAGGTATTGCCTTAGTCTATTGGGAGAAAAATCAGTAGCATTAAAAATATACTTGAACTGCCTCACCATAGCTGGAGGATAAGGTCCAACTACATCAATTTCCTATTTGAAAATTAGCCAGGAATATTTAGATGTATGTGAAAAATATGGGGGTTGATGAATGAAGTTGGCATGCACTTAGTAGGGATGGCATTTCATTATAAAATATGTGAAATCCTGCATCATTAAAGGACAAAAGTATCCAAGCCTTCGGATTTGATCAGAAATCCTATGCCCAGACTGGTGAGCACCACAAGCTCATGCATGTACTTTTTTCATGAAATTTGCAGTTTCTTCTCTTTCAATACACCGGAAGATGATTTCATCAAATCCTCATTTGTAAAGGATCTTCTGGTGATCTGGGCAATCATAAAGAGAAAAATTGTCCACTCGTTATCATATTTGTTCTTTTTTCAACTCTATCTGGTGGATGCACTTCATTTTGAAGGTATTTCATGATGGGTTCCATCCATCTTATGGTATGACCATATAGCCTAAAAATAGGGTTAATTTCATTAATTTACTTCATTATAGTTTGATGAAAAGGTGAAACCACATGATGAGGGAAAATACTGGGGATTGTCTCATCCATATTTGTATTTTCTAGGGTTGTGGCTGCATTATCCAATGCATCAACTTGTGCATTTTATTATCACAGGACATAAGATAATTTTGGATTTGAGGAAAATTCATCCATTAAATCTCTAACCTATTCAAACAAAGGGATTAAATCTTTTTTTCAGATAGAATAATCCCCATTGATTTGTTTAATTACTAACTCTGAATCACCTTTCACTTTCATGTGGTTCACTTGTACCTGGAGTGACAATTTCTAGTCTACGATGAGAGATTGATATTTTACCTCATTGTGAGTATTGTCTTGTGATAACAAAAAGGAATATGTAAACACTACCTTTTTTGGGGAGATAAGTAAAAATCATAACACGAATTTGTTGAGTTTAGGTTTTTCCATTATCTTCCCTGTTGGACTTCTGGATGATCCATCAAAGTAAATCTCCCATTTTTGGGGATTATCTTGAATAAAGAAGTCCTCTTCATAAGGAAGTTCAGTATTCAATGACGTACCTTCTGTTTATGGGTTTTCCGCAAGGAAGTCTGCTAAGTATTGGCCTTTTATTTCCTTCGGAGGCACAAATTGGATATCAAAACTTAGTAAAATAACGGCCCACTTTGCTAAACACCTTGTAAGCATTGGAATACTGAGGATAAATTTGAGCAGGTTATTGCAAGACACCAATTGGACCTTGTGATGTTGCAGGTAGTGCCTCAATTTATGAACGTAAATGATTAATTCCATGTAGCACTTCTCAATACATGAATATCAAGACTTTCTGTTAAGAATAGTTTGACTAAGATAGTAAAGGTTGTTTTCATTCCCACCATTGTTCTTTTGGGTAAGGAAGGCACCCAGCGATCATTCTAAAGATCTCAAAAAGAGAATAAGTGGCCTTCCTTCAACATGTGGCATTAAAACTGGTGGACTCAAGAGATATTTATTGAGGGTATCAAATTCCTCTTAGTAGTCTTCAGTCCAATGATATGTGACTCCCCACTTCATTAATCTGGTGAAGGGTAAACACATTCCTACCAAATTGGTGAAAAATCACTAAATATTGGCCAAGTCTCTTGAAGTCCTCTTAATTCCTTCAAATTTTGAGGATTTGAAACACCAAGGATTGATTTTTCCTTATCAGGATCAACTTCAATTCCATGATGGCGTATAACAAAGAAAATGAATTTTACTGAGGTTACCCCAAAAGTACATTTCCAGGGATTAATCTTCAAACTATGTTGTATATGTTTATTGAATAAAATCTTTAAATCAATGAAGTGATTGAAATTTTTTCTATATTTAACTATCATATCATCCACATAACATTCGAAAAATTTTCCTAAGAATTGTTTGATGATTTGGCACATGGCACATTGATACGTTGCACGTTAATTCTTTAAGACAAACAAAATTACCTAATAGTAAGGCACACCTTGAGGGGCTCTAAATGCTATAGAATATTTATCATCTGGGGGCATGAGTATTTTATTATATCCATAATATCCAACCATGAAATAGAGAGCTTCATAGCTAGCTATTGCATCAATCAAAATCTCTGTGATTGGAACTGGAAAGTCATCTTTAGGACAATGTCGGTTAATATATCTGAAATCAGTGAAAAAAATGATTTTCCCATATTTATTTTGACTAGGACAATTGTTTCCAGCCATTTGGGGTATTTTAATTCCCTAAAAAAGTTATCTTTAATAATCTTGTTGAATTTAGCTTCAATTTTAGAGGCATGATTTCAGTATGTTCTTCTTGATGTCTGCTTGAATCCTCGATGCCCTTTAAGAAAACCCAAATAATGGGTCGCTATATCCAGAATAAGGCATGGAATTTCTATTTAATTCAAGGAAAATATATCTCAATGTCTCTTTATAAATAAATTATACACCTATTTCTCTTCAGAAGTCATAGCTTCACTAATTATGGTGGGGTTGGATCTTATTTAGTACCCAGATTTATTTCTCTGAGCTCATCCATAGGGGTGAAGACACCTTCTTCAAATGATGGTAGAGCGTCCCTGAGATATTCTTCTTCTTCTTCCTTATGTGTCACTTCTTATGTTTCTACTTACATATTAGTTGATGGAGGAAAACCTTCAGATCTAGGGGAGGAGTCATTATTTGAAAATCCTGAAGAGGGAACAACTATTTCTTACCCTACTGATAATGAAGGGTCTTCCTGGAGCAATATAGAGGATATTATAGGTTGGGAATCAACATCCTTTTCTTCCTATAGTATTACGACAAATTATTCCAGTCTGATTGATGAAGCAGAGACTTTCTAAAGTTAGGTGGATGAAATGAAGACATGTTCATTTAATCTTTCACCAGTTCTTGGTGAATAAATAAGTTCTTCTATGTTTTCAGGCTCAATTGTCATAATTGACATTATGGAAGTCACTGGATGATTTCTCGGAATTGGGTCTATACTTTCAATTTGATTGATAGAAAACACATAATCCATACTAAAATGATTTAATGGGTTGGATGCGATTTTTTTCAGGACATTCATAGCATTGATTCTCATTAACTCTTTTCTCACGGGCCTCATTCCCTTTGTGTGATAGAATTTAGCCTCAATATAATAAGGTTCACCCATTTTGAATAGAGCCTTGTAAAAATAAAATATCTTGATTTGACCATTTAAATAGTACTTGAGACATTTGTGGTATGATGAAATAATGGTGGCTTGTTTATGTAGACAAGGCCTTCCATGCAGAATGTTAAAGGTTGTGTTCTGACTGACAACCATAAAATTTGAATAAGACACAAGATCTCCAAACTGATTTCTATGTGTAATAACTCCTAGAGTTTCTTTCTCATTTTTTCATAACCTTTCAACATTAAAGTGTAAGGACATAAGTCATATTTAGTGAGGCCCAATCGATGAAGTGTATGAAGAGGAATGAGGTTGACTCCCTAGCCATTATCAACGAAGGCTTGTCGAATGTCAATATCATTGACCCTGTCTGGAAGATACAAGGGCCTAATGTTTCCATGTACAACCTTAACATAATATTCATTAGTAAAAGATATAAATTTATGACATTTTGTAGGATAATTATCTATATGGTAAACCTCAGCAGAAAAAACTTCATCTTCAAACTCTTGAAGACATGACAAAGCCTCAATAAGTTCTTCTTAAAGATATTTTGACAAATTTAAGGAATCAACAATCGAAAACTTGTTCGGTAAGTTGGATAGATGTTTCAAACCATCGTACCTTTGGTCTAGAGGTCCGCATTTTCTATCATAGAGATGCATTTTCGCAAGTTCCTTGGATGTTGACGATCATGATTTAGATGTACCCTGTGTCGGAAAAGAAGCTGAAAATACTTCTACTTTTGGTAAATTTGACTAACTAGGTATATCTACTTGCTGAGAGAATGATGTTGTAACCTATAATCAGTCCTCCAAAATAATCATGTTAGGACCAATCTAGTCATGTGTGGGAGAACTTCCTTGTTCTTATTGAGCCCATTGAAGGGCTCTCCCATGAGTTTATGCCACATATATGGTTTGAGAAGGGGTGGAGTTAAAATAGTGGCTTTTATCATACCCACATCTTCCCATATATCCTAAAACATGGATTATTCCTCTAATTATCTAGTTAGGTACAAAGAATTAAGTCTCATTATATCTGAAATCATCATTTTCATAGAGATTCATTAAGTGGATAACATTAATAGAACCAAAGATCAATTATTCATCTGATGAAGATTCTTCTGGACTGGTCATCTCTGGTTGTGCTGTTTGGCGGGGTTGTGACTGTTTTTTTGAAATAGATGTATTGAAATATACCAGTGTCAATAAAAAAATTTTCATTGACATGAGCTTTTCCTCTTCTAACTGTTATTTTTCCTTTTGATCAAGTCATTTCTTTAAGGATTGACCCTTGGAGGACAAATCTTTTTATAAAGGTGTTTTTTCTATGGCGGGAGTGGTAGAATAAACAATTGGTTGTTTCAATTGTGTTCATATAATGGCATGAGTTCAATTGATCATTTTTATGATCATCCAATCATCATATTTCTATGAATTTTTTCTCTTGACTTATTTCCACTCGCCTTCTTTCTATAGATCAGTAGCAGTAACACATGATACTTAGGATGATGAACTTTTCAGTTTCACTTGTATAGATTCCAAAAAAAATCAAGAGGTCTTTGAAAATAAAATACTCTTGAATGTGATGCCCAAAAATTGGTTGAAGGGGAAAATAATTCAAAATATCTCCATCCCATTCTTTTTTTAATTTCTTCATCCTTGGAAACTGAACCAAATTATTTTCCAAAGTTGAGATGAAGTAACCGAGAACATGTTCATTCCGTAAATAATAGGATTTTTTATTTAAATCCGCAAATTGTCTCCAAAATTGATCTTTTTTATCATCTTGATGACGCAGTCATTACTAATGATGGTCATGATGTGGATACCTTCGATATGATTAAGGTTTTGAAGTGGAATCGGGTACAAGTGCTTGATTGATTTTGACTATAGTATCCTCTACTTTACTTGTTATCTTTCCCAAAGATGATGTAATTAAACAATATTTAGCTTTAGTTTCCAAAATGGAATCCTCCACCCATTGGGAAATTAAATAAATGCCTTGAAACCCTCCTATTTATTTCACATAGATTAGTGGTGTGGGTAACTCATCACGTAGATTTCCATACAAATTGGTAGAAACTCTTCTTGAGGGAGTGCCAGATTTATGGAATATGTCAATCCTTTCCATCAATAAATGAAATCTGAAACTCCTTCATTTTCAATCTAAAATGTCAAAAAATATTGTATTTAGAAGCTTTGATCTAAATTAAAGAAGTAATTTCCAATGGAGATCATCCAATCTAGTAATTGATTGAGATTACAAACTTGTATTCCAGAAAAAAAAACGGATCCATATAATGATTTCACAAAGAATCTCATATTTACTACTTCTTATTGATGTGGAGTCCCCATCATGGGATCTCAATGAGAAAAAAATGTGTTAAGTGTTGTTCCAGATCTCCCTAACTATTAATGATTGGGAATGTAGTATTCAAAATGTTTGGTGGGGGAGGTATCAGATCCACCCATTCATGGTAAACTCTATTTTCTAGTTATACTGGCACACGTCATTCTTCCATAGCTTCAAATGAAGTTATTAATGCCTCGATTGTTTTTATATGAATTTAGGGAATACTAGG
The DNA here is from genome assembly GCA_963277665.1 of Viscum album. Lineage (NCBI taxonomy): Eukaryota > Viridiplantae > Streptophyta > Magnoliopsida > Santalales > Viscaceae > Viscum > Viscum album. Next base: position 266,477,029 of record OY728129.1, read on the forward strand.
ATGATTTGGGACCTATATAGTTATACGAGCTAGATCTCGAACTGGTACAATGACCGAAAAAACCATTGGTAGTGGTGGTGGTGGTATTTGTCATGAATAACCCATAGGGACCAGCCTATAAGGAAGTGTTTGATTTTTCCCTGGCTGCGTACCCAATTGAGGGAAATCATTATTTTCATGTATAGTTACAATAAATCTTCTTTTCTAATGAGTTCCTATAGGATGTGAAAGTTGAGGATCTTCCTAGGGAGCATGTCTAACAGAAATACTGCTTTGAAATAACTCTGTATTGAGTCTTTTCAACTCATTAATCTCATCTCACTGATGTGAAAATATTTCATCAAGAAAAATATATTGACCTTCACCATTGGAAAAGTGAGATGGGATCATACTTTTACATTTCCCCTTATTATATGTCGTTTGAAGGGGTGGGATTTGGTTACTTGAGGGAATACCTAGATTCTAGGCAATCCTTTGATTCCAGGTATGCACACCTCCTTCATTTTCTTCAGTATGTATCATATTATGGATAATAACTTCATATTGTCACTCCCCTAAACTAGAACCATTTTATGGGGGAACTTCTATAATGGTATTCATGAAATTTACTAAGGCATAATTCATTGATGGATTTCTGTCAGTATCTTTTTAAGATTTTCTCCTTCTATATCTTCCATAAGACTATGTTCTCCTATATTATGAATTCCCAGTAAATTGTTTTTTGGATAATAACCCTAAGGAAATCCTTGGATAGTTTATTTGTGCATTCACTTTGTGGCCTCTTCCCTAATCAGGAGACAACTGACTTCTTTTGAGGATGGGATTGTAGATGTGAAAAGCCTCTGGCCCTGTAGGTTGTGGCTATTCTTGTACTTCTTCTTCAAACCTTTGATCTTTGTTTATTGAATTCAATGTTTGAGTTAAACAAGCCCCCATCCCTACAAGTTGGGATGGCTCTTGAACTGCTATAAATGAGATTCACATAGCTGCTCTTAAAATTTTGTTAGTTTTGGTTCAAACATTGGCTTGGTGCATTATCCTACAACAACACAAATTACCTATTTCGGAATACCACTATGCTACTTCATACATTTTCATCAACCGATGGATGAAATCCTCTAAGTGGGATGTCTTCTTAATATTCTCAGATGCTTGATGTAATAGTATCTCAACTACTTTCGTTCATTGGGAATGACTCTGATGAGAGTAATTTGAGGCCTATTTTTGAGTGTATACTTGCTTACATACAAAATTTGTTGATTTTTTCCATCCATGGGGAATAAAATTTCATGATACCTCTTTTGCGGTATTTTCTGATTTTGGAGCTTAGTGAAATGAAATGCTCTGTGTGCACACCTTCCTCTGATACAAACTCCAGATGGGGTATCAAAAATTAACTAGTGCAACCTCTTTAGTGCATCTAGGCATGCACATTGAAGGTTTCTATACTACCTTTCAATCATTGGATGTCATAAAACTAAGAGATATACCAAGTCGATTTGTAATTTAAACCCTTCTATTACATTTACATGATTTTGATATTCATCATATGGTAATAATTTGGTTTTCAAATGACGAATATTTTTCCATAAGTTTAGGCGGACATCATTAATTCCATCATCTTCCATCAACTCTGGAATGTTGTATTGAGAGTTTTCTAAAGTCTAGAACTTGAATGGTACTTCTCCTTTAGCCAATTGTTTTTTCATAGTCAACATATCTTCATAATCTTTCACTAGAGGTTTCTCCACTTGGTCTAACCAATGTGGATACTTCTCAGTTTTTTTATTAAAAAAATGGAATTAGTTGATTTTTTATCTATTGTATTAGAAGAAAAATGAACCAAGGGAGGTTCTGAGAATGAATATTCCCTTAATAAGTCTTCTGATTGAGAAATTATTTCACCCTTTAATGACAACACATCATACATGATTGGACTTGCATTGGAAAGTGCCTCAAGATAAGAGGTATTTCTCATTATTACATTTTCAATTAGGGAATTATCTTGAAAATGGGAAACACTACTGCGGAGATAACTTTCGTAGAAAATATCATAATAGGGAGGACAACCATGGTGGATTTTATAAAGATAAAAATCCTCTTTCTCCTTGGTCTTCAGGCCACATGGAGGGTTGTTGTGGCTCTCATCTGGAGATAGGCTCTCTAGATTGAGTGAATTTTATTGAACCTAGCCTTCATAATGAAGTGTTCTATAGAGAGTTTCTGAATTACTACTACTATTCACATAATTTGGTAATGATAGGGTAGGATCTTGAGTTGCAACAGATAAATGTCTGAGGGATTTGAGAACACTAGCATTAATAGGATCCAAATTGTAACACCCCAATCTTCTACGGTACGTTTCCCTTCGAATAATGCGATAGCGTGTGTTGTACGCAACCTCGAGTTCTAACACACACCACAACTAATTAAACTAGCCGTTGTAAATAGTAATACCTACTTTTTGAAATCATATATATTTTATATTTCAAAATGGACTTCATTTTTGGATTCGGAATATCGAAATTATCCTAGGGTGAAATTTTGGTACTTTTCGGATAACTTTTATATTTTGATGAATAGTGAAAATTACTAAATTTTAATTAAAAACAACTTTTTAATCAAAATAATTAATAGTGATAAATTATGAATTTGAGTGGTTTTAAAGTATATTTAGAATATATTTTTACCATTTAATATAATGTTGGTCATTGGACATAATTTTACAATTAAACCGAACATAAACAAGTGTCAATCTTTTGGTAGTTATTATCTCTTAAAAACACGCTTTTTGTTTTGACAGCGGGAATTAATTTTAAATTAATTTCTGCCACTTCTGTGTTTTGAATTTAGGAAAATGGATTCCATATTTGGAATCAGGATGTTCAAATTGTATAAATAGGTAACTTTTATTTTTAGACATTTTGAATAATTACTGCGGTAAATATTTTATTTACCATGGTTAAAGGGTAAATCCGGTAAATAAGGGTTAAAAAATAACATTATAATAATACAAAATTACCCTAAAACGTGTCCTAACCTTATTGGTGGACACATACCCGACCATGGGCATACTTGGGTCAATTTGGGGACCCCTTGGAGCCACTTGTATGTGGTAGGGACACATTATATTAATAAAGTTAAAATAAAAATAAAAATGGCATAAGATTACATCTTTTAGAAGAACAATTTTTACATAGGGTTATACATGTTGGATTTTCGATTATAAATATTAATTAGAAAGATAAAAAGATTTCATACATAATGGTATTTTATTTATAATTTTTAGACATTAAATAAGTTATTTTATTTATGACACAATGATGATGCAGTAATTACTATAATAGTGAAAAATTAAAATAATTGATATTATAAATACCCAAATAAATATAATATGAAACTTTTAATGAATTAAACTAATTTTCTAGGATAATATGATATATTAGGATTGATTTAATTTACTTTGTTCGAAGTAATCAATCTGTTATGAGTTTCACAAAAATCAACTATTGAATAGTGTCAAAATTGACATAAAAGAGTTCTTAAAACAAATATTATATTATTAATTGATATTAAATTCCTAAAAATCTAAGGTTCGGCCAAGAGACTTATATTATGATAGGTTAATCATTAATGGACCACTTGGGGGTCGCTTGGATGTATATAGTAAGTTTATTAACCATAATATATAAAAATACAAAGAGACATTGTAAAAGTGAAACTAATTAACTTAGAGTTAATACTTAAAGATAAGGTTAATATAAGTACCCAAACCTGTCTAAATTCTATTGGATGAGTTGTTTTCGACCTATCCCCACCTCATCCTTTGAATAGTCAACTTTGGAGCCTTTAGAAACCGAATATGAATTTATTATAAATTAATATTTCTAGCTTTTCCAAAGGTGCCCCTCACCCCTCTTATAAAAGGGCACTCCTCCTTCTCATTTCTTCACACCTTCAAAGCCTTTTGGTTCGGCCAAACTCTGACCAAATAATCTCCCAACATCCCTCACTACAACCTAGAGGCCTTAGTTTGATCAGAAAGCCAACCTAAGGAGCCCTTTTGATCAAATCAAAAGGAAGAACCCGAAGAAGAGGTAATGATTTCACCACCCTTTTCTAAGTTCATTTCTTCTTCCACTTCTTCTTCCTTTGTTCTTACCATTCTAAAATAATAACTCCAGTATCTCACATATACTGTGATGTTATTATAAGTATGGTACAACCATATTCAGTATTCTATCCACCCTTTGAATAACATGTCACCATACGTGCGTACGTACGGCTTACCGTCTCCACGTCGTGGTGTAATTGTTATTCAATATAATATTATTTGGATGGGTATAATAATGATGTGTAACTCATGTAAATAATAAATATAACATGTTAATGATTCTGTATATATGATATACCATTCATTTATATATTATTTTAATATCAAAAGAATGATATTGTCGCTCGTGCGTACGTACGGACTACCGTCTCCACGAACGCGATGAGATTCATTCTCCATCGTATCCATTCAAGTATAATTATCATTTTATGATTTAAAAATGATGTTTAAGGACTTGATATCATTCTGGATATGAATAAGATACAACAAACATGGCTTATGTAACAAAACATATAAAAGAAAATGAGTAAGTTAACACCCGAAACGATGATAATTCTAAGATATTATTAATAAATCAATGTTAAAAGATCATATATGATATCATATTAATATATATGATTCTTGTATAATTTAATAACAATTATTTCACCATTATACAGGAGGTTAACCTACCCCAACCAAGGAAAAGTACAAGGTAAGGGTTATTTCACAATCTCTTCATTATCCGAGGTTGTTTATATGTAATAATCTACTGGGATCTCTTTATCATCCACATCCATGTTTCTTAGAAATGTATTTCAAAACATATTTATTATTTACAAGAATATGGGTTAAAGTCATTTATACCCTTGTTTGACTTTTTATAAGAGGTTTATAAAGGAATCTTTCCGTCGTTTTCCAAACAAGGTGCTTTTTAACCTTATCGACAAAATTAAGGTAAGAATGTTTTTTTAACATGTACGGCGGGTGCGGATATTTTCCGCCGTTATAAAATCTTCAAAGCTTACTTTACAAGATTATAAGAATATTTTCGAATTAAATGTTTTATTTTATGATTATGTGACTTTTAAATTATTTAAAAAAAAGAGATATTTATATCAAGTATATGAAAATCCAGTGCAAATGTATACGTATTTAACGCAAGCTCCAAAATGTTTTTAGAAAACCCGACTCTCGAGTGTGCTAGACAGGAAGGGATTGGGAGTGGACCCATCATGGCCTGTAATTAGTCGAGCAGTCTCTGAACTAGTTATTTTGTTTTCATAAGCTTGCATAATGTTTTCATAAAAACACTGGAGTATATTTGAATAATTTTAAACGTAAGTATCTTCTAAAAAAATTGCATCGGTAGGTCTCATGAGACAAACTAGTGTCTTGGCACAAGGCCTTGACAAAATCTTATTTGTAGTCTTGGCACGAGGCCTTGGCTATGTGGTTATGATAGTCTGGCATTATGCATTCCAACATTATGAAAGTGGTTATTGATATTGCATGTGATTATTCGATTAGTAGAATATCCATGTGAATAAGTAAATGGCATTATTTCATTTTTATTTTTTCCATACTATGTTGAAGTTCAATTTTAAAAGGCTTTTGTTTTAGTAATTCATTGCCTTAAATGTTTATTCTTATTATGAATGTTCCACTATATTGTTATCCTTACTGGGCATTTGAGCTCACCCCTTTTCTATGTTTTATTTTCCCCAGGTAGTGAAAGAGTAATTTATGAATGACTTGCAGGGATATTATGAGGGGTTAATAGTGTGGATATGAAGACTTTGTTGTTGTAGTAGTTTTTCACTTTGAAATGTAATGTAAAACTTTATGATTATATCTAGTGTTTCCAAGGCTACTAAACCAATCGGTCTTTCGGGATTTGATCTTTCTTGTGATCATGCCAATGTTATGTAATTAATGCACCGACTCTGGGTAGCTGGGGTCGGGGCGTTACAGTTGGTATCAGAGGAAGTTTAGTACAAACCTTGGAAACTAGATTTAGATAAACTCTGATTAGAGCACGTAGACCTAAGATGAACTTTGAGGATTAGTATAGAAGAACTTCCTAGAATTTTGGTATTGTAGAGATTTTGTGAGTTTTCCGAGCAATACATCCCTGTCTGGATACGAGCAGGTAGAGGCGGCTCTGGCACAGATGTACCTAGGGGTAAAACCCGAAAACACCGCTTTGAGCTAGACTCGAACGGGAACTGGTGCACGACAACGGGCCTTGCTGCACTCTTGGTTACGACACTCCCGGGGGATATGCTTAGGATAACTCTCACTATCTTTACAAATCATTATGAAGGGTTTATGAGTATATACTTCCTCAAAGAAAAACATTTTTATGATTATGGATTATATCCATAAATAGTTCAATTTATGTTAAGTGTTTTATAAGTATGGGATTATGTATTTTGATTCATAAACTGATCTAGTTTATGCCATTGTTTAGAAATGGCGCCTAGTGGAAGAAATGGAAACCGTATCAATGCGCGCACTCCATGTAGGGATTGCCCTCCTGCTCAAGATAATTATAGTGGGGCTGGTGATGCAACTGGTGCTGATCAACTAATCACCATACTGGGACAACTTACTCAGGTTATGAATAATAACCTTACCCGTATGGAGCACCCTGATCCGCAGCGTGGAGGATCAATGTTAGATCTATTCATGAGGCAACAACCACCAACGTTCAATGGGAATACAAATCCCTTAGTAGCTGAGCAATGGATATTTTCCCTAGAGAAAATATTTCAGGCTTTGGGGAGCAGTGAAAGGGAAAAAGTTATCATGGCAGTTTACCGCCTCACTGGAGATGCTGATCAATGGTGGTCATTGATTCAAAATACGAAAGAAGATGATGAAGTGTCAAATATGGAGTGGAGGGAGTTCAAAGATCTGTTTTTAGAAAAATACTTTCCTCACGACCATCGAGCAGATATGGAAAGACAATTTCTGAGTCTGAGACAAAAGGAGGATGAGAATGTCACAAAGTATGAGGCTAACTTTACAAGGTTAGCGAGGTACGCTGGTGATTATATTCGCAACCCAAGAAGTAAGATTGATCGTTTCTTTGATGGGTTAAAACCATTTCTCCGTCGAGCATTAGTCTCACAATCCTTTTCATCGTACGAAGACATTGTCTCATGTGCTATCAAGACCGAAAAGGAATTCTCTAAGTCTTATGACTTTAAAGCAAAGCAAGAGAAGAAGAGACCTGCTGATCAATCTGGGAATGGAAATAAGGGGAAGAAGGGAAAGGTTGAATATCCATCTTGTGGTAAGTGCGGGAAGAAACACCCCGGTGCTTGCCTGAAGGGAATGGGAGTCTGTTACAAGTGTGGTGAAAAAGGCCACCAAGCTCATGATTGCAAGGGGAAGAAGGAAGATACCAACGTTCAGTGCTACAATTGCAGGGAGATGGGGCATTATGCAAATGCATGTCCTAAGCGTCAGGAGAACTTACCTCAGAAAAGGCCAAGGGATCAAGGCCAGGCTTATGCTATCACTACTGCTGAGGTAGAAACTCCGAAAGACGTGGTGGCAGGTAATTTAATGGTTTCCTCAAGTTTAGCAAATGCATTATTTGATTCTGGATCATCGCATTGTTTCATATCTTCCCAGTTTGCTAAGAAAATTAGATATTTCCAATTTGATTTAATAAGGGAGTTGTCAGTTAAAACTCCTAAGGGAAGTATCGTTGCAACAAAGTTTTGCGAATCAGTCCCCATTAGAGCACATAAATTGTCTTTATCCGCTGATCTCATCGTCATACCTATGATTGAGTTTGATATAATCCTCGGTATGGACTGGCTTTCGGACTATGATGCGAAGATTTATTGTAAGAAGAAAGAGGTTACGATTCTTGATGATAATAATAAGGAACACCTTATTTTTAGAGCAGAATCGTCACCACCTAATTCTTATTTAGACCCACCCCCAGTAGCTCAACTTAATTCAATTATTGGGGAGGAAGAGAATGAAATAACTGTCGGTGAGGAAAGGAATGTTCAAATAGAGGATGTACCTGTTGTGAAAGAATTTGTAGATGTATTTCCGGAAGATTTACCTGGACATCCTCCAGAACGAGAAGTTGAGTTTTCCATTGATTTGATTCCTGGATCAAGGCCTATATCGAAGACCCCTTATAGAATGGCCACTGTAGAGCTAGTCGAACTAAAGAAACAACTAGAGGAATTGAGTAATAAGGGATTTATTCTCCCTAGTGTTTCTCCATGGGGAGCCCCTGTTCTTTTTGTTAAAAAGAAAGATGGATCTATGAGGTTATGTATCGACTACAGGGAGATCAATGCTATAACGATAAAGAACAAGTATCCCCTACCTCGTATTGATGATTTATTTGACCAACTGCATGGAGCTCAATACTTTTCAAAGATTGACCTTCGATCTGGATACCATCAGTTGTGTGTGAAGAAGGAAGACATTCCGAAGACAGCATTTCGAACCAGGTACGGGCATTACGAGTTTACTGTAATGCCGTTTGGATTGACTAATGCACCCTCTGTATTCATGGATCTGATGAATAGAGTTTTCAAGGAGTATCTCGATGAATTTGTGGTGGTATTTATTGATGATATCTTGGTATACTCCAAAACCTACAAAGATCATGAAAATCACTTGCGCATTATCTTGAAGACTCTGAGGAGGCATGAATTATATGGGAAGTTTAGCAAGTGTGAATTCTGGCTTCAGGAGATTTCTTTTCTTGGCCATATTGTCTCTAAAGATGGAATCTCTGTTGATCCTTCTAAGACCAAGGCAATCCAAGAATGGCCAGCACCTACGAGTATAACTGAGGTACGTAGTTTTATTGGTTTGGCAGGTTATTATCGACGTTTCGTCCAGAATTTTGCCCGATTGGCTAACCCATTAACGAAGCTCACACGTAAAGGGGTTAAATTTGTTTGGACAAAAGAGTGTGAAGAATGTTTCGAAGAACTGAAGAGAAGATTAGTCAATGCTCCTATATTGACTCTACCATCGGGGAATGATGGGTTCGTTATTTATAGTGATGCATCAAAGAAAGGACTTGGTTGTGTCCTTATGCAGAATGATAGAGTTATTGCCTATGCATCACGACAGTTGAAAATTCATGAACAAAACTATCCTACTCATGATCTCGAGTTAGCAGCTGTGATCTTTGCTTTGAAGATATGGAGGCACTACCTCTATGGTGAAAAATGTGAGATTTATACTGATCACAAGAGTTTGAAGTATATTTTCTCACAAAAAGAACTCAACATGAGGCAAAGGAGATGGCTTGAATTACTCAAGGATTATGATTGCACGATACACTACCACCCGGGGAAAGCAAACAAAGTAGCAGATGCTTTGAGCAGAAAAGACCATGGAGTTCTGAACATGATGAGAATTGAAAGGGATCCAATTTTCATGGATCTAGTGAAGATGGACATGGGAATAACCAGGGAAGGTGAAACATCAATGCTTTTTCAAATGGTTGCCAAACCATCTTTACTAGAAAGGATTAAGATTTCTCAGACCGATGATGAAGAATTTCAGAAGAAGATTAAAGCTGTGAATGATGGGAGATTGAGAGACTTTGTGTATGAAGATGGAATTTTGAAATTCGGGAAGAGACTTTGTGTTCCCAATATACCTGATCTAAAAAGGGAATTGCTGGATGATTCTCATAGTTCCAATTTCTCTATACACCCTGGGAGCACCAAAATGTATAGAGATTTGAAGGAACATTTTTGGTGGGACAACATGAAGAGGGAGATTGCTGATTTTGTGTCAAGATGTATGGTTTGTCAACAAGTGAAAGCTGGAAGGCAACAGCCTGGAGGAGTCATGCAACCTCTTCCCATACCGGAGTGGAAATGGGACAATATTACAATGGACTTTGTCATGGGGCTACCAAAGACTCCTAGAAGGAACGATGCAATATGGGTTATTGTTGATCGTCTTACCAAGTCAGCACATTTTCTTGCTATAAGAGAAGATCTACCCCTGGAACGTCTAGCAAGACTATACATTAATGAAGTTGTGAGACTTCATGGAGTACCCCTATCGATTGTTTCTGATCGTGATCCCCGTTTTACTTCAAGATTTTGGAAAAGTCTTCAGAAATCCCTGGATACTGAACTTCATTTGAGCACTGCTTACCACCCTCAGACAGACGGACAATCAGAACGGACTATTCAGACCTTAGAAGACATGTTGAGATCTTGCTCACTTGATTTTCAGGGTATGTGGGATCAATATTTACCACTAGTAGAATTTTCCTATAACAATAGCTTCCATTCGAGTATTCAGATGGCACCATATGAAGCGTTATACGGAAAGAGATGTCGTACACAAACCTGTTGGGATGACGTTGGTGAAAGAAAACTTGTAGGCCCAGAACTGGTGGAGGAAACGGTGGAAAAGGTGAAGGTAATCCAAAATCACATTAAAGTAGCTCAAAGTAGGCAGAAGAGCTATGCCGATAATCGAAGGAAGGATTTGGAATTTCAAGTCGGTGATCATGTTTTCCTGAAGGTATCTCCGTGGAAGGGAGTCATACGTTTTGGTAAGAAAGGTAAATTGAGTCCCAGGTACATCGGACCTTTCGAAATTCTAGAACGAATTGGGGTTGTAGCTTACCGATTGGCAATGCCGCCAAGTCTCTCCAAAGTTCACGATGTGTTCCACGTATCTCTGTTGAGGAAATACATGCCTGACCCAACGCATGTACTCACCTATGAGGAATTAGAACTGGAACCCGATCTTTCCTATTGTGAAGAGCCCGTCAGGATTCTTGATACAAGAGAACAAGTACTGAGAAACTGGACGACGCGTCTGGTAAAAGTTTTGTGGAGAAATCATAAGATGGAAGAGGCAACGTGGGAACCCGAGGAACTTATGATGAAGAACCATCCGAGTCTTTTTATGCAGTAATACCCTAGAAATTGCGAGGACGCAATTATTTGAAGGAGGGGAGAATGTAACACCCCAAGCTTCTACGGTACGTTTCCCTTCGAATAATGCGATAGCGTGTGTTGTACGCAACCTCGAGTTCTAACACACACCACAACTAATTAAACTAGCCGTTGTAAATAGTAATACCTACTTTTTGAAATCATATATATTTTATATTTCAAAATGGACTTCATTTTTGGATTCGGAATATCGAAATTATCCTAGGGTGAAATTTTGGTACTTTTCGGATAACTTTTATATTTTGATGAATAGTGAAAATTACTAAATTTTAATTAAAAACAACTTTTTAATCAAAATAATTAATAGTGATAAATTATGAATTTGAGTGGTTTTAAAGTATATTTAGAATATATTTTTACCATTTAATATAATGTTGGTCATTGGACATAATTTTACAATTAAACCGAACATAAACAAGTGTCAATCTTTTGGTAGTTATTATCTCTTAAAAACACGCTTTTTGTTTTGACAGCGGGAATTAATTTTAAATTAATTTCTGCCACTTCTGTGTTTTGAATTTAGGAAAATGGATTCCATATTTGGAATCAGGATGTTCAAATTGTATAAATAGGTAACTTTTATTTTTAGACATTTTGAATAATTACTGCGGTAAATATTTTATTTACCATGGTTAAAGGGTAAATCCGGTAAATAAGGGTTAAAAAATAATATTATAATAATACAAAATTACCCTAAAACGTGTCCTAACCTTATTGGTGGACACATACCCGACCATGGGCATACTTGGGTCAATTTGGGGACCCCTTGGAGCCACTTGTATGTGGTAGGGACACATTATATTAATAAAGTTAAAATAAAAATAAAAATGGCATAAGATTACATCTTTTAGAAGAACAATTTTTACATAGGGTTATACATGTTGGATTTTCGATTATAAATATTAATTAGAAAGATAAAAAGATTTCCTACATAATGATATTTTATTTATAATTTTTAGACATTAAATAAGTTATTTTATTTATGACACAATGATGATGCAGTAATTACTATAATAGTGAAAACTTAAAGTAATTGATATTATAAATACCCAAATAAATATAATATGAAACTTTTAATGAATTAAACTAATTTTCTAGGATAATATGATATATTAGGATTGATTTAATTTACTTTGTTCGAAGTAATCAATCTGTTATGAGTTTCACAAAAATCAACTATTGAATAGTGTCAAAATTGACATAAAAGAGTTCTTAAAACAAATATTATATTATTAATTGATATTAAATTCCTAAAAATCTAAGGTTCGGCCAAGAGACTTATATTATGATAGGTTAATCATTAATGGACCACTTGGGGGTCGCTTGTATGTATATAGTAAGTTTATTAACCATAATATATAAAAATACAAAGAGACATTGTAAAAGTGAAACTAATTAACTTAGAGTTAATACTTAAAGATAAGGTTAATATAAGTACCCAAACCTGTCTAAATTCTATTGGATGAGTTGTTTTCGACCTATCCCCACCTCATCCTTTGAATAGTCAACTTTGGAGCCTTTAGAAACCGAATATGAATTTATTATAAATTAATATTTCTAGCTTTTCCAAAGGTGCCCCTCACCCCTCTTATAAAAGGGCACTCCTCCTTCTCATTTCTTCACACCTTCAAAGCCTTTTGGTTCGGCCAAACTCTGCCCAAATAATATCCCAAAATCCCTCACTACAACCTAGAGGCCTTAGTTTGATCAGAAAGCCAACCTAAGGAGCCCTTTTGATCAAATCAAAAGGAAGAACCCGAAGAAGAGGTAATGATTTCACCACCCTTTTCTAAGTTCATTTCTTCTTCCACTTCTTCTTCCTTTGTTCTTACCATTCTAAAATAATAACTCCAGTATCTCACATATACTGTGATGTTATTATAATTATGGTACAACCATATTCAGTATTCTATCCACCCTTTGAATAACATGTCACCATACGTGCGTACGTACGGCTTACCGTCTCCACGTCGTGGTGTAATTGTTATTCAATATAATATTATTTGGATGGGTATAATAATGATGTGTAACTCATGTAAATAATAAATATAACATGTTAATGATTCTGTATATATGATATACCATTCATTTATATATTATTTTAATATCAAAAGAATGATATTGTCGCTCGTGCGTACGTACGGACTACCGTCTCCACGAACGCGATGAGAGTCATTCTCCATCGTATCCATTCAAGTATAATTATCATTTTATGATTTAAAAATGATGTTTAAGGACTTGATATCATTCTGGATATGAATAAGATACAACAAACATGGCTTATGTAACAAAACATATAAAAGAAAATGAGTAAGTTAACACCCGAAACGATGATAATTCTAAGATATTATTAATAAATCAATGTTAAAAGATCATATATGATATCATATTAATATATATGATTCTTGTATAATTTAATAACAATTATTTCACCATTATACAGGAGGTTAACCTACCCCAACCAAGGAAAAGTACAAGGTAAGGGTTATTTCACAATCTCTTCATTATCCGAGGTTGTTTATATGTAATAATCTACTGGGATCTCTTTATCATCCACATCCATGTTTCTTAGAAATGTATTTCAAAACATATTTATTATTTACAAGAATATGGGTTAAAGTCATTTATACCCTTGTTTGACTTTTTATAAGAGGTTTATAAAGGAATCTTTCCGTCGTTTTCCAAACAAGGTGCTTTTTAACCTTATCGACAAAATTAAGGTAAGAATGTTTTTTTAACATGTACGGCGGGTGCGGATATTTTCCGCCGTTATAAAATCTTCAAAGCTTACTTTACAAGATTATAAGAATATTTTCGAATTAAATGTTTTATTTTATGATTATGTGACTTTTAAATTATTTAAAAAAAAGAGATATTTATATCAAGTATATGAAAATCCAGTGCAAATGTATACGTATTTAACGCAAGCTCCAAAATGTTTTTAGAAAACCCGACTCTCGAGTGTGCTAGACAGGAAGGGATTGGGAGTGGACCCATCATGGCCTGTAATTAGTCGAGCAGTCTCTGAACTAGTTATTTTGTTTTCATAAGCTTGCATAATGTTTTCATAAAAACACTGGAGTATATTTGAATAATTTTAAACGTAAGTATCTTCTAAAAAAATTGCATCGGTAGGTCTCATGAGACAAACTAGTGTCTTGGCACAAGGCCTTGACAAAATCTTATTTGTAGTCTTGGCACGAGGCCTTGGCTATGTGGTTATGATAGTCTGGAATTATGCATTCCAACATTATGAAAGTGGTTATTGATATTGCATGTGATTATTCGATTAGTAGAATATCCATGTGAATAAGTAAATGGCATTATTTCATTTTTATTTTTGCCATACTATGTTGAAGTTCAATTTTAAAAGGCTTTTGTTTTAGTAATTCATTGCCTTAAATGTTTATTCTTATTATGAATGTTCCACTATATTGTTATCCTTACTGGGCATTTGAGCTCACCCCTTTTCTATGTTTTATTTTCCCCAGGTAGTGAAAGAGTAATTTATGAATGACTTGCAGGGATATTATGAGGGGTTAATAGTGTGGATATGAAGACTTTGTTGTTGTAGTAGTTTTTCACTTTGAAATGTAATGTAAAACTTTATGATTATATCTAGTGTTTCCAAGGCTACTAAACCAATCGGTCTTTCGGGATTTGATCTTTCTTGTGATCATGCCAATGTTATGTAATTAATGCACCGACTCTGGGTAGCTGGGGTCGGGGCGTTACAGTTGGTATCAGAGGAAGTTTAGTACAAACCTTGGAAACTAGATTTAGATAAACTCTGATTAGAGCACGTAGACCTAAGATGAACTTTGAGGATTAGTATAGAAGAACTTCCTAGAATTTTGGTATTGTAGAGATTTTGTGAGTTTTCCGAGCAATACATCCCTGTCTGGATACGAGCAGGTAGAGGCGGCTCTGGCACAGATGTACCTAGGGGTAAAACCCGAAAACACCGCTTTGAGCTAGACTCGAACGGGAACTGGTGCACGACAACGGGCCTTGCTACACTCTTGGTTACGACACTCCCGGGGGATATGCTTAGGATAACTCTCACTATCTTTACAAATCATTATGAAGGGTTTATGAGTATATACTTCCTCAAAGAAAAACATTTTTATGATTATGGATTATATCCATAAATAGTTCAATTTATGTTAAGTGTTTTATAAGTATGGGATTATGTATTTTGATTCATAAACTGATCTAGTTTATGCCATTGTTTAGAAATGGCGCCTAGTGGAAGAAATGGAAACCGTATCAATGCGCGCACTCCATGTAGGGATTGCCCTCCTGCTCAAGATAATTATAGTGGGGCTGGTGATGCAACTGGTGCTGATCAACTAATCACCATACTGGGACAACTTACTCAGGTTATGAATAATAACCTTACCCGTATGGAGCACCCTGATCCGCAGCGTGGAGGATCAATGTTAGATCGATTCATGAGGCAACAACCACCAACGTTCAATGGGAATACAAATCCCTTAGTAGCTGAGCAATGGATATTTTCCCTAGAGAAAATATTTCAGGCTTTGGGGAGCAGTGAAAGGGAAAAAGTTATCATGGCAGTTTACCGCCTCACTGGAGATGCTGATCAATGGTGGTCATTGATTCAAAATACGAAAGAAGATGATGAAGTGTCAAATATGGAGTGGAGGGAGTTCAAAGATCTGTTTTTAGAAAAATACTTTCCTCGCGACCATCGAGCAGATATGGAAAGACAATTTCTGAGTCTGAGACAAAAGGAGGATGAGAATGTCACAAAGTATGAGGCTAACTTTACAAGGTTAGCGAGGTACGCTGGTGATTATATTCGCAACCCAAGAAGTAAGATTGATCGTTTCTTTGATGGGTTAAAACCATTTCTCCGTCGAGCATTAGTCTCACAATCCTTTTCATCGTACGAAGACATTGTCTCATGTGCTATCAAGACCGAAAAGGAATTCTCTAAGTCTTATGACTTTAAAGCAAAGCAAGAGAAGAAGAGACCTGCTGATCAATCTGGGAATGGAAATAATGGGAAGAAGGGAAAGGTTGAATATCCATCTTGTGGTAAGTGCGGGAAGAAACACCCCGGTGCTTGCCTGAAGGGAATGGGAGTCTGTTACAAGTGTGGTGAAAAAGGCCACCAAGCTCATGATTGCAAGGGGAAGAAGGAAGATACCAACGTTCAGTGCTACAATTGCAGGGAGATGGGGCATTATGCAAATGCATGTCCTAAGCGTCAGGAGAACTTACCTCAGAAAAGGCCAAGGGATCAAGGCCAGGCTTATGCTATCACTACTGCTGAGGTAGAAACTCCGAAAGACGTGGTGGCAGGTAATTTAATGGTTTCCTCAAGTTTAGCAAATGCATTATTTGATTCTGGATCATCGCATTGTTTCATATCTTCCCAGTTTGCTAAGAAAATTAGATATTTCCAATTTGATTTAATAAGGGAGTTGTCAGTTAAAACTCCTAAGGGAAGTATCGTTGCAACAAAGTTTTGCGAATCAGTCCCCATTAGAGCACATAAATTTTCTTTATCCGCTGATCTCATCGTCATACCTATGATTGAGTTTGATATAATCCTCGGTATGGACTGGCTTTCGGACTATGATGCGAAGATTTATTGTAAGAAGAAAGAGGTTACGATTCTTGATTATAATAATAAGGAACACCTTATTTTTAGAGCAGAATCGTCACCACCTAATTCTTATTTAGACCCACCCCCAGTAGCTCAACTTAATTCAATTATTGGGGAGGAAGAGAATGAAATAACTGTCGGTGAGGAAAGGAATGTTCAAATAGAGGATGTACCTGTTGTGAAAGAATTTGTAGATGTATTTCCGGAAGATTTACCTGGACATCCTCCAGAACGAGAAGTTGAGTTTTCCATTGATTTGATTCCTGGATCAAGGCCTATATCGAAGACCCCTTATAGAATGGCCACTGTAGAGCTAGTCGAACTAAAGAAACAACTAGAGGAATTGAGTAATAAGGGATTTATTCGCCCTAGTGTTTCTCCATGGGGAGCCCCTGTTCTTTTTGTTAAAAAGAAAGATGGATCTATGAGGTTATGTATCGACTACAGGGAGATCAATGCTATAACGATAAAGAACAAGTATCCCCTACCTCGTATTGATGATTTATTTGACCAACTGCATGGAGCTCAATACTTTTCAAAGATTGACCTTCGATCTGGATACCATCAGTTGTGTGTGAAGAAGGAAGACATTCCGAAGACAGCATTTCGAACCAGGTACGGGCATTACGAGTTTACTGTAATGCCGTTTGGATTGACTAATGCACCCTCTGTATTCATGGATCTGATGAATAGAGTTTTCAAGGAGTATCTCGATGAATTTGTGGTGGTATTTATTGATGATATCTTGGTATACTCCAAAACCTACAAAGATCATGAAAATCACTTGCGCATTATCTTGAAGACTCTGAGGAGGCATGAATTATATGGGAAGTTTAGCAAGTGTGAATTCTGGCTTCAGGAGATTTCTTTTCTTGGCCATATTGTCTCTAAAGATGGAATCTCTGTTGATCCTTCTAAGACCAAGGCAATCCAAGAATGGCCAGCACCTACGAGTATAACTGAGGTACGTAGTTTTATTGGTTTGGCAGGTTATTATCGACGTTTCGTCCAGAATTTTGCCCGATTGGCTAACCCATTAACGAAGCTCACACGTAAAGGGGTTAAATTTGTTTGGACAAAAGAGTGTGAAGAATGTTTCGAAGAACTGAAGAGAAGATTAGTCAATGCTCCTATATTGACTCTACCATCGGGGAATGATGGGTTCGTTATTTATAGTGATGCATCAAAGAAAGGACTTGGTTGTGTCCTTATGCAGAATGATAGAGTTATTGCCTATGCATCACGACAGTTGAAAATTCATGAACAAAACTATCCTACTCATGATCTCGAGTTAGCAGCTGTGATCTTTGCTTTGAAGATATGGAGGCACTACCTCTATGGTGAAAAATGTGAGATTTATACTGATCACAAGAGTTTGAAGTATATTTTCTCACAAAAAGAACTCAACATGAGGCAAAGGAGATGGATTGAATTACTCAAGGATTATGATTGCACGATACACTACCACCCGGGGAAAGCAAACAAAGTAGCAGATGCTTTGAGCAGAAAAGACCATGGAGTTCTGAACATGATGAGAATTGAAAGGGATCCAATTTTCATGGATCTAGTGAAGATGGACATGGGAATAACCAGGGAAGGTGAAACATCAATGCTTTTTCAAATGGTTGCCAAACCATCTTTACTAGAAAGGATTAAGATTTCTCAGACCGATGATGAAGAATTTCAGAAGAAGATTAAAGCTGTGAATGATGGGAGATTGAGAGACTTTGTGTATGAAGATGGAATTTTGAAATTCGGGAAGAGACTTTGTGTTCCCAATATACCTGATCTAAAAAGGGAATTGTTGGATGATTCTCATAGTTCCAATTTCTCTATACACCCTGGGAGCACCAAAATGTATAGAGATTTGAAGGAACATTTTTGGTGGGACAACATGAAGAGGGAGATTGCTGATTTTGTGTCAAGATGTATGGTTTGTCAACAAGTGAAAGCTGGAAGGCAACAGCCTGGAGGAGTCATGCAACCTCTTCCCATACCGGAGTGGAAATGGGACAATATTACAATGGACTTTGTCATGGGGCTACCAAAGACTCCTAGAAGGAACGGTGAAATATGGGTTATTGTTGATCGTCTTACCAAGTCAGCACATTTTCTTGCTATAAGAGAAGATCTACCCCTGGAACGTCTAGAAAGACTATACATTAATGAAGTTGTGAGACATCATGGAGTACCCCTATCGATTGTTTCTGATCGTGATCCCCGTTTTACTTCAAGATTTTGGAAAAGTCTTCAGAAATCCCTGGATACTGAACTTCATTTGAGCACTGCTTACCACCCTCAGACAGACGGACAATCAGAACGGACTATTCAGACCTTAGAAGACATGTTGAGATCTTGCTCACTTGATTTTCAGGGTATGTGGGATCAATATTTACCACTAGTAGAATTTTCCTATAACAATAGCTTCCATTCGAGTATTCAGATGGCACCATATGAAGCGTTATACGGAAAGAGATGTCGTACACAAACCTGTTGGGATGACATTGGTGAAAGAAAACTTGTAGGCCCAGAACTGGTGGAGGAAACGGTGGAAAAGGTGAAGGTAATCCAAAATCACATTAAAGTAGCTCAAAGTAGGCAGAAGAGCTATGCCGATAATCGAAGGAAGGATTTGGAATTTCAAGTCGGTGATCATGTTTTCCTGAAGGTATCTCCGTGGAAGGGAGTCATACGTTTTGGTAAGAAAGGTAAATTGAGTCCCAGGTACATCGGACCTTTCGAAATTCTAGAACGAATTGGGGTTGTAGCTTACCGATTGGCAATGCCGCCAAGTCTCTCCAAAGTTCACGATGTGTTCCACGTATCTCTGTTGAGGAAATACATGCCTGACCCAACGCATGTACTCACCTATGAGGAATTAGAACTGGAACCCGATCTTTCCTATTGTGAAGAGCCCGTCAGGATTCTTGATACAAGAGAACAAGTACTGAGAAACCGGACGACGCGTCTGGTAAAAGTTTTGTGGAGAAATCATAAGATGGAAGAGGCAACGTGGGAACCCGAGGAACTTATGATGAAGAACCATCCGAGTCTTTTTATGCAGTAATACCCTAGAAATTGCGAGGACGCAATTATTTGAAGGAGGGGAGAATGTAACACCCCAAGCTTCTACGGTACGTTTCCCTTCGAATAATGCGATAGCGTGTGTTGTACGCAACCTCGAGTTCTAACACACACCACAACTAATTAAACTAGCCGTTGTAAATAGTAATACCTACTTTTTGAAATCATATATATTTTATATTTCAAAATGGACTTCATTTTTGGATTCGGAATATCGAAATTATCCTAGGGTGAAATTTTGGTACTTTTCGGATAACTTTTATATTTTGATGAATAGTGAAAATTACTAAATTTTAATTAAAAACAACTTTTTAATCAAAATAATTAATAGTGATAAATTATGAATTTGAGTGGTTTTAAAGTATATTTAGAATATATTTTTACCATTTAATATAATGTTGGTCATTGGACATAATTTTACAATTAAACCGAACATAAACAAGTGTCAATCTTTTGGTAGTTATTATCTCTTAAAAACACGCTTTTTGTTTTGACAGCGGGAATTAATTTTAAATTAATTTCTTCCACTTCTGTGTTTTGAATTTAGGAAAATGGATTCCATATTTGGAATCAGGATGTTCAAATTGTATAAATAGGTAACTTTTATTTTTAGACATTTTGAATAATTACTGCGGTAAATATTTTATTTACCATGGTTAAAGGGTAAATCCGGTAAATAAGGGTTAAAAAATAATATTATAATAATACAAAATTACCCTAAAACTTGTCCTAACCTTATTGGTGGACACATACCCGACCATGGGCATACTTGGGTCAATTTGGGGACCCCTTGGAGCCACTTGTATGTGGTAGGGACACATTATATTAATAAAGTTAAAATAAAAATAAAAATGGCATAAGATTACATCTTTTAGAAGAACAATTTTTACATAGGGTTATACATGTTGGATTTTCGATTATAAATATTAATTAGAAAGATAAAAAGATTTCCTACATAATGATATTTTATTTATAATTTTTATACATTAAATAAGTTATTTTATTTATGACACAATGATGATGCAGTAATTACTATAATAGTGAAAAATTAAAATAATTGATATTATAAATACCCAAATAAATATAATATGAAACTTTTAATGAATTAAACTAATTTTCTAGGATAATATGATATATTAGGATTGATTTAATTTACTTTGTTCTAATTAATCAATCTGTTATGAGTTTCACAAAAATCAACTATTGAATAGTGTCAAAATTGACATAAAAGAGTTCTTAAAACAAATATTATATTATTAATTGATATTAAATTCCTAAAAATCTAAGGTTCGGCCAAGAGACTTATATTATGATAGGTTAATCATTAATGGACCACTTGGGGGTCGCTTGGATGTATATAGTAAGTTTATTAACCATAATATATAAAAATACAAAGAGACATTGTAAAAGTGAAACTAATTAACTTAGAGTTAATACTTAAAGATAAGGTTAATATAAGTACCCAAACCTGTCTAAATTCTATTGGATGAGTTGTTTTCGACCTATACCCACCTCATCCTTTGAATAGTCAACTTTGGAGCCTTTAGAAACCGAATATGAATTTATTATAAATTAATATTTCTAGCTTTTCCAAAGGTGCCCCTCACCCCTCTTATAAAAGGGCACTCCTCCTTCTCATTTCTTCACACCTTCAAAGCCTTTTGGTTCGGCCAAACTCTGCCCAAATAATCTCCCAACATCCCTCACTACAACCTAGAGGCCTTAGTTTGATCAGAAAGCCAACCTAAGGAGCCCTTTTGATCAAATCAAAAGGAAGAACCCGAAGAAGAGGTAATGATTTCACCACCCTTTTCTAAGTTCATTTCTTCTTCCACTTCTTCTTCCTTTGTTCTTACCATTCTAAAATAATAACTCCAGTATCTCACATATACTGTGATGTTATTATAAGTATGGTACAACCATATTCAGTATTCTATCCACCCTTTGAATAACATGTCACCATACGTGCGTACGTACGGCTTACCGTCTCCACGTCGTGGTGTAATTGTTATTCAATATAATATTATTTGGATGGGTATAATAATGATGTGTAACTCATGTAAATAATAAATATAACATGTTAATGATTCTGTATATATGATATACCATTCATTTATATATTATTTTAATATCAAAAGAATGATATTGTCGCTCGTGCGTACGTACGGACTACCGTCTCCACGAACGCGATGAGATTCATTCTCCATCGTATCCATTCAAGTATAATTATCATTTTATGATTTAAAAATGATGTTTAAGGACTTGATATCATTCTGGATATGAATAAGATACAACAAACATGGCTTATGTAACAAAACATATAAAAGAAAATGAGTAAGTTAACACCTGAAACGATGATAATTCTAAGATATTATTAATAAATCAATGTTAAAAGATCATATATGATATCATATTAATATATATGATTCTTGTATAATTTAATAACAATTATTTCACCATTATACAGGAGGTTAACCTACCCCAACCAAGGAAAATTACAAGGTAAGGGTTATTTCACAATCTCTTCATTATCCGAGGTTGTTTATATGTAATAATCTACTGGGATCTCTTTATCATCCACATCCATGTTTCTTAGAAATGTATTTCAAAACATATTTATTATTTACAAGAATATGGGTTAAAGTCATTTATACCCTTGTTTGACTTTTTATAAGAGGTTTATAAAGGAATCTTTCCGTCGTTTTCCAAACAAGGTGCTTTTTAACCTTATCGACAAAATTAAGGTAAGAATGTTTTTTTAACATGTACGGCAGGTGCGGATATTTTCCGCCGTTATAAAATCTTCAAAGCTTACTTTACAAGATTATAAGAATATTTTCGAATTAAATGTTTTATTTTATGATTATGTGACTTTTAAATTATTTAAAAAAAGAGATATTTATATCAAGTATATGAAAATCCAGTGCAAATGTATACGTATTTAACGCAAGCTCCAAAATGTTTTTAGAAAACCCGACTCTCGAGTGTGCTAGACAGGAAGGGATTGGGAGTGGACCCATCATGGCCTGTAATTAGTCGAGCAGTCTCTGAACTAGTTATTTTGTTTTCATAAGCTTGCATAATGTTTTCATAAAAACACTGGAGTATATTTGAATAATTTTAAACGTAAGTATCTTCTAAAAAAATTGCATCGGTAGGTCTCATGAGACAAACTAGTGTCTTGGCACAAGGCCTTGACAAAATCTTATTTTTAGTCTTGGCACGAGGCCTTGGCTATGTGGTTATGATAGTCTGGCATTATGCATTCCAACATTATGAAAGTGGTTATTGATATTGCATGTGATTATTCGATTAGTAGAATATCCATGTGAATAAGTAAATGGCATTATTTCATTTTTATTTTTGCCATACTATGTTGAAGTTCAATTTTAAAAGGCT
This sequence comes from Viscum album, assembly GCA_963277665.1. Lineage (NCBI taxonomy): Eukaryota > Viridiplantae > Streptophyta > Magnoliopsida > Santalales > Viscaceae > Viscum > Viscum album. The sequence continues at coordinate 266,500,226 of OY728129.1, forward strand.
TTTGTTTTAGTAATTCATTGCCTTAAATGTTTATTCTTATTATGAATGTTCCACTATATTGTTATCCTTACTGGGCATTTGAGCTCACCCCTTTTCTATGTTTTATTTTCCCCAGGTAGTGAAAGAGTAATTTGTGAATGACTTGCAGGGATATTATGAGGGGTTAATAGTGTGGATATGAAGGCTTTGTTGTTGTAGTAGTTTTTCACTTTGAAATGTAATGTAAAACTTTATGATTATATCTAGTGTTTCCAAGGCTACTAAACCAATCGGTCTTTCGGGATTTTATCTTTCTTGTGATCATGCCAATGTTATGTAATTAATGCACCGACTCTGGGTAGCTGGGGTCGGGGCGTTACAGTTGGTATCAGAGGAAGTTTAGTACAAACCTTGGAAACTAGATTTAGATAAACTCTGATTAGAGCACGTAAACCTAAGATGAACTTTGAGGATTAGTATAGAAGAACTTCCTAGAATTTTGGTATTGTAGAGATTTTGTGAGTTTTCCGAGCAATACATCCCTGTCTGGATACGAGCAGGTAGAGGCGGCTCTGGCACAGATGTACCTAGGGGTAAAACCCGAAAACACCGCTTTGAGCTAGACTCGAACGGGAACTGGTGCACGACAACGGGCCTTGCTGCACTCTTGGTTACGACACTCCCGGGGGATATGCTTAGGATAACTCTCACTATCTTTACAAATCATTATGAAGGGTTTATGAGTATATACTTCCTCAAAGAAAAACATTTTTATGATTATGGATTATATCCATAAATAGTTCAATTTATGTTAAGTGTATTATAAGTATGGGATTATGTATTTTGATTCATAAACTGATCTAGTTTATGCCATTGTTTAGAAATGGCGCCTAGTGGAAGAAATGGAAACCGTATCAATGCGCGCACTCCATGTAGGGATTGCCCTCCTGCTCAAGATAATTATAGTGGGGCTGGTGATGCAACTGGTGCTGATCAACTAATCACCATACTGGGACAACTTACTCAGGTTATGAATAATAACCTTACCCGTATGGAGCACCCTGATCCGCAGCGTGGAGGATCAATGTTAGATCGATTCATGAGGCAACAACCACCAACGTTCAATGGGAATACAAATCCCTTAGTAGCTGAGCAATGGATATTTTCCCTAGAGAAAATATTTCAGGCTTTGGGGAGCAGTGAAAGGGAAAAAGTTATCATGGCAGTTTACCGCCTCACTGGAGATGCTGATCAATGGTGGTCATTGATTCAAAATACGAAAGAAGATGATGAAGTGTCAAATATGGAGTGGAGGGAGTTCAAAGATCTGTTTTTAGAAAAATACTTTCCTCGCGACCATCGAGCAGATATGGAAAGACAATTTCTGAGTCTGAGACAAAAGGAGGATGAGAATGTCACAAAGTATGAGGCTAACTTTACAAGGTTAGCGAGGTACGCTGGTGATTATATTCGCAACCCAAGAAGTAAGATTGATCGTTTCTTTGATGGGTTAAAACCATTTCTCCGTCGAGCATTAGTCTCACAATCCTTTTCATCGTACGAAGACATTGTCTCATGTGCTATCAAGACCGAAAAGGAATTCTCTAAGTCTTATGACTTTAAAGCAAAGCAAGAGAAGAAGAGACCTGCTGATCAATCTGGGAATGGAAATAAGGGGAAGAAGGGAAAGGTTGAATATCCATCTTGTGGTAAGTGCGGGAAGAAACACCCCGGTGCTTGCCTGAAGGGAATGGGAGTCTGTTACAAGTGTGGTGAAAAAGGCCACCAAGCTCATGATTGCAAGGGGAAGAAGGAAGATACCAACGTTCAGTGCTACAATTGCAGGGAGATGGGGCATTATGCAAATGCATGTCCTAAGCGTCAGGAGAACTTACCTCAGAAAAGGCCAAGGGATCAAGGCCAGGCTTATGCTATCACTACTGCTGAGGTAGAAACTCCGAAAGACGTGGTGGCAGGTAATTTAATGGTTTCCTCAAGTTTAGCAAATGCATTATTTGATTCTGGATCATCGCATTGTTTCATATCTTCCCAGTTTGCTAAGAAAATTAGATATTTCCAATTTGATTTAATAAGGGAGTTGTCAGTTAAAACTCCTAAGGGAAGTATCGTTGCAACAAAGTTTTGCGAATCAGTCCCCATTAGAGCACATAAATTTTCTTTATCCGCTGATCTCATCGTCATACCTATGATTGAGTTTGATATAATCCTCGGTATGGACTGGCTTTCGGACTATGATGCGAAGATTTATTGTAAGAAGAAAGAGGTTACGATTCTTGATGATAATAATAAGGAACACCTTATTTTTAGAGCAGAATCGTCACCACCTAATTCTTATTTAGACCCACCCCCAGTAGCTCAACTTAATTCAATTATTGGGGAGGAAGAGAATGAAATAACTGTCGGTGAGGAAAGGAATGTTCAAATAGAGGATGTACCTGTTGTGAAAGAATTTGTAGATGTATTTCCGGAAGATTTACCTGGACATCCTCCAGAACGAGAAGTTGAGTTTTCCATTGATTTGATTCCTGGATCAAGGCCTATATCGAAGACCCCTTATAGAATGGCCACTGTAGAGCTAGTCGAACTAAAGAAACAACTAGAGGAATTGAGTAATAAGGGATTTATTCGCCCTAGTGTTTCTCCATGGGGAGCCCCTATTCTTTTTGTTAAAAAGAAAGATGGATCTATGAGGTTATGTATCGACTACAGGGAGATCAATGCTATAACGATAAAGAACAAGTATCCCCTACCTCGTATTGATGATTTATTTGACCAACTGCATGGAGCTCAATAATTTTCAAAGATTGACCTTCGATCTGGATACCATCAGTTGTGTGTGAAGAAGGAAGACATTCCGAAGACAGCATTTCGAACCAGGTACGGGCATTACGAGTTTACTGTAATGCCGTTTGGATTGACTAATGCACCCTCTGTATTCATGGATCTGATGAATAGAGTTTTCAAGGAGTATCTCGATGAATTTGTGGTGGTATTTATTGATGATATCTTGGTATACTCCAAAACCTACAAAGATCATGAAAATCACTTGCGCATTATCTTGAAGACTCTGAGGAGGCATGAATTATATGGGAAGTTTAGCAAGTGTGAATTCTGGCTTCAGGAGATTTCTTTTCTTGGCCATATTGTCTCTAAAGATGGAATCTCTGTTGATCCTTCTAAGACCAAGGCAATCCAATAATGGCCAGCACCTACGAGTATAACTGAGGTACGTAGTTTTATTGGTTTGGCAGGTTATTATCGACGTTTCGTCCAGAATTTTGCCCGATTGGCTAACCCATTAACGAAGCTCACACGTAAAGGGGTTAAATTTGTTTGGACAAAAGAGTGTGAAGAATGTTTCGAAGAACTGAAGAGAAGATTAGTCAATGCTCCTATATTGACTCTACCATCGGGGAATGATGGGTTCGTTATTTATAGTGATGCATCAAAGAAAGGACTTGGTTGTGTCCTTATGCAGAATGATAGAGTTATTGCCTATGCATCACGACAGTTGAAAATTCATGAACAAAACTATCCTACTCATGATCTCGAGTTAGCAGCTGTGATCTTTGCTTTGAAGATATGGAGGCACTACCTCTATGGTGAAAAATGTGAGATTTATACTGATCACAAGAGTTTGAAGTATATTTTCTCACAAAAAGAACTCAACATGAGGCAAAGGAGATGGCTTGAATTACTCAAGGATTATGATTGCACGATACACTACCACCCGGGGAAAGCAAACAAAGTAGCAGATGCTTTGAGCAGAAAAGACCATGGAGTTCTGAACATGATGAGAATTGAAAGGGATCCAATTTTCATGGATCTAGTGAAGATGGACATGGGAATAACCAGGGAAGGTGAAACATCAATGCTTTTTCAAATGGTTGCCAAACCATCTTTACTAGAAAGGATTAAGATTTCTCAGACCGATGATGAAGAATTTCAGAAGAAGATTAAAGCTGTGAATGATGGGAGATTGAGAGACTTTGTGTATGAAGATGGAATTTTGAAATTCGGGAAGAGACTTTGTGTTCCCAATATACCTGATCTAAAAAGGGAATTGCTGGATGATTCTCATAGTTCCAATTTCTCTATACACCCTGGGAGCACCAAAATGTATAGAGATTTGAAGGAACATTTTTGGTGGGACAACATGAAGAGGGAGATTGCTGATTTTGTGTCAAGATGTATGGTTTGTCAACAAGTGAAAGCTGGAAGGCAACAGCCTGGAGGAGTCATGCAACCTCTTCCCATACCGGAGTGGAAATGGGACAATATTACAATGGACTTTGTCATGGGGCTACCAAAGACTCCTAGAAGGAACGATTCAATATGGGTTATTGTTGATCGTCTTACCAAGTCAGCACATTTTCTTGCTATAAGAGAAGATCTACCCCTGGAACGTCTAGCAAGACTATACATTAATGAAGTTGTGAGACTTCATGGAGTACCCCTATCGATTGTTTCTGATCGTGATCCCCGTTTTACTTCAAGATTTTGGAAAAGTCTTCAGAAATCCCTGGATACTGAACTTCATTTGAGCACTGCTTACCACCATCAGACAGACGGACAATCAGAACGGACTATTCAGACCTTAGAAGACATGTTGAGATCTTGCTCACTTGATTTTCAGGGTATGTGGGATCAATATTTACCACTAGTAGAATTTTCCTACAACAATAGCTTCCATTCGAGTATTCAGATGGCACCATATGAAGCGTTATACGGAAAGAGATGTCGTACACCAACCTGTTGGGATGACGTTGGTGAAAGAAAACTTGTAGGCCCAGAACTGGTGGAGGAAACGGTGGAAAAGGTGAAGGTAATCCAAAATCACATTAAAGTAGCTCAAAGTAGGCAGAAGAGCTATGCCGATAATCGAAGGAAGGATTTGGAATTTCAAGTCGGTGATCATGTTTTCCTGAAGGTATCTCCGTGGAAGGGAGTCATACGTTTTGGTAAGAAAGGTAAATTGAGTCCCAGGTACATCGGACCTTTCGAAATTCTAGAACGAATTGGGGTTGTAGCTTACCGATTGGCAATGCCGCCAAGTCTCTCCAAAGTTCACGATGTGTTCCACGTATCTCTGTTGAGGAAATACATGCCTGACCCAACGCATGTACTCACCTATGAGGAATTAGAACTGGAACCCGATCTTTCCTATTGTGAAGAGCCCGTCAGGATTCTTGATACAAGAGAACAAGTACTGAGAAACCGGACGACGCGTCTGGTAAAAGTTTTGTGGAGAAATCATAAGATGGAAGAGGCAACGTGGGAACCCGAGGAACTTATGATGAAGAACCATCCGAGTCTTTTTATGCAGTAATACCCTAGAAATTGCGAGGACGCAATTATTTGAAGGAGGGGAGAATGTAACACCCCAAGCTTCTACGGTACGTTTCCCTTCGAATAATGCGATAGCGTGTGTTGTACGCAACCTCGAGTTCTAACACACACCACAACTAATTAAACTAGCCGTTGTAAATAGTAATACCTACTTTTTGAAATCATATATATTTTATATTTCAAAATGGACTTCATTTTTGGATTCGGAATATCGAAATTATCCTAGGGTGAAATTTTGGTACTTTTCGGATAACTTTTATATTTTGATGAATAGTGAAAATTACTAAATTTTAATTAAAAACAACTTTTTAATCAAAATAATTAATAGTGATAAATTATGAATTTGAGTGGTTTTAAAGTATATTTAGAATATATTTTTACCATTTAATATAATGTTGGTCATTGGACATAATTTTACAATTAAACCGAACATAAACAAGTGTCAATCTTTTGGTAGTTATTATCTCTTAAAAACACGCTTTTTGTTTTGACAGTGGGAATTAATTTTAAATTAATTTCTGCCACTTCTGTGTTTTGAATTTAGGAAAATGGATTCCATATTTGGAATCAGGATGTTCAAATTGTATAAATAGGTAACTTTTATTTTTAGACATTTTGAATAATTACTGCGGTAAATATTTTATTTACCATGGTTAAAGGGTAAATCCGGTAAATAAGGGTTAAAAAATAATATTATAATAATACAAAATTACCCTAAAACGTGTCCTAACCTTATTGGTGGACACATACCCGACCATGGGAATACTTGGGTCAATTTGGGGACCCCTTGGAGCCACTTGTATGTGGTAGGGACACATTATATTAATAAAGTTAAAATAAAAATAAAAATGGCATAAGATTACATCTTTTAGAAGAACAATTTTTACATAGGGTTATACATGTTGGATTTTCGATTATAAATATTAATTAGAAAGATAAAAAGATTTCCTACATAATTATATTTTATTTATAATTTTTAGACATTAAATAAGTTATTTTATTTATGACACAATGATGATGCAGTAATTACTATAATAGTGAAAAATTAAAATAATTGATATTATAAATACCCAAATAAATATAATATGAAACTTTTAATGAATTAAACTAATTTTCTAGGATAATATGATATATTAGGATTGATTTAATTTACTTTGTTCGAAGTAATAAATCTGTTATGAGTTTCACAAAAATCAACTATTGAATAGTGTCAAAATTGACATAAAAGAGTTCTTAAAACAAATATTATATTATTAATTGATATTAAATTCCTAAAAATCTAAGGTTCGGCCAAGAGACTTATATTATGATAGGTTAATCATTAATGGACCACTTGGGGGTCGCTTGGATGTATATAGTAAGTTTATTAACCATAATATATAAAAATACAAAGAGACATTGTAAAAGTGAAACTAATTAACTTAGAGTTAATACTTAAAGATAAGGTTAATATAAGTACCCAAACCTGTCTAAATTCTATTGGATGAGTTGTTTTCGACCTATCCCCACCTCATCCTTTGAATAGTCAACTTTGGAGCCTTTAGAAACTGAATATGAATTTATTATAAATTAATATTTCTAGCTTTTCCAAAGGTGCCCCTCACCCCTCTTATAAAAGGGCACTCCTCCTTCTCATTTCTTCACACCTTCAAAGCCTTTTGGTTCGGCCAAACTCTGCCCAAATAATCTCCCAACATCCCTCACTACAACCTAGAGGCCTTAGTTTGATCAGAAATCCAACCTAAGGAGCCCTTTTGATCAAATCAAAAGGAAGAACCCGAAGAAGAGGTAATGATTTCACCACCCTTTTCTAAGTTCATTTCTTCTTCCACTTCTTCTTCCTTTGTTCTTACCATTCTAAAATAATAACTCCAGTATCTCACATATACTGTGATGTTATTATAAGTATGGTACAACCATATTCAGTATTCTATCCACCCTTTGAATAACATGTCACCATACGTGCGTACGTACGGCTTACCGTCTCCACGTCGTGGTGTAATTGTTATTCAATATAATATTATTTGGATGGGTATAATAATGATGTGTAACTCATGTAAATAATAAATATAACATGTTAATGATTCTGTATATATGATATACCATTCATTTATATATTATTTTAATATCAAAAGAATGATATTGTCGCTCGTGCGTACGTACGGACTACCGTCTCCACGAACGCGATGAGATTCATTCTCCATCGTATCCATTCAAGTATAATTATCATTTTATGATTTAAAAATGATGTTTAAGGACTTGATATCATTCTGGATATGAATAAGATACAACAAACATGGCTTATGTAACAAAACATATAAAAGAAAATGAGTAAGTTAACACCCGAAACGATGATAATTCTAAGATATTATTAATAAATCAATGTTAAAAGATCATATATGATATCATATTAATATATATGATTCGTGTATAATTTAATAACAATTATTTCACCATTATACAGGAGGTTAACCTACCCCAACCAAGGAAAAGTACAAGGTAAGGGTTATTTCACAATCTCTTCATTATCCGAGGTTGTTTATATGTAATAATCTACTGGGATCTCTTTATCATCCACATCCATGTTTCTTAGAAATGTATTTCAAAACATATTTATTATTTACAAGAATATGGGTTAAAGTCATTTATACCCTTGTTTGACTTTTTATAAGAGGTTTATAAAGGAATCTTTCCGTCGTTTTCCAAACAAGGTTCTTTTTAACCTTATCGACAAAATTAAGCTAAGAATGTTTTTTTAACATGTACGGCGGGTGCGGATATTTTCCGCCGTTATAAAATCTTCAAAGCTTACTTTACAAGATTATAAGAATATTTTCGAATTAAATGTTTTATTTTATGATTATGTGACTTTTAAATTATTTAAAAAAAAGAGATATTTATATCAAGTATATGAAAATCCAGTGCAAATGTATACGTATTTAACGCAAGCTCCAAAATGTTTTTAGAAAACCCGACTCTCGAGTGTGCTAGACAGGAAGGGATTGGGAGTGGACCCATCATGGCCTGTAATTAGTCGAGCAGTCTCTGAACTAGTTATTTTGTTTTCATAAGCTTGCATAATGTTTTCATAAAAACACTGGAGTATATTTGAATAATTTTAAACGTAAGTATCTTCTAAAAAAATTGCATCGGTAGGTCTCATGAGACAAACTAGTGTCTTGGCACAAGGCCTTGACAAAATCTTATTTGTAGTCTTGGCACGAGGCCTTGGCTATGTGGTTATGATAGTCTGTCATTATGCATTCCAACATTATGAAAGTGGTTATTGATATTGCATGTGATTATTCGATTAGTAGAATATCCATGTGAATAAGTAAATGGCATTATTTCATTTTTATTTTTGCCATACTATGTTGAAGTTCAATTTTAAAAGGCTTTTGTTTTAGTAATTCATTGCCTTAAATGTTTATTCTTATTATGAATGTTCCACTATATTGTTATCCTTACTGGGCATTTGAGCTCACCCCTTTTCTATGTTTTATTTTCCCCAGGTAGTGAAAGAGTAATTTATGAATGACTTGCAGGGATATTATGAGGGGTTAATAGTGTGGATATGAAGACTTTGTTGTTGTAGTAGTTTTTCACTTTGAAATGTAATGTAAAACTTTATGATTATATCTAGTGTTTCCAAGGCTACTAAACCAATCGGTCTTTCGGGATTTGATCTTTCTTGTGATCATGCCAATGTTATGTAATTAATGCACCGACTCTGGGTAGCTGGGGTCGGGGCGTTACACAAATCATAGATTAGATCTTAGTTTTCCAACTATGTTTGGAGAGAATTATTCTTGGATGATCTACTACACTTAGTTAGGGACACCTTCTGGGAGAAGTGGTTATCAAGGGCAGGTGTATGTTCATGCATTAGAGTGGTCATTGGAATTGTCATATTACATGTAATTGGAAAAGGTATGTGTTCCTGATTCTGTTGTATGTATGATATGGGGGAGTTTTCCCCATAACCCACCTTGATTGAAATAGATGTATGTATCCACTCTAGTATGGATTTATAATGTGTCATCCTAGGTTTTTATAGAGATTTATCTGTATGTTCTCCTGGTACAACTGGAGTTTCTATTATGATATTCTAGCATGCTTCTAGAATATTGGCAAGAATTTCTGTCTGCCCTTTAACCATTTATAAAATATGTTTGGTGACTTCAGTAGCCTGAAGGGGAATCTACACCCATTATGTATCTAATTTAGGTCTATGTACATGACCATTTCCTCCCCTTCCTGTCATTTAATACTAATAGTACTCATGTATGGGGGCAGCGAGTTGAGTCTACCCTAAGTTTGTCATCAGAGAATTCTGAAAGACTTCTTTGGGTGCTTCCAAATGAGACTGTTGGTAGGATTAATGAATGTTGGAATATGTATGTGCATGTTGGCTGTTTTCTGTCCAGCATGGTTGATGGAATCCTTTCAATTCTGATAGATGAGACTGCTGGCATAATTAGTGAGTGTAAGAAGGTGTATGTTCATGTTTACGAGTTGCCACCATATTTCATAGGTGGGATTCCCTGAATATAGTTAGATGAGCCTGTTTTCAGGATGATAGTTTTTAAAAATGTTTATGTGCATGTTCATGGTACTCCACTAGATTTAACTATTGGGAATGGTGGGTTGTTTCTAGATGAGTCTGCTAGCCAGTGGAATTAATACGGACAGGTGTATGTGTCAGCTCATTGTTTTCCATCAAGTTTGGTTGATGGACTTCTCTGGAGGGGGAAAGGGTAATAACCTTCTCTTTTTTGAAAGAACATTGTCCTCGGTGGTTCGTCTTGTGTGTCTAGGTCTGAGGGACCTGGGTCGAATAACCAGAGGAAACACCCCCATCAATTTGGGGGTTCACTACTGCACGATTGTACTGGCAGTAATTGTTGGTGGGAGTCCTCGGGAAGGACCCCTATATCTTTGAATTGAGTCCATGAGTGAGATCTTGATCCACCTCCCTATATCATGAAAGTTACTAGTTGTTGTGTTATATGGATAAGGACCCAAAATGTTTGAAAGCAGTTGTTGGAACCATCTACTTCTTGACCACCGATCATCTCTGACTGGACAAATGGGAGTTGTTTTTAACTTGGAGAGCCTTTCGGGAAGCCTCCAAGGTTGGGATAGTACCATGTTGATGGTATTCCCTTACCAGTACATTAGAGACCCATCATTCAAGATACTTAGTTGGTGATGATGTCTTCCAGTGGATGAGGATCCAACTTGAGCAATGCTTGGGCAATTCATGGATGCAAACATGAAAAAATCCATTTGGAGTGAAGGGGGTTCTGAGAAAACATGAAAACAACAATAAAATCCATTAAATAAACTTCTTAAATATGGGTTAATTATTGATTGATTCTATTTGTTGGCCTTCCTTTATCAATTTATAGGGTTTTGATAGGTGGGTACCACTATTAACTTGGTTAAGGATTCACATCGGGTTCATCATTATTGTTTTCTAGTTCGTTGGAATGTGTGTTCTGGTTAAGAATCATCGCATCTAGGCAGTTTTCATTGGATTTATTTATGTAACTGAAAACATCAAACTGTTCTTTATTCAAAATGGACTTTCATTCCAAAGGAATTTGTCTGTCAAGTTTTAACTTACGATACTTACGAACTATCACTAGTCGATAGGATGGGAGGTCGAACTCATTACACCTATTTGGGGGGAATTATTTTCTACTCTAGGACTCTCTTTATAGATTTGAGATATTTTCTTGAATCCTTATTAATTCACCAATTATAACACTAGTTTACATTATAATTTTCAATCAATTATTAGTATGTGTAAAATTTATAATCATCTGTTTTTGTTCGAGGTTCTTTATTAATGGAGACATCCGTATGTTTTCAAGGTTCTCCACTGGTCAAGAGGATGGGAGGTCAGACTCATCACACCCGTTTGGGGGGGATTATTTTCTACTATGGGACTCTATTTATAGATTAGAGATATTTTCATTATTCCTTATTATTTCACCAAGTGTAACATAGGTTTCCCTTAGAATTTGAAATCAATTATTAGCATGTGTAAAATTTAGAATCATCCGTATGTATTCGAGGTTTTTCATTAATGGAGACATCTATATTTATTCGTGGTTCTCCATCAATGGTATCCTCTAGTATAATATTTAGAGATTATTTTAACCATAATTATGATGATACTAGTTTTTAAGTCACTCAGTGGAGAACTATGAAATTTTTATTCATATAGGGAGACAAAAAAAATTTCTGATGTTGGGATCGTACCCATAAATGGGATACCTATGTATCCTTGTGAAATGAATCAGAACCCTAATAGTTCATTTCCTTTTAATGGGGCACATCATACCATTTAAGGTTATGTGAGGGGGACCTAACCGTGTAATTTAATGTCATTTTGTAAGGAAATCTATGTGAAAGGTTCTTAGTAAGGGTTTGGTGTGGGACTTATGCCGAAGTAGCTTAAGGAACATGAAAAGAATATGGGTTTACAAGTAATATTATACACTTTTGGGAATATGGTCCATGAAGAATATGGTTTATTTGATTTGTTAGATTTGTACCTCAAGGAGGCTTCCTATGTATCCTGTTTGGATGGGAATCAAAGCCTACATAGTTCAATGAGTCTCATAGGAGAGTATAGTCCTTTGAGAGAAATGAATTTGAGCCTACATCCTGAAAAAGATTCCTTGGTGATTTGGGGGCTTAATTTGGGGTTTACTTTTAAGGAGGATGCCAAGAGTAAGGGAATTAGGGATGGATTCCTGAAGATGATAACTAGTGTGCTCAGGCCTTGATAAAGGCTTCTTACGTATCTCAACTATAGTGGGAATCAAAGTTCTCATAGTACATTCACTGTGATTGTTTTTGAAAATTTTGTAATCATCACGAATAGCTAAGGGCACATGAGTCATGCTCGGTATGAGAACCATGAGGATGTGAAAGATTCAACAAACACATACACACTTTTCCTCTTCTACTGCGGGAATAGTATGCACCTAAATTGGCTATAGTGGATGAGGGTGAGGTGATTAGGGAAGAAGGAGAGGCAACAAGCCTTCCCTATATTCTCTTTACATCGGACAATGGTCCAATGTAAGGAAGGAGTTAAGGTGAAGTAGGTAGAGAGGAGCAAGACTCCAGCCTCCAACGTGAATGGTTTGGGGATTAAACCAAGATGGCTGCCCAAAAATTGATCCTGGTAGGGGAGGGATACTTTTCCTTTGTTCAAAAGGAAAAGTAGGTGTAAACCATACCTTCTATAATAGAACCCTGATATTCTGAGGTTTAGAGAGGAGAAGGGGAGGTCAGAACCCAAACCCTAATCCTCCATACCAGGAACTTCCCAACAGCGTTCCTAGGATAAATTTCCATGTGACTATGGATATAAAAACCCGAAGACACTTCATGAATTATAACCCCATTGTGAAACAAATGTGGGAAACCTCTTACTGCAGATATACAAACACAAATAGGAGACACGTTGATGTGCCATTCCAAAAATTTTGATAAGTCGGGAGGTTTTTGTTGATGTTTCAACATAATCCCATTCAAGAAAGGGAGCCAATGAAGAATAATCATTCCCATGAATGGATTTTAAGAAGACATGATGGCTTATAGACTGATGGGAGTAGGAGAATAAAAGAAGGGAATCCAAGTAAGTATCTAGCGTGCAAGTATGGGTGCGTAAGTGGGCTTGGGTGACTTGATGTTCACTTAAGTGAAGAAAAACCTGGATGTTAATACTTGGGTGAGACTTGACTCAAGACTTCAAGGGTATTCATAGTTATTCCCAGAAGTGGGTTATTAAAGTTCCTTTGAGAGGAATGGGTGGCGTGCAAGTGTTTTTAATTTGGGGAGGTTGGTCACTTTAGGCATGCAAGTGTTATGGATTTCAAACACTAAGAGGACATAAGTCCTATGATCCTCCTTCAATTCCTATGCTCAAGGTGTTAATGAACTACCATGATAGTTTTAGAGGACTTGAGAGAAGCAGTAGGGTGACCAGAATAGCAATTTGGATTCCAAGAAATTTTTCCATACAAATGAAGGCTCCAAGGGTATATTCATAAGAAAAAATATGACCCAGGGTGATGGGAGTTTGGGTGATCAAGTATGGTTGTGTGCCAAATTTGTGGTGCACAAGTGTCTACGCACCGGATGGGTGGCATCCAAGTAGGCTAGCGCGCCGCCGGTGATTTTTCCAAACTAGGGTTCTTATTTGATGACATAGCCAAAATAATTACTTCATTATACTTTAGTATGGTAGTGCGTAGGTATTTTCATGTAGGTACCTTGGGAACCACTTTAGGGACTAAGCCAAAATAATTTCTCCATACCGTAGGGGTTGTTCCCCCACCCCCCTGCTTGGGATCAGTGTCAGGTTGCGGTTCCGGTCCTTAGGATAGTGCCTTTGCTACTGTTACTAACCCTTGTAAATTTTAAAGAGTTACAATGTGAAATTTTAGAGCTCTATTGATAATGTTTTTCAGAAAATTATATGGAAAACAATTCATAGTGTCTACAAATGTGAACATAACCAATGTAAATAATATATCAAAATAGAATTTATCAATTCTTCACAATAGAATTCCCATTCTATATTCCCTTCCTCTTTCTCATTGTAGAATATATCCCAATTCCCATAGGTAATAATATAAAATAGGCATCACATACTTAATATATAATCAACACATGAAAATAAATTTAATAATATTCTACCTTCATTCCTCCATCCCTCCTAGTTTTCAATTTCCATTCATTTCAAAACATTTCCATTCTATATTGACAATTATATATTGAAATAGTAAAAAAATAATTTCCACTTAATTTTGATAACATAAAGTCATATTAGTAATCATTCCAAGAAAAATATAAGGTAGAAAGAATAACTAGAACAATGTAACATAAATTAAACATACACTGCAGAAATAAAATTTAAGGTGGGGATTTAAAAAACCATTCACATAGATAAATTAAGTACTTCAGTGAAGATTATGATAGATAAATAAACTATGTAAATTAAAACCCCACCCCCACCCCCCATACCATACCCTCTCCAATAATCCTAAGTAGAGGGTTAAATTCACCTCACCATATGAGGTTAAGTTAAGGTAGATTAAAAAATTATTGGAGATTTTAAGAATTCATAGATTAAGGACATAGTGGGTGAGTGTCAATTAAGAAAATAAGGGTGTTTCCATTCACACATTTTGAAGGGTTAGAAATAAAGCATGAATGGTGACCTTTCTAGTCATTCAGTTCAAGTGGATACTAATTGAGGTGTTTTCTAAGGGTTAAACAAGGTTTCTAGGGTAATTCATAATATTAAAATATCATTTCTCCCAAAATTTAAATAAAATCATTGAAATTTCTTATCTAGTTTGAATTTGGGTGTTGTATAAGTGAAACATTATACAAGTAATAGTTAATTTTTCCCACTTTGAACTCATATTAGATGATAACTCAAAACTCAAGGATGGAACTTGATCAAAGAATTCCATAAAATCCTTGTGTATAGATCTGATCGTGCTTCATTTAAAGATAGAATGGGTAGAATAGAGAAATATATAAAGAAATAGATTACATATATATATAAATATATAAACATAAATCAGATATCACATTTAACTAAAAATGTTAACATACAACGATTCATTAATCAACTACAGTATTAAATATTCATAAACACGATTTCCTTCTTTAAACACAATTATTTATCACCTAATACAAATATAGAGAAATAAAAGGAGGTTTTTTATATTAATTCTCCATGAAGCATCTTACTTATACACCATCATCTCACTTAATTCCGACTTGATATCAAAAAAATAAAGGAAATCACTATTTTAGTTCAATGAACCACATCACAAAAAAACCATGATAATTGAGGCATTGACCGAGCATGCTAAATTTAAATATACCAAAATCATGGATCATTTTTTTGTAGTAGTTCATACTCACGTATCCCTATTTTAGAAATAGGAAAAAGCTAATTCTATATTTAATTCATGAATTATATTTTATCAATTGAACAAAATAAGTTGGAAATTAAGGGAATACCATTTTATCATTCAAATAATTTATAATCCCATAATTTCCAATTTCAAATACCCCTTTAAACCATGAGATCAAATTATAAAAAGTGTTTTAAGAGAAACTAAAAAATTTATAGATAAAAAATACTACTTTTACACATATTAGGGTGTCTCTCATCAGATTAACTTTGTAATTACCCTTACACAGTGCTGGGAAAGGTCTCATGTAAGCGTAACTTCTGAGTTACACTTATATAGTACAAAAATTAAAATACCTCTATAAGGGTACATTGCATTACCCTTAAGTAGTGCTGAAAATAAAGACCCCCATAACGGTACTTTGGTACAACCCTTATATGGCATAGGAGAGGGGAAATATACATCAGGGTACATAACTTTTACATTTACATAATATAGGGAAAGGATACATGTATTAGGGTACTTTAGTATTAAACTTACATAGGATAGAAGGAAGTAAAGTACCTTTATATAATTATTGGACTTCCTTTATACATCATAAATGACTTATTTCTTACCTTTACATATCTTGATAAATAGGTCTATGCAAGGGTATATAAATTCTTTGAAAAATTAATTTTCTAATTAAGGAAAACATATAAATAATACAAAATACACTTGAAACACCCTTGAGGAAGAGAAAAAAGTAGAGGGTTGGAGAAAATTAAAACCCTTACATGAGGTACCTCTCAAATGATTCTCAACATAAAGAATCACAAAAAAATTGAATAAGAAAGACCATAAGATAATAACGATAAAATATACTAATTAATAAGGGACCATTCAACTAAGTAAAAACACTAACAAATAAAAAGAAGATATGTTTTACATATATAAATATGTTATTTAAAAATCATTAAAATTCATTGAAATAAATACCATAAAAAAATTTAGAGTATATCCATCCATGTCTAGTGAGAATTGATATCGTTTATCAAACAGAAATTAACAAACACCTTTTTTTAATCTGAACTTCTGGTTTAGTTTCAAAATATATATACCAATAGGGAATATGTTGTAAATTATTAAAATTAATTCAAGTTTAAAAAAACATTTTTAAAAATCTTTGAAGTGGGGGGAATATTTATTGGGTAATGAAATTTATAAACCAATGCACCCCTTTTTTCTTTTAAATTTACATCTTTATATTATGTTAAAAAAATAAATTAGCCTTTAATTTATTTTAAGGTATTAGTTTTATCAGCCTATATCATACCTCAAAAAACAAACTATATGTGGATTCCCACCAAAGATTGAGAGGCACATTGAATGCAGATGATTCCTAATTCCAATCTATAAAAATTATAATATCAAACAAATTTCGTTGCTTTCTAAATCACTCTTATTCAATTGGATATGTTGAATTATCCATTATCTCTATGAAATTATTGAGGAAACCATTTGGTTAACAAATTTTCTTGATCAAAATATATAGCATACCTATCCTTTTACACATATTATCACATGATTTTAACCATCAAATATAACCAAGGATTATAAAATCTAGTGTCTTTAGAAGACTAGTTACGTAAACATGAAAACATAGGACAAAAACACTTTTCTTTGAACTCTAAAATGAGTTCCTAAATTACCTTAATCCCTTACATATGTATATGATAACCTTTGGAATACATGAAATAAGGGATGAGATAAAAATCCATATAAAGGAATAATTATATAAATAAAGCATAGAATATGGGTTATAAGGAAAAACATAATGGCATAAAAAGGCATAAATATACATAAGGAAACATAAATTATGTAATCATTATATCATAAGAGACGTGTAAATAATATAAAACATGACATAATCATGAGGGAAGGCTCATTTCACATGTATGAACATGAGTCAAAGATAACCACCAAGACCATTTCACATGGACCACGATTCAAGGATAACCACTAAGACAGTTGCACATGGATCATTAGTCAAGGTTAACAACCAAGAACAGTGCACAAGACATCTCATGAGACTAAACAATACCCAATTCATTGGAGCACTATTGTAACATCCTACCTTTATCAAAAGGTAGAGACTGTTCAATTTTTTAAAAAAAATATTCAAACAACCCTTAAACTGATTCCTATGGGGTCAAAGGAGATCCCAGGGTATGTCCGGTGCTCTTATAAATATCAGAGCATTGAAAATGGAGGAAGTAGGTGGGGCTGCATGGTCTATCTGAAACCATGCATCCTAGGGCACACACCCGTGCAGTCTATTGTAGGTTCCAAATATTATAAAATAAGTAGTTTTCATATAATTATTTAAGTCATTCTCCTTTCCCATGTGTAGTTCCTTTTGGGTAAAAATGAAATTGGATTCCCCAATTTATTTTCCCCTTTATTTTTCCCCTTCTTTCCTTTTCATCTGTTCCCCTTTTTCTTTTTCTCCTTTATTTTCCTCCACCATTTTTCCTCTCCTAACCTCTAGGTGTGGCGTACTCCCCTCTCCCTCTAAGCATGGTGTGTGATCTCATCCTCCCCTTATGTGGGTTTTGAAATTCCTCCTTCATTCCTTCTCTAATGTCATCGCCATCGGAAGAAATTGACTTGTCTTAGTATGATCTCTCTCTATCTATCTCCCTCTCTCGCACCCTTCTATTTCGAGTTTCATTTATCATCTCTCGTGCAAATTTGGTGTGACATATTTTTTCTCTATTTTAGGGTTTTATTAAATCCATAAATTTCTTATATTTTATGTTAGATCTTGGGTTTTTATAATACATTTATAGTATTATGACGTTGAGGTAGGGTGCCTACACATTTTTCCACCAATTCTTCACTTGTTTGACATCGCATTATTGTGCTGCTCAACAGAACCATCCGTAAAAGCTTTGATATCACATATTAAATTCATTATAATTAATTTTAGTTGATGTAGTGACCCTAACATAAGGTAAAACTCATTCACAGGGTTCCTTCTTCTCCTTTAGCCACCCCTTTTTGGTGCACCATCCATTAAGTCCTACTTTTCCCATTATTTAAAATGTGGAATTTACCTCAGTTGTATGTAGAATATTGGTTAAAAGATTTAAATTTTTTAAATTAACTAATAATGTTGTTAAAACATGAATTAGATCTCTTTTATAATGTCTATACTTGTGTGTTATGGTTCAGCCCATGTATAAATGCAATCTGTCTTACTTATTAAATGGAATGTTTATTAAAATATTATAATTCATTCCATATAACATTACTCAATTTATTCTATTTCATGTGCTATGTACTCTTGATCATATCCCAATTCTTATTATTATTCTATATTCCATGTTTATAATTGGTCATCCTTGGTGTTTAGTTTTGAATACAATATTTCCTACATTTAAATTCTTATATAAGTTGTTTTTACACCTTTTCACATTGCTAGATGATGTTGCTTTTTTTACATTATCTAGCGCTTATGCTAAATGATTTTTTTGGTTAACAAAGTATTGTTTTTATAATAAAACCCCTCCAACATAGGTGTAATTTCATCTAAACTAAAATAAGTAATTTGTTTTATTAGACATGCTTGGTTTACTTGATTTATAAATTATTCCATTACTGTCTAGCTTAAATTACAAAGCTTGATTAAATGTTAAGAATCTTAGCATGGTATATTAAATTGTATGTGATGACATGAAATTGTTTAAATTGTATGTTTTTCACTTATTCCCTATATAAGATAAATGTTTACTGCCTTTCTATATAAATTGTTCCATTGTTTGTTGGATTAAATTTCAAAAATTTATTAAATAGATATCTTGTTATATTTTTATATTAAATTTCATGTGATGAATTAAAATATTTTAAATTCTATGCTTGTCTCTAATTCCCTACTTATGATAAATGTTTATTTCCTTGCAATATGAATTGTGACATTGTTTATTAGCTTGAATTGCATAGCTTTTTTGAAATTCTAAGCATGTGATTTTGATATGCTCTTTGATGGAATATGATTTTATAAATGAATTTCCTTGATATATTTATTTCTTGTGATGTGATTGGATTCTTGGTTCACTTGATGTGGGCCAAAAGAGAATGTGGGTTCCATATTAAAGACACGTGGACAGACTTCTGTGCTAAATGGGTTACGAATCGACACGTCGAGGGTGGTGCTTTGGCTTGCTATAGGAGGGATTCATGTGTGGTTATTATACTCTTGAGTGATATCAATTCACTTGGGGAGAAATCATAGATGGACCTTTTGGCGAGATACTACGCTATGCCTCGGGTGATACTTGGTCCCCTGCATGAAATACCTGGGAAAAACTAAGACTCACCATGCCTCGTGTGATCCTTCAGATTCCAAAAAAATGACCTTTGATGGAATCAGTGGTATTGGTTTATATCGTATACACTATAGCGATTATACGAATTATTTTTATATCGTCTGGGATGGGCTCAGACTCCACCACTGAATTTGAAATAATTGCATGATTTTCTTGAATTATATGAGACGCATCTATTATTTTTGTCGTGATTTTACATATGCTTTTTTGATTATTCAATTTTTAATTTTTAGCATACTTGGTTGATGACACAAGAAATAAAACCCATTACAAATCACAAGCTTGGGGGTATGCATTCTTGTCTTGTTGTGTTTACTTTGGCCCTTGTATAAATATTCTTCTATGCACATGTATTTTTTCATACTTCCTTCTTAGGTTGAAGTAGATAGTATGAGAAAGTTGTCCACTTGGGAACCTGAACCAAGTTGAAGTTATTTTATTTATTTAAATACTCTCATTTATTATATCTGTAACATTGTTATCTATCAAATGGATAAAATGGAAAGGTCTATACACCGTGGGTTCCAGACTACTGAGGTTATGTCTCACACCCTGATCGAGCACCGTTTGGTACCTGAGTGGACTTTATGATCGCATGTATGGATAAAAGGAAGTTCATTTCCTCTAACACTTGAGTGTTTTATTCCTCTGTGGGATGGAGATTAAGGGTAGAGGATTGATCATATGCTCGAGATGCTGTTGTAGCAGTTTTTTCCACTTTTTTAGTTTTTGATAGCATTATGTATATGATTTTACCCTTGATCCCCTGCACTTTTATTTTTTGTATAGACTAATGATATAATCATCATAATTTTTTTTATCTTGTATTATTATTATTCTTCTATAGTTATCTATTTATTTTTCTTGGGTTATTTATTTTCTTTTGTTGTTATCTTCTTGTCCTTATGATTTTGTTTCAAATTATATATTGTTTACTATTGTGTTATACCTAATACTATGATGTAATAGTCTCCCCATAGACACACCTAAGTCCCTCACTACTAGTTGAAAACCTCTAACATTAGGGGACATGTGATTGAGGTCTTATGGCCCACTGTCTCAGGGCCTGATTCAGTGGCACTCCGGGCAGGATGCTATAAAGTTGTATGAGAGTGTATTTTTCCTTTTTTCTTATTGTATGGGTTAAACATGAGACTATGACATAGGAATTTTGAAATGAATCTATTTTTGGATGTAGATAACCTATGTAGAGGGGAAACCCAAATTTCCTAGGATGGGAATTACATTTATTTATTATGCCTTTTATCATTGATATGACTTCACTATTGGGTGACACACTTGTTTTGTACAGTTATTTCTAATAGTATTATTGAGATGATGATTTATATTACTTCATCCTGAAGATACGAGGGAACTACATAGTATGCATCATACTAGGAACTATAGGAATTTAAATGACATGAATTTTACAATGCCATATTTATTTTTAGCATGAATTTTCAGTTTTCATGTGATTTCTGTTGGGTATAGCTGTAATATATGGTACTTCCTACTTTGGTATGAATATATAATGTTCGAATATATCTTGTAGAGACATGGTATACATTCAATTAAGTGGACATACAATTTGGGTTTATATGGTGTCTGGGCCTTATAAATTGGAATGGTGATACACTTAATTTAATCTATTTAAAAGGGAATTAAATGAAAAATAAACTAAAATGAATTTTCCTTTTTAAAATGAAATGGCCAACTATTGTGAGACCTAGACCTTGAAAATGACTTTAACTAGGAAATGGGTAGTAGGTTGTGTGTCTTAGTGATCTTTCCAGGATATTTCTTCTAATCTAGACCTGGCTCTTAGAGTGTTCGGTCAATGTGTTATGCTCAGAGGCAGGCCATGTACATGTCCTCTTTACTTCATTAATTATCTTTTGTGTTTTTAGGGAGTTCTTGCACCAACCCTTCTTCATTTCATTCTTGCCTACTTTCTATACCTTTTATAAGAATTGTTTCTGAGGTGAACACATGGAAATTTTATATTTATGACACCCTAATGTCCTCGTGTTGTATGCCAAATGAGTGGCGATGGGAACACTCTATATGTGGAGGTCCCTCAGCCATCCATTATATATCCTATAGTTATACTTGAGGCACCTTATACAAATATTCCACTATGAATTGATACTCAGTTCAAGTATTGTTTTCTCATGTTCATGCATTCAGTTTAGAGTGCTCTAAGGCCAACCCCAACCATGTAGAATCTTACACAGGATATTCAACAGCAGCATCCTTCCACTTTATTGAGGGATGGAGGTTCCCATGAAACAGAGTCATGAATAGAAGCTATGATATCCATCTTTTACCATCTTGATATTCCTCTAGAGTGGATAGTTGGTATTTCTACCGATATGTTGTGTGAATCCGCCAATCGTTAATAGGGCATCATTTCTCAGTCAGATCATTTCTGAGAGATGGTTTTATTATACTTCCAGACTGCTTTCTAGGATCACTTATTTCTTTGGAAATTGATATAGGATTAGTCCAGTGATTCCTAGAACCTTCAATAAGGCTCGACGACTATGCTTGAGTATTTTTCTCATTTCACTGAGCTTCAAATTTTTTCGCAATCTCTAACCAGCGACAAATTTATGACTATGAGGCAATTCTGGGATGGAATTTGGAATACTATCCACTCATAGGTTAACCTATTTTATTTTAATTCCATTATAGAGATATGAATCATGACTTCATTATAGAGAAAAATATTAGGGAAGTTGGTCATGTGATATATGGCAGTTCAGTTCAACATCTGAGTGATGGTTCTTCGGGTTGTAGGAATCGCTGATTCAAGGGTGATGTGGGGATGGTTCTATCTAGGTGACATGTAAAAATACTTTTATAGTTTTTCACCGATGTGTACATGATTTTCAATAAGAAGCCTCAATTCATGAGGAACCTGATGGAAGTAGGAGGTTGCTGTAGGATGGGACATCTTTATAAATTCGTCCATTCTTTTTCTCTAGAATCTGATGGAAATGGATTAGTACTAGAACCTCTATCAGGTAAGGGATATGGGACAACACATCATGATGGAAGTTGCTCTTCTACCTTCCGATTAGTATGAGCTGGTAATGTCCTTGGCCAAGGTAGTTGGACTTTAGAACTTCAGCGACAACAGAGTGGATCTGCTTAGGCTAGTCACAAAGCATCTTAGGGTTAGATTTTAGGACATATGTTTGCAGTTCATCCAATTCCATAGGGGTAGAGTTTGAGGAAATATATAGTTCGAGGTACTATTTTGGAACCCTTTATATTAGTTTCTACCCTTCTTAAGTATTTTTCTTGGTCTAACCATCTTCTATTAGGGGATAGTTGTTGTAGGTAGCACCCTAATATCTTTAAAACCCTTGCTTGTCGCTTGAAATGTTTTTCCCTTAAGTGGTACTATTTGGGTGCCATAGTCCCATGTAAGAATATTGGTTTGGAAATGAAACCCTTATTTTAATGGGTGGTAACATGTTTTCAATATTTCTATGAATATGATCTTTTTTAAATGCTTGGTTATAGTGGGATGGGAATGCCAAGGACATGGTTGGCCACTTAGTAAGTCATGTGACCCTTCCTTTCCTAGATTTTTAGTGATGGAAGACTCAAGATACTGTCAGGTTTTTCTTCATTCATATGAGTAATATGACTCTTTGGTTAATTTTGGCATGGAACATAATATAATTGAAATAATATGGCCAATAAACCTATAGATAATATCAATGATGTGTAATTTTTCTTATTTAATAACAGGGTATTATGCATTGAAATACATGGTACTCATTGTCTTGTTAAATGGTGCATCAAACCATTCGAGATTAGGGTTTCACTTTATTGGAAAATTTGGCATGAAAAAATGATGCCTTATGTATTATGGGTCTGTTGATCGATAAATAGAATTGAGTTGGTAGGTGTAGCCGAGTGTTTCTAAGAAAGTGAACTTCTAATGGTTTGGTATTCCTTCTTTTTCCCTTACTAGGGTATGGTTTAAAATGTTCAAAGAACTCCTCCCTTCTTATGGAGAACGTGTCTCAGATCCTTTTTATGGTCGTTCAAATTCTTTTAATGTAATCTCATCTGAAGGAGGAACGTGTACCCTATCATGGTATCATCTAGGTAATCTGAGAGAGAATTGGTCATACAACACACTAACATTTTAAAAAACTATTGTGATTTTTCTGGAGGTTTTGATTAAAGTCACACTCTAGAAGTGTATTTTTTTAAATATTGGGATGATCTTGAGTGATAACTAGTTTTTTCTAGGAATTCAAGGGATGGAATAATGGAAATCAACTATTATCCTCTAGAATTTACTACCAGGTGGTTTTTTCTTGGGATTCAGTTAATGTTCTAGAGGTAAGGTGTTCAATATGTACTAATTTCTCGATTATAAGTGTGGAATGTGGTTTTCCTTGTATGACCTCCATGGATTCCAGTTTCTAACTCTGAGGGTACACTAGTTTTTAGATGTTCTAATAGGGGGTTGTACTAACCCTATTGATCCAAATGTGTCGAACCAATGGCATATTTCTGTGATTTCAATGAGTCACAATATCTTATGTATCCTTCTTGATAGAGACATCACTAGATGATGGTTATGAGATTTAATGAGGGTGCATTGAGGAAATACTGAGATAATTTTTTTTAAAATGATATGGTTTTAACTTTTGGTATGTGATGAACTTTTAATTCGAGCATTTTGGGAGTGGTTAAACGGTTGTTTCTTGACATTTCTTCCACTTGTTTCATTTAAAGAGGCCATCTTTGACTCAAACCTTAAATAGGAATGTATTTCGGGTTCGGTGTCATGAGTCTTATTTAAATGATACAAACAAATGTTAAAATAAAATTCTAATAGTGAGGATATCATGGTTTAGAATTGTATTTTAATGTCAAAACATGTGGTAATGAGCCACATGCTAGATGAGGATTCAGGGCTGGTGCATTCACTAGAATAGAGCTAACCCAAATTTGAAGAACAAGAGGGTATGGCTTTCCCATAGGTATCGGGCCTGTGAAACTTTTCATAGGATAGCTAGTTGACCAGCCCTAGAAAGGCGGAGTGTTGATATAATGACATATGTTGGGTAGGATATGTTCAAAGTTGTCTTGTTTGGGTGATTCCCTTGAAGACCTACGGTTCATGAAATTGTATCTAATCCTTTAGGCCTTATAAGGGTTCCACCTCACCCCTTGAATGGTGAATTATCAAAATAAAAAAAATTAAGTCATTTGGGCTATTTAAGAGAGAGACTAGGAGGTTAAAGGAGATCATGAGGTGTGTCTAGTGCTCATGTTAACCCCGGAGCGCTGAAGATGGATGATAAAGACTAGGCCACACAGTCTGTCTAGAACCACGTGACCCAAAGCACACACCTATGTGGTCTATTGTAGGTTCCAAATAGTGGGAAAACACATGGTTTGTTTACGATTATTTAAACCATGTGCCTTGCCCATGCAAAGTGCTTTTTGGGTGATAATGAAATGGGATTACCCCATTTCCTTTTCCTTTTAAATTTTCATTTTCCTTTTTTTTCCTTTTTCCCTTTTTCTTTTCCTTTTTACTTTTCTTCTATCATTGTTTTTCCTGTCATCTTCTCTAGGTGTGACATACTCCCCTCTCCCTCCAAGCATAGCATCATCTCTCACCCTCCCACAATGGGGGTTTTGTGATTCCTCCTTTGTTTGTTCTCTAAAATCATCATCGTCAGAAGTAATAGATTTGTGTTGGTATGCTCTCTCTCTTGCGCCACATTATTTCGAGTTTTCTCCATTATCTTTCGTGCAACTTTAGGGTGATATTTTTTTCCCTATTTTTGGTTTTTTTAAAATCTTCCAATTTATTCCATTTTATGTTGAATTAAGGGTTATTACCAGATTTTTGGAGTACTACAACATTGAGGTATAATGCTTATTCCTTTTTCACATTGTTTCATCACTTATTTGACATTGCACTATTGTGTCACTCACTAGAACCTTTCAGAAAAGCATTGATATCAAATATTATATTAATTATAATTCCATGAAGTGTATGTAGTGACCCTCATATATGAAAATCACCATTCATGGGGTACTTGATTTACTTTTGATCAACCCTTTTGGGTGCTCCATCCATTTATCCCTACATTTCCCATTGTTTAAAATGTGGAATTTACCTTGATTGTCTGTGGAAACATGTTTAAATGATTCACATTGATTAAATGAATTATTAAGGATGTTGTACCATGAATTAGATTCATTTGATAATGTATATGCTTGTGTATAATGGTTTATCCCATGTGCAAATGCAATATGCCTCACTTATTAAATTTCTAGTTGATTAATTGCTTATACTCCATGTATATATCATTTCTCAATTTATTCTATGCCAGGTTCCATGTACTTTTGATCATAGCCCAATGATTATGATTATTCCATATACCATGAATATAATTTCTCACTATTGGTGTTTCAATTTGAATTTAATATGACTAACATTTAACTACTTATTCTAGATGGTTTTACACATTTACACCTTTTCAGATGATATTACTTTCCTCTTTTCCATTATCATGTGCGTATGATAAATGGTTTGTTTGGTAAAAATTCATTTTTTATAATAAAACTCCTCCAACAGAGGTGTGTTATCTTCTAAACCAAAATTAGTGAATAGTTATATTATACATGATATATTTCCTTGTTCTATAAATTATGCCATTGTTGATTGGCTTAAATTTAAAATCCTAATTAAATACTAAGATTGTTATCTTTTTATATTAAAATGAATGTGATGACATGAAATTGTTAAAATTTTATCCTTGTTTATTATTCCTTAATTATGATAAAAGTTTATTACCTTTCTATATAAACCATTCCATGGTTTTTTGGCTTAAACATCAAATATATATTATATGGTAATCTTTTTTCTTCTTATATTAAAATTCATGTGATGACATGAAAGTTTTTAAATGTTATGATTATTTTTATGACCTACTTATGATAAATATTTAGTTCCTTTTAATATGAATTATTACATTGTTGATTTTATTAAATTACAAAGATCGTTTAAAATGGTGAGCATGTGATATTGAGATGCTCTTTGATGGTATGTTTTTTTTCTAAATGTATTTACTTGATTTATTCCATTCTTGTGATGTGCACGGCTACTTGGTTTACTTGATATGAGTTGGAAGAGAACTTGAGTTCCATATTAAGGATTCAGGGATGGACTTTTGTGCTCGATGGATTACGACTTGATGTGCTGGGGTAAGTGATTTGGATTTCCATGAGAGGGCTTTTCGGGTAGTTATTATACTCTTTAGTGAAATTAGTTTCCTATGGGAGAAACATTGGATGGAACCGTTGGAGAGATGGCTATGCCATTCCTCAGGTGTTACTCAATCCTCTATGTGAGATACTTGGGAAAGAATTAGAGTCATTATGCCTTGAGTGATACTTGGGATTCTGAAAGGATCTCCTTGGACAGACATAGTGGTGTTGTTTTCTATCCGATGGATCGTAGTGATACCTAGGATTCTTTTTAGATCACGAGCGATGGGATCAAACTCCACCACATGATTTTATGGACTTTTTTGAATTTCTTGAACTATATGTGATGCGTCTATTATTTTTTATTGTGAATTGCATATTCTTTAGTGACACTTCCCTTTTTATTATTTATGACACTTTGGTGATGACATAAGAAATAAACCCTAAGACAAACCACAAGATTGGGGGTATGAATTATTGGATTTCTATGTTTACTTTGGGCCTTATATACATATTTTTCTATATATAGGTACATTATTCAGACTTCTGACTTAGTTAGAAGTTGGTAGTTTTGGAAAAGTGTTCACTTGGGAACTCGAACTAAGCTGTGATTATTTTATTTATTTAAGTGCATTCATTTAATATATCTGTCACACTATTATCTATCTAAAACATGAAATGCGTAGGTATAGACATCATGGGTGATGGCCTATGGATATTATATCCTACACCTTGTCTGCATTCCATTTGGTACCCAAGTAGGCTTTATGCTCGCATGTATAGATGAAGTTAATCACGCTACTTATGACACTTGAGTGTTTGCTTGATTCCTAGGATAGATATTGGGGAAAAAAGACTGAGCCTATGATCGAGATTATATTTTATATTTTTTCTAATTTTCTATTTTTTGATAGTATATTTTATATTCTTTTACCCCTATTCTCCTGCACTCCTTTTTTATAGACTCATGACATTATCATCATCATTTTTGTATCTAGAATTATTATTTTGCTTCCACGGATATCTGTTTATCATTCATGGGTTATTTATTTGATTTTTCATCTATATTATTGTCCTTTCACATAATTTACTTGTTATATATTTTTTATTACCATGTTATACCTAATATTATGAGCTAATTGTCTCCCTACAAACACACCTAATTCCCTCACTACTATTCGGAAGCCTCTGGCATTCGAGGAGATGTGCTTGAGGCCTTATGGACCACTGTCTTGAGGCACAGTTTAGTGGAACTCAAGATAGGATGATTAAAATATCATGTCACACCCATCATAACATTTTCTTAAATATGTTTTCCTCGTGAAAAATAAGTATAAGGGTTACCCAAGGAAATAAATGGGTATCACAATCATGTCATAAAGAACAATAAATGAGTTTATCATAAAAGTGTCCATAAAAGAATGGATTTAAATAATAAATGGACATTAATAAGGGAAAATAGTCATAGATCATGATAATTTATGTCAAACTTAATTGAAAACATGTAAACAAAGTGTTTAATAAACTTTATAAATAATACATCTTAGTGCAGTTTATGAGAAATATTAAAGAGAATTTGAATTGGAAAATGAATAATATTTTATAAAAAATAGAAATGACACAAGTTAGTTTTTCATGATAAAATGAGTGATTTTAGAAAAATAATGTAGGATTAAAATAGATTATGGAGTTCACCTGAAAATGCGTATGAAATCAGAAAGTTTCCTTTAATTAGGCTTTCTTATCAGGAAGAATTGAGAAGGGAACTATTTTTAAAACATTTATTTCCTTGTAAAATAATGATGTAATTATTTGAATACATTATTCTGGAATATATAAAAGAAATTTAGAAAAAATATATAAAAATAAATAAGAGTGGAATTGGGTTAAAGAGAGATAAAGAACCACTTGATGGAAAAATGGAGGTTTGAGTACAATCTCATTCCTTATGTCTAAAAGTGTTATGCACTTGTAGTTAATATATTGGATAATAAAATTTAATCTATTAATTAATTAATTTAGAACATTTTATAATAGTATTTTTTTATTATAATTTTATTAATTTCATTTATGGCCTTTTTTATGATTTATAATATTCAATTTTATAGCTTAAGAAGGTTTGTTTCCTTGGTTTTCATGATCGGTTTAGTAGTATACATGTAAAGAAAATCATGTATAATGAAAATATTTGTCTATAATTAAAATTATATGTTTTTAATGGACATAAAAATTATTTAATGGTCTTATATATTTTTTTCATATGTGAGGATGATTCATTTGATAACACTTTAATGAAAATCGTTTGGATTAATTTGGTAGTTTTTCGTTCATCCCAAACTAGTTTTGTTTCATTATTTAATATCATGTATATATAAAATTTATAGAGAATTAAATTGGTTTTAATAAATATATTATAGTATTTTTTAACCATAAATAAATTTATGACCATCTTTGAAGGAAAAAATTGAAAAATGAAAACACGTCATCCACGAATGTGGTAAATAGACACCTCACAGACAATGTTTTAATTTTTAGAATAAAAGAAAGGGGGAATATAAAAGATGATGGTTTGTTACATTAACACAATAAAATTCCAGTGTATAAAAGATACTAGAGCTATCATGTAGCTTTAATAAGGGTAGTTGACCAGAGAATCAGAAAATGAAAGAAATTGAAAAGAATTTAATAAAAAGAAAGAGGTTTTTACCTCTTGAATTCCTCTCATTGAGAACCTCCTTAGGGGAATTGAGTTTTGTCTTTTATTGAGAAAAATGGCTCATGTAAGTGGAGTAGAGACTTGAGAGTTGGATTTGATAGAATTTTAAAAATCTTAAAGTATTTAGTGGTGTGTGGAAAAGAGGTTGTGAGGGGTGGTATTTATAGTGGAGGAGATGGGTGTTTGTTCATTGTTTTACTCATTAGTTTATTATTTTGGATCAAGACTATGAATAGTGTAGATTATTATGATTAAATATAGTAAATAGTGCATTTTAGTTTGAAGCAATGGAAAATTATATCATCTATTACTCAATAATGACTCAAATATTCATTTTTTTATTATATACTATAAATTACTATATTTCACTATTCACAAAAAATCAACTATTTTAGAAAAATCCAGAAAATTCATCACTATCATTTTTTTACATGTAGAATTAAAAACTGAACACCATTTTATGATAATGATTTCATAAATATGAGAAATTTAGTTTTTAAATAAAATCATCATTTATTAGAAAAATACCAATTTTAAAAATTATAACTGATTTTATAACACTTTCAAAAGTTAATTAAGGTATCATAAAAATATCTTATAATCATAAGATGAAAAAATAATAATTCGTGAATCTATTTTATAAAAATAAATTTATTTTTAAATCATTATAATAATGATAAAATTGTAAATAAACAATTATGTTTCACAAAAAAATCAATAATTAATTTAACATTTTTAAAACATTTATTTACTTATACTATGATTTGATTATATCATATTTTCATTTATAATATGGATAAGTTTTATATATACATTAATTGGTTAGGGTACTATTCTATTGGTAAGACTATTATTCTTAAGGGTCATATTCTTATTCAAAAGTTCAAGTTATAATTCTTTTTGTATATGTTAATTAATTTCAAAAAAACCTATTATTTAATTAATTATTTATTTATATAGTTTTTTTGTGTCCTTTATGTGATTTTATTTGATTTATACTATATTATATAATTATAATAATTTAATCTTCATTGATAGAATTTTGGGTCATTAAAATATTAATATGGATAAAAATGTCACAACATTCCTATCATCCCAAGATTTGGGTTTCTTGATAAAAATATGAAGTGAGGCTCTATAATCAAGAATATATGGCAACAAGAAACATTGAAAAGATAGATATTTGCATCAATTAACACATATAAGAAATGAACAACTTAGTAGGCCACTTTAATCAATAAACTCTTAATTGTTTCTAATTTATTCAATCTTCCATGTGTTGGTTTCAATTAACAAAAACAATTAAAAAAGATTCCAAAACATCAATAAACACTCCAAAAACATTCACTATGTATTAATTTATCATATCAAATAATTTATCAATCAATAGTTATTAAATTATAAAATATTATCTTGAAAGTATTTTAAAAATAACTAGGAATATAACCAATATTGGTTCGCAAATAGACTACTAGAAAATAGACACCACCATCATATCATCCTCATCTCATTTCCAT
The DNA here is from genome assembly GCA_963277665.1 of Viscum album. NCBI lineage: Eukaryota > Viridiplantae > Streptophyta > Magnoliopsida > Santalales > Viscaceae > Viscum > Viscum album. The sequence goes on from OY728129.1 coordinate 266,531,394, forward strand.
GATGATCAAATACTCCCACAATCAACCAACCATCGCTTCATCCTCACAAATCCAGGAAAAATATTCCTTTCCAACAATAACTACATCCTCCATATACTTTCATATCAAATAATATCAAGGATATAGATATTATTTCGAAATATTTAGTTATATAGGTCATTATCATGGGATGATAAATCAACAACCACAATATCAAGCTTATAGGTTTAATAAATCCTTTCATCAACATGGAATATTTATTTTCATTTCTTTTATAATTCTCCCACACCTTTCAAATCATATGTATTTCACCACATCAATTAATTCATTAACAATTTTCATGCTTTTCATTTATCTCACATTTTCTACAAGTATTCATTTAATTATTCACATATAATCAAGAATAAAATAATAAATCATGTAGAAATTTTAAATCATGATCAATACAATAATGTAGTGATTGTTAAAATGTACTATAACATTGAGAATTACCATCCTTAAAAGTATATCGAATACTTTATTTGTATTTTATGACAACAAATATATATAATTCAACAATCTTGGTCATGTTTTTTTTCACTAAACAATTCATGCTTGTCACATTACCTTTCTATATAAATCATTCTTAATTAATCCCCCTTTTAATTCATATCATGCATAATTTCTTTCCCATTTAAGCACAACATATACTAGGAATGCTTCACAACATTTCATCAATGATAATTAATAAGATTTTATAAATTATATCAAGCACATTAAATAAATAAATGCATGATTTTAGTTTAAATAAATTTTGAAAAACATTCTAATCTACCAATTTAACTTATCACATAAAATAAAATTTTATTTTAAAATAAGATATATTTTTAAATAATTTGGTAAAAAAAATTCTCTTTCTAAAGTTATCAACTTAATCAAGAGTTTATAAAATAATTATTAAAAAAATACTTCAATAATTTTTCAGGGAAAAAATCCTTTAGAAATTATTCACTATTGATGAAATTATATAATAACTTACACTTAAAATGATTCATTTAAATTCCATAATGCTTATAATTTGTCTAGTTAACATGCATCAACCATTCATGGATAAATCTTAAAAAGATATATAAAAAACATTATACATTATTTTCTAATAATAAAATCACATTCTCACAGCACAATATATATTTAAAACAACATTTTTTAATTACTAACATGCTCTTGTTAGTTTATTAATCCACATGCATCAATTATTAAGCATATATTTACCATGGAATATTAATAAATAAAACTAAACACCTCATCAAATTATAAGTTTTATGATATCATGTCTTATTAACATATATCAATTTATTGGAATTCAATATAACATAATTATTAAAATTTTAATGATATCAATATAGGCCATCATAAATAAAAACACAAATTAGATTTATGAGTCGATATGAAAAATATGGTAATGATGCATTTATCAATCCTGAATTTTATACCTTTCTGTTAGTTCATTGTTAACTAAAAATTCTTAATTGGATATTATGGTCCTTTTTTAGATCACATGGGGAAAATATATTTGTTTCCTACTAGTCTTTATAGATTTATGGTTCAGGCATCATTCATAAGGGGCTATAAATATATATTTACTAGCCAATTCACTTCCTTTACTATATGTTAAGTTAAATACCATTATTTCTTGATCAAACCATGAAAACATGATATTTGAATAACTCCAAGATTCATCTTATATCTCAACAAAAATATTTAATACCATGTTTTCATGACCTATAAGCAGTGGAGATTAGTATCAACCCCCTAAGGATTGCCCCCAATAGGAACTCAGTTTTCAAATAGCACCAATGTTTTTTTTAATGGGAGTAATTTCTCTAATAAAGTCCCAAAAAATAAAAAAATAAATCCTCCAAACAATTCCTTATATATGTATACCAAGAGTTTACAATTCCAAAAATATACTATATTAAACCCATGATAAAAAATGAAGGAAAATTCAACTGAATCATAGACACCTATCCAACTTCACAAATAGAAACATCATCAATATCTATCTAACTATCCTACAAAAAATTCAAGAAAACTATAGATGGGTGAACACTTGGTAGTACTATTTAGGATCATCTCTCAAAGTAGTTCCATATCCATGTGATATAAAATTTCCAGGATAGACATGCATGAAAAATTTATGTGATCCAAGACTATGGATAATTCTCATAATAAAAGTAATAACCCATATACAAATTACCATAATTACATCACCTACCAAAAATATTAATATAAAAAAAATTCTTCCATAACAAATGAGGGTGATAAACGGAGTTATAGAATCACATAATCATAAGTGGAAAGGAAAAATAACCTTTCACCAGCCAATCATAGAAAAAATACTACATCAACATCTACATAATCCAAGAAATCAAAAAAGCATATCATAAAAAAGCAACACATGAAATCCCTACCCTCAACCTATTCAAATCATCCTAACATCATCACAACCTACATCTTGTGAAACCACAGTCATCCCATCATCATCACAAACTAAACACAATATGACCATAATAATCCCATCATCATCACATACCACACCCTATATAGTCCATCATATCCACTCCATTACCATATCTTTTACATCATCACATCACCTCCGCAACTCATGATATGACCTCGAGAGGTTACAACCCAAAAGTGACATATCCTTAAAATCCTTCATAGTTGGAGGAAATGTATACATCAAATCCTTAATCCATTAGAAACCAAATTAGTTTCATTATTGTGACCTAGATCCATTATATCCTACACATGTATAAATATATATACACTACACCTCCAGACAATATATCTCTTTCATATATATATATATATATACATATAAGTTAATATCATAACCATGATACATTATAGACCATATAAACTATAAATTCAATTACATTGGGCCGTTACAAGACATGTATAGGTGAACTACACCTCAAGTCGTTACACCTCATGTAGGTATCCACATAATTGAAATCCATTATTTCCTACATGTATAGTGTCAAAAAAACATAGAAATGAAAGAACACAGTCTATAATAAACAACCATATAATCAAAAATCATATTTATACAAGAATAATAACAACCATCATAAAACACCATAAAAATAATTAAGGAATACTATCTATTCATATTTAATGGATTAACCATATAAATTTGGGTTCCAACCACAAAATCAAACCAGATACCACTACCGGTTATCAATTTAAACCTCATGATAAGCTCTTAGTTCATCCATATTTCAAAATTTACTCAATATCCTTAATTATTTAATCTCCATCATGGAATATTCCTATAGGGTAACATTATCAGTTACTTACTATTAATTATTAATGATTAAATTACTTAATTTTCTCATTACATAATCTAGACCATTTGGAAAAATCCTATGAAATAAAATTAATGAAGAATATTCCCAAAAAAACTCTAATAATACCTAAACCATTTTATATTTAACATTACATTCAATAATTACAGCTAATTACATATTATTTTATATTCAAAATAACTATTGGGAACTTCCTAAAACTTAATTACAATTCAAAATTGTAGTTTTATCTATCTCCACCCTTATAGTTTATATTCAAAAACTATAAATATTTACCCTTTTCACATTTAATTACATTTACACTTAAGGTTAATTATTTTTTATATCATATATAGAAGAAAATGAAATTATATCCCCACATATTATAATTAAATCAAGGAAGAAACCTCTAAAGAATGGTTAAGTGGGTCAAATTAATAATTTCCCATAGATATTTACCATTTCTGATTCTAGAAATTCATTTCTAATATTTTCATAATATACCTCATTATACGTTCTGATTAGACATTTTATTTTACTCACTTATATAAAAACCAACTAAAAACACACACATGGGTTATCATAAACCCAGTAATCATTGTAAAAATACAAGAAAGAATTCAAATAAAATATAAAATAATCATACATCGATTATTCAAATCATCATTTTAATTTCATATTCCCTTACTCTTTTCCATTCCAGAATATCTCCAAATTCCCATAGGGATTCATATAAAATAAGAAACACATGATCAACACATAATCATCACATGGAAGTAAAGGAAGTAATATTACACCTTTATTAATTCATCGAGTCATGTTTTCAATTTATATTTTATTTCAAATAATTTCAATTCGATATGGATAATTATATATTCAAATGGATTAAAATCAATTCCAATTAATTTTAAATTTATAAAGACAATCTAGTAATCATTCTATGAATTAATTTAATCGAGAAAGATTAACTGGAAAAATGATAAATAGATTAAACATACATTGTAGAAATAAAATTAAATAATGGAATTTATATAACACTACCATCATGAAAGAAATAGTCCAAGAGAAGAGTGTGATATAGAAATGCATCATGCATATTAAAACCTTTCCCCCAAAACCATACCCTCACCACCGAGCCAGAGGAGAGAGTTAAACATGCATTTATTTATAAAGATAATAAAATTAATATTAACAAATTGTTAGAGATTTCATGAATTCATAGCCTAAGGACATAATAGTTGACTCTTAATTGAGTGAATGAGGAGGTTTCCTTTCACTCATTTCGTTAGGCTGGAAATCGAGAATGAATGATGATCTTTTCATCCATTCAATTATAGGGGATATAAATTGAGGGGTTTTACAAGGGTTAAATGAAAATTATATATGAATTCAAAATATTTAATGCACATTTATACAATAAGGTAAATAAAATAATCAAAATTCTGTACCTAGTGTCAACTAGGGTTACAAATAGGTGAAACACTTCACAAGGAAGAGGGAATTCAAACTATTTAGAACTTGTGAGAAATGATCAATTGAATCCCGGGGATAGAACTTGATCGAAAAAAACAAAAAACTCCAAGGGTGAATCTATGATCCTGAAAAATTTAAGTTATATAAGCAGTATAATAAATAAATAGAGTAAGATACATCTTATATACATATTTATATAAATATAGAAAAAAGATATCAAATTTAATTAAAATTTAAACATACAATAGTTTACAAATCACCTAAAATATTAAATATTAAAATACATTATTTCCCTCCATAAATTCATTTATTTATCAGTTTATATCATTGAAGAAAAATAAAATTATATGTTTTATATTAATTCTCCAGGAATGATTTTACCTATACTCCAACACCTCAATTAATTCTCAACTATATATTAAAAAGGAAAGGAACATGGGGGTTTAATATTCCACATAACTATATTAAATACTAATTATTTGAGGCAATAACCAAGAATAATGAATTGAAAAATAAAAAAATAAAGTAATTTTAATGTTCTATATAGTAGTTCACCTGTACACATTCAAATTTCATAAATAGAAAACTCCTAATTCTTATTTAAATTGATTTTTTGTATTTTATCACATGAATGAAATAAGTTACATATTGAAGGTATAATATTTTATAATGAAATTTTTTTTGAATCTTGTTATTTACCATTTAAAACTAACCTCTAAATCATGAGATCACATTTTATAAGGGTTCTAGTAGAAAATAGAATAATTATGGAAACAAATACTTCTTTTACTTAACTATTGGTGTCTTGTGTAAGAGTAACTTTGAAGTTACACATATGAAACACTAAGAGAGGTATTTTTTATGGGTAAATTATAAGTTACCATTATGTACTTTTTATACCATTACATATCACTGAAAATAGGGACCTATATCAGGGTCCTTTAGAACTTCCATTACACAGTGGAGGAGAGGGGAAATCTATGTAAGGGTACATCTCTTTTACCCTTATATATAATAGAGAAATAATACTTGAATAAGGATACTTTAATCTTACCATTATCTAGTGTAATAGGATGTAAAATACCATTATTTATGTATTATACTACCCTTACTTAACTTAAGAAATTTTTTACTGACCTTTACAAATCCTTAAAAATAGGTCTACATAAGAGTAGATAAATTTTCTTTTTCATAGGTAGGGGTCTTGCATAAACATAAATAAATTTTTTTAAAATTAAATTTTTAAATACGGAAGACTAGAAATAATAATTAATAGAATCCAAACACCCTTGAGTTATATAAAAACAAAAGAAGTATTTGGGAAAACCCATTCTGTTATACTTATTTCCCACTTAGGTACTGTAAAACAACCATAGGTGAAAGATATTTTCTAAAAGAGTTTAAAAAATAAAGAATAATATATTTTTATGTTTCAAAAAAATCATTTTAGTTTAATTGATCAATTATTTTGAAGTCAATTTTAATGATTAATTATGATATTAAAGTGGTAAGAAGAGAATTAAAATGGAGAGGCATGAATTTTAAAACCCATATTTCGATATAGTAATGAATTATGAAAAGTGTTTAATGAGAGGTAATAAATTATAACCCATAGAAAATGTATCCAAATGGTGTTTCAAACATGAAAATAGAATCATTTTAGTAAGATAATACGATGTCTAAAATAATTTTAAAAATTAAAAATCTTACGTAAGATACGAAAGAGTGAAATTGTAACTCTTATCTTGTTCTTTGAGTCACCACCTTTTTATTGAGTTTAAATACTTCAGTGGAGATATTTTTAGATAGACCATAGCATTGAGAACATTTAAAGGTATGCTTGGAGAGGAAATTAGTTAGAATATAGAGGTAAAACCCATCTTTATATGTGTTTTTTTGAAAGGGTCTGCTTTTACTAAATCTATAAGAAAATTAAATTAAACTTTTTATTTTTAAAATTAATATTTTATGTATTTGAAGAATTTTGGGGTGTTTCACAATTTTTTAAAGTATTACATATTATACTATATAAATATATAATAATACGATTTATAATTCCACTTAAACTCAAACTCTTATTTTAAAAATATGTTCAAATGTGTTACTCAACTTATAACCAATTTGAAATCATATATTGACATTATAAATTATAATTTTAAAAATTTTAAGTATTTTAAAAAAACCCATAACATTTTTAGTTGTTATATAAAATTATAAATGAACATCTAGTAATGGATTTTAATGTCTTATTTGAAATTGAACTCTTATTTTTTTTAAAGGGAATTTTACTTTATTACTGAACCTATCATCAAATAAAATATGAATACTAAACCTTAAAATAAATATCATATATATCTAGAATATTTTATCATATTACATATATTTATAAATTATTATAATATATTTTATATATTTATACCTAAATAAGTAATATAAATGAATTAAAATCTAAACTCTTATTTTTTATAAGGAATTAAACTCCAAATTAATGTCTCAAATAATAATCACATTGAATTTGAATATTGATTTTTAAAATAAATACTTTAAAATTGAAAAATATAAATGTAATTAAAAATACCATTTATACTATTTCAAGATAATTTTTAATCAGAAATTGTGAATGTACCATATATTTATTACTTACCGTTATAACTGGTTTTCTTGAAATTTTTAACATAATATTTTCCATATAATTTTGAATTAATAATACAAAATATGTAATTTTTTTATTAAAATAAATCTATAAATTTTTGTAATTAAATTTCTAATTAGTAAGTCATAATATATTAAAAATAATATATGTTTTTAGAAGAAAAATTATTTCATTTTAAATGAAAAAATTAATTTTTTTCATGTAATTTATTAATTATTTCTTTGAAAATAATAACACAAAATATCAATATTAATCCTTATAATTAATAATTATATCCATTTATAAAATATATAATAATTATATAAATTTATAAATAGATCAAAATCACAAAACATATCCAGAAATTACATGTTGCATTTAAGTAAAATATCTTTTATTCGATGAAGTAAATATAATACTTTTAAATGTATAATGAGTATTTAATTGATTATTTATCATGTATTGTGAAATGAAATAATCATAAATACTTTTTGAAATAAATATTTTTTTAAAAATATTAATTCATAACCTCGATATTAATAAAAAATAGGAAAAATTGATATATAATTAAAAATATATGGGTTGCCACAAGTATGGAGTAGGTGATCATTTTCCTATATAACCTCAGTAATAGTTTCCTCTAAGGCTTTATCAGTAGTAGAGGGTTTAGTGGTATTATGGAAATCATAGGGGAGATAGGGATTATAGAGGACAACTCTATGAAATTCCACATCCTATGACACATAGGGCTGAGTACGATCATTTAGGTGGTCATCATTAGGGATAGCGACGTCAAGAACCAACCCATGTTGGGGCCCAATATGAAACTACCCCAAGCCCACCTCCATAGGCCATAGGTTGGTGACAAGTTATAAGGAATAAAAAACTTATGGAGGCATTTTACGAAGTACCTATACACAAGAACACAAGAAAATCAATGAAAAAGTAATGAGGGAAAGAAGTAAAAGATGCTACACTTTTGTAAATAAACTAAACATACATAGACATCTAAAAATTACAAGTACAATAATGTAAACTCAAGGGAAAGAAGGAAAAAATACTCACCCAACCTGATAATTTCCACACCCTAGAAGAAACTAAAAAATTAAAATAACTGAGAGATCCCCACTCTTGGATCCTAAGCTACAACCACCATATGTTGTCCCAACACCCATATCCCTAATCTATTATTAAGTCACCATCAACCTGTTTATCGTCTGCATAAGGCACAAAAAATGAAAAAAATACCATGTAGTGGTGATTATAAAAATACTTAGTAAGACTCCCTTGAAAAGGTGATGGTGGAGCAGTAAGAGACGCATTGAAGAGAAAAACAGCAAATAGAACAAGGTATGGTAAAAGAGTACATCTAAACCCAACAAGAGAGTGAAAGTTAACTCATGAAAACACAAAGAGCTTGAAACCATGATAATATTAGCTTCACGTAGAGTCTTCTATACCAATAGTAGGAGAGTAGACTCGTCCAACCATAAGAATCTAGACACAGAATGCATGTAGCATACCCTGCGTGTCTTTGCCTCTCCTGGAAGGAGAGTAACCAAAACCTAAGTAATGGGTACTAAAACATGAGATATATATATATATGTGACCAGTCTAAGAAACCCAAATGAAAGGGTTATGGGATCTCAATCTCACAACTCATCCTAGAAAAAGAGTCATCAATAGTTCTAGGTGTATCCATAAATGATACCCAGCATCCCACATGTTTTCCCCAAATACGAAAGTCAATGGGACATAATAACCACACCTTGATAATATCCTCTTTGGGTATAACTGATTCACCCACATTGTTTTAGGTCACATCTTAATTACATAGCTCTGGGGGAAATGTCTGTTTTTCTAATGAGTCCAAAGGTACGTCAATCCATGTCTCGCCACTATATCGAATAGTCGAGGGGTCACAAACTGTAGAGGACTTACACCATACTATGTCAGGGGGTCCAATCTAGTCATCAGGTATCCACAACCTAGTAATTTAAGGGGATCCACACACAGAGGTCGATGGGGACCCACTTCTTAGCCTCGCTGAAGGGTATACACTAGAGGGTACTTCTAGTTAAGTAGCTACAGAGGACCCTCACCCGTGACAATGGGGGTAAACACTCTGGACTTTGGGGATCTTCACCCTAGTACATCAGGGGGATCATTACCCAGAAGTAGCTACATAGGACCCATGCCCATGCTGATGGGGGGTCATACTCTATTCATCGGGGATCCATGTCATAGTGCGTCAGGGGGATTAACACTCCAAAAAATACCTATGGTGATTATGTCTAATCATAGTCGTCATTGACTATCACCTAGGATAGGCGTCACATATGGAACATCTCACATAATATCTCTAAATCCACTACAAAGGGCATCATCACATTCTACAAGAAAACACACTCAATATAGGCTACTCGTGGGACAAAATCTGATGTCAAAAGTTGGAGATACAAGATATAGAAAATTTTTTACGGATACATAGTGCGTATGGGGCCTAAATGATGTGGAACCTCACCTCTTCTCCTGTTCGTGTACCAATCCATACTCAGGTACTAAACTATGTACATGTACCCCTAGGCAAGCTAGTGTACTCCTAGAGTACATGAAACATCTGGTTAAAAGGATAATGAGTGGATGATTCCTTTCATTGGTCTGAAGGGAAAAAATGTAATTTCCCTTACACTCTTCCTCAAATGGCCCAATATAACAAAACAGATCATAGGGTTGTGATCCTTATAGAAAAACGTATAGGATTGACTATTCATTCTCCCAAATCGGACACCCGATGAAGAAACTGCATTTCAAAGCATTGTGTAAGAATAGTGACTCATGTGTCCCACATCTCAATCATGAAATAAAATATATGGATCACACCTTTGAAATCCTCTAAAAAACTCATATAATGGATTATTTATTTGCCTCAATTAGACATCTGATGAAAAAGTCATATTTTGTTGCAACTCGCCCGAACTGGGCTTCATGGGGTCCATGCCTAGAACTCGATTTATGTACCCGAAATTGGTTTTGAAACTTCTGCCCTAATTTCAGGGTCGCGACATTGTAGAAGGTTCATCATCCTGACACCGTATGAGGGAGATTTTTCGATTACAAGATCCCATAATAATAATAATTTTATTATTGTTAGGTGTTTCATAGGCCTGAGTCACAAGTTAAAAAAAGTTATCTAATATTAGTTTTAAAAGAAGCATCTCAATTATAGGGTCACTTTTCTACTGATATTTCATCAATCTAATATCGTACATAAGAGTTATGTATGAATTTTGGTTTCACACCCAAAATAATAATATATATTTTATAATAATAATAAGATTATTATCATTTTTTAACACCCAATCAAGGGTGGCACGCATGATCCCCTACCCACATTTTTACCATGCATATATAACACCCCACCCTCCTCATATTCCCTTATTTTTTTTATTATTTTCTTATTCATTTTATTATTTTATTTCCTTTATCTCTCCAATCTTCTCATACCACGATTTTACCCTCCTACAACCCTGATCACCCACCCTAACTGTGTCTCGCCACTACCTCCAACCTCATCTTCCTGAATCACTAGCCACCTTGCTGCCTCAGTCTACTGTGCTATACCGTCGTGATCAGGGGTCGCTGAACTTCTTGCCTGCACTGACCTCTGTCATGTGTCAAACTGCATGCCTCACCCAAAAGTCATCACGATCCTCCACCACGCCAACCCCTCCGTCCACCTGACATGCCCTAACCATGCCCTGATCACTAGCTAATACCACCTGAACCCATGAACAGTCATAGATACCTTTGTTCGACACCTTCTTCGGTTTCCTCACACACCATGTTGGTATGTCGTCTCAACGGAGTCGTGCCCTCACAAGACATGTGCCACCCCATCCTTCCACACATCGTGCCACATATGATCCAACTCAAAACAAAGAAACAATCATAGATCTATAATACTTGAGTCAAAATCTTCACATATCCATTCCTTGTTCAATGGTCTATTTCTGTTTCATGGTACCAAAAAGTAGGAAATGAATAACACACGAAGAATGGAAGGAAAGGGGTATCGATCGATGGATGTGTCAGTTTATCCATATTTTTTATTGTTCAAAGCAGTTAAAGTGACATAAAATCTAATATATAACTCAATAATTTAAATTTAGAGATACAGAAACCAAAGGAGAGAATCCAACCTCGTTTTTATCCATTTGTCATCAACAAATTGTTCGTGATGCTTCTGATGTGATCCATGGAAGCTTCATCATTGATTCATCATTGATCAACCAAAGAAGGAAGGGTGAGAGAGAGTGATAGATCTTAGTGGATGGAGTACTATGGACCAACCTTAAAAAATCCTCATAACTACATATTTATATTAGGTTAAAAATAGCTTAACGGTACCCACCAATAGTCATGCGATCTGAACATCCTGCACCATTTCACTCTACATTGTTCTTTGGTAAAACACGCCATTACAAACTCAACGGTGGTCTCAGCTTTCTAATTTGAAGTCTTGTTTAAGGGGTTTCCATATTAACATCCAAAATGAAATAATTTTATTTAAAATTACATCCTCAATGAATTTTTTCAACAGAAGACTCGTGCCGAAAAAAGTTATGTCCCACCTAGCGTAAACGCCATACTACAAACTCTACTCTCACCTCAGATTTATGATTTGAGATACCATTTAAGATATATCATTATTATTTCATATGAAAAAGTATAACATATAATTAATATTTTTATAAAAATTAATTTTGGGTTCATCGAGTCTCAGAATCATACGTCGTCTCATCCCCTAACTCATGAAATATTTATAAAAATATTCCAAAGTCTTATAATAAAAAACTATGGTCTCTACATCATTCCCTCCTTTGATATTTTCTTCACTGAAAACTAAAACTAGGAAAAAAACTCAGAATATGGAGCATTCACCTAGCTCTCCTATTACCAGGAACTCTCTTGCAAGTTTTTGTGCTGCCACGGCACACGAACCAAAAATATGGTCCATCCATGTCAGGTCTTCTCATGTGGATCCTCGATCTTCATAGTGTGCTATGAAAAGGAATCTCCATCTTAAATATCTACCTCACCTCTATCAATGACGTGAATAAGATCAGGAACATATCTCCTCATATGTGACATGTGGTGTATGTCATAAACCTGTTCCAGCTGTGGGGGTAGGGCAAGGTGGTAGGCAACCTTTCCAACCCTCTACATGATCTCAAATGTCCCGATGAATCTTGGGGATAGCCTGCCTCCCCATACAAAAATTTGTATTATGCGTCGTGAATAGAACCACTATTTTTCCTTGTAACAAGATCACATGATTCCCTTCTTTAGAAAATACATCGGTTGAAACTCATAAGGATATCTAGTCAGAAAAGATCTTATAGTTAATGTCTCCCATCTGAGAACCTCTAACCTGGTCCAAAAATAGAAGAAGTCAAAACCATTGAATGAAGAAAAACTAAACCCCCATACCCCATCAGGGTTAGCTGTAGGGAAGATAGCTTCACTAAAGATTCTTACACTAAGTGACCTAGTAATTCCTAATAAGGTAATATTCAACAACATTCCCCTTTCTCAAAGTATAGTGAATGTCGTAGTCCTGCAGGAACTCAAACTAGAGTCACTACTAATGGTTTAGATCTCTCTAGGGGCAGATGTACCTAAATCTATGTTTGTATGGGTAAACCAAAAAGGGATCTCCTAGAAGGTAGAGTCTCCAAATTATAAATGAGAATACTACCACTAACACCACTAGGAAGTGAGTTTCATAGTTATGTTCATGAGGTCTTAGCTTCATTGACCTGTATTTGAAAACCGACTATCATTGTTCCAAGGTTTAATTTGAGCATGAAAATGTACCAAAGAACAAGGAAGGTAACTAAACTCATCCAATCATGAGAATCTAGACACAGAAAGCACGTGGAATACCCTTTGCATCTTATCCTATCTTAGAAGAAGAGTAACCCCAAACCAGAAACTCTACCATAAACACCAATGGAATTCCAAGAAAAAAAGGTTAGTTAGAAAAACTCTATTGGAAATGCTTGGACTTACTCCAACATTCCATCTCAAAACCTCTCCCTGAGTCCACAATTCAGAGGAACCCATACACCACACCTTGATACTATCTGATTTGGGAATTACTAACTTGCTTAAACAGTTTTTCTCACATCACAAAAATGCATCTCATTGGGGGAAGAACCCATCCTCCTCATGCATTCTACGTTTTTTCGAAACCAACACATGGTTACACCAATGCCCAGTGTCACCCTAGTAAAACCTCAAGCAAGAATAATAGAGAAAAGAGTACCTCACATACTATCTAAAAATTTCTATGAAAAATGTAGAAGAGATAGAGAGTGCACCTTTTATAATCTCAGGTGTTGTAGGATTGTAGACATCTATAACATGCAGCTGCCTACGGCCCATCCACCAGCTCCCTAATCCTGATGTGGGTAGCCTGGTGGTGGTGGTGGAATTATCTTGAAGCATCTTCCACCACCCATGCTCCTCTTTCTCCCCTTTCATCACACCTCTCCAGGGACCACCCTTTTCCCACCCGGGGGATCATTGATCATGGCACAGTCTCTGCTGTAATGGTTCATATGCTATCTGTCTGAGATGATCTGAATGTATGGTTGGGTAGTCTCTTTCCATGTGACCTTACCCATAAAAAGAATAACACCATCCCTCCATGATATTTCTCAATGATCTGCCCTGTACCGAACCATGTTCTTGAGTCTGATCATGGAGAGGCCTCCTACATCGAGGCCCTATCAACTGACATCTGATAGCTTCCTCCAATGTATCACCTCTATTACAGCCATTTCCAAAGATATCTATTTGGAATACCTATAAAAAAAATTCTCTATCATCAGTTCCCGATCTAGAACCCCAACATAGGGGGGGACGCCCAAGGGTACTATTTTGGAACAGATCTCTCTACAAAGTCTCTTCTCAAACATCTGTGCCCTGAAGTAGCCATTACTGATCATGTTCACATAGTACTGAGTCGAGTCAATGAACCTAGACAAGTACTCTACCACCATCATCCCACCCTACTGAATCTCTTAAAGCCCATGAATCTGAATAGATCATAATCAGGAGGGGTAGTGCTTCTCACGGAATAATTGTTGGAAGTCATCCTACAAGACCATCGACTCATCGTGCATCTGAGTAAACCAAATCCACTAACTACCAGCCATCTTGTGGAAAACAATAGATACAAAACTCACCATTTGATCCTTCATTGTATAAAAGTTATTGAAGAGGTGGACCAATGAAACTAGCCAAACCTCTATTGGATGAGGATCTAGCTCACCTTAGATCCTTAGCGTTCTATGCCACTGGAACTCATGAAGTGTGCTCAACCTGAACACATTCTCATATTGCTATGTCGGGACTATATGATACTAAATAGGTGGAGGTTATTCTACCTATACACCTAGAGAAAGGGGATCACATGATGGAAATTGAACTATGGCCTCATCTCTCATATGGTCATAATCACGAACCAGAGCTGGTATCTTAGCCGGTTGTCATCATGGAATAATCTTCACTATTATCAAGGAGTAACATGGTCAGATGAGCATATATATATTGATAACAACATTGGGAAGTTGAATCAAGAAGTATAGTCAAATACTCAATCATATATGATGAAAGTACCATTGATCCTTGCAACAAATTTCAAGGCATGTTGAGTCGACAAGCAGGTAGTCAATGTCCTAGGGAATGGTTACGTCAGTTTTCACACCATCACTAGACTCCTTAGACTAAGAGTCACACTCGAGACACATTGGATCTGTTTCCATAAAACCAACCAATACCTTTTTAGGGAAACATCCAAAAAAACCTCTCAAGGATTGAACCACATTTGATACCAATTTTTCATAGCCCAACCCATGTCGTGGCTCAAGTCGCAACTACCACAAGCCTACATCCATAGGCCATGGGTGGAAATAAGAACCGAAGGCACAAGAAACTCGCTGATTAATTTTCCTAAATAACTATACACACATATATAGCCAAATAAAAGATAAAATATGGAGGGAAATAAGTAAAAGAAGCTACATTGTGGTAAATAAACCAAACATACATGGACCTATAAATAGTACAAGTAGAGTAATGTAAAATGAAGGAAAAAAGACACAAAATATAAGCCCAACCAAAAAAGTTCCACAACCGAGCAGTAACATAAAAAGAAAAATAGTTGATAGATTCTTGGCCATGGATCCCAAGTTGTGACCATTGTACGTGGTTCAATAACATGTATCCCTAAGCTCTTCTGGAGTCACGGTCAACTTTTCCATCATCTGCATAAGGCACGACTTGTTTGGGAAAAGGTCGTTCATTGGTGAGTATTAAAATACAAAGTAATATTCCCCAAAAAGGTGAAGGGGGAAGTAAGTGATACACTAAAGATGAAAACAGTAGATATAATAAGGTTTGGTAAAAGAGTACAGATCAATCCAACAAGAGAGTGAAAGTAAACTCATTCAAATACAAGGATCTGAAAACAGTGAGAATATGAACTTCTCTTCATGTATGCATTTCCTATAGTAGGAGTGTAGAGTTGTACAACCAGGATAAACTAGACACAAAAATAACACGGCATACGCCACACATGTTTGCCTCTCCTGGAAGGAGAGTAACAACAAACCAAGGAGTGGGTGTTGAAATAGGATATATATATATATATATATACACTTAGTCAAAGAAACCCTAATAAGAGGAAAGGGGATATCCATCTCACAGATCAGCCCAATAGAAGTGTCTCTAACTATTCTAGGAGTATCTTTCAATGATACCCAGCATCCCACACATATTCCCTGAACACACTAGTCAAAGGGACTCAATCGCCACACCTTGATACTATTCTATTTGGGTGGAACAAAATCACTCACATGGTTTTAGGTAAATTCACAAGGACTTGTATTATTGGGTAAAAGAACCATATTTATCATGAGTCCAAAGGTAGATCAAGCCATGTATTGTCACCATGTCACACAATTAATGGGTCATAAACTTTTGAGGACCTACACTCTAGTATGTAAAGTGGGTTTCACACTAGTCATTGGGGATCCGCACCCTAGTAATTTTAGGGGATCAACACCCAGAAGATGATGGGGACCCACTGCTCATCCCTATATAAGGGTATACACTAGAGGGTATAGCCCATCATGTATCTGCAAATGACCCACACCCATTCCAATGGGTGTTCAACACTCTGGTCCTCAGGGATCCACACCCTAGTCCATCAGGGGGATAAACCCCCAGAAGTAGCTACAGAGGACCCAAACCTATGATGAAAGGGGTTCAACACTATGTTTATCATAGATCTATGCCCTAGTATGTCAGGGGAATCAACACCCTAAAAGATTCTTATGGTGATTCTGTCTGATCATAGCCATCATTGAGCATCGCATCCGGTAGGCATCACTCTCAGAACATTGAGTGTCACCTCGGATAGGCGTCACAACTAGAACATCTCACATCGTATCTTGAAAGAAAATACATATGTAATCATCGCATTCTACATGGAAAAACACTTAGGATAGGAAACTCACATGACAAAATCTGAGTCCAAAAGAAGGAGATGCCTCAGATAAGACAATTATTAAGTGATACACAGTGTGTATGGGGACCACATGATATGTGAACCCACCTCATCGCCTGTTCATGTTCCTAGACATAATTATGTACTGAAATATGTAAATGTACCCTTAAGTATGCTATTGTACTCCGAGAGTACATGACACATTTGGATAAAAGGATGATGAGTGCATGATACTCGTTATTAGTCTAAAGTGAAAAAATGTAATTTCACTAACATGCATCCTCAAACATACCTAGATAACCAAACAGATCATACCTTTATGATACTTGGGGAAAGGCACACAGGATTGAATATTCATTTTTCAGAATCGGGCACCCAGTGAATAATCTAAATGTTGTAGCATTGTTAATGAGTAGTTCCTTGTGGGGCCCACATCATGATCCCAAAATAAAATATACCGATCAAATCGGTGTGATCCTCATAGAAAAACACATGGAATCAACTATTCATTTTTTAATGAAACACCTGATTAAAAGGACATATTTCGCCGCAACACGCCTGAATCGAGCTTCATCGGGCCCACGCCTTGATCATGATTTAAGAAATCAAAATTGGTCTTGAAACTTATGACTTTATTTCAGGGCTTCGATGTCGCAGACAGTTCATCATTCTAACACCGCATGAGTGAGATGTGTCAGGTACAAAATCCCATGATAATAATAATTTTATTATTATTATTATGTGTTTCATTGACCTGAGTCACGAGTTCATAAAAGGTATCTAATATCAGTTATAAAAGGACTATCCCAATTTCAAGGTCATGATGCCATAGATGTTTCATCAATACAATATCACATGGAAGTGTTATGTATGAATTTTGGTTTGACACCCAAAATAAAAATAACATTATTGTAATAATATTATTATTATCTTTTTGTAACACCCAATAATGGGTGGAACACATGAGCCCCTTATACCCTTTTCTCTATTCCTCGGTAGCGCCCCACCCTTCCTCAGATTCTCTTCTTATTTTTATTTTATTTTTTTTTTCTTTTTCTTTTTTTTATTTTATTTTCCTTCTCTCCCTAATATTCTTATTCCCGGATTTTCTCCTCCTACAACCCAAATCGCCCACTAGAACCGGGGCACATCACCACCTCCAACCTCATCTACCAAAACCTTTATCCACTTTTCCACCATGGACTTCCACACTTGACCATTGTGCACGAGGATACTGGACTGCCTACAGGTTTTGACCTCTACTGTAAGATGCAAAACATGGCATGCCCGGAAGCTGTCATGAGCCATCGCCCCACTTTCCTCGTCGTCCACTTCACATGCCCCGGCAGCAACTTGCTCGCCGGCCACCACCACCGGAACCTGCTCCCACCAGTGACTACCTTAATCGGACACCAACATCGGTCACCACACATACCGCGACCGTCCCACCACCTCACCAGATTAACACCCTCATTGAACTCACACTACCACCTCTTTTCACATGTCGTACCACCTATGATTCAACTCAAATTGAATAAGCAAACATAAATATGGAATTATTGGGTCACAATATTCATATTTCAATTCCTCTCTTGAGGATCCCTTGTTCTTTCATCATAGTGAAATGTCGATGATGAAGAGCCCATGGAGAATGAAAGAAAAGTGGGATCGATCCGTGTTAGTTTGACCATCATTATTGCCATTGAAATGAGTGCAATCGACAAAGAATAAAATATATAACTCAGTAAATTCCATTTGGGGAGCGAAAAACAAAATAATGAATCCTACCATGTATTGAATTGTTCGTCGTTGACAACGCATTCACCACAGTTCCATTGTGTTCCGCTGAATCTTGGTTTTGATTATTCATTTATCCACCAAAGAAGGAAGGGAGAGAGATAGAGAAAGAGAGATCTTGGTGGAGGGACGATTAGGTACAAACCCTAAAAATCCTCATAACTACATATTTATAGTAGGTTAAGGAACAAATTATCTATACCTACCAACAGTCACAAGATCAAAACATCATGTACCCTCTCACTTTAGGTCATGGTTAGGTAAAACACCCCATTACGATCTCAATTGTGATCTTATATTTCCAATCAGAGCCCCTCATAAAGATTAATTCTAATTAACATCCCAAGTAAAATATTTTTATTTATTTAATTATTTTACGGTTACATCCTACCAGACTTTTTTTACAGAAGACCAGCGCCGACTATTGTTATGTCCCACTTAGGGAAAATTCATGCTACGGACTCAACTGTGACCTCATATTTCTTATCTGAGCTATTGTTTAAGAGATATCTTTCTTCTTTCAAATTCACAATATAAAATATATTTAATATTTTTATAAAAATTAATTCTGGGAACACTGGTCCTCAGAATCGCACGTCTTCTCAGCACCTAGCTCTATAAAAATATATAGAAATATTCCAAATTATTAAATGAAAAAACTATGGTATCTACAGGAGAGGAATAGAAGTAAGGAATTTTCAGTTTTAGGAAAATATATTCCCAATACCCAAAATGGTCGTAGATCATTTGAGGTTCCATATATTTCCCTCTTACTCGGAATTTATTCTTCTTTGATTTAGAAGCTTCGGACTCCTTTATTTCACTTACCTTGGTCTGAGCTCTAGTATTCAAGGTGGTGATTTTTATAATTACCCAGTTATTTATTACACATGTCATAGGTCAATCAAAATTACTTGAGATGGGTAGGGGTTGTGAACTGGTAATGGGGAACTATTAGTCATCAATATATTTCTTCTTTATATTGATATACATATATGATGTCATCATTATCATGGATTGGTTGTATTATTTATTCACTGTTATAATTTCCATCTAGGGAAATTTTTTATTCTTTGAAGTGTAAGGTGAGAATATGGTTTTCATTATCGAGGGGGATCATCTGATGGGCCATAGGAATATAGAGCCCTAATCTTCTTAGCTAGAATAATTGATGTTGGGTTTAGTACAGGTTCAAGTAGTGATATTCTAAATTGTTGTGGTAGTGTTCCCTGATGTTTTTCTTAAAAAGGTTTTGATACATCCTCCTCAGTGTGATATCAAATTTGTGATATATTTGTATCCTGGTGTCTCCCTGATTTGTATAGATCCTTATTTAATAAAACCCTTTGGGTTGAAAGGGTGTCTATTTCAGATAGAAGATATATTATATAAAGAGTTTATATTACTTAGTATGTCATCATGGGATACTTCAGTATTGTTTGAAAAAAATGTGAATGGTGGTGTGTGGTTTTGTATTGAATACCATCATTTGAAAAAGGTGATGTTGGATAATTGATATCCCCTCTTGAGGATTTATGATTAATTTGACTAGATAAAGGAACATGATAGTTTTCAAAGGATGATCTATGGATTGGATGTCATCAGATATGGTTGAATAAAGAATATATTCTGAATATTTCTATCATTTATCATTATGGAAACCTAGAGTTTGTGGTTATGTTGTTCATTTTATTGAATACCATAACTATTTTATTTGGATTGATGAACTCAGTTTTCCATGTGTTCTTGGATAAGTCAATGTTCATGTTCTTCGATGAAATTTGGGTATATTTTAGGTCTGAAGTGGATCATGTTATTCCTCTAAGAACTATTTTAGAGGATCTTTGACTACATCATATCTATATGAAGTTTTATAAGTTCTTATTTTAAATGTTTGGGGAAAAAATCATTGGAAATTTTATGCCTCAATGAGGATTATCAGTGGATCCTTTAAACATAGAAGCGGTTGTTTCTTTGGTGGATCCAAATAAGGTCATAGTTTCTTATAGATTGTTTCATTTTGAATACTATTATAGGAGGATTGTGTTTGATTTATCTTGTATATTGTATCCTTTTAAAAAATTGAGCAATAAATACAAGAAATTTTCATGGAATAATCATTTTCTGATAGTGCTTGTGTACTATAATGAGAAACTGATCAAGGATTCAGTCCTCTTCCATCCAAAGGAAGTATTTATGTTAATTGTTTTATATGATGATTCATATCTTGGTTGATGTTATATCATGATTTTTTAGTTATAAATTATCTCTTATGGGTCTCTTAAGTTATTTCCCCTTGAGAATAATTATTCCACCTGTGATCTTAATTTGTTCGTAGTGGTTTTAGCTATAAAGTTGTCATGAAATTACCTCATTATAGATAACTTTTTTTTCATCATGACCCAAAAGAGCCTAATGTATATCTTCTCTTAATTATTTTTTAATACGCATCTTTGGGGTTCAACGGTGTACTTATAGGGCCATGACATCAAAATATTCTACACACCTTGGAAAGAAAACATAGTGTATAAGTTTCTAGGAATAAATCCTTATAGTGGTGTTCTTCATGAGTTTAGAGATGTATAGAGGATGATGGGGGTGCTTATGGAGTTGTATACTGATATAGAGTAATCTGGTGATAGAACTTTCATATATTATATAATTGTGTTGTTATCTTTAATAAATTAGTTTTAAGGGTCCCAATTTAGGGATATTGAGGGGGAGTTTTGGAGTAATCATTTCATTAATAAAGATTCTCCCATAAGATGGTTAGAGGATGATCAATGTCGGGTATTATTTTGAGGGAAGGACTTGGTTCTATAGGAAGTGGATGAGTTGGGAATCTATGAGTTTAATATCTTAGATTTATTAGTTCATTATGGTGTCACAAATATGTATAATGTTATGAGGATTTATTTATTGTGTTCTAGGATAAAGAGGTTTGCGGTGGAGTTTTTCTCATGATCTTAGGTATGTTAATAAGTTAAAGCTAAAAAAATTGTTCATTGAGGTTTTCATCAACCATTATATGCTCCCAATTTTAAGTTTAATGATATCTAGATGGATTTCATCCCCAATTTAATCATTTTCAAGGAGGATGTGATGCAGCCTGGATGATTATGAATCAGTTGATAAAGGTATCGCATTTTTTCAAAATCAATATGTCTAGTGAGGTGTATGATCTTACTAGATTATATATGTAGGAGATCATATGGCTTCATAGGGTTACTAGGATAATTATTTTTTACTACGAACTTTGTTTTATCATACATGTCTAGAAATGTATTTAATGTGATTTTGGATCTCAAAAATGACTTAACACTTCCTTTAATCCTCATGCATTCAGTTATATAGATAGTATTATCTAGATAGTGGTGGGAATTTATTCTTCTTATTTATTGGATTCTAAATTTTCATGGGTTAATCACCTACCTTTGTTTTTTTTCCTATAATAATATCCACAATTCATCCTTTCGTATAGCACAATTTTTGGAATTTTATGATAGGCCTTGAAGATCACTATTGTGTTACAAAAATATAAGAGAGAATAAATAATAAATGATACTATAATATGAGTATAATGGAAAAATTAAATAATAATAAGAAGAACAAAAAAACATAAACAATGAGATTTATGTTGTTTGGGAAGAATCCCCATGTCAAAAGAGAGGATGAATCATTTGACAATTTTCTATTAAAAATTACAGGGAAACCATATAGTCAGAAACCTTTACTCAAAGATGATCTCATAAATAAATGATATGCTATAATAATATCTATTTCTATAGAAACATTTTTTCATAGTATTACACACTCCTATAATTCCAATGTTAGTAATATCCACTTTTCTATCATAATTAAGTCAAAAAAATCCGTATGCCCACAATACCCACTATTCATGTTGCTGGTAATGTATTTTATATTGGGTTTTCACTTCTATAGTACATACATCTTACACTTGTACAAACATTAACTAATGTTTTGGGCTTCACGATTTCTATAATCTCTCACATGGAGTATGATCCAACAAACCAATATCCTTCCAATCTTGCAACTTAGAAAACCTACTTAATATGAGCTTCTTGTCTTCTTAACTCACTAATGGATACTTAAACTTCAAATAATCAATTTCAATCTAATGATTTATAAATTTCCAACCCCTTTCCTTTCTATGCTCCAACATTTTGTTTCCATATTTTTCCTCACAACCTTCATCTATTAATGAAGAACAAAAAGGCACAATAATGCATAAAATTCTCAATCACCATCGTTTTCATCAATATAACTTCTGGATTATAGGTTCCTTGAATATTATTTAATGTCAGAAACTAATAATATATTAATCCCATGATAAATTAGTACATCAATTGGACATTGTTTAACTTGGAATGAAACAAAAGTTATTTATAAGATGTATAAAACTCTAATTATCATAATGAAATATATTTTCCTATTTCATTTTGAATAGCTCTTCCAAGAAGTTATTCATCCAACCATTTATTTTTATGTCTTTTATGAAAATAATTAATGCCACCTCTGTGGTTGATAGCAACATAACCTTCTATAACATATATATCAAACTTACAATAATTCATCTGTAAGAAAATACTTAAAATATGGTACTCCTTCTGTTGCCAACATCACCTCCAAATTCATCATCTAGGAAACACGACAATTACTTTACTTTTCCAAAGATTAGATATAATTATTTACATCCCTTAAAATATCGTAGTATCCACTTGAAATGAAATTCCCAATCTTTTTTATATGACTATTCAGATACCTGCATACAACTCCCACTACATGAGCAATATCATATTAGGTACAAACCAATTAACACACTATGATTCTGATAGTTTATGGATAATGAACCTTTATCATGTATTAAAACACTACTTCTAAATTTGGTTCTTTATATTTTGACAATATAAAATACAATTGTAGAGAAATAAAAATTGGATTTTCTTCTAGAAACATAATCCTACTCAAAACCTTTCCGTTGTAATTAACCTATGATAACATCAATGTTTCAGCTACATTTTCTCTCTTGATATTCGTCTACATAATATTTTTAATTTATGGAAGATATTTTATCTTGAACTCCTTAAGAAGATGTAATCTTAACTCATTAATCCTTTAAACAAAATATCCTATAATGATAATTTCATCAATATATAGAATAAATATAATGTATCCATTACCAAAAGACATGGATAGAATAATTAGTCCATAACACACCATTTTCATTAATATTTACTCCTAAATTCCTCAAACATGTTATTCCACTACCAAGGATCCTACATCATCTAATAATAACTTTTCTAAAGATTCCACGAAAGATATTTCATTCCTTATAAAACAAATCCTTCATGTTACTCTATATAAATTTCCTCCTCTAAATATTTGTGGAGGAAATCTATAATCACATAAAGTTACTCTAGATGTAAATACTATGATATAGAAATTCTAAGAACCTTCCAAAGGGTGGTGAACTTCACTATTGGTGAGAAACTTTTAGTGAAATCTATTCCTTCATTTGATTTAAAAATATTCACAACTAGTGTTTCCTTATATATCCTCTTCCTATCATGTTCATCCATGACTCGATAATCCCATTTGTTTTACGATTCCTTCATTACTTCTTAGAATATAGTCAAACAAAAAAATATTTTTATAATTTAAAGAAGAAATACCCCCTTTATATTGATACACTAGCTCAAATTCTCTGACTTCATGGATTTTTCAATGAATTTCGGATCTATATGTTCAGTAAATAAAAAATAGTGTAAGTATAATGAATACATTTACATATGTATTTTCACCATTTTATCTCCTAAAAATCACTTTAGGATTTGGCCCCATTGGTTTGTTATCACAAAATCATATACATATTCCTGCTCCAATTTCACCTAGTACCATTATTCTTTATTCCCATTGTTTTCTTCAACTACATGATAGTCCTTATACATGAAACCTTCATTAAATATCATGTTTTACATATGATGATATTCTAATTATTATTATCCTATAAAAGATATCCAAACTCTTGTACCCCATATCAACTAAAGAAGAGTTATTTGGATTTTGTATCTAATTTTTCCTTACACAAGAATATATATGAACATATGATAAATAATACTCATAAATGAGATAGTCTTACCTCCTTACTCACAATAATTCCTTGATATTTTCTTCTTCCATTGGAATTAATGGAAACCTATTGATATAATATACTTCCTTATTCATTTCCTCTATAAGAATGTCTTTGGAAAATATGAATAAATCCTTATACTTAGAGTGAATTAATTCAATATCTTATTTATATTCTCAACCAAACCATTCTATTATGGTGTTCTTGGAAGTGAATTCTCCCACTATGTATTTTTATTAAGAAATAATTCCATGAAATCTTTATTGGCATACTCTCCTCCATTTTCAAACCTCAAGCATTTCAAATTTGATCCTAATTTGGTCTATACCATATTATTTTAATTCTAAAACATGTTATACACATCATATTTTATTTTAAAAAAGTAAAAACATACCATCCTTATTAATTCATCGAGAAATGTCACATAATATAGTGACACTCTGAGATAATATACTTGTGTATGCCCCCAAACATCACTACAAACCAAGTCTATCTTGGAAGCCTTTAGTGCTTGATTAATTTTTAAAATAAAACCCTTTTTCCATTTTAAAGATAAAATATTCACATAGGATAAAATCCAATAAGTTTGGATAAGGTATAATTTTTTATTCAAAATATATTTATCCCCTTATCAATAATGTCGCCAAACTTGAAATGTGAAAGTAGTTAATCCTTGATTGAATTTATTATTATAATCATGCCCATGAAATGTCATGTAATATTGTATAAGTTTTCATTATTTACTCCAAGATATATTACCATAATTACCTTGGTAATATTCCATACACAACTAATGAAAATTAATCTAAACCTCCATCATCAAAATTCAAAATAAAAATTAGAATCTCTGTCAACCAAGGAATACATTACACATCATCTAAAATGCGAAAACTACTTCTATTAGTTTGGATCCTTATATCACCCATTATAATAATTTTTAAGGTTTTATCATTTTTAAGATATAAATTTACAAAATTCCATATAACATATTTATTCAATAAACTATTTTTATATGTTTAATCGAATGTTACTCTCAAGTCTAAAATCTAATACTCTATGGGACTTTCTGTAGGATGAAGAAGTAAAATAAATGGAAATATGGGATGAAGTAACATTATAAAAATTAAAAAATAGAGATATTTTATTAGAGAAAATACATTAGTGATATAATATCATATCTCTCAAAGGATAACAAATATGATAGAGAGATATAGAGAAATAATTATATGGTGAGAGACTAATAGATTGAGAATTAGAAATTATCTCTAGAGAGATCACTAATTATGATGGATATGATCTATTTTATTATACATGGGTACACTACAATAATAATTTCAAATAAAACATTGATATTTAATCCTCCAAGGACACCTATTTATATCTTTCATAGGTATTGTGGGTCTCCTGGTTAGAGATAATTATTTAACAAGTTCATTCAAGGAATTTAAGAAAAAAATTGATTCTTCTTGAATGATTCAATGTGTTTTTTCTAGAATTTTTTACTCGATCTCTAAAATAGCTAGAAAATAGATATGGTGAGAAATTAATGCTTTTTTAACACAACTGTCCAAGAACAAGATATATAGTATTCTTATATATATTATTTTTTAAAGGTAAACGCCCAATACACTATGCCCAGTGAAACAACATGTTGCATTTCAACTTGATTTATATGAATTCATTACGTCCACCAACACTCCAATAGAGGTATTGGTTACTTCACACAAGTGAATTCCCATATCAAAATTCATAATAATTTTGGTATGTTCACCAAATCCAACCATAAGTATCTTCAACGCGACCTAGATAAATTTACTATGACATAGTCAAAGTCAGGGTGAATAACTCCTTCAATATATTCAAAAAAACACAGTATAAGGATACCATTTCGACTGATTGATTCCTTTGGATAAATTCTAAAGAGTATAAACAGGAAACACTAGAAAAATGTTAAAACACTTTAAGTGATTCTATTAATAGAAAACTATAGATGTTGAAAAATCTCCCCATTTTTAATGATCATTAACACATAACCTATAAATTTATTTCAAGTGTTAAGAAAGATTCAATAATTCATTTCAATTAATTAAATACATAAAAGTCCAATATATTTCAAAAATAATACCCAATATTCTCATGATGTATGTATGTGAAAATGGAAAGTAGTAAGATTCCCCCTATGATATTGTAAGTATCCTTCATAAAATAAACAACACCCCCCCCCCCTCCATGAAATTTTAAAAAAATTATCCTGTTTAAGTTTATTAAAAATGGAAAGGCAAAACAGGAGTACATTTAAAGATGTTCAACAAAACTTCAAAGATAATTTAAAAAAATTAAAAGTAAAAGATAAGTTTTAAAATAAATATTTAAAAGAAACATAAAAGGTTATTTTAAATGAAAAAGTTTTTGAAATGAATATCAATATTAAATTCCAATGTGTTTCGAATAAAAAAAATATATAAAATCGAAATATTTAAAAATAAGAAGTTTGAAAAACCAATTTCACCCATTTTAGGTAATGAAAAAATATAATATAGATAAAGAGATAATATTGAGACATGAGTTTAAAGATATAAATTAACATTAAATAAAATGAAAAACCTTTCCCTATATATATATTCCCATAACTTCATCGGTTAACAACGAGCTAGGGGTGAATTTGAAACCAATAATAACTACCCCCATAAAGAAACTATATCCATCCAAACTTCCCTAGATAAGGCTCCCCCTAAATTAGTGAAATTAATAAGAAAATTGAAACTTCTCCATAATAGAGAGTAAGAGTAATAATAATAAAATGATTTCAAGAGAAAAAAATTAAACATATATAAAAAACAACCAAAAATTAATAATCTAAAAAATATATAAATCATCCATTTTAAAGAAACAATAAATTTCAAGGAGAATAAAATTATATTTTGTATTTTATATATATTTTTTTAAAAAAAATAATCTATAGGGAAATTAAAATATACAATGAAAACAATTTCTAATTTAAAATAGAGGATTTTTTTTTAAAGATGACCCCTATAAAAATATTTAAAGATATGATTCATGAAAAAATTTGAAAGAAATTTCAATTGCGTAATATTTTAATGAATTCAAAAGGTAACACATTCAAATATAAGATAATAAAAAATGTTATTATAATGAGTCAAATTTTATTTATTCATACATAATATTATAATATTATGCATAAAATATATAAAAGTAAATGAAGTAATCATGAATAAGTAATAAAGAGGGATTAAAAATAATATCATTATTATATTACTCCCCCTAAACAAAATAATTTGAGAAAATAAAAATAATAAAATAGAAATGAAACACATTTAATCTTGATTTATCATCCTGAAAAATTTAGCATTGATATAATTTATTAAAAACCATCATATGATATGTTTATGATTTTTGGTATATATCACTGAAAAATATCAAATTTTAGAGACTTTTCATACCCATGTGATCATTTTTAATGTTATGTTATTTAATAAAAATATTTGTTACAAAATAAACTTGGGTCAGTAAATGATGGATAATAAGTATTTAGGAAACCAAGTTTGTTTTTATGAGATTTTATGTTATAAATTTAGGTATAAAGGTGAATATATTTTGGTATCCCTTGTCTTATGTTTTCTCAATCTCACTCATAAATAATATTCCTATTTTTATGATAATAATGGCATAAATTATCTTGATAACATCCTTTTGTAAAGGTTTCTTGTTTTTTAGAGTATCTATATTGATTTGAAAAACTAAATCTATAATGAATTTTTACATTACATTAAAACCAAATATTTTATTTAGAGTTTTTTCACCAAGGGTTAATTGAGTATGATTATTTTTATACTCTTTAATTTGGGCTTCAAAATTATAATCCTTGGATTGATCCTTTAATTTCAAAATCAACACTTCAATTTCACTATATATTAGGTAATTTTAATTAAAAATATGATCTTTTTAATTGTTTTTATTGTATGTCATTATAATATATTTATATGTAAAAATTATTTATTCAAAAAATTATCAAGATAATTTAGTTGACTAAAAGAGTAAGAATAAGAAGCAGAAGAATAGGATGAGGAATATGTATATTTAAAAGAATTGGGGGAATTGGAATATTAATTTTCATTTAAATTAAATATGATACGTTAGGTGCTTGAGTAGGTTGAGGAAGTGGAATCGAGGGAGTTGTCACTATTATTCAAAGTCAAAACCTGAAGATAATTCTTACCTTATTTATTATTTTTCATCTTCTTTTTATACATGAGGCACCCTAATCTCATGTACCCCTTGTTTTTTCATTCATAGCATGTAAATTTTGGTTGTTAATTTTGATTTTCCACTTTAGCTTGACATGAGGATTTATTTTTCCTTTTTTTGTTCAATTGCTTGGTCAGGAATTCAATATTAGTACCTCATTTGGATTATTCATAATCATAAATAGATTTGAAAATAATTATTAGTTCATATTAATTGGATTACTTTTTTATTTTTCTTCTTTTATAGATAAATTATTCATGGTTATCTCATAGGTCACGGGAGATATGATAATCTCCTCAATCAATTTTTTTTTATTTTCATTACTTCTTGTATTATTATCACCTTGGGTGCCCAATTTTTAGGAAAGACTCATATAATATTTTTCACTAATTTTTATATAGAAAAATAATAACCAAGATAATTTCAACCATTGAAAAGTTTAGTAAAATGTGTGAGCATATCATTAATATATTCATTAGGATTCATAGTAATTCTTTAAACAACTTGTCTAAACATGTGTATCCTAGTATCTTTCATTTTATTTGTTCCTTCTTGAGTTACTTATAAGAATTTAAATATTTAAATATTGGGTCTACATTTATAAATGTGATTATACTCATTAAAATCTAAACCATAATGAAAATAATTTATAGCTTTATTATTAATTTCAAAATATTTATGTCACTGTTAGTCTATTTTTCATCTAACTGTTTAGTATGTGTAAATCCCTGCATAATAATTTTCTAAATATGATATCTTATACTAAAAAGAAAAGAGAACATGTGAGTTTTTCAATATTTATAGTCTAAACCATTAAATAAAGGTGAAAAAACCATATAATGGCCTTTAGGACCACTATCGATGTTTAAAAAATATTCCACGATAAAAAGAACAAACTTTTAAAATGGTGAGGATTTTGGAAGTAAAAACTAATTTTGAAAAAATGATTTTTGAAAAAAGACAAAGATATCCTTGAATACTGTTTTTAGGATAATGATAAGGGTAAAATATAAATGGGTGTGAATTTTCCTTATTAAAATTAAAATACATAGAGAAATGATAATTACAAAATAAAACAATAAAAAATAGAGAGAGAGTAATCATATAGTAAAATGAATGATTAATTTAATAAAATAAATTTTAATTAAAAAATAATATCAAACAAGATCATGATAATTTGGATATTATTTATAAAATATAATAAATAGAATAATCATAACTAATTAAACGTGTTGAAATTAATTGATTATATGATTCAATATGAATATGCAATGCGGAAATAAAATAAATAGAGAGAGTGATTTGAAAAATTAGGTTAGAAAAATCCCTATGTAAGTCCCTACATATCCTACCTTAAATTTGAAAGATTAATATAATTCCCCTGGTTTTAAAAGAGATCAAGAAACCTATCCCTCAATTTATTTTTGAAAAAAATAGAATGAAACTAAGATCCCTCACTTTTCTAATTGTGAGAAACCATCCCTCACTTTGTGGTTGTGTCCCAACTTTATATAAGAGGTGGTGAGAAGAGATATTTTATTCGTAAAAATCCATTAAAAATACAATCTCATATCTATTAAAGTATAGATAAATATTAGAGATATATGTAGACAAAAATGTAGATGGTGAGCTCCTAATATATTTAGAATTATAAACTATCTCTTGATAGTTCTTTAAGAGTTGTTCATATAATCTCTTTGATTTTCCATTAGCATGGTCAAATTTAATTTTCAAATCCACCATTGATCATCAAGACTATAATAACTCATATTTATATATAATTCATGGGTAATGGGGTTTTATTAGGTTGAGATAAGGATTTAATTAGTTGATTTAAGACCTTTATGATAATCAATTAATGCCTTTTTAATGATGCAATATATATTGTCAAAAATTATTGACTCGATCGATGAAATAGATTCCAATATAGTGTGGTGATAAATTATTGATTTTTTTACCTTAACACACTAAGAACCATTTCTTTAATATTATTGTATAGGCCATTTTTCATAGATAGACTGCTGAGCCACCGCACAAGTGAAACGATGTTGTGCATTTTGAAACAGCCCTATTAAATTCACCATGACCACCAACACACCTATATAGATCTTGTCCATTTCACTAAAGTGACTTCCCATAAAACAATTAACACTGATTTGGGTGTGGTCACCAAATATATCTATAATATACTTTAACATGACCTGGATGAATTCACCATAGTGTTATCTAAGGCGGGGTGAATACCTAATTTATTATATTGGAAAAATCACTTATGATAATGATAACACTTGGTTCGATTGATTCCTTATGATAAAGTCTAAAAACAATAACCAAAAATGTATATAAATAGTGATTAGAAAAACATTAAGTTATTATAATCATAAAAACACATTAGACGTTCAATACTTTAATCACACAATATAGAAACTACATTAGTTCCTTGTGATATTTGTTTCTAAATTTGTTTTAGGTTCCTTCTATTTAACCATAAAATATTTCTTGAAATGTCCTTTATTCTCATAAGACAAATAGATAATACCATGAAATTTTTTATTTATCTTATCTCCTTCCACTTGATTTTTATTATCCTTTACAATTATTCATCTATATATTTACATATTACATCAATGATAATAGTTGTTATAAAGGATCATTGTGGTGTATTCTTTAAATATCCTCCTTAAAAATTAAATCTCACATATCATTCAATATCAATTTTTTATTCCTTAGAGAGAATAGTATGGATATCATAGTAGATTACCAACTATTAGGTAATGAAGAACATAAAACCAGTGAACAATCATATATAATAATTAAAATTACTAGAAATTTACTGGTGATGGTTTTGAATACATTGACATGATCATCAACAATATTCAATCTAATCATCTTTATATTAAATAACCAACACAAATGGTAAAAATTATTTGACAATAATGGATTTTTATATATATTCTCATGATATTTCATCTAATCATCCAACATAATATCTACTCTAATGTATAATTACAATTTTTCCAATGTAATATACACATTTCCCATAACATATCAATCTAGTAACACCCACACAGTCTTATCCATATTTGTTAGTTTTACACCAATAAGTGGAACGTGCATATTTTTTGATAAAGATAATACTCAATATTTATTCCTTAAAAAGTAATATCATATTTATTCAACTATTATATATTTACCTCTCCTCCTCCTATATCCATCATTAAACTCAAGTAATACAGCTTTAATCTTCCAAACTCAAGCTTAGATACTAGTTTTTAATGAATTTTTAGGGAGTAAAAATGATAAATGATCCTATAATAATAATAAAAGGGATTAAAATAAATAATAAGAAAAATATTAAGATATAAAATTACATAGTTTAAGAAGAACTCATATTCCCAGGGATAGATAGAATCATTTCACTATTTTTAATAGTAGATTACATGTAACATATATAGTCCAAAACTCAATCTCAAAGATGAGAACATACAAAATAGTTTTATAATAACATGAATTTATAATATCCCATATCCATAAATAATTACATGATGATATAGTTCCTATTTTTATATATTCCACATTTTTATAGTACCAGAGTCGGTAAAGTCCTTATGGACACAATACATGTTGTTAGGGTCCCTAGTCAAATATTGTACAGTTGATTAGCATTATTATTGTTTCATAGTTGTTATTAGAATGTTGTTTATCATAGGCTAATATAATTTGACCTAAATTCGTCTGATGGATCAAAATTTACCATTTCAACATGTTGTGTTTGAAAATGGTAGGAAAGTCGGTGAATCTTGGACATGATTTTTTGTAGAGCACAATAGAGAAAGTAAAGATGATTATTGAATAGATCAAGGAAGATTAGAAATATCATAAGACTTATGATAGCTATAGTAGGAGGATTTTGGTTGTGCATGTAAGTTGTTACCTCATTTTATCTGACCATTGAAGGTATTAGAATTCATTGGTGAGGTAGAATATTGGTTATTTATCTCTTTATAAACATATCAGATCCATCAAATTTTTCTTATTTCACAAATTCATAGGTTCCTCATGATAAACCTCATATAATTTATTGGGTAATAAAAAATATTGAATATTATGAAATATTCATGGTATATCCTATTGAAATTTAGGAGAATTAGGAGAAGTTGATGCATGAGTGCATCATTTCCTTGGTACATGTCTTATAGAGGAACAATGGCTTGTAGAAATTCATGTGATAACATGATTTGTAGATTTTTTCTTAGTATCCCAATATATATTAAAACTTGTTTCATTTTATCATGATATTAGTATATTTAGTTCTACACTAGTGTGATTAGAGATATTCTTTCTTATGTGAAGGGATTTTCTTTTATAGATGGTGAGATTACAGTCTAAGAAGTATCTCGTGGGATGTTTTCTTTTTTGGTTGTTTCTTTATTGGGTTTGATTTTGATTATCAATAATGGTAATAATTTTTATAGGTAGATAATATAAGTGATCAGATTCCCCTTGGTCCTTTATTTTTTATTTTTTTGAGGTTTTATAGGTGTTTGGGAGGGATATTTTGGGGAGAAGTGATAGAAAATGGAGTTTTAAGATGAAATTTAAATCATATGCATGGAAAACACTATGATAATTTCTATTAAATCATGATAAGTTTTTTAGAGAAGTAAAGTTACTATATTCTATTGTACAATTCAATGATCACTTTAGTTTGAACATGAATCTTAGTGTTGCATTATAGAGCTTTCACTTGGATATTTTTGTGTCATACTTTTTAAGTGATGTAATCTCATTGCGTCATGATGTTTTGGGATACCACATAAGGGATTTTTGATTAATCTCATAAGGGTTAATTTATTCCATTGTGTGAGTCCAAAGTAGATTGGGTTTAAGGGAGAAAGCTGAGATTTGTTCCATGATTCAAAGGTTTTCAAACATTAGAGCATGATCTCTCTATTAAACCATAATGTACCTTATTAATTTTAATATTATTTTATTTGTCTCCCCATGTTTTAACACAGTCACGCTATATTTTTTAGATTAGTACATCTTTGTGGCATGGACCTAGTAGTTTTGTTGTAATGATTTTTTTCTCTGTTATTAAAATATAAATACAGTTAATCTCCCAAATTCCCTTTTGTGGTTCTAACATCCACTAAACCATATGAAATATTTTTCATGTCTTGGTTTCCCTTTAGTCACTCCTTGTTGACTTTTGATCCTCAACATGGAATATTATAGATATTATGATCTTAGTTGTGTTCCTCTATTTTTTATATTCCTTTTTATTCATCCAATTATTAATGGTTATAAGAGTGGGGTTCCTTTAATCTGGTTATGTCTTGGTCATTGTTTTAATGAGGTATTGATATGTTTAGGTGTTATTGTGGATTCTTTTTCATTTTGTGGCATTTGATTTTTTTTCAACTTTATTCTTGTAGTGCACTCCTTGAATATTTGATTGATGAAGGGGCTTCAAACATTCAATATACATTACTATGTAAATATTGGATTAATCATAACTTATCACTTAGTGAATGAGTTATTGGAAATGTATTAAAAAGATAATGAACTCGATTTGAATATATTAATGGGGATACTGTGTTTGAGCAATGATTTAATTGTTTTTATTATTATTAACATTATTATTTTACTTTTTTCAGTGTTATATAAAGTGAATGATAATATTTTTTGTTATCATGTGATTTCAAATTTTTATTGACGTCTTTAACATGTTCATAATTGATTAACGATGTAAATAAGTTAATTAAAGAGAAAAATGTAAAATGAATTATGTTTAAATCTAATTATGAGATGAATTACTTGATAATGAAGTATGTTTAAATGATAATGATGATTATTGTTTATTATTTTGATTTCCTTGTTTATATAATATTGATTATCTCTTAATGTTATAATGTTTTTGTGAGTTTTTTTTGTGATTATAAAAGGATATTTTTTTAGTGTATGTTAGTAATCTAGGTTTTCATGACCCCCCCCCAACCAGTACCCCTCCATGGGAAAAATGAAGGGAGAGAGAGATTGTGTGTGTGTGCATGTGTGAGTGAGTGAACCCTAAATCCCTCCTCTAATAGTCCATGAGTTGGAGATTATCACTGGGAATATAAAATATAAAATAGGAGGCATTTCCCTCAATATATGAAATTGAGGACATGATATAAGATGAGAATCACCAATCAACACCATATAATATATTTTAAACCAAGATCCCAAAATAATGAAATCCCAAAAAGCATGAAATTAAATATAAAAAGTCTCCAAAAATAAAGTCCAAAAGAATCTTAGATACCAGCACCAATAACATATTTCCATTCTAATATAGTATAGTTTATCCTGGTCACTAAATCTCGACTGATTACCTGAAAAAAATTATATATATATATCGATGAGGACAATATGTATACTTAGTTGGACCCTCCTCATGACCTCTTGTATAATTGTGAGAGGAGAATAATAATTCACCATTTAATAAGTAGTGGAACCAGCATGGACTTATAAGGTGTACAACCAATTTCCATCATCACCAAGCCTCACTCATTAAGTAGAACACGTAATTTAAGAACATAATATCAAAATAATATAATCACAGGTACCCTACAACCAATTCCCCTTTATATTTCTAATATCACACCCCAATGTAAAATATCATATTATCCAATCCCTTCTCTATCATCATACTCATCATAATGGGGAATAAAAACACTCAACCCATTCCAACCACCAAATCATTATAATAGGAAATCCAATATATCAATCTATGTTATTCGTTAAAATAGCACACCACAACCTCATCACATCCACATCCATAAAATCATATGTTTAGGGTAATAGGGTATCATGAACATAAATTACACATACCTCATGCCATTCTCATTCCATGTATTACCCATAAAAAATAAAATTTACACCATATATCTCCAACAACTAATCAGTAATCTACTACTAAAGGGAGAGTGAGGAAGAGGGTGTAGCCTACCTTCCACACTCATCAACCTGGATATTTGGGGAAAATTCCCAGGAGCCAAAACATTTGGGAATCAATATGGTCATCTAAATTTGGTAGGTGAATATAGAAATTACATGAATACCTGATAATATATAGTCACACAACTATATTATCCTATGGGTTCACACAACAACCCTATATAAACTCACTTAATCCAACCTCACATCACCACTACCCATCAACACCCATTTCTACCTTTATAACATAACTAGAATTATATCAAATGAAAGCATTCATATCACTAGCCACAACTACATATTTAAAAATTCCATGAAACAATTAAATATTCATTATTTTCATTCAATATCATTTTCATTAGTCTTTTATTAACTATATTTAATGACAATCCAGTCAAAAGACAACTCCCATATTATTCAATTTTTATTCCTAATTTACTGGAGTATAATTCATAAATGTTTACTGCATCTGTAATTATATCCAAAAAAACCACATTTCATATTCATTATTAATCAATTCTATATCATACCATCAAGAATAGTTATCCAAACTACACTTTGCAATGCCAAAACCTTACAATCCACAACTATCTAACACAACAAGAAATAAACCATTTACATCCACTTTTCATTCACTACCCCACATCATATCATCTGACACTACTATGCATACCATTCCAATCACATACCAAATCACAGAGACCTAGTGTAAAACCCAAATATTTTATGGTATTTCTACATTTAAATTTGACTTCCTAGATATCTTACATTACATAGAACACCAAGATTAAATATACTATTAAATGTTATTGTGATAGTTGTCACCTATCTGTTCAAATGGAGGGAATGAATGAGATTAATTAAATTATGAAAATATAGTTTAATTTTTTTTATTAAATTAATATATTGGTTACCAATTAATCATAAATCAAAATAAAAACTAATTTAACATAAAGGATGTGTTTTTATAAAAAGAATGTTTTTATGAACAAAATGACATTTTATCTTAATAAATTAAATTGATCACTATTAGTGAAAAATATAAATGAAATTTCTATGTGATGTATTCAGTCAGTTTTTTTAAATTAAACCAATAAGTTTTATAGTATTAAGATAAGAATAAATATAATTTTAAGCATAAAAGATATATTTTCTAAAATATAATTTTTTCACCTTTTAATGTTGCACTTGTTTTAAATCTAAATTTTGACACTATAATAAATTTTATTTGAAAAAATAAACTTCATTTATTAATTGAAATTTTAAAATTATTTTATGGATTATTTTTTGTAATTTTCAAAAAATATTTAATTTCTAGTGAATAGTGAAAAATACCGAATTTTATAAAATTGTCAATTTCATTATATTAAAAATAATTAATGATTTTAATTTTATATAAATGGAAAATATAAATTATTTAGTTATAAATAATATAATATATTTCATTTTAATAATACTTATATCTTATTCTAGTAGAATTACATTTTGAGGCTTCAAAATAAATTTTTGAATAAAAACATTTTGATGCATTTTGTGAGATTAATTTAAAATCAAATTATTCAAATTATAGTTTTTGAATATTGAAAATTTTATTCCATATTTTTATTTAGAAGTTAAAAATTTAGTAAATAGTTCCCTTTTAATTTTGACCAATATGAATACTATCCTTAAAAGTTTTTTTACCTTGGGAAAGGGTAAATTGGGTAGTTTAGGTTAAAAATAAAATTCTATGAGCTATAAAATTACACAAAAACATTTTAAAATATTATTGTATGGTTTAAATTATACTTTTAAGACCTCAGGTATGAATTTGAGTTATTTAATAGATACTTTTCCATGAAAATGACATTGATATTATTTAAATAAAATAAAATCAAAAAATGTCACATTCGTATTTTTAATAAATATATTAGTTTTATTATAATTTTATTCCAAATATATCATTAACTATATATGTTATTTTGAATTATAAAATTTTTATCTTCATAATGGCATTTTATTTTTAATTCTTAATGAAAGAATAATTACCTTAAATAATTATACAATGATGATGCAATGAATATTTTATTAATGAAAAAATCAAATAAATTATGATCTTAATTAAAAATAAAATTTATCATATTTATAAAATTATTTTCATAAAATGGAGTCAATTTTTTGAAATATACACATTTAAAAATAGTTAGGGTGAATTTTTGGTATTTTTCTAAAATAATTGATTTTTTTGTGAATACTGAAATTTAGAAATTTATGGTATTTTACATTATAACATAAATACATGAATTTTTATGTAATGGATGGTGTATAGATGATTTAGGAACAATTATTTTTAAATAACAAGAACTAATAACTATAATTATTCAAAATAATCAACACTATTGATAGTCTGTAGAAAAAATAACAAACTAATGAATAATATAATCAAAAACTCTATTATCATCTCCCTATAAATACAACCTCTCACCACTCCTTATCCTCACACATTATAAGCCTTGTAGATTTTTAAATTCTACATATATAATTTCCCAAGCCTCTTCTCTACATATAATACCTATTATTCTTACCAAAAGTCCAAATCCAAATGTTTTATGGAGGTCCTCATAGAGACGATCTCCAATAGGTAAAATCCCCATTATTTCTCTTTTACTTTCTTTTCATATCCTCTCATAACATCTCCTATTAAAATTAGAATGGTAGATCTAGTATCATATTTATACTTTAATTTTTTTAATAGAATATTCATCATCAAATCTCTTCTATTCTTTTTTTATTTTAAAAAAATGAAAACATCGTCTATGATGTGTCAATTCACCACCTTCTTGGATGATGAGTTTCCATTTTCCTTTACAACATTGATGGATGATAATAAAAATATTATAATAGATAAACCATATTATAATATGTAAATTATAACATGTTTCCGGTTTTAGAACCAACATGTAAACATAATATTAAATAAACTGAAACAAGTTTTTGATGGTTATAAAACAGCCAAAAAAATTAAAACATTTTCATCAACATTTTATCTAATGAATCATACAAATACCATATAACCAAATGATATATGAGACCACATAAATTTTTATGAGTTCATTAATACTAACTAATTTTACTTTGGGATAATAAATTCCAATTTGAAAAGAACACCCATTTTTATATTCCAGAGAACTGACCATAAAACCAT
Source organism: Viscum album (assembly GCA_963277665.1). Classification (NCBI taxonomy): domain Eukaryota; kingdom Viridiplantae; phylum Streptophyta; class Magnoliopsida; order Santalales; family Viscaceae; genus Viscum; species Viscum album. Next base: position 266,570,766 of record OY728129.1, read on the forward strand.
AAAACAAACACTACCAAAACAAAAAAATTAGACATTGTAAATCGTCATAATGGTCATAAATGAACTTATTAAAATAATAATAAATCAAATTTATTTTTAATAGTTTATTAATTATGTAATTAATTTATATTTTCTTTATTATCTAGGACATTAAGTACAAGTACAGAACACTTTCAGACATCATGAAAGGATTTTCACATCTCACTTTTATTTGTGTGAGATATTCCTTATTCACCCATTATTCCATATGTGTGGTGTATGTATATTAAACTTCAATATATCATAACATGAATCTATTTATATTCATGTTATTCAATGTTTCATCATATTATTATAAATTTTATGGGTCATTTGATTCAATTGATTATAAATTGGTAAGGGTTTTTTCCCACATTAATTTTTTTTTGGCGAATATGACATATTAATCGCTTATTGATTTTCTATAATGTACTCTTATTTATGATAATAAATAATTGTATATTAATATAAATATCGATATTTATTATATCAAGGATATGATTATTATCTAAGTTGTATGCCATTTTTACATACGGTGTTTACATTGAATGTTGTTTTAACTAAGGAAATATTTATAGATACGAATATTATACTCAATATAGATATTTTGATAAGGAATATTGTTCAATAATTAAATGTATATATAAAGAATTTTTTTACTTGCATTGATGAGTGGGGACCGACATAATATATCACCTCAATGCATCGACAGGTCTCATGAGACAAAAAAAAAGGTGGCGACAAACCCTTATGTCTATTTTTAAGAACAATTAGATAGGTTTATAACAATATACATAAAATATATTGTGAAAGGTATTGATGGTAGTGAATCATTATTTAGATAAATTATTCCTAATAATTAATCATTTCCTTCATTTTGTATTCAGTTATTACTACCCATCATATTTTCACTATGATAAAAATCTATGGATGAATTTTCAATATCAGTTTATTGATTAAATGGGATGTTTTCATCAATTATTTACCTTTACATATTTATTATTCCTTATTGATTATTATTCAATTTTTATTGGTCCATGTTTCTACTATATGTAACCCTCATTGAGGAATTTATCTCACCATTTTATTTTTTTCTTCCTTGGGTTATGGAGATTAAATATTTAAATTATTGTCAAGGAAGATATTTATTTTTATTTTTTATATTCTATAATTAATTATAAATGTAATAATGGAACCATTTATATATCTAGTTATTCAATACAACTAAATTTATAGATCCTTGGTGATGTGATCTCTTGTATCTATGCCATTGTAATAAAATTACCACGGACTCTGTGCTACTTGGGTTGGGGTTGTTACGGTTGGTATTTGATCAAGATTAGTATAAACCATGGGAATTAGATTTAGGAAAACATAGATTAGCGAAAAACCCTAAGATATTATTTAAGGATAATTATAGAAGAAAATCCCTAAGAACCGTGTTTATAAGATTAGATATGTATAAATTTATCAAATTATCTTATGTATTTTACTTGTTTTGGGATTATATATTATGTTTCATAATGATATGATCTAATCTAGTGTATGTCAATAGTTAGAAATGTAAAATCACATAGGGAACGAGAACATCACTAATTCACATGATCTAAATAGTAAGGAGGGTCAAATATCTTATGGTCTTATGCCAATCTTTTGAAGGGAATAAGCCTCCCGAACATTTTCATCATATAAGGATATAGTGTCATGTGCTAATGAGACAAAGATATAATTATATAAGTATTATGGATAAGGTGGTAAGAAAAATAAAAATAGTACTTGTAGGAAAAAATTGGATTATATAAATAATATAAATAATTATTTTCTCATTAGTGATAATTGTGAAAATAAAAAAGAATGGTACTTAATTAAAATGATTGGGAGTTTGTTACACACGTGGAAAGAAAAGACATTGTTCTTGTGATTTAAAGGGTAAAATAGGTTTCTAATGTACAATGTTGTAAATATAAGGACATGGGACACTATAAAAATCAATGTCTCATGCATCAAAGAAATATACCTCAAAAGAGGATAGTGGATCATGGTCAAGCTTGTGATACTTCCACAGATGGAGAGGGATGATTAATATGACTATTTTGGGATTCAAGATTTATGTTATGTGAGTATTTTATCAATAATTCTTTGGTTATAATAATCATGATAAATATAAGTACTGTACTGCAGTACTTCTTATTTCAGGAATTAGAAGCATGTGATGAATAGTGGTGGTAATCGAGAGAAGTGATTCTGCTGTAAGTTTATATTCTTCCAAACACATGACATGGGAATGATAATAGTAAATATGTGATTGATATTGAGATAATAATAAATAGATGTTTATGTGATTTTATTTATTACCATGAAGTTGGTTAGTGATCTTATGGTTTATGTTATGCTGGAATTGTTAGATGGTTGTATTTAAGAAATATATTCAACAACATCAGATTTTACTATTAGAAGCATGAATGTTTAATAATGTTTTAAATGAGATTAAGGTATTAATATATTTATTATGTAACAGAAAGAGCTACATTATTTGGGGAAATCTTATATTAAGTGTCCTTCTTTCTAAATTTTTGGTCTTTGAATTTTTCCATACATATTTTGGATGAGTCTTATGGTTAACTACTTATAAAATGGATTAAGGATATTATTGATTAATATTAAAGTATGATTTAAAATATAGGATGTCCAATTCTAACCATTTTTGTTTTAGTAAACTTTTAAAGAATGAATGAAAGACTTGTGGATATTAGGATTCATAAAACATCTTTTGGAATAAAAATTTGTCTTGAATATCCATATACAGATTAAAGAAATGAAGTGGAGATAGATTGATGCATAAATAAAGAATGAGATTATGACATGAAATGTAATCAAGTAATAGTATTTTATCAAGTGATTTTAAAGATATTAAAAGAAAACCACAACTCTAGGAAAATTATTTTGGAACAAAAATTTCATCCGTTTACTTTTCTTACTAAGAAATCAATGGTTTTTTAACTGATAAAATATTTATAATTTTGTGATGGTAGACTTGTTATTGACCATGTTCTATATCACTATCTATAATAATAATATAGTTATATTTTTATTCCATTTACCATGTTTTCACTTTCAATTAATGTTATCCTTTAGGGAAACCTAGTTTTTTGGTGACCATTACATTTTACTTTCCCTTATTTTAAGTGGAACTTTTATTAACCTTGTTGATGATGTGGGATTTCCATAACGGTTTTTTAAAAGGAAAAGTACATGATTTCCAATCATAAGATTAAATTATAAGGATGAAATTTATTGAAGGAGGGTATAATGTAACACCATTAAATTTTATGTCATATATTTTTTAAATATAACATCTTCAATATCTTATGTTACAGAGAACACCGAGCTTAAAAAATGATTAAATTTTATTGTGATGGTTATCAACTATACATTGTAATGGAGGGAATGGATGAGCTTAAGTAAAATAATAAAATATAGTTTAAAAATTATTACAAAATGAATTCATTTGTTACCAATTAATTATAAATGAAAATAAAAACTAATTGAGTATAAAGGATGTGTTTTTAAAAAAAAAACAATTTTATGACAATAATGGAATTTTATCTTAATAAAGTAAATTAATCCCAATTAGTGAAAAATAATTTTGAAATTTATATGTTAAAAATTTAATAAAATTTTTCTAAATTAAAAAAAAAATAAGTTTTATAGGCTTAAGATAAGAATAAATCAGATTTTAAGCATAAAAGATATATTTTCTAAATATAAATTTTATGGCCTTTTAGTGGGGAACTTATTTTAAATCTATGTTTTGACACTTTAATAAATTCAATTAGACAATATAAAATTAATTTTTGAAAGATAAATGTCAAAATTATCTTAGGTATAATTTTTGGTATTTTTCAGAAAATATTTATTTTCCAGTGAATAGTGAAAATATCAATTTTTATAATATTTATAATTTCTTTATATTAAAGCAACTTTATGATTTGAATTTGATATAAATTGAAATTAAAAACTATTTAGTTATAGATAATCTAATATATTTTCTTTTATTCATCCTTGTAACACCCCAAGACTTTAGAATATTTTCACTTTTTAATAAATTTAATTTTGTTGTTATCTTTATTTATATGCAACACCATGTTAATCTTACGCTACACACAACAATGAGTTGTCTTACATTACATACAAGGTTGAGTTTTACTGAAAAAATAATATTATTAAAATATTATTATTTAATATAATAAGATATAACCTAATTGTTATATTGGTAGTTATGAATAGTATTAACTATCTTAGGAAAATATATGGTTGAATTTGTTGGAAACAAGTTAATTATAAATTAATATAGGAAACAATTGAATATACAAGAAATAATTTTATAAAGAAATATTTTTATGCTCACAAATTCATTTTATCTGAATAAATTAAATTAATTACAATTAGTAAATTATATTAATATAATATATATTGAAAAAAAATTATTTTTTACATTCATATAATTGATTTAACATGAATAAGATAAGAACATACCGAGTTTTATGCATAAAAACCTATGTTTTTCTTAAAAGTTATTTTACCGATATTTAATGGAAAACATAATTTAAATCCTATTTTTACACTTTTATATATTTTATTTGAAAAAATAAACTTATTATTTTAAATTTTAATTTCAAATTTTAATTTGGTAGAACTTTGGGTATTTTTAAGATATGTTTCATGTTTTGATGAATAGTGATAAAATATTGCATTTTAATTGAAAATAGTTTTTTTATATAAATAATTTATAGTGTCAGATTATAATTTTAGTTGGTTTTGAAGTATAATTAAATAAATTTTTTTATAATTTAAAATAATATATTTCATTTTAATCAATTTCAAATTTATTTAGGATATAAAAACATTTAAATCTTTTGAACATTTTCACTTTAATACCTCATTTTCTCATTTCATCTACGGAATTAGTTTTAAATTAATTACTTCAACATATTTGTTTTGAATTTTAAAAAATATATTACATATTTGTAATAATTAGGACCAAATTATGTAAATAAGTTCCTTTTATTTATTGGAAATATGAATTGTACCTTTAAATTTTTTAATTACCATGGTTAATGGTAAATCAGGTAATTAAGGGTAAAAATAATGTTTTAAGTATTATAAAATTACCCTAAAAATTGTCATGATTTTGTTGACAAATTTTATTTAGACTAAAATAATCTTTGGTACTATTTTATTTCCTCTTTGAGACTCTTTTATGACATTAATCCTTTTATTGTATTTTATTCTAAGGGAAGTCCACTTTGTCACACTCTTATTTTTAATAAGTATTTCATTTTTTATATATGGTTTTTTAGAGACTATATTCATCTATAAAAAGTAATTTTAAATAAAAAATATTTATCTTCATCATGAAAATTTATTTTTAATTTTTAGAGAAGAAACATTTAAAATGAAGGCTTTCACAATGATGATGCGATAATTGTTTAATTAATGGAGAAATAAAATAAATGTTATTAAAAATATTAACATAAATACACTTTGATATAATTGATGGAATAAAATAATTTTTTATATACACTATACATATCAGGGATGTATTAATGAATTTTTGGAGTTAAATTATTTATTGATATTTTTTAAAAATCCATGAAATGAATAGTGTCAAAATTGACATAAATGAAATTTAAAAAAAATAATATTTATTAAATGATATAAAATTCATAAAAATATAAATTTCAGTCAAAATACTGGGATAATGTTTAAAATTTTATAAATGACTCATTTTTTGTTCTTCTGGAATTTTATTGTAACTATATTAACCCTGAAAGAGTAAAAAATCCAGTTTGTCACCGTAAAAGATAAGTGGTTTAATTAAGAGTTAATGCCAAAATAAAATGGTAATAATGTGATATAATATTTTATAAAAAAAATTATGAGATTAGTTTGACATATATTCATATTATCTTTGAAATCACACATTTTTGTATCCATTTTGAATATAAAATAAATTTAAATAAATTTAATTGTTTGAGAGTTTCCAAAAGTTCCACTCACCTCAATTATAAAAGGGCACCTCCTCTTTTACTTTGTCACCCAACACTGAGCCTTAAAGATCGAAAAAACCCTACCCAAATAAGAACCCAACTTTCTTAACCTCAAAATTGTTGTCTCCATTTGGGAATAAATCCATCCAATGTAGTTATTTAGTATAATCAAAAATGAGTTACCCAAAAATGATGTAATGTTCTTCATCGATCACTTTAGTCTTATTTCTTTACACACTCCTTAATTTATTATTATTATATGATTATATAATAACACCATTATCCTCAATATACATAGATTTTTTATTTTATTTATTATACCTACACCTACACACACTTCCTTTAAATGGGTAACAAATTTACCATTCATGTACGGTGAACTACTGCCTTGAAAAATAATGTTTGTTTTCCCTTTACTACCTATCATGGTTGGTCATTATAATGGAAATAATTTTTTTATATTATATGTATGATATTTATGTTGTGCTAAAAATTATTATATTTTTATATGACACATAACTACATGATTTCCATTTTATGTAAATATGATAGCATCGTGTGTGGAAGTGTGGACTACCACCACCTCAAAATGATGTGATTCTTTCAAACTATAAATGAAATGTATAAAGAATGGTTTTAATAAAAATATGTGATGTATATGACATGAATATGATATTTGAATTATAATATACACATATATAATTTACTTTTTATTCTTTTAAAATGAAAAATACATGAAAGTAGTGTTCATACATACGTACAACCTACTGTGTCCATGAATGATGCATTTCATTTTCTATATTAAATTTTAATGGATTATTATAAATTTATATGAGATATTTAAATCACTTTTTACATTTTTTATATAATTAACTCATGATATAATTAATTTTAACAACAAATAACAAATCAAAACATACTCAATAAACTAGGAAATTAACACTCCAAATAGTGAAAATGGTTAGATATTATTAACAAACGAATGATAAAATAATATAATAAGATCATATATGAAATAATTAATATGAATAAAGTTTTTCTATAACTTAATAACATTATTTAAACCATTATACATGAGGTTAAATCACGTACAACTAAAAAAGAAGTGTGAGGTAAGGGATTTTCATCTCACTTTTTACATTTGTGAGATAAATGTCATAATCACCACTTACTTATTTTGTGTCATGTATCTACTACCACATTTGAAATATCATTTCATGAATCTCTTTATAATAATTGTATTAAATGTTTCAATTGATAATTATTAAATTTTAGGGGGATTATGATTCAAATATTTCAAAATGGTATGGGACACTTTGATTTAAAATATCATTTTAAATTAATTATTCAATATACGAGGAATCTTTTGGACTTGTAAAACATGGGTTGGGGCTAGTTAATTAAATCCCCTTGATGAATTGGTACACCCATGAGATGAAATTAGTTGTTTAAAACCCTTAAAGTTTGTTTCCATGAAAAACATACTGGTTTCTACCCACATACACAAACCATCATGTGAAAGGTATTGTTGGTAGTGGTTCATGTTCCAGATACATGATATATAGTTTTTTAAGGTTGGGGTCGTAGCCTCATTTATTATTAAATAAAATAAAATACCTCTTTTAACTAGGTAGAGGGTGACTCATTATATAGCCTGAAGGCCCAGTGGGAATTTAGCCCATTACATGGCCCGTAGGCCCAACTTTTTGACATGTGTTAATAGTTATTTTCCTTGCCATGTTGATTTATTCTCTTTAATTCATTATTGATTGCATTGTACTTATACATACTGAGAATTTAATATCACCATTATTATGTTTATTTTCCCCAGGTTATGAAGAATATTTCTTTGAATTTGGTTCAATGATGTTTTTTATTTAATTTTATAATGTTTTTATTTTCATTTCACAATATAATATGGGTTTCATTTATGTAATATCGTTTTCCAAAATGTCTAAATTGATCAGAACATTTGGATTTGACTCCTTGAAATAATTCCAAATTAATAAATAATGTACCATATCCGGGAGTCTAGGATGGGGCCTTAAAATACTTATATCTTATTTTGGTATAAGTACATTTTTGAGCTTAAAAATAATTTTTTTAATAAAACTATTTTTCGATGCATATTGCAGGATGAATTAAAAATAAATTTTTTAAACATATATGTTTTTAATATTGAAAAATTTATGAAATGTTTGGATTCATAAATCCAAATTTACTAAATGGGTCCCTATTAATTTTGACCAATATGAATAGTGACCTTGGTAATTTTTGTTCCACATTATCGGGTAAGTTATGTATTTTTTTAAATGATAAGAACTAGAAAATTTCTCTAAAACATTCCCAAATATTATTTTATGATTTATATTTTAACCTTAACTCCTACGGTTCTAATTTTACTTATTTAATGGACACTTGGACATGAAAATGGATTTGATATTATTTAAATTAATAAAAATCACAAAATGTAACATTCATATTTTTAAAAACTATATTATTTTTAATATGGTTTTATTTTGAAGATATATTCAACTGAAGATATTATTTTGAAATAAAAAATATTTATCTACATCATGGTATTTAATTTTTCATTCTTAATGAATGAATAATTACCTTAAATAATTATACAATGATGATGCACTAATTATTTAATTAACAAAACAATCAAATAAATGATGATTTTAGTTAATAATTAAATTTATCATATTTATAAAATTATATTTGAAAAATAAAGTCAATTTTTTAAATCTACATGTTAAAAAAAAGTTAGGATGATTTTTTGGGATTTTTCAAAAAAAAGTTGATTTTTTGTGAATAGTGAAATACGGTAATTTGTAGTATTTAACATTATAAACTAAATAAAATAATATTTGCGTCATGGATGGTGTATGGATAATATGAGAACCATTATTATGAAATCGCATGTACTAATTACTATACTTAGTCCTAATAATCATGACTATTAATAGCCTTGATCCAAAATAATAAACTAATGAATAAAATAATCATAAACACTACTCCTGTATCTGTATAAATACAACCCCTCACCACCCATTATCCACACACCTTATAAACAGTGAATCCTGTCTAAATTATGCTCAATTACCCTCAAAATTCTCTTCCCCATGACCAATACCTACCGGTATTACCAAAAGACAAAATCCATGTGTCTTAAGAAGGTCATCAAGGAGATAGTATTCAAGAGGTAAAATCCTCCTTCTTTCTCTTTTATTTTATTTTCATTTATTATTTTACTCACACACTCACTATCTAAAGTGGAATTATAACTAATTTATCATATTTATTCTGATATTTTATTGTGTTATTGGAATATCCATCATCAAATCTTTTATATTCTCTTTTTATTTTTAAAAAATGAAAACATTATATGTGATGTGTCGATTCACCGCCTTCATGGAAGATGAGTTTTTATTTTCTTTTACTAACATTAATTCTTGTAAAAAAACAATTATATTGGAAAAATTGTATTATAATATTTAAATTATAACTTTTTTATGTTGTGTAACCTAAATATAAACCTAATATTAAATAAGATGACATAAGTTTGTGATTATATAAAACCAAAAAAATAAATTAGATCATTTTCATGAATATTTTATATGATGAATCATACTCATACCATATAAAAATATTATATATGATATCATTTAAATATATGTAATTTCATTAATAATAAATTATTTCACTTTTCGATATGTTTTTTCGATTTTAAAATAAATCCTATATTTTTAATCAGGGGAACCAATCATAAAACCATGAAACGAACACTTCTGGAACAACAAAATTAAACATTATAACCCATAGGAATGCACATAAATGAACTTAATAAAATTATAATAAATAAAATATATGTTTCATAACCTTTAAATTAATTAATTATTTAATCTAATTTTATTATTTATGACATTTAGTATAAGTGCAGAATGCTTTGGGTCATAAGGTAAGGGTTTTCTTATATCACTGTTACTTCTGTGAGATATGACTTATTCCCCACTTATTTCTTGTGTGTGGTGTATGAATACAACCCTTTGAAATATAATATATTGATTCTATTTATCTTCATGTTATTTCATGTTTCATTTGTTGATTATTAATTTTATGGGGAATTTGTTTTGATTAATAACAAAGTAGTACGGGTTTTTCATGTCACATTAATTTTTGTGGGACATATGCCATATTCATCACTTATTTAATTGGTGTACTAACATTTTTCTATGATCATAAATCCTTGAATATGAAAATAAATATCCATATTTCTTGTATCATGTATATGATTATTTCCGAAGTTGTATACTATTTTTACATACGGTGTTTACTTAGAATGTTGTTTTAAGTGGGAAAATATTGATAAATTTGTATCCTCTACTCAATACTGATATTTCTATGGGGAATATTATTCCTAAATTAAATATATTTATGAATAATTACTTGGAATTTTAGTGATGGGTGGGGCATAACATTATATATCCCCTCGAGGCATCGACATGTCTCACCAGAAATAAATAGTTGGCGAAAAAACCCATCACATTTGTTTCCAAGAAAAATCAAATGGGTTTCTAACTACATACATAAATCATCTTGTGAAAGTTATTGATATTATTGGTTCATGTTTCAGATACATCAGGTCTAATAATTAATCATTACCATTATTCAATATTCAGTTATTATTATCTATGATTTTTTTTACTATGATAAAAATATATGGATTCATTTTCATTTTTAGTTTATTGATTAAATGGAATGTGTCTTTCAGTTATTTACCTACCTATATTTATTATTCATTATTGATTATTTTTCACTTATTATTGATCCATGTTTCTACTCCATGTAACCCATCCTTATCATTTGAACCCACCCTTTTATTTTTTTCCTTAACCTGGTTATGAAGATGAAATCTTTGAATAAGTTTCAAGGAAGTAGTTTATTTTTCTTTGATATGTTCTATGTTTAATTAATAATGTAATAATGGAACCATGTTTTTATCTATTTATTAATTACTACTAAATTGAATGATACCAGGTGATTTTTTCTCTTCTATTTATTTCTTTATAATAAAATAACTACTGACACTGGGCTACTCGGGTCAGGGTTTTTACACTTAGCCAATCTGAGCCTCAAAGATAGCATATTTCTTTCTCAATCAACCACATCACCACTAAAACAACATTCTCATCCATAAAACATGCACAGAAAAACTAAACCATCACTAAAATATGTCAATCCATGTGTTCAAAATATATCCAAACCATTACTTATAAAACAAAAAAACAATAACCATTCTAGGTATAAAATACAGAAGCTAGTACATAAATAACATCGGTTCTAGGATAATCAAACAACCTTTTTTATTACCAAATATCATTATTATTAAATTATGTGTGTTGATTCTAACATATAATGACATCAATAATCATTTTTTCGTAGAAATCAATTCAAAATGGAAAAATGGATTATATCCGTAGAAAACATGTAAATGTTATTCAATTTAAGCGGGATTTAATTTATTATAGAACTTTAATCTTCACGGAACACATAATACTAATAGATTCTCTATTACTTTAATCATATTATTCTTTATATATTTATTACTTTCATTAATAAAAAATAATCAATCCACGATATCAAATGAAGAAACACCAAAATATAGATAAACCACGTACGCATCACTTCTCTTCTCATTTATTCATTCTTTTAGTTATTTATATTCTAAGGTTAATTCATACTAGTAACCCAAAGAACAAAATCCAATATAATATCATGATTTTATAAAAATAGAGTCTTTAATGCCACACCTTGATATGAAGTTTTCAATAACTGGTACTCAAGAGAAAAAGATCGGGATCGACCACCACTAAATTCAAAGAGAAAAATTAAAATACCTATATTTATGAGTCCAACATAAAAATATTCTCAAAACATGATAGTAATACAAATTAACCCCAAAATAATGATCCTTTAGAAAAATAGAATAAGGAAATAGAGGGGAAGAGTAATTATGAATACTTTGAATCAAGAGAGATTGATCCCGATAATACAAGAGGTTTAAACTCTCCAAAGGAATGGTTGGAGGATAGTGAGAGGGATAGGGTTCAAATAGGACTCTAAATGATGGAATTAAATATAACCAATTAATATATATCCCTTTAGTTATAGATGAATTCCATCTAGCCTCCACCTTGGGGCAGGGACTCCCACTATGCATATTGTGTTTCTGGTCAAAGGGAGATCTGATTCTCCCATATTTGGATCAATTAGTCTCCCCAAATCTCACACAAATTTAAAACCACATTAAAAAAATTACCACCACCACACATTTCCCTACAGAATAGTATATGATGTTTCAGGTTCCTAGTATACTACCTCAACCACTCACTAAAACATAGGGAGGAATCCCGATCTATTTTGACCCACCATACTCAAGACTACGGTATGGTGAGCTATAGATCACCATTGCCATCATAAATTGTGTGGTTTAGCCTTACCTTGATTATATTATGTCACACCCATTGATCTGGGTATTCCCATGCACCCATTTCACATAAGTGTATTCATGGAACATCACACCCACCAAAATAGACACCCTAGGAATTTTTAAATTCTCTATTTTCTAAATAGATAACTCATCTGGACTTCAGAAATACCACACCCTTCACCATTGTGTATATCTCACTTATGTTTCTCATAGGGAAACAGTCCATGTAAATCATCCTTCACCATAGTATAGAGCTCACCCATGTTTACCATAGGGAAACAATCCTAGAAAATCACCCTCCACCATGGGAATTTTGGACCTTGTGGGGCAGTGAAACCTCAAAAATAGACAACTCTCTTAGCCTTAGTGACAAAATAATTAGGAATCACAGCACATTTATCCAAGCATGCTTCACTAGGGCCACTAAAATCCTATAACTATATTACTGTGTACCCTATAATGGACAAAACTCATCTCTTTCCCCCTTAAATTAATTCTAACTTCCTCTAAACACATTCAATAGAAAAAACACACAAAGTAACTGATTAATAATTCCTAGAATGTTACAATAGATAACTCTAAAAATATTCTCATACTGAAAAATTATAATTAAACATAAAATAAATAAAAATGGTAATGTTCTAAACAACCACCCTACAAGATAACTCTTAGAATATTGTTATAACCCAAAAAATAATCCCACCTATGAAAAATGGGATTCTTAAAATATATATCAACAATATTCAAGATTTTACTCTTGGGGAAGATATATATAAAATTAAAACAACTCCTTCACCAAAGAAAAATCATATTAGTGATGAAAATCATGGAAAATTGTGACAATGAGATATATTATTTGACATAAAAAACTATATCAAACATCTCAAAAAAATCTCATAAAAACATGGGATAATGATTGCATATATATGAGCCACATTCTCACTTACCTCCTCCAATATTCCATACCTCTTGAGAAAAAATGTAAATTTATTAATCATCCATGTATAACCTTCTCTCAATGAGCCTGGACCATGACCAGTCACTCCAAAAATGTCACATCATCCTCTACATCCAAATTTCCCCAATAAATCACATGGGAGTTATCATGAAGATATTATCAGAGTCGCAACATGTTAAAATCATCATAGATCCTCTCTAAGTAAGGTGAAGTTACAATAAGTACGGCACCTCACTAACTCGTCTCCACACCTTAAATGGCCAAAAAACCTAGGGGATAAATTACTCCTATGATCAAACCTGCAAATCTCATGATGAGGAGATACCTTTAAAACACATGATTCCAAACATGAAACTCCAATGGTCTTATACTTATATCAATATAAGATTTTTGATAGTCTTATTCTACTTTTATCCACTCTCAAATCACCTAGACCTTCTCAATCATAATCTATACTACATCTGGTCTAATGACATTCACGTCCCCAATATCGGTCCAATGAACCACGTATTGAAAATGTCACTAATAAAAATACACAAAAGAGGAAATGTTTATGGAAGAGAGATAAATATTATTACAAACAAACTCCACCAATGAAAAGTGCTTCACCCAGGACCCTATGAAATCAATAATTCATGCTCATAATATATCTTCCATGGAATATATATTCCTCCATATTTTTTATACATTTATGGGTGGAAAGTTTTCCCAATTCATAATAGGGATCTATAAGCACAATAAATACTAGCCCTGACTCATGAGGTAAAACAAGAATCCGTATCGAATATGATAGTGCTAGATACCCTATAGAGTTACACTATCTCATATATATACCACCTCATTAGATCATATACAACACCTCAATCCCTGATAATTAGTAAATGGGATGATTTCATCAGTTAGTCCATGATCACCCAAATAGCATTGCATATCCCATGTGCACATGGTTGGTTAGTAATGAAATCCATTAATATATACTCACATTTTCACTTGGGGATGCAAAATTATTGAAAAATATCTCCAATAACATGATTCCCTACCTTCACCTACTGGTGTGTTATACATATTTCCACAAACTATTATAATGATCTATATATATCGGGCCACTAAAAATACCTCATAAAAGAATGATACATGTCGTAGACACTAAGATGAAATTCTAGCGGTAAACCATGGAACTCTTTAAATACCACCTCTCTCCTCATTAATAGAATGAAAACTCTCCCCTGGAACACTATATAATGCCACTCATATTCTGATCAACCTTATGGGGTGAAACTATGTGTAATTTTATCTCACATCACATCTATATCTGATATTTCTCTCTGAGACTCCTCCACCTACCACAGGAAGGAGTATTTTAGTTCCACATGATATAAAAATCCTCTAACATTAAACTCTCCTATATCAAGTTTCATAACCACTAACTCCTATATTTTTTTCCAAAAATCCTCAAAATCGTAGAAAACATCTCCCAATGACTTCAGATTCAGAACATTGACAACCTCATTACATTTTCATACGGTATAGGAGATCTCAAAGTCATAATAGTATATGAACTTTATCCAACTCCACTTTTTTTATCTTGGTATCATTAACAGAAGATATAACTCAAGATCATGTGTTTTGTGAAGACCATGATCTTATATTCAATGAGGTAATATCTCTAAAAATTTATTGAGAAAACCACATCTTCCAACTCAAAATCATGGGTGCATTAGTTTTTCTTATGGGGAAATAACTTCCTAGACTCATAGAATACCACTACTCTATCCTACATCAGAACACATTCTAAACACAAATGGAAAGCATCATATAAGACCTTAAATATCACTTATTCCTTTAGTAGTTGGATAATTGGATCACTGATCAAATTCTTATTATGGTAGTCGAATGTTTTCTAACATTGATAAATCCATAAAAATCATGGTCCTACCTAGTGAAGTAAGTCAAGAGGTCCACAACTAAGGAGAAATCAAACATGAACCTCTGATAATATCCCACTAAACTCATGAATCTACAAAACTCTACTATTTCCTTAAGTGATTACCAAGAAGAAAATCCCTTAAACATGTATGTATCCACTACTAATCCCCACAAAGAACCCACATTTCAAAGTATGTGAACCTCCCATATCAAAATCATACACTTGAACATCTTCCTATAGATTTGGTGTTGTTAGAGAGTCTATGGGATAGATCTCAAGTGTTATGTATACTCTTGTTTATATTTTTATTATATATGAATTTCAATCATGAAAATGACTAAGAACTAGTCCTATAACTCGTGAAATATATATTTCATGAGTCCTTTGAACAAAATAGGCATGTTTTGTGACACCGAATAAAATGAATAATAACTCAAAGTGACCATAAACCCACCAAAAAAGTGATCTTCGGAATTTTCTTCTACTTAAGCCTTGTTTGATGATACATAGACAGTAGATAATTTTTTAAAAACAAACTATATCTATCCAAAAGATCAAAAAAATCATATATCCTTATAAGGGGACAACAATTCGCAATCATCACCTAGTTTAATCATCGGTAATATGAACATTGCCTAAAACTATTATCTACCTTCTTAGAAAATAACATTGGAGGACATCAAGGAAATAAAGTGGTTAATGTGAATCCATTCTATATCAAATCACTAACTTAGGTACTGATTTATCACAACTTGGAATGTGTCATCCAATATGGTGCCATCAAAATTGGTAAAGAACCCATTCACAATTCTATCCCAAAATCACGGTCATGTAGAGGGGGAAGGATCACAACATCCTTAGGGAAAACATCTATATATTCCCCAATGACAATAGAATAATCCATTTCCTAATCCTCCACTAGCTATAGGGTTAAAAATACTATATGTGATAATAATGAATCTGAACATGTATAACCCATTGGATAATATCACTTTCAATCAAACACCACATGTTTACCCTCCATGATACAAAATACAATCCTTCTCTATATAAAATCTATAAATTTTTACTAAAAAAATAATCCATAACCATCATGACATTGCATGGATGCATCTATAATAGGAAGAAATATATAGAGGATTTATGCCTCCCTAACATCAGTTCACAACCCCAAAAAACATCAAACAAACATTACTACCCTCTGTCTAGCCTAGTTAACACCAAGGTAATTAGAGGACTCCACACCTCTTTTCCCACAACATGAACTAAGAAAGGTGAGGAGATGAAGTGTGATGATACTAAATAAACCATGGAAATCCTAGTATAGATGAAAATATAAAAATAACTCAAAATATCTATATCCCCTCTTGTGTTGGCACTTTGATGGCATGCAACTATCTACACCATGCTCTAAAGTATCCTTCGTCCTGATAAAATCGACCTCTAAATACATTAACAACTCTTGGTATCTAGGTGTAATGGACAACATGAGGCTAGAGTATACCATCTATGTTACCTATTGGAGGAATATGAGTCTATTTTTCCTACAAGTGAAGATAATTTGGTGGCGTCGGTAGGTGGAACTACCTTTGAGGAAACTGATGTTCAGGTGGAATCAAAAGTTGACTGTGGATGCCAAACTAACTGCCCTATATGGATGGGCACTACCTATTCCAATGTCCATGACCTAAGAAAATGATTCACACAAGTTATTGACTCCTGATAGATTCACATTAATAATTGGATCTAGAAAAGTGGGATGTAGAGCATTGTGATTGACTTCCTATTGGTTGGAACCTCAATTATCCCAACATCCTAGACCCCCATATGAATCTTGTCCTCTTAAAAAGTTATTATAGCCTCTATTAGAATTAATCCTATCAATAAACTGACCCTTATATTACACTATTAAGTTCTTAGGAATCATAAATAGAGTGAACACATATCTCATAGATAAGGAAATCCCTCCTTAATGAGCCATGCTCTAGACTCTTCATTGGTAGAGAGGTTATAAGATAAATAAAGAAGTCCCTTAAACATAATCATGAGCTCTCACATTCTTAGGATACCCTATTTGATGGAGATAAACTCTAACCAATTCACTTACCTCATTGTAAAAGATAGAAACACCAAATAAAACATTGTATATAAATAAATCCAAGAGACATAAGCTTCCTTCTTCTCTCTCTTTCTCTCTTTGTTTGTGTGTGGTACAATATCCACCATTAGTGCATTAAGTATCCCATCAAACTAACTACCAGTGGAACCCAATTCACTTATTAAGAATAGATCAAACTGAATAAAATCTCTAACTCCCCCAACCACCATTCCATCTCTAAATCAGAGTCTCTCACCACATACATTGCTAGAATCTGATGCTGGAAAGTGAGATGCATCCTCTGACACAACTCAACCTCCTTGGCTAGATTAACCCTCTGATTATCAATCAAATCATCCCTGAAAAACTCTATAACCTACACTAAGTAAGGCTGATAAAAAAATTCATCCCTATGAAAGTAGAAACTCTTCATATTGATGGTATGAAATTTACATAATAAAATTCCTTAAATTTTACCCCAAAACACCCCAGTACAAAACCAAACACACCCAAGCATGATGCATGTTCTTATCCTAGGTTTTTACTCTGTAAGACACATCACTTTACCTAAAATTGTTTTTAAGATTATGGTCTTTAAGTTGGATCATAGGGGCCCTAAAAATACATTTACACGCTATTATCCATTTTTTATGCCATGTACTAAGAGAAATTCATGTTGTTTCCCTACCAAACCATACAGTCTTCATCGATGCCTATTCTCCAAGCACCATTCTATCTCCCAATGATTATATCTAATACCAATACATCAAAATAATCCTCTAATAGTACCCCTCATGATCTATTAATAATGTGAGAGAGTGTATCTTGAATCCCTCCTCCATTAGTTCATTGTTTTTACTAGCACCAAGGGTATAATGTACATAATATAAGAAATTACTCTCAATATACGAAATTAAGGACAATAGATAAGATAAGAACCAACAATAAACCCCACATTGTATAAATTAAACCAAGATACCATAAGAATGAAACCCCACAAATCATGAAATAAAATACAAGTACTCCTCCAAAACAAAGCACCAAAATACTCTTATGCAACAACACCAACAAAAACTTTCCACTCTAAGCTAGTACATTCCATATCAATCACCAAATCCCTCTTGATTACCTTACAAATAGTTTTATATATATAGGGGTGATCATAACATGTAAAATCAATAGGACACACCCCATGACATCTTGTACAAATGTGATAAGATTATACTAATAATCCAGTGAGCAATTCGTTAAACCAACAAGCATGTACAAGGTCAACTACCTATTCACAGCCTCATCAAGGCTCACTCACCAAGTTTCATAGAAAATATAAGAACATAATATCAAATGAATACTGGGTTTCTGCACTCAAATCCCAACATCAAATGTTATATGCTCATATCCCTTCCCTACCATCTTATTCATTATAAAGAGAAAGCCTAAATCTCAACTTATTATAACCAACACATTGTCCTAAAAGGAATTTCCTACAAATAACTAGTTCCAATCATCCCAACCACACATCATAACATCATCACATCCACGCCCATCACATCATAATTATAAGGTAGTAGGGTATCATGAACATGAATGATATCAACTGAATTCCCTCCTCTTACCATGCATAAACACAACTAAATAAAATCACCACCAAGTGTTCTGTATACTATTACTAAAGTGATAGTGGGGAAGAAGGGTAACTAGATATCCACCCTCACTAACCTAGATGTTTGGTTAAAACACATGGAACCCAAAAAATTGGGCATTTGCAAGGTTATTTGAATCAGGTGTGGTGTATAGATATATGACAAGAAAATATGAGGATATATAGTAACACAAAAATCTAATCCATGGGGTATACACAATATCCCTATAATAACTATATTACTCCACCTTTATATCAACACTACCCAACAACACCCATACCAGTCTCTACCCCACAACCAGCCATGAATCACATAAAAATAAGCTTATCACCAACCACATATAAACATTTAAACATTTATTTAGATAGCTCAATATTATGCTATAACATTCCATATAATATTCATTAGTATTTCTTCACCCATATTTAATAACAATCCACTCACAAGAAAACACCCATAATATTCCAGTTCCTTTCTTACATTTATTAGAAATAAATTCCAAAACATTTACTATATCACCATTTCCATACTAATAACAATATATTATATTAATTATCAATCCATTACATCCCACAACATCAAGATCAATATCCAATTCAACATCTCATAGCCAACACCTTATAATCCACAGTAGTTTTACATAATAAGGTTCCCACTATTACCAGCCACTTTGAGTTCTCCATCCCAAATCACATCATCTGACAGTACCACGCATACAATGCCAATAGGGATCCAAAATACACATACTATTCCAATTCTATCATAAAATCCAACCCATTCCTTTCTCAACCAACCACATCACCACTTCCACAAAATTTCTATCCATCAAAATCACACCACAAAACCATCCGATAATAACAATATTCTTAGCTACACACGCACCACATATCACATACACAATTAAATAACAACAAATAACAACTATCCTTATAGGTATAAATATATAATCTGGTATATACATCACTTTAGTACCTAGATAATCAAAAAACCCATTTAATTACCAACATTAATAATCATTCAATTATCCAAGGTGATTCTAGTACATTAACACAAAAATAGTCAAGTTTTCATGGTGATCAATTCACAATAGTAAAATTGGATCATATCATTATGAAACATGAAAGGGATATTAAATTTATTAGGGGTTTCAATTATCACATAACATTATGATTAACTCCATACTTAATTTTCACATATTCTCTATTACATTAATCATATTCTTCCTTAGTTATTTCTGCATTTCATTACCAAATAAAAATTAATTAGCAACATCAAATGATGTAATATATAAATATAGGTACACCACATGTACTACACTTCCCTTCCCATTTATTCAGTATAAATTGTAGTCTGATTTCAGAAGAAATCAAGGTCTTATTTAAGAATAAATCAGATTCTTGTTTAAAGAGAAATCATAGACTTGTTTTTGGAGAAATCAGATCCTGGTTTTAGGAGAAATCAGTGGTTGATTTCAGAATAAATCAGAGTTAGATTTCAAGATAAATCAAATTCACAATTGTGAGTAAATCATATTCTAAGAAACTATAAGGTTCTAAGATGGGAATGTATCATATTTATTGGATTAAGAAAAATATGGTTAGTCTTGGTTTTTAAAAATATTAGATAAGTCAATGAAAACCATATGTAAGGTCACAAACATTTTTAGAGAATGTAATTTCTACTTAAGAAAATATTTCTTAGAGAAATATAATTTTCCTAAAGAAAATGTGTTTGTGATTTTCAAAACATAAAGGAATGGGAATGTTATAAGATAACTTATTAACTCAACATAGCATTACTAAAATGTCATTCATAAATAATGTTCCCATTATTCCAACAATATTTGCAAAATTTATTTTGGGAATATCCCTTTATAAACATAGTATTTTTTAAAAATTTATAAAGACTCAATTATTTTGAAATACTAACTCAAAAACTACTTTTAACAAAATACTAGGAGCCCAAAATCATATTTAAATATTGATCACCAAGGGTGAATTGATAAAGATTATTTTTAATATATTTAATTTTATATTTCAAATTGAAAACATTTGATTGTATTTAAATTTTAAAACCAAATCATCTTTTTATTTTAAAAATTTATCTTTTTAAAGAACAACTATATTTTACTTCTTTTTAAGATCCTTAAATTTTGAAGAAATTTCCCAAAAACCATTTTGATGTTGATATCTAGCATAAGGGATATCTTTAAAATATAAAGAATATTTTAAATGAGAAGAATGATAATAGTAAATAAGTATTATTAATTTAATTTACTTTATTTCATACCTAGATGTCATCTATAAGGAAATTTTCACTTTCATTGCTCGATTCAGGTGAAGAAACAAAGTCATTTATAACACACCAACTTGTATCGATAAGATATTTCATAACATTTTTTCATTTATCATTATTCTTATTACAGGGATAATATTTTTTTATATGTCCCTACTTTTTTCAACAAAATTAAGCAACTTATAATTCATGATTCACCTTTTTAGTTTCATAGTTGGATATTTTCTTTTTAATGAACTTGTTTATCCTCTTATAATGACGAGTGATTTTAATGTTCCATATAGAGGATTTTTTTGTTGATATACATGAATGAAATTTACTTCTTAACATTATTGACTTTTTTATACTATTTCTTAGACCGTCTCTTCATAGTTATCTCATAGTTCACGATAAATATGATAAGCTGTCTGATTTGCATGTTATTTATGTCATTAACTTGTTGGATCACTATAACTTTAGGTTCCAAATTTATTTGTAAAACCCAAATGATTTTCTTGACTAAATTTTATATTATAATAGTGTCACCAAGATATTTTCTACAATTTAAAATATCAGTAACAGTTGTAAGAATATCAGTAATATAATTGTTAGGATACATATAAAGCTGTAGAATTTATTTCTATCTATATATAACATAGTACTTTTAACATTTTTTGTTCCCTCATGAGAGAAATATATGAGTTTCTAGATTTAATTATCATTTTTTCGTGTTGATATATTATTAAACTCATTTTTTTTCTAAACCAAAATTGAGGGTGTTCATAGATTTCCCATCTAATTCAAAAGGAGCAATATCATCAAGTGTCCAATTTTTATTCTTTTTCACTAGTATAAGTATAATAAAGCATTAAAATTTTATATATAGGTTAAAAAATACTTCTAAAAAAGGTTGAAATATATTTATTCCAATAACAATAGTTAGAAATATAAAAAATGTGTGTGGCCCATAGATATCCCTTCGATAGACAAATGGATATAATAAGTAGATTCCTTTTAGAAAATAAAATTTCTTGAAAGTATTATAAATGATTTTGAAAACTAATTAATCTTTTAATAAGTTAAAAATAAGAAAAAACAAAAATATAAAAAATCAATTCTGGATTTCTTTTTATAAAAGTAGAGTTTAGAGTGGTAAAATGTGTAAAGAGGGGGTGAATTTACTTATAAAAACCAAATGGAAAATAAGTCCTAAATGAAAAATCATTATCAAAAAATTAAATGATTTAATAAAAGAGTATTTTTTTTATTAAATATAGAAATATAATTAAGAAATATATAAGTAATCATATTGAAAAATAAAATGTTTAAGCATAATGTAAATGAAATGGTTGGGTGTGTAACAATTTGAATATATAAATGCATTAGTGATATAACAATTAAGTTTGTTTATAATAAGAATAGAAAATAAAAATTTATTATGAATAGAAAAAATTAAACAAATAATTGATTAAAATATAAAATAAATAAATAAAACGATTTGATAAAGGATTTTGGATAAAACTGTTTGATGAGACCCTACATATCCAATCCTAATTAATTGATGGTTTATTATATTAGTCATTTGCTTTAATGGTAGACAAGATACCAAAATTCAATTGTTTTTTAATTATTTATTGAAAGAAAACAAAATTAAAATGAATCCTGTATTTTTAAAGGTTGTAGTAAAAATCCTCAAAAAGAATAAAATACATTACTTTTTGTAGTTTTGGAGATAAACCTAAATCCCTCACATTTAATGGTTGTGAGAACCAAAATAAAATAAAGTAATAATGGAGAGGATTTTTTAGAAAAAATACTTTGAATCTTAATTTTAATCTCTCATAGAATAAGAATGAACACTAAGTGAGATAGAAAATATTGTCAAAAAGTGAGAATGATTTATAAAGAGTTCACACTATTGGATGGAATTAAGAATGCAAGTGTAACCAGGAAGACATTGATGATCATAGAGATTAATCATTAACAAGTTTTTTATATGCCTTAAAGGGGTATATTTATAGTCTCCAAGGTCTCCTTGAATCTTCTATATTTGATCCAAGGTCAACGTAAACATGGAAGATTATTTCAATATATTTTTTACCCTAATAATTGCTTACCTTAAATTTCTTCTTCGATGCCACTGGGTTTCCAAATGATCAAACTAGCTAGCTGGTAAGAATGTTGTATAATTCTTGGGCTACTACAGACTCCAATGATTATTAGAAGGCTTCCACCATCTTTCTTGGGATCTACCTATTAATCTGAAGGTTCTACCTAGTGCCACCAACTTGTTGGGGACACTCCACAGGGGAGCAATTGAGCTTCTAGTTGGTAGGGTGTTTCTATCATTGCCATTTACTGGCTAGTAAGACCCCACTGGGTAGCTAGTGGTAGCAAACTATGTGTGTTCCTCCTTTGTTATCCTTCATTCATTTTGACGTATTTGTTTAGTCTATTGAAAACCAATCTCCATTCTAAAAATTAAATATGAAAATACAGTCAATTGAATAGGTTAAAACACTTAAAAGGTGTGTGTGGTCATTAAAATATTAAGTGAGAATCACCAAACAATTATATACATTCATAAATATTTTAGTAATAGTTAATAATAATCACATACCAAATAATTGAAATTATAATATAAAACATACAAAAAACTATAGATATTTCAACACCATTGGGGACATAAAAAACATGTTGAATTAAGTATCATGAGCACAAAGGTGAGTTTTAAAATACAATCCTAAGATGTAACAAATTTTATGTAATAGTAAAAAGTGGAAACAATAATATATTTATTCATAATATATTTTGGATAATATAAAGTAGTTGAAATATTTTACAAAACTATATATCATGAGAAAAAATAAAATAAAATCCACACCAATATATAATGTATTCTTCATAAAACATGAGTGTTTTATCACACAACTTGTGTGTTATATCGTGGAACAATAAATTTTTAGTACTAAATATTAAAAATTTTGAATATAGATTTTAAAATTAAGATAAAAACATAAAATAATCCAAAATATACCATATTTTATAGAACATGTTATAGTTAATATTTAGTACCATACATATAGTATAAAATATATTTTATAATATAAGTTTCATAAAAAATTTAGTACAAAACATAATCTACATAACATAAAGCATGTAAAAAAGTCATAAGCAATTAAGGATATTTATAAATTCACATAATATAAATCATGTTAAATTGAACATGAAAGTATGTATTGAAAAGAATGAAGTAAATTCATAATACGTAGAATTTTGATTATAGAGGATAAATAATGTTTAACATAACATAAAAAAAATCTAAGCGCATAACATATTAAATATATCACAGAACATTAAATAATAAGAGAACAAAATGTAGAAATATATCATGATATCATAGATAAGAATACATATTAAAATATGGTCGAATAATAAGAGAATGTGAAACAATATTTATAAGTTAGCTATAATCTCAAATAATGGAAATGAATATGAGAATATTTAATTGAAAATAAAGAGAAAGATAATAATATAAACTCATGATTAAATAAGTTTAGACGATAATATATTTATTAATCAGCATTCCTTTAGGAACTTATATGAGTATAAAGATACAAAAAAAGACCCCAATGTTTAATAAATCAAAACCCTAACAACATAATTTTAATTAAAATCATTATCATAAACCATTGATGGACTCAAAGATGGTAAATATTCCTAAATTGATTATTTTTCATTGAAAAAAGAAGTAAATCTATGATATGTAGTTAAATGTGGATAAGTATTACAACTTTTTACATCAAAATCATTATGTTGTAGTAGTATAGTAGAGTGTGTTGTTTTATTTTCTCCCTTCCTAATATCCTCTATAAATAATTATATAACTTGAATAAAATTCTAAATAAAAATGGTTCCTATTTCAACAAAAATTTATAGTTTTCCTTTGATTTATGAAATTTATGTTGGGCTTATTTAACTAAATACATCCTAGAAACATAGTTCTTAAAATCATAAGTGACTTTATGAATTTTGTAATCAAAACTCAATGATTTGAACTAATAATAAATAGATATTTATTTTTAATTTTTTTATATATTATAAACATCTCAGGACATATATTCAATATATTTAATTTCATCAGTAATCTAAACATCTATTTATAAAAATTAATATTCCTTCTTTTTCTAAATTTTTTGTAGTGAAATTTGTAACTCCAAATTTTCTTTATCTATGACGTTTCGAACTATGGATAAAATAGATACTTAAAAATACCAATAATATAAAGAAAAAAACTATTGATTGACCAACCTATATATATTAGTAATTTACAACATATTTCCTTTGTGTTTCTTAATATCCAATGTAAGGGTAGGAACATATATAGGTGAAAGTAAATTTTAAACTAGTTTCCCTAGAGGTAGAGAAATGTAACCATTATATACTACAAAAAATTAAACAATTGTAAACAATTATTTCTGAAAGTTTCCAAAAAACATCATTTAATGAGAGTTCTCAATATTAGCCATATATTTTAAGATATTAATATGATAGTGTTGGAAAATTGAATCAATTTTGTTAAACAATATCACTAATGATTACTTATATTTTATCAAGAATATTCTTGTATAGTGAATTTAATTAAATAATTGAGAAAATAATTCCAATAATTATATTGGATACATTCAACTGATAATAAAAAAATTAAAAAAGTGATTTTATGAAACATATTATATTATAGCTGACATAATTCTAGTGGTAGAAAACAAGTAAACTGTTTTTGTGATATCATGATATTTTTTTATCTCTCTTTGAACATCTGCTACATCCCGTAGGAAATAATATTACCTTATGGTCATAGAATCTAACATTATGGATAATTTAGGTTTCATATAATCTATAATATATAATTTTATACTATGGATTCATTAATCCTTATATATTTACTATATTTTAATGAATTAATTGAATTCAAGGCCTAATAAATAGAATAATTTCAACATAAAATAATATCAATCCTGATGAGCGGCTTTAATACTATATTCGATATCTCCTTTATTAGAAAAAATAGTGGGTTTTCAACCCAAATTTTAATTTTACTAAAATGAGTTTTAAGGTTCAAATATTCAATTTCATATTTTATTGGATCAATATAAATGTCTCCGTGAATAAAATTCATAACCGTTGGATCAAAATTTGAAATAAGTGAAGTATTCATAACTCCTTTTCAAGGTAAAATATATGCAACTACCTTTGATCATATCTTGTAATAGTTGAAAATGAGATATCCCTTATCCAAACCTATATTTTCATCAACCCTTGACATAAATCCACATATATAAGTGTTTGAAAACTAGTATAAAAAAGTTTAATTATTATTTAGATAGACTATTCACTTAAACAACCAAAGGAATGCTCCACTCCAAAATAGAATAAAAATGAATTATTTCCCCTTAAAATTGTATATATTACCTAAATAAAATCTGTAATAAGGAATACCCATGATTCAGCACTATATCCCTATATACCATCATATATAATCGAATAAAAACATGTATATGAAATTATGGCAGTCATATAGAATGTTCAAAATATATATCAATAAAAATTAAAAATCATAAGTCCCCTTATTTGATAAATAAATTGAAATAAACTTGAATGTCATATGAGCACACACCAACAACCTCATATCAAATCCATAACAACCATGAAATTTCTCTACATGAGTCACAACCACTGTCTAAGAATTTCTACATGTATATATACATCTAACCCATTCATTATATACCTGGAAGAGACCACACTATGTGTTTGGGTATGTAGTGGGTATAAATGAATTTAGATAAATTATCTAATGTATTATAAACCCTTGAGTGAATGTGATAAACGTTTATATATATATATGTGTGTGTGTGTGTGTGTTTTAATTAACATGCAAACAAATCTCTAAAATAATAATAAAAATAATAGTAGTAATATATTGGGAAATTTAACGTCTATATCATGAATATAAAAAATTAAATAAAAAATAAATAATTAAAATTTAGTAATGAAATATATAAAAAAATTCCCTAAACCCCCAAGATAAAAACCCAATATTATCCCTCTAATAAGATTCTTTTAAAGTAAATTCCCTTACTATATTAAAAAACATTCATGAAAAATAAGATATAAGGGATCCTAATGTGAAAATATAAGGTAATTTATTGAGTCAAATTATATGCTCTTTCATGTGATATATAGTAATAATACCTTGGGGATGACTCTAAACTAAATTGTGTTGATATTTATTAGTACTTTTATTATAATAAAAACTTTTATAGATATTGGCTTGTATTTGTAACTTTATAGGGAACAATATATTATTCTGTTTAATAAAGTACCTTAGGGGTTCATACACCATTATTTCATAGTGTAAATACCCAAACACATTTTTATATCATTCTACTTATTACCTGAGAAAATTAACCAAAATGGGAATAAAAAAATAATTAAAAAATCACTATGAATATATATATCCAATGATCCCATTGAGGGTAAAATAAATAAACCTCTAAACACATATGACTATAATAAAAATAAAATTTTCATCCCTAAACCTATAAAAAATTTAATGTTTTTGTTTTCTAATCAATAAAAATAGAAAATTATTTAATAAAAAGAAAGTAACAGTCATCAATGATCACAACGGTGCATATACTCACCAAATCAAGGAATAACTAACCTAACTATAAGGACCGGATTTTTCACTCATGTATGGATCCTTTAATTTTTGGTATAAATATTTACTTTAGACCTAAAATGGATGCTTAATGAGATTGTAAAGGTTTTGAGGGTGTCTGGGTATTTTTCGGAGCCCAGAACCCATCGTTTGGGAGAAAACAGGTCTGGTACACAGTTTAGAGTAAACTATGTGGATGGTGTTTTATGGAAAGATCCACCCCCCCACGGTTGGTGCACAGTCATTCAGCCTAACCGTGTGAGCGCCCCTTTTTTCCTTGGTACTTATGCATGGATTTCATATGGTATTATTAAACCATTCATCCAAACCATTCTGGAAGAGTCGTGTCACACGGTTTGCGCAAGGTTTCACAAACTGTGTGGAAAAACCGTGTGCAGGCTAATTTTCTGTGTACGTTTTCCAGTTTTCTCTTAATGATTTATTAAGCCATCCCTTCCTCCTTAATCTGAGTTTATTCAGGATTGTCATATTTCTCTCTCATTCTTGGGCTTTTTGATGATCTAAATGGAATCAATAGATCTACATCATCTGACATCTGATCGAGTTGTCGTTCGTCGCGTTGGATGTGAAACCGTATGTACTCTATTGCTCTTTAGTTGTTCTTTTTCTCTTTCACTCGTGACCTAGATATCATCATGTTATAATTTTTCACCTTTTCTTATATTTACTCTGATTTGAGGAAAATCAAGGGCTAATACTGTAGGAGAAGGATTGTACAACCCTAAGATGGGTGGTCTATAACTCACCCCTAAAGTTCATTGTTTTTGGAATGTTCATGTGGGCCCACTAGTTTTGTTGGAATTTGTTTCTTAAATTTACATTCCTTTATTATAATTGATAGAATCATAAGGTTATGCTCTTTCAAAATATGTTATTAGTTGTTAGCGGTTATACCCACAACTCATTCCGCCTCATGTTGAATGTTATTCCATATTGGGTTTTTAGTGTTTCGGCATGTTTGAGCCACCGTTCGTGTGTGCCTTCGCTTGACCTTATTAAATGTGAGACTTATTATAATAAATGATGTGTTGTTTAATGATAATTTAATAATGGCTTGTACTATGAATTCTCACCACTTGACCCGCTTAAGGTAAGTCTTTAAAATTTATTATTAAATTTGAAATGTGGAATAGAATGTATACTAAGTATATAACTTAGCCTTATCAAATATGATTTAATAAAAGGTTACATGTCTGTAGCACCCCTTTCCATTTTGAAGTATGGTTGAAGTGTGAACCTCAATAATTGAATATTTCTTGATGTTTAATAAAGACTTGATTAAATAGTTTCAATGCTATTTGGCATATCCACACTAATGGAAGACAAGTCTTGGAAAAATAAATAAATGGTTGCAACACTACTTGACCTATACACTCTAATAGAAGTAAATAATTAAACCTAATGAATTATTAAATGATTTCAATATCAAATAATAATGGACCAACTCAAGATCACCTTGGATTCTGAGATGACAATACCTTGGGTCTCAAGAACCTCATTCTGATTCAACGATGTGGTTTGTTAGGTTGATACCCACCTAGACTCCGGTTCTTTTTTCTTCCTCAAATACCCAATATACTACCATAGGTTCCTTTTCATTATTACTGGATGCCTCATATACACTCCCTTGATCCAGTATTGACTAGTAGGTGCCATAGTGAAAGCCCAAAGGGACCTGTCTTTTCATAGCCCCATTTTACCATGGTCGATCAGCTTGGACTCAATAAGAAACTTATTGTGTAATGACTTAGAATATGCTCCAAGGATTATACTCTTACCCACTAGCTAGAATTAAATATAGTTGAGTTAGTGTTCTGTAAGATTTATGTTACCATGGTTATTACCCTAGAACTCCCTCATTGGATATCTTTGTTAGGTTTCCTTGTTACATCTTGGGACCTTCACTATTTTTACTATCATGATGTGATGTCAGTTATGGAAATGCCTCACGTGACATATTAACGTTAAATGGTGATTAATTAAATAAAATGAACTGGTTATATGTTCAGACAATAGTCGAGGGATAAAGCAGGTACATGGGTATTTTGTTATATTGTAATACTTGCTTTACTTTATATATTCATTCATGCACACTTCTATAATCCAATACACAAGCTAGATGTTATATAAACCATTGGTGGTGGACCACTGAGATTTATCACACTCCCTATTCGGGCACCATTTTGTACCCGGAGTAGATTACATGGTTGTAGGTGTCGATAAAGGGTAGAAAAAAGCTTCAAACACTTGATTGATTTCTATTTGGGATGGATCTTGATAACAGATGACTGAGTTGGATCTCAGGATGCTTGTAGTAGTCTTTTTTTCTTTTACCATGTGGAACCGTTATGCCTATTGCCTTGTATCCATGTTTTCAAATTTTCTTATGATTTGACATTACATCATCATTGTTTCAGTTCATATAGGTATGGTTATTCACATTTCTCTATTTCATCAGGTTGCTTCTCCTTATTATTTATAATATTTATGTAGTTTTTTTAGTTTATTATTCCTTTATATTCCTTCCATTGTGCTACACTTTGATAATAATGGCATAGTATTCCCATGGACACACACTAGTCCCTCGATGCTATTTGGCTGCCTCTGGCACTTGGAAAAGATGTGCTTGAGGCTATGTGGACCATGAGGATCTGGGAACCCGTTATGTGGAATCTAGGTCCAGGGCATCATAATGTTGTATCAAAGGGGGGTTTTTTCTTACTTTACTATTTGGATACAATATATTGGAGAATATTAACTCTTGGAACTTCATCATATGTTGGTCTTGGGTGTCATGAACCCATGCTCGGGGTAAAATCTGAGTTACCCAAAATGCAATTGATAGTCTATTTTTCTTATAATAGTTGATATTATTTCACTATTGGGTGACGCACATGTTGTGTGGTGTTATTGATTATTACTCTATTTGAGAATTTATTTCATCCTTAGTCCAATGATATGAGGGCAAGGATTATTGCTATATGCATCATTATAGGCACCTAGAGTACACATGCCATGCATATTTCCATGCCATATAGGTGCATTTCACTTCCTTTCATTGCTTGATATGCTTGTGATTGTTGAGTGATGATGTGGTAGTTCCTTGTACATGTATTAATTTTTCTTTGATTGAGTGATTTCCTATATCAATTCATGAGGTGTATGGGCCCCCATGGGTTAGGATGAGTAATTTACCGAGTCAAGCCATTATACTAAAAAAAGGTGTCATTTATGGTGATAGGTGTATGGGAACTGATTCATCAAAAATGGATATCCATTATAAAGTGAATCATAAAATATATAATTAATTGGTTTCACATCCTTGTCCAACCTTTTCCTGTTTATGAAAGGTAAACTAGTGAACCTAATAATTAAATTCAAAATGACCTGAAACTTATACTTGAGCACTTTTTGATACATGTCCGTCTAAGCAGGTAGTTTGGGTAGTATGCCTTGGGTAGTTAGTTTTATTATGATTAGTTCCCACCATTGATTATATATTTTTTTCTAAGATTTTTCTGAGGTGTGTGCTTGGAATTTGTAGACCAATGCTACCATGATTTCCTCATGTCGTTTTCCAAGAGGTTTGTGATGACCATTCTCCGTACATGGTGGGCCCTGACCCGCCAGTCTTACTTCTAGGAGTTCCACTTCAGGAACCACCTATTTTACATGATCCAGGCACTGATTCCCAAGAATATAATATTTTCTTACATCTAATGAATTCCATGAAAGGTTTTGTATAGGTTTCACTAACGATGGTCGATCTGACCTGTGAGTTCCATTAGCAACATCCATCTACTTTTATAAGTGATGGTAGTTCTCAGGTTGCTGAGTCTTGGATAGAGGCCATGCTTTCCATATTTGAGCATCTGGAAGCTCCTCCAGAGTGGAGAGTAAATCTTGATGCATACATGCTTCGGTATTTGGCCAAGCATTGGTGGGATGTTGTTACCCAAGCCAGTTGTCATCAGGGCATGTTGTGGGTTGACTTCCAAACTACCTTCTTTGGTCAGTTATTTCATTAGGCACTGAGAGATGATAGAGCCCGAGATTTCATGCATCTTGAGTAGGGTTCTATATCAGTTATGGAATATTCATCATGTTTCACTAATTTACAGTGTTTTTCAATGTTTCTAGCCAGTGATGAGCTTCCGCATGATAGATTTATTGAGGATGGGCTCCAGTACGCCATCTGAACTCCATTGAATTTCTTTCTCCTTCTTACCTTTTCTAAAATAGTTTCTTAGCCCCATATCACTAAGTGTAACCTAAAGGATGGCATAAGTAATAGGTTTAAAGGATCAGTGCCGCATCAGGCCATTAGCTTTTCCGATTGTAGGAAACATTCCCTTGAGGATTTTTAATAGGGAAGTGGAATCCAAAGTGTCTAGTTTGATAGCTTTGTGGTGTATCATCAGTATGGAAGACTGGGGCATAATAATCCCCAATGTGATAGAGACCATATATACTACTAAGATTATGGCCATATGGGTCATCCTCAATACTTTTACAGGACCTTTAAACAGCTTTAAGTGGAAAAGGATCAACTTCAGCTCCACCTTCAGGAGCGAGTTATTTTACACCGCGTCAAGTGGGGAGTTGGAAGAGCACTGGCAAACCTAGCTGAGGAGGAGGTTGTGGCTACGGTAGTTTGATCCCGGATCACTATAAGTACCAGCAGAGCCATCATGATCGTGGTAGTCCATCTATTTCATTGTTCTGTGGATCAGGTCATTTTCATACTTTATATCTGATACCTGAGGATCACGCTTTGAGGCCATCTAAAATATGAGGTACTATTCTAATAGCCTCTACTATTATCTCTTCTTTGTTTGATACAGGTGATTCAAATTCTTTCATTTTTGTATCAATTGTGAGATGTATTAGATTATAGATACAGTATCACTATGGTGTAAAGACCCTAGAAACACGTTGGGAATACAGACGGAGGGCATACGCGAGTGCAGGGATTGTCCCCTAGAGGTTGGAAGTTACCCATTCTTGTATAATATATTTGTTCTAGAAATGAAGGTCTTCAGTTTCATTATCTCAATGGACTTTTTAGTCCACTATTGTGATTTTGTATACTTCTATCGTCATAGGGTTTTTTTACATCACCAGAAGGAAGAAGTTATCTTTTTCAAAGGTGAGTGGGATGTCTAGGCTAGAAGATCTAGATAGAAGCATCATGGGATAGGTGAAGTGACCGCCTAGATTTCAATTCTTCTCATAGAGGATCGTGGTTTTCTTCAAACTGGATTCCATCCAGTAGTTGATCATTTTAGGGAAGTCTTTCTCAATGAATTTTCTGGCTTACCTACTAAAAGATAGGTAGAGTTTACAATAGATCTTGTTGTGGGAGTACCTCTTGAGTTCATTCCTCTGTACAGGATAGAACCTACTAAGCTTATTGATCTCAAGTGGTAGATAGAGGACCTAGAGGCCAAATTCTTTATACTGCCTAGTACATCCTCTTAGGGTTAGCATGTTCATTCCACCAGGATAGTGGATGGAACTCTTTGTTTATGCATGGGTTACAGAAGTTTGAACCATCTTATGGTCAAGAAATGGTATTCACTTCCTTTAATAGATGATCTCTTTGACTATCTTTAAGGAGAAAATTTGATCTCTAATATTGACCTGAGATTGAGTTATCATCTTGTGTGAGTGAGACCATTGGAAATACCTTATAGATATTTTTGAAGATGGTGTGGTCTGTATGTGTATCTTTTTATGCAATTTGATCTTACAAATGCTCCTGCCATTTTCATAGATTTGATGAATAGGGTTTTCCACCCTTATTTGGACTCTTTTTTGTGGCCTTTTTGGACGACATCTTGGTGTATTCTCACACTCATAAAGACCATTCCAAACATCTCGATATTGTTTTGAGTACACTGAAATAGCATCAGATTTATACCAATATTGCTAAATGATACTTTTTGGATTGAAGAATTCCACTTCTTGGGTTATATTATTTCAGATGCAGGAGTATTTATTGACCCTGACAATGTTGCTGTTATAGTTTCCTAGGAGCATCCCAAGAACGTGTTTGACATCATGAGTTTCTAAGGCCTCTATGGATATTACAAGCATTTTAAAAAGGACATATCAGGTATTTCTTCATCTATTACTAGTCTTAAAAAGAAGGGTGCCAAGTTCACATGGTAAGAAGAATGTGATAAATCCTTTCAGGAACTGAAATAGTGGCTTGTATCAACACCTGTTCTGACTCTTCTAGAACTAGGTGAAGGTTATATTCTCTTCTTTAATGCATCAAGAATTATCCTAGGAGAAATTTTGTTGTAGGAATACAAAGTTGTTGTGTACGGATCTTGTTTGTATAGGCCTCATGAGAGAAATTACCAGAAGCCCGACCTTGGGCAAGAAGCAGTTTTCTATGCCATACATTACTGGATACATTATCTGTTGGGTGAGTGCTTTTTGGTGTATACTGACAACAAGATCCTCAAGTATATCTTTTCTCAGCATTAAATGAAGCTCACAAAGTAGATATGGGTCGAATATATACAATCCTTTGATTTTGAGATTTCCTATAATCCAGAAAAGGGCAATGTGGTTACTGATGCATTGAGTCAGAAATCTCAAACGCCATCCATACAGGAATCCAGTGATGAATGGAAGTTAATAGCCCTATTTTCTGAACTTTATCTGTAGTTTCATGACATTCATGAGTAGTCTTACCTCTAAACCTTAATTGTTACCGCTTCCCTCTTTGATAAGGTAAAGTGTAGGAAATTTTTAAATCCAAATGGTTTGGTTCTTCATGACAGTATATCAAGAGATAACACACCTCCAGATTTGTTTGTGGATAGAGACGACATCCTATGTCTATGTGGCCATATCTGGTTTCATGCAGATATGAGAGAGGAGTTGATGAAAGAGTCTTGTTCTTATTAGTGGGAAGTTCATCCAAGAATTTCAAAGATGTATTGAGATATGTGACACTAGTATTGGTGGCCTATAATGAAATATAAGGTTGTAGGCTTCATCACTATATGTTCTACCATTTAGCAGGTGAAGGCAGAGCACCAGAGACCTGCAGGATTGTTACATCCGCTTCTAGTCTTGGAATATAAATGGGAAGGTGTTGATATGGATTTCATGGTCATCTTACCTAGGTTTCCAATGGGTAGCGATGCTATTTGGGTAGTCATTGATCGACTAATGAAATCATCCCACTCAATTCTTATATGGGATACTTTCTTAGTTGATGAGTTGGGAAGACTGTATGTCTGTGAGATTATACTACTACATGGGTTTTCATGTACTATCATTTCAAATAGGTATGATCATTTCACTTCATGGTTCTGGTAAGAATTATAGAAATCTATGGGGAATCAGGAGTTTCTAAGTACATATTTTCACCCTTAGACCAATGGAAAATTAAAACGGGCAATTAATGTTCTAGAAGATATTCTATGAGCATGTGTCCTTGATTTCAGAGGTTCTTGGGAGAAGAATATACATATTTTTGAGTTTTCTTATAACAAAAATTTTCAAGGGAATGATTTAGATGGATCCTTCCAAGGCCTTATATGGTAGGACATGTCGTTCACCCTTCTGCTGGCTAGAGGCAGGTGAGGCATCCCTACTTGGTCCTCTTCTTGTTTAGAAGACTTCTGAACAGGTCCAGCTGATCAGGAAGTGTATGACTACTGTATAGTCTGGAAAAAAATCTTATGTTGATCACCATCGATGACCTATTGAGTTCTAGGTTATGGATCATGTTTTTTTGTATCACCCATGATAGGGAATAGATAGTTAGGGAAGTATGGAAATTTGTCACCTCATTACGTTTGGCCGTTATAAATTATAGAGAGATTCGGTCCAGCAGTCTATCAGTTTCTACTAACACAGAGGTACCTTGAAATGAACTATTTATTTCATGTCTAATAGCTTCACCAATATCATGTTGACCCATCTCATACCTTTTATATTGAAGAATTTAAGTTGGATATCGATTCTACCTTTGAGGAATATCCAATACGCAGCATTGACTGATATATTAAGGCTCTTTGAGGTAAGTTTTTCCCTATCGTACGGGTTCTATGGAAGCATGGTGAAGTATAGGATGAGACATGGGAAAGGGAAGACAATGTCAATTCCCAACATTTATTTACCCTTGGATGGAAAAATTGGGGGCTAGTTCTTTTAAAGAGGAAGATTGTAAGAACCTGATTTTTCCCTCAAGTATGGATCCTTTAATTTTCTAACTAAATATTTACTTTGGAATTAAAATGGATGCTTAATGAGTTGGTAAAGGTTCCGAGGGTGTTTGGGGATTGTTCAAATCCTGAAACCCATTTTTTGTAGAAATAAGACTTGGAGCACAATTTAGAGTAAACCATACAGAATTCTGAATGGTATGGTAACCTATGTGGATGGTGTTTTCCAGACAGATCCACCTCACACTATTGGAACACGGCCATACGGCCTAACCGCGTGAGCGCCCCTTTTTTTCCCAGGTACTCATGCATGCCTTGCACATAGTTTGATCAAACTATGCGGCTAAACCATTCGGGTAGAGCTGTATCGCATGGTTTGTGCATGGTTTGAAAAACTGTGCTGACAAAACGTGGGCAGGCTAATTTTTTGCGTAATTTTTCTAATTTTTCCCTTCATGATCTATTAAACCACCCCTTCCTTTTTAATCTTATTTTGTGCAAGACTGACCTATTTCTCTCTTATTTTGGGGTTTTCTGAAGATCTAAACTTGGAATCAAGAGATCTCCATCATTTGACATCTGATCAAGCTTATGTTCATCACATTGGATTTGCAATGGTAAGTACTTGAGTCCTCTTTATTCATTATTCTTCTCGTTCACTCTCGACCTAGATATCATCATGTGAGAATTTTTATCTTTTCATAGATCTACTGTAATCCGAGGAAAGTCAAGGGCTAATACTGAAGGAGAAGGATCATACAACCCTATGGTGGGTTGTCTATAACTCATCCATAAAGGTCATTGTTTTTTAAATGCTTGTGTGGGGCCCACCAGTTTCGTTAGAACCCATTTCATAAATTTTCATTCCATGATTATACTTGATAGAATCATATAGTTATTCTCTTTCTAAATATTTGATTAGTTTTTTACGGTTACACCCACAACTCAATCTGCCTCATGTTGAAGGTTATGCCATATTAGGTTTTTAGTGTTTCGGCATGTTTGAGCCACCATTCGGGTGTACCTTTTCTTGACCTTCCTAAAGGTGATCCTTCCTATAATAAATGGATTATTGTTTAATGAGAATTTAATAATGGTATATACCATTTATGCTCACCACTTAACCAACCTAAGATAAGTGTTTCAAATTGACTATTAAATGTGAAATGTGGAATGCAAAGTATACTATGTATATAACTTGGCTGTATCAAATAAAATTTAATAAATTTTACATGTTCGTAGCACCCCTTTCAATGTTTATGGGAGTTAGCAGAGTTAATCTCATTAATTGAATGTGCCTTAATGTTTAATAAAGACTTGATTAAATGATTACAATGCTACTTGGCCTATCCACACTAATGGAAGACAGGGCCTGGACCTATAAATAAATGGTTTCAACTCTACTTGAATTATCTATACTAATCAAAGCCAAGACTTGAACCAAATGCATTTTTACATGATTAAAATATAAAATAGGAATGGACTGAATCGATCTTTCCTTGGATTCTGATTGGAGAATACCTTGGGTCTCGAAAACCCTGTTTCAATTCAAGGACGTAGTTTTATTAGGTTGATACCCACCAAGACTTTAGTTATTTAATATTCCTCAGATTCTTGGTATACAACAATAGGGTACTTTTCATTATTATAGGATACCTTTGATACACTTCTTGGATCCATCATTGACTAGTAGGTGTCATAGTGAAATCCCATAGGGCTCTGTATTTTCTTAGCTCCATTTTACATTGGTCAATCACCTTGTACTCAGTAGGCGCCTTATTGTTGAATGCCTTGGATTATGCTCCTTGGATTACACTATTACCCCTTATCTATACTCAGATACTACTTAGTTAGCATTTCGTGAGATTTACGTTTCCTTGGTTATTACCCAGGAACTCCCTCACTGGATATCTTTGTCAGGTTGCCTTATTATGTCTTGGGACCTTCACTACTTATACTATCATGAGGCTATGTTAGTGTTGGTTATGCCTCACATGACCTATTAACATTAAATGGTGATTAGTTAAATAAAATGAACTAGTTACATGTTCATACACCAGCTGAGGGCTGAATCAGGTACTTGGTTATTTAGATCTATTGTACTTCTTTCTTTATATTTTATATACATTCCTGCACACTACTATATTCCATTACATGGCCTTGATGTTATAGAAACCATTGGTGGTGGCCTACTAAGATTTATCTCACACCCTCTCCAAGAATCGTTTGGTACTCAAAGTAGATTACATGGTTGTAGGTATTGACAAAATAAAGCTTACAACTTCAGAGACTTGAGTGCTTGCTATTTAGGATGAATCTTGATAGCAGACGATAGAGTTGGATCCCAGGATGCTTAGAGTAGTCACTGTTTTCTTTTACCTTGTAGAAACTATTATGCCTATTGCCTTGTATCCATGTTTTCTAGTTTTCTAGTGACATGAAATTACATCATCATTGTTTCAGTTGATACAGTTATGGTTATTCTAGTTTCTCTACTGCATCAGGTTGCTTCTGGTGATTATTTATATCATTTATATTGCTTCCACTATTTACTATTCTTTTATATTCATTCTGTTGTGAAACACTCTGTTAATGTGGGAATATTCTTCCCACAAACACAACTTAGGACCTCGGTGCTAGTTGGCAGCCTTTTCCATTCGGGGAAATGCGCTTGAGTCCATGTGGTCCACCGGGCTTAGGGCACCCATTAAGTGGCATCTGGGTCCAGGATGTCACACTAACAAATTAAAATAGATATAACATTATCTATAAAAAAATCATAACCAATATACATGTAAAATTGGGTTTCTGTCATTTAATACTAATGTAAACCCCACATAAACTATATTTGATTAAATTCACACAATACCTAACACCAAATTACATATACATAAATAGAATTACTCTTGACCTAAGATATAAGCCATCAATCACATACCCTCTTAATGTCTTACAACCATTTAAAGGGAAATAAATTATTCTAAGATTTTCCTTAAATCACTTTATAATATTGAATCCTTTATTCAATAGGTTAGGAACAATATGCGACCAAAAGATAAAAATTATTAATACATATTTTTCTTTCATGGTTTCATAATCATGTAGTTAACCATGAAAAGCCACTAGATCAATCTACATAATTTCCAATCCGTAAACATATGTGTTCACCTAACCAACTAATTTATTAAAATGAAATTAATTGTCACCCAACCATGAACACTAACCATTCATGGCTATAATAAATTTATGATCCTACAAAAATGCTCTATTAATGCCTAATTTCCACAATTAACCTCAATAAATACTCAAACAGTCATCCATCTTCTCAATATATAAATTTTAGGTAATTTTGCACATTTTAACATATCTAAACTCATTTTACAAGGTCATAACCCCTTTACTCTATATTTTAGGTTTTATTTTAGTAAATATTTACTAATACTCATTCAAATGGAAAATTATTCATTCATATAATGTTCACTCAATACATTCATATCCAAAATTTTATATCAAAAACCCATTTCCCCAAAATAATTCAATTTATCCAAGAACCAAATTCTTCCAATATACCAAGAAAAATAGTAAATTTATTTATATGATGACCCATTTACCTTCCACTCAAAAATTGTATTTAATTAAATTATTATTTAAAAATCATTATTCCTTCTAAATATTCATTAAAAAAATATTAAGTATTGATTAAGTAATTTTAAAATAGTTATAAATAAATTTATAAAATATTTTAATATAAGGACTTATAAAAACTTTTATATAACATATTTATAGAGCCCAGATCAATGTGAGGTCACTAAAGGGGGAGGGGTGAATCAGTGATTCGTTTTATTTTTATAAATTTTTTCTTTTAAATTAAACCTATATGGATGGTTAAAGAATTGATCCAATCTTCTCATGTATATCATCTTCCTAATGAATAATACTATAAATAAAAGGAATATAATTAGAGAATATATAGGGTTTGATAAAAAGGAATACTTATTGGAATATTGGAGAATCCCCTAAACCTGGATATTCCACTTTATCAAAAGGTGATTACAAAAAGTAATTGGTTATAACCCCAAATAAAAAAACTGATTATACCCCTCCCCCAATATCTAATTGAATTTCAATAGTTGGTTATACCCCCAATTGTACCTTATTTTTTAGTGATTGGTTATACCCCCTAATCATAATCTTCTAACAACGGGCTATACCTGCCAACTGTATCCTTTCTCTCCTAATGGATAGATCCACTGTATAAATATATTTTTAAAATCCTCCTTTATAAGATTTAATGATCAAACTCACTCATGAAAATTTTAAAGTGACTATATATATTTTTGGTCTTGCTAAAATATTTTTAATAACCTGAGTATGATCAGTTACCTTAGTGAAAAAATTCTTAAGAAATGTTTTAGTTTTTCAGATGAAGACTTGACATCAATGAAATGTGTAAAAATATTGCACACAATTTCTCAAAGGTTCTTCATGCATATATTACATGGGATTCCCAAAGTAATAAACCCAAGCACATATAAATATTTTCCTCTCTTTATTATTTAATGTGCTTCTCAAATTATTTATACTTTTTCATTTTTTACCAAGTACTTATGCATTTGTGCATACATGCATGCACTCTTATCCCTACATAAAGAGATCTCCTCATTCCGAGAAGCCAATGTCTTCCTATATGTGAAAGAGTGTGTGTATAGAATTATTTTTCCATGAAATAGAAGATAGATTCATGAACCTTCTTCTCCAGGAATGGGATAATCTCAAGAATGTAGGTTTTCTTATTCATGAAAGAATGTGTGAATCACAAAAATACCTTAAGTGCGTATAATATCTCACCATTTCATCATGAAAACTCAAATGGATTATTAAAAATATTATTTATGATGTACTTTAAGTGTGTTTAACATAAGTCAAATGCCTATTCTATATTCATCTTTTAACCTTAGAGGCTTGTGGAAACCTTCTCTTTCATGTGAATGAATCACACAAGATCTTATCTTTATGAAACAAGGTTTCATGGGGCTCTATTTTACTCTAAAAACAAGATCTCTCACCAATGGAAGCCACTCCTCCTTAGACACATACCCTTAGTAATTATAGCGGATATCTCTACCACCTCTTTATGAGTATCATTCCTCATAGAGGATGATATGAATATCCCAAAAATATGTCATTTCATGGATTTTATAAAAACCAAATATATTTATGTTTCTAAAATATAATACACTGAGAATAATGGAATCTTTTCATATGAAAGTTCATCTTTGTACCTAATGGTGAAGTGATCACATGTGTGAAAAAATATAACAAAATCATTTTATATATCCACCCTACCTCATATGACCTTTATGTTAATATATTCATTCAGTAGTGTATCTATCTTTGAGTTCTTCATTTTTTTTAAACATGACATATCATAGACTTTTCTTTTTAAATCTAGAGCATCTCAATATTTTATTGTGTTGCATCCATGTTAATAATGATCCTGTGTTGATCACCGGTCATTATAGCATAAATAATGTTGAACAAAATCTTCTTTAATGAGGCTCAAAGAATAATACAACACACTAGCTTGATCAGATGGCTCAATTAAAATAGATTGGATGGTCGATGTTCTATCCATATATTTTTAAGATAGAAGAACAGTGTTTCTTGGTGCTTTTACGACATCGGTCTCATAGTATTTTGAGTTCATATTAGTAATATATTTTTTCCACTGCCTCTTAAGACAACACTAGGGTTTGGAACCCAGAAAACTTACAAACACCACCATACATCATCTTTCCTCCCCCCAAGAAGGATCTATAACCACTATGTGTGCACACCCGAGTTCACTCTATGGGTGTTATGCATACCCCAAAACATATTCATACAAGCCTAAAATCTATCCATGACCTTTCTCCACCAAGTTGTGTGTGATGGATCTTCTATGTGGTTGATTCCACCTCTCGAATGTGTGGGATAGATCAGGCTTCTTAGCTTGGATGGTTGGCCTTTTTCCCCAATCACATAGAAAATATCTAAGTTAAAAATATCACCATTTAAATAAAAATTTAAAAGAAAATCTCAATATTATTCAAATATTCTTCATTGAA
This sequence comes from Viscum album, assembly GCA_963277665.1. Classification (NCBI taxonomy): domain Eukaryota; kingdom Viridiplantae; phylum Streptophyta; class Magnoliopsida; order Santalales; family Viscaceae; genus Viscum; species Viscum album. The sequence goes on from OY728129.1 coordinate 266,613,271, forward strand.
AAAAAAAATTTGATTTATTATTCCTCATGGAAGAATGATTTCCATGGAATTCTTCAATTCTACTTTTTTATCTAGGTGTAAACAATTTTTCATCATTGATGTAAGTCTTTATAATTTTAAAACATCAAATTAATCATTATAATTTCTAGAATAATTTCTCAAGAATGAAATTCAATCTCCTTATTTGAATATATAACAATTCTCTATGTATCACCACTTTATCTTCTTTTGATCTATAATATATATTGAATCAGTATTGAAAACAAGCATAATTCAACTACATTGGTCTCAACAATCTCCCATGTGATTTTTTTCAATACCACCAAAATATTCACCATGTCAATATTTGAATCTCTTACTTTATTTCTCCCCTTATTAACAATAAATACCAAGGATAAGTGGAGGTTTAACTTTCACTTAAAATAATGGAACAACTTTTTTTCCAAATAAATGTTATTTTAGTAATTCAACTACATGTCTATGTAGGATAACCTGATGTAAGAAAAAAAATAGTAATGATAATAAAGCATTAAATTTGTCCATGAATAATATTTATATATGGTACCATACTCAATATCAATCATCTTGTTCTTCTAAGGGTCTATGAAAACAAGTTAATCAATATATAACATGGATTTACAACAAACAAACACATAAAAATACTTCTATTGCATAAAATATTATACCCTTGTGTCTCATCGTTATCATGGTCCATCACTCCTTCTTGATGAGTAAAATATTACAGAATCAAGGAATATGTTCAAGTGTGATGATCATACATCAACTTCAATGTTGATCCACTTGAAAGGACACACTTCGTTAATCATCATGTATAGATGTGTTCTATATAATGAACAACTCTTCTCCTTAAATTCCCTTCATGATAATTCATATAAAAGAGTACTGGAATAAGAAGGTGTTGGTTGGAGTGGATACTCAAGAGGGGGGTGAATTGAGTTCCTACTTAAAATTTCTGTTAAAAAAATTATTAAAAAATATCCCCCAAGTTTTTAAAATGGCTCGGTTAATTAAGACAGCAGAGATATAGATGTCCGATTGGTCAAAAGGTTTCTCAAAGGCTGATTAATCCTCAGTTGAATTAGTGAGATACACTTCTCCAACTTTTGAAACTAGTTTATAGAATCAAACAAATACACACACTAACTAAAACTAACTATCAATGTAAAAGAAAAACAGTTTTATGTTTTAGCTGATGTAAGAAATAGAAAAGATATAAAACAGAGTATAATAAAAAAAATGTAGTGCATAGTGAAGTAAAACAAGAGGATCTATCTCAAGACAAGACTTAGTCCTCTCCCCTTGGTGATCACCTGCCACCAAGCAGTTTATATTAGCAATAAACATGATACACAGCCTGTATTGGGCTTTACAACGATTTTCCCAAACTATCCAAGGTTCACACCCTCTACCACTGTTCTTCATGGGAATAACAAACAACACAGACCACACATGGTCTCTTCTATAGTTATACGAGGGAAAAAAGTAGGTGAAGTTTGGTGTGAGGGTATTCAGTATCCTCTAGTTCTAGTACAGGAGATAGAATTTGAGATAGACAGACACACACACTTTTCATAAATTTAAAAATAAAGGAAACAATAGAGAATTTAAGATGATATAGTGTTTAGAAGGCTCTATGTGTTTTTAGTTCAACTCTTGACTCCTTGAAGTGAGTAATTTGAAGTTTGAGTCTATCTCGGAAAGTTTTCTCCAAAACAAAGTGTCACAACATCTAGGTACTACCTTCCAGGTACTGAGATATTCATCTTCATGGTACAAGGGAGTTTATGAAGCACAGTAGGACAACCTTGAATATGTTCTTTAAAAATATATTCATGAAGCTTTTGGATTTTGTGTTTATGCACTAGAGTATTTTTCTTCTTCTTGTTCTTCATTAATTTCTTCCTTATGCATTTGAATTTTGAATTTCACTCCCTGTATTTTGTTTTTCTCTCTGCCTCTATATATATATCTTCCTTTTCTTCAGTATTTTTCTTTTGTATTTGAGGTCTGACAATAGGAATGAGTGGATCACATGTATTCTTTATCGTACCTCATACTGTCCATGGTATTGTCTCCTAAAACATTTACAATCAGCATTAATTAATTTCAGAAGCATTTAATTTATCAAATGTGATCGTTATAATAATATTGAGAAATTGACAGAGCATGGAAGATTAAGCATCGGTAGACTAGTAACGGTAGCCTTTATATCCGTAGGCAGGTGCATATCAGCAACCAACTGTAACCTTTCATCAGTAACCTTCAGTGGTAACCTATAATAGTAGGCTTGTATAGGTGACCTTGTATTAGTAACCTTGTAACGGTGACCTTGTAATAATGACCTTTTTATCTGTGACTTTGTAACGGTAACCTTTTTAGGTGTGAGCTTTAAACGGTAACATTTGTAGTTGTGACCTTGTAACGGTAACCTTTGTAGTTGTGACCTTGTAGCGGTGACCTTGTAACTGTGACCTTTGTACTTTAATAAATTTTATATTGTAAGCTTAACCAATCAAGCAGTGAGATTGGAAGTATATGAATATTACTCTATAGAAACAGGAAATATTAATGAAATATAATTAGCATAGAATGAAAACAAGGTTCTCACTTAAATGAAAACATGATTTGGAATTGTCAAAACATGATTTGGGATTATGAATACATGATTTGGGATTATGAAAACATGATTTGGGATTATGAAAACATGATTTGGGATTATCAAAATAGGTGAGTCCAACAATATCACCCTTTTTTATAATCACAAATTATGTCCTTGAATCTCTAGGTTTAAGAGTTTTGAATCAAGGTTCAACACATCTACTAATTTTATCAGTGAGGTGAGCATACACAGATATTATGAAGAACATAACATTTATGTTAGAACATATAAACACTTATAAACACTTATTTCTCATAGATAATTCAACTATTCAACATAATCATCTTCTCCCCCTTTGTGATTAACAAAAAGCGTAGATAACAAAAATAGTGAAAAGAGAGTTTGGATTAATGACACAGTAGTACAATATACCAAAATAAATACCCCAATCCCGATCAAATAAGATAGTCCACACTCCATCCACATCAGAGAATTTCATTGAGTATTTTCTCTTTGAAGTTGAGGATGAAGGTTCTGATGGTGGAGGGATAGGCTGAGGGGTTGTTGTTAGTAGGGTAGGAGGAGAAACAACTGAGTCATCAGTAGACCAGTAGTGAGTAGATCTATGAGGAATGGTAGGGGTCAAGCTTCTGATGGCTTGAGTAGAGACATCATAGGAGAAGCACTGGCAGATCCTGAGGCATTAGAGGTGGAGGGCAAGGCTGGAGGGACAATGATGGGTGTACAATCCACATGGAGGAAAGGAAAGAAAATATTCCTGAAGTCCATAATGATACTGCCTCCTCTTTCCATAGCTGAAATAAAATCATCCTTATTCTTCATAAATTTCTCCAAAGCAAGAGTGAGTTCTTGATGTCTTCTCACTTGTTCCTTAAATGCCTGAGTGACCGGTGGAATCCTCAACTTCTCCAACAGAAACTTGATGTGGCCATCCATCTGATGCTTAGTGTAAACTCGTCTGTAATAGAAGTCAACTTGATCTTTGATGGACATTTGATCTTGAGAAGCTTCTCTTAAATAATTTCCTACAAGGTTATGAATTTCCCAGGTGATGGAAATAACCTGAGAGTATAAAGTACTAGTACCAGAGAACTTTTCCACTTCTTCTCTAAGAATGATTCTGAAATCTTCAATTTCAACTGGAGGAGAGGCTGAAGAAGATGCAGATGCACCCAGAGGTGTCAGAGCGAAAACCATAGTCTCCTTAAATGATTTGGATAGCCCACTTATCAGCCTTTTTATATCACCATATTGGCCTTTACCATGTGTTTCCATAGACTTCTTAAAGTCCACAAACATTGTGACCATTTACTGAACCACACTTTAAAAAAATTTAAGGTCTTTGTCCACCTATGCTCTTGAATCCATATATGAATCTAAGCGGATAATAGACAATTTCATTGATTCTATAGACTCTGTCAAATCTCTTACCTAATTCTGACATTCCTTTACCTCATGTAACACAGCAGAGTTAGAGGTAGAGACTATCTGTTTCACTACAGATGTCATGAGTTCTTGATTTTGAGCTTTTGTTTTCTCTATCTCAGTGTTTTTCTCATCAATATACCTCTTCACTTTTGAATTCAAGGAATTAAATTCATCCTTATTTACATTGTATCGAGGTAAAAACCCCACAGGCTATACAATGGTAGTTTCTAAGACTGTAGGAATTAGAGAGCTTCTAATAGGCTGTTCATCTTCAGAGTCTCCATAATCTAGGCCAAAAACTACAAATCTAAGAGCTTTTGTCTAGTCCTCTATCTCATGAGCAACAGCAACTGATCCTATAGCAATAGGTTCCTCCCACTCACTTGGAGCATTATCCTGAAAACCCACATCTATCTCCATTTGACCTCCTTGGTAAACTTCATCAATAGGAAGGTTCACTGCCACTTCCTCCACAGAATCTTCGATAACTTCCAGAACAAGTCCAACTACGACTGAATTAGAAACTTCATCATCTCTACTTTCTACCCTTTTGTATGTCCTATTAAAGGACTAAGACATAGATATTCCTCTTTATTTTCATCAGCAGCTGTCTCAAAGTTATCTTGACTTGATTTAGAGTCCTCATCCTCATCTGAGGTATCTCTAACTTCTCTTAAGATAATTTTAGCCCCTTCTTTTTCACTAGTTTACTTATCATTATCCTTTAGGATAGTCTCTCTTCTAGGAAATCACTTTGGTGGGATAGGCTCACCAAAGGATACAGTATTAACACAGGTATTTGAGGGAAGGTCAGGGTCACTCCTATCATCTATCGGAGAATCCTCTCTTTCTTACACAACAGCAACTGCTTATCCTTCTTCATCTGAATAGGTAAGATCAACTTCATCAGGATTAAGACCGAGGTCTCTATTATTCTTAGGACTAATACGATGAGTTACATGATTAAACTCATCATATACCTTAGCCTCATCATTCACCCAGGTCTTTAGCCATAGATTCCAGTTGATCTTCATCAACTTGAAGATTACTATGGTGATGCAGTGGTTATCTTGCACAAAAATAGTTTCTTCCTTATCTCCAGAAACTCCTTTGACATTCAACATAAGGGATATCAACTTAGCATGGAATAAAGCATTAGATTTTTAACGAGGCTTGGTCATATCTTCTAGTTGAATCATCAATATCCTACATAAGTTGATCTTCTGTTAATTCTTTAATAGATACAAGAGAAATACATCCTGATACTTTATTGTTGAAAATTCCCCTATCATGGGACTCAAAACAAGATAGAAAAACTTAAATAGCATCTTGTCTTCTTCTTTCATCTTAGAAACAATGACTTTTCTAGGAATTCAATTCCCTCTCAGTTCAGCTAATGCTTCTTTATAGCAGAAGAACTCACTAGTTGGAGGCACCAATTTCGAGTAAAAATCAAAAATCCCTTCATGTGGAACCCTCAAGAATTCATCCCATTCAATGGAAGAGAAGCTCACACTTACTCAATTTACTCTGGAAATCATCCGATTCTCATCCTTAGACTGCTCTAATTTGAGGTACTCATAAAATTACTTTACTAACATTAGGTAATAGGGTCCATTATTGTTTGAAAAACATTCAACACAGCCCTAAGCTTCTAGTGCCTTAAATACTAACGACCGGCTCCACAGCAGCAACTCTGAACTTAATGACTTCTCAACTAATATTTCCCTCTTGGGTAAATGTGATTTCAGCATCTTTTCCATTGTCTGGATTCCACTAATCGACTCATCTCTAGGTCTCTTAGGATTATGTGTGTCTCCTTCATTAGAAATCGGCAGCCTTTTGACTCTTTCCCTTGATATGGAGAGGTTAAAGGTTTCAATAGAGGTTTATGTTCTGAGATTGGAGAGAAAAAGGTTTAGGAAAGGGTTTGATGTGGATTGAGAAGTGATCCATGTTTTAATTTTATCATTTAGGGATCCAAAAAAAAATAAAACAGAAAAAATTAATAAGTAATATGTAGAAAACTTTTTAGATTCCGGCTGAGAGCACAAAAACGTAAAGTCCCGGATTCAAGTCGTCTATTGGTAAGGAGGTATCGGTAAGGTCTAATGGTGAGGTCCTATTAGTAAGGTGTAACGGTAAGGTCCTATTAGTAAGGTATAACGGTGAGTTTCTATCAGTATGTTCTAACAGTGAGGTTATATCAGTAAGGTCTAATAGTGAGGTTCTATCAGTTTATCATACCTAACTCGTGTTTGATGTAATTTAACCTCTCAGAATTCAAAGTCTTTATGAATATATCTGCCAATTGGTGTTCAATACCAATGAATTCAAGAGTGATATCGCCTCTTTGATAATGATCTCTCAAGAAGTGATGTCTTACATTGATATGATTTTTACTTGCATGGGATACTAGATTTTGAGAAATGTTAATTTCACTTGTGTTGTCACAATTTATAGAGACATGTTGGAATCGATATCCATATTATAGTAAAGTGTGTTTCATCCATAGAATTTGATCACAATAACAACCAACATCTATATATTCAGCTTTGGAAGTAGATAATGCAACAGAATTTTGTTTCTTACTACACCATGATACCAGTTACTTGCCTAACATGTGACATGTTCCAAAAGTGATTTTTCTATCTAACTTACAACCAACAAAGTCAGCATCTGAATAACTTATTAAATCAAATGGTTGTCCTCTTGGATAAAATATTCCTAATATGGTAGTATATTTGTGATATTTGAAAATCCTTTTAATAGAAGTTAAATGATATTCTTTGGGATTAGCTTGAAAGTGATCACACATGCATACACTGAACATAATATCAGGTTGGTTGGCTGTAAGGTAGAGTAGACTCCCTATCATACCTCTGTAGTTGGTTTGATACATTGGTTCACCAGTTTCATCAACATCTAACATACAAGTGGTACTCATTGGTTTATCACTATATTTACTTCTATCTAAACCAATACTTTTTAGAAGATCCTTAACATATTTACTTTGATTTAAAACAATACCATCTTTATTTTGAAAAATATGAAATCTAAGGAAAAATTTACATTCTCCCATTAAACTCATTTCAAATTCATTTTGCATTATTTTTGAAAAATAAATACATAAAGATTTTTTAGAATATCCAAAAATTATATCATCTACATAAATTTGTACCATCAAAACATATTTGGAAATTCTTTTAACAAACAAAGAAGGATTTGTTATTCCTTTAGTAAAACATTTTTAAATAAGAAAGGAACTAAGTCTATTATATCAAGCACTTGGAGCTTGCTTTAAACCATATAAATCATTAGAATATTTAAAAATATGGTTTGAAAAATGGGGATTTGTAAAACCAGGGGGTTGTTAAACAAACACATCCTCAACTATATACCTATTTAGAAAATAACTTTTAACATCCATTTGATAAAGTTTAAAATTTAGATGAGCTGAATAAGCAAGTAGTGTCCTAATGGCTTCTAGTTGAGCTACAGGTGCAAAGGTCTCCTCATAGTCGATCCCTTCTTCTTGACTATATCCTTGTGCAAGTAACTTAGCTTTGTTTCTAACAATATTTACAGATTCATCAACTTTGTTTCTAAAAACCCATTTAGTGCCTATTGTCAATGTGTCCTTAGGTCTTTCAATTGGGTCCCAGAATTTGTTTCCTTCAAATTGATTTAATTATTATCGCATAGCCATCACCCAAAATTAATCATTGATAGAATCATTAAAATATTTGTGTTCAAGCTGTGAAAGAAAATCTTGATGTTCAACCTAGTTTCTCAGAGTAGCTCCAGTTTGTGTTCCTCTATTTTAATCACCTACTACAGCATTTAGAGGATGATTCCTGAGAGTTCTAATACCTATAGAAAGAGATGAACATGACTCCTCATGGTTGTTTACAGGTTCAGACTCAACAGATGTAGATTCTAGAGGATTCCCAGAACTGGTTACTTTTACAGAAGGTTCAGTATCATTATCATTAAGGTCCATAATTAACATATCTTCCTCAAGGTGTTCAAGAGAGGTTTTGGGTTTATGTGGACCAGTCTCATCAAATTTGACATGAACAGATTCTTCCACACATTTGGTTCTTTTATTAAATACTCTATAGGCTTTACTTGAGAATGAGTAACCTAGGAAAATTCCTTCATCACTTTCGGAAGTAAACTAGTCAATATTTTCCTTAGTTTTAAGGATAAATACTTTGCAATCAAAAACTCTAAATTAATTAACCTTAGGATTCCTATTGTTCGAAATCTTATAAGGGGTCTTCTTAAGAATAGGTCTAATTAAGACTCAATTTATGGTATAACAAGTTGTATTTATAGCTTCAGCCCAAAAATAAATAGGTATATTATACTCACTAGGAATAGTTCTAGAAATCTTTTGAATGGTCCTATTTCTTCTTTCTATGACTCCATTTTGTTGAGGTGTTCTAGGTGCAGAGAAATTGTGATTATAGTCATTGTGTGAGCAATATGATTCAAACTCCTGATTTTCAAACTCACAATCATGATCAATTCTCAAGGTCTTAATTCTAAGTCCACTATGATTTTCTATAGACTCAAAATACTAGATAAATTAAGAAAAAGCATCACTTTTTGAGCCAAAAAGTATACCCAAGTGTACCTAGAAAAATCATCTAAAAAAACACAAACATAGTGCTTCCCATTTAAACTTGGAACTCTTGATGGTCCAAAAAATTCCATGTGAACCAACTCAAGTGGTTGAGAATTAGAAACTTCTTACTTTGGTTCGAAATAAACTTTGTTTTGTTTTCCCTTTTGATAGGGATTGCACACTTTGTTAAGTGGGAATTCCAATTTAGGTAAGTATCTAACTAAACCTTTCCTAGTCAGTTTCCAAAGTTATTAGACGTTGCATTGTCCTAATATTTTGTTCCAAAACCAGTATTCCTTATGAAAAGAATTTAAGTAAGAAACATTTTTCTTGGCTAAGGATTTTAAATCAACAGCATCCACATTTTCATTTCTAATATCAGTGAATAATAAATCATTTTTATAATTGAAAACATTACATGAATCATTTTTAAATTTAACATTGAATTCACTATCACACAACTGAGATATACTAAGTAAATTGTACTTTAATCCATCAACAAAAAGTACTTTGGAAATTAATAATGTATTAGGGTTACCAATATGTCCTAAGCTGACGATTTTTCCCTTTTCATTGTCACCAAAAGTTACATGTCCACCATCATCTTTGATTAGGCTCTTGAAGTATGAGTAGTCTCATGTCATATGTCTTGAACAACCACTATCCAAGTACCACATGGTCTTACAGGAACTCTTTAGGTAGCATCCCTGCAAAACATATTATGCATGGGGTAACTTTGGTACCCAGATTTTCTTGGGTCTAGAGAGGTTAGAAAGTAAAACTTTGGGAACCCATACTTGTCTCACAATTTTCATATAATAAGTAGATATATTTTGAGATATAATCAATTTGTTTGGTCTTTTAAATAATTTTTTTTCAAGAAATGTCCTAGAACTTGAACTAGTAGTGAACTGTCTAAATTTTGGAATAAATTTTGTTTTGAAAATTTTTCTATGTCCTGGTTGATATCCTATTACCCTTGTATATTTCTGGGAAATCTATTTTTCTAGCAACTGACTCAAGGTATCGCTACCTAAAGTAAACCTCTCAAGATCTATCTTTATTTTTTTCATTTGATAACTTAAGTTTACTGTTTTCTTTTAATAGCTCAGCGCATTTTTCTTTTTCAATATCCAGATCAGACTTATAATTGGCATTTAAAGTATGTTATCTTTTTAATGATTTTTATTTGTCCTTGATCTCATTAAAGGTATCCTCAACCATTTCATAGTATTCAAATAATTCATCCTTAGTCATATCTTCATCATTATGTGATTCACTCTTATTCCCAGAATAATAGGCGTTATGTATAGGAGAATTAAGCATTACCTCAGATGTTTCTGACATGAAACATAAGTTATCATGATTGTTCTGTTCACTATCAGAAGCATCAGATCCATTGGAGCTGTCTTCTAAAGCACTCTAGGTGGCTTTCATATCCTTTTTATATCCTTTTCCCTTATCTTCATATTTCTTCTTAAATTTCAGCTTGGGGCAGTCTTCCTTCACTTGACCTTTTTCGTTTTCACTCATAATAGATTATTTCATTGGAGTTGTCATCCCATTTTATATCTTTCTTCCATTGTCCTTTACCATTATACTTTCCATTGTAGTTTGACTTCCTAAAGAATTTATTCTTTCATAAGAAATTTTTGAATCTCCTATAAAGATGATCCATCTCCTCATCACTATTAGATTATGATTCTTCACTTGTGGAAGTATCTATAGGAGCATGATCTTTTTCTTTATCTTTTCTATTTGAGGTAGTAGTCGTGAATGCTACTGACTTCTTCCTTGGTTCTTCATATACTTATTGATTCACCTTAAGCTCTTATTCATACATAATAAGCATGCCAATTAGTTCCTTTACTGGTAGCTTGATTATGTCATAAGATTATCAGATAGAAACAGAAGTTCCCCTCCATCTGTCAGGTAATAATCGAAGAAGTCTCATGATTTGGTCCTTACTATAAACTGGTTTTCCAAGAAGACTCATGGTGATCACTATTTCATTGAATCTGAGATACATTTCAGATATAGGTTCATCAGGCTTCACTTTAAAATTATCATATTTAACGGTGTATATATTTAGTCTCATTTCATTAAAAATAGTTGTTCCCTCATGAGAGATAGCTAAAGTATCCCAAATTTCATATGCAGTTTTGCAAACAGATATTCTATTGAATTCATTATCACCTAGAGAATTGTACAAGGAATTCATTGCTTTATAGTTATTATTATATGTGGCATTAGTCAACTGAGACCTTGTGTCCCTAGAAGTAGTAGGAAATACTTCTTGTTCTTAAATTGTGTCCCAGATTTCAGGTCCCATGCCCTCTAGACACATTTTTATTTTTAATGTCCACTGAGCAGAGTTATTACCATTAACGAAAGGTGGCATGATAGTGTCAGCACCCTCAACTTTAGTTTCCATAGTTACTTTGAATTTAAAGAACTGAAAATTTAGATATGACAAAAATTTTAAGATCTTTAAGATACAACTATAATAACAGTTGAAAATAATTTGAACACCTGAAAATAAAAAACAAATCCTCAGATACCAAATTTCAATCAGAGTGGATACTCAAGAGGGGGTGAATTGAGTTCCTATATAAAATTTCGGTTAAAACATTATTAAAAAATATTTCCCAAGTTTTGAAAACGCCCCAGTTAATTAAGGAAGTAGATATATAGATGTCTAATTGTTCAACAGGTTTCTCAAAGGGTAATTAATCCTCATTTGAATTATTGAGATACACTTAACAACTTTTGAAACAATTTTACAAAATCAAACAAAAACAAACACTAACCAAAACTAACTATCAAAGTGAAAGAAAAATAGTTTTATCTTTTAGCTAATGTAAGCAGTAGAAAAGATATAAAATTGATTATAATAAAAAATGTAGTACACAGTGAAGTAAAACAACAGGTTTAGTCTCCAGCCGAGACTTAGTCCTCTCCACTTGGTGATCACTTGCAACCAAGTATTTTATATTAGAAATAAAATTTATACAAATCCTGTATCGGGCTTTACAACAGTTTTCCCAAACTCTCCAGGGTTCACACCCTCTACAACTATTGTTCGTGGGAATAATAAACAACACAGACCACACATGCTCTCTTCCATAGTTATATGTGGGAAACAAAAATAGGTTATGTTTGATGTTAGGATATTCAGTATCCACCAGTTCTAGAACAGGAGACAGCATGTGAGATATACAGACACAAACACTTCTCAGAAATGTAAAAATTACGAAAACAATAAATAATTTATGATGAGATAGATTTTAGAAGGATCTATGAGTTTGTAGTTCAGCTGTTGACTCGTTGAAGTGAGGAATTTAAATTTTGAGTCTATCTCTAGAAGTTGTCTCCAAAACAGAGTGTCGCAACTTTCAGGTACTAGCTTCCAGGTACTGAGATGTTCAACGTCTTGGTACAAGGGAGTTGATGAAGCATAGCATGGTAGGCTTGAATATGTTCTTCAAAAATATCTTTGTGAAGCTTTTGGATTTTCAGTATATGCACTGGAGTATTTTTTTTCTTCTTTCCCTTCAGTAATTTCTTCTTTATGCATTGGACTTGTGAACTTCAATCCAAGTATTTTGTTTTTATCTCTGCCTCTATATATATATCTTCTTTTTCTTTGGTATTTTTCGTTCATATTTGAGGTCTGAAAATAGAAATGTGTATATCGGGTGCATTATTTCTCGTACCTCATATTGTCCATGGCATTGTCTCCTGAAACGTTTACAATCAGCATTAATTAATGTTAGAAGAATTTAATTTATCAAATGTGACTATTAGAATAATATTGAGAAATTGACTGAGTGTAGAAGGATAAGCATCGGTAGACTGGTAACGGTAGCCTTTATATCGGTAGGCAGGTACATATCGACAACCAACTGTAACCTTTAATTGGTAACCTTCAACGGTATCCTTCAGCAGTAGGCTTGCATCGGTGACCTTGTATCGGTAAATTTGTAAGGATGACCTTGTAACGATGACCTTTGTAGCTGTGACCTTGTAATGGTAACCTTTGTAGCTGTGACCTTGTAATGGTAACCTTTGCAGTTGTTAACTTGTAACGGTAACCTTTGTAGTTATGAACTTGTAATGGTAACCTTTGTAGGTGTGACCTTGTAATGGTAACCTTTGTAGTTGTGACCTTTTAGCGGTGACCTTGTAACGGTGACCTTTGTACGTTAATAAATTTTGTGTTGTAAGCTTAACCAATCAAGTAGTGAGATTGAGGGTATATGAATATTACAATATAGAAATATGAAATATTAATGAAATATAATTAGCATAGATTGAAAACATGGTACTCACATAAATGAAAACAAGATTTGGGATTATCAAAACATGATTTGGGATTATGCAAACATGATTGGGGATTATGAAAACATGATTTGGGATTATGCAAACATGATTTGGGATTATCAAAATAGGTGTGTCCTATAGGAGGGACCTCAAATTTACTTAGAGGTAGTATTAAGACTGATAATATCATCTCAATCCTTAATTATTTTTCTTCTTAGATTTACCAAAATGTGTGATTTATTTATCCTTGTCAGTTGACACTTCTAAAGTGAACACATTTTCCACTTCAATATCATAAGTATTTATTTTTACTTTCCACATCTTATTCATGATATCTTTTTTGGATGATATAATTTTCATACAATATTATGTATCATTCCTAATTTGTTCACACCTTTCACACTTCCTATTTTTCAACTCATCAATGGTAGATGAATTATCATCACATTTAACTACTTCAATTATCACCACTTTTAATCCCTTTTCCTTAGTTATAATTTGATATTTCTTTATTTTTTTTCCTTGGATAGTTTTTCGGGTAGGATAAATAAATATTATTTCTTAATGTTCTTAGTTTTTTGATATTCTCAAATAATTCACTAGTGATTGTATCATTCTTCACTATTTAAATTCTCTTCACATTGACATTTTAAGTAATCTCACTCAGTGTGATAAATAATAATTTTTATGTTTTTTGACCTTATTGACCACATCTTCAACAAAAATTATTCAATAATTAATTTTTTTTATAAATTTAAAATTTTTATGAGGTATTGGTCACATGCTTCTCTTTTTAATAAATTAATTTCATCTATTTAGAATTTGTCCCCTTGATTTGTGCCTCTTTCTTGGTAGTGACATGTTATAATAGAATAAATATTCTTTATGACCAAACACTCTACAAAACTAGTATTATACTCTCAACCTTGATCTTATAGATTTATAGTAGTTCTTCTATAAATATTGGTGTTACTATAGTTTCACTAATTGGGGGTGTTTTTTCTTGGGATGAAACCTTCAGCTAAATTATTACACTCTTCCTTTATTAAATATGATTTCTTATTTATTAAATTGATTCTAACTTGTTCAGTATTCCCTATTAAACCTATGTTTTTAGAGATAGAATATATGCATTCATAATAATTTTATATAGAAACAACCTATCTCTATAAAACCTTCTTCTATGCAGCATATGATGATTCCCCTTTAAGTTCAACTGAAGTATTATTTTATCTTTTTTAAATCATTTTTGAGTTTAATATAACATTGATTGTGTATCTGATAATTCTTCCTATTTCTCGGAAATATTTTCACATATATCATTCATCGTATTCTTGTAATAATCTATCATCAATATGTTTTGTATATTTCCTTCAACATGTTCTGATTCTCCCTTGTCAAAGTCTTTCTTTATGTCAGATTTTTCTTCAAAATTTTTTATATTGCCCTTAACTCATCCATATTCATCTTATTTCACTTATTTAATTAAGATTTGTCTCTTATTTCATGACATGTAATTTATTCTCAAACATGATCTTATCAATTTCATTCTTTAACCTTTTCTTATCCTTCTTGAGTTTCATATTTTCCACAGTAGTAACTTCTAAATTTTCATTTTACATCCATTTTAGTCTAGTTATATTATTACATTCATCAACTTCAAATAAATATTAAGATTTCTTGTATTTTCCCATAATACACACAAACTTATGAGAATATATTCCATTTTACAATTCACTACTTATTCAGGAAGATTCGTCTATTTCTCTACTTATCATATTCATTTTCTTAGAAGTAAGCATCCTCTAATTCTTCTTTCCCTTATTTTTTTGGGACTTCTTGTCTTCTTTATCCAATTTGTTATCAACACAACTCTTCATTATATAGTTACTAAAGAATGACCACTATTTTGAAAATTAAAACATTTTAGTGATTTTTTCTTTTTCTTGTCCACTTTACCCTTTTAAGTATTCTTATAAACAGGGCCTTCATTTTATTGAAGTCCTCTTAAACTTCATCATCCTCCAAATCACTTGATTCTGGTTCTCTGATTTTAGATTTCCTTATTATCATTTATTCAAAGGATATATTATCTCGTGCGTTCTTCTTTAATGACAGTAAATTTCTGATTATTTATGTTATGATATTATTATGAATTTTATCTAATGATATATATTCTTGTTCTTCTAGAGATGAAATATTTGGATTGATTTTTTTGGAATTTCTCATTAGATTATTCACAATAGTATAATACTCTAGATTCTCACAAAAACTTATGATATTTCTAAAAAAAATCATTTAATCTTATAAATATCCCCTAAAAGATTCATCTTAAACAATTCGGATATCTTCATACTTGATTATCCATATTTGAAACATAGATTCTTTTACTTTAATATTTCTTCTATAATTGTTTATTAGTTTTTATCAGCTATCCTTGGTAGTTTGGAAACACACTTTAGTCTATAAATTTTCTAATGAATCAATAATGATTGATTTTTAGATTTAAATTCATTTCCATATTCCTTTTATCACCAAAGTTCATTGAAGAATTCTCATCACAGGGTTCAAATCCAACAGTTTCTTCATCTCTCACTTGTAACCAAAGTTATAGGAAATTTAATATTACCTTATTTCTCCAGCAATGATACTTCTCACCATTTAAAGTTGGAACACCCCTTAGATTAATTGAATTCGTGTTCTCTATCATCATTAGTTTTTTGAATATTTCAAAGGCAACCACAGATTTGATACTGCTTATAGAACCCGAATCAATGTGTGATCACAGAGAGGGGGAGGGGATGAATTAGTGATCCCATTTCTATTTATAAATTATTTCTTTTCAATTAAATAACTATCATTTTTAAATACATGATAAAATATTCTTATATATCTTATCCTCAACATGAATAATTCTATACATCGAATAAACATAACACAAGGATTTATATTGTTTTGTAAAAATACATACTCATTTTCGTGTTGGTTAGTCCCCACAACATAGATTCTCCACTTTATTATAATTTGATTAAAAATATTAATTGGTTATTCCCCAACCCAATTGAAAAATGGTTATACACCCAAATTAAATTCACCTTTAGTAGTTGGTTATACCCCCTAACTATACCATCTTCTCTATTAATTGGTTATATCCACAAATCACAATCTTCCAGTAACTCGTTATACCCCCTGCTCTAGTCTTCTTCTTGAAATATATATATCCACTATGGAGATATATTTTGATAATCGTCCTATATGAGATTTCTATATCACACTTGATTTTGTATAATTTCAAGTACCTTTGTAGGTTTCTGGTCTTGCTCAAATATTTCTGATCACCTGACTATGATCAATTTCCTTAGTATAACAATTCTTGGAAAATCCTTTCTTCTATATAATGAAGTCCCATCCTCAATTAAATATGTTCAATTTATTCAAAAACTTTATAAAAGGTGATGAACACATTAATTTCATGGGATTCTCAAAAAAAATCCCTATAACGTAAAAAAAATTTCTGTATTTATTATTTTCTGAGCATCAAAAAAAATTTATACAAGCCACTAACTTCTTCTTTATATAAGTGTGTATGTGGAATTCCTTATTCCTGAAAAAACAAAACGATTCATGAAACTTATTCTTTTCAAAAGATATTATTTCAAGTGCATGGGTTTTATTATTATTGAATGTAAGTGTACAAAGTTGAATACTTAAAGTGCAAATATTGTCTAACTATTTCATTGTGAAAACATGAATAGGTTCATAGAAACGTTCTTCATGAATAGATTTCAATTTTTCAAGAACAAGTAGATGGGTTATGGTATATTATTCTTCATTAGTTAAGAATATTTTGAAAACCATCTTATTCACATGAATGAAGCACCCATGATCTTCTATTCATGAAACAAGGTTTCACAGTGCTCTATTTAACTCTAAAAATGATATTTATCACCAGCGGTAGCCATTCCTCATTCACCATGGACCCTCATTATTTATAATTGATATATATATTACTTCTCTTTTAGTATCATGATATGTAATTAATGATATTAATATTTAGAAAAATATTCCTTGTCCGGGATTTTATAAACACTAAAGATCATGATGTTTCTTAAATATAGTATTTCAAGAATAATAGTGTATTTTCATACACAAGTTTTCTTTTTCCCCTCATGGAAAAGTGATCACATACATGAAAAAATATATAGAATCATCTCATGCATCCAAAATTCATATTATGACCTTCATGTCAATATATTTATTTAGAAATAGCTCTAGATTTGTGTTCTCCAATGTATTCAATCATAGAATGTATCACAGACTTCAGTTTTTAACTCAGAGCATTTCATGATTTCAATTGATCATCTCTGTAGTAACAACAAGCTAAGTTGAATTTATTTTCATTACAATATGAATAATGATAAACAAAATATTCTATGATGAGGATTGACGAAGAAAAAAACTCACTGGATTAATTGAATAAATCAAATAAAATAGATGAGATAGTAAAAATTCTATTTATATGTTTTTAAGATGAGTGAACAGTGTTTTCTAGGTGCTTGCTCAACTTCGGTATAATGGTATATCAAGAGATTCTATTCGCTTTTTCTCTCTAGCCGTAATGGGGTTCAGGGCTAAAAATACTTATCCTCACCACCTCAATCCATCATTCCTTCCCTTATAATGGCTCCAGCACCTCCATGTGTGTGTGCCTATGGGAACTCTATAGGGCCATATGTATGCCCCCACACCTTTCCATTCAGGCCTCAACTCTATCCATGCTATATTATTTCCAAGATATTTGAGCTAGCTCTCCTACATGGTTATGTCCACCTTCCACATGTGTGGGACTAATCTGGCTCCTTAGCTTGAATTTTTGGCCATTTTTTCTAATTACATTGAAAATATCGAAGTGAAAAATTCCACTACGTAAATACAAATAAGAAACTAAAAACTAAATATTATTTAAATATTATTCATGAAATATATATATATATATATATATATTCATGGATTTCTTACTCCTCTTGTAATAATTATTATCTTGGAATTCTTCAATTCATCTTCTTCATCTTAATTTAATCATTTTTTTATCATTAACACAAATCTTTGGAATTATTGAAAACCCCATCAGTCATCACAATTTCAAAGAGAATTTCTCAATAATGACATGCAATGCAATTCTATGAATCTATAAAAATTCTCTAAGTATAACAACTTTATCTTCTTTTGAACTCTTACATATTTAAACTCTTTATTGATAATATGTACAATTCAACATAATTAGTCTAAACACTTTTAATTTTTTCGAATAAAATCAATTATAAAGTCCATATTTAATGAAATATATAAAATATGTCATTTTTAAATTTTAGATTTAAACATCAAGAAAATATTTTTGAATTTTTCCTATAAATAAAACATTTAATGTAATAACAATACAACTAATGCTACTAAAACAAAACAACAAAACAACATAAATAATATATATAAATATCATGGGATTACAGGAAACATATACTACTCACACAATCATGGGATAGTTGGGTGGACCCATCATACCCAAGGGTTTAAAACTTCCAACTGACCCAATGACAACAAATTTTTATCCATAAGGGAAATTTTTTCAATCTATGATATATGTCCATTATAATTGTTCTATAAACCTACAGTAGTTTACTTATATAAATAATCTAGTTATGTGGCCCAAGGACGCACACCTCTTGAAGATTTGATCCATTCAACGTGATTGAACCATTTGTGGTGTTTTTTCACGCATTAAGTTATCTTAAATCTTTATTGAAAAACTCTGTAGATTTAATATAATGTTCCACCCTAATATGCCAACCATTACACCACCCAATTTCCCTCTCTCCACCATCCTATCACACATTCCCAAAAAATTTGTAAGCCAATATTGGACCATTTTTCAGTAGTTTCTTCACTCATTCTTGAAACAGAATCCAGATATAATGCTAATTAGAAATATTTGGAATAATAAAATTAATAATCTGATAACATAAAAAATTCAATCATGTTACTTATAAGTAATTGTGGACCCATTCTATTAACAATACCCTAACACACCATAATAATAAATTTTTATATACTTTTATTAAATAAATATATTAAAATACTACTATATTTATTTCACATTATCATATAATAATGAAATACATATTATTCTTACCTCTAATAACTTTTATAAAATTATGCTCATATATTGTATCCCTAAAATCGCAATACAATAAATACCTAACCATTGGAACATCCAAACGAACTCAATGGAATCACCTAAATAATTTATTAATAAAAAATAATTCCTTAAGATGTGATATGAAATGTATAATCCTTAAAATAATTTGTTTTTACATAGAATCATACTTCCTCAACATTTACTAGGAAAACCCCATCATCCAAGATTGATTTTACATGATATGGAGAATCTAACACCATAAAATTCCATCAAATTGAATTAAATTCCAAATAAATGTTAGGGGTAAAAAATAAGATGTGGGTTGAAGAGTATATATTCTTAAATTTCATTTAGTTTATGAACAAACATAAATAATTAAGAGATAGAGAAAAAATGTAGGTATGGCTCCTAGGGTCACACACCCTTTGAGGAAGAAGAAAGAGGGGGAACAATTGATGAAATGGTGAGAAGATTCAAAAAAATTAAATTAAATTTTAAGTAAAACATGAATATAATATATGGATTTTGTAAACATGTATACAAATATTCATAAATACTCTCTCTGTAATATTGCCTTTCACGGTTTGGTCTTTGTTCACCCAAACCATGTATTTTTCTCAACCCTTATTAAAATTAAATCTTACCTACAAACTTACTCAAAAAATTAAAAACTTCTTATAAATAAAATTTCTTGGTTAATTTATGATTTATTAAAATCTGAAAGTCATTTAAATGAAGTTACATATTAATCTAAATAATTTAAAATCAATCATCCTTTCTCAAATAAGAATCTAGAATTACAATTTTATAATTTACAAAAAATACAAGGTGTTACATTTCTCAATATCTATTCTAATATCTCTATAAAATTCATTAATAGATAGTTCAGCCATTTTTTCCATATCATCACTTCACTAACAGGAATCTCAACATCAATATGTACTTTTGATAGTTTAATTTATCTTTCTCTATAAATTTGTTTTAGTTTAAATCCTTTGAGTAATCTAAATTATTTATTAATAACATCAACATTTGAATAAAAATGATAAGCTAAAGTTTCCCTTTATTTAGGGAGTTTTCCTCACTACACTATATATAAGTGGTTGAGATATAAATTTATGATACATCTCTTCGTAAATTAGTACTTAATTTCTAGCCTATGAGTGTCTTTCATAAGATGGTACATCTAAAATAACTATTGATTTGAAATTTACTTATTCCTATAGTGACATAAATGACATGACTAAAAATTCATCTGAATAATATGAAAATCCAATATATACAAATGGGTATCCATTTTTAGGTAAGGATTAACATCCTAATTATTCTTTCTTAATAGTTTCCTTTTGTTCATCACTTTTTTCGGACTATTTACCCTCTCATTTAGAAAGAACTTTTTATAGTTTAGTTTCCTCAAAAAATAAAATTAAATAAAATTTTCATCATTAATAGGATCATAAACATGTGTAGTTTCCCATTCTGGTTATAATTATCTAGATTCATGTTTTTCAAAATCAAGGTCCATAATATAGTTCAGTGATGTATGTTTCTAAATTATTAGGGTTTAACAAGGCGGTAAAGTCACCCTATAATATTGTATGAAACTTTAGTTTAAAACCATGTATAGATGATTTATCATAGTACAGTAGGACTAATATTTGTTTATAGTAGTGTGGGTACTATAACAGGCATTGTAGTGGGTTAATGTAGTATTAGTACTATTCATCTACATTTATAATTTTTAGCCTTTTCATCAACATTAAGAATTTTTTCCACTATAGTCATAGATAAATTTCTTGTCATCATTCTCTTGTATTCCATGAATATAAACTAAGTATAAATCAAATCTGATTATTCTTAAATGTGATCAAATTTGATTATTCAAGATCTGGAAATTATATCTATCCATAAATGTACCACCTTTTAATCAATAGTGTTCTCTAGTATAATAATCATTCACTAATAAAATCTGTAATATTAACCATATTGATTTGATAACACTTTTTGAAACCCAATGTTCCCAAACACACACTAAGAGGAGCTGAATTATAATATGAATTATTTTTCAGTAATTTCTGATATATTTTGTTCCCACATTTGAAAGAACACTGCATAACAACAAATCTCAAGTTGATAGCCACAAAATCCAAATACATAGAGTATATATAGTTACATAAATATTTTATTTGGTTCACCACTAATGGATACTTCCATGGAGAATACGTTGATTATTTTTCAATGCACCAATGACTACAAGATATAATAAGGTCTCTTTCAAAATCCTAGGGTTTCACCCAAAATTTATCTCTCCCCTCACTACTTTGAGAGAAGGTATATTGTAAAATATACAAAATTATTAGTCATAAAAGAATCATTAAGAAAATGAATCATACCAAAAAAAAATTGTGAATTATTTCATTAATTTCTTAAAAAACATATCTTCACTAGTGTTCCTAATTGTTTCTACTCTTCTTCCCTTTTCATGACGTAAATATTATTTTATGTTTTTTTTGTGTCTTACTATGTCATCATTTATATTCTCAATCTCTTGTTATTCCCTCATCAAGATAGTTTTCAAACACAAAATCATTGAATTTACCAATTTTATTTAGCCTGTTGGTCCTCAAAAACAACTATGAATTTTTAACAACCAAATATTTTAAAATAACTATATGTTTTCTAGCATATACAACACACAACACCGAGGTTAAATGAACCATGATATACTATAAAAATATTATTATTAAAGAACGATTGTAACAACCTAGTGATTAAATTTGGTACTATGAATATGGATTAACACATTTTGAAAATTATTTATATAGTATAAATAATATATATTTATAAATAAGTACTTAACTCTTGGTAAAGTCTTTATAGGCTTCAAAAATAACTTCTTCTTCAAAAAATGATTTTTATTGTTTTTTGTGAAAAAATTATAAAATTAATTTTTACAACTTTTAGAAATATTATTTAAAAAATTTAACTTACTTTTTGGAATAAACTCTTAAAAATTTTCTTAGGATGAATTCTTTGGATTTTTATAAAATGTTAAATTTGATAATTAATGGTGAAAAATATTGGTTTCCACTGAAAATTGCCTTTTCGTGTAAAACTTTAACAAAGTTCTACTTTATTTTAAAATAATTTAAAAGTAAATTTATTTAAATTATGTTATTATTAATCTAATTTAGGTCATTTTAATCAATTTAATTAAAAATTTTGAAATAAAACCATTTTATACTTATGAAAACTTTTTCTTGGGAAAATAATTTTTCTATTGCAACTATAGGTTTAATTTTAAATTAAATTTTACCACTTATGTGAATAGAATATATAAAAATTAATTAAAAATTTATAATTATAATAATTAATATTACATAATATGTTCAACTTAATATTTTGTCATAATGAATTGTAAAATTAGTACAACTTAATTATCGATGTAAAGGTTAAAATGTGTTTACTGGGGGATAAATAAAACGATAATGGTTAAAATTACATAAAAATATTAAAATCCTATTTTTTGTCCATATTTAGATTTTATATCAGTTAATTATTGATAATTATCCATTTTTTATCCTTGTTCCATGTGTAATACATGGGTATAATTTATTCGTCTCAAAAATTCTAAGTGTATCCTCTCCTCTACTTATAAAAGGGCACACACATCCTCCCATTTTTACACTTAAAATACTTTTCATTAGAAAATACATACCCTTTTACCTTACTTAATTTCCTCCCCACTTCATAGAGTCCTTTTTTCATAAATACGATCTTGTGAGGCTTTTTGTATAATCCTGAAGAGGTGGTCTAAAAAAGAGGTATCGTTCGTAACTGAGTGTCTTTATTTTATTTCTTATTCAAAAAAATTTAATTATTAATAAATCATGATAATATAATAACATAAGTATCTAAAATATACTAATACTTTATTATTTTTATCTAATAACTTAAATCCATATCATATTCTGTAAAAAGGGAAACGAATCCATCGTTTGTGTGTACAATGCACTCTTACCTTGTAAACCAATGTAATTAATTTTCCATTATCACGTCTCATGATAATTTATGATGATTAAATTTAAAATTTATGAATTATATTCATAAAATTTAAATAATTCATTAAATTTAATATATCATATGATTTCTTACCTAACTATCCATGATAACTGATAATGTCATTTGTGTGTATGGTGGACTACCGCCTTATAAATTGGTATGATTGATTTTTATTACTACATCACAAGGATGGTATATGTAAGAATATTTAAAGAAATAATATGAAATTTATGATATTATGATAATTCTATAAATATAAAATAACACTTACCTCATTTCCATTATGAACAATGAAAAATTGAAATGTTACACATGATCACCTACGACCAACCATCTCTTTTATTGTAACGTCGTTAAATTTTCATAGCAATAATTCATTTATATTTTTAAAAATATTATTAAATTATAAAACTTATAATTATTTATTGATTTTTATTCTGGATATTATGGAATAATTACCCCTTTGACCACAGTCAACAGAGCATTTTAATTTTGAAATTATGAAATGGGCATCCTCAAAACACCCGATGTGGACATAACCAATTAAGTAATTAAATATTTCTTTAAAATAAGTCAATAAAATGGATTAATATTAATGGGATAAAAATGAAATAGTTTCTTAATAAAAAAATAATTTATATATGTTTGTTATATAGGAGATAAAAATAGACACAATAAATTTTGGACTCCATATAAGGGATTCATCTCAAACTTTTCTTCTATGAGACACATGTTCTTTTATGCACCTAATTTGTTTTAAATGGTGTATATAATACCCTTTACATATCTTATAATTAATTATTAAAAATTCATGATATTTTAAGTTACAATTTATTTAATTCATTCATATGAGTTATGATTAAAAAGTTACCAAAGTGGTAAGGGTTTATGTTTCAATATTATAATTTAATCAGGATTGTTTATGCTTGAATTTGAATTATATGAAATTATTTTATCATTATATAATAAAACCATTTAATTTTATTATACTCTGTTTATTCATGAAACATTCATTTAATAATACCATTTTCCTCTCTTTTTTACATAAAATTATTGAGAACGTGTTTTTAAGAAAATCTAACTTCATTTACCTCTTTGGTTGCTAATTACATTTTTCTATATCCATTTTTTCCAAACTTATTTTCATGAATATTTTTAAAATTATACAAATTATTTTTTAAATATAATTTTATACAACTTTAATTTTTCATAAAATTTTTTAAATGGAATCTTCTTTTCATTTTCCAAATGAGGTACTTTTTAAACATTTTACAATGATGTGAAAGGAATGTTTTTTTAACTTATAAAACATGTATATAATTATCTTCTATAATGAACACTAAATTATTTAAATATTTTTTATTATTTTCAATTTTTTTAAAATAAAATTTTTTATATATTATTTTGTAAATTTTTAGGTTTTGAGGTTGTGATTTCAACGTGAAAATGGTATTCTCCTAAATAAATATTCCATGTAATATTTTAAAGATATGTTCATTAACAACAATAACCTTTTATGTTTTGGATTACTTATAAATTATGTGTATATTTCTTTCACATATATTCCTAACCTAGTCTACCTTACTTTGATGGGGTAATAATTTCCTTATTTTCATTTCTAAAATTACTTCATTATGAGATTTTCTTTGATTATGATATGAGATAGGATTATGCAGCCCATTTTATTTCCATGGGTAATTATTATTTTATAAATTATGATAGATTTAATTTATGTGGAACATGTAAATCATGAACATGTTATGATGGGTGTGCAAAGATAGTGCTCCAATGAAATTGGTAGAGATTTAGTCTCATGAGGCATTATATATCGATTAAAGAGTAAACCTAATACATTGTGGGGATTTTCCAACCATGTGATATTGTATAAAAAGTTATCCTTGACTCATGCTTATGTCATGTTATATGTTACTTCCATATTTCCTATGATTCGATGATCTTATGATACAATTTTCTTAATGTTATTGTTCTATGCAATTAATCATGAGTTTTATATTTTATGAATAATGTTACACCATTGACTCACAAGTTATGTTTCATTATCATGTTTACTCCTTAACATTCCTTCTAAGCTCACCCATGTTTTCTAGGTATTTTTCTAGGTTATCCCATTAAATTTTAGGAACTCAAAAAGATTTAGGAGCTCATTATGTAGAACAAAATAAATAAGTTTTATTTTAATCCTACTTTGATGTATTATGAACCTTGTCTTCCAAACACACTAGGCCTCATGATCATTGGGTAGTAATTAATGGTTTTTTATGTTTATAATAATGTAATAATATCTGTAAAAGTCTTGGGTTAATATAGTTAGTATGATAAAAAATTATAGTTATTTTTGGGGATTAAGATTATAAAACTTAGTAAAAACATGTAAGGAAAAGTCTATGTATAGAAAAATATCCTAGAATTTTTTTGAAGTTTAAATCAATTGGTTTTCAATAATTTATATTCATTTATAGATACTAAAAGTGGATTTGGATTTGTAATGGTTTTACCTAGGATAATAACTCTAAAAAGGGTTCATTGGGCTTGACTTGATCATCATATGGTGAAAAAAATGGGCCATTCTGGACACCCGATTTGACACTACAATGTTATATTAATTGGAAATTCACAAACTCTTTACAAACCATTATGAAGGACATGATAAAATTGTTAGGTTGGAAAATAAAATAAGAATTTATTACATGGATATCCTAGATTGAAACCCAGATACTCATAAGTATGTATATACTTATCATTTATAAGTTATTCTTTCTAGTTTTAAAGGTTTTCCTTTTTTATATTAATTAATTTTTATCTTGTTTATTTTAATTATTTTTAATTAATTTTGGGAAATAAGAGAAAGAATTCCAGCAACTAATGTGATGGGAAATTTATTTATTTCCCTAACGAGATGCCTAACCTAATGGTAATAGAAGTTACATATCGTGTGATCATTCCAAATTTGTTATCTAGGATTATGATTAAAAAATGAAACATGGTTGAATATAAAAACACATCAAAAAAGACAAGTATGGTGTCTTATGGATGTTAAACGGTTAAAGATGATAATAAGAAGAAGATTAAATTTCATTCATGTCAAAAAAATTGGAAGAGGCACCAAGGAACATTCCTTAAAGGAATTGAAATGTGTTTTATGTGTGGAAAATAGAGAAATAATGGTAATTGCTAAAGAATAATGAAGAGTAGAGATAACAAGACATTGGGAAATAAAGTTTAAACTAAGGAACCACTAATAGTTTAATATCATAAATATGGGGAACTTGTTCATTATCTGAGTCAATTCCCTAATCCAAGGATTAATTCCTATGGTCCTTTTTTTATGACAATCATTAAAGTGGAATGATTTAATTGTTTAGATATTGGAACTTGGTAATCATATTTTTGAGGTATTTTTAAAATGTTGTGCTAGACATAAGAATCCTAAAAATTCTAAGGATTATTTTGTAGTAGTTTTTCTTTAAGGATTTGAAATAATATGTTGAATGGTACTAGTTACCTTGGAAGTTGATTTAATGGTAAGGTGAAATTTTGTAGAAAAACAAATGATTGAGTAAAAGATAATATTTGATATTTAATTGATGTTGAGGTAATTATAGTCATTAAATATTTGTTTATTTTTTAGGGAAAAATAAGTTTTATAGAATACATTAGTGGTAAAAAATAGATTTTATAATTTATTTTATTTTGAGGATTTTTATTAAAATTTTGTGAATGTTTTTGTAATTATATAAATATTGTTTTAGAAAAAGAACAACCTGCATTTCAGGTGACAACTAATCACATCTGTAAAGTCCATGGGTCCTGAACCTACAACTAATGGGTGATAAAGGTAAAATTCCTATAACTGTAAGAAACGATGTATTGGTTAGTGTGACATTTTTTTTCTTAAACTATTTAATGGATAATGTTTTTTCAATTTTGGGAAACATGTTTTAGGATTAAATATTTTGGAATTTTTAGAATTTTTTATCATTAATAATATTATAGTAAATTTTTCATTAGGTTGAGGTATATGTAACCCTTACATCTAACCTTTTATTTAACATGAAATATTATTTTATAAGACCATAATTAAATCATTTAATTTTGAGGTTATTTGTGATATAAGGTTATTTAGTTATGGAATGATTTTTGTTGAACATTTGATTCAGATATTAATATGAATGTGTATTCATTTTTTAAATTATCTAACTCTATTCTATCCATTTCGTGTTTTGTTAAATTTCTATAAACAATAGGAATATCGTGATATCAATTTGTGGAATCATGTGATCCATTAGAAGATAATTTTAGTACTTCAGGTATTAAAAATCATTATTGTTGGTCGGAGAGGATTACTCAAGAGGGGGTGAATTGAGTACCAATTAAAATTTCTGTATTTAAAAAACAATGTCTTAACGACCCCCAAACAAAATAATAGATTAAACTATAGTGAATTTATATTAATGTAGAGATTCTGTTAGGTTCTCAAGGGATTGATTAATTCCCAGTTAATCAACACAGGAGTGTGTGATTATCTTTTGAAACTAACTTACTAATCTACACTTAACATAAACACTTGCTAATTTAATTATCAAAGTAACTTTAAAAATAGTATTGGTTTTAAAGTGATTAGCAGCGGAATAAAACTTTGAAATAGATGGCACAACAATGTAACCAAGAGGTTCAGTCTCAAGCCGAGACTTAGTCCTCTCAACAGTTTATATAAAAAATGATCCACACCCTGGATCGGGGTTCAACAGTTTACAACTGTCCAGGTCCAAGACCTCTACCACTGTTCTTCGTGGGAAACAGTACAACAGCAACCAGCTGTCCAGGTCACACACGACCTCTACCACAGTTCTTCGTGGGAAAGAAAGAATGAAAGAGTTTTGTAAGGATTTACAGATCCTTCAGTTTGAGTACAGGAGACAGTGTATGTGTTAGATATAGCAGATAACACACACTGCTCGAAATGAATGGTAATAAATCACAGAACAAGAGATGTAGAGTTTAGAGATGGTTCTGGTGATTTCAGTATAGCTCTGGACTCCTTTGGATTTGATTAGAAGTGAGTCTGAGTCCTCTTCTCATTTCTGTTGAGAAACAGAGTGTCGTATGCTCCAGGTTCACAGGTGGTGAGAATGTAGTCGATGAAGTTCTTCTTGTATGCACAGAACACTCCTCGAGTATGCTTGATTGTCTATGAGCTCCTCTATGTTCTTCTCGTACTTGTGTCGTTTTTTTGGTATATTGGATGCACCGCACTTTTTTGGTTCGCTTCTTGTTGTTTGTTTTCTTCACACGTTCGCGCATATTTCTGGTATGTAGTCTTCTCGTATTTATCTCCCATCAGGGGACAGAAAAGATTTCTTTTCAGCAGGTACGAGGTACGGGTTCCTGACATCCGACAACCTTTATCAGATATTTGACAAAACATTAAAATGTATGATATGACCGTTAGATAGATTAAATAAAGGAAATAAAGAAATTCAAACAGTGAGTCGAGTGATCGGTAGGTAATCAGCATCGGTAGCTTGAACATCGGTAGCTTGAACATTAGTAGCTTGAACATCGGTAGCTCAAACATTAGTAGCTTGAACATCGGTAGCTCAATGTCATTAGTTTCTCTGACTCTATCGGTTGCTCCATGCGTCGGTAGGTACATGCGTGTATCAATGACTGTTTATCGGTAGCTCCATGCGCCAGTAGGTACATGCATCGGTAGCTCCATGCGTCGGTGGCTGTGAGTCTATCGGTAGCTTTGTCCATCAATGACTTCTTCCATCGATAGCTATTTATACTTACACCGGTAGCTCTACGTTTGTATCGGTAGCTGTCTGTAAGTACATCGGTAACTCTGTGTTAAGTCTATCGGTAGCTGTCTGTCGGTAGACTAAGTCTATCGGTAGACTGGTTACCGGTAGCTCTTTATCAGTAGCTATAGACAGATTACTTATCTGTTTTATGCAGAACACATCTGATTGTGTTAGAATCAATTTATAACTTGTATGAACATGGATAAATGATGATTAACATATTCCAAAGACTAGTTTTAAAAAGTGTTATTGATTTGATCACAGATTGGAAGGAATTAAAGTATAGATCAACAATACTTAACAATATCATAGAGAATGAAAACATAATTGGGATTTGCAACACAAATAAATACATGATTGAGATTATCAAAATAGGTGAGGTCAACAATCTCCCCCTTTTTGATAATCACAATTTATGATATGGTAATATGGGCATTTAACATAGTGAGAATATAATAGTAAAGAGTATAATATTGAATTCAATTTTCTCAGAGAAAACAGCATCAGAGATAATAGAAATAGTATGATATAGACATAAGTTATCAGAGGTAAAAATAATAAGGTACTATATAGACATAAGGTATCAGAGATAAAAATGGAAACAAAACAAAGGATAATGTGTCTCCCCTTATGCCTTATTTTTCTCCATTGAAAATATTTCTCATTTTGTTCTCCTCCTTATTCTCTCATAAAAAGTTTCTCCCCCTCTATTATTGTTCTCCCCCTTTGTGATAATCAAAAAGTGGGAAAGCATATATATATATATATATATAGGAGAGAAATAAAACAAGAGAAGTAAAAAAAATTCTGTATTATAGTAGTCAAAAAGTACAAAAAAAACAGATTACAAAGGAATTCCTATGAAAAAGCTTGGCCACTGGTTCAATCCGCATCTTCAATGTGAGATTTTCCTTTGGGATCAGAAGGATGCTCGGGTGGTGAGGATTCAGGTGAAGGTTTGGGAATGCCAGAAAAGATCAAAGGAGGCTGGGCCACTGACACAGAGTCAGGCTTGTAGGTTGAAGATTTTTGGGTGATCATTGGTTTGAGGCTTTGAATGGCTTGAACAGGAGTCAGCTGGACTGAGGAAGCAGCTGAGGCAGAAGCAGGCAAAGCAGGAGGGATGATGACTGGTCTAGCATCAACATGCAAGAAGGGCAGCAGCAGATTTCTAAAATCCATAATAATTCCTCCTCCTCTTTCCATAGCAGAGATGAAATCATCTTTGTTCTCCATGAATTTCTCTAAGGAAGGAGTCAGTTCTCTCAGCTTGCTCACTTGTTCTTTGAAATCTTGGGTGACTGGAGGGAGCTTCATGTGTTCCAACATTAGCTTGAAGTGGTGTTCAAGTTGATGCTTGGTGAAAATTTTGGAGAAGTAGTAGTCCACTTTGCTTTTTATGGCTTCTTGAGAGGCAGAGGCTTCTCTCATAAAATCTTGAACTATCTTCATGATTTCTCTGGCAGAATCCCTTGTAGAAAGCACCACTCGGCTTAACTCTGATGAGTCCCCAGAGCCACTGGTTGAAATAGAACCAATCTCCTCCTTCAATATTGCTCGAACTGAGTTCATATCAACTGATGGTTTGGATGTGAGTGGGCCAAGAGAGAAGGAAACAGTTTCTTTAAAACTCTTTGACAAACCACTGATTAGGCTTTGAACTTGAGAGTCTTGTAATTGAACATGATCCTTCACTGAGGTTTTGAAACTTTCAAACATTGAGACAAACTGGCTGACTACACTCTTCACATAAGCTAGGTCCTTGTCAGCTTGAGACTTGGAGCTCATATAGGAATCCAAAGCAAAAACTGATGTCTTGAGAGCTTCCAGATCAGCTTCGATTCTTGAAGATTGAGTCTGGAATTCTTTCACTTCTTCCATAAGCTCAGACATAAAGGAAGATAAATTACAAGCCAGAGATAGCTCGAAGGATCTCTCTAGAATTTTCATTTCTTCATAAAAGCTTTCCTTCATCTCAGCAACTGAAGCACTGAATGATTCTTTTATCTCATTCTTCATGGATTCAAGATCTGATTTGGAAACAAAATCACTTGAGACAACTGCAGCAGATCCCCTTGCTGAGGCCAAATTAACTACAGAAGTAGTCATTATTGAATTAATTGAGGATGCAAGAGAGGTTTCCATTAGCTTCACTTCTTCAACAAAACTGGATTTGAGGTCCTCTTTCAGCTTATTCAAATCATGAAATCTGACTACATCGTCTGGCAACAACTCAGCAGCAAGATCATAATTGGTCTTTGGTCTATCCACAGACATCTCATTGTCAGAATCTGGATAATCCAATCCACAGACTATAAACCCTGGGTCTTCTACCCAGTCTCCAAGCTCAACAGCTACTGTAACATTTCCAAGCACAGACTGATGCTCCCCCTCAATGGGTGCATTCTCATGTATCACAACAGCCTTTGCTGCTGGCCGTTCTTCATCAGAATCTTCTACCACAAGTTCTACAGGTGCAGCATTTAGAAGATCTTCTGATACAGGTACAGCTTGTTCTCTATCTCTTTCTTCTTCAGCAGCAGGTATAGCTGAGTTTCCAATTAAGGGACTCATACTTAACCTACCAGAAGCAGGCGATTCAAATGCATTCTCCTTTTCCTCTTCTTCTTGGTGAGGTACAGACTGGTCTTCCTCATAAGTAGGCAAAACTTCCTCTACTTTTCCTTTCCTAGAATAAACCAATTCTGCAACAGGACTTGGGGGAAAGTCTGGATCTCCTCCAACATCCATAGGAGTTTCTTCTTCTTCTTCTTCTGTCTCATCACTATAAGCAGGTTCCTCTTCATCAGGTCTTAGACTCGGATCTCTCATATCCTTTGGTCTTGAGGGATAATCCACAGGATTAAACCTATCATAGATTTTCTGATCATCACTGACCCATTCTCCCTTCCATGGGTTCCAGTTAATTTTCATATACTTACATACAGTCGAGGTGATGCAGAAATTGTTCTTGACTACAACTGTCTCATCCTGAGATTCAGCTATTTCTTTCACTTTTATCATCACTGAAATCAGCTTGGCAAAGAACAAAGCATTGGTCTTTGACTTTGGTCTAATCATGTCTTCCATTTGAAGCATCAACAATCTGCACAGATTGATTGTTACACCATGTCTTAGCAAATGAAGAAGATAGATATCTTGATATCTCAGATTTGCAAAATCTCCTCTCCTCGGTATCAACACATGCTGAACAAATTTGAAAAGCAGTCGATTCTCTCCATCCATTTCAGCAGCTACCACTTGCCTTTGATTTCCATTCCCAGTCAGCTCTTGTAAGGCAGTCTCATAATCAAAAATGTCACTACTAGGTGGCATTGCTCTTGATACATACCCAGAGACACCTTCATGTGGTACTTTTAAACTCTCAGCCCACTCTACTGAAGAAAAAGACATCTCCTTTCCATTTACAAAAGAGCTTACCCAATTCTCATTCTCAGACTTCTCAAAGGTTACAAACTCATAGAACTGCTTTACCAATTTCGAGTAGTATGGGCCATTGTTATTCGAGAAACAATCCACCCATTTTTGGTCTTCCAGAATCTTGAGCACTAAGGATTTTCTAGGCAGTAGCCATTCCACGCACAGTTCCTTCTCGATTACTATGTCTCTATTCTGCAAGTGAGGATTCACTGGTCGCCTTCCCGATCTAGTTTTGACTTCACTAGCACTGGCTTTATGCTGTGTCTTCTGCTTCTTAGCATTTGGTTCTACACGTTCATCTCTGACGATAGGAAGCTTGGTTTTTGCCATCGCGGGTTTAGGGTTCTTGGTCGATTTGGGTGCTAAGGTTCGAAGGTGAGAGATTTTGAGCTCGGTGAGGTAAGAAGTGGCTTAGACTTAGTTTTATCATTTAGGAATTCCAAATAAACGTTTAAAATAGAGTAATAAAATAAAATAAAACGATTCGTATTCTTGGCGGCAGACAGAAGTTTTAAACTTTGCATCGGTGTGAGTTAATCATCGGTGAGAAAAACAAATCGGTGAGAATTTCTACGTCGGTGAGAAACTTGCATCGGTGAGAATTTTCACATCAGTGATAATTTCACATCGGTGAGAATTTCACATCAGTGAGAATTTCACATCGGTGAGAATTTCACATCAGTGAGAATTTCCACATCAGTGATAATTTCACATCGGTGAGAATTTCACATCAGTGAGAATTTCACATCGGTGAGAATTTTCACACCGGTTGTGATTAAACATTCCCAGTTCATGTCTTATGAAACTTAGCCTATCCGAACTTAAAGGTTTAGTGAAAATATCAGCCAATTGATGTTCAGTGCCAATAAATTCAAGAGAAATATCACCTTTTTGATAGTGATCTCTTAGGAAATGGTGTCTTACATCTATGTGTTTGGTTCTAGAGTGAGATACAGGATTCTTAGAGATGTTTATTGCACTGGTTTTATCACAGTTGATTGAAACATGTTTAAAAACGTATCCATAGTCCAAAAGAGTGTGTTTCATCCACAGAATTTGTGCACAGCAACTACCAGCAGCTATATATTCTGCTTCAGCAGTAGATAATGCAACCGAGTTCTGTTTCTTACTACACCAAGAAACTAAGGATTTTCTAAGCAAATGACATGTTCCTGATGTGCTTTTTTTATCTAACTTACAACCAGCAAAGTCAGCATCTGAATAACTCATTAACTCAAAGGATTGTCCTTTTGGGTAAAACAAACCTAAGTTAACCGTGTGTTTGAGATATTTAAAAATTCTTTTAACAGCAAGCAAATGAGATTCTTTTGGGTTAGCTTGAAATCTAGCACACATACACACACTAAACATAATATCAGGTCGACTAGCAGTAAGATAAAGTAAACTACCAATCATACCTCTGTAATTTGTTTGATCAACTGGTTTCCCAGTTTCATCTGCATCCAATTTACAGGTAGTACTCATAGGAGTTTCACTTTCCTTGATACTATCCAGACCAAAACGTTTTAAAAGATCCTTTGTATATTTACTTTGATTCAAAATAATACCATTTTCATTTTGAAATACTTGAAATCCAAGAAAGTACTTAAGCTCTCCCATTAAGCTCATTTCAAATTCATTTTGCATACTTCTTGAAAAATCAGTACATAAAGAGTGTTTAGAAGATCCAAAAATAATATCATCAACATATATTTGTACAACTAAAACATCTTTAGAAATTCTTTTAATGAAAAGAGTTGGATCAGCAATCCCTTTAGTAAAACCTTTTGAAATAAGGAAATTGCTAAGTCTATCATACCAAGCTCTTGGAGCTTGTTTTAAACCATACAAAGCTTTAGAAAGTTTAAAAACTTGATTTGGAAAATGAGGGTTAGCAAATCCAGGTGGTTGTTCTACAAAAACATCTTCAATTATAAAACCATTTAGAAATGCACTTTTCACATCCATTTGATATAACTTGAAATCCAGATGTGCAGCATATGCAAGTAAGATCCTAATGGCTTATAGTCTAGCTACAGGTGCAAAAGTTTCCTCATAGTCTATGCCTTCTTCTTGACTATATCCTTGTGCAACTAGTCTAGCTTTGTTTCTAACTATATTTCCAGATTCATCTACTTTATTTCTAAAAACCCATTTTGTGCCTATTGTCAAAGTGTCCTTGGGTCTGTCAACTAATTCCCAGACTTTGTTTCTTTCAAACTGATTTAATTCTTCCTGCATAGCTATTACCCAGAATTCATCATTGATAGCATCATTGATATTTTTGGGTTCCAGCTGTGAAAGAAAGGCTTGATGTTCAACCTGGTTTCTTAGAGAAGCTCTAGTTTGTGTTCCTCTATCAAGATTACCAACAACAGCTTCTAAAGGATGATTCTTTAGAATCCTCGTTGATCTAGTAAAGGTTGGACTAGAAATTTCAGGTTCATCTATAGGTTCGGGTTCAACAGAAGCAGATTCTGGAGAAAGTCCAGAACTGGATACTTTTATAACAGGTTCTTTAGATTTATCATTAAGGTCCAGAATAGATAAGTCTTCTTCAAGATTTTCAAGAGAGGTTTTAGGCTCATGTGGATCAGTTTCATCAAATTTGATGTGAACAGATTCTTCCACACATTTGGTTTTCTTATTGAATACTCTATAGGCTTTACTTGAAATAGAGTAACCCAGAAAAATTCCTTCATCACTTTTGGAAGCAAACTTATCCAGATTATCTTTAGTATTCAGAATAAATACTTTGCAACCAAAAACTTTAAAGTAATTAACCTTAGGCTTTCTATTGTTCCACAATTCATAAGGGTTTTCTTAAGAACTGGTCTAATCAAGACTCTATTAATAACATAACAAGCTGTATTTACAGCTTCAGCCCAAAAATAAATAGGCAGGTCATATTCATTGAGCATGGTTCTAGCAATTTCTTGAAGGGTTCGGTTTCTTCTTTCTACTACACCATTCTGTTGGGGTGTTCTAGGGGCAGAGAAGTTATGAGTATAGCCATTATGTGAGCAATAAGATTCAAAATCTTGATTTTCAAACTCACGACCATGATCACTTCTCAGGGTTTTAATCTTAAGTCTGCTAAGGTTCTCTACAGACTTGGATTATTTGACAAAGTAAGAACAAGCTTCACTTTTGTGAGCTAGAAAATATACCCAAGTATATCTAGAAAAGTCATCTACAAGAACATAAACATAGTGCTTCCCATTTAAACTAGAAACTCTTGATGGTCCAAACAAATCCATGTGAACCAATTCAAGTGGTTGAGAAGTTGAAACTTCTTTCTTTGATTTAAAAGAAACTTTGTGTTGTTTTCCCTTTTGACAGGGGTTACACACTCTATCATTTGGGAATTCTAACTTAGGTAGGTCTCTAACTAGGTTTTTCCTAGAAAGTTTTCTAAGTGAGTGAATGTTGCAATGTCCTAATCTTCGGTGCCATATCCAAGATTCTTTATGAAAAGCATTCAAACAATTAATATTCTGCTTAGCTAAAGAATTCAGATTAACAGCATAAACATTTTCATTTCTTAAGGCAGAAAATACCAAAACATTCTTAGAATCAAAAACTTTGCAAGAATCATTTTCAAATTTAACATGAAAACCATCATCACATAACTGAGAAATACTTAATAAATTGTATTTAAGGCCATCAACAAATAAAACTTTAGAAATCAAAATTGAATCAGTGTTACCAATCTGGCCTAGGCCGATGATTTTCCCTTTTGAGTTATCACCAAAGGTGACAAAGCCTCCATCAACTTTTATTAAACTCTTGAAACAAGAGAAGTCTCCTGACATATGTCTTGAACATCCACTGTCCAAATACCACGTCTCTTTACAGGAGCTCTTTAAGCAAGTTCCCTACAAAACAGATTTAGATGGGAGATGATTTTGGTACCCAGATTTTCTTGGGTCCAGACAGGTTAGCCAATAACACTTTAGGTACCCATATTTGTCTAATGGGTCTCATATAATTTGTAGAATTGACATGCTTTGAAAGATAAACTTTATTAGATCCATAGCTATGTATATAACTGGTTGAAACATATGAAGTTCCAAAATTACCTTCATTCTGTCCAGATTTAGAAATGAATCTAGTTTTAGCAATTTTCCTTTGTCCAGGTTGGTATCCTATACCAGTAGTATATTTAGGTGCTACTTGCTTTCCTAGCATCTGTGTTAGAGTATTCTTGCCATTGGTGAACTTCTCTAAGTATTTTCTAAGTTGCTCATTTGACAGTTTCAGTTCTGTATTTTCTTTTAACAGTTGAGCATTTTTCTCTTTTTCAATAGTAAGTTCGGTTTTAATTGTAGTGGTGAGAGCATGCTGTTTCTTTAATGACTTGTATTTATCCTTAAGTTCATTACATGTCTCTTCCAGCATATCACAGTATTCAAACAGTTCAGATTTAGACATGTTATCACCTTCAGAATCATCTCTAGAATAATATGAATTTGAAGCAGGAGTTTCAGCAGTTACCTCAGAAGTGTTTGTCATAAAACACATGTTGGCTCGATTCCTTTCAGAGTCTGAAGATTCAGCTTCACTTGTGCTGTCTTCTGAAGCACTCCAAGTAGCCTTCATGGCTTTCTTAAACTTATTGTCCTTATATTCATATTTCTTTTTATACTTCAGCTTTGGACAGTCGGCTTTAATGTGTCCTTTTCTCTTGCACTCATAGCAGACAACATCATCTGACTTGTCATTCTTCTTCCAGTCCTTTTTCCATTTGCCTTGGTGATCATACTTACCCTTATAATTTGTTTTTCTGAAGAACTTCTTTTTCCTATAAAATTTCTTAAATCTTCTAGCAATGTGAGCCATCTCAGCATCACTGTCAGAATCACTTCCACTGTCTTCACAACTTGAACTTTCAACTACAGCTTGAAGCTTTTCCTTGTCCTTATTCTTTGAAGTTGAGGATTTGAAAGCGACAGACTTTCTTGCAGGTTCATTTTCTTCCTCTTTGTTCACTTTAAGCTCTTCTTCATACATCATCAGCTTGCCAATTAGTTCCTTGACAGGTAGAGCAGCTATGTCACATGATTCTCTGATTGAGACAGATGTGCCTCTCCATCTATCAGGTAGACATCTCAAAATTCTCATAATTTGTTCCTTCGATGAGACATCCTTTCCCAGCGAGATCATTGTATTGACAATTTCGTTGAACCTGAGATACATGTCAGAAATGGGTTCGTCAGGCTTCATTTTAAAATTATCATACTTGATAGTATAGGTGTTCAATCTCATTTCTTTAACATTAGTTGTTCCTTCATGAGAAACAGCTAAGGTATCCCAAATTTCATATGCAGTTTTACATGCAGAAATTCTATTAAACTCTTCATCTCCTAGAGCACAGTACAAGGCATTCATAGCTTTACAGTTGTTATTGTATGCAGTCTTTGTAGGTTCATCCCAAGTAGATCTAGTAGTAGTAGGAATTTTGTATTCTGATTCAATAGCAGTCCAAATATCAAAACCTATGCTTTCTAGATGGATTTTCATTTTCAGCTTCCACTGAGCATAATTAGTTCCATTGAAGAAAGGTGGCCGGTTAGTAGCAGCACCCTCAAGTCTATTGTCCATGATGAGAAAATTTTAAAGAGATAAAAATTTAGAAATAACAGAAATTTTAAGAACTTTAAAATACAACTAAAATCATAGTTCAAAAGCAGAGTACTTTTAGAAAGTATTTTCAACCTCTGATACCAAGTGTTGGTCGGAGAGGATTACTCAAGAGGGGGGTGAATTGAGTACCAATTAAAATTTCTGTATTTAAAAAACAATGTCTTAACGACCCCCAAACAAAATAATAGATTAAACTGTAGTGAATTTATATTAATGTAGAGATTCTGTTAGGTTCTCAAGGGATTGATTAATTCCCAGTTAATCAACACAGGAGTGTGTGATTATCTTTTGAAACTAACTTACTAATCTACACTTAACATAAACACTTGCTAATTTAATTATCAAAGTAACTTTAAAAACAGTATTGGTTTTAAAGTGATTAGCAGCGGAATAAAACTTTGAAATAGATGGCACAACAATGTAACCAAGAGGTTCAGTCTCAAGCCGAGACTTAGTCCTCTCAACAGTTTATATAAAAAATGATCCACACCCTGGATCGGGGTTCAACAGTTTACAACTGTCCAGGTCCAAGACCTCTACCACTGTTCTTCGTGGGAAACAGTACAACAGCAACCAGCTGTCCAGGTCACACACGACCTCTACCACAGTTCTTCGTGGGAAAGAAAGAATGAAAGAGTTTTGTAAGGATTTACAGATCCTTCAGTTTGAGTACAGGAGACAGTGTATGTGTTAGATATAGAAAATAACACACACTGCTCGAAATGAATGGTAATAAATCACAGAACAAGAGATGTAGAGTTTAGAGATGGTTCTGGTGATTTCAGTATAGCTCTGGACTCCTTTGGATTTGATTAGAAGTGAGTCTGAGTCCTCTTCTCATTTCTGTTGAGAAACAGAGTGTCGTATGCTCCAGGTTCACAGGTGGTGAGAATGTAGTCGATGAAGTTCTTCTTGTATGCACAGAACACTCCTCGAGTATGCTTGATTTTCTATGAGCTCCTCTATGTTCTTCTCATGCTTGTGTCGTTTTTTTGGTATATTGGATGCACCGCACTTTTTTGGTTCGCTTCTTGTTGTTTGTTTTCTTCACACGTTCGCGCATATTTCTGGTATGTAGTCTTCTCGTATTTATCTCCCATCAGGGGACATAAAAGATTTCTTTTCAGCAGGTACGAGGTACGGGTTCCTGACATCCGACAACCTTTATCAGATATTTGACAAAACATTAAAATGTATGATATGACCGTTAGATAGATTAAATAAAGGAAATAAAGAAATTCAAACAGTGAGTCGAGTGATCGGTAGGTAATCAGCATCAGTAGCTTGAACATCGGTAGCTTGAACATTAGTAGCTTGAACATCGGTAGCTCAAACATTAGTAGCTTGAACATCGGTAGCTCAATGTCATTAGTTTCTCTGACTCTATCGATTGCTCCATGCGTCGGTAGGTACATGCGTGTATCAATGACTGTTTATCGGTAGCTCCATGCGCCAGTAGGTACATGCATCGGTAGCTCCATGCGTCGGTGGCTGTGAGTCTATCGGTAGCTTTGTCCATCAGTGACTTCTTCCATCGGTAGCTATTTATACTTACACCGGTAGCTCTACGTTTGTATCGGTAGCTGTCTGTAAGTACATCGGTAACTCTGTGTTAAGTCTATCGGTAGCTGTCTGTCGGTAGACTAAGTCTATCGGTAGACTGGTTACCGGTAGCTCTTTATCAGTAGCTATAGACAGATTACTTATCTGTTTTATGCAGAACACATCTGATTGTGTTAGAATCAATTTATAACTTGTATGAACATGGATAAATGATGATTAACATATTCCAAAGACTAGTTTTAAAAAGTTTTATTGATTTGATCACAGATTGGAAGGAATTAAAGTATATATCAACAATACTTAACAATATCATAGAGAATGAAAACATAATTGGGATTTACAACACAAATAAATACATGATTGAGATTATCAAAATAGGTGAGGTCAACAATTATGAATACTCAGTATTTCGAGAAATAGATAATATTATAGTGAAAAATGATTAAAGGATGAAATTCAAATTTTAAAGTAAGTATATTTTCTTATGTAATTAATCTTTATGGTAAAAGGATCCCTCAACTTTTGTAAAAATGATCTTTAAATAAATTTTTTTTCATTTTTAATAAATCAATCCTTTCTTCTCTCTTATAAATGTATGATGTTACCACCTAAATGGTTATTTTTTCCAAATCAATGTTTTCAATTACCACCAATTTTATCATATAAGTTATGAATTTGTATTTCTATTTATATCTTTTTAAGATAAAGTTTTATTAACCCTTTTTATGATGTTTGTTTTCTACAAAGGAATTTTTTAATATCAGACCTTTTATTGCTAAGTACTAGTAAAAATTAATAGTAATTAATTTATTTAATGGGGTATAATGATTCTCTCTGATATTTTAAAATAACATTATGTTCGATAGTGTATACAACACACAATATTGAGTTCAAACGAACCATGATATACTATTAAAATAGATTTATTTAAACATGGTCGCCATAACCTAGCCATAAAATTTCATAGTGTGAATAGAAATAACCATATTTTTAATATTAATTATGAATGATAAATAAAATATTTTGATAAATAATTACTTAATTCTATGTAATGTCTTTAAAGGTTTCAAAAATACTTTTTTCTAAAAAAATGGTTTTTATTTCTTTTTATAAAAAAATAATAATATAATTTTTTGCAATTTTATCAAAAAAATTTAAAAATATTAAATTCATTTTTTGAATCAAAATGTAAAAATTATATTAGGATTAATTTTTTTTATTTTTCTAATGATTTTAATTTTTTAACGAATAGTGGAAAATGATGGTTTTTATTGATAACTGCTTATTCATTTAAATCATTTAAAAAGTAATATTTTTTTAAAAATGGTTTAAAAGTAAAATTAGTTCAATTATTTTATAAATAAAAAAATTAAGTCATTTTAATATATTTCATATTTAATTTTTTATAATTCCTTTTTATACTTATGGAAACATTTTCTAGGGAAAACTGTATTTTTTATTGCATCTATGTGTTTAATTTTAAATTAAATCGTAGTATCTATTTGTATTTATTTTTTAAAAATGAATTAAATAACTTGAATCATAATAATTAATATTATATAATAATTTGAACTTAATTTTTGGTCATAATTAATATTAAAAACAATAAAAATAATTATCACAATTATGGTTAAAAGAGGTTTACCAGGGGAAAAACTAAAACTAAAAGGTTTAAAATTGACAAAGAAAACTTATCCAAGTACTATTTTATAGAAATATTTAGACATTATAGCTTATTAGGTTCGATAATGATCCATTTTTTGGAATTTTATAATGTGTCAAATATGGCTATGAATTTTTTATTTTCAAAAATTCCAAGTGTGTCCTCTTCCCCACATATAAAACAGAACCACCTATCCTCTGTTATTTATGCTAAAAATAACTTTTTTTGGAAAATACCAACCTAAATACCTTATTTACTTCACTAATTAAATTACATAATAATTTTCTTAAATAAAAATCCAACCTATGGAGGATTTAGGTATAATCCTAAAGAGGTGGTTCGAAGAAGAGGTATTGTTCTTCAATGAGCGTCTTTACTTTATTTTTTTCCTCCACCTGTTTCAGATATTACACAATAATTATCATATAAAATTATTATATCCCATATAATAATATTTATTTATGTTAATTTCTTAACTTAAATCCATCTCCTCTTTCATGAAATGGGAAATTAATCCATCATTTGTGTGTACGGTGTACTTTCGCCTCGTGAACCAATGTAATTCATTTTCCCCCATCGCCTCTCATGAATTTTTATAAAGATGAATTTAAAATTAATATATCATATTCAGGAAATATTAATAATTATATAAAATTAATATATCACATAATTTCTTACCTTATCATCCATGGAAAAATGATAATTTCATTCATGTGTAAGGAAGACTACCACCTCGCGAAGCGATGTGATTCGTTTTCATTTATACATCACATGCATGGTATATTTAAGTGTGTTTTAAAAAATAATTGAATATTTATGATATTATGATAATTATGTAATTATAAAATAACACTTACC